>OU611840.1:15000000-20000000 GCA_914767755.1 Agrochola circellaris | reverse complement strand
CTTTAGGAGAGGCTGCTGTGATAGGTCGAGGAGGCAGCGATAGGTGCTCTAAGCGGGTTTTAGTTGGCTGGAATAAACATGTTGCAGAGGCTCATAGGGAGGCTAGGCAGAAATTTATATTGTGGACGTGGTATGGTAAACCTGCTACTGGGTTACTTTATGACGAAATGCGTGAGACTAGAAAAGTCTTTAAGTAAAGACTAAAGTGGTGCCAGGATCATGAAGAACAAGTTAAAATGGACATTCTAGCCTCACACCACGCTAAAAATGATTTTCGTAGTTTCTGGAAACACACGAATAAATTGAAAACCAGACCGGGAATCCCTGTGAGCGTCGGTGGCCTGAGTGAGCCTGAGGATATTGCAAATCATTTTAAAGAAGCATTTATTGTAAAATCGCCTTTAGGACCCTCACGGTCGGTGCTCGATGTTGTGCCCGGCATGGAAAGAGGGGTAAAATTTAAGTCCCCGGAGATTGCTCGGACTATTAGACGTATGTCAAGGGGTAAGTCCCCCGGTCATGACGGGCTTAGCATCGAGCACCTACGATATGCGGGCCTTCACTTACCCAGGGTGCTTGCTATGTTGTATGCGTTTTGTATGGGTCATAGTTACTTGCCCGGTGAGATGATGCGAACAGTGGTAGTGCCAATTGGTAAAAACAAAACTGGTGACCTCGCCGACAGCGGTAACTATAGGCCCATTTCACTAGCTACCGTGATTGCAAAAGTGTTTGACAGCATGCTTAATACACAATTAAGTAGTTGTACTAATATTCATGATAACCAGTTCGGATTCAGAGCTGCGTTATCAACAGAGAGTGCAGTGTTGTGTGTTAAGCATGCTGTGACGTACTATGCGAGACGAAGGACGCCTATTTATGCTTGCTTCCTGGACTTGTCAAAGGTATTTGATCTGGTTTCCTATGATGTGTTGTGGAGTAAGTTGGAGCGGGTAAAATTACCCACAGAACTTGTTAATATTTTAAAGTTTTGGTATGGAAACCAGATCAACACTGTACGATGGGCTGGGGCGTTTTCTCGTCCTTACGGGTTGGAGTGTGGGGTGAGGCAGGGTGGTTTGAGCTCTCCAACGCTTTTCAACCTTTATGTGAACGAGTTGGTTGGCGAACTCAGCAGTACCAGGCTCGGATGTTATATAGACGGTACCTGTTTCAATAATATCAGTTACGCGGACGACATGGTTCTGCTGAGCGCGTCAGTCTGCGGCTTAACGAAATTGGTTGCTCAATGTGAGGTGTATGCTGAAGTTCATGGGTTGGCATACAACACTAAGAAGTCGGAGGTCATGGTTTTTGAGGCTGGGGGTAAAACTCCTGATGCGGTACCGCCTGTATTACTTTATGGTACACCTTTGCAGAGAGTTTACAGGTTCAAATATCTTGGTCATATATTGACTCCCGACCTCAAAGACGATGATGACATTGAACGAGAGCGGAGGGCGCTGTCGGTTAGAGCGAACATGGTGGCTCGCAGGTTTGCACGATGCTCACTACCTGTTAAAATCACGCTCTTTCGAGCCTATTGTACTAATTTTTACACGTGCAGCCTGTGGGCTAGATGTACGCAAAGATCGTACAGCGCTCTCCGCGTTCAATATAAACAATGCGTTTAGGATAGTGATGGGGCTGCCCCGTTTCTGTAGTGTGTCAGGGATGTTCGCAGATGCGCATGTAGATTGCTTTACGCAACAATGCGTAAAAGGTGCGCTTCCCTGGTGCACAGGGTGCGGGGCAGCTCAAACATCGTCTTAAGCATGGTTGCAAGTCGCCTGGGCTGTTTGTACGTGGGTCACTGTTGTGCCGTCTCTCATGGGATATCGCAACGGTGACCAACCATTATTTCTTGTTACGTTCTGTATTGTTTTCCTTGCTTTTGTTTAGTGTCTGTGCTTACTAACATAGTCGTAAGTTTTACTAACAATCTTGTTGTTGAGTCTTAGTTACTCTAATAAAGAAAATTCTATTCTATTCTATTGCCGTTATCCTGTAGCTACAATTACTGTTAAGGTATATGCTATTATTTAAACTTTGCTTACGCGATGTAGGATTTGTGTGGTGTCGGGTTTTTGATGTGCAGTTCGCATGTAGCGTTGTAGATGCCGCTTCAATAATACTAACAATTATTCTATCGTTCCTCAGCTACGTATCGTCAGAGCAGTCAGTTCACACTGGTGCTAGCACGCCGCTGCCGTCAGCCGGCAGTGTAGCCTGCAAGGTGACGCCGCTCGCCGACGCGGCGTTGCCAGACCTCAACGCGAGGTATCCGTACGGGACTGATGATCATACTGATGTGAGTTTTACTTTTTTATTTATATCTGACTATTCGATTCGACAGACGATTCGATTTTATTTTACTTAAACCGTTGGGAGGGGGGAAGGGCACGTGCCCCTGTCTGCGGATTCAGGGGGGGGTGGGCCAGGGGGGGTGGGCCCTGGATCCGCCCTTGTTTGTGGTGCACGTCAGTAGCTTAACAAGTCACCTGGTTCAATGTGACACAAGAAAATGGTACCTTGAAGAATTGCAGGCAAGGCATTTGCATATGACGCAAACGTAACGACTTAACTTCATCAACAATCTGTTCACATATTTATGACTTAAGCTTGACTGACAGCACGCTTAAGCCGAGATTTATAAACGTTACTAAGCACGTACTTTGGCTAAGGGTTATTCCTGTTACTGTCGCACAACTGTGATACTATAAGAGATAGAGACAAGTCTAAGTCAAAGCACGAGCTGAGTAACGTCTATGGGTCCCTTAGACGCATACTCTTGCGAGATGCGTCAATACTCAAGCTTAATGTATCGCTAACCTTCAATAATAATGAAACAATCAGTACGGGTCATTGCAGGCCGAAGACTGGAGTAGTTACGAGGCTAGCGAGTCTGCATATCCAGTGCGAGCGGCCGGCGTTGCGCCCGCGAACCCTATGCTCAGGCGCAACCAGTACTGGGTCTGACCCAAGGACACCTATACACTGCCGAGGGCGCCCAGGCCAGGTCAGTTTTAACATACTTATTAATTACGATACCACAGAAACCATTCTGTTATTATAACCATGTCATATATAAAGTTGTACAAACATCTTTTTGCGCGTGTCGAAAATCGAATCTAATGGTAGCCGTACACATTACGATTTACTTGCGCAAGTTTAGACTTGCACAAGTCTGCGTGACACCGAATGGCTTGGATACGTGTGCTAATTCATCCCACACACGTTAATGTATACTTGTGCAAGTATGCATGACGCCAGTATTGACCACTCAGTGTAAGTGACCATCCAGATGGCTGTGTTGCGCGGTAATGGCATCATTGGTCGTCATCCAGAAATGTCATCAGACCGTAATACCATAATGTCGACTCATAAACATCATTGGTGCCTGCCTGCTCCAGATCGTGTACATATTTTTCTTTTATTTTTGGGTAACAAAAAAAATAAAGATATTTTTTTAACAATCATTTCATGCTATGCTATGTTCAACTTTTTCAAATTGTTCTATAAGCTGCTGTTTTTTTTTATCTCCGTTGTGATAGTCTTTAATTTTTATTATTTGCCAATAGCATGGTTCACAATTTTTATCGTCAAATAAAAATATCGGCCCTCAGGTAAAGACAACATTGCTAATCCGTACCAGCATTTTGTTTCCTCATCTCAAAGCGACGACTTGTGTAGTAACATCGCATCGTTTGTCCACAGTTACCGTGACTGCGCACGACAGAACCGTGACGCTGAACCGCCGCCTGCGCCGCCTCGGCGTCGACTTAGTTCCTACGCCTTTTCTACTGAGCAACTACAACGGTAAATATGAGAGTTGCGAGATTACCCTTTAAGCAATCGGAACACCACGCTCTTACTATTTGTCTACACAGTCCGGAATTTGAACGGAACGGAAATATCTTATGTATTTATTTTATAATGTTTTTGAGCTAAAATTCTGGTTGTTTATTGAAATATTGTCAGATAGGAGTTACGTTCATATGCTAATTGGACGAGCCTTCCTTGAGGCCTAAAAAGAATTCGTCGTATGTGCCATTTTTCATTTGCCCAATGATACAGTTCTATTCGGTATAGGAAAAAGTCAATTAGCTCAATATTTTGCGTGATTTCTTAACGATTACTGTTTTAGCTCAATGACACATAACAATAAGTAATCTGTGACTTGTACACTAACAAAGAACAATACACCGAAAATAAAACACGTTATTTTAATTGAAATAGTACATCTCGATGTTGCTCCCTTTTTTATGTTATCGTAACAACTCACAACTGATCGAAATTCGCATTAGTCTGGGTAAACGAGTAGAAATATATGTGGTTAGATTTATAAATACAATTTTTGATGAATTTTACGAAACGTAGCAATCATTAAAACGCCTGTAGAAACCCAGATCATAGAAGAAGCAGCAGAATTGGCCTTCTCAAAGTATAACTTAGGTTTTAAGCTGGGTTATGTATTTTTTAGAGAATTAGTTATTGACGGATTTCAGAACTAACACGTGAAGACACATTAATAATGACACTTATTTTATGGCAAATGTTTTACTAACGGAATCTGCCCAAGAAAAACTATAAGCATACCAAAGATTTCCAGAAAAAATCTCTAAGCTAAGTCCTCCTCTTCAATTCGTTAGGATTCGATACGGTTGTCACTAATTTAAAGATGGAAATGAATTTAACCGGTAAAGCCCTGGGTGACCCTCAAGCACGTCAATTAGCACGTTAATTAGTTGTTTATCAGGCCTTTAACGGTTAAAGAACAAACGTTATCACTTACAGTAATAGTAATCAAAGTCTTGCTTCGCCATTTGCCTCCCATACATGGTCAATGTTGGTACCTCAGTGCGGAGTCGCGTAAATAGAGTTATTCGTCAAAATGACGTTGTAGACAATTTTAACACTTCAAAGTATAATATCCTGCGGGGTACTTGTGTAACACACATAAAATGGACATCGATCGCCTAATTTGACATAAATTTCTTCATTGGAAGGAAAAATTCGTCTGCATGACAACGTAGATAACACAATGAAGAGCTAAACTCTCAAAATGAAAGGTATTGCTATCGATTGTAATTTTATGCGTGTTACGCAATTACTCCGCCAAACTACAACATATATTTTTCCGTATTCTCAACTACAAGTGCTAAAAGAGAAAAACGAATCTAAAAACTGCAATTTGCGTTAACTAGCGCCTTAAATAAACTATGCCAAAGTCGGATATCTCGTGATATCTTAATAAATTCTTCCCAATTTACATAATAACGTGATCCTATTTCCAAAGCAATAGTAGATAACAATTTTCTAAAATCGTGAATCTAAAGAGTAGTATAATAAGTTGTAGATAAGATACCAAATATTTATTTAATAAAAACATGTTACAATATTTTAACGAAGTTGAGTAGTATCATAGTATGCAAAGCCTCTTAACTTTCAAAAATGGATAGGTCTAATAGAAAACAACGATATACATCACAAATAAATTCCGTACAAATAGCTGACTGTGTATTCAACGGTTTGTTATATTTGTACATAGTGTTGCAAACTTTTGTACTATTTAAAAAAAGGTCCTCATTTTAGGTCATTGTTACAAAATTATCGTAACAGTTTCATAGGAAACCTTACGTATTTTATAAACCAAACACCAAAAAGTTAAGTATAGTGTAGGTAACCCGTGAATTTGTATTAAGAACTGATTTACTTTAACATAGTTTACATTACATGTGCCTCATAACATCGACTCAAGCTCACCACCTGCTAAATTGCAATGTATATTCTAAACAGTTATACTAAGGAACATATTTTAATGCACCACTTACCTACTCATATATTACGTGTCGTTAGAACTGAACGAGAATATTTTAGATGTAGTTATTATTTAGCGGACATATTATTGCCCTTTAAAGGTTTAAGAGGGTGAAAATTATGATCGTCACACAGAGGAAAAGTACCCAAATGATAAAAAGAATTCCTAATTGAGACCAATGAAAAGCTGCGGTTATGTTTATAATTCCGCTTGGATGAACAGGGAACGTACTATGACGCGTTAAAGCCATCTTTGTTATGTTGTTAAAAAGAGATAGTGCTTTTCATCTTGTATAGCTCCATCTCACTCTCACAACGGAATAAAGATTGCTCTAGCACGTCACTTTACGACCCCAGGAATTTTGGAATTGCCCTTCAGGTGGCGAAAGTTTCTTCACTCTGTATAACTAATAATATTTATATGTACGGTACATTAATACATACCTATACGTTTGCCAAAACAAGTGCCAAGAAGCATTTTATTATTAAACATAACTTAAAATAAGCATCATTTATCATTTGTTAGTAAAATATTAATTTTATTAATATAGAATCTATTAGAAATATTAACACTTTACTTTAAGGATTCCTAATTAATATATAAGTTTGTACTGTTACTACGGATTTCTAACTGATGTTATAAGGTATTATAATTTAATATAGTAAGTTGTGCCAATATAGAAGACGTTTTGTGTACTTAAATAATGTAGATCAAACTCATGCCTGTATATTTTAAGAGAATCTCCATCTATTGTTGTCCTTTGATATTTTCAATATCTTTGTTCAATGGCTAAGAAATAGACTGATACTCGAGTGATCCTGATGCACTTTTTATCCATATAACTGTCAGGTGGAGACTATTTCCGGGTCAGGTAAAAAAACCAAAACTAGAAATTAGTATTGAGTGTAACGCATGAATTCTCTTCTTCAAAATGGTATACCTCCTCATGTGTACATACACATAGATGATATATGCCAATGCCAAAGACGACTGTTTGACGACAACAATTTATGGACCCTACAACATAGAGCAATAATACCAAAAACATAGCCAGTAGACCTCGTTGAGTACGTTATATAAACAGTGCAGTCGCATCACATATCGATGTCTATAGATTACCAACAGCTGCTCCATGTCGTGCCAAAGTAACCCTTGAACACCAGGAATTGAAGATTAGCATATGGTTTAGTACCGTTTTAAGAATATTAAAGCACAGTAATAGTTAGTTGCTCTGTACATTAAAGTGCCTAGTTTAGAACCGTATGACCTATTAATAAAGATGTAATTGATTAAAGGACTCTCAAAGCTGTATTTAGCCATTGAAATGCAAATCTAATGATTTCGGTTTTTCTCGGCTGTTACCAGCCAAGCCCCGCCAAAGCTGATATAATAAAACCAGCGAGCAATTGCCCAACGACTGATAAATTTACAATTATATGTATGTCTATAGTAATGTTATACTGAAAGGGTGTCTATATTTTTGTAACGGATCGAACTAGCTGAACTAAGAAATTAAGAAACTGTTAAATGAAAATTGTAGGTTGTTTAAAGAGTAATTAATTCCTCTACCATTGAATCTGCGGGCTATGGCTGGTGAACATAGGAATCGAGGACCCTCATACATAATTTTAGGCCTTTGTAACGTAACGAAACTTAAGTTCCATAGTTGTGTGGGCGCGCGATACGATACAGAATGGTGGGTACAAATATGTGAATTATAACATGAAATATTATATTTTGACAGCATGCTCGTTTCAACGATGTTAATCGTTGAAACGAGCATGCTGTCAAAATATATTCAATGCAATATGAACACATGTTGAAACAAATTCGTTGTGTTACATTTCATGTCGCATTACATATATTTAGACGGCATGTTCGTTGCAATTTATATTACATTTCATATTACGTTTTACATCCTACCCACCATAAGAATTGCAATAAATGTTGTCAGTTGCTGAATATAGCCACTTTGAGAGATCTAAGCCTAGCATTCATAATTTCATATAAGCATTTATGAAACCACATAGAAATATAATACCATTTTATTTTATTTTATCTACGGAACGTAGTCCTTCCTTATAATTAGTGCCAAATGTAGCTCTGTATCACATCAAGACCTTTTGTATTGTAAGCATTAAAACTATAGGTAAATACTGGACAATACAGACATATTAATAAGTATATACATTTTATACATTGCAAAATCATTCATGTTTATGCCTAATAATAGAAAGATATGGATTGTTACTGAATCGAAGACACTTTCGTGTTGCGCTGTATTATAGCTCTTTTTGTGACTCCCAAGCTGGCACTATACTAATAAAGTACCTAATTTGAAAGCTCACAAGTGTTACAAAAAACCATACAATATTTTTTTTATACCCAAACACTTATAGGCTAGCAAAAAGTACCTACCTTGCTAAATTATAGTTGAGTGATTTAGGTATAATATGGTGGCTACCAAGGATATGTTCAGCCAAGGAAAAGGAAATACTGCTTGGTATAAAAGTGACACTAGGCGTACGGCCTGGAGATGTAGAGTAATATCGAACGTGTTGATTTCGGAGCGGGAATTTCGCTACTATTCGAAGTATTATTTCCTATTCTAAAATACAGAATAATTCTGTCGAATAAATGTATCAATAATATAATTATTATGTTATTCATATTTAACGTTTAATTCAAGTTTGTAACAAACGTCAGTAACAATGGACCTAGCGAGAAGGTCTTCTAAAGAAGGATACAGCGTTTTAAACTTTTTAAAACGCTGTATCCTAAACACATTTGATCGGTAGTCTGTAAGTAACACGATTGTCGACAATACTCGAACATGTCCATTATAACAACATGCTGTAATATTAGCTCCCAACAGTACTAAGACGCTTTTTAACAAACTTTTATAAAACAGCAATCATTTTAACGTAACGAAAACGATTCTAAAACATGTAACATAAACGTAACGTAAATGGTTTATAGAACTGTAAAATATACCTTTTGAATGAACCTTAGAGGTAACTCCAAATTGTCGAACGTGATACATAAAAGTTTCTAGATTTACATTCAGGCAGACAAAGCCTTCTTTGTATAAGGGAAGTGTTCACTTGTATGTAAGAGGTGGTTACAGTCGAATATTGATCAATTAGGTCAGAGATCAGTGACGTCATCACTCTAAAACGTGCCATATTATTAGTAAATTTTAAAAGTTGCATTTTGTATGAGTTTGTTAGGTACGTGAGGATGTGGAAGTGTATTAATTTCTACCAACTAGGTAGTTAATGGATTTTTTAATAAACGATTTAATAAACTAAAAGGTATTTTTAATGAAACAACGTTTGTATTAAAATGTTTATTATTTTATTGAGTTAAAAATAATTCTTCAATTTATTTCTGTCTCTTTTTCAGTTCATTTGTACAAAAGGATTTTAAAATTAAAAATACTATTGCTATAGTATACTACCCACACTTATTCAACAATTTTATTCATGCCCCTGATTGGAGGCCGTATCACATAGGAGCTAAAAATTACTTAAAAATATAAAACAATCAGTCTAATTTCTAATGTTAACAAGATCAATCTACTTCAAGTTTCCTAAAGTTGCCGGTGAGTCCTCTCATAGCGTCACCAACCGCGTCTGCGCCTGCGCAGGTGTTCGCGCCAGATTTCAGCGCGGATATGGCGCCCTCTCGCGCCGCTTCGCTGTACATCTCGAGCCGAACCGCCATCTTGTCGTTTAGAAGAAGAATATCGCGTTTGCTGGCGAGCTCTTCTTTCCAGAGACCTAGAAAGATAAGTTAATTAACTGTAAAGGGCTTTGTTCAATACGATATCAGAGAATACAACAGAGAACTAAGTTGGATGTATAAAATTTCAAGCAAAGTCCACCTAAATAAGATTCATAACAGGCGCGAGCATACGGTGCTCTGTCCCTGTCCACTGTCCAAGTCTTTCGAAAATCTGTTATGAAGACACCTGCTTCCGATCTGAAGTTGTACGTATAAGTCACAAAGCTCGGAATCGCTTAGCCAGCAGCGACAATACAAACAATATTCGTGTCCGAATTTGGCGCAACTGTGTGCAAGCTAACCGTCACAGGGCATTGATAGAATTGTCACGGGCCGTCAGTTTCTATGAGTACCTAAAAGGTTACGCTTACTGACACGCTTGGTTTGTATAGTCTTGAGAGTACCGACCGCCAAGGCATCTTCATGCTCTGTGGTATAAGCTTATAATACAGTAGCGCATACTTACTAATCATTTCCTTCATAGGCATGGTGCCTCCATACTCCTTGGGCAGCAGACTCTTGTCTATTTCCACGTCTTCTAAAGCGCTGTAGAGTTTGACTCTCTTCTTGATCTTTTCTGAGATGAGAGCCATGCCGAAGTCTAGCGCGAACTTGATCGTCGGATGCACGTTGACTCCGTAGATCTCTTTGTGTCTCATGGGGAGAGTGCGCTGTGAACAACGCAAAATAAAGATTAAGAAATGTAAATATTCGACCTTAGTATTTGTTTCATAATTTTTGACAACCCTTCCCAGTAAATTGAAACTTCATTAAGGTTGAAATTGTCTAAACCCTAGTACACGTTGGGCGAGCCCGCCGCTCAGCCAACGTATACTGGCCCTTTTTGCGTGATTTGCGTGTATTTTGCGGCTCGCCCAACGTGTCCTGGGGGCTTAACTGTCACATAGAGAAAGAATCCTTGTTTTTTATGACATGACGTGCAAGTTATATTCAACCTGAGGGTGGTAACGCAATTAAGAGATCGACTGTCGAAAAGAATCACTGTGCCTTGCGTGCTTCCAACTGACCATCGTTTGAAAGTAAAATAATAGTGTTATTAAATAAATAATTTGTGACTCGTCTTGGGGCAGCTCTCTGCTTTTGCCGTTTTGAGCTCTCTATTTTAGCATAGCAGAGGTCATAATTAATTGATACTACTTAACATCAAACAAGCGGCAATAACCTAATGGACTAAGGCCCGTATTATAAGTAGAACCTCATTCGAGACTCGAGCATTACTTTGAAACTAGTTTCAACCAATCGAATGACTTGCTTGTGTGTTGAAGGATTTCTTTTAATACGGACCTAAGACTGCCCATTGCACTATTGAAGTAAACAGAACGAGAGTTAGAGGAGAACAGTGACTCGGTTATTATTTAAAATAATTCCAGTCTGTAACTGTCCCAGTGCAGGGCAAACGCCTCTTCTCATACAGATAAGTCACGAGCATTAATCACTACACTTGCTCAACGCAGATTGGCGATTTAAGACTTACGATTCAAAATTTAAGTCAGGTTTTACGTTACTTCACCTACCTTGTAGACATTTGTCTAGCTCATTAGGCTAGAAACTCAGCCAGAAATATTCAAATAACAAACCTCTCCATTCTTAACAATCCTGACGGCCTCCTTAGGTGTGAACAGAGTGAGATGCGGGAAGCTGACCCCGCTGCCGTCTGCGTAGTGCACCACTCCTCGAACCTGGTTCTCTTCATCTTCCAGCAGTGTCTCGTAGCAGGTGCCCATGATGCGGCACATGTCCTGGTTTGTGTACTTGTAAGGGTCGAACACACCTGCACGGGGATTGAAAGATTCCTTCAGTGGTCGAGATGGTGAATCACCGCTAGTTCTTGCAAGAACGTCCTTGACTTAGGGCCACTTGCACCACAAATGAGTAAATGAATTTATTTGTAAATGTATTTAAGACATTATTCTGTTTCTGACAACGGTTCGAAGACTACAGAGACAACGTATCTAGTGATTTGCGGTACAAACAGCCTTATAAGGCATTTTGTGATAGTGAGGTTGCGCAGAGGTCGAGGACGTTTTTCAAACTCAACTGAGAAAAGCAGGTGAGGTCCATTGTTCTCGTCAATGTTAAAGTCTGCTGATGAATGCGCAAATAAGAACCTAAATGAACTGAGAAGTGTCAAGGCTCAACATAGTGCTTTAAGGTTAAAAGCAATAAATAGTTGTTACGTCATCAACGTAAAGCTGTACGGTGCTTGTGTGTAATGTGGCAACACGATCTGTCTGGCCACTATCATTCACCGATCACTGGATTTATCGGATAATTTTATTGGAACAAAACCCACGCATGGCAAGTTATTGAGTAAGGCCCTCAGAATGTAAAGCCCAAGAAGTCTACGAATGATGCGGTTATGTAAGTGAATAGATATAGAATATTCTTTGGTGAAGCAAACGGCCAGCTTAACCCGGCCCTTGTAGGTAAAGTTATGACTTTCTACCTAATAAGCACAGATAAATAATTCAATATGTTACATAAGAAAAATACCGATTAGGACAGTTTTCAAATAGCTTTCATAAATGTTTGCGAGCTTATAAACAAAAGCTATCTAGCACTAAAGAAGCATGAATTATGTGCTAATTTTTACCGCAGCCAATAAATATAAAATACACTTGTGAAATAAAATAAAAATAATATATAAAATGAATACTACTTGATATCGTCGATGATTATCATAAGGTTGTATATCTACCAGGCCTGTAGATGACCACGCGACGACCGAGCTTGTCCTTAAACGGACTCACAAATATGTATCTGGAAAGAAAGAAAATATTGAATCAATAATATCATACTCTCCCTGAAGGTATAGGTAAAGGTAGGTACTTACACCTACATTTCAACCGTTTTCATTTAGTATTAGTGGGCGAGCCTATTGCCGCCGCATACTTGGCATCAAGAAACCACTCCAGACTGCTATTGAGAAATTCCTAACGAAAGAACCTTGGGTTCGCAAGGTCGTGGCCTTGCGTGCCTCCGAGGCACTTCACATCTTACAGTTGTTACATCGTCAACTTACTTTAATGACAATTCCTTGTTAGAAAACACAAATAGTTTTTGGCCTGACCAGGACTCTCAGATCTTCGGCCACATGATATTACGCGTACCACTAGCTATATCAACCAGGTAATCAAACGAGCCATAAAACCAAACGACGAAGGCAACACTTACCCCAACTCGAGCAGTTCCATCATGATGGGCAGCTTGTAGTCCAGCTGGTTGAATGCGATGCCCCAGGACTGGCGCAGCAGGATGTACCGCTCGATGGCTTCTTGTGCCATTGGTACGCTGAACTTCTTCGCGCGAAGAAAGCGGAGTAGAAAGTTCGAATCTGAAAGAATTATAATTGATGGATGAGTTACATTAAAGATTCAAGTACCTATAGGTTGATATTGCATGGAGTCTATAGTACTATTTTGATTTCAAGTTTTTTCGATTAGCCTGTTCTGTGCCACTCCAATGTAATGTTACAAGAATGAGACCTGTCTCACCGCACTGAAATCTTCTGAGAAAGCTAAATTAGCAGGCAGTTAAAGATGTTCATATTAACTTGATCTAGTTCAGATTCCTGTCGTTGATGTCTGTTGATTGTACTGTGTATTATACGAATGTTGGTTTACGTACATAAAATAAAGTATATTCCATCTACCTTCAAGTTTAACGGTTTACCTACCTACAACAATTGTTTATATTCATGGAACGACAAGTTGCTCAACTATTCTTCCTTATTCTATTTCTGTAGCTTACCCATTCTTATGGCCGCGAACTTGGGGTTCTGCTCCATCCAGCTCCTTAGTGATGTAAGGGCCTGTGACCTGGCGTTTTCAGTCTCTCGCAGTTCATCCTCTGCTACCTTCTGGGTATCAGCAGAGAGCGGGCACTGGTACTCATCAGTTTCGGTGAGGAATCGTTTTTCGGTTCTCCTGGACATGATTGAAGATCTGTAAAGAAAGGAAGAGGCATTTGAAAAAGAAATCGCGATGGTGGATGGATGGTCTAGCAGTCGCAAACTCGCAAGCTGGAGGTCCTGGGTCCCCATCCTATGTCGGGGAAAGTGTTATTGGGTATTTCCATCAGAAATTTCTCAGACGGACAGTCCGTCTGACAGCCCCGGTTGATGGCGATAGGACATCTATTACAATCGGACATATACAATCACTAGCAGCGGCCCGTGGGTTCACCCGCATAACTCTCGATCCTGTGGGTATATCGGGATAAAAAGTATCGTCCTAATCCAGGTCATGGTCTACCTATGTGCCAAATTTCATCCAAATCCGTTCAGTAATTTTAGCGTGAAAGCGTAACAAACAAACAAACTCAATTTCGCATTTATAATATTGAGTTAGGATAGCTGGTGAAATGTGGATGTACTCTATACCTCTGCATAACCCTTTGGGGATCGGCGTGATTTAAATATCGATGGAAACATCAGCTATCCGTGTTGCCAGGCGCTGAGGTCGAACAGATTAGGGAAAAATCATTAGATAAGTCTTATTGTGTCTGTGAAGATCGTTATAGGGAAAATGTTATGTTGGAAGGTTAAGGTACAAAGGTTTTGGAGTCGGTTTAAGGTTTTCAGAATTCGTAATCATTGTTGCCTACTATGTTTAGTAAGTGTATCAATCTTGTAGTTCGGCCACAGTACCTACGTACTTAGGTTCCAACCCTATTAGTGTTGGTCTACTAAAACTGTGATAAACTATCGGAATTGAAAGGAAAAGTTAGAATGATCAGTAGCGAATTGATGTTACCTGCCAACAAAGATCAATGAGGTTTTTCTTCTTCAATTGTTAAGGTTCATTGAAAGGCGTGTGCAATTTCCACAGGCAATATCCTTGTAAAATAAAAGGTTCACTTTGTGTCCATTGTATAATTCATCATAGTAACCGCCCCGGAAACGCTGCAGCAGTAATTCTCAAGACCTCAATAAATATAATTTATTGTCCGATTAACGTTGTTTGGTGGGATGTTAATCGCGGCATTAGTGACGTGTTTTATGTCCTCTAAAGTGCAGATGTAGGGACACTTTGGACAGTAGTAGATATGTGTGAGCACCGCATTCACACTGTGAGTCGGAAGATCTTCAATCCCCCATTTTTGCTAAACTGTGTTTGTAGCGGCCTTTTTGTATGCGCAATTCATAATTCAATATTTTTATATATATAAATACCTACGCAAATTACATTAAATGAGGCAAAGAAAACAAAACAGAATTAAAATAACTTACCTAATTTAAACGTACAGAGACATCACCTCAGTTAAAGTACAGATCGCAAATAAGATAACTAAATGAACCTATCCTTGAAGTATCCGTCGTCTCTCAACACACTTGCAAAATTTTACATCCTCGTGTAGCAAGAGCAACTATCGAGTGATCGTTTTGTCTCCCAGTACTCGAGTAGGTAGGTTGTACTCGATTAGGCAATCGACTTCAAGTAACGATATAATTTAAATTTTCGTGAGTGTTGTAATTCGATCGTGAATTCGTGATGTTGACGAGAGATTTTGATGTTCTCTTTATCCACAAATTTGCTCCAAAATAAACTTATCTGTTTTGATCCATTACCTTATTGAACGATTTTGTTTTATTTATACTTAGGTCCCTGCGTACCGAATAGGAACATTTTGAGACAGGTACACACATAAATGTTGTTGTAAAAAATTATAAACTATAACGGTTGCCGCTTGAACAGTAACTTAGTAGTAATTGCATTACCTAACTAACACTGAAGAAATCGTAAACTTTGAGTTCACGGTCATCCTGTCCACAGCATGCTTGATGATCTATTGTTGTGTGCTCATGCTATTTGCTAATCTACAATCTTTAAAGTAGTTAAGATAGAAAGTTACCTCTGAAATTTCATAAAACGTACGAGATGGTAGAGCATAATATGCATCGTACTTAAGAGGCTTACAACAGCTAAAGCGCGGTCACTGTCGGACTGCATAGAAATGAAAGAGAAGCGCGATGACGCGACGCAGGTAATTTATTGCAAAATATGAAGCAGTTAGCGATTTACAAAAAATCTATTGATTGGACTGGAAAATTAAAACATTATTATGCTAATATGTAGCTTGTAGAATAATCTGACAAAAAATCAGAATTATTGCATGTAAATTAATATGATTTTTATTCGTTAAAAGAAATTTTTAGAGGTATCTTCATGATTTTTTTCTATCGTATCAAATTAGTTGTATTATGTTTTCAACACACTATCATACTAGCATATATCCTGAAGAATATCATATATTTTTCTGATTTTGTTTACTGCAGTGGATCATATTCTTTTATGCATTATGAAACTTGCGTTTAGGCACGTTTAGGTCCTGTAGTCCCCTTAAAGAGAATAGTTTGTGGCTTGTTTACCGCGCGATCAGCATATATGTAACTTCCCGACATCAATCGTCGAGCAGTTGCTCACCAGAGACGTAACCCGTCTGGTATGAGGATCCGCCCTTTCCTATAGAGGATGAGTGAACTTTACACCCTGTGCCTCATACCTCTATACTGGTTACCCCGAGTATGAACGTCAGCGCAGCCTTCGCGCAACTACCCTCTGTAAGTTCTTCCCTTTTCTAACTCAGACTTCTACAGACGCCGATTGGCCTATTCGCGCCGACTCCATATTGGGAGCGCCCGAGCCCCACAATGAACAGTAGTACAATTTTTTTTTTTTTTTTTGGTTGCAGCCCCATTTTATGTCCAGGCAAATCACTGTCCATTCTAAGGTTGCCTGCACGCGTAGCATGACCGCCATAGAAACGGGTTTTGTCGACGGAAGAATAGACAAAATGACAGATTGTGATTGTTTATATGTCATTTTGTCTATTCTCCCGTCGACAAAACCCGTTTCCACGGTGCTCATGCTACGCGTGCTGGAAGAGATCGCGGAAAGCGATAAGGTCGCCCATTGTATATTTTGTAGTGCATAATTATTATTTTTTGTTATGTATTTTTGTGGTGTATATACCTACACATAAAAATACTGGTGCACGTACAATATGTCTATTGAGTCAGCATCCCTGGACAGATCGATTACGTCATTAATTAATTGACGGCCCTTAATCCTTATTATTAACATGCAAATTATCGTTTAATTTGACCCCATTCATCAGCCTAGCCAAGCCTACCGTAAGTAAAAGTCAAATTATCAATAGCTCAGATCAAGAACTATCTGCTCTGTTGCAACGGTCTAACAATGTAGCAACGGCTCACTGTAGTGCAAAATAATTTTGTTAATCTAAGTAATTGTA
The DNA here is from genome assembly GCA_914767755.1 of Agrochola circellaris. Taxonomy (NCBI): domain Eukaryota; kingdom Metazoa; phylum Arthropoda; class Insecta; order Lepidoptera; family Noctuidae; genus Agrochola; species Agrochola circellaris. The sequence goes on along the minus strand of OU611840.1, from coordinate 19,983,115 downwards.
TGTCGTTACATAAGCTGTGTCGATGTAATTAGGGTAGAACTGTGTCCGTGCCGTGTCTTGTGAAACCGCCAGAGTCTCGAGCACGCGGCTTGATCAGTTGGTACTCGCCGTATTGAAATTTAAAATATAAATTACTAGATTCTGCCCACGACTTCGTTCGCGTTGAAGTCGATAAGATACAGTCCATGTTACTCGCTGATAATGTAGCTTTCTATACTAAGATGGAAAAAACTTATAAAGTCGGTTAAGTATTTTATGAGTTTTTATCTATTACAGAGAAACATACAAAAAAAGTAATCTTTTCTCTGTATAATATATGTTTAGATTTAGATGTGCAGCCTGTTAGTGCTCTGTGCTCGCACAACTAACTTTTGAATTGAATTGAATTTTTATTCTGAAATGTCAGACTAATTAATTAGGCTTGTTTTTTTTTATAATTAGGAACCTCTTTAAAAATGACTTACATTCAACATATGTAGCAACTACGATAACTTGGTGCGTCCTATACCTGGGTAACAACCTACGAATAATAAATGTCGTGTGGTTAGTGACTAACAACAGTGTCTTCGTTCTGACTGCGTAATAGAAAAGTGTGGTCATGAATCCTATCTACTTAAACGCAGCTTGAAAAGTGTTGCATTTCTACCCCTTTCAATTATTTCCGAATTAGACAACACCCATAAATACATAAAATAACAGTTTATTTATACGTTTTCTCCTAAGTTACTGGACCCTTGGTATGGTACTCACTTGTTCAGTATTTAAAACCAAAGTTGACTCTACATTTTAATCGAAAACTATAGATTTTCGTGATGATAGTTTGTTCGGACTCCAGATTTCGCACATCAGATTATTACAGACACCGAACACTCCTTAGTATTTCGGTATTCTACTTAATAAAAGCCTTAACTTCATTCACAGTTCAGAAGCATGAAATTTTGCACAAGAGTTCCTTACCTATATAACGAAGTTGGAAGGTAGAAGTTTTTTCCCCTCTATTTAATTTAATTTATTTATTGAGGGAACTACATCATATATTATACATAAAATTAACAATATTTTAAGTGGTAATGTTGCAGTCCACTGCATTATCCGCAGATAGGACATATTAGAGATCTGTGGTTGCCACAAGACGGGCATTACCAAAACTAACAAATAATTTAAAATAAATAAATAAGTTACTATAAAGCTAGCTGTAGCTACAAAACCAAATCAGGTAAGAGACAATCTCACTTACCTAAATTATTCAATAAATTAATAATAATTAATAATTTTATACGAAAGAAAATAAATAAACGACATAATAAGATTACAATTAAGATATTTTTTTAATAACTTTAGATTTAACCCTTTCTCCCATTCCAACCCATTCTGTATACCCTCTAAAGGGGTTAAATAGGGGAAGTTTATAATTTTTGCCGATGTGAAATACCATCGTGAACACGGCTTGTCTATAGTATAAAACACAAACATAAACTCACAATACTTCCAAGAATATAGATAGTCCACCATACGTCCACACAATTCTATGGAACAGGTTTCCTCAACAAAATCAAACACGATGAGTCAACATCAGTTGGTTTCAGTTGCGACACTGTTTCTGGCACAGGACGGCTAAAGTTTGCAATCTTACAGATAATAAACGGTACATAATGATCAACCTACATTGCCGGAAAATGGCTGAACGCACGTGTAATAGGTCAGGCGTATCTATAGTGAAATGCAATCGGAGTGGGTAATGGAATCAATCTACGCACAGAAATTACGACAGATTAGGATTTCGTCAGACAGATTCTGTGTCATTTCTCATTTCGCGCCTCAAAGTAGAATGTTTATGACAAAATATTATCGACACGACATCTCACATGTTAATTTCAACATAATTTCGATGTCGATTTGAAATAATGGATCAATTTGGAGGGATCTCTCCAGCATTCCTTACCAAAATGGTGCCTGTTACTAAACGCGTAGGTTTAGTAACAGGCACCATTTTGGTAAGGACGTCTTTTTGTCTGTTTGTCGGTCTGTCTGTCTTTCCGCTTGAATATCCCAAGGCTGTATAATTCTAACCGTAATAGTTAAGTAGTTCAAGTGTTCACGAAACCTTTCTGTGCACGAGTGTAACTTGAACTTGGCCGGTTATTCGGATAACCTAAGCAAGCCTCTCTGCTTTCATCAACATCGCTTATTTCTATAGTTGAGCCGTAAACAAACAAACAGACCATTTCACTGTAACAGTAGTATTTATAATGTACTCTAAACAGTAGTAGGTAATATTCTACATAACATATTAAAATCACGCCGGTAATGCCCGAAGGGTAAAGCAGAGGTGTACCTCGTTCACCCACGCCAGTTATGTTTAAGTCCCATGTAATAGGGGGCGAGCCTATTGCCATCAACCGGGCACAAATCCAACCTCCGGACTGCTATAAGAAATTGCAAATGGAAAAACCCAAGTATACTCTGCCCGACCCGGGAATCAAACCCAGGACCGCATGCTCAGCAGCAGCGCTTGCTACCACTAGAGTAAGGAGGCAATCAATACAGGTAGTTAGGTAATATTCTGTAATCCATTATAGTTTTACTGCAGTTACATAACCGTTTCGATTGTTTTAATGCCTGTCAGCAAGAAATATTATCTACTAGAAATATATTCCCTCTGCCTCGTTGATCTATTGCTCGCAAGCACTACTGCTGAGCATAAGGTCCTGGGTGTGATTCCCGGGTCGGGAAAATTGTACTTATTTTATTATTTATGTACACACAGTTAAATAGATACGACATAATCATAATTATGAGTACAAAGCAGCAGTACTGCTTAATTCTTAAGAAATTTCTTCCAGCAGACCTGCGAAAGGAGAAATGAGAAAGAAACGTAGACAATAGTGTGTGAGAACAAGAAGAGAAAATTATAAAAATGCGAAGTCTTAAACTAAAATATTTAAATAAACCTACACGTATAACCTAATAAATTAACATATACTTGAATAAATACATAAAGCTTAAATACTAGACTATAAATACTACTTGAATTTTTACATCAGCAGTTTCTCAGCAGCAGCCCGGAATCTGGATTTCTGCCTGGTTGATGGCAATCGCCCCCTATTTTAAAGGGCTAATGAGTAACTGGCGGCCTGCCTAACCCCTCGGGGATTGCAGGGGTGATGTATTACGGATATGTGATATATTTTCATACACACAAGTGTAAAGAACGAGCCAGCCCTTATTCAAAGAACCATATTTGAAAGAAATAAGGGCCTGTTCGTTGATTGTCATTCAACGTGGCATTGCTGCCAGTCTTTTGGGCATGCTTCCGGATGACAGTGATACGGACGAGTACTTCGACGCCTAAGGCTGGGTTCACAGCTGTCCGGGAAACCTGTACGGGCGCTCGTACGGGCTCCCGGAACGGGAGGCGTGAGGCGCTAGAAAATTGTTTCACAGCGACGCGGATTGGTCCGTACGCGACCCGCTCCGGGTAGAGCCCGTACAACGTATCGTACGGGTAGCGCCCGCAGTGCTCTGAAACGAGGGAGTACCTCGTTTCAGAGCACTGCGGGCGCTACCCGTACGGGTCTCCCGTGTACGGAAAGCCCGTACGGGTCTCCCGGTCAGCTGTGAAACCAGCCTAAGTGTCCTTTTCTTTTTGTATTTATTTGTATAGTTAGTTCGTGATTTAAATTAGTACCTAGTGTAAATAGTTAGTTGTTGTTGTAAAAGCATATCCAGGATTTCTCATGAAGATGCCCATGGTCTATTAAGTCATCTTTCACTCAGCTGTGTCCTTCTGTCTACAGTTGACAACAAACTTGTCACCTGCCAAGCCTTTTACCAACTATCTTAGCGTCGGCTTCTCCAGTCTATTTAATACAGCTGAATATCAGTACTGCTGACAACAAACTGCGATCACCAAACTCTCTATCAGTGTCACCATTATGACAGGTTCTCTGCCTGATCTTTGCGTAAGGGATTATTGGGAAGCCATGCACAGCAGCAGTAGTGTATGTGCAGGAACGATAAACAGGTTTGGAAACCGTGGTCAACGTGGCAAGCTTAGGCCAAGCATCATTAGCCAGGGAATCCAAAGTATTTTAGTGGAAATCAAACCTGGGAGAAACCAAAGGTCGCTAGTGTTGAGTGTTGTTGTGTTGACAGGACGATACATTCACAATGGAAGAGAAATAATGACGGATTTATTGCAATGGTGGTAAATCCTGCTGTTGCCACCACGATTGGTGGATTGGTGCCAGATTAGACCAAACTACGGAACAGACTATCATCATCTATTTATCTGCCAAGTAAGGTTCAACAACTTTCGATTAAGTATTAAGCAACTCAATTGGGTCTTTGTTCGATTAGCAATTGTAGAGCTTAGATACAAATCATCGATAATTTTTGGTAACCTAATTTCAACCCTAATTTGTGTATTTTCATCCTGCCAGCCAGAAGGACGACGCTTTATGAAAAGGGCAGGGGTTTTCCAGCAAGCAGTAGTAACTAGATAGATTCAAAAGTTAATAACATTAAAACCTTAATAATGATTGTAAGCTAAGTACAGTAAAAAATATTAAATCCACACCACATAGACACCAAATAAGAGACAGTCGCATTGCTTCTTTCATTCGCATAGCTTTAAAATATTTTTTGAAGTATGTTGTCACTAATGATTAGGTTTTAAAATTAAAATGGTTTAAAACAGTAAATTATAAAACAAGTACATAGAACCTCCATGCGTGAACACACTGTCCAAAAAAAATCTTGAAAGAAAATAATTTTAAAAAGTCACTTGTCAATTTTCCCGCGGAAACTAGCTATAAATATTTAAAAAAATAGAACTCACTTGTAAAAGTTTACCGCGCAAAATCACTAAGGGCACGTACACGTAGCACTGAGAGCGAACGAACACTGATGGCGAGCACTGGCAGGCTTGTTATTTTGCTTGCAGCCGATGATCGTTGCGCTCTACCGCAGCAGATATTTAGATAACTGCGGTTTTCAGTGAATGTTGCAGGGACTGGCAACATTTTTAAGTTAAGGTTATTTTTAAATGATAAATGATTTTATTTCTGTAACTAGGTTTGTACAAACACTTTTACACGCCAATCATATTATAAAATCAGATGAGTGGACCTCTCCTGTCAGTGCATGCATTTGTCAGTAATCGTGCAGCTCAACTCAGAACTTAAAGAGCTCAACGATTCTACGAAAAATACAAAAAAAAGGATATTTGAGTAGGCCGCACGAACTGCCAGACCATCATTAAAACTTACTGAGAGAAAAAAAACAATGACCCACATAATAGTCCTCACATTCACATAGATAAAATAATTTAAAATACTTTACAAAGTAATTTTCAAATGAGTTATGATCAATTTGCAAGTTAGCAAACTTGAACATAACTTTAAATGCACTTTTGCCTAATAAAGATCAATTAATTTTGCGTCGTTTTTATTTAATTCACTGAAGCCGTTGTTTCAACCTTCTCGGTTATCAATGTTTCGGAGACCAGTAATGAAAAGGTTTCGTTTTTATAATTTAACATACCACTTCCATTTCATTTCATGTCAGCTACATTAGCTTTATTTATTGCTGTGATCAACTATGATTAAATTTCCAAAATGTAAGTGCTGGGTATTTTTCGGTGTTGCGATTTCCTAACCAAGGATCTTTTAGTTACGTATTACTCTCGTTAATGTTACCTAGTTTTTTCCTACAGTTAATTTATGGAGGTACTTACTTCCTTCTTTCGTCCTTCCAAAACCACACTCTTACGTCCCTGTATTTACACACCGGCCGTTACTTTCATTACTTACTAAATATTGGATTACTTACGGACAGACTTAGGTCATATCAACTTCTTTCAAGGCCGATATAACCATAGAACTCCTTTCTAAAGTCACTCAACTCAACTTATCGCAGTTAAAAGCATAATTTTAAAACAACGTTATTATATTATTTACATTATTCCTGCATAATGACGTTTGTGTTTCTGAGTGAACCTTATTCACACTCATTTCTTTCCATGTACCTACCTATTACAATATTTCCTAATAAAAGGAAAATTCAATGACGACAAAAGGTTGATGAGTCCTGACTTTTTGTTTAGGCTGCTGTTGAATTATTACAAGTGTTATATAAATGACATAAATCGTAGCGTAAACCATTAAGGTCACCTCAGTGAATCCGAAATTGGGCTGAAATTACATGCTGATGTATTTTTTTTTGGGCATGCAATAGTTTGCGACAAAAATCATTAATATCAAATTAGCATCGCTTTCATAGGAGCAAAGCAAGTAACATTCACCTCCTAAGCATTGCTTCACGTAAAATTGTCGTAAGGATAATAGGCGAGCGTATATTGCGAATAATTGCTTAGCTGTTGCGCATGTCCTCCTCATCAGGGCAAATCTCATACAAAGGAACAGTCAACCGCAGATCAGCGGACAATTTGACATAGACAGTGTCTTTATTTCCTGGTAGTTAACCCCTTAGATTTTCAAAAATATACTGAGAAGACACAGTTATTACATTAATCTCCTTAAATTTGCCTCCAGTGGCAGTCACCGAAGCACACCTTCAGGTTACTCCATCAAGTCCGGAGGTAAGGTCTCATCATAACTAACAAAACGAGCTCAAACTCGGCACATCTAGTCCTTATTCGTCGAGGAATTCCAGTAGCAGTCACCGAAGTACACCTTCAGGTCACTCCATCAAGTCCGGAGGTAAGGTCTTATCATGACTAAAAAAAACGAGCCCAAACTCGTGAGAGTGTCTCGGGTTTAATTTATATATTGATTGAATAGCTCTTTCCTGCAAAACAGAGATAGTCAGAATGTCGGCGCCATTTCCCCACAACAGAATACATTCAAGTAAACTAAACAGGCTGTCACACCGGGCCGTCTCTATGTCAGTTAAATTACTTTCGCTTTGTATATACAGATTAACTAATATAACTTGTTTTTTACTTTTTAGTTCGTTTATTGGCAGGGCAGTTGTGTTTATTCTAATTTTAAAAGGTGTTAATTTATATTTTATACGTTTTAGTGACATGTTTTTTTTTAAACCATGTCAGGCTAGGTGGCTTTAATTTGTAAGCACTAAAGGTGGATTATACTCTCACGGCGAGGCGAGGCGAGACGAGGCGAGGCGAGGTGTGGATGGCGTGGAGACGAAATTTTTGTTTTGCATGTAAATATCATCATAGCCTATGTCAGCCTCGGGATGATGTAAGGATTCTAACGATACCCCATACATCAAAATCTGTTTAGGCATTCAAAAGTTATGGTTGAACTAAGAAACTCACATACCTATATACATACATACATGAACCCTGAAAACATTACACTCCTTTTTGGGTAGTCATGTCAAAATGTACGGTGGCTCGATTTAGGAGCCCGGGAGTGTCAGAAATATGTACATTCCCGTAAATCAAATTTCTTTTAATTAATTAAGTTTCAAAAAAAGAAAACGCATTAAAACTTTCATCAAAGCAGTACATAGATAATAAATACAGTGAATTTGAATTAACAAAAATGCGGTTTATTTACCTTGACAAAATAAACCTTGACAACGAATGCAACGATGAATAATTCCAAGCTAGAGTAGAAATAAAAAATTCTAGATTAGATAACCTAGGTCAATAAACTGGTTGCGCTAAAACTAGATCAAGATGACCGAACCAAGGTTACTCTACCATTAAGCGATTAAAGCGCAATAGTTTAACTGAAATATTTAGGTATGGACAATACTTTTAATGGACAAAGACTATCGAAAACATTATAGCAGCATTTGAAAGCGGGTTATAAATTTCCATAAAATATGAAAATTACACGAAAAAGCTTTTCGATTGCGTGTCACAATAAAACGCGAAAAAATTATGAGTTACTCCGAAAACAATAGGTTTTACACAATACGGTGGAAGGAGATAGTGATATACAATTTCAGTGCTATAAAGAGAGATAAGCATAGGTAGGCTGCACGGCCGAATGGCCAGGCACCGTAGTGTTATGTCATGCCAAAGGTGCAGAGAACGAGTGACCTACATTTATATTAACAATCTTAAATGAGGTCTTATAAATTTTCTTCAGCCGACATATAGCTACGTTAAAATTTGCGTGAAAAATAACGGTTAATAGAAACGTGACTTCTAGTAGGTAGGCTGAAAGTCTACAAAAACATCGCGCTGAATTACTTAATTAAAACAAACTTTCTCTTTTTGAAGCATTACAAATTATAACGCAGCGACTAAGTAATTAAAATGTTGTTTTTACAGTCGCTTATATTAATAAATATTGCTCATTAAAGAACTTTACCGTTCCGAATTTGCCTTTATCTTCCACAATGAGTCTCACATTGTCATCCATGACTTTTACTCATGTTAACTCAAATGCTAAACCTACAACATATTCCAAATACTTACACAAGCTCGCTAAGCAATTCAGACTACATTGTAACTACCGTGTCGCTCAGATGTTTTCTATTGAATATGCAGACACAACCGACTACCGCATCTGTTTACACGCGTTGGTCGCCGGCGCTCCCATGACGACATGCAGTCAACGACACCAAACGAAAGTCATTCTCTCATCGGGCCAAGGTTATATAGAAAGGGCACGACTTTGTTCAATTCTTCTCATTATCTTTCGTTTGGGTTAGGCTTTTGATACCTTGCATCACCAATGTTTCTAAATGATTTCTAGAAATATCTCTTCCTAATGGCAACAATTAAGTAAAATGATAAAATTGATAACTCGAATAACCTAAAAAACATTTTATATTAAAAAAATGTAATTCTATTATTAGAATTGTTTGTAATTAAAAAAGGGGTACCGCAAGGTCATTTCTTAGGTCACATCACTTTTCTCGCGACTACTGATCGTTGCATCATAATTCGCAGGTTTTACGTCGACGGTAACCGAGTGGGTACCGTCTACGTACGATACAGTGGCTGCTTTCCACGGCTAGTCAGTAGTCAGTTACGGTGGTTTGGATCAAAATAATACTTAATTGTTGTGCTTTGCACGGGTGCCATCTACAGATGTAGAGTCATGATTTCAGTGCTGTACCTATATCTAATACACTGGCACCGACTAGACTGCAGCTGTGGAATATCATAATTTTTCAGAATATCACAAAAACTGAAAATTATTTCAATTTAGTAGTAGTAGTATATTACAAACAGATATGAACGAAACAAGTTATAAAAAAACTTTAGCTTATTTCAAAACAATTTACACTATGGATGACGCGCTTTTAAGCCTTAGCGTGTGCTAAGATGCAGGTGACACAGGTCCACGCAGCGCAGGGCAGAGCAGATTTTGTAATGCTTGAACGTACTGACAGCTGCGTACGCTGCGGCGCAGGCATGTGCGATGCAGACATATGTGTCTGTTCTGATCTGCGACTCGTTTTAGTGCCGGCGCAAATTTCTGCGCAACGCGCGCAGGTCGTCGCTTGTTTTTTTGCAGTGAAGCAGGTAACGCAGCACAGCCGTCTATTGTTTGTACTACCTAGGACGCGAATGTGTCTATGTAGGTGCGTCGCAGCATGCGCTCACGGCGTATGTCTGCCTCGCCTGCCCTACCCAAATGCAAAATCTGTACTGTGCTGTGTCACCTGCGTCTCAGCATACGCTTAGCCTAATCCTTAGCCACTCGATAGATGGTGTTGTTAGACGAGAGCAAATCCCTGAATCGCGCGAATGGTTGGGAACACAACGCAGTAGTACTAAACAAACGGCTAGCTGACGTAAGGAACAATATATTTACAATGACAAATCCAACAGATTTTGAATTTTTGAACAGTACGACGAGGAGCGTACACTTGTGTGCTGCGTTTAACCCATTTATAATTTATTACTTACTTGTTTACCTATAGTCTGGCAATCGGACCAGGAAAATAAGACTGCCTGGGAAAAAAATCCTAGTGAAGCTTTCTCACCGTGAATTTCTATTGGATGACTCTTGCCCGAGAAAAGGATGGTGGCAGATAAGAACTAAGTTAGAGATTAAATTAGTTTATGCCTCGCACTTACCTGTGTCTAAATACCTAGAATGGACAGCTCCAATATAATGTCCTCCCTTTCTTGGTTTATTAGAGAGAAAAAGAGGGAAATAACCAAAATTTTGGGCACAACAGACTCAACATAATTGTCAACTTAAGATAATGATTGATTCAGTTCAATAACATCGTAAGTACCGCGGTAAGAATCTAAAAAAAAAGTTCCATAATTTATCACTTATGAATTTATTAATCCTAATACCACATGTTTTTGTATTCGTCTGAAATCAATATTTTTATGGGATTATCGTCTTCTACGAAAAGGTATAATATTGCCACTCCAATCAAAATTATTAGATAGTGTTCCTGTGTAGACGTTGACGTAGACGGACACCGGAGCTTCAAGCGAGTTGGTCTCATGATTGCGACTCCGGCCAGACTTTCTGAAACTGAAAGAGACATTGGTTTACGCAGGCGCGGTCCCAGGGATCATGACCTCCCGGGAAATCATTCCAGCTGTTAAGACACTTTATGAATTACTTTAGTGATGGTGACCTCATGGGCGTATAAGAAATACAAAAATATATAGCATTTTGGCATTTATTTTAGTTCAATCTCAGATTTGATGCTACCAACTGATTAAGAAGTGAGATTGTTTTGAACTTTTTAGACGCAGTCGGGTTTTTAATTAAAATTATGTTTAAGTGTGATTAAGGTGAAATAACTAAATGTAAAATAACTGCATAAATATTCAGGATTATTGTTTTCCTGCAAATATTAAAACACAGTGCTTGATTGCCCACCGTTATCGTAAACTATCACGAACAGCTGATGTTTGACCTACGGAATTAAACGGGAAGTATGGTTTTACTTTTATTCCTAGTATAATTTTCAATGGTTGATTTGGCACACTGCAGTGGATGCCCATTTGCACCAACACTAAGACCACTTTTGGATTTCCAACGCTAGGCACATGGATGAGAGTTGAAAATCCAACAGTGCACTTTTATTTAGGGATTCATTTTGGTGTCACTAAGTTGTCGGTGAAAACGGGCATTAGACGCTTTGTTTACTTGGAAAATGAAACTTATGAAGCGAATTTTCGAAATACTTTTAATCTGTAGCATAATATTTGAGTACACAACAACAACGTAGATTATCGTTTTTTGCATTGTAGGTAATCTTTATAATATAAAACTAACATTTTTTATCTTGCCATCCTACCCACTTAAGGAAAAGTATAATTATAAGACAATAGCATCAATGTAACTTTGCAGTTGATCTAAATCATATTAGTTGCATTTCAATTAGATTCAGCAGCCTACCTCATTTCTCTATAAAGCATCACTAACCTGTCCCATTTTGCCTTTCATTTCTAGCTTTCCTTTTTCGTTCCTTTAATTCTACTTTCAGTACTTATTCCTGAAACCATGACTGTGAAGACCCGTAAGGCTGCTGGTCAGAACGACCCTTCAAGAACTTCAGGCTACGAAGAGTAAATGTCAACAGTAGCGGCGCCGGCGTTAGGGCAGGTCGCGGCCTAACCGCCCAAGGGCGCCAGGCGTTTCTCGTCTGTTACGCGTAGCATGACCACAATAGAAATGGGTTTTGTCGACGGAAGAATAGACAAAATGACAGATTCACAATCATAGTCTGTCATTTTATTTTTTTCTTCAGTCGACAAAACGCGTGCTGGTCTGGTTTTCTGTCTAGTCTGTGTCGTCTACATTTAGTTTTGAGTTAACTCCTAAAGTCATTACAATACAGAGTGTTCAATAAATACATGAGTTTATCTCTTTAAGGGTTTGTTTGTGCTCTTGATTTCAAACAACTTTGATCTTTCTACTGAATTCTTTTGAACTAATAACTTTGATCCTCTTTGCCACGAGCCACCACACACACCCATTACTTACATGTAGCAAAAGGGAGATAGTAATCACTACTTCGATAGGAGTTGACCAATCCTGCGGCCTGAGATTCCGAATTTCATTAGGTTTGCCCGGTTTATTACTTACCCTCGTAGAAATGTGAAAAGCACTAGATAGAGATAGGTATGTATCGATATATAGAAATCATTACTTACCTCGATCTTTTACATGTTTAGTTGAGCTTCAGGGAATAATTTGTTGATAAAAACTGCCGTGTAGGTTCACCATTTTGTTTCATTCTGTAAATGGATTTTATTTTTGGTTAAAATAAACCTGTTATCAAATCTACCCAACTCAGGACGCAAATCTAAGATCGACCAGAGTTGATATTTTTTTTTATAAATAGAAGAAGTCTTTGGTGGAAGGACGAAAGAAAATAAAAAACAAATGTTACCGTCATTTACCGCGCAAATAAAAAATACTACCACTAAGTTCTACAAATGTGGGAGTATTATAGGTAGGTACACCTCTGCCTAATACTTCCGGGAAAACAGGCGTGATGATGTTCCATAATAACGAACATTTCACCCGACAACGAAAGAAAGAAGAGTTCTGAATTCCACATACTATGGCATGCTGTCTTTGGAAGTACTAATCACTAAAAGTACTGAAGGGATTTTGATAAAATTTAGATCTCTGTAGCTCCTTACGTACTAACCTGTTCTCCTTGATGAAATCTTTCCATTGGTTTTGGGAGGAGGGGAATTGGAAGCAGATAGGGCCGAATAGCCCATTCTCCTTTGAATTACGCGGGCTACCTTAACGCATCCCCCTTAAGGGCAAACCATAGACAAAGAAGAAGGCGAATAAAAGAAACAACGCGTTGCTGCAGCTCGCCGTCTCCAAGATTGATTCGAGTTATTATTATGGCCATCGTTCGTTCTGATTGCGTCATGTGCTCAAGCTAAAGTACACAAACGCCTGCGCAACGAAGTTGGTGTGACGGGTCCCGTTCTTCAAGGTCGTCCACATTTTGACTCTCATAAATATTGCGAAGAGATGCAATAACCGTTTACTAGGCACCCGTAAGTAAGCCGTCCATATTTTTTGCATTATCTTGATAATTTTCTAGAAATGTGTGGACTAAGCCGAAACAGGCTAATCTAAGAATGTACCAAATACGTTTTAATTTTTCTCAAAAAGTTACCCATAACTATACAAACTTAGTTCAGCATCTTGGCACAATACGAGTGGCTTTTTCCTACACATATCTAAATAGCTCTAGCTTCTGCTCCCGACTTCGTTCGCGTGGAAGTCGTAAGACCTGCCTTGAATGTTAGAGTACCTGCCGTTATTGCCTCATCTCAAAAATCCACCCTGTGTATGTCATCATTGACTGCTTAGCTCCATAAAGATATAGCGTAATGAAATATAAAAGGTAATAATTAAAAAGGTTAAATCTTTAACTATCTGGAATATTCTAACCTTTCTCTTTCTAAAATCTTTTTACAATTACTCATCCCCCATAGTAAATAGCTTTATAATTTAAAGCCTACAGACTGACCAGAATTATAAGGAATACCTATGCAAAATTTGAACAAAATCCATTCGGTATTTTTTGCGTAATGCTGGAACATACATTCAGACAAACAGACAAAATATCTAAAAACGTATTTTTCGGTATTTGAATCGTTCCCAGACCTCGTAGAAATTACTTTTTTTCAAAAATATTCGATGTACTGTTTTGACTTAATGTAATATAACGTAGAGTTACGCTATGATTGTATTATAAATGTATGTAGCATCCCTAAGGCATGTACCTATTTCAAACATTTCAAGGTAAGAAAAGTAATCGAAGGCGATGACAGAGCTTAGCTTTGGTCACTCGTTTCGCTTGCTCAGTAGCCGGTTATCCCCTTCTTAATATAATCTAACCTGTCTGTGTCGGGTGCTCAATTCACAAGATTGGAAATCACCGTTAATTGACTGCCGGCGACACGTGGTGGCTATTTTTTCAACCAGCGACGACGACCACATCGAAGGTCACCTGGCGGTTACGGGCAATCCCTTTAAAGAAACCTCTACATTAGACATGACTATTTTTCAACATTTACTGAGGTAAAACCAAAGATTGATTTACCAAATGAAAGCTAGTAATAGACCGAAATCAACAATAACCACAAAAGAGTTTGGATTTTTTGTAAAAATCCAAACTGTTTTATGATAATTGTTGATTCTTAGGATTGACTGTACTGTTAGTAGTTCAAGCATTTTACAGTAACGCATAATTACCCTCGGTAGATCTAAAAATAGATTACCAAGGATTCTGAAAGCCTTTTCTGTTATTGATTTTCATGTCAATGGCTGTCATGTCTTTCACAGCTGAAGTGTAATAGCACAGATAAAACTTTCACAGTCCGTATCTTGACGTGCCATGGCTATCATTGTACTTCGAAACGGGAGAGAGCTATAGATTCGAGAAACATGTTTTAAGAACCGTGGGTAGGAGATCATCGTTATCAGCATCATTTCAGCCGAACACGTCCACTACTGGACATAGGCCTCCCCAATCGTAGCTACATCGACCAATCCTGTGCTTCTCGCTCCCAGCGGACTTCCCAATGTCATCGGTCTACTTTGTAACCGCAAGACGTTGGGTAAGAGATACGAAATAAAACAAAGGTACCGAGACCTGCAGGAGCATGCATTCAAAGACCTTCTTCTTCTTCTTCTTTGTCCTCGTCTAGTCTTGAACATGCCGAACACCTTCCTCAACAGAAAAAGGAAGACTAGGGTAACGGCTAAGCCAACCCATATTAAGTTTGTACCAGTAAGCTCTGGGAAGACTTTACATCCCGGAAAACATTCCCCTTTTCCACTGAAAAATAAGGAAATAAAATCTTCACACAGGTTCATGTAAAAGAATAAGAGGCTGAACCGTTCATAAAAGTCAATCTGTTATCCTAGTTCTATATTTCCTTAACCAGACGGTTCCTGGATGGTACATATGTGACAAATATGTATATAGTACAAGAAATAATTATGATGTACTTGTATTCTGGCCGCCGAGAGAATGCCTTCCGGACATCTGTCAGTTGAGTACCAAAACTTTATTTGTTCCTAATCGTGTCGAACTGAGAGGTGGCAGGAACGCATCCTTTTAGTGGTGGCAGTTTATGTAACTTTATATGTTTATAATATACAGTCACTCGCTTTAGAAGAACATCATTCCAACGCGTGTGGCTAGCACCCGAATACTGAAACGCCACTCAAAACTTAAGCGTTACTTATGACTCGTTTAAAGCCTTTTGATTGGTTGAAACTAGTTTTAAGTAACGCTTAAGTTTTGAGTGGCGTTTCAGTATTCGGGTGTAAGTGTTTCAATTTGGTCTATAATCTGTAATTTATTAAAGAACGTACTTTTGTACTATATTATTAACAAATCCTTCTTGATTGGCCGACGGGTCGGGTTGCAAGTCTGGCAAAGAATTTCTGAAACAAAATGCTAGTTAGATAAAAAAAATACAAAAAAATATTTACTCTTCGCATAAACACTGTCGGCCTTCCAGCAACGGCAGTTTCATCGCAAGTGGCGGCGAAAAATCAAACCCGACTTATTATGTAGGGGAAGATGGGCCTGATGCGCACAGGGGGCTCATTCAATCAGTGCCAATAACTCCATTATCATTAATTCTAGAACCAAACGTTATCAGTGTTCGAATCATTCGTTCACATAGCCACTCCCTCGTCTCCCTCCCGTGAACAGACAGCAGATGGCGAGCCGCGTGCGACGGGTTTCATCCTTTACTTCGAACGCCATTTTCTCGACGGTCGGTGTCTTTTCCCCGAAAGTTTACTTCTTAGGTGGGCGTAACGTTGAACGGTCAATTTGTTGAACGCTTGCCTACTTATAACCTCGAAAGATTTTTACTTCGGGGTCACGTTTAATGGATCGTTAGATCGTTTCGTATATTCGCTGAACTTACCATTCGAGGTAAAAATCCATCAAAGAAACGAGGAAAAGACATGGAAGCATCGATGGGTAGAGGAAACGTCGTTCGAAGTAAAGTATCAAACCCACTCGATCGCATTCACCAATCCTCTTGTCATTCTACTGTGTTATTAGGCCATGGCGAAAACTCGTCACGGGATGACGTCACTGGCTTATGTAACAATCATAACACCAATCTTGTTGTACAGTTAAAAAATAATTCGGTCCGCTTGCGTTAGACATGATTACCAAACGTCTACGGAGATCGTAAGGTGTGTCACAATGTTCTTGCTTTTTATCCGAAGGCAATGGTGTATGAAAGGGCCGCAGTGATGCGATTACATGCTATTGGAATGGCCAGTTTATGAAACTGTATGAACCTTTAGAGCAAGAGCCGGGCCTCCAGACGTTACTTATTTTCCGACTAAAAAAAAATTGTGGGATAGAGTGTTACTATCATAGTATGTGCTTTGAAAGTACGCATACCTGCTAGCATAGGCCGACGGCCAATTTACAGGTATAAATAATATACTAGGTATAACAACATTACTCACTTTTGTTAAAGTCTGAGTGCTGATTTTTAACTTATGTATGTTTTACAGAATATTGTTAATAATTAATAATCAATAACTGCCAGACACTTTCGTTGGCGGTAATTTCGGCTAGACGTTTTAAGGTTGAACTAATCGCGGGCTCAACCACTGGTGGGCGTGGCCAAAAAGGACGCTGTCTCACCTGACATCGTGTCCGACAGAGATAATATCAGTGATGAGCAGTTAGTTGCTGTCTAAACGCACAGCGTCTAATTCTCACTCACACAAACACCGTTCCGAACTATTTTAGCAATACGAGCGCGTAAAAACTTACGAAATGTCTTTTGGAAAATCGAGTT
Source organism: Agrochola circellaris (assembly GCA_914767755.1). Lineage (NCBI taxonomy): Eukaryota > Metazoa > Arthropoda > Insecta > Lepidoptera > Noctuidae > Agrochola > Agrochola circellaris. The sequence continues at coordinate 19,966,365 of OU611840.1, read as the reverse complement.
TTATGAAAAAACTGTTCCCTACATTTCGACGAGATATACGAACAAAAATTTAGGGAACAGCTGATTTTTTTTTCGTGATTTCGCCGTTGGTCCCATAGTGAAAGTTGTTCATAATAATGATTACAATGACCCCTTAAGAGGTTTAGGGTAAACAAAAACTAAGGTTGTATACGATACTCAGGCAACTATTTCAATACTTTTTGTAAGTAGCCAGACCAATCGTAGGGGCCAAACATGCACCAGACACAATTAAAAGGTCGCTGTGTGAGTATGACCACGAGCGTAATAATTAGATGACTTTAAAACACAGCTTCTTAAACTTAAGTTGTTAATGGTCTAATGGAATTCATCATAATGATTAAATAATATTTTAACGCCTAATTAGTAAGAGAAGGTTCTACGTCTTAATCCAAACACATGATTTGAAAAAAAATGGGTTTTACAAATGCCGTATGGATAATGGCACTGGAATATTTCTGTTTTTTTGCATTTGTTGTCCCACTGCTGGGCAAAAGCCTCCCTACTCTCTTACCACTGGAGTAATAGGGTATGATATTTTTTTTGACATATCGACTTATGTTCAAATAAATCTGTTTGAATACGTACTTCCTGCACATGGTCTTCTCAAATCTATTTCCGTCTTCTTCTCATTCTGCAACGTTTAAAATGTGTGAATCTATAAAGTTGACAACAACATTTCAAATGAATATTCGAACGTGTGTTTTTGATAATGACTTGTGTCATTCACTTGAAATAAAAATTTCTCTGTGCAAACAACGTTTTTACTTCCGTATCCAAGTTATCTACACACACCGGCAAATTTAACGGAACATATTTTTTTTTATATGGTTTTTTTGAAAAAGGTTTATAAGTTAGGTTAGGTTTTATTAGTTAGAACAGACTTGTCAGAATACTATATTATTATGCTAAAGATCGTGAGTATAAGAGGGACAATTCATGCTCATAGATATCTCGCTCACGCTCAAGCGCACGAATAATGTCCTCGTGTTCATACTCACAGCGACCTTTTAGTTGTGCCTGGGGCATGTTTGGCCCCTACGATTTGTCTGGCTGCTTACAAAAAGTATTGAAATTGTTCTCTGAGTATCATATACAGGATGTATCAGAAAGGTGTGATCCAGACCACTAAACTGAACAATTTTACCATGGGACCAATATCATAATCGCGAAAAGATTATCAACTGCCCCATAACATACTCGACCCAAAAGATTATCAACTGCCCCATAACATACTCGACCCAAAAGATTATCAACAGCCCCATAACATACTCGACCCAAAAGATTATCAACTGCCCCATAACATAGTCGACCCAAAAGATTATCAACTGCCCCATAATATACTCGACCCAAATGGGGACGATTGATTATTTTTTCGCGATTACGATGTTGGACCCATGGAGAAAAATGTTCAGTTTGATGGTCTGTACTAAGTACACTCTTAAATTAAACCACACCTGCATAAAAATGTAGATTCAGACTATAAGTAACATGACGTTATGTTTTTGCGAGCTTTAAAGCGTCTAGCCGAAATTACGACGAAAGTGCCTGGCAGTATTGATTATTGACAATACTCTGTAAAACATACATAAAAATCAGTACTAAGACTTTTAGAAATGTGAGTAAGTTATTTAGGTACCTTTAGTATCGGATTCCTGTAAATTGGCCGTCGGTCCAAGCTAGCAGGTATGGGTACGTTCAAAGTACATACCTACCTATTAAAACTACTCTATCCCACTCATTTTGTTACTCGTAACTTGTAAGATCAACTTTTTGGGCATTCTCCTTCAGGTAGTCGAGAAGTACCTAAGGACGATGACCCAGTAGACAAGGACCCTTGTGGCCTGTTGAAGTAAGGCTATCCGTTAATGATGGAGTGAAACTCCCGCATTCCCAATGATGTAAGAGTTCCCTAACTTTGAAGTACAACCGCTACCTAACACGTATTTTCATTAGATCACTGTGTAGTCAGAATTCACAATAGAACGCAATACGGAAACAGATCTTTCACAGTATTACGTCATCCATGGCCCATTATCCGCCCTGTGTTGTTACAAATAAACGCCTTAACAAAAGCGTGGTATGTGCAACTCAACATTACCATGGCGAGCCATTTACTCTGGGAATAGGCGGAGGTCTACCGATAAAGATATTTCATCACTAATCATTATAAATTACATGTCATGTGAAATATTTTTGCAATTGAGAAGTTAGTGCCGCACATTATTATGACACCTATTTGGTCTGTTACAAAAGTAGGTATCTGATGAAAATTTGAACAAATGGATCAGAAAACTAATTAGTTCTAGTGCCGCATACATATCGAGTGCTTCGAATTGATTACCTACATATTTGAATACTTAAAAAGGGAAATTCTAAATTTAAATCACCTAAATTATAAAACATATAATTTATTGTATAAAAGCTGAAAGCAAAAACTGTCATTATAGTTTAAAGCGTAGAGCTACAAGGAAGCATGTATTCTATGTTTCAACCATGTATACCTTGCTGTATGAAGATTCCACGGATGGAGATGAACATTATTATAAAAATATTTTTTACATTCTTATTTTATTTCAAAAATTTTTGGGGATTTACTCAACGGTAGTTGAGTAAATCCCCATTTAGCATCATGGCCTCCCCTACTCCTTTTAATCGTCACCCGTCATCAAAATCAGTGATTGTGTTCCAGAAATACTACATCGTGATTGCCGGTGCAAAGAGAGCATCACGTTTCCAGACGATTTGTCATATTATCTGTAGTCAGCTGGCCACACATTAGCTACTAGCGTGAGCACTTGAGCTTAACTTTTCGAGGGAATTCATTCAGTGTTGTAGATCTTACGTTCACTCGATCAGATTTGCTTGAGCAACCGATCGGTCACTATACCAATGTGCGTTAATTGATCGCTTTAGCATGTGGTAGATACCTTCCTAATTAGCGCGAGTAGGTAAACTATCACTCAAATTATAGTTGCCAATTTGTGGCTATCATTTTTTTATAGGTAACTGCAATAATGTGTTGCTTACATTTGAGATTGAATCTTTGGCGCCATGCGGAAGATTTTTCCTTATTTGATAGCTTCTGAATCTTTCGTTGCCATTATGTCTGTAAAAAATAAAATTGTATTTAAAATGAGTGCCTTTTATGATAGATAATTACGTATTTTATTGTATGGAAATCCTATACGATGCGAGATCAGCTTATACTGGAAACGTATAGCTTGATATGTAGCCGTGTGTACCAATATACTTACCTAATTTCGCGTATAAGACACCTGTCACACCGTCGAAGAGGAAGCGACTATAGCTATCGACTATTTTCGCGCCTCAGTTCTCCATTTTTGTTTCAGTTTTTTTTTACGAACCGACTAAAACTAGAATTTCACAATGCACAAACGTGTAACGGTATCTATTCGCAACACAGTGACACTGCAATGGATAAAACAACACAGCGGTTCACTAGGTAACGACGCAGCTGACGAACTAGCTAGGAGAGCATCCAGCACGTCAGTCTGTGGATCCGAACCTATAGTAACTATCCCCTTCAATCAGCTCCGCTTGTGTGTGGGGGAATGCCTGTAGCCGGAGTTCACACACACACAAGCGGAGAACTGGTCGACACCGGGTTGCAGACAGTCCAGGAAAGTTATGCCATCCTTAGATGGCAGGCTAACCAGGCGTTTATTACGCTTGGACAGGAACGGCCTGCGCCTGGTCACGGGGCCCATCACTGGACAGTGCTCGCTAAACAAATACTTCCACATAAAAGGCATAACGGTCAGTTCACTGTCCAGCGTATGTATGGAGGCTGAGGAAGCCGTTGTGTCAACTTCTGGAGAGACTTGGGCTGGTTGGAATAACCACCGACGGCCGCCATTGGCAACACACTATGTTTCACCTGAAGGACTAAATGCACAAACGCTTTTCAAGCTTTTTTCATAAGTCCGTGGATAATTTAATTATTGCCAAACCTAAATAAGATAATTATCCTATAAATTCTAGTAGGTACCTAATATACATAACAAGAGCTAGCACAGGAGCGTGTGCGCACAGTAAGCGAGATCGGGCTGTGTACGATGATGATGATAATGAATAAGTTGCATACCTCGCAAGCACCGCCGCCGGAAGCCCTGGGAGAGTGCATGAAGCCTGAGCTCAGGATGCGGCAAGCTTGCGTCAAGAAGATCAGAATGAACGTGAACAAAACGCATATGAACACGATCTCCACCAGGTCGAAGGTATTGCAGACGTCCACCTTTGGCGGGAACAGGGGACTGCCTTTCCTTGACATGTTTCAGTAGCAAAACTGGCAAAATCTAAAAACAGAAGATTTGATGACTTGTAGGTAGTTAATATCTACATAATAAAAACCTAAAATTCACTGACAGACAAAGGACAGCTAAAACCGCTGGGTCTAGAAGTATACAGAGTTCCTTATAAACGAAACTGAGAACTAAGGCAGGATTTTTGAAAATTCATACCCTAAATATGCTAAGATTCGTCATTTTTGCCGATGGCGATGGGAATGCCACTACTTTGTGTAAAAAGTTGTGATGGCCCAATGGTTCAGGCCTCGCCTCTAATACACGAAGGTTCAAATTCGGGCAAGTATCAATGTGACTTTTTCAATTCCTATGTACTTTCCGAGTTTGTCTAAGACATTACTGACATCGGTTAAGGAAAACATCGTGAGGAGACCTGGACTTATAGTTAATATAAGTCTGAAATCGAAATTAAACCAGTGTTGAGCAACCGTGGTGATCAATGCTCCTGCCTCCTGTATAATATTATGTTTAGGTATACTAGGCTTGTATTTTTACAAAAGTCTAAAGCAAAAGCCTACTACCCTTAGCTACTTAGATTAATAGGTACATTCATAATATGAACATCTTAAACTTACTTACATCGTCAACAGTGGGTCTATTCAAATTATTAATCTGTTCTATGATAATATTCTTAAGATTTTTAGAGCTTGTACAGTCAGGAGTACTGGTGGCAGGATGATGATATCTAAACATGACAAAATATCTTAAGTGGGCGAAAGTTTGGGGAAACACACAGTCAACATGCGTTGGTGCGTAAGTAGATTGTTTTAATATTGTATTGAGGGAGGCATTTGCCCCGTCCCTCTAAAACTCGAGCTAGTAAAGAAATAAAATTGTACCATTTTGGTGCAGTGGATTATAATCTCTTAAACCTTACCTACATCAGGCCAACAAAGCAAAGGTGTTTGGCCACCCGAAGGCATTTAATACCTACGGACTCCCTCAATTCGCGTCATTGTAAACGCCTGTCAAAAGATAAAAACATTTTTGTTTTACCTGATGGGCTATCTTTAACTTCCATTTTTAATGTTCTAAATATTGATGGTGACTGGCAGATGGCCAGACAACAATTAAATTTACCATATTTCCAAACTTTCTAATAATTTTGGGGTGTTTTAAGTCTAAACCGGCTACAAAATCAGAAAACACGGATGACAGTTGTCAAATTAAAAAAATAAAGTAACTGGTTTCACGGAGGTCAAATTGTGTGTTCCTTTTTTATTGTATAGTAGTGACATCTGGTGATAACGATTAACATTACATCCCGTTGAACACAGAGCCATCTTTGAATCGACTGATGAACTAGAGCGTGCGTTACGTTCCAAGGTTCCTAGCATACATTTTAATGTATCACTAGATGTCATTAAACGCAAAATATAAAACATAACTTTAAAAACTTGCTAAGAAACTTAAAAAATTGTTTTTCCGAATACACTGCTGAAAATTTAAATAGTCGTTAATGTATAACATAATTTTTTGTGTAATGGAATCTTTTTCATACATCATGTAAATTTATAGGGTCGTAAGGTGTCAACAACAAGACAGGTGGGTAATAGAGTCAGTATCATATACACCGCAAGCGATAACGGTTGCATGTCTGCGCGCGCGCTAAACCATCGTCAATTTAAATTCAACCTGCGATCTTTACTCAATGAAGTTTCTCGTATATAATGACTTTTACGGTGTTTTGTAAACAACGATGTTCATGCAACATGCTGATGAGGTTCCCGGCCCACTGGACCAGGAGTTCAGTAGACCAGTGGAGTCCATCATGAGATGTGAAGACTTCAAGAGTAACTTTGCGAGGAGGTTGTCGCACCGCTACTCTTCAAGGTCCGTGGTCACTAAGAGACAAAATTCGGTGAAGCTGTGCACCTCCGGCGAAGAGACAGTTGACAAGGTAAGTTTATAATGTTTACGTACCTTTTTTCTTAGGTGCCGTTATCTTCAACAGATTTCTTGTTATAATGTAAAAGGTGAAAGTATATAACAATATAAATTTCAAGCGCAATGTCCGTCTGTCCCAATAGGCAGATATTTTATATCATAGGTAAATAATTTACCTTTCCTATAGGAAGTGCGTGTTTGTTTACAATGAACGCGGTATGTAGATACTTTTACCATGAATTTTTGTCGTGCCATTTACCTAAGTTTTACTTTTACTCGTTTTGTGTTACAGTAAATAGCATGTTTGGTTTTTCTTGAGTCAATTACCTGCACGTCAAACTTTTTATTAGACTTCAGGGATGCCGCTGTATGTTTTGACAGGTAACTAATATTTACCTGTAGCTTAAATTAAGCTGACTTGCAGTTAGCTAAATAGCGATTTAGTTAACTAAATAACTACTATCGTATACAAAACTATATATGTAACTAAATCGCTTGTACATTTTTGATTTTCGACAGCGATTACTATTTTCTTCAGAAACAGGTCAATAGGGGTAATAAATAAAATAGGTTAAAGTGCTACGCTCGTAGCACTCGTAGATGTCGTAGCAAAGATTTATGTTCGGGACTATTGTGACGTAGCACGACTCGCTACGACGGGCACGGCTTCGATCCCCATGCAATTTGAACCAGAGCAAAGCCCCATGATTCCGGTGCAATACACCGTTTAACAGGAAGGACATAGTTTGAAGTTATATCTCAGGCCTCTACAACATGCAAAATAAACTTTATTATAATATATGAAATAAGTTTATTTTTACTGTCAAATGACGCCAATATTTAAGAGGGCGCCTAAAGGTCCACTAGCGCCACTCTTTAAAAAAAATATTATCTCGTGACTGAGAAGGAATTATGAATAACGGCTAGTAAGGACCCTCGGTAAGTGTGTCTAGAATTTTCTAATACCTTTTATAAAGTTTCATATTGAGACACGGAGCAACAAAATACGATCTAAAGGAATGTGGCCGCTTTTCTTTAGGCGCCCTCTTGAGCTTACTGCTGCCATCTCAGGAAAACACCAGTAATTCGGGATCCGGTTCTGGATCCATAAGCTAACTGGCAGCAAAAGTTTTAAAGCTATAGAGTCTACTCCTAACTAAAAGCTAACAATCGTGGAAGATTCTAGTATTATTAGGTTAGATGATGGGCATTATAAAAACATTTAGCAGCAACCTAGACGCAATTATTTAATTTATAACTAATAATAAATCGTTTAATTTTATCTAATCAAAATCCGTGTCCTTGTTTTTCTATTACATAAAGACCAGTTTGCACATCAAGAATCATGGAAAAAGAAACCAGTTCTAATAAAAAAGGTCGACTAGAATTTAATAGAGATGTTTGTAAAAAATTAAACATCGAAATTATGGTTTTACCTACTTTTACTGTTGCTCCAATGACCTTACGACCGGTCGTAATGATACCTTTGTTCATACGAAACTAACGGTAGAAAAAAAAAACGAGTAGTAGGTAATACTACATTTATTTAGTATGATAAAAACAAACTGCGTTTCGTTTATTTAGTCGACAACAATGGCAAATGAAAATGTGTTATGTATGAGAATAAACTTGTCTAGATATGAAATGTGAAGATTGAAAGTGATTATTCTATCTACTGGCCTCGGTTTTGCTCGCATCCTAATTCCGATGGGAACTACTTACCCACTCACTCAGATAAAAATGTCCTGCGTCCCTTTATCGAAAGCCCCATGCCCGTAGCCTTCTGTATGCCATACCTAACATCACATCTGTTTTTTTCCCAAAGAGTTATTCAAAGGTGAACTGCAGTACACCCACATTTCGCCATAGGAGCGAGCTATTTTGCCCGACCTGGCAATTGAACACAGGACCTCATGCTCAGCAGTAGCAATTGTGGCCACTAGACCAACGAGGTAGTCTGTGTGCCAAGTTTCATCTAAATCCAATAAGCCGTTTAGTAGCAACAAATGAAATTATATCAAAATTTAAAAAAAAACCCAGCTCTAACATTTCCTCATTTCTCTTTCCTCCTCCATCATCAAACCCTGTTCATCATCTATATATATATAACCTATTCATTGAGACCATTCCAATGAGCCCAAACACGGTACCTGTGCTGTAAGTTGGTAAGGGAGTTGGGTATCCTGCAAATTCCAGGTGATGCTGCAGCATCAGTTCAAGATTACTATGTTCTTCTAATATCATTGAAGTAACAGGATACCAAATGTCAAATCGATCAGACCTCTGGAAGACACTCACATCCATTCATCAACTAGAAAAGAGCTGATAATCTTCAAACGGCTGAACCGATTTTGATAAAACATGTCTAAGAACCATCGCTACCACCTACTTTCAAATGAAACCTGCTTTCATATGAAAAAAACCGCATTTAAATCGGTTCACAAGTTTAAGAGCTACGGTGCCAGAGACTCAGACACAGCGGTCAAACTTATAACACCCCTCTTTTTGCGGCGGGGGTTAACAAGCTTGGAAACAAAAGACAGCGCGTTGTGGCGATGATGCTTGGCTTGGTTAGCTATAGTGCACGTTTTTCGGCTAACTGATGCCGAATATGGAACTTAAACAGCTATTAATAACAACATATACGGCTGTGTTGTGGAGGTCAGATAGGCAGTCACCCCATGAAAGATATTGGTATTGAGCTGCATCCGGTTAGACTGGAAGCCGACCCCAATAGAGTTAGGAAAAGGGTGGGCAGGATGGCGACAGTCAAAAATCTTAATGTAAAAGTGCAGGTGTTGTGCCAATTTCTATTAATGAAAGATATAAAACTATTGCAAAAAATGAACGTTCTTTAACAAAATTGTCAAGTAACATGATTTCGTGCTGTTATCAGCGTAAAATACTACATGGAATTTATCAGATTGTTATCAGTTTCTACTTGCAATACTTACGTCTAAACATGCAACCTGTAACTGCTGAAGTTAAATTTATTACTGCTATCTATAGTTCCATTTTCTTAATAGCATCTATGGAATTAGCAATTCCCGTTTCAAACAAAGCGATTAAGGTGGGTCCACAGTTGTAGCCCGCGAAATTAAAATTTACTTACTTACTTAGATAGATAGACCGATCGTTTATTTGGTGTACGCAAAATAATCACAAAATACAAAAACACGATTCAATAATAACTAAATACTGGGTGCCAATATACAAAAAAAAAAAGAAGAAAACAAGACATTTGATGACACTATTGGCTATTGGCTTAGAGAGATGTATTAATGATTCCAATGATTATAATTCTGTAAATACCATATTTTGATCAAGATACAACCTGACACTGACCTGCAAATTGCAAAAAACGTAAGAAAATTTTAATTTCGTGGGCTACAACTGCGGATTCACCTTAAGATAATTTTGATAACTTTTTATTTATATATCTTGCTTAAACGTCAAAAATGTATGGTTAAAACTGTTTAACCATAAATTTTTGACGTACATGTTAAGTAATGATTAACGACTGGTTAATCATTACTTAACATGAGAGAGATAAACAGATCCTTGATTTCAGCTAAAGCACTAGGAAGTGGTGAAAGGCGGGGTTTTTGGGGGACTGTCTTATGTAATTTTGACGTTCGAAAAGTGCTGATTCTCAGTTTGGTTTGAAGAAATTACTTTTGCATTTTGATTTTCTTAAAATAAATCTTCTACAATCACCAATTCATTTGCCTGTGTTGTAAGTTTTCCTACGGTCCCTCCCATCCCTTGAGCTTAGTATAACAAGTCTGAGAAAGGCCAGCAGTATAGCCACAGTGAATTTACTGTGGTGTAGCTTTCACTCAATGGCCGATACTCAGCATCTTCTCAATAGTACCTTGCTCATGTCTGCAACATATAATAAATTTTAAGGTATGCTGGATCGAAAGAATTTACCATTTTATAACAAGGCAGACTCATACCCTTTCTGCTAAACAAATTCAATACGAATCTGTCCAGCCGTTAGAGCCGTAGCAACAAACAAACATCAAAATTCTCGCGTTTATAATATTCGGACCCTTATCACGTCCGCCGCCTAATCAATATTCCAAATGAGCTTATAATAAGGTGTTGATGAACTTAGACATCAACGAATCTCTATATTTACCATGTAGCTGCACTTTTGTTCCGTAACGCTGTGTTGGATCATCTAATTCCTACTCTTGCAATGTTATTTAAGTGTTTTAAGATGCAAAACAGCAAGACTTTGCAATGGGTCAGTAACACAGCTGTAACACATGTATTACGCTTGTAGCGAATGTTGCTATTGTTTATATATATACAGGGTGGCATCGACGCGAAAAGTGATACAAAAAGAAATTCCTGAATTAGTAAAACTTTGCCCGTCCTGGGAACCGAACCCAGGACCTCATGCTCAGCAGTACCGTTTGCGACGTTTAGACCAACGACCTCCTTTTACTAGTTTTGCTCAAAACTGACATTCTACTTTGTATGCTCTGGATAACGGCGTGCAGAGTTGCACTTTTTAAATAATATACTTGTTTTGTAAGTTAGTTCATAAGATCTAATCTGACTGTTTGTTAGTCCCAAATAAATAAATAAAATAATGTTATCACTACAATAAAATTACTGTGTTGTTTATAAACAACAACCTTTTTTACCAGGCGTTATTACCAGGGCTCAGATAAAACGGTATATTTTTCGAAACGGTTTCGTCTTTAAAACCTAAGAAACGATTTGTTTCGGTTACGTTAGAACGGAACGTTATAAAAACGTTTTGGGAGAAGAACAAAATTTAATTCGTTCTCGGTTATTAAAACGTTTTTAACCGTTTTATCCCCTTTTTTGGAGTGATCGACAGGAAACTCGAAACACAACCCTTACGGCAAGTGCCTTGAAATCAATGATGTAATGAAATGAAGATAAGGTACAATTTAACTAAACAAGTCATGCTTGTCGGCGCACGCCCCGTGCGCGGCTGCATTCTGCGGAATAAACCGGTTTTTGTTTTGCTGAATAAACGTTCTCATTTCGTTTTCGTTCCGAACAAAATGTTGTACAAAGAACTGTTAGAAACGTTTTAAAAACGTTATTTTAAGTAACGTGTCCTGGTCTTGGTTTTTACGACTTGACAAAAGATCGAGATTTCTTAATTATCTATAACTTTAATATTAATGTTACATTCTCTAAATTATGTTGAAAACCTCATCAAAACCCGTTGCGTTTTTTAGAAGAACAACGTACATATACAGACAAACGCGAAAAGCGAAGAAGGTCGAAGGTCAGTGATTCTCCATCTTTGCGACGAGCGACGTGGTCGCCGATGCAGCTCGCCTGCCTAGACTAGAAGTAACGTACCTATTCAGTCGTGACTAGCAGATTTTTAATTTAATTGGGCTTCATATAAGAGGGAAGCATTTAGAATACAACGCTTTGTCTTCGAGCTTAGAGGCAAGGAATGCAGAAATTAGTTGTTTTGTTTTATATAGGAATACTTAGAAGGAATCTGTCTTTTTGGCGTCCGGGAGAGATTATCCTAACTAATCGTACTAATATTATAAATGTGAATGTTTGTTACTCAATCTCGCAAAAACGGCTAAACGGATTGGCACACAGATAGTGTATAACCTGGATTAACATATAGGATACTATTTAATCCGATAGTACATTCCCGTAGTCGGGGATTATTTCCGACCTCCACGCGGGCAAAGCCGTTGGCGAAAGCTAGTATTATAAATGCGCAAATGAGTTTGTTTGTTTGTTACGTTTTCACGTTGTAACTGCTGAACGGATTTGGATGAAATTTGGCACATGGGTAGTCCATGACCTGGATTAGGACGAATGATACTTTTTATCCCGTTATTCCCACAGGATCGAGAGTTAAGTGTATATTAATTTATTTTCGGGAATTCCATTAAAAGGCTTTTATAATATACACATAATATTATAAAAGCCTTTTAATGGAACTCCCGAATCTTACGCAAGAATGAGTAGTTAGGTATATAATATGCTTCCGTCTAAAGACCATTTATTAATTTAAAAAAATAATTACTGTAGGTGCAGGCGAAGCTAATATGCGTGTTAAAAAAATAATTAGTTACAATCTTTATTTATAATAATTTTAGTCTTATAGAACCAGTCTTTGTTAACTTTGGAACTATAGACAGACATACTTACCGAATTAATATTATTATTGGCAAGTAGTATATCAAAGTATTGTACCGAACTTATTTATTGTACCTAACTTATTGCGTTGAGAATCCAACAGAGTGCAACCCAGCGCGTCAATGAAACACACTGTTAGATTTTCAACTTTTGGCGCTGAGCAGAGCGTTGAAAATCCAGTGTGCGAAAAATAATCGCCGCGGGAAAAAATCCGTGCGAACATGGGTTTATAACGAAGGTGAGCTCTGATACATCCTTGTATGAAAATTCATTCCCTAAACAGGGTTAAAAGGGGATAAACGGTTTGTAGTTGAAGTTCGTAATTTTTGTCGATAGGAAAACCCGGCGAGTTTAAGGCTTGACCTAAAATTCTCATTGCTGTCACAGATTAGTACAGGATGATTCATTCCGTCAAATCATTTAAATAAAAAGCGACTCTTGCTTCGACACAATAAAGTGCAATTCAGGACACACGGCGCTAATTACCCACAGTTATACCTAAAATGCGGAGTGCGCCTTCTGTACTATTCTGGGTTGCTGTCTAAAATATCTACAGTTTTTTTAGGAGACAAGTAAGATCAAAGAAGTGAATTGTTAAACAAATTGACTACCAACTTAAATTGTCCGTATATTAAAATCACAACAGTCATTCTTGGCAGATGTATGAAATTGACTGTAACACGGCAAATTGACGTATTTCGCTGACTGTGCCTAGAATCTTCAAAAAAATAACAAGACAAAGGAAAAAAATAAATGGAAAATGTGGGTGTGACTATAGAGTTACACCCCTGCCTTTCCCCTCGGGGATTACAAGCGTGATGTTATGTTATGAAAACAGAAAAATCTATCAGTAGGTACGTACCTACCTAAGTAAATAGAAAAACCGAACCCGCTACTTCCAGGTCGGAAGTTGTATTGTGAGTACAATTCTCGCGATCAGAAAGGATGATAGTGGTGCCATTGTTCGAGCACCATCCTCCTTTTGTGGGATGTGGGAAATGGAAGATGTATCGTCGATTATTATGGCGTTGTGAACTGGGTGCCGGCTTGCCGCTTGAGTTGCTGTAAAGGCTACAGCGTGAGGCGAAGAGAGGCGGGCTTCTTTGGCAAGAATTGAAAGATCTTTTCTTTAGATTGGATGGTTTCTCTGAGACCTCAACAGTGAAATATGTCGCACTTCTCGTCCAGCATTCCCCTCGGGAATGGTATATTATTATAACCTCGTGGGCCATCACGACGACGGAAAAAAAAACTTGATATGTGGAAAACAAATTATCATTATAATTCAAGTATCAGTATCTAATTATGACTTGTAGGTACACTCTTCCGAGTACCATCATGATTGGAAAATAAATCCCTTCCTTCTACTTGAATGCAGATGTAGGAATTAATTGGAAAGGCAGGTGCCAACTATGCGTTCAGTGCTGAATGTGCAATCAGTTATTTATTCTGTGGTATAATGGCAGCTTAGATCTCATAGTAGGAAACAACCAATCAGAGCCGTGCACCTAGCTTCTGACGGTTCTTAACTGCCCACGTAGGTGTATATGAAATAAAATTTGATTTTATAAATGTTAGATGGAACTCTAAAGAAATAAATATGACTTGACCAAACATCTGGTGTTTCCAAAGATGAGTCATCAGATATAGAAGTACCAGGAACATACCTGTACTTAAGAAAATTATGTTCGCAGAAACTCGAACTAACAATAATATGGTCAGCACAGAGGAATGACGACCACCATCACCTAGCCATAATTGATGACCTTTGATCACGTAACGGTTAAACTTCGATCGTTGAAGGACTAAATGTCAGTGCAGGTAAAAGAGGGTTAATTGTAACGTTTCTTTTTTATTTCTTCATTAGAAACGCACGATAAAGAGGGGTGGTTTTTTCCCACAGCTAAGCGGATGTACATCCGTAGGGCGAAAGGCTCGCGGTCGTTACGAATTTTCTCCGAAACGGCCAGTTAGCAGTTTGAAATCGGAATAGTTGTCGTTTTGTAGGATTCTGGATCTCTTCACTATTGTTTTAATCCTAACTTTGTGGTATGTGGTAGTAGTACTAGTAAAGCTTTGCTTTCCCCTGTACGGGATATGGGAGAGAGAGATTTTTCTAAAAAGGAATATAAGAAATTGAAACATTTGGGATTCCAATTTCAGTAATCTTGTGAAACGGGTTTAAAATTTTAAATTCCTGGCAAAGTTTGTTTAACAAACATTGCAAACAAGCTAATGTATTTTAGACACAGAAATTGGATATTGACAAACACTTACTTACATAAAAATTGGCGTCAATCATCAGAAAATGTGGTAAACATGATTGACGGTAGAAGCATCAAAAATGTATGTCAAAAAGTCGCCTGAAGTGGCCCTGCTCATGATAAATTGGCAAACCGCCAGTTAATCTGCTTGTTCGCGCGTTCTCACCCTTTTACCTATAACTTTCATCACTGCTCTCAAAACGGTGAATGAATCAAAAATTCGAAGACTTGTGACATCCACCTGCACTGGGCCCGCGTGGTGGATTAGCACATTCCTTCTCACAGAGAGGAGGCCTGTGTCCCAGCATTGGGAACATTATACGCTGATTTTAATATAAAATTTACTGCTACTGCTACATTTTTATCCTGTTAATAACGTTTCCGCGACATGCGGAAGAAGAAGACATCAAAGAACTGAGCCTCAATAAATTTAAATCATTTATTAAACAGATTTTATGTCAAAAAGGTTTCTGTAAAGTTAAAGATTACTTAGACGACAAAAAGGCTTGGGACTAATTAAGCTACTCCAATGTACCCCCCCCCAAGCAACAAACTAGTGTTTTTAGAATCAAAGACTACATGATACTATAATGAGCTCTAATTGTTTGGATTATTTTATTTGACTATTAGTCAATTTATTTAAATATTTGTTTTCATTTATTGTTGACATAATCTACTCATTAAAATGTTTTTATTTTATGAGTTGATTGCAATTTGTGGTAATGTAAATTATTTTTGCATTTAAAGCATTATTATATATGTAGAATCAAGTTTTTCCAACTGAACAGACAGCTGTGCTGCTGGGGAGTTTGTTGCGCCACTTCTTCCCAGCTAAAGCACTAGGAAGTGGTGAAGGTTGGGCGTTTTTGGGGGATTGTCTTATGTAATTTTGACGTTCGAAAAGTGCTGATTCTCAGCCTAGTTTGAATAAATGACTTTGGTAATTGAATGTTTTTGAATTTTGAATGCACAAAAGTATGTCAAGGAAAGGTTATTAATTTTCATTTTCTCTACTTACATAACATAACATCACGCCTGTATTCCCCGCAGGGTAAGGCAGAGGTGTAGGTACCTATAGTACACCGACATTTCGCCAGCTATGTTTAAGTCCCATGTAATAGGGGGCGAGCCTATTGCCATCAACCGGGCACAAATCCAGACTCCAGCCTGCTACTGAGAAATTCCAGATGGCATATCCCAATAACCCTTTGCCCGACCCGGGAATCGAACGCAGGACCTCATGCTATAGACCAACGAGGCAGTCATTTTCTCTATAGTATCCATATTCCTCTTGACACCCCTGTTTATCCTGCTTCAGTCAGCAGCCATTCATTAATTACATGAATCACTGTTTCGCAATGGATAACCGTTGTCCGTTATTAGGACACCATTGTTTTAATCGCCGAGGTTTCAGACACCATGAATCTAACTGTTTTTCACAATACATAGCCGAAATCAGATTTGTGAGGAAATGTGGGACAATGGTTTGTAAGGGCACGGAACGACAGTTATCAGTGTTATCTTATTGTAATTTGAGAACTAAGAAGTTTGGTTTCGACTTTGTATGTTAGATTTTTCCGTAAGGAGTATTCCGCTACACACGGGTCGGCCACATGTAATCCGGCAGTATTTGCAGTCATAAGTAATAACAGCCGCACGGGTCGATCGATCAGGTTAAACTACGCTTGCTGCGGTTGGTCCGTGGATGGGTGACCATTTCTACATACCAAGACCCCTACGTGCCTCGGAAAGCACGTTAAAAGCCGTTGGTCCCGGCCGTCATTTGTAGATCTTTAACAGTTGTTACGGATCGTCAGAACCCCGAAAGTCTGACAACCAGTCTTACCACGGCGTATCGTCTTACCCAGTAACTGGGTTGTGGAGGTCAAATAGGCAGTCGCTCCATGTAAAATACAAATATTCAGCTGCATCTACAGAATGATATTCAGCTGCATCCGGTCTGACTGGAAGCCGACCCCAACATGGTTGGGGAAAGGCTAGGCAGATGATGATTTGCAGTCCTCATCCTGATCAGCCTACAGCAGGCCACTGCTGGACATAGGCCTCTCCAAGTGCTCGTCATTCAGCTCGACTCCCGGCAACTCTCAACCAGCTGCTACCAGCCACCCGGCGAAAATCGTCGCTACACCTAGCCTGAGGGCGTCCTACCTTGCAGAGGTCATCGGTATTTGCAATTACCAACACATATTTTGGTTTCAATCTCCGTTCGGCATTTGCCCGCCATGCCACCCGACTGTGCCGAATCATGCCGACCACATATGTGTGGTACGCGTGAAGAAAAATACAGCACAAGTTAACACTGGAATCAAAGTTTGAACAATTCAAGTCTTGATGGCTAATGAAGGCTCATCATTACATCACCTGTCTGCTCAAATCACGAGTTACGAAGCCAGTAGCATGTTATTACTTTACAGTTGTTTTATTTAATTGTACAATACGCGCAATGATTTATTGAACTTTTCGTGAAATTACTCGCCGAATTATGATCGAGAAATAATAGATTGTGTGACGGGTTTTCTATTCGAGGAATTTAGGTAATTGGGAAATGGTCATTCATCCATGTTGAATGGATGGATGGCATAGTCTAATATTAGAATAAAACTAAATTTGCAAGTAATCCAACTCAAAGTATTTATTTCAATTAAACCATTCACAGGGTCGCGGGTCGCAGCATTAAGCTGAGCGATGGCCGTTTTGCGTGGATGTGACGCATATTTTTCCCCCAAATTGTTTATTTTTGTGTTTTGATCTTTCTTTGCGTCATGTGTACCGCAAATGAACGTATTTTCTTTATTTTTCTTTCTTTACACGCACTTTTGAATTGTCAAAGGAGTCGCTCATCCAGAAAGATGAAGCTAGTTTCCCATTCGAAAGCGTAGTAGGTTCCTATGCAGAAGAACGGACAAGAAACTCCATTGATAGTCTTTTATATTACTTATATTGTTACATAATATTAGTTACATCATTAATGTTGAATTAATTATTATACGTTAGAACGACGTAGAAAGACGTGGGCGTATAATAATGAACTAGGTACTTTAAGTACCTCTAATTTTATGAGTCTATGTTATCTACAATTTCCTTGTAACTACACGTGGGATTTGGCGTAAGGTTAACTAAAGTAAAATAAGAATGTATGTCTCAATAGATAGCAACTTTAACACTATTTGAGGCGTGTAAAACTTAAAGTTTCATACTCAAGACAAGATAACAATACCCTTTTAAAAAAAAATGAGCTTGAAACCCTTAGTGTGTTCACATAACATCTAGCAAAATTACGTAAGGCGATAGACCATTCGCCAGTGTATCACTAAAAGAAATTCTATTCGTTGGGCAAGTTACTAGGCGAGTGGCAAGTGGCTAGGCAAGTAACTAGGGTCGTAGGTCGATGACGGTTCTAAATGCTACATCCGTAAAAGCTGCCGCAAACCTGTTGTGAAATAAAAACTTTTTCTAAAGACCTTTTCATCGTTTCTTGGGGCCTTCTCCCATTCAAAGTAATTTTTTAAAAGGTTGTATGTTGAAATACTTGGAATCAAGTGTTTTAAGGTGTAACGGTATAACTACGTAAACGTAACGTTTAGTACTGTACGTTTTCCTGGGAAATGTTTTCTTATGAAACCTAAGTGAACAAATTAACCTTTGCATACTTTCTGGGGACAATATTTAATTTCTCAAGGAAATGTTTCATTTAACGAATGATTTCATGGTTTCTTCTGTTTATAATATAAAAAACACTACAAAGTGAAAAATAACTTTAATGTAGAAGTCGGTTTCTTTGTTTTAGAATTTTCGTTTTTTTGCCACCGACTTCCGAAATTAAAGTTAGTTTTCACTTTGTAGTGTTTTTTTTGGAAATCGGTTGTTTTTTTTTAAAGTTTTAACTTGTTAGTTGTGGTACCTACCCCGCAAAAAGTCGAATACCACTACCTGCTATGTAAATAACACTGACAGGAAGTTAACTATTATCATATCATCCACATATACTAAGTGGGAAATATACGTATCACTGATGCTTACTCAAAATTATCCAAGCAAAGTTAATAAAATTTATATGGGACCAACTTGAGAGCTCAGCACACATTTCATACAAAAAAAGAATTTTCTAAATCGGTTTACAATTGGCGGAGAAATCGGCAGACATAAATAAAACAAAATACATTCGCTACCTACGAATATAAAACCTCCTCCTTTTTGGAAGTCGGTTAAAAAATTTGAAAATACAAATTAAGACAGCGGTCAAAATGCACCCAACGTCCATCCACACTCTCGAAGAAGTTGTCATGGGAGAAAACAAAAACCTATCGCAAAACAGTATAAAATACTTACAATATTATAATGTAAATTATCTATTACGACCTATCATCCAACCGTAGGTATGTTTACCGATACTATCCGTAAAGACTGTCGCCTATTGAAACCCTACATGCATGGTTAGGTGTAGGCTTAGCAGACTACCAGTAACCTGAAAAAAGAAATTAACTAATACGATTTAGAGCTTTCCTCGCAAAATCTAAATTCGAAAATATTCTACCAAAGACAAAACATGATTGCTTTCAAAGTTGCAAATCTTGAGTAATCACCAGGGTTTGGGCAACATCTGATTTAAAATAATCAGCCCACATCTACGGGTTTGCACTGCTGGGGAACAGGCCTTTTCTCTGAGATGTATTGGGCCACAATCTGTGACTCGTGGCTAAATAATAGAAAGAAAAGAAAGAAAGAAAGAAACAAAATACGTATATTTGCGGTAATAACAGCCGCACTTACCGGTCGATCGAAGGTTAAGCATGGGTGGGTAACCATCTATTACATATTGAGACCTCTACGAGACTCGGAAAACACGTAAAGCCGTTGGTCCCGGTTTTCATTCGAAGATCTTTGGCAGTCGTTACTGGTAGTAAGAAGCCCAAAATTCTGTCTCACCAAGGGGTATCATATTATCCAGTAACTGGGTTGTGGAGGTCAGTTGCAGTCGTTCCATGTAAATACTTATTTTTTTTAACCACAGCCATGATGCTCTAGGCCTGCATCTCACCTGATGGTAAGTGCTGGTGATCAGGCCGAAATTGGAAATGAGCTTCACCCAGAATCCTCAACCATAGAGCGTGCCCAGTGCGGGTCGGTAACTCTGATTTAGTTATAAGCTATTCTTAATCATTGACTTTAATTTAATAATAGCAACATTTGATTTACCTATATCATGACTTAAATCAAGTAATCCTGATACTTACTAATAAAACATTAATATCTCCTTTGATTTGTGCAGACCTGCAAGTGTTGACACTTGACACTCTTGACCCCTATCGACATACGTGCATGGGTCAAGAATTCTTGATACTTGCCTAAATAGGCAACTTGAAGTCTGCTGTGACAGGCCGCCCTACTGCATACTGTAGTAGGTAATGAAGGTCTTTTTAATACTAAAATATTATGGCAAAGGTGGGGAGTAGTTAGGTTTCTCAGTATCAGCCCGGAGTCTGGATTTGTGCCCGGTTGATGGCAATAGTCTTCCCTCTACTACATGGGACTTAAAAAAAAATAACTAGCGAATGTGGGTGTACTATAGGGAGGTACACCTCTGCCAAACTCTTCTGGGATTACATGCGTGATGTTATGCTGAGGGCAAAGGATGAGGACCAAAATCCTAGTACCTACCTATAGTATTTTACCACTCAGTTACGGTAAATTGTTTACCGATTGTTTTCCTTCATCATAACATTTATAACTCAGTACTGGCAACAAACAACGTGCGGAAATTTGAACTTTTGTGGCCTGAAATTAATTAGCAAGTTAGCTAGCAGATTGACGGTCATTTCAATTCTTCTTTGCATCAGAACAGGCCATCGCCATGTAGATAAAGGAATTACTTCATATGAATCTACTTTTGTGGCCTGAAATTAATCGAAATTAATTAGCAAGTTAGCTAGCAGATTGACGGTCATTTCAATTCTTCTTTGCATCAGAACAGGCCATCGCCATGTAGATAAAGGAATTACTTCATATGAATCTACTTTTTGGAGTGACAAAATTTCAATCTACTCTCATGGCATATCCAAGATCTCTTGTGGCAGTGCGTGTACTGGCTAGGTGCATTCAGAAATTATTATTTTAAAATAATTTGACTAACAGAGCCAAGATATTATTCAGTGCAAAATACGCGCTTTGACGTGGAGTTGCGGACGCCAGTCCGTAATAGGTACCACCACCACCTTAGGGGGGTTACCAACAAGTTACCAAATTCGGTGACAGTGGCAACAGCTAATACTTATTATTTTTATTTATTATTTTATTTAAATCACAATTATAATAATGTTTAAACAAGTTTAAGTATGATTGTAGCACGTAGCATTCTAGAGTTTCTACTAATCTGTATACCTCCATTGGGAATACGCGCGTTCTTTTTTAAATTCTACTATGCTCGCAAGCTCTTATCAATATGTCCATTCGGTTCCCACGTAACCGTGGTAAAGTGATAACAGTAAGATAAACTCCTTAACGATAGACTGATAGTTTATCAGACGTTGCTCAGATGAAGTGGTCACAGACACCTACGGATTGCGATCTTACTGAATTTCTATAGAAGGTAACTGGATGGATGGCCTCGAATTCCAGTCTGCGACACTTTATATTTTTGCGTACTCTTGTATCACTTTTATAGGCAAAATGATGCTTTGTGGTTATGAGGATAAGGTGCAATAAACTTGGTAATTAGAACTCAACAAAAGTAGAGGTCTCCTTCGAAAGTATTCTAGGTATTTCTATCTGCGGAATGTCCATTTTGTTGACCCACTTCGGGGCAAAGGCATTTATTATTGACTGGAGTTTAAAGTATCTAAAGCCATTGATAATCGGGTTTAAAGTAATAATCGAAATAAAGTAAGTAGGTACATATTTCATTTTAAAACTCGTCACGATGCTCATCAATGCTCTTAGGTCGTTTTCTGCTACTTATTAACTAGCTCAGTAGAGACACTTTATTTTGTGGTCGTTGAGAAGCAAGCAAGCAATCCGTTACGAGTTACAATTATGAAGTTTTAAACTGTTTGTCGTTGCGAATGCTGTTCCTAACTGTTTAATACATTGTTCCACTTCTATATTAACTTGAGCCTGAGGTTTTGCTCATATAGTGTTAGAAATACTTCGTAGTTTTATTATTTTTCCGTACCTTATAAGGAAAAACTGGAACTCTTATATTATCTGGCAAGACCCTTTTTCTCAGGAACGCGTGGAGGTATCTGGTTGAAATTAATATCAAATATGTAATCAAATACTTAACGTAAGTCTTCGGTCCCTTGGAGTTCTAAAAAACCAAGCTATAAGCTTGGTCTTTTTTTTGTCAACGCAATAAAAAAATACAGCCATTTATGCGACATACTTTGATTACTCGCAAGTAAATCAAAAACTGAAGTAGGTAACCTATAGGTACTTCTTGTTGACCTAGAATCATTAAATTTGGCAACACGCAAGGTCTCACTGGACAAGTAAACGAAAAATTTCGAAGATTGTTCATTTGTAGTTTCATTACATAAATAAAAAAAAATTAAAAAATACATTTGCAGTTGTCGAATTGACTGTGACATATAAATGTATGGGAGAACATGTTTTTCAACTGCCATGCTAAGTTTTTTTTTGGGATGATTTTATCCCAACTACGGAACCCTTAATTGTGCGTGGTCCGACACGCTTTTTGAAAATTTTGAAAATTAATCCCCTAAAGAGGATTCAAATAGGGGTTGAAAATGTTGTTTGGAAATTTGTCATTTTTCATCAGGGACATGGCTTACTACCTACGGCAGACACAGTGACTGGCTCATAGTTGATGTTGAAGGACAGCTCTTGAATATATCAATAGTAGGTACTTAATGTTACTAAATCTCATGATTACTGACATAAGAGAATGTTTCCAAAAGATCACAGTCATATTAATAACAATATTGCTTTGCATCAGTACGGTATCACTAAGTTACTTTACTCCATAACATGGCATTACAAATCTTTTGCATGACAAAATTATATTAAGGCTCACGCAGACAGGCACGACGCGACGCGACGACGACGGCCCGACGTGACGCCGGTAGAACAGTTTCCGTAAAGTCTTCAAGAGTCGCGTCGCGCCTGTCAGCAAGAGCCTTTAGGCACTTGATACAGTTTTTCAACAAAATTAATTAAATAATACAATAAAACGTCTCGTGGAAGCCACATAACCCAGATTCTTTGGTCGCTTTTGTCTTCATTCGTTACCTAGAAATATGAACAAGGCCGTTTGAAACTTCACTCACTACTTATAACATAGTTTTTGTTACATTGCAGTAACAACAAATACTGTAATAAGTCAGTATG
Organism: Agrochola circellaris; assembly: GCA_914767755.1. NCBI lineage: Eukaryota > Metazoa > Arthropoda > Insecta > Lepidoptera > Noctuidae > Agrochola > Agrochola circellaris. Next base: position 19,943,342 of record OU611840.1, on the reverse strand, counting down.
TATCCGCGTGTACCGGTTTAGGTATCTTTCTGTGAGAAACATTGCAAGTTACCACATTCATTTAATTTAATTCATCCATACTGAACATAACGATGTCCAGTTTTCATTCAAGTGACATACATAGATACGAGTAGTAATCTGGAAATAAAAAGAGACACAGGGACTTCTTTAACCTATTCGAAGCCCTGGGCACTTTAGGATAACGGGGATATATACGGAGAGTGTACGATGCAAAAGCGAGCTCGAAATTTTTAGGACCCCACCCATAGCTTCGACGCTGGCACTAAGGAACTAAGGAGCCCACCGCGATCGCGGGACGTTGGGCGTGGGCGGTTGCCCAAATTGGCCAATGGAAAAGATGGCCCTAGCTAGAAGGCGTCGCGGCAGATCACGTAGAAGATGGCGGAAAACCCCTATTGAGGCCAAAACAGTTGGAAGGTATGGGAGGACGCAGCTATGCCCATCAGTGGGATGATACAAACTGATAGAGATACTGCTTAGCCGAAGCATTTGCTAAGTTTAGCGACTGTTTATCATGGCCTTGTGCTGTAGACCAATCCTCTGAATGAGCCAGAGCATGCATGTTTGTCAACCTCTAGAACAAGGAGGACCAAGCATTTCAGGGCACATATGGGCAGACCCCAGTCTGTTCACATAAGGTTGATTTAACCATACCTCAAACCAAATAAAAAACTAAGACATGCTACGAACAATACAATGAAGCATGCCAAAACTACACCTCCGCGTTGTGCATACACGCTCACACGCACCCATTTACAATCAAGCTACACCTTACTAACTGCACACATTTTACGAAATCGACCTCACGTCACAATAGACACTAGACAGCGCTGTGTCTTGGTTTTTTATTTGGTCTGAGAACCACACATGAACACTTGAAGGCAGCAGTGCATATAAAATCGAATTAAAAAATTACCTACTTATGTATTCAAGTATTTTAAAATACCGTGAAAATAATTCGACTAATTTTGCCCTTATGCTTGTATACTTATCAAAAAACATAGGAATATTAGCCTCGAACATGATGACTCATTAAGTCATTTCTAAGCGCATGCGTGCGAAAATATTGTTCTTGTTTAATTTCATACCTCGACGGCCAAGGTCATCGACCGCTGTAACTAGTAAGTTGTAGGCAAGAGATTATTACACTTTGTTTTCTGTGTAACTATTAGTAAATTTCAATGTAGTTATAGCAACAGATTTTGTTGCCGTTTTTAACATGGGCAAATCCTCAGTTTCTGTCATGGGTTATAATATGATGTGATTGATACCTATTCCTTCAATAAAATGAAGAAATATCAAAATTAGGAAATATAAAGAAAATACGTTTATTTGCGGTAATGCATGACATGGTAATACATGACGCAAAGAAAAGACATAAACAGAAAAACAACAAGTTGGGGCAGAATATGCGTGACATTCACGCAAAACGGTCATCGCTCAGCATAATGCTGCGACCATAGATATAAGAAAGAAGCTGTGACCCTATGCGAGACAGAGCCCCAGCGTTGGTTTTAATATGAATGAAGGTTGGACACTCAGACGCATCCCATCCCTTGCTCTCATCGTACGTATGTATTTTTATTTAAATAGGTATTTAAAAAAAAAAACATTTTACCTTGGAATTAAGAACCTTAGGCTCTAGACCATGGACTAAGCCAGTGGTCGACAAACCGCGGTTCTTTGTCCTATTGAGTGCGACTCTGTCTGTACAAATGTCGATGAGGGCAAGCGTAGATACGAGCGGGGGTCGGGTTTTCGGAAAAATCTAGTTTTATTTCAAATTTTAACTAAGTATATTTTAGAGATTTATAATTCCGAAGTATTTTCACAAAAAATTAACAGGACATCGAAAATTTATCATTTAAGTACTGTACCTCTCAAAGTTTTCCAAGGTTAACTTGTTAATAAGTAAGATGCCATATTATTATCAGCCGATATGATGATGTTGATGAAGGTATCCTACTTCCTAGCAAGTTAATTTTAGGAAGCGTTGTGCAGTGAAAGAGGATGGGAGTTTTAAGGATAAAGAAAAGTATATTGAGACTGTTTGGACACACAGAAAGGATTGGCTCTCATAAGAAAGCTTGGTCGTTATAGTATTGATATTTGGCTCTCTTGACTAATGAGTTTGGCGACTGCTGAAACTTTAACTTAACTTAAACTTTATAATTTATAAACTACTCATCGTAGATGTAACTGCTTCAGCACAATTTTTTTGTTAGATTTATAAAAATAATATATATTTTGCAATCTGTAAAGATAATTGTAAAGAGCCCAAACTCTAAACGTCAACGAATTATAAGTTGCTAAATTGAAAAGTACAACTGTGACATATCATGACAACTGAAGTGACAGGTATTACGTTTAGTCGGTTGCTGGACAGCTGTCTCGTCACGTGTTTTTTTTTGTTTTCCTTTATTTAAATACCTAAACCTAAGGAGTATAGTTATAAACAAGTATACACAGAACCTTTAATGTATAAAAAAATTCTGACCACAAATTGTGTAGGTATTTGTGGAAGACCAAAAAACGATTAGATACCTATGTACTTGACCGAGGGTCAACGACTCGTAATCGTGAAGATTGATAAGTTGACCGTTCCGCAAAAAACTTAGGCATTGAGAACTAGTTTTTATGAGTTTGTAAGATGATTGTGTCTATATATGTACAGTCGGACACTATATACCTAAATAGTTATATATAGCTTGGATACAGTGGTATTACTGTATTCAGTCGTTCATCCGTTGGTTCAGCCATTTTCGATTTCTTTGAAGATTTACACGATCGTCATCTGTTTACTTTCGTTAACTTCGTGTCACATAAAAACGCGGCGCGCGACGCGACTCTAAACAATTTCTAAGAAAACTTCACGGTGGAACGATTACCAGTGTCGCGCTAGTCTGCACGAGCCTTAAAGGATTGACGAACGGAATACCTAGTTACCTACTTAGTATACCTACCCACCTGGTGTATCTGTCGGCTTTCGTAGTTATTACTTTTCAATTTTTTGACAAAGAAGGCAGGAAAACCCTAGTCAACAGGAATAAAAGCTGTTCTTCTTTGAAGAAATACCTGAAATAAGTGATCAGTAAACATAATGATCTAGTGCCCACAGCCGATGGGAAATTGTATCGGATAGCGTATTCATTGTCAGTTTTTACTGATTGAAAGACGGAGATTCTTTTACTATATTTTTTTCAAGGTTACCGTTACTATTGTTAAAATGAACGGTGCACATGACGCGGTATCTGCGATTTTTATTCTTGGAGCTAGCTATGCAGTAGAACACGCCAACAGTATTTACTTTGGTATGTTACAAAGTTACAACTAAAAATAAAATTTTAAAAGTTAAAAACATCACGTGATTTGTGAACGGCCCTTTAGGCCCGGTCGTTTTTGTTTTACTATGTATTTTAAAATATTTATATAGTTTTATGCTTCTACTTGACTCGCAGTATTCTTCAATACTCCGTTGTTCCTCTTCATCTTTGCTTCTTCATAGATGGATGGAAACGTTAAGGCTTAGGATGATGCTTTGTCTTTGAATTCACCGACTTACATACCCGGGATGTAAGTCGGTGAACTCAAAGACAAAGCATTTATTTAAATGAAACCACTTGCAGGCACTTTTGAACTGTCATGGAGTCGTTCAGTCAGAAAGACGAAGCCGATTGTCGTGCCCATTGCAAAGCTTAGTAGATTTTTGGTTGCTATGGAGGAGATCGGGCAAGAAACTCCATGGAAACTTTTTTATATCAAAATATTGCGAGACGCAGTGATCCGTAGTTCTCCAGTCAGCAAATGGGTCCAGAGTTCAATGCGTGTCCAAATTCCATATTTTTCTATTCTATTACATGGTGTTTTTCAGTCAGTCACTGTTTATAGATGATTATTTTTATATTTGAATAAGTAGATTAATCTTCTGTCAGATAAAATCTGACTTACCTATAAATTATAACGGATTTCTCTATAGCAGTAAGACCTCACAATAAGTCATATAAGATGATTAGCTCTAAGAACTAGTGTGAGTAATTAATGTCATTATAAAACTGTTTATGAAACATGTTATTATTGGACAAAAAACACGCACACATTATGGAATTTAAATCGATGATCGAAACATTTTTCTGAACGTTTGATTATAGTTTATTACCTGTAACTACATCAGTTTCGACATAAAAAGCGTTCAAGTATTTCTGGTTCAAATAACTTCCTAAACCTACTTATTATTTTGTTATTCGATAATCGTGATATTATTGTTTTTAAAACAGTACGTTCGTTTGTAATGTGAATCGCTCGATCACATCGCCAATTTTTTCTGATAATATTATGTTGTTACGCGAATGGGCAATGAGATTTAAAATGGTACGTATTTTTTCATTTTCGATAGGAATATATGAATAGCTGACCAACAATCATGTTGACTGAAGTTTTCGTAAGTTGCCAACAGTAAACTTAGAACCAGCTTCCAGAATTAAAGAATTTGCTAAATATAACACGGAACTGCTACATGATTAAAAAACAAGAATAAAGTGCGATTTCACGAATAAGTAGTTTTTATAAGATGAAATAAATTAATAACACTTGGCACGCAAGTCTTATATTTTTTACTCCTTTATAAGCGATTATAGAACTAGGAAAGATTATATACTGCAGTAAATGGTAACACACCGAATATAATAAAAAAACTATTTTTTATTGTTTGTTACGGATTTACAGAAGAAGAAAAGAGAAAATACATACAGAGATAAATTATAATATTAGGTCCTCACCTATGAAATCAGCGTTTTGTATGGAGAATTTTAAAGAAGTTGCATTTTTCATACTAACATTTTCTTAATTTATATAACAACCATGAACACTACTGTTTTAAAACTTTTATGCACTAATGTTTAAAAACTAAGATAACGTAATATGTCACTTATATTAAGCGACAAAAATAAATTTTGGCAAAGTTAAAGCAAATAGTGGTCATTTCTGCTAACAAAATGAGTCATTTTTAAGGTTTTTTTTTATGTTTAGTTAAATATAAGTAATAAAGTTTTTTTTTACTATTGGTAGTTGTTTATGATGGTCATTATTCGATATAATACCAAGCAATTGATGAATATTTTAAATCATAGAAGTGACGAGGTTCTCTAATTGTGAGAAAAAAACGCCCATTTCATAGATGGGAACCCAATACTAAGTGCGAATTTCACCAATGAAACTGAACGCGATCAGCACTTCCAAACCGTGATCAAGAGCTGTCAGTGTCAATATTCCATAACAATTTTGACACTGACAGCTCTTGAACGCGGTTGAGATCTGTTGACCGAGTTCAATTTCATTGGTGAATTTCGGCGTTAGTGGATCCTTTTGTTTGTTAGAACGTCCACCTGGCTTCACTGACTTCAAATCATATTATTATGCTCCCAGTAATAGCAACCCAAGAATTCAATCAAGTATAAAAACCTGTAGAAGTACCTAACCACAACAAAAAAGCAACGCTTATATAAATTGCCGAGTGGTTACTGGTTACTGATAACTAATGGTCTAGTAAGCAATGGTTCACTGCCTGTGTGGCCTGCCTTTAACTTAAAGTGTAAATTAACTGGCCATAAAAAAGTTAAATATGGTTGTGCTACAACATTGGTGGAGTAATAAAATGTAGAGGACGACCTCGATGCCCTTCCACAGATATTAAGTGATTATCGGGTATTAATAATAAACTTAATTAAACCCAAACTTTGGAGCATATGGTGTGATCGAGACAGTTGAATGTCGCCTTGAATAAATACAATGAATGCATTTTGATAAAAAGAACTAACGGTCAGTAACTCTAAACGAACGGATGGGAATGAATCACCCTAAAACATATAATTGTTTAGTTTATTTTATTAAGCTATTGCATAGCTTTTATCGGAGACTCTGAGCGCGGCGACCGAATGTAGAAATTCCGTAACGAAAAAAAAACCTGACGCGAAAGTTTGTGAGGATGGATGGATGGATGTTTGTTACTCTTTCACGCAAAAACTACCGAACGGATTTTAATGAAACTTTACAGTAATGTGGCTTATATATCAGAATAACACATAGGCTACAATTTATAAAGATTTTATGTGATTTAGCCATAATATAACGATAAGTATCCAGTAAGTCGGAAAAAATCCTGCCCTCTGAGATCTATCTTTGCGTGCGCTGCCTAAACCGCTGGAGTTACATGAAAAGAATGTATTGTGGGGTTGTTTGTCTTAAAGAGTTCTAAATAAAAGTCCGCGACAGCATATATCTACCTTTTATGTGGAAGCCATTATAGCCAAAATAGTGAGCTATAAATACATTTAAATTGAATACTTTTTTTAAGTTGCATATTTTAGAGTATTTAGTTAATTCGTATCAAAATAAATACCTTCATCGCTTTCGGTATTTAATGTAGATAAAATTTGTCTTTTACACTAAGTAATTTGGACTAATATTTTAAAAGTTAGAACGATAAGAATGACCTGCGATGAGTCGACGGCGGGCGCGCAGAACGAGGGTGGAGGGGCGGGGGATAGGCAATGACGCGCGATCGCCGAGTGCGCGACCCGAACGCGGGCAGACGCGTGAGGGCAGACGTCATTGACGGTTGTGTAAATTCTGCGATTTAGGGGGGGGGGGGTATAGGGGTATTTTTTAAAAAAAATATTTTAAATCAACAATATTATCTTCTTATTTTTGAATATATGCTATGCAATAGCTTTACCGCGGCAGTCCTCGAGTGCCACACGTATTTTTTTTTTATTAATATTGACATAATCCACCCATTACAATGTTTTTATTGTATGAGTTGTATTGTAATTTGTGGTAATATAAATTATTTTTGCATAAGTACTATTATGTAGAATCAAGTTTTTCCAACTGAACAGACAGCTGCTGGGGAGTTTGTTGCGCCACTTCTTCTTCCCAGCTTAAGCACTATGAAGTGGTGAAGGGTGGGCGTTTTTGGGGGACTGTCTTATGTAATTTTGACGTTTCAAAAAGTGCTGATTCTCAGCCTAGTTTGAATAAATGACGTTTGAGTTTCGTTTTTTTTTTAATTTTGCGTAGTATTTGGAATTATGCTGCACTATCTTATTAAGGCTAAATATAAGCCACTCCATTACGAGTTTACAGGAATTTTGCAGCCTGTTTGCAGGAGCCTTTATACCTACCTATTTGCGATCAACGTCAGCCCGTCGCAATCGGCCTAAATTATATCGATTTTTTATCAATCTGTTCAGCTCATCAAGCTATGCCTCGCGAACCCCTGCTATTCCTTGGGAAATTCCCGTGGAAGCCGTTGTCTGGGGAACACAGAGGGCCTTGTTGGACTCCTAAAGGCTAAAGCAGGTTGGGGCGCGCCGCAACGAAATGCATTGCAAAACTTCATAATTTTCGCACTTTTTCTGAAAACCAACGCGTGATATTGCGCTGCGGCCTGTTACAGCTGAAATGTGGGCTAGGTTTAAAGCTACCTTCGTCTTGGAACGATAAACGTTGACACAATGTTGGCCGTGTCGTTGTACGGCTCGTACCCGGCATGGTCTAGCATAAGTCATACTTAAATCATCTCAAACACTTATTGAACACTTCTACTGTCGCAAGGGTACTCGAAAATATTCCATAATTATCTGATACAAACTAAACCCTTTTTAGTTGAAAATTCGATGGTTGGCGTAGCGTAAACTCTTTCTATGCCAAGGCGCTTGATATAAATACATATTAAGTTGTTCCACACGGGTGGCCACGGCGCACATACTCGGCTCGCCTGGATCCGGCCTGGATGACTCATGCGCACCTGTCTTGCTGATAAAAAAACTAAGCACCTAAAACAAATTGTTTCGACGCTCACTGTCGGCGGAGCGTAGCCCTATGAATTATTTAAAGATAAAAAAAACACGGTTCTATGAAAGGTTTTTGAACTTGCAAAGTTTAAATGTAATCTAGATGCACACCTTAATTGCTCAATTTGAACTTGAACTATACGAGGGGTCAAATGGAAGCTTTATTGGTAGTTCTGGGAAGTACAGAGGCGTCACTTGTGGTGTAATTTTGCACGTAACTAAGCACTGGGAGGAGTGAAGCTTTGAAGAATGAATAACGATTTCATAGGTTTATTTCGTCTACTGTCTATAAGGAACACAATCAGGCACTCTCAAGAGCATCGAGGCCGCCATTAATTTTCATACAAGACTTGCTTCTTCCATATGATTCATCATCTAACGCATCATCAGGCTAAGAGATTATTGCAACAAAATGCAGATCAATAAATCTTAATATTGTGTAGTAGCACGTCTCAGCCGCAATAACATTGCTCCTAATTGGAACGATCGTCAAGCACGATCATTTGTACAAGTTGCTCAATGTTGGATAATCGATTACTCGCTTCTATTCGGTACAGACTACAGGTAATCGGTAATGCGGTGCCATCAGTATCGTAATTGCCTTGTTAGGTTTTTTATACGCAACTAGTTCGGAACTCGTTATTGAAAGAAGGATATTTTTAAAATAAATATTAGCCTAGGAATATAAGATCTTTTTTGCGAAAAAAATCCTAGTTAAGAATTATTACTGGGATTATCTTTATTTCGTTATTAAAAATAGTTTAAAATACTGAGTGTAAAGTCCATTGGGACAAAAAGTGTGACAAAAATAAATTGCTTTCAAAAGTCCCAAAATCAGTTTTTTTGCAAAAATGTCGTAAAATATTAGTTTAAGGTCAATTTATGATTAAAAAAATTGCATACTTACAAGATTAATCTATAGGATCTAGTTCTTGAGATACACAGCTTAGAAATACTATATTCATACTTGTATTTGTCCCATTTTGTTATACATGTATGTAATTGTGAAGCCTCTGTTGGAGATCCAATAAATAAATAAAAGTCGGAATAGAGCGTTTGCAAAGAGCATACAATCGATGGCCGATTTATTGTAAGAGCTAAATGAAACAGTAGAGATCAAATGTATCAACAACGTCATACAAAACGTAGGTCATACAAAATAAAATAATCGGACCGATTGTAGGACCTACAAAAAGTATGCCGTATGCGAGTGCGATTAACGAGGCATTTTGTTTCCGTACCACTTTTAATGTAGAGTACCTAAAAGATGCAATTTTAATTACTTAAAAAAAAAAAAACAACCGAATTGAGAACTTCCTCCTTTTTGGGAAGTCGGTTAAAAATCGTAGGCCTGACCCATAAATTATTGTGAATTATGATAGCATGTTGTCAATAATAGGTCCTTTTCTTCTCCCCTCTTCCTCGTTCTAGTCTACTTCGTCTCTTATTACTTATATTCAATTTCACCAATGAAACTGAACGCGGTTTAGATGTGCTGATCGCGTTAAGATTAATTGTGGAATTCTTTTTCATCATTTAATTTTTCAAAACGGTTTCGTCTCGATAGTACCTATTGCCAGAACAAAACCCAACCCTGTTAGATCAAGGATGGCATATTTTGGAATCATTTTTCCGGTTCTCATTTATTGTAAGCGTTCATTATTTGTTGTAGGGTAAAAACATGTATTCTTCCAAAAACCCTCTATACAAACTTTCATTCCGTTTAGGGGGTAATTCTCAAAAATCCTTTCCTCAAATTTCATGCTTCAAGACCCAGCAGTTTAGGCTGTGCGTTGTCTGTCAGTGAATGAATTTCAGATTTTTTACTATGTAGATAATGAGGACGAGCCCATTGCCATCAACCGTGAACCCAAAAACAATTTCCGGACTGCTCTGAGAAATTCCTTATGGAAAAGCTCAATAACACTCCTCGCCACACAAGGTCATTTATTCATGACCATACCAGTTAAACTATAGATACATAAAGCTGGTAGTTATCCAAAAAGACTAAAGTTTTCCTCCATTTACTTATCTATGCACATTTGATTTCTTTATACTGCCCTGCTAAGCCGAAAGGCGCTATCTCTGAGATACGGCCTTTTAGTCTTATTTATACCATTCAATAGCTATAACAATTTCGCATCTATGGCCGAATAGCGCTATCTAACTTAAAACATTAAAAAAACCAGTATGAAGTTATTTTTTATCCTTATGTTTCCTTAAATGACAATTAACAAAAAGTCAATTTTCTCAAAACTTACTCCGATTGAGGTAGCGCCTTTCGGCTTAGTAGGGCAGTAGGTATACCTGTCGATTCATTCTGTAAACATCTCACCGTAAAGAGTAAGGTGAAGAGAGCATGAAGTGAGCTGTCCATAGTGTCAATCCCTAACATTAGGTGCAATGACAGCTCACATCAAGCTCACTTCACCCAAGATATCACGGTGAGATGTCTACAGAATAGCAAGGGTTGAGCCTTGCTTTTCTGTTCAATCTCCCATAGACACATACTTGTAGATACTATTATAGATCATAGATCCACGTGAAACACCATCACTACATTTTATCCGTCAAGAAACAGACGCGACATAATAATAAGAATCAGATTAATAATGCGTTGTAAATATTTCCCGTGTGAACGTCAAATCGGGCCACAAAGAGACGACATACTTTTTCTACGAATAACTATGTTGGTGCAGGTGAGGCCATGAGAGTAGAGGGTACCGCTACATGCAAAGAGCTTTCTGGGCGTTTTAAGAGCGTTCATTCTAAAAGTTGGCAACGTCGCAAATAGCTGTCAAATGCTTTACCACTGAATTTGATGTTGTAACCGTTTTAGGTGTACGAAGGCCTTTTGAAAGTTTCTAATTATTTTTTTACATCTAAAACTAAATATTCGGTGTTACGATATTAATTATTGCATTTCATGATCAATATTTTAGTTCACTAGTTAGCCGTAATTCATATTTCCATATAGTACAGTTGTTATGAGTTGATTGCAATTTGTGGTAATGTAAATTATTTTTGCATTTAAAGCATTATTATATAGAATCAAGTTTTTCCAACTGAACAGACAGCTGTGCTGCTGGGGAGTTTGTTGCGCCACTTCTTCTTCCCAGCGAAGTGGTGAAGGGTGGGCGTTTTTGGGGCACTGTCTTATGTAATTTTGACGTTCGCAAAATGTGCTGATTCTCAGCCAAGTTTGAATAAAAGACTTTTGAATTTTGAATTTTTTGAGTAATACGAGTATTGCCAGACTAATGAAAACAGCGAAAAACTTACTACTTTCAGAATGCACGCTCATAAATTTGCACTATCTCTTTTTGCAATGTGGCCGTCATTGGCGATATGGCAGTCTCTGTTATTGGTAATTTTCTGGGAAATATAGGCACCTGTCCCATCGCCGCACCGGCGATTAGCGAGAAGCGAGTAGAGGTACTGAGCAGCGACTAAAAACGAGTTTTTTGTTAGACTTAGTTCTTGCCGGTGGCGATCGGCTCAGCTTTCAACTATTAACTATCTCTATTGCTGACGCGGGACCTACAATGTATTGTTCGTTTCTTATACGAGAAAATAGTGGATACCTAGTCGCCTCCTCTTCGGCGGTAAGACAGGTGCTAAAGTTTAATTTTCGTAAAAACAAGTGAATTCGTTTACAATATTATTTCAGTGAGGATAGAAGTTAAATAAAATACAATCTACGGGTTATGTATTTAGGTGATATGATTTTAATTAGCTTTCAGGTTTCTTTTAAAACACATCTTCAAATATCTGATATTTAGCCAGCCCAGGTGGTCTGTGGTCATAATATCGCGCGATCAGTTTTACCGCGATCTACGATAATTGATCGCTTGCCACGCGAAAACCCCTACACATGCGTGCAACCGTCCGACTTTGTATAGCATCGCATGTGCAAAAATCTCGTGTTAATCATTTCTGGACGTGGGCGAGTATCGTGAGCGATCTCGATCACTATATAGGATTAAAATTATCAGAAGATCGCGAAGAAAGAACACGTCGTACCTAACCGTTTTAAGAGTTTTTTTTTTTTATAAATACTTCTTAAAACAATGTCCTTTTTTCGAATTGTACCTAAAAATATAGATAAATTGCACCCGGAATAAAGAAAACGAATGAAAATGAACAATAACATAAAAAAAGTTGTCACGATAACAATTTTTATTTGCTGACTCGAAGAAAGTAAACAAGTGTTACATGAAGCGAATTTGACCCACTTATAGGTATTATGCCGCAATACGATACCTCGTATCAGCACAGATTACAGATATCTAGCGTTACGGATGCGAGGCGGTTATGTCGTCGTTGCGAGTCGGACAGGCCAGATTTTTAGAATGGGCTTAATCTTTCTGACTAACTGACAGACTCCTTGACAATTCAAATGGTTCCATAATAATTGAAATAAATGCTTTGAGTCTTGTGAAAGGTCTTGGAGGATTGTTATGAAGAGCGGGCCTACCACCACCTCGAAAGCAGTATTATTTTATTATTACTTTAGTGTGGGAAAGAGATGAAGCTCTACAGGACGTTTAGTTCCATCTCTTTCTTCCACTGAAGTAAGATTAAAATAATACTGAATACTGATTTAGAGGTGGTGGCAGGCCCCCTACAACTTTCCTATCGGACTCTCCTGATAGTCTTGTAGCTATAAAGTTTTTTTGATTGCGATGCACAGAATTTTCCCTACCAGACTAATGTGGCGACTGATAGTCTCTAAGTCATATTGTTATTTTCAAAAAGATCATTTCTGGGAATCAGGTACAATGATATAAGTAATGTGACATTATAAAAATAAGAACAAAACCTAAAGCCCATCCTTTTTTACCGTCGTAGTCGAGTAAAAATATCCTTTAGAAATGTCATTTGTCGAAACAAATGCGCTTCCATCTTCTTTGTTTTATTTACTTAAGGGTATACTCATTGCAATACCTATCCATTTTGTTAACTAGCAGAAGTCAAGTGTACCTACCTACAGATATATAATGTTCATTGTTATTTGGTTAAATAAATTATTGTTATTTACGATGGTGGTAGACTATTAAAAAGTCCACTTTATCTCAATTGTCGATTACATTTTTCGTCTGGTTTCATGGCTCTACACTATAGACCCGCGTGATTATTTACGCTGCCGGTAGAAGCGATGTGGTTGAGCTGAACAAATTATTGTAAGCAGTCGTGTCATGATATCTCCCCATTTTTCAACTTACAATTAGAAGGCGTGTATCGATAAATCTTTAATTGAATAAATAATTTGCATGTTGTATGAAAAAGTTTGCATGCGCATAGATTTTACACTTTTACGGGTTTTCCATACGAAAAGAAAATGCTCGTGTTGTTTACCGCTCGCGTATTCCGTAATATTAGGTATGTGTATTTGTAAACAAATGTTTCGAGTTCTTTCCTTTCCATGTTTACATAACGTTCTTTGTAGTGTTAGCTCTAGTTTCTTTTGAACATCCAAATTGTTAGAAAAGTCAATATTTAATGCGGTTCGTTTTGAGATTTTTGTTATGTGAATGGTTGTGATTTAAAATATCTCTACAAAATGTATTCTCTACGGATATAAGACATTTTTTTTTAAATTTTGGGCTTTTTTCGAAGCATTCATAAAAAGTATGGTACACACATTTCAAGTTGACAAACACTATCAGAGGCCATTTTAAATGGTATCTTTCGGGAGTTTTAAAACCCGCCTAAACACAGCTGTCAGTTTACGTCGAGTACAAATGAAATTCCCGGCACGCCTACTAAATTCATTTTTCAATACAATCGTGTCTAAACCACTATCGGCCATTGTAATTGTATTAAGTACCTAATTTATATTTGAAACTCCGTACTAAGTTCCGCAGCGTTATGTCGCATGTATTTAAAATACAAACGACGGAGTACCGGATCTGATATAAGTAGACGAAGCTGACACGAACTCCGAACGTGAGGGGAATAGTGAGGCCGGTCGCACACGACACAACATGGCACATGCAATGCAACTAACGTTTTTTTATTTGATGTGTTTCACGTCGGCATGAACGCATGGATCCACGAACATGCGGCATGAACTAAGTACTTAGATAATTTATAATTATCTACATGCATATTTTTTAAGTCACTTTTCGTGTCTATGTGTTTGAGTGCGTTATTCTTCTAAACACTGAGTGATGTCCAAGATAAACTTAGAAAGTACATATCAATTGAAAAATTCACATAGGTCACAATCCCGTGGGTACAAATTGTTAGTTCACTCGACTACCTCTGTGAGTGTCAAACAGCGCTATACCTACTGATCAAAAGTTGATGAAGTCGCAGGCAAGGCAACAACGCATTGTATTGTATTTGCTGCCCCGTGTGCATCTACCTTTATCTACACCTTACGTAAGCCTCATCGCATACGCACGAAGCAATCGACAAACGGTCTGCATTCGAATTGTATTGTAAAGGTATTAACTATCTTATAGTAACTACATAGTAGGTACATTCGTTTTCTTTGCCAAGACTGTGGCCGAGACCATCAGATTAAAAAAAAGTCTTATTCTGGCCCGTGCTAGGCGAACGCGTCCCTTAAGTCCTTCCAGGAAGTCCTTCTTATCCCGCGCCATCGCCACATCGAACCAGCCCTTAAGATTTAAAAAAAATCAAACAGTTCCTTATCTGACTATCAGACAACGCACAGGCATAGCCACTGATTGTAGAAATAAAGGAAGATTTGGGACGGAAGGGAAGGAAAAGTTTGTAGAGAATACTGTTGTGGAGGAGCTCGTACGGGGAAAGACTACCTACCTCTTACCATCCATGTTATGATGAAACTATTTCCATTAAAAAATAAACACCAATAGGCTAGATAAGGGAACCAAAATCTAGCCTATTGGTGTTGCGCACTTTTAAATTTCTACCAGCGGAATCGGCTCTTTAACTACTACAAGTTATTGCTGGCGAGGTCTACTGTTCGCAGAACTACTAGTTTAGTAGAAGTTTGGTAATCCATAGGGCAAAGAAGAGGGCGAAGCAGTTTGGTAATTCGAGAAAACACTCTGAGGGTCTAGTGTGAATTTCGTTTAACCATCTCGATTTTACGCATCGACCGCGTTCGGCGCTCCGATTGGCCCATCACCAGTGAAGGCCAGTGAAGGGCCAATCAGAGCGCCGAACGCGGTCGATGCGTAAAATCGAGATGGTAGAACAAAATTCACACTAGACCCTCTGTAAGCGATTGCCAATTGTTTACAAAGTGATTCGTATTTCTATAACGACTTTCAACGGGATTGGGTTTTCGGTAACTTAATTTCAGTTCTATACAATTTGTGACATTTTCATCATCTTTATCACTCATAAAATGTGACTTTCTCTAGGCCCTAAGGTGTTTGAAAAGTGAAGCTTCAGAGGCGTTTAGCCGGCTATAGGTATATATAAACAAACAAAAAACGGCAAAACTATTTGAATTTCGAATGAAGCTCATTTTCAAAATGGCGGGGAATAATTCATAAATCGATACGATGTCGGAGCTTCCTCATTGATGTTAAATGAGGACAGAGGATCATGAATGATTATTCATTGGAGTAAACTGTAAACTAACATCTCTGATAGGTGAGCTCTTATTTTTATTACGAAGCACTGAAAATATTTAGACTTTTGTAGAAAACAGTTGATAGGTTACTCTTATTACAGTGTAGCTATAGATTTGTACTGTCAAGGATATTAATTGGCATCCTGCCTACGCCAATTTGCTCCATTTTATAGCCATTGCATACAACTGTCAAAGAATGACAGTTGTGATTAAAGGCTTGTGCAGACCAGCGCGACGCGACGGCGCGACGCGACACGAACAATACAATTTCTAAGAAAACTTCACGATATAACAATAGCCGGTCGCACTGTCGTGTCGCGCTTGTCTGCACGAAGCTTTAAGCTTCGTGCAGACCAGCGCGACGCGACAGCGCGACGCGACACCGGCTATTGTTATACTGTCAAGATTTCTTAGAAATTGTATTGTTCGTGTCGCGGCGCGGCGTCGCGTCGCGCTGGTCTGTACGAGCTTTTAAATAGACGGACAATTTAAATTGGTTCCTAGCCAATTTATTAAAAAAATAATTTCTCTGACTACAAGTGTAGCCTCTTCCATTTCCCTGCCAGGGTTGCGAGTTTGTCCGAAACGGATATCGCGACCCCGGCACACAGGCAACGGAAGGAACACCGGTGGGTTAGTCAGTAAAAGCCTGACACACCCTCCCGCTCCACCCAGAGCGGGAGAAGTTATT
Source organism: Agrochola circellaris (assembly GCA_914767755.1). Classification (NCBI taxonomy): domain Eukaryota; kingdom Metazoa; phylum Arthropoda; class Insecta; order Lepidoptera; family Noctuidae; genus Agrochola; species Agrochola circellaris. The sequence goes on along the minus strand of OU611840.1, from coordinate 19,927,204 downwards.
TGATAATTTCCCATACAAAAAAAAAAAGACCTTTTCCATCTCAATTAGCTGATGGTGCCCTTGTTACAATTTTATATGACTGTACTTAAAACTAACGTCTCCACGAATGTACGTATATATTCATACTTAACCGCTTCCTCTTATTTGCAATCATATTAACAAGCTGTTTTGTCATAAAAATACAAGCAGTGTTATTACCGGATTATGACAGCAGAATGGGGTTAAAGAGCTCGCAATAAATAACCATAGTAATTAAAATCGAACATAAAAGAGAATAATGTAGGCCGCTACTACGAAAAGAGACTACGAGGCTTCGATACGTAATAATATCGTATCCCATAGGTAAGCCCTTTTACACTAGCAGAAAATCTTAGCACAAAATTAAACTGAATATTAGTATTGGGAAATATTTCAGAAATGTCTCAGAATTTGCACGATATGAATCGTCAAATCTTGAGGGAAGCTATTGTTGAACAGACCGTTCAAGAGCCAAATACAGAAAGTTTAGTTTTGGAGTTTAACCTTTTTGTATTTAGTTATTTGACAGTCGTTACGGGTATTCAAAAGCCCAAAAGTCTGGCAACCGGTCTTACCAAAGGGATATCGTATTGCCCAGTCACTGGGTTGTGGAGTTAAGATAGGTAGTCGCTCCATGTAACCACCTCGATGCAGGACACCACCATTATTCTTCTGTCCAAAAGATATTTAGGTTACCCGTGCCTATTTCGAATACTTAAAACAAATCAAACTTAATCTAATACTTACATAAAAGACACGTTTAGAATGATTATATATTATATTAAATGATCCACAATTTCTGGGTTAATGGGCTTATCTTCAAAGTTGTTTTGGTATGCAAAGGAATATTTTATAGCGAAATTAATTACTAGAAGACATATTGTTATGTGTTTCGTATAACCTGTTGGGTTTATAAATCGCGTATCGCAGCATTGCGTCAGGAGCGACAGGTTGCTGGTGTGTCGCCTACGCAATGCCAACAATACCGCCTAGTTTCATTTAGGTGAGCGGTGTTTCGGTAGGTAACTATGTAGGAATATAACTTTGCAGGATTTCATGACGATTTCTAAGTTCTTTGAAAAGCCTATAACAGCGTATAAAATAATATCACTTTTCGTGTCTGTCCGTTTGACCGCTTATTTCTTTTAAACTACACAATGGATTTTGAAGCGGCTTACACCATCATTTACAGAATTTATTCCATAAACTTTTTGTGTACCTACCTATACCCTTTTAACCATTTTTTTTTAAATTAAAACGGACACACACTTCCCTGTCTTTATTATTCTAGCGTATGGCACTCGTGGGTTGCAGCTGAAAATCAGCGTCAGATACACTTTGTGTTGCCATCTGACATTATTCTGAGCTGAGGCCCATTTGGCATTATAATTGTTTTCTGTTTGTTTTTGGTTATAAGGAGTATTTTTCTGCTGTAATGCCAATAAACGAATTTTTCTTTCTTTCTTTCTTTCATTGATATATTTCATCAATGCATTTAAAACAGAAATCTTGACGTTTTACATGACATGTCGCCCTCGTCGAATCAGTAGATTGTACCTGTGTGAAGCAGGCGCATGGGAAGCTACAGTATTGCCGAGTGTCATACGCATAACAGGATAAAGATTATTAAAAAAAAAAAAATATCACGCGGACGAAGTCGCACGAGTTAGTTCGTTATAATTTGTTTAATTTTGTAAATGAAGGTCACATAATTTATGAGGAGTTAAGCAGAAACTATTTCTTGAATCCAAATAAATATCTATTGATAATTTTATTGTCTGTGTTTGTTCTACTGTAGGTGCCTAGAACACATACCCTACAGGATAGAGAAATATACATATACAAGGTGGCAGGGACATCGACACGAAAACTGATACCATGGATTCGGTAGATTATTCTGAACCCCATGCGTTGAAATTTTACGTTAGTTATTAAAAAAAAAATCTGCTGTTCCATAGAAAACTGCAATACCTGCGCGGTCAAAATGTATGTCACAACTGACTTTTTCTTAAATAATCGACGAAAAATCTCAACGCAGGATTCAGAATCACGTACTGAATCCATGGTAGGTATCAGTATACATCTCTATAAAGCGTGTACCTACGAAGGTACACAACTCGTTTTAACTACGTTGTGCACAAAGGTGTGTTTTTGAAATGATAGCACTTGACGGAGGCAGCACAAAGAGTACGATGCCAAAGACGTAGGTAGGACATACCTATTTAATTCTTATAAAAGGGTTGTAAAGTTTTGAAAGTTCCACTATTACCTATTACTGTCGTGTGTCATCCGAAATTCTCCTTCTTAGTGTACCCAAGGCATGTTCATCAAGGAGAGTTTAAAGCTTATAGAATGAAGACAAGTTTAACCACAGGCAGTTCAGGCCTAAACTTCCATAAATCAAGATACTGCTTAGTTAAGCATAGTCGGCATATAGCGTTCCCAGTGCAGGCTTCTCTATGAGAGGGAGTAGACCATAATCGACCACGCGGGCCCAGTGCGGGTTGGTGGATGTCACATGTCTCCGAACTGAAGTGGTTTTGAAATAAATTACACTGGTCAGCTTAGAAGCTTTTAGTATCCTATCGTTAACCTGTTCCCTTTTCTCACCTTGGCTACTTTTAGCTTCCAACGGTTCCAATTTAAATAAAGCGACTTTTTTATCATAGGTACATTAGCATTAAAAAAAATCACATCTTATCCGCTAATAAGAAGGGAAAATCGTGATTCAGCTCATCACCTGTCAGTAAACAAAGAGTGTCTCCCGACTGGACCATTAGTATGGCAAAACTGGGCGTACACACGGTCTGAAAAGTGAAGAGCATTTACTGCGTAATGGAGCCGAAATGTGAAACACATCTACCTAAACAATGCTTATTTTTTCCGGAATCGTTTAAAAATGTAGATATTTCTGACTTGTGTCGGTACTGTTTCCCTTTATTCGTTGTGATAGGGTAGGGCTTAATGCTTCCGAGGGCTCAGGCCGGACGCGGGCGTCACGCGTCGCCGGCTATGCATGACGGGCTTGCCTCACCGCCAGTCCGCGATGCTAACCCGACTCATTGAAACGCTAACCCCACCACATCACAGCCAAGCAACCGTATTCTGTCGGACAACACTACAGTTTTTGGGCCATGAGTCAGAGTTACGCAACCTCGGTGAAAATGATACCTTCTGAACTTGGCGAAGTAAGCAGTTTGATAGTTTGTCACGGACTGTTACTAAACTTCATGCTACGACTTCATGTCAGTTATTTTGACAACAAGAAAGTAGTATTTTGCAAATGCGCACGCGCTCGTTAAACTCGTTCACGGGGCTCTTTGATGGATGGGTCTTTGTAGGAAACCATTTTCTTTGGCATCGCTAGTTAGTTAAAAAATAGCTCAAGTACATGACTATCTACTGCTGCGTATCGAAATAATTAACAACCAATTAACTTATAGAAACATTTAAAAGGTCAACCAGACCTGCTGGCTATGTCATTGATCTTATTTTGCATCAAACCGATGATGGAAGTAAAACAAAACGAAAACTTTGGCGCCGACCGTTCCTTTATTCGTGACCTAGATCATCATCTTAGGATCCCTGGTGGATTTTAATTCAATCTCCGTACCGTATCAATGATGGAAATTATATTGTAAATTGAGAATAGTAGCCCAGTGGCCTTGATCACGCGTGTTCGGTTCCATGCCAGCGATCCGGACACTTGAGTAACCAGAGGAACCCGGCACCAACCCGCCACCTGATACCCGCAAGCCGACCGGAACAACTAACTTAATAGGTTGAATATGACATTCCTATCCAAATCTAGCATAGCCAGCTCAATTACCAGTACAACAGATGCACCAACGGAACTTCGTGGTCGAATCAAAACAAAAATAACTGCATTTATCTAATTGACCTTCAACCTTAATTCTCGATTATCTTGGGGTTATTTTACTTATATAATTATGAACAACTTTTACTATGAGACCAACCCAGACAAAATCTAAACTTGAAAAAATAAAAACACATGACGATTTTTTTTTTCATAATTTTATTCTTCCCATATCCAAAGTTGTTCCTAATCATGAGTAATGGCCCCTTAAGAGGTTTAAGGCGACGATAACCGACTTTTAATGATTTTATACTGAAGATCACGTCTAAATGAGTAGTGTTAATGACTTAGAACGAAAAAAAAAGTTAAATTTGAGCATTTTTAATAATTTAATATAGGAATATTTGTTGTTTATATTACTGTGTTTATATTACTTTGTAAAGTTATGTCTAACGCGGATAAAAAACTGAGAATCACGCAAAATCTGTCAAGCGTATTTTTCTGCAACTATCACCATTTTAAAGATAATTTAATTATTGATATTTAAGCATGCGTGCTTTATTAAAATACCTTTTGTTTTATGTATTATAAATGAATAATGCGTCTAATTTGGGACACGCGCTCCTTAATGGGCAAGTCCTATTACTGGCTGGACGTACAACGCGTTGCGTGAGCTTAGTACAGATCACGCAAGCTAACCACTCAAGGTCACTTGCATATATCTGGGTCTTAAGGTACAATTCCGTAGCCGACTGCAGGCAGCAGCAGGCGACGTGTCGTCGCGACACTACTGGTGTCCATGTATTTCTATGAAATACCTTCCGTAGCTAGCGACACGGTATTTATAGTAGTCAGCCTTTTACTTTACTATCTAGGTGATTCAAATTGGGCACGAACATCTTAAATAAGTATGTAGTATATATTAAGTAGATAGGTACCTACGGGAGAACCTTGAATTTGACGTAGGTACTAATCCGTCCTTCTCTGTCTCCTCGTAGGTATTCGTTTTACAATGTCTGTAAATATGTGAGCACCGTGTATCTATCACATAATTAATTTATCTACCATTGCTTCATTTTAAATTCTTTTTTTCCTATTGTGGTATAGTAAAGGTTCCAAAAGGTAGTTTGACTTTATTAGAATTTAGATACGTGCTATAGTCGTTTAGACAAAGTGACCTACATTGAGTCTTCATGTAACTTGCCTGCATAGATGTAGGAACCGAAAATTACTACAGTTTCGAAAATAGGATGGAAGCTGCACCCGTAATGTTCGATGGCATACTTCCAACTGCACTGGAATTCACTGGAGTTATTTACAACGATAATGTTTATCAAATAATGAGACCGTTATTATTTAACGGTCAGTGTTTCACGTGGAATTCCTACTGTAACAATAAAATTTCTAATTCGTATATGCTCATGTGCGTTCAATTATTAGTAGAGTCAGCATTTGATCGTCATCAGCTAAACCCTTGTTATTGTTTGTCATTGCATTGTTAATCAGAGGATGCCTAAGATCTGCGTTCATAGGTTTATTATTATTTGTTAATAATTACTATTGTGATTAGCTGCGTCGTTGTCATAAATTATAAGCCTTTGTCCGATAGTTAGATAGGTACTATAGAAGAACTTCATATCTAAGCACCGTAAAGACTTTCCTGCTTGCAGCGCTCGGCCGCTATTGTAATCTCATCAACCAATAGTATCGCAGCATCAGATTTTTTATGTGTCCCTTGTTTTTGTAAATGACATAAAAAAGACAATAAACATAAGTCATCTTATGAAATTACTAGAGAAAAATAATTACTGAGCGCGGCAAAAAAATAATCAAAGATTTAGGAATTGAGTATCTATTTAGATAATGTAGGTATGGCACACAATGATGTATGGTAATTATCATAAAATACTTCCAGGTATGCACACAATGTATACAAATACTGTCATTTTAGATTAGAATCTTGGTGTCGCTATGGTAACATAACGGGAGCAAGCAACACAACTCTTTCATTGTTCGCATAGAGGTCAATATGAATAGAGGCAAAAGCGTGGGATGCCTATGACACTGCCAATCATTTACACCCACTTATGATCATGCACTCATGCTCTCAAGTTTTTGCTGAATCCAATAAACCGGTGTGACGACCGTCGGTGGAATCGATTGTTTACCAACCGATTCAGAAAACACGAAGCAGAAAGTTATATACGTATATTATTCTACGTTATCTTAGTAGGTAGGAATTTCGTGATTTTCGAAAAATCTAGCTAGACCAGAGGTAGCCCAGCAGTATCGGACCCAACTTACGAGTTGTACGTCGCGAGTTCGAACCCAGACAGGTACTTTGTGTATTTAATTTCATCACCACCGCTCTCAAAACGTTGAAGGAAAACATCGTGGGGAAACTGGCATGTCCTAGGACCAAAAATTCGAAGACTAGTAAGGACATCCACAATCCGCACTCATACACCCACTGTCACAAGAGGCCTGTGTACTAGCAGTGGGAACATTATAGGCTGATTATTATGTTTTCACTAACAATGTCTTAAAGCCAAAGTATTGTATAACGATAAACTGATATAATTTATTATGTGCGTGTAGGTACTTCGACTTTGACTTGGTAACTGGTAAATGGCCAATGGCCATGTTGCCGCAACAAAAATAATATTCATCGTGCCGCCAGCCATTGAAAACGTTTTTTCAATGTATTTTTACTATCCTTCTTTTCTACTCTTGCGTAATTCGGTTGAAAGCACAATACCGCTCTCACGGCACAAAAAAACACAATCACAAATGCTTGATGATAATTGTGGATGCAGTATTGTTTGTTTCTATACAATGTAACATCAATTACACGTCTTCGATTTTATTGAATTCATCAAACAGGATAGGCGTATTTTGTTTGGCAGCTATTATTTTAATAGTTCGTATAAAACTGGCGTCACATAAAATTATACGACGGTTATTATGTCTGACCCTAAGATGGTTTAGTGAAATTATTTGTAAGAGAGTGATTCATCGTCTTCCGCTTTGAATTGGATTGTAATAACAATGGCACAGTTTCTTTTATCGTAAGTATGTAGTTGAATATAATATTTTTTGTTGCAGGCTCCAGTAAGAATTGAGCAATGTCCTCAACTTTTCAAAACCAGAAGTACGGAGCAAAACAGCGAAGTGGTGAAGCCCCCGAACAAGCCGATGAAGAACCATAATATACGTGATACAGAAGTGACCGCCTTGAACATGGCAATCGACACTTTAAAATGGCAATTAACACAGGTACATATTAAACAAATTAATCTTCTACCCAACTCATTTAAGCGAGCGATTTTGTTGGTGCACCAATAAACTATATTATTTGTAAAAATACCTGTATAGGTACTGTTACTTAATGCGATGCGAAATCAAACCTAATATGTGTAGCGAACTGTTATTGCTTATTTATATTGCTAGCGATTGTTTCATAAAATGTATCCCTCTGAGCGATTAACTGACATTAGAGTGAAGTTATATTCACCAAGTTAACGTAACTTATTTTCAGACAGAAGCGAACAGACAAATGCACATAGCTTTACTTAAGCAGGTGGTGAGTTTTCTGAGCAGAGTGAAGGAGCATATAGAGTGTCAGAGTCTCGATGCAGGACCCAACGTAGAGGCGGTGTCCCACAGGGAGGCATCGCCGTGCGCACACAGCGTCGACTTGCCACGATCCCGCTCCGTCTTGCACGTTAACAAACACGAATACTCTTTAACTACCGGCAAAAGATTAAGCACAAGAAAAATGAGTAAATCCATAAGCAACGTTAACGGTTTCAAAGATTACAACGGTGTCTGGTAAAAAAACTTGATAATGAGTATACTAATTTTATTTTCCTCTAAAATAGTTATTATTATATCTTGTGTTTTTGGTTTTCAGGAATCAATCCAAACTATCTTTGTCATCGGACACGGACAGTTCTCAAAAGATTACTGAAGAAATATCTAGACTGATCACTCTTGCCAATACTGTACTCAGTACTAAAATACCAGATCTCTCTTGTAATTGCAACGATAGTAATGACAATTTGAAGAATGATGATATTTCTAGCGGTGGCAGTGAACATAACGAATCGAATTCTACTTTAAATCTTATTGACGAGGACACAACTAATGCATTTATCCTCAATACAATTTATGACAGCGAGGACGCTTTTAATGGTCTTACTAATAAGTTTGTAGATGTGAAAGATGTGCCTTTAACGGATTTTATAGTGTCGTCTTCTCCAGTCTCTTGTGGTTTGGAAAATGACTTCGCCGGCATTAATGTGAACCAAAAAGGAGAAAGTATTAAAACGCAAACGGAGACTAAAACGAGAACGATGGACAAGAGGAACGACTACAATCATGTTGCAAATTTCATTGAAGATGAAAGTGGGTTTTCGTCAATGAGTTCGTTCCAAGAGATAGGAATACCTATAATAAGTATTATACCACCGTCACCTTGCAAAGAAGTAGGATACATTGAGGAGCTCACCGACATTTTGGATGGAGCTGAAAAGTGGAAGAGCGATCCGATGGACCTCGATAAACAAACTGTGAAAGTATTCTGGGTTTGATTATGTTTGCCAATGTACAAATTCGTGCCTGATTACGTCATAACGACGGTTAAATTATTGTTTGTCAGTACTTTACTGTACCTAGTGCGCAAATGACTTAACATAGATTTTACATGTCAATAGTGTATTTCTGTTGAATTCTAGAAGTGTACTAGATATATCGCCAGATTTTTTTTACTTTGTAGTAGTATTTACTTTAATTTTAATAAATCCTATCTTGATGACATTTTTTTTTTGTTATTTTTGTTACCTGCGTAGAATATCATTGAGTAGAACAGCCTTGATACATTCGATTCGAAATCATTATCATGGTCTTCCTCTATATAGAAACTATGAATGCATAATGAACAGACAATGGTGAAAAAAGGTGAAGATTAGTTACAGTTTACATCTATTGATTGCGCGGATACAGGTATGTATGAGAAGAATGGAATGATGTAAAGGTAGTATTTTAAATAATGATTTAATTGATCGTAGGCAGTTTTTCAATGCAAACATAGGTTCAAGCTTTGAACACTTGTTTGAGGGCTTTGCAAGAAGTGATGGCAAAGGGTCTACGGTCTTTGCACACATTGCTCCAATACCCTTGCTACACATATGCCTTTGCTGATATTTGCGCATTTGAAGCTAAGATTGGCGCTACTGATGCTAGTTCTTAAGGCGGAGACAGACTTGCAACGTTTGTTTGTAATGTATCATTCGAGGCGAGCTTGGTTACAATACGGCGATACACAAGGCGGGGTGATCGCTCGCTTCGAGTACCAGAAATTTTCGTTTCTCATATTTCCGTTTCAAAACAATTCACGAAACAGCCGATAGTCGAGTGGAGGATCTTGCACTCGCATCGAGCGGCTCGGCTCGTTGCACTGACTACTGTAACGCGTTACAAAAACTCTATAAATTACCAACAAACGTAGTAAACAAAGTCAGTCTCCACCTTTACACCCTGTTTGTGATGGTCAGACTATAATTATTTAATTCCCGTTTGCATTTTTTTAGATTTTTCATCAGCAGAATTATAGTAAGTAAATAGTAATTCCGCGGTAGATATACATACATACATTGCAAATAATAAAATCTTTTTACAAAGGCCCTTTTCCGTTTAAAAAGTATCTGACCCGTTGTTTTGACCCACGTAAATTTGAACATGACATGGAATGTCATTCATCGAAAATTTATAAATCTTTTGACAAAATAACAAAAAACACAAATGATTAAATTTTAAGTATAATTTATTTTTTATAAATAATTTTATAAAATTATAAAGTTTAGGCGATAAAAAGCATTTTAACTTTTGGATTTATCTAATTTTATTGTGATATTTAAATAAAATGGGGGATTCCGCTGAAGACAATAAGACTGGTAGTGGGGATGGAGAAGAGAAACTTTCAGAGAAGGTTCCAGAGCCGGAGCCTCCAAAGATTCCTGATGTAGAACTAGTGGTGGACGGCTTTGGGTTCATGCCGAAAGAGACGCATGTTCAGAGGCGTGGAGAAAGACGACGTTCAAGTGTTTTCGCAAAAACAAAACTTGGGCCGAAGAAAGAGGTAAATGAGGGCACAGAGGAGCAGAGTCCATGCGCATCCAGTACAAACTTAGACGTCGTCCGGAGGTATACCTGGAAAACTAAAAACAGAATGTTAGTTCAGGTAAATTAAAGTTAAACTGATTGAGAAAATAAGTATCAAATAAAACATTTCCGCATTATTGTAGCTTGTAATTAGTTGTAGCACCATAATAAGTCATTCGGTGCCGTGGGTATATATCTACGACAGAACTCCAACCCAGTAATACAGTAAAGAATAGGTAGTAGTCACTGTCAGTATTATCAATTCTATATCAGTATTCACCCTCAGATTCATTTAGCTTATCATTATATTTATGAATAGGTACTTCTTAGTTCATTTAAAAAGCCCATCAGTTACCGCGGTAGATGCAGTCACCGCGGTAGATACAGTTACCGCGGTAGATGCAGTCACCGCGGTAGATACAGTTACCGCGGTAGATGCATTGCCCGAGATTTATTTGACTTGTAGGTATGCTGCGCATTTACCAACTGAAAATGCTAACAATCTCCAAATTCAACTGCAGGTTATAACATACGGTGCAACCATCACCGCCATTACAGTTCCCGACAGAAAAGGAGTGCCCGACGATATTCTTGCTGGTTTTGAGACATTAGAAGGTAATTTGCCAATTTTTTTTTACAAACTGAGCAAAATGCGGACGTACATGTTAAACACAAAGTTTGAACGCAACTAGTCGGATGGCACGTCGTGCGACCAGTAGGTCGCTGCGGCCAAGCGCTTGATGCGTATTTGGTTATGATACTTTCCTTGGATGCTGCGTTCACTGACCATGGTCGTGGTGCGCGAACTTTGTAAACGACACTTATGTGGGAGCTGAAAGACCTCATTGGGACTGGGCAGTTCATATCTGACAAACTCGAAAAAAAAAATAGTTTTAGGTAGAATTGGCAAGTCAAAGCAATATATCTGCAAGAGAAAAGTAGAAGGTGTGGGTCCCGGAGGCCATAGACAACGAGTGGGCAGCAAAGGCGTAATAAAAAAATGTGTTCTGGGACACAGTAGTAGAACTGAAACAGCAACGGACAAGTGAAAAACGAATGGCAACTCGAAGTTTTACGGGCTGGTTTTCAAATTGGACAAGTACTACAAACTGCCCGTTAAACTTCAAGTTAAAATTTTGTTGCGATGTGTTTTGCCACTTGTCCGTTGCAATTCGTTTTTTTTACTTGTCCGTTGCCGTTCGTTTTTCCACTTGTCCTTTGGCAGTGTATCACAACCTGTGCTGTAAGTTACATGGTAGTTTTTGTCAGCCCATACTGACTCATCTCAAGAGCCCTAAAGTTGGATTTTATAAGATATACGGTTTAAGATTCTTTATTTCACTCAAAAATAATACACTTATTCAGTTCTATGAAGAAAAACAGCAGTGGTGGCCCAGTGGTAACGGTCACGACTTACCGAGTTGTAGAACTTGTAGATCGTAGGTTCGAACCCAAACAGGCGCTTTACTTTGTGTAAATTATTTCATCACCATTGCTCTCAAAACGGTGAAGGAAAACATCGTGAGGAAACAAGCATGGCCTAGAACCAAACATTCGAAGACATGTGACATTTACCAACCCGCATTGGGTCCGCGTGGTGGATTACGGAGAACCCTCTCAGAGAGGAGGCCTGTGTCCCAGCAGTAGGAACATTATAGGCTGATGAGGAAAAACATAATTATTATTAAGTTAGAGTTAGATTTAACTACCTAAACTTTAAATAAACTGTAATGTAGGGTTAAGTAACCAAAAGAGGACAAAACATAAAAATATATTTCCGAACAGAATACTTGGCGCCGCGGAATCCTTACTTCGGTGCCACCATAGGCCGGTACGCAAACGTGATCAGAGACGCAACCATGGTGGTCAGACCTTCGGGCAGGATGTACATGCTGTCAAGCAACAAGGGCTCACATCACTACCACGGTGGATACATTGGTTTTGATAAGGTATGAAAGGCTCGTTTTATCGTATCAAGTATCTACTTAGGTACCTATTTAAAAACAGATATACATTTATCAAAGATATGTTTTTTTAGGGTTCCGTACGACATAGGATGACTCTGTGTCTGTCTGGCCGTCTGTCACAGCCGATTTACTCCGAATCTACTGGACCAATTAACTTGAAATTTGGTACACCTATGAATTTCTGTGACCCAAACACGAACGTGTAATGTAAATAAATGACTTTTAAAATGGGGTTCACTTAAAATCACTCTTGCAGTTGGAATGTATGGGAGAACATGTTTTTCAACTACAATGTTAAGTTTATTCTTGGGATAATATCCTTACACTAGCCTTCGTTGTGCGTGGTCCGACACGCATTTGGACGGTTTTATTTTTTTGGAATGTCTATTACTTATTACTATGCAATATTCGCCCGAATGCTCAAGTTATACCTGAATTCGAATAGTTGCTGGATTTCATCTCAATACTAACCTTAAAAGTCTATAGTTCAACATTTACTATACTTAAAATCATGATTTGCAGGTGAACTGGCGCTCACACGTTTGCGGTTTAAAAGTGATCATGAGTCACGTTTCGGAACGGTTTCACGAGGGTTACCCAGGGACGTTGATGGCTCAAGTGACCTTCGAGGTCACCTGCGACAACACGCTCTCGATTGAAATGAAGTGCACCACCACCGAACCTACCATTATCAATTTAAGCAGTTCACCCTTCTTCAATCTTGCGGGGCATGTAAGTAAACGTTCTTCTTCTTGGCGTGTCGATGGCAATCTAAATGGAGTCGGTCGGCCCGGACTCCGACTATGAGGGCCTGTGCACGCGATGTGTTGTGGCGGCGGCGCGGCGCCGGAGCGGTGTCGCACCGCGCCGCACGTACACCGCACGTACACCTGACTTGCAGAGCCCGCGAGCCCGCGAGCCCGCGAGACGTTGCGGGAAGGGGTGTACGCGTTGTGATACCGGAGCGGCACCGCTCAGTAATTGTTTGTGCGTTGTCAAAAACACAGATGTTTGACAGATGGCAATTTACGCGCTTTGCGGCGCGGCACCACTGCAGTGTGATCATATAACGAGATCTTTTCGATTCACAGTGCGGCGCTGCAGCGCCCGTGTGACCGCTAATGCGGTGAAATCTCATCGTGTGCACAGGCTCTGAGTTTGGCGCTTTCATAAGTTCCTGTAACGTGCAGACACACGCAGGACACCAAAAAGGCGCCAAGTAAAATGGCACCTTGATTGATATTCGTTGATTGGTTGTTTGGGGCCGACTAAAATAAGTAATTTAATCGTAGATAATCGCACTAAGGGGATAAAGTAGTGTCTTATGTAGCGGGCGGTCTATTGAATCCTAATCCAAACGAAGGATCCTAGCGTTAAGAGTTAAGTCCCGAGCAAAGCGAGGGAGTTAAGACAAGAATCCTGAGTGCAGCGTGGGAAAGTTCGCCCAAGACGAAGGCACCTTTATACTCTGTAGGTACTCTACTTTTGACACCATCTACGAGACAATAAAAAGCAATAAATAGTATGTACTATAATCAAAGTATTTATTAAAATTACAATGACAGTTACTAGACCTATTTAAACCAATTAAATGTTAAGGTTTGATTCTATAATTTTGTTTAAGTTGACTTGACTCTCCCCCTATGCTAAAATGTACCTATCATATGAAATGATATATTCGGTGGCTTACGTTTTATGAACAACTAAAGTAACAAGATTTGCTTATTTAGACATCACGTAGCTATCTGCAAGTGATTTTTTTTCTTCTTTAAACGAATTCAATGCCTATCACCTATCTTGCTATCGATTTATGAAAGTTCCATAGCTTCAAGACATGGCCGACTGTCACTGTTATGACATTTATTTGATGAACACGATTACTTTCGATACCCAATACCCGTGACAATTTTTTTTTCTACGCATAACGAATTGGTGTTTTTTTAAGCATGCGGGGTCGGAGTGTATTATGGATCATATTTTCACCATCAATGCTGATAAATATACGGTCATAGATGACGAGGGAATTGTTACGGGTAAGTATTTACAACTTTCTGGGTAAACTTTTACCTATAGGTAAGATCGTGAGGCAGAAGGGAAAATAGCACACTAATGTTCTGTATTTGTTCGCTTCGGATTGTGAATTCTATTGGTTTTTCCCTACAACAATAATCTTAGCTAATAACAGCGAGGTAACAATTAAATTTGCCAGCCATAGTAACTACTTAACTCCAGGCCCTTTAGGCATCTAACATTAACAATTTGAATAAGTAACACTACGAGCTACCATCGACTTTCAACAGAGCGTTGCCAATGCAAATGCAAATGTCCACATGGTCATCTCACTTGCCCACATTTTCAGAGCTCTATGGTGTGTAATCTGTAGACGCGTATGATGGATCATGAGTACTATAGTGTAGCAGAAAAGCTATGCAATAGTAGCTGCGCTATAGTTTGACTGGGACCGCTGTTCCGCGCCTTACGAATGAGCGGCGCGCGGCACGCCGCTCGCCGTAAGCATTGACGAATGAGCGGCCTGCACTGCCCCGTCTCGCCGCGCAATTTTTTTTTTTTTTTTGTGGGTCATTCTCGAATAACTTCTCCCGCTCTGGCCGGAGCGGGAGAGCGTGTCAGATTCTTACTGGCTAAAACCCAACCGTTTTCCTTCAGTTGCCTGTACGTTGCCAGGGGCCACGGTATCCCTTTCGGACTTTCCCGTGACCCCGGCAGGCATCGGTCCTAGCGGACCCCATCAGTTGTGCTGACATCTCTTTGAGGCGTGTGCGGAACACAACGCGCCGTCGACTCGGGCCTAGTCCTTATCGGACGGTGAGCTACCTATTGCTCACCGTCCGCAAGCCTGCGCCTACGGTGCCCGGGAATCGTTTTCTGCGGCGGCTACGGGCGTGAGGGCGCGACATTTGCCTCTCCCTCACCACTCGTACCATGGCCTGGACCTGGGCCGGACGCGAGAGATCAGTGCCGCCGATCGCCTCCATAAGCACACGGTGGTGCGGGCCCATGCCGGGTAGACCTCCACCGTCTCCTCCGGCCGATCCACACAGTGGTGTCACCCGGGCGTTTCCTCCCGCCTTATACGGAACAGGAACCTCCCGAAACAACCATGTCCGGTGAGGACCTGCGTCAGGCGGAAGGTGAGGACGCCGTGGCGCCTCTCTAGCCACTCCTCAAAGACTTATCGCCGCAATTGTGGCGTCCCCAGCCACGCACATACCTAAGGCGCGGAACAGCGGTCGCAGTCAAACTATAGTACAGTCAGTCTCTGTAGCTACTGGTCTATACACATTGATAGGTACATGGAAAAGTGATTGTAGACAAATGAATTCTCGTCGTCATATTACACATTGGGTACTTTATTATAGCTAGACATTGATACAGTAATAAGGAACACAAATCGTCGATGCTTATCGATGTATAACATCTTGTTGAGGCTAACCGTTTATGTATTATTTATCTTCCAGGTGAAAGGAAAGTAGTTGGTGGGACACCCTACGATTTCCGCGTGCCTCGACTCCTAAAGGTCATGATGTCTAAGATTCCGATGGGAGGCTACGATATGAACTTCTGCATAACGCGCGGCACCTCCCAGGACTTGGCGTTCCAGGCCAGGTGAGCATGAACTTGAAAAATCTTCTTACCAACATTTAAAAAATGCTCTTCCGAAGGCGACCGCAACGGCAACATCGCCCAATAGCAATGACAGACCGCAGCGACCCGACTTGTTTCTATATAACTCCATGAAAACGGCAACAGGCGACAATGTCGCCATCTTAGGTAGAGCACCGTTAGCTGTAGCGACGCAACATCCACAGCCTGCCAGACACTGTTTGCTCATGAATATTATTTTGTCAAGAATAATATAGGAGGGGATTGTGATCTCCAAAGATGTGCCCTGATTACTAACATACGTTGCACTGACAGGGGGCCAAGACTGCTATTTTAAATGATTGGCCATTATATTCTATGGATCAGCTGTATTAAACGTGCGGCCAATGCGATGAGTATTCAAAACAACAATGCTTTTAGGGCGCTGTTGCGACTGCTACGTTATTGCAGTGTTTCTGCAATATTTGCTCGAGCCAGAGTAGATAGCTTCTCAGCTGTAGTGCGGAAAAAGAATGCTTCACTTCTCACAGGGTTGCGGGACAGTGGCAACAGCCTCCTGAAGGCTATTACTGATGGACCGAACGAAAGCCCCATAATGAGGCATCTAATTAAAACCACCCTGTCTGTAGTTGTAGTAGTTGTTACAAAAAAAAATATTTACAATTTTAGATGTTAGTAAACGATTTAACTTATTAAACTCACTCACACACTAACTCTCCCCCCCCCTCTCTCCTCTCTCTCTCTCTCTAACTCTCTCACTCTCTCACTCTTACTTCTCTTTATTTGATTTAGCAAATAAGTTAAATCGTTTACTAACATCTAGTTAGTACCTATATAGGTACTAACATAGCAAATAAGTTAAATCGTTTACTTTTTTTTTGTAAGTAATTGGATCTAGCTGTCTGTTGAATAAATAAAAAAATAAAAATATGACAACCATATCAAGGCAACGCCATTACCATTGTGCGTAAAGTTCGTAATCTCCTAAATTTATAATGGCTTGTCAGAAGTCAAAAGAAAATGATGGGAGATTATGTCTAGTCATTATGTAGGAGATTACCAAATACGAACAATATTTCTAGTGGCACGCCATAGTAAAATCATAATGACGCCTTTCAATAAGGACCCAAGGACCAACCGTCGAAATCTACAGTTTTGTCAATGATAGGGTATTCAGACTTGAGCCCCAGCTCCTTGGTCTGATGGTATCCACCGGGGTCGTCTCCCCCTTTTCTTCGAAGGCATAGGGAGAGGTAGTCTATTCAAATCCCTGTTTCCAATTAATATTATTTTCACTTAAAACAAATATCAACTTCTCTGTTGTGAAATTAAGTTGATTTCAGAATTACTAATACTATTTCAAAAGTCATAAAATGTTTGAAGTGTAGTTTATGAGCGGGGTTTTTAAAGTTGTATAAAAAAAAAAAATGGTTTATATATTTGGAAACTAAATCGCGAACGTAGTATAGTATAGTAAACCTACATAGGGAATATATTCCATGGCCTTTGTTCTGCTCCCTTTTGGCCAGCCAGCCACATAGCCAATGAAATTACAGATAGTATTACAAACAATTATATTTATGAATTATTATTATTATACGATATCCTCGTTGGTCTAGTTGCTCGCAAGCACTATGCTGAGCCTGAGGTCCTGGGTTCGATTCCCAGGTCGAGCAAAGTGTCTCAGAAATTTCTCGTCGTTGTTAGCAATAGGCTCGCGGCCTATTACATGGGACTTAAACATAACCGGCGAAATGTGGGTGTACTATAGGTTAACTTTTGCGAACACTTTGAGAAAACCAGGCGTGCTGTTATGTTATTTTAATATAATTTTATTATATACATATTTTATTTTATACAAATAAATCCAGTAGGTGATCAACATGATAATTTTTTGTTTTAAACTTTCAGGGTGTTGCATCCGTTGACGGGAAGGGTGCTTGAATTATATAGCAACCAGCCCGGCATGCAGTTCTACACCGGCAACCTTCTACCAGACCCAGACAAAATAGTAGAGGTAAGCAACATTTTGAAGTTCTAATTATATCTGCAGAGTCAAATAGAGACAGTTATTTTATTTTGAACTTTATTCCGACCTTCGTAAAGTTCTTAATACAAAATTTTCCATTTAGACTTCGTTCTTAAATCAGTATTTGTATTAAGAACTTTACGCTCGTGTATCAATGGACTAAAGAAAACCGAACCTGTGCGGTACAATTTTCTAGCTAATTTTTCTCGCTTTTCTATTCCACATTCTCTTGATTCTTCAACTTTTCTGATTAATTAAGTCGACAAAGTAATTCCTTTTGCTGTATGAACGGTCAAAAGAAAAATGTAACGAATACGAAATTGTACATTTTTCGAGCTCGCTTTGCTCGCTCTTACATTATGCATTCTCATAATTCTTGAGTTGTTCTGCAAAACTCGACACAATATCCAAAGAAAATCTAATCTATCCAAGGGATCCAAACATTTTCGATATCACTTTCGCTCGCTTTACATTCTTATGCTTTTCTGCTTATGTCAACAAAATAACTCAGGGGTCACGAATCATATTTTGATTAACATACCTGACACTGAGCTGCAAAGAAAATTTGATATTCGAGCTCGTATCCTGGCACTTTAGTTTTAAACGATTTTGAACCGATTACCGATAACGAAAAATTGATAAATCGTTTGATGTAGGAGTTCCCGGTTGAGGATGAAGCTGTGGAAGATATCCCAGCTAAGGAGGTTTCTAAGGAGGAGGGTTCTAAGACGTCCAGTGAGGAATCGAGTGTAAAGGGTGAAGAAGCGTTAGAAGAAGAACGCGAGGTGATTTTGAACTTTATTTTTTAGTTTCTAAGACTTATAATGCCAAAAATGTTTGCTCATAAAGCGAAAAGTGATATAAAGTAAAAAAAAGGAGCACCCCCTTTAATTTTTTACTTTATTTTACATTTAATTATTTCAATGATATCATTTTAATAATTGGAAGAGAAATGCGGGTTTGTAAGGAGATGAATAAGAAATAGACCAAAATAGTACCACTTTTCAATCACATCGCAGGAAATTTTTAAAGTATCCTTGAATATACCTGACATTTTTTTATTGGGAGAAATTGCAAAAACGAATATATCTGACCTCGACAACCCAGTTAATGAGTAACACGATACTACTTGTAGTCACATTTTTGGGCTTCAGACTACTGTAACAACTATCAAAGATGTACGAATGACAGCCAGGACCATTCCGAGGCACGGAGAGGTAATGAATGGTCACCCATCCATGAACCGGCCGCGGCAAGCGAAGCTTAACTTTCGATCGACCGGTGCGGCTGTTATAATTTAGCCACCAAAAACGAATATTTAGGTACCTAAGAGGTTGGAAAATGTCTAAAAAATTAAATCCTTTATACATGTCATAATTGTTTACCTACATAATGTACCTACTATTTAAATATTTTTTTGTTCCCAGGGTAAAAGAAGTTACGGGTACATTCCGTTGATGGGTAAGCAGGGCACGTTGTACAAAAAGCACGGCCTCTTCTGCCTGATGCCGCAGAATTACCCTGACGCCATTAATAACGTGAGTATTAAGACGCAGATATATGCCAGCGACCTTGAGTGGTTAGCTTGCGTGTTCTGTACTGAGCTCACGCATTCGATCACTGTGGTGCTGTTAGAGGAACAAATTCCATACCGAATTCACAATTTTTTCCATGAATTACCTACATGAATTTTAGAGGAGGCAGACATTATTAAACATCATCGGAGGCCCTAGTATGAGTTTCTTTTAACCATCTCGACTGATTGGCCCTTCACTGGCATTCACTGGTGAAGGCCCAATCGGAGCGCCGAACGCGATCGATGCGTGAATTCGAAATGGTTAAAATTAACTCACACTAGGGCCTCGGGTTTATTTATAACTGTTGCTTAAAAAGTGAAGAGACGTTTTACTATAACATAATTATACAGGGTGGCAGGGACGTTGACGCGAAAACTGATACCATGGATTCAGTACATGATTCTGAACCAATCATGTACTGAATACATTTTGAACGCGTAGGTATTGCATTTTTCTATGAGACAACAGTTTTTTTTTTTAATAACTGAAGAAAAATTTCAACACAGGGTTTTCAGAATCATGTATTGAACCCATGGTATCAGTTTTCGCGTCGAAGTCCTGCCACCCCATATTATATTAGGAACCCGTAGAATTCCATTGTTGTGGCGCAGCCAGCACAAGTAGCATGACCAACGTAGAAACGGGTTTTGTCGATGGAAGAATACACAAAATGACAGATAAACAATCACAATCTGTCATTTTGTCTATTCTTCCGTCGACAAACCCCGTTTCTATGGCGGTCATGCTACGCGTGCTGGGAGAGGCTTATGTCCAGTAGTAGACTGCGACAGGCTTAGTTGATTTGTGGCGGCATCTATATTGCCATATTCGAACTATGTATCACAATGACGTCACGCGAAATCCAGCATCGCGCAAGCCGTGTTTACCGCGCGATCAGCATATACAATGCGCCCGTATTTTTCTTAAAATTATTGAAAATTAACCTTAAATTCTTTTAATTTTTCTCAATTTGTTTTTTCAATATCCCTCTATTATTTTATGGACTTAACCTTGTGTTTTTTAAATAAATACTGTTTTTTTAGAAAAAAATGTCTTAATCTCCGTTTTCAGAATTTCAGGTTGCTTTAGGTGAAGGACAGTTGTAGTTTTTTTAGGCACAGAATTATTTAGGTACCTATACGAATGAAGCTCCTAATGGGCTCCTGGTTACAAAATTAATAAATATAATATAAAAAAATAAAAAATAAATATGGTACTGATAGAACGCGTTCAGCTGCTTTTATGGGCGATAGTCTGGTTTATACAGAATGGGTATTAATCAACCCCCTTCAACCACAGATTGAGTAGTTTTTAGAAAAATAATATTTAAAAAATCATCCTACATTCATTGCCTCTGCTGGTTGACAATAATGTATGAGAAAATGTTTATTTGTATTTTTATTCCAAAAAACCTTCACAGGGTTGTTTACTTAGACTAGCTGAATTCTTGACGGTTCATTAATTTATATACATATGATGGTACGGTACCCTCGGTGCGCGATTCCGAGTCGCTCAACCGGTTTTTTTTTTTTTGTCGATTAACTTTAATAATTTTTTTTTTTGTTAATCCGATAAAATAAGTAATAAGCTTTTAGAAATAATAAACAGTATCCAAATCGAGCCAATAACATCGGAGATATGGCAAACACTACTCAAATAAAATAAAATAAAAAACATGAAAAATATTAAAGATAAATTTTAATTAAAGTTAATTTTCGATAATTTTTCATGAATATTCAGAAAAATACGGGCGGTCACACGCCCATGGGCGACATTGTATATACAACTTCCCGACATCAATCATTTGGCAGTTGCCCACCAGACACGACACCCGTCTGGTCGGAGGATCCTTCTTTTTCTATAGAGGATGAGTGAACTTTGCACCATGTTCCTCATACCTCTATAGATTGATTGATCCCACTGCACGGCTAAGGCCTCTCCACTCCCTTTCCACTTCTCTGGTGGAAGGGGACTGAGAACCAGACTCCAGCTCCAACTCTGGCTCCTAAGAGACGTTTCTTTACGTCAAAAAGTTAAACGTTATTCATTACTTCACTATAAAACAACGTTTATAATATTTAAAAAAAAACACAATCTCTTTACTAAATGGGTCTTGGGATTAATGCGCAAAGTAAACTTATTTTTTTTTATTTTCAGAAAAACTTTCCTAGTTCAGTACTAAACCCAGGAGAAGAGTACGTCCACAAAATTCAGTATAAGTTCGGTATACTAATCGGAAGATATGTTTAAAAATTAGAAATATGTTTTTTTTCGTATGGGTGATAAAATTGTTTCAAGTGCTGTACCGTCATAATAGTAAATTGAATAAACATTGTAAATTTATTAATTTACTTTTTTCTTTGAATGAATGAATGAATGAAATGCACCGATCCCAGCATGGTTTAACCAGACTCGATAAATCGAATGAACCCCAAGATTTGCACTAGCCCATGAAGCCTCATGTTTCATGGGACTTCAAAGGCTATTGCAAATCGAGGAGTAGACCGGGGGGCGCGGGTAATGGTAAGGAAGACCGTGCCCTTAGGATAAGGAAGGATTTGAGAGCCATACCGGATATGCATCCTTTATTAATTTACTTTTTTCTTTGGGTAAATAATCATCGACAATTTACAATTACTTTACAGTAGACTACGAACACAAAATGCTATGCTGTTTGTATTTGTTACGCGCGAATCGTTTAAAAGATCATTTTCCTGCCCTCAACCCAATTTATTTGTGGTCGGCGCACGCGCAACATGTCTTTTTCTTCCATACTTCAGTATTAGTCGTCATCTCAGTAGTCACCCCTATACAGCCATACCATCTATCACACAGTCCATTCATCGTTTCTTTGGTATGTTTTCTGATCCATTTGTTTAATTTAAATTTTTACCAGATTCTTTTGGAACGAACCATATGTGCATTGTTTTGGTCTTTCGTCTGCAATGATGAAGACAAAAGCTTGTTTCATTATAATTATAAAAGTTAGGTAAGTACATAGCTGTTTGGAGGACACTCATAGGTCGAGCTCTGTTGATACGCAGCCAGACTGCCGAATCCTCGTGTTGTGCTCTGTAGCCACGCCACCTTATATTTTTTTATTATTTGTATAACCCATTTTTATGTACGGGTGACGGTCATGACGTACATGCATTGTTTGTGAATGTACGACTTTTAATTTAAAAGAAAAAAGTAAATTAATGTGGCGTTGCTGCGGATAATTCTCTGTAGCCACGCCACCTGTAATCAACATTTGTAGATACAATTTCAGCTATTTCTCTGAAGTTATATAATGTACGAACTCTGTGTATTATGTACACGTGTTAAGTATGAAAAATATGTTAATTCTAAAGTTTAATTCTAAACTCACAAATTGTCCCTTTTTTTTGGTGGTGTATTAACGAATGTATTTTAGCAATTACCTACTTCAGATTGACAGGAAAATTTAAATAAAACTAAACAGATTTCATAAATAGAAGTTATTTATTATACATACATCCGTGTTATAACAAATTCTGAATATAGCCATTGGTGCCGATTCTCTTGTAGGTACACCGAACTAAACTAACGAAACTATCACTAAAATTTCTTACTTTTGGCTATGAGAATCTTAGAGCTATTCTGCAAATAAAATTCTCGAAATTAAAAAAAAAAATTGACACAACTAAAATCGAATTTGACAATCGCGAATCCTCGTGGTACTCGTGGTTTGCCCTAACCCGTGATTTTTTTAGTGCCGGAGGCTCGCATGTGGTGTAGCCGACGTATTTTAAATGGAAGTTTTCATTTTTTTAATGGAAAATATGATAAAATATTACCTACATGTTGAGTTTTAGGGGTTATAAAGGGGGTTGAAATTTTCATTATTTTGCGATAGGACGCACCATTTTCGAGATATAAGCAAAAGAAAAAATAAATATAGTACTGTTTTTGCACGTGAAGTCGAGATGTTGGTGTGAATTTTAGTTCATGACAACTTATTTTATACCACACCATTTTAATCGCGATTAATAATTGTCAGGTTTAGTCTGGTTTGGTCTTTTACAATCAAAATTTTTGGTAAAAACGTCAAATTCAGAATAGCAAAATTGTCATTTTCACTAAACTAAAAACTCAGTACTATCTTAGTGCTGTCAAACTAAAATATAGTTAAGTTGTGTCACTTAAGTCTATTTCAGAATGGGAAATCGTCGTTTGACAGGAATAAACTAAATTTTTGTGATTTTTAGTTTAGTTTAGAGGCATTTGTGACAATAGAATCGGCACCAATGTACGTGCTATGCAGTATGTACGTATGAAAAAAAAATCCTTAAATATAAATGAATATATTAAATATCAGACAACATCATATTCATTGATCTGACCCCAATAACTTAGCTTAAGCACTTGTGTTAAGGAAATCAGAACCAACGAAGATACCACAAACACCCAGACCCGAGCCAATTTAGAAAAGTTCGTTTCCCAAATTGACCCGACCGGGGATCGAACCCGACCTATTATTGCACTCTGGCCATTCAAAATGAGAACCGACATTCTTAATAATTATTACGAATTGTCAGTTCAAGGATATCTAGAAGAAGTCCAGGAATATTAGTCGAATAAGGGCAAGTATCCCGGAATGAGAGATAGTTAGCTATAAACTTGTATAAACCTTTATTTTGGCACCCTATAACTTGTTTCAAAACCTACTTATCGCAGAGTGTTCGCGACTACAGATATTCCTAGGTCAAAGGTCAAAAAAATGATTTTTACACATTAATTGCAAATTTCTCGTTTTATGCTATTTATATGTATTTTATTATAAATTATGTAAAGGATTAAATTCTCTATAACTATTGTTTAAACATTTTTTTAATATATTGAGCCATTTTCGAGATAGTGGGCAGAGCGCGCGGTGTCTAACTATTTAGAGTATCATTCGAGGTCAACCTGTAGTCCCGACTAAAAACACGACGTATAAAGTTTAAAAATTATTGATTAATATATAATTCTACATAATTAATTTTTTTTATTAACGATTATACCTCTCCTTTAGAAATGTTATTTGTTGACAAAAATTTAAACTTGGAGCAGTAATAGGATATAAGTACCTACTTACGACGAATGAAAATGGAGGATTGGGTCATTATAAAACATAATATTGTTACCGTCGTAATTCAGAATGGGAGTGTTATGAGGACAGGATAACTAAAGTGATTCGCGTTAAAAAAAATACAAACATTAATTCCCATTTATATATATATTTTCAGGATCTATTTAACTCGGGACTTTTTTTGAATTTACAATAATATAATAACATGTAGATATATAAATACACTGTAAATCTGGTGTAATGTATTTTTTACAGATTTTTCTTTGTTTGAGAGAGATTTTCTGTTGATTAAAAAAATAAAAAAAATATAGGTAAAATATTTTGAAACCATTGTTATAACACGGATTTGTAATAAATAACTTCTATTTATTTAATCTGTTTTATTAAAAATTTTCTTTCAATCTGCAGTAATCGCTAAAATACATTCGTTTAATACACCATAAGGGACAATTTGTGAGTTTAGAATTAACATATTTTTTCATACTTAGCACGTGTACATAATACACAGAGTTCGTACATTATATAACTTCAGAGAAATAGCTGAAATTGTATCTACAAATGTTGATTACAGGTGGCGTGGCTACAGAGAATTATCCGCAGCAACGCCACATAAATTTACTTTTTTCTTTTAAATTAAAAGTCGTACATTCACAAACAATGCATGTACGTCATGACCGTCACCCGTACATAAAAATGGGTTATACAAATAATAAAAAAATATAAGGTGGCGTTGCTGCAGAGCATAACACGAATCCTCGGCAACCAATGACAGCTACCCGGTGATGACGTCACGGCCCCAACGATTACGAAACCTCGCTGCTTGCCGGTCAGCACCTGAAACTGTGAAAACAGCTCTTTTCTAATTACATTCAAAGAAAAATCGATCAGCAGGTTTTTTCTGACTTTTGTATTTATTATTTAACACTTTCAACTCCAACCACTTTTCATACAACTTTTACGCCATGCCGCCCTACATATTGGAAGTGAACGCCGTGGTAGGGCTGCCGGCATTACGTTTGCGCTGACGTTAACCATCGCGGTCGGTCAACGGCATTAGGTTTAAAACCGTGTTATAAAACTGTAACTGTTTTAACACTGTAAAACGATGTAAAATTGTTTTTCAGGGGGTCTTGTCGCTAATACGTAGTTTCCAACCTTTAAATGATTTTTGTGAATAAGTATTTGTAACAGCGAAAAAAATAAAAACTAATTGCTTCGATTTTAAAACAAACGCATATACGTACCAATAAATCTTGTTAAAATATAGGTTCATCAGAATTTATTTTCACGGCAAATAATGCTGTTTTCGCTAAGAAAAACCTACATTTAAAATGAACCCTCCGCCCGGGCTCCCGGCATCCCATATGCGACTAGGTGAACCGTCGTGGGCTCCCAGCACTGAACGTGTTAATGGACCATTTATTGTTACAACATTCTTTTGTATCTTGACCTCTACCTAACAGAGAAGCTCCATAATCATGCTAGCTAGGTACCTACACTACTACAATGGACTGATGACCCGGTAAAGGTCGCGGGAATCCGCTGCATGTAGAAGGCCCAGGACTGATCGTTATGACGATTCTTTGGGTACGCCCATTTCCAGCAGTGGACGTCTTTTGGCTTAATAATGATAAAACTACAGTTGCGCGATTGCTGAGCCTGAGTTTTTTTTTGACGGTGGGAAATTATCAAATAACTTCTCCCGCTCTGGGCGGAGCGGGAGGGCGTGTCAGACTCTTACTGTCTAAAACCCGCCCGTGTTCCTTCAGTTGCCTGTACCTACATTGCCAGGGGCCACGGTATCCCTTT
Source organism: Agrochola circellaris (assembly GCA_914767755.1). Taxonomy (NCBI): domain Eukaryota; kingdom Metazoa; phylum Arthropoda; class Insecta; order Lepidoptera; family Noctuidae; genus Agrochola; species Agrochola circellaris. The sequence goes on along the minus strand of OU611840.1, from coordinate 19,901,109 downwards.
CGGACTTTCCCGCGACCCCGGCAAGCATCGGTCCTAGCGGACCCCTTCCGTTGTGCTGACACCTACACCTCTTTGAGGCGCGCGTGGAACACAACGCGCCGTCGACCCGGGCCTGGTCCTTATCGGACGGTGGCGGTACTGGGTTCGGCTTCCAGATAGGCCGGCCAGTGTTATTGGATTTTTACATCAGGAAAAATATTGGGTTTGTGCAGTAGCCCGGAGTTTTGAATTGTGCCTGGTTGATGTCAATAGGCACGCCATGAGACTTGAAACATAAATGACGAAATAAGTGTACACTATAGGTACCCACCTCTGTCTAACCCACAGAACAGATAAAAGAGGTTCTGTGGTCTAACCCATCGGGAATTAATAACAGAATCGCATGGCTGGTGTGATTTTATGTTTGATGTTATGTAGGTAGGTAGGACATGAAGAAAATTTACCTTATTATTTCTCGGTCGTTTCGCCGACACAGCGCTTGCGAGCTACTGTCGATAACATCCACAACCGATGATAAAGGCATCGCGAACGCTGCTGCTGGCAGCAAGCAGTGCCTGCAGCTCCAAATAGTCTCATCAAACTGCTCATCTGAAATTGAAATTATAAAGTAAGTATTACATGTTATTTCACCGAGGTTTCAGTATTCCGCCGTAGTCTTAACTTACCGTGTTATCATTTCTCCTTCTTTACTGTCATTGGGTTATGGTGGGGTAGGGCAGAGTATGTATGGGATTAGTCTCTTATCAACCAATAACACGACATAATCAAGACATTGGAAAGCTCTTTTGTATAGCAGGTGGTCTCAAATTGTTTAGTTAGCTAATTATAAAGAAAAACAATGTAATACTGGATTTTATATAAAGCATACACTGTAGTAAAAAAACAATATTAATATTATTTTCTATCCTATTGTGTAGGTTCCTTATTGACCTTTGCCCAACAGAGGGACAAGTAGAAAAAAAAAATTGTGTAGTTAATTGTGTTGTTGTGTTTGTTGTGTGTTATCTATGGACTTGGAGTTGGTACCAAGCGTCAATGGTAAATACAGCTTTAAAAATATTCAGATTACTAATCATATTACTATATGAATTGGTTTTGGCTAATCCTAAGGGTGGATTTTTCAATAATTGCACTTTTATCTTAAGAATTAATGTAGCGGAGTGACATAATTCTTTTTTATGTAATAAAAAATAAAAAAAACGCAATTTTAATTTTTCAGATAAAAGGATTCCGTATTGAAAAATCGGCTCTTTGGAAGAGCAATTACTCTAAATAGTAAGATTGAAATGTAATTTTTTAAGGCTTTTCTATAGGTACCTATTTAATGTTATTTCTTTATTTACTTCTGTAAATCATATTCATTTAAAACATTAAGGGCTGATTTAAAAATAGTTTGATAACGTTTATCTGACGAATAAATGACAGTTTAACAATTTTTTTTTAAATGTGTCAAATTGTCATATTTATTCTTTGAAATACACATTTGAAAAATTGGCTGATTTTTATACATTTCATTTCATATTTAATAAATATTTCATTTTATATACTCCACACTATTGCCAGCATGCACCACAAGTCAACGAATACACTTAGCGCTAAGCACATAAAGTATTAGTTATTTGTGGTGCAAGCAGGCGTAGGTAGGTATATTTTGATTACACAAACAATGTAACATCATCTTTAACAATAATGTAATTTAAATTTTAACATAACTTAAGCTAAATTTATAAATAAATTAGCAATAGAACACTTAATCTGTTTGGAAATAATATTTTTGTTTTTAAAACACTAGTTAAAAATCTTGAACACAATACTTTTTTTGTAACTTATTGTAATTATAATAATGTTATTTATTTACTTACACATACATAAACTCACGCCTACCCATGGAGGTAAGCGGGAATTACAAAACGCTACCTGCTACAATTCTTTCATTCTCCCTCATTAGTGTTCATACATGAATACCAGTTGTGAGTACTATGCACCTACTCTTACTTCAATAAATCATATTCAGTTAAGACACTAAACATTTCTTTTTTTAATAATTATAGGTTTAATAGCTTATACATGCTCGCACCATACACAAGTCACTAAATATGTTTAGCACCAAACATAATGAATAGGTACATAGTTCCTTCTCTGACAACTTCAAACAATCAATAGCATCACATAGAACAATGTTTCAAATTCGTTGAATGAATTTAGTGATTGAGTGACGTTCAAGCTGGCATAGGTAGGTATATCTTGAATGATACACAAGCAATGAAAACTCAAACAATTAAAAATATTATGGGCGATATGGCGGGATCTGAATTATACTTTTAGATCATCTGGCGGGCTCGCGGCGGCTAGCCCCGTTAGAGGCAATTGCCTCATCACTTGAAATGTGTTTTCTACCAGGTCGTGTGGTTTTGGGGCCGGTAGCATGTATTTGGGTTTCTCGAGCCTCTTGAGTGATATTTCTTCAGTCTCAGGCGGGTCTTCGGGCGGCATCTTGAGACCAGTCTCAACCACACCGGCAGTAGCGAGGTTGCACAACCTTCGGCTTCTTCTCCGGCTCGTTTCTAAACACATTTTCTAAGTTGCGCTTGCGCACTTCCTTTGAAGCATTGTTTGGATCTACCACATCGTTTTCCATGGTTTAGAGAAGACTATTAGGTAATTATACGCTACAAATCGCAAAAACAGAAGTTACAGAATGTTTATTTATTTTGGTAAACAGGGCTGTCAAAGTGTTAACTTAGAATATACTGAATTATATAAAAAATAAAATGATTGTTGCTGTCTTATAGAAAAAAAGTTACGGCAGCCCTATTGATTGATAAACACTTGGTAAAGTTGTCAGTAATGTCAGTAGGTGTCTGTGGTGTATGTCTATGATAGGTTTCGTTTCGATACAAAACTAGTTTACTGTCATGAGTTGACAGACTCATTACTCAATCAACTGATTTTATCAAGTATTTTGTTTTCCTTTTATTACTGAAATAAATTATAATGTTTTTTTATCGACGTTTATTATCCTAATAAAAACCAATGGCTAAAATAAATAATTCAACCATAGATTTACGTTCAGTAAGTGACATCTAGTGGCAATAAAGTGAACCATTTTATTGTAGTATGTCAATTGATAAGTAGATGGCGCTACATTTATAGTATTTCCGTAAAATTCATATTTATTTATTTTTACAGTTTTGAAAACCTATCAGGTAGGTAGATAGATACCTACTATTTAATAGATTCCTAACCGGAATCCGAACAAAACGAGCAGGTAAGTAGGTATCAGGGTTTTGTATCAGTTTATTTTTTCTCGTAGTTAGTACCTACAATACCCATGGATTTTGATCAGTCAAGAGCAGGAACTATTACTAGAAAGGAGTATGGAGTTTATCGCGCAGTGTACTATCGCGGACACTGGCGCCTGTCCAGTTCAGGCGTCAATGTCCGCGATGTTACATTAAGTTAGGTTAAATTAAGCTATTTCAGCCAGCTCACTTTTGTATTCCTAATCAAATCATATTTAAGTTATTATAAGTCGGACGATCAACGTAGATAAAAATGCTTCCCTTAATGCTGGTCCTGCTCCACTACCCACAAACAACCACTTGGGCTCACTTGTGAACATTCTATTATTTGAAAAAAAAATACAAAATGAAAATTTGCTTCCCTTTATTTTTCTGAGTTTCGAACTCATGTTTATTTTATAACCGAGTTCCACAAAGAAGGAGGTTCTATGTTCTATGTTCGACTGTTAGGATATAGTTAGGATTTTAGCCAGTTTTAGTCGGTCAGACTCCTTCGCCTACCCCAGGCGGCATGCACGGAGTACTGAGAGAGAGAAAGAGAGATAACCAAGCGAAAATGGAATATCAACGTACCACATAGGTAGGTAAGTATTTGCTAAAATCTAAAGAAAAACGTACTAGGGAGGTACAGTGAATCGCACAGCAGTGGTAACAATTTGACATTAACAGCGCCTTAAGCTTCGTGCAGACAAGCGCGACGCGACAGCGCGACGCGACACCGGCTGTTGTTATACCGTGAAGTTTTCTTAGAAATTGTTTTGTTCGAGTCGCGTCGCGCCGTCACGTCGAGCTGGTCTGCACGATCCTTTAAGCTTTATGTTTGGGACATTAAAGGCTCGTGCAGACCAGCGCGACGCAACTCGAACAATACAATTTCTAAGAAAACTTCACGGTAGGTATAACAATAACCGGTGTCGCATCGCGCTGGTCTGCACGAGCCTTTAATGTCGTAGCAGTAAGATTGCAAAGACTTTTGATGGAGGGGCACCACAGATTTACGGTTGACTGTACCTACAAGATTCTTGTAGGTAGATAGGAAGTCTACTCGATGCACAATAAGAATACTGACGTAGGTAGCGCAGACATTTTGAAGTCGAAACTATGCTAAGTAGGTATCTGCATCCCATATAATTCGAGGTCAGATTCATTCTAGAATTAAAGAAGATTCCACTAAAGAGATTTATAAGAAAATCGATTGCCTAACATTCTTGAAGTCTAGAAAATAATCTAGTTTCCGCAAACGTTTGTAAACATTATTGCTTAATTACCTTATATCTGGAAGTTCTGTAAATACAGAGATGCTAAAAAAAAACTGAAGCTATTTAGATTAGGTAGGTACCCTGCAAGAATTTGTTTGTGTTACCATGGATCGCGTTGAAAGATTTTGTTAGTATTTACGTGCTCAGTTTGCAGTGAAAATCCACAATGAACTTTTGGAAATTGTGGCGGCTTGAGGAGCTGTAGAGATGTATAGAATCTTACCTCTACTTTCTCAATAAATTCGCTTATTCATGATAACCTAAATAATTTAGTTTGAAGACTGAATTTACCTTTGAAGGTAAATCCAGTCTTAATCCAAATCATTATCATTATTTCAGCTGAAAGATGCTGCTGGACTTAAGCATTGCCACATCGACCTGTCGCCATCCCGCGGCCTTCAACGGCCTGGTCAACGGTCCACTAACCCCATTGGAGGAAGGTTCCTTGGTTCTTATTAGTCAATCTTTCACGTTACGAAATCGTCACGTGAAAGATTGCCGAACGAACTAAAAATAAAATAATTCTATACCTTCAGCAAAAAACTCGGTTAGTGTTCTAGCAAGAGATAACCTATATTGTCGTTTTCCAACACAGAAAAGTCAAGGTTTAAGGAAACCTGTTGAATTTATAAAAGTTGACGTCAAAAGTTCGCAGAAGTTCGCGAAACAAAAGTTTTTCTAGCGTCATAACTACCCACTATCCCCTATACAGGTATATTACCTGCCTACGTGATGTATGCAGGCAACGAAGAAGTGAATAATTTCTTGCGAAAAACATCTCAGTAAAAGGCAGGTTATTTTCAAGACCTTCTATTTTTACGATCACAACGATTTGCCCCCAAAAGCCTGATCATGAACCAATCTGTAGCCAAAAGGAATCAATCGTTTCATAAGTTTTCTTACGGGAGACGCAATTCCGAGAAATTCAATTTTTCTTAACCTATTTGCATGACGTCCGGTTATAAAAGCGCCTTCTTCGAGCGTCTTATTTTTTACTTATAAAAACTTTATGCGCGAGTGAAAATTAGATATTTATTGTACAAAGGCGGACTTAATGCTTGAGGCATTTTATACCAGTCAACCTTAGGGTGATGCAGAGACAATACATGGCAGGTGCAACTTATGGGCCATATGTCGTAGGGTGATTTGATCATTCGAATTTTCGCGAAATCCCTAGGGATTTTGCGAAAACACGGATAATTAGAAAATGGTGAAAACATTTCTCCGAGCAACTGGGTGAAATAGGTTAGGTTAGAACTGAGACCAACCGCGCTACTTCCAATTTGTTCTACATGCATAAATATATACAGAATAAACTTGCTAGCTAGAGGAGAAAACGAATCCAGCAAATCTGCTATCTAATTGCGTAACACATTTTCGTAAATGATTAAGACTAATCTGTTTAATTTTGCCAGTTCAACAACATTCATTGCGTTCTTTAGGTTTCAGAGCAGATTTTTTTTTCGAACTTATTAAGCAATGGATTAGCAGTCTCGTTCAAAATGATTCAGATTATGATTGATCGTGTACTACGCAATTAGGGTGTTGGACTGGGATGATTCTGCCAACTTCTAACGAATATGTTCACGTACCTTCACTATAAAAGATAACCGACTGGTTCTTCTTTTACTTTTCGCGTCTTCTACATAATAAAAATCTAAAATTAATTCATTTACTAACAGACAACGCACAGCCTGCTTGGTATAGATAATGGTAAAGCATGAAAGTTTGCACTAGATTGCCTTATATACCGAAGGTGGTTGCTAAGTAACAACAGCCGCACGGGTCAATCGATCAGGTTAAGCTACGATTGCTGGGGTTGGTCCGTGGATGGAAGACCATCTTTACATACCAAGACCCCTCCGTGCCCCGGAAAGCACGTGGCTTGGTGGTGTCTTTGACAGTCGTTACGGGTCATCTGAAGCCCGAAAAGTCTGACAACCAGTCTTACCTAGAGGTATCGTATTACACAGTAACTGGGTTGTGGAGGTCAGATATGCCTATCTGACCTCCACAACCCAGTTACTGTGTCCATGCCAGTACTGCCGTCACTCCATGTAAAATACTGGTATTCAGCTGCAGCCATTAGACTGGGAGCCGACCCTAATATACTTGGGAAAAGGCTAGGCATATGGCAGGATAAAAGTTTGTATGGAATTTCGTAAATTCCATTTGGCTCACGGCTACTCTTCCTTATAACATCAATCAAGGTAATATGAAGGAATTTCACCCATATATCTATAATCTAGATTAATAGATCTGTTAAATATTCCCTGCTTCAGCTACTTCATCAAGCAGGCGGATGCTACTGTGACAGGGTTTCACAACAGGATATTAAATTTCTGGTAAATTTGCAATTCAAGTCTTTTATATCTTTATATTCTTTCTATGATCTATCAGGACACAATGCCTTTTGAAGCTACGATACTGAGCTGACTATTGCTTGGAAAATTATATTTGTTAACGAACATCTAAATAGCATACAGTCGATATCAACCTTGAAACTTTTTGATGTCCTGGCTATTTTATGAAATACATTTAAATACTTTTTTATTTAATTGCCAGTCTGTCAGTGTGACATTTTTAATTCGGTCTGAAGATCGCTGAATGTCATTCGACGCAATATCTGTATATTGCTGAGTCGGTAATAAATACTATCAAGCTACGAGCAGACAAAAATAGCTTTATAGTTACTAGTGTACTAGTCATTGATTAGTACAAGTGAAAAAGACATAAAAATGTTTGATATTGTAGCGCAAACTGAATTTCAAGTTGTTTTACAAAAAAAACATGATTACATTTTTAGAAACTAAATCGCGAACGCAGTATACATATTTGATTTTAAGCTAGACTATTATAAAATCGTTGCGGAGATTCTTGGGGGAAACCTATGTCCGGAAAAGGGTTGTAGCCAAAACATTTCTACTACTGCAAAGTAATAAATGATTTGATTTGATTTGATTACTGGTTGCCAGTAAGTTTTTTGGTTGCAAGGAAGTCTTTTGTAGTAGACGAGGTCAAAAGTTAAATTTAGCTAGCGAACCTCCGTAGACATGTTGGGTGTTGACACCTTAACATTAAAACAATAAAAAATAAATGCTTTTTTTTGGACCTCAGGTTCTGTAGTTTCTTGAAGTGTGAGTTTTAAAGATAAGTTTTTTTTTTGTTTTAGTGTTGTGATATCTTATTATGAACTCAGAAGTTTACACAAAATATCCATGAAACAATATTTGCGGTTAACGACCTCTTCAAATATGTAGGTATTCATTTGTAGTAGAAATAAAATTAGTTATGTTGAAATAGTTAACGACAACTGCTGTTAATCTTCTTTACTATGTTTATACATATTTTTTTTTCTGCTCTGCTGCCTCGTTGGTGTAGTGGTCACAAGCGCTACTGCCGGGCATGAATTCCTGGGTTCAATTCGGTCGGGCAAAGTATTATTGGGTTTTTCCATCTGGAATTTCTCAGTACAGCCCGGAGTCTGGATTTTTTTTCCCAGTTGACGGCAATAGGTTCGCTCTATTACATGGGACTTAAACATAACTGGCGAAATATGGGCGTACTATAGGTATAGCTCTGTCTAACTCTTCGGGTAATACAGGTATGATGTTGGTAGCCCCTGGCATGTTTTATGAATTCAAACTGTACAGTCAACCGTACGGGTTAGATACACTGGAACTACAAAAATCACCCTTACTGCTAAAAACACAAAGGCATCGTCAATGTGAAGTAATTACCATTTACGTGCAGTTTTCTGTACATATTACCGCGCGTGTACAGCACGGAGACTCTCCCGCGGCTCTACAGACGGCATCCATGCGTGTGAGTGGGCGTCATTGTTTATTCGCACTACGACAAAAATGTTGAGAAACTGAGGGCTTTGACAGGCGACCTGTGACCCGTGACAGAAGTAATGCGCTTAAAGGCTTGTGCAGACCAGCGCGACGCGGCGGCGCGACGCGACTAGAACAATACAATTTCTAAGAAAACTTCAGGGTATAACAATAACCGGTGTCGCGTCGCGCTAGTCTGCACGAGCCTTTACACATTTTTGGTGCCACAGATCGCAGGTTTTTGCAGGTCTGGTCCTGCCGGCTCTAGATGCAGCCGGCGCGAGAATTTTGTGCTCTGTGTGTTTTACAACATCTTCAATAAAAATATCAAATGCAACTCTTGAAAGCCACCATCAACAGTGGTGACCGCCAGAAAAGTGCCGAGACAGACTATGAAGCTAAACCAGTCTTAAAGAAAAGATTCAACAGTTGAACTTCAACTGTCTTAGAACCGAGAACTAAAGAAGGAAGATCAGTGAAAAGTCTACGAAAAATCAACCAATATTATTGCATGAAATGAATTTAAATGTTAATGTTTTACATAACTTCTAGATTAGTGAATGAATATAATTATATTCTGATATTTTTGAGTAGGTGACCAAGGTTTTTATGATAGCACCATTGTTTTTGTTTTAATTTGGTGATAAGATAATTCTTGCTTCTCTGCAATATATTTAAAACAAAGTTGAGACTAATTATTTTTAATTAAAAGTTTGTTAGTAACAAAGACAATTTTATTCTCATTTGAATCTTTGTATTCGCTCGTATAAAACGAGGATCTAACTAAACATAAAATTAGTTTTTGTAGTCCAATGCATTGTTTCCTTAAACGTCCCTGAAATCAGTCATCATCTGCATAGATTTTTCCCAATTATGTTGGGGTCAGCTTCCAGGCTAACCGGATGCAGCTAAATACCAATATATTATATGGAGCGACTGCCTATCAGACCTCTACAACCCAGCTACTGGGTAACACGATACCCCTTGGTAAGACTGGTTGCCAGACCAGGTTCGGGCTTCGTCGGACCAACGGCTTAACGTGCTTTTCGAGGCACGGAGGGGTCTCAGAATGTAATGGATGGTCACCCATCCACGGACCGAACTCGGCAAGCGTTGCTTAACCTTGAAGATGGACCCGTGCGGCTGTTATTATTTAGCATGCGGCTGTTATTTGTCCCTGAAATCAGTAAGAAAGAAAAATCTACATGGGGACTGCCGACAGAACTGGAAACTTAAAACTATACCTACATACCTAGCTCTATAGCTTTGTACAGTTTTGCCGACCTGCTTATGTTAACAGTATATCTGTATATACGGTTAACATAAGCATGTCGGTGACGCGAACCCATAAGGTTTTCCTCTACCAAAAATCGCTCGACATGCCTGAAGAAATTTTCACTTCAAAAATCGGTTCAGCTAAACACAGAAACAAGATAATAGCATGCGGCTGTTATTTGTCCCTGAAATCAGTAAGAAAGAAAGAATTACATAGGGAATGCAGACATAAGCAAACACTTAAAACTATACATACCTAGCTCTGTAGCTTTGTACAGTTTTGCCGACCTGCTTATGTTAACAGTATATCTGTATATACGGTTAACATTAGCATGTCGGTGACGCGAACCCATAAGGTTTTCCTCTACCAAAAATCGCTCGACGCGCCTAAAGAAGTTTTCACTTCAAAAATCGGTTCACCTAAAAACAGAAACAAGTTATGAAGAAAGAAAAGAAAAACAAAGTCCAAAGCTCCTGTTTATTTCTTCCTAGCTACGCCCTGCGGTTTCACTCGCATAAGTTCCGATCCAATCGGAATATCGGGATAAAAGTATCCTATGTTCTAATCCAGGTCTACCCAATCAATTTGCCTAGCTTTTTCCCAACTATGTTGGGGTCGCCTTCCAGTCTAACCGGATGCAGCTGAATACCAGTATTCATTCGTCCAATCGAAATCGAGATAGACGGCCTAATAATATCATGATCTCCACCTATGTTAGTATTGCCGAATGCCATAGGATTATATTCTTTCAACGCGGACGAACTCGCGGGCAGAAACTAGTTGTTACATAAATAGGTGGTACATGCTACAACAATAAGAAAATCCTATATACTGAGAGATTATCACAAAATGATTTGTTCATATTTTCTAGACCAGATATTCCCAAAGGGGAAGTCCAAGTCAAAGTGAAACCATTTATTTCAAATAGCCCCTGGTAAGGCACTTTTGAACGTCAAAAACTACAAAAAAAAAAAATTGATTCTAGTAGTTCCAAAAGGTAGTTTTCGTATGGAGAAAAATGGGCAAGAAACTTCACCGTTACTGTTTTACAATATTTTGTATTGATAGTTATTTAATTATATGTGAAAACGATGCACCTAGAATAAAATTACTATACCACAACAGGTAAAAAGAATTAAAAATGAAGGAATGACAGATAAATTAATTATGAGATAGATACATGGTGCTCACATATTTACAAACATTGTAAGAGTAGACGATTTTCCATTAAAAAATACAATTAATAAGTGAGGATTTGAGAAAACCTGGACCCCCAGGGGTCTAACTCATCAAGCAATTTACTGCTATGCTTATATCGAACAAATTGTTGCTAGAGATAAAACCACATCGTAGGTTTGGAGTACCAACCTAGTTAAATAGGCAAATTTATTAGAGGATATTTAGGTATTTTATTAATTGCACCTCCAATACTTCAGTTTTTTTATTTATTTCTCCTCTAGTTACTCCACTACCTGTTGGCGGGCAATAAAGACGAGACTAGAGCCGACCCCAATATTGTCTGGAAGATGCAGAGTAGATGATTATCAATTTCAACTATGCACCGTGAAAACTCAAAATCTATAATCTGTTCAAAAGTTATCTGATGAATTATTAACAAACCCTGTTTAGGTTAAATTCTTACTCAATCACTCACTAAAGGAAATCAGTAACATTCATCTGTACTATGGAGGTTTCGACATTATATCTCACCAGTTTTTCCAACAAATTATTGTTTGAATAACATTATTAAATTGGAATTGTAAAATCATCGACGAAAACTGAGGTTATAAGATTAACATCAATTGTCAAATCAAAAACATTTTAAAAGTGATATAAAATTAGAATTGAGGGAACAGGGCCTGCGATTCTCCATACAAATGTATTCCCCTTTTTGCTTCCTGAATAATGCCTCTAGAGCAATCATTTTTAGGGTTCCGTAGTAAACAAGGAACCCTTATAGTTTCGCCATCGATCTTATATGCACAAATACGTTAAGTAAACTCTGGAATGCCAATACAATATAGTCGTACATGCACAAAAGTAGTAAGTGATGGTATTTTTTCATGTTTTTACGGTTCCGTAGTCAACATGGCGAAACTATAAGGGTTCCTCCCATATAGTTTCGCCATATCCGTCTGTCTGTCTGTCTGTCCGCGGCTTAGCTCAGAGACGGTTAGTACTAGAAAGCTGTAATGGCATACATAAAATATTAATCATGCCGACAAAGTGGTAAAATAAAATCAAGAAAAAAACTTTTTTTTTTGGTTACCCCCCTACACGTAAAGTGGGGATGTTTTTTTTTCTTTCTCATCTACCCCATGTTGTGGGGTATCGTTAGAAAGTTCGTTCAAATTCCATTTTTGGATTCAGGGATTCGATTGCAAAATATTAAGCTTTTAACTGAATTTTTTTGTTAGAGTCAAAAAACCGCCTGTAAATTTTTTCACAAATCCAAGTACAACAATTTAGCTGGCAGCCCCCCCCCCCCCTGCCAGCTAAAGGCTCGTACACACCAGCGCGAAGCGACGGCGCGACGCGACTCGAACAATACAATTTCTAAGAAAACTTGACGGTATAACAATAACCGGTGTCGCGTCGCGCTGTCGCGTCGCGCTAGTCTGCACAAAGCTTAAATTGTTGTACTTGGATTTGTGAAAAAAATTACAGGCGGTTTTTTACATAAAATCAAGGTCTGCTATAGACACGTCCCAGTTATTATTATTTTTTCCAGCAACTTATTGGTAAAGAAAATATGACCCTCCAAAAATTGCAAAAATGCCTCATTTTTACCGCCGTGCGTTTTATCACGGCGGTACTGACTACCAGACAAATTCTAAAAGTTTTTGACATAAAAGAAAATGATAGATAAATATGTGCTTTATGTATTTATTGTGTATGTAAATGGTACACCACTGACTACTTGCAGTATTGTCTCTCCTTCTTACTTTAATCCATCCAAAGGTTGTTTGTAAAAGATCGCTTTTATCGATAAGACCGCCCATTATGTCACGTTATATCTGTAATTTTTATGGTGTATATAATAAAGAATATTCTATCTGTCTCTATCTATCGAGAGATAGATAGAGCACATTCGCACTCTACGGGGGAAGACGACGGCAATAGTTTCTTCAAATACCTATTTTCAAATTCCTCGCAGGCCCTGTTTCCTCTTAAGTATTTAAATAATCAAATCAAAGCACTCAATTTGCACGTGGCACTATGAATTAGCACCCACAAGTCCGTTATCTAATCCATTTGTTTACATTTTCATCAGATACATTTGGAACAGACGAAAATACTTGAATTCATAACATCATGCCCCTCGATAGGATAGGTTGAGAGTGTTTAGTACGGACCCACATTTCACCAGTTACAAATAATGTGCCCCATGTGATAGGGGTGAGCGTATTCCCGTTTCTGGTAAACGGCAATAGGTACGTTCGCCCCTATCACGCCACGTCAGCCTAATGAACTACTGTCAATTTTTTATGTGAAAATTCAAAACTCTTACATACGTTGATACTTATTATTAATTTGTTTGGATAAATGATGTAATTGATGTAGCAAGTCATTGTGTTGCCCACGAGTAAAGGAAAGGAAAATAAAAGCTAAAAAAAAAAGTCGTTTCGACGATATATTACCTATATACAATATTAAATTATTAAAGACGACCTCCATTTTAATCTAACTAATATAACAAACAAAGAAACTCAATGCGTAACAAACAAACAAACTCTCACTCACTTTTGCATTTATAGCAAAAGTGAGTTTGTTTTTTTGTTACGTTTTTACACAAAAACAGCAAATTTGGCATTATGATACATGATACTTTTTATCCCGATATTTTCACGTGATCGAGACTTATGCGGGTGCAGCTATTTCACACTAAATCTCACTTACACGTACCTACCAAACACTTAGATCTGGAACAGATAATTAATATAGGTACCTAGTAGTTAATTAATTGTTTCGAAATTGAATCCGCGACCTAAAAAGCATAAAAACTACTGCCGAAGTGCCCAGCCACTGCACAATGACAATTTGTCAAACTCAAACTAAAGTTAATCGTGACACAAAGATGGCTCCCGATAGCCTAACCTAACCTTTTATAACCTAACCCAATTCTGAAGAACTCTTATCTACCACTTATATACTAGCCAGATTACTGCTTTAAGTGTCAAGATACGATGATCACATTTTTGAAGCAAATTATCTTACGTTGCTTCCGTTCTTTTGTTAGGTACTATTAAAATAAACGACCTATCCTCCATCCGAGTATAAAATAGTACAATGTATCCATTAGATTTTTATTGCTATTTGAAAATACAAAACTATAATTAAATGCGAGTATAGGTACAACTTACTGAGCTAAGGAATTGGGCGCGACGAGTAAGTAAATAGCGATATCGCATTGAATCACTACTATTCACCCAATAATACAATTCAAACTCTATGCTAAAGACATAACGAGTATTTTTCCTTCCACAGCGCGATAAACATAAGACACTTTTGATTTATGATTGCGCCATTGTGATAAGCGCAGGAGAGGGGTCATAGAACTTTGCAGGGCTCACACGCGGAAACGAGACGAACGAATTTTTCTTCATACTGATCCAGATTGCAAGTTACTTCACTTGTGCATACCAAGACTTAAGAGAAGTAATCGATGACTACGGTTCTTAATACAATAACAAAGAGTTGTAAATGAGATTAACATGATAGAAGAATGCACATTAAAGAACTGGTATCGGAGTGGGATGGTGTTAGCGCATCGCGAGGCTGTGCGTAGGACGCGTTGCAGGCCGGAGCGGTGTCGTGCGTGCGCTTCTGGACTTGGGACGAAAAGCTAGCAGAGGAGAGGAGCGGAGCAGCCGAGCGGAGCGGGTCGCGGGCATCATTCGCGGTCCGACAGTGGTGCGGCGCGGACGACCACGCGCGTTACCGGTCATCGGACTAACTTTCCAACATTCGTCTTCCAACACCTTTGGACCACCATGAGGACCGGAAGGGTCCCGCTTGCGGCCCTTCTGCTAGTCCTCGCCTCTCCAGTACTACAGGTAAGTCTTTCGTCAAACTTTGCCAAAAAGCCGGCACGCAACCAGTCCGCGGCGATTCTGAAAAATAACTTTGCAAAACTTTTTTGACTTCGCACAGTCTAGACCTCGGTATTTTGTATTTATTGTACGCCTGACTCATTTTAAACTGAACAAAAGATTTGTGTGTTGTTCGAATATTGACTTAGTTCAAGTAATAACTAGGTATTGGTGACAGAGCCGGTATCTGCACCTACTGAACATATTAACTTTACGATGTTAAGTTAGTGTGTTTGTTTGAATAAAATATAAATGAATATGGCTGCGAAGTTTGGAACGACATTATTTTAAGTGAGCTACGAATTTATCCGTGAATTTACTCAATGGGTTTCGCAGCACAGTAGTAGCTACCTACATGATTTTTAATGCACGAAGAATTGTGCCTAGTAGGTATCTATCACTTGATAAAAACAGATAATTCGACGTCGATAAAGTTTAGGGTAACCCAGTTATAAAACATTTTTATTATATTCTTTGATTAAAAATAAAATAGCAGACTTTCATAATTTAAGTAGTTATGTCTAATTCACAGAGGAAATAGGCGACGGCAGCGTTCTGATTGCATAATAATGTAATTTTCAGAATAGTATCAATAAAACGATTATTGTCTCATTGCCATTTTTACAAGTGCAAAGTATTACCTACCGGTGTATTGTTACAGCTGTTTCATTGGCTGCGCTAATTTAATTCTAGCCCAGTCTGCATTTCTGTATACCAATGTACTATAGTTATTTAATTAAATGTGCAAACTTAAATGAGGTCAAAACACGAAGTAAAATAAGTCGGAACTCGTATTACCGAATTCCGAATAGTTGTTGTCAGTCGCACGCGTGTTTTATAAAAAAGTATCATAAAACAGGTTTTATTCTATAGAATCGATTACCGCGAAGAATAATCGGTTTATTTTTTAAGTCTGTTACTTAATTGAAAATTCGAAGTTGTTTGGTCGAAGGCTTACCACAGCCTCCACATAACTTTATCAAGTGCTATAAAGCCATACCACATAGACTAGGCGCTACATCCCCCATAGTGTGAAGGCAGCAATCTCTTCTACCTAGCTTTTTCCTTACCAGTATTTTACATGGAACGACTGCCTATCTGACCTCCACAACTCTAACTGGGTAAAAACGATACCCCTCGGTGAAACTGGTGTGAAGGCAACAATATATCCCACTAAATAGATGCAGTAAATGTCAATCTTCCTCAGTTTTCTTAGAACCAATAACTTGTAGGAGATGAAATGACAAACTTCACTCTACTGTTATCGGTTTCAAATGATATACTTTTATAAGGCACAGCAGAACAAATTTCCTAAAAACCTCACAATAATTTAAAAAAAAAATCGATTGCAGTGAAACTACAAAGTGAAAACTGGAATATATGCTGAGTATGATAGTTTCAGAAGTTTATCATTGATTCTAATATTTTCTGGCACTGACAAAATCGTGATAAATTACCTTTTCCCCTCGCTCCGAATACCAATGTCTAAGATAAATAATTTAAATGTATAACAATGATGTCTCGATACCCCTCGGTGAAGCAGGTGTGAAGGCAACAATATATTCCACTAAATAGATGCAGTAAATGTCATTCTTCCTCAGTTTTCTTAGAATCAATTCTATTTCTCAAACTCGTAGGAGATGCGATGACAAACTTCACTCTACTGATCTCGGTTTCAAGTGATCAGTGTTGCCCCTTAGGGAAAAATAAAGTCACCAAACTTCTACTAAAATGTCACTAGATTGGGTGAAAATTTTAATTCAAAAAGTCACTAGAAGTCACAAAATTTACTGATTAAAAGTATTTTTTTAATAATTGAACACACGGCTTTAACCGTAAGTTACATTAATTTCATACAGTTTTTTCACTCTCCTGTAAAGTAGCTATTTTTGACTTACGTACTGTTAGAACTTCACTGACGATTTCTGTTTATGTTTCTTGGTATCTGCGTGTTTTCTTATATCGGTTACTCTAGCAGAAAACTCACTATGGCAAAATAGACAAAAGTCTTTAGTGGGATCTCTTACAACAGGTTTTAACCAGTTTCTAAACTCTTCTTGATTTTCCCAATCAGTTCTGAACTTCTGACTATACGCCTTCTTCTTTAAAGGCAGATCCATTTCAGAAACTTTAATCAAACTTGAAAACAAAACGATAAAATAAACCAGTTTCACTCAGAGAATATCAATGTTACTACAAACAATAACATTCGAGAACTATGGACCAAATAAAATATATAATACTTGACTATACTTTAAACATTTTACGTTAAGATAGCAATATATTTTTCTCGTGACAAAGCGAGATGCACGATCATGCCTATAAACGAACGAATCGTGCTGCAACGTGGAACGTTAATAGGGGAATACCCGGTTGGTCAAATCATATTATAGGTACATAGAGCATGGACCCTTGTTGGGTCCATGCTCTATGTACCTATAATATGATGTCTATGGGTCAAATGAACATTTCGTGTTCCCAGTGCACGTTAGGTACTTAATAACTACACAATTTTCTGGTTTATTAAATATAGATTGCATCAACAAGATAAATAATATGTACTGTTGTGTTGATCATGAAAAAGTCGCTAGAAGTCACCAGACTTTTTTTTGTCACTAAATCGTGAAAAAAAGTCATCATAAACCTCAAAAACTCACTAGATCTAGTGACAAAGTCACTAAAACGGCAACACTGCAAGTGATATATTTATAAAAGGTACAACATATTAGGCCCCACCTATGAAATCAGCGTTTTGTATGGAGAATTTTAAAGAAGTTGCTTTTTTCATACTAACATTTTCTTCATTTATATAACAACCATGAACACTAATGTTTTAAAACTTTTATGCACTAATGTTTAAAAACTAAGATAACGTAATATGCCACTAGATTAAACGACAAAAATAAGTTTTCGCTAAGTTAAAACAAATAGTGGTCATTTCTGCTAACAAAATGAGGAGTCATTTTTAAGGTATTTTTTTATGTTTATAACTATAAGTAATAAGGTTTTTTTTTACTATTGGTAGTTGTCTATGATGGTCATTATTCGATATAATACCAAGCAATTGATGAATATTTTAATTAATAGAAGTGACAAGGTTCTCTATTTGTGAGAAAAAAACGCCAATTTCATAGGTTTAACCCAAGAATTAATTTCCAACAAAACCGGACTAATTAAAAAAAAAACAAATATCGAAAAAAGATAAACTATAAAGTAAAAATATGAATATAACCTGAGTACGATAGTTCCAGAAGATTTATCTTTGATTCTAATATTTTTCTGCCACTAACTAAATCGTAATAATTGCTACCTTTTCCCCTCGCTCCGAATACCAAAATGTCTAATATAAATAATTTAAATGTATAATAATGATGTCTCACTCGCCAAACTTGCTTTGCTACGGAATAATTCATCACGCGACTGGTTTTAATAGTTTTATGCGAGTTTTTCTACACCTTTTGGACTCAACCTATACATTAATGGATATAATTATCATTGTTTAAGAAGATATAAAAAAAACAAAAATAATAAAAAGGTAACCAACATGTGTACGCGTAACATGTTAAGATCACGTTATTTCGACGTCTTGTTTTGACAAACGCCTAAATTGAAATAAAAACAAGTTATTCATCAAGTCATTACATTTTGTTATGCAATCGCTAAGTTCATACCAAATGTACATAAAATGCAAATTTCATCACGATACCTGTAACCGTTGAAGAGTTCTCACGTGAGAAGACGACCCTGGATGCATTCTCCGGTCCTCTCAGCCACTTAAATGTATTTTCATGCTGCTAATTACCAAGTTTGTTGATATGCCAAGAAGATGTTGTCCAAAGTTAGCTAGGAAGAGAAACTACGTAAAAGATTCAACAAAATTTCAATTTAAAGGTAAAAGATAAGTTTATAACAGGACATAAAATAAGCTAAATCAATGGGACAATTTAAAAAAAATCAATAATATCAATCAATCAATAAATTTTATATAATATAAATCTCGAAAATTAATATTGTGTCAGAAATATCTCCAATTATACCGACATCTCTATTCCTGTTCAGCGTCTCATTAGTTTGCCCTAGAATCTAGAATAAACACGGCCTAGACTTAATCTCACCCTTTTAAGACTAGGTGTTCTACTTTATATCATTATATAATTTACTTACAAAGTGTTCAGTAGTCACTGGCATCAATCTTTTACGCCCGGTTTCAGAAAATCCAAGCAGATTATTTGTCAATTCTTAACTGATGTGATTGGCACACCATGTCTAGTTCAGTATGATTCGGCACAGCTGAAATGGAATGTTCGGGTAAAAATCGCCGTGCCGACTCGAACATGAGCGAGCTTAGATGCCGATCGGTACGAAATCGAATGTGCGGATCCGAGTTTGGTGAGCATCCCTCTGTAACAAAAGCTAATCAAATCAGGCGTGTCAATCTGTCAGGGTAATTTATGTGATGATTATACTTTCAAAATCTGGATGTTTGACTATTGTGCCCAAAGTGTACGGAGCGACTCTTAAAGTGTTCGCCAATCGAGAGTACCGCCTCGTCACCTACAACTCAATTTGCCATAGGAGTATACATCTTAACTTAAAAGCTTTTCTTATTTTGCCACTAAACATCTAACTTACCAATTTTCTCGTGGTAATCGGGAAATTATTAAAAATACACATATAACATAACATCACGGCCGTCTTTCCCGAAGGCTTAGGCAGAGATGTACCTATAGTACACCATTTTGCCAGATATGTTTAAGTCCCATGTAATAGGGGGCGACCCTATTGCCATCAACCGGGCACAAATCCAGACTCCGGGTTGCTACTGAGAAATTCCAGATGGAAAACCCAATAATACTTGCCCGACTCGGGAATCGAACCCAGGATCTCATGCTCAGCAGTACCCTTTGCGACCACTAGACGAGGTAGTTAGCTTATTAAAGTTATTGATGATAGAAGTTCAATAAATTGCACTTTCACTATACTTACAATGTAGGTACCTAGAGTGCTAAAATAACCAGGAAAACACCGTATTCATGTGTGTTTGTTGTCTACGCGGGACAAGAGCAAGTTGTGTTTACCTGTTTATTCAGTGACATTTAAGTTTTCTTCAAGTTGAATTGAAGAATGCAAACATCTTATCAGTAAATATTTTATTTTTAAAGAAGAATCTTACAGTGTCTACTTATTTCTATAAGTAGAGTTGGAGAGAGAGTTTCATTAATACTTTCTCCCAGTTTGTTAAGTTACATAGATAGATAGAATGAATACTCTCTATTATGTGACCTATAAAAATTACAGATATATATAAATGTAGAAATTTTACAAGGCGTGACATAATGGGCGGTCATTTGGGAAGTAAAGTAAACAGCGCACTACTATTCTTCCCCGAGCTTTAATAGTGCCGGAGTTATACAACGTATAAATTGGTTAAAAAAAAAACACTTACAAGAAGTCAAAATTAAATTTCAGACATAATTTTGGTCAGGCCATATAAAAACCTTGCTGATCACGCCGTGTCTGAGATGGTCTTTTCAGGAAAGAACCACACAGATTTGAGGGGACCTGTCCAGTCAGTGCACGTATTGGTCAGTAACCGTGTAGCTCAACTCGGAACTTAGGGAGCTCAACGACTCGACGAACAATACCAAAGAACATACATTTTGGATGGACCATATAGAGTAGAAATTCAAACTGCCAGACAATCGTTTAAAATTTATTGAGTAAAAAAAAAAGGGAAATGACCCGCATAGTTCTCACATTCACAATAATTAAAATAATAATAATATAATACTTTTCAAAGTAAATATTCATGGCATTGTGTAAAAAGTATTCATCAAATGAGATTGCACGTCAGTACACACATTGGCGACACAAAACCGCGATTATAATTTATATCGTTAATAAAATTTCCCGGACTGGGCCCTTGCCCCTTTGCCCTCTCCGGGACTTGTCGTCTTGAACTGTATGGTATTTTTCATTGAACATTAATCAAACACAATTAACACTAGTCGACTAGCATAGTTTCTTTTTATGAGAAAAATGGTAGCCGCGCATCGTTTTGTTTAGAGAATTTCAGACGGTTAGGAAATACTATAAAATGGCTTTAATAATAATCGAAACATTTATTTTCGTTCTTATATTTAAAAACAGTTTTTAATTATAATTTACGCAATTGATTAAAATTTTAAGCTCTAAAGTTGATAGCAATTTGGTTATCACTAAAGGCTATCAACAGTATAAACCAATACAAAAATAAAAAAATATTGACTGTGCAATTCCATGTGATTTACATTACAACTGAAAACCTCATGTAATTTAAATTACGAATTTCGGCTGCAAACGGTGCATTTGCAGTGCTTTGTAACTATAATTCCTGTGAAACCCCAGGAGAAGCGTTCACGTATACTGGTTTTTTAACACGCCAATTCCCCGTACTTAATGTTAAAATGAAATCAATTATGATGCGAGTTTGGATTACAATAC
This sequence comes from Agrochola circellaris, assembly GCA_914767755.1. Classification (NCBI taxonomy): domain Eukaryota; kingdom Metazoa; phylum Arthropoda; class Insecta; order Lepidoptera; family Noctuidae; genus Agrochola; species Agrochola circellaris. The sequence continues at coordinate 19,879,860 of OU611840.1, read as the reverse complement.
CGAGGCTCGTTACGGCTTCCGCAGACAGGTGCGATGCGAAGTCTAGTAGAACAATTTATATGGAAACTTCATAGAAATTGTTCTACCAGAATTGCGTCACACTGTCGCGTCGCGCCTGTCAGCGGGAGCCTTTACTGTTTGAATAAACAAAAGAAACGTTAAAAACTGAATTCCACAATTTTTGGCATTATCAGGTCATGTTTCAGGGTTCCTGTGGAATGGCTAACAGACAAAGCGTTAGTCACGGCTTAACGAATAAAATTCAGTTACTAGTATTCAGTTATTTTTCCTTTTTCATTTTCTAAACTTTTCCGAATTTGCTTCGACACTATGTACCTACGGTTAGGTTAGGCTCCAACATTTCGAGGAGAGCATCAAGATTATAAAGGTTCTGTTTTAGCCATTTGGCTACGGAACCCCAAAAATGAGACTACTAGATAATCATAAAAAATAAAAATAAACTTTTTGCCATAAACAGAGGTTTTATAAATCCTTATTTTACGACAACGCAACTCCCGAAGTCACAGTCGTTTACGCATGCCCTGACGATAACATAACTGGTTTTGAAGTTCACCGGGTTCTTTGGTGGATTACTCAAAGGCTTTCGACTTATTTAAACATTAAGCCTTAACTTATTCTGCACTTAATAAAGAAATAGAACCCTAATAAGTAAGGAAATAGTTATTCACTTTTATCATATTAGCATCCGTGGTAGTCGCTCTTGGATCGACCCTGGAACCGTGCGCCTAGCTTCTGACGTTTCATAAATCATCCCATGTAGGTTTATCTGAAATAAAATATTTTGATTTCTTCACAGATTTGAAATGTTGACCCTATATTTGTGACTTCAAAGTACATACATCGTCATATAAACTCAACTCTTTGCGAAATTCAAAACGTAACTTAGAAGAGAAGAACTAGTCTCAAACTATTGTTAAGAGTAGGTAGGTAGGTACGCACTCGCGACCTACCTAATGTCGATGACCGACGAGAAAATTTTCGTTGATAAGGAACTATTGAAGTAATGTTAATCAAACTTCTAATTTGCATCACATTTCAGGATATAACTTAAGTGGTAGATAAAGATGTTTGCAATCCGCAGATTCAATGCCAACCTAGACTTTATTTTTTGACCTGCAAGGTATATATTTGCGTGGTGTAAATTTGCGTCACATAGCGAAATAATTTAAAATTCACCGCTCCGCTGATTCAACAGGTGACGGGGTTGTTAGTTATCAACAGAAGTTACTATGAATTGTGCGAACTGATCTGCAAAGTTTAATATATCGCACCATCGGTGGAACAAGGGCACAACTGCACGTTTTGTTATTTTCCACTAGAGACATTTTTTATGATTTTTTGTAGAATAAAATAGAGTTTTTCTGCTTATATCGATTTTAAGTAGGTACTATATTTTTTTTGGGTGAAATAAGCCTAAAGGCTCGTGCAGACCAGCGCGACGCGACAGCGCGACGCGACTCGAACAATACAATTTCTAAGAAAACCACACGGTATGACAATAGCTGGTGTCGCGCCGCGCTGTCGCGTCGCGCTTGTCTGTACGAAGCTTTACACTTTTGCGAATATACGTATTTACTTTACGGGAGTAAAATACTTATTATTTGTACTATAATTTAAAGAAATAATATTTTTGATGTGCAGTTTGGCCCCTTTTGCACCAAAATTTAAATAATTTTGTAATTATGACCCTAGTAACACACTTAACTCATTTTCAGATGTTTTGTTAGTTGTGCCCTTGTTCCACCGATGGTGCGATATGTATACCTTGAATGAATACTGTTTTGTTCTGAACTATGTTATTTTAGAGAAGCTCTGGCCCCGACAGCTAGACTGCCTAAATAGACACATGAGACATGTCTGAATAATGAATAGAGTATTTTGTGAAATTAGCCCGCTTGGAAATAGTATTATTCATTGGACAACTGCTACCATAGTTGCAACTGAAGAGTAGTTATAACTAAATTATCATATATGTCTTAAAAAAAAAAACGTTATAGTACTTCTGACCCCATCAAAATCCGCGTCCATTTTTATCAAGGTTATCTCCGCTGGCAAGATACGGCGGATATGCCTAAATTTAGTGTTAAAGTGTGACTTATTTGGCGACGCATACTCGTACGCATGTTTGCTTTACGTATGGCCAAGAACTCTCGTTATCCTCTCCCAATTGGTAAATAAGATAAAAATGATCTTTGCACGCGGTCTAACCTGAAATATTCTTTCTATTCGGGAGTCAAATAATCTGGGTCTACGTGAAGAGATCAAACATTCGCCGTTTGTGGTCAACAAACGGCGATTGCTCCTGCTGTCAGTCAGTTTATGTCAGGTCCTGTTTTTAAACTCATTATAGTAGTAGAACATCCATGCGATTCTGTAAACATCTCACTGTGAAAACTTGGGTGCAGTGAGTTGTCAATACCTAGTGTCAATCCCTGTGGAATGACAGCTCACTCCACGCTCACTTACCTAAGTTTTCACGGTGAGATGATAGCACTGCATGTGTTGCGAGGTTACAGTAATTTAACAAAAAAAAACTTCAAGTCTAATCATTTTATTGTAAGCATGTTGTACACGTACAGAGATTTGATAACATTAAAAGTTTCAAACACGCACCCTGAAGAGCATTGCAAAAAAAAAAAAATAGATTACCATTAGGTACAATTTATTCACCTATTTAGTCAACTTGGCAACTGAACTTAATCAGCTTATGTGTGGTGAGGTGAAGAGTTTATCAAGCAGACTTCAGATTAGCTAATACTAATTATGCAGATAGTGCTGTCAGTCCATTGGATTTACTACGAAGTTCCTATGAATGGAGCTGAAGGAGTGAATGGTTTGAATTATCAACTTAATGATGTTGGTACAGTCAGGGAAATTATTGTTAAGCAAATAGACACCCTTCGTCAATACTTGTAACGGTTTGATTTACTTTGCTCCAGATTTCTACAAACGGAACTTTACAAAATTGCTCTTTTGGTCTTTTAAGGCTTCAGGAAATTAGTAATTAATAGTCTTGAAATACTTTCGATAAAAATAATCCATGCTTCTTTTGTACACAAGTAACCTTTAGCTGCATATTTGTCCTAAGCCCCACGTATCTGTCAGTCGATTCCCGAAGAGATATTCTGAGGCTGCCTTTCATCGATGTAGGAATCATCTCATGTACTAAGAGCAGGTACCTACTTCCGCTTCGTAATGGGCAACTACCTTCATATTTCTGTCTGACCGACTCCTTGACATTTAAAAAGTGCCTGTAAATCGTTTCATTTAAATAAATGCTTTGAGTTAGCGTTTTTTTAGTTTGAGCATAGACAAGAGGGACATCTAGAGCTCTTGTGTACCGAAAGCCTATTGAATGTCATCTGTATTCTATGTTAACATAAGAATTTGACAGCTTGCTGGTTATGCCTTCAGTACCTAGTAGCGATACTAAAGACTGATGGTACCGTTTCAATTACGTACCCATGCTATGACGACAGATAGCCGTCTTGTTCGAAGTGGCTTAGTTAGGAGTGAATACAAGCTGTTCACGGCATAATTTGTATGTAGGTACTTACTTAATTCTTCATACACTACATGCTTTTGCGTAATTTTACAGTGCGAGTTGTCGTTCTGTGGTTCACGAATCAAGCAACGACAACGATATAAGAATCGTGACGACAAAGTAAGAGCGGGGCCTAATCTATCGAGACAAACTTCTTAGAAGTAATTAAAATAAGCTCGTGGGTACTGGTTATCTACCTACCGTTGTTTATAATACAAACAGCGAATGATGCGCATGAGTACGATAGCAAACCCAGTAGCCTGGAGATTGGCGTTTATCGAGGTTATCCAATATGTTATCAAGAACCTCTTCACACATATTCATCATCTCGCTATTTCTGTAACGCAAGATAAATTAAAGAAAAATATATTAGTTTTGTGATTTTTTTTCTTGTGGTTATCGAGTCAATACAGTTTATCAAACACACTGACCCCGTGACGCCTTGCACAATAAGTATACTGAAACGTTGATAACAGTGTCAATTTCCTTATAATAATGTTTTGATACATACCAAGTATTTTGTTTAATTACCAAATTGAGTTTTTTGGAACGCGTTCTCTAGCTGTTTTTTTTTTAAAGATGGCAAGCTTTTTAGGGTTCCGTATCTCAAAAGGAAAAAACGGAACCCTTATAGGATCACTCGTGTGTCTGTCTATCTGTCCGTCTGTCACAGCCAATTTGCTCCGAATTTAATGGACCGATTAAGTTGAAATTTTGTAAATTTGATTCCCTGTTACAATGTACAGTAGATATTTGGGGTTCATATAGATAGATTATTGTGAAAAACTTATACACCTTGCGGGACATTTTAGTCGTTTTACAAAAGCAGACCGCTTCATGTATCCAATGACTTCCAAACATTCATTTAAAAAAAAAAAAAAAAAAATTGTAAAAAAAAAAAATTGCTCCTAAAGGTATTTTATGTCGGGTACATTGAGTGGACCTTTAAGTAAGACAACTAAAATGTCACAGTGTATATATATATATTTTAAATTAATGTGTCATTGGATACATGAAGTGGGCTGCTTTAGTAATGGTGTATATCGTAGTTCAATATGATTTTTGGTTAATAGATTTTGATTAATAATTTCGATAAAGCCGTCAATGACAATGGATAATGATATTATTTTGCACCAGACGTAGGTACTTACAGTATTCTCATTATAACGTGAAACACAAAATCGATGGTCGTTGTTGTTCTCTTGGTTTCGGTATTTCAGAATATTTTGTACTCGATTCTAAAATACAATCTGTGTGACGCAGTATTTATAAGGGTCGCTATGAATTGGCGATTTCATAGAATACCTTAGACCAAGTTACCTCACCATGTTTCACTGTTCGTACAGTAATTCAGTAATGTCTCAGAACTAACCTACTTTCACTTTAACTATGTGCTTTGACTTTACCAACTTTGAATGTGACTAAAAAAGTGATTTTTTATTATTCGTACATGATGAATTTTGTCACTAAACACAGTGTTCATCTATTGTTTAGCGTCAAGTGCTAGTTTTTAACTTTATATATAAACATGTTTACGTTGCAGTCTAATGTTCTGATTATAAAGAAAATGTTTCAGTATGTGGGAACTATGAGGAATTATGATAACAATAAGGTGATAACGCATTCGACCTACATCTGGCATTCTGTGTTGCTTAACCTGGATGCAACGGATGTGCGTGCCTGCATTGCAACGTGCACCTTATTTGAATACGAATAGATTTTAAAATAAGCTGTCGGTGTCGAAAGGTAGGTTTTTTCTTACATATGTGGAGACGTGTCTGAAACCTGATTGTGTTTCGTTTGCTTAAAAACGTGCATTCATCTGTAACTTGACTCGGAAAATATGATTTCTGGTAAAATACATACCTATTATGTGACGCAGAGGTAAGTACATAATTTGTTATGTATAATTTGTTGAAGGTTCATTAATTAAATTAAAATTGATCTACTCTCTATAATAATATCATAAAGAGAAAAAAAATGTCTTTTTGTTTGTAATAAAAAAGCTCAAAAACTACTGGACCGATTTCAAAAATTCTTTCACTAGTAGGATTCTATGTTATCACTGAGTAACATAGGCTATAATTTATAAAGATATCTCGCGGGCGAAGTTGCTGACGGAAGTTAGTTTTTAATATTTTGCAGACGCATCACCAACGAAACATCAGCGGTCATGACAGTTCTAAGCTTAATAGTTTGATTGATGATGTTTGAGCAATTCCTAAGTTATATCGCGTCTAGAGCGCTGTTACCTTGACAACAGCGAGCTAAGGTGTCACTGACTCCACATTGAGGACATTTCACTTAATCCCACCTTGATACCACTTGATTACCTACCATTAAATATCCTATACTATTCAACGAGCGATATTTGTATATGTATATATATATTTGTTATCACGTGCTCGAAAACGGCTCCAACGATTTCGATGAAATTTGCAATTAAGGGGCGCGAAAAATTGTTTTCTCCGTATTTTCACCCGAGCAGAGCTCGTTCGACCAACGTTTAAAACAAGATGTCTACCTTTGAATAATGACATGGCAGCATGGAATTAGTAAGTACCTGCTATCATGGCAGCATGGAATTTGTAAGTACCTGCGATCATGGCAGCATGGAATTAGTAAGTACCTTTTATCAAGGCAGCATGGAATTTTTATACTATTAAATGAGAATTCTCTATTTGAGCAGAGCTCGGTCGGCCAGGTACCTTAACATTTAATGGCTGTTAGATCAGAGAAATGGCTGGTTGTTGCATTGGTCTTGGGACCGGGAGACCTGTAGGATGTGAATGCTGTTCTTACGAAAAGATTGCTTAAGAATGTCGGAACATCGTAAGGATTTGGTTTTCAAATTATGGTTCGAAAAAGGACATAGTGCAGTCGCTGGTATATTCATTGTCTAATAAGTGTGTGTTTAACAATGGTAATTTTAAACTGTTTTACAATTCTGGTATCAGTCGGTCGATTCTGTAAAAATATCACCGTGAAACTTAGGTGAAGTGAGCGTGAAGTGAGCTGTCACTGTCACAAATCGACCGGCAGGATGCTAGGGATTAACACTATTGACAGCTCACTTCACGCTCACTTCACCTAAGTTTCACAGTGATATTTTTACAGAATCGACCGGCTGAACCAACAAACGTTGACGAGCGCACAAGCGAAGTTACTAACAAATAATCAGTTTTGGTATGCCTACCAGAAGCCTGACACAATATCAAACACCACTGCATTGTAATATACTATTATAATATAATTAATTAATTTACAAGACAAGCACACCATAAGAATCTGTAATCTAATCTTATGACGAGCTCATTACACCATATAATCTAGGTTTCAGTTTAATTTTGGTGTTCATCCGGTACCTAACTTATTACATAAACATTTGTCTGTCATTGTGTTAATTCTCACGTTTGAATGGATTGTATTTAAATTTATATGACTGATTTAACACTGCACCGCTATACTGAGACGTGACGTGAATAAGTTAGGTTATGCTATATGCAATTTAGTTTATTTTAATCGCTTAAGTTATATACCGTGTTAAATGTGGAGATTCGCATTCTTTAGTTTGATATCTGACATTATGCATCATATTCATAAGTCATAACAAAGTATTATTTTTCAATGTGTATTGAATTAAGAATGTTTCCAGAGGAGGCATTGATTTTCTGTATATTTATTGGGTCCTTTGAAATTGGCGTTTTTTTCTCACAAATAGAGAACCCATTCATCAATTGCTTGGTATTATATCGAAAAATGACCATCATAGACAAGTACCTATAGTATAAAAACCTTATAACTTATAGTTTTCTAAACATCAAAAATACCTTAAATTTGACTCCTCATTTTGTTGAAATTACCACTATTTGTTTTAACTTAGCCAAAACTTATTTTCGTCGCTTAATCTTAGTGGCATATTACGTTATCTTAGTTTTTAAACATTAGTGCATAAAAGTTTTAAAACATTAGTGTTCATGGTTGTTACATAAATTAAGAAAATGTTAGTATGAAAAATGCAACTTCTTTAAAATTCTCCATACAAAACGCTAATTTTATAGGTGGGGACCTAATAATATATTTATATCCGACGTAGAAAATTAGTATAGGAGTACCTGGTCGACGAGAATAGATAAACATATCGTCCAGCACGCGTAGCATGACCACAATAGAAACGTGTTTTGTCGACGGAAGAATAGACAAATTGACAGATGAACAATGACAATCTGTCATTTTGTCTATTCTTCCGTCGACAAAACCAGTAGAAAACCCGTTTCTATGGTTGTCATGCTACGCGTGCAGGTATACCAACGTTGTATCACATTCCCGAGGCTGAGAAAATCGAGAAAAAATAAAATCTGATATGGGACCTAGCTAGATCGTTTTTCGCCTCCGTAAACCACTATATTGCCACTTTCATCGAAATCGTAAGAGCCGTTTTCGAGAACGTGATTACAAATATATATATATATATATATATATATATATATAAATATTTCTCATTTAATAGCAAAGCTGTCTGGGCTACTTAATTCATTTCAATGAATGTATGGTAGGTTACCGGCAACTTTCAAGTTCCTGGGGACTTGAAAGCTGCCCAACCCCGTCTGCCCCAGTCACGTTTTAAGGCCGTCCATCCAGCTTGGGTATGCTATTATAAAGTTTAGGCTTAAAAAATTGAAGCATCATCAAGTATTTAGGTTAGTACATAATGCAAAGAAACAATCAATTTTCTCGTTGACGCGCTGATAATAAATATATGATAATTTAATTTAGGTCCTGCGCATGAGTTGATCTTGTTTATATTTCGTTGGCCCTAATTGCCTGATTACATGAGTAATGAAGTAAAAATTTCATTTATATATAAATTAATATTTAATTAAATTAGTACATACAGATTTAATATTATAAATATCATAAATGAAGGAATTATTTTCTCTAAACTAAGGCCGAGATCTATAAATGTTACTTAGCACGTACTTAGGTTGAGCGTTCCTGTCAGTGTCGTACAACTGTCAAACTACAAGTGCAAGATAGAGTGAACATGTCTAAGTCATAGCACGAGCTAAGTAAAGTTTGTAGGTCCTTTTTTTTTTTTTTTTTTTTTTTGTTCCGGGGTGGAAAATCCTCATGGATGTCCTCCGCCCTGGGGCGGGCGGAGGGGTCTTACTGACTAAAAACCACCCCGGTGTTCCGACTCACACCTACGCCGGGGGTCGCGGGAACGAAAGAATCTTCCGCAACCCCCGGCCGGTGCCGGCCCGCCACCGCGGGCCTCCTCTCGGGTCAGGGGGGGGAGTGAGGTGTTTGACTCCCCCCGCGACGTCTCAGAGGGGCGCGCGTGGAACACTACGCGCCGCCACCTCGGGTCCTGATGTGTGGGGGGCGACGGACGTCCCCGAGTCCGTCGCCCCTGGACCCATTTAGGGGGGCCGGAAGAGGGCGTTATCCGCCCTCCGCCGACGCCCGGTGCGCCTGCTGCGGGCCGGGTGAGTGGACGAGATCTCCCTCTCCCTTTCCGCAGCCTCCTTCTGCGAGACGACCGTCTCGCAGAAGGCGACCACCGCGTCCCAGGACTCGGCACCGCCGACCATAGCGTTCACTACGGCCGGCAGCGACAAGTCACTGCCTACTTCTGAGATGAGGGCACGGCGCGGCTCCTCCCAAGCGGCACACTCTGCCAGCGTGTGCCGCGCCGTGTCCTCCCGGCAGTCGACGCAGTGGTGACACCGGGCGTCCGGCTCCCTGTTTATGCGACACAGGTACTTCCCGAAGCAACCATGCCCCGAGAGCACCTGCGTCACCCGAAACGACAGGGAGCCGTGCCTCCTCCCGAGCCAGCGGTCGAGCACCGGCCGGACCGCCTCGACGACGTCGAGGCCGGCGGTAGGGCGCGAAAGCCTGTCCCGCCATTCCGCCACCAGGACCTCGCGAAGCTGAGACCGATGCAGTTCCACGTGTCGCTGCATCGGTCGCTCGCCTCGCGCCCGCGCTTCCTCGCGCCACCGATACGATGACGCGAGTACTTTCGCCTCCAGGTCCCAGGGCGAGGATCCGGCCAGTGCACAAGCCGCCTCGTAGGAGATCGTGCGATATCCCCGGATGACTCTGACGGCCATCGCCCTCTGCGGTCTCCGCATGACGGCGATGCTCCCGGCCGTCAGGTCAGCCGCCCAGATCGGGGCCCCGTAAAGGGCCATCGATCGCACGATCCCCACGTAGAGCCGCCTACAAGCGGCGCTCGGGCCCCCCAGATTGGGAAGCAGCGTTGAGAGCGCTCCAGCAGCGCCCAGCAACTTGGGCGCCAGCCGTCGGAAGTGGGGCCCGAAGTCCCACCGGCTGTCGAGGACCAATCCTAGGTACTTCATGGTACCCTCGACAGCGATCCGAGCCCCCCCGACCACGATATGTGAGCCGGGTGACGGCGCCCGCCGGGGGCCATGGAACACCATGGCCTCCGACTTGCTGAGGGCCACCTCCAGGCCTAGGCGACGTATGCGGCTCACCACCTGTGAGACCGCAGCCGTCGCCAGCAACGCTGCTTCCCTGTGCGAGCTCCCCCGGGCAGTGACCAGCGTGTCGTCCGCATAACACGTCAGGTCTACCCCCGGCCTGAGCTCGCCCCTCAGCACCCAGTCGTACCCGATGTTCCACAGGAGCGGCCCTAAGACCGAGCCCTGTGGAACACCGCACGACATGCGGCGCTGGTTTCCGCCATCACGTCCCACGTAGGTGACACACCTCTCCGACAGATAAGCCCCAACGATGCGGCGGAGGTAGGGAGGCACACCATGATAGCGCAGTGCCTCCCGAATACAACTCCAGGGCAGGGTGTTGAAGGCGTTGGATATGTCCAAGGACACCGCCAACATCACCCCGCCCCGAGACACGGCTTCCTCCGCCAGGACTCTGACCCGCGACACAGCGTGTATCGTGGAGCGCCCATGCCGAAACCCAAACTGACTGTCGTCCAGGTCCGGCCCCTCTCTGCACAAGTGGCCGACGAGGCGGGCTGCGATTACTCGCTCGAACAGCTTGCCCACCTCGTCTAGCAGCACTATGGGCCGGTACGCGGACGACGAGTCCGCCGGGCGCCCCGCCTTCCTGAGCAGGACCAGACGACCAGATTTCCACAAAGTGGGAAACTGGCCCTGCTCAAGACACGCTGTGTAGAGTCCTCTCAGTTGGGGCTCAAGCTCCTTCAGAGCGAGGGCTAGCACGCAGCCGTGGATCCCGTCGGGCCCCGGAGCCACGTTCTTGGCCCTGAGCCGCATCACGGCTGCCCTCATCTCTGCCTGTGTCACCTCTGGGACGCTGATGGCGTTCTCCTCCTCTTCTTCTGCAGACTCTGCGGCCGTGGGCAAAGCCATCGGCGGCGGAGTGTGCTCCGCTCTGGCCGGGAAGAGGGCTGCAACCACCTCCTCCAGCAGCTCGGGTTGGAGACTCTCCGTAAGCGGAGGCGCCGCGGCTCGAAGTTTCCCTCGAACCGCGCGATAAGGGCGCCCCCACGGATCCCCGTCTAGAGTCTCCAACATCTCTTCCCTGGCTCGCGTCCTCGACTCGCCGATGGCCAGCCCCAGAGTCTGCTTGGCCGCGCGGTACACCTCATACAGCGCGGCCTCTTCGTCAGGGACCCGACGACGTCTCCTTCGGTATCGGGTGTACCGGCGTCTGACCGCCACGCACGCGACGCGCAGCTGCGCGATCTCGGCGGTCCACCAGTACACCTGGCGCCTTGCGGACTGTGCGTGGACCCGGGGCATGGACGCGTCGCTGATATGCGTCATAGCCCCGCGGAACCACAGCGCCTCCTGCTCGACGTCGACGGGTCCGTTCGTCGCCGACTCCCGGCTCCAGGCCTGGACAATAGCGGCCTCCTCGAGAAGTTCCCTGTCTATGCGCTTACGCGCCCAGCGCGGACCGTCCGTTCGCGGGGTCGGTGGACCGCGGCCGCCGGTGGTCTGGGCGGAGACGTCGAATCGGATGTATCGGTGATCCGACAACGTCTCCACCTCCACGGCGACACGCCAGTCGCGGACACGGCTCGCGACAGCGGGGCTAGCGAACGACACGTCCACTATAGACCCGCCCCGCTGCCGCACACACGTGTGTACCGAGCCCCGATTCAGGACGGTCAGGCCAGTCGTGACCGCCCACTCCTCCAGCACCTCGCCCCTAGCATCGGTCACAGGGGATCCCCACGCCGCAGACTTGGCGTTGAGATCCCCCAGCAACAGCACAGGGCGAAGGTGAAATCGGCCCACGACGGCACCCAACTCGACAAGGAACCTCTCGAAGTCGGCGAGACTCTTGTTGGGCGAAAAATACGCCCCAACAGTGCCAATGCCGTCCGCGAGGGCGGCTACCCAGCCGCGACCTCGGGACGGGTTGACAAGAGCCCCGCCAATGATGGCCACCAAACCGTCCAAGTCTCCCACCCAGTTATCCCTGGGGGGAACGAAATACGGTTCGGCGACCACGGCCACGTCAATCGACCACTGTGCCATGCTCTGGAGCAAAAGATCCTGAGCTCTAGCACAGTGGTTGATGTTGCCCTGGAGGAAATGGTAGAGCGCCGTTATGCGCAATCCATTCCCTCCACCGCACCATTCCTAGGCCGGGAGTCGGCCGAAGAGCAGCCAGGCTGCGGGGGGTGTAAAGAGCCCCCGGCAGCCTTGGCAGCCCCTCTCTTCTTTTTGTTGTTGGTGGCGGGCGCGCCACAGGCCTTTCCGCCCGCTCTGTGCCCGGCGGGCCTCCCTGCAGCTGTACACAGGCTGCAGTTTGGCGCCGCAGAGCACTGGGCCGCCTTGTGGCCGGGCTGGCCACAGCGATAGCACTGATCGCTGCGGTCAATAACGGCGGTGCACCGAGCCCTGACATGCCCAGTGTCCAGGCATCGGTAGCACCGCAGTGCCCTGGGCTGCAGCAGCTTGACCCTCGCTGCAACCCAGCCCACCAACAAACGCCCACTGTCAGCGACTTTATTCGCCGCCGCCACCGGGCACCGCACCCAAATAGTGCCGAGCCCGGAAGCGTCGGCGCGTATGTCGCCCGTCCGGACGTCTTCGGGCGGACAACCACCGACTTTGGCGATGGCCGCCACGACCTCGGCCGAGGTCGTCGAGTCGTCCAGGCCATCGACGCGCAACTCAACCGTCTTCATTGGCCTGGACACCCGGACGTCCTCTGGGTTGAGGACCTCCCGTAGCTTGGCGGCCAGGATGTCCGCCTTTTCTCCGCTGGAGGCACCCGACACCTCGAGTAGCCGCGCCCCCGTAATCGCCGGCCTCATTTTGAAGCCGGACGGTGTGCCAAGGTCGGGAAACGCGACATTGGCTTTAGCCATTGTTAGGACCGCCTTATATGTGACGCCCCTTTCGACGGCTCCGGGCTGCAGCGTTATAACTACAGCCGCGGAGCGTGGGGCTCTCATTTTAGGCGATCCCTTCACCTTTTTGGGGGCCGGTGCCGGTGCTCCAGCGGGCGTCGGTGGCGCCGTCTTCTTCCCGTGACGGCGGCCTCTTTTCACCACCGTCACCCAGTCCTCCGAGGTAGGCCCGGGCGCGGCCGCCGGTGGTGCAGCTGGTGGCGCAGCTGGCTGCACAGCCGCCCGGGAGGCGGGCACGGACACGGGCCCCGCGGGCTTTTTGGTCCCCCTCCCAGACCCGCTCGACGCAGCCACCGCCTCCTTCCTCTGCTTGTCCGCAGCGAGCGGTGGGCGGAGATTTTGCGCCGGGAGAAGCCTACTCTCCAGCGCTTCCAGCCGGGCACCCACCATCTTCCCACACTGCATTATGCAGATGCGCGCGATCTTTTCGATCTCCGCATCCGCAATCGCAGGCGTCGAAGACGGGACCGGCGGCGACAGCGCCACGATAGACGAGGAGCCGGCTGCCGCGGGAACTGCCCTCTGGGCGGCAACCTGCCGCTTGAGGTCCTCCAACTCGGATCGGAGACGGCCATTCTCCTCCCATAACTTCGCCGTCTCCTCCGTGCTAGTGCGATTAAGGAGGACCTCAACCGCTTCCCTAATGCCGTCCGCCGCCTCTTTCAGAGCACGCGTGAATGTGCCCTTCAGATTGCCCGACTTGGTCGCAACCTTCAGGACGACATCCACGCCGTCCAAAACTTGGCGGCTAAGCGCCACAGCTGTCACGCTCCCGTCGTCAGCCATGCGAGCAGAGCGCCGCTCTCGGGCCTGTCGGGCCAACTCGCTGACTTCGTCAGCCGCGACAGCCCTTTCCTGCGACCTCTTCGCAGCGTTGGCCTCCGCTCTATTGGCTCCCAGCAGGGAGCCCCCCCCAAGGTCCACCACCGTGGGCTCGAGGACCACTTGTTTGGTCCCCGAGTCACTTCCTCCGCTGGGTAACGGCGTGTCAGGGCGTTTAAAAAAGTGCCCCGAAGAGTCGCGCGACGTCGAAGACGGTCGACCAGTCGCGCGACCTCGCCCTCTCCTGCTCCTCGGCACCTTCGGAGCCGGTAGGCTCTCCTCACTAGATGAGAGCCCCGCGTGCTCCCCATCCTCCTTCTGTGTTGGCGTCCTCCAAAATTTGGAGGCACGCTCAACCCCCTCCCCTTTCGTCCGCGAGCGCTTTGAGCTTACGCTCGCCACGCTCGCCACACTCATCCTATCTGATGCGGTGTCAGAATCTGACACCACACCCACGCCCATCTGCTCGACCAAAGCGATCGGCAATTTCTGTAAATTTTTATTATTTGTTTGTTTTTTATTATTTGTATCCATAGTTGATCCCACGAGTAGATATAGGTACTACATGTCCACCGGGCAGAGCCTAGATACCCGGTAAGCCTACATACTACAGAGTGCGGCAGGTGCTCTGTAGGGGAAGCGCTCGCGACTGGACTCCCTCCAGCCATTCATCCTCTCACCGCGCTTCAAAGCTTAGGATTGGGTGGTTTTTTATCTTAGAGGTAGCCTTCCTCTGGGCCAGGCAATTAAGCCAAGCCCCCGGCGGCGGCATTAGACATGCCACCGTTCGCTGTCCGGCCAACCCGACTCAGCGAACCCGCCGAAAGTTCTCTCGTTGAAGATTACTCCTCAACGAGAGAAATACGCGCCGCTTTGGTGCGCCCGCACCGCAGCGGCATTGTCGCGTCATCTGTCGATCGACTCCCGTCGATCGATCAGGAGCGACCCCGTCCCGGTGTCTCTCTTAGTCTGGTCTCTCACTTGGGCCTTTCCGGCATGAGTAACTCTACCGGCAGAGCCCCAAGATCATTGAGACACGCAAGCCCCACCACGACGACAACGTGGAGACACCTTCGGTGGGGAAAGTTTGTAGGTCCTGGTCTAAGTTTGGAACATTAAGTGATCTGGCGCACTAGACGGCCATGACCAACAAACTATATAAACCGATAAGAATCGCATGGGCTAGTTAGCCGTTGCGACCAAGTGCGCGATTCTCATCGGTTTCTATAGTATACCTGGTCGGTGCGACCACTGGTCGGGACCGTGGCCGTCTAGTGCGCGAGATCCCTGAAACTTGACATTTTGTCGCTTTATTAAAGGTCCTTGTCAGTTGAATGAAGGGAGAGGCAGGTTCACTTTCACATCGTCTTAGTGAAGAGTTTCACATCTTATAGCTGAACAAGTGTTAGTTTAAATGATATACCTAACTGATTAGGTGCTTGATTTAGGCGTAGATAAGCGCCAAACTCGTGTGTAAGTCTGTGTGTTATTATGGTGAATTCTACTAATTGCAGAATTTTAGTTAGTTTAAATCATAACTATTTGCTCCTAAAATAATTAGCAAAATTTTACCTTTTTACATGCTAGGTAACTCTAACTGGACACTAAAATTTATGGACAATAAATATTCTCGTGATTTTTGGTCAAGCTGGAAATCAGATGTCCGGTATCGCCTATTTGACTTGTTTCAATATTTTAATTACCGACGGATTTTTTTTTTGTGGTAGTCGGTTTTTTTTAATAAAGGTCATTGATAGCAGTGATTCTGTTAAGTTAGTCTCGCTATTCAATTTCCCTGGCGTGGCCGTTTTATGCAATATCGAGTACATGCATAGCACGTACATGGATTAGTTTTAGGTGGTGCGGTATTCGGCGTTAATCCCTTAAAAGCTTATGTTATTCCCACTAGAAGGGTTATAGGTATTGAACATCTAGTAGGTAGTATTTAAGCGTCCCGACACTTGCCGAAATCACGAAAGGCGTGTACGATGCTTTTTGAATTCCACACAACACATCAGGCAAAAAATATGTCGCGTAATTTTAACACTAAAGGGGAACTATGTGCTTAATCCATCCTTTGCAGCCATCGAAATTACTAACACCATTCTGGTAATACAATTTCCATGAAGTTTTCTTAGAAATTGTTCTACTAGAGTCGCGTCGTACCTATCTGCGTGAACCATAATACTGTTGAGTTTTAGCTTGTTCCGAAATTACAATGCACGATGCAGGAATTTTCATCAATGAACGTGATCTGTTCATACCAGATTTTTGTGGTTTAATCTGAATTCGAACCGTACGAACAACATTACTGCACTGTGATTGGTGTTTCGTTTGAGGCGAAGAACAGATTTAAATGTTAGAATTATTTGAATAAATAAAATATCGTTATTTTTATTGAATGATTGTTTTATTTAAAGATTCTTTCTAACTGCATTTGAGATATTTTTCTGGTTGCTGTCCGATTAATGGTAGTGAACGATTTTCATTGACGTTCAAAACTACGTACATAGTAGTCGCCTTCATCTCTATGAATGGTGGACTCCTTTGACAATGCAAAGGTTGTTTAAGCCCTAGTTATAACAGCCGCTCGAGGCGCGCGTTTTTTACGCTGCGGTTTGGGCGCTCAATAAAATTGTATGAGCCGTCCACGGGCGCCCTTAGCGCGCCCTCGTCGCGTGGACGCAAGTTCCTTTTCTACCATATTTCGTTTGTCGTTTTCTCTGCATCAGTTATAAACTTAAAAGAATCACAGTTATACTGTGCATATTGAGGGTTCAAAAGTTACAACGAAATGAGGAAATCTTGTAGCGTTTGATGAGCGCCCAAAACTCAGCGCACTGGGCTCGCGCCTCGGGCGCTACTGAAAAAAATACTTTTAGTTTGAGTTAAAGTCCGTGCCACCAATGAAGTCCATTGGACGCGGCCCTAGTATTTAAGTCATGCATCACATTGCATTATAAAATAATTTAGTTCCACAATTTTCAGCAGGGCGAAGTAGCGTCGGGTAACAAGTAAAAAATGTTGGTCACGAAAACAGAAATATATACTTCGTACACAATATAACATGCTATTGGCCCCAATAAAAGTATGACAGCACCGCGGTAGGTACCAAAAATAATGTAAATGACTAAATGCAAGTTTTTTGTGTGCTCACACGATTATGAACGGCCGTACGATGTTTTCATGGAACTTTGACACTTACGTAAGTATTTTTTATGTCATGCGATTAAAACTGTGTAAGAAATACGAGACCTTGCGCGTGCGCATAGCGTGTGTTCATCGAATGATTTGAGAAAATTGATATTTTATAGAATCTGTCTATTTTGACGTTTATAACGAGGTGTTGTAGGCTGGTAGAGGAGTCAGTTGTTGGAGGAACGGTTGTTCTAACGGTTTTTAGGGTTCCGTAGTAAACAAGGAACCCTTATAGTTTCGCCATGTCCGTCTGTCTGTCTGTCCGCGGCTTAGCTCAGAGACGGTTAGTACTAGGAAGCTTTAATTTGGCATGGGTCACGTCTCAATCACGCCGACAAAGTGGATTACTGATACTGATTGGTTTTACTGTTGGGACTGTATCTAAATCTACTTCTTCATTATTATATTTATTATTTACTTTCTACATTTTATATACATAACCACGTAGTTACTTACTTCAAATGTCATATTTTAACATCTATGGGAACGAAAACACGTGTAAAAAAACGGTTTTAATTA
The DNA here is from genome assembly GCA_914767755.1 of Agrochola circellaris. Lineage (NCBI taxonomy): Eukaryota > Metazoa > Arthropoda > Insecta > Lepidoptera > Noctuidae > Agrochola > Agrochola circellaris. The sequence goes on along the minus strand of OU611840.1, from coordinate 19,862,368 downwards.
ATCGCACCCATGTGATTTGATTTCGTCACTTACTCATAAATTAAACTACGCTCTTTTCAAAGACATTTACGATGCGCAAGCGCCGCTCACTGTACAGGCAGTAATAATAAACAATATGTCATTTTGGTTATTCGGAGATTCTTGTAATCCTTGGGATGGTGACGTCACTGTGTTCTGATTGGCTCACGGGTCATTCAGTATAATAACTTTAAAGTAAACGAAGATTGCTCAAGTTTGTCGATGGAAATATGAACGTTAGACACTATTAAAGCTTAGTGTGATCGACAACGTCGAAAACGACAGTAAAAAAACAATTTAGATTAATAAATATTTTCCAGGAGCAGTCGGCTACCTGAAAACGGACCACAATTTAAATGAGTCTCTTAAGTTGTCCGTGAAAACATATTTAATTTATTCATTTATTAACCGACTTCCAAAAAGGAGGTTCCAAAAGGTTCTATTCTTAGCGTATGTTTATAAGAAATAATAAATAAATAATTTATTATTTCTGTATTTATGTAGGTAATTCCATCAAATATATGTAGTTAGGTTAGGTGCATAACATTAATTTCTTATGCTTATTTAGCGACTATTTAATAATTGATTAATGTTTTTGTTAATTTTGACGCTGCTTAGCGACATACAGTGATGTTAGGTTAATGGTGTCAAGTCTGTGTAACCTTGGTGGGACCTACGTAAGTTATATCTAAACCAGTAGCATACTGTGCTACTGTGTTTGAAGGTGCAAACTGTGGTTTAGCCGAAACATTCTGACTGACTGACTCATCAATGCCCAGCCCAAACCCTAGGTCCTAGAAAGCTGAACTTTTGCACAGAGGTTCCCTTTTATAAAGTAGACAAGGAATAAGGAAGGGATTTTTGAAATTCAACCCTAAAGGGAGTAAAATGGGGGATGAAAGTTTGTGTGGTTTAAAGCATGAAAATTGGTATTTTGGATTCTAGTTAAAAATAAAAAACCACGTGAATCAGCGTTTTAGTAAAATCATCCCCTAAGGGGCTAAAATAGGTGATGAAAGTTTCTATGTGAAGTTTTGTAGTTTCGAGGGATAATTTCCAACCATAACACGGGCGAAGCCGCGGGTAAAAGCTAGTATTATCATAAGCCAAGTTAAGACAAAGAAATTGAGTGACCTTTTTGTTGTTTAAAGTTAGTAGGTGTGGTGTGAGAATATTATGTGCAGAAATTATGGGTTATTTTAGCAAGTAGCCTTATTTTGCAAATATTTATATATTAATAATGTCAAAGCCAAATCCTTTATTTCAAATAGGCCCTTGTAAGGCACGTTTGAACGTCAAAATGTACAAAAAAAATATTGATTCTAGTCGCCCCTTCCAAAAGGTAGTTTTCGTATGGAGAAGAATGGGCAAGAAACTCCACCGTTACTCTTTTAAAATGTTTTATAATATTTTGTATAGGTACATTAGTTATATAATTATATGTGAAGATGATGCAATAATAATTATTATTATATCTACCAAAAATTTGAACATGCACCAAATTTATTTGCAGTGCAATTAGCCATTACTATCACTATCTGAAAAAAAAAATTGTTACTGAATGGATAGTAGGTTCCTACTATAATAAAATATATCACTTATATAATCCTACTAAATAAACATTAAGTAGACTAAACTATCTACAGAGAAGAAATGATGAGTTGCACAAGTGGCCGCATTAGATGATATCCATACTAATATTATAAATGCGAAAGCAACTCTGTCTGTCTGTTGCATTTTCACGCTTAAACAACAGAACAGCCGTTTTTGTTTAAACCTTGAAGTAGGCTGTCAGTAGTCTCAGTCCAAGTGGGACGACAGCTCAGTTCATAAAAGTTTTCACCTGTGAGCTTATTAAAGAATAGATAAGTATAGACTGCCTCGTTGTTCCAGTGGTCGCAAGTGCTACTGCTGGGCGTCGTCCTGTGTCGGGCAAAGTGGTATTGGGTTTTTTCATTACGAATTTCTCAGTACCCCAGCCCGGAGTCTGGCTTTTGTGGCCGGTTGATGGCAATAGGCTCGCACATGGGACTTAAACATAACTAAGCGAAATGTGGATGTAGAGTACGAGTACCTTAGTAGGTACACTCACATTTCGCCAGTTAGGGGAAACTAGGCGTGATATTATGTATAAGTATATATAGCCTGGATACATAGGATAGTTTTCATCAAAGATAAGTGTATAAAAAAATTTAGAAATAAAAAATACCCGCAGGCCAAGAGGCGGGCAACAACTAGTATATAATAAGGGCAATTTGTAGGGCCACATGTTTAAATTACTCAGTGTTTACATTGTTGTCTCACAGTTTAGTTAGCGTGACCCCATTACGGTTTCCGTTAAATTATCTTGATGTATTTCATCTTTCTTGCATTGCTTAAGAATAGGATTGAAAGCATCACACGTCCACTGTTGAACATGGACTAGTAACTGGTGGCAATTTGTGGTAGAGCTCGTCTCGTGAAATACCTACCCTTACCTATTGCTGCTGCCTGCTGGCACAGAACACGTGGACACTTCGATGGCCGCTGCTGGAAGCGGCATTGATAACACTTTTCATACAAACCACGCATATCAACTTTTACTCGTACTGCGACTCAAATGGCGGGTAGGAACTGACGGCTCTGAAAGCGGTCCGTCACAGAAGTTTTGCGCTCACTCAACGCAGTTTTGGCACCACGAATTTAATTGGTCGTGTTTAGATGCTGCGGGCGCACTACCATTTCGTGTTCTGTGGCTGCCGTCAAGCGACGTTGCTGTGATGATGGGTGCTGGTGTAACAGGCAGACGAGACAGTGCTGGTGTAACAGGCAGATGAGACATTTAATTTTTATCTGTGGGATGGCAACGCACCTGCTGTGATAGCCTTTCTTGAATCGTATTCAGTCGCCTTTGCAATTAATGCAGTGATATTTTGCACTATAGTGGAGTTTTTAAACTTAATGGACTGTACTAAAGTAACAAGCTTGTAAGTACTTAGGCATCAAACAACAATATCGTAACAAGCTATAAGTTTAATTTAATTTAATGTATCTTTCATCTCATATATGTTTTATAGAATAGGATAATTTTATTTCGGACAGGGTCCATAGGGTTAGTAACAATTTTACTTAACATCTAGTGTTAGTAGGTACAGACACGGATAAACATAAAATTTAAATTCAGTGTGGAGCTGCATCCACCTCCGCAACATCGAGGAATCCCACCGATCTGCGAACACACTGAGAATACTGTTGGTGCCGCCGCGAACACGTGACATCAAGGATGCACATCTTTTTCTAATAATGGCGGCAAAACCATCAATGTTATTAACATCCCTGACGCACTACAACGCCACGGCAGCCGCAGCAGTACTCTCAGTGCATTATTGTACTGAACGCGTAGGTCGCTGTATGCGCGTTGAGTGAAGTTGACCCACAGGCTGCACGTGTAGATGGATTGGCAGTAAGCTTTATACTTTCCTTTAAAGAGCAACGATGACTTTACGAATTGAAGGTCTCAGATGTGGTTTTTGAATTATTATGAAACGTTATAAATAATATTGTATTGCACACCGTGAAGCTTTAGTAGGTAACCAATATAAACTCACGTTCTCCCTAGACATGAGGATTTTCAACGAAAAACTGGTTATAACTTAAACCAAATTGCAACAGCAAATAATTCTAAAAGAAAAAGCGTAATCACACCTTATAATTTTCCAGGTTTTTAATAATTTCCCCTTTAATTATTTACGTTAACTTTTGTAAAAATGAAACAAAAGGTTCTGCAGTGAACAAAAACGTCGGAGCTGGAGCAAGTTAAATTTTGCAACAGAATTTAGTCCCCGTTTCTAATAAAATTTTCCGTTAAATTAATTTTGTAATTGTAAAAGAAAAAGTAATTTTAAATATCGCAGACTGCATATTCGTGGGATATAATACACCAATACATATTTAGATAATCTTGTTCTTCAATGTAGCGTATTTCCAGCTGGATGGAAGCTATACCTCTTGATTCGTAGAAACTTGACATTCAAGTCTTGAGAACTGTCTATCCTTGGCAACTTCATGTTAATTAGTTAAGATGCTAATACTCTAAAAAGATTTTAATCCTCAATTTATCGGAACAAGGTCTTTAGGAATTAATCTTATTGAAAAAGAGGTTACTGCTCACGCACAATGGTCCACCTGAGGGACTAAGTCTTTTTCTTCTTTTCGTGTGGTTAGTGACTAACCTGGCCTGGTGTCAGAGTTTTAAAGCCGCCCATGGGCCTCTGACTTGGCTTCACAAGCCGTAGAGAAATATCACTCAGGCATGCCGGTTCCCTCAAGATGTTTTCCTTCACCAGTTTAGAAGCAAGTGATAATTATACAATAAGACTTAGTACCTCCTAAGTGCGGAAACCAAACCCAGATAGAACATAGAAGAGGTTACTGCTTCAACATCGTTCGTTTTGTATTGCAATGCGAATCATGCTTTAAAGAAACCATTTCACTTAACACATTAACGGTTTATAAGGCAGCATACAAAGTGACCGAAACCTATAAATAAGTCTTCGCTACGCACAAACCAGTTTCGCTGTTGCATATGCTGTATAAAATAACGTTTTGCAACGGTTACCATTCAATGCTGAGTTGGTTCGAGCTCTTAAGAGTTTGAGTGAACCCGTCACACGATGGTTATCGAATTAGTGGTGAGCTCGTTTTCAGTCGTGAGGAAAGACCTCTGAGTCACAACGTGAATGCAACGAGTCAAAATTCTGGATCTCAGATCATCCTATAAGGCGCGTTCACACAAATGTATGTATGTTTTCTGCTGTGAATGTAGGAAATTCTGTGTACATTTGAGAGTTTTTAACAGCGCTTTCGACTAAGTTGTCCATTCAAAAAACTACTAGGTAGGTACGAGTACCATACACGTTTTATAATAGAACTGATATTCATCCTATTTGTCATGCAGATCTGAATGGGTTTGAAAGAGATAGAGTTAAACTCTATCTCTTTCTCACAGAATTCCAGTCAAGAGTTCCGCAGGGTGACATCTCAGCCCTTAAATAGCTGTCACAAATTTCTACTGAATTTAATTACTTACCTGTGACAATTTTAATAGTTTATATATATTTTAGTGTTAGCTTGTATATTATAATTAAGATTATGTATTGAATTTGAAACAAAAAATAAAATCACATTTACGTATGATTTTTGATGACCAAATTACCCCGTAAGTATCATTTTCTTTGAAATGTCCTGAAACATCAGTTTAAAGTTAGTGTTCATTCAAGACCAGTTCTTTTATTAAAAAAAAAAAGAACTGGCTTAGTATTAGAAAAGCAAAGCTTAGTGAAGCCAACTAAGATAATGACAACTGAGTGGAATGCTGTCCTGCCTGCTTGGAACTTGGGCCACACGTTCCTTTCAAATCTGTCAAATATGTTTTTGTAAATGACGTCACGTCTGACAGTTGTCTTTTTAAAACTTCGACTGGTATGAAGAGCAGATTGAGATTCATCTTAAAAGGGGTGATAATTACGACGATTAGGAATGATATAATGTTACGAAAATGTTACATGTTCACATGTTGTGCATATCTAAAGAATCAGACAAACAGACCGCTCTACATTTACGCGGGATTAGATTAGATAACGCGTGTTGCATCATTACCCTTTACGCATGTTTTAGACGAAATTGTTACGCGGGGATATTTTTCCACACACATTATAAATGAGGAATTTTTAGCTTTAACAAGCTGGGAGCTGACAGTTGCATCATATAGAGTCGTTGGATAAGACGGTAGCAATTTTGCAATATATTTAAATGCTGACAACATTGACTTCTGAATTTGATTGGTACGGTCTCATCCCAGCGCCATACTTACCCCAACATACCCTACTGGCTACACTGTCGTGGTCAGTTGCCATCTTCTCTGGGACAAGCGGCAGAGTCGATGAGACCGATGTGTCCGCGGCTGACAGATATTAACGAGTTAGTTTTATCATGAGACATCTATGCCCTCAAGGTCACCGTCTTGAATCATTGCTGATGGTTTTCTCTGATCTACTGAACAGACAGCTTCAGTCACTATCGTTAGTCGGCACAATGTGGATCAAGGAAGTAGGTACGAGTACGTACGAGGGCTGCTAATGACTGCACGACAAATTACTAAAAGATACAAATCCAGGAAATCGTTAAATTGAACAATTCTAGAAACTCATAATTTGTATGTTCCTATCCATGCTTTGACATTTAAAGTAACGTGAAGTGATAAACCTATATAAGATTAAAGGCTCAGACAACTTTAAGTGGAACAATTTCTATGAAAACTTCATGTATTTTGTTCTACCAGAATCGCGTCGCATCGTCGCGTCGTGCCTGTCTGCGGGAGCCATAACTGTTGTTCTTAGATCAATCTTCTATAACATCAAACAGTAGGTACTGATCGATCTTGACCTGTTAAATCTTATTATGCTATAATGCTGATACGAGTGGTTACTAGATTGTTCCTTGATTTTTGTCTAGGAATCACCACATCATCACAGACGAAGATTTTAAAAGGTGACTAAGATGGTTTTTATTTTGTTTTCTTTTAGAAAAAAACCATGTAAAAATGGTGACGATAAAAAAAAATACAGAAAAATATATTTAATATTTTTTTCAGTGCCCACCGAATGCTAATTATTACTTACTTAACCTATACACTTGAATCTATAAATAAATAAAAAGTACATAGAATGTGTATCTTGAGTTTTAAGTGCACTAAGAGACATGCATACAGAGAGATAAAACGCAACGCTCCATGAGTAAGGATAGCAGAATTAGAAATAGATATAAACCCTCGCCTTCTTGCCGAGGCAGAAACTACAGAACTCCACCTGCTACGATCCTCATAATCGTTTCGACTCAAGCCGGCCTGTATCACTTAGGAAGCAGATGAACTGCAACCTTCAGTCCCTTCAGAGTCTTCAGCCCCACCTCCTGTACCCGCTGAGGCGCTGAACCACCTGCGACGAGGACAAGGTCCCGACGTCGGGTGCATTTCCCTGATAGTTACCGCCCGCAGTATCGGTCTAAGTACTGTAGCGAACTCATAATTAATACTTCGTGTTTCTCTCCGTCCAATTTCAATAATCTGAAATTTTCAATCTACAATATATTTATTATTGGAGATGCATTCGCTAATGTGATTGATCTAAGTATAGCCTTTTACAGTGCCATTGAAGTTTTCCAATTCTATGCGTTCCTGTTGTGGTTGCCTGTTATATTTATATTCTATGCCTTTTGCTGACCTCCTAAGCTTTGCAGATTGCATAACTTGGTATTCAAATTAAGTCTAGAGATTTAATCTAAGGGTCCAAGTTCGGTTTAAATACGGATTTCGGATTTCAGTCTGACTAGATCCGTATTTGAATTAGGAATTTAAAATTAGGAATTTATTTAACAGTATTTAGATACAATATAAAACATATTATGTTAAACAATTAATAAACAAATATAAACAATAAACAGATAAATTGATAAACAGTTTTTTAAAAGAAAATGTGTGGGTCCTATTTTCATTTCAAAACCGAAATCAATCTTTAAAAGACTCTATAACCCCTATAAGAATCAATCTCGATTAATTATAATACAAAGAAGTCGGCTAAAATAGGTCGTCGTTGTGGACACGGGCGTACGTTATCAGACATGCAAATCGTTCTTAAGTTCGAGGGCCGGGTTTTGTCGTCGGGTGCGCCCGCGCCGGCGCCGCCAAGCGAGTCGCGTCTGCGCGAGACGCGATACTTTTCTGTAGAAGTAATGACATAACGGGTGTAAAAAGACGCCGAGACTCACTTGTTCTTCCAACGTTGTGATCATTTTTTATTCTGTACCATACCGGGAAACCTTCTTTTAAGATATTGAAGGTCAAAATTCAAACATTTTCTGGCATTTTTTTACGATGACAAGTTTGATATGTTATAACTTAACTTTGATACCCACTTAGTGGCCAGTCTGAACGGAGATAAGCTAGGTACGCAAGAGATATTATAGTGCACATGCGCTAAACAGGTGTTCTCTTTGTTTCTCTACTCTCATAGCCTGATGGGACGGCAATCCGACACGACCGGTGCGAGGTCAGGCGCAGGACCAACGGCCCCCACGATCCCTGTAACATAAAAGTATGCCTGCAGTTGCCGCTTGCTGTCAGTATTCTTATGTATAACTGCAAGCGACGCGACGTGTTGCTAGCTTCGGAAGGTATTTCATAGAAATTCATAGTGACCAGTTGTATCGCGGCGACATGTCGCGTCGCTTGCAGTTGCCGTCTGCGGTTGGCTACGGAATACACAATCGTGTGTTACATTGCGCGGGACCGTTTGTAGGTAAAAAGCGATTTTTCTCACCTAAAATAAAATAAACTTAATTTTTGTGCAATGATATGGGTCTTTTTGCACCCTGTATTGGCACATAAAGAGAACAAAAACAGGATTACTGAACAGAGCCATACAGAGCCGTACCTACTAGTTTGTAGATTGTCGCTGTTTATTTGATTTTCGCCATTGTTGCAGCAGTTTATTTGTACTCGTCGTTTGTACCATAATATTTGTTTTAATTCATATCAGCAGTTTCATTTTAACAATCGAAATTAATCGTTTTAAGGTAAACTTAAGAATTGGAATAATAAAGTTTTTTTAAAATTTATTGTTACCTACCGTACCTTATTTATACTTAGAATAAAATCGAAGCGATGTTTACAGTACATTTTTTATTTATTTTACGATGTTTGGGAACGATTCTAATGCAGAAAATGTACTTTTTAGAATTTTTGCCTGATTGTCTGTTTGTTTGAATGTTCCAGCATCACGTTAATACTACCGGATAGATCTTGTTACAATTTTGCATAGATATTCCCTATAGTCAATCTATATAAGCTATAAATTATCATGCTATTTCATAAGAGGGTTGAGCAATATTGCATTATGTTCGTCTATAGTTTTCCGCAAATTATACAAAGACGAGCCAAAAGGTTAGAGTTAAAGTTACAGTTTAACCTTTTAAATGATTATCATCACGCTATACGTTTATAGAACTAAGCAGTCAATCATGGATGAGGTGGATTTTTAAAATGGGGCAATAATGGCAGGGATCTTATTTGTTGTCGCTACAAGAAAACGGTCTTAGGAAAATGTCCTTAACTTTTTCAAACATTTTGGTCTACAATCACAGATTTTGAAAAAAATTACAGTCAGCAAGAAAACTGGCAATTTTCACGAAAACTTTTTTGAGGCCAATCTATCCTGTTTCTTATTGAGACGCGTACCAGCGTACCGTACTGAACGGGCGTCCAAAGTAGCGTTCTTGAATCGCAACGCTATGCGAAACGGAGGTACGGTACGGATAAATTAAAATATCTGGACGTAGTTTTAGGATCAATCCGTAGGTGCCATTTGTGGAAAAAAAAATTAAATAACAAATTATTGCATTTTTTTGGGTACTCGAAAATTGGGGATTTCTTTTTCTCATGTATCCCATGGTGTGGGCTCATTGTAAAGGTCGTTCAAAAATATTGCGAGTGTGTGAAAACAATTTTTGGATTCAGGGATCCGTTTGCGAAATATTAACCTTTAAAGTGCTATTTTTTGTCAATTCGCAATGTTAATAACGTAGTTACCCAATTTTTATTTACGAATAATATACTGACGATATTATTATCTTTGTTGCAGGTAAATTCAACGATAATTCAGCTATTTCAGCTTTGTATGTTAGCTGGCGAGACATGTTTGACAGATCCAGTGAGAGCAGCAACTCAGGAAAGATCAAAATATATTTTTATTTTTATATAATATATAAATAATTTAATATTATAAATGTGAAAGTGACTTTTTTTGTTTATTTGTAACGCTTTCACGCTAAAACGCTTGAACGCATTTGGATGAAATTTGGCACATGGGTAGACCATGACCTGGGCTAGGACAGAATAGGATACGATACTTTTTATCACGATATTCCCACGGGATCGAGACTTAGTGCTAATTTCACCAATAAAACTGAACGTGATCAGCACATAAACCACGTTTAAGAGCTGTCAGTGTCATTATTTTCTTTGAAATATTGATACTGACAGCTCTTGAACTCGGTTTAGATGTGCTGATCGCGTTCAGTGTCATTGGTGAAATTCGCACTTATGCGGGTGAAATAGCGTTTTTTATAACTTGACCAATTTCATATTCTATAAGCACATGCATCATTGTCAATTTAGTTCTGGACGTCGTTAATCTAAAAGTCATATTTCTTCAGGTCAGTTACTAAGTATCCATTTGATGAGATTCGATTTTTTAAAGTCGATGGCAAACATGTCAGTAACGGTCGAATGGCTGGCTAATTCAACGGATGAGTAATACGACGGCGCAATGTATAGGCGAGGGCGGTTAGAAACAGGGGAGCGTTGTTGCAATTATTCTTATATTTTTAACCAAGTAGGTAGATGATTGCGTACTCTTGCTTGATTATTAAACTAAAAGATTCTATATCTATGTATACATAGTATTAAAAAAAGTCGCTTTCCGTGTCTGTCTGTGTGAACACTAAGTTCTTTTTAACTACTAAATGGATTTTGATTTGGTTTTCACCATCATTTAGAGCATTTTTTCCGGAAGGTTTATTTATTAATTTTGTGTTAATGTTTAACATAGAAATAGCACAGAAATCTCGAGGTATTGACATTTCGCCACCCGTGCATTCGTGGGTCAGTGATAAAAACCAGAAGCAAAGATTACCAGAAAGTTTATAGGACGTCTTCGAAAAACAGTGCCATTTGATTCATTATTATGTTATTCTTCAATCGCCACTCAGCATTATATGCCCGATATAATCAGTTTCTATTACAAATGATCTGTGAAAATTTGCCTCTATCTATTAATAACATTTTGTCACTTGAGTCAGACGCCCGTCAATCGGCGACATATTTATTCTCAGCTCGCCTATTGAACTAATTTATAAAACGGTCACAAATCATATTCATCAATTTAAAAGGCTCCCTAAATAATTTAAACACTTTTATGACTGAAGTTGATGTGCAGTCGAGTCATCGTCGCTTATGACTTAAAAAAATTAAATGGTCTAACATTACACAATAGAATCGAAATTATTGCATCAGGAGTTTACTACTGTAGTGTGTAAGACTAAATGTTGTTGTTATAGGATGATAAGTAGCCTATGTCATAGTCCAGCAGTGCTATTCTGCAACCATCTCACCGTGAAAACTTAGGTGAAGTGAGCGTAGAGTGAGGTGTCATTCCACCTAATGCTAGAGATTGACACTATTGACAGCTCACTTCACCTAAGTCTTCACGGTGAGTTTTTTATTTACAGAATACGTTGGCTGATCTCAGGTTACCTATCTGTCAAATTTCATAACGATCAGTTCAGTGGTTTAGGTGTCAAAAGGTAACAAACAGACAGACAAACAGAGTTACTGTCACATTCATAATATTATTAGCTGTGGCCCGCGACTTCGTCTGCGATCCAGGATGAAAAGTAACCTATGTCTTTCTTCGGGTCATGGTCTACCCATGTGCCTAATTTCATCCACATCCGTTCAGCCGTTTTACCGTGAAAGCGTAACAAACAAACAAACAAAGTCACTTTTGCATTTATAATATTAGTTCATAATATTATATGCATGGATTCTTAACGTCTTACTAACTGTTAACGGTTAAGGGCATTTTCAATAGTTGTTTGTGTTTTCCAATACGGATTTTAAAATCGGTCCTAAAATTATAACACTTTTGTGTACCTACTTTACCAATATGGAAGCGAGTGCATCAAGTATATACTATATATTATGTAATATATTATGCTACTAATCACAATACTTGGGTGAGATCGTGAAATAGGATAGGCCGTGGTCAGTTATGGCGTCTTCAGACATTAGACACGTAACTGACGTAACTAAGCGTTGTAATGTGATTTGTAGGTCGGCGATTCTCATTCAGAGCGCATACCCGATAATGAAACTTATTATAACGCCGTTATGAAATATAGTCCTATAACACACTCGAGATAAACATTCAAACTGCATATAGATTTAAAAAGCACAAGGGCTTATGATGGTTATTGACTGATGTCTATAATCGATCGATAATCAGGACTTTGAATAAATATAAAAAACAACAAACAATTTATTTAAAATCGTTTTTCACACTCATTCAACACACTTCAATCCCATTGAGATTTCTCCAGAACATTCTACTTACCACACTACCGCTAGCATCCCGACCTTCTTGCGTCAAATATAATGGCCTTTGCACATTGTTTCATGGGGATTATATTGAAGCATGGAGCATGCCAGGATGTGTCCAAGCCGACTGGTAAAACAAGGGACATCGAATGCGGATATGTACTATTTGACTCTCGTTCTTGTGTATGTTAAAAACTATAACCTTATTTTGAACGAATTAATCAAGCATAGTTTGAAGCAAGTTTGCCATAATAATTTAATTAAGATTTTTCATTATGATATAGACATGTTTTTACACAGAAACTTAAGACACGTTGACAAAACAGACAAGTGAAGAAGGTACAGTCAAGCAGCGAAAATGTTAAGCTTACAAATTCCTTTCCCTGATGTCACGGTCACATGTCACCTATCCGAACTGTCACTATTATTCAAAATCAAAAGGTTCCCATAGGTAAACAGTCGGAAAAATAATAAGATGACAGTAAAATTAGCCATATTCCTTGACTGTAGATACAAAAGTAATGTTTATTTCTAAAGAAATCTCTTACAGACAGCTTCAGCTGCAGCTCCGTTTTTCAATGTTTTTTTTGGGTTTTTTTTTTTTTCATAATGAGCTTAATATGTTATCAAGTTTAAGTCCTTCGTTTAAATAGTTACTCTCGGCACTCGACGCCTAAGAGTGTACGATACCCGATACAACTTGAATAGAGTTCTGATTGCCCCAGTATGCTGATGCGTTATGTCTAAATATATATGAAACCTTACGGCGCACTGTGGATCTAAAAAATCTCTCGAAGATATAGGAGCTAAAATTTTAAAATGTAGGTTTTTGCTTGAAATAGCTTCTAATAGTCAATATCATGCATAAATATATCATAGGATACAATCTGGTAAGCGACAGTTATTATTTTTGCAAAAAAATCAAATATGGAGTTAATGCCATGTCTCCGGGACCGAGAGAATAATCATAATATCCTTGCGAACGGTTATGTAACTACTTTTTTATGATTTTTAACATGACGAGATATTGGGTGTTTTTTTTTTGAACTGCAATAAATCATCCTATGATATAATTTATGCATGATATTGGCTATTAGAAGTAATTCCAAGCAAAAAACCGACACTTTAAAATTTAAGCTCCTATGTGTTTGGGAGCGTTTTTTTCGATCCACAGTGCGACGTGTCGCTAGCTTCGGAAGGTATTTCATAGAAATTCATAGTAACCGGTCGTATCGCGGCGACACATCGCGCCGCCTGCAGTTGCCGCCTGCGGTCGGCTACGGAATGCACAATCGTGTGTTACATTGCGCGCTACCATTGCGACCTACCAACGGTAGCGCGCAATGTAATTACAGAACCTTTTTCCGATCCACTGTGCGGTGTACCGAGAGAGATGAGACTCACAAAGACCAGGGAAGGCTGGACAAAAGGGAGGAAGCTTATACTCCTCACAGGGCGCAACTAGACTGCCAATGATGATGTTGATGACTGTGGGAGTATTGAAATATTTATATTATATGTTAAAAATTAACTTTAGATACTTTAAGAGGTGCTTTAGACCATCGAACTGAATAAGTTTTATACCTACTGTTCTGAATTGTATGGAAAAGCTATTTGAAAAATAAAAAAACCTGCCTGCTTGAAAAAAAAGTGCAATACCAGTTTCTTTTTAATAACCGACGAAAAATTTCAGCGGCGTTCAGAATCATGTACTTACTGAATCCGAATAAGTTTTCGCGTCGATATCTCTGCCACCCTGTATACAAATATTGCGCATTTAATAGTATAGGATATAACATACCTACTAGCAAATAGGACGACGCCAAATCTGGCCGACCTCACACAAAACAGTCATTCGAAACTGACATCACTTAAATCATCACCACAGATAATATAATTTAAATCAACGTCAAAACGAGGCTGAATGTTTTGTCGCCGGCAGTAATTTAGAATAGCAGTATTTCGATTAGGCCGATGAGTAAGGCTGTTACGCTAAGTGATGTAGATTCGACACCCGTTTACGACAAGTCGCAAGTCACACATGTTTTATTATAACTCTAATGACTAATTTAGCTGGTGCTTTATTAAGAGGCGAGTGCCATGCCGGCTTGTTAACGCCCTACTTGAAAGCTATGTTAATTTTACACGTCCTTAACGAATATGTCTATAGGTTCTTTGTTCTTTTATTCAGGAAGGTTGTAAGTGTTTTATGGTGTTTCGCGGAGGCGTTTCCATTATTTTTTCCTAGATTTGATGAAATTTTGATACAGACATTTTTTTTTTGCTGTTTCAGCCTTATATCAGAGGTCATTAAACGCACACATAACGAAATAACTTACTCTGGCATTGCCTTTATTCTTCATATTAAATAGCAATTAGGCAATACAAAAGTACAACATTCCTATCTGAAAACCTCAAAACCATAACAAAACAGAACCCCGAAAACTGCCAAAAAGCACCGACGGTGAAAAGCACTAAAAAAAGCAAGGCGTCGAACTCGAACACTTAACAAAACTTGTGTCGTACTTTAATCGGGCAGGGCTTACATGAAAAATTATGACGTCAGTTTAGTATGCGGGGAGGTGCTCGTCTTGGTCCGCTGCGGGGCTGCGGGGTTGCGGGACTGCGGGACAAACCCCGCTGGATCGGGGGCTAATTGGCGAAGAATGGTCCGCCGTTCTGTCCTCTTAGTATTCTGTTCGGGCTGGCTCTCGGCTCGGTACTAACATCAATCTCAATATGAAGAGATGACGGGCGGCGGAAAAGCTCGGCGCGGACAAGAAATCCCTCTTAGCGCGTGTAGTCGGTGATGACCGGCACATTGATTGATCCCGCCGTTTGATTGCTCGCGAGAACTGATATGATAGCCAGTAGGAGGAATTTAATTTAATTCTTTAGTCGTATTACTAAGTCTGGTATACTTGGGAAAGCATACAGTACTTAAGTAACAAATTCGTAACTTCTTTTCAATATTCAAGATTTTGTGTAAGTACATAGAGTTTAGAATTAACGGTGGCTCGTAAATTTTTTGTCAATTAAAATGATGATAACTAACTTTATTAATTTGTATTTTATTATAAAATGTTGACGTTCTAAAGTGCCTTTATATAGCCAGCTTAGAAAAAAATATTGACTGATCTTGACATTGACTTTAGAATATTTTTACCACGTTGCACTATGGTTCGCGTAGAACAAGCTAGCTGGACAAAATTATTTGTTTAGATTTTTATTCATAAATGAGGTTATTAAGCATAGATATGAGAGTCTTAATACTTTTTTGAGGACCATTGGTCGTTTGAGCAGGTATAGTCAAATAAAAACATAATATTTTTAAAAACTTAAAAAAATAATTATTTTATCTATAAATGTAACTATAAAATCGAATAACAGATATATAAAATACTTAATAACTTAATCTATCACTCATTATCATCACTATCATCAGATGAATCATCCATTGAATAGTCATGATCATGAGTGGCAGAACTATGGAAACTAGAAACTATATTAACATTTTGTTCCTTACAGCTAGGTTGAAATATTAAATCTAAGACTTCGATAGAGAACGATCCTGAGTTTTCGTGTGTTGTGTTCACGAAATCTTCTGCAGTCCTTATTCCGAGCTTCCTGTGCTTCCTCGGAAAGCTGGCCGATAGGCAGAAGTGATGATTACATCACCACTGTGCAAAAGTATTTTGTGAACAGTCGCGGGCATATAATACCACGGATAGAGGTTTACGTAAAGTTGTCCTGGTTTCTTATGGAAACAAGTGCCCTTAGGAAATAAGTGGCAGGGGCACTTATTTCACTGTCTATATGGGTTATTGAAGGGTCACCATATACATCTTTGATTTGACGTGCTACACTTCTACGACATACGCGCTGATACCTCAGCAGCGTAAATCAATTCACTAGCACTGGTTATCTACACGTCGTCTTTTCGTTTTGGCACATCGAAAGATATGTCAACTCCCTTCAGCCACGTCGAATTCTTCTCTAGGAACCGCTCTCGATTTCTTCCACAGCTGCTTCACTTTTCAGCTAATTTTGACGGATATTTTGAGATGATGACCTTGACATCTCTCAGGGACTGTTCTGTAACACCATCAAAATCATGTCTCAAAGATATAAACCGAAACAGCTCCTCATTCCGCGTTTCCTTTGGATGTTTTAGCCATTCTTCGAAAAAATCCATTTTTGAGACGATGAAAACTGTTTTATGAAAAAAAAGAAAAAAATTAGTTGTGCAAATAATTCGCAATATTTTGTTTAACTAATTACTACTAGATACTTGTGAGAATCATATAAAATAGATTCTACAGAGTGTACATGAGTGGACATGTAATTTTTTGACCATTGAATTCAAAAATATGGGTAAAAAAGTCCACTTTTATCTAATCAATTAATTTAATAAAATTATAGAATGAAGTTCTTGTGATAAAAATTAATTAAAACAAAACTACTAACCCTTACGTACACAATCCATCACAAAAACACTATCACAAATGTCTTTTAGTTACTTAAATAATGTTAACAATGATGGTGTAAAAATGCAAATGAATGCACTTTGAATTATCAATTCTTTAAATACTTACCTTAATGACGGTCCTAATGAGGGTAATTACGAAAATTAATAGGTGTATTCCTTAATGTAAAGGGCTACTGAGTTCTTATTAGTAATTTACTACTAGGAATTGAAGAGTTGTTTTTGTCCAGCTAGTTTGTTCTACACGAACCATAGTGCGTTGTGGAAACTCGTTTCTGATAATAAGAAGTCAGTTTGAAGAATAAACGGTTTTTTCGGCGACGATTCTTATTACTGAAAGATGAGACTGAAAACTTACACAGCAACTTACTTACTTACTAAGCACTTACTCATTTTTATCTTTATTATTTTTAAGGATCTTTATTGAAATGTAATTATGATATAGCTCAAAACCTGAAAAGTTTTTTCAGAAATTAGAGTAGGTATAATCATGCAATCATTGTGTCATTAGTGTCAAGCGTTAATCAATGGAGGCTTACTTCTATAACAAAGGAATCCGTTCAGGTTCCAAAGTCTAATTAATACATAATCAGCGTCTGTTTATTAAATAGTACAATACATAATGGAGATGAGCTAATCTTCTGCATATAATACACATAAGCAACAATAGCTGATGATCGGCTTCATGTGCCAATATGGAAAACTGAAATCTGAAGGTACATAAGTATTACAAGTAGCCATTTTAGTAACGGATTGAGTACGTAGAGATTATAGTACAAATAATAAGAGAGAGACGTCCGTAGAGATTGTATTATAAAACAAAGTCACTTTTCGCGTTTGTCTCTATGTCCGCGTTGTTCTTCTAAAATACGCAACGGATTTTGATGAGGTTTTCAACATAATTTAGAGAATGTATTCCGGAAGGTTTGTGTATAATACATTAATATTAAACTTATAGAGAATTTAGAAATGCCAATGTTTTGTAAAGTTGTAAAAACCTTGCAAAGCAGGGGAGGCCGCTAGTTACAATATAGTTATAAAAACGTATATTTAAGAAGTTATTTTTTATGTAAGTGCTCTGTACGCCTATAAGTGACGAATTCACCATAACTCAATACTTATGTTATTTTTTACTATGTCAAGGTTTAAGTGAATAAGTCGTTGGTGTACCTTTCAAATAAATAAATAAAAATAAGATACTGCGATTATTGATTATATTTTCTATAAGCTTTTTTACTGGCAATGCTTCACGATTTATTTTATTTGAAACTCTAAATAGAATAGACGTTTGGCAATGCAAGCTTTTCGATACGAAAAGCTTTCGCTATGTATGATCATGTAACTGATGTAAAGTTTAACGAAATCCGACGGGCTTAATTGGCCTAGCAGTACCATAGCATAGGTATTTACTTTTTCTAGATTGCGAAGAAAGGGTCATCAATACTTATCACGTATGACAAGGCTGCATGGAAACTTTTTGTCTGAAATTACGTACTGGTTTGCATACAGATAACGTTACTGGCTATTCTCTCATTAGTTTGATGCATGGAATGATGAGTGTTGTGTCTTTGAATAAAGCACAGAATATTTACAATTTGATCATCATCTTCTGCCCTTATCGCAAAGTCGGGTCGTTATGAAAAATGCTCTCTATTTGAATTTGGCTGGAAAGTTGATTTTTGTCTGATGCAAAATTATTTAACGTTGTAACTGTAAGTACCTCTAGCTACAGAAAAAGTGTTAAAGATTGTTTGTGTGTGTGTCATTAACGAAAGTGATTTTAAAGATCAGTGTATGAAAATTCCTATGACAGTTTAGTGTAGCTTTTATTGTCATACTTCTTGATAAGTCATCATTTATAGGTATCTATAGACTAATTTCCCATAATCAATTTGCCTAGCCATTTCCCAACTAAGTTGGTCAGCTTCCAGTCTAACCGGATGCAGTTGAATACCAGTATTTTGCGTGGAGCGATAACACGATACCCCTTGGTAATACAGGTTGTCAGACTTTTAGGCTTCAGACTACCCGTAACGACTGTCGAAAGTCTACGAGTGACAGCCGGGGTCTCGATATGCAATGGACGGTCATCCATCCAGGAACCGACAACGGCAAGCATAGCTTAACCTTCGATCGATCGGCTACTAATTTCTCATTATAAACATATTTATTAGGTCTATCTAAAAAACTTGAAGAAACTTTGATTTACAAAAATCTTGAACTGAAAAAGCCTTTTAAGTGTGCAGTGGTAAACCATGCATTAAAAATAAAAACGTTCAGTTCTCCGGTCGTTTGAAAAATGCTTTATACTCGTACTCAGCGCGCCGACGGACCGTTAATACGCGGATCATGTTTTTTTTGGAACACGTTTTGTTTTTAACCAATATTATTTAAGGTCCGTTGCAATCAGAAAAATTTATTAATTTTGTTGCAAACAGACTGAAAACTGAGCATTTTTTGGGGTTCCGTAGATGCAAATAATATAGTAAGTATCGGTAAAATGGAAAGTTCTGACCATCATTGTGTTGGATTTTAGTTTGCTCATTTTCGCAGATAAAAGAGCCATAATCTGAAAATACGGTTGTAATTTACGTTTTTTTTTTATTGCCTTTTCATTCGCAGTATGGACGATACGCTAGTTGTTCGAGTAGATATGGCTATAATATAAACTATACTAAATAACACACACATCCCAGTCAAAAAAAATATTAATCAAAAATTGTTTGAAAAGCTTGCCAAAAAAATCGTTTTTTACTCAAAACGGTAGAATTTTTTCCCTAATGCTGGTTGGATTTTTACTACGCACTTTCGCAGGCCTACTAAAAGTTACTGTACATTTTGTTACAGATTATTATTCCAAATAAAATATCGTGATATCCCTCTTATCATACTTGCAAAGATCGGCGAAATGTATACGTGATATTATTGTAATGTTAAAATTCGTTGACCAGAGATCCTTGGGAGCCGCCGATGAATAACAATGGGAACACAATCCGCGGATAAGGCTTGATTCAGAAGACACGGAGCGACCATTACTGTATGAATTTATGTATGACTCACCCCACTTTTAGTGCTGTGACCAAGTTTTGCTTATTTTAATAAAGATAGTAATAGACTTTTAAATTAATAGAATAAACTCTTTTGAACACATAAAAAGGGCCTCGTATATAAAAAAGAATTTAAAAAAAAGATGATCTTATTTACAGAAAAGGAAATACGGTTCATACTAAAAATATGAGGGGATGTGTTTTGAACGAAACTGTTACTTCATTAAGCGGAGCGGGGATTATATTCTGGCTAACGAGACGCGATGCGATAATAGCACTACCAATGGATTAATTTATAGTCAACATATTAATCCAGCGGATCTTTAAGTCCGCTTTTGTACCTTCCAAGTCGAAACGCATCATGTTTCATGCGGATTATTTTGTGGCTTCGACATAATTATGAATAGAGAAACAACTGTCTGTGAAACATACGTACATCCAAAAGAATTGGTTGACGAAACATGCATTAGCATTGCCTAAATAAAAGTTTTAAAAAAATTGCCAATCATGGCGACTGTCAACAGAGGTTAAAACTAACAAAAACAAATTAATTGTAGTATCAAAAAATTCATTACATAATTTAAATAAAAAAATGTCACCTTTGGTTTTCACATCTACTGGCACTCCGAGTAACATACAGATATACTGTTATATTAGCATGTAGGTGACGCGAACCCATCATAGTTTATCGTACCAAAAATCGCTCAACGCGTCTAAAACGTATTATTAGGTACACGAATGGTTCTAAATATTACCAAGACTTAGTTCCTAAAGATAGAAACCAAAAACCCAAAGAGGTTGTATTCAAAGACCGATTAAAAGATAATGGCTGTTAAAAGTGTCATTATACCTCTCTTCGGAAACCGAAAAATATGACTTTATCTGTAACACTCAAAGGAATAGCGAGGCCCTTACACAATAACCCTCTGAGCAATAGGTAGGTGCTTTTTGCCAGGCCCACTCAACTGACGACATCCCCATCTTGCTTACATACATTTCATGAGCTATTAAATCCAACCCCTCTACAGATGTCACCGATAATTCTTAAGAGTTGTTGAAACCACTTTTAATCATTCGATTTTTGCAAACTATAATAATAATAAATAATAAAATAATGCCTCATTTCATTAAAAACGCCTAACGGGCCTCTGCGAGTTGGCTTCGGCTCCTCGTACGCCTTCCAAAGGTCCCGAGAATAGTTAAAAATTAAAAAAAAAAAAATAATAATAAAAATCTTTTTGCAGACCACATGATCCATTAAAAAATAAAAAACACGATACAAAAAAAAATATAACACAAACAAATTAAAAATAACAAAAATTCAAACTTTAAATTATAATCAAAATTAAAATCAAAAACAAAATCAGAATTAAAAATAATAATAAAAATATAAAATCTCTAAAATTTCTATAATTGTAGATCCTCCAACCAAGGGTTATAAAAAAAAACATAGACGGTCAAAATGTATGGAACAGTTTTTTTTTTTCTGATGAAATGTTCATGTTCTGAATGCGCTTCGATGTCCCTTACATCCTGTGTAATTGGTGGAGGCGCCCTGTAACTGAAAGAGTGTACACCAAACAACCAGCTTTAAATAAATGCATTCGAAACTTTAAAGTTCTCTATTAAAAGTAGGTACACATAATACGTACGAAAATAGCGATAACTTATAAGTAAAAAAAAAGCGTCCATAATCGAATTTATTTGCTTTCATGAATGTTTTCGTATCAGTAAAGTGATTTGATAAGGAAACTAGTAGGGAAGGATTGTCGAAGCGATAAAAAAGGCGCCAAGTTGTTTGTACCTTAGTTTTATATTGTGGTCGAGTTTTGCAAAGTAAGTCCCTTGCAATCGAAATCTTGCACTTAATAATTATTATTCATGAACTGAAACTAACTTCTCATTAAAATCTGAGCAAACACAACATCATACACAAAACATCACGCCCTGTATTCATAGAAGGGGATACAGGGGGGTACGCCTGTAGTACACCCACATTTCATATTTTCATATTACCTCATATTATTATGCAAGTATTAAATTCAATAAATGTACTTTTCTGAGTAACATACAAAAGCAAGTCAATCAGTTTACAATAAATTTATATTTTCGCGCCCACATAATATTATAAATGTTGAAGCAAAGTAAACAATTCTTATTAATAGTAATTTGTTGTTCGGCAATTATGCACTCATTATCAAAGTTTATTACGTAAGATTTTAACTTACGGTTGCGTTTTAAAAAGAGGCGAGACTCATATTACTCGTTATGAGTCCATTCGTTTTAATGATGACTGTTACAATACGCACCTTTGGTAGAACAAGGGCACAATTGCAGTTTTTGCAATTTTACAGGAGAGTAATTTTATAAGATATTTTTTGTACTTAATGTGGTCTAGCTATGTTAATAATGTTCTAAGGTTGTTCTGCTTTGCATGACATAAACTATATACTATGTTCTTTTAGGTGTATCGTTCTGCATATTTAAGTCATTTTGGCAATTTATGACAATTATGCCCTTGTTCTACCAAAGGTGCGAATAGTTGAGTATTATTTCAACTTCAATAATCTGAGTCCGTTTTCCACCGTCTTTATACGAGGTGAAGTTTTTGCATTATTACTTAATTATGTTTCAAACAATTTGATTCGAAGGGCATCTCGGAAATAGCGCTGAAATATGTTGCTACCGGACACAAGAGCGTTTATGGGCATAACATTTTTAATTCATACCTGTTCCATAAATATAAATATTCTCCAGATTATACAATAAAATACACAGGTCAAGTTTCAAGGAACGACACGTTAAAAAAAATTCAAATTTCCTTTGCACATAGCGGACTCATGCGATGGGCGCGCGATGTGTCTATTTTCGAACTGACATTTTCATTTGAAACGTTACGTAATTGGAAAAATAATACTTACTCGTAAGGTGTAAGTAAAAAGTAATTACTGGTAACATTTGGGAAAAGGCTGATGATATGTAGTTGTATCTAAACGTGAGGTTTGTATTTCGACATACTGACATTCCGTAACCATACCAAACCGAAACAGATGATGATCACATTAGAATGATATCAGTCACACCGCCATGTTCACAAACACAAGCCCTCCGCGTTGGGGCTTAACTTTAAACTCGTGAAATTAGTTGAGCTGTTACCAATTCCACGTTTACATATATATTTCAAAGATTTTTTTATTTCCACATCGATTTCGATTTATAAACTGAGAGGAGTTTGTGGTATTTATTCTAGCTAAAACCTATTTTGATGGGTTTGATTAAAGCATCGTTGTTTAACGTTTTGTTCACTGAAAATCATTTTTTTTTGTTTGTTTTGAATATCAATGCAATATTTGGCTCAAAATCTTTATTCCTGTTTAGTGTCAGGTTGAGTGGCGTCCATTTCAATGATCTCTACAGAATTTTCTCTATAATCTTGTTTTGACAGATCGACAATTAGCGAGAGAGAGAGAGAGAGAGAGCTCAATGTTTGTTAGTAGACAGACATGTTATGTCTACCTGTTCTTACAGGGGGATTTTTTTAGAGTCTTCAAAGTCTTGATATTCTTTAAGTTCAGTTGATAATAAATTTTGCGATGGTTAGAAATACCGTTCCAACTTAATGTATTTCGTAGTTAGGAACATTAATACTATGTTGCACTTTTAAAACCTAGATTCGAATAAACACAATGATTAATTTCCCAACATCTAATACACTTAAGTGGTTTGCATATAGCTACTGTGTTGTTATACTCGGTCGGCATACAGCATGTTGTGATTTTCGCTTTGTCAAATCGTCAACCCTAGGCAGTATTAAGATTTCACTCACAGGGGATTTAGATTCACAGCACCTGTACTTATACGTAATTACTGGGAAGCCCCCTACGTCACCGCTTGTGTTCTGACATCGTCAACAGATGTTATGATCTGACAAATATTTTACTTTAGCGTCTTGTTCTGGAGCTTTTCTATTAATTATTAATGGCATTAGAAATACTTACTAAACGTTTTTTTCATATTAATTAGTGCTTCATTGAATATATGGCGTGGAAAAGCGCAAACTCAATTGTTTTTTTTTGTTTGACATTATTTTCTTTGTTGGTCATTCTTGTTTTTTTTTATGTTCCTTTTCTTCGTGGCTGTATATTTCCTGGACTGGATAGAAGTTTTTTTTCTAATAAGTACCAAAAATAAGGAAACCACCTCCTACTTATAGAACCGATAAAATAATGTAGTCGGACGTAAAAATGTGTAGGTACCCCGTTCTAAATGATTCAAAGATCATTCATCACAGTTTGTTATTCGCCTCATTAACAGTAATGTAATCTTATCGCGGGGAACATTTCACAGTATCATTGCTTGCTTGATCGGCTGATCTGAGATTATCAGCAGTTAGGTTTGTCCGAACTAAGCTTTATATTAGGGATGTAGACTGGCTTGAAGGTGTAGACTTTATACTAATTAAGACTAAGTTACCATGGTTAACATGTGAATACTCAATCAGATGAACTAAAGGTATTCCTAACGGAAAAAAATGGGAATTCAATTATTGCGAAGTGGTTGCGTATAAAACCAAATAAATTAATTAAATCTAATACATTATTATAAACCCCATTGACAATCTAAACCCGTTAAAAAACCTAAGCTAAAACTAGCTATGGCTTATCTTGTCCACCACTTAGCACCTGTATTGCAAAACACTTCAATCACAATATTACATCATTGTCCCTCAATTAAAACAAAAGAAAAAAAAATACTCAAAGCTTAGTAAGAAACGTTAGTTATTCATGTTGCGATGTATGCAGTCTGTTGAATGTTTAGCAATTGTTTGGAGGGAGGCGGCAGGGAGGGTGACAAAGGACCCTCAGGGTGAAGACGCGCCGGCTCCCACACGCCATACGTGTATTAACACTCACAACTATAGGTCTGCGAAAAAATGAGGCGGCTATGCATTATGCATTTTAAAGATTTGTCATTAAAGTCTGTTACTTTGCGGGTATTAATAAATCACTCTTTTTTAAAAACACTGTATGTTACGTTTTTTTGACAGTCGAATTGAGATGCTGATTTTGAAAATAGAACAATAACATATGATAACACCCGCGTGACTTTTTTCAATGAGAGCGTTTTATTTTGTTATTGGCCAGTATTTCATTCAGGTGAGGTGTAGTGCAAAAACCAGGAGTAGTATGAAATGAAGCTGACGAATTTTAGACAGCTCAATAACGATATTTGAATGATATTCGATTACTCTGTCTGAAGTTTTTGTTTCGTTGTACCCACATAATGCAAATACAATTCCGTAGGTGTTGTGCTTTGAAATCGGGAGTTTCCAGATTGGAATGTTTGTCTGCATATAAATTGGAAAAGTTCCGTTATCGGTTAGGGAAGCAAATATCAAAACTGTTGGTAGTGTGTAACCAACAATTAAGTTTGGGATGTCCCTTAACAAAGCGGATATAGGTACACTGTGCCGTGTGTGAACGTAAAAACTGCGATGTATGGTTTTTGAGGCGAACCTATGTTTATTATTTTGGAGTTGACTATCAAGACTGTTTCTTAAAAATGTGCCAGAAACAGTGTTTATAGATAAGTTCCAGAATCTATAAGTAATTTATTTTTAAACTAATTTTACGAAAACTTAGGTACTTACCTATAGAATCACACCTTAGGATCGTTTACGTCTGTGGTAACTTTACGGTTTATTTCTCATTAAAGTGAATAAAAAAATAAAAAAATTGTGAATAAATTGTAAGTATTCACTTACAATTTATTCACTTAGAATGAGAAACACTGGTTGCCTACAAATAAACGTTGTTGGAACGAATATCGGAACGGTATGTTTGAAGATACAATATAGTCATTATTTTAGTAAAATAAACTTATTCTAAAGGACTTTAAAGATCTTTTTTCTATCTTTGACATGTTATCAAATGCATTTGTCAAAATACCTACTAAATGTGAAAAGGTTATTAACATTTCTCGGAACAACACATCAGTAGCTTCATAATGCCAATACGTATTATAATATTCACAGAACATGTCATATTAGTCTCATAATTGCCATTTTTAAGTAGATTAATTACATACCTATAACATTTAATTTAATTATGTCCAAATCGAACATTTTACACAAGAATAGTTTATATGAAACTGATTCTAGGATGGTTTTAATTAATTTATGATAATATTCAACTGCCAATACTCGTTCAAATGACAATACCCGTCAAACACTCAATATTTCATCAATTAGTTATCTAGCTACTCAAAACGGATTCAAAATTCCAAATGTTAATTGCAGTACAACTGTCCACCAAACCCTTCCAACATTCAGTTTATAAATACGGTAAGGAAAATTAAGGGTACAATTCCGTAGCCGACTGGTTTCTATGCATTTCTATGAAACCTTCCGTAGCTAGTCACACGGTATTACAAAGACATACTAGAAACCAGAAGTGTCGCGGGGACACGTCGCCTGCTGCTACGGAATTGCACCTTTATTGTTTATCGAATCGACACACTACTTCACTATACATAATTTAAGTTGGTAATCCACCTGTTAAACTATAAATTCTCCTGACTATATATGAGTGCATTCTAAAGTTTTGTTTACTACAGATGTGAAAAAATGGCTTCATAGGGTCAGGTAGGTATTATGGAAAATAGGGTTACATGTAGGTTGATGTACCATCAAAGAAGTTCATATCTAACCAGCTTCAAAACAAAATCCCGTGAACACGATGACCACATCTGTTACCGGCCCGATGCTATAGCCGCCGAACGCTGCAAGCAAGAATAGTCCTTACGGTGGTTAGATATGAACTTCTTCGATGGTACATGTACTGCGATAACTTTGTAAAAAAAAACTTTTTTCGGAATATAAATAATATCAGGGCTGTAGTCCCCGAAGGGCTAGGCAGACGTATACCTTTAGTTACCGTAACGTTAGTATCCACGTTTTGTTTTAAGTCCCATGCGAATCTATTGCCATCAACCGGGCACAAATCCAGACTCCGGGCTGCTACTGAGAAATTCTAGATGGAAAAATCCAATAACACTTTGTCCGACCTGGGAATCGAACCCAGGACCTCATGTTCAGCAGTAGAGTTTGCCACCACTAAACTAAAGAGGCAGTCAGAAATATCCAGAGATTCAACAAAATATGATCAGAGGCAGTTAATTAAGTGAAAGTTACTATGAAGTCACCTTACACCTAAAATGGTCCTGGCTTATATAAATAGTCAATATAAATAGGACAGTGCATTGTCGAAAGACTGCCCTGTCCACAGATGCAGGCTACTTTTACCTAGGTAGGTCCGGCAAAACGAGTACCGAAGTGTCTAAACTTCGTCTAGTAGTTCCGAACAACTGTCCAGCGCTAAGCTAAATACAGATTTAGTCTATAACCGAGTCTCTTTGGCATGGCAATATCGGTCATTGTCCTTTCCCTAATATCTCTCCTTAAGCACCCAAACAATAAACTATGTTTGGTATTTCGTTATTGGAACATTTAGAAGATCACATTTCAATTTTAGAAATACCTAAATAATACTAGAAGGTGTAGGTAGGTCAGTGACCCCTATAGCCATGCTAAAGTGACTCGGGTATAGCTCACTCTAATAGATAGAGAAATAAACCTATTTGTATTTCTGTATGGACTAAATATACTGGAAATTCGGATATTCGTCTCTTTTGTGTTTTCGTATAAATATCCCAAAAAATGTTATGATTCGTTTTGATTTAATAGACTAGATATGTTACGTTATTTATAGCAGCTTCACACTTTTAATTACGACTACCCTCATTAAATTTTAAATAATTTTCAAACATTTATTTGGTTATCATGATTGAATTCTGATAAACAATATGTTGCAATTTTTTAAAATTATTATGTGATCAATTAAAATTCGTTGGAAGTCAGCTACAGTCAAAAGCAGGTAGATAAATAATAGTATAAATGAATACTGTAGACTGCTTCCTTGGTCTTGTGGTCACAAGCGCTACTGCTGAGCTTGAGAGCTGGGTTCTATTCCCGGGTGGGGCAAAGTTTTATTGGGTTTTCCATCTGGAATTTCTCAGTCGCAGCTCGGAGTCTATATTTGTGCCACGTTGATAGCAATAGGCTCGCCCCCTATTACATGGGACTTAAACATAACTGGAGAAATGTGGGTGTACTATAGGTACATGATATTGACAACTGTAGTCTAAGTCAAAGGTACGTTTTGTAACGGGTATCAAACGATTATAAGACCACAAATCTGTCAAAAAAAATTGCGGAGCCAGTTTATCGCTACCTTGTATGGAAGTATTTTTGCCGATGGGAAATCCCTTGTCGGGATATAAATCCCATCGGGCGCACGGCTTGTCGGTATATAAATCCCATCGGGCGCACGGCTTGTCGGGATATAAATCCCATCGGGCGCACGGCTTGTCGGGATATAAATCCTATCGGGCGCAAGGCTTGTCAGGACATAAATCTCATCAGGCGCACCGCTTGTCAAGACATAAATCCCATCGGGCGCACGGCTTGTCGGGACATAAATCCCATCGGACGCACGGCTTGTCGGTACATAAATCCCATCGGGCGCACGGCTTGTCGGTTGATAAACACATCGTAATAGTTTGTGAATATTTTGCAGTATCTCTTGCGTTTTTATATTAAAATCGTCAATACGAACTAAATAATAAGCCTGTGCACGAATTGTACTAGAATTTCAAAGCAGAGACAAATTCGGAAATTCTACATCAGTTTGTGTCAGTCTACTGAAAAGAATAAGTTTTTCAGATGGTTAAAGAAACAGAATTCTGGTCGCAGCTTATTTAGAATATAATAAACGGCGAATTTTTCGGTATTAACAGCCCTGCTGCAGATATAGAACCTTCGCTTTCATGTCTTACGACTAATTACATGGAAACAATGATCTAAAGAACTAAATTCTTCTTAAAGGGATCTTGCCTACTAAGATGCATGTGAGATTAGTAGGTCAAAATATTTACGATATCACCCACGTTCAGATTTACTTGGTAATAACGACTAATAACTGAGCCTCATTAGCATTATGAGGACTGACGATTGTTTGGTTTAAATATTTCTGTACATTACATCATTCAAGATTGAAATGTAGTTTTAAATTAAATCTAGAATAGTTGCCTTCTCTTTTTACTGATTACTCTCTGAGACTTAGGGAGAACATTAAACAGCCAGCACAGACAGCTTAAAATATTCTTAATTAATATAATAGAATACATGGATCGTCCTTCAGTGTACCAACTACTAATATACACATAGGACACGATCGTTCGAACTGTTTGTTAGGTAAAGCTGAACGTGTGGTCGCGCCGACAGAGGGCGTTTTCCAGTTTTCCGAACAAAAAATGATATATGCATGCGACCGATCGATCGTGAATTCGCGCGATGATCGCTTTTAAATAGAACGCGGAAAAAGTGATACACTTAGTTAATTTATACTACTTACGTGAAACATAATACTTGTCTTACTGAATTTATCAGTACAAGTATTTTGTAGGAAAAACCCTAGTTTTCTTCACTTGTATATTTATTTGTGTCATAGACTTGTTTCCTTTTAACTACATCCGCCGATGTGTGGAATTTGGACTGTGTCAATATTTCCTGAGAATTGTTCATTCATATGAGGCCTTTGGGCTATGACTTAAGTGATAATAAATTATTTTGTAAACTTATTATTTTTCTTTTGTAAGCTTTGGGTTACAAAACTACTGTTTTGCCTTTTTGTTATCTATAATGTAAGTTTCCTGTTGGAATTTGATCAAAGTTAGCTTACATGATTCTATTTTAACCAAAGATTTAAATCGTTAGATTCGCTCTACCGCGTTGAAAGATGGTCGCGTTTCTGTTTCGTTTTGACATCTCTGACACACACAATGTCGCAGTTGCCATGGAAACGCCATATACGGAATTTGTGAGCTCACTCTTCTCAGTGTAGACACTTTTATCGCGACATATGTAAGTACGGTGAGGACAAATCTAACGATTTAATTCTTTGATTTTAACACAGTGAAGCTGAACGAAATCTTGTAAAAACCGAATAGGTATTCTCACACTAAACTTGTTATTCTGTTGCCTAGCAGCGTTTGCCTGTTACTACGTAATTTAATTATCAACCACAAGAGCCACCTTTGTTATTTTGCGGTTAAATTATTTATTATAATTATTGTGAATAAGTCGTGTTCTCAAAATAATAATAATTATATATAATATAATAATAATAAATAACTATTTATCAACAAGATGTTTACCAACTTACGTAAGTATTTATGGTTTCGTTCTCCAGGAAATAATTTTAGTTATTTGTAACTCGAAAACATATGAACTCGAACAAAGATGTGCCCACTGCTGGGGCACAGGCCTCCTCTTTGGGAGACACCACCACGCAGGCTCAGTGAGGGTTGGTGAATATTGTAAGTTATTCTTATTAAAATTTATAAATGCACTGGCGAAGGTTCGGTACTCACACCACATCTTAGTTGTGAATATCATGTCTACTTACATATTACAAGCTGAAAAGTGATTCTAGACACGTATTAGTATCGAAGCGTGATAGTAATTCATTATAATTCTTGTTAAACTTAAAACAAACAGTATGTCTAAACTAATATTACAAAGAGAAAAGATTTTTTTTGTATGTTTGTTTGTTACACTTTCACGCTAAAACGGCTGAACGGATTTGTATGAAATTTGGCACATGGGTAGACCATGACCTGGGTTAGGACATAGACTACTTTTATACCGATATTTTCACGGAATCGAGACTTATGCGGGTGAAACCGCGGGGCGCAGCTAGTTATAGAATAAATAAAAACAGAATTTCATCTGCAACTTAAATTTTGTTGAAATTATCGTTTTTGAGAACAGTATTTCCATTTTTATGTAGGTGACGATATTTTAGTTATAGTATAATATCATTTGCAACTAGCAACTTGCGACTACCTCGTTGGTCTAGTGGTCGCAAGCGCTACTGCTGAGCATGAGGTCTTGGATTCGAATCCCAGGGCGGGCAAACTGTTATTTAGTTTTTCCAACAGGAATTTCTCAGTAGCAGCCCGGAGTCTGGATTTTCTGCCCGGTTGATGGCAATAGGCTCGCCGTTACATAACGGGGGTGTACTATAGGTACACCTCTGCCTAACCCTTCTCAGATTATAGGCGTGATGTTATGTATCATTTCACATTATATTAGTCCAGTAGTTGATATGTCTGACAGTCGCCCATTCTCCTCAATGTCAGACAAATACATCGTTATTAAATTACTGTTTCCAAGAATTAATTGCGACCACAGATTACTTATGACATCATGATCCAAGTACAGTAGGCACAACCTACTATACGTACATACCATAGGATATTTCTATCGATGTGTAAACAAATGCACTTAGGTTTAACACAAACCAATTAACCAAGTATAGATTTCGATTGTTTTATTTTTGGTATATTGGCGTGTGCTAGCTGTCATTATGGCAAATAAAATTTTGCATACTATTGTATACAATCAATATTTTTTTTCTAACTGAACAGACAGCAGTGCTGCTCCAGTTTGTTGCGCCACTTCTTCTTCCCAGCTAACGTACTAGGAAGTGTTGAAGGGCTGGCGTTTTGGGGGACTGTCTTATGTAATTTTGACGTTCGAAAAGTGCTGATTCTCAGCCTAGTTTGATAATATAAATGACTTTTGAATTTGAATTAAATACAGAACCATGAAAAAAAAATATCATTTGCTAAAATATCGTGGAGACAATGTGAAATAATAAAAATATCCTATCCAATTATTATAGAGAATATATTTTGAAGCTTTCTTAAATAATGATTTTTATTGGCATTTTTTAAATCAATAAATGACGACCGAGAAAACATGCGCGGGAGAAAATAGAGAAAACTAATTTTCCCAGATATGAGACCTAGCTAGATCGATTTTTCGTACCCCGTAAACCCTAATTTGCAACTTTCATCGCAATCGTTAGCCGGTTTAGAGAAGGAGATGATATAAAAAAATGGATAGGATAGGATTTAAGGCTGATTATTCATTAACTATTATTAGGGCTATTTAACTTCTATTTGAAGCGCAATATTAATTCCTGAGATAAAATTTGTCTAACGATTTAAAAATCTGCAACTAATAAGATTTTATTGAAAATTAAAACATATTCAATGACTGTAATGAGCATTCTAGCGAATGTTACATTACAGAAAAATAAACGGGAGCGTTTTAGCGAGCTTCTAACGAGCGTTCTAGCGTGCGTTCTAGCCAGTATAGAATACTCGCTAGAACGCTCCCGAAAGGACAGTAAATTTGCTTCAAGCTTCTTGCCGAGCCGAGCCATTCTGTCATTGTTCCACCGACGTCCCTCTATGCCTAGAGCATTGACTAGAGTGTTCTCTACAATGCTCGTGAAAATGTTCGTAGCGATGTTTGGCTCTATGCTTGTCTCAGTTCGTTGTTCAGTTAGAGAAATTTAAAAACAGCTAATGCTCGATGGTCTGTTAAAAGTGAATGCTCAAGTCTTTCAGCACCTTTAGCATGTCGGTGACGCGAACCCATAAGATTTTCTCCTACCAAAAATCGCTTAAAGAAATATTCACTTCAATAAAATTACAATTTTGATTCACACGCACATAACACATAAAAACATCTGTTTAGCGTTACACAAATTACAGTAGGCCTAATGTTTACAGGACACATCTTCAAAGTATTTATTTTAACAGAGCCAGCCCTGACAGCGTGCTAAATCTGTAGGCAGATTTGTTTATTACTATCTAGACATAGCATTTTAGATATTGGGAGTCTAAAGTAAACATGGATTCTCCAAAAAAATATATTTTTGTGCTACCTACGTAGGTACATATCGTAAAAACTTCAACTGTTGTCTTGAAATGCAGAGTATAGTGTAGCTGACTCACAGCTCGATGTTAGGTATGCATAAATATATTGACTGATTTCTTAGAAAAACAACGTGCAGTCACTAACAGAAAGATTTGCTTCTAGATAGTACAGTAGGCCGCACGACAGTGGTAAAAAACCAGTATAAGCTGGCCTCGTGTACTATTGAAACTCAGTACTACGCTAGCTCAAGGTCAAAATGTTACCACCGAGGTGCGGTCGACTGTACTTACAGCATATACTTAATTACTTAGGTCTCCTTTGAGAGAGAATGAGACTTTTTAGATACCTCTGTCTTCGACTAATTATAGTAGGTTATTATTTGTTCAGCTAGAGCAGTGGTTCCCTAAGTTGCCTGGACCGCGACGCGTAACAAAAACTTCAAAATTTGACTCACTTCTTGGCCGTCACGGTGAAAAAGGGGCACCCTTAACTATATGAATGAAGGACTGTTGAAATAAGAAAAACACATTTAGTTCCAATCGAAAATATTAATACAGCACAAGGAGTGCCATTTCAATGAGAAGGGTGTATCTTTTTTCCTATTTTTTGTCATTAAATTATAAGCTTTAGCATCAATTTTAGTTACTTTTAATCGCAATGAGTTTGATAGGTTCAATTTATTTTGGTAGGTATTTAGTTTTAATATTAATCATAGCTGAAAATCAATTTTTCAAGGTCCATCCAATATTCGAGCGACCCATAGTTTGGGAACTATACTAAGCGTATGTCGCGCGACTTGTTAGGACACGGCCTTAGCGTTTCGTTGCTGTGCGTCGAGGTCGGGTCAAAAGTGTCAGTCATCAGGATGCCAGCGGCCACCCTTATTCCAAAGAGATTGCAAAGAACATAAAAATTAAGTAGAAATGGAGCAACATTGATAACAGTGTATCAAATGCTTATCTATTTGTGGAAGTCTTTGAGCTGATTACAGTTATAGGTCAGTGGGGCAAGTGAGTGAACTATAAACAAGTACCTTTTACAAGCCTTTTTTAATTTATTATTTCGCTAGTATCCGCGAAATGAGAAGGATTTCAAGAATTGTCCCATCCTGCGGAATCTTCCTGTGGAAAATCGCGATAGAAGTAAATCTGTTGTGGCATCGAACTCACGATCGTAGGTTCGACCCAGATTGGCACTCTAATCGGTACGTCCTAAGAAGCAAAAATTCGAAGACATGCGACATCCACCACCCACACTCTCACTGGTGCGCGTGGTGGATTACTCTCTCTACTCCAGGAGTCCACTCCTGCTTACAGAGTCTTCTTTGTAATCCACCACGTCTGTTTCCCAGCAGCGAGAAAATTGTAGGCTGATTATGCGATGTCAAGAGTACCTACGTAGTGATATTGCCAATAATAGCTAACGTCGCCGTGTCATTGAAAGGCAAAGTTATTAAAATATTATTATTTATTTATTTATTTATATATACTTTATTGTACACCACAAAAATACATAACAAGAAATAATAATTAAGCACTACAAAATATACAATGGGCGACCTTATCGCTTTCTGCGATCTCCTCCAGGCAACCTTAGAATGGACAGTGATTTGCCTGGACATAAAAATGGGGCTGTCGTTGGTGCAAATAATATGTATACAATATACTAGAATAGATACACAGATACATATCCAAAATAATAGATACATAAATACATACATACAAAATATATTCATGGTTAGATCGTCCAGTATCATTTAGCCTAGTGTAATAATTCGACTACCATCAAATGTGAACAAAAAGTTGTTGATGTTTTTTTATTTTTTCCAAATAGGAGGAGGTTATTATGTTCGTCGCGTATGTATGTTTTATATATATATATTTATTTTTCCTTGGATTATTTTTGAGTTAGCTTCAATAATACGTATTTTTCCCACTTAGTCTATATGGATGATATTTATAATAAGTTCCTGTCACTGTTATCTAAATAGCAGGTAGTGCTATTAGAATTAGTGTGGGGTAGCTGTATCAAAACTAAAATGTGAAAAATAATAACTTTATACAAAAAAAAAATACCGACTTAAAAAAAAACAGTGAAAAGTACGAGCTCACACGAGTGGAAACAACACGTGGACATACTCAGTATGTGTGTCTATAGGTATACAGACGAAGCGTAATGTCATGCGAAAAATGCATACGTACCAGAAGTCAGAAACAATTCTTTTCATTTCACATTTCGATGCTAGGAAATATCACACGCTTTACGGGTGTTTTCAGAAATAAGATGTATTTTCCGGAGTTTTTGTTAGAGGTCCTAGTAATAGTTTGTTTCTGTTCTATCGTAACAGAGCGACATAGGAAAACTCGTATGTAGGAAATTATTTCATAGAATCTGCAATGAGCTTCATTTTTTATTGTCATTGTTTTGTTCATGTGCATGAAATCTCTTGAACTTTCTCTGATGTAAAGTTTATAGTGCAAGTGAAAGCTATTTTGCAGTATTTTATGCTTTTTGCTGAATATGTTCGGAATACTAAACTGTATATTGTTTTCGACGTAACAGACGAATTCTCCGTCCAACTAATTTAACGCCTTTGAATTCAGCACAGAGAGAGATTCCTTTATGATCAATTAGGTACACGCATGCGTAAAAACTGGAATTTTATGATTAAATGAATATAAAGAATGCTTTCAGGGAACTTGAAGTTTACATCAAAGCTTTACATGCTATGACTAAATTTGAAATAGGGCTTCTCAAGTCAACATTTTATGGAAGCATGAACCGGTAAAGTTTGTAGGTGTCTATTGTGGACTGAAAAGATTTTTTTTGCTTGTTTTTAGAGTAGTTTTTAGCAAGTAAATTAACTAATAATTAGGCAGACTTTTTGCATCTGAACATCCAAGCTTTCACAAAATTACAAAGGCAAATCTTAATAATATATCGTATGCAATTACTAATAACAACGGTTATTTTTTAGGACTAAACAAGCATTTCTTGGATCGTCTTGGATGAATTGAAGCAATTTTTTTCTAACATTCGTAAACGTATGATATTTACCATATAGATTGTTATGCACGATTCACTTTGATATACAAGACAGGAATTAAAAATCGAACAAAAGCAGTATTATACGAAACGTCGTATGGAAAAATAGTTGGATAAACATGATTCTCGTGAATATTCTAACAATACGAATAGCTCGCTATATCAGATAACAGATCAAGTCTCATAAAAAATGCAAGAACTATGGAGCAAATTAATTGGAGGAAATCCAGTCAGAAATTTAAAATCATTACACGAAAAATATGCAGTGAAATATCTATAGCATTCCGGTAAATAAATATTTACGTGGGTAAAAACGTAAACATCGTTATATACGAAACACAATGCAATAATGTGGGGAAATTCAGTAATTTTAAAATTTAACTACGGTATGGAAAAGCTAATAAAGAAAAACTAAATAATCAAACACAAGTTAAGAAAAAAAGTAGGAGTGAATACAAGCAAAGAATTTCAGCTCTTTGACGTTTTTATTTCCATTTGCTCATTTATTAGTTCTGCAGAATAATTTTGTACAAGAAATATGGGAAAATGACTTCTTTTGCCTCATTTTCCCTGTGGAGATTGCATGCACGTTTATTAAATGCTCAGCATCATACTTTGATTTCTGCAGTTTCAGTAAGTGCTTGCTACAGGAAATGTAATGTTGTTTGAACTATGTTTTCTTGTTTTGACGCTTTTAAATAGATTCTTTCGTGGAATCGAAAACCTCGAAACATTCCGGTTTTTAGAAGTCCCTCTATTTGTAATGCTTTGAATTCTGACATGTTCTACCACACTACCTAATAGAAAAATTTGTTAGCTTATTTATAAATCGGTGAATTCCTGTGTCAAGAGATTCATATATAAGATAAGATTTGTAATTTGTAAAAGAATAATAAATTCGAAAAGAAGTATACAATACTCGTACTTAGTGATTGAATAATATTAGATTGTCTACCCCACTCGATGTCTCGGGCGTATCATATTCTAGGACATATCATTACTGCGTAAGACGTCCGTCGATAAGGATATGAGAACATGCACTGCATTGATTTAGATATCATTCCACAGAGAAATAGAAAAACAAATATCTTATATCTTCTCTGATACATTCATCACTTATTACGAACCAGATGCATTTCAATATTGCTTCTACGAAATAATATCGTTAGTTTAATTTTCTGTTTACATATTTCGGGCACTTGTGGTACCGGTGGTTTGGAACGGGCACGAGGGGCCGAAGCCCATTCGCCCTTAGAAAATTTTAAATGAAAAGATTATTATTAATGAGCCTGTTGTGTCCCACTGCAGGGCCTGCTTTCCGTCTATTCATTTTGTCTATCTTTTGCAAAAACGCTAATATTTACCACCAACCCATCCGCTAAAAGTTAAAAAAAAACTGATTACAGATTGGTACAGAAAAATAATCTTTTGCAATTAGAGCCCAATCCTTGAGGTAGGAGCCTAACTCACCGCGTCATCTCCTAATTTGATTTAAGGAAAAAATTATTAATCGAAATGGTTGCGAAAATTCTCGAAAGTTTGTCAAGCTTTGTCAGGTTATGTTGCGTAAATTTCAGGGTAGGACTGAGAAACGTGAGATTCGTTATTTCGGGAAAATCACGTTTCGAAATTTTGCAATGCAATGTAAATAGGGTCTGGTTTTCGTACGGAATTTTGAAAAATTTCAAAAACAAAATGAAAAAATATGTAGTAGTATTTTTTTCATAAAAATCTTATTTTAGGTAAAGCGTTTCCTCGTATATCCTGCTCTCCGTATAGCCAAAGTACAATATTACAACAACAAATAACCGATGGAATTAATTAATTTGTGGTCGTGGTGAAGAAGAATGTAAAACAAGGTGTAAAAAGATCCAAGTAATACGTAAGAT
The DNA here is from genome assembly GCA_914767755.1 of Agrochola circellaris. Lineage (NCBI taxonomy): Eukaryota > Metazoa > Arthropoda > Insecta > Lepidoptera > Noctuidae > Agrochola > Agrochola circellaris. The sequence continues at coordinate 19,824,840 of OU611840.1, read as the reverse complement.
ACAATAATGTATATAATCTTACGTATTACTTGGGACATATATATATATATATTTTTGAGTACCGTACTCAAAAATATATATATATAATTATGTCCTAAAGTCTATAAAATGGTATGTTTTGATGTTTAAGTAAGATAAAAACCGGCCAAGTGCATGTCGGACCCCGCACAATGAAGGGTTCCGTAGTTGGGATGAATTTATCCCAAGAAAAAACTTAACGTTGTAGTTGAAAAATATTTTCTCCCATACGGAATGTATGGGAGATCATGTTTTTCAAACTGCAAATTTAATTTTGTTCTTGGGATAAATTCATCCCAACTACGGAACCCTTCATTGTGCGGGGTCCGACATGCACTTGGCCGGTTTGTGATTTTATTTTACCACTTTGTCGGCGTGATTATTATGTATACCCATGCCAAATTACAGATTTCTAGTACTAACGTCTCTGAGCTAAGCTGCGGACAGACAGACAAGCAGACGGACATGGCGAAACTATAAGGGTTCCTTGTTTACTACGGAACCCTAAAAATTATGAAGTTATTATATTATGGTAATTTTTAACTATAAAGTAACAAGATGTTTATGCAATAACTATCATTCGGTTGACGTCACCTAATACTGTCGAGTGTTTAATGTGAGTCGCAGTCATGAAACCGATATTTGAGTACATACTAGGCAGACATAAGAACATCGTACCTTTCCTTGAACTGATTCATCATAGAATTCTGTGCAAACTTGGACAAATAAAATGTTATTTTTATTCTATCTACTTCGTCACAACGTAGAAGCTGCGTAGAGGCTGCGTAGACCCCGCGTAGATGCGTCGTAGAGGCCGCATGCAAACCGCGTAGATGGTACGTTAGATGCAACATTGTATACAGAACATTCTGCAATTGAGAGCTATGTATACAAGAATACTGAATTCATTCATTACACTCGATCGAAACCGGGTTTGGTATCTTATATATTATTTTATTACTAACTTCTGCGCGCGACTTCGTCCGCGTGAAATTTCTTGTTTAATCATAAAAAATATGTTTTCACTTAACGTTCTTTTTGCTCGGCTTCTAAGGGTCGTAGAGTGATGTTAGAGCCTTTAACATCCTCAAGAATTGGCCTAATAAATGATAAAATAATTTTTCAAATCCAACGGGTAGTTCCCGACATTAGCGCGTTCAAACAAACAAAATATTATATATAAGTATAGATTGAGAGTTTTTCGTGAAAACTGCAAATTAATGAGAAACACTGGTTATAAAAATATACATGTTTGCCTTTTAAAGTAATTGCATGTAGATCCATTTGTTTTAACTTTTAGATAACGTATATCTATTGTTTTCGTATTGGATTTTTGTGTATTTGGTAAATTCATCAATATTTGTTACTTTTAATTACCCATGTATGTAAAATGGAATGAATGAAATTGTTTATTGGAATCAGTTTTCGACGTCGTGTTAAAAAAATAAAATAAGCTAGTCTAGACTAGCTTCTCCATCTAGATGGAGTCGAAATTTCCTATCTGACTACCTCTGGGAAGAAATGGCTAAACCAAATCAGGGGTCAAAGTCTCTTTTAAAGTCCAGAAATAATCATGGTCAGTTCATGTGAGGACCATGTCTTGTAGATTAATGCCTGAAATGGTCTTTTGAGGAAAAAACTACATAGATTTGAGTTTCGTCAGTACGTAATTGTTTAGCTCAACTCAGAACTTAATAGGAGCTGAACGACTCGACGAACAATACCAAAGAAAGAACATTTTTGAAATCTTTCTCTGTTAGTTTGAGTGGTCTGGCAGTTTGAGTGAGGACATTACACCTATTGGTAGGTGTAATCTGCTGCCCGTGAAACCTAACTAATGTAATTTCTTTATTGTAGACAACATTTTGTGTGTCATTCAACGATAAAGCAGGATCAACAAGATCAATGTTTATCTTATCAACAAATGTTTGTATCTGGAACAATCTAATCGAACCATTCATGATTAGGTCAACGTTTATTTATTTATTTGCTATTAGCAATGCCCCGCGGTTTCACCCGCATAAGTCTCTATCCCGTGAGAATATTGGGATATAAAGTATCTTATGAGTTAATCCAGGTAATAAACTATCTGTGTGCCAAATTTCATCCAAATCCATTAAGTCATTTTAGCGTGATTGAGTAACACACATCCAAACATACAACCTGGATTAACCTTTACATATATAATATCAGTAGGAGTAGGACTAGCTATTGGCCGCGACTTTGTTCATTATTTCAAGGTATAAACTTGTGTTTTCCACCCATGAGGTACAAGCAGTAGAACGCTACGTTATTTGGTCCTCGCATACCTACTCCTTTTGCACCGTCTACCTACATTAATAATCTCTTTATATTTTCTTAATGCATCTCTAAACTATTACTCATGAGCAATTTTATTATAACATGGGTTATGTGTGCATAAAAAGCAACAGTTTTACCTGTGGCTGTCTCATCTATTGGTTAGCTTCGACTCTGCCTTATGTCCGCTACGCAATATTAAATTCTTTTATTATTAATACTGTTCTCAGCTTCTCCATGAAATGTTTGAAAAGCGCTTCTCCATGTAGCCAAAGTTGTAACTTACAATCTGATACAGCCTCAGAGAGAAATTCCTTTTGATATTTACCGGAAATTTAATTCGTTTTTTCCTGAACTTTATCAGGGCCGCGTCTTCTAAGTAATTGGCGGTTAAGCTTGTATGGGGTTCTAAATATCGGATAAAAATTATGGCTGCTTGAAAATGTATTGAGGAGTGGTTGTTGCAACACAATTTCGATGCCTACCCGATTCCAAGTACACCACAGAAACTTTTTACGCAAAGGAAATTTTCAGTGGCTTCCGACCTTGAAAGGATACATTCCGACCTTCATAACTTTGAAATTTCCTGTTAGTGTTAATAAAAATTTTGAGAAGGAACGTAGTAGTTTTATCGAGCTGTGAAAAGCTGAGTTCTACTTTAAAATAAAAAGAAAACTTTTCTCATGTAATCAGCCAGCTAATTACGCAACACATTTTCGTAAACGATTACGACTAATCTGTTTCATTTTGACAGTTCAAAAACATTCATTGCGTTGCAGAACATTTTTTCGAACTTATGAAGCAATGGATTAGCAATATGATTCAAAACGATTCAGATTTTGATTGATCGTGTATTACGCAATTAGGGTACTGGTCTGATTTTTTAATTTAAATTTGTTGTTACTCGACTCTCTCTTAAAGGCGAAACAGACAGACAGACACACTACTTAATTATGTAGGGAATAGAAAGGATAATGCAAATATCGCACCAAATAAATCTGATAACAATGATATTGGTGGTCAAACGAGCGATTTTTTTATGGTTGTTTCAATTTCGGTCCTAATGACCGGTGTCGGTCAATTAGCGAATGCTCTAATAGTATTAGTTTGTATGAATGGTCTCCGTCTGCGATGAGCACTTTTGTGTCGGCTAATCTGTTTGTAGAGCAAATAAATGGTTACGCTACTACTGGAGGATTCCTGGCGTCATTCGCGTGAGATTTTACCCGAAATTTCTGTTATTTGTAAATCCGCCTTGGAGTTTTTGTCAAAAGATTGAAGTTTACGACAAATCCATACTTCTATTATAAATGCGAATGTAATTTGTTGTGTCAGTATATTTCCGATCTCCACGCGCGGAGGCCGCGGGAAAAAGCTACTTACATAAATAAACTGCGGTAACGACATGATTTGACAATTTCAGGTTAGGTTAGGTTAGATTGGTATTCGTTTTTGGTTTATTAATTTTTATAACATACATGTATTTTTTTGAAAAATTGCCTCATCGGTTTAGTGATTCGCAAGTGCTACTGCTGAGCATGAGGTCCTGGGTTAGATTCTCAGCAGTACCCTGGAGCTGGATTTGTAGGTACCCGGTTGATGGCAATAGGCTCGCCTACTATTACATGGGATTTAAACATAAAGGCTCGTGCAGACCAGCGCGACGCGACGGCGCGACGCGACTCGAACAATACAATTTCTAAGAAAACTTCACGGTATAACAATAGCCGGTGTCGCGCCGCGCTGTCGCGTCGCGCTTGTCTGTACGAAGCTTAATTTTCGAAATGCGGTATACTCTGCAAATTAATACAATATAAATTTTTCGCCGGGTATTAAAGTTATTTAAATCTGTCGATAGACAAAAGCAATTCTTTTTTTAAGTGTTGTTCCATGTTCCATTATCAGCGTTAGTGAGTTAGGTCTATGGTAGGAGCGTCGTCGCTCGGCGGTCGCCGTCGCTCGCTAAGTGGGCTTAACTTCCCCGTGCCACCTCACCGAGCCGCGGGAATCAACTCCACTCACTTCTCAATACTTCTCGAAACTTTCGCATTCTTTTATACTTTAGTTAACATACGTTTAATGTTTTACAGGTTTGAGATTTTCTGAGGTGATTCTAAATGCTTCAGTTCTAGTTATCAGGTTGATTATGTCGCTGGTTTTAAAAGAGAGCTTCCGAAAAGTGGTATTTTTTTTGTTTTGGTGTTTTGTTTGTCTTTATGAATGCGAAAGTTTGTGATGAAGTTCAACTCTTGCAAATTAGTTAAGCCATCATCAACATTATTTGAACTCGCAATCACTGCTCTTTATAGGCCTCCCTTCTGCTGTAGCTATACATCCTGGTTTCATGCATCCCTCATCCTCTCGCAACTTTGAGGATATCGTCAAAGTTAAGCCCTGGATAACACATAGGACACCTTACATGTATAACTTAGTAGAGGTACAAATATAACACTTACATTCATTTACAAGATAACTTGAATGACTGTCAGTTTCTATCGGCCCGTTTTAGTCCTGTCGAATACACTATACATGGCACCCATGTGTAGTGTATTCAATCCATGTTAGCTATAGGTACCTACTGATGTGGGCTTATGAAACATACAGGCCTCTCTCGCGAAAACGTGTTCAGGTAAATTAGTCTGTCGCTGTGGAGATTTAAGTTAAACTTAATTTAAGAGTTGTTCTAGCTTAATATTCTTAAAGTCTAAAGTTATTAAAATTAACTAAATTTGGAAGATAAAATTTAATAGGCACATTAGATGCACGGATGGCACCTTTGATACTGAAAAATATTTAATTTTCTTTTGAATAAAACCAGTTAGGTTGCTACCATAGGATTGTAAAAAAAAAATCTGTTTTATCCTAATTTAACATATAACATCACGCCCCTATTCCCCGAAGGGTAAGGCAGAGGTGTACCTGTACACACAGTTATGTTGAAGTCCCATGTAACAGGGAGCGAGCCTATTGCCATCAACCGCGCAGAAATTCCAGACTCCAGGCTACTACTGGGAAATTCCTGTTGGAAAAACTCAATAACAGTTTGCCCGCCCTGGGATTCGAATCCAAGACCTCATGCTCTGCAGTAGCGCTTGCGACCACTAGACCAACGAGGTAGTCGCAAGTTGCTAGTTGCAAATGATATTATACTATAACTAAAATATCGTCACCTACATAAAAATGGAAATACTGTTCTCAAAAACGATAATTTGAACAAAATTTAAAAGTTTCCAAGCAGATAAAGTTCTGTTTTTTATTTATTTTATAACTAGCTGCGCCCCGCGGATAAAGTTTATTTATTTTATAACTAGTTGCGCCCCGCGGTTTCACCCGCATAAGTCTCGATCCCGTGAGAAAATCGGTATAAAAGTATCCTATGTACTAACCCAGGTCATGGCCTACCCATGTGCCAAATTTCATACAAATCCGTTCAGCCGTTTTAGCGTAAAGTGGAAAAACCCAATTATACTTTGCCGGACCCGTAATTCCAACCCTGGATCCGATGCTCAGTAGTAAACGCTTGCGACCGCCTAGATCAACGATCTTTAATGTAGTACTTACCAAACAATGCGTTTGATAACCTCTGACCTATTCAAGCGTTACCAAATGACAAGATTTCAGAACAATGAGTAGTTCGACCTAGCAAAATGCGTACATAGATGATGTTGTTGACTTACGGCTTACCTACGAGTTATTTGATCCTCAATTAGTGCTTAACAGCGGATTGTTAATTTGCAACTGTTCCGGCAGTATTGAACCCAGATCAATTGTATAGGTTCTTAGAGTGATAGATATATATTTAATTATTTACCTAATCTTTTATGATTAGGTAAATAATTAAAGGTCTATAAATAGCTTCACAGGACCTTCATTATCCTATTGTGAGTTTGTGATGCGAAACTGATTATATAGCTTAATAACCCCCACTGCTGGGACACAGGCCTCCTCTCGGTGAGAGGGAGTGGGTCGTAATCCACCACGCGGGCCCAGTGCGGGTTGATAGATGTCACATGTCTTCGAATTTTAGGTTCTAGGAAATACCGGTTTCCAAAAAAAATGTGACTGTTATTTTAGTATAATGTGTAATAATAAGTCCTAGTCAAGTAATTCGAAGTCGCGGGCTGAAGCTAGTTATACATACCTATACATAAAATCAATATATCCCTTTTGCCAAATATGTATTGAGGTCGGCTTCCAGTCCAAACGGATGCAGCTAAATACCAGTATTTTACATGGAGAGACTGCCTATCTGACCTCTACCACCCAGTTACTGGGTAAAACGATAACGTGCTTTCCGAGGCACGGAGGGGTCTCATAGACCGATGGGGTTTATATAAGTATCAATTTCTTAAACTAGGGTTGGTCCGAAAATAACTATGCAGCACAAACTATGACACTATTCATTTGTTACTCTTTATTCTGGAATTGTTAGAAGGAAACTGTACTTATTATGCTGCGCCCGCATCTGCGTCTATCGTGTCGAAGCTTCGCACAGTAATACGATACACGCAGATGTTACCAACCATTATCGGTTATCGTCGCGATAGTTTGGGCTGCGTAGTACTTATCGCCCAGGTGGTGACACATAATAAATGTGGCGAAGCCACTAATGTGACCACCGCATTAGCAGGACAACTTTTTAGCGAGCAAAGCATACGAAGCTTCGGCACGCATACGCATTACTCTGTCACGATAGACGTAGATGCGGCCGCAGCTTAAGACTGGTATAAAAAAAACACAGTAAAGACAAATTCTGCAATGGAATATTATATTGAAACAACCGCTCCAGCTCCATATTATCGTATTTTATTTAACATTAAGTAATACCAGATAATACAGATAATATTAATAACTTCGCACTACATTTTCCATCAACAATATTCGGGATTATAATAATGCTGATTAACGAAATTAATGACGAACCATGCCGTAGGTACTACGTACACTGAAACCAAAACATTTGTGGTTTGGTCGGCAACTCTACTGAAAGTACGGGTAACTAACTTAATCGGGTGTACATTATAGCAGTGGCTAGGTCGACGTGGATACTGATTTTATGATAACATTATTTACCGGCACAAAATTATACCATTTTTTTTATCGGGTTTCGTTCCCGTATGTCGAGTCAGTTTTCGGTTCCTTCATTTCTAGAATCTAGCCGTCCTCATCGTCTTTCACACGCAATCCCAATCTGCAATTGCAATGCCTGAGAGATATTTCTCGACGGCATGTGAAGACAATTCAGGGTCTCATGGGCGGCTTTAAAACTCCGACACCCAGGTTAGTCATTAACCACACGAAAAGAAGAAGAAGAATCCATATATTTTATTTACACTTATCTAGTCATATCCTTTGCATCACAATGTCCATACAATGGGAATCGGCTGCTCCACAGCTTCCTTGTCTGCGACAAGGCGCTACTTTCAATGTTCCTCCACGTGAATAGATAGACAGCTAATATATTTTTGAAAATATCTCACTTTACAAGTGTATACTTGACTGCATTTAAGTGACACTCAAAACTCCCTGATACATTTTATATTATACGGTACTTAGATACTTAAGTGCGTACGAGTAGGACTGCAGACCACCTGCAGTTTTATGATTCCACATTATGACACGTCGCGTTTAATAACATAACATCTCTTTTGTCTGCCTTAAAGAACTTTTTGGTTCATGGTTTTAGACAGAGAAGAACGGTGTCTAAAGATATTACAGAAAACTGAAACTAATTATGGAATGGAGCCGTCACACTGCGTTTATTCTGAAAGTTGGCAACGTCGCTAATAGATGTCAAATAAATCGCTGTTTTCATTCATTTGGCAGTACTACTGTAATATTAACAAATTAATCAAAGCAGGTAGTTAAATATTTGACAGCTATTTGCGACTTTTCCAAATTTTAGAATGAACGCCCTTGAATTCTGAAGTATTTTGTTTTTTTTACTTCTAAAAAACGGTAATCGATTCAGTAATAATTAGGTAAATCAGAGAGCAATGCCCAGTGGTAATGGCCGCAAGTTACGTGTCGTGGGTCGTGGTTTCGAGCCCAGACAGGTACTTTAGTTTGTGTAATTTATTTCATCACCACTGCTTTCAAAACGGTGAAGGAAAACATCGCGAGGAAACCGGAATATCCTAGCAGAAAATTCGAAGACGTGTGACATGCACCAACCTGCACTGGGTGCACCGCGTGGTGGATTACGGCCCAGTCCCTCTCACTGAGAGTAGGCCTGTGCCCCAGCAGTGGGCACATTATAGGCTGTTTACAAATACAAATACAAAAATACAAAATGTTTTATTTGAGTAGCGACTAGTATACATTAGCTTTTGATTGGAGATTCCTTTCAAGCATGGTGACGCCTTTGTTAGGAGACTCCGCACTTCCTTAAGCTTTGGCTGTTCGTACTAATAAACAAAATTATGCTTATCCTAGGTAAATTCTTAAATAACATTATCCATATCATTCCAGCCATTTGTCAGTATGTCATTTACACCAAAAATTAAACCTTCGTTGACTAGTTCCTAGCATAGGTCTCGTTCTGGGGTATATTTAGATCGACGGTAGAGGTCATTAGGCTAAACACCTCATTTATGATATTTTTCCTGATTGACCAATATTTGTGAGTGCTTTCATACATTATGAGTACTCATGATATCTACTTGATGACTTTCGAAATCCTTTAGTAGTTCATTCGTCAGGTTTGATTAGATTGGTATCTCACGAGGTTAAAAAACAACGCTATTTTGAACATAATATTACGTCCCAAAAAGCTGATTTGATTAGGAGCCCTAACGTAACAACCTTTGAAAGGAGGTAACCAATGATTATTCTTTTTTCGAACACTGCTATTTGAAAAAGAATACCTAGTACAAGAAAAAGAAAGATCAGTTTCATATCTATGCTTCCAAGTATCGATGTAAAAATCAAATATTGAATGTCATCAAGTTCGAAGTATCTTTCACCATAAACACTGTCTAATTACATTTCGAAGGGTACAGTCATCTACAATATTGCTAACAAGCAAAACAGGCGTCTTCCTACTTTGTACTTAGGTACTCTGTTGTACTTAATTGCTGAACGTCATTCGTCTGAAAGCTCCAGTAAATGTTAATTATCGTACATTAACGTACTTTCAATATTGTTACGATGTTTGAAGCGAGATTGTGTTTTCTTTTTGAAGATTGGTTTGGTTCAGTTCTCGAAAAGTGTCATGGTACCCTTCGCCGCTGTCGGGCAGAATGTCACTGGGCTGTATGTTTCGAACCGTAATAGCTAGATATTTGATTTTTTCCCAAACGATTAGTAATTCGTGGAGTCCAAACTCAAGGAAGGTTCTGAACCCTAAATGCACGAGTTTGAGACGCGCGCATGGCTTGTTGGCCGATCTTTACATTGTAGATAGTTTTATTTAACTAGGATGTAGAAATTTAGTGTAAAGCCTTCTTGTGATCGAGCAATGCTAGTTTCGTAGAGTATCGGTTCAATTGTTAAGGTTTCATAGATACAATTCACTATCTGTGAAGACGCTAATTATCTGCATAACGTTTCATAATTCGATATAAATACTTTAGAACAATATCGGTTTTGAATTTTACTGTGTAAGTGCCTATTCTTGCCTTTAAGTGTACTTACCTCGTAAATTAAACAACAACGTATAAATTATTTTCTTCTTCTATTAACAACTTTTGACGCTGACTGTACGACCGAAAGCTTCCTTTCACAACTAAGTACTAACAATAATAGTACGGCCCGTATGTGCCAGTTTATATGGAGTAGCCACGTGCATCGTGCATTCTCATACAAAATTAGAGCCAGCGGCACGTGTTGCTTACGAATGCGGAATGTATTGCTAAGTCTACTAATAGTCTAAATGCGTTATTGTTTGAGACATCGATAGGAAGTTCGTCTTCTCTCGTAACTTGAAGAACCATTGTTACGAGAAGACGCGGTAAAATGTTTGACAGTCCGTATGGCAGTAGAAGAACAGATAAGATGAGGTGGCAACCTCATGATCCTGCTGTTCTTCCCAATTTCTTTGAAGCCGGCGAGGCATGGTCTTATTCTTTCATAGATACTAATAGGTGGCAAGCTAATTTCTATTAACAAGGCAGAAATCCAGGCTGCTATTGAAGATTCCCACTTTGTCTGATCACACGCTCGAACTCATTTCATTATTTTTTTTCTGTTTATTTATGCGACAGCAATAAAAGTAGGCGACAGCTGACTTCCTAGATTTCAATTTAAAAAGCCTGATATGGAGAAAATCTAATATTAGAGCTACCTAATAGAAAAATTATTGACGCTTATCATTTTATGAGATTTCCCTCTGCACGCTCTACTCGATTTTTATAATAAGCTGTATTAAAATATTATAGGGAATATTAATATTAGAGTTTAATAAAGTGTGAATTATTTCCAGCATTCATGTTACTCGATGATTTTCACTGTAAATAGTTTTGCGAGGAAATCGAAAGTACATTCGAGCGATCCAGAGGCAACTCGAACACTGGGTATATCCCAGCGTTCGAGTTGTCATGCATGGCTACTCAATGTTACTAACTCCTAACCAAACGTAACTTTTCTTTTAACGTTGACGTTAACTTTTACTTTTCTCGAAGAAATGTTTGTTTTACCTATAAAATAAACTTTAAAACTGGATGTTAAAGGCTTCGAGTAACAAGGAATAATATTGTGGAAAATATTTTTCGATATTTGCAATATTTTTCACAGTTCTTCGGCTTAGTTGGTGAAGGTTTTTTTTTCTAAACTCTTATATTCTGAGATGGAAAGTACGGTAAAATAAGAGTTGGTAACATCAAAAATGTTCAACTGCAATAACAGTTATGTCGAATATATGCAGTCATACTCACAGTTTAGATTTACATAAATGGAAAATTATATAATGCACCAAGTCGAATAGGAAGTACACAGGTATAAATATTAAAAACCAGCTAGCAACCAACTTTGAAGTTTTTAGTACCTACCATATTAATATGAATTTGCAGACAAATTGTGGTATTTAACCAGCCAAGAGATATGCTAATGTGACCCGCGTCACGAAGCAAACCAAGTTCAATGTCACGTCTGGCGAACACGAGCGAACAGCGTTTTATTTTTAACAAAATTAAAATGGTAAACGCCATGGCCCATATTAATGTTGAGTTATTGGTTGATGTTGTTTTGGATAACCAATCACATTCGAAATTCACTAGTGAAACTGAACGCGTTATGAAAATCTAAACCGCTTTCCAGAGCTGTCAGTGTCAATATGTCACAGCAAAAATGACACTGACAGCTCTTGAACGCGGTATAGATTTGCAGATAGCGTTTTTCCCTTATTAGAAAGGAGAGAAAAAAAAACAGATATTTGTATCATGTGTAGAATTGAAATTGCCATGGGAAAGTACGTAGGACCTTCCTCAAAACATAACATCACGTCTTGTTCCCTTAATGGTCGGGCAGAGGGTTTTACCCAGTAAAAAAAAAAATAAGTAATGCTTTTATTTCGTGAAAATTTACCTTGTGAAATACAGGATGGCAGGGACGTCGACGCGAAGCGAAGATTATGAACCCCCTGCGTTGAAATATTTCGTTGGTTATTAAAATAAAAAAAACTGCTGTTCCATACATTTTGACCGCATAGGTATTGCACTTTTCTATGAAACAGCAGATTTTTTTTTAATAACTGTCGAAAATTTTCGACCCTGGGGCGTTCAGAATCATTTACTGAATCCATGGTAACAGTTTTCGAGACGATGTTCCTGACACCCTGTATAATACGTTAGTTTTAATGATAATCTGGCAGTTTGAGTACTTTATACGACCCAAGTGTCCTTATATTCTGAGTTGAATTACACGTTTACTGACAAATGCGTGCACTGACTGGCTGATCTAATCGCTTATAACTTAAATCGCAGCTAATAGTAATTCTCGTTTGTTGGCTCTACGTTACCTAACGCGGTTTGGTGACTAAGGTAACCTTGGTTTACTTGATAACTGATAGATAACGAACCTTGGGAGAAGCAGCGTCCTAACGTTAGTTTAACTGTTTTATTTTATTTTATTGGAATCTATTTTGCTTGTCTTCGCCCGCGTGGAGCTCGGCAATTATCTCGCGGGAACTTATACTGGGATAAAAAGTATACTTTGACAAAACCCAGGTCAAGGTCATGGTTTCAGTGGTTGTTTGCACCTGTTCGCCAACCATCGAGGTCTATTCAACCGTCAAGGCGTGAAAAAGTACAACTTAATAGATAGACAGACAGACTTACTTTCGTATTTGTAATAATAGTATGGACATATGGATTAGCTTCGTATTTAGTTACTTTTATCCGACTTCCAAAAACGAGGAGGTTCTATGTTCGTCATGTTCTATGTGTCCATCGATTTTTTCGTAAATTCAGGACCGATTTAGAAAATTATTTTTTCATTTTGGTAGAGGAAGCTTGCGCGGTGATCCCATATGAATTGACATAGTTATGTATATAATTCCATATAAAAAGATAAAATATAAAATATAAAAATAAAGTTATTTTTAATTTTTGACAGCCGGTTATGTTTTTTGGTAATATGTTAAAAAAAATGAAAAGGGACTGAATAATCGTGACAGCTTACGTTAAAATAAAATAAAAAAAAAGCCTTTTATAGTTCTCATTTTTCCATGCAATTATACAATATTTGTTAGTATGCAACAAAGTTATTATATAAATCAATCAATATCCCAGTTACATAATTTAAATTATTTATATTATTTTTAATAATTGTAAAAAAATATTCGATTTCATTTTTTATTTACATAGCTTAGTTTAAGCTTAGTTATTATTGCCTCGACCCTCAGGCACAAACATATGAGTTTCAGATTTTCGTATTTAAATCCTGTTTTTGACTGAAGTTATGTAAACTATGGGAGAGTTTATTAAAACCAATGTTTACAGACGTACTAGTAGTTTAAGTCGTGATATTAAATTTTTTAGCGACCATGCGAGAGTTAGGTAAACTGATATTTTGGTTTTTTTGCGAGTTGGAAGGGGAAAATCTCATGGGTTCGCGTTACCGACATGCTAATTTCAACTGTATATCTGTAGCTGTAAGGGTGACAACTGTTACTTCATAGTTTTAAGTTTTCCCTTCTGTCGGCAATCCGCATAACTGCCGAAAAAAAATTAACAAAAAGCAATGTTTTTATATAGAGTTTTAATGACTTATTGCGTTTTAAAAAAAAAAAGATTAAATACAATATTTATTGAGAGTTAACTTATACGAAATCCTTATTACTGAACGATTTTCATTCAACCTTTGTATACATACCTACCTACTCAACCTTTCAAATTTTATTCAACTCGGGAGGCGGTCCGTTTTACTAATTGTGAAGACAATTAGAAGGCCCGCCTTCGTTAATATAGGTAGGTACCTATTAATGAGGAAACTCCATACCCCTTGCCCATTTCTTCGTTATTCTATTAATTTTTGACGGATTTTAACGACTTAAATAAGGGATTGTCTTGGAGTATTTTAGTTCCATTCTAATTTTACCTTCATGTAAAAACATTACAGCTGTAGTGTTAGGCTGTGTGCAGATCTAGACAAAGCAGTTTTCTCAAGATCTGCGCACGCACAAACTTACACCCGGTTTCTGTATTGAGAATTTGATGTTGAGAAAATGTCAAACTCTACTTTAGCATTACCCCGGTGATTCAATGTAGTGTCCTTCAAAGTAGCCTCACGAAATTAAATTTTAACCGGGAAATAATTTGCAGAGCTATATTGATGTTTTAAATGTTAAAAAAATACTTAAAATTCAAAGGACCTTTTATAACTGCTCTCCACATTAATAAAGACTACTCTCTATCTTCAAAACATATTTGTTTGAACTATTGGGTTGAAGGGCGACAGGCAACACAAAGGTTGTGAGTTTGACCCCAATTCGTTGCACTATGTTCGCTACTACTAGAACATGCACATTTCGCCTAATTAGAGTTAACAGATTTAACTCTAATAAGTTTGATTAGACACTAGTATTTACTAGTGTTTAATGTTTAAATGACTTTTCTCAAACATGCTTGGAAATTCGAACATTATTTTGACAACTTTCTTCCAGATAAATCGAAACTGCTGTACTGGTCAAAAACAAGCGACCCCCGGCCGGGAATGTTATTATGAAAATCAATGTGTTTAGCGGTCAAATAATTTACTATGAAAACTCATATCTGTCGTGTTATTTAAAAATAGAACGAATATTTTACTTCAACACATGGCAACAAAGGATTTAACTTTTTAAAGATTTTATTTAAATTTCGAAAATAGAGCTGTTGAAGAAACAAATGAACATTTTAGCGCGTAAAAAAATTTCATTGTCCGTCATTGATTCTGAAATTTATAATTAATTTACTTAGTTTAAATTTCCGCGATTTGTTTGAAAAAAGTACTATGCAAGACTTGGCCGCAACCAGGCATTGATGGACTCACGTATGTGTGCCTTGGCTTCGCCTCGGCCCACATATTCACGACGGTCCATCAATAACAATAATTGCTGGCCGCGACAGTAATGTACTATTCTGAGTTTATCTTGGACATTACTAAAATTGGTGAATGAAAAGAATCGTGAGGAATCATGTACAGTGGTGAGCAAATACAAATATTTTTTTATTTGCTCGTGCCTTCTCTGTATGAGAAGAGGCCTTTACCCTGCAGTGGGATATTATGTAGGCTGGTATTATTAATGAGTTAACGAACAACACAAATTCGTTGATATCTTTCAGTTACCACTTTCCCTAGATTTGTTATATCACTTACGAATAAATTGCCCAGTGACGCAGCATTTTATCACAATTTTATCCATTGGACTCTTAATTTTCGTCAGTAAACGCAACTCTTCCGTGGAACGAAGCGTTCCCTCCCTGCGATCTTTTGTGTTTCTGTCAAGGCAGACGAGCGCGTTTTTCCGTGTTTCAAATCGAGGCTGGTTATAAAAATAGGAATTTTTCTTTCCATCTTACTTAGAAGCAGGTAGGTACCTAAGTAAGTGGAAAGATAAATTCAAATTTTTTTTTCCCCACGTTTTAGAATAATTAAGTATTTCCAAATAAAGGGGTTTTCAATAAGAACGGCTATCTAATTACGCAACACATATTCGTAAACGATTACGACTGATCTGTTTCGTTTTGACAGTTCAACAACATTATTTACGTTGTTGAGCAGTTTTTTTTTTCGAGCTTACGTAGCAATGGATTAGCAATCTGTTTCAAAACGATTCAGATTCTGATTGATCGTGTATTATGCAATTAGGGTACTAGTCGATGTTGAAATGGAATAAAACAAGCTGCGTTAGGTATTAACGAAATAGTTTTTTTTTATTTGAAAGGCCTATGTATGCTATTATTTATGGAATATGACATCTATCAAATGTCAGCCGTGGTATAAAATATGTAATTAAATATATGAAAAATAATATATGATACCTATTTGAAATATTCTAGAAATCCATTCATTACACACAGCACGTGCAAAAAAAGTATTCACGTTGCAAACATTTTCATATAGTTTCGATCATTTGCAAAATTTGTTGGTACCTATAACGTCGTACATTAACGTAACCTAACCTCCTAATACTAGTAAGAATTTTAATTCTGCAACAATACATTGTTTTTTCTATAAGTGAGTAGGTTGGAATAGTCGTATAACTTATGTGGGAATATATAATATACATATAAGTTGGTTATTAATCAACACTAATAAAGAGAAACGATTTGTATTTTTGCTTGTAATGATTAAAGTACTGCACCGATTTAAATATAATTATATATATTATAATCACTGAGTAAAGTAGGCTATAATTTATAAAGATATAGAAACTAGTACATAATAAATAAATAAATTTTACAAAAATATCCTGGAAATTGAAAATTCACTAAGAATGAAACTAAAATACCACATGGACAAATATACGTTGTCGTATCATACCGTGCAACTGATATTCAACCTTAGGGTGATAAAGTATTTACAAAGTCAACATTACGTAACCAATAAATAGATAAAACCAGTATCAAAAGCTTCCAACACCCGATTTTACAACATAATTGTACGCTATAACCGCCTACTGTTTACGTTACCACGCACTGAGTACGCACAAACAACGCGATCTTGACTTCTTGACCCAATTAACCACGTTTCGCCCAAATCTTTTGAACCCGCTAACTATCAATCGGCAACTTTCCAGGTATGCGGTACTTGTGTACATCAATCTTTCAGCTTATATGTTTACATTAAAAACCTCAGATCTTTGTTTACATACGCGAATTGTTAAATAAATGCACTTGATACTTAACGTTTCCGCTTGAGAATCGGGAGAGATATGAACAAAGCGATTTAAAGAAATTGTTACGTAAAAAAAAAATGGTTTAGCTGTTTGGGAGCTAGCATGCGACAAACAGATACACACGTTAAACTTATAACACATCTCTGTTTGCTTCGGGGGTTAAAAATAGGCGAATTTCGTTTTTTGTTACCTAAAGGTTTGTCGTTGCTTATTAATCTTTAGTGATTATTTGAAATTGAATTTAAAAAAGAACGTAATATTCATGTACCTATTATGTACTTGTTTTGAATTTTCTTGCGAACCTTTTGAGGTAGGAGAGGACCCACAATCAGGAAAAAGTATTGGTTTCAAATGATGATCTAATACTAAAATCTTAGACTTTTGGCTATAATTGATTCATTACATTATCCTCCGAGTTTTCTCCATAGGTATTGATAAATCAAGGCAGGTGGTTGACGTCATGACCTGTAGGAAGTTTGAGAAACAAGCAAGTGATGTGGGCTACAAATTGATCATTAAAATGATGTTTTGAAAGCTGACGTCATCCGGCAGAACGTGCTCTTGAAATCCGATCTCAATCGATAGTCGATGACGATTTTAATTCAGAATTATGAATAGTTAGCTTCTGCCCGCGACTTTATTCGCATGCAAGTCGTAAGATACACAATATATTAAAATAACAGGCACTTTGTTTATAACACTCCGTCCCCGACACACCACGTCGCATCGCATCGTCCGCCCGCGCTGTAGTTTCGCTTAGCGTTTTTTCTTATATATTTTATTTTTGCTTTGCTCCTAAAGCTTCGTGCAGACCAGCGCGACGCGACGCCGCGACGCGACTCGAACAATACAATTTCTAAGAAAACTGGAGGGTATAACAATAACCGGTGTCGCGTCGCTCTGGTCTGCACGAAGCTTAAGGGTATTAGCGTGATCAACAAACTCTTCAGCTTTATTTTATTAGAATATATTGCATCGATTCTCACTAAGTTTACCACACATCACCACTGACTCACAGTCCTTTCGTTACAAGAACTATTTGATAATAGCCCATACTATGGTGATGCTTCATACCGTGACAAGTAAGAAGGTGCGCGGTTATTTAAGAGCCCATCCATACCTCAGCTCAAATTCACTTTTTATATCGCTCGCACCATACTGCTCACGGACTGAGTGAGAGCGAGACCGAGTGGGGTACTGGCGGCTTCAAGGCGCCGATAGTTTAGGTAATTTGTTATAACGGCGAAAATAAATGTAATAAAAAAACATAGTAACTCCTTTAGATTTAGTTATTATGCAAAGTTTCGTGATCTAATTTGAAGTATTTTTCGAATACCAACGGTTTATTGTTCGGTTTGGAGGTAACTTTGAATTTTATTTATATCGAGTAAATTTTATGGAATCGTGTTTTCGTCAAATTAGTACCTACTTAACATTAATCTCCAACTTTAAAATATATTTATTTCAAAATTAATGCTGCAGTATTTTCGATATAACGGAGGATCGTGCTAAGCAATTTGAGGTATTATAGACTCTTAAGTACTTAGGTACCTATTAGTAAAACAAAAGAGAGACTCGCGGTTATCAAAACATCGTGAATTGCAGAGTATGAGCCAGTGTGTCAGATGCTCCTTCTGAGTGAGAGAAGAGCAGAAGCCTCAAACTTGGCAGTAAAATAGTCAAGGACTTTACGAAGAAAATTTCTGAACTGATTTGTGATATTTCTCGACGTTGGTAGGTTTGTTTGGACTATTGTTACCAAACCTATTAATGTAACCAATTTCCTGAATCACATTACGTCATGACGATCATCAATTCTAAAATTATCGACAGTTAAACGTCATCACACTTAGTTGGCTACCGCTTCAGAATGTAACAAATATAGGTACAAAAGTAATACTGTAAGAGGTTAATTCTGTTTAAACATACAATATATTGTATTTTACAAAACAGACATGTTTTAGTTACGATGATGCTTTTGCTAAACATTTTAGAAATAAAACAAAAGGATGTTTTCATTTACTCCGGCAAGTCCGCCAATAGGGATGACGCCTCGGTAAAAAAAAAAAAACTAATTAGTCCGTCAGTAAGATAATAAAAAAATATTAGACACATTTAGGTAAAACTCATTTTAAGTCAGGGAGTGGGGTCACTAAGTCAGAAGTAATTATAAAATGTACATACTCATGACGTCATGGCACATTTTAACACTATGTATCGGCGTAATCTTTGGATTACGTAAAAAAAAGAAAAAATTCGTCTCTATTTTTTTTTTTTTAAATCTTCCTGACGGACTAAAAATATTTTTTTTTATACATCCCTATTATTCGCGAGGAGTTTTTTATTAATTTTTCCAGCATTTAAGAGAGAATTGGTGTTTTCTTATTATTTGTCTATTTCTCTTGGTATCTGTCTATTATATTGATTTAAACTGGCATTATTCGTTCAGGATGTACCTACTGGTACTTTTTAGATCCATAGTTAATTAGCCGACTGCCCCAGAAGGAGGGTAATGTTTTTGTACTAGTATCTACGCCTGAAAGCGTAATGTTTTCAACAGAGCGTGTAGTTGAAGGTGCCTACATCGCCATCTAGCTTTACCATTGAGTACTAAAGTTCGCAGCGAGTTTTAGGAGAGAAACTCGGTTCAGACAACCATTTGTAATTTATGGTTTTAATGTGTTATGTACGTTATAGGATATAAATGAGAGTGCACTTACCGTATTTTTAAGAACTTTTGCATTCTAATCTCAATCTGTCAAAAATACCTCTAATTTTCACGAATGTTCATATGTTTTTTACAATTTTTTTACATTGATTGTTGCTGAGATGAAAATGCGACCAGATTTATGAACGTTTTAAATTATGGGATTTGACTTTGAGGTTTTATTTCAGGAGGCATTTTCCCACCTGTGAGAATACACAATGTAGTGATTACAACACTGTGTTCTCAGCTTATCAATTGCGATTTAGTTTAATACTTCGATTATCATTGCTCAATGTATCGAAACAGTAAAATGCTACCTTTTATAGCGTTTCCAGTAAATTTTGTACCTATTTAAATTGCACTTTCGATTATTTCCGTAGAGACAGTCGATGTTTCAGGTATTTTTTCCGTGTAGGCGACTTTAACTTTAATTTATTGTTATTAAGTCTAGCATTTTTTGCACATTTATTAGTTGTATAGTCACAACAATAAAGCGCTCTACGAAGTAATGTAGAATGCAATAAATTGTTCGCTCATCAACCTTTAAGCCGAACACGTTTTCAACTGAGCTTTCCAACCACAGACACTGAAATTGTACTTTGAAATACGTATCTACGTAATATATTATTTTCGTTTAAAGGTTTGTTTTTAAAATTAATACTATTATATTCTTTTATTATATTTTTACATTCATATTCATTACAATTGTATATATTTTTATAAACCATTATCTTATATAATTATTATCCTTACCAACATAATGACAATAAGTTGACATTTATAACCTCCGTTTTTTTTAAGTAACCTTTCGGGGAATTTATGTATTATTATGACGTGTTAAAACTTTGACCGTCTTTTCCCGAAAAAAATAGAAGAAAATGTATCAATATTCCCATCATTTTATACCAAGAACAAAATTAACAATTTGTAAAGGATAGCATAAAAAAAATGGCGGCTGAGAACACTTTCAACGAAGTAGAAGAAGATAGTCAAGAGTGAGTCGGGACAAGTCGTCCGTCCCGCCGCCGCGGCCATTAGCTTGCAAGTCTTGTCGTTCTCACCCGTCGACGGATCATGTCGGACTAACTAAAATTGCAAGGAAATCCCCCTTGTGCCGACGACCCCACCCTCCCCTAATTGCGGCTCGAGTGTCGATTTATTTGCGAATCATGACTCCCCGCAACGACTTAATGACGATTTTACGATCTCTTGTCCGGTTTTTGTTATTTAAACATTTTTTTGGGTGTAGCGTTCCGTCTTATGTTAATATGGATTGGGGTGGTTCGATTTTTAAATAAGTGTTAATGTTGTCGCGTTTTTAAAGTAAAAATATTTTAGCTAAAGCATAATTATTTTAATGTGATATAGAAAATAGCACGTTTTTAACAGTAAACTTACTCATTTTTATTTTTATTCTAATTCTTAATTTTATGTTAGCATACAACTTCAATAATTAAAAGCTTTAAAATATCATTTCTGTCCGGTACATACCTCCAGGACTCGCAACAATATCACCTCACTTTTAGCAAGAGTGAGAGCTGAAAGCTGAACTGAATTCGGTTTACCTGAAACGCTAGTAGTTCATATGAAGACTCATAGATGGCGTTAGTTGCTTCTACTTCAGCTTTCAGACGAAATAGTTTACAGGAAATGCCAGGTTTTGTTAGTAATATTTTGTATGGGACATACTTACAGGACTTATTGTTACGAGTTTAGGAGACAGGAATGACATGAAGTGGTTTTAACCACTTACTTGCAGTCCAGCATTATAACAGAACCCATTTCAAAAGTAGGTACCTACCTAGGTGGATACAGCATCTTCTGAGTTATTTTTCTTCAGTATTTTGTAACTGCATGTAAGGATTAGGCAACCGCTGATGCTTCAAAATGTATCTGAATTAAAGAACTTCTGAAACCGTTACTTCACATGCGCGGTTCGGGTTGAACAATAAAAGGAGATGAGTCTAAGTACTTCTATCTAATCTCTCATTTCATTGAAAAGTAGGAAAGGTGAAAATGTAACGTTGATAACATCCCTAGTGTATTAAATAACGCAAAACAAAAAGCCTGAACATCTTAGAACCAGTCTTACCAAGAAGTATCGAATTACCCAGTAACTGTGTTGTGGAGGTCAGATGGGCAGTCGCTCCCATGTTTAACATTGGTATTCAGCTGCATCCGGTTAGAATGGAAGCCTACCCCAACTTAGTTGGGAAAAGGCTACGCTAATGATGATGTCATCATCATGATTGAATAATGCATAATATTTTATTTATTGTACTGTAAACTATGATAGTAAACATCACTCAAATTCGTACCTTATTACGTGAGAGTTGTAACATAACTGGCGAAATGTGCTATGTGAGTCTACATTACACCTCTCTGCCTAAACCATTGCGAAATACAGGCGTAATGGTATAATTTTTTGCTTAATATTCAGTATCACGTGGGATTATCATTATCGTGACTGAACAGCAAAAGCCCTGAAATTTACAACGTAATAGTTTACGGTATGGTACGTTTGTAGACGATTTGTGTCCACAGAACGGATCTGTACTTACACCTACTTATACTAAATGCTACCAGCCAATAGTGTATTTTTGGGCGTAAGCGAGTTGTAACGAGAATGCTCTACTTTCTCACGAAAATTACAACGCGACGGCAACACTTGAGTAAATGAATGAAACGCGCTAACGCCCCGAATTCAAGGCTCGTGTATTGATCCAAGCAGTGTCCTCTGTCCCCTAATACTTTAACAAGATATTTTTTTAATGTTTCTTTAGTAATCTTTGAGTCATTTCTTAATTACATAGTTGTTATATTAATAGCTAATTTTCAGCGAAAACGCGCAAGCGTAGCGTTGCACTAAGCTGCACAGGTCGACTGCATGCGTTGCAGTCTCGACCTCATTATTCACGTCAAAACTGTATTTTTTCTTTGAATAATAAATACACATTTTTGTGTTATATTATATATATACCTAAAATAAAGGCGGAGATTACTAGAACGGGATTCAGCAGTTAAATCAAGATCGTTATAAAGGCGGGGCGAGCGAGTCAGTCTGACCAATCACGCAACACCTAGTTACTTATTCCTTATATAATCCAAGCCGAGGGTCTTATGTAGCTAATAAACATTTCTTCACGAATTTCCTTGGGAAGCTGACGTGTTGCATGGGTGTTCAACTATGAGATATTTCGCGTCTCTCAATCACTGCAGGCTGCTTTGCCAATAGATTCGAATGCTTTGAATGATTAAGTACTTAAAAAAGGTGTTAATGTTTTCTGAAAGCAATGTTAAGCAAAATAACTGTAAAGTTAAGAAATGTTAAATTTTTGCCATGGTTATGATCTTTCCTTAGTTATCGAACTCACCTTAATAGGTGAGTTCGATAACTAAGGAAAGATCATAACCATGGCAAAAATTTAAAAATTAATAAAATTACGTTATCCTGAAAAAAAAAACCTAAACATAGTAATCTATGTTTAGGTTTTTTTTTTCAGGATAACGTAATTTTTTAATAATTTAACATTTTCTAATGATGAATATTTCCCGTGTTTCAGGTGTCATCAACGAATGATATCTACTGGGAGGGAGAGGAATACGCTTCAAACGAATTCCTAGAAGTGAAACATGACCCCACCGTTTTTGACACCCTCAAGCGCTTCAAGAGGCAATGGAGTAAGTTTTATTTAATATAACTTAATATGATATAACATTTTATAAGAAATACCTTATTATAGGTAGGTACAGTGTGTCATTGGTAACAAAACCAGTATAAACTCCTCTCTTATTTAATTGAAATTCCTAACTACGCTACGCTACACTGACGTGCGGCCAACTGTACCTATTACTACTACTACACAATGTGATTTTTAATAAGTAGGTATTACATGTTGATATAATTATAAAATATCATTATTTTTTTTTTAAATAAAATTAAGGGGATATTTGATTTATTGAGGTAAAATGAATAAAACATAAATAACAATGTACCTAATAAATAAATAAAATGAAAATATAATATCCTCACTTAACTATAAGATTTTATATCTACGTCTAAAGCCTGAATTTTATAAACAAGTTAATAAATAATGGCGGACATAATAGAGAGCATTTTTACTCCAAAAATCAAACACCAACCATATTTTTATTGACAGCTGTCATTTGTCGCCCTTATAAGACGGCATCGCTTTTTTTGGAAGGACAACCACGCTATAAAAAAAATTATCAATGATTTTTATATTGCGTCTGCTTGAAACTAATAATTAATATTTTGTGTTATTTCAGATCCCTTCAGCTTCTGGGGACCTAAAGAAGAGGAAGCGGAAACCGTTACTGACACAGTTCCTGACGACAACGGCAGGTAAGCGGTCATAAACTTCTAAACTTGTGATATAAAGAGGTAATAGAAGTTTATGAAACTGTTCCTTATTGAGGGGTATTATCACACGAGTGTTTTAATACTTAGTTATGTGCAGTTTCATAAACTACTTTATCTACATTGGGATTGAACCTACTAAATACAATCAAAGTTAAAGATCGAGATATAAAAAAACCCCACGAAATTTAGTTCAACAAAAGTTTTTTTTTTAAACTAATTTCCAGAAATAAATACACACAAACAACAATACAGGGCGGTTTGTGTGTAATATCATTTATAATCATTTAACAAAAATATTTTTTTATTTCAGTTATGGCAAGGATGATGCTGACCTGGACGTCGGCTCCGGAGTACCAGACAAGTCGGATTCTGAACCGAGAGAAAGTGAGTAGT
Organism: Agrochola circellaris; assembly: GCA_914767755.1. Classification (NCBI taxonomy): domain Eukaryota; kingdom Metazoa; phylum Arthropoda; class Insecta; order Lepidoptera; family Noctuidae; genus Agrochola; species Agrochola circellaris. Next base: position 19,800,723 of record OU611840.1, on the reverse strand, counting down.
AACATAAAAATAACCTAACCAGTGGTCGGCAAACCGCGGCCCGCGAGCCGCATGGGGCTCTTTCGATACAAATATCGATGATTGCGAGCGTAGATACGCGGGGTTTCGGTCACTAAGCAAGATATCAAGTATTTTTCTACTTCTTAGTAAGTTAATTTTAGGAAGCGTTGTGGAGTGAAAGAGGATGGGAGTTATAAAATATTAAGAAAAGTGTATTGAGACAATTTGGACACACAGAAAGGATTGGCTATCATAAGAAATCTTAGTCGCCAGACCTTGTTTTATTAGACCATGTTTTGGATTATTTTATCCTAGGTACCGAAAAGGTTATGTCAATCTAGCGAATTTTACATAACAGAAAAATAAACGAGAGCGTTTTAGCGGGCATTCCAGCGAGCATTCTAGCGAGCATTCTAGCAAAAGGACCGTAAAATTGCTTCGAGCTTTTCACCGTGCCGAGCAATTCTGTCATTGTTCCGCTGCCGTCCCTCTATGCCTCCCGCACCCCTGTCGCTGTTGACTAGAACATTCGCTAGAATGATCGTGAAAATATTCGTAGCGATGTTCGGCTCTATGCTTGGCGCTGTTCGCTGTTCAGTTCGACAAATTTAAAAACGGTGAATGCTCGATGTTCTGTTACAAGTGAATGCTCTATTTAATCAGCACCTTAATAATATGGAACGCTTTGATAGTGATTACCAATTATTAGGACCAAACAAAGTCGTGAGACCGTGTACAGATCTTCCTATCAGTTTATTAAACGTTATTTTTATAACTTTTCAGAGACTCTTCGCGTCACCTTCCTTGTCATGGAGCCATACATCACGGCGTACTCCAACAGGGACTCTCCCGAGTTCCTGAACATCTCTCGTTCGCTGGCTAATGCCGTCGACCTGCTCTTCGAGAGCCTGCCCGGCACGCAGCGATCGAGTCTAGTCAGGATACAGTAAGTGCTGATCCACATCGTCATAATAATCACAAAAGCATTGACCAGCCTGTTCGGGTCCTCTACTTTTGTATACAGAAATACGAAGTATGTGACGTGAGAAATAGTTAATGCTTTATCATAGCTACCTGATCAAGATACCCTGTATCATCATCTGCCTAGCCTTTTCCCAACCATTGGGGTCGGGCTTCCAGTCTAACCGGATGCAGCTGAATACCTGTAAAGTTTAACGGGGACTGACTAACATAAGAAAAGTCACAAGAAAATTCTCAAATACCTTTTTTTGTTTTCAGGTCCCTAGTCAACGACGACTTCCTCTGCAAAGTCACCTTAGACATCGTGACGACAAGGAACGAAGATACGGATACCATCAAGGACATTTTGAGGAATCATATCAAAAACAACGGACGTCTTGGAGTGACCTCCGTGCGTGATGGTGACTTCAGTGCCCAATTAATTGACCCAGGTTGGTGAATTCGGTATTTGACGACAACTGTATCTTTATAGGTATATAGCCTTGAGTACTACATATGTATTTGCAGCGAAGAGAAAGTTGAATAAAACCATTTTATCTTGCATTCAATCAAACACCAAATTTTTAGGGATCCGCAAAGGTAGCCCGTGAAATTCAAATTTTCTTACGTTTTTTGCAATTTGCAGGTCAGTGTCAGGATGTACCTATGTTTATCAAAATATGATTCGCGACTGTAAAACATTTGTATTTACAGAATTATAATCATTAGAATCATTAATACATCTCTCTAAGAGAGTTCTTCCATTGAATGACTTTTTCATGAAATCATGAATTTTGCGGACTACCTTTACCTACTTTATACAAGCTTTTTATTATAACAGGCTTAGTTCGTATTATATTTCTGGTTACACTATTTGTCACCCATTTTTCAAGCACTTCCTGGCCTCATATTGAGCTGAAATTTGCCATACTTATGTAACTTCGGTGACAATGCAATAAATAGTACTATGAAGCTGGTCTGATGATGGAGCCAGAGGGTGGCCATAGGAACTCCTCAACTTGATAAGATAACCTTCTAGTGTTTTGACTCGTTATTTTTGTCTCGATAAAAACTATTGCCACTGTTTAATTGCTATAGTTAGCATAAAACAAAAAGTTGTAATATTTTTAAGCTTTGAAGAAAATATTAAATTTCTGTGTTTACACAACTTTCATTTAGTACTTTTTAGTTCATTAATATTATACTATATATTTTAGTATACTTATATTTTAATTTTTACAAAATTACTGTTATATTTTTTAGATTATAGAGTTTTTTTGCATTTTATTTATTTTTATTGATTACTTTTATTTTATTTAGGAACCACGTTTGACTGCGACTTTAATGAGTTCACGTGCGACGAACATATTTGTCTGCCATTGTCTGTGAAATGCAACGGTCGAACGGATTGCAGGGACGGCACCGATGAATATGATTGCCCTGTACCTGATAGTCAGTATTAACCAACATTTTTATTTCTTTTACACGTTTTATCCGACTGCTTTAAAATTTAAGTTATTAATGTAGTCTCATCCTATGTTCAACCTATCTCCCTACTTACTCTATTATCTAGATTTTAAACTATTTCTTTTTAATTTCTTTTTCATCAATGCAGATTTGTGCATAGACTGGCCACTAAATACTTGACTTTACGCATTCTTTTTTTCAATTTATAATGCCGCATTCTTTTTTTCAATTTATAATGCCTATCTTTATCTTCGGATTCTATCTTTTTTATTTTTTTATGTTTATTATTTTCAATTTAAAGCATCGGAAGCACCGCTGCCAACGGAAGGATCACCGGTAGATTACGACAACAACATCGATGATAAGGACGATCAGCTTACTGGTAATGAGAATCCAGATGAGCGAAATTCCTATGAAACTACTCCAGATTATCGGAGTACTGACTACGCACCACCAGAAACAAACAATTATAACCAGACGCCTGATAACAGTTATAATCAAAGTATAGAGCACCCAGATAATCGGTATAACACTGCCGCAGGTCCTGACAATCGTAATCCTTATGACCAAAACGCTGGACCAGAAAATCAGGATCCTTATGGTACAAACGCGGGCCCTGACACTCGTAATCCTTATGACCAAAACGCTGGCCCAGAAAATCGGGATCCTTATGGTGCAAACGCGGGCCCTGACACTCGTAATCCTTATGACCAAAATGCTGGTCCAGAAAATCGGGATCCTTATGGTACAAACGCGGGCCCAGACAATCGGGATCCTTATGGTACAAGCACGCGACCTGACAATCGGGATCCTTATGGCACAAACGCGGGTCCAGACGACCGGAGTCCGTATGACCAAAACGCTGGCCCAGACAATCGGGATCCTTATGGTACTAACGCGGGCCCCGACAACAGGGATCCTTATGGTACTAACGCGGGCCCCGACAACAGGGATCCAGAGCAGAACGGAAGTCCTGACTCCCGACCTGAGAATCCAGATGACCGTAACCCAGTCGACCAAGAATCCGGATATTGGCCAAGAGGTGACTTAGGCGAAGCAAATGATCCTAACTCTACGGGTACGAACTTTCTTTTTGTTTTAAATTCTTTTTTTAATCTCAATTATTTATTTCTGGTTTGTTTCATGGTAAATTATGAAACATCTTGATTTATTTCTGTGTTAAATTGTTTCTTTCTTTCTTTTTGTATTTTTATTTTATTTTCTTTTGTTCTTTCGTAAAGATACACTTGGGGGAACAGACACTGAGACTGAGACTAACATCTACGACACTACTACAAGCCGAAGTTATTATGGTAAACATTGATAAATTATTTTGTCATTACTATTAACATGTAACACGATTATCAAACTTCCGGTTGTCTGACTACCCGTAATGATTGTCAAAGTCTATAAAATATGGCGGTCAGGACCAACGACTTAACGGGCTTTCCGAGACACGGAGGGGTGAGGAGAGGAAGAAGGGGTGTAATGGATGGTCACCCATCCACTGACCGAACTAGGCAAGCGTAGCTTAACCATTTGTCGTGTTAAAACCATATATTTCTCCACAGAATGTCCTCCGACATACACACGTTGCGATGAGACTCGCTGTGTGGAAGCAACTCGTCGCTGCGATGGCATCATTGACTGCGCCGATGGTACTGATGAGGCTGGCTGCCCTAGCCGTAAGTACATTACCATGTGACAGGTTTCCAACAACATCAGGGAACGAGGTTGTTTTGACTGCATTTATGTATAGGTGCGTGTACCTGACTTGAAGAAAGAAGAAATTAACAGTTAATTGACTTAATAAACCACCTACTGGAAGTATTCACATCGATTTTTTTTCGGAAACGGTAACTGTAAAGACAAAAGCGGGATATGAGTGAAAGAAGAAGGTACCTAAGTGGGCCATCCAGTCGTCTTATTGTCTGGGTTACCTTATATTTCAACATTCAACAACAACATTATTGTCTACATTAAGTACAGTTATAGTAGGCTAAAACATCGCCAACTTATTACATATTTTTATTTATAATCCAGGTATACAGAGTGGCAGGGACATCGAAGCGAAGCCGGTTACGTTACGGATTCAGTTCAACGCAGGGGGGCTCAGAATTATGTACTGAATCCATGGTAACCGGCTTCGCGTCGATGTCCCTGACACAGGAATTACTTCAACGGCACTATTGTAAGATTTCTAAGGGTTAAGGAATTGCTGGAATGGGTACTTATTATAATTCAGCCATCAGACGAGTAAGTGAAATAATGCTGTTTCGCTTCCTTATCGTTGTAAATGGATTGATAACAACTATTATTATTATATGAATACGTGAAGCAAAAACTTTGTACCCCTCTTTAAGAAAATTACGCGGACGGAGGAGTATGGAGTTTGGCACTGTTAAAGTTTAAATTGAGAAGGAGTGCAGAAAGCTAATATATTTATTTATTATACATAAGAAATAAATTAAATTAATTTAAAAAAACATTACACACTACCACGCGTTTGACACAAGACGGCTACCTTAGAATCAAGTCATTTAAATTAATTATGGTCGAATTTCGACCTCTGGGCGGTTCTTGATACCGATTTTGCGGATAGTGAGTAGTTGTAGATATAATAAATAAATCGTGCCACTGAGGCGCTTCTTCTTCATAAAAAAAAATATGTTTTTAATTATGAACGATATACGATGTTTTGAGAGCAGACCACTGCTCACCACTGCTCTACTGCCACCAAGCCCAGCAGTGGTGGCCCAGTGGTAACGGCTCCGACTTACGAGTTGTAGGTCATGGGTTCGAACCCAGGCAGGCGTTTTACTTAGTATAAATAATCACCACTGCTCTCCAGACGGTGAAGAAAAACATGGTCAGGAAACAGGCATGTACAATTTTTTTTTAACCACAACGGTGTAGCTCTTGGCCTGCATCTCCTCTGATGGTAGGTTATGATCAAGCTGAAGGTGGAAGAGAGCTTCACCCGGAATTCTCAACCACAGAGGACTGGCTAGAAACAAAAATTCTAAGATATTGACATCTACCAATCCGCACTGGCCCCGCGTGGTAGTTTACTGCCCACTCCCTCTCGATAAGAGGAGGCCTGTATCCCAGCAGTGAGATCATTATAGGCTAATTATTAGTCGATTTTTCACTTGCAAAAACCACCCTTACTGCTACGACATAAAGGCGCTGTCAATGTCAGATCGTTAACACTGATTTTCGGTTGACCGTACCTAACTGTACGGTACTTTAGAAGTAACAAAAAACTTTTCTACAAAATCACTCGTCCACTGATTGTTAAATAGTGGAAAGAATTTCGCCCATGTTTTAAGCGACTCTGAAACTTTGTGAAAAAAGCCAACGTTTCTATTTGCATTTCTAAATAACAGGATCTCTCCTTTATCGACAAATGAATTGCAGATGAAACGGAACGAGGTATACAAAGTTACTAGAGTTATTTACAAATCTAGAAGAAAGTTGTCTAACATTAGCTAACGAAAATAAAACTCAACAAAACAAGTAAATCTCAATAGGCTCTAAAAACCGTTCAAGGCATTTTTAAAACCAGGTACAGCTAGGGAAATGAATTGTCAAGCAAATTGGTACCCTATGTCAATTTGCCGTGATATAGCCATTTCAGTCAGTTACGTTTTATATTGCTTTTCAATTAGCTTGACTTTTTTTCCCCTGATTTTACTATCATCATAAACATCACTAAAAAAAAAAATAACTACTAAATGCCTATGGCATTAAGTCCGCCTCTGAACATTTTTGTGCTTGAAGTATTAAATAAATAAATCACTATATACTACGAACTTACAAGTACCAACGAATGAGTAATATCAATGTAATATAACAACAGAGGGTTCTTGAACTCATGTGTTTGCAATTATGCAAGCCGACCAGGCAGCGTCGATTATAGTACCTACTGTAAATCGTTTGAGTGCACTCGAGAATTGAAGATGGCCTATTTATATAAACTACTATTAATAATCTAGTATTGGCGGTTGTTATTAGTCCACTGGTCTATTCAATTTTGTAATTGACACTTCGATAACGTGGAAGAGGCTTCGTTAAAGAAATCCTCACTTATACACGTTATCGCCTAATACTTATATCGACTAATAACATCAATGATTTCAAAAGAGTAATATATGTAGACGGTGACTGGTAATTAGTGAGCGATACTTAAACACGTGACTTTACCAATGAATGACATATAATAATTTTATTAGTTTAGAATGTTTGTGTTTTTAGCACATTAATGATCACAATGAGACTTTTCTATTTTCGGGCTCGCTTTCACTATACCTAAAAGTAAAATTTTTCGAGAAATTTCGAAGTCATTCTTCTCACTCGTATTCTTTCATATAAAATACTGGGTGATATTTATAAATAATTAAATGTATAATGTTCCTGATATTAATTAAGCTGTAAACAATCATTTATAACTATAGAAACGGTTTCCGAAAGGTTTGTCGTAATCAATTTTTATATAAATAAGAATTCATATTTATGAGCCATCACATAATTATATCGTTGAGAAGTGCGTGAGACTAAACGGGGCGCCATACTTAAGTGGCGCCTGCGCAGGATTTCGGATTGATAACCAAATTTTAAGTGACGCACCTAATAAGGAATATGATCTATGAAAATAACCATCTAGATATTATCTGTAAATATATTCTGGTTGGGGCTGGAGACATGGATACATAAATATTTTTTCTCAGCTTTGTTTTAACCTGTTGAACAACTGGCAAACAGAATCCAAATCATATAGGCTGATTATATTACAATGTAAGGAATCTGAAGTGTTTCATACGTGGGCTACTATGAGTAGAGACGAGTCAAGTACTGCCGCCGCACCGTATCGAATATTATACCACAGGCTCTTGAACTAAATAGCCGTCATAATCGACCAATTGCATTCCTTTCCTATCCTTATAAAATTAAGGTCAATGTGCCACTTAACTAAATAGTATTTTACTAATAGGTTATGTTAGTATCGAAACGGTGAAGGAAAACATTGTGACGAAACCAGCATGTCCGAGAACAAAAAAGACAAAGACAAGTGCCGTTCACTAATCCGCACAGGGCCTCGTGGTGGAATACGGACCACTCCCTCTCGCTGAGAGGAGGCCTGTGTCCCAGCAGTGGGAACGTATAGGCTTATTATGTAGGTAATCTGTCTCCACGCAGTGCATTGTTGACAGATTGATGAGCAAATAGGTTCTAACAAAATACCATTGGTAACTTTTAAGAACACGTTGTTGGTAACTTTTACTGGCGGTATAACTTATCTATGCTAATGAGTAAAGCTGAAGAGTGTTTTTTGTTTGTTAAATCTCTCCCAGTCGAATAATTAAAAATCTCTTTGTATTTAATTGCCCAATTCTTGAGAAAGGTTATTGAACATCACCTTTAGGAGGCGGGTGAGCCCGCGGGGCATAGCTAGTATTGAAATATAGCTCAACAGCTGTAAACTAATTTGAATCTATATTGATATCAATACACCGTGAAGCTCTATAGTCAATTACGAGGTTCATTAACGATATTGAACATCACATCAGATGCGTTTGATTTAATCGTTGAAGACCCTAATGTCCTATGAAATGAATACCCGCATTCCCATAGAATAAAGAGTTGACTGTTCAGGTCTAAAGTTATTCAGCTTCTGTCTGTCGGAGCATATTCGATTGCTTTCGACTCGTAAACACGAGTAAAACAAACGCTTTCGAGATTATCTTCTTTGTAGGTTTGAATTGAGTGTCTTATAAAATATTCGTGATTATTTTTATATTATTACTGTTGTTGTTATTACAAAATAATTGGATTCTTTTCTAGAATAATTATAAACAAAATGTTTAATTCGATTTTCCCAATACCTGTCCTTTCTTCAAATATGTATATATAACTATATATACAACACTATGCCAGCGACATCGTCCGACTCCGACATCAAAAATCTTGTGCAAAATATCAGCTTTCCAAGGGTCCAAGCGTTGATAAGTCAGGGCTTTTCTTTATGTGTCTTGATTATCTATAGTATCCAAATTAAATCAACATTTAAAGTTATTGTTTCTATTTCATCGTCATTTAAGTACTGCTAAAGCATTACATCCATGACTACTATCTATTATATAATCATGGCTTCTTGTAGTTTTCTATTCAAATCATAATTTACAGCCCTTGTAACTAACTCACTCACATCTGAGTGAACTACAGTGTCATCTCCAAGTATTCTAATCTCAATATTAGTCATCACGTGTTGACCGTGCCACGTATCGGTGTCCTTATTGCCATAACATCCGTTATTAAGCCATCTAATCTTTTATTATGATGAGTTTAACATTCCTCCCGCCGCCCGCGCCGTTTCTAAGCACTGATAATTGTAGCTTTGATTCAGCAGTTTTGCCTTTGTCTGGTTCCTTTGTTTGTAGACGTTGCAGGTCTATGTCTAGGAATCATGTTTTGTCGTGATGCTGTTTAATTGTAATCTACAGTAATAACCTACTCAAATAAGACTATATTTTATGAATGCTTGAGACATAATCATATTGTTCAGTGGCGAACTACTAGATACTATTCACGTTAGGGGTAAAGCAGAGACAAAAATGTAAGGGCTAAAGACTTAAGGCGAGTTCCACCAAAAACTGAACACGACCAGCAGGTTGTGTTCAGTAGTTCGTTCATTTATACCGCGTTTAGGAGCACCCAGTATCATGATCGTTGTGAAACATTACTCCATAGACCAACTGCACGTCCGGATATCAAATAAATGTTTGTTAAAGAAATAAATAATAGACCTTTGAAAACCAGAAATTATAATCTATATGAATCGTCAGCTTGTTACGGTTTTTTCATAGCAAAGAGATGAAACAAACACCCTTAGGCACTGAATTACTGTTCAACCTCCTTTGTTAGTAATTAATTTCAGATTGTTCTATGAACCACATACGTAAGACGGTGGTGTAGCCACATGAGCAAAGAAACGGAAGTATTGACGGTTAAAAATGGCAAAAAAAGCTTTAGAAGTGAAATAAGCCATTAGGTCGTGCTATAAAGCTTAATAAGATTCTAACAAGGTTATCTCGAAAAAGTAAATGAGAATCACATAACATACAATCACGCCTGTAATTCCCTAAAGGTTAGGCAGAGTGTATCTTTAGTACACCCACATTTCCTCAGACTCCAGGTTGAGAAACTCCTGATGGAAATGGTATAATGAGCCTGGGAATAATAGGCCCACAATACATAAATAATTTTTACTATTGATGACCTATTTGACATTACCTCTTGATATTTTATTGACGCCGTCTATTAAGAGGCCAAAGTTGAACAGTACACTTCTAGGAGTTGAAATATGATGATTCAAACCTAAATAGATACTAGTCTTGATAGGAGTGAGGTAGGTCATGGTTTGAAAGACTAGGCTCGTACAACAGCAATAGGATAATAAAAACAACAGACTCAGCTAAGATACGTTCTTAATTGCCGAAGGCCAATTGGAGATTTATGCTGACTTAAGGCGCTGAAAGAGCCAAATTCACAAAACGGGCTTGTTATTTTTTTACCACATGTATTTCTGAGAAGTAGGTCGTTTCCAGGATATTTTTAGAAAAAGAAAACTCGATACAGTAAACTAACTTTGACTTTCCGTCCAAGATATTATCTGTATTACATAACAACGTAGGAACGTTGGTAAAATTAAAAACAATAATGTATTATTATATTTCTAGGCAGAACTTGGTTGTTTTAATTTTCGATTAATCAATTCATTTTTGAGTAAATAGATCATTGTTTCATATTTTGTAATAAATTACAAGTAGGTATTGTGATATCGCGCATCTTGTTTCTATGCTGTCCGACGGTGGCCGCGCTTTAGCTCTCGCCACCGTCTTAAAAAAACCTCAATTACAATCTAAAACCGTAGATGATTCGTATGATGTCACCGCTGAAACAATTAATCGAATAAAACATAAACATTAATAGAATTTATTTGAGTGTCACGTCAAGGTTCTTCATTTCAGTTGTCTTAATTGTTGTCTGTGGGTCCTGGCGCCCCATGCCTTGATTGAAACAAATTGATACAAGCCGGCCCGGTTCATACACAGTCGTTATTTATAATTGTCTCCAAACACTGATTCGTGTTTGTTTGCATTATAATTGGCCGGAATTCGGCTGTCAACTGGTTTGCCTCCCAAGTTGCTGCTTCAACTTAACCTATTTCACTTCGAATAAATTGATTGATACAATTTCAGCAGATATCTGTTCTTATCTTGCTAAACTAGGTTTGCTTATCTTCACCTTCACACCAATATAACATTTGATACAAGCCACAACAACAGGAAAAAGCTCGCTGCAAACTTTTTGAGCGTAAACAGCCTAGAAAGGCTTACTTAGCTTCATAATTAAATGAAAAAGCCTCGCTAATGAAATGTTTTAGTGATCATTTACTAGCCGCTCCCGAGCACTCACTATTATTGCATTAGCAACGTCTTGGAATTTATAGGCATATATCCCTTTGAATATGCATTTTATAAAATAGAGTAACAATGTACGAAGGTTTTGCTTTCCATTCAGTATCGAACAATATAATGCTCTAAATTGCAAATCTTTGAAGATTTTTATACCATTTGTTTTGACAAACTGGGATCTTGATAAAATAGATTCTGAACTCGTAAACTTAACGCTGCAAAGCCGACTTCACCTATCGACCGACTTCCTAAGAATTTGTAGCACGTGTAGTTCCCGAATTCCCTTTACGTTCCACTTTGTTAGCAAAGCAAACTCAAAAATAAACCTTTGTTTTGACCGGATAAGCAGAGCCTGAGGCTGTGCCGTCGCAATAATTATGATTTTTGATCGAGGTTGTACGCTTCACACAGGACACAATGCCGTTATGTTCTCTCAGAGAGGATTGCTCAAGGTTAAGCGATGCGGGCCGCCTTTTAATGTTTCTTTAGCACAACAAATCGATGCTCACTCAGATGTCTCGCTGGCGGTGGCCGTGTGTTGGATCATTTAGTTCCCTTCAATATGATTGAGCTGAATGGTTACGATCCATGCGTCATGTTCATGAACGGGCGCTGTCAGTTGGGACTGGTCATCTCTTAGCTGCCATGGCTTATTAAAAATGTTGAATTGGTTTTTATTTTTATCTTTTTATTACGGACGGTTTTAACGTGCTCGTCTTTCTACATTGTTCTCACATATATAATTTCAACATGAATTATGTAACCAATATTTTGGAACAGTTTTTTTTATTTAATATGAGTTTTCTTGGACTTTCTTGCCCGTATTTCTCCATAGGTACCTACTATGCTTGGCTATATATCTGGCGTAATGTGGGTGTACTATAGGTAGGTACAACTGTGCATAACCCTTTGGGAAATACTGACCTGATGTTATATTATGTTGTTTAAAAAAGCATTGAAGGAAAGCCGATTCCAGACACATAATACACGAGACTATTGTTTCGAAGACCAGCACGCGTAGCATGACCACCATAGAAACGGGTTTTGTCGACGAAAGAATAGACAAAATGACTGATTGTGGTTGTGAATCTATGGTGATCATGCTACGTAGTAGTTATTTGGTAGTTTATTAGTATCCTGTATCCACTCCTGGCTTCCTGACTAAACTTCAAATGCCACAACGTTATATTTATACATTCTTACAACAATATTCTAAGTAGCTGAAATGTTTCTTGTAAGGCGATCCACAACTAAGTATGTACAGGCAAGGAAATTAACTATTTATCAAATTGACACTTATTAATTTGCCGTGTTATTGCTAATTCATACAACTGTCAAAATGACAGTTGCGATTTGAATAAACGGAAAATTTAAGCTAGTAGTCAATTTCCCTGACTTAACCTAAATAGTCACGCTCAAATAGCTCAGTACCTTTCGCTTGTTACTATATTTTCATCATTATCTTTTTACCCGACTGTCAAGGAAGGGCTATTTTTTATTTCCCCCAAATTTTCTGCGATATCTGCCAATTACCTCCACTTCAATATTTGCCACTTACCCTCGCAGGACATCGGTTCATTTACGGTCTAGAACAAGCCGGCTATCTTTGTTTGGCGATTACTTTATTCCTCAGATAATAAAAGTTATCTGACTATTAAAAAAATCAGCCCATAAGCCATCATCATCCAGCTTGACTTCACCCACTGCTAAGCTGAGGGCTCTCTTTTCTCCGGCCGTCCATTCGTTTTCCCATATCAAAAACCTCTGTACCAAAGTATCCAATTCCAATACATCTCAGGATCAAAACGATGATTTGTGAATCGGTGTTGTGATATGATGAGACCAGCATCCTGAATTCCCGACCTTAACACGACAGCTAATCGGTGTCTCAACAAACACTAGGGGATTGAGGTCAAGTTGTCGGCGAGAGAGCAGAGCGCGTCACAAGAAGTGCCTAATGACAAAATTGGATTCTCCTTACCATAAAACAATAAATATATGAATACGTGTAGATCCTATAGACACGTGAATTTAAAATATATTAAAATATAAAAAATCTCCGACACAAAAAAATCCTCATTTCTCTTTCCTATTTCATCACCAGACCCTGTTCATCATCTATCTATAAACTATTCATTAAGACCATTCCAATGAGCCGAAACACGATACCTGTGCTATAATTTGGTGAGAGAGTTGGGTACCATGCAAATTCCAGGTGATGCTGCAGCATCAGTTCAAGGTAGAATACCAAATTTCAAATCGATAAGACGTGTGGAAGACGCTGAAATTCATTCATCAACTAGAAAATAGCAGATATTCTTCAAATGGCTTACTGATTTTGATGAAAAAAATGTCTAAGAACCATCTCTAGAAAAAAAATCAAATTTAAAAAAGCCGCAATCAAATCGGTCCACCTATTTAAGAGCTCCGAGAGGGCACCTTGCCACAGACAGATACACACACAAAGCGTTTAAACTTATGACACCCCTTTTTTATGAATGAATGGTTCTTGTTAGCCAAATTCCCATATTCCTCTAGTTCAAAATACGTTCATATGGCAAATGGTATTTATGTCTGCGGATGGCAACACGAGAACAGTGCTATAAACGGTCAATTTACGGCGATGATGCCACTTCATATTTTTATCTTCAAGATGATCTGTTTTATTAATTAATTATGTCCTTTCATAACTAGTTTTGGTAACAGATGTTCGTTTGGTGATTTCATTGAGTTCTACCGTTCTGTCGGTATTTGTCTGATTGTTAATTACCTTATCAATTATACTTTTATTGTTGGCTGCTGCTAGATATGCTAAACTGACGTACGTTTCTAATTAGGTCAGGTCCTGAGATACAGTTTGACATCTCTATTGTGTTCATTCCAATATAAATAAATAAATAAAATAAATTAAAAATCAGATCATGGTGTCCATTTTGTTAGTAACAATATATAAGTTATAACAGTTATATACAATAAAGTAAACTCAACATTCACTACTGCGCCATTCCATGACAAATGACGAAGCAATGACTGATGTATTAAAGCCATTCTTAATATTTCACAATTTTTTTTGGTACTATCAAAAACAGTGCATTTCTCATATCTGTCCACATCCAATTGAAAACTATTATTGGTAGGAAAAATATTTTTCCATTTAAAAGATTGTCTTCCATTTTTTGCAACCGCTTAAGCTCAGTCTTGGTTTGGGTTTTGGTGATTTCTTAGAAACTGTTTTAGTTAGAGATTGCAAAAGTAATTCCTGAAATAAGCAACTGTGACAGACGGAAGGACAAACAAGTAGCACGGAACCCAAAAACATCATATTAAGCAATACCTATCAAAAAATATTTTTTTTGTTTACTAACGAAAATGATTAAGTATTGTGACATCGAGTGATTCGATTTGTGCTTACCTAACCAAAACATTTTAGCGTTCCACATAATCCATGATAAGTAGGGCTATAAAATCCAAAACATAATATTCATTATAATAAGACTATTCGACCCCTGGGTGCATCGTTTAGGGTTAACCATCTAGTGATGGGTATTTAAACTATCGATATCGATGAAAATGTCATCGTTATCTCTAAATCTGTAGTAGAATAAGGACGTTTATTCATAAATAACAATCTAATTTTATTCTAATTACCTCTCTGTAACGGTAAATTTATTACCCGTGACTACACAAAAAAATCACAAGTTTATCACACAGGCAACTGCTGGAAATAGTCTCTTAATGTCAAGGCTACCATTCATTTCATAGACAAATTATTTGACTGATCAATTATTTCCATTCTCCACAATATTTAAATCAGTTCTTAATCAGTATTTGCTAAGTAGGTAGTATGCTGTTATCACACATTTACATCCGACGTTAGAAACTTATTTTAATATACTCAATGTAGTAGGGATCGGGGTCAAAATAACAAAGACAAAATATCTTCGTTACTATCCTGACCTTTGATTAATTAAACAAAACATTAAACTGAACTACCTATTATGTTATCTAATTGTATTATATTTATATATCTACGTTATTAATAACGTTATTTTTTTTTCGTTATTCTTGTTACTTACCTAAAATTTATAATTTGTTATTTATTAATATTGATAAACTCTGCGTAATGTTCTAGATTTTAATCTAAGTTCAGTAGTCCAGGGATTGTATTTAAACCACCCATAGATATCCAGGTAGAGACAAATTGCCGCTTCAGTTTTAATGAAGACAGCCAATTTCCGGGTACAAAATAATTAAAGCACGTTTATGAAGCTGCGATATAATATGAGATCAAGCCGCTAGCCTAACTGAAGCAATATCGTTGGTATGGTAATATAAGTAAGAACGATACCTAAATTGTATAGTTACACAATTTTTTTGAAAAACATTGTATCGTTTTTAGAGACATACAATAAATTAAAATAGTAAAATAATATAATTGGGTAGCTAATAATAATCGATAAATCTACGTGATTTTTCCCTGCACTATTCGAAGGGCTTGCGTGACGTCGCCAATCGATATTTAGTTGGTATTCATTATAATTGCATGCTGTCTATTGAGCCCACAATAATTTCTTGCTTATCTGTAGCGCAGTAAAATAAATAAACTTCGGGGATATCGCGGAATATGATAGGATAAAGTAAAAAGTGTAACAAATAAAAAATTCGTAAATGCTCTTTTGTTTCTTAATATATGTATTGCAAATAACGTGTTTGTCTTTTCTCAAAAATAAATCTGAAAACTGCTTAAATGATACTTAAAATACGTAGGTAGATAACCTTATTAATACATTAAGATTAGTAAATTACATGATATTGTAAAGCGTTTAAAATGTCAATATAGAGAACAGTTAATATATTTAGATAGGCCATTACATAACGAGCTCAAATAATTCAAGTCATTTATAAACGACTTCGGTCTCGTAATAATAGTTATGAACTGGTTTAAAACTTTATACCAACAATGTTATTAACCTAATTTGAGGAGTTTCCCTTGGTATTCAATTCTTTTCGTCGAACCTTGCGTTCACGCAAATCAGAAAGTATTTTCTGTATCCCTCACGAAGGACTCGGTGACAGCCGAATGCCTTGTCATAGACTAAGTAAAAAAATAAAGACGTCACAAGAAAACTTTGATTAAGTTTTTTTTTTTATGTTTTCGCGTTAGTCTCGAGAGTTACCTCCTCCTGTACCTTTATTCGTTAAGATAATAAGCTCGTATAGACAAAAACTAAGAACACCTTAAATATTGTTTAATATTGTTCAAATATCAAATATTGTTACAGCAGAATTGCTGTAACAATATTTTTCTGCTGCAAGGTCCTAAACCAAAATAAAACCAACGTATTAAAAAGAAATACAGAAAATGACGCATGCATTTTTCAAACTAAAGTTACATTAGTCGTAGTCATCGTTCATCATTTTGAAGTTTGGAAAATACCATAAACACTCTACTTAATACTGTACCAAAAAAACAATAATAATTTTATTTGCATTTCTCAAAAAGATAACGAAAGCACAATATATACTGTGACTAATTTATACTGTGACGAAAGCAACCCTCTGAGAATGCATAACAAACTAGTCACAAAACTTAAATAAAAAGAACTCTACACAAAAGTGATCAATTTTGGTTTTCGTGATCAGAATAAGTACGCTGACATAAAAATAAGTTTCACTATGAAATTGAATACCGAGGTTTGCGTGTTCCGGTACATTTTCCGAGTTATCCATTGTGGATGTCTCTCTTACCCGTAATAGGGTATTATATTAAATTGGCGATATTGGTACATTAAAGTACCGATAAGTGTACCAGTCAATGTTTGATAACCTCTGTTTGGAGGCCGAATCTGTAGAAATAGTGATAATATGACATATGTTGGCTGCGTGTCGTGTTCTTGGAGTATTTAGGTGGATCAAGGGTGGACAGCTCATGTTTATTCATTGGCACCTAGAGACTTAGAATCATTTATTTGCAGAATATATAGATGTTACTAGTCTGTTGTAAAAGGTGCTGGTTTAATGTACAGTCCATATTTTGCCTGCTTAGGGCATGCGTGCTTAAGCATCAATAAATACTAGTAGTATTTACTGATTACTTATTTTACTAATAATACGATCTCCACCGATTTCGGTCACGGTGGCCATCTCAACGGAGATTAGCCACGTACACACGAAATATTATAGTGTGCAAGTGCGTGCGTAAAGACAGGTGCACTTTCTGTTATTTTACTCTCATAGGCCGATGGGACGCCAATCCGACATGACCTCTATAAGCTCTATAAGCTTCTCAGTATTCAACCCCATTCTAGCTATGTCATCAAACCAATTCCACGGATAAGATAATTACAATTTAACCCTTGCCGTGCTAGTACTATGGCTTTGTTTACACGGCAGCCCAGTCTTCCAGACGCATCGCGACGTCTCTTCCGTCGCAAGCGGCGGTCGCGACATTCCGATCGCGACATTATCAGTCGCATGTCGCTCGCACACCTGATTTATGTCGCCGACTGTTCTCGCTCGTGAACTTTGTGGCAACTGTATAAGGAACTGGGGTATTAGCGGAGACGGGTGGTAGATTATCATCAGTGTAAGGGTGGAGCGAAATCGGTTTCACTTTTATGTGACTAATCGATTTAATCGCAACTGCTGGAAATAGTTGCGCTGCCCAGCGATTTTCTTCTCCTTCATACCCTGGTCTTATTGGCTTATGTCACTTGTGGTAGATGTAAAAAGATTTTCTCTTCAATTCTACCCTTTCCAACCAAATCACGATATCATTGACCATTTTCTGGTCGAAGCAAAGTTGATGTGTGGGTTATAATCACCATGAGCCATAAGGATGATTAAACTGGTTGCACCGTCATTTGTTCTCGAATATTCTCGATCAACCATTGATTATTGATAACCACTTTATGCTTGATTGATCGAAGTGTCAGTGAAAATGAACTACCTGGAAGATATGCAGTTTGATCAGTTGGTTCTCTTTCTTTATCAGTGACGTTATTAGAAGTATGAGTTTATCAATAATTACGGCTTCCTATTTCATCTATCAAGTCACGAACATAGATGACGCTTTGAACCTACCCAACTACTATTGAATAATGGTTTAATAGTCTCCAGTGAATCACAATGTTCTAACAAGCATAGTTTATTGTTGTCTAGTCTCATGTCATTAGTCACACATATCTCTTCTATCTTTTCCTAGGCGCCATCAGCACCAGAATAATTAAAAGAATTACCTACATCAACTTATGCCGTGCACTGACTGTCCTGTGACTTCGGACAAGCTAGTATCTTTGTAGGCACAAGCAAGCTGTAATATCTTAACAGGCACTTTAGTGTACCTATATTTTATTACATACTTAGTGTACTGGTTGACGTATTATATATTTGAGAGCTAATGGGGAGGGGAGACCAAAGAAACGATGGATGGAGTGCGTAAATGATAATATGGCTGGCAAGGGCTACCGACATGACGACTATTGAGAAGTATGGACGAAAAACACATGCTGCGCCAACCCCACGTACATAAATTTGGATAATGGCAGGATAATGATGGTGACATTTGAGAGAAAAAAATAAAAAAGAAACGCTGAGAAATTGCAGATGTGACAAAATGTTTACACATTTTTACTACCGCGATCTTAACTTGTATGTAACTTACCCTAATTTCACTATTTTCTGTAATTATTTTGTATGTAGTAACCCTATAATAGTAGGTGTCTTACGATAATTGAAAACCGCAATCCGATGACAAAACCATATTGCCCCATAATATTATGGTTGTAAATAAAGAGCCAGTGATGTCAGAAAAATGATGTAATCGATGTATCATTGTATGCACTACCGGGATAAATGGGCGTATGATAAATAAGCTGAGCGCAAACGCATCCCGGCCTTAAATGAAGTTATGACTAAGTAGTGTCAACTTGTTAGTACTGCAGTCATTGAGGTAGTAATGGACTATTTATAACACTAAGACCTCACTGGTAGGTACTTGGATAGACTCGAAACTACTACCCACTCTTGTTCTGACTTTTCTTACCGAAATTGCCAAACGGCTTTTGTTTTCTTTAAAGAAAAACATGTCATTTAATTTAAAATGCCACATCGCATTACTTTGCACGTTTTAATTCTTATCGGCAACACTATCGCTGAGTTATACGGGGTGATGTTTTCATGTTTGCTTTTTGAGAAAATAAAATGCAATTACGCTTTTCTTAAAAATCTAGCCGATGTAGGTCTCTCTCTCTCTGTTAAATATCCCATCTCGAAATCTCACCCTGTATATTAAATGAGGATATTACCAACGTCAGGAAAACAAACGGACTCATGTAGTACTTGACTGCAATGTGAATGATTTGTTGTCAATTAATGGAATACATTAAAATTAATACGTGGGCATTCGAATCTATAAATACGTGATGACATTCATCACTAGATCAATAGAATATTCACTTATCTAGGTAGGTATAGGCAGGTACGTAATTAATAATAAAAAATGTAAGTAACTAACTAACCTAAATACCTGAAAGTATGACTAAGAAATTTATTACTCGTACATTTACGGATCTGAAATACGCACTAACTGTCAATGTAGATAGCGTGAAGATTGAACATAACCTAAAAAATAAGATATACACGAATCATGGGTTTACTAACTAAATAATATTACGGTAAAGTAAACAACAGGCCAGGAAAAGGCGTTTTGCAAAAGTTTTGTGTCAGTGTGGTGTTGGTACTATTTTTAGCACGTACCTACCTACAGTCTTCATTTGTGTAGGCCTCTGAGCCCGCGGGCCGTTGCGTGCAGTGCCCTCATTTAGCACATTTTATGACATAGTTCCGACTTACTATTTCACTTTTTGTTTAAACTATGTCTGTCAGGGCATGCGCCGGTAATTATGTCCAATGAAAAACTTGTGTTGTGTGTCGTAGTGCACTCTTTGCATTTCAATGGGACAGTTCAAAAGTCTACCTTTATATGAAAGATATCTTCCGCGATAAAAAATTTTTGATGGAAATGGAAATACACACTTTCATAAAAATATTTCAGGGAAATATTTTGCCGTATTTGTAATTAAAGAACGGATACTCTCGTGGTGTTGATACAAGTGTTCAAAGAGATAATGTATTGCAAGCATATGAAATCAGGGTTTAAAAAAAAATTACAACCGAGCACATTGAATTTCTACATCTGTTGAAACAGGCTATCAAAGGAAGGATTTATTTGGCACAGTTTACTTCGTGGGCAGAACCTTTGACTCTATCATTGCGGCTAAAATTAGCCATTTCTAATTAAAGCACTAGGTTACAGTATTAAAATAAGAGAAGGATTCTTTTGTCCGATATTGCTGGACACATATTAATTACATATACCAATATATTATGTTCATATTAATTATTTCCAATACATTCAAAAGGTAATTTTTGTCCTTTTGTTTCGAAAATTATATTTCAGTAGTACTTAAATATAATTTTCATGACAGCTTTTCGAAGTTGGTTGCGAATATTGACAAACAAAATGAGGACAAGCATACAGTTGGCATAATTTTTCTTGATGAAAACTCTAAAAAGCCTTTTCATGAAGTATTTGCGGGTGTTCCACGTACTCATTAATGAAATGTGGAACTTTTTTGAGGAAATTTGTGACTGAGTTGAAAGGATGTTGTTGGGGTGCTGAAAGGATTCATTAACGAGAAACCGTTAGGTTCAGGTATTAAGATATTAGGGTGCAGCTAAATATATTTGTGCATTCAAATGGGGTGCATCAGACTTGCCTATTATTCTCTAAGTTCGGGCAGACG
The DNA here is from genome assembly GCA_914767755.1 of Agrochola circellaris. Lineage (NCBI taxonomy): Eukaryota > Metazoa > Arthropoda > Insecta > Lepidoptera > Noctuidae > Agrochola > Agrochola circellaris. The sequence goes on along the minus strand of OU611840.1, from coordinate 19,780,013 downwards.
CACCACAAACTAGTTCAGGTTGACAAACTTATGATAATTATGGTATAATTGAAGGTACGTTTGTTTAGCCGAGATCGGCGGAATGCAGTGTGGTCGAGTTATCACTGGGTGATGTCACATGTTATATAGCCTATGAGTAACGCTCCGTGACTACATCACCGGTGCACGGCTAGTATAAATAACTAGCACACATTCTAGTGCAAGAGCAAGGCTAAAATTTTTCAATCCTTCTCAGTTTGGGGGTCATAAAGTATGAGAGAGTCTGTCTTGTCCTTTTTTGTATATTTTCGGCAAATCAGATGGGTCACGGAAATAGCTTGAAGACTAGAAAAGAACATGTTTATGAAGCGCTGAAACAATAAACTAAAAACATATTTCTGTGCATAAAGGTACGACATAATTAAAAAAAATATATATCTTGGGCATTTATGGTTACCATGATGACTAATAAATCTCGTCAAATTAAAACACACTTAATAAATGTTCAGTAGTTCAGGTAGTGTCATGGTCTTGTCCATCACGCGTCTAATATTCAAGTAACAAGGCACCGTTTTCAGTATATGCAGAGGCGCTGAACCTTTGGTTCTACCATTGATTCGGACACAAATGACGCGATACAGAACATTTTAACATCTCAGCCGCCTAATGATTTCTAAGAATGTTTTAATAAATGGGACGCTCGACATGTTGTTATGCAATCAAATACAGAGATTGTGTCATTGTTGTTTTAGAATATACTGATAACACCGCCTAATCGCACTCATTCATACTTGGAACTCAAGTGGCTGATATTAGGAATTTTAGGATTGTACGAGAAACTAAATACTTTGATTGAGCTAACCATTAAACAAATAGGGATGTCGTCAATTTTTTTTGTCCGTCAGATAGGTTATGAAAAATTATTGGACACGTTTTTTTTCATTTTTTACGTAATCAAAAGATTACGGCAATACTCTGGCATAATGTCACTCTCCGGAAGATTGTATACTGAATTGACGTAGCGAGCCCAGACTCCCCAACTTTAATGCGTTGTATCTAAAACAATATATATTAATAGGATAAAGCAAAAAATACGTGTCTATTTTTTTTTTATTATCTTGCTGACGGACTTAATAGTATATATTTTTTCTCATTTCGACATCCATATTCTGGTAATCGTTCGTAGCTATACATAAAGTATTAGAATGTTAAAATTATGATTTTTACCCCTATTATTAATAAATGCGCCGCCAATCTTGGAGTCAGTAGTAGCAACCGCGGTCACTTCAGTGGCGGTTCAATTCCCAATTTAAGTGTGTTTTGTCTCACGACAAAAAGTTTTTGTATTTCTGAGGGTCTGAATGAAAATGAATGAATTACGATTAACGAGACCAAAAACAAACTTCAGTTCATCCCCTATCCCAATTACTTAATTTGGCTAAGTTATGCAACATATGATAATATCCACCTATGTCCGGTTAATTTTACTCGTTCAGTTTTTTTTATAAATAAATATAATAATAATATCAATAAAATTAGACTAGCTCCTATGCTTGAATCGGTTTACGATACAGTTTCGGGAAAGACGAGTAAAGCAAAGCTGGGTCAACGCAATTGCTTGAGAACGGATGGACGGCGGCGGAAGTGAGCATCATAACACACTGTTTACGTGGATAACACGATTTTCCATGTCAAAATGTTTCTGAAACGCTGTTGTGTCAAATTGAAATAGTATTAAACGATTTCAAGAGGTCAGATAGGCAGCTGCTTCATGGAAAATATATTCAGCTGCATCCGGTAAGACTGGAAGACGACCCCAACAAAGTTCTCCGTCGGTACAAACCTCTCTACGTAATCCTATAAAATATACGTTTCTGTCTCATAATAGGTACTCATGTCATTACACAAAAATAAGTACCAACATTGAAAAAAAACATTTGTTATATAACGCTACAAAGGTGTTTGTTGTTTTGTTGGTTAAAATTATACATAACACAAAAATTGGTAGGGAAAAAAGCCTAGCTTTATATAGCGATACAAATATCTAATTAAGTTGTATATAAACTTAAGATTTGTTTCAAACTAAAGGCCGAATACCGTACATATGGATTACACAACAATAATAATATGTTGTTATACTAATTTCAAATTAACTCACAAATATTTTCAGAGAAACTGGTTCCAAAAGTATCCTGAAAGTCATGCTTTTTATTATATAATACGTTTGGCTAAAAAGCCCCTGAAGTATTTTCAAGTAATCCAACAAAAAAAATACAGGTTGGCAATTATTGAACTATTTTAAACTACTCCTCTATTTAATACCATAGCTTCTCAAATATAAATCAAACTATAATACATCAATAATAATGTAATGTGACGTTAATGGTCCAACAGGTCCGCTTCAGTCAATGAATGATGCTTTAATTGACAACTGAGCGAAATGTCGATGTAAATTAGAAATGAACCATTCATGTGTTTATTGAGTTTCCGAGTAATTATAACCTTGTTGTTTGACTCGCATTCATGTGCCTTAAATAAATACATAATAAACTTAAACAATATACTGATTATGATTTTTGACAGGCGTAACGGGTCGTCAAAGTCTGCAACCAGTCTTACCAAGGGGTATCGTGTTACCCAGTAACTGGGCTGTGGAGGTCACATAGGCAATCGCGCCAAGTATAATTCTGGTATTCAGCTGCATCCGGTTAGACTGGAAGCCGAACCCAACATAATTGGGTAAAGCTTCCTGCAGACCAGCGCGACGCGACAACGCGACGCGACACCGGTTATTGTTATACCGTCAAGTTTTCTTAGAAATTGTATTGTTCGAGTCGCGTCGCAGCGCCGCGTCGCGCTGGTCTGCACGAAGCTTAAAGGTTAGGCAGATCGATGGACTAAATCAACATAAACACCCAGTTGGTAGGTAAATATTTGAAAAGTTTTGGCAATAAAAATAGAGTATTCTTAGTTATACTTACTTACTCTATTTAACAAATAGTAAAAAGAATATTGGCAGTCTAATTGAAGAAGCAAGTAAAAGCTTAACGTCTCACAAACAATCATTGAATAGAACTTAATATCACAGTAGAAACTACCTACCCCTACGTCAAAATATCACCCTATAAAAAATGCGACGAAATTATAAAACCCTGTGAAGTTTCCCTAATTATGCACTAATAAGTAATAACAAAGAATGCACAAAAGGGATGAGGCCTATTATTCTCAGCAGTGAAATGAAATGAAATTGTTTATTCTGTTAATTCGGATTCACTTTTACGCGTCATATTAAAAAAAAAGCTAGATGGAGTCGATATTTCTTATCCGACTACCCCTGAGAAGAAAAGCAAAAAAACTCAGGGGTCCAAGTCTCTTTTAAGTTCCAGACATAATCTTGGTCAGATCATGTGAAGACCATGTGGATTAGTGGCTGAAAATGGTCTTTTGAGGACCACACAGATTTGAGTGGAGCTGTCCAGTCAGTGCACGCATTTGTCAGTAATCGTGGAGCTCAACTCAGAACTTAAGGAGCTCAACGACTAGACGAACAATATCAAAAGAAGAGTAGATGAAAAGGGACATTTGGGTAGGAGAAAGAAAAAAATATCCACGTAATCCTCACATTCACATAATTAAAGTAGTATAATACTTTACAAAGTAATAATGTCATTTTGTCTAAAATATTCTTCAATTTCAATGTGTATATAAAACAGGTATATTATGATGATTTTGCATGATAACTAAAATGCCAAGTTTTATGGTATTATCACAAGACTTAGCGGACCGAGCAGCTCAAGCTTTTTTGTCTTATTAATAATCAAGTACCCTTTTTTACAAAGTTTGGTTTTAATGCAGCTTTGGGTCAGGTTCAAGTGGGTGGAACTAGACGGCTAATGAACAAAGAATATAAATTCACCTAAAATCCAATGAAAGTAGTTGGTACCTACATTGTTTATAGTTCGTTTTTTTACCAATCGACGGTAATTTTAAGTCAGACAAGGATACACTTAATAAAAATGCCGAATTGAACTGTTTCAACTGTGTTAAAACGTGATAAATATGCACCAAAACAAGGGCATATCTGTTAACCAATTACAATTTATATCGATGGATCTTTGGACCGATCCGGCATTGTTCAAGACCTTTGAGGCACTGCCGATTTAATCAATTATAATAATAATAAATAATAATACCGGCATGATTGTCCCACTGCTGGGCATAGGGGTCTTCCCAAACAGAGAAGGCCACAAAAATTTATCACTACATAAAGAAGGATTGGCGATTTCATACTTAAATCCTAATTAATAATAATTACTAATAATTATTATAAATGCAAAAGTGAGTTTGTTTGTTTGTTACGCTTTCATGCTAAAACAGCTAAACAGATTTCAATGAAATTTGGCACATGGGTAGACCATCATCTGGAGAAGGACATAAGATACTTTTTATCCCAATATTCCCACGGGATCGAGACTTATACGGGTGAAAACGCAGCGCGCAGCTACCTAACTATAAATCCAGTTCCTCACGATGTTTTCCTTCACCGTTGTCAGTAGTGTCCAAGATAAGCTCAGAAAGTACGTATGAATTGAAAAAGTCACATTGGTACTTGCCCGGATTTGAACCCACAACCTCAAGCATGAGAGGTGACTTTATAATATTTTTTTTTAATTACTTCATATTATTATTTATTCATTATATTTCCATCAACAACCATATCAATTCGCATAGTGTATTATAAATACATTATACAGCTACTTATATTTAAAGCCGAGACTGCACTAGACATGCGATAGCGATGTGGGGTCTAGACTATAGGAGCACTAAACATTTAGTTATCTAAGAAAGCGGTGAACGGTCACACAATAACAGCTGTCCTAGTATAGAACGTCTTTTGGATTCCTTACCCGATAGGTCCGAAACGGAACCCTATTACTAAGCGTCCGCTGTCCGTCCGTCTGTCTTTCAGCGGGCTGTATCTCATGAACCATAAACAGTTGAAATTTTCTCAGGTTTTGCATTTCTATTGCCGCTATAATGTTATAGCGGCAATAGAAATGCAAAACCTGAAAAAATTTATTATTATATAACACATAATAAAAATAAGTAACAAATTAAAGGGGGTCCCATAAAAGAAACGTGATTTTTCGGCGTTTTTAGCTAAATATTTTACTGTGGTACGGAACCCTTCACTCGAGTTATTTTTTGCACTGTGAAAATGATAGAATTTTCTGACGGCCGATAGAATATGACGGCACCGATCTAATACAAAACCGTAGCGAGACTTCTTAAAGCAGCTAACCGCAATGGATGTAAAATCACAAAACATAAAAACGATTTCCTTGAGATGATCAGATTCGATTGGATAACAATACCTAGTTACCTCTGAGGAGATAATCACACTAATATCTACTACCGCGACAGGTTTATCGAAATCCTGGTTTCAGGGAGCTTATTTAAATCAATTACAATCGATCACATTTGCTAAGACTAACCTAAATATATTTACGATTAATTAAGATTAATCGTAAATATATTTAGGTTAGTCTTAGCAAATCTAAATATATTTACGATTAATCTTAATTAATCGTTAATATATTTAGTGATTTGTGGTGCAAGAGGGACTGAGAACACCAATTCAAAGCTTGTACTGAACAAAAATATTTTGGTGAACAAAATACGCTGAAGCTTGTCAACAGCGCAACGTTATCGCTTTACCCGCGTGTCACCACTTTAATACCGAGTCGAGTTGGTTGTGTTCTGTGAAACACTAGCTGATATCGCGGCTCCGTCTCGCAGCTTTTCCTTTGAGGCTCTGCTTCGAGAGCAACTAGATGACGTTTTATTTATGTTTAGAATATGTTAGTTTGAATTTTCAAGTACACCTTGGCAGTTAGACAATGAGCAATGGGAATGGATCGTAACCACTCTTGAAATGAAGTGGTAATGAATTTAAATTATGAACGCTGTTTTGTTTGACAAAGGATCAATCCCCGTGATGATGAAATATTAGGCGAACTACGCACTTGATGTCGGTAGTGAACAAACTGTCAAATTTTCAACATAATGAAATATACTTAGGTAAACATCGTTTTAAAAGAAGCTTTTAATTAACTAAAAAGGACTAAATAAAACATACGTAAACCTAAGCACACTTTAATATTTTCTTAAAAGAGTGAGGCTCGTTTCTGAGTGTAAGAAGAATGTTCACGCCTCAAGCCAAAAATAAGAAAATATAAAAGTTCTATGTTTAGGTTTACGTAACTTTTATTTAGTCCTTTTTAGGGTTCCGTAGTAAACAAGGCACCCTTATAGTTTCGCCCGACCGTCTGTCTGCCTGTCTATCCGCGGCTTAGCTCAGCGACGGTCAGTACTAGAAAGCTGTAATTTGGCATGGTATACATATTAATCACGCCGACAAAGTGGTCAAATAAAATCAAGTTTTTTTTTTTTTTTTATGGTAACTCCCCTGCACGTAAAGTGGGGATGTCTTTTTTCCCGTCAATCCCATAGTGTGGGGTGTCGTTGGAAAGGTCGTTTAAAAATATTGTGGTTGTGTAAAAATCATTTTTCAATTCAGGAATCCGTTTGCGAAATATTAAGCTATAAAGTTCAAATTTTTGTTAAAGTCTAGTTTCTCCCCCCCCCCCCCAAAGTTACATAAGTATGCCAAGTTTCAGCTCAATCGGAGGCCAGGAAGTACTTGCAAAATATATGCTAAACATCATAACCGAAAATATACGAACAAAGAAAGTTAATTTAAAGCTAGTAAAAAGTCTTGTTTAGGCTAGCAGTACTAGCCTGAACTAATAGCTGAATGAGATACTGAAAATGCGGCGAAAAATTCAGCGAACTAAAGATCTGACTTGCATCTGATCTGACCTGAAACTTGCAATCATTAGTTAGTTGCATTAAGATACGATATACTAACACTAGAAAAGTAATAGACGTAACATTCAACTATTGCTTGATAATCAAAAGTTTCATAAAACTCCTACAATTTTGTCCGCTAAAATTAATACCCATAATAAGTAATAAATTATAGTAGACCGCTATGCCCAGACACCAGTGCATTAAACTGCACTACGCTAGACTCCATTAACTCCTCCCCTTATTTCGCAGACGAGCTGAGGTTAAGCAAAGTGGAACCTTCCACAGAGTATCACCTGATGCACCAGGAATTCCAGCAACTACGTATAGAAGTAGCCCAACTAAAGGTCTCGCTCAATACTTCCATAGAACGGGTAGATAACTTGGAAGCGCGAGTAAACGCTCTCGAGCTTAAGCTAAACCAAAAAGCACCAACAAGTAAGGGCCCATTAGTAGAAAATAACATCGCTGAGCTAAAATTCCAATTGAACAAGCGAGATTAGAAACTGCTCAAAGACATCGAAGTGACTGGAATTCCTGAGGCCAGGGTTAACACTATTAAGCTAGTTGTCATACTGAGGAGAAGGACGTCGTTCATGCTGAGCGAAGCGGATCTACTCGTAAACCTGTCTGATCTGAATGAATCTGACGGTTCCATCTCCCTCTCAATCTCTGCCGACATCGCTGCGCAACGTTCGCGCATTATATCTGTGGGCTTTGCAAGACCCACCTCGCGCGATACACTACTGCGTGCGGCTCGGGTGCGCGGTTTGCAAAATTAAGTGTAGAAATAAGTCGTCATCTGCCTAGCCTTTTCCCAACAACATAATTATGTTGGGGTCGGCTTCCAGTCTAACCGGATGTAGCTGAATACCCGTATTTTACATGGAGCGACTGCCTATCTCACCTCCACAACCCAATTACTAGGTAACACAATACCCCTTGGTAAGAGTGGCTGTCAGACTTTCGGGCTTCTGATTACCCATAACCGTAGAACCGGAGCATGTAAATTTTCTATATTTGTATTGTTTTCTTTTAAATTTTATATTGGGATAGCCTCGGCAAATTATGTTCCTATGTGTTTTTGATTTTATATTTTTAGTGTATATGTTATTAACAGTACTTTTGTGTTGTGTTTTTCTTTTGTTGTTCCACTCAATAAATCATTATTTAATCTGACTATCTATCTACTCTTCCACTAACTTCTTTTGTTGGTTCGTTAAATGACCCTAATGTGCCAGGTATAAGATTCATCCAGTCTGGCTAAAGTTTACCTATTTATAATAATTCATTTTAGAGCTACAAATTGTGACGTATGATGCGCTTAGTTACTTCAGTAAAAATCTCAAGACTTTAAATTTACGATAAATAATAGTGTGTTCTATTTTTTGGAAGATAGTGTCATAAGTTGTAGGATCTTGTTCGATGGAGTTGCGACGTTTTAGCAGTTGGTTGAAAGCTAAGAAACCCGATTAATGTTACTTAAAGAGTGATCTTGAGGTGGCTCCGTAGATAGGGTACATACTTTACTACTTAGAAGCCTATGTTTCACGCCGGAGAGAGGGCTAAATATATATTTTCACGTCAAATAACGTTTCCCGTTTTTATTTTTGAAAATGCTTACAGTATCATTTTTAATTGTTTATAACGTTTCGTAATCTAGAAGTTGTGTACAAACTTGTAAAGGAAATACATGCGGGTTGTTGTAAGATGCATCTTATTTTTTGAATATTACTAGGTAAAGTTGATAATTACTACTAAAATGGAAATCTCAACAAAGACATTTTTACAGCCAAGCCTATCCCTTAGCTCGGCTGTTTTAAAAAGTCTGAATATTGCAAAAGATCAGTTACCTTAGTAAGTAAAAATATGAATATTGGTAAACGTGCACAATGTGAACCGATTATTTAATCAGTTGGATAGGGAGGGAATCCTTAGTAAATACCGCGAACGGATCTTGGCCCTAATCTGGGCATTTCCCACGTCTAAGTTCATTGTTAATCCGTTTACTAGAATTGTGCTAAGCACTTACTTCACTACAAATGAACCCGGTTTCTGAATTGAGAATTCGTAGTTTATTTGTCAAACTCTATTTTAGCATCACTTATGGTGACTCCTTCATTTAAGTCCGCGTTTTGTACAAAGAAATTTCGAATTTCGTAGTCGTCACCATAATTAATGCGATAGCTGAGTTTGACAAATTCTCAACTTCAAATTCTCAATGCAGAAACAAAATTACAATATAAGTCCGAAGTGTATCATGAAAAAATATTGAACAAAAAGGGTTTTAAGAAACTTATCGTTCAACCATTCTTGGGTCAAACGGATGGTTGAAGTTTGCATGCAAAGTTCGGTACTTTCAGGAAAAAAAATTGTGTAGGTGATTTATTAATTAACTATTGTTATGGAAGGTAAAAATGTATGTACTTACATTTTTTACATTACCAGTATAAGTTGACATCGCATTGTACGGAAATCCTTTACAAAGCGAGATCAGCATAAATTGGAAATATATGCTTGTGCCTTGTGTACCAAAATGGACCTTCAGAAATATTGTAAATATTTCTGAAGTTAAGTTACCACCTGCTCACTCAGCGGAATTCAGAGAATACACCGTATACCGAATACCGGTATTTAATCTGCAAACAATTTCGCCAAATAATAATTCGAGTAACGATAAAAAAAACCTATTTAATTATAAGATATTGAAAATCTTTAAAAAATATGTTGCCCACTTCCTCTCATAGAGAGGAGGCGTGTGTCCCAGCAGTGGGAACACTAAATTGACTATTCTTACGCAACAAAATATTATCAATATCTGCGTTACGATATTCTTAAAATATTAAACAAGACAAAAGCGTCAAGCGTACCCTTTCCCTCTATGTAAAGGGTGCGCAAAATCTTAACAAAGCGCAGCGTTATAAAACGGACAACAAAAAAATTGTCTAGTAAACGTTCACACACTGACATTGTTATAAAATTTCCCCGTATTTTCAGTCGGACGTGTGGTCGTAAGTCGGTCTGACACCTTTGGGAAGATCGGTGCAGCGGTCGCCTCTCTAATCCTTACAACTGTCGTTCTAAAGTTACACAAGTGCTTGCCGGACGTTGGAGAGCCTTGTAAAATCTAGCCAAGAAACTTTGCCGACGTCAAAAACGTAAAAAAAATCACGAACAGCCGCTTAATTTTCTAAGTGCGCCAGTTTGGGAATTAGCTGGTTGTTGGTTAAGTTTTGAACGACGGAAACAAGTAAATAGAGCCAATCAATAAAAAAAAGAAGTTCGGATGACGCTTTTTCATTTCATTTTAACTTTATACTTGGGCAGGACCAGCAATGGTCCACTGCAGGATAAAATGCTTAAGGGTTAGCATCAATTAATTTCTTGAAATACTTGCGCAATCAACAATTAAAGTAGGTTTCTAATGTTTTTCTTATCCTCGAACTACATTTTTCATTTAGAGTTTTCGACAAAAGCCGCCAAACGAAACAGTTTGATACCTAAATGAAGTTTTTCGGTTAAAGTTTTGTATCTTCTGCCGAGTTTTGCATGTCAGCCAAATATAATAGTCGAGAGTGCATCTAACAATCCATAGTGGAGTGTTTAGTTAGTTACGGAGCTATCAGAGTATTCGTTGGTCGATTTCCTATGAATCCCGACTTCTAATGAGTTATTCAACCCGCGAGATACAGTCATAGGTTGATAAACGGTGGCTTCGACGGCGTTCCCGCCAACGGTCCCAGCGCCAGTCGGTTTCCACCCGTGCGCTCAGCCGCACGTCCTCGCTACCTCCCGCGCGGTCTCACATCAACCCGTAAGTTTCGCGACACATTGAACACCACACTAAACGGTAACAAATCAGTGAAGTTATAGAAATTGCTTCAATATTTTACTTATACCTTTAAAAAATATATAAATCTTAAAATTGGCATCGGATGCTTCGCGGTTGCACGTCTTCGGAGAAAAATTGTTGGTAACTTTTGGAGGGTTGCATCGGCGCGGAAAAGTTTCCCGCTAACTTCTAAAGAGTTCCCGATGTACTTTTAAATTGTGAGAAATTAAGATTTTTTCGGCCGACGGCAGGCGAAGGCTTACGTTATCTCTTATCATTGCAAACAATAGTTAAACCAAACTGCTGGTATCTCAACACGTAAGATGTTTTACGACATTATAGGTAATCTTGGCACTGGTGACCTATTGTAATTTTTCGACTGTTTTTTTTTTCCGGTAATTTCATCAGAATATTGTTTTTAACATAATGGTTACCTCCTGAAGCTGTCTAAACAGATCTGTTATTAATTCTTTTCTGGAATTTATCTGAACAGATAGAGGTATAAAAAACATTTATTAATTTCTTACATGCATACCTACTTCTATTCTTTTTTTGTGGTTGCTAGGAGGCTTTTATGTTAATCTAGTATTTTATTTGTTGTTAATTCCTACGCATTTACTTAATTACCTTAATATAAAAAATTAAGAGGAGATACGCCCTATATATTCAATCATTAATTTTATTTTGTGGAGAACCTTATTTTTGCACATTGCAAACCTGTTTTGTTAACACATTTTATAAAAATATTCCCACACATTATAAATTACTCTGAAACCTACAATTCTTCATGAACCTATGCTACCCATAGGTTGTAGAATTGCAGGTACTTGTAGCTAAATCTAAAGAAAAAGTAGGTAACTAATCTTATCCTTTGCCTATTGTCAATTATCTATATAAATAAAAATGAAATGCTGTTTGTTGGTAAGGGTATCACTTGAGAACAGCTAGACCGATTTGACAATTTTTTGTTTTAAAATGTTTGTAATAGTATGAATTAGGTTTTTACGGAAAGAAAAATTGGAAAAATGTTTCCCGGTAAATTTACAAAATTCGGGAAAACTGTTGATATTTGGTATTTTCTATGGGGTATAAAATATTGATATTTGGACAGAACGTCTGTCGGGTCAGCTAGTTAAAATAAGTATATCATCTAGACGTAGGAATCGAACAAAAAAGGTCGAGTTAATACATATGGTTACAAAAATGTTACACCTCAGCTGTGCCTAACAAAACTAAAAAAAATAAAAAAATTGTGGTCTTTATCGGGCGATCTGTGTGCGTGTCATCAAAACCTAACATTATGCTAAAGTTCAAATTCCTAAGTTGCATAGATATCGAGATTTTTTTTTTCTCGAGATATGCAACTTAGGAATTTGAACTGTGACAGACTGACAAAAAGTGATCTTATAAAGGCCGAAGCCCTAAAAATAACCTGAATTCCAGACCAGTTTCAATCATTTATTATATATTAAGACAAAATGATAAGAAAATGCTAAATAACAAGTACTCCACTTTTCTTTCGTGTAACATTACTAGTAAGTAGTATTTCATTACTAGACTACAACTTTACATGCCTAGAGACTTACTATTCAAACGCATTCTGACGTCAAAGACAAGACCAGTTAAAAGAAAAATCTGTTTACTTCCCCGTCATACAAAACCGTTTCAATGCAATATCTTTGAGAGTTAAGTTTCCTGCGAAGAAAAATTGTCACAAGTCGTTCGTCTTTATTTTACTTTGACTTAAGAAGCATAAATTAAAATACCATAAGCAAGTAGGTAATAGTTTGAATATTAACGACAAAACGTGCAAAATAAAATTCCGAACGAGTCTCGTTCCTTTTAAATTTCAACCCCCTTGTGCTCAAGAGGTGAGTTTGAATACTGTACTTATAAAATACTGACAGCGCTCCACGGTTTCACCCGCATAAATCTTGATCCCTGGGGAATATCGGGATTAAAATAGGCATCCTATATTCTAATTCTGGTTATAAACTATCTGTTTACCAAATTTCATCCAAATCCGTTCAGTAGTTTTTGCGTGAAAGAGTAACAAACATCCATCCATCCATTCATCCTCACAAACTTTCGCGTTTGTAATATTAGTAGGATTCCGCCTCGTTTGTCTAGTGTTCGCAAGCGCTACTGTTGAACATGAGGTCCTGGGTTCGGTTCCCGGGTCGGTCGAAGTGTTATTGGGATTTTCCATCTGTAATTTCTCAGCTCGGAGTCTGGATTTGTGCCCGGTTGATGGCAATAGGCTCGCCCCCCCTTACATGGGACTTAACTGGGGAAATGTGGGTGTACTATAGGTACACCTCTGTCTAACCTTTTGGGAAATAAAGGCGTGAAGTAATGTTATGTGTCATAAAATAATGACACCTTTATTTAACCTTTGAGCGTTCATAAAACTGCAGAATTACTATATGCAATCAATCAATGCTCGGTTGTAAACTAACCCATTTAGACGGGGTGCCCTAGCGTAGCTACTAAGAACAACTTTTAAAATGGCCACTAAATAAAAAAGAAGCTTTATTATTAAAAACGGCGATCATCATTAGAAGATCAAAAAGTTTTTAGAGGTTCAATCAAATATTTCCAAGTTTCAATTAAACAAGTTCTGCATCAAATCTCCGTTTGTTTCCGACATTGAAAGTAAAATTAGTCAGAATAATTTTGTTTCAGATCTGTAACATCCCTAAAGATTTTATCATTCAACAAATCATTCCAAGAGTTAAGTTTACGATTAGAATGGCATTTCGATCGTAGTCGTTAACTATATTTCATCACCATTAATTAAATTCATCAATACACATATAATTTAGATTACTACTTAGTCATTACTACTTCCAAACTTCAGTATGTTTCCAAACGTGTTCATATGGGTTGTTTGGTTTAAGCTGAACTGTTAATTACGTAACACACGATCAATCACAATCTGAATCATGTTGGAGGATATAGCTAATCCATTGCTTCATATGTTCGAAAAAATTGTGCTCAACAACGTAAATAACGCAGTGAATGTTGTTGAACTGTCAAAATGAAAGTCTGTGATTGATCGTATGTTACGCAATTAGGGTGGGTAAAGGTTCTTACCATTCTTGTAAAAATGCTCTATTTTTATTTACTGAAGATTATTTACTGGTTTGTTAACTTGAAGATAGGCTTGCTTAGTCTGTTATATGCAAATTGATTTTGGAATATTATGAAATACCTACTTCAAAGACCTGAGATAAGACGGCACAGACAGACAATACTCTATTGTAAATTATACTCAAACCGTTAACTTAGTTCGACAGTCGTGCCGAAGGCGAGTACTAGAGCACTCCCGATGCGATGGGCTGTATTTTCAAAGTGCATCTGAGGTGTGCTAAGGTGCGCGCGCGCGGGCTACTAACGGTACTCATTTCGTTCGGGTTAACAACCCTGTTTGTCGTAGGGTCGGCGTTTTAGGGTTTTGTATGTTTCCAATTTTCCAAAGTTAATAACGTCCGTCTGTGTAGCAATTTAAAGTCAAATAATTTATTTCAATGAGGCTCATAAGAGGCACTATTGAACGTCAAAATTTACAAAAAACAGAATTGATTCTAGTCGCCCCTCCCAAAAGGTTGTTTTCGTATGGAGAAAGAAGAATGGCCAAGAAACTACACCGTTACTCTTTTGAAACGCTACCACAATATTTTGTATACATTATATATAATTATATGTGAAGACGATGCACCTGGAATAAGATTTCTATACCACAACAGGTAAAAAGAAAAAAAATACAATAAAAAATCAAATCTTTAATAAATTTTATTACAAATAATAATCTGTTTAATGCAAATTATTTAGTTGCCTGTATGTCATTGGAAAAACATAAGCGATTCCATAAAGACCGAAAGTAAAGATGGAGACCGAGAAGACAATAATAATAATACCAACCTACAATTGTCCTACTGCAGCTTCTCATAAAGAGAAGAAAATGTAGAGACAGGGATTACAACCATTGTTATGACATTATAATATGTGCGTCAAGCACTGACTATAACAACAATGCTAATTGGTTATGACATGAATTAAGATCATATGACAGCAGACTGCAAACTAAAAAACACAAAGAAGAAACAAGAAATGTCACAGAAAAAATATAGTTCCAAAAAAAAATCAAAATTGATAGAAGATACAAAACTTAGCACTTAATATGAGTTCGTACAAATCAATTGAGTATGTTTCTAAATCGCAGTTTGCCACACAAAAACATAAAATTATGTATGTCACACGCCTTCTCAATGGCTTCTCATAAACATTTTCCAAACTGTAACAAATGGCAGCCCTGCGCAGGAGTCTCTCGCTAGTTGCCAGGTGCGCACTGCCAAATGTCCGCCAGTTCATAAGAAACATAAATCAGTATTGTAGTATAGCCATAGCCCATTAACGCTGTGTTCACAGCGCATTAACAAATTAGGTTAGTGAACTAGATTTGTTTATAATTTTAGTTTAATGTGAACCTCAATCTCATAGATAGTTCTCGATTTCGGTTGTCAATTTTGGTAGATTTCGTTGAATATGCAGCTAGAATGGTTTTCGCGATTGTCATGAGGAGCCTCAGTACACGTCACTTTGCTTGATTTTATTGAATAACACTGACGATACCGATAAGGGATTTTCATTAGGTGTTTGAAAACACAGATATCTTGAATTTTTTTTTCGGAACTTTATTTAACTTTTTATCAGCCTTAGCTTACTCTTTCTGCGTATTTATAAGCAAGATGTAGCTTTCCTCCGTCTAAAATTGTTATATTAAAATATTGACATAAAAATTGACTCGTAAAAGTGTTAAAAAAAAGACATTCATCGAAGACGTACCACATCATTTTTATTTCATTTAACTTCGAAGTATTTTTTATTTATTTTTTCATTTCTTGTAAACATAACATAAAACTCTTTCTTACCTACTATCGAAATCGTGCCTCTTGACACACCAGAATAAGTAGGCAAACATGCGCCTGCGTCGATCCCGCGAAAGTGACCCGCCGTGTTTGGTTAAGGACACCGTGTCAGCGTGTTTTACCCTCACTGTCACGTTTACCCAGTACGGAGCTACTTGACAAAACGTTGAACTTTTGATGTAGCAATAGGAAATTTACGCTTTTTTTTCTTACAAGACACAAAAAGAAGCTTATGAGTTTCAAGATCCAAATGCATGTTGAAAAATTGCCAAAATAGTCTCGAATTTGCTCTCAGCTTGCAAGTCCTTTTTAATTCAAAATGAAATAAAAGGGAACGTCAAAATACGTCTTGCATTTGACGAGTATTCAAGACATTATTAGCTGGAAGGACCAAAGGCAGCAAAAAGATCGTGCCTACTGCGCTTCAGTTTGGCACTGTTGCCTTCAAAGCAACTACTTACAATAAGACAAAAATAATAAAACGATAACTGTTTAAAAATTCTTCTCAAATGCGTAAATACTGATGGGATATCTTGTGGATATCTTTCAGTGAGGACTGACACAGCACATTCTGCATTGAAGAGCAATGCAATTTATAACTAAAACCAACTGAGCACAGATCCAGTCAAACCATCTTCAAAGATTTCAGTTTTAATTGGCTCTATATTTAACACGGAAGGGATTGATATTAATGCGAAAAATTAAAAATAATTGATACGAAATTACATACAAATATTCTAATCCGTTTTTAGAAGCTTTTAAAATGTCAAAGGGATTTAAAAAAGGCAATTTTCAGGCCTGTCACAATAGTTTTAAAATACTTACCTATTGAACTGTTTTTAAAATGTTGTGACAGGTCGATATTTAGTTCGTGCTGTCATTCGAGTTTTATTATAGTGAAAATGCAAAACTGCTGTATCCAGAACAAAAATATAAACCATTATTTGTGCGAGCAATGATAATATTAATTGATGCTCTTGTTGCATCGCGTTACGTACAACAGCCTGGAAACAAACTCCCTAGTCAAATTAATTATGCTGCAATTATTAATTAAGCATGATTAGTACTTTGAAGAATTGATCTCTACGGAATAATTGGTATAACAATGTTGTAAATGCATGTAATTGAATAGTTTTGATTTATTAAGCGGAAACATTGGTTTTAATTGAGCTTGTAAGCTCATTAAGATCGAGTTTTTAGACTTTATTTCTTTGTGTTCTTTTATGAAGGTACGTGAAAGATAAATTCTGAATTCAGAGTGACCTGAAACAATTGAACATTGTGGATAAAAATATCCCATTTTGTCAAAAGGCCCGACGATCCCTCCTGTTTCTTCTTATGTCTGTTTGTTCTCATCTCCTGAACAAATAAACATTGAATAATTTTTACAGAATTACGTACGAGTATTACTAGGCGAATTACTTGTTGTTAGAACAACATCTCCAGTAGCTTATTATCCCTTTGATGCGTATATCTTTGACACAAAAGCGCGACAACCGAATAGGTTTTTATGTAAGTACACGCTTATAAATTGATGTTATAACTTGAAGTTTAGTTTTAATTTTGAACCTTTGTCTGTTAATTTTAAATAAATGTTCATTAAACATAACGATGATCATTAAATTTACTTAATTTCTAAAACGTTTTATGTTCAATTTGTATTTTACGGACTGGCGATATCAAATCTGTAAATAGGATATTCGGAAACATTTTTACAGGTCATAAAAAAAAAATAAGCTAGATGGAGTTGACATGGAATATCTGGCTACCCCTGAGAAGAAATAGCGAAACAAATTCAGGGTTCAGGGATCCTATCCATTATCACCGAAATTATGTAAGAACGTGCTAGACATTGTTTAGAGCATTAAGATAAAAACAACAGAACATTTCGAAGAGGCAAAGGAGTGGCTTACACTCCTCCTAACGTAAGGAGGTCGCATACTGTTATTTTACCGCCAGGAGCATTTAAATAGGCTTTGATGTGTGAATGAGATGTTTGTTATAGATAAGCATAGCGTTATTAGGTGTTCAAAGCGCGTGTGGGCGTTGCGCGTGTCAAGTAATTTGGCATTTATTTGTGTCTCGTTTATTAACCCGGTGTAGCACACGCTTTACTCGATTTCGAAATCTAGTGTCAGTTGCAGAATTCCATGCAAATGCTACTCTTTGGCCTTTCGGAAAGTGGCAGTGTTTATGCTGCTCAGACCGATGGTACTGATCTAATGTTCAATCATGTTTGCTTTCCAGTCTTTGGAAGTTGAAATAATATTATTGCTAAATAGTACGTTAAGGGACGCTGTGACAGTTAGATATAATAAACAAGTGCTGGCCGACTAAATGTGGACAGAAAAAAACATTGAGGTAAATTGTATTTATAAACGATGCTTAAAGTTAGGTGTTTTTATGAAAGTCTGCTTATCCACACATTATTGACGTCAACTCTAAACATTTCTTAACTTTAAGCAACGTTTGTAAATAAACCCAATAATTATATCGGAAATTATATCGTTTGATAATTGTAATCTATGATTTTGATAATAGTGTAGTACTAATAAAAAGATTATTCGTAGACTGCCGTTTCGTGAAAGGTTTTAGAACTGTTCTAGATGTTCCTAAAGAAAAGAGTTATGTACTCCAAAAAGAAACTTCACCCCCTAGCAATGTAAAAAATAATGCAAGGGGGTGAGGTTTCTCTGGAGCCCACTGTACCTACCGGTGTAACGTTGAGGCCTAATCTTGTTTTACGACCCCGTTGCTGTACCTACTCTCTTTCATCGGAACAATAGCCACGTTTTTCAGAAACCTAAGTCACGACTTAGGTTTCTGAAAAACGTGGCTAGTTCCAGAATCCTGAAACTAGGCAAACTTTTTGAATAATAAGAAACAAATTATAAGGCTACGTATCGAACTCCCTCTGCCTATTATTGTCCTACTGCAGGGCAAAGGCCTCTTCTCATACAGAGAAGGCAGGCATTGATAACCACGCTTGCTCAAGACAGGTTGGCGATTCCGGACTATTTAATAACAAATAAAAATGAGGAAAATAAAAACTTTTATAAAGTGCAGTTTCGAATCAAATCAGTCCTACACTTTAAAAAGTTTAAGCAATCAACATACTGTAATCGTTTAATTAGCCGAGTAATAAAACATTTTTTATCGCCGTAGTAACTATGCTCCCTGGTACGCCATCTTGTTTTTCAAGAACCCAGTCGTTCTGACATACATAATCATTATCAGCTGAGTTCGGCCCTTATGGACCTTACTGTTCGATAAACAAGGCTGTGGGTCACGTAGCATTGTTTATACTAATAATCTTATCATTTCATTGACATGGTACTGTTGAATCGTACTCCGTCTTAGGTCCTTCTTATCGGCCCCATTTTTGGTCAAGGATGCCATGTTTTACTATCTAGCGGCTATTTTTAGCGGTAATCCTACTTAGTTTGATAGTCTTTACTTATACAAAGATGATGCGCTTTTAACGGAACTTAAATGAGATGCGTACGCGCTGCATTTGCAACTTGTAGGTATGGGTTAGGTTAGATTAGTATAAGCAGGGAACTAATTACCGCTGACAACGCATCTTTGCGAAATCGAAACGTCGTCGTGAGGCTAGGTATACCTGAAATTGATAAGTACTCAAAAAAAATACTTTTCGTTATGTAGGATACGAAATGTATTACAAAGCTGCAAGCAACAAAGCTACAAATAACACAAAATATTTGATCAATTAATTTCATTCCCTAAATTAATTAATACTTTAAACAGCTGAGATTGTGAACGTAGCACCAGAAAAAAGAAGAAGAAGAAGTTACTTGATAATTTCCCACCCAAAAAAAAGCACCAACATAATAATTTCAAGAATTTAAAAGTCCTTTTATGTTTAAGATCGTTAAAAAGTGATTATAAAAGTTGTTGCCTAAATCTGTGGCCAAATTCATATTGACGCGAATAGCCGTGTGACTTCCTAATTTAAATTATTGAAACAATCGACACGTGCAGTCCCGTCCCGCGCGAGATTTGCCCCACTGCGACCAGAGCTTAAATTTTGTACTAAATATTTTTTCCGTTTCTTATCGGTTGAACTTTATACTTTTGCCCTTACGATACGATTTCCATTCACAGTGATGTAATAAGTGTTATAATATGATGATTAATTGATAATTAACACAAAATTTCTTTACCTAATTGTTTTAAAACATTTTTATGAATTATTGGAACTCGCAGCTACGGTTTTGCAGCTAGTGTTGGCACATTTTTAACTTTATAATGATGATGAAAAATAAGAATAAAAAATAATAAAGTAAGGTTCTTTCTATCCATATTGGTAAAGACTGTATCAACGCGATAATAATAGCGTTTTTGCGAAGTATCTTCGACGTTTACGAAATGTCTACGCCACTCCTACGGCAAGCCTACGCGAAAAAGACGAGTGCTCGGCTGTTATTAAGATGTTTTTAATGATTATTGTAGTATTGAATTATTATTGAAGCCGGTTTTCTTCATTAATTATACACCAGATTGTTTATATGTAGGTTAGCCATTAAGAAAAAGATAACAATAGTAAAAAAATCAAATTGCGTCATAATTTCATCTGAACTCTGAATGGGCTATCATTGTTAAGTATTTTTATTGTCAGTAGTGACAGTATATAGTAAACAAATCTTACTGAAAATCTATTGCTACGGGTAAGTAAGGGTTACGAATAGTACCTACGACTCGGAAATAAGTAGTTAGTTATTAATTTGGTACCGTTTTATCAAATGTAAGGGTTCGTTTAAACTGCATCTATTATACGTACAATGTCCATACAGTTTATAAATAGGTGATAATAATAATAATAAATGCATTTATTTCAGGTTAATAACACTCGTAGCGAAACATAAATTAATAAGACAAAAAAGGAAAAAAAGAAATTATGGTCACGAGATTTCCTTTTCAGCAAAATTCTAGTTTTTCCTTACCTATTTGCTAAGAGTATTTATTACAAAAACCAAAACAACGAGGTGCATTGCTTTTAAGTAACTGAAATATAAAATGCGTCGCGTTGGTATTTTACAAAACACCCGCCTTAATAGTTGTGTTGAAGTTGGTTAGTTAAGTAAACGAGTAAAGTTGACGCGAGCAAGTTAACACGCTCACAATTTAAACCGCGCATATCTGTGCTAAATTAGGGTTCTTTGCAAAGGTCGGCGAAAACCTTTTGGTTAGAATAAAAAAGTCAAAATAGTAATATTGCACGCGAGACATTGCAGTAACTAATTTGGGTTAAAAATAGGTTTTAGTCAAATTAAAAGTAGGAATACTTAACTTGTTTTTGTGTGAACTACGATTAACAAAAATAATAAACCAATAAGTATAGCAGTTTAATCCCCAAATTGCAGTACCGTTTAGCTAACAACCTAAACAGCTTCAAGTATTTTAAAATTAAGACCAAATGTGCGGTAAAACGGTTCGCAAAAGCAGAATAACGTTCATTTCACCGAACTATACTTAAACCAACGTTTTGCACAATACCAAACTTGTAAGGAGGTAAAGTTTATTATATACCTAGTCGGCAAGTCGGCCGTCTCAAATGACAAAACAAAGGGTGTCGCTTCGAGAAGCTGAACTTTCTCAGGTACGTCACAACAAGTTCGATTGAGTGTGTCGCCACCCTAAGCTTCAAGATGATTTGAATTAAAAAGGCTTCTGGAGAGATCCTTTGAACTGGAATATGTAACCAGATCTAGTGAGGTACTCGAAATGTGTTACACGGGTTTTGGTTCGAAATAAACCAGAAGTCTCGTAGTTAAAAATGCAGCATTTTAGCGACAATCAATGTCAAAAATGTAGGTATTTGTGACAGATTCAGATTAAGGTTAGAATGCAAACGTTCTTGAAAATACGGGAGCTGGCCCTCAGGTGTTCTAAAGAGCTACGATTTTCGTTTTGTTTGGAGATAAATCATATTAATTTATACGATCTTGCATCTTACTGAAAAGGCACAAAGCTTTATTAAATGGAGACTGGGCATATGGGATGTAGTCTATGGGCCAATGGCGCTACGGCTTTTTACACATATACCTTTATGCAAAGGGGCATCGAAATCTGACTCGTCTATTTTGAGAAAAAAATACCTATTTTTAGAATTTACAGGGTTTACAAAGGCGTTGTAATTGTAACTGAGTTACGTAATCACCCCGCTGCACTTCTAAGTATTTCCCACAGGTTTTGATTGTCTGAAATAAGTGCCGTACGCAAACGTTCAATCGTAATAGCACCTAGTCAATTCAATTACATCACCTATAGGGCCACAAACAGTTTCTATTTCCAAGTTTTTTCATCTGACTGTACTATTTTTACAAAATTTGTGAATACAGTTAGCAATTACTCAAAAAAGTTAAGGAAATAACGTTTTCCTGTAGCTACAACGGGTCACGGTAGCTGCCCTTACAACCCGTTCGAATAACCACCCTGTATTTTTGCACAAGGATTAACTGCGGACTTCACCAAAGAAATTGAACGTGTTCAGCACATCTAAACGCGTTCAAGAGCTGTCAGTGTACAATATTCCATAATAATTTTGACACTGAAAGCTCTTGCCCGCGTTTTAGAAATGCTGTTCACGTTCAGTTTCATTGCTGAAATTAGCCCTTAGATGACGTACTACACAAATAACAAAACCGTATCGTTAGTGGTCCATATGACGTAATTTGAAATAAATTACAAGGGCTGTTTCCTGAAATTAATTGAATATCAGGGGAAACCATCGATAATTAATAGTAGCCCATACTGCAAGTGAAGTTCCAAGAAAGAATTATTTATTAATAGAACTGAGAACTTCGTCTTGCAAGATAATTTTGTTGGATTTTTTATACCAAGTTCTCAGAAGCTCCTTAGAACCCTTTTTATAGAATAATATGTAAAGTGTGGGAAATATAGTAAATAGATTTTCGAAATAATATACTGTCTGACACTTTATCAGATATTTTGGATGTCGGGAACCACAAACTTTATGACGTAAAAATAAAACGAATTGATCAGTACGAGTTAAGTCGGGAACATTAGGCAAAGAAGCTCCAAAAGGACGGCTTCGATGTCGTGCTTTTGCTCAGATTTGCATAAATAACAAATATAATATCTCTTTTGTTGCCCAAAAGTTGAACATAAGCGATTTCTGCCTTTAAACGGAAGGTGCACCTGACTGAATTCTTTGAGTTCTAGTGTTGTGTCCAGCGCAAACATTTACAGCGTATGAAACATTTTTTTTTAGATCCGAATTAATTCTGTTTTAGAAGGTTTTTATTTAAGGTTATTTAACAATTTCTCTAAGTTTTGGCGTTAAAACCGGGCAATAAATAAACAGCTATTCAAAGGAAGGAGAAAAGTTGTCCCCTGTAACGTATCCGTCCATCGCTGAGGTAGACATTAGTTAGTTTGTCGCTAATGCGTTTAAATCGGGCCACAAGAGCAGCGAGGCAGAGCGAGGCACGCAAGCCGTGACCTCGTTGAAATTAATATCTGTTTCTAAATAAGTGTCCCGCAATGTGGGTTTTTGTCAAACAGTTTGACAAAAACCCACATTGCGGTATCGCAGTTTACTGCGGTGCTTCGGTTACCGATCGAGTATTTATAATAAGTTTGCATTCCAACCAAGATAAAAGAGTTTAATATTTAGAAATTCAAGTAGTTTTGTTAAATATTATTTGTGGAACTCATTGTTATAAAATTTGTCAAGTGTGTGTCAAGTTGCCCCGCAACACAGTTTTCTTTGTGATTATTCTACTTCTTTATGATAAATTGCACTAGGAAGTTTGTTAATAGTTTAGTATTAAACCCAAAACCATGTACTTAACCGTATTATTTTAGTCCCTAGTGGATATTAACAATTAATTATATTAATAATAAAGTAATTATTACTTAATCCCAACTTAATTGAAATATAAGGTTCCTATCTTGTAGTTTAAGATACGGAACCCAATAAAATGGATACCAATGTGACGTCTTCCGTAAAATGAATTGTCGTAGCTCACGTTCATAAAGTAACTTTTAATAAATCGATTCAGTAAACATGAAAACTAGTAAATAGGAATGTTATTTTTATTTCCTAAAATACAAACTGCGGGACTTGAATGTTCGGCAAAAGACCGCTTAGAAGTTTCCGCAATCAGTTTGAAATGTTTTATTGGCAAATTTATTTATGAATTCATATGAGTATACGTCACAAGTTCTTATTTGGACATTTTCAAATGCTTCGTGCTGATTGGTCATAGTTTGAGGACCAATCACTTACTCGCGAGGTCTGTTAGATCACCTGCTACCGTTTGTGTCTTAATAACCGTGGAATTTGACATATTTAGACAAAAAATTAAGATGTTTTTCGTTGTAATTATTTAGTAAGTTCGTTTCGTATGCTTTACTAACAGGGGAATTTATTACAAACTGGAACACAGGATAACTTTAAGAGGGCGCCTAAAGGTCCACAAGCGCCACTCTTTAAAAAAAATATTATCTCGTGACTGAGAAGGAATTATGAATAACGGCTAATAGGGACCCTCGGTAAGTGTGTCTAGAATTTTCTAATACCTTTTATAAAGCTTTATATTGAGACACGAAGCAACAAAATACGATCTAAAGAAAAGCGGCCACATTCCTCTAGATCGTATTTTGTTGCTCCGTGTCTCAATATGAAACTTTATAAAAGGTATTAGAAAATTCTAGACACAC
This sequence comes from Agrochola circellaris, assembly GCA_914767755.1. Classification (NCBI taxonomy): domain Eukaryota; kingdom Metazoa; phylum Arthropoda; class Insecta; order Lepidoptera; family Noctuidae; genus Agrochola; species Agrochola circellaris. The sequence continues at coordinate 19,755,692 of OU611840.1, read as the reverse complement.
TTACCGAGGGTCCTTACTAGCCGTTATTCATAATTCCTTCTCAGTCACGAGATAATATTTTTTTTAAAGAGTGGCGCTAGTGGACCTTTAGGCGCCCTCTTAATATTTAACATTTAAAGCCGATTTCAGAGAATCTTTACACATATTTTTAATACGAGGCATTTAAATTGACGTGTATGAACATTTGTCTATAAATCTAAAAGCTCGTCAAGTAGTAGACCCGACAAGATAGTAGTAGGTTTTTGATGTTTGTGTACATTGATTCATTAAATTCACATAAAGTATAATAAACCTTTCCAAACTAAATGGATTATTACATTTAAACCAATTACAGGCACTTATGTATTGTTAAGGAGTCGGTCAGTCAGAAAAATGAAGCTGTTTGCCTAGTCCAAAGGCTAGTAGGTTCCTATGGAGAAGAATGGGCAAGAAACTCCATGGACACTGTTTTAAATCAAAATGTTGGTTACATCATTTCGACACCAGTAATGAACACAACGGTAACTTGACAAAGTCGAATTTTAAGCACAGGCACATAAAGGAAAAAAAATTTTTTTTTTTGTTTGGTTATTTATTGTAATTTTCACTGTTGTCAGTACTTACAATACAAGGAATGTCGTTATTTAATATCTTTAATAATTGTTAGTTTTTAATTTAACCGGAGTTAGCCGTGTATACACAAAAAAACCGATAAATTAAGTGCAATAAATTACGCCAACTCATGGTTAGCGTACTATATTATGGAATGTCAAAAGGTGAGAATGCTTTTTGAAAACATTACATTAAATTCATATTAATTGCCAAACAACACCTAAAAAAAACTTTGTATTATTAATAACATCAAAAAAGCAATACTAATAGCTTAAACCGCCATGTAATAGTACTCGTAAGAGTGTGCTTACTCCCGGCTAAGTCGTGCCTTTTTTGTTACGAACATTCACGAATGGACTACACTAGGCTAACTAGAGATAGGGTAATATACCGTCGCGCGGTTGCAAACATTACATTCACTTTAGCGTTATGTAAAATTTGTAATTTCGTTATTTTTTGTAATTTCTATATCATTGTTTTGGTACTCATTCAAAGTCCATACAATAAATAATTCGGCTTTAAATTCAGAAATTGCCTAAAATTCAAGTTAGCGTAGTGTAAATTGCTGGTGTCGATTTAATTATCCAGGTGAGATGTAGAAAGACGTGCAGGTTCCTTTATACCTGCAAGAAAGAGTTCTGAAAAGTTCTCAGTGCAACAGTAGCTATCTGTGTAGAATCACTGACCACGATCAACAATCTAAATAGTTTTGTTAACCCGCGTAACTTGAGGCGCACTTGACTGCAGGACGATGAACAATGGAAAGGCGCTTAAACACAACACTCCCTTTGTTAGTGTCGGGTAGCCAGTTTCTAGCTTGTGGTAACTGGATTCAATAACAACAGAGTTCAGTCAGCCATAGTTATTAAACTTTTTCTTTGTAAGTTTCTGAGAAAAACCTCTTTGTAATGACACGGTGCTGGTTTCGAGTGCGTGGGCTTGCGGATAGGACACATCCAGTTTCTGATTGCGAAGGCTGTGTCTGGAATTAGTTAAAACCCGATTTTTATCACTGTGTCAAAATGTTACAGTGTATGATGTGGTTTAAATAATAACGATAACAAATTGACGAATAATAAGACAGAACTGTGGAGACGACACGAAATGTGTAGACCGAGGTAACCGAGCGGGTTAATTCAATACTAACAACCTACGATTTTGACAGCTCCAAGCGCACAGTTATAAAAATTGGGTTATATCGTGATAGTGTTGCCTTTGATTTATAAATAAAACGTACATAAAGGTCAGAAATATCGTCATTATTATCGTCAGAATTGGTTCCTTCATAAACAAAATTACATCGTAAAAACTTCATTATTTTCCACAGAATGACTTGATTTTTTCTAACAATACTCGTCGTCAACATTTTCGATGCTTTTAGCACTTTTAATCGATAGAAACCAATTCAATGTTGGTGTAACATTCAAGTTAACAATGTTAAAAACAGGTTCATTCCTGTTCGGTTAGCTCGTGTCGACAACTTTGACATGCTAGGGAAATTACGCCGAATTAAATAATTTTGACTATCTTTGCAATAGTAAAAACGATGATTTTTGTTTCATTTAACTAGGTATTTTGAATTTATTTTTATTCACAAAAACACGTTTGTTTTTTTTAACTTAAAGCGGTCCTCCAAAGTGTTTAATTTTTTGTATATGATTTGGAGAGCCAAGTTGAAAAAATACTAGCTTTTTAGATTCAATGCATTGTTCAAATGTAATTTCCCTTGACTATGTCGAATACTAGCTTAACCGGTCAAGCCCTGGGTGACCCTCAAGCACGTCAATTAGCACGTTAGTTAGTTGTTTATCAGGCCTTTAACGGTTAATTGAAATGCTTGTATTGATTGATTACAGATGGATATTTTTAGTTATAAAGCTCTGCAGCTCTTTGCGTTTATTTAAATGATAATCCGTTATGATATTTCAGTAAGTGGTACGTAGATAGTTACTCTGCCTATCTATTTGCATTTTGCTTCTGAAATGACAGTTTTCAGTTAAATATAGATACGATAGTGGTTTGTTTTTTAAAGAATAATTGTTCTATCTTTAGTCAGGTAGTAACAAAGCTTTAATATAAAGCGAACGTTTTTGGGGACAATCTATTTGATTATGTTTGATGCTTATATTCGCTTGACAGTAGCCTTGACAAACTTTACTTCAATACATTTGAGGGACAAAGGATGTCCTTTGCAGCGGCAAAATGTTATTTTTCAATTATGTTAATTACATTTTAGACGAAATATATTGTTATTGGGGAGCTATAATTAAGAATACTGAAGCGCACAGTGTATTTTAGAAATCAGAAAAAAAATTGGATATTATTGAAATGAATTTTCAAGTTACTTCTACAAAAGTTCTTATTTAGAAATAATGTGTTTAGTCTCAAGATAAACTAACCATCCTGATTTATTTGTGAACCATATTAATGCCCAAAAATACTCGCAGTTACAGATGATTCCATTACCAAAAATAAAACACAAAATTTCCTTTGGATCTCCTGCGCACCCCAATTGATCGATTGACATCAGCCTTTCAGGTCAAGTCATGTGATATTTGATGACAGATTCGATTACAGGCCTTGCTACCTATGCCCTGCGTAGACTTCGTGCGTAAAACTAAGCTCTAATGACGTTATGTGTCTTAGGTACTGATTTGATCACCGTAGGCACGGGCTTGCGGACGGTGAGCGATGGGTATCTCGCCGTCCGATATGGACCAGGCCCGGATCGACGGCGCGTTGTGTTCCATGTGCGCCTCAAGGAGATGTCAGCACCAACTGACGGGGTCTGTTAGGGCCAATGTCTGCCGGGGTTGTGAGTTGTCCGAAAGGGATATCGTGGCCCCGGCACATAGGCAACGGAAGGAACACGGTGGGTTTTAGTCAGTAAAAGTCTGACACGCCCTCCCGCTCCGCCCAGAGCGGGAGAAGTTATTTGATAATTTCCCAACCTCAAAATAAATAAAACAAAAGGGTACTGATTTGATGCATTTCACTTTGATCCTGCATAATTTCTAAGTACTTGACTGTCATTTATTTGTAAAAGAAAAAACGCAATTTCGGAATTTTTAACTATGTGAATATTATAGGGACGCCTAATAAATTACAAGCGAAGGTGGTAAGACACAATCAATCCCGTTTCGCATGGCATAAATGACAAAATTTGATTATTATTTCAAATAGGCAAAATGAGGTTATCCTACTTTAAAATAAATAAAACAGAATTAGACTGTAGTTTACAATGAAGAGCGAATTCGTCAAAGTGCTTCAAATGTTATCGGCGCAGGAGATGGTAGGTACATTAAACGCGTAACCTCTTTCGATCATAATAGTGCATTATGTCATTTTAGCTGTTTTACATACAAAACAATGGCGCAAATTCTGGTGTGTTGACTTTTGCACGAATAGCCTCGTTTGAAACTTGAATATTAATAGATAAATAATTACATAGTCGACAAGGAATTCCACTGTTCTTAATCCTGCGTTGCGTATGGTTTAAGTACCCAATTATAGAATATTATTTATGTAATTTAAATTCAACAGTTATGTCGAGGTTACACTTATAGGTGTTATGAGTGAAGTTCATACATAGGGTAAGCTGGGCAATACTAACTTTACAGTACTATTTTGCTGCTAAATAGTACTGCAATGTTAGTATTGCCCGGCAAAATGGTATTGCTGTCAGTAGTCAGAACATGGCATTGTTGCCCCCAATAGCATCGAAAGATTGATTGTAACATTTTGTAACCAATATCTCAACATACAACCGCATGCCTAAGTTCATCCGGTATGGGGCCGGGCGTCTCAATCGAACATATATTTTGCCAATCATCTGTGTCTAATCATGCCGACCCGAACAAATGTGCATCACACAAGTACAAAAAACATAAACAACCATAATATTGCGTCAAAGTTTGAAACGATTCCAAAACGAATCCTTAGTCTTAATGAAAAGTCAGTAATGAGCGAATAATAAAGGTAAACCATAATAAAACCATAACTTGGCAGACACACGACGACACTGATTAAGCCAAGCTTTCATGGCTGCCATAGTGCCGTTGAGACGCATGACATACTTTCGTCACGAATTCACCGGCTCTTTTTCATTTTCGTCTGTTTCCACACTCTCACACTTCAGCAGAATGACTACTGAATCTTATAATTACTGGAACTAATATCTAGCTCAATTAAATGTATGTAATTTACCTACGGGAAAAACTCTTTTGAAAGAAGTGGAAAAACGGCTAATTGATTCAAAGTAGAAATTCATTAGAAAAGGAAATTGCATTAATGTTACAATGAAAAAATCTAGTGTGCATTAATTAACTTTCTTACTAAAGTAAATAATATGTATAATACTTGAAGATGTTATAGATTAGTAGCTTCCTACAGGATTTAATACAACGTTCTTGTCAATGTCAATCCACTAATTTATAATTTAATTAGCATTAATTAATGTATAGGCGTTGGTTGCAAGTTAACCGTGCCTCGGAAAGCAAGTTAAGCCGTGGGTCCCGGTTGTCATTCGTGGATCTTTGATAGTCGTTACGGGTCGTCAGAAACCCGAAAGTCTGACAAACAGTCTTACCAAGGGGTATTGTATTACCCAGTAAGTGGGTTGTGGAGGTCAGATAGGCAGTCGCTCCATGTAAAATACTGGTATTCAGCTGCATCCGGTTAGACTGGAAGCCGACCCCAACATAATTGGGAAAAGGCTAGGCAGATTGATTTGGTTGCAAGTTAATGGTTACGTACGTTATGAATGGGTGCGAGAAGTATCTCCTCATTGCATCTTGTAATCATATTTGTCCATTCTTGGTTCTCGGTAAGGTTCGAATTGGGACGAAGTGCCTCGATTGATACGACTCCTCTGATTCGACCAATTTGTATGTATGTAATGTTTTAGTAACGTGTTTCTCAGAAAATGTAACGCTACTGACACTACTGTGACGTTTTTTTTTAAGTAAAAGGTTTTTGAGTGTAGTAAACGCAGAAGAACCATATTGTTCACATCTCCTTTGCGAAATACTGTGAAATACAAACTTATTTTTGCAGCTAATTAAACCTATGCATAATTATTCATGTCAACTAGGGAACTCTTGACTGTGCGTGGTCCGACACGCACTTGGTCGGACTTTTTATTTTATTAACTTGACGCGGTGACCGACGTTACCATGTGATCCTTTGTAGGATTATTTCTCACGCTTGCGTTCCACACATGTACCTATTGTATTGTATTACGATAGCAGACACATAGGTACACGATTGTACCTAGACCTCAGTCAGGACTTTGTTTACTGGTACTATTAAAACTGTGACATTCTTATTGATGTCCCGAGCTTTTTTGTTAGGTGCCAGATTTTAGTATTGCATTAAGGGCTTATGATTATCCAAGAAAACGTACTCTTTTACTAAGACCAAAAAATGCAAGTGATTAAGGAAACTTTTTGCTATAGAATTTTAAAGGTCTTTTGAACATCACACCATCGATATTACGCAGAAAAAAATATTATAATTATTATTATGAGATTACCGCGTTTTACTGTGGGAACTATATAGTAAGAAACAAAAAATACTACTCCATAAGAATTGTTATTTAAACAAAACATTAATCAAATGTTTTCGTTTTATTGTACAAAATGAGGCAAATGACGTATTCATGTAGGTAGGTATGCCATGGAAACCAGATGTCGGTTCAAGGGCTCCGTTTTTTTAAAATGACATGCTGGCTAGTATCATGTGTACATTTCTTTTATTTGATATCTACATCCTATGTCGTACCAACGTACCGTAGGCCTCACGTTAGTGTTAACAAAACCAGTTTAAGCTGGCCTCGTGTTCTATTCAAACTACGTACTACGCTAGGTCAGCTCAAGGCCGGAGTGTTGCCACTGACGTGCGACCCACGTTAGGAATAATCTGGCAACTTTTTCCTAAAGTACTAAGCTGAAAAACTTCTAAATTTTCAAGCACGTGGTCAGAACTTCTCGTTGGATGTAACCTTTCTAAAATTATTTAAGATATTGATCCTTCGTCCACTTCTATTATATAAAATTTAGATTTTTGGAAAGATTGATAACGATACCTATGGTCTTGACATGGGAAATTTTAATTTAGTTAGTGGAATATCCGACTGGAATGAACTACCGGTATAAAAAGTATCAGGATACTTTTCATCCCATTACCCAGGGACAAAATGTTAAATTTTACAATTTAATTCTAATACGAAAACTTTTGACGGCCGGCTGCCAGTATTGCCAGCCACAAAAAAACGAATCCGTTAGTATATATTATAGATTTATCAAATATCTTACAACATTTTTCTCATTTCTTCCTATAGATAATGATATGATTAAATTCACAGGGTTGCTTAATGTATTACAGTTTAGGTAAATGAACGCAAGTGTAACCCACACGGTTCGTGATAGCCAATATTGATTAAAAACAGTGTTATTACAGTCAGATATGCACTTTTTGTGTCAATTAGTTGACGACCTAAGTAATAGAATGTAGCGGGACTTACACTATCAATCTGATAAAAAAGGTGACGAAAAAATACAAAAGCGTGTTCGACATGTCAGAAATACAATACCTAAGATTAGCGACCCGCCCCTGATTCGTCCGGTTTTTACGAATAAAACATCGAGATTCCTTTATTAAATATATGTTACTTTAATATCGATGATTGTGTTAAACAAATAAACCTTCTGGAATAACTAAATTATTTTGAAAACCGCACCAAAATCCGTTGCGTGGTTTTGAAGAACAACGCGGCCACACAGCCGACACGAAAAGCGACTTAATTTATAAAATGTATAGATACGAAAAAAATCTCCTCTATAAAAAGATTCATGTGAATGAAGACTGTTGAAAAAAAGTGAGAAAAAATTTATCACTATTGTGCGTTTTATTGAGGAATTTCCTCAAAGATTTATATTATGCAAACTAAAACTCAATAATACTGTATTACGGTCGCGGCCTGCAAAAACGGCAGTGACATGTGTGTGATCGTGAAAAAGAATTACTAACAATTTTTTTTTTGCATGTGTGGACTCTGTCCTTTCGCGGGTTGACGGGAACGCCCTTCGTTAGTTAACATACTGTTTAATGTTGTTAGTTAGTGTATCTGGGATCATGGACGACTGTGTCTATGTCATCAAACGAAATCTCAGCTTAGTAGGTCATTAGGAGGTATGATAAAAACTGATAAGAGCCAAATCTTTATCAACCTTGAAACCGTTGACCATGCCATGACGTCAGTTATCTCAGCGCCGTCTTCCGCAGTTATCTTCGTTTAGAATCAAATATTTTTTATAGTTTTGGGAAAACTAGGCTTGGCGCGTGTTGGTGTCAAGCCGTCACTAATTTGTTTCCTTTACCGTTGTAACTATTTTCTTGTACTTCTTTCGCTTACGTACATAAAAAATAAAAAACCGGACGGACGGTTTTCCGTTGACACGGTGTTCCACTGCTGGGCATGGGCCTGTCCCGAATTCTTCTAGGTAAAGATAACTGAGCCTCACAGTGCATTCAAAATGGAAAAAGTAAGCCGCTAGTGGGGAAATGTGTTTATGGAAACGCAACAATGAGCGGCCAATCTCAATACCTACGTTTTGGAAACTTTGTCGAGTCTTTTCATCACAGATCCTAAAGACTAAGGTCTTCAACCAGTGCGTCCTGGTTGTTATGACGTACGGCGCCAAGACGTGGACACTCGCGGTACGGCTGGTCCTTATGTTCATGCTAGCTCAGTGAGCTATGGAAAGGGTTATGCTTGGAATTTCTCTCTAACATAGCTCACAGAATAAGCAAGTTGAAGTATTATTATCATATTAGCCGTAGAACCAATGACCCTTGGGGTAGACGTGTTTTTGAGTGGAGACCTCGAATTTGGCAAACGTAAGGTAGGACGTCCTCAGGAGGACCTCGTAGGGTAGGAGGTATTAGTAGGGTGGTTGGTATCAACTGAATGAGTGTTGCCGGGAAACGAGATGAATGGCGTGTGATTGATGAGGCGTATATCCAGCAGTGGATTGTTGTAGACTAATAATGTTAAAGCCACTAGCCTACAGTTCTGTGAAACGATACAATGGATTATTTAAAACAAAACAAAAAAGAATCATGTTTCGGTTACAAAACAAAAATAAAGACTTGTACGTCGGAATTAGCAATAAAACGAAAGATTTAACGCTGACGTGCCCATTGACCAAAAAAACGGATGTAAGATAGTGTCTGACATTGGCGTGGGATATCAGTCGCTCGTTTTCGTCTTGTTTTGGACTCCACGTGGGATTTATAATTTATGTTAGCGCAAGTTATGGTTTAAAATTTAGGGGATTTGTTCTTCAAAAGTTACGATACGTATAAGTACCTAATAAAATCGCCTTTAGAAATATCCACACATTATTTTTATTGCTGTTCGAACTTAGGTTACATTAAATCTTTTTTTATGAACTCAAGGTTGTGTCATCATATATCAGTAAACAAAATAACTGATTACTGTAAGTGTTGACATACATAAGTTTTTGTGTAGGCTGTCTAATGTACACAAACGTCACGGCATGACATCGAAATGCTTGACAACAGATTGATTAAAAAGAATTCAATCACTATCTAAAATCAAAGTGTCCAGACAAGTCGATACACCTTTCATTGTAAAATAAAAATAAAATAAATTGTAACGTGTGACGAATCTAAATCTACTGCAATTTGAAGTATGTGCACTATTAAAGTTCAATCAATACTTAGTAGGTTCTCCAATTCATATTTGCAAAATAAATCCCGCTTCACCAATTAATATTTGCAAAATAAATCCCGCTTTTCCAATTAATATTTACAAAATAAATCCCGCATCAGGAAGATACTTGCAGCTCTAAGAATTTGAGGTAACTCACTTGCTCGAGGAATCTTATATATGGTATTGACAAGTTCATATGTAGTTCGAAAGCACATGTTTAAAATACAGTCAACCGCATGTCGGTGGGAACAGTTTGATCTTGAGCTGGCCTAGCGTAGGACGGAATTTCGTAAGAACGCGAGGCCAGCTTATACTGGTTCCATCAGTGTTGTGACCGCGATTTATTGCGCTTGAGCATAGGTTATTAAAACAAGTCTAGTTTTAAACAGGAGACTTTTCTACAGCTTTGAGGTGGTTTCGCATTCTCGCAAGGACTATCCACCAGATTAATTTTAAAGATGGAACAGAATTTATTTTAAAGATTTGTTAATTAACTAGTTCTTTTCCACAGGTGATGAAAATGAACTTTTAAGTTTGAAAATAGAGAAGGTCAATCAGTCCCCGCAAGCACCATGTTTTTTTTAAACCTAAGTTGTTCAAACCACGTATTTAGCAGTTCACAATAAATTATTGATGTTAACCGACTGATGTCGCTGACTGTACCTAAATCATAACAAACATCACGAACACAGGCTTAAACATTTCTACTTATTACAACTAATTAGCAAATATAATAATACTTTAAATATAGCCCAGTGACGCAACTGTCTTCTACTCACCCCCATTTACACAAACGATATTCAATTTTATGGGCACCTCGGATCTCACAAAGAGGAGGCCTATGTCCCAGCAGTGGGAACGTTATACGCTGATTATAGTAATTATGCTATAGGTACGTACATTTTTAGGAAGTTACATCTCATGTCAACTATGGTACCTTTGGCTTCGCAGCTATAAATTAGGGATTGATCAGCTTTCCGTTTAAAGTGCTATCTATTTTTATTTCGGTCTGCAGACTTAGATTTCTTCTAGAAATAGACAAATACCGTGTACAGCCGAAATTTTAGACAGTCATTTAAAAGAGACAGAAAAGTTTATTTTTGGGACTGACAATATAATTTAAGAGCAATCGTGGTAATAACACTGGTTTTATAAGATTATCCGCGAAAATCAACATTTCTTACGATATTGCAAATAAATTTAAAATTTCACTGGCTTAAACCTAGGTCCTTTAATTAATGCTATAGCAGAATTGGATAAATTCTCAACATAAAACTCTCAATTCAGAAACCGGGCGTTGGGGCCTCACAGCTGCATCTAATAGGTTTCTAGGTGCAGTCAAAATTTAAACTAACAACGAAATTTAGTAACAGGAATCAATCATTATGCGTCTTCCTATAAATCAGTGAGTGTGCTTAATCGGTCAAAATCTCAGTGCCTCACCTGGCCGCCGCGGCCTGCAATAAAAACAAAGTTTTATAAACTAATGACAGCTGTCATGGTGACAGATGTGCGCGGCACACTCAACCGTGTTTAATCGACAGAATACGACAAAGATGAACGACTGTCCACCGAGCGTAGAACGTGCGGAGGCGCGTTCATGTCAAACGATATGAAGGGCTATCGGGTGTCACATAGTGACTAAGAGCGAAAGTGTGAGCAAGTTTGGGTTTTGAAACACTTCAGAAGCTCTTCGCTCAACTTTAGATGGGAAGACGTTTCAACCAAAATTCTTAATGTTTGTGCTAGGTATACTTACTAACGAAATACTAAACACAACGCTTGATACTAATTCATCAAGCTTAGTTTAATATAAAATATAAAAGAACCACTTGTATTTGTTTGCACCTCCATGTTAAAAACCTATCAAGACTTTATCGCAGTACGCGGCAAATGAAGTTCGTTTGAGGTTCACTAACTTTTCCATAACAAAACAATGTAAAGATAACAAAGTAATGTTACAAAAAAATTAATGCATGTGTGCATCTAAAAATCGTGATAGAATGTCTATTTTTGAATAACGATGATTTAAACTTAGTATTACAAAAATACGTTTATTATTTAGTAGATACTTATAACTATCGAGTAAAGTACTCGTACTTCTCGAATTCGCCACCACATACTGAACCTAGCTTAACCTAACGTGCAAAATTGAAAACAAAATCAATTACCAACACGCGTCACGTATTGTCATATCAAACCGTCGATAAACGTAATCTCAAATGAACAGCAATTCGCATTGTTGAAGCATTCGATGTCAAAGAAGCCCTTTTGACTGCCAATTTACACGTTCACTAATAGGTTTTGATTGAACCGATCAGTGTGGTGTTCGCTAAACGGTTCGGCAACTCGATACCGATACCAAATTCTGCTGGGCATTTTTTTATAGCTCGACTACACGAACTACATAGCCGTTCCACACATGAAACACACAGGAATCTAACAAAATGAGAAACCCCGGAAGGGCGTGGATAGCCCTTCTCGTGGCTACTACCATAGTTGGAGTCCAGGCTCAACAATACTTCATCAGACGTAAGTACCAACTGATATTTTAGTGTAAATAAGTTTTAAGTGTGATTTTATTTGACACTGAGTTATACACGGTGTCAGATGCAGACTAAACAATCGGTTGCGTTGAATTAAGTGTTACTAGTATTGGAAGGTGACCGTAATGGAAGTATTTGTATAGGTACCTATGTCAGGCAGGCTCTAGTCACTAGAGCATGCCTGACTTAAGCGGAGTTAAGCCATTTACACTATGGTAGTGAAATACCGAACTTTGAATAACGGCAGTGATTCCTAAGAGCTAACTTTACAAGCACTCGGAAAGGATCTGCGATGGAGCTATAGTTGAAAGCCTTTCTAGAAACCAAAATGTATTTCGGGTTAACAGGAACCCCCGTAATACCTTTACCGATTTTCTTCGATTTCCCTAGTTTCAACAAAGAGATTTCCAAATATACCTATGTTTATTTGAAACAAACAAACTAGGAACTTCATGGAAGCTTTTAAAAGCATTGACAGCGTTAAAAAACACTTAATTACAAAGCGCCCGCGTTTGTTAAACTTCTAAAAAAGTAACTATGTTTAGACCAGTCACTATACGTTTCTATGAGAGATCAAGAGCAGTTAGAGAGTCTATAGTAAATGCAATATAACTGACACCATTTGTCATAACAATTGCTTACATAATTGATATAATTTGCTTGTAACAGTATAGCAACAGTCTTTAGTAATGTCCTATTAACCAAATATCAATTTATCGGAAGCGACTTGCTTCCGATAAATTGATATAGACAAAGCGTAATAAAACAAAAATAAACAAACACTGGTTTTCTTCAGAACCATAAACATAACAACATAAAATCAAAGCTACCGACGATAACTTTTAATTAAGAACTTATTCGAGGAACAATAACTGATCAAAACAGAAACGGGGTTAAAAACTAAATTAACATAGTTTATAAAATATTCAATATGAATCGAGACATGTAGGTCAGGGATGATGCATAATTATCGTGTGAACAGCCGATAAAAATGACGGGAAACTCATAAAAAGGCCGTTCAACCTTTGAAGATGTGTGTCTCAGATGAGTCAGATACTGTGGTCGCAGCTGTTCATCAGGCCCTGCCAATAACCAAGCTTAATGGTAACACATTAAAATCAAAGTAGATTGCTACATAACACGGTAGAAGGCAAAAACCCGGTTTCAAATTTTCAAAGCTTCACTATTTTATAAATAAAACGTGTGCTGAAGTTGTAAACTAGGCTGTACGCACAAAGTGACTCTTGCACCTGATAGTACAAAATAGATAGACGCTCAAAGATAGCATCAGCTGCTGAAAATCCGTCTAATTTGGTAGTGCTGCTATTCAAATTGAACTTTCCTTTAAAAACCCAATGTCTTGTAACGTACGACCCTACATATATAAATTTTCATTTCTAATAATGTCCGCTAAACGCTTTACACAGGCTTTGTATCTGTATTTTGCATTTCATCCAGTCGGCTAAGGGCGTGTTTAATCATATCTTACTGTCGGGCTTGACCCCGATCTGATGTAGAAATCGGAAAGGCTTAGAACTGGTCGTGTATTAAAAATAAACTTTTTTGTAGAAATATTACACTTTTGAACCGTTTGAAGTTGCTTAGTAGCGCTCCCTACTAATTAAAATTACGGTTTATTTTCATACATATTCATACTTACTTAAGTATGGATAACAGTTTAAACCTTTGCAGGAAATTATACTCGTATGTATGGTTTCGTTTTGTTTTGTTAACTCTAAGATAGTTGTGCAACAACGCGTTGAGTTCAAATATGGCTGTAACGCATTTAAATCTTCTATGGGTGACAGACTATAACCAAATCTTGCTTCTCGAATATGTGTAGGTCCTATTATAAACACCAATTCGGTTATAAAACGAACCTTAACTATTCTCAGAATCGGCGGAACATGTCTGCTGCTTCCATACTTCTCTGTTAGTCGTCATCTCAGTAGTTACTCCCTCTCTAGCCATATCATCTTTCACACAAACCATCCATCGTTACTTTGGTCTTCTTTCTCAAAGTAATTTTTTTAATTTATATTGCAGACTACACACTAGCTTTTCCGCATTATATTAAAAAAAACATATTCATCCCTTCTCGTGATCGAGTTCGTTTCGGTGTTTCTTCTCAGAGCAGCCTAATGGGAAACACCAACCTCATTTAGTTTTTAAACTTATTGACCTGTAACTGTTTATATAAAACTACTTGATATTATTACGAGTATTATGAGCGTGTTGTGTCCTGCTGCAGGCAAAGGCGTCCCTTCTGTCTTTCCATTTTGCTCCCTCTTTTGTACTTGCAACAGAATTACACTCTTAACTAAGGGATTGGGTTCTACTAAGAGCCCAAACCTTTAGGTCAGAGTCTAACTCATCACGTCATCTTCTAGGCCTTCGGTGGCTATTTTCAGAAAAAGTTGCCAAATAAACCTACTTACAGACATAAAATCATTTATCATTCCCTCTACACTTTCCAAAGTCTGTCCTTTTAATATGGACACGGACCCATGTAGGCGTGTCACAATCTACGTTCGCCAGTGCGCGACAAAACAATAATTGTGACCGTTACTGCCTCAATGTAGTCACTGCACTGATTGTCCCTGAGGGTTGGTGCTTTGTCAAATTAATGTTTTATAGCCGTCTATAAACGTGAATATAGCTATGAGAATTGAGTGGTTTGAAGAACGTGTTGAAAAGTCTTCTTCTTCTTTCGTATAGATGTTATGTCTTGTTAAAATACTTGGGCCCAGTAGATCACCTCGTTAATCACGATATCAGTGGCGTTTTTGTATGTCCTAAAGTCAATCGGGTCTAAGTATTAAGTGCTTTGACTTCCCCTCGGTTTCTCAAATTGATTGTACTTCAAAAGTTCATAATGTACTTGTTCTTTTCCGATGACTACATTCGTGCATAATCAACATTTAATTTAACATTTGATTGATGAACGTCTAATTGATACTACTATTTTGGCCGGCTGTATAATTATTTTCTGTATGGTTTAAGTCCCGGCGGTATACTAAGATACCCCCACGGATCCGTGAGAGCAAACTAATTGAAGATCATAAAAACCTCATTAGAATTAATAACTGCACTTGAAAGTAACAGACATTTCATTGACCTATCTTCGCTTTGATAGTTAACAAGGAGTCATTGTTCGTATATATCGGCTCGTTACGATGACAGACAGACAGACTCCCGCTCTTATTAATTCCGAATGAAGGGCCGACGCCTATAATGGCGGTACTTACACAGAAAATATTGAAATAACATTTAAAGAAGATTATACACAGAAAATATTGGAATACAATTTTAAGGAGATTTTAAACTCGAAATATTAATGTGTAATGACATACCCTACCATTTAAAACACTTAAACTACGCTTTTAAGTTATTTAATCATTTACCAGAAATATAATTATTCCACATATGTAGCACCTAATCCGTAATATTCATTACAAATGAAAATATGTGATTAAAATCATTTATTTCTACAGAATCTGTTGATTCTATAGAAAATGATCGGTGAATATAAACTGAAATTCAATGCTATCAATTTCAGTTTTATATTGGTTTTAATAGTGTGGTGGTGCTCTATTGAAAAATATTCATTGCAATTATTGCTAACGAATATGAAAATTTTATTGAATCAATTCCTGATAACCATCAATCCTTTTCCTAATTAATTCATGATCATAACAACGTTGTCATCAAACCAACGTTTTGTAACCATCCCTGACGACGTAATAGACTCTCGAACTGTCAACCGTATATCAGTGGGAACACTTGAAGTACAAATCTACCTTACTTAGCAGTAACGGCTGGTTTAGTGGCCGCAAGTGCTACCGCTGAGCATGAGGTGCTGGGGTCGATTCTCGGGTCGGGCAGTATTGTTTTTACATCAGAAATTTCTCAGTGGCAGCCCGGAGTCTGGATTTGTGCCCGGTTGATGGCAATAGGCTCGCCCCCTACTACATGAGACTTAAACATAACTTGCAAAATGTGAGAACACCATACATATCAGCCCCTCGTTCCAATCACTACAGTATGTTATGTTGAATTACTAGAGTTTCATCTAACCACGGCCACTTACACCCAAAATCAAGGTGATGACACTGAAACTTAAGACTGAGTGACACGGTTCGTACGACATCGTAAATAACCGTGACTCGTCGAACAGTCGATCATTGCACAGCCAATGTCTCAGCATCTATTCCGGGCAGGCGAGCAGGTGACCGGGGCACAATTAGAAGAACCAGGCCGAGATACGAACGGCCAAAATTGCATCAAGTATTCTTGATCGATAGTTTATTAAACTAAGGACCTTCAGGCTAGGTACGTACGTGTATATGAGAGGGACAGATAAACTCACATGCTATCAGCAATAACGATGCTAGTAAGGCAAAATTATATGAGACTACCGAAAAGCAGAATTTAAACGCGTTCGTTGTAGAAATACAAAACGCTTTGAAAGCGATTGCCATTTGTGTAGACCCTGAGGGCCATGTAATAGGGGGTAAGCATGACGACAGTTTATTGCCCTTAGCCATGATGCGGGCGACTACTGAGAGATTCGTAATGGATAACTGAACTGACACTTTTTGCAGTCGCCTGCGACCACTTTATAAACGTAACTTTGGAGGCCATATAGAACACATTTCGTGTCACTCTCGACTTCAAAGTTCCGAAATATCGTCTACTAAATTGGTTAGTACAGCCTCCCGTAACGCTATTTGGTTGTAAACCTGAAGCTAGCTGAAAGCAAGGGTCTTGATAGTTTCCTCGTGTTCTCACAGCCCACAAGTGAGTTAAAATATGTCCAAAGCAAGACCGACTGTTCTGTCCTCCGTTACACAACTCTTAGGTAATTGATAGGGTGAGGCGCCTATTCAATATTCATGGCCCTCTTTGTCAGCCGTTGGACCACAAAGAAACTGATTTTTCAATAGGTAAAAGTTCTTGAATGCACTTGATACTTCTGAAGTTTTTAGGGTTCCTTACCACAAAAGGAAAAAACGGAACCCTTATAGGATCACTTCGTTGTCCGTCTGTCTATGTGGCAAGAATCTTTTTCTCAGGAACGAGTGGAGATATCAAGATGAAATTGATATCAAATACGTAGGTCTAAGGTTTCTTGGAGCTCTAAAAAGGTCGAGCTTCTAAGTCGACGTAATAAACAGATATGGTCATTTATACGACATATGTTGATACTCGCAAATAAATCAAATCCGGGTATTTCCCGTTTAGTTAGAATCAGGAAATTTGGCAAGGTCTCATAGCACAAGTAAAGGAAAAAGTCCGAAAATCGTTAATTTGTAGTTTCATCACATGAAAAAATATTTTTTGCTTTATCAAACTTACATTTGCAGTTGGAGAATTGACCGTGACGTATATCGATGTATAGGAGAGCGTGTTTTGCAACTACAAACTTAAGTTTGTTTTTGAGATAAGTTCATTCAAACTACGGAACCCTTCATTGTGCGTGGTCCGACACTCAATTGGCCGGTTTTTTTGCGACGGGAAGTATGTTCATAGGTTTTCGTGACTGAAATTAAGAAGTGAACATTATTTTGGATATTTTTTTAAATGTTGGTCATTGTTGGTAGCTACATAATTATTAATCAAACTTATGTAAGTAACTTTAAATTCTTGTTGTTTCTAGTTTTTAAAGTTAAGTACACATTTTTATGTGGATACATTTCTGAGAATGTAATTTGTTATATTTCTGGATAATTCATCCTGTTTGGTCTTTTATTGTTAGTACCAGTTTTAGTAGTTACTATTTTAGTCTTATTTCAAAACCCTTCTTTCTGTCTACCTTGTTCGTTTAAAAACCTAAATAATACCTAGATACTAGTTATGACGTTTATTATTAAACAAATTAGAATGTAAACCGAGTCTGCGAGTAAATAAATTATGCCAGCTAATGGTCACATTGTTATGATAAAACGACTGCATTTTTATTCATCCCTAATTTTAGTTAAACGACCCTCTTTGAGTTCACGAAAGATTAACCACAACTGTAGAAGACGATATTTACATGACACTGACACGACATTTTGATAGAATTTGTTTAAAATCTAACGTTAGTACATAATTAATTAAAAGTACAGATAATCTTCTCATTTGCTTTGGAAGGAATCGCATAGTTGTCCGTTGAAAATCGTCGTAACTCTCCTCAAATTAATAACTTAAACTTGGATTTAATAATTGATTACATAACTCGAATGAACTTAAGAAAATGCAGTCGTAACGACGAAGTGAACGACTGTCATAAACACGACCTACTCGTACTAGCGACACACTTAATACATACCGAAATGTGTAACTAATAAATATTTCTTAGCATTTTATAATCTTAAGCTATCAGGACAACTATATTTGCACTACTTTAGACCAGAATCGGAACACTTATACTTTATTTCTCTTTCCAAGCTTTCATACTATTTCTGGAAGTTCGGTGGAAAATAGACCGTCCAACGACGTTTCCCTTTCTTATATTTTTAACTAGCTGACCCGCCGGATGTTGTCCTGTCCAAATTTCGATAAATTCGTAACAAATTCCTATCGAAAATGGACTTTCAGGTTTTCTGAATTTTCCATCTTTTGAAACTTTTCTTTCCGTTTGAACCTGATTCGGACCATTACGAACAATTAAAAACAATTAAAAATAACCAAATCGGTCCAGCCGTTCTGAAGTGATGCTCTTACCAACGAACAGCATTTCAGTTATATTATAAATAGATGGATAGATAGGTATAGTAGAATATAATGTAAGTATCAATCTATCCAATTATTATGACGGTAATGTATTAGGTACGGTCACGCACGCTATCGTAACTTAAACCAAAATAGTGATGGGACATCTGACCATAACCCGACACAGCGTTCCGTAAGCGAAGTCTCTTTCAATGCGTACCGTACATAATAGGATTAAGTTTATCCCATGTTTTGCATATTTCACCAATAGCCATTGTGTCGTCTAACGATGTACAAATGTGAAATGTGTCTCTTTACTAAGACCCGCGTTTGAAGGCAGGCGTTCTTTATAATTCAGCTTGATGTGTACTGAACGTTGGTTCGGTCATTACCCCGTACTGAGTTAGAATTTGAGAGTTTTTGTCGTATACGACAATAGAATAGAGCCGTCACGGAGAATTATTTAAGCGATCAACAAGGCAATGTTGTAGCTCAAAACATCTGTACACCTAATAGAAGTGTGTGAAGTAGGTAGTTTACTGCATACTTCATTAAATATGCATAATGGAGTATGTAAACAGTACATAATAAGAGTCAGGAACAGTCAGTTCGAAGTTTTTAATAGCAAGTGGTATTAATGTTATTATTTTCACAATTACACAAAGGGCAATTTTGGTCATAATTGCCTACTACCTTATTTTCGTAAAGCAGATTTTAATTTCAATCAATATAATAAAATAGTAACAATAGTAATTGAATATATTTGGAAAAAAGTTATAGCTATGGGTTGTGGAAACGATTCTGATGCCGAAAATATATAGTTTATAGAATTTTTGTTCGTATGTTCCAGATTGGCGCAAAATCTACTAAATAGATTCCGTTAAAATTTTGTACAAATATTCCTTAAAGGTCTGGTCATCAACTAGGCTATATATTATCACGCTATTTTCTATGTGGGATTAGCAGTATTGCATTATGTCCGTATTCCGCAACAGATTACCGAGGATTTAATAAGATGAGAATAAATGTTATAATATTGCATACCTATATATAAAATATGGATTAAACCTCAGAAATGAATATCATCACGCTACACCTATAAGGAGCTAAGCAGTAAATCTTGAAATTTATTACGGTAACTTTAGTTACATTGTCAATGAAGTAAACAGCCTAAGTAAACAACCAATATCAATGTTTTAGAAAATATGACTAAGTTGCGATTAACTTAAAATACCAGTAAAATACAGTCACGTGAACGACGCGGTGAGCACAGCTAGTAGGCAATAAGCTTGTTATTGACCCGATATATGGAAACCAGACGATATTAGATAAATGATCCAGAACTTACTAACATGATCATCATCATCATCATTTCAGCCAAAAGATGTCCATTGCTGGACATAGGCCTCCCCCAAGCACCGGACATAAGCCTCCCCCAAGCACCTGACATAGGCCTCCCCCAAGCACCGCCACTTCGACCGGTTCTCGCATCTTACTAATAGAATTAGCTTTATTAGCGTAGCTTGCTTCTAGGTACGTACATCTAGATTCAGCTTGTAGGTGGATCGATAACCGAAAAAAATACAGAGTAGGTTGCATTTATGATAGTGCTTTTAATTGATAACTTAATTATGATTGTGCTTTTGTGAAATATTTTTTTATATAGGTACCTAACTGGAAATACTAATAAAAAAAATAACATGATCATTTTAGTATTCAGTTTCCAAACTGTCCATAGATGCTATAATATATTCATTAAATTACTATACAAATCAAAGATCAAATAATAAATTCAAACAACACAAAGGCTGAAATTCCCAATAATATCCCACTGAATTATTAGGCTCAAAGCATTCATTGCAATACTGCATGACACGAACAAAACAATCGCGTCAAATACATTGCTCGCTACATACTAATGTGACGTTGACACACGCGAAATAGGACGTAAATCAACACGAGATATAATAAATTGCCTTATTGACGTTCAATGGACGTCAAACAACAGAGAGCGAACGTGAGAATACGCAAGAACGAGTCACAAATAAAAAAAGTCAAAAGAAATGTCTCGTGTGTGCATACACAGTGTAAATCTCAGTAGGTACACACTGCTACTGAATCTGTGTCTTTATAGGATAAACACTGCTTTTTACGGGTAAACGTGTTTTCGCTCAGCTAATTCAATATTAAAATATTGAGTAAAACATAATACTTATTATAATAAAATATCAACTGCGAGACTTTAAAGCTAGGGTAATGGTTGAGCATTCAAAAGATAGATCATCGGTACAAATATTTCTAAATTGTTCACTATCTGTCGAAATTACAATTCTTATACGTAGCGCATACAGGTGTTTAGCTATAATGGTGATTTTGGTGTCGTTGTCAAATGTTGACAAAGTACTAAATAAATAAACTAAATATTAGCCGAAATAGGGTTAAAATGCATATGAATTGACATTAGCAAAACTGCAGCTCAGCTAAATAAATCCGTGTTGTCGAAAACTTAAATAAATCACCTAAGAATGACGTAAAGTACTGTGTTCCTATGTTTGGTAGCGTTAAGCCTACTTAAATGCAGCATTTGCTATTTTTCGACAATAATGAGATGACAGCAACGCTATTGTGATGTCAACGATAAATACTTTACTTAAACTTACACCCAAGCTACCTACTGAAGTGCATGTGCCAATAAAAGGTTATTCATGGATAATATTGTCTTTATAATAATCGTGTGTCGGCAAGAACTAAAGAATAGTTGCTGAGGTAAACATATTATCCAGTCATTAAGGTGGTAGTGGTAGATACCACGGAACAGATAAATAATCTATTCCGTGGTAGACTACTAACCCTCCTTCATCAAAATCACCAAAACAAGTCACAAACTCAGGCTGAGCGCAGACAGAGTCAGTAAAGACAGCCTATCACTCTATGCAATTAATGATGGCGCTCAAACAAAACAGTTTCACATCAGTTGTCAAATTGCACTGAAAAAGCTGGTTTGACACAAAATTGACACGGTGTCGTTTCTAGCGTGCGCACTGTCTTAGAGAAAATTAGAAAATAATTTGTAAAATCATCGCTGGCATGTCTTACAAAATAAATAAATTACTGTCGTCGGTTGTAGCAACGAATCACGGGGCTTTTACAACCTTTTCATAATAATAAAGGGGGCAAAGAAGTGGGCTGCTCACGAATCACCGCGGGGACAATTTTGTAATAAGGGTTACCCTGTACCTGGTGCAGACTAGCGACTACTTATTACACAGTTTAATTTATTTGCCGGTTCACCCTGTCTGGGACCTATTACGTTAGCGCCGTGAATATACGAGGAATGGATGCGGTATACTTTCTCGGAAGATTATTTTGTTGTCGATTTTTTTTATAAGTTGTGCTTCCGATTTAATTGTTGTTGTTTTGCTATAAGGAAAAATTGTTCACATGAGTGCCAATGTTAATTATATTAAACCAGTTTCTGACTAGCTAGATTTATTTCCTGATATGGGTTTATTTACCTAGTGACAATATCTTCACGTAAATACCAAGGCACGTCACAAGTTGGTTATTACCGCGTCCACGACTTTTCTTTTGATTTTCGACATCCGCGAATCTGTCTCGCTTTCGTGCTTTACAAATAAATGCTTACCTAACCTTGATACTTATATTGTGGTATTTGCTTAACCAGTATAATAAAAGAGACTAGCAATTTTTTTTACCTTATCTATAGACTTTTTGTTAAAAAATACTCGTTTCGATTGCGAGCTAGTCCTATGTAAATATTTAGTATGAACGATCAGTTCTTGTTTTGTTCTTTGACTTCTACTCAATTTAGTTTCAGGGTAATGTCCTTTACTGTCAAAGGCTTTTTCTTGGACTGAGTTAGAACATTAAACACCAAACTTGATCACTAATCACTGGACACTGCACGTGTAGTATGACCGCCATACAACCGGGTTTTGTCGACAGAAGAATAGACAAAATGACAGATTGGGATTGTGAATCTGTCATTTTGTCTATTCTTCCGTCGACAAAACCCATTTATATTGTGGCCATGCTATGCGTGCTGATTAATGAAATTCATGGTTGCCTCACGATGCTTTCCATCACCATATAAAGCATGTCAAATTGTTCTGATTGGATTCGAATTTCGAACTCACTAAGTCATGTTTGAAAAGCGAATCTTTTACCCGCCAGCTACCGAGACATAAACAAACTGATATTATACCTATAAAATAATAATTCAAGGATTCCAAGAAGAAACCTCAATAGCTAGTATAAAAATTTCCTCGTAACTTAATAAAAGAAGTTATTTTAGAAACCTACACAAATCGCGACGCGCCCCTAACCAGCATTTCACTTTGGTAACTGGTAACTTTGATTGATTTTTACAACCATTTATTAATTTAGGCGTTTGTAGATAATGCTAGGTATCTATAACAGCGGATATGGTAGGGCAAATAAAATCCAGCATTTAGCTAAATAAAAGAGTAATATTTAAAAATTTAAAACAGCGAATTAAAATAAAATCACATCCTAATCTCAAAATCGTCCAGCGAAAAAAAAAAAAAACAAGTTCTCCAACTATTCAAAATTAAAAAAAAAAATTAAAGCGTCCTATTCGCTCCTGTTTAGATACATAATGAAAAAAATAAGTAAAGCTTCCGACTCATTCCCTACCTAACTATACTGCTATTGGTAGACAATTTTCAGAACACTGTATTGATTGATTCTTGTCTCTATTTTATTTTAAATTTTCAGATTTTGATTGTGGACGGGCGTTTTAGGCCATGTTGCCATTTACACAGTTGCGACGTATAGGTACGTGCGAACAGCAAAATTGTGTAGAACGATATAGACTTGCTTTTAATAAAAAACAGAACCTCGGTGACAAATGCATATTGAAGATACTGTAGCCATCGATAAGTTAGTACAATATATTAGCTATTTTTCACACGCTGCTTCGGTCAGGTAAGCGGCTTCGGATATATGCAGATGAATGTATGAGTAAATTGAGTCGGTTTCATCCTCCCGGTGCGGTGTCCGGCGACGGTTAACCGGGAGTCGGAAAGTGTGAACAGTGGCTTAGGCTGAGATCCATAACTGTTACTTAGCACATATTTTGGCTCAGAGTTATTCCTACCACTGACGCACAATTGTCAAACTACAATAGCAAGAACGTATCTAAGCCAAAGCACGGCTAAGTGACGTTTATAGAGCCCAGCCTCAGACTGAAGGTGTTGCCAACTTTAGACACAGTTCCGAAAGCATCTATCGTTTTGATAAACCAAGTTCCAGTACTAGGATCTGTCTGGCATATTGGAAACTTTATCTTTGTTTCGGTAATTCAAAATAAATACTGTGTTGGTTATCCAATGTTAGGATGTATTCATTGATTTAGGTTTCTATTGTTGATAGTTTGTTTGTATTTGTGGAATAGACTAGTGGCGATAGGTCTACTTAATACCATTCCTTTTCCCATACCTGCAAACAATCACGAACTGAGTGGCTGTATGAAAAAACCACCCTTTCCGCCTACAGCTGATAAATCTTTTTAATCGAAACACCAAAACCGCTTTTTTACTTTTTTACACTGAACGGCCGACTATCACTGTTTACAGAACAAAAGTCAATAA
Source organism: Agrochola circellaris (assembly GCA_914767755.1). NCBI lineage: Eukaryota > Metazoa > Arthropoda > Insecta > Lepidoptera > Noctuidae > Agrochola > Agrochola circellaris. Next base: position 19,731,489 of record OU611840.1, on the reverse strand, counting down.
AAATGCAATAAACTAAATAGGTTTTATACTACACATTTTCTCCCTGAGTGAAACAGATATTACAAGCTTTTATTTAGTTTCATTTGTTTGTTTAACCTAACTAATTATAAATGTGAAAGTGATTTTGATTATTTGTTTGTTACGCTTTCACGCTAAAATGGCTTAACAGATTTGGTTGAAATTTGGCACATGGATAGACCATGACCTAGGTAAGGATATAGGAGACTTTTTATCCCGATATTACCACGAAATCGAGGACTTATTCGGGTGAAACCGCGGGGCGCTGCTAGTGTTAAATAAGCTGGTTAAGAAAACTATGTATTAATGATTGGTTGCATTTTAATAAAAAAGCAAAGCTCATAACTTTATTTTGTACATTTTAATGAATAAATGATATTTTTTTTGCCAGAATATTTATGTTCATAATTAATAGCAGATGTTTTCACTATATTCGAATTTTTTGTCTAAAATTTTTCTTAAATTACATGCATAATTTATGTAGATACAATTAAATACAGTTGCATTAGATAATTATATTATTTATAATTATAATAATATTATATTACTTATAATAAATTATATGATTGAATTTAAATTCAAGCATATAAACCCCATAACATTAATAAAAGCTTTTAAGCAAATCAAGATCAAATTAACCGAAGATATATGGGGAATGTCAATCAAAGTGTGTACCTCCATTATTGAGACTATAGCGCCGTACTTAGCCTTAATATTTAATTTGTGTGTGGATCAAGGAGTCTTCCCTGATCTAATGAAATATAGTAAAGTAATACCACTTTTCAAATCCGGGGACACTAAAGACACCAATAATTATAGACCCGTATCCGTGTTGCCAGTTTTAAGCAAGGTGTTTGAAAAGGTAATGCTTAATCAAATGCTCAATCATTTTAACACCAATAAAATCTTACATGATCAACAGTATGGTTTCACCAAGGGACGTTGTACGACTGACGCCGGTGTCACCTTATTAAAACACATATTTACGGCGTGGGAAGAGGCCCAAGACGCCATAGGAATTTTTTGTGACCTCTCCAAAGCATTTGACTGCGTCGACCACGAAACCTTAATCTTAAAACTTGAGTATTACGGACTTGGAAAACTTGCGCTCAGTTTAGTAAAATCTTATTTAAATGATAGACAACAGCAAGTTCTAATAAATGGTGTCAATTCAATCGGTTTAAAAGTAAAAATGGGTGTACCTCAAGGATCAATATTGGGTCCTTTCCTCTTTTTAGTTTATATTAATGATCTACCCCATTTGTTAAAAACTCAACCACAAATGGTGTTATTTGCTGATGATACTTCCTTAATTTTTAAAATTAATAGACGTGCATCAAATCTTGACGACGTAAATAACGCCCTACAGCAGGTCCAAATTTGGTTCACTGCTAATAATTTAGTATTAAATGGGAAAAAAACTAAGTGCATAAGATTTTCGTTGCCTAATGTCAAAAGTAGTAATTGTGAGATAGTATTGAATCAAGAGAAACTAGAATTCGTCGATAAAACTGTTTTCCTAGGGATCACGCTTGACTCAAGGCTTCAATGGGGTCCTCATTTAACATCCCTTTCAGGACGATTAAGTTCAGCAGCATATGCTGTGAGAAAAATCCGTCAATTTACAGATGTAGGTACCGCGAGGCTAGTCTATTTTAGCTACTTTCATAGTATTATGTCGTACGGTATTCTACTATGGGGACGGGCTGCAGACATCGAGTCTATTTTTATTCTGCAGAAAAGAGCCATCAGAGCCATATATGGCCTCCGCAGGCGCGACTCTTTAAGGGAACTGTTTAAAGATATTAACATCATGACGGTACCTTGTCAATATATCTATGAAAACATTATGTACGTAAGGAAAAATCTACATCTTTTTAGTAAAAGAGGTGCAAGACACAATTATATTACTAGAAATAGGGACCAATTAGTTCAACCGGGTTTCAGGCTGGCTAAAGTGGACTCATCTTTCATGGGGTACAGTTTAAAGTGTTACAATAAAATACCTCCCCACATACTTCAACTGAATGAAACGAAATTTAAATCTTATATTAAACACACACTATGCAGCCAAGCATATTATAAATTGGCAGATTATATTGCAGATAAAAATGCTTGGCCCAATGCTGGTCCTGCTCCACAAGGGCGCATAAACTAATTGATTAGCATTTGAAAGTACAGTTGGAGCTGCTGAAGATTTTAAAAACTATCTTTGCATTGTATAAATTCAATCTCTTAACATTGTATAATTGCATAGAACATGTGTGAGTACTATGTACCGACTATAAAGCTACCATTTAGGTGCAGGGTATGTCTTTCATTGACTTGAATGTGTCCTGGCGGCTGAGAGTATGTCATGCTCACTCTAATGTCTCGCTGACGGTGGCGCGTGTGTTGGATCATTTAGCTCCCTTCAAAATGGTTGAGCTGAATGGTGCTAATCCATGCGTCATGTTCGTGAACGGGCGCCGTCAGTAGGGACTGGTCATCTCTTAGCTACCACGGCTTATTTTAATTGTTTATTTTTTTTCTTTCTGTTACGGACGCTTTTCACGTTTTGCATCGTTCTCACATGTATAACTTCAACATGAATGATGTAACCAATAATTTTGTAACCATATTATGATTTAAAAGAGTGTCCGTGGAGTTTCTTGCCCGTTCTTCTCCATAGGTACCTACTACGCTTTGGAATGGGCATCTAGCTTCATCTTTCTGACTGACCGACCCCCTTGACAATTCAAAAGTGCCTGTAATTGGTTTATTTGAAATAAATGCTTTGAGTTTTGAGTTTGATAAGTACTATAAATTGTGGAATGGATGACGAGTCGACTACATCGATAAACAATTAAAATCTATATATTATATTGATTTTAATTGTTTATCGTTGTACTCAACTCGTCATCCATTCCACAAATTTCTCTCCGAAGCTGTCTACGCTTCACTAGCTAGTGTTCGGCACCTACTCCTGGTTTTTGGAGCCTACTAGTAGGTACCTAATTCCGTGTATGGTCGCAATGTGTGCCTATCGGCGCGCTGTTGTGGTCTCCAGGGGCTGCCCAAACTCCGGCCCTTTGTGCAAGGCTTGCACAAGTGCACAATTTAGTTTAACCCTTTCAATATCCAGGTACTGAGCTGTTTGTGAAAGTGGTCTGCAAGTGGTAGCTATATGCAGACTTTAAGGATTATTTTTAAAGATAGCATTGGCGGTAAAGGTTTTTTTTTTAATTTAAGATAATATTTGGCACAATTTAACGTAGGTATACAGTTATAACTCTAAGGATTTTTTTAATAGATGTATTGATATATTTTAGCTTAACTTTAAGTAGTAGTAGAGTTCTTGGGTTCATTAATTATAAGCTTTCTTAATTATAAGCTAGTATTATAATTAAGAAATCTCGCTAGTTATTCTATAAACAACTTAAGTTCGTAAGCATCAGTACACGCTTTAAAAAAAATGGGAATTTAAGTAATTTGTAGAACATTAAGTTATGTTCTGAGAGTGATGCGTCGTCTTCTTGTCGTTGGGACGCCCCTTACGCCCCTTACGCTAGAAAGCTTTTAATAAAATATTATTACCCTCATATGAACGTCGAGGAAACCTTATTTGAGGTTTTCACGAACGCTATGTAGCTACGTAGAAAGTGAGTGGATTGCAAATGTTTATTTTGGTTACAATCTTTAATGCTTCTCGACTTTGATTTAGGATTTGGCTATGTCTGATTTAGTTCTATTCAACTACTTCATTAGTAGACGGCCCGGAAATCTAAGATTTTACTGACATGTTATAAAAATTCGTTGTTTAGGCTTTACACCCCAGAGTAGGTGATTTTTTTGTCTTTAAATTCAGTGCCCAGAAAAGACAAAGTAGGTACTTACCTAATTCTTATTCATGTTATAATAGTAATATATTTTTTATTTTTTCTATTAATATTTTATAATTTCTATTTCTATAATATAAACGCAAAAAAAAGAAGAAAATATTATATATTTTTTTATAACTATTATATTCCTTATAATATGTGTGTGTTACATCTCCTAGTACAAACAAAAAAAAAGAAAAGTAACAAAAAGAAATAGAAATTCTGGCACAAAATATGCATTTTTGCACTACGCAAGTACCTAAAAATTCCAATTCACGATATGAAAGACTATAAATCAGAAAAAAGTACGCTATTGAAGTTAGCTGTTTTTAATTAACTCATTTGTTAATTGGACATATAAAAGGCACATACCTAATGACATTGCTTTTGTTATTAAACGTTCAAACTGTCCAAAGCGTGTAACATAAATCTTTTGATTAATGTAAATGCATACCTGACCAACCCGGCTGGCCTAAATTGCAACAAACTGACGTCACTATGTACCTTCTACAAATGTTAAGTATTATTGTATTGAGTAATTAGCTCTCAGAATCCTTTTCAAAGCATAGTAAATAATAATAATTTATTTATTTGTAATTTTAGTACTTTCGTCACATTTTATTATTACAAAAACTTTGCCCAGCACTTTGTGATATGTTTTGTGTTTACAAGCATACAATCATCTCCCGGTCTCAATGAATAAAAGAGTGTAAAAATATATATAAATAGGTTGTAAGATACCTACTCATAACATATTCAAAGTATCTAATAACTCCAAGAAACTCGGTGTAAAAAGCTTATAGGTAGGTACCCAACTTGATTTGGTGCGACTCGCGCGTCTCTGGACTCTTAAACACCGCCACGTGGTCGCGATACATAATGCCGAAGCAAGGCGAACTTTGCGATTTTCACCAGCGTACGCGCAAACTCTGAACCCGTAATACTCGCGGGTACTTGCCTATTTATGCAGTCTTAAGTATATCACGTAGTAGGCCCCGGCGAACAACGTCGGAATTTTAAATACGCATAGGTGTTACTGACAATGTTTATAGAACAAAAGATGTAGAAAATTTGTCGGGACTACGCTCCTTTATTTCTCTTTATTGTCGATTTATGCTAACTAGAGTTGTGTCGTTTGAGCACTTGTTAAACGTGGGCTTACGTGAGCAAGGTTATAAGTGTTGTGTAGTTAGATTTGATGAGCTTCGTTTGGTGTGATATTCTTTTTTTTCTATTTTGAGCCCAATACGATAAGGGAATAATAATAGACCATTATCGGATAGCTAACCCACACTAGGGCCAACTATAGTGCCTAATTTACGAATAAAAACAACTCTGACTTAGAATTATTCAATAATTCAGTAAGTAGATACCTAAGTAGGTACTATGCAATATATACTATATGATGTTCCTAAGTTCCAACCATCTATAATTAGGTAGGTCTGTATAATATTAACGGATTTGTCAGTAAGTCACTAATAGCAATGTCTTGTTCAAACACTGCAAATTCGTAAGTACAGAGAAACGTCAATTTATCTTGCCAAAGTCTGTCACAGAAGTTGGCGTATAAATGCTCGTATAGGCAACCACAGACTTGCATCGCTTTGAAACGTTAACTTCGTAAAAGTTAAACTGTTTGATCAACACAGCCGAATACCTTTGTAGCTTTTAACGACGGTACTGCAGCGCCATCTTACTCTTACTGCGGAACTAAAAGTTAATTTTATTCTGGAATAGCAGCTAAAGTTCTAATAAAAACACAAGCTTATCATGAACAAATAAATATAATTATGTGAGTTTCATTTACAAAAAAAACCCTAATACAAGATGGTGCTGCCGTTGTCCTTTCAACGCTTTATAGGTACTAAAGGTTTTAAGTAAAATTTGCAGTACCTATATTATACAATTGTATAATAAGTTGGTGGTGTTATATAAATACGATGTTTAAACATCGAATTATGACTGGTTATACGTATACCAGAGGTGCAATTCCCGTAATGATTAAGAACGTTCGCATTCGCATCTAAATCGCAATCTGTCAAAAATACAATCTATTTACCAACATTTTTGACAAGTTTGACAGATCGCGACTTAAATTTGAACGTTTTATAGGTTTGAGAATTGGCCTTCTGGTGTCACTATTTGATAAGTTGTAAGCGTGAACGTTAAACGCAGGTCCTTCCGGATACCGTAGTACCCGGCGATGTTCCTAGATGGCGTTGCTAGTTGGTATTTGTCACCAATGATAAAAATATCTGTTTGTCAACAGGTGAATGTGGGGCCGACGATTACCGGTGCCGAAGTGGTAACTGCATTGAGTCAAGCCGCCGCTGTAACAACGTATTCGACTGCCCGGACCAAGATGACGAGCTTGGTTGCGGTAAGTACTTTTCTCCATAAGACTTTTTTTTTAACTTTCTTGATATTACAATTCAACTAGATATATGAATAGGAATTTCGTACATGTTAATCGAATGAACGAATAGTTACATCGTAAAATTAGAGCTTATTTCCGTTAACCGAGCACAAATCCTCAATTTTTAACCGCCTTTGTGGTTTAGAGATTAGACCACCTGTCTCAGACCCAGAGGTCGGGGTTTGATTCCCAGTGGGGGCATCATTTTTGCTTGTTTTGCTTGGTAGTAGGGCTTGTTCTGAGTCCACCTGGCTAGCTACCACCGTCTTATCTACGAGTAAGTCTGTCACCACAACGAAAATGTTAACAGCATTGTACAGGTAAGATAGCCAGTTCCTCTGCTCTGTGGTTAAGGATTCCGGGTGAAGCTCCACCTTCGGCCTGATCATCACTTACCATCAGGTGAGATGCAGGCCATGAGCTTCCCGTTGTACATTAAAAAAAAACAGGATAGCATAGATAATCAGCCTATTATGTTCCCATTGCTGGCTTACTGGCTCACAGAGTGGAAGCCTGTATCCTACACAGGCTTCCACTTTGTGAGCCACTTTGCGGCCCACCTAAACTCCGGTAATATTTAACAACATTTTTGTTTCTAATGCTTTTCTTAGAATGCCGATCCGATGAATTCCGTTGCGAAAGTGACGGCTTCTGCATTGAGAACCGACAGAGGTGTGATGGCCAATATCAATGCGCGGACTCATCTGACGAACGAGACTGTGGTAAGTACCTTGTGGTAAGAAGCCAGACACAACCAACGGGAGACTATGAGCAACACAATATGAAATATTTGAAACAGGTTGACAAGTGCGTGATTGTGACTGGTAGTAGCTATTCTGCAGGATATGGGGACGTAACAATTGAGAAATCAGACTATTTAGATTTTGGAATAAAATTACTGCAAAATATGCATGAGCATAGCAGTATAACGCATGAGATACTCATTCGTATGAGATACTCATAATAATCGAGACATATGTAAGGTAAAAGGGGAAATTACAAATGGCGAGGACCATGTCAAGAATGACGCTGGAATCAAACCTTACAGACGCAAAATCTGCTGTTAGAATTCTCATCAAAACTATTGTGTTAGCTCGTAATGCCTCGTTCCAATCCAAAAATGGTAATTAACGTGGTATTTTCACACGCTGCTTTCGTGGATTATTTGTACGGTAAGTTTCGACGTCGGTGTGGTGGACTGGTCGCCATGTCTGTAAGGACACCGGCCAGTTCAGGTGCCACGATGGCTCGTGCATATCCATCCTACTCCGTTGTGACGGTTTCAAAGACTGCAGGAAAGATGGCAGTGATGAAATTGGATGTCGTAAGTATGGGCTTGAACGCAACTAACCGACTTGTGGTTTTGTTTATATTCGTAACACTCATAGTATTTATGGTCCAACTACTTCTAGATTATCAACTTTGAAGCATATTTTTGAGTGTAACAAGATGCATTTTTGTCGTTTGATAAACTGGTTTCAATATATTTATACCTAACTATTATGTTAAAAACAGTTAAGTTTCATCATTTTACGAAATATTTAAATATAATTGAAAATAGAGATATTTTTTTTTATTCATTGTTATTTTAAATTCACCCTTAGGACTGAATATAATGTTACTACGAATATCGGTAAACAAAACCACATCAACAATGGTGCGGATACTAAATTCTAACCCAATAACACCGTGTACAATAAACCATATAATTCTAAAAGCATGCAGGCCTGACCAATGGCAATGCGATCATGGGACCTGTATCAAACGGAGTAAGCGATGTGACGGACGGGTCGATTGCCCCACAGATAGGTCGGACGAAAGGAACTGCATCGGTAAGACATCCATGCCCATAAAGATTGAACAAAACACTTAGGCCACCCCCAATAGATTTCATCAACATTCAGATAACGTTTCAAGCTCCATTACAATTCATATTTTTAACACTGTAACTATGTCTTACCTTAATGCATGATAAAGTTTCAAATTAACATCCAACATTAAATTATCACAATGATCAGTTTACATGTATGGCTTTGCATGTATTTCCAGCCACTGGTTACTTTAAGTGCAGAAGTGGCAAGATCATTCTCGAGTCTCTAAGATGCAATCGTCAATATGATTGTACGCCTGGAGATTTTTCCGACGAACAAAATTGTCGTAAGTTTATTTTATCGTACAGGGTTCTTGCTACTTAGCTTACTGTCTTATTTTACTTCTGAACCTGTTTTATTCTCAATTTATTTTCATTTCTTTCTCTTTCCAATGAGTCTCCATGGTGATTGGTTTTTATCATTTCAATTTCTTCAACAGATTTTAATTCTTCTTTTTCATTATTTTCATTTCTTTCAATCTTTATTTTCTGAATTGCTGGTGATTTGTCAGCTCTTTAAGTAATCAATATGAACGTAGTCTATTTCTTTTACCGGCTAGCATGTGGTGCGAGCGACTTCAAATGCGATAATGGACACTGCATTCCCGCATCCAAGTATTGTGACAGAACGCATGATTGTCAGGATGGTTCTGACGAACGCGATTGCTCTTATGGTTTGAACTTTTTCCAAATTTTTTAACAATGATTTTTGTAAATATTATAAATATCCATAATTTGAAAAGGTGATGGTGAACCTTTATACCTCCCTTTAGCATGTTATACTTCGAACTAATTTATACATTCAGTCGCTTTTTAAATGCACAGCATTAAAGCTGCACTTTACTAGATTAATATTCATAACATTGATTTATTGAACTTAAACTTGACGCGATCGGCCTGTTAGACGTGCACTAAGCTGAACATGAAGTTACCTTTGAAACTCATAAGTTTGATGAACTTGAACTTTTATCTGTCTGGCATTCGCTTCAAGTTTATTATTTTGGATGATTAAAATAACTTTACAGTTCTTAGTCATCTAAAATTTGCTTAATTTATAATTATAATTTGATGACACTAGAAAGGGTCTCTTGTTTATGATGACTCCCTTACTAGTGTATTTATATGGTTATGGCGCACTATTACGGCAGGCCCAGTTTGCATGGCTTATGAATATGAATGCACGAGTGGAATGTGCGTGCAAGCCGATGCCAGATGCAATGGAACAGTGGAGTGTGATGACGACACCGACGAGACCAGCTGCCCTTGCAAAAGGGACCAATACCCGTGTCGGGACGGTTCTTGTATAAATATAGCCTATCTTTGTAACGGTCGGGATGATTGCAGTAATGGCGAAGACGAGTACAATTGTGGTAAGTAATGCTTGACGAATGCCTTCGTATGTATTTGATCACCGTTCAAAATCACTGTACGTTAATCGTTTCAAATAAAAGGCACATTGATTTGATAGGAAAATCTTTGTGACTACGACCCGTCTACGCCGCAACAATATTTGAATAAAACTTGGAACTAAACTAAAGCCAGTGTAAAATGTATGAAAGTAAATCATGAATAACATGAAAAATATGATCATTAGTTACAAAGATCCACCTCAAACGATTGATGGACGGTAATCAGAACGAATTTTTCTTCTGAGAATCATCATATTTGTGTAAATATTTAGGGGCCCACGGAAAGGACCATTGGCAATGCAACGACGGTGTATATGTAAGTTTTCGGAGACGATGCGACGGTCAATACGATTGTCCCGATCATTCTGACGAGAAAAACTGTGAACCGTCGAATGTGATAAAAGGTCCACATTTCAATTGTTATAGCTAGAAGCATGAGCATACATATCGCATGAATATTCTTCTATTCTATTTTCGTTACAATTCTAGCAATGTCTTTATATTTGTTACTATTCTTGTTTGCAGACATTCAGATCGAATGTTTTCTTAGTATTTCTATTTCAGTCAGTATATTTGTAACTACATTCAAATTGTTTAATTTGCAATAATTATGTCGACGATTTTGTAGTCGAGTGGTAACAGCCGTAGTTATTCGCAATGTGTTAATCGCACTGGGGGTTTAAGAGAACCGACGACGAATAGTTACAATATGGCGATGTTTTCAGGTACGACGTGTCCACCCGATCGTTTCGTCTGCAATACAGGCTCTCGTGTCCAGTGCGCAGACAAATGTAACAATATACGCGAATGTGATGACGGCGAAGATGAGGAGGATTGTGACGGTACATTGTCAAATTTTGATTATCTGGTTAATTTTACTATAGGGCTTACTAAAATCGTTCAAAGGCCCTACCATAAACTTTGGTCGTTTAAGTTTTGCGTGAAGTTGTGCATATATTTTTTGTACTCAAATGTGAATTCATGTAGTAGGTAGTCAGTTGACAAGGATACCTAAAATTGACTGATAATAGGGTTTATGGCAAGACCACTGAAATTCAGCGTTATCCCGAAGCTAAGCAATATTGTATGTAACGATTATTAAGAGAAAAGTCACTTAGGAAACATTAGCGTCAAGGCTCGTTCAGACCAGCGCGACGCGACGGCGCGACGCGACTCGAACAATACAATTTCTAAGAAAACTTCACGGAATAACAATAACCTTTGTCACGTCGCGCTGTCGCGTCGCGCTAGTCTGCACGAAGCTTCATTCGGAAAGGCGAGAGGTTGTGCTACGAAGCGAAAAATATATATGTTTCTCGATGTTGTGAGGTAAGTAAGTTTTAACTCGGGATAATGCTGCATATTTTTGTTTATGAACGAATTTGTCTGAAATTGTATATAGTATGACTTCAATCATATAATATTTTACATTTTTATCATTACTTTTAAGGCTGGCTCACATTGTCCTGGCAACGGCTCGCAATGACACATCTCACTCAGATCTAACACAATTTCTAACGATATTAATATTTCATTCTCTTAGGAATATTTTCATTGCGGTCCGTTCCCACTGAATATAAAATAATCCTGTATTATTTATTTTAAATTAACGATGTTACATATTGCGATTATCTATGCAAGTGCAGTCGGTGCCATGGCAAACGGCTTTGCGTCCATTTGCGATTACCTGATTCTTGCTATTATTTCCGTTGTCTGCTTTGAAAGTTTGCTTTTTAAGTTTACTGTATTCAAATGAACCGTATTGTTTTTAAAGCGTGTGCCCACACATGCGACGGCACGTGCTTAACGGCCAGTCAGATATGCAACGGCCAGCCTGACTGTTCGGACGGATCTGATGAGCTGGACTGCTATAACTGCGACCGACCTGGTGACTTCAGGTAACTGACAACAAAGAGTTCATTATTCAATAATTTGCCTTTTTTTCGTGTATTTATTATACCTATGTGTTAATTATAATTGCGAATTGCTATGTTATGCCTACAGCGAATTATGCGATACGCGACAGTTAGAAATTGCGTTTTCTTGTAGTCAGATCTTCAGGTTTTTGTAAACTAATGTTTTTCTTTTAGATGCGACTCCGACGAATGCATTACGTATTTGTTGCGGTGCAACGGCATACCGGAATGTCTGGACGGCAGTGACGAGAGGAATTGCAATAAAACTATGATCACCAGTCCTGAACGTAAGTGTTGTTTAAACAGCATTTTTGATTAAGTATGTTAAGAAGGACCTAGCTTTATCCTTTTTGTCCACCAGCTTCATTAATTTCATTTTGATGTCTTTTTTCAGAGCCATGCACATTGGAACAATTTAAGTGCCAATCAGATAATGTTTGCATTGACCATAGTTTCTTATGCGATGGCAACACTGACTGTGTAGATGGTACCGATGAGGATAACTGCCGTAAGTATTAAAATATTGATTTATGTCACAAAATACAAGTATAAAGAGGGATTAGTTATCAAGAATAAAGAAGACACATTGTTAGGAAAACTAAGATTACTGATGAACTGTCGAGAGTTTGCGATTCTTCTAATTAGTAATTCGATTAGCTGATTTTATTATATTATTTGTACAGTCCTTACACAGTTATTTTACCTCAGAATTTGCGTCACTGTCAAAATCACAGCGATCATTCTCGTTACAATAAGGTTGCTGGTGGGTTGTTCCTCTCGCAGAGAATGGGAACGCCGTATGCGTTCCCATTACCTACTTCTTGGTTACAATAAACACAGAGATTACTCCTGACACTGGATTTACATAATAATAAACTTTCGTTTATGTTTCACACATGTAGAAAATAAATAGTTACTATTATCTACATGTATAAGTGTCTCACAGAGCCGCTCAGACGCGTTCAGACGCTCTACAGCCATGCTATTCTGTAAACATCTCACCGTGAAAACTTGGGTGAAGTGAGCTGTCAATAGTGTCAATCCCTGTGGAATGACAGCTCACTCCACGCTCACTTCACCTAAGTTTTCACGGTGAGATGGTTACAGAATAGCACTGCAGCCGGTCGATTCTGTAAAAATATCACCGTGAAACTTAGGTGAAGTGAGCGTGAAGTGAGCTGTCAATATTGTCTAATCCCTAGCATCCTGCCGGTCGATTTGTGACAGTGACAGCTCACATCAAGCTCACTTCACCCAAGTTATCACGGTGAGATGTTTGCAGAATAGCACGGCTGATCTTATTCCAAGGTGTCATTTCGACAACCGGAACTTAGTAGTTTTATATTTACTAAAGATAATATTAATAGGAAGTCAATGCATGCTAACAGTTGTTGAGGTATACTTACCTGTGAAAGGAATGTAACTTGAGTTTTATCTGTCAGTAGGTCCTGATATATTAATAAAGATAGTCTAATAAGAGTATAGAATAGAAAATAATAAGGGCTTCATATGACATTTCGACACTGTCAAAATTATGGGAATCACTGGTGCTTATTATTGACATTATGAGAAACATTTATAACAAAGATAAAATAAGTTAGTACCTAGTTAAATTTAAATGTAGGTATTTTAAAATGAAAACGTGTGTCAATAAATAGCTTCAGTCATTTTAAAATGGGTATTTTTCATTCGAGCAAGCACAGGGCACTAACACGCTTATAGAACTTAAAAGAAGCACTAACAACTTAATTATCGCACTTAACGAGTCATCACTTACACCTGGTTTCTGAATTGAGAATTTGAAGATGGGGACTGGTGAAATTCTACTTTAGCATTACCTTCTTAAGGCTACTACTTCAAAGTGAACCTATTACCTTAAGTAATGTTAACGTAGAGTTTGACAAGCCCTCAAGTTAAATTCTCGATTCAGAAACCGAGTGTTTATGGCACATTCTCTGTTGAAACTAATAACGCACCATGCACTTCTAGATGCTATTCGTGCCTTCTTTGGAATGGTTCTTTATCTTCTTCTATTGAACACTAAAAGCGAATTTCACAAATGAAACTGAACGCGATCAGCACATAAAACACGTTTAAGAGCTGCCGGTATCAATATTTTCTTTGGAATATTGACACTGACAGCTCTTGAACTCGGTTTATATGTGTTGATCGCGTTCAGTTTCAATGGTGAAATCAGCTCTAAATAGCTTATGCCGTGGTAAAATCATTAACCAGTCAGCAAGGTGGTATGAAAATTCCAGAAAGCCACTAAAACGTAACTAAGAAATGTAGACGAAGCATCGGTGATGCTACGCTTTCAAGGATTCTGAACCAAAAAGGTGCTAAGCGAAGGAAATTAGCGCGGTAACCATAGTAATTGGTGGGTTGGTGGTATCACTTGGCGGGGAATTACGCGGACAGAGTACTTGCCTATCAAATCTAGAGTAGAATAAAGTCCCATTTACACGGTGTGATTTAATTGCCAGTGGCATGCAATAAGTTGAAGCAACAATAAAAGTTGCACCATCTAAACAGTGGTTAGATGTTACAAGTCAGTTGTTGCTTCAATTTTATTGTATGCCACAGACATGATAGTTGCATCGTGTAAATGGCACTTTCGGTAAAATACCATAACAGGAAAGTTGATATTCATAATGGGTGTCCAGCTTGGTACATGACGAGGGCGTCGCGGTCGCCTGCGATGGCGGACTGCCACGAGTCTGAGTTCACCTGTTACGACGGCCGGTGCATTCCGCACTCGAGGCGCTGTGACAATATATACGACTGCTACGATTTTTCCGATGAACAGAACTGTTTAAATACTGGTATCTTACTCATTTTTGTACTACCACATCTGAGTGTAACAATCGCTATCGTGACGTACTTACTGCTTGATTCTTTTAACGAAAGCAAAAGACGTTGGGTAAATAAATGGCGGTTGGGTAGAGTATAGCCTCATTTACACGGCGCAAGATTTTTTGCTTGTGGTATATAATAAATTGAATCAAAAATTGGCATTAATCATACAAACACTGTTTAGACGGTGCAACTTGTTGCTTCAACTTATGGAATGCCATAAGCAAATAAAACGCACCGTGTAAATCAGGCTTACATAATGATACATCCAGCTGGAGCCAAGTATATTGAAGTTTATTAAAGAAATATGAAATATATACAGGTGTTCGGCGGACGGTTGAACATACGAAAATGGCGGATCCGAGGGGCCGCCTGCTACGTGTTTAGGCCCAATAATATAGAATTCCCAGGCCACATGGATATTTTAATGGATGATTGCGAGAAAATTAAATACGAGCCCTTAAACTACAAACAAATTTAAAATAAATACCGACTTTGAACTGCGTTAAAAAAAAAAATTGTGTGATAGAGCAGTTCTAAATGAAAACATCTTTGGTTCATGCCCGTTCTAACAGTATGCAATTTGCACAATTTCTACTTTTGCGAAAAGTGAAATTAATTGCATACAAGCAAAATTTTTTTTAACTTGTTAGATTCTACAATTATTCCAAATGAAATAAAAGAAAATGTTGCCAGTTTTGTTATTTTTAGATGACATTATTGATGTTTGAACTTTGAGCAACGTCGAATTTCGAATAAAATTTATAAAGTAATTTAAAAAAAATCCGTGTGGCCTGGGTCTTGTTATTTGGCCTAAACACGTAGCAGACGGCGAATCCGTCATTTTCGTATGTTCAAGCGTCTGCCTAACACCCTGTATATCTACATCGAGTAATTTTGTTGTCACATAATTAATTTTGGTTAAGTCATCGATGCATTTAAGTGTATAATGAGGTTCCAAATGAAGTAAATGATGGTGTTAAAATTACACTCAGAAGTGGAAGTACTCTTCAGACATTTTGGAATGCGGTTTGATAAAAATAAAAATAATTAGTGTAGGTACCCCAATTTATGATTGATTCCTACCAGGCCAACAGTTTATTTCGTATTTTATCATACATTGTAAATATTATGTGTGTAGGATAGTTCCATCTTAGACCAGCGTTTTAGGATTTGCATACCTTTTCCTGTTTTTTTATCACCAACTTTTTGTAAACTGTAATAAAAATCCTACTTATCCAATAAAATTATTTAAAATCATTCGCGGCTTGAAACATTTTTGGTTCCATAATTAATTTGTAGCTCGTAATATCTGGTTCATATTAACTAACTAAGGGCGACTTTGGCCAAGCTTGTACACCTAGTAAGAACAAGTCTACCTGCGAATAAATTTTGTATTTGTGACAGTTTTTCCATATAAAAACTGACAGACGTCTATCTTATTCCAGGGATAAAATATATCTGAACTTGGTCTAATTAGTCCTTAGTATCAGAGAATCTTGTTCCGAGCGAGTATAAGGCCTGTTTCACAGTATCCGGATAGGCATTACCTATCTATCAGATATAAAGTAATCCGGGGATGGTGAAACAGGCCATAAGAGGGTATGTTTTTCCTGCTTTATGAAATTCACATGGTTTTTTGCATGTTTCTACTTCTGCTTATATTCCTGTAAAAGTTTTTATAGATTACCCCGTGTCCTAACCGAAAGACGACGATACACAATCAACACGATCGTTTGATGACGTACAAGCGCGTCTTGATTGATCGCGCGAATACGTTATATTCATATTCAAAAGCGCGACGATCGCGAACTCGCGCGACTTTTGTTTTCAGTTATGGCACGGCCTACAATTGTAAAAGATTACAAGTTTTTAAATGTTACATTTATGTGTATGTAAAACCTATTTTTCTATAACTGTCATACCTAACTTGTAAATCTATTACAATCGTTAGAAGTTGTACATATTATTAACAATTAGTTATAGTGTGATGCCGATCCTGCACGTTCCGAGAGAGTTCGAATCTTTTGGTACTTTTATTATAACAACTTACTCAATAAAAAAACATGACATTAATCATATAATTTTACCGTTCTAGGTTGCCCGGAGGATAGCTTCCAATGTCGTAGTGGCGAATGCTTCCCAACTGCAGCATTCTGCAACGGCGAAATTGACTGCCAAGATGGAACAGATGAACAGAACTGCCCGCAGTCTACAACCAGTAGGATACCAACCTTTCCAGACGGATACTACACCACAACGGAAAGATATCCGCCTGAATATCCTTATGGAGCAGCAGGAGGCAGCGGTGGCAGTAGATACCCTGACAGCGGTAGTAACGCAGGCGGTGGTGGCGGTAGATACCCTGACAGTGGTAGTAACGTAGGCGGCGGTGGCAATAGATACCCTAACAGCGGTAGTAACGCAGGCGGCGGTGGCGGTAGATACCCTGACAGCGGTAGTAACGCAGGCGGCGGTGGCGGTAGATACCCAGACAGTGGCAGTAACGCAGGCGGCGGTGGCGGTAGATACCCAGACAGCGGTAGTAACGCAGGCGGCGGTGGCGGTAGATACCCTGACAGCGGTAGTAACGCAGGCGGCGGTGGCGGTAGATACCCTGACAGCGGTAGTAACGCAGGCGGCGGTGGCGGTAGATACCCTGACAGCGGTAGTAACGCAGGCGGCGGTGGCGGTAGATACCCTGACAGCGGTAGTAACTCAGGCGGCGGTGGCGGTAGATACCCTGACAGCGGTAGTAACTCAGGCGGCGGTGGCGGTAGATACCCAGACAGTGGCAGTAACGCAGGCGGCGGTGGCGGTAGATACCCAGACAGCGGTAGTAACGCAGGCGGCGGTGGCGGTAGATACCCTGACAGCGGTAGTAACACAGGCGGCGGTGGCGGTAGATACCCCGACAGCGGTAGTAGCGCAGGCAGCGGTGGCAGTAGATACCCCGACAGCGGTAAGTCAAAGCTATTTAGGTATACCATTATCTAAGGCCGAAACCGATCGACTTATGTATGAGATCGTCGCGCGTTTGTATTTGAATATGACGTACTCTCGTGATTAATCAAGCCGCGTTTGCACGTCATCATTCATACAAACTATAAAGTCGATCACGTACTAGCGAGACGGTCGCTTTCGGCCAATACGGGGTAACAAAAGTAACAACACAGTTGGTAGAAAAGATTTTTAGTGAAAACAATAATTAATTTTATCGCAGTAAACAGACTGCTAAGTTCCAAAGGCGTTCGCCATTATGATTTGGTCAACTGTTTATTTGAATAGTTGATTAATTAGGACACAATCAATACCTGTAATGAGAAAATTCTCAACTGAGATTAAGACAACAAACTCGGGAATTTTCGGTGAAATTAAGTCTACATATAGTGGTGATCAGCTGGTTTCTCAGCTGTTGAGTCAGGAGTAATAATTGGTTAGCAAACTGCCTATTAACCTAAATATTGACCGTGAATAGAAATTACTTGACATTCATCCATACGACTGTCAAAGAAAAGCCTGATTTATACGGTACGATTTAATTTTCAGTGGGTTAGTTAAAGCAAAAACAAAAGTTTTAGCGTCTAAACGCTGTTTAGACGATTCAAGTTTTTTTTTTGCATCAATATTATTGTCTGCCACAGGCAGGAAACTTGTAAATAGGACTTAAAAATTGAATAATTACTATAACTCGGCAAATTGACATAGTGTCTGCTAAATAATTATTTCCTTGGTAAGCACCAACTAAGACGCCGCCAACTAAAGAGATCCTTTCGTTGAATACTTGGAATATTATTGGATCTTAAAGCATATATAGTTTTAGAATAATATTATAAAAATGCATCAATTTATGATAAAATGATTTTAAAAAAACTCTTTCTTAAGTTTACCATCTAATATAATTAAATTGTATGGTAAGTAAGTATTCACTAGACTTTTTGGGTCTGAACTGACAATTCCGTTTACTAGGACGTGCATGCAGGCACCCACAGCAATGGCGTTGTGAGAACGGTCCATGCATACACGTGTATCAGCGTTGTGACGGACATATCGACTGTCCGTTTGACTACAGTGACGAATTTGACTGTCCCTACCACAGTAAGAAATTGACTAAATGATGTGATAATATTGTAATCTTGTAGTCGACGTTGGTCATTAACATAGTGTTAACACGGACAGACCCCTTCTCCTAATTTAACGGATTCTGATTTACCCTTACTAATATTGTAAATGTGAACATGAGTTTGAATTTGTTGTTATGTTGTTTTCTGCTTTCTCAACCGTTTCATGAGTGCTTTGAGAAAAGGAGACAATTCAATGTTTACGTGTAAGTTCATTTTTGTTTGTAATGTTTGTTTTTTTTTCACGACTTAACGCCTCAAAAGAGCGTCGTGAAATTTTTGACATGGCAAAGTGTGTTTCCTTGTATGACAACAAAATAAAAAAATTACGAAACTTTAGACTCGCATCAGACGCAATGATCATTACTAAGTAGTTGATTAAAACTCTTTTGCACGAAATAAGTTACATCGACATGGTTAGCCATATTTTTGTCGAGGAATTCACCTATCATTTTGTAGTTAGTTGTATCTATCATACAATACTATCTTTCAACTAAAACTACCTATTCCGTATTGATCAACAAAGCATGATCGAAATATAATTTTCGGTGAAGTAATTGTCGTTGAAATAATTCGATGAAACAGGTATTTCATTTAACCGAGTTTAGAAATGACGTTAAAGGAAAAACTAACAAAGAAAATTAAAATCTTCCGTATTACAAACGTATCATATTAGCACTAGGCCTTTGACTATGCGACTCCTAAAGACTAAAGTCGTTAGTATAACTAATTAATTTGAGTCTAACATTTACAAATAATAACATTTGAATGATAATATTTAATCTTTAATATAATAAAACTAATATTTGAGGTGAAAATGTATTATACTTACACCGTGTAATTATTTGTATATTTACGGAAACAAAACTAACTTATTTTGTATGACGCACGGCTGAACACTGACCCTGTACAGAACATCTATTAAGTTCATTAAGTAATGAATAATACGTATTAATGCTTATTTTATTTCAGGCCCCCCTGCTTTGAACCTGAAGACATACCCACCGGACCAATCCGTCAGACACGGTGAGTTCATTGTTTGGTTAATTATTATGAAAAACAGTTTAAAATTTGTTTAGTGAAGCTAAATTGCGAGTCTTCCGTTTTATTGTTTAAAATACATAGATTTTAAATTGTAATTCGTCGGAAAGACGTTGGAAAATTGTACACTAAATTGTAAGCTAGAAAGATCAGTCTTATCCATCCACATGTCTGTGACACTGCGGACACAAACGTGAACGTGAAAGTAAATTTTTCAGCACTACAGAATTAGGGCAGACTATTTGCAGACATAATGGCAGACATAATTACACACAGCCTAAACGAAACGTGACCAGGAAAACATAGGGCCTATGCACAGCCCACGGCGCTTTTTATACGCCCGTTCCATGTTACTTGCGTCGTCGTCTGGTCGTCGACGGCGCGTTTTCTACCTTGACAAAGCAGCATTAGTTGCGTATATCGCAATGACGGCACGTAAATAAAATGCCGTGTGCATACATAAAAAATAAAAATCTATTTACAGACTTATATTTGGATAGGTGAAATATCTGCAGAAAATGCGATTGCTTCGATGCAACGTCCCTTACCTCCCATATATTTTATTACACATAAAAAAATATCGTAATTATTAATATAGGTACATACCTGTTTTTTCTAGAATAAAAGTATAAAATAGAGTCAGTTTTAATACATTTTATTGGCGCTAAAGGTTTATTATACGAGTTTAGAAAACTCGAATAAATGTCTTCAATTATATTTGTGTAAAATTATTGCATATTCCTAACAAGAGGCAGGGAGAATCAGGTAAGCTACAGTGATCCAGCGGAAACTTGCAGGGTAGTAAAATAAAATACTGTAGTGCTATGTAAATTTACATTCAGTAATGTAATTCATACCTGACGGATGTACGGCTACGCGAGGCACCTACGTGTGATTACGCGAGAATACATATGTGGTTACACCAGGATACCTTTGTGTGTTTACGCGTGGAAATACGTGGCCATGCGAGGAAACCTAGGCGTGGTTACGCGAGGATACGCGTGGTTACGTGAGGATACCTACGTGTGAAATCGCTAGGCTACGCACTGTTACGCGATGTGACGCGTTGTGACGCCCGTCAGGAGTGAATATTTTTGATACTTAGATGCGCTTTATTCCTAGGTACTAGCAAAGGGACTAATCATAATTTGAAAGAAGTAATGAGCAGCAGCTGAATGATGTGATTATTTCGTACCTATATTTTTGCTGCTTACTTATTTCACATGTGAATAGTCACTTTATACGAAAAAACAACTTCAGTCATTTATTTTTCTTTCCATTCGATTAAAAGTAGCAGCTTGATTTCTAAAATTACATACCTAATGATTTAAGAGTTGACACGTAAACAAATTACACTCACTCGGAAAAACGTTAATTAGGTACTGATTATTATTGTTTTAAACCTTCCTTTACCGTTTTTGGGATGAATATAAGTTATAATTTTTTATAAGTTTATAATATTACTATAAACAGGTTTTACAAATAAAAACGTTAATGGAAACCGAGCTGTTACTCATAGTCATAAGTTATAATATCAATTTGTTTTTTTTTAGTACAGACTAATTTTATTTAGGGTGGAGGTAATATAGATTTCTCTAGGTAGGTAGGTATTGTATAGTGTTTTATTAGAATTTATTAATAATACTATCTTCTTGTTATTTCTTTCATGGTGGTGGAACAGTGAACTTTGGTGAGTCGGCTTGCCTGATATTGTTTTGGGCAACCATATCATATAATGGGTTTTTTTAATAACATTTTCATTTTAAGGCTTCATGATTGGAATAATTTGCGTGATTTAATTGTATTTTTACATTGCGTCATTTATGATTTTTAAGGCTTATTACAATAATTATTAATATTGGGTTTAGTAAAACATAGTTATAACCTGTTTTCTTTTTTGTTTTCTTTAAACGGCTACGAGTATTGGAGCAGTTTATCTAACAGAGCGAGCAACATTATTAATATTAAAAATAATATTTTTTATAAAATATGTATCGAAAGTTTGTCATAATGATTATAATTTATTTATTATAAGGGTTTCACTTTCACTGCATGCTAAATGATTATTTTTATAAGCTCAACAGACAAGGAATGTATTATATCAAAATATAATAATTATTGTTTATATGTTTTATACAAATAAGTATTTATTATAATTGAATATTTTTTTAATTAGTGCTACGGGTTTATAGTTTTATTATTAACATTTAAAAATGATATGGGCTAAAATTAACAATTTAATGTCGTCATTTATTGGGAAAAGTAAATATTACGTAATTGATTACATAATAATCAAAAATTATATTAAAACCACACGCGCAACGTGTGTTGTTTTGTTGTATCATAAGGGGCTTAAATAATCAAAAAACATTTTAATTATCTAGACCCCTTAATAATAAACCCGGAATAAAGCTACACCTCCAAAAAAAATCTTTATATTTAACTGAACATAACACATGTGTAACTTTATTCCGTTTTTTATAATTAAAAATAAAAGGATTAAATAAAAAATAGTGATTTAGTGTATTCACTTTTGCAGTGTATAAGTTCCTTTGTAAGTAAGTCAAAATAGCATTTCCACTGCAAAGTGACAATTATAACAACATAGGTGTATACCTAATTAATCAATTCATAATAGGTATAATAATGATTGCTGCACGTTTTACACAATTAGTATATTTTATAATAAGTATTGGTTTATTAAGTTAGATGTATCATCCGTTCATTGGATCCTTAAGAATTTTCAGCTCTAAAGCTACGGTTCCCTAGAAGGCCGGTGGCCGTCATGAAAATCTGTCATTCTCATTTCCACCAATTTTTGGTGACAGCGTGTCAAAAAACGGTCTGTATTTAAACAGCCGTTATTGTGTGACAGTTCACCGGTTTCTCAGGTAACCAAAGCTAACCTAAAAAAAATACTCACTTGAAATCAAATCCTATTTTTAAACATTTACATTGGTTTTGTACTACACTATGATAATATACATAAGAAAAGAAAAAGCATGTATTATGGATGACTAAAAAGGGTAGGTACACATACATCACTTAATTGAAAAAAAAACCATTAAATACTACTTTTTTATACTTTGGTGAAAACGTAATTTGGGTCTCGTTTTTTTCCAACAACATCAGTATATTTACAATGAGTTCCTTTAGGTGGCGACGTGGTGTTCCAATGTCGTGACGAAGGACCCCTACGAGCAAATGTCAGATGGACGAGAGATGGTGGTGTCATAAAATCAGGCTCCACCGACGTTCGTGGACGATTGGAAATGTACAAAGTTACTGTAAGTAATTCAGATTAATAGGCAAAATTTTAGGTTCCTAAATATATCTCGTAGGATGATTTGTTAATTCGAATTTTCGCGTAAACCCAAGGGATTTGCGAAAACACGGATAGTTAGGAAATGGTGAAAAACATTTCTGCGAGCAACTTGGAAGAAGCGTTCGCTCGGCACGCGCGTGGTTGGTCACATTTCGAGCCTAATCTATTTCACCCAGTCGCTAGCAGATCATCCTACGACATATATAAGGAAAAATAATGGCCATTTTGTCTAACAATAAGCGACATCTAATATAATGCGTAGATTTTAACTGTTAGGTACATAGCACAAAAAGCATTTCACCAGCCACTAGGCGATCACTAAAGTTATTACACCGATTCGCCGATGCGGGTTGTCTAGCAACAGATTTCTTACACAAATGAAGTGCATCGAAATTGACTACAACCACAGACAAATGTAAAAATGTAGATTTCGTAGCTTACGAGTTGCCTACTGAAAAACGAATAGCGAAACCGGAGCAGTTGCTTGGAGATCTGCTTACGTTGGATATTGCTAGGCGTTGCTAAATTTGACGATAGTGAACCCGGTCACGTGGTTGGGTGTCCATCTTTACATACCAAGACTCCTCCGTGCCTCGGAAAGCACGTTAAGCCGTTGGTCCCGGCTGTCATTCGTGGATATTTGACAGTCTTTACGGCTCGTAAGAAGCCCGAAAGTCTGACAACCAGTCTTACCAAGGGGTATCGTATTACCCAGTTACTGAGTTGTGGAGGTCAGATAGGCAGTCGCTCCATATAAATAGTTGGGAAAAGGCTAGTCACATTGAGTGAACACGGGCATAAATTCAATAGTTTTCAAGTGAACTATGACTATATTCACAGTTTTTCACATTTTCTCTGTAAATTACATGACGCGCGCCCTTGGACGGCAGCGGTTGATGTAATTAGTTACATAGAAATTTATAAAACTTTATTGAGCGCCCAAAACGCAGCGTACAAGACGCATGCTTTGGGCGCCTGCTAAAACTAGGGCCTTATTTTAGTGATACTTAAAAACTGTCACGGTTTACATGTACTTAATCATTGCAGGAAGTCGACAGTGGCACATACATTTGTCAAGCAGATGAATACTTGCGGTACCCTGGCGCTCAAGTTCGTGTAATCTTGCAAGTGGAACATGCTCGTAAGTAATAATCCTCCACACTAGTATCAGACCTTTGATCTACAATCATTGTTGCACTTACCCAAATTTATTTGGCATTGGGGCTTCCTTACAACTAAGTCTGTCAGCCATCATTTAGTACTTGATCCCTTTACCTACAGTCATAAAAGCCGGAGGCGCTCGTGGAAAAATAATAACAGCCGCACCGGTCGATCGTGCTTCGGAAAGCACGTTAAGCCGTTGGTGCCGGCTGTCATTCGTAGATCTTTGACTGTCACCATGGGCAGCCAGAAGCGCAAAGTCTGACAACTAGTGCTACCAAGGGGTATCGTGTTACCCAGTAACTGGGTTGTGGAAGTCAGATAGACAGTCGCTCTTGGCTGGTTAGATTACAAACCAGCCCCGACCTAGTTGGGAAAAGGATTTATGGCTTGATTGACCTACAGTCATAAAATCTCAACAAAAACACACACACAAAAACGCACATCCAAAACGTCCTCGCAACCTAAGGTTCAGGTGAAAACCAGCGTCAGGCCCTATTTACTGGTCTGGCATTTATGCTGAACTGGGCCTGTTTGGCGCAGCTATGAGGCACACAGTACTATTACTACACCTAAGCTTTTTCCTGTTTTTTTTTGTTTGTATTTTTTGTGCCTTATCCTATGTGAAATAAATAGTTTTTTTTTTAACTTTCTTACACCCAATCCAACTCCTACTTACTACAATCATATTCCAACTTTTCCTCACGACATCGCTCTTTTCTACTGATAACATTACCAATTACTTACCTAACTCTTGATGCACTTTTTGCAGCCGTAACCTACAGGCCTCCGTTCCCCGCGTGTCAACCTTACGAGGCTACCTGCGGTAATGGACAGTGCATCCCCAAATCCGCTGTTTGCGACAACAACTACGACTGTGCCGATCGTTCCGACGAAGAGAATTGCCGTAAGTATCTTGATCCAGCAACTTCTTATTTATCGATATACCTACCCATAATTATAATTACGGAGGAAGTGAATGAAACATAGTTCAAGGCAAATGAAATTTAAAAATCCAAGTAGCTTACAATATAGTAAAAAAATCTTACCAATATTTCGGGTAATTATATTATTATTTACTGACATACTTACCAACATTTTTCAGACCACGACGGCATGTGTGAGCCAAACCAATTCAAGTGTAACAATCGTAAATGCGTCCTCAAGACATGGATGTGTGACTCTGAAGATGATTGTGGAGATGGATCAGACGAACAGAACTGCGGCTACAGCACTGATGGCAGCAGATGCTCACCGGTTGAATTCGCATGCAGATCCGAGGACCAGTGTGTCCCTAAGAGTTTCCATTGCGATGGACAACCTGACTGTCAGGATGGCTCCGATGAACACGGATGCAGTACGTAGCATAATTATTTTTCAATAAGGTTCAACTGTAAGAAAGTTGTCTTGTTTCTATTTAAGTAAATAAGACACTTGAGAATAGCTTCTAACGGCGGAAATTCAAATTCAAAATTCAAAATTCAAAAGTCATTTATTCAAACTAGGCTGATAATCAGCACTTTTCGAAAGTCAAAATTACATAAGACAGTCCCCCAAAACGCCCAACCTTCACGGAAGGTTCCTTGGCAGCCACTCCATTTAAAATATCATAACCACAATGCCTCATAATAAGTTGGTATTTGGTTTGCAAGAATTACGATAAAGGGTAATTAAGGCCAACGTCGATAAAATAAATCAAAGCTTTTAAAAACTAATTTGTCCATATTCAAATAGCAGTTAAAATTTGAATCCTGAAACATACATCTTCTATTTCCTCAGTGCCTGTTCACGTGTCCAGTCCCCCGAAACCCTCAAATGTGAACCTGAACCCTGGCGAGACTCTGATACTGACGTGTGAGGCTGTCGGAGTGCCCATCCCGTTGATCTCATGGCGTTTGAACTGGGGCCACGTCCCATCCAAGTGCACCTGGACCAGTGACAGAGGAATTGGTGTTATCACTTGTACTAACATGCAGGTTTGTGACTGTTTTTGACAGATTTACTACTGTGGGCGACTGCCATTTCAAATATTTACTCTTACAGCATCTGGTCTTACAAATATTTACCCTTACAGCAGTCTCGAAGCACCCTTGAGTATTATTAAGTATTCATTTGCTTTAGACGGAAAGTAATCCTATCCTAATCTACCAATAAATAAAGGATGAAAAAATCTCAAAGAATACATAACCTACGTACTAATTCTTTTTGTGTATTATGATGATAATATTGTGAAGAAGTGTGTTAAGTGATTAATTTTCTGATGTTTTTCAGCCGGAAGACAGTGGAGCATACTCATGTGAAGCTCTCAACAACAAGGTAGCGGCCTTCGCCGCACCTGATGCCATCGTCTTTGTCAACAAGACCGACCTCTGCCCTCGGGGATACTTCAACAAGTGAGACTTATTTATATTCAAAGGCCATTTCTCGTTTATGAGCATTCTTAACCAAGGCTAGAAAATATAAGTTATTTTAAGATTTTTTGCACAAGGCGCCTACTACCACCTCTATAGCAGTATTATTTTAATCTTTCTTTCCTGCATTGCATAATTATTTATTCGAACTATACTTTACGAATATGTATCGATTGTTTCGCAGTGAGGCGCGTTCAGAAAGCGAGTGCATCCGCTGCTTCTGCTTCGGCAAATCGAACCAGTGCCGCAGCGCTGACCTGTTCACCTACAACATGCCAACTCCTCTCGGAGAAGGCGGCACCAGGCTGCTCGGCATCAAGCATTCGCCTACAGGAGATGTCGCCATCGATTCCTCTCAACCGATCTCGAACCAGTATTATTACCAGCCTCTGAGGAATGGAGCTACGGTAAGTCATGCTTGTTTTGTTCAGTACAATAAGGTTTTCACATCTTCGTCCAATACGCAACGTTCGGTAGACTGGCCAAATCGGTTTCTGGTCAAGTGTAGCAATAATTTTTAATCGACTTCCAAAAAGGAGGAGCCCATTTCGTTTTTTTTTTTGTGTATGGTCGTCGATATTTTCGTCAATTCTGGACCGATTTTTAAAATTCTTTTTTCATTTAGTCGGGGAAGCTTACGCAGTGGTCCTATACAAATTTTATTACCTTTGCTGGGGTAGTTTTTGAGTTGACTTCAATAATACGTATTTTTCGCACTAGTTCTATGTGGACGATGCTATAATAACTTCATGTCACTCTTATTTACATAGCAGGTAAGTGGTATTCGAATTTTTGGGGGTAGATACAACAACAAAAAAGTAAAAATAAAAACATTTTATTTTTTCATCTTTCTATTGCTGTTCTAAAGACCTATTCTATTTCAGGTTACGAAATTCGGCGACTCTTCGTCGTGGGCGAGGTCGCATCCCTACCTGACCCTGCCCGAGTCTTACAACGGCAACCAGCTCAAGTCCTATGGTGGACACATCAAGTACACTGTATCTCCACACACGCAGATCTATGGATTCGATGACAGCATCCCAACTATCATTATCAAGGTATTCTAACATTACAAAGCATTCCAAACAGACAACATTTTTAGGTATAAAAAAATTATTACCAGAGAAGAATATTAAAAAAAAAAAAAAAAAAAAAACATCGTAATTTGAGAGCAGTTAATAGACACTTACATAATTATGCCTTTAACCAGGGAAGCCACATGTGCAGAAGGAATTATTGCCAAACTTCCTTGTCTTCAACGTAGTCTTTAATTTTATAATATGCTTTTTTGATATGCACACATACGCGAACTCCTAAACTATAATATAACAAAATCTATTATTGACCAAATAGAGAAATCTTTACATTTTCTTAAAAGTAATACAAATAAACTATTCCTAAAATTACTGTCATAAAGGAAACATAATATTAAAATTTTAACTTATGGACTCCTTATTAGGTCGAGCCTGTTTCATGGAGTCCTTGAGAGTATTTACCAATTTAAAATTTCAGGGTCGAGACTGTATTATATTTATTACATATTGTTTTAAAAGTTTAATGTGAAAACAAAAAACTACTCATCGTATTTTGAAAAAACGAGGTATGGTTGGAAGCGTCGTGTTATTTCGCGGGTACATGACGTTACAAAAATCCAACATGGCGGCACATAACGGATGAAAAGAGTTCATTTTTTTTACGATTATTGCAATATTTAATTCATCTGGATTACTATTGGGATTACTATACAATAGTGCTAATGAGTTCATTGCTTTTGTGATTCATGACCGATTTTTGATCTGCAGGGTAAATACGGTAACTTGTTCCACATCAGCCGTGCTAGTGGCTCCCGGGACCTCAACATTGAAGCTCGCCTGACTCCTGAGGACTGGATGAAGAACAGCACCAGTGGCTACACACCCGCCTCGAGGGAAGATATTATGATGACGTAAGAATTTGTTCAGTATTAGTTAAAAGGCAAAAGCCCTCAAGTTTTTGTCTCGTTATAAAAGGAAGTTGCTTTAAATGTGTTACAGTTTGGATGAGATCGAAATGATTCTTCTGCGCTCTGACCTGAACAACGCGGGAGTAAACATCACTGATTTCGCGATGGAGTCTGCTGAACACATCAACATGGGTCTGGGAGCCGCCAGTTTGGTGGAAGAGTGTACGTGCCCCAAGGAATACGAAGGACTATCCTGCCAGGTATATTATTTTCTGGATCTTAGCTTTATGAGTAAAAAATATTTAATCAAACATATTTTATAAATGATCTCTATTTTTTTCTAGAAATGTGCTTCAGGCTACATTCGCAAGAAGGTTGGACCCTGGCTCGGAGACTGCATGCCTGAGGAATGCCCACCAGGCACATATGGTGACCCAGCGAGCGGCATACCGTGCAAGCAATGCCCTTGCCCGCTCACCAACCGCGAAAACCAGTTCGCCAGAACTTGCTCACTCGGACACGAGGGATCAGTCATCTGTGACTGCTTCCCAGGGTAAGACAAATCTATCATCAAATGAGAAACTATGAGCAGTGATAGCCCAGTGGTGTGACAGTCGGACTGCCAAGTCATAGGACTCGAGTTCGAACCCAAGGCACCCCTGACTTTTCGGATTCATGTGCGTATTGTATAATTATCACTTGCTTCAAAAACGGTGAAAGAAAACATCGTGAGGAAACCGGCCTGCCTGAGAGACATTTCTAGACGGCATGTGAAGCCAAGTCAGGAGCCCATGTTATTCACTAACCTCACGATAAGAAGAAGAATGGGAAACTTTTTTGTCAACTCTGGTGTCGCTGATTCCTTACCGGCTGTTCTTTAAGCCTAACGATGTAACTAAAATCATTTCATTTTTCACAGTTACGAAGGCAAACACTGCGAGGTGTGCGCCCCTGGCTATGAAGGCAACCCGATTGTCCCCGGCAACACATGCCGACCGGTAAAACGCGACAACTGCAACCCGACCGGCACCAAGCTGATCCGGCCCCCGGATGAGTGCGTATGCAAGGATCACGTCCAGGGACGCTACTGCGATCAGTGCAAGAACGATTCTTTCTACCTTTCCTCTGACTTCAGGTAACTATTACTTGTCACGATATACAGCTGTGCTGCTGGGGAGTTTGTTGCCACTTCTTCCCAGCTAAAGCACTAGGAAGTATTAAAGGGTGGGCGTTTTGGGGGACTGTCTTATGTAATTTTGACGTTCAAAAAGTGCTGATTTTTAGCCTAGTTTGAGTAAATGACATTTGAATTTTGAATTTTATCAATAGCTGTTATATTAAGGTTATAGTTAGACCGGTTTTAGAGAAAAATTGCTTCTAGTTGTGGTCATCCCGTCCTTGACTCGGTTCTAAAATGCTCAGATGTACCAAATTGTAAAGCTGACTACGACTAACCAACCCCCATTTCAGACACGGGTGTGCCCTCTGCTTCTGTACGGGCGTGTCACAACAATGTATGAGCAGCAGCCTCCGCCGCAAGACCACCAGCGTGCAGTTCAACGTGCCACAGATCGTGGACCAAGTGAAGATCTACCACATCTCCCCCACTGGACCCCCCGGAGCTGTCAGATATACTGCCCCGCTTGAAACCGATCTCAAACCTCAGCTGTACCGTGGCGATATCTCACTGACTGATATTGATCGCTCCCCGTCCACTATTTACTACTGGAGTTTGCCTGCCATTTTCGCTGGTGACAAGGTGACATCGTACGGAGGCTCCCTGCGTTATGTGTTAAAGAATGTGCTAGGCTCACCCGACCAAAGGTTCAGGAACTCTGCCGCTGATGTCCAACTCATTAGTGTAAGTATTTTGTTAAATAAATGTTTCCGTAAAAAGTATTATAAAGTTTACGCATTATTAAATTTTTATTTTTATCTAACCAAATGACATCTGCAAACTCTTACAAACAGTTAACTTACTGATCTCGTTAAACTGTTTTACAGGACAACCGTCTTACGTTCCACTACTTTGGAGACTTCCAAGCTTCTCATGAGGGTATTCTGAATGCGAGCATGCAAATCGTTGAAAAGGGTTGGCAGAGGTAAGTGTTATCCAAACATTTCCAAAAGTTCACGAAAATCGAAATTAAATCTATTCTGCTTTTCAACCATATGTCCGAATGAAAAAACGGACCCCTTATAGGATCACTTGTTTGTCTGTCTGTTTGCTTGTCCGTCTGTGTTGTGACAGACGGACAGACAATTCAATTTATGAATACACATAACACATGAATTTCTGTGACCCGAACATGGACGTGATATACTGATACACATTGACATATACATATACTGATAAATTCATCCCAAATACGGAACCCTTCATTGTGCATGGTCCCACACGCACCTACCCGGTTTTTTAAATAATTTTATTATTACGGTTACATATTTATAATAATATATAATTATTATAAATATGTAAGACCTTTGATGTTCCGACATTGATTGGATTATTTCTGCAAACAGACCTGACGGCAAGGAAGTATCACGTGAGCACTTCCTCTTAGCCCTCGCTGACGTAAAGACGATCCTGATCAAGGCTACGTATTCTCCGGGCACGGAACTAGCTTCCCCGGTTAGTGCCAGCATTGAGACCGCAGAAGCTGATGGATACGGACCCACGGCGTTCCATGTTGAGCAATGTACCTGCCCACCTGGCTATATCGGAACCTCCTGTGAGGACTGCGCGCCTGGTTTCAAGAGGTCAGTTATTTGTTGATTTTGTCCTCGTTTTCTGAAATACACCATTGTTCCAATGCGAGAATGAGCATACAGGGCGAGAACCGCCATCTCTTTTTCGCATAAAACTGGTTACTAAGTCTTGTTAAACTAAACTTACCTTTCAAAAGTTCGGGAGAAACACATAGTCACTCTTTGGAGTCTGGTTATATTTAAAAACTAATATCTTTATTTCGTAGGAGCGAGGATGGCCTGTACTTAGCACACTGTGAACCATGTGAATGCAACGGCAAGTCTACCATGTGCAACCCTGAGACTGGAGTCTGCGACGTAAGAATATCTTCTTTACTACTTAGCTTTTCAATAAGTACTACAACTGGGTGTAGCCAAATAGCTGATGTCCCAAATAAGGACATAATTCAGATCAAATGTATTGGACGCTGAATCTTGTAAGATTGAAATATAATGTTGATTTTGAAACAGGATTGCGCTGACAACACCTATGGTGAACAATGCGAGTTATGCAAGCCAGGATATGAACTTGATCCCTACGGCAACTGCGTTGAAGTCAGAGCAAGTACCGTCCAACCGTGTAGGTGAGTCAATGGGCTTTTATAAATGAACTTGTGGCGGCATCTACATCGCCACATACGGACTACACATCACACTGATGTCACGCAAGTTCCTCATATCTCTTTAAACTTTTGGGTAGTTTTAATGAGGGCATTTAGTCTACCCAAAAGTTCAATTTTACTGTTGAGACTCGTGATTTCTCGGAATACATTCAAAATTGTATTTCAGTTGCGATCCTCGTGGTACCACCGGGCCTTGCGATGATTCAGGAGACTGCTACTGCAAGCAGAACGTTGAAGGTGACTCCTGTGACCGCTGCCGTCCTGGTACATTCGGACTGGATTCTAACTACCCTGACGGATGCCTGTCTTGCTACTGTTCTGGCGTGACAACCGACTGCCACGAAGTTAGTATTTAGTTTGTTTCGAGTTAGTTCAACTCCATCTTGAATGGAGATGAATCAAAGTACATTATGCTCCGTATTATAAAACCGTTTTACAAACATGGTTTCATCTGAGAGTCTTATTAACTGTGGCTATTAAAATAACCAGCTTAAAATATTATGACCACTTAACCCCGCTGTTTCGCCAGGGCAACCACTACACCAGGGTGCCGATGGCTGCACCAGTCTTGGGCGACAACTACGGCGGCTACGCCATAACCGACCTGACCGCCGAGAAAGTTATCAAAGACAACTTCGTACCGATGTTCCAACAGAGCGAGCTCATGTACACCTTCTCGTTCCGGCCTGATATTGAACTCTACTGGTCTTTGCCTATCTTCCCTGGTAAGTACATAATATTCTGTATTAATGTCTCTTTTCTTTAAAATTGTCTTAGAATTTCTTCTGCTCGTGGGTTTGGTTTGTTATGTTAAATATTTGTTTGATTGTACAATTTTTCTTTTTCGCAAGGTAACCGAGTGCTGTCTTACGGTGGTACCATGTCACTGCGACAGAAGTTCAATTCAGATGTGTATGATAAATCTGAACGAGGAACGGATGTGGTTCTCGATGGTGGAGACATCTCTATCTACTGGACCAACCCCAATCAGTTCTCGTCTGGCGTCTCATACGTAAGTGATATGTTTCAGGATACTGTTGCACAGAAAGATGAAAACAATTTGCGTTTATGGCACAACAAGATAAATAGCAACAGCTTTTTTTTTATCTTGGCGACACATGTCCTGATTTTCATACCCAATATGAAAATCAAAGTTCTCTCAGACCAATTCATTATCGAATACCTCAAACTTCCACTCCGAACCACTAAGTAGTTATTTATTTACTAATTTCGTCTCTCAGAGCTACCAAGTGCCGCTCAAG
This sequence comes from Agrochola circellaris, assembly GCA_914767755.1. Classification (NCBI taxonomy): domain Eukaryota; kingdom Metazoa; phylum Arthropoda; class Insecta; order Lepidoptera; family Noctuidae; genus Agrochola; species Agrochola circellaris. The sequence continues at coordinate 19,698,510 of OU611840.1, read as the reverse complement.
GAGGAAGGCTGGTTCATCCTCAACACCGCCAACCCAGCAACTCGTAGCAATTTCATGAGCGTGCTCAGGAACCTGAAGAGAGTGCTCGTAAGAGCCACCGTGGTCCCCATCATCTACGACACTACCATCGCTGACGTTTCCATGGACACTGCTACGCAGAACTACGATGCTGTCCTCCCAGCAGCTAAAGGAATTGAGGTATGGATTCGTATTACTACATCAATTTATGTATTTATGCCCTTAGACATCAGACATCCCTCACTGTTTCACTGGCAGTCTAACGAAATAATTGCTCTTATTTGAAAAACGGATAAGAGATGAATTTAATTGCCAATCATCGTGACGGTAAGAGAGGAGAAGAGAATACTTATTTAACTTGGATGTTTATGACGAGAATTAATACTATTCGTAATATTACAGATCTGCATGTGCCCGCCTGGTTACTCAGGAACCAGTTGTGAGAGCTGCCAGTCTGGCTACTACAAAGACCAGAAAGGTTACTGCCGCCAGTGCTCCTGCAATGGACACAACTGCCAACTTGACAGTGCGGGACAAGTCGTCTGCAACTGCCAAGCGCCCTACACCGGATACGATTGCTCAACTATTGGTAAGCTAAAAACTGTATAATTTCCAGAAATACTTAATTGAAGTCATCTTATATCTTAAAGTCAGAAATACTTCGTTGTTTTATTACTGAAGTAGCCACACAAATTTTCTATAGACATTTCTAAAAATGTGTAGGTGGTACACTCCCTTGTCAAACAAATAATGTAAAAATAAAATGTTACTAAACGGCCGATAGGATTAATAATGGAACTGCATCCGAAAATCCACGACTTTGGAGACGACTATTACTCAAGAAGAGTGACTTTTACATGCAAATACCGTGCACCGGAACCTCTCACTATAAAGTTCTACCATGAGGGCCGAGAACAGCGCCCAGCGAAGCTCTATTATGAGGCGAGACTCCACAAGGATGGCTGGCACTCGACACATGTCTGGCACACGATTTGGGACACCAGGCGACAAGGCGAGACGTATGAGTGCCACACGATCACTGAAAAGGGATTCACCCTCGGTGTACTGACAACCAGTCTGCCGGAGCCAGGTAGCCGATCACAACCGAAGGTGCTTCGGGCGTCTCCGTCTTATGTTCTCGTGCCTCACATGTCATGCTTCAAATGTTAGGCTTCATTCGCTCCTTGTGGCTCAAGTTTAATCAGTCACGACATAATAACAAATAAACTATAACAATGTATTTGTCCTTCATCGTTGTAATCCATAGCGATCAGAATATTTAATTAATTTAATGTGTCGTCATCTACAATTTGTATGTTGTGAACGTCTGTGACCATCCATATTTCGTCCACAGAAATCCATTCATGATGTGTCGTATTGTCTAGTTATATTGTTGATACTTACCAACATATTATATTTCTATTACTTCATAGCTGATACGTGTTTATTTAAGCAGATTTTAATACTATTTAACAGTCAAAAGGGAATAATTCCGTCATCATAGGACTCAAAAAAGGTCTTAAACTTTCAACAACAAAAGTTACAACTTTCCTGTTACTGTTTTTAAAAAAGCAGATCCTAAATATAATAAATATATATTATTATGTAAACAGGAGGAGATTCATCTATCACCGAGCCGCCTAGGACACTACCGCCAGAGCCGACCGTTGTCGTTCAGATCACCAGCCCAACTATTAAGATCCAGGAAGTGGGCAGCAGTGTCAACTTCACTTGCCAAGCTCAAAGCCGAAACTCCAGGATTCGTTTGCCAGTCAGATGGACTAAGAGCGATGGCATTCTGCCCCTGGATAGGACCCAAGTAGATGAGAACGTCGGCCTTCTTCTGATAACGAATCTGCAGGTTTCCGACAGTGGAAAGTACATCTGCGAGACTAGTGATGGCATGAACACTGCTCAAGCTATTGCTACTCTCAAAGTTCCCGGTAAGCTCGTTTAGAATCCTCGACTGTCTTCAATATTTGCACAAATAGTTATCCTCAATATCGCTTTAATAGATTTGGGTGAAATTTTCACAAAAATATAATTGACAATTATTTTCCCAAATCTTTGCTAACATTCTTGGAACAGTTGTACCTCCTTGGATTTTTTACGCCCGAGGTGAGTAACACAACGTTGAGTTTAGTACCTATGAAAGTTAGTCGGAATAAACATACTTACAATTTTTCATTAGATATTTGAAAAACCTCTCAACATGAAGGTTATTGGCGAGATCTTCAGAAAATCATTATATTATTATCATCCTAGGCAACGCAATGACGATGCCGAGCGTGGAAATATCTCCGTCGGTGAAAGACTCCTATGAAGGTGACCTGATCGAGTTGGAATGCCGAGTGCGAGGCAACCCCACACCAACCATCCGCTGGCAGAGGGCGTCCAACAGACCCCTACCACTGTCCATCTCGTACGTTGGCAGTCGGCTCGTTATTGAAAGTGCTAAAGTTGAAGACTCAGGAGAATACAGGTAGGGATTATTTTTATTTTCTAAGGGCACCCTAATATGCAAACCGGATACCGCATTAAAGAAAAAAATAAAATGCTATAGGTAGCTTAAGTTACACACAGTTCAGTAAAGCCAAGTACATAAAATTCGACTTATAATAAGCAACCTATCCTTTTATTCTCAAACATTGTTTTGTTTAGGTGTATCGCGTCCAACACAGTTGGAACTTCCGACCGCACCGCCGTGATCACTATTCGTCCTCGACCGTCCTGGCCGCCTAGAGACAGACTCACCGTGTCCATTCCTAACCCGTACGTAGACGAGGGTCAGAGCATCAGGATTGCCTGCACCGGAACTACCAACATACCAGCAGGAACCATTGACTGGGTTAGGTAAGGATCCTTATCAGTCTTAATTGTAGTAACATGATTTTTTTTTAAGCAGCTGTAAGCTACATGATATTATTCTTTTACAGACAAGACAACGCCATATTCCCAACGAACGTACGGTCAGAAAACGGTGTGTTGTACATCGAATACGCAGTTCCTGAAAACCAGGGTGTCTACATTTGCCAATCGCCGCTTTCCGACGTCGCCCCAGTACCGATTTTGGTCACTGTGAACGTTCAGACGGTTACCCCTGAAGCCTACAACATCTCGGTGTCGGAAGACCGTCTGAGGATCCCAACTGGAGGAAGCGGAACCGTTGAATGTACCGTCGTTGGGCGTCCCGCGCCTCTGATTAAATGGACCAAGGTAAGAAGTTTGAAAGCACAGCACATTTTCGCTTTACACAGATTTATACATTAGTTAACAGCCGCAATTTTTTTCTACAACTTATTTTAAAAAAAATTAGCATTTTGTTGGGTTAAATTCACAATCTATTCTTTCCATTTCCCCAGTACGATGGTATGATCGGGCCCGACTCAAGCCAACGCGGTAACACTCTGATCATCAACAACGCTCAAGACAGTGACCAAGGATACTATCGTTGCGAAGGCACCATCAACAACAACCCAATAGCCAATATCTATGTGTTCGTTGAGATTGAAAGTAAGTAACTACCAAACTATATTGTCTTTTCCATATTTCTGGCTCCATTTAAAATCCCCCCACGCAAAAAGAGGAGTGTTATAAGTTTGACCGCTATGTGTGTGTGTCTATGGCACCGTAGCTCTTAAACGAGTGAACCGATTTGAATGCGTTTTTATTTTTGTTACTCGTTTTATTTTAGAGTATTTATATATTAAGTTCCGTGCGGTTTTAGAGACTAAAGTCGACTGTCTACTGTTACGTAGCATGTACACGGAGAGGTAAGAGTAGAGTGGAATGAACGGTGCCTTAATATTGACAATACTTCCAGGACGCGAACCTCCTAAAGTGGAAATCTGGCCTCCGGAAGGCACGGTACAAGCCGTGCCATTGGGTGGTGAACACACGTTGATGTGCCGCGTCACAGGAGGAATCCCCGAGCCAGACGTCACATGGAACAGGAATGGAGGCCGTCCGCTTTCGAGATTCACGGAGTTAATGCCACATCATGAACTGAAGTAAGCTACTGGTTTATTTTCGTTTATCCAAAAGGAAAGCCATCCCCTCAGTCACTTAACGTTTGTTGATGTCTTGTAATGTTTAATAATCAATTTCACAGGTTTAACAAGATCGAAGTCAACGATGAAGGCGAGTATACCTGCACGGCTCGCAACGACGCCGGCACTGCCAGTGCTAGCGCCGTCATCAAAGTGAGGGCTGTTCCTGAGATCAGCATCACGCCAAACCCTTATGTGCAGGTGGCCACCGGAGACCTCCTCAACGTCGAGTGCAGAGCCAGTGGTTACCCTGAACCTCTTGTGTCCATCCAATGTGAGTGATTTTGTGATAAGACAATATTTCATTCATTTGTTTACAATCGAATGCTGACCAAAGAATTGTATGACCGCTTGCTACGGCCGCGAGGTTATCCCACGGGAACGTACATACTACCGGGATGAAAAGTATTCTTGCCCTGACCGGATCAAGAATACTTTTCATCCTGGTCAGGCCGCTAAGGTCAAGGTCGGTGTGAGTCTGTGTGCCAAATTTAACCGAAAGCCATTAAGGGGTATTTTTTTTTAAATGCCGTTTTTCTGTGACAATTTAACATTCCTTTTTTTCTTTATTATTATGGAAGTATGAATGAAGTTTTTTATTTATTTATAATTCTTTATACAGGGCGGCATCCCGGGACATCGATGCGAAAACTGATCCCATGGATTTAGTTCATGATTCAGATTCATGAACTAAATCCATGGTATCAGTTTTACCCCCCTACGTTGAAATTTTACGACGGTTATAAAAAAAAAATCTGCTGTTTCATAGAAAAGTGCAATCAATACCTACGCGGTCATAATGTATGGAAAAGCAGTTTTTTTTTTAAATAACCGACGCAAAATTTCAACGTTCAGAATCATTTACTGAATCCATGGTATCAGTTTTCGCGTCGATGTCCCTGCCACCCTGTATAGACTTCAATTCGTTCATCGCTGACAGGTTTCTTTACTTATAATAAGCTATATTTTCTTTAAATTCATCTATTTGCTTTATTTATAATAAGCTATGTTTATTATTCAGTGGGTGATAGCCGTGAGGTCGTAGCGCCATCACCGGGTCATGCCTCCCTGCGCGTGTCATCGGCCAGTGAAAGCGACAGCGGATACTACACTTGCACAGCCACCAACGCGGCTGGAACCACCAAGGAGCAGTTCATGGTCGTGGTAGACCGAGGAGATGGTGGTGATGGCGGCGGCTTCGACTCTGGTTAGTAGTTGACGTGGTTTTCTTAGATAAACAAGCAGACGGGTAGACCTATCGAAAGGTGGTCACTACCGAGTGTGGACATCAGGGGCAATACTATGACGCGTTAAAGCCATGATTGTTCCAGTGTCAGAGAGAGATGGAGCTATACAGGATGAATAGCATTATCCCTTTTTCACAATGGAACAATGATAGATATAAGTGATACTATGACGTGTTCAACGTCATAGTATGGCCCCAGCAGCCTCTAGCAGCGGCCGGCGAGACGTTTCTGTACCTTACTCTTGATATATATCTTTCTTGTCAGAAAATTATATGATCTACGGTTCTAAGTAAAATATTCTATGTGCAGGAAGCGGAGAGGGCGAGATCAACCCGGATACAAACGTACCATACAACCCTTACGATCCTGATGAGCCTAGAAATCTGTTCACTATTGAAGGACAACCTGAAACCATTATCTAGTAAGTAGTTGTTACTTGAATCCCTATGTTCCTGCTTTTCAGTTGCCTTAAGTTAATGTACGACGTCAAAATGAAAAAAGTTTCTTCCATTTTGCCTTTCAATTTTGCTTTCTCTTCTAGTCACTTCGCAAGCGCGAGTACACACGGCTACACATCGAGCTATGCATTTCCAGTTTATGCTGATCTCGCATTGTATAGGATTTCCGTACCTTGTGAGGTCAGCTTATATTGGAAATGTATGGTTTTATATGTAGCCACAAGACTTATACCGTTGTATAATAAAATGCCTTGTCATTACAGTTGCCGTCAATCAGCAGGCGACAACGTGAGGTGGGTCCGCGCTGACAGACAACCGTTTCAACGAAACGTTCAACAGGATCGCTCGCGCCTTATCATCTACAATGTACGTACAACTCTTGATAGATTGAGTGAAGGCGAACCTCCCAGACCCGAGAAGAGGAGACTTACTAGGATCCCATTTCTAGAATCGCCCGTGTAGATATTAACCATTAGTGTCACATCCCCAGGTATCGAAGGCTGACTCAGGCGAGTACGTGTGCAACATTTACAACCAGTACAATGAAGTCCAAGAAGCGGTATATACCAGCCTGGTCGTCATCACAGCGCCTAAGATCACGCTGCGCCCGCCCACACAGACCGTGCATCCTGGACAGTCGCCCACAGTCGAGTGCATCGTTGAGGGTGACGACATCATCGACATAACCTGGAGACCTCTCAACACGAATCCTTCGAAGTAAGTAGAAGAACACAGTAGAGTTCGATCACTGTTGATTTTTAACTCGACTGTTGAAAAATAGTAAACGAAGTCAATGAGCGAACTGAGGCACAAATTGCCCCAGATATTGAATACACAATGTTGTGTACAAAAATTCTTCAACAAGTCTTGTTACCTTTTTTCCAGCCGTGTAGACACTCGCTCCTCTAGACTGATCTTCCACCAAATTGAAGTAGAGGACGCCGGCCGCTACGAATGTATTGCCAGAAGTCGCTACGCTAACGCCAGTGCCACCGCAGAGGTCGTCGTCAGCGGTATGTGAACTTTCTCAACACCTAAGTAGCATGAACACCAACAGCACAAAACTGTACGGTAGATTAACTTCGAAATTGATAGAAATATAATACTCAGATAAACATTATTAACATACATTAAAAACCTAAAAGCAACCGATCGCATCTAAGTAAAGAATGCTGTTTGTTGTCACGAGATTATCGATAACTTTAAATTTTATTTATGAAATTAATAACGCAGTCTAACAGAAAAAAATTATCGCGAATGCTGCTACGATAGACATGTACGTGCACAACGTGCGAATATATAACGTGCACAGGCAATACTTAATAGAGCATTTGATACTTAGTTACACTGCGGTATTAACTCCAGTAACATTTGGACAGTTCTATCAATTTCGAAGATTGCCAATGAGCAATCTTCACAAGTTCACGAAATCACGACACAAATGTACAGGTTGCACTTGTCATGGCACCTGTTATTTTATTTGCCGTTCAGTTGTGCTGTGTGAATGCTGGTCACCAAATTCACACCTAATGGCAACACCATTGATTGAATGCTTTACATTAGTTATAATTTTATTTACCAACTGCGTATACGATTTTGAGTTAAGATAATTATCGGTGTCTTGCGAATTCAGAATATTTTAATTTTATTTGAAAATGTACGCGCGGTTGGTAATGCTTGAGGGTTAAGATGACTGCATGACAATAACATCCATAGAAGATACGGATCGTACGCCGTTGGTGTCCCACGACAATGAGCAGCGCGCACACGTCGGTGCCGCCGTGCACCTCAGCTGCAACGTGTCCCAAAGCAACGTGCGCATCGTGTGGAGCAAAGATGGCCGAGCCCTACCTCGCACCGTCAGGCAGAAAAGCGACGGATCACTCTTCATCAGACTCGCAAAAAAATCCGACTCTGGAAAATATGTCTGCAGCATAAGAGACTTTTACGGAAGAACCGTTACTAGCAATTACATCAACCTTCACATACAGGGTCAGTGAATTCACCACCAGGTCAATTAGATAGCTTTCATTCCAGTGGTGGCGCTGCAAATCCCTCTGCTTCGCCCAGCCGTTTATGATAACCAGGCATGCTTAGCCATTTAATAAGTATTTATAGTCTCTTATCGATATTTTCTAACTCTTCTACTTTGTATGTTGTGTTTTAATTAATTGATTTTAGTATTGTATTGGAAGTTATGTTGTAAGTTATTTGTAGGTTATAAGTGCTTGGATACGGAGTTTCCTTGTAAAGACTCCAGTGGTTGTGTAGACGAGCACTTACTATGCGATGGATACAGTCACTGTCGAGACCATAGTGATGAGCAGAACTGCCTGTGGCGAGATAAGCGTTATTTGGACAGGACTTGGAACAACTACCTCACACACGATGGTAAATCTGGTGCGGGTGTGTTGGGCAGTTGTCTGTCTAGTCAACGCGGGTGTTGTTTTGTTTCCGGCCTACTTTGTACTGTTATGGGACTCAGTTTTGTTTGAACCCTACAGCCTTGGTTTAAAGTTTGACGCATCTTTGTATTCCTTTATAATTATTATTATGTAGTTTTAGGAATTTTGTGATACGAACATTAAAGATTTATGATATTATTATTTAGTATCGTATACTTTTTGTTTGGTTGGTGTTCAAGTCTCGTCTAAAACTGTGTTTCGAGAGTTACACATTAACAAGTATGTCTTTGCTTACTGTACGGTGTATACATTATTACATGTTATTAACATTAAAACTAAAGGTTCAAAGCTTTTGTGAAGTGATGGACAACGACGCTGGGTTTGCATGTTGCTTGTATTCATTAATTTTTGTATTTATATTTTATTCAGAACGTAAATATATATCCACAGGTTACCTATATTATTGTGTAAGTATATTGTATGGTGTCCTAGGTTGCTTCGAAGGGGTTTAATAAATTTCCAAGTTTACCATCTACGTGTGTTTAAGTTTGGCTAATTGATGTTGAATGTTGTAGGTCCTCGCGATCCGAACTCGGAGTCTCAACAATTGGTAGCTATTGAGCAGCCTCGCAGGCAGTTCCGAGTTGGCGACAATGTGGATGTGCTGTGCAAAGGCAGGTCCGGTGACATCAAGCTTAATTGGCTGCGCCTCGGAACCAACCAATACGTAGCATCTCTGGTAAGAATAATATCAGATGCTTGACTCCGCTTGCATGCCTTAACTTATGTCTATCAAACAAACAGATATATTCGTACCCACACACATGGGATGTTGTGCAATAAAAACTCAGACAAAATGACGGTTTCAATCAGCTATAGTTTCTGACAATCTAGCTATATTCACAATCGTATATTCTTGCAGACATACGGCGACGGCGTCAGATTGTCTCTGACAGGCGTCACCGCGGCCGACGCAGGCGTCTACCGCTGCATCGGAAACGACTTCAACGGACGCACCTTCTACGATGACTTTACTCTTGAAGTTCAATCAGGTGAGTCTGAGCTTGACTTATGTACATTGTTTTCAAATAATATTATCACGCAAGGGAGTAGGTTAGAATTGTATACTAGCAGGTATGCTCACATATCGTTTATTAGTCCTATGAAATAGGGTGAAGGTCGATTGATATCAAATCCAGACGCCAAGCTGCTAATGAGAAATTCCGAATCTTCTTTATTTTCGTGTGGTGACTAACCTAGTGTCAGAGTTTTAAAGTCGCCCATGTGCCTTCTGACTTGGCATCACATGCCGTCGAGAAATATCTCTCAGGCATGCCGGTGTACCTGTACTATTTCAGCTTATTGAATTTAATATCTTAGCTCAGCAGCCCTTTACATTAGGTAATAATATACAATACAAAATATTCCTGGGTATTCAGGTGGACCTTTCTACCCGGACAACTCGCGAGACGCAGCCCTGTCGCAGTACACAGCACGTCTGCGTGACTCAGTGGACCTCCCATGCACTCACAACCTGGAAGAACCCGTCACTATTGATTGGAGACGAGAATTTGCACCTCTGGCTGCTGAAATCCGCTCCAACCAGGTAACTTCAGCTTTGTGTGCTTCATGAAATTTAAAACAGCTTTTACAATTTTTTATCCTTCCTGTTATGCATTTGTTCATCCTTGGACTTCTCATGTTAATAAAGATGACAATTAACCCAAATCTTCTCTTCAGCCGAATCTGTACCTGAACTCAGTGACTGAAGCGGATGCTGGCACGTACGTGTGCCGCATCAGCAACAGTCGGGCCACGATAGAAGCCAGGGCCATCCTGACCGTCACCGGAGTTGTGCCACGTTTCGATGGAGAGAGCTTCCTCTCTCTTCCAACCCTGAGGGACCCCTACAAGCAGTTTGAGATTGAAATCTCGTTCAAACCAGCTGGTGAGCATAAATTACAAGTACAACGGTTAATTTTTGATTGTTTGTAAAAAATTGTTTTCTGTCAACAGGCTCATTGTTAAAAGGTCAGTTTTCTTCTTCTTTGCAATTTTCACAGCAGCAATATTTCTTTTTCAGACAATAATGGCCTGATTCTATACAACAGCGAGAACCAAGGACGCGAAGGCGACTACATCGGACTTCAACTAAAGGATGGAGTACCTGAGTTCGTGATGAATACTGGCACTGAACCCACTGAACCCCTCGTGGTTAGGGGCGACCGTCCTCTGCAGCTGAACACCTGGCACACTATCAGACTGAGCAGGTCTAAGTCTAAGGGTAACTATCGTTTTAGTTCTTCTATTCAGGTTGAATTCTTGCTCTTCATGGCTTTTTCGAGATAAGAAACCAATAGTTTGGGTGAGCGTATTAAACAGATAAGGGAAAGAAAATAATATCATTTGTTTCTTTAAAAATGAGAGAAGACAACTATGCTTACACAATTTTTTCTTTCTGCATCAGTTACAATGGACGTGGACAACACTGGGCCATTCATAGCGGAGTCCGCAGAACAGTGGGCGTTGCTGGAGCTGAAGCAACCCCTTTACATCGGTGGAGTACCCGAATACGACCAACTACCCAGTGAATTGGCTGGAGCCTCTGGGTATGTATATTAATTAACTTCAACGTGATTTAAAAAAAAACAGATCGCCTTCTGGGCTCTCAGCCAAACTTACTAACTGAATTGTCCTTGCTAAGATGTCAGAGGAAGATAGAGCGATACCAATAGCGTGAAGTTCTAAGGTTCTAACTAGAACTTTTTCTTTCAGGTTCATTGGCTGCGCAAGCATGTTGATTTTGGGCAGAGAAGAGAAAAACATCATGATGGATAGTCTGGAACGCAGCCGGGTCAGCGAGTGCAACTCTTGCGCACCCAACCTCTGCCTCAACAACGGCGTCTGCCAGGTTTGATATAGCTAATACTACTTACATTTCATAAGCCTTGATCTCCTCACAAGTTTTTTTCGTTGGTTAGTAGAACTTGCGTTTTGATTAACTATAAAGCCCTATAAAGCCAAGTGCATATGACAGCCGCAACGGACCGCAGCGCAACGGGTTTTCAGACAAAAAAGTGCATTGCAGCCTGTCTGTATGTGTGCGCTGGTTCATAGAAAATGTATGAAAGTGATGCAGGGAGATTTTTACAATGCATTGCTGCGAAGGCAGAACGGTGCGGGCGCCGCACCTTTGCTTTAGTCTTAAAAAGTACACATGACATGTTCTAGATCCGCAATTGCATTTACTTACGCAAAAATAATTGCTCACAGGAAGCCCGTAACGAACGTGGTTACATTTGCATCTGTGCGTCCGGCTATGCTGGCCTGAACTGCGACCGGACCGGCGAGGCGTGCCGCCCCGGCCTCTGCGGACCCGGCAAGTGTGCCGACACCGTCGACGGATACAAGTGTGCTTGCCCCGTTACCCATACGGGAAGGAAGTTAGTAACCATCCCATTAACTCAAAACAAGCAATACTTTAAATTCAACATTAAAGGCTTCCCCAAATAGAACGCGTACATAGCGCGCGTCAGAGAGATAGCCTGACGCCGCGAATTGAGTTGTACTATGACGTACTATCGAAGAACTTCATATCTAAGCAGTTTGAAAACAAAATCCCGTGAACACGATAATCACATCTATTACCGCCCCGGTTCTATAGCCGCCGAGTGCTGCAAGCAGAAATAGTCATTACGGTGTATAGATATGAAATTCTTCAATGGTACGTTGACTGTCAAATAGAGCGCCGGCGCTAGCGTTGCGTGTTGCGCTGTACTTAGCGCGCGTTAGGGCGCTAAGTACAGAGTACCAGTACGCGTTCTACATATTTAGCGAAGCCTTAATTGTTATTCTTAAAACGTATAAGCCGGCTACAGACTTCTAATCAAACTATAACTTTCAGTTGCGAAGAAAAACAATCGATTGAGTACCCAGCCTTCACCGGGAGCGCATACTTGGCCATCAAGCCACCAGCTCCATCCCGTACCCTGACGATGTCGATGAGGATCAAGGCAGCTTCACCGGTCACTGACGGCATCATCATGTACTGCGCTGAATCACCAAGAGGCTACGGAGGATTTACTTCCCTGGCTGTACATGACGCAAGACTTGAATTCCGTTACGACCTGGGAGGAGGTGGGTTATCACCATTATTTGGTTTGGTCTCAGTGTTCTTATATGCACCATTATATACGATATACAAAAATCATCAAAATTTGCGTATCCACAACTTTTGGCATTCCGTCTAAAATCTCGACTATTCCTTGCAGAAAGCCAACCAGTGGTTCTGGTAAGCAACAGGACTCTGCCACCCAACGAATGGACCAAAGTACACATCGCTAGAGTCGGTTCAGGGGTGTCTCTGAGGATCAACTCCGTGCACAGCTTCGAACAACGATTAGAATTGCCTCAACAGGTAAGTACTATTTTACCTTTATGTACTAAGTACTCCTTTTCACACGGTTAATATTTCTTCGGAATTAAACCCGTCTTGAAATCTTGACTAATTCTATTCCATGAATGAAATAAATTGTTATGAACTTCTTTTCCTCAAATCTGCGCCTGACTTTACAAGTCCGTCCTTAGAACACTGTTTTTTCATGGCTTTCGCAAGGTTTTAACCTAAAAATGTTTCACAGTACTTGAACCTGGACACACCGATATTCGTCGGCGGCGTGGATGATTCCATCACCCTCAACAACAACGTCGGCGTCACTGGAGGATTCAACGGATGCATTACCGACGTAAGTTATATTAAATGCTTGATCCCTGAACCATTTAGATACTTGGTCTACGAGGTTGGTGGTTAGGAAAAGCTTGCAGAAATTATTAATGACGGCTACACTGTCCTCCCATACTAAAAAAATGTCTATGCGTGGAGTTTCTTGCCGGATTTCCTCCATAGGAAAAGATCAATAGGCACCGTGCACCTAGCTTCTGTCGTTTCATAAGGGCACATGCAAGTAAAGGTAAAAAAAAAAAAATTACACGCATTTTCTCATTGGAAACCCAACGTACATATTTTGTTTAGGCAGCGCACCTGCACAGCCTCGGGAATTGTCGATGTTAATAGGTGGAGATGACAATTGGTGACCGCTTATTAGGTGGACTGCCTGTTTTACCCTGGTACAGCTGAAAAGTTCCAAACCGTTTTAGTACTTCTAAACAGACCGTCGTTTAGTTTATCTCGTAGACACACAGAGTCTATTTCATTAAGAATAAGCTCTATCCAAACGACGTCAGAGCAGTCTGAGGGTTAATTAGTGAGCTAACTGGATCAAAGCGGATGCCCTTGACCGTGGTTTAGATGTGCTGATCGGTCAAATACGCAAAAATAAGAATCTATAAAAAAAAAAAACGAATAATTTTGGCATCTATAATCCGATTTTGCCGCCCGGCTGTGCCGCATCTCTTATAATTGTTCACCTCTTATACCTACCACCGAATTGCCTGAGTAGACAGATTAATGATCAAAGACCGTTCAGGCCTTCCCTTTCGTTCTCTTTCTCATAACGTGATATTTAGTTTGCCCTTAATTCTCAGTTCATGCTGCATGGAGAAGCTGTTGACATCGTCAACTCCACCATCCAATCTGCCAACGTGAAAGAATGCAATGCGTATGTCCGCGGAGATATTCCTGATGTAAGTAATCATTATTTTTGTACAAAAACTTCAAAGGCCTATCACAGTTTCTGTTATCATCTTCTACAAGATAAATTTACAAATGGACTTGAGCTATCTGCCATATACTTTGTTGTGAAACAGGCCATAAGAAAAAACAATGAAAAAATTAAAAAAATTAAAGTTTCTAGTCTTTAGTCACGAAACTCATGAAACTCGAAGTAAATAAAACCACGCTTTACAACAGTTCGAGATTGGCTGCCAATGCCACAATGGTGGAACCTGCACGGCCGACTCGTCCACCTGCACGTGCCCCGCCGGCTTCGGAGGTTCCCTCTGCGAGTACCGAGTGCCCTCTCCAATGAAGTCCCCGCGCCAGCCCCCCAGCGACCCCTGTGCAATCCGACCCTGCCGCAACGGAGGAACCTGCCGACCAGACCTGAGCTCCCGAATGAACCACACCTGCGACTGCCCTCTAGGATTCGCCGGCGTTTACTGCCAGATCGGTAAGCCCCAAGGTTTATTGAATTTGCTCGTGTCAGTGCCTCCGAATAACTAGACCGGTTTACTAGTATTTTTTCCCAGTCAAATTCAACCACATGATACAGCTGCATACCTATATGTACATATTTTGGATTAAAACTGCATTTATTCATCGCAGCTGTACTACATTAGGAACTAGCCCATGTCCCCAAAAGAAAGAACAGTTTATAATGTTAAATTTTTCCTTAGAACTGGAACTGCACCACAGCGTAGCATTCAACGGAAACGGTTATCTCGAACTGCCCGCCAACCTGCTGAAGTACGAAAACTTGGACGTTGACCCCGGCATCATTGCTTTGGCAATTTTGACCACACAGGACGGCGTGTTGCTGTACCAGAAGGAAGCTCAGAGCCCACCGTACCGTGGCGACTACATCCTGCTGAGAAGTAAGCACATCATCACACATCCATCCATCCTCACAAACTTTCGCGTTTATAGTAGGATTCTGATTTATTTTTAATTCTAATTCAAACACGGTCACGCTCTCACTCGACTTCATTCTCACACTCCTCATTCTAATTTGTTTTATATAATTTTAATTGTAAATTTGGTCTTTTGTGTTTTGATACTGTAATCTCCAAAAGCATAAAAGCATGATTTTTGTGATACTCAAATTGGGAGTCGAAATTGTCTCTCCTACATACAGATGACTCAGTGATCTAGCTAGGAGAGCAGCGATACACCCAACAATTCATTGTACCTACACCGTGTTATTAATAATGCATACTTTGCAAGTCACACCTCACTGATAAGGTGATAACACAGTGTGACAAGTCTAAAAGTATCGCATTTTTCCATGTACTCCATGTAAAGTATATTTGCACATAGCGCTGGACGGATGTGGACGTCAACTTTCGCAATAAAACTTTGTAGTGGTCATCTCATGTCATAATGGCTATAAGAGCTCAAAGGCAAGGAGTTAAAGACAAACAATAAACTAGGTCCCTTATTGTTATTTACTTATGAAACATCCTATGAGATAGAAAGAAGAGACTAAGAGCCTTTAAAAAAATCTGCTGTTCCGACAACAGATTTTTTTTTACCTTCTAATAATTTCTTCGCTGGGATCTAGAATCATGACGTGGTGAATTCACAAAGGTAACAGAGTGTGGTATTTTTTTAACAAACTTATTTGCTGAGAGCTGGTGACCAATGTCAAAGTCAAAGTCAAATCATTTTTCAAATAGGCACATAAAAGGCACTTTTGAACGTCAACATTTAGAAGAAAAATTAATTGATTGATTCTAGTCGCCCCTTCCAAAAGGTAGTTTCATATGGAGAAGAATGGGCAAGAAGCTCCACTATTTTAAAAGATGTGTTACAATATTTTGTATACATTAATTATATAAAAATATGTGACTTACTTAGAATAAAATTACTATACCACAATAGGTACGTAAAAAGAATAAAAAATTGGAGCAATAACAGAATAGATAAATTAATTATCTCTAGATATCTACATGGTGCTTACATACTAATATTGTTAGTGGACGATTTTCCTAAAAAAATACAAATAATAGGTCGGTTTTTGAATTAAAGTAAACACAGAATGTAAAATAATGTCATAAAAATAATAAATTATACAATTAAATTAGCAACCAGGTTGATTTTGTCCAAGTAGATTGTGGCTATTATGATTAAAATAATATCGTGGACGGTTTCTATAATATTGGAGATTGGGGGTCGATACCATAATTTTGTACTCATTATTATTATATGAATACGTGAAGCAAAAACTTTGTAAGTACCCCTTTTTACGAAAATTACGCGGACGGGGGAGTATGAAATTTGGCACAGTTAAAGTTTATATGGAGAAGGAGTGCAGAAAGCTAATATTTTTATATAGTATAGGTACATGAGAAATAAATTAAATTAATAAAAAAAACATTACACTACCATGCGTTTGAAACACGATGGCTACCTTAGAATCATGACATTTAAATTAATTAAGGTCGAATTTCGTCCTCTGGGCGACCACTAGTTTCTTTAAGTTACTGACAAAAGGTTTTTGTTTCAGTTGAAAGAGGCTTCGTTATATTTGAATGGGACAACGGCGGCGGCAAGTCACATCTTTCTGTGAACTTCTTCGTCAACGATGGTGAACGGCATCAGGTAAGTCTTTTAGACAACAATTTATTTAAGATATAATCTTTACTATTTAAATTTGTGGGTGTTTGTAAGAAAATAATAATTATTATTTAGTACTCAGTTGTGCTAGTCCATGAATTTAATTAATTCCATTCAATTTTAATCGTTTGATCATAGATAAGGACAATATCCGACTGGTTTGTGTTTTCATAATGTTCAGGGCGTTCGACGCCCTGTGGGGTTTGACGTGCAAATACACTACCACGGTTACGGTCTGTCGGGCACAATGACATAAATTAACAACTTTTGAGAGGAACTAAACGAAAAAAATATATAAAAGGGATGGTGTTAAAATACAGCGGACGAGCATCCCGCACTTCTATACTACAGTAATATACCTATGTATAGACATTCCCTTGTAAACACACATTAGCAGAAGTGTCGTGACGGTCAAAATGTTACACTTTTGTCGGTCTAGCTCTCATTTGCCAAGTGTACACAATATAACGTGCGATAAGGTGCGTTCCAAAAGTTGTGAAAATCTAGAGTAGAAAAACTAAAGGTACAGTAAGGTCACACGTCAGTGGAAACCGGTATAAGCTGGGCTCTTATTCTATTGAAACTCCGTACTACTAGCGCCGTACGAAGTTTCAATAGAATCCCAGGCCAGGTCAAAATGTACCACCGGCGAGCGGTCGACTGTACCTACCAAAATCGTCGACACACTGGACAGTATGTGTAACCCTAGCATACTCATATCCCAAGGAATGCAAACTAGAGGTACTAATGACCTCGCACCGGATACCCAGTATCTGAGGAAAATCTAGGTTTGCGTATCGCGGTATAGCATCTTACTTATATCAGTAGATCAGTCGTGACTTAAGTTGGTAACTGTATTGGGAAGCATTTTTTTAAAACATCGCCATACATTATATTGACATTAATCGTTATTATTTTGTTATCAACCCTGGAACGACCTACGACCGGTAGAGAATGCTTTGTGTGCATTGTTGGCGGTGCATGTAATTATTTCTCATAGACTTTTGTAAATCATTCGCTTGTGTTCCTGTAAGATACACTTTTTAAAATCCTGAACAGATATGCTACAAGTTAAAAAAAAAACGGCACGATTAACATACCTGCGTAAAAAATACTTTGAGCACCTCCAAACTTTTAAAAACACGAATGCCATTTTAGTTCAATAAATGAACAGACTCTTTAACATCTGTAATCACCAAGATCATCACCAAGTAGACGACAAGCGTGGTAATAAGTGTTTATTACCTAAATTGCATCTCTTGACATGAAGCCTAATTAAAAAAACTCTGAAAACTGCCTCTGAGTTCACGTTAAATTAATCTAGCTTATACGCTTCCCTGAACACAGTCTGCAACTGAAATATCTCATTGACATTGTAGACGGGGCGCTTATCGGAAATGGTTCTGTATCTGATTTCGTAAATCATAGATTGTTTAGACAGGCTTGAATTTAAGTAATGTAACACCGGTTACATAATACTTAACATAATTTCACAGCTGTTTTCCCCGGAGCGTTCGTCAGAAGTGTACCTGTATTTCCCACACATTTGCCTCCCCAGTAATGTTGAAGTCCCCTCAACTATTGCCATCAACCGGGCACAAATTCAGACTCCGAGCTACTACTGAAAAATTCCTCATGGGAAAATCCCATAAATCTTTGCACGAGCTAGGAATCAAAATAGGAATAATGTCTAAAAACTATCCATGCAATGTTATTTATCTTTGCAGATAATCGTCAAGCTGCTGGAGGACGGCCGCGTCACGCTGTCTGTAGACGGCCGGGAGAATTCGGGAACCAGCACTGGCATATCCAACGTCATGAACGCTGACTCGAATATCTACCTCGGTAAGTAAAACTCATATTCCACCAGACAAACAGAATTTCTATGAAGTTATCTGCCTGATAACCTAACCGCAGCACTGCTTACTGATTCGATCAGTAAATCACAGAACGGAGATGTATCGGCGACCGCTGCTAGACGCGGAATTGTCAACAATTTCCATACAAAGCAAACATGTCAGTGTTTACGCGTACTATCGAAAATATGACATATAGAAACTAACGGCTTTGAAGACAGTCCGTGGCAAAGTTGTGCGCTCGACGTCACTAATTGTATTAGTACTACCGTAGACGCTCCTAAAGTGGCGAATCCGACCTCTGTGTGCATAGTCGTGAGCACAATCAGCCTAAAATGATCCCACTGCTTGGACATAGCCCTCCTCTGTTCGAGAGGGCGTGGGCTGTAATCTACCACGCGAGCCCAGTACGGGTTGTTAGACGTCACATGTCTTCGAATTTTTGGTTCCAGGACCAAGGGCTGTAACAGATACTTTTTATCCCGATATTCCCGCGGAATCGAGACTTATGTGGGTGAAACCGCGGGGCTCTGCTAGTATAAAGACATAAATCTCTTTCGTAGTGAGTAAAAAAGCCCCTTGGCAGTCGGGTAAAAAGAGATGTGGAAACGTTGCCATAGAGATATCTGTGCCTTTGCGTTGCAGTGGCAGACAACTACCTTCAGATGGAGAGACCCAAACCCATTTAGCAAGATAAGAATAAAAAATTGAGTAAGCCGCAGTTCGAGCCCGCACCGCACTTTCGTGAAAACGTGTGTTGAAATAATAACACATTTATTATACACAGTTATTTAACATTTACAAAAATTACCAAAAATTCTTTGCTTTACGGCCAGTTTCAGATTTACGGCCGATATGAGACGACATCTTAAATTTGTAACAGATTTTCGTATGGTTTCTGATACTGCTGTTGCTATTGTATTTGCTCGGCACTAGTTTTTAGGCTCATTGCATTCCTTATGATGCAAGTTTACTTCGATTCCGATTTTTTAAATTTCTGAGCAGATTTACGGCCGATATGAGCCTTTATATGAAATTATTTTGCTATTGTCAACTTGGTATGCATTTTTACCCCTATTTTACGAAATGTTTTTGTTGTATCTCGGTCCTGGTAGTACTTTGTCTTGAGAATGTCACCAGAATCACCGTTCTAGAAGCACACGTGTTTGCACTATACGAATTGGAATTTCGACATATTATAGTGTAAAATAGAGGGTCGCGCGCATACGCGTACCCTCGCGATGTGACGTCTTAGGCAAATTAGAAAGAAAGAAAGAAAATACGTTTATTTGCTGTAAACATGACGCAAGGAAAGAACAAAACACGAAAATAAATAGTTTGGGGGAAAATATGCGTTACATCCACGCTAAACGGCCATCTCTCAGCAAAAATTATATCCTGCCTCAAAATTGTTATAAATATGACCTATCTTTTGCGTGCTCAACCATGACTTTAGCATTAAAAGTCTTATAGTTATTAGCGATTGAAATCTTACATGTTTTTCACGGTCAGAAATATTGAACTTACTACTAGTACTCCGAGCGCAAAGACGTTTTCACGTCAATAGCAATAGTATGTCAAAAAGATATAAACTACTTACGTCAACAAGAATTCATTTGAGGCATAATACTGTGTCAATGGTTAGGAGTCAATGCGTAATATGTTTTGTGACCACACATTGATACAATAATAAGGAACAATGATTGTAGAAAATTAAATTAATTCTTGTCGATGTATATTTTTGAAACTGACTGTAACTCAGCATGTTCACCGTCTTCGTTTCTCCCCAGGTGGTATGCCAGACCATATCAACCAGCAGGGTTACCCTGGCTTCACCGGCTGCATCCACCAGATCGAGCTGATGACGTCAGACCGAGGACTGAACCTGGGCCAGGTCGCAGTTACCGGAAGGAACACACAGCGATGCAAGGAGTGAGTATTTTTTAAATTATATACACTACAGAACATCTGAATTGAACTACTGCATAATTATGTTTATTTAAAGGTTTCTATCTTTTTAAATAACGGTAGTATAACTCGATTTTTATAACTGTGCGATGGAGCTGTCAAAATTCTAGGTTGTTAGTATTGAATTCACTCGCTCGGTTACCTCCTCAGTGAGGAGGAGCTCGTGGCTAAGTAATAACTGAAGCACGGGTCGATCCATCAGGTTAAGCTACGCTTGCCGGGGTTGGTCTGTGGATGGGTGACCATCTTTACATACCGAGACTCCTCCGTGCCTCGGATAGCACGTTAAGCCGTTGGTCCCGGCTGTCATTCGTGGATCTTTGACAGTCGTTACGGGTCGTCAGAAGCCCGAAAGTCTGACAACCAGTCCCAAGGGGTAGCGCAGTCGCTCCATGTAAAATACTGGTATCCAGCTGCATCCGGTTAGACTGGAAGCCGACCCCAATATAGTTGAGAAAAGGCTAGGCAGATTGCTTGGTTACCTCCTCAGTGCCCCGACGCCTTCTACACAGCTCGTGTCCTCTGCATAGTTCTGTCTTATTATTCGTTCAGTTGTTATTGTTATTATTTAAACCACATACACTGAAATTTGTTGACAGGCGCACAGTTATAAAAATCGGGTTATACAAAGAAAAAATTAAATTAACAAAGCTTTACTAACTTTCCACGCTGCTATGGAAAATCAGACAAATGTTTCCGGATCTGTATCCCTACTTTGAAGAACTGGATGTGTTTGAATCCCCGCCAGGCTTCTTCAACACTAACCCGAGACCGACCCTCAACGTCCTTCCTCTCGCACTACCGTCCTTAATATGTTTGCTCCTCCCCCGAATAATCCTTGCGATACATAACATCTACTGAACGGAACTGACTGGTGAGTTACCATCCTTATCTTAAAGGTGCTGATAGACTTGAGCATTCACTTGTAATTACCATTCTAGCGAATGTTACATTACAGAAAAATAAACGTTCTAGCGAGCATTCTAGCGAAATGACAATAAACTTGCTTCGAGTTTTTTGCCGAGCCGAGCCATTCTGTCATTGTTCCGTCACCGTTCCTCCTAGAGAAGTGACTAAAGCGTTCGCTAGAATGATCGTGAAAATATTCGTAGCGATGTGTGGCTCTGTTCGTTGACAAATTTAAAAACGGCGAATGTTCGATGTTCTGTTACAAGTGAATGCTCAAGTTTATCAGCACTTTTAAGCCATGCTTGCCGAATTTCTGACACATGTAGGTATAGTCGACCTCTTAATTGATTTATTACTTTAGACACCGACTCCCAAGAAATTGAAACTTGACTAAGATTAACTAACTCACTATCACGTACATTTAGATAGACCCTGTCCTTTCATGGCATTACAAGTACCATTCGACCTTAGGCCAACGGTAAAGGCATCCGCAAACCGGCGCGACGCGACTGTAATAAAACAATTTCTAAGAAAACTTCTCGGTAGAATAATTACCGGTGTTGTGTCGCGCCTGTTTGCGAGGTCGAATGTACTGGACTTCTAATTTGATGCCTTTGTTAGCGAACACGTTTCACGTGGCACAGACAGAAAGAAAGGTCTAAACTT
Organism: Agrochola circellaris; assembly: GCA_914767755.1. Classification (NCBI taxonomy): domain Eukaryota; kingdom Metazoa; phylum Arthropoda; class Insecta; order Lepidoptera; family Noctuidae; genus Agrochola; species Agrochola circellaris. Next base: position 19,676,641 of record OU611840.1, on the reverse strand, counting down.
TCATAACTACTAAAAACTGCAAATGTATCACTCTTGACAATATTTTTATATTTTCTTGTCGCCCTTGTGTAACTTTATTTTGAAATGTGTCTACAATTCTACATCAAATCAACGCCCAGTTCCACGATTGTTTTTTTAATATACACCATTGTTTCTGTTCACAGGACATTCCTGCCTTAAAGTCAACTTTGCGAACGAACTTCGATGCATCAAAGCAACTCTACAATAGCACAACTATGTAAAATATACAATCTCAATGTGACAGTGTAATCTTTACCTTTCGATTGGTGAATTTTGTTTAAAACCAAATCGAAACAAGATTACTACTTACTTGTTTTTTCAATAATTATAATCAAGATTAAGTAAATGTTGTATTAGTATTAAGGAACTTTGAAAAACCAGACAATACGGCTAGCTTAGTGAATAGGGTAACGCGAATCGATCAATAATGTTACGTTTAATACCCTGTGATGAGTTGTGGACTGTTCGCGATGTCATGCTCTGTGGAGCTATGGATGTTTGGTGCCATAAGAAGAATTTTTAAATATTGTAGTTAGGAATATGTATTTACTAATAACTTTTAAGTACCCAGTTCTCGTTCCAGCTTGTTCGCGAGTCATTTTAAAAAAATCTCTCTAAAACATTTCCAAGGCTTTCTTTTCTATTTTTGCACCCAGTGATATAATGTAATTGTGCCAAACGTGATAAATATCATTTTGTGTTAATTCAGCACTGCCATTATTTTCCATTTTTTTGTTTTCTTATTAAGTAAACTTTCGCTTCTTAAGCAACGAATATACTTTAAGTACTTATTATCTATAAAATATTATGTGAATATAAAATATTATTTTAATTAAAATCTAGAACGAATGCATTTAACTTAATTATCGTCAGTGATTTTTAAATATTGTTATATATTTTAATTACAAAATTATATTTATGCATAAAATGTATTTGTTGTTAGCTTATCTAAGACATTATGACATATAATGATATCTACCTATAATTAAAAAGTACTGATATTATAAAAATATTGTGTAACTTTACATGTACCTATAAACTATTTTAAACAATTGCCTACGTATATGATCTACCCGTGTATTGCTGCTAAGTGAACAAATTCGACTAACAATAAAAAATAAAATATCATAAAAAAAATCTTATTTCTAAACATTCCTGTTTTTGCAGAAATTCCTAAAAACAAGCCTGCAAGCCTGTTAAGACCGTTTTCACATTGTCCGATACGATATCGGGGCAAGTAAAATGTATGAATTATATGGACCCGATAACCGATAACGGATCGGACAATCTGAAAGGCAGTACATAAATCATAATTATATGTTACTTACCCCGATATCGTATCGGCATTCGACACCGATATCGTGTCGGACCATGTGAAACGGCTCTAAGGGTACCCGAAATGATCAATTACAATTGTTTATGCGATTGATACACATTGATGCGCTTGACAATATTATTACGAGATTGACGGCAAGCAAATTTTGATTGATGGCAATTGACGCACCGAGTATTGATGTGCAATGACAGCAAATGACAGTCGTTATTTTCTAATCGCTCGCGCCAGCACATGTCCGCCGTAATATTTTCTGTCTCGTCTTAGTTTATATCATTATTTATACCAAACATCTATCTTTTCTTGAAACCGTAAGAAATGCCTTATCTTATTTGCATTTGAAAGCATATTGTTTATGACTGACGCAACTTTTCTCAGCACAGTTTAGAAGTCGAATGAGGCGTGCGCAAATGCCTTCAATTGGAGCTTCATTCGTCTATTATTTAAAATCTTCATTCACGTAAATATTGACAATTATTGCAATTTATCGTTGCGGGGACCCTTTATTTTCACAATTTTGTGAAACTACTTGCACCACTACTCTCAAATTAGCTCCTAAAACTTCGAGGGCTAAAGGAGCCTCGTTATGACGGGACGAAAAGTGTTCCCCGTCGTACTACTAATTTTATTTGATCCCCTTGCACCAATCCCCCCTCCCCTCGCCTGAAGAACTGACCCCGATCCCCGCCCGCCACACAAGTTGCATTGGATCACTAGGACAGGGTACACGTCGCTGCACAGTCTCCTACAACATCATCGATATCTACTTCAAAGACATCGTCATAATATCGCAACTTTTTGCAACCTAACTTTGCCCACTTTGGAAAAATAAATATTTTAGATTCGATGGGTTTTTAATTTATCAGAATTTTTTTCGAATAACTTTATATGCGAATTAATTTATAGTATCTATGATAATTGCCCCTTTTTTTAATACTCATCTAATTTCTGTTTTCGCCATTGTAGAAACTGCAGAACACTCAAAACGTGATTAAGCTTCTATATTTTGTCCAAATCATCAATCAACAACATTTTGAGCTCAACTAGTCTTGAAAACTTTTTGAGAACACTTTAATCTACCAAAAATATATTAGTCTACAGGTTTTATTCACACACGGGTGATGTGGCGTAGACAGAACGCAGACGACGGGTAGGCAAAAGTTCTCACACCCTTGCTAATAGACCCCTCCAGTACCTCCTCCCCCGCCCGCAACCCAGCTAGACGCCAGTTAGTTTTAGTTAGTATCGCTTATACCTTGAGGAAGGGTGCACGCGCCTTCGCGATCTATTCGAGTTCGTGTTCAACAAAACTTTAAGAAGAAATAAATAAACCTTCCGGAAAATGACTTTAATTTTTTGAACCCCATTTGGTATGTTTTTTGCACTAATGTTGAAAAAAAAACGTTTTTTATATCAATACCTTGACCAGTACAGATAGAGAACGGAGATGTTTTTTTGTAATGTTTGGACCTATTTTAAGCTACCTTACGGTCATCAGTAACTTATCCCACAAAACAATGATTAGTCATTTGATCACTTATTTGTCAGTTTTGTGGCTCACTTCTTAGACCGCATCCTGATTTGGTCATAATATTATAGCGGATAGCACCATTTTGGGTACCAGTAGGTTTGAAAGTTACTGTTCCTGACGGTAAGGACAGGTACGTTCAGTTCTAAATATGAGATTGTAGATATAGCCCTAATTAATACCTCTGGAAATTGTAATAAATAAAAAAGAATTAAAAAAATGGCCCATAAACTTTCATGGGCACTTAAGAAACGTCAGAAGCTATTTGCACGGTTCCAATTGGTCGTTTCCTATGGAGAAGAGCCGGCAAGAAACTCCACGGTTAGTCTTTTAAAAATAATTGGCCTTTACAATATTTTCAAATAACAGTATTAATAAGTATGGGAGCACAGGGTAAGTCTTTCAACAAGTACCATTGATAGAATAATCATCATGTACATAAAAGCCACTAATAAAGAGTTGAAATTAAATTCTAGGTATATAATTTCAAATATTAGAATGGTCAAGGTAGACTGTAAAAAAAATGAACATGGTAATTTGGGAGCAGTTAATAGACTTACATAATATGCCGTTAATGATGTACCAGGGAAGCCACATTTACAGAAGGAATTATTTCCTTGTCTTCACCGAAGTCTTTAATTTTATTATATGCTTTCTTGATAAGGACACGTTTGGCCTCTACTAGATATTCTTATCTCCATGTGCATAAAAAGTTTTATATGAAACCAAATATAAAGGATATGTTGAGGTAAAAGAGAAAGAGGAAGACTGAGAAGAACGAAAAAAGATGAGATTTAAATCATTGCATAGATAGATAGACCAACTGAAGGAAAACTTAAAGCAATCTGGTCAATATTTGACGGAAAGTGAATTGTCATTCGAAACGATAAGCGATTTTAAGTCATGTGGCCAACTTCCCAGCAATTTGATCTCTCTAGATCCAGAGAGCACAGTATGTGTTTCTGTGCTCTCTCATAAATGAGTTGAACAAATATTCAGGAAGTAATTTATTTTAAGACTGAAAAATAAAACTTCTTGTTTTCAATATAATATTGATTGTATCAAAACTGCGACTCCCTCGACGTGGTCTTCATAAATGTTGATGTGAAGGTTTTATAATGAGGAGCTTTAATACGACGACTTTTCTTGTTTAAATAACAACTGTAATCAGTCGGAGTTATGCATTTAGTATCGACTGCGTAGAAAACTGTATTTGGCATGTAGTAAGTCTTTGACACCTTTATAATATTAATAGATGTTTCATCCTCCGAGATGGAATTTGTATTTAGCGCTTCGCCGTTATTATGAGCATCTTTAGCAAGATTATCAAGTTCATCATTTTTCATGTTTCTTAAAATCATTTTCTTGCTTTTCTCGTAAACTACTTTTGATGCTAGCCACTTTGGTATTTCTGCCGAGTATACATGGTGGAATGTACTCTTCACAAAGGCTTTAATTTCGCTAGCTGCAGGTGCGGTCGCCACTTGATTGAAAAGCGGAACTACTACTACTCTAGCAGTGGTGTTGCCGAGGCGACTCTCGATGTGTTTTCTGATCGCATTGTTGATTTTTGTTGGAATACGGCCCGCAGCCACAATCTGGTGACTTTTTCCGTCATTGTAAAACAATACCGTTGCCAACAAATACGGCTCATTCTGTGATAGAGCAACAGAAGCAAAGGACAGCACTGCTAGGGGTATTAAAATATACCTAGAAGATATTTTTTAGAAAATTAATTGATAATGTTAAAAATATCCACTTAAAAATTAATTAAAGAAACACTTAAACTTAAAAAATACTTTTTCTAATGATAGATTAAGTATTTTTTCATGAGAATATTACATAGGTTTAGCTTTTCAATTCAGTTTTAATTTGTTGCTGTGACCATACACGGAAAATTCTCTTTGACTTATGATTTTTTTATTTTGTTGTATCAACAAACATCCAGAGCGGTATGGAATGGTTTTTTTTAATGTACTAACGAACATCAAACACTGTGTTCGTCAAAAATTTCCGTGACGAATCCATGGCTACTAAAGAAACCAGGTTGGTTGACCGCGAACTCAAGTCGAACTGTGTTCGTATGGTGTTCGTGTTCGCTTTGCTAACGTAACGTCCACACGTACGAACCAAATGTTCCGTGTTCGTATTCATTAAGTTTTGATTGTTCGTGCGTACACATCTTTAGACTTTTGATGTTAGCTCATTAAAAAGTTGCAATTAAAATAATACAAAAATCTAATGATTTTTTTCATAATTACTTACGTGTTCATATTCAGAACTGAGTGTTACTTAGACACACACAATTAATACCATCGACCCAAACGATGCCAATGAAATCAAATTACAGTCTGGTTGTTTCGATTATTTTAGTTGTGCGTTAATTAACAGGAAAATTATCAATTAAAACATGCTACATGTAATTTTACTTTAATCATAAATATTTTATAGCAAATTGCTAATTTTATGATGCAGATAAGCTGTGCCTGCCTACCTAATGTAATACTATAATTATAAATTTAGAATAAACAAGTTAGGTACCCTTGATGTTATCCTGATCAATCCATAGGCTAGGCTCCGGCGCAGCGTCATCTACAGGAGTAGATGACGCTGCGCCGGAGTCGCCACCGCGCCGGCAATTAGTTATTTTATACTCATTAAGTGATATACAGTTTTATTTTATTTTTTGTTATCTTGCCGTCCAGCGCTGCGCCTCCGGCGTCATGTACAGGAAGCCTTATAGTTTCAAAGATTCTATTTTTAATTTCATCCTCAAAAGAATATAAATCTGTTTTAGCAAACGAACAGAGGGGCAATTCCCGTATTTTTGAGAACGTTCGCATTCTAATCTCATTCGCTATCTGTCAAAAATACAATCAATTTACCAACCGTTTTGACAAGTTTGACAGATTGAATGTGAACGTTTTTTAAGTACGAGAATAATTGGTCTTCTGATCCCTAAGTACATATATCTAGCAAACTTTTACCTATGACGTAAAGGGCATCAGGATATTATATAGGTACTATAAGTACTCCATTTGAAATAAGATTAGATATTTAACTAAACCTTTTTTACAGTCCGTTAAACCGATTTTGACTTCTATTGCGTTTGTGGCATGACAAATGGCAGCTGCAGTAAAACAGTTGGTATTGTCACCATTTTTTTGCTTTTAATGCCATCCTTATACCTACGATATAGAAGTCAGAATCGGTTGATCGGACTGTAAAAAAGGTTTGTTTAAATGTCTAATCTTATTTCAAATGTGTGCATATGATAATTATTCAGATTTAATAGCAATCATGTCATTTCGTTTAAATTGTTTTTCATTTTTATTAATCTACTAGCTTCCGCCCGCGACTTCGTCCGCGTGGAATAGTTACTTTGAGCTAACGCTAACTTTAACCCGCGACTTCGTTTAGGTATATAGGTGAGTAAGTACTGGGTCTTATAATCTTATATCATGTAGATTGTAGGTTATTCTCAAAAAAACTAAACTAATGTTATTTTAAAGTACTTCTGCGTACACTATATTTTTAGTTTTGTTTTCTTCCGCCAGAAGTAGATATTGATTTTCACCAGAACCAGATCTCGATAGGGCAACATATAGTTACCCGTGCGAAAAACACTCTTGGCGTAAATCTATTATGATGTAAAGGGCAATTTTGTTTAAAATTAAATACTTGTGATGAATAACGTATTTATTTGGATAAGGATTAATAATGTTTATAAAAAACACCTTCGCAAATAATGCATTATTTAAGAAGAAATTTGGTTAGCATAAAAAAACGTTATAGTGAGCTAACCTTAAAAGATAGACATATGCTGTCGCGGACTTTTTTTTAGAAATTTTAAAGGGGAACAATTCTATCATACATGATTTTTGAGAAACTTTAACCGTTTACGCAGCGCACGCAGCGGAAGCTCTCAATAGGAAAAAAAATCCCCCGATTTTGAAACATTCTTCATTGGTGCTCCGCTCCTATTAGTCTTAGTGTGATGATATATAGCCTATAGCCTTCCTCAATAAATGGGCTATCTAACACTAAAATAATTTTTCAAATCGGACCAGTTATTATAATAACCGGCCGAGTACATGTTGGACAACGCGCAATAAAGGGTTCCGTAGTTAGAATAAATTTATCCCAAAAACAAACTTAACATTGTAGTTGAAAAACAAATGTTCTCCCATACATCGATATACTTCACGGTCAATTCTCCAACTGCAAATGTAAGTTTGTACTCACAATATTGAGAGATTTACCATGTTATATTAAGACCATAGATTTCTTATAGGTTTTCCTGTAATCTATGAGTAAAGAACCATTCTCTGGGGGAATAGTAAATTTTCATCGATTTGTCTGTCTTGAATATCTTGTAATGTTTTATTTTAAAATGATTTTAAAATAAATTAAGATCCTCGCAACAACTCCTTTCATTTGATATGCCACACGGCACAGTTAGCAAAACATTATTTTTTAAATTTTCGTATTGGCCCTCCAAAAGTCACCCCCATATTCAAAATTCTTTTATTTACGTTTCACGTCCGTGTCACAGAAATACATTATGTGTACCAAATTTCAACTTAATCGGTTCATTAGATTCGGAGCAAATTGGCTGTGACAGACGGGCAGACAGACAGACACACGAGTGATCCTATAAGGGTTCAGTTTTTTCCTTTTGAGGTACTCTTTGGTATGTGAAATATTTTGTTTTTTAAATTAATATTTTGTTTTTTAAATTAATATTTTGTTTTTTACATTAATATTTTGTTTTTTACATTAATATTTTGTTTTTTAAATTAATTAGTGTAACTTTTTAGGGTTTCGTACGTTCGAATGAAAAAACGGAACCCATAAAGGATCACTCGTGTGTCTATCTATTTACTTTGAATCTACTTGACCGATTAAATTGAGATTTTGGTTCAGATAAGAATTTTTGTGACCCAAAGACGGACGTGAAACATAGATAACTGAATTGAATATGGGGTCAAATTAGTTCAAGGTCAAATCAGGTCAATTAGTCCGCACGAACGCGTGGAGGTATCAAGTTGAAATTAATATCAAATACGTAGGTCTGTGGTCCCTTGGAGCTCTAAAAAAGTCAACGGCCATTTAATTTATTTTGAAACGGGCAAATAAATCAAAGCCTACAAACGACAGCCTTAAAGACTAACTTTGGCACGAAGCAAAGTCTCGCAACACAAGTAAAGGAAAATGTCCGAAAATCATAAATTTGTAGTACCTATAAACAAATCAAATAAAATAAAATATTGCGATTACAAACTAACATCTGCAGTTGAAGAATTTACCGTGACGTATCTATGTATGGGAGAACATGTTTGTTTTTGGGATAATTTATCCCAACTACGGAACCCTTGATTGTGCGTGGTCCGACACGCACTTGGCCGGTTTTTTTAAACAAGCACTGTCTTGGTGAAAAGGGTGGACGCAGATTATTTGAAAAAACTTCTTCTTATGATCAATAAACTTAAAAATTGGCCCGAATACTTATTTATCTAAATATATATGTTAAAGATAAATAGATAAATAATTTTTCGAAAACTATCTTTCATACAGTGTTGAAATTTTTTGAGGAAAGTACGAATACCCGAGGAAGCAGTCGCGGGCAATATTGTAATGATATTATACATGACCAATTGGAACCGTGCACCTAGCTTCTGACGTTTCATAAGTGCCCTTGTAGGTTTATGTGAAATAAAATATTTTGAATTTGAAGTTTACACGGTATGGTCAATCTGAGCTGGCCATTTCATGAAACACAACTATTTCATGAAATGGTAGAACACATAACGAAATTATCGATCTTATAGATCTTGCTACAACGTCTCAATCTTCCAGTCTGCCTAGACTTTTCCTAACTATGTTGGGGTCGGCTTCCAGTCTCTGGATGGAACGACTGCCTATCTGACCTCCAACCCAGTAACTGGGTAATACGATACCCCTTGATAAGCCTGATTTTCAGACTTTCGGGCTTCGGACGACCCGTAATGACTTGTGGCCGTGCTTTCCGAAGCACAGAGTAGTAATAATAGCCCAATTCTTGAGGAAGGCTATTATGCTATTTAACATCACGCAAGGACCCTTAGGAGCCGAGCAAAAAGAAAAAAAGGCAGAAAGAACATTAATCGAAAACGAACTAAAAGCGCGGGCGGGGCATGCGATGCGACGCGATGGGTCGGGGGAAAAAGAAATTTCACGCGGACGAAGTCGCGGGCAGAATATATACGGGCTATTGCTTACATATTTAGCTGCATCCAACACAGTTGGGAATAGGCTAGGCAGATTGATTGATGCCACCTGCTGTACCACACCGTTACAGCGAGACAGCGAACTCTCATCCTGCAATAACTTAACACGAGACTAAAAGTACATTACCTACAGTCATGAGCATATTTTATGTACCTATTACTATGGACAGTTCGGCACAATATTGATCTACCATTAATATCTGAATAACTGTTTATGAAAGGTATTATAATATATTTTTAGGCTTAGGAACCCTTTATCAGCCTCTCCCTTAATCCGATTAAGCTGCAGTCGTCCAACCAGTTGACGCAAGTCTTCTGAATGTTGTAGTAGATATGGTTAGGAACCACGGTCACAAAAGGGTCGATGACTTCTGGGTGTATTACAAGGAAGTCATTTTTTCCTCTCTTTTGTATATACGGTCTGTCATGTAGTGCTGATTTCTTATGAGTCAATGCGCCCTTCAATTCTTTTTCGACCAATAATGCATGGTCACCTCCTCCACCTCTCGCGATATTCTTTGTTTCCTTATGGCTTCTCAAGAAATCATAAAATTTCTTAGCTTTATCCAAACTTTCAGAGTTCAGGGTTCTTCTATTGTTTGAGCGTAGCTTTGCATCTAATATGTACCGGACTACTCTACCAAGTCCCATTGAATCTTCATTTTTATTAGCCTTTGTCATCGCGTTTTCGAATCTGCCTGAACATGTTACCAGTTTTAACATGAGACATGTGATGCAGATTATGAGCTGAAAATAACAATTCAGTGAGTTTATTAGTAGGTTTAGTATGCATCATACGGTGAAGGAAAACATCGTGAGGAAATCGGCATGTCCTAGAACCAAACATTCGAAGAAAGGTGACATCTACCAACCCGCACTAGGCCCGGGTGGTGGATTACGGCCCGCTTCCTCTCAGTGAGAGGAGGACTGTGTCCCAGCAGTGGGAACATTATTGGCTGAATATGCATCATATGCTGACAAAGACTATCGGGTCCCTTCAATATAGGTAATATTGAAGATACCTGATAGTCTTTGCCTAAACTAATATCATAATAAAGAGAAAAGATTAGATTTTTTGTATGTTTGTTTGTAATGATTACGTCTTTAACTCAAAAACTACAAGTGCAATAAAAAAAACTATTTCACCAACTGAATGCTATATTATCACTAAATAACAAGCTATAATTTATAAAGATATCATACGGGCGAAGACGCTGGCGGAAGCTAGTCTGAAATAAGTTTAAGAGTACATAATACATGTTTGTTAGTACATTTAGTAAGATGATGTTTCACTGAAAAAACCCTTCCAAGATTGACGTTATTTCTCAAGATAATTAATAGGTTTCTAGATCATTTAATTACCTGTAAGTATGTTTTTCAAATGCGAGTCAGATTAAACAAGGGAAAACATTCAAAACCAAACCGGAATCAGTGAAAGTTTGTAACTTTGTTTCATTTTCCTTGGAACACCTATTTTGGCCTATTTTATTAATTTGTGGTCGCATGGCAAACTTTGTAGCTACGGGGGAAGGAAACAAAAGTCAGCCTCACATTATCCGGCATGAGTCAAGAAAATGTGACTAAAAGTTTAAACATCAGAGAAACAATAATAAAACATGTTTACGTCAAACATGTTTACAATAGGAAAAAACGTGACGTTTCTCAGTATGGTTTGTTTACTGTTTCCGCAACCTACCTACCTAGATGTTGGTGAATGACAGCAACTGTTAAAATTGTCTAAGGCTTTTAAATACAGTGTACTCAAATAAAATTATATAATTTAGTTAGTCTTTGACTGGTATTGACATTTCTTAACCCATATATGAATCTTTTCTTCTTGTCTGTGGTTTATAACAAGATGTCTGTGGGCTCCTTTTTTATTATAAATCAGTAATATAAGTTATAATTACTTACTGATTTTTATAATAAAAAAAAAAAAAAAAAAATGAAAGTAACTTTCGCATATTTCATTGACAATTAACTTACAAACAAGTCACCGGAGACACTACAAACAAGTAGCCCGCGAAATTCATATATTCTCTTTGCAATTCGCTGATCAGCAACCTGATAATGATCTCAGGTTATAAGTATGTTGATCGAAATATGATTCGCGGCCGTAAGACATATGTATTTACAAAGTTATAATCATTAAAATCAACAACACAACTCTCCGAGCTCAAATTACCCTATTGAATGAGTATTTCTTGAAATCGTGACATTTGAGGCTAATTCTTACTCAGAAAAAATTGTTTACGTCACTGTCTCGAGACTAAATAAATAAAAATAAAAATGTATTACAGTTATTCGCATTTCGGATCCAATTATAATCGCACAGAATATTCGAGCACCCTTATTTTCTACAAAATAATAAATGAAAGTTAACATAATAAGTTAGCAGTTTGATTATATCAAGAATTATTAAAAACAAACTGACTATGAAATTGGATTTATTTTATAGCTCAGTAGGTAGGCACTTAATATTTTCCAATATCTAAGGAACGATAAGATGTGAAATATTAAAGAATCTCTAAATTAACAAAAGGGATGTAAAAAAAAACATCAATGTTCCTAGGATTCCGACCTTAAAAGAAAAAGTGTCTGTCAAGACCCTTCTTCTCAAGAACGGGAAGAAGTATCAAATTCAAGGCAGCCGAGCACACCTTTCAGGCGGAACCCTCAGGGCGCAAGTCTTACTCGCACCTGTCCGGTTTTTTATGTTATTGGATGGAAACCATACAAACGGGTCATCTTATGTTAAGGTGGAACTAGTTGATATGATTTCCACAAAAATTTCGGGGGGTTTTACTCCACTGTTTGAATTTGTACATCCAAAGTTAAACATGATATCGTTCTGCTTCAATATTATTTTTTTCTGTGCGGAAACAGAATAGTAAAATAATAAGCCATTAAAAAGTTAGGAGCCAACAAAGAATCGTTGTTCTTGCTAATATTAACGCAACTTTCGGCGTAAATAAGTAATAATTAAAGAAGTGTAAAATTTCCAAAACAAAGTCGGCACCGACAAAGCTGAATTGTGGAAGAGTTCAGTAAATTTTATTTGTTATTGATTTATGCAGTGGTTTTTCTCATAAAACTTGATTTTCGACTCGACTTTTGGTAATTTTTTACGCGCTCGGTCTTCTAAACTAGTTCGGAACGGTGTTTGCTCGCGTGCGAACTAGTCGTTGTGTATGTAGACCAGCGTCTTACTGCCCACCACTGATACTGTCTCTATCGGACACGATGCCAGCACGCTTAGCATGACCACGATAGAAATGGGTTTTGTCTACGTAAGAATTGACAAAATTACAGATAAACAATCACAATCTGTCATTATGTCTATTCTTGCGTCGACAAAACCCGTAGAAAACCCGTATCTATGGTTGTCATGCTACTCATGCAGCCTGCTTTTTGGTCATACAGTAAGTTAGAGCCCGCGACAAGTTCAACCTTAAGTGGTTACCTTCGCCAAATATAGCTGCAATATTGGAGGCAACACACTGTGATAGTATTTACCTGGACGACAAAAGTTTTAACTAATCATTTGTTTATTTTGTGGCAACGATTATAAGTACTGAGCCATCTAAAGGTGATACACTAGAGTATTTTGTCGAGCATTTCCATGTAATGTAACGTTCAATACGAATGGTACAATACAAGCGAAAGCACAATTTAAAAAAGCATTTTTTCCTTGTAATGTAACGATCCTGCGAATGCTCGACGCTGCTTTCGACGTAATTAATGCTCACGGCGAGTGAGCATTTACCTGTAACATTTCTTTCTAACTTTCGTTCATCGAGCGTCGTGTTCCAAGTGTGGTTCGATAAAAGTAAATGCTCTTGTGAATCCATCACAAGTAGGTTCCCACCTATTTCAGACAAAAAGTTGTTTGATGCCAATCAATTATGTTTCTCATAAGTATTAAAAAACTCTTTCGGACCAACCGTGTGCTTAGATTGCCTACCTGATTACTAGAAACATCACATCCACAATCATTTACAACGTACCTACAGTTATAACCCAGCTGTGTAAAAAAAAATAACCGTCACCCTAATTGTGTAACACACTTTCAATCACAATCTGAATCATTTTGAAGGCTATTGCTAATTGCAGTATCAACAGATTTTAAAGAATATCAAGGCTTTGAAGAGTCTCAAAAGTACTATCTTACTCAGGAGTGCCCAGTGTTCCATCCCCTCATGCTGTAATAAAAAATGAAAATAAATCTTTTAATTGGCATAAAATTGTGACTCCTGCGCTAGGTAAAAATACCTGTGTTACAGGGGTAGTGTCTTCTCCCAATCAGTAGGTTCTGCATTTTATGCAATCACATCATTTGAATATACTAGACAAACAAAAAATTCTAATTAAAATAGTAGTTACATTCATTATTAAATAAAATAGTTATTAAATACATGATAATAAAAAAACAGAAGTAAAAATTATGATAAAAATTGATTGTCGTTCCACATTTGTGTGAGTGAGAAGTGTAAAGAGTGTGTTTGTGTGTTGATATGTGGTGTGTAGATGACGGTTAATGAGAGGGTGTGTACGTGGGTAATGTGCGCTGTTTGCATAGCCTCTAATTTGCTGTCCGTTTGAGCTGAATAAGATTTAAGCCAATCACGAATTTCCTTCATAAAAATAAGGTTTTCATCGTCATGTTTGCGCTTCCTACTATCATTATGAGAGGCAATCAAGTTCAAGGTAGAGTTGAGTCCAGACTTAGGAATAGTATGCACACTTAAATTCTGACCCTCTTCAGACTTAGGCTGGGTTCGCTTTAGTGGCATTTTATATGATTCGGTAGGTAGGTATAGGCAAAGCGTTATCGTCACGTAATCAAGAACAGGTAGACATAACAATGTATGTTTACTAAAACAAATATTGAGCTCTCCGCTCGCTAATTAAGGTCTCTCAGGACAAGATTATAGAGAAAATAGTGTAAAGATAATTGAAACGGCCGCCAATCAAGCTGAGTACCAGCGCTTCTTGATGGGTGAGTCCTGGCTGGATGTACGACGCTTTGCGTGAGCTCAGTACTGAACACCCAAGCTAACCAATCAAGGTCTCTGGCATATATCTACGTCTTCAAAATTGCTTAACATTTTTGCTCGTTGACTATACCTGTGTATGGTATTGCATTACCTGGAAACATTTCTATTTATGGAACAGGTATGAATAAAAACCACAAGAATTTGAAAAAACTAAACAACTTTCTCCATGGGACCAACATAGTAATCACAAAAAAATAAGTAGCCGTCCCATACATATGGGTCGAGTAATTATTGTATTAAAGTTTTGTATGAGACAGTTGATAATACTTTCTGATACATGCTGTATAAGACCAGGTTCGCACGGGCGAATTCTTCCCGCGATGATTTATTTCGTGCTTTGGATTTTGAACTCTCGGCGCTAAGCAGAGGCTTAACGCCAAAAGAGTGCGAGTTCTGAGAGCGTTTTAACTTAACGCCAAAAGAGTGCGAGTTCTGGGAGCGTTTTAACTTAACGCCAAAAGAGTGCGAGTTCTGGGAGCGTTTTAACTTAACGCCAAAAGAGTGCGAGTTCTGGGAGCGTTTTAACTACAACCTTTCTGATCTAGTCTACAATTTTCAGGATCACCGCGATGATTTACTACAAATTTCGTTGCGAAACATGTTTGAAATTTTACGACGATCATACGATATAACCCGATCTAAAAATCGTGCATCTGTAATGAGTTATTGCGGGTCACTAATGATGCGAATCAGAAAGGTATTAGAAACGGCAATGATGGGAAAACTCGGAATCTAATCAAAGCACTAAATGCACAACGTACGCGTCGTCATTTTGACAAATGGTTAGTGATCCAGGGTTAAATTAGTTTTGGAGCTTACTTACACTAAAAGATTATTTTTTATTTTTCGCTCTTCAGTTTTTTTCATCTGTTTAATTGTTTTATAAAAAAGTTTTTTATTATGCTATTGGGAAACCATAAAAATAAATAAAGAACAAGAAGTTTCGCAACGAAGTAAGGGCTGGTGGGGTCTCAAACACGTGACGAAAAGGGTTGTTATTAATAACTACTATTTCGTTTAACTGAGGGGACGAAAGTCTTTGTTGTACAGTTTTCATTTTGTGCAAAGTAGGGTTCAGTAGTCAGTTTTATTTAATTCTAACAATTTTAGCTTTCTGGCTTTACAGTCCAGAACAAACAAAACAACGGGAAGAAAGTCTACTTTTTTATCCAGTGATGAAAACTTGAGAAATACCTTTATCATAATACATCACAATCTTTAACATCATAATTATATTGACAAAGTTTGCCAAATATCTTTCATTTCAATTATAAAAATTACGAGCGGCTCCATTTAGCATGACGTCACCAAATCGTATCGTACTAACGTATCATCTTGGGCATTATGAACAGCCTATAGTAGTCCACTGTTGGACATAGGCCTCTCCAATGGTAGGCCATGTTACTCGATGTTCGACAAGGTGCTATCCAAACACCTTGCGAGTCGACGCTCCATCTAGCCTGAGGGAGACTCACGTTTACAGATTCGTAGTCCCCGCTTAAGAGCACGTTTTTTCCAACGGCAATCGGTTCTACGGCTAATATAACTTTAGTATGTGTGTACTTTCTGTGACCTCTGTTGACTAATTTGATTCTCAACACAACTACATATACAACAATGTCTACTCAAAATCAAATTTGCTAAAGCAGATATCAAACACAATTAATTAATTAAAACAAGTAATACATAGTTTAGGTAAAAATAATAATATTAAAAGCTAAATTGATTACAATAAATTGCACAGATGAAATTTAATTTAATTTTGATATTTTTTTATATGTGATTAGGTTAATATTTGATTTTAGATAGGAGAAACCCATTAAATGGCAAGCGCCCTTCTTTTAGATCAGGTACTGATTTGATTGCACTTCGTGCGTATATACATTACATACATTTTAGACAATGGACAGCATTGCATTAAGTTATATTAACCACAAGATTCTTTTGCTTTTGCACTAAAATATCCTAGTTTTACAATTTAATTTTTTAATTTAATTTTACAATACTAGTTAATATACTAGTATTGTAGAGCTTTAGTTTATATTAATACACAACAACAATAAACATCGCTAACAACAACTTCGCCCCTGCATCGATAACAACTTTGCCCCTGGTAAAATAATATAAAAATTACAGCAAAACTGCCCAAATTTTCAGTGAATTAATGCTGGACTATGAAAGGGCAAGGGCAGGGGGCGCGGTAAGGGCATGGTGAACGAAGATTTCTGAAATATTGGATGCGGTGTACGACCTCTGAAAACTCACGGAACCATCACACATATTATGAAAAATACCCACTTTAAACCCACGCTTTTTTGCATCGAATGCAAAAAAGGTAGCGTAGGTTGGTATCTAGTAAACTATTTACTTACTGTGTCAAAGGTTATAAAATGACATTATGCAAAACTACTTTAAAGGATCACCTGAGATAATAGTAATTATCTTAGTAATAAATTAATAATCTATTATCTATACAATATATAAAAATTAATCCCTATTTCCCTTGGTCACGGCATCACGCGTGAACGGCTGGCCCAATTTCGCAAGAAAAATTAAGAAAATTGCGCAGAAAATTGGAAATTTCAGAAAACTAAATGACTATTTTAACTTCGCGCATTGGACAGTTAGCGCCTTTGATGAATGTGAATTTAGCAGAGTAGGGTAGGTCGGTAGGGTAGGTATGTAGGATAAGTAGGGTACCTACCCTACTTATCCTACCTACCTACCCTACCCTACCTACCTACCCTACCTACCTAGGTAGGGTAGGTAGGTAGGATAGGTAGGTAGGATAGGTAGGTAGGATAGGTAGGTAGGGTAGGTAGGATAGGTAGGTAGGGTAGGTAGACAGGGTAGGTAGACAGGGTAGGTAGACAGGGTAGGTAGGTATGGTAGGTAGGGTAGTACGGTAAGTAGGTAGGGTAAGTAGGGTAGGTAGGTGGGTAGGTGCGCCGTAGATATGTAATGCTACCCGTGCAAAGCCAGGGCGGGCAGCTATTAGCTTTATAAGAGTTAGCTTGGGCGACCACCTCGCTACGGGCGGACCTCAAACGTTGTGACATTTTTTTTGTAATTTGTTGATTTTGTGTTGAATAAATAATGCAAGAATAGTCGGAGTACATACCTAGTCCACCACCAGTCGAGGTGGGACTCCCGGTTGGAACGTTGTTCCTTTCGGTGTTGCACACTTGGCGAATGAGAGCCAAACCGAATCAGTCACTTTTTTTGTCGGCTGTTTAACCGGACTTTTCTGAGGGTGCCTCAATAAATTAAGGCCACCAGACAGGGCATAAAACTTACAAGCTAAGCGACTACAGGTACCTGTGGGGTAGGTACGGCACGGCTTAGTAGGGCGTCGCGTCGCTGAGGGAGGACAGCAAGGCACAGGCTGGATAGGAATAAACCGGTTCGTTCTTATAGCTATGCACTTACATTTCCCAGCCTTACTACCTAATTCTTTGAAGCTTACTTACTGATTATGATGGCGGCACGATAAAAACTACTACTAGTTCAGTAATTTGGTAGTTTTACCTGGAAAGTTTTCCGGGGGTTTTGATTGCCACCTCGTATGTTTGCTGCTCGTGACTGTACTAAACTACTTTGAACCTAAACATAAATGCCCAAAAAAATTCATATCGTATCTGCGAACAAAGCTCATTGTTGGTTCATTTTGTGACATTTAAAATTCAACTGACAGTATCTCAGTATCTTACTAACATTACTTGAAATTAGTTTCAACCAATCAAAAGGCTTTAAACGAGTTTTAAGTAATGCTTGAGTATTGAGTGAGGTTCTGTAATACTGCCGACGTATTCTGTAAATAAAAAACTCACCGTGAAGACTTAGGTGAAGTGAGCTGTCAATAGTGTCAATCTCTAGCATTAGGTGGAATGACAGCTCACTCCACGCTCACTTCACCTAAGTTTTCACGGTGAGATGGTTACAGAATAGCACTGCTGGCCTTAGACGTCGGCTGTGAAATTCTGTAAGTGACGAATTTAAAATGCCTAAAACTGTATGTGATTTTGTTTGTGTATGTGTGAGGAGATAAGTCGTTATGAAGTGAAGATATCAATAAAGAAATAAATATAAATAAAAAAACTTATCTTAAAGGGGCGTGAGGGGCGGCCCTGCGCTCACGGTCACGCATGAAATACCTACCTATCATCACTTTTATCTACCGCCGGAATCGAACCCACTACTTCGCACGTTCCCAAATTATAATACCGTGTCCATGTTGATACTACGCTTCAGATCGTCATATACAGCAGTCTGACTCGCCACTGCCAGTCCCTGTAATCTCATTCTCTGTAAGTCCGCGGTGCCGAGCAGTCGTCTCGATATAAGTGTTCCTAGTCACCCCCAAAATCACCTCCGAGCAATTTGTTTTTTTTTTACTCGCGCTCTCCCTGACCGCGGAGGTTGAGAAGTTCGTCGAGCGTCACTCGAGTACTCGTTAGGGGTGTTTCAGGTATGTGTATTTTTTTTTGATAAATACAAAGTTTCTTTATTTATGTTTTTATTGTTCGGGACGGACCTGGCGGTTGCTTTTTCCTAACACATGAAATTATTGAGAAAAGTCATCTCAGCTTAGGTACCTAGGTATGTACTATGTTATTTATTATTTGATAGTATATAGCAGCTAAACAGACGGGAAATAAGATCCTTCGGATATTTGCTCCATTTTTCTCGATTTGTTTAATTAACAATCAATACAATTATGAGCATGATTCAGAACGCAGTAAGTAATCCTCGATATAGCTCTAATTGTGAGGAGGTACTCATCTCTGGAGCGCTTAGATAACTTGGCCGGACACCGGCTGACAACAATTTTTTATATTATAAATGTTTTTTTAAAGATATAGGTATTTAAAAATATACACTCGAGAGCAATGAATCCGGGTCACTTAAAGAATGTTAAAAATCTCGGAAACTAAAAATGATAGGTTAATGCAATAAATTGTATTTAATAGACAATGTAATACTCCTTAAATGAAAGTAAAAAAAATATGAGTCACCATACATTTTATTAACACAAAATTACATAAAGAAAAAAACTGCTGATCTCTCCTTAAAACAAAAATAGGAAACATGAAATTTTTGAACTTTATTACGATTTTCTTGAATTTTAATACTTCGTATTGCCTCCTCGTGCTTCCATTACTGCGTTTACGCGGTTTGGCATGCTGTACACCAAGTTCCTTATACGATTTTGGGGAATATTCTCCCATTCCTCTGTGAGAGCAATTTTGAGCTCACGAAGCGTGATTGGGGGAGGGTTTCGTTGATTTACGCATCTGCCTAGCTCGTCCCAAGCATGCTCGATTGGGTTGATATCCGGGCTGCGCGCTGGCCACTCCATACGAGTAATGTTCATCTCTTGAAGGTAGTCATTCACAATCCTACCTGTATGAGGTCGGGCATTGTCATGCATAAATATAGCATCCTCACCTAAATTGACCATAAATGGACCAACGTGATCATTGAGGATTTCTTCCACATATCTTACGCTAGTTAAAGAGCCGTTTTCTATGATCACCAGCTCTGTGCGACTTTCAGAAGAAATTCCGGCCCACACAAGTACAGACCCACCACCGTAGGCTACTTTTTCTTCGATGCATGCTTGCTTGAATCTTTCCCCTGGTCTTCGATACACTCTGTGTCTTCCATCGTGCTTGTAGAGCATAAATTTTGATTCGTCGGAGAACATAACTTTTGACCAATCTTCAATACTCCAATTTACGTGGCTCTGGGCATATCTTAGTCTTGAAATACGATGCCCACGCTCCAGTTTAGGGCCGCTTGCAGGTCTAAGGGGTTTTAAGTTAGATTCAGCAAGCCGACGTCTTACTGTCCATGCACTTGGGTTACTTCCTCCGAGGCGTCGAAACTGATTTGTGAGTTCAGTTTCTGTGAGAAAGCGATTTCGAAGCATGGTGTTCACCAAGTATCGGTCTTCTCGTGCTGTGGTACACCTGGTTCTGCCCGTTCCTGGTCTGCGTAGGTTAGAACCAGTTTCTTCGTAACGTCGGAGAACTCTTTGTACTGTTGACAGCGACACACCGACAGTCCTGGCTGTATCGCGCTGACTCCGGCCGGTTTCCAGCATTGTAAGTATTCTGGTGCATTCTTCAGGCGTAAGCGACATAATTTCAGCTTGAATAATGAATATAGAGCACTATCAACATGGTTTATGTACCCACATAAATGACAGATTACAAACAAAAGCAAAACCAAATGCTGTAATTTCGTAGTTCCATCTTCGAAAGTGGCCCTTTTTCAAATTTGATTTTTTTATGATATAACTTTACAATAACTAAGAAGTTTTAATACCTTCATTTAAGGAGTATTACTATCTATTAAATACAATTTATTGCATTAACCTAGCATTTTTAGTTTCCGAGATTTTTAGGATTGTTTAAGTGACCCGGATTCATTGCTCTCGAGTGTAGTTAATAAAATGAATAAACGGCATAATAATAATAAAATCTTTATTTCGGACCATATAACGTACTTATCCTTTGATTAGTAAAAGAAAACTTAAAATATTGGAAACTTACACAAACTAACAAAAAGCGAATATGTATGAACGTGTCCTAACACTAGGCACGTGCCTTCGAACCCAGTGTAAATTTTAATCGAAAATTTGCTAAAATAAGGGAATAAAAATAATAGAAAACTAATGAGTTTTAAAATAAATACAACAAACCATAAGACTAGTAAAGTAGGTAGTTAGTTAGAAACCCTGGCAACTGCATTGCATATTTTGAAAACATCAATTTAAAATTCGAAATTAGAAAAATGTTTTTTTCAACAACAACAACAACACAACACAATCATAATAGTGGTGAGCGACTTTGGTTTTTGCCAGTTAGCCGACTAGCTATAATGACTAATTGGATATTATGTATTTGATCGAGTTTGTTCTCAAATGTCATGATTTCAGACACTCGGAAGCTGTAAATGACTCGTACACTTGACAGTTTCAAGCTTTGAACTTTAACACTCAGAAGTCAGAAGCTGATTTTAGCCAGAGATGTATTTTTATTTTTCAAAGCAAGTTGCTGGTGAATGATCTTATGAATAAAAAATTGAAAAGTCGTTTTTTCGAACGAGGCTGAGAATCAGCACTTTTGAACGTCAAAATTACATAAGATAGTCCTCCAAAAACGCCCACCCTTCACCACTTCTTAGTGCTTTAGCTGGGAAGAAGAAGTAGCGCAATATACTGATATACTCCCCAGCAGCACAGCTGTCAGTTCAGTTAGAAAAAACTTGATTGTATACAATAGTACTTATGTAAAATAATTTACATTTCGCAACACAATACATTAAATTAAATTATTTGCTTTATGTCAGCTAGCACACGCCAATATACCAACAACAAAAACATCGAAATCTGTACTTAAGCGAAAATAAAAACTAAAAAGTAAACAGAACTTAATAAGTGAATGAAAGCCTGCAGACATAAAGGGCGTGCCAGTTTACATATAGCTAAATTAGATGTAATTCGAAGTCTCAAATGATAAACAGTTAATTACTAATAACAATAACAAAACCATGGTCAGCAAGACAACCAGTCACCACAAGCAGCACCACGAGCATAACGCAAAGATCAGCCATTACCCCCTCGCCATATTTGAGGGACGGAGGCAACCCGACCCCCGGCGCTACCGCAAGCAGTGGCATCTAAGGGAGCATAACGAACTTGCTGCCGATTGCTCAGGCAAGAATCATAAGATATTTTTTTAGATCGCTAGCTAACCACATATTGCAATACTTAGTACGTAGTACAAAGTATACAGGCTGACTTGTAATTTGACGTATTCCTTCTAGCACGTGATAGTGTGACCCATTTGCAACAATTAAGCACCCTATAAACTTGAAACTTCCTGGGGTGGGGCCGCTAAATCAATTTTACTCCACCTAGAACGCGCCCAAAGAGCAGTTTTAAAGGTTTCTACTTTTTGCCCATTTAGATTTCCTACACACCAGCTTTATATGGCATGTAAGGTGCTAACAGTACGTCAATTATTTGTTTTGAATGTAATTTTATTCCAACACACTGAATTCTATTTTAACCCAGTACCTTAAGATAAGAGAAGAAAAGATTTGGTTTGTGCTAACTCTCAGACTAAACATGCTTTTGCTAATCGTTTTTATTTACTTTTAGGGCCCTACTTGTATAACCAGTTTAACAGTGCTAAAAATTTATAGTTTAAGTTATTATAGGTGTAACTTATTAGTACAGGAATATTTGTCAAAACTCAATTACGCAGACACGGAAAAACTACTAGAAATTTTAAAATAATAGCTCTATCTATCTACTGTATATTAAGTCTCTTCCTTTACCTAATTAATAACAATGTCCACTTTAACTTCTTTAATATTATTTGTTAAACATAATATACCTATCTTAAGTAATCTAGTTTTAAAATAATATACCCAAATTAATGTTGACTCTTTAAGTCATTGAAAATATCATGTCTTCTTTTTAATCAGGCAGGTCTACATTACTGTTAGAATTTAATTTTCCTCGATTGTAATTAATCTAAATCATAATTTTACTCTAAAAAAAAAAAAAAAACCCTAAGCAAAAATTTATGGGATACGAGAAAAAACAATTTTTATGGTTTTTTTTATCCCTGAATTCGTCACTAAATTTCACCTTACACTAAACTTTCATTGCATTTTTGAAAATGATAATTTTCAAAAATGCATACATGTCATGAACGTACAGGGCTAAGTCTTTAGTCCATTACAAGTAAAGCCTCGTGCAGACTAGCACGACGTAGCCCAGTACGTGCATTGCACAGTCGCAGTCTGCACGACGCTAATGTATGGAACGAGTCTAGCGTGTCTTGTTGCCTGCCCGCAACAGGAACTGATGGACGCTACTGCATGTGCCAAACTCGTTGCCGAATTCCGGGCTGCCTCTATTTTGATTGCCATCGACACGCTGAGAAAAAGTAAGCACCACGAAAGAAAGCATTTTACTAGAAAAGCGTTGGATAAACGATAACAATGATAGCGTTCGCTATCGCACTAATAAGATAAGATCACTCAGCAGTTGCAACCCATCTCGTACTCTCAAGATCGCGTGTATTTTTAAAATCATTTAACGTTCCTAATAAAATTCTGGTCGATTTATTTTTCTGGTAGCGTTATTTATTTGAACTGCGTATCATAGAACACTTTATAGAACACCTTATATTTTGTTTGTACTACACAGTTCACACCCGGATTTGTGTAATGTAACATTAAACATGGTTTCACGAAATGCCAAAGCTTTGAAATTGATAATGTAAACAGAGTACTAATATCAAAGTTCGAGGATTTGTTGGTCCGATGAACGAAATAGAACTCTCAGTAGGTTTTTGAATAAGGTTACGCAAAATGTGGGGTTTGTGGCTCAGTAGGTACTAACAGCCCCATGGGTCGGTCGATCAGGTTAAGCTACGCTTGCCGCGGCTAGTCCGTGGATGGGTAACCATCTTTACAAACCAATACCGCACGTTAAGCCGTTGGTTTGCGGGGGGAGCACTTTCAAAGATCCACGAATCCAGCCAGACCAGCGAGCACGGCCTACTGTGACATGGCACGAGTCACATATTTTATATGACTGTGATAAAATGCCATGTCACAGTAGGCCGTGCTCGCTGGTCTGGCTGTCATTCGTGGATCTTTGAAAATCGTTACGGCTCGTCAGAAGCCCCGAAAGTCTTACCAAGGGGTATCGTATTACCCAGTAACTGGGTTGTGGAGGTCAGATAGGCAGTCGCTCCATGTAAAATACTGATATTCAGTTGCATCTGGTTAGACTGGAAGCCGACCCCAACTTAGTTGGGACAGGCTGGACAGATAATATTGATGATGATGCACAAAATGGGATATTAATTTACATATTGGTATGTATAGCTATGTTGAACATTTGCGCATAATTCGATTTCCGCTCAGCGAAGGAGAAGCCTGAAAAATATTTAAAACACTTTTCACGGTAAATTTCGCTCGTTTTAATAACGTTGAATTTAATAAGCTGTCACATCGGGCTCATGTATAATGTATAATATAAAACTCTCCTCGTTGAAAAACCGACATAAACAGGGTTTTAACTCGTCATGTGGAAAATATTAAAAAAAGGAAACTAGGTACTTAAGTATTGGAACGATTAAGGATGGAATTGATACAAGGAGGATAAAGTGTAGTCTGAAGTTGTTGGTTACGTAAATTGGGCTCAGTGAGATCACCTTTAAGGGCTTTAAAAAATGAATATTATAAAGAAATTAATAGATGTGGTTTCGTGTTGAAGTAAGGTGCGACTGAGGGCTCAGTTTTGAAATCCTTGCGAAACAGATTGAGACTTATTGGGAAATTTGTTAAAAATAGTAAAAACTTCAAGCCTTAAGGTTCATAAATTAACGTGAATTATTATTTTTTGAACAAATGACTTGGGCTCTCAATTCAGACGCCGATACAGGAGCATAGCTTAAACCTCAGAAAATACTATCTCTGTGTAAGTCTTTTTTTAATATATAATATATTTTTTTAAATCTTTTTGCTCTTATAAAAAAATTAAAAGGTATTTTCTCTTAAAGTATGGCATTTAGAAGCCGATAAGTCGATACGTAAAATTTTAATAAAATATAGTAGATCACGGGCCCCTTTTGCAGATGAGTTGGGTAACCGCTGCTGTAAGCCAACATTTCATTTTAAATTATATTTATTTATCACGCTTACATATTTTATTTATTCGACAGTTTTTGGGGTCTCAGCGATCATTGTGCCGATAGTCGTGACAGCCAATGGCTTAATAGCCAAGAGCCTCGCCCAACACCTGCGGAGGCTCACGTTGGGCAGCTGGATAGGATAGGAAAGCGGTACTTCTGGACACGGCTCGCATTGTTAGGAGGTTCCTCTCTCTGGAGCCCTGACCTGTAGCTTGGCCACGGCAGAAAAAATTGTTCATTACTGCCGCATCCTGCAAAAGGGGCATTGATGCACGAAAATGTGGGCCGATGCGTGGTTGCGGCCAAGACATGTATAATAGGTACTTTTCTCAAATAATGCGCGGAAATTCACACTTATAAATTCCACCAACGATATATTTTCACGCGCCAATATGTTCATTTGTTTCTTTTAGCTAAATCGAAATTTTAATAAAATCTTTGATAAGTTATCTCCTTGGTTGTCGTGCGTCGAAGTAAAAATTTCGCTCCGTTTTTAAATTACACGACAGATACGAGAATGAGTTTTCAGAGTAATTTATCCAGCTGCTGCTTTACACCACGGACATGGATTTTCATACTAATATTGCCGGCCGCTTGCTCCCATGAATTTAACCAGTACAGCATTTTCGATTTGTCTCGAAGGAGGTTGTCAAAATAATGCTTGAATATTCAAGCAAATTTGAGCAAATATAATATTGCACTGCATTTTGATATTATGAAACCTATAATTTGATAGAATCAATAATATAATCGACTCACTTCCCTTTCACAGGCCTACGAAACGAGGTCCAAAGAATTTTTTTAGAAGACTTTCTCCAATGGCTTCCCGAAACATACCGTGTATAAGTTTAGCAATTATTTATAACTAGCTTTTGCCCGCGACTTCGTCCGCGTTTCCGTCGTTTTTCGTAAAAAAGTACCATATGTCCTTCCTCACGGTTCAGTGGTTTTGGTGTAACAGACAGATTAACTTTCGTATTTTAGTAGGGAAATATAATATGTCAATCCACAATACAGTTGAAAAATATCGCAATAAGGAACCGC
Source organism: Agrochola circellaris (assembly GCA_914767755.1). Classification (NCBI taxonomy): domain Eukaryota; kingdom Metazoa; phylum Arthropoda; class Insecta; order Lepidoptera; family Noctuidae; genus Agrochola; species Agrochola circellaris. Next base: position 19,650,665 of record OU611840.1, on the reverse strand, counting down.
AGAATATTATTATTAATAGCTGTGCCCGCGACTCCGTCAGCGTGTAACTCCTTGTACAAAAATAAAATTGAACATAAATTAGCCAAAACTTACCTATCGGTATCTAAAAATCTATGCGTACTACTTCTACTTCTACTACTACTTCACCTAAAAAGAAATAAAATGCTAACTATTAATAATTTTGTAATTTGAACGAATATTTAAACACTACCAAAACAACTAATACCTATTTTATAAAATAACAACAAAAGAAATTCAAATAAACTATTTAAAGACTAAAAGTCGCGCTGATAAGCACGGTTTGTTAATATCAATTATTGTCTGTCAATAAGGTCGAACGCTCTGAACGCATCAACAGCCAAAAATATTGAATGAAGCTCGCGCTCGGACCTCCCGCCTTTTTATACCCTACCGCCACGACCCGCGTCGAGCGCGGCAACCGTTACACAAAAATAATCCTTATGGCATGATTCAGTATTCACGCGCGACGGCGCGATGGCTTATTAGCGTATTTCATGTATAAGTTTGGTGTTTCTATACCGATTACTATGATTCTTTTTTTATTGAATAGGTAATAATATTAACTTCTTTTAATTAGGGATGAGTGAGAGTATTATAAACGTAAGAGTAAACAAATATAATCAGAAAGCTCCGAACTGCTAAGCTATCGGGAGTTACACGTGAGTCAACCATAAAAGATAGACATATGCTGTTGTGGGATATTTTTTAAATAATTTTATGTAGAACATTTCCGTCATAAATGATTTCTATGTAGCTTTAACCATTAAGGCTTCACACGCGACGGAAGCTTAAAAAATGGAGCAACTTCTCCCGTTTTCCCAACATTTCCCTTCACTGCTCTGCTCCTATTGATTGTAGCGTGATGAAAAGTATACTATAACCTCCCCAGGAGTATGAAGAATAATTGTACCAAGTTTCGTTAAAATCCGTCGAGTAGTTTGTGTTTCTATAAGGAACATACAGACAGACAGACAGACAGACAGACAGACAGACAAAAATTTTACTGATTGCATTTTTGGCATCAGTATCGATCACTAATTACCCCCTGATAGTTATTTTGAAAATATATATCATGTACAGAATTGACCTCTCTACAGATTTATTATAAGTATAGATTTCCGAGCTAGACAGGCGGCTTTTAATATTTTTTGGGAAACTTTTACTTGACCTCAGACTTTTTTATTTTTCTCTTTCTGTGTCGCATTTTTAAAATTATAAATCCTTAAATATGGTCTACGATCGATAAAAAAGTATCTACTACGAGTACTAGTGACTAAAACTTGGCTGAAAGTGAACATTTTTGCTCTACCCGATTTGTTCTAGATTTACAGTCTCCAAAAAAATAAAAAATAACGGCGGCAATGACCCCGAAGTAGTATTAAAAACTGCTCACTTGCCACCCTGCCACCCGTATTTAGGTCATCAATGTAACCACTTGGCAAAGGCTTGCCAAGAAAGAGAGGAAAGCAGTATAAAGAAGCAATTCATTTATATTTAGAAATGTTTAATTAAATGTGGTTAATTAACTGTGGTTAGTTAAGGCTTCGGCTATTAAGAAATGTACTATGTAATAGACGATTCGCAGAAAAACCTTCTTTATGTGAATCTTAGAAGGTTTCTATATTTTTTACTCAATATTTTTACCTCGACTCGCGTCTTATTGATTGCTTTAGCGATTTTCATCTTGTTTTCAGCCTAAAAGCTTCCTATCACAAGAAGTCTGTGTCAGATTCATTAGAAATGAGTTTGGTATTCAGTCGATATTATGCCTTCGGCATAAAAATGAGTTCTTTGTTCATTATTTTACTTTACATTGTAACAGCGAATCAATGTTCACGGCTCCCCCTTAAGACCTAGGCCAAATATTTTTTGATATTCGGATAGCTCATGACCTAAAGAGGAAAGAAATGAAATATAAAGAATATGAATTAAAAATTTAAACATCTATACAGGGTGTTAAAGTAATTGCGTGCTATAGCTTCAGGGTGAGTTCAGAGTCGATAAAGGAACCCAGGAAAAAAATAATATCTTTAAAAAAAGTAAAGGAACCCAGGAAAAAAAAGAATAAAAAAATTGCAACATCAATCTAATTTAGTACCTACTAACTTAAAATAGCAATCGTTTAGAAGTAAAATTATTTTATTTGTTTAAATACTTTAATTAATTACTTTCATTGCGTTCGATAGTAGGTAGTAACTCTAGGAAATTATTTATTAGCATTTAAACAAAATAAAAACTTATTTTAAGCAATTTTTTAATCAATTCTAAACGATTGCTATTTAATAAGTAGGTTTTTCATTAGGTTCATCTTATGATAATTTTCGATTTTTTTAAAACTTTTTTTTAAATGTATTTATTTTTTACTTTTTATGGGTTCCTTTATCGACTCTGAACTCACCCTGAAGCTATGGCACGCAATTACTTTAACACCCTGTATAATAATATAGGGTGGCATAAATCGACGCGAAAACTGATACCACGGATTCAGTACATGATTCTGAACCCCATGTGCTGAAATTTTTCAAGGTTATCCGCGAAATGTCGCGGGTTAAAGCTAATACTTAAGTTACTAAAAATATTTTTTATTAATTAGGTACCTATCTCTAAAAAACATTAATTAAGTCTCAAATTAATGGTACAACCTACAAGCCACAATACAAAAATCATTGAAAATCTAACTTAAAACACAATGCAATTATTGCTGAAAAAAAAACACTAAAATAAGAAACGAAAGTGTGTAAGGAGTTTCCACACGGCTTACAATAGCGGTCGTCTCGAGACCCGCTTTGACACCAAGGATCACCCTTATTTCCAGAAATCACTTGACACCATTACTCATTTTTTAAGCTGTGTCAACAGACACAAATCTAAAACTTATCGCCCATTCCCTCTCCCAGAGAGGAGCCTATGCCCCAGTAGTGGGGACGTTATAGGGTGATAAAGTACACACACGTGGACATGGTGGACACGGTAGACACGGTGGGCAAGGTGGATCTCGTAATTGCTTTATGACCCTAAGGTTGAATGTCACATTTCATAAAACTACAATATTTTTAAGAGCTTTTATTCTGAAAGTGGGCAACGTCGCAAATGGATGCCTAATATTTAGCTGTTTTGATTAATTTGGCAATATTACTCACTGTACGGAAATAAGAAATGTGGCTAACTAGCGAACTAGAATATTAATAATGATTTGCAATTTTAACATTTAATTTGATGTTGTACCCTTAATAAACTGCTGAGATAGAGTGCCGTCAGTTTGCGACATACTTGTACCTACATTACTTTTAAAAGGCAAGGGGTACCACTGAACTTTTTAACCCGTCGGTTTTTATAGCAGCAATTTTTTTTTTGGATAGAATATTGCTTTTTTTATATTTGAAAACCCCAAAGAGCGCAATTTCTTTCGAAATTTGTAGTTGCATTTTAACTGTAATAAAGTTTCTGCTTCCTTTTTCTCTTTAGAGTCTAATGTCCTTTGTTTTGGCAATTAATGAAAAGAATCCTTCAATATTATGATTGTGATATTCATTAAAAGATGCGATCTGTAATTTTTGTCTATCTGATGAAAGCTTAATTATATTCATTGGACAATAATTTTTAATAGTAAAACTGTTTCTCAATCCTGAAACTTTTGCCTTAAATTTTCGACCGCGTCTTGAACACGCAAACGTAACTATAGTATTGTAATTCTGCATTACAATTGATCAATTAATGGGGACATACTTTTTTCATTGATTATATGTTACGTGTATCACGCTTCCACAACTGTATGAAATGTTGATTTTCATACTCTTCAATATATGACACTAAATCCTTTAATGACGTGAATTCAGTCTTTGTAGTTACTTTAGTTCTATTTATCAAAAACAAATACGATCAATCAATACAACGGGCAGCGAACTTACCTCAACAATCGAATAAAATAACAAGTGACAGGGACAATGACATTGACAATGCAAGGCTTATGGCACTTCAGCCGGGCGTAGGCAGCGCTACTAGTGGGCCTATATACTCGGGATAATGTAAGGATTCTAACGATACCCCATACATCCAAACATTACAAAGACCACGAAAAAAAAAAAAAAAAAACCATTTTGGGCAGTCGTGTTGTGTTAGATAATGGTAGCTCTGTAATGTGTGTGAAACATAAGTTTAATCATTTATCTTTTCAAAATATTAGGCACAAAAACACTTCAAAAAGTTGCCAACAGTTGCCAGTTGTGTGCGACAATGTTGTAGGTTTAATAGACTGTAGATTTGTAGACCTTTTATATTTTGTTAAGGATCCAGGCGGTACTTTTAGACAGGCTATCACTGACGTCCCTTAACTATTAACACTGTAATTTTAAAACATTGTAAAAGCCAATTATTTTTAAAAGAGTTACCGTGGAGTTTCTCGCCGGCTCTTCTCTGACGTTTCATGAGCAGAAATCAAAAAAATTATATAGTTACCATATTTTGATTGTGATTTTTATTTTATTTGATTCTTAGATGCATATCGCATCTAGGCACTAGCGCCCGAGGGCACACAATCTCCTTGAAGCTGTGACCAATATTCAGTAGACGTTTATTTTAAAACTGGAAATAAAGCACGTTCTGGACGTGATGCCAGACAACTTCACTGCCATCACTGTGTTTATTTTATCGTCCAATCAAATGTTTTATTTAGTTCGAAACAACTTGATGCATCTGAAATTGAAAATTGTACGCATATTATAAAAAAAACCGCCTTTTTGCCATAGTTGTAGGCAGAAACTATTGAACGCCAACTGCCTCGATCCTTAACGACTTCTTATGCTTCATTTACGTTCACACATCAGCCGATCTATTCTGTAAAAAACCGGCCAAGTGCGTGTCAGACCACGTACAATGAAAGGTTCCATAGTTAGGGTGAATTTATCCCAAGATCAAACTTAACATTGCAGTTTGAAACATGTTCTCCCATACGGAATGTATTGGAGAACGTGTTTCTCAAAGCAAATTTAAGTTGGTTGATTATTACTCGTTAACCTGTACAGCCTACTTAGCTGTGATAGTTTCCTTTTAATTTCATTATATATACTTCTGCTGTGAATTTTTTCACAAATCCAAGTACAACCATTAAGCTGGCAGGGGGGGACACTGGACTCTAACAAAAATATTACAGTTAAAAGCTTAATATTTCGCAAACGGATTCCTGAATCCAAAAATGGCTGTCGCAAACTCACAATATTTTTGTCCGACCTTTCTAATGATACCCCACACCATGGGATAGATGAGAAAAAAAAACATCCCCTCTTTACGTGTAGGGGAGACCCTTTGTCTTGATTTTATTTTACCACTTTGTCGGCGTGATTAATATGTATACCCATGCCAGCTTTCTATTACTAACCGTCTCTGAGTTAAGCCGCGGACAGACAGACGGACATGGCGAAACTATAAGGGTTTCTTGCTTACTACGGAAACCTAAAAACTGAGAAAACTTAGGCGAAGTGAGTAGTCATTCCACTTTTGACAGATCAGTTCACCTAAGTCATTACGGTGAGATCTTTTAGAAGAATATGCCGGCTGGTAATACACGCACGCCGATTACGAGTGCTACGCACCTGACCATTCCGAAGAACATTACTAATAAGGTCAATGTATGTGTTCATGTGTTGCATGCATTATTGTTTTTTTTTTTTTGTCGTATTATCGCGCCGAAACCATTCTAAATTCAATATAGGCAACATATATACTGACGTTCGACATACTATCGGACAAGTGACGATACGAGCTTTTATTAGTATGACATACTTCAACTCACTTTCGCTTCCATTTTTAAATACCATCGCTAATTAGTTTGCTCAATTAACTTGATCGTCACACGGCAAGAAACTCACAGAGCAGTGAATTGTGACGCACAGGGCAAATAGTTATATTAATAAAGTTAGGTTTCAATTTGGTTTCACTTTCTGTTAGCTGCCGGTCGATTCTGTAAAAATATCACCATGAAACTTAGGTGAAGTGAGCGTGAAGTGAGCTGTCAATAGTGTTAATCCCTAGGATCCTACCGGTCGATTCTGTGACAGTGACAGCTTCACGCTCACTTCACCTAAGTTTCACGTTGATATTTTTACAGAATCGACCGACTGGTATGTTTCCACAAGTACCTACTTAACAAAAACCCTAAACAGCATTAGTTAGCCAGTCTCAGTATAAATTATCCAGCACGTAAATAGTATACGCGGACGGTCATGTCTAGAGTTTCTGAATGATAAATATTTATAAGCAATTATTTGCTAAATTACTAGACCGTAGACTTGAATTTAGGATTATTTGCTCTCACATTTCTCGACACATGTACGTACACGAGCGGGGACGGACACACGTGACGTATGAGTGGCCCTAGCTAATTAGCTGCGACACGTTTATCTTGTTTGGTTCGGATCATTCAATGCTACAGATACAGTTATGTAAACCTCGTATTTGCAAATCCGGATGCACGCGTATCTACAAATCAGTGCAGTATCATGAATGAGTGCGGGTGTGAGCATTGTGTGGGGGGCAATGTAACACGAAATATAACACATTTTGACAATGAACAAAATTTATTAAAATGCAAAGACTATGAAAGTAGCAAATAAAATAAAATTACAGACTTGCAGCTTTGGCTGGCCGTGCAACTCGAAGACAATAATAAAAGTAAAAAAATCAAGAAAACCTCTAATACTTAGCGCGAAACTCAATGTGGTAAAAGCGCAAGAGAAAAAGCGGAGATAAATATAAAGAAAATGGAAAATATCCAACTCACTCTTAGGGAACTTACGAGAAATTAAACTACAATAACCAAACATGAAAAGGTGGTACTTAGATAAAGAGAACAATAGGCTACGTACGCGACCATCACATTAAAAGAACATTAAGTGCATTTTGACCAAGATATTAACCAAGCTTCCATATGAGTTGGAGTCAAAAGAGCGCGCACAAGTCTGGAAGTCCATGTACAAATTAAAACCTAAAAAGCTTTCGAACAAGTCTACTAATTTGCAAATATTACAATGGTCTCTCCATTCTGAGTTATTGACAGATATGCCGTACAAAATCTGGCACCGACCGAAATACGCCAAAATAATCCCAAGCATGACTTTTTAATCCTTCAACTACATTATATGTACAATAGTTGCACAGGTACGCAAACATACGACATTTATATAACAATTGAAATGAATCCATTTCAGTAGCATAATTCCACGCACTGCCGACACGTCAAAGTGCTGACATTTTGTGCAGTGGAGTGTCGGTTCATCCCTGTCAGCGACCGCCGCATAAACTATGTATGTATTAAGCATGTGTACGTGTGTTGCAAAGTTCGTTAATTGATGCTATAAGCTATTGGTTTTTGCAAGGGAGTGGGGGGAAAAGCTTTAAATAGTCAATGTTTTATTCAACACGGAATCCTGTCATAATTCTTTCATACTATAATTATCTTCATCACAATGTTATAACCAGTTTACATGCGAAATTTAATAGGCATTAGGAAAAGGGGTCTCTTAAATAAAATACCAGCGAAGAAATCTGAAATAGTCAAAGAGAATCTAGAAGAGCGGGCTAAATTCCTTCTCATTCACAAAGATCTAATGAATGTTTATTTATAAGTAATTTTCTTTTTTACATTGTGAAAATACAGGGCTTAGAATTCATGGATTCCGCTTGACCTACAGCTACAAACAACCGCTTACAAGTTATTTACTAAATGTATGGCTGGCCGTGAATTAAATACCTACACGTTAAATGCAAGGTTATTTAACATGAGTCATTGTAAGAAGCACAACAAAATACGTGCAACAGGTACGAGATATATTTTCTCCGGTTATAACTGTAACTTCATGACATACCGATTGCTTATAATAAAGCCATACTAGCACTTTGCCAGCGACTTCGTCCGGCCATTTTCCTGTACCGTGAGAATTTTGAAAAATTCGATCTTATTCCTTGTCTACATATTCGAAATTTCAGCTTTCTAGGTCCAAGGGTCTGGGCTGATGAGTCACTCAGTGACTGAGTGAGGGACTTTTCTTTAATGATTTACAACTACAGTTATAACCACAAGTTCTAATACCAGAACCGCGTGTTTTGGAAACATTTGTGGTGGTATCTACAACGCCACATAGCGGTCATCAGTATAGAAACAGGGTTTAAAGTTCACTCATTATACATAGAAAAGGGAGGATCCTCCGACCGGACGGGTGTTGTGTCTGGTGGGCTACTGCCTGACAATTGATGTCCGGACGCTGTATATATATTCGTCGCGCGGTAAACTCCGCTTGCGCGATGCAGGATTTGTGTGACGTCAGGCCTTTGATGCGTAGTTCGCGTGTGGCGTTGTAGATGCCACTACATCTTTATTATTACATGAAAGATCCTTTAACATTATCTCAAAGAGGTCTTTCTTTACCGAGTGTATAAAAGACATCATTATTTCGCAACGCTGAACGTAAAGCGGATGTTCGATCGTTGAAAATTGCAGGATGAATATGAAGCAAACAAGTAACTGTATATAATCTATTCAAGGCTAAAAGATGAATAAACAGTACAGGCAAAATGAAATATATAGTGTTAGTGATATAGTTACACTGGTCTTGCCAACGGCGTTGAGAACAAGTGGTCGAAAACCCTGGACTATTATGCTGCCGTCTTTTAACTAGAAAGCCGTTAACCCTCAAATGGTAAATTTTCACTTTTATAAGTGAAAGTGATAGAGTTCAAAATCTGAATTCTTTCTGTCTAAGAAACATTTTTGCAGCATAAATAGTTCCAGACGTTTTGGACATAAAAGATTCTTTAGGATAAATAGAAAGAAATATCAATTGATATGTCCAACAATCTTTAACCAAAGTATCATAGTTTTCAAGAAATAACGATTACCGCGTTTTTTGCCATTTTCTCGGAAACAACTTTTTGGGCTTAACGGCCTTCTAGTTAAAGGACGGTAGTATGAGTAACCCTTACTTCAATATGATAAAAATTTATCCGATCAAATGTGTATACTTATATCCGATACTTAAAATAATATTCATATATTATCGGCTAGTAGTGAAGTAACTTTATAGAGCGAGATAAATACATCTGGGAGAGGAAATTCCGACTTCTAAATAGAGCTACGTTATGAGGCGAGAAGTCTGGTATATCTCGGACTTGTTTTAATGTTGCTCAACACTGATAAATCCCCGGAGTTACTCGGATATAGGAAATGATATGATTTTTAGAGTTCCGTACGTCCTAATGAAAATACGGAACCCTTATAGGTCACTCGTGTAGCTGTCTGATTGTCTGTCCGTCATATCACAGCGAATTTGCTCCGAATCTAATGTCGGTCCATTAGATTCGGAGCAAATTGGCTTAACATATACAAATTTCTGTAACCCAAACACGGGCGTGTAACTAAAATAAATAAATTTTGAACATGGGGGTCACTTATTGAAGGCAAATTTAAAAATTTTAAAAGAATGGTTTGTAAACTGGGGTCTCAAACACATTTTTTTAATAATTTTTTTAAGGAAATATATGAAAATTTACCATCCGGGGGCAGGTAAATATTCGTCTAAAAAAAAATACAAAAAATAGATTATGGAAAAACTCATAAGAAGTATATAGTTTTAAAATAACATGACAAATCTCTCAATATTGTGCGTACAAACTTACATTTGCATTTGGAATGTATGGGAGATAAATCGTGTTTTTCAACTACAATGTTTTTTGGGATAATTTTATCCCAACTACGAAACCCTTCATTGTGCGTGGTCCGATACACTTTTTTTTTAATGATTTGACTTATACTTTCGGATATACTTTGTTCCGAAGATACATGTGTACAGAGTTACCCATCACTAATTGAGCCACTTCTAGAAGCCAATGTTCTCAAATATAATCTCAATCGGGCTCAAAGTTATTCAGTGCATATTATTCTTTTTTCAGGTTTTTCACGCATACGCCTACGCCTTAAGCCAAGCAAATAACGAAGCGCTCAACGATTAGGTAAGATCCTACTTGGTTAAATGCTGTCAGGGAAATTATAGTTTATCAAATTGACTCACTATGTCAATTTGCCGTGTTGTAGCCATTTCATTTCAATACAAAGAATTACAGTTGTGATTCAAATATTCGGAATTTAAGTGGATAGTCAATTTAGTACACTGTTAAGTTCCTTGACTTTACAAGCAAGCAGTTTTATGACATATCGTAACCATACTGACCATGAAACCAAAATATTTAATTAATGTTTTTTCATAACCTACTAAGTATCCATATCAGAGGTTTTTTCAATAAAAAACTAGTTCCTGAAGCTTTCCTGACTCTGCTCGACAATCGTAACGGTAATTTCATGAAAATGTAAAAACGTTTTGTAAATACCTAGTATGTACTAACATAGTTTTTAAGTAAATTGTTACTAAAGCTGTGTGTATTTTAATTATATTTTCTTTTAAATAAATAAAACATTTATTTGTTTTATTTATTTATTTAAAATAAAATCTAATCTAATGTTATAAAGAGTTAAGATTTGATTTTTAGTATGTTTGTAATGAATCAATTCAAAAACTACTGGACCAATTTCAAAAATTCTTTCACCAGTACAGTGCTTTATTATCACTGAGTAATATAGGTTATAATTTATAAAGATATCATGGGGGCGAAGCCTCTGGTAGAAGCTAGTATAATTTAAACATAAATAATAGTACTCAAGAGAGGAGTACTACGGTTCAATGCTCTTCTCGGCATGTCCCTCAAATTCATAATTATTTTTTCCCAAAATTAGGGAAATTATTTCAAGTTGATTTTTCACATAACTGGTATTTCAAATTTTGTATATACTTACATAGGTACTTATACTTCGTATAAACACGAATAAAAAACTAAAAAAATGTACTCAAACATTTTTACCTAACCCTAAATGATGTGTACATTAAGGTCGATTTATCGAGTATTCTGCTATTTGTACATACTGGCCCAGGGCTAAACTTCGACCGAATAAAATTATTCTTAGAAATCCCAAGTATCCCGATTCTTACCCGCAGATCTACACCCCAATTGCGTAATGCACTCCGAACAAAACCATTGCTACGTAGGATGTTTAAAAAATACCGCAATGCAATGAATGTTGCTGAACTGTCAAAATGAATGGCATTTCCATTTCTGTGTGTTACGTAATTAACTTACTGAAGTAGGTAGGATCTTGTTACAGAAAAGAGGAGGGAGAGAGAAGAGGACTTTCAAGATGCTGAAGTCAACATTACTGAAGGCGATGCAGAGATCATGGACGTTCAATTTGGTAGGTAACTTCACTATTTTGATTTGACGGGCTCTTTCTGAACTGATACCACCTACTATGTTGAATTCAGAATCTTGGATAATTACATTCAGTTGTCACTAACTCAGCGATGAACTTTATGTAATCAACTACCGATTGAAAATTTTGCAATACAAAGGTTGGCAAAAACTTTTAGTCGTTTCCTGCTATTTGGGATCCACTGAGTGCTGATATTATTTTTTTTTTTTGAGCTTTTAATACTACCCATAAATAAATATTGCTGACGTAATCACCATCGACACCCCCGTGCCCCATGTCATCATAAATAAGCAAAGCAAAGACCCCCCATCCCCTTTAGTGCTTACGTAATACTTGAATGGCCCCCTAGGTAAAGTAATCGATTCATATAAATACATATGAACCCTCGAACATTTATATTTGTAGAAGTGATTATAATGTAAATAAGCGTTACAAATAAAGTTCATATTCGAGACGCTTACTAGTAATGTAAAGACAGAGTGCGCTTTGTAAATTTTGTCCATAGAATGGATGTTATTAAATAGTGTAAAAGGTTATACTAGTAGATAGATTTTTCTTTCAATGTTATTGAAACTTTGTGCACTTCCATACACTTATTGTTTGCGTTGTAAAATTATCTAAAAATAACCGGCCGGTTTCGTACCAAACCTACTTTCACCAAGAACTACATACAAGTTCGATCAACATGTCTTTTGCGAATCTGACCAAAATCTGTTTCTATTTGATAGTGCAATCGACCTGAAAACGGTTTCGAATTCCCATTTAATTTGGTCGTTGTGTGAGCTGCGTATTTGCGCTCTCTGCCTGACAGTTAATGAGCGTACCGCTGCCTCAGCAGTCAGCGGTCGTGTTTCATCCCTCGTCCTTACCTAAGATAATTCGGAATGAAAGACAAACCTAAACTTTCAGAAACTTGAAACTTGAACTTACCGTCCAATGAACCGTAGATCTTGGTATTTTAAATAACTTCTCCTCGTTCCTGAGACAAAGGGGCCTTGGCAGACAGACAGACGGGAAACAAAGTGATAAAAATCAAAAGTCATTTATTCAAATTACGTTGAGAATCAGCACTTTTTGAACGTCAAAATTACATAAGACAGTCACCTAAAACGTCCGCGCTTTAGCTGGGAATATGAATTGGCGCAACAAACTCCCCAGTAGTACTAGCTTGCAATTCAGTCAGAAGAACTCAATTCTAATATACAATAGTATGAAAAGTAATTAACATTACGAAACACAAAACATTAAATTAAATTATTTGGCATAATTATGTCAGCTAGCACACGCCAATATACTAAAACCAACAAAAAAAATTAACACTATCCACAAGCAGAAATAAAAATAAACACATAAACAGAACTTAGGTAATACCTAAACAAAAGCCTCCAGGCATAAAGGACGTGCCAGCTTACAAATATGCAATGCTGGATTATTTGTGATCCTTTATGGGTTCCGTTTTTCCTTTTGAGGTATAAAAGGAAGTACATACAAGCGCATTACGCGGTAGAGCTCGGAAACGTTATTTAAAATAACGTTTTAAAACGTTTTTAACAGTTCTCGTTCTTCTTCGTACATTTTGTTCGGAACGAAAACAAAATGAGAACATGTTCAAAAACCGGTTTATTGCGCTGACAAGAATGAACTTTTTTTTTTTTTTTTTAGGTAGGGCATCTTGTAGCTGACCTCTGAGGTCATGACTACTTAACCGGTCAAAATGAACTTGTTTAGTTAAGTTGTACCTTATCTTCATTTCATTACATCATTGATTCCAATGCGCTTGCCGCTTACGTATTGATTAGAGTTGTGTTGCGAGTTTCCTATCGATCAACCCAAAAATGGTAAAAAACGTTTTATTAACCGAGAACGATTTAAATTTCTTTCTTCTTCCAAATTTTTTTAATGACGTTCCGTTCGAACGTAACCGAAACAAATCGTTCTTTAGGTTTTTAATACGAAAACGTTTCGAAAAATGTACCGTTATCCGAGCCCTGTTACGCGGTTATGTCAGGAACCACATTCTACTGAAATATAATTATTGATAGTTAAGATAACTCGAACGCCATGGCGAAAAATAAATGAAGTTTATTGTCACAGAAGTGAGCACTCATATGAATCTATTATACTTTGTAACAGCGAATCAATTTTCACGCCTCCCCCTTAAGAGGCTTACAACAGCTAAAGCGCGGTCACTGTCGGACTGCATAGAAATGAAAGAGAAGCGCGATGACACGACGCTGGTAATTTATTGCAAAATATGAAGCAGTTAGCGATTTACAAAAAATCTATTGATTGGACTGGAAAATTAAAACACTATTATGCTAATAATATGTAGCTTGTAGAATAATCTGACAAAAAATCAGAATGATTGCATGTAAATTAATATGATTTTTAATCGTTAAAAGAAATTTTTAGAGGTATCTTCATGATTTTTTTCTATCGTATCAAATTAGTTGTATTATGTTTTCAACACACTATCATACTAGCATATATCCTGAAGAATATCATATATTTTTCTGATTTTGTTTACTGCAGTGGATCATATTCTTTTAGGCATTATAAAACTTGCGTTTAGGCGCGTTTAGGTCCTGTAGTCCCCTTAAGACCTAGGTCAAATATTTTGTTATACGGATAGCTCATAACCTAACCTGGTTATACATACACGATTTTTACCGTGAAAAGCTACGGTTGATTCGCCGTGTGTAAGCACGGTCGTCGATGTTGTATGGCTCGCTATGGAAACGTTGACAAACACGGCGCATACGGTGGCGTCGGGGGCGGGGCGGCGGCACCGTGCAAACAACCGTAGTTTTTCACGCCAAAAAAACTTGTGTATACAACCGGCCTCACGCAGTATGTGCAAGTAAGTCTTCGGTCTTTTGATCATGTCGGGATCACCAATTTAGAAACAAAAGGAACAGGGTGTAAAGTTCACTCATCCTCTATAGAAAAGGAAGGATCCTCCGACCAGACGGTTGTCGTGTCGGAAAGTTATACATATAATGTCGATCGCGCGGTAAACTCTAATTACGTGATGCAAGATTTTGTGTGACGTCAGGTCTTTCATGCGTAGTTCGCATGTGGCGGTGTAGATGCCGCCACAGTCTAAATGCTGAAACCAGAAACAATGTTTTTAACTCTGTTTCTGGAAAGCCGTACAATGCTAAGCATTTCGTTGATGCTGTCGTATAGTCTAGGTAATACTTAGGCCGGCAAACTGTCTTCTGTCGAAGAGTGTTTTCCAGGGGGCACGAGAACAAACAGGCATTTTGTTGCGTCTAATTGGGTCGGGTAGGTGCACAGATGGGTGTTTACTCAGTATGGATTTGAGCACAAAGACCTGAAGAACTATTGACATTACCTATACTCCACCTGAAATAAGATTAGACATTTTACTAAACCTTTTTCACAGTCCGTTCAACCGATTTTGACTTCTATTGCGTTGGTAGCATGACAAATGGTAGCTGCAGTAAACAGTTGGTATTGTAACCACTTTATTGCTTATAATGCCATCCATATGAGGCACGTTATAGAAGTCAGAATCGGTTGAACGGACTGTAAAAAAGGTTTGTTTAAATGTCTAATCTTATTTCAAATGTAGTGTACGAGTAGGTAGGTAAGTACTTATTGTGGTACGTAAGTACATGAATCTTAGTACTGTTCTCTTTTGCAGATGATGGCGGTTTTTTGGGATTGCTTCCAGTTGGCTGTGACGGAGGCGATGGAAGTGATAATACCACCACTTACGGAAAACAGTTTTGCAAACGTTACAATGAAAACAACAAATTCAACGACACTTATGACGACTGGACCGACCGACAGAATCAACGAATTGGACCCAGTAAGTAATTAAACTAATAACTTAAATTAATAACCAAAGGACCTAAGCCTTATGGGTTTTTTTCTACAAGAATGTTCTGTCACAAACGGTACTGACCACTATTCTTAGGTACGAGAAATCTCGAGAAAAGGAACGTCATCTGGTGTTGTTATACTATCGAAGCCTTACGCTCCATGTTACATACAGTTATTCAGCTGCATAGTTGGGAAAAGGCTAAGCAGATTGATTAAAGGTCAAAGCCTTTTGCCAAAAAAATAATAAATAAAGTTCAGCGGCAAGGCAAGAAGTTAGTATCCTTGAAAACATTTTAACAGGCAGTCAGCGGGCAGTTACCAGCGAGGGTAGCGTAGCTGTATTTAGCTTTGCCAGTCCCTCCCCATGGCATGAAGTCGCGTAATTTTACGCACGGAATAACAATACCAGCGTGATTTTCTCGTCGCTCTTGTGTTAGAAGCCCAATATTGGCTACTCATTAGACTAGTTTAGTACACGTAGGTTTATAACTTGCTATGCCGGCTGCTGCAAAATATCATCGTTGTAATAAAAACACTAACCAGGAAATTAGATCTAGCATAGCCGATACTTCAAATAACATGTTAGAAAACATCGTCATTCAATATAACGTTAGGTAATACTAATACTAGATCTTTAATAATTCAATACTCAATACTCAATTTTTTATTGCATATCATATGTATTACATAGATGGTATAATAAGTAAGAGAGCAATATGGACCCTCATAAATTCATAATAACTTGGTAGTTTAGTATGGTCTGTCATGTAAAGAATCAAGTAACCCAACACGCTCCTAGCCACGTGACGTCACTCCTACGCCTAGAACCGAGGTAAGTGATTCCACAATGTCCCTCCAACGTCTACAACAGGTAAATGATTTTACCTTAGAAATAAGAATTGTTCACCCGGGTCGCAAAAAACATAGGCACCTAACTACTGAGGAAAATGGCCGCGAAAAAGAATAATGGCCGACTAGGTAAAATCAATGAAGACATAGATTTCGAAGTAAAATATTTTAATTGGGAGCACTGTAAGGGGCTCTTACAAATTAATTGCAAAATTTATATGGAGAGGAATGGGAAAAAAGAAGTTCAATAATATTGCACTGTTATCTAGAAAATAACATTGCAATAATTATTAAGTGGCGTTGCAACCGTAAAATGTAACGCTTATTAAATGTGCAATACTGGAAGTTTTATTCACCAACAAACAAATTACCAACCAATTAATAAAATTAACCTTGGGAGTACTACTTACGAGAGATCTGAGTTTAAATAAAAACATAGATATCTTCTTATACTCGATAGAGAAACTTTTATTGTAAAATAAAGTCACTATATGTCTGTCTTAAACCTAAATAAAAGAAGTTTTGATTAGACGGGTTGGTCTTATGGACGGTGCTCAGTGCTCACCATGAGTATTCGCAGCGAACGTGAAATGTTTGCAAAACAAATTCGCGAAGCAAATGCACGCGGTGAGTCCGGACGGCCCCTCAATTGTGTGTGTTCGATGCACATAGGTACATTATTTCTGTGCCTGGAAGCTCGAGAGCGCTCTGAATTAGCCGAGCTGCATTTACGCACACTGAAACAATTGCACGCTCGCCAACAACTCACACTCAAGACTAACCTGTTTTCGTGAGATAAAACATCTTATCTTATACTCAAATTATCTGTTCGCATTCGAAAGTTCCAAGTTACCGTTCTATCTTCAATATACAATATACCTACGGCGTAGGCCATCTTTCTTTACGCGAGCACTTGTAATAACACTGTAAGAATTAAATGGGTGAGATATTATACCAGATGTTCAGCGTATATTGAACCGGCTCCGAAGGTAACATTCTCTGGAGCAATTTTATCTGTACAAATAGGTACAACTCAATTTATTTCCACATGTGATTGTATTCTTATTTAAAAAAATGTTACATTGCACAAAAACAAGGGTTAAATTAATTTTGGTTGGGATCGATATACTGGTATAGAGAATTTGCTATGACACAAAAAGTGTCATGAGCAGACTACTAATAGATCAGCCATGCTATTCTGTAAACATCTCACCGTGAAAACTTGGGTGACGTGAGCTGTCAATAGTGTCAATCCCTGTGGAATGACAGCTCACTCCACGCTCACTTCACCTAAGTGTTCACGGTGAGATGGTTACAGAATAGCACTGCAGTATTTGATGGAACTAATAGCACTTTATCAAATACCCAAACGTGTAACTCTAACGACAGAAATAATTTAAATAAGTCCAATTTCAGGTTGGTATAGTAGGAATAGAAAAGTGTTATAAGTACCGGAAAATTTAGTACTGTCTGGCCTAGCCAGACTGGATGAAACATTATATTTCGTATCATTACGGTATTCACTAGTATAGTAGTATTATAGCATATGTAAATAGATTTACTGCAAATTACTGATCTTACCTATTTATTTATATTGATTGTTAGCACAAGTCCCTTATCAGCACTGATTTTTGAAGTAAGTATTCCTTATCTCCACTTTGTAAGCTCACAATTTATAACGAGAGCTGTGAAAATCAAGAGGATTTCCAAAAATCCAAAATCTTGGGAAAGTCATGTAGGATGTGACAAAGGGCAATTGCTATTATAGCCATAGCAATATTTTTCAGCCTACCTCTTCATACATTTACTCCTATTTGCACTCATGCAATGGGCACAAACTAACGTTAAAAAAGTTATGGCTGATGTACATTTCCTTTCTCCTTTTTTTTATTTAATGCCATTGTCCTAATGGAAAGCGATGGTCGTGTACGCGACGATCGTTTTTATGAATTATGACTTACTGGTCCTGACAGTTCATGTAATTATGACTTACTGGTCCTGACAGTTCATGTAATTATGACTTACCGGTGCTGACAGTTCATGTAATTATGACTTACCGGTCCTGACAGTTCGTGTAATTATGACTTACCGGTCCTGACAGTTCATGTAATTATGACTTACCGGTCTTGACAGTTCATGTAATGTGACAATGTGACACGGTGAAACCTCTCGGTATCAAAATAGAAAATCGTCAATGCATAAGTAGGTAATTTTTTTACAAACTTAGGAATCATAATTGTACAACCTACTGCCAGTTACAGAAAGAAAACACAAGAAAACACAAGTTGTACTATTTATTTTGCCGGTGTGCGGTGAGCCCCAATCTAGACGGTTAGTTTAACAATAGCTATAAGTGACAAAATGAGCTCGACTAAGTTTAAGAAAACAGTTCGGCTAACTCAACAGGTGGTGAGAAGGATCCGATGGCAGCATTCACTGGTCCAATCAACATGGAGCCAGCGACGGCAACAGGTTGCCCATTTTATTTGAACCAACGCCAATGTTACTTGTTCTATAATATAACAAAGCCGTAGGAAGTGGGTGTTGTTATAGGTACGCAAGACATACACATGGCTTCTGAAAAACGACTCAAAGATTTGCTAGCAGACCGTCAAACATAATATGTCCATTAATTTGGTTGGCTGCTGGTATTTGAGTCTGCCTCTCTGTCTACACTAATTCTTCGATACGACGGTAAAAATTAAACTTGAACTCTAGAAAAATGCGCTTCCGCAGGCTTCTTGAATATGCAAGTACTTAGTTAAGTACTTTGTCACACAATAATGAACTAGAGCTACACCGCTACGGTAATCGGCTAAGCTTTTCAAGTATCAATCAGACTAAATTAAACTTACGATCTAGAGAAACAATGAAAGTAATTTTTATATTGATTTGATTGCTTCTGTGTTTATTAATACTTATTGGATACCTGAAAAGAGTCCTATATTTTCTTGTTATTTTGCTACTGTACCAGAATTTATTTAACTAACTTCGTATCAGTTAATTTACGCCTACTAAAATGTAAAACCATTCCCCATTTCCAACAACTGCTTCCACTATAAAAATGATAACATAAAACAATCTTCTTACAAATATCGTTATTGGGGAAATACATAATTTTTCTTAGAAAACAGCAGGGCCTCATTAGAATCTCGAAGAGGCTAAGCAGGCACGCAAGCCTTCTTATATAATCGCAATTGGTACTGAATGAGGCTTTGCGTAGTCAAAACTGAATTCAAAATATAATTAAAATGAAAATTGTATCTCTAAAAACTTTGCATTCAAGAGGCAAATCTACATAAGTTAAAAAAAAGCGACGGCTCATAATACAAAATGAACAAATAACTAAAATGTCAAAAATAACTTGTGATGGACGGAAATAAGGACACCGCACAAATCTTTTACTTGGCATAGAAAATTCTTCATGAATCCAAAGTTGGAAAGCAGATCCTTCATGGCGAATTTGAGGTAGGTAAATTGATTGATTGAATTGATTAATTAATATTTTTGAAAAATAATTGCGTCAAAATAAACCTACTGGTCACGTGACATTGAACGCGTCAGCGCGTCACGTCAATTCTTGCAGACGACAGTTTCATTGTAAAAAAAAACTTTAAACGTCTAAAATAAAGTTTATTTTGCAGTAATAATTGACGTGTGAAAGGAATTGACTTAAAAAGACCAACTCTAGCACAATATGGTAGTGGTCATTATTCATCTACTTTATTAGTATTTAGTCATATTTTTTGTAGGCACATTAAACATGAGGAAATAGTCTATCTATGACTGCCAAAGTAAACATGAACACAAATCAAAATAAAAAATAAAAAATATTTTGTTCTGTTAATGTTAATATTTCGCTGAAATATTCATATTTTGAGGTAAATACTACTAGATAATTACTAGATAAGGGTTCTCATAAATTGCCAACTAGTCTATTCACACACTGTAACAATGAGTAACTTTGATAAGTATCAGTTTTCATTTTATTTTGTATATTTACACCACAAAACACTAATTTGCATCAACATTTTCTACCAAAATGGTTTGTTATTTTGACACCTGTCCAAAATAGCAGTAGTAGCATTTTACATAATTTCCTTTGTAGCCTAGTCAATTTCGACACATAAAAATGCAAAAGTGACAAGCGCGCATGTAACTATGATACTTTTATATGTTTTAGGTCTCCTGAGAGAAATTTATACCCAAGTTGGCAACCCTGAAAACCTTGAGCTATTCCCATGGTACTCGAAAAACTGCGAAATTCTGGCACTTGTATCAGTTTTTTTTTTATATACCTTATGGAGGCATTTTTAGGTATCTTTGTTCCAGAATTTCGCATTTTTTCAAGCACCATGGGAGTAGCAGAAGGTTTCAGGGTTGCAAACTTGGGTATAAACTACTATCAGGGGACATAAAAGAAGATATAGAACAATCGTAGTTACATGCGCGTTTGCGATGTTTGGTGTTGTTATTGACCGGGCTATTGTTTTTTCAACTGTAAACGTTAAATCTCCGCAAAATAGAAATCCGAAAAACTAAATGAGATATCATCTATCATCGGACAGCGAAGTGATGTCGGAACTTGAACTTGCTGATCCCTCTCGCATGGTTGGACTTCATGACCCTTTTCACAAAATTAAATAGTTTTACTATTTTTAGGGTTACGAGTTCCGACCGATAAGGGAAAAACTGAAGTTCCGTCTGTTTGTCACAAGGTTTTTTTTCGAAATCTATCAATCATAGGAATTTTGATGTTGGATATCACAAACTAAATTACTATTTTTTTTAATGAGTAGTCATTAAAATTTAATTTCATAACATTACATTATCACTAACAAAAATAAAAAAAATATCACATAAAATATAAATATCAGATTTATGGTTGTCAGAGGTTTATAAAGCACATATAATATTATCTAATGAAGTTAATCAAGATTATTAATTTCTTTGTTCACAACCGTTAGGATTCAATTATACTTAATCTTTTTTTGTTTATTGCGTCACTAAATTTAACTTTAGTTTGTAGTTTGTAGCCCATCTTCTACCCTCCACCATGACCTTTTTATTCCTTTCGTGAAGCAAAACGCTAAACTACAAGTATCGTCGTGACCCTTCAAATTAAACATAGTACGTGGCAAACAGTTTCAAGAGGCTTCCCCCTTAGCAAACGTTCCCACAATGCAAGGTCGCGATCTCAGAAAGACTTTTCACTGCATTCATTGTACTTCGCCATTTCGTTATTTCCACAGCAGCGCAAAAGACGTTGCCAACACTAGATTCAAGTGAACATAAAGCTTTGTGCAGACCAGCGCGACGCGACGCCGCGACGCGACTCGAACAATACAATTTCTAAGAAAACTTGACGGTATAACAATAGCCGGTGTCGCGTCGCGCTGGTCTGCACGAAGCTTAAGACTCTTGTTGACACTATAGTGTCGAGATTTGAGTGATTATAAGACTTCGTTTCGAAACTCGGTAGTAAAAGAACTCCTTGCATTTGGAACGTCAAAACTTGTATTGTTGCATTGCAGATAAAGGAACTACTAGATTTAGTCCGTGATCTTCTCATTAGCAGTGTGTTTAATTTGTGTGACCCGCTCTGCCTCTACTTCGTCTTCAATTTCAGGCTGGTGTTTCTAATTGGACGTAGTTACGCAAAAAGGATCCAATCCAAACTTTTTCCAAAATTGAGTTATATATAACTCAATTTCGATATATAACCAAACACATCCCCAGGATGATCTTTAATATATAAAATATCCATATGACAAAATAAAATTTTAAACATAATTATCTACAACTACTAAATACCAAGACACATCTATGGGCTACATCAGATATGTTTCATCAATACAAATCCGAAACGCTTGAATCATTTTTGAGAAATGGTAAATCTATGGAATAAGTGTTTTAGGAAAATCACAAAAATGTCCCAAACAGTTTGGATGTTTTGGGGACTACAGGACCTAAACGTGCCTAAACGCAAGTTTTATAACGCCTAAAAGAATATGATCCACTGCAGTAAACAAAATCAGAAAAATATATGATATTCTTCAGGATATATGCTAGTAAGATACTGTGTTGAAAACATAATACAACTAATTTGATACGATAGAGAAATATCACGAAAAAACCTCTATAAATTTATTTTAAAAATTCAAAATCATATTAAAATACATGCAATCATTCTGATTTTTTGTGAGATTATTCTACAAGCAACATATTACCGTAATAGTGTTTTATTTTTTTAGTCCAATCAATAGATTTTTTGTAAATAGATTATTGCTTCATATTTTGCAATAAATTACCTGCGTTGTGTCATCATGCTTCTCTTTCTTTTCTATGCAGTCCGACAGTGACTGCACTTTAGCTGTTGTAAGCCTCTTAAGAAAGAGAAAGAAGTTTATATACCAAATTAAATATCAGAAACGGTCCAGATTAGTTGAATCCTTTTTGCAAAAAATATATGTCACGTTAACCAGCGTATATGGAACCAAACGGCTTAGATCCTTTTTATAAGTATTTGTTTACGTAAAAAAATATATCAATAGAACTACATACCTATTGTACCTTGAATTGGCACTTGTCTAAGCTAATCTTGTTTTGATGTCGGAGGTTAACCTAACTCCTTAGTCTTTGAAATTTTGTTAATATGATTAAAACTATAGTTTTATTTGCTTGAATAGGAACCTATTATAGGGTTTGGTTATGTCAAAAACATGTGTTGGCCCCTTGTAAAGACATAGATAGGGGTTTTATGAGATTTTTATGTCCGAATACATTAATAATAACCATTTTCTTTGATATTTTTTATATATATTAATATTAATAAAGTACATTTTTAAATACCCAATTCAAATTATTTTAAAATTAAATTTATAATTATTTATTATATACAATGAAATAAGTAATCGGAATAATAATAGTGCAAATAGAAATACGAAAAGACACAAACTCTCACTCAAACGGAAAGTACCTACATAGTAAGTACCATTATTGAGCGAAACTTATTATATACAAATTAATAATATGAATAAAGTCTTCAAACGAAATCAATACGACGTTTAACTTATTTCCAATTTGAGGTCGTTCGATTCTAGTTGCATTTATTGCGCGCGTTTTGTATAGCTTGTCCACTCGAACATTCCAGAGTGACCAACCTATACACAACGCGCCCCACTACCGCATTTACGTACCTACATTACTGCAGATTTCTACGGGTAATGCTGTAGTGGGGAGTGTCATTTCATAGTCGATAAGCTATACCTAGGTAACCGTCAGTTTCCGGATTAACGGGGTGATGGACGCGCGATGAAGGCACGTGGCAGGGTGCTGCGGCCGGCTGCGGGCCGGTGGCGTTGGTTGCCCTGCGCAATGATCCGGGGGCCCCCTCATTATAAAAACCAAACTCAAACTCAAAGCATTTATTTCAATTAAACCCTTACAGGCACTTTTGAATTGTCAAGGAATCGGTCAGTCAAAAATATGAAGCTAGTTACCCATGCCAAAGCGTAGTAGTACCTCTGGAGAAGAACGGGCAAGAAACTCCACGGACACTCTTTTAAATAAAATAAACAGTACTCAAGGATTATTATTATTATAAGTGAAATCACGTTACTGTTACATACCAAAGCTAATATTAAGTTATGAGAACTCATTGCCGAGAAACTGTTTTGCAGTTTGGCAAATGCTGTTGTATTGTGTATATTTTTGGGAAATAACAAACAATAAATCCAGACGATATTGGCATACATAGAACGCGCGAACTTCATCACTGTAACTCCTCCTACAATACTGGAAACGATATCTAGTAGGTATTTACAGTCTCTTCAACCGATTTTGACTTCTATTGCGTTGGTGGCATGACAAATGGCAGCTGCAGTAAACAGTTGATATTGTAACCACTTTTTTGCTTTTAATGCCATCCTTATGCCTACTATATAGCAGTCAGAATCGGTTGAATGGACTCTAAAAAAGGTTCGTTTGAATGTCTTAAAATAATAAATGGAGTATAGGTATATTTTATGTCAAATTGTGTAATAAGTATTTAATTTTTTGTAGGCTCTTGGAGTTTATATATTATATTAACAAATCAATCAACTCATCGCAGTCCACTGCTGGACATAATATCCACCAGCCCTCCCAAGCACCACAAAACCCGTCTTCCGCTTCCCGCATGTAGGCTATCCACCTTTATATGGACATCTGACGTCATCTGACAGCATCCGGGTTAGCTTATAGTAGCTAAATAAACCTTAATTCAAATCAGAAATGCATGTGTACCTAATTATTATAATAACGTAACATTAATATACGCGAATGTTGTGTTTGTTACTTAAACGAAACCCGTTCTAATTGTTTTAACAGTCATGTAAGCTCAATACATTCCTGAACTAATTACCGTGCAATGTGAAATCATATAAACTATGAATGATTTCAGCACACGGCACGCTGTTTATAGGTAATAACACAATGTCATTAAGAGTGTGTTACGAACCTCTGCTACTTTTCATTCTTACGCCTTCGCATATGGGGGAGTTCCAAGTATGTAAAGACAGTTTAAAATAATAATAATCGCTTATTCCTGACTATACAATCCATTTTTCTTAGTTAAAAACTAGTGTTAGCATATAGGTTGGCACACTAAGTCAGATAAATAAACCATTGTTGGAATCAGGGAAGCGACAACCTTTTGCGTAAACTCATGTAAGACGCGAACTGCAGTGTCGCGGCAACAAAGCAACAACGTCCTCTACACTATGTAGTATTAGACAAGTAAGGCGCTGTAAGCCCTCTGCGTGTGGTTTATAAACAGAGTAGTTTGTTCAGCCCTAGAACACTTTGCAAACCTATGGATCAAAAGATTAGTCCTGACAAACAGCGCCCACGTTTCCTTTACTTGCCTCCATTATCCGTCTGTGTTGCAGTAACTCAATAACTCAGATTTCTCCTTAAAGGATGCTCTTTTTCGCATTGTATCTAAGGTACTGAGCCTCCGCAGGCAGGCACATGTTCATTCTTATGGACCTTGGACTTGAGCAAAATAATGAAATAGAAAAAACGTGCGAGCCTTTATAGTAGTCGCACATAATGTGTAACATCTGACATCTGACCTTGGTAATAAGCAACATTAAAGGGACGGGGCCTCGTCAAGGTCGTTTCTGACGGCAAACTCTAGAACCGCGCGCGCTCATTGGTAAAATCAAATAGCGCGCGCTTCCCCGGCTTCCTGTTACACACTTCCGTCGCTTTTCACGAAATCACTTTTGATTGCAGGAAAGCGAGAGGAAAGATGGTACACATCAAAAGCCGGTCAAGTGCGTGTCGGACCACGCACAATGAAGGGTTCCGTAAGTGGAATGAATTTATCCCAAAAACAAATTTAACATTGTAGTCGAAAAACATGGTCATAGATTCCAACTGCAAATGTTAGCTTGTACGCACAATATTGAGAGATGTACCTTGTTCTTTTAAGACCATAGACTTCTTACAGGTTTTCCTGTAATCTATGAGTAGAATCTTCTCAGTATATAATCAAAATTTTTGGCTACATACATCGATATACGCCACGGTCAATTCTCCAACTGCAAATGTAACTTGGTCGATTATTACTCGGTAACCTGTAAAGCTTACTTAAAGGAATCCATGGATCGAAAAATGGTATTCACACAATCACAATATTTTTGAACTGCCTTTCCAACGTCGCCCCATACTAGTATAGACGAGAAAAAAAAACATCCCACTTTTGCGTCTATGAGGTACCTACCCAAAAAAATTAAATTCATCCGTAAATATGTATACCTATGCCAAATTACAGCTTTCTAGTACTAACAGTCTCTGAGCTAAGCCGCCAGACAGACGGACATGGTGAAATTATAAGGCTTGATTACTTGACTACTTGATTAGTTGACTACGGAACCCTAAAAATGTGGTACAAATAATAAGGTTAGATTCTATAAAGTGCAGACTGATGCGACACGACGATGCGACGCGACTCTAACGAAACAATTTGTGTCGCGGCGCGTCGTCGCTTGGCGCCAGTCTGCACGACGCTTAATACACAATTTACGTTCATAATATTGAAAATCAGTGGCAGCGCTTACCTTCTGCATAGTCGCGTAGGTGGTGGTGGGTGGCTGTGGGCGGAAGCGGGTGATAGAGTCGCGCTCAAGGTCGCAGGTAACGCAGCCCAGATGCAGCTGCGAGCCTGGGCAATACTATACCTCGCCTCCCCGCGTAAACTAAGGTTTCATTAAAACCAATTAAAATATAGCCGCACGTGTTTCTTGTAATAAATTGTTTTTTTTGTTTCTTACTAGGTATTTGTTTAGAGCTCGCAAACAATAAAGGATAATAGATATTGCGTAAGCCCTTTGAAGGTAGAGACTGACTAATGCAATTATGTTTTACTAACTTCTGCCCGCGACTTCGACCGCGTGAAATTTCTTGTTCCCCTGACCGCATCGCGTCGCGTCGCATCGCAACTTTAATGCGTTATAACTAAACCATTTATTATTAATATGATAAATAAAAAATACGTGTCTAATATTTTTTCATTATCTGACTGGCGGACTAAATAGTTTTTTTCCCCAGTCAACATCCCTATTCGGTACAAGCACGCCGGAATTATTGAATTCACCAACTGTTCCTGGAAGTGGTACATACTTCTATTCGTAATATTGATTGCATTTCAGCATACAGATACTTCAGATACATTCATTTCAGATACTTTTCACCGATACAAATTAATAACAAGAGTGAGTCAGTTCAATATTAAATTCTTGTTAAAGTAATTTTGTGGTTTCCATCGGAATTATTCCAGGATTTGAAGCCACATTCACGGACTTCAAACAAACAGGGGATTTATCGAAACGGCTCAGTTTAATGTCCTACTATTGTGCATTCCTGATATTTGAGCATTGCGCAATGTCTATCAAAAGTTGCATTTGATTAATAAAATCTGATTGGCATTCCTGTGAGCCCTTTGTGGTGGGCACTAGGGTGAAGAATGCGACATTTTGTTTTTATCAATACCATAGAACGGTTATTTTATGCCTAAAGCTAACCAATAAAAAAACCAGAAATTTATAGAAATGTAAATTTTAACAAAAATTATCGATTACATTTCACTTTATTAGGTAGATATAAAAACGTTGCTTAAAGATAAGTTATGATTAAACGTCAGTGTAACTTTACTTTTTTTTTTGCGTTTAATAAGCTTGTCTAAAATAAGCATCATCGTTAGGCGTAAGTAATACAATAAAAAATACAATCACTCAAAAATAAAATTTGAAAAAAACATAAGCTATTAAGTACACAAAAGTTTTTCTTAGTGTGTGAAGTTCCCAACAGAAAATTTTCGTGGCTTGGATGAAAATGCCACTGCAGAAAGTTAAAATAACAGATTTTACAAAGACACCATAATAAATATATCTCATATTTTGAGTTTTTTTTTTTTTAAACTGGCACCCAAATGACAAAGCCGTCCTCCGAAGTGAACTAAATGACCACTGAATTCACATTTTGGACACCGAAATGAGATTTGTTGTCATTTCGGTGAATTTTCTTTGGCGGTATCAGCCCACCGAATCCACCGTTATGAGAACAGTGAAAGGAGAAAAAAATACAATAAACTAAAATTACAAAATAATGAAAATGTTTTAGGACTCAATGAGCACAACTCAAGTAAATATATACATAACGCGCATGTACGATACACAAAATTAAAACTAATAAACAATCAGTAAACAAGTTAAAAGCGCCACCGAAACGATACATTTTTGTCTTCATTCACCGAAATGAATGCGTCCACCCACACCATTATCATTATTTATGCGTCACCTAAGAAAGGTCGCAGGAAGTAGCTGGTTGTAGGCCGCCTACAACCGGTTACTCCGGAAATCGGGGTGGCCTATGGTCAGCAGAGGACGTCTTGCAGATTGCCCAGATGATAATGATGATGATGAGTAGCAGACTGTTCCATTGTCAAGCAGTCTCTTTTTCGCAAATGGTTATATTTGCAGTCGGTCCCATTCGCAAATGGCCCCATACATACTTACCTGAAAATCTCTTCAATATCTAAGCTACTCCCAGGGTGCCTTGTGAACACGGGTGGGTTTTAGTCAGTAAGAGTCTGACACGCCCTCCCGCTCTGCCCAGAGCGGGAGAATTTATTTGATAATTTCCCACCATCAAAAAAAATAAGGGTGCCTTGTGACTTTGTGTCACGAAACTGTTTCTTTGTTGTGTTTACATTTTCATTTCGGTGACATAATTCGAATTTGGGTGGTAAGATATATCATTTCGGTGGCATTTAAAATGAATCTCAAATATCTCGTATGTTTCTTACGATATTTTGATCCCATCTAACATACATTCAGTAAAATAGACTGAAGGACAATTTAAAGTTAAAAACAAATAATAAAACCTTGAAAAAAAGAAAAAAACACCGAAATGAGACGAATGACGCCGCGACATGACGCCGTGACTTGAGGCGGCGACACGACGCCTGCTATTGCCGCCTGCGATCGGGTATTTATATTGTACTCAAAATACTTATTTAATGCTTAAGTGAGGACTTGAGGACAAAACGAAAACCAAGTAAAAACATGCCACTCTTCAAAAAAAAATTCTACGTGCCGCACGACATTATTTCAAATCTTGTTCCACGTGTCCTCGGAGGCAGCCCAGAGGTCATTTCAACTGCATGTTTTGGGACACAGAAGGCAGTATAGGAGGTGAAGCTTAGTTTGCAACATAGCTCCCTGCCGCCATCCCACCAAGGCAACCCACTTTACCAACTTGAAGTTACATCAAAACATTTAAGACTCGACCAGCGCACCAACAATGCAAACAATCAAAACTATGACCGATAGAAAACAGGTCTGCCGCTGCCGTGATACAGAAAAACGTTCGTTATTGGGAGTAAAACAACATCCAGCCAACTTACCTACCGTAACCAAATGAGGTTGCCAAATAAGTAGCCAGTAACACGCGTGGGTCCGTTCTGGCGATCAGTTGGCCACTGAGTAATGGAAGGCTTAACTTACTTGTATACAAAATACTGGCGAGTTGGCTACGCGTCGCAAGCTCGCCAGAGTATCCAATCTCCACGTTGGGGCCGGTTGTTTGTGCCTACGCTTCCAAATTGGCGACGTCGCCAGACCGTAGCCAAGTGAGTTAACTGTCATACATTTCAATACGAATTGTTTGGATACGTAACCGGCGACGTCGCCTTAGCGTCCCAGTGTGTTAGCGCTCTACCCACTACATGAAACAAAACGAATCCTAGTTTATCAATTTATTTGGTGATTTGTAAGTATTGAAGAAGTCCCTATACTGTGGTATGATCACCAGAACAAATCCCGGTAAGCCACAGTTGGTCAAATTTCCCTCAACTTCCATTTGGTTCATGTCTTTGATGTAACAGATTTCAGTTAGGAATTCATACCATTCGCCATATGCGAGTTCCGTTTTGCTGAAATATAATGAGATGTAAATTAGAAGAAGAGAAAAAATATTGTCAACAAAGGAGTTAACTCTCGTTGTCGCAGGAGTGACTACTGAATGTGGGGTTCGATTCCTAGGTCGGACAAAGTGTTATTAGGTTTTCCATTAGGAATTTTTCAATAGCCCTTAGTTTGGAAGTAGATGATGGGACTCCCTAGTGCCTCGGAATGCACGTAAAGTGGTTGGTCCTACTCCTATTTTCTCCCCGGTTGCGTGGAATACCATCCAAGACTATGAGAGTAATGGTACAGAGAGTGCCTTAACGCACATACCTGTGCACTAAAATATCTCTTGCGTGCTTGGCTAATCTCCGTTTTAAATTGGCCGCCGACCAAATTTCGGTCTGGAATATATTATTAACTAGCAGCGCCCCGCGGTTTCACCCGCATAAGTCTTGATCCTGTGGGAATATTAGTATAAAAACTATCCTATTTGTTAATCCATGTTATAAACTATCTGTGTGCTAAATTTCATCCAAATCCGTTCAGTAGTTTTTGCGTGAAAGAGTAACAAATATCCATCCGTCCATACATCCATCCATCCTCACAAACTTTCGCGTTTATAATATTACGTAGGATTGGCGTTAACGTTCACCACTAAGAGTAGATTTGGTAGGCACAGATGGACAATATTATTATCTTATGAAAATACTCATGCGATCATTACTACAAATTAGGTACCCGTATTGCATCCACGTGAGTCCTGTGTCGGTCATAGTCAGATTCCTATCGTCCAAGACTTTGCTCTGACGCATCCAATAGTCATTCCGATACAAATCAATGGTCACCCCATTCCGAGTGCTGTCCATGAACTTCGCAAAGACTGCAAACTGTTCGTCTAACGTCGCTTTTACTTCCTTATCTTCCATGGTTGCTTACCTCCACAAATAAATCTGAGTCTTATAAACTAAGAAGTTTGAATAACTGACTAAAGATACCGTAGCCGACCGCAGGCGGCAACTGCAGGCGACCTTTCGCCGCGACACCATCGCTTTCTATGAAATAGGTACCTTCCGTAGCTAGCGACACGTCGCCTTCATAGAAATGTCGTGTCGCGGCAACACGTCGCCGTCGCCTGCAGTTGCCGCCGATGGATATTTTAGATGTAAAAACTTCTTTAGGCGTGTTGAGTGATTTTTGGTAGGGGATAAACTTATGGATTCGCGTCACCGACATGTACTGTAGAATATAGATGGCGTTAATACCAGGTTAAGTTTTCACTTCTGTCAGCAGTCCCCATAACTGCCTATTATTTTTTTCTTTGTTCTGAATAACATACATATAGTCTGCCAAACTTCATAACAGTTTGTCGACAATTGTTCTCGACGAACAATAGAGTACAAATTTTGAAATTTTGAAAATTAATGTCATTGTGTAAATAACGTATATTAAGTAAATAAACTATAATAAATGTACCTACAGTCGAGATAAAATAATTCATTTTCATTGTCATTTTCGCCAACGTGACGTTTGTTACAAGTATAGTTTTATACACATTGACCACGATTTTTAGGGTTCCGTGTAAACAAGGAACCCTTATAGTTTCACCATGTCCGTCTGTCTGTCTATCTGTCTGTCTGTCCACGGCTTAGCTCAGAGACGGTTGGTACTAGTAAGCTGTAATTTGCAGTTTGAAAAACATGTTCTCCCATACATTCCGCATGTGAGAACATGTTTTTCAACTACAATGTTAACTTTTTTCTTGGGATAAATTCAACCCAACTACGGAACCTTTCATTGTGCGTGGTCCGACACGCAATTGGCCGGTTTTTTACTACTGGCGAAGCAAGTTTTCCACCTTGGTGATTTTGACCCAAATCCATTCGTATTGTTCAAAATGAATGCAATTGATTCGATGTCGGTCTGACAATGGCTATGGATAATGTTGTCTGCATAACATTGTTCAATACTGAAATGTACTTTCATGATTTCAGTGAAAAAATTCATAAATAACATATTACTCGACTGTTTTTACCGCGTAAAAAGAAATTGCAGTGAATATTTAAGCCGAATCCAAAAGCGTACAATATTTAATGAAACATTTTTGTAAAATGTACCTAAGCATTTTGTTTCTGTTCTCGGAACTCGGAATATAAATTATTGCAAAAGCGTAACTGTTTGATATATTTCCATGTACCAATATATCGTATTAAAAATTGTTCATATGTCGTATATAAACTTTACCGTTCTCAAACTCCTGGAATATTCTCTCAATTTGTCCGCAATTTCCCCGTACTCAATGAACTACTGAATTAAGTGTAAGACGAGAGAAAATTTTATAGTATTTTTCCTTGCCAAGGTAAAGAGGTTACATACTTCCTCCCGCCTTTACAGCTTTCCATAAACTAATAAGCAGCGATTAAATATAGCGAACAGTGGCCTCATCAGGCGGATCACTGTCACTTACAGAAAACCATGCAATTGTCTGGCTCTGCGGAAATAGAACTATTCAGTTAACAATGGACAAAATAACACACTTTGGAATGTCTAAAGGCTTTAATTTCGAACACTTTTACCGCTTGCTGAAGAGTAGAGTAGTAATGTGTGTGGTTAATGTCACTTCTTAAATAACAGCCGATCGATTCTGTAAAAATATCACCGTGAAACGTAGGTGAAGTGAGCTGTCAATTGTGTTAATCCCTAGCACCCTGCCGGTCGATTTGTGACTTCACGCTCACTTCACCTAAGTTTCACGTTGATATTTTTACAGAATCGACCGACTAGTCGCTAATGGCGACTTAGTATAGTGAAAATATTTTGGCCTAGTACTTCATTCATTTTTTAAATTCCACTTTTTAAGTTCTGACGCTATTTTTCCACTTTAAAACTGTCTTATGTAAAAAACATGGACTCCTACCCGGAATTGCAATGTTCTGTAAAATATCTTGAAAAAGCTTCCAAATTCTAACGTTTTATTAGAATCGAAATTCGAAATTCAATTTTCAGATATGTCTGCATTGAAACTCGAAGCACTGCAGTTCCTAGTAATTGATAATCCGTAATTCAATGTAACATTTTTAATTAACAAAACAGAGGAAAATTAAAATAAGACTCGCTACATTTCAATTACTGGTTTTGCGTTGTTTTGTGTTAGTCTTTATAATATTTCCACGGAACGTCAATAACACACTGGATTCAATTTCAAGAAATATTGTAAGATTCGTTTAATTAAAAATTCCTTTTACACTTACTTACGTGAAATGTAGGAATCTCATCGACTTCCACCGAAATGACGGATCGGGCTTGACGATTTTAAATATGACGGTTCTAATTATGTTAGTTACAACAGTATCAGTTATGCGGCTGACATGGTGCTGCTGGGCCCGTCGCTGCGCAGGAGGCGATCATAGAGTTGCTAAAAGTATTTGAGACCTACGCTGCAGCACAGACTGGTCTATAATATCAAAAAATATGAATCTATGGTCTTTGGGGTCGCTGGTAACTGCCGGGAAAGTACACTCGAACTTACTATAAACAGTACACCAATACATAGTCACAAAGCTTAAATATCTTGGGTATTTTCTTACCGACGACCTCAGTAACTATGGTGACATTGAGAGGGAGCGTAGAGCTGAGGCGGTCCCCCTGACCGCCGGCGGTCAGGGGTAATATGTTATTTTCAGAGTTTTTACACCGGTAATCTTTGAGTCAACTACTCGAAAAGGTCCCTGGATGTTCTATGCGTCCAATACAATAATGTTTTTAGCATGCTGTTGCGACTGCCTCGTTTTTCAGTGCCTGAGAAATGTTCGCGGTAACCTATACCGATGCATTTCATGCTATCATCTCCAAAAAACCGCCTAGCTCCTGACCAGAATAAGAGGCAGTCAAAATAGCATCCTGAAGGCTATGGGGGCAGATACTGCCTTCGCCATAATATGGCAATTTGTGAGAAGACTTAAAGCTCGTACAGAACAGCGCGACGCGACGTCGCGCAGCGACACGAACAATACAATTTCTAAGAAAAGTTGACGGTATAACAATAGCCGGTGTTGCGTCGCACTGGTCTGCACGAAGCTTTATACCCTAGTTTCCATTTCTCTTTGTGTCTAGTTGATGGGTGGTCTTCTCATTAATTCGTCTTAGTTAAGTTACTAGTGTGTTGAGTGCAAACCTGTTACTTACAATTTACGGATATTTTAGTTGTCCGAAATGAAATGATTTTATTCTTATTTATGTCACTCGCATCACTGCGTTTCAAACAGCAACAGTGTTCAAATGTTTGGCTAGTTAATTATGTAGTAGTAATAAACTGGTATTGATTACCATTGTCGCCGAGTGTCATATTTCTTTGATATACATTATCTATCCTACAGGCTTTTAGAAAAAGAGGGTTTCTCAATCCAATATGAGGTACCTACTTAAGTTGGTTTTTACATTACAGCTTTTTCTTATTTTCTTATAAAGCTTTATTTTCTTATTCTAAAATCACATGAAAAAATAGGGTGTTCCTCTCGCAGCGAGGTTGCAAGGCCCAAGCTAACGGTTGTTCCTTGTTTTATGCCCAACGAAATGTTAGTTATTTTTCATCACTATATCGTTCGGAAAATTGTGGTTTCTCTTAAAGTAAACCTTGTCACTCAAAATATTATATTTTATGAATACTAAAATTATAACATAATTATACATTTTATTTATTACTTTCTCGCAACTATTACATAATTATGAAATATAAAATGATGACGTTTTAAGCGACAATTTAAGGCATGATTCTCTTTTACGTACTTACATCAAAATATCTTTCAAGGGTTAAATCGTAAACCTACCTCGGTAAAGTTTCCAAGTTTAACTCTAGATTAGAGGCTTAAAAAGAAGAAATACCTTCAACGTAGTTAACAATTTATCGTTTGACAGTGACGTACTTATTTATATTATTTGAAGTATTGTAAAACTTAACTTATTCGTCTTATCTTAACTTAAACGTATTCTGTAACGCAATATTTGGGCCAGTAGCAATATTTTTAGAGTTCCGACTTTAAGAGGAAACCATTTTATGATCTTTTTTTTTTTTGGCCGTTACAATGGTTTATCAGTTCGATCTTAATTTTTTTTTAAATTTAATTTAAGTTCTTCACAACTCAAATAAAAGGTTTCCAAACCAACGTTTTTGAGGTTGTTAGGGTTATTAGATATTAAGCCTTATTTTACAGTAAAATTACTGCATTCTAAGGCGTGTTGACCTATGTATGTGTCTTTTTTGAAATAAAAAAACGCTTGTTAAATGAAAAATTTCGTTCAGATCAATTTTATGTCACTATATCATTTAGATGTAAGAGTCAAAGTCTTTAAGAGCTAGCGCAGGGGCGGCAGTCTCGAAATTGATAGCGATCGCTATACGACCGAATTCGGTCGCAGTCTTAATGGCGTCGCTCGACGGTCAAAATTACTTGACAAGCACGAAAAAATCACGTGCTTCTTAAGCACGTCGCGCGCATTTAGGGACGCCATTACGACTTTGCGACCGAATTCGATCTTATAGCGATCGCTATCTATGTCGAGACTGCCGCCCCAGATTCTATTTTGCGTTTGCGTTATGCGTAAACACTCATAACGCAAACTACTGAATACAGGATACTAGTAATACAGTAAACTAGTGAAGTTTGGTACGGAACACTAATTGTGCAAGCCCGGCTGGTTTTGACTGGTTTTACTTTTTAGATCGTACGGCCGCGCTTCAAAGCTCGTGTCCTCAAACCTCATATTCTATTGACACACTGACCGACAGACCTTATCCGCGGTTTATCTCTGTATCCTATCTGCATAATACACGATCAATCAGAATCTGAATCGTTTTAAAACAGATTGCTAATCCATAGCTTCATAAGTTCGAAAAATAATCTGCTCAGCAACGTAAATAACGCAATGAATGTTGTTCAACTGTCTAAATGAAACAGATTAGTCGTAATCGTTTACGAAAATATGTTACGTAATTAGATAGCTGATCGATCTATCCATTGCTCTGTCATACCATGTTTACTATTACGCAGATATAAACTAAATATCGGTTGAGGGTCGCTTGCAATATATTACTTACTTTCATGGTCGCTTGCAAATATTAAGTACTTACTCAAATAAAAATCAGTTTTTCTTTGAATTTTTATTTAAATAATTACTTTTTTCCTCGAATCGTTTTCATTCCTCCATGTTTCCAAGTACCTTAATCTGTTTTTCAATTTATCTGTTAAATCTGATGAGTTTACACTGAAAAGCAGTATTATGTCGTAAAAACATTTAAAAATATAAAAAATAGTGGCTACCTGTAGTTAGGGCTCCAGAGTCAGAAATGTCCTCACGATGCGAGCCTTATTAAGGAGTGTTACCCTATTAGCAGAGAGTCAAGGACCTGCCATGCTATTCTGTAAACATCTCACCGTGATAACTTGGGTGAAGTGAGCTTAAAGTGAGCTGCCAATGCTAGGGATTGACACTATTGACAGCTCACTTCACCTAAGTTTTCACGGTGAGATTTTTACAGAATAGCACGACTGCTATCAATTTCCGTTGGCCGGTTTACGTAGTTACGTAAGCTATCCGATTGTACTGGTTGGCAACTGCAGTGTCACATGAATGTCGCCACCGAAACAATACATTTCGAGAATAATGCGCAAGCTGCTAACTATGCAAAGATTTCAATCGTAGATTTGCCCTTCCGCGTTTAAAGATGGTCGCGTTTCAGTTTCGTTTTGAACACCTCTGAGACGGACAGTTTCGCAGAGACTTGACTTGGTTGTCATGGAAACGCCATTGTTAATGTGTGAGCTCGCTCCTCTCATTATGGACGATTTTTCGTGCGACTTAGTACAGTGAGGGCAAATCTTGTAACTATGTATTTTAAAGCTAATTTGATATTCTCCAAATAGCTTCTTGGTTATCGATCTGTCAATAGAGTGGACTTATTTTAAGCCGTTACAAAGTGATAACTCAAGGGCTACTCCAACCTTCAGAGGTGAAACTGCGCCGTCAGCACGGGGTTACTTCACCCTTCAGAGGTGAAACTGCGCCGTCAACACGGGGTTACTTCAAACACGTTTTTTTTCTGCGAAGCGTTCTCTTGCGTAATGTGTCAAACACGGATCAAACCTGTGGGCAGCTTATGCCTTGATCACACGTACGGAGTAGATGGGCGGGATAGTGCTCTCGGTCGAATGCTCGGTACGTGTAAACACACATCACGGGGTGAGACACTCGGCCCCTGTACTATTTACTAGACCGAGTGCTCACCCCGCGCTTCCCCGCACGGACTAGCTTGCCTACTCGGCTTCTAATAAACATGCACTAGATGCGTACTCGCCACTCGGTGCACTCACGTCGCTCGCAGCACGCTACCGCTTCCCACGATTTATGTGAAACGACTGACTGACTCGGTTCCAAGTTAAGAAATACATGTAAATCTACTCGTCCACCCAACTCTCTCGGCAGCCCTCTTTCGCTGTCTCTGATCAAGGCATTAGGAATTCTCTTGTTTTTCGACACAAAAATATTACCTATGAAAAAAAAAAATGATTCAGATTCAGTTCTGATTCAACCGATATTTTATTAAATCAATACCTCCCTATACTATGTTAGTTGCATAATATCAAAATGATTGCTGTCTTTTTCATCATTCAAGTAACTACGTAGGTATATGTATGTCAACCGTCAACTGTTCCTAGACCTGTCTCGGAGACGACACTTCTTCCACCAGCATTCGATTCAGTATGGAAAATAATTATTATTAGCAAAGTCATGAAGTTTTTCACAAAACTTTTATACGTACTGCAATTTATACAAACATTTCATTGCCTACATTACATTTTATCATTGCGATGCGCAAAAAGAAAATCTTTTCATATATTATGTTCAAAATATTTGTAATGAATGTTGTTTGACTTATCAAAATACAAGGCATTGCTAATTACAAAATTAAAGGAGATTTTAGTACGCGTCACAACACACGCGTCACAACGTGTGTAAAGTATTTTTTCTCACTTTCGTGAAGCGATTTCGTGAAAAGCGACGGAAGTGTGTAACAGGAAGCCGGGAAAGCGCGCGCTATTTGATTTGACCAATGAGTGCGCGCGGTGCGGTGGCAAAATCTAGTTAGCTGTCAGACATTACCTTGACAAGGTCCCGCCCCTTTAATATTACTTATTACTAAGGTGAGATGTCAGATAAATCAAATCATAAATCATTTATTACTTTGCAAACAAGGGTAATTATTACATAGATGTTTCATTTTGAAAGTCCTCCATGTTCTACCATCACATGGGCATGCAAATCATATTTAATATACACAAATTTAAAGACATTATAATTTTAAATAACAATTAGGTAATTATAATAATACATAATATAAATTAATGTCAAATCGTTCGAATTAGGTACAGTAAATGTCAAATTAATACAAAAATGTCAACAAGGTTGCAGAAATCAATAATAAAAATAAAAAAATGGATTATTAGCATGTCAACTAGTCAGTGATTCATCACTGACTGATTGACATGCTAATAATCCATTTTTTATTTTTTCTTCTTCAGATGTTACACATCATAATAATATGCGACTACTATAAAGCTTCGTGCACACCAGCGCGACGCGACACCGGTTATTGTTTTACCGTGAAGTTTTCTTAGAAATTGTATTGTTCGAGTCGCGTCGCGCCGTCGCGTCGCACAGACGGGTTTTGACCCTAAAACATGGCCAAAACTATTTAACAATATTTTTTGAATATTTCGGTGCTTATATAGCCTAATTTATTGAAAAATCATGATTCAAAACCTAGTTGATGGCAAAATATCAATTGGAAAGGAATCTAGGTGTTTGAGAAAAGGTAAAGAAAAAATATGTCACATTCTTACATTTTTATTTTATTAGACATTAAAAATCAACTATAAAACGGTATGGTAAGTACTCCTAATCTTTATTTTCCTTGTCCGAGTCACCACTGTCGTGAAATGGCAGTAACATTTCTTTTGCGGAAGAGGTAAAAGGTTTAGAACTTTTCTTAGGTCTAGGCCTAATTGAGCTTAGATACGGATCTGATGTGAGCAGCAGCCTATACAGAATATCCCTATTGCAATCTTCACGGGAAAACTTTCGCGAATAATTTTCCCTATAATCTCGAAAATGCTTGTTCCTAACTTCTGCTGCTTCCTCAGATAAAGTTCCGATTGGGATCAGAGCGTTTTTCACGATGAGTGGCCCGTGCATCAGCACTTTGTGTACAGTGGGTGTCATCGGATGCCAGCTGTATAAGCTAACATAAAGTTCTGCTGTACTGTCACAATATGAAGAAAACTTTTCAATATTTATGTCATATCCACTCGAAATAACTTCCAAAATTGTTGCGAACCTTTTTATTAATTCCTCATTGATACCAGTTATAGCGGAAGCTTCCGCAGAACATTCAAAAAATCTCCTACTCGTATTTCCGTCATTGGTATTGCCAAAACCAGCTTTTGGGATATCAACCAAAAGACCAAGTTCTTCTCGAAACCTTTCTTGGATTTCTTGCTTTTTAGTTTTTACGATGTCTTTTTCTGCTTGCGACCTAATTTGCCACTTCCCTACAGGAATCTTATATGCGACATGAAGAAGGCTTTCGAAAAATCTGATTCTAGCATGAAGAATTGAAAGCCCAAATTTAAAATTTTCCTTGATTACCTCTGAGCTCCTCACTTTATCGAGATTGTTAAAATCTGTTGAAGTTAATTTGCAGAGATAACACCTCATTGTAGATTTAGTATCTGTGGCAGAATTACATACCTTACCATCAATCATTGTGAATAATAAGGTGTGTTTGACAGAAACTTCGAGTTACACTTGTTAATTTGGTAGTATTCAAATCTTTAATTTGGTCTTCAAAATGCTTAATTTCTTCTTTCGTTGTTTCCGGAGCTTCTTTGATAAATCTTATCCTCATAGGCCTGCAAAATCTGTGTGAAGATGGAGAGTTGTTGCGCCAAATGACATTTGCATTTGTCATATCAGAACTAGGGTTATTGTTGCACTTGCAAACTAATTGAACAGGACTGAGTGACTGAAATATATTAGCATCTGTATTGCTTGAGTTTTCAAACTTTTGCTTAAATTCAGCTTGTTGTGATCCATCACATCCCCACTTATATATAAGTTCAAGTGATGACAACTCCTCTACTGATAACGTAGAAATAACTTCCTCTAAATATAGTAACAATCGCTTAGCTGTGTGATCCAGCAATGCTTGCAGTTTTATTTCAGCACATGTCTCAGATATGGTAATGCTTTCAGGATCTGGATAGCATTGCTGTTTTTCTTTTTGGAGGATGGTGTAGCAAGGATAGAACTTTTTATTTGTCTCACGCACTATATCGTACTGTCTCCTTGTTAAATTAGCTTCGACAAACATGGATAACGCTGCAGTTGGTGTTATTTGTGTTGCTGGTAATGATGACGTGTCAAGTTTGCGCAAGGCGATGCGGTAGTCATGTCCACGGCCACGAGTCGGTGATTCTGTAATTTCCTTCACAACATTTGCTCCATCAGTATCTCCACGCTCTCGAAGTGCCATTTGACCGGCATATAATAGCTCTCGAGCTTCGTGGCTTTCACGAAGATTCTCAGTTTTTCTGCGTTTGCTTCGTTCAGACAAATCGTCAAAGTTTTTTTCTGGGCGCCCTGCATTACCGCTAGAAAGTCTTTTCCGAGGTATTTCAAGAGTGCCTTGAAGCCATTTTTCGTTGTTA
Source organism: Agrochola circellaris (assembly GCA_914767755.1). Classification (NCBI taxonomy): domain Eukaryota; kingdom Metazoa; phylum Arthropoda; class Insecta; order Lepidoptera; family Noctuidae; genus Agrochola; species Agrochola circellaris. The sequence continues at coordinate 19,610,421 of OU611840.1, read as the reverse complement.
TTTATAAATTTATGTTTAGTCCTGTTTGCTGCTTGCCATCTTGACTTAAAATCATGCTTGAATGTCGCAAATTTACGACGGAAAACTTCTTCTTTTTCGTCATCAAAAGAAGAGCCATTAATTAACTCTCCTTCAACTTCATCAAGTTTTTTAATCGTAAATCCATCAGAATGGTTATGGATCATGTTGTAAATATCCATTCGCGTCAACACTTGAGCCCCTGACGTTCCTAGAACAATTAAAATCCAAAAATATAATCACAACCGCAAAACAAAGTTTGTTTTATGGAGATCTTAAAACATAAAAATATGGGAAATCCATATAAGAGGCAAAAATTGGCAATTTTTATTTCTACATAATATATTACAAATATATGTCCTACCAAACCTTATACTAGATATAATCCGATAATGCCCGATTATCTTACTTCTAGCCTTTTCTAAATTTGATTTCGAGAATGATTAGTGAAAAATAATGCAGTTATCCAAAAACACTATAACTCTATATAAAATCAAATTATTTCAGAAATAACAATATATTTGAATAATACATACCTGGTTCTGTAATATCCATGTTGAGAATCTTTGGTGGAAAGAGAATTTATCAATTTTATCAATTAATGAAAACTAGAAACTTTACAAACACTCACTACAAAAATAAACGTGCAACCAACAGCGCAGTCGAAACTCGTCTGACTAGGTGTGTTCTGACAAGAATCAGATAAAAAAGATGGCCGCCCATTGTTCCTTAATCCCTTGGGTATAGGCAGGTAAGGCTAATTTCTAGGAAACGGGACCTTTTTGAAATTGAATTTTGGCCGCGTTTTAGGGTCAAATACCCGTCTGTACGTCGCTCTGGTCTGCACGAGCCTTAAGACTCGCTCGTTTTTTTTTTAGCTACAGTTTCAATGGGCGCGCTAACCATTGCGTTTTTAGACTTATACGTCAAAGAAGGATAAAGAGGGCTCATGGCTAAATGATAAGAGCCACACGGGGCGATACACAGAATACACAGAAGCCCAATATATCTTCTAGTTATATTGGGGTCGGCTTCCAGTCTAACCGTATTCACTAAATACCGGTATTTTACATGCAACGACTGCCTATCATTAATAAAGATGCATGGAAGAAAAATACCAGTTGCGCCGACCCCGAATGAATTGCGTTATAGGCAGGAGAATGAATGAATCTGCTTACCAAACTACTTTCCGCCAAAACCTGATAGTGCTTGAAGTAAGGCATAAAATGGCTCCCACTCTAGAGTACGGACTTTTACTTAATCTGCGTTCGCAATTTATTTGCCAAACATGTAAACAAACACGAGTTTTAGGAAAAACAACTGTAATGCCTAAATATAAGGTTCAGTTTACGCTACAACTTCATATTTTTTATGACTTTTTCAACAGTACTAGTGCAGTAAAGTTGATGATTGTTTAAGTGGAAATAACATCAATTGGAAACAAGGATTTGAATAGACCTTAGGTAGTTGCTTGGTATTTTTTGGGACGAACTTAAAGCTTCAGGGTCAGCTTGCCAGCAACCGCGAGTACTGCAATAATTGTATATGAAGACCCTACGACCCATGAACATGAGATGAACTATACGCTATCATGATCTATAGAACTCAAACATTTATAAATGCGCATTTGTTCATAATTTACAAAGAATGTGCTTTATTTGGATTTTTTAAAATTTTGTAGTGTTTATTTTTTCTATGTTTATTACAAAAAAATTGTACAAAATTTCTTGGACTACACATAGATTCAGACATGACATGGAAGACACATATTGAACAAGTAGGTATGTACAAAACTATGTTGGTATTCATATGCATTCTACAAGCTTCGCAAAGTGGTAAATCAAAGTGCACTTCTATCAGCTTACCACGCTTGCGTTAGTTCGACACTAAGGTATGGTATGTATGTTTTGGGAGAATGCCCCTTTTCACCCGTTGAGGTTGCCAGCCAACGTTGTTTTTTTAAACTCCGGACCACAAACCTGGACGAAGAAACGATTCTTTTCATAATAAAAAGATTACTTTGCTGGAATACGATTCGATGCACAAACGATTATTTTATCGTTTGTGCATCGAATCGTATTCCAGCAAAGTCAACCAAATTGGTTCGTTTACTTGATCAACTCAAATGATCACTTCATTTACTTCCTAGAAAAACGAACAGCTGTAGCCAACCAATAGAAATAATGTCATTTTATCAAACAAATCAGTCACAATATAAAAAAAAAAATATAAATTAGTATAATTTATGAAAATGTAAGAATAGCTGACACCGATAATGCCAGGTTCTTGGGACTGCATTCAGATGCTATCTAGGAAATAACATAGAAAATAATTGCAAAAAATGTAACCAATGCAATACTCTCTATAAACTTGAGAAAAATTATAAATGAGTCCGTCGCTTACAATTCCTACGTATCATCTACATTATGCTTTTGAATTATATACTGAAGAATTCTATATAAATATTCTATTTGCAAGAATTTGATTCTAACTTTGCTAACATATGAGCCAGTTATTGTATTTTGAACTTTATAGCGACCACGTTAGTTTTACGATTTACTTTTTCTTTAACCTTAGCAACGGGTTACCATGACCTTTTGTTGGCATGGAAACCATGATTCTTGTTAAAACATAACGGAAATGAGTTGAGACACCTTGTTGCATGGGGATGCCAGTTTACAAACGAATGATTACTTACTAAATTAATTACATTCATGTTTATTTTACTGAAGGGAAAATACTTCGAAGTTCACATTTATCATGTCTTGCATCTAGCTGGAATATCGATTTTACCTCAAATCTGGGCGGCAACGCTATGTACGAATAAATAGTGTACAGACTATTTTTTATTGATGAGTAAATAGTCAGATCATGCATAATGAGTCTATAATGTTCCCACTGCTGGGACACAGACCTCCTCTCTATGAGAGGGAGTAGGCCGTACACCACGCGGGTCCAGTGCAACCCGCACTGGACCCGCGTGGTGTACATGGTAGATGTCAAATGTATTTAATGTTGGTTCTAGGACATGCCGGTTTGCTCACGATGTTTTTCTTCACCGTTTCGAGAGCGGTGGTAATGAAATAATTTACTGAAAGTAAAACGCCTGTCAAAGTTCAAATTGACCTACAATTCGTAAGTCGCGGCTGTTACCACTGGGCCACCATTGCATCCATGATCAGATCATGACTGAAAAAAAATCTACCTTTTTTTAGGGTTTGAATTACAATTGACATTTAGCTGTGATTTTTACCTATGTTATCCCCTACGTTTATACTGAGACTTCCCCTACAGTAAATATGCATTAAATACTTCTTAAGGGAAAGTGGAAAAGATTTTTGTTATAATGGCAACTAAATCAAAACATCAACGTGAAGGGTTCTCGGTTCTCGTCAACCATTTCATTTGAAACTTGCTTGGTCAATAAGTGAGTTGCGTTTACAGTTTCGTTCGTAAACTTAGGCTAGGTAAGTATTATTAGAAATTAGAAGTTTAAGTTAGATTCAATTAAGTTAAATCCATCGTTGTGTTATCCAGTGTAGTGAAGGTTTACGAAGGCCTTAGGGACAATACTCCTTACCTCCTTGAAACCTTGGGCGGCATTGATAATTATACTATTAATACGATAAATATATATATAATTCCCGCATCCAGCGGATTCCTGCGGCCTTCACAAGGCCATCGGTCCAGCTTGGGGGAGGCCTATGTTCAGCAGTGGACGTCTTTTGGCTGAAATGGTGATGATGATGATGTTTGATTTCAATACCTTCACCATTTATATGTTGATTAAGCTTGGTGAAAGAGCGTCTTTTTGAGCTATAATTTCACTAACTACAATTGTAGTCTTCTCAGGTGTCTCTTTTGAAAATTCTATTAACATGGGCCTACAAAATCTTGCTGATGATGGAGCAGGGTTTTCGCACACAGTTTTATTTGTATCGATATTTACAAGTTTCAGAGGCACTAATGAAGATAAAAATAAATTTGTGTCAGAAATTAACTCACTTTCTTCAGCTAAAACTTGCTTGTATTCACTTCGTCCGCTTGAGCCATCACAGCCTCATTAATGCTTATTCTAAGCATTAAATGTGTTTTACCAACGTCGTATACCTACACATCGATATGTAAAATTCTTGCAATAGTGTGATCCCTTTGTAGTTGGCGTTTTTGTCGTAGTTGGGTTTACGTTTTTATAACTTTGTAATTATGATAAGTAGTTTAGAAGTTATGATTTATTCTTCCGTCGACAAAACCCATAGAAAACCCGTTTCTATGGTTGTCATGCTAGGCACAATCATAGAAACCCAGCTATAGCCAGGAATGATATTATCCGTGCAACAAACTAAACAGAATAATAAAACAGCCTTTTGGGTCAGCGCAGGGTCATAAGTGATGAACATATTAAATAAAAAGAAAATAAATATTTCGTGCAAGCTATAATTCGTATAACTTAAATACTACGGAAATATTTCGTGCAAGCTACTCAGACCAAATAAAAAACCAAGACAGAGCGCTGTCAGCAGTGAAGTGAAGCCGGTTTCGTAAACATGTGTGCACTTAATGTGGTGTTTTTTTGTTGTAGTGTCATTGTAAAAGGTAGTAAATGTGTGAAGGTGTATGCACAGAGCGGTGGTGTAGTTTTGGCATGCTTCACTGTATTGTTCGCTGCGCTCTCTCTTGTTTTTATTTGGTCTCGACGCAAGCTATAATTCCGTGCACAGCTAGGCAGGCTATCGCGAGCTAGGTCGAGCACGATACCCCACAATACCACAGAGAAACAAATCTTTAAACTAAGTTAGGTAGATTTTCAAATTAACGGAGTTTCATTTATCAATCCCGATGTAAACCCTGACGTTTCTATTTTTTCCAAAGAAGTAAAGAATAATGGCCGCTCGAAATTTTGTATTTTTTTTTATTTGGTTTAGTGATGTGGTTGTATGAATTTTAAGTTCAGGTGTAATCGAAGTTACAATTATAATTATATTATTACTGCATCCGTTTTTACAAATTACCTGCCCCAGGTACCCGACAAAAAAAATAAGAGAAAACCATGTTTTTTTTAGCTTAAACCCTCACGATGGAGGAAGAACAGGCCACAATTGATAGCCAGTTTATTGCCTTCGCCAAACTGTTCGAAGGTAAGACGAGATCTGGTGAGACCATCACTCTGTGGCACAACGACTATTGGTTACGACAAGCGAACATCATCGACGACAGGAGAGTTACAATGACTGACACCGGAATAATATTTAATAGATACGGGTACATACATACTTTTTTATATATTTATTTTAATATTTTTACCAAGTTTTTGTAATGAGCGTCAAATCACTGCTAAACAATACTTTCATCCGAGATCATTTTTCACCGACTTTAAAAAAAGGAAGACGTTATGTTCGTCTGTATTATTTATGTATGTTCTGCGATGTCTTCGTCAATTGTAAACTGATTTCAATGATAATTTTTTTGTTCGATAGAGTATTTTTCCGAGGTAGTCCCATATTTTTTTTATTAATTTTGCTTCGAAAGTTTTTGAGTTAGCTTCAATAATACTTATTTACCTAATCCACTAGGTGTATGTCGATGAGGTTATTAAACTTCCTGTCGCTGTTGTTTACATTACAAGTAGTGGTTCACAAATTTTGTGGAATAACTAAAAAGAGAAAAATTATAATATTAATAAAAAAATTAAAAAAATAACTTCCAAAAAAACACAACATAATGAAAAGTAACTTTAATTTCGTAAGTCGGTGTCTTTGAATATTCTTTTTTTTTTGCCACGGAAGTCGGTTGTTTCAAACGAAACAACTAACACAAAAAAAAAAATTTTTTTACAAGTTATACTTTAAAAAAAAATATGTTTCTCTTCCTGGAGAAGATCAAGTTTATTTTAAATTGAGAAACAAATCCGAAGTGTTAAAATAACGAAGGCTTTTAATTAAGAGTTTAACAACGGCACCAAGTAAATAGGGGCTGGATTGGCTCTTCCAAACACATGTAACTTTTCAGTCAGTAGGTACTTGATAACGGGTTTCCATAACCATAATGGTTTTGTTACTTTTTTTTTGTTTTTCAGCAAATCGGAAATAAATTTCGACGAATGGATGGCATTGATAACTGAACTTTGTGAATTGAGAAGTTTAGATTTAGAGAACACTATAATCATCCTGACGAACTGCGGTCTACCTGGAGAAACGCCAGTAGAGTTTCCACAGTATCGAACCTTCTTTTTGACGTATAAGTCTAAAACCGGGTTGGCGGCCGAGTAGAGGATATATCCCGTAAGTATTTTTCAATCCCGGGATTGTGGGATTTTAGATGCTCGATCTCGGAATGGGTAATCCCGAGATTTAGAAATAAAAAATAGGATCCCAAATCCATTATACTATTTATAATAGTCCTTGTAAATCTTAATAATATTTTTAATTATCAATTAAAACTAGAAAATAAATAAGTGGTGCTCTGAGTTATTATTGGTTGTCCATTGACTAGAAGTACACTGAATTGTTAAAATGTTGCTAATCTGTCTAAGTGTCCCTACCTTATATCTTTCAAAAGCAAAATCATGTTTTGGATACGAGTCGAATTAAAAAATATCTGATATACATTCAAAACCGTTTACTCTTTTATAATGTTATGTAATCAATAGTAGGTAACAAACCTCCTGTAAAAGATTTCAAACAAATAAAAAGAACTCTCTTACCAAAGTGAAAATCAACTTTACATACACAAAAATATTTGGAGATAAAAAACAACAAATCAGGTAGGTAACATAGAAAATATACGAAACCTATTTTGATTTAGAGTTACGAATTTTTAATCGCAGAAATAACAAAGCATCGAATGTTTCATATCTAATATGTTCATATGTTCCAAGCCTACTTCTCAGTTTATTGCAGATATATGCAGCAGCTGAAAATACTCGCTCAGGTGCAACACTTGTCGATGAAATAGACAATAGATATTTATATTCTTAATCTAAATAACGCCCACGACCTCCACCATTTGTATATAGGTTCATTTCACGTTTAATGCTAGTCGCCAAAGCAGACTCAATTCGAAGTTCAGGTACACGACAGGGGATTTCAACACTTATTTATTTCTAGCTGTAAATTTCCTAAAACTTCCTTTTTTTTTTAAATTTATAAAGAAACATGTAAGATCATTGCTATATTATAAGACCTTAAAGTACCATGTTTTAAAGCAAATAAATATATTCTATTCTATTCTATTCTATTATATTCCTTCAGGGTCATTTGGGTAAGTTGCCTTGACTCACCGCTTATTTGTGGTTCTGACCGGTTTTCTTCTTCATGTTTATATTTATTTAGACTGTCTAATTTATCTTTCGATGACACTCTTTATCTGCTTCTCAATTGGCGAAGGAACTGGAAATAGGTCTCCCTGGAAATAGCTGCAATCTGTGGCTTGTAGGAAGCGTTTACTTCTCACGCGGCTCACAGGTGAACCCCATGGCTCAAATGGTTCAGTAAGATAAGGCTCACTGGTGAGCCCCGTGGCCTGAATGGATATACCTACTCGATTTTTCATATGGCGTTCAACGTGTTAAATAATTACTGGAACAAAATTAAATTAAATTCCCTGACAGACAACGTACAGTCACTGGTTCCTAGAATCATGAAATTTGGTAAAACAGTTTCTTTTATGGCGGAAGTAAGCACTAAGGATTTAAAAAATATAATTTCCTTATGGGGTTAAATAGGGAATGAAAGTTTGTATGACAGTTCGTCTTTTTTGCCGATAGTAAACCCCATCGGACACACGATTTTATAAAACAAAAGGTTTTATCTACAGGTAGGTTCACCTGCAAATCAATCTGCGTAGCCTTTTCCCAACTATATTGGGATCGGCTTCCAGTCTAACCGGATACAGCCGAATACCAGTATTTCACATGGACCGACTGCCTATCTGACCTCCACAACCCAGTTACTGGGTAACACGATACGGGCTTCTGACGACCCGTAACGACTGTCATAGATCCAAGAATGACTGTTTAGACCAACGACTTAACGTGCTTTCCGAGGCACGGAGAGATCGCGGTATCCACGGACCCATCCACGGACTGACCGCGGCAAGCGTAGCTTAACTTGATCGATCGACCCGTGCTGCTGTTATTAATTAGACCTACCATACATAGATGGACAATTCTCATTTTGGTATATTTTTTTTGTACATTTGTATAAAAAAATGAAAAACTTGTATTATTTCTAGAATTCATATCTACAATTAATCGGAATTTAAGTTATAAGGATTTTTATTAAAACTTACACAATATAATTTTTTTTTTTAATCATCGTTAAAAAAGTGACGAAAACGTCACCTGCATATTGTGTGCAACATCGATTTATAATAAATTAATTAATTCATATTATTTTACGATAAAACATAGAATAAACCTTTTAAAAATCACCAAATAATTAAAACACAATTAAAATAATGGATTCTAAATTTTGTGTGCATGGAAGAATGACCACCTCCATGGATAAACTTATTGAACGCAGCCATTATTCAATAAATCAGTAAACATAGCCTCTGAACGAATACAGACAACACAACGCCGCCATCGGCGCCATCTTCATTTTTTTTTACATTTTGTCATTACTGGGATAATCATTTTGGAGTAAAGACCTCAATGGATTTTATTTTTTTTAATTAGCATGCTATTTCGGTCACTTTTGTGGATTACTTATCAAAAAGTATTTATTTAATTAATGTCAATTGAATATCGTAAAATGATGGGTCATAGCCGTTATCTTGGTATGTCGTCGTTTCTTGTAATCAGCATTTGAGGTTATGAAAAAACAGTATCTAAGTTAAAAATGTCATCTCCATGGACGTCACCCACGTGGATTACTACATTTAGTAACTTTATTTCGTAAGAGTTTTGCAAAGTTATAGCTAATAAAATGATGTTGATTAATACTAATTTAATTAATAATAAAAAAGTTGCTTATGTGACCAGATAAGAAGTGCATAAAAAACTGTAGTTATTATTAATAATAAGCGTAATTACATTCTTAAAAAGACAAAATACTAAACTGATAATTTTAAAAAAATCGTTTTATTCTTCAGTAGATCAATCATGGTTTATTAAAATTATACATAATGTCATTACCGTGGTTGACTCACTTCCGTGTTTTCATTTTTATTTTTTGTGAAAACTGCAGTGCTTCATAAATAAGAAACCTTTTATTTGAGACTACTTTGATTAAATCAAAAATCTTTTTTTTTGCGGTAATGGAGCGCGTCATTTCATAGTGAACAATACCTTGTTCACTATGAAATGACGCGCTCCATTACCGCATTTACGCACACGGTAATGCGGATTTCTATGGGTGATGCGGTAGTGCAGCGCGTCATATCAGAGTCGACAAGCGATACCATACCAAGGCTCTACAACTCGATTAGTAATTTTCAAATAATAAATTAAAACATTGAAAAATATACTTATTACCGCGTAGCACATTTCATCATCGATATCCTCAGTGTAAAATTCTAATATTTAAATCTCAAAAAGCGTTTTTATGGAAAAAAAATAAAGGTATTGTACCTTGATTTTGAACATCCTTAGCAAAACCGGCCAAGTTCGCAGACAGAAGTTTAGAGAGCGTTACTTTGACTGCATCAAAGTAACGCTCTCTAAACTTTTCTTGGTAGAAAGCCCGACCATCAAGTTTCATAGTTTATTAGCTATAAAACTGCACCAGACGGAGAAACATATCCATAGCCAATAGGTACCTCCTATCTGACATATTTCGAAAAATATACTTTTTTTAAGACGAACTTACACGGTTACTTACACGGTTTACTCGGTTACTTGGTTTCACGTCACTTTAGACGGTTTTATTAAAACGAACGTGCGAATGTGCCCATTCGCACGTTCGTTTTAATAAAACCTCTTTTAACTAAATTTTTAATTGCAAATATTGCAACAGCCTATATCAAAATGTACAAATACCTGTTAACTAAACCAGAGGGTCTATGGCATTACCCCCTTTATCTTCTTTTGGACTTCGACATTTAGAAGTGATCGGCACTTCTATATTCAATTTAACTTGTCAAGATATTAACAGTTCTTTCAGTTTGTGTAAATTGATGACTTCGGTAATTAGAGGTTATTGTCACTGTCATAAGATGGTTGAAACCGTGATATAGTTAGGAATATCTAGGGATATAGCTATTCACCGTAATATAGTTATATGAAAGCGGTTCATAACTGCCTTACTAGGAATATTACTATGATACGAACATGATATAGTAATATAACTATAAAGGCACTCCGACGAAATAAGCAAATAAGTTAGGTTATGTTAGACCTGTGACCAACTACGCAGCGGCCGGCGAGCGCAACGTCGAAATAGGTCGCAGTAATAAATTACTCTGACAGTTATGAACCGCTGTCATTTAACTATATTACGATACATAGCAATATCCCTAGGCATATAACTATATCACGGCTTGAACCATCATACTGTGACAGACTTATATAGAGATATCAGTGAGCCCACACAATTCACGCGCCTCCGTATCAATTGAAATGGTAACCTATTATCCCAAGCATTGAAAAGATTCCTATAAATAGGTGGATATTGTGCAGGCCACGTGAATCGTTATAACATCGAAGAAAAGGATATCCTGAAACTCGATACCTGCTCTCAAATTAACACCTGAGGTGAATGAAACGAAAAGATAGTCGTGGAGACAGACTGCAACCGCTAACTAATGTAAAATGCAGTTTGAATAGAAATTGACACGTGAATGCAACAAAAATTATCGTTAACAGCCGTGCTATTCTGTAAAAATCTCACCGTGAAAACTTGGGTGAAGTGAGCTGTCAATAGTGTCAATCCCTAGAAATGACAGTTCACTTTAAGCTCACTTCACTTAAGTTTTCACGGTGGGATTTTTACAGAATCGACCGGAAGATTTTGTTTTGCGTTAGGTAACCTTTAGTAGTAATTATCAAAGTACCTTTTATAACAATGTCAGGAAACTGGCTATGCGTGTTCGACTGTACCGCGGCACGCGGCGCGCGCGTCGGCGGTGGAGCGAACTAAGGGCCGAATATCATCGCTTTATCAAGCGTACTGACTGCACCACCACCTGATAAAGTAGTATTATTTTAAGAGGGCGCCTAAAGGTCCACTAGCGCCACTCTTTAAAAAAAATATTATCTCGTGACTGAGAAGGAATTATGAATAACGGCTAATAAGGACCCTCGGTAAGTGTGTCTAGAATTTTCTAATACCTTTTATAAAGCTTTATATTGAGACACGAAGCAACAAAATACGATCTAAAGAAAAGCGGCCACATTCCTCTAGATCGTATTTTGTTGCTCCGTGTCTCAATATGAAACTTTATAAAAGGTATTAGAAAATTCTAGACACACTTACCGAGGGTCCTTACTAGCCGTTATTCATAATTCCTTCTCAGTCACGAGATAATATTTTTTTTAAAGAGTGGCGCTAGTGGACCTTTAGGCGCCCTCTTAATACTAACTTACTTCTCCATAGGAAACGACCAATTGGAACCGTGCGTGCACCTAGCTTCTGACGTTTCATAAGTGCCCATGTAGGTTTATGTGAACTTATGATACAACTGTGCTGTGTAATGAACACACTTTCGATGAAAAAAACAGACTTGTTGTAAGAACTTATGCTACAGTATCGTAAATATAGAGATACATTTAGATTTATAAAGTTCTACTGTACTTCCCAGGTAGTGACTATCCGGACCTTTTAAAAACTTTTCTACGTCGTTTGGTGACAATACTTAAGATTTCGTATTTTTGAAAATAATTAACCACACAACGAAAACGTTAATAAATATTTATGGAAAATGGCATGCTGGGTTTGTTTTTCCGCTAGCGATGCGCGCGCAGGTGTAAATAAAGGCACTGGCAAAACCACTGAACAGCCTATATACAAAATATAATAAACACAATTTTTTTTTTTTAATACGCAAATTATGTGTAGTGTAATGAAAATGTTTGATGAAATATTATGTTAATTTATCATATTTTATTTATTTACACAGTAGGCTTAAAAAGGTATAAAGTCTCTTTGATGAGATTACAAAAGTGCAAATCTCTGCTCTGGTGAAAATAGAGAATGCTCATTTAATAGTATAGGATAGGTCATACAAATTCCATGTATTTAAGTACCACTAACCTGCCCATGCGCTTTTTTTACCATAACTTAGCGCCCTTGGTTTTTTGGGCTTTTTTTTTACAAAGCTTGCTTTTGTGCGCTTGCCTTTAGTAAAAAGCTTCACTAAAGTAAATTTCTATTAAATACAAATTCCATGCTGCCAAGATAGTATTTACTAATTCCATACTGCCATGCCATTAATCCGACTAGGAAATAGTTATATGTGGCGCAAATTACCGTAAAAAGCACGCGTGTTTAATATACTGCATTATGAATCTAAGAGTGGTTCAATAAGAGCCACTTTACGAGCAAATGTTTTGAAAAATATTTTGATTGATTGCTCCAAGCTATTCATGTAAAATATAGGGTATTCTGAAAATCTTGCCAACCCAAAATACAAGGTAAATGTGTGATTGAAACTTTGTGTGTGGCTATATTTACATTTTGGACGATTGCAGTTTGGTGATGTTGATTTTGAAACAGTTTCTGCTTTCCAATAACTTTATTGTGGGGGATTAACAGGAAATTGCTGTACGCTGCGTAAACTACTATCGTTGAAATTCCATCAATTTCAGCCATGTCTGATTATTGTTGGTTTAAAGGTAGGTAAGCAAGGTTTAAAAAAGTGTAATCTATCTACAGTTACTACACCTCAACCTTTAAAATATAATATCGATGTTAAATTACCGTATCAATGCTCTGGCGTTACAATAATCCAATATTTTATATTCAGACTCAATTAAAGTGATTGGCGCTTATGAACATGGGCACGTCTGAAACAGTGACGGCTCGGTGCGGATAGGCAAGCTTACCGGTAACGTACGTAACAGGCCAGTCACGAGTAGACACAAAAATCGCATTAGGTCGAAAAAATTTGCATAAATTTATTTTATAAATCCAATAGCTGCGCGGGTTGGAGTCTCCAAATATAGCATAACAGGCTCGCCTTCTGGGTACCAGCGAATGCAGATTTATCTCGTTTAGCTATCTCGAAAAAAGACAAACACATGCATGTTTCCACATTAGATATACGCCATTATTATAAGCTTAAGAAGGAAAGCCGTCTACTCTGTCTTTAATTAACGTGATATTCCTCAGATGATATTTACTGCAACGCAACATGTGATGGTTACCTCTGCTGGCCTCCTACTCCTGCCGGAGAAACCCTGTATCAAAATTGCCCCAAAGGTTTGCTGAGTAACCAGAAAAGTAAGTATAGACGCCTAGCATCGCACGCATGGTTGCGGCTGTCAAAATCATACGCCCATGTTTACATGTCGAGTCCATATCTCCCCCGTGTTGTTCTACCTACCTGACATATACAGGGTGGCAGGGACATCGACGCGAAATCTGTAACCATGGATTCAGTACGTAATTGTGAACCTCTCTGAGTTGAAATGCTGTTCCATACATTTTGACCGCGTAGGTATTGCACTTTTCTTATAAAACAGCAGATTTCTTTCGAAAAATTTCAACTTGGTCGTTCAGAATCGTGTACTGAATCCATGGTAAAGGTTTTCGCGTCGATGTCTCCCTGCCACCCTGTATTTTATTGATTACTAATTTACTCTGGTTTTCGTATCAGTAATTGTCGTCGACAATTCAACTGTTTGCATTTCGAGAACCTTCGTCGTCTATGTCGACGGTTTTAGTTTTTCTTCTATTCCAAGAGTGACCGTAGCAAAGCCCCTTCAAGATTTAGTCCGTTTCCTCATTGGTCGGTGCGGTATCGTTTCGGAAGCATGCTCGATATACCGAAACAATACCGCACTGCTTTCATTTACGGACCTGACGTTATGTTTTAGGTAAATTTGTGCAGTACCGCTTAATTCATTGAAATATAGGCGCTCGGTAGGCTTTCGGTACCGAGTATACCGATCATGCTGATCCCGCACCGCTGACGTACCGACCAGTGAGGAAAGGGCCTTAATAGTATCACACTTGTATCGTAGATCGTTCAGCGGTAGGACATCAAAGGTTCATGATGTATCTGTGACTGAATTTTGTGTATTTTCCACGAACGGTTGCGACAGAAATAAAATCAGGAGAGAAGTCTCAATAAAATACCTATTGTTTTTAAAACTAAGTTCCAAAAGTAGAAATAAGTTAGCAACTATACCTACCTTTACCTAGGCAATTATTCCACAGTGCCCTAATTGCGTAATACACCAGAATCAATCAATCAGAATCTGAGTCGTTTTGTAACAGATTGCTAAACCATTGCTTCATAAGTTCGAAAAAAAAGTCTGCTCAACAACGTAAATAACGCAATGAATGTTGTTGAACTGTCAAAATGAAACTGATTAGTCGTAATCGTTTACAAAAATATGTTACGTAATTAGATAGCTGATCTGTAACATGTCTCCTTCCAACTTCGGCAATATTATGAGGGTACCTACTTTAGACCCACGTAGTATCTTCAACTAAAGTAGAATTGAAAAACTTTTAGAGGACTTGGGTAGCAGTTTACAATTATTTGCCGGAAATCCGTCTTTTTTCGTACTTTATTGAAATAAATCCACATATAGGCAGGTACATACTTCTAGAACGACTCGGAATCTATGGGATATTGTGACTCTAGACATGTTTTAACTACATCATCTACATATTTTGCATGTTGTGTTCGGAGTGCGTCATGTGCTAGCTGACTAACAACTTACAGAATAAAGAATTTATTAAAATATTATTATTTTAATTATAGTCATAGTCTAGATTAAAAAATTAACATTTTATAATGGAAATACAACTTTATTACAAATACTAACTGTTTATAAAAAACTACTCATCGGGCTTTAACAAAGAAAAACTTTTGATGAAGTCAGATAAAGACAAAACATTTTCTTTTCTTACAACTATTCCTTACTAACGATCTTCATTACTTATATTAAGGCTTTTCTGCTTGCGTTTTTATTATTGACCGCTAGTTCCCCGAAAAATATAAAATTAATTTTATTAGAAATAAAATGTACAATTATTTATTATAATATTTAAAATATAAAATTTGCGTTTTTTATTTGTTATTAATAAATTTTTCTATTTACTTTCCCATTAAAGTGTGCGCGTTTAGGCGGTGCGGCTCAGAGGGGCTGTGGCTCGGGCGCCATCTAAACGACACTTCGCCTAAGGGCTGGACCAACTATACGCCCTGTTTCCCCACGCTCGTGCAAAAAATACTTGATAAAGTAAACGAGGATGAAGCTGAAGCACAGGTATGTTCATGCATCATTCAGGAATTGACTGAAAATACCTAGTAATCGTTAACGCAAATACCAGTTGATTGTTCATTCACAATTCCACATCATCATTTTTAATGGAAAGCGCCAGGGATCGATTTTCGACTCAAGGGTGATATTTTTATTTGCAAATTTTTGAGGGTTGGAATTGACGACGTGGTTCCTTAGAACTATTTATTTTATTAGGTTCACCAACAATTGATTACACTGATACAAACACATAATACATTTAAAAAGTAAAATAACAGTGCATCAGTTACATATATATAGGTAAACACCACATGCATAAAACAATGAATGAGACAATTATGCTAACTTACTTAGTAGGTAATAAGCGCTACTATTCGGTAAAAAGTAAAAATATTATAAAATAATAATATATAAATATTATGTAACAAAGTTGAAATACACTCGAGAGCAATGAATCCGGGTCACTTAAAGAATGTTAAAAATCTCGGAAACTAAAAATGATAGGTTAATGCAATAAATTGTATTTAATAGACAATGTAATACTCCTTAAATGAAAGTAAAAAAAATATGAGTCACCATACATTTTATTAACACAAAATTACATAAAGAAAAAAACTGCTGATCTCTCCTTAAAACAAAAATAGGAAACATGAAATTTTTGAACTTTATTACGATTTTCTTGAATTTTAATACTTCGTATTGCCTCCTCGTGCTTCCATTACTGCGTTTACGCGGTTTGGCATGCTGTACACCAAGTTCCTTATACGATTTTGGGGAATATTCTCCCATTCCTCTGTGAGAGCAATTTTGAGCTCACGAAGCGTGATTGGGGGAGGGTTTCGTTGTTTTACGCATCTGCCTAGCTCGTCCCAAGCATGCTCGATCGGGTTGATATCCGGGCTGCGCGCTGGCCACTCCATACGAGTAATGTTCATCTCTTGAAGGTAGTCATTCACAATCCTACCTGTATGAGGTCGGGCATTGTCATGCATAAATATAGCATCCTCACCTAAATTGACCATAAATGGACCAACGTGATCATTGAGGATTTCTTCCACATATCTTACGCTAGTTAAAGAGCCGTTTTCTATGATCACCAGCTCTGTGCGACTTTCAGAAGAAATTCCGGCCCACACAAGTACAGACCCACCACCGTAGGCTACTTTTTCTTCGATGCATGCTTGCTTGAATCTTTCCCCTGGTCTTCGATACACTCTGTGTCTTCCATCGTGCTTGTAGAGCATAAATTTTGATTCGTCGGAGAACATAACTTTTGACCAATCTTCAATACTCCAATTTACGTGGCTCTGGGCATATCTTAGTCTTGAAATACGATGCCCACGCTCCAGTTTAGGGCCGTTTGCAGGTCTAAGGGGTTTTAAGTTAGATTCAGCAAGCCGACGTCTTACTGTCCATGCACTTGGGTTACTTCCTCCGAGGCGTCGAAACTGATTTGTGAGTTCAGTTCCTGTGAGAAAGCGATTTCGAAGCATGGTGTTCACCAAGTATCGGTCTTCTCGTGCTGTGGTACACCTGGTTCTGCCCGTTCCTGGTCTGCGTAGGTTAGAACCAGTTTCTTCGTAACGTCGGAGAACTCTTTGTACTGTTGACAGCGACACACCGACAGTCCTAGCTGTATCGCGCTGACTCCGGCCGGTTTCCAGCATTGTAAGTATTCTGGTGCATTCTTCAGGCGTAAGCGACATAATTTCAGCTTGAATAATGAATATAGAGCACTATCAACATGGTTTATGTACCCACATAAATGACAGATTACAAACAAAAGCAAAACCAAATGCTGTAATTTCGTAGTTCCATCTTCGAAAGTGGCCCTTTTTCAAATTTGATTTTTTTATGATATAACTTTACAATAACTAAGAAGTTTTAATACCTTCATTTAAGGAGTATTACATTGTCTATTAAATACAATTTATTGCATTAACCTAGCATTTTTAGTTTCCGAGATTTTTAGGATTCTTTAAGTGACCCGGATTCATTGCTCTCGAGTGTATTATAGAATTGCTAAGGGTAAAATTGACATTCTTCGACATTGGTGAAACTAATAAGAATCGCATAAATATATAAAATAATCGCATAAAAATATATGCATAAGATAAAATAAAATCGTAGAAAATAGAAATTTATAGAAATTGATAAAAATTGATAAAAAATTATAAAAATTAATAAATAAATAAATGTATACATTAATAACAATAAGTAATTCATAAAAAATATTAATATCGGCACACAGAGATAAATTCAGATAAATGAAATATAATTAAAAATTATCAACAAAAAATTTAAAATTGATTGAATACTCTTAGAATCACTCTAATAGCGGCTGTACACTCTTATCCGAGTGCTCTCGCTAGGTCTGGCGAAAATGTCTCAAGCAAGGGGCTTCAGCCGGAGTACACTCAGTATGTACACTCTCGCCTAGTTCAGTTGTAATTGTGAACGCTGAGGGGATGGACGCAGACATTGGACTAGCTGCTGCCGTTGCTCTAAAGACACGAGAGTGTACAGCGCCGCACTCGCTACTGCCGCGAGATCCTTTGACTCGGGCACAAAAAACCGACACAGGACGAAGAGCATGCGAGGAACGTCGAGACAAACCGAAGAGGGCCGAGTGCTCTCATCTTCATTCTAGCAATCGGCCTACTTCGGTGTGCCTTGGCGAGAGTGTACGTACACCCGCCATAATTCTTTCAGATTTAGCCCCTACTGAACACATCTCAACGTATTACCCGGTATAGACTGCTCGACAGTAGTACGATCAGATCAAATTAATTGTCAAGCAAATTGACACCATACGACTCTTAAAAATAATGGTTTAAGCATCTATACAACTGTCAAAGAATGACAGTTGTGATTAATATACCGAAAATTTGAGTTAGTTATTAATTTCCCTGATTTTACCTACTAGCCCAGCTATTGACGATAATTTATTGCACCGACTCCATATACTTACTATTTAATTTGTTTCAGCTTAAATTCGAAACGGCCGTCAACACCCGCACCATTGAAATGGTTGGAATTGCGTTATCTTTTCTAACTATTTGTGCAGCTATATTTATTTTCAACGCTTTTCCGTATGTATTACCATATTTTTTTATTTGTGAAAATTGTTTGTTGATAATATTATTAATATTTTGTTCCTCGATCATTTGCTTTCACCATCGGAATTAAGGACGATTTTACTTCGGATTTAGGAACTTGATTTTAAATATTATAATGAAGGTTAAAAGTACGGCCGTTATTAATCGAGGTCGGAGAATAATTAAATTATCTTTAAAATGGTGAAGATTTCAGAAAAATACGCTCGATAAATTTTGCGTGATTCTCAGTTTTTTTCTCAGTGTAAAAATTATTAATCAATTCATTAGTAATCATTTGTACTGAATATTTGCACGCTATGAAAAATGGCAGACACTGTCAATGTCGTGAGCCACTCTTATTTTAAGATCTTGCATGTATGTATTGTTTTGTATCTGTATGTATACACATGTCCGAGCAAATAAAATTTCTTTCTTTCTTTCTTTATCCGCGTTAGACATAACTTTACCAACAACTGCAACTATTCTAAGCCACATGTGCAGAAGGAATTATTGCCAAACTTCCTTAACTCAAGGAATAATTGGGCAGGTTACGATGGGGGTATCTGAAATCCTCAAATCCGGGAACTTGCTCTATTTCCGGGAAGACGATCAGCATTCCCTAGGTGGTGTCGGGTTTATCGTCCATAAGTCCCTTGTGAGCAACGTGGTGAAGAACGAGAGCGTCTCGACCAGGATGGCGTATCCTTAAACTCAGAATATCCGCAAGATATTCGATGACCACGATCTCGCCTGACGGAGAGTGATGGATGTCTTGGCGTTTCCGGCTGTGGCCGTGTTTTTTTGTGACGCTGAAGATATATAATAGACCGTGACGTTCTTTTATGTTGGTCTTTATCTTTTACAGTAGCCTGCACAATAGACGGACCGTGATACATAGACACTTATTTTACGCTTTGCTCATGGAAGTGACAGTGCGCATGGTGCTGTACACTCAACAGTCATACTCTTTTGATGGCGTAGACCCACTTGAGGAAAACGCACGAAAAGGCATCGAATACTTCGTAAGTAACCGTATTCTGTTAATTATTGCAATTGAATTTTCATTGTGTTTTTGGCTTGGATTTGTAAACCGTCGCTTTTAGTTAGTCGTCAATTGTTTGCTCGCACGGTTAATTTATGCTTTATGCAGTCTAGCGCGACGCGAGCGCACGTCGCGACACCGGTTATACCGTGAAGTTTTCTTAGAAATTTTATTTTTCGAGTCGCGTCGCGTTGATCTGCACGAGGCTTAAAACGGTTGAAAAGCAAACTAGTTACGCGCTCACGCTCACTTAACTACTTGCTGACATACGACACATTGTTAAGATCGCCCCTCACATTGATTAATCCATATAATTATACCTATGGTTTTGTTGGTAATAAGGAAATTGTACTAATTTATTCAAAAAGATCTGTTAAAATATGCACAAATAATAATTATTTATTTATAGCAAATCGAAAGTTAACTTTTTTGAGGTAGGTAATGAAATTGGTGCTCATAGCGGTCAAACAACTTCAAACCTACGAAAAGTGCCAATTTAAAACTAGTCTTTGTATCCCCGTTAATTTACTTAATGTACGGGGATATTTTTCTTATTTGTGAGATAGGGTGGTCGTTTCTCAAAACAATTTCTCTCACCCCTTTTGATAAGAGCCGATTAAAATGCTCAAGGGAAAACACCTGTCACCAAAGCCAGTTTTCAAATGTACGTAAGAAGAATAATGGAGCCGATTCTCTTGTCACAAATACCTCTAAACTAAACTAAAAATCACTAAAATTTAGTTTATTCCTGTCGAACGACCATTCGATTTTAGTTACGTCAAAATTATTTTTTAATTTAGAGATTTTTATTTGCAGAATAGCTCTAAGATTCTCATAGCCAAAACTAAGGTATTTTAGTGATAGTTTAGTTCGGTGTACTAGAGAATCGGCACCAATGTAACTCTTTAAGATCTAAAGAGATTTAGTGCCTTTTTTTTTTAAGTAAGCTGCACCTGTTCTGAAAATATCAAGTACGCCAAAAATCATAAATAAGTAGTTACATCACGGTGTGCAAGGATTTAACGGTTATTCTCTCCGATATATAAGCTTAGCTCCATGCATTTCTTTGCAAAAAAAATATATGTTGTTAATTATTTGCCTACCTGATTGTATCCTATGAGAATATTGGCTATTAGAAGTATGCCTAATATTGGCTATTAGAAGCCGTTTTAAGCAAAAAACCGACACTTTAAAACTTAAGCTCCTATTTCTTCGAGAGCCTTTTTTCGATCCACAGTGGGGCGGTAGATTCTAATAGTACAAATTTTAGAAGACTTTTTGGCGTCACTAATCACTGGCTTCGATAGTTACTGGGAGGTTCTTGTCATTGTAGATACCTACTCCTTCATTTTGGGTTCTATGAGAAGTGGTTGGTGTATAACTACAATTATCGAGATTAGGCATGCTACGAGCTGATGGAAGCCAACACTCTGGGAGAACTAATATGTCCCAGGATATTTCTGATCTTCGTAGAAGGGTAGTCGAGATTAGGCATGTTACAATTAACGCTACGGATATTTTGAGACAAGAGATTGAGGGAGCAATTACTTTTTTATAGCTACTGGCCCTTAAAAAACATCAAAATAGATATTGGTATAGTCGAGGAGCCAAATAGTGCTATGGTTAGTTCGTCAGATATGCCTATCAATTTTATTACGAGCAAGTTCCTCCGTGCGGCCTCTGAACAAGTAATTTGAGAGTCCTTCAGGAATCAATGGAATCTTGCTGACTCCGATTTTCCCCTCGGCCACGAAACGTTGAGCCCGAAGAATCTCGGGCACAAGAGCACTCGTTACGAACTGCAGTACTTTTGAGTCGATGTAACACCTCTGAAGGAATTTGCCTACGTTACAATCTGTACGTACAATTGAACATAAGAAAAACGAGTAACAAACTGTGATATAAAACCTGTAGGTAATATTTACACCGGTAGGAACTTCATACTAGGTTCATATCCGATAAAAAACTGAAAACTGTAATGGTAAAAATTAAATATAGGTACTACAAAATTTCAAGAATCATCATCAATCTTACCAAGTTCACTTTCAAAATCCAAATTAGCCTTTCTTTGTAATGTTTTAAATAAATGCCGTAATATTACAATCTAGCATATTAGCTAAGAAGTAATCTAAATATAACATAATCTGCTAAGTTACTATACAATTCAGAAATCGTCCAATAACGTCTGTCACTTGGAAGACATTTAATTAACGTGTTCTCTATAATAGTCAGCACTTCTACTGCAGTTTAAAAGCATGGCGATTGATGAGAGTCTTTTAGATGTTATGTTCACTCACACTACACTACACTAAACTAACTCAAAAACTTTTACCCTTTTAGTCTTCGGCGTTATGTCATGGAGTTGGATCGCCTCGACATTCACGTGATGGTGAAGTCTGTGTTCATGAGCTTCTGCATATTTTTTTATAACTATGTTTACGACATCCATTTTGAGGTCCCGATGGAAATCGCCATTTTTATTATGTATCAGGGCGCGTTGAGTATATGCCTTAGCACTTTTTTTTGAAAACTTTGTGTTATTTGACGATTGCTTTAGTTAGTGCAGCCCCACAGCTGAATACCGTAGGTCTGCCCCAGAAGGAGGGAAATGTTTTTCGAGAGTACGCATGTATGTCTAATTATTTGGCATGCCCTGCAGCCTAAATGGCTTGATGAATTTTAACATATGAGGTCTAAAATCGGTTATAGTGCCGTCAGCGTTTTGGTTTTCAATATAAATTATGCCATTGATCTTTTTATGTTTAATCACAAATGTCCCACAAAAAGGTTGTAGTTCTTCAATTCATACAATGAAATACAAATTATAGTATGCGGCCGCTAAAAAGGCACTTGGGAGTTTTTAAATGGCGAAAACAATGCTCTACAAAACCAAAGTTTTCCTATTCAGATAGGTAAATAGGTAGGTATTGGAGATTTCCTCCAGCGACAGTACAGTCTGTTAGAATCGCATGATATACCGCCTCAGTAAAACTTAAGTTACGTTAAAATGATTTACAACAAAACAGGCCAAGCCCAGACTCAGGCCAAGCTCATGCTTGTATTCCACATTTACTTATATTTCCTTTTTAAGGTTTCTTTTACTAGCACAAACAATTTGTGCCGGCTATTTATTGTGCTGTTTTTACATGATGGTATGAAGCATTTACCACAAGTAGTCTTTGATCGATTCATAAAATAGGCATTATCATTTCAAATTTAAAAATAAAAATCGATAAAAAAAAACTCAAATTGACGGTCAAGTTTGACGGTTTGACTAAGTATACTCAATTTTCTGCATGGAATTAGTATGTACTCTTTTAATTTTAGTTTAAATTAAAATAATAAGTATTAAACGTGGCAAAGATCTTATGCTATTCGCGTCTTTTGTGACGTCACACGAACAAACCTTTAAAAAAATAACTAAAGATTGGAAAAACCAAAACATTGGAATTATGAGTTTCAATTACTAATATATATAAAATAAAAAATATAAAAAAACATAAGTACCTACCTGAAAAATGCTTTGCATTCTGAATCGTCAAATGATGAGTATATCTTCAACTAATTACTACTAATGATGTATCTTTACAAGAAATTATGAATAAGATATAAACAACACTTTTCTTGCTAGTTTGTAGGGTTATCCGGAAAAACTCATGTCGTATGTAATTTTTTGCGTTGCTAAATTGTAGACTTGTCGTTGCAATTTAGATATTTGTAAGGTTTTTCCGTTACAATTATTTGGCTTAGAGACTTATGGCACAGACACTATTGTAAGATTTACGAATTTGTAAATTGTAATTGTAAAATTTTGTCTCAAATTGTAAATAGAAACAAAGTTTACATACCCTACCTACCTACCTTACCTACTTACCTACCTACTTACACCTACCTTCATCTACCTACACCTACACCTACCTACACCTACATACACCTACTTACACCTACCTTCACCTACCTACACCTACCTACACCTACATACACCCACTTACACCTACCTACATACCTACCTACTACCCTGCCTACCTACCTACCTACCCTACCTACCGTACCTACCCTACCACCACCCACCTATCCTAAGAACCATCTCCTGATAATAACGAACACTTCAAAAAACTAATTAGTGATATTGGTCCAGCCGCGGGATGCAGTGATCAAGGGAAATTGGGATTAATTTTATATATAGATTTAACACTGAGAAAAACTAAACGCCAGGCGTAATAAACATAAACCTGCTATTGTGTCTCGTTCAGTGTCCTTCATGCGATTAATTATCCTTACCTTGCTTTCTTTATTAGTACCTATTACTATTCAACAATAATAAAAAGTAATATTGAGTATATATAGGTATATTTATTTAGTTATAACCACTTAAATTGCAATGCCTTAACAGCTATCTAATTACGCAACATATTATCGTTGACAATTCCGACTAATCTGTTTCAATTTGACAGGTCAACAATATTCATTGTGTTATTTACGTTGTTGAGCACATTTTTTTTTCGAACGTACGAAGCAATGGATTAGCAATCTGTTTCAAAACGATTCAGATTCTGATTGATCGTGTATTACGTAATTAGGGTACTGGCAACTAAGTTCTAAGAACCTACCACAACATCTTAAAATTTTTTTACACTTAGTTCGCAATAAAGAATTTGAATTTGAACAGAACATTCAATTATTTTATTGTTTCAGCCTTATGTCTGCGAGGGGGCTTATGTTCTCCTAGAGTACTCGCGTCTCGTTGTGTACGGCTGGATGTTCATAGAAGGAATATTCCTGAACACCCTGATCTCTGCAAACACTCTTCGCAATGAGATTCCCATCAACTACTTCTACACAGGCGGGTGGGGTGTACCCGGTATCGTTATAGCAATTTGGGCAACTGTAGTGGGTCGACACTATTCTAAAGAGCCTCTAAACACGTAAGTGATTAACTTTATTATTTTTTAAATCATCTGACTTTACTATAGATAGGTAAGTAGTTTTTTTTTCAATGACGTGAGATCCTACCAGCTTCCCTAAAAATATTAAATCGTAATATTTTAACATGTATATTCCATTACGTGACTAAATAACCTCTTTTCGATTTGTATTCGCTATGTGGCTCAACAAAGTGTTATTTCATTATTTTAACTCGACTACGGCGAAGCAAAAACGAGGGTTATGATTTTGACCAGTATGTATGTATGTTCATCTGTTACCTCAAGAATTCTAAACTACTGATCATAATTTGACAAATGAGGTATCGTTGGAAGCGTCTTGATCGGCCACTGGTTAGGCTATGTGATGTCACATTAAATGAAAAGACTCGGAGTCACACGGGCATAAATCGAATGGATTACGTGTGACTCCGGTTTTTTTGTGAGCATGTCTGTAACGTCTTGTTTACTTATACCTTTTTATTTAACTTTTTTGTCGTAGTTGGGTTTTAGTTTTTTTTTTTTTTTTTAATTTATGATACTCATAACATAACACCACGCTTGTAATCTCCGAAGGGTTAAGCAGAGATGTATCTATAGTGCACCCAAATTTCGCCATGTTCCATGTAATACAGGGGCATATTGCCATCAAACGGACACAAATGCAACCTCCAGAATAGGGGGGGATTATAAAAATACTCATATTTAAATATTGTTTCAGTTGCTGGTATGGATACAACTACTTGCCCTCATATTACATCATACAAGGTCCTATACTGGCCATTGTATCGGTAAGTTTAAAATGATTATAATTTCATAAGCCTTGTGTCAATTGGGATTTCCCATCGGTAAATTTTCAGGAGACTAAGGGGTTGAGTTACCAAACAAATTATGATTCAATTAACTTATAAACAGAAGGTTCAACGCCAAAAATTACATTAGTAACATAAAAAATATACGAGTTTTCATTCAAACTTTCACACCCCTAAAGATTTTTGATACTTGTTAACTATCAAAAACCTTTCTTGGCCAACCCGTCATACTTTTCATACAAACGCTCGTCCGTGATCATGGCGTTTTAACACATCTTTCTTAGAAAAATTAAAACTAATATGTATCTTGTGCACTAGGTTTCAAAGAAAGCAAAAAATTTAAAAAAATTGATGCATGTTCGTTATAAGCCTCCAAAAATCTGTTTTTTTGCATAAACTTTACCTGAACTTTGGCCGGTCATAATATACTCATAATTTGTAAAAGTAAAGAAAACATCAAACACGCACATGTAATGGAGATTCTAAATGACAAACATTTATTTCACAAACTTGTAAGGTTTACTCAAAAACACGTGTTTCCTGATACAAATTTTTCCACACCATTTTTCGTACAATGTTATCGCGTCCTCACTCGTTTGTGAGCAGTTCTCACTTGTGCTCGATGAAACAACAAGCTTTTCGACCATGCTTGCGTTGACTATAGACGGACCGGAAAAGGGTCCTCTTAAGGTCACCTTTGTTGTTTGTGGAACTCTTGTGAATAAATTCGTGCCTCTAGACCCAGCAGCTTACCTATAAAATAATTATATACTTTTTTTTTTGGGAATCCCCTCTGGGCATAAAATTTTAAGGCATAATATTGTTCGGCAAAACGTTTTCGCATAATGCAAACTGTCATTTGGTCTAATTTGTTTTGGCATAATTTGGCGTTGCATAATTTTTTAAGGCATAATATTTATTCGTCTATTAATCATGAGCCATAAATATATACATTATTTTTCATGATTTGGGAATTACTCCATTGGATTAGGTTAAGGTGCGGTGCGGGTGGCCCTTGGACCACCCCTGAGCTGCGAACATGTTTGTTTTTATATGAGTTATATTAAGATTTATTATTTTTATTCCAAAGAACATTGTGTGTAAATATCATTATGCGTTTTTATAACATTATGCCTCATTATTATTATGCCAACAATAGGTATTTATGGCAATAAATATTATGGCAAAACATTTATGCCTAATAATATTGTGCATATTGATCCTTATGCTGAATTTCGTTATGCCAATGTAAATTATGACAACATATTTTATGCTTATGATTAGTAAACCTTTTTTTTTCAACCTGTATAGTCCCACTGCTGGGCAAAGGTCCCCCACATAATTTTCCAAGGTGTGTGTCTTTGTGTGTTGCCTTCTCCGACCAATCTCCCGTAGCCACATAGGTCGTCACGCGATCGCGGGAAAGTCGGAAAGGTATACATACCGTGGCCCCTGACTGGCAACACTGAAGGAACACGGGTGGGTTTTCGTCAGTAAGAGTCTGACAAGCCCTTCTCCCGCTCCGCCCAGAGCGGATGAAGTTATTTGATAATATCGCACACAAAAAAAAAAAAAGTCGTCACGCTAGCGTTTCCTAGGCCTACCCCGGTGACGGCGCCCGTTAATATGTCGATACTAAATAAATGACAAGTTTACTATAACTTGTTTAGTTTCAAGTACGAAATGCAAAAGCGATGGCGTTCAGCATGTGCGAGTAGGTCGGTCAGCACTGAAAGATGAACGATGAACACTTTAGTTTTTGATGTGTAGCATCTTTCCTCTCGCTTTCCTGCAATCTGTGGGACTGATTTGAAAAGGGACGGAAGTGTGTAACACGAAGCTGGGGATGAGCGCGCTATTTGATTTGACCTAAGAGCGCGCGCGGTCCTAGTGTTGGCGATCGAATGGTACCAACCCATTTTCCGAGAGGTTGGTACTGTTAGTCAAGATGTCAGATGTTACACACCATATGCGACTACTGTAACGCTCGTTTTTATCAACAATATTTGTATCACAATATTTAAAAAGCAGAATAGATGTTAAATTCAGATACTTAATATAACTCATTTATTACACGCTGAAAAGTTATGTATCGAATAATTTTGGGTCTATTTAGGTCACAGATAAACACTGTTACGTGGTTACATATTCGTGGCCAGATAGGCAGTCGCTCCATGTAAAATACTGGTATTCAGCTGCATCTGGTTAGACTGGAAGTCGACGCCAACATAGTTGGGAAAAGGCTAGGCAGATTGATTGTGCTAGGTAAATTCTAGGCAGATTAATTGTGCTAGGTGAATGCTAGGCAGATTGACTGTGCTTAGTAAATGCTAGGCAGATGAATTGTGCTAGGTAAATGCTAGGCAGATTGATTGTGCTAGGTAAATGCTAGGCAGATTGATTATGCTAGGTAAATCCTAGGCAGATTGATTGTGCTAGGTAAAAGCTAGGCAGATTGATTGTGCTAGGTAAATGCTAGGCAGATTGATTGTGCTAGGTAAATGCTAGGCAGATTGACTGTGCTAGGTAAATGCTAGGCAGATTGATTTTTAGGCTGGTGTGTAGGGTTTAATGGAGATCCCGCGTCTTTTATTACAGAGATCGACATTGGTTTCTTACAGAATCTGTAAACTTGTCTGTAAAATGTCTTCCTAAACGAAACTCCGATCACCAGTTTAAAAATAAAATACCTAAATGAACTATTTAAAGCTAAACAAACCTGCGTTACAAATGATTTCATTAATAATATCGAGTTATCAAAATAAATAGAGTGAACTTATTATGCCATGAATTTTATTAGTGAAAATAAAAATAATCCCAGTCCAGTTACGTAGGTAAGGAAAGCTTTGGATGTCAATAAGTGATAGATAGTACGTATTAGTTCTCGGTTTTTTTTTTCATGTTTTGATAAATCCGAAATCTGACCATAAATATGACATAATTATGCCATTGACCGACATTTTAAAAACACCAAACTACCTACTTATTTTAAAACATAACTAAAAGAATCTCATACTTAAGAAAGTATAAAAACCGGCCAAGTGCGTGTCGGACCACGCACAATGAAGGGTTCCGAAGTGAGGATGAATAATTATTCGCTATAACAAACTTAACTTTGTAGTTGAAAAACATGTTCTCTCATACGGAATGTATGGGAGAACATGTTTTTGCAACCGCAAACGTAATTTGGTCGATTATTACTCGTGAACTTGTAAAGCCTACTTAGCTGTGATAGTTTTCCTTTTAATTTCGTTATATACACCTACTACTGCCGTGAATTTTTTCACTTATCTCAAACCAACCATTTCGCTGGCAGGGGATTTGACTCTAACAAAAATTAGCACTTTAAAACTTAATATTTCGCAAACGGATCCCGGAATCTAAAAATCGTTTTGAAAAACTCACAATATTTTTGAACGACCTTTCCAACGACACCCCCACAACAAAGCATAGATGAGAAAAAAAAACATCCCTATTTTACGTGTAGGGGAGGCAACATTTTTTTTTTTTTATGTTACTACTCTGTCGGCGTGATTAATATGTATACCCATGGCAAATTACAGCTTTCTAGTACAAAGAGTCTCTGAGCTACGCTGCGGACAAACAGACTGACATGGCGAAACTATAAGGGTTCCTTATTTACTACGGAACCCTAAAAGGGATCTAAATCAGTTTTTTAAATTAAGTGTTAAGACGCCGAATATTTTCCTAGTTCTTCATTCAACTCGCGTTTTGTTGAAAAAACACCGTAGTTCAAAGACCCCTTTTCAGGTTTAGGGTAAACTAAAAATAACGTTATGTACCCACCAAGATCCAGGCAGCTTGCTTAGGTACCTACTCCATGTAATGCACTACTTCTTATTCAATAAACATCCTCGCTTGAGTTGTGAGCACAATATACATGCAATAAGGAATGAATCATTGCTTTCAAGATGTTCCGATTTCACGCTCGATCAGTTTTTATTTCAAAGGCACTTATTTTTCAATAAAAGATTATAAATACCTTTTTATTACACCTATTGATTAAACGTTATATTCCTTTATTGCATTTAAAAATATTAAAAAAAACAAAAACAAAACATTTAAAAATATTAAAAAAAAAAAAAAAAAAAACAAAACATTGAAAAATATTAAAATAGTGGCCCATGGGCATGAGAAACAAAGTCCAAGCTGTCGGTGGTCAGGGCTCTACAGAGAGGAACCTCCTCACTATGCGTGCCGTGTCCAGGAGTACTGCTTTCTGAATCAATCCCTTGACCCAGCCGCGCAATGAGGACCACCTGAGGTGTTGGTAGAGGCTCTCCGCTATAAAGCCATTAACCGTTACGATTATCGGTACAATGATTGCAGAGTCCACGTCCCACATGTCGACAACCGCGTGTGCTAAGTCAAGATACTTGATATTTTTATGATGATTATTATGGTGGCAGCCACAAAAACCACGTATTTACAATTTACCGACTTCCCTACGCCTACAAATTTATTTATTTATTTCAAACACAATTATAACACCTTTACAGACTACATCAAAAGCGATGTTAAAAGTCACAATATTACAAATTTGCCTGTAAGCAAACTTACAGATAACCTATTATCTTCACCTGAAAAAATAAAAGCGGTTAAGTAGGCTTTTTTCATACTGACTGACGATATGTCCAGTGGCCAATATTTTGCTAAAGGCACCAAAAAAGCAAGGTATCTAATCATAATGTACTTTAAGCCGAGCAACACACCTGCACAAATATTAAATAGACTCCTTGACAGTTCAAAAGTGCCTGCAAATAGATTAATTGAAATAAATGCTTTGAGTTTAGGATAAAATACAAAAGACGACGTATATTTAGTAACCTATGCCGCTTAATAGTTCTTAAAGAGTCATAAAGAACCCTGTAAGAAATCGACACGTGTTGCACCTCTCAAGGAGGCACTCTCAGGATGCCGATTGACTTGTTGCAAACCCGGACACGACGTGTTGCCACGTCAAACGCTGAACGCGCTTAACTATCTTGAGTTTTGGATGTTTAAAAAGAATGACGTTACATATTGATGATCAACTACAATCAACATTTCATTTAGCAGTGTTTTGTATAACCTCATTGGGCAACGTTGTCTGTGCATCAACAAGGTTCATGTCGTGTTGCTTCCGATCTTGCAACAACCAGGCAACCGTGACGCGCCTTCATTGTTGCTGGTAAACATTAGGTTTCATTTCGTCAGTATACAACGTTTATACACTTTATGCTGAAAACCAACGATACAGTACTGCATTCGTGACTTTACAGTTACGCAAAATTCAAAAGCGGTTTTATCGTGAAATAAAAAATTGCAACTTTAAGAAAAGACGTATTCCGTATTATTAAAGTTTTGATTCGTAAAATCATAAAATATCATTTTTTTTTTTTTTAAGAAAATCGCGTAAGTGTTAGGTATAGGTTCGTGACTGTACACGTTACTTGTTGCAGATCAACATGTTATTCTTGGGAACTATTATGAGCGTCGTTATAATGAAACTGCGTCGTACAAATGACTCTGAACTCAGAAAAATACAGTAAGTTCACGTTTATAATATAAACCGATCACTTATACGAGGTGGAATTTTTGATCGTCACCTGCACGCGAAGCATGACAACCATAGAAACGGGTCTACGGCTTTTTGTCGACGGAAGAATAGACAAATGACAGATTGTGATTGTTTATATGTCATTTTGTCTATTCATCCGTCGACAAAACCCGTTTCCATTGTGGTCATGCTAAGCGTGCTGGAAGGAAAGTACTGGAGATAACAAATTTTACTCAAAGGAATAGCATCTCAGTTTTCCTATTTGTATTAATATAATATGATTTCCGATGCTGTACCAATTATTTTAATTAATATTTTTCACCAGGAAAACGATTCGTGCCACATTAATCCTGCTGCCACTGTTGGGCATAATAAACATATTTAACTTGTTTGACTACCCTTTGGATGGATCTTCTACTGGTTTCGCTATATGGGCCTACTTTACACACTTCTTCCGATCTTTTCAAGGAGTCTTCATTTCTTTCATCTACTGCTTCTCAAATGGGGAGGTAAGTGTATTTGTTTGTACTTTATTTACTTACATATTTTTACTTTATTTACTTACAGCTTTAGATGGATAAAACACTGACTTCTTGATTCCTCATGCCCAGGGGTATCCGAAAATACCCCATGTGTGTTCTGCGATTGTTGTTATAGCTTTCGAATTATTTTATAAAATTTCTTGATCGGCCCATATCAATTTTATTAACTTTGCTTGGATAGTTTTTGAGTAAGCTTCAATAATACGTATTTTTCCCACTTAGTATAATATATACTAAGTGGGGTACTAAATATTATGTGGATGATATGATGATAACTTCCTGTCACTGTTATTTACATAGCAGGTAGTGGTATTCGAATTTGTGTGGGTAGGTACCACAGCTAAAAAGTGAAAAATAAAAACTTTTTACAAAAAAAAACACAACCGACTTCCAAAAATAAAACACTACAAAGTGACTTTAATTTTGGAAGACGGTGGCAAAACACAAAAATTCAAAACTAAAGACACCGACTTCCGAAATTAAAGTAATTTTTCACTTTATAGTGTTTTTTTTTTACATGGTGTTTACATCCTTTTTGCAATTTTCATTGTTACGGAATATTCTTTCAGACATAAAATTTTCCTATCATTAATAAAAAATAAAAAATATTTGTTCGAAAAGGAGGAACTTACGTTCGTATGATCCAGAGTCGAGTCAAATTTTATGTTGTAACCGTTTTAGGCGAGCAATCCTTCCGTTACCGAATTGGAAATCACCGGAAACGTACGGACTGCACATCTTTTGATTGAAATGGGTAATTAGTTCACAGACCTGCCTGGCATCTCACTTCCAGTTAGAGATTAGATCCTTAGAGCCTGAGTAAATCACTTTGAAAACTTAATGCAATGTAGGTATACCTACATATTTGTGCTCATGGCTGTACCTACCTACGTTGTGTTTACAAATAATATTTTTGGTACTACAGTTAAAGTTTGTAAAAGTATTCATAATATTATCCAAATTTACTGAAACATCACAATTTAGGTTAGAAAGGCGATAAAGAAGAAGTGCGAGAGACGAACTTGGTGTAGGTTCGGATGGATCGAGCGGCGCCGTAGAGCACTCCCTCCCGGTCGACCGCGGGAACAACCCGTCTTGTAAGTACATCGATCAGATGCAACCTTGTGAAGACCGCAAGAATCCGCTGGATGCGTGAAGCACAGGCCCTGACCTGTGCTGCAGCAGTCGACGTCTTTCGCTGAAAAGGGGAGCATTCTAATACTGCCCTGCTAAGCCGAAAGTCGGTATCTCTGGGATACGCACTTTTAGTTTTTTTTATACCATTCAATAGCTATAATAATTTCGCATCTAATGGTATAAGCCACATACCGCTATGTAACTTAAAACATTTAAAAAAACCACTCAGAACTACTTTATGTCCTTATGTTTCCTTAAATTACAATTTACAAAAAGTCAATTTTCTCAAAACTTACTCCGATTGAGATACCGCCTTTCGGCTTAGCAGGGCAGAATAGTCCGCAATGCACTTAAATAATATAAGGAGGCTACACAGTTGTACGGGTCAACATGATTCAGCTGGGCGGCAGAATTGAATAATTATATATTATGCTGCCCGGCTGTACCGAATCATGCCGACAGAATTTTTTGAAATAGATGACCTACTTTGGATGATTAATGGACTGCAATATTTTTTGGACAGTTGCATTACTTCACCGGAAACAATGAGTATTTATTGCGATGCGTTATTTCAGCGCCATCGCTGATGAAAACATGGAGCTGGTCCCCGTGCCCACACGAACCTGGACCCGCCCCTCATCTACTCATATGGTTTCTGACATCGAAGCTGGACCAAGCCATGCTGAGTAAGTACTTACTTCTTGACAATCTCTCTCTCTAACTCTAAAAACACATTTCGTGTAGAGTCTGACCGAATTTATTTAGTATTCGGATTTCAGAATTTTCGGCTTAAATATACATTTTCGGCTGTTTTAAAATAAAACTAAAAATATTTAATATACCTAGTATTCGAAACAAAAATATCAGATTGTTTTTTATTATTGTCTTTGAGAAAAATTCAAAGATACGTATTTATTTCACTTTTAAGTAACGAAAACCTATCGATATTCAAAAAAACATTGTATTCGTTTGCAAAAAGCAGTTCGAATTTCGTTTCGTTTTAGCCGAAAAAAAAACGGTCGGTGTCTATCGTCATGTCGTAAGCTCGTGTCCAAAGAACACAACTGAAAATTTTTCAACTTTTTTCTTTCTTGATAGTTGTTTTGTCAGATCGGATTTTACAAGTTGTGCCAAAATCACTGATAACGATCTATGTGTGGATAAGACTTTGCGGGCTTACTGTTGTAAAGCCTAAGTGCTAACTTCAGGGTGGCAATGGCTTTAAAGGCGAGAACTAGAACGATACATTCGTCTTTCACGTTTTTACTGGTGGTAAACACTGTCGACTCCACTTTTCATAGAGCTCATACGCCATGCCGCCATACATTTTGGAAGTGAAACCTCTGGGAGGGTCACCGGCATTACGTTTGCGCTTAAGTTTAACCCTCGCGGACGGTCAGCGGCATTAGCTTTGAAACCGAGTTATAAAACACTGTAAAACGAAGTAAAATTGTGTTTTCAGTATTTCAATAATTTATTATGTACGTGCACAATAATGTGACGTGTTACACTTAAACATTCGCGAGATAATGTTTTACCAATACAACGCGTCCCCGCGTAAACCCCACGTAAAGTCAAGTAGTTTCCGTGGCCGGTAGCTGCACTTGTTGCGTTCAAGTTGGAGCAAGTCGAACAAGGAATGTCTGATATAGACAGGAAGACAATGGTTACAAAGTTACTTTATTTGGTACGCGACTTCGTCCGCATGAAATATCTCGTTTTAACAAACAAAAAATCCCCCCATCCTGTTTTTTTTCCCCTTATAGTGAAAGAATTTTCGGATTTGGTTACATATAAACATACAAACTCACGAATTTTATCATTAGTACTATAGCCAATGAAACTTTTCAAGACGGCAGTACAGTGTTATCATTATATATCTTGTCTCATGAATGGTAGCACTGAATTTTGCAGTCATGTGATTGGTAGTACTGTTCTGTCAGTGGCCATTTTGAATTCTATTAGTATAATAATACTCTAAAATTCAGTGCTACCAATCGCGGCCCGGGTTTTAATGAAAATAGACAATAAGGTATAGTACGACACAACTTAGATGTAGCATAAATTTGAAAATTTGAAAGAAAGAAAGAAAGAAAGAAAAATAAGTTTATTTGTCACAGAAACACGTGCACAAAAAAAAAAAAAAGTTGATAAACTCGAGTAAATAATAAGGAAAATGAAACAGAATAGATTTAAATACAATAACGAGCACAAAACAGAAATAGTCGGCAGCTGCTGGCACGTCATTTGCATTCATTTATTTCAATTTCACGAATGTATTTGGTTATATGACTTCACAAGTTATTGCGTTTGCGTAAAGATCATTTTCACCTAAAGCAGAGTAATAAATATTGGTGATTTTGAATGCGTACCTACTCAGTACAGATGGCGACCGGTTTTACGAATTTTGTCGATGCTACATCTAAGTTGTGTTGTACTGTAAGAAAACTGTAACACCTAACATATTTTTTATATCTTTGACCATTAGTACATAAAGACCGCTGTGCCCACAATTAACCTACAATGCGTCTTCACGGAATTTTGTGCAGATCCCAGCCCTAAGCTCCAGCGTTTGAACGTAGATAATGAAATCAGAATCGCAGGAGCCGGGCCTTCTGCTATCTATTTTGTCTAGCGGGGCGGGGTGATAAGGGTGAGGACAGGGGGCCATGGGGCGCGCTGAGTCCGGGGTGGCACTGGAAGCAGTCCACTCACGGATCGCTCTGGTGCCGCACGTTGATCTAGCAACAACCGCGCGCGCGATCTCGGCCTGAGTTTTCTCTAAAAAGTTTTATTGCTACCTGAACTTCTTGGTGGGTATTAAAGTATCGTAAGTAAATAGGGATAATATTACAAGCGAATAGTAGTACCTACTTAATTCCTTCGTAACTAATAACTTTTTTTTTAACTTATAAGTAAAAAAAAATATTTTAGTTACGAATCTTTTTTTCTAAATTTAAGTTAGTTATGATTATAAGTTATAACTAACTTAAGAAAAAATATTCTTGTGTCTAGAGCCCTAACCAACGGCGGCTTAGACCCTGTTACTGACACCAGCGTATCCCTGTTTTTAACATTTTCAAAATAATTATTTGTATTTATTTTTATTAAGTACAAGAAATATTTAAAATTGTAATATAATACGACTTCAGACAAATAAAAGCAATCTATTAAATAAACCGAAAACCTTTATTTTTTCTTGTTTCATTTAATTTTGTTTGCCCAAAAACACAGATCCCACATGTTCGAAGGTAAGATATTTAATTGTCTTTTTCTTTCTAATCACAAAAGTTTAATTAAACGACAGCGTAACGTTTCTCGGTTGACACAAAAGGGGATATAATTTTCCGTTTATTTTTCTCATGCGTTCCTTGCTGATTATTTCTAAGTTGGCTTGCACGCTTGCTTCGGCAATGCCTTCTTGAACTCATTTAGGAAATATAATTCTCTGGACTCTCATGGAAAATTTGCTTGTGTATTTAGTCTTTTTTCTTGTTATTTACTAGAAATTAAAGTTAAGTGGATACGATTCGAAGTAAATCTTGTTAGATTCTTAATTGAAGTTTATTAAAGTCAGGAGCCTGGAAAGTTATATTTCCAAAATGAGAAAGAAGGCATTGCCGAAGCAAGCGTGCAAGCCAACTTAGAAATAATCAGCAAGGAACGCATGTAGGCAAACAATGCAAGTTTTGACTAAAAAAATTCTATATTATCCACTTAACCGATTCGAATACGGGCAAACAATGCAAGTTTCGAAGAAAAAAAAAAAAATATCCACTTAACCGATTCGAATACGCCTAAGAAGAATGATTAATGGTGATACTAAACATACAAGCAGGAGGAGCTCGTGGCTAAGTAATAATATCCGCAAAGGTCGATCCATCAGGTTAAGCTACGCTTGCCGGGGTTGCTCCGTGGATGGGTGACCATCTTTATATACCGAGACTCCTGCGTGCCTCGGATAGCACTTTAAGCCGTTGGTCCCGGCTGTCATTCGTGGATCCTTGACAGTCATTACGGGTCGTCAGAAGCCCGACAATCTTACCAAGGGGTAATATATTACCCAGTTACTGGGTTGTAGAAATCAGATAGGCAGTCGCTCCATGTTAAATACTTGTTCAGCTGCATCCGGTTAGACTGGAAGCCGACCCCAACAAAGTTGGGAAAAGGCTAGGCAGATTTTAAAAAAATACAAGCAAGCAAGCGTGCATGTATTTATAGGGTTAAAACTACCATACCACCTAACCTGTCTGAGTCAGATGCGCCTTACGGCCGAACCCAATAACCTATTTTCAGTAAAAAAGACAGATTTTATTGATGGTAGGAGGTTATTGATGGTAGACAGTATAATTCTATCAGTCATTGAATGTCATTCCGTAAGATCCCTTTTTTTTTCTTCTATATTTTTTGAATAATTTAGTAGTAAATGTGTTCTAATTTGTACTATGAAAATAAAATGGAAAAACTATATAATTTCGCTAATACAACATATTTTATGTGGCTCCTCAATCCTGACGGTCTATAGAAAATATATTTACGTAGCTACTAAAGAAGTTGATCGAATCGGATAACAATTTACACCAATATTTAGTAGAAATTTCCACTAAATATTGGCGTAATCCAACATACTGCACATTCAGTATTTAAAAACGTTCCTGGCCGGTACTTTCCACTGAGTCAGGTTGAGAATCAAATTCAAATTCAATATATTTTATTTCACATAAACCTACTCGGGCACTTATGAAACGTCACAAGCACGGTTCCAGTTGATCGTTTCCTATGGAGAAGAGCCGGCAAAAAACACCACGGTTTACTCGGTGAAATTTATGGATTATTATGAAAAATCAAAGCATTGTAGCTATCTCAAATTCAGCCCTACAAAACCCTTTTTTTTTGTACAGACTACGCATATGTACAACTAAATCCTACCAAATTTTCAAAAATCTCCGTCGGCTAGTTTTCACGTTTAAGAGGGCGCCTAAAGGTCCACTAGCGCCACTCTTTAAAAAAAATATTATCTCGTGACTGAGAACGACTTATGAATAACGGCTAATAAGGACCCTCGGTAAGTGTGTCTAGAATTTTCTAATACCTTTTATAAAGCTTTATATTGAGACACGAAGCAACAAAATACGATCTAAAGAAAAGCGGCCACATTCCTCTAGATCGTATTTTGTTGCTCCGTGTCTCAATATGAAACTTTAATACTCAATATGGACCTTTAGGCGCCCTCTTAAGGTGGCTCCTCAATTCAGACGTCTGAATTGAGGAGCCATCTTACGTCTAGTATCTTTGTTACGTCCTGTAACTTTTTAAGGGTTTCACTACAAATTCCTGGATTGGGCCTACAAAATCGGCAAGTTTATGCATGCCGGTTTCCTCACGATGTTTTCCTTCACCGTTTTTGAAGCAAGTGATAATTATACATACAATACGCACATGATTCTGAAAAGTCAGGGGTGCGTGCCTTGGGTTCGAACTTGAGACCTATGACTTGGCAGTCTGCCGGTCACCACTAGACTATCACTGCTAAACAACGGTAACAGTATAATAATATGTACGTACATGGATCGAGAGGGTTAATCATATAATAAATAATCTATATAAATAAAAAAATATCAATAAACGTGTTGCTAAGCGCAAAACTCGAGAACGGCTGGACCAATTTAGCTTTTTTTTTAAATATTCCTTTATGTTCGAGAAAGGTTCTTATAAGTGAAAATTTGGAATAATTGCCCGGAAAAACGTAAAAACCCCACTATTATTTTTCCAATACAAACTGTTCTAAAACCAAATCAAAGAAAAGACGTCTGTCGGGTCAGCTAGGTAGGTGTATATAGGTAGGTAGGTATGTAGGTAGATAGGTAGGCATGTGGGTAGGTAGGTAGGGTAGGCAGGAGTAGGTAAGGTAGGTAGGTGTAGGTAGGGTAGGTAGGTACCTACCCTACCTACACCTACCTACCCTACCTACACCTATCTAGGTCTACCTACACCTACCTACACCTATCTAGGTGTAGGTAGGGTAGGTAGGTATAGGTAGGGTAGGTAGGTATAGGTAGGGTAGGTAGGTGTAGGTAGGGTAGGTAGGTGTAGGTAGGGTAGGTAGGTGTAGGTAGGTTAGGTAGGTGTAGGTAGGGTAGGTAGGTAGGTGTAAGTAGGGTAGGTAGGGTAGGTAGGTGTAGGTAGGGTAGGTAGGGTAGGTAGGTGTAGGTAGGATAGGTAGGTGTAGGTAGGGTAGGTAGGTGTAGGTAGGGTAGGTAGGTGTGGGTAAGGTAGGTAGGTGTAAGTAGGGTAGGTAGGTAGGTGCGCCGTAGATAAGTACTTAGTGCTACCCGTGCGAAGCCGGGGCGGGCAGCTAGTACAAAATAAAGGAGAAAAAAAATTTAGAAATGCCGTAATTTTCTAAAAACTTCAAGACAAATTAGTATTTTTTTCTAATATTTAGAAATACTTTCAAGAAATTTTATAAATAACATATTAATCATAAGATAATTTAATAGAATCTATATATTTAATAGAATATATATATATATCAATTACTTCATTTCGTAAATAAATGGCGAAGTGAACAATATTAACGACCAAAAAAAAGGCGCACACGTGTTACACCTAAACATACACATGATGACCCACATTTTATTTTAATGTGTGCCGACGTTTTTCATAACATCACGCCATCAATTTCAAAGGGTTTTGGGCCCTTTAAAATTGATGGCGTGATGTTATGAAGAAATCTCATTTCTGCAACTTTTTCGCGCAAGAGGGTTCGCGCAAGTGTCTTTCGCACAAGTGTCCCAGATCCATAAATGAATCCAATGCCAAATCTCTTGTCACAAATGCCTCTGAACTACACTAAAAATTTCTAAAATTTTGTTTATTCCTGTCAAACGACGATTTTCCATTCTAGTAGTGACACAACTTAAATTTTAGTTTGACAGCAATAAGATGGCACTGAGTTATTAATTAAAATAAAATGTGGGTCATCATGTGTATGTTTAGGTGTAACACGTGTGCGCCTTTTTTTGGTCGTTAATATTGTTCACTTCGCCATTTATTTACGAAATGAAGTAATTGATATATATATATTCTATTAAATATATAGATTCTATTAAATTATCTTATGATTAATATGTTATTTATAAAATTTCTTGAAAGTATTTCTAAATATTAGAAAAAAATACTAATTTGTCTTGAAGTTTTTAGAAAAATACGGCATTTCTACATTTTTTTTCTCCTTTTTTTGTACTAGCTGCCCGCCCCGGCTTCGCACGGGTAGCACTAAGTACTTATCTACGGCGCACCTACCTACCTACCCTACTTACACCTACCTACCTTACCCACACCTACCTACCCTACCTACACCTACCTACCCTACCTACACCTACCTATCCTACCTACACCTACCTACCCTACCTACCCTACCTACACCTACCTACCCTACCTACACCTACCTACCTACCCTACCTACCCTACCTACCCTACCTACCCTACCTACCCTACCTACCCTACCTACCCTACCTACCCTACCTACCCTACCTACCCTACCTACCCTACCTACCCTACCTACCCTACCTACCCTACCTACCCTACCTACCCTACCTACCTACACCTACCTAACCTACCAACACCTACCTACCCTACCTACACCTACCTACCCTACCTATACCTACCTACCCTACCTATACCTACCTACCTACCCACCCTACCTACACCTACCTACCTTACCTACTCCTGCCTACCCTACCTACCTACCCACATACCTACCTATCTACCTACATACCTACCTACCTATATACACCTACCTAGCTGACCCGACAGACGTCTTTTCTTTGATTTGGTTTTAGAACAGTTTGTATTGGAAAAATAATAGTGGGGTTTTTACGTTTTTCCGGGCAATTATTCACAATTTTCACTTATAAGAACCTTTCTCGAACATAAAGGAATATTTAAAAAAAAAAGCTAAATTGGTCCAGCCGTTCTCGAGTTTTGCGCTTAGCAACACGTTTATTGATAATTTTTTATTTATATAGATTATTTATTATATGATTAACCCTCTCGATCCATGTACGTACATATTATTATACTGTTACCGTTGTTTAGCAGTGATAGTCTAGTGGTGACCGGCAGACTGCCAAGTCATAGGTCTCAAGATCGAACCCAAGGCACGCACCTCTGACTTTTCAGAATCATGTGCGTATTGTATAATTATCACTTTCTTCAAAAACGGTGAAGGAAAACATCGTGAGGAAACCGGCATGCCTGAGAGATATTTCTCGACGGCATGTGAAGCCAAGTCATAGGCCCATGGGCGGCATTAAAACTCTGACACCAGGTAAGACACTTACCACCTGAAAAGAAGAAGATTATACTGTTCCTCATCAAAGAAACATAT
The DNA here is from genome assembly GCA_914767755.1 of Agrochola circellaris. Lineage (NCBI taxonomy): Eukaryota > Metazoa > Arthropoda > Insecta > Lepidoptera > Noctuidae > Agrochola > Agrochola circellaris. The sequence goes on along the minus strand of OU611840.1, from coordinate 19,569,525 downwards.
TTTGTAGAGTATCTGTGTTAGGCCGCGTACTATTTAAAAGCAATTGCCGCTCGAATACGCGATCGGTCGCGTGTATAAGACACTTTTTGTTCGGAAAACCGGAAAGCGCCCTCTGTCGGCGCGACCACGCGTTCAGGTTCACCGAACACAAAAGTTCGACCGATAGTGTATTCGCGCGTCGGTCGCTTTTAAATAAGACGCGGTGTTAAGCAAGCTTCGACATGTACAAAAGCTATACGATCACATACAGAGTTTATACTGGATTACGTCCGCCACGGCGCGGCGCGGCGGCGCCTTTTCTATATCTATAACTTTTTAAATTCGTAATATCTATTGAATGGAATAGCCGATTTGAACAATTCAAAAATTAATTAATATACATGAATTGAAACAGTCTTGAAATCAATATGATTTATTTGGATAAGGATTTAAACAGAAGTATGAATAACATGGTCTAATTTTGTTCGGTATTTCTATCAACTTTTAAAATGTAAAAAGTGGTTATTGTGACGTAACGATAATAGTTGGACATATATTTTTTGTAGTTATTGATATGTTCTCTAATATTGTAGAACATACTTTTGTTTTATCATCAATACTTTCCGCAGCGCATGCGACGAAAGATGTTTTATGGCATTTTTTTACACCTTGGGTTACGTTACTAAAGTTTTAGTAAGGATCCCTAATCTTCTCTAGCATTAAATATAGCTAATGTTACTCAGGGTGAATGTAGTTTTCTAATGGTGAAAGAATTGAAATCGGCGCAGTAGTTTTTGAGTTTATTCATTACAAACATACACTCAAAAATACAAATCTTTCCTCTTTATAATATTAGTGTAGACTAGTGTAGATGGAAGATGAAAAAAGTGGTTCAGCCACATACAAATAGACCATATAATGATGTTGATGAGATTTTTTAATTTTCAAAATACGGTTAAACGTCAGTCTTGCGTCATCTTTCGGAAAACTTGTTGCGAATGTTAGTGATTTTACAGGAATACTTAATTTATTTGAAAAAATCATTTCAGCTACATGCAAGACAAAGAACCCAACTTTTCAAATCATAAATAATTTGATTAAAATTCTGTTTTCTTTTCTCACAACGAATGAACAAAATTGATCAAAATCAGTCGATTACGTGCACGGCCTCTTAACTCAAACTCAAAGCATTTATTTCAATTAAAACATTTACAGGCACTTTTTAATTTTTGTTTATCAAGGATTCGTTCAGTTTGAAGCAGTTTTGAAGCTAGTTGCAAGACGAAGACCAAGACCAAGACGAAGTAAAAGACAAAGAAAGAAAGAAAATGCATTTATATTAGTATATTCAATCATTCATAATATTTATCGATGTAGAAATATTTAGTTGCCGGATCATAAACAGAACTATGTCAAATGTGGATGATTGTGAATATTTATTAATATGACTTTAACCCAAAAGTCATTAAATAAATATTCCCTTTTAATTTTAACTATAGTTTTAACGAGAACATCAGAATTAATTTAATAAGGAGTTCCTAATTTACTAACAAGGCAATAGATGGCGCCGATCACATAAAGCAATCGATAGTTTAAAATTTATTATAATTCAGTAATAAGAATCTATGTACTTAGTATTTTTTTTTTAATTGTTAGAATTTTTTCAAAAATTACATATATTTTTAGTACTTTAAGTACCTACATGTTATTCGCCGTTGTTGCACTCAACCGGTAATTAATTGGGCGTTCATATTTTAAAAAGATTAATAATAATAGCTAAGGGATAAATTATTTTATTGTCATTCTGGTCATCTTAAGCACTGAAATCAATTACTTTATAATTTCATAAATTTTTTACCATAAAACAGGAAGTTAAAAACTAAACCCCAACTACGACAAAAACGCCAAATAAGAATGAAATCAGACATAGTAACAAATTAAAATCGGTTTCGGTTTTCGTATAACCGTAGTCATACGTAAACTTATGATTTATGCCTTAATTACATCACTTAATTAGTAATTACGTGTACGTACGTTTTTGTCAATAAATTTTTATTTTAAATCACAACCCTCTTTTGGGTTTTCCGTCGTCGAGGACTTTCGCAAGTTGCAGGGCCTAAAGTGTTGGAAATTTAAACGCATATCAATAATCCATCCAACAAGAACGTAGCGAAACTGTCTCAAAAAAATATCTATCAGTCCATCTAGAATCAATGGATTGAAATGAGCTTTTGCCACACGAAACTAGATGGCATTGTTCTTAATTTGAAGCAATAAGTAGGTAATATGAAAAGTGGTCCAGGGCTACAATTATTTAATTTGATATGTGTAACGAATATCATTACGATTGAAATGCCTTATTTCAGAGCTTTGTCTGATACTGAAAATATAACAACAATGCCACGAAGAAAGAAGAACCAACCTGCTCCAAACCCAAGGGTTTACTCAGCTGCTGACACAGTACATCCATCGCAGTGAGTACTCTTGATAAACCAGGTGTAAAAAGACTTATCACATAGCCGTTATCTTCGCATTATAACTACATCAAACATATTTTAATGACAATTATTGCTGGAAAACGACTTTTTTTGGGGTGAAAAACGCTGTTTATGGCAGCGTGCTATGCACGGCACGCAAAACATTGAGCTATTGTGTGCATGTAACGGTTGGATGTACTATAGGTACACCTCTGCCCCACCCTTCGGAAACAAGGCGTGATGTTATATGATATAACATTTAAAACTTGTGTTCGTAAAGAAAAAGTAATTAAATAATCCTATAATTATTTTTATACCATTCCCCCGCTAAAAAGCTTATTTTATTCACTGTTTTCAGTGAATAAAAAGCACTTTTAATCACTGTTTTGGTTTTTGCGTTAGAACACATCTATATATGCGACCTCCATCTCAATGCTACACAACCTCCTTGCGAAAACATACTCGACACACAGGGAATAAATATCGCTTCACTAGTTGATTATTATTAGTAACTAGCTGCCCCCCCCGGCTTCGCACGGGTAGCACTAAGTAAACCCTACCCTACCTACCCTACCTACCCTACCTACCCTACCTACCCTACCTACCCTACCTACCCTACCTACCCTACCTACCCTGCCTACCCTGCCTACCCTACCTACCCTACCTACCCTACCTACCCTACCTACCCTACCTACCCTACCTACCCTACCTACCCTACCTACCCTACCTACCCTACCTACCCTACCTACCCTACCTACCCTACCTACCCTACCTACCCTACCTACCCTACCTACCCTACCTACCCTACCTACCCTACCTACCCTACCTACCCTACCTACCCTACCTACCCTACCTACCCTACCTACCCTACCTACCCTACCTACCCTACCTACCCTACCTACCCTACCTACCCTACCTACCCTACCTACCCTACCTACCCTACCTACCCTACCTACCCTACCTACCCTACCTACCCTACCTACCCTACCTACCCTACCTACCCTACCTACCCTACCTACCCTACCTACCCTACCTACCCTACCTACCCTACCTACCCTACCTACCCTACCTACCCTACCTACCCTACCTACCCTACCTACCCTACCTACCCTACCTACCCTACCTACCCTACCTACCCTACCTACCCTACCTACCCTACCTACCCTACCTACCCTACCTACCCTACCTACCCTACCTACCCTACCTACCCTACCTACCCTACCTACCCTACCTACCCTACCTACCCTACCTACCCTACCTACCCTACCTACCCTACCTACCCTACCTCCTACCTACCCTACCTACCCTACCTACCCTACCTACCCTACCTACCCTACCTACCCTACCTACCCTACCTACCCTACCTACCCTACCTACCGGTTTTTCCGGCAATTATTCAAATTTTTCTCGCCGTAAAAACCATCCTTAAACTTCAACGAACATTTAAAAAAAAGAATTGGCCAAATTGGTCCAGGCGTTGTTGAGTTATGCGCTTACCAACACATTTTGCGATTCATTTTTATATTATAGAAGAAGATAATAAGAAAATTACTTTTAATTTTAGTAATTATTCCAATATTAATGTGCATTTTAATTAATTCAACCTTCCTTTTTTCATCATTAAATGTCTATTTTCGCTTAAATCTTTATTTTTCTCGTAGTCATGGTATTAAGTATAGTATACAACTCTTGAATAAAACGGATTTATATCGAGGGCCATGAATTACTCGCGTCGTTCAGGATTCTAACACTTGAATCACTCGCTGCGCTCGTGATTCAATCATCATGAATCACTCCCTTCGGTCGTGATTCAGTCGTTAGAATCCTTCACTTGCTCGTGATTCATATATGGCCCTCACTTTAAATCCGTCCTTTATTCACTAATTGCATAATATACTATTTACTACAGTTTACTAATTTTAACTATAGTTAAAACTATAGGATACGAGAACAGCAGCATTGGGCTATTAATTAAATGTTGAAACAATACATTCTAGGTGATTCTAATTTGAAAACAAGCCAATAGATGGCGCCGATCTCTTACAGCAATCGATAGTAACACGTTGTTTTGATTGTAACAATATCCCGCACAGGGCGTAAATATCAAGATTATGATAAAATTTGGATAATTCGTTCGTTACGAAATAAGATGATTTAATAATCATAACAGGTAAATGGGGAAAAAATACAATATGAAATGTGGGCGTTTTACACATTTCGCCGTCCCCGGAGAATAAAATGATAACTACAAAAATTCAACTTTTCAGGAAAAATAAAAAACATGTATTCGTCGAATTCTCCTTAAATACTGGACGTAGACAGATGGATGTCAGCTTTTAGAAAAGGTTATTTTTTGTTTGTTCTAAGTGTTTTAGTGAAATACGCCTAAATATCAAAATAGAGATATTATTTCGAAAATAAGAAGTCAGCCTGACCAGAATCAAATATTGTACTCTTCACTTATCATTTTATTCTACGGGGTTTATGGAGCAAATGATACTGATAATATTTTAATATCGTCTTATTCTCGTAAATATTGTAACAAAAATTTGGTAAGGACTTTGAATTTTGCTTCCTAATAAAACTATGACATGGTAATCAACATTAGTTTAATTCAAAATGCTATTAAAAAACAACAGCATTTTGACTAACATATCTTATACAAAGCGGCTAGACGGTTTAGAACAAGAATAAAATGATAACTGCATTTATGCATGCATCTAGTCGAATAATTTTTCACGGGAACATAATTGTACGACTGTTTGTCATACTAACAAGTGGGAATAAAGTTTGATAATATCATGTTAACACTTTATTCTCGTAATTTAAGACCTGTTTTAAATATTTGAAAACTATTGTAATATTTTGTAACTTCGTAAATAACTGTATAAAAATTACGAAAAAAATTGAGCAGATATGTATTATACCCACAGACACCAAAAATGGCATAACACTAAAACTAAGATAATGCCAGTTATCATTTTATTCTCCGGGGACCGCGATTTGTGCCCAAAGCCCAACCCTTCGGGGAATCAAGGCTGTTATAACTTAAAACATTTAAACCGCTTTTCGTAAAGAAAAGAAATTAAAAGTTGGACAATCTTCAATATCTCCGTAACCGGAAGGTGTGGGCCATTAGAAAAAAACATCACAATGATGGGGGGGAGTAGGTGCAAGTGACTCTCGGCTTCGTTACGCGTCTTTTTACACCAATGATGTATACGCCAAAGATCATTGCCGCTCTGAAGGAAACAGAATAACTAAGTCGTAATCCCCCTGTCCACAAGGCATAAGTCAACAAATTGATACCCTATTTACCTATTTGTATAGCCCAAGCGCTTAATTCAAGGCGGCAATTATTTAAGGTGAACACAATTAATTTAATAAACTTGCTTCTCACGTTTTAACCCTTTGACCGCCACGCGACTTTCAAGCCAAGTAACTATTGAATTGAATAGGTATATTTTATAACTACATATATTTAAAAATTCTATGTTAAGATACATCCATATAATTTGAAGCACGCTCCTAGTATAAATAAATATTTGTACACAATTTACATGAAATTATTATTAATAAACATGTGTTGATTTCAGTATTGTTTGAATAAAATTCGATGAACTCCCACGTCATTCAACTACACCGGAATGGGCGGAGTTTTTGAAGTTGACGGCATTCTCGGTCGTGGCGGTGAAACTGTTAATGTGAGGAGCTAGTGTTAGTACATACAATTTTGTAATTAATAAATACTTGCACTGAATATGAATCCAAAGCGAAAATCTGTGCTAGCGGCTCATTAATACAAGCCCGCAATTATTTCGTTCACAAACAAACTTAACACTCATTTGCTCGACTCAGGAGTCTCTCTTCTCAAGAGACCACTTCTCCCAAGCTGTGCGTTGTTTCTCAGTCAGTTAATCATGGAAATCTTACATAAAAGAAGATAAAGTAAAATTATGAGCTTCAATTCCTTCGCTGTGATTCCACGTGTTGTTGCCTGCTCCAGCTTTTCTGTTCTGAGCTCTTCTATCTAGTCTTCAGAAAAAGTCCAGCTTCTTTCATCCTCTTGATCTGGTCTGTAGTGTGATTTTTTGTTATGTTGAGGCCTTTTGTAGTAGGAAAGTACTAAGTTTGCTTATTGGTCGTCTGACATGCAGCAGTCGATACGTCCGGCCCATTATAGCGGGGCTGCTTTCGTCTTCAAGTTTTATATTCAACGTCCATATATATGTACCTTCTCACTTAAATATCTCTACCACACTTCGAGCACGGATCACCGCTGATTTTCCAATAGGATAGCCACTTATTGCACTTTTCTATGAAATAGTAGATTTTTTTAAATAACCGACAAAAAATTTCAACGCATGGGGGTTCAGAATCTTGTACTGAATCCATGGTATCAGTTTTCGCGTCGATGTTCCCTGCCACCCTGTATATGTCGTTGAGTGCGAGCGGAAGATACGCGCGGGCTTCGGAGTTTCGGTCATTAAGCAAGATATCAAATTTTGTTCAAAATTCTAACTATATAAGTATTGGGTACTTATTTCAAAGATTTATTTCCAAATTATTTTCAACAAAAATTATTAGGACATCGATAATTAATCACTTACTGCACCATTCAAAGTTTTCCAAGGTTTACTTGTTATTAAGTAAGATTTCTTCATCATATTATTATCAGTCGATAATGAAGGCATGACGACGATGGGTTGATGATGATGAAGGCATCCTACTTCTTAGCGAGTTAATTTTAGGCAGCGTTGTGGAGTGAAAGAGGATGGGAATTTTAAGGTATTGAGACAGTTGGCACAGAAAGGGTTGGTTCTCATAAGAAATCTTAATCGTTATAGTATTGATATTTGGCTCTATTGACTAATGACTTTGCTGACCACTGGGATAGCCTATTAGTTTATTTGAGAATTATGAGAGGATGAGATGTTTTTACACGATCGTCTAAGAAAAACCGCTGTCCATCATTTCCATGGCCCAATAACTTTTGCAATTCTATCTCTTGTTTTGCGAATAACACAATATGCATAAATCCATAGATTTTAAATCCATTGCGACTTGATACGTTTTTTTTTGTTTTTGAGGTAAGGAATCTTACGCAAAACTGAAAACAGCTGAAGGCGCCACCTGGACACCACTTAAACAAATAAAATAAAATTGTGTTTGCAGTTTAGCGAAATTTATTAAACATGCTGCGAAAGTGCTGCGCGGTTTTTTGGTGATCCGCGAGAGCATGACGAAAGCAATACTCACATCTGTAGCGATTGTTTGATCATTGCAATTCACTTTTCAGGTTACACGCAGTTCGCGTTCTCGACGATCAACCCCTGACTGAGGCACTGGCCCGCATGGGAATCTCCGGACAGGCACACAGCTCTTCGTTAGTATTTTTTAATTTTTATATATTTTTTTCTTCTTTTCTATTCGATTTTTCGCTGACTGGTGAAACTCTTGAGCTAGCCAGGCATTTTTTTTCGTGGCTACTACTCTAAGGCCCGTATTACGATTTATTATGTATTAAGCAGGTGCACTTACTGCTTACCACGGATATGTTTCCGCTTTATTCAGGTATGGACTCCTGCTCTGGGGGAACCCGATTAACGTAAATCAAGCATATTTGATTGAAGTTTTAGATAATTTCGTATAAAAAACTTAGGCCCGTATTACGAACGTCACTCAAAACTCAATCATTACTTAAAATTCGTTTAAAGCCATTCGATTGGTTGAAACTAGTTTGAAGTAATGCTTGAGTCTCGAGTGACGTTCTGTAATACGGGCCTAAGTTTTCTATATTACAGAACGTCACTCAAGACTCAATCATTACTTAAAACTCGTTTAAAGCCATTCGATTGGTTGAAATTAGTTTGAAGTAATGCTTGAGTCTCGATTGACGTTCTGTAATACGGGCCTAAGTTTTCTATTCAAACTTACCTAAAACTTCAATCAAATATACTTGATTTACGTTAATCCGGTTCCCCCAGAGTAGGAGTCCATATCTGAATACAGCGGAAACATATCCGTGGTAAGCAGTAAGTGCACCTGCTTCAGTCGCGATACGAGCAATTATAAACTGGTTTAATTTCTTGCAGACTTGCTATATCTATATGTAATTTCCAGTTGTACAGAGATAATTGTTTTCGAGCCATTTGAATACTTGGTTTACTGTTTCATTATAGTTTATTTCGTGATTAGTTTCTGATTTACCTACTTTTGTTTGTTACAATTACTGATATTTCGTCAGCTAAAAGTAAGTAAGTGTAAGTGATCGCGGGTTAAGAACTTTCATTAGGTAGCAAACACGGAATAATAATCTTTTTTAAAACATAACCCTCCAGTGGTTTTGCCATAGTCGAGGACTTTCGCAAGCTGGAGGGCGCCGGGCGTAACGCATTGGAAATTTTAACGCATATAAGTAATCCATGCAACAAGAACGCAGCGAAACCGTCTCAAAAATAGCTATCTAGAATCAATGGATCGAAATGAGCTTTTGACACATAAAACTAGATGGCATTGTTCTTAATTTGAAGCAATAAGTAGATAGTAAGAAAGGGCGCCGAACGTCCTTGTTGCATCAATTATATCATTTCTTATATGTAACGAATATCATTACGATTGAAATACCTTATTTCAGAGCTTTGCCTGATACTGAAAATATAACAACAATGCCACGACGAAAGAAGAGCCAACCTGTTGCTGACACAGTACACCCCTCCCAGTGAGTACTTCTTTCTTCGCATTCTAATTACATCAAGCATAAAAATCGTTTTCCAGCAATAATTATCATTAAAATATTATTTTAATGATAATAATTATTGCTGGAAAACGACTTTTATTTTGTTGTGAAAACTCGATGATTAGGTAAGGCAGCGTGCAATGAACGGCAGGCAAAGCATTGTGATTATGGGCAGCGCCGGCCTTAGTGTAGAGCGAGTGGAGCGGTCGCTCTAGAGGCCAGATGGCAAGGGGCGCCAAAAAGCCATTTACGAAAAACAATTTCCAGCGCAATATAATTTTTTCCAATTCAGGGCGAGTTTCACCAATGAAACTGAACGCGATCAGCACTTTACTACTTTAAAGGGCTGTCAGTGTCATCATTCTCTGTGAAATATTGACACTGACAGCTCTTGAACGCGGTTTAGATGTGCGGACTGCAGTCTCTTTTAAAGCCCAGACATAATCTTGGTCAGGCCATATGAAAACCATGTAGATTAGTGTCTGAAATGGTCTTTTAAGGAAAAACCACCCAGATTTGGATGGACCTGTCCAGTCAGTGCAAGCATTTGTCAGTAATCGTGGAGCTCAACTCAAAAGGCAGGTGCAGTCCGCTGCGGGCCCCTAGATCTAGTAATAGCCAAAGTAATTTCTATTTCTGTATAAATTAACGAAAGAAAATTTAAATTATGTGGGGTGCAAAAATTTTCGAGTTCGCTTCGGTCGCTCGACCATCCCGTAATCGTCTAATGCTCTAGCTTTACTGTTGTCGACAAACTATCTCCTATTTCTGTATCAATAGGTAATCAAAACAAAACCTAACCTTATATATTTCGACGTTCATTCCTGACCGTGGAGGCTCCATATAGGTTTTCGGACCCGGGCCCCCGACAGGCTTAGTCCGCCACTGGATATTTGCAATAGAAGTTGTTTTTGATAAATTTGGGAATTGATATTTATTTAACAAGAAACCGAAGTAGATCTCAAAGACGGACGAAAAAATTTTTTTAGTCCGTCTTTGAGGTTATAAAAAAATATTGGACACGTATTTTATCTTTTTTAACGTAATCTAAAGAATATCGCGATACACTGAGGTAAAATGTGCCATGACGTCACGAGTATGTAGATTTTACACATACTAGTGACGTAGCGACCCCCACTTCCCAACTTAAAATGCGTTTTATCTAAGTAGGTACTTTTTTATTAATATGATGAAACAAAAAATACGTGTCTAATTATTTTTTATTATCTGACTGACGGACTCATTAGAATTTGATTTTTTTTACCCAGGCATCATCCTATTCTTGGTCGTGGCGGTGAAACTGTTAATGTATGGAGCTAGTTTCAGTACCTAATAAATAATCGCCAGGCATTTTAATAATGAATACTTGCACTAGATGCAGCTTCCAATGCGAAAATCTATGCTAGCGGTTCATTAAATACAAGCCCGCAATTTCATTCACATACTTAACACTCAATTCCCCGACTCAGGGGTCTCCCTTCTCAAGAGACCACTTCCTAAGATTAAGCATGGAAATCTCACATAAAAGAAACATAGGTAAAATTAAAAGCTTAAATTCCTTCGCTGTGATTCCGCGTGTTGCCACCTGCTTTTCTGTTTTGAGCTCTTCTATCTAGTCTTCAGAAAAAGTCCAGCTTCTTTCATCCTCATCTTGATCTGGACTGTAGTGTGGTTTTTTGTTATGTTGAGGTTTTTGTAGTAGGTAAGTACTAAGTTTACTTATTGGTCGTCTGACATGCAGTAATCGATACGTCCGGCCCATTATAGCGGGGCTGCTTTCGTCTTCAAGTTTTATATTCAACGTCCATATATACCTTCTCACTTAAATATCTCTACCACACTTCGAGCACGGATCACCGCTGATTTTCCAATAGGATAGCTTATTCATTTATTTGAGATTTATGAGAGGATGAGGTGTTTCCGCACGATCCTCTAAGAAAAATCGCTGTCCATCATTTCCATGGCCCAATAACTTTTCTAATTCTATCTCATGTTTTGCGAATAACACAATATGAATAAACCAAAAGATTTTGAATCCATTGCGATTTGATACGTTTTTTTTTGTTTTTGAGGTTCATTATGGAATCTTACGCAAAGCTGAAAACAGCTGATGACACCTGGACACAGCGGAAACAAATCAAACAATTTTGTTTGCAGATTAGCGAAATTAATTAAATATGCTGCGCAAGGGCTGTGCGGCTTTTGTTTATCCGCGAGAGAATGACAAAAGCAATGCACACATCTGTAACGGTTTTATAATAATTGAATTTCACGTTTCAGGTTACACGCAGTTCGCGTTCTCGACGATCAACCCCTGACTGAGGCACTGGCCCGCATGCGAGTCACCGCACAGGCACACAGATCCTCGTAAGTATTTTTTATATGATGTTACATGTTTCAAAAAGTTACTTCACCACTCTTTGATAACAGTATCAGCTGCCAGCTACAACAGTTCAACTAAGACCTTCCCTTTTTTTTTTTGAATGGCATTTCGCAGTTCAACCAACCTTGGAGGTTGTCGGCTGCTTAACCGGACTTTCCTGTGGCTTCCTCAATAAATTAAGGCCTCCAGCCAGTGCATAAAACTAAGAAGCTAAGCCGCTCCACGTAAGAGCACTACCTGTGGGGTACGGACCTCGGCTTAGGGCGTCGCTGGGGGAGGACAGCAAAAGACAGGCTGGATCGGATTTATATTATTATTAGGGGAATTTATGGCGCGGGCTGTGTCGTGCAAGGGTCGGGGCGAGGATGGACGGAGACGTCGTGGCGAGCCTCGGTAATCTGTGCCCTGGCGGCGAGGACGGAAGGATAAGTCGGTTTTTTTGTGTATGTTAAAGTACTGATTTCCCTAATACTCTCTTGGAGGAGGGTTGTGGGATCGTCTGGGATAGTGATAGTATGCCTTGGTTGGCGAATCTTACTTTTGCGGGAGGGGGTGTAACGGATGGTTTGTAGCAGAGTCGAAGAAACACTTTGGGAGGCGTTTCATGAACTGCTGGACGGTGGGTTTTTTTGAGACCTTAGTGAAGATCCAAATTGTGGACACTTTTTATGTTATAAATTAGCTACTTTGGTACGTTGTTCCGCGGTACAAACAGCCCGCAAGCGAAATTCAAATTAGGTCAATCTCAAATGGGAAAAAAACATAAGTAACCAAAATAACTATGCTATTCAAAACATCAGCTTTTCCAACCGATAAGTGAAAGTCAAATATAAATAACTGTAAAATTTAAATAAAGGTAGACCAAAAAGTTTAAGACTGTTTACTTAACCAATAAGTACCACCGAGCGACGACCTCTCTCACACGTCTTCATGGAGTCACGTTGCCGGAACAGCGCCATTTTTTATACATGAAGTATCTTTATAAAGCTAGGTAGCTAATAGCTATATGGATACTTATAATATCTAGCCTTTTTATTTGAAAAAGTTTATAAAGGTTTATATTTATATTTATTTATTTTACACATAAACTGAGACTGGTTGTCACTCGGTGCTGCAGTCACGAGCATAGATATACTTACATATTACTATGTATGTATAGTTCGGCAATAAAATCTGTCTCAAGTCTCATTAATTATTATAACACCCCACTGGAAGTATCAATTGCTAATATTTAGTGACAGTTGCTAATATTTAAAATGATTTTAAAGATCTTGTCTAGACAATAATTTATAGGAATCTTAAATTCTCGTGATATACCTACAACAGCAATTAAAATTGTTTTAAATTGAGAAATTAGAAATTAAAAAAATTAATTTTCTTTTTTAATTAATTAATTAATTAAAAAAGGAAAATCGAGCGGGACTGCCAAGTGTGTTATGTGCTGTGTATCTTTTCAGAAGTCCTGACCCTGCTCGGGAAGCAAGCCAACAACGCTTCCAAAATCAGGATTTCATGGGTGAAATGCCTTACATGTAAGTATTAACCATTAACAGATCATTAGCAATTCTTCAAATGTTCATTAAATGGTGACACATATCAGCTGAATCATACCCAATTCATAACATAAAATATTAGAATCATACTTTGATGTAAATACTGCATGTAAACTTTCTTTACCTACAGTTTTTATTAATCAAATTAGTTTTTTGTTTTTTATTTCTATAGTTTAAATGTTATTTCATAATAATACACATAACTATTAAAAAGATCGCAGATAAACCCTGCAAGGGAAATTTTATATCGATGTAGGTACCAAAAATCAATTGCCGTGCGCGAGACTACTCGCAAAAACTCGAAAATGGCGCTCGACCGATTGTAATGAAACTTTGGTAAGTTGTTGTGTGCGCGCCGGAGAAGGTTTGTAACAAAAAAGAAAAGGCATTGCAACGCATATCGGGCATTAGATAGTAATACAATTTTTTTTTGCTATTTTTAGGTTTTCCCTTAAGTTACTTATATCAACATCAAACTTCAACTATTTAGACGTGTGTAATTTAAAACTTAAGTAGGTACTTCGTGCGCGTTGGATCGTTTTTAATACAAAGTAAGTGCATACTTGTTGATCTTAAATCAAAATTTAATTGTATCGCTGTGCAAAAATATTGAATGAATGTAATATTTTGTAGGCGTAGAAAGGCGTGCAACTAGAGTATCTGAGGTACAATGGAACTTTCTACACTGAAAGTGGGAGCTCTGTCGATGTTGAGCCCCTAATCGAGATCACTGCAGCCTCAAGTTCTGACCAGCCATGCTATTCTGTAAACATCTCACCGTGAAAACTTGGGTGAAGTGAGCTGTCAATAGTGTCAATCCCTGTGGAATGACAGCTCACTCCACGCTCACTTCACCTAAGTTTTCACGGAAATAGCACTGCAGACTCGTGCGCTAGCACTAAGCCCTACCCCGGCTGATGCTCTGCCTCATCGACCTCGACAAGCAAGATACCCAGTAAGTGAGTGGAATTTTCTAACCCTACAGCTATTCATATTGCGGTTATGACTTAAGATGACTATTGAAAACAATTATGTTATTTATATTACGTATTTTAGGTTGACTCTCTCTTTTGACTCACCTAAAACTCACACATTTTCGTTTTCACCTGAGAATTGTTAATTTAGCCAAATATTTTACCCTTCAGTATTATGGCTGGTTGTGCTGTTGGGGCTGCCACGCTTCTGCAGTGCATCGGGAATGTTTGCTGATGCGCACACTGATGGTTTTGCAGCGATCAGACGTAAGCGTGCCGCATCGCTGCTGCAGAGGGTCCGGGGCAGCTCGAACAGTCTCCTGAATGTCATTGCGGGAAAATTTTATTGCCCGCTCGTCGATTTTTTGTCCAACCTACATGTTTACTAACATAGTTATTAAGATCAATGTTTAGTAACAAATTATGGAATTTTATTCTGAATTAAAATGATTATTATTATTAAAATGTCTTTGACATATCTCGGGACCCTGGGGTCCCGGACCTTTGGAAGGCGTACGAGGAGCCGAAGCCAACTCGCAGAGGCCCGTTAGGCGTTTTTACTTAAATGTGGCACCAACCAACGATTATCCCTGTATGTACTATGCAAGTGCACCCAAGGACAACCCCCGGTTGGTGCAGGACTATTGCAGAGTATGGAAACAAAGATATTGGACTATGGGTTTTGGTGGCTAAAGTTGACTGGTGACCTGGAACTATGGAAGGACTATGGCCCCTGCCTGATCAATGTTTTATTGTCCACGGATAAAATGGCAGGGGGTGACTTGCACACTCAATAATGGGCCCCCGAAAACTGTCGCTAGCACTTAGTGACGTAGCGACAAGGGGGCAACATGTCCTGAGGTGCTTGCGGAGTGGAGAGGTATTCCATGGCTTTCAGAACAATCCCAGAGCCCGGAAGATGGTCAAGATCCCTACGAGCACTTACTGGTATACTTCCTTCCTCCGAGCACGTTTGCTCTTACGAATCTCCACTCAAGCCGGCCAACTAAGGCAAGAATGAGGTAGGAGCTCTGTTCCTCGTCAGTGTTCACTCCAGCCGGCCAATAAAGGCAAGCCAGAGATGAGGAACAATATTTCACCCGGCACATAGGGTCCGTGGGGTCGCTACTGCCCAACAGCTCGCCACATTTTCGTACTTAGTAGTAAAGTATAAATAGATAATTCTTAGCGGAATAGCTATAAGATACGAGTAAGTATTATAGTTAGTTCCATAGTAACCATAATTTACTTTAATTCTTGTAAAATAGTTGGCACCCCTAATCTCCATAAAACTGTCAAACAGATGAATTGCGTGCTATGAATTGTACGCAGATAATATTATGAATATTCATTTTGTTATCTTTTTACTATTTTTATTATGATTCATAACATTATCCTATTACCTACGAGTCTGCCAAATCGGCCTTTTTAGACCCCCAGGGCACCGCCAAAAATGATTCTCGTAAATATAGTCGATATTTTTAAAACATCCTGTTTTAAGAATATCGACTAGGTATATTTACGAGATGATATTTACTATTAATTTACTCAGTTATAAATAATAATCGTATTGTGTAACTTTTCAGAAGGCGTGCCTCGATGGACATGCCCCTTTCTCAACAACAATCGCAGGACCTTCTGATAAGCTCGTAAGTATAGAGTAACTGCAGTGCTATTCTGTAACCATCTCACCGTGAAAACTTAGGTGAAGTGAGCGTGGAGTGAGCTGTCATTCCACAGGGATTGACACTATTGACAGCTCACTTCACCCAAGTTTTCACGGTGAGATGTTTACAGAATAGCATTGCTGATCACTATTTCATTATCCCAGAGAACGGTTCCTAGATGTGCCAAACAGGGTCGTCCGATGTATGGTTCCGCTATGTAGTTTTCGGGTTATGATTTTTTTTCCAAAATTTACCTACCTAACTTTTAAGAATATCCACTATTTATTTACCTACTTTAAATTAATGGTTATAATAATTGTTAGTGAATATTTTCAGAAGGCGCAGGTCCAACGAGGGAGCCGTTTCTCAAGAACAACACCACGGCATTCGTTTCCCCCCGTAAGTATAGAGTACGTACAACCTAACTGATTCTGATTCTTCACTGTATTTCACACGCCTATTTATTTTATATTTATTTAATTCTGTATCTATCCGTGACATCACTGCGGGCCCTATCAGAATACCAGCGCTGAGACATTATTATTATTTTTTAAATGTCGCGGCATCATGCTGAGATAGGAGCCTTTTGGCCTCGTACGGGACTTCATTCTTTACATTTTAATGTTACTTTGTTTTTTATTTCTGTTTAGTGTGTTTTTAGTTTAATGTGTGATTTCTTGAGCGAGACTCAATAAATACTTTTTCTTTCTTTCTTTAATTACCTACTATTTGCTTGTCGCAGAGAACGGTTTAAGTGTGATCGTAGGTACCTACTGTGTAACTAGTACCTAACAGAAAACGAAAATCAAAGACGACGACAAAGACAATTTGTCCGATCCCTTGGGTCCAGGGATGGTCAATCTTTTGAGACCGACGAGATAACCATTGCAATTTATAATTCGTCGGTTATGGTAGGTACAAAGTTGGTTAGTAGAGTTAAAATGAACTTGGCAGGACATTGTAGACCCTTACAAGATACAAATAAACGTTATAAGTTAGGCTCTAGAGTTCCTATTTTAAGTACTTGGACCTTATAATCTTATTTTACTTTTACGTGTATATCTTCTGAACGGAATGTTATTTTTCAAATTCTGTTTTCACAAACATTATACAAAAATTCAAAGCAACGTGCGTACAAAATTACAACTCCGAACTAAACCGTTTTATATGATTTTCATCAAATAGCCATACGTCAGCGCAGCGGAAACATAAATAACTTCGTTGTTTTATTACACACAAATTTAATTTAAACATCTACCTATCGTTACATACTAATTATTGAATTTATTTTTTTCTTGTACCTCGACAGGAAAGAAAAGTGCCGCTGGGATGACGTAGTTCCAGCGGGAACAATTTTTGTTGAATAGCTCACCAATGGTTGGATGCACAAATTAGTACTTACCATCCACACGAAGTCATACACTAAATATCTGCTAAACTGAAACCAAGACATTCGATATTTTTCCGCTGCGACTACGCACATGGGATTTTTGTATGAATTTAGTATTGAAATGTGGACGCATTTCAATACTAAATTCATACAAAAATCCCATAGACAAAAACTGGCCAAGTTCGTGTCGGAACCCGCACAACGAAAGGTTCTGCACCGTTTTTTCCAATATCCAAAAATTACTATTTCGCTGGAAAGTATATTTAAATACACACTTGACTCTAACAAAAATTACGACCGAACAGATTCCTGATCGAAAAATGGTTTTCACACACCACAATATTTTTGAACGAACTGTTCAATGACATCCCACATCACCAAAAAATAACTATTTCGCTGGAGGGCTCACTTGACACTAATAAAAATGACGACCGTACGGATCCTGCTCGAAAATATTTTTGAACAACATCCAACACCATGGGATATATGGGAATAAAAAATTAAACATCCTACCTACCCTAAAAAATATTATTTCTCATGATTTTATTTTACCACTTTGTCGGCGTGATTAATATGTATACTTACCCATGCCACATACAGACATTAAATAAGCAAAGAACGATTATTTGTGATGGTAATTTTAATGGGTATTTTTGCAGAAGGTGCTCTCCGCCAATAGCCAGAGCGAATGATGAGAACGACGAATTCAGGCGGCGAAGCCGCGACTTTGAAGTTTACATGCCGTAAGTATTCAAAAACAGTACCCTAATTACGTAATACATGATCAATCAGAATCTGAATCGTTTTGAAACAGATTGCTAGTCCACTGCTTCGTACGTTCGAAAAAAAAATCTGCTCAACAACGTAAATAACACAATGAATGTTGTTAACCTGTCAAATTCAAACAGATTAGTCGGAATTGTCAACGAAAATGTGTTGCGTAATTAGATAGCTGGTCTTTGTAAATGAAATGAATGTGCGTTTCATATTCATGTAACTTAGGTACTCGTTCTTTCAAATCCTCTGTTTAGGGTTCCAAAGAACGGTATAAATAGATAAGTAAACTTTTCAGAAGCTCCAGCGAGCATACAAAACCAAGGGCAGTTCCGTTGGATCCGTGTGGATGCAGTCCCGAAGGGTTCAATAAGTAAGTACCTCCCTAATACCAAACACAGCGCTCGTACTCGTGTAGTATTTTTATCTCACGAACCGACGCGCGCTTTATTTGTGGTTACCAAGTGTACAAACACGCTGACGCACGCACTCGCATGGTGAATGTGTGTGTAAGCGCAGGAACTCTCGGCACAGAGTAAGAAACGGACAGAGGCAAAACTTCTAAAGAGCGTGCAAAATTTATACCTATTTTGTTAGGGTTGGCATAGAATGTACGTGCCTCTGCCTCGGAAAGCACGATAAGCCGTTGGTCCCGGCTGTCATTCGTGTATCTTTGACAGTCGTTACGGGTCGTCAGAAGCCCGAAAGTCTGACAACCAGTCTTGCCAAGGGGTATCGTATTACTTAGTAACCGAGTTATGGCAGTCAGATAGGCAGTCACCCCATGTAAAATACTGATATTCAGCTGCACCCGGTTAGACTGGAAGCCGACCCCAATATAGTTGGGAAAAGGCTAGGCAGATTTTGGCACAGTATGTGTGCATTTTAATTTATAAACTTTAAATAAGAAACTTTTACTTATAATTTGATGACAAATCTTTTACAGCGCAAGGCGTGGCAGTACTCCGCACACAATACCACGTCGTGCTCGCCAGGTTTTCGTCAGACCCGGTTTGGTAACACGCGACTCACGTGACCGCAGGGCCTGTAGTAGTAGCTGCTTCTAAATCATCGGTGGACATAAAACAATATTTTCCTCATTTTAAGTAACGTCAAGCAGTGCAACGACTAGGTAGTAAGGTAATGTCTAACGTACAGTACGGCCGCTGAGAGTATGCGTTCCGGACGTCTGTCAGTTGGTCATTACTAGTGATGGGCAATCAGTAACACTATTGATTACGTTTTTCAACCGACCCAAAATCCAAAAATAATAGTATAAAGGTACCATTCAGTACCCGACCGCATGAATCAACTGCAGGCGTGATGACGTCGTTGGCAGCTACGGGCGAGTGACAGGCGATACGTGCAACCTGACAGCAGAGCAGTAGTGCCGCCAACGCTCGAGCAATAACACGTTTTTAGGATTCCGTATTAAACAAGGAACCCTTATAGTTTCACCATGTCTGTCTGTCTATCCGCAGCTTAGCTCAGAGACTCTTTGTACTAGAAAGCTGTAATTTGGTATGAGTATACATATTAATCATGCCAACAAAGTGGTAAAATAAAAACTTATTTTTTTTAGGGTACCTCCCCTACACGTAAACTGGTTTTATTTTTCATCTATCCCATGGTGTCGTTGGAAAGGTCGTTCATTGTGAGTTTGTGAAAGCCATTTTTGGATTCAGGAATCCGTTTGCGAAATATTAAGCTTTAAAGTGCAATTTTTTGTTAGTCAAGCGTGCCCCCATGCCAGCTAAATGGTTGGTTTTGGAAATGTGAAAAAATTCACGACAGTAGTATATATAACGAAATTAAAAGGAAAACTATAAAACTGTCACAGCTAAGTAGGCTTTACAAGTTAACGAATAATAATCGACAAAAACATGTTCTCCCATACATTCCGAGAACATGTTTTACAACTACAAAGTTAAGTTTGTTCTTGCGATAAATTCATCCCAACTGCGGAACCCTTCATTGTGCGTAGTCCAACACGCACTTGGCCTGTTTTTTCTATCTTCTATCTACCGACTGGAATACGGGCTGCTGCCGCCTGCGGTTTGGTTCGGAATCATGACTGCAGCGACTTGACGCGACGACACGTCGCGTGCAGTTGCTGCCTGCGGTCGGGTTCGGATTGGTACCTTTACGATAAAAAAAGTTTTAACTGCCTAGTTATTTTTGGCACTTATCTACCCACAAAAATAAACATTTGACTTAACCTTGTAAGAACATAAAATGGATTAAAAAAAATGTTTTCTTATTTATTAAACATTGGCGCGAAATTATAACATTTAATATAGCTCGACATACATAATGATATTGTTTTCAATAATATTATTTTTTATTAATGCAAATAAACAATAGTACCTAACATTTTCATCGTAAATTCGTCGCCACTTCAAAGTTACATCGTCCTTTTTGATCACATGTCAGGCACGCATTCTCTCAGCGGCCGGACTGTAATCAGTTTTGTAAGCAACCAATACCGATTGTAAATAAACAAAGGCAGTGTAGAGTGCCGCTAGCGGCGTAATAATGGCGCTGCCTCAGCCCAGCTAAAGTGCCGTAAATATTGCATTGTCACTTGTTATTTTGTTTGATTATTGAGGTTTCTCTTGTGCCTAAACGGACCCTGGCGTTGTGTGGTCATAGTTCTAACCTAACCTAACCTACCTTTCAGACATTTTCATTTGCTACTTCATTTTTCCTAAATTCAGTCATTGTAGTGACTTTTGATATAATTATCTACTTAAAACAAATACGATCAATCAATACAAAGGGCAGCGAACTAACCTCAACAACCAAACAAAATAACAAGTGACAGTGACTCAGGGATAGTGACATTGCAATGCTTACGGCACTTTAGACACAAACAAATTTTGAAACGGGAGTGGTTAATTTTGGCATCACTTGACGCATTGCACTTGCTTGACGTTCGGCAAACGGCAAGCAAAACAAAATGTAATATAAATGTGTTAAGTAATTTATTAAAAATAAATGTACCAACACATGTATTTTTTTCATTTTTCCTTGTCGTACCTACTTATTGTCCAGCCGGTCGATTCCGTATAAATATCACCGTGAAACTTAGGTGAAGTGAGCTGTCAATATTGCTAATCCCTAGCATCCTGCGGGTCGATTTGTGACAGTGACAGCTCACTAACCTAAGTTTCACGTTGATATTTTTACAGAATCGACCGAATTTTCTTGAGTCAAACAATCAATCAACCCAGCCTATCACAGGCGACTGCTAGAAATGTCTGTCCCAGACACATTTGTTTTTGTTTTTTGCGTGCCATAATCCGCTTGCCGATACGCAGTCTCCACTCCAGGACTCGCCTGCTCCACCAGCCATCGAACCTTCACCAAAAATTGCCAGCCCACTACCACTTCAGCTTGCTTACCCTGCAAGGTGTCGATAACTCCGGTTCTAATCCGATAAATAAATTTTCTTGAGTGGGAATTGTAAATCAACAAGCGTCGATTGGGACGATCAACGACATTACCGTTACAGTTTAGAGTTTTAAAATTATACCAACTCTATCAATATTATTAATAGATTTTATTTTAAATTACAAAATATATTATGACGTCACAACAGGTTAAGTGTCCCACCCAAAAAATAAACAAATATCCCTGTGACAAGGGCTATAAAAAAGAAAATAAATTAAAATTAAGTTTGACCCCTTATCGCACGTAGTACATACTCTGCACACTTGGCGATTGAGCGCTAGACTAGACCAAGAAACCAGTCTAGCTCTCATTCGCCAAGTTTGCAGAACCTTAAGGAACTTCATTCTTAGTATTAGTTTAAACTTGGATTTTAAAAAGAATATATATATATATAAATGTAATGTGCATGCGCATGAGTATGTTTATTAATAAAAGAAAAAAAAAAAGAAAAAAAAAATCGATGGACTCACGTAGACTTAAGTTAGTTAAGTAAGCATGTAATACTGTTGTCTGGCGTAGAAGTAAGACAATTGTGCAAGAAAAATAATGTCAACAAATAAAACCTGTAAACAAAAGCACGGACCACCACGTCTGTGGAATAATTGTTAGCCGGTAGGAGTCCGGCACTGCCCAGACTGGTTCACCAGTGAGCCAGTCTGGGCGTCCAAGAGGATTTCCTAATCGTGCAAAAAAAAAAAAATCCTTTGCAGTTTGGCAGGTGTTATGTAAAAATAAAACATTGTAACATTACACATTAAATAAATATTTTAAAAAAACTAACCGGATGTCCTACGACGCCATAACAATCATATCGAATTATAAGAAATTTACTAAAACTAGAAGTTCGTTCGTTCGAAGTACTAAAGGTAAGTGAGAATAAACAAAAACAAAGTTTGTACATTTCAAAAATGTATATATTTCACAAATAAATATATGTTTCTTTTCAAAAGAAATCTATTATGTATCATCTTAATTACGACGTCAATTCAGCATCATCATCATTACACAGTAAAAAGTAGTTCGCTTCGTGAGATCGGAAGCTACGTGAACGAAAGAGAACGGAGTTGAGACCCTATGCGATGGCAATGCGATATATTTGTCAAAATATTCACATTATCCCAACAGTTGCTGTTTAATAAACCAGAAAATATATGAAAGAAACTTGTATTATTGTCGGATTTTCACCCATCGCCTGTCGGTTTTATGCAGGCCCCTGGTTACACCGGTCAAATCCATCAGGCCAAACCAGTCGTTTGATTAGCAAGAATTCCCAAAATAATCGCGGCTAGATGGACTAAGAGGGTCCTCGCGCCTACACACGTCCGGGCAAATCCGGTTGTGCCTTTAGTCCAGATCCGTCCGGCTGATCCGCAACGTGTCGCCCGCATTACATGCTTATATTTCATCCAGCGACAGAAGTGCGTCGATTCCGTCCTGTGGTGATGATGATGATGAAATGACTACTGCATTGACTATAGTATAGCAATCGGTAACAGTTTTTGGTTGTACAGTAAAAAACATCTAGTGTAACTTAATGTTATAGCAGCATAAGTTATAGTATTTATTTATCTCTGGTTTCATTTTGGAGTTTCGTCTATGCATGCCCAATTAATAAAATACTTAGCTACCTTAAATCTTACTTGATATTTGGCTACTTAAATGCTTAATACACAATATTAAATTACTAATAATTCGCTTATAAATTTATGTTTTCAGTATTATCATACAAATGCAATTTTGAGACAGATTGTCGCCAGTGCTTACTCTTATAGGCATACAAAAAACATATTATTATGTCATGTTTAAATCAATTAGAAAGTGCAAGAACGTTGCAGCAACGTCAGACATACATTCGCTCATACAAAGTGAACGTGTGTTACAGAAGCATTAAATAAAACTCAGGAACTACAAAAACATACAAAGGTATGACTTTCAAAAGTGTAATATATAAAAGCAATAGACCTCTTCAAGTACAATTTTTTGGCGTCATGTGACGCTTGCTCCCGGCAACAGTGGATCAAAACTGATGACCATGTGTAGACACTGCCGATAATCCGTAGATTTATACGGCCAAAAAACGTGTGTGACCGTCTTTTATGGCTTTTAAATAACAACAATATGTATATTGCTACAAAAATATTTCAAGACTATAGGTATCTAATATTTCAAACATTTTTAATTTAATCTCTCTCTCCTCTCTTGCTGCTTTCAACTACGATTTAGAAAAAAAAAATAGTTTAAAGTTGTATGGACCGTCGACGATTTTGAGCACATTTATAACGATTAACTAGGGCTTAGTTTTTTTTAATCCGCTACGAGGTTGCTCTTGGTGTGCATCTCACCTGATGGTTAGTGATCATCAGGCCAAGGTGAAAGCGAGCTTCACCCGGAATCCTCAACCACAGAGGAACAGGCTATCTTACGTCTAACTGCCGAAACACAACAATGCTGTTAACATTGTTGTTATGGCGACAGACTTAGATAACATGGTGATAGCTAGCCAGGCGGACTTAGAACAAGCCCTACCACCAACCAAACCGAGCAGAAAATTTGCCAGGCTCTGGGTCTGAGACAGATGTTCTAATCACTAGACTACAGAGGCGGTTAAAAGGGTATCACTTTATAATTAGTATTTTTAAACTGGGCAAGCTAAAGTCTAAAAATAAGACTACTTATACAAAACAGAGGTTAATTATAATTAACACTTATCCAAAACCCTGTTAAAAACTCCATGAAATCAGTCCCTAGTGTCGTTTTTATTACAAATTCATTATCATTATTTAGTTTATTTGATTGTAATATACATTTCAATAACATTTTAAATATTTGAATTATAAAATAATTTAATTCATTATTATGACAACCAGTTTGTCTCTTGCGCAGCACATACATTTGTAACTGTGCGTTTGCACTGGCGAAACATTCACATAAAAACATTTTGAAATCTCGATTTCCTGTCAAACATTGTATCGAACATTGACAGGAAAATAGAGAATTCAACATGTTTTTATGTGAATGTTTCGTCAGTGCATACGCACAGTATCGATCAGCATGAATAAAAATGTGACAAAAAGTAACGTCTTGTTCTGCTGCCGGCTCCATTCTATAAGTATAAAAAAACGATTTTTCGTTTTCATAAACAAGAATTCTACTCCTTGTTTATGGAAACGAGAAATCGTTTTTTTTTCGTGTAGGTACTTCTTGATCAATATTTCTATTGTCTGCCTTTGAAGGAATGTATGGCTTTAATAATTCTGAAGGCTCAAAACAACGCCGTTATAATTAAATAACTCACTACTTACTAAAATACATTGGAATGACTGATAAAATACAATATAATAACATTTATAGGAATAACGACGATTTGTTATTGATACGGTTGTCTACCTCATTCGGTGAAATATATTATCACTGCCAGTATCACCCCCATTCGGTTGGCCGGCTGCTCACATACTATGGTCGACAACTAGTTTCAAATGAATTGAAATCTTTCCTTCAGAACCTTGCCACCCTAGACAGGATGAGCGGTTAGTCCAGACCATTAAAATCCATATAAAGTCGACTTTTTTGTGAAGTCAGTTAAAAAGGCAACAAAGTGAGGCAGCAGAGGTTGACTCCCTGGCTATGAGACCTAACTCCTGGGTATTGAGGAACGTTTACGGAGTACGTCGAGTACCAGGGATGAGAACCCATATGATGTTTGGAAGGAAAATAATCGCCCGAAGGGTTAATTTCAAGGCGAGGAAGAGTGACGAAAAGTGTCAAAATCCAACCATTTCCTGGAAGAGTAGCTTTACAAACGTTAATGTATATACATATTTGCTGAACATTTATAAAATGATTGGACTGAGAGCGATGGCAGAAAAAAAAAAAAAAAAATTCATGAAGTTGAATCATGTAGATATTGATAAAGAAATTACCCACCCTGAAGGAGTTTTTCAACGGGAGCAACAAATACTTAAAACTTAAAAAGACAACAATATTCAACTCAGTTTAAAAAAAACTGATATTTATTATTTTTTCTATAAATATTATATTTTAGTAACAAAATGGATCATGTTGTCTGAAAAAATAAATAAATAATTATTACTAGGTAAGTATATAAAATAGTTAAAATTAATATTATATAAAATAATCTCAATTCAAGATTAGCTTTTGCAACGAATTGTACCCCTGAATAAAATAAGTTCAGCAACTGTGACATAGTACCTTACACCGTGATCGGTCAGAAAAGAGTGCACAATAGGCCACACTTTAAGTAAAGTTTATAAGAAAAGAATACACTCTAAAATGTAAATAAAGATATATATAAAATATAATTATTATTATTTTCATTAAAAAATCACACACGTTAAGGCTTTATTCTGAGGACCGATAATCCGAGGATACACTTTTGCGGGTCAATAATACGTAAAACAACATGACGCGCAAAAAGACGCGTGCGTCAGTGATACAGATAGATCATTTAATTTTATGTGGACAGAGGATCGCACAACCAATCCACCGTCTAATTTTGAATTCCCTATATATGTATTTATAAATAACATTAGAACCAAAGAGTTATCATTTTTGTCAAGACAGCCGTATATTATATAAAAAGATATGTAAAAATATTATCTACTTAAAAATGCTAATAAAATGTTTACTAATGAATAAATATGCGAAAGAACGTACGAGTTTACTTCAAAAATGGAATAAACAATAGGCTAGTTGACAGTATAGCGGAATGGTTTTAAGCTAAAAAAAAAAAAAAAAATTGTAAATGATTTTAGAAATATTTTTATTTTAGAGAAATAATTGCGTAAAACTAAAATCATTTGTCATGCGACATTAAATGCGAATCTGAGATTTTGTAAATAATTTTATATATTTTTAATATTTTTGCGAAATATCGATCACGTGACAACAATGCGAATCAGAGTCACTAATTCCGGGTGTTTCAAACTTTATGCGCCAGACATAAAGTTCCTTTTTCATTAGAAATAGACGCCCGAAACAGTACCTAATAGAAAAGTTTTACATTTTACGAGCAAAATGCAAATAGTGGACCCGCCATTTCTAATTTCATTATTTTAAGAAACCCTTTAAAAAAATCTTGTACTTACTTACCATAAAATATTTAATAATAATCGTTGCTTATAAGAAGAACCCAATTCCCAATATCTAGCTAGAGGAATAAATAAAATAACGAACCTATAAGTTAATGAGAGGAATGTACATTTGTATTGAGTTAGCATTTTGATTGAAGGTATTAACACAAACATTAATAAGTTTTCATAGTTTGTGTTCTAAACGCTTTTTATTTATGTATTAAGCAAGACCAACGACATATTTACAAAGATATTAACAATAGGTAATCATGAGTCTTGAATACTGTTTAAATACATGACATAAACAAGGTATTCCTTTTAATATCCCATAACTCAAGGGTATAAAATTATTCATGTCAAAGAATCAACTGGCATATGTTTTTTTTTTAATTTTCATTTTAAATAATTCAACAGTCACGATTATTTATTTAAAACAGCCTTCCGTGAAATATAAAAAATCGTTTAATTCAGACAAACATATGACAACGTCGTATTTTCTTAGCTTTAAATATGAATGATTGGTTTAAATGAAAATGATTTAGGTACATACTCGTAATTATTAATGAAACTTAGATACACACATCGAGAGGCTAAATACCTGAGAGTTATGGGAGATCAAAAGGAACACCTTGTTGAGCATGCACAACTTTCTTATTATAAGGTAAATATACTTTTTTTGTGGTTGGTATATGCTTTGCAGCGTTTTTAGTTTTGTCATGTCAGTGACTGTTGTTTTTGTCTCGCAGGCCGAAATTTTGAGTGATACGGCGATGATAAAGTCTTAAGTTTTCAAGTACCTATACACAATTTGAAACGCTAGCAGTCCTTAAATGTGGTGTATGCAAAGCAAAATGTATGTTACGAAAGGCGGTGAAAGACACAATATTGGGAACCGAACTCTTAAAATTCAATTAACTAACGCCATTATTCAAGTCAGGGTACGTTATTAAAAGGGAGGATCGATTCACATCCCCTGACATTATACCTATTTTAATTTCTTTAAGTAACTCCTAAGTTCATTATTTATCTCTTAATATAAATTTCCAGCCTCTATACTGTGTATTATCAGTCATCATTTCCCTGCCACTCTCTTTTGGGACTGCTTGCCTTTGCTGTAGAACATGTCTAGGAATAAGCCTGAAAACAAAAGAAAAAAACTTTATTACTGACACGCAAACACTAAGTAAATATACCAGCACGCTAAGCATGACAATCATATAAACTTCCCTTCACGACAACTATAAATTTTGTAAATAAAGAACTTCTACTAAGTTACGTAGCGACAATTCAATCAACAACAAATAATCCCAAATACAATCAACTCAAAGTAACATACGTGTAATACGAAACTAATGAGCAATTTCACTTGGTCGGGTTATACAGGGTGAATTTGAATTCATGCGACACCTGTTAAGGGGTCATTGTACTCATCATTATGAACAACTTTCACTATGGGACCAACGATGAAATCGCGAAAAAAAAATCAGCTGTTTCCTACATTTTGACGAGCGAACATAAATGTAGGGAACAGCAGATTTTTTTTTCGCGATTTCAACGTTGGTCCCATAGTGAAAGTTGTTCATAATGATGAGTACAATGACCCCTTAACAGGTGTCGCATGAATTCAAATTCACCCTGTATGTTAGCGATATAAAGCGCTGTCGTATAATGTTTTGTGGTATTGGAACTCAGACGCGTCCAGTACCACAAAACATTAGACCAACATTACGGCGGACCCATTTGATGAACGCACTGTAGAAACGAGTTTTCTACGGGTTTGTCGACGGAAGAACACACAAAAAGACAGATTGTGATTGTTTATCTGTCATTTTGTCTATTATTCCGTCAACAAAACCCGTTTCTACTGTGGACATGCTAAGCGTGCTGAGGAGACGACGTTAGGCAGTGCGCACCCTGACTTCCAAAGCGCACTGAAGTCATCAAAGTGACCACACTCACTTTGATGACTTCAGTGCGCTTGGTCATGAATCGAATATGAATTTCGAAAGTATGTTTATGCGAGCGTTCATTAATTGCGCACACAGATTGCGCGGCAGTGTCGCTTGCGGTCTGCAGTTGCAGTCTGCAGGCTCTAAGGCCGATATCAGATGCTTGTGCGAGTGAGTAGTTCATTCTAGTGAAGGTTAATGTTTGTTTCATTCCACGTTCACACGATACAGACTAAAATTATGAACGGAATAAACGCTTATCTGCTCCTTTCATTTCAATTTTGGATCATTCGGTAGGCGAGCCACAGATGCCGAGTGCCAAAATCCAACATCATTGGATCATTTCACTTCGATTAAAAGATGCTCAATGAAATGCAAAAATGAACAATAAGTGAAGCATATGATATCGGCTTAGTAGTCATACTTGAATGCGTCAGAAGGAAGCACCAGTGGGTAAGTATCGGGATTAGGCTAATCCCGTTCGAAGACGGAAGGCATTGGATGCTCGAAACTGACAACTTTAGTTTTGCAAGTTTTAAAGTGGGAAATAGAGAAAGAAACTGTTCTTTATAAAAATACATTTAATCGAGTTCGATTCCCAGGTCGGGTAAACAGTAGGAGCCTTGAGTCTGGAAGTTGGTGGTGTGACACCCTCGTGCCTCAGAAAGCACGTAAACCTGCGCCTGATCTCTCCCCGGTCGTGTCGGATAGCCATCCCATTGGATTATGAGTGTAGAGGAACAGAGAGTGCATCCCATCTCCTGCGTACTTGGCTAGTCTCCGTTGAGATATGGTGCCGTGACAGAAATTTAGTCGGGAGATTGTTATAAACACGTACCCCCCGAATTCCCACCAAAACCTCGCCTCGCCAGTTTTTTTCTTTTTTTTACTTTTCATAAAGTCATACCTGCGAATACTAGGACAGCTCCGAACCACTGCCGCGGCAGCAACACGTTGCCGAATATGATGACGGACATCAGCACCGTGAAGAACTTCCTCGTCGTTGTCACCACAGAGCATGGGAGTGGCCCGTACTCTGCCACCTACAATTATGTTGTGAGTTGCGTTATACTTATATGTATTCCTGTTTTGTTTATCGTATCTATCATAATCAGCCTATAACGTTCCCACGGCTGGGACACAGACCTCCTCTCTGTGAGTGGGAGTGTGGAGACAAAGTGCGGTTTGGTGGATGTCTTCGATTTCGTCCTCATTCAACGTCATCGTAGACCCGCCGTGTTTGTACTCTTTGAGATTGTCCTCGATGAGTAGTTGGTAAACAGACGCCGAAGCGGTTGAATTTATGTTCATTTTTAACCGACTTCCCAAAAAGGAGGAGGTTCTCAATTCGGTTGTATATTTATATATTTTTTTAATATCTCTAAACGTAATTTTTTCTGCCTTTAAAATATATTAACGTTTTTCAATATTGACCAAAATTTATGAACATATCTTTAAACATTTATACTATTATTAATATTTTATCTTTGTTAGCTTAGTTAACTTTATTGTGCTAGCTGTGAACTCCTATTAGTGAAGGAGTACACCTACTTAGTACCTGATTTTGCCCCATGTTGTATGTGTCATGTACTGTGCTTTTGTTGGAAATCCTAAATAAATAAAAAAGTATCTAAAGAATTCTAACTCTCACCATATAGAATATGAACAACTGTCCCAAAGCACCGACGGTGGCAAGTCCCACGAGGTATATTATTACTTCAGGGTATGTCGACACAAACACGATGAACTTGAATATTTCACCGCTCAAGATCACGCCCACCGACAGAATCAGCGATGACCTGAAATGTGTCAATTTTTTTTAAATATATTTTTAGCTACAGTAACAGAAAATTTGTGACATCTAAGCTTTAGAAAGGCTTTATATAAGCTCTTCAATAAATTGTTATATGCATGGCAGAATGGTATTGAGACCTTTGCCTGTTTGAATTTGAATATTAGAGGAATTCAATAGTAGATTTACCCTGAGGGGGAAATACATTTTATTTTCCAAATCTTGTTCGATTTCGCCTAAAATTAACAAAAATAGTCGCAGACTGACAGCTTAGTTCTTGTTTATTTTATCAAAGCGCAGACAATTCAGTTTATGGGGCCTATATTTATTCTGATATACAAAAAATTGTATAATACGATGAATTTGGACAACAAGCTTAACATCAAATCTAGAAACTGGTTTGATTTAGTTAATATAGGTAAGACATACACTAGCTTTTGCCCGCAGCTTCGACGCCATGGAGGTCCGAATTTATCCTACGGGAAAATACTACCGGAACAAGAAGTTACTATGTCCTAACCAAGGTCGTGGTGTACCAGTGTGCCTAATATCATTGAAATCCGTTCAGCCATTAAGACATAAAAAGGGTAACAGACAAACAGACAAATGAGTTACTTTCGCATCTATTCTTTATCTATATATATAAAAGAAAGTCGTGTTGGTTACACCATTTATAACTCAAGAACGGCTGAACCAATTTGGCTGAAAATTGGTGGGTAGGTAGGGTAGGTAGGGTAGGGTGGGTAGGTAGGGTAGGTAGGGTAGGGTGGGTAGGTAGGGTAGGTAGGGTAGGTAGGATAGGTAGGGTAGGTAGGGTAAGTAGGGTAGGTAGGGTAGGTAGGGTAGGTAGGGTAGGTAGGGTCGACGGCGCGTTGTGTTCCACGCGCGCCTCAAAGAGATGTCAGCACCAACTGACGGGGTCCGGAAGGGCCAATGCCTGCCGGGGTCGCGGGTTTGTCTGAAAGGGATATCGCGACCTCGGCACACAGGCAACGGAAGGAACACGGGTGGGTTTTAGTCAGTAAAAGTCTGACACGCCCTCCCGCTCCACCCAGAGCGGGAGAAGTTATTTGATAATTTCCCATCCTCAAAAAAAAAAAAAAAAAAAAAAGGGTAGGTAGGGTAGGTAGGGCGCCGTAGATAAGTACTTAGTGCTACTCGAGCGAAGCCGGGGCGGGCAGCTAGTATAATATAAATCCTAATCCTAAGTATTATTGTTATCATAATACCAATGTTACAATTATGAATCCTAATTAATATTATGAATGCGAAAGTGACTGTTTTTTTTTTTTCTTACGCTTTCACGCTAAAACGGCTGAACGGATTTGGATGAAATTTGGCGCATGGATAGACCATGACCTGGAAAAGGACATAGGATACATTTTATCCCGATATTCCTAGGGGATCGAGACTAATACGGGTGAAACCGCAGGGCGTAATTATTAGCTGTCGGACCCAAGTGAGATCATGAAATACAACAATTTTCTTTCGTTCATAATATTATACTTAAAAACTAAACATGTACCAAGTTTTAGTTTAAATTAAC
Organism: Agrochola circellaris; assembly: GCA_914767755.1. Classification (NCBI taxonomy): domain Eukaryota; kingdom Metazoa; phylum Arthropoda; class Insecta; order Lepidoptera; family Noctuidae; genus Agrochola; species Agrochola circellaris. The sequence goes on along the minus strand of OU611840.1, from coordinate 19,537,759 downwards.
CAAATCAAGTTATGTTGTAGAGAATATTACGAATATACTGTAACTTCACGTTCCATTAACTTATATCTAATTCCAATAGAATACATTGCTAAGTAAGCGAAGCCGCGGGCACAGCTAGTTTATAATTTTAGTACAGATATTTCTTTGCTGGCCAGCACGAGCATGATAATAATAGAAACGGGTTTTCTACGAGTTTAGCCGACGAAAGAATAGACAAAAGGACAGATTGAGATTATTTATCTGTCATTTTGTCTATTCTTCCGTCGACAAAACCCGTTTCTATTGTGATCATGCTAAGCGAGCTGGTGTACATTAAGTCTATGCAAGTGGATCGATTTGGGCACAGCATGAGCAGCGCTAGCTTGAGCAAGATGGATGTAAATTTCGCAAAATGCAAGAAGTTTAACTCATCGCTGTATTGTTCAAAATAGCAGACATTACACATGATGCTTTCGTTTGCCAGCAGTCATTTTATTACCTACTATAAAAAATATAAAATGGACCCAACATACCACCAGTTCGTATTCATCATCATAGCATATGCAGAAGGTGACGATTCGCTCTTTATGCGCTCCTGAAAACAGTTGAATAATATATTGTTTTATTTATTCTGGAAAACAAGGGCTTTTATTTTATTTCCTACAAATAAAAGTGGATGCTACATTGAGCAGTTGAATTCGTAGCAAAGATTTGGAAGAGACAAATGGTTATAATGAAGATGAAAACAGCAGCTTCTTTCTGGATATCACAAAAATATTATTATTGCATAATTATGTTTGTAAGAAAACATTCCCTTCCCTCAAATTACAACTCTTCCTAGCACTGAAAAGGTTCACCGTCTATTTTGATAAAAGGATCCGATGGCTAAAATTCGAACTTACGAAGTATTATCTTAAAAATAAATTCGTGTGACATGTTGAATATATAAGTTCAGAAACCCATCATGACTTAATAGCGCTCTCAAAATAGAGATCAACGCTCAGCACTTTTCAGTAAGATGCAGGGAAACCAGTTTACTTCAATCTAGTGTCGTTAAATTTTCCTTGACAATGGAACATTTTTTTTTTAATATGAAAAGCTTTCAACGTTTTACATGTATGTTAGAAAGAAAGAAAAATTCGTTTATTGGCATTATACCAGAAAAATACACCTTAAAACTATAAAAACAGAAAACAGTAATAAAATTATAATGTCAAAAGGACCTCGGCACGCATACAAGCATGACCACCTTAGAAACAGGATTTTTCGGCGGAAGAATAGATAAAATGACAGATTCATTCAACATTTCTATGGTGGTCATGCTACGCGTGCTGCTCAGCATAATATCAGATGACAACACAAAGTGTAACTAACCTAACGCTGATTTTCAGCTGATTTTATGTGTACCTTATCTTCACATCACAGCCACTGCAGTTTTAGTGAGTAATCGGTAGCAATATAACACACTTCTAAAACATTAACAGCCTTGTACAATCAAAAGTAAAAAAGTACACAATTAAAAAGCGATTTTCTCCCTAACTATAGCTTGAAATTGTGAGGTGTGTAGCAGTCAGAATACAGCACACACACATAGCACTGTGTACCCAGTAACATCATTCCAAAGAAAATAAAGCTTACCTGTACAGCACCAGTAAGCCCATCCATGGTCAGTGACAGAAAAAGCAGGATTTCCCCAATACCAATCCCGGACGAATCATCCACAGTTTTCTTGACTTGATCTTTGTACATAAACATGACTACACCAAGTACTATCAGCAAGACGAATAGATACTTCTTCACTGGGTAGGACTTATGCCCAATGAGAACTCCAAGTATCATCACTGGTATCGGCTTTGCTGCTTTGCCAACCACCTGAAAATATTATCAAAAGATAAATACAAAAAATCGGGATATGAAGCTACTTGCTGAGGTTGGTCCATGAAAGTCAAAATTCAAATCATTTGTTATAAAAAGGCACATAAGAGGCACTTTTTATGTCAAAATTTACTTGACCCTTCCAAAAGGTAGTTTTGTATGGAGAAGAATAGGCAAGAACCTCCATCGTTACTCTTAAAATGTTTTACAATACTTTAAATACATAAATTATACGTGAATAAAAATACTATATCACAATAGGCAAAAAGAATTATGGCAGATAAATTAATCATGGTGCTCACATAAGTCACATATTTAAAATTACATGATTTTCTTTAAATTTTAACAAGTAATAATGTGGGTGGATGGGACACAAACCATTACATTATTATCAAGACGCCTCTGTGCCTCGGAGGGTACGTTGAACTGTTGGTCCCAGATCGTAGTTGGGTTAAACTAAACCAACCTCAATGATAACAGGCTACGTAGATTATGTGTGACCCTGTGCTTCAACTACTCTTCACTACACTTCTTTAACTACTGTTTTTTTCCCCGTTTTTCATTTATTAAATTGCGATCTCTAAATATAGTGTTGCAATAACCATACAGTGTTATTGGTCAGTAGTGGGTTTATGTTATGACAAACAGAGTTTTTTTACAGTTTTAAAACTGCAGATCTTACTTGCGTTGGGTAGTTGATCCATTGCAGAGCCATGTTTGAACACACCATACCAAGAAGGTATGTCAGGGCCGATGAGAAATAATACACTTTTCTAGTTGAGTCTGATTCTCTCTTCCATGATAACTGAAATGAGATAGATAATAATGTTACCTTATTGTTAGAAATAGATTAAGTACATAGATACTTTTTAAAGGTACATAATTTTAGCGAAAGAAAATAACAGGGGAATAGGTGGATATAATTTTGTGGAGTTGTCAAAACAAGGCTGTATCAAAATTTATCTGTTTCCCGATGAACGCATACTACGAGAACAACAGCTTATTAAATCAGTAATAGTAGTTTGATTTTTGAAAATGAAAAGTAGGTATTTAAGGTCTGTTCGGACCACGACATCTTTAAGGCTTAACTAATTTAAAAACACTGTTCTGTTTCAAGTCTTGAAGGTAGCCAGAGACAGAATGATGTTATAAATATGTTTGGTATTAAACGTGTTAGTGATTTGTGGTGCAAATGGGCAGTAACTATACAACTCACTAATTCTTATTCTATGATAAGGTAAACTGTTTAAGCGAAGCCAATACTGCATAATATTGAAAGTCAAGAAACACTCATGCAAATATCTTGTTCATCACGTAATTCAACATTTGTAAATTATAGAATCCTCAAATAATAAGTGCTTTAATGAAACGACATAATTATTTAATTTTATCTATAGAATAGAAATACTGCTACTGCAGTTTTGCCCTATTTTCAGCCCCATTACAGTTTCAAAATAACTTTTAAAATAAAGGGATTCAACAGGGCTGGAAAAAGCAAAAACTAAGGTAGTATAAAATGACTTACCATTATAAGTTGCACGAAGGTGTAATTCACCACACACTGTATAAGAACCAGCGACAACGTACACGTAAACTTTTCATTATTTTCACCATATTTACCCCGCGTTATTTTCTCTTGTAGCATGCCATAAATGAAATAACATACGAATATTGCGCCCGCATACACTAGAAACCTAAATTCACTGCGGCTTTTAGTCATTTCGCCGAAAGAACTGTGCCACGCAGCGACTGTAAATAAAGATACATTTTTATTAAATAAATTAGAGCGGACCAATAATCACAGATTATTTTATTGCAGGTTTATACTAACTAATAAAAATACCTTTATCTAAGGAAGGGCTCAGCAAAAATAAATCTTGAGCAGTATTATTTTGCGAAACCCCAACGTCTACCACTACACTTGACATATGAACAATTAAAAAAAAACGTCGAAGCCCGAACCTTTTTTCAATCAATTCAAAATCAATTCAAGGTCGAATTGCCGATTTGATACAGGTATTTGTCCCCTTTACTCAGAACCAAATAGAAAGAGAGACCGAGTGATGTTGTCATTCGTCCACGTGTTCTTTGACATGGCTTGAGAACATGACAAGTCAGTCAGAACAAGCATAATGCTAGATACACACGCAACGACCCTGATCGTCGGCAACCAGATTCTGACAGATCACAGCAGTGACAGCCGCCTTGACGCCACTAGCGACGGCAAACAAAATCTAGATTCAGAAAAACGGCCCAAAAAATAAGTTAACGTGGCCATAGGACCGTTTATTCTGAAAGTGGGCATCGTCGCAAATAGATGACAAATATTTCACTGTTTTGATTAATTTGGCAATATTACTGTATGGAAATATGAAATCTGGCTAACTAGCGAACTAGAATATTGCAATTAATTCAACAAATATTACCTGTTTTGATGGATAACAAAAAGTTTTTTTTTTAAAGAACTAAAAAAAATAGTTTTTTTTTTTGTTATGATCCTTTTGATTTCTTTTAATATTATTTCAATGGCGTTAAGACCATTGAAATAATAAAGAACCCACATAATTTAATTATTGTAATAAAGTTGGGATTGTTGAATACAAATATTGTATTGTGTTTATTTTATGCTGAGTGTAATATTTTCCTTACTCTCTACGAGCAATAATGTAGTCATTTATGGGCAGTGCGATGTAAATGAAAACCAACAAAAAAGTGCCTCATCTTTATAAACATTCTCTAGAACTGAATCTAGCGCCATCTGCCATTATTTTAACATACTTCGTACGATTATATTTTCTTTTGTTCTGCTGTTGTACACAAGAGGGATGCACATGTTGGTTAAGGACAAAGAATTAAAATATTAAAAATAACATAGGTATCACAGACTACAATTTAAGGCGGATGCATAGATGATCTCACTGCCATTTTGTCGCTAGATGGCGACACATCCACAATTTCGAACATTTTCAATTTTTACACCTAACATAGAAATTTTTAATAAACAACTTTATTATAAGCGGAACCTAGGGCATTAACTTGATTTTTTTAGATCATCACTGTGCTTGTTAACTGGTATCATACAAAGATTAGAACAGTTTAATGATTTAGCCGCATGAATTTACTCTTTACACACACATGCAAAGTAAATAGTAGTAACTTCCGACTCCACTAGATGTCGTTTTATTAAAACATGGTTGGAAATTAAAATGTCCAGATGGCGTTAATTTAAAGAAAGAGGACCAAATTATTTATAAGATGAATATCCTTACATTATAGCAAAAACTGAAAACAAATATTAATTTACTAATTAAGCATACTTTAAATTACTAGAGGATTGTTATGTTCCAATCTATTTCTTAATAATATAATTACTTATTGGGATATGCATACTTTTGTTTCTAGGCTCGATATCAGATAGGTACCTTTTCACCATAACAAATTATTCAGATAAATTATTTTGGGTAATAAAGGTACGAGTATATTGTACCTATATAGGTTGTTGTAATGTGACTGAACCTAAATAGTACCTAACGTGTAAATAAATTGTGACCTGTACTAAATAAATAAAAGATTATGTATTCAATTGTAAAGCGTTTTATTGTATCTTACTATAAATTAATAATATTTATCTATGGTTAATATTTTCATACAAATATCGTTTTATTTACTCTCACTGCATTTACCTAAATATTTTTTGGTTGGATTCGAACCGTCGACTCGTAGGTACCACCACACAAAGATAACATAAGTACTTTTTTCAATATTTTGATATTACAATAATTATGATTCTGAATTTAGTATTAGAATGAATTATGTACGTAGAATTATTACGTACGTAATTACAAGTCAAGATTTTTTAAATTTAGTTTCCAATTTATGTGATTTCGGAAAAATTACAATTTCTACATGGTGTACTTTCGGCTGCAACACGTTTTTATGGCCTTTTTATGAGTAGGTAGGAGCTTACGTAGTTATCATTTTGAAATCATCTTAATTTACAAACCCGTAAATTTGACTACATAATACACCATTTGAAATAAGATTAGACATTTAAACAAAACTTTTTTACAGTCCGTTCAACCGATTCTGACTTCTGTACCGTAGGAATAAGGATGGCCTCAAAAGCAAAACAGTGGTGACAAAACCAACTGCTTACTGCAGCTGCCGTGTCATGCCATCAACGCAATAGAAGTCAAAATCGGTTAAACGAACAGTAAAAAAGGTTTAGTTAAATGTCTAATCTTATTTCAAATGGAGTAGGTATAGGTACGCTTGGGTAGATATATTGGAAGTATTGGAACTAACCTAGGTAGGTACCTACTTACTTTTAATTTACTTACCAAACTAATTCCGTAAGTACCTACCTATCTCCGAGAATCTTCTCTAATAAAATTGTGTTCAATAAGTATAATAGGTAGGTACCACAGATGAATAAATACGCATAACTGGTGAAATACGGGTGTACTATAGGTAGGTACACATCAAGCTATACATTTCCAGTTTATACAGACCTCGCATTGTACGGAAATCCTATACAATGCGAGATCAGCATAAACTGGAAATGTAAAGCTTGATGTCATGTGTAGCCGTATGTACCTACACCTCTGCCTAATCCTTTGGGATGACAGGCGTGATGTTTAAGAAATACTCTGATGTTTAAGAAATGCTCGATGATAACTTCTAATGATAATGAGTGATCCAATTATATGTAAGTAGGTGCGCCCCGCGGTTTCACCCGCATAAGTCTCGATCCCGTATATATATCCTATGTCCTAGTCTAGCTCATGGTCTACCCATGCGCCAAATTTCATCCAAATCCATTCAGCCGTTTTATCGTGAAGGCGTAACAAACAAGTTCACTTTCAAATCATATTTATAATATTAGTTAGGATAGTAGGTAACTACTAACAAACAGCCTCGTTGGTCTAGTGGTTACAAGTAGGTACCTACAACTGCGCGTGAGGTCTTGAATGTAGGGAACGCGTTGCGAACAGTACAGTGAAGCATGCCAAAACTACACCGCCGCTCTGTGCATCATACATAATGTGTTTGACTCAGGTGTGCCAGCTAGATAGAAACATAATGTCAAAATCCGCGAATAATATAGGTACCTGGTACCTAGGTGGCAGTGGCGACTCGAGTGCGGCGCGGCCGCTACAAAAGGTCCTTTGACCACGCCGCCGCGTGCCGCCAAAACCATTAGTAAGTCAGTGCAATGTAATTCTTAAGTAATGGCGATAAGGTATAAATTAGAATGATTGACATTTGCGAGGAGTTTTTTAGTTGGAAATAGAGAAATGATAATTTTTTTGTAAAGGAAGTCAATCATCCTGATTTATACCTTAAAACAATGAGAAAAGAGTCACATTGCAATGACTTACTATTTTGCTTATGATTTTATTTCACTTTGGAATAGTCTGTCAGTCTGCCTAGCCCTTTCCCAATTGTGTTGGGGTCGGTGTCCTGCAGCTGAATACCAGTATTATACATGAAGTGACTGCCTATCTGACCTCTACAACCCAGTAACTGGGTAATACGATAGGTACCCCTTGGTAAGACTGGTGGTCACTTTCGGGCTTCTGACGACCCGTAACGACTGTCAAAGATCCACGAATACTAAGAAATATGCTCCTTTGTTGATGCCGCTCTGTAAAGCTTCGTGCAGACCAGCGCGACGCGACAGCGCGACGCGACACCAGCTATTGTTATACCGTCAAGTTTTCTTAGAAATTGTATTGTTCGAGTCGCGTCGCGGCGTCGCGTCGCTCTGATCTGCACGAAGCTTTAAGGCTTCTACAAACAGGCGCGACACGCGACGCGACACAAAGACACCGCACGTCGCGCGCCGAGCGGTGTCTTTGAGTCGCGTCGCGTGTCGCGCCTGTTTGTAGGAGCCTTTATTCGGGTTTCGCATCACGTGACGCGAATTATCTGTGTCGCGGCGCTACAGGTCGCCCCTGTGTGAAGTGTCGCGCGCGTTTTCATAGAAATTGTTCTACGGATAAAATATCGCAATATCGCGTAGCGCGACAAGTCGCGCTGGTCTGCACAAGCCTTTACTCACTAAAAATCATTAGAAGAATTGTCATGATGTCTTTTCAATGTTGCTTGCACTTTTTTCCGCGATTTTCGCGGCCCTGAATACATATGTCGTATATAGGCAAGTTTATTAGTCGGATTCATCTTAGGCAGAGTTGCAATTCAATCTGTAATCAAAAAGAATAATTAAACACAACAGCAAAAGTATCGTAATTATGAAATGCTTCAAGAAATTTGTATTAGTCAGAAATAACACCACCATTTGTCACCATCAATCAAGCTGTCAAGCTGTGTGTGTGTGTGAAAATTTGCAAAACAACTGACAGAACATGAGAAACAGACCAAATAGAGATGTCAATCTGAGATCGATTGAGCAAAGAATCGATTTTTTGGAACAAATAAAAACGTTTTTTCAAATCGATATCTAGTACTGAATCGATACAGGGAATCGATATTTCACCCTAGAACATCAGTTTTTTGTTTGTTTGAATTGTTAAGAATTGTGGTGGCGGGAAAATTACGAAGCATATCCAGTGCAAATCCTTTTGCGTAAAAATACGGATTTTTTCCAGATATGAGACTAGTTAAATTCTTTTCGCTCATCGATCGTTTTTTCGCCCTCGTAAACGTGTACGTTACCCTAGCAGGAATCGTTTTTCGGTTTTTTTTTCAAAACGACAAGGGGCACCAATTTTTTATGTAGGGGCACATTTACAGCAGATTAGGCACCAACTATACGTTCCACTCACTCATATAACTATAGGAGACACTTTCTTGCTAGGGTAACGTACACCCCGTAAACCCCTACATTGCGAATTTCATCGAAAACGAATGATTGATTTTTGGAAAATCATTTCTTTATTTGTGAATCGATTTTTCATATTTCCTTTCGAATCAAATCAGTAACGGATCTTTTTCAGAGAGTTTTTTTTTGGTTCCTTTCGTTCCTCTGGGACAGGCAAAGTGAGTTTTTAGAGAGAATAATAATTGACGTCCCTATTAGGGTGAAATATTTGAAATTTAGAGTAGGTAGGTATGTGATGTGATGACAATCAACGAGTGTTGCTAACGTTTGATTTTGTATTTCCTCTTCTAAATCTTACACTATTTTAAGTTTTAAGGGTAATTACTATTATAATATAACTCTGTATCACCTTCAAGCAGAAAAGCATCCTTTGGACATAAAAATAACACTTACCGTCAATAAAACACAAAAACACTTCACTTTTAAATAAAAACTCATTACTTAGCTGTTCAGACGAGCGAAATTGGAACTACAGCTACCATTTTGAGAACGTCATTTCGCTGACAGTTAAAAACCCCGAAACCATAAATGAATGATGTATGTACCTATATCATTCATCGTTTTAAATATCAGAACATCCTACAACTTACTACTAAAATACTGCCCTATGTTTTATTTCCCCTTTTTCTTGGTAAACTTCTTAGATGGCAAGACCAATTGGACGTAGTTAAGCAGAAAGGATCCAACCCACACTATGGGCGAAAATGAGATATGTATACCAAAACACTCTTTGTAGACAAAACTTTAATATCACAAAAACAATCCCAACGCATCATGTCATTATGACCATACGTTACCAACCCGTATGTATGGCAGGTCATACAATCACATAACAGGATCTGATCTTAAAACTTGAATATCTCAAAACTAACTCCGTGTGGGTTGGATCCTTTCTGTTTAACTACGTCCAATTTATCTAGACGCACTTTGACGTGTGCTAATAATACTAAAATGTGCAATTGTTATGAAAAATCAATGTGGTTTGTCTGTGTATTCACTTATCTTGATGGTTTCACATAAATTAAATATGATTCAATCAATAGATGTAAGTAGTACCTACGTGTCACCATTGCGTAGGTAGGTAATTAGAAAAAAAATAGGTAAATTTGCCTACGCTGATCGCCTGATTTAGGTATACCCTAAGTTTACATGAACTTCTATTCTCTGGTTTTATTCAAACCAAACCAATGAATTAGTACCTAACCGTGTCAGAAAATGTATTATCAGTACCTACTTACATACAGTAGAAAGATTTTTAAATCTTTAGGTACTTTATATTTAAAGTAGATATTACAATAATTACATTAGTATTGTATCTGTGTGAACCAAATGCAGATCGCAGATATTTTTTTTCACTTTCTAGCATTCTTTCTCATTCCCTAATAAAAAACATTTTATCAATCATAAAATGTAAAACCCGCGGGCAAACCCGCGCGCCGGCGCTAACTTTCTAGAAACACAATTTTGGAAACGATTAGCAAGTTGTCAAGACAATCACGCATGTACTGACTGGAGAAATTTGGCAACAACGCGGGGTGCGTCTTGAATGGCAACGTCGCCCGTTGCATCGCCGCGTCATTCGACGTGTAACCTTCGTTACGTTCGAATTTTCGAACCAGCGCCATCTATTATAAATGTTTACCGAACGAAAACTCGTAACACAATGTAAATAACTCTTTCTCCGTGGTTCTTTCAATTTCTGTTAGATGGCGCGATTCAGGTCACTCACAAATGTAAAGATTTTTCGTTTTTTATTGGGTCTAATTCTCCTAGAAATACAGTTTTTTTTATAAAATTTTGGCGTTAGGCGAACATAATACATTATAAAGTCTCATTATACTTGCTTTTATTCTGCAGAAACCGTTTATTTACGGAGATTAGAACGCCTGAAAAATGTATGGCGAGGCCTGTCTATACATCCACCTTAATGGGTATTCATTAATATCATCTGCTACGGTTTAATAGCCATTTCGAAAAATATCCCTGTCGTATTTTAAAATTAAATTATTTAAAAAAAATGGGCTTCGGCATTGGACTGAAGAATAGAATATTCAGAAGATTTAATGGTCTAGTTTTATTTCATTCGCTAGGAAATAATTCATCAGTTGGTGTCAATAATTTATGATACCGTACGTATATTTTATCTGTAACCGCTGGATTCCAACTGGAACTCTGTAAATCGGAACGCAGTAAAACGCGTCCAAAACAATTACCAAAAGCAACTCTATCGTGTTGCACAAAGGGTTACTCTACAACAAGAGTTATGGCCTTCAATTTTACAAAAAATGCTTTAGCTACGATGTAGAATAGGTAAACGTAAAAGGTTATTTTTTTATTGTTACACTGCAGACGGACGATTTCCGGCCAAAAATAGAATTTAATATTACCTACTTATTAATTCAATATGTAGTTAATTTTATATTATGAAGATATTACGAAGTTAGAGCCACTGTTTCAAGTTATGTACTATATTCTAAGTTGGCAAAGTTTAGTTCAAGTTGTGTTTTACTTGTGTGCAGTGTTGTTTCGTTCGAGTTACTAATATAATTTGGATAATTCGTTGCTGACAAAGTGTTAATTGTTGTGAATGACAGTAAGTTAACATAAAGTTATGTTTCAAAAGATATTTCTTTGCGTGACATAATTGCGGCAAATTCAAGTGTTTGTGAGTGGTCGTTACAGGAATAATTTTCTAGTATGAGTCATGATCCGGATAACAATGGTTTCTGTTGTTATAACATGAACTTGTGTTATTATAACTACATCTTGTAATTGTTGCCCAATGCGGCAAAGTTTTCTGAATGATATTCGAGCGGTAAAAGAACACGAAACTTTTTTGAAGTAAGTCAAAGTTTTGTTTAAACACACACCTTTATGAATTTATTTATGGATTATACTGCTGTTTGTCCTGTTCTTTGTAATATTATTATGATGTGTAAAATAACCTCAACTGCTTGTGCTTATCTTAGTAAATATAGATACCTACCTACATATATATAGTCGTTCGTTAGTTAATCGTGTGACAATCGTATTTAGAAATGGTGAATGGTGTCATTAGAAGTAAATAACTACCGAACTACTACCTACCACTATATTCTACTAACTTAATTTATCATTAGTTTACGAGACTCGGTAGGTTTATGCTGTATAAATGTAGTCTATTGTTTATTCTGTGGTAGAGTCATCATTATTACGTCAATTACCTACTAGGTAAAGGCATGCGCATGATATTCGATAGGAGCACGAAGAATAGAAACCTTAAATAGTACCTACTTTATTTATTTTAAAGTAAGTAAGTAGTAGAATTAGTTAATACATACGGGGTATTCGCATGATTACCAAACATTCAATAGTTTCGAGGTCGACCGGTGTCTAGATGAAATAAAACTGATTTGCATTTAACTTAAAACTAAAAGTTAATTATGTACGTCTGTGGTTATTTGTTTAGCTAACTCCTTACTGTATATCATAATATGGAGTTAGCTAAGCACCTAGGTACTGCACTTTCGATCATGTCACGCCTGTTGAATGAGAATTACGAGTCTTAAAAATACATTCTTAAGTGGTAGGATTTAGGTAGGTAATTTAGTTTATTAGTTACCTAGTGGGTATAACATTGAAATTTGATTTTGTTTGAACTTTGAACGTACCTATAGTTTAAATAGAAAGATGCGCATTTGTATCGACACAAGGTCAACAAATGCACAATATTCGTGGATACCGACTTGCTGACACTAGCCTATTAGGAATGACGTCTTCTTAGTACCTACCTACCTCCCAAATATCTACCTAACTCCGGCCGAAATATCGCATTTCCGATTACTTTTTCAGCCCAAAACCGTGAATTTAGGGCACGTTGACCCGGAACGATCGGCACACGGGAGGTTCGAATGATAGGTATGGAGATACCTATGACGAGTCTCGTCGGGGGCTACCATCGTCAACCCCTACGAGTTGATTTTGATTTTCTTTAGACCATTCGTAATTCAGGAGCCGCAGATATTTGTTATTCTACTGAAACTGAAACATTACTGATTCCTGCTAAAATGGTTTAGGACTAAGTATACCTGCCTACACCTAGGACAAAGATTTGGGCTTTCTTTTAGGTCTAGGGGATGCTGAATTACAGAACACCACATTTAAAAATACTTACCTACCTATGCGTTCATCATTAAGTACGGATCCCTAATGAATATCGCGGCTAAATAATATCAGCTGCACGCGTCAATCTTCAAAGTCAAAGAACGCTTGCCGAGGTCAGTCCGTGGATGGGTGACCATCCATTACTTAAGAAGGGCCCTAAGCCGGCCCCGGCTCCCATTCCCGGCTGGTTGGTCCCGGCTGTCATTCGTAGATCTTTGACAATCGTTACTGGTAGTCAGGACCCTGAAAGTCTGATAAACAGTCTTATCAAGGGGTATCGTGTTACCCAGTAACTGGGTTGTGGTCTGCAGAAAGGCAGTCGCTCCATGTAAAATACTGGTATTCAGCTGCATCTGGTTAGACTGGAAGCCAACCCCAACATAATTGGGAAAAGGCTAGGCAGATTGACATTCTTCTTTTCCTCGTCATTGGTACCCAGCATCAAGGAAATAAAGGGGAAGGGGAACTCCTTACGGTTAAAGGGTCGTTCAGACCAGCACGACGCGACGGTGCGACGCGACTCCAACAATACAATTTCTAAGAAAACTTCACGGTATAACAATAACCGTTGTCGCGTCGCGCTGTCGCCTCGCGCTAGTCTGCACAAAGCTTTAAACTCCACTTAACTACCTACCTAGTTTCTACTGCAACAATGCGTCGGGATTAGGAGCGGGATTTACCTACTCGAACATGTGAAATGAAATGAAATGAAATGAAATGAAATGAAATGAAATTGTTTATTCTGTAAATAGGATATCGGAATCACTTTTACACGTCATATAAAAAAATATTAAAAATAAGCTAGATGAGGTCGGTGTTTCCTATCTGACTACTCTGAGAAGAAAGGCCGAAACAAACTCAGAGGTCGTAGTCTCTTTTAAAGTCCAGACATAATCTTGGTCAAGTCATATGAGGACCATGTGGATCAGTGTCTGAAATGGTCTTTTGAGGAAAGAACCACACAGATTTGAGTGGACCTGTCCAGTCAGTGCAAGCATTTGTCAGTAATCGTGGAGCTCAACTCAAAACTGAAGGAGCTCAACTCGACGAACAATACCAAAGAAAGGATATTTGTCTAGGCCGCATCAACTACTCAAACTGCCAGACCATCATTAAAACTAAATGAGACAGAAAAAATAAATGAAAGAGAAAAAATAAAAATCAAATAAACCAATTAAAATAGTATAATACTTTACAAAGTAATCGTGTGCAGTTTGAATATAATTTTCAACAATGTCAATATGTATATAAAACTGGTTTATTGTGATGAATAAGCAAAAATGTCAAGTTTTATGGTTTTCACAAGGCTTAGCAGAGCGATGAGATGATACAAGATGTTCATCCAGATCCAGATGTTCCAACCTCCGACAGGTACCTAATTAAATACAGCCTGAAGGATCTTTCAATCGGAGAATTTGGGAATCAGTTAGCCCATCAACTGTTTTACATTCACTAGTACAATGGTAGATGTTAAAGTTTAGAAACGTGCTGCTTCGATTCGGGTAGGGAAGGGGGGAGGGGGAGACAAAGTGAGGGTTAGTAAACCACCCCGCCGGATATACATAGTTTTTTTTTTATATGACATAATTTTATATCATATAAAAAGGTTGATAAATGACATGTAGAGGGATGTGGAAGGGAGGAGAGCCCACCAGTTCACAGGAGACAGATTCTCAAAGTCAATGTCAAAAGTCTCGAAGGCCAGTAAAAAAAAAACAATATAAACATTTTGAAGTAGATAAGGCGTAGTCGAAGGAGCCTCGCTTCACGGGGCTCCTATTTCTGTCTACAGGGTTTAATGGAACCTAACACGAAGAAGATGATGGGTCGTTCGCACACTTTGCTCGCTCACTTGAGTCCTCGTCATCCCCTTCGAACCTAACCTGTCTGAGTCGGGGTGTTCCAAGTCCCGAGCTCGCTCCACGCGCTATTGCATTTGTAAAAGTAGAATTTTTTGAAACCTAAAATTATGTTGTGGAGGGTTCAGGAGACTGGAAGCCCCAAATAACCTAAAATTCTTTCTAGCGAGGCGGCACGTTTCTAAACCCAAGCCCACAAAGAAGCTGAGAAACAATCTACCAATCTTTAGCAATATTAGTAATGTTTAAACTTCGTGTATGAAGCCTGTAGAGCCGGTGAGTGGGTAGGTACCTACTGGGAGTACTAGGTGACACGTCCTAAAAGATTTACAAAACTAACCAATCTCAATCAACACACAAATAAGTTTTTTAGGAGGTGAGGTAGACTAGCCATTAAAAAGTTATTAGTGTTTTAATTAACATTGAATATCTAATGGATTCTGTCCCACGAATTATAATTAACTTTATTTTAATGTCATTTTAGCTTGTTTTCTAATGATATTTAATTAATATTGGTAGCTGACATGAGAGACTCGGTACCCTAATTGCGTAATACACGATCAATCAGAATCAGAATCGTTTTAAAACAGATTGCTAATCCACTGCTTAAAAAGTTCGAAAAAAGAATCTGCTCATCAACGTAAACAACGCAATGAATGTTGTTCAATCAATCTGCCTAGCCTTTTCCCAACTATGTTGGGGTCGGCATCCAGTCTAACCGGATGCAGCTGAATACCACTATTTTACATGGAGCGACTGCCTATCTGACCTAAACAACCCAGTGACTGGGTAATACGATACCCCTTGGTAAGACTGGTGTCAGACTTTCGGGAACGCAATGAATGTTCTTGAACTGTCAAAATGAAACAGATTAGTCGTAATCGTTTACGAAAATATGTTACATAATTAAATAGCAGGCTTACCGTGCCAATAGAACCTATTTACTTACCGGGTATTTGATGATGTAAGATATACAAGTCGCGCCTCAGTTGTGCACTGGCCTGAGGCTAAGCATGGCCATACATGTTATCTAATGGTTTAACCGTGTATGTACCTAGGACCCGAGGTAGTTCGGAAGCGCCCCCGATTGGACCCGAACACAGGAATCTCCGCTGGCTCGGTAGTCGGTCCAAACGGACCCGAGAATGACGCCATTCTAACGAAATTCATCTTAAATTAAATAATGTCAATATTTAATACGCGACCCATCAAATCATATTAGCGTAGGTACCCACGTTTAATTATAAAACAGTTGGATAAAAAGTCCATAAGTACCTACGTCAACGCCAATAAATCTTTCATAATTGACGCGCAAGTTTAATAATTTAAGTATTAATAAATTTACCTGTAAAATTAAAGTGTGCAAAATGGCATCATCGCCATTTTGATGCCAGTGGTGGTCAGGGTTGCCAATCCTACTATATAATATAGAATTCTGCTATATTAAAAAAAAAATGTAGTAGGTGAAACTACTATTAGATATTTTAATTTCAATACAAAATTACGAGATGATCGCAATAGGGCCAATTAAACTTGTAAAAATAGTAAAGAGACATATTTTTTTTTGTTGTTGTTAATAATGGTTTATAATAGCAAAAAATGCAAAATATAAAAATTGATATGAAATGAAAAATCTGAAGAATGGCAGGACTCATGTAATCTGGGCATTACGCGTACTTTCGTAAAAATACTCTCAACGAAGGATAGATCTTAGTCATATTAAGATAAAAGGAAATCATAGCATATTTTTATAATATTGTGGATCGCCAGAAAAACGTTGTTTAAAAAGAGCTAGGGTGGCTTCGTTTATACCGAACCCATGAAAATTAACCAAAGAGTAGAATGTGCTGTAAACAGTACAACCTTAAAATATGGCGGAAATTAATCGTTCTAATGATTGCCACTATTTTAATTTATATTAAGTATTACTTATGCTAAAATTTTGTCTACCAGCGTGGATAGTCACACAAATTCGTGTCTAAATTCCACAATTATTAACACTTTGTTACATGCGCAAAATGTTGGCGCAAAGATACGTGACTTAAATCATTTATGGACACTCGTAGTTAGCCCTATGGCATTGGTAATGAAAGCTTTCACACGTGTGTTACCATAGAAATATAATATGTGTGTTACCGAGGTTGCCCAAATATTCGCCACCGCCACTCGCTGCAGCTGACTA
This sequence comes from Agrochola circellaris, assembly GCA_914767755.1. Taxonomy (NCBI): domain Eukaryota; kingdom Metazoa; phylum Arthropoda; class Insecta; order Lepidoptera; family Noctuidae; genus Agrochola; species Agrochola circellaris. The sequence goes on along the minus strand of OU611840.1, from coordinate 19,520,877 downwards.
TGCCGCCGAAGCGTGTGTAAGGGGCCTTAAATTGCAGTCGGGTCGCAAACTCTCGGGGCTTATTATAGATATTATACAAGTTTACAAAGTTAGAACACATTCGTCTGCTAGGAAATTAACACTCCAGACGAATATTCTTGGCTGTGCTTTTGATAGAAATAGGAATATGGAATATTCAGTCTACATTTTATTAAGTCATTGCACCGCGTTTACCCAACGATACATAAAACATGTATTCTATCATGTCTACTGTTTTCGTGTATCGTTTACACCCAAAAATAGTAAAGACTAGTTGATACAAAACTTGCCAAAAAGGTAAACAAAAAATAGTTGTCAATGCATGTCAGAAGCAACGTCAGTACATGTATGTTACATGTTTTATTTTTTTGAGTTAGGTTGCCACTAGCACTACGGCACGCTGCTTTGTATTTACAAGCTAATTTAACTGATCTCCTAAACATTTTAAGCTATTTGTGTTTAAGTTTGTCGGAATCTCGAGAAGTCAAGCCGCCACCGCATCTTCAAAATTTTACCTTACTTGCTGGGTAATCCTATCCTATACTATTAAACGAGCAATATTTATATTATTTTATATATTTGTAAGTAATAACGTTCTCGAAAACTGCTCTAACGATTTCGAAGAATGTTGCAATACAGGGGTGGAGGCGAAAATTCGATATAGCTAGGGTTATTCATATCTGGGAAAATTCGTTTTCTTCGTATTTCAACCGAGCACAGCTCGGTCGCCCAAAGTTTAGAACAAGATGGCTACCTACGCGGCAGCATGGAATCAGTAACTACCTACAATCATGGCAGCATGAAATTAGTATGTACTATCATGGCAACATGGAAATAGTATGAACTATACATGGAATTAGTATATGAACTATCCTAAACTATTAAATGAGCATTCTCAATTTTCACCCGAGCAGAGCTCGGTCGACCAGGTACTTACGACTTAATAGAATTGTGATTTTGACGGGTTTATGTACCCAGATTTGATAGTTCTTGCTTTTAATTATTACATTTATGGTTCTTGTCATCTTAATTGGTTTATCTGCGGGTTGTAAGACTCATCCGCAAGACATTGCCGGCTACTAATCGAGTCCGATTTGTGGACGACAATGTCTGGACTCTCCAATCTAACGCGTCCAGTTATGTCTGCATAATGCCAACCAAATTGATGCTAAAAGTACCACATTCAAGATCAGCTGGCATTATAGTAAGAATCTTTAGGTAGGTACCTACTTCTCTCTTCACAAAGTTTCACATAGTTATAAACATAGAGACAAAAGTGCATAAAATATGATTCTTTATAAGAGACTGGCGTTTATTCTAGGATACCCTTTGCCTTGTGAGACAGATCACCAGGCTGTCAGCCCGAATTTAATCTAATTAACATTTCACAACTGTCTTTCCAAAAAAATGTTCGCAATTGTCGAATCATGAAGTGAAATTTTGGAGTCATGCCAGACCACGAATCCACGGCCTCATTCAATTCTTCAGTTATTCCTATTTCTTCCCTAGAACAATTAAATAAGGGTCACATTTTTCAAAGGCTTTATTAGTTTGAGTGAAGCCTACATTTTCGACGTTCATGTATTTGATTTCAGCCGTTTGTGACAATTGACGTGAATGGAACTTGTAATACCTAGGTATAGTCAGAAAGGGTTAATCTGAAATTGAAATGCGAGGAGTAGACGGTAGTCTGTATTTCGATCTCAGATTTACAGAATTTGGAAGTTGGACGCCTTCGGTTTTAATAATCCCCCTTCGCATAACATGCATGACTGCAAGGTTACCCGTCCAATTAATATCCTGACGGAATTACTGAAACTTTCAATTACCTACCTTCGGTTAGCTCTACCAATTGCAATTTGCTAGCGGGTTCTAACTCTAACCTTAAGGGTTAGATATTCTTTAGAATTAACAATATTCAGTTGCTTTGTCAGTTACTCGGTAAATTATACCTAACAGCCTCACGGGTCGATCGAAGATTAAGCTATGCTTGCCGCGGTCCGTTCGTGGATGGGTGACACTCCATTACATATCGAGATCCTTCCGTGCTTAGGAAAGTACGCTTAGCCGTTAGTTCCGGCTGTCATTCGTAGATCTTTGACAGTTGTTACGAATAACGCGACACGAAAGAGCACGGAACGGTTACCCAAAAATCTGACAACCAGTCTTACCAAGGGATATCGTGTTACCCAGAAACTGGGTTGTGGTGGTCAGATTAGCAGTAGCTCCATGTAAAATACTGGTATTCAGCTGCATCCGGTTAGACTGGAAGCCGACCCCAACGTAGTTGAGAAAAGGCTAGGCAGATTGCCTGTCTGTTATTTTAGTGTACATTTTTACAACAATGGAAAATTCGCGTCTGTGTGTGATTGGGATAATATCGAATCTTCCGACGAATTATTTTTATTTAATTATATAATATAATATAAACTTTAAACTAACAAGTAATAAAAAATAAAATTGATGAAGAAGAAAAATATTTAAATAAAAATTATTTATTTCCCACTTTTGCCCGCGACTTCCCCCGGGTTGAAAGTACTCTATGTTTTAATCCAAGTTATAAACTATCCGTGTGCCAAATGACATCCAAATCCGTCCTTCCATTTGTGCGCCAATCCGGAACATCCAGACAAACGGAAAAAAGCATCTTAAAACTATATTTTCGGTACCAGACTCGTTCCCAAACCTCGTAGCAATGACTTTAAAAAAAATATTCAAAGTACAGTTTTGACTTCGATACTATTGTATTATACTATTATATTGTAGATAACTATACAGGGTGTAAAAAGACACATCACAAAGCCGTAAACTACGCATACTGTACGTATAGCTAAGTAGCTTTGCGCAAAAATTATTGCTGGGAACCGTATTTTTTTTTTTTTTAATAAAAAAATCAAGTTTTTATTGCGCGCAATGTAACGCGAACCCACGCTTGAATGAACGGATGCAGTGTTAATTAAGCTCCGCCCCTACGCTACGTAGGTAGGTACTTGTTGTTCATTGCGTTTTTGTAACTTCAAATGCGTAATCTGTTAAGATAAATCTAAAATTCAGGTAATGTTTGTTTGGAAAAAAGTTTCGTATTATCGCATAGAATTCATTTTCGTGAAAAAGTAAAAAAAAAAAATGCGACTTTGACCTTCAATATCTCCAGAACCAGTGGATTCCCAGGTATGGTCTAGTGGAAAAAAATGATGCAAATAATGGGTAGAATATGTGGCTTTCGGCTTCGGAAAGTGTCTTTTTACACCCGATATATAGAAATACCATGTGCATCCAAATGTACAATAAATGAATACACAATCCTATATAAATATAATTATTATTTATTTATATTAATTTCAAGTAATAGGTACACGTATACTTGTATATAGGCCTATTTATAAAAGTACTCGGGCATGTGACCTCTTAGTAATTAGGGCTCTTACTCAACTGATGACTTAATTCACCATGACGCAACATGCCTCTGATCAAACAACCGTGTTCCAGTTACGTTCATCATGTAGCCCTGTATATTCGTGGAAAACTGTTCAGTTCTTAAGGTATTTTTAAAACACATGTCGTGAGGAAATTTTAAACTAAAGTACTAGAATGAGAGTGGTCATAAGAAAAGACTACATAGAAAAACGATGAATGGTTTGGGGGTAACATGAACTCTGCCATACGGCTTGAATTGGTATTGAGATGACGTGGCCATATACACGAACGCCACGTCCGTTGTCGACGACAGCCGCCGACGCGTCTTTCGCATCTGGCACTTTCTGCTCTTATTTTCATTTTACTTTTTTACCCGACTGCGGCGAATCTAAAACAGGAGGGTTTTTTTTTTTTTTCTATGAGTTTGTTTATTTTAATGTGTGATCTCCTGTGCGAGTGCCAATAAATTCGCCGTCAATCAGCACCACAACTGCGTAACACACTTACCATAACCCGAAGTATTTTGAAGGAAATTCCTAACAGGTTCTATCGAGGACACAGGCGCCTGACCACTTTTCGACCTTATTGCTTAGGTCTGTGTCCTCGATAGTACATTGCTTCATACCTATATTTGAAAAATTTGGCCGCTCGACAACGTAAATAACGCAATCAATGTTGATGAATTGTCTAAATGAATGTCATAGCCATTACGTGCCAATTGTGTTACGCAATACGCAATTAGCTCACACATTCACTATTGAATTTGAATTTTCTTAACTGCGAGTCTTTTATTAAATAGGGTAAACAGCTCGACGTACAAACTAAAAAAAACGATAAAGTTTTGTAACAGTGGTGACCTTATTGGATCAGAATATCTGCCACGCCTTGGTTTCAGATAAAGCAGTAGATAAGTAGGTACTTCTTATCAGTGCACGGTATGACCAAAATGTGGCGATACGAACAAAAATGAATACAAAAAAATGGCCTCCGTTTTTTATACACTCCGTACTTAAATATTATTTACAGTCAGAGAAATTTATTTTTAAGCAAACTGAAATCCTACGTCAGTTTGTCGTGTTATAGCTACTTCATAGATGCTCTCCCAACGCCCAAAGCCGACAGTTGTAATTTGAATACAGAGACGTACAATTTAAGTTCGTAGCTTGCTTAATAATTTCCCTGACTTGATCGAAGCAGGTATGAGCAGAATAGCTCGTCAAAATGCAGTCTCATCACAAAACTTGAGTTTTATGAAAATTATTTTCAGAATTCTCTAAAACGCGGCTGTAAAACCAATATTAATGTTAGTTTTACGATAAGGTTACTAGATGGCGCTACACAAAAAACATGGTAAATATCCCTTTATTAATTACTTTAGTGGTACTTATATATATATATATATATATATTTTTTTTCTTTTTTCTTTCTAACTGAACAGACAGCTGTGCTACTGGGGAGTTTGTTGCGCCACTTCTTCTTCCCAGCTAACGCACTAGGAAGTGGTGAAGGGTGGGCGTTTTGGGGGACTGTCTTATGTAATTTTGACGTTCGAAAAGTGCTGATTATCAGCCTAGTTTGAATAAATGACTTTTGAATTGAATTTGAATTGTTGCAAAAAAGTTTGTGCTCGCGAGGTCCACTGTGCACAGAACTACTAGTCCTACACCTAATCTTTATCTACAGTAAAATTTTATTTTCCGGCTGAAATCTGCATTCTAAACAGAGTTGATATTGCTCTAGCATATCCGACTTTACATACCTAGAGCAAAATATTCCAAGCCAATATGGCCGACTCAAGCCCATACAGGCGGAAATATTTAAAATTCATACTGGTATGAATTCAACTTTGTGTTAGAATTCTTCGACTTTATTCTTTTTCTAAATAACCAGCCGGTCGATTCTGTAAAAATCTCACCGTGAAAACTTAAGTGAAGTGAGCTTAAAGTGAACTGTCATTTCTAGGGATTGACACTATTGACAGCTCACTTCACCCAAGTTTTCACGGTGAGATTTTTACAGAATAGCATGACAGATGTTTTGCATATTTAGGTACGATTCCGGATAATTGTGTAATCAAGTACTCGTAATGTGGTTACTTATAAATTACCTAATGAACTAGCTTTTAATATAATTCATAGTTAGGCAGTAAACCCGTGGATCGGAGGTCAGAGGATCCATAAGCTAAAGTTATATTATATATTTTGTGAGTGCGTCACGATCACCCGCGAAGTCCTAAGGACGTTTATCGGAATGGTCGTGAACCGAACGTTTGACCGAAAAATAGGCTTGCTACTCATGTAGCTCGGGAGTTTTTGGAATAAAATAGTAACAAGACTTGAATCACGACCTGACTGTGCATGCCATGTCATAGCTATAGATAGTCCACCCGTGTCTTTGGACGTCACACAGGAAATTCAATATGGTTGACCCTGGTCGAGAAATTGATACCGTTTAATTATATTATTCCCTTGTTGTCCGTAACTACTCGACACACACGAATAAGTAGATAGTGTTGTCAAATCTTTAGTTAGAACGTCCAGTTTGCGGTCCGTCTGCGGTTACAGAAACGTACCTATGTATGTTTCTAATTAAGTTATAACCGAAAATGCATTTTTCTCAAATATGCTTGGAAATTCCAGCATTATTTTGACAACCTTCTTCGAGATAAATCGTAATTGCTGTACTGGCCGAATACATGCGAGCGCCAAGCCGGGAATGTTTGTATGAAAATCCGTGATCTGTCGTGTTTAGGGGCCAAATAAATAACGTACTATGATCTGTCGTGTTATTTAAAAATGGAACGAACTTTTTACTTCAACACATGGCAACCAACGAGGTAACTTTTCAAAGATTTTATTAAAATTTAGATTTGGTTTGCAAATAGAGCTGTTTAGAGTAAAGAAGAAACAAATGAACACAAAGGCTTCTCGGCAAAATGCTACCTGCTTATTGTTGCTTTTACAACTGTAGTTATACGTGACTTGCATCGTATTCATCGTGTCCAAGTCCTAATACTTACCGTTTGTCATTATATTATATTATGTAGGCAGTGTATAGAGTCAAGAGTGCCGCTAACGGCACTCTATCTCGGCAGTGTATTAAGTGCCGCTAACAGTCAGTTTGCGACATACTAGTACCTACATTATTTTTAAAAGACGGAAGGCGTAACATAGAACGGTACGACAGGGAACTTAAGTGTCGTAACCCCTTGGCTATAAATGCAGTAGCAAATGAAAATGGCTGAAAGGTAGGTTAGGTTAAGTTAGAACTGTGACCACACAACGCATTAGGGTCCGTTTAGGCACAAGAGAATGTAAAACACCACATTCCCAAAACATTACAGTCTCTTGTGCCTAAACGGACCCTGGCACTCGCCGGCCGCTGCCGAGGCACCGCTCGCTTCGCTCGCTCGGCTCGTGCGTTGTGTGGTCACAGTTCTAACCTAACGTAACCTACCTTTCAACCATTTTCATTGTCTATTAAAGTTATATTTTCACCGTATCTTTATCTAGGATATCCATTATAGTATTGTAATTCTGCATTACAATTGATCAATTTATGTGGACATACTTTTTTCATTGATTCTATGTTACGAGTATCACGGTTCCACAATAGTATGAAATGTTGATTTTCATACTCTTCAATATGTGACACAAAATACAGTCATTGTAGTGACTTTTGTTATATTTATCAAAAACAAATACGATCAATCAATACAACGGGCAGCGAACTTACCTCAACAATCGAATAAAATAACAAGTGACAGTGACAATGACATTGACAATGCAAGGCTTACGGCACTTTAGCCGGGCCGAGGCAGCGCTACTAGTATGCCGCATTAGCAGCACTTTATCCGCGGCGAATAAAGTGCCGCTAGCGGCACTCTATACACTTCCTATTATGTTGACTAAGTAGTTCTATTTCAAAGAATTTCAATGTAAGCATTTATTAATCTCAGTATCTGCCAGCTGCCAACTGCTATTTACATTGACTTCCATTTCTTAGAATATACATAGTAAAGTAATGGTAATCTTTACGTGTGTTATTCGGCCTAGTGTACCAGACGTTCTCGAAGTTTGTTGATAATATTACTTATTAAGAAATCATAAATGATGCCATCGTTTAGTAATTATTGTTGTTTTTATCAATGCAATGCCATTACATTTATCATATCGATATATGTACATATATTTTGTGATACGAGTATAATTATGTAATTGGCTGCATCTCTCTTTTGCTTCCGGGGAAGGCTTGGAACTTTTCATGCGCTTATTTCAGTTAGAATAAAATCGTGAAGGTTAATAACTATGTTTTTTTATAAACACTCCTTGTTAAAGAGATTGTATTTTCTGCCCCTTTCTAATACTGTCATAAAAATACAGGTGTTCTTTTTCGTATTTCAGTTAGTTGTATGTAATCCTACGTTCAGGCAAGCGCCATATAAAAAATGTTGAATGCAGTCTTACAAACTTAAAAAAAATCCTTAATGTTTCTGTTCAGTGAAAATTGGTAGCAACAATATTTAGGGAAACTACTTCCTATCCAGGGTCCACTTTACCTTTTCACCAGGTATATGCATTCGACTTCTCCCTACTGTAGTTGCTTTGTTTTGTCAACTTGCGTAAAAAGTTGTGAAGTTACGATTGTAGAAAATGTTTTAATTACTTTATATTCTTTAAGAATTCCTCGTTTATCCTTGTGACGTATTTAATTGCTGCAAACTAGTTGTTTGTGCCCACGACTTCGTCCGCGACCCTATAACCTTCTTAAGAAATTGGGCTATCCAATGCCAAAGGATTTTTTCAAATGCGACTGGTAGTTCCGAAGATTACCCCATAAGTACAAACTTACAAACGAAAAACCAAACAAACAAATTTTACCTCGTTATAATTAGTATAAATCGACCAAGTTATAGGTACATATTTAATTGATTCAATAAGTATTATTTTCACAATTATTACACACGCGTAAATTACAGTGGAATCAGTTTATAATTAAATCTAAGGGAATTGACAAACGCGTCATACTAAGCGGACGTCATACAAAGCATTGTTGAAAAAAAAAACAACCCTCTAAACAACGTCTGGCGACAATGCTATTGCAATAATTCGCATTGTTGCCAGACGTTGAAAATTTATAGTAATTCATTGACGGAGCTAGGTAAATAGGTATCAAAACTTGCTCATGGGCGGTATAAGTAGTCTTATCAAATAAACTGCTGTGCTAGCCCATAATAAAATAGGTTAAACTCCTGCTTAGAATTTTAGGACGAAGATGTTAATATGTATTTAGCTTGCCGTGGTACTCAATATCCCAAAATAATCAATTATTAAAGTGAAAAATGGCTGTACATCCTGTTTGCACGAAAAGCATCCAATATTCATTGAAAGCTTTTAGGTACTAAAAACAGGAAAGAGTTATGTTGATGTATTTGAATACAAGTACTTGTATATCCTTCGATGAACCTCATCTAGAACTCCTTTTAGGCTTTACTAATTATTACGGAACATGGCTCCCTAATTTCTAATGACCGCTTCATATGTACCTACAAAATGTATAACTCTCTTCCTCGTAAGGGTCAGCGCAGACATAACGGTATCGGCTCCAGCAAAATCCGCCGCACGAATCTACTCGGTGGACGAAGCGGATCTTGGAACATCTGCGTGCGTTTATTATTTTAAGGTGACGACAGTCACCTTAAAATAATAAAATACAGAATACTCATATATGAAAAAATTTAAAACTCTCCTCAGAAACCCCCCCCCCCTCCTCTCCTCCTCTCTGTGAAGTATTAAATTTATTCATGAGTTGCGACGACAAATGTCGGTCGATTCAGTAAAAATATCAACGTGAAACTTAGGTGAAGTGAGCGCGAAGTGAGCTGTCACTGTCACAAATCGACTGGCAGGTTGCTAGGGATTAACACTATTGTCAGCTCACTTCACCTGAGTTTCACGGTGATATTTTTACAGAATTGACCGGCTGTTGTCAACGCACGCACGCTCGAAAATGCGCGAGCTTGCTCGACCCGCGAGGAAGCTACGGGAACGCATGCCGCACGGAATTATATCTTGCACGTTATTTTCCACTCTTTGTTTTATTCGTTTTCAATGTTTGCTTAAGGATCTTGCCGCTCTGTCTTAAATCTGTAATATCCTAAAACGTTTCCTGAAATTTCCTGGGTGGGAAGTTTCAGGAAATGAGTCCTTGTACCTAGTAGATATTTTGTTACCTTACTTTCTGTTACTGAAAAGTGTTGGGTCGAGGTTTTTTATAAAACCTAGGCTGATTCGAAGTCCGTTTGTGGGAACTTCGTCGACTCAGGTCGCCATGACGACGGCCGCAGAAACGTTCGTGATAACTGGGCCGGAGTCAACTGGGCCCGAATAATAATAACGCTTCTCAAAAACGCTCTGTAATAAAACCATGGAATTAGTACCAACTTATATCTATAATTATAAATTAAAGTTGCTTTTTGTATTTGCCTGTATGTCCGCGTTGTTCTTCTAAACCACGCAACAGATTTTGATGAGGTTTTCACCAACGTTTAGAGAATTTATTCCGGAAGGTTTATGTGTATAATACGTTGCATATAACTAAGAAATTTCGATGTTTTGTCATGTACCTACTTAGTAAAAACCGTGCGAAGCAGGAGCGGGTCGCTAGTGTACTTTATAGAGGAAACACTCACACGTAAACTTGCATAAATAACTTTTCGGTGATGTCATTCGCCGATAAATTATAAATTGCAGCAGCTCTTTTATAGGAAACTGTTGCTTTATAGGAAAACTCTCCGAGTCGAAGATTTTTATGTTAATTTATATAAAGTTTTATCTGTCAATGTCACTGATGGAGGCGGAGTCGATGTGGAGTGTAGTGTGGAAAAGACTTGAATATGGGTGCTAGAATATCGTGGCAAAAACATCAAAATACTTATCATATAAAGGGTAGCGTTAACGGAAAAACATACACACCCATATCTAATACCCGGATTCCGGAATATCCCCGCAAATCTTTAATGGTGTATTGAAAATTAAGTTGGCAAGCTTCCAACCCATGATTGGACGTCGATTTATGTACCCTTACCTCACTTTATATTTTCTATGCTATGGCTTGTGTTTTCAGCTTTGCTCGTGTAGATTTAGATAAAAGTTTGTTCATAAAATATAAATTATTAGTAAGTTTAGTGCAACTTTAGATACGTTTATTAAAGCAGGATCACTTCGTTGTCCGTCTGTCTGTCTGTCAGTCTGTGAAGACCCCTTTTCTCAGCAACGCGTGGAGGTATCAAGTTGAAATTAAAATCAGATACGTAGGTCTACGGTCCGTTTACACACTTACATTTGCAGTTCGAGAATTGACCGTGACGAATATCGATGTAAGGGAGAACATGTTTTTCAACAACAATGTTAAGTTTGCCTTCGGGAAAAATTCATCCCAACTACGGAACCTTTCATTATGCGTGGTCTGACACGCACTTGGCCGTTTTTTTTTTAAATCTATTTACTTCCGGACACTCGGAAATGAGTTGGTCCTTACAAAGGCATCTGTCAATAACTATCGACTTGATGGAAACACTTTCACTAGTGAATTATGGTGAATTGATTAATATGTAGTTTCAAACTAAATGTTGAACCAAAATGTAATAGAGCTTTATTCTTTTTTTCAGGTAAAAAGGAATCAAATCTTACAGACGATCAATACGCAGAGCCTCGACACAATGTCAGAAAACAATAAGAAACGGGCCGGTAGTTTCCGCAAACTATTTCCAAACCTTTTTTTCTCTCACAAGTCTAAAGAGAAAAATGCAAATAAAGATTCAAATGCAAAAAGTGCCACAGAATCTTCTAAAGGTAACCAATATCAGAATCCTCGTTCGATAAGATCTGATAAAAATGGTCAAGGATTGGAAGATAGTGAACGTATATATGAAAATTTAACAACACATCGTCCTCAGAGTGATAACGAAACGCAAAGCAACGATATGTCAAGCCATCACTCGTCCAGCAGCACACTTGTTTCGGAGAGCACGAAAAATAAATCAATCGACACCAACGAAATTTCTGAAGTAGAAAGTTTCGCTTATACGAACTACGCAGCAAGACCTCAAGTACCACCGAAACCGTTCAACGAAATGGCACACTCACCGCACTCACCAAATCGAAATAATCAAGTAATTAATTACGATAACACGGAATTTCCCAATGTTTACTATCATTCTTTGGAGAAACTGACTGATAAAATATCGTCTTTCGACGAAATTGAAATTTATAGAGCATCACAAGCACAAGCCAATCCAGCCTCAGTAGGAGCAGAGATAAAACGAGTGAGTACAAAATTTCTAATATCGCCGAAAAAAGAAGCAGATGTACGAACGATCCAGCCTACGAGAGCTCGCAGTTTGTCCTTTGATAATAACAAAGAAAATGAACAAGACATCAAGAAACCAAATTCATACAAAAAACAAGAAAGTATTACAAAACCTTACAACTATTCAGCTCCAACGTCACCAATGCCAATAAGTCACAAAATACCGAACATGCCAAAAACTGTTTCCCCGTATGAACACGTAAGAAAGGCTATGATTGAGACAGAGGAGAAAAGAAATTCGTTAAGTAGAACGAGTCTCCGCAATAAATCGACGCCCTCACCTAGATCCGAGTGCAGTCAAAGAATGACGCCAACCCTACAAGAAAATTCAAAACAAGATTCGGCTGATAAAGAAAAAACCAGGCAAAAAGTTGAAGCATTCTACTGGCAGAAATTAAAAGAATTGAAACAAAAGGAAGATGAATATTTAATCAGGCAGTCTCTGAACTCTTCTTTAAAAAGTCCAGTAAGATTAAAAACTTCCACTATCTCCAATTGCAGTACCCCGAACTCTTTTTCATACGTAATGGAGTCTAGGAGTTGTAGTCTTCCGCGTGGTAATGACCTTAAAAATTACTCTATGAATCAGCCAATTTACACCTCAATGCCGTTTACTAGAGGTGCTCCTGAGAGGCGAACAGACACGTTCATTAAATCTCGAACTTCTTTTGATGATCCAGAAATAATTTACCGCCATCCGGAGAAACTAATTGCAAGGACAATGTCACCGGTGTTCCAAGAACGAAAAATGCCAACTTATTATCGTGGGACTATACCTCAAGATAATCAGAATTTAGGACAATCGAAACGCGTCAGTTTTGAAGAACGATATGGAAAAACTGGAAGTGGTGGTAAAATTGATAGTGAATTAAGAGTGACCGATTATAAAGTGCAAAACCGACAGCCACCGAACAATAATAAAGTTAGTGAATTATCATCGCGAGTGCCTCCGCGACCCCCTGTTCGGACCACCAGTGTGGGAGGTGGAAAAAAAATTGGACATAATAAAAACAATATACATGTAACCAGTGCTGGATACTCACTGTGCTCAGAGTCCGAAAGTGGTTCTGAAGCTGGAGAAATACAGAGGATAATGCAGGACAACGCACAGAAAGGTAGGAGGTTTTTATTATGGTTTAGTTTCAAAGTAAATTGTGTATTTGATTTCACGAAGGAAATAGGTCAGGCGTGGGTGTTTCGATATTTGCGATAGCGAACGATAAGTCGGTACTTTTAAAGGTTTTGTAGTAAAAATAATCCTATTTTATATGTACTATAAGTTTAGTTTTGTCCAATTACTGACCGTCTGCAAAACCTTTTTAGTTGCAGACTATTACTTTGCTAAACATAGGTGATCGAATCAGAAATGAAGAAGATCCGTAAGAGAACCAAGGTACCGACAGTAGGTAGGTAGCCGACATAGCACGAAGAATTGCCAAACTTAAGTGGCAGTGGGCAGGGCACATTGCTCACAGAACAGATGGCCGATGGGGCCGAAAGGTTCTGTAGTGGCGATCGTATACCGGAAGACGTAGCGTTGAAAGGCCCCTCACAAGGTGGACCGATGACCTGGTGTAGGCCGCAGGAAACCGCTGGATACGAGAAGCACAGAACCGGTTCGAACTGGCGGTGCTTGGGGGAGGCCTGTGTCCAGCAGTGGACGTCTTTCGGCTGAATTGATGAAACGTAGGTAGTGAAAAGCATGATTGTAGTTAGAACGCTACATAATAATGTCACACTCTAACAGATTAATAAAATTAAACTGCGGGTATCGTTGGAACTGGTCTTTCAAAAATAGGCATTGCAGTGTTTTAGGAACTTGTGTAGACAATTCATCGAACAGTTTGATCCGTTATGAAATGTTTAAGTTGTACTTAACTAACTTAAAACATGTTCTTAGATCCTACAGTATATTATAATACCTATCGCTATAATTCGCATATTATTAGTAGAGGTAACACCACAGTGCTTTCTGGTTTACGAGGGATAGTCGATGCTGTCGTCATAGTGGTAGGTGCAAAATGAACCACAATTGTCAACCGGTGAGACGCCGTACCACCGTACCGTACCGAACGGGCGTCCAAACTAGCGTTCTTGGATCGCGACGCTGCTGATACGAAATGGAGGTATGGTACGGACAAAAGAACATATCTGGACAGAACTTCCATCTCCGCTTGTATCAAAGAAGTTCATATGTAACCAGTTTCAAAACAAAATCCCGTGAACACGATGACCACATCTGTTACCGGCCCGGTGCTATAGCCGCCTTGCGCTGCAAGCAAGAATAGCCCTTACAGTGGTTAGATATGAACTTCTTCGATGGTACTTCCGCCCAGCTTAATCTCGACGCGGCACAGCTCACATAGATCGCCGCTTCGATCGCGCCATACTAATATAATATATCTCCGCTCATTGGTATCCACTGAAGCTGAGTGGAAACGACATGTGTGAATAATGAAATTCTATTGGTTGTTTAAAACACATTGCCTCTCCTCTCGTCTCGTCTCGGCTTTGGTGGAGTGCGGGCCTAAACCTATTATTAATCCACCGGTATTTCCAAAGAAAGGCAGTGCTTAAAACATTATTCTTTGCCTAAGCTTAAATTAATTAAAATCAGAGCCTAAAACTACGTCAAACTTCTAAATAGACGGCTCGCAAGAAGGTTTAGTTTTTTGTTTTAATTTTTATTTTACGAGTACATATAAAAAGGGAGACTTTATAGGTAAACTTCAACAATTCCATTGGTAGCGTAGTTAATATTTAATTAGGGTAGCACGATGATTGAAAGTCTGAAAGGAAAACATTGTTAAAAGTTAAACTTGCTAATTGGAACTATAAAGGAATGGAACATGGAAAAGCACTCTAATTGTGTTACACACTCGGTATTACAATCGTTTTCAGTGTGAATGTCCGTGACGGGCAGAGTCTGAAAAAATTCAGAGCAATTAGGGACGACGACATTTTTTTTTCTTTTCCGTCATGTATTTTGGCGATACATTGAGTTAAAATGTGCCATGACGTCACGAGTATGTAGATAATGTACTTACTTGTGACGTAGCGACCCCCACTCCCCAACTTTAATGCGTTTCTAAGTATTTTTTTATTAATATGATAAAGCAAAAAATACGTGTCTAATATTTTGTTTATTATCTGACTGACGGACTAAATAGAATTTCTTTTTTTGACCCAGGCATCATCCCTATTGTAGGCGGAATGTGAAACAAGATAAGCTATAAAACGGGGTTAAAAAGGACTGCACGGGGTGTAGGGACATAACTGCAACAGGATTTAAACGCTGAATTAATACGCTCGTTGCCAATCAAGAAATCTATTTAAGGTTTTGTTTTTAATACAAAAACGAAGAGTGGAGTTTCTCGATTGTTTTACATCTTAGTATTTTACAAGATATGGGTTCTCAACATTCCCCTCAATATACGTTAATCTAAACCCATGCTTGTCAGGAGAAATCATATTGAGTTCAGGCTGAAAAGTAAGGGTCTCAATCTCAATTATCGCTCAGCTGTTAATGAAAACTTGCCAAGTTTGGCCCGTTTTCTTGGCACATTTCCACATTTCAGTTACCAGATACAAAACCACCCAAACACTCAGTCGTGACTAGAATATGGTCTGTTTGGTTTTGGTGAGATTTAATATTACTTACGTGAATCTATGTTACGACATGGTGTCGAAATGAATCTATATGAAATATTTCTTCGGGAAATTATGGTCGCCCCCGATGATAGTTACCAAATATTACGTTTGTGATTTACGGCCGAATCCAATTAACTATTGTCAGTAAAAGACAGATCGCTATTGATGATAGACGGTATAATTTTATCAGTCATTGATTCCTAGTCTCTGACAGATTATTAGGATGTTAAAACCATAGATAGATTTCCAGTATAGGTAGACGCTGCCGTCTTTACTGGAAATCTATCTATGGTGTTATTTATTTCTATGTATGGTGGCGACTTTTTGTAGCGATGCTGTCATCGCTAAAAAAAGTCGCCATGGGCGAGAGGCTTTAAACCGTCAACCTTGTTGGTTGTCGGTTAGTAAGGTCAGCAAAAATTTCTAGTAACACTGTAATTTTTCGGTACGCTAGTCGGTTGTTCTTTCATACAAACGTAGTATGGTGATTACTCGTCTGTTTGATGGTGTACGTTCAAAACAAAAAATTATATAAATTGTCTTGTCATTATTTAGCCCTGTATCGAAGCAGAATTGGGAAAAAATATCGGTTTAGAAGTTATGGGGGTCGAAACTTCCATATTTCAACACAAATTTTAACTCGAGTTTGGGCGTAAATAAATAAATTATGTAGTAAGAAAATGGCAAAATAGAAACCGTACAGGGATAGATAATAATTCAATAGTTCAAATAATTTTATTTCGAGTAAATACATTCAGTAGTTTTTTCATTATATCTATACGCCCAAAGATCTGTTCATGAAATTTTATGCGCTCGTTTTCGTTATAAATCATTGTCTATTTCACTAAATATAATAAAACAAGGATTTTTAAACCTAATGCTGTGGACCGTCCGCGAAGGTTAACTTTAGCGCAAACGAAATGCCAACCCTCCCGGAGGGTTCACTTCCAATATTTATGGCGGCATGGCGAATAAGTTCAATGAAAAGTGGTTGGAGTCGAAAGTGTGAAAGGGTATTCAGGGTTCAGTTCCCGTGTAAGTTTATTGTATACTTAAATAGATAGATAGGGGTAGGTTACCTATACTTATGTAACAGAGTGTTCAATGTGTACAAAACAAAATTCTAAGCCGTAATGTTCAGCACTTTTAAATGCCCAAAAACCGGCCAAGTGCGGTTCCGTAGTTGGGATGAATTTATCCCAAGAAAAAACCTAACATTTTAGTTGAAAAACATGTTCACGGAATGTATGGGAGATCATGTTTTTCAAACTGCGAATTTAAGTTGGTTGATTATTACTCGTTGACCTGTACAGCCTACTTAGCTCTGATAGTTTTCCTTTTAATTTCGTTATATATACTACTGCTGTGAATTTTTTCACAAATCCAAGTACAACCAAGTAGGTAGCTGGCAGGGGGGGGGACACACTTGACTCTAACAAAAAAAATCAGTTAAAAGCTTAACATTTCGCATACCGATCCCTGAATCCAAAAATGGATTTCGCAAACTCACAATATTTTTGAACGACCTTTCTATCTTTAGTATCGTTAGATGGGGGAGATGAGAAAAAATAAAACATCCCTAGTTTACGTGCAGGGAGGTACAGTAAAAAAAAAAAACTTGATTTGATTTTACCACTTTGTCGGCATGATTAATATGTATACATACCTATGCCAAATTACAGCTTTCTAGTACTAAACTTCTCTGAGCTAAGCTGCGGACACAGACGGATGGAGAGACAGACGGACGGACAGACAGACAGACATACAGACATGGCGAAACTATATGGGTTCCTTGTTTACTACGGAACCCTAAAAAGCAACCGTGGTAAGTCTAAAACTTCCGCGGAATTTACTAAAATAAAAGTCGTCCGTAAAATACTGACAACTCAGGTGTCTTTTAGAAATGAAAATGAAACAGGTGACGAGGAAATGCACTTAAAGAGTTAAAACGAAAGTTACGTGAATCAATTCTATTCTGAACGATACTAAATGAAAACTGATTCTACGAGTATTTGCCATCGTAGACGATAGAAATAATATAAAACCTAGAAAATTAAAAATGAATGGTGATGGAGTCATGGTATAAAGCAGTGTTTCTCAAAGTTGACCGCGACCCACCTAACAAAACTTTTAAATTCGGGACTCACCTCTTGGATATCATGGTGAAAAAAGTGGCATACTTAACCATATGAATGAAGGACTATTCAAATAAGAAAAAAAAGATTCAGTTACAATCGAACATTTTAATACTTAAGTAATTAAATGCAAGGTGTGCTGTTTCAATGAGAAGGATGTATTGTTATTATGTATAGCTTTTGCATCAACTTCAATTTTAGTTACTTTTAATCGCAATGACTGATACGAATTTATTTCGGTATTTAGTTGCATAGCTGAAAATCAATTTTTCGAGTTCCACCCAATATTAGCTCGTGACCCACCACGTGGATCGTGACCCATAGTTTGGGAACCACTGGTATAGAGGAGATAAAAACGGGATTCGGCGGACGATAGAAATAAAATATTTTTTTTTAATTTAAAATGAATGGTTATGGAGTTAAGGCGTTCGCAGAAAGGCGCGACGCGACTCTAATAAAACAAGTTCTTTGAAAACTTCATGGAAATTGTTCTTCCAGAATCGCGTTGCAGTGGTGGGACGCGATTCTGGTAGAACAGCAGGCGTCGCGCCTGTCTGCTGGGAGAAAAATGGAATCCGGCGAAATGTTGTAAAAAAATGGAGATTTCTTTAGTTTTATACACATATTATGAATGTATTAATAAATAATAATAAAATAAAATAAAATAAAAAGCGTTTATTTCAGATTGTTTTGAATCCATAGAATGTTAGTACAAAGTAACTTAAAATAACTAGTGTTAGTATTGAAAAAAACAAAAGCAGAATAAAACTTATTTCCTAATGTGGGTATTAACCCAGTGCTGGACGTAGCGCGTATCCCACCTATCCGCTATAACAGACAAGATACTGTTGGAGCTGGCGCGCAACCTGCAGAGCGCCGCGTGACACCGCTTACGGAGCACGGCGTGGAAGCCGTCAACATGAGCATCCGCGAACATGCCCGACGCATTGCACCAGCGCGGCAGCCCCAGCAATGCCCTGAACGCATTGTTATATTGGACGCGCAGCGCGCCGAACGATTTTTGCGTATACTGAGCCCACAAGCTGCATGTGTATAGAGATGTACAGAAAAACGGTACGAAATAAATTCTCAAACTAAATGATGGTGAAAGTGGCATCGATGTTCATTGTGTAGTTTCCAAGAACTAAGCAGGCACACAGACAGACACAAAAAGCGACTTTGTTTTGTACTATTTTTAGATACAGATATCGCGAAAACTGATACCATGGATTTGGTACATGATCCTGAACTGAGTTGAAATTTTTCCGGTTATAAAAAAAGAAATGTGCTGTTGCATAGAAAAGTGCACGCGGTCAGAATATATTGAACAGCAATTTTTTTTTAAAATAACCTACGAAAAAAAATCTACTCAGGTGGGTTCAGCATCATGTACTAAATCCCTGGTATCAGTTTTTGCGTAGTTAGTAGTTATTTTTCACTTTGTGGTGTTTTATTTTGGAAGTCGGTTGTTTTTTTTTTTTTGTATAAAGTTTTTATTATTTATCTGGAAGCTGATTGCGTATTAATTTCATCCTTCATTTCTTCTTCACTCTTACTTACTTAGTTTGATAAGATCCATCCGCCATTAGACACGCATTCGAACCGAGCAACGTTTTAACGTCGCCAAGTTGTCGTTTCCCCCTGGCGCCTACTTACCGAGGTGAGTAATTTTGGAGTGCTCCATTTTCACATTTTATAGTAGACACAAGACAAGTTAAAGGAGGACTGAAGCTCTTTGAGGACACCGTGTACAAATAAACCCCCCCCCACCCACGCTACCCACACCCTCTTATGAGATCATTTTGTTGTTGGCGTGGAGTCTCCTTAAAAACGTTTAAAAACTTTTATCAATAATTACCTACTTACAATGATATTGTAAACTACTACTGTAAGGACTGTTACATGTCAAAAAAATGTCTACAATCGAAGTTCCATTACGATTTTCTTCTATACTGCGAGAAAGTGAGACAAGTAAAACATAGATAGAGGGCACAAAATGAGCATTAAATAATTAGATGGTCTGCGATGCCAAGGTGGAATTACCAATGCCTATGATAAATATGCTTCAAGTAACAAAACGAACGAATGGGCGAAGCAAAAATGTCTAAAACGCGTTGCAGTATCTGGTGCACCCACAAAAAAAAAATCGTGTGTGATAGAAACTGTGAGAACGCTACTAAGACCACAAAGCTTTTTCCAAAATTAGTTTCCATTGACCTTTTATCTCTAAACAGACGTACGATGCGGTTCCGTAAAAAACACACTCTGTATACAACTTAATAGGAAAAAGTATAATAGACTAGCTGCGCCCGCGGTTTCAACCGCATAAGTCTCGATCCTTTGGGAATATCTGGATAAAAAATATCCTATTTCCTAATCCAGGGCATGGTCTACCATGTGCAAAATTTCATCCAAATCTGTTCTGAAACCGTAACAAACAAACAAATAAACAGACTCACTTTCGCATTTATAATATTATACAGGATGGATTTTTGAGATGTAGCAGTAAGCATTCATTCCTGCGAAATGTACTTATAGGAAGTTTTTTGCAATTTCTGACTTTTCTAGTACTCAAACCTAAGTTGGTCCAATTGAGTTTTTTTTATCCTTATAAGAAACAGGATCGAGTGGCATCAAAAAAAATGTGAGCCGTCACGGGACGCCTGGCAAATGTGAAACATCGACATTATTTTGTAAAAGTATTATGCAGAAAAGAACAGATTGTGATAGGAACTAAATATGTCATAATGATAAAATAAAATATTACGATTTTTTTCGCTCGCTGCGCGCGCTGCTCATGGCGACGCGTCGCCACACCGTACACACTACTGCATATAGACTGTATATATATACCATCATATAGCGTGGCGACGCGTCGCCACGGAATGCGTCGCCACGCCAGAAATCGGTTTTACGTGCGGCTATAGATGTTTCACATCAAAAAGTTGTTGTGAAAACTACCCATTTTCTTGCTGTTTGTACATTTTTTTCAAAATCTGTGAATGCAGGTCCAAATGTTTCAAAAACTTAAGGACAGTCTCCTAAGACCATTTTTCTGTAGCTACAACGGTTAAGGTAACTGCCCTTACTGCCACATTTCAAAAATTCACCCTGTATAGTTAGGATTAGGATAACACGAAGCTAACTTTAAGTCTGGATTTCAAGTATAAACTACCTACATACTTTATCTTTAAACAGCTCTGTTACGGACAGTCTACAAAATGAAACTGTTCAAACGGATATTAAACATCATAACTCACATCTGCTCACTATTCTGATACTAAAACACACATTTTAAAAGAGATTCTTTTTCAGATTTTGTGGCATGCGATGTTGAAATAACACGACCCTACCCGAAAACCCTTTCACCATTTTACATTAAAAAGGTTTCGGAAAATGTGCTTGGCATAAAATGTTTGCAAGATATTTGCAATTCAATTAAAGCTAACCTATTAATTAAACCTTCATGAACAACTCTGAGTTTATTTGGGTATTTTTTGGGCTATGTACACTTGTAGATAGGACCCCTTTTTTACACGACTGCCCAAAAAGGAGTGTAATGTTTTCCGGTTTCTTGTACGTATGTATGTGAGTTTATTTGTTCCACAATAACTTTTAAATGCCTGGACAGATTTGGATGTATGGGTATCGTTGGAATCCTTACATCATTCCGATTGACAAAGGCAATAAAAAAAATTAAAAAAAAATGGCGGAGTGTGGCTCCATTTTCAAATGTGAAAAAAAAACCTTCAATTATTACGATATGTATATATTATATGTATAATTGAAGGCCTTGATGAGAAACTACTAATATAATTTATTAAACTATTTAAAACTTGTTTCACTTTAAGTTTATCTACTTATAAAATGAAAATATTATTTCAAGCATTGCTATACACGCTCCAATGAACACAGGTTTTATTATCTTACGAAATTCATGATTGTTAACTATTACGTTTCTATCTCCAAGGGCCGACTGGCCGTGTTTTGTCTGCCAGGTAGTCAGGTTGCCAGTTAGTTACGTCACTGTTTTACATTACATGCACTGATACATAAGTGCCAATTAGCTCCGGCCGACCAGCCAGTATGACCGTCTGGCAGTATTGTCGAATCTGTTCCCTTGACGATTCGAGCAATGTGTATTACAATTTGTCCAAAATTTCGTGTATAGTCGACCTTGTCATTACCAGCATAGGGTTCAATGTCATTTGCATTTTATGAAATGACCAGATCTATTTGTCTGTGACTGTTAAATACACTCCCGGGCACCTGAATCGAACCACTCTATCTTTTTAAATAATCGTAGTACAAAGAAAAAAGTGGTTTTGAAGCTAATTTCTCACAATGATTTCCGTTTATCACTGCTCCTAATTTGAAATCCGAATACTAAGAAATAACAGTTTAATTGCAGCAGTCGTTTTTTCGCGCTTCGCGGGGCAAAAGTTAGAGTGGAGTTTTTGAGGAAAACAATGGTTTACATAGAGAAAACGTTTAATTAGGTACATGTGTTACCTTCAAAGACATTAACAACGGCCGTCATGCGGTTCGGTATGGAATTGGTTTTCAGCTCCTGAAAAGTTTCTGGAGCTGGTTGGTTCGAACAACAACTTCTTCAGCTAATCCCATAAGTTTTCTATTGGGTTCATATCAGGGTTTCTTGCTGGCCATTAACGTCATGCAGGTATTCTGGAACAATTCTTGCAGTGTGCGCCCTTGTATTACCATGCATTAAAAAACTGAATTGAAATTTTGGCGCGCAAACTCAGCATATGACATCACATGAGCCTCTAGGCAGTGACGAATCTGTCGGTCGCTTTTCAGTGGTGGCAACCGTGATCCCGTTCCAACTTCAAGACCAGTTTTTTCTTCGGTGGAAATTCCGCCCCAGACTGTCCATAACACATCTTCTCTTCAATGCAACATTGCTGAAAACATTCTACCTGTCTTCGGTAGAGTTTCCTACGTCCATCATTGCCATATACCATAATCTTGGTTTCATCCGTAAAAATTTGGACTCAATGTCAATGGAGCAAAAATTGGCATTGGACTCAACGTCCATTGACGTTGAGTCCAATGCCAATTTTTGCGTGGAAACCGTAGGCTCCTCGCGACTCGTGTCAGTTTGAGACGCATTACCTGGCTTATGAGGTTTCAGGCCACGTTCTTAGAGTCTCCTAGGAAACTAACAGTTCGAGCGCAAACTATCAGTTCATGAAAGTCTCGAAGCTGTTCTAGGACTTGTACTGAGGTCAGGTGACGATTACGCAGGCTGGTGGTAGAGATATACCGATCTTGTTGTGCTGTAGTGGCCCGGTTTCGTGGTCCTCTTGGACGGCCCACGAAGCTGCCAGATATCGATGGTAAATTTTTTTAACGGCAGGACTTACATGAAGTTGTGCACATATGTTTCGCTGACTGAGCCCACACTGAGGAAGTGCAACGTGGCTTGCAAATGCAGTATCCATAATTTAAACGTCAGAACGTAATAAAAATAAAGATAATCTATTTCGATACTCTATCTATACAAAACAAAAATTAAGAAATAACTATTGACTTATAGATGCTCTTATCAAAGCATGGAGCTACAAAACTCCGATATTTTTATCTTTTCAAATTCGTGAATTCTGGAACAATGATGATACCGTAATGATGGCCAGTATGTCATCTTCAAAACTGCATGAAAACTATTTCTCATACTTATCATTATTTTGATGGTTTAGGCCTATAAACATAAAAATGCATGGTGGCTCGAATTAGGAGTCAGGGAGTGTAGTTTCATCCTTAGTGAAATTTCAACTTTGTGGGAATTGTTATCAAAAAAGATAAAGCAATTACGAGGTCGACTATACAATGGCGTATACTCTGTATCGCTATCTCAAATTCTGGTAACAAGCGCCTAATGCACGAGTATGCGATTACTCCGCAACTGCCTACAACAATTTTTTGTGCAGGCGCTTATCCTACATATTAACTGTGGAGTTTCTTGTCCATTCGTCTCCATCCAAAACTACCTCCAAGCGGGCACCTACAATCAATTATTTTTTTCTAGGAAATTTTTACGTTCAATAATTCCCTTTAATGGCGTAATTGAAATAAATGATTTGTTTTTGACTTTTAATTTAAGGAGAGGTTATTGAATTAATTTCTGTCACACTGCTCTTAATCAGACGTTTTACCTATAGGTTACCTAATAGATCGACCTACGTATGTATGTACCATCAAAGAAGTTCATACCTAACCAGTTTCAAAACAAAATCCCGTGAACAAGATGACCACATCTGTTACCAGCCCGATGCTATAGTCGCCGAGCGCTGCAAGCAAGATTAGTCCTTACGGTGGTTAGATATGAACTTCTTCGATGGTTCCTATTACCTATCATATGCCTCAAAAACGATCGATAGCTAATAACGGAGCATTATCGGTGCACCCCAGCAGAAGTATTCCAATTTATTATTGGAAGAGCTCATTGGGCATCAAAAAATTCGTCGGCATCACTGTCACTGGGAAAAGTGCCCAAAAGGCTGGCAGCATTGCCACGTTAGATGGCAATGCTGATTCTTTGACCTAAAAATTGGCCAGCCCTCTGGTCACGTGGCCATGTTTGTTTGTCAATTTTTTTCCTCTTTATACTTGTTTATAATTTATATATTTTAGTGTTAGTATATATATTATTGCCAAGTATTCCAATTACAAATACCGAGGAATTTATTAAATACTGAAGTGAATTTGCACTATATGCGAAAGTAACTCTGTCTGTCACCTGAAGCCAAACATGAATAGATCATTATAAATGCAGATAAGTATTTAGCCGTGTACGAGACACGACACGACGACGTGGGAGACGAACATAGGCTACTTCTCATCCTGGATATTTGCATTAATAACGATGAAATACAAAATACACGCAGACCAAACCTCGGGCAACGGCTAGTATCATATAAAAAGTCCTTCTTGTAGATGCGGTATCTTAAAAATGTTTTTAAAACAACTTCTTTATTCAAAAGTAGCATGAAGATGAAACAAGTTGGCAAAATGAGACTGCAAATAGGTGGATTAATAAAAAACAATACGACCGGTAACTTTCTGAACTTCAGAAGTTTTACGGAAAGGTGGCAGAGAAGCGTAGTCTCCGAATAAAAGATCGTCAAGAGGCTAACTTCACAGTATTTTTGTTGCGACTTTTGAATATTTTCAGAGGTAAGAAGGAACTTGCAGCGTTTCGTAACCAACTTAAAATAATTTATGCTTTTAAACAAACGTCTCTGACCTGAATTCGTCGTCAGGCAACTTTACTCAT
Organism: Agrochola circellaris; assembly: GCA_914767755.1. Lineage (NCBI taxonomy): Eukaryota > Metazoa > Arthropoda > Insecta > Lepidoptera > Noctuidae > Agrochola > Agrochola circellaris. Next base: position 19,495,989 of record OU611840.1, on the reverse strand, counting down.
AAAATCGAATTATCTAAGTAAATCTACTTTTAGGAAAATTTAATTACCTACCCCTACCTACCCTTAGATGCCACAATGTCAAACTCGATAGTAAAAATTCAATTACCAAGAGCAGGGTCGTGACTGGAAGTTTCATTTCAATACTGTGTCTGCCTTCGAACTCTTGATGAGTAGGTAGGTCATTTGAGTCTGAGCTCTGAAGTTAGACTGGTATCTGCAACTACAGTCAGTTATAGCCCTTTATGAACTATTCGCATAAAGTACAAGAAACAAAAGAATAACTAGTTTTTTTTCTGTTAAATGATAAATGATTTTATTTCTGTAAGTAGGTGTGTACGTGGCCTCTAAGCAGTAGTCGCCTTGACTATCATTTATGTTGAAATGTTAAAGTAGTAGAATATTGGGTTTTTTTACGTATGTACTGAATACGTGACGTGTAAAGTGTTTGTAACAAACACTTTTACACGTCAAGTATTCAGATCGACGTTCATAAAATTAGAAACAAGACTTCACAATTAAATTATTATACCTTTTCGCTTCATCTAGCCTAGCCTTTTTCCCAACTGTGTTAGGGTCGGCTTCCAGTCTAACCGGATGCAGCTGAATACCAATATTTTACATGAAGCGACTGCCTATCTGACCTCCACAACCTAGTTACTGGGTAATACGTCACTCCTTGGTAAGACTGGTTGTCAGACTTTCGAGCTTCTGACGATCCGTAACGACTGTCAAAGATCCATGAATGTCAGCCGGGACCAACGGCTTAGCGTGCTTTCCGAGGCGCGGCGGGGTCTTGGTACCTATGTAAAGATGGTCATTTGACCCGTGCGGCTGTTATTACTTAGACCCCGTGGTGACTTTGATTTAAAAGGCTACCAAAAGTTTGACAAGAAGTTATATTACATTTATTTTCCGTTTCCGTAAAGTAAGTTTAACCCCTAGTTTGTGTTCGCCATCAATGTCGATAGGTGATATTCTTAACTACACAATCATTATTTTTATATTACTTACACCCGAATACTGAAACGCCACTCAAAACTTAAGCGTTACTTAAAACTAGTTTCAACCAATCAAAAGGCTTTAAACGAGTCATAAGTAACGCTTAAGTTTTGAGTGGCGTTTCAGTATTCGGGTGCTAGTGTAGCTAGAGTTTTCGCGTCGATGTAAACAGGGTGGACATCGACGCGAAAACTTTTACCATGGATTCAGTACATGATTCTGAACCCCCCCTGCTTTGAAATTATTCGTCGTTTATTTAAAAAAAAAATCTGCTCTTTCATATAAAAGTGCAATACCTACGCGGTTAAAATGTTTGGACGAAATTGTTCGTCAGTTATTTAAAAAAAATCTATTTCTGAATCACGTACTGAATTACAGAATCCATGGTAGCAGTTTCAACGTCGATGTCTCTGCTGGTACTTGTGGTTATTTGTCGGTAGTCGACACAAGTGACTGGTAGACTATGATCAGCTTCCCTGGCTGGACCAACAACGCGTTGTTGTTGACACAATAGAGTACGCCCCGTACTCTATGTCTACATTGCAGAGTGCTTTGTACCGTTCGTAGACGGGAATGCAATCAAATGACAGGAACTTAAGTAGTTGCCTATTGGTAAGGGTCGGTAAGTTCCAGTTTCCCCGAAAGTGCGTTGAGCCACAGATGAATACAGATGGTTCGTCCACTTCGCATTTTAGGTGTGAAGCTACAAGTACGCGGCGGCCACGACTTGTTGGGCCAATTCAGAGAGTGTAAAGTAGTCAGAAGATCTAAGAGTTACGCGATAGAAAGAGAGGCGACTTCTACGTGAATATAACTGTAGGTAATAAGCGCTGGGCGACCTGAATTGCACTTTATTGTGTCGTAGCAAGAGTCGCTTTTTATTTAAATGATTTAGCGGAGTGAACCATCTGTATTGTTGTGGTCTGTCGCGGACCACCCCGTCAAAGCCGTCAGTTTTATACGTCAGTATTGTCATAAATAATAATAGTACCAGCCTGTTCCACTGCAGGGCAAAGGCCTCTTCTCATACAGAGAAGGCACGAGCATTGATCACCACGCTTGCTCAAGACGGGTTGGCGATTTCAGACTTATATTAACTATAAGACCAGGTTTTCTCACGGTGTTTTCCATCACCGATGTCAGTAATATCCAAGATACACTCAGAAAGTACATATGAATTGAAAAAGTCACATTGGTACTTGCCCGGATTTGAGCCCACAACCTCATGCATGAGAGGCGAGGCCTTAACCCAGTGGTTAGATGGACAGGGAAGCGTAGTCTTCGAATAAAAGATCGCCAAGAGGCTAACTTCACAGTATTTGTGTATCACGACATATAGTATTGTCATATTGAGAGTAAACGGTAACCCAGCGTGTTACCGTTTACTCTCAAGTTTGTATAGAAAGTGTAGGCAATGCCGATGCCAACGCCTTTAGCAGCGGCTGCCGAGGTCTCTCCGTGCTCTGTGGTAAAGGTGAACGCGTACTTTCCGCAAGGCACGCGCTGCAGCACAGTCATCGCTTTTGTTGACGGCCTCGCACACCGGTCCTCACCACAGTCGCCGCACGCACCGCATCGAATTGCATTGCACCACATTCAAAATTGGATAAAAATAACGGACATTTTTATTCTATTAGTTCAAATAAACAATTTGAACTTCAATTTAATTTTTTTGTGTATCGATTGTAATCTTGCTTTACATTTTTTGTCATATCTCCGATGTTATTGGCTCGATTTGGATTCTGTTTATTATTTCTAAAAGTTTATTAAGCTTTTACACTCCTTTTAAATTAATCTTTCGATAATTATTAGAAAAATTGGGCGGTCACATGCCCATGGGCGGCATTGTATAGTGCAGATATATTTTCCCCAGAACTATGTCATTTAGATGCATTATTTTAGGAGCTACCGCAGATTTATTGACTTCGCAAAATATGTTAATTAAGGCTGGCCTGCGATCGTTTCAAAGACTGCCAAGTACATTTTTTTTCAGAACCTTATTTGTGAGGGGAGCTCGTTCTTGTCCAGTTTTTTTTAAATTCTAGCTCTTCAAGGACTTTTTGTATCCGTGAAGCGAGGATGCAAGGTGGCAATCATAAAACCAGTCTCGTTGTTACAATGTATAATATTCACATAAATATCAAACTATCAGCTTCCTTCCCTATTTGCATTTTGATGCAATAGACGCGTTAAGCTTCGTGCAGACTAGCGCGACGCGACAGCGCGACGCTATACCGCTTATTGTTGAAGTTTTCTTAGAAATTGTATTGTTCGAGTCGCGTCGCCCCGTCGCGTCGCGTTGGTCTGCACGAGCCTTTACATGTTATGGTTTTAAAGTCATTGAATATTTTACGTCGTATAGTTTGTTGTGTACCTACTAGATAGCTGAAATAGAAGTGTTATTTTAAGGTCTAATATTACCTACGAGTATTTATAAAGGAGATCACCCATTATAGGATTTAAATTTTTTTGGCGGCCATCTTAAATAATTACATCTATTTAAAGTACACATATAACGCATTATTTTTTACTAAGGCGTCAAACTCGAGAATAATTTGGGTTCGGAGGTTGGACTTTTGAAATGGGGCAGTAAGGGCAGGTCCCTTAACTGTTGTTGCTACAAGAAAATGGTCTTAGAAGATTGTCCTTAACTTTTTGAGATATTTCGATCTGCATTCACAGATTTTGAAATAATCGTACAGTCGACGAGAAAATGGGCAGTTTTCGCAAAAACTTTTTTGGATGCCAATCGATTCTGTTTCTTATATGGATCAAAAAACTCTATGGGACCTACTGAGGTTGTAGTACTAGAAAAGACAGAAATCGCAAAAAAAACTTTTCCCATACATTTTCTAGGAAATGAGACTCCAACCTACTTTTTACGAGGGATGGACTGGCTGAAAATGTTTTATTGTATTGTTTTTGTGAGGTGTTGCATACGGGATGTTACACGAAATGGCGGGAGGACATAATTTATTTCATTTAAAGATCGTTGTATATCTTTGTCCGCAAATAAATGACAGCGATGTCGCATTATAAAAAAATGTTTCTACTACTGCCACCATTCAAATAAAATGTAATTCATTCCTGGCCGTTGGCTTTTTTTTTTTTATCCCAAATCACCGAACAAAAATGTTAAAACAAAGAATTGCATTGAAAAATTTGAGAGACCAAAAACTTTAAATGATATTCATGACAACTCAAGATGTTCCCCGTTTGGTATTCCACGTTCGCTGTAGTGCACCACGGGCTTTTTGAAAGGTAGAAAGCATAATGTATTAGTAAACCAACATGAGAGCTTTGCGCCTTTCAAAACTTTCAAAACAACAGAGCTCTGCGATCATCATCAGTGCCAAACGTTACGTTGCACGTTGTTATCATTGAGGCATGTCATGTTGAAATAATTCATAAGGAAAATCATTTATTCGTATTGAAATAAAATTGTTTATTCTGTAAATAGGATATCATAACATATTAAATACAGATAACATATTAAAAATAAGCTAGATGAGGTCGGTGTTTCCTATCTGACTACTCTGAGAAGAAAGGCCGAAACAAACTCGGAGGTCGTAGTCTCTTTTAAAGTCCAGACAATCTTGGTTAAGTCATATGAGGACCATGTAGATTATATCAGTGTACCGTGTGATTCAATGAGATGTATTATTTGCTTTGAAAAACCATGTTGTCGATTTTAGATGAAAATCTGCATCTTAATTATACATATCCACTAAACGGGTTAAATAGGCGATGAAAGTTTCTTTGGAAGTTCGTCATTGTTGTCTATGGGAAATCCGATCGTGCACATGGCTTGTATTTTATTAATCTTTACAGGAAGCTCGAAATTAACACGATGCATTTATGTTTTTTTTTTTTTATCGTAGTTACCTCCATATATAAATGTGTAAAAATATCTTTAAATGACGATCTCTGTGCACTTCAATGATACCTAATATCACGCCAAAATTCAAATTCCCTAAAATGGTCAAATGAAAGCATTGCGTTGGTAAATAATTATGAGAGGCAATAAAGTAAAAATTATGTTTATGACAATATAAACGATGTTCCGGTCTTGCACCTTTAGTATAGCGCTGGCCTTTTAAAAGGTAGAAAGCGTTATGTATTAGTAAACAAACATAAACCTTCCCGCCTTTCAAAAAGACAGAGCTTATCTACGACGATCCCGACAGCTCCAAACATTATGTTCCACCGCTCTCTCTGGATTGGATTATTAGCATCACTTAGATGCTTATAATCCATAATGAACACAACATCGTCTGTAACGTTTTCCAAGTAGGATATAAATCCTAAAAAATGATTTTTCTGGTACTCCACGATCGCTGTAGTGCAGCTCTGGCCGTTTATAACGTAGACAGTATTATGTATTAGTAAAAAAAACATGGATCTTCCCGCCTTTCAAAAGGACAGAGCTTGTCTACGACGTTCCAGACTGCTCCCAAAGTTACGTTGTACCGCTCTATCTAATCCGTAATTGAAGCTTATATTTCATAAGGAACACAACATCGACAGCAACGTTTTCCACGTAGTATATAAATCCTAATAAACAAATTCAAAAACACCTGATTTGAAAAGGGCAGAGCATAATCTTCGACGATCGTAATAGTTCCAAACGTTGCCATGTGCTGTTCTATCTAGTAAGTGATGCATAAGGGTACTCTAGTCGACGGCTCGAACTCGTTGGTGGGCGTAACTAACATGCATGCTATTTAGTGTAATTATTTATTTAGTTTTTTTAAATTTAGTATTAATTCATCTATTTTTGATTGATTTATTAATTTATTTAGTGAAATAGACAATGATTTATCACGAAACCGAGCGCGTAAAATTTTATGACCTTTAGGCATATAGATATTATGAAAAAACTACTGAATTTATTTACTCAAAATAAAATTATTTGAACTATTGAATAAATTATCTATCACGGTTTCTAATGTTTTTCCATTTTCTTACAACATAAGTTATTTATTTACGCCCAAACACGAGTTAAAATTAGTGTTGAAATATGGAAGTTTCGACGCTCATAACTTCGAAAGCATTTTTTTTTACAATTTTGCTTCCATACAGGGCTAGATAATGACAAGACAAATTGATACAATTTTTAGTTTTGAGCAGACGAGTAATCACCATACTACGTTTGTATGGAAGAATGACCGACTAGCGTACCCTTAAAATCGATGAGAACACACTGAAATCGGGAAAAAATTGGGGTTATTAACAAGATAAAATACAGCTCTGACCACAGACCACTACGTGCAAAAGAAAATTTTAAAATTCACCGCGCAAACATTCAGATCACCTATCAAAAAATTTGATAAAGAAACCCTAAGGGCGCACTTATCCGTATCCGGTTCGTATTCGATTCGTGTTCGTTTTTGATCCGGTTTGGCCATCCTGGAATTTGTCGGAACAAACCTTGGATCAATAGCCTTTAAGATAAAAATGGAACCAAAATAACAAAAGGCAAAAAATTATTGAAATTCGCACTGAGTAAGCTTTATTCAGACAATTTGCATTCAGAAACAGAAAATACTGTTACAAATTAGTGGAAATAAATATTCACAATCCACCGGTCTGGTTCTCCATGGTCGCTATAGTGCAGTACTGGCCTTTAGAAATATGGCATACTTTGTGTATTACTGCACAAACAAAATATATCCCAGTTTTGAAAAACACAGAGCTTAATCTTCAACGAAAACTCACGATATTCGGCTCTGGTGCAGAATTTTTTCTGGTGTTTAGCACTGGCCTATCATGATGCGAAAAACCGGGATCCAAATCGTACATTGAAATATCCTACATTATTGCATCCAAATCGGGCAGAACTGATGTTCAAAGATGTCTGATAATGATTGTAGGCAAAATGTGGACTGTATTTTTGTAGTTCAATAAAATTCCCAACTCAATAGACACTCACCTAAGGGTGGAGTATCCTTGATAACGAATCGCTGACACAACTAACTTTTAGTTTTGACAACATGTAAACAGAGTAAAAATCCATAAATACATTTTATAACAAGGTCGTCTGTCATTTTTGGTGCTATATGCAGCCCGTGCACAGCTGTATAATATAAAAAATCGCAACGCACAAGAACTACAGATGTTGTACCCTATCATTAATGATCATTACATGGACGATTTTTAAGACAGTATGGATGACGCACAGGAGACTTTGCAGCTTGCAGCTGACATTGACAAGTTGACAAGTCTGCAGGAATGGATATGAGTGGTTGGGTTTAAAAAGAGCCCGCCGCACTCACTGGCGTTGCGTGTCGCAACTCCCAAAAGTATTCATGCAGTGCCCGAGGACGTCATTCGAACGTTAGGTCTTGGCATCCACAGAGCGACATCTTCAATTTTCGGAACGGGTCCCAAGTCGATAGCTAGACTACTTTAGCCCTGTGGATCTGTTTATTGGTCGTCGTAGAGAGAAGCGATGGGTGGCACTGTTTAGCAGTGCACCTATTGCCGGTAACCTACGTCGCCTTTTATAGGTGGCTGTTGGGAGAGGCTCATACGTCCGTGAATACAGCCCTTCAGGCGGCTTTAAGAGATAAAACGAGGTCCAATGCAAAATTTTAGAAGCCTTTTCTTTATGTTCAACGATTATTTATAGTTCATGAGTTAGACGGTTTTTTATTTTTATTGGGAAATTATCACTTGACTTAAGAATTTATTATTGTTCTCTTTCCCCGTCATAGATAATCCTCCTTTATTATCTGGTTTCTATTTATTTTACTTTACATAAACTAAACGGTTAAACGTTTACACTTTATAGAAAATACGTGCTTCTTAGCTTGACTTCGCTATACAGGGTGCCACCATCGACGACGGCAACGACGGGGTGGCATCGATGCGAAAACTGTTACCATGGATTCAGTACATGATTCTGAACTTTTTCGTTGGTTACGCAGGGGGTTCAAAATCATGTACTGAATCCATGATAACAGTTTACTCGTCGATGACCCTGTATAAGCTATAGCGAAGGCAAGCTAAGAAGCCGTTGATTGGCTCACAAAAATTATGAACGTAAAGTCATTTCACTAACCAAGATTTGCGGTTGGAGATGGTAACAAAGCAAGAAACCTTAATGAAGGTAATTCATTTGATTGAACAAAAGCATTGATTTAAGACTAATTATGTCCATTTCCATGGACATAATTAGTTTAGTAAGTTTTTCTTTTTCTGTAAAAAATCGCCTCTCCCTCTGAAAATACTCTTCGAGGAAATCAGATTTACATTTCCGCCATCGAAAATATAGGTAATGTTACAATAATTATCTTTTGACGTTGTTTCGTTTAAACACTTGTTTGTTAAAAGGGTTTTTGTCAAGTATCTGCGTACAACTCACTTCACCAAAAGTCACAAGACAACTGAGAATATCATTGACAACCGCACGTGACGAATTGACGGCAGCGCTTAAGTTAATTTAGATTTTCCAAAATTTTCAGCAATATGGTGTCCATGCACCATTTTGTCGTTATAGGTAATTTTTCCGGTTAAACTTACCCTGTATACCTACGTTGTCATCTCGAGCGGAATGGTTTCTACCCCCCCCCCCCCCCCTATATGCACTAACGCCGCCGATATTGTCGGGCGATAAAGTGATTATGTCAGTTGAATAATTCATCTGTAGAATACGTACGTTTGACGTACCTACTCACTAAAAGTATGATTGTATTTTTCTACTTTTTTGTAGGTAATGTGTCAATTGAAAGGAAAAGTAAGTCGTATCCCAATGAATCTACGGATTGATTTGTGATCGCAGTTTGTTGTTCCTTATTAGCAAACAAAAGTTTAATTGCTTATAATTTAATACACAGGCTACCCGCAAACAGATCAGTGTGTAGAGTAAAAACACATTTTTAAGTGTCTAGCAAGTAAGCAAAAAGTTCTACAATCACAATCAAAAACAATGTATAAAATATCGTCAGTTTTTATTATTAACACACTTCAATCCGTCAAAAATCTGGGTCCATTTTTACCCGTCGCCGTAGTAAGTACATGGTAGGCGGTAAAGCCTTTTTATATCGTAGACGTTGACACTTTAAACCTTAACACATCAACACAAGCCGCCGCGTAGACCTCTTGCCTCTTACACGTCGAAGGAAAAACGCGCGATTTGCGTTTTAACAACTTGGAAAATCGTCTACCTACTTCTTCACGTGGGGCGCCCTTACTTATAAGTGTTTTCACAAGAAAGCGTGTTTGCCGGCCTGATGCGTTTTTAAATAGGATATCGTGGACAAAGTATAATATAAATAATAATATCAACCTATAAACTGAAATTTATTTCAATTAAACCATTTACAGGCACTTTTGAATTGTCACAGAGTCGGTTAGTTAGTCAGAAACTTGAAGCTAGTTGCCCATTCCAAAACGTAGAATCTCTATGGAGAAGAACGGGCAAGAAACTCCAAGGACACTCGTTTAAATATAGATACTACAAAATCCTGGGTACATTATTCTTGTTGCTTCTATATGTATAGGTATTCTATTGATGATATTTAAATTGTAAACATACATATATTATACTAGTTTATCATGATTGTTGGTTCTGCTACTAGTAGTCTAAAAATCTTATACGTATTTGTTCTTTAATTGAGTGGCATGTATTTGTTTGTTGATTGTTGGTTCTGCTACTAGTAGTCTAAAAATCTTATAAGTATTTGTTCTTTAATTAAGTGGCATGTATTTTGTTATATTTTTTGTATAAAATCATTTGTAATAGGTATTCGACACAATGTAAAAATTGTTATGAATAATAAATAAATAAATATGTGAGCACAATGTACAAAAAATAAATCAAAACAATTCAAAATATAAGATTTAAAGTAAGCCCTGGCAGCTAAGAGATGACCAGTCTCAACTGACGGCGCCTGTTTACGAACATGATGCATGGATCAGTACCTACCATTATTCTAGCGTATGGCACTAGTGGGTTGCAGCTGAAAATCAGCATCAGGTGGTTCACTTTGTGTTGTCATCTGACATTATGCTGAGCTGAGGCCCTTTTGGCATTATAATAATTTGTTTTCTGTTTTTATAGTTTTAAGGTGTATTTTAGTTATTTTTTATAGTGGCAATAAACGCATTTTTCTTTCTTTCTTTCTTACCATCCGGCTCAACCATTTTGTAGGGAACCAAATGTTAATATTAACGTTCCCACTTCTGGGACGCAAGTCTCCTCGAGTGTTTATTATTTACATACATTAAAAAGAAAAAAAAAAAAGAAAAACAACAACAATTAAGTGCGAAAAAAAACCAGTAACATGCTCAATGCCAACAACAATTCCGGCAGAATCAAAAAAGATATAAGATAATTATATCTTTCGTATGAGAATCAGCAACAGCTATTTGTTTTTCTATTTCTGTTTTAACTAATAACAATATAAAAAGTAAAATAATTTCGTATTTTTCAGAAAATAATTTAACTGAACACGCTAAAATGTATCGATATACATACAAATAAAGAAATCAATGTGCTGAACTTGACTTTTTTCTATCATCGAAAGAAGATTCATTACCGATCGTATTAGTCAACAATAAGAAAGAAACTGATCGTCATCATGATACAAACTGTGAATAATGAATCTCTATCTGTGGATTGATTTATCACGACCACACGTGCTAATAAGCTTATCGGGTTTTAACACGATCATGCACTCGTGTATCACAAATTGCAAATCGACACTTAGCTAAGTCAGGAGTTCAGGAAACATAATTTAACAAAATTAGATATAAGTTTAGGTAAATATGCAAAAATATAAATATGTGAAACGCCCAATTGACATGTTAGTTTCCCAACGGTTCAGCACTAAGATAAAAGCGGAGACGATGGCTCATTAAATCCTAGAGCTCGTGTGTACCTACTATTTGCGTTCGGTTCCCGCAGAGATCAAATAAGCATAACTATGGAAACACTCAGTGCTGGAGACATTTAGTAGGAGATATTCAGACAAAGCTCTGAAGCTGCTATTGTAAAAGTTAATATACCTAGCTCAAAGTTAGCGCTGCATCCGTTTTCACCGCTGCGGCCTACTTATCTCGCATATCACGACAGCAGCAGTGGGGGACTTTGTTACGAAACTGTTTAACTAGATTGTGTATACCTCGTCAAAAAGCTTGCTGGTTTCCGCTCTAAATGAGAGCTACTTTCCTTGTTATAAATAACCGACCAATTGTGGGTGTAGGACCACGCACAGTTTTTGGTCGTATTCTATCATCAGACTATGTTAAATAACCATCTTTCAGTCAACTACACATCGAGACCAATATAATAAATTCAAACACGATGCTGTAAGTTATTGAGGAAATGAGGATTTAGTTAGTCCGCAGACTTTTATGGCTCATCAGGTCAGGAATACCACACAATTGCGGTATCAATCTTTACCAAACAAATCAATTGGATGGATAAAAGTGAAATAAATTACTAATGAGGTATCATTGGTTGGCTGAGATCCCCATGCACTGATTCTATTGATTTGTTTATGTTCAAAATGGATTAACAGATTCTAATGAAACGATGCTAAGAACTACCCCAATGAAACCCAATTCTAATTACAAATTGTGTCTGTCACGGGACGCCCGGCAGATGTGAAAAATACGGCGGGCAGGAGGTATGACGGCTTATCAGAGCGCCATGCCGTTTGCTGTCACAGCAGATAAGTCGATCTTACCCCCAAGGCGCGCCAATAGATATTTCACATCAAAAGCCGCATTTACGAGTACATCGGACCATAGTGCTAAGATACCAGAGATAGACAGATGCACAAAACGAAAAACTCGTCGTATATACCACTCGTAATTTTTCTTCAGAGGGAATCTTGTATTAAAATAAGATGGGATTCAGATCATAAACCCGGGTTTGCCCTATCGAACAAGGATTAACTATCAAACAAACCCTACATACGGCTTTTTACACTCGAAGCAAATAACGTCGATTGAATTTTTATTTCGAGTGCAATCTATCCTTCATACGTCACAGCCACGATAACCCGTTAATCCGTAGTCAAACAAACCTTTATGCTTTGTCCATGTGTCCGTCTGTATAACACCGACATTTCACGTGCTGAATGAAATGAATTCAATTTATTTCATTTATATTCTCAAACAGTTTAGTTCAGCTGTGGATCGTACCTATTCATCGCGAGCTTTTCGCTTCGCGAGTATGTTTTGTATAACATCATTGTGCGAGCTTTTGTTGCAATGAACATTCTTTCGGTCGCGGAGAATACGATTCTTAAGACGTGAATCATCATGGAATTAGTAGGTACTGTCAGTATCGAAGGGATGCTAACGGTACCCGGATAAATTTACCGGGTAATACGTCTTTTATTGACTTGAATGTGCCCTGGCAGCTGTGAGTATGTCATGCTCACTCAGATGTCTTGCTGATGGTGGCGCGTATGTTGGATCATTTAGCTCCCTTCAAAATGGTTGAGCTGAATGATCCATGCGCAATGTTCGTGAACGGGCGCCGTCAGTTGGGACTGGTCAACTCTCAGCGGCCATGGCTGATTTTAATTTTTGAATTGTTCTTTGCTTTATCTTTGTATTACGGACGCTTCTAACGTGCACGTCTTTCTACATTGTTCTCACATGTATAATTTCAACATGAATGATGTAACCAATACTTTGTAACAATTTATTTTATTTAAAAGAGTTTCCGTGAAGTTTCTTGCCCGTTCTTCTCTACTACGCTTTGGAATGGGCAACTACATAGCTTCAAATTTTTGACTGACCGATTCCTTGACAATTCAAAAGTGCCTGTAATGGTCTAATTGAAATAAATGCTTTGAATTTGAGAAACAAAACCTGTTTATAGTATAACCCGTAATTATTTGAATCTATATAAGTTCATTTATAACAGTTTATAGAAAGAAAGAACTTCTTCTATTCTCAATACCAATCAATGATTGTCTCGTAATTATGCCAACAATTATAACAGACTCGCGGAGGTTACATGTAATAACGCAGGTTAAAGGCTCTACAGTACTATTGTGCCTTATTCAATAATAGCACTGCAGCAAATTTTAATTATCGATTCGTGTCTATCGAATCACAGACAAAGCGAGAATTTTCGACGGAAATTGCTCTTCGATCTCAGCGAAACCCACAGAATGTAAGTAGGTACTGAAAACTGAGTCCTGGTTTTAACTTATAATAGAATTTTGATTAGTCGTTCAATTTCCAAGTTTACGGATTGCAAGGGTGCTTTCAAACCCAGTTCTATAATTCTATAATTAAATAGTTTAAAGTGACTTGTTCACCCTGGTTTGCTTTGTTAACGCTCGCTCCTGTATATTTTAGTTTGATAAGGTTCTGAAATTGATGTCGGTATTATAATTAGAAATTCAATATTTTCGTTGTGTTACATTTTCTAAAGTGTTGAAAGTTTAATTTGGCCCGAAAAAACAGCACAAATAGGAATATACATTTTATAAAACGAGCATCGGTTAAGTTTGGAATGCATGTCATGCCTCAGGTCATTCCGCCACTCCGCCATCACATGCTCGCTATCTGTAGTAGTTCGTATTTTGAATGAAATATTTGACGTGGCGGGTGTCGGTGGGGGCAAGTGGGGGCGAGTGGCCTGCCCAGGGGTGGACCGGGAGGATGACGTGTTTGGCGTCGCGTCGAGCGTCCCGCCGGTACCTAGTACGGTCGCCCGAAGCTATCCGCGCTATACATTAAGCACACTAACGAGTAGGTCAACTGCGGCTTGTTTACATGTTTATTACGACACAGAACTGATGCTAGTTGGAAATGAAACACTGATGTCTTGCACCATTTTAGAGATTGAAATCTGAGTCGCTTTCTAACATTATTTCGTTTAGACAAGCTCGTCACGACATCGTAGTCTTAATTGAAGCTCAGCGTAATGATTGATGGGAGCTATCGTCGCGCTTGCAGCACTTGATAAACGAGTTTTTTTTATGTTCCATATAGTCTTCAGAAGCTTATAATAAATTGTGCACGTGTTCATACATAATGATTTTATCCATACCTTTTCACATTTAAAAATAAAAGCCACGATGCGTCTTGAACCGACTGTACCGCTGAGGATTTGTCTCAGCGAGTTTATTTATAACCTGCTCTTCCGAGAAAACAGGTTATTGTTCAACCTATTAAAATAGTAATTATTAAAAGTAAGTCTAGCTCTTACTTTCTGAAATGAACAGCACACGAAAGTATTTTTAAAATCTTTCCAGGTTTCAAAGCTGCAAAAGCTACAAAGATACCAACTTTAAAAATTACAAAAACTTTTTGGAAATGTTCTGCGGAAATATTTGCTATCGGAGAAAAGTTCAGAAGTTTTATGTCTGAAAGTTTTCAGGACCGTATTTGCCTCAGCAAAAGATATTTGAGTTGAATTGAGCAGGCCGCAAAATTACATTTATTTGAATAACACGTTTGGGCTTTATGTAAAAATATTTTACCCAAGGAAAATTGAGATAGGAAAAATGTGCAAGTCAAGTGAAAAGCCAATACGCCAGCTCAGTTTAGTTAAAAGCAAAGGAGCAGCAACAAAAAGTAAAATTAAAGTTGACAAATTGACAAAATGGCAGTTAAAAGAGAGGCGTAAAAATGATCCATGGTAGAGTAATTGGATTTCGAGATCTCGCATGACCGTTAACAGGAACCAAAAATTGGTTGAGTAAGGAACTCATGGTTTAGTTTATGTTAAAGATCATTTTCGACGGGAAAACTTCTACTTATTGCTCGTTACGGCCATAGTAGCAGGACGAACTTTATTGATTGACTACGTGCTGCCTACTGTCGATCTACGTCATTATATGCTTGGGGTACGGCTTGATGCTTACCTACAAAACGCACCCGTACTAATCGATGTAGTCCGTTGCACGCAGGTACGACAGGCGTCATGAAGCCTGATTGACGCGAGCGCGTGCTGCCACGTCATCGACAGAGTTTAATAATAATTCTATTTAAGCGCCTCCGCGGACATTATGCCTAGAGCTGAAGTGTCTGTGCTACGGGCGTTTGTTTAGCGTAGGCCTTGACGCCGCGTCGATACCACGTAGCACCGCTACGAACCCGCGTAGCAATTGTGTAGCATCGCGTAGGCGCCGCGCAGGCGCTCTAATTGTTTCGATACAATAATTAAACAAATGGATCCCGACGAGGAAACACTATTGTTAGGCCTTGCGAAAGGGTTAAAACTTTTGAGCTCAGTTTATTTGGAACCTTATTCGCATAGTTATAGGGTTAGTATTTTAAGACCGATCAAACGATTGGCCATGTGCGCAGTTGTTTTAAGCGCTCGTGGCGTGTAGGAGATTGGTAAAACTACTAGTTCGCATCAGACCCCGCAATAGTTAACGATTGAAAATTAAGTTGGTGTCGTGTGCATTCTTGTTAGCCTTCCAATGTTTTTGATTACTCTTCATTGTTATCTTGGTGAACAATCGGTTGTCGAATCCTGTTCATCCAAAAATATTTGGGCACTGATTCACTTTTATTCCTGTTTACTCAAATGTAAATCCTTTTGTACGGCTGCTTTTAATTGGGAAAATCCAATTATATCTAATAATGCTTGGAATCACACAAATCGGTGATCGTTGACGCATCAAATGACATGCAATAAGATTAAAATCCCGGTGCCTTATGCAAGCTAGAGCAAAGGCATCGTGGGAAACCACCGATCATCATATCGTCAACATAGACACACTTTCACAAACGATACGACGAATGAAAAGTCTTAGTAGGGTGCGGACGGACCCAAACTGAATCTACCTATCCACTCAATTTTTAAAGGGAATTTATATCAGTTGCACATTTTGCGCCAGGCTTGCTTTAACGGCAATTAAGCTTTGTTATAAGTGGAATGTTCTGTGAATAATATGGCTGGCAATTTTTTATTGAGAGTTAAAATTAAATCAATCTTTTTTCCGCGGTACCTATTTTTCAAACATGCTTGGAAATTCGAACATTATTTTGACAACCTTCTTTGACAACCGGGATAAATCGATAAACTGTACTGGTCGAATACATGCGAGCGCCCGGCCGGCAATGTTTGTATGCAAAATCCATATCTGTCGTGTTTAGCGGCCGAATATTACTATGAAAACTCATATCTGTCGTGTTACTTAAAAATGGAACGAGTTTTTTACTTCAACACATGGTAACCAAAGAGGTAACTTATTAAAGATTGTATTTAAATTTCGATTCGCTTGCAAATAGAGCTGTTTAAAGTAAATAAGAAACAAATGCACTTATAGGCGCGTGCAAAATTATCGTTGTTCGTCATTGATTCTGGAATTTATAATTAATTTACTTAGTTTGAATTTCGAATTATTTGGGAGTACTAAGCCTTGGCCGCAATCAGGCATTGAAGGACTCACGTATGCATATTTTCACGATCGTCAACCAATGCTCTTGTTGCAGGCCGCGACAGTAATGAACTATAAAAAAAAAAAAAATACTCAGTTTTATTTCATGAAACTACGATTACGAGGGTGGAGTACGTTTATGTACCTACGTTTCGTTATTCTCCTGTAAATATAAATTTTATCTGTAGATAAACCATACAGTTGGAAGGTTAAAAAAGGCCTATGAAATGAGCTTGAAAGTAGGAGAGCAACAGCGGTTTTTACCTTGATGAAAGATCCACGTATAAAACTAAGGTTATAATGTAGAGGTGCTCTCCATGTCTATGTGTTGATTAATACAAATTATAATTTTGTTCCAGGTAATATTGTGTTCAGCAGTAGAAGATTATGTTGGCGTTTTCTGTAAGTACGATTGACAATTCAAAAGTGCCTGTAATTGGTTTATTTGAAATAAATGCTTTGAGTTTCAGTTTGAGTTTGACGACCGACTGCCATGATGACGTGAAAGTCTGTATAAAGCTTCGTACAGACAAGCGCGACGCGACAGCGCGGCGCGACACCGGCTATTGTTATACCGTGAAGTTTTCTTAGAAATTGTATTGTTCGAGTCGCGTCGCGCCGTCGCGTCGCGCTGGTCTGCACGGGCCTTTAGTGGTGCCGTTAAAAGCCTAAAGCAATACTTTTTTTTCCTAATATTAAAACAGCTATACCTTCTATTAATCCGTTTCAATCAATGACGTCAAGCAGACGAGTCTGATTCTGTTGGCTTAAGCAGATGAATACAGATTCCACTGTTTATTTCTAGTGAGCACTTATTCCGTATCTGCATCACAGTAAGATTTTGCTTAGGAGATTGCTTTTGCCAGGAGGATTCAAGTGAAATTCTCTTTCTATTTATTCACGGAAACTTCCATAAAAACAAAAAAACGTTGACACGTATTGATTAAAAATGATTAAAAAATTAGCTTAGCCTTTTCCCAACTATAATGGGGTCGGCTTCCAGTCTAACCGGATGCAGCTGATTACCAGTATTTTACATGGAGCGATTGCCTATCTGACCTCTGACCAGTAACTGGGTAATACGATACCCCTTGGTAAGACTGGTTGTCAGACTTTCGGGCTTCTGAAAACCCGTAACGACTGTCAAAGATCCACGAATGATATCCGGGACTAACGGCTTAACGTGCTTTCCGAGGCACGGAGGAGTCTCGGTATGTTAAGATGGTCACCCATCCACAGATCAACCCCGGCAAGCGTAGCATAACCCGATGGATCGACCCGTGCGGCAGTTATTACTTAGCCATGAGCTCCTCCTGATTAAAAATGATTAATAGCGATTTTTTATTATTTTTCTTTTAAGCCTAGCCCTCCCCATTCAATACACCGAAATGTAGCAAAACAGCCGTGCTATTCTGTAACCATCTCACCGTGAAAACTTAGGTGAAGTGAGCGTGGAGTGAGCTGTCATTCCACAGGGATTGACACTATTGACAGCTCACTTCACCCAAGTTTTCACGGTGAGATGTTTACAGAATAGCATGGCAGTACCTATTTAAAGTGGACGATGGCCCAAACCATTTTACGAAACAAAATTCGTACACACTTTACACAAACAAAACTGAAATATCACCAATTGGAACAAACTGTTTGTCATAAAATGACAAACAGTTTGTTCCAAAATCCGGCTGTACGGCGCAATTCGCCAGTGGCGATACAAAAGAGCTTTGTGTAACTTTTCATTTGAATACAAATAAATGGTTCAATCAAAACCAAATAGTTGAATGTGTTAAAAAAAACACCGCTGTTGTTGGAAAAAGGGTACTCTAATGGAATAACCTACTTCGGTGACCATCTGTCTGTCTGTTCTTTCAATTCGACGAAGAATATGAACAGATATTTGGCACAGACCTGGAGTGTAATGGAACATGGCCATTACACTCCAGGTATTGAACTTAAACACTGGAAGTAATTTCAGGGGTTCCTGCTTCTCAAGATATTTCCGATTTCGACACGAAACACTATAAGGACGATAATTTACTGAAACGCCAGACATTTTTTAATATAAAAGTCTTTATGAGAAAATCAAGTTGCACGTTAATCTAACAAATTCCCATCATAAATAACTACTTTTCTCAATTTTCTTGAACACAAACTCCGGACCAAAATTCATTGTTCGGCTCACTTTACATAAATTTCCATCAGAGTAACTGAGGCGCTAAACTGCGAAATGGAAGGTTTACTTGCATAAAAACGTTAGACGTTTGGCTGGTTTTTACCAGCAAACCAATTATTTGAAAAAAAATATTTGTTGCCCGTTTTCGCGATACGTTTTCACGATAATCTCATCTATATGTGGCATATTTTATAATAATTTATTGGTATAAAAGAACTACAGTCATCGGCCAACGCTGCCGGGGTTAGCAAGGTGAAGTGGCAGCTGTCCGGCTATGTTTGTCGAAGGACCGATGGCCAGTGGAGTAGACGACTCCTAGAGTGAAGAATAAAGCCGTCTAAAGTTGGCTAGGAAAGACTGGATGCGTAAGGCGGAGGACTGCAGTGTGTTATGTCGCAGTTTGGGAGAGGCCTATGTGTTTGGGTTGATGTAGGTACCTTTGTAATAATTAGGTACTGTTAAAGGCTTGACAGTCGTTACTGGTTGTCAGAAGCTCGAAGGTCTGATAACCAGTCTTACGAAAGGGGTATCGAATTACCTAGGCCAGACTGTAAAATACTGGTAGGTATTTCGCTGCATCCGGTTAGACTGGCAGCCGACCCCAACATAGTGGGAAAAGGCTAGGCAGATGCTGATAATGATGATGAGGTACTAATAGAGACTGGTATATACGTCCCTTGGGTTTTTCGAATAGAGTAAATATACCTACATTTAAGCAGATTGAAGGATTTCGCTCTACTCCAGTGACCGCATACGAAAACACTATTATAATGGTTCCGTGCACTCGGAGCGGCTTATCGGTATCTTGACTATTAATCCTCGGGTATGAGCCGTGATTATACATAGATATGGAACCGTGCGAGTGGGAAGGGCTTACGGGTGCAGTCCGTATGTTCGGGCTGATCCTAGAGGAACGGTTTCAAATGAAATTTTAACAAGCTATTTACGGTATTATGTAGCTGAAATATAAATCGACCCGTTACCGATATCGTGCCCGTTTGTTGTAGAGAACTATTAACTACTATTTTGAACCGCTGGTCCGCTCCATTACTTAAAATAGTCCAGTCTTCTTAGTTCTAATAATAACTGTGAAACTATTTGTGTAAAAACTCTTGCTTTGTTTGAGATCATGTAAAACATGATCTCAAACAAAGCAAGAGTTTTTAGCAAAGATCTAAAAATTAAATAATTTTTACCGCTTTCTTTTTGTTTTTATGGAACCAGCCTACCTAAATTTAATCATATGAAACTACATAGTGACTTTAATAAATTGCTAATTTATTTAATCTTTTTTAAAATATTTTTTTTATTAGTCTTATTACTTATTTATTTCGTTTTACAATACTTAACACAAATAACTATTTACACTAGGTACTAAATACAATAACAAACTATACAAATAAACACAAAAAACAAACGGACACTTAGGCGCTGAAGTATTCGTCCGCATCGCTGTCATCCGGAAACGTGCCCAGAAGACTGGCAGCATTGCCACGTTGAATGGCAATGCTAACATCAATTTAATAATTATGTTACGAATAAACACCCAAAACATGAATCAGTAAAAACGTGCCAACTGTGAGGCGAAATCGCGCAATAAGGATTTTTACACGAATTCATTGGGTGTCCTCTAATTCCGGTCAAAACCAGGCCAGGGAATATACCTACCTACCTATAACAAAACACGACAATCGACGAAGTTATTCTTGAACTACAAATAAGCATAATAACGAACAGACAGAGAGGTATAATACCATCCAGCTAGCCCAACCCACGACAGTTCAGCTCGAATAATAAAGGGTCAGTCTGACGTTGCCAGTTTTAAATGTATGTGCTAATTGCCTCAGTAATGACAGATTTAACCGTGATCAATCATCGTGTCGGATTGCTACTGATTATTTTCCCGGATCAAAAATACGTACGAGTACCATCGGCTTTATCCGAATTATGCGCCGTAGCAATTTTTACCGTGCGTAAAGTAAATTACTCATAGCGTCAACATTGGTAATCAGTAATTAATACTGTTTATTCTGTAGCTAAAGTAAGCCCGATAAACTAAATAGAATCCGCTACAGCTGATAAATGAATTACATTTCATGAAAATTTGGTACCAACACCAATTTCAAATTTGGCATCTCTATTATTACAAAGTTGCCTTGACGGACGCACTGACATTACAGATGAAGTGAATGTAAGTCTTTGTTCTAAAAAGAGCACTGGTTCTCTTATTTCAACTCCAGTTCCGGTACTGGTTCAAAGTACTTAGTTGTTTGTCAGCACCTGCACGTGTAGTATGACAACCATATAAACGGGTTTTCTACGGGTTTTGTCGACGGAAGAATAGAGTAAATTACTGATTGTGATTCTTTATCTGTCATTTTGTCTATTCTTCCAACGACAAAACCCGTTTCTATTGTGGCATTGCTAAGCGTGGCGGCAAGACTCTCTTCTTCGAAGTTGTAAAAAAAACAGCGAGCGCTACTTAACGTTCAAAAAGCCCTACCGGTTCTCGACTGGCTCACTTTCACGCCAGCTTTAAATTCTGTTTGCTTCTAACAAAACACAAAATTGAAAAAAATAATCTGATATCCCTTCAATTATTAAAAAAGGGTTAATAGTATATCAATGGTATCTCAACACCTGACATCACTTCAGGACTATTTAGGCTTGCGCAAGCTTCCGTTCTGCCGACGGAAAATACCAGTTTGGGGCTCACTGGCAATAATAATTAGTAGGTAAAATTCTTGCAAAAAGTGCAAAATATGATTGTATATTTATTATATCTTTGTTCGTTTTCACTGTTTAAATGATCAACATATTTCAATGAAATTACAATAAAATTTGTTTTTTATTTGAAAGTTCTTCAATATAAAAAAACTGATGGAACACTTAAAAAAATGGTAAAATCGATAGCACTAAAACTATAAAGTCATACGACCGCATCACTAAACAATAGACCATTTCGAGCGGCCGATGTTGTTTACACAATTAGCAAATTTTTGAAAATTTGCAAAAGGTGTAAACAACAATGGCCGGACCTTACATGCATTAATATAGCAATAGATCGATACATAGGGCACTTGTATTGCTCCCACAATCATTTTCCTTTACCGAAGGGGAGCTAATGACGGGCCCCCAATTGCAGGGTTGAAACATCGAGTGTGTTCATGATAAACAACTGGGCAAGAGTGAGTCGGGCTCTCACAATTACTGTTCCGAACCAAATTTTAACTAACAAACCTGCGCTAGCTCTTAAAAACACAAAATCATTAATTCGTAGAATGAAATATCGAGGGAAAATTGATCTGCACTATGTAATTAAGTTAACTCATCATCTGCCTAGCCTTTTCCCAACTATGTTGGGGTCGGCCTGAAGTCTAACCGGATGCAGCTGAAGCTAACTAAAGATTTTATTTCATAAAAAATAATACTGCATTGGCTGTATCTTATCGTATCCAAAACACTAGAATTATCACAAAAAAAAAAAAATAGTTAGAGGGATTTATCTACGGGGCTCATGTCTAAATAATAATATCTGCACGGGTCGACCATAGGTTAAGCTACGCTTACCGCTGTCGATCCGTGGATAGGTGACCATCCATTACTTATCGAGACCCCTTCGTGCCTCGGAAAGCAAGTAAAGCCGTTGGTTCCGCCTGTCATTCGTAGGTCTTTGACAGACTTTACTGGTAGTCAGAACTCCAAAACACTGACAATCAGTCTTATCAAGGGGTATCGTGTTGCCCAGTTACTGGGTTGTGGAGGTCTCATAGGCAGACGCAGTCAAATCCATGTAAAATACTGCAACATAGTTGGGAAAAGGTTAGGCAGATTGATTGACATTCTGAGGATTCCAAAATTATCTTTGAAATAAGTTTTAATAGATGTACTATCTTGTTAGGTATTTATCATTTGCAAGAGATTTATTTCAAATGATACTTAACAAAATACCTGCATCTATCAAAATTTTTTCATTCTTTGGAACGAAGTGACTCACGAAAACACTATTAAAAAAAATGGTCTTCGACTAGCAATGTGCGTGCACGTCATCGAAACCGAGAATGATGCCAAAATTAAAATTCCTACGTTGCATCATAGCTTTAGACAAAAACCTGTGTGATACATGGGCAAAAACGAGAAGGTTAACCCTAAGAAGTCTAATTATAGGTTTGTTCGACGTCGAACGGTTTGTAGCAAAATCAGCATTCAATCACCCCTTTTTCATTGTTTTTCTAAGGTTCATATAAACAGTTCATATTTGCGGGTTGTGCTTGATAAAAACCCGTGAGTCATATTCGTGCGTGAAAGGTTTTGTTGGTAACGTGCAAGGGTTTATAGTTCCACGAAAGTGTTTAAATTCTGCCCGTTTGGCATATTATAGAAGGAAGTAGATACAGCCTGGTCCGGTACAGAATTTAACTAAATAAAGAGAATTGGAAGATGAAGATACAAACGAACGGTTTATAAACAACTCCAAGGGTATTTAGTAGGTACGTATTTGAAAATAACCTTCGAGATCCCAAAGAAAGCTACAGCTATTTGGCGAAGGTTTAACTCTACTTTACGGAGCTTAATGTACTTACACAGGATAAGGTTTAAAAGATTAACGTCTAAAACTAACCAAGGGGATTAGTTAAATAACAAGAAACCATCAGCAACTGTTTTCAGTCATAGCTTTCACAAACCGTTTCTTAATAACCAATCATAATATGGAGGTAGGAAGTAAATATAGATGTATTTGTTTTATTATCTTATTTATTAGCAATTAATAAACCTATTGTCCTTTTCTCAAATTAACACTCAACTCCAACGTGAAGTAAAGTTACAACTATGATCAACAATCAGAAATTAACCATATATTTTTACCTGACCAATGCCAAAGGGGGATTACGATTTCAAAGTAAAATATTTTATTTCAATCAGGCAATTAACAAGCACTTTTGAACGTCAAAATAGATTCTAGACGCGATCCAAAAGGTAGTTTCATATGGAGAAGAGGTATGACAAATCATAGTTACTTTTTAAAACTAAAAATATTTTGTGTGCATTGTTTGTAATATGTGAAGACGAAACGAAGGTCTTAAATAAAAGAGTACTTTCTGCACATATGGTGATTATTTAGATAAACAATATATTTTAAAACAACATATATTGTCGCTATCTATTAATTAACAGCCGGTCTTGTTAAAATATGGAAGTACCTCTTACTTTTTTTTAAGAGCGTTCAAACAGAAAGTTGGCAACGTCGCAAAGAGCTGTCAAATATTTCGCTGTTTTGATTAATTTGGCAATATTACTGTATGGAAATAAGAAATGTGGCTAACTAGCGAACTAGAATTTTGATTATGAAATGCAATAATTAATATCGTAACACCAAATATTTAGTTTTAGATGTAAAAAAGTATTTGGAAACTTTCCAAATGCCTTTTTTACATCTATCGCATTTCATAATCAATATTTTAATTCACTAGTTAGCCACATTTCATATTTCCATGCCAAATTAATCAAAACGGGTAAATATTTGGCAGCTATTTGCGACGTTGCCAACTTTTAGTATAAACGCTCTTAAAAGAACGAACTGTTTCACCAACATTATAGAATGCGATAAAGAATTGAGAACGATGGTTCAGCAACTGAGTTTCGTTATAAAATAGCTTTAACAATATTAATTCAACCCTTTGCCATTTTCGTGATTCAATTAAACCCAACAAAGCTATCACACTAATAAAACCTAACAGGTGAGGGATCAAAATGAAATACAGGCTTGCTGATTGTAAATTGAAGCTTCTCCAAGCTTTAATTACTGAGTTTTCAATCACACGTTATCAAGTTAGCGCGAATTTAATTTTGATCGTAAATCAATTTACCTAACGCAAATTACGTTCTAGTTTTTAGTCCAAATAAAAAACCAAGACAGAGCGCTGCGAACAATACAGTGAAGCATGCCAAAACTACACCACCGCTCTGTGCGTACACGCTCACACGCACACATTCACAACCTTTTACAATGACACTACAATCAAACTACACCACACAAAGTGCACACATGTTCACGAAACCGGCTTCACTTCGCTGTTGACAACGCTCTGCCTTGGTTTTTTATTTGGTCTGAGTATTAAACTTTAAAACACTAATGAGCATTCTTCACATCCTTACTAATGGTTCTCAAAAATGGTCTTTGACAATTTAGCAGAGGTCGGGGTTTGCCAAAGGGCAATGGGACGGAATATTCCGGATAATAAACTTGAAGACACTAATTGCGTAACAAACTCAATCAGAATCCGAGAGTTTTGAAGGATATCCATTTCTTCATAGATTTGAAAAATGTGTCTGCTCAACAACTTAAATAACGCAATAAACGTGGGTGAACTGTCAAAATGAAACCCATTGCGACCAATTTTATTGCCATTTTACGTGTTGCAATTACCTGCTGGCTAGGAATACAACGATCCGCTCCACCACAAAACTACTGAATGCCAATTCTCGTACTTAAAAACCGTTCAAATTCAAGTCGCAATCTCATCGCAGCGACAATCCATGTCAAAAACACGTCAGAAATATAAGTACACTAGCTTTTTCCCGCAGCTTCGCTCGCGTGGTTGTCGGTAATTATCCCATGGAAACGTACTACTGGGATTGGAGTTAATAATAAGTATGTTAAATAAATAAATTTTAAGGGGACTACAGGACCTAAACGTGCCTAAACGCAAGTTTTATAATGCATAAAAGAATATGATCCACTGCAGTAAACAAAATCAGAAAAATATATGATATTCTTCAGGATATATGCTAGTATGATAGTGTGTTGAAAACATAATACAACTAATTTGATACGATAGAAAAAAATCATGAAGATACCTCTAAAAATTTCTTTTAACGATTAAAAATCATATTAATTTACATGCAATCATTCTGATTTTTTGTCAGATTATTCTACAAGCTACATATTAGCATAATAGTGTTTTAATTTTCCAGTCCAATCTATAGATTTTCTGTAAATCGCTAACTGCTTCATATTTTGCAATAAATTACCTGCGTCGTGTCATCGCGCTTCTCTTTCATTTCTATGCAGTCCGACAGTGACCGCGCTTTAGCTGTTGTAAGCCTCTTAACTGAAAGCCTTGCAACAAATTTTCTTTTTTCTTTCTTTCCTGGGGATCTGTTATGAATTTCTTTTCCATGTCTGGTCTATATTATGCTGTTTACTCGTCGTTTTGTTATTTGGTCATTATTTCATTAGGCACTAGCGTTTGCCCGCGGCTTCGTCCGCGTGGATGTCGGAAAATATCCCACGGGATTAAAAGTACCCTATGTATTATACTTATTAAACTACGCTTTAACACTAAAACGGCTGAACGGATTTGGATGAAATTTGGTACATGGGTAGACCATGACCTGGAAACTTATACGTGTGAAACCACGGGGCGCTAGTATGTATATAGATAATTATTATTATGTGTTAAATATGACACTACAGTATATGAGACCTTATAAACCTCTCGATTAGTCAAACGTTAAGCTTCGCGTAGCGAGAGATCACGTACAATAACGCCTTTATACACTAGAACAATAGGTTAACCGTATAGGTTAATGGGGATGTAGTTGTGCTTGTCACCGGCGTTTGAAGTGAGTATGGCGAAAGGTCATTTACCTGGATAGTCGATGTATCGTCCGCGTTAAAACACACACGTCACATGAGGGACCTACATGTAGTGGGGTTGTTGTGAGACATTTCACACCGTAATTATGTACATTTGTAACAGTTTGGATGTCGTTTTTGTCATTCAATTGGTTTTAAAACCCACAGCGCCAGATTTTAAGTAACCTTTCTTTAAATTGTTAACAATTTTGGATTCCTAGACCATTTATAGGTACAGAAAAAACGCGACTTAAATTTTTGCATAATAAATGTAAAGAAAAAGTGAAGGATCCAGTCTTGAATACTATATTTGGTATAGCGTGATGATAATCATTTAAAAGGTCTGTACCTATCTGCAATATTGTAATAGAAAAATATGAACATATTGCAATAATTCTCATCCCCCTTAGTTAATAGCTTGATTATTTTTTGTCTCCGGACTCGTGTAGTATTTGCGTGACGCTGTAACATACATAAAGACAAACAAATAAACAGACAAAAATTCAAAAAAACTATATTTTCAGCATTAGAATCGTTCCCAGACCTCGTAGCAATTCCGTTTTTTCAAAAATATTCAATGTACAGTTTTGACTTCGCTACGAATTTATTATAATAATGTATAGATTAGATATTGCTGCCATCGGTATCGTTCTGGACGTCCAGAACGATACCGATGGCGGCACTTCACTTCCGCAGGACATGTTGCATTCATACTAATATATTTATTGACGTACTGAGTAAGCGAGTTGACAAGCCTAACGTTGGTCGATGCGATTTTGGAATCATTTATTTGCTGAAAATATAGGTAGGTGTTACAGAGATATTAACTAGAAAGAATATCAATAATGGGCCAACGATGGGCCAGTGCAAACCACTGCGTCTATTATTCCGAAGTCGGTCGCCGATCCGATACCTAGCACAAAGCATAGCTTTTGCCCGCGGCGTAGCCCACGTGGAGGCCTGAAATTATCCCACGGAAATGTATAGTTACTACTGAGATAAAATACTCGTACCTACAATAGACGACTTATATTTAGTAACCTAATCCGCTTAACTGTTCTTAAAGCGTCATAAAGAACCCTCTAAAAAATTGATACGTGTTTCACCTCTTAACGAGCTGACTTGACTTGTGTTGCCACGTCAAGCGCCGAATGCAGTTTATTGTATTTTATAGTGGATTTCCGCAAAGTCACGCCTGAGTCAATTAACTACTGAGATAATATAAAAAATATCCTATGTCTTAACTCAGGTCATGGTGTAGCTGTGCGCATTTCATCGAATTCTATTCAGCCGCTAAGGCGTGAAAGGTAACATAGACAGACGTACTAAAGAGACAGGGCGTTACGTTTGCATTTAAAATATTCGTACCCATGGATTGATTTTAATCTCCTCTGCCGTCCCGTCTGCTGGTTTGTGCTAGGCCTAAGTTTCGCCCCTAACGTCCGTCCACACTCTACACAGCAGGCACGTGTACCAGGGTACCAATTCTCTACGTATTCAAAGTTTATGCTAACAAGGTGTCTGTATTCTGTGTAATTACATCAGCAAACTGAATAATCAACGTCAGTGACCTACTTGAAATGAGACGACGACAGTCTACTTAGGAGAAAATGTTGGTAGATATGGCTTCTATCCGACAGGATCCGCAGCCTAATTACGTAATGCACGATCAATAATAAATTGAAACAGATTGCTAGTCCATTGCTTCATAAGTTCGAAAAAAAAATCTGCTCAATTTTTTTTTCAAACTTATAAATCAATGGACTAGAAATCTGTTTCAATTTATTATTGATCGTGCATTACGTAATTAGGCTGCTGGTCAAACTACAAGCTAATACTTAGTCCTATCCCCAAGGGTTATGACCTCAGAATTCAATAACTCCGAATGAATTCATGTAAAATCTTCTAGATAGAGTTAAAACAAAAAAAAAAAGAAATAAGTTTACCAATTTTTTTTCTACCGATGTAAGTACTTTAGCCTAGTAACTTTGACCATCTTAGAGCTTCCGAGAATTTTGTACTTTTAGAGTTAAAGTGACACAAATAACCGTGTAGAAATTTTTATTTCACCACTTAGAATAGTTTTCATTTACGAGCTGCAATCTCAATTAGCTGCAACATTTTTGTTCTGTTGCTCATAACGCTGGTTCTCTAATACTCAAATGGAATTTAAACTTTATTCTGATTCTATCTAGAATACATTTTTGATAACTACTGTACGCAGTTACGCCTCTTTCGTGCTGTACGGCCGAGAATAAATAAATACACTCGTGGGGCGGATTACGAGCGTTGTAAGTTACGTACTTGAATGTTTTTATTTAATAGGAAAATCTTTTCCTCTCACAGTATTTTTTTGTAGAACCTTAATTTCACGTACTTATTGAAAAGCATATTTGTAAAATGGTATCTAAGTTATACATGGCGTTTTATATCGGCAACGCAGATGGAATACGTGAGCAAGATAAGTCAAGGTACAGGTAACCTACTTAAATTTTCAGGATAGCCTTAGAATACTTTAACGTAATATCAGACTAAAAATTGTCGCACTGCAGATCAACGACCTCTTCGCATTGAGCGTGAACTATTTGATTCTTCACCGGTTGGTTGCGAGTTCCCAGGTTGTCTTACGATATTTTCCTTTACCATTAGATACTATAATAATATGGAAGGCACATTTTCCTTAATGCTACGTTTTGGCAACACGGCCTTGTGTAAGAAACGGAGTTATAACGGCAATAATATTTTAAAATTAATAATCAATTGCCACATTCACTCCTTCGTAGTTCTACCGAATCCCCTAACCTATAAGTACTGCAAGCCAAGTACCGCATAAATACGAAGAAAATACCATCGCTCTATCATTTATGTTCACTTGTTTCACAGACACATCAGACTCAGTCGGTTTGCTTTCAATAGAGATTCAGTGATCTCCTACACTCTCGCACAGCATTGTAGGCGGTGGTACATCACAAGCTGTAGTACAGTAGACCTCACCTCGGTGCTGGCCTAGTGTAGGACGGAGTTTCAATAGAATGCGAGGCCAGCTTATACTGTTTTTGTTACCTAGTAACTGAACTTCGCAGGCTGTATTTATTGCAGCCGGCTTTCAATGGAAACGCATTTCTGTGAACTTGAACGTCTTCAACAGACAGACTGGTTTCCAATTCGCTGGCAAAGCGCACTGTGAATGTAGCTGGTCTCAATTATTCGAAACACACTTGGAACGAAATTCCTTAACGCGGCTTGCGGTAGGACTTAATTGGTAGAAGTATCACGTAAGGAAAAAGCGTTATTTAAATCTATTCTGTTTCATTTTCTTATTTTGTACTCGAGTTTATCATCTTTTTTTATTATGCGCGTGTTTCTATGACAAATAAACTTATTTTTCTTTCTTTCTTCTTATGCCCGCTCCATGCGACTCTTAAAGTTTCTTTCAGCTCGCATAGAAAATTGAGAATTGAGAGATTAAATGCACACTTTCTCTCTCTCTCTCTCTCTCTCTCTGTCTCTTTCTATTTATAATGAAAAATTGAGAATTTAGAAATTAAATGCACACCTCTCTTTCTATCTCTCTCTCTCTGTCTCTTTCTACTTCTAAATAAAAAAAATATGAATTGAGAGATTAAATGCACACTTTCTCTCTCTCTGTGTCTCTTTCTACTTCTAAAGAAAAAAAAAGAAAAATTGAGAATTGAGAGATTAAATGCATACTTTCTCTCTCTCTCTCTCTGTCTCTTTCTATATATAAAGAAAAAAAATTGAGGATTGAGAGATTAAATGCACACTTTCTCTCTCTCTCTCTCTGGCTCTTTCTATTTATAATGAAAAATTGAGAATTTAGAAATTAAATGCACACCTCTCTCTCTCTCTCTCTCTCTCTTTCTACTTCTAAATAAAAAAATAAGAATTGAGAGATTAAATGCACACTTTCTCTCTCTCTATGAGAGAAAGTGCGCATTTAATCTCTAAATAACCAATTTTCTAGGCGAGCAAAAAGAAACTTACAAAAAACAGGCAGTTTCAGGCGGGTAGCACAGCCAGGCGTGATAAATAAATGTGTGACTAAAATAACTATAACCAATCGGGAAAAGTGTGTAAGACGGGGCTGTGCGTTTTGAGCTTAGACGTTGTCTGTTTTCAAGTCCAGCTTTACGTAAGTAGTATTATGTGAAGATAGACTTAACTTATAAATTTTGCTTCAGTATCTATACTTAGAGGAACAACTTTCTTAGTTATAAAAGTCTTGATTATTTTTGAACCATGAAAATAATATTGATTAAGTATCAAAAACCAAATTTTTACAATATTTAACACAACTAACTATTTAAACTAGGTACTAAATAAACAAGTAAACAATTAATTATTATTTTTTGGTATAAGTATATAATTAAATAAATACAAAATCAAAAGGACACGCGCAGACGAGATATGTAAATAACGAAATTCTATTGGACCATTCCAACAAATCTCCTCTCCTCTCGTCTCGTCTCCGCTTTGGTGGGGTAGAACTCGTCCGCATCGCTGTCATTCAGAAACATGCACAGAGGACTGGGCAGCAAGAGTGAATAATAATGAATAATTAAATGTGAAATATGGTTTAACCGAAACTTGGGAGAAAAATCAAAATCAAGATGTGGTAACAACGCCACTTAAGTGCTAAGCTGTTTAGGTGGGCTAAAGTAGATATACACTGTTACAGTAATAAACTCCAGAATTTTTATCATTGCAAAAGCGCGATTTCAGAAACCTTGCTACATTCATAAAATTTTCCGTCCTTTGTATTTTAATCTAAAAACACGGTTAACAGGGTTACTTTGTTAAAAGGTTAAAGGTTTAACCGAACGTGTGCGGCGTGTGTTATGTAAGTGAAGAGCAGTGAAACTTTGCTTAACTTATGCCGTTTGAATTGAACATTATTTCCGTGAGCAAAGCCGTCATTAATTAACGGACAGGTTTCCATTAAGAGCAAAGCAGCAAAGCTTGTATAATATGTTGTAATATAAGTAAGAACGGCCGGGCATTTTGTGTTTATATTATTCCGACGAATAATATAAACACAAAATGCCCGGCCGTTCGTCGTATCGTGAAAGAGAAAATTGACTTAAAATGGAAAGTGTAGTTAAAAAGTTAAATAGAAAAGGCGTAATTTAACTCATAGGGCGATATTTTTGCAGTTTTAATGGGTTCGAAACAAATTATCCCGCACCCGCATTTGAAAACCTTTAAAATCAGCGCAAAAAAACATAATTTCTGCGTTTTTTTTATTGAATACGGTTAAGCTTTGAATAGTTGGATTGGAATCAAAGATAATCAAAGGTAGTAAGTAGAGGTAACAAAATGCATCGTGTAATCGATAAAATTTAAAGTGTTACATAGCAGCAGGCTTAGCATAACCACAATAGAAACGGGTTTTGTCGACGGAAGAATAGACAATATGACAGATAAACAATCACAATCTGTCATTTTGTCTATTCTTCCGTCGACAAAACCCGTAGCGAACCCGTTTCTATGGTTGTTATAATACGCGTGCAGGGTTATTAAAACACGCGTCGCAGGCGATTTCTTTAATAGTATTACGCGAATGTTTATATATCTAGTTATCTGCAGTTGCGTGACGTCATTGCGAGAGAGCGGTTTTGTGTCTCAATGCAGTGAGTTTATTTTTATGGCCACATTCAACCATTTTATTGTGGATACAGTTGTACTGGACGACTAGGTGCTTTCACAGTGTGTCGACACTTTTCTGAGCTAGACGTTAAAGTATACAAACAATAAGGGCGAATTCGACTAACCATGAATGAATTGTGTAAGTCTTATCCAATGAATAGATTTTGACAGTTTTTCCGTACAGAAGCTGTCAGACGTCAATTTATTTTACGCATAAAATTTTGAGATTTTGTTTTGGTAAAATCAGCCCTAAATACCTAGATTAGTTCTTCTCCAAGATATTTATTTTTCAAAACACACAATAATACAATTTACACAATAATATAGTAAGTACCTGGTCGACCGAGCTCTGCTTGGATGAAAATACGGAGAAAAATAATTTTCCAGATATACGAGTATGTATACAAGGTGGCAAAGACTGCGACGCGAAAACTGACACCATAGATTTAGTAATGTTTCCGAACCCTCCTCCGTTGAATGCTGTTTCATAGAAAAGTGCAATACCTACGCGGTCAAAATGTATTGAACAGCTGTTTTTTTTAAAATAACCGACGATAAATTTCAACGCAGAGAGGTTCAGAATCATGTAATGAATCCATTCCAATCCATCAGTTTTCGCGTCGATGTCCCTGACACCCTGTATATATATATAGTATTAAATGAGTATATAGTACATATACTGCTTATTTATATATGGATATTATGTGTTGTTCTGTTGTAGTTATGAGATATTACATTCCTCAATTACAACAAAATATACTTGATGGTTGAGTATCTAAAAATCCACCTTTTTTTTTTTTTTGAGGATTCGAAATTATCAAATAACTTCTCCCGCTCTGGGCGGAGCGGGAGGGCGTGTCAGACTTTTACTGACTAAAACCCACCCGTGTTCCTTCCGTTGCCTGTGTGCCGAGGTCGCGATATCCCTTTCAGACAAACCCGCAACCCCGGCATCTAAAAATCCACCTCATTACTAATATTTTGCAACGATAAACTTAGTACTTACAAACGTACGGATTGGGGGTACCCACCCAATCAGTACGTTTTACTGCCTACGCTTTTAATAATGCGCACAAAACTTTTTCTATTTGTACAAAGTGAATACGAGTGGGCGAGCGCTGGGGTGAAGAAAAAAATAAAAAATAAAGAATGAAATCGCTCAACGAGCCTAAAGAAGATTTCACTTCAAAAATTAGGACTATCGTTTTGCTAACTTTGGCACGGAACACAAAACTACGGTACCTGGCAAAGGTACCTAAAACGAAAGAGTTTCGTGACAATGAAGATGGAACATTATAGCAGAGACACCGGTGCGCTTTCTAAGATAAATTGATACATAAAACATTTTAAAGAAGAAGCGGGTACTAACTTTTTACTGGTTCAGGAACAAAACGACTTTTTCAGGACTCTGGAAGATCGTTATTCGAGTAATAATTACTCGAAACTGACCTGACCAAAGGCTACTTTTGTCTTTGAGGTAGTGTTTGTTTTAGGGAGTATGTAGATCTAAAGAAAGAGAAATCAAATAAATGGTAGGATATATATATATATACTAGCTGCCCGTCCCGGCTTCGCACGGGTACTTATCTACGACGCACTTACCTACCTACCCTACCCTACCTACCCTACCTACCCTACCTACCCTACCTACCCTACCCTACCTACCCTACCTACCCTACCTACCCTACCTACCCTACCTACCCTACCTACCCTACCTACCCTACCTACCCTACCTACCCTACCTACCCTACCTACCCTACCTACCCTACCTACCCTACCTACCCTACCCTACCCT
Organism: Agrochola circellaris; assembly: GCA_914767755.1. Taxonomy (NCBI): domain Eukaryota; kingdom Metazoa; phylum Arthropoda; class Insecta; order Lepidoptera; family Noctuidae; genus Agrochola; species Agrochola circellaris. Next base: position 19,462,348 of record OU611840.1, on the reverse strand, counting down.
ACCTACCCTACCTACCCTACCTACCCTACCTACCCTACCTACCCTACCTACCCTACCTACCCTACCTACCCTACCCTACCTACCCTACCCTACCTACCCTACCCTACCTACCCTACCCTACCCTACCCTACCCTACCCTACCCTACCTACCCTACCTACCCTACCTACCCTACCTACCCTACCCTACCTACCCTACCTACCCTACCTACCCTACCCTACCTATTTAGGGGGAAGAAAAATAGATGTTGGCCGATTCTCATAGATACTGGATAAGCACAAAAAATTTCATCAAAATCGGTCAAGCCGTTTCGGAGGAGTATGGAGACTAACATTGTGACACGAGAATTTTATATATAAGATATGTATAGAAACTCTATTCGGTAGAGATCTGCAATACACGTAGATGTTCGATTACGGCATGTGTAACGTTCATAATAATTAAAGGCTCCAGCATAACTGGAGCCTTCTACGTATGTGGCGTTAGTTATTACTCATTTACATTTTGCTCGCTGGAGAATAGTGGGAAATCAGAACGTGTAACACGGACAGATGACGCGCTATGTTTGCCGCATCGCATGGAATTCGCAGAATGGGAAAACGTATTTTATTGGTGGACCATTGGATACTAATAATTTTTATTCTGCGTTCATTTTATGATACAGGGCACAAGTTAAAAGGGCAATTTTATCGCTGTGGTCTGACTATAATCAAAATTGATCGCTCGATTGTTTTGTGTTGTTGTGTGGTTTAAATTTCTGCGATTCTAGTCCAGCAATATTATTACGTTTATCAATTTAAAGCCAGAAAAGGTATTATTTGTAATGTTTTGAAAATGTATATTGTATATTTCGATTTTATTTTATTCGATTCAATTTTCATTTCACATATTTTGAAATCATTTATTTACTCTGAATTCATTTATTTTGATTCCATCTAGGTATTTTGATTAGATTTATTTTAAATCTAATTTGATTTGTTTTTATCTTATTTAATTTGATTACTGGTAATTTATGTTTGGCAATGGGTGTAAATAAATACCTGAAATAAATAATGCGTATACAACGGAATTTTGATGCGTCAGAAAAAGCAAACGTTTTCTGTTTAATAAGTTTCCGTAGCCATAAAACTTTTCTAGCAAGAAGAGTTTCGATGTCATAGCGCATACCGTTCCGCGTTCTGTTCTGGCTTTCCTCGTCGAATACTATAAATTTAATGAAGAAGTAGTGAAATCAAAACCGTACATTAATTATTTTTGAAAAAATGTAAATGCTGCAAAGTTTTAACGATTCTGATGTCAAAAGAATTGTCGTCTGTTTGTCTGTATGTATGTTTCAGGTTGATACAAAAAGTACTGAATCGATTCTGTTGAAATTTTGCGGAGATATTCGGTAAAGATCAACACATAGGCTATATTATATTATCAAGTTAATTGCTATGGGGGATAGAAATATTGTATTATGTCCGTAAATAGACAAGAAAAAAATAGTATAATATTGCAGATAAATTGTGACGCAAAAAGCCTAACGGTTTCACGACCGCCGTGCAAACCACTGGGTCGTAAATTTCGATCACCAAAAAATCCTTAGTGTACGGCCTGAGTGAAGAAGCGTCTAGCGGAGCGTTCAGCGTTGCGTGCATGCGGCGAAAGAGCGTTCGCCGAATGGCCTTAGTGCACGCTTAGCGTTCGTGTGAGCCGGTCACATTTTTCATCATGGCGTCTGCGTCGTACGATATTATTGATATGTATTTAGAAGAAAATTTGTGGCAAAAATTTAATTATGAGTCAAGACAAGGTCCTAGTAACATTGTGAAGCAAAGAAAACAATTTGGAGAGTTTTCTACGTTATTTGAAACATTAAGGGTGAATGAAGATAAATTTCATGAGTATACAAGGATGACAGTGGCAACTTTTGATTACATATTACAGATAATTGAATCAAGATTAAAATTGAGTAGTACAAATTTTCACACATCCTTCAAGAACGCACGTATCACCGCTGCAAAACACAAACTGGTTTGAACTTGCACGCGACGCCCCGCTCGACGCAAACAAGCCCGCTGCTGCCCACGCTCCGCTCGGCCGGCACTCAGGACGGCCACTACGGGTAGCACGTGTTTAACATGAACGCTGCACGCCCCTCCCCGCCCGACGCTCGAATAGAGCGTGCACTCAGGCCGTACACTTAGGTACATTTTGTCGTGGATATTTTTTTAAATAAATAAAATAAAATAAATAAATGCTAGTTTTCCAACAAATAGATTCTATAATAATTGGATGTAATGCAACGGTGCAAATAAAGATTTTATTTAGCATCGCTTGCATTTAATATTTAAAAGAAAAAACCGTCACATTAGCGAAATCACGGACACAGTTGGTTTCAATTAAGATCCGAACGAATTCCATCTCTTTAACACGGTCATTGCTAGGAACCCTTCTGGAGGGTTGACCTAGTTGCATAGAGGATTCTCGGAGCCCTCACGGAGGGCTCATTATAAATGTAGGTATTTTTAGCGAATACAGCATTATAAACCGTGAAAATAAAATCTGATGTATATTTTAACAAGATTTATTAGGATATGCGTTGGTTTTAAAATATTTTTTTATTTTTTGTTCACGATTACAAATATTCACAAAAAAAATTAAAGGTTGGAAACTACGTATAGCGACAAGACCCCATGAAAACACTATTTTACTTCGGTTTACAGTGTTTTATAGCACGGTAATGCCGTCGACCGATAGTTAACTATAACGCAAACGTAATGCCGGTAACTCTCCTGGAGGGTTCACCAATACGAGTATGTTTGGCCGCATGGCGCATGAGTTCTATAAAAAGTGGGTGGAGTCGAAAGTGTTAATAGATATTCCGGTTTAGAGCCGTAGTAATTTCAGTTAAGTAATTTAATTAGTCTCAAAGAGATTAAAAATCTGAATATGATATCTGACTGGTTTTCTTTAATGCGTAAAAGTAGGTCCATACGTTGGCATTGCTGCCTAGGTAAAATCTACGTAACTTAAAGTACCTAACGTAAAGATATTTTTAGTAATAACCAAGTGCCAATCTGATTCGTATTATACTATGCACGTACCTTTTGTCCATTGTGACTTCACTAAAATAATAATAATTTCCTTCTTACGAAAATTACGCGGACGGAGGAGTATGAAATTTGGCACAGTTAAAGTTTATATGGAGAAGGAGTGCAGAAAGCACTCCTTCTCCTAATACTTTTATATAATATAAAAACATTACACACACTACCATGCGCTGGACAGCGTTTGACACAAGATGGCTACCTTAGAATCATGACGTTTAAATGAATTATGGTCGAATTTCGACCTCTGGGCGTCCACTAATTAATTTAAATATTCAAATAACGATTTGGTTAACCTGACCTATCATAAATGTATTTTATATACATTGCGCTCACATAAAGGATGATGAAAGCTCATCAAACATTTAATTCAGTTAATTACTTATTGCCCATGTAACAAAATACTGTGAACAGGAATTATTTGCCACTTAAAATATACCGCATAAATAAACCGCATGCCATTCAAGCTCCAATTTGAAGCTGAATAGGTATTATATTGAAGGCGTGATTGAATTGAACTTTAAAAAAATATCGGGTCAGTTAAATATTCGTGTTTGCTTATTTCATTTTCAACGATCAACAAGGTGTAAGTATAATATATGAAAATGAATAAACATAATAGGATAATTCAAGCTTTATTCCTCTGCAGAATAATAGATAGTCTAGAGAAGAATAATTAATTTATCGTAACTATCCGCGTGTGGACTTTGAAATATTCACGTTGGTTCTTCTCAGCGTTTTAACCCACAACTCGGCGCTTGAGTCTTACCTCCGACCGCCGGCTACGAACGTAAACGGAATATAAAATTACATTATAATTTGAAAAGCGTCACTAATTAATGCGGGCTGTCTAAAATTGCGGAAGCAGTTTCACCTCTATGTTTCTTCAGCAAAGTAATTTCGAGTTTATTTGTACCAACCTAAAGTTAAATTACAACTGGGACAGTCGAATTTTTTCGTTAAACGTACGCGCGTTTGTTCTGCTATGGAAACCTACATTTCAATCAAAATTGCTTTTAATTCCGCCGTAAGTTTTTAGGTAATAGAACTATTGTAGTTGGAATCGTTTCTAACATGGGCCTAATTTCAGATACTTGCGATTTGAAGATAGGTACTGTGTACTACAGTACGAGGACAAATAAAACACTTTATAGATCAAGTATAGGATAATTATTCCTAGAATTGGAGCTACGTTTTATGTTATTATATTTTATAATAGGGCCTGCTTGACAGCCCAGGGGGCGCCTGTCTCCTCATTTATTTTATTCTAATTACGAATCAAATGTTTGTCTGAACTAAATATCTGAACTCGCGGAGTTTGTATTCTAAAACGATATGGAGTAAAGCTTTACAGTACCTACCTACAGGATTTTCTAATAAAATGTTGTTAAATCATTTCGCTTATATTGAGATTGTATTAAATGTTAATGAAACTTTATCAGGATCGTAATGAAAATATTTGACTGTTCCATTGAACAGCTCGCACTGTATTTGATTGAATGAACATGAACAACAATCCTGAGATAAGGCCACAAAGACGAACCGTAGTGGAAATGTCTCGCCGTATATATGGGTCTATGGGTATTTGCTATTTACATTCAACTGACCGAGGTTTATATCAATAGCATCGACTTGTAACAGTCCCGCTTTAGAACAAAACCAATCTAAGCTCGTTTATTGCAACATGGTGTTTTCTGACACTAACGGACCAGGTTTCCCAAAATTTGTTTCTTTATGTTTTTGTGTCTTATATTAAATAAACAAATACAGCTGTAAGTGAAAAAAGATACATTATAAATGTCCGGATTCGATCCCGCAACCTCGTGTAAAGGAGGCGGGGGGGCGTTAACCTCCACGCCGTCACGGCTTTTCGGTAGAGTTCATCTCTATCTATTTCCAGGAATTTCGACTCGGTTCGAAACGGGGCATTTATATCGTTGGTGCAGTATTATTGTTGGTGGGGGAGTCCCGTTGCAATGTATTAAAGGGTGGGTTGTCTGCGATGCATTTAGCGGGTTTACACGGCGCGGCCAGGCGGGCGGGCGCGCCGCGCGGCCACTGGCTGCATTTCGATCGCCTAGCGGGTTTCTTCCCGTGTAGGTATTAACCAAAATTTTGGCGTGAAGATGTGGTCGAGGGAGGCGTTTTGGTATTCCACCGCGCAAGGTCGTCGCCCGCATCGATCGTTGGCGACAAGCCTGGTGTGCGCAAGTGCCGCAACCCCCCTCCGCGCTGTCCCCGCAAGTCCCAACATAACTGGTTAAGTAGGTAGGTAGGCACGTACGTATCCACGGCAAAAACACAAGCAGAATTGTTCAGAATGTTTAGTCTCAAAGAGGGCGTCCGTGGGCGCAGACGGCGCCCCCGACCTTGTTCTGGCGAAAGAACGCCGACCGCGCGTCAGTCGCTCCAACTAATTCGTAACTGTGATAAAACAAACACCAAAGTAATAGTTAGGTATATACTCACAACACTACTAGCAAATGCCTCCAATAATATAGTAATACTTTATAATACTCCTAAGACTGTTTATTTTGCGGTTATCCATGGGTGTGGTTTAATGACTTCTTCTCACGAAGCGTGGTTGCCGTAGGAGGCCTGGTTGGGAGGCCACGTGATCTATTACTACACTCGACACCTTACCACCACGAGGTCGGCGATTCATCTGATTCTGCGCGTTGCATTTCCTGAGTTTAAGCTCTACAATAGCGTGCAGCGTGAACATAGCTGTCGACACAGGCTGAAATCAACCATAAGTCAAAAGCCTTACGGTCGACATTGATCTCGAGCATTTATACCTTTTCATAAATCACTCGATGCACTGTGTATATACCTATTATATTTGCAAGACAGTTCAAATTTACTACGACTGAATTCGCCAGCGTGCATGTGCGTTAACCTTTTCATTCATCGGCTACTACGGCGGGAATTATCTGTTAATATTGAAGTTTTTAGGTTTCATTAATGATCCTCAGTATTATCCTTATTACATAGCAATTCATCATTATACACGGTAGTATCTTACCACATTCTTACGACCAATATAAAAATATACTTTATACCATGACTACGAGAAAAATAAAGATTTAAGCGAAAATTGACATCTAATGAAGAAAAAAATAAGGTTGAATTAATTAAAATGCACATTAAAATTGGAACAATTACTAAAAATTTTAAATAATTTTCTTATTATTACTAATAATAATCAACTTGTGAAGCGATATTTATTTCCTATGTATCGAGTATGTTTTCGCAAGGAGGTTGTATAGCATTGAGATGGAGGTCGTATATATAGATGTGTTCTAAATTCAAACACCAAAATAGTGATTAAAAGTGCTTTTTATTCACTGAAAACAGTGAATAAAATAAGCTTTTTAGAAGAGGAATGGTATAAAGAAAATTAATAAAAATTAAAATGAGAGCATTTGTAATATTCACACTTCATGCATTCATTATCATCCATGATGACGTGAAGTTTACAAAACTTCTTGGATGTGACAAAATGAGAAGACATTTTATTTAGCACACTGCTACCGAGTTTCTCCGGAAAATGTGGTGGAACGTTACTGAAGTATGGTTAAACATGCAGATGTTTAACCATACTTCAGTAACGTAAACCTTAATATAATTGTGCACTTTATTTTTTGTTACTGTGTGAGCAGTCACACAGTAACAAAAAATAAAGTGCACAATATAATTAAGTAAATAAAAGTTTGGAAAAAAAAAAATTTAAATACGCAAATCGAACGTCTAATATCTTCTATCATCTAATCAAATATCACGTACAAAAATAATAAGCCTATTCTTTTAGTCTCACAAAAATACTTTATTTACCGTAAGCCCTTAAAAGCCCCCTTGATTTTCATTCATGCCTCTAAAAATAAATAAGGAAAAGGTTTTATGAAAATCAGCAAGCTTTTTAATGAGAAATTATTACGACTTATTGTAGGTACTGGCCTTGAAAAAAAATATATTTATTAAAAAGTAGGTCGGTTGAAAATATTACCTGAGATTAGATTATTAGGTAAGGAAGTTTGCTGCTATGCTGTGGTGGCATTGTTCAAGATGGCATGCGATATAATAATACAGTTAAAATTACAGTTTTTGTATAAAAGACCTACTCATTGAACAGTGGGACAACTAAATATGCTATCTAAGTAATACAGCTTTAATATGGGTATTTCGCAAGCTTTGCCCAGCTGTGGGATGATATTATAAATCAGCATAGATTAGAAAAAAGCCCTTCGTCCTAAGGCGTGATATGGGTAATTTTTTGGACCAAATGACATAAACGTGTGCCCGCTTCTTATGATTAATAAATAATTTAAATGACATTATATTGTATTTCACTTCTTGTTCATAGCTATGAATTATTTATAACTAGGTAAATTGTTTGAAAATAATTCCAAAGGAAAAAACAATTTTGAAAAAACGGTTAATTTATATAATACTGCTTTATGTCACTTTTGATGCTTGCATGCACCTACAGACATGACGCTAAATAATTTGTTAAAATCGATCTTTGCGAAAATACTAGGGTTATTGCAAAAGACCTACTATTATGAAAGATTTTGTTAATCATGCGAGCTATTATTTAAATAAGAATAAGTTTCGTAGGCGCTCGTAGCAGCGTAGCAGCGTAGCGCGTAGCTCTTGGGTTGCTCCCGCAAAATTCGATCGATTTTCAGCCAAACATTTCAAGGCGAAATTCTTTGTGCTATAGATGCTTTCGATCAGAATGTTGTAAATGACCTTTTCCGTTTAAACATAATATTGTTTTCGTAGCTAGTATTAGATAGAAATAGAAATAAGTATGTGGCCGTGTATAGTAACGGGGAAATTGGTTGTCATGGCAAGTCGGGGAATGCTCCATGTTCTGAAAATAGTTTTACTGTGAATGGGTAGGTGTAAGAATATAGCAAGATAAAAGACATAATGGATGGATGGATTGTGTGAAAGATGATATGGCTAGGAAGAGAGTGAATACTGACATAATAGGTGATAAAGATGGACATGTTGCAGCCCACAAATAAATCGGGATAAGTACTACAGGATGGCAGTCTAATGACGAAAATAAACTGATGTTTTATTAATATTTACAGAGTGTGTACAATCTCAGACAACCTTTCAAATAAATATAATGTATAAAATCATAATAGTAATATATAATTATTTTATATTTTCAAATATATTATTTTTATAAAAAAAAAAAAAAAATGTAATTAATATGTTTAAAAATGCAGATATATAATTATAAATTTTGAGCGCGCATTGTATTGTGAACAACGCTATCACTCCGGGCCGTGATCTCAGCAGTACGCCACCGATAACACGGGGAGAAGGCAACGGAAGGATCGTTACAAAATAAAATTCATTTAAATTTTGAAATATAATAATAAATAATAGTGAAGACATAAAATAATAACATAATCTCTTGTTTTTTATAAAGATAATAATAATTCCTATTTGTATTTATATTTTCTTGGGATGTGCAGGGCTTGTGATTATCATTATTCGGGTAAGTAGTAAGAGTAACAATTATTTAATTCAATAGTTAAAGAACATCTTAAAAACATAAGAATCATCTATTGCCTACTCATAAAATAAACTACATAATGTTTGTCATTTAAGACTTTACTAAAATGCTTATTATCCTGAGGTTCATCAGTAAAGGAAAAATAAAAACATAAATGTACATAAAATAACGATTTTATTTCGATTAACAGTATAAGTAAGTTAAATTTAGTTAGCTTTGTGTTCTAGATGAACACAAAGCTAACTAAATTTTACCTAATAAAAATCAGACTCAGCATGGCGTCTCCTTTACATACAGGACTTTGATTGATTTGATTTCTAAAACTAACTATAGTAGGTATGTCTAGTACCAGATTCAGACCATTCAAAGTCAGAAGTCAAATCATTTATTTCAAAAGGCACATAAAAGGAACTTTTGGGCGTCGACATTTACAAAAAAAATTGAATTAATTCTAGTCGCCCCTACCAAAAGGTAGTTTTCGTGTGGAGAAGATTGGGAAAGAAATTTCACCTTCTTTTTAATTAAAGTAATTATAATATATTAAATATAATAGAGAGTATTTCCAGTCAGCTAGTAAAGATAAAGGCAGGAGGCTGAGGATTTCCAAGTCTCATATCAAAGTATGTCATGTGTTCCTTACGCTTTAACGCGACGATAACCGACTTTTAATGATTTTATACTGAAGATCACGTCTAAACGAGTACCTAGTGCTAATGATTTGGAAAACATATATGTTAAATTAAAGCTGTTTTTTTATAACTCATTCTGGGAATTTTTGATTATGTTTATATTACATAGTGTAATTAATTTGTAAAGTTATGTCTAATGCGGATAAAACACTGAGAATCACGCAAAAATTATCAAGCGTATTTTTCTTTAACCTTCACAATTTTAAAGGTAAGTTAATTTTTTATGTTTTAGTATACGTGCTTTATTAAAATACCTTTTGATTTATGTATAATAAATTAAAATGCGTCTAATTTGGGAAAGCGCTCCTTGAAGGGCGATGGGTCCTATTACTGGGTGGACGTATGCAGTACAACGCGCTGCGTGAGCTCGGCACAGAACACACAAGCTCGCTACTCCAGGCCACTGGCATATATCTGCTTCTTAAACAAAAACCACAATAATTTTCATTCTAGAGAGAGAAGAGACTTCTGAAATTGTATAGCGACATAGCGTTAACCTAATTTGACCGCAAACCGTACAACTGCAGAATTTGACGGAAACAAACCCCAATCGTGGACACTGATATCGTTTTAATTGTCTTGTTTTGTTTATTGCTAGCCAGGAAGTTTACAGATTTTGGTATTATATACCTTATCAGTTTCAGATTTCGTGGTTAAAGAAATTTACATAAATAATTTACTTGTGAGAAACAAAATACTTACAGTAAAATAATGATATTAGCGAGCAGAAGTTTACAGTATTAGGTTACAACAAATATACACAAACAGTACATTAAAAAAAACCTCGGAAGTTCTGGGAAAAAAATTGAGTTTTATCATTCAACTTAGAACCGAAAGGCGTATTCTAAAAACTATATACTGTTGTTTTTTTTTTTTTAAATAATACTGCTAAAGCTATATTCTGAAGTCGAAAACGAGGCTAATATTTTTATTTACCAACATGTTAGTATGTCGGGTTCTATGTTCCTAGAGATTAAACGAGTGCATGGATTTTATCGGGTAAGTAATATAATATTTAATTATGATATCTGTTGAAATCTGCTGTTCCCACATTTATGTTCGCATAACTCGTTAAACTGAGTTTACCATCATATGTGGACAATACATTAATATGGGGACAAAACTTAGATATAGCATAGAAATGTTTTGTCATGACGCCATTGCAACCGTACGAAACGGCCGGGTTACTAGTATAATATAATAAATTAAAGTCGGTTTTTCTGTATGCCTGTGCATGTGTGTGTGTAACCGCGTTGTTCTTCTAAACTACGCAATGGATTTTGATGAGATTTTCATCATCTTTTAGAGATGTTTTTCTGGAAGGTTTCTGTTTATAATAGCTAGCTTCTGTCCGTGACATCGTTCGCGTGGAAGTCGTATGATACCTCATTTTTATAAAACTCTCTAGGCGCCCGACTCTCCGCGTCGCATCGCATCGCTCACCCGTCCGCGCTATTACATCGTTTTCGCATAGCGACTTTTATTTATGTTCGGCTCCTGAGGGTCATAAAGTGATGTTAAATACCCTATGGCCCTTGAGAATTGAGGTATCAAATACAAAAAGATTTTTTCAAATCCGACTGGTTTTGTAAATTAGCCCGTTCAAAAAGAAAAAACTCGTCAGCTATAATTTAGTAATACATGTATTGATTAATATTAAACTTACGTATAATAAAGAAATCGTGATGTTTTGCCAAGTCGTGTGAAGTAGAGGCCGGTTACTAGTTGAATCCAAAATAATTTGCTCAATTAATGACATGTTGAACAAAACCTCTAATCAAGTTTCTGCGACCAACTTCGATGAAGCGCTCGCGCCGGCCTCTACCGCGACACCGCGCGGCCCCCACCGCAAGCTTCGCTAGCTCCGCTCGTGCGTAGCGGCTGGATACAGTTCTAACTTAACTAAACCTATTGATCGGGTAGTCCTAACCTAGGTTAGGACTACCCGATCAATGGGTTTAGTTAGTTAATTGGTCGCAGTAACTAGTTACTGCGACCAATTTTGACCTTTCGGACGCTGCCAAGGATCCGCTCGCTACGCTCGATTTTTCACATCATTAAGGTGATTATCGAAACAGATAAAAATCCTGATTCATTAAAAATAGTATCTACGATAGGTACTATGTACAGGGGGCGGAAGTCGCCTCGAATTTGAAACTAAAAGCGCCACGTCTGATGTTTTTTAAACTCAGATTGAGAAAATCGCCCGAAAGGCAAGTGTTCGGTAATATTGCCTTTTGAATCTCGCGAACGAGACTCGTTTGTACCCAGGTTCTTGTCGCTCTCGACGGGCGAGAAACTCTCCTTGTGTGAATAAACTTTACAGAAATAAAAAACTGACTGAGAGCACTTTAATTTACTTACCACCGTACTTTGTAAGTCTAATTTATTTGAGTTTGAGTTTCTATAAAATAAATAATAATAAATCACGGTCGAAAAAAATAGAACCGGCTGAGTTGGGCTCGCTCAATTACCGTTCCGTACCAAACAACAACTCCTTAGAAAGGTGGCTGGACCGGCGAAATTACCGTAAAAAAATGTGTGAGCGTAATTATACCTGCAGTTACTTCTAAATTATACGAGTACATCATGAAAATATTAGGTCTCATTAGTACAAATATATTTTTACAAATCTTAGAGAAAATTCTTTGAAATTATACCTAACACGATACGTTTTTTAAAACAGTTTTTGTTTAGCGATCTGCGTGCGCGTCATTATGAGACCTGGCATTATTTCAAAAATAAAATTCCGACGTGGCAGTATTTTGAGAAAAACCTGTTTAACCTTTTACGAATGAAACTCAAAAAAAATATGCTCTACATGAATCAGCAAAGATATTTTAATTCAAATTCATTCTGCACTAGCGACCCGCTCCTGCTTCGCACGGTTTTTACGACTTGACAAACATCGAGATTTCTTAGTTTTACGTAACTTTAATATTATCGTATTATACACATAAACCTTCTGGAATAAATTCTCTAAACGATGGTGAAAACCTCATCAAAATCTGTTGCGTGGTTTAAGAGAACAACGCGGACATACAGAAAAACACGAAAACCGACTTAAATTTATAATATGTATAGATAGTTCAAAACGCCTCCGTGAGTAAGCACCAATTTTTTTTTTTCAACTACTCAGAATCCTTAAAAAATAACGTTTCTAAAGAAATCCTTGAACTTCACACAATAACTGTTATTTATAATTTAAAAAGTATTAAAAATAAACTTTCTAACAACAACATAATGAAACCTGTATTGAAAAGGTACGATAAAAATAGAAAAAATTCAAAGGATACCTCTACAAACTAGGAAAGTATCTCATTAAATCAGTCTTATATTAAAAGCTGGTACAAGCCGGCTGCTGCGTTAAAAGCTCCCTTCTGTTATGCTAATCATAGTAATAAATAATGCATGTTTTATTGAACCAGACACGCTCCCATATTTAGGTTGACTTTCTGGAATGACAATTACTTTAGAAAATAACTAGCTTATGCAGGGACTCGTCCGTGAGCCTATAACCTTCCTCAAGAAATGGGCTATGCAATGCAAAAATAATTTTTCAAATTCGACTGGTAGTCCGGAGATTACCCCCTACATACACACAAACAAATAAACAATCAATCTGCCTAGCCTTTTCCCAACTATGTCGGGGTCAGCTTCCAGTCTAACCGGATGCAGCTGAATACCAGTATTTTCCATGGAGCGACTGCCTATCTGACCTCCGATACCCCTTGGTAAGACTGGTGTCAGACTTTCGGGCTTCTGACGACTCTTAAGGACTGTCAAAGATCCACGAATGACAGCCGGGACCAACGGCTTAACTTGCTTTCCGAGGCACGGAGGAGTCTCGGTATGTAAAGATGGTCACCCATTCACGGTCCAACCCCGGCAAGCGTAACTTAACCTGATGGATCGACCCATGCCGCTGTTATTACTTAGCCATGACCTCCTCAACAAACAAATAAACAACCAAACAAAACAATGTTACTTCTTTATAATATTATATTATAGCCTAACTCCTCGAGGCAGGATTGAAAACAAGCGAACACAAGTTCTGAGTAATTCTAATAACCTTTCACCGAGAACACTAATGAATGTGCGAGGCTTCAAGCATTCACGAACACTTCCGTTAAGCAAATGAGCTGCTGCAATATAAATTAATTACTGAACTGATGCTTCATGTTTTCATACACAAGAAATTATTCATTAGTTTCAGTAATGGTATTACGTGAATATGGAAGAAGTACTCGTAATTAGACTGTGAAATGTTTTAACTTTGAATTTATGATATCTCACAAGCTTTGAGATACATTTTTTGCAGTAGTAATAAAATATTACCGTGGTCGCGTAGCCTCGTAGCATGCTCGTAGCTCGTAGCCGAGTGTCAATATTGGAACCAATCAGTACAGCATGTTGATCCTGTTATTTTTGTACCGATTCCAAATAAACTTAGTACAATTAAGTGTAGGGATGCTAATCCTAAAATTATAGATTTCAATATATTGTTTATTTATCTGTCATGGAAGGTTGCTGAAAACATTATGATTGCGATGCCTTGGAAACCAACCCATCGTATAGATAATATATATATATATCTCATCTCCAAAATGGGATGATTCAAAACATTAAGCGCTGTCTACGTTTGCACGTACTAGCAGAAAATTAAATAAGTACCTAACAATGTTATGAAAAGATTTTTAAACTGTGACGGGGCAGTATACCTAACGTCAAGATGTCAAGTTCAGTCTCAAACTTATAAAACAGCGTTGAAAATGAAAATTATTTTTCCTTTTGAAATAAAACCAGTGATTTCGTTTGAGATGTTCTTAGCACCCGTAGAGTTTATAAAAGGCAACTGTTCTTTTTTTTTGTTTGACATTATTATATTGGGTCCCCACCTATGAAATTGGCGTTTTTTTCTCACAAATAGAGAACCTTGTCACTTCTATGAATTAAAATATTCATTAATTGCTTGGTATTATATCGAATAATGACCATCATAGACAACTACCAATAGCAAAAAAAACCTTATTACTTATAGTTTATAAACATAAAAAATACCTTAAAAATGACTCCTCATTTTGTTAGCAGAAATGACCACTATTTGTTTTAAATTAGCCAAAACTTATTTTTGTCGCTTAATCTAGTGGCATATTACGTTATCTTAGTTTTTAAACATTAGTGCATAAAAGTTTTAAAATATTAGTGTTCATGGTTATTATATAAATTAAGAAAATGTTAGTATGGATAAAGCAACTTCTTTAAAATCCTCCATACAAAACGCTGATTTCATAGGTGGGGACCTAATATTAAGACCACAAGCCTGCGGCAAAGCAAGTATAAAGCAATAAATAAGTTACCGTTATATGGAGAGATACTGCAGATATTTTTCCAGGAAATAATCAAGTTACGTTTGACTGAACGGTGACGTCACGTTACCCTAATTGTTCATGTCAGGGGCCGGCACGCTTTTTGGCACAGATTGAAAATAACCTTACGCTACGGTTTACGATACAAATGTTATTTATAGTGATGCTATTTTTACTTCATTAAATTACGCCGTACCGTGTTTTATGTTAAGCCATAATTTATTAACCGTTTTTAATATAGGTACAAAGTTCTCACCTTGGACTTTACGATTCTAATTTATCGATGTGGAAAATATTTGTGAAGGTTTTCCATAGAAACAGCTGTGTTTTTGAATTGTGTAAACTGCATACAAGTGTAAGTATACAATATTCTTATGCTGAGTACAGCATAAGAATGCTGAAGCCAAGTTTGTGTCATTCTTAGTAAAGAACTCGAGCCAAAGCATACATTAATACAGATCAGTCCGCAAAATCATTTAAATAAAAAGCGACTCTTGCTACGACACAATAAAGTGCAATTCAATACGCACCGCGCTAATCACCCACAGTTATATTCACCTAGAAGTAGCCTCTCTTTCTATCGCGTGACTCTTAAATTTTCTGACTACGTTACACCCACTGAATTGGCCCAACAGGACGGGCCCGCCGCGTGCTTGCAGTTTCATATCTAAACTGCGGAGTGTCCCGTCTGTAATCATCTGTGGCCAAAGTATAATGATATAATAAATAGTTTACTTCCTTTACGCCAATATAACAGTTAGATAATAATATCAATATCTTTGTCGAGCTTACAGAAACAGCCCTTTGTCATTGCAGCAAACGTGTAGTCAACTAACAGTGAACAAGCAAGAATAAACATTGTATTCCCGTTTTCCGCTGTAACAAATAAAAATACAGTGTACCGACTAGGTTTTTCGTCCCGTAGCACTATAAAAGAACCATGCTTCTCCGTCTGTGGTCCACAAAAAGGAATGTGGTCGGACCAACTCGATTTACTGTAAACATTTTATTAGATTGAGTGCTTGTATGGTTCGTTTTACGGTCTCATCCATTTACATTTAACGGTATATCCTATACTATTAAATGAGCAATATCTGTAGCCATATTTGTAATCACGTTCTCGAAAAGGGCTCTAACGATTTCGATGAAAATTTCAATATAGGGGTTTTCGGGGGCGAAACATCGATCTAGCTAGGTCTCCTAACTGGGAAAATGACGTAAATATTGTTTATGTTAGTGAATTATTTGTACTAGTAGGACCAAGCTTGGGACCAGGTTCAGTTTACGAAACGGTTGGTACCGTTTCGTAAACTGAACCTGCGCTGCGGTACCACCAGCGCTGATTCTGCATGCACTGGTAAATACTGCAACAAAACTTTATCACCTTAAACTGAGGTAATAAAGACGATGGGACAGGCTCGGGACAATCGTCTCAAAAAAAAAGTTGGGTACTAGGTACCTACAATGCCCCCAGCACTCTCTTTCATGCCGATTTTACGATAAAAATATGTTATGGGATAATTATAATACAAATGTTGTTCCTCGACTTGGCAGGGCCACTACCGTGCCCCCAAATAATACTTGCGTTTTGGCCTTGGTGTCAATGAATAAGATACTTTAAACTTAATATTTAGAATAGAAATTCTTTGCAAAATCCTGTTAAGTAAAGGGTGTGTATTTCAATTTAGCTTCACGAGTTTCGAGATTCTAAGAAACAATTATTCGAAATAACGGTTCGGCTCCTAATTGGTTCCTATTCTAGTACTAAAGGCTGATTTACATTTGCATTAGTTAAACAGCGAGTTTAGTTTGAGAATTGGTATGTTTATTGTTTAGTTCGGCATGTCGCAAGAAGCCAGTGTCCAAATGGGCAATAAGCTTCAACTAACAATTTCTCATTAAAAACCAAATATGTTTATTGCATTTAGGTATGCCGTTTCACAGGTCACCCATGAAGTTATCGGCCGCTTAACCGGACTATCCTGTGACCTTAAGAATTAGAGCCCCCCAGCCCGGGCATAAACTATATACTTATAAAACAAACGAGATACTCGTACAGCAAAGTGGGTCAACTGGTTAAATATTTGATTGTTATTCGGCGCGGCCGCCGGTACAATGTCACTGCGGATCACCTCGTTTGCTCCTCCCTATTGTTACAAGTATAACCTCATAAATTATATAACAAAAGCGAGGACGGATCTGTATCGAGTTCAGTGGATCCAACTTTTATGCATTTTATTTCTCCGTGGTTGAGAGAGAGAGAGTGGGGTTCTTCATCCTCTTTCCCCTTTCAAACTTGTTAATATTAATGCCCAAGCGAACATTTTATACTCGTACAACCCCATAAGGTGGACCGTCGACCTGGTAAAAAGGTCGTGGAACCTATGTCCTTTAGATATTTATACACAAAATTAAATAAGGTTAAAAGTAATTTCTAGTTAATTACAGGTTAGTTACAGGGTGACAGGGACATCGACGCGAATACTGTGACCATGGATTCATGCGTTGTAATTTTTCATCTGTTATTAAAAAAAAGTTTGCTGCTCAATACAATTCGACCGCGTAGGTACCTACTGCACTTTTCTATAAAACAGCAGATTTTTTTTTAAACCGTCTAAAAATTTCGACGCAGGCGTTTCAGAATCATGTACTGCAGTGCTATTCTGGAACCATCTCACCGTGAAAACTTAGGTGAAGTGAGCGTGGAGTGAGCTGTCATTCCACAGGG
Organism: Agrochola circellaris; assembly: GCA_914767755.1. NCBI lineage: Eukaryota > Metazoa > Arthropoda > Insecta > Lepidoptera > Noctuidae > Agrochola > Agrochola circellaris. The sequence goes on along the minus strand of OU611840.1, from coordinate 19,444,936 downwards.
ATTGACACTATTGACAGCTCACTTCACCCAAGTTTTCACGGTGAGAAATTTACAGAATAGTATGGCAGATCTATGGTAAAAGTTTTCGCGTCGATCTGAAATATATTGCGCCATGTATTCACTTGACAAAGGTACGCTACATGTCAGTGTAGAGTGAGCCCGTCTCGTACTTGGCCGTTTTCTTTTCCATTTTCTTTTCGGTATGTACAGAGACCCACAATACTAAACGGTTCAATTGTCCAAAGCTCGCGTTTAAAACAATGTGAAAATGGAATGCAATTTTTCAGTCCAGTCTTTTATTGGATTCTTGGACATTTTGCGCTTAGCTATAACGTGCTCGGAAAAAGCGGTCGATACTGCGGCATTCCGGTCCTGTATTGTTCCAAGTCTGGGAGCCGCTAGTAGTTACACTGGTAGGTACTTATTCTATTCAACATGCTTCAGGATTAAATCAAAATTTGTGTTTGCCTAGTGTACAAATTATGTTTGCTAAATTACCGGGGAGTCAATATTTGGTTCATTTTAGTAGCCTAAAAATTGTTCTTGAAATGTAGGTAAATGATAAATAATGTTTATTTTGTAAATTGGGTTTATTATATTACAAAAACACACGTTAAAAATATTTTTAGAACACGTAACGCAGCCTAGCTAGTATCGTGGCAGCATGGAATTAGTAAGTACCTACTATCATGGCAGCATGGAATTAGTATAAACTTTCCTATACTATTAAATGAGCATTCCTCTGTTTTCACCAGAGCAGAGCTCGTCGCCCAGGTACTTTTTTTATTATTTTTAATTAGGTTCACCAACAATTGATTACACTGATAAAAACACATAATACATTTAAAAAGTAAAATAACAGTGCATCAGTTACTTATAGGTAAACACCACATGCATGAAACAATAAATCGGACAATTATGCTAACTTACTTAGTAATAAGCGCTAATATAGAAAATTTGGTAACATCGGTAAAAAGTAAAATTTTTATAAAATAATAATATATAAATATTAACAAAGTTGAAATATTATAGAATTGGTAAAGGTAAATTGGCATTCTTCGACATTGGTAAAACTAATTAAAATTGCACAAAAATAAAATGGTAGAAATTTATATAAATTGATAACAAATAAATAAATTCATACTTCATACTTAGTTATTTTTAGTCCTTTTTAGAAATCTGAAAGCGTTTGGGGCAGAAAATATAATATTTTCGGTGTTCTCTGGTCATACTGCACCTACTCAGCTATCAAATTTTAACCCTGAAAAAGTAAAACCCCCTGGGCGCTACTACACTTTAACCAATTTACGTATTACATATTATTTATTACAATGATTATTTTTTGATCTTTGTAGGACCGATGATACGTACTATAAAAAAAGTTTTAGTTTCGGTCGACACATAAAGGGTGTCAGGATTGCCTGAAGCTGCAATATCGGAAAGCGCATTTGTAAAAACGCAGATTTTATTTTTAAATTCACACAATCGCTCGTTACAGCTGGAGGGTATAATAATAAAATTTAGGCATACCTAACTGTCTTTTCCCAAAAATCGTGCTTGTAAAAAATGTGTGAATGATATTTAGTTTTTTTTAATTTGGTCTTTTTCTTTTAATTTTGAGTTGATCCGCAGGACTTTATAGTTTTGGAGTTCTAACCCCGAAATGTGCGAACGGGACTTAATTACTTACTCTACGTAGCCTCGTCTGTCTGTTTCTCTCAGGTCTTTATGGTTTTAAAAAGGTAATAAGTAGCCAGATGTTTATTATTTAGTACCTGGTCGACCGAGCTCTGCTCGGGTGAAAATAGAGAATGCTCGTAATAAAGGATAGGTTCATACTAATTCCATGCTGCCATTATAGTAAGTACCTACTTACTAATTCCATGCTGCCATGTCATTATTCTGAGGTAACAATCTTGTTCTAAACTTTGGGCGACCGAGCTCGTGAAAATACGGAGTAAACGAATTTTCCCAGATATGATGATATGACCTAGCTAGATCGATTTTTCGCCACATAAACCCTATATTGCAACTTTAATCGAAATCGTTAGAGGCATTTTCGAGAACGTGATTACAAATGTTCACGTTTAAAATAGGTATAGGATATGTACGTTCCACCTATGTTGTTACTTTAACTTCATGGCAAGTTTATTTTATAATGGGGTGAGTAAAATAATCTTTGGTAGGGTAGGTAGGGTAAGCTGAAGACCTAAACAAAATGACGTTCCAATAGCGATAACGATGATGAATAGGAAAAATATGTAGGGACTGACATATGCTACCGAAAAAGTTACATTAGATTTGTCAATCCCATTGAAAGTCGTTGTAAATAAAAACTTTCCAAATCAGTCCAGCCGTTTTCGAGTAATCGGGGAACATAGACCTACATTAAAAAAAAGATTCCGGCGAACTGAGAACCTCCACCTTTTTTTAAGTCGGTTATAAAAGAAAAAAGCTCTGTAAGCGATTGCCACTTGTTTAGACCCTCCAGGCGAAATGAAACTAAAAAACAATTGATGTAGAGTTGAAAAAAAAAAAGCAAAATATAATCCCGAGCGACATACGTTCGCGTATATTCCTCGCAGGCCGTCGCCGTCGTCGCGCGTCGTAGAGGCGCCACGGCGTCCTCACCTTCCGCCTGACGCAGGTCCTCACCGGACATGGTTGTTTCGGGAGGTTCCTGTTCAGGATAAAGCGGGAGGAAACGCCCGGGTGTCACCACTGTGTGGATCGCCCTGAAGACACGGTGGAGCATACGGTGGAGGTCTGTCCGGCTTGGGCGGAGCACCGCCGTGTCCTCACGGAGGCGATCGGCGGCGGCGATCTCTCGCGTCCGGCTCTGGTTCAGGCCATGGTTCGGAGCGAGAGTGCATGGGAGGCAGTCACTTCCTTCTACGAAGCAGTAATGCTCGCGAAGGAGGAGGCGGAACGCGTGAGGGAGAGGCAAGATTCGCGCCCTCGCGCCCCTAGTCGCCGCAGGAGACGCGCCGGGCGTTGGGAGTCGTAAGCGAGGCTTGCGGACGGTGACTGACGGTGTGGCTCGACGGCGCGTTGTGTTCCACGCGCGCCTCAAAGAGATGTCAGCACCAACTGACGGGGTCCGATAGGGCCAATGCCTGCCAGGGTTGCGAGTTTGTCCGAAAGGGATATCGTGGCCCTGGCACACAGGCAACGGAAGGAACACGGGTGGGTTTTAGTCAGTAAAAGTCTGACACGCCCTCCCGTTTCGACCAGAGCGGGAGAAGTTATTTCATAATTTCCAACCCTCAAAAAAAAAGCAGTCGCCGCCGCGTCAAGCAACTTTACTTTGCACGAGTTTGACTCGCTGTTCGCCAGTTTATGAAACATCCCGCAATGAGAGCTTAAAACAACACGTCGGTTTTTAATTGAGTTTGGACCAGCGCAGGTTTTGCTAAGTTAACAACAACGTTTTGGTTCAGATTACCATGTGGTTTGCTAACTAATGTATAGAACTTAATTTACTTTAATTTTTTCACACTTATATTGCGATCAAGCATCGGAACGCACGTAGATCTTTAACAGTTTTTAGGGGTTGTCAGAAGCCTGAAAGTCTGACAACCAGTCTTACCAAGGGGTGCCGTGTTACCCAGTAACTGGGTTGCGAAGGTCAGATAGGCAGTCGGTTGTAAAATATTGGTATTGGTATTCAGCTGCATCCGGTTATACTGGAGGCCGACCCCAACATAGTTGGAAAAGGCTAGGCTGATGATATTACGATCATGTTGTAAGTTTTAGGAACAGTTCAGAATAAAACAAATCGAAAAACAACTAAACTGTTTGTAACTTTTCTCCTTCATTAATTGGGTGAGAGTAAGGCACAATTTTATAAAATTAAAATGTCATAAAAGCTTGCCTCTTCGCAACACTTGTCAGTGTCAGGTCTTGTTTGATGTTTTCATTGACTTCGGAAACTATGTATTGTGTAAATGATTTTTCATTGATAGCTAAGGTTACCGGCTAACCCACATCTGGCTCAAGCTGCGACCGCACTAGATGTAGTTTCTTTATTATTTGGCTCATAGGTTTCATCTTGATAAAAACCAACGTGAACTGTGTGTCCGGGTCTTATGACGGAGCTGATTTTTTTTTTAAACAAGCCCTGTTTTTTATATTTGCGTACCCATAGGATGCGACGGAAGCCTATTAATAAAGCTCCACTGTCCTTCCGTCCCTCTATCTGTCACAGGGCTGTATCTCTTGAACCGTAATAGGTAAACACTTGAAAATTGTGTCATAGACTGTGCACTAATATGGTCGCTATGACAAAAAATTATAAAAATTTTAGGGGGTCCTGATACAAGAAACATGTTTTTCCGCGTATTTTGCTCGATCTTAATAATACCTAGCAGTATGGTGTTATGGAACCTTCATGGTCTTCTCTTCGAGTACGACTCGAACTTGGCCGTTTTTATTAACTCGTCTACACTGGGTGAGCTTTATCTATGTCCTTTTATTAAGTTTAATCCATAGGAGTCAGTCACTCTCATTAACCACTTTTTCGTACTATAAATACTTAAATTATTATTAAAGGTATGATATTAAATCCACAGAAACCTATTTAGCTTGAAATTAATTCCAAACCACTTGGAACACGTAAACCGCAAAGAACCTGGAATTTAAGCGAACTGTGTTTTGAACATTAACTTATAATGAAAACTTTTTGGCGGTGTACATTGAGTTAGTACTGCTCATCAAAGTTCTGATTTTGCAGAAAACAGGAAAGTTATTCTGCGTATACGAACTCGGAGTGCAATTTCGAACTCTACGTTCAGTTGGTCTGGGCGACCTAATTGCTCGGCGTTCTCACGTTATCACCAGTGCCAGCTGCGTCAATTGTGCGCCAGACGATTGTTCTGAGTTCCCGCAATCTCCGGCCACAGACTCTATAATCGTCTATTATTAATAAAATTATTCCATTCTTAAGATTTAGAAAGGATTCTCATTGTCAATTTAAAAAGCATTCACTATTTTACTGTAGATAATTTAGGCATTTAAACTAGGAACGTTAATTGATAAATGGCGTTCGTTTTAATTGTTCTTTTTTCCTTCACTTTATATTTTTTATTTTAAAACCCAATGTTCGTAATTCAAATGGAATCCTCCTACGGCTTATAAAAATATGAACCTCGCCTCGGGAAGAACGATATTATGCCAGTTTTGTAGAAAATTTGGTATTTAATATCTTGAAGGAATACTTCAAATTCAAATTCAAATTCAAATTTATTTATTTGCAAAAACACGTCTATTAACGTCTTCAATACGTCTATTACATTTCTACGAAAATCTACGGTTATTTTTGGTACAGTAATGTTGAAAGTTTATTTATTTATTTAATTATTTATGTACACACAGTAAAATACATAGAGTTACGACATAATTATAATTTGAGTACAAAGGTACTTTAACGTTTATAACTTTACAAAATTTAAAGCTGCAAGAAATTGTCCTTTCGTAGACATTACATATAGCCGGTTTCTGATAGCTGAATCAAGTCTCAGTAATGAATCTACATCTACTGTCAAATCCCAGTACGTCTGCTGTAGTGATGGGTAGCGGGAAACTAGCAGCCAATCTAATCAGTTGTCGTGATGTTTGTTTGCAGATAACGTTTAATTTGGCGGCCTGTAATCCCGATTTTGGGCTCGCTTCCGTCTATCTAAACTATTGGGTATTAATCGGTTTATAAACTGAATCTACCTATACTCCATTTTAAATAAGATTAGACATTTAAGTAAACCTTTTTTACATTGGTGCTGGCAGCTGCAGTAAACCGTTGGTATTGTAACCACCATCCTTATGCCTACGGCATAGAAGTCAAAATCGTTTGAACGGACTGTAAAAAAGGTTTATTTAAATGCCTAATCTTATTTCGAATGGATTATAGTTGTCAGTGTTAGCGCTAACGTATTTATAAACAATAAAACTTGTAAAAATAGATATCGAATTTTTGTGGAATAATTCCTATTAGTACCGAGCTTACCATGACAATGTTAGCGATCTATCAAAGATTAATCGTCAATCAGGCTATACACTCCGTATTCTATTCATCAACTGTGCGGACTTAACTCTTAATGTAATATGTAATACGTGTGTAAATACATCATGGTTTCCAAGCAGGTAGAAATCTTTGTCAATCGCACATCAGTGGTAACAATTTGACACTAACAGTGCCACTCTTTTCCATTGAGCACTCTGGGCAAGTGCCCGCAGGGCCCCGTGATCGACGGGGGCCCCAGCCTGCACTCAAAAAATTCATTCTTGCAGCCGCCGTTCCATTCTGCGCATTATTAGTACCCGATTCAATGGCAAAATAATTGATTTGCAGTGCGATAGACCATAAGTTTCTAGACCCAAACTTATGGAATATTATTATTACGTTTCTTTTATTGGTAATTTAATTAGGTTCGATGAACATTGAAAGAAGTCAATTTGCCAACTATCAAAATACGTAAAATGGGAAAATGCGGCAATGACATTTAATGTCGTTGGAAAGGTCTTTCAAATATTGAGGGTGTGTGAAAATCATTTTTACAATTCAGGGATCCGTTTGCGAAATATTAAGCTTTAAAGTGCAAATTTTTGTTAGATTCAACTGTTCTCCCCCTGCCAGCTAAATGGTTATACTTGGATTTCTGAAAAAAAACACAGCAGTACTATATATAAAGAAGTTAAAAGGAAAGCTATCACAGCTAAGTAGGCTTTGTAAAGCCCTTAGCTGTTAAGTTAACGTGGTTGTGGCTGTGATGTGTGGTTAACGACAATAATAATACAACTAAAATTTGCAGTTTGAAAAACATGATTTGTTGACATGTTTTACAACTACAATGTTAATTAAGTTTGTTCTTAGGATAAATTCATCCCAACTACGGAACCTTTCATTGTGCGTGGTCCGACACGCACTTGGTCGGTATTTTTAATAAAGAATGCTAGATAATGTAGGTGGGTCAATGATCCCTATTGCCACGCAAAAGCGAATCGGGTGTATTCAGGGATATTCGTTTTGGGATAAAAAAAATCCAGGAAGTAAATAATTTATCTTCGAGACAAACCCCAAATAATGTCTATGACTTGAAAAAATAAACATAATTCGAATATTCGATATAAAACGACCGTTTAAAATGGCGAAACTAAGGTCGGTTTCGAAGGAACGATGAAATCAGTTTACAGTCTAACTTAATAAAATCAAATCAATATCATAACGCTATCGGATCAACAAAGTTCTGAAAGCGAAGCTCCTTATTTATTCAGAATCTTTGCCTAACTTTAACTAACTAACAAAGTACAAATCTATCTTCTATATATATAAAAATAAAGTCCTATTTCCCTTGGTCACGGCATCAGGCGCGAACGGCTGGACCAATTTCGCTAATTCTTTTTTGTCATGTTTGTTATTGTAAGGATAAGGTTCTTACGGAAAAAAAATTAAGAAAATTGCGCAGGAAAATGGAAAATTTCAGAAAACATAACGACTATTTTAACTTCGCGCGTTGGACAGTTAACGCATTTGATGAATTTGAATTTAGCAGAGTAGGTAGGTAGGTTGGTAGGTAGGTAGGTAGGTAGATAGGTAGGTAGGTAGGTAGGTAGGTAGGTAAGTAGGTAGGTAGGTAGGTAGGTAGGTAGGTAGGTAGGGTAGGTAGGGTAGGTAGGGTAGATAGGGTAGGTAGGGTAGGTAGGGTAGGTAGGGTAGGTAGGTAGGGTAGGTAGGGTAGGTAGGTGCGCCGTAGATAAGTACATAGTGCTACGCGTGCGAAGCCGGGGCGGGCAGCTAGTCTGTTATAATAATTCCGCAAAAAACCTCTTTCACTTTCATAACTATCGTTATAAACCCCGATTTAAGGCTTTTACAAACAGGCGCGACACGCGACGCGACACAAAGACACCGCACGTCGCGCGCCGAGCGGTGTCTTTGAGTCGCGTCGCGTGTCGCGCCTGTTTGTAGGAGCCTTTATTTATTTCAGTTCTACGCTTCTTTGAAAACTAGAATGATTAAATCCTGGGTTCTCTAATAACATCAAATAGAAGTAATCAGAATGATACCTAGATATAAAAGCTCGATATTTATTTACTGTTTCAGTTCGCCATAATGAATGTAAATAAAAAGAGAATTTATTTACAGCTGAATACATCATTAATACTTCGGCAATTTTGCATACTAATAATGTTTTCGAATTCGTTAACTAATTAATCGCATAATCAGTAACTGCATCGTTGCTCCAGTGGTCGCAGGCGCGTCTGCTGACCGTGAGGTTCTGGGTTTGATTTCTAGGTCGGGGATAGTGTTATGGGTTTTTCCATTAGGAATTTCTCTGTAGCAACCCGGAGTCCCCCTATTCCATAAAGCTGGCGAAATGAGTCTGTACCCTCTGCCCTAAACTCCGGGAATACCTTATACGTTTTATTTTATCTGAATATTTGTAATCTTTGAACAACTAAAATAAAATATCGACAATACATTGAGCTAATGGAATTTCCGATTTCATTTCATTTCCTATTTTTGTAAAATAAAATAATAATATAATATGATCTTTGTGTAGCTGAAGAATACGAAGTTTACTGAGCAGAAATTTTATTAAACTGAGGTTCCGGGCGCAGACAAAGAACGATATTGTATGTACCCAATTTAACTTCAAAGAAATCTTTATTGATTTAACTTCAACTCAGTCAGTCCGTATCGTGTATACTGTCTTTTAAAGTAAGCAAGGAATATACACTTCTCCATAAGTAGGTACCTACGAATGCTTACTGTTCCAAATTTTTCGGAAGCAATTACCTTTTTATAGGCTTTCGGAATTACATATACACAACAAAAAATAGTTTTAGTTGTATATGTAAGTTGTTGTTGTATATGTTTAGCAGGGAGTACACTTGACTCTAACAAAAATTTTAAATGAAATGCTGTTCGTTGTTTTTAATAGTCCTAATTAGGTTTATATGGAAAGCATTGGAAAAGTTTTCAAATTCGGAAAAAAACTGAACGTCATTTTTATAGGGGATTTTTGATTGAATTATGTTTGGACTGGACAACTTCAGTCGGGCCAGGTAATAAATCTAAAGGATGTAACAACTTGAAACACATTTTGTCACGTCTTAAGGCTCCCACTACCGAGCGCGACGCGACAGCGCGAAGCGACTCTAATAAAACAATTTCTAAGAATAATTACCGGTGTCGCGCCGCGCGCTAAGTCGCTCTAATATCTTACAAAATGTCAATAATAATAATGATCTTTATCATTTTTTAAGACTCATGCAACGATACGCCACTCACTCATAAGGGATCTACGATAGAGTAGGGACAGTCGGACGCACGTCTCTGGTGTACTTTTTGAGGTATCTTCGCAGTTTCTATAAAATAATTGGCCAGCTTTTACTGGTTTTGTTACCACTGACGCGCGGCCTACTGTACTTTGTCAAAAACTACACATTTCCGATTATTCCCCACAAGAATGTAGGCTAGTATAAAAACCTGCAAATTGATTCAGCTGTGAAGTTTCAGCCACAGTTTATTGATAGAGACGGTCGTGAACATAACTGTTATAAAACTTTATCAACGTATTGTCAGTGAATCGAACAGCTTGTCAACTCCGCCAGACCGTTCAGGATATTTTCCAATAACTTTGAAGTTAGATAACGCACACACTGCTATGAAGTTCTCTGGTAAAGAGACGTCAAATTGGAAACGTTATAACCTATCTGTTGTATTTGTAAAAATATATATGGCTTTGGTGTGAACACCATACTTGGTATGACCTACCTACATCGTACTTGTGTCTGTACTAGGCATGCAATGAATAGGGATAATGACGCGAAAACTATTTACTCCGTCAGTCAGATAATAAAAAATATTACACACGTATTTTATGCTTAATCATATTAAAAAAAAAAACAAAACATAAAACGCATTAACGTTGGGGAGTGGGAGCTCGCTACGTCACAAGTCAGTATAAAATGTACCGGTAAGCGACGTCATGCCACATTTTAACTCAATGTATTGCCGTAATCTTTTGATTACGTAAAAAAAGAAAAATACGTAATAAATAGTAATACAACCGGAGGGACAAAAAAATGTTTTGTCAACATTCCTATTGAGGTAATGGTCATCACTACAGCGTGTATCTGATGGGTGTGGTCAAAATGATGAGTGTTGTACAGACCATCAAACTGAACAACTTTTTCAATATGATAGCGAAAAAATTATCAGTCGTCGCTAAAGGTGTGTCCAAACATTGAGCGGCAATCGTGCGTGGCTGCCGCGCGAGCCGTGCTTCGCTGTGTTTGGACGACTGCCGGCCGCGAACGCTTCTGTCTACCTGCCGCGCACAAATATTTCTAGGAAACATTCGTCACTAATTGTGCCTGGACGTATTAAAGGCTAGGCAGATTGATATTGCCAATTGAAGTGAGTGGCGTGTCTCGGATGTGCCGCGCAAACATTCGTCGGTTTGGTCCTAACTAGAGCGCGGCAGATGTGTCCTGCAAACGCCGCGTGTTGCTGTCGCGGTTTTGCCGTAATTATAGTCTTTACAAAACTTCAATATCTATTCGACCCAAATGTATATTCGATTGATATTTTTTTCGCGATAACAATTTTGATCCCATGGAGAAACTTATTCATTTTGATGGTCGGTATCACGTCTTAAATTTTAATAACACCTGCCTGATACATTCTGCATGCGACAACTTGCAGGCTAACAAGTGGGACAAAGTTTGCGTGGGAGCTTATAATAGTATTCACCCATCATCCAGGGCGTAGAACGATCAATGATGCCCCACAAATCTCCCCTCGACATTAGCAATATTGTCTCTATGTAGGTATAGCGCGACTCAATAGTGTTCACGAATCGCTCAAATTTTCCATTGCCACCTGCTTTCTGGAGCGCGATATTTATTTAATAATACGTGAAGCAAAAGCTTTGTACCCCTTATTACGAAAATTACGCGGAGTATGAATTTGGCACAGTTAAAGTTTATACGGAGAAGGAGTGCAGAAAGCTAATATTTTTATATAATATGCTTTAGAAATAAATAATAAAAAGCATTACACACACTAATAGGTATAATTTTGACGCACAAGATGGCTACCTTAGAATCATGACATGGCAGCATGGAATTAGTATGTATTATAGGTACAAAATAAATTTAAATGCAGTAGGGTCGAATTTCGACCACTGGGCGACCACTAGTATTAAGGAAATACGTCAAATTATTTTTATAGGTAAGTTTTTTTTCGAGCATTGATATTATATCATTTGGATCTTGTCTTTGTATCTTGTTGGATATCATTTGAAAGGGCTTTTTCGAGTGAAGTTTTGGTTGGAAACGCAAATTTTGCTTGCCCGGCTCGCTCTTGGCCGAATAAAGAATTATCTCCCAAACAAATATTGGCAGATTTTCGAATATAATATCATACCTATGCGATAACGTCAAAGTCAAAGTCAAATCATTTATTTCAAATAGGCCCCTGTAAGGCACTTTTGAACGTCAAAGTTTACAAAAAAATTGAATTGATTCTAGTCGCCCCTTCCAAAAGGTAGTTTTCGTATGGAGAAGAATGGGCAAGAAACTCCACCGTTACTCTTTTAAAATGTGTTACAATATTTTGCATATGCACGTACATTAGTTACATAATTATATGTGAAGACGACGCAACTAAAAAAAAAAAAAATACGTTACCACAATAGGTAAAAAGAAGAATTAATAGAAATGAAGCAACGAAAGATAAATTAATTACTTATGTGATAGATGCATGGTTCTCACATCGTACCTAATACCTACAAATGGACGAATCTGGAGGACCTTTGTACGATTTTTTAAGGTACCTATGTTAAAATCGGAGCCCCCTATAATTACCGCAGATTTTTTCTTTCATCCCACGTTTACGTACTTATCGGGAGAGCCACCCCCAATTTTTTTGTTCGTAAGTCCTTTAAAATATAGTGTCATAGAATACACCTACCCTCGATGTAGCACCAACAGTCTCCTAGTAAAATGGTTTTGAATTATACGGACGGCCAGACGGACAGGACAAAATTATAAGGGCCATTATTTTTGCCATTTGGGTACGGAAGTAGCCCTAAAAACGTATCAGGCCATCGGACCTAGCGTCTTATTAATTACTAGCGAACCGCTCCTGCTTCGCACGGTTTTTACCACTTGACAAAACATCGAAATTTCTTAGGTAAACGTAACTTTAATATTAACGTATTATACACACAAACCTTCCGGAACAAATTCTCTAAACGATGGTGAAAAACTCATCAAAATCTGTTGCGTGGTTTAGAAGAACAACGTGGACATACAGACAAACGTGAAAAGCGACTTTGTTTTATAATATGTATAGATATAATAGATCGTAATTGTTATTTTTCTTTGTGCGTATGTAGAAGGCAATAAAAGCGAGAATTTGAGGCGTTGCGTGTCTACTGTGTTTACACATAGCACACACTGGCGCCGCTGAATTGATGGAATGATTGGCTTTTACAGAGTAAAACATTTCTATCTGCACCTGATACTGTTAAATTGTGATTTATTTTAGTTTTTGTTGATTCCTGCCTTGGTATATTTTTTACGTTTGAATAAAAGATTATGTTACGATTACGATTTAAGAAGCGAAGAAAACAAACGACAATATTAAAATAGATTACTAACAGGAATTTCATTTTCCCCCCCATTATATTGCGTTTCATCAAATAGTTCCTAAGCCGTAATGTTGGCTCCACTGTTAAATTATATCAACGGACCTATTAGGTAGGGTCGTGGGAACACGAATAACCTACGGCGCTACCTAATATGTCCGTTGTTAAAGTTTGACAGTGGAGCTAACATAACGGCAAAGGAACTATTTGATGAAACGCACTCTAATAAACGACTACACAATAATTAATTTCTTCTACAACTGTACTACGATTAGTTACTTGACAACATTATCTATGTCTATTTTCTTGGTTATGTACGCCTATGGTACCAAGTCAGTTTGACTTTGCCAGCACCTGTAATTCGTAGCACTAAGGATGGTTTTCGAATTTCAAGTTTGACTACTGATGTCGCAATCTCAACGACAACCAATGTCGAAAAGTTTTCAAAATTGTAAATGAAAGATTTTTTCGACAGATTGCGACTAAGGCCGCGCGCACTTTGGATGTGTTTTCTTACGAATTTCACTCGTACGTACACGTACGAACAGTCACGAACGATCTTGACCTTCCAAGTCCAAAGGGAGCACGCAGACTGGGTGCGACTTAATCGTACGAATAGTTTCGACGTCCGAAAACAATCCGTGCTTGTTAGGATTCGTTCTATTTGACGAAGAAAAACGTATCCAGTGTGTGCACTCAATTTGTACGACAATGCAAATGGTCGTACGTGTACGTACGAGTGAAATTCGTACGAAAACGCATCCAAAGTGCGCGCGGCCTGAGGTTAGAATGCGAACGTTCTCTTACGGAAATTGGTTGGTTTCTGGTCCAAAGCTAGGTTTTTGACTTTTATAGCGATCGGCTCAGTCAGTGTAGAAAAGGTAACAGATAGTCAGATATACTTTTGCGGGCGCAGCTACCGCCGTATTAGCCGTATCAATAATCAAACGAGAACTCGTAAAATGTTATCTAAAAGCACAACCTCAAATTCTTGTTGCAGATAAGAGGTCCATAATGAATGAATCCTAACTTTTATATTCTATGCGAAAGTTAGTTTATTTGTTTTTTTGTTTTTACGCTTTCACGCTAAAACGGCTGAACGGATTAGGATGAAAATTGGCACATGGATAGACCATGACCTGGATAAGGACATAGAATACTTTTTATCCCGATATTCTTACGCCATCGAGACTTCTGCGGGTGAATCCGCGGAGCGCAGCTAGTAAAATATAAAATTTACGTACTTAATTTGTGTCTGGCTTGAAAAAGCTTCAAGCTACAGGCGCGGTCCAATTCTCAAGCTCTTGTATTCATTAAGTAAAATCACAAAGAAAATCTAACCTATCCAGCAGGATGCTCCAGTTTTCAACCTCGTTTCGCTCTCTTGCATTATCTTAGTAGGATCACAAGGACAGCTGAACCTTCCGAGTCAGGATGCAAATTTATTTATTTTATAAAAAACGATACCCTCCGATTGAGCTTCGCCGAAATCCGGCAAAAAAGGGCCCGCAACAAATTTTACTAGCTATATGCTGCGAATAATAATATGGCTATTTTACTTTTAATAATTATTCTAAAGTAATAATTATTATTGTTATCGATATCTTGTCGTACCCTTTATGTTGTTATTTAACCTTTCATTAAGAGCCAAGACCGGGAGAGAAGCGTCGTTTTAAACTTTGTATAACGCGTCAGTAACTTAATAACAAGTCTGAATAATGTTCTATTTGAAAATGAAATCAAAATGATACTATGATAAATTATGGTTATTGTTTACTGTTTATTTTTACGTGAAATGTTTTAAATTTTCTTCTTGAATGTTGAAAACTGGACCATTAAAATTGGAAATAGTAATAATATATTTAAATTTAACGTGTGTTAAATGTAACACGAAACATTTGGTAGTCGTGTTTATTGGAGAAACACTAAGCTTTTATTTTTGCGAAATATTTTAATTTATATTATTTTGTACAGAATATTTAAGTACTCAAACATTATAATTTACCTAATAAGCATTAGTGCTTAACATTAATTGAAGTATCTAAATTATAGTTTTTCTTCAATGCTCAAACATAAAAATCCAGAAGCAAACAAAAAATGAATAAGGAAAATTCTCTGTACCTACCTGACAGATTTAGATGTCTTTAATTTTCCGAGCAGTAAGTTAAAAATCTTGAGAGAAACTACCCCATAGCACATCCTCTTTCTCGTGCACACACACACTCGCACCCGAAGAGGGCGGGTAGCGGGGGTTCTTTTTCATCCCGCTTGCCCATTCGCCCCTGTGGATAATCCGCATGCTATCAGTACGGATTTGTCCCCGATCTGGACGGTTCTGGGGAGCAACGCTACGTTTGTCGAAAATATTCTCTATAAGTTTATGAGAGAGAAAATGTATGTGCGGTTACAAAGCTCGTTCAGTTAATGTGAGTTCAGTGCGACTTTTCGTTTTTTTTTTTCCGTGTGAAGTGGTGAAGTGAGTTCTCGTAGCTCTAACGCTACGGCTACACACGGTTTGTTGTACCAGTGTTTAATACGCGTAGATATTTCTTTTTCTCGTAGGTATTATTTCAATGAAATGCCTGGTTACTCTTATGAATTCTCTCTCGATGTTATCGTGTAATTTTAGCAGTGTAATTATTGACACTTTCATGCAGATGTTTTACTATAAGTGATAGTATCTGGTTAGGTGAGTGAACGTCACTTTAAATTCCACTAAAATGAAATAAAATAGTGGAGTTTCAATGACAGCAAAGATCAAATAAAATTAATAGAACTAAAATTAATGCAAATATCTCGTTGTTTTTTAAATAAAAAAATATTATTATAAAGGCAAGCTAAAGTGAATCTTAATTTGATCGTCGCCATGATGATTGTTAGGTTTTCATTATTTGCACATTTCAGAATCTACGTATTCTATTATACCTAATATGTTTTTATAAATTGATTCAGCATTAGGTAGGTATTTATTTTATTTTGTAAATTATATTATTTATGTTTGGATCCCTGCAGACATTTTGTTAAAACATTGTCTAAAATTCCGAAATAAGGATTAACATTTTGTTGATATTTTTATGAAGACCAAAAGTTGTCTTTATACTGTGGCTTCGTCCCGGTGGGGGACAAAAAAAACACTAAAAAAAATTATCTCATGGTATGGTGAGAAAGGGACGACGATATTAATTATTATTATTCTGTAAAACACATATTTCTTGCTGTCGCATCTTATTTTTTTAGGTGCCATACAAGCTGATAGGTACTGAGCTGCTGATTGCAAAATACGCATTTTGCAGGCTGGGTGACTCTTGAAACGTTCAATTTGTTCGAAGGGAAATAGTACCCTTGGTTTTTTTTTTTTTTTTTTTCTAGTTTACCTTGGACACAATAGTAATTCTGGTTAATTAAGGTGTTTAGACATAGTAGAAAAAAAACAAGAAGGCTTAAAAATCTATACAACAGGCGCGTCCGCATTGCACAAATCACCAACTTATATGTACGTAATTTACGAGGGCAACTATTTGATTATCCTGGCTTTGTTTCAGGAACCTATTGATGACCCTGACCACACTAAATCACCATATTATGTACCACTTGATTATACGTAATTATCATTTGTTGTTTGTGCTTACCGCATAAAGAACCATACATATATTTATTGATTTAATTGAAATTATCAAACAATATTTTTTTTTGCAAAATCGATAAATTTCATACTTTTATTAATTTATTGGCGTTGATCCCTGGTATTTCTCCACCCACGTAGTCAACATTTTCCCTAAGAAAAAGAAAGTCCATGATGGGATTTCTTGAAATATCTTAAATTTACATCTATCTATTTCCATAATAAAAAGACATGAAAATGATAGTTTATATTTTTTTTGTCTTATTTTATCATATATTCGATCAATTATTTACTAATCGCTACTGATTTCAGTTTTTCATACCTTAAAAGGGCAGGGGATTTCCAATTTTTTTAACTCCTCTATTTAAATCATTTAAATTTATATAATTATCTTTGGAACGGATCGATCAAAACTGATTACAAGGCCAATCGGTACAATGTTTTTATACTTAAGGTTTTCATCTTTGATTTTTACATGAAAGAAAATTCTGAAAAAAAAGATCCCTAAGAGAATCAACTGAATATGTACGCCGATTTTCCAGAATCACCCAATCAAGCGATAGGGTGGCCCCTAATATTCCGCCATAATGGTATAGGATAAGTACTTTATTTCACTTACTTGATTATTCTTCATCAGGCGCTTTCATGTCGGCCGCAATCGATGGGCTCGGGTTCAAGTCTGTGTGAAAGAATATTTTGATTTTAATCTCTAGAAACGGCAATAACTTATTGATAGAGATCAGACCCTTACATTATGAAGAATGTTCAAATAGTAGACTTTAAGTTTATTTTACAAATATTTAACTACTTATGAATTGCGTGAAGTGACGAAAGAAACATTTCACGGGCAATTAAAAAATACACATACTTATAAAATATTTTATATTTATAGGTCACGGTGCCCAAGATACAGGCTGTGCCTAGGTTGGGACCAACGGTACCTCAATAACGTAATTTAGATGATGAAATTAAAAAAAAAACTTTTTTACTTTTACTTGATCTTTTAATTCTGTTATGTGTACTGTATAAATTGTTGGATTAAAATATCTTTCGGTGCTATACGAATATCATATCGTTGTAGGTGTTTCCTGGTGTGGAGGGCAGAGGTGTATTGTTTAGTACACTCACATTTCGCCTACCTATTGCCCATCTGCTTACTAATACTTAGCTGAAGTGTTTGTCTGTTTGAACGGGCTAATCTCTGGAATTTGCAGTTGGCTTTGTAAAAATATTTTTGCTATTAGCACAATTCTTGAGGAAGGCTATGGGTTATTTATCAACATGGTCCGACACTTAGGAGCAGAGCAAAACGACAAAAAATCAGACAGAACGCTAACCG
Source organism: Agrochola circellaris (assembly GCA_914767755.1). Taxonomy (NCBI): domain Eukaryota; kingdom Metazoa; phylum Arthropoda; class Insecta; order Lepidoptera; family Noctuidae; genus Agrochola; species Agrochola circellaris. Next base: position 19,427,319 of record OU611840.1, on the reverse strand, counting down.
AAAACGATGTAATAGCACGGGCAGGCGATGCGATGCGATGGTGTGTTGGGGGAACAAGAGATTATCCGCGGACGAAGTCACGGGCAGAAGCTAGTTATCTTAAATTAGTGCTAAGATATTTTAATCCTTCATATTATAGAAGAAAATAAAGAGTAACGACTTTTATGATATAGATTGTTACCTGGGCGACCGAGCTCTGCTCGGGTGAACATAAAGAAAACGATTTTTCTCAGACATTAATAATAATAATAATAACATTAGACCTAGCTAGATCGATTTTTCGCCCCCGTATCGAAATCGTTAGAGCCTTTTTTCGAGAACTTGATTACAAATAAATTATATACAAATATTGCTCGTTTAAAAGTACAGGACAATCTCACTAATCCGACACTTCAATAGACCGATACGTCTAATAAACCGGCAGTCGCCGCCCGCGCCTCTCGCCCCTCCCTACGCTACGCACTGCGTATGCGCTCCGTCGTCGTCTATTTCTTCTTATTTATTATGAATTTTTCTATACAATCGAATAATCCGAACATTCAAAAAATCCGACACCCTCTGGTTTTGAATAGTGCCGTATTAGTGAGACTGTACTAGGATAAGGTTGCATTTCAAAACTATTTATGTATACTTAGGACCCATAGGTGTACGTACAGTATAAAACAAAGTCACATTTCGTGTCTGTCTGTGTGATCGTTTAGGCCTCTGATGCGGTTTTTTATCATCATTTAGAGCATTTATTCCGAAAGGTTATGTGAATAATCCCATACTAATAATTTACATATATCGCACAGAAATCTCGTTTTTATGACATGTTTTATTACACCCGTACGAACGGTTGAAATCTGTGAAAATAATATTAAGGTACTTAATAGCAATTTTTAGTCAAATAGCTAAAAGATTTAAGTATAGAGTAGGTACCAAGAACAGCACCCCAATTTCGTAACTCACTTTCAATCCAATGGAAATGGAAATTTCATTTGAAAATTTCAATGGAAATTCCTAATCCATTGCTTTTTAGAGCCATGAACAGGGTGTAGTTCACCCATCCTGTATAGAAAAGGGAGGATCCTCCGACAAGACGGGTGTCGTGTCTGGCGGGCAACTGCCCAACGATTGCTGTCGGAAAGTTTTATATATTTATGTCGATCATGCTGTAAACTCTGTTAGCGCGATTCAGGATTTTGTGTGACGTCAGGTCTTTGATGCGTAGTTCGCATGTAGTGATGTAGATGCTAGCTTCAAAGGTTTGAAAAATTCGTCTACTCTACAACGTAAATAACGCGATGAATGTTGCTTTGCTGTCAAAATGAAAGCCATTGCCATTGTATATTACGCATTTAACCCGTAGTTTTTTCTTGGAATATAAGTCAAATGAGTGAAACATGAGAGAGAAGCTCGTGCCATTAGCGCCCCGAGATAGCTAGTACCGAGTGATACTGAGGGGAAGCAGGGGGTCTCTGCCCCCCTTCGTTCAAGGCCGTAGATTTACATTTCCACAGACGTTTACCGCAGATCGTGCTCAGTTGAGTGTCGCTAATTTGACTGCTTCAGGCACACGAACTTTTAATGATTTTATACTAAAGATCACGTCTAAACGAGTAGTGTTAATGATTTGGAAAAAATATATGGTAAAGTAAAGCATTTTCTTAATAACCTAATAAAGGAATATTTTCTATTTTAGGCTATGTTTATGTTACATAGTGAAATTAATTTGTAAAGTTTCTTGTTTCTTCACCATTTTATAGATAATTTATTTAACTATTGATCTTTTACTATACGTGTTTTATTAAAATACCTTTTTTGTGTATTATAAATTAATAATGCTTCTAATTTGGGACAGCGCTCCTTGGTGGGCGAGTCCTATTACTGGCTGGACGTACGACGCGTTGCGTGAGCTCAGTACAGAACACGCAAGCTAACCGCTCTAGGTCGCGGGCATATTATATCCACGATTTTGAATTCAGGTTTTATTGAACGTTATTAGTACAATACTCGCAATGGGAACTAGAGGTGTCTGAGAAAAATGACAAGATTAACAAGGTTATAGGTACTTGGTGCAAGGAATTATTTTCTCGAGGGGACGAAGTAATCTGAAGCCTTTCTGAGGCGTCATCCACCACGAGGAGCTTGCGTGGGTGCGAGATGATAAACATATGAAAACGCCATCGTCCATAAGGCGCAGGGCTGACACGAACAAGCGAAGTAAACGTAACTTCAATTCGAACGATTTTTGAAACAAACAAAGAAAGAAATATTGTTTATTCTACACAAACAATACGCACATTACTTAAAATGACATAAAATTCACACATACAAAGTAGCCAAAAGCCTCTTCGAAAGAAAATGACAATTATCCTACATATACCATTTTGATTTAAAGGACTGTGCAAAGGAGAATGGGCGATTTGTGCCCAGTGCTGTATCAAATTTGTGGTTGGTATATGTCATTCGAATGGTCTTAAGAATAGCTATGACACTAAACAATCTGATAGAAAAGTCAATAAAAAAATCCCAATCATTTCGTAAGAAATTAACTTGGAGATTCAAAGAGAAGTTTGAATAGCCACTTTTCATGGTTTACTTTTATTGAAAAAAAGATACTCCCCGCCACCTCAAAGACGCAATCAAAAAAAAGTTGACCGAATTTATTTATTTTTATTTTTAAATTCACATAAGCTAACTTCTACTTTTAAATGTAATATTATTGACCATTGTTTAAAGGAGAAGTTTTTTTTGGAATTTGTGATTTTTCTGAGAAACAAGATCGATTAGCATTAAAAAAGTTTATGTGCCAATTGCCAATTTTCTTAATAACTGCATTTTTTTTCAAAATCAGTCAAATTGTTAAAAAGAAGTTAAGGATAGTCTGAGTTACGTTTTCCGGTAGTTACAACGGTTAAAATACCTGTCCTAACTACTTTTCCGTATATCCACCTTGTACCAGAATATTAAGAGTCTTACAACAGCTAAAGCGCGGTCACTGTCGGACTGCATAGAAATGAAAGAGAAGCGCGATGACACGACGCAGGTAATTTATTGCAAAATATGAAGCAGTTAGCGATTTACAAAAATCTATTGATTGGACTGGAAAATTAAAACACTATTATGCTAATATGTAGCTTGTAGAATAATCTGACAAAAAATCAGAATGATTGCATGTAAATTAATATGATTTTTAATCGTTAAAAGAAATTTTTAGAGGTATCTTCATGATTTTTTTCTATCGTATCAAATTACTTGTATTATGTTTTCAACACACTATCATACTAGCATATATCCTGAAGAATATCATATATTTTTCTGATTTTGTTTACTGCAGTGGATCATATTCTTTTAGACATTATAAAACTTGCGTTTAGGCACGTTTAGGTCCTGTAGTCCCCTTAAAGTAATTTTTTAGCAAACTTTCTGGGTCAGATTTTGAAGCCCATTTGCACAAGAGTGATCACACAAACACCAAAACCGTAACGCTGTTGATCCATAAACCACTTTTGCTCAGTCTCCTTTTTGCAACAAGCATTATCGCGAACCAGACACTCAGAGATAATGACATCAATATTACTTCTTCATTAGCAATTAGCGCAGGGTCCGTGATCGACTATGGATGCATTGAAAAAAAAAGCGTTGTGGCAATTATAATTGCAATGTATGTAAAAGGATAAAAAAGGGCCAGATAGTGGCTGTCTTTAAAAAAATACTCACATGTGGAGCAATCTGCCCACACTGATTGATGACTCTAAGAATTACTTTCGAATGAGCATAGTCAGCCTATAATGTTTCCATCGCTGGGACACAAGCCTGCACTCTGATAGAGATTCAGTGGTTCAATGAGATCAGAGATTGAGTGGGCTGTAATCTACCACGCGGGCCCAGTGCGGGTTCGTTTCGAATGAGCGAAGAGACGTATTTAAAGCTTTTGCATCTGATTACTCCAATTATACAAAAACAAAAAAACTAATTTGAGAGAATCAACACCAGCAGAAGATAGATTCGCTTTGGCCCTGAGGTATTTAGGAACAGGGCGCAGTTTCGAATGTCATAAGTATTCAATAGTAATATATTAGACTGACTGACGGCCGAAATGATTTCACAAACTATCAGTATAATGTCACTATACAGAGTGGCAGGGACATCGATGCGAAAACTGTAACCATGGATTCAGTACGTGACTCTGAATCCCACTGCGATGAAAACATTTGCTGATCATGCATTAATTTTGACCGCGTAGGTTTTGCAATTTTCTATGAAACAGCAGATTTTTTGGTTCAGAATCATGTACTGAATCCATGGTAAAAGTTTTCGCGTCGATGTTCTCATGTATTGTCAGTACTACAATAGTGACGTTAAAATATTAAAATATTTAGATCACATAATTATTTATTGTCATTCCATCATTCCAACCACCACACTGTCAGTAGTAATGACATTACTTGAATGTCATTATTACTGACAATGTCTGGTTCGCTATTAAGTATCACCCTATAATAGGTATCAATAATGTCTAACTTGATAAATATTATGTACGAAACGAGTACTTTAAATTTTTTTTTTTTAAAACGTTACGTTTACTTTACGCGTTCGTGCTAGGCCCACTGAAGGGATTATGGCGGGCGCGGGCGCCATAGATAACCTCCCTGTGGCGGGTGCCTAGGGCGATGGGGCTGAGCGTCCTAGCTAGCGAGCGAACATCTATTGTTTTATACTTCGGGAGGCACCGCTTCATTTATAAAATGATTTATACCGACCGGTTGCTACTTATTTTCTACTAGATTAGTAGACAAGAATAAGTAAAAACCGGCCAAGTGCATGTCGGACCACGCACAATGAAAGGTTCCGCAGTTGGGATGAATTTATCCCAAGAACAAACTTAACATTGTAGTTGAAAACCATGGTCTCCCATTAGGAATGTATGGGAGATCTGTTTTTCAAACTGCAAATTTAAGTTGGTCGATTATTACTCGTTAACCTGTAAAGCCTACGTAGCTGTGATAGTTTTCCTTTTAAATTCATTACTAGCTACTGCTGTGAATTTTTTCACAAATACAAGTACAACCATTTAGCTGGCAGGGGGGACTTGACTCAAAAATTAGCATTTTCAAGCCTAATATTTCGCAAACGGATTCCTAAACAGAAAAAAAAAAAAAATACACAACCACAATATTTTTAAACGACCTTTCCAACGATACCCCACACTTTGGGAAAGGCTAGGAAAAAAAAAACATCCCTCTTTACCTGTAGGGGAGGTACCAGTTCACTACAATATTGCTAAATTAATCGAAACAGCGAAATATTTGACAGCTATTTGCGACGTTGCCCACTTTCTGTTTATACGCTCTTAAGTTAGCGATTTACTAGCCTACACGTAACGCTGCAGATCAGTAGGTACCTACAGCACCTTGATGGGGGCTATCGTTTTTGTGCTCACCAGCTGGCGCCACTTGCGAGTAAGGTCCTGACAGTACTTTAATTTGACATGTTTTGGATATATTTAAGTTGGTATCCATTACTTTATATATTGTCTATTTTATTATATTTTAATACTTCAAAAGAATACCTATTTAATATACTCATAATGTTCCTCAAAATTCGCAAGCATGTAGCAGAGAAATATTATTCTTCCTCCAAGTGCTACCAAATTAAATCCTGAGTTGTTACTTAAAATAGGTATAGTTCAGGAATGGCATAATCTTAAAAAAAAAAGAATAATAAGTAAAAATTCCCGATAGAACATTCCGCAGACAGTGAACGTTCAGTCACATTTGAAATTTCTAGACACCTCACTCTATACTAGCGCCTCTAGTGGCGAATTCAAGCGCGATTGTTCTCATTGCGTAACACATTTTCTATCACAATCCGAAACGTTCTGAAAAAAAACATAATCCATCGCTTCATATGTTTGAAAAATCAATTCGTTAGTGTTAGCTATTGCCCGCAGGCCGAAACATCGTCTAAAGCTCCATTTACACGAAGCAAATTTCTTGCATGTGTCACACAATAAAATTGAAGCAACAAATGACTTGCATCGCGTAAACACTGTTTATACAGTGCAACTTTCATTGTTGCTTCAATTTATGATATGCCACATGCAATAAAATCACACCGTGTAAATCAGGCTTAAGGCAAAGCGTCAGGGTAGCCTGCGAATGGCTTATGGAGTTGATTGTTGATTCTAATTATTATAATCACGTTATTATGGTCGTGAGTCATATTTTAATCAACATACAACCTGACACTAACCTGCAAATTGCAAGAAACGTAAGAAAATTTGAATTTCGCGAGTTACCTTAGCGCATCTACTAGGTACCCTAAATGATGGATCACCGTCGAGCACAGAGTTCGAAATCAGTCGATCCATTCTGTAAACATCTCACCGTGAAGAGTGAGGTGAAGTGAGCTGTCAATAGTGTCAATTCCTAGCTTCAGCTGCAATGACAGTTGACAACAAACTCACTTCACCCAAGTTTTCACGGTGAGATGTTTGCAGAACTGTCGGTCGATTCTGTAAAAATATCAACGTGAAACTTAGGTGAAGTGAGCTGTCACTGTCCCAAATCGACCGACAGGATGCTAGGGATTAGCACTATTGACAGCTCACTTCACGCTCACTTCACCTAAGTTTCACGGTGATATTTTTACAGAATCGACAACATCGACAAATGCTGGAACGTTACAAGCTCGCCACTAATCCTACGCTACGGTAAAATTTTAAGTCTGTCTCCTCCTTTGCTTGGCTTTGTTTGTCTCGTAGTTTATCGGTTTTTGATTTTCCACAATCACCATAAATATTGTCGAAAGAATATTGCGCTAAACAAATCCTATAAATCATCGTTTATGAAATCTATACGATACTTAATTCCTAATTTGTTATAGACTTTTGAATATCAATGACTATATGTCGCATGCACACCATCTACATCTAATTAGAATTTTAAGTAATGGTGTCACGATTGTATTCTTACAAAGCCTTTAAAATAAAAAAATAAAAACAATTGTTGGACGAATCAAAGGATGATTACATAAATAAAATAATCAGCACTTACTTATTAATTACTCGCTTGCTTTCTTATGGTAAACTAATCTAAAAATCAGATATTATTATTGATATTGAAAAACATCAGCTCGCGTAGCATGGCCACAATAGAAACGGGTTTTGTCGACGGAAGAATAGACAAAATGACAAATCATAATCTGTCATTTTGTCTATTCTTCCGAGGCTGTTGGTTCTTAGGTTAAGAATGTATAGCGGCTAAGCAATATCCTTTAACAAAGACAAGTCGTTTAGGTACCAGACGCCATGTTGTAAAGTTAGGTAAAGAATTTATTGTACTCAACATAACGTCATAGTTAATACATTAAAATAATAATACCTACATGTAAATATATATAAAATCCTCAAAAAATAGGTACTAATGTGATTAAACCATCTGCAGCACTCCGCCATGCAATTAATGTAGGTAGGTACGTAGGGCTGTTAGTTTTTATAAAACAGACAACTAGGTTTTAAAATATTACCACGTGTCAGTAGCTGCTAAGTTACATAAAACTTTACAAACGTAACGTCGTTCTTGATCCCTTTTTAATTGACACCCCTCACTAGATACTGGTGCTCACTAGAATCACTTTTTTGTGACGGCACAAACTAGAATCATCGTGGGAACTAGCTTTTTGAATAATAATGGGTGACATCGTTAGATGGAGCTAAAATCGCCAGCGCAAATGCAGGGGTGTTTGCTCTGACGACTTACCTTTAAAACATTTTCATGCGTTTTCACTTACACAGAAATCATTTAATGTGTTTTGTAAATAAAACAGGAATAGGAAATCATAAAAAGGAAATATTAGAACACATTCATTTTTGTAAAACTCAATGCTTTCAGGAAACCGATAGTCGCGCCACCTGGCCTTCATTCGGCTAACTATTGAGCTTTCACCTTAGAACTTGCTGAAACTGCAAATGTGATGCACTCACCCTTTATCCTTAGAATAGATGGAGCTGTACACAAAATCTGAGTAAAAACAACTAGAAAAATCAAATCAAATAAATGGTTTTCAGTTCAATCAACTCATAATATACTTACTATAAATATCTTTGTAATAAGTGTAAGCTAGATGTTAAGTTTAACTTAAAATCTAGCTTTGTTTGAAAGAGGACGGAAAAGCGCCCTCTTATGACAGTTTGTGCAAACTTTTCGTGCATCATGCATTTGCAGAGTGCACAAATAGTCCGCTAGATGGCGCACAAATCAAACCATCCTGTTGATATATATTGTTACTTTATTTTACAAAATTTACATAGAAGTAACATTTAGTTTAATTGGCAGAAACATTTAAAAGCACAACATGTCAAAATGTATGCTAAAAATAAAGCTTTAAAATTAAAATTCTTAGATACCAACAATAGTGTTGAATACTAATTATTATTATTATCTCTAGAAAAATAAAATGTTAAAGTGAGTAGTACTTAGGTACGACTACGACACTCTTCAGTCACTCTCAAATTTTCCATGATATTGTATGAATGAGTAGCTACAAATAAGATAAGTACCTACCCAATATTGTGTAATATGTTTTTTATCTACACATCGATACAACATTTTGGAACAATGATTGTAAGTATACCTATAAACTAATAAACAAAAACGTTTATTAGTCACAAAAAAAAATTAAAATATGACAGGCACTAAAAATCTTACAATTTATGACTTACATGGATCTGATCCTAACTCCCAAACTAGGCCAACGCCTTTATTTTGGGGGTCAGTTAGGGTTGCCAACCATACTGTTAAAAACAGTATATACACTTTTTTTTACTCTATATTACTGTTTACTGTTCAACAAAAATAAAGTATATAAATATACTGTTTTTACTGACAGAGCTAGGTATACCTAAATAAAAAGTTTCATCATCATAAAAAGATTCATGGTTTTGTTTTCAACAATAACAAAACCATGATCAGCAAGACGACCAGTCACTACAAGCTGCACCCGTTCACGAGCATAACGCAAAGATCAGCCATTACGCCCCTCGCCAGATTTGAGGGAAGGAGGCAACCCGACCACCGACGACGCTATCGCAAGCAGTGACACCTAAGGGAGCATGACGAACTTGCTGCCGGTTGCTCAGGCAAAAAATAACATAATTAATTGTCGAGGTCAGCTAACCTCATATTGCAATACAACTCATAAAAAAACATTGTAATGAGTAGATTATGTCAACAATAAATTAAATTTAAATAAATTAACTTAAAGTCAAATAAAATAAACAATTAGGTATATAAACTCATACAACCTGTCAGTAGGTAAGCTAATTCTGGAGAAAGAACATATTTAAACTTTATATTGAGTTAATCACAGCGACCAAGTTCAGGGTATGTTGAGGTGGTATATGATTGGAGGATGAGTGCGTGTGTGTCAGGTAGAGTGTGAGTGTGTGAGTATGTGCGTGCGTGTGCACGGACCTAACCACTTCACAAACACATATTTTTTCATACACACAGTATGAAAAAATATGTGTTTGTGAAGTGGTTAGGTCCGCAACTTATTTATTATTATTATTTATTTATTTATATAACAATTGCTTGCTGCACTTACAGTAAAAACCAAAGCGCGCAGCAAGCCAACCACAACATTTAGGTAAAAACTTCATACAAACATTTAACATAACCAAATTACCACCCACCTTTTTTTTATTTTTATCTTTGTATGTAGGTACGGTGGGGAAGGTACGCTCTCTCTCTTACCTACCCAAATGAGTGAATGATGTCCACAAAGTAACACTAATGTGTGTCTTAAATTGTCTCCTTGCGACGTTCTTAACCCATTAGCTGCCACTTTGATGATTAAAAGTAGTTTTAAAGGTCTCTTCAGCCATGGGTTTTGTTAAAGGTAATTAAAGGATTAAATTAATAGACGTGTTATTTATAATCTTACCGACTGATGTTACGTATGCGCCCACGCCTACATACCTACTATGTAATTATTTTATAAAATTATAAGACAAAGGAGACTAGTCTCCACGACACAGGCAATCCTAGTGTGGAGGCTAGTTCTGTTTGAATTTGTAATGCTCTCTTGAACAATAAATATTTATTTATTTATAGGGTTAGGAGTGTGAGTGTTTTGTGTAATTCTGTCTTCCGTAATTCGTACGTATTGAAGCACATGTTTTTTTTCATAATCGTTTGCTTGCACATAATTTTTCTGAAAAACTCAGCCAGTATCTAATGGTATCCCAACCTGCAAACAGGTCTTTAAAAGGACTTATGTTAAAAGGTTTATAAACTACAGGTCCATCATAATCACTCATAAGGTTTCTATTACCATCAGCATTCAGAACTTTCAGGATAGTATCTTTAAACATATTAAATTGGATTTCTATCATTTGATTATGTTAATTTCGAGGTAATTTACTGCTATGTTAAGTAGTTTGTATCATAATCATGGCGAGGTACAAGTGATATTTGAACTTCGAATAGAAAATATGTATACAATAATCTGGATATCTATTATCTGTGGCAGTAATGATAACCATAAAGCATAGTGACTAGGTTATGATGAGCATCCCAAAAGAATCGACACTCTTTTGAAGAATGTTATTCTAATTCCCTCTAAGAAAATACTTTTTTTTTGTCTTCGGTAGAATCGTTATTAAACCACAAATAAGAACCGTCAGAATCCACTAAAGGCTAACTACAATTTACTGATTTTCTATTACCCAGGCATAGTGTGAAAAATAATATAAAAAATCTTCAAATACCTAATCAGCTTTAAAACAGTGAAACAGTTTAAAAATAACAAGTAATTTATAAAATAATCAAAGACAAACTTTCGTATAATTATAGCAAAACTTCAACGACAACAAAACCGGAATTGAAATAAACGAATACATACATATCTTATTAAAAAAACCTTAGTAACCCAATGATAAAAAGTGTACCTAATTTAAGTGAATTTTGGAGCATTTTATGAAGATGTGTGGATATACTCATCAGTGTGGTGCAGTGAGTGAAAAACTTATTGATAAACTAAAAAGTGTTTCGAGGTACAGTGCATAGGTAGAAAAATGTGTTGTGTAAGATGTGATGTACTCCATATTGTGAATAAGTAACCATGTTAAGTCGTTGGAAGAGTAAAGATAAGTCTGAAAAGACATCAAAGTCATCTAGTTCTAGTGGAAAGAAGAAAAGGAAAGGACGGGATAATGGTAAGCATTTGTTTATTATTTTGCTGTGTGTTCGCGGCATGGGCCATGGGCAAAAATTGAGTGCATCTTCCTAGTTGCACATAATTGGTTAATTTTCATGCACCGCCGTCGTTGTCGCGTCCACGCAGCGATGATGCTTATGTAATTTACAAGTTTACTAGATTAATCAAGAATAGAATTTAAAAACTGGCAACATGCGGGTGCACATCTCAGGGTACCTCTTCGGTAGATACCTGATATAAATAAAATATAAATTGTAATTTTCTTAATATGAAAATGATGATTTCGAGATTTAAAAAAAAATACTACTTTCCGAAGAGGTAGGCTGTGATTTACGCATATTTAGCATGGAAACCACAAAAAACGACTGCAACCCGTGGCCTTTGGGCTAAAATAATAGAATTTGGTTCAGAAAACCCCCTAACTAATAACAGTCCCTAAAATATAAATGATTCAACGCACACATGTGATGCCATGTAAGGCACATAAAGCAACGGTAGCAGCTAAGTAGCTGAACTCAAAGTGTGCGTCCATCCTCTCGGGGTTCATAACTTCAACTGAACTAGACTAGCGTGTACTTAGCCGCACTCAGGCTGAAGCTCCAGCCATGCCTGAATAATTTCGGGAAACTGAGCAACTTATTTAAATGATTTATGTTTAGAAGTTTGTAATCATAATTATCCTCACTTACTTTCCCAAAACCATAAAATTTGTGCGTATGTTAACACAATAGGTCGCTACTAAGCAAACATATTATACATGTTTTTCGTAACGGGCGTTACAGGTGACAAACAAATAAAAGACTGAAGTTTACCTAATAATTTTCATCTCGAAAACCGTCCAATAAACTAGCTTTGTTATTGCGGCAAAATAAGCTGTTGGCGGCTGTACACTCCTGTCAAAGTGCTCTCGCTAGGTCTCGCAAAAAAGTCTCGAGCGAGGGACTTCAGCCCGAGTGCGGTTATGTACACTCTCGCCTAGTTCAGTTGAAGTTATGAACCCCGAGAGGATGGACGCAGACCTTGAGTTCAGCTAGTTAGCTGCTGCCGTTGCTCTATGTGCCTTCAGTTATTGCACGAGAGTGTACAGCGACGTACTCGCAACTGCTGCGAAATCTTTTGACTCGGGCATAAAAAACCAACACGGGACGGAGAGCAAGCGAGGAACGACACGACACATCATCTACGTTCTCGCACTCGGTGCTCTTCGAAGAGAGTGTAGGTACAGCCGCCATTTTATTGAGCTGCCAGTTGTACTAAAATAATTCGTTCACTAATTCAATACCATTACATAAATTAAGTGTCGTTGCAACTGAAGGTGTTGTTATTTTTTATTAATTCGTGTAGGGTATAGATTAATTTAAACAATAATTAAGAGGAAATTAGCAATTTATTTAAATGATTTATGTTTGCATTTGGACAATGCGGCCATGGATTCAATGGTACCATGAGAACAGCTATGCAGAGTTAGCTACAAACATTCCCCAAAAAATTATACAATTGTCCCCCTTTCTCTCCCCTAATTAATAACTGAAATACTCGTAGATTACTTGTCAGTTTTACAAAAAATATATGATGTGTTGATGGTATAATTATTATACTTATTTATTTATTTATTAAAACTATGCATGTACAAGTAAAAAATACTGTACAAAGGCGGACTTAATGCCTGAGGCATTTTCTACCAGTCAACCTTAGGGTGAGTTTGAGATAAAACATGGCAGGTGCAACATAAGGGATAGATAACTTGAAAATTAATACATACTAATACATAGATACATACATGCATATAAACTGAATAAACTTATCTTACTTATCTAGTTATATTTTTTATTGTTCCGTACCTCAAAAGGAAAAAACGGAACCCTTATAGGATCACTTCGTTGTCCATCTGTCTATCAGTCTGTCAAGACCCTATTTCTCAGGACCGGTTAGAGGTGTCAAGTTGAAATTAATATCAAGGTCGGTCGTAGGTCTATACGGTCCTTGAAGCTCTAAAATGCAATAAAAAACAAGGCCATAATATTATGCGACAAATTCATCATGATCATTTCAGCCGAAAGACGTCCACTGCTGGACATAGGCCTCCTCCAAGCACCGTCACTTCGACCGGGTTTGTGCATCTGCATCCAGCGAATTCCTGCGGTCTTCACCAGGTCATCGGTCATATTTTAAGTCAGAACCTGTAGGGTACTTCCAGTTGACCTAGAATCATGAAGCAGGGTCTCACAGCTCAAGTAAAGGAAAAGCTCCGGTAAATCGTTAATTTCTAGTTTTATCACATGTCATTAAACCCACCACACCCATATATTACCCAGTTACTGGGTTGTGGAGGTCAAGTAGGCAGTCGCTCTATGTAACATACTGGTATTCATCTGCATCCGGTTAGACTGGAAGCTGAACCCAATATAGTTGGGAAAAGACTAGGCAGATTGATTGATCAAATGTCATAAAAAATGTGATAAAACTCCCAGAGAAAAAGGGTCCTGACAGACAGACAGACAGACAGACGAACAACGAAGTGATCCTTTACGAGTGCCGTTTTCCTTTTGAGGTACGGAACCCTAAAAATTTTACAAAACATTTGTTTTTGCTGAAGTCAATAATCCAATGGACATGTGGACCATGATGGTACCTACAATGCTATCCAGAAATGCCCAGAATGACCGAACAGATTTTTTATTTTCTGGCTTATTATTATTACTTAATACTTTATTTTTGGGTAGATACTTTAAAAAATGATCAACGCTTGTATCCTATGCTCCTTTGAAAATTTTATTTAACTCATCATCTTCATTCAATCGTTAAACGTCCACTGCTGGGCAAAGGCCCCAAGCGTCGCTACATCGATCGGTCCTGCCTGCGCTACTCGCATCCAGCCAATCCCCGCGCCCTTCACCGCGCTATCGATCCATTTCGTAGCAAAACCCACGCTGCGCCTAGCGCCTTCCGGTACCCCACGCGGTCGATAAATTATTTGATTTTTACTATTTTATTATTTTTTCTATTCACGATAATACGATTTATTTATTTAATTATTATAACAGCACTACATATTATGAAACAGTCCCCCCGCGTCTGTCTGTCTGAACTTCAAAATTAACGATCGGATTATCATACGGTTCACCAATGTACGGAGTGATTCATGAGGAAGGCTTAACTGTACAATTAATTAAAGCTTTGTGTAAATTGGCGGAACGATGACGATGATTGTTAGAGATGTCGGAAAAAATCATGCCGACTGGGAGCTTTACTGGCGAACGCCGCGTAAAACAATAGCCTTAGACGAAAACGATGTATTACGGATGCGACACGGCGATGCGATGCGACGTGGTGGGAAGGGCCGAGAGAGTTTTTATATAAATAATGGGTAATTTAATATATTGTCGATCTTACGAATTTCACGCGAACGAAAACGCGGGCAGAAGCTAGTAAATAATAAAATATAAAAATGTGTTATAAAATCAAGTTAGATATCCTACATGCATTGAGATAATAATACCTTGTTGCTTTCGTCGACCCGCCTGACTTTCGATTAAGCGCATCGTGATAATATAACTTGCGAAATCATGAAATACGACGATTTCACGATACGCCGCGCGTATCGTGAAACGGCCAGGCAGATCACGATGGTTATTTCTCGGACTACGACATACATATCACACTGTCTAGGAGCATTTCACGTTTATAAGCATAACTTTAAAGGCACTGGCTCACACAGGCGGAATTACTTAAATTTTTGGTCAAAACCTTATGACTGATTCGAAGAGATTGAAGAAAAAACATGAGTAGCATACAATTAAGCTTTATTTAACTCCAATTTACAACCTTTATTTTAACTATTATTCATTCTCACATTTCCATATCCAAAAATTCATATGAAACCAAAGGGCATTGTCTACTTTTTATAGAAATTTGGCTCGGAATGAACAGTGTCAATATAATACAAGTTTGATAGTTAATAGGCCAGTAGGAAAGAGAATATTGTAATAAGATTGTATCGTGATGCTTCTAAGACTAGTTTTGGGTACTTGTTTTTTTAAATAAAACACATTTTTATTCATACATGTTGTTATTCTTCTGACTCATAAGTTAATAATATGTTGTCTAGGAACTGGGCAGATGCATATATATTATTTTGGTACCTTGCAGAGCTAAAAAAACGAAATTATAGTCCATACATGAGCGCGGCAACCCTCTGTTCATCGGCCTTTTTTTGTGTGGGAAATTATCAAATTACTTCTTCCGCTCTGGGCGGATCGGGAGGGCGTGTCAGACTCTTACTGACTAAAACCCACCCGTGTTCCTTCAGTAATGCCTGTACGTTGCCAGGGACCACGGTTACTGGACCACCCTTTCGGACTTTCCCGCGACTCCGGCTATTACTACTATGCAGTTGGAGATGTTGATTGATTGTATTTCATCCCTGACTGTTATTTTCATTTTCATGTAACATTTTCGTGTTTTCGTTGGCACGTACCACTTCTGGAGCGACCCACTGCCTTATAACAGATACCAATTCCACAAGATCGAGGGTATGCCTTCTCCTTTGCTTGATATCAGTACACCACAATATTCGCACATAGGATCTGTAACACAGTTTCCACCGGCAGGAGTTGAAGCGAAATTACCTCGTTCGTATCCGTGCGATTCAGGTTTCGGCGAGTTTGATATCCATATTCAAGCTGGGGTCAACGATGGGATTGGTGTCGGAGTTCATAGGCGTGCCGGGGTCTATGTGAGAAGGAGTATCAGTACCCAAAACCAAAACAATACTTGAAAAAGATCACAGTAAAACGGGGACAACAATATTCACGATGCCAAGAAATAAAATGACTTGAAATGACAACTCTGACATTGGCATAAACTTTTTTTTATATAATCCATATAATCATTGTTAAAAAGTGAAATTCCTTGACCAAGTCGATACTTTAAAATACTTTTGTTTTCCAAATTTATGGATAAAAAATGTAAGTGAATTACAAATAACAGCAATAATTAACTGTAAACTCTAGACTCTGATATGAATGAGGAAGAAGTAATTTAACTTCAAAAATATCAATTAGAATGGGTTTGTAAATAATTATCAGCATCACTATGAAGTAATGAAGGTCGAGTACTGTCTATATGTCGAAGAATAAAATAATTTCAGTACTTATTAAATACACTATTCGTGGGTGCAAGTTGATACAAAAGTATAGAATAATTAAGGGCTTAAAAACTAAACTTGATTTTTGATTAATTTGTTTCTTTTTAAGCATCGTGTCCACACGAAGCTGAAAACGGACAAAGTCATTTCAATTTAATCGGTTCATAAATTCCGAGCAAATTAGCTGAGACAGACAGACATACACACGGGTAATCCTATAAGAGTTTCTTTTTCTCATTCGGACGTACGGAACCCTAAAAAAATTACGGTTGCGGCAAAATTGTATTAAAACTTTACAACGACTTATCTTACTTGTGTGTTAAAGATCTAGGTAACTGTTTTTAAACAAAATTTTAATTTTTCGTACATTTGTTAATCAAATTAATATTGGTAGTTTTTTTCTATACCTACCATGGACCGCCGACATTTAACCAGAGAAGGGATGTTGAGAGAAGCTGAAGGCATTAGCACCTGTCAAAGCGTCATAATTATCAAGATTGTGGTCTCTCTACCGGGATGCTGATGAGGTAGTTCAGCGGCACACTAGGAATATTCGGGTAACGGGTAACTAGACAAGACTGATTTTTACAAATTAAGGCCAAAAATCAAACCAATAATAGCAATCGGAACGCCAGGTCCTTGTTAGCGATCAAACTGTCAGGGAGTAGGGTTGCCAGGCCCAAAAGAGAAAAGCCGGAGACAGATTTATATTTAGCCGGACATTTTGCCCTGAAAGCCTGACACGCTGTTTATTTAAGAAAAAAAAAGTATACTTTATTTGTGTGTTGATTACTGTTTTTAAAACAATCAATAATCAGGCCACTTTTGGCGGCGCGGGGTTGACCAAAAGCTTAACAAAAGCCGGACAGGCCGGACTTGTGTATATTTGGGCCGGACACGATTGTAAAAAGCCGGTGCCTATCAGGGAGGAGACTGCATGAAGTTAACCTTCATACTCGTAGACCATTTCGGATTCCAGCACTGCAACTAGGTAATCACGGATGAAGACTAAAATAGGCTGAGAATATTTGCCAATGGTGTTCAGATGAATTCCGGTTCAGCTTCCATTCAGATACACGAAGAATACGTGTTTGGCGGACACCTGGACGCGAGAGATGCCTGCGAAATCCCCAGGAAGTCCATCCATATCAAGGTGGAACAATCATGGTATGGGCGGGAATATGCCTAGGCGAGAGAACTACCCTCGTTTGGGTAAAAGACAACTTAACGGGTCCAAAATATCATGTTAAGACGCTAGCACTTTTAGTACGGTTGCAAATGTTTCAGGATCTTATGCTATGCATGATTATGCCCGCCCACATACGGCCCGATTAGTAACTCAACGGCTACAGCAACAGAATGGGGCGAGACTGGACTTGTCCGCGCAGTCCACAGATTTAAATCCTATTGAGCACACGTGGAAAATCTGCAACGAAGAGTGACAGACGGTGAACTTTTCATGCTTCTTCGTCCTTATCCCGTAAATAGAAAGTGATAACCGCATTTTGAGTAGGTATGAATAAATCATTGCAGATGCGGTATAGGTACACATCCGAGGAGCTTATACAGATTATTAATTTGTGTATTTGTGTGTTCTGTTTTGTTGTGTTTTGTGTTTTACGAACTGCGTCCAATTAACGAATTTGTCCTTTCTTTCTTTCTCATTCTTATTTCATTAAAAAAATATGTTTCACATAATTTTGTTTCTTTCTAAAGTTTTATTTTAGTATGTTAACTTTTTAATATTTTTAGAAAGCCCTTTTAAAAAATAAACTCACATTTTTATTTAATTTCCTGTTAGGACATAAAAATCTGCGCATTTTGATTTAAGGATTCTTTAAGAAATTCTTCGTAGTTTAGTTAACATTTTTTAGTGATCCATGGTTTCAATATATGAATTAACTAGAATACTCCTAGATTGTGTTGATGAGTGTAGATGCTGTCGATGATGATAATAATGTAACAGTACAACTGTTTTCTTAATGTCCCTCGGCAAACTTCGTGTTTCGTCAGTCGTCGGATTTCTATCAGTTGCGTTTTGCACTTGGTAATTATGGTTGACGGCAACGCGGATACATACAACCACCAAATGCATAGGGCAACTGATAGAAATCCGACGACTGACGAAACACGAAGTTTACCGAGGGATATTAAGAAAATTGTTAAACTGTACCTAATTGTTTTGGTATAGGAAAGGTATCGATTAGGTATGTTTTAATTTTAATGTAAGAAGCAAGCTTGTAAGAATTTGAATATTATGTACTAAAACAACGAAAATTTGTTTCAGAAGAAGATTGGCATGGCGATGGACGAATGGATGGTAAGTCATAGCAACTAGTACCTATCTATAATCAACTACCTTCATATAACATAACATGATAAGTGGCACCTGATATATACAAGTCTGTTATATAAAACTTATTAGAGGTTCACTCATCCTCTATAGAAAAGAGAGGATCCTCCGGGTGTCGTGTCTGTTGGGCTACTGCCCGACGATTGATGTCGGGACGTTGTATATAATATGCCACTCGTGCGGTAAACTTTACTTACGCGATGCAGGATTTTGCGTGGTGTCAGTGTGATGCGTAGTTCGCATGTGGCGATGTAGATGCCGCCGCAAACTCAGTACCTAACATTTTATCTGCGACATAATATTATGAGGCTGATATTAGCCACCTAGGTACCTCACCTATTACGAAAAGAAAATGTTCTGAGATTCTCATTTAATTTAACTTTTCTACGTTTTTAGTTTTGATGATGAGTTTCTTTGAAAGCAGTCATGCAGTCCGACTGTTACATTTGAAAATTGTGATAGGTACTAACAATCTCACCTATTATTAATTGTACATATAATATAATTGGGTACGTACTGGTATATTTATCGGACAGCACAAAAAATGCTTGTAGGTAACGGCGTGTTAATTATTTTTATTGAGCACAGCCACAAGTAGATTGAATCCTCTTAACCTGGGAGACCTTTTAATCATTATTATTATTGTTCAGGTCTTAGCTCGGTCTTCTCAATTAAAACGTAGCAAATCTATTTTTAGTTGGCCATACTCCCAAAATGGGGAGCCTGTTCAAACTGATATGCTGAGACGTCCACATGCTTGAAGAATGTCAAATAACAATAGGTAAAATAAAGTGGTCTAAATGTCCGCCACTAACGAGACTTCTCTTAGCTTCGTCTTAAACAGGCCAAGTGCAAGCCATGTTAGTTATCGTGCCGAATTATTATATGGTTAGATAGTTAATCTAGTACAGACAAGGGCAAATAGTCTTAGCGAGATCCAATTCAATTGATGAAATTAAATGAAATTGTTTATTCTGTAAATAGGATATCGGAATCGCCCGCGGCTTCGCCCGCGTGAAGGTCGCAAATTATCCCACGGGAACGTCCTAAAGGGATAAAAAGGATCCTATGTGTTAATCCAGGTTATAAACTATCTGTGTGACAAATTTTATCCAAATCCGTTCAACGATTTTTACGTGTGTGAGTAACAAACATACAAACTTTCACATTTATAAGCTAGGTGAGGTCGGCGTTTCCTATCTGACTACTTTATGAAGAAAGGCCGAAACAAACTCAGAGGTCGCAGTCTCTTGTAAAGTCCAGAGACATACGAGTAATATTGGTCACGCCATATGTGGACCATGTAGATTATTTATTGTTTATTTATTTATTTGCTAACATGTAAAACACTGGGTAGTAGGCATGCATTAAAATTTCATGAGACATGCACCGTAAGGGCACTGCAAATGTTTCATATCAAATGATTAAATTAGATAATATAATATTGATTCTAATTATTACAAAACATTACATTTTAATAAACATTAGTTATTTAATTATTACATTTTATTTCAAATATATCATTATTATTCATTCTTTTATGCATTTTAGTAATTATAGGTAAGCATAATATAGTAAAGTCATTAGTGTCTGAAATGGTGTTTTGAGGAAAGTACCACACGGTTATATCTTTCCTGCGGGCTTTGATTGTTCCCTTTAGTCGGAATAAGCAATTTCAACATGAGCAAGACAACTAACCATGACGATACGTCAAAGAAAAAAAAAAACATAAATTTTGTGGAAAACGAAGCAATTTTTTTATTTATTTTTTGTGTAGGTCCAGCTTAGCATGAATGAGAGACAACTAGCGCCTGACGCAAGTTTTCAAATGAACGAATTTTGATAGAATATGCGCGAAAGTTCGTAGAGCCTGTGTTCAGAACTGCCAAGTTACATCGGCCGTATTGTAAGATGGATGTAAAGCAGATCATTAAAGAAACATTTATGTTTAGAAAGAAACGTACCTTGAGGAGCTCGTGGCTAAGTAATAACAGCCGCAGGGGTCGATCTATCATGTTAAGCAACGCTTGCCGGGGTTGGGCTGTGCATGGGTTACCATCTTGACATACCGAGACTCCTCCGTGCCTCGGAAAGCACGTTAAGCCGTTGGTCCCGGCTGTCATTCGTGGATCTTTGACATTCGTTACGGGTCGGCAGAAGCCCGAAAGTCTAACAACCAGTCTTACCAAGGGGTATTGTGTTACCCAGTAACTGGGCTGTGGAGATCAGATAGGCAGTCGCTTCATGTAAAATACTGGTACTCAGCTGCATCCGGTTAGACAGGAAGCCGACCCCAACATAGTTGGGAAAAGGCTAGGCATATCGATATTGAGAAAAAAAACGTACCTTATCAAACGATTCAAAAAGTGCACGACCGGCTATCTAATTACGTAACTATAACATTTTCGTAAACGATTACGACTAATCTGTTTCATTTTGACAGTTCAACAACATTCATTGCGTTATTAACGTTGTTGAGCAGATTATTTTGAACTTTTGAAGCAATGGCTTAGCAATCTGTTTCAAAACGATTTAGATTCTGATTGATCGCGTATTATGTAAATAGGATACGGAACACTAATGACAATAATTGCGTCACATTCAATGAAAGAGAAGATAAATCCTAATCATAATTTGATTGACGAACGAGTTCAAAAGTTCAGAGCTTTTACTGAATATGTAACCTTGTAATAGTAGGCTACAAGGCGCCTGAAAGCACAGCTCTTGAGCAAAGCGTGAAAACTAAGGTATTTAAACGAACAGCTGTTCAAAAAATCAATAGCTCAAACTCAAAGCATTTATTTCAATTAAACCATTTACAGGCACTCTTGAATTGTCAAATAGTCGGTCAGTTAGTCAGAAAGTTGAAGCTAGTTGCCCGTTCAAAAACGTAGATCTTTATGGAGAAGAACGGGCAAGAAACTCCAAGGACACTCTTTTAAATATAGAAAATGACTAAATCCTGGGTACGTTATTCTTGTTGCTTCTTTAAGTGAGAACAATGTACATTGTACACGTAGCATTATTATATTTTCTATCAAAGACGCTCAATGTAAAAACCAGCCATCTCAAAGTGACGAATTAGAAAACACCGCTTCTGTATCAACATGTAGAACGGAAACCTTATTAAGGGAGTAATTTTCATTAATAATCTTAGAAAAAAGCCATTTTTTATTCACAATTTTCGTGATGGGCGGCTAAAGAAACTGACTTTTATCAGTTAGTAGGGACGGTCGACTCTTGACACCGTTGCGTTTGTGTGGATGGTTTATTTTTAGCTATTCGTGTTGATTTCTAGCTACGCACTACTGTACATCTGGGTTTGTTTTACGGGCCGTACAATCAGCGCGGTTCCTTCAGCCGATGCTTGATCTTAACACGACGATTCGTAGTTTTCGACAAACGCTGCGCGTGCTACGTCGTCATCGTTAACACGTGTTCATGTAATTCCGGATTAAGCTGAAATAGTTCCATCAGTGGCCGTGTTTCTACTTTTAAATGAGTGCAAGTGAATCATTGGTGTGAAAAATAACTGTGGCGTCATTCATTCATAACGAGTGCCATAAATAAATTGTTAACATGTGAATGTTGTGTAAACAGAGAGTCAAGTGTTCCTTGAATTGTTCAAGATAGCTTAAGTGCTCCTACTGCCTGAGCCTGCATTGTACGAGAGTTGTAGAGAACAAGACTCAATGTTGATAAAACCGTTGCAGGTAAAATATTAAATCAATTCATAAACTAATAGTTTCTGCTGCTTCTCCTGTGCCAATTCGAAGATTTTGATTCATTAATCCAATTTCTCTGCTGGAAGCTGGTTCTTCTTCAACAGCATGAATGAAGATGGTTTCACCGGTAGTTATTTAAGTAGCATTCTTCTTCCTTTTCTTCTTCGAGTGTCGAGAGCATTCTATATTGAGTATGTCTAGAACTTGGATACGAGTTAGGTACATTAGCATTGGAATTGTCTTCGTTCTTTATTTTTATTTTATAGATCCCTAACCTTTATCTACGTCACTTTTTTTACTGCTTGTATACGTCTCCAATTATACGCCTACGATATTGCGTGATTGTAAATTTAGTTTGTCTGTAGTGTGTCTAATACGATGTATGAATATAAGTATTACAACTGCGAGTTGCTCCCACAGATTATCACAGTCACAGCCAATTGAGTGAAGCAATAGTTTATGAACACTATCTTAATTACGACTCATTGTGAGCACAACTGTAATTTTTGCAGTTGGTTTCAAAGCCACTTCATAAAATGATTTAGATTTTTTCTGTTGTTACGTATTTCAATTTGTGACAGTTCGTGTAATTACCTGTAATAATAGCGTATTCATGTGTTTGTCGTCTTTTTCAATTCATATTATGTACTTTCTGAGTTTATCTTGGACATTACTGACATCGGTGAAGGAAAACACCGTGAGGAAACCTGGACTTATAGTTAATATAAGTCTGAAATCGCCAACCCGTCTTGAGCAAGCGTGGTGATCAATGCTCGTGCCTTCTCTGTATGAGAAGAGGCCTTTGCCCTGAAGTGGGACAGTAACAGGCTGGTATTATATGTCGTAGGGAGATATTACAATAATATAGGTATAATTTGAAAAATAGAAACTCTTTGCAAAAAAAGTTACATGTGCAATGGAAAGGGTATATCTATCCAAAACGGGTTAAGACTGTAAAGTTTCAGCTGAAAATGAATTACCCAAAGAATTCTTACCAAATTCTTGGTGTCGTAAGTTTATTGATTTCAAATCATAACAAATGTGTCACCGTTTTACGGTCATTATCTCTTCACGTCACTTGCTAATCGACGAGATCAAACGAGCTGAGAATGCGGAGAAACACGAGCGGTTGGTTTCATGTACCTACCTACTGGTATTTCTCATAATATGTTCCTAACATTTAGATAGGTATAGGATTTGAAAACCCTTGCCGTATAGTTTGTTATCATCCACAACGTGTTCCTTTTGATGTCCC
The DNA here is from genome assembly GCA_914767755.1 of Agrochola circellaris. NCBI lineage: Eukaryota > Metazoa > Arthropoda > Insecta > Lepidoptera > Noctuidae > Agrochola > Agrochola circellaris. Next base: position 19,403,632 of record OU611840.1, on the reverse strand, counting down.
ATAACTCTAAGGTTATATGCTATATAAGTAAAAATAACACAAAAAGTCCTAGAACAAGGGTTCTAGGTAACTAGTAACTAGGTTCTGGTAAGGACGGAGGATGTTAGTCGGAGGCGGCGGCTATTGACGAAGCATGAGAACGAAAGGACGAACAAGCCCAAACATGAATTGTGACACGAATGTGAGAAAATGCGATTATACATATCATAACTTTAACGTATATGTCGCAGTACGATGATAGAAGCCTTGATATAGCTATACCCCTAGATATCCGTAGGGATATAAATCCCTAGGGATATAGCTATGTACCGTAATATAGTTATATGAAAGCGGTTCATAACTGTCTTACTAGGAAAATAACTGTAATACGAGCACGATCTAGTAATATAACTATTAGGGCACTCCGACAAAATAGGTTTGATTAAACAGTTAAAAAATAAAAATGTTAGAACTGTAACCAACTACGTCAAAATTGGTCGCAGTAACAAAGTAAGGCAGTTAACTATTATACCTAGGGGTCCTGGCGATCAGTTGGCCACTGAGTAAGGGAGGCGTAACTATACGAAATACAAAACAAAAAACACAAAACATATACAAAATATTGGCGACTTGGCTACGCGTTTCCAGGTCGCCAGAGTATCCAGTCTCCACATAGGGGCGCTGGTCGGTCGTGGCTAGGCTTCCGAAATGGCGACGTCGCCAGGCGGTAGCCAAGTAAGTTAACTGTCATACATTTCAATACGAATTGTTTGGATATCTTACCTAGCCGGCGACATCGCCATGGGGTCGCAGTGTGTTAGCGCTCTTAATTTGATCGTCAGTTATCTTTTGTGAGTATTTTTACGCATGTACGCGAAGTATAAATGCTACACACAGATTACATGGAGTCCTTCCATTCTTCTTTCGATTAAACGGAAGAACGTGTCGCGAGTGGTCCCAGTCGCCTGAAGCTTCGTGCAGACCAGCGCGACGCGACGGCGCGACGCGACTCGAACAATACAATTTCTAAGAAAACTTCACGGTATAACAATACCCGGGGTCGCGTCGCGCTAGTCTGCATGAAGCTTGAAGAAAAGTAATGAAAAAATGGCACAACACAAAATCTCGCAACTGGGACCGTAAGGATACTATGCACGATGGTTTGTTACCATGCAACTGCAAATCAACGCGGGATTTTCTTCGGTTTGTTATTATGTTAATGGTAGGTGAATGTGAATGTGTAGTACCCATGTTTGATATAAAAGATGTGCCTTTTTCGACGAAGAACTAATAGATTGTAGAAAGCACTATGAAAAGCCATAATTAGTTGCTTATAAATTATAACAGACTGCAACAACTCAACCCTTTTTTAAATTCTTTTTACTTTTATATTTTGTTACTTACTTCCTGTTAGTCGGGAGATTTCCGATAATTTTATTTAATCCTTCTTCGATTACAACGTTTACATGCGTCGTATGTTTTTAAATATTTTTAATTTTTAATATTTTAAAGAATTCCTCCGTTTTGTCTAAATAGTAACTGTATATTTGCCTGTCCTTCTGTAGTATGTTTGGAGTCTTACAAAATATTATAGGTACCCCTACATTTAACCTCTGCACACCACCATTTTATGTTTTTGTAGGTACGGGTCCGTGTGACCTGTCACAACGTTTTGTTGAGAGCATCTCTCTCAACAAATCGTTTTTATTTTATTTTAATTGCGGTTTATTGCGACGCCTTGTAAAACTTTACTCAACGAAAGACTAGGTAAAGGTAGGTATCAGGTAGCCACTTATCATGAACATATTAATTAAATATACTTTAGGTACCCGTTTGAACCTGTAATTGGCTCTATGTTTCGTAAACAACTGTTATCCATTTGTTGCAGATATCGGTTCTCCTATTAAAAAAAAAAAAAAAAAAATATACAGGCTGGCAGGGACATTGACGCGAAAATTAGTACCATGGATTCAGTACATGATTCTTTCCCTGCGTCGAAATTATTTGACGGTTATTTAAAAAACAAACTGCTTTTTCATAGAAAAAAAGCCGTTGAAATGTATGGAACAGCAGATGTCCCTGCATCCCTGTATATACAAAATCTATCCTATAATATTTTAGTTTAAATGATTGCGAAAAGCTCTATAAGTATCAACATAGATATGAATAAAGTTCTAAAACAAAGCAATAACACTTATAAAGTGCGAAACGAGTATTTTCAATTTCGACATTGTTCCAATTTACGTTACGTTTAACCCGCGCGTTCGCTGCAGGGCCCACAGAACCTAGCGCAACGTGGGACATCCCAAAATGGTAATCATAAACACGTAGTGGGACACTCAACACATATAGACGTGGTACCACTACCACTATTGATGTGATAGTGTCCCAAAAACGTGTCAAAGTTTTTCAGCGTCGTTTTGATAACAGTTTTTTTGTTATATAGGTGGTGCTTCTGACGGTGAAACAGGCCGAGGGCCGGTCCGTGGGCGTAGCTCACGACGCGACGACCCCCGGCGCCACACCCTCGCCGGCAACCAACTGCTTCTCTACCCACACCACAATCCCGAGCATGTGGCCATCGAAGTAAGTCGACTGCTCTCTTTAACATTATTATTTTTCTCAATATCGATTTTGAGCACATCTTTTTGTAGAAGCTCTTCCATTCCCTAGTTTATATCCTCCTAATTAGTTTGTGTTTGATTTATTGTAGGGAATGCAAGTACAAATTGTTTCATTGAGATGTTACGTAATGTTCTCATAATTTTACCACGCTTCAGCTAAAATAATTATAGTTCGTGTAATTATGACAGAATATTGCAAGGAGCTCTAGTCGATCTTTCACCATAATACCGGGTTTACTGAAGGGCCTGGGGTATTCCATATACTCAATTGTATTCCAAAGCAAGTGGGTGGGTAATCCTAGTCACTCGGTTGTACCTGAGCAAATATTTCAGAAAGAGAAGATATAAGAGAACATCAGCACGCTAAGCATGACCACAACAGAAACGGGTTTTGTCGACGGACTAATAGACAAAATGACAGATTGTGATTGTGTATCTGTAATTTTGTCTATTCTTCCGTCGAGGAAAACGGGTTTTCATAGAAATGGTTCTATAATTGTCATGCTACGCATGCAGTGCAGGTTGGTAAATGTCACAGCTTATTGTTAACTCGCCCGAATTAACTCGCCCGAATCCGGGCAAATCAACCATTTTAAACGATCAAGTCCCCCGCGCCCCTTCGCGTGTATGTAAATATTCGCTTTTCTTGAGGCGATTCGCACGAGTTCATTTTATTTGTGGAGAAATAGGCAACTCCAGCAATACGTAGTAGTTAACTACACTGGCGCACATAAGTGATTAGAGTAAAATACTCGTATAATATATTTACATAAACAAGATGAAAAATGAATATGAAGATGCGTGGTAGATTACAGCCCATTCCCTCTCACAGAGAGGAGGCCTGTGTGTGTCACAGCTAGTGGGACATTTAGATGTTCCTTTGTGTTAGTGAAAACAGACAATACGTAAAACATCATTCGGCTTCAGCCGGTTAGACGAAACCGGGGTTGGTTTCCAGTTGTTTTCCCCAACATATTTGGGAAAAGGCACATTGAAAAATATCTCTATTAAATTGCGTAATTAGAATTTTAGTTAATTCGTAATTTTTGTTTTATCTATTTAATAATAATAATTAAATAGATATAACAAAAATAATTACAACAATATCATTAATAATTTTCTGTATAAGATCAAGTCCAAAATTAGTGAATAACTAGCTCACTCGACAGACCATTGTCCTGCCAAATTGCAATAATTCGGACAAAAACGGACGTTCAGTTTTCCCAAATTTTAAGTTTTTACGGGAACCTTCCAATTTCTCTTTCCATCTTTTACGAATATTTAAAAAAAAAGTAGTCAAATCGGGTCAGCGATATTCAAGTGATGCGTTTACCAATGAACAGTATTTCATTTTACATTTTAAATCCTTCTTTTTTCAAAATAGAGGCCAGCTTAACTCAGAAGTTAACAATAAGCAACTCGTAGAAAAACAATAACTTATTTAAGTAACTTCTATTACCAAAAAATAAAAACCCGGTCAAGTGCGTGTCGGACCACGCACAATGAACGGTTCCGTATATGGCATGAATTTATCCCAAAAAACAAACTTAACTATGTAGTTGAAAAACATATTCTCCCATTCATCGATATACGTTACGGTCAATTCTCCAACTGCAAATGGAAGTGAGCAACCGCAAAAAAAAAATGTGGTAAACTTACGATTTAAATTTACGATTTTCGGACTTTTTCCTTTACTTGTGCTGTGAGAGCTTGCTTCATGCCAAATTTCATGATTTTAGGTCAACGGGAAGTACCTAAGTTTTTATTTATTTGCGAGTATCAAAATATGTCGCTTAAATGGCCGTATATTTGTATTGCGTTGACTTAGAAGTTTGATTTTTTTAGAACTCTAAGGGACCATAAAACTACGTATTTGATATTAATTTCAACGTGATACCTCCACGAGTTCATAAGAAAAAGGGTCTTGACAGACTGACGGACGGACAACGAAGTGATCCTATAAGGGTTCCGTTGTTTCCTTTCGAGGTACGGAACCCTAAAACCTTTTATGTTCCCTCCGAAGTGGACCAGGCCGCCAGGTTATCCAACATTTTTTATGTTTTTGTTTTTCGTTTTTTATTAGCCCAGTCCTTCTCTCCCGATGAATCCACCAGAGTATGCCACCATCTGTAAGCTCCGCGATCACACACGAGGCAAGATCATGAACAAGAAGGTATAATTTGTGAATTTACACAATTTGTGTGTTGCCACTAATAATTTCAATGTTTCTACTAAACCCAAAACTAGTGGTAATGAAACGGTGTGCATTGCGCAAAATAACATTATCAAGCCGAGCTTTCACGTTCCTGCTAATTTATTTAATTGCTTTTTTACTATTTCGCTCTTCTGCTTTAGGTATTAATGGTCTATTACTACCCCGGTCTCAACAAACTAACATTCAGTTTTAGTTTTAACCTTCTTTTTATTTATTTTTTAATTAACCTTATAAAATTAAGTATGGTTTTATGCAATCCATAAAGGACAAAAAAAAAGGAGAAATGCGTTAAATAAAAACAAATGTTATTTTATAATATAGAACAAAAAATAACACTCTCCTTACCTACCCATTACTTACATATTTATTAATTTAGTCGCAACTGTAATTTGTTTACCACAATCATAAAAATGTGATTTGGTCACAGGTACTTTTCTTCTCTGTATATTGGTCACAGATTATATAAGTATTTTTTTTTGTGTTGTCGTCAAAAAAAGGTATTTAGCCCTTTATGAAATATTTTATTTTAATCCTAAGAGCCTAGACTCACTTCGCATGAAGCCTCCAGGGACAAATATAAGTAGTTTAGTTTTTGAGTCCCTACCGAGTCGGATGGAAATAAAAGAAATTCTTAGTTCAATTTTTTTAAATCAAGTTCTTGGTACAGAGTTTTGGCCGAAATGGTAAAAATACTGGGAGGGCAGAATCATGACGCAGTTATGGCATGTAAGACTATCGTCCGTAGGTATAACCCAAGAAGTAGTTAAACATATTTTTGCTGTCATATTAATTATTATTTAAACTAATAAATCGCAATTTTGGTAAACTACAACATATTAAGTAGGTGGGTACTTATCAAACGGTTTTGCTGATAACTCTAAAAAAAGTAGAAAGGAGGACCGGATAAAATGGTCCCCACGACCAATAACAACCACACATATCGATGGCCCCATCGAATAAACGTGCAAGAGTTCATACACATTTTTTTTTTTTTAATTTTTTTTTCTTTTGCCTGTCCTGCACCTACTTTTTTTTTTTTGTGAAATTTAGATTCAAAACACGCCTATTATAATACTGAATTTCTTTATTCTAGAATAAAGAAATTCAGTAGGCGTGTATTATTTCCCTAGGGAAATAATGAATTAAAAAGTTATAGGAATAATAATATAAGCTATTATTTTACCTATAATTCGATTATACATTATTTATACCTACTTACAATTAAAGGCTCGTTCAGGCCAGCGCGACGCGACGGCGCGACGCGACTCGAACAATACAATTTCTAAGAAACTTGACGGTATAACAATAACCGGTGTCGCGTTGCGCTGTCGCGTCGCGCTAGTCTGCACAAAGCTTAAATGAGCGTTGTTGAAATTTAAACGTTTTTATTTTTGCTGAAAAGTTGTAATTTTTCTCTTACAAGTTTATTCGGTGGGGCCATCGATATGTCATTAGATAGGCATTTTAATATAGAGCAACAACTTCTATCGCAGCTCATTTCAAATCGCTGTGTGAAAAAAGTTGTGGCGATATTTCGCAGGACTGTCCCTGGACGGTAGTTAATGGAACACTTGAATAATAATCACTTCTAGTGGTCTATTTTGAATATTTTCAAACGTATGCATTGCGATGATAGTACAATAATATGGTACTATCGAACTGATCTGATGATGAAGCAGGACGAAGATAACGGAACTCTTGAACTAGTAAACACATCTAGTGTGGGCTAGGTATGTATCTATCTATCGCACTTGTGACCAAATTGCACAAAAATATGTGATGTGACCTTACTATAATAACCCGTACTTACTTAAGGTACCTAACCTAACCTAGCAAAAAAATACATTTAAATCTGAACGCAAAATAAGGATAATAACAGAAGAGCTCGATACAATATTTGTAGGACCTTCAATGGCCCAGTGGCAACGGCCGCGACTTCTGAATTGTAGGTCGTGGGTTCGAACACTAGCAGGCTTACTTTGTGTAAATTATTTCTTCACCACTGCTCTCAAAACGGTGAAGGAAAACATAGTGAGGTAACCCGTATGTCCTAGAACCAAAAATTCGAAGACATGTGACATTTTCCGCATATTTTATTAAACATTTATTTTGTTTCAGCCCCCGATTGGTCGATATGGCCCACCTTCAAACAACCTGCTCTTCGATGACGACCCTGGCATCATGTCCGAAGTTGAAACCGCCTCAACTGGATTTCGGCGAGGAGGCAAACAACGATCTTCCCTCCCAGTTGTCCGCACCCCAAGCAAAACACTGGAACGACCGTTAGGTACGTATCAACTGAACCTTTATGTGTATTTAGAAAGAAAGAAAAAGTATTTATTGTGACTCGCACAGGAAATCACACATTAAACTAAAAACACACTAAACATAACACACATACACATTGCCACGTACATATTGGCTCCTGTAACACAGATTGCTACCTAGCTCAGGAGCCAGGGTTTCGAATAAGTATTGTTACACCTGTATTTTGTGTCAATAAAGAATTTATTATTTATTATTATTATTAAAAAAACAAAGTAACATTAAAATTAAAAAATATATATAAGTAGTGTGTGTGTAGTGTGTAGTTATTATTAAATAGGTACGCCCAAGCCGACCAAAACATTGGATGGAATCCAGTACATTTACTGGCAACTTGTGGAAATTCATGCTTTTAATATAATTGACGGGTTCTAGCTAAATCGAGTCCACTACTGGTTTATTAATCCTACAGGATATCGAATCGAGAGTAATGGACCTTTTTTTTCGTTTTGCCTCATCGTCGACTCGTAATTTAAAAATGTGTAAATTCATTTATTTTATTGTTTTATTATTCGAGTAAAAAAAAATGTAGACAATAGTGTGTGAGAATGAGAAGAGAAATAAGTATAATATATGAATAGAGTAGTAATATAGTAGCGTAGTCTTAAACTAAAATATTAAATGAACCCACACGTATAACGCCAAAAATTAACAAATATTCAAATAAATACATTAAGTTAAAATATATAAATATTATTATATGAGTAAACACTATTGAGAGAGACTCACAGTTGAGAGGACAGGTAATGCTCTTTTACTCGATATTTGAATAGAGAAACTGTTTTTAATCAAGGACGAAGTGAGTTCCACAGTCTTATAGTACTCGTATGAACAGAGAAGGAATAAGAATAGTAGCTAGTTTTGAGGATAAGATTTAAAGGAGGGATCTAAGGTGTGATCTAGATGGTGCGTTGCTAGGGCGAGCGTAAGAAAAACGGTCATGCAGGTAAGTAGGGAGGAGTCTTATCCTTCCTACTTACCTGCATGACCGTGCATGACCAGATTGTGTAAAATGTTAAAGAGGAGATATTAAATCCGAGTGTTCCTGCGAACGCGGATCGGGAGCCACTTGGGTCCCTTGCGAAGGTGAGAGATATGGTCATACTTTAGATGAACGAAAAAAAAAAGCGAATGCGTAGGTTTTGCAAGCGCCCAAGCTTGTTTAATAGCTTCTCAATAGCATCCACGTAGCAGGCGTCGACGTAATCTATAATCGGCTGAATAAGTGTCTGTGCCGAAGTGATGTTATTAAAATCACTTCGGCACAGAAAAGTTAAGAGTACTTATTACGTTATTGGCTGAATGTATGTTATAGTAGGTAAGAAATTTAAAAAAAAGCAAATAAATCAATTCCCGTTGACCAAGAATCATGAAATTAGGCAAGAAGGTCTTACAGCACAAGTGAAGGGAAGTTTCCGAAAATCGTAAATTTTTAGGATTATCACTAGTGTAGCAGTGATTGCCCAGTGGTGTGACCGTCGGACTGCCAAGTCATAGGTCTCGAGTTCGAACCCAAGGCACGCATCTCTGACTTTTCGGATTCATGTGCGTATTATTATAAAATACTTTTCATCCATTAAACGTATGGGTGCACGTCGTTCCTATGTCGGATCTATCGGATCTGTCGGATCTTAGGCTATATTCAGAATAACCTGACCATATCTAAGCTAGGCCACCCTATTACTCGACGGCAGCGGGCAGCGGGGACCTCTGACATCATAACTACTTAACCGGGCTGTCCTGTGGCTGCCTTAAGCTGCTGACTTAATGCCTTCAGAGAGCGGCGCTTTCAAATGCACAGTTTTATATCGAACTGACCTCACTCCCCGCGCCGCTGCCATCGAGAACAGCTCCATTTATGTAAATAGCGATAAATCTACTAACATAATACTTACAGACAAGAAAAAGAGTCACTTATTACGTACCTGCTTACCTACCTTATTTGAATACCACAGAAAACTTATTTTTTATTAAAAAAAAAAAAATTGTCTTAATAGCATAATCAAATCTTATTTAATTTGATATGAATAGCTACCATAGAATCGTAGCAAAAGTTGCTTGAAACATAAGTATCTACGCAGTACCACCGATTAAAGGCTCGTGCAGACCAGCGCGACGCGACGGCGCGACGCGACTCGAACAATACAATTTCTAAGAAAACTTCACGGTATAACAATAGCCGGTGTCGCGTCGCGCTGTCGCGTCGCACTTGTCTGCACGAAGCTTAATACAAATAGGACAAGTTCCGCAGTTTAGGTATGAAGAGCTTCATACCTCAAGACGGGCTCGCCGCGCACTTGTAGCTCTACAAGTACGCGGCGAGCCCGTCTTGCTGGGCTAATTCAGTGAGTGTAACGTAGTCAGATCTAAGAGTCACGCGATAGAAAGAGAGGCTACTTCTAGGTGAATATAACTGTGTCGTAGCAAGAGTGGCTCTTTGTTTAAATGATTTTGCGGTGTGCCATCTGTGTTAATCTTTGGCAGTACGCTAATGAATATTATTTAATCCATCCTACAAAGATATTGTTTGTGTAGGTGGTTGGTTTTGATTTCCATTGTACTTCGAAAACAACAAGCGCATAGGATAATTAATGGACAAGGACCGAATTCTAAATGTGTTAACTAATTCTAAACAAAATGAAAAAACAAGACACTTTTCATTTAGTTACTCTCAAATGTTTTTAATTTATGCCTGTTAATTAACGTGGCGATAACCGACTTTTAATGATTTTATACTCAAGATCACTTCTAAGCGAGTACTGTTAATGATTTGGAAAAAATATATGTTAAATTAGAGCATTTTCTTAATAACTTAATATATGAATATTTTAGATTATGTTTATATTACATAGAAAAAATAATTTTTAAAGTTATGTCTAACGCGGATAAAAAACTGAGAATCATGCAAAATCTATCAAGCGTATTTTTTCGGAAACCTTCACAAGTTTAAAGATAATTGAATTATTGTTCTTATAATGTACCTACGTGTTTTATTAAAATACCTTTTGTTTTATGTATAATAAATTAATAATGCGTCTAATTCGGGACAGCGCTCCTTGATGGGCGAGTCCTATTACTCGTACCTACTGGCTGGACGTACGACGCGTTGCGTGAGCTCAGTATAGAACACTCAAGCTTACCACTCAAGGTCACTGGCATATATCTGGCTCTTAATACATAATATACAGCGAAGGGAACTTCGTACCAACCGGGTGTCCAACGACACCTCACGTCTTTTTGTAAAGCATGAGTGAACAATTAAGGTCTTTTAAATGAAAAAGTAGCTCCATGTGTTGTCATTTCGGTATGGTGTTAAAGATTTGGTGCCATTTATTGTCTTATTTATAATACTAACTTCTGCCCGCGACTTCGTCCATGCATCGCATCGCATCGCCCGCACGCGTTATTACTTCGTTATCGCTTAGCGTTCTTTCTGAGTTTTATTCTTTTTGCTCGGCTCCTAAGGGTCGTAGCGTGATGTTATAAGGAATATAACCTTCCTCGAGAATTGGGCTATGCAATGCAAAAAGATTTTTTCAAATGCGATTACCCCCTACAAACAAACAACCTCTTTATAATATAAGTACCTATCTTATTTATCATATTATGAACTTAAGTACTATACGACTCGAATTCGCTGGACTTTAAAATAACTATCCATGGGCGTACCCAGCTTTTGGCCCAGGGGGGGGGGGGGGGTAAATCAGAAATATTGATCTCAGCCATGTTTTTACGCGTCTGAGTATACTGAGTGACCATTCAATTATAGCCGTAGAATATGTAATTGCAAAATAAGTCTTAACGTGACTCTAACATAACTTTTACAGTAGGTACTTAGGCATACAAAATCCAGGGGGGGGCCAGTTGAGGTATGCCCACGTAACTATCCTTGTTGAATGTTTTTCTGTCAAGCAACATGAGCTAAAACTAAACATTTTTGTTACAGGCTTGGTGTTCCTTCAATACCGGAATGAAACCAAACGAGCCTTGCTGCCGAACGAAATAACTTCTATAGATACTGTAAAAGCACTATTTGTAAGAAGTTTTCCGAAACAGCTGACGATGCAGTACATGGACAGCCCGCTGGTCAAGATCTACATCCACGACTCTTCGAAGGATATGTTCTACGAATTAGAAGATGATAGGTTAGTTGACTGACCTTTCGTTCAATTATTTTCAGGTTATTAAATGACTAGCAGCGCCCCGCGGGTTCACCCGCATATGTCTCGATCCCGAGGGAATATCGCGATAAAAAGTATTACAATTTTTTTTTGTTTGTCATCTCGTAGTTGACCTCTGAGGTCATGACTACTTAACCAGGTTATCCTGTCGCTGCTTTAAGCTAACTTAAAGCCTCCCGCTAGAGCATAGTACTATAAACTGAACGACTGCTTGCTAAGGGCACCCCCCTGTGGGGTACGAAACTCGACTTAGGGCGTCGCTGGGGGGAGGACAGCAAGCTGGGATAGGCTGGATCATAACTGGATGATTATTATTATCTGGTGAATTTAAAGCTACAGGCTCAACTTCGGCGCGGGCTGCCACTTCATCGAGCAAGGGTCGGGGGGGTTTAAAAAGTATCATCTATGTGTTAATCCAGGTTATAAACTATCTGTGTGCCAAATTTCATCCAAATCCGTTCAGTAGTTTTTGCGTGAAAGAGTAACAAACATCCATCCTCACAAACTTTTGCGTTTATAATATTAGTAGGAGTATAATCGACCTCGTCATTGCTTTGCTTCGTAACAAATGCCAGAAAAACGAAACGTCACTGAGGTCGAAATTTTAACTGTCACATAGACAAAAATAGATCTTGGCGTTTAATGACGTGCAGCTCAAAACACACCCAAAGCGGGTACGTGTCGGGAGCGGGAGCCGCGAACGCTTGTATTCACGCGCGATCAATGTGAACCCAGTTTAGTTAGGTATTAGAAATATATCAGTATTGGGATAAATTATTCATCCCATCTACGGAACCCTTCATTGTGTGTGCTCCGACACGCACCAGGCCGGTATTTTTTTTGTTATTATTTAGTTTCTCTCAAACGTTGTTAATTTATTTCATTTTGCCCAATATTTTATACGTACATATAACGTAATATCGAAAGGAACTTCGTCAAAAACGTTCATTTCTTTTCTGTTTTTGAATGTCCATTATTTAATTGAGGTCGGTTCACGAATCCATGATGAAAGTGTCGATAAGAGAGGGCTTTAAAAGGCGGTAGGGCGACAAGGAAACTTTTAAAATGTGTGTTGTTTCATTGCAGGGCAAAATTAAATTTTATATTGTGTATCGAGAATTCGAGATTTCTGTTAGTTGGATATTTAAAGTTTTTAGTCAGTTATTTTGTTAAATCTTTGCAAAGTTACAAACATAACAGCCGGTCGATTCTGTAAACATATCACCGTGAAACTTAGGTGCAGTGAGCGTGAAGTGAGCTATCAATAGTGTTAATCCCTAGCATCCTGCCGGTCGATTTGTGACAGTGACAGCTCACTTCACCTAAGTTTCAAGTTGATATTTTTACAGAATCGGTCAAGAGTTAATTGATGACTTGAAACTCTTTGCCCCCAACATTAGAGACTCCAGCAGCTCAGCTAGGTACCTACTGACTGAAGATGTTACTGATCGCCACTAGGGTGGAAATATTAATGGGAATGTTTAGTCATGCATGACAAGACGTATGGTCAAGCGTGGGCAGATTCTGTTATCCTTGAAACTAAACTCTCGGATTAGAAACCTAAGCTCGATATCTAACCTTGATTTATTCCTTGCACGGATTAATAGTCAGACGAGAGTGAAGTGAATAGAGGCTAAGCTAAACCTCACCTTTAACAGGCGCCGAAACCGTGGTTTACTCTTCTCATTTATCGATATCTATATTCACTAGTGGGGATAGTTTGACCATAATACCACCGACAAGAATAGAATAATTACAATGCTACCTTCTATTGTCTACATTAAGCAACTTCTGTACCCCTTTTTTACGAAACGGAGCAGTATGAAATTTTAAATGGACAAGGAGTGGAGACAGCTGATATTTTTATAAGAAATAAGTTAAATGAATAAATTAAACATTACACATACACTTTTTTGTTTATGGTTAAGGATAATGACATGGCAGCATGGAATTAGCATGTAATAAATATGGAATTAGTATCTACCTATCAAAAATGAATTATGGTCGAATTTCGACCACTAGTGGTTATTTATCGGTCTTGTCCATCGACTAGAATAGAATAATTACTATGCTACGTTCTATTGTTTATTTCATAAATTGTCACGTATCAAGCCAGTCGGTTTAGCGACGCCGACGGCAGCGTATAATCAGGGTTATTTTCTAAGACCACGTGCACAGGACAGCTGGCTTATATAATCTATAAAATATATCCTTATGCATCGATTTACATCGAAGGATACGCCTTACTGCATCAAAAGATGACCGATGTAATACCTTTAGCTTTGTTTGAATTTTTGTAGTTGTTGGTACATTTCCTGAAGGCACAAGAAGGCATCTTTTTACAGCTGTGTGTATTAAAAACGAGAAAGTTACTCCGATGTATCACGAACTGTGACCAATGAGGAAATGATGTTCGAAATGAGCAACGTCGCTTAATCAGTCGCGAAAAGTGTCACTCCTAAATTGACACTTTTCGCGCGACGTAAGCTTGGTGAGGGCGAATCCTTGATGTAAATCAATGTCCCTAAGATAAGGCCAATAAAACGAGCTGGAATTTTACCTAGAAATGGCCTTTGATGTTTGTACTAATGTTGTTTCTGAATAGCAAATGAACACGCTTAGAAGGTATGACATTTTACTAGAATATAAACTTTACAGAATTTTGGATTGGGAAGTTTAGAATAGAAAACAATATTCAAAAAAAAAAAAAAATACTTAATATTATTTTTTTATTATTTTATTTATTATTATTATATTTATCCAATATTTTTAATATTATTAAAAATATTGGACACGTATTTTTTCTTTTTTTACGTAATCTAAAGATTAGGGCGATACATTAAGGTGAAAAGTACCATGACGTCACGAGTAGGTATGTAGATTTTATACATACTAGTGACGTATCGATCCCACTCCCCAACTTAAAATGCGTTTTATCTAAGCATTTTTTTATTAATTTGATAAAGCAAAAAATACGTGTCTAATATTTTTTTAATATCTAACTGACGGAATAATTAGAATTTCATTGTTTTTGCCCAGGCATCATCCCTATTTAGCCATATTCTGCAGTTCCGCAGGCTAGATTAAATTGAATTTTCGCCGGGAATATTGTTGCGAGTTGTTTACGTCGTTAAGATTTCCGATGTTTCTGCTCCTGACACATTGTTTACCTTTGTATTCATAAGGTAAATATTAAATGTAGGAAAGGATTTAACATTGTTGTGCATCAAATTAAATTAACTGACTGATAATATTTCGATGATTTTATTTACACAATTATATGAATATTTACTTTAAAAATTATTAAAGTAAATATGGAGGTGTGTACCACGGTTAAAGTGTGAGGACTATTTCGGTATTTTTTTGATGTGTAACAGTTTTCCTCCCGCTTTCCTTCAATCTGTGGAGTAGTAAAACTGTGGGCGTGATTTCGTAAAAAGGGACGGAAGTGTGTAACAGGAAGCCGGGGAAGCGCGCGCTATTTCATTTGACCAATGAGTGCACGCGGTGCTAGAGGTGGCTGTTAGAAACGACCTTGACGAGGCCCCGCCCCCTTTAATTTTGTTTAATACCTACCTTAATGTTGCTTATTACCAAGGTCAGATGTCAGATGTTACACATCATGTGCGACTACTGTAAAGGCTCGCAAGTTTTTTATTTTTATTTCTCATGTGGTTAACTTAGATTGTCTGGTAGTTTGAGTACTTTATGCGGCCTACCAAAATACCCTTTCCTTGGTAGATAGTGTTCGTCGAGCCGTTGAGCTCCTTAAGTTCTGAGTTGAGCTACACGACTACTGACAAATCCGTGCACTGACTGGACTGGTCCACTTCAATATGCACTGCAATATTCTTTCCTCAAAAGGCCATTTCAGACACTAATCTGTATGGTCCTCATGTGGCCCGACCAAGATTATGTCTGGACTTCAAAAGAGACTGACCTCCGAGTTTGTTTCGGTCTTTCTTCTCAGAGTTGTTGGTTAAGAAACACTGAACTCAAGTAGTTTTTTTTTTATCCATTTTATATTTTCCGTTTGCACCACACAATCAAGTTATCGGTTAATATCTATTAGTAATTACACATATACTTAATCAAAAAACTAGATTAAATTACAAAAAACTATTCAACAATTAAACAAAATTAGGTAACATTGGGTAGAATTAGTTAAAATTTGACAAAATTAGATAAGATTAGATAGAATTGGGATAAAAATTGGAATAAAACTATTAATAACAATATACTTCCAATTTAATTTACTTAGGTACTCCAAAGAGATTGTACTGGGAGTGGCAATGGACTCCAAGTACTGAGTAGCAGTGTTCAGGAATCTCAGTTCAGAACTCGCGAAGACATCCGATGATTCGACAGACAGCAAAGTGTTGTTAATATGGGTGAGGGCTAGGTACAATGGACTGGCTTTGAGGGTTATAGATGGTACTGTGGCGGCATCTACATCGCCACATGCGAACTACGCATCAAAGACCTGACGTCACACAACATCCTGACGTCACTCAAATCCTGCATCTCGCAATTAGAGTTTACCGCACGGTGGACATATATACAAGCTCCCGACATCAACCTCTGGGCAATTGCCCGCCAGACATGACACCCGTCTGGTCGGAGGATCCTCCCTTTTCTATGGTGGATGAGTGAACTTTACACCCTGTTCCTCATACCCCTAAATTGGTGACCCCGATGTGATGAACGTCAACGCAGCCTTCGTGCAGCTTACACCTCTAAAGTACTGGTTCGAGGTATTGAGAATAGAGGACGTTGTGGAGGGTGAGGTGCATGTCTAATGGGTAGTGGAATATTAAAGGAGATGAACTGTAGTAAAAAGGAATTGAAATGGGTAGGTACCTACCACGAATTAGTCGGATGAAATATGTGACGAGACTAAGAGTTCTCCTTACTTCTAAACTTTTGTAGCCATACCTAGCACAAATGGTGTTGAGTAGGTACATGTACCGGTACGGGTACGGGAAATTTTAATGTGTGAAACTGTTTTCTAACCCAATTTACAGAAATAAAGTATCATTTATCATCATTTCATCATTTAGGTCATGGAAACCACACGACAGTTGATGTATGTACAGCTGAATAGTAGCGATACCCGAGTACTGTCCAATTTCCTAATTGAACAGTAAGTCGGGTTTACACACATAAGCTTATAAGCCTCCTGGCTTATGTTTCATTTATCATTTATCAATTAAACTAGCTTTCGCCCGCGGCTTGGACACGGGAATTAACCCAGGTCATGGCCTTTCCATATGATTTTGCCGTGGAGTTGCTTGCCGGCTCTTCTCCATAGAAAACGACCCATTGGAACCGTGCACCTAGCTTCTTACGTTTCATAAGTGCGGGATCTAGGTTTATGTGAATGAACATATTTTGATTTTCCTTTCATCCTAATCTGTTCAGTCGTTAAGGCGTGAAAAGGTAACAAATAAACAGAGTGAAAAATAATTTTAATTATAAATTCAAGTAATCCTATACTATTAAATGAGCAATATTTGTATATGTCTCAAAATGATTTGAAAATTCGAATTTTCGCGAAATCCTAAGGATAAGGCGAAAACACGGCTAATTAGACAATGGTGAAAACATTTCTGCGAGCAACCTGGAAGTAGCGCTTACCGATCGCTGCCGCGGCACCGTTCGCTTCGCTCGCTCGGCTCGCGCGCGGTTGGTCACTAACCTATTTCACCCAGTTCAATATGACAAATCATACAATCTGCCTGCCAGTAGATATAATTAGACAATGGTGAAAACATTTCTGTGGCAGATTGTATGTCCGTCAGATATATTATTAAAAAATATTGGAAGCGTATTTTTATTTTTTTACCTAATCAAAAGATTACAGTAACACATTGAGTTAAAATGTGGCATGACATCACTTCCCGGTAGATTTTATACTGAATTGTGCCGTAGCGGGCCCCCACTCAAACTTTAATGCTTTTTATCTAAATCATTTCTTACCCATATGGTAAAGCAAAAAATACGTGTCTAATATTTTTTTATTATCTGACTGACGGTAGTTTTTTTTTTCTCCCCTGTTAACATCCCTATTAGGGCACTCCGACAGTTATGAACCGCTTTGATATAACTATATTACGGTATACAGTTATATCGTTAGGGATATAACTATATTACGGCTATAATGATCTAACTGCGAAATATTTATTATAACCACGTTCTCGAAAACGGCTCTAACGATTTCGATGAAGGTTGCAATTATAGGGGTTTACGGGGGGCGTACAATCGATCTAGCTAGGTCTCATATCTAGAAAAAAACATTTTCTCTATTTTAAGTAGGTACTTCGAGAACGTGATTACAAATATACAGGGTGGAATTGAATTCATGAGCCATCTCTTAAAGGGTCATTGTACTCATCATTATGAACCACTTTCAATGTCGGACCATACCTGAAATCCCGAAAAATTATCAGCTGTTCCCTACATTCTGACGAGGTATGCTGTTCGCATAGCTCGTCAGAAAGCATACAGTAACCCCCCCGGTTTACGCGACCCCGCTAGGCGCGATTTCGGTTTTACACGAATTTCATATTTCGCGCTATAATGCATCGCTTTAAGCTTCGTGCAGACCAGCGCGACGCGACACCGGTTATTGTTATACCGTCAAGTTTTCTTAGAAAACTTGACGTCGCGTCGCGCTGGTCTGTACGAGCTTTTACGCGACTGGACGACTAGAAACAATTCATTTTTTTTTATAAATTTAGACGTTCGAAAGTGTCTACTTGAAAAAAAAAATTGACTTTGACTTTGGCGGATGCATTGATTGGTCAGACAGTGATATTAATCGCATTATAAGTGTTCAGAAATCAATACAAAACCGTGTTGTTTCCTACAAAAGACTTTTGTTAGAACGCAACGCGAACAAAATGCTACTCAAAAAACATTAGATAACTATTTCTCATGTGATTCTAAGGATTAATTACCTATGTAAAAACTTTTCTGAAACAATATTAATAGTCTGATTCTGTTTCATTTTTGCAATAAAAGCACTTTAATTATTTATTTGGCTTGATATTTCATCATACCCCGAAAACCTTTGTGCAGACTAGCGCGACGCGACACCGGTTATTGTTATACCGTGAAGTTTTCTTAGAAATCGTATTCTTTGAATCGCGTCGCGCTGGTCTTCACGGGCCTTTATACGCGAATTTCGTTTAACGCGATTTTGTTTGGAACGCATCCCTCGCGTAAAGCGGGGGGTGGGGTATTACCTACTGTATTTATGAAAACCTTTGGAAAGAAAAATGTAATAATTATTTGGGAATCCTGTGGACTGTGAAAACGAACGTAGTCGGCACCCTAATTCCGTAACAATCCCAATCCGAAGGATTTTTAAGGAAATTCCTAATCCATTAGGTAGATACTTCTTAAATTATATTTAAAAATTCGCCTGCTCGACAACGTAAATTAACGCAATGAATATTTTTGATACGTCAAAATGAATGTCATTTCATCGATCTAAGTTTGTTTCGCAAGGACGGACGTTTTCAAGGTAATATAAAAGTTTTATACCTTTTTCATACTAAAAGACGGGAGTGATATGAAGATTCGAATGCCATTGTTTCGACGCACTCTATTTGGAAAAAAATCGCGAGTGGTAGGTACTTCAGTTCGAACATTGAATCGAAAACTGCTTTATTGAATGTCATTATCGCGAACACGCTGATGCGAAAAGCTTTTTGTAACAGATTAGTTTCGATACGCTTGTATCGAAATCCACTGTTACGTTAATTTGTCTAAGAATCGAACTCACGACTGCGATATGAGACACAGCAAGCCTCGTCTTTGGTTTGGGTTTGGGATGTTTCCCAAACCCAAACCTCAGCTGGTCCGATAAGTTTTTGATCCTTATAAGAAACAGGATCGATTGGCATCAAAAAAAGTTTTTGTGAAAACTGCCCATTTTCTTGGTGACTGTATTTTTTTTTTCTGAATCTGTGAATGCAGATCAGAATATCTAAAAAAATTAAGGACAGTTTCCTAATACCGTTTTCCTGTAGTAACAACGGTTAAGGTAGGTGCCCTTACTGCCCCATCTCAAAAAGCCAGCCTGTATATATAGGTACACATAGGTACCAACCTACATAATCTCACCCTCAATCAAAACGATAAATACATCACTGCAATTTAGGTCTCATTAGTGATAAAAATGAAATCATATATTAGTAAGTAGGCATACATAGTTGTAATACCAAGTATATAAATTCAAAAGCACTGCACTAATTGACCAGGGGGTGCCACGGGTCCGAATCCAAGTACCCGTGGCACCCCCAGAGATGTCCTCAAGGCGTGCCTTGGGTCTTGAATGTTCCCGTGGGGGTATATGCAGAAATTACAGAACGCCACCTGCCACGATCCTAAAAAATAGAATTATGTTGTGGAAAAACTCGAAACATTTTCGCTTTGAATTGTAGGCACAACTCTGAAACTCGAACTTGAAATAACCTGGAAAATAGCTTCAGAACCTTTGATTACTTACAGAACATCACAAGGGGTTGAAACTTTTACGCCATCTCCCCGTCACATAGCAAACTAAAGCTCGTACACTTACAAACAACGCCATCTCTTGACACGTGCTGCAAACAGATATCCTTCTCTGTGAGGTTTGCTACTAGGTTGAGCCGCTGTCCAACTATTGTGTTTGTTTACGAGAAGCCTGTTTCGTGGGTCAAAAAAATGAAAACAAGAAGCACTTTCAATTTGTAAAGCAAACATTAGGTACAGTTCAACTTTTATGGGTATTTTTTTTATCTGAATCGGGTTACGATGACAGTTTGCGGGATTTTCGATGGGAAATAATACCGCCGGAAAATCGGCGGAACACTTTAACTGAAGAGATAAAATGTTTGAACGTAGTGATAAGAAACCGGTACCCTAATTACGCAATACACGATCAATCAGAATCTGAATCGTTTTGAAACAGATTGCTAATCCATTGCTTCGTACGTTCGAAAAAAAAATCTGCTCAACAACGTAAATATCACAATGAATGTTGTTGACCTGTCAAATTGAAACAGATTAGTCGGAATTGTCAACGAAAATGTGTTGCGTAATTAGATAGCGGGTCTTTTTGCTCAGCAGGGCTAACATGCCAAGCGCGAGAACGCTCTCTCTATCGATTTATCTAAAGCATAATTGCAACATTGGCTTGAGGTTCGGTTTCATTCTTTCGATTTAACGTCCATCTCTTTTAATTTAGACATGTTAGTTATTCGTGTACCCGAGTTCTGTACATAATAAGTATAAAACAAAGTCGCTTTTCGCGTTTGTTTGTATGTCCGCATTGTTCTTCTAAACTACGCAACATTTTTTGACGACGTTTTCACCATCGTTTAGATCATTTAACCCGGAAGGTTTATGTGTATATTACGTTAGTATTAAAGTTACGTTTACCTAAGAAATCTCAATGTTTTGTGAGTCGTAAAAACCGTGCGAAGCAGGACCGGGACGCTATTTTTTTATAAAAATTTATGTTTTCTTTGGCACAATGAAAAGAAAGGTTTGTCCTATTCATTTAAATGTTAAACAACCTTGAGATGTAATTCAACAATTTATTATAATATTAGGATTGAAGGTATTACGATTTTATTAAAATAATAAGGCGGTCATAATTTTATCCGTTATGGCGACTATGAAAATATAGGTATAACCTTTTCTTCATGGGTATCCTTTCCATGATTTTCGAGGGCGGTCCTTACGATAATGATGCCGAAATTAAAATACAAAAAGACGGAAATAAAAATTTGTGACACACATAATAAACTCACTAATTACCACAAATTACAAATATTTGACAAAGCAAAGGTTGATCTTGCAATAATCACCATAAAACGCGTTAAAATAAATATTCTGTGATGTAATATTATGTTATATTGATTTCGCTATTATAATTATAACCATTAAGTGCTTCTTTAGCCTGCTCGCACTCACCTTGGTCCAACCATAGTTCGTGATGTTGATTCCAGGTGCATTTCCTTACCAGAGTGCCTAAGCAGGTACTCTAGGGGAATGGCACGATTGGTTCAGGTCCCACTGGACTGGACTGGGTGTCATACTCGACGCCCTTCTGGCGAGTTAGTCTGCTACATCGTAGCCTAGCTAACCGCTGTGTCCACATATCCATTGAATGGATATGTTATTGGGGCTACCCACCTGTTTGAGGCGGTGGTGAGACACGCCCAGAGAACATGGCTGTTTACCGCTTGCAGGACAGTCTGTCTGAGATTATGTGGATTGAGTAGTCATTAACCTTCCTGGCCATAATGATGTCTGAAGCGGCTAGAGAAATACCCATGCATTTTGGCGGGAGTTATGGACCCCCAATGGTGTGGCTATGTGTACTTTGAGGACCTGCGTGAGAAAATTCCAGCACCTTTGCCACTACTTGTTTTGGATCCATCCTCGAAGATTTGCAGCTCTGTGGGGCGTAACCCTTCGCATCGGCGAACCTCGTGAAGTTAGAATGTGTATTTTTTAACAAAAATAAATTGTTTGAGTACCCGGTCATTTATGGCTTTTGTAATGAGTAACTTCTTGTTGAGTCCCACATGCAGCGCGGTCTGTTGTGTCTATCTTACCCCAGAGATTAAGTACGAACAGGTGGAGCGATGGTATTCCCAGCATGGTTTCGAGTGCTGCGGTCGGAGTAGTCCTCATGCAGCCCCTAGTCGCCATGAAGGCTAGCCTTTGCAGGCGTTGTAGTTTGGTGGAGGCTGTAACTAGCTTGGTGCAGGTTCGGCCACGGGGCCGTGGTCTTAAATACAGAGAATGTTTCTTTATTCGTACATAGATTACAGGAAAACGTACAAGAAGTCTATGGTCTTAAAATAGTAAAATGGTGAATCTCTCAATATTGTGAGTACAAACTTACATTTGCAGTTGGAATTTATGGGAGAACAAGTTTTTCAAATACAATGCTTAGTTTGTTCTTATGATAAATTCATCCCAACTACGGAACCTTTCATTGTGCGTAGTCCGACACGCACTTGGCTGGTTTTTTTTTAGTCGGTTGTTTTTATAAAATAAATGTTTTACAATATTTTGTCCCTCCATTTTGACTTGACTCCTGCCGAAACGATTGGAGCAGAATGGCAGCGGACAGACGTCTAGCGTCTATGGAAAAAGGGGAGACAGATCTTTGCCCACCAGTGGGACATGACGAGCTAAATACCTAGATAAAAGATTTTGCATTAAAATTAAATTGTAATAGTGTTGACCGCCGACTTTTTGTAACGAAATGCGATATTTTTAACGAAGTGCTCAACTAAAGAAGGATTTTGAAAATTGGTTTGTTTGCAAGTTCATCATTTTTGAAATTAGAAACGTGGAAGTTGGTACTTAGGCCGTTTCCTCATTGGTCGGTGCGGTATCATTTCGGTATAAGTAATACCGAAGTGATACCGCATTGCTTTTGTTTTCTCATTGGTCGGTAAGCAGCAGTGCGGTATAGTAGGCTCTGTGCCGAAACGGTACCACACTGCTTTCATTTACCGCACTGCTTTGTTTTTGCCAGCGGCTTCGCCCTCGTGCCGGTCGGAAATTATCCCACGGGAACGTACTACCGCGAATGTACTACCCCCCCCCCTCTCCCTGTATCCTGTGTCTCCTCTGTGTGTGTCTATGTAGGCATGTGTGAGTGTGTGTTTGTATCTGTTGTCCTGTGTGTATCCAGGTCATGGTCAACCCATGTGCCAAATTTCATCCAAAGCCGTTTTAGCGTGAAAGTCGAACATACAAACACGCATTTTTAATAGTAAGTATACCTATATAAGGCGCTCGGTAAGCTTTCGGTACCGAGTATACTGAGCATGCTGTAAAACGCGTGACGTCACGGGATACCGAAACGATCCCGCCCCGCTCCCGCGTATACCGGGCATTTAGGAAACGCTCATTGAAATACAGGCGTTCGGTAACCTTTCGGTACCGAGTATACCGACCTCTCACCGCAGACGTATCTACATACCAGTGAGGAAAAGACTTCTGTTTATAAGTAAAATTAGAGGAGGCGTAATTTTTTGAAAACTGACTTCTGTCTGACCAATCCCCGATGGGAAATCCCTTCTACAACGTCTTACTAGAGAGATCCGTAAGGTTAACTCTTTTGAATGGTCTCATAGAATACAAGATGTGTTTTTTGCACTAGATTCCCTGTTCGAGCAAGCGATCGCGAACACGTAAACTGCCATGTCAGGCACTAGTGCGTTCCTCTCTATTGACATGGCCCCAAACAAACAATAACCAACATTGCCTATCATTTTTCAATTATTAGAACTGAAGTTTTGTACATTTTATAGGAAAAATGAAGTAAATACGACACAAATATTTTACAACATGTTTGTTTATTCAATAATAATTATATTTTAATATTTTTACCACTGCCACTCGAAAAAGGGCATTTTATTCATCGATAACAGTGAATAAAACTCTCTTTTACTCACAAGTGAAGAAAAATATTTTGAATTTGGAACAAGCACGAACTATACAAACTATGTACAAAAAATAAATGAAACGTACTGAAAGTGCCTTACTGGCTGGATACAATTAAATTTTAAAAAATATATCTCGCCAACTTTAGTTTTCTTCCCCCGACTTCACTTTGTGGTGTTTTTTGGAAGTCGATTGTTTTTTTTTTGTTGTACCTACATATCCCACAACACTACTTGCTATGTAAAAAACAGTGACTGGAACATTAACACGTTCAGTGCCGGGAGCCCTCCTGGAGGGTTCACCTAGTCGTATATGGGATGCCGGGAGCCCTCGCGGAGGAGTCATTCTAAATGAAGGTTTTTCTTAGCGAATGCAACATTACAAACCGTGAAAATAAAATCTGATGTATGTTTTAACAAGATTTATAAGTAGGTATAATATGCGGCGGTTTTAAAAACCAAGCATTTTTTTTTCTTCAGTTTCAAATATTCACCAAAAATTTAAAAGGTTGGAAATGGAAATTACATATAGCGACAAGACCCCCTGAAAACACTATTTTACTTCGATTAAAAGTGTTTTATAACACGGTTTTAAGCCTAATGCCGTTGACCGTTGAACGACTTTTACTTTATGCTTGTTACGTGGAACCCCTGTCACCCAATCTAGGACATATATCCATATCTCAGGTGTCAGCGTTCGTCCTTGCTGGTTACATTCGCGAAGCCTAACTTTTAATTACATGTTTTATGTCTCAGTGATGATGATGAGCTAAAAAATTAAAATAAATATTGTACATAATCTAAGAAACGAACATTGTAATTATTTTAAACTAGATTCTGCCCGCGACTTCGTCCGCGTGAAATTTCGACCACCCCGACCCACCACGTTGCACCCGATCTCCCCCACCCGCGCGTATTATTTAGTTAACGCTTAGCGGTCTTGCTGACTTTAGTCTTTTTGCTCGGCTCCCAAGGGTCGTAGCGTGATGTTACATAGCCTTTAACCTACCTCAATAATTGGGCTCTCCAATGCAAAAAGAATTTTACAAATCAGACTGCTAGTTCCGGAGATTACACCCTCCATACAAACTTACAAATAAACAAATTTTACCTCTTTATAATATTATTATATAGTATAGTTTTTTTTAAAAATCAATATGTACCTAATTTAAGTTTTATTCGTGTCGCGCGTTACGATTCTTCCATAAAAACGTTAATACCCCCTAAACACCCTTACGGGGTTGGTTTCGAATAACTAATAATGCCAAACTTTTTATTTGCTTGGGTAAGTAGTTGTGTCAAGTCCCAGGGTTGTAAACCTAAGAAATAAGATATTTCATATAAACGATGTTCCTACTTTTTCTCCCTAAAGAGGTTGTTTTTCGCAACTAATTATCTGAAGGGTCCGAAACGATTAATTGTAGCTAACCAATTGAATTTTAGTAATTTTGTCAATTGCTTCAATTGCATTTGGTTCTCGATGAATTTTCGCATCAATGCGTATCAATCACGTAAACATAGACAATTGCAATTAATCGTTTTGGGGATCCTTTAGTATGCAATCGCAACTACTATCCAAAATTGAAGTTTCTATCTATAGTGGTTTGGGCAGTGCGAGAGTCTTACAAACATACCAGGATTCACTGCAACCGTTCCTTACGAAAGCCTGACATAGCCATGGCATGTATTTCGTTCTATTTTGGCCATGGCAGTCACATAATTATGCCTCACATTTCTCTGAAAAGCCTTATTTTGAGGAATAAAAACGGAAACGAACACTAAATAACTTACTACTACATACTTTACTTAAATTGGAGTATTTTTCACTAACACGTATTTTTGCATATTACTTAACTAAGTTTTGATCTTGAGGTTCTAAAAGAAGTGAAAGAAATTTTAATTAAGGTTTTCTTGAATTCGAACGAACCAGGAGCGACCATGAATTACTACGAAGTATTTTGTTTCGTTTATATTCCTATTAAACCAAAGATTTACTACTAAAAGTATCAAAATTAGATAAGATAATTTATTTGTCCAAAACATGATTATCTATCTATTACACACACATGGCATACAAGTTTACATTAAATTCTATCACGGTCATGATTTTCCTCAACGGCGTACAAATATAAATAAGTTAATATCAAATAATTGTGAATTTATCCGTTATACAAAACAATTAGGTAACAATCCAAATTAGAACTTAAAAATTTAATTATATTACAGCATAGTGTAGAGTACTCATCAAATAATTGTATATAAAATTAAACAATTAAATGTCAAAGTAATTATGAATAAAATCAGAAAATTCAACGAACAAAAAATCAACTTATGTTATAGAGGATAATTTCCGTATGAATATACAAAAAAATTCACTTTACCATTGACTTGTAATGCCAATAAAATACACAGGTCAAGTGGGCGAAGCCACGGGCTCAGCTAGATCTAAATAAATCTACAAGGTCTAAGATTAAATTTAATAATTTATTTTAGCATGCGATAAACAGAAACCTTGTTATTTTCGGCAAAATGATGTCTTTAACAACACAAATAAGAACAACAAGTTAATAAATAAAATAATTAAAGTGACAGGATATTTTGAAAGATAACGGTCGATATTTCAATCGCCAGATAACTTTTATTTGAAAATCAAAATTCATTTATTATAATTCCGCTGAGAATTTGCACTTTTCGTCAAAATAACATTAGACAGACCCCCAAAACGCCCGCCCTTCACCACTTCCTAGTGCTTTAGCTGGAAAGAAGAAGAGAGAGTAATCTGCGGTTTGACAGATTACGTAAGGAATTAAAAAAAAAAAGTCTAACTGTCATATTTATTCTTCAGATAAAAGAGAGAGTTTAGAGGGTTAGTTATGTTTAAGACTCGATTACATTAGGACCTACTGGCGAAAATGTGAGTGTACTAATAGGTATACCTTTGCCTAATCCTTCAGGAATTACAGACGTAATCTTATGTGTAAAAACGTTATCTGACCGCTGAAAAATCACCCTTAAAGCGAGTAAAACTTGCACGCGTGTTTGCAATTGTTTTGGCGGGAGCGAAGCGGACCGAGTTTGCGCGGGGAGCTCACCCCGTGGAGGGCGGCTCGCAATCAGTGTTCCACCCGACTTTGGACCATCCATACATTCGCTCGAAGAAAAAGTTCGTGTTTCGCGCCTCACGATGCGGCCTAGTCGAAGTTTTAGCCACGTTCACGACTACCGCTGCCCGTAAGTGCGTTTTTTATTGTTTTGATTTTACATTGTACACGTTCCGATATTGTAGCCTGTTCTATTTTTAAACCGTTCCCCTTATGAGTTGTTGTGTTTATATTGTTGAAAGGGTTTTTTCGTTAAGCTATACCTATTATACAGTAATTGTTTAAAAGATGTGTCGATCAAGTGATTTTTTATGAAATCGTTCAATGAACTTCATGACGGCTTTGGCAGTGTTTTTCACAGTTCGTTTGTTGGATGGTTCGTGCATCAATCGCAAATCAGTGGATACATTAGCACTATGAAAATCACCCTTACAGCTACGACTTAAAGGCGCTGTCAGTATCGAATTGTTAATAATGATGTGCGGTTGACTGTACAATAATATGAACTCAGTGTTGCCAGTTGTCAATTATCCGTTATGATTTTTGGAATACCGTTAATTTTTACAGTGAAATTACTTGACTTTCGTGATTTATTTTCGAAATAGCTATTTATTTCATAGGTAATATTTGCAGCTTACTCGGAGTAGGTTTTCTTCAGGGCGGCTGGTTTATTTTGATCGGGTCCTTCTGAAATTAGAAGAAAAGTTTGAATGCTTCGAACTTGAGTGATTTCTCGGCTCGCCATCTTGGATAGAAGATGCCAACAATACATTTTTACATGTTAGCAATACAATACTCAAATCAATTTTGTAAACAAACACAAATAAAAAATGTTGAACTAACTGCCCTACATTTAGGAAAAAGCACGTTGCGAATGGACTGTAGTAAAGGAACGTTACCCGTGTTGACAGCTGTCACTGTCATTACGAGAGGGTGAAAAAGGAGGATTAACTTAAGAACTTGTAAGCAGACAAAATATTACAATATAATATTAAACTACTACAGTACATTCCTTTATTATATGGACTTGTAGGTATTATACTTTCATCATCATCATCTGCCTAGCTTTTTCCCAACAATGTTTGGGTCGGCTTCCAGTCTAACCGGATGCAGCTGGATCCCAATATTTTACATGGAGCGTCTGCCTATCTGACCTCCACAACCCAAGTATTGTGTTACCCAGTAACACAAGTTACTGGGTATTTGGCTAACACGATACCCTTGGTAAGACTGGTTGTCTAACTTCCGGGCTTCTGTAGACACGTTACAAAGGTCAAAGATCTACAAATGACAGCCGGGACCAACGGCTTAACGTCCTGTCCGAGGCACGGAGGAGTGGTATATAAAGATGGTCACCCATCCACGGACCAACCGCGGTCAGCGTAGCTTAACGTGATCGATCGACCCGTGCGGCTGTTATTACATAAACTGGGTTCACAGCTGTCCAGGAGACCCGTGCGGGCCGTCCGTACACGGGAGACCCGTACGGGTAGCGCCCGCAGTGCTCTGAAACGAGAGAGTAGTACGATACGTTGTACGGGCTCTACCCGGAGCGGGTCGCGTACGGACCAATCCGCGTCGCTGTGAAACAATGTCTAGTGCCTCACGTGTGTCTCCGTTCCCATACGGGTCTCCCGGAAAGCTGTGAAATTAGCCACAAGCCACTACTACTGGGTATTATACTTAACTCTCTTATTTTCTCATAAACATAACATCACTCCTTGTAATCCCCGAAGGAGTAGCAGAGGGGCTTAGCACTTATTCTTATTATGTAAGTAATAGGGAGGGCTGATGGACAAAAATCGCTTGATGCATGTTCTCGGGTTAATCGAAGCAAGCAATAAAATGATTACATTCAAGATTATTAATATCAACGGTTTGGTTTCAAATTAAGCTTTGTGCAGACCAGCGCGACACCGGTTATTGTTATACCGCCAAGTTTTCTTAGAAATTGTATTGTTCGAGTCGCGTCGCGGCGTCGCGTCGCGCTGGTCTGCACGAAGCTTTAATCGTACAAACTTTGCAAGATAGTTTTGAAGAACTAATAATGTCTACTTTATTATTTACCTACTGAAATGAAATGAAATTGTTTATTCTGTAAATCTTACTTAACATAGGTACAATAAGCACATAAGTAGTAACAATTTTACATTTGCCTTCGTTGACTGCCACGTTGGTGTAGTGCTAGCAAGCGCTACTGCTGATCTCTTGAGGTCTTGGGTTCGGAGTGTAAAACAAAAACTTTTACAAAAAAAAGCAACCAACTTCCAAAAACAACACTACAAAGAGAAAATTACTTTAATTTCAAAAGTCGGGAGACTTCCGAAATTAAAGTATTTTTTTTTTATTATATTATTTTAATAATTTATAATTACACCTTTAACTGCGGCGTCGCTCACGTGGCGTAGGAAAAAAACCCTTTAATAACCTTCGTCCTGAAATATAATAATAATATACCTACGTGTATAGTATGGGCCAATTTTTAAGGTCAAACGATGTCGTATAGTATATACAAACATCTGTTTATGCGTATAATTAAATCTACCTAACCCTATGGGGAAGACAATACATCAAATAATGCTGGGCGGAGCGGGAGGGCGTGTCAGACTCTCTCACTGACTAAAACCCACCCGTGTTCCTTCAGTGTTACCTGTATGTTGCCAGGGGCCACGGTATCCCTTTCGGACTTTCCCGCGACCCCGGCAGGCATCGGTCATAGCAGACCTCTTCTGTTGTGCTGACCTCTTTGAGGCGCGCGTGGAACACAACGCGCCGTCGACCCGGGCCTGGTCCTTATCGGAAGGCGAGCTACCCATTGGTCACCGTCCGCAAATCCGCGCCTACGGTGGTCGGGAATTGGCCTGCGAAACAATGTCGTCCGGCCATCTCGCCGTCCGACGACCGAGTCCTTAGACGCTATTCGGTCAGTGCCTTATTCCACTTGTCATCACTTGCCCTGTTTAATATAGTTGACAATTCGACATATATGTCAACAAATGTCACAATTGTAAAATTGTCGCGCTTAGACTGTTTATTAAAAATGACAACTATGTCAAAAATCAACAGGTGAAATTTTGACATATTTGTTATTTAAAATCGCGTTTAATAAAACTCGACATATTATGTCAAAAAATCACAGTCAAATTATTATTGATAATTGTCGAAGACAATTGTCGGATTGTCGTGACAATTAAGTCGATTTTTGACATATTTGCAAATAATTTTTCATTTTGTTATGGCGCATTTAGAGGAATTAACGAATTGTCACCTTTTGTCATATGTCGGACTTGTCGGATTGCCAGCTTTATTAAACAGGGCCCAGGGCCCTGTTTAATATTGGTGTCCTACCCAACTCCATTTGAGTTCCATAACTCGTTTTCCGATATCGAAAACCTTCATACGTCTACGGATCTCGACATTTGGGACTCGGTCTACTAGCTGCCAAG
Source organism: Agrochola circellaris (assembly GCA_914767755.1). NCBI lineage: Eukaryota > Metazoa > Arthropoda > Insecta > Lepidoptera > Noctuidae > Agrochola > Agrochola circellaris. Next base: position 19,373,300 of record OU611840.1, on the reverse strand, counting down.
CATGGAACGCTCCATGGCTCTCTGTGCAACTCTCACCCTGTACACAGCTTCCTGCGTGAGCATCCACGTCTCAGTACCGTACTTCACTTAGATAAAAGTACCTGGGCGACCGAGCCCTGCTCTGGTGAAAATAGAGAATGCTCATTTAATAGTATAGGATAGTTCATACTAATTCCATGTATTGTACCTAGATACTAATTCCATCCTGCCATAGTGCCATGATAGTAGGTACTTACTAATTCCATGCAGTCATGTCTGTCAATTATTGTTAAATGTCAAATGTCAATTATTCTATGGTAGCCATCTTGTTCGTAACTTTGAGCGACCGAGCTCTGCTCTGGTGAAAATACGGACTAGCTATTGTGACTATAAGTGGTTAATATAATATTTGATTGAATTTTTGTTTGAAGACTGGGAACGACCGACGAATAGCATAGATAATAATACACTTAAATACGGGTCAATAGTTAGTCATACATAGTTTAATGTACATAATATCGAAGAACACACTACACGAAGGCGTTGCAGGAATACCTATTAATTAATTTCCGAACACTCAAACGGCAGAAACTTCATTTCAGTTAATTTTCCATTACGCTTACTTCCTGGGTGAAAACAAAATGATCAAGTTGAAATGATAACTAATGTTTAGGAAATAGGATACAAAATAATTTGGCTAGTTTATAGGCGCAAACACTGTAGGGCTTAAGTTGATGTTCCACGTGGAATTTATGATGGACTTAGTACTAATAGTACATTAAGGAAAGCAAAACGCAAAACGTAGACAAATAAACAATTTGCACCTTAAATAATTATAATTCCTTTGCTAAGAATCTAAATTCTCGAGTTGATTAACAGCCAATTGCAGCCAATGCAAATTGGCCGCAGTTTTTGTAGTTGTAGTATTTAATTGGTTTATTATGTAAAAGTAAAATATTTTCCTAACGAGGAAATTACAAATAAAAAACCGGCCAAGTGCGTGTCGGACCACGCACAATGAAGGGTTCCGTAGTTGGGATGAATTAATCCCAAGAACAAACTTAACATTGCAGTTTGAAAAATATTTTTCTTGATTTTATTTTACCACTTTATCGGCGTGATTAATATGTATACCCATGCCAAATTACAGCTTTCTAGTACTAACCGTCTCTGAGCTAAGCCACGGATAGACAGACGGACAGACAGACAGACGGACATGGCGAAACTATAAGGGTTCCTTGTGTACTACGGAACCCTAAATAAACTTATTTTTCTTTCTTTCTTTCTTTCTAAAAAGCAGCCAAGTGCGAATCAGTCTCGCACACGAAGGTAAGCAGAAGATACAGCCCTGCGACAGACGGACAGACCACTTTTATTGTGACGAGCTTTTAACAAAATTAGGTACCTACTCAGCCTTAGTTTTAACCTGGGGAAAGTCAAAGGATTAGGTTCTTTCTAAAAAACATTGTACTGAAATCTATACAGCACCCCCGTAAAACGATTTAAAACTTAACCAGAAAGTTGGCAACGTCGCCAAATAGCTGTCAAATATTTAGGTACTTACCTACTTACCTGTTTTAATTAATTTGTCAATGTTACTGAATAGTAATGTTATGAAGTATCGCACTGTACTATACAAAAATATTAATTATGATTTGCAATAATAATACTCAGGCTACAATAACAATTCCGTTTAGTAAAATTATTATGTCCCTTTTTAAACTACCCATTTTTAGGGTTCCACAGTAAACCACGAACAATTCGTTTCGCTATGTCCGTCTGTCTGTCTGTCTGTCTGTCCGCGGCTCAGCTCAGAGACTTACTAATTAGTACTAGAAAGCTGTCATTTGGCATGGGTGTACACGACAAAGTATTAAGGCTTGTGCAGACCAGAGCGACGCGACGGCGCGACGCGACTCGAACAATACAATTTCTAAGAAAACTTCACGGTATAACAATCACCGCTGTCGCGTCGCGCTGGTCTGCACGAAGCTAAACTCGTCCTTTTAGCTTTGTCTTAATCGAGTAAAAAAGAACCCGTGCCGCTGTAATGATAGTTGAGTTAGTAGATAATATACTTATCTACTAAATCAATTGCCATACGACGGAAAAGTAAACAAGTACTAAAGAAAATAACATTTCCCCTTGATTATTTCAATATTTTGTCTTCATACTTATTAAAATTTCAAGACATTTATGTCTTGAAACCATCGAGAGTCTTTCTTTTATCTTTATTAAAGTGTTCCGTTGAATCTTATTTATTTAAAAAAATGCTTTCAGTCAATAAAATAAAAAGCTTTTGATTTTCACTGGCGACATCCGTTGTAGAACGAATTCAAGGTTTATGAGATTAAGATCCTTCAAGAGCCCAATGAGTACCCTCGCCGTCTGTGTAAAAAATATTTCAGGAAAATGGACGGTCGGCCGCATTTCCATGGTTACAAAACCTAGTATTAGCTAGGCTTTTATTCTATTGAAAGTCTGTAACTTCGTACCTACTACGCTAAGCTAGCTTAGTTAATGTGTTACGATTACGGAATGGAAGATTTTCCCGAAATATTTAACCTTGCTTACGTCAGAAAGTAATTGGCATTAGAAATTGGGACGACAGGCGTTACTTTTAAAGGCGGAGACTGAGTTGCAACATTTGTTTGTAATGTACCAGTACTGTATCAGTCGAGGCGACCTTGGTTACAATACAATACGGCTATACACAAGACGCGGCGAACGCTCGTGCACATGAACTTTTAGTTTCTCATATTTCTCTTTTAAAACAATTCACGAAACAGCCGTCAGTCGAGTGGAGGATCCGGCGCTCGCAACGAGCGGCTCGGTTCGCTGTACTGACTACTATCGGACGATTCTGTAAAAATATCAACGTGAAACTTAGGTGAAGTGAGCGTGAAGTGAGCTGTCAATAGTGTTAATCCCTAACATACTGCCGGTCGATTTGTGACAGTGACAGCTCACTTCACGCTCACTTCACCTAAGTTTCACGTTGATATTTTTACAGAATCGACCGGCTGTAACGTGATACAAAAGCTCGATACATTACAAACATACGTCAAACGCTGCCATGACATATTTTTTCTTAAGGTGCTGATAGACTTGAGCATTCACTTGTAATGAGCATTCTAGCGAATGTTACATTACAGTAAAAAATAAACAGGAGCGTTTTAGCGAGCATTCTAGCGAGCGTTCTAGCGAGCATTCTAGCGAAAGGACAGTAAATTTGCTTCGAGCGTTTTACCCAGCCGAGCCATTCTGTCATTGTTCCGCCGCCGTCTCTCTTTGACTAGAGCGTTCGCTAGAATGATCGTGCAAATATTCGTAGCGATGTTTGGCTCTATGCTTGGTTCTGTTCGTTGTTCAGTACGATAAATTTAAAAACTGGCACAATGAAGGGTTCCGTAGTTGGGATGTATTTATCCCAAGAACAAACTTAACATTGTAGTTGAAAAACATTTTCTCTCATACGGAATGTATGGGAGATCATGTTTATCAAACTGCAAATTTAAGTTGGTCGGTTATTACTCGTTAACCTGTAAAGCCTACTTAGCTGTGATAGTTTTCCTTTTAATTTCGTTATATATACTACTGCTGTAATTTTTTTCACAAATCCAAGTACAACCATTTAGCTGACAGGGGCATTTGGCTGACACTTGACTCTAACAAAAATTAGCGCTTTAAAGCTTAATATTTCGCAAACGGATCCCTGAACTGGAAAATTATTTGCAACCACCCTCCATATTTTTGAACGACCTTTCCAACAATACCCCTTTCCATGAGATAGACGAGAAAAAGAAACCACCCACCCACTTTACATGTAGGGGAGGTACTCTAAAAAAAAAATATTTTTCTAGTTTTTATTTTACCACTTTGTCGGCGTGGTTAATATGTATATCCATGCCAATTACAGCTTTCTAGTATTAACCGTCTCTGAGCTAAGCCGCGGACAGACAGACGGACATAGCGAAACTATAAGGGTTTCTTGTTTACTAAGGAACCCTAAAAACGGCAAATGCTAGATGTTCAAGTGAATGTTCAAGTCTATCAGCACTTTTAGACGCAACCTCCGTTTTTGAGTTATATATATTTTGCTTAAGAGGCTTACAACAGCTAAAGCGCGGTCACTGTCGGACTGCATAGAAATGAAAGAGAAGCGCGATGACACGACGCAGGTAATTTATTGCAAAATATGAAGCAGTTAGCGATTTACAGAAAATCTATTGATTGGACTGGAAAATTAAAACACTATTATGCTAATATGTAGCTTGTAGAATAATCTGACAAAAAATCAGAATGATTGCATGTAAATTAATACGATTTTTAATCGTTAAAAGACATTTTTTGAGGTATCTTCATGATTTTTTTCTATCGTATCAAATTAGTTGTATTATGTTTTCAACACACTATCATACTAGCATATATCCTGAAGAATATAATATATTTTTCTGATTTTGTTTACTGCAGTGGATCATATTCTTTTATGCATTATAAAACTTGCGTTTAGGCACGTTTAGGTCCTGTAGTCCCCTTAACTTTCTAAATCCATACTTATTAGCACATACTAATGACAGGCAATAACTGAAAAAATGAATATTTGACTACGGATTTGGAATAACATTTAAGCAAGCTGCTGGACAAAAACTTCCAACGAAACTTCGAGATACTTAGTCCGTGTTTTTATCTTCTGCAGAGCCCATCTTCGGGATATCCGAGACCGCTCTGTCCTGCGTCTGTTCGAGGCTACGGATATAGGAGGTGGTGCCTTCCCCGGTGCTGTCGGCGTGGGTTCCCTTGCCATGCCTCCTGCTGCTGCGCCTCCTTGCTCCGGACCACCGAGCTGGGATCAAGTACGTATCAGCTTGCAGTCTTATATTTAAAAAAAATGTAAAGGAAATTTGGTTAGGTTTGTATTTGATTGAATGCTTAGGTTTGGATACCAAACATGATGTGAACATGGATATTGTACGTATATACGAACATAAATGTAGGGAACAGCAGATTTTTTTTTTCGCGATTTCAGCGTTGGTCCCATAGTGAAAGTTGTTCATAATAATGAGTACAATGACCCCTTAAGAGGTTTAGGGTAAACAAAAACTAAGGTTGTATAACAATAACCAAGGTTGTATAACAATAACCAGTGTCGCGTCGCGCTAGTCCGCTCGAGGCTTTATATTTCAAGGTTTGCTGCTTGGTGCTCTCGACTTTTTTCTTTAATTTTTAATGTCTTGCTTTTGGTGGGGCTGACATGATTTTTCTCTAGATTTTGGAATTCTTTTTGTATTGTGCGTAGTCTATGAGTTTTCCTTAAAATCGTGAGAGTAAAGTTTAGCTTTAACGTTTTAAGTAACATGCCTTAGCAAGATGGAAATGAATGCCGTTACCATATAATATTGTTCTGGTCAGTAAATGATGCAACACGATGCGAACCGAACCGATAAATCCAGTACATCGACCGTATCAGAAGGCTTCCATCAAGCAGCACTAATTGGTCAACAGTAACAGACACATGTAGCTCCTGCCCAAATTGAGCACCCCACCACCACAAACTGAAGGGACGATTCAAAACAAATATGGAACGACACAACTATTAAGGAAGTCGAGGAATGAAGAAATATTTTAATTGAAATGTATAATTATGATTGTTATTCAATGAAGCAGATCAATTTTGCCATTTGTATTTATAAAAGTTCAGAATACCTAGTTTATTGAAGAAAACTTATATTCTAGGCATGCCTTGGATATAAACTACGCCAACGTTCGCACGGACATCATAAAATCGCGCGGAATAAAATCGCGTGCCGCGCTTGGAATGGAACAAATAGAAAGCGGTACATATGCTCGCGCGGCCGCGATTTTTTCACGCCGCAATATTTTATCGCGCGGTGTTCGATTTTCAACGCTCGGCGTTGAGCGTTGAAAGAATGCGACATACGAAGTTCAGCAGTGCTATTCTGTAACCATCTCACCGTGAAAACTTAGGTGAAGTGAGCGTGGAGTGACCTGTCATTCCACTGGCATTGACACTATTGACAGCTCACTTCACCCAAGTTTTCACGGCGAGATGTTTACAGAATAGCATGGCTGTACTTGTGTTCCACGGACGGGAAAAATTCGCGCGCGTTGGTCAATCCGGTGCGCCGGCTCGTAGAGTGCGGACGTGCCGCATGCTCTTCTGGGCATAAGTAGGTATTTGTCATAAGGAATGTAAGTAAACATTAAACCGGTTTAATTTGAGCAAATTCAATACAAGAAACATGCTATTTAATTGATAATTATTATAATTATTCAGGATATTTCCTTAAATAATTGTATGGCGTCCAAAATTAGCCTTTTAATTAAAGTTCATTATGTACTCAAGGGATGCATCCATAATTTTGTTTGTGGTCTCCTGGCCTTATAAGTTGCTACCGCTAATAATTTTACGGAGTCCATGGTACGTCCGCACCGCACGAAGAGTCAGTTCCAAGTCATTTTTTAACGCTCGTTCGTACACTCTGTTGAAGGCGGGACAAAATCAAAATAGCGCTCGGCGTTTTTATACCTCCGCGATTTTATTACGACGTCCGTTTGAATGTGGGCTAACATAATGATTTTTTGTTGTTATTTATGGAACAAAATTAAGTGGTTACTAGTATACGTGTTTTATTAAAATACCTTTTGTTTTATGTATAATAAATTAATAATGCGCTTAATTTGAGACAGCGCTCCTGGATGGGCGAATCCTGTTACTGGCTGGACGTACGACGCGTTGCGTGAGTTCAGTACAGAACACGCAAGCTAACCACTCTAGGTCGCTGGCATCTTAATTCGGAGCTTTGTTACTGCGACCACCTTTAATGGTATAGATAGCGGTTATTGAAAAGAACAGACAGTTAAAGAGAATCCGTTAGATTTCTTTCATAATAACAAGTCTCTTATCGAACAAATCTAACTTAGAGAGATGTATAAATGATTCTAATTCTGTAAAAACATATTTTTTGTTATGGTCGCGAATCATATTTTGATCAAGATACAACCTGACGCTGACCTGCAAATTGCAAAAAACGTAAGAAAATTTTGTATTTCGCAGGCTACCACTGCGGATCCACCACCAAAAAATAAATTAAGTGATAATTTGGTTACATCAACTCTTAACAAACGTCACGTAAGGCCGCAATACTGTTAAGGGTGTGACAATACTTGAAAATATATGATAAGTGAAAGAAACCAACTAAGACCAACAAACTCTACGGACTCGTAAGCCCTATACCTAAGCCCTACAGCCCTAACCTATCATATATGATAGGTTAGGGCTGTAGGGCTTAGGTATAGGGCTTACGAGTCCGAAAACACACGAGAACTTATTTATTTGTCACATACTAGGTATACCTAGTATGTGACAAATAAATAAGTTCTGGATGTCTGCACCATGCGACCTAAGGTTACAGACGGATAGTAGACAGGATTTCCAGGTTCGGGAAGGGTACACTCACTGCCAGTCACGCAGCTCATGAGACTGATCAGAGATGGCTAAAGGTCTTGGCCAAAGTGAGGGGTAATGAGACAAGAATATAAAATTAAAATCTGATTTATTTACAATATGTTACAGCTTATATACTACTTTTTACACGCTCTTTGTGTCCTATGCGTGTAAGATGCAACTCAAACTCAAACTCAAAGCATTTATTTCAAATAAACCAATTACAGGCACTTTTGAATTGTCAAGGGGGTCGGTCAGTCAGAAAGATGAAGCTAGATGCCCATTCCAAAGCGTAGTAGGTACCTATGGAGAAGAACGGGCAAGAAACTCCACGGACACTCTTTTAAAACATGATATGGTTACAACCAAATCATTATTTTAACTGGACCGCGCGTGAGTCGGGCCGAGTGCCGAGTCAATGTCCAAAGGTAACATTGAACAGTTACTTTTGCTTGGTATATCTTCGGACAAACAAACAGACACACATTCAGGTGATCCTATATGCGTTTTAAAAAGGCGATCATAGTAAGAATATCAAAATGTTTTTATAGGATCGATTACACATATTCTCTAATAATATAGATCAAAAAAATAAAGAAAGAAAAAGAAATAGAGAAAGAGATTTGATTTCATTTGATTTGATATCTCTTTTCTCTAATAATATAGATAAGAGATATCAAATCAAATCAAATCAAATCTCTTTATTGTAGGCATAGGTTATACAGATAGATGTTAGGTAAATTACAGTTCCATTATTTCCTGCCTAATAGGCATGCAATAATTTATTATGTCAATATGCAGTATAAACAATTTCTTAGGTATCACTTAAAAAGCAAATGTTACAAAATAACAATTAGGTGTATGGTGAAAGATTGTACTAGGTACAAATTATTAAGAAAATCTCGGATCGTGTACTAAGCATTGTCAATAAAAAAATTACGCAATTTATATTTGAATAGTCGGAGTTCCTTGGTGCTTAAAATGTCCACAGGTATCTTATTGTAAATTTTAGATGCCATTCCAAAAAAACTTTTGCCCAGAAGAGCAGTTCTATGTGGTATACTAGATATTTTCAGTATTTATTTTTTTATTTTAGTTCACCGTGTAGATTTTTATTTACTTTAACAAATACTGCAACTTCATATATATAGGTTGATGGAAAGGTCAAAATATTAAACGTTTTAAAATATGGTTCGCATGATTCAGGAACAAAGATACCAGCCATTGCGCGAACGCATCTTTTTTGCGCTTTAAACACTGATTCTTTATTTGTGGGGTTACAAAATATAATAGCGTATTTTAGGGTTGAAGATATGTGGGCATGATAGGCAGTTAAAAGAGCTGATAGGTCGACAATTTTAGATAATTTATACATATAGAGATGAGTACTGGTTCAGTTTACTGCATACTGTGTCAATGTGTGTTTGCCATGTCATATCATTATTTATCCACAGGCCTAAAAAAAATACGCAATTAGCCCTACTCTTATATAGCCACATTCATACCAACGGTATACTTAAGACGCAGATATATGTCAGTGACCTTGAGTGGTTAGCTTTCGTGTTCTGTACTGAGCTCACGCAACGCGTCGTACGTCCAGCCAGTAATAGGACTCGCCCATCAAGGAACGCTGTCTCAAATTAGACACATTATTAATTTATTATAAATAAAACAAAAGGTATTTTAATAAAACACGTATGCCAAAAGATCAATCATTAAATTATGTTTAAAATGAAGAAAGTTTCAGAAAAATACGCTTGATAGATTTTGGTGATTCTCAGTTTTTTAACCGCGTTAGACATAACTTTACAAATTCATTCACTATGTAATATAAACAGAATCTTTAATATTCATATATAAGGTTATTAAGAAAATGCTCTATTTTAACATATCTATCCAAATCATTAACACTACTCGTTTAGACGTTATATTCAGTATAAAATCATCAAAAGTCGGTTATCGCCGCCTTAATATTGATTGTTTTATTTATTTATACCTATATAATTTATTGTACACCAAAAATACATAGCAAAAAATAAATTTTATTCTACAAAACATACAGTTTGAAGTTTTCTGCGATCTCTTCCAGGCAACCTTGGAATGGACAGTGATTGCGTGGAAATAAAAATGGTTTTCTTTTTCATAGGACCAGAGCTACTTCAGCGAACCTGAGATCGACTCGGAGTACCATCATCAGCACGTGCATAAAACCAAGGTAAGTTGGAGTTTCACGTCCACGTCCACGTCCAACGAGGTCGCCATCAAAGGTAAGTCTGTTTTATAACCCTCAAGAAACATTTACAGCGGCGCGGACTATAACGGCGCGGGTTATAACTTCGGAAGTATAATCCTTGTGATTTGGGATTTTTTATTTTAGTTGATCTTATATGGTTATATATACCTACGTAAATAATAATATAATGTAATAGGTATTATATATTTGTTAGTTTAATGGCGTGAACATAATAATGTTGTCACCTTCTAGATCACTGAATAACAGCAAAACACTCCATTTAAACAAACTTTTTTTACTGTCCGTTCAACAGATTTTGACTGCTGTACCGTAGACATAAAAATGACATTAAAAGATAAAAAAAAGTGGTTACAATACTAACTGTTTACTGCAGCTGCCATTTGTCATGCCATCAACGCAATAGATGTCAAAATCGGTTGAACGGACTGTAAAAAAGATTTATTTAATGTCTGTAAAAAAGATTTATCTTATTTCAAATGGAGTTTAGGTAGTGTGAAAATAAAACAATAATACCTACATTTTAAAGATTTATTTTCAAAAATGGTAACAAATTGGTAAGATGTACTTAAAATTAAAGAAAAATCGAGTAACCATTTAATGCATTCTTATAACTACAATAAATAATATAAAAACTCGATGTGTTTCGACACCCAATGACTAATTTACACATTCCAGAGTAAAATCACCTGGCAGCCTCAAATCAATTAATTGTAGTACTTTTGATAAAACTAAAATATTTCATATTTTTAACACTTAACATAAATGGCGTTTACATAAGAAAGTTTACATTTGAAAAACAATTTTTAGTCGTAGATAAAGCTTGCCTCCTTGCCGTTTAAGATTTATAATACAAATAACCCTATGTATATACAAACTTGACATTTATAAACGTTTTATAAGCATTCAACATTACTGAATTTATTGGGATCGTGAGGAAACCGGCATGCCTGAGAGATATTTCTCAGCGGTATGTGAAGCCAAGTCAGAGGCCCATGGGCGACTTTTAAACTCTGACACCAGGTTGCTGCTCCTGAGTCCATTTTCGTTACTATTGTTTCTAAGGTTTACATCCATATACAAATTTTGTTAGTTACTTGTTTTCGGCAAGTCTAGTAAAAGAATTGTCGAAAATATGTAACAGATAGATGTACCTACTGACGTTGTTTTATGAATTGATATCTACTTTGTTCAACTTTTTGACATTTTCTACAAGTTTTGTTTACAACTTGTCTACAATTTGTTTTATGTGTAAACGATAAACAATACTAGTAGATAAATTTTTTATACCTTGGTGTATACGAGGGGTTACATGATGGTTATAAAACGTTTATGAATAAGTATGTTAGTCTTTGTACATTAAAGTTAGAATCCAGGGTAAGTTTAAAAAGCTCGGCAGATTGGTAAGCCCTTGTAGTAATGTGCACCGCTGTATAGTTTCTTGGGGGTAGACCTCCAGGAAATGACCAGAGCCTTCTTGAAGGGCTCCGGAGCGCAGCCGCTGCAGACCTGCATCACGGCCCTAACTTCTGCTTCGGCTGGCTCCCTCTCGTCAACCTGAAATTTTAAATATGTCTTATTAGATACTGTTTGTATCCAATTTGATACTGCGTTATTTTTCTAGCATATGGGACGATGAATTTGACTGCAATCTCACATGATGGCTCTTTAAAATTAGAAGTTCAATGATTAGGTGATATTTATCGTTCATCTTTCAAAAAGGGGATCCTCAGGAAGGCGATTGACTTGTTGCGAACTCGGACCCGACGTGTGAACACGTCAAGCGTCGAGCGCGGTGTGCACACCGCGCTCGACGCTTGAGGATGCCTCGTTGAGAGGTGAAACACGTGTCGATTTCTTACAGGGTTCTTTATGACTCATTAAGAACAGTTACGCGGTTTAAGTTACTAAAAATATACGTCGTCTATTGTATTTTATAATGGATTTCCTCAAAGTCACGCCTGAATCAATTAACTACTTATAAAATAATCTAACACTGCTAATTTATTCCTTGGATAACAAATTCATAGTGATGCTTGATCACTCTTAAGGTTGTTGGAGCAAAGAGCAGGTATACGAAATCAACCAATCTGCCTAGCCTTTTCCCAACTATGTTGGGGTCGGCTTCTAGTCTAACCGGATGCAGTTGAATACCAGTATTTTACATGGAGTAAGCTGCCTGCAATTACGATACCCCTTGGTAAGACTAGTTGTCAGACTTTCGGGCTTCCGACTAACCGTAACGACTGTCAAAGATCTACGAATGACAGCCGGGTACCGTTGTACCCGGACGGAAAGCACGTTAAGCCGTTGCTTAACGTGCTTTCCGTGATACCTAATAGGTAACTAAATTACACGTATTAACAATATTCCACGTCTAAGCTCCCGGAAAGGAACCCAGGTTCCTTACATAATGAGTTTTCCCTCCGTTTAAGTACACTGATACAAAATTATTTAATGCTGATGTAAAGCTTCTGCACTAGTTACATAATGAAATGTATTTCAAAATAATCATTAAATTCTCTTTATAGCAAACCAACGATTTTCTCTTGTTTGCGTGTGTGATTGTTATTTGCTTTTTAACGGAAAATCACTCGGCAGCTTTGATCAAATATTTTATATACGAGTTAAATATTTGGTTTTGTAGCAAGTCGAAATAAATATTTGCACACGGTTTTAGTGTTCAACCCAAAATATTTTTTACTGACTGTATGTGCTCTCACTCAGCTGTGATTGCACTCATCAATCATAAATTGTTAGCTATACTCCATTGGTTTAGGTAATTAACGAAAGGTAAACAAATCGTAAAAAGGTCCTTTTAAAGATGACACTTTCTTTGTTTAAAAATACGTTAAGTATAACCAAATTAAATTTTTACGATATTTTCCACTTTTATTAATGTACTATGATAAACTTTGTCATTTATTCTTAAACTACTCTTCGTAGATGTAATTGCTTGCACAATTTTTTTGATAGATTTATAATAAAAATATAATATTTTCTAATCTCTCTTTTGTAAAGAGCCCAAAAAGACAGGTTCTGTAAATCTCAACGAATTATAGTGTTGCTAAATTGAAGAGTACAACTGTGTCGTACAATGACAACTGAAATGACTGGTAGTACGTTTAGTCATTTAACCAGAGGCCTTTGACAGCTCTCTCGTCACGTGGTTTTTTTTGTTTACGTTTAATTAACTACCTAAACCAACAGAGTATATGCAAGCAGTCGACCTAACTGCACACTTGAACTTCTAGACAAGCTTGTTAACACATTTCAAATAGACCTGTTGGTTTTGTAGGATTACAATAAAATAGTCATAGACGCAAAGAGGCAGTGTTTAAAACAAATTGATTGAAAATGAGTACCTACGAGTCGAAACAAACTTGCCTGTACCAAAATATGATAATTATATTTATTTACGTCTTTACGTGAAAACAGTTTTTGAATTTACAAACGTATAGGTACTTAGTTTGATGCTAAGAAGAATATTGCAAAAATTAAAGCTAGGTATTGAAATTACTATACAAAGTCACAAAGTTGATACACAATTCCAGAACGTCCAAGTCGTGGTTGTCCCTGTTATTATGTACTGAAATAACGACATTGTTATGGAAAGAGATTTTTATTAAAGTGCACGAGTTTATTCCATTATGGATGCGGAGATAAGTATCTTATATCTTTTGAGATAACAGCGCCTTTGTATCCTGATATTATGGTGTGGCATACGGTGAGGTAATTGGAAAGATTCTCCATTTTTAAACTACTTATTACCTTACAAGTATGGTAACATAAAAGAGATGTCCAAGACAGATTATACGAAGGTTGATGTAGAATTTATATTCATAAATTATAAGCAATATTTATGACAGTGGCTCCCGATTTAGTTCACCTTCATAATAATAAACTTTTAATAACAGAAAGCTTAAAGCCTTTCATAGAGTAGCGAACGCTTTAAAAAACTTAATAACTTCAACATAACATGTAGATATGAAATTCTAAAAAGTAAACAACGCGTTGTTGAAGTCTAAATCAAAATTAAAGTCTCTAGCGAGCAACCCAACTCGACGCTAAATAAATAGTGATATGTTATATTATAAAAATAATAAAAAATATCACTGCTCTGAAACATCATGACTCCATTACAGATAAAGTACCACGCATTCAAAACTGTTGTTAAGTTAAAACTCGTATTCTCTCTTAAAAATCATGTTTTTACGTAGGTAACGCCTTAGTTATAATTACCTAGAATCACGTCATTTTTTTATATATTTCTCTTTGTCTTATTATTTATTTAAATGTCACCTAAAAGAACCTTGTTGTTGTTCAAATAGTTTAAACCAGTAAGAAAAGTAGTTTTGACTGATTATTGCAGTCAAAAAGGTGTTGACGCGCCAGCCAAACAAATAACAAAAAGCTTTGACTGTGACATCGTCATGTCTGTTCCAGTTTAAAACTATTCTGCCCTGCTAAGCCGAAAGGCGCTATCTCTGAGATACGCCCTTTTCGTTTTTTTTATACCATTCAATAGCTATAACAATTTCGCATCTTATGGTATAAGCCGAATACCGCTATCTAACTTAGAACATTTTAAAAAACCACTCAGAAGTTCTTTATATGCTTATGTTTCCTTAAATTACAATTAACAAAAAGTCAATTTTCTCAAAACTTACTCCGATTGAGATAGCGCCTTTCGGCAGGGCGGTATTTCCAGTCGCAAAAGCGATCACGATAAAGAGAACATTTTTAGGACTGAGTTCTACTTACCGTTTCCTTTTGCAAATTCTGCACTGGCAGGTTTCCGACAAAGCCTGCGAGTCCATTCAACAACGACTGCTGGAACAAGGCTTCGTCCTCCTTGTTGTCCTCGAGCAGATCGGGGCTCAGAAGAGCTTCGTCAATAATGGACCCATCGGACAAAGCAACTAAGCCCCGTTTGTCTTTCTTTCCTGTAAACAATTGAACATCAATCATTTCGCGTGTTTAATTTAATTTCGTTATGATTAGGTACCTAGTCATCCGAATTTTATGTGGGCATGATCTTGAAGGCATACTGTTGTACTTAAAAAAACGTTATCTGTAAAATCCTTGGAAATTCAAGCATTATTTTTACGACCTTCTTCGAGATCGATAATGCTGTACTGGTCAAATACATGCGAGCAGCGGCCGGCAATGTTAGTATTTAAATCCATATCTGTCGAGTTTAGCGGCCGAATAAATTACTACAAAAACTTATATCTATCCTGTAATTTAAAAATGGAACGTACTTTTTATTTCGATACATGGCATCCAAGGACATATGAAAGATTTTATTAAAATTTTGAACTGGATAGAGCTGTTTAAAGCTTTGTGCAGACTAGCGCGACGCGACAGCGCGACGCGACACCGGTTATTGTTATACCGTCAAGTTTTCTTAGAAATTGTATTGTTCGAGTCGCGTCGCGCCGTCGCGTTGCGCTGGTCTGAACGAGCCTTAAAGTTAAAAAGAAACAAAGAACACTGGCGCTTAAAAAAAATATCGATGTTCGCCATCGGTAATAAATGAATTTACTTAGTTTGAATTTCCACGCATTATTTGAGAAACGTTCTATACAAGCCTTGGCCGCAACCAGGCATTGATGGACTCACGTATGTGTCGCGTCGGCCAGCATTTTCACGTTCGTCCATAAATACGTCCTCTTTTGCAGGCCGCTGCAGTAAAAAACTATTGAATTCAAGTCGCAATTTCATTAGCGACAAATGACAATCATTGACAAAATTTTGACAAAAAAGGAGATAAATTAGATATTTTTTTTAACAGATTGAGACTGAGTTTAGAATGCGAACGATCTTAAAAACACGGGTATAGCGCCTCCGATGGTAGCAAATAATAGTACAAATGATAGTATCCTTAGATACAGATTTCTCTTGAGATAATTATAAAGTTATTTTCGGTTATTATTTGTCACCGGCGGATATCTAAAAAGGTTCTATGAAGGTTCTTATTTTGAGAGCATTTATTATAAGTTGTGACATAATTAAAATATCACCATCATCATTAATTACTAACACCGTTTTATTTTTGTTTGTACTACAAAGAACGCCATTAACGCCATAAAAAAAAATGGGCTGTCTTAATATTCAGTCCATATATTGTATATTGTTTTATTGTTCAGATTTTTTTTTTCCGTCAATTTTTTTTTTTTTTTCTTTCGCACCTTCACTAAGTTTTAGGTATATCAAGTCAAGTTATTATTAAGAGAATATATCGATCGTTTACTTGAGAATCGGAATTCTTCCACTTCTGAGAACCACTTTTCTTGAGAAAGCCTTTTGTTAAGTATTCACGTTAAAACTTCAAGCATTATAAGTAATGCTTCTAGGAATTACTATTGCAGGTATTCGAGAAACTTCTTCCTATAAATCTAATTCGACACCGTTTGACTGAACACCATGAAAGTTAGCATAATATTGTTTTCAAGGACATCGTTTTGATAACTAGACTATATTATACAACAATACCACTAGGGTTTCGCTCATAATATCATGAATTACTAGGTACCTGAAAAAAATTATTTAAATGAATATTCTACTTTAACAAAATTAAAAAAAGTTCTCCAAAAAACAACAATTCAATCTGCGTAGCCTTTTCTCAACTATGTTGGGGTCGGCTTCCAGTCTAACCGGATGCAGCTGAATACCAGTATTTTACATGAAGCGGCTGCCTATCTGACCTCCACACCCCAGTAACTGGGTAATAACCCTTGGTAAGACTAGTTGTCAGTCTTTCGGGCTTTCTGACGACCCGTAACGACGGCTTAACTTGCTTCCCGAGGCACGGAGGAGTCTCAGTATGTAAAGATGGTCACCCATCCACATACCAACCCCGGCAAGCGTAGCTTAACCTGATGGATCGACCCGTGCGGCAGGTATTACTTAGCTACGAGCTCAAAAACAAAAACAATTGCTGAAAGATAATCCAGCATGGGTTCTAAGCAGTGAAAATTTTAAAAACGTTTTGTAACCTTCCTACACGTCTCTATGATTTAATTTATGGGGTAGTGGTGTGGCGCCGGTATCTTGCTTAGAAAATTTAACCAGGCGTCGAGTTACCTTGCAACACCACCATACATCCCACGTCAGGACTACGTATCAGGTAACTACTTTCTAACGTATCTGCACCCGTAGTGTACGAAAACATATCGTGTAGACACAATAACAAAGCTTTTATAAATTTGTTTTTTATTTTTATCTGGTTTTCCTACACCGCCTACGACTATAACACGTCATACATTTTTCTGAGAAATTATGAATTCAAACATAATTTAAATATTTTTATTACAAAGTTCATATGAATATCCTCAGGTTGGATTGACCCAATGACTCATCGGTATCAATGATTAATTTAACATAGATTCAATATTCCTTTGTTTGATGACAAACTGGACGTTCCGGTTTCAACTGGCATAGTAATATTTGACCACCAAATCACAAAATTAACATACCTATTGAATAAATATATGAAACAAACGATTTTCGGGGGCAAAAAAGGATAAAATGTGAGCTGAACAAGGAATGTCATAATTATGTGGAGGACCCTTCGTGCGCCGAATGCGGAACAAGTTCGACCAAGACCCACTCCGGTAACTATTGACCTATGATTTATCTTTCGTAGTCTCATCAAACGAGTTCATTAAATTTTGTGAATATTAGCTAGCTCTCTGCAGTCGCTGCTAAATTGCTTTACGAGAATTCAAATGTATCAACTCAATGTAGGAACATTTCTAAGTTAACTCAGGGCTTGCATATGTACTCGGTATCTTTTAATATATCGTTTGCACTAACATCATACCACCACGGCTAATTAATTAAGAGTTTTATTGCCACGAGATGTAATGACGCTACATGTTAGTATAATTAATGTAATATTCACAAACCTGTTGCTGCGAGTTCTTTTTTCAACTCCTTCTCGGGGTTATCTCTCTTGTCACGTTTGGAATTCCTCTTGAACAAATTATGTGACACTGTTTCATCAATAAATTTGACATTAGCTGGGTTCAACAGGGATCCAGATAATAATATGGTTGTGCCCTTTGACGGACCAAGAGATGACCTGAGAAAACCTTGACCGCCACTTAAATGGTCAGAAGCAGGCTGTACGCTGTTCAACAGTTGTTCGGAAACAAGTCTATTGGCAAGTTGCCCGTTGATGTATTCTTGTTGGAGTTGCAGACCATTCGGTAGCTGGACAGGGACCATTTGCTGGGCTCCGGCCAAGTTTAGGTTAGGCGCTCTTTGAAGCTGGCCACCGATTAAGAAGTTTCCGTTTCCAAGAGGAGTAGGCTGTGGCGCAGGAGGCTCCGTCACTGCCTCGGTAGAAGACTCCACGGGAGTTCCGTCGTGTTTGAAGTGGTGTACGTGGTGATGCTTGTGGTCTTTGTGAGCTTTCCCTGCAGTCAGGGCGACGTGGTACAATTGGAGCATTGTGATCTCGCCCAACAAACCGGATTGTCCTGCAATACAGTTACGTTATTACATTGTATGGCAGTAGGTTCTACTTGCGAAATTGCACGTTTCGTGATCCAACACTCACTTGCAACTGGTTCTATGTTATCTTTCTTGTAGAGCAGTGACTGGTCCTGGCCGGATATGGCTAATCCGCCTCCCTTTATGATGTGGCCGACGAGCTGGATTAGATTGGATGAATATTATTAGTGCCAAATGTTGTATTTGCTGTTGGAATAATATGGTAATTTATTTTGGCTTACTCTGTTGTTGAATCCTCTGCCAACACGTTCGCCGTTCACCCAAATCTGCCACTCGCCGGTTTTTCCGTTCCATGACTGGCACGAGTGATACCATCTGTGGAATATAGTTTGATTTTCTAAATTAGTGTCGTGGTCTGGTACAGCCTTCCTGACAGTTATATAATTATATGATACAATTAGTGCAGACGTTAATTAACTAGGTCAACCACATGTTTAAATTTCTTGTGTTAGGTACTGTATTAGTAATTAGGTCAGTACATCCGATGGTTGTCCACCAAATATGGCGGAAAGCAATAAGATGGCCCATTGTACAAGTTTCAATTATAGCTTTAATGATCTTAAAGAATTATTTCTCACAAAATTCACAACAAATAATATTATGTTGTTATGGTTGATAATGTGGCTGATATTAATAAAATATTAATTATTTTTACGTATTTGCTCAAAATCGGTTCTAGAAATAATAGGTATTGCAGAATATTATGATAGTTATAGGCTTATCAAATAATAACAGTTATGCAAGCAGTGATCCAACCCGTATCGTATTGCTAAGTAATCCAGTTTTGCAGCATGTTAACCACAGTTAAAATTTATTAGTTTTTGTCTCGGTTACCTAACTATGTTGTAATTAACTGCTTTAGTCAACGTGTTGTAATTACAATGTATGAGTATCCTATAGACATTAATCTTATAACTGTTAATTAGGCATTATTTTACATATTCGAAAAATCTTGTCAAATGCTGTTGTATGAAGACGGCAAAAGATTTTTTTCTAGCTGCCTTCATGTCTAACTGCTTAAAAATAGCTCCTTTATAAGTGATTTTAGTTATAAATTATATTGAGCAGTGATAGCCTAGTGGTGTGACCGTCGGACTGCGAAGTCATAGGTCTCGAGTTCGAACCCAAGTCACGCACCTCTGACTTTTCGGATTCATGGGCGTATTGTATAATTATTATTTGCTTCAAAAACGCTGAAAGAAAACGTCGTGAGGAAACCGGCATGTCTGGGGGTTTTTTCGACGGCATGTGAAGCCAAGTCACAGGCCCTGTGGGCTTTAAAACTCTGACACCAGGTTAGTCACTAACCACACGAAAATAAGAATGAAGATAAGTGTTATTGGGTTCTCCATATTAATATATTTATTGCATAACTGTGTACATCAGTTTTATTTTAAACATAACATTTTTAAGTTCAACAGTCCCCATGTCGGGTATAGTATAGGCGAATAAATTATACATAATCAATTATAGAGAATGAGTTTTTCAGACCTCATCACATTACCATGCCAATAAGTACTTTTAAGCTTAAAGCACTTATAATAATAGCCTGCGGGTAAAAAGGCTGTGACACACAGATAGGCTGATTTCGCAGCTGTCCGGGAGACCCGTACGGGCCGTCCGTACACGGGAGACCCGTACGGGTAGCGCCCGCAGTGCTCTGAAACGAGAGAGTAGTATGATACGTTGTACGGGCTCTACCCGGAACGGTCGCGTAAGACCAATCCGCATCGCTGTGAAACAATGTCTAACGTCTCACGTGTGTCTCCGTTCCGGGAGACCCGTACAGCTGTGAAACCAGCCTTAGACTCGTATTTTACTATGGTCGAACTGTCCGCCACATTACAACATGTCCATTACCTGTCCAGTTCCGTTTTGGTAGCATCTACTACTTGCATAACGTTGATGGTATAAGAAACTCATTGAATGACGTGTAAAAAATGTTATTTTGCAATGTAACCGCTGTTTATGAATGTAAACCGGAAACAGCTAAGTATTTAGGTCTCATAATTGTTATAAAATATTATCTCCTTCGTATTCTAGATTATTTTGGCAGTAGCAGAGGCTGGGGTGGTATTGTAAGCCGAGCCGGTCAAATAGCGTTGAATTGCTCGAAATACTAGATAATGTTGGGATCTGACGGCAGTTTAAAACAACATAAACAATATAAACAATTAAAATAATATTTGTGTTCAATGAATCGTATTTCTTTGTATAAACCAACCCTGCGGGGTAATTGCGTAGCACAAAAACAATGGAAATGCCATTTATTCTGAATTTTAAACAAAATTCATTACGTTACTTTCGTTGATAAGCAGAAAAAAAATTCAAACATAATAATGTAGTGGATTAGGAATTTTACACAGTGGCCACCAACACAAATGCCTACGCGGAAAGCTTTGTGCATGCTGACACCAAATATCTAGCTTGACAAAGCGAAAATTAGAGGTCACGTGCATTGGTGCGGCTGTTCAGTTAATTTGTGGTTTAGGGTGGAAGTGGTTTGACCTATGTTTGACAAACACCACACATGGAGTGGTATGATTAACGAAGACTAACTGACCTAGGTATAACTGACGGAGTTTATAGATAAAGGACATAATATCTGATAGGTATTTAGTCAGGAATTAGATCGGTGAAATTGCATTTCTGATATAATATATCCGTTCGCAATTTCAATGTCAGCTGTCGCTTTTAAGGCGTTTCGTATTGCTACAACGCGTTTAAGGGGACTACAGGAGCTAAATCCAAGTTATATAATGCCTAAAGTATAAAAATCAGAAAAATATATGATTGTTGAAAACATACTACAACAGATTTGATATGATTGAAAAAAGTCACGAAGATACCTCTAAAATTTTCTTTTAACTATTAAAAACCATTGAAATATACATATTTATAATCATTCTGATTTTCTGCCAGATTATTCTATAAACAACATAAGTAATATTAGTGTATAATTTTTTAGTCAAATCAATAGATTTTCTGTAAATAGATAATAATTGCTTCATATTTTGCAATAAATTACCTGCGCTGTGTCATCGCTCTTCTCTTTATTTTCTATGCAGTCCGACAGTGAAAGTGCTTCCAAAAAAAAAAGAGAGAGGCTTACAACAGCTTTAGCTGTTATAAGCAGGATTGAAAAAAAAAAACTGTATCTTTAAATGTCAGTTTCATACGCTTTGACTTTACCATCATCGTTATGGATGATAGAATATCACTTTATCGCGGCCCTCTCAGATATTTGCCATTCCAGGATTTGAGGTTAAAGAGATTTTTTTTTTTCTAAAACTTGAACTATTCATTGCTCACTTACGAATAATTACATAACTTCGTTGTGTATTCCATTAGCGTACTGCTATTACGCTACGGTCTGACTTTTAATAACATGCAGTACAATGACACATCTTTCTGTAATTTCGTCAATAACTTAGAACATTTTTGTACGAAATGTCAGTACCTACTAAATGTCATTTTACTGCAGCTTAGTAAAAGTCCGACTGTAGTTTTATTGTATTACAGCTGTTGACCTTTTCTACGTTCATTGCTCATTTCTATCAATAGACGAATAAGACCAGCGTATTACACTCGTTTACATATCAATTGAAATGATTAATAAAATACAAATATATAATTATGTATTTTTAAAAGAAAGATTTGTACAGGAGAAAGGAACAATGACGAAGCAATCAATATTTAACATCGTCTGCTAAAAACACGAGAGTTCGATGACTGTTAGAAAGTGCTCTTACGCATATTGCGTGCCCATTGCCGTTACCGCAAGTTTAGGAAGGAAAAAAAAAAGAAATTGTCGTGCGTGGTCGCCATTGTTAATCGACTTATGTAATACATGGATGTCAATTGAATGGATACGAAGAAATCCGGTAAATCACGAGTACGATGCTACATTAATTCTTATCGGTTTTGCGATGTTTGTTTTCTATGTAGCAGTAGAATTATGTTATTTCCTTTCGACGTGTTTACGTTACTCTATTTCTAACCGTTAGGTCTCTGAACATCATAAATATATGGAAAAGAATATATTGCTTGAACTAATTTGTAGGCTATTTATTGTCACTCTTCCAGATGAGGAAAACCATTAAAAAATGTTTTTTCTCTGGTCTAAGCCCAGGTTCGCACGGGCGATTTTTTCCCGCGGCTATTTTTATTGGTGCACTGGATTTTCAACAGCTCGGATTTGCGCTGCTATAATAGTCGAGATCACGTTTCTGTTTCAGCTCATAGTTGAATAATGTATGTAGATGTTGTGAAATTATTTCCCTGCGTTTACGTTAAATATACCACGCTTTGTGATACCTCAAGGAGCTTGCAATATTCTGACATTCAACTTGTGTAGCTGACGTGTCTATTGACCCACAAGTGAAGTAGAGCGTAACTGCAAACATTTGCTTGCAAAATATAAGTGAAGACTTTAAATAGTTGTTAGTAGATGTCACAATGTACTAGAACGGTCAGGCGAGCATGCAGTTCATAATAATCATAACGCTTCAGCAGACGGTCTCAAACGAAAAAAAAAAAAACTCTTTGGTTGCGGTTAAACCGTTTTTAACCGCAATCAAAGAATAAGTATTATTTTTCCACATTACAGTTTCTCTATCGGTGTCACCCTAATTTTAGTTATTGTAGAACTTGCTTGAGCTGATTTGAGGTGTTATGAGAAGCTTATGGGCTAATATACAATGTGTTAAAAACACCCTGCCCAATCAGAAAAGGGCACATAGGTAATGCAATAATATTACTGAAAAATTATAAATAAGCTATGTGTATTATTATTTATTTCACAAAAATGTACAGAGGCGGACTTAATGCCATAGGCATTTTCTACCAGTCAACCTTTGGGTGATGGAGAGACAAACAGTGGTAGGTGCTATAACGAAAAATTAAGGAATAAAAATAAAAAACTTAAGTGATTTATAAAGATACACATATACCTATTACAAACTATAAACATAATATATATATCTGATTATATATAAATATAAGCACAAATAAATATACATAAATACACGAATATACTAAAACAAATAAGACAAACAATGAGAAAACATTAACGTTGTGATGATACTGCCAGCTTCTTACGAATGTGCTCGCGAACTTTAACTTTAAAGGATAAAATTATTATTGAAAAAAAAAAAGTTATTGCTATTTAAAATTCACGTTTTTAGTACCAAATCCATAAAAAATTGGTATTTCAAAATATTACCACATAAATAGACTCTCAGTATGATTCTTGACTACACCCTCACGGTTTTTGTTACACGGTGTATGTCACGTATTGTCGTTTCATCCCAATGGTTTGTTCTTAGTTTATCGAAATTCATCATCAGCCAAGCCTTTCCCCGAATATCCCATTGCAGCTTCCATTTTACATGGAGCGACTGCCTATCTGACCTCCACTACCCAGTAAACCCAGGTTCTCACGAGCGATTTTTTCCAACGGCGATTTTTTTCCGCACTGGATTTTCAACGCTTTGCTTAGAGCCAAGAGTTGAAAATCCAACAGACAAAATCCAAAATTGAAAATGAAATTTGGCGATATTTTTACGTACGTCTGAACGTGGGCTAACTGGGTAACACGATACTTTATGGCAAGACTGGTTGTAATTTATAGAAATTATAGATCACAGAATCAAGAATACAATCAGTAGGTAAACGATTGTCGTTCTGTTTATAAAGAGATTCCGAATTGGGATATCATTACGAGTGCTTACGGCCCAGCCACGAAGATGCGCCCCACTCCACTCCGCTCCGTACTAAAGTACAGCTTAAAGTACAGTCATCGCGGAGTGGAGCGCGTCTTGGATGGCACTATGTGTAGCTGAGTAGACAAGTATTTGAATAATTATTTTTTACATTGAGAACACTAAGCGAAACGTTTGAGATTTATCTGCTAATTTCTGGTTTAACATATGTTTCTATCCTTGGAATCAACTGTCATTAACACTTGCTTCAGAGACTGTTGCAAAGGAAATAGTCATTAAAAATTACTTATGGTGTGTACCATGTCTCATGAGCGAAACTAGTGCAAGGTTTTTAAAGGCACCAATTCTGCTTTTGTTTCAGATTTGTTTTTAGGTATATTACCTACCTTTCAATTTTCAATAGTTCCCGACGGCAAGTTCTTATTCAGAACTGACATTTTCATACCTAAAACTAAAATTATTGTTAGGGAATAAATAATTGACAGTCCTATATTCCCATTTGAACCGACTTCAAAAAAGGAGGAGGTTCTATGTTCGTCAGCACTTTTTTTTTTTACTGTTTTAAGTGGTTGATTTTCTAACAACGTTCTGTCACTTATTTACAAATTATGTACAACAACAAGTAAAAAATAAAAGAAAATAAAAAGAAGAAACAAGTGACTTTACTTTTACAAAATAAAAACACTACAAAGTGAAAAATAACTTTAATTTCGGAAGTCGGTGGTATAAAACGAAAATACAAAACACCGCCTTACGAAATCAAAGTTATTTTTCTTTTTCCAGTTTTTAGTCTCATTTTCTTGTACCTATTTCTTTTAAAGTCTTATCATGAACATCAAACGCTTTTGCTACCGCTTTAACGCTTCTTTTGTAAAAAATAACTGACGAACAAACTTTTTCTGAAACATTTCTTATAAGTCAACTTGCCCCGCAAAAAGTTAGTAAAACAGCCCCAAGCGCCATGTTTCTCTTCAATTACCTGGCTAAACCTAAAGAGACTTGAAGTTGAAAATAACGCTGTTATATAGAGACATAAGTAAACTTTTGTATAACAATTTTTTTTTTAAGTAGTTCGCTATAAATCTTTAGGCTCCAGAACAAAAAGTATAAGATAATAAAATTCGCTTTTGGGTATTATAAATCAAAAACATGTAATCGCTACTAAAAGGCCTGCGACTGCGATGCAGCCGTGCTTCGCTCAAAGGTGGGGGGGTATCGATATACATCCTCAAGTGTGATTAGATGACCCAAAACTCGTACTGCTAACGAGTTTTTGCCCGGGCCCGGTCACCCCTAGTCCCCTATAGTTTGACTCTTGAAATGAAATATAGGCAACTATTTCTTCATGACGTAATTTTGTAGGTTAGTTCAATCAAAGTCAAAGATTCAATGAAGAGACTGTACACGAAAACTCATTACATTACCTACCGTTCCGATATTGTCCATTACATAAGTTACGTTGTCTTAAGTGTAGTAAAAATGACCCACTTTGGAACTCGTTTGTATTACTTACACGGAAACGGTGATCCCGTCGAGTGAGTGCTTTTGACATCACAAACATTTGAAAATACCACTTGAATTTAATTCCGTCGACCGAAAATCGGTTACGAAATTGTTTCTACAATTCAAATATCCGTTTTCAGGTAATGTTAATCAAAATTGGCAGTGCAACAGGGTATTTCGAATACTGAATTCGAAGTTTAATTGGAAAACAAAACAATGAATTGGGCAAGTGTGTGTAGCAACCAATTAGGACGTTCGAGTGAATTGTTTAGAAACGTCGGGTGTGCTTCGAGATGGTCGTGCCCTTATTAAGAATCGTCTCCACTTGAACGGTTTCGTTATCTAGATAGAGTACGGAGTTTTACCTTAAGGCGACGATAACCGACTGTTAATGATTTCATACCGAAGATCACGTCAATAGTGTTTATGATTTGGAAAAAATATATGTTAAATTAGAGCATATAGGAAATATTAGATTTAATTTTTAAAGTTATGTCTAACTCGGATAAAAAACTGAGAATCACGCAAAATCTATCAAGCGTATTTTTTTTAAACCTGCACCATTTTAAAGATAATTTAATTATTATTTATCTTTTAGTATACGTGTTTTATTAAAATACCTTTTGTTTAATGTATCCTAAATTAATAATGCGTCTAATTTGGGACAGCGCTCCTGGATGGGCGATTCGTATTACTGGCTGGACGTACAACGCGTTGCGTGAGCTCAGTACAGAACACGCAAGCTAACCACTCAAGGTCATTGGCATATATTTGCGTCTTAAGAAAACTAATAGGAAGACATGGTAATTTAATTTATTGTACAATTATTTTAAAGTTTTCATTATTTATAACCAAGTCGAAACGCCGAACATTCATGAATTGAATGCATTGAATCATAATTAAGTTAATACGTAATTGAATCATCCATGAATAAAGTAAAGTACATAATAATAAATTCCAAATAAATTATACAATATACAATTTTATTTTTAACCGTCTTCATATTGTTTGTAATTATGTTCATTTCAGTTCAATAATTCAATTACCTGAAAGTTAATTTCTTTAAAGTTGATGTTATTTAAGTATCAATTATTTTCCTAATCTAGGTATTAAATCAAGTAGGTTTGAGTGAATATAGGAAGTTCCTACCTACCTACGTGTTACTTCTCTCTAGCAAAACTTCAGTACATCGCCGCTTCGATGGCGTGGGCTAGTCAATTAATAATAATATGATGGTTTAACGTAAGCGACGACTACTCCACAAATAAATTCTATTTCACAAACAATTTATGTACAGCTGACTTTGTAGACTAAAGAAAATCAGTAATGTGGGCAAAAAATATAGAGCAGGGCTTTTTACGATTAATTGTTTCCTAAGAACGTTTACCTCGAAAGCAGTGGTTTACATCCTTAGCCCAGGTTGCACGAGCGATTTTTTTTCGCGCACTGGATTTTCAACGGTCTGTTTACCGCCGAGAGTTGAAAATCCAGCAGTGTGTTTTTTCCACGCGCAGGGATGCGCTCTGTTCTGTTGGATTCTCAATGCTTGGCGAGAGTTGAAAAACCAGTCCGCAATAAAATCCCGCCGCGATATATTTATTAATTTATTGCGCTTACGTATTGATTAGGGTTGTGTTGCGAGTTTCCTATCGATCAACCCAAAAATGGTTAAAAACGTTTTATTAACCGAGAACGATTTAAATTTTGTTCTTCTTCAAAAACGTTATGTAACCGAAACAAATCGTTCCTTAGGTTTTAAGACGAAACCGTTTCGAAAAATATATTTTGCGAGCCCTGATTGCGTGAACCGTTCTCGTAACGGGTAAAACGCAAATCAAATGTTTGTTAACGGTGGTTAAAGTAAACGAAGGCAGGACGGCCTGATGTTAATCGCAACAATTCAGTTGTAAACTCCTGTTTTACTGGCTACTGGCTGCAGTAATAACCATGCATTAGCATTTCATATAGCGGTAATCTTGTGTGGCTGCTTCCTTATTTGTGCTTATTTATCGACAAACAATAAATACGTAATTAAAAATCATAATATGTCTGAATAGAAGAAAACCTCCCAAGAACTTTCCTTTCTCGGTGAAAATTTAAAGACTATTAATTTCTTGTTTCCAACAAAACATGTTAAAGTTCAACAAAACTATTGGGATCTTGTCCTAACACATTCATACCGGAGTCTACCACCCTAGGCAGACTTTCCGTTGTCGTCGTTGTAGCTCAAAGGTAGTTTATTTTAGTTTATGTATTGAATTTATAATACCTATATCGACGATAGAAATTTCAAAAGTCGTAAGGGACATTTAATTCCCTGTCCTTTACGACATTTGGAATTTACACCGTCGATATGTATCGGAACCGATTCATATTTTCTGGGCTCATTCTTAAAGAAAAGAAAGAAAAAGTGTTTATTCTGCACAAACCAAACGCACATTACAAAAAAAAAACAAAACAATACCACTTTACAGATGAGCCAAAAGCCTCCATCATTCACAACAGAAAAGTTTGACAAATTTGATCTATTCCCCGCTGTCAGGGTCAGAGGCCAAAGACAATTACATAATCTGTTGCGACATTTACAAAATGAAAACAGTGAGGAGGCCTGAGTCCCAGCAGTGGGAACAACATACGCTGATTATAATCACATCATTATAATCACTGCTGCAGGAGTCGATTTTTGTTCCACCACGCGGGCCTAATCCGGGTTGGTCTCATAGAGATGTTTAGTGAATACTTGTTGCGCCCGCGGCTTCACCCGCATAAGTCTCGAACCCGTTTGAATATCGGGATAAAAAGTATCCTATGTCCTAACTCAGGTAATGGTCTACCCATGTGTCAAATTTCATTCATATCCAGTAGGCTGCTATGTTATCACTGAGTAACACAGGCTATAATTTATAAAGATATCACGCGGGCGAAGCCGCTGACGGAAACAAGATATTTGTTTGTTGTTATATTTTTGTAATCACGTTCTCAAACTCAAAGCATTTATTTCAATTAAACCATTTACAGGCACTTTTTAATTGTCAAATAGTCGGTCAGTTAGTCAGAAAGTTGAAGCTAATTGCCCATTCCAAAACGTAGATCTTTATGGAGAAGAACGGGCAAGAAACTCCAAGGACACTCTTTTAAATATAGAAAATTACAAAATCCTGGTTACATTATTCTTGTTGTTTCTATATAAGATTAAAAATAAGCCCTGGCAGATAAGAGATGACCAGTCACAACTGACAGCGCCCGTTCACGAATATGACGCGTGGATCAGCACCATCCAGCTCAATCATTTAGTAGGGAACCGAATGATCCCACACACTCGCCACCATCAGCGAGATATTTAAGTGAGCATGGCATACTCTCAACTGCTGTGCTCATTCAAGGCAACATACATCTTAATAACATAAAATACGGCTCCATGGTACTCCCATTTACAAAAATTGAAAAAATGCTTCTAAATTATACAAAACTATAGTTTGCAATGTATTTCTCGAAAAAACTCCCAACTTTTAAAAGGCTATTAAAGCGCCACCTGAATAATGTATGAATTGTAAGTTTTTACCGTTTTTACAACTTAATTTTAGTTTATTATAAGGCGAAACCGTCGCTTATCTTAATTATTATGTTTTTCCTCATAGGGGTGAATATTTGTATTCTTTTTGAGCGAAATAAATTTCTTAAACCGTTAAGCCGTAAAACATCTCTCTCTAACGGATTTCGATGAAAGTTGCTATGTAGGGGTTTACGGGGGCGAAAGCACGATCTAGCTGGGTCTCTATCTGGGAAAATCCGTTTTCTCCGTATTTTCACCCGAGCAGAGCTCGGTCGCCCAAAGTTAACTAGAAGACCTTAGAATAATGACACAGCAGCATAGAATTAGTAAGTACCTACTATCATGGCAGCATGGAATTAGTAAGTACCTAATAACATGACAGCATGGAATTAGTAAGTACCTACCTACTATCATGGCAGCATGGAATTAGTAAGTACCTACTATCATGACAGCATGGCATTAGTAAGTACCTACTATCATGACAGCATGGAGTTATTATGAACTATCCTGTACTATTAAAAGAGCATTCTCTATTTTCACCAGAGCAGAGCTCGGTCGACCTGGTACTATAAAATAAACTCGCTTTTTGTGTCTGTATGTGACCGCTTAGTTCTTCTGAACTACACAATGAATTTTATTGCGGAGAATTTATTCCAGATGATTTATGTGTCTGAAATCTCGATGTTTCGACATGTCACCACATCTACCCACATTGCACTCGTGCGGAGAAGGGGCGGGTCGCTAGTATTATATTATATAATTACGATTACAAATCAAAGTGAGTGGCACGCCTAATTTTTTAAATCATTCAACACGCATTCGACTTTGACGTGCTAATCACGGCCGTCAATGTACACGTACAGGTGCATGTAAGTACTTAATGAGTTCGCGTGTGTTGCAGCCAATCAGAGCGTAGCGATTGACAAGCGAGTTAATATGGCGACACACGGATGCGTAGAAATCACGCGTCCCCCCTAATTGCACTATTGTTTTGTCTCAGTGCTGTGAATTAAGTATTTTGACAGCAACCTTACCTGGTATAGAAAGTAGGACTTTCTACACTCTTATTAAACATCCTGTTTTGTTTATAGGATTTCACATATATTGGACATGATGTAAAAATTAACAGGCATTCTTTCGGCTTAAATTCAAACTGGTTAAAAACCGCATTTTTTTTGCTTCAGTCTCGTATCTTCCTTTCCATAATAGGTATTTGTTATGAAGCGTTTCCGATACTTACGCGTTCAGCTTTAAAGGATAGTTTAGCCTGAAGAAGGTCTGTCCATGCACGGCCATGCTGAAGTAGCTGGCCTCCTCGGTGTTTGATATCAAAGCAGAAATCTCTCTCGGGCTCTCACCAACTGTGAAAAAAAATCGTTTATAGTTTTTTTTATCAACCATATATTTTCTCAAGTTCTTCGACCTGTACGCGTAGCATGACAACCATATGAACGGTTTTTCTAGACAAAATGACAGATTGTGATTGTTTATGTCATTTTATCTATTCTTCCGTCGACAAAACCCGTTTCTATTGTGGTCATGCTAAGCGTGCTGATGTAACATTATTCTAAGAAAGGTGTCAAAATGATCACCTTGTATCTTTCAATTTTTTTAAACTTTATATTACAAATGCTGCTTTTATCTTTGTTCGAAATCATTGTTTTCCATGTAACAAACAAACTTCAATCGAAACTCTTTACTAATTTCTAAATTAACATCATTCATTAATCCAAACGTGTAATTGCCAATAGGAATTACTACGGCCATTTAACAATCATAATAATGGATCCGGAATGCGGAGCAAAGCCTAACATACATAATCAGCCTTTAATGTTCCCACTGCTGGGACTCAGACCTCCTCTCGGTAAGACCGCCGAGTGCCGAGTGGGCCGTAATCCACCGCGCGGGCCCAGTGCGGGTTGGTAGATGTCACATGTCTTCGCATTTTTGGTTCTAGGACATGCCGGTTTCCACACGATGTTTTCCTTCACCGTTTTGAGAGCAGTGGTGATGAAATAATTTAAACAAAGTAAAGCGCCTGTCAGGGTTCGAACCTACGACGTTCAACTTGTAAGTCACGGCCATTAACACTGGGCCACCACTCCAAAGCCTAACAACTATTAACGAAGTTGTAATTTCACCAATGAATCTGAACGTGTTCAGCCCATCTTATCTGCGTTCAAGGACTGTCAGTGTCAATATTCTACAACAATGATGTCACTGACAGCTCGTGGACGTGGCTTAGATGTGCTGATCGCGTTCTTGTTCATCCTTTGCAGAGTCGCTTTTTATTTAAATGATTTTGCGGAGCGATAGCGGAGTAATCTGTGCCAATACCGCCTCAAAATAATATGCGATGGCAAATATTATGGTGATGAATAATTATGTTAATGTAAAAACAACATTTTAATTTTATGTTAGTTTTATGTCAAATACGTAATTTATGCCCTTCCTTTAGATAATTTTATGTATCTATCTACATAATTGACCCTGTTTTTGATTTTGTTATTTACCTTGACATACTATTATATATTAAAATGAAAAATTCTAGACGAGAATAGTGTAAATGAAGATCCTCTTTTAAACTAGTCAAGTTTCTGCAGCACGCAATAATGGTGTTTTTTTAATTAACTGTAGAACTCAAGCTCGTGTAGCAATTAAGTCGTTTTTTCTTGTAACTGAGAAGCGTAACCGCAGGCGTTGAAAATGCAATGCAATTATTTCTTTGCGTGCCGATGCCATATATAATTTAAATTTCCTGTTTTGTCCAGAACTCGGCAACGCTATATTTAATCTCTGGATTATACTTTTTGCCTGTTTACACAAAAATCTTATTTTTTTTATTTATAATATATAATATCAAGGTACCTTCATAAGGGTTGGCAGAAAAAAAAAACGAGCGACACTTGCAGTAGTCGCTTATGATTTGTGTAACATCTGACATCTTGGCTGACAGTACCAACCTCTCGGAAAATAGGTTGGTAATATCTGACTGCCAACTCTAGCACCGCGCGCGCTCATTGGTCAAAGGTTATAAAGTCGCGAAGCTTTGGGCTAACAAAATCTTACTCATTATGGTGCCATAGACACGACGAAGGATTATGTTAGAGCATACTATAATATTTGGAAAATCCAAAAGTGCACGCCTCTTATCGCTCATTCAAAAATGTTACCCTTCAATATGGGGAAAATTTTTACAGATTTTTTTTTTATAACCGACAATTTCATCGCAGAGGGGTTCAGAATCATGTATTGAATCCATGGTATCAGTTTTCGCGTCGATGGTGGTGGCACCATTTTTATTGTAATTAAACTACTTTAAATAAAAGAGCCATTTTCAATAGGGTTCCTCATAGGGCTTAAAATAACCTATAAAAAAAAAAACTTAATTAATAGATTTTTTCGCAAACTCCAATGTTTTCAGGTTTCATACTTGATTGACGGGAATTTTCTTTAAACGATTTTGTTGTTTTTTTCGTTCCTACTGCATTAAATTATTTTTGGAATAACAGAATTAATCTCCATTAAATTATCTATACAATGGTATATAAATTAAGTAGGTTCTGTGTACTAGCAGAAGTGTAACAATAAAAACAGTTGCAGATAGGAGGCAAAACAAAATTTCGATCGCAAAGCACTCTCTAATGCTTTGCATTATGAGTCGTGCAATAGTAATAATTAACCCATGTTGTCCCACTGTAGAGCAATAGCCTCCCATCCCTTTTTCCACTCACCGCGATCCTGAGCCAATTATGAACCAATCCCTCCTATGAGCATCAGCTTCGTCCGGCCATCTACGCCTGGGTTTTCCACGATGCCGTAGGACGTTTTAAGGACCTTAGCCCACAATGCACAGAGCATACATACTTAGTATATTTTTGTCCATTTTACATTAAGTTTATCCAATAGATAACTAGGTATAAATTAAAAGTAGGTATCACACTTTTACTAGCTCTAGTTACCTACATTACATAATTTAAATAAGTTCGATAATAAAGTAACTTACGGCGCAACTATTTCTCGTGACCGGTGACCGGTACATTTACCCCTCTTGACAGATTAAGACACCGAGCGTGTGATAAAGGTATGGTAATTACATTATCTTAATATTAGTTAGATATGGCGACAGGAATCGCATTGTGACAACCAAAAGTGATCCAAACAAAGCAAGCTTCTCTAGCTCTTTTAAAATTTAATTGGTTAATAGTAGATAAAAATTACCATTTGTAGGGTTCCGTACCTCAAAAGGAAAAAAACAGACCCCTTATAGGATCACTCGTGTGTCTGTCTGTCTGTCACAGCCTATTTGCTCCGAATCGAATGGACCGATTAAGTTGTTTTAATATTCGTTTTCAATTTACATGTTTATGGAGAATCAAAGCGAATAAAAGCACGTATTATACGAATGCTAAATCTCAAAGTAAAAAGCTAAGTAATGCAATCGCCTTTGAAATAAAAAATTCCCTATCTAATAATCATAACTCATTTTAAACTTTTAAGAAACCAAAGTTCTTTAAATGGAAATTGTGTGGAAATATTAATAGGCATGCCATAATGACCCTTTAATTTTATGCCGATCATTACACAAGTTAGTACGTAACTTTATGAATTGGGAAATCCGTAGAGCGTTTTCTAATGACCTAATTATTTGACGTCATAAAGAGATGCACGCGGAAAATCGTATAATGTATTTAATCGGCATTTTAGCTGCTTATTACATAAGCTTCGTTGGTCTCGAGGTCGCAAGTGCGACTGCTGAGCGTGGTGGAGTTTGGAGGTTGGCGTGTGATACCCCCGTGCCTCGGAAAGCACGTTAAGCCGTTGGTTCTGCGCCTGATGTCTTCGGTTGTGTCGGATTGCCGTCCCATCGGACTACGAGAGTGACGGAAGAGAGAGTGCACCTGTGTCTGCGCACACACTTGTGCACTTTAATATCTCCCGCGCCGATGTCTTGTCTCCGTTGAGATTGGCTGCCATGGCCAGAATACAGTCTGGAGGACTATATATATATACGTAACATACCGCCTCTATTCCTCAAATTTATTATACCGACTTATTGTAACCATCATCTGAATTAACCTGCAAACGCTCAAACGCATTCGAGAGTCTTTCTAAGGCCGCGTCCGATTTAAAAGCGGTCGTCGCACGAATACGCGGTCCGTCGTGTGCATAATGTGTCACTTTTTGTTCGAAAAACCGGAAAGCGCCCTCTGTCGGCGCGACCACGCGTTCAGGTTCACCGAACAAAAAGTTCGAACGATCGTATAAACAGCAAGTCGCCGACTTGAAATTACAAGGCAGTCGCAAACAAACGCAATACAAGTTGCTATATATTATGATCATCATATTTGTAAATGGAACATAGAAATTATATAGTTGTTATTGCAGTGTCTGCAAGGATCACGAATTTTTTTATATTAGGGGTGATACAGACATGTCGGTGTCGGCATGGTTATTCACAACCGGGTGGCAAAATCCTAACAATTATTATAAATGCGAAAGTGAGTTTATTTGTTTGTTTGTTACGCTTTCACACTAAAACGTCTGAACGGATTTGGATGAAATTTGGCGCAGGAGTAGACCATGACATAGGCTACTTCTTTTCCCGGTATTCTCTCGGGATCGAGACTTATGAGGGTGAAACCGCGGGGCGCAGCTAGTAGAATACTTCATCATCATCATCATTATCTGCTTAGCCACCATCACCTGTTTTCTCAACTATGTTGGGGTCGGCTTCCGGTTTAACTTTCAATCAACCCGTGCGGCTGTTATTATTTAGCCACGAGCCCCCTAGTAGCACCCCATAT
Source organism: Agrochola circellaris (assembly GCA_914767755.1). Classification (NCBI taxonomy): domain Eukaryota; kingdom Metazoa; phylum Arthropoda; class Insecta; order Lepidoptera; family Noctuidae; genus Agrochola; species Agrochola circellaris. The sequence continues at coordinate 19,338,493 of OU611840.1, read as the reverse complement.
ACTTGGCGATAGAAAATTTGCGAAAGCAAAAACTACTTAGCAACATACTTTTTTTAGGTAAAGCATATTCATAACTTCCTCGGCTCATCGAACTAAAGTAACAAACGTGCCGCCTCAGTTCACGTACCAAGTTTATTTAGGACAAATCTTTTGAGGTGAAATCCGAAGATTTTCGGAATTCAGGCAATCAAGGGATTCGGTTCAACGTGAATATCAAATGTCGGGTCCTTATATAAAGACGAAATACTTGGGCCAAATCCTTTCTAGAGATTGTTCAGATTGGAAGTCATTTCTGCGAATGATTAGACTTTGATATTATATGGAGATACTCGTATATAATATACTTAATATCTTTTTAAAAAGCAAAATATATTTTCATGCAAACAGCCATGCTATTCTGTAAACATCTCATCGTGAAAACTTGGGTGAAGTGAGCTGTCAATAGTGACAATCCCTATGGAATGACAGCTCACTCCACGCTCGCTTCACCTTAGTTTTCACGGTGAGATGGTTACAGAATAGCACTGCTGGAATGTTACTTCTAAGTTTTTGGATGACAGTCACGGCAGCACATAAAATAGTTAATTTCTGGACTCATCTATTGGAACTGGATGGTTTGAAAGCTCTTTGAAGTTGTGGAAATAAATTAAATTGTGATATTAGTCGAAATGAATATATAAACAGAAATAGCATACTATTTGATGTTCACTTTATGCAGCTTTATGCATTTCAATAACTCCCTGGGTAGTCAGCTGCATTAGCTTTTACCCGCGGCGTCGCCGAACAGATGTCGGGAACGATCCCACGGGAACAAAATCCTATGTTCTAACCCAGGTCATGGACACAAAAAGACTTACTGACGCATTTATAATATTAATATGGATGGAAGTAGGAACAAGTATCAAAATACTCACTAGAATAAGAGAAAAGAGGATGATCACTGGAATGGTTGTGGAACTTGGTCCACATGCAGAGAGTAAATTCCTTGAGGTCTGGTATTTCTTTCTCGTACTCCATGTACTGGAAGAACAGTTCCTGGTTCATGGAGACCTTGTGGATGCTGCAGGTGTCAGTCATCTGGCTCGAAGGATTATACAGGCTCACTTTGTTGCCAGAAGCGTATTGCGATGGGAGCGGCCTTCGGTTCAGGATTTTCATTTGTGGACTGAAAAGAAAAAAAAAATTAGAAATGGAAATTGTGGTGGAATAAAAATACTCACACATGTAGGTAATACTTAAAGGAACCCTGAAAATGTAGGCAATACTTTTTTGGGCACTCGTTTATGCAATCGATATCAGAAAATCTCCTGTCTGACAGCTTCATGACGTTAGCGCACTTTGTCGTTTTTCATAATAAATTTGGTTTAGGTTTTTATAAATGTATTTTTGTCCATTCAGTTATATTATTCATTTTAAACAATTTATTAATACTAGTGGTCGCACAGAGGTCGAAATTCGACCATAATTCATTTAAATGTCGTGATTCTAAGGTAGCCATTTGTGTCAAACGCATTGTACTCGTAGTGTGTGTAATGTTTTTTTATTAATTTAATTTATTTCTAATGTATATTATATAAAAATATTAGCTATCTGCACTGCTTCTCCATATAAACTTAAACTGTGCCAAATTTCATACTCCTCCGTCCGCGTAATTTTCGTAAAAAGGGGTACAAAGTTTTTGCTTCACGTATTAATATACTAATAAGGTACTGAAATATTAACTTTAGCAAGTTTAAGAGGTGCTTTAGACCATCGAACTGAATAACTTTTACTATGGGACATTTATTATACTACATACTAATTCCATGCTGTCATGTCATTATTCTAAGGTAGCCATCTTGTTCTAAACTTTGGGCGACCGAGCTCTACTCGGGTGAAAATACGGAGAAAACGAATTTTCCTAGATATGAGACCTAGCTAAAATCGATTTAAAAAAATAACCCCTATATTTCAACTTTCATCGAAATCGTTAGAGCCGTTTTCGAGAACGTGATTACAAATATATATATCTTTAAACAAATATTGCTAATTTAATAATAAAGGATATTATACTATACACCTATGACCTAATTATATATAAATATAAGCACAAATAAATACACATAAATATACTGAAACAAATTAGACAAATTATTATAGTAATATTACCTTATAGACTCAAAGGATCTCTCAGAATTGTGGTAGGTAGAGTACATCACGCTAGACTCTGGCACGATTGGATGCCAGTCATTCTCCCTCGCCATGGCAGCCCCGAAGAGCGCGATAACGATGAATAATCGCATTTTCTGTAACAAAATAAGAGCTTTTAATACATCGAAAGTGAAAAGTAAAGACGAGTAAAATTTAATTATGTTAATTAATTAAGTATTCCTGATTCGCATGGCGCAACCAAAGTTTATGAAAGTAAATTATTTTTAATCAATCCATTACCATCGCATTATTTTGGATTTGTTATAAGATAATTGGTTCTTAAGCGTAGCGTTTAATTTAATGAGTGAAATTTACAGTTTACTTATTAATGAATACAACACCGCAGCTTACTTAAAAAAAAAAGGAAATCGAAACATTTAAAATCTTCCCCGAACCGGAATAAACGAGTTATTACAAAACCGGTAGATTTTTTAGGCTGTGTCCGCCAATTATGATATCCGATATCCGACACTTAGGCGTAGATAGTTGTGGAAGGAAAAGTTGTATCCCATGCTGTTTCCGTGATCGCCTTAAGAGGGCGCCTAAAGGTCCACTAGCGCCACTCTTTAAAAAAAATATTATCTCGTGACTGAGAAGGAATTATGAATAACGGCTAGACAGGACCCTCGGTAAGTGTGTCTAGAATTTTCTAATACCTTTTATAAAGTTTCATATTGAGACACGGAGCAACAAAATACGATTTAGAGGAATGTGGCCGCTTTTCTTTAGATCGTATTTTGTTGCTTCGTGTCTCAATATGAAACTTTATAAAAGGTATTAGAAAATTCTAGACACACTTACCGAGGGTCCTGTCTAGCCGTCTATATATATAAAAGAAAGTCGTGAAGTCGTGTTAGTTACACCACTTATAACTCAAGAACGGCTGAACCGATTTGGCTGAAAATTGGTGGGGAGGTAGCTTAGAACCAGGAGAAGGACATAGGATACTTTTTAGTAGGGTAGGTAGGGTAGGTAGGGTAGGTAGGGTAGGTAGGTTAGGTAGGGTAGGTAGGGTAGGTAGGGTAGGTAGGGTAGGTAGGGTAGGTAGGGTAGGTAGGGTAGGTAGGGTAGGTAGGGTAGGTAGGGTAGGTAGGGTAGGTAGGGTAGGTAGGGTAGGTAGGGTAGGTAGGGTAGGTAGGGTAGGTAGGGTAGGTAGGGTAGGTAGGGTAGGTAGGGTAGGTAGGGTAGGTAGGGTAGGTAGGGTAGGTAGGGTAGGTAGGGTAGGTAGGGTAGGTAGGGTAGGTAGGGTAGGTAGGGTAGGTAGGGTAGGTAGGGTAGGTAGGGTAGGTAGGGTAGGTAGGGTAGGTAGGGTAGGTAGGGTAGGTAGGGTAGGTAGGGTAGGTAGGGTAGGGTAGGTAGGTAAGTGCGTCGTAGATAACTACATAGTGCTACCCGTGCGAAGCCGGGACGGGCAGCTAGTTATTCATAATTCCTTCTCAGTCACGAGATAATATTTTTTTTAAAGAGTGGCGCTAGTGGACCTTTAGGCGCCCTCTTAAGCTTCGTGCAGACCAGCGCGACGCGACACCGGTTATTGTTATACCTACCGTGAAGTTTTCTAAGAAATCGTATTGTTTGAGTCGCGACGCGGCGTCGCGTCTCGCTGGTCTGCACGAAGCTTTACGTGCCTTTCTGACTGCTTAGTAAAGTCAGGGAAATACATTTTTGAGCAAATTGACTACCAACTTTAATTGTCCGTAGGTATATTTAACCGCTCTAGTGGTTAGACCACGAAAAATTTTCTGCTCGGTTTGGTTGGTGGTACGGCTTGTTCTAACTCCGCCGAGCTAGTTACCACTATCTTACGAGTATCTAAGTTTGTAGCCATAACTATAATGTTAACAGCATTGATGTGTGTCGGCAGTTAGATGTAAGATAGCCAGTTCCTCTGTGGTTGAAGATTCCGGGTGAAGCTCGCTTCCACCTTTGGCCTGATCATCACTTACCATCAGGTGAGATGCAAGCCAAGATCTTCCCCGTTTCGAATAAAAAATAAAACGGAAATGTCATTCTTTGACGTTACGAAATGGTTATAACACGGCAAATTGACGTAGGTGTCAATTTGCTTAAGAATTAGTTTCCCTGACTGTACACAAAATCAACACAACGCAAGCAGGCTTATCAGTATTGAAGTTGGAAAAGTTTCAGAGACCCGTCTTACGCACTGAGACAGTATAGGTAACTTCTTTAATTATCTGTGAGAGAAGGTTCGTTCCCAACTTCGTGCACGCTCAAGCACAGCCAATAAGGTACCTACCTACCTTTATGTTAATTTCGAAGCATTGTTTGATTTTTAATTAAGTTTTTCACTAACTTATGTATAATGCACTTGATGATTGTGATTCTTTCGATTTAATGGCGTGTGGAGGCGCGCATTTCATTTTCTTTTTTGTTCAACGTCATGAAATGCTTCTTTTATTTTGTTTGTAGCTCCTCGCTAGCAAAAAACACCTTTACAAAAGCATAAAAACATTGTGATACTCAAACTGGGAGTCGAAACTGTCTCTCCTAAATAGATTACTCAGTGATCTAGCTAGGAGAGCAGCAATACACCCATTACCTACACCATGTAATTAATAATGCAAACTTTATAAGTCCCTCATGCACTACAAAACCTTTTTGGAACTAAATAAATTATAATATATTTTTATTACCTTACGGTTGAAAGAAGAACCACCCAATATTCTATTTCTCCTAGGTTATTCTAATCTATGTTGGCAATCATAATTATATCAGTAGGAATGTAGATATAGCGTCAGCAGTATTTCCCAGGAAGCGGACGTCACCAGAACGCCCTAAACTAATTACTACGGACTGCCGATGTTTTGACCTCCCCGTGATCGAGCTTGAGAATAGTTCAGATAACCCAGGAATTTCGCCAGCGCTTTCGAGAACGAATTATGCAAAATAAATAATCGGTACCTACCTATATTTAGTGATCCACCTACTTTCAACTGGTTCTTGTTGAAATTGATGGCAGTTAAAATGTTGGTTAACACGAAATATTAGGTTATATCATCGTTAGTTACGTGTTTTGGTTAACGGTGTGTCATTACGTTAACCGCTGTCACTCCGTTACTGTCGACATAATAATGCGTGTTTTATTATTACGTAGGCACATGTACTTCAATTTATAATATTGATCTACGAGATTTATTGCCTCATTTATAAATTATCATAAATTATCATATCAGGTTTTTAGACACATTATTTTTTATTTGTTTTTTGTATTACAAGGTGAAATCAACAAGATGAGATAAGAAAAGACATGTAGGGTGTTGGAATAAAGAAGTTGTTGCATTGAAAAACAACATCCGAAAACGTAAATAACCAAGTTATTTTAATACTAAGAGCGTAGTTAGTCTTAGATTACGACAGTGGCTCCATTTTAAAGCCCCTTTTCATAGTAAACTAGAAACCTTGTTAATTGTGAGTAGGTATTAATCGCAGTCACGCTAACAAGATCACCAATCTCGTAGTCTGCCACCTCACTAACACATTAATATTCCATGCAGAGGACATTTTTCATGACACCGTGAAATGGACACCATACCTTACCTAGCTAGCTAGTTTTTTAAATGATTATATATTTTTTTGTACTCTGCTTTTTTCAAATAATTAATTTGTATAACAAAATTCAGTGCACATAGCGTCGGGGTATTGTGGCATAGACAGAACTATGAGATGTAGTAAGTTAATCGATCCTCGCATAATCCCAATTTTGGTTTCCTAAAAATACTAAGTGATACGTTAATAATTCAGCTTTATTTTAATCCTTTTTGATTAACTGTATAGCTGAGACTGCGACCCCTCAACTAAAAGAGAAAATCTACAAGTCTTTGATAAGGCCTGTCGTACTGTATGGATCGGAATGCTGTGCCGTCAAGATGACGGATGAAAAAAGATAGATTGCGGAGATGAGAATGTTGCAGACGGATTTGTTGAGTGACGAAAATGGATAAAGTAAGAAATGAGTATTTATGGAGAATTTTAAAAGGTGGCACCAGTAACAGAAAAGTTGAAAGTATGGCCTTTTGTTTTTGGGTGGGAAATTATCAAATAACTTCTCCCGCTCTGGGCGGAGCGGGAGACTCTTACTGACTAAAACCCACCCGTGTTCCTTCAACTGCCTGTACGTTGCCAGGGGCCACGGTATCCCTTTCGGACTTTCCCGGGACCTGGGCAGAAATCGTTTGGCCTGGTATGGGCATGTGATGGGGAGTGAGGAAACGCATGTGAGTAAAAGAGAGATGAATATACATGTTGATGGATATGGAATGATATGAAAGAGAATGTAAATGATAGCGTGACGGTTGACAGGGAGAGTGGAAAAAGAAAACGTGTTGCCCCGACCCCGAGTAATATGAGACAAGGGAAGGAAGAAGAAGATTTACTGTATAGCTGACTGATGCGCCTGAAAAACAAAATCGGGGGTCTACAAGCGATCTAAGGTCTATCTAGGACCTTGTTTCCGATTAATGTTATTTCCACTCAAACAAACATCCACTTTATGCGAGTGTAAATAAAGTTGATTTTAGACTGACTACTACTGTTGAAAAAGTCATAAAAATTAAGAAGTTGTAGCGCAAAATGAACCTTATGCGTAGGCATTACGGTTGTTTTCCCTAAAACTCATTTTTGTTTACATGTTTGGCAAATAAATTGCGAACGCTGATTAAGTAACTGTGACCAACTTAAAAAAATCGCCGTTGCTAAAATTATCACCGTTGAATCAGGAAAGGCTTGTGGCGAATCTAAGATAATGACGTCTTGTAGTTTTTGAGATATGGGATATTTTCGGTTAGGGCAGGAATAACTCTCTATTTCACCGTTTCTTCTATGAGAAATAGAAACTTATTTTGAACTTATGCTGTTGATAAAATAAACATTCTGCATGGGTAAAAATACTTCGACACCCACTTGGGCAGTTTTTTTTTTTTAACTTTATTCTCTAGTTCTAACTTGGATAGTGACGAATGTTAGTAAGTACTTTGGTATAATACACAAACTTGTTAGATACATTGTAATATATGGGACAGGCCCTAAGGGTTATCCCTGGAGTATCCAACTTTTCCTCTGGATATTTTGATGACATTCCAAAGTTGTGTCTAACAAAGTACGTAACTACTATGGATCGACTCTGATTTTCAGTAAACTTTGAGTTGGTTTGCTTTTGATAGTATCTTCTCACGATGTGTTTGTTAGATAAATATTATTCACGCCGACAAAGTGGTAAAATAAAATCAAGAAAATATTTTTTTTTAGGGTACCTCCCTACACGTAAAGCGGGGATGTTTTTTTTTCTTTCTTATCTATCCCATGGTCTGGGATATCGTTGGAAAGGCCGTTCAAAAATATTGTGAGTAAACCATTTTTGGATTCAGGGATCCGTTTGCGAAATATTAAGCTTTTCACTGCAAGTTTTTGTTACAGTCAAGTGTCCCCCCTTCTGTCAGCTAAATAGTTGTACTTGGATTTATGAAAAATTCACAGCATTAGTATATACAACGAAATTAAATGGAAAACTATAACAGCTAAGTAGGCTGTACAGGTTAACGAGTAATAATCGACCAACTTAAATTTGCAGTTTGAAAATGTTTTTCAAACTGCAATGTTAAGTTTGTTCTTGGGATAAATTCATGCCAACTACGGAACCCTTCATTGTGCGTGGTCCGACACGCGCTTGGCCGGTTTTTTTTCATGATAATAAATAATAAACAAAAATCCCGCAAAAGAGCATTTACATCTTTGTTATTATAGTGCCGATCTAAAATCCGTGTCAACATACCATTTTTTTATAACAACTTTCATTATTATCCCTGTCACCAACTTGTTCGTACATCGTTTAGCTCATTTCACAAGCTGAAACTAAACGTATACGGGGTCAATCAAAAGCAGAGTTATATTACAACATGCTAAACATGTCAACTTTTACCAGTAACATTTCAAAGCCCTATGAATTTCCGGGTTAATACTTTGCGTCATCTGATCTAGTTTGAAATTAAGGTCTGCTGCAATCATAACCAAATTCAATAACGACCGTTGCTAAATTCAATAACTTACACTTAATTTAAGATCTGATTAGTTACTAGAAACAGATATTTTCAAATGAATGTCCAATTTCTAAGCGCAAATAAAGTGCTCTAGATCGTGTAGTGTGTAGAGAACCAATCCGCTTCATATCGAGTCATCGTACGCTGCCGGTGGAAATATGAATGAATAAACCTCAAAAGGCATGCTTGATACAACCTGAGGGTCTTTGTTTTGAATTCCAGCATTTGCCACTCCAGTTTATATTTGCAATTTTCAATGCCCTGCCTATAGAAACGAGGATTACCGTTTTTCTAGAACCCGTTTTCAGAGTAACGAAGCAATATTAGAAACATGGTTTTGTTCTTTCAAAGATGGTAGTATCTATTTTAGTACCAGTATTTCTAAAAATAAATCAGCCTTATAGAAGAACTCTCGAATATTCTAAAGATTTCAAGACTTTCACAAAAGTCTATATTTCAATACAATTAGAAGCAACCGAAACAGTCTAGCCTAGTATGAGACTAAACGGCGACTCGATGACTAAACGAAAATTGATTTGCATTTTAGTACTTGCCTATTCGGCTGATACTTGAATGAATATGCTGGTGGACACAATTCCGAAATGGCACAAATGGCGATATCGCATTCTGTTAATAGTAACATAACTTTGTATCATAATACAATAAAACAGCTGTTTTAAGAACGGTACTGCTTGCGGTGCTCAACACCGCGAATTATTATACTATAAACATTAGGTTTTTTTTACAGTCCTATATTGTCCCGCTTCAAGGCAAATACCTCTTCTGGATTCTTCGGCGATGACCATGAAATAGTCAAAATTATGTGAGTGGTTACTGCAACACGATGTTACGTGATGAAATAAGAGCCGGTTGATTCCATTTAAACTGTCGAAAGCCTGACTGACTTAATTTGTAATGTCGTAAAGCCGTGAATATTTAACATGTGATAAAAGTACGTTTGATTACAAACCGGCAGTGTAAACACAAAGATAGCATCAATCAACACGCCAAGCGATTGATTGAAACTCGGAGAAACACGGAACATTTTCTAATTCTATGTAATTTGCGCGGAAGAGAAATACCGAACACTTTTATTAGCCGTTACGGAATTATGCACTTTATTTCAATCACCAATCTATGCGATGATCGAGTTGGCTATGTTGTTAGTTTAGTTTACTGCAGTAGCTGTTATTAAAACGCATGTAACTAAAAGAGTGATGAATGTGGATGGAGCGAGAGAGGAAGACCAAAGAAAATATGGATGGATAGTATAAGGGTCGAATAGAAAAAAAAAACTTGTTGCGGTGACCCTAATTGACATGCTAACGAGGACAAAGGTAGGAAGGTGATGACAGTAGCTGTAATTAAAACGCATGTAACTAAAAGAATGTGGATGGAGCGAGAGAGGAAGACAAAAGAAAATTTAGATGGATGGAGTGAGGGTCGAATAGAAAAAAAAAATCTGTTGTGGCGACCCTAATTAACATGTTGACGAGGACAACGGCAGGAAGATGATGATTGCAGTAGCTGTAATTAAAACGCATGTAACTAAAAGAGTGATGAATGTGGATGGAGCGAGATAGGAAAACCAAAGAAAATATGGATGGATAGTATAAGGGTCGAATAGAAAAAAAAACCTGTTGCGGCGACGCTAATTAACATGTTGACGAGGACAACGGCAGGAAGATGATGATTGCAGTAGCTGTAATTAAAACGCATGTAACTAAAAGAGTGATGAATGTGGATGGAGCGAGAGAGGAAGACAAAAGAAAATTTAGATGGATGGAGTGAGGGTCGAATAGAAAAAAAAAATCTGTTGTGGCAACCCTAATTGCAGTAGCTGTAATTGAAGCAGGATCTATAACAATATTCTACCCTGCTTCTAATTATTATTTTTTTACCCACAATGGGGAAGTCATGGCCTGCATCTCACCTGATGGTGTGTATCAGTAAGTGATGTTCAGGCCGAAGGTGGAAGCGAGCTTCACCCAGAATCCTCAACCACAGAGAATTTTGCTCAAAGTAAAACGTGACTCAATATGATCGTAACATACTCGTATCTACAATCTACGATTGAACTCGGTATAAATAGTCGAAGAGTCGATCATCCGTTGACGGTATGAGGCAAAGCAAGCCTAAGGGAAACAAACAATTCAGACTGGCACCTGAATTTTGATTCCATGGTTTGGCAGTTAGACAGGCAGAATTTGAAGCTTAGTTTCAATTTTGCAATATTCCAAGAATTTCTAGCATGCTGCTACATCACTAGAAATATAGTCTATATTTATATAGAATTGATCGGCAAATTGAAGCTCGTATTATCATTTGTAACGGAACGCGTTTTAAATTGGCATGCTAATAGCTCTTCTCTACATTCTAACTAAATTCATTGGAGATATAGTGTTTAGAGGTCAAAAATAGTTTCATAAGCGACGCTTTTTATGCCTTTTTTGTACGAACTATGTAAGTTTATGTAACTAACTAACTTAACATTATCAAATAAATGTGCTTTCATTATGTTTAGTAGTACCAACTTCATAATTTACGTCTGCCATAACTGATACCGACTTGTCAAATAAATTGTTATCTTTACGTTCAGCCGAAGTCTCTGCTAACTTAATATCATTAAAATCAGAACTGTACTGGCATTAATTATTTAGTTCATAAATATCCGGCTGTCGAAGCAAAACTTGCAAAATAAACTTAGGTACTTAAGTATCATGTTCAACATATATTATAGCTTGTCACCTATGACTTCTGTGCCAACCACTGATTGCTCCACAGACACGGCACTGGTAAGGTATGTAATTCGCTCGGCATTTACCACTGCGGTCTATTTCTTGTAAAATCTATAATTTACGAGAACTACCCGTTCACATTAGTTTGTCATGCTTTCTGACTTGTTGCATAATTCAAGATTATCTTTAAGTGAAGACAGTCATTATCTAATTTGCCCGCAAGTTGTTTCTAATATTTTTCTTTGCTATAATTTCTTGTAATCTTATGTTATCCAATATATATTCTTGCTGTTATACTTATTGCTTCGTGCATAAACAAATCATGGAGATTTGGAAGAAACATTGGTTATATCACCCACCGTGATATTGATTCGTGCTATCTAATTATGTAAAACATTTTCGTAAACGATTACGACTAATCTGTTTCATTTTGACAGTTCATCAGCATTCATTGCGTTATTCAGATTTTCTTTCGGACTTATGAAGCAATGGATTAGCAATCTGTTTCAAAACTATTCAGATTCTGATCGATCGTGTACTACGCAATTAGGGTACTGAAATTCTAGGAATACTGAATTTGGTTGCTTCGTAGAATCCCGACAAATAAACGTGCTATATTCAGCGAAAGACATGTAGTACTATAATGGCATTTCCGTTTTAGCATGGTAATAGCAGGCATCATCATCATCTTATGGCATTCTTAATTTAAAAACGGAATAAGTTAAGATCGTCGCTATCTATCTTACGATATCTTTGACGTTTAACTATTGAAATATTATTAGTAAAGTCCGTCATTGTGGTACAGTTAACTTTACGTTAAGAGTGTAGTTAAAATAAAATTGGTAATCGATACATCCATATTCCCCGACTTTTACTTCTGAAATAAATTATACTTATGCATCAGATGTATTACGGAGTATGTACCTAAACCTCTATTTTTTTTTACTCCTAACCAATGTTTACGGACCCTTTAGTTTACGTAATATTTTAAATTACCTGTGCCCACGGCTTTGCTCGTGTGAAATAATATTACAAAATAAAAAAAACTTATTTAAACAAATTTAAAAAATCACATAATTCAGATACGTGAAACACGCTGACAGATCAGATAGACGCTACCATTAATTTCATTATATTTATGTGTAATGTGCCACAATAGATGACAAATTGTTAAATATTTATATTATTTGCAGATTCATAAGATTGAATATATTATCATAATTTGTACATATTTCATCTGTGCCATGTGTGTAGATTTATTGATTTTTTTGAAGGCCGACTTCGTAAGATTGCACTCAAGAACAGCCATATTGACGCAATCCCGATCATCGACGTTACCATTTCCTGGCGTTTTTCAAAGACTTCTCAAAATGAAATGATATGAAATGTTCATTTTGGTGAGTAGGTCGCCCAAGACACGACAAGTAAATTGATCAGTGTTTTAAAAGTAGATGCCACCGGCATTTCCTAGCTCACTGATCCTTGCATCAATCAGTTTAGGTACATTTCAAATCATTTCATCTTAGTAGTAAGTATTAATAGGTATTACAACATTATCATTTAATCATAATCAAACACACTGAGGTACAGTACAACTATTTTGTTAATGTCCCTCGGAATTCATCGCATTTCCGAATACAAACGAATGGTAATTTCCATGTCCATCAATTTTTAGATTTATCGTGTATAATAATTTGAATTCAGAACTAAGTGCTTTCTTTATTTATTTTATTTTTGTATTGAGTTAAGGATGCTCTAGGGTTGCCTGCGAAATTCTTATATTTTCGGTTTGCAGGACAATATGAAAACAAATTAGCCATACTTACATGTTTAGTTTCCTGTAAAAGGACTTTGGCTAGACCATGAAGTTTCAACAATGAAGTCTATTAAAATACAAAGACCGCACTTGAAACTAACGAAAAAATCTGAGTATGGCGTTCCTGAATATTAAATGGGAAGAGACTTTTCTGGATAATTGTATCCACTTCTTCTTTTCGTGTGGTTAGTGACAAACCTGGTGTCAGAGTTTTAAAGCCGCCCGTGGGCTTGTGACTTGGCTTCACATGCCGTCGAGAAATATCTCTCAGGCATGCCGGTTTCCTCACGGTGTTTTCCTTCACCGTTTTTGAAGCAAGTGATAATTATACAATATGCACATGAATCCGAAAAGTCAGAGGTGAGTGCCTTGGGTTCAAACTCTAGACCTATTGAACTACTTGGCAGTCTGACAGTCACATCGCTAGGTTATCACTGCTTTTTTATTGCCGCTGTTTTTTTATCCACTAATAATTAGACACTACCTATAATATTTCTAGGTTTAAAAATACCTTTATTTCTAGAGTCAAAGATTACTATAGTGCATTGTTCAAAAACAGTTGCCTGGATTGAGTTTATACTTCTGTGGTAGCCATAGAGATATTTCTATTATTAACATAAAATGATCAGCCTATAATGTTCCCACTGCTGGGACACAGGCCTCCTCTCGGTGAGAGGGAGTGGGCCGTAATCCACCACATAGGCCAAGTGCGAGTTGGTAGATGTCACATGTCTACGAATTTTTAGGACTTGCCGGTTTCCTCACGATGTTTTCCTTCACCGTTTTGAGAGCAGTGGTGATGAAATTATTTACACAAGGTAAAGCGCCGCCGCGCCGGTCTGGGTTCGAACCTACGACCTACAACTCGTTTACTATCGGGTCACCACTGCTTTCTTTGGTTTATGTTCGTAGGTAATTTGCTGACTTAAATGTTTTTAACTCGAAATTCTTATATCTGAATATCAATCACGGATAAGAGTAATCCAGTGCTTAAAGTAATATTTTTCCAGTCACCATAATGGTATGTGTGAAGTATATAATATTTCACATAACTGCACCAAGCCGGAACATATAACAAGAACCAAAAAAACATGATAATTCAACCACCATCTCGGTTTTTAAGTCGGTTAAAAACAAATAAACAGCCGTATTTAAGAATCAGTGATCAAACTTTCACGTGAATACTCAGTTTATTTTTTATTGCCTCTAAAATATAAATGTTACTCACATGACTTTTTTATCTCATACTGTGAAAGTAACTATACGCTGTTTTACATTACAATCGAAATAAACCGATCACTTTCTCTCTATCCTTTGTGAATTTAAATACTTACTTACGATTGTGCTGTCAACCATTGTCCGTACATATGTAATACTACATATCCGACGCTGTTTAGTTCGCGAAGTATTCGAATTCAAATCAGAATCCCTGGTGTGACAAAACGCATAATTGATTTTTTTGGCGGATGTATCTAATGCCTGTGCGCATTCCACGCTGTTCGGGGAAACGTGGTGGACACCTATGTGGAGTTCATCCGCTTTCATATAGAGGTCACTAACTACATCATATGTGATTCACGACTGGTTTGAATTTGATAACTTGGTTTTAGTCAGAGGTCGAAAGTGACATACGTTGATGTGCTGTATGCGGGCAATGATTTGGTTAGAAATCGGGAAAATGTATCAAAACTATAATGTACAACAGGAAATCAGTGAAATCCCTATAAATTAAGTAAAATACTGTTGGCTCCTTACGGAACTGGTGGCTGCTTTTACGAGACTGCTTGCTTGTTTTGACACATTTTGCAATCGCTGCTTGGTTCACAAAGCGCCGCTAGCAAAGAACTCAGTGCAGTTGAACCAACATTTTATAAATTATTACGTTATAAACAGACTGTAGGTACAGACTACGAGAGTTTTGTAAAATAAACTTTTACACTACGGATTTTATAGGCAGTTTTGTTTGCCATATTCTCGAAGCAAAAAACTGACCAAGTGCGTGTCGGACCGCCCAAAATGTAGGGGTAGGTAGGTAGTTGGAAATTTGGGATGAATTTATCCCAAAAATAAACTTAACATTGTGGTTGAAACATGTTCTCATGTTCTCCCGTACATCGATATACGTCACGGTCAATTCTCCAACTGCGAATTTTAATGAAATTCTGTAATCGCAAAAAAAGATATGCAAGAGTTCTGGACGTATACTGGACTGATTTTGATTAACAGTAATAATTATACCACATTACGAATATTGAATTTGTTTGACGCAATAAATTGAAATATTGTGTGTTGTACTCTGACAAATTGGGATTGAGAGCCACTCATGCCAACAGATCTCGTAACTATAGTCAAAACATTGTTGAATGTACTGCGTCGAAGATTTTAAGGCCTAAGTTCGGTTCGGTGGTTTTGGGTTGTTGCCTGAAGTATGCATTTCTAGTTGTGAGCTTGGATCATGCCATCATCTTCATCAACCGGATGCAACTGAATACCATTATTTTAAACATGGAGCGGCGACTGCCTATCTGAAATCCACAACCCAGTTATTGGGTAATACGATACCCCTTGATAAGACTAGTTGTCAGACTTTCGGGCTTCTGACGACCCGTAACGACTGTCAAAGATCCACGAATGACAGCCGAGACCAACGGCTTACCGTGCTTTGCCAACGGCTTAAAGATAGTCACCCATCAACGGACCGACCGCGGCAACCGTGCTTACTCTTCACCCCACCTACACTCTACACTTATACTACATAGTAACCTCCACACAGAGTATATTCTCTTCGTGGTTTCTTTTCTTTCTAACTGAACAGATAGCTGTGCTGCTGGGGAGTTTGTTGCGCCACTTCTTCTTCCCAGCTAACGCACTAGGAAGTGGTGAAGGCGTTTTGGGGGACTGTCTTATGTAATTTTGACGTTCGAAAAGTGCTGATTCTCAGCCTAGTTTGAATAAATGACTTGTGAATTTTGAATTTTTGAATTCTCTTATTTATTCCTTCTTCAATTAATTATTAACTAACTTTCCTTGGGAAGTCTGGAACAATGTGTTTGTATTTATTTTTGGGTTGGGTGTTGACAGTATTTCACTTTTGTGGCTATCTTCGTTTTCCTTTGTAAATTGTAAACTTACGTTGTTCGAAATAAACTTTTTTTATTATTTTTATTTAACCTCATCGATCGACCCGTGCGTCTGTTATTACTTAGCCACAAGCCCCTAGCCTGGATCATGTGTGAATGTGTAAATACCGACTTTCAAACTGTAAGCAAAAAAATAAGTATATATGTAAGGATGCTACGATCCTTACATATATACTAATTTTTTTGCTTGGGTTCTATAGTTAAAATAAAGAGAAAAATTATCAAAAAGTCATGTCCTTGATTTTAGATATTACTCTTTGGGAATAAGGTTCTCTTTGTCCAACCAGCTGTCGTTGAAACCCGTCTTTCTAAAATATCTAATAGGTACCTCCATATTTTATTTACACTCTGCAATTATCACCTAGAATAAAACCTCCACATTGTAAACTTAATGTTTCTAATTAACATTTTGAATATTATGATGATACTATTGCACTGTGCTATAATTTCAAATTCATTGAAACTGAAATGCATCTCGTGCATGCTAGATGCAAGATACATCCTCATTAATTGGTAACTAAACTTCAGCCTAGTTTTAGACGCAAATCAAAATTTTTGTTGAGCATGGAGCAGAACCGCCGTTAAGCACAGAAATGCACAACGACAAAAGAATGGGCACGTTCCTTTTGTATTTTGAAACAGTACTGGAAAGAATTAGCTTATTCCATCTATTTTCACATTCAACTTGGCAGAATACAACCTTAGTTTTTCTCTATCCACCTTAAAAGAGATCACTGTACACACCATTAAGAGGGTGCATTCTGAAAGTGGGCTGTTTTGATTAATTTGGCAATATTACTGTATATAAATATGAAATATGGCTAACTAGCGAACTAAAATATTGATTATGAGATGCAATATAATTAATATCGTATCACCGAATATTTCGTTTTAGATGTAAAAAAGGTATTTCGAAACTTTCCAAATGCCTTTTTTACAAATAAAACGGTTACAACATCAAATTCAATGTTATAGTTGCAATTCATTATTAATATTCTAGTTCACTAGTTAGCGATGGATGGGAGGTGAATAACACGGACGTACGTCAGACCGATCGTGCATCGTGCGTGCTGGAGTAGCGTATAGACTTGCTGTAGGTACAACAAATTCTACCAGTGTTTCCACTTTTAGGGATTTCTCCCTTTTTTAGGGTAAAATTATTATGCATGGCTTATAGCTATTTTGTTCTGACAGGGATTTAGCGAATTTTGGGGTAAAATCGTGAAAAAAGAACCCAATCTGGCAACACTCACCGCGGCCTTGGCGGGACGTACAGCAAGATGGCGCTTTAGATAATATTGCAGAACATAAAACGTGCCATTTCGTAATCCTAACGACGTATCCTGTATTTTTTTACTGGAATGCATACAAATCAATAAAATCCAGTGAGGTTCAAGCGCTATAAGAGCGCTTATTTGTAAATAGGTACCTACTGCGATTCCGAAAGCTTTTAAATCTTGCCCAAACGCTTGCAACACATAACCTTGTTGTTAAATAATGCAACATTTCCTGTGATTCTATTCATGACACATCCCAGTTTTGGGCACACGCTCCAAGTATTAGCGATGTCGAAGGCGCAAAACGAATTAACCGGGCCGCTGACTACTTGGTGATGCTTTAAATTATCTTATAAATAAACTTAACGGGGATAAAAAATTACCACGATCGATATTTAGAACTTGTGTGCCTAAACTGTGTTCTCTTACTGTAGTAGGACAATGTAAAACTGCAAGGAAAGAAAGAAGAAAGAAAATACGTTTATTTGCGGTACACATGACGCAAGGAAAGAACAAAACACGAAAATAAACAATTTTTGGCAAAATATGCGTCCATCCACGCAAAACGGCCATCGCTCAGCATAATGCTGCGACCCTATGCGAGACAGAGCCCCAGCGCTGGTTTTCAGCGACAGCCGGCGTTAACGTGATGACGTCAACCGGTGCAGCTTATAGTGAAATAACAAAATAAAATGAATAAATACAATACTTAGTCCTAAATGTTCCACAGTACTCCTAAGTACTTCCATGCTTACGTTTTTTTTCCGTCCGGTTTTGTCGTTTGTTGCGAACAATCCAGAAATAGATTTTTTATTCCCTGCTACTCTCACTTTATGTTTTTTTTTTTGCACTTTTGTACCTGACGACAAACAATACACACAGCTGGAGGAGGCACATTGTTCCTCAAGTTAATTAATTTAGGAGGATATTGATTGATCCTCTACTTGGCGAAACTTTTTGATATTCTAATGATGATCGCTTTATTTTAATCAATGATCCTCTTTTAATAACAAAATATCGCAGAGCCTTTTTGACCTCGCACAGGTCGTTAATAGTAAGTAATTTTTTTCTTTTTGTTTATTCGAATTCTTTTTTTTGTTAATGGTCGTTTTTAATTTTTTATTACGTATTTCCTGTGCGTGTCCCAAATATAATTTTAATTTTTCGTTGTTTCTAACATTCTGGTATTTTTTATAAACTATCTGTAGGTACCGTTCAAGTTGGTCTCAGTAACTAAGCTAGCACACGACTAAATAGGTTAGAACTATGACCGCAAGCTGAGCGAGTTTACTAGTCGGTTCGCAGTTACTAGGTTAGAGCACATCACAAAAAGACGATCGATACTGGCCTGTCCATTCGTGTGGACAGGCCGAGTCAAACACACATTTACAGGTAGTTAGACGGCGGCGGTCTGCCACTGTTGTCAAACCACTTTTGGCCACGTCGTTGTCAGACTGACGACTGCCGGCTAAAAACTGTCAGTGTGTGGAGATTGTCTATGTGATCATTACCTTCCTACAGGTAATAGTCACTGTAGTAGATAGTTATGTAGACCTATGGATGCATGTCACCCGATAAGACAAAGGCCTGTATTTTTTTTAATATACGTTTCTAGCTTTTTCCCGCGGCTTAGCTCGCGTGGATGTCGGAATCCCCCGGGAACGTACTATCGGGATAAAAGTATCCTACATATGTGTTAATTCAGGTTATAAACTATCTGTCTGCCTCATCCAAATCCTATTAGTAGCATAACATAATGATTGAATACTATCGTGAATTCATGCAAGCCTAGTACTTTTTGTTAGGTTACTGCTCAGAAATTGTGCACAACGTCTAATGACTGAAATACTATCTTGAATTCATGCAAGCCTAGTACTTTTTGTGCCAAGTTTCAAGTTTATTAATTATCTCATGGAATCACGTTGTCCCTACAAACTTTGTCCCCCTTTTTCACCCCCTTAGGGGTACGGAAAATCTTTTTTTATCGGATGCCAACGTCATACTAAGAACACACCCTCCAAGTTTCAGGTCTCTACGATCAGCGGTTAAGGCTGTGCGTTGATCCGTCAGGTACAATTTCGGAAAAACCTTTCTTAGCGGATGCCAACGTCATACTAAGAACACAGCCTCCAAGTTTCAGGTCTCTACGATCAGCGGTTAAGGCTGTGCGTTGATCCGTCAGTCAGTCAGTCATTCATTCATTCAGGACAAAGCATTTTATATGTATAGATAAGTGGTTCACATGGGGTCTAAGCCAATGGAAATTCGTATTCCGTAATAAAATTCTAATAAAGGGTAAAACTGGGTACCTAATACTTTTATTGGAAATTCAATGAACGAATGTCAGGTCGTGCCATTTTTTTAGCGTTTTATGTAGCTTTCCATCCCCCATTTTTCCCAAAAATATTCTGGCCCGTATCTAAGTAGCATGTTCTTTATAACAGATTCTGACCTTTTATTCGGTGAATGCTTTTGAAAAGTAATATTTAAATTACCGTTCTCTAAAACCTTTTCTTCTTATATCGGATACCCTTCATCCGTAAAGACTTTTATGTCGGATTAAGGCACTTAGTAAAATTGTGACAGAGAAAAGACTGTTGAGATTTAATGTACCTGATAATGTAGGTACCTAATAGGGATCGTATTAAGCTTCAATTAGGGCTCCGTCAAAGACAAAATCTTGGCTGCTAACGTAACATCGTAAAAACCATTTTTGTTGGCAAATTCTTTCACCTACATTAATGTAGAGGTATTTTATGTATATATGTGCCACAGTTAACCTCAGTTTTCGAGGGTTACATAATGCCATAGTAAACCTTGCATCAAAAATAGAGACAAGTAAATATTGTTTATACTTCGTCACAAGCATGTGTTGACAGTTGCTATGCAAATTAGGAAAAGCAAAAGCTTTACACGGCGCGGTCGATATCCGTCACTTAATCGTGTAAAGTGCTCGCTCAGCTCGTCGACACCTAATAACTATTCATGCGAACTAGAGGGATATAAGTGTTAAACTACCCCGCTCGATCTGTAAAGGAAGGCCGTGTTACGTGTCACGTGTCTTTAAGTTTTCACGATACGTTTTTAATTATCACGCTTTCAGTTCCACATTTTTCATGTCGACTGAACGATTTTCATAGTGTAAGGGTGCACTAGTCCACAGCTCGATCTCGTTGGTGGGCGTGACTAATATGCATGCTAATTAGTCTAATAATTTATTTATTTAGTTTCATTTATTTAGTATTTATTTGCCTAGTTTTAATTATTATTTTTGTGAATATGACTATGATTTATAACGAAAACGAACGCGTAAATTTTTTTACTAACCGACCTTTGGGCATATAGATATTATGGAAAAACTACTCGATGTATTTACTCAAAATAAAGTTATTTGAACTTTTGAATAAATTTTATCCCTGTACGGTTTCTATTTTGCATTTTCTTTACTACATAAGTTATTTATTTACGCCCAAAGACGAGTTAAGATTAGTGTTGAAATATAGAACTTTCGAAGCTCATAACTTCCAAACCAATTTGTTTTATCCAATTCTGCTTCCATACAAGGCTAGATAATGACAAGACAAATTGATATCATTTTTAGTTCTGAACGTACTCCGTCAAACAGACGAGTAACCTACGTTTGTATGGAAGAATTCCCGAATATTCAATGCATTTCTCGTAACTACTCCTAACTTTGATGTGACGGAATAATTTTATTTAAGTATTGTAAACGCGACAGCGAGTATCAAGGCGGATTTATATAGAAAGAAATTGTCGTTCACGCTATACTTTTTACTCCTGGTTATACAGACTTACAAACAGGTATTCGTTCCGAAGATAACATTGCAGAGCTAGGCTCTCGTACCAATGCGGACGAGAAATCAATTAGGTATTATTGTAAATATCAGGTTTTAATGAGCTTAGGTGTACGTTGTCATGTGCATCAGTAACGACTTTATTGGATGTTCCACCATTCGTCTGACAAAAATAAAAAAAATGTTCGACCTTGTAGGTTTTTAAATCTATTGAATTCTCACGGCACTTAAATTTCACAAGGTAGGCAGGTAACTAGCCCACTTCTTATCCAATGTCTGGACCATGTAAAATGTCGTTGGCCCCAAGTTAGTGATAGTGAAATTATCCAGCGTCTGAGGCTTATACAATGCATAAGGATTTCTTCCGTATTGACGCGATTTACTGCACACACTCGATTCGGTCTCATAAAAACCACGTTGTAAAGTTGCTTAGCACTGAATAATTGTTTGTGTTTATTTATGCTGTGAAGCTTGATGAATAAGCCAGTCAGACAGTTATGAAATCATTTGATTTATTATAGAATTGGAATGCGCGTGTTTCGTTAATACTTAACACTATTAATCCACTACGTAACACTTATTTGTTTTTGTAACGTTAAAATTTATGTATGGTTTTTGTAATAATATCTACATAATTATCAAGTTTTTTTTTTTTAGGTTGCTGACAACGTAATTTCCAAATAATAAATATGGAATACGTCACATTAAGTAAAATTGCTTTCCAATTCCGTAATTTCATGGATATGGACTGATTATTAATGACTGTTTACCGATAATTATAGCTATTTTATACGAATTTTGGATTTCATTCATCGAATTATAATTAAGTAGTTAAATGTAAAGTGGGCGTTTTATTAGTTTCTAATCGGTAATTTAATTTTAATGTTAACGTTTTTACGCCTAAAATTAAGCAATAAAGTTTAATATTTTGCATCATATTTTACGCAAATCCCTATAAAGAGATTTCAATTAAATACCTATCCGTCTTCAATCATTGTCTACGAAACGTGTTACTAGAATTAGAATTAAAATAATAAATGCATTTTTATGAGCGTTTATACAGAACGTCGCAAATTGCTGTCAAATCGCACTTTAAACTTTTTTTTTTCTTTTTTTTTTTTTTTCTTTTTACTTGTAGCACAATATCTTGTGTTGTGTGCCTGTTAGTATGTGCTAAATAAATGTATTTTCATTATTTCTTTCTTTTCTATATATTTCGCAGTTTTAATTAATTTGGCTATATGGAAATAAGAAATATGGCTAACTAGTGAACTAAAATATTGATTTGTTATAACTTAATCAAAGTAATTTGCATGAAATGGATAAAGCTCAGAATTGTAGCTAAGCATATTCATTTTAAAGAAAAACATCGTGAAGAAACCGGCATGTCCTCGAACCAAAAATTTGAAGATTTTCGACATCTACCAACTTATTAATTGTTGTTTAAAGTTAAGTAATGATTAACGTCTGCTTAACCAAACATGTTAAATTAACCCTTTAGTTCTTCATGAACAAAAAATTATGTTTTGTTAATGGGGAATTAGAGGGTTTATTGACAAGTACCTTCCTGACTTTAGAAAGATCAGGATGGGCAAAGGTGGAACAGCTACAATAGATTATAATTACCCCTTGTGTATGTGCAACGTTGCACTCTGCGGGTAGTCGGCCTGCTCGCGATTGGCAACACAAAGGAAAATAAGCAACAAACAAGCATTGTTAAGCATCGTTTTATACTTGTTATCTTGACAAGCGAACTCGATGATTACTCGAATCGTTTATTAAGTCATTTTTGTTTATCTCACTGTTATTGCTTAAAGATGATTGATAGAGGAAATTGTTTATTATAGCTAGCGTGCGCATGCGATGCATTTTGATTATCAATTTTTCATTTTGATTGAAGGCTATTCTTCACCTATTTTTATTACATTGGGTTTAAAGGATTGCTTTTTAGGAGGCTGGCGTGAATTATATAAATTCAGAACGCTGCGCTGTACCGAATCATGACATTCCGTAAAAGTCTATACCATCTACTGCTACCATCGAAAACTTTAGAGCATGAAATTGATCAGTGCCTTTCCACAACTGTTTTTCTTAAAAGTGCTCTAGATAGTAAAGCCTTCTTTAATTAGCAAATGCAATTAGATTTTATCAAAGCTTGAAGTCAGTACTTCTGCTTGGCGTCTTGATAGTAATCAAAGAATTGTGGTCGGGATGGGTCAGGTTTAAAGGAAAAGGGTTCCCTTGAGGGTGAACTTATATATCTTTGCACACATTTTACAACATAACGTGCTCTCGGGGCATGTCGGCAAGATCCGGAGACATTGTGAATGAGTCAGACCTTTTGACAGGCTGCCACATCAGTGACAGTCCACCACGGAGGTCTGTAAGGACGGAGGAGTTCGTATACCGCTATAATATCCATGGCAGAAAGAATGGACATTTTGCTGTATATCGGAAGCATAATCTCGTAGAATAGCATAATTACGCTATAATGTTCCCACTGGCTGGACACAGGCTTCCTCTTTGTGAGAGGGAGTGGGCGTTATACACCACGCGGGCCCAGAGTGGGTTGGTGCTTGGCACATAGCTTTCAACTTTTGGATCTAGAACATGCTGGTTTCTTCACGATGTTTTTCTTCAACGTTTTGAGAGCAGTGGTGAGTAAATATTTTACCCAAAGTACCTGTCTGGGTTCGAACCTACTCATAAGATGCTGCAGGGACTAATTAATTATTTATTTTAATTTACTTCGCTCCCATGAGCGATCGAGCGAGCGACGCCATCGTGATAGACAAGGAACTACTGCTGATTTTTCTCGGTGTATTTTATAAAGAATAGTTCTATAAAATCGCATCGAGGAAACTTAGGTAAATTGAGCTGTCAATACTGTCTACCCCTGTGGTATGACAGGTCACTTCACCTCATTTTTTTACAGAATAGTTTGGCTGGTATACATTAGCACCTTGGTGACCTAATTCTCTGCAGTCTTCAGCCTTTAACAAAGTACCTAAACACTTCACACATATTATACTGTTTTTCCCATGTTAGAATATAGTAAAAATAAAATACGAAGTATCGATTTCTATTTCAAAAACAATAAATCCGTTTATATAATTCTGCGACACAATATTTCAAAATTGGAAGGTACCTACTTCAATCAATTAAACGTATACCTACTAGATGGGTAGAGTACGCGAGATTGCTTTCCGATAGGAATTATTTTTTTGTTAATAGCAAGAACCGGTACAGATTCAAAGGAAAGAATTTTATTGAATAAAAAATCCGCAAAAAAGTTATGATATTTTCAGGGACCGGCCTTTGATGTCTGAAACAAATTGCATGGAGTACGTACGTACGTACCTTTACTGAATATTTGCTCTATCCCACCTTTTTTCTGTTCTTAGCAATATTTTCATATTAATGGGTAAAGCAAACTTCCGTGAATTGGTTAGAGTAATATTTTCCCTAGTAAAGAGAGAAAATGTTGGAACATAAATCTCGCCTGCACTAGATTCTAACAGGTATTGACAAAATGGTTATTTTTACCAATTTATAGTACAATTTCAAATAGAGGTATTTTTTTAACTGTGTTATCATGTGTATCTTACACTATTTTTCAATTTTCAATACAGTCAAGGTACTAAATTGACACATCTCTGATTTAAGGAACACATTATGGGCATTTTTAATACAGTCGACGTATTTACCGTTTGGAATATAATGGAGTGTGTTGTGTAAATAATCATTTTAAAATATAAAACATTCCAAAGTTTTCTGATAAATTATAGAACTAAATGAGTCCGGTGTTTCCTATCTGACTACTCTGAGAAGAAAGACCGAAATAAACTCGGAAGTCACAGCCTCTTTTAAATACCAGACAAAATTTTGATCAGGTCATGTAAGGACCGTGTAGATTAGTGTCTGAAATGGTCTTTTGAGGAAACACCCACACAGATTTAAGTACAAGTGGCCAGTCACAAGTCAGTGCAAGCGTTTATCAGTAGTAGCTCAACTCTTCTATTTTCACCTATTTATACCCATTTTTTTTACAATCGGTAAAAATGTCATCCGGTATAGCGCCGCAGCACCCAGCACACAACTTTCCCCAACCAGCCATTACAAAACTAAGCACGTTTTTCTCCTCAGATTAACTAAACGTTTGACCTTTAAGTTGACTACGTAACAATAGTTCCGGTCATGGAAATTCATTGGCACAATGACCCTGTGAATGTCATTGTCATTGATTCGAACCACATCGAATCAAATAATCGACTCGATTGATCGATTCATTTAAGTATTAGATCACACTTTGAAGTTGCGTTTCATGTTTATTTGTAGGCTTTGAAATATTTGGTTTATTGTGTCTGTTAAGTTTAAGCAAGTAAAAAACAACTGGATGTTACTGATGTAATATTTTTTTGTTGTTAAAATCATCATCTTAAATCACGTAGGGTGTGAAGTGCTTGCAAATACGATTTATTACGAAATATTTATCAAAAAAGTTATTGTTAAGTATTTCACTAAAAAGTGAAACACAAAAAACAGTAAAAAACATAAAAAAACAGACTGCAACATGCACTATAAATAATACAAGAAGCTGCTAAAAATAGAGAGGCAAACTAATACTAATTAAACTATGTAGATATGCAAATTATATTCTGTCATGTTTCTTTACATATAAATTAGAGCTCAATCAATTAAAATACGAGATTACCCCCAATTACGATAATAGAGTCACCACAGTCTAATAATATACGCAGTAGTATAACGCTTTTAAAATTAGCAGACCTTTTAAAAATAAACACTAATTTCGAATTACATTGGTCAAATTTATGTGCGTTCGTATAGACCAAATCGCAAACAGTTTCCGTATTGTGAACTGTCTGCTTGATCACAAATCCCCGCGTTGACCAGCTGTGTGCTGGTAGTCAACCTAGCTTAGTCTGTGGCATTATCGTGCAGCGCCTGAGTCTCACTCTTAACCGGTTTACCCACCAATGAATTGCAAATGAAATGCCAGTTGTTCAGGATATACATTAGTGAGAAACATGCACCTATTATTCTCAGCTTTTTCTCCTTTCAACTTTTTCTATTTACGACTTAATAGGCTCCGAGCTCAGACATCTAATGAATAGATAGGTACGTTTAGTCAGTTACAGTCACATCATTTCGTCATGAGAATCTTACAATGCAATCCACTTTGTGAAATTATATGATTATGATGGCGATTTAAGCTGTATTCCGCGTATTTTTTAAAAGAATTGCAAACATAATATTCAGTTATTATAATAACATTAATTTGTTCTCATAGAATGTGGTTCTCACCGAAATATTTTGTTCCAAATAATGTAGGTACGAATAGTTTGAACTCGTATAGTAGTAGTATTGACCTTTAATTCGACTATTATAAGAAATTGGTAAGATAGCTTTTAATAATCTAGTCAGTAAAAAGCTAAGTAATTGTTTTTTTTTAATGTTTTTTTTATATGTTACGGTAGATCCACATACCAACAACAGGGTTATTTTTTAATGAATTTTAATCTAGAATTTCCCGGCATTATACTTACATGTTTATTTATTTGCATGGGACCAAACATCTGCGCCATATTGTTTATTTTTCTATTATAGTTACTAGAAATCGTGTATTAAAAATATAAAACACACATTTTATTATTACTTGCAATGAAATCGTTGAACTAATGGATAGCCACAATGTTCCACTAGAAAATAGACATTATTTGCCTCAATTGTTAAAAATATATATTTGGAAATTATAACAAGACTATTGTGTAAATATCTTAATACCATATTCAACCCATTTGTCTTCATAATGAATTTATAGGCACAAAAAAACAATCAATTGATGAGATTTAGTCAAAAGTGCATTAAATTGTAACAAGTTGAAACTAATTAAAAACCTGTCGTTAATAAATTAAGCGCTTTTATATATAAAAAAAATCGCATAAGCCAAATAACAAAAATAATCGCAATGCGAAATACTAAAATTACCCTTATCACGCAACGGTAAACACTCATCGCACTAAATATATGAACACTTACGATTTGGCTGTCTCGAAACGGAATCTTGAAACGCGGGCGCACGCGATCGCCTTCTACTAAGCCGTCTACGCACACACTGACCGCAGGCGCACGCGCACGTTCCCCTCCTTTAAGGCTTTCTTCCGAATACAGTCCATTTTTAGAGATCACCGATTGTGCGACAGTGGCGTTGCGTCACAATACGCTGTTGTAACTACACGGCTAAAATAGCACGTAAGCTCTTATTAAAAAAGTACTTAGTCCCACATATTCAGCATTCTTTGTCTTGTATATCGTTCTCAGTGACGAAATGAAAGCTGACCAGAGTGTAGACCTACCTCAATTTTTTGTGACGCGGTCTTATCGCTAACCAACTGAGATAATGAGGAACACTGTCGAAACTACGTTAAAATCAAGAGCTACCGGAAAGTATAATATTTCAATACATTAAACTCGATTACATAAAACTCGTATGTAAATCGCTTTATTAACGTGCAAAACAAAAAGATCAACAATTCGAAATACGGCAAGCATATTTTTTAAATTCAATAATTCAGACTATGGTCGAGGCTATGAATAAAGCATAAAGCAGGGAAGTTGCATAATTATGTAGAAACGAATCATTGAAATGCCACTGAAGAGCTTTTAGTACGTGTGCGTTTGTTTTCCGATCTATAACCAATTTAGCTTTGCGGAGATCTACTGTTATTATAAGGGTGATAATTACAAATGCCTTAAATATCAAAATAATATCATGCCTTTTCAGTAGGTATAGGTTATGGGGAAAATACCGCAAATAACCGCGAAAATAAGCAGTGATAGCCTAGTGGTGTGACCGTCGGACTGCCAAGTCATAGGTCTTGAGTTCGAACCCAAGGCACGCACCTCTGAGTTTTCGGATTCATGTGCGTATTGTATAATTATCACTTGCTTCAAAAACGGTGAAGGAAAACATCGTAAGGAAACGCCTGATATGCCTTATAGATATTTCTCGACAGCATGTGAAGTCAAGTCAGAGGCCCATGGGCGGCTTTAAAACTCTGACACCAGGTTAGTCGCTAACCACACGAAAAGAAGAAAGAAGAAGATGAGGAACATGTCATGAGAAAAGTATTGTGGCTATAAGAGTTGGGCAAGACCAAAGAAAAACGGAATAGACTGTATGAAAGATCACACAGTGCATTCAGTTTTTCTTTGGTTTGTTTATGCCTACAATGGCGGAGACTACTGAGATGACGATTAATATGACGACGGTCGGCGCAGCTTGTTCTTATTTGATACTTCTTTATTAAATATAAAAGAAGAACAACAGACAGGAGAATGTTGATTTACAGACACTGGATTTTAAAATGAAGAATAATCAAGAAGGCGCACTCAAAATCGCGATCTAAATACTAAATCTTAAGATCCTTGCAGATACGTACTTTTGTCAAGAGTTTGACGCTATCGATCGATCTAAACCCCTTAACGATTTCTACCTCACAATCATAACCTATAAATGTCTAGATAGCCAAGAGACTTAAACGTCGAAGTGTCGAGGACTGTCAAAGACTTCAAGACAATTGAACATGCGACAAGTTGCCCGAAGGCTGTGGACTAACCAAAGGCCTGGGCCTTCGACGTATGTCACCCTAGTGATTAATTGCTGCAGCACTTTAATTGGATTATTTCTCAAACAGAACCGATTGACATTTCAAACAACTTTTTATTCTACATGCAATCAATGAGGAAATATTTTTGTACGAGAGCTAATAGTTTGTGGAATGGTAATCTTCAAAAGGAGAGCGTTTACTTCAAAATGTCTAATTTATTATTTATGTATGTCACCGTAACATTGTGAGAACCGGTAGTTTATATTCTATCGGTATTGTTTCCGTTAGATTATAAACTGTCGAAAAATTGTGAACTGGGTGAAAAGGTTAGATGAGGTTAGAACTGAGACTTCTACTTCCAAGTTACTAGCAGCTTCGCAGGCTATTGCATTAGTGCAAGATACGTTACGTCGCAAACAAGTTTGATACCATGCAGTTCACAATCGGTTTCTCATGGATAGATTTATTAGCTATCGAAAAATAATACCTTAAATTGTAAATGGCTTTTTGCAGTTCTCAATTTTATGACAATTTATAATCTAACGGAAATAATACCGATAGGTTATAAACTAACAAAGTTCATGATTTTACGGTGATATAAATATATATCTTCTGCATTCGAAGTTTGCAGCATTTTAAGTGAAGACAAAACCTTTACTTTTAATAGAAAATCTTAATCACCTCCTTTGCTGGGCCACAGACCTCCTCACTATGAGAAGGTGTGAACAGTAACGCGGACCCAATGCGGATTGGTGGATGTCACGTGTCTTCGAATAAGTCTTGAGGATGTAAGTTCTTGAACTTACATCCTCAAGACTTATAATACCTTTTGTTTTCCTCCACACATTGAAAAGGTACCGAACCACTAGGGAA
Organism: Agrochola circellaris; assembly: GCA_914767755.1. NCBI lineage: Eukaryota > Metazoa > Arthropoda > Insecta > Lepidoptera > Noctuidae > Agrochola > Agrochola circellaris. The sequence goes on along the minus strand of OU611840.1, from coordinate 19,308,960 downwards.
ATGAAGACAGGTCGGAAAAGAAACCAATTCAGCCAAGTGCAATTAAATTCTGTTCTATGTAATTAAAAAAGGGCTTCCTTCCAACATTAAAGAAAAGGTATTGTTGCCGTAAGGTCAAATTGATAGCGACGAATGAAAGAATCAAAGATTTTTTTTTGTTGTTGTATCTAAAAGCTTTTATATCGAATCAAGTTGAGCTTTCGTGGCCTTTAAAAATAAACAGGTTCAACTTATCAGTTATTATTGTTTAAAGGTCCCATGTTTCTTGTCATTTAGTATTATTTAGAAAGAAAGAAAGAAATTTTATTTGCTCGAACATGTCTATATATACAGAATTAAAATAATACATGCATGCAAAATCTTAAATAAGAGTGGCTCACAACATGTTTGCCATTTCTCATGGCGTGCAAATATGATATGAATGATATGAATGAATTATTGATATCTACATCTTGAATGATACAATATGAATCAATATTTTTTTACTTTTACAGTTAATATCAGTCACATTTAAACAAATTTCTTATATTCAATCATTACATTATTCAATTATTTATTATTTATTTTCCTTATCCAATATTAAAGATTACAATTATCACAATGACATTAACATCACTTTTAATATGCACTTTTAGAAAAGTGTAAAAACCATATGTATCGTTTTCCTTGTTTATCTTGATTCATTACTAAAATGCTTGGATGGAAACCCACAAGTTCATTATAATCGTATAGTATAGGTAATCTAGTTTGTAATCGTTACAATTACGGAACTTCCATACAGTTTGTTTGAAACGGGCTAATGCAATAATTTATTCTTACGTCGCGATTGATCGCTAGCACGCTCTTTAATTAAGTTGTAAATTCTCGAATAGTATCGAATTATGCATTGTTTTACGTATCTATTATTCTGATTCCGTTGCGTTCGTTGTAAATGTCTGTAACATTTAATAGTCTGCACTCAAATATCTAGTAAAGTTCTGATCTTTGTAAATGAGAATTGTGAAATAATGATTTATTCATGATTCAGTCAAAGACTATCGGAGGATTTAGAACCAATTAGAAGGGCAGCGAGAAGACTTACTCCCGCCAAATCTCTGCGATTGCTGCGAAATCGCGTTCTCCTGCATGTTTAGGCGTACCATGAAGTGAGGTTGTATTGTAAGCAACATATCAAAATGGAAATAAAATTAACCAAAGTCAAAAATCATTCCGTTCCCCTTGACTTCCTTACAATAATCCTCTTTGATCCGCTTCAATGCTGCTTATCGGATGTGAAACGAAGGTACTTTTTTATCTTTCAAATTTTAAGATTAAGCTTCAAAGTTCAGGGCCAATGCCAACATTGATGGAGTATTTTAAAGATCACCATTAATATTGAATAGAACCGGATATTTCGAAGCCAAATCTTCTAGGCACGAGTAAAGGTTATTTCTAGGGAAGCTCACATTATCGTCGAATGCATCATAGCAAGATATTGGTCAATCACGACACTGACCTTATAAAAATGATACATTGTTCTTCTTTCAAAGTTCAGATAGATCCATCAATTATCAAGATCAATATTTATTTTCAATGTTCGTTCGTGGTTCTACAAAAATCGAGACGTTGAAAGTCCTAACCTGGTATCGTGCATCAACGTATTAATGAATAAAGATGCTTTGAAGTCCAGCTTCGAAACTACGGATAAGTTCATATAATAATGATGAATCGTATGACCTCTTACCCATCGCTCTAGTTCTGAATTCTATATGCATTTGAAACTCTAGATGGATTATGGGATTCTATCTACATGATAATTAGACCTTGGAACTGAAACAAACGGATTGTGACAGGAGTCTATAACCGAAATGCAATTACCTTGGTTATTGCAGATATCAGTAGTCTGTGTATTGAAATCTAGCAAGCTTATAATTATTCATCGTCGTTGTGATTGCTTTGAATAACGCAACACTGATTAGTTCTAAGCATTTTCGATGGACAAAACAAGGGTTACTTGTTTGTAATTTTTAGGGTTCCGTACTCGAAGGGTGTCAAACGGAACCCTATAACTAAACCTCCGCTGTCCGCCTGTCTGTCTGTCAGCGGACTGTATCTCATGAACCGTAATAGGTAGACAGTTGCAATTTTGTGATTGAGATTGTGTATTTCTATTGCCGCTTTATCAACAAATAATAAAATCTAAAAAGAGTTAAAAATTAATACAAAAAATATTTGATTTTGAAAAAAATAAAATACTTACCCTGGCCATATGGGGTGTAATGTTTTTGAATTCATCGATTAGAGTACAATAATAATTTTTATTTAGTTTTAAGCTTCGTGCAGACAAGTGCGACGCGACACCGGCTATTGTTATACCGTGAAGTTTTCTTAGAAATTGTATTGTTCGAGTCGCGTCGCGCTGGTCTGCGAGAGCCTTTACCTTCAAAAATGAAGGAATAGGGTATAGGGTCGTAAAAGTTGTCAGTTTTAGATCTTTTTGTACGAGCTCTATCACAACAACTCAACAAATTAAGAATTTGAAGCTTGTGTAGGTATATCATGTACCTACTGTAAATAATGAACAAATGCGAAAAACGCCGATTCATAAGGTATTTTATTTAAATATGGGTGATTACAGCAACTGCAAAAATTCACTTTGTAATTCATAGTATCATTATGAAATACAAATTTAGCTTTTTGATTTAAAAAAATTTAAGATGAAAATATTGTACGGTGGTACGGAATGTACGAGTCCGATTCGCACTTGACCTAAATTAGTATTTTGACCTTCATTATCTCCGTAACCAGAAGATATGGTCCAGGACATACAGACTATTAGCGGGTTTATTTATGTAATATGCGCCCCGTGGTTTCCCGCATATCGGGGTGAAAAGTATCATATATCCTAACCCAGTTAATGGTCTCCCATTGTGTCAAATTTCATCCAAATCCGTTCAGCCGTTTCAGCGTGAAAGCGTAACAAACAAACAAACAAAAAATCAAATCTTTTCTCTTCAGAATATTAGTCTAGACGAGCTTTTATTTAGTTTCACTCGTTAGTATGTTATAAAACTCGAGCAAGTTTATTTTGAACAACTTTTTTGCCTATTAGTTAAGTTGAAATTATGCACACTCGTTTCATTCCTAAGACAATACAGAGGGTCGAGACCAAGTGATATTCTATCAGCGATAACGATGATGGCAATGTCCTGGAAAAATGTACTGGATTGACATAAGATTATGCCGTAAAGCTTATATCAATCCAGTTGAAAGTCATTGTAGAAATACGAAACGCTTTGAAATCGATTGCCACTTGTATTAAGCCCTTTTTTTCTTTTTTTTTGGGATGGAAATTATCAAATAACTTCTCCCGCTCTGGGTGGAGCGGGAGGGCGTGTCAGACTCTTACTGACTAAAACCCACCCGTGTTCAGTTGCCTGTACGTTGCCTGGGGCCACGGTATCCTTTTCGGACTTTCCCGCGACCCTGGCAAGTATCGGCAATAAATTGGTCTGATGCAGCTAGAGTCGTCGCCTTATGAGTCTTTAACGGTTACTAGTTATCGTCAATATAAGCACTGCAGCTTAATAGAAAAAAAGCGAGCGAGCCTTACAGTAGTCGCACATAATGTGTAACATCTGACATCTCACCTTGGTAATAGGCAACATTAAGGCGACGATGCCAGTGGCCTAGAGAGTACGCGTCGTAAGTCCAGCCAGTAATAGGACTCGCCCATCAAGGAGCACTGTCCCAAATTAGACGCATTATTAATTTATTAAACATAAAACAAAAGGTATTTTAATAAAACACGTAGGTAGGTATACTAAAAGATTAAATTATCTTTCAAATGGTGAAGGTTTTAGAAAAATACGCTTACTTTATACTAATACGTGATTCTCAGTTTTTTATCAGCGTCAGACATAACTTTAAAAATTAATTCCACTATGTAATATAAACATACTTTCTGCGCCCCGCGGTTTCACCCGCATAAGTCTCGATCCCGTGGGAATTTTTCATCAATTTCATCAATTTTTATTCAACTGTTCTAGCGTCAAAGTATACCAAACAAACAAACAAACTCACTTTCGGATTATATTAGTTAGGATTCCAAAATATTCCCAGATTAAGATATTAAGAAAATGCTCTAATTTAACATTCATTTTTTCCAAGTCATTAACACTACTCGTTTAGTTCGACCTTCAGTATAAAATCATTAAAAGTCGGTTATCTTCGCCTTAAATTAATCAAATTAGTGACCCTCCTAGGGTGTTGCAATCATAGAAATGAGGTAAAATTTTCACATTCTTGTCACATAACGTTCTATTTAAGTATGTTAAAAGCTTAATATTTATGAGTTATTATTATTCACCTGCTAACTCAATAGTTAAACAAGCTGGTTAAAATAATCAGCATTATAAATTATAATGCAGTAACATTAATTGGTTCGTATTACGATTGCTTAGTATCTAGTTAGCCGATTTGTGTAAGTATGGCTATTCGCTCCGCTACGTTCCGTCAATTGTGCGGTGTACATGCCTCTCACCTATTTATTGATATAGTACCTAATAGAATTTTAACATCTATTGTATTGTAACTAATTAGGTTTCCAGTGAGGTTCTGATGTTTAGAGCCAACAAAGCTTAACCACAGAATAAATAAGTAGCAGTTATCTCGTCAGTGACCTTGAAATAAATACCTACGACCGCTAGTTAGATAAATCTTACGCGTCCGTGCGTAACTGCCGCGCACTCGATACTAGATTACGAAGCGGGGCGTTTCGGCCGTTTTCTAAAAAGATAGAATACTGTTCTTATTTATACTGTACCTTAACCAAGAACATTGCTACGCCGAATACCGATCGAATTGTGATGACCTAATATGATGCAAAGATTAAGCTGATCTAATAAGTAGGTTTGTAATTTAATGTACCTACTTAACTTCACACGAATAGGATGCCTAGTAATTATTAGTTATCAATAATTACATAACATAACAACACGCCTGTAATACCGGAAGGATTAGGCAGAGGTGTACCTATTGTAAGTACACCCCCCATTTCGCCAGTTATGTGCGAGCTTATTGCCATTAACCGGGCACAAATCCGGACTCCGGGGTGCTACTGAGAAATTCCAGATGAAAAACCCAATAACACTTTGCCCGACCCGGGAATGCGACTACTAGACCAACGCCGAACAATTACTACGAGTATAATTACTAGTCATCTATTCACGTGTAGTTGCAGAAATAGAGTACCCCATTTACACTCGGCTCACTTCCACGGCAGTGAGGAGGGAAGTAGTCAGAGAAGTGGGCAGGACGAGACTGTAAACACGATACTTCTGTCGATCCTGCTACAGTTCGCGTCAAATAACTTTGCCGCTCTGAAGTAGGCTACAAATGACTGCGCAGTAGTCAATCTTCCTTATAAAACAGTGGCGCGCATGCCAGCGCGTACCCCCGACCCTTGCTCGCCTATTAATAATAATATATCCTTGATCCAGCCTGTCCCATCTTTCTGTCCTCCCCCCAGCGACGCCCTAAGCCGAGGTTCGTACCCCACAGGGGGTGCCCTTAGCGAGCGCTCTCCTAGCTTTAATTTAGAATAGTTTTATTGCCCCTGGCTGGAGGCTTTGAGTGTAAAAGTTTAAGGCAGCCACAGGAAAGCCGGGTTAAGCAGCTACGATCTTAGTGGTCAACTGCGAGATGCCCTAGATAAAAAAAAAAACAGCGCGCACGCGCAACCTAACTTCAGAGCGGCAAAGTTATTTGACGCGAACTGTACGGCAGTATTTAGGGAATTATTGCTGGCAGCGCGAGGAGAAGTGGGTGGGCGAGGAGTAATGTAAATGAGGCAGTATAAAAACTTATAAAAATTGAATAAAGATTGAAGACGATGTCCATCCCATTGACGTTTTTTTGCACTGTAACCAGTCCACTCTGAAATGACGCGCCCCACTACCGCATTTACGCACACGGTAATGCTGTCTTCAATCTTTTGCTAAGAACATTAGAGGACCTAGGCGAGAACACACTACCTTACTTATATAAACAAAATACACACCTATTATTATCTTCATCATCTTTTCGAGCAACATTCTTGTTAGTAGATTTTTCTCGAAAGAGCCACTAGAAGAAAAGCATGTAAATATTTGGCCGACTTTTATAACGATTAATAGGTAGGTAAATTGTGCAAGATACATACAGGGTGTCCGGTAAAGAATGGATAACCTTGAAATAGCATATAATATAGGCTTTATCTACTCTCATATCGTAATATTCGAATTATAAACTTCAAAACGAGTTTATATTGACACACTTTATAAACACAATACCGAAATTTAAAAATAGAATCATATTAGGTATAACACTTTTTCTGTAACAAAATAATGCTATTAAGCAATTTTTTTTTCTGTTACGATACAGGGCTAATCCAAGAAGTTAATATCAACAAGGAGTTTCCATCAACTTTTGCAATGGAACGTTAGCGGGGGACAGCAGTACCGCTCTAGCGCATGCGCGGTGATGTGCTGGGGGCAAGCGCCATTCATACGTTTTGTTGTACTGAATTTCGTGGGAATTTTGTATTCTTGATCTTTAACTTTGATCTTTTATTTAGTAGGTTCAATCACAATGTATGAGAGTAGGTAGATAAAGTAGTGTATGAAACTGCAAATAACTAGGTATTAAATACCCCTCATTATGCAACAGTTTCATAAACTACTATAACGGCTGTTCTAAAAAAACCACCAAGTAGTACCAACCTAAGATTTTTAACTAACATTTTTTACATTATGTTACGTTCTTCTTCACCACGACCACCAATTAATGAATTCCATCGGTTATTTGTTATAATATTATACATTGACAGAGATGCAGTAAATAATGGTAACTAGAAATAAAATTGTAAAGTACAGTCTTTTTTTCAAACAAATCTCTGATAACTACTTGGGATAGGCATACAGGGTGTAAAAAGACACATCACAAAGCCGTAAACTACGCATACAGTATAGCTAAGTAGCTTTGCGCAAAAATTATTGCTGGGAACCGTAATTTTTTTTTTTTTAATAAAAAAAAACAAGTTTTTATAGCGCGCAATGTAACGCGAACCCACGCTTGAATGATCGGATTCAGTGTTAGTTAAGCTCCGCCCCTACGCTACGTAGGTAGGTACTTGTTGTTCATTGCGTTTTTGTAACTTCAAATGCGTAATCTGTTAAGATAAATCTAAAATTCAGGTAATGTTTGTTTGGAAAAAAGTTTCGTATTATCGCATAGAATTCATTTTCGTGAAAAAAAAAATGCGACTTTGACCTTCAATATCTCCAGAACCAGTGGATTCCCAGGTATGGTCTAGTGGAAAAAAATGATGCAAATAGTGGGTAGAATATGTGGCTTTCGGCTTCGGAAAGTGTCTTTTTACACCCGATATATGTTTTTAGTAATTTTTTTTGAACGACCTTGTCTCTAAGGCTTACAACATTTGTATTTTGCCCTTTACATCTAGATCGCAATAAAGTCCAACCGTCTAATATTTGCAAATTTATTTCGAACTCTGACTCAAGGACGGCTCTAGACGTACTAATCATCTGGACCCGATGCTAATTCATCTCCGGAAAACCGTGGGATAACAGAGCAACTCCTTCATTAGCAGCAGTTTAGTCCAGCTGCAAGCATTGTAAATGATTCACTGGAAATGGATTAACTTCGCTCTTTTCATCCTTGGAAATTCAACAAGTATGTAATGTGCAAAGAATATGTCTTGATTTTTTTGATGATTTGCCTGTTCTGAAGTAAGTAGATCTCAGTCTTATAACAAAACGAGGTTTATCCTTTCTCTTTGGTTAAGTATAAACATCGAGCCAGTTTTTATATTAAAAACTTTGATTAAGATTTAAAAGAGGACGCCTTGGAATGGGCAACTAGCTTCGTCTTTCCTTCTGAGCGACTCCTTGAAAATTCAATATTGCCTGTAATTTGTTTTGAAATAAATGCTTTGAGTTTGCGTTTGAATATAAGTAGGTAACTGTGATTTAAATACAGTTCTTTATAGAATTTACAACACAGTCCGTACTAAGCATTTGACTGCTTCGAGGATCTAGTGATCGCAAGCATGGGATCCTGGGTTCTATTCCCAGGTCGAGCAGTGTTATTTGGTTTTTAATCTAGAATTTTTCAGTCCGGGGTCTGGATTTGTGCCCGGTTAACGGCAAATACAAATACAAAAAAGGCTTCCAAGGAAATTAGAAAAGCTTATTTCAGTTTCGGGAACAAAAATTTGTGTATAACTCGGCGAGTATTACGTACTAGTCAGTCGACTTATTACAAAATTCCCACTACTGCAACGTCAATAGTTGAAATGTTTATTCTTTAGAAATCGCACATAATTCAACAGTATGCTTATTCGAACTGTATAATTGCAGCATAACTAACTAGAATAGTAACTTCATTATTACAGTACCTACAGTCAGTCATTATTACACAACTACAGTTATTTAATAATAAAATGATACAATTATATCATACTTTTGCGAGTTCATATATGCAAAGTTAAAAAGAAAAAAAATCTATACTTTCTCTTCCGTTGCGTTGAATGAACGCATTAATTTTTTTTTTCATACAACGTGTGTTTATTTTTTTATAGTACATTGAATACACTGATAGTGTACTTTATCTAATCCGTAATTAATTGGACACCGAATCGCGGGTCGTTTCGTAATGCTTGAGTGTGCCGATGACCCATTTTTCCGCACCATAAATCTTTAGCATTTTTTTTTGCAAATTGTATTTGCATTACGTATGATATTAAAATTATTCGTCTGAAAAAATCAGAGCGGAAAGCGACATGTAGATAATGTTTGAATTAACCGCGTTTAAATAAAATAAGATCCCCAGAAGTCATTGGAAGACATTTACGTTTAAATGCCCCGTTTCACTAACACTACACGACACATAAATGAATGCCCAAATAAAAGCGCGCTGTTGGATTTTCAACGCTCGGCTTAGCGTCGAAAGTTGAAAATCTTATACTTAAATGGCCCCGCAGGAGACAGAATGGTCTTTGCCAGATAATCTCACAGATGCCAATACAACTCCAGGATTAATCTGGCGTAAACTCAAATTACATGGTGATTTTCCAACTAAAGAAATCACGTAGGTACCCCACGTCCTATTCAAACGCGTTCGCCGCGCGAAGACGCGATCGTCGCGTGCATATGTCCGTTTTTGTTCGGAAAACAGGAAAACGCCCTCTGTCGGCGCGACCACGCGTTTATTTTCTCCGAACCAAAAGTGAGATTATGAACGCGCCGATCGCGGATTCGTGTGACGATCTTTTTTTATATAGGACGCGGTCTTAGTGTTGAACGTAGGTAGGTCGTGAAATGAATCTCTTGAAGACGAGTTGTTTTCGTAATAGAAGTAAAGACTCCTCGAGTTCTTATAATATAAATGTTATGCTTGTTTTTCCTATGTATAGGTGGTATATACATGTGGATTTTTTTTACTGATGTGAAAATGTATCATGCAGGAACTACTATAATAGGATATCGTCGCTGCGCTTTCCATAATCGCTATGTCCTTTTTACACAGGAGACGCAAAAAACTGATTTTCTCAAAAAATACCCAGAGTATTCAAATAATTTACTTTTACTTTAATACATATTTAGCGTGTTTATAATGGAACTTTCGATGTATGAATGTTACATAGCTACATTCCGTAACTCTTTAAATATTGCATTTATCACATAGCTGTTTATACAGTATGTGTGTATTGAAATAACGATTCAAACTGTATAAAAAACCGAAAATCACGAAATAACACAGCGACTTTTGCACGCGCAACGACGATATCAAATATATATATATTGCGTTTTAAAATATATATATTATTTACCAAAATATTGACGTGTAAAATTTGTGTCTTTTATGATCCACTTACAGAAATAAATATCTATCATTTCATCAAACATAATTACATTTAATAAATATTTAAATCTGTGTTTACATGGTTGGATTCATATCTTGGAATCACTGACTTGCTCGTTCAATTAGAATCTGGAGCAACGGTTTAACTGTCATGGACGTACCATCGAAGAAGTTCATATCTAACCACCGTAAGGACTATTCTTGCTTGCAGCGCTCGGTGACTATAGAACCGGGCCGGTAACAGATGTGGTCATCGTGTTCACGGGATTTTGTTTTGAAACTGGTTAGGTATGAACTTCTTTGATGGTACATAATATTCTTATGACTGTGACCAATATGTTATATAACCAACCCGCACTGGCTCCGCATGGTGGATTATGGCCCACTCCCTCTCATAGAGAGGAGTATGTCCCAGCAGTGGAAACGTTCTAGGCTTATTAGGCTTATAGTATAAAAATCAGATATACAGGGTCAAATAAAATTTGCTAGCAAAACTCCGCAAACATGATTATATCAAAAAAAAAATAATTTGATGACTTATGTAGTTTAATCCGTAAGAATCGATTTTCAAATAAGGCCCCCGGTATGGAAACGTTATGAGGATGAAATTTATAGAAGCGTTAACTCAAAGCTTTACGTTTTTCTGCGCAACCTACTTCACGCATCTTTATTTTTTAATTTTTTAATAGGAGCGCTTATAAAAGAGGGTAATGTTGGCCTATTGCATATTCAAAGACAATCGTATTAAAGAGTGAACTCCAGTCGGGCGTCGGAGCGTGCGAACTCATACACCTTTTTATTTGGGGTTATCAACCGCAGTGTACTTGAAATATATATATATATTATTAACTTCCCAGGCGTGATTGGTATCGATATCTAAACACGATAAAACTACAAAAAACTGATTTCTTCACTCATACTCCAAGTATAAATACATATATAAATGGGCTCGAAGACCCCCAAAAAAAAAACATTAAATATTTTTTATTTTGTCGTGTTTCGATTTTCAACACTATAAACGTCTGCGAAGTTTCTCTAGTTAATTTATTTTGACCCTGTAGATGCAGGCAAGCCAAACAGTATGATTTATTAAGGCAGTCACATAAATACACTGACGAACAATATCAAAAAGCCAAATGCAGTGTCAAAAAAAATCTAAAAAGGTAGCTACATGAAGTAAAAAAAATCTTGAAAACAGTTTTATAGGTGTTTTTTATGCGTTATTAAATACACTTGAATGTTGCTTTTTACTTCAAGAAGCTATCTTGCGTAGTTTCGGAAATATTCTATGCTAAGTTGTGGCTTTTATATTGCTCGGCAGTGTATACTTGTGAACAAAAAGGCAATTCTGAGATGTCAATAATATTGAATCCATTTTGATTTATCGTCAGGTTCGCGGTGAGGTAGATTTCCACACGGATGTGTTTCTTGCTTGTAACTTGTGCATATTCAATAAGTGTTTAGTTGGTCCGGCTTTTGTTATTATAATAGTGGTTTATATGACTTCCATGTTTCATATGTATATGAAAAAACAGAATGCTGCATGAAAACGCGAAGAATTCATATACACATCTGAGATGAACAGAAATGATGATGAAATTATTTTATTTTCTGTAAATCGGTTTATACAAACACTTTTACGCGTCAATTATATTTTAAAAACTAGATGAGGTCGGCTTTTCCTATCTGAATCTCTGAGAAGAAAGGTCGAAACAAACTCAGAGGTCACAGCCCCTTTCAAAGTCCAGACATAATCTTAGTCAGATCATGTGAAGATAAAGACCATATAGATTGCTGTCTGAAATGGTATTTTGAGAAAAGAACCACAGATTGAATTCATCTGTCCAATCAGTGCACGCATTTGTCAGTAATCGTGTAGCTCAACTCAGAACTTAAGGAGCTCAACGATTCGACGAACAATACCAAATAAATGACGTTTTGGTAGGCCGCATAAATTAATCAAAATGCCAGACCATGATTAAAATTCACTGAGAAAAGGAATAATAAAAACAATGACCCGCATGATCTTCACATTCACAATTAAAATAATATAATACTTTACAAAGTAAATATCATTGTATAATATAAAAAATTACAGTGTCAATGTGTTTATAAAATCCAGAAATAATCTTGGTGCTCAACGACTAGACAAACAATACCAAAGAAAGGACATTTTGGTAGATCGCATTAATTACTCAAACTATGGCGATTATCATTACAGCTAGCTGAGAAGAATAAAAATATATATACTGGGTGTTAAAGAAATTGCGTGCCATAGCTTTAGGGGTAGGTTCAGTATCGATAAAGGAACCAAGCAAATATTTAAAAAAAAAACCCAGATCAACATCGTAATTTCGTACTTGTTTAAATGTTTTAATTACTTACTTTAATTGCGTTCGATGGTAGGTAGGTAACTCTAGGAAATTATTAATTAGCATTAAAACAAAAACTTATTTTTTAATCAATTCTAAACGATTGCTATTTAATTAGTAGGTACTACATTAGGTTCATCTTATGATAATTTTCGGTTTTTTTAAATCTTTTTTAGAGGTATATATTTTTTATTTATTACGGGTTCCTTTATGGACTCTGAACTCACCCTGAAGCTATGGTACGCAATTTCTTTATAACCCTGTATATGAGAAACGAAAAAATATTTATATAAATGTAAAGTGAAGTGACTGTGAAGTGTTATAAGACTCCAGACGTCCTAGACAAGTGGTACTCGTAATCGCTTTCTTTTGGATTGACATAAGCTCTTCGGTAGCTTTATCAGCCCAATATATTTAATTAACTTTTCCATCATCATTATCGCTGATAGAAATGTGACTTTTTCTAGGCCATCAGGAAGAGGTCGTTCAATAAGTCCTTGTGTAATTATTCAAATATGGTGGGATAATAACTTCAAAAAACTTTAAAAATAAAAAGACAATTTAAAATTGGTTTATAACCGACGTAGTTCTGAGGTAACAAATAAAAAATAAACCGAATCGATAAAATCCTGCTTTTAAAAAAATAAACCGAATCGAGAATCTCCTGCCTTTTTTGAAGTGGGTTAAAAAAGGAGGAGGTTCTCAATTCGGTTATATTTTTCACTTTGTAGTGTATTTTTTTTTAATAGTTTTTTTTTTGTAAATACCTCATTTAATAACACTGTTATAATTAAGGAAATCCATGGCTGGCATGTCTTTGTCGTATATTAACAAAATCTTAAAACACAAAGACACATTACTTATACTGATTAGAACGTCTTCACTCTTAACGGTCGGTGATGGCAACAATTCGAAATGGAAGGGCCTTAAGGAAACAATAACTGACTTTTAATGATTTTATGCTGAAGATCACGACTAAACGAGTAGGGTTAATGATTTGGAACAAACATATTATGTTATATTAGAGATTTTTTTTTATAACTTAATTTCAGAATATTTTAGATTATGTTTATATTACATAGTGTAATTAATTTGTAAAGTTATGTCTGACGCGGATAAAAAAATGAGAATCACGTAAAAACTATCATGCGTATTTTCTAAAACCTTCACCATTTTAAAGATAATTTAATTATTTTCCTGTTAGTATACGAATACCTTTTTTTATGTATAATAAATTAATAATGCGTCTAATTTGGGACAGCGCTCCTTGGTGGGAGAGTGCTATTTACTGGCTGGACGTACGACGCGTTGCGTGAGCTCAGCACATAACTTTCAAGCTAACCACTCAAGGCCGCTGGTATATATCGGTATCTTAAAGGGACGGAGCCTTGTCAAAGTCGTTTCTGACGGCCAACTCTAGCACTGCGCATGCTAAATGGTCAAATCAAATAGCGCGCGCTCCCTGTAACACACTTCCGTCCCTTTTCACATAATCACTCCCACAGATTTGATTATTAAATTTTTTATAGATTTTGATTTGATTGCAGGAAAACGTGAGGAAACATGTTACACATCAAAATATATTTTGTTTTTACAAAGATTTTCTTCTTTGTTAAGTTAAAGGTAGCTAGGTTCAAAAATCAAAATCAAAATCAAATTATTTTTATTTCACATAAACCTACAAGGGCACTTATGAAACGTCAGAAGCTAGGTGCACGGTTCCAATTGGTCGTTTCCTATGGAGAAGAGCCGGCAAGAAACTCCACGGTTACTCTTTTAAAAGTAAATGGTTTTTACAATGTTTCCAAGTTACAGTGTTAAAAGGTATGAGAGGACAGTGTAGGCCCATCAGCAAGTACCAGGTACTTAGCAAACTATTAAATGGTCCACCGATCTACAGTCTGTTATGTCTACAACGTTCTCTCATTCACAAAATTTAAAAGAAAATAAGCTATATAAAAGACAAATGAAATTCCTAATAAAAATAAAAACCTATTTAAACCAAATGATAATTGGCTTGGTTGCACTTAATCAAATAAGTGGCCCTCCTAGGGTGTTGCAAACACAGAAAAGAGTTAAAATTTTCACCACTCAAGGCCATTGGCATTTATTCGCGTCTTATTATAGTTGACAGTAGCAGTGACGTGCTGTTTACCGTCGTAGGTCCAATAAGATGGGATGGCGCGGCTACTCAAACGCGTGAGAATGAAACCAGACTAATGCAGTTTAGGCTTTCACGATGCGGTTTGCACTTCGGCTGCGGTATACACTGCTTTAGAGTAATTACACTGCATGACTTGCGATCGCCCAACGCATGCGGGCTTGCGAAATATTGCACCACAAGTTTGGCTAATAATTTAAGAAAATTCAACATTATTCGTTGCGTTCTTTAAATTTCTTGTACGATTATTTTCAAACATAAATGAAGTATAAAATAAAATCGTAGCGAAATCAAAACTACACTTTTTTTTTAATAATTGGTCTGGGAACGATTCTAATGCCGAAAATTGAGTTTTTAATTTTTTTTCTTTTTTTCTTTCAAAATCAATAGTCATTTATTCAAACTAGGCTGAGAACTACTAACTTTTTGAACGTCAAAATTACATAAGACAGTCCCCATAAACGCCCGCCTTTCACCACTTCCGTAAAGTGCTTCAGCTGGGAAGAAGAAGTGGTCTGAATGTATGTTTCAGCATCATGCTAATACTACCGGATAAATTCTGTTCAAATTTTCCATAGATATTCCCTATAAGTTAGGTCACTTTTTAAGGTATAAATTATCACGCTATTAGCTTTAATGGATGAGCAATATTGCATTATGTTCGTATTCTTCTCAAGTTTACCGCAAATTATAAAAACGACAAGCCAAAAAGTTAGAATTTTGCAGATAGTTACAGATTTAACCTTTTAAATGTTTTCATCACGCTATACCTTTATGGAGGTAATCAGTCAATCATGACTTAATTATACACGGTGTCAAGGACATCGACGCGAAAACTGATACCATGGATTCATTCAGTACGTGGATGTCTCTGCCACCCTGTATAATATAAGATCGGTTATTTTAGTCCGACTGCTTTGTAAACCTGTGGACGACGACTGCTTTATAAACCTTGTGGTTGTACTTTGTTAGTTTAGGTTTTTTTAATAAATTTTATAAAATATTATATTTTTTTTTAATAAATTTGTAGAACGTACACAGAAAAACATTAAGTTTAGGCCTCTTCTGTCATCTATGATTATAATAAATCTTGACTTTTGACTTTGACTTTGACACCAGTCCTGTCTCTCTGTATATTTTGAGTGCTGAGACCATAACTTTGAACGTAGTATACAGGGAAGTTTTACTTATGTGCAGTATATTGTAGTGTCTGACGTCTTCCACGCGAACGAAGTCCCGGGTAGACACTAGTGGATAATTAACCCTTCTAATTGATTGTGATTAAGTTACGTGAGTGGTGTTATGTGCAAGAACAATTTACACATTTCGAGGAACCAAATTACTTCGTTGGCAGAGGTCAACCACCCGTAAGGGAAGGACATCGACATCGTCAGCAGGTCTTATCGATCGAGCCGTTAAAAGCATTTGACTCCCGGAGAGGTCTGCTGAGATAGGTTAATCAGACAGGTAAACTTTCGTGTAACAGAGGCTGATCCAAGAAAATATATGAAAACCTGAACTGAAGTCCCGATTTACAACTCAAAAAGAAATCAGTAGCTTGCACAATACCAATCATATCAGGAACAGCCAGAATTCAATCAGCGGTACCAGATTTTCTGAAATCGTTTTGAGTAGTGCAAAAATGCTTGTACATTTTCCTAGTTTCCGTAGTACTGATTCAATTTTGGCGGGACTTAAAGCTGCGTCTACATTGGATGAGAGGGCAAGAATTTGCTTAGTGTAGAAGGACTAAGAGCAAGATTCGACAGACAGATCGCACTTTAACTTTACTAGGCTGAGAAAAATTTATAAGAAAAATCTTCACATAATATCAATGTTAATATTCGATTATATTCATTGAATTATATTGGGTATACAACCTTAGTTTTTGTTATCTGGTAATCTTGACCTTAGAAGGCTCGCCATACAAATTCGTGTTCCTTTTGTGCTCGGCTCACCTACTCGTCTAGTCTAGATGAACCTCTACAGTCCTGCGAACACAACGGGACGCCTTCACGATAGAATCGATGATTTGATTCTTCTATTCAACCTCCTCTTTCAACCCTCCGCTTTCCATTTAGTTAGGATTCCTCTCACTTTGTGTCCTGAGTATCGCCCTTCATCCGTCTTCAATATTGCATTTGTATGATCGTTTTTTAAGATTCGAATTTCAAAATTTGGATGTTAAGGGCGTTTGTCCACCGCTGCCGTAAACAGGACGTCACCGGCAATCGAGATTATTCGAACCGAACGTGACGGCGATTGATAGACAAAACGAAAACCGGACGAACGGCATTAGCGGCAGTGCACAACCGCCGAGGCTGGTAACGTCAAAGTGCATCTGAATATTACGAATGGTTTATTGCTTTTACTTAGTTATAATATGTTCTTTCACTTAATTTATATATATATATATATTATTATTTTTCTAACTACTGCTAGAACTGTAGCAACAACGGAACAAGAATCAAAAAAGCTTGCCATTACAGCCAACGGAAAACCCAGTGGTCCAAAAGTATCCTCCCCAAAAGGCGATTGATTTTACTGTTTTTATGTGTAATTATAATCTAATACGCTAAAGCCTGCTTTGGACGTTGTCCTTGTAAGTACTCGCTGTATGCACGATATTTATACATAAGGTAGGCGCATGTGGGGGTTTTGAATAATTTGTGGTAACTTGATATGGTTGGCAGCGACGTGCCAGTGGGTGCTGTGCAGCGTATAAGGACCTATTAAATATTTAAGCAAATCAGTATTCTGCTAATTGGAGGAAATATTAGAACACATTGACTTTTATGCTATAAAAACAGACATTTGATCACTACCCTTGCTTAAATTGCGTGATGGAACTGTACTCAGGCAGAAATAAAAACTAAACGTAAACAGAACTAAATATCGAAATAAAAGCCTGCAGGCATAACGGGCGTACCCGGTTACATATAAATATATATATAGCTGTAACTGGAAGTTATAAATGATAAACTAGGACCATTGAGGTAAAATAAATAAACAGTAAATTACTAATAACAATAACAAAACCATGATCAGCAAGACGACCAGTCACCCCGACCCTACCGCACGCAGTGACATCTAAGGGAACATGACGAACTTGCTGCCGGTTGCTCAGGCAAAAAATTATGATTATGATCAATTGTCGAGGTCACTAGCTAACCACATAATGCAATACATCTCATAAAAAAAAAACATTGTAATGAGTAGATTATGTCAAAAATAAATTAAAATAACTTGACTTATCAAGTCAAATAAAATAAACAATTATAATTATAAACTCATATAACTTGTCAGTAGGTAAGCTAATTAAAAAATGAGAAAGAACATAAACATTGTCTTGAGTTAATCACAGCGACCAACTATTCTTATCATATATGTAGTCGTTGATAGACTAGTATGCCTTTGAACAAAGGTTGGATTTTACTTTAGTTGTAAACGCATTAAAAGGCAAATCTAGCTAAGAAGAGGGCTTGTTATAAAAGGTTATACCAAGCCCAACAAATGAGTTATGAACCTTATGTAGCCGGTGAAAGGGAGCTCGTAGTTTGTCCTTAATTCTAGTGTTAACATTGTAATGATACGAAAGGCAAGATAGTATTAACCGGAAGATTTTCGTCTAGATCTAAATCATTATTTTGATGGATTAGAAGAATTGAACTTTGACGTCGACGACCTAAGTAAGAAGTTGTGTGATACCTTAACAAACACGACCTACAAATCTAAAGTCGGGGCCGTTATCACTGGGCCACCATGACGACGCTTAATTGGGACAAAATTGGGGTAAACATCAACGGGGTTTACTACTAGGGTTCACTGATGATTTGATCCTTGTTACCCATGAAATGCATAATCTCGAGTCAATTCTGCAAGATCTGTAAAATTCTTCTCCAAAGCCTTAAGATGCACATGTCCAACACCAATATGAGGATTTACATCACCAACGGCGTGTTACCAACTGTGACAATTGGTGGCAAGAGGTGATGGACCATTACGTATATCTAGGACATGTTTGTCTTTTAGAAGAGACTAACAAACTAAGGAAATCTGGAAACGCATACAACTGGGCTGGGCAGCATTTGGCAAGCTGGATGATTTTTCTAGGGATCGGAAGATATCACAATGCCTGTAAACCAAATTGTATAAATAATATGTACGGCCGAAACATGGACGCTCTCTAAAGAGCTCTGTACAAAGTCCAATGTGCGAAAAGGGCTATGGAGCGCGCCGTGTTAGGCCTATCATTGAAAAACCAAATCCGTAAGTCAGAGATCCGACGTAGGACTAAGGTTCAAGACGTCGAACTACAGACAGCGGCTCTGAAACGGAAGTGGGCAGGACACTTGACTAAACTCGGTAATAGCAGGTGGAGCAGAACCCTAACGGAAGGTTTGCCGAGAGATGGTAGAAGAAGTGTTGGCAGACCAACTGCCAGGTGGGCGGATGACCTACAGAAGATCGCGGTGAAGACCTGGATGAGACTTGCATGGACCAGGGAAGCATAGCACAAAAGGGAGGACGCCTATACTCAGCAGTGGGTGGAACGAGGCTGCCAATGATGATGATGATGATAAATATTTAGCTGAACTTGCATTTGTTCGAACGATAGTACGTTGTGATGATCACCTATTGCGTATGAATATTTCAATGGTAATCAATTTAGGTCTTTAGTAAAGAATTAGGCAGATTTTAGGAAGGAACCCAAAAACAAAAATCTTAACTAATAAACCCAAAAAAAAGAAGAAGTTTAGCTATTGTTTCTATTTTTCTACGATACAGGGAATCCTAGAGTAGGGATTAGTGTTTTATTAATTTTAAACAACAATATTAATTAAAATAAAATAATGTTTTGTGAAATAAATACACGACTAAATATTATAAACGTCTGTAAATAATAATGTTTCAATAGGTATGATATTGAAAAATATAATACGTGTCTATCCAGAGTCCCACTTATACACTTTATATTTGAATAACTTGATTCGCTATATATTTCATAATTTGTCAAACGCACTCATTGTAGCCTTGTAGCACGCAGATATTGCAAATCCATTGCTGCATAATTATGTTCGAAAAATTTGTCTGCGTAACAACGTAAATAACGCAATGAATTTTGTTGAACTGTCAAAATGAAACAGATTGTGATCGATCGTTTGTTTCGTAATTAAGGTGCATGTATACCAGTTTCAAAGAACATAGGACGCAAGAATTAAATATCATAGACGAAATAAATCCAACTATGTAAATTTTTTATAAACGTTACATTTTTCTTCTTCCGCTGGTAGACCAGCCCTATAAACCTGTGCTTTTCACTTTCATCAGCATTCAGCATATTTAGCCTGTGATATTACCACAGCTGTTTACGGGCTCCCTATAAGAGGGAGTGGGCGATAACCCGCCACGTGGAACCAATGCAGGTTCAAAGATGTCACTAGTCTTCGAATTTTTGGTTCTAGGACATGCCGGTTTCCTCAAAATGTTTTCTTTCACTGTTTTGAGAGCAGTGATGGAATACTTTACACAAAGTAAAATGCTCTTTCATCAATTGAAGGGAAATAAATATATATCCTAATTAATGTTATAAATTCGAAAGTGATTTTTTTTATTTGTTTGTTACGCTTTCACGTATACCATGACTTGGGTTAGGTTAGGATACTTTTTATCCCAATATTCCCACGGAATCGACAATTATGCGAGTGAAACCGCGGGGCACAGCTAGCTCTTAATAAAACATATATTATCTTTGTGCCCAGTCCCCAGGATCACGACTCAGTTATGATGCGAAACCATTCACACACGCCAAATTTTCAACCTCCTCTAACGTGTTTTTTGAGGTCGGGTAATAAAATTGATCAGACTATAAATTATAATTGACGTGTGAAAGTGAAACATGTATTTAGAGCAAGACGTCAATCATTCTACTTTTAAAATGTCTTTAATAAAATTTACTTCACAAATGTTTTCCGGCCATGTTTGCCTTCCTGTGAGTACCGCGCGCTCAAAAGCAGCCAAGCCTTATCTGGCATCCTTTACATGACATTAATTATCTGTTTATACGAAATAGAAGCAGTGGTTCTCAATCTAAATGTTATTTAGAAATAATAAAAAGGCTTGTTTTCAGCTTACAATGCATTTCAAATGTATTAGAGATCAGTGATAATATATTCTAGGGATTAAAGCTGGTTTCACAGCTGTCCGGGAGACCCGTACAGGACCCAGAACGGAGACACACGTGAAGCGCTAGGACATTGCCTCACAGCGACGCGTATTGGTCCGTACGCGACCCGCTCTGGGTAGAGCCCGTATAATGTATCGTACTACTCTCTCGTTTCAGAGCACTGCAGGCGCTACCCGTACGGGTCTCCCGTGTACGGGTCTCCCGTGAAACCAGCCTTGCAAACAATTTTTACATGTGATATTTTTATTCTAGATGAGGTAAGCAACATCCTTCATCATGAATAATAGTTACAATACAATTACCTAGTCCTAGTGACTATCAAATCAAAGAGCAAAATATAACGAATCTATTTACATTTCTGACGGGTTGTGAGTCAGTTAAATAACAGTTTTAATTAAAATACCTTCACGAGCACGACTGCAACTGATAACCTGCTGGTAGCATCAAAGCATTGAAACTGTGCAAATAAGTAAGTGAGTTTTAATTGGAAACTTGAGCAAGAAAATGGATGGAAAATGAGAGCTAAGAAATCAATTGACCCCATATTTTCACGCTTCCTGAAGGCCTTGACAAAGTGATATTCTATCAGCGATAATGATGATGCAAAAGTCAAAAATTTATGGGAATAACATATACTCGTATGCTACCAAAAAGCTTATGTAAATCCTAGTGGAAGGGGTCGAAATACGAAACGCTTTGAAAGCGTATGTTTCTGTATGTCTATATAAATATACGCTCGGGGAGGAAATACATTGTGAGGAAACCGGCATGTCTTGAAATCAGCGCTGGGGCTCAGTCTCGCATAGGGTCACAGCATTATGCTGAGCGATGGTCTTTGTGCGTGGATGTGACGCATATTTCCCCCAACTTGTTCAGAAAATAAAGAAAATACGTTCCTTTCTTGTTGTGTGTTCTTTCGTTGCGTCATGTTTACCGCAAATAAACGTATTTTTATTATTTTCTTTCTTAAAACTAAAAATTCGAAGACGTGTGACATCGATTACGGCCCACTCTCTCTCACAGTAATAGGAGGCCTGTGTCCCAGCAGTGGGAACATTATAGGCTGATTATACACCGTGGTCAAACGGCCATCATTTACCATCTTGTTAACAGACAAATGTGTTTACGTCTTAATCTATTGTTTTGTAAGGAGACATTCGAAGGAAAATTTGGATAATTATTAATTACCAAAGAGGCCAAATTTGTGGTTTTTGCCTATAAATCCTGCATTTGCTTTTACAACCCTCAATGTTGAGTTCATTACTGCAAATTCATATTTCTCTTACTAATGACCTTCCTACTGCAACCTCTGGAACATCATTGGTCTCTTATTGGAGCTGAACAGCATTTTCGAATTTAGCAATCTTAATAATATATTACGGAGACGTAGTGACCTGTTTTGAATAAGCACCGAATTAAAACTAACTTAAAGTTTGAAAGTTTAAGAAACGTTCTTAGTAAGTTATGTGCAGATTGATTCGCAGGACGTTCTAGACCTAATGGTGGCCTGAATAACTTGAGCACTGTTAAATTGCATTGCATTTCTCGATTTACACAGCCAACGGTGACGGACAGTCAGTACTTTGGCCTGTCGTGTAAACAGAGCACCTCGTGATTTAGTCGAGTACAAGATTGCAAGCCACGCCAATCATACTGACGAGTTGCAATTGTTTTGTAAGACGACCCAGATCGTAATAAATCTTTTTAGATTAAGTTTTAGTGTTATTTGATACCTTGTTTGTTTGTCGAATAATGTTATTTGAAAACTGCATTAACAGTTATTGTTGAGATAATATTTCATCCTTATTCTTGGAGAATTAATAAGAAGTTAGGTTTAATGCGCATGGGCAGTACCTACCTACATTATTTGCATGAAAGGCTTGTGCAGACCAGCGCGACGCGACGGCGCGACTCGACTCGAACAATACAATTTCTAAGAAAACTTCACGGTATAACAATAACCTGTGTCGCGTCGCGCTGTCGCGTCGCGCTAGTCTGAACACAGCTTAAGGCTCCCGCGAATAAGCGCGACGCGGCGCGATATCGATAGAACAGTTTCCGAGAAGTTATCATAGAAATTATTTCACCAGAATAGCGTCACGCCTGTCAGCTATCGATATAGGTGCTTCGTTTGGTTTAGTTATTTTCAGCTAACTTCTTAGTTTTCAATCGGGTCATCGGTGTCATGTTCATTTGTCATTACTCCACGAGCCATTGTCGCTGTCGGAACTAAGATCATTAATCAATAATTTGTTTGTTTCGTAACCCAAAACTACCATTAACATTTTTATAGCATGAAAATCATCACTGTAAGTCGTGAGCCATCTTGCACTGTAATTCCTGTTTATACTAACACTAGACGACACCTAATTGAATCATCATCATTTCAGCCGAAAGACGTCCACTGCTGAACTACTTCGCCGGTTCTGTGCCTGATGAATAAAAAATTATGGATCTTCAGCTTTCGGTGCTGAGCCGCTCGCGTTGAAATCCCAGCACCACGCTAACTGGAAACTATAAATAAATCCAACTAACAATGATGAGCTTTCATGCAAGAAATACTAATTAATAAAAAGCGTAGGTATAGTTACAAGGTGTAAAATACGACTGACTAAGTTATAATTGAGTGCGATTAAAGTTACGCAGAGGTCCAACCAGAGACTCGTTACTTAGCACGTACTGTGGCTAAGCGTTATTTCTGTCACGATCGCACAGCTGTCAAACTAGAAGTGCAAGATAGAGACTAGAACATGGCTAAGTCAAAGGACGTGGTGAGTAACGTTTCTATGTAGATTTAGGCGTTACAGTAAGCTTCGTATGGTGGCACGGCTTTGTGCGCATGACTTGACGGAACCAACCGCTCACCAAAGTGATCGAAGATTGTGTGAAGTTCAGTCTCTGTTGAATTATCTACTCTTGTAAAGTCCCTCCCAACTGGTTTGACTCGTTCCGTCAATGAGACACAGTTACATCTCACTATTTCATGTCTATCATGGGCAGACCATGAACTAATTTTTAATTTACAAGTACCTACAAGCTCCAAATTGGCTCTAAAAACATCCACTGCTTAGTTCATAGGAAGCAATTTAGTATTATATTTTGTATCTACATTTATTTAAATACTAGCCGCGCCCCGCGATTTCACCCGCATAAGTCTCGATCCCATGGGAATATCGGGATAAAAAGTATCCTATCCAGGTCATGGCCTACCCATGTGCCAAATTTCATCCAAAATTGATCAACCGTTTCAGCGTGAAAGCGTAACAAACGAACTCACTTTTGCATTTATAATATTAGTTAGGATTTAATCCACTCCCGGAGTCCTAAATCGATCCACCGTGCATTTTATGTTTAGGTATAGGCGTAAAATATCAAAATATAAACTTTTTCACTGACGATTAATTAGAATCGTCAGTGAAAAAGTTTATATGCAGTTTTGAAGCTGACATACTGGCCATCATTTCAGTATCACTTTATTAAATTCACTTCATTCTTTTACTATGCTGTGTTTTTTTTTTCTTTGTGAGAAGCAAGTCATGTTTAAAAAAAAAATCGAAGCTTAAAGAACTGCTTTGAAAATTTATGAAGTTATACTTTTACAATTTAAATTTATCGAGTACTCTGTCGAATTTAATAAGTAATATATCAAGGCATAGTGGAAACCTACGCACTACTGTCGTAGTTTATATACTGATCAAGTTGTGATTATCACAACTTGATCAGAAATTTAAATAAATTAAAATAATTGTGTGAATTAAAGCGATAATGAGTGACACAAGCAATGCACATGTAGATACAATAAACTGAACCACCAGTCCATTTACTTTCATAACTAGTTGCGAGATGATGAAACATATATGCGATTGTTACACAAACCTTACTATTGGAACAAATGTAAATAAATATACATCTTTATGTATTCCATTTAATATTCATATTTGTCGTCTTAGCCTTTATTTACAAATTAAAAAAGTAAAAGAATAACGGTACAGTAGGCCACACATCAGTTGTAACCAAACCAGTATAAGCTAGTAGCTATTCTGTTGAAACTCCTTACTACGATAGACCAGCTCAAACAGTTACCACCGACGTGCTACTGTACTAATGACATAATTTCACTATCATTTAAAAAAATCCACACAAATCTGTCGTCGTTTTCGGAAAAGAACCACCAAATAATCTCACTGGTGTTCTACTCCAATCTATGAATAGCATCGGGTTGTCTCGTAATTCTGATTCCGCCAGCGAACACTTCTTATAGTTCTGCATGATGAGCTCTATGCCGGCATTCTTCAGTCTGACCGGCGACACAATGTGCGTCATGTCGATACTCTCGTCAGGCTGGACATATAGTACACGATCTAGAAGATCTATATTCATGCAAACTCTTGGACTTAAAGACCCCGGTACTGTTGGATCGATATTTTCTAAATCAGATCTGTATTTATTTATATCAGGTATGTTTTCGTTTCCACCAACAAAGCTTTGTTTATTTTGCTCTGCGTTTACGCCAATAACGTGACGTTCGTTCAATGCATTCCCTATTTTTACTTGTTTGTTGAAGTTATTTTTCGGTCTACTTTGGCTTTTTCCTTTCATTGACCCATGGAGCTTGTCAACCAGTTTATTTTTCTTGTTGTGTCCTGGTAAAAACCCGTGATTATATTTTAAAATGGATATAGAATTTTTACTGTAATCAGATTGATTAGATACGTCCATAGCTAACGCCCGACTTTTTACTAGAGTTGGATCTTCTCTGAGCGGTACCAGGTTACGATCTTTATGCTTATAGTTAAGTCGAATAGCTGGGTGTCTTTGATTCGCCTGGGCAATGGTTTGTTCTATAGCACTTTGATCATTTTCCGGTTCAATTTTTACCTGGCGCGGTGTATAGTCGTTATTATAGGACTTAACATTATGCCATTTGTTACCATTGGCCAGACTTTTTGTATACATATCATTATTTTTTTGGTCCTTCTCTTTATCGTCAAAATGTAAGTTTTCCACAAAATATTCTAAAGACTTTAAAAAGGGAAGTATAGACAGCAAATTATTTGTTTGCAAAGTTAAATCCGCTGTATGTTTCTGTTTTGGTATATAAACCGGAGTAAAAGGTTTCGCACTGAGAATAGTTTCGGAGCTTCCATAACTTTCATTACTATCCTGATTGTCAACGTTTCTATAAAATCTGTGTTCTTGTTTTTTCTTTCTAACTCCTCTGTTTGTTATTTCAACGTGTACAGGTTGAGTTTTTGCATGAGATTTTAATATGCTATTTCTTATATCGTCTTCTAATATTTGGACATTAATTTGAGGACTTCGTTTACTAGTTTCAAATTGCTTTTCTACTAAATTCCTACGTTGAAATTGAAACGGTGGTCGAACCTTACTAATTTTAAAATCAGATGCGTAAGGAAAATTGTCTGATATTTTTGTCAATGGGATTGTTTGAGGGACCTTTCTTTGCTCTCTGGAGCGTAACTGGATATTTTTCAAGTAATTTAAAACACTGCCTGCGAATTTAGAACTGGTCCATTGACCATAAACCTTAGCATTATTTTCTACGGGAGGAGGTGTTTCGATTTCAGATAATTCCTCCGAATACTTTTTAGTCGATTGTTGGATGATTTTAACCGGTTCTGTTGTGGCCTTGAATTTAAACGTTAATCCGGGAAAAGCTTTCTCCATATCCGTAGTTCTCTCAAATACTGACGTGTATTTCGGTAAAGGTGGCGGAGTTTCAAACTCAGATAATGTAAGTGGGCCTTTGGTAGCAGGACTAGTGCTTGGGCTCTTCGTTTTATCAGGAATGTTATATCTACCTGTGTGTTCATTATTATTTAGGTTCCAAAAGTTGAGGCCATCTGTTGTGTCAGGTTTATCAGTAACCGTTAATCCCATAAACTCTTTATTTATGTCGTTAGACAAATCCAGTAAAGAAGGTTTTCTTGAAGAATATTCGAAGCCAACTGCATGATCGATAAAGCTGTGGGGTGTCCTAAACTTTATAAAACTCTTTGAAGCATTTTTTGTTGGAAGCTGGGTTGTCTCATAAGCATTTTTTAGTTCTCCAGTTTGTAAGTCGTTTAAAACGATATAATTCGCGTGGGTGCTGGTACTTTTCATTTTGTTTTTATGAAATCGTTTTTGTTCGTAAAAAGGATCGCTCCGCATCGTATAATTTCTTTCGATAGTTGATACCAATATCATATTTGTGCCAAATACTTCCCCTTCTAAGCCGTTTGAAGCACCTGTAATTTTTAATAAGAAACTATAAGCAATCTTGTATTTGAATTCAATGTCACATTAGCTTTTGTTTTAGAAAATGTCTTACCTCCATCAGCTGTGCCGTACCCGATAATGACACTGCCGCCACTTGGCAGTACATAGCCGAGGAGCTGGAACAACAAAATATCGCAACTATTAAAAGTTGACGGACAATAAAAATGTATGTAAATAAACTGGCTGATTAACAAATACTTGAACGTGTAGGTATCCTTGCCTTAAAATTTGCTGATGTTGCCCAACACATTGTCAAGGTATTGATTAGCCGCAGGTAATCGTGATACTTTATGGTGGAACTGTCTCTTTGTGGATACTCTCGACAGCCTTGTCTGGAGATCTAGTTTCGTAATAACTGTCTACATCGATTTATCACAAGTTTATCTGCATGTTAAGTCGTGGCCGAAGTGACCTCAGCGATCCGGATAAAGTTATGCGGCCATTTGTTTTTTGACTGAGTAATTTGTTCGTGCGTTTTCGTGGTTGCACATTGAACTTGTCGAGATCGATATTTGATATTTTAATTTTTTACTTATTATAAACAGTAATGCCGGTAACAGTAACCGGCATGCCTGAGAGATATTTCTCAACGGCATGTGAAGCCAAGTCAGAGGCCTATGGGCGGCTTTAAAACTCTGACACCAGGTTAGTCACTAACCACACGAAAAGATGATAAACAGTGATAGTTAACAGCTGTAACTTATTGTAGTGATTGTTAACGGTTATAATTTGCTTACGGTCTGTGATGCCTGACAGGATAGGAGGCGGGAGTCGACGTAGAGTGCCCATGCGCCGAAGTCGGATTGGTAAGACAAACAGATGTGCCGCCAAACGTCTTTAGTGATGTCCACGGCCGAACTCGACGTCACCTTCCCATTAATTGACAAGTTAATGTGCTTCCCTCCAGAGTCCAACCACAGCCTTACCACGCGATTGTTGCCGTTCGCTAAAACATTAATCAAATGCTTGCATTAATACGTTGTTTAAAAAAACATTTATTGGACCGTGAAGTCGCATATCGAGTGCACGTAAATTATTTATGTCTCCTTATTAGCCCTAATCATGCGCAGTGAGTATTACGAAATTATTTGATTATCATGAACATTTTAGAATGTTTGAGCCTATTAACGCCACTATTATTAGATTAGAAAAATAGTTAACGTTTACGGTCTGTAGAATTAATACGGATAATAGGTACTTCCAAGTTTCTAGCAAAATTTTCGAGAATTGAGGAAACTGCAAACTGTTTAACTAAACTTTTCCAGTAATAGAATAGAATAATTTTATTTTGGACAGAGTCCATAGGTTTAGTAATAATTTTACTTAACATCTAGTAATAGTTAAGTACAGTAAACAAACTTCACGCATGCTCAGTTAAAAAAATATTTCTGCGGCAGCGCAGCTACCACACCCCTTCCTGGTTTCGCCCAATTATAGACGATATGCATTTGTGTGAGTACAGGGCGTGTATCAAAAAATTTACGAACGTATTTTATGACAAGCCCTTCTATTAAGCTGTCGTATTGTTTAACAGCACGCGTAGCATGAACACCGTAGAAACGAGTTTTGTCGACGGAAGAATAGACAAAGTGACCGTTAAACAATCATAATCTGTCATTTTGTCTATTCTGCCGTCGACAAAACCCGTTTCTACGATGGTCATGCTACGCGTGCAGGATTTTATGGCATTCCCACTAAGTAATAATGGTACTTAGAT
The DNA here is from genome assembly GCA_914767755.1 of Agrochola circellaris. Classification (NCBI taxonomy): domain Eukaryota; kingdom Metazoa; phylum Arthropoda; class Insecta; order Lepidoptera; family Noctuidae; genus Agrochola; species Agrochola circellaris. The sequence goes on along the minus strand of OU611840.1, from coordinate 19,280,338 downwards.
AGTAAACTTATTTTTATTACGGTTGCAAAAGTTGCGAAAGCAATAAACAAAAAGCTCTGATAACATTGTATGAGCTGCCGTGTCCATTAAAATATCATCTCACAAACAAGTCAGCATAGTACGCGCCTAAAATTCGCTTCGTGCATCCTATTGGTCAAAACGCATGCATCGGGCTATCGCCGATCGGGATTATCGCCTTAGGGCAGGCGCGCACTAGGCAGCCTGGCTGCGGCAACCTGGCTACGGCAGCCAGTCCAACATAAATATAATGTCTAATTGGAGCCCGCGCACTAAGCAGTCAAGGATTTTCTTAGTATTCCGGCTGCCGCAGCCTGGCTGTTGCTACTTTGCTAGTGCGCGGGAGCACTTAAAGTATAGTTCGATGTATTCCACATAGACTGCGGCACACCATCTATTACGCCTTAGTAAAACCACACCACCTATCACCTATATCTGGTTGAAATTTGGGGTCGTGCGGCCAAGACGAAGCTAGCAAGTTTCCAAGTTGCACAAAGCAAAATAATAAAAATGATTTTTAGGTATCCATATTTAACATCAACATGCAAAATTTATGAAGAAACCAAAATAATGAACAGTAGACAGTTATTTATTCACAATCCATATATTTTCATTCGTAAGGTACTTAACAAAAGTATACAGACTAATTTATCGTTTAAAGTAAAACAAGTAACCCATCGTAGCACTCGCCGAGCTAGTTTTCTGATTTTACCGAAGATGAGAACTAAATTTGGCAAAATTATAACTTTTGAAGGAGCACAATTATACCTAAAGCAAAATACCCTCATGTATAAAAAAGTTACACTCATTCAATGCATTCAAAACTCAATTAGCTAAATATTTAATCACACAAATAAAACCCTACCTAAAAGCTGAATGCATTGGATGGATGTATCATAATTGCTACATTTGCTACCGTGACGTCTGTGACAAACTTTATATATACATAATTTATTTTAAGCATTGTTCTCATGTAAGTGACTTTGTGTCTTTTTTTGAGGATAAATATCTTTAAACCTAAACTTAGGTGAGCTTCCGGAAGACTGGCCCATTGTACATAACTGTAGAAAAATACTGAAACCTTAGTAACAAACAACAACGTTTAATACAAAGACCAAAGGAAAAAAATCCAATAACGATGAGAACCTTTTTACAAGGAACGACAAAAAAAAAACCTAGTTGAAAAACATTTATACAGTGCCCAGCATATCTGTTAGGAATATCAATATTTTGTGGGGAATTTATAGGAATTCCCCACAAAATATTGATATCCAAAATATCACAATATGACATTCACAAAAGGACATTTCGCGTAAGCGGTTTATTGTTTTTGCCAAATATATAAGGAGTGATGAAAATAAAGTAACCATACACCAATCCTAAAATTATGCAACGCTGGGGCTGCAACCAAGTTCAGGTTTAAGGGGGTCAATTTAATTATAATCTCGCAATCTGTATTTGCTCATTACTTTGATTTTGTGGTTTTACCAGCAGCGGTTTACTTTCACGACACGACAACTTGTATGCTGACTTTTATAAATAATAAAAAAAACTGTAGTTATAACAGCTTATGGCACTTACCGACGTATGTGAATATGCTCTGATCTCCACTCAGGTCATAAGTACGAATCCAAGTGCAAATTGTGAACTCTCTCAGCGGCGGCGTCTCCAGGTCATATTGCAAGAACTGGAAATTCATTCAAAACATCAAATATTACGCAATCTAACAAAACAGACCATTCCTTACGTTGTAAGTACGTTTGTTTTCTCATTAATCAAGTGATTACTTGATTAATTAAATTGTATTCCGACGCTATTTGTCGGTATAAAAAAAACTTGTTACTGCTTCAGGCTGCAATGACATTCGCATCTAGTATTGACTTACTTATCAATTATGATCGAATTTATACAAACCTGTGCATATCCTTTCTGCTTCAATACTACTTTATAAACTGGCCTATTAATCGAAAGGCCGGTTGTAGCGAAACTCAACAGCACAATTAAAATGAACCACGACATTATAAAATAAAAACTGACAATATAAATATACTAATATCCGTGGAAAGAAACGTAGATGTAGAGGAGGTAATAAAATAGCAGCGGTTACTATTCATAATCCGAACGATACAATCATTGACGACAGATAACAAAATTAGCTGTTTATTCAAATCCGACGAGTGCTTCCTTTTGGAAAACGAATTGCAGACTGACGACTCCTTCCCGTTGTGGAGGTGATTGTCAATAGGCAAACGGCGACATAATGTTTGTAAACCGCAATGTTATTTCTTACAATACATTTTTGTTATGATTGCGCTTCAGTAAATAATTGGTTATGTTCTGATAATAACATACCGCTCTCTCATCGACCTGACGAATTAGCCTTTGAGTAATAATCTTACAAACACATTGTTTGTATACCTGAGAATGTTAGAGATTCCTATCATAATTTTCATCACAAAGCGTCTCATTTCTCTTAATATTTCACTTCGTTTACTCTAGGAATGATGTAAATGCCTTTAATTTTAAACACGTGGGTACCTGATACAATAATATTTTGTTAGATCGTTGAATGAACTATGAGTCATTGATGTTTTGAACCAATTCGAAACAATGTCTAATTAATAAACTATTCAACTCTCCTCGGTAGCTTAACCTTTCAGCAGACTGTTATGATAAACAAAAAGGTTTATTGTTGTGTTGTTTTATTCAGCAGGTGAAGGCACCTGCTTATTACATCGGGGGACAGCAGCCAAGCACCCTGCCGCGCGGGGGCTCCATGCTGCGTGCGTACTCACCCGCCGCCCCGCCCGTGCCCGCCGACCGCGTCAAGACACACTCAACTACAGGTGAGGGTCCACTCCTCAAATAACTTCAAATTTTATAAAACATTAACAAAAGAACCAAAACCGGAGAACGCTGACACTTTTTATTAACACGCAACTTGAATCAGGAAGCGAGTAAATCGTAACCATTGCCCTTTCAATTAGATTTGCAAGAAGTCGGAAGTCTTCCGTAGCCTGACATCCTCAGTAAAAATCCGTCTCTTGAAAATATTTTTAAGAAGAATATATAATATAATAAACTGAAATACGGGATCCAGTTAGGATCTAGGGAAGTTCCGGGGTTATTAAGTTAGGTGAAAGCGGTGTTTGTAGGTCCTACAGCGCCGGCCAAGCCGTTGCGCACGTACATCCCTGGCAGTGGGTCGGAACGCTGTTTCCCGTTCGCTGCGGCGGATTGCGCTCGGGGGGCCGAACAACTGTACACGATCCCCGGTAACCAGGCCCTCGCCCTACAAACACGTTACTTTCGCTTCTAAAACTTAATTTGCTAATGCTTTACCTTAATAAACTTATAATATTGCGCTAACGAACGCTCTTTTGATTAATTTATTTGATATTACATTTTTTATCAACGGTCTCTACTTGTCCCATTGGATTGTATTATTGCCTATTTTTTTAAATTTACTCTCTGTGAAAACTATCCCAAAGTAAGTAATATTTTCATTTCTGCATTATCCTCACACCCTAAGTCATTTTTTTATTCACAAAAAAAATATTATTCCACAAATATTCTCCGGATACAATTCCTATTGTGAGGTCTGACTTCCATTGAATCAAAAGGCATTGTTAATCCTATGAACTATTACTCGTTTTGCATTAACAATGGAATTATACTCACTCATTATACTACACGATTTATAATACTTAATAATTATATTTTTCAACAATCGCATGCTTTGATAATAATTGTATACTAGTTTCGATTACTCGATATTTATGTGAAATTATATCAACAGTTTAAAATAATAATATCACTATTTACAGCCGGTGAATGGTTGATGGGGTTATTGTTAATGAGGTATGTGTGCCCAGGTCATGCTGAGGGGTATATGTCATCCCCGGAGCGCGGCGCTGCCAGGACCCCGTATGAAGACCCCTACTACACGCAGTACCTCGGCCCGGCCGCCGGGAGGCCCAACATAGCTCCCATCATCGACGAGGAAGCCAAGTAAGTCATCATTCATAGGAAATCCAGATCTTACTTGCAGTTAAATTTTTAAGTTTCATCGTTGTGCAAAAAAATACAGAACAAATAACAATAAACTCGGCGACTGCGAAGATGTTTATTAGAAATTTGGATTCCTTTTACATGATGTAGAATTTCAAAGCGTTCTCCCGTCACAGTGATGCTGGGCTCATAGATGATGCCTACGGCATGTACGGCAACCCCATCACCACTGCCCCGCGGCCTATGCCTCGCCCGCCGTACGACGCCAGGTAACTTCAAGAAACAGAATATGTACTTTTTCAATGAGTTTCCATAAAATCTACAACAAAATGCTTGCTAAACTTCACAACTTAGAACTCCCGTAGCGTTCGAGTAAAGATTGTGCTGAGCATATTGTGGCCACAATATACAAATATTGAAAAACAAAGTCAGTTTTCTAGTTAGATCTCAAACAACAGCAATGCGATTTTGGCCAAAAGCGATTTTCTGCGTATTATGAAAACACTAGATGCAACAGACGTATTAAGTATATCGAAGCATAGATAGGATTTCTAATTATGATTTTATAGGCCACAATTGGATGACATGCAACGCCTGCGTGTTGAGAAGATGGAACGGCAGCTAGCCAACTTGACGGGGCTCGTGCAGAAAGCTTTGCAGGTCCCCAACCAGCCTGCCGCAGCAGCATCGCCCGCCCCGCGGCAGGACTATCAGGCTTATCATGTGCGACCTGCGACCCAAGGTGAGAGACCGGAATGTCACATAACACTCAATTTAAGAGTAATCTTATATATTTGTGGCTGGCCTACAAAAAGTCTTAATTAAAACTTTTAAGACTAAAGTGCCAATATTTAGCACAACAAGTTAACTATTGCCGAACGAACATTAACCTTTGACAAAGTCTAACGAAGTTTCAGCTAATTACTCAACTGGGAACTTAGAACCAAAACAGTTCTACCAGTTTGATCTACTGTGGCTCTGCCAAACGGCTTAGTTGCTTTTAACTTAAAGCTTCGTCCGTTAATGTAGCTTGCGTTTTCCTACACTCAGATGCGGCACGATTTACCAGCATCGAGAGACCGCCTAAACTAGGCAGAGATAAATTTCGTAAGTGTGATCGGAGGCGGTTTAAAAGTTAACGCTGATGCATTGCTAGTGTCAAGTGGAAACGATGCCTTGATAACACAACTGCCAAGACCGGCGAATATTTAGACAATCATTCTCCGCTACAAGGAAACGAGTCATTTAAGTAAAAGCTTATAATTTAAAAGGTTACGACGCTTAGTGGTTTCTCCACAATTTCCAATGTGAGGAATACAACCTGGTCGTTTGACGTCACACTTGACAGCTGTAGGCAGTGGAGAAAAACAAAACCGCAAATTATGGGTTCTACCACATTCCATTACCAGCCGAGTAAATGCGATGGCAAAGATGCTTCCGCACATCTTGGTGCATGGGACAGGGAAAGCGTCACTTTCACGCCGTCAATATGTTCGGCTCGTAATTTGCCAAATGTCCTATAAAACTATGACATTCGCAATGCATTTAGCGAAATATATCATTTTCACGCCGAACGCTTGCTTGCTAAATCGAGTGGTATTGTTCTTATTTCAGCTTTCTAAAAAAAACCATTGTATTGGGCTCGAGTGCATCTGTTTTGTATTATACCTTCGTATTGAAATTATCGTCATCTCATCTACCTAATACAATCGTTGTATTCATTGTACATTATGAATTTTAACCAAATCAAATTACTCTTATCATCTAAATGATGACTTTTATGAGTAAAAAGGTAGTAAAGGCTTTGTTATGTAGAAAATAATCATTGCTGGACTTGGTTATAACGTTCGCCAATTTGTTTAATTAGTGTAGCCATCGCATTGTCTCGTGGTACATGCGGCTATATCAACCTTACTCACTGGTCACATCTTGTTTTGTTAAGTTTGTAGAAGTCGCAAGTTTTACTAAGTTGTTTAATTGTTATATTTTTTGTCTTTAGTATGTAATGTTTGGATATTGACTTATGATCATTGTACAGTGCTATGATTTTTTATCTCTTTTTGCCCCCGATTGGATACCGAATGACAAAATTGTTTTTTAATTTTTTACAAATTATTGATACTTTGTTCCCACACATACATGACCCCTTTTTAACGTAGAATAAGTATTGCACTAGGTATGTTTTTTTCTTATTCACACTCTACACCACTCAAGACCACTCTACTGACCACTATCTTCTTAATTCCATCCACCAAATTATTTTTGAAAATCAATTTAGTGCACTCTGCCACTGATTGGGTTTTTATTCATTCTTATTTCGTGTACGGACTGTCTCTGTACTTTTATTGTTATCGGATTAAAAATATCTATGCATCGTGCCAGAGATAAATTAAACTCTGACGTTAATTATTATTATTGACTGACCAAATAAACATTTGTTATTTCAGAAAAGTCTGTCTCTTTTGAGAAATCCGTATCATTTAGCGATGATCCTCCTGATATGAGCTCACCAAAGCAGCATTCACCACAGCACACAGGTACGCATACAACCATTGTTTATTTTAGTGTAAAGCCCTTGTTGCAAGTTGACTGCATTCATAGTCTATTTAGTAGTTACGTAAGTAAAGGGTGCAGAGATTATGGTAATTGAATCGCATAAACCCTCGGTGGTGGTTGTTATAGTTATAGAAGTACCTGGTATTTATAACGACTTGACGCTCGCGTATCTCTACTGCCTGACCAAGTCTGTCGTCACGAGGATACAGAGCCTTGTATAAAGATCGTGTGTTGCCTGTATTGTATGGTTTTAATCTATTTTAACGTTTATATTGACAACCCTTTTGATACTAGCCTTTTACACACAAGTCAACTCCTCATATTTCATTTTATTTGATAACAGTACCGTCAAATTCCTTGTGTGAGATGAAATGATTCCCCACATTATACATTTATATTAAAGTCGGTTATTAATTATTTTTGTTTGTTTACCAGTTAGCATCATTATTATCATCGACAATAGAGCCACATCCTCGGCTCTCACATTGATATTCTTTGTAATAACTTCCGAGAATGAAGTGAAAGTAAATGTTATTGTTTCTTTTGCCAACGTGATCAATGTGGTCACACCATTCTCAAAGTCAATGCAATCCTCTGCTGGTCATTTTTTTTCTAATCACTGTCGTAGTTAATATCATAACCATGTTCATAATTCTTGTATTTGATTTCTTTCCGCTTACTTCTTTGCCATAACAAGCTGATTCCAAACCCACCAAACCGGCTATCAAATCTTCGACCTTGCCGAGGACGTCATCTCAAGGTAACTGTTTGATATCCATTGATATTTGAATAATCGTATTTAATAAAATAACAAAGGTTTATCTACTAATGCCATTCGCTTTGGATCATGCCGGTATTAATAAGTACTTAACAATTATAAACGTGATGGCGGATGTAGACGGTGAACTGCAAGAGGAGGATCTACGGAAACAGGGTGACGAAGATGATCACTGTTTACTATTCATCCATAAATTGCTACAAAAGCTATATGCACTATTGCACATTTGAAAGAAAGAAAATACGTTTATTTGCGGTACACATGACGCAAAGAAAGAACAAAACACAAAAATAAACAATTTGGGGGAAAATATTTCATTTCTGCTTCCGTGTATTCTTCTCTTGTGGAACAAACATTAACCAATGCGACATCGTTCGACAAAAGCTTAGCAACAGCTTGGAATGATGTTCCTCTGAATGTAAACCACTTTGCTGGAGTAAAGCTAATGCAATTTAAAAAATCATGCTTTTATATCTAGCTTCCTCCAAAGGGGTCAACCAGGTAATCGTTTGATATATGGGAAAATTCAACGTTGTGTTACAGAGCGGGATCGTCTGAAGCCAGCTCCTCCGCCGAAACCTGCTGGGCTGGTTAGCCAGCAACTGGCTCTGATACCTCAGAAGACTTATACCATCACTGTAACTCCTGATTTCCAAGGCCAGCTGCGCTTGCTGCAGAAGCAAGGTCACGATCTAAGGATTGAGGTATGTTAAACAGTGTATTGAACTCATTAAAATATAAATGCTCTGGGGCGAACTAATGCGAGATTTATAAAAGCTTTGAGCGAAATTCTTAGCAGCTGCGATATTTTACTTGGATTTGGTTATGCGTTTGGTGTTAAGTATTAAGTGATAATTTGATTCACAGACCCGTAATATGCGCCGCTCGACTCTGACGCACGCCATGCAGATGAGGCAACTTATGGGCGACGCTATCGTCAAGATTGGAGCTATTGCTGAAAGCTTCTGCGAGCTTGATCCAAACTCTGTGCGTATACAACTCATTTTCGTTCATAGGACCATAAAAAATGTTTTGGTGTGTATACCATCATTTTCTCCCGGCCTAGGTGTATCTGTAACAGACCTTCCCTCAGTAAACACTTCCATAACCATATGATCTTTCACACAATCCATTTTCTCTTTTAGCAACCCAGATCCATACTTACCACTTTTCTTCTCACATAATTATGGGTCTATAATGATTTTTTAAATGATTGTCGTGGTGGTTTCAGCAACTATGCCGCGAAGAAGAGATCTATCGCCAGGATATGCTGCTGCTCGAGAATGATCTGTACGAGCTCGAAGCTACCGTCGAGCGTCTGCGTGGCCAGGCGGCTAATAGGTATAGGTAATCTTTTATCTAACGTCTTTCGGTAATAGCGTAAAATATTTTAAGGTGGTCTGCTGCTACACATTTCTATTTTCGATATTTCAATGTTGGTGACATCGTAGTTCATATTCATGGACCCCTTAAAATATTTTACACAATTATTTTTAGACGTTATATACCAAGGTTTAGTTTTAGTGATGATAGTTCTGGCCTAACTTAAGCATTATGTATACAAGATAAAACCTGACACCACTGATAAAAATCATGACTTTTTGAAGATTAATGTATATGAGAAATCATGTCGAGTTGTGAGAAAGAGAATACATTAATCTTGTACCCTAAAAGTATGGACTCTTAAGCCACTATTCACTAAGGAACAAAATGATATCTTGCTACATATGTCCCCAGAGCCATAGCGCAAACTTCCGCGACGGCGCAACGTAGCTATATTTCCCCCAAGAATGCTTTAGTCGATATCCATTATTACGGTTGATGTATATTTTATTAAAATAGCACTTAATATGATTCTAGGGAGACCCGCGTGAATATGGCTGACATAGAGCGTATTGCCATGGTGCTGTCGAAGAGCAGCAAGACGGTGGCTGATTGGAAACTCAAATTCCCGATTCTCCAGGAGACCATGAAGACTAAGCTCGCTGCTGAGATGGAGAAAGTGAGAAAATCTGTTTATTTGACACTTTGGAACACACATACATACAAACGGAGCGTCTAAAGACGGCAGTACTAATAGAATACTTGGCACTGCAGGTGCGTTGACCGCAGAACTTCTGACCGCCTTCAAAGTCGTCAGTTTCTATACGTTATTTGTATCGTAGTGCGAGTAAAAATGTGTATAATATTAATTACACCCACAATTATTCACCAAATGGCCGACCACAAATCGACACTCCGGGCTGAATTGACAGACTCAATTATTTTTGTGGAATTTGTTCACGTTGTCATTCATAGAGAGGTTTGTGGCTAAGTAATATCAGCCTCACGGGTCATTCGATCAGGTTAAGCTATACTTGCCGCGGTTGATCCGTGGATGGGTGACCATCTTTACATACAAGTTGGTCCCGACTGACATTTTTAGATTTTTGACAGTTGTTACGGGTAGTCACAAGCCCGAAAGTCTGACATCCAGTCTAACCAAGGGTCGTGGGTATTACCCAGTAACTGGGTTGTGCAGGTCAGATAGGCAGTCGCTCCATGTAAAATACTGATATTCAGCTGCATCCGATTAGACTGAAAGTCGACCCCACTGCTGCCCCTGCTAGGCAGGTGATGTTCACGTTATCATTCATTTGTTTTATCTTGGAGTATGTACGTTACATGACGTATTTTCATGGTTTATTGCCATCACTTCCAGGTGGTCCGCAAGGAGAAGATGCTGGAGGAAGAACCTGAGCGTCTGGAACTCGCGTTGCGTCGTTGTAAGAAGCTGACTGGAACCCTAGTTACGCTCAAACGGTATGAACATTACTTTTGGTTAATATAAACCCGCCTAACGTTATATTTTACAGGGTGATAATTTATGATATAATGTTTATAGGAGTGATTTGAACCCTATGGTTGACCCTATCAATTGATGAAAAGATTTTTTTTATTTTTTTTTTTCGAATTGTACTCGGGAGCTGTTTGCTGTCGCGTATATTTGTAGTAATTTCCAAGAGAGACTGTTTTTTTTTTTTTTGAAACCAAATAATACGGCCTGTCATCTCGAATGCAACAAGTTGGGGTCGGCGCAACACGTCCCCTGCCTCCATATTTCTCTATTAGTAGTCATCTCGGTAGTCACCGCCTTTCTAGCCATATCATCTGCCACACAGTCCATCCATCGTTTCTTTGGTGTTCCCCTCTTATAGCCATCGATATTCATAATCAAAACTTTCCTCATTCCTCCGCATCACATGCCCATACCATGACAACCGATTTCCGCACAACTTTTCAGTTACCGGTACCAGTTTCAGACTTCCTCATTTCAAACTCAAACTCAAACTCAAAGCATTTATTTCAATTAAACCATTTACAGGCACTTTTGAATTGTCAAATAGTCGGTCAGTTAGTCAGAAAGTTGAAGCTAGTTGCCCAGTTCCAAAACGTAGATCTTCATGGAGAAGAACGGGCAAGAAACTCCAAGGACACTCTTTTAAATATAGAAAATTACACAATCCTGGGTACATTATTCTTGTTGCTTCTATATGTGAGAACAATGTACAATAAAAAAATTAAAACAATTCAAAATATAACATTAAAAATAAGCCCTGGCAGATAAGAGATGACCTGTCACAACTGACGGCGCCCGTTCACGAACACGACGCGTGGATCAGCACCATCCAGCTCAACCATTTTGTAGGGAACCGAATGATCCAACACACTCGCCACCATCAGCGAGACATTTAAGTGGGCATGACAAACTCTCAACTGCCGTGCTCTTTCAAGTCAACAAACCATAAATTTCATAATCTATGCAATCGTGTAAGACCACACATCCCACTTAGCATTGTCATCTCAGCTGCATGCAATTGTCTTTCATTCATCTCTTTTGTGGCCCAACATTTTTTTAAAAACAATTAATTAAATTTTATGAAGATTTTGACATTCAAAAGTACCTTTTACGTGCGTAATTAACATAAGCTACCGAAAATCTTATACTATAATTTCATATACATTACAATGCATTATATCTATACATTGCGAATTGTCCGAAAGGGATATCGTAGCCCCGGCACACACGGAACGAAAGGAACACGGGTGGGTTTTAGTCAGTAAAAGTCTGACACGCCCTCCCGCTCCGCCCAGAGCGGGAGAAAATATTTGATAATTTCCAAAAAAAAAAAAAGAACTATACATATATTATTATAAAACAAAGTCGCTTGTCGCGCTTGTCTGTATGTCCGCGGTGCCCTTCTAAAATGCGCAACGGATTTTAATGACATTTTCAACACAATCCAGAGAATGTATTCTGAAAGGTTTATGTGTGTAATACGTTAATATTAAACTTATACAGCGTGTAACAGAAACCCTATTGCTATCCTTAAGCACTAAAGATAACAGCTGGTATAGAGTCACTATACGTAGTTTCAACTCAAAATAAAATACTCTAAGAATTGATACCAAATTTTCGGTTTCATATGTTTCTTAAATTCAAATCATAACAAACGTGTCACCGCACTACGTAGGTCAATAACTTTCCACGTTACTTGCCAATATCATGATACATCTCCTCCGTAATTCAGCGCGCCTAGTACAGTAGTAGCCTACAGCAGGCGGTGTTCTTTGTCGGCGCGAACTGACGAAAGAAAAAACATGCCGACGACGCGACGCCGCCGCGCCGCCCAATGCGAATGCGCGCGCGCGCACTAAACCGTACCTACTTTACCATGATGTAAAAATTAATGCGTAATTATTGATTTACACGTTATTCGTTAATATCAAGCCAGAAATTGCACGTAAAAACTGAGATAACAGAACTTACGTAAAAAATTGAAACAAAGTTTAGGTAGGTTAACTAGTTTCATCTCTTATTATTACTTATTACCGAGTAAACAGTAAAATGTTAAAGCTTTGCTTATTTTAGTAAATTGACTTACATTTTTAAAGATGGGGTTCGATGTGGTGACCTTGGTATTGTATGCACAAGGCCGCTCGCTTGTTCATGGACACCTGAACATTGCGTAGCATGTCTGGTGTAATGGTCCTGAAAGCGGCCTCAATCCGCACTTTCATTAGGTCCATTGTATCACACTGCACTGCGTACACTACATTTTTACCGCACTGAACTGATGCGCGTATCACAGGGATAGGAACTAGTGCACTAGACGGAGACGCGGACCAGAGTCGACTGACGAGCAAAGCAATAACAAACAATAATACTAAATAAAGCTTCTATTCCCTGCTATTCTGGTACTTAAATATTATTTCGTTAAATTTAGATACCTATAGGGTAGCTGTCCTATTGTGTGCACTACTATTGAAAAATATTGTTCAAGAATTCAAGATTATTTTACATCCTTTAATAATAATTTCAACTAAACTCCGTTAAAGTTTTAAGAAAATCTCACACATCAGAGCTGACTAATTACGTTATTCAAATGCAAAATTGAAAAATCCTTTATTTTTTTGGGGGTGGGAAAATCATCAATGACTCACTTGCCGCCCTAGGTGGGACGGCAGGAAGTGCTTAGACTCTTACTGACTAAAAACCACCCTGTTCCTTCAGTTGCCCTTGCATTCCGGGGCCCCGTTATCTTGTAAGGACATTCCCGCAACTCCGGAAAATCTTTCATTTCAATCCATTAATGATCATATGGAGCCGCCTTATCTCGTTAGAAATCTGAATTAGAAGTTTTATTTACCAGGAGTAATAGAAACTACAGGGACTGCAATTGGTTCACATACCCTAAGACCTTAACCCAATAGGTTACACACACTAAGATGCTCTCATTGTGTGTGTAACGACGTAATCAGGGATCTGTGAGCAAACGATTTTCAATTCGGCAATAACAATTCCTGTTACTCATGCGGTCCTAGTACTTTTATTAATTTCTTTCTACATTTAGATGCAGTTTTGCGACATTTTTTATTATTTATTGACTTCATTTGAATTATAAAGACTAAACGTGCTCAAACCAATAGAACCCATGTACCTCTTCAAACAGCACCGACAGACCGTGAACTTCTGATAATTCTTTCGGTTAGTCCTACAGACAAAAATTATGCGTTCGTGCTATTATTTTGTAATAAAACAAAACTATTACCTTGTTGATAATAGTTTATTGATAATTATTAAAAAATAAACATATTTTAACAATTATGAACGGAACCCACTGTGATTTTATTTGTACTAGGAGTAGCATAAGTTGCAAAGAAATGAATTGAAATGATGTTTTGGGTTCAGTTGGACATAAATCGTTACTAAATCCTTTTTCTATTCTAAGTTCTAATGGCAAATAATAATGTTTATTTAAGCAATTAATTCCTGGTAGGATGCACGTAAAGATTCGATTTTTATGATCAATGCAATGGTACGAGCTGACGATTTTTCGAAACAAATCGTTTTAAAGCGATCTTCAAGAAAATCGATTCAATAGTAAGGTGAATCGAATCTCCTGGATCGTATGTGTAAACATTATTATGATATTGCCCAAAGTATTGTGCTGACAATCATAAACAGCGAATAGGTAGGTTTATCTATTTAAAACAAGATCAATTACATACATATGCCGCCGACACTTTTTAACTTCTCTGCACACTTTTCTTTACCGGAATATTGTTTTTGAATTAGGTAGGTATTTACTGTGTTGTGGGTACGATGGTAAGGTGGGTGGTGGGTGGAAGATTACTATGTAGATAATAATTATCTACAAAGTAATCTTCTAAAGGACAACTACGTAAAAAACCAACAAGTGTGTAATGTTTCTAAATATTATTTCGTTACATTTTGATACCTAGACCAACTTTATTAATTGTATTGTTCACAGACATCATCAAAGTTTAGGAAAAGTCAGTAATAATATTTTGTAAACAAAAAATAAACATGCGGAACCTTTTATTTAGAAATACCAGGAGTAAGAGGTTTATTTTTACTTACAAATAGTTCGCTGACACCGATCAGCTGACTTAGTGCTAGTGATGTGTTTATTTCAATTTTAAAACTTCGGTTTCTGGTATCAATGTATTAAAAAGTCTCATAACTTCCAAACATGTAGAGATAGGATTAAAAAACCCTTCCAATATCGTTTAATATCATCCAAAGAAGCCGTGCCCTTGGTATGTATATACCCTTTCCGTTACACGTTGTAGATAATTAAGAAATCTCGATGTTTTATCAAGTCGTAAAAACCTTGCGAATCAGGGCCCGGTCGCTAGTACATTAAGCAACACAACTAAATATTAACACTAGGTACTAAATAATACAAAAACAAATGAACGCATAGGCGTCGAAGTTTTCGACCGCTTGTGCCTAATTGAAATAAATGATTTGACTTGGACTTTGACTTTGCAGCCTGGCGTGCGTGCAAGAGCAGCGCCTGCCGATGGCCGACGGCCGCGTGTCGCCGGTGTCTTCGCAGAGCTCGAGCTTCACAGCCGGGCCCTCTTCGGAGGAGTGCGTGTCAGACAGCACCTGCCCCAATGCCATGGCTCACAACAAGGTATTTAAAGCAATTCACTTCTGCATTCTAGACAGTAAAATGAATAGGTCTATTATAAAGAACAAAAATAGTTGGTGGTTGGTTTCCTCTCTTATTTAGATAAGTAATATTGTTATGGCCCCTTGTATTACTAATGCATTACAATATCAGTATCTCTTCCTGAATTCCCCATTAAATGTTTTATGAAGTATTAAAACTTCTTATTTGCAGATAGATTAAGCCGAATATCTCTTTGTTAAGTAAATTCCAGTTCCTGATGCTCATACTTATTATTATATACCATGCGCTTAACAATTGCAGGTTTGCCAAGAGTTATAAAATTTGCATTTTTTTCCAACACTTCGATTTATTTGCGAAGTGTTAGTTTTGTTTATTTGCTCTTCATGTCACTACCTAGGTATCATACCTGATCTAACATTATATCAACGATTGCTTCGTTTGTACTTGCATGTGCCCCAATTTTTTTTCTGACACGAGGAATTAGCATGTTTTGTGCACCTGTTCTTTAGCGTATCCTAACATCATCTTTTACGAGCTGACTATAATGGCTTATTTTCTTTTATTTATAGTCAAATCTTTTCCTATAGACTTTTAGTCCATTACGCATTTTGGATATCCGATAAATTATTTAGTAACTGTCCTGTGTATTCTGGGTGTTATCAAAATTATCAAAATTGGCCTCAAAATTTATCCTCACGCAAGTGCTGTTCATCATAATTCAACTAAAAACAAAATTGGCATACAAAATTGAAATTCGCATCCAAAAATATTACGACACACTCTGGTTTATAAAAGAATATAGGTTAATTCGATTGATATAAACTCTTGTCTTACGAGTTCACTCTTGTCTGACAAGATTCAAGGACTAAACGTGCCTGAATCGAAATAAATTAAAAATAAATTGACATATTTTGTCAGTGCATTAAATAACTTTTGAAATAGGTAATAAAATGTTACTAGAGAGTTGAGGTATGTAGTGGGAATACACAAATTGAAACCTTAGGTCTTGTCAATACAAAATATATTATCTGCAAATCTCGAAGTAAGATGTGTCAGCTACATAGTAACAGAAATAGAACTGCATAAGATAAATCTGCCGCACAGGTTTAAGCCAATCATTTGATTCATGATTTTATATGGAGTCTGGTAAATTCAGGGAATATAATTATTTATAAAATTAACTACCAACTTAAATTGTCCATAAACACACACACACCAATGACGTATTATATATAGACACGTCATAAACCAACATCTCGGCGCTTAAAAACGGCGAAAATACTAGATAGCTACTTATACGCGTGAAGAAAGGGAAAGAAAATATGACACCGTACGGGGTGCCTGTTGCTAGAGGGAGATAAAACAAACGTAGTGTCGCGCGACAGGTTGGTGCGTAACTAAGCGCGATGTGGCCAATTGGCTTCATTTCATGTTGTCATTTTAGAGTGCGGACAACGTATCTATAGTTTTATATATCATTGACACACACACACCATAAACACACTGTCTATTGACAGTTGTACAAAATGGCAGACACGGCCGATTGACGTAATGTGTCAATTTAATAAAAATACATTTTGTTGACTGTACAGTGACTAACATTTCGATACTTCATTCGGGACCTATCTGATAATAAAACCGTTGAATATTGAAATTGAAACTGACATACAAGTCAGTATTTATTAACTAGTCACCCTGTTCCCAAAATTCGTTTACTCAGGCACTACTCATGTACTGTCCTTCCACGCAAAATTATTAATGGTTTTGAATTCAGAAAGTGCTCAACACTTTCTCACTTCAAAACCTTCAAAATCAACTTCAATATGACACTGCTTAGCATTACCATTCATTCCAAACTTTGGTGAAGCTGTAACAATAAAGACATGAAAATCGGTTTACATAGAAGGTCGGTAGAGACAGAAAGGTATGAGTACCTTCTCTAATGGACGATATAGAATATAATATAGATAATATTCAATTCTTTAATCAGTTTTATTAGTATAGTATCCTCGATTTATAAGATTCGCAGGTTCGCAGTGTCATCACCAGATGCAGGAGGCTGGCTTTGCGGTTTCCAACCTGTTTGCCCAACCTGGTGCTTATATTAGAATTTAAGGTTAGATTCAAGTATATTCATGAGCAACAAGACGTAAATATTCAGTAGTACAATGGTATTTGTTAGTAATAATAGTACCTACCTCTATCGGTAACGGTTTCTATAATGGTAATAAAGCAATACCTATGCTGATTTTTTTAAGATGGCACACAATACAAATCCTTGCACAGAGTATGCACACCCTGCTTCTGAGTCCTAATACTTTCAAGTTCAGTAATGCCACCTCTCCTTCAAGAGGTGTGCTATTTAGGACAGATGCCCACAACCAACGCTCTTCACAAAAAGAGTCCAAGAATATGCGTCAGATGACCAAATCTTTTATGGCCGAAACGAGGTAAGGTTAAAAATAAAAAGCAAATATGTTAATTCATTAAAAAGTAATAAAAGTGATCATCATAACAAGGAGCTCTTGATATAAAAGATCAATTAGAGACTGTTAATAGCAATGATGGAACAGAAGTAATGACGAATGAATAATGCCATTCATCCATATAACGGTAAGTATTATAAGACAGAGTGTGACGTAATATTACAGAATACAATGAATCTTGACATTCTTTTGCACACATCCCTGCAACCAATGCACCATCCGTAAACGTTGCATTTTATAATCCTTGCTTTCGGAAAATAATGCCAATTTTAACAATATGTCAAGCATATTCAACATATTTAGAAGGACCTGCCACTCACTGCCACGCCCAAAAGTGTCATCCAAACTTGATTGTACACTCCAACTAGATGTAAAAGTATCCGATGAAATAGGTAGCTATGATCCCATTGTAAGTTTCCAATATAATATGATCATGTGGTTTGACCAGGTCTTTTGACCCGCATAATATTAATTTGTCACATTATGTCCTTATTTTTTTAGAATGTTAAAGTTTCCTTGATACAATAGGGCATAATATTGGCCCTTGGGGAACGCTTGTTAATATTATGATGAGTACCGCACTTAAATAGAAAGTGATAATTATGTCATTAAGACATTGAAAACAAAAGCTAATAATTTCGAATAAAGCTTTAATGATATTACTGTTGATATTTTTCTATGAGAAACATTTGCTTGACCTGGTCAAAAGTCTTCAATCATAACTTTATACGTACATATAAAAAATGCTAATGATTTCTATTTATGATACAATTTTGACCTTTGACGTCCTATTTATTTCTGGTTGAAATTTTGTTTATTGTTTTTCACCATTACTACACTCTGAATTTAATCGTTTTTGAAGAAATATTTACTTCATTGTATTGATGGAGAAATAATAACTACATCTTCAGTAACTAAACTGCAGGGCTTACAAATATTCGCACAATCGAATCAAGAAACTTATGCGAGTCAAAGAGTACCTTGTTGGACCACCTCATTGTAGATTTTTTGTATCACACGTATCTATGCATCTATCAGAGAGTCTTCGTCGGCAGAGTCCTACGCTGTAGGCACCAGGAACAGGACAGGCAGCAGTCATGTCGCAGCAGACATTAACTACGCCACACATTTCCACCTAACTCTTATACATTATGATATTTTTATGTTGTGTCATTATTATCAAATTGTTTTAACGATGGATTTCATGGTCTTTTTTCCGTGATGGTACCCGGCAGTTCGCCTGGAGAGAGAGTCTTAACTTCAAGGAAGCTATTGTTGTTAACGAGTAATAAAATCTCTTCATAATACTATAATTATCCATTATTATTCATAAATACGTTTCAATTATTTATTTCTATATTTTTATTCTACATCCGTATTTTTACTTTATTATATTTTACTTTCAATATATTTACGTCTATTTTTATGTAATTTTATCACAAATTTTTGCTACATCTCTGTAGGCATGTTGGTGCACTGGATTTTGTAAACTACGCTTTAGAAATAAAGTTAGTCCAAATTCGCTTGGAAATATATATTATATTGGAAAGACTTATAGACATTTCGCATATTTTTTCCAGTTCGAACAGTATTGAAAGAATCGGTACGCATGCTTACATATTATTAAAAGAATAGTAAACTGAACCATAAGTATTATCATTTAATATAATAAAAAAAGAATCTTGAAACTCTATATTTTAAAATTCAACGGTATCTTTGAAGCGATGAGCAGTGATCTCTGAAACAGCATTGTTTACAATTTAAAGACAACGCCGCTTCAATAGATATTAGTAGTTTTTTAACAACTGACCATGACCTTGGGCCAATGACATACAACTTTTAACTGATCTACCATTGTCTGATATAGTCCTCCTTCTGTGTGTTTTACTTAGTTTATGGACACTGATCTGCTGAAAGTTGATTGTACAAAAAGTCTTTCAATATTACAACTCAATTATTGCCAAAATTATTAATTATGTTCCTATACGAATAAAAATATAATCATTAAATTGGGCCTACTTTAATATGAAATGTAGGGAAGATCTGGGATGGCCAGATTTTTGTTTTAGTGCCTTGTTATCAACCTTAATAATTAAACGCTGTAGATACCAAATAATTCAATTAATTGGAAACACTTTTTGATTTTCAAGTCTTACAAGCTATAAACATATCGTCCTGTAATTAATATAAATTCAGATATGAGTCACTGTTATATGTCATGATTAAGACAAGCTGTCCCGGAACTCCCTTACAGGGATTCTATCTGAATCGGAGGTTACATCGTGTCGCACGTTGCATGCGATAAGCTGTGTGTATTTGGATAGTATCTAATAAATCGGAAATAACGGCTCATAAACTTGTTTGTGTGCAGAACCTCAGTTATTGTTGTAGAATCGAATATTTTCCATCAGTTTTTAGCTCGCATAGTTTGTGATCGGGTGGCTCAGCCGTTTTAGGCAAATGAAATTGTTTTATCCTTAATTATTTCAATAACTGACGTGGTGCTGACATCCAAGTTTGAAGCCAACAACTTAATATCACCGTCATTAATTCACGATTAAAGAGTGGTACTGAAGCACATAGTTATTCAGACGTGTGTTCATATTTCTTTCATATTTAGTTCTTATTTATTATTTCAATGATTTCCGTTGTTTTCTGTTTCAATCATTAAATTATGTGTGTGTGTGTGTGAAATATGAAAACAACGTCATTATCAATAGATTGAATAACAAGCATGTTGTAATTACTTGTAGTGGCTTTTAAAACGATAGTTTGTGCATCTTGCTGTTTTCTATTCTGTTGCAGCGTATTGTCGATATCAGGAGCCGCTCACAGCCCAACACCGGAAATGAATGAATTGCCTTAACAAACCTCCTTCACACTCCTTTCTCCCTGGTTCTATTAGACTCTATCACCCTTGACGTGACTTCATTGACTATTATTTACTTGTTTCTATCGGACATAGTCCAATGTCTATATTCTTAATTATTTCTAATTATTGAAGATACATTGTGCTCCTTTCAACCTCCTTCGATTATCTATCCCTTATTAATAATAAAACTAAAATATAAATAAACTAACACACACCATCGGAGCACAGGTAATTACTTAAAATTGTATTCGCTTTAAAATAAGTAGGTACTGTCGTTATGTAAAAGTATAATATCACCTTTGCACATTGACGATAATGTTTTGATCATAGTAGCGATCGCAGTACGTAATCCACTTTGAGCTTTTCTTAGACTAGTTTTTGATTGAAATGTCACTTTGACATTAGCTTCCTTTCGTAGTATACTGTTGACATAAATAAGTATAGTATCTAACATTATTATATACACTTTATAATTTTTTTGACTAATGGCAAATACATCACAATTGTTAAGAAGAGTGAATACATCTTTAAAATCTAATCACATATTATTCTATTCTCTATTCACCAAATTAAATCGTTGCGCTAAGTATCTCTAATATCACGAAACCCAATATGTTTATGTAACTGTTCATATGTATCTCTAATAATTATCAAATCTTACTTCTTCACCTATATACATTACGTTATTCCAACGTTATTCCACCACGTTTCGGTTTTACTTCCCACTAGAAATAGGCCGCTCGTCTACACTTCCTTTTTATTTTTTGTCGTTGAATAATTAGTACCCAGATATTAATCTAAAAAACAGAAAATCGTGTTCGTTTTTTAAACATTTTGCAAGATCCGTACTAATCTTGTCTCTGCTTTTATTTTTCCATTACTTTCATATTCAACGACAAAAAAAGAGAGGCATTCGCCTTTTTCGTTTCTATTTTATTCTTTTTGAATGATTGTGGTCGCATTCAGACATAGTCTTGTCCAACTCTATGTGTCTTCAATGGACTGAATGCGGTGTTAAATGTTTTGAATAAGTGTTTATATATTATATATATGTATTAAAAGCGCGGTTGCAATAATGCTTTCAAGATTTAGTTATTAGCTAAAAAAAAAAACAGACGTTAAAGTATTAGGGGCTTACTTGCAACCGCTCTTTTATAATGTCTGTTGGAGATCGGCGAGCACAGCTAGAAGTGCGTGGAATGGTGCGCAGGGCACCGGTGACGTGTGCGCCGGGCGAGGCAGTGCGGCCCGGGGAGCGGACGTGCGGCCAGAAAACGCCCTCGATGCGCTACTAGATGAGCTGCAGACGTTCGCGAAGCCGGCGGAGCGCGGCGGGCGGGGGGAGGGGCCGCTGCGGCGCCTGCACTCGTACCCCAGCGGCAGCGACACGGACGCGTCGCCGCCGGTGCGCGCGCGCGGCCAGCACCCGCCCAAGCCGCCCGTGCCCGAGCGCCACCCAGAGCTGCTCGCAATGGCCGCGCGCCGCGCACCGCCACCGCCGCCACCGCGCACAACCTCGCGGTCGCCGCTGGCCTCGCCCACCTCGCCCGCCTCGCCACCCCGCTGCCATCCTGACCCCGCCCTCCCGCCTCACCCCTCCGACCCCTCCTCCGACGACGACAAGGCCACCAACCGACACACACCGCTCGAACAACGACACCAAGAGCTGCTGAAGAAGCAGAAGGCGCTGCAAGAACAGTATGCACGCCTGCAGATGATCCAACGGAGCGGCCCCACGCTGCCGCCTAACGCGCAGCCAGACCTCAAGAAGACCGGCAGCGAGTCCAACTTACTGACCAAAATGAACTTGAACCTGGCGCCCGCCGCGATATCTGGCAGCATGACTCACCTGGTCGCCGACAATCACGTCGACGGATCATTAACTAACGACAAAGGCAAGCTGCCTGAAGCTGTGGCCACTACTAATAAGGTTTACGAGACTGACATACTGTGACCTTGTAGTCGAAGCTTCATATCTGTCTAAGAGTTCGCGCGCATCAGGCGCAGGCGTCACAAACGCAGCTCCACGGGGTTAGCAGTATTGTGGAATAAATGCGTACTAAACGATACGCGGCCAATGGCTTTAATCCGACCGGTCGCGAACACGTGACGCATCAGCGATCGTAACAATCGCTCAATACTGACTGCCTAATGCGCGCGCTCCTATTTATACATAATTGTTAGTATTTCATTGAATTAGTATTATTGCCTATTGTTATGTTACAAGATATTTCGCTAATTCTATTAGGTTTGTTATATCTTTTTGATACCTACTTCGATATTAAGTTAGAATCCCGCATGCTTTTTTCCCCAAACAACGACTTTCAAGCAAGTTCAAAGGAAAATGAAATAAAGATATCTAAAAAAAAATTGGTATTTTTAATTGTTCAACAAAAAACAAAAAAAATACCCGTACTTGTTAACTTATATTCAAACAATGTAATCACTAAATAATGAATGTGTAGCCAGTTATAATATTCCATCATGGATATATCAAGTGAACACTGTTCTATCTTGCATGTCAGTCTGTGCTATGAGTAGATGATACTACCATCAGAGCTCATAAAAACTTGTCTAATTATCAATGTACATATAAATCACTTAGGTGTAACTGTAGGTACCCTCTAACTTAGATCCTAACATTTCTTATTACTGTAACACTTAGGAAACCTTTCCATACCGAGTGCCAAAATTCTTACCCATCCTTGTCTATTCGCTATATTTTTGGAAGTAAGCAACGATATTTAAAAATCGTAGAAACGTACGAGGTCCTTATTAATGATGCGCTCTCATTTAAGTGTTCACTTACAACAATGAACTGTCAAAACGTGCACGTTATTTGGCCGAGACCCACCGAGGTGAGCCGAGCGCTCTCATCCACATTCTCGCACTCGCCCTGTCTCGGTGTGCCTCGGCGATAGTATACAGCCGCCATTAGACATCTAACAGGCAAACATCATGAGTTCTCAATTTAAAATCAGTAAAGGAACTACAAAAAGAAAAGGGCACTCAATTGAGATTGTTTTGTTAAGACGGGCGTATACACAAGGTTCCTTGAAACGCCATCAGATACAACGAACAGTAAGTTGTATTACTAACAAATGATACAAAATTACCTGCTACTAAAATAGGAACTATTTAATATTCTTGACGGCTCTTAATAAAAAATATATTTATATTCGGAATATATAAATTGACTGTGATAAAAAAAAGTTACCTAATTTAAATGCATAAGAATTGATCAACATAAAATCGTGGCTACTTTCCTAACTTACTAATATTTATTTATAATATTATGTCCGTATGTTACCGTCTTCGCTCAGACTTTTTTGATAAAATTAATTAATTAGTCACAACCGTCAACAATATTAGATATTTATAGGCATTCACTCATACTCTAATCACGAACTCTATCAATTATGTGCGTATGTATGTCAAAATTAGCGAAAATTTAATAAAAAACTTATAAAATATTGTTGTATAAAATAACCTTATTTTTAGACTCGAAATATATTATCTACATTAGAAAGATGGAATAGATCTAGATTCTAGAACATTTAGTCATAGATATGTGTTATTCAAACTAAATGTTTGCGCTTTTTAAATGTTCGTTGCAAATCACAAATAAAATTACATATGCACTTGGAACTTTCATTATTGCGAAAAACAATTTTCACTAAAATTCAAAATATTTTATTTGCAAATCAGTACATGATTATTTGCGCTTTTTCGAGCCTAAATCGCTGTACTTTTATGGGCATTGAAATAGAAAATATGACTGTGTAGAAATATTATATTTTCAAAAAATAAGCTTAGCCATCATAAATGTAAATCACTAATCTTACATTAAGGAATTGTATTTTATTTTCTTGTTTTTAACAAACATTATGAATTTGTTTTATTTTAATCATGTTCATTCCTCTTGTTTAATTTGTTAAAATTATTTATCTAATGTGCCAAATCAATGCTTCTTTTATATGAGTATTTTTCTAGTATTTTTACTTAGTTGATTTACCCATTTTTGAAGACGTTTAAAGCAAAATTTTAATAATGTTTTATAGAGCTGTTTATTATTAATTTCGATGTTTTATCGATTTTAAATGGTTAGGTATATTATCTGCAAATAATTTTTAGCTTAAAGCAACCTTATTGTAATCTATTGTTAATATAATTATGATTAAGTACTATTTGTTTAGTTTTTAATAAAACATCATGTTAATTGTATAATAGTTAAATCAAGATAGCTTGAAAATGTTTTAATGTGAAATAAATAAATAAATAAAGAAAGTTTATTGGTGTTTTCATTTAATATATAATATTTACATTATAAATATTACCAACAAGAGATACATTTTAATTTTCATATACAATATTGAAACTTTATCCTGTAATGCACTCAAACAAAGGTATATCGTGTACCTACATACATATACATGCTTCCAACACTGGCTGGCTTTGCCCGCGTTATGGTCGGAAATTATTCAACGGACACAAAAAACCGGGGTAAAAAGTATCCTATGTCCTAACCTTTCCCAGGTCATGGTCTACCCGTGTGCCAAATTTTATCCAAATCCGTTCAGCCTTTTAAGCAAATAAACCAACAAACTCACTTTTGCATTTATAATATTAGGATAGTTAGATGTCCGTGAACTTGGCAGATCATTTCCCAGCAGAGCACGAAAAAAATTGAGTTCTATTGGCATGCAGGTGAGTTCTAGAGTTCCTTATACTTAAAAAAAATAGTTCTGGCTTTTTTGCCCGAAAAAAAGTCGAATGAAAATATGCTCTGCTAACTTCCGCTAGCAGATCATTTCTTCCAAAATTTAAATTTAAAAACTGATTTAGGTGCACAGTGGTGAGCTCTATAGTTCCTTATACTTTTCCGAAAGAGTTCTGCTGACCTAAATTAAAAAAAAAAAAAAGTAAAATATTGACCTATTACTAGAAAAAGACAATCATTTTGGAAAAATTGCCGTAAATGACGTAATTTCAAGATTTTCGTACATTCTTCGGGCAAAGATTAATAAACAAGGATCCAGTAACAGAAAAAAAACTAAAAGAAAGCAGAAGTCTCACAGAATTATCAGTAGAGCCTTATCAAAAAGATAGGTTAGGAGATTTAATTCAGTGTTTCAGTAACAAGGATCAAAAAAATATAAGACTAGCACTGTGGAGCCGGAACTCCTCGATTCCTGATGCATCCATAATAGGACTATACGAAAACATGATAAAGAAATCCAGAACTCTCACTCAGATATCAGCAGAGCATGGGTAAAGATTACACTAAGTTAAAATAAATGTTTAATTTAGTGTACCGGAAAGAAAAAGAATGAAAAAAAATCGGTTTCATTGAGGAACCGGAACTCTTGGTTTCCTGATACATCTATAAAAGGACTATCAGAAATCATGAAAGGAACCCAGAACTGGGACTCAGGTATCAGCAGAGCATGGGAAAAAGTTTCAATAAGTTGAAATCGAGATTTAATTCAGTGTTTCAGTAAGAAGGATCAAAAAAATATTAGACTAGCACTGAGGTGCCGGAACTCCTCGTTTCCTGATGCACCCATAATAGGACAATACGAAAACATGCAAAAGTAATCCAGAACTCTCACGCAGATATCAGCAGAGCATGGGTAAAAGTTTCAATAAGTTGAAATCGAGATTTAATTCAGTGTTTCAGTAAGAAGGATCAAAAAAATATAAGAGTAGCACTGGAGAGCCGGAACTCCTCGTTTCCTGATGCATCCATAATAGGACTATACGAAATCATGGAAAAGGAACCCAGAACTCTCACTCAGATATCAGCAGAGCATGGGTAAAAGTTTCATTAAGTTGAAACCGAGATTTAATTCAGTGTTTCAGTAAGAAGGATCAAAAAAATATTAGACCAGCACTGAGGAGCTGGAACTCCTCGTTTCCTGATGCACCCATAATAAGACAATACGAAATCATGGAAAAGGAACCCAGAACTCTCACTCAGATATCAGCAGAGCATGGGTAAAAGTTTCAATAGGTTGAAATCGAGATTTAATTCAGTGTTTCAGTAAAAAGTATCAAAAAAATATTAGACCAGCACTGAGGAGCTGGAACTCCTCGTTTCCTGATGCAACCATAATAGGACTATACGAAAACATGAAAAAGTAACCCAGAACTCTCACGCAGATATCAGCAGAGCATGGGTAAAAGTTTCAATAAGTTGAAACCGAGATTTAATTCAGTGTTTCAGTAAGAAGGATCAAAAAAATATTAGACCAGCACTGAGGAGCTGGAACTCCTCGTTTCCTGATGCACCCATAATAGGACAATACGAAAACATGATAAAGTAATCCAGAACTCTCACGCAGATATCAGCAGAGCATGGGTAAAAGTTTCAATAAGTTGAAATCGAGATTTAATTCAGTGTTTCAGTAAGAAGGATCAAAAAAATATTAGACTAGCACCGAGGAGCTGGAACTCCTCGTTTCCTGATGCAACCATAATAGGAAAATACGAAAACATGGAAAAAGAACCCAGAACTCTCACTCAGATATCAGCAGAGCATGGGTAAAAGTTTCAATAGGTTTAAATCGAGATTTAATTCAGAGTTTCAGTTAGAAGGCTCAAAAAAATATTAGACTAGCACTGAAGAGCCGGAACTCCTCGTTTCCTGATGCATCCATAATAGGACTATACGAAATCATGGAAAAGGAACCCAGAACTCTCACTCAGATATCAGCAGAGCATGGGTAAAAGTTTCAATAGGTTGAAATCGAGATTTAATTCAGTGTTTCAGTAAAAAGTATCAAAAAAATATTAGACCAGCACTGAGGAGCTGGAACTCCTCGTTTCCTGATGCACCCATAATAGGACAATACGAAAACATGCAGAAGTAATCCAGAACTCTCACGCAGATATCAGCAGAGCATGGGTAAAAGTTTCATTAAGTTGAAACCGAGATTTAATTCAGTGTTTCAGTAAGAAGGATCAAAAAAATATTAGACCAGCACTGAGGAGCTGGAACTCCTCGTTTCCTGATGCACCCATAATAGGACAATACGAAAACATGGAAAAGGAACCCAGAACTCTCACTCAGATATCAGCAGAGCATGGGTAAAAGTTTCAGTAAGTTAAAATATATGTTTAATTTAGTGTATCGGAAAGAAAAATAATTAAAAAAAATCGGTTTCATTGAGGAACCGGAACTCCTCGTTTCCTGATGCAACCATAATAGGACTATACGAAATCATGGAAAAGGAACCCAGAACTCTCACTCAGATATCAGCAGAGCATGGGTAAAAGTTTCAATAGGTTGAAATCGAGATTTAATTCAGTGTTTCAGTAAAAAGTATCAAAAAAATATTAGACCAGCACTGAGGAGCTGGAACTCCTCGTTTCCTGATGCAACCATAATAGGACTATACGAAAACATGAAAAAGTAACCCAGAACTCTCACGCAGATATCAGCAGAGCATGGGTAAAAGTTTCAATAAGTTGAAACCGAGATTTAATTCAGTGTTTCAGTAAGAAGGATCAAAAAAATATTAGACCAGCACTGAGGAGCTGGAACTCCTCGTTTCCTGATGCACCCATAATAGGACAATACGAAAACATGATAAAGTAATCCAGAACTCTCACGCAGATATCAGCAGAGCATGGGTAAAAGTTTCAATAAGTTGAAATCGAGATTTAATTCAGTGTTTCAGTAAGAAGGATCAAAAAAATATTAGACTAGCACCGAGGAGCTGGAACTCCTCGTTTCCTGATGCAACCATAATAGGACAATACGAAAACATGGAAAAAGAACCCAGAACTCTCACTCAGATATCAGCAGAGCATGGGTAAAAGTTTCAATAGGTTTAAATCGAGATTTAATTCAGTGTTTCAGTTAGAAGGCTCAAAAAAATATTAGACTAGCACTGAAGAGCCGGAACTCCTCGTTTCCTGATGCATCTATAATAGGACTATACGAAATCATGGAAAAGGAACCCAGAACTCTCACTCAGATATCAGCAGAGCATGGGTAAAAGTTTCAATAGGTTGAAATCGAGATTTAATTCAGTGTTTCAGTAAAAAGTATCAAACAAATATTAGACCAGTACTGAGGAGCTGGAACTCCTCGTTTCCTGATGCACCCATAATAGGACAATACGAAAACATGCAGAAGTAATCCAGAACTCTCACGCAGATATCAGCAGAGCATGGGTAAAAGTTTCATTAAGTTGAAACCGAGATTTAGTTCAGTGTTTCAGTAAGAAGGATCAAAAAAATATTAGACCAGCACTGAGGAGCTGGAACTCCTCGTTTCCTGATGCACCCATAATAGGACAATACGAAAACATGGAAAAGGAACCCAGAACTCTCACTCAGATATCAGCAGAGCATGGGTAAAAGTTTCAATAGGTTGAAATCGAGATTTAATTCAGTGTTTCAGTAAAAAGTATCAAAAAAATATTAGACCAGCACTGAGGAGCTGGAACTCCTCGTTTCCTGATGCACCTATAATAGGACAATACGAAAACATGCAGAAGTAATCCAGAACTCTCACGCAGATATCAGCAGAGCATGGGTAAAAGTTTCATTAAGTTGAAACCGAGATTTAATTCAGTGTTTCAGTAAGAAGGATCAAAAAAATATTAGACCAGCACTGAGGAGCTGAAACTCCTCGTTTCCTGATGCACCCATAATAGGACAATACGAAAACATGGAAAAGGAACCCAGAACTCTCACTCAGATATCAGCAGAGCATTGGTAAAAGTTTCAGTAAGTTAAAATAAATGTTTAATTTAGTGTATCGGAAAGAAAAATAATTAAAAAAAATCGGTTTCATTGAGGAACCGGAACTCCTCGTTTCCTGATGCATCCATAATAGGACTATACGAAATCATGGAAAAGGAACCCAGAACTCTCACTCAGATATCAGCAGAGCATGGGTAAAAGTTTCAATAAGTTGAAATCGAGATTTAATTCAGTGTTTCAGTAAGAAAGATCAAAAAAATATTAGACCAGCACTGAGGAGCTGGAACTCCTCGATTCCTGATGCATCCATAATAGGACTATACGAAAACATGGAAAAGGAACCCAGAACTCTCACTCAGATATCAGCAGAGCATGGGTAAAAGTTTCAATAGGTTGAAATCGAGATTTAATTCAGTGTTTCAGTAAAAAGTATCAAAAAAATATTAGACCAGCACTGAGGAGCTGGAACTCCTCGTTTCCTGATGCACCCATAATAGGACAATACGAAAACATGATAAAGTAATCCAGAACTCTCACGCAGATATCAGCAGAGCATGGGTAAAAGTTTCAATAAGTTGAAATCGAGATTTAATTCAGTGTTTCAGTAAGAAGGATCAAAAAAATATTAGACTAGCACCGAGGAGCTGGAA
Organism: Agrochola circellaris; assembly: GCA_914767755.1. Taxonomy (NCBI): domain Eukaryota; kingdom Metazoa; phylum Arthropoda; class Insecta; order Lepidoptera; family Noctuidae; genus Agrochola; species Agrochola circellaris. Next base: position 19,250,765 of record OU611840.1, on the reverse strand, counting down.
CTCCTCGTTTCCTGATGCAACCATAATAGGACTATACGAAATCATGGAAAAGGAACCCAGAACTCTCACTCAGATATCAGCAGAGCATGGGTAAAAGTTTCAATAGGTTGACATCGAGATTTAATTCAGTGTTTCAGTAAGAAGGATCACAAAAATATTAGACTAGCACTGAGGAGCTGGAGCTTCTCGTTTCCAGATGCAACCATAATAGGACTATACGAAAACATGAAAAAGTAACCCAGAACTCTCATTCAGATATCAGCAGAGCATGGGTAAAGATTTCAGTAAGTTGAAATAAATGTTTAGTTTAGTGTTTCGGTAAGAAGGATCAAAAAAATATTAGGCTAGCACCGAGGAGCCGGAACTCCTCGTTTCCTGATGCACCCATAATAGGACAATACAAAAACATGGAAAAAGAACCCAGAACTCTCACTCAGATATCAGCAGAGCATGGGTAAAAGTTTCAATAGGTTGAAATCGAGATTTAATTCAGTGTTTCAGTAAAAAGTATCATAAAAATATTAGACCAGCACTGAGGAGCTGGAACTCCTCGTTTCCTGATGCAACCATAATAGGATTATACGAAAACATGAAAAAGTAACCCAGAACTCTCACTCAGATATCAGCAGAGCATGGGTAAAAATTTCAGTAAGTTAAAATAAAAGTTTAATTTAGTGTATCGGAAAGAAAAATAATAAAAATAATCGGTTTCATTGAGGAACCGGAACTCTTGGTTTCCTTATACATCTATAAAAGGACTATCAGAAATCATGGAAAAGGAACCCAGAACTCTCACTCCGATATCAGCAGAGCATGGGTAGAAGTTTCATTAAGTTGAAATCGAGATTTAATTCAGTGTTTCAGTAAGAAGGATCAAAAAAATATTAGACTAGCACCGAGGAGCTGGAACTCCTCGTTTCCTGATGCAACCATAATAGGACAATACGAAAACATGGAAAAAGAACCCAGAACTCTCACTCAGATATCAGCAGAGCATGGGTAAAAGTTTCAATAGGTTTAAATCGAGATTTAATTCAGTGTTTCAGTTAGAAGGCTCAAAAAAATATTAGACTAGCACTGAAGAGCCGGAACTCCTCGTTTCCTGATGCATCTATAATAGGACTATACGAAATCATGGAAAAGGAACCCAGAACTCTCACTCAGATATCAGCAGAGCATGGGTAAAAGTTTCAATAGGTTGAAATCGAGATTTAATTCAGTGTTTCAGTAAAAAGTATCAAAAAAATATTAGACCAGCACTGAGGAGCTGGAACTTCTCGTTTCCTGATGCACCCATAATAGGACAATACGAAAACATGCAGAAGTAATCCAGAACTCTCACGCAGATATCAGCAGAGCATGGGTAAAAGTTTCATTAAGTTGAAACCGAGATTTAATTCAGTGTTTCAGTAAGAAGGATCAAAAAAATATTAGACCAGCACTGAGGAGCTGGAACTCCTCGTTTCCTGATGCACCCATAATAGAACAATACAAAAACATGGAAAAGGAACCCAGAACTCTCACTCAGATATCAGCAGAGCATGGGTAAAAGTTTCAGTAAGTTAAAATAAATGTTTAATTTAGTGTATCGGAAAGAAAAATAATTTAAAAAAATCGGTTTCATTGAGGAACCGGAACTCCTCGTTTCCTGATGCAACCATAATAGGACTATACGAAATCATGGAAAAGGAACCCAGAACTCTCACTCAGATATCAGCAGAGCATGGGTAAAAGTTTCAATAGGTTGAAATCGAGATTTAATTCAGTGTTTCAGTAAAAAGTATCAAAAAAATATTAGACCAGCACTGAGGAGCTGGAACTCCTCGTTTCCTGATGCAACCATAATAGGACAATACGAAAACATCAAAAAGTAACCCAGAACTCTCACGCAGATATCAGCAGAGCATGGGTAAAAGTTTCAATAAGTTGAAACCGAGATTTAATTCAGTGTTTCAGTAAGAAGGATCAAAAAAATATTAGACCAGCACTGAGGAGCTGGAACTCCTCGTTTCCTGATGCACCCATAATAGGACAATACAAAAACATGGAAAAAGAACCCAGAACTCTCACTCAGATATCAGCAGAGCATGGGTAAAAGTTTCAGTAAGTTAAAATAAATGTTTAATTTAGTGTATCGAAAAGAAAAATAATTAAAAAAAATCGGTTTCATTGAGGAACCGGAACTCCTCGTTTCCTGATGCAACCATAATAGGACTATACGAAATCATGGAAAAGGAACCCAGAACTCTCACTCAGATATCAGCAGAGCATGGGTAAAAGTTTCAATAGGTTGAAATCGAGATTTAATTCAGTGTTTCAGTAAAAAGTATCAAAAAAATATTAGACCAGCACTGAGGAGCTGGAACTCCTCGTTTCCTGATGCAACCATAATAGGACTATACGAAAACATGAAAAAGTAACCCAGAACTCTCACGCAGATATCAGCAGAGCATGGGTAAACGTTTCAATAAGTTGAAACCGAGATTTAATTCAGTGTTTCAGTAAGAAGGATCAAAAAAATATTAGACCAGCACTGAGGAGCTGGAACTCCTCGTTTCCTGATGCACCCATAATAGGACAATACAAAAACATGGAAAAGGAACCCAGAACTCTCACTCAGATATCAGCAGAGCATGGGTAAAAGTTTCAGTAAGTTAAAATAAATGTTTAATTTAGTGTATCGAAAAGAAAAATAATTAAAAAAAATCGGTTTCATTGAGGAACCGGAACTCCTCGTTTCCTGATGCAACCATAATAGGACTATACGAAATCATGGAAAAGGAACCCAGAACTCTCACTCAGATATCAGCAGAGCATGGGTAAAAGTTTCAATAGGTTGAAATCGAGATTTAATTCAGTGTTTCAGTAAAAAGTATCAAAAAAATATTAGACCAGCACTGAGGAGCTGGAACTCCTCGTTTCCTGATGCAACCATAATAGGACTATACGAAAACATGAAAAAGTAACCCAGAACTCTCACGCAGATATCAGCAGAGCATGGGTAAAAGTTTCAATAAGTTGAAACCGAGATTTAATTCAGTGTTTCAGTAAGAAGGATCAAAAAAATATTAGACCAGCACTGAGGAGCTAGAACTCCTCGTTTCCTGATGCACCCATAATAGGACAATACGAAAACTTGATAAAGTAATCCAGAACTCTCACGCAGATATCAGCAGAGCATGGGTAAAAGTTTCAATAAGTTGAAATCGAGATTTAATTCAGTGTTTCAGTAAGAAGGATCAAAAAAATATTAGACTAGCACCGAGGAGCTGGAACTCCTCGTTTCCTGATGCATCTATAATAGGTCTATACGAAATCATGGAAAAGGAACCCAGAACTCTCACTCAGATATCAGCAGAGCATGGGTTAAAGTTTCAGTAAGTTAAAATATATGTTTAATTTAGTGTATCGGAAAGAAAAATAATTAAAAAAAATCGGTTTCATTGAGGAACCGGAACTCCTCGTTTCCTGATGCAACCATAATAGGACTATACGAAATCATGGAAAAGGAACCTAGAACTTTTTTTTCTTATAGTCCTATTATGGGTGCATCAGGAAACGAGGAGTTCCAGCTCCTCAGTGCTGGTCTAATATTTTTTTGATCCTTCTTACTGAAACACTGAATTAAATCTCGATTTCAACTTATTGAAACTTTTACCCATGCTCTGCTGATATCTGCGTGAGAGTTCTGGATTACTTTATCATGTTTTCGTATTGTCCTATTATGGGTGCATCAGGAAACGAGGAGTTCCAGCTCCTCAGTGCTGGTCTAATATTTTTTTGATACTTTTTACTGAAACACTGAATTAAATCTCGATTTCAACCTATTGAAACTTTTACCCATGCTCTGCTGATATCTGAGTGAGAGTTCTGGGTTCCTTTTCCATGTTTTCGTATAGTCCTATTATGGATGCATCAGGAATCGAGGAGTTCCAGCTCCTCAGTGCTGGTCTAATATTTTTTTGATCTTTCTTACTGAAACACTGAATTAAATCTCGATTTCAACTTATTGAAACTTTTACCCATGCTCTGCTGATATCTGAGTGAGAGTTCTGGGTTCCTTTTCCATGATTTCGTATAGTCCTATTATGGGTGCATCAGGAAACGAGGAGTTCCAGCTCCTCAGTGCTGGTCTAATATTTTTTTGATCCTTCTTACTGAAACACTGAATTAAATCTCGGTTTCAACTTATTGAAACTTTTACCCATGCTCTGCTGATATCTGCGTGAGAGTTCTGGGTTACTTTTTCATGTTTTCGTATAGTCCTATTATGGTTGCATCAGGAAACGAGGAGTTCCAGCTCCTCGGTGCTAGTCTAATATTTTTTTGATCCTTCTTACTGAAACACTGAATTAAATCTCGATTTCAACTTATTGAAACTTTTACCCATGCTCTGCTGATATCTGCGTGAGAGTTCTGGATTACTTTATCATGTTTTCGTATTGTCCTATTATGGGTGCATCAGGAAACGAGGAGTTCCAGCTCCTCAGTGCTGGTCTAATATTTTTTTGATCCTTCTTACTGAAACACTGAATTAAATCTCGGTTTCAACTTATTGAAACTTTTACCCATGCTCTGCTGATATCTGCGTGAGAGTTCTGGGTTACTTTTTCATGTTTTCGTATAGTCCTATTATGGTTGCATCAGGAAACGAGGAGTTCCGGCTCCTCGGTGCTAGTCTAATATTTTTTTGATCCTTCTTACCGAAACACTAAACTAAACATTTATTTCAACTTACTGAAATCTTTACCCATGCTCTGCTGATATCTGAGTGAGAGTTCTGGGTTACTTTTTCATGTTTTCGTATAATCCTATTATGGTTGCATCAGGAAACGAGGAGTTCCAGCTCCTCAGTGCTGGTCTAATATTTTTATGATACTTTTTACTGAAACACTGAATTAAATCTCGATTTCAACCTATTGAAACTTTTACCCATGCTCTGCTGATATCTGAGTGAGAGTTCTGGGTTCTTTTTCCATGTTTTCGTATTGTCCTATTATGGGTGCATCAGGAAACGAGGAGTTCCGGCTCCTCGGTGCTAGTCTAATATTTTTTTGATCCTTCTTACCGACACACTAAACTAAACATTTATTTCAACTTACTGAAATCTTTACCCATGCTCTGCTGATATCTGAGTGAGAGTTCTGGGTTACTTTTTCATTTCTTCGTATAGTCCTATTATAGTTGCATCAGGAAACGAGGAGTTCCAGCTCCTCAGTGCTGGTCTAATATTTTTTTGATACTTTTTACTGAAACACTGAATTAAATCTCGATTTCAACCTATTGAAACTTTTACCCATGCTCTGCTGATATCTGAGTGAGAGTTCTGGGTTCCTTTTCCATGTTTTCGTATTGTCTTATTATGGGTGCATCAGGAAACGAGGAGTTCCGGGTCCTCGGTGCTAGTCTAATATTTTTTTGATCCTTCTTACTGAAACACTGAATTAAATCTCGATTTCAACTTATTGAAACTTTTACCCATGCTCTGCTGATATCTGCGTGAGAGTTCTGGATTACTTTATCATGTTTTCGTATTGTCCTATTATGGGTGCATCAGGAAACGAGGAGTTCCAGCTCCTCAGTGCTGGTCTAATATTTTTTTGATCCTTCTTACTGAAACACTGAATTAAATCTCGGTTTCAACTTATTGAAACTTTTACCCATGCTCTGCTGATATCTGCGTGAGAGTTCTGGGTTACTTTTTCATGTTTTCGTATAGTCCTATTATGGTTGCATCAGGAAACGAGGAGTTCCAGCTCCTCAGTGCTGGTCTAATATTTTTTTGATACTTTTTACTGAAACACTGAATTAAATCTCGATTTCAACCTATTGAAACTTTTACCCATGCTCTGCTGATATCTGAGTGAGAGTTCTGGGTTCCTTTTCCATGATTTCGTATAGTCCTATTATGGTTGCATCAGGAAACGAGGAGTTCCGGTTCCTCAATGAAACCGATTTTTTTTCATTCTTTTTCTTTCCGGTACACTAAATTAAACATTTATTGTAACTTAGTGTAATCTTTACCCATGCTCTGCTGATATCTGAGTGAGAGTTCTGGATTTGTTTATCATGTTTTCGTATAGTCCTATTATGGATGCATCAGGAATCGAGGAGTTCCGGCTCCACAGTGCTAGTCTTATATTTTTTTGATCCTTGTTACTGAAACACTGAATTAAATCTCGATTTCTCCTAGCCTATCTTTTTGATAAGGCTCTACTGATAATTTTGTGAGACTTCTGCTTTCTTTTAGTTTTTTTTCTGTTACTGGATCCTTGATTATTAATCTTTGCCCGAAGAATGTACGAAAATCTTGAAATTACGTCATTTACGGCAATTTTTCCAAAATGATTGTCTTTTTCTAGTAACAGGTCAATATTTTTGTTTTTTTTTTTTTAATTTAGGTCAGCAGAACTCTTTCGGAAAAGTATAAGGAACTATAGAGCTCACCACTGTGCACCTAAATCAGTTTTTAAATTTAAATTTTGGAAGAAATGATCTGCTAGCGGAAGTTAGCAGAGCATATTTTCATTCGACTTTTTTCGGGCAAAAAAGCCAGAACTATTTTTTTTAAGTATAAGGAACTCTAGAACTCACCCGCATGCCAATAGAACTCATTTTTTTTTGTGCTCTGCTGGGAAATGATCTGCCAAGTTCACGGACATGATAGTTAGGTCCTACGGGATAGACATGAAAAATTCACCGACTGATGTAGTCGCTGGCATAGTGCTGGTTGTTGATGAAGGTTTCTTCTTTCTTAGTCTTCGTCGTTTTTGTATAATTAATAAATCATACAAAAACGACCACAAATACTCATTGAATTTTCTCGATGATGTTTAGGCATGCGTTTGCTTTAGATAACTTGAAAAAAACAACTAAATATCTTGTTTTTAGGGTTCTCGTACGTCTGAGTGAATAAACGGAATCCACATGGATCACTCGTGTGTTAGTCTGGATGGCCGGCTGATACTTATTCTACCATGGCTGTCTGTCAGTCTGTCACAGCTAATTTGCTCCGAATCTACTGAACCAATTTAGTTGAAATGTGGTACAGATATGAATTCGTGGATCGTGTATCGTAAATAAATGAATTGTTAATAACGTCCCAAAAAAACGCATTCTACCTAATGTTTGCCGATCTGCTGTGTCAAGAACGTCTACCTCACTGGTCAACGGTTCAACGGCTAAATAGCCTGCCTTATAATGACCTCTTTTATAAAGCTTTGAAATGCAGACGCTTTCATATTGGATACTTCTAGCGTAGGTATTCTGGAGAAAACAGCAGGCTGGTACGGTACGACACAACTTAGATGTAGCATCGGCAAAATTCGTAAAACCGATCACCATCCGAAGTGAGTGCGCCTTCAAAGTCACCAATCTTTATTACTGCTTTAGTCAAAATCTTTACGAAAACGCAGTAACTTGTAAATTCATATAACCAAATACATTAGTAAAATTGGAAATGAAAGAAAGAAAATTTTCAAATCTATGCTACATGTGTTCTGTCGAACTATACTTACTTCAAATTCCAATGTAAATCCTCTCCAGAATACTCTCTTTAAATAAAAGACATAACTAATTCATACACAATGGTTTATTAAAAATTACTTTAAAATCAATATTATTATGACTGACTGTATCCGATGTTCCCCATATGGGAAACTAAATTGATTAGATTAAGTTAGTTATAAATAAATCTAAATAATCACTTTGGTTCTTCAACGATCGATTTATGCGTCCGACGTAAATATCTGGAAAAGATAACAGTTATGTTAGGTATGTGTAACATGTTTTTACTACTTAAGAGGGAACAGGGCCTGCGATTATCCATACAAATGTATTCTCCTTTTTTCTTCCTGAATAATGCTTCTAGAGCCATCAATATTTTTTTTTTCGTAAAATCAAGGTTTGCTGTAGCACGTCCCTGTTATTTCCATTATTTCAGCAACTTATTGGTAAAAAAAAAATAAGTCTCAGAAATTACAAAAATGCCCCATTTTTACCGCCGTGATTAGAGGACTACCAGACAAATTCGAAAAGTTTTTAACATAAAAGAAAATGATAGGAACCTAGACATATTCTTTCTTTGAATTTAATTTAAAAAGTTATTGAATCGGCTCAGTTTTCGAGGAAAAAAAAGGGGAATACGAAACGTCGATCTCGTCACTTTTTTTGAATGTCTACCGGTCGTAAAATGTCTCTCTCGCAGAATGCCTTTTTCGCTAAATATACCTACTAGTCTGTAAGGCCCCATTAATAACAAGCGACCGAGGCGAGCGTCTTGTAGCTGCTATCATTAAATCGGCTATACTAGAGTTAGACTGAGCTCCATATTATGACTAATCAACCAGTCGCGATACTAAAGCATGAGACATAATTGAAATGTCTCATGTGCCTATAGCCTCCTCCAATATCTCTCAAAAAGAATTATAAATAATGAAAGTAGGTAGGTACTTCAATGCCGGAGTCGCGGGAAAATCCGAAAGGGATACCATGGCCCCTGGCAACGTACAGGCAACACTGAAGGAACACGGGTGGGTTTTAGCCAGTAAGAGTCCGACACGCCCTCCCGCTGCGCCCAGAGCGGGAGAAGTTATTTGATAATTTCCCAAAGTAAAAAAGGTAGTTATTTCAAGGGATGCCTTCCAAGAAGCTGCAGGTTGCATAATAGGTTTTTATTTAATTGTCAAATAGATATATTTTGCATGCAACGCCATAAAAGACAAAAATATAATAGTCTCTCTCTCTCATAGTCCCTGGTATGAGAGAGAGAGACTATTCTCTAAAGAGAGACTATTTTCGTCCTGAAAATATCAAAATATAACAACTGGCCTAACCTTATGATATCGGTATTTCTACCAGTTGAGTTGGTGAATTCAGACGGTCAGTTGCTCCGCATAATATATTGACATTCACGTGCATCTGGTTAGAAAAACATAAATTATCATAAAACATTTAGAAAAAAGAAATTTTTTGAAAGTAGGTATGTACAGCTGCTGGTATTGCTAATTCTAGGATTGCGGAAAAACTGCCTTCTGACATCCATATATATTTGCAATATAATACAAAACAATAACAATTAAATATACGTGTAGAGTACACCCTACACTTGAACAGAGGTGCGTACCTATATACTTGAAATTTTATCATCTAACTGTCATAACCGCCTTTGAAAGTTTACTTTTCTGACCTGTTTATAACAAAACTTTGAAAAAAAAGCCCTTTTCTCTCCACAAATGCTTCCCAGCTAGTAATATTTGCAGTTACTGGCTAATATGGTAACAAATAATTATTCAATTCCCCTGTTAGTAGCATAAAACTTGTATAAACCAAGGCTGTGGACGACGGCTTGTGAGTATTTTGTAGACATAATATCGTACAGCTAATCATTATTAGTCGTAATTTTCAGCTTCTGAGCTGGACACTGCCGAATTCTGGTACAGATTGGTGAAACGTAACTGTGTTTCACACCATAAAGCAAACCCCGCCTCCCAAAGATTTAAATCGCTAGATTTGCCCTCACCGAAGAGTGAGCTCACACGTTTAATAATGTGTGAGCTCACTCTTCGGTGAGGGCAAATCTAGCGATCCATTGAATTGGCATTTCCATGACAAACAAGTGTAGCCACTGCGTCATTGTGTGTCAGAGGTGTCAAAACGAAACAGAAATTCGTCGATCTTTTGACGCGGTAGGACGAATCTAACAATTTAAATATTTGCCGCTGTCATTGGCATTTTCATGACAGCCGTCACTCTTTTACGAAACCGTAGCATAAGTGTCATACTACACATTCTTTTGATACTTTTACAACACCCAAAGAAGCGAAGAGTCTTTTACTCTTTGCTAAGTAATTTACACTTAATTCATCATTAAGGTCCGCTTGCTCCACAAATGACTAAATTTTCAACGCTATAACGAATTTAAGTCATCATGACAAACAAAAGAATGAACTTCAAACAATTGACGGAAATATAATTTTATTTTAAATTTGTTTAGCGCTAAATATACAGCCAGGAAAATGAATTGTTAAGCATAATAAGGAGGTAAATTGACTTAAGATGTTAATTAGCTTAATTTCCCTGACTGTACTTCGTATTTTGTGATTTTTGGTGCAAGTCGGCCTAATTCTAACGTCAACACACCTTTTTCCGCAACTTCATGTTCCTGCCGTCGATGTACTCTTGCAGCGCCAGGTATATGAACCTGTACTGCATCTTGTTCTGCACCATGCCGTTCCGCTGTGCCCTAACCAGTTTCACCGTAGAATGGACGTCGATGTCACAATTGAATCCTATATAAGAAAATAACGTAGGTAAGGCCACGGTATATATAACAGTTTTGGAAAGCAATTCGCTGAGACACGGAAGAATAACACAGCCATACCTAGCAAGGTATGGCTCACAATTATAAAACATAGAAAAAGACCACAGAGCACGTAATCGCCTCGCAGGTAGCGTCTAGAGACGGCAGTACTATTAAGTTACGTGGCGTCGAAAGTGTGTTGGTCGGACTTGAGCGCAAAATTTCTGTCACGGACCGCCTTCAAAGCCGTCAGTTGCTTTGTCATTAGACTCATAGTGCGAGGAAACCGTGACAAGCTTGGTTTGTATGAAAAGTGTTGACAATGGCTCCTCGAGTAGCGGCCCTAAGAGTGTATCCGTGCTCCGTGGTAAAGAGTATTAAAAATTTGCTTGGTCAAAAAGATACGCCATTGGCATACGTAGGTACGCCAATAAGAAATTGCCATGGCTATTAAAAATTTTAAAAAACAAATTCTAGAACATGCCTAGGTAAGATTAAGTTAAAATCGCAATTGGAAAAATTGCAAGTAATTCGCTTATAGAGACACCAATAATTGAACAAAAAACACTAGCTTTGGCGCAAGAAAAATCGCAATAAGTTATTAGGTATACAAATATGATAGCAGGTTTGTTTTGGTACCAAAAACATTTATCAGGACATTCGCAAAAGCACACGCAAACAAACATAAAGATGCATTAAGTGTTTGGTCTCACCAGATGTTTTAATTTTGTCAATTAGAATGTCGAGGACAATGAACGTGCCCGTCCTGCCGACGCCAGCTGAGCAATGCACGCACAGGATGTTCTGAAACATTTACTTGATTATTTTAGAAGTGAACATTATCGTATTAAAAATAAACGTTAGGGATCTTAAGCACAGCCGCCCAGACAAAAGTTAAGGGTGTGTATCTGCCACTAGTCTCTCATCGCCACCTCACTAGTGCAAATTAATAGATGGAGTGTCTTCATGAGATACTATGAGGAGAGACACTACTGATTTATCTCGCTAGGTAGAATATGGCTGTAGCTGTCACAATAAAGAATAGTAACATATCCAACCAAAAATCAGAAAATTCTCGATAAGTTTCTGATTCACTTCATCGTACACTATGAATCTCATGAAGATAAACTTAATCACTAGATCGAATGAAGTGGCAGAATCTATCTTATTAGGGCACAACTTGGGTTACTGAGCCAAAGAACTTACTTTTTTGTCTCAGCAACTCAAGTTGTGTCTAAGTATAAAAATGTATGCTGTGTAAAGTATTGACATAATATAATAATTAGTATCGTTCGAATCGAAATTCTACTCTAAATCCAGTTATAAATAAATAATTATAATAATAGCCTATTAATGTCCAACTGCAGGGCAAAGACTCACTTGAGAGAAGGCATGAGCACTAATTACGAGGCGATTGGCGATTTCACACTTATATTCATTAATATAACTCCAGTTGAAGATGCTTAATTAGATATCACCAACCTGTTCAGGTGCATCTGTGTCCTGTGAGTTCTTTATCATTCTCCTGTTGATATCGTCTATAAAGGACAGCACTCCGTCTGGATCCCCTGGTGTTCCGTGGTCGGGCCAAGCCTGGAACATAAGGAAATTATGCTTAGTGTATATTATAAAAAAACTAATTGGGAGTAAATTGTAGAGATGTATGTAACAATAATTAAGGTAAACAACATCAGACTGGTGTCCTCATATCCCTATGAGAAGCAATATTCAAGAGATACCTCCGATTCTTAAGAGGGCGCCTAAAGGTCCACTAGCGCCACTCTTTTAAAAAAATATTATCTCGTGACTGAGAAGGAATTATGAATAACGGCTAGACAGGACCCTCGGTAAGTGTGTCTAGAATTTTTTAATACCTTTTATAAAGTTTCATATTGAGACACGAAGCAACAAAATACGATCTAAAGAAAAGCGGCCACATTCTTCTAGATCGTATTTTGTTGCTCCGTGTCTCAATATGAAACTTTATAAAAGGTATTAGAAAATTCTAGACACACTTAACGAGGGTCCTGTCTAGCCGTTATTCATAAAGGCTCGTTCAGACCAGCGCGACGCGACGGCGCGACGCGACACGAACAATACAATTTCTAAGAAAACTTCACGGTATAACAATAACCGTTGTCGCGTCGCGCTGTCGCGTCACCCTTGTCTGCAGAAAGCTTAATTCCTTCTCAGTCACGAGATAATATTTTTTTTAAAGAGTGGCGCTAGTGGACCTTTAGGCGCCCTCTTAATTAACAACTATGCAATCTCAGGAGTTTTAAGTTGGAACTGCAGTGGGTTAAATCAAATCAACTCAGACTATCGCAGTTCAATACTAGAAACAGACCTCTCACAACATCCGAACGCCGTCTTCCGCACGCATTATGTCCCAGCCACCTTTTAAAGGTCGTTGGTCTATCTAGCTGGGAGGGCGACCCACACTACGCTTGCCGATACGCGGTCTCCACTCCAGGACTCGTCTGGTCCACCGGCCATTAGTCCATCGACAAACATTGCCAGCTCAGTGCCACTTCAGCTTGCTTCCTCTGCAAGCTATGTCGGTGACTCCAGTAATTTTCCGGATTGATCTACATTTTACCTACCTACAGATTTTTTTTTGAAACCTGGCTTGTTCTAGTGGCTGGAACTCACGACCCTCGAAAAAAGTTTGTACCTATCCGTGGCTCAGAAGTGAGATGGGTCTATATTTCTAAGGTGTTTCTACGGTGGGTGGCTTAAACGAATAATTTAATGAGAGTTAAAAATGTACAGAAACAACTAAGAGTAAACATAATTCTTACCGTGAACTGATACTGGAAGACGATCCGACAGCTCTTTTCGTCGCAGATGTCGAACTCCCTCAGAAGGTACTCCTCATAGTGTGTCTCAGATATGGACTTGACTGTGAGCCCATCGAACCTCTCCTCGTGACCTGACAGCGGCCAGTAACGTTCGCATTTTTTCTGTAAAGTGAGTTAACAAATGTTAGTTGATTGAATTGTACAAACAGAGGAGAATGTGAAAAGACCTTTGAAAAAATTTGATTTTGATAAAATACCATGACATGATAATAATGCATCGCATCTACATAAGCAGGGAAGAATAACTATTATTTGAAATACGAATTATTTGAGTTGAATACACTTAAAATAATCTGCTGAAGACAATACAAAGTAAAGAGAAAGCCCATGATCAGTTTTCGTCGTTCAATTTCCTACTTCAACAGAGGTCACTAAATTCTAACAAGAAGCCTAGACAAAGTGGCATTCTATCAGCGCTAATGATGATAGAAAAGTCAAAAATGTATGGGACTGATCTTAGACCAAATACAAAACCAAGACAGCGCTGCGAACAATACAGTGAAGTATGCCAAAACTACAACTCCGCTCGGCACTCAGTGGATACACGCTCACACGCACCCATTTACCACCAAACTACACCTCACTAAGTGCACATATGTTAACGAAGCCAGCCTCACGTCACTGTTGACAGCGCTGTCTTAGTTTTTTTATTTGGTCTGAGGCATTGACATGCCGAAAAGCTAAATTTCAATCCTGTTGAAAGTCGTTGTAGAAATGTGAAACGCTTTGAAAGCGATTGTCACTTGCCTAGGCTCTTTGGTATGAAGAAAGAGCAGAAGTATGCAGGAATGTACGTACCTTCCCATTTTCAACTTCATTAGTGATCATAGCTATAACTCTGACGTCTTCTTGCCAAATCATTCGCCAGAAGTCATCCTTTGTGTTCGAGAGGCAGCCTTGCGCCGCGATGTATGTTTTGTCTTTCACTGAAATCAGATATTATAATAGATATGTATTGATTAAAATTATGATACATTGGGAATACCTAAGTTCAGAGGTGTTCATAATTTCTTTAGTTAAACGAAGTTGCGAAATCTGCAATGACTTTCATATGTAAGCTACCTGGGTGCATTGGCTTTGGAATATTTTAGTGTAGGGAACAAATACAGAACCAAAGCATCACACACGTGATGGGCATGGAAAAACACCATAAAAATATGGCTTTCTAAACTAATCTATTTATTAATGAATCGCTAAGCGCAAAACTCGAGAACGGCTGCACCAAATTGGATAATTCTTTTTTTTTTCTTGTGTTCTTCTCAGGACGAGGTTCGTATTCAAGATAGGCAGGTATAGGTAGTTAAGTAAGTAGGGTAGGTAGGTAGGTAGGTAAGTATGTAGGTAGGTAGGTAGGTGCGCCGTCGATAAGTACTGCTACCCGTGCGAAACCGGGGCGGGCAGCTAGTACTAAATAAATACGAAGCCCGCAGGTAGTGTAGTATGCATAGGTAAGTCAGCTATTTCAATTTGACCCCGTATATGTATTAAATGTGGTCACATAATGTGGTATAAACTCAACAGGATGGTGCTACAGAAGCAGAACGAGTCATGAATAAAATCAACGTACACATTGTTTTCCATTAAAAAAAATATCATCACTTTGTAGTGGACAAGAAAAAGAGACTGATGGGAGGGCCTGGCAAAGCTCGTTGGTCATCTGTAATAATATCTGAAATTTTTCAAGGACACTCAAAAAGCAAAATCAAAATTACATTACAATTCAGTGCACTACATACAGACATTATATTATAACTAAATGATTATACAGAAAATGTATGGTGTTTGACAGGTAAATAACACCAGCGACGATGCGACACCTAGCGTGATAAATTGGCGTTTCTATCTTGTTTTTTGTCTCGCTACTGTTACTGTTTCATTACCGAGAATTGGTTTTACTTATTAATTTCTTTACTCGGCTTACCTGTAATATCTCGGCAGAGGTTTCCGTTAATTTTGTCCAATTGAAAGGATTTCTTCACTTCTCTCAGAGCTTCATCTGACAGCGATTTGGTTACCAGAGGAGGAGATTTCTTTATTTCGCTGTTCAGTATTAAGGCTGAAAGTAATATAAAAAGGAATTATAAATAATTGATCTATAAGATCTTGCAAATCAGTTCATATATTATTATTATTATACAGCTGGAAAGAAAAAGAAAAAACGTTTTTTTGCGGTAAACATGAAAATAACAATGCTTTTGTGTTTGTTTAGCTCGACTTGGCGGGGGCACTGCCGTGCTCACCGATTTGGGGGAAAATATGCGTCACATCTACGCAAAACGGCTATCGCTCAGCACAATGCTGTGACCCTATGCGAGGCAGAGCCCCAGCCATGGTTTTCAGCGACAGCCGGCGTTAACGTGATGACGTCAATCGGTGCAGCATAATTATAGTGAAATAACAAGAAATAAAAAATAACCCATCTATCAACAGCTCAGGTACCAAGTCCAAACTTATTTTGTAAGTAAAAACATACATATTTAAATGAGACAAAACCGCATGAGTACGTGCAGATCTTTAATAGTATTCGCTCATTGTTTTCCTAATCATTACCATTCCCATTGGTCTGGTATGGTATGACGTACCTACTTATCCATCTACACTTTATTCAAAGTTAATTTTATATATGTAGGTAGTAAATACTAGTTGCTTCGCCCGCGTGGAAACTAGTTCTTTTTCTAAAATGTGTAAGTCCCGTCTAAATCGGTCCAGCCATTTCGGAGATTAGCCGAAACAAACAGACAGACAGGCAGACAGAAATTTAAAAAATTGTTTATTTATTTGTATGTGTCGATAACTAGGTGCTAACTGCGGCTTAACCCGCGTGGACCCTTATAGTTTCCTAAAATAAAATTTGTTACCCCTTATAAAACCAGCTAGGTATTTGCCAGTGAAAGTCCCGTCAAAATCGGTCCAGCCATTTTGGAGATTAGCCGGGACAAACAGACAAACATTTTTGTACCGATTGTACCCTCTTATGCATTTAGTAAAAAGCTGTTATTTTGAAATATACAATTTTATTTATTTGTTGTTGATAAAACAATTAATCCTACTAACACAGTACATGCATACTTGAACTAAAGCAAGGCAGAACTTCCCCTGAGAATCGGTTCGATGGACTTGCCCATTTTTAGTTTAGCTCAACGACCAAACATATTTTTCCTTGTACACACCTCCGTAATTCAGATCACGTATCAATCAATCTGTGTTCGGTGATCGAATCTACATACATTATGATGTGTTATTGACGTACCTACTAAGGAATAGGGGATTTTCCCAGTCAATACTTAGGTATTGACTATACTGACTGACATAATCCTCGCTAATATTGTAAACGCGAAAGTGAGTATGTTTGTTTGTTACGTTTTCACGCTAAAACGGCTGAACGGATTTGGATGAAATTTGGCACATGGGTAGATCATCACCTGGATTAGGAGTAGGACATTTTTATCCCGATTTTCCCATGGGATCGAGAGAAATAAAGACCAGCCGTGCTATTCTATAAAAATCTCACCGTGATTACTTGGGTGAAATGAGCTTGATGTGAACTGTTATTGCGCCTGAAGCAAGGGATTGACACTATGGACAGCTCACTTCATGCTCACTTCACCTCACTCTTCACGGTGAGATGTTTACAGAATGGATCGACTGTAGTTATGTATACAATTTTTTGCACCGGACTTATGAGCACAGATAATATGCCCAGGAATCTTCACATCTGAACGAACCATGTAATGAGAAACTGTCGCAATAATTTTAATATTATTATTTTTACGTCTCTTGACATTTCTCGGGACCCTGGGGTCCCGGAACTTTGGAAGGCGTACGAGGGGCCGCAGCCAACTCGCAGAGGCCTGTTAGACGTTTTTTCTGCTGGGGAGTTTGTTGCGCCACTTCTTATTCCCAGCTAACGCCCACCCTTCTTTTCACTTTTCGAACGTCAAAATGACATAAGACTCTTATGTAATTTTGACGTTCGAAAAGTGCTGATTATCAGCCTAGTTTGAATAAATGACTTTTGAATTTGAATTTGAATTTAATTAAATGAGGCACTAACCGACGATTATCCCTGTTCGCACTTTACAAGCACTCAAGGACAACCCCCGGTTGGTGTAGGAATAATGCAGGTTATGGAAACAAAGATATTGGATTATGGGTTTGGGTGGCTAGAGTGGACTGGTTACTTGGAACTATGAAAGGACTAATTGCCCCTGCCTTATCAATGTTTTATATGGACGTGGATAAAATGGCAGGGGGTGACTTTCACACTCAACAATGGGCTCCCGAAAACTGTCGCTAGCACATAGTGACGTAGCGACAAGGGTGCTTGAGGAGTGGAGAGGTATTTCACGGCTATCAGGATAGTACGGTCTAGATCCCTACCAGCATCTTACTTTAATACTTCATTCCTACGAGCACGTTTGCTTACTATTATTATTATTCTTATAAGACGAATTTTAATCAGAGTTTTTTGAAAGGACCTTGTTACTAACAGGATCGAATAATCTGGATTCTAGTGGCAGAAACCTAGCAATGGAGTAGGAGAAACCTAGAATGGTAATACATTTAATAATCCTCAAGGAGTCTATGCACTACACCTGATACGTTCATAGCACGGTCTGGTAGATATGTTTTAGCTACCAGACCGTGCTATGAACGTATCAGATGCGGAAAAAACATGACACGGACTACTTTTTTTTTTTTTTGTGTTTGGGAAATTATCAAATAACTTCTCCCGCTATAGGCGGAGCGGGTGGGCGTGTCAGATTATTACTGACTAAAACCCACCCGTGTTCCTTCAGTTGCCTGTACATTGCCAGGGGCCACGGTATCACTTTCGGACTTTCGACACGGACTACTATGCCCACTAGAACGTGAACACTAGAACGTGAACACTAGAACGTGAACACTAGAACGTTAGTGACCCCAGCATACGCGTGTCATATCCGTACAGTTCCCGTTCTCTCGGTTGTACTAGTTCACATCTGTTTTTTTATTTAACCAGTATGCTGACCGTTCACACCAGTATGCTGACCGTTCGCACCAGTATGCTGACCGTTCGCACCAGTTTGTCAACGTTGCGTGCCATGCACGGAGCGTATCGACACAGGAAAAATATTTTCGCCGACAATTGTTGACGCACCGTGCATGGCACGCGGTGTTGGTCGCTGACGGAACGGTCTATTGGGCATAGTCTCATACTTTTCAATACAAAGAATATTTTCTTGCTTGACACGTTCGTAGCACGGTCATGGTATGATACGGTGTAGTGGGCAGACTACTTTAATTGTTGGAACGAAGTTCCTTATCGCGCGTTGTGAAAGGGGGCTAGACGGAAAAAATTCTCACGAAAAGTTGTAACGACACTTTTTGCTACAGTAAGCTATTGTAAGCTGTGCGGCGTGCGCATGTTTCTCTGTCTGTCTCTCTCTCTCTTCGAACTTCGTTCCATCCGGGTGTCCCTTGACACCTCTCAAATTTTTTTTATCATCCTAATTAATCTATTTTTTTGTGTCATTATCCATAATAATGTCCGTAACGCCCTTTAAACCGCAAGGTAATGAAATAAATTAATAAGCTGATACGTACCAAGGTGTACAAGTGATCATAATATAGGTGACTTAGGTACTTCGATAACACTGAATGGTGCCTAATTGGTACCTTTCGCATGCTAAACTAACCGACATCTGGTTAATAATGTAAGTAGGTTATTGAATTTTAAACTATGATCATTGGGATTGAAAGTTGCTTTAATGCTAATTTTATGCATCAACTGGACAAAACCACAGTGACATTCTACCAGCGTTAACTATGATGGAAGGTGTGTACGCAAGAACGAACAATAACATTGTGAACACGATCATCGAACACTTAGTTCGCATGTGCGTACCACTAACCAACATCAAACACTTTGTTCGTCAAAAATGTTGGTGGCGATCCAATTTCAAATCCATGGCTACTTACGTCCACACGTACGAACCAAATGTTCCGATAAATTATGATTTTAGATGAGTTGGGCCCAGTAGGTAGCAAATCTTGGGCAGTGTAGACTTATACCTACGTTTGTGAATTCTTTTTTATCATTTTAGTCATAGGTGCAGATACCCTCTCCCAAGGATAACCACAACAACCGGTCCTACCCTGCCCTTATCCCGTGGATTCCTACGACCTACACTACACTAACCCGGAGAATTGCCAAGCTTATATGGCAGTGAGCAAGGTACATTACTCGCAGAACAGATGGCCGATGGGGCCGGAAGGGTCTGGAGTGGCGACCGCATACCGGAAGACGTAGCGTAGGTAGGCCTTTCACAAGATGGACCGATGACCTTATGAAGGCCGCAGGAAACCGCTGGAAGCGGGAAGCATAGAACCAGTCGAAGTGGCGGTGCTTGGGGGACGCCTGAGTGGACGTTTTTCGACTGAAATGATGATGATGACACTGAGTCGTCCTTTTAGCTTGTGGACCTCCTCCCTATATACTTTTAGTTCATCTACTCACATTGAACACTATCCAGGCTTTCGTTGGAGGACTGTACTGAGGAGGAGGAGTCGCTGAGTCTTGAGGATCGGACGTAGCTGGCGTTGATGTAGTCAGAATCCGGCTGTTTGTCTCGCCTACGTAACACCACCCGGGTCTGATCATCTGTAAAGGGAGAAGGAGTTAAATAATCCGAGACTGCAATATTTTTACAATGAAAAATTTGAAGACTGGAACTTTTGTGCCAGGCGAGTAATATTACATATCCAGCACTTTTCTTGACAAATAATGCATGCACGTTTGAGGAACATGACAACATCTCTATTCCAAGGATTGCTTGCAGTAGGTACTGGGGGCATACCACCATCTCTAAAGCAGTATTATTTTAATATTACTTTAGTTTGGGAAAGAGATGTAGCTCTATAGGACGTATAGCTCCATCGTTTTCCCCCACTGAAGTAAGATTAAAATAACACTGCTTTGAGGTGCTGGTAGACCCCCAGATCCCTATCCATCGCCATCTTCCTGTCTTTATCTCAATTAATTTTACGTCGATGCGCCATTTCTTCTTCCGCCGTCAATTTAGTTTCCACAAAAGTATGTAAATGTCTTTGATTTCCACCACCTTTCCAACCATGTTCTCCTTCACACAATCTATCTATACTGATCCCTATCCAATGTAGAACAAATTAAATAAAAACTTACAAGGTAAGATATTTCTGTATCTGTTCTTGGTCACGTTCTCTGGTTTGGTACCCTCGAAGTTGGTGAACACGTGTCTGTCTTCTAGCATCTTCAACGACTGGAACTCTCCATCGAAGCCGGACTTATTGTCCATCTTCTGATAGTCTTCAATCTCCTGGAAACAATAATTAAGTCTAATTAACACATTATAGTCATTTTGTAAATATTTGATATTTGTTTATGAAAAGAGTACGCAAGGGCTTGTTCCGATCCCGAATCCTTCTGTACGTCCGTCCGTTTGTGCTACGTATTAAGTAATGACTCGTAAGCAATTAGTCAACTAACTTAACATATAATTATGTTAATCTAATTCTAAAATCTCATGAGTATTTAAAATAAAATCTGAGCTTTATTTGTTTTCTCCATTATTATCTCCTGACACAATGAAATAATCTCAACTCTCAATCATAAAATATATAGTTCCCACCTATTCTTGCGTCAGATCGGCCAACATGACATTATCACATGAACAGTGCTATGCAGACACAGACGCACATTTTTATAAAATGCTCAGGCGCATGTTGATAAACACGTGCTCGTTTAATGGGTTACAATATCTTAAGCATGCCATGTTTTATTCAACCAGTCACTAGGCGTAACAATAAAGCTCTTTGTCACAAACGATATGGTGATTGCATTCTTTGGCATTGTCCGGAATGACATGCGTTAGCTAGATTTTACAACTAAGTTCCCATCAAAGGAAGCGTTCGTCGAACGTGGGACGCTGCGCTAGCGCCACGTCAATGCGATTTTGGTTTCGATATAATGCTGTTCTCCTCGCCTCTACGTGGCGTAAACGTGACTCCAACCGACGCCGGATGCGAAGGCTTCCTTAGCACACGAGACAGCTAATTGGTTGGCTTCGGGTCGGTACGAATGTGTGACCTAACAATGCACGGCACCAAAATTTGTCAATAATATAAGCAGAGAAATTGTAACTCCCTAGCAATTGAGAAAAAACATGGAGGATTTTCGTGCCAGTTCTGCTCTGAATCTTAAGAACATACTTTGTTTTTTTTATTTTTCTGTCATTCTGGCAGACTTACATAATTGCAGATAAAGATGATAAGTTCTATGTTTTAAGAGGTAATCTCTGGTAACACTGATCAGATTACAAAAATATTTCACGAATATATAGAAACCTACACTACTCCCGAGTAACTTAAGATACCTTTTATGTCAGACAAATAAACAGCTCTTGTGAGAACATCCATGTGGGTGAACCAAGTTTACTAAAGTTTTCTACCTGCATCTCTTGAACTTTGCGGTCGATGTCATGAGCCCGTAGCCTGGTCCCGCTGACTGGCTGCAGCAGTCGCAGTACGTCGCCCGAAGTCTCAATCATTGGGTAGGACCTAAAGTGCTCTATCAATCCCACCAGATCATCAAACTGTTCCCCACTACCCACGTCGTATTTGTTGTGCTGTGGACAAATGTTTATAATTTTATTAAATTGAACAGGACATGAAGAAATTTGTGAACTTATACCTCAGACCAAATAAAAAATCCAGACATAGCGCTATCAACAGTGACGTGAGGCTGGTGAACATGTGTGCACTTAGCGAGGTGTAGTTTGATTGTAAATGTGTGCGTGTGAGCGTGTATGCACAGAGCGGCGGTGTAGTTTTGGCTTCACTGTATTGTTCGCAGCGCTATGTCTTGGTTTTTTATTTGGTCTGAGTTTATAACATTAAAAGTTAAAGCTTACTCTATCTTTCTTTGCTGTGCCCAGTTACCATAATGATCTAATAAGTTATCCGCCGAATTACGTATATTGTTCAAATGCAAAATTTAATTGCAAGAAGACAAAACTCGCAGAAAACCCTTACAAAACTCGTTTTTATTCTAGTCATGCTCAGCGTGCTGGTCTAACTTAATAACACCGGTACTCAGCACTGCACGTCTGTGAAGTTTCATAGCCGATATTAAAATAAAAAGACTATTCAAGCGAATTTTCTGTGGGTACTATGGCTGGAAAGCCATTGGTATTTTTAAAGGTTTCTTAAGAGTCTACAACACCTCAAATTGCTTAGCATGATCCTCCGTTATGTCGAAAACACTGCAGCATTAATTTTGCTGTTGTTAAAGTTGAGGATTAATATTAAGAAAGTATTGACAAAAACACGATTTTTCGCGATAGAAAATAATTCCAAAGTTACCTCTCAATAAAACGCTAGTATTAAAAAAATACTTCAAATTAGATCATGAAACTTTGCACTAGATACTATTTTATTTTAATTGCCATTATTTTCTCCGTATAAAAGAAATTACCTAAACTATCGGCGCCTTGGAGCAGTCAGTACCTCACTCAGTTTCGCAAGCGAGATGAAAAGTGAATTTGAGTTGAGGTGCGGTGAGGCTTTTAATCGATGGCTAAATAGTTCATCATATCGATATTTCAAACACACACAATTCTCATTCTTCATCACTTTCTTAAATGTATGAACCATCGCACACCATAGACGCACTTTTTTTGTAATGTACGCTTGGCTTAAACAACTGGATACCTAATAAGGATAAAAGCATAGCCTAATAAAAATTACCATAAGTACCTAGGTAGGTAGGCTTGTCAGTCCAGCCAAGGCCACTCCACCGTGGTAATGGTCACGTATATCAAAACGTCCTTCTTATTCCATGGTGTTTCCTTCTACGTTCATTACTATGCCACCGCAGGCGCAGGCCATACGGTCACGTACGTATTCTGCTCACGTTCAACTGTTTACTTATGTTTTATAGGAAAATTGTGCGTTTGTGAGATCTAATACGACGTTTGTTGGATCTTTGCCAGAAGATTGTTGATGTTTTGTTTTTGTTATAATAAATTCGGGACTGGGTTACTAAATTATGAAGTAGATTTAAAAACAAACAACACCATGACCTATTCTGTTAAGTTTTGATCCACGTTCAAGTGACGGAACTCATTTTGCAAGAGAACTATTAGCAAACCGTACTAAAATGAACTCTTCGACAATGTTGGTAGGGTATAAAGCCCTGTTTTGCAGTGTAAGGACAGTAACTGTCTAATACTTGATGATATTATTGAACATTATTGAAAAAAAATTGTATGAACGATGTGTCAGATTAGTTAATCAAATAAATGAATTCACAGATTCCGTAAGAGTCTATCAAAAAACCCATAATACTTATGGTAGGCTTGGACAATGTCCTGCCGGGGTCGCGAGAAAGTCCGAAAGGGATACCGTGGCCCCTGGCAACGTACAGGCAACACTGAAGGAACACGGGTGGGTTTTAGTCAGTAAGAGTCTGACACGCTCTGAGCTCCGCCCAGAGCGGGAGAAGTTATTTGATAATAAAAAATAAAAAAAGAGTTTGGACAATGTGTATTTCGAATGTACACATACCCGTTTTCAAATTCTCCAAAACATACAGATTAACGACATAACCTACAGAAAAAAATCTCATAGCTAATTAAATAAAAACTGGTTCAGATTCATAGTAAATGTAGGTACACAATCAGGTCAGTTGCGTCGACACGGGATGGTGAGGTGTTCACATTTCCCATGCTGTGATGACAGTCATTATAGTCTAGCTCGTGGGACGCATTTTGTTGTGACACCCACGATGATTTATTGGCTAAGCTACTAATACTGTACTGGTACTGTTACTTAATATGAAAATACACATGATATGTAGGGAAATAACAATTAAGTTGGTAGTAAGTAACACAATGCAGTTTAATCCAAGAACTGAAATCTGTAGACAACATGGAAAACCCTGCCTCTTAAACTAGGAAACCTGTATCTTGAGAGACAGTGATTCAGCTTAAAGAGTGATGCTTCAGGTATTATAGTAGACTGTGTCGTTCTACCTGAGCGACTATGATTAAAAAGCTAATTTAAGTAACAGTATGTATTTTATAAGCAATGTGTGTGGGTGTGTGTGTGAGGGGCGGGTGTATGTGTGTGTGCGGGTGTGTTGTGTGTGATTGGGGATATGTATTTAGTTAGGAGACGTGATAGTTTTCTACTCCTCAATCATTATCATTCTCTGTCCCTTAACCCAATGTATTCGGGGTCGGCGCAGAATGATTCCTTCTTCCATACTTCTCTATTAATCGTCATTAGTCAGGTTGAGGAGGAGTAATGAGCTGAATATTCATTATAACTGCAACAATGAGAGCATAACATATTTACTATCTTTTGCCTGCGACTTTGTCCGCGTGGAAGTAAGTAAAATTTGTTCCCCCTCCTTTAGTCATGTTTCTCAAACACAGTCCATCCATAGTTTCATTGGTCTTGCCCTATTATACTCAAAACTTTCCTCACATTTCGTTTACTTCATTGCCAGTTCCAAAAAGGTTTTATCTTTTTAAATTTGGAACTCGCCAAGCTATGCGCTAATCGAACCATATGTAAGATAATGAGTGTAATGGTTCGAATTTAGTTGATCAATTGCTAAGTCGAAAGCGATTTGAGTTGTCTTCACAGAATTTCAATCAAATTGAATTACTGCTTTTTCCTTTGCCTGCCTAGAATTTTCTTTGACAGGACACTAAAGCTTTCCTCTTTCACAAGCCTTGCTCCCGAAGGAATTTCCAATAGACTAAAATGACGAACTTACGTACAAACTTTCATCCCCTAATCCTATACTATTAAACGAGCAATAGTTGTATATATATATATATATATATATAGACTCATATTTGGGAAAATTCGTTTCTGCGAATTTTCACCTGAGCAGAGCTCGGTCGCTCAAAGTTTAGAACAAGATGGCTACCTTAGAATAATGACATGGCAGCATGGAATTAGTAAGTACCTACTACCATGGCAGCATGGAATTAGTATGTGCTATACATGGAATTAGTATGAACTATTCTACACTATTCAATGAGCATTCTCTATTTTCACCCGAGCAGAGCTCGGTCGACCAGGTACTTCACCCTACCCTACCCTAATAAGAGATGAATTATCAAAAATCTTTACTAAATGCTCACTTAGATGGAACTCTTGTTCAAAACTAATAAAACAACAAAAAAAATGTTCCTAAACTGCAGGTTTTTTTGTTGTTGTTTTGATTGTTAATGTTTTCGCTACGTTTTAAAAAATAATCTTAAATAGTTTATCCGCCTGCACTTTTCTAGAGGGGCGTGCTCCCCCCTCCCTATCAAAGCTAACGATGATTCTGTCCACATCTAGGCTAATAGGTTGACGAGGAGTAATGAGCTGAATATTCATTATTATCGCAACAATGGGCGCCACAACATACTGACTAGCTTTTGCCTGCGACTTTGTTCACGTGGAAGTCCATAGATACTAATTATAATATTATAAACAGTTAATATTTTTTTGTTTGTTTGTTAGTTTGTATGTAGGGGGTTAATCTCTGGAACTACCCGTCGGATTTGAAAAATTATTGTTGTATTGGATAGCTCAATTCTTGAGGAAGGTATGGACTATGTAACATCACGCTACGACCCTGAGGAGCCGAGCAAAGCTTTGTCACGCGGACGAAGTCGCGGGCAGACGCTAGTCAACTATATCACAAAAATAGCTTTCCATCACTGAAACATTTTTTGTATCAGATCACCAATTCTAGAGATAACCTCTTAAAAACAAACTAATAATTTTACCTCTTTAATATTAGTTTAAATTATGTCCAATAAGAAAGTTTAAATGGGTTTATCAACTTTTATTTCAATAATTAATAGTGCCGTGATTTTTTGAATGTGCCGTGAAATCCGCGGGAAATATTAATTTGCTACTTATCGAAATACCTACCTAAATGCACTCTATATCACTTCACACTTACGCAACTAATTATTACGCAATATCATTAGCACGAATAATATTTTTTTTGTGTTTTTACTACTAGCTTTTCGCTCCACAAAATAAACAGCACAACACTTCGTTTAGAAAAAAAACAAATGCTTAAAACATTAGATAGACATTAGAGAAACTTACTATCCGCTTAACACACCAACTTGTGACGCAAACTATTCCACAGTCTCTTTTGTTTCACATATTTTAATCACCAACATCGGTTAAAAAAGTAATTGTTCGCTCACACAATAAAAACAAATTTATGTGGTATCTTCATTACGCGGAACAAAAGGCGATCAATTTTCATGATTTATAAAACCATACTATGAGTAAGCTTAGAACGATACTAAGAACCTATAATAATTATATTGTTTACCTTATAAATAAATCAAAAATGTTTGTCAAACTGCTCACGTTTGAGCAGCTGCAGACTTTACAATAACAGGTACGCGTCGCTTCTACCAGCCTGGTACATTTTCGTTTGCACTATTGATGCTATGCATATAAAATTGCGCTGTGGACGGACGTATAGATAGCACGTACGCCCTAGTACTCCCGCACGCATGCCCTGTGCTTTCCTATCATTCTATCGCCTATGCAGAACTGTAGGGTTGTCGTTTAGGAAGTAAAACTGCACATTATGGTTAAAAAAGTAAGGTAAGGTCGGTAAAACAAACTAATTTATCAATTATTACAATCGTCACAAAGATGGTGGACCTCAATATATTAAGAGCGTTTATCCTAAAAGTTGGCAACGTCGCAAATAACTGTCAAATATTTACCTGTTTTGATTAAATTGCCAATATTACTGTATGAAAATATGAAATGTGGCTAACTAGCAAACTAAAATGTTGATTATGAAATGCAATAATTAATATCGTAACACCGAATGTTTAGTTTTAGATGTATATTAAAGTATTTGGAATCTTTGCAAATGCCTTTTCTACACCTAAAACGGTTACAACATCAAATTCAGTGTTATAATTGCAATTCATTATCAATATTCTCGGTTCACTCACTCATTGCTTGAATAAGCTCGCTCTACTCGTCGTATTTTGAAACTGTCCTCGATACACACATAAATTCATTTAAATAAAAGAAGAGTTTCAATTTTGCGTTTAGATAACTGCAAACATACCAATGTCGAAGAATGACAATTTTACATTTATCAATTTTATAATATTTCAACTTTCTTAATATTTTATTATATTTTTACTTTTTACCGATGTTACCAAATTTTCTATATTAGCGCTTATTACTAAGTAAGTTAGCTTATTTGTCTGATTCATTTTTTTATGCATGTGGTGTTTACCTATAAGTAACCGATGCACTGTTATTTAACCAGTGTAATCAATTGTTGCTGAACCTAATAAAATAAATCATTCGGTGGCGCCCATTCAGTGCCGCCAATTGGAATTTGGAATGATAGCAGCTGATTCTATTCGCGGTGCTGCTCACTTCAGAGCCTCCATAAATTTTGAGGCGTACGCTTAAGGGGACTACAGGACCTAAACGTGCCTAAACGCAAGTTTTATAATGCCTAAAAGAATATGATCCAATGCAGTAAACAAAATCAGAAAAATATATGATATTCTTCAGGATATATGCTAGTATGATAGTGTGTTGAAAACATAATACAACTAATTTGATACGATAGAAAAAAATCATGAAGATACCTCTAAAAATTTATTTTAACGATTAAAAATCATATTAATTTACATGCAATCATTCTGATTTTTTGTCAGATTATTCTACAAGCTACATATTAGCATAATAGTGTTTTAATTTTCCAGTCCAATCAATAGATTTTTTGTAAATCGCTAACTGCTTCATATTTTGCAATAAATTACCTGCGTCGTGTCATCGCGCTTCTCTTTCATTTCTATGCAGTCCGACAGTGACCGCGCTTTAGCTGTTGTAAGCCTCTTAAGCTACTTTTTAACCTTTCTCAACAATATTACTAACATAAATAATAATTATTGCCCATCTCCATTCATTATAATTATTATATAATTTTACATACATTACTCGCTGTTGAATAACAAATCTTGAAGGCCATAATGATGGCCGACTATATAACTCTTCATAAAAAACCGCGTAGGACATTAATATACCATAACTTCAATTAAATTTATAAAATACTCCTACGTGGGATGTTAAATATGGGATACATACATTATTATGTATGTAGGTATGTATCTCAATTACCCAAGTAATTGGATTTGGCTCGCCCAACTGTATATGTATTAAAATATTTATAAATAATTATTTAAAAATTGAATTGATCTTTTATTTCGCTAAGTAATAATTCTGATAATTAAATGTGACGTGTTTTTATATAAAATATAATTTAAATGAGTATTAATAATGAGTCAAGGAAAATTTTTAGTTTTATTTTACCTATATCTTAGTAACATAACAGTACAATGCTTTTTTTTTTACATCCTTGTGTTATTTAACATTTAATTTTTTTATTTATATGTATATTCATTAAATAAAGGAGATATTAATTACTAACCTAGACATTCTTTTGGAGTACCGCGCGATTATATACCTATTGATTTTTGGAAACCGTCTGTTTTAATGGTGGGATCCCTTATAGTGATGGACTTCATCCAGTATCATATTCGAATATTGAATTCATACATAAAGGCCGACGAATTGGTAGATTTTAACACAAAGTGGTAAAGTATATATGTATATTGTAAATAAATATATATTTTAATATAATATACGGGGTCGTTTTTTGAGATGGGGCAGTAAGAACAACAACAACAAAATTATTCTGTCGCATGCTGGAGCACATATGGGCTAAAACAACCACACAGTTTAGCAGTAATTGGCCACGCGGCGGGACCAGGGGGGATGAACTGGATTCTTTTTTTCGTAGAATGGTCTCACACTGGAACAGATACCAATAATATACGTGAAAAGACGGAAGAGAGTCCTTTGCCCTGCAGTGGGACAGAAAAAGCTAAAATAATAAGTTCATCACTAGTATTCGCTTGAATATTCGAATGAACGTTCTTCCCATCTCTATTTCTCCCCTCCCATGTTGACTCATGAAGTCTAAGCATGCGTCGAGGGGTGAGTGCGCCCTCTGCTTCGTTCGTCCAACGATCAGTTTCAACAAAAGCGGAACAGGGAAGGGTTCACGGCGTTGCGTTTGAATTAAAACTCTCACTAAACCAATATAATATATTCGGCTTTAACTAACAAACATCGGTCGGTTTGATTAGAGAAAGGCTGTAACATCGTGCGCTGTTTTTTAGAATTAGAATCTCGGTCAGTGGAAAATCTAAATTAAATAGGTTTTTGGTTTTTTGTGCTCAGTGCGGTGAATTTGAGTTCTTTATGCATGCGCCGGGCGTCAAATGGGGAAGAGTTAGGTCGGGCCCCTACCGCTGTAGTTCACGGCTTTTGTTCAATATTCAGTTTTGACGGATCAGAGCGTCTTCTACTCCGATAAAACCCTCTTAGGTATAACTTTGATGCGTTCGGTCGCTTTTATTAGAAAAGGGTTGTACTATTGTGCCATTATGTTTAAATTAGAATCGCGGTACGCATACAAATATTAAATCAGTGTATCTATGTCAATTTTGAAATGAGTGCGGTGTTTCAAATAAAAAATACGGTCGGTTTTACAAAAAAAAAATGTTATTATAGTGTGCTGTTTTTTAAGAATTAAGGCTTGTGCAGATCAGCGCGACGCGACAGCGCGACGCGACAGCGCGACGCGACACCGGTTATTGTTATACCGTCAAGTGTTCTTAGAAATTCAATTGTTCGAGTCGCGTCGCGCTGGTCTGCACGAAGCTTTAGAATCTCGATATTTATAGATCAGTTTTCGTTAGCGTCGTGCTCAGTGCGGTGAATTTTCTTACTCGTTTAAGCTTCGTGCAGACCAGCAGCCTAATTACGTAATGCACGATCAATAATAAATTGAAACAGATTGCTAGTCCATTGATTCATAAGTTCGAAAAAAAAATAGAGCAGATTTTTTTTTCGAACTTATGAATCAATGGACTAGCAATCTGTTTCAATTTATTATTGATCGTGCATTACGTAATTAGGCTGCAGCGCGACGCAACGCCGCGACGCGATTCGAACAATACAATTTCTAAGAAAACTTGACGGTATAACAATAACCGGTGTCGCGCTGGTCTGCACAAAGCTTTACACTTGCGTCGGGTGAAAAGCAATAACTGAAAAAGTCGTGTTGTTATAAGAAACGGGTTGTTTATACAGTGTTTTTACTGGGACAGTAGGAAATCCGAATCCTTAAGAGATACGGGGAACCAGTCTGAAAAACTTATGCTCTTTTTTAATGATAAAACGATTGTTTTCATGAGCTCTGAACAGTACGGTTAAAAAAAAAATTGTTTCGTTCGGTGTAAATCTGAATTAAATCGGTAATTGTTAATTACGTGATCACGACGTGACGTAACTAGCTAGCATCCGGGGTAAATATTTTTGTCCTTATTTGTCCTTAATTTTGCGACAGTGTGCCGCATCACCGCATTTAATATTAGTAAAAGCCTTTTTTGTTTACATGTGTATGTGTACACATTTTTAATTCTATCGTGAATATTTTTCGCAACTTACATAAATATCGCTTATTTAATTCGGTCTTTATTCATTTTTGGAATGTCGCGGGGCGGCAAGCGCGGGAAGTCTAGGCATGCGCAGTAGGGCTACCGACAGGGCGGGTGAGGGGAGAGAAGCCCCTTTATAAGCTTGACGCTGCTGGTCCGACCTCAGAACTGTGCACGATGCTGCATGGGGCTTCTGTAGCACCCTTGCACATCTTGTCCAGACGTAATAAAGTTGATTATTCAACGCATTAGTGCCTTAGGTACTTTTATCCGTGTGCGTTCGGGCCCCAGGCAGTGTTTTTATGTGTGTACCTACATTTAATTTCGTAGACATTACGCGGCGCCATTAACCGGGCATATGGACCTTTTTTCCCAATACTAAGTGACAGCTAAATGAATGCATAGATAAAAGTACTCTTATCTATGCATTCATTTAGTGCCTAGTGGTAGTAAAAACGGACAATAACCTAGTGACGTCTACGCATGCGTCGGGCGACTATAAGGGCAGGGGGTAGCTCGTATTCTGAATACAGGCGTGTGCCGCGGGGGCTGGAGTCTAGGCGTGCGCAGTAGGACTACTGAGTGCTGCTCCTCCCCTTGAGACGAGGAAAGCAGTATATAAGCCAGCGACTGAGGTTCGAGGCTCACTGCAAGATGCTGCAAGGGGCTGATAGCTTCCCTTGCAGCATCTTGTGGAGCTAAAGCACTGACACTGGCATTCATTAGCCTTGAAACGTTTGCGTTACGTTTCGGTTTACGTTTCATTCAGGTCACTGACTAGGGGCAGTTTAATGCCTTCGCAGACGTGCTGAGTATCAATAACTGATGGTTTTTTTTTTCATATTGTTTATGTCGGAACTGCTATACCACGTTACTTGATATTCTAAGTTTAGAAAAATATTTTATTTTATTTTATCGTCATCCGTTATGCGAAGATTATCCAACTTATTTAATTTGACATACCTTGACTTGATTCAATGGTACCTAAGTGTCGTTCTTAAATAATAATATAATTAAAAACAACTGTTATTTACGCAAAGAAATAACTTACATAACAATATAAATTATTATAATAAATTAATAGGTAATTAATAGACCATCAAAATAATACCTGATTAATGGACAATTTAAAATGAAATAAAAACAATATGGAAAAACGTATTATCAAGATTATTATTTTACTTAGAAGGTCCCACATAGGCGCGAGTTACCTCGAAGCTGTAAGGTTATATAGACAATATAATAAATATTAAAAATTGTATCTTACGACTAATTTATCTAGGTATACAGAGTGATTTTTTTGCTGGGACAGTAGAGGACATCGGAAAATCCATAGGAGATAGTTCCCCATCTCCTATGGATTCTCCATGTCCTGTATACATATTTTCATGAAAACAATTTTGAATGGCTTACTTATTTTTAGCCAAGTGTGAGTTGTCGAGAAAAAATAGTAAAAGTTGTAAATTTTTTTTAAATTCTTTTCTATTTACTTTCATATAGACAAATTTTTTTTTCATAATAAATTGGTAATGGTTCCTAAGAAAATTTCCCTGTATCTCTTATGGATTCAGATTTCCCCATACTGTCCCAGTTTAGAAATACACTCCGTATATTACTATGAGGCTAGGTATTTATATTATGACTGCACTAAAGGTACTAAACGTTTTGCGTCTTACTCACAGACGTTAATTAGTTAATAATTATCTTAAGGCTATTTCAGATGTATGCTGTTTACCCATATTATGGTACTGTGAATGATCTTTTTCAGGGAACTAAGTAAGTATACACACACACATAACAGACACACGAGACATTTGAACTTTCTCTCTGAGATGGGAACACATCTGCGATACCTCACAGGTCGCAAGCGCTACTCAAGTCCTGGGTTCGATTCCTAGGTCGGACAAAGTGTTATTGGGTTTTCTATCAGCATATTTCTCTACAGGAGTCCGGAGCCCGGATTTGGGCAATAGGCTTACCTATTTGGTAGATGAGACTTCAACATAACTGGCGAAATGTAGTGTACTATACAGGGTGGCAGGGACATCGACGCGAAAACTGTTAAGCATGGATTCAGTACATGATTCTGAACACCCCTGAGTTGAAAGCCGCTGGTGGAAGTTTAAACGTGAAATTTTGTATATTAGGATGTTTCTTAGTCAACCACGCAAAAACGGCTAAACGGCTTTGGATGAAATTTGGCACACAGATAGACCATGACCCGGCTTAGGACATAAGTTCCTTTTTTCCCGGTAGTACGTTCCCGTGGAATAATTTCCGACCTCAACGAGGGCGAAGCCGCGATCAAAAGCTAGTGTCTAATAACATCTGATCTCGCGTTATTTGAATTCGACCCACTATATTACCAAATAAGGTTTTATTCACTGGCTTCAAACTTGATTCATACTATGACGACTTCTTAGAATGAACACCTCATGCTTCCAATCATCTATGCACTCTGACTCATAAGTGTTTAGCGAAAATTTTCCAATTATAATACGCAAAACCATCAGAAATGTGTAAATCTAGATCTAGTAAACAGGTCTAAAATGCTAATGTCGTATTGTGGGCTTAGAACGAACGCGCGGAGTAATCGCAAAGGAAGATTTTAAAACTGAACTTAAGTACAGTTTTAAAATGTTGTATTTTAAACGGTAAATTAGTATTTTCAATTTTAACAAAACCGTCTGAATTTAAGTTTTAAACTAAAGCTTCGTGCAGACCAGCGCGACGCGACACCGGTTATTGTTATACCGTCATTTTTTCTTAGAAATTGTATTGTTCGAGTCGCGGCGCGTCGTCGCGTCGCGCTAGTCTGTACGAGCTTTAAAGCTTCGTGCAGGCCACCGCGACGCGACGCCGCGTAATTAAGTTTGCTGCGGCGTTCTTGGGTACGCAATCGATTCAGTGCTTTATTAATTTATGACTTACTATTATTGTGATTTTTGCAATATTTTTAACCAAAATACTATTCGATAGTTGTGTCTTTAACCGACTTAAAAAAAGGAAGAGGTTCGCAATTCGATTCTATTTTTTTTTCTCTGAACTTTATCATTTATAAACCGTTTTGGAAAATTATTTCTTTAATTATACTTTCAGAATTGTCCCATATAAATTTGGCCAAGTTCTGATGAGTAGTTTTTGAGTTAGCTTCAATAATACGTATGTTTTCCATTTAGTGTCAGTTGATGATAATATTATAACTTCCTGTCACTGCTATTTACATTGCAAGTAGTGGTACGAATACATACACTTTTTCGTTAACAACGAAAAAGTGAAAAATAAAATCTTTTTAATTTCGGAAGGTTCGGTCTTTGGTTTTCTATTTTGATCTTTTGGCTACTGACTTCCGAAATAAATTTTTACTTAGGTGTTTTTCGGACACCGTTTTTTTTTTCCTCTTTATTTGTTTTGGGGTTTGTTTTTTTTTGTAAAAATCTTTTTATCCAATCTTAAATCAAACGAATTTATTATTACATTTACATCGCGCGTTCGTGGCAGGGCCTGTGCTTGCATTAATAACGGAATGGACTGATCAAATATTATTCTAGTCTACAGCTAGATAAAACAACAACAACATTGTTTTGAAAACAACACTGT
Organism: Agrochola circellaris; assembly: GCA_914767755.1. NCBI lineage: Eukaryota > Metazoa > Arthropoda > Insecta > Lepidoptera > Noctuidae > Agrochola > Agrochola circellaris. The sequence goes on along the minus strand of OU611840.1, from coordinate 19,216,407 downwards.
TTCGCAATATTATTGAATAATTTATGAATTTGACAAAATAACAAAACATGTAATCTTCCGTTTGTTTTGTAGATTAAAGGCTCGTTCAGATCAGCGCGACGCGACGGCGCGACGCGACTCGAACAATACAATTTCTAAGAAAACTTGACGGTATAACAATAACCGGTGTCGCGTCGCGCTGTCGCGTCGCGCTAGTCTGCACAAAGCTTAATTCGTGCCAACAGACAGAAACAAAAAAAAACACCATTATTGAAAGGTTCTGTCAAGTTTATTTAGACCAGCTTATCATTTTCTAAACTTCTAAATTCGAATATTATGGAGTTGAGACTTGAGATCATCCATAGCATAATCAGCTTATAAGTTATAACATTCCCACTGTTGAGAAAAAGGCCTCTCTACGTGAGGTAATCCACCACGCGGGCCGGTGTGGTTTGGTTTGGTTGTGGTTTTAAGGTGTATTTAATTTTCAATTTTTTATAATGCCAATAAACGCATTTTTCTTTCTTTCTTTCTTTCTTTAGATGTCACATGTCTTCGATTTTTAGGGTTCCGTAGTAAACAGGAACTCTTATAGTTTCGCCATGTCTGTCTGTCTGGCTGTCTGTCCGCGGCTTAGCTCAGAGACTGTTAGCACTAGAAACCTGTAATTTGGCATGGGTATACATATTAGGTAATCACGCCGACAAAGTGGTAAAATAAAAACAAAAAAAAAAGCGCTCCTTTAGCGCACCTCACCTACACGTAAGTGGGGATGTTTTTTTTCTCGTCTATCCCATGGTGTCGTTGAAAAGTTCGTACAAAAATATTATGGATGTGTGAAAACCATTTTTCAATTCAGGGATCCGTTTGCGAAATATTAAGCTATAAAGTGTATTTTTTTTTAGAGTTAAGTGTAGGTACATATGTGTCTCCGCCTGTCAGCTAAATGGTTGTACTTAGATTTATGAAAAAAATCACAGAAGTGGTGTATAACGAAGTTAAAAGGAAAACTATCACAGCTAAGTAGTCTTTACAGGTTAACGAGTAATAATCGACCAACTTGAATTTGCAGTTTAAAACCATGTTTTCAGAGCATGTTTTTCAACTACAATGTTAAGTTTGTTCTTGGGATAAATTCATCCCATCTACGGAACCCTTCATTGTGCGTAGGATATCTACTCACGATGTTTCTCTTCACCGTTACAGTGGTGATGAAATAATTTATACCTATTTATATTTTTTATTTTTATTTTTTTATTAAATCATATTCCTGTCTGGGTTCGGACAAACGATCTACAACTCGTCATTTGTGGCCTTTTCCACTGGGCTTAATTTAAAAATAAATGAGTACATGGGTGTACTATTTTGGACACCACAGCCTTACCCTTCGAGGAAATCAGGCGTGATGTTAGGTTATGTTTATAAATGAGGTTGTTTTCGAAATACCTATACTCCATTTGAAATAAGATAAGACATTTAACTAAACCTTTTTTACAGCCCGTTCAATCGATTTTCACTTCTACTGTGTTGGTGGCATGACAAATGGCCGCTGCAGTAAACAGTTGGTATTGTCACCACTCTTTTGCTTTTAATTCCATCCTTATGCCTACGATATAGAAGTCAGAATCGGTTGAACGGACTGTAAAAAAGGTTTGTTTAAATGTCTAATTTTATTTCAAATGGAGTATAGTGAAAGACTGAGGTGCAATGAAAGAGAGGTTTATAAATTATTACTTGATCTGTACTTGGGCTGCTGGGCACAAACACTTCACATTACCAATTTACCGCCCTTGCGGGTTAGGTACACCGTATCCTAACCGCGTAATACACGATCAACCAGAATCTGCATCCATTGCTTCATAAGTTCGAAAAAAAAATCTGCTCAACATCGTAAATAACGCAATAAATGTTGTTGAACTGTCAAAATGAAACAGATTAATCGTAATCGTTTACGAAAATATGTTACGTAATTAGATAGCTGCATGATCATGGATACCTATATCACGCAGTTTAATCAAATTGATTAAATTTTATTGAAATTGCGGGCGACGTTTAATGATTCAGTTTTAAGTTTACAAGATACAATTAAGTGCTTCATAAAAATAGAAAGGCATGAATGAACCGTGTAATATCGGCATTGCAGAATAGTTGTGTTATTCAGTGCTATTTTTTTAAGGTACCATCGAAGAACTTCATATTTATACATCGTAAGGACTATTTCTGCTTGCAGCGCTCAGCGGCTTTAGAACCGGGACGGTAGGTAATAGATGTGGTCATCGTGTTCACGGGTTTTTTTTTTCAAATTGCTTAGATATGAAGTTCTGCGATAGTACTTAGGTACTTATTTTTTATTTTATTTTTGTATCTATGCTTCGTTGGTAAAGTGGTCGCAGGCGCTACTGCTGAGCAAGAGGTCCTGGATTCAATTCCCAGGTCAAGCAAAGTGTTATTGGGTTTTTCAATCTGGAATTTCTCATTAGCATCCCGGAGTCCGGATTTGTGCCCGGTTGATGGCAATAGGCTCGCCCCCTATTACATGGGACTTAAACATAACTGGCGAAATGTGGGTGTAGGTGCACCTCTGTCTAACCCTTCGGGGAAACAAGGCGTGATGTTGTGTATGTTATGTTTAATAAATTAATTAATAACTGAGGCTTGAAGCCAACTGTGGGCAGTGGGCGGACAGCTAGACACGTGCTAAGTAGGTAATTTATAAGTCCTCTCGATTGTTCTTGTTGCCTAGCTTTACGTTTGGTCTTAGCCTTTAGGCGGGTAGCACACCTCCGCCGCGAAACGAATCGAGTAGCGGAACATGACGCGAGTCTGTTGAATTGAACTGCCGCGGTTTCGGTGCTATGGTTTCGCGGCCGAGGTGTGCTAAGGCCTAAGGGCCTTAGCACACCTCGGCCGCGAAACCATTACCACATTACATTAACCACGCGGGGTTAGTGTATTGGCGTATTTTTTGTTAACAAAACAAACTTATAGCCTATCTTAGAAGTAGTTACATCCTATCATGTATGTATCAAAGTGGTAGGTACTTATTGGATACTTAAATAGGTACTCCATCTGCCTAGCTTTTTCCCAACTGTGTTAGGGTCGGCTTCCACTCTAACTGGATTCAACTGAATACCAGTACTTTACATGGAGCGACTGCCTATCTGACTTCCGCAATACAGTTACTGGGTAACACGATACTCCTTGGTAAATCTGGTTGTCAGACTTTCGAGCTTCTGACGACCCGTAATAACCGACAAAGATCTACAAATGACAGCCGGGACCAACGGCTTAACGTGCTTTCCGAAGCAGTGAGGGGTCTTGATATGTAAAGATGGTCACCCATCCACGGCGCAACCACGGCAAACGTAGTTTTACCCGATCGGTTGACCCGTGTGGCTGTTATTACTTAGCCACAAGCCCCTCCAATACTTAGATAGTTTTAGATTATAATAAAATGCAATCTAAAATTAAATTAATTTACGCAACTTCTGTACGCGAAACTATTCTCTTGTTAAAAAAAAACGTAATTATAAATTGAAAAAAGAATACTCACCGTGCAATGTGCAATATCGTTAAATGGCAATGCTATAATGGATTTGCGCAACATAATTATCGACTGTGTGATATAAATGATTAACATTTTGTTAAGAAGTGTGTCAAAAGCTTGGTAGGCGAGGCGGCCACCTCTGAGGCGACCTTTCTCGGTGCCTTAACGATAGTTAGCATGATATTCAGGGCTAACATGCTAATATTATGATTCATTGAACCTATTAGCAATGTTATATTAATCGAAAGACACGACTCGACGTAATAAAAGCAAAAAAAAAAACAAATGTGGGATATTTTTGTTTCTTTAGTGACCTATGTGGCTAAAGCCCGTTTTCACGAAAATTCCACGGGCATAACTATCTAAAACATAATAAGTACTTAGTTCTATGAAATGAATTCCTTACTACGTATTCGAACGATACATTTAAATAATATTTATGCAGTATACCTATTCAAGAACGCAGAACAACAAAATAATAACAATATGTTAATTTACATTATACATAAGACAAACCTATTGACAAAACAAATGCGACGCACAGCTAAGCAAACGTTAAAATAAATAAAAAACATGGACATCTGTCACAAAATGTTATGAAAATTATGCAATAACGTCTCAAGTGCGAAATTAGAAATAACTTTTAGAAAAAAAAAATACAGCTATTTGCAACATTGCCAACATTCTGCTAGTTCCGTTATGAGCGTTTATACAGTGGCAAGTGGGCAACGTTGCAAATAGCTTTCAAATATTTCGCTGTTTTCATTAATTTGGCGATATTACTGTATGGAAATAAGACTAACTAGTGAGCTAAAATATTGAATAAGAAATGCAATAAATAATATCGTAAAATCGAATATTTCGTTTTAGATGTAAATAAAGAATTTTGATACTTTCCAAATGCCTTTTTTACACCTAAAACGGTTACGACGTCAAATTCAGTGTTTTAATTGCAATTCATTATTAATATGCTGCTTCACGAGTTAGCCATATTTCTTATTTCCATACAGTAACATTGCCAAATTAATCAAAATGTGCAGTTTTACGAGTACTCCCTAAACGGCAACCCTACAGCTGCATAGGGCATAGAATGATAGGAAAGCACGGGCAACGTTGCCAACTTCTTAGATAAACGCTCGTAAATGTTTATTTGTGCAATTCTTAGAGTGAAATAGACTTACATGAGTACGGTTGGAAGTACACTACGCTCCTGGACTGGCTGCCGCGCAGTGTGCTCGCTTTGTTAGCTGTATTAGCATATGTAAACATCAGACTAAGTTGTTCTCTATGGCGCGGCGGACACACGGACGAACATGCTAGAGAGAGATATGTAGCGTAGCAGACTATTATCACATTATCACCGTAACTATGTGAAGTTGACGCCTCAATGAAATTGACAGAGGACGGTGATGATAAAGATTTGTGAAATGGTCACAGAAATTGTATTGAAGAACGAGATGGCGGCGTTAGTTCCGATTTTGGCCACGTGCCAAAAGATCATTGTAGGTAGGTAGTTTTCCGAATTTGGAGCAGTGCCAAGTGCTTTATCTGGCCCTTCAATAGTTTCACTTTGACCTCTGATGAATCAAAATATGACGTCATTACGTATGATTCCTATAACTGAACTAAAATAGGTATCGTCGCAAACCGCTGTCCAACCTTAAGGTCGGTGTGTCACACAGTTTGATCTTGAAAACAGTCATCGATACAACCCACGCGGTTCATTTCCATCGCTAAGATATTTCTGTCATAGACAAAAAATAATAATGTATTATTACAATGTCTTAAATAGTTTTATTGACCTGCCAGTCTAAGGATTATGTTCATGTATAACTTTAGGAGCCATCTGTTCATTTTTTATTTATTTTTAAAACGTAGTCAGCAGAATATTTTGTGAAGATTTTGCTTTTAAAGGACTCCCTCTTTTTGATTAATAATTTTTCAAAATTAAATTATTATATATATTTTTTTTTTTTTTTTTTATATTTTTACTTTAAAGCTCTCAAAATAATGACGACGACGTTAGCACATCGTGTTAATAATAATCAACAGACTTTAATTATATTTTAATAATTAACAAAATAATATTGCATATAGAATTGGTTTGGCACGTTTATTTCTGACATTTGCAGAATTATGCATGCTAATTGTCTAGATGTTATAGTGGTATATTATACGGTATATTATATACCTATATTAGTGAAGTTTTAACATCTACCGTAAATACATTAATTAATATTTTTATTTTTATACGAGACTAATGGTAGTTTTAATATAAAGTTCAACTGCAATTAACTCTGTCCCTCTCATAAAAATTTTACACCGATTTTGTTATAATAATTACCAATATTTCCATTATATTATGCCTTATGTAGCAAAATTGTGCATAGAAGTAAAAAATATAATATTAAAATATTATAATAATTTTTATTTTTAATATAATATAAATATTATAATAATATAATATTATGCATGAAAAATATTACATTCCAGCGTCCATTTAATCGAATGTATACATAGATACATGTATATGTCCTATACATCCCCGTAATTTTCCCTCTGCAGAACAACAGCCTCTCCCAATACTAAGAAAGAACTAACACTACAAATCCAATAATTATGGCTCACTACTAATATATTAATTACTATAATATTCACACAACGTAATTTACCATATTAGTAAGAAAAGTACATAATTAAATAAAATTTCCACTGACGAATCAAAATAAAAACAATTATCATTATCTGTATATATTATTATAAAACAAAGTCGCTTTTCGCGTTTGTCTGTATGTCCGCGTTGTTCTTCTAAACTACGCAACAGATGTTGATGAGGTATTTACCACCGTTTAAAGAATTTATTCCGGAAGGTTTATGTGTATAACACGTTAATATTAAAGTTACGTTTAAAAATCGTAAAATCGTGAGAAGAAGAAGCGGGTCGCTAGTACATAATAATGACTACATAATTTCTGGAACTATACATAAGAAGCCATTGTTTTTGTTACTCATTGTTGTATGATTGCTGTATGAGTATTTATGTATGTATTAGTGTTGTCATCACGGTCAAGGCGGCCGTGTTAAGTTATAGAGAAACTTAGGCGGATCTACCCTGTATGGAATAGGATTAGGCCAATAAATATGTACCATCGAAGAAGTTCATATCTAACCACCGTAAGGACTATTCTTGCTTGCAGCGCCCGTCGGCTATACAACCGGGCCGGTAACAGATGTGGTCATCGTGTTCACGGGATTTTATTTTGAAACTGGTTAGATATGAACTTCTTTGATGGTACTTAATAATATGTATTTACTTTATATAAAGATGATACGGCTAGAAAAGGGGTGACTACCGAGATGACGACTAATAGACAAGTATGGAAGAAAATGTCATGTAGCTCCGACCCCAAGTAAATAATTATAAGTGCAAGAGAAAGAAGATGTGACTTCCACTTAAACAAACATCAACTTTATGCATGTGTAAATAAATATTGATTTTAGATTGAAGTTGTAGCGCAAACTGAACCTTATGTGTAGCACTATACAGTAATTGTTCCTTAAACTCGTGTTTGTTTACATGTTTGGCAAATAAATTGCGAACGCAGATTATTTAGACTTTGGATAATAACTAAGGTGCTCCTAGGCAGAACTTTTTAGAGTAAAGTACCTACTCGTACACTGTAATCTAAGGTAAGACATATTACTTACAAAATAACTTTAAACACAGCTTTTATTAATTTAAATAGTGAGTAACTTTACTAACAATACACTGACCCTAAGCAAACGCTAACTATGATTGAAAATATTTACGTTCGTTCTCATCACCATCACCATCATCATAAGTTATAATAATAATTAAATCATTAAAAGGCAATTAATTTATAAAATTAAAATCAAAATCATTGGTTTAAAAATATATCAAAACTAACATGAATCAATATACGTATAGTACCCACGTGCTAACTTGGTCTATTTTCAGTCCATTTTCAGTCGATATCAAGGCCATAGACTTGATAATCCTTTCTTTAGAACCGTGTGACTTAAAGTTCGATGACCTTGCCTCTTATTATGACACCTACTTGCTATAGGTACTTAGGTATGTATAATTTATTTACGGTGTTATTGATACTGTTGTACATATCATTGTTTGCACTCTGCAGGAGGAGGTCGTGGTCAAGTACCTAATAACAGCCGATCGTCGATCCATCAGATTAAGCAACGCTTGCCGGGGTTAGTCCTTGGATGGGTGTCCAACTGTCCATCTTTACATACCGAGAACTCTCCGTGCCTCGGAAAGCAGGTTGGTCCCGGTGTTACGGGTCGTCAGAAGCCCGAAAATCTGGCAACCAGTCTTACCAAGGGGTATCGTATAACCCAGTTACTGGGTCACTTCATGTAAAATACTGGTATTCAGCTGCATCCGGTTAGGCTGGAAGGCTGACCTCAACATAGTTGGGAAAAGGCAGGTAGATTAATTGACTCTGCAGGAATGGATAAGTGTTAACTGTAGGTCATTAATATCATCATGTCCCCAGCCTTTTCAAACTGCTATTTTGGGGTTGAATACCAGTATTTTACATGGAGCGACTGCCTATGTCACCTCTACAACCCAGTTACTGGGTAACACAATACCCCTTGGTAAGACTGGTTGTCGGACTTTTAGGATTCTTTTAACGACGCCGACGCGTCGCTACGGGTCGTCGGATCGCGTGCGTAGGTATATAATATGAAAAGTTTACGTAATCGAATCTTTGTTCAAAATTTGTACGTTTGGTATTGATTTCAAATGTGATACTTATGTCAAGTCTATCGAATCTCATTTGTTAAAATTGTGTAATTAAATTAAAGGAAATATTGAACTCGGGTTCCATAGTTTCTAAACTTAATTCAAGACGTTTTACTAATGATACAAGGAACTTAATTTACTTTTTAACAAAAATGGAATTAGTGTCCACTTAGACTATTTTAGACGCCTATTAGTGTGTTTTACCTAATATAAAATTTAAGGCCTCATGTTTAATTCCCTATTAAAAATCTTCCATTGCAATTGTCAAACAAAAATAATAACATCATTGAAAATACAGCACGTAACAATAATATCCTACAACTAACTGTGCCAACTAAGCATGGAACCTTTTTTGTCCGCATGTGGGCGAATTTGAGCCCAATTTTATTAACTAAAGACCGCGTGTCTTGTAACAAGCAAAAAAGCGGCCAAGTGCGAGTTGGACTCGCACACGAAGAGTTCTGCTTCCGTACCACCGTACAATATTTAACACTACTAAATTTATTTTTATTACTTGAGTAAAAAATGCACGTTTAATTTTTAACTTTATTTTATTGTTAATATTTGTTGTTATAGCGGCTAGAGTAGTACAGAACTACACACTGTGAAATTTTCAATCGTCTACCATTTCGGTTCAAAATATACAGCCCTTTGACAGACGGACGGATGAACAAAAGACCCTTATTAATATGGTCGCACATGTGTGAGCACTATGTACCTACTTTAAACCTACCATTTACTGGGTACGTCTTTCATTGACTTAAATGTGCCCTGGCGGCTGAGAGTATGTCATGCTCACTCAAATGTCTCGCTGGTGGTAGCGTGTGTGTTGGATCATTAAGTTCCCTTCAAAATGGTTGAGCTAAATGGTGCTGATCCATGCGTCATGTTCGTGAACGGGCGCCGTCAGTGGAGACTGGTCATCTGTTAGCAGCCACGGCTTATTTATTTTTTATTTTTATTACGGGCACTCTTAACAAGCACGTCTTTCTACATTGTTCTCACATGTTTATTTACAGCATGAATGATGTAACCAATATTTTGTAACCATATTCTGATTTAAAAGTGTGTCCGTGGAGTTTCTTGCCATTTCTTCTCCATAGGAACCTACTACGCGTTGGAATGGGCAACTAGCTTCATCTTTCTGACTGACCGACTCCTCGACAATTCAAAAGTGCCTGTAATTTTTTTATTTGAAATAAATGCCTTGAGTTTGAGTTTGGTCCCGTTGGCACTCTTTGGGTACGGAACCCTACAAATTTTAATGCCCTCTGTTCTTCTTAATTTTTTGTTCATTACAGTCAATTGTTTTGAAGATTACGTGTCATTTAATTGATTAACACGATCGCCTTGTTTGGTAAGGTATCATTTGGCCACGCTAACACAAAGGAGCTCAGGATTATTTTTGGCGGTTCTGGAGTGAGAAAACATGTTTTTGGATTTGAATGATCCTAATGGGTATTCTATAATAAAAGAGACCAATGAAAGACATGACAGAGTCCATTATGTAAGAGATAACAAACACTGATCATTGAAGAGTACAATGTTCTTTTTTTAAATCGGCGTAGCACTGGAAGCGTTTTGTGCTACGCTACAGAATAGATATGGGATGGTAGTACCTACTGCTACGGCGAAACAGCTTATTGCAGCCTCTCAGCCTACTATTAAGAGCGTTTTTCTGAAGGTGGGCAAAGTCGCAAATAAATGTCAAATATTTCGCTGTTTTGATTAATTTGGCAATATTACTTTATGGAAATAAGAAATGTGGCTAACTAGCGAACTAGAATATTGATTATGAAATGAAATAATTAATATCGAAACACCGAATATATATAATTATAATTCGTTTTACATGTAAAAAAAAACGCTAAAACGTGTACAACATCAAAGTATGATGAACTATCAAACAAGTTATAATAGCAATTATAATTTTTATCGTGACGATATTATCGTGGACGTCCACGGCACTACAGGGAAGTAGAGTGTATGAAAATACCTATATGAAGACGCTTTTTTTCCACCCACGATGACGATATAACGTGCACGGTTATAAAAAAGTGCAGAATGAGTAACAAAGTCAGTGCTGGGTACTGTGGTTAAATTCCTGGGAGATTACCTACCCAATACGTAATCGTGTTGTTTAATAATAAAAAAGGCTTATTGGTTGATTCGCACGAATTGAATCGCTCAAAACCGGATAATCAACACTTTTAACCGGTAAAGCCCTGGGTGACCCTCAAGCACGTCAATTAGCACGTTAATTAGTTGTTTATCAGGCCTTTAACGGTTAAATAGTATTATTTTATCTTTAGGCGATTCGCACAAAGCGAATTTACAACTCCAGAAATACGTAGGTATTAGGCAATTGACACATGTTTTTAATTATTTGTGGGCGAATCGACAACTCCAGAAATACGTATTAGGCAATTGACACATTTTCAATTTTATGCAGTAAAGTTAAGGAAAAAAAGTACACGTACACATGTCGATTCGCCTGTTTCGTGCGAGTGAGTTCCTGTGAATAAACCAATAAGCCATAAAATCAGGATAATTAAACCTACCTTGAAGTGTTTCCAGTGCCCAAAATTATATAAAGTGTTCAAATTTTTTCTTAACAAAACAAGGCAACTTAGTGAATACTGTGATATTGGTTTTCCCGTATAACGGACTTTCTTTCCTACCCATATTTAAATAAAATAATGAAAGAACAAAAACAATCTGTTACGCAACGTAACCAATAATTACGTAAACCCGTTACGAGATATAAAATGACAAGTTTTGGAAAACCCGAAAAGGAAGAAGTAAATTATTTGACCAAACGAAAGTTAAATATCCACTGGATATTGCCAATCGTTGTAATCTGCCTTAATTATACTGAGTCATGGGTTTATATTGAACCCTGGCCAAGGGTACTGTGGTCCACAAAAAATATTTAAGTGTTTTCCCACCTCCTCCTATAATTTCATTCTTCCTCGAATTAGGCGTACCTAATAAAACTGCTGGGGAGTTTGTTGCGCCACTTCTTCTTCCCAGCTAACGCACTAGGAAGTGGTGTAGGGCGGGCGTTTTGGGGGACTGTCTTATGTAATTTTGACGTTCGAAAAGTTCTCAGCCTAGTTTGAATAAATGACTTTTGAATTTTGAATACAGTTTCTCGCGATTGTCGATGAAGGATTTTTTTTGGTCGATTTTCATTTGTTTTTATTTTGTGTAAACCTGCCAGTGTTTTTAAGTCCTTATTGGTACCTACCAAACTGCCGATTACCTACTAGTTCCTCTTCAAATATTGCAATAAAGTGGCTCAAGTTTTCATATTTACAATAACAGAGTAAATAAAACGAAGCACAACATCGAGAGAGAAGTGAAGGAACTTGGGGAGGCCTTTGTCCGGCAGGAGGACAGTTCAGGCTAATAAAAAAGAATCAACTTTATAAAATCTTAAATTCATGAATGAATTTAAGATTATTGATGAATTAATTTATAGTGACAGACACCTAATTAGCTTACAATTTTGCACAATAGTTCCTTATAGAACGAACTCATTAAGGAGATTACCTATTGTGATATAGTAATTTTATTCTAGGTGCATCGTCTTCACATTATAATCATATAACTAATTGACCTATACAAAATATTTTTTTAAAGAGTAACGGTGGAGTTTCTTGCCCATTCTTCTCCATACGAAAACTACCTTTTGGAAGGGGCGACTAGAATCAAATCATTTTTTTTGTAAAATTTGACGCTCACAGCCTATTTGAAATGAATGCTTTGACTTTGACTTTGATTAAATAGACGATGAAAGTTTTTAAGGAAGTTCGTGATTTTAGGCGCACGGCTTGTAACCTCATTAACAAGACATAGCCTTGAAATAACTCATCTGCGCAGATAACTTAAAATAGCCTACAACGAAGTCAGGGACTTTCCTAAACTTTCCACATTGCACTGGAGTTATGTGCAAAACGCAATATAATGAATGAATAATGAGCAATGTTAAAACGAAAAGCATGTTATTAGCGTACCCACTATGGAATTCCTCTGGCCACCATAATGGTGACGACAAGGGTAATATGCAAGGTCGGGTCAGTATGTACATAGCCGACCTTGCTTGCTTTTTTATTTTTTTGCCCGTCGGTAACAAAAATAATAACTAAGAGCCTACACATACCTAGTTACATTCTATCAGCGATGACGATGATGGAAAAGTCAAAAACCGTTTTTACATTGGACGATAACGATATCGACACGATTTTGTCGGACTGATAGCTTCATACAATTACTACTAAACACTTTCACACTGTGTAGTGTGTCGGTGTAGTCAACGGTGTCGTCGCCGACATTGATTGTCGTGCCGATATCGCCGGACGACACAAATTCAAAAGTCATTTATTCAAACTAGGCTGATAATCAGCACTTTTCGAACGTCAAAATTACATAAGACAGTCCCCCATAACGCCCACCCTTCACCACTTCCTAGTGCGTTAGCTGGGAAGAAGAAGTGGCGCAACAAACTCCCCAGCAGCACAGCTGTCTGTTCAGTTAGAAAGAAAATTAAAAGACTCTATATACTCGTAATAGTATTCAACATAATTAACCTAATTTAAATTATTATCCATATGTTAGCTAGCACACGCCAATATAGGTACCAACCAAAATCATCGAGAACTATACTCGGGCAGAAATAAAACCTAAACGTAAACAAAACTTAACGTCTTAATAAAAGCCTCCAGGCATAAAGGGCGTGCCCGCTTACATAAAGCTGTAACTGGAAGTTATAAATGATAAACTAGGACCATCGAGGTAAAATAAATAAACAGTTAATTACTAATAACAATAAATAATATGATCTATTGTCGAGGTCACTAGTTACATATTGCAATACAACTCATTAAAAAAAACATTGTAATGAGTAGATTATGTCAACAATAAATTAAAATTAAATTAAAATAAACAATTATATGAACTCATATAACCTATCAGTAGGTAAGCTAATTCTGGAGAAAGAACATAAAAATTGTCTTGAGTTAATCACAGTGCACTTGCTCGCTGCTGGCGTTATTATTACCTCGAATACACTCTTACAATTTTCGAATCGCAGCTTTTGCTGGCGCAGCGGGACTATTCGGGGCTGCTGTGGCATACCGCATGACAATAATAAGTTGTTGGTTAAGCCTTATCACATACCAATATCGTCCCGATATTGTCGGCCGATATCGTTGTCGTCCGAGCTGACGATATATCGGTGTCGTTATCGTCGCTGTATGAAAAAGGCAATTGAAAGTCGTTGTAGAAATAGGTACCACAGAGTAGGAAACGGACAGAGACAAAGGTTCTAAAGAGCGTGTAAAATTTATACCTATTTTGGGGGGGTTGGCACAATATGTACGTATTTTAATTTATAATCATAATTATTCAATATCAAACATAATTATTCAATCACTAAAATAGGTCGGTAGGTATATTATCTACGTATTTCAAATCATATAAACGCCAATCATCTGAATTAATTGTAAAAAAAATATTGCCAAATTGTCGTTATTTTTACGAGAAATGTAGGTACTTAGAAAGAAAATCTTGATATGTGCCGTGCGTACTAACGCGTACATATCAAGATTTTCTTTTGATGTTGAGGTATGAGGTATCTACCACATCCAGTTACTAGATATTATCTAGTAAAGGAAAAATAATTAAAAAAAAAATGTTTTTTCCCTAATAATATTGTTATCGCAATATCGGTATATGGGTTGCCTATGTCTATTCTTGAATGTTTTATACTTACTTGTTCTTAAGAAGGAATTTAATATTAAAAATACTACATTTATTCTGACGCTCTTCTATTAGCATTTAAGATGACGCAAATATTAACTGAGGTATGTGTCTATAATTGGTACATCGATAGCCTAGTGATCGGAATACCAACGTAATAGACCTGCATAGTTAATTATTATGGCAGTAGGTAAATGTGACGCGTTTGATTGGTCTGATTCTCTTTACTACTCGAGTAGTACACACGGCAACATTTCCAGTATAAGCTGATCTCGCATTGTATAGGATTTCCATACTTTACATTGAGTTTGTTTTTGCTCTCGAACGACGCGACTCGAACAATACAATTTCTAAGAAAACTTCACGGTATAACAACAACTGCAGTGCTATTCTGTAACCATCTCACCGTGAAAACTTAGGTAAGTGAGCGTGGAGTGAGCTGTCATTCCACAGGGATTGACACTATTGACAGCTCACTTCACCCAAGTTTTCACGGTGAGATGTTTACAGAATAGCATGGCTGGTGTCGCGTCGCGCTGTCTCGGTTTTAATCTTTCAAAAATGATATATAATAAGATAAACTTTTATTAGACATGAAACATGAAATCCTTAATTTTGTATATTGAAATAATAAAGGGGTGGTGTTGTCAAACAAAGCGTAGCTAAGTGCTACATCAAATTTTGACTGCAACTTCATTCGGTTCAAATCAAATTTGAGTTGGAAACTAAAGAAAGGATCAAAATATTCCTCTAAATCACTAGCTATCAACTCAGCCCATAGCAGTCCACTGCTGGTCCTAGGCCTCTCCCAGGCTGCGCCACAACACACTGTGCTCTACCTTTCGCATCCAGTCCGTCCCAGCCACCTTTTTAAGGTCGTTGGTCCACCTAGCCGCAATACTGCCCTGCTAAGTCGAAAGACGCTATCTCTGAGATACGGCCTTTTAGTTTTTTATACCATTCCATAGCTATAACTGTTCTAAAGGCGCTACCTCAATCGGAGTAAGTTTTGAGAAAATTGACTTTTTGTAAATTGTAATTTAAGGAAAAGTTGAAATATAAAAAAACTTCTTAGTGGTATTTTATGTTTTAAGTTATATAGTTAGAGCTATTTGGCTTATTTCATTAGATGCGAAATTGTTATAGCTATGGAATGGTATAGGGCGTATCTCAGAGATAGCGCTTTTCGGATTAGCAGGGCAGTATAGTAGGTGTCCGAAAAGACTGGCAGCTTATCAACGTCAAATGCACGATGGCATTACAATAGACCAAAGTATCAATCAATCTGCCTGCTTTTTCCCAACTACGTTAGGGTCGGCTTCCAGTCTAACCGGATGCAGCTGAATAACAGTATTTTACATGGAGCCACTGCCTATCTGACCTTCACAAACCAATAACTGGGTAATACGATACCCCTTGGTAAGACTGTCAAAGATCCACGAATGACAGCCGGGACCAACGGCTTAACGTGCTTTCCGAGGCACGGTATGTAAAGATGGCCACCCATCTACAGACCAACCCCGGCAAGCGTAGCTTATCCTAATGGATCGACCCGTGCGGCTGTTAGCCACGCTCCTCTACTAATAGGCTAAAGTATATGCATAGTAAATCAACCAATAACTCATTACCTACATGGTAAACAAATAATTATTCAAATGTATCAAATGTAACCAATTATCAGCAATCTTGGCAAAATGACAGAGGTCACAATAATACCCAATTACCTACTTACTTCAGTTGACTCTGTGACCTATGATATAATTCCAGAACAAGAATAATAAATTAATAATCTTGTTATTGCAATAGGCAACTGTGCTATTCTCTTCTTTTAAATTTTTTAGATTCTATTTTCGCAATAAACAGGTATTGTTTATTGCGGAAGTAGAAACAGTTCATGTAAAAAGAACTTATCATAATAAAATCGATACAAAACAACTAAGAAATAAAGACAATCTGCCTTAAAAGTAGAGCTTTAACAAAGAGCTACGTTTATATTTATCATCTTCGTAGAACTACTGATTGAAATCCAAACCTATGGAATGTATTAAAATCCTCAGTTTTAAGATTCCTAATTTCCCTAATTCCCTTCCGTCAAGTCTGAGTAGCCACAAACCATGAATAAAATTCAAAAATGTTACAGAATTTGTATAAAATTAACGGCCAAGTAATTTTACAGGAACTACTTAGGCCCATCGTCCACGACACGCAACGCGATACGAATAACTAACGTATTATTAAGGGGGATGCGCTAAGGTAGCCCGCGAGCTTCTAATTTTCTTGAGTTTTTTTCCATTTTGCAGGTCAGTGTCAGGTTGTATGTTGATTAAAATATGATTCACAACCGTAAAAAATATGGCTTTACATAATTATAATCATTACAATCAGCAATACAATTCAACAAGTTAGTATAATTGTCAAATGCCATGATTTCATGAAATAGTCATTCAATGGGATTACATGAACTTAGAGAGTAGTATTGATCATTTTTATGATTATAATTCTATAATTAAACATTTGATATGGCCGCGAATCATATTTAGATCAACATAGAACATTGCAAATTGCAAAAAAGGTAAGAAAATTTGAATTTCGTTGGCTACCTTGAGGTTTTCGCCTTAACTAGTTTGTGATTTGTTGCGTCGTGAACGTACCGCCATTGAAATACTCGTACGCATTCTCATACTCATTAGTGATTTGAGTTTGTAACACGTTACTTTTCAGTAGCGTCACGAACCTTAGAGGTGGTGAAATCGGCCTTTACGTCTTCAACAAACAGTTCAAAGACTCACCTGTCTCCTAATCATGACGTGGCTGACTCTCCCGCGCACCCTGACGGACAACACGTACTCCCCGGGGTGGGCCTGCGACTCCCTCACCAGGAAGGAGCCATTCTTGCCCTTCTCCATGATCAGGTGTTCCGCTTCTTTCGCTGACATGACTCCGTGGAACCATCTGGAAAGATAAGAATAATAATATTAAAACAAAAATAAAAGTTACAGAATATGTACATATTACTGCTACATAAAGCTATATTAAACTTTCTTAGAAAATTAACACTAATCAAAGCCTTCCATTTCCAAAGACAAACAAAGATGGATTTGTTTTAGACATTATTTGGGCGTAGCAGAGCTAAATGTTCTTAATTTTCCGAATTTGAAACTTATCTGAAACAGATAAGCTGACAGTTGAGAGGTTCTTAAATGCTATGTGCACAAATCCACTAATATGAAAGCAAAATGAATATTTATAAATATTATTTTGAAGTCAGTAACGCAAAACAGAAGGACAGATTTGGATTTCAATAAGAAACCGTAGACCTTAGGGCCTACACATAGTGACATTTTATCAGCGCTTTGGAAGCGATTCCCACTTGACTCAGAGCTACATTGTTCCCTCTTACTATATATATATATATATAAATATACAAAAATAAAATGAGTTTTATAAAAAAAAAATGTATTAATTTTATAAATGTGAAAGTTTGTATGTTTGGATGTTTGTTACTCAATCACGCAAAAACGGCTTAACGGATTTGGATAAAATTTAGCACACAGATAGTTTATAACCTGGATTAACATATAGAGTACTTTTTATTCCGGTAGTACGTTCCCGTGGTATAATTTCCGACCTCCACGCGGGCGAAGCCGCTGGCGAAACCTAGTGAATAATAAAAATAATATTTGCAATCCCATCTCAGCGACAATCAATCTCAAAAATTTGTCTAAAATATACCTACTAATTCCATGAGGTAAACTCAAACTAGGTATTAGGTATGTTGGACCGATTCAGACCGAGGTGAAAATGCAACCAAAAACATTCATTTGTCCAATGCACAGATCAATCTCCAGTGTTTGATGGTCTGTCATCATAGTACCAACGGCAAAAGCCATTAAGAGGGCGCCTAAAGGTCCACTAGCGCCACTCTTTTAAAAAAATATTATCTCGTGACTGAGAAGGAATTATGAATAACGGCTAGTAAGGACCCTCGGTAAGTGTGTCTAGAATTTTCTAATACCTTTTATAAAGTTTCATATTGAGACACGGAGCAACAAAATACGATCTAGAGGAATGTGGCCGCTTTTCTTTAGAAAAATACGGGAATTGCTCTGGTCTCAATCACGGAGGCATAATAATTACATAGCAGATACGCAAGCAGTCGTGGTTCGATACACAGTCCTTGGAGCTCCTCAGCAGTCGTCAGTCATGCGACAATGCGACACAAAACGTTTATAATAATCGATTGCGATAAAAAAGTCGCCTTGAGGTTTGAAGACGTTAAGCAGATTGCTGCGTAATAAACCGTATTATTGTAAAAAAACTTTATAACAAAAAAAAAAAATCTTAGAACTACAAAGTGAGAAACAACTTTAATTTCGGAGTCGGTGTCTTTGGTTTTATTGTATTTTGCGGTATTTTTTTTTTGTTAAAATCTTTTTATTTTTCGCTATTTATTAAAAAAAAATGTAAACCACTACTTGCTATGTAAATAACAGTGACAGGAAGTTATTACGTATTTTTTCCGCTCAGTGTATACTAAGTGGAACAAAATACGTATTATTGAAGCTAACTAAAAAACTACCCAAGCAAAGTTAATTAAATTTATACAGGACCACCGTGCAAGCTTTCTCTACCAAATGGAAAAATAAATTTCAAAATCAGCCCACAATTGACGAAAATATGGATGAACATACATACAAAATATATACAGACGAATTGAGAACCTTCTCCTTTTTTAAGAAGTCGGTAATAAAAAGTAAGGTGCATACCGAACTGACTTTGATTGAGGAAGTGGATTATTTATTGAGAATATTAAGGTTACTTTTAATTGGTATTTAATTACCCACAATAGTTATGTAAAATAGTAAGCGTGATAACAGTTTGTTCAGAATTAACTTGGTACTAAATCGATTCCAGAGATTTTTCAATAAAATCATGTCAGCACTTTCAGAGGTTAAAAACAGTTATCAAAGCCTGAACACTAAAGTTACACTGTAATCAGAGCCAGTTACAGCTCTGATTAACTTTGTTTAACTGTGCTGACATGATTTTATTGAACATCTCTGGAATCGATTTGGTTTAACTCAATACTGTCCAATATCCATTATTGTATGTACTATCGAAGAAGTTCATATCTAACCACCGTAAGGACTATTCTTGTTTGCACCGCTCGGCGGCTATAGAACCGGACCGGTAACAGATGTGGTCATCGTCTTCACGGGATTTTGTTTTGAAACTGGTTAGGGATATCAACTTCTTTGATGGTGGGTACGTATTCAAATATCAGTCAAAAACAGCATTATGTCGGCAGTACAAAAATGTACCTACAGTAAAACTAACAATGTGTCAAGAAAAAACAAAAATGCCCAAAAAAAGAAAAAAACTTCTTAAAGAAATACAAATTAAGCAGGAATATGAACTTATATTTGATTGTGTTTGAATATTAATGTGGATGAATGGCTTTTTATGTGATCTCGCACACTAGACGGCGGCAGCGACCAGGTAAACGATAGAAACCGATACGAATCGCGCATTTGGTCGCAATGGCCAACTAGCCGCAGACCATAAAATATCCCTAGACGGCCACGACTGGCCTGACTCGTGGCCGTTTAGTGCGCGAGATACCTTAGTAGAAGAAAGAAAGGATCCATGGTTTGTGTGAAAGATTATCATCTTTGGCTAGAAAGGGGGTGACTTCAGAGATGAATGCTAATAGAATAGTGGTCGCAAGCACTACTGCTGAGCATGAGCCTCACCTCTGTCCAAAGCCTCGTGCAGACTGGCGCGATGCAACACCGGTAAATGTTGTACCGTGAAGTTTTCTTATAAATTGTTTCGTTATGCTGGGGCCACTTCGCGCGCTCTCTGTTGCTTATAGAGACGTCGAGCGGTGCGTCAGCGAGAGAGAGCGCGCGAACTTTAGTTCGCAATAACGCGACAATGTAGCCCCAGCATCGCGTCGCACCAGTCTGCACGAAGCTCTTCAAGGAAAACAGGCGTGATGTTGTGTATGTGCAGGTATTGTAGGAAAATATAAGTATTAAAAAACATGCTCTCAATAAAAAAACAAACATTTATTTCAGACATTAAATCCATACAAATTACACAAAAAGATTTTATTTCGAGCTGCTTACTGTCTGTGAATAATTAACGATTTCCCAGTTCCATTGAACATACAATTTGCTGCGAGTTCAATGACCGACCTGCCGAAAGACTTGATTATGTGAAATTAAACAAACAACAGCTAAAAACGTATGCACAAAGAATGTGTCTAGTTTTCGCTAGAATAGTTCTCCACTTCGAGCGCGAAATCATTAAATTTTTGGCTATGGATAGTGGGAAATAAAAGAGTGAGAACGGTTTTTGTCAAAATTTTAATAGGCCACATACCTACTTAGATTAGATCAAAGACAATAGATACTTCTTATTATGTATTAGTTCCCGCCCCTGTTCGCACGGTTTTTACGTCTTGACAAAACATCGAGATTTCTTTATTAAGGCGAAAGCGTCAAGGTAGCCTGCGAAATTCTAA
Source organism: Agrochola circellaris (assembly GCA_914767755.1). Taxonomy (NCBI): domain Eukaryota; kingdom Metazoa; phylum Arthropoda; class Insecta; order Lepidoptera; family Noctuidae; genus Agrochola; species Agrochola circellaris. The sequence goes on along the minus strand of OU611840.1, from coordinate 19,195,803 downwards.
TTTTCTTACGATTTTTGCAATTTGCAGGTCAGTAACTATCATGTTCTATGTTGATCTAAATATGATTTGCGGCCGCATCAAATTTATAGAATTATAATCAGAAAAATGATCAATACAACTCTCTAAGTTCATGTAATCCCATTGAATGACTATTTCATGAAATCATGACATTTGTCAATTATGCTAACTTATGGAGTCAGGAGTTGTATTGCTGATTGTAATGATTATAATTATGTAAAGCCATATTTTTTACGGTCGCGAATCATATTTTAATAAACATAAAACCTGACACTGACCTGCAAAATGCAAAAAACTAAAGAAAATTTGAATCTCGCGGGCTACCTTAGCGCATCTCCCTTAAGGTAAATCCGCAGTTTTAGCCCGTGAATTTCATTTTTCTTACGCTTTTTACGTGGGCTCCAAACCAGGCGTATCACAGAAAAATATTTGACACTTGACCTCTACTAGATGTCATCGCATGCAAGTACGCAGGTATCGATAAATACATTAATCATAATCATGTACAGCCCGTATACAGTATACTCCACTATACTCCAGTATACTCCACTAGAGATCATTCTACATGCGCCACCCGTATTTACAACACCAAGTTATTTCGAGGCAATACTAGAATCACCTCGTTTGGCAGATTGATGATCGAGACATAATGGAATTGGTGTTTTTTTATGTTTTCTTATCGTCGCCGACTTAAATATTAACATAACATACATAGAATGGTTAAAAGAGTAAGCCGACCTCCGCACGGACGTAAAAATATCGCGGCGATTTTTTTTCGTGCACTGGACTCTCAACGCTCTGCTTAGCGCCGAAAGTTGAAGATCGAACAGTGTGTTTTTTCAACCCGCTGGGACGAGAGCGCGTCCCAAGGCGTTGGATTTTCAAAGCTCGGCTCAACACCGTGATTTGAAAATCCAATGCGCGATAATATCCCGCCGCGATATTTTTACGGAGTGGGCTTACTGTGGAGTTCCTTGCCCATTCTTCTCCATACGAAAACTATCTTTTAGAAGGGGCGACTAGAATCAATTCAATATTATTGTACATTTTGACGAGACTTCCACAGGTGAGAAAATAATGCCTGTTTTGTTTTCATTCGAGGTGACATCTAAATATCATGCCGTGCAGTTACTTATCGCAAAAACATTTCACCAGCTATTATGCAGGTACTAATGCTATGAAACCGATTCGCCGATGCGTGATGCTTAGACAGCACCTGCGCGTTGCCAACAACAGATTTCTAAAAAGTTCGTCAGGCACCGAACTTGACTTAAAAAACCAAAGACAAGTGTCAAAAATGTAGATTTCGAAGCTTACGAGTTGCTACAGGAGTGGCTGCTTAGAGATGTGATTACGTTAGACATTACCTACCTAAAAAAATGGGCATAAGCAGACACGGCAGAGGTCTTTAGCCTTTAATGGGACACAAAACCTTATCATAATCAGCCTATAACGTTTTCACTGCTGGGACAGAGGCCTCCTCTCTTTGAGAGGGAGTGGGCCGTAGTCCACCACGCGGGCCCAGGTCGGGTTGGTGGATATCACATCTGTCATGTGTTCGAATTTCTAGTTCTAGGACATAGTGTCCTCATGACATTTTTCACCGTTTTGAGAACAATGAGGATGAATAAATTACGCAAATTAAATTGCGTGCTTGGGTTTCAACCCACGAGCTACAACTCGTAAGTCGGGGCTACCACTTGGCTACTACTTGACAGCGCTCACATAAAACCATATTCGGCAGCAATAGGGTTCGAACTTATGCAGGAGCTTCGCACAGCAGGCGGCGGCAGCAGCAGTCGCTCAGCAGCCGGCAGACTTGAATAAGCGCAAAACTGAACACAGGGAGTGTGAGATTTTGCGCTTATTCAAGTCTACTTTAATTAGAATATTGAAATAGAAGCAACAATCATATGAAACCCGTGTCTTCATTAAAATTACAGACTATAATTTCATTACTTATTTGCAGGAACAATTTCAAATAGCCATGTTATTGAAAAAAAAAGAAAATGCTTTTATTCAATTACTAATAAATTTAAGTAGGTCTTATAATGAAAAATAAGTGCTCTTAATTAAATTACAGCATAGTAAATCGCTTTGCATTAAGCGTCGTGCAGACTGACGCGACGCGACGGTAAGTTTTCTTAAAAATTGTATTGTTTGAGTCGCGTCGTCGTGGACGTCGCCGCCGCGTCGCGCTAGTCTGCACGGCGCTTTAAATTAAATCTAGCCGAGATCTATAAACCTTACATAGTAGGAGCTAAGTAACATTTATAGATGTCATTGTCAAAATATAAAGTCTACGTCAAAGCACGAGCTAAGTAACGGATAGGTTATAGACTAAGATCTCGGTCTAAGTTAAGGGGCAAGTTCAGTCACACTAGCACAAAGCGTCTCGTCATCATTTCCATTACTTCCATTTGTTTAAATGCTTGAAAAGATTTCAAGTACCACTTGACTGAATTCGATTAGCCAAAAAAAATAACAACAAAAAATCTTGTAATAACTACGTAATAGGAAATGAATAGAAAAATTTCAATGACTTTTCCGGAAGCTACACTGTTTACTCAAGAAGAAAAAATTAGAACCTTGATGGTCATTGGCTGTTAGTTCCGGGTAATCAGAAGCCCGAAAGTCTTAACAAGGGGTACCGTGTTACCCAGTAACTGGGTTCTGGAGGTCGGATAAGCAATCGCTCTCTTTTATATAGCTGTATTAACTTCCGGATGGAATGAAAGCCGACCACGAAGTAGTTGGGAAAAAGCTAGGTAAATGTTGATGATCATTGGCTCCAAGAATGTTTTCTTAAAACCGAACAGCTCGCATGAGAAAAAAAAACTGTTAAGGCTCGTGCAGACCAGCACGACGCGTCGCGCTGGTCTGCATAAAGCTTTATCCGCAGCGTTGTGAAAACCCCGTTTTTCTATTCAAAAGAGAACGCGTTTTGGGCGGATTTATGACTTATCAACTGTGACCACCGCTTCACTCCTTATATCAAAATCTTGCCAGAGAAAATAGCTATGCATTTTTTTTTTAACACAATAATCGGCTAAATGGTTCTTGAGCTATAAGCGTTTTAACTGACAGACATCCGGTTTCTGAATTGATTTGAAGTTCAGTATAGGAATTAAAAATTTATTTTTGGCAAGCAAAAATGGATTTCACTTTAATCATTGCTAAAGTAGTGTTTTAAGTTATTAACTTCAAATTCTCAATTTATAAACCGGGTGTAAAAGGCGCTTTTAACTATGCATGGTTGCATTTACAAACTACTATTACTATATGTAATAATTTCAACGTAAACGCACTCGTTGCCGATAATAACAACCTTGCTTACACTACAAGGTCAAATAACCATAATTACTGGTAAGTTATGAAAGAATGTCCTTTCTACTGTAATTATTCTTGAGCAGGATGTGTTAAAGAATTTCTTTTTAAAACCTGTAATTTCGATACAGTAGGTTTGTATACAATATATTTATATATACTCTCCTGGCTGGAGAATACGACTTTTCATGTTACTTATAGCTTTTAGAATATGCCAAGGTTAAATAGTTGGCTTTGTAAGGTAAGCAAGCAAATAATTATTACTACGTTTTAGTCGAAACAACATCACATGCGTGACGGACGATGTGAAGTTAGGGGAATCAATTGTTAAGCTAATCGACTGCTTAAAATGTCTGAAATAAAATAACTGTAGGTGGCTCTTATTGTGTTACCTGGAAATTACGTCCTGGGTAGTACATATGTTTACCACTATAAGGCTGCGCGCACTTTGGATGCGTTTTCGTACGTATTTCACTCGTGCGTACACGTACGAACGCACTGGGTGCGACTTAGTCGTACGTATAGTTCCGACGTCCGAAAACAATCTGAACCTGTTGGGTTTTGTTCTATTTGACGGAGAAAAACGTATCCGGTGTACGCACTGTATTTGTACGACCATAGTCGTACGTGTACGCACGAGTGAAATTCGTACGAACATGAATCCAATGTGCGCGCGGCCTAAGTCCTTATTTCCGTCTCTCGCCTTTCTTTGAAAACCCATGTCTGTCTACCATGATTGAATTTAAAACTGGGGGCCTAAAACGGCCACTTTAGCAATTCTGATAAAAGCGATTAATTCCCTCCATTTAGGCAATATTTAATACACCAAATATGATTAAGATATGAATTGAATTGAGATATTATTCTGCTAATGTGTCACCATTTCACGAAAATTATAATTGCTGGGAATTCAGGAAATGAATTGCTTTAGCAGAATTGCTGATGTGGCCGTTTTAGGCCCCCTGTTGTTACTGTTCCCTTCCAAATTTCGGGCATGGCCGTCAATCTTAACGGAGATCAGCCAAGTACGCAGGAGATATTATAGAGGACAAGTGTGAGCGCAAACATAGGTGCGATCTGGACAGGTGCAGGTGGACGGCACCTCAATAACACTTTGCCCTAACTGGGAATCGACCACAGCTCAACAGCCTCGCTTGCTACGACGAGAACAATGGGGCAGTCGAACTGTTGTTATTTAGTATTTAAGGCGAAATTAGATTTGGTAATGAGAATCTACCAATTTGATGTTTCTTCAAACTTTTATGTGACTGTAAAGAAATGATATATTATATTCTATTACCCACTGATTTCTTCTTTCTTTTGCATCTATTTTGGGTAAAAGGCACCACTTTTCAGTATTCAGTATTATTGTTTTTCCATATAAGTAGTGTTTTTACTAACATCATAAAGATCAAGGTTTGAATTAGAGTTTTGTTTAATTAGGATCATGTTATAGGACATGTCATAATCTTTTCTTTTTCATCATTAAATTACATTAATTTAAAAACATAATGCTTAAAAAAAACTGTTATAAATGCAGCTCTTTATTATTATTTTTTTGGTTGCAAAACGTCCAACCTTCTTCGAACGAGATGACGAATTCTTTACTCGCTCTAAATACAACCCTATTGGTCACCATCAGCACAAATAAGGCACAGTTTCCTCTACAAAAACCTGTTCAACAAATAGTTTTAGTCTTTATAATAAACAGTTAGAAATCGAATACCTACTACGGGAAACCACAAGAAATAGAAGCCTCTGATTACAAGGAAATACAATAATACCTAAGATTATTACATAACGTAACGGTATTCAAACACATTTTGAGTTAAAACCGTGTAACCGATTTTTAATGATTTTATACTGAAGATCACGTCTAAACGAGTAGTGTTAATGATTTGGAAAAAATATATGTTCAATTAGAGCATTTTCTTAATAACTTAATCTGTGAATATTTTAGATTATGTTTATAATACATAGTGTATTTTTTTTTTTATGTCTAATAGGGATAAGAAACCTTACCTTCGCCATTTAAAAAATAATTTAATAATTTATCTTTTAGTATACGTGTTTTATTCAAATACCTTTTGATTTGTGTATAATAAATTAATAATGTGTCTAATTTGGGACAGCGGTCCTTGATGGGCGAGTGCTATAACTGGCTGGACGTACGACGCGTTGCGTGAGCTCAGTACAGAACCCAAGCTAACCACTCAAGGCCACTGCAATATGTCTTAAAAAAAAAACGATGGTTTTTCTTTCATCAAGAGGTTTTTCGAACTAGTGAGGATAAGTTAACGAAATGCTCTGTTTCGAAAAGATTTTTTTCATTTTCTTTGTATTTTCTTTTAATTCTAGCTTTTTGCTGTAAAATACCTAGGTAGGTATTTTCTTATTAGTAGGTACCTACTCGAAATTAATCTGCCTAGCCTTTTCCCAACCAATGTTGGGGTCGGCTTCCAGTCTAACCAGATGCAGCTGAATACCAGTATTATACATGGAGCGACTGCCTATCTCGCCTCCACAACCCAGTAACTGGGTAATACGTAAAGCTTCGTGCAGATCAGCGCGACGCGACGCCGCGACGCGACTCGAACAATACAATTTCTAAGAAAACTTGACGGTATAACAATAACTGGTGTCGCGTCGCGCTGGTCTGCACGAAGCTTTAAGAATTTAGGCTTTAAGTACCTATAATTGGTTTATTTGAAATAAATGGTTTGAATTTCCTATGTATCTTGTAGTTCAAATAATGATGTATCTTTAGTATGTACATATATATAGAAGGTCAAAAAGTTTAAATATCTTATTTGAACTATATTTACAAGGTCCAAATTGTAGTAAATTACTTGAATAAACTATTAATTTGATACATCACGTTTTTGGTTCACGGCCAACCGATTCTTTTTCCTTATTTTTGGAAACGGATCCCGCATAATAATAACAGTAAGTATTATAAACTTTTTTGTGATTAACCCTGTATCAAATTAAGTATAATAGGTACCTAAAGTAAGCAAATTTTCCTTTATCATTTGCACATGATAATCTTCTCGATAAGGAAAGACTCGAAATCGCCAGAATATTTTATTTTATAAAAATAGTTTTTAAAAAAATCTGTGCGGTATCTATCCGGCACGCGAACTATCTAAGCGCATGGACGATATTACGCTTCATGATACTAGTGCAGGCTACCAGGAGCCCAGAGAATGCAAGAGGTGTATTATAAACTATCACTGTACCCTGACACAGCCCACAATATTGATCTGTTTTCCATCAGTGTGACCACTTTTCTGTACAGTACGGAGAGACATGTTTGTAGGCTGTGGCTGAATACGTCAATCGAAATAGTAGTACGAGCAACGAATTCTATGTAGGTAGGTACCTGCATTTCTCTCGCACACCGCTATGGAAATGGAAACCGGTTTTTTTAATAGCGATAGCAATTACCAATAAATTATAGTAATTACGTGTATTATTATGTGCATTTTGCATAACTATAGTAACATTTGAAGTATTCTGTGATCGGTAGACTATAATCTCGGACCGGTTCCTTGGATTATTCAAGCACCTTGCGGATGTTGGGGTGAGCACACACTGAGTTATTTTGAGAGTCAATACACACCTTCAACTTGATTTTATTTTTCTACTTAATCTTATTTTTTTATTCAGACTTGAAGTTGGAAATAAAGATGTTGGTAATGAAAATATTGATTTATCGGAATAATTGAAGGTTGAATGAATTTGAGTGTTAGTAAAATAACAAACAAGGAAGACTTAACTTGGATCGATAGCAGGTTGGACAATACTTATTTTATTATAAAATCATCGTTTCCATAAATATGTACATGCAATCGCAGTAAGTATGTTATACAGTATGATTTAAAAATTTGCATCTAATTTACAATGGATTTATTAATCCTTTTAAATTTGCGGAACAAAGCTCTAAAACAACAATTCCGCTTTGCCGTATTAAAAAAAAAGTGCTAAGATGTTTTTGATGGTCCATTTTATCCCGTAATTACCTTTAAAGTGTGTGAACAATAACTATTAAGTACAAGCCGTTTATTTTAGATCATAAGAATATACTAACGTAATTACGTGTAAAATATGCCAAGTTTAGGTACTAAAACATAAAATTGTAATTATAATTTAGGAGATGCCCAATCATGCGCCTAAGACAAAAGAATAGATTTTCTCGCCAATACGGACCCAAAATTTCCCAGAACTAACGAACGCGCAAGAATCCTCGATGCGCACCTGTCTTTAGTTCGCCAAACTAGTCGGACAAGTGCGAGTAGGTACTGACGGGCGAGGAAGCGAAAGTTCCCTTTCGGGAAGACCTTCGGAAGTACTCGTACTTCGAACTATGTGGCCAAAGAGCTACGTTGCCACCGAATTGAATGAAGGAAATCGTATTGATATTATTGGTCGATTCAAGTTTGACTATACTTACTCCATTTATTATAATTAGAACCTGGTCCACCGAGCTCTGGTCTGGTGAAAATAGAGAATGCTCATTTAATAGTAAATAATAGTTCACACTAATTCCATGTGTAGTACATACTAATTCCATGCTACCATAAATATAGGTACTTATTAATTCCATGCTGCCATGTAATTATTCTAAGGTAGCCATCTTGTTCTAAACTTTGGGCGACCGAGCTCTGCTCGGGTAAAAATACGGAGAAAATGATTTTTTCCAGATATGAGACCTAGTTAGATCGATTTTTCGCTTCCGTAAACCATATTGCAACTTTCATCGAAATCGTTAGAGCCGTTTTCGAGAACGTGATTACAAATATATACAGGATGGAATTTTTGAACCTCACCTGGAGGGAAAGTACTCTAAATACTGGAGATATATAAGGTCAATCATAAGGATTTTCTATCTCCAGTATTTAGAGTACTTTCCCTCCAGCACGCGTAGCATGACCACCGTACAAACAAGTTTTGTCGACGGAAGAATAGACAAAATGACAGATTGTGACATTTTGTCTATTCTTCCTTCGACAAAACCCGTTTGATTGTTGTGAGGTTCAAAAATTCCAACCTGTATCTAGACAAATATTGCTCATAAAGGATACTAGCACGTCGCTCTACTTTCCACACCCCCTTTAAAAGGTAGTTTTCGAAAATAACGATCTGTTTTATTTATTTAGATAAATATTCGGGCTATGGTAGGTATATTTATATATTCCAGGTAGGGGTTCCAGGTAGGATTGTCAAAGAAGCGCCTAAAATCCAGTCTCGAAACATCTAAGTGCTGAGAAACATTCTTATGAAAAACAGATTGAATTTTGTTTATTTCAGCAGTCGCTTACATACTTTTATAATATAAGTATACACAAACATGCAGTACGGTGGGCCCGCGTCTGTGCGGCTCCGGCATCATGTACAGGAATCCTAAAGCTTCGTGCAGACCAGCGCGACGCGACTCGAACAATACAATTTCTAAGAAAACTTGACGGTATAACAATAACCGGTGTCGCGTCGCGCGACAAGTCGCGCTGGTCTGCACAAAGCTTTAGGCTTGTGTATATGAAGCTTCGTGAAGTTCCTTACATTATACACCATAAATCCATGATGAACTGTGAACCATAATTGAGAGCATTTATCAAAGTGATATTTTCTGTATCAACATTCAACAAACGCCAAATCAGGAAAAGGAAATGATGGCGTATCATCAGTAAATAGTGACAGGCGAAGAGACAAAGGGACATAAATTTTCAGTTCAACAGACATAACTTCGCATGATAAGAACATCGGTATGCCGGAAACAATAAGGTTTTAAACATGGTATAAAAAATATAGCTATTTATATTTGTATAATGTATAACCTATACATGTATACAGGTGGTATACATCTTGACACGTGACTATGCTTGTTCAAGGACGATAGGTATGCTTAGCGAATTACAAAAGTATTAATTGCCAAGTGATAAATATTTGTTGGCATAATTATTGTGGTTGCAGATGAAAATGTATAAATAATCATTGTGACTGATACCTTCAGCCCGCGTCCGCACGGTCGTAAAGGGATTTTATCGCGCACTGGATTTTCAGCTTTCGGTGTTAAGCCGAGCGTTGAGAATCCGACAGAGTGCATCTCACCGCGTCGAAGACACACTGTTGGATTTCCAACTCTCGGTGCTTAACAGAGCGTCGAAAATCCAGTGTGCGAAAAACCGACGCTGCGCTAAAAAAAACGCCCGTGCCTACCAGCTATCTAATTGCGTAACACATTTTCGTAAATAATTACGATTAATCTGTTACATTTTGACAGTTCAACAACATTCATTGTGTATTTACGTTGTTGAGGAGATTTTTTTTCGAACTTCCGAAGCAATGGATTAGCAATCTGTTTCAAAAACGATTCAGGTTGTGATTTGTCGTGCATTACGTAATTAGGGTACCTACTGGGCTTAGGAAGACATCGCTTTTAATTGTCGCAGTTGTTTTAGGTACATTTTCACACACGTCTTTAAAACACAGTAAACATACAGTCAACCTCAGAAAGATGTATTCATCGACAATTAATTATAATTATGTACAATCCCTTTTCCATAATTTTGTGTCAGCTAGCTGTGCCCGCGGCTTCGCTCAGGAGACTGTATTCTATTGGCATTATGAGTTAATCTGAACGTGAAGTCATATCCTCTACATCATCGGTTGATTTTGTTAATTCTAACTGAAACTTGTTAGTAGTTACATCTTTGATTGTTACAAACTTTTTAGTAGTACTACTTTGCAGCCGACTATCACCATCACCGTTTGAGCTGAGCTCAGTAGCAATTAATACAGTTTGGGAGCTATCAGACCTCATAAAATTTATGAGGTCTGATAGCTCCCAAACTGTTCCAAACATTTAATGTTATGGGCCATGTCAACCCGATCAGTAAATCAGAATCGTGGCATTTCCATGACAAATGTATGTAATATGTATAGATCGCATCCGTTGCCACATACTATACAAAAACACCCGCATGAACATTATTTATGATATACAATCAACATTGCGAGCGATTTTGCTTGAAGCGATACATGTAATTATTCCGAGCTGCTATTAAAAACTAAGTACATAATATGTACTTACTTATGTACCTACATGTGGGAAAATGTCTTGAACATTGTTTTAAAAACGTGCGAAGTTCTACATAATGTTTATTGTAGTATTCTGTTTTTTTTTTCTAAAGTCATGCTTTGTTATTATAAATTTAAGCAGTAGCAAGTGTGACGTAACCTTAATGTGAGAGAGAAGAAATCGCCTAATTTAAAACGCACGCCCCTCCACAAAATTTTAAAATGTGTTATTATCAATTTTGAAATGTGTATGCAACAATAAGTGGAGGAGATCCACGATCACGATTTTCACGAGTCATGCATAAAGTTTTCAAGCATTTTCTTGGAAAAGTTTCAATAATTCGTAATTTTGTTTTAATGCTAAATATAAGTATTCAAAACAATTTTTAACGAATACCATATAGCTTAACATACGGTCTATAAAATGATGTAAATGATCATGTGTAATTTGTTTTAATGTTTTTGGCTATGAATTGAGTTTTAATTATTACATCTATGGTTATGAATATCTTATTCGTCAAAAATACTTAATCCGTCGCTTTTTGTACGAATAAATAAACTTAGTATGTCTCTTTTTCTCAATAGTTTACTAAATAAGATTGATATTTCCCGATTCCAGCAAAATTAAATAATGTTTATTAACGAGCAATATTTGTATATATATAAGTAATATATATATTTGTAATCACGTTCTCGAAAACTTCTCTAATGATTTCGATGAAAATTGCAATATAGGTGTTTACGGGGGCAAAAACTCGATCTAGCTAGGTCTCATATCTGGGAAAATTCGTTTTCTCCGTATTTTCACCACAGCAGCCCAAAGTTTAGAACTATATGGCTAACTTAGAATAATGACATGGCAGCAGGGAATTAGTAAGTACCTACTATCATGGTAGCATGGTAGTATGAACTATCCTGTACTATTAAATGAGCATTCTCTATTTTCACCCGAGCTGAGCTCGGTCACCCAGGTACTAATGTATAAGATACGATGAATGAAACAATAAATCCACGAACGCTCAACTTCACAATGTTTGCTGAGCAATTATTTTAAATGTTAAGCGCTATTCATTCAAATTAATTATCTACAGTTCTTTAGGCTTTATCGGGAGGTAGAACCACGATGTTTAGTTGTCACGACTCAACTGCTGTGGGAATTACATTTTGAACTTGACAATCTAAGGAGACCTACTACTATACTTTATCGGATTAATTGTAAAGGTTGAGCAACGTTTGCTGAGATGGGTCCGTGGACGGGTGACCATCCATTTCATACCGAGACCCTTCTGTGTCTCGGAAACCACGTCAAGGCGTTGGTCCTGACTGTCATTCATAGATCTTTGACAGACTTTTATACGGATAGTCGAAGCCCGAAAATCTGACCACCAGTCGTTCCAAGGGGTATCGTGTTACCCAGTAACTGGATTGTGGAGGTCCGATAGGCAGTCGCGCCATGTAAAATAAGTAGGTTCTGGTATTCAGCTGCATCCAGTCAGACTGGAAGCCGACCTCAACTGAACACAGTTGAGAAAACGCAGATGATGACTTCATTTAGTATAGGTTCAGTAGGTAATGGTTTTTTATTAAATAATAATGTAGGTATGTTTCCTCCATAAATCATCATGACAAGAAGTAAGAAGTGAAAATAATGTTATTAAGGTGTGTTCAAACATTGAGCGGCAATCGTGCGTGGCTGTCGCGCGAGCCGTGCTGCGCTGTGTTTGGACGACTGCCGGCCGCGAACGCTTCTGTCTACCTGGCACGTACAAACCTTTTGAGTAAACATTCGTCACTAATTAGGTCTGGCTATATATAAGGCTAGGCAGATTGATATTGCCAACTGAAGTGCGCGGCGTCTCTCGGAAGTGCCGCGCAGTATTGCCGTGCAAACATTCGTCGGTTTGGTCCTAAATGTGCGCGGCAGAAATGTGTCCTGCAAGCGCCGCGTGTTGCTGCCGCGCTCTTGTTTAGACAAACCTTTAGATGTTGGCTAGTTCAATGGGTAAGGATAACCTTGAAAAACTTAAAGGGCATTAAACAAATTATTGACAGCCAGACCGAAGACCTCTACGGAGGGCTAAGACATTTGCCAATCGCTTTCAAAGCGTTTTGTATTTCTACGATTTTCAACAAAATTGACATAGGGTTTTCGGTTGCTTATGTTAATCATAATCATCATGATCGCTGATAGAATGTAATTTTGTCTCTATGTAAATTCTACTTGACCATTGCCAAAAAGTATAAATTTATGTTCCATTATTATTTGTAAATATTTAAAAGGAACTACTGATGCTGAAAAAGATTACAATGGAGGCTGAGGAAAACGTTGCGCATGTGCTGTTTGAATGCATAATGTCACCCAAATTAGAACAGGACTCTCGGGTCACCCAGATCTTGAACAGACTAAGAGACCTAATTTACTTCGGGAGGAAGATGGGCTGGTTGGAATAACCAGCGACCGACGCCATGTCCACTGAAGTCTAAATGCGGAAACAAATCCCGGTAACACAGACGGATCTTCATTGTTTTACACCCGTGGAAAGGTAACTCAGTATGCTCAGCACTGGTCTTGGCAGCTAGGTATGGTATACCTACCTATGTATGAAGAACAAGGTCCCAAATCGCTTACAATAACAATCATTAAAACAAAACGCAAGTACATCATTTACCGGTCGATTGACGCAAGTACAACTCGATTTGTAGTTTTTAATGCGAAAATTATTTCAATCGTGTAATTATGCGGTGATGTCGGCGACACCTTGAAAGCTAATGAGTTTACAGCCAAATAAAGAGCGGTTTGAACAATAAGTGATAAAGAGTGTTGACTTAAAGGAATAATGCAGTAACCGACTTAGCACTCAGTACACGAGACGACAGTCAAGTATATGCTGAACTGTCATTGTGCGGAATGCCTGTACACTGCGGGGTCAGCTTATACTGGAAATTATAGCTTGATAAGTATATGTCGTTGTGTGTAGGTATTTGTTCTTTCATTAGAGGTACCATCACAGCAAGTTGGTCTACTACCGACGTGGCTGCGGCCTCGTAGTCTGACTGAGTATAGGTATTTGGTTTTATGATAGATAATTATTTATTATCTATTAGGCTGTTACCCTTTCGCCGTGATGAGCCATTGTTTTATAAGTTAAAACAAATTCGGCGGGGGACTGTTGTGCATAGTGATAGAGTCTCACAGATATCCTTTTACGTTTTCTAGACCTGTCGAAAATCTGAATTATCGTTCTTCATCTCTATGAAACGGCGAAGAACCACATGTACCATCAAAGAAGTTCATATCTAACCAGTTTCAAAACAAAATCCCGTGAACATTATGACCACATCTGTTACCGGCCCGGTGCTATAGCCGCCGAGCGCTGCAAGCAAGAATAGCCCTTACAGTGGTTAGATATGAACTTCTTCGATGGTACTTACTAGGAATCCTAACTGTTATTATAAATGCGAAATTGAGTTTGTTTGTTTGTTACGCTTAAACAGTCGCGGTAAAACGGCTAAACGGATTTGAATGTAATTTGGCACATGGGTAAAATGGATTACGACATACGATACCTACTTGTAAATTTTTTCCCGGAAGTAAGTTCTCGTGGGATAATTTCTGACATCCACGTGGAGAAACCCGCTGACAAAAGCTAGTTATGAAATAAAGTTGATTCGTACTGATGTTTTAGCTCTCTCTTGGTAATAAACTGACCCATAGTCATCTTTATTTTCACAATTTCAGCTCAAGCAAATAAATGATTTAATCTGGTGGTGTTCCACAAAGGATGGGCCACTTAACACCGTGGTTTGCGTGTTCTGTTGTCTACACGTTACAGGAACTGATGGACGCTACTAAAGGTGCCAAACTAGTTGCCGAATTCTAGGTCGACTTAATTAAGATTGTCATCAACACGCTTGGAAGGCGAAGAATTATGAAATAAAACTGAGGCTTTACCGTTTTATTGACCTCTTCACTACAATGAAAAGGGTAAGTATATAATGTCATTTTCCGAGTGTTTCAAAATACAATTTGTTTGTAAACAAAGCATTTTTTTTTTTTGTAGAAAACCCTCGAACGTTGTAACCGTTTTTAATCCTACTATAATATTATAAACGCGATAGTTTTATGGATGTTGGTCATTGTTTCACGCGAGTTACAGAACGGAATTGAATGAAATTTGGCAGACAGATAGTTTGTAACCTGGACTAAAACATAGGATACTTTTTATCCCGATATTCCCACGGGATCGAGACTTAAGCTTCGTGCAGACCAGCGCGACGCGACGCCGCGACGCGACTCGAACAATACAATTTCCAAGAAAACTTGACGGTATAACAATAACCGGTGTCGCGTCGCGCTGTCGCGTCGCGCTGGTCTGCACGAAGCTTTATGCGGGTGAAACTGCGGGACGCAGCTAGTACAAAATATTCTTATACTACCTACTGACGGAATTGGAATAAACAATGAGAAACGAAAACATCCTGCCGAAACATTTACTTAAGTCCTTGCCGCACTCCAAATATAGCTGACGATGCAGAATACAAAGTCATTAAGACTCACGTGTAATATTTTGCATTTGTTGCGTAATAAATAAATAAATTCAATATGGACAACTGCCTCGTTGGGCTGGTTATTCCAAGCGGTACCGCTGAGCACGAGGTCCTGGGGTCCGATGCTCAGAACAGGCCAAGTATTATTGGGTTTTCCATCAGTAATTTCTCGGTTGTACCCCGGACTCTGGATTTGTGCCACGTTGATGGCAATAGGCTCGCCCCCTATTACATGGGACTTAAACATAACTGGCGAAATGTGGGTGTACTATTGGTACACCTCTGCCATAACTTTCGAGAAAAACAGGTAGGATATTATGTTATGAAATTCAAGATGCATGCAAAGTCATTAAGAGTCACGTGCAATATTTTGTGTTTCCTGCGATATAAATTAATTAATTCAAGATACAAATATATCATTGAAAGTTAAAGTTTTAAAAAATTGTGTCTCATTTGCATGTTTAATTTCTGCGTAGGTGCGCTTGCGTTGCGAAATGTTCGACGGTCAGCTCATTCATGTTTTTCTTTTACGAGGTAAACAAAGTTGTAAAATACGAGTAGTTTGATGTGTGTAGGTTATCGTTACTCTCAATATTGATAAACTATGTAGTCCATAATACTAAAAAAACACATTTAACTACATTAACACACATTCTACTCTCTTGTGTACTGCGCCACTCTTGTCATCGTCTTCATCCATAACATAAGTTAAATTCACCTTTTTATTTTATTTTATTTTATAATTTAAAAATAAATGTTACAACTTAAACTTATCGATAAGCATTATCCAACAATTCACATAATATAATTTGGTATTTTAACATTAGCTTTGGAAGTACAGTATACAAACACAGACGACACCCGTCTTATCGACCTTGCCGTCGAGTTCCACCGCGATCGTGACCACGACCCTCCCGAGTAAACGATACTCCCCCCCGACCCTTACTCGAAGATGCGCCAGCCCGCGTCGATGCTGAGGCTGTAGTCTTAAATTCCCCTATTAATAGTAACTTATCCTTGATCCAGCCTGCTGTCCTCCCCTCAGCGACGCCCTAAGTAGAGGTTCGTACCCCACAGGGGGTGCCCTTAGCGAGCGCTCGCCTAGTATTAATTTTGAATAGTTTATGCCCCTTGCTGGAGGCTTTGAGTGTAGAAGCTTAAGCCAGCCACAGGAAAAGTCCGGTTAATCAGCCCTTAGCGGCCTTGACCTTAGCGGCCACATGCGAGACGACCGAGTTAAAAAAAAAAAATTGCCCTGGAAGCCAACCTACTCAAACTTAACAAATTCGGGACCTAAGGAGTTTACACTTCCATTCTGTACAGTTTAAAGATATAAATATTTCTTTTGATACAAGAATTCATACAAAGACTGCTGATAACACTAAAGGTAATATAATGGTAATAAGTACCTACGCTATTATCGTATACAAATGGTGTTGTTTGTAAGTGTTTTATTGTTCAACAATTTTTATTCAATAAATCTTAATCTTATCTTATCTTAACCGCGGACATTTGCGGTGAACCACTTTTCACCCTTATGCCCTTAGTAGTAAGGTTAAAAGGTAGTTCACCGCCAGTGTCCGCGATGGTACATCAAATGTTATGGAGAAACGGAGAAAATGTAGAGTTAGCTAAATGTAGAGTTAGCTGTAAGTATCGTAACACCTGCTTCCTAGAGTTGTGTAATTTGCGTAACACACAATTGTAACTGTACCGTAGGACAAAAAACCATGCAGTTTTTCGGAGTATAAAGGCTCGTACACACCAGCGCGACGCGACGGTACCACGCGACTCGAACAATACAATTTCTAAGAAAACTTGACGGTATAACAATAACCGGTGTCGCGTCGCGCTGTCGCGTCGCGCTAGTCTGCACAAAGCTTAATACTTTCAAACAAACGACGGGCTGTGTGCGGTCTGTTGTCAATGGAAACCGGACGTATACCGCGTCAGCTCAGGTAATACCAACACGAACTATTTGTTTAATAATATACACATAGAATTACTCCAAAAGAGACGCTACCTAATGGTGAAATTTTTATTAAGAGTCTGTAATACATCAAATTGCTGAGCATGATTCTCCATTATATCAAAAATACTGCAGATTTTTTTTTTAAATAAATATATATATTTAGTTGATTGAATAAACTATGTTTGATGAAAACACGATTCCATAAAGTTACCTCCAAACCGAACAATAAACCGCTGGTATTTAAAAATACTTCAAATTAGATCATGAAACTTTACATATTAACTGAACAAACTATAAAGCAACTACAAGGTTTTTATTTTTAAATCATCCTACCGTTATTTTCGCCGCCAAAAGAAATTACCTAAAAAATAAATATTAATAATAAAAATATAAAAATTACTACTTTAAAGGCTCGTGCAAACCAGCGCGACGCGACGGCGCGACGCGACTCGAACAATACAATTTCTAAGAAAACTTCACGGTATAACAATAGCCGGTGTCGGGCCGCGCTGTCGCGTCGCGCTTGTCTGTACGAAGCTTAAAGTAGTAAATTTATTTACCCTCGCTTTGTTCATAAGGAGAAAGAGAGAGAAAGAATGAGCCTTTAGTAAAATTAAATCACAAATATACTATCGATCGACCCTCGCGGGTTTTGTTTAGCCCCGACTTCTCTCGGACCTTCTCAACCTTCTAGGTTTCGTCATCACGGTCATTTTGTATGTTACGATTAAAGGCTAAAGTGTAGGTGGTACACGTTACAATGTAACATTTTAAAGTTAAAAGCTTTTTGTATCTAAAACAAGTCATACCTCACATTTCCTTGTTTTTCAGCCTGTTTTGTTATTTTGTTAAATATTTCCATACTTCTCATCGTATTTGTAAATATAGCTCATTTTCGCTTTACTTTGTAACTTTTAACAAAATCAAATACTTACTTAACGGTTTCTTACGCATATTTTAATCATTCAGTTCTCTGCGAGTGTTGTTTACTTGTAAGTGACAAATTAAAAATACCTAAAACATTCACAAACGTATGTTTTATTGAGTAAATCGTTGAAGTGTATCAATAAATAAATAAATACCTACTAAATCTTATCGTACAGGTATGAAATATCATGTTTTTCCGTCATTGTTTCGTTATTTTCTCGAGCTAGTACCACTAATATACAGATATATGATCAACCGCCTGCCCGATGGGATTTCCCATCGGCAATTTCTCAGGAGCCTTAACTTAGAAACAGAAGTCTAAGTTCCAAGCTTCCAACCTCCACGTTTCTAACTTCAAAAATGCCGAACTGCCATACAAACTTTTATCCCCTGCATAAAACCTCACTAGGGAATGATAAAAAAAAAAAAACATTTTTTTTATTTATTTATTTATTGGTAAGGCACCTCAACGACTTACTCACTAAAACATACACATACAAAAATCACATACAGTTTTAGGTATTGTGAATTCGTTACGTACAGAAGCACAGCACTAGCAGAGAACTTAAAGATTAAAGGACGTTTAGTTCTCTGCTAGTGCTGTGCACTTCTGTAAGTGACGAATTCACAGTGCTTATCTTCGTTATTTATGGAATTCTAGTGTCTGTGCGTTGTCTGTCAGTGAGTGAATAAATTTATGATTTTTATTTAATAAAATATGCAAATATAATGACATTTTCCATCAGATTTTATCCTTCCTACTTATCGGAAATGGAAATATCTTCCTTAAAGTATAATACATACGGAAACTATAAAAATCCTAAACACTATCGTAAGTAAAAGCTATCGTCGCAATAGGTTTTATCCTAAAGTGTGATGCAGTGCGACATGATGACGTCACACACTTAGTCATCTAATCGATGCAAAGTGACGAAGTTTTATAGGTACGTTATGTTCTATATATCTTACATAATGTCTGGGTGTGTCTTGGAATATTTTTCGAGGTTGATCTTTCGATTTCGAGGAACTTAGTAATTATTGTCCCTTTTTAGGGTTCCGTAGTAATAGAAGTCGAAATCGTATTTAAGTCAATAATCACGATTTCTCAAATCTATGAAGTGCTAATTTCGAAGTGAATTTTGATTACTTTTGAAGCATAACACTACTCTTCAGTCAAGATGCTTAGTTACTTTAGAAAACAACTGTTCCAAAAGTATTTGATGAAAATGTAAACAAATGGCTTAGAAAACGTATCTGTGGATGCCAATTACCTACTTAGTACTATGATTTACATAATCAGCCTATAATGTTCCCACTGCTGGGACACAGGCCTACTCTCTGTGAGATGGAGTGGGCAGTAATCTACCACGCGGGCCCAGTGCGGGTTGGTAGATGTCACACTCTTCGAATTTTTGGTTCTAGGACATGCTGGTTTCCTCACGATGTTTTCCTTCACCGTTTTGACTATGATTTGAAACGAAATGCTAAATATCACCTTTAATTTCTCTCTGGTTGTAAGGTGAAAGTGTTCAAAGGTTTTATTTACACTTTCATCAAAAACTTTTGGAGTAGATTATAAGATATAAATGATTAAAAGATTATAAGATATAATAATAAATGTATATTTTTCTGCATGCTTATGGGGTAACGTAACTTTGTGTTCTATTAGATCCAAGACCCATGCCCCCCATACGCCAAAAAATCTTCAAAAAGTATGACAAAATCAACAAACGCAACATCCATACTTAATATAAATTCTAAAGTAATTGTCTGTTACATTCACTGAACGCATTTTGATTTCCTAAACTTGGTTGTAGCCTATCTGTGTGAGGTAGGCCATGACCAGGTTTAGGACACATGCTACTTTTTATATCTGTAGTATATAGGTTCCCGTGGAATCATTTCCAACCTCAACGCAGGCGAAGCCGGGGGCAAAAACGAGTTGTAAATTACGACTGTATATACAACTTGTAATGTGATAAAATAGATCTTAAATCGTCAGGAAGTTTAAAATGAATCATGTATAAATATTAATAATTATAGTACATTATCGACCTCGATACAACTCGGAGTCGCCGTGACCGCCAACGTTGGCCAAATATTGGCGTTTCGTCACATCGACCCACGGATGACAAATTCGGAAAACTTTGTTTTGAGTTTTTGTTACGTATTTGGGTTCATAAAAGGTTTTATTTTATTTGTTTTGCTTGTGTAACGATGTGTACGTACCTCAAGAAACGCTGTATATGGGGGCACTTAATTGATACATACATATATAATTAATAATACAAGAATTTAGCTACATAATATAAAAACAAAGTCGCTGTTTGTGTGACCGCTTAGATCTTTAATAGGGATGATGCCTGGGTAAAAAAATGAAATTCTAATTATATCATCAGTCAGATAATAAAAAAATATATGACACGTATTTTTTACTTTATAATATTAATAAATAATTACTTAGATAACACGCATTTTAAGTTAGGGAGTGGGGGTCGCTACGTCAATAGTGTGTATAAAATCTACATAGGTACTCGTGACGTCACGGCACATTTTACCTCAATGTATCGCCGTAATCTTTAGATTACGTAAGAAATTAAAAAAAAAAAGTATACAATATTTCTTTATAATCTCAAAGACGGACTAAAAAAATTTTTTTGTCATGTTCGCTATTTTCACCATCATTTAGAGGATTTATTCCGGATGGTTCATGTGTATTACTAACTACAGTACATTTAACTTGGATAATATTATAATCCCATCCTTTGATAATATTATTATTGATATTTAACTTGAATATAGCACAGGAATCAGAATCGTCGCCAATATGCTATAATCACTTCACACGAAACTTTAAATAAGTGAGTATTTTCAAGAGTACTTAATCGATATTTAAGAGGGCTCTAATACCGTAAGTATCAGGCTTACTAATGATCGAATATTCTTATTTATCGCTTTATACGCTTTATACAGTGTCTTCCTCGATTTTTAGAAGGCTATTTTTACAAGATGGCATAAGAATTTTACTACGTCATATTATGACGTACAAATATACGATTTGTGGTAATATTATTGTAGTGTGTTATCTAGCATCCTAATATAACTAAGCAAGTATCCTAAGTTCCTTACTAATATTAAAAATGCGAAAGTGAGTTTATTTGTTAATCTTTCACGCTAAAATGGCTGAACGGATTTTAAGGTAATTTGGCTTATGGGTAGACAATGCCTTGGAGGATACTTTTATCCCAGTAGTACGTTTCCATGGGATAATTTCCGACCTCCGCGTGGTCGAAGCTGCGGGAGAAACTAGTTTTGAATAACGTCAAAGTCCGGTTTCTGAAGAACACCTAGGATCCTTGAATCAACTCTACATCATTTAACAGTCACAGAACCCGCGGCGCACCTACTAATCTCCAAAAGTTATGAATTGATTTTAATAAAATTTTCAGTCAAAGTCAAAGTCAAATAATTTATTTCAATTAGACACATAAGAGGCACTTTTGAACGTCAATTTTACACAAAATAGAATTGATTCTGGTCGCTCCTTCCAAAAGGCAGTTCTCGTATGGAGAAGAATGGGCAAGAAACTCCACCGTTAACCACCTTTCAAAATGTTTTTACAATATTTTGTATACTATAATTATATGTGAAGACGATGCATCTAGAATAAGATTACTATACCACGATAGGTATTACACAGTCTCTTGGGGAAGGTTTAGGGGTATATTATATACATATAAGTAGTATATAAGCTGAGCTGCGGCGGGTTATATAAATGCAGTCTAAAAAACAGTTTATACTAAATATTTTTTATTATTAAATAACTTTCCATCTAATTGTAGAATTACAAAATGATAGTTGAAATTAAATAGTTACGTACATAATATAATAAGCTAGTAGTGTTCATATACCGATAATATCCCCATGACTGTATTTATTAGATTGCTACCTATTTAGAAAACCCATGAAGCAGATTTTAATGTAATAAAAAATACCAACGTAGCGTCATTTACCGCACGAATCCTAATGAAAGTCGCTTTTCGCGTTTGTCTGTATGTCCGCGTTGTTCTTCTAAACCACGCTACAGATTTTGACGAGGTTTTCAACATCGTTTTGAGAGCAGTGGTGATGAAATAACTTTATTTTAAATTTTTACAATAGTTTCTTCTTTTATTAATGTGGGTACGTCTGCTTGGGCACAATTTTTTGGTTCTAACAAAAAAAATGTGCTCAAGCATAATGTCTATTGTAAAGAGCCCAAACTCTAAACGTCAACGAATTATAACGTTGCTTAATTGAAGAGTAGAACTTTGACTTAGCACGACAACAGAAGTGACAGGTATGACGTTTAGTCGGTTACTTGACAGCTGTCTCGTTACGTGATTTTTTTGTTTACCTTTTTTAACTACTTAAACCTATGGAGTGGTGTATACTCTATAAGCATAGATTGTAAATTAACTAAGCTGGCGTGGGTTATGTAGGTTTCGTGCAAAATTCTATTCTATTATTAGATTATTTATAAAATAATCTAATAATAGATGGTTTTATCCAATTGTTGTTTAGTACATAAAAAATCGAATAGTTAAAGCAAAAACAATAAAAAGGTTGATAAAAAAATCAATAAAAGAGTAGATAGAAATAATTCAAATCGATACATAGGTATTATTATTATGTATGATATACCTAAATCAATAGATTACCTAATTTATAGTGCCGTTTCGCTGTTTGTGGTATTTCACATAATCATAGCTATTTTAGTTTTGAAAATAAACGTGTTCGAAACAGTTCGGTCCGAATATGTAATCCACTTTAATTTATGAGTTCATATTTTTTTGATGGGTGGCGAAATGTGGGTGTTCTATGGTTTTGTAATAGCAAGATGTAGACATCGACAAGAATTTATTTGATTGTCTACAATATATATTCCATAATACTGTATCCTCGTGTAGCCACAATTAAGTATACAATGTGTAATATGTATGTTATGAAATAAAGATTGTAGTATGTATACATGTTTTTGACGCTGACAATCATGGGTAAATTATGGGTACCTACCCATGAACATAATTATACAGTATGTTAACTAACGAAGGGCGTTCCCGTTAACCCGTAATAGTATGGCATCCACACATAAAAATAAAAATAAAAATAAACCATGAAAACAGTTTTTTTTTTGTATTGAAATATTCACAAAACATATTAAATTGATACGTAAAGGAACACGCCCACTTGTCGCACATTTCTTTCCACGTTGAAAGACAAGCTGCGTGTACAGATACGCTCTATGTTTATATCTCCAGTGTCATACCTAAATATTGTAACACTTATTTATGAAACATTTATTTTTTATTATCTTTTAAAAATACGTAAACCAAATTATTAGCCATGAGAAACTTTACAAAACGGTTAAACATTTATTAAAATCCGATCACCCCGCGTCGTCACGTCTCTCAAATTCAAACGAGTCAAATTACATTATTTTACGAAGCTTCACAGATTTCATGGGTATCGATATCAAATGAACAAAAACACAACAATTTTTTTTTTTTTTTTTCGATTAATATATATTCATCAAAATAATTTAGTTTGACCCAGTATATTATAATACTATGTTTAAAAAAAACATGTTTTCGATTAAAATTTGCAATCAAGCAATAAAAAGACAACATATTTTTTTTTGAAGATCAAATCAACGTTAACTTTTGATCTTATTTTAGTTAATAATTACATATAAATACAATATTATGTTTCTATAAATAAATATATGTATTTAGATCCGCAACACATTCAGAAATCGATTATAGTGATTAGCAACGATTATTGTATTCTATAAATAATATTATAAAACGCAATAAATTCCAAAGTAACTATAAACGTACCTAAATGTCAAGTTAATTAAAAACCAGCAATCACAACATAGACACCGACAGGGAAATCTACCAACTTTTATAGAGTTACTCATTTTCGCCAAAATTTTCAACTATATAATAGTGACGTGTTAGTAAACTTAGTTGTTAGCAGGTAAAAAGGAAAATGAACAGAAAACTAATACTTAAGTAGAGGAAAATTATGTATTATGAAGTTTAATACGTCCATTAGTATGTGCATCACTATTTTCTTAATTATCTTCACGTAATGTGTGTTATTACTTGATATGTTACGGCCCGGGCGAAGTGCACTGGCTGGGATACCCGGATACAGCAAGAACTATGATTTTTCCTGTCATATCTTCGTAGGGGGATATTATACTATCATAATTATATAATATAATCATAGATCTATGAGTCGTAGATATATGACAGTGTAATATTAGAGACTTTATGAGCTTTGTTATAATATATTTTTCAGATATAATCAGTGATAACCTGGAACGAATTTCTCACCGTTTTCAAACGCAATATCATATCAGCAAGCTTGTTACCTATTCCCTGAAGGCAAAAATACTATAATAAGAAACTTAAAAATATTATGCTGAGGTCCCTCTGCTCGGTCCCCAGCTGTCTAATTATGTAACATATTTTCGTAAATGATTACGGCTAATCTGTTTCATTTGACGGTTCAACAAAATTCATAGCGTTATTTACGTTGAAGAGCAGATTTTTTTTCGAACTTATGAATCAATGGATAAACTATTTATTTCAAAACGATTCAGATTCTGATTGATCGTGTATTACGCAATTAGGGTACTGGTTATGCAAAGTGCTTTGGGTTTCCCATTTCGAAATTCTCAGTAGAAGGTGATAGTGATGCGTCTCGATTTGTGCCCGGATTATGACATTTGATGTTTGACGAAATCATACATTACATTGAAATGATAACAGCCGTTTCGCAGACCACAGGCGTGTTACTATTTTATCAAGTTATCAATGTAAACGAATAGCAACAAAAATTAGGCAGCACGTGGGCTTGCTTACAAAACAATACTAGAACAAGATTCTATTGGACATATACCAGTTTTTCGCCTACAAAGCCATTAACTAAAGGTACTTCGACCTCCCAAACTAGCGCGGGCGATAACAACAGATACGCCAAATCGACGTAAAAAAACGTCAACTTCCTATGTTAGCTCAAGTACAACCATATACGTCGAATTGGCGTAATTCTTGCGTACTTGTGTTCTAAGAAATTATGTCATTATTACCATTTTAGGATGTGCTTTTGCATCCTAATTGTGTTGCTCATTCTTTATGCTCTGTAGATAGGTAGGTACACCTGGACGATACGTTCGACGAATTTCAACGAAATTGAGCAGATGTACAATTCAGATCGCTCATTGTTTATTTATAACAAGTGAAACGAAATCTGTTAGACCTGGTAAAAAGATAGATAGGTACTGAGTACTTACCTACATTTCTGGGCAATACGTTGGACGAATTTCAAAGAAATTGAGCGGATGTGCATTTGATTCATCAGATCAGTTTCAACTTTGTTTCTTTTTAACAGCTGAAACTAAATCTGTTGCACCTGTTAAAAGTACTACGTAAATTATAATATTTCTGTGTGGTCGCGATTTTTGCTTCATTCTACGTCGGTACCTATCTAATAATCACATTCAGCATAATCCTTTGTTTCCGGACTATCGCGATATCTACCTAAATTATCATTAAGAAATCACTAGGTAGATATAACGTTCAGAGAGGCCAACAAAATTATTAGGTAGTTATAACATCTTAAGGAAATCCAGACGCAAATTGTATATCCTTTGAAGCAATTCTAATCTATATAGTATGTTCTTAACATCCTTATTTTATTACACTTAAGCAATAAACAATCGTCAATGATAAACATAGGTAATGATCAAGATATCGATAATTCTATATTCTGTTTACACATTCCCGTTATTATAAAGATTAGGTAGAAAACGAATGATGAACGAAATATTAGTTGGTATCGGTATCGAGTTTGTTATCTTGCAGTGCCATCCCTACATGGTGCAGCCATCCTGGACACACGGATGACTAAGGGAATGTCGTCACAGCCGTCTTGTACCTTTTTGGACACGCCTTTATCAAAACGAGAATCCGCTTGCACATTCCTTGGACTTGAAGTTGATCAGACTTGGGCCGATGCAAGTTGTTTTTATTAAGTTTATTTGGAATATCTCTGATGTTGATTGGTATTTCATGAATAACAGGATTTTTGGAGAAGGAAATTGATACTTGAGTAGATTTTTGAGGAACTTAGGTACCTATGTAAATGTGTGTGCGTAGAGCCTTTGAATAATATAGGTAAGTACAAAAAAAAATTGTGATTATGAGTAATCATCTATTAATTTACATAATATTACTAATCACAAGTTAATGTCTATACATTTTATTTCTAGGCATTTAAGATATTTCTTTTAGATGGAAAAACACATAACAAGTTTAGTGTAAAAATGCACTTAAGTCACAGGTCATGTTCTTTCCGTCATTGCGAGTTTTTATTGTACTGTACCATTTCTGGGAACCAGAGGGTTACGGGGATATTAAAGGTCGAAATGCCAACTTATTTCATGTTGCATGCACCCCTGTTCCTTTGCACGCATTCGCACAATGTTTTGCATACATTGCGCGTTACCGTAGGTAAACAATGACTTTTCAAACCAATTTCCCATAAATAATTTTTGCACAAACATATTTAGTTTGATGTCGGGGCAGAATGCATAGCTGACAGCTTGTGATGGGTATTTTTACATCATGTATGCTTGTATAAAAAATATTATCCAATATTTTCCTATGACGATATTTATTGCATTTTAACTATGAGATCTTAAACGAAAATACGACAAACAGATAATTGGCGTATAAGTAAAAATAAAATGTCGCATAGCATACCTAATCAATAATCATAAATTATCTTATATTAAAATGAGCGGGCCTAATTTATCACCAAACACACACAAACAACATAGACAATCCTATGAACAGGAAAATACGCTACAAATATTGATACACCAGGCCCAAAAACTTGAACATCACTTACTTTTTCAGCATGAAAGCCTTGCTGAGTTCCTTCAGGACAGTGGAAACGATGGCCCCGGCAGCCGGCACCGCCAGCACCGAGGCATCCATACAGGCTGAAAGCGCGGCAGGCGCTAGGACGCCCAGCCGACTCAACCTTGGATTATCCTTCGACATCACTATAGTCTTTCAACTCTAGACCGACACTTGAACCGTCTACTAGTCGTAACTCGTAAAGTCTACTACTCGTTACTCGTAAGCGCGCGACCGTCACCGCACAGCGATCCGCTTCGCACGCAACTTGAGAGCTGAATGTTGTCTTGATCCGAGTCTGCGCGGGCGCAGGTTTGTGACGCCCTTACTACGGCCCGTCGAACGAGTTTACTAACAAATGCACGCGGGGTGGGGCGAGATTCTCGACCCTCGGAAGATGTCCAGTTACGCAGGTGATGTACTGAATGCACCTAGTGGGGTTTTACCCTCTGCGAAAATTATTTAAAATAATTACTAAGGTGAAGAAGTAACGGTTATATTAGGTATCAGTCTTTAGTCATGTGGAAGTGTTATTTACCATAGATCTATCTTGAATCTTTGTGTAAACTGACTTTCTGAGTAGTAATAACTTAATTTGTACTATCTTGTGATGAATCTTCCGCTTTGCGTTGTTCACGTCCCTTCAAACCTTTGTTTAGGGCTAAACAGATAGTATATTGACAGTAATGCATAATAATCCAGGCAATTTTAAATGCAAAATGCAATAATGATGATCCCATTTATAATGTAATTTATTATGTAATTTGTGGACCTTGTACATATTCAGAATGACATACAGGTATAGACAAGTAATACTCAATGAGAAAACAGCGATATTAAATGAAACACGCGCCTCTAAAATTACCTACTAAGCTTATTGTAAGGTTATCGGTAGGTAAACTTCCTACTGAATGATTATTTTTCTAGCCTTATCCCATGGTGTTGGGGTCGGGTTCCAGTCTATCCGGTTGCAGCTGAATTACAGTAATTTTCATGGAGTGAATGTCTATCTGAACTCCACAGCCCAGTTACTGGAACACGATACCCCTTGGTAAAACTGAATTAAAATATATACCTGAGAATACCTATATCCAATTAACTAAAAATAAAATTAGTTTTTTTAGATAAATCAGGAAATTTGTATGTACAATTATAGCGATATTCAAATCACTATTGTTATTCTCTGACAGTTTGGCATGGATTTAATGAAATGGCTATAACATGGCATGGCGCAGTGTGTCAATTTAATTTAAAAAAATATCTCTGACTGTACAGAAAATGAGCCAATAAAACACAACAGAACTAGCTCTGCCCCCAGAAAACCAGTTTTAAATTTAAATCAGAAAGAAGGAACATGGATATACCACCTTTGATTTTGATTATGATATAACACGATGGGTATTAAAAACTCGTATTAGCAAAGACTTGTTGAGAAAGACTTCATCCGGGGAATTCCTATCACTTGTATTCATATTTATTGTTGTTATATCACTACCGCCAAAGAGAATTACACTTTGTACTGTATAATTATAAATATAATTGTACAAAATAATGTATGCATATCAGCAACACTATCGCTTAGTGCATTATTGATGATTAGTACCTACTTAATACGTCAAACAAGATTGGGTTAAATTCTCAGCTAAGCTAAAAATGCAGTTGTAATTTTATAAAATTCAAATTCTTGACCACTAACTTTTTTTTATTCATAACACCCTGCGCTCTGGAGTCACATCCCGAAAATTCATCTTGTATAATCTAAAAGATGAGTAGTCTACAACAGAAGAAGAAGTTCCCATGCATAATGCAGTAAAAGATTGCAATATATGTACCTAAAAGCATGCGTACGTGACATACGACATTAGTCCTAACATCTGTAACTCCTTCGAAGAATCGATTAGAGATACAACAGGAAAGAAATTGTTTCTACAAAATTCCCCTTTGCTGATTACTGAGGAGGAAAATGAAAGCTCTGAACACTTGAAGCGAAACTTGCGCAACTGTTATAATGATTGCATCTTCAGTACAATCTTGACATTTGATTTCAAATTAAGAATCAAACTTGTTTAGTTAACCAATAAAACTTCGCCATGCATGCTCTCTCTGGTCCATTATGCTAATTTATCGTGACTACATTTCAAGGTTACTACGCATTTGATTCATATGCTTCATCGGATATTCATTCATCACCTTCATCTTATTCGTCGGTTTGAACCTCTTTCTTTTTCGTCGTATCGATGATTCCACATTAGTTGTGTTTTTACCAGAATTCAACAACTTCGAACTTTTGAGCCTGCTACCTCGTTCTGAAGTAGCGGGTCACTTTAGGAGTGCAACTTAAAGACTCCTGGAGACAGGCGCGACGTGTTAACGCTAGAACAATTTTGGTTAAGTTTTCATATAAACTGTTCCCACAGAGTCACTTCGCGCTGTCGCGTCGTGCTTGTCTGTGGGAGCCTGCATACCGCTATCTTTCTTAAGATTACTAAAATGGTAGTTTTTCGATTAACCTATCATAACAATCAAACTAAAACGTTCCCACTACTGGGACACAGGCCTCCTCTAACTGGGATAGAAAGGAGATTAAACGCTAAATAATCATCCTGGTCATCATGGTCTTCTGCAGTCTCTATAGTAGATACGAACCAGATCCGCCTTGAGGCAAATATCAGCTCGTCGCCATCGTCATAAAGCCTCATTTAGATCCCTGCGTTTAGTGGATTGCGTATTTGGAGGCAGCTTCCGAGTAGCCTTTGTGCCTCGCGTTGAGCCGGCTCAAGTAGATATACAGTTTCACTTAAGTGTAATGTTAGCGTCTATATCCGCATCATAGATAGATGCACAATGGTTGATGACTTACTAACAAACAGGCTATCATTGTTTTATTATTCCATGGCCTCCCATTATGACGTTTTCGTTTCACACTCCCATTATTTTGTGCCACAACACATTTTAGTCTGTTTATCACTTTAAGTAATAATTAATAAAAACAAATCCGTCATAATTACCTATTTCAAGGACACGACTGCGTCCGCAATACGGGTCAAGGGCAAGTCTATTACCGTATGTTAAATTATTAACGACTATCACTGACACCTATTATTAAATAATAAATGAATAGATAATTCCGTAATAATTGCGTTTCTGCGTGTTCGCGTGATCGGTGCTCGGACGTCAGCGGCGCGGACCGAACAAGAACTAACTAAGATTGATCTAATAGGTTTTCCTGTAAATAACGCATTAAGGATATTGAAGAATCGATTCTTCAAGTAGTTGTAATCAATAGAAAGGTTGCGAACTTGGCTTTAATACAACAGACTTTAGATATTGTTCGAAATTAAACAGTAATACAGACTGTATCCTTAAAATTCCGCTACTTAGAACAATTAGGTCCTACGTAACCTTTGTTATATAAAAAAACAAATGATCTATTTCTAATATCCCAATAACTTCAAAGTTCACGAAGAACCCACAGTTACCGTGGTACATCATAGTCAAGACGTCAAAAGTACCGTTAAGTTTCTGGACATTGACAAAGTGACCACCAAAGAGGCGTATTGTATCAATCATACAAAAATATTGGATTAACTGTATTCACGTCGGAACGGTTCAACTTACTAACCTAACGCCTATGGACTTATTATTGTAAAGACGTAGACAAACGACCTCTTTTGGTTGGACTCCGATTTGTGACTGACAAAACTGACTCAGCAAATTGGTACAGTTGGCGTCCGATTCTATAACGGACTGAATCGGTCGAGTCGGTGTCCGATGTTATATAATATTTTATTTATATTTTATATAGTATAACATTGCCTGGTATTTATGTTTTTGTTATAGGGTGGTAATCAACCAGTCGGTCAAGATGCAATGGTAAGTGCAAGTGGTTACTGCTGACTAGGAAATGTATGCAAACTCGAGGCGTTGCAGGTGCTTAGCCATCCCAGAGACATAGCTGAAAAGGTACCCTTAAAACAGACTGACACAGACTCCATGTGGCAAAAGAGTTGGTTACATAATCATCATCTTCTTCTAAGCGTTTTGATGACATAAAGTATTAAAATTTTTGGCCGCTTTAGCTACAAGTCAAAGAAATTTATTTGTAGAGAATGTCAGCTCCGGCCGACTTGAGTTCGACTTCAAAGTTTGTTAAGAGATTACCAGCCATGCTATTCTGTAAACATCTCACCGTGAAAACTTGGGTGAAGTGAGCTGTCATTAGTGTCAATCCCTGTGGAATGACAGCTCACTCCACGCTCACTTCACCTAAGTTTTCACGGTGAGATGGTTACAGAATAGCACTGCAGGTCAGCTACGGTAAAGTGTGCCCAGGTGGAAGACTCTCCGATTTTTCGATAAGCAGCATTTAGATTAAGTAGTTCCCAGAGATCACATCTTGCCCTGGAGGCGTTGCACTTACTGTTAACAAAATAAAAATGAGTTAACTAAGGCAGTTCCGCTACCTTGGTGACTTGTTAATATTTTTACCTCGGCATAAGCATTATCAGCATATAATGTTCCCACTGCTGGTTGTGGCCTCCTCTCTGTGAGAGGGAATCTTATACAAATATATCTAAGCTTTGGTATAAAGTTATTTCTCTATAAACTGGATTTAAGTTTAATTGTAGATACTATCACTCTGGGACATTTCGGAAACATAAGAGTGATTGTTATAATTTTTTACAAGCCAGCCACTAGAGTTGGTGAGGACAGAAAAAGATGCCGATTCATTCCATCTTAGCCTAAATATAGTTAAATAGTTGGTTGTCTGCACTAGTGGGACGGAGTAAAAATATTTACTCATATGCCAGTAGGTCGTTGTAATTATCCTTATTACTGTACTAGTATAATAAACACGCGTAGGCTTGACGTCTTCATTCATAATCTCGTAACCGTTGGATTTTGTACTCGACACGGTTTTCTTACCCACTTTTGGCTAAATTAGGCCTTTCAATCAATTCGTTGAAGCTGTTTTATGAAGGCAGGTTGAGTTGGATGCATTTCATCGTAGAGCACGGCACCTGCGCCTCTGTGCGCCTGCGCGTTAGTGATCGTAAGGAGCTGCATGTAGCGGCGGCCGGAAGTTTGGTGTCTCCGTACTTTTGCGGCACTTCGCGCCCGTCATGCGTGCTACACAGTTTTTTGGGTTTCAATCGCCGCGATTTAGCACCATTCGGCATAACAGGTCGGTAGAATATACATTCGATTTTGCCGCCCAGTGTGTGCCGAATCATGTCGACCTCAAGGTTCACTTTTTACCCGACTGCGCGACAACAAAAACGAGAGTTATGTTTTTCACGCGTATCTAATCTATCTTTGTTTGATACTCTTTACACCCTCGAAGCATCCTCACGGCTTGATGGACTTTAATACACGTGGTGTCTATGGACTCGTCGAGGTCACTCGATTTTCGTAGGCTAGGTCTTGTTTTTGTAAAATCAAAATGGCGGATTTTAGACGTCAATAAATAATGCCCGGGATTTTTTTTTATTATGACCATAAGGGGTATCAAAATAAAGGCCTTGAGGAGATGATTCCAAAAATATAACACACTATAAAATTAAAAATTAAACAAATTGAAAAAGAGACAAAATACCTGACTGCAAGTCTCATGCAGTTGGTGGCAGTTATTTTAGTTCAATCACAGATTTGACTGCTTAAAAAGTGAGCTTGTTTTGAAAATTTTAGTTGCAGTCGGGTTTTTTGACTTTTTCAATTTTATTTTACTATAGGTACGAGTATAGGTACTTCGAAAAAAGGAGGCGGTTATACATTTCTCTGTAATTACGTTAATAAGGCCCATGGAGCTTATGAAAGCGATTGTTCCACATGTGTGACACTTGACAGAGAGCTCTACAACGAACTAAAACTACGAACTTTTTCTAAAACTCTATCCGTCTTATTCCAAAACACGGACTAAATTTGGTACTGGGTTTAGTACTAGCTTTAGTACCATGACTAAATAAAACGTTATTATAAAATGAAGTTTATCTCTAGTTCCAGAACTATTTATGGTACTAAAGTTAGTCCGCCGAGTCCCCTAGTTTATCTTTGGTACTAATTTATTTGACGTTTGGGTTGTCATTGTTTTGGTGTTTGTGCGGGTCTATTTAAATAAAAATCATAAAAAATAGATATTAATATGATCGACTTGATGAATTTAGAAGATCTGGATATGCTGGAGACGTCTCGGCGATCTTACAGACATCGTCATCGTGAGAATCCATTCGAATTGAGTGACGAAGATTTCAGATATAAGTATATAGGTTCACAAAACGTTTTGGAGAAAAGATAGTGGATGTTTTACGTGTGGATTTATCCCACGACCCTCGAGGATGCCCCGTGAGTCCTGAAGTGCAAGTAGTTTGCGCATTACGCAACTGGGCTCGACATGAAGTATGTAAACTTGGTCAATGCTAACCTAACATTAAAGATAAAATCCAAAAAATATACAAATATTATTGTTTTATTCGTAGATTTAAGACGATACAACTGATTTGCATAGTGTTTTTCAGCCAATTGTCAGCAAAAAGTGTAAAAAGGTAGCGGACATTTTGTCACGGATGTCCCGAAGACTTATAAAAATGCCCATTACTCTAAATGAACAGGAGGAAAGCATTAGGAAATTCCGCAGTATTGCTAATTTGATAATAGCATTGCTTAGGTACCTAATAATAAAAAAATCCATGTTTTACAAATCTTTTCTTCAGAACTCCAGTTTTCACCTCTTTAACATAGACATTCATCTCAAATTACGCGCGCTGCCGTCATATGTAAGTCGCTCCACTTCACGCTAGAGGTGTAAAAAAATATGGGAACATGATTTTAAAAAGCGCGTCATAAGTACAAGTTGTTCTTGTTCAATATATTGTAACCTAAACAAAGAATTATTTATGACATATTTTTGTATTGATAAATAATTTTTTATGCATTTCAAGTGTTATTATAATATCAACATTTAGAGAAACAGAACGTTGCTTCAAATAAAGCCTGCGTGAACGAATGAAAGAATGCCATTTTTGTTTCTTATCTGTGGATATTATTTGAACCATGAACCTTCTTTGGTACTAACTGATCCTCGAATAGTCTTCGTTTTGTAATAAGAATACATTTTGAGCCTGGAACTAGCTTTATTACCGTAACAATCCAAGACCTTTTAGTCTTGGTTTAAACCATTACTTATGCAGTTTTTTGTAATAAGACGGTTTCCGTCTTATTCCAAAACACGGACTAAATTTGGTACTGGGTTTAGTACTAGCTTTAGTACCATGACTAAATAAAACGTTATTATAAAATGAAGTTTATCTCTAGTTCCAGAACTATTTATGGTACTAAAGTTAGTCCGCCGAGTCCCCTAGTTTATCTTTGGTACTAATTTATTTGACGTTTGGGTTGTCATTGTTTTGGTGTTTGTGCGGGTCTATTTAAATAAAAATCATAAAAAATAGATATTAATATGATCGACTTGATGAATTTAGAAGATCTGGATATGCTGGAGACGTCTCGGCGATCTTACAGACATCGTCATCGTGAGAATCCATTCGAATTGAGTGACGAAGATTTCAGATATAAGTATATAGGTTCACAAAACGTTTTGGAGAAAAGATAGTGGATGTTTTACGTGTGGATTTATCCCACGACCCTCGAGGATGCCCCGTGAGTCCTGAAGTGCAAGTAGTTTGCGCATTACGCAACTGGGCTCGACATGAAGTATGTAAACTTGGTCAATGCTAACCTAACATTAAAGATAAAATCCAAAAAATATACAAATATTATTGTTTTATTCGTAGATTTAAGACGATACAACTGATTTGCATAGTGTTTTTCAGCCAATTGTCAGCAAAAAGTGTAAAAAGGTAGCGGACATTTTGTCACGGATGTCCCGAAGACTTATAAAAATGCCCATTACTCTAAATGAACAGGAGGAAAGCATTAGGAAATTCCGCAGTATTGCTAATTTGATAATAGCATTGCTTAGGTACCTAATAATAAAAAAATCCATGTTTTACAAATCTTTTCTTCAGAACTCCAGTTTTCACCTCTTTCTTTCTTTTGTTGTTCCATTTTATAATGTAACTCAAACACTATGTTGGGGTTGTAATGCCAAACAGTGAAAATGGTATGTACTTGTTATGTTATGTTATGTAAATGAGTAGACGAAGTTCCCTTGATGGATTTATTGCTACTGAATATAATTACACAATTGTTCCACTTAAATGCTATGTTAGAGAAATGCACAGCTAAACAATATCGATGTGCATTATTGAGTATGACGTACAAACTACTACAAAGGTCAATGTACAGCGTAGCTCGTACACACTACAACTCACGAAAAAACCACGTAACAGTAACAGTAATATTAAAAACAATAATTAATACAACTATGAAGTGCTTTTATTTATTATTATAGGACGCAACATAGACATTCATCTCAAATTACGCGCGCTGCCGTCATATGTAAGTCGCTCCACTTCACGCTAGAGGTGTCAAAAAATATGGGAACATGATTTTAAAAAGCGCGTCATAAGTACAAGTTGTTCTTGTTCAATATATTGTAACCTAAACAAAGAATTATTTATGACATATTTTTGTATTGATAAATAATTTTTTATGCATTTCAAGTGTTATTATAATATCAACATTTAGAGAAACAGAACGTTGCTTCAAATAAAGCCTGCGTGAACGAATGAAAGAATGCCATTTTTGTTTCTTATCTGTGGATATTATTTGAACCATGAACCTTCTTTGGTACTAACTGATCCTCGAATAGTCTTCGTTTTGTAATAAGAATACATTTTGAGCCTGGAACTAGCTTTATTACCGTAACAATCCAAGACCTTTTAGTCTTGGTTTAAACCATTACTTATGCAGTTTTTTGTAATAAGACGGTATGGCTCAAAATGTATTCTTATTACAAAACGAAGACTATTCGAGGATCAGTTAGTACCAAAGAAGGTTCATGGTTCAAATAATATCCACAGATAAGAAACAAAAATGGCATTCTTTCATTCGTTCACGCAGGCTTTATTTGAAGCAACGTTCTGTTTCTCTAAATGTTGATATTATAATAACACTTGAAATGCATAAAAAATTATTTATCAATACAAAAATATGTCATAAATAATTCTTTGTTTAGGTTACAATATATTGAACAAGAACAACTTGTACTTATGACGCGCTTTTTAAAATCATGTTCCCATATTTTTTTACACCTCTAGCGTGAAGTGGAGCGACTTACATATGACGGCAGCGCGCGTAATTTGAGATGAATGTCTATGTTGCGTCCTATAATAATAAATAAAAGCACTTCATAGTTGTATTAATTATTGTTTTTAATATTACTGTTACTGTTACGTGGTTTTTTCGTGAGTTGTAGTGTGTACGAGCTACGCTGTACATTGACCTTTGTAGTAGTTTGTACGTCATACTCAATAATGCACATCGATATTGTTTAGCTGTGCATTTCTCTAACATAGCATTTAAGTGGAACAATTGTGTAATTATATTCAGTAGCAATAAATCCATCAAGGGAACTTCGTCTACTCATTTACATAACATAACATAACAAGTACATACCATTTTCACTGTTTGGCATTACAACCCCAACATAGTGTTTGAGCTACATTATAAAATGGAACAACAAAAGAAAGAAAGAGGTGAAAACTGGAGTTCTGAAGAAAAGATTTGTAAAACATGGATTTTTTTATTATTAGGTACCTAAGCAATGCTATTATCAAATTAGCAATACTGCGGAATTTCCTAATGCTTTCCTCCTGTTCATTTAGAGTGATGGGCATTTTTATAAGTCTTCGGGACATCCGTGACAAAATGTCCGCTACCTTTTTACACTTTTTGCTGACAATTGGCTGAAAAACACTATGCAAATCAGTTGTATCGTCTTAAATCTACGAATAAAACAATAATATTTGTATATTTTTTGGATTTTATCTTTAATGTTAGGTTAGCATTGACCAAGTTTACATACTTCATGTCGAGCCCAGTTGCGTAATGCGCAAACTACTTGCACTTCAGGACTCACGGGGCATCCTCGAGGGTCGTGGGATAAATCCACACGTAAAACATCCACTATCTTTTCTCCAAAACGTTTTGTGAACCTATATACTTATATCTGAAATCTTCGTAACTCAATTCGAATGGATTCTCACGATGACGATGTCTGTAAGATCGCCGAGACGTCTCCAGCATATCCAGATCTTCTAAATTCATCAAGTCGATCATATTAATATCTATTTTTTATGATTTTTATTTAAATAGAACCGCACAAACACCAAAACAATGACAACCCAAACGTCAAATAAATTAGTACCAAAGATAAACTAGGGGACTCGGCGGACTAACTTTAGTACCATAAATAGTTCTGGAACTAGAGATAAACTTCATTTTATAATAACGTTTTATTTAGTCATGGTACTAAAGCTAGTACTAAACCCAGTACCAAATTTAGTCCGTGTTTTGGAATAAGACGGTATGTGTGTGTGATAACAACCTACTGTAGATAGTAGAGGTGCATTAGCGGTCCAGCCTTAACAAGAGTTCCATTTTGAATACATGGGTCTTAGAGTCACTGAAGATTTGAATGATGTTATTGATAAGCTGTAATGGGTTACATGTCGCCTCGCAGATTTGCTCAGTGCTCAGTGGATGTTAAAGTCACTTTATTCAAGGCCTTCATCAGCGCTGTGGGTCAACTTTACTCAGAAAGCCTATAATGCGTTGCGTATCCAGTATAACAACGCGTACAGAGCATTGCTGAAGCTTCCCAGGTTCTATAGTGATGCCGGTATGATTTTTCAGGCTAATATTGATGATTTTTATGCAATAGTACAATGGGCTCCAGAGAAACCTCACCCTCTAGCATTGTAAAAAATAATGCAAAGGGGTGTGGGGCTTCTCTGGAGCCCATTGTACGAGTAGTACACAGGCTCTGGAAAAATTCTAATAGATTATTGTAGAAGTTTGCGGCGCGACTCGGCAGCGTAATCTTCGGGAGGTTCACTGAGCTGCACGTAAGTGCAGTAGCTCGGTGACTCGGCCGGGGAACATGATGTCAATTTAGTGTCGTATTGTACTTAATTTTATTGTTTTGTTTTATTTTCATAAATAATGCCATATGCTTGCAAGTTGATCTCATTGTTATGTAGTGTAACTATACCTTTTCTAAAATTATAATCTGTTAATTAATGTTAAAATTAGTGCTGTAATTTATTATGCATTCTTAAATAATTCTATTATATTCTCTGTGATAGAATGCAAATTGTAATGTGTAACATTGTCTGAAATAAAGATTGATTCGTTTGATTTTGATTTGATACAAGACCAACGTCGTCGTTTCAGAGTACTTACCGCAATGACGTGATGGGTTCGTGAGGAGCATGCAAAATAGCATACACCAACAAAGAAGCTCAGTATGAGTAATAGAGATGCTCCTTAGCGAAGGTCACTGAGGTGTCACGTGGGCCAGCCACGTTTTCTTGGCTCAAAAAAGCTGCGGAACAGCGCAATTTTAATGAGAGTTAAATATCTTCCAGGTAATTCTATGCGATATGATGCATGAGATAGCTTCTATTATTGGATCTTTGAAGGCCAATGCTGCAGTGGGCTTTGATGGCATTTCTACAACCATGATAAAAAGGTACTCTGCAGACCTCACACCCGTACTATGCCACATCCAGTGCCGGATTAACCACGTAGCAAGAGTAGCAATTGCTACGGGCCCCGCGCTATAGGGGACCCCGCGTATTCAAACCCGGGCCCCACCTCCGCCTGAGCATAATTTTTTGAGTGAAACTTATTAAGTGGTATATTGAATTTACTTAAAGTCTCAAAAACGTGATACGTACTACCTTTGCCGACTAAGACGTCAGAATATGGGTAATACAATTTCTAAAAGTTGATTGCAAATAGACGTATTGAGTATTGTTTTTTTTTACCACTTTATACATAAGAACCCATAGCAGATCATAAAATTCTATAAAATTTGCTACGGGCCCCGCGCTTGCTTAATCTGGCACTGGCCACATCATCAACCTCATCATCATACCTCGCCAGCCTCCAGCGAACTCCTTCAACCATCACCGTAGTTCCCTTGTGGCAATATAATAATTACAAATCTCATCCCAATGGTTAACAGTCTCAGATATGGTGTTAGTGGCTAAATAATTATGAATCTGTCTAGTTGTTGAGCGCCTCGATATAAGTTAGTATCAACGTATCTTGGGTTGCCGGGTCGCGCTACCAACCAGCCAGCTGGCCATACATTTTACCACTAGGTATATGGGACCAGATTAGATATATTTATGGAATCCGGAGAATATAGTCGCGTAACTTGGGTAAGACCAGCAGAGGTCTACGTTGAGCTGGGTTGATGAATTATAAATTATTTATAAACGAAATTAGAAATGAAGGTAGGTAAAACAATCTGATAGTACTTAGCATGTAACAAAAGTCGTTAGTGCATTTTAGAGTCAGTAAACTTTTTACTAATATTGATAACAAAAAATGTGCATTCATGTTATTTCTTAATAATTAAATTACTTGGTAACCATAACCAACCTCCACATACTTAATTGAATACCGTCTAATCTCGCCGGTCGGCAGATCGGTCGTCGTCAGTCTATTCCTACTCCTTTATTATCTTATCTACTATCACGTTATTATTACTTTCTAGAGACGGCATCGAATCACAAGTATAGTTACTGTTGTTGAAATTCCTCAATTCGATAGAGCTGGGTACTCTTTCGTTGGGGAAACTCCAGTCTAAAGACCTGGGTCTCCTCTTGCTCTCAGCGACGCGCGTCAATTGTTTTCTGCTGACGGTGTACAGCCAGTCATCGGAGTTTGAACGTCCTTTATCGGCACTGATCCTTACTTCATCTTTGCCTTGGAGATCAATTGGAACATTAAGGAAGCTTGGTCTGCCTGAGAGCTGACCCAACTGTCTTCTGTGGTATCTCCTTCTTAACTCGTTTCCTCTCTCGATCTCATCTCTCCGCGCCAGCCAGTAGTAGTGCGTTATGGGGTCCCGCGGGCCCCAGTGTCGAGTTGGCTTGAATGATGACTTCAGTTTCTGCGGAAGAGTAAGCGTTTCCTCTAAGACAGGAACTAGTGATGAATTCTTAGCATGTGTCGCTAGACAAGGCTGTGGCCTTAAAATTAAGGCAATAGGAAAAGTATATTAGATGCCGCTTAGGGAAATGGCGTTACATTCGCTCTCGCATACTAAACGTCTTATCTACCTACAAGTAATAAGGAACTCGATTTAATGATACACTAAATTGCCATTTAGTAGGTAATTAAAAATGTAGGTGTATCTATTTTTAAACATAATCGCTTATTATGATAATGGCGTTTTTACTATACCTATGAATTGGTGTACTTATCACATTTATCTTACGGGGTATCCTTATCAAGTTAATTAAAAATATTTTTTTCAATTTAAGGGTTTGTTTGTCATGTCTATGCAGCTAATTCAGCATAATGATGCATCAGCTACTAATGCCCTCATATGTTCCTGATAAGTATGACATTTAATTTATCGAAAACTACGAGGTCCTTTACCGCTCTTCCAACACGCTTTGAATCAAGAAATTAAGTGCCTACCTACCGCACGCAATCGCAACTTTGTTCATGATAAATAAATAAATAATGCTACAGCGATATCATGAAAAGGAAAGGATCACAATATTATTAATGCTAATTATAAAATTACAAGACATTATTTTCATTTAACTAAAACACGAAAATGAATCATCATTAGCGTTAGCAGAACCAGCAAATAACATACTACAACTACAATAAACAATCGCTTGCCAAACAAAACAAATATTACACACACACACACAGTCAAAACAGGAGGTAAGGCAACTTCACATTATTTCTTACCCCAATGATATCATATTGAACCTGCTTCGCTACAGCAACTGAAGCAAATACAATGAAAATGAGGAATGCCAGTGCAGCAGTGGATGTCATGGTGATGGCTGGCCAAGGAGCCTCGTACCACTTCTCGTCTCGGATGAAGACCATCGTCATCCACCAGACGGTGAAGGGGACTATGATTCCTGGAGCCGCACACCAGCCCAGTACCCAGACCCTTGCGAGCTCGCGACCCGTCAGGAATTCCACGTCTTCTACGAGAACTTTCCAACCTAGAAAGAAGGGAAAAAAATTAGTAGGTGCAGGTCGAGTCCACGCCGCTTGTTTTCGTGAAAACTTTTGTTCACAGTTGTATTCACGGACTCTAACCTAACCTTACTTAGCGAGAGGAGCTAGCAGCTATCCGAACTAATGAGATGTGGTGACATTCACATCAAACTAAGCTAATTTAGCGCCCAGTGTAGTAAGCACAGTTTTGTTACAACCGAGGGAAGCGAGCCCACAGACAACACAATTGAGTAAGCAGAGCGTGCTTGTTCAAGCAAAGAGTCAGAATGATCATAAATCCATCGCCCTTTAGAGCTTTCAACGATCTGTGGACCGATTCTATCAACCTTGCTGGCTTATTCCCATACTCATGTAGCTAGAACATATTGAAGAAATGCCGTGGGCGTGCAAAGACCATCCATTCTAATTATGAATATCCGATTTGGGTTTAAGAACCGCAATCGAATCATTAGAAAACTTCTTCCACAGAAAACAGATGATTTGAACCTATGTACTTGGCGAAAACTGCATGTTTGTAGACTACACGAG
Organism: Agrochola circellaris; assembly: GCA_914767755.1. Lineage (NCBI taxonomy): Eukaryota > Metazoa > Arthropoda > Insecta > Lepidoptera > Noctuidae > Agrochola > Agrochola circellaris. Next base: position 19,154,244 of record OU611840.1, on the reverse strand, counting down.
TCTGTGTTACTGAACTCAGTATTTTTATTATGAAATCTGAAGATCCCTACAATATAAGAATACTGTATTATCCTACATCCGACAGAGTATTTACGTTATTGTAGTATTTGTGAGTGTTTATGTTATTGTACTATTTAGAAGGGTAACCCTTTGTATGTCTTACCCTAGTGTTGTGCCGGCTGCTTCTTCACCCATTATATTTGGTAATCCCCCTTTTCATAAGAGTGTTTATTATAAACGACTAAATGTTATGTTTAATAGGTACCTACATTCATGCATTATACTCCAGCTAGCGGCGACCAGGGCCAAGAGAGAAAACATCTCAATCAAACCAGTTTTTTGAACACAAAGTGATCCACTGGCGTTAACATAAATATCTTATGGAAATATTTAAAAGACCGAACGCTTGGACCGGCTTGGAGTTAGCAGTACGCCACTACCATTTTGAACGTAATTCGTTCATAAATTAATATACTATTGGCAGGGGTTCATCATCTGCATAGCCTTTCCCAACTATGTGGGGACGGCTTCCAATTGGATGCAGCTAAATATTAGTATTTTACATAGAGCGACAGCCTATCTGTTATCCGAACCGAACCAAAATTCTGGGCTTCTGACTACCCGTAACAACGAGATGTCAAAGACCTATGAATGATACCCGGGAATAACGGCTTAACGTGCTTTTCAAGGCATGGAGGGGTGTCGGTATGTAATGCATGGTCACTCATCTACGGACCGATCTCGTCAAGCATACCTAGTTTGATCTTCGATCGACTCGTGCAGTTTTTATTATTTAGCCACAGGGGCTCAAGTGCATCAAAATAGCCGCTACCAGTGATGATACCTACTTTAACTGTTCGATGCTCCCTGGGCAGTTTTAAGAAAGCATAAACCTTTTTTTTCTTATATTATTCGCGCCAATCTCCAAGAGACTCGCGGAAAAATAGGTAGATAACAATATTATTTGTATTTAAATAAAACAGGGCGTTGAGTACACTTGAGTATGCGATCAACGTATCATTTCCACAAAGGTTAAGTAGGTACTATAATGGTTGGATGGACTGTCGGTTACCGATTCATTGGTATTTAATATGCCAATATTTTATCAACGTGCTGTACAACGGAAGGATTCTTGTAATTCATAATTTTTTATTTTATTATGTGTTCGTTATATTATTATATAGGTAGTATATATTTTTTTTATGTTGGTATGGCCAAGCTCTTGACCTCGGTCTCGCCTGATGGAAAGTGATGGGTGAGGTCTATGACGGAACGAGAAGTTGCCTGCTCAATCTTGCTTTGTATTATTTAGTTTATGCTGGATCTGTGATACTGAAGTCAGTGACCAGTAACAATATTTTTCTTCAATTAAGAAAAGCTGACATTTTGCGAACAGATACTCTCAACTCTCATCATAACGTGGTGTATTTCCATACACTTTATGGACGTGGACTTTTGGCTTTTGGCTTTGGGCGTCCACGATAAAATCGTCACGTTACAAATTGTAAAACCACACTATGAGAAACACCTCAATAGAATGCAGCTCCATTCTCTATCTCCGAACGTCTTGATCATCTTCACTGAAAGCTTATTCTGTTTTTTTTGTCATTCCTATCAATCTACTTACTCAAAATCTTAAATTCATTCATTCACTAACAGACAACGCACAGTTTAAGCCACAGGGCCTAGAAGCATGAAATTTTGCAAAAGATTTCCAGTTGTAGCGAAAGTGAGCATAAAGGAAGGCATTTTGAAAATTCATCTCCTAAATATTAAATCGGGGATGAAATTTTGTATTGAAGTTCGTCATGTCTGCCGTTGGGAAACCTTCATTGATATTAATAGTTTATGAAACTGCATAGGTAGGAACTCTTCTGACCCGGCCCCGTCCCGCACAGGACACGTCAGGACACGGACAAATTATTCACAAATATTGAACGTGATAACACAACAATTCAACCATAAAGCACATTTTTATGAAGCAGTTAATATAACATCGACGTTCGATCGATCGTCGTTCTGATGGCATGATGAAGTTGATAATCCATCCACGATTGACATTGGTAGTACTAGCTAAACAAGAGCACCATAAGTTATACGCATAACACTTCACCTTTTGTCACGTATACAAATGTTAAATACATATAAACTAATTCTAATGAATTAAGTACCGTATATAAACACGAAGGCCAATACTTCGAGCACAGTGGCGATACTGACGAGGAGGGGTACAGCGTAGTCTGTCAACAGGTTGAGGACTGGCAGCCTTCCCCACAACGCAACCAGGCTCAAGACCGCCCCGGTCAGTGACCCCGCGAAGGACACTAGCCGCCATTTTACACCACCGATGCGGCGGAAGCGATCGTATATGGGGTAGAGGAGAGAGAGCTGAAAAATTAAAAATAATTAGTAATTATCACTCACAGACGCACAGGTTCGCGAAAGATGGAAGAAGTGGAGGGAGGCCTTTGCCCAGGAGTGGGACAGAGTAGGCTAACAAAAAAAAAAAAAAATATATCACTCGTTATTCTTGCAATCGTAAATACTACTGCTGAATGAAAGTTCCTGGGTTCCATTCCCAGGTTCGGTAAAGTGTTATCGGGTTTTTTGTCAGTAGTAGCCCCGAGTCTGGATTTGTGCCCGGTTGATGTAAATAGGCTCGCCCCTATTACATGGGACTTAGACATTACTGGCGAAATGTGCGTGTACAACAGGTAGTATGCCTCTGCCTAACGTTTCGAGGATTACAAGCGTGATGTTATGTTATGTTTTGTGCCTGTTTATTAGCCTGCGACTTTGTAAGAATCTATAGGTATAAGATCACACCCGAATTCCCCAAAAGCAGAGGGGTGTGGCGGCATTTACATCGCCACATACGAACTACACATCACTCTGACGTCATGCAAAATCCTGCATCACGCAAGCAGCGTTTACCGCGCGGTTAGCATGTATACAACGTTCGAACGATCGTTCGTTCGAACGTTCATATGAATCACACAACACCCGTCTGCTCGGAGGACCCTCCCTTTTCTATAGAGTGAACTGTACACCCTATAGGACGAGCACACTCGTATTGACCAGGCACATATGCATATTCCAGGCTACTACTGAGGAGTTCCATTTATGGGTATGGAATAACCTTTATGATTGTGCGATTCGATTAAGGGGTGGAAAAACTTTTACTGTCCTTAACAATATTTTTTTTTGCACAGATGTTTATGTATTTGTTCCAAAAGTAACTCGGACCCGTTAACCCCAAACCAGTCAAAGCAATAAATTTAAAAGCATCCTACATATTACCATAGTAATGAATCCAGAGAGAAGAAGAGTAAGGAAGATGACCAGTGGCCACGCCAAGTCTGTGTTAAAGTCATCTCCGAGCTGATAAGCCTGGATAAGCACTGCAAACACACTGGTATCCTTATAAGGTCCGCTTATGGAGTACCAGAACACCACACTCATCCAAGTTGACAAAACGTTCGCTACCACGAATGTTATGGCTGTCCTGAAAAAGTAAAATTTATGAATTGTGTGCTGGTAATAATCCAGGCAGAACATAAAAGTTTAAAAACAAACTGCATACACGATCCGAATCCGATCCCTTCCGAATTGGAAAACGAAAAAAAATATTATACTAGCTGTAGCAATCTGAGTTTTAAATTAAGTATGCCGTTCCTACGGATCCAAAATATATTTTGTGGTTCATATGGATCCAACATACATTTTGTGGGTCATATGGATCCAACATAAATTTTGACTGGAGATTCCTCCTGCCTTATCCCGATTTATTTATAATCAGCGTAACCATGTGATGTCTTCAATTAGTGGTATTACTTTTCTTTACTTAATTTTTGGTCGTATCTTTTGAGTTTTCTTGATGTTTTTAATAGATAAGTTACTTAATTTTACTGGGACCGTATGTAAGACGAGTATGTTTTTCAACATCATAACGTTACAAATCTAATTCTTCCATAGTTTGGTAGAATGGACGAGCTAGCAAGTTTCTTCGATTGTTATATCTATTGTCAGGATCAGGCGACCGGATGCTGTCCATTAGATCAGATTCTCAATTGATGCTGCGCTTAGTGCAGTATCAAAGAGTGGAAGGTACGATAATAAACTACGGTCTAATAGAGTATTGCTTCAAATGATTTATGCATTTGGTTTTCCTTGTAGTGATGATTGGTCTTGGAAAGTTTTAAGTTTCACGGAGAGGCGAGTTTCAGTCACGACCACTTATTAACTGTTGTTTTTAGCCAGGGCAGAAATTGTCTTTGAGTTTAAGAAATATTTAACATACTTCCTATCTTACTTTACTGTAGGTAAGTTTTTACAATTCTGGGTAATGGTTTTGTCATTTGCTTGCGAGTTTATAAAAAATCATAGTAAGCACTAAGCAGCATAAACTAAAGAGCTTTGTTATTAACAAATAGCTCAGACTGTAAACGCAGTGCCTTTTGTAATGAGCGCAGTTGGTAATTGTAAAATAAAATGTAAGCAAGTTCAATGTCAGTAACTTCTTAGTGCGTTAGCTGGGAAGAAGAAGTGGCGCAACAAACTCCCCAGAATTCTCCCAGAATAAGGCCAGGGTTCTACGGAAGCGAAGAGGCAAGGAGATGTGGTGGAAACAACCAATATAAGCTGGTAATTTTGTGTCAAAATAACGCAAACATATAAGTTGTCCGAGACATCTCCAGTTCTCTCCGCTTTTGTGAAAAGCTTTCCAAAATATCTATTTCAAAAAGATATATTATGTGTAGGTTGCAGTGAATTAGGGGTTTCACTGGGACACACTATTGCTTTCCTTTTGAATTTAAAAGCAAAGAAATGAGCACAATGTTAGATTTTACACCAGCCGTGCTATTCTGCAAACATCTCACCGTGAAAACTTGGGTGAAGTGAGCTAGATGTGAGCTGTCATTGCAGCTGAAGCTGGGAATTGACACTATTGACAGCTCACTTCATACTCACTTCACCTCACTCTTCACGGTGAGATGTTTACAGAATGGATCCACTGGTATTTAGGTATGTACTCTACAATATGTATGAAAGATCATATAGCTAGAAGGGTGATTATTACTGAGATGACGACTAATGGAGGAGTATGGATGAAGAAAAATAAATTGGGATTAGGGCAAGAGAATGATGATGGTATCTACATAAACAATGATACAGAAAAATCATATCTCGGAAGAACAAAATAACTTAATAACTTACCACTGCACATTTGTACTGGCATAAACTGTGTCGCCAGACGAGATGAGGAACCCACCAGCAATTTGGGAGGCCAGCAGCGCTTGTACAATCGCCCCGTGCCAAATTCCAGGCTCCAGAAAACTCTTCCAGTCATCGACTTTAGAAATCGAAGTCAAGTTATGCCCCGTACTAATACATGCCATGATAACCACTACGAGGATAATCACGATAGGGCCCAACACGTAGAATATCCGTTTCATCAGTTTTACCGGATTGTAAAAACTGAAAAATACTCTGTTGATAAAATTGTTCTTATATGTATAGTAACGTCGTTTATTTTATTTATTTATTTATTTATTTATGGGTAAGGCACCTCAACGACTTACTCACTAAAACATACACATACAAAAATCACATACAGTTTTAGGTATTGTGAATTCGTCATTTACAGAAGTGCACAGCACAAGCAACATATCGTTGAAGCAACTATATCTGCTATTAATCTATATCTATATTTAACATCGCATCTGTCAATAAATTGACGAGAATTTGAGTTCTTCAATTCTGAAAAATTTCCTATGGCGAAGAATAGAATTCAAGAGAAACAACAAGGCTTGACCCAGTTCACACGACTTTGATCAGTACAATATTTTTACTGTATATGACCACATGGCTGTTCTATACTGCATTTGATTTTTAACTGTATGAACAGTGGGATTTCGACGTGTGATCCCAACTAACTTATTACCGTATAAAATTATCGAACCGGAATATCTTCGCGGTGTGAGGGGCCGCTTATAGGTAAATACATGGGTGTTCTTCGAGCTTAGACTATCAAAACAGGTTGAATAAAATTCACTGGGTTCTATACTCACATAAAAGGAAACACTATCCATAGGACAAGTATGATTAAAGCTACAGCTAAATAATATTCTGGTCTCTCGCTCACAGGTCCCATAAATGTATCTCTGTAACAAAAATACAACTAATATCTTAAAACTATCTTCTATCTTTTTATACATATAAAACTTAATTAAATTATCAAAATTTTAAATTACATTTAAAAAATATTATAAATACAAATTTATTTAGCTAGGATAAAAACATAGCATGCAAAATTATAAAGTTAGGTGAAGAATGCATCAATCATCAATTTTTTTTAAAGTTCAACACAAATGTCGTCAATTCATCATCATCATTAATTACTATATTACAAGCTCATGCCCAAAAGTGGACTGTATCTATGATATAGCCTACTTAAGTCAGGCAACATGTAAAATAAAATTCATTATTTATGATTTTCTTATGAAATCATTGTTTCAAGATGGGGACGATGCTTTGATTTTCCCAGGGTTGACGAAAACAACATATTCAATTCAGGAAATAAGTAGGAAGTAATGTAGAACCACAGATTTCAAGTTCAGTCAAACTTACCTGAGACACGTGGATGCATTCACAGTATTGACATATTCCTCCTGAAAAATAAATATATTATTACTTACTGCCTGAAAAGTCGTTGGATAAGTAGTTAAAAAAGAAAAAAGTTGAAGGCTGAATGCAAAATTTTTGGCCCGGCAGGTCTTGTTAAGTAGGTACTTATATTTTTCTGTTCTAAACGGAACGTCGACTCCATCCAACAAAACTATAGGAGGATGATGAAAGGGAACCAAAAAAACAAAATAAAGCTCCAAAAACTCACTTGTTCAAGTACCAGCTCAATGCATTCCCAAAATGGCAGGGAATTACTTATTGTATAAAGTAAGTAAGTTGCTGTCATCGCTAAGAAGATGACTGAGTATACTGAGCCCAATAATGATATCAGTAACCTCAGGTATCCTGCACCTGGAAGAAAAAAAAAGTATCCAAATATTAATTTATTTTTGTGAAGTTCATCAGAATATATTTGGTACTTACCACATACACATATTGATTTAGTGATACGAATCAGAACTTCTATTTGAAATTCCGTATCGATTACAAATCATTTCATAGTAAATTCAATCAGTCATTAGATAATCTGCGTTCGCAATTTATTTGCCAAACATGTAAACAAACATGAGTTTTAGGGAAAACAACCGTAATGCCTACGCATAAGGTTCAGTTGGCGCTACAACTTCTTAATTTTTATGACTTTTTCAACAGTACTAGTCAGTCTAAAATAAATATAATTACACTAGGAAAAAGTTGATGTTTGTTTAAATGGAAATAACATAAATTGGAAACAAGGTTCTAAATAGACGTTAGGTATTACCTTCATTCGTATTGTTAAATCCCAAGCTTTGTAAAGACAGCTAGGTCCGAGCAACAGTTGTGACCTCAGGGCTAGAAATTCGGTTCCCATACAATGCTGCAGTGCTATTCTGTAACCATCTAACCGTGAAAACTTAGGTGAAGTGAGCGTGGAGTGAGCTGTCATTCTACCTAATGCTAGAGATTGACACTATTGACAGCTCACTCCACGCTCACTTCACCTAAGTTTTCACGGTGAGATGGTTACAGAATAGCACTGCTGTTTACTGTTTGAATGAAAATCCTAATCGTGACCTCATTTTCTGCATTGCGAAAATGGAAGACGTTGTTTTTCGCGACAACAAAAGATCAGCGTAGAAAACAATGGCCAGCAATAATTTTAAGAAAATTGCCCTCATACCTCTAAAAAAAGGAACTGCCCTCCAAACTCCGACAGCATCTTGCTGGCTTAGCTGCCCGACTGATAGCTGCAGCAATACCAAAGGTAGCGCCACGACCAGCAGCGCCAGGGTCACTGCTACTCCGTACTGCAACCCCCCGTGGATGAAGGCCCCGCGAGGACAGTGCCAGGTGGCGTGGAAACTCACTGCTACTGCCGCCGTGCATACATGTGCCCGGATCAATGGCCAACTCATCCATTCCTGGGGACCATTGTCAATATTAACTCATATATTCAATGTATAGTGACAACATTTAAAAGAGTGTACTCAGATGGTTTAATATCATGTCATTTGGTTTAAATAGGTTTTTATTTTTATTATTTTATTTATCTTTTAGGTATATACTTAGATTATTTTCTTTTAAATTTTTGTGAATGTGAGAACGTTGTAGACATAACAGACTGTAGATCTGTGGACCATTTTATATTTTGCTAAGTACCTAGTACATGTTAATGGGCCTACACTGTCCTCTTATACTTTTTAACCTTCGATCAACAATACCAACGTTGATCGAAGCTTTTAACACTGTAATTTGGAAACATTGTAAAAACCTTTAAAAGAGTAACCGTGGAGTTTCTTGCCGGCTCTTCTCCATAGGAAACGACTAATTGGAACCGTGCACCTAGCTTCTGACGTTTCATAAGTAGGGCACTTATGAAACGTCAGAAGCTAGGTGCACGGTTCCTAGGTGTAGGTTTATGTAAAATAAAATATTTTACATAAACCTACACCTAGTCAGGCCCATGGGCGACATAAAACATCACTAACCACACGAAAAAGGCTGATAACAGAGAAATACTAGAAACTTTTTAAAATAGTAAATGGTGGCAAGAATATGTATCACATCCACCACTGGACATTTTAACAACATCAACTTAATTATTTTAATGAATCTTTCCCTCAAGTTTATAGAGTTGCAATTTTGATTCCATGACATTTTATAGTGCTAACTACGTAGGTATATCGCCTAAGACGTATTTTTCTAATAGATTAACTTTGCATTCACGTGTCGCAGTACGTATACAAAAAGGCCATAAATCATAAAATACTTAAAAGTAATCTGTGCAGATATTATAAGTAGATCTATTATAAAAAAGAGATAAAAATCAATGAAAATGTGACTGATAATAAAATATGTAATACGGGCTGGTGTCCGCAACTCCACGTCAATGCGCGTATTTTGCGTACGGAACTGAGATAACTAAAAGCTAGTTTCATAACTTACATGTTAGAACTAACATAACCAAACAACACAAAACAAAATAATAAATGAAACATACCTTTAATTTGTAAGAACCTACCATCTCCAACCGGTTTTAGCCCAAATCCACTAGGAACACATGACACCTAAGTCTAACGAAACCACAACTGTTGACATAATAACACTGCACCAGAACTCATGAAGATTTAGCAACGGTCTAGATAACCTGGAGATAAAGCTCCATATCTATTGGACGATACCATCGATCTGTGAAGGCGGCTTATCAGTAGCACTGCTACTCTCAAGTGTTCCGTCGTTATCATGCCACGACCAAGATACAACGGGCTAGGACATCGGGATCAAATTCGTGACTCACACGACGGTATTTCGAAAGTAAATATTATAGTTTTTATTCTCTCGTACAATGCCTTTTAACTATTGTTTACTAACAGACTGTTACCTTCTGTAAACCTAAATCACTACGCTTAAAAGATGCAGGTTAGTTAAACAACGTGTTAGTCATCATGTTAGTGTTTTAAATTATGATTAGCGTGCGAGTATACTGTCCAATGTTTATTTTCTAGATGCATTCAAGGCAGAGCTTTGAAAATCACCGAAAACCTTTGAGCTTTTCCTGCTTTACTTGGTGAAACTGGGACGGTTATATGCCTACAGAATCTGTGACCCCCTATTTGAGCAGCAGATAGTGTTTGGGAATCTTTGTGATTATCAAGTTGGTAAACCTGAATTGTTATAATACTATCTATGATTTGATACTTAGTTACAATCGCCCATTTTCTGGAATCCTTATGATGTCATTCATAATTCAGTGAAAAATTAATATAAAATGAATCAATTTGTAAAGGTTGTTACTTGTTGTTGATACGTAAATTGTATTAGCTATGGTTAAGCTAAATGTAAACTAAGCCATAAGTCATAAAATAAAAATTGGATAATTTTGGATATATTGGAAAAAATATGATTATTCGTGGGTATTTCATCGTTCACCCTTTTCAACATAAAGTAAATATTACGTACTTTTTATTACGTACCTCCGTGTCCATTGTTTAGTAATTGAAATAGTGCGCCAGCGCAGGCGTCTGACAGCGATCGTGTGCCGAACACCGTCTGTGTAACACGAAGGGTGAAAAAATACATCGGCATGATTGATAGATTTATACCTTATTTATACCTTATAGATTTATACCAGAGCTTGCTAATAGAATCGTCTATTATAATAGGTTCTACTAGAGCTATGCCCGCGGCGTGGTCTGTGTGGGTTTTTCCCAAGGCTTTACTTCCTAATTTACTTTAACGTTGTTTTTTCTTCGAAGAGGGAGCGTTATTTATTTATATATACTTTATTGTACACCAGAAAATACATAGCAACAAATAAATTCAATACTACAAAACATACAATGGGCGGCCTTATCGCTTTCTGCGATCTCTTCCAGGCAACCTTGGAATGGGCAGTGATAGCGTGGACATAAAAATGGGGTTGTCATTGGTGCAAAATATGATGTTCATCCCGACATCAATTTCGGTTCAGCGGTTTAGCGAGATCGTACGCATTATTTAAGTACCTCAGCCATCAGTAGTTGCGTCTATGCTGGTGGAAGTCTGAATACTGCACTAAAATGGCCTCCTTCTGTGAGACCATGATGGTCCAGAAGTAGGCTGCCATGTGGGATCGTGAGAGAGCTGATCGCGCTCGGAGAACAAGGAATCGGGGGTGCAGCTGAATACCAATATTTTACATGGAGCGACTGCCTATCTGACCTCCACAATCCAGTTACTGGGTAACACGATACCCCTTGGTAAGACTAGTTGTGAGACTCTTGGGCTACTGACTACCCGTAACGACTGTCAAAGATCTAGAATGACAGCCGGGACGGCTTACCGTGGGGTCTCGATGTTATAATGGATGCTCACCATACCGCGAACCGACCGCGGCAAGCGTAGTTTAACTTTCGATCGAACCGTGCAGCCGTTATTATTATGCCACGACCCCTCTAAACAACGAGCAAATCACAAAAGAAAATTTAAAAATGTAATAATTTAATAATAAAATATTTATTTAAAAAATAATCAAAATTTGTACAGTTATTATGTTACTACATATTTGTCAGTGACCTCTTATAACATGACTAGTAATCCAAGTAATGTACGGACTAATAGCGGTCAATACTCCGACTGTATGTGACCGCTCCTTTGCTTCCACCTTGCAGTCTCTTGCTTCGTTCACACTGGTGACGGCAAAGATACCCGAAGGATGGATGAGCGGACCCCCGGAGTCCCCCGCGCACATGGTGGGGTCCAGGTGCCACAGCTTGGGGCACTCAACTACGACTAGATCTAACACTTTAAGTGGTCTCGGCGGCGGCGGAGGGTGGTCTTTCTTTACTTTGATCTTAGTAATAATCACATTGAGTCCGTACCCCACCGCGTTCGCTGCCTGCCCCTTCACCGCGGGGAAGTCCACCGCACTCACCTTCGCATAATGCTGCAATGATATCGACTTAGTTAGTGTACAGCATACCTATATCGTTTTCGATTAGTATTAATCCATCTACAATAATCCCCTTAAATGCTGGGTGTTTATACTGGGAAAATATCTCAAACAAATCGTCGTTGGGCTGCGTTCTTATCATATTCTTATGTTCTACGCCGGGATGGTTCGCTGAATATCTATCTAGGAATTGGATGCAGTGTGCGGCCGTCAGGGTCCACGTCGCGCTCAACACTGAGGCCGTGCAAAACGTGATGCTTCGAGTTCGACTGGATGCAATCGCATTCAAGGGCACTACCTCTAGTTTAACAACATACCTACGGGAACTCATCTTGTAACGTGTCTCTGCCTCCAATGATACGTAATCCTGAAGCGTGCGCCACATGCATTTTAACCATAGAGACCAATAACACAGTTCTCATACATATTAACTTGCAACAACTCATTATTCCCGATTTAACGACCAGACATTCAATTATACTCGTAATAACTCCCCCAACATTGTTGAACTATAACTTTTTCATATTTTGATTGAATTCATTGTACAGCATGTTTTGTTTCAGTGTTTTCTAAGATTTAAATTTATTTCCGCATTAAGTTTTTTATAACACGGTAGTAAACGAAAGCCAATATCAACAAAATATGTAAGTAAGCATTCTAATACAAAATGCATTACATCGCGTACATATTATTTACATATATTTTATCAAGAATTGGTTGCGTGCCTTCAGGTTTAAAAATTGAAAGCGTTAGAGGCGCTAAAAATGATGAATACCCGTTCATAGTGAGATTGGAAAGCCGAATTATATTAATATTTGGTGATAAAATTAGTGCTGAGAATTATGTTCATATATGTACTTGCGTCGCCCTAAGCCCTTCGTGGACGCTGACGGCTGGACACTGCATCGACAGCGCCGGCCCAATGAAGGACCTCTCTGATAACCTGAGAATCCAAACAGTCATACGATATGGATCTATCAACAGTACTACGGCTGAAGTGATATCGACCACCCTCCATCCTAGCTACCATGACCCTCTACTAAAGATGCAAAATGACATTGGACTACTGAGAACTGAAGTTATCCGACTGAAGAAGTTCGCTCTCATAAGTACTATAGACATTAACACTTTAGGTGGCTACGAGGTCACTCTAGCTGGTTACACAAACACGAATGGATCGCTACGAATAGGAGGAACTGATATTTCAACTCAGAGGTCACCGCCGCAATTGCTGAATGTACTTGTAATGCGATATGATAATAAAAATGAATCCATGCTTCCAACAAAGTGCGTGGCAAAACGATGTTTGTCGTCGCCGACCCCGTGTGACGCGGACTCGGGCGGGCCCATGCTGCACTCGACTGGTGTCGTAGGGATCACCACCTTAAGCCTGGAAAATATTAAATTGTGCTCAGCGGTTAACAAAAATGGCCTGATCAGGATGGAATTCATAACCCCGACGAAACCGCACACCAAATGGATCAATGAGAATGTTCACCGTTCAGATTTTTAAGGATAATTAAATCCCTAGTATTTAATTGTGTAGAGAAATTGTTCTCGTTTCGAGTTTTACACGTGTTCTATATGGACCGGTTTGTGATATTTTGTATTTCTTTCACAATCACACTTAAATTACAGAGCCGTTGCGATAGCACTGCGCACTCGCTGCTTGTGGACCACCGTCAATAATCTTGGAAACATCCCATCCTTATTGACAGTATTGTAAGACATTAAAGACAAATTCTCCGTCCCCGTGTGGTTTCCGGGTAGTAGAATAGAACCAAACCATCTCATCCCGTGGGTGTCGTAAAAGGCGACTAAGGGAACAGCTGGAGGATTCTATTGTTTTCCTGTGTGGAACGAACAACACACACCCAAGCTAAGGTTGCCGTGCCGAGAGCTGCATGGCTAGGGGGTGCCTAGTCATGAGCGTACCTGTTGTCTGGGCTCCGGGCGCCCCCAGACACACAAGCCTTACCTCTGCATGTGGGGCTCTGTAGAGTGCATGTGTTAGGATAAACGGGGAATACACGAACTGGTTCTGCATCTCAAGGAATGTAAGACAGGGGTATGTAGCGTCACCGTCGCTGTTCACCTTGTACATGGACAGTTGTTTGACAGATTTGAAAGAGGGTGAGTGCGGATTGAGGATGAATGAGTTGCCTATCCAATGCCATCTCGCAGATGATCAAGTTCTTGTATCGTGAGCAGCAAGTCATGGTGACTGTGATAGATGAAGCATTTATGATGAAAAGGATGAATATAAATGTGAATAAGACGAAGGTCGTGGTGTTTGAAAAAGAACCGGATGTACCGATTTGATGTGAAAATATTAAGAGTGTGGAGCAAGTAAGTAAATTTTTATATTTGAGGAGTCTGTTTACAAGGGATGGAAAGATTGCTGATGATGTGGAATGGAAAGGAGAATAAATGCTGGAAATAAAGTGAATGGTGCTGTACATGCGATTGTGACCAACCAGTTGATGCCCAAAAATGCTCGACTGGCTGTTCATAAAGGTGTGCCGGTGCCTACGCTTATTTATGGAAGTGAATGTTGGGTGTGGCAAAAGAAGCATGAAAGTAGAATTTAATGCTGTAGCAATAAGTTCCTTGCGAAGCATGTGTGACTATGAATGATAGTTACAAGATATAGTTAAAGATAGATTTACAAGGATGTGAGTGGAAATTCCGGGAGAAGACACTGTGGCCTTATTGGTGCTGTCGTTCAGAAAGGTCAAGTGCGTAGTATTTGCAACCGGCGTATTGCGTATATGACGCTAAACGAGGCAAAAGCAGTATGTTAGGAGCGTACCAGATGGTGTTCTTTGGTTTCCAGGGGAAGAACGCGTGAGTTTAGGTATGTCTTGAAGAAGCGCGTGTGGTGGTCCGACCATGGTCCAACGTATTTATGTAATGTTTGTATGTGTAAGTTAGTATGTTCTATGTATGTTGATGAGTAATACTAATAAAAATTAAAAGGAAATGAGATAAAGTTGTTTACAACTTATTGTTTCAAATGATGTAATTTGAACTTCCCTACAGGGGGGGGGGGGGGCTACAGGGCATCAGACGTAATGAAAAACTAATTATGGATTTTAAGCTTTATTGTAAAATAATTATTATCTTAACAACACTATATTCATTAACTACATCAAAAGTAGGTTCTAAGGTGCAATGATTGATAATGATAACACATAGTTATTTTTTTTGTGTAATCTGTCAATTAAAGTACAATAATAATAATAATATACATCAATATTTTCTGTGCTCTGTTTTCAATGACTATTTTAATAAAAGTAACAGTAAGAAACAGCGGTATTGAGAAGTGTCATCAAAAGAAAAAGAGCTGGTACTGTGAAGATCAAAGATATCAGGTACAGCAGCTTCTATTTAAACGTGACTTGACATTCACTTCCAATTAATATATTCGTTGACTGCTTGTCATCAGTTATCATATCACAATGATCACATTTCCAAAAAGAAACAAAAATCCCTTCAACATTTAAATCAATAATAATTGTAATTATTAATAAAAAAATCTAAATAATATTATCAAAAGTAAGTTAATTACGATATAACATTGTAAAATCATCATCAAAAAGAGATTTCGATAGTGTCTATCTAATAAATAATCAATATTGTTTTATTTAAATTATACGCTTATAGTTAGACCACTAAGGTTGAAAATACAATAATAATATCGTACTTTGTTCTCAAGTTCTTTATACTTTTACACTTTTGTAGTATTTAAAATACTTTGGGGCTGAGAACTTGATGCCCCTGCGCCGAATAATTACAGACATCGCCCTATATCGGCCTTCATTTACATTTCCAAACTACGACCATTCTAATCGATTTTCTTAATTCGCTCCAATAAACATTTTTGTCACACTTCGTTCGAAATTCCACTATCAAGTCTTCAAATGCAGTCTTATACTAAGATTACAGTTCCGTTACAACGAACTTACTCCATTTATGGAAGGGCCAAGACTGGGACTTGGAGAGTTCTATTTTACGGTATGTTTCAACACAAAGTAAGTAAAGAGCTAGGTATCAACATTCATTAGACTTTTATTTTTTTAAGAACAAAACATAGGTGGAATCGAAACATGTTCATTTAACATTATTATTGCAGTAAAGTTTGATATTCAGGGCAAGCAAAGTAAGCAATTTCTTTTTTAATATCCCTGTTAAATTGTTAAAAGCAAATTCAGATTGTTAAGAAAGATTGCTGCAACGTTGCGCCTGCGCTGGTTTTGTCACAAGACGCATAAACTTGAAGATACATTGTATTGTAAATAATGTTACCAACAATTAACATGTTATCATGATAAGTTATACATCCAATTCTTAGTACAACAGCAATAAAACTCTGCTATTCCTACGACATCTATGTATGTAGTAATATTTTTTAAAGAAAATATAATATTCCGTTTGAATGCGCAGTAAAATATTAGTAAAATGGAAGCCTTGCTTGCAATGTATAAATATGTCAGTTTTCAAGATCAGTTTTAGACCGTCGAAGCACACGAAATGGCTATATCGTGCATTTTATCACACAGTTCATTTGGGAGACTGCATATTATCGGCCAAATCCCAGAACTTACATTTATTTTGAAATAAATATTAGCATAGTGTAAATAAATTCCTTTTATTTTGTTTTATATCACGCAAATAAGTTCAAGCATTCTGGAAGCGAGCATTCGTCTGCAGTTTGACTGAGGCCAGGGGGATTGTTGTAATAAAACTGCATAAAATATTATACAGTATTACGGACTTAAATTAAGTTTATCTACCTAAAATAACAGCCAGAAAACTGACCATAATATGTCAGTCTAACGATAGTAGAAGACATCCTAAAGATATGGACTAGGCTTCCCTCAAGTGTATAGAACGACATTGCAGAGTCACAACAATTACACATTGGACATCGATGATCGCAGATTTACGTCAAATACGACAAAGATCTATTGAGCTAACAATAACAGCAAACATTTATGAATAACTGTCCTTTAAAATTTAATGTTTAGTAGACACGTAACCAGAGATAGAATGACACATATTTTTACCGTTGACAACACTGAGATTCTTGTGGTGGAACCATTTAATATTCTTAATACACAATATTGATTTAACGTTTAACTGATAAGGTTCAATAATCATTCTACAACCTAATTATAAATATGGTAGAGAACATGAGAATACCTGCATTTAGACAGCCGTAATTTCGGTGAGTTAGTCCTAAGTCCGGTTAATTACGTCATATTATTTAAATGTCTCGTTTGTTTTATCTCTTTTATATTGTTAAAATAGTGTATTCACGAGGCAACTATGGATGCTCGACGTTAACTTCTGATTTTGCGCGTCATGTAACGAACTAGTTCGCACTGCGATGTGCGCGAGCAACGTCGCTCCACGTTCCACGTCAATAGTCGCCTAGCCAGTACAAAGCTCAAATATTTTACAATAATTATCATTGTGGCGTTTCTTATTCGTAATGTTATTGCGTGTTTTAATTTAAAATGTCGTATTTTTGTCGTAAAATCTTGCGTAGTATTTTATAACTTTCGAGTAAAATCAGTCAATAGTCCGTATAATTGTTCTGATATCGACGTAGTTTAGTGGAATTCGTTTACACTCGACTATGGCACAGCCAAAAAGATGTTATCACCAGGTTTTTGAGTTATTTTAGTTCGTCGTAGTGTAGTTTTTGACACTTGTTTTTTAATGTTTATTGGCCATAGCGGTCGGAGCCTGGTGCTCTGTGATGGTCGCGTATGGCGCACTCCCTTATTCAGAAACCCTGTGCGTGCCGACACACGCCGCAGCCGAGAGCGAATTCTTCGCCAGTTTCAGGATGGTGCACGTGTAGAGGACATTCGTCTGACGAGCCGGGTAGTTGCTCGCCTTTGGGTCCTGAAGACAAGGTATGCATGCCATTATCATCGTTGTCCTTGCCTTATTATTGGGAATTTTGTAAAATTACAGGCCGATTATATTGAGTAAACGTTAGGCACCTGTCCCACCGTCGACGATCACAGAAAAGCGAGTAGTGCTAGAAACAAGTTGGCGAGCAACGAGCATCGAGTGTGTTGTTCGCATAGTTTTGTCGCTGGGCTATGAGCGAGTGTGAAGAGTAGAATGACTGCCCAGTCACTTGCTGGAATGCGTATGTACCAAGCGATTCCCTCAGCGAGTGTTCTGCCCGCCAAGCGAGCGTCGCTGAGCGACTATTTTCTTTGATAGCTCGACAAACGAATACTCGCTGGCAGTGTGAACAGTCAGCGAACAACTATTAATACATGTATCTCTTTTACTGACACAGGACAGTAAAAGAGATAAAAATATTAATAGTTGCCCGCTGTCTGTTCACACTGCTCTACACATTTTATTTGAACACTCGCTAGGAGACTCACGCATGGTACATACGCAAACCAGCGAATAATCGCTCGTCTCCGTCGCGCACTCGCTGCTCACCAACTCGTTTTTGGTTGCTAGCTCTACTCGTTCCCCGTTTATCGCTGGCGGTGGGTCAGGTGGCTAAAAGTGTATATAGATTCCGGTCTAACGTCGTTAACCAGTCGATATTGATCGCCTCGAGATATAGTCGGTCGTTCATATTGATCATAGATTTTCATTTTGCCCTTTTTGTATTTCCAACTACTGACTTCATACCATCTCATGCTGCAAAACATATTGATATAATAAAGTTGCTAGCATGCCGTACGTACCAGCGGGGCACTGCGGAAGCATATGCTTAGGGATGCTGGTGACGCGTTGGAAGTCGTCGTGACAGGAGTTGCAGAAGTGCGACGTGCCGAAACAGAAGAATACTGCCACCTGTAATATGACACAAACCTGTTTGATTATTGGTTCACAAGATTATTTTAATGAAAAGACGACATCGATTGGTTGATGACAGTTGCTGAATGGAGCCGGCTATACTCGTGAGTTTCATTGAAAGTTAAGATCTAAAATTAAAGTAAAAAACGTAGTAACGGACATACCTTGTAGAGTTAACATGTTAAAATTGCAGTGGATCAGCCATGACTGTCGAAGGATTGATTAGTTTCTAATCTGGGCGTCGCATAAACTTAAAAGAGCAAACACAGATCCAATATCTACACTTATTATACCTTTTCCCGTTAGCTCTTCCTATCTATGTTGTAATCGATCGACAGAAGTGATCGCATGCCGCTTCTCTGCAATGCTTCGAAGCTAGCCCAGGAGGAAAACATGCTCCCTTTTAGAAGGCAAGAGATCTAGGTAAGTCTTGGCTTTAACGCCTATATCCTAGAAAATACTTACTGCAAATGCCCTGATATGACTCTTATGCAACTTCAAACATTGTTTCTCATTTTTGCTGATTAAAGGAACACAGTTGACACCCGTCAGACGTCTGGCAACTAACAGTTTAACCGTACGCCGAGGTGTAGGTATCACGACCGTAGCAAATGCCAGTACGTAATCTGTGTTCGCAATTCATTTGCCAAACATGTAAACAAACACGGGTTTTAGAAAAAACAACTGTAATGTCTACACATAAGGTTCAGTTTGCGCTATCATTTAATATTTTATATGACTTTTTCAACAATACTAGTCGGTCTAAAATCAACTTTATTTACACTTACATAAAGTTGATGTTTTTCTAAGTGAGAAACTCGTGTTTGTTTACATGTTTGGCAAATAAATTGCACACGCAGATTAGTTCTCAAGTTTGAACAGGAGCAGATTCGAGTATACTGTAGTGCTATTCTGTAACCTTCTCACCGTGAAAACTGGGGTGAAGTGAGCGTGAAGTGAGCTGTTATTCCACCTAACGCTAGAGATTGACACTATTGACAGCTCACTTCATCTAAGTCTTCACGGTGAGTTTTTTATTTACAGAATACGTCGGCAGGTATCACCTTAAAGACATATTGGTACTTACAGAGCAGCAGTATCGGCATTTGTACTCTAAGAAGTCGGCGCCGTGCTTGGGGCAGGTGCGGGCGCCGGCGACGTCGCTGCAGCCGCCGCAGACCAACTCAGCCGGTTCCCACCAGCCACTCGTCTCGGCCTCACAGCGGGCCAGCCCGCCGAAATATGCCTGGACACGAACATGTTACATATAAAGTGTACATAAAAAATTAAAGAAATTCTAATCCACAAAAGACATTCAAACACTTGGTTTGAGGTTCACAGTCTAAAAAGTTGCTATTAGCACCAAATAGTATGACTAAAGGTGCAACTAGATTGTGGTTGATCCACGTCAACCAGTCGATATTGATCGCCTCATAACGTCATTCATGCTCACAGTAAATGAATGTGGCGAAGCGCGGGTGTACTATTAGGTCACCTATGAAATCAGCGTTTTGGATGGAGAATTTTAAAGAAGTTGCTTTTTCATACTAACATTTTCTTAATTTATATAACAACCATGAACACTAATGTTTTAAAACTTTTATGCGATAATGTTTAAAAACTAAGATAACGTAATATGCCACTAGATTAAGTGACAAAAATAAGTTTTGGCTAAATTAAAACAAATAGTGATCATTTCTGCTAACAAAATGAGGAGTCATTTTTAAGGTATTTTTTATGTTTTTAAACTATAATTAATAAGGTTTTTTTTACTATTGGTAGTTGTCTATGATGGTCATTATTCGATATAATACCAAGCAATTGATGAATATTTTTATTCATAGAAGTGACAAGGTTCTCTATTTGTGAGAAAAAAACGCTAATTTCATAGGTATATGTTATATTAGCACACGGAATCGATCTGAACCAAAGTAGGCATAATCCAACTGTACACGGCATTTCAACACTTACCTTCCCGCACTTATGGCACACATAGTACGCGTATCTCTCCATGGCATAGGTGGCAGGGTCTGGCAACTGCTTGCCTTTGGCGACGCCGGGCAAGGCACAACCCTCGTATTCCAGCCGCATCAGAGCCTTGCGCTTTACCTCGTCGTATAGTTGCCGGATTGGATTCAGCAACTCATCAAGTGTCCAGTGAGTCATGTCCTCCTAGAATTGTTATTTGCAGCTATTAAGTACGGTTCTTAGCAAACAGAATTGATTTAATAGATGGTTTCTTTTTCCGTACAATTTATTAACCAGGTTCGACAATCTCGTGAGTAGGTAAGTAAACTTAAGAAGTTATGATTGCGTTTTACGAATCATTTCATGTGACGGAATTCAAGTTACTTAAAAACTAAAATCTGTTGTCATATTATTTCAAGCCAACTCGTGAAACCTGGCTGCTAATGAATATCCACAGCAGTTTTTCTTAGCAGACTTCCAGCACGCGTAGCATGAACACCGCTTTGTCGACGGAAGAGTAGACAAAACTGACGTTCCGTGTAGACAGTGCGGCGGTAGCAAAGTAGAAAGAGTCAACTGCACATTTTACGAAATTCACTCTTTTACATAATTCGACTCAGGTTTCTTTGTTTTGTCATAAGATTTATTTTTCTGTTTGATTCTCAATTTTTACTAATATTAAGTCACGTATATATAGACAACTACAACAATTTTTCTCAGTGTCGAAGAACCGTATTTTAGAACAAAAAAATATTTCAGTAATGTTGGCCTTAACCGTTTCCTTGGTAATATTTCCTTGTAACGAAATGATGTAAAATATGAGAAGATAGCTTTGTTCTTCTATTAATTATCACAGTTTTGTGTTTAAAAGCTCTCCTGTAAAATCATGATTTTGTAGATGACCGTTTATACTTTGTGGTCGTGGAGACAACTGCCAGTTGTAAGTTTGACAGTTTGGTATAGAAAACTTTCTTCTGAAATAGTCTACATATAAAAGGACCTAGACAAAGATTGTTATAAACGAAAGACAAAATGACAGATTGTAGAAGGTTTTCTACGGTGCGATGTCAAAAATGGAGAAACAAAATGTCACTTTTTATAGAAAGAGCTGTGTCTATTCTTCGTAGACATAGCAAGCGTCATGCTACGCGTGCAGGAAATTTATGTTATTTTTTCAAAATACCAAGTGGAAACCGGTTAAAAATAATCATTTTTCCATTCTAAAGTTTGGTATCGGGTGACAAAGGGGACAGATGAACACAGGGGTCTATCTATAATGACGATCAACTTACCTTGCAGATGGGACATTGTGAGAACGAGAACGTTATCCTGGGGCCGATCCATTTGTTGGCGAGGACTTTCCTGCAGCAGTGTAGGTGGAACACGTGGCCGCATTTTAACTGCAAATAAAATAAAATATGCAATCTTCTATTTTCTAATGAAAATGGAGGTTTTAATCAGATGTTGTTAAGGCTTATTGCACCTATTGGGCTTCGCCACATTCCGGTTAAATGGTAATTTTACCGGAATGTGGCGAAGCCCAATAGGTGTATAATGTTTTAACCCATTTGTACCGTCAACCGAAGTGACATTGACAACGAACAGTACCGGTATGGGGCGGGTTTTCGTCAAGTATTGTCATGGACGTGCCGTCAACTGTAAAATGTTACCCCTCAGTAAGAACTTACCCAAGGTAGGTAAAAGAGGGTGGGGCTTGTCAGAAGCATAGAGTGGCTTATGCCCAGCAGGGTGTGAAGTCGGGCTGTTGATCATGATGATGAAAGACTTACCTGTAAAGCAGGTGCAGCCTGCAACGGATCGGTGAAGCAGATCATGCACATGTCATCGGCGTCCTGCCGTAAAGGCGTGGTTTCATCTGCGCCTGCGCACCTGAACAAGCACGGCAGACACGTGCGCTCGGCGCGGACGCCGCCGCACAAGTGATTGCACGGCAACACGCGGCTACACGCCTCCTTACCGTGGTCCTGGGTTGGAGTAACTAAATATAAGACTCAGACAGATTTTGAAATTATTTTGATGTTACTAGATGTTGAAAACAGTGCTGGCCCAGTGGAAGCGGCCGCGTTTTACGAGTTGTACGTCGTAGATTTGAACAGAGATATGAACTTTACTTTGTGTAAATTACTTTATCAACAATGCTCTCAAAACGGTGACGGAAACTATCTTGAGGAAATGTTCTAGAGCCAAAAATTTGATGATATGTGACATCCACTAACCCGCACTGAGCCCGCGTGCGTAACAGCCCACTCCGTCTCCCTAGATATACCCATACATTTCGGCGCTGGGTGACACAGAGATGAAGATGATGAAGCCTAGACTTGATGCTGTTTTAGAACTACTTTAGTTACTACCTATACGGTGTTAGGTAAATGCCGAGAGCGGAAATAGAAAACAATGTAAATTGTGTAAAATGTAATAACCCGGTTACAAGTATATTTTATCAGGTTAAAATCGCGGCAAAGTATCTCGAAATTGTCACAGGCTTAATCAAAACAGGTGCCATAAATAAAAGTTTAACAAAGATCCATCTTGAAATACAGACATTATCTTGCGATCAGTTCTTTATTTCTTAATAGCTTCTGCCCACGACTACTGTTCGCGTGGAAATCAATTATACCATAAAACAAATTCTACGGCACAAGGCAATAGTTTAACTTTCAATCAATGAAAAAATATTGAAAGAAAGAAATTTGGGACTCACATTAGGAGATCACAGATTAAACTAAACGTACCGTAGGAGGTCAAAAAGCCTCCTATCTCAGCATGACGCTACGACATTTAAAAATAAGTGTCGCAGCGCTGGTATTCTGATAGGGCCCGCTGTGATATACATCTTTAAATAATATTAATTAGGACACTTTAATAATAATAACTCACCTGGCACTGCTGATCAGCACACACGTTGCCAATAGCCAGGAGCCCGGAATTGCCCCGAGTGCCACAGAAGCGGCACGTGCCCGCTAACCCGGGCGGCCCGGGTAATATGGCCGCGCTATCTCCCGCGGCGTTGTCACATACGCCGCTCTCCATTCCTCGAAATTCGGCCAGTCCCTTGAAAGTGCGGCGGTCGACTAATAGAAGGAGCCAGAAGAGTTTGGCTCGGCCGCAACCCTCGTGGATGTCGATACGAATGGCGCTTTCTTCCTCTTTGCATATCTGTAGACAAAATATTTTACAATTAGCTAAGCTACTATGCATAGACATGGACTAGCATTTACGTGTCTGTTTTTCTTTCTTTTAGCTGAAATTTTTATTTGCTGTATTAGAGACGCATCCTTACAAGGTATTCTTTTAAAGCATGCGCTAGCGCACGCTGACGACTACTTTTGTAATCGGTCAAACTTTTTATTGCCCCAGTGTCGATTACTCTTATTATTTTTATATCTTTTGTTTAATGTTCCAATTTATAAATAACATTAAGTAAAGTCGCTTTTGGTGTTTGTGTGTGTAAACTGAGTTCTTCTAAACTACACCATTGATTTTGATGCGGTTTTCACCATCATTTAGAGCATTAATTCCGGGAGGTTTATGTATTACATAACATTATTTTTTAACTTAGATATAGCAATGAAATCTTGATGTTGTAAATTGCCGCAGATCCAGATGCGGTAATATTTTACCCGTGCGAAGCTACTATCTAATTAAATAAAGACATAACACTGACCTGTCGATGGTGCGTCCTCGCTGATCTGTTGAGATGCAGGAAGCGGTCGCACTCAGCACATAGTGGTCCGCAGCTGCGGCAGTCGATAACTGCCGCCGTGGCGCCGTCGTCATGGTTCGCACACAGTGGCCGCCCGTCTGATTCTCCGCGGCGGGACTCGCGCCCGTCGCCTGTGCTGTTTATACTGGAAAACAGTTCCAAAATAAGTATACATCATAAAACACAGATAAGTCATTTCCATATCTTGGCGAATTTTATGGTGTTTTATCATCAGTTTGGAACCACTTACTGCTGGTACCTTCAGGCTACTTCTTTGTAACCTAAAGAGATAAGCTCGACCTATCCACTCAGATTTATTTATTAAACTACTAATTCTAACATAATAATATTAAAGATTTTTTGGTTCGTTTGTTTGTTTGAACGTGCTAATCTCTGGAACTACTAGTCGGTTTAAAAAAATCTTCTTATATTTGATGGCCCAATTCATGGCAACAAAACATCACGCTCAACCCTTAGGGGTCGAGCAATTAGAAATAAAAGTCAGAAAGAACGCTAAGCGAAAATAAAATAATAGCGCGGATGCAGTGTTATAGGACTTTATGTTAAAACAAAAAAACCACGCGGACGAAAACGCTCGCAGAAGCCATTTAAACTATATGTGAGTAGCATAAAAGATATGAAGGCTCAGATTTGGATGCTCAAATTCTTTGCGTAAGTCCGTGCTCTGCTGCATCAGCGAGACGCTTCAATTACACTTTTTCTCGCTCTAGGGAAATATGCTTTTTAGCCACAGAAAAAAGTAGCTTTCCGGGAAAATGCGAATTCAGGCGGATAATTGTTACTCAGCTCTTACCGGTATGTTGCTTTAAAAAGGTCTCACATCCAAATCCATTTAAACTTATGCTACTAAAACACTCACAGCTCCACATGTGACTGCTCAGTAACACACAGAGCCGCCAGCGCCACCCACACGGTGGGCGCGGCGACGCAGCGCGTGGGCCGCCGGTCAGACTCCGACAGCTGCGCCACGGCAGACACGTACCCAGCTAGCGCCTTGCGGGTTTCAAGGCCCCAAGCTGGAGATACTTTGTCCTGAAAGAAGTTTAAGTACATGAATCAAAGATAAGTTTATCAAATAAAACACGTATACGCTGAAAAGGCAATACATATGAGGCAAAGAAACTGCATTAGCCACTTCTGCACCAGATACAAGACGTAGAAACTACATCTACGACTTCTGCATCACCTCCAAGACGTAGAAACAGCATTTACCACTTCTGCACAACGCACTAGGAAATGGTGAAGGGTGGGCGTTTTTGGGCGACCGTCTTATGTAATTTTAACGTTCGAAAAGTGCTGATTATCAGCCTAGTTTGAATAAATGACTTTTGAATTTTGAATTTTTTTTTGCACCTCACTTGTCACGTGTCCGCCACCCACGTCACGTCTTCTGCACCACATATTATGTCAGGTAAACGCTATAAGCTCAATTAATGTGATATCGCAAGAAAAATGATTTAGTTACTAGAAATATCACTACTAGTTTTAACGAGACTTAACAAGAACAAATTATTTTATATAATGTGAAACAAAAACCCTATTCGATGCGAGGCACACAGATACCGCAATAACATTCCAAAAAAATAATGAAAAATCTTACTATTATCGGAAATTGCTATTTTAGAACCAAAATTGCAACAATTTTTTTTTTTTTTATTAACAGCACGCTAAGCATGATTACTATAGAAACTGGTTTTCTACTGGTTTTGTCGACGGAAGAATAGACAAAATGACAGATTGTGATTGTTTATCTGTCATTTAGTCTATTCTTCCGTCGACAAACCCCGTTTCTATTGTGGTCTTGCTAAGCGTGCAGAGGTAATTAATTATGACTTGTAGACACCCGATACGCGATGGCCACCCGCGCCGCATGTACAACCAAATAAAATGCCCCATTAAAAATATAGCGGGGTATTTCTTTTCCATTATCGAAACGACGGAAATTACCACTTATTTATTATTTAGACTCTTAGCACGATGCTTTACAGTACCCTTAATGGTCGGACAGCGTTTTTTAACATGTTGTACAAACAAACACACCTCAGCCATATCCGACAGTAGTTTAGCGACTAAATGCGCGTGTTTTTTCGTAGTATCTCCCCTCATGAACCAGGTCGCAGGCGCCGCTTGGCCGACGCTTCCTCCCATCGTCACCGAGGCAGGGGTGGCGCTACTGTTGCCCTTCACCTTCACTTGCACGGTGATCGCTTTGCCAAGGTAGCATACTAGATGGTCTAGGAGAGTCACTCTGGAAATAAAAATGGTTAAATTGTATTTTAGGTAGACAACGGAAGGAACACGGGTGGGTTTTAGTCAGTAAAAGTCTGACACGCCTTCCCGCTCCACCCAGAGCGGGAGAAGTTATTTGATAATTTCCAACGCTCAAAAAAAAAAAAAAAAGTTTGGCATAGATTTTCAAAGATAACGGGTGTAAAAAGACGCTTAACGAAGCCGACAGTCACTTACTCTATCCGACATTGAGATATTTTTTTTGTACAGGACCATATCTGAAAACCTTCTAGTTACGGATACATAGAAGGTCAAATTTCCAAGTTTTTTTGTACGAAATCGAGGTTTAAATGTTGCAAGTTAACTTTAAATTACCCCACGACTTCTGTACCGTACATGCACGTATACACCCATAATCATGTTTTCCGTACGTTACATTCCGCGCTACTGTAAACAGCGATTAGAGGGAGACAGCAAAGTACCTGAAACTTCCTCAATCTTTCAATAACATTGGGATTCAAGGACTTTAGAAATTGGTTTAGTGATTTCATGAAGGGCTTAGAAATTAGCATTTTAAACACGAATCGAAATGCTAAAATCTAGAGTCCGCTTACATTGAAGTTCTCAACAATTGATTTAAGAAATTTAGGTTCAGAATGTTCAAGTTTTCTTACCTTGCATTAAGCTCACTGCCGTAATTTACAGCCGCTAACATCTTCTGTGGGGGTATTTCTGTGATCATACGCCTGAGCAGTGATATTACCTGAAACCGGAGATGTTATTTGGTAAATTGGTTTAAAAAAACAAAAGAAATAATAATATTTTAAAACTAGATGAGTCCGGTGTTTCTTAACCGACTACTCTGAGAAGAATACCAAAATCTACATGTGTGGACCATGTAGATTAGTGTCTGACATGGAGTGTTTTCAGGAAAAAACCACATAGATTTGAGTGCACCTGTCAGTGCAAATGACAATCATATATTCTATTAGAGTTAGACTAAAAGTTACGAAAGGAGAAGAGTCGGGTTTTAATTAATGGTCCTTTCAAACCTCAATAATCGGTTACAATAGATGTGCTTACCTGTCGTTGCACTCGCTCGCTGCCTGTGTGCAGGAGAGCCAACAAGTCAGCTAGTAATTCTGTTCGCTGCGCTAAATGTGCACGTCCCACTGCACTGCCACTGAGTGCCAGCAACTGTAGAATTTTCATTGAATTTACATGTTTACTATGTTATGACTCAGTTGAATAAAACAAAATATAATCAGACGCAGTCTTAGGCTGAATGGCGAGACACAAATGACGAAGCCAACGTGTGATCGGTACGCAAGCAAATCGTTTTGTCACTTGCGTCGCCATTTTTGCTAATGTCTGTGCCGGAGCACTGGCCAGTCCGCACAGTGTGTTTATAAATGCGTCTTCATGCCAACACTTGTTCGGGGTTGTGCTAAGGAAACTTTCGGGCAGAAAATATTTAAATACGAGCTTTAATCCAACACATGAGCAGTGATCCGCTGGATGCGGGAAGCACAGAACCGGTCGAAGTGGTGGCGCTTGAAGGAGGCCTATGTGGACATAGACCTCCAGCTCCAGCTCTTTCGGCTGAAATGATGATGATGAGGACCAGTGTTGAGGTGAAGAAGGCAATGCGTTCCCCCATATCAGTGATAGCTTGAAGAAACATTTGTATACACGCGGCCGCACACATTTGTTTTGTTGGGCTGAGGGTAAATACGGGACGGCAATACTGCTAGATGTACTGCTACTTTGAGAGGGGAGTAAGTGTCGTTTCTATACGCAATTACTAATCTATAAGTTACCAGCGACAGCATCTCGAAGCAGTAGTTATCCTGCATGAGCGGCGGCGGCCTGGCGGGCTGTTCGTCAGCGGTGCGCTCGGCCGCCTCGGCACACAGCAGCGCCGTCTCCCAATCGTCCCGCACCCGTGCCGCCTCGCAACCGATGGCGGATACTATGTGTGTCATCACCTGAGGAACAGTAACAGTGTGACGTGAACGGACCGAAGATGTTTTTTTTAACTTGTTTATTGGACATGACCATGAATATAACTATTTAGGGCTTCTCGCGTGAAGAATCGTATTTCATATCACATCTACCTTGAGGTATTGGTCAATCACACAAACTATTTGATCGACGAATGTGATATGGAAAGGGAACGCAGAGCGTTGACGGTCAGGGCTAATATGCTGGCCCGCAGGTTTGCCCGCTGCACGAGAGAGATAATGATTTTGTTATTTAAATCCTTTTGTCAGACGTTTTACTCCAGCAGCCCGTGAACAGCATATTCGTCAAGGACTGTCAAGTGTGATAGCGGACGTATGACTATCCGTTCTTCAAACATTTTAAGCGTTTACGTATGAACTAACATAGTTAAAACATGTTGTCAGAAAAATTATAAATTAAATTAAATAAACGTTGGAGAGCGTGAGAGATTTAGGATTTATTTCGATTACCTAGGGCTGCTTCATATAAGTAGGAACATAATCCCTTATGACCAGCAAATAGCAATAAACATAAGATAATTTAAATTTCGCGAGCTAGCCATGGCGTTTTACCCTTGAAAAATAATTTCCACAAATAACACAATACAGACCTGTCTCTGCAGGGTGGTAAGTTTGTGTCCCGCGAACAGAATGCCGACGACATGTTCTCTAAGATCGCTGTCATCTGCCGCAGCGCCGTCTTCTACCGCGGCCGCCGCCTCCGTGCCCGACTCGCTGCCACTGCGGTCCCATTCTAGCAGCTTGCCGAACACCTAGGAAAATTATAAAATATATAAAGGTTTTCAGAAACAAAGTAACTGTGAACACGAACATAATTATGACTCTAACGTGGATTTCTCGTACATTTAAACGAAAATAGTTACATATTTACTATTTCATGTCGATTGTATGGATAAACGTGCGTTTGTTCCGGATACTATTTCACGATATTCGAGGATTTTCTACTGTGATAAAACGTCGAATAAACGATAAAACTGATATAAATAAGCAAACTTACCTGTGACGTAAGTAGGCGGAACACCCTCAGAGTGTCAGTTTCAGACAGTCCATGCAGTACATGCGCCGGAGTGGCCGCGGCCGACGCGAGTGGTGTCGGCGAGCCGAGAACTCGCACCTGTCGTACTCGCACCGCCGGCTCGGGCCCACGCAATTCGCACCGCACCCGAACTGATGTGCTGGAGCCTCCTGAACGAGTGAAGAATTTTATCTTACAGTGAGAAAATAACTGATGACTCTTACAGCTTTACCTCCAATGAAATTCTAGAAATTCATAAACGCAATGAACTTTCGGTTATAATTTGGAATGTAACTAAATTGAACATTATAGGCGTCCTAAGGGTTATTAATGAATCAGTTGATTTTGTTCCAGTGGCTACCTTATCGGTTTCAGGACGTTTACAGAGAAAAAGTTTACAAGGTTTTAAAGGTCACAAAAACAGACACTTTCACAGCGTCTATTAAAACGCTGTGAAAGTTAATGCCCGTTTTCACCGATAACTAAATGAATCCCTAAATAAAAGTGCACTGTTGGATTTTCAACTCTCAGAGCTAAACCTAACGTTGAAAATACAACAGTACACTTTTATTTAGGAATTCATTTAAGTGTCAATTAAAACGGGCATAAATGTCTGGTTTTTTTTAAACTTAAAAAAAAATCCTGTTATTTTAATATTATAAGCATTGGAGTAATAGTCCAAGATGATGAATAGAATATTTTATTTCTTCAAATTCAAAACATATTATGCGACCGTAGGTGCAGGCACATTACGTTTATTAGTAGAAACATATTTTCTCTATAATTGTTAAATACACCTATAATTTGTGTATATAGATTAACAGTAATAATAATATCTTTCCTAAATTGTATTATAAGCCTTTGTAGAATGTGTATGCTGTTGGTGTTCTTTATTAAATAAATAAAATGTCGCTATTACTTGGCATGGTATAGCAGAGCCAGGTGGCGGTCTTAGGGTCCACCTCCACGTCCTGCATGTGGAACATCTCGCTGGAGCCGCCGCTGTACAGGAACGATACCAGCAGTGTCTTGTTCTACAACGTGCGAAAATTGTTAAAGATATGTATTTATATTTTATATTAAGATATGGCCGAACAAAACGTAGCACCGCTCAAAAAAAAAAAGCACATGATCTAACTATTTATTTTTCTTTCTGAAACACCAGCTTGCACTTACCACAGTATCCCTTGTATTATCAAGATGCACGCATAAGATATGCGGGCGATCATCTGGTGTTCCTCCGGGGTACGCCATTTGTACCCATTTGGCTTTATTCCGGTCTTCGTCACCAGATTCCCAGAAGGTCTCAGTACTGCCGTCGGTCAAAGCCCCCGCCATTCCTTGGCGGGAAGACACGCTGATATCACACCAACCCGTCACGTCAGGACAATTCCATACGTAATTTTCCTGGAAAACATATTTGGGACATGTTAGTCAGTAGTTTTCTTTTGCTAGACAATACCACATAAGAGGACCTACCAAGTACGTGAAATAATTAAAACTATCCTAACAATACACTCATGTCACCATTATTCATGCAAAATACAGATAAATTGGTATTTTCTGTACAAATTTGTCGGTATTTTGCATGAAGAATGGCAACATGGATTATTGTTAGGGTAGCCAATACATGATGCAAATAGGGGTACGATCACCTTACGAAAACGTTCATCACTGTCTCCTTAAACTCGTTCGTTAACGCGTCACATTTGTTACGTCGCCACTTCTGCCCTACTAAGCCGAAAGGCGTTATCTCAATCGGAGTAAGTTTTGAGAAAATTTACGTTTTGAAAATTGTTATTTAAGGAAACATAAGGATATAAAAAACTTCTGCGTGGTTTTCTTAAATGTTTTAAGTTAGATATCCGTATTTGGTTTATACCATTAGATGCGAAATTGTTATAGCTATTGAATGGTATAAAAAAACTAAAAGGGCGTATCTCAGAGATAGTGCCTTTCGGCTTAGCAGGGCAGACTTGCATCGTATAATACAAGTTTTCTCAGTATAGTTAAGATTTTCGTAAGTCGACTGTACATTTGCAAATATACGGTTCAGATGATACCTTGTTGAGGTAGCTATGGAAGCTCTCTTGGATGGCTCCTAGAAGACCTTCTTCGTACGCGCCGTCTTCAGAGTGCGACAGAATCTTGCTGATCACACTGAACACTTGCGATCTATCCGAGCAGCGTTAACAGTTCGCAATGGCGGTTAGACACATGAAATTATAATGATGAGAAAAACGAAACGAGATGTGAACTAAACAGTACTACGTGTTCGATACTACACTTTCTAGTTTTAGTATGTATTGGAACCCCTATAAGCTAGTATTTATCTTCTATCAAGGGTACTATCGCATCTGGCGTTGGTACAGCGTAGGCGTTCGTCGAACGGAAACTAAGCGTAGGCGCGTCAACTCACCGTTTTTTCGAATCAATGATATATGCGACGCTGGCGCAGTGTATGCATTAATTAACAGCGTACACGAGACGACAATGCATACGTTGGAACTATGCTTAGTCCTACTAAATGCTTTGCCTACTAAAGACACTACTAAATGTTACCAACAACAACACAACCAATATAATAAATTAAAAAAACACATCTAATAATTTATAATAATATTGAATTACTGCTTAGCCCTCTTCCTCTGTCCTTATTTTGCTGTGCCCGACAGGGTATATAATACAATATATTGATCTCTTACTTATTAAACCATCTATGTAATACATATGGAATGCAATAAAGAATTGAGTATTGAGTATTAAATGTAAAGGTAAATAAATATACCGAGTGTGACTGAGACCCTTAGCGAGACCTTGCGTAAAGTTGAATGATATTTTTATAAATTTTTCCTCTATTTTTGTTTTGGTGTTATTAGCTAAATTGATTGGCAACCGCATCGTGCCGAAAAAAAGTTGAATGATATTGACGCGAACTACGTTAACTAATGAGTATTTTCAAAATATATCGTTACTTGGCTGGAAAGGTTAAGAAATTGAAAGAGTATTTTCGACGACGATCGACGACATCGGGAATCAACATTTTTACTATTGTACTATTGTAACGCTGCGTTTACACCAAAAAAGTTGTGTAGTAGTAATTGAATACAAAACTTGTGGAAATATAACAAATGTCAAAAATTAAAGCAAAATACTTATCAAAACATGCCTGAGACAATGTGAATATAATCATAATTATGACATACGATATTGTTCGAATGTTTGTGATTCTGTGAGATGACAGAGTGATACTTACTTGATTTAGTGTTAATGGCTAATTTATAATAATTATTAAATGCTACGAGTCGCATCGTCAGAAGTTTCCTGTTTCTGGAGCCCTAACAACCGGCACTGGCAGCTTGGACCCTTTTCCCGACACCAGCGGATAATTTGTTTTTTTTTATGTTTTTATTCAGGATATATTTAAAATGTATTTAATATGGAAGAAAATGAATAAACGGAATAATAAATGACATATATAGGTACTTGCAATGAGAAGGTATTTTACAAATTTAATTTAAAACCGTTGTAAAGTCATAGTCTTACCTATGAAGGAACGTTCTATCATGCGGCGAGTAGTGGAGCGCCCAGCATCTGACGGCTTGCAGGCCCGCGGCGCTAGCTGGTGGCAGAGAGGGCGCCAGGGCGCTCACCGAGCCCAGGAATGCGTGGAACGCGGCCCGGGCGCCCCTGGCGGATCGGGCGCCAGGGCAGATGGCAGAAGCTGATGCGGTTGGAATCACGCCGCGAGGACTCTCGTTGGCTGCGTTCTGCTGTTATTATCGGAGAAGAGAACAGTATTCATCGGTTCTATAAAAAACTGCATAGAAATCGGTCCATATGTTTGTCATAAAAGAGTGTCCGTGGAGTTTCTTGCCCGTTCTTCTCCATAGGTAGCTACTACGCTTTGGAATGGGCATCTAGCTTCATCTTTCTGACTGACCGACCCCCTTGACAATTCAAAAGTGCCTGTAATTGGTTTATTTGAAATAAATGCTTTGAGTTGAGTTGAGTCAACAGTGTTGTCACGGACAAAAAAAATCTTTAAATGTGTAATATTTCTTACAGATCGCAAACAAACTGCACCAATTAAAAGCATCCTGCTAATATTGAAAGAGCAAAAATGTGTTTGTTAATTTGTCATGCAGTACCGGAACAACGGGTGGCCATGATTTATGTGCCGGGGAGTGACATAGAATGTCCCGGTAGTATCACCCAAACGGAGCCAAGCCAAAAGCGTTATACGTTAAGAATTACCTCTTTATTATCGTCGATAGCGAGACTGGGCGGGGGCACGATGCGCGCGAACTTATCGAGCGCGTTGCAGAACCACCACATAACGTCATGCACGCACGTCGGTTGTGTCGCTGAACGGAGCAACCAGTTCATTGCCTGAAACAGTTTTTTGTTTTTCATGAGCAATAACTACACAGCCTACTATTTAATTATTTCATATTAAAAAAAAATGTAAAGAGCACTAAATCATAAATTATGTAGACAATTTTTCACTTTTTGAAAAAAATTGCCCATCACTAACTTACCTGTAACATCGCAACCAATGGGCCTAGAGTGTTGGCTCAGATTGTAGCAAATTTAGCTAGCTACACAAAAATATATAACAAACATACCTAAAAACGCGTCCATAAGGTATATTTTTCTAGAAAACTAAAACAAGTGCGAGAATTTCGCAGTTTTTCGAACACCATGGGAGTAGCACAAGGTTTGCAAACTTGTATATAAACTACTCTCAGGGAACCAACAACATAAAAAAAATTGTAGTTACATGCGCGTTTGCAATGTTTGTTGTTGTTATTAACTGAGCTATCACAAAGAAGAAACTTATCAGAACCTTACAAAAACAATTTGCCACGAAATACTTCATATTTCAGTTAATTTTCTCACCTCAAAAGCATACTGCCTCACAGTATTAATGCGGACAGCTGCGTCCATCTTCTGCCTATGCGCATGTAGGTCTCGCTTTGCGAGTATGAAGGCCATTACGGGGCTGTTCATTAGGGCTTCTGAGTCCACACGAGGTGCTTCAAAGGCGGAGAGGGAACCGCCCGCAGTCCACTCACCGCCACCGATGAGGCGGCGAAGCGAAGCGCTGGGTTGAGCCAGGAGGGAAGAACCGGCGCCTAGGGAGACATCTTTATGAACAGAGTTTGTAATGGTGATCTGACGTGATTGGTTGAGTAAAATAATTCTAATCCATCGGATTTAAAGAGGTATGAGGAACAGGGTGGAAAGTTCTTCATCCTTTATAGGATCCTTTGACCAGATGCGTGTTGTGTCTGGTGACAGCGACGGCAACTCTGCTCGCGCGATGCAGGATTTTGTGTGATGTTTTACTAAACATTTTAATCTACAACTACCTACTGGTAGTTGTAGATTAAAATGTAATAGTGCACCGTTTACTAGTGTGAATTAAAGCAGTGGAATGTTTAACAGTTAACATATATAGAGGACTACGGCCTAATGAAGGACACAGAAATCCGATGGGTGGGAAGCGCAGGTTCGGTTATTGTGGGGAGGCTTTATCTTTCGGCTGATGATTATGTTCATACACCCTACCACTGAGCGTATCCTGGTCCATGGGAGTGTCTCGAGCGAGAGGAGGACGCGCCGCGTTGGCGAGGTCGCGGTGATCAGCCTGTCCCATTGACACGGAGCGGTGTACCCGCGGCCAGTTCGAGCCGCCGTTGGTCTCCATGCCACCGAAAGCTGATATCTGTAAAGAATGGATTCTTGTCACTTTTGTCTTAGAATTCAAGCTATTGGCGTAAAATATAGCCAATCTAGTACGATGTAAACAATTCTCGTTTCAGAGATTAAAGCCCGCTTGTACCACACATCACTCACACACTTTCAGAAACAGAACGATGTTTTAAATACGTATAGCGTTAAACGCATTTAGTGATTTGTGTTACAAGCAGGCCTTTAAAGCGTTTTTTTTTTTTGCGTCTTATTATAACTAAACTAACCGCCTGGCCACAGGGACGGGCGTCGCGAACGTCGATGCGTCTTGCGGGGCGGCAATCCGTGCGGTAAAGTTAGCACGCCACGGGCAGTAGCGTTCGCCGCCGCGACCAGTGTAGACCGAGAGCGAATGTCTTTAAAAGTTATCTCGATATTGCTTGTAATATTTAGAGCACAGACTACTTATATCCAGATATTTCTTTGGATTATACCCGAATGAGTGGCGAAACTATTGTTATGAATATTCAACCACAACTGGAAAGAAAGGTCAATGCAGATAGGATAGCTGGCTTAGCACTTGCGGCAAAAAAAATATCAGTACGGTATTCATTATTTCGCGGCGAGTTAAGTTTGGTTTCTGCACTATTCGCCGCGTCTGCCGCTCAACACCGTGGCATGCGCCGTACTGATTCATACATTTGTTTCCGTCACCCTCCGCGCCACCAGACGCTCGTGCTATCGCTCGGCAAATTTCGCCGATCGCCCCGCCGTTCGCCGCTACGCGTGGCATGACTAGTACATTTCTATACATTTGTTTTAGTCGCTAGACGCTTCGCCGTTCGCACCGCGCGAATACTCGCCGTAGCGAATGTCCCGTGGCCAGGCGATAAGTATGGTATATAACGTGTACCGGCAAATCATCGCTACGCCGCGGGGCGCATTCGAATTCTCTCACAGAAATGTATACCTTTTTGTGTAGTAAATAAAGTTCTATATGGTATCGCTCGAAGTGAGCGCCTTAACGCGTCTCGGTGTGATCCGACCCTAAGTATCAAGGTCTTTCATAAGTCAACTGTACTTACCAGAGGCGCAACAGCAGGCGGCATAGGCCTGCCTAAGGAGTGGTATCTCGCAGCATCGGACGCGGCATAGGTCTTAGGGGCAGCCCCTAATGCCGGCAGACATTGGAAAGGCGGTGCCGGTTGCCACACGCTACCAGGGGGTGTTGGTGGAGAGCGGGACGCATTATCTGCCCAAGCCGCCATGCTGATTGGTTCTGAGTAATATGTACAATAGTTTAGAACACTGAAGCCTTTAATGAGGAATTGACTCTCAAAATACCCACTTAAAAAAGTTCAGTGTATACTACGCCATAAAACATTTCTATTAGATTCTACCCAGGAAAAGTTTCTGAGGCCCGTATAACAGAACCTCACTCAAGACTCAAGCATTACTGAAAACTGGTTTAATGCAATTTGAACGGTTGAAACTAGTTTTAAGTAATGCTATTTACACGTGAATAACTAAGTTTGTGCAACGTGTTTCGTAATATAAATTCGGTTATAGGTGTAGCCTTAAGAGCTCCATATTCAAACTTTAAACTACATACCTGGGGTAGTAAGTGGTGCTAGATCCAATAGAAACACAGCATTCTCCCTAATAGTGTTATGGTCGATGTTGATTGGCTGTTCAATGCGCTCATATACCACCATCTCGGCGCGGCTCTTGGCTCTTCCTTGCCGAATCGAAGGGGCAGCCTTTATCGCCTTGTCGTAACATTTCTCGCAGAACATATACCAAAGTTGGTTAGCTGTAAAGGATGTTTAACGTTAATGTTTAAACATTGACAAGGTAAAATAATGGGTATTGTTTGTACCACGCGTTTGTCTGCCGAAAAACGCATAATGTGACTGTATGTATCGATCAGTAATTTCAGACAAACAAATAGCATAATCAGTGAGCTGTAATCCACCACGCGGGCCCAGTGCGGGTTGGTAGATGACACGTCTTCGAATTTTTGGTTCTAGGACATGCCGGTTTCCTCACGACGTTTTCCTTCGTCGTTTTCAGAGCAGTGGTGATGAAATTATTTACACAAATTAAAGCGCCTGCTTGGGTTCGAACCCACGACCTACAACTTAAAAGTCGGGGTCGTTACCACTGGGCCGCCACTGCGTTCAAACAAATAAACTCCCTTTATTATAAACTGGAAGGAAGAGGACAAGCGCGTGAGTTGCTAAAAGTGGAGGAAACAAAAACGAAACTGAAGTGTCTCATATGCCTGTAAACCGAAACCTTTTAACCTGAACTACAGTTCTAGCAAAAGTATGCACTTCGGCAAACATCGCCTATCTTCGGAAATACGAACGCGCTATAATGAGATCTAATATAGAGTTGTTACGACCATGAAATAATTTCACCTTACTTTTTTTTATTACCATAGTTACTCGTACATTTAAGATTGATAACACTACGCATTTTTAGAAAACTTTTTTTTTTTACTTAAGGGCGTATAGCACAAAACATGGGTTTATGTTTTGTGCTATACGCCCTTTGAGCCCAGAGGTATCGATATGTCAAGAAGTGTCTAGAGTAGGTAACCCAACAGAGAGAAAGTTTCATACAAACGCGCAATGATAGGTCCACTACGACAAAGCGCGGCGGTACAAAACTTGGAAGCGTTGCATCTGTGGGAGGTTAGTCTGTGGCACGACGATTGTACTAATTCGGAAACACAAAGATTACCGAAACGAATACCATTTCTGATTTACCTGTACCAATCAGATTGTGGTACTCAGACCGTTCACTATAACTTTTCCTTACCTTCATATTGGCACCAGTGCTTGTCAAGCTTAGTGTCAATAGAGTTCAAAATGGCGACTGACAGAACAGGGTTTGTACCAATCGCGTCACGGGACAAGTTATAACGAACGCACAAGAATAAAATCAATGCATTATCTTACCCTGCGTCATCTGGCCGCAGTAGGCCGTTGGGCACAGGTCCTCGTGTCCTGGCTGAGGGTCGATCTGCTGGTAGGTGCCGGTGCGGTCAAAGCCCTTGGATGTGGCCGCCTTGCAGCCGGGGTGTGCAGTGCGCATGTGTGCGGCTAGCGGGGGAGGCACGTTCGCGCCGCCGCATAACTCGCATTGTACTGAGACAAGTATTTATGGGTTAAAACGATTGTCCTACTTCTGAACGTTTGAGGTCGTAAAGACCGCTACTGAAGCCGCGATCAGCGTGGCGCCTACTGGGCCAAAGTTTGATCAAGCCACGTTTGTACGTCTTCATCAATCCTCGACACGGGACGCGCGATTTAGGACGCGGCGTTACCTAGCCCTGATATGTGTAAATAGACCAACATTTTAACATCACCAGTTGCATAGAGTATATTCATATTCATATCTTTATTTGCATTCCATGATGTAAGTATACAGGTGTTATAGTGGCGTAGAGCTAAGGTACAATTACGGACCCTGTAGGGCAAAACAAAAAGTATTAAATATATTCAAAATAAAAAAATAAAAAAACATTAAGTAACAATCAACAATTTTTAAATATATTCTTAACATTATTTGAGATCGGATAATATATAAGTGTAAGTGTGGTGCATAATAATTGTTTGATAATGTCAATTTAATTAAACATATTTATATGATATTATAATATTTGTCTATGTATGTATAAATTGTATCTATACGACTAACTGTATAC
This sequence comes from Agrochola circellaris, assembly GCA_914767755.1. Lineage (NCBI taxonomy): Eukaryota > Metazoa > Arthropoda > Insecta > Lepidoptera > Noctuidae > Agrochola > Agrochola circellaris. Next base: position 19,115,412 of record OU611840.1, on the reverse strand, counting down.
GGTGTCTGTTTGTGTTTGTATAGTTACATCAGTAATTACCAGAATAAGGTGTCTTGCCGGTTCTTGTATTCCATTCCCTCTTCTTGCGAATACCGCTCTGTGGTCTTGGTTCCTCATTTTCATTCTTCTCGTTATGTTTCAATCTAACAGAAAAAAAAATACTGTTTAGAAACATTGAAGTCTAAGCTTAATAATAAATCTCTGACTGCTTTGTGAAGTGTCGACTAAACTCTTTAATATCATGAACCAAACAAAAATGTCTAGTAATACAAATATTTTTTCTTGTAAAAAAACATTTGTATGATTGATTCTAAAATGTAAAGACGTTGTAACTGACGTCGCGATGCTATCAAGTTTAGTTCCTAGACGCGCGATTCTGGGAAGAACGGTTGGTTGTTGGTAAAGATAAACTACGATAACATGGCGCGCCCCTCCACTTTACTGTCTCAATGGGTCTAGTGACTAGACTCAAAATCCTCGGATTCCTCGGATTTATTTTTGTTTGATGGTCGTCTCAGTACGCACACAATGCGTTTTGAGTCTTGGTGGCGCTTTGTAAATACATTTCACAAATACTTTCGACCGTATAGAATTTTGGAGGGGCGCGCCATGTTATCGTAGTTTATCTCTATCATGGAACTTCTAAATAATAAATTACTAACCACGTAAAAGTACTAAGAAACGTGGAATAAACCATTAAATTGAATCTTACTTGTCAGTGGCAGAAGTGAGTTGATCGGCATCGTAGAGCGCGTCCCACAGCGCAACTAATGCGCGCAACGCAGGTGGCAGCACGTTCACAACGTACCGTGAGGACCCCGCTACAAGAAATAAAATTATTTTAGGGATACTAACCAAATTATCATAGCGCAATTTAACTTGGTCGGGATGCATCCGAATTCGCATGGACTATGAAGTTTAAATGAACGATTTCGATAAAAAGGTAACACCACTCTCATTTTAATTCAGTTTGTATCTTTTACTCTTTACCTTTACTCAATTACAGCAGTGCTATTCTGTAACCATCTCACCGTGAAAACTTAGGTGAAGTGAGCGTGGAGTGAGCTGTCATTCCACAGGGATTGACACTATTGACAGCTCACTTCACCCAAGTTTTCACGGTGGAATGTTTACAGAATAGCATGGCAGGTCCGATTATGCAGGCAATCATGATCTCACTACCGACGAGTCGTCAAAACTCCCTATTTTGACTCCACTTTGTTTCTTTTAGAAATTAATAGATTCGTTTTCACCGACAACTAGGTGACACTTAAATGAATCCCTAAATAAAAGTGCAAAGTTGGATTTTCAACTCTCAGAAAGCGCTGCGCCTAGCGTTGAAAATCCAGTGCACTTTTATTTAATAGGGATTCATTTAAGTGTCAATTAGTGAAGGTGAAAACAGGCATTAAAGGCGCATTTAAAATGTTAATGTTAAATAAACATTGTTCTGAAATTCTTACGAACCTGGTTCAGTGCTAGGTCCTGGCATGTTGTCTTCTTCTCGTATCGGCATATCGAAGTCCACCTTGCGCATGCGACTGGTACTCGCTTCTACGCCGGAACGCGTCAACGTTTCTAAGGTTGTAGGGTGGATGCGTAGATAAAGACCTTGGGAGAGCGCAAAATACGTCAGCACTTCATTGGAAAGATGGAAGTATACTGCGGCACGTAACACAAAATTATTCTTACTTTAGGTGTCCGAAATCAACCATTATTTGTCAACAAAATGGTTCTTATATATCTACTTAATCGAAACTTGGCTCCTTGATCACATTTCTGTTTTTGTTATATTTTATTTACCAGCATTGGACACTTCGACGGAGTGCCTCTGATGTCTCGCGGGCGTAACGTCATGTGCGGGCCGCGTGACGACGCGAGCACCCTGCTTCGGTAGCTGCGGGTGGAACTTCAGGAAGGCAGCGCAGGCGATCGCGTCATGGACTATGCCTGTGGGAATAATGATGGTATAGTCACTATTACAGAGCACTACGAGTATTTGAAAATGGAATGGAAAATGACAGAACACGGAATTGCGGCAGCGTCTACAGATGGGAAATAAAATACTTATAAAATTCGAGGCGCTGAAAGTGTGAACGCACAACTTCTGTCACGGACCCCATTCAAAGCCGCATTCAGTTTCTACACGCATTAGTACGAATAAATGACGACACGCTTGGTATTGATGAAAAGTGTTGACAAGGCCGCCTGGCCGGCGAGGCGGCTCCGTGATCTGTGGTCCCGATAAAATACACAAGAAACCTAATTCAGGACTAGATGATAATTCTCTGCCGTAAAATTTTCTTCACTTTTTGAAACCGGTCTGTTGATTTTTATTTTTATTTGCAATCAACTTTCTTTTTTACTTTTTCGTTTTGTATTAATTATAGAAGGTCAAGTAAAATTAATGTTATTCGTTAGAATTTCTAATCTAATCTAATTCTTAAAATTGTAATTAATTATAAATAGTAAATAGTAAACAATGGCATTTCTTGTGTACATTATGTAAATTTAAGTTACGGAAGAGGGGAGTGTCCTAATACAGGCATTTACTTGCTTAAAGGGACACTTCTATCACTAGTATGTAGTACAAGTTTGTTAAAGAAAATAAACTATTTGTATTTATTTGTATTAGTATTCTAAAATCCGTACTAGAGCAACGATTTGTACACGTTTGGTTTTAAAATTACTGATGAAGCTGGTGTTAATTAAAAAGCAGAAACCAATACTTAAACAAAATAACTTAAAGTAATTTTAAATAAACTTCTTAGAATTAAACGAAGACTTTAAAATAACAGCAGAAACAGTTCTTAGAAAAGTATTAATAATTAGTCACACTTATTTCAAAACTAAGCCATTTTTAACTAAAATAGCTTTGCAACTAATTACTCATCTTTCATAGTAGGCTCCTACGCAGTTTAAGTTTATACGAAAATAATATGTTTTCGCTGACTTGCTGGTAAGAAAATATATGTTCTTTTCTGTGTGTTTTGTTCTTTCCTTGCGTCATTTGCAAATAAACGTATTTTCTTTCGTTCTTTCTGAGGCGACGGAAGGCCTCCCACAAGGTGGCCGATAAAGATAAATATCATTTATTTGCTCAACACATGAGTATACACACACATGGCATGCAAGATGTTACAATTAAATTATGTTACAGTCACCGATGGCCGATGACCTTGTGAAGGCCGCAGTAATCCGCTGGATGCGAGAAGCACAGAACCGATGATGCGGCGACGCTTTCGGGGAGGCCTTTCTCCAGTAGTGAACGTCTTTCGACTGAATGATGACAAAGAAAACTATACCTTCATGCCACAGCAAAGCGGCGAATACCGCTCGCAGGCACTCAGCCTGCGCAGGACTAAGCGCATGCTTGCGGGGCGGGGGCGGCGCGGGCGCGGAACGGGACGGCAGCGGCGGCGGTGGTGATGCCGTGCGCTTGTACGCGCGCGAGCGACTGGCGAGCCGCTCGCGAGCCATGGACTTTGGGCTGAGGCGAACTGGCGGGTCCTGGCCACGGAAATGTATTAAGTAATCAATATTTAGAATTGGCAATAGACCACCCCAAGGACATCTTAGGACGTACAGGGAACGCATAAATTTAACATAATAATAATATGCTGGATTTCACTTTTATTCAAAGATTTAGAGAAAGTAAATATTTAGTGAAATAATATTTACTTCATAGTATTGGTGGACATCTCAAGCATTCTACAAGAGGAAGTTACGCTCTCAATCCAACATAAGTTTGTATTTATACAAAGTTGTTACACAAATTACGAGATTACAAATCTCTTAATTTATGTAAATTAACAACTTGTATTTATACAAATCTACAAATCGTACAATTATGAAATAAAGCAGCCAGATAGGACGCACCATTTTCGAGATATAAGCAAAATAATAAATAAATACATTACTGTTTTTGTACGTGAAGTCGAGATGTTGGTGTGAATTTTAGTTCATGACAACTTATATTATCCCACACCTTTTTAATCGCGATTAAAAATTGGCAAGTTTAGTCTGGTTTGGTATTTTACAATCAAAATTTTAGGTGAAAAACGTCAAATTCAGAATAGCAAAATTGCCATTTTCACTAAATTAAAAACTCGGTACTATTTTAGCGCTGTCAAATTAAAATATAGGTAAGTAGTACGTGTAAATACACTTTAGTCTATTTCAGAATGGGAAATCGTCGTTTAACAGGAATAAACTAAATTTTAGTGATTTTTAGTTTAGTTTAGAGGCATTTGTGACAAAAGAATCGGCACCAATGGCTAGATAAAGGCTAGACACTGGCTAGACAGAGGCTAAACGGAGGCTAAATAGAGGCTAGATGCAAGAAGGCTAGACAGAGTCCAGATAGCTAGACAGAGGCTAGATAGACGCTAGATAAAGGCTTTTCATTCGTTTCTTTAGTCATCTCCTAAAGCCATAGTATTAATTACAAGGTAATGAACGTCAGCCAGCAATACTCATAGTTCAACATTCTTTAACACAAACGAAACACTGTTGCGTAATAATTTTGTTTGTTTTGTTATATCCTTATCTTGGGAATTAGTATTAACCGTTATTTTCCTCTACTTGAAAATAATACATTAATTTAAATGGTCTTAACTGTTTACTATTGTGAGAAGTGATACTTTTTTCTGTTATTTACGAATAATCCAGATATAAGAACTTAACCAAGCAACGAAAAAAAAGTTGTTGTAAAGCTCTAACGTCACAATAACTAAATACTTATTATCTTTACCCTCTTCGTTCTCTCCAAGTTATGAGTCATACGGATAAGGTAAAACAGCGATAAAGAAACTAAATTGTTGAAAATCCAGTGACATTTGCAACCAAATCGACCTGTTCTTTATTTCATTCTAAGTTCATTCAGGTGGATTCATATCCGTATTGTATAATTATCACTTGCTTCAAAAACGGTGAAGGAAAACACCGTGAGGAAACCTCGACGGCATGTGAAGCCAAGTCATAGGCCCATTGCCGATTCCAAGTCTAAGTCAAGTCTTCATTTATTTTCGTTGCTTATATATTTAGTATGTATATATTTATGTATCTATTATTTAGGATATGTATTTATCTGTGTATCTATTCTAGTATATTGTATACCTACTTATTATTTACACCAACGACAGCCCCATTTTATGTCCAGGCAAATCACTGTCCATTCTAAGGTTGCCTGGAAGAGATCGCGGAAAGCGATAAGGTCGCCCATTGTATATTTTGTAGTGCATAATTTTTTTTTTTTTTGTTATGTATTTTTTGGTGTACAATAAAGTATATATAAATATATTGCCGATTCCAAAACTCTGACACCAGGTTAGTCACTAACCACACGAAAAGAAGAAGAAGTCCATCCAGGGCCCAGGGGAATTTAACTGATACCTACTTTGAGGGCTAGCTAATGCTTATACCACGGCACAATGTACGACATAAATAACTTTATTATGATGTGTAAACAGCAAGATTTCTATCCCTTTGCAACAAGTGTGTCCTCGGCCAGAAGGTACTAAATCATTAACTTTTTTCTTAACAATATCATAATAAGTATTTATTTCAATCAAACCATTTACAGGCACATTTGAAATCGGTCGGTTAGTTACTCAGAAAGTTGAAGCTAGTTGCCCATTCCAAAACGTAGGTATCTATGGAGAACACCGAGCAAGGAATAGGTATAGTGCCCAGCTTTTTAGTGTTATTTTCTATATTGGTAATATTTTATTTATTTTTAGTTTTAGCTCTGATGTTCACTTTTCTTTTTTGTGGGTAGTGCTGTGTTCTTCACCGTTCTGTTTTTATAAGTCAAAACTTATAATTGGCTAACAGTTAGATATACGTACTATTTTTATTCTGTTTAGTTTAGCTAAGACTTTCAAAGAACTTAAATATATAATCTATACAATACTCAACGAGGAAAGACACACATCACTTGCCACCGAGTTTGATCACGTCGTTGTTTTTGTTTCAGAAACCGGGTAATCGTTTGACAAGTTCGTACCTTGGACGTTCCGATGTAGAGCTGCATGGCTGACAGGCTCGCAGCTTCGCTTCTGTCCGGCGAGGTCTGAGTGCCGGTCTGAGCGACCTTGCTGCTGCGGCTCTCGATGATCGGTTCTGGTTCTATCTCAGTCTGTGAACACAATCGATATTTATTATTATGCTACTAATATTATAAATGCGAAAGTGAGTTTGTTTTTTTGTTATTGTTACGCTTTCACGCTAAAACCTGGTGGTGGTGCTTATTTGGCCGCCCGGCTGTGCAATATGTAGATATATGGGAAAAAAGCCGATCGGCTTAGCTCCAAAGGGGCCGAGCTGTCCCGAACATGTTTAAGCAAGGGTTGATGAGAACGAAGTTTGTCGACCGGCGCGAGCCGAATGAAAGTCAAATATATGTAGTAATAGCTTCGGGTCGGCTTTTATTATTTATTCAACAACTAGTGCGGAGCACGACATGTGTATTATACAAATAATAACTTTTGGAATGTATGCGTCGTGCGCTAATCGGCCATCGCTCTGCAGGTGGCTTTACGAAGCAGAGCCACCGCGCTGGTTTTCTACGACAGCCAGCGCGGACGCAAATCGGCGATCACAATCGACGGATAATAAGACATTATCCGAAAAACATCAACGAAAGTGCAGTAAGAATATAGATGAACGGTAAGTGGTAAGTGTCTTTGCTAGCTAAAGCCCATTACCATGGTGTAGGTATGATACCTACGATGATGATGTACCTTACATGGAAATTGGCTTTACGGTTTAGCCGGTTTACATTTTGCCATATTGGTGAAATCAAGGTATAGATTCATCCGTTACCGAAAACGTATAGATCCATCGGCTGGTCATAGGGCTCCCCGAGTTCTAAGTTGCCGATATCTTTACTCATCCGTTGGACAGATACTATGAATCATTACTAGTACTAAGTACACAAGCCAGATTAACTCGCATGCATGGACTTTTGAGCTCGGAATCAAAACGAATAAGTAATTACTGTGTCAAATCGTATCAAATTCAATTTGTTTTTCGATTAAAAAAATTACGGGTGTGCATTATAATGCAGTGAGAATGTTTGTATTTAACTTATTTGGAGGGGATCATCGATAAATTTGTAAATTGTTAAGGAAAAAACTTTTTGTGAAGACAAATATCTTCATATCGCAGTTTCCTAACCGCAGTTCATAAAAAAACAAGTAATAATAACAGTAGTTAGTCACAACAATGACCTCGATAATTGTCTTTAGGAAACTTTTAGCTAATCTGCGTTCGAAATTTATTTGCCAAACATGTAAACAAACACGAGTTTTAGGAGAAACAACTGTAATGCCTACATATAAGGTTCAGTTTGCGCTACAACTTCATATTTTTTATGACTTTTTTAACAGTACTAGTCAGTCTAAACTAAACTTTATTTACACTTGCATGAAGTTGTTGTTTGTTTGAGTAGAAATAACATCAATTGGAAACAAGGATTTAAATAGCTTAGTTAACTTTCGGGAGCGTTTCCGGAGATTATTTTTTTAAAGCAATCGTGGTGTTTGGTTAGACGATGTTTTATTGAAGTATGAAGTTTAAAATACAATATTCCTTTCCTATCTCAATCGCTATGGTGAAATTTTACTTATAGTCTAAACAATCTGTAGACTAAACAAACTTAATAATATTTTCGCAATCTGCGAATGAGATGAAACGTTCTTAAAAGTTACTGGAATTGCCTCTGGAAAAATGTGTTATATTATTATTGTAAAATGACACCAACCTCTTGTATGGCGTTGGCATCTCCGTTGTCACCAAATCGTTGCTTGACAGGCGACCACCATTCGTCGCTGTTGCCGTTACTACGCCGCTGGGCTCGTCTGCAATACCAAAAGGGTTTTTAAAGCATCTTCCGCATGTAACACGCTTCAGATTGGATTGGCTGGATTTGATTTTGATTAGATTGAAGTTTAAACCCTAAATGAACGTCGCTGAAAACCAGGCGCTGTGTCTCGCATAGGGTCGCAGCATTATACTGAGAGGCGAACGTTTTCCGTGGATGTGACGCATATTTTCCCCAACTTGTTCTTTTTTGTGTCATGTTTACCGCAAATAAACTTATTTTCTTACTAATTTATTTTATTTTATTGAAAAGTCTTTGCATTTATTACAATTCGAACAATTGAAGGCATTTTCGACTGTAATGGTGATGTTATGTAGATGGATAGAGATAGATAGACAGAAAATGTACTGTCAATCAGTTGGTACATAACTCTTGAACAACAAAAACCGTAATACACTGCTAGGTACGAAGAAGAGACGTTGTTACCATGGACGTGTGATACACTGCACTCATTATTGTACATCAAAAAAGGACTACTATTAAAAATCTTGTTTTTCCTCGTCCGTGGCACGACAGTTTATATAAATGTGCTGGCGCAAAACTTCCCCACGTTCACGGCGTCGACGGTGGCAGCGCAGAAGGCACTTTGGCTGCATTTTTGGGGCAGGATAAGAGCTTTGCTGTCGTTACTATTACAAGTAATCAGATACATACTTGGGTGAGGACGCAGCTGAAGATGTGGAGCTTGCTTCACCGCGGATCACCCGGCTTCGCTTGCTGGGCTCGGAAGAGCCCGCCAACATAAACGAACTGCCATCAGGCTGCGCATGTAACGAAATATTCATATTTAAATAAGGATCAAGACCCTTCATCGCTTCTTAGACCGGCTTGCACCACAAATCATTAAGGCGGGCCTAACCCGAATGCAGTAGGTATTCAACGCTTACCCCCGCTAAATTTTAAACCGTGTTATCTACGAATAAAATACAATACAAAATGACGTTTTTCCGAATAACCCGGCCTTAACTGCTTTTAGCGTTAGGGTGCGTTTCCACTGAAGCGGAGACGAGCGGAGCTGAGCCGAGACGTCCAATCACAGACGAGACGAGAGACGCGGTGAGGATTTCAACCGTTGTGATTGGTCGATTCCTGCGGTTCCCGGTCGGCTCCGCTCCTCTCCGCTTCAGTGGAAACGCACCCTTATAGCGCGCCCCACTCCGCTCCGCTCCGTACTAAAGTACAGCTTGCAGTACAGTCATCGCGGAGTGAGGCGCGTCATCGTGGATGGCACTATATATAAACGTATTTAAAACATTGAATTTGATTTATTTAACTTGTGTGTGTCTAATATTTATTTACATGGCAATTCACATTTAAAACATAATTCTGACTCTGTCATCTTCAAATGATTGTCAGAAATAAAACGATATTTTAATTAAATACGTTTAGCGCTATGCGTTAATAGGGATGTTGACTGGGCAAAAAAAACTATTTAGTCCGTCAGTAAGATAATAAAAAAATATTAGACACGTATTTTTTGCTTTATCTTATTAATAAAAAAATATTTAGATAAAACGCATTAAAGTTCCCCGGAGTGGGGACTCGCTACGTCACAAGTCAGTATAATATGTACGGGAAACTGACGTCATGCTCATTTTAACTCAATGTATTCCCTTAATTTTTTGATTATGTAAAAAAAGAAAAATACGACTATATTATCTGTCGGACAATTTTTTTTTTGTGACCAGCGAGGCATTTAATATTAGGTCCCCACCTATGAAATCAGCGTTTTGTATGGAGAATTTTAAAGAAGTTGCTTTTTTCATACTAACATTTTCTTAATTTATAGAACAACCATGAACACTAATGTTTTAAAACTTTTATGCGCTAATGTTGAAAAACTAAGATAACGTAATATGCCACTAGATTAAGCGACAAAAATAAGTTTTGGCTAAATTAAAACAAATAGTGGTCATTTCTGCTAACAAAATGAGGAGTCATTTTTAAGGTATTTTTTTATGTTTATAAACTATAAGTAATAAGGTTTTTTTTACTATTGGTAGTTGTCTATGATGGTCATTATTCGATATAATACCAAGCAATTGATGAATATTTTTATTCATAGAAGTGACAAGGTTCTCTATTTGTGAGAAAAAAACGCTTATTTCATAGGTGGGGACCCAATATAAGGCTTGTTTCTTAATAAGGCGGATGGAGTATAGAAAAAGTGTTGCTATGTAGTGCGTCGCGGCTGTCACTCATACCTATGACAGCAAATTTTTAAAAACCCGTGTTATTAACGCCCGAGGATATGAAACTATCATGTAAGAGCAAAATAGTTATAATTACCTCTATTTGTCCGTATGGAAAGCTGCTTTCATCAATACAGGTTATTTCTGTAACAAAAAGGAAAAAATAACAAACAACAGGGCTAGGAAGAAGGTTGTATTATTCAGTCAAATGGGAAATAAAATGGTAACCTCTAAGAAAAACGATCTTATGATGATGCAAAAAATAGACTCTGCTGGCCAGTAAAGATCACTACTGTCCACTGCAGTTATTCTGCTAGAATCTCCACTTAATCGAGCAAAATATCTACCTACAGTTTATTTCTTTTTGATTAATTTACCAATATCAAATATATATTAATCGATAAATATTTAATTTGAAGTGGAAAATCTTAAAATGCAGTGTTTTTTTAACTATGCGCTATAACTTCAACGTCATAGTTGAACAAACTCCTTTACCTCTTATAATTTCAGTTTGTCCATACTGTATCATAACTATGAATTAGCCTGCAATAATCAAAAAATGTTTACCAGTTAAAACGCCGTCGTCATCATCTTGTGACCACGACTGCATGTCGCCTTGTGCGTCACCGTAGCCGCTCCAAATACCCGTGCCGTCAGCCTAAAAGTGAAAAATTTAAACGAGATGAAATTTCTTAAAAGTCAACAGCGGGCAGCGCGTCTATAATACATCAAAGAAGCGTTGCCCACTGGTGATTTCTTAAATCTATCGTTGTAGATACTGCACTACATCCCAACCGCTATCTATAAAATACCAGGAGCGTGCCCTTAGCTTCTTCAGACATATCATGCGTTCACCTAAGCATTGTCTGGAAAGGCCCAAAAGGAAGCAAAACGCGCAGAACCGGCAAGATGGTCAGACGCTATTAAGACGGCTGTTGCCAACAGCATGTAACGAGCGGTCCACACTGCAGGTGACATCATAAGTTGGGGATGCGTCGTATGTGGTCTGGATCCTCAGCTTTGAGGGAACCACGAAGAAGAAGAAGGAACTGAAACGGAGTTCATGCTATAAAGGTTTTTAGGATTGCATAGTATATGCGAACCTGCGGCGGTGTGGTAGGCTCCACAGGTACCAGCAATGCTCTGTCAAGATGGCGGTGGTGCTGCAAACACCACGCAACTTCTCCGATCCCGTCCGTGTAAGCGCGCACGGAATCTACGCTCAATCGCACCCAAGTGCCGTCTTTGTTCACAACCTGGAATAAAGGAAATATCGCAGTTGGTACAAATTTCCAAATCACACATTCTTTCTAATCTTCTGTCTGTTTTACAGCACGGATGCATGTCATGTTGAACATTTTTTATCATACTGACGATTCGCAGCTTATGCCAAGTTTCAAATTCGGTGTGACTTATTCTTTAGTCAGTAAATTGGATAGTAATGTATAATAAAAGAGTGCTTGTCGCCATGAAACTGGAAAGGCTGGTGAGTAAAAACACTAAAAACAAAAAAAAAATGGTGTAGGATAAACAAAAAAAAATAGGAACTCACTTCTTCAACAAATGCGATGTTAGCACCAGAAGGTATTCGGCCAAGCTCTTCGGCCTGCAAACTGGGACTGGCCCTCACACGGAGACCAGCGCTGAAGCGCGCAATGAAGCGCCTCAGCTTCGTCGGCGGCGTGGTCGGGAGCGTGCCCCCGGCCTGCACGGCGCGCTCAGCAGGCTCTATTATACTCTCCGCCACTTCTATTGTCACTTCCTGCATAATCAACATGTGCGACGTAATGAGAAAGTTAAAGAACAAATTATATAATAGCCTCTGGGCTGCCTATTAAATTGGAGCAGACATGTTTTATGTGACACTATCTACCATCTAGGCACGACATTTCGGAGAAGAACAGGGGTTTCGTTCTACTCTCGACCATCTCCTTAGAAATCAACAAATAAATAGTTGCAAGTTATCGTGCCTATTAAGATTACAATAATTGTAATCTAAATGAGTAGGTCAAAGAAAGTTTATTAGGATTCGTTGCTACTGAATAAGGGCATGTTTTCAAAGTAAATTTTCTATTTGTAACTGTTGAAACTTTAGCTTTGAAAACTCGTTCAGTAGCAAGGAATCCTAATAAACTCTTTTTCACCTTCATAAAACCGGGCATCCCTTTAGTTCTTTTTATCGAGCTCACAACCGTACACCAACCTTGGTCCTTTTAACTTTATCAACGCTTTACGTTTTAGGATAGGGATTACTATAACAGCTGATGTCCAATATTAACAGTAATATTTTAAAAAAAGTCTTTCAATTCAGAGTATAAAGAATCAGTACCTAAATCGTGGCATGAGTTCAAAGTAGAGATATCAATAGCAGATCTAACCTGTGATGCTGGGTGATCATCGAGGGTGCATCTGAAGATATAAGCTCCAGGAGTTCTTGGGATCCAGGTTGCTATATAGGACCCGTCAGGATTCTCTCGGACCGGCAACCGCTCTGCCGGGATCCGCCCGCCATGGACGAATGCGCCACCGATAGCACCGCCATCACTCCACGACTCGCTGGCCAAACGAAGTTCTTCGAATGAGAAGTCTTGATAAGCCTGTAAAGAAAGCATCGTTTAACATCACCCGCGTACGTTGAATCTGTAACAGAAAGGCAGCAGCTTCGTTGCATAAAAAAGCATTATGGTATTTTTCACCAATTCTTCCTTAAGGCCTAAGGCCTTAAATTTTGGCGCGGGATTATAGGCTATATAATTTTATATTTTTTCCTACTCTCAACTGAAGCGGTTACACAGAAAATCGAAAAATCGCAAATAGTGTTACCTAGCGCCTTAAAGCTATTTCTGATTTCTTCATCATGACTCCGTCGTGGGCTTGTGGGATTTTGCCAACATGAAAAAATCTGAAAAAAGGATATCCAAACTGCCACTAAAGATCTGGACGCCGCCGGTTTTATAAGGTCGCAGCATTATGCTGAGCGATGGCCGTTTGGTGTGGATGTGACATATATTTTCCCCCGACTTGTCGAATTCAGTAGGCGCAACCTAGTCAGATGATATAAGATTTACGCGATAGAAAGAGAGGCAACTTCTAGGCGAATATAACAGTAGGCAACTAGCGCTGTGCGAGCTGTTGCTAAGGCTGTATTTTAATAGCCTCTTGTAAACAAATAAAATTAATATGAAAAGGTGCGTTTTTTATACGGGTGAACCTGTACCTGGACCTATTACTGCATCCTAACTATAGAATCATTCAACAGAATGTTTATAAATGATAGGTATTCAATTAAGTATGGAAGAAAAATACATGTTGCGAAGACCCCATAAAAATTGGGAAAAGGGCAGGAGAATGATTTTGATGACATGTATTAGGTAATTATTATTGATTCCCTTTGTTGTGAACTATACGTCATAGGAAAGTAAAAAGGTCAGTTAGACATAACACACCTAACATGGCTAACATGTAATAAATAACTAAACCTATGTTTCCATTTAGCAATAAGTACCATCATGTAATAGAACACGTATGTCCATTTTCACTAACACTAGGCGACACCAAATGAAAGCCTAAATAAAAGCGCGCTGTTTGATTTTCAAGTTTCAGCGCGAGCCGAGCGTTGAAAATCCAACACCGCTTCGATATCTATCTTACCTAGTGTTAAGGCTTCCGCAGACAGGCACGATGTGACTAGTAGAACAAATTCTACGTGCCTGCCTTTAATGAAAACGGGCAGTAGACGTAAGCCGTGAATTGAGAAAATATTAATAATGCAAACTATTTTATTAAGTAGAATAGCTGGCGTGATAATGCACGCGAATTCCTGGATGCTTCTGATATTTAAAACTGGATAGGTGAATATTAAGTTCCAACATTAAATCCCGTAAATAGTTTTACAACACACCGTTTTGGATATAACGCTATAATAAACTGAGCACATGGCTGCAACACAAATGAGGATACTTTCAGAGAAATGTGAAATTTAGTCGGGGAAATTCATATGATGGGCTATAGGTAATTTGCCAGTCCACTTTGGAGATTATGACCATACTAGGTTATCGATTATTCAAGATTCTCTAGCCTCTACGAGATTTAATTTAGGGATGTAAAGGTATTCAAACATGAAGTTACGATTATTATTTAAAATACTAGCTTTTAGCCACGGTTTCGCCCATGTGAAGGTCGGAAATTATACCACGGGAACGTATAACCCAGATAAAACAGTATCCTATGTCCTAACCAAGGTCCTGTTGTACCTGTGTGCCCGACAACAAAATTGGAACAACCGCTAAGACGCAGATATATGCCAGTGACCTTGAGTGGTTAGCTTGCGTGTTCTGTACTGAGCTCACGCAACGCGTCGTACGTCCAGCCAGTAATAAGACTCGCCCATCAAGGAGCGCTGTCCCAAATTAGACGCATTATTTATTTATTATACATAAAACACGTATACCTACTAAAAGATCAATAATTATATCTTTAAAATGGTGAAGGTTTCAGAATACGCTTGATAGATTTTGCGTGATTCTCAGTTTTTTATTCGCGCTGGACATAACTTTACAAATTAATTTCACTATGTAATATAAACATAATCTAAAATATTCCTATTTTAAGTTATTAAGAATATGCTCTAATTTAACATATATTTTTCCCAAATCATTAACACTACTCGTTTAGACATGATCTTCAGTATAAAATCATTAAAAGTCGGTTTTCGTCGCTTTAAGGCGTGAAAAAAGGTAGCAGATAAACAGACAGACAATTATTTTCACATTTATAATAATAGTATGGATACTGATGGTTGGATTAAAAACAGGCTAGTTATCCGACCGTATAATCACTCAGTCAGAATTAAACAGCATCTATTCATTATAGTTTTACAAAGCTTTCATAAAAAGACTAGTTTATAAGTTCTACATACAATTCTTTAACTCTGTGAAGCCATCTTTGGACTACGAAATACGGGTTTAAAACATATGTTTAATACAAGACGATTATGACGTATTCTATTATTATAAAATTCAATAAGCTGACGGTTTCCTGAACAGCTATCTAATTACGTAACATATTTTTCGTAAACGATTACGACTAATCATCATCACTTTTGTCAGTTCTTTTTTTCGAACTTATGAAGCAATGGATTAGCAATCTGTTTCAAAACGGTTCAGATTCTGAATGATCGTGTATTACGTCATTAGGGTACAGGACTGCACCAGTAATATTACTAGTGCAGTCCTGAATCGGACCATTGATACATATATAAGTACTAACGGTCTCTGGTACCAATTCAAGTTACCAATACCGTTGATATGTACATATTGTTGATCAATGTGATATCGTTGTCCGGAGGTATTCTGATTATAGACCGATCTGTCACCGGTCGCTGCCTGTTAATTCCGCCGGAAAGATTTGCCACACGTAGGTGTCACACTGTCTGTTAATGTACCTAGATGCATTGGATAACATCGTAATATCCTGTGAGTATTATGAATGTGAAAGCGTGACGCTCGATCAAGCTCAACCACTTCACCAATGTGTCATCCAAGTATGAACAGTATAATTTAGTTATTTTATCTTTCTTCAGCATCCTAGTGCTAAAGAAAATTCATTGCTACATGTTAGAAAAGTTCATCTGCTCTACCAACGTACCTAATTAATGCAATGAATATTGTTGAATTGTCAAAATGAGAAGCATTGACATTTTAATTAGTCACATAATTATAATAGGGCTTTTTATAGGACCGCAATTATTATAGGACCTTTTTTATCCGTACATGAAACGAGTGTTACCGCAGGTAACATCTACCTAGTATTATCTTCCCACATAATTATGTATTATTCAACAGACCCCACATTCGCCAGGTATAATACCTACGTATCTCTAGGTCTATACTGATTGCAACACGTTATTTCCCTTTCATAAAACACTCACTCAGGATTTACCAGAGATTAACATCATTAAAACATTATTTGTAACCCAACTACGTAACTAATAAACTGTTTTAATGAAGTTCCATAACAGAAATATTTACTGAATTTCATGCTAACTAAAAGCAGGTATTCATTTAACTATCTTGATTTGGTATGATAATAATTTCATCATTTTACAGTTTCAACTGACATTGAGATCAATTTATCGATCTGCCATTTATGTAATGACAGTAAGTAGGTAATATTTAATTATAAACACATTTGTTGTCAAAGTTTACTTGGACCTGTTTCCTATAACATTATGCCCCCAGGATCGAAACGAATCTAAGGAAGCAAACGATCATAAGTATAAACAATACTTGAACTGAGTGTTCTTATTTTAGATTTCCGGTCTGAGGATTACGAAGAAAAAGGAAATTCAATAGAAAATAGACTTATCAATATATTTCCTGGTAAGACGCGTAGCTTGAAGGAAGACTACAAACAGCGGCCTTCATAATCAGACGCCCCCGCAACCGTTGTCGAGCGCCAATTAACTGCACCGTAACTAATTGATGCGAACATGAACAACTTAGCAGAAAGGACTCCGACAGTACTTCAGATATAATTACAATTTGTCTATACCACTTGCTATTCAAGGACGATCAGGAACCACCAAGACAAAACCTAACAAAATACTCTAGACCCATACAATATTCGTAATCATGAAAATTTTAATAACACATTTTCACCTTGTTTCCGTTGCTAAAACCAAAAAGATGATGCTCTACTTGGCAGATATTTTCATTAGGTATTGAGAGGTGTACCAATAAACAGCACGCGAGATTAGTGTCTACTATCAGTTATGAATTTACTTTTCAAACCTAATAGGTACTGCGTCTTCAGACACGACACAAAGCCTTTTTCTTATAAGGAGGCACCCCATATTTCTACTTACGATAGTGTTCTTTCACTTGGGTTTTCTAGAAAATGTACGTGTGTATCGACTTGAGCACCTCATCTGCTGTTTTTTTTCGTTTGATGTTTACGTCAAATCCATTTACCGAGCTTCCTATAAAAGTGCCTTATAAGCAGGAAATTGTTTGTAGCTTGATCAAAAATAAACGTGCATGCATTTTCTTGACATTCTGTGTACTTACTTTATTCTACACATACATAAACTCACGCCAGCTTCCCATGCATGGGATAGGCAGGAACAACAGAACACCACCTGCAACGATCCTTACACACTCCTTTTGCCTCGTTTACGTTCATACATCTAGCATCTACTCACACACCAGAGATGTACAAGATACCTCAAAAAAGTATCTGGAATACAAAATACCTTTAAATAATGTATTTGAAAAAACAGATACAAGATAGTTTTTGAAATAAGATAGGTACAAAAGACGTATTTGTTAAATACATTTTTAAGATATAAAATACTTTTTGAAAGAAAACATACATTTATTAATTGATCAAGTGATTAATCGCGTAAATGTCACAAAATATTATATTTTTAAAGTCGGCAAAGACTCTCTGTGCTATTCTGTAAATATCTCACCGTGGTAACTTGGGTGAAGTGAGCTTGATGCGAGCTGTCATTGCACCTAAAGGTAGGGATTGACACTATTGACAGCTCACTTCATGCTCACTTCACCTCACTCTACACGGTGAGATGTTTACAGAATGGATCCACCTGTGTTGTCGCAGATTAATACAGATGGGACACTGCTAGTCAATACAGCTTCTTGAAAAGTTGATAAATTAAGACTTTAAGGGTGCGTTCAGTTTTATCTTTATGATGGGATGCCGTAATGTAAAAAAAAATGCATACATAAAGAATAAAAGTATTTTACCTAACTTAGTATTTAGAAAATACTAAGATACGAAAAGATTTTTTTTTAATTTTTTCAAGTATTTCAGATATAAGATAAAAATACGCATTTTGTATCTTGTATATGATGTATTTTAAATACTTGTATATAAGATAAGTCACATCTGTGTCACACACGCACACTTTATTCTCATTCATGCATTTTCTTAAAATTCTGTTCCTATTCTTGTACTTTCAAGCTAACGCATTAAGTTCTATGCTTTCGCCTTCGGTTGAAATACAGGGTGGCAGGGACATCGACGCGAGAACCATGGATTCAGTACATGATCCTGAACCCGTTGCGTTGAAAATTTGCATCGGTTATTTAAAAGAAAATCCGCTGTTCCATAGAAAAGTGCAATACCTACGCGGTCAAAATATATGAAAAAGCTCATTTAAAAAAAATTGCCGATAAAAAATGCCAACGCAGGGGGGTTGAGAATCATGTACTGAATCCATGGTATCAGTTTTCGCGTCGATGTCCCTGACACCCTGTATACTGTTGTCCTCAACTTTTCGTATTAACGAGGGACGCGAGTCCAATAAAATTCTTTAGTTGCTCTTACTCTTAATTGCCGTAATCATAATGAGGCATATTATTATTATACAAAATCTCGCTTCCACCAACACTGATAATGGCGCTAAGACTTTTTTGCATGTACTGCGTCTGAAACCTGCACATTATCTGGGAGTACGTAAGCCATCCAAGCGTTATCATTCACTATGTCCAGTGCTCATTCCGTTGGTGTAAAGGGCACTCGCACATGAGCCACTCGCAACCGACACTAGAGGTCAGCGGACGCTTTCATTAGGCTACCGATTGGGCGAGCCCCTATAGTGACAGTCACGAGGGGTCTGTGTGCGAGTACCTAGCCTAAGGGTAACATTCACTGACCGCAATTTGATTTGACTTTGCTTTGTATAGCAGGCGTTTCATACGAATATCAACATGATTGATATAAAAATAAGGTATTAATTATTATTTAATATTCTAGCTTTTGCCCGCGGCTTCGCTCGCGTGGATGTTGGAAAATATCCCACGGGAACGTACTACCGGGAGTTAATACCTAATAGCGAAGGAAAAGGTCATTGACTCCTTTTACCTTTACGCCCGCGTTGCCGTCAACCATAATTACTTTGTTACGCGTAATTTCGAATCTGTGATATCTTTTAATCTATTCATTTGAATAATAGACCAGGGTCGATAATTTTTGAAACCAAAAAAAATTATAGTAGGATGAAACCCATTAGAAAAGGAGGGGAATATTATAAAAATGAAAGGAAAAATAATTTACGGGCGATCTGAGGTCGGGAAGGGGATGGGGGTGAGTTTTTAAGGGTAAAAAACGGTTTTTCTCGATTTCCGGCAAAACTAAAAGTCCTATCGAAAAAAGTCAAATGGCAAAGTTGTAGGTAATAAAAAGATCGAAAACTTTTGTATTTACACTTTTTTCACATAGCCTCAAAATTTATGTGAAAAATTCAAAAAACCAAGTTTTTGGTTTTTTATTTTTATCTTTTACAATTTTTTATTTTTTTTAACGAAATTTGGTGAAAACTTACCTTTTTATGTCCCAAATACGCTGTAATTTATTTGATTAAAAATATTCATTTTTTCACCTTATTTTGAATTAATATCGAAAAAACACCCTAATTTTCAATCGAAAATTCACCCGTCAAAATATCAGCTTTTTTCAAAAAGTTGGTATGGTTTCTGTTCGTTGAAATCTCTAATTTCCGATGGTGAAAAAAAAAATATATGTTACTACAGCAAATCTTCTCAGAAAATGCAAAAAATTAAAAAAAACTCGAATTCGAAAGTTTTTTTCTGTTTCGTTGTCAACGATATAATTAATAAGATAATTAATAAAATTCTTAGTGTTTTCACATGCTGAGCGACCCACCCCTTTTTCTTTCTGTTCTTTTGTTATAAAAATTAGCCATACAAGCAGTGTGATAATGCGCTTTTACTGCGACTAAATCAGGCACATTTTGCAAACGAGCTGAAATCTTTTTATCGAAATCTGTAATTTGGCTGGCTAGGCGGGTCTGGGCCCGCCTAGCCCCTTCCCCACTTCTCCACGAAATACCTTTTGATGGGCTACAATTTTTCGTAGGTCACTCAGATATATATAATTTATCTTAAAATAGTTATATTAGGTCTTTACCTATGAAATTGTCGTTTTGTATGAAAAAATTTAAACGATTTTTTTTCATATATTTTTTATTTGTATTAATCGAAGTAATCACCCATGCAATCAATGCATCTTTGCCAACGCAGTGGCAGTTTATTGATGCCCTTCTTAAAGAAATCAGCTGGACGGGAGGCAACAAATTCTTCAAAGGCATTTTGTACTGCCTCTCGGGTATTGAATTTTTTTCCCGCCAAGAAGTTATCCAAATTCTGGAAAAAGTAGTAGTCTGTAGGCGCAAGGTCTGGTGAGTAGGGCGGATGACGGAGAGCTTCCAACCCCAGTTCTTGCAACTTGGAGACCGTCTGCTGTTCAGTATGAGGTCGCGCGTTGTCGTGCAGTAGCAGCGGAGACGAGCGATTGACCAATGCTGGTTGGAGATGTGCCAGCTTCTAAATCATTGTGTTCAGTTCTTTACAGTACACATCTGCAGTAATGCTTACCCCGTTTGTTAAGAAGCTGTGATGAATCACACCGGCGCTAGACCACCAAACAGTGACCATCACTTTTCTAGGGGTAAGTTTTCGTTTATGGCATTGTTTAGGTGCTGAACCAGGATCCAACCAACTTGCTGAGCGCTTGCGGTTATCAAACAGAATCCATTTTTCATCGCAGGTAACAATGCGGTTCAAAATTCCTTCATTTGTGTGTCTGTTGAGCAGTGCAAGGCACGTCTCGACGCGTACTTTGCGCTGGCGATTATTGAGTTCGTGGGGCACCCATTTGTCAAGCTTTTTTACCTTGCCAATTTGACGCAAATGGACCAATATTTTTTTGACGCTAACGTCGAAAGCTGCTGCTAATTCAGCCGTAGATTGTGTATCATCAGCTTCCACAATCGCCTTTAATTCGCCATTGTCGACCAAAGTCTTCGGACGACCGTGAGGTTCATTTTTCAGGTCGAAATTTCCAGAACGGAAGCGAGCAAACCAATAACAGGTGGTGCGTTGGTTTGTAGTGTTAGCTCCGTAAACGTCGTTGATGTTGCGTGCCGCTTGTGCCGCGTTGCTGCCACGACGGTACTCATATTCCATAATTACTCGAATTTTTAACGTATCCATGATGACGAAAAAGATTGAAATGCGATTAAAATGTAACACTAATCAATAAACAAATGACTACTTTTGGAAAAAAAAAACCATATTTTTAAAATAAAATTAATTTGAAATTAGAATTCTTCGCCAAACAAAAATTATTTTGATTTGAAATGGCCAGTACTGCAGAACAGCAATTTCATAGGTAAAGACCTAATAAATAGGCATCTACGCTAAGATTCTACAACTTTCTCCAAATATTGTAGATGTCTTATTAAATATTAGTTTTATTAACTTATTTGTTTGTTAATTATAGTAGTATATTTTTATTTGCAATTTTTTTGTTATCAATGTCACATGTAATCTAACGTTTTTCGAGTAATTAAAGTGTAAATTTTAATAAATAGCTCAAAATTATTTATAATAATTTAAAAAAAAAGTTTTTTTTTAATTTTTGCATTTTCTGAGAAGATTTGCTGTAGTAACATATATTTTTTTTTTCACCATCGGCAAGTAGAGATTTCAACGAACAGAAACCATACCAACTTTTTGAAAAAAGCTGATATTTTGACGGGTGAATTTTCGATTGAAAATTAGGGTGTTTTTTCGATATTAATTCAAAATAAGGTGAAAAAATAAATATTTTTAATCAAATAAATTACAGATTTCGATAAAAAGATTTCAGCTCGTTTGCAAAATGTGCCTGATTTAGTCGCAGTAAAAGCGCATTATCACACTGCTTGTATGGCTAATTTTTATAACAAAAGAACAGAAAGAAAAAGGGGTGGGTCGCTCAGCATGTGAAAACACTAAGAATTTTATTAATTATATCGTTGACAACGAAACAGAAAAAAACTTTCGAATTCGAGTTTTTTTTAATTTTTTGCATTTTCTGAGAAGATTTGCTGTAGTAACACATATTTTTTTTTTCACCATCGGAAAGTAGAGATTTCAACGAACAGAAACCATACCAACTTTTTGAAAAAAGCTGATATTTTGACGGGTGAATTTTCGATTGAAAATTAGGGTGTTTTTTCGATATTAATTCAAAATAAGGTGAAAAAATAAATATTTTTAATCAAATAAATTACAGCGTATTTGGGACATAAAAAGGTAAGTTTTCACCAAATTTTGTTAAAAAAAATAAAAAATTGTAAAAGATAAAAATAAAAAACCAAAAACTTGGTTTTTTGAATTTTTCACATAAATTTTGAGGCTATGTGAAAAAAGTGTAAATACAAAAGTTTTCGATCTTTTTATTACCTACAACTTTGCCATTTGACTTTTTTCGATAGGACTTTTAGTTTTGCCGGAAATCGAGAAAAACCGTTTTTTACCCTTAAAAACTCACCCCCATCCCCTTCCCGACCTCAGATCGCCCGTAAATTATTTTTCCTTTCATTTTTATAATATTCCCCTCCTTTTCTAATGGGTTTCATCCTACTATTATTTTTTTTCACTTTTTATTATTTTTAAAGGCTTCTACCCTGGTCTATAACATATTTTATTGGATAAGGATTAATATAATACCGGTCAAAATTGCTTGGAAAATAACAATGAAATTTTTGTCAAATATTGAAAGATAAAAATGGTTATTGTGGGTCATCCTTAGAAGGTATCGCGGACTTTTTTGTTGAACTTTTAAAGATATACAATCCTGCAGAACATACATTTTATTTATCTCTCACGGCGGCGCACGCTATTAAAGCTCCCAGTCGCCAGGATTTTTTACGACAATTTCAACAACAATCGTCATATTTCAGCCAATTTACACAAAACTTTAATGAATTATACACTAAAACCTTCCTCATGCATCACTCCGTCCATTGGTGAAAACCGTTTGAAAATCCTTTCCATAGTTTTTGAGTTTATCGCGTCCAGACAGACAGACAGACGCGACGGGGGACTTTGTTTTATAATATGGAACGATAAGGATAATATGAAACTCTTATTCATATTTGGGATTATAAACATTTTCACATAAAAATAAGCTTAATATTCTTAGCTAAGTCACAGTACGACCCTATGAATTTTGTCCTATGACACATTGTTACAGTTTTTAAAAAAAGAATGAAAGAACATTATCTTTCCACTTCGTCATAGTTGCATTTTTTTGTATTTATTATTTTATACTAAGTACATTATAATTAAGTATATATATTTTAGTGATATTTATTTTAGAAGTATGTAGGTATGTAAGTTTATACTCATAACATAATGTATGTTTATAGTTAATATTATAGTTATATTAGTGAATAATTAGGTGTTTTTATTTTATGTATTTTATTTTCTCTTCTACTCTTACACACGTTGTCTACATCTCTTTAACTACTTTCCTATCGCAGGTATGCTGGAAGAGATTTCTTTAGAAATAAGCATCACCTTTGTACGTATTTTTCTGTTCCTTTTTTGCTTGTCTGTTTATATGTGTGTACATAAACCGTTAAATAAATAAATTGTTTAAAAATTAAAAAGAAGTGTATGAGACTCAAAACTTGTCTCAGTTGACCGCTGCCTACCATGCCAGTGCGTATCTGTATTTAAAAAGAACCATTAGTACGTCTCATGGCGAGGTGCGGCCGTGGTTCCTAAAGATGATAATACCGCAATAATTACCTTCATCATAGTAATGGCATGGAAGCACATGGTTTCTCTTACGGTGGGTTGGTAGGGCACGTCGGGAATCTTGTTGCGCTGGTTCTCGACGTTCGAAGAGCGACCGGAGCCGGCGCCCAGCCGCTGAACCACTACCTGCAGGACAAATAGAAACATTACACTTTTAACAATGAACTTCACCAATGAAACTGAACGCGTTCAGCACATCTAAACCGCATTCAAGAGCCGACAGTCTCAATATTACATAACAATTTTGACACTGACAGCTCTTGAACGCGGTTTTGGTGAAATCCACACTAAATCTGTTGACGTCAGTTAGACAAAAAACTTAAGTTTGAGTGCAATATTGCTA
The DNA here is from genome assembly GCA_914767755.1 of Agrochola circellaris. Classification (NCBI taxonomy): domain Eukaryota; kingdom Metazoa; phylum Arthropoda; class Insecta; order Lepidoptera; family Noctuidae; genus Agrochola; species Agrochola circellaris. The sequence continues at coordinate 19,091,358 of OU611840.1, read as the reverse complement.
TATAAAAGTCTTGCTTTAAACCTTGCTTGATACAAATTTCGCACACAACTACGAGGTTTCTGTAAGTAGGAAGTGTCAAACTGTATAATTGTTAGGGTTCCGTACCAAATTAGTAAAAAAGGAACCCTTAAGCCTTTTGTATACGGCACGGTTTCTTTACGGTATGGTTCGACTTCGTCTGACTGTTGTTCCGTCTGCTACAGCTGCTTTATTCAGGAACTACCAGAGTTCTATTAATGCTATCGAATGAACACGAAATGATAATAGCCCAACTATATTGCAAGTTAAAAACCCTTTACAAACTTCGAATCGGCCGCAAACAGTGAACTTGAAATTATAAATATTATTTTACTACCAAGGCTACTTACGATGTGCGAGTCCAACTCACTATTTGTTTTATTTTAGTTTAGTTTAAATGATAATTCCTGGTTCCTACGAATGCCAGTGGTAGCCTCGTGGGAAATTATCAAAAAACTTCTCCCGCTCTGGGCGGAGCGGGTGTCAGACTCTTACTGACTAAAACCCACCCGTGTTCTTTCAGTTACCTGTACGCTGCCAGAGGCCACGGTATCCCTTTCGGACTTTCCCGCGACCCCGGCAGTCATCGGTCATAGCGAACCCCGTCAGTTATGCTGACATCTCTTTGAGGTGCGCGTGGAACACAGCACCAACGCCAGTGGTAGCCACGCATGCTATTTGATTGACATTTCTATTTTGTTACAGTCAAAAATATTCGTAGGCTGCACACAAATGTTTTCTGTATAACGATTAATTTAGAACAACAAGTGAAATTATATTAAAATCAATTTTCACGCCTCCCCTTAATATACACAACGTGACTTGTAATTTGTCGTATTGCTTCTAGGACGTCATAGTGTGACCCATTTGCATCAACGAAGCACCTCATAAAGCCTAGGCTAAAATTCATGACATACGAGAAAACCCATTTATTTTGGTTGTTTTTTTAATTTCCCAGAATTCGTCACTAAATATCATTTTTGTCTAAACTCTCAAATTGATGGTAGGTACCTAATACTTTAATAAACTGTTTAATGTTTCAACAATTTCTAAATTCGACCTTTGCCAGCATTATCGACATTTTCATCGGCACTTCCAAATATCTTTTAATTTTTGTACCTCGGTAGATAGCTAATTAAATTATGTTTTATTCCCCGTAATTCGTTCGCTTAGTGCCAAAGTAAAATTTTGAGATAACTGGTGTCAAAGTTTAAATACGTAGATGATTTTTGAAAATGGTTAATAAACTTCTTCCTTTATTTTTAACTGCTTGTTAAAAAATTTGGTTACATCGAATGGTTTATTAAAGTACTAAAGGTACCCAATGGAATCGCAATGAATGCCATTCAAGTTGGGAGTTAAGAGAAAAGTGATATTTAGTGACGAGAACGGGGACTTAAAAAAAAAAAACATAAAAATTGTTTTTTCTCGAATCCCATGAATTTTCGCCTAGGCTTTATGGGGTGCTTAATTGTTGCAAATGGGTAACACTATGACGTCCTAGAAGGAAAACGTCAAATTACAAGTCACTCTGTATGTTTTGATATTCGGATAGCTCATAACCTAAAGAGGTGCCATAAACAATATGAATTAAAGACTTTTAAAAGAACGCGATATTTCGCGGGTTAAAGCTAGTATATGACAACTAACCATTACAACTAGGTACTTAAAGTTTATTCTAAGTTTCTGAATTGAGAATTTGAAGTTTAGAACTTGTAAAACTCTACTTCAGCAGTACCTACCTAAGGTGATTTCTTCAATGTACACGAAATTCAAAATTTCTAACGTTTTTTGCAAATTGCAGCGCTGTTTTACGTTGTATGTTGGTCAAAATTCTTATAAGTACATAATATTGCCGCGTGATGAATTTTGTTCAATGTGAGAAGAATGCATGACAGGTGCGTAACTAGATGCTTAGTTCATCTAAACAAATATTATAAAGAATTTTTGAATGTTTCGGTTGAACCGATTTCGATTAAATTTGGTATACTTTGAACTCCGGGAAAGGACACAGGCTACTTTTTATCTAAATAACACGCAAGCGAAGCCGCGTGCGCAATCTAGTCTACACTTATAATATAAGGAGATAAGATTTGTATTTTTGTTTGTAATGAAAAAACTAAAAAACCACTGGACCGATTTGAAAAGTTCTACCCATGTGCCAAATTTCATCCAAATCCGTTCTGCCGTTTTAGCGTGAAAGCGTAACAAACAAACATACAAACAAACTCACTTTCGCATTTATTATATTGGTTAGGATTGTTTACTATAATTAGTTGGACCGTGGTAAATATTAACAAATAAGTAAGTTGCATGAACATCAAAGAAAACCTTACTTGTAGAACTTCTTAGCGATTAATTCTCAAATAGGTATTTATAGTTTCATCAGTATTTATTTCAAAGAACCTTGGAGGGAGCAAAAGAAACCAGTCAAAGTTTCAATCGCAATTTCCAAGGAATTTTTTTTTGCATTTCCACAGCGCCGCAGGTACGATCAGGGACAAAATTCACCATTTCATATAATAGAGTTAATATTCTTCAAATTTCATTTCTGTTTCGATTTTAATTAAATACTTATTTACTTAATCATAAAGATTAAAAACGAAAACACCCAAATACTCCGAAATATTTTATTCCGAATTTCGATGTTCCGATTTTCAAAAGTCCGAATTTCATAATAACTTTTTTTTTTTTTTGAGTGTGGGTAATTATCAAGTAACTTCTCCCGCTCTGGGCGGAGCGGGAGGGCATGTCAGACTTTTACTGACTAAAACCCACCCGTGTTCCTTCCGTTGCCTGTGTGCCGGGGTCGCGATATCCCTTTCGGACAAACTCGCAACCCCGGCAGGCATTGGCCCTTCCGGACCCAGTCAGTTGGTGCTGACATCTCTTTGAGGCGCGCGTGGAACACAACGCGCCGTCGACCATAATACCATAAAACCATACTAGGAATTCATTCCATAATACCTAAGAATTATAATGCTTATTATTAAAAATCACGAAATTTATTTTACCGAAAGTCGTAAATGCGATTTGTTAGTTTTTCGATTTTCATACGTTCGAAGAATCAATTGCTGGAAGGGTTCTCGGTCCGAAAAACGACATTCCGATTTTCAATCCTTCGAATAGACTAAAAGTCAACATGTTGTGTTGTCAATTTAGTGACAGAAACGAGTCGCTGCAAAACCGACTTCACGCAGTCTTCTCTGCCCCACCCCTAGAGTGTAATATAAGCCCACGTAGGCGCGGAGGGGTGGGGCGGCCCGCGAGCTGAGGAGCAGGTGGTTTGAAGGCCCGCCGCCGCGGCTGAGGCTGGCCGGTCAAGCCGGCCAGCAAGCCGAAGCTGCGATGGTGAGCGTTAAAACCACTGCACTGCACACTGCTCCTTGCATGCCTGCCTGCTTGCTGATTGCCTGCTTCCATGCTGCATGCCTGCTTGCATGTTGCATGCCTTGCTTGCTGATTGCCTGCTTGCATGTTGCATGCTTGCTTGCATGCTGCAAATCCCCTGTATTATTGATGAATCACTTCGGTTTCGTTAGGTTAGGTTAGGGCGTTCGTTAAGGCGTTTTTATTTCGGAATTGTATTAATCGGTATTTTAATCGAATTATCATTAAGTCGGACTTTTTGTTATTCGATCTATTGAAACTCGGTATTTTGAGAATAGTAATTATAAACTTTAGAAATATTGAAATTTAGGAATTATAAAAATAGGAGTAATGATAAGTCGGAGTTGTTATATTCGGAATTATGAACCATTCGGAATTATGAAAATCGGTATTTTGAAATTAATTGTTGTGACTGACGGAATAAAGTTTTTCGTATTTATGTAGTGTAGCCATTAAAAACACTGAAGTGTTAATCGATTTTTATCGTTGACTGTACGATTTTCGAACCTACGGTACCTATTCAACATAAAGTGAGATAAGTTAGTAAATTAAAACTCTCGGTCGCATGGTCTATCAAACTAAGGTTATTCTATACTTTTAAACCTTAGTCCATAAGTAGGTACATTTAAAAGGAACAATTAACCACCTGAAACCTTGCACTATTACGCGAATGAATAACGTTTTCCCGAGCCATCGATTCGCGTGATAGATTCATTAATAAATGATCACTGTATCGTTAACTGAGTTTACATATATTCAAGGTAAAAACGTGTTTTTGAAAAGTTGGGAAAATTATCATTTTCCCCATAATTTGGAGGTTCAAATTGTAAAATAAATACGGTACCTAATTGTGCATGCGGATACTGACCTACGCTAATCTACCTACATTACTGCGTAGCATCAAAATAGGATATCCACAGTATAAATATGGACAGTATACAAACTGCGTAGTAAACGTTCGAAACGACATCACACAGAGGCGTTCATTGACGAGACCCCAAGCTTTTGTCGCGGTGCTGGCAGTTGTGTGTGCCGTGTCAAGCGAGACGAGTGATCGCCGCGATATTTTTTTAAATTGAGCGTATGTAATTATTTAAACAAATATACCTAGTTTCCATACTGTCCTTATTTATGTATATTGTGTTGTGTCCTTATTATCCATACGATTATATTATAAATGCGAAAGTAACTCTCGTCTTAAACTGAAAAGACAAAAACTTAAAAACAACTAACAACTAACTAACTTCTCTGTCTTAATTAACTTCTCTGTCTTAAAGTTACTCTGTTTTATATATGATATGTATGTTACCTTTTCACGCCTTACCGGCTGAACGTATTTCGATTAGACCATGACCTAGGTTAGGACATAGGATACTTTTTATCCCGGTAAATAATCGCAGTAGATGACTACTGCTTCTCGTGTCAAATGATGTCATTGCTCCATATCGATGCAATTGTTTTCAGTTCCGATGCATAAATTGTATTTTTTTTTTTTTTAACGCTTTTATATTTTATTACGATTTTCTGTTTTTAATCAAAATTTAAAGAAAATTCTTTATTTAAATAGTGAAATTCTTTAAAAAGAATCAATAACTATCCAAAAAAGTTATAATAATAATCCTCAGTTGCGGCGATACTTTAAAACGTACTTGATCCCTAGCTCGACACATTTGATGTGTGCATATAAGGTATACTTTAGTGACCTAAAATTATGTTTGCAAAAATCCTGAATGCTTACTTAATTAAGAATGTTATTTTCCTTATTGCATTGACCTATATAAGTAACTAGGTAAGTATTTAAAAAACCTCACTTTACAGTAGGTATCGTTGAGACTGTAGCACCTAAAAGCGGTAAGCCTACCCACAGCACAGGTCACATTTATAAATACTAAAGAGGCCAAACATATTTAAGGAACTTTAAAAGCGGACTAGATTGGCGACATGTCAGTGTACTACAGCCGGTCGATTCTGTAAAAATATCACCGTGAAACTTAGGTGAAGTGAGCTGTCAATAGTGTTAATCCCTAGCATCCTGCCGGTCGATTTGTGACAGTGACAGCTCACTTCACCTAAGTTTCACGTTGATATTTTTATAGAATCGACCGACTGGTTCCACCTCTGTCTAACCCTTTGGGGATTACAGGCGTGATGTTATTTATGTTATGTTTTTAACCCCCGACGCAAAAAAGAACACAACCAGTTTCCCAAAAAAAAAGCACTACAAAGTGAAAAAGTAAATTTATTTTCGGAAGTCGGTGTCTTAGGTTTAGAATTTTCGTTTTTTGCCACCGACTTCCGAAATTAAAGTTATTTTTCACTTTGTAGTGATTTTTTTTTTGGAAGTCGGTTTTGTTTACTTTTTGTAAAAAGTTTTTATTTTTAAATTTTTTGTTGTGGTACCTACCCCACACAAATTCGAATACCACTACCTGCTATGTAAATAACAGTGACAGGAAGTTATCATCATATCATCCACATATACTAAGTGGGAAAAATACGTATTATTGAAGCTTACTCAAAAACTATCCAAGCAAACTTAATAAAATTTATATGGGACCAACTTGAGAGCATACCCTTTCATACAAAAAAAGAATTTTCAAAATCGGTTCACAATAATTGACGGAGAAATCGGCGGACATAGATAAAAAAAAAAAAACACATACGCGTCGAACATATAACCTCCTCCTTTTTGGAAGTCGGTTAAAAAGAGGGGTGTTATAAGTTTGACCGCTATGTGTGGGTCTGTCTGTGGCACCGTAGCTCGTAAACGGGTGAACTGATTTGAATGCGGTTTTTTTTACTTGAAAACAGGTGTTCCAGCAATGGTTTTAGACATATTTTACCAAAATCGGTTCAGCCGTTTGAAGATTATCAGCTCTTTTCTAGTTGATGAATGGATGTGAGCGTCTTCCACTGGTCTGATCGATTTGAAACTTGGTATTCTGTTACTTCAATGATATAAGAAGAACATAGTAACCTTGAACTGATGCTTCAGCATCACCTGGAATTTGCAGGATACCCAAATCCCTTACCAACTTACAGCTCAGGTCTCGTGTTTGGGCTCATTGGTATGGTCTCAATGAATAGGTTATAGATAGACGATGAACAGAGTCTGATGATGGAGTAGGAAAGAGAAATGAGGAAATGTTTATGTCGGGGGGTTTTTAAATTTTAATATAATTTCAATTGTTAAAGTTCGTTTACCACACCAAATATCTGAAACCATCAGATATTTGGTGTGGTGATTTTCTAGTTGGGAATCAGTTGAGTCAGTTGTTTGAGTCTCATAGTTGGGAAAGGCTAAACAGATGCTTTTCCCAAGTTTCCCGTAGGGTCGTAGCCACCTTCACCCAGCAGTACGCGAGTCGCCGCGCGTCGGCTAGCCGCAAGCGCGGTAACGAATATGTTAATCCAGGTTATAAACTACCTGTGTGCCAAATTTCATCCAAATCCGTTCTGCCGTTTTTGCGCCAAACCGTAACATATATCATATCGATACCTCTGGGCTCAAAGGGCGTATAGCACAAAACATAAACCCATGTTTTGTGCTATACGCCCTTTGAGCCCAGAGGTATCGATATGCAGATAAATGACAAACGGACAATAATTCTTCGTTACTATTTAAAATGTCTAAAAAAATATATAAATTTACAATAACGTGACTATAGTGCTTTTCGTACGTGGGCTCATTAATGGCTGCTGAATTTGAGCGCAATTTGATATCCAATTAAAGCGCCAATTAATACACAAAGGACTCTTAGTCTTGCTGTCCTCTCGCATCTACATCCAATACGATATGTCATGCAAATAATACAATTGTGAATATAGAGCATGAATTCACGAAAATGTAATCTAGCGCACATACATACAACACAGTCCCATATTTAAGAGATCCAATGTTCACTCAATTTTAGTACCTATCTACTGCAATATTTCCCTTAACAGAATTTGAAAATATGATATAGAAAACTATTATTTTCGCTTGGCAAACTTTTAAGATAAGGGGGTAACGGCATTTTACGGGTATACTCGTATCTTCACTCATGCAGCTTTAAATCTTTTTTATTTATGTAAATAAATATTTATTCATAGTTATATGTAGTGAAAATAAATATTTTATAATATGGAAGTGAAGGCTCTTTCATATGATACCCAACTCGACCTTGTTACCCAATTTTACAATTTCAACCCCCTATTTCGGCTCCAATTGCAATGAAACTATAAATATTTTCTCAATTACTTCACTTGTAATGTAGATAAACAAGAATTATTTATAACTATTCCAAATTTCAAATAGGTGGCATTCCAGTTTCTGAAATAAGAAGCTGTGACAGACAGACGGACAGACAGACAGTAAGACAGACGAAGTCGCACTCTAAGCGCTCCTTTAATACCACTTTAGTACATACGGAACCCTAATAAAAGTAAAAAACTGCATATAATAAAAAAGTAATATGAGTTCATTATGGATATTAATTCCAGTTTAAACGTACCTTTGATGAATAAAAAATACCTTTGATAATAAATCAAAGACCTTTTCTGCGAAGTTAGTAAAGCAGTTCAGTGCAATAATAGCCCGTAAAACCGATATTATGAAGGCTATCTTATGAAAGTTGTAAACGATTTCTTTGAAAAATTAGAATAGGGGTCACAGATGAATATAATTTAATTATAAATAGGAAGTATCAAAATTAACTCATCTAGACAAAAAACAATCAAAGAAAAACTCGGGGAAGGAACCGAAATAACGTAAAAATTTTTGCAACTTGCAAAGCTGGAAGCGGCATTTTTGCTCCTTTTTCCATCAGCGTCTTACGAGTTCCATGTCACACCTTTTGCGTTAAAAGGACTGTCAATTGAATTATGATGTGCATTTCTTCGTCCACCATATTAGTGGCCATTTTTAAAGAACTAAAATAAGTGCAGGGATTTTCGTCACTTCCTGTGTTGTTACAATATTTTAAGGGAATTCAATAATCGATAAATAGTTTGTTGGCATTTGAAACCCATTTAAACTTCTTCTTCTTCTAATCTTTCTTCCTAATTGTATAAAGTCTCCGTTCAAACGAGAAGCTATACATTTTGTAAATAAAGAACTTCTACTAAGTTATGTAGCGAAACAAATACCAAATAATTGTCGATTGTTTTGTGGTACTGGAACTCAGACCCGTTCCAGTACCACAAAACATTAGACGACAGCGATTTATACCTATAGCTTAAATATAACCCGACCAAATGAAATTGCTCGATAGTTTCGTATTACAGGTATGTTACTTTGAGTTGATAGAATTTGGGATTATTTATTTCGCTACATAACTTAGTAGAAGTTCTTTAATTACAAAATTTATAGCTTCTCGTGACGGGGACTTTAGGTACTCTGTTCCTTAAAAAAAAATCTCTTCTGGAAAAAGTCTTAAGGAATAAATCTAACTTAGAGATATGTAGTAATGATTCTAATGAATTAGAATCATTCTCGAATCTTCTGTAAATACATATTTGTTATGGTCGCGAATTTTTGATCATGATACAACCTGAAGCTTTGTGCAGACTAGCGCGATGCGACAGCGCGACGCGACACCGGTTATTGTTATACCGTCAAGTTTTCTTAGAAATTGTATTGTTCGAGTCGCGTCGCGCCGTCGCGTCGCGCTGGTGTGTACGAGCCTTAATACTGACAAATTGCAAAACACGTAAGAAAAATTTGAATTTCTCGTACAACCACTGCAGATCCTCCTTAAGGCTCACACTCCACCGACGCGGACGTGGAGCGGAGAAATAGTGATAAGCTGAGAAAAGCCATTTAATATAAGCGGTAAATTTTCCTCCGCTGCGCTTCGGTCTGCCTCGGTGGAGTGCCTTAGCCGGGAAGGCGTGGGGTTCGGTATATAAGTCATAATTATTGTATTGATTGCTCAATCAAATAAAAACTGCCTGTCACCGTTAAAAACTGAAACGTAGCTTTATTGCATCCGCTCTTGTTCTTGGCGACTGAACTCGGCAATGTTTGGATATGGATAATTAATTATTAAAATGAGAATAAAATAATTATGGAAGACGAAAACAATTTGCAGCTTCCGCTACACTGTAATTTCGAAGACACGTAAAGTGGTGACGTCATCTTGGTTTAAATACGTTCCTACCATTTTTCATGTTTTAACTTTGTTAGCTTAGTTTTTAACTTTATTGTGCATGCTGTGGTTTCCTATAAGTGAAGGAGTACACTTACTTAATATCCGATGTTGCCCTTTAATTATTTGTCATGTATCGTGTACATCTTTTGTTGGAGATCCTAAATAAATAAATAAATAAATAAATTCTAATTATACGTATATAATAAGGCTTATAACTAGGTCACAATCATTTTAATACTCTGACTCCTAAACTGTGACTGAGCATGTGCATGTGTCTTAGGAGTCAGAAATCGGAGCAAAAATCGGAATCGGAGGTACACAAATAAATAAGGTTAAATAGCAGATTGCTTGACCCGGTAGATAAACTGCAGCCACAAGTCGGCACTCCCAATCGTCTCGCGACTACTCATAAGCTCTGAGTTCGAAGATCACGACCGAATCTATGTCAATGAATATCAATTACGGACAATCAAATTAGGATCTCCGAATCCGGCATGATGTTTTGCCGAAGGCATGTATACCTATATTGTAATGCATTAATACGACAGCAACACGACAAACATATAGCAGTATTTGGAACTAATTCTTTTGGTGAAATTAATTATAATCTGGACATCGATACATCAATTGCAATGAATACATCATGTCATTTGAGTAGAATGTGTGGATTGTGCTTCAATCATTAGTTGATAATATCTAACAGCAACACCAGAACCTAAAAACCTATCCTTCACCTATTTCAAAGTAATCTGCTTACAACGACTTAAACTGCTTTGCTTTTTTTTTCAGTATTAATTCCTAATGATTTTAATAACTAAGTATGTTGTCCATTCATATTTTTCTAATAACCAATTAGTGCAATATAGATAATAAATATTCTCATAAATTATAAACGTACTATTATGAGGTTCTAGATCTAGATATTTTCTTTATTTCGAGAAAATATACAACACACGGTATGTGAAAAAACACGGACGTTGATTTACAGACAGAAAGCCCAATCGTACTTATTTTTCTTCAAAAGTTTTGACAAGACTTTAAACTTGAACCAACATAATTGATTGCGTGTCGGCTATGATCAAAATTGGACTTAAGCTACAACTGAGACTACAGAACCATAAGGTCTAAAAAAAAAAAGACTGAGATAAACAGACTGCCTCCAACCCCAACCTTGATTGTTTTTAATCTTGTTGAATACCGGTTCGAAAAAGTATGCAAGCAGAATATGTAAATGTTGAACTGTTTGTTGAAAAGTAGTGACCAAACTATCTAGTAGCTTAACTCGAAGCGATAGTATTGCGCATTGCATCCAAACAACTGATCTGAACTTGAATATTAAAATTCCACAACGCTTAAGGCCTATGCACACGATACATTTAGATTCAAAGGCGGCGATTGCCGACGTAAGTTTAACGAAATTTTAACGCAATCTGTGCCTTTTCACTAATAAACAAAACGGTAACATACCTACTGACAATTCAAATGTGCACAAACATGTAAAAGCGTTTATCCTAGAAGTTGGCAACGTCGCACTATGGTTCGCGTAGAACAAGCTAGCTAGACAAAATTATTTGTTTACATTTTTATTCATAAATGAGGTTATTAAGCATAGATATGAGAGTCTTAATACTTTTTTGAGGACCATTGGTCGTTTGAGCAGATATAGTCAAATAAAAACATAATATTTTTTTAAACAATATATTTTATCTATAAATGTAACTATAAAATCGAATAACAGATATATAAAATACTTAATAACTTAATCTATCACTCATTATCATCACTATCATCAGATGAATCATCCATTGAATAGTCATGATCATGAGTGGCAGAACTATGGAAACTAGAAACTATATTAACATTTTGTTCCTTACAGCTAGGTTGAAATATTAAATCTAAGACTTCGATAGAGAACGATCCTGATTTCTTCCGGGGAACTTCTCTTAAACCATTTATTACAGAGTCAGATGTTATCAATAACATATTAAGTAAATCTCTATTCGTAGCAATTCGCGATCGTTTTCGTGTGTTGTGTTCACGAAATCTTCTGCAGTCCTTATTCCGAGCTTCCTGTGCTTCCTCGGAAAGCTGGCCGATAGGCAGAAGTGATGATTACATCACCACTGTGCAAAAGTATTTTGTGAACAGTCGCGGGCATATAATACCACGGATAGAGGTTTACGTAAAGTTGTCTGGTTTCTTATGGAAACAAGTGCCCTTAGGAAACAAGTGGCAGGGGAACTTATTTCACTGTCTATATGGGTTATTGAAGGGTCACCATATACATCTTTGATTTGACGTGCTACACTTCTACGACATACGCGCTGATACCTCAGCAGCGTAAATCAATTCACTAGCACTCCTGGACTGTAAGAGGTTATCTACGCGTCGTCTTTTCGTTTTGACACATCGAAAGATATGTCAACTCCCTTCAGCCACGTCGAATTCTTCTCTAGGAACCGCTCTCGATTTCTTCCACAGCTGCTTCACTTTTCAGCTAATTTTGACGGATATTTTGAGATGATGACCTTGACATCTCTCAGGGACTGTTCTGTAACACCATCAAAATCATTTCTCAAAGATATAAACCGAAACAGCTCCTCATTCCGCGTTTCCTTTGGGTGTTTTAGCCATTCTTCGAAAAAATCCATTTTTGAGACGATGAAAACTGTTTAATGAAAAAAAAGAAAAAAATTAGTTGTGCAAATAATTCGCAATATTTTTTTTTACTAATTACTACTAGATACTTGTGAGAATCATATAAAATAGATTCTACAGAGTGTACATGAGTGGACATGTAATTTTTTGACCATTGAATTAAAAAATATGGGTAAAAAAGTCCACTTTTATCTAAACAATTAATTTAATAAAATTATAGAATGAAGTTCTTGTGATAAAAATGAATTAAAACAAAACTACTAACCCTTACGTACACAATCCATCACAAAAACACTATCACAAATGTCTTTTAGTTACTTAAATAATGTTAACAATGATGGTGTAAAAATGCAAATGAATGCACTTTGAATTATCAATTCTTTAAATACTTACCTTAATGACGGTCCTAATGAGGGTAATTACGAAAATTAATAGGTGTATTCCTTAATGTAAAGGGCTACTGAGTTCTTATTAGTAATTAACTACTAGGAATTGAAGAGTTGTTTTTGTCCAGCTAGTTTGTTCTACACGAACCATAGTGCGTCGCAAATAGTTGTCAAATATTTACCTGTTTTGATTAATTTGGTAATATTACTGTATGGAAATATGAAATGTGGCTAAATAGTGAACTAAAATATTGATAATGAATTGCATTTCTAACAGCGAAATTGTTGACATCTATTTGCGATGTTGGACACTTTCAGAATAAACGCTCTGAAGAAAGTTGTCAAATTCAACATATTTTATTTCACATAAACCTACATGGGCACTTATGAAACGTCAGAAGCTAGGTGCACGGTTCGTCACCTAGCTTCTGACGGTCGGAATTGGTCGTTTCCTATGCCTAGAGCCGGCAAGAAAGTCCACGGTTACTCTTTTAAAAATAACTGGCTTTTACCAACTATATTTACAAATAAAAAATTAATAGTTTAAAAAAAACAAAAAAACACGCTTATACGTGCACCTTTAGAAGACCTTTCTAACAAGTCCAAACACGGCTATGATACGATATTTCATCATGGAATGCTAGTGCCTATCTTCCGGCTTCATCATCAGACCTTGAAACCTAATCATGGTCAACGTTCATTACAAGACCTTTCTAACAAGTCCAAACACGGCTATGATACGATCATCCATCATGAAGTTCCAGTTCATATCTTCCGGCTCCATCATCAGATCAGCTCGACAGTACCATGTTATTGTATTGTCATCAAAATCACATACAACTGGCAATTTTCATAACGCTACGATCTTTAGAAGATGGTTAAATTCGTTTTCTTAGATTTGATTACATAGTTACATACATACAGGTCGACCTAATAAAAGCGTGTTAAAAACAGTATTAATAGGTATGGGAGGAAGTGGAAGGAAGTGTAGGTCTTTCAACAAGTACCAGGTACTTAACAAAATAGAAAATGGTTAACAAATCTACAGTCCACTAAGCCTTCAGCGTTCTGTCTATTGCGACGTCTGCGTATTTACACTGTAAAGCTGACGAAGATAATCGGTCATTCATATGAGAAAAGTATTATGGCAGCCCGCTGTGAGCAATGTTCTTTAGCCGAAGACCCTCTACGCCGCTGGCGCCGTAGGCGTAGAAGCATAATCTTGGTTGACAAATTATTACAATACCGAACTAAACTTTTAGTAAACCTTTAAAATAAAATAAAAATTAAAGTACCTAATAATCAAACCTGCATATTGTCTTAATTCTAATAGTGAGACTAAATTGAATTTCCAAAATTCCCTTGCACATAAGTCTGTGTGTGTACCACTACACACACAGATTTTTGTGCAAGGGAATTGCACAGAATTCGATGATTACGTGGAATATTGACGAACAGGGTTTAGAGCCGTTCGAACCAATCACACGGCCAATGAGTGGCCGTGTCACAATGTAGGATAGCTGCAAGACTTGACAGTTGGCGTCGGACCACTCTCGCCAACGAGGAAATCCAATAAATTCCGGTGCAGTGTGCTGGCCCTCAGCTAGGTGATGCATAAATGGAAAGTGACGCTCCATGCAGAAACATCATTCTCACTTCGGAGAATTGTCAAATATGTTCAACGTTCAAAGAGAACGTGAATATGTAACGGCGATAGAAGTTTAGGTATTTCACGTTCGCGTATGTCTGTAAAACTCGACATGTCTGACGTTCTTTTAAAAACTGAAATACCAGATAACTCTGAATCAGCCTAGCTCAATCTGGGTTCCGTACCAGAAAATTTTACGGATTATAATTCTTTTAGTTTAATGTTACAATGTTAGGGACCAGGGGGAAAAGTTTGTTTTTTTGCACATTTCAAGCTATATCATTTACTAGCTGCGCCCCGCGGTTTCAGCCGTATACATAAGTCTCGATCCCGTGGGTATATCGTGATAAAAAGTATCCTATGTCCAGGTCATGGTCTACCCATGTGCTTAATTTCATATAAATCCGTTCAGCCATTTTAGCGTAAAAGAGTCATAAGAAACAATTTTTTTTTTTCTCTTTTCTAAACTCATATTATATTAAATTAGATGTAATGTATAGATATATACTTGTAAAGTTATGTTTATAAACCACAATAATAGCTCTTTTCAACCATACACACAATTATAATACATTCCCGGACACCTGAATCGAGACACCCTGCATATTTTTGTTTAAAGATGGTGGTAGTACAAAGAAAAAAGAAATATGGTTTGGAAGCCATCACTCACTAACATTTCCGTTTGTCATTGTTCCAAATTTGAAATCGGAATACTTACAAAAAAAAAAAAGTTTAATTGCAATAATTGGTCTTTTTGCGTTTCTCAGGGGCAAAATTAGCGTAGAATATTTGAAAAAAACAATGATGGTTTACATGTTCGTAGAGAAAACGTTTATTTAGTAACTTGTGTTACTTCCAAGAGCATTTACGACGGTCGTCATGCGTTCGGCATCGAATTAATTAATGCAACGATAACGTTGTGGAATGTTCTCTCATGCTTCGAAGATGACAGTTTTCAGCTCTTGCAAAGTTTCTGGAGCCGGTTGATTAGTTCGAACACGCCTCTTCAGCTCATCTCATAAGTGCTCTATTGGATTTGTGGCGGCATCTACATCGTCACACATAATGCTGACGTCACAAAAATGCTGCATCGCGCAATGACAGTTTACCGCGCGAACCGTATATATCTTCCCCGACATTAATCGTTGGGCAGTTGCCCGCCAGACACGACACCCGTCTTGTCGGAGGAACCTCCTTTTTCTATAGAAGGTGAGTGAACTTACACCCTTGTTCCTCATACCTTTAAATATTCATATCAGGGCTTCTTGTAGGCCATTCAATTACTGCTATACTAACGTCATGCTTCGAATAATTATTGCAGTGTGTACCCTTCCACTATCCTTACATATTATAAAATAAAGTACCCCACCGCCTCTGTCTGTATGAACGTGAAAAACTCAAATACTACCGAACGGATTTTCAAACGGGTTTCACCAATGGATGGAGTGATTCATGCGGAACGTTTTCTTTACATATTATAAAACAAAGTCCCCCGCCGCGTCTGTCTGTCTATCTGCCTGTCTGAACGTCTGCCTGGCTGTCCGACTGGGAGCTTTACTGGCGTGCGCCGCGTAAACCGTAAAAGATACATAAAAATTATGTTCTACAGACTGGTTTATCTTAAAAATTCCGCTATAGCATATGTCTATCTTCA
The DNA here is from genome assembly GCA_914767755.1 of Agrochola circellaris. Classification (NCBI taxonomy): domain Eukaryota; kingdom Metazoa; phylum Arthropoda; class Insecta; order Lepidoptera; family Noctuidae; genus Agrochola; species Agrochola circellaris. The sequence continues at coordinate 19,075,473 of OU611840.1, read as the reverse complement.
AAGAATGACCCACAGTAACCATTATTATCTTTCAGAATTTGATAAAAATTTCATATTTCCGAACCTATTTTGACCTGTATTATATTAATCCTAATCCAATAAAATATTATTTATTTTAAATGGACATTTAATTTCCACTAAAATATGCCTTGATATCATATCATTTAAATGAATCATTTAAAAGATATCACAGATTCAAAATTACGCGTAACAAAATAATTATGGTTGACGGCTACGCGGGCGCAGCGATAGGAGTCAATGACCTTTTCCTCGGCTATTAGGTATGCAATCCCAGTAGTACGTTCCCGTGGGATATTTTGCGACATCCACGCGTGCGAAGGCGCGGGCAAAAGCTAGTCATGGATAAAGATTAAATTCCTAGCCCACAAACTCAGTTTATGGCATCACATGAGCCTTCTTTCCTTGCCGTCAGGAATTGACGAATGTATCGGTTGCTATTTAGTGGTGGCAACCGTAGTCCCGTTATTCCTTCCTCAAGGCCAGTTTTTCCGTCGGTGGAAATTCCGCCCTACGGTGTCCATGACCCTCTGCAATAACTCACCTTCTTTTCAATGCAATATTGCTGAAAACTTTCTTTCTTTCTTCGGTATACTTTACTACGTCCATCATTGTCACACAACATAATCTTGGTTTCATTCGTAAAAAGAACCTGGCTCCATTGTCGTTGAGCTTGAGTCGAATGCAAATGTTCGCGTGCCAGCTATAGGCACGTCATTCTGTGAACTCGTGTCGGTACGTTTGGCTGGCTTATGAAGTTTCAGGGCACGTTCTTCGAGTCTCCTATTAATAGTTCGAGGGCAAACAGTCAGTCCATGAAAGTCTCGAAGCTGTTCTTGGACCTGTACTGAGGTCAGGTGACGATTACGCAGGCTGGTGGTAAAGATGAACCGATCTTGTCGTACTGTAGTGATTCGGTTTCGTGGTCCTCCAGGACGCGGCACGAAACTGCCAGTCTCCAGGTATCGAATGTAAATTCCTTGAACGGCAGAATGACTTACATACATGAAGTTATACACTTACGTTTGACTAAGCCCAGACCAAAGAAGTTACACAGCTTGCGACGCAAGGCAATTTAGAATCCATGATTTGAACGTCAGAATGGATTTAAAAGAATGCCTAAGGCATTAAGTCCGCCTTTGTACTTTTTTGAGTGTGAAAAGTTTTAATAAATAAATAAATAAATAAATAAAAGAATAAGGAACAACAATTTGGACACTCCTTTTATGCAAAACAAAACATTCTTTTTAAAATTTGTGAATTAAAATCGGAACAATGATGATACCGAAATTATGGCCTACGTAACGTACGTACAGCTTCAAAACTGCATAGAAACAATTTTCTTACTGACTTATCATTATTTTGATATTTTAGGTCTATATACATAAAAATACAGGTGGCTGGATTTAGGAATCCGGGAGTATATTTTCAAAGCGTTACCACATCAACCACCAGAGGCACACAAACAGACTATTTTTTTTTTTGGTTAGCTTAACCGCTAACGGCGCAATGTAATAATAGAGGTTCTGAAGTGTCTACTGTAAGGCGAAGTGGATTAATTAATATTAATAGCAAGCGACGCTAATTGATTTTTGTTACTCACCGCACCAGCAGCAAAAGTCGATTAACACGTCTTCAGTTTTTAAAATCTTAATTATTGATAAACTTTAAAAAAAAAAAAAAAACTAATGTTAAATTCAGAGAATATAAACTCTGAAAGTAATTATATCGTATGTAAAAGTGTCAGTCTACTTCCATTGCTGACCGTACCTATCAGGCAGAACAATAGCCTGGCAACAACAAGTTTGGAACCTGGAAAAAATCTAATAATGTATCAAGCTCTCGTCACAATAACCTCGTTATTGTGACGAGAGCTTGATACATTATTAGATTTTTTAGGAATTCCGCACCACAGTGATGCTATCAGAGGCTTACAAAATGAATTAGTGCTTGCCGCATTGTTCGAGTAAAATTCTAGAACACAGAATTATGTGAAACGAAACATGAAATGTAACATACGTTAAACATGCCGTCTAAATATATGCAATGTAACATAATATATGCAATGCAACATGAAATGTAACACACCATCAAGGCGAATCTGTTTCAAAATTGTATGTTGCTTTGCATATATTTGTACGGCATGTTCGTTTCAACGTATGTTACATTTCATGTAACGGTTCACTTACGTGTATACTATAAATTACAACGATAGTTTGTGAACATTAGGTGCAAGAAGCTCCTGCAGTTATGTTTGGATAAATTAAAACTTCAAGTAAGAACATTACAGCTAAACTTACCTCTACTTTCAGGGCCGGTGAAGACACGTTTTCACCGTATTGATCGCGGACGAGTATGGGCAGCGTAATCCTGGCTGAGGGTCGCACGGGCTGCGCGGGCGCCTTCAGCTCGCACTTAGAGGGCTCGACGCGCGACGTGGGCGCCAGCCAGCGAGCCAGTCGGCCACCAGCCGTGCTCTCCGCGCCTGCCACGAAGTCCGTCAGGAATTGCCGCTCCGTCGAAACGCACCTGTTAACAAATAATTTAACTTAAGCAAAGGCGTACTGCATCCACCAATGTGAATCTTTCAATTCATATGTATCTGAGTTTATCTCGGGATATTACTGACATCGGTGAAGGAAAACCATCGTTAGAGCAGTGTCGCTCTACGTCCGATCCGAGTTCAATCCGCAATGGGAATGTTCTAAATTAGGACGGACAGGGCTCGGATCTAGTGCGCAACCCCCCATACAAATAGTATTATGGCTACTTAGGACCGACATTTCTCGCAGGACGTACTGCGAAACCGCTCTTAAGCAACCTGGACTTATAATTACGATAAGTAAAAGGTTCGCGATTTCAGACTTATATTACAAGTCTGAAATCGCCAACCTTTATATTATAAGTCAAGACTTATAAGTCTGAAATCGCCAACCCGACTTCAGCAAGTGTGTCTTGTACATTCTCTGTATGAGAATACCCTTTGCCCTGCAGTGGGATAATAATAGGCTGGTATTATTTAAAGGCGTACTGCAAACTAACTATAATAACGTAACAACTTATCAGCCAGAAATTTCAATAACTCGAACTTCGAAACCGTGTTGTAACCCACTAGAAATTATGAATAACTTGAAATGCAATACAAGTTCGCTAGTTCAGAAACAAAACATTGTACGAAAATATCAACAAGTTCAACAAGTTCAACAAGTATGGTTCAAATTCCAAAACAACTTTCGGTTTTCCACGTGCGGTCGATTAATGCCTACTGATTTGCTGGATTTATGCAATTTTTGATTCTATGCAACGATGTCATGCAATGTTCTCATTATTGATCAGAAAGTTATCTTTGAAAGAAAGAAAGAAAGAAAATATGTTTATTCGTAAAAACGAAAAAAAAAAAAACTTTTATTCGGTTTTTCTTTCAGGAAAAGATCACCTAGATCCACTTTACAAGCATCTGTTGCTTCAATTTCGATTGTTCATAATATCAGTAGCTAAACCCGGGTAAAAATAAATTGGCTTTCTCAGAAAACCTTACTACCAGCAAGCATCAGATATTGGTTCTTGATAATTATTATGAAAAGAAAACCGTTTTATCAATTTTAATTTTTAATTTTCTTTCTCGGAACTATTACAAAGCTTTAATAGGTGCAGTACCTAAGCGCTTTACTTACAAGAGAGAGTCTTCATAGCTAGTTAATTGCTCTCTTCGATTGTTGGGTACAGAAAAGCCATAGAAATATATATTAACTCAGCAGATCGTTGGATGTATTGTATGGTATATTGGGCTGGTGTCCGCAACTCTACGTCCTCGTATGTTTTAAAATGTAGGTATAATGCCCGTTATCATTCAAATTAGGCCCTATTACCAATATAGAGAAGGCAAAATTTTTAAAATTCAACAATGTGCTTAATTAAATACGCTTGGCGTTTATTTAAAAATGTTACCTAGTGTTAGTGAAAACAGGCTGCAATCAGTTCAGTTTAAATGGGTATTTACTCAGCTTTTAAATCATGGTATTTTATAGCATGGTAGCGTGCGTTACGTAAACAATAAAACATATACCATCTAAAATGGTGAACTACTATCATTATGCTATAGTTTACGAAGGTATCCGACTTAATAAAGTTATTTAAAGCGCAGTGAAACCGCAGGAGCGCAATCAAAAGCTTGCATGGCATTAATTGGAACTTTGGGTTAGCTTTCGTTATTAAAATAGACGCCAAACTGGGCCTCGATTGTTTGATGTGCAAGATAATTCGTGGATCTATAAAAGTTTCAAAAGCTTCTCTAATCTTTAGCAATCTATTTAATAAGTTGGAAAAGTTATGCATTTTATATGTTTACAATTTCTAAAGACAGTGGCCGAATGGTGGATTTATCGCAATAATAATGTTACTTATTAGCGGGCCTCTGCGAATCTGTACTCTAACGGGCCTCTGCGAGGCTGCGGCCCTACGTATGCCAAAAATACCAAAGGTCCGGGACCCTATGGTCTCGAAATATGCAAAAAGCTTAAAAATAATAGTAAGATTTAATCATTGACATAAGCTAATGTATACAATATGAAAGGATTCCCTGGCTCCTGCACTAGTATTAACTGTATTACAGGAGCCAGTTTTTGCCTTTAAATATAAATTAATTAAATTATAGATATTGTTATGCTAATATCAAATAAAAAATTATCTAGAACCACCCCTTTCAATCCTGCACGTGTAGCATGACAACCATAAAAACGGGATTTTCCGACGAAAGAATAGACAAAATGACAGATTGTGATTGTTTATCTATCATTTTGTCTATTCTACCGTCGACAAAACCCGTTTCTATTGTGGATGACCACAACTGAAACGGTTTTGCTAAACGGGTTTAGCTAAGCGTGCAGCTCTATCTCGACGTATGGACTAGATTAGTGATGTTCAGCCTGGAAGCACGGTGAAAAGAGGGCAACGAGGTGCGAAGGCTTCAATTGTATTAGCATGGCAGTTTTAGCAAAAAATCTCTGCCGCCGCAAAGCCGGTATTAATCACACACCCGTACACGGCGAACACAGGTACGCTCCGTCTACAAAGGGCTAACTTTTAATTTAATTAGTAATTGATCACTCCTAAAATTCCTAGAATGTATGAATGCATTTCGTTAATACTAATTCGCTTAACATAACAGACTGTAATTCCCAAAGCGTTAGGCAGACGTGCACCTATAGTACACCCACATTTCACCAGTTATGTTTAAGTCCCGTGTAACAGGGGGCGAGCCTATTGCCATTAACCGGGCACAAATCCAGACTCTGGGCTGCTGAGAAAGTCCTATGACACTTTGCCTGACCTGGGAATCGAACCCAGGACCTCATGCTCAGCAGTAGCGCTTACAACCACTAGACCAACGAGTCAGTCCAGATATAAGTAAATTCTCGCATAATTTGTGAAAATGAGTTTTCTAACTTAGCACTAACAAAACAGGTACTTACGTTTGTAAGGGAATTATGCAAGTTCTCCGAAAACTAATTGACAGCGACCTTATTAGCTTAGCAGTAGAGGTAGTTTACATAGCTCAAATGTACTAATGAAATTAACTACCGCTTATAATAATAAGTTTCTCGTAGAACATCCCCAGTTTCGTCGAAATTAATTTGGCATTCATGTGTGCGTTAAATTAAAAAGTGTGCCTTTGTATTTATTTTATTGAGCAGTCACCACCTACAATCATACAGTAAATAATTGCGTAAAATAATAAATATGTATTGTTTTTAGGGTTCCGTACCCAAATAGCATAAACGGAACTCTTTTTCGACACCGTCTGTCGGTTTCTACTTATTAGTCCTTTATTAAGTTAAATAACATGAAATAAAACAAATCGACGATGTGTTTCTTTATAAAACAAACTAGAAAAAGATTATGCGGCATCTAAATCGTATCATAACGCTATTAAAACATTACACAGACAAAAAAATAAGCCGCAAGATAGGGCCGAGAGGAGCCTAGCGCATTCAGCATCTTTGACATTCGTAACTGGTAGTCAAACGCCCGAAAGTCTGACAGCCAGTCTCACCAAGGGATATCGTGTTACCCAGTAACTGAGTTATGATGGTCAGATAGGCAGTGGCTCCATATAAAATACTGGTAGTCAGCTGCCTCCAGTTTGACTGGAAGTCAACCGCAACATAATAGGGGAAAAGGTTACGCAGATGATGAGTAGCGCATTCATCAGTTAATTACGCACTGGACTCTGAGGAGTGCATGGGTTATGTTGTGAGTGCATACGCATCTCGCAGGGTCGCCCGCTAAGTGCGAGCACGGCGACCTCCGTATCTCGACGCCAGGCATGTGCAAGGCATATTTTATCGATGTCTTTCTGTTAAAGTATTATTTTATTCGATACAGTTCTGTTGTTATGATGGATTTGTTATTATGATTGTGTAAAGATCGATACTCTTGAGTTGACGGGGGTGTATATTAGATATTTTAAAACTTTTACTGAACATTAATTAAAAACTATTAAAATACATATCAACAAACAAAGTTTAAAAAATAATTGCAGTTTGCTGAAAAGTTTGAGTACCTAGTTATTAGTTGTTGTTAGGTTAGTTTGGAAGTTTTACTAACGTAGTTTCTTCGTAGGTCTTTGTAATACTATATGGATTGTATGTGACTTTTAAGTGTGATCCACAATAAATAACACAGGTATATAAAAGGGGACATTCATAAGTTGCATGTAAGATATTAGGTCCCCACCTATGAAATCAGCGTTTTCTATGGAGAATTTTAATGAAGTTACTTTTTTCATAATAACATTTTCTTAATTTATATAACAACCATGAACACTAATGTTTTAAAACTTTTATGCACTAATGTTTAAAAACTAAGATAACGTAATATGCCACTTAGATTAAGCGACAAAAATAAGTTTTGGCTAGGCTAAACAAATTGTGGTCATTTCTGCTAACAAAATGAGGAGTCATTTTTAAGGTATTTTTTATGTTTAGAAAACTATAAGTAATAAGGTTTTTTTACAATTGGTAGTTGTCTATGATGGTCATTATTCGATATAATACCAAGCAATTGATGAATATTTTAAATCATAGAAGTGACAAGGTTCTCTATTTGTGAGAAAAAAAACGCCAATTTCATAGGTACCCAATATTTCGAATAGGATTTTTTCGGGTACCTCTCCTACACTTAAAGAGGGGATGTTTTTTTATTTTCTCGTTTATCCCATGGTGTGGGGTGTCGTTGGAAAGTTCGTTAAAAAATATTGCGAGTGAGTGAAAGCCATTTTAGGATTCAGGGATCCGTTAGCGAAATATTAAGCTTTAAAGTGCTAATTTGTTTGAGTAGAGTCCTCCTGTGCCAGCTAAATGGTTATTTTTGGATATGTGAAAAAAATCACGGCAGTAGTAGCTATATGTACCGAAGTTAAAAGGAAAACAATCACAGCTAAGTAGGCTCAACAAGTTAACGAGTAATAATCGAACAACTTACATTTGCAGTTGAAATGTTTTTCAACTACAATGTTAAGTTTGTTCTTGGGATAAATTCATACCAACTGCGGAGCCCTTCATTATGTGTAGTCCGACATGCAATTGGCCGATAAATATTAGTTGAAAAAAAAAAAAAAAACTCGTATTACCTCTGCCAAACTGCAGTTTGTTGGCAGACGTAGCTCCTTTTTTGTTTTGTACATATATATATATATATATTTTTTTTGTAAGCTTGATACATACTCGTAGTTAGCTGGCAGGAGCTTACTGGGGCAAATTTATTATTAGGTAGGTTCTTGCATGCAACATAATTATAGACGAAAATAATATCATCGGGAAACAACTATTCAATATGGTGCCACACCTGACATAAAAACAAAACAGGTGTTTAATTTATTTTGATCGGTAAGGTAATGCATTTTGGCATGGAACAGCAGATTTTTTTCTCATTCTTGACTTTTTAGGTTTTTTTTCGCACAACGGTACCTAGCCGAAATGATATCTACAGTAACACATAATGGTTCACTAATGCACACAAATTGCATAAAAGCAGAATTTAAACCCTGGAGCTATACTTATTTGTTTTCTTGGAAATACAAAACCGTCTCTCGGTCGAGTCGATCCCTGTCGACTCGTTGTCACGCTTAGCAAGTAGTCAACAAGTTGTTACCCTCAATTTTGTGGTTAATCTACACTTTTGTACAGTACGACACACTTAGATGTAGCATTAATTTGAAAATTTGCACACATTCATTTCAATTTTACGAATGTATTTGGTTAAATGACATACCAAGTTAATGCGTTTGCGTACAGATCATTTTCGCCTAAAGCAGTAATAAAGATTGGTGACTTTGAAGGCGAACTCAGTTCGGATGGTGATCGGTTTTACGAATTTTGCCGATACTGCATCTAAGTTCTGTCGTACTGTACTATTTTACAGACTTTTAAAAGTAATTAGATGCCTACTTTTCCATATGTAGGAATATAACTTAACTACCTCTGTATGTATGTTTTTGTTCAGAGTGTTGTAAATACTATGAAAATAATTATGCACCACCACCTTGAGATTTCCTATCGGCAACTTACCAGGAGTCTTGGGGTTGAGTTTCCAAAAAAAGACAGAGAGAGAAGATATCATACCTACAAGTAACTTTAACTTATAAACGAAAGTCTAACACTCAGTTGCACAAAGACAAACATTAATGCCCCATTACGTAATGAATCATTAACGCTAATGATTTCATTAATTTCATCAAAGAACCATTAAAATCGAGTCTAATGTTGCTTTCTGCAACAAGTTAATGGAAGATTGTTAAAGTTCGTTTCTGCAACTTGCTGTAAGTAGGTATCTACCAATTTCCACGGTTTTTACTTCAAAAATTAAGTACTACGATAAAAAACCTTAATCTCGTTTATAACCCCCCTTTAGGGATGAGTTTCCAAAAAACGATGATACAATCATTTTTACTTATTATAAACAGAAGTCTAAATAAGTCAGTACCAACTTCCACGTCCAACTTCAAAAATGACAAAATCTTCTTATTTTATCCCCTTGAGAGGACTAATTTCCAAGAAAATCATTCCATTTGCTCACCTTCGTTATTTCTTCAAGGAACTCTTGTGCAAAATGTCATGTTTCTAAACTGGTAAGACAGTGCGTTGTCTGTCAGTGAGTGAATGAATTTAACATTTTGATTAAGTACAGTACCTAATTTAACATCTTATTTTTCAAGGAATTCAATTATACTAATAATTTACATACTATTTACCGTTAAAACACATTAAATCAAAGCCTGGGGAAAAAACTAGTCAAAATTCTACAGTGCTCAGTTAATTCAGCGTGAATAATTAATTTAAATTTTTCATAATTATCGTCTCATTAAAATCATCACGTTTTAGCATTGAACATTCTAATGGTGATAACTAAATAGTGTTTTCAGTGTTAATAATACAAATGAAATCGCATCATCGATATCTATAATAAGCGGGGCCGTCAGTGCGAGGCATCACTAGCACATGGTGAGAGACAGCGGCGATCCGAGCGATACCGTGCCAGCGCGCCAGTCTGTGCATGACGCTCAACGCGCGCGGTCCCTCGCGCCCCAGCGCGGCACCATGACGCCTCTCACGGCGTTACTCGCGCTCGTAGCGCTGATTCCTCTCATAAGTGGTGAACATGAAGTAGGACTTTGTAAACTGGACTATTGCAACTGCACACCAGACACTCACCCATCATGGAAGATCGTCAACTGCACTCTTCGACATGATCAGGTACGTCTTACTATATTCGTATGTTACAAACAAACAAAAGTGAACGTGCTTTGCCAGATGTACGGTCAGACGCCCTCAGTTATTCGGACATTAACTTATTTCTAGGAATACAAAGTGTTAGAAAAGTTTTTCGCTTAGATATTTATCTCAAAAGTTTGTTGAGCGGAGTTCTTTGTACGGAGATGCACGTTCACTAATCGGAAACTAGTTTAATTATTGCTAATGTAAATCAAACATATGATAAGCAGCCCTTGATAGAAGGAAACGATAAACAACGGAAGGAGCTCTTTCTGATTCTCAGCACGTCGAAACATGTTCAAGACACATTCCGACAAAACCATGGAGTAAATGTTGTTTTAAAATGAACAAAACGTCATGCAACAGTACTAATTTAATGTAGAGTAGCATTTCAAAAATAGCACCAAGCCAACACCGACACATCTCAAATGGAATTTGTTTGGTTTTGAATCATCCCAATTTACCTACGCTACGTGATCCACCTATTAAATGGAATAACCTCAATAGTTGAATATTACGGATGCTCGATTTGGTAATATTTTATTTTAAAACTTGTTTTTTTTTAAATGGGAATTACAGATGTAACAGGAAATTAGAATACAAAACGTCAAACTTGTGCCAAACATAACATTCAAGAAACGATATTTCCTGCTTCTGTGACACCAATTCCAAAGTGTAGTCTGCAACAGTGTCCGAAGAAACTGACATATTATGTATCATCTTTAAGATCAAGTCTCCTAGGCAACTACTGACTTAACAGTTCGAACAACTCAAAACAGCTTCATTACGATATAAACAAACAATCATCAGGCGGCAGTTGCAAAAAATCGTGGCTGCAGCAAAAAGTTGAAAATAAAAAAGAGGTCTACCTGAATCCCGACCCCTCGACGCATTGTCTGCACTCACAACAAGGAGGCAGGCGCGCATCGATACAACAAAATTCATTACGATATATGTAGCATTTAGTATAACTTCTTGTACCTTTATACCAAGTTAGCACAGCTTTAAAAATATTTTTCTTTTATGCGTCATTCAAAATAATAATACACTTTATAGAACTGTAATGATCTCATTACTCATACACACAACGAATGCTAAATTAGATGGACAATCGACGTCTTTGTTAACATGTCGACGCTATTAGGTACAAGGGGCCAGATTTCTAACATTAAAATATTATCTTAACTACTACGTCAATATTTAAAGACTGTGTTGTTTTACACTTTGATTTATTTGGTCGTTTGGAGAGAATACCTAATAAAATAAGAAATGTACCTATATGTATATTTTGCTATAGCTATGTTATGAACAGGAAAGGCATGAATGACTAAAGGTAGGCTACATGCAGGTCGCGTAACAGGTCCTTTTGTATCGATAACTTTGTAAATACAGGCGGCCAGGCGGTTAGACGCCAATACACAGGTCCGTATCGGCCGGCGCTCTCCCGACCCGGCTATTTGCGGTGCCGGCGCACTCGCAAAATTCAAGTCTAGTTCATACATAAATAAATACATGCGTTTGAGTAGACGTCGACTCTCAGATATTCTAAATTAAAATATGTTTCGTATGAACGAAACCGGCGTCTCGCATCGAAACAACGTCAAACATACAGCGCTCAGCGAAATATTGGACACGGTTCAAGAACCTGAAAAAATATAGGAATATATGTCAACAACCGCTGCGGTAGGCATTGCCTCCGTTGTAGATTCAAATATAATAGAATGCATATCTCAACAATTGTTCTTATGCAATTTATCCACCAACATAATTCCTTGGCAGAAAATATACGCAAATAGCGACCGGAAGATAAATACTTAACTAAAATACACGAAACAGATGAGTTAAAAAAGTAAACAGGGAAAACTGATAACAAACCCGAGGAAATAAAGATCGAAATTCTTAGAAAGTATAAAAATATTAATGATTGGCTGTGAATCATTTTAAACATACTGCGCATCAAAAACAACTGTGAGGCCATTTCATACGAACTAACGGTACATTTGGATAAATTGATACGTGTGCGTTAGTCCACGCCAACACACAGTGGTGACCACCGATTGTAGCATCGAATAAAACAGGAAGTTAATTACTGTCACAGAATGCCCTCGCGGGGCCATTGTCTACTGGGCGAGGATCCGACATCTGCATGCGTGCGATGTACAAACAACAACCTGTCGATACCAATCTGTCTATATTTCTATTAAATATATGTATGCGAATAGCAAGCAAGCACGAAACAATAGCAAGCATTAGATAAAATTTGTCAATAATGGATACGAGGCTTTTGGCTAATCTGTAAAGTGGTATTGTTTTGTTTTTTTTTTGTAATGTGCGTTTAGTTTGTGCAGAATAAACACTTTTTCTTTCGAATGAGCGCCTTTATTAACTAGACGTAGATGAAAGGTCTTCATCTTGGCGATAACAATCAATTTCTCAGCAAACACAAAAACTAAGTCACTCATGATAATCCTAAAACATATAAGACTATATTTGGAAACCAACTAGAGGATACACGGTAATCAATAGACGGATTCAGCTAAGACGGACTGCGTTCGGCAAACTCGGAGATGAAGTCAGGGATATCTAAAAACGATGAACGCACGGTGCAACGAAACATGGACGCTCACTCAGGAAACAGCACAAAATGAGGCTCAACGCTCAAGCAACTAGTCGAAATACGTATATCGAAATAGAAACCAAGACAAATAATATATATTATATATAGAATAACAAAAAGAAAATAATTCGGTGTCCCTATAACTACACGCAAACAGCAGTGGACAGATAACTTGGCAGATGATAGCCGAGAGTATACGATCCTAGAAAAACCGAAGCTATACCTAAAATGCACATGAAAACTAAATATTCCCGTGAGAACAAATTGACTTTTAAATTGTGAAAGAACACTAATATCCACCCTAATTGCGTAATACACGATCAATCACAATTTTAACTTTGAAAGAGATTGCTAATCCATTGCTTCACAAGTTCGAAAAAAGAATCTGTACAAAAACGCAATGAATGTTGTTGAACTGTCAAAATTAAACAGATTAAAGTCTTAATCGTTTACCAAAAATGTTTAATAACGCCATTCGATACCTGGCTAGAAGTACTGCAGTTAGACACCTGTGTTGTTATACTATTTATTACATTTCGTAATACCAGATTTTTGCCAATTCCCAAATTATCTTTGTAATAAGTTGTGACTAAAAGTAATAAATGAATGAATTACGGAGGATAAGGGATCCGCTGCTCCTACGCGAGGTGTGGAGTTCGAGTCTGGCAATTACCAATGGGACATTTCTAATTTCTTAAGACCAAGTTAATCTTAGTTATCATATACTAAACGTGATGAAAATAAAATTCCGGAAACTGAACTTATAATTCGTAAGCACGAGCGTTTTTTTAACGCGAAGTTTTTTGCCGCGCACTGTATTTTAGACTCTCAGCGTCGAACCGAGCGTTGAGAATCCAACAGAGTGCATGCCTAACGCGTTGAAAAAGTACACAGTTGGATTTTCAACTCAGGCTGCTAAGCCGAGTGTTTAAAATCAAGTGCGCGGAAAAAAAAGTAGCGTTAAAAACAGACCCGTGCGTACGTAAACTTACTCGATCGTTCTCTGTATGAGAATTGGCTTTGCCTGCTGTGGGACATTTACAGGCCAGTATTATGTAGTTTAGTAAAATTGTAGCACAATGGCATAATCAAATTGTATCGGAACTGCCGGGACCCTACGAGGATATGGAACTGTAAAGAAAAATAGGCCAAGTGCGAGTCGCAATGGCACACGAACGGTTCCACACCACCATATAATACTAAGCAAAGCCGAAAAACACGTTTCTGGTATGGATATACTTATATATATCCCCTTTAATTATTAACTTTATTTAATTTTTATTATTTGTTGTTACAGGGGCAATAGAAATACACAATCTGTGAAAATTTCAACTGTCTACCTATTACGGTTCATGAGATACAGCCCGATGACAGACAGACGGATAGCGGAGGCTTAGATAGGATTCCGTTTGAAATACTCGTAGTAGAGCGACTCCATTGAAATAGTTGATTATTGAAAATTATGAGAGTAATGCAAACTGTGATTTAATAAGCAGTATGAATTCAAAATTGACACTGCGTGACGCAAGGAAGCCTAATTCTGACTTTATGAATGCAAAAACATACGCTTTTAAATGGAAGAATGGTGTTTAACTTAAGTAAAACAACAAAACCGATCACCAAGCCAAACTTTACAAGGTAGTTACAAATAAAAACATATGGAGTTCATATGCGTAGACTCAAATGTCAAGAACGAGGTGTAAAGATGCATGAGGTACACGTGCTTGTTAGTCGACTTCAATATGTGGGAATTTATATCGTAGTGGAGCGTCGTAAAAAGCTTAGAGCTCCACGCTTACACCTGTTGCTCGAGAAGCCGGGTAACTGCATCTCGAGATGTTCGAACATGCGAGGGTGATGGCCTTCGGCAAAGATCTGTTGGCTAATGTAAAACATAGGGCCGCTTATTGAACAGTCCCTTTAATTAACTCTTTCGGTATTTTTGACATTCTGCAGTGTAATGAAACTACAGCCAGCAATTCGAACTAGTTTTAGATATGAGTCGAAAAACTCAACAAACGAAATCACAGTTGAATACTCACCCTAACTAAGCTTTGATCAATTCGCATTCAATTTCAGTTATTTACATTGTTATACGGCCGCCTTACTAAAAATAATCCAATCTATTGTAGAAAAAATAAATAAAACTAATCACACGAGCCGGTCTCAGCACGCATCGTGAACGCAGCGCGACCGGGCGGGAGCATCGGACAAACCATAAAAAAACGTAATGAGAGATCGCTTCCTGCGACGACCGAGGCCTCTACTACGGTATTCTGATACAAACTCCACATCGGACATTAGTGACGTTTTACGAGGTTTTATGAATTCCCGTTCAATAATTTAAGGATGCAACATGAAAGTTAAACTTGTGATGATTATACTCTAAATACGGCTACAATATACTGCAAAATAAATAGCAAATAATGAGGATTTATTTAATGAAGTAAATTTTTACAGTTGAAATAATGATATATTCCACTCCAGAGCACTGATTTCAACAGCACTTGCTCGACCGAACCGCACCCTGAGCCCTTCCACTAACAGCAATGAAATAAAATTTTAATAAGTGCGGTTCGGTGAAACAGTTTATATTAATATTATTTTTAGTTCCCGCACGGCACTTGCATACAGTTTGTAGTGACGGGACGTATGTATTCTTTGTTCAGGACATTACCATATCGATACGGCAAGTGCGTGTCAAACCACGCACAGTAAAGGGCTCCGATGTCGTACTTAATTAATGCAGTTAAATTCCTTGCAAAAGCGCATTTATTCCGGAAATATAACATATATTTCAATATTCATATATTTATTTTTAAAGTCAGTAGTGCCCGCAGTGGTATCTCAAATCTGTTATTTTATTAAGCAGTAGAAAATAAGTGTAGAGAGATGAATCTTATTTAAAAAGCCTCGTAAAACTTCTTATGACGTTTAGGGCTTGTCGCATTTGTAATGGACCAAAATTTATGCGATTTTAAATAGGAAGGCAATTGAAGGAAGTCTCATAACAAAACCTAGATAGGTTCTAACAATAGGACCAAGCTTTCTTTAGTTAGAAACGAAAGCCATTTTAACATGTATTCTAATAAATACGGAGCAGTGAGTGGCAAGTAAAACAAACTTCACGATAGATATGTAATTAGTGTTATTTTAAATCAATGTGCGTAAATCGCATTGAAGTAGCATTTGGCTGGACGTTCATCACTAATATTTATTTCAAGAGTAGATAAATGTTTATATTATGCTCATAACCTATGTTAATGTAAACGGAAACTTACTATATAAAAAAGGCAAAGGAGATAAATCTTGAACATTGGAAACTGTTTCTTTACATGTGATTTTTAAAAGTTTTACTCATGTTTATTAACTGAATCACTCGTATATAGACAAAAAAAGTAAATTTTTCAGGCTTCCATTAACAACAAATAAGACCGGTTACATCCGCGTGTACCACGTTTCCGATATGTATTGAAAACAATCACAATTATTTTAATAACGCTGAAATTCGTAATCTGTTGATATAAACATGAGTAATTTTGCATATTCGGGAAAGATGTTGATTGGAAACTAACTACAGTGCAAATTATCTGTATCGGCGGATTTAGTAACAATATGGATAATATAGGGGCGGGTCATTTAGCAAATAAACTGGTGATGAAAGTTGAGAAATTATTGTAACAGAAGATGAGCGAACAAAAATAGTTTTTAGAAGTCTGAAATCGTTCGAGAGTTTACCACGATGAGTCTGAAACCAAACGGGAATAGATAGGTAGAGGCAGTATATTTTCAACCAGGGTTGGAGCATCTAGAGAACATCACAGTCATTCATCAGAGTTTTATGCTGCAGATAACATTTCGCTGAAGATAATGTTCAAGGGAAACGTTAACGGTATTCACTTCATGTATATAACGAGAATATATATAATGCCCCTCGTATATAGATATTATAAAACCAAGCATAAGAAGTACAAAACGAAATTACATAACGTACTTTCTCTTGTTGCATGGAGTCATCATAACTGTTGGTGAAGGGGCCGAAAAAGAAAGATTTATAAGAAAATAATTACATGCATTGTTTTAATTAATGACAACAATGAACAAGAAAGATCTTTAATGTATGAAATATGAATATTAAATACTTACCATTGCAAATTTGTGTACTTCTTATTGATTCCTATTATGTAATACTAAGTTGTGTGTCACTGTATTCATGACCAATAGCGATAAAATGTGAAATGTCGATTTAACTGAATATGTTTGACAAGATATCCGAAAACAGTTAGCTTCAAAATATGTTGACTATTTTTAAAGCGATAAGATAAAACAATTAATCATATTTCTGTGATCAAGGCCCATGACAAGAGTCAGACAATATTGAACGAAACCCCATCTCTATTAAGGAATGTAATGCAAAGAGTGCTTACAGTTATTATAACTTGTGTTTATGAAGCTCTTAATAAACTTACGAAGTAATCATTATAAGTTTACTTGGTTTATATTGAGTCACCTTCTTAGATCTTAGTAATTTTATAAGTGGATCAAACTTGAACAATTCTTTGTGTTCTGTTTAATTTACCCTATATTAATTTAGAAATTATCTAATTGTAAAGGGATTCTTGATTTACTGTCCTCTTTTTCGTCAATAGTCATAAATAAACTAGTTTCTTTTACTTATGATAACCTAATGCAGTTCAGTTCCAGTTCCTTGTGTTGTGTCCTTAGTACTGAAGAGATTCCTTAGAAGATTTTTTCTATGCACTTCGTTCAATTTTATAAGTAAATAAAGAAACACCATTTCCATTAAACGTGAACAAGATTTCCTTAAAATGCCGCAGACGGCCAGTGGGCCGTCTGCGGCATTTTAAGGAAATCTGAGAGTTAATTAAAGGGACTGTTCAATAAGCGGCCCTATGTTGTACATTTGCCAACAGATCTTTGCCGAAGGCCATCACCCTCGTATGTTCGAACATCTCGAGATGCAGTTACCCGGCTTCTCGAGCAACAGGTGTAAGCGTGGAGCTCTAAGCTTTTTACGACGCTCTACTACGAATGGGTTCGCTCGACAGATAGACACCGTGGCAAAGTGGTGGCGGTGTATCAGGTCATTTGATTTTAATATTAGACGGAATTCCTGGTATATGGTGGAGAAGCCGCCCAGACTGTGGATAGTACTGAAATAATTGTTTCGCCGAAAAACTTCCAGGAAAACTGTTAAACTATTAATATACCTTTTAAATTAGAATCTTAGATGTCTTTCGAGCTGGTGGAACCCCAGTCATTTAATTTTTCATCAACTTGCATGGCATAGGATACCCTGTGTCCCTTAGTCAGTGTAGTGTCAGTCATTGTTAGCAGACTTGTTTTGATAGTCACCACTTCGATATCAAGTATCATTAAAAATATTCTAAATTTTTAACCATCCATCTATTTTAAACGAACGAATGGGTTTCCCTCCGATACAATGTTATAAAGACGGTAACAGGAAATTCGAAAATGTCCTCAGGTAACACTTTACCTAGTAATTCAGTTGCACAAAGACAAACATTAATGCCCCATTACGTAATGAATCATTAACGCTAATGATTTCATTAATTTCATCAAAGAACCATTAAAATCGAGTCTAATGTTGCTTTCTGCAACAAGTTAATGGAAGATTGTTAAAGTTCGTTTCTGCAACTTGCTGTAAGTAGGTATCTACCAATTTCCACGGTTTTTACTTCAAAAATTAAGTACTACGATAAAAAACCTTAATCTCGTTTATAACCCCCCTTTAGGGATGAGTTTCCAAAAAACGATGATACAATCATTTTTACTTATTATAAACAGAAGTCTAAATAAGTCAGTACCAACTTCCACGTCCAACTTCAAAAATGACAAAATCTTCTTATTTCATCCCCTTGAGAGGACTAATTTCCAAGAAAATCATTCCATTTGCTCACCTTCGTTATTTCTTCAAGGAACTCTTGTGCAAAATGTCATGTTTCTAAACTGGTAAGACAGTGCGTTGTCTGTCAGTGAGTGAATGAATTTAACATTTTGATTAAGTACAGTACCTAACCTACAAAGTCATTTTTGAAGTTGGACGTGGAAGTTGGTACTGACTTATTTAGACTTCTGTTTATAATAAGTAAAAATGATTGTATCATCGTTTTTTGGAAACTCATCCCTAAAGGGGGGTTATAAACGAGATTAAGGTTTTTTATCGTAGTACTTAATTTTTGAAGTAAAAACCGTGGAAATTGGTAGATACCTACTTACAGCAAGTTGCAGAAACGAACTTTAACAATCTTCCATTAACTTGTTGCAGAAAGCAACATTAGACTCGATTTTAATGGTTCTTTGATGAAATTAATGAAATCATTAGCGTTAATGATTCATTACGTAATGGGGCATTAATGTTTGTCTTTGTGCAACTGAATTACTACGTAAAGTGTTACCTGAGGACATTTTCGAATTTCCTGTTACCGTCTTTATAACATTGTATCGGAGGGAAACCCATTCGTTCGTTTAAAATAGATGGATGGTTAAAAATTTAGAATATTTTTAATGATACTTGATATCGAAGTGGTGACTATCAAAACAAGTCTGCTAACAATGACTGACACTACACTGACTAAGGGACACAGGGTATCCTATGCCATGCAAGTTGATGAAAAATTAAATGACTGGGGTTCCACCAGCTCGAAAGACATCTAAGATTCTAATTTAAAAGGTATATTAATAGTTTAACAGTTTTCCTGGAAGTTTTTCGGCGAAACAATTATTTCAGTACTATCCACAGTCTGGGCGGCTTCTCCACCATATACCAGGAATTCCGTCTAATATTAAAATCAAATGACCTGATACACCGCCACCACTTTGCCACGGTGTCTATCTGTCGAGCGAACCCATTGTTTTACCGTGCTACTGTCAACTCTTATTAGTTATAGCATTATTTGCAAGTATACTTGTGAATTTGGTTTCAAGCATGGCGGTTTCCAGAAAAAGTTATAGATCAACTAACATTTCTGCATTTGCATCTATGTATGCACCCTGTGGAAAGGTTAAAGAACAGTAAACCAGCCATTGCATGAATATTAAATATGAAAAGCAATTACTTTCGCATTTTCCAATTGTATTCAGCTTATAAGACTGTCGGTGTCCCTTAATGGAAAATGGAACTATGTAACATTTTGAAAGTATAGTTACTACTACCTATTGCTTTAAAATCTTCTCGTTGTTGTGCAACATGTGCTATAAAACTGAACTTTCTGCAACTTTCCCCGAATCTATTGTTCTTTGCTATGAACAAAGTATCGAAACGTCCGGATTGCTAAACAAAAGCCGAAACGCTGTTTGTAATTCTGAAGACCTGTGGCGTTAGGTGGCAAATAATGTTTTGTATTGGGGAATGTAATGAGATGAATATTCAGTTCTTCTTTCACAACTAAAGTTAAAATTCTTAACTCATATATAATCAAGTCATAAAGTGTTACCGTTGTGAAGTGGCGGTTCTTCGGGGAGGCCTATGTGAGACCATATATCTAAAAAAACTATAAATTAAAGACACTTTTCGTGTCTGTCTGTCTGACTACGTTGTTCTTCTAAACTACGCCACGGATTTTGATTATGATAGAATTTATTCCGGAAGGTGTATGTGTATAATACGTTCATATTAAACTTACACCCTAAATGTAAATAATATTATAAATGCGAAAGTGAGTTTGTTTGATTGTTACGCTTTCTCGCTAAAACGGCTGAAAGAATTTGGATGAATTTTGTCACATGGGTAGAACATAACCTGGGTTATTACATAGGCTACTTTTTATCCCGATATTCCCTGGGGATCGAGACTTATGCGAGTGAGATCGCGGGGCGCAGCTAGTATATATCTAGTCTATTATCATGTTTCTCACCACAATGTTGTCAAAGTTCTTTGCGAGTGACATTATATTTCCTGAGATGTCATCCCCAGTCGGCCGCGTAGTCGCAAACTCGCAATGTAGTTTTCTGCATTAGGTACAACGGACAAGGAGCATTGAATACCTCGTTTGCTATTATCTACCACCTATTACGAGTATGTATGTCCAAGTACAATAATATTCTTAAACATAATATCTGATGTAATGCTCTGCAAACACATTTACGCAGTTTGTTTTCATGGCTATTGTAACTGTGTGTTATAGCGACGCATTTACCTTTGGTTTTACATTATTTAAAGACCAATTGAGGATTTTTTATGTAACCCAAAACAAATAAATGATTGTCTAAATATCCACTTAGATCATTTGAATAATACTGTCAACGAGTATCTACGTTGGTTAGAGTGCTACATTATATGAAGCGGTTCCATTGTTTGCCAACAAGGCCGCAGCAGAAAACTATTATAATAAAAATTACGTACACCTGCGTAAATGTGAAACGTTATAGAAATATTTTGACTAGAAAACGATCAGAAATCATGGAAATTTTCCTTTTTAAACATGAATAAACTGCAATCGACGGTATCCAATAAAGACTGCAATTCTCTGTGACATTTGTAAAATCTTGAGTAAATTGTCTGTAATTGGAAATCAGCGCCAACTCGTTTCTGTAGTGACTCAAATGACTCAGTTACACTTGAACCGTACAGTGTAGCTGTAGTAGCTTCGCAATGTCCACACCAATTTTAACATTACGTCACTGTAGTAGAGTTCAGTTTCCGCTGGACATGCGCGTGCAGAGATATGCTGGCGCTTTGCGACGCAAATCTGGCTAATTGACGCCCAATGAAAAAGGTGAACACCCGGTCTGGCAGACAGGTCACCAATTTTACAAGTACGTAATGAAAACATGACTGTAGTCTTAGATACAGACTTTCAACGACCAAGCATTAAGTATGTTTTTCAACAAGTGCCAAGTTTTATAAAAAGACAACAGTCCCGTAGCATTGATAAAATCGCGCTGTTGTTGCGGTTACATCCTGGCTACTATTTTTTTTCCTCCATATTTTAAACTGAGCGCTAGTTTTTTGTTAATATAACACTGACACTTTACATATACAAAACAGGACGTTTCTAGGCACTATTATTTGCGATCACACATGCCGAGATTGTAAATACTTGAGCGCAGTAGTATCGTGATCGCGCCCATCTATTGTTTCAATTGACTTATGCCCCATCAGTCGGCCGAAAGTCTCCGGGCATTGTGTTCGCCTTCCGTCGAATCCACCTAGTTCTGCAACGTGCACCCAACTGGCAAACTAGAGCACGACCCGTGCTAGCCCGTCATTCGTCTCGGATTTGTGACATTATAAGTAGCAAATATAGTGTAATTGCGACCCGCATTATATGAAACAAGTCATGCTGTTCTGACCCGCCGTATGGCTCACCCAACTAACAGGTTTCTCACGCAACAGAGCCGACTACCAACTTAATTCGTCGACCGCAACATTATGTCTACGAGATAGATCATTATTTATCTTTACCATTTTCATTTTCTTCCAAGTTTATCACAGATTTCTTGTTTTAATAGCTTTTAAGCGTAGTGCTTTATCTGGACGCCCGATTAAACTGCAGCTGACAATTTCTTGCTGGAAAACAGGTATCAATCAATAGGGCAAGAATAAAACGCAATACCCGTTACAGGTTGTACATGGACAGGCCTTTGATATACGAGTGCTACTGACGTCTCTTGGCACACTCGACTCCGTAAATAATGCGAATAATAGGTACGCCTGATCATAAAATAAACTGATGTCTCAAGTAACATTTAAACAGGTATCTGAAGTCTGAAATGGTCGAAAATTGGCAGTGACCAGTACTGGAGTATCTCGCGGTCATCTCAGAACTTAACGCCGTACATGGCAACACTTACAAAAGTGCACAGACTTGACTGTGACTCACGCTGATTGAGTACACAACACCGGGACACATATGTGAGCTTTATCGCCTATCTGTGAATGAAAAAAGTGAATCGGAGATACTTTTTGGCCGTCATGACGACCATGACGTCTTTAATGCAGCTCAGTTGACGAATTTTATTCAGTTTTTAACATTGAAAACTCTACCACGGCTTGGTATGCGAACTATATTTAAACCGATAATCTCGGGCGTTTGGAATAGATCTGTTTGTGTTCATTTAATAATATAACACCTCTGAGCATCTGCCATGGCTGCGGTATACAATACATACCTATGCAAATTATTATGAAAATGCAAATTAGTAGGTAGTTTTACTTTACAATTAACGTTGGCATGGTAAATATAATGTTCTATGACAAAAGCTAATTTGCAAATGATATAATCATCATCATAATAAGTAAAGTATACTACCGAATACTTAGAAGACAAATGGATAAAGTTCAAGTTCTCCTCTGACGAGAAATCCGATTGGTGTCGGTTTGTGAGTGTGTGTCAGTGTGTGTGTTTATTTTTATATAGCTGCACGCATGTGAGAGCGGACGTGTCATCTATTCGTTTCTTTGTAGTAACATAGTTTGAGTCCGAAGAAGCGGCAAATTCGGTAACTATTCCAAAATTTTACAGCAGCCAAAATTAACAGCAGAACATTGAAACAAATACGTAACAGTTATGAATTTTTCGTTAACGTGCATTGTTCACCTATCTTGCGTGCTGAGTCATATTGGTTATCTATGTTAGTGGGAATGAATGCCAGCGACTCGATAACGATATTGTACAAGAAGCCGCCATTAGTCGATAACGCAGCGTCTAGAATGGGGATTGTTCAAAATATTTGATCGGATCAATTGATATGGACAATAGTCGAACTCGAAAGTGACTGTGGTTATTTATTTGGTCAAGGCTAAGCTAATGCCGTCAATGGGAGGGCGCGTAGGTGTCCTCCCGACCAAGTCGTTCACTTTCCCCACATCATGCGTAATTTAATCAGCAGCCCGTATCCGTTGAACCCCTCTACTTTAAGGACCACCGGAATCGTTTATCTTGTTTCAATTTAAGCTAACAAGTTAGCTGCATTATATAGGAATAAAATTTGACTTAATACCCAAATTATAGTCCAATAATATTGATGATGAAATAATTGAATTACTTATATTATCATCAACATTATTGGACTATATTGTAACCTATTTTGTTACCATCTTACCCGATTCTTTTATCGCAAAGGCTTGTTATAGTCTAAAGATCGTTTAACGTCATTAGAGTGCAATACAATAAACATTTATGTAGAAAAACATTGTTATCGGTTTAAACAAAGCGCCTGTTATGAGCCACTTAGTGTTGTCTTACTTACACTCATAGGTTAACGTTTAACGTAAACATGACCTGATTTAATAATAATATCATTTTCACGTTAATACCTAGTTATTCATATTACTCATTATCTTGCAAAATTGTTCTGAAAACACAAAAGCTTAGAAAGAGAATGACAAAATTAAGCGCAGCAGATGTTTTTAAACTCATAGCATTATGACGTCAGTTGTTTGTCATAACATAATACTGAAAACTACTGCGGTCAGTCATTCAACAGATTTGAAAACTATGCTTGTGGTTTGCAGAAACTGGATATATTCGAGGGAGATATACCAGAAACCACGACGGACCTGATAGTGAGTGGCGCCGGCGTTCTCATGTTCGGCGCTAACTCGCTGTCGAAGCTCCGGGATGCCAGGCGCATTTATATCACCGGCGCCGAAATCGTCTTCATGAGGTCATACGCCGCCTCTAACCTGGATGTGCTCTACCTCCACCTGGACGTAGAAAACTGCGATGTCTTCCGTATGGAAGAGAAGGCCTTCATTAACATCAAAGGTTAGTGCATTTTAATTTTCAATTTTTATGCAATGCGAGTCTTGCTGCACTCGGCGATCGATAATGCTCCGCGTAAGTTAAAGAATCTTCTTTATTTTATTGTATCGATGTGATTACATACTTGGAAGTCTGTTCCATGTCGCAACGTGTCGATAAATTGCGCAGCGATTTTCTTGTACAAATAAATAGGATTTAATATTGGTGAGCTGTAAGTGCAGATTTATAAGCAAACAATAGCTTTAAGCGGTCAAATCATAAATTACATTTTGTAAGTTGGAAAATCTATCCTGGCGACAGGGCATTTCTCAATGTAAGTTAACAAGGTTAAGTAGGAATTGGGTCTTCTCAAAATCAACAGATAATTCTGTAGGTTAATCAATTGCTCCCATTTAATTTGTAGCAAAATGTTTGTTTACGAAATACATCAGTATCGTCGAAGCACACTGGTCTTAACGTGGTTGCCAGATTATCACTCGTGAATTATTTATTTATTATTTAGATAGTTTAGTCCTTGGTTCATCTACTTAATTCTGCTTTTATATGTTTATATCTTCTTATTCCCATGTTCTTCGAGGAATTCCTATTCCCTTCACACTCTTCTCACAGTTCCGACTAAGAAAACTCCGGTTGAAAATTTTAATTCTATTGGAGCTAAATCGACTCCTCGTATCTGTTTTTCAATTGGCTACCTATATTATCTTCTAACGTGACTTGCGATGTGTATTCATTTCTATATGGCGCAGTCTTGCTTATATTAAATCGCTTGTGAGTTCGATTAAATTGGTTTACACGAGGGAGATAGGTGCATTTTTCGTGTAAAGACTTTCGCTAGCAAGATGTGGTGCGGCAATGAAAGGCAATGTAAATGCGATTATGTTGTAGCTTAGATTGTAGCCGGTTTGGGTCGGTTGCCCGATACCGGCGAGCCGCCGGATGGGTCCGATTATCAGGTCGTCGGCCAATATTCAACTAGATGGCCGACGTTCATTATTTTATTGTACTGATTGTGTTTGAAGTCTTGAGATGTGGTCATTATATGCATATATGGTCTATATGCTGGTGTTCCACTTATTTTAAGTATACGTACGGTTCTACCTGCCTACTGAAAGCCTTGATAAAATCCCAGACAATTAGACTAGTCAGTTGTTAGTTGCTGTCAAATACCGCAACAATAATATATACAGGGTGGCCAATTCGCAAGTATACAACTTAAAATAAAACTTATTTTTATTGCAAACGAAAATTAAAAGATATTTTTCCATAATTATATAATACAGGCTTGAATTTTGTATGAAATGTAACACCCGCCAGATCTCCCCCATTTAGCTGGTTTAAAATGCGATCGCTTTTCAACGTCTTTTTCACCAAATTACGCATGATAGGTTAGTCATAAATATTCTTCTTTTAGTGTTCAAAATGACCATGACATGTGCCTACAGCAGAAAAAAAGGCAGGAGCTACCGAATCTGGTGACTTTAGGGGTCAATTAATGTCAACATTTCTTGGAATTTATTGTTTCGGAAACATTCCTCTAAAAGTTTCGATTATGCTTTGCACTGTATGGTTTCTGGCTCCATCTTATTGGAACTACGTAATATCTAGGTCTAACTGATGGCTTTGATAAAATAAAATAAAACAAAACTTGAGACTATTGCGTTTGCCTGTCGCAGTAACAGCAGGACCTGTCCTGTAGCCTCTTGGAGAAAGAATGGTGTGATTATTCCACCTTACAGTGGTAACCATTTTTGCAGACCATTGCAAAATAAGGGGTACGTGGGTCAACAAAGATGGCTCTTCTCCACAGAAGCGGAAATTTTGTTTATTTACAAATCCTCCGTGGTCAAACTGGGATTAGTTACGCGTAGTGATTTGTTGAAAAAATTTGGTCATTTTTAATCCGCTTAGGAACTTTAAAACAACATTACTGAAGTTAATACGGTAGTCATGGTGGCACAAAACTGAATAGTGGTCACCAAAAGACCGTAAAATTTGGGGCCAAATGAAAATGGTGCCCAAAAAAAGTTGTATACATTCGGTTTGGCCACCCTATGAAGAAGTGGACACAAGATTGGACTGCAGATCAAAAAGCTTTTCAGTATAGATACGAGGTCATTTTAAATTGACATATTAAAATTACAATTATATCATTATTATTTATACAAGGTTCAATGTTTTCTGACAAAAGATATGTACATAATATCTTCGGTACATATACCCAAATCATAATCTCGTATCATCCGAAACATACAATATTCTATTAACTTAAAGGTTGAGCACAATAACTGCAGTGTCTGTACAGATGTACAGATCTGCGTTAGATATGGACCATCGGGCGTACAACGGAGATCGCACACAATTGCTCCTTTGTCGTGCAACGGTGACAAGAAATACGAGCTAAAAATTTGAGCAAGAGCATAATTATTTTCATCTTTACCACATCACTGATGTAGCCAGTACCAAGTTTAAATTCTGTCTTAATAAGCCACGACATCAACTTTAATAGGGCTAATGAAATAATTGAGGCATTTGACTAATGAACACCCTAGTTGCGTAACACACAATCAATCATAGTCTGAATCATTTTTGAAGGATATTGCTAATCTATTGCTTCATATGTTAGAAAAATGTATCTGCTCAACAACGTAAATAACGCAATGAATGTTGTTCAACTATCAATATGAAACAGATTGTGATTGATCGTGTGTTACATAAATAGGGTGCTGAATGAAGTTGATTTGATGATCCTTCAAAGTATTGACCTATGGATATTTCCGGTACTAGATTATTTGTACTAGATCCCGTGTTTGATTTACAAAGATTTAACAAAAAAAAAAACAGCTTTTTTACAAAATTGCATATACTACCTACATAGTGCATCTTCTTAAATTGATTAATTTGAAATGTCCTTGAATGTTGAAGAGCAACATAATGAACACATAGATACTGATAAGTACTGAACTGTTAGTTGCAGACAAAGAAGTTTATTGAAATCAAGGGTTCTAAACTGTTTGTTGTATTAGTAAAAACTTTTGATACAAAGATACAGGCAAGGTAATGAAGAATTTGGTGGTGTTATAATCGCATAAAGATGTGAAACTTAACCTTACAAAAACTTACATACATAAATCGTTCAGTCCAGACACGTAATAGCTCATACATTATCTAAAGACTCAAAGGGTAGTCAGTGCTATTGACAAAGCACCAGCGTCACCTGTGAACAACAAAGACGTAATTGAAGTATTACGTGTCGTCCCCATCGAAGAGCTGCGTACGGACAAATACTTCACACATTAGTTGCTGACAAACCCGCTCTCATTGTCCAACCCGCATGGCCCTATGCTGCACACTGCATCGCTTATACCAACAAACTCTACCTACTTATACAACACAATACGATCGTCTGTTGTTCTAGTTAAATACCGATTGGCGAGTTTATGAGGAGGTAATTTAGTTACCCATTAGTGGTTTTATAGTAGCCCTAACATACCAAATGATAATTTATTTATTTTAATATTGAATTATTTAAATGAACCAACATTAAGTTTTGTAAAACAGCTTTTTAACCACTCAAAATATTGCTGTAAATGCCAAAATTCCTGTTGCAAATCGTTTAGCAAATATTTTTAAATTGCTTGAAGTTATTCTGATAGTTAGCTGCTTGCGTAGTTTTAAGAACTATTCTTAAGTACCTACTTACTTACTAACTATAATCGATTCATAGTTTGTAAGTTTCAAGATTACCTCCGTACTGGACGGAGGTAATCTTGAAACTTGCACAACTAAGAACGAAAGATGCTGGCTATTAACAGGACTTCGATATGTAGTCTTAAAGTTCAGGAATATTTAAGTCAACAAAGGGGATTGATTTTTTTCTATGGAAGCTTGATCGCTTGCTTGATTCTTATTTTGTGAATTCGAATCGCATGATCTCACCACACATTTAACCATTATTTTTTCCATTTTACTTGCTTGAAGTTCCTTATTTCAATAAATGACGTAAAGCTCAAAGTGCGCCTGAGGGCGTATGTTCTTGAGTGGTATTACTTCTTCGCGCTAATTTCAATGTCAAGCAATCTCAAATTACTTTTCTCTCAATCCATAGAGCGTCGATTAATGTACAAACGCTAGAACAGGCAGAAATAGATGTCCTATTGTCTCTGCTTCATTTGGTTATATACGCTTGAATGAAGCCCAATAATAATGCTCGTTTTAATAATATTTTACTAATTAATTGACGTGGTCAAACTTAACCTCATCATAAGATTGAAAATGGCAGTGCTAGATTATTTCCTATAATGCACATAAGGTCGAGCGATGATGAGAGAAACGATGTCGCAACATGTCGACATGTGGACAGAAGCTGTGCACTGACGCACATAACATACCGCGCCGCATTACTACTCGCCGACAAAAAATATACAATATGCTGTAACCACCCGAACGAAAGATAGATAAGACTGGGCCAATGACCGTCTATTCAAAAGTAGCCGAAATCAATAACTGCACAAGAATAGGAATCACTGAATGCTCACTGCTCCGGATAGTCCGGATATAGGTCTCATACTAATGTGTTAATTCGAACAGTTATTTCGGCCGATGTGGTCCGAGTTATAACCGATGTGAAGGCGGAATGTATCAATAAGTTAACAATTTCCGTACAGCTTCTCAACTGTATTAGTTTGAAGCAATTTGAACTCAATCATCTGCGTCGTTGTGCTTTGGGGGAATGGTGTACATTTTAAAGACTATCTCGAAGGAGTAGAAACCAACGTAGCAACCTAACTTCGAAGGATCCTGACTTGAAATATTAAAGTGAGGAAATTATTAATATTGAATATCGGCGCACCTTTCGATACAAACGATGATAATTATTGTAAGGCTAGCACTAGTTACGGGTAACGTTGTCTTACTCTAAACAAATATACCACATCGCGCCTTCCAGGGAGGTGGTAACGGTGTGTCCACCACGTTTGCTCGGGACGGTAATACGGGAAATGCTTGCGGCCTCTCAAAATAAACCGGCATTAAAATTACCCACATATCACGTGCGGGGCATAGTAGAGCAAATATATCGGCGATCGAGTTAAACAATTTGGTCATAGAAAAACAGATGGGTCGGACAGGTGCGTTACTTACCTCATGTCTGTTGGACAGTTACCGGACATAGCGATCTGGTATTCCAAAAGAACAGCGACTGTCTAGTCTAAATAAATAACAAGAGCGATTGATTTGTCCTAACGTAATCAAAATATCAGTATGAGAGTGAATGTATATGTTTTTATATGGTACCAGCGAGCATGATCTGCCAAAGACAGCTATCAAAATGCTATCATTTAGTGAAAGTTAAACATTTATCACAAATCTAGTGGCTTACTTACTTCATCAGACTTCATCAATTTGACAGGAAACCGATGTATATTCAAAGCGAATTCGGGTCAGTTTACACCTTGTTTCTAACTTTGTCCATTAGTTATTCGGTCAAGTATAGTTATTATAAGGTTATGTATGTCTAGAATACCAGGAGTGTTTGGGAATCACGCACGCATCCTTTGCTATCAGTGAGTTCAAGCTCTAAAAGCAGTCATTGAAATCAGTTTATTTTATTTGCTGTATAATCATCGACTAATGTTAAATACCTAAATGATAGAGGGCAGGTACAACCAATTTAATTTCAAACAAGATTTTGTATGTACCTACCTAATGCCTATTTGGTTTCTAAGATCCGGAATAGGTAGACGATGCGCAAACGCTTGTTATGTACCTACAAGCAAAGTAAATGCTAGAAGTGTGTGCTGATGACAGGAGTAATTTGCTGACCACAGCTCACATGCATTTGATATCTCGGCACACATAGGCACTGACAACTTAAAAAATAGGAGTTAAGAACAATGATATTATTGTAAATACTTCAAACTGCCCGCTGTTTTTTTGAGCTCGGCTGATGGCAATAGGGCTCGCCCCTGATACATAGGACTTAGACATAACTAGCGAAATGTGTATAGTAGCTATACACCTTTGCCTACCTTCAAGGAATACAAACGTGATGTACAGCAAACTGGTAGCTTTAAAAGAAACACGTTATTGAAACAATAAAGTAGGTATATTTCGCAAGTTGAACAAAGTTTCGCTTACATTACACACAACACGGCCTGCGCGCGGCTGGATGACTAATTCTGGACTATTTCTGTGTCCCCGCCGTTCATAAAGACCTACATATACGTATGTGTATTAATATGTTTGCATTGCATTACTGTCGAATAACTCGCCGCTTAATTATGTGCTTAACATCTGTACGGTATTGTGAAAAGTATCGTTTTACGTCTTTCTTAGTAACTGATTGGAGTTACGGGTATAACAGTAACTAGGTAGTAGAGTGGAACTGCTTCAGTAATTAATTAATTAATCAGAAACTTAACTCTGTGGCAAAAGCGACCTAGAATTGGTTTTTGTTTTCATTCATCGAAACAAGCACATGGTTTTGTGGTCTCTGGTCATAGGTAAACAAAACTGTATCTATTCGAACATTGGCCTCAACAAGACCTCGAGGACGTGAGAAGTTCGTTCATTTGCATATTATGGTCGGCAAGTAGGAGGTTTTGGGCGTTTGTTGGTCCTTAGCGTTGAAAAAGAACCACGTGAAAAAGAAGTAAAGTGTGTTATATATTCGAAAAAATTGTAATTAATTTAGATCTTCTAAATTGTTCTTCGATAAAGTCCGAATGGCCCGAAAAGTCTAGTTCTTCAAAGTTTTAAAGAAGTTATAGCTCTGAAATCGTTATTTTTGTCATCTGTTACATGGGTATGCAACAGATGTCCTAATTAATCATGCATAACCTACATTGCCTCCTTTATTTTTATGGACGATAACGCCCATCCCGGCTATAATTCTGACAACTTACATACGTGGTAAACGCATAATGACAAAATTCGTCATCGCTTCCAATAGGTACCTACGGGCGACTTACGTCAGTTAATGCAGGAGGTCATAAATCCTCGTCTAGATGTGCGGAATCCCGACCTCATTCGAATAGGTCGTGTAAAGGACACCCTAGATTAACGCGAAGATCTGTAGAACCAGTGCCATCTAGCATACTATCTTATACCCGCGGCTTTCCCGCGTGAAGGTCAGGAATTATTCCCCGGGAACGTACTCCCAAAATATTCATATTCATATTCATGTAAATAAAAAATATCCCAACCCAAGTCATGGCATACCTTTTTTTATTTTATTGAGGATGGAAAATTATCAAATAACTTCTCCCGCTCTGGGTGCAGCGGGAGGGCGTGTCAGACTTTTACTGACTAAAATCCACCCGTGTTCCTTCCGTTGCCTGTGTGCCGAGGTCGCGATATCCCTTTCAGACAAACCCGCAACCCCGGCAGAAGGCAGAAGTCATGGCATACCTTTTTTTTTTTTTTTTTTTTTTTTTTTGGATGGGAAATTATCAAATAACTTCTCCCGCTCTGGGTGGAGCGGGAGGGCGTGTCAGACTTTTACTGACTAAAACCCACCCGTGTTCCTTCCGATGCCTGTGTGCCGAGGTCGCGATATCCCTTTCAGACAAACCCGCAACCCCGGCAGGCATTGGCCCTTCCGGACCCCGTCAGGGTCATGGCATACCTGTGAGATAGTTTCAAAATTTCGTCGAAATGCGTTCAGTCGTTAAGTCGTGAAAGGTAACAGACAGACAGAGTTCCTTCCGCATTATTATATCAGTATGAATAAATATGGATAAAAGCTTAGCTATGTGTGACCTAAAACACCTTTCTGTCTTGTATTGGCATAAACTTTATGTGAATATGAATAGATGATACCGTGGTAGTAGGATCTGTGTCGTCATTAGATATTGCGTCAGCGAAGTTTCGCCAGCTAATTTTATTTCACACTGTATATTACAAGTCAATTGAAAAAATATTTAAAGTTTCACGGAAACTTCTACTTAGATACAAAACCCTCGGTGCACCTCGATGTGCTCTATGTCAGTTTTTTTATTCCAAACACATCAACAAACCCATAAAAAGCTCCTTCGGTTTTTTTTCAATTTTATGGGAATCTTTTCCAATTTTTTCTTTCCCTTAAAACCTTACTCGGATTATTACGAACTTTTTAAAACAAAAAAGTAGCCAAATCGGTTCAGCTATTTTCAAGTAATGTGCTTACCAACCAACAGCATTTCGTTTTTATTTTAGATACAAGACAGATTTAAGTACAGTAATTTGTCTTTGTCTTTTCCACTACTTGACTTGACCATTAGACTTAAATCTAGGTACCTACTGCACGGCAGCCAAAATTAAAGGACATTATATTCTTCTACTTTACGCAGGTTACTGGAACCAGTTCCATTGGTTCCAATGCAATCTTTTCTCGATTGGTGTCGCAGCCACTTAGTAAGGCCTCTTGAAATCACCAATCTCTATACATTGCTCTCTCAGCAACACGTATTGTGAGGTCTTGTTGGCTGGTCGACTTCGACGTACTCATTCAACTGAACTTAAGCACCGTTATACAAGTTTTATTCACTTGTTAATATATGTATTGCATTTAGAAAGCCTTATATTGTAAATGCCACTCGTACATAATAATCAACACCATGGCTTTAACGGGAAACGATACTATAAGATAACTGCGACCGCATGTCTTTCTTTCATGCCTAGCATCAAAAACGAATGTGCTAAGGTGAGATTTAAATAAATAGCGAAGATGACAGTTTGTTAGTTTTAATCCAAATCGAGGACACCTCCAGAGTCGATAGATGTCATAAAGGAGCGTGGAACGCTCCGTCCGCGAATTGCATCTAAAAATATACTATTTCCCCGACTCGATATTAGTGCGCCAAAGGATAATGACTCATAAGTCATCAGACAGGAGAGTGTATTATGTATATTATGGCTTAAACAATAGATGCTGTTCGATAGCCGTATGTCGATTGTACTTACTGTACCCAAACTACAGAGCCAAATACGAATAAGCTATTTTCTTAAGCAATTAATAATATGAAAAGTATTCGAACGAATCCCGCGAATTTATTGCGCGTAATACTTAATGAAAATATTGTAACAATTAGTTCTTTCAAGGCTGATGTATTATATTGCTTACAAAAACATTAACAAAATAATATTAATTGATTCCAGGTCCACTTTCCGTAACGATTGAAAATTGCGAGACTGTGTCGACGGAGGGACAGGCTTTTTCCTGGCTGCTTAACATGAATATAACAAACGTGGCGACCCTGCAACTTGGCCCCGGCTCGTTTGCCCTGGACCGCTCTGCCAGCAACGTTGGCGAGCATGGTCCTGGGATGTCGGTCAGTATATCTTCTTTCCAGCCAACTACAATGCAAATTGAGCGCATAGCGAAATATACTGCAGATGCGAATACGAATAAGCTTTTATATTTATAACACCGGGAACTCATCAAAAATACTCATGATAAACTTTTTCATGTTACAGATCAGGATGAAAAACGTCACTGTTCCCGCCATCCCAGCTTTTACCTTTGGATCGTCTGCTGCTGAAATTGTTCTGGATAACGTTAAAATACATGAGATATTCGCAGGAGCCTTCTCCGCCAACACATACAACATCGTGATGGCGCTCAACTCCTCGGTGGAGAACATCGATGAAGATGCCTTCTCCCAGCGATCTCTGATAAACAACCTGTATTTCTTCGGCTGTAAAATCCAACAAATCGCTTCAAGAGCGGTTCAGTCGGCCGTCGGAAACCTTAATATTTCGTACACCATGTGAGTATTTAATACTATATTGTTCACACCGAAATATTGTCAAAATTGCTGGATATAAGATCATAACAAGATAAATATTGTATTTTGAAAGTTAGTCATGTAAAATCCTAGGCCTTGACCGGTTGTCAAATATTTCATACGTCAAACAACAGTTTTCATCATCAGCGTTCACTGCTAACTTATTAACTGAGTTTTTTTTTTGTTTTCAGGATTGAAAATATGGACACAGGAGCAATCAACATAACTGTAGCTTCCGTTGTAATCCGAGATACCGAATTCAACCAACTGATGGAGCGAAGTATTGAATTGTCTTCATGGAATAAATTACACATGGAGAGGAACTCATTTGACGAGCTCGTACCAAATGCCATAGTCGCTTTGGATACAGTGACACACGACCAATCTGGACACCATCTAACTTTTGTTGAGAACGAAATTGAGACGGCCCATCCTAATAGTCTTAAATTTATAGGCCAAGCTCAAAGACATGCAGCGTACTCAGTGGTATATAAGGACAATTACTTCGGGAAAACGTGCTACTGCAATATAAGTAACTGGCTGTACGACGTCTTAGGCACTGACACAGGGGAATCATATACGACAGAAAGTTATTGTACAGTGGACGAGTTCTTGGCGCGCTGTTTTAACGAACCCGAACAAAATATTTTATTCGACAAGTTCCTTGATGGAGTATGCAAAAAAGATTCACTTACTTTTCATTGTGAATCTTACAGAATAAAGGCTGATGGAAGTTCTACCGAAATAAAGAATCCAAGATTTCCCCATAAGAACAAGCACGAGCAATTAATCAGTGAGCGTGATAAGAAGGTGATTGGAATAGTTGTAGTAACCTGCTTAGGCTGTGTGGTTATAGTGATGATAATCAGCTTTATAAGATGGATGCGCCGCAAGGGCTACTGTATTAATGTGAAGAATTTACTTATTTCCTCAAACTCGTCTTGTGGCTCGTTTTGCGAACGGATCTGCACGTGTGGAGTAGTGACCGGTATGGACAATGCAAGATCTATTTCCCGACTTTCTGTAAATGAGTATTCTGAACGTCATTGCTTGAATGAACCAACACGAGTTCAGGATATAATACAAGAATCAACCTTGCATGATGAACTTGTACCGACTGAAGATAAAACTACTCAAACTTTACCTGAGGAGCTAACTAAAGAATTACTGGAGAATCTGAAACAGAGACTGGAAAGTCCGGAAAATTACACAGAGGCTCGTGAGACCATTGAACACTTATACGTGCTTACTAAACTAGAAGAAAACCGCAATGCAATTGTTCCGAAACTGCTTAATGTGGAGGAGAATATTTATGAATTGCCGTTCCAAAATACCACTCCTCGCATTGGAAAGAACAAAAAACAAATGGTTAGCATTGGAACTCGGACGCCTTCTCTAGACAAGCTCTTACCTCTCTCACCGTACAACAGACAAACTGCCCTGGTTCATGAGTATTTCGAGCCAAAAGATCTTGCCGTGCATCTGTATGCTGAAATTGCTAATAATGAAAAAGAAAAGAGGACGCTTCTGGGAAACATGCCCGATGTTGTTGGAGAACAGGCGGTACCGCGTGGTCCCTACCTCCGCGCCGTGCGCGAAAAGCAGAACTCTGCTTCAGGTTCCCCAGCTAACCCACTTTCGAAATCTCTGAAAAACTCGAGCGGTCACCATGGCATGTCTACCATCAAATCGAATTCGTCTAACACATCAGCCAAGATGATGAACCGCCCTCTGCCGGAGAAGCCTACCACCCTGGACCCGGGCGAGGGAACATCTTTACGACTGGGCTGAGGGTTAGCCCCTGCGCGGCCGGCGCCAGTTCTAAGCGATAGGGCTCCAAAGAAATGCCCTCGCAAAGAAACGCATCGCCGACCGCTGTCGTCGTCCGAACAACGTGGTAAGGACTTCTACATGGAACTTGATCCCTGCGTAACAACCTAAACGGGCGAATGAAAAGGACGCGACAATCGAGATGATGCTTAAACATTTCTTTGCTGTGATATTAATTTTGTTTACTTTAATGTGTAATTATTACCTTTGAGTGATGTGTCGTGCCAGACACTGTTGTATGTTTATTTGTAAATAATTTATGAGTTGTAATTAATTCTTAATGTTGAGCCGAGCAATGGCGTGATCTA
Organism: Agrochola circellaris; assembly: GCA_914767755.1. Lineage (NCBI taxonomy): Eukaryota > Metazoa > Arthropoda > Insecta > Lepidoptera > Noctuidae > Agrochola > Agrochola circellaris. The sequence goes on along the minus strand of OU611840.1, from coordinate 19,039,416 downwards.
TTGATATTGTGCGAGCCTGTATTGGGTTCGTTTCTTGTTTAACAATGCTTTATATATTGACGCTTTTTAATAAGAATGAAGTCGCAACATTTGATGTTATCTTATCATACAATGATTCCTCTAACGACACCTTTGCTAAGAAAACACGGACAACGGATAATATCTCATATTTAACCAATCTTCAACATTATTTATAGTCATTAATCAATATTTTAAAAGACAATTTATAAGTACATAGTGATTTCATTTTAGAATCAAACAACAATATTTAAAACCAGATTTAATCGATTTAAATGAAATTTTTAAATTGTTACAGTAGAAATGATTTGTGTTTACTGCATTTATTATCAAAACAGTTCAAACATAACAATCTTACCATTGTAATACTGTTTCTGGATCATTGAATTATGATAAATGTTGTAGTTTATCCCTAAATAATAATTATCAACCCCAGCTGTCGTCCCAAAGGTTAGTGAATCCTTTTTAAACTTTTATTTGATATGTTATATTATATCAAATCATAGTAAATGTATTTCTATAAAAATTTACATCTCAATGTATACAAATTATTTATGTCTTCACTTTCGATGAAATTTACCCTAATGTACTGAGCTCAAATATCAATTATTATCAACTAGGCCATATTTTAAGATGTTTATATAATAGATCCTATTTATTTTAGTCCTGAATCTGTCCTATACATACCTAAATGTTAATATATAGAACTTATTTTAAGTAAGAAATAGGTATAATGATTATAATTAAAATATTGATGTCTCACTGAATATTACTTACATGTTTTTTGCCATAAAATGATCAGTCATTCTATACTATGTTTAATTATACTGAGAAAGATGAAAAAAATATATGTTATTTTGAGAGTAGATTGCAGACTTCTTGAAGAAAGAAGTCATTTTATTCCAGTAATAATAATAAACTGAATGTTAAATGTGAAATGTGTTGTTTATTTAGTATCGCATTCTACCTTAGACTAGATTGTCTAAGTAATCGCGACATCTCATCTCTTTAGATCTCAATAAAACTTAAAATTATAGTAATCGTCGTGGTGACACCTTTATACAATGTGAAATTTAATTCGTTTGCATCCTCTTAAGGGGTCATTGTACACATCATTATGAACAACATTCTTCAAAAAAAAATCTGCTGTTCCATACATTCCATACATTTTTTCGCGATGTCAGTGGTGGCCCCATACTGAATGTCGTTCATAATGATGAAAACAATGACCCCTTAAAAGGATGCAAACGAATTAAATTTCACATTGTATATCATCTGCATATGATCTCGCGCACTAGACGTATGGTGGTTGGCTATTTGGCAATTGCGTGATTCGTATCGGTTTCTATAGTTTGCCTAGACGATGGCCACGACCACGATCGCGGTCGTGGCCATCGTCTAGGCAAACTATAGAAACCGATACGAATCACGCATCCATCCATCTAGTGCGCGAGATCCCTTATAGTATGGATCCAGTTAAGAAATCAGGCACGCACCTATCACATTTTTATCGTTTTGTTTTCTCGCTCTATCATTCATATAGAAAACCAAAATTCATTATGTGGTGCAAAACGATGAAGTAAATTTCTTTTCATATATCTTATCGCTCCTTATCACAAACACAGTTTTATTTGTGTTTGATACTTACTTACAAAGTAGGTACCCACCTACGCTGCACAATCAATTCATAATCAACTTTTGTTGTTATGACCCAGTTTTGAACACTGCAAATACTAAAGTGAGACGATAATGGGCAAGCCACCTGTTTACATAATACCATACATTTGAAAAACCAGGCAAGTACCGATGTACCTAAATGTAAAAAAAATACTTAATTTTCAGTACTTTTAATTTAACCCTTCCAATCGTGTGTGGATCATGATTTCATGAACGAGGACGTAAAACTACGCGAGACATAGTCGTCTTGTCCAAAATGTGGTCACGATACATACAGAATTGTCGTCTGGGTGACGGACATCGGCATTTAAATCACCAAAACAGTAGTATAGAGCGATTATGGGGGCTCGTCCAATTCCTGCATACGGCCTGAATTAGGACAAAATACCGTTAATAATATACTATTGGTCGCTGTAAGCTGGTGCGTCTAAAATGACCATCAAAGGAAATGTAATGTTGCAATCGGGACCTCGGATACTATCTTTAAGCCGGATACAGGTCGTTAAGGTTTCCTCTAAAACAGCTTTTTATCTATTTATTAGCTAGTAAGTCAATGAAGCTACATCATACAATATTATAATGATTCAGGAATATTCTATTCCATCGAACTAAAGCAAGGGACCACACGGTACCTTTGTCTATATCAAAGCAGAGCAAAACGGCTCCTAAAATTAAGTAACTTTTCGCGTTGGTCTGTATGTCCGCGTTGTTCTTCTAAACCACGTAAGAGATTTTGATGAGGTTTTGAATATCGTTTAGACAATTCTTTCGAAAGGTTTATGTGTATAATACGTTAATATTAAAGATACATTTACCTAAGAAATCTCGATATTTATCAAGTCGTAAAAACCGTGCGAAGCAGGAGCGTGTCGCTAGTACTATAATTACTCAATGACCAAATAAATACGACTACACATTTCCGCGACCTAAAGTGGGTTTAGCATTTAGCAAGTTGACTGACGTAGAGCACAATATTGCCATTAGCGTGAAAGTGATTCATCGGCTCCAAAACGGGTTTAAAATAAAGCTCACTGTGACAGTAGGTTATTACTAAACACCGTGTGGATATCAGAATATCCCAAACAAAGTTCAACACTCCATATCACCTTTTTAGGAGTTGACTTTATAAGAGGTATGCATATTACTTATATCCTATACCAAACATCAAAATCGGTTCAGCAATTAAGTCGTGAAAAGTTTACCTCGAGATAGACACACGTTCACACGTGTCACCTATCTTCTTTCAATAAACTCAGCTTAATAATCATCACAGCTGGACATAAGCTTCACCCAATCTTCGCCTCGAGTTCCTATAAAAGTAGGTGATCTCCGTAAGAAACAGCTAAACGTGAGAGCAATTGTAGTAGATCTGCAGTCGCAAAACCAGCGTGCTTCAATGTAACAGGTTGTTAGCGGGTACCTTGCCCGCAAACGTGCGCTATCGGCCGGCAAGCTAGCGCCGATTGGAACTAAAACTAAAGGTGCTCTTCTGAAAAGAAACCGCAAGTGGCAACGTCATCGCACAATCGCAATGACAGCCCGCAGCGACACGACTGGTTTATTTGTAACTCTATGAATAAGCTTCCGTAGATGTGTTCCGTAGTTGTGGAGTTTCTTGCTGGCTCTTCTCCATAGGAAACGACCATTTGGAACCGTGCACCTAGCTTCTGACGTTTCATAAGTGCCCTTGTAGGTTTATGTGAAATAAAATTATTTTGAATTTGAAATTTGATGGCGACGTTGCCCCCTGACGCACTTAGAACTTCGACCGCAGACTCAAACCAGTAGTGCCGTCACTGGACGTATTTTTTGTTAGACAAATGGCTATCAAGAAACTGAAGAAGAGAATTGCCGCTGCCGTCAAAGTTCTCGTTCATCCCCGACACCACAAAATTGAGACCACCCGGTGAGGTCACAGGGAATGAACGGAATCACTATTTTCTGTGACACCACCGGCTAATTTGTTTATAACATAATAGTTTTTATTATTGGTAAGTATTTAAGTTCTTAAATGGTCATTGAGAAAAGCGACCAACAACCATAGGCTTTATTTTATAGATAGAATTGAAACCGCATGTCGCGTCTCTGCAATCTGTCATTGCGATTGAGCGCCGTTGTCTTGCGGTTTGCGGTCGCCTTCGGAAGAGCACCTTAATACCGCCGTGCATAAGGAACGATGGTAATGCTCGATATTGGGTAACCATGCGGTATACACACAAACTTAGGATCTTACATGCTAGCCTGGTTCCGAATAGCGCAACATTCCTTTTGTCTAAGATAATGAACGTTTCAGGACTACATACATACGAGAACACACGCTGTTCATATCAGGTCCTATGAAATTGCCGATTTTTTATTCTAGCTAGTGTAAAGATCGATATCTTTGATTCTATTTAGAATTGCAAATACAAGTTAATTTTATAATTTAGCATGACTTTCTTTTTTCAAAATCAATCGTTGTTTTGTTTTCCCGCCGTTCAAATTTTCTTTGATATCGGTGTTTCTGTAACCATGTAAAAATCGAAATAGCGCACTATTTTTGAATTCGAGTTCCGTCGTGGCACCAATGCAGCACAGACAGCACGCAATAATAACGACGTGTATGAACAAGGTAAGTCAAGAGAAAAGTGTTTAAAAAAAAGTTTTATTTTTTCTATGTAAAACGGCACTTTCATAGGTAAGGACCTAAAATAAATATTTAATTAGCAAAAAGAGAGTATATAATTAGCTGGAAACAATAAAGTTTTCAGAAATATGATTAATAGTACGAGTAGTATTTATTTCCGATGTCACAAACTAAATAGATTTGGTAATTATTATGGTTTTAAAAAGCCTTTGGCAAGAGTTTGGCTCTTGTCAGCGCCTTAACCTAATCAAACATTTGGAATAGAAGCAACCCAAAAAGGGGTGTATAAATTCTGTCATAAATCATTTGATTATTGTCGCCTCAGAAATATTACCAACCAAGGCTATCTATGGGTCTACCTACTATGTTGTAAGCTCATAAGACGAAGAACAGTCTCCACGACAAAGGAAGTCCTAAAGTGGAAGCCAGTGCTATTTGAATTTGTAATACTTACTCTCTTGATAAACATTTTTTTTTTTTAAATAATACTTTTACTGTGATTCAGCGTAGAATTCACACGAAGTGTCTACCTACATTGTAAACTAGTGTACAGGCACCATGTAACTCCAACCTAGTTTTGGTTTCTAAGTACAGTTTTAGGACAAACGGTACTTACTAGTTTTAATCATTTACCGTTAAATTACAGATAATGTAAGTATTCAATACGACATTACCTATTAGAACTGTGCTTCTAATTAGCTGTCATGTGTTTCATTGGCAAAAAAGACATAATGCATATGTAAATCCTTACGAAAACTATTATTAGACTATACTTCAAATATGTTCCCAGATAGATCATTAACATTGGTCTTAATTTGGCCCATGGCGATGATGTAATCTGAAATTACTACATCCGGCGCACACGCATGGTGTTACAGCTATAATGCAGAATTATCAAAAGTTTCATAACTTTGTGTGAACATTAAAAGCAATTGTTTACGTAAAACATTCTCCCTTGAATAGCTACAAGTGGCTAAATTGAAATTGTAACCTGAATGATTGAATTTTCATTGATTTAGAAGCAAGTCTCCTGACTATGAATAGATTTGCTACGGAACCAGACATCGCTTCGGAACGATCAAGACAGTAAATAGCATTCAGTCTCAGTTTGATTAAGGTCACGATACAGTAACATTCGGTACTATTTTTGCATTTATAAGAGCACTAGTGCTATATATAAGAGCCAACGCTTTGCACTGGTGCAGTTTTAAGTTAAATATTAACGTAGGTATTATACACATAAACCTACCGAAATAAATCCTCTAAATAATTGTGAGAACCGCATCAAAATTCGTTGCGTAGATTAGAAAAACAACGCGATCATACGGACATGCAGACACGGAAAGCGACCGTATCGTCGTATGTTTGTTTGTTTGTTACGCTTTCACGCTAAAACGGCTGAACAGATTTGAATGAAATTTGTCACATGGGTAGACCATGACCTGGATTGGTACATAGGACACCTTTTATCCCGATATTCCCACGGGATCGGGACTTATGCGGGTGAAACCGCAGGGCGAAGCTAGTGATTAATAAGGTAATCATAAAAAAAAAAAACATTTTTGTATCATCTATTGAAACGTCATAAAGTTCAACCAATCGTAAAAGTCAACGTTTCCTCTTTTCCTATAACCGCATCACCGTGATTGGACGGAGGACGTCTTGAAAAAACTTAGAATGCGCTCAAACAAAACGTAATCTTCAGTTGAAAAGTTTCAAGATCTATGACAACTAGCAGAAATGCCATAGAAAGCTGACACGTCAGTTTTAAAAAAAAAACCGGCGAGGAGCGAGTCGGTCTCGCACAATTAGGGTACGGAACCCTAATTGTGCGAGACCGACTCACTCCTCGCCGGTTTTTTTTTATAGAATTTTTTTGATAATATTATAGAACGGTTAATGGTCTGCCGTAATTACTTTATAGCGTGTAACTAATACCTGTGCTAGCTCCTAACCTATAGGTACATCTAACTAAATGACAGTTTCAAGATAGAAAAATGTTCTTCACTATGTGATTGTGATTAAAATTTATTCGATTTGATAAAGATTAATACAACATAATTCAAAAAGCACCTGTACAATAGCACATTATTTTTTTCTGCTGCAATTATGAAACTGTCGCAAACGGCTATAATTTTACTGTAAAATATGGCTCAATATGTGATAACCCTATAAAATCAAAACGAAGGAGACCTAACATGGCAAAATTCAAAGCCCCGTTTTACCATTTTAGGTTTGAATCCCTGAAAAGTAGTAAGTGTTCACAGTGCGGTAACATGCGGACTGTGAATCGGAATAGTGTAAACAAACACTCATGCGTCGGTCGTTACGTAAACTTACGGACAGCATTCAAAGTTACGTTTTATCGGAAGCCTGCACAGTGTCTCCATTATGCTTTTTCAACAAATATCGCCAACCAATGTTGCGTTTTCAACTCTATTACAGTATACATAAAGGTGATCGACAGCAGTCTTGTAACAGAAGGAAGAACTTGTTTATTTTTGCGATCCATTCGGTAATTCAAATGAGATTAGTTATGTAGGTACGTGACTACGTGTGCTACGGACGGTATTTGTAGGAGAAAGTGTGAATAAACTTGAATGGAGGTGTGCAATATACCCACTAAAACAAGCTTTATCCTACCTGTACCACGTGGTCATGTGTACCGCAAATAAACGTATTTTCTTTCTTTCTTTCTTTTCTTTCTATCTACACAAATTGACTTATCGTTACTAATACGACTTATGCCTATCGTTATGTATCAATCTGCCTAGCCTTTTCCCAACAAATGTTTGGGTCGGCTTCCAGTCTAACCGGATGCAGCTGAATACCAGTATTTTACATGGAGCGACTGCCTATCTGATCTCCACAACCCAGTAACTGGGTAATACGATATTACGATCCCCTTGGTATGACTGGTTGTGAAACTTTCGGGCTTCTGACGACCCGTAACGACTGTCTAAGATCCACGAATGATAACCGTGACCAACGGCTTAACGTGCTTTCCGAGGCACGGAGGAGTCTCGGTATGTAAAGACACCCATCCACGGACCAACCCCGACAAGCGTAGCTTAACCTGATGGATAGACCCGTGCGGCTGTTATTACTTAACCACAAGCTCCTCTCTGTTTAGCACCTCTTTTCTTAATTACCTATGTATACAGATGACGTATTGGGCACCGATACTTAGGAATTTTCCTGACGTCCAATACCGATAAGATCATTAATGTATATCTTATCGGTATTGGACGTCAGGAAAATTCCTAAGTATCGGGAAAGAACCATTCAAGGAGAACCTGTTACTAACAAAACTTTTGCCAATCGTTAGCCCGTCCGAAATTAAAGACCTAAAGTGTGACTACTTGGGTACTGAAGTATAGGAATTTCCTCTGCGCCCAATAACCAAATGACATGTATCGGTGGACAGGGAGAGCGTGTGTTACTATGCTGACCTGTGTCAATTGTAAGTCCGTTCGGAGTTACATTGCTCTTAAACTGGCTATTCCACCTAATGCTAGAGATTGACACTATTGACAGCTCACTCCACGCTCACTTCACCTAAGTTTTCACGGTGAGATGGTTACAGAATAGCACTGCTGATCTGCTTTTATTATGTAAAATAAAACTGGCCATGAGCGAGTCGGGCTGGTGCAGCGTCATAAAAACTACAGAAAGCAGAAACTAATTAACGGGAAAGGTACACTTATAAGGCGTATACAGGGTGGCAGGAACATCGGCGCGAAGCCTGTTACCATGGATTCAGTACATGATTCTGAACGCCCCTGCATTGAAATTTCTCGTAGGTAAAAAAAAACAGCTACTCAGAGGGGGTTCAGAATCATGTACTGAATACATGGCAACAGTATTCGCGTCGATGTCCCTGACATCCTGTATATCTACCGCCATAATTATCAGACATTCATGATAAGTAGATCTTGACCGCAACGAATCACTGTGGTATTTGAAACTGAATGCAAACTGGCATAGGTAACTGTCACACAAAGGCCATGGATTCTGACATGCCTATTAAATGTGCATTTAAATATATATCACTGGATCGACCTCATTTATGTAGGCACGGTGAATATAAAGGTGAGATTAAGTTTCAATACTTTGCATGTCATAAAATATGAATTTAGAAAAGTAATACTAACAATAGCCTAGTAGGAGTGCAATAAAAAAAAACGAAACTTATATTTGCGTATACATCCCTAAGCTTAGGAAGTAAAGATATTCATTCAAATTAATTACCCAAATGAGCCACGCCAACTGATTTATTGACATCATCATTGGCAGTCTTGGCAGCCTCCTGCCTTCTGTGCCACGCATCCCTGTTCTGTGTATTTGTTGACATGTTGATGTAACTCAAAAGACTTATGTCATATCAGGCGACAGCTAAAATGTCAACATCGTAAAACTAGCAATATATTGACCTTTCACAAAGGCCATCAAAGAATATTCACCTTGAAAGTTCCCAAGCGGATGATTGAGATAAAAATGTTTGGTTACGCTGATAACCCAGTGGCAGTGACCTGTCGGCAAGGGTAGCGATGCACTTTGATGTGCGTGCGGAACCGAGATTAACCCACACCTAACCCAGGGTTATCCGCCGAGTTTAAGCCAACTAAGATAATGTCGGATCAGAACTAGCAATTGATTTGTCTAAGTGCAACGCTCTATGTTTGTCTTTAATCCTCACAAAGCAATCAATCTGCTCAGCCTTTTCCCAACTATGTTGAGATCGGCTTCCAGCCTAACCGAGTGCAGCTAAATTCCAGTATTTTACATGGAGCGGCTGCCTATCTGACCTCCACAACCCAGTAACTTGGGTAATACGATACCCCTTAGTATGGCTGGTTTTCAGAATTTCGGGCTTCTTAGACCCGTAACGACTGTCAAAGATCAATAAATAACAGCCGGGAGTGCCGGGACCAGCGACTTATCGTGCTTTCCGAGGCACGGAGGAGTCTCGGTATGTAAAGATGATCACCAATCCACGGACCAACACCAGCAAGCTTAGCTTAACCTGATGCATCGACCCGTGCGGCTGTTATTAATTAGCCACGAGCTCCTCCTGATTTAGCAAAACCTATAATTCTCTTGTTGCAACAACGCAACCATTAAAAACAAATGAATTAGTTCGTTTGTTTTATTGATGCGTCTGAAATTGATGACTGAATTGCTTTCGAGTACAGAAAATTTTGCAAAAATATTTGTAATTTATACGTCGCTATATTGAAAAGTTGTCTAGTCTATTTCATTTCGACGGTCAAATGAAAATAAAACAAACCGTTTTGTTCTGCTTTTTTCTTATTTATTGGGTTAATTTTGAGAATACATTGGGTAGGTTGCTACGAGTATACTTATGGCAAGTCCATGAAATACTCGCTTATTGAAGTGAAAGAAGGGTTTCGGTTTTAATTATTAAATGATCTTCCCGTTATGATACTTTTAAAGGTCAAAGTAAACATTGCAACAAAGAATAACACTTAACGACCATGTCGGCCTGAGACTTTCCCATGGACGATACAAATTGTCGTAAGGAAGCTTTTGAAATAGTTGCGGGAACAGGCAATTTGTGACTCGATGACATGACTAATATAGGTGATCATAATTCGCAGTAGTCCGGGTAACTATTACAGTAACAATTTAATAAATAACACCGCAGTTAAACCAGTATTTAATATAGTGCAATTCGTTTTTGCTGTAGTACCTATCTGCGTAAAGAATTAGCTCGTCAAAGTAAAATCGCGTTCTACGCATGCTTTAATTCTGTACTGTTAAGTGAAACATTATGATGTCAGTTTATTTTGTTATTGCTGCAGTGAGTTGGAGTGTGTCATTGAAATTGACGATTGGTCACGACTTCTCGTGTGTCCTAAAATCAAAATTAAAAGTCATTTATTGAATCTAGGCTGAGAATCAGCACATTTCGAACTTCGAAAAACAGAAAACTACATAAGACAGACCCAAAACGCCCGCTCTTTACCACTTCCTAGTGCTTTATCTGAGAAGAAGTGGCGCAACAAACCCCCAGCAGCACAGCTGTCTGTATACGAAGGTAACTCGTACGAGGTCAAATAAATGCACAATTTGAATTCCCTGAAATAAACCAAATGGTTCATTTGAATTCCCAAAGTCTCTCTAAATTTCTGTTTGCGTAATTAATTTCTTAGTATTTAACACTAAATATGCTATTAAATAGGCCGGGTGAATTTAAAAACATAAAATTTAAATTTGGATCTCTTTGCAACTCATCGGCAAAACTCTTGTTGTTGCAGTTCTATTGGCGAATGTAACCACTTTAAACCCAGGAGGCTAACTGCAAAGTAAATAGAGAGCGAATGAAGAAATAAAATTGCAAACGAGTGACGACTGCAAAAGTCCTTGATTGAGTGAGGCATTCATGATTAATTAATCAGCCAGTGTGTATGCACTTTCAGGCACTCCTACTAATGGGGGCTTATTTACCTACATATTCTACGAAAGGGGACTTGGACAGTTTACAGCTCACGTGTGTTGGCACGTTACATACACTACTTTCTGTTTTTACTAAGTATAAAGAATACTTTCGGGGAAGTCCCATATTTGCTAGGAGTCGGCGCCACCCACAAATACAACAATATTTACTTCTGGTTAGTACAATAACGAATTCTTGTCTGTTTTGGTTCGTAGATCTATGAACAAGTAGGCACGTTCACGGCCTAAACCGCAAAATTTACGAAAAATACATATACACAGCTGGTATGTTATGTTGCACGGGGCTTGTGTTACATTCAAACAATATAGCCACAAAAGCCGAGGTTATTTCAGCAAGTGTCATATTACAGCCAACACTCACAAATGAGTCAACTTAGCGAATTGTTTAGTTTGGATTTCGGACAATAATTTACATTCAACACAATACAGAAATGTTCTAGTAGGTACTTGTAGTAGATCAAATAATATCAGTACCCCAGAACTTTGAAAATATGAGCGAGACAAGGAAGAAAAATCGTAAGATGATAAAAAACAGGTATTAGAATATGCACTCAATATAAAACTTAACTTGAACTTGAATATTGCAAGCTCTAATGGAAAGTGCAAACTTTATCGATTGTAGATCGATAAAGTTTACGATAAAACATTTTTATTTAAGTTCAAAGTACCATTGGCAATGAGTTTACAAAGTAAGCTAAAGCTTCGTGTAGACCAGCGCGACGCGATTCTTTTCTAAGAAAACTTCATGGTATAACAATAACCGGTGTCGCATCGTGCTGTCGCGTCGCGCTTGTCTGCACGAAGCTTTAAGCTGAATTGCACGGTGCAGTGCAAACTCTCGGATTCTGATTGCAAGTGTGTTACGTAATTAGGGTGCAGACTGCACCCTAATACCCTTGAAGGATATTACAAATAGGTTTGAAAAATTCGTCTGCTCAACAACGTTTAATACGCAATGAGCGTGGTGAAATGTCAAAATGAAACCCATTTCGATCAATTGTTATTTTATTTGTGTTACGAAATTACCCCGCTGGACTCATCTAGATACTTAAGATTTTAATGCACAATAATTTTTAAATAGGTATTCTTCAAGGTTTTTAATCAAAAATAGAAGTACTATGTAGAGGTATTATAGCTCTTAAAATATGCTTATGATAAAACTGGTTAACCAAAAACGTAAGACAAGAAAATCATAAGATTGATACAGCTCACACGGGGAAAGTAAAATTCTCATACATAAGTTTCGAATTACGACACCTATTTGGAGCGCTGGTGCCAGGTACCATTCAGTGTCTGATTAAAATTATGACAACGACCTCTGCAGTCACAGTTTTGTCTGCTTAGTATGAAGTAGTTTTTCAGTTCGATCAGCGCTGGATCACAAAAAAGCCCTTTGTATTATCTGTGATAAGAATTTATTTGATATAGTCTAAAAGTTCGTTAGCTGGGTATACTCCAGTTTTATGGTGGTTGCTAACCCTTGTATGAAATCCAAATTAGGTAAGGTCTAATATTTTGATGGTCGCAATAAGAAACACCCTTTTTTTTATGCCTCAATTTAAAATCGAGATTGAATTGAATGGTGCTCAGATAATTTGTCCGCTGCTGTGGACTCTACATAAATATTTAGAGTTTTTTATGATTAACTTCATCAGTCTGGCTGACAGCATTTGTAAAGTCCATTTGTTATTTCAATCGTGCGATTGAATAATTTCCCAAAGTGACAATTTCTTTAGCAAATGCGTTATCCAAAGACGTTAGCACACTGTGAATTAAAGGCGTACCTAGAGCGAAGGTCACTCGAGCCGCGCAGGCGCTGGCGCACCTCTCGGCTCGCTTGAAGTCTCATATCAGTCGCTTGCGCGGGAACCGAGCGTAACTGACGCGCGCATTGTTGCGCATTCCACATTATATATTAATTTTAATTTCTGAATTATAGTGTCATTTACTGCAGTAGTGATATGTAACAGTTCCAGAACATCATTTAAAACTGCACTTCTAATCGAAATGTTAGTCGCATACGTGCAACAGTGATTTTGCGTTTTGTTTACCTATAATCAGTTGTTCGAGCTAATCATTGAACTGCTCTCATGAGGTGGGTACTATCATTGGTTTTTTAACGTCCAAATGTTAGTTATTAGAGTTGGCTCGAGATCAAAGTTTTGGAACAAACACGTGGCTCTTGAATATCAAATGTAAGTAGGTAGTTGTTGTGCGTCAGTACTGAAGTGTATGAACACACGGAAACCAAGCGGTGCAAATTGATTCATCTATCTATCACGTGTATGCGAACGAATAATCTTTACTTGTATGCATTTTATTTATGTTTCTGTTTGCTACATCTAAAATATCTGAGTCATCTGTGACCTGCGTATGAGACATAAGGAATTCGTACTGTTTTTTAACCGGTCACTTTGGCGAAAGGTATGCACTTATTTAAAAGCAGCCGTTCAGTTTCTCATAAGTAAATTAAGCTGTCAACATTTTTAAAGTGCGAAAGTGTAAGAACCGTAAAGCTGCTCTTCCCCTGCATTTTTTGATTACGTTTTTTTTTAATCTTTTTTATTCGTCTCAGACACCATCTTTATGAACAGTATGTGTACTGATAGCTGCAGCATTCTAACATTTCGCATGCGTCATGTCTTATCTGATTACACAGAACTACCTATGATAAACGACATTCTATGAGTGGTTCATGGAACGAGTACATCATAACATTCATAAGCGCGGCAGCGAAAGTGCCGACCCATCCCGTGTCCCAGAGAGTGCTGTTAAGTGTAAACAAACTAAGACCGAGTTTTGAGAACTGTCGATAGTGTAAACGGACAACGACGACTAACGCAGGACTTTATTGAAATTAAGTAGTTATGACTTTATTATATCAGTCAGTAACCTCAAGAAATACAGGCCATAATCGAGTAATTTAAATATTTAAGAATTCAGCCTACTATTAGAGTATTATTGCAGTAGGTACGAAGAATTTCCGCTGGCCTCCGAGTACAACTGGAAGCGATTACTTACGGAATGTGAATTCAACAATGTGTCTATCAATTAAACGAAAACACTTCAAATTTCTTTTATCTCGGCTATGGAGCTATATACAACGAAATCACGTAACATATTATTGAACTAGTTGAATGTAGCACTGCATAAATGCAGCTCCATTGGAGCCGGGAAATGGTCAGTTAAGGCTTAATTCGATAATAGTCCGGTCATTTTAGACAATTGAAATAAAGAAAATTCCGACAGAGCCAAATCTTCGTAGAGACCTTAGGTTTACCACAAGGAATAAAGTGTCAAAAGTCCCCATCAGTCCCATGTGAGCTTAGGGACTTATTCGGGGCCCAAGGTAAAAATTTTAGGTTTTTTGGATTTTTCTCGAAAACGGTAAGTTTTATCGAAAAAGTACCTCAGAGCAAAGTTGTATATCTTAAAATTCTCTATAAAAATGGTCCCTATGATTTTTTCTCTAAGACCCACTATTTCCCAGATATTACGCTTGTAAGAATCACGTTCTACATAGTATGCACACATATGCCACGTATATACATATTTAGGTACTCAAGCAAGCAAAAATGCCTACTCGTGTCTCTTTTATGTATACATTATACTATTCTAAGAAAATTTACTCTAAAATGACCGCCGGTCCCTTACCGAATCCCCTCTACTTGAATAACATCTGGCCTTGAAAAACATCTGCCTATTCTTTTGTCCATGTGGTGTCGTTCACGTATACCTGCTTCTTTTAGTGTTGAACGAGCAGTTCGAGTGACTATACGTATTTATTACAAGCGTCTACTATTGAAGTTAGTGCTGATTAATATTTTAAAAAAAATGTCACAATTTTGCTTTATTTGTAATAAACTTTTGACTGAAGATGAAACTGTTGTGGTCAGTCGTGGAATGCCAACTTTAATCGATGCAAGTGTCGCGAGAAGTGATGAGTTTGCTGATTATTTAAGAAGCCAAAAGTCCGTTACAATTCACGTGGATTGCAGAAAAGTTAATTAATATAAGTAAAATTAGCTAAAGATCGTTCTGATGATGTGTCAAAAGCTGTCTTTGCGTGTATTAATTTTCAGTATGATTTAGTTGCTGCTGACGCTAAATACCATGACAGTTGTTACAAATCCTTCCTGAGACCTAATACTGGCGGTAAAATTGGCCGTCCTCAAAGTGAGGCTATAACTGAAAATTAATACGCGCAAAGACAGCTTTTGACACATCATCAGAACGATCTTTAGCTAATTTTAAAATGGAATCTTTGAATGTAAGTGTAGAAACTTTATGAATTTTTCGGCGATAAATCTTCACTTTCTTCTTTTCTGCTTCTTCATCCGCTTCATCGCCACAAAATAAGCAGTGGTTTTTAAAACAAAAGCTGGATTCACTTATTCGCGCTCTAGTATGAGGTGGACTTACTTTTGAAGTACTGGCCTGTTCTTCCTCACGTTGTCTTTTTGATGCAGAGATTGAAGTTTTCCGGGTGTATGATTTTCTGCAATCCACGTGAATTGTAACGGACTTTTGGCTTCTTAAATAATCAGCAAACTCATCACTTCTCGCGACACTTGCATCGATTAAAGTTGGCATTCCACGACTGACCACAACAGTTTCATCTTCAGTCAAAAGTTTATTACAAATAAAGCAAAATTGTGACATTTTTTTTTAAATATTAATCAGCACTAACTTCAATAGTAGACGCTTGTAATAAATACGTATAGTCACTCGAACTGCTCGTTCAACACTAAAAGAAGCAGGTATACGTGAACGACACCACATGGACAAAAGAATAGGCAGATGTTTTTCAAGGCCAGATGTTATTCAAGTAAAGGGGATTCGGTAAGGGACCGGCGGTCATTTTAGAGTAAATTTTCTTAGAATAGTATAATGTATACATAAAAGAGACACGAGTAGGCATTTTTGCTTGCTTGAGTACCTAAATATGTATATACGTGGCATATGTGTGCATACTATGTAGAACGTGATTCTTACAAGCGTAATATCTGGGAAATAGTGGGTCTTAGAGAAAAAATCATAGGGACCATTTTTATAGAGAATTTTAAGATATACAACTTTGCTCTGAGGTACTTTTTCGATACAACTTACCGTTTTCGAGAAAAATCCAAAAAACCTAAAATTTTTACCTTGGGCCCCGAATAAGTCCCTAAGCTCACATGGGACTGATGGGGACTTTTGACACTTTATTCCTTGTGGTAAACCTAAGGTCTCTACGAAGATTTGGCTCTGTCGGAATTTTCTTTATTTGATCACTATTTTTATGTCTAAAATGACCGGACTATAAAGTCAGATTCACTGAACTGCGGTCGGTGATTTAACCTTTTTAGCGTTGATCCACGAGATAGTGTTGATATTGTAACGAACTAGAAAGGCCTGAACGTATTTCGAGGTTCTCTTACTCTCATTGGTATACATCGGCCACGGACCAGAAATTGCAATTACGTGTGCACTGTTTCAATCTATAAATCCGATGTGTTATGTTGTGCGTGACTTGAAACAATACTAATAAACTCCGCATTTATATCGGTCGAGACCGTCAGGAAAAAAGTCAAGAACGACATCTTAGGAAGGAAAGTAGAACTTTGAAAATGTTGCGTAATAAGTTGTTTGATGGAAAATTCAGTGCATCGTTACACGGATGAAATTTCTAGGATCCCGACAGGTTGGTGTTCTGTTGGCATCCTGCAATTCAATGGCTGCTCCATTTCATTCAAGCCGAGAGGTATTCGACACTTTCGCCTGCATGACAGTCGCCAGCCATTGTCCATTGCAAGTCACAAGGCGGTCAGACAGACGATAAAGAAACTGTTATACAAATATTTATGCGCAATAAAACTCTTTGCTCATATTTGTATTGTTATAAAAATATGTTTTGTCTGTAGGACAGTCATTGATAAACAAATTGCTATCACGTATGTGGACGTAAAACGCGCAGTAGCCAAACAGTTTAAAACAGCCATAAACAAAACGTTTCAGTACTTTTCAGTTCACTGCTTTTCATTACATACCTACTTTAAAATGCTAATACAAGTCCTAAGGAGTATGAAAGGAAAATGCATTTTCTCTCCCTAGTGCAATAAATAGACCACTAGCTTATGACTGATTTCTTGGCTGTACAAGAAATAGCTCGTAAGCATGTCTAGGGAACTCAACGGATAAAACAGTGATTGAAGCCTGTACGAAATTAAAATGTATTTGAATTAAGTTCAGCAATAACTACCAAGTTTAATGCCATCATTAACCAAATCAGGTCACATGTCTATCAGGCAATTGACCTTTAAGGATGATGAGGTCACCGGAGACAATTAGGATTAAGTACTTACTACCTCTGGTGTATAAAAAACTTAAGGCGTAAGAACATCACGCAAACACTGTTATACACACACATGACCTTAAATGAGATTTAAAATCAACATAAAAACATAGGATTTATTTCATCTGAGTCTCCAAAGAAATGGATTTATCAAAAATGTCATGTTAAACCTACATTTAAGCAGGGCTGATGAGTTCGAGACGGTATACGGCCCATTATTTATGAAGTTATTAAATATAATTCCACATCCTGCAGACCTGCACCAGTACGTGCGCAGGAGTTTACGTTCCGCATTAAGTTTATTTGTTTTCAATAAACTAGTAGGCAGGCCCTGCATATTGTAAACATCAACAATTGTAAAAGATTGCAATTTTTCAACAAACAATTTATATGACAGGGGTTTGTTGTGTAGCTGCTTTTAGTTAGCTTGTAGGTCTCTATAACAACGCGCTAACCAAGGTACTCCGCTCATATAAAATGGCTAAAGGCACGATGTACGATATCTAAATATAGTTTCATATTTATCGTGTATCAAATATCAAAGTTAAGTAAACGTGAAGTCACTACGGGGATCCATGCATAATAATAATTCATTCACTGAAGGACAACCCGGTTAAGGAATGACGTAATCAGTGAATAATCAACTAGGTGATCATAGAAGCCCACGAGACCGTCTTTGTTACCGTATCGATGGAAAATTGAGCGTGTAAAAACGATACACAAACAGACATTATAACCTTATATAGCAAGTGATATACGGATATACCTAAGTCTTTTAGCATTTGTACGAGATGATTTTAAAACTCGAATAAACGTTCGGTACCTACTGTTGACCGTGAGAGCGTTGTTTACTTTATTGCCACAGAGTAACTAATTAGTGCAGGCCTATAGGTACTGTCCACTGCTGGACATAGGCCGCAACCCAAGCACCGCCACTTCGACCGGTTCTGCAGTGCTTCCTGCATCCAGCGGATTCCAGCAGTGGACGTCATTCGGTTGAAATGATGATGATGAAAGGTACTATATTCCGTAACCTGCTTCGTTGGCCTAGTGGTCACAAGCCCTACTGCTGTGCATGAGGTCCTGCGTTCGATTCCCAGGTCTGGCAAACGGTTATTGGGTTTTTCTATCTGGAATTCCTCAGTAGTAGCCCAGAGTCTGGATTTGTGCCCAGTTGATGGCAATAGGCTCGCCGCCTATTACATGGGACTTAGACATAACTGGCGAAATATGGGTGTACCAGCTACAAGTACATCTCTGCCCAACCCTTCGGGGAGATACGGCGTGATGTTATGTATTCCGTTGCATTTGTGGTCAAATTAACTCTTTGAAATTTGTAGTTTTTTTAGGCAAAGGGGTTTTTTTTCAGTTCTGTTTCCAAACCAGCTAGGCCGGTTAAATATTATTTAGTTCTCTTTTCCTTAACCATATAGGCAGATAAACATTACTTGTTTTGTTCTGTACCTACGTTTCTCTCATTATTTTGTAGGTATAATGATAAATACTAGTGGTCGCCCAGAGGTCGAAATTCGAC
This sequence comes from Agrochola circellaris, assembly GCA_914767755.1. Lineage (NCBI taxonomy): Eukaryota > Metazoa > Arthropoda > Insecta > Lepidoptera > Noctuidae > Agrochola > Agrochola circellaris. Next base: position 19,020,747 of record OU611840.1, on the reverse strand, counting down.
CATAATTCATTTAAATGTTCTAAGGTAAGCCAAGGTAATCTTGTGTAAACGCATACGGTAGTGTGTGTATGTTTATTTAATTAATTAAATTTATTTCTAATGTATATTATATAAAAATATTGACTTTCTGCACTCCTTCTCCATATAAAATTTAACTGTGCCAAATTTCATACTCCTCCGTCCGCGTAATTTTGGGTACAAAGTTTTTACTTCACGTATTAATATACTAAAATAATGTATTTGCTTTCTTAAGAAATAAACCTAGTAGGATTTAATCGGGACACTGCATCGCAGTAGCTTTAATGCCTGAGGAGTACTTCATAACACTTACTTAGATAAGTAAACGAGCTAGAGGAAATTGCCAAGTTATAAATATCGTAAAAAGTACTATAATAACGAGAACTTCTAAAGTATTTCACTATTGAAAGGTTTTCAATGCAGGTCTTTAAAAAATGTTTACATAGAGCCTAGTCTAAAATGATATTATAAGTAAAAAGAGGTAGATAGGTTTTACACGCTCCGCAAATGACAGGTCAAAACTTGGCTAATTAGCCAAGTTTTTTTAGTCTTTTTGCCCCCGATAATTCCGACACGCCGTCCTACTTCTACGTGTCATCGAATAGAAATAGTGTGACATTGTGTCGTACTCGTTTTTGAAAATCGAATGTTGGGTAGGTAACCTATCTAAGTACGTCTTTTTAACTGATTTCCAAAAAGGAGGAGGTTCTGTGTTCGTAGCGTTTGTATGTAATTTTTTTGTGTATGTCCTTCGATTTCCCCGTCAATTCTGGACCGATTTTGTAAATTATTTTTTTGTAAGAAAGGGTATGTTCGCAAGTTGATCCCATATAAATTTTATTAACTTTTCTTGGATAGTTTTTGATATGCTTCAATAATACGTATTTTTTTCACTTAGTTTATGTGGATGATATGGTGATAACTTCCTATCACTGTTATTTACATAGCATGTAGTGGTATTCCAATTTGTGTAGGGTAAGTACCACGACTAAAAAGTGAAAACATAAAAAAAAAAACAACCGACTTAAAAAAAACACTACAAACTGAAAAATTACTTTAATTTTGGAAGTCGGTGTCTTTGGTTTTAGTTTTCATTTTTTTCCACCGACTTCCGAAATTAAAGTTATTTTTCACTTTGAAGTGTTTTTTATTTAAGTCTTTTTTTTTTGTAAATTTTTTTTTTGTTGTCACTTTTTGTGTCTCATTGCTTGCGTACGATAAAACAAATAGACATAACTACGTTTATTTTATAATTTAGAGAACACCGGAAAAATACAAAAAAAACAACTCCACATAGTGCTCTATAATAGCTTTAAAATAATTCGCATGGCAGGTTTATCATACGCTAAAAAAACATTAACTTACTTACCTACTGCGAACGTCCGAACGAAGTAAATAAATATTTTTAATTATAAAATATAATTAAAAATATTTTCCCAGGTTTCAATGAAATTGAAATGCATATTATGACGTCTCTTGATTAATTGTTTTATGATATTTATTCTGTAAGTTAATTAAAAATAACATTCACAAAATATAATGACGACGTGTCTACTTCATCTGAATTGACACAAAGTTATTCGATACAGTGTATTTCAACATTTTATATAATAAATAAGAGTCGCAATTTCTTTTAATTTTACGTTTTTATCCGATTTTAATCAAAATGTTTAGCTCAATAAATTAACATTAAAAAAACTGATGTGTTATCGACTTCTGTCGCTGATTTTAGGTAGGTTTCCAAAGTCACCGTCACGTGTAGACGACACAAAAATTGCCAATATTTTCTTTTTATACACAGCTTTATAGGATTATGATGACAACTATGCAGAGTAATGTCTGAAATAGCCTTTTTAAGTAAAGATGCATCTTTATCTGTTTTGCAATAAATTATGTTCTTTAATCTGTATGATTAGTTGAATTAATTTTAATTACATCTTCAATGTATGTATTAACTATTATGTATTATTACTACGGAGTATGTACTGCGTAGTTCCTGAAGCATAAATTATAATCCAATCATAGTTGACCTTTGATTGATTGTATATAGAATAGATATAGTATAAATGGGATGACGTGCCATTATTACGGAAATTGCACATCCCTTGTCGCACACATCGGCCACATCTATCCAATAAACGTAATATATCGAATCAGCCATAGGTAACGCCCGACATGACATAGGAAGTCTGGCTGGAGTAGTGTTCGAAATTGTCTAATTGAGTGTAAAACTGAAACGAAAGACATTCTCCGATCGCTTGAAAACTCAAAGAAGAATGATAACAAGGAAACATACCACTAAAAATATTGACCTGAGTTTATCAGAAGTTCATATAAGTAATTGATGTCATGCAAATACCTATCGTATTCAGACATTGTTTCAATTTATTAAAACTGGAGCAATGAGGGATGCTACACACATGTCCCAAGATTCGGCAGTAGTCGTGGAATACGAAAGCCGACCCGAAGCAATTACTACACATATTCGGCTTTAATTCGGCTTGTACCCGTCGGTAAACTTCGTTCGGTATCTATCCTATCATCAGTTTAATCTTGTTAGGGCCGGCTCGGTACATTTCGAACATATATCTACGTCATCGATGCGCACCCCAGAGTCTATTATAGCTTTGTTAAAAATGTTCTAATTTCACACCCTTCAATTAAATCATGAACTGAATTTAACTCAAGTCTATAGCTTAGCTAATAAAGTCTGTCATACACAAAAGTACATAAAGGGCAAGCTTATACAATTCTTTTCATAATCTTTTGTGACAAAGAAATAAACAATGCAGTCGTCAGGTTGCCGCATATGATTTATATGAAACCTGAAACAAGCGATAACAAAGGTGCAACGAACATTCTTGGAGTCGCCATTATTTATTAGTTAGTTATATATGATTGTTGGTAACGAAACACATGTGTAAAAGCACGGAAGTATTTAATTTACATTACATCACGCCTGTATTACTTCTAAAAGTAGGCAGAGATGTACATAAAGTACTTACACCCGCATTACGTCAGTTGGATTTTTAAATCCCCATGTAATAAGGGGCGAGCCTATTACCGTCAGTCAACATGGCACAAATACCCGACCTGAGAATCGAACCCACGAAACCACATGCCTGAAGCCGCTCTTGTGACCACTCTCATGACACATACATACGAGATAGTCATTACGGTACTTAATTTAATTCAAACAATGTTAAAAATGTATTAATTTCCTAATTAGATCTGAAAGGTATTTGAAGACATAGGTATATAGAGCGACCACAATTATGTGGACAGATAATTGGATTGAAACCAATAAGCCGCCTGTGGTATTCTGAACTGTAAACATTAATAATCTGAACCTAATATTGGTAAGCTAGCAAATCAATGCAACCTTCGATAAAAGATTACAATAAGTATCACACAAGAGAAGACACAAGCATGGATTAGTTCATTATGATGAGTTGATGACATGGACAAGGTCATTGTTAACTGTAACCATACGATTGGATACACAATACCTGCCTAAGTGGTGATTAAACTGAACACTGATACGGTTTCGCCTCTCAAATCAGGGGGTCTACTCCCTAAACACGAAATCCATAGTTTCGCCGAATTTACGGGGGATTCCACCACCGTATCACGTACGGACACAGGATTAGTTCGGGGCCTGAACTAAGAATGAATGATAACACGATCCGACAGTCCTCCCAATTCCCGAAACGCATTAGCCCGATCGAAAAATTGAATTTGACTCTTGTTTGGACGTAACAAATGCTTTCGGATGGGCACGTATCTTCGTTGATGGCCTAGATTAAAACAATACCGTTACCGTCTACCCAGACTTTCAGAGAATACTAGACGGGTGATAAAGCTGACGTCGTGTGTTTGTACAGTTTATGAACGGAAATTACGGCCAACTCATAACCAATGTACGTAGAGTTATTATTCACACTTTTGGCACCCACCACAAAAGTACTATAAGTACCTTCTGTTTCATCTGTATGTGAATCATTTTCGCATTAAATCCAGGCTTTTGCAATACGCGTTACGTTAACTACTATCGGGCTTGCAGTGATTCCCTTAAATATGCACAGGTAAGTTAAAAAGGCTTATAGTTTATGAGTGATTCGAGTTGCAATAACGAAGCCAGACAGGCGACAGTCGACATTTATTTCAGAGCAAACTGTAGACACGCGTATAATTCACAGCCGTTTTTAACGCAAAAAAAAAACCAAGGATCGTAATTAGCATAGCCAGCAGACGGTTTAAAGATGGAATGCCCTTTAATTTAATAATAGATGTACATTCTTACACTACACTGCTATATTTAAGTAAACTCACGACCGAATCCGAGCGAGGGTGCGGCCAGGCGATCGAGAGTGCCGTGATACCGGAGCAAACGTGAATACCACACCGATTTAATTAGTTTTTATACAGGTACAGTTTAAAACGGACGGGAACTTTTCAAACTATATTTTACACATTTTCTTTCTATCGAAACTTATTCAATTTTGTTTGACAATCTCTGATTCTATACTGCTGAATATCATCAAACACGAATTTTGTAAGAAATCAATCAATCTGCCTAGCCTTTTCCTAACTATGTTGGGGTCGGCTTCCAGTCTAACCGGATGCAGCAGAATAGTAGTATTTTATATGGAGCCAGCCACTGCCTATCTGACCTCCACAATCCAGACTGGGTAATACCATACCCCGGTAAGACTGGTTGTCATACTTTCGGACTTCTGACGACCCGTAACGACTGTCAAAGATCAACGAATGACAGCTGGGACCAACGGCTTAACGTGCTTTCCGAGGCAAGGAGGGGTTTCGGTATGTAAATACGGTCACCCATCCATGGACCAACCCCGGCAAGCGTAGCTTAACCTGATGGATCGACCCGTGCGGCTGTCATTACTTAGCGACGAGCTACTCAGCTCATTTTGTAAGAAATCAATGATTACTAAGTATTTCGACAACCGGTAATGTTCTGAAAGGAGATTAGTTAGTTTGATAAATTTATTCAAACTTAAGTGTTCACATTTGGTAGCCACTTGAGAGATAAGTTTGTAGACCAAAGAATAAATAATAAGGGTTGTTTAACCCCTATAATATTCACAATTTACGCCCTAATTGATTTGAGATTGACCAAAAAAATGCTTATAATAATAAATCTAAATTCAATGTATCTAGGACATAAATTCCAATCGTGTGCTATCTACGAAGCCTATGTAATGAACCAGATTTCAAGGCAATACGTTGTTAGGACCTCCGTTCATTCAAGTTTGTTCTCCTTTGTGTCTCTAACTTTACTTACGTTTGCGTTCCAAATGAATAAAATAAAAACATCTACTGATACATTGTCTGTATCGTATAGTACGGTTAGGGAACTTAGGTTAGGGGTGACATTACAATCTAATCTGTACACTATAGCCGTGTCATACGATATATTTTTAAACTAGGGATTTCACGCGGACCAAATCGCGGGCAAAACCTACAAATTTGTATACCTTGGCAAGTACTTGTAAGTACAGTAGACCAATAAAGCAGTGCACTAATTCTACAAATATTGTTTCGAGAAGATATATCAGTTCGTTATGAAAAGTTGGAACTATGTTCCTTACAAGTAAACTGAATAGGTACTAGATTATCACTACGCTTTTGTTCTGAGAAATCTGGATGTCGCGTGAATGCAGCCGCTTTCAATATTCAAAATATTGATAGTTTAGTTTTATTACAAAGAGATCTAGAATGATTAGGCTTCTTTTTATGAAGTAAAGTAATGCTTGTGTCACGCTACAATAGACTATACCCTAAATCTCATCTACATTAAAAACACGATATTAATGTAGGCGAGATGTAGAAGCTAGTTTTTGTTTTGTTTGGCCTTTTTGATTCCGATTCAATTTTCTTGGCTGATACCGTTTAATGCGTCATTAAAAATACAATGACATGGCTGGTATTATCAAATTATATCAGGAGCGCTATCCCCCCTTTTAGTCTTGCTAAATATGTACCTACAACGCAATGCTGAGTAACATGCAGGTTCACAGGTAACAAGCAGTAGTATAGAATTATACCAAACACACTCATAGGCACGTCACTCGCTCCAGCAAACGAAATTAACATCACTCGGTCAGTCAGGTACCGTAACACGCTGTTATAAGACGTTCGTTACGCTTTATAAACGAACCCTCTTTATTAACAAACGTAATTCGTCAATCCCCAATACCTCTCACACTACTCGTTTCAAGAATTATCTGCAGTTTGATTACTGTCCGTTATCTGTGGTTCTGTAAGTCGCACCAGTACTGTACCTACCTCCGCGTATCTGATAACAGCGGTCGCGATAACGAACGATACCTAGCTGACTCAGATTGACTTCATTAGCCCGTGAATGCGTTGGTCTATTTGTTACATTGGTATTTGGTTATAAAATACGAGGAAAACTCATGTTAGTGAAGTGAATAATAATTTGTGGTGTGCGTGATTAGAGGGTGATGCTTATTGCTAATTGACGTGTTCATTGTTTTCAGTGCGTGAATAACAGAGTGAGATGGTGACGTGAGCACAGCATGCGCTGGTCGAAGTGGTGGTGGGTGGTGGTGGCGCTGCACGCGCGCTCGCTCGCAGCCAGCTCGCCGACCGTCTGCGAGGAGGAGGCCTGCCGCTGCGACCCCTTCACCAGAGTCATATGCACATGCACCAAGGAATATCCCGTATGTAATATTTATAATACGTACTTTGCCCTTGCCAAGCTTCACTGTTTTAAGAATGATCTAATGTAGAGACTGTGACTCATATCATCTTTATAATCTTATCAAAATTAACATAAAATAGTGATCACTACCTGCGTATGTTAATATTGTATCAATTCTCAAGGTAGGTATGTATATCGTTCCACACTCTACGGGTTTCATATTATAACGCTCGTAGAAATGGCTTCTAAGAAAACAGTAATTTCTCATTAGCGTTAATTTGCATTTGTTGCAGGAGGTGACCCTACGGCCTGACGGAGCTTACAGAGTGACATCTACTGCCACTGGTATAATTATCGATAACTGCTCTCGGGTAACCTTCCTGCCCGACACAGTTCGAAATCTTATACAACTCCGCAATATAGAGCTAAGAAATGTGGATCACGTTGTCATTAACGAACGAGCGCTATCTTGGTCTCCGTTCTCCAATCGGAACGAAATGAACCCAGGACTACGGATCTCGATAAACAATTGTACGATAGACGAGATCGCCTCTCACGCCATACAGGGACGCGTCAACGATATCGTCATCAGCAACAGCAGAATCAAGCTCTTGAAGCCATTCGCATTCTCGAGCCTTACAGGAGTTAACAACATTGAGTTGTCAGACAATGTCTTCGAGAACATCGAAATACAAGCTTTCAAGAAATTTACCGTGGATAACTTTGTACTGCGCGGCGGCAGGATAAACACGCTACCGAGCAGGTTCCTATCAGACGTTGAAGTGACCAACCTGTTCCGGATGGATGGAGTTACTGTTAAGTATTTGCATAGTTTAACTTTTCTTGTCAATTCACCAAAGAGGGTCCTCATAGAGAGTAACAACATAGAAACAATAGAAGGAGACGCATTTCACATAGTTACGAGAGGACCAATTACATTTAGGAATAATACCGTGATGAATTTGAGGAAAGGTGCGTTTTTTGGATTCACAGTGGACTTGGAGATAGCTTCGGTCATGGGGCCGCAGGAGTTGCTGATAGACAACAACACTGTGACTAATTTGACGCCGTCCTCATTAATGTACAACCGTACGAGACTGACTTTAAGAGTGGACGGCTTAAACCTGAACACATCTTGTGCTTGTGAAATCGCTGAGAACTGGCGTGAAGTGTTAAAAGAACAAGGTGGTACTGTGACGTGTTGGTACGAGCTCGAGGGCTACTACGTATCGTTGCCGACCTACGTGGACAGTAGATGCGGCCCGTTCAAACAAAACTTCTGGATATTCGTGGTCATAGGGGTCATCATAGTGTTAGTTCTAGCAGCCATAGCCATATTCTTTATAGTTAGACGAGAAAACGAAAAGAAGAAGAAAGTGCAGATAGTCATGCCAGATGGAAAGACTTACAGGGAAACGGAGTTCCATATCGTTGTCGAGAGAGCAGAGCTCCTGACGACAGATTTATGATAAGTTTGTGTTGCGAAAGCGATTTTGATCTCTGTCATTGTGTAGGTATCTGGTGACAAACAATAGATGACTTGTTCGATAAATCGAACGCTCCGTGAATAATCTGTGTATTCAGATTTCTACCTCAGGGGCTCGATACTGCTACACTATGTATAGGTCTGGCTATCTGGCTTTGACAACCGTTTTCACGGCACGTTTTTGATGTCGCGACCTCGGCACGCGTTTGCCGCGTGGCCCAACATCATGTTATTAAACGTAATTGTGGCAGCATCAGAGCTCCACCGCTCCGTCATTATAAAAGTGCCAACATTAGTTTTATACAGTTCAGTATTACGCGATGTGGTGTTGCAAAAGATACTACTTAGGTTTTTGTTAATGGTAGCATTAAATTATTGTGATTAATAAAAAGTACAACGAGTATTGTGTTTCATTGTTTATGACATATATGCGACAGATAGCTATGCGAATTTTTAGCGAATATTGCGAAAGTAACACTATAATGTTAGTATTTAATGACGCACTGCATTGCGAACGTGACGAAATGACCTACAGCTTATAACTGACTATAAAATTGCGTGCGTTACTACAGAGCTGTTGCGACCTACTTGTTAACGTAAAACTTGGATGTTAGCGCATTTCTAGTAGTTTTGCAAACGACAATATGTGCTCATACAATACAGAACAATAAGACAAATACTACATTAAATTATTAAGGTACCAATTGTAATTGCAGATATGCGACCACTTATACATTCGACATAGTTGTTGTTTTATGTTCAATGCACAATTTATAGTTGTAGGTACTGTTGATAGTGCAGTTTGTAGCTCCTCATTGTCTCCTATTTATTTCGCCTAGTTTCATTAAACACTATATCAACTCTAATTACAGTAGGTATATTTTCCGTCAGCATTATTTGAGGGCTACCTTATTGCACAAAAGCACATTCTCTAAATGACTTAACTTACTTAGCCACTTTATACCTATAGGTGCGGTTATTCTATTAGCAATATTGTATTATCCTGCTATAGGCATTAACCAAGTGCAGCGACTTGTGCACGTTTTTGACATTTTACGACTTGACCTATAGCCATTTGAACCAAGAGGTGCTAATCTATTACGAGCCATAATGCCTAGAAATAAGGGGACAAAATGGTTTACTGGTGACGTTGTTGAGTGTACACACGCGCCTTTTACTGGTTTCAAACAATTGTCGAGAAGAAATAAATTTTCTATCGTCACAACGGTTGCATTATTGGCCGTTATAACAATGAGCCCATATACCTCTTGGTAAAGTAAACAAACCTCTTAACAATCTTTAATGCTTCTTTGTACATATAAAGTGCATTTGCGATTGAGAAATATAACAGTTGAAAGTTATGATATTGTTGTGCTGGTTTTAGTTATTCCTCATCTACCTTTGGAACCTCTACATACAGCAGTAGGGCACGTATCTACTTTATTATTGGGGGTACGGCATGATTCTAACATCGCCTACAGATGTTCATTTGAAGTCTGTGAGTCTGTTTCAGCCAGTGAGCGTATATTATGATGTCAATTTTCATGGTATGGATGGTTATAGGTTCTAGAGTTGTAGTCAGGATAACAATTCACACACTTAGGCTTTTTGCACACACACATTTTTCGTACTGTGAAAAATTACGGTTTGTTCGCTGTGTAGGCACGGTCGTCAGTGTTGTATGGATCACTATGGAAGCTTGTTGATAGATACATTTTTTTACGTTGCGTTTTATACGGCGTACTGTAAAGATACCGTGCTGTGTACCTTAAAGGGCCTTACGGTTCTTATATTTCATTCGTGTCACATACTTGCCGTAGGAGTAGAGCCCTTTGAGAATTCCTTGCTGTCGTCTGCAGAGATATAGCTAACAATGAGACTACTATGGTAGCATGCACATCTGTATGGTGAAGGCATGTATGTCCAATTCATGCATTAAAATGAAGATCGTGACGCTGAAGACTTAATGCGATAATTATTATCTTTGCTTGATTTGTTATTCAAACAAAGTAGTATTAATTATTTTTAGTCTGTTATTGATAAAAATATTAATCTCTTCGCGCCATTTTGTTTGGAAGGTCGTCAAATAGAGGTCGAATATTTGAGCAAAACAAGTTTATGGGTCATTTTATTATTCTAGTGTATTACACGTACAGAAACGAATGACGGTCATCCCATCAATTTTGCAGACTGCAAAATCTCCATAGTCATGCCAATATTCCAACGTTGATTTCTTCACACATCAAACCTTCATTTACCTATTATATCAATGTATCGCATATTGGAAACAAAAACATTATATAATAATAGCTTCCTAACATTCTTCGTGATACAATAATACTCGTAGTTTAGTTTGTAAACCATTACAACTATGTGGATTATAATTACTTTGAATCCAGGAAGTACCAATAATGTATGACTATACGAGAGTACCGATAGCATAAATATGTAATTGCTATAAACTTGTGTTGAATAGAGGACTAATTTTCTGTGTATAGCTTGTCCAGTCTGAAAAGACGCGCCCCACTACCGCATTTCAAACTGGACAAGCTATACCAAAGAGATTTAAGATACAAGAGTGAGTTTCATCAAATAGTTCCAATGCCGTAATGTTGGCTCCACTGTTAAACTTTATATTCACAATATTCGCAATCCGATACATTTGTATCGGATTGCGAATATGTTCGCTATGTCCCGTCTATTGTTAAGTAAATAATTTCTTAAATACACTTCCAATGTGTCATCAATGGTTATAAACTCTAAAATGTCATATTTCCAAATGCGAATACGCGTACTGTTACAACGATCTTCTGGCGTTCGGATGACGTGGACGGCGGCTGGCGCTGTTGGTAAACATTTGTGCAATTGTTTTGTGAAATGACTTGAAAAAACGGCCAAGTGCGAGTCGGACACGCACACCAAGGGTTCCGTACCACCGCACAATATTTAGCAAAAAGAGCCGAAAACTACACGTTCTTCCATGTTTTTTTTTTATAGCGGCAATACGAACCCTAGAAACGCTACGACGCGTTTGTTCCGTTTTGGCCAGAACCTTGCCGCGCTATATTTGTTATAAATTATTTATCTTTATTTCCAATGTGTAATTCTGTTAAAAGTAAACGACTTACCGCAGCAGCGGCTGTCCGTCCAGCACATGATGTATAGAGGGGGGCGAGGACAGCTCCAGTCCTCTGGACAGCAACAGAGCCTCACTCCCATCGTGTGGAGGTTCACCTTCCACCCCAACGGGGCTACCGCCCATCATGGCGTTAACTTGGACCTCCACTAAGGTTGCTAAACAAACAGATACAGAAATGGGGTATTATTTTTATCAAAGAAGTGCATAAAAAGAAATATATGTGACTTTCGATAATGGCGAATGGCGATACTTGAATCGCCGTACGGGTATGGTCAGCCACAAAACTCGATTAACATTTTAGTTTTTAAAATCTTTATTATTGAGTAAAATGTTATCGTAAAAAATCTGTACTGATATAAAATCTTAAGAGTATTAACTTTTAGCTATTAGCATTTTGTATCAATTTAAATGAAAACTCAAACCAAATAAAAAGACAAGACAGAGTGCTGCACACTTTACACGCTCACATGCGCACATTTACAACCTTTTACAATGTCCGTACAATCAAACTACACCACACAAAGTGCACACATGTTTACAAACCGGCTTCATTTCACTGTTGACAGCGCTCTGTCTTGGTTTTTTATTTGGTCTGAACTGTATCTAAAAGTTAAAGTGTTAGTCGACTTTTGTTGCTGACTTTACGATTGTCGCACATTCTGACTAGCTAATATTGCACCACGCCTAGTGTCGTTGTATAGTTTGTACCGATAAAAGTGATCAGCTATCTAATTACGTAATATATTTTCGTAAACAATTACGAGTAATCTGTTTCATTTTGACACTTCAACAACATTCATTGCGTTATTTACGTTGTTGTCCAAATTTTTTTTCGAACTTATGAATTATAGATTAGCAATCTGTTTCAAAACGATTCAGATTCTGATTGATCGTGTATTACGTAATTAGGGTACAGGTAACGCGGGCCAGAGCTAGACGGGCGGTCGGTGATTCAAAGTATCAAGTAAGACCAAAGTTTATATGTAAGTCTTAATAGTACCTACATTATTGGGATGACACAACTATATCATCGGCAATTATTTTTTTCTAAGTGGTTGACCCGCTCCTGCTTCGCACAGTTTTTACGACTTGACAAAACATCGAGATTTCTTAGGTAAACATAACTTAGGCGAAAGCGATTTTTGCAATTTGCAGGTCAGTATCATGTTCTATGTTGATTTAAATATGATTCGCGGCCGTATCAAATGTTTATTTATAGAATTATAATCATAAAAATTATCAATACAACTCTCTAAGTTCATGTAATCCCATTGAATGACTATTTCATGAAATCATGACATTTGACAATTATGCTAACTTATGGAGTTGTATTGCTGATTGTAATGATTATAATTATGTAAAGCCATATTTTTTACGGTCGCGAATCATATTTTAATAAACATAAAACCTGACACTGACCTGCAAAATGCAAAAAACTAAAGACAATTTGAATCTCGCGGGCTACCTTAGCGCATCCCCCTTAATATTAACGTATTATACACGTAATCCTTCAGGAATAAATTCTCTAAACGATGGTGAAAACCTCATCAAAATCTGTTGCGTGGTTTAGAAGAACAACGCGGACATACAGATAAACGCGAAAAGTGATTTTGTTTTATAATATGTAGGTATAGATGTAGATTATTTATAGACACAAAAAATTATAACAATGCTAATTACCACTAACACTAAACTGCAATGCCAGAAATGATTTAGTACAGCAAAAGTGCTTATGGCATCGTTGATTAGTATGCCACAAAGGATGTGAGTAAGGCTACAATTGATTCCCAACACCTGCATCGACACGATTCTGATCACGGCTGGGGTTCCCGTCGTTGTGATTAGGAACAATATATCATTACACGAAAATAAATCATTTATCTGATAAACACATTTGTGACACGATCTTTATAGAAACTTCTACCTAATCTCGAGGCCATAAGATTTGAATTTGTAAATATTACGTGTTTTGGAATAGTAGTCATTCATTGTTGTTATAAATGAGGCTCGTCAAACCTTTAAGGTTCAAACCTTTGAAATTCATACATATTTATGAATTGGAACTAAAATAATTGAATAATAAAAAAATCTAATATGTACTTCAAAGTCTTTGCTGTGTTAGCTGTGTTTTTATTAATAAAAGCATATTATTACAAGACAGATAGAAAATTTTATCAAAGTATTTAAAACTTAGTTTCCGGAATTACAATACCAAAATAGAATAAGTGTCCTTTGTTATATTATTTATCTTTATAAATAAGAGCCGGATTGCTGGCGCTAGTGAACTAACCGCAAATGAATAATTCGTTCATTCATAACATTATCATCTAAAACAAGAAGCTATTATGACGGAATCATAAAGACGATATAATATACCTACCTACAGGATAGTTTAATAATGAGAAACAAGATATTAACCTTGAAGTTTTATTCATTTACCTATTATTACCATGCATAATAAATGTAATGTGATGCAAAATGGATATTAGTTGTATAACAACATTCACACTATATTTTATGTGTTTATTATAACTCATTAATTGTATACTGTTTAACATAGAGAACAAAATTTGTAAACGGTTTTTGTGAGCATACCCCAAGATCCGCATCTTGGGGTTATAGCAGTGAACCGCTGCTTGCGCTTGCACTATTTGCGCATTCCTTTACTGTTCAGCTTCAATCTTTTCTAACTTTCAAGACCCATTTTCATCAAAAATATACGGTCAAAGACAATTATCAGTTATGATCACTCTCAATGGTCACATAATTTGGATCACGTGTTCGTCGTGTTTATTTTCGGCCACTTGAGTCCATCGTAAAAATGTAAGTTGAAGTCTCATTTCCTGCGGAATGTATGGGAAAAGTTTTTTTTTCGATTTCTGACTTTTCTAGTACCAAACCATAGTTCGATAGAGTTTTTTGATCCATATATGAAACAGGACTGACTGGCATCAAAAAAAGTTTTGAACTCTGCGAAAACTGTCCAATTTCATGCCGACTCTGTTTTTTATTTTATTTGTGAATTTAGGCTAAAATGTCTCAAAAAGTTAAGGACAGTGTCCTAAGACCGTTTCCTTGTAGCGACAATGGTCAAGGTACCTGTCCGTACTGCCCCATCTCAAAAATCCAGCCCGTCTACCTCTCTACCGTGTACTGTCTCACTGCAGCTAGGCAAAGACCTCCCTCTTCTTACAACTCTGGCGCAGAAATTATATTAGTATCACTCACATGGTCAGGCTAGATAGATAGATAGAATATTCTTTATTATGTACACCATACAAATTACAGAAATAAATTTAGACATTTTACATAGGGCATAATAGGCGGTCTTATCTTAGGCTACGTACTTAGGTGCCATTCACAGGGCAATGATCAGTATCTACGGTTAAACGTTGGGATCAGACGTCTCCATCCCACTTAATACGGTTAAAAACAAATGAAGTATGAAACTGTCACGTGATCCCAAAAATATAAAGTAAAACGTCGTGGTCATCGCCCGTATGAACGGGCCCTGAGGGTACGTTCTCACGGCTGTCATTGCTTAGGTACGTGAAATTATCGTGCCGAATGGTCTACGTGTGAACGTAGCTTTAAAACTTTTAACTGCCAATAAATTATAGCGATGCAAGGAAACAAATCGTCTCTCGATTTTGTAAGATACCAATATCCGGTATCAAACCGTCATATTTCCGATTATTACAGGAAATACGTCATACATAAAAAAAGCGGCTAAGTTTGAGTCGACTACATTTGTTTAGATGCATTTCTTGGATGGGGACTCCCTTTAATTTTTATTTTTATTATGTTTTGTTACAGCGGCTATAGTTGTACCAACTCTTTGTAAATTCAAGTGTCGACTGTATTAGTATATATATATTACAGTTCAAAAGATACAGCCCTGCTGTGACGCACGGGCAGCGGAGCCTTTTTAATGGAGTCCCGTTGGCACCCTTTGGGTACGGGACCCTTTACCTAAAACTTGACTAAGATACGACAACATTAAATATACATAATAATAAAACCTTTATTTTCTGGCCTCAAAGAATCTATACGTATTGTTAGTAATGAAAACTTAAATCTAATGTATACTCACACAAAGTCAGTGGTGGTATCTCAATATCCGGAGCCAAGAGCTTGGATGCGCAAGCGGCTCCTGCGTATACCAGTTCCATTTCAAGAGCCACTAGCCCGATGCGTTGAGTGGTGAGTGGCGTGTCTTCGTAACCCACGCATAGGCATCGAAAGCCGAAGCGGTTTTCTTCGCTAAAAATGGAGTATTATTTTATTGTATAGAGCTCTTAATAAAGTATGTATAATGTTTAAATGTTTGCAATTTAGCACAATGGGAACGATGAAAACATAGGTTTCCTGTATTCTGCTGATTAAATTTGGATAATGTGTCGCTAAGTTTAGAACTATTTCACTTATTTAGATATTATGCCGGTCTGCGCACTATGTTTTACCCTTCCATGCGCCAACGTCGGTTATCATATCATTAACTCTGTCTTCATTGAAATATTTGTCAATATTGGTAACTCAGCGCAAAACTTACCGCTCAGTGTATAATCCAAAAGAAAGACGACTTACTTGTTAGACTTATTGAACTCAGTCAAATAGTCAGATGCTGTCTCCAGTGAGAATATTACTTCATTTCCTGGTATCAGCAGTGCCCTCTGTGGCCAGTCGCTAGCACTGCAACAAAAGAATGGATGAAGAGTTATTTGTATCTGTTAACTGAACTTAACTTCTTTTTGTATACAGAACTGTTAATAAACCTTTTATAAATAATTAACTTGGCACTTCATGTGTATGCTGTAGTTATATGATTAAGAAAATCTTTGTTTCCAATAATCCGGTTCTTTGCAAAAATATCTTTGGATTTTCACAAAGATTCGATTTTTCCAATTAACTTGCGATACGTATATGTAAATCTTATTAAATCACTTCAATCATATTATTTAGACTGTTGCTACCTGCTGCAAGTTTCACTATTACAGTGCCATAACGGGAGCCGCCGAGAAGGCGCCTAGTTCAATTGCATACTCAGTCTATAATGTTTCCACAGCTGGGACACAGGCCTCCTCTCTGTGAGATCAAGTGTGCCGTAATCCACCACGCAGGCCCAGTGCGTGTTGGTGGATGTGACATGTCTTCGAATTCTTAGTTCCAAGGAATGCCGGTTTCTTCACGATGTTTTCCTTACCGTTTTGAGAGCAGTGGTGATTTGTGTGTGAATAAAATAATTTACACCAAGTAAAGTGCCCGCTTGGGTTCGAACCCACGACCCACTACTCGTAAGTCACGGCCGTTACCACTGGGCCATCAATGCTCTTCAACTGCTCATCTTCTAGTTTAACTGTACGTTGTATTAATAAGAACACAAAATACACGTAAAGGGCTATAGTTTGACCGGGACCGCTGTGCCGCGCCTTAAGGATGCGCGGTGAGGCGGGGGCAGCGTTGAAGAATGAGCAGTGGGCGGGACGTCTCGCAACGTGTGCGTTAACGAATTAGCGGCCTGCTGTCCCGCCGCGCACATATCTAAGGCGCGGAACAGCGGTACCGGTCAAACTATACAAGGATATTATGGCGCTTGAATGACATTGACAGGGAGGCGCTGTTGGTAAGCATTTGTGAAATTATATTGCAAAAACAAGATGGCGAAGTTGCTTTGGCCACGCCAAAAGAACCTTGTACAGCTATTTAACTTACTTGTTGGCCAGTCGAGGAGTCACGCTGACATACGAGCAGTTATAATGCATGCACACACCGTCCGCATCAGGTTCGTCGCTTAATTCTTCCACCTCGCCTTCATTCGTCAGCTGAACTAGGCGCTATGATAAAAAAAACAAAAGAAACTTAATATTTTTGTTTCCACCAAAAACTTCTCAATACTTTAAATTCATTGGCATCCTTTTAAAGTATCAGTATATGCAGGGTGGACCAAATAGCGACGTCTTAAAAGAAAATTGATTTCTCATGCCTCTAGGGGTATCTGAAAATACCCCATCCGCGATTTTTTGTAGTTATTATTCCTTTGAGTTTTCTGTCGGTGGAGCTTGAAAAATTCATATCATTTTTTTTAATGGGTATTTTCACAGATTGTTTTTGTGACATAATCGTATTGAATTTTACTTTCATACGTAAAATAATAAACTTGCTAACATTATCAGATCCCTGCTATCGATTTTTTGACTAACTTGCTTCCTGCAAGTTAGTCAAAAAAATCGATAGCAGGGATCCATCCTGTATAGTGAAATGAATACGTTTTTTTTGCGATATTTTTGAGCTGGTCCCATTATAAATTGGACCAATTAGTACATATGTACCTGTACTCAGTACTGTACCTCCTGGAAAGATGCCAATAATTTATATCTCAGTATCTATACATATAATAAAATAGTAACGAACACAACTGTATATTGCAAATATTTGAAAAAAAAAAAAAATGCTAAGAAGTATGGGAACGCGTCTGATGCCGAAAATATAGTTTTTAGAATTTTTGTCAGTTGTGTCATATATGTCCCGGATTGGCGCAAAAACGGCTGAGCTGATTTGGATGAAATTGGACACACATTGTCACACTTAGGGACTTCAACAGAAACTGCAGCCGTATGATGACGGGGTCCGCATGGAACTGTGCAAGTGCTCCAACGCCTCGGCCAAAGGTAGTTCAGTATAAGTCACAAGAGTCTGACAGACTACTCAGACATCCGGTCCAGCCCAGGGCAGATGACATCAATGAAGATGTCCGCAAGCACAAAAATAGTTGTATTCTTTTGCAATAGGGTATTTGACTACTATCGAAAATACACAACATGAAAATTTTATGGAAAACCGCACATTAAAACCATTAAAATTTAGAAGAAGAAAGAAAGAAAAAGAATAAATACTTTTTTTTCTTTCTTTCTTTCTTTCTTTCTTCTTCTAAAGAATCGTTTTTACTGTCTTATATTTTTTCGGTTTCTAGAAAACTTTTTTTTTTAAACCGTAATTTACCGTATTACAGGCACAAATCTCGACTAAGTATCTGATCCCGGGACGGTAGACGACACACAAAGAGTAACAGTCAGGTTAAAACACATTTAAAGAGCACAAATCTAGAGGAGGTCTAACATCGGGACAAGTGTTGTGCTGATGTTACATTTAGGAGCAAAGATCTCACTCAAGCATAGTTCAGGAGCTAATTACACTAAAGGCTAGAAGTCTACTTGGAAATGATGGGAACCACTAAACTGGTTCTAGAGAATCGAGGAAATCTACAATGAATGAAGTTAGCTGAGCGTAGTTTGATTGCATTCATAACCCAGACTAAGTGTGGCAAATAGCTGAATTTACGTTATACTCACTTATATTGAGATATTTCAATTATTATCGGCTTATCCGACTGTCTTGGAGCCGTTTACCTGTACTAAGTATGACTTAATTAAAATTAATATAGAACCACTGCCATCCGCTTCAAAACTTCTATGGGATGTCAATGGCTTTTTTGAGGCCATAAAATTTTGTTTTTGTAAAAAACGGCCGCTCATTCAAAGTATGTGTGCTTGAGCGTGGCTTACATTCGCAGGTTTGTCAATAAGCGCTGGAGCCTTGTAATCAAACGCCTCTCAATTTATTGTATTCAGTACCTTTCGTCTGATCATCACAATAAGAGCCGGTTTTCTCTAAAGTGGAGACTTCTCGAACATCCAATCGGTGGGCGTTATACCCTATTGGTTCACGAGACAATCTCGTTTTCAGTCCACTTTGATATTAAACCGATATCAGACGCTTCACTGGCGTGAATGGTTCACTCGAGTAAGGTTCGTTTTTGTTTTATTCCACGTTCACACGACGCCGACAAAATTATGTAGGAATGAACATTCATAATTATGGTCCTTTCATTAAAAAAAACAATTTTTTATTTCTATGCGTTAGGCAAGTGAAAGAGTGCCGAAATCTAACATAATTGGATCGGTTCACTTTTGATACATTTTGTCTTCAGACGTTTCGCTTCGAGTGAAATATAATGAAAGGCAAAAATGAAAGAAAAGTGTAGCGTGTGTTATCGGCTTTACATACTAGCTCTGTCTCCCGAGTCTAACTCTTAAACAGTAACTCTAGTATATCATAATAGGCAATAGCACTAAAATGAATGACGTGGGTGATGGACGACATTCTACCTTATATACCTTTCTGAAAGGCGGGTCTGAGACCCGGACCTCATTGGCGCAATGGCAGCGGTGTTTCGGAGTACCGGCCACGGCGTAAACGGTGAGTGAATCTTCTGGCTGCGCCGTGATGCTTCGGGGATCCATTTCTAGAACTACCCAGGACACGCTGGTGGGGAATAGCACCCTAAAGAGAGAAAGAAATTAATCAGTATTTGTTTAAATCTACTTATAAAAAATCTGAAATTCATTCATTCATTCACTGAAAAACAACGGACAGCCTAAACTGGTCTGAAAGTATGAAATTTCGCACAAGAATTCCATGTTAAATGAAGGTGCTTAGTGAAAAGATTTTTGAAAATGCATCCCCTAAACTCAGACTGAATAAAAAACCAAGACAGAGCGCTGTCAACAGTGAAGTGAAGCCGGTTTCGTAAACATGTGTGCACTTTGTATGGTGTAGTTTGATTGTAGTGTCCGCACACACATTTACAACCTTTTACAAAAAGGTTGTAAAAGTGTGCGTGTGAGCGTGTACGCATAGAGCGGCGGTGTAGTTTTGGCATGCTTCACTGTATTGTTCGCAGCGCTCTGTCTTGGATTTTTATTTAGTCTGAGCCCCTAAAGAGGTTAAATAAGCTGTGAAAGTTTGTATGGAAGTTTGTCATTTTTGCCGATGAGAAATCAATCCCGTCGGGGGATCGATGTTTTATTATAAATTCGAAAATTTTAAAGCTAGTATTTAGACAAGCGGATACAATCTTCTGGCAAAGCATGAATTAATAGGCCCTTTGAGTTCGACACAGGTCGGGTTTGGATAGGCTTTGTGCTAAAAAGTATCATATCCCTCAGGACTATTAAAACATAACTTGCTACCGCAAGAGGAAGGATTTTTAACATGCTTTTATTAGGTCGACCTGTATGTATGTAACTATGTAATCAAATCTAAGAAAACTAATTTAACCATCTTCTAAAGATCGTAGCGTTATGAAAATTGGCAGTTGTATGTGATTTTGATGACAATACAATAACATGGTACTGTCGAGCTGATCTGATGATGGAGCCGGAAGATATGAACTAGAACTTCATGATGGATGATCGTATTATAGCCGTGTTTGTACTTGTTAGAAAGGTCTTGTAATGAACGTTGACCATGATTAGGTTTCAAGGTCTGATGATGAAGCCGGAATATAGGCACTAGCATTCCATGATGAAATATCGTATCATAGCCGTGTTTGGACTTGTTAGAAAGGTCTTGTAAAGGTGCACGTAAAAGCGTGTTTTTTAGTGTTTTTTAAACTATTAATTTATTTTATCGTAATTTACTTGTAGCTTTTTCAGTCTCTTCTATACCATATCTGCTATCATCTCAGTATCCTAGGCATCAGTATTTCTAGGTTTATCTTTCATACAATCCATTCATCCACCACTACTCATCAAAAATATATTTCATTGCTATAGTTATGTTGAGAGAAGCCTAATCTGCCGCATGTAGGAACAAAGTAGCCACAGATGGGGTTCCGAACAACAAGAACCGGTGAAGCAGAAGCCCCAGAAGGAGATGACGTAACGAATTAAACTCCTTCCTAAGGGATTGGGCTCTAATTGCAAGAGACAGAAATATTTAAAGACTGGAGGGACTTTACCATGCGGGACCCAACAGGCTCATAATAAACGTATAGTTATGTTCCAAACCTCATGTTAGTGACTGTGGCTTGCTTGTAAGGGTGGTCGCTCTCGAGCCACGTGTAGTAGTGTCCCGTGGTTGTGGTGCATTCCTCTAAATTCGGAACGAGCAAGTTCATTGCCGCAACGTGCGGGAGTAGCTTGTGGATCATCTCCAGTATTTTGATGACGCTCTGTAAGATCAATCATTAAAATGTTTTTAATTTAAACAAATTCTGATATAATTGTCCATTCCCAACCCTTCTTTATTGTGCACACCATAATTATTTTTTTATAAATGGGAATTTTATTTAGACATTCATAACGCGAGCGAACCCCAAAAACCTGCAACCTACTCGTGAAGAGGAGACGTTTGTCGACCGTATATGCTTGGGCTAACGCCGCGTCATCATCATGTTATTTTGATGATGACGCTAATCCCTGTCTCAATAACGAACTCTTAGTTGCTCTAAGAACACCTTAGCTTCTGGCGTTAGTTGACGTCGCATAGACCTAACGTCACATACAGTGCTACAAGGATCGTTTGGCGCCTGAATGTCATTGAAGGGTCAGGGAGGCGTTTTTGGTAAACATTTCTGCAATTGTTTTGTAAAATGTCACTTGAAATGTATTACAAAAAACAAGGTTACTTCAGTTCCGATTTCACACGCGCCAAAAGACCCTTGTAGCACTATAGTGCTACAAGGGTCTTTTGACGCGTGTTTTTTGTAATACATTTCAAGTGACATTTTACAAAACAATTGCAGAAATGTTTACCAAAAACGCCTCCCTGACCCTTCAATGACATTCAGGCGCCAAATGATCCTTGTGGCACTGTATGTGACGTTAAGTCTATGTGACGTCAACTAACGCCAGAAGCTAAGGTGTTCTTAGAGCAACTAAGAGTTCGTTATTGAGACAGGGATTAGCGTAACAAAAATCGTTCTCACCTTAGAATCATCAACACCATCCAAGTTGGCGAGTGTATAGGGGATCAGAATATTGATAGCCGGTGACGTCTGCAAGACACTAGCATTTCTTCTCAAGTCTTCAGCAGTGAGCTCGTTGCGAAGAGTACAGAACAACTCGGCTGCTCGCTCCATGACAATGGAGGCCACGCGAAGAGTGATGGAGCGGAGCGAGCAGAGCAAACTGTCGGCCGATTCCGAAGAGTTTGATAGGGTTTTCGATGAGCTGAAGGTGAATTAAAATAAAACACTGTAGATTTGAGGTCGGATTCTTGTTCATTTGAATATTTTTCTGGGTGTTATTGACAAAAGGAGAATATTTTAAGAACCATATTGCTGTGTGCTTATTTGAACTGGGCAGTTTTACAGTTTTCTAAAACTCGTTTTACCTTTATATACAGTAGCAAAAATATAAAAAAGCTAACACGTAAGGAAGTATGTCGTAGATTGATAAAAAAAAAGGTTTGCAATGGAAGAGGACAAATATTTTCATTGATTGGCAGCGTTAGGTAAGCCCTAACAGAATGTCGAACCGAAAACAAGATAGAAGAAGAAGAAAGATGTACCGCAAATACGTTTATTTGCGGTACACATGACGCAAAGAAAGAACAAAACACAAAAATAAACAATTTGGGGGAAAATTTTCGTCACATCCACGCAAGATACTTAATTCAATAAACATACCCATAATAAACAAGGCTGGGTATCTGCCCTCTTGCTAACGTGGTGCCGTTAAAGCTGAGCGAGCAGGAGGCGAAGCGGAAGGTCGTCCCATCAGGTCCCTTCACTGACGGTAGTCCGCAGTCACCGTTGGAAGTACGCCCTCCATGGTTGCACAGACGTATGGCGTAGCGGAGATCCTCCTACACATTAGATCGTCGATAATAATACCAGCATATTATTGTCCCAATGCAGGGCTAATACTAATAGAAGTAAAAAAGATGTGTTACCTTCAAAGGAACAGGTCGTTCGAACTTGATCTGTATCGTGTCATGTTGCAGGTCTGCCGCGGTGAAGTTCCCGTGCGCGATCTCCACGCTAACCCAGCAGTGCGTCGGGTTGGCTTCGTCGGCTGATGCACGAAGCTGTTACGAAGAAGTACACGGTTAAGATACTTACTGTGACTAGCAAAAATACTGTGAATATCAATTGTCGGTACACATATGTGAAACGTAACATGAAATGGTGTAATACGTTGAAACGAAATGCCGTTTTATACGCAATGCAACATGAAATGTAACACACGTTGTAATAAATCCGCCTAGTAGTTAATGGTTGTGTTAAAGCATATGTTTACCCACCATAAAGGCCATCTTCTATTTACAAGAACAGCATCAGACAACTACCACCTCAACAAAAAAATTGTATGACGAACCATGAAAAAATTTGTTGGTTTGTTCTTTTTTCACGCAACGACGGAGCAATGAATCGTCGTAATTTTTTATGTTTATGGCCCGGGTAGTGGCGTAGGCTGCTTTTTAACCCTGAAAAAAACCGTATCGAAGCTAGAAAGTTATATCTTTGGTGTATCCCTCACCCGTACATCGTGCAGTAACTCGAGTGAGTACTCGTAGTTGCCGAGGCCGCCGTACACGCTGACTCCGACGAGCGTAACGCCGGCGCGGTCTACCGTGAAGCAGATGGCGTCCGGACTGCCGTTACCGGTGTTCCAAGCCCGGGACTGGTTCACACGCATGAAACGGGATGGCGTTACATGGTTCTTGACTGTGTTGGAGTCGGTGTCCTCCTGTAATGACAAATTTAACTTTGTTGACGCATTTGCGTATGGCCATGCATGATGGTACATACGCCTGCCATGCATGTGGTTGACGGGAATTGGCAACACTGTAGGGCGCCCTATTGAATTGCCAACGAGCGAACCATTCATTCGATCTTAATCGATAGCGAATAACTTTAGTCATGTAAAACTTTTGTAAACCGTTTTTATACAACTTTTCTTTGATAAAACGTAAGTTTTATTGAATCAGTAAATTATGAGTCCATCCACCAATACTCGGCCCGGCCGTGGTATGATTTTCTAAACAAAGGTGTAAAGTATACAAAACAAAGAAATTTCTTATGTTATCGAAAAACTTCATCTGCGCCTGCGCATTCTGTTTGATTTACGGTGAGACTAATATACAGCGAGATTTATTGTTCAAGGTGCTGATAATTTATCCTTGTTATTTGTCCAGTCTTTTCGAATAAAGGAGATCCTGTCTCGACTTTTTGGCAAATGTGTTATTTATAATAGGATATAATAGGACATTTTAAAATGGTAGCCTTTAGCACTTGGGTTAAACGTCGAATAATAAGTCACCCTATAAGGAAAGATGTAATAAAACTCACCCGAATGTTTGTGGCACTAGTAGACAGTTCGGCCACGATCCTCGCGGTAAGTTTGCAGCAAAACTCTGATAACTTCTCGTATTGCTTAATCTCGCCGTGGTCGTGCGGCTGCCCGCACTGACGCGTCATCATCTGCTGCTTGATGGGAATCATCACGATGTCTAACATACGTGGTATCACGTCTAGTAAATGCCATTCGGTGTGGTTTGGCTTGGTGTCTGCAGGGTCTGGTTGCTGTAAAAGTAAGTTACCACAATATTGAAATCCATCTTAAATTAATTCATTCATTCGCTAACAGACCGCACAAGAGGTCCTTATGTAACAAAAGTGAGCTCTATGGAAGAATTTTTGATGACTCTCCATCTAAAGCGGGTAAATAGGGGTTGAAAGTTTGAATAGAAATTCGTCATTTCCGGCGCTGGGTTCCAATCGGACACTTGGCTTGTTCTGTAATAAAACTGAGACAAACCATTGTCATTCAACTATACTCTTGGTCTTGGACTACTGAAGAGTTTTAGTGAAGGTAGTGAACAATGATTAATGTTCGCTTCCGCACATATTCACCAGTATTTTTGCAAATTTCATACTAAAAAGTTTATCATTTACAGAAACAAATAAAGTCACCTTCGGTGTATCTCTATTGTTGGCCCTAGGGGGTATTGGGGGCGGTTTCTGCGCGTGAGACGACCGTGGAACTGTTGCCGATTTGGAAGGAACCTCCTTAAGTACCTATACAACATAAACAAATACCATATTAGTTCACTAAGGAATTTCTTATGTCAAGATATTTGTTCAATTCAAAATGCGTTCTAAACTTCGGGTAGCCAATTCGGATGTAGACAACTTTTTTTAGCCCCCATTTTGATTTGACGCCAATTTTTGCAGTTGTTTGGTATCTATTATTTAGTTAAAATGCGGCACATTCGTTATACACAGTCTATAAGACCACGACCACCGCAATACTTTCAATAATTTATCTTGAAGTTCTTAATCAAATTTAAAATCGACCCAATTTTTCTAACAAATCTTTAATAACAACAAATAGCATTTTGATCACTTGTCCTGACTTTTTTTTCTGTGGGGTTATCTAAAGGAACGTGTCGTGGTCAAGCTTGAATACGAAAAGCAGAATATTTGTGACTTTGTTAGTGGGATACCTAATAAAGTATGCGAAAATTTTATGAAAAACACGATGAAAAGCGATCGTATTTTTTTTTATAAAACAGGAGCAGATTAGGCAGATCTTATTCACCGAATAAAATTCAAGCCTGAACACTTTACTTATACAAATATATCCGGTAATTTTCGTTTGTAATAAAAAAATAATCTTAATTTGAAGCTGCATATTTTCTAATTGGCCAGCCTGCATACAAATAAATTGTCGATGGTGTAAGGATAACGGTGAGACTGCTCAAATTCTTTGCTTGTTGTTCGTTGTATGGTTTCTAAATAGTTCAAGTACATTATATTTTTTTAATATTATCATTCGTACCTTGCTGTCAGGGCGCCGGTTCTCGTTGGTGTTGATATAGCTCTGTGTCACCGGAACCACATATTGTAACACGTCACGCAAACTTCGCGATGCGCACATTGCCGCGCAGGTTGACGTCAGTTCACGAATCTGTGATGGCGGCACTACACCTTCCTGTAAAGGCATGTTTAATATATATTTGTAACTTATAGAGAAATCGATATACTAGTACGGGCGTTAATGACGTATTGAGCTTTAGAAAAAGACTGTCACACACGTATGGGTAATGCTACGGTTTCCTAGAAGAGCGGTGGCCGCCACATAGCGTCCGCAATTTACCGGCGAATGACGTCACCAAAACGTTATTTTAAATTATGAAAGTAAGTTGGTGTGTGTAGTAAAGTCAAACCCCTACTCAAAGATTTTAAATCGCTAGATTAGCCCTCACCATACTCAGTCACGTAAAACGTGTCCATACTGAGAAAAGTGAGCTCACATTATTAAAAAGCATTTCCATGACAGTCAAGTCAAGTCACTGCGTCAGAGGAGTCAAAACGAAACAGAAACGCGACTATCTTTTCACGCGGTAGGGCGAATCTAACCACTTAAATCTTTGCCGCTGCCTTGATCATGACAGCCGTCACTGCGGTCGTTATGTGTGGCCACCGCTCCTCTATGAAATAGTATCCTAACAGAGACGACGCTCTACAAAGACAATTTTTTAAGTGTAACATCTTTCCTCTCGCTTTTCTGCAAATCTTTCCTCCAATCTGTGGAGTGGAAAATCTGTGGGAGTGATTTCGTGAAACGGGACGGAAGTGTGTAACAGGAAGCCGGGGAAACGCGTGCTATTTGATTTGACCAAACAGCGCGCGCGGTGCTAGAGTTGACCGTGAGGAACGAACTTGACGAGACCCCGTCCCTTTAATGTTGCTTATTACCAAGGTGAGATGTCAGATGTTACACATCATAAGCGAGTACTGTAAGGCTCGCTCGTTTCTTTTTCTAGTTCGATGAGCCATTTTACTAGACGTTTTATTAGTCGACATACCTTGACGTTAAACAGCATAGCGCACAGATGATTCCATTTCAGTGTGGGAGTAGGAAAGAAGGCATGGAAGCAAGCTGTTATCGTATCATGAGCTTCTTTCAGGATCGACGTGGTCAGTTCTAAAGCAAATTGTACATAACAGACTCTGTGAGCTTTGGTTTTCCCCGGTTTTCTCGGCAACATGGAACACGTTGGTGTCTGGTCCGCCATTATCGCCTGAATCAGATTCCGTACTTCAGCAATGGCTTCGAAGTATGACATGTACTCGTGAGAGTTCCGCTTCCTATTATTTTGGGGGTATATCTCATTGATGTAAGACCGCACGAGTCTCAAGCATGCCCTGATAACGTACACCAGTCTCTTCTGATGCTTCATTATGGTCAACTTCTGGTAGTTAATCGGCACCAGGCCATTTGTTTCTAGGATGATTTCTTTGAAGGTATCCCAGCTCCATTGTAGCAGGGTTATGAGTGATTTGAAGCAGGGTACAGTCACTTTTCTGGACAAGTTTTTAGTTAGAATTATGATCGGTTCCCCAAATTCGACTATTTTGAGAGGTAACGTGTGGTCTGGGCTAACGGTGTTGTAGATAAAAGACGGGATTTGCCCAGCGTTCACATCAGTGCCATTGTTTGATTTCTTGGAGGTTTTGAAATGAAAACCTATTTCGTCGTTGATGACCATTGCTTGGCCAGAGGAGCCACAATCCGAGGATGGTCCACTTATGCACGCCCATGCGACATACCATCGGTTTGCCTGCAAAGAAGACGAATAACTACTGAATATCTGTCAGAATTGAAGTAAAACTATGACACAAGTCAAGTAAGATGATGAAGTTATAAGTATACGCCAAGGTTTTAACAGTCGCAGTCATAAAACGTAGGAGCGAGATGACATGAGACTCAATATAGATTTTTAGGAATCCGTTGTACATATTCACTGTCCTACTCGTAGATTTGCTGTCACCAAAGACATTTAAATATACTTACGATAGACGCGACAAAGCGAGCAACATATTGGTACTTGCTCCTCGCTCACTTTGTCTCGTGTCATAAGCCCAACGTAACAAGTCGTATTGTGCTTAAAAGAAAATTATTTTCGACGAAAATATGACGAATTGTGATATTGTAAACCTTGTAGTGATGAAATGGATGGACTTAACAACGGTTTATTTTCGTCTGTATTGTATAATTTACCGAGTATTAAGATATGATAAATCATTTTCTTAGATATGACAAACTATCTGACGGTTGGTAATCAAAGCTTGGTGTCGGTAAAAGTGTATCATCTAAAGCTATTATGTTATTTTGCTATATTACGCTAGATGGCGTCACAGAGACATGGGATCACAGTTTTTCTATAACTTTCTTCTGATAGCTACTCGTCTATCTATAATATCTTAAATCTCTGTCTGCCACGCATCGAAATTGGCATGGTTTCACTCACCGCCAGGGGAATAGGGTTGTCAAACATGACCGGGAAGCGATCTCTAGGTGGACACTCGTACACGATCTCGTCGCTTTCGGTCAACAGTTCACCGTCGCCCTCTTGATCACCGCCTTCCACTCCAATGTCATACAGCTTCACTTTGGCTGTGTAGTCGCCACGCCCGCCGTATAAACCGACACCACCTGAAAAAAAAAAATGAAAATTTTGACATAAATAAATGTGTATTGCCTTTGGTCTTGGAGTTGATGTAGACCATCAAATTGTGACCTGCCCTGATATCAAACAACGGACAACATTGTGAATTTTTTAACTTTTAAGATTTTGAATACGAGGCTTTCGGCTACTTGTATAAGTGTGTGTACTTAGTCTATTTTTTGTAATATGAGTCTTATTTGCGCAGAATAAAGATTTTTTTCTTTATAAACGTCATAGAATCCAAATCATATTTTGTTATTTTTGCCTGTTGTCTTTAATGGTTTTGTTTTTGTTATTATTAATTTGTATTATTTCGTACCGTTACTATTTGTGTGATTTTCGTGTGTATATGTAATGTATTGATCAATATTTTAATATTTTCGTATATGTCAAATTTATAAGTGAACGGTGTAGTCCCCTATATTTAGAAGCGCACAAAAGTATTTGTTCCGATTCTTATTTACTTGCAAGTAATTTTGTAGCCTCTGTTGGAGATCCAATAAATATGGATCGGCGTTACAATAGCCATAATTCGCGGTATTTAAATTAATATTTAGCGCATTTTGGGCTGAAAGCCCCGCTACCACCTTGCTTACCGGCTAATATTTCAGTTTTTCTTGTACAATTCGTACCAGTGCAAAAGAAGCGGAAAATACAGCGGTAACATGAACGTCTAAGAACCTGCGCAGGCGCATACAGTTTAGAGAACTTCCATTGTTTGAACAGAAATTTTGTTTAAAAAAACAATTAAACAATAATAACTGCAGAAATGTTTTACTACACAATTTACAGTTACCGGCCTTAAATACGGCACATCGAGATTTAGGTAAGTGCGGCTTTATAGTGCGTCTCCTCTCTGCCGCTCATACCTGTACCTAAGTCTCTTTCTAAAACATGATGTGTCATAATTCTTAACGTCAGGAAAGTACCCGCTTGGACGAGAGTTGCGGACACCAACCCGTTATAGTTAGGCTACGGTGACTATATCTGTTTCTACCTAGTATAGGTTTACGAGCTTTAGCTTACCGAGTAAGATATCAGTGTCGCACATGAAACGAATGGCTTCAACGGAATGTCCCGAGTAGCCCCAACCGCCGCCATTACTATCAAACCTGTTCACAGTCTGATAGTCTTCCTTCACCGGCAGTATCGGCGACCCCAAGCTATCTCTTTTGTGATCTGATGAATGCAATCTAAAAAGAAAATAGATATATAGTGCTCTGTTCATACAATTATAATAACATACAAAGCACCTTTAAAGTCTTGTATTCACGGTAAACAAAAGTTGCACAGCATTGTTCCAGGAACATGTATTCGATACGCTGGAAACAAGTTGCTGGCAACATTGCATAATAAATGTGGATGCAACATGTTTTCAGGACCAAGTTCATGTTGCTGAAACAATGTTGTGTTACTTTACCGCGGCTTAACGGTAACGTCACATACCTGATATCATGAGCGTAAGTCAAAGAATCCAAACACCCCAATAGATGCAATGCAGCATGCATCCTGGTAACGGAGCAGCCATAAGTCGACGGTATAGCTAACTCCTGGTTCAATACCGACATATTCGACAGAGCGACATTATCCGTCGGTCTATCCTCATCTCGGCATGACAGGTCAAAATTCTCCAAGTTCTTGAAATCTTCCAAGCGTTTCATGCTTCCATAGTTTGGGTACTCAAACTCGCCCTCACCGAAGTAAGATTCAGGGTCGTTGCAACATTTTTGGAGTTTGTGTGAGTCAAAAGCTAAGATGTTGTAGCATTTCATGACCCTCATCTGTGGTTGGTAACACCAGAGGACGTCGTATAAAGGGTCGAGGCAAGCGAGACTATTGACAAAGTCCACTTGTTCGGAACCCGTCCATGTGTTGCATGAGCCATCTATTTTGTTTATGGTTATGCATTTGAATGTATGTTCCGGCCGGTTTGGTAGGATTACTGAAAAGAAAAATTGGTTGTAGCTATAGCAGTGGTTTTTTTGTGTTCCGTACCAAAATTGTAAAAAGGAACCGTTATGGTGTGACTTTGTTAATTTCTGTGTCACGAACTACTAATGCTAAAATCAACACATACAAATTTGGTAACAGTCTTAAAATTTGGATTTCTGTTGCCATTCAAATCACTTGAAGTATGTCTGACAGAGTGCTAGCAAATTATTGTGTTGATAAGTCTTTTGAAAATCGGGTGATAACGATTTCAAAGCAATATTGACCAGTAATACTTTGTTTAGTTTTTTTATTATGTGTATTATTTCTTATTGTAAATATGTCTGTTTTTATTGACTTGGATTTGTGCATGTTTTTCCCTAATACAAATGAAAAAAAATAAAAAAATAAAAATGATAAAAAAAAAGAAATAAAATAATAATGAAATGAAATGAATATAAATGAATAAAATACTTACTTATAGTATTAGTATTAGATGTAATAGTTGAACTGAACAGAGTGTCCGTCTTGATAAGCGCCTGGGACACTTGGACGAAGGTCTGGTCTCCCGAGGCAGACACCCACACTGCCTTGCAGGAGTGGCGCGGTCCCAGGCGGGGAACACGGCCGGGTGTCGCGTACCAGATAGGGCTGCGCTCTGTTCTTAGGGGCTCCTCCATACGAGGGCGACCAAGCGAACCTTTCTGATGTGGAAAAAAAGAGTCGGTTATTATAAGGATAGATCTCGAGCATTTTACTTTTTATGAATTTTGAACACCAGGTACGATGCGACACCTAGCGGTATAAATTGGTAGTATCTCTACCTATAAGTGACGTCATTAAATTACAATGTCAAAGAATAAAGCCACACACAGGGCGGGTGCGTGTACGGCGGTTTGTTGACATCCATATAATACAAGGAATTACAATACGCGCCCGACTATGTGTTAAGCTCAACATACCTTGTGTATGTTGAGTTTAACACTTCAAAAGTGATTTATTCAAACTAGAGCATGAGCATTTGACGTCAAAATTACATAAGACAGTCTCCCAAAAACCCCCTCCCCCATGGAGATCTCATTATTATCCCATAGACTACAAACAAGATGGACCGGTGATCTGGAAGAAGAAGCTACGAGTAAATAGAAGAGGATCCAGTGATTACGGGATGCACAGGACCAGTCGCTGTGGGAGGCCGGTCAGCCTACGTAAAGCAGTATACCTATACGTCTTTCAACTTAATGAACAGTGATAGCCTAGTGGAGCGACCGTCGGACTGTCAAGTCATAAGTCTCGAGTTCGAACCCAAGACCCGCACCTCTGACTTTTCGGATTCACGTGCGTATTGTATAATTATCACTTGCTTCAAAAACGGTGAAGGAAAACATCGTGAGGAAACCGGCATGCCTGATAGATATATCTCGATGGCATGTGAAGCCAAGTCAGGAGCCCATGGGCGGCTTTAAAACTCTGACACTTCTTTCTTTTCGTGTGGTTAGTCACTAACCACACGAAAAGAAGAACTTAATGAAGATGATGCACATACATACATAAACTCACGCCTTTTTTCCATGTTGGTAAGCAGAAACTACAGAACTTCATCTGCTTCGACCCTAGAGCCTTACATTCTCCTTCTGCTTCTATTACGTTCACACATGCACGCCGATCAGGTATACTCTGCAACTGACCTCTCTGCAGAACATCACTAATGCGTGCTCTTCCCGCGTTTCCACTCACAATGAATGAAAATGAGTTAATGTCAATGATGATGATGACTACAAACCTGATAGTTTCCAAACGTGTACAGCTCTCCCTCTTTAGAGAGTATCGCGGTGTGATTGCTGCCGGCGCTAACGCTGGTGGCCTTAGGCAAGCGCACGCGCACTATTTTGTGATGAACCGCTGTGTCGCCGGCGCCCAGTTGGCCGTACTGGTTCGAACCGAAGGTTAGGACTTCACCTAAGAACAAATATTACCATCAGTAGACGAATAACCGACGGTTGAAAAACACCACTGATCAACTCGTAGTGGTGTTGTGCAGAATAAATATATTTTATTTATTTAACCTAATTTCTGCTAAATATCCATCATCCCTGCAGAATACACCAGTTCATTTACCAAAGATAAGCCAGAATTTCGTTATAATTAAGTCATTAATTAAATTTCAAGGCATTCAACGGCTCAAACTCTTCATGTTCTCAGTTTTAATCAATAACCTTACAACTGGTACAACAATGATACAAGAAGCCCTATTTTTAACGTCTCTTAACTCTAAGCAACTTTTATAAATGATCCCTATTACACAGTTACAGGGACCTTTTAGTGCTCGAATGACGTGGATTGGGGAGCGCTAAGCTGTTGGTAAACATTAAAGCCATTGTTTTGTGTGTTTCACTGACATTTGAAACATTTTTTATTTTAAATGGCGGTGTTAGTTACAATTTAAGCCACACGCCAAAATAACCTTGTAGCTATATATTCGGCGATGGTTTCGATGACTTACCATGCTCAGTAAGCAACACGGTGTGATGCAGGCCGCACGCGACGGCGGCAATGCGGTGGCCACCGGGTACGGCAACACGTGCCGGCGGCAAGCATGACACTTTAATACTGGCGTCGCGATCTACCTCGGCGCTAGCTGCCTGGCTTTCATAAACAGAGAAGCGGACGTTTTCTTTATCTAGTAAAAGAAAAAAGAACATTATTTGCCTGTTAATTTAATCATATCGTGAACATTGAGCTTCGCTGTACATTACCCTCCTCCAATCCATTTGTTGGTTCAACACACGAACCAACGAATTCAGAGAGGGCAGGCTGTACACGGTAAGCGAAGAACCGGGAGTTGATGAGTGAACTGGGTGTGAAGGATCACGAGCCCAGTACACTGTGTTGATGATTAATCCTATTCCAAACTTAAAGTTATAAGCAACCGACTACCATATCTAGGCAACTGACTACTTTTCCTATTTAAAGTAATACAACCTAGCTTAAGTCTACGAAACATGATAGAATGCTCACCGCTCCTTGAGTCTAGTATAGCGAAGACTTCAGCGATGTCATCAAGATCTGTGACAGAAGGCTCGTTTAAAACGATTCCCTGCCTAATTGGCTACATGACTGGTAATATAGTATTCAACTAGCTGCGGCTCACGATTTCGTTCGCATATAAACATCAATTCCCCATAAGACCAGCTCAATTTTGTTCCGCCTACTTCACCATAAAATTAATCGGTATGAGCAGTATGAGTATGCTCTGTTAAGTCATTAATTGTACTGGTAATACCAGTATAATTATTTTGTTGTCTTTACAAACTTATGTCTATTTTATATTCTAGTCTTCTACAGATTGCTCACCGCTTTTCCTGTCCAGTCTTGCAGAGGCTCCTCCACAGGCGTTATCAAGATCTGCGATAATGATGCGACATGCTTTAGTATGACTGCGTATTCTTTTACATAGATTATAAATATATTTGGCGCAATTTGGCCCGAAGAAATCGAAGTGTAGCAATTTCCAATTTAAATTGCTGGGGAGCCTGTTGCGCCAGTTTTTCTTCCCAGTTTACACTAGCAGGGTGAAGGGTGAGGGTTGTGATTGTGTTTTTGTAACTTTGACGTGCAAAAAGGGCTGATTCCGCCTATGATTGGATAACTTGTTAGTGCCCAAATCAAGGAGCTCTTAGACCCGTGATTATCAGCATTATCAGGTTTCCTGGGGCCGGATCATGAAGTATTAATGCCATTATAATTCCACTGCCAAAAAAGGATGGTACTAGCGGCCTTGTATAGCCCCGGCCCTCACTCACACTGGAAAAATTGTGGCCCTAGTGATATACAGGGTGTTTCGCAGAACGTTGAACATACGAAAATGGTGGATAGGTGGGGTCATCTGCTACTTACTCAGCCCTAATTTATTTGGCTCTGGCCCCCTGGATATGTAAAAAATTTTTTTTTGTTTTCTTCTAGTTTCACCACTTCCTTAACTTTACAGTGTAATTTTTTATTAAAAATGGGTAAAACAAGCATTTTACCCATTTTTTTAAATAAAAAATTACACTGTAAAGTTAAGGAAGTGGTGAAACTAGAAGAAAACAAAAAAAATTTTTTTACATATCCAGGGGGCCAGAGCCAAATAAATTAGGGCTGAGTAAGTAGCAGATGACCCCACCTATCCACCATTTTCGTATGTTCAACGTTCTGCCAAACACCCTGTATAGAATCTAGATATCTACTGACATAAAGAATGCTTACCACTTTTCCTGTCGATTCTAGCCGAAGCTCCGCCACACGCGTTATCAAGACCTGCGGTAGTGACACGAAGACATGTTTAGTACCACTGCCTATTCTGCCCTGCTAAGCCGAAAGGCGGTATCTCAATCGGAGTAAGTTTTGAGAAAATTGACTTTTTGTAAATTGTAATTTAAGGAAAAATAAGGATATAAAGAACTTCTGAGTGTTTTTTTTAAATGTTTTATGTTAGATAGCGGTATGTGGCTTACACCATTTTTTTATTTTTTTTTTATTTGTCAAAAACATGTGTAGGTTTACAGTTGGTATGTTCAAAAAAAATAAAGTTTCAACATGTTTTGCCTGGAAAGGCGTACAAATACAATAATATTAGCTTGAAACAATGAAATCATGCAGTTACATTAAATTAATAGAACATTTCAAAATAATACAGTAATTAATAAAAATAAATAAAAGATGTCAAAAGTAAGATAACAATTCAAATTAATATTCTAATTAATAAAATAAAAGATGTCAAAAGTAAAATAAAAAAAAAAAAAAAAAATCCATAGTGCATCATTGAAAATTTATACAACAATAATAAAAACTGTCTAAATAACGTCATTTAAATAGTCGGCAACATTATAGTAGCATTTATTAACTAGAAAATTCTTCATAGTTTTATTAAAATTGTCAATATTTAAATTTTTGTATGCCTTTGATGATTTATATTTAAATTTTTGTATACCATTAGATGCGAAATTATTATAGCAATTGAATGGTATAAAAAAAAATTTAAGGGCGTATCCCAGAGATACCGCCTTTCGGCTTAGCAGGGCAGTATTGACATTATAAAAGTATTAACTTGTCACCTACCTAATTTCTTATAGGTATAACTATACTGCGATCTATCTTGAGATAATCTAAAATCTGGCTGTATTTTGAAGTGCAGACCCTATCCTTCGCACCATAAAAACGCTTTGCCTAATTCTGCTTATCAGCTGACTAGAAGGAATATTCCCCGTGTTTATCTTTCCTATTGGAATCTTAACTCTTCCGAGATAAATTGGAACTTATGGCTGCGTAACAGAGAGATTGCTCAGTTCACCGCTTCTTTGGTCGACTTTAGCAGAGGCTTCTCCGTCGTCGTCAAGATCTGTACGACGGAATGGCATTTAGGATGTTAGGACGACTGTCTGCACGAAATGATGTTCGTACAAAGGTGTTCTTCTAATGCAATATTTTTGGTCGAATTTCATTGCGCGAACCGTTGCTGGCCTGCCTCTGCCGGATGTATTTATTTTCATAACAATAAATCGCGGTTTTGCTGGATTTAATTTTTCAATGCCGTACTTCGAATGTACTAAACATTAATTATTTAAGGTGCATTTTGTTTCGTAGCAAAAAAAAAACTATATAATTTAGTATTCAGAATTACACAATGGCGAAATGTTATCAATTGAATTGAATGAATTTATGTTCATTTTTGTAAGTAGACACTTTTACAAGTCAATTTATTGGTAAATATTTTAAAACGAGATGGTTTTGGTATTCCCTAGCTGACTGATCCCTGAGAAGAAATGTCGAAACAAACTCAGAGGTCATGGTCTCTTACAGATTAAAAAGATAGCAGCAAATATAAAAAAAACGGCCAACCATTTTAATTAAATGAAAAACGGCCAAAAGTAATTCGATATTCCGACAGAAAACCGTTAAAATAAATTAAACCAGAACACTAAAAAAAATCCTATTTACCAAATGTCTTAATGTCATTGTAGATTTTTCGATTCCTATCTGATGTTTGTATGTTTTGTGTAATTGATTTAATTTACTAAAAATCATTGTGTGTTATGTTATTTTAATTGATTTTGTGTAATTTCAGATACAAATGTTGTTAATGAATAAATTACCAATGACTAATGAAGTAATGACTCACCATTTCTGGATTCGGGTCTGGCCGAAGCCTCGCCATCATCGTCAAGGTCTGTGACAGTGACAGTGGAGGATCGCTCTGGACGACTTGCCACCACAAACGCGTCGGCGCATCGCCGGCAAACACCGCACACTGCGCAGCCGCTGTCGCCTTCGCCGCAGCCGCATTTTCTGTTTTTTACGGAAATATCGACGTCATAAGTTATAAAAAGAAATATTTAGAAGTGATTTTGATAAGAACTTACAGCTTTCTAAAGAAAAGTATGCGCTTCAGGAATCATTGTCTATCTTATACAACAATAGAAGGTCTTGCCTATTTGGTATTGCTATGATTACAAAACTATAGAATTCCAACTCTATGAAATTCCAAAAATGACAAACTGCGACCGGAGTAGATAACCCGACAGAGCGAAATCTTCATACATATGCGCAATGAAAGGTACAGCGCGGCAGTACAAAAATTAAAAGCATTGCCTCTGTGGAAGTTACTCTGCGGCGTGCCATTCGTGCTAAGCCAAAAACGCGAAGATCAACTAAGCGCATACTTTTTCTGGTTTATCATCTTATCCTGTATATTATTATATCCTATGACTTCTGCACTGTTGCGTATGGTATCATGCTTTCAATAAGGTATCTCGACACCAAATTCAAATATCGGTATCAAAAATGGGACAATAATTTTTCGGACACTTATATTTGCTTGGCAAGTTTGCATCTAGCGTGGAAGAAGAGCACGACACTAGACCGATCAGAGATTTGAGTTTAATACACTTTCAACCACCATCCGACAGATTTTTAAGGAAAATTTTAATCGATTGCTTTATATGTTTCAAAAGTTCATCTGTTCAACAACGTAAATAACGCGATGAATGTTGAACTATCAAAATGAAAGGCATTGGCCGTTGTAAGTTACACAATTAACCCGCAGCGAGTTTGTATTCGTCCATAGTCTCCTAAAACAAATGAATACGTACTCTCCAGGCACTCTATTGGGCAGGTGCGAGCAATGGCACGCGCTGGAGAAGCCCGTACAGTCGCGGCACACGACACACACGCGACAGTAATCAGTCGTCCACGTATGTGACGTCGTGCACAGTCGGGAGTCTTCCTTGCTTTCGCTACGCCGACGAGGTGGGTAGATCTCTGAAAAATTATAAAAATATGATTAATTAGATACCACTATGGTAGGTATGGGAGGTATGAAGAACAGGGTGTAACATTCCTCGTCCTCCATTTTTTATTATATTTTTATATTATTAGATATTCCAGGTTTCTAATAATACTGTCCTGCCTTTTAACTGGAACAGTACTGCTGTCTTAACCCCAAATTGAACAAAATAACAGAATTGCATCAATAACTTACTCTCTTTGGTGTATCCAAATTCGCGTCCACACTGGCCTTTGTTGTTGATGCCAAATGTGTAAACTTGTCCAAAGTTGGTCAAAGCAACCGCATGAGCTTTGCCAAGAGCGACCTGGGGAAACATGATCGGTATTATTAAGTTGATTGGATGGACTGTGTGAAAGATGACATGGCTAGAAAGGGGGCCTACCGAGATGATTACTAATAGAGAAGTGTGGGAGAAAGGGACATGTTGCGCCGACCACTACTAAATTGGGAAAAGGGCAGGAGAATGACTGACATTTCCAAGTATCAGATTAACTTATCGATCAAAACCCGTAGCTGCAGTTCAGGTAAATTCAAAAGGAAAAATGCAAAACACTGTCACGCGTTACTAGTATATTTTATAGGAACCATTTCATGCGATACTTCCCCTAACTATAACTTTTTACCCAATAAAGCTAGACAAACGAAATTAATGGAACTAGTGGTCGCCCGGTCGAAATTCGACCATAATTCATTAAAATTTTAAGTTGTATAGTACATACTAATTCCATGCTGCCATGTCATGATTCTAAGGTAGCCATCTTGTGTCAAACGCATGGTAGTGTATGTAATGTTTTATTATTATTATTTATTAATTTAATTTATTTCGAACATATATTACATAAAAATATTAGCTTTCTGCACTGCTTCTCCATATAAACTATAGCTGTGCCAAATTTCATACTCCTCCGTCCGCGTAACTTTCGTAAAAAGGAGCACAAAGTTTTTGCTTCACGTATTAATATAATAATTTTGCTTCCCATGGTCCCATGATCTTCTTTTCAAAGATACGGCCTTTGGAAATCGCGATGTTCGTGATTTTCATCTAGAACCAACGATTTTCGATAGAAACAAAACTTACTTGCACAATCCTCTCGTGTCGCAAGCCTAGTACTTGTCCGGCCGAGTCACAGTGTTGCGTGTCTTTGCCGAACATCAGCAGATGCCCCTGCCTGGTCACTAAGGCAGTTGAACCGTAGTTGCATGCGGCATACACAACGAAGTGGCCTTCCGCCTGGGAAATAAAGTGTTTAATTAGATTTGGATGTCTATATGGATCAAACTCAACTCGAACTCAAAGCATTTATTTCAATTAAACTAATTACAGGCACTTTTGATCTGTCAAGGAGTCGTTCACTCAGAAATATGAAGCTGTCTTCTTCATCTTCATTATCAACAGCCCGATTTGACACACTATGTCCTGACGATTCAGTTCAAAATGGCCCAACTATAATTTCCTACCTTGAATATCTTCTTGGGGCGAGTGGGTTTGGGTTGCCGGCGATGTTTCATGGCGTCACCATCTTCGCCTCGGCGAGCGATGCCCGTGAACAACGCGGAGCCATTGTCCAGCACCAGGATTGCGTGGACACCTTCGTGACCTACCGCCACCTATAATACAAATGAAACTCTTAGCAAATTCTCGGTATTGAGGCTTGTGTGAAGGATATGATTGAAAAGGGAGTGAATCATAACGTGACAGCTGACAGAAGAGAAAGAAGTTTTGCAACGACCGCCGTCCCAAGTAACATAGACAAAAGCTGGCAGAAGAAGAGTAAAAAAAACACCTCAAGTCAGCTGGCAGCCATTACCTTCGAACTCACAACTAATCTTGAATTCTTTGAGTTCCTCCTTAATACATTTGACATTCTCAGAGACAGTCGGCAGGCCAGCTAGTTGAGTCGTCTATATTTAATTATACAATGCTAAATTTAATTCGTTTGCATCCTCTTAGGGGGTCATTGTACTCATCATTATGAACAACTTTCATTATGGGGCCAAACCTGAAATCGCGAAAAAAAATCAGCTGTTCCATACATTTATGTTCGCATAGTTCGTTATAATGTAGGGAACAGCAGATTTTTTTTTCGTGATTTCAGGGTTGGCCCAATAGTGAAAGTTGTTCATAATGATGAGTACAATGACCCCCTAAGAGGATGCAAACGAATTAAATTTCACATAGTATATGCTGCTATGATACTTCATGCTGAATTGATAGATTGATATTGGTTGCAGTAATGTTATAACAATGATCAGTGTATAACCTGATAAATACAATACATTTACCAATATAGAGCCAATGCTTTTTTTACCGGTTCACTTTGTTCAACTTCGTTTTAAAATTATGGAATATCGAGTAGATAATGGAGTATCGGATAAAAGCAGCTAAACTGGGCGTATCATACGCCTTGAAGCTGTAGCTATACCCCGAATTTAAACGCTTTCGGAACGTTTCACTTCTATACAATGTTTTATTTAACAAGTCATTTGCCCGATGGTATTTAAAACTGACGAAATTCCATACAAACTTTCATCCCTTATTTCAATCATTTCAATAAGCCTTCCTTAGTGCCCACCTTCGTTTATAAAGGAGCTCTTGTGCAAAATTTATTTATTTAGGTTAGCCAACAATTGTTTACACAATACATTTAAAACGTTTTTATTAACGTTTTTTTTTTAAATAAATTCCTTAAGAATACGTTTATAAGTGCAACAATTACTTACAGGCTGACACAAAATGCACCATTTATGGTTTTACAATAAATTAACAATTACGTTGTAGATATTATAAAAACTACGCAGAAGTCTTACCTGTATTACTTTGCACCTCTTGACGTTGGG
Organism: Agrochola circellaris; assembly: GCA_914767755.1. NCBI lineage: Eukaryota > Metazoa > Arthropoda > Insecta > Lepidoptera > Noctuidae > Agrochola > Agrochola circellaris. The sequence continues at coordinate 18,980,018 of OU611840.1, read as the reverse complement.
TGCTTCATTCCTGGAGAATATAGTCTCCTTCATCAGAGTCCATCGACCGGTTTGAGGCGCAGCTGCCTTGTAGCCGAGACTAGTGCCTTTGCCTGTGTAGTATACCTGGAAGAAGGATAAGCATGAATGCGGGAATTTAGATAATTGATATTACTAAATAACACACATCACGCTTAGTACACCCACTTTTCACCAGTACCTAACTAGAGAACAATTATTTTTTTATGCTTAAATTTTTTCGTAGTCGTTTATGTTGTTGTGTATGCAAGATCCGGTTGTAATAGGCGTGCCTAGAAGCTTTAAATAAATAAATGAGATCTCTCCTACTGTTAATCCAACATTGACATTTTATAATCGTTTTCAATGATAGTAGTTCAGAAAATTAATTGCAATCGCCAGTTGGTTTCGCATCCGTGATGTACACACGTTTAAATAAGTTTGTTTTGAACGTAGAGAATTTAACACACTTTGAAAGAAAGACAGAAAGAAAATACGTTTATTTGCGGTACACATGACGCAAAGAAAGAACCAGAACTTGTAAACTTAGCTAGCAGCACCATTAAGAAACGAAATGAAATTAATTTTTGTAAGTATTTCTTCTGTTCTAAGACACTTTTACAAGTCAACAGTCAAGTCAAAGCAAAAATAACTTGCGACTCTTATGACTACACACCTTTCCGGAAGCAGTAGTCAGAAGCGCAAAGTCTTGTCCTCCATATATGCTCATGAGGGGATCTTCATCACAATCATCAAGCTGCATCGCTATTGGTGCATCTAACTCCACCGTTCGCCGTGACACTCCATCTTCAAACGGACTCCGGCCCAGAACCAATGTCCTGCGCCTGAGTAGATGCACGTTTATCTCTTTCAGTGACGTCAGCGTGGTGGTAGCCGTGCCTTCGTTTCGTTCCGGCTGTGCGTCAGCATCATACATTCGGATTGTAAGGTTGTCCTGTCAAAAATAGGTGACGACATAGTAAAATGCATAAGCAGAGTATAATTGTAACAATGTTCGCAATGCTGGAAAACAGTCCTATTTTCTGTGATACAGAGTGGGCTGTACCTAATCCACCAAGCGGACTCAGCAATGTGAATGCTAGATTTGATTTCTGTAAACATTACCTATTGAAATGAATCTATTTACAATTCAAATGTCAAATGATTTTGTTGTTTAGGTGAGTACGTTAGAATTTTTTTTTTGTTAATCCACCCTTCGGAAATTATTTTTTAAATAAAGGTACGCGACAGCTTGAGAAGTAAATAAATTCTACTTACAAAATTAGTTAATAATATCAGTCCTAGTTGTGTTCCGTCCGTAAAAACAGCTGACTTGGGTTCAACCGGAGCCGGCTGGCCGGGTTCCAGTCGTATCATGTTCCTCACTTCCAAAGTCTCTCTATCTATTTCATAAACTTCAGTCTTTTTCCTGCCTATCCTTAGATATAATTTATTCTGCAACATGGTAAAGATATTACATTCGTTAAGTTTCCGAACTAAAATTAATAAAAATCTCAATGCTATTTCATATAACTAATAACTTACCTTACAATAACCTAGCCAGCCATGGCGATCGCTGGCAAAGAAGTCTGGCTTGTGCAAATAAACATGCTGCCTTATAGAGCTGCCGTACCCTGACCCAATCTTCAGCAGGCCTTTGGACGTAAATACGTATAGGAAGCAGCCATCGGAAACTAAGGAGCGGACTACAAGCTCGCCCGAGCTCAGTTGCGCGGGCAGATCGACGGGGAAGCTATTGACCAGACACTGGTGGGGGACGCCATAGTTCAACCAGAGGTTGCGGGACGGAGAACCGAGTATCACTGATTGGACGCTCCGCTGGAGAGTGATTAGGTTTAATGGTATCTGTAAAAAATAGTTTCATATTTGTAATTATTGCGTTGTAGGTACCAATTCGGCATTGACAGCATCTTTATGTCGTAGCTGTAAGTTTCAGCGCAGACAGCAGCAACTGCTCGAGCCAAATCCGCCGCGCAAATGCGGATGTTCGAAGCTCCGTACGCGTGCGCTTGAGTAGTCTCGCGTGTATGTCGCGCTGAATTATATTTCGCAAACAATTTTCAACTCCAGTTTCATTTAAGTTCATTATCAATTAATCAATGAAAACGACTCGATCATCTTGTTGCTCTATCTGCACTAACCCTATGTGTGGTCGTCGTACTGCTAGTGTTACTTCTATCGAGCGGTTGACCGTACGTGTCATGGAAACGAATAAGAATATCTCCAAAGTAAAACAACGCATTCGTTTCTTTCATTCGTTAGTTCTACCTACATACCTGTAGGTCTTGGTCGGAGAGTGCAGATGAGGACATAGTCAGAGATGCTACAGCATTCAGGATGAGTTCAGCTTCACCTCGGGCAACTGAGAGGGCTATGAGGCAGGAGCTACTGAGAGCAGTCAAATTGCTTGGACGCTCCATCGAACCACCCGGCCCGCTGCCACTGGCGACCTCCACAAGCATGCTATGGAGGTTTATTATGATCTAAAAAATATAACAATTCTTTAGAAATTTTGAAGTAATTGCAGATCAGCTTTGTATTATCTACCAACCATATTTTTTCCTTGTTCTGGTTTTCTTTTTGGTACCTCCAAGTATATGTATACTTACATCAGTAGGTTCTTGCGCCAGTTCTTCAGGAGCATGTCCCTGCAGCACGTCCAGTAAAGCAGAAAGAGCAAGTTCACAGAATTGTGAATTTGTGAGCCGTGCTTGTGATATCAGGGAAAAGACGGATTTAAGGCCTATTCCTGTTATCTGTGAAGAAATGCAAAAACATAATATTGGGAATCGAACTCATGTATTTCTTAACACATTAATAAATATCGATTATTATTTATTAATGTAGCGACACGCCCAGAGCAGGGGCAGTACGCTTCAGCGTATTCGGATTAAATAAAGCAGCGTATTCATTAAAAAAAAGTTGCGCAATGTTGTCTCAGCAACATGTTTTTACAAATATTGCTGACAACATATCACTATTTTCTCAACATTGTTTCCAATGAATACGGGCAATTACTTTTATGTACGGTCTCCCAGCTATTCTTACCTTTGGTAGTTTGCTCACTGGTAATGGTGGCGACTCCTCGGCGTCGCTGTCATCAGAGAAGTCGGCGCTTCCATGGAGGTGCCGCCAGCGTGCAAGTATAGACTTCCGAACGCTGGCGTATACCGCAAATTGTGATGGGTTAGCCAGGAGTGCAGGAGCATAGCAAACCGCTAGTGCATTGGCCGCTTTTAGTCGCCGGAGTTTTTCTTTCTTACCGATCCTCTTATGGGATCGTCTTTCTTTCCTAAAATTTACTTTTGTTTTAGATAAAATGTAACAATTATGCGTTTTATTATTCGAAGCACCAAAGCTTTAACAAAATGGTACATCTGGTAAAGTTACTGCCTCGCTCATACTGTTTAGTGGTCAAAAACGACTCTAAGCGTGCGACTACTGATATTTACTTAGGAATTCCGACGAAAAATTCGAGGTATCAGCCCGGAGTCAGGATTTGTCAGTAGGTGACTACCGAGATGACAACTAATAGAGAAGTAGTTATGGAAGAAAAAGACATGCTGCGCCGGCGCCGACTACAAATAAATTGGGATAAGGCAGAAGAATTATGATGACAATGTCAAAAGTCCTTCCACCTATTACATGCACCTCTGCCTATCCTTTCGGAGAATACAGGTAAGTATTATATTTAATATTAAAACACTCAAAGTCAAAAGCATCAAAGATCTCGCTAAAAGAGTTTATGACGTTAAACGTCGACGTTGCGTGTGTTTTTGAATAGTTACCTACATTATGTATCACAATAACGCAAGCGTACAGAGTTACCCATCTATTATGTCATCTAACTAAACCTTTTAGGTAGGTATATGGAATTTCACGTCAGCGAACGCAGCTGGTGGTCGAGAGCAGTAGTGACCATGTGGTAACGACCGCGACTTATGAGTTGTAGGTCGTTGGTTCGAACCCAGACAGGCGTTTTACTTTGTGTAAATTATTTCATCACCTTTCTGCTCTCTAAACGGAGAAGGAAAACATCGGGAGAAAACCGGCATGTCCTAGAACCAAAAATTCGAAGACATGTGACATCTTCCAACCCGCACTGGGCCCGCGTGCTGGATTAACGCCCACTCCCTCTCACCGAGGAGAGCACAGGTCTCTCCTCGGTCCCAGCATTGGAAACATCATAGGCTGATTATGCGAACACAGCTATTTCTATAATATTGCATCACATATTTTTTTTTCATTCCCTTTTTTACGAACAACGTTGCAACACGCAAATCGGTTCGAATTTATTTGGGTTCATTAACATTTCTACAAACTTACATTACTAGAGCTACCTAATACACAATTTTTCACGAATAACCTTCCATGAAAGAGGTGTATGAAAGAACTTAGAACTTGAAGCTTCTAGGAACCCGGTAAGAACCGCGCGCCCTTCGAGCCAGTCATAACTCAAATATGAACTTTAATTACTGTTCAACGACTTCTTTTTCCTTTACTACGTTCGGTGTAGACCGTACCTAACACGACGAATTAAGACCGGCTCAGATGTACCACTGCTAACCGCTACTGTTGCTACAGTTCACGATAATTTACGGTATTACGACAAATGGTCATTCTTTTTCCAAAAAATCGCCAGTTGAATTAAAATGTCTATGGATGTACTATTCATTAGGTGGTTTAAATAAATAAATAGTGTTACACAGGTAAAAAATCAAATATTTGATTTTCGATAAAATGATGCATAAGCCCTTTTAATTAAATAAAAGAAGGCCAGTTAAGTTACCTGACACTGGACTGTAAATAAATTAACTTTCAACTAAGGTTACTGAATTTCAGGATGCCATACAATAATTAACTTAATTACAATGATCATCCCTTTCTGTTGTTGGTTTTCTGCTTGCAGAATAAAATAGGCTTTGATATAGTGATGCTACATGTATATAAAACAGGAGTTATGTTTGCTAAAAACTTCTTGATAAGTCTTCTCCATACGAAACTACCCTTTGGAAGAGGCAACTAAAATTAATCCTTCCTTTTTCTTGTAGTTTGTGACATTCAAAAGTGCCTATTAATGGTTTAATTTTAAAATACAAATTGACTGTAGATATTGCCTGTATCATAGACATTATAACTACACTGTATAAATTGAAAATGATTACAAACATGAAACAACTTAAAAAACTATTATGCATTTATTTAAGTGTATTTACTATCATGAATCTCAACCATAACTAAATCAAATAGAGTGGTTTCACAACTATGTGGGGGTCGGCTTCCAGCCTAATAAAATGCAGCTTAATATGGAGTTAATGTTGACCAAATACACATGAGGCATGAATACTATAACATCTCAATTCTCCAAAAGACTAGTCAGAAGTGTATATTTAAACCATATTTCATGTCTGGGCACAAGATCTATGATTACTTCACTCCAGAGCCACATTAATTTAACTGTAATTCATTTAATTCAAGAATGTAGTAGTTGGGGTGCGTACAAGTTTGACGTCTTTTTCTTCTATTCATGTCATTTGACTATGATAGTTACTCATATTGCTGCTATCTATTACAAATTTATGATGATTAATCCAATCTACATCCATTTTTGCTTCTTTGATGTCGACAGTTCACTTATTCCTTCTTAACATTGAACAGTTATTGGCTAGCACAACATAACAAACAACAAATGTATCCATCAATATTATGTTCCCTTTGTTGTGTGACAATATATAGTGAGATTCTCTAGAATCCTACTTCCTACTATCCTACTAATATTATAAAGTGAAAGTTTGTATGTTTGGATGTTACTCAATCATGCAAAAACGGCTGAACAGATTTGGATTAAATTTGGCACTCAGATAGTTTATAACCTGGATTAACATATAGGATACTTTTAATCCCACTAGTATTTTCCCGTGGGATAATCTACGACCTCCACGTGGGTAAACCCGCAGGCGAAAGCTAATACAAAATAAAATACACTTACTTGGTGCCACTCCAACACAGTGCTCGGAAATACTTCTTATAGTTCTCGGGTTCCATACATCTTAACTCTGGTACTTGCATCCTTAGAGCCATGGTGGTTATATCTTTTTATTTCTGCAATATTATGATTGTGCATCACGTTGAAATCAATAGCTAGGTTATGCAATATTTATTTTTGTTTCGCACAGAACACAGTCGCATTACAATTTTATTGTTTTAATTTGCTGAGCAATAAATAAACATTTAAATTTGTAAAGCCAGCTTTAATATTGTATTATGTGGGTTTGACAGTGGTAAAGGTCAATCAGTCATTTTTGCAAAACATCCACATTGTTATCTTTTTTTAATAAAAACCTAATGACTAGTCAAAATAAACTTCGAATGAATAATTTTATTGATTTATCCCCAGATTAGCATCACAGGATCATCTGAGGACCAATCCCATTATGTTTTTCTTTCCCTTTTTCGTGGATGTGTGATGTCAAATTGTTTTATTGCAATTTTGATTCACAGTTTATTTTTACAAGCACTTTTTAAGTATGTTGTTATGGTCATGGATTAATGAATAATCTAGAACAGGAGCAAGCAACATTTCTGTTTCTTCACTAAAATTCGCAAAAGCTGTCTATAATCTATACTGTAAACGCAATATTATGGACAGAATTTATTAAAATAAATACACCTTTTTCGCAATTAGATTTTCACTGTGTACATTGCAGTTTATTATTGATCTATTGGGTATGTATGTAATGCAACTGTATTTATTTATAATTAGTCATATTTTTAATAATATACCTGACGCACTAATAACCGCATCCTGTTTGTTTTACACATATTCCATAAAATGAACTTATTTTTATTATTTCAAATCGTCCAGAATTCTAGGTTCAAACGAATTCAAACGAAGTTTGCAGTAATGTCAAAAAATCAATAAACACTCGGAGCCAGTGAAGTGGATATTGAATCGGTATTTCGGTAATAACCGTAAATTATAAGCAATGATGGAACAAAATATAAATAATAATATCTACTCCTGTTCGATTTTATCAGAAAAATTAAAGTGAATAGTCTCTCTGTGCGTCATTCATTATTCCTTAGTTATTCGATTTACAAAGTACTCTGTGTATTCGATCATAGACTAAAGCAAATCTTGGGTCGCAATGTTCACGCAATGTTTACCTTGTTCACAACCAATAAATATTTATTTTAACCTGAGATGCCACATTTTGCCCAGCATAATGCTGTATGAAAACGTGCCAAAAGGTTCCATTATTTGGTTGATTCATTGGAACATCCCAATGTAAACGTCGATTTCACAAGAAGAAGACCAAATTTTTTCCGTATCTCGCATTGTAATATACTTACCTACACCTATCTTTCTATATCTAAACCAATGATGATCGCCGGTAATCCTACAATGCAGTCAGTACAACCGAAAGCAATCTCTGGTTACGGTGTCCTATTACATAAATTAAAAAGCCTTTGTGAGCTGGAGCCTTTTAAAGGCTCGTCTTTCCTGAAACTAAATTTAAAATGTATCGGAATACCGAATAAGTAGAATTGGGAGACTTCTCAGAAAGCAGACCGATGATCCAGTGAAGTAGCGGGAATCCACAGGATGCGGGTAACGTCAAGTTCGAACCAATCGTTGTGTCAATACCACACCTAATATATTCAATTATTCACCTACTGGGCTCCAATCCGCTTAACACTTGTCAGTTTCCCTCAGTCGCCAGTTTATTTAATTCGCCAGTTTCGTTGATAAGTCAAGTTTCACTGATTCGTCAGTTTTATAGATTAGACAGTTTCGTTGATTAGTCAGTTTCACTGATTCGTCAGTTTTATAGATTAGACAGTTTCGTTAACTCAACAGTTTCCACTGTTTGCCACTTTTCATCGATTCGTCAGTTATTCAATTCATCAGTCAAATTACAGTCGGTAGAAAACTGCACACATGTCTGCTAATTTAAATATAGCTAGGCTAGTCCATTGCTCCATAAGTTCAAAAAAATTGTCTGCTCAATAACCTAAATAACGCAATTAATGTTGTATAATTGTCAAAATTAAACAGATTGTGTTTATCGTGTGTTAAGCAATTACGGGGCAGATCATGATCAAGTCATGTACCAAAATTCATCCAAATCTGTTCAACCGGTTTATTGTGAAAGCGTAACAAACAAACTAACTTTCACAATTATAATATTAGTTAGGACTAAGATTTATCCGCGGCTTTAATAATTAAAAATACACTTATTTGTTTATAAATCGAAGTAATAAATAAGTGTATTTTTATTTATTGTTATTAAAATAAAAAAAAAACAGTTTGGCAGATATTTGTCTAAAACTGACCCTCCAAAATAGTCAAAAATATATAGAACGCATTACGTATCGACCGCCTTGATTTAAATGGTCACCCATCTACGGACTAACCGCGATAAGCATAGCTTAACCTGATCGATCGACCTGTGCGGCTGTTATTACTTAGCCACAAGCACCCGCGCGCTACGCGCTTCTAATTTAAATAATTATATGGAAATTTCAACTTACTTGGCCTCCATAGCTCTTTTAAAACCTTCATCGAAAGGATTGACACTTTGCAGGTCTTGGAACAAGCCAACTTCAAAAATCTTCACTAATGTTTTCGCCATACTTTTCACATTTAATACAGTTTGTGATGGATATCCAACGAATCCTTTTCTCGAATTCCCATCTTGGTCTTGTACTGTATATAAAGTTTTGTACTTCACTCAAGGAGCGTTCCTTGAGTGAAGATACAAAACTTTGTTTTCAGTATACACTTATTTATTTATAAATCGAAGTAACAAATAAGTGTATTTTTATTTATTGTTATTAAAAGGTAGAAAAACGTAAAAAAAGGAGTTTGGCAGATATTTGTCTAAAACCGTCCCTCAAAAATAGCCAAAAATATATAGAAAGCATTACGTATCGACCGCCTTGATTTAAAAAAAATCTTCACTAATGTTTTCGCCATACTTTTCACATTTACATACAGTTTGGGATGGATATCCAGCGAATCCTTTTCTCGAATTCCTATCTTTACTTGTACTGAAAATCAAGTTTTGTACTTCACTCAAGGAACGCCATCAAGCAAGGTAACAGTCGGTAGTGCTACAAAAAATTATTCGATAATTTATAAAAACATACAGACGAACATAGAACCTCCTCCTTTTTCAAAGTCAGTTAAAAACTAGCAGTCAACAGCTGCGCGACGGGGTATATCTATACGTCACAAATAGCTGTCAAATATTTCGCTGTTTTGATTAATTTGGCAATATTACAGTATGGAAATATTTAATATCGCTCTTATTAGAAGTAACTTGTTTACAAAAAATATATGGATATTGACTGCTAGCTGTCAAATTATTGGACTAGTGATAGTAGCGAATTCTGAAGTGCATAAGTGGCAGTTTTTATCCCTAATCAAGACTTAAGAGCGTTCATTCTAAAAGTTGGCAACATCGCAAATAGCTGTCATATATTTACCTCTTTTGATTAATTTGGCACGATTACTGTCTGTATGGAAATATCGCTAACTTTTAAACTAGAATATTTATAATGAATTGAAAATAATATAATGAGTTGCCCACTTTCAGAATTCACGCAACTTTTACATACTTACACCTTACCTTACCAATGTACCTTAAACCAGAATGGCCAGAATTGAATCATTTGATCGTAATTTAAACTTTAGAATACCTTAGCAGCATGAAACTAATGGTAGGTACCAAGATGTATCTTCCCCCTTCATAAAGTTACTTTACAAATCCTCGAGTTTTTGGAAGTTGTAATAAAACTGCGTGTCTCAGTCGCTTTTTTCCATAGTTTTTAATTGTTAGTCTTTATGAAAGGGATGATTACCATTGTTATTATCACTGATTCCAATACATTGCTGCAGTTTTCTGTCATATGCCCAAAGATTTTTGTAATCAAGTTTTGAATGTTATTGTCATTTTCTGTAAGTCAAGAGATAATAGTGACACCCGTGGCGAAAGTCGACATTTTTCTTCCCCATTGGAGTATCGAATCGATTCCTTTCTGACTTATTATTTTTATTGAATGACACAACTTTTAACGTTCTAATAATGATCAACTTATGAATTATTTTAATCGATAATTTTTTAATCGAGTTGTATTTTGATATAAATCCGTTACTTTTTACCGGTTTTTTAAAGTTTGAACAGCCCTGGCGCGCCATTGTGATTTGTGGTGGTTGGTGTTCCTCGGTTTGTCAGTTTCGTACAGCTTGTGTGTTTTTAATAAGATTAGGGACAGTAATGAATATATTTTTTACGAATGTTATACTACAAAAAACAAAAGTGACAATAATGCGTGCCGAACCTTTTATACCTGACTAACGAGCAGCTTTGAGTCACCACGGTTAGTTCAAATTGATGGCTGAGGTTATTTGTTGTGACATAGCTAGCTATATAATATCTGCAACAATTTGTCATCAGCGTTTAATAAAATTATCGTATAAATGTTACGAGGCATACAGTAATACAGAATTTATTTACAATCGAAACTATTGAGCACAGTTCATTGACAGTTTGAGCATGTTCTTTCATAATTTTACACAATACAAGCACCGCGACCCTTGGCGTTGGACATGAGCTTTACAAAGAACTTAAGTTTTTTTTCTTTAGTCACTTGTGCTTGTGTTCCTGCAATGTGAGGTACAGTTTAATCAGTAATGGGTTTAGCACAGTGTGTAATTCGCCAATTAATTCCTAAGTCCAATAAGTTATGCAGCTATCATACTGTGCAAGAATAAATGAACCTCAAAGTAATATGATACATCCCAGTGTCATCAATTACTAGCTGGAAGAAACATTGCTAGTAAACATAGTTTACATTTTGATTACAGAATTAATTTTAATAGATGCTGTGTTCACTTTACTGTTTTACTTAAACATAAGTTCAATTTTTATTTATTTAGATTAAAGCATGTCAGAAGTGTTGTACTATTTTATTTGGTGATTGATGTTTTTGACTTATTTTGAGGCGTTCAGACAAGTTTAAATGTCCAGTTGATTGTGATAGGCTGAGTTAATTAACCGATTTGAATAAACTAACCATTACATATCATTTGGTTTATAATATTATCTCTTTGTAATGAAATAATAGCATGTACAGGATCTGCAACATCAGTTTTCTTTTTATTATAACTAACAAATGCTTAACATTTTATTAAACGGTGGCCTCAAGTTTAAATGTATAATACATTTAAAATTGAGAACTATACTTTTTATTTACTGTGTGTTTATGTTATTTTATTTTATTATTTCCAGAATTTCGGAATTATTTATTCTAAAAAGATACAGAAAAGTAAATTACTGGCATCATTGGGTGCAATTGTTTCTCTGACTTACAATAAATAATTCCAAAATAAAAATAAATTGTGATTAGATTGCCTCCACTTAATAGTTATATTTCAAGAAACAAGAACATTGATAGTTGAATAATATATTTTAAAATCCAAGCATGCTGATAACAATTGGACCCAAAATGTAATTTATTGGAGCATTTTCCTTACATCTGTTTTGTGCAAATATTTTGAATATTCCTCAAGGCAACTTTGTCTAGCAGTGGAAGTAACCAATTATTTTAGTACACTTATCACAAAGTATGGCCGTGAGTCATTGTAGGTCAACTATTTAAATTTACTCATTAATTTGATAAGCATGTTGGGTAATCGAGCCAATTAGACTTTTACAAACATTAATTGTTAGGAATCCATAGCTCCTTCCTGATAACTAAGGCTAATAGAATGGAGGTGCATCCTTTATTACATTATTATATTTATATCATAAATAATGTTGCTTTTTGTTTATTAATACAACACCGACACTGGCCTGTGATCAGTAGAATATATACTCTATGTAGTAGTAATAAAACCTTAAAATAATCTTTAATGTGACCCATCAACTATGTGTAGCAATTATTATGAGAGAAAAGGATGAAAAAAGTGAAGACCCCAGCCATTTCAAGAAAATAATTTAAGAAATGGTTTAGCCAAAATATTGAAAAAAATGTTTTCTAAGTAAAGTGCAGTGCGTTGTATGTAATGCAATAAATAACAAGCAGTTTATTTGTATTCTTTGCATGTGCAATGGCAGTCAATCATAACTTGATAATGTGTTTTGCTTGAGGATAACAAACATTGTAGCATTGACTCCTTTGAAGTAAGCATTGAGTTTCTTGTGCTCTTGAGCTAATCCATTGGTGTGTATTTGTGTAAGTATGTAATTTGATGTTTACCACATAAAAATCATCATAACTGACTTATTGGTGTCAGTGATTTGTGCTCTTTTAATTTTATATTTATTTGTGAACCATATTATGTATTGTTTAATTTTAATATGTATTGTATTTTTGTCTAGTGTGTTTTTCAAAATACTTATTTATGTACTTCACTAATTTTGACAGTTGGTACTGCTGCTGTAATTTTACTCTCTAGTCTGCTATGATATGCCTCAGTAGAGCATACATTTTGTGCAAATAGTAACCATTTTGCATTTGTACACAGGCATCTTCAGAGTGGTCACTGAGTAGGGGCAGCGATGGAGGCTGGGGCGCGTGCCCTGGACGTGCTCCCGCTACTCCAAGAGCGGGTAGCGGCCCTGACCGGCGGCCGCGACCGCCGTGGGGGACCCATTATATGGTTCCCGGCGCATTCCAGGCGAGACCGGGTCGCGCCAGATGACTATAGGCGTTTGCTGCACTACTTGATCAGTATTCCTAGGTAAATATTACATTGTTATTGTTAGGTCATCAGCCGCATAGGGCGACTTGCCGTATGCTGCGTCAAGATGGTTTATGTTGGCTCTATGAAACACTCACTGCAGCTTAAAAAATACGCAGTCTCCAATGTCGCCAGTGGTTACTTTCGTTACCAATAGGAAACTTAAGCCTAACCCTGCGTCCTAACTGAAAGTGAGTATCGCGCGATTTCCCTGAATAATGACTTACGCGACTTTATTGATCGCGCGAGTATGTCATACATATAATCATATTCATATCAACGAGCGCGACGATCGCCTACTCGCGCGACATTCTTTTTCAATTAGGATGCATTCTTATAGATGTTTTTTTTGTTACCTATTGTGTTAGTGGTTTTACTTTATCCACCTATTAAGCTAGGAATTGCCTGAATAAGCTTAAAGATGTTTGTACTATAAATAGACTGTTACAAAAAATGGGGGTACCATTCTGCCTGTTTTGATGTAGGTCAATAGAGCAGACAATGCCAGGCAGTTAGGTCTAATGAATTCTATTTCTGTTGGGAGTTCAGAGGGTAACATAGTACCTACCGAAATAAGAGCTATTGATATGTTACTCAAAGTAATCTCTGTAATGCTGAAAGTATCAATCCAGTGTTTCGAGGTAGAAGGCGAATAATGGGTATTATCATTCATTAATATGAAGCTCGAACAATAGGTCTCAAGGCTCAACATACTAGTCTACTTCAAAGAAATTGTGTACAGTATGTTAGCTTTCCTGTGGTTAGTAAATATTCCATTCAGCTTCAATTTGTTCTAATGAGTACTATTGCCGCTCAATTATCATACTCCACTTACAATACACACAATAAATATGATAGGTATGACCATTAATACTTCTAAAGGCGCCTGCTATATTTGGAATATAATATATTAGTCGGAACTCACATAAATTATAGCTATTGACCGAAATTACGCGATTGATATGAATTATTTTAATATGTCTTTGGTTATTTACTTTTATTATTATATCAATTGATACATCATTTGCACTTTGTTTTAGTGATTCGGTGAGATCACATGGATTCACAATATTGATTGATATGAGAGGTTCAGCATGGGCAGCAATAAAACCAATCCTAAAAGTTCTGCAAGAACACTTCCCTTCATCCGTCCATCAGGCACTGGTAGTAAAACCTGACAATTTTTGGCAAAAGCAACGCACAACCATAGGAGCACATAAGTACAAGTTTGAGGTAAGCCTTATTTATGAAGAAATATGAATTTTAAAAAAAGAAGATATTTTCGACATTTAACTTCAAAAATAATTTATTGTTATTTGATAATATGAATTCTCTTTCAGACGACAATGATTAGCTTAGAAGCACTGCCTAAAGTGATAGATATTTCGCAACTTACACCTGATTTAGAAGGTACACTGCAATATGATCACGCGCAATGGATAGATCTTAGACTGGTAAGCATATTCATACATTATTCGGAAGTCTAAATTGTACAATTACAGGAATTCGTTGTAGAAGATTGTGAGTAATGCTATCGTACTTCCCATATTGCCCACACCTTTCGGTATGCGCCATACGTGCGCTGACGCACACTCAGACACCAATGACGTCATGATCATCGCGTTGGTGAAACTGTTTTAGGAGCGCGCGTATAAATACACAAATTATAATTATGTTTCCTCGATTTAAGAGGCACACAACCTGGAAAAATAACTAGCACTTAAAACAGTACCGACTTCTCTGCATATCAACGTTTAGCGGAGCTGTAAAACGAATGCGTTAACTGTTGTAATGATAGAAACAGTCAACATATTATGTTTCGCAGAAAAGTATAAAGCAATGTAGTCGGCGATTTGGTGAAATGTTTCTGCTATCCATTCCACTCGCCACCACTCCTCGTAACTTAGTAAGCGGGACGTAAATAATGCGGTGTCTGACTATTGTTAGTTGGATACCCTTATTCAGAGAGTGAAGAAGTCATACCTAAGTGAATCTCACGTTTGTGTCAGACCTTTATTAAGTTAAGGTTATATGTACGACGAATTCCTGACGTTATTTTTTACCGTGAATAAATCTTACATGGGGTGTTGTTTGTAGGCTTTGGAGGAGCTAATGTGGCAAGCTGGTGAGCTGCTAGACAGGCTCGATGACCTACAAGAAGATGTCGCTAGGGCAGACTTCGCCGATGACGTCACGGGCGCAAGGAGAGCGATCGACGCGCACGCAGACATCAGCAAACGGCTCGCTAAGGTCCCCGTCGATGAACTGGAGGGGCAAGGTACTTGAATACTTTAATTTAATCATAATGCAGAAACACGAACCTGCAATATGTTGGCTGTGAAAATCTACAAGACTTGCCATAATAATTCTCAATTTCGCAACAATTACCTGTTCACTTTCAGACGTAATTCCAAAGGGGTAATTTAACTCGGTAATCAAATAGTTAGAAGTGCTAAATGCGTTTATAATCATCGATCGCATAATTACGTATCCATATTCGTTTAAAGTATGCACATAATAAATGATAAAGTGCATTAGAAAACGTTAAATTGCGGAATTGGTTGTCTATTTATTTTTGATTCATATAACGTTTGTCATGGTTGAGCGGCGGGCTGGCAGGCAGGGCCGGTGGTCAAGCCGTTGTTGTATAACCGTTGTTGTTTCAGCGCGGTTTGTCTGCGCACGCACACGCCATAGTGGAACACTGAAGGGTGTCGTGTTATGAACATTAGTGTTAGTGATGTGTTTCAATTGTTTGTGGTGTTCTGAACAGCCTGGTACGGTAGCGTTATAATTTGTATATTTTTCGAAAGTAAATTTTTGTCACACTCCTTTATGTCAAGCTAAACTAATGCTTGTTAGGATAAGTTTAGTGGAAGTGGGGGGGCGGCCTCTTTCGGCGTTCCGTTTACTGAAGTTAGAAGACCGCTAAACTGATACCATTTTCATCTGCAGTATACAGAATGCATAAGAACTATTTTATCTAATAGACAAGCAATGTTAAGACGATTTGTTGCTTAATTTTTCGTGTTGAAACATAGTTAAAACAATAAACCATACTCATTTACATATCTAATGACTTATAATGAGTTTCGCCTATTTCTTGTATCGTTGGATTACAGAAATTTGCATTTGCACCAAACAATGTTGTATGCATTACTGTTACATATGCATTTAAAAACATATTTACTATGCAATTCTTAGATGGAAATGTTCTGTCGTACTGATGAAAGGTGATAAGTTAGTAAAGCAATACACTATTTGCAACTTTCAGAAGTTTATGATTTCCGCCTCGAATTTGTTTCGGTTTATAAAATCCGCCATGTTGAGTTTCTGCTTGATTTGCGACTGCATTGACCGACTTAATATAACAGAGTAATAGACAAAAATATTTACTTTTGCGCCACAATATAATACCTACAATGTTGTCGATAACGTTCTCTTATGTTTATGTTGGCTACTAGTTAAGTTCGCTGAGAAACAGGTGGCCAGTGTAAAATAGGTAAAATAGTAATATTTTGCTGCCAACAGAGCGGTGGTCAACTGTCTAGTATCCTGTTTACATTGTAATGGTAACTGAGATTAAATTGTTCTTCAACAACGGTTTTTCATAACACCCTTATGTTATGCAAAACCTATGTGGTAATGACCGTCCTATCTTGAAGCAGAGTTGGTACTCTCTCAGGCGAGTAGATCTAAGTGCTAACGACCTTAAAATTGAAACACAAATTATTTCTTCAGGCGAACGTGTCCTACAACGCTTAGAAGCAGCGGAAGCCGTCTGCTCCGAGGCTAGCGGCAGCGGAGGCGAGGCCGCGTTCCACTGCGGCTCGTCGGGTGCTGTACGCGCGCAGCTGTCCGCCGTGCGCTCGGCCCATGCGCATGCGCACAAGCTCTGGCAGCACAAGAAGATGCAGCTCGATCAATGCTTCCAGCTGAGGCTGTTTGAACAGGACTGCGAAAAGGTTAGTTACTTTATTCAATTTCCATCGCGCGAGTTCGCCGAACGGACTCATTATTTAGTTTAAAAATAAAACCTTTTGTTTAACTAGGCACTGCATAGTTCTCCTCTCTTTAGTGCCATGCTTCCTTGATCTATGCGCGTTTCTTTTTTAAAATCAAATAACTGTTCAATAGATGTCGGAAGAGTGACATACTAACAAATGTGTTTATTGAAACTACGTCTAACTAAAATTGTCATTTATAAAACTTAAAATTAATGTCTTTTCTATATTTGTACCTTCCATTATATTACAGTATTTTGCGTAGATGATCCTCAATATCTATGATACATAAAATACATGGTTACAAACTGGAAATAATCAGTTAGATGTAGATCTTACCTTCAAAACCAATTAGAGACATTTCAGGCAAACTCAGTATCACAAATCTCTCATAAAAATACTTATACATTCCCCAGATGTTGGAGTGGATCGTGAATCACCGCACCGCATTCCTGGCGACTTACGTAGAGATAGGCCGCTCGTGCGCCGCCGCTAAGCGGCTGCAGGAAGAACACGCCAGGTAACTATAGTGCAAGCCGTTAAGGCGAAAGCGCCGGGTAGCTCGCAGTATGTGGTTGAATGTTGATCGCAATCTGATTCACAAAATTACGACTGTAAAAATATATATTTATAGAATTATAATCATTAAAATCATGAATCAATGTTAGATTTGACCTCCAATGGCATGATTTCATGAAAAAGAAATCGCAAAAAACGTAACAAATTTTGAATTTCACTAGCTACCTTCGCGCACACAACGAGTTTTAGAATAGGATCAACTTACACGCAGACCTACCTGTGTGACGGTCCCTTTGAAAACTTGGTTTGTCTTTATTACAGTATTTTTATCTCGAGACGCAAACGCGAGCTTTACTTGTGGTAACCAAGTATATAAACACGCTGTGAATGTGTGCGTGAAGACGAGTACTGTTAGCACATAACACACACGCAGACACCACACACACACAACACACACACACCACATACACACACCTCACACCACTTACACATACCACGTACACTCAAACACACTTCCGACTTCGCCATTCGTCTCGGACGGTACCGAGAGCTCCTGCTTTAAACACACATTTACAGCGTGTTTTTACACTTGGTAAACACAAGTAAAGCGCGCGTGGCTTGCGTGAGATAAAAATACTGTAACGCCCAGGTACAAAGTACTTGGTACAAAGTCTCTGTTTATAATACGTACATTCTTAACATTGTGACCTTACATGTGAAGGCCGTTTTATCTGCTACTGTCCTACCACTTCACGTTATGTTATTATCTGCACATAGGGTAGACAAAACAATCTGATTTTTACTCCATTAGAAATGTAGAAAATAATCGACGTTTTATCTAAAAGTAATAATATTATGTTCCTGCTCCTACTTGTTTATAATCGCACATAATCTACTGGTTTGTACGACAAGATATTATAAAATATTGAATAAGCAAAAAGAGTATGTAAGGATCTTAGCACGTCACATTTGGTATATTCTACCTATTTCTATGAAAAAGAGGCATGAGCGTGAATCAAGACGAAAATCCCGTATCTAGTTAATATAAACTAAATCATTCATTCATTTACTGACATTCGACATTTTAAAAATAAACTTAAACCGTGTATTTGTTCAGGTTCGCAGCTGCCTGTACGGGCGGTGGCCGGCCGAGCGTGGCCCGCGTCACCACGGCTGCTCGTCGCCTCGCCGACAAGCGACACTACGCCGAGTCCGAGATCTCGTCGCTTGCGCACCGCCTCGAACGGGCCTACAAACAACTCTCCGCTGGTTAGTGTTACTTAGTCGTGATGTATCGTGATGCTCCGAGGGTATTATATTACTTCACAGTGGGAAAGAGATGGCGATACTTATATTTAATTTACTTTAGCTACTCTTGATTATTACTGAATAAAATTTAAGGCGGCCCTCGTCGTGAACTTGTGAGCTGAATGTCTGATAGACCCAACAAGAAAAGTGAACAAGTCTAGGTTATAAGTGCTCATTCTTCCTGTGTATGAGAAATGGGATAACCACCGGCCGGTATTATCAATAATCGTTATTACTTCCGTATTTTGACCTGTTCTAAAATAGTACCACGGTAATGTAATTGATCGTAACTTGAAATTAAAGTAATCAATATAATTACTGGTAATTTTATATTGACAGACTCGCAACTTTCTAAGGTTTTAACTAGTTTCCATCAACCTGTTTATGTTCCGATACCAGTAACTTCACTCTCATTATATTTGCCGATATCTGTCTCAAATGATGCGGCTTAATTTGCGATATTCTTGCTAAAAACAAAAGAATCGCAAAAGATAACGAGTAAGAACAGGACCAGCAGTGCTATTCTGTAACCATCTCACCGTGAAAACTTAGGTGAAGTGAGCGTGGAGTGAGCTGTCATTCCACAGGGATTGACACTATTGACAGCTCACTTCACCCAAGTTTTCACGGTGAGATATTTGCAGAATAGCATGGCAGGTTTCCTTTCTAAAAGCCAGATGCGTATTGAGGTTCTTTTATTTTAAATCGTCAGTCAAACATCATTGTCTTTCTTTTGAGGTTTCATAAAATGTTAAATGCCTCGTTGGTCTAGTGGTCGCAAGCGGTAATGTTCAGCATGAGGCCCTGGGTTCTCTTCTCAGGTCAGACAAAGTTGTTATGGCTTTTTCCATATAGGAATTTCTCAGTAACAGCCTGGAGTTAGAATTAGTGCCCGGTTGATGGCAATAAGCTCGCCCCCCTATTACATGGGACTTACACATAACTGGTGATATGTAGGTTTACTATAGGTACACCTCTGCCTAGCTTATCCGGAATTACATGCGCGTTATGTTATATGAAATGTAATATAAACTTGTTTGTTGTCAGGTCTCGAGGAACGTTCAGCAGTGCTGTCTCTCTCCGTTGTGTTCCACCACAAAGCGGAGGCCTACGTATCAGCGGTCGGTGGCTGGGGCGCCCAATGCGCAGTGGCTTTACAACTGGCTACTGGGCAGGGCGGAGCACCCTGCAACGATCCGAGAGCGCTCGAACAACATGCGCAGAGGCATCGGCAGCTGTATGAGCACATGTGCCAAGCTTATACTGAGGTTAGTTCATATAATAGCCCTGTTCCGACTAAACATAAACAATTGATGAACTATGCCCGTCTTTGAAATTATAAGAAAACTAGCGACCCGCCCCGGCTTCGCACGGTTTTTACGGCTTGAAAAAACATCGAGATGAATGAATTTGAAATTCTCTAAATGATGGTGAAAACCGCATTAGTCCGTTGCGTAGTTTAGAAGAACAATGCAGTTACACAAACACAAAATGCAACATTAATTTATAATATGTGTAGATAGAAGAGAAAGACATAAGAATTGATTGTGTGAAACTGGTCATCTCTTAGCTACCAGGGCTTATTTTAATTTATTATTTTAATTTAATTTAATTTTGGATTGTTTATTTTTAATTTCTGTTACGGACGCTTTTCACGCTTTGCATCGTTCTCACATGTATAACTTCAACATGAATGATGTAACCAATATTTTGTAACCATATCATGATTCAAATGAGTGTCCGTGGAGTTTCTTGCCCGTTCTTCTCCATAGGTACCTACTACGCTTTGGAATGGGCAACTAGCTTCATCTTTCTGACTGACCGACCCCCTTCACAATTCAAAAGTGCCTGTAATGGGTTTATTTGAAATAAATGCTTTGAGTTTTGAAAGATAATATGACTAGGATGACCGTAAGCTCTCAGATGACGGCTAACATGTATGGAATAAGACGCGCTGGGCCGACTTCAAATGAATTGGTAAAGCAGCAGAACGATAGTGAATAAAATAAGGAAATAGCCATGATGCTTTGGCTTTTCTCTAGCTATAATCGCGTTAGTTGAACAGTAAAAATAAACTTGTTTGTTCTTGTTTTAGGTCCATTCTACAAGTAAAAAGCTATTGTACCAGCTGGATCATCTTGTTCAAGTGTGCCATCAAACTGATCCCGCTGATATGGTGAGAATATTTTTCATGTAAACTGCGGTTCCACATTCCTTAATGTAACATTATTATTTGCCTGAACAATTTGGAACTGAACCGATTGCCTCTGTGATGAGCTGTTCTGGGGTGATGTTCCAAACGAACTGGAAAACTAGACTGAGCGGTACCAGGTTGCAGAATGCGCTTTTGGCGCTGAAAATAAGCCCAATCTGTAAGAATCCCAATTTTGTATAAATCTTCTTCATGGGGTAACTCTGGCTTCTTGATTTAACTTGTTTCACAATAGGCTTACTACATCTTCCACCTGCAAGATATAATGATCAATAATAACATTACCCCTACAGAACGACGGCACGGTAAGCAGCGCGGGCAGTAGCGGCGGCGACCCGGCAGCCGACTACAGCTCTGGCGCGAACCACGTACTAGCTGTCATCCATCAGATACTAGGACATCACAGGGCATTAGAGGCGAGATATCACCAGGCCAGGCTCAAGCTGCATCAGAGGCTCGCCTTGCTGTTGTATAAAGAAGATTGTAGGCAGGTGTGTGGTATAGCAAAATCAACCCGTAACGTTCCCATTGCTTGGACACAGGCCTCCTCTCTATGTGAGAGAGTGGTCCATAATCCACCACGCGGGCACAGTGCGGGTTGGTGGATGATACATGTCTTAGAATTTTTGGTCCTAGGACAAACTGGTTTCCTCATGATGGGAATTATATAACAACATTAATTTTCACTGCAAGAAGGACACATATGAATATTCGCTGTGTGTTGTGTGTGTGTGTGCTGTGTGTGTGTTTGTGTGTGTTTGTGCTGTGTGTGTTTGTGCTGTGTGTGTTTGTGCTGTGTGTGTGTGTGTTTGTTTGTGTGTGTGTGTTTGTGTTGTGTGTGTGTGTGTGTGTGTGTATGTGTGTGTGTGTGTGTGTGTATATGTTGGTCACTGCACTGGAAGAGAATAAAGCCCGCTGGGAGAATTCAGTAATGAAACGTTTATGTCTAAGCAAACTTGCTGAAAAAAGTTGTAATGGCAATGGGCAGGCCATGTAACGCAAGACGAACAACGATTGTCGTAGACAAACCCTCTGTGATGGTTAAGACGAATTGGTCGTCATAACCAACTGGTCGTCATGGGTCGCCAATGTATTCGAGCGAGCGGCCCAGAACAATAGTACCAGTTGTAAAAACCTTTGTAGTCTCTGCCTTAGTGGACGATTTTGCTTTCGCTGATATGATAAATATGAAACTTGCAGCAACCGCATCATTAGTCGAGATAGTAGTCAAGCGAGCCCGTCAAATATTATAAACATGTGCGGTCCGACCCCCGTCAGGAACGAAGTTCCTTTTCATGTATGATTTAAAACAAAAACAAAATTTTCGCAGCCGCCGTCTTGTATTTATATTTTGATCTCACTATAGACTTTAGCACCCTCGAGAACTATGAAAAGGATATCAATGATAAAACATTAGAATTTTTTTGCAGCCGCCGTCTTTTTTTTTTTTTTTTTTGAGGATGGGAAATTATCAAATAACTTCTCCCGCTCTGGGTGGAGCGGGAGGGCGTGTCAGACTTTTACTGACTAAAACCCACCCGTGTTCCTTCCGTTGCCTGTGTGCCGAGGTCGCGATATCCCTTTCAGACAAACCCGCAACCCCGGCAGGCAGCCGCCGTCTTGGATTTACATTTTGACCTCACGATCTGTGTAAGCACCCTCGAAAACTATTAAAACGACACCCATGACGAAAAGTGTGAAAATTTTGACTAAATTCACACTCACTCCCTCTCTCTATCGAGAGGGAGAGTTTTATACTCTCGACTGTGTTCTTCGAATTCGAAGAGAAAGAGATAGAGAGAGAAAGTGTGAATTTACATTCTCTCTCTCTAAGAAATTCTACTTACGTTGTTATGCTATGAATATGATGTCTTATTGCAATTCAAACGCTTACGAAATACTTTGTGTTTGTCAGGGCTTCACAGTGTTGTAATGCTATCTCCTATGATATTTGAAAATATATCGCACCTTTGGTAGAACAAGGGCACAATTGCAGTTTTTGCAATTTTACAGGAGAGTAATTTTAAGATATTTTTTGTACTTAATGTGGTCTAGCTATGTTAATAATGTTCCACTATTTTCATCTGGCGGTTTTTTGAAGGAATTAAACGAACGTCTTTGTCCCTCCAGTTCAAAGGGCCTTTTTAAAGCATTTCTGCATATTTAAGTCATTTTGGCAATTTATGACAATTATGCCCTTGTTCTACCAAAGGTGCGATATGTAGATGTAATAACCCTTTATAAGCTTTTTGGCATTAAATATCCACATGATGGATTGGAATACCTAGATTACTTAATGTGGTATTATGTAAAGAGAGATAAGAAAGCGTTATTAAAAAAAACAATATTTATGATATGACTATAAAAATGTACTTTGTTACAGGTCCTCGATTGGTTGGCAAATCACGGCGAAGTATTTTTACAGAAGAATACTGGAATAGGAAGGAATCTCCATAAAGCTAGAGTTTATCAGAAATCTCATGAACATTTTGAAAATGTTGCACAAGTAAGTATGAAAGAATGTATGTAAAAGTCCTTTGCAAGTTAAGCTTGCTACTCAAAATAATTGCCATACATTGGATCTAGAGGTCTAATTACAGAATTAACACACTAGTCATAAAAAAATGTTCCATTGACTGAGTACCGGTAACTCCCTTATCTCCTAGCTATGATCTTAAACCGTAGTCGAACCATTCTTCATTACGGTACAACTTTGTCCAAATATTATAATCTCACTTTTCGTCATCATCTGCCAAGCCATTTCCCAATTACGTTGGATTCGGCTTCCAGTCTAACCGGATGCACCTGAATACCAGTGTTTGACATGGAGCGATTGTTTATCTGACCTCCACTAACCTACTGTGTAGCACGTTACCCCCTTGGTATGTTTGGTTGTCAGATTTCTCGGGCCTCTGACTACCCGTAAGGACTGTCTAATGTCTACGAATGACAGCCGGGACCAACGGCTTAACGTACTTTCTGAGGCACGCAGGGGTCTCGATAAGTAATGGATGGTAACCCATCTAAAAACTGACCTCGGCAAGCGTAGCCCAACCTCGCAGCTCGACCCGTGCGGCTGTTATAACCTTTCTCTTTCAATGTTTTCCAATAGAACACATACACGAACGCAGAGAAACTTCTCGCCGGCGCCGAGGAACTGGCCCGGTCTGGCGAGTGCGATCCTGAAGAAGTGCTGGGCGTGGCACGAGAGTTGGAAGCTCATGTCGCGGCTTTCGCGGCTCGAGTTGACAGGAGAAGACGGCGACTCGACCTCGCAGTACTCTTGTATACGCATGAGAAAGAGGTTTGTTGTGTTGTTTTCTATCATAAAGTCTAGTCTTTGGTAATTATCTTCGTCAGTTTTCAAATTCTTGCCTTTTTCAAGTCTTATAATACCACCACATTATACACCTTTTGAAGCTACGGCACTGAGCAGACTATTGCATAGAATACTTTATTCAATTCCTGGATCACAAAGTTCAAAATAGCATATACCTTTATCAAAATAGCATATACTTTTGTGAAAAACGGAACCCTTATTCGATCTCTCGTGTTGGCTGTCTGGCTGTTCGTCTGTCACAGCAAATTTGCTCCGAATCTAATGGACCAATTAAGTTGAAATTTGGTACACATATAAATGTGTGTATGTATTTCTGTGACCCAAACACGGACGTGTAACGTAAATAAATGAATTTTGAATATGGGTTTATTTTGTATGGTGGTTACTTTTGGGGGACAAATAACAAAATAAAACGTTTTGCATACTGAACCGTGTGACATATCAAATGAAAGGGGTTGTTGCGAGGACCTCAAACATATTTTTTTGATAATTTTAAACTAAGTACTTTTAAATATATTTATGAAAATTGACCATTCTCCCCCTTATCTCCGAAATTACTGAGCCTAAAATTTTGAAAAAATACAGTGAATGGTTCTTTACTCATAGATTACAGGAAAACCTATGGTCTTAAAATAACAGTAAACCTCTCAATATTATGCGTACTAACTTACATTTGCAGTTGAAATGTATGGGACGACATGTTTTTCAACTACAATGATAAGTCTGTTCTTGGGATTAATTCATCCCAACTACGGAACCCTTCATTGTGCGTGGTCAGACACGCACTTGGCCAGTTTTTAAATAGCCCTTAAGGTGACGAATATATTTTAAGAAACACACCAAATGATAAGGGGGAAGGGGCTCAACAACGTATGACATCGTGTGACCAGGGAGGACGAGTCATAAGGTTCGTGACATCACATGTATAAATCTAAAGTATTAAAACTCAAAACTGCAACTGTAACGGAAAACTTTAAAATAATACCGACTCTTATCTATATTATTATGAGATTTAATTTAATATTGCAAAATGAGTGACGTCACACCAGGACACATATATGACCACCTATGACAAAGACGGCGTCTCCAAAAATCATGAAATCTGCGTGACGTAATTTATTCGCTCCTCCTCAATAACAGGACGATGCTGATCCGAAGGCAGGACTGTCCATAGGTCATTGCAATGCATACAAGTTGCAAGCGTTTGTCCTGAACGTCGAACGCCGATTGATATTTTTATATTATCTCATCGTCTTCCACAACACTAGGCCGACAAGTATGGGTGGGTACACACGTGCCTGTTTTACGTGGATGAACGCCAGGTTCTAGCCGCGAAGCAAGCCTTATGAGTTTGGCCTTAGCTTAGACTTTCACTAACATCTGTATGCTAATAATTGCCAAGAATCTCTTTTTTATTTAAAACTAGATTTTCCTTTTCATTTATTTCTTTAATTCTTATTCTCTAGTCGATTCGCAATAAATCTTTTCCTGGCGTGACGTTAAGTCATAAAACCTGTGGAATGTTTAAATAGATAAAAACTTTGCAGAAGAAAGGAACTTTAAAGCAGTCAGCATTTTCATCTGTCACTTAATTTTTCGTATTCGGGTAGGAAACTTACTAAGTACAAATTGGGAAAATCATTTTCCCATTTATGGCACGGAAAACAAACAACAATATTTATAACGTGCACGCGTATGTACGCAAACGGCAACAAGATGCGCCATGTGTAAAAAAAAACAACCATAAAATATTTCACCCCTAATTAATTGTTTCACCCAGATTATTTCATACTTAATTTTATATTAGCTGCTGCAATGGCTCGAAACATTGCGGAGTGGCGGTGGCGTGTGCGCATCGGACGACACGCCTGAGGCTGCGAGACGAGCTCTCGACCAATGCGCACAACATCGAGCCGCCAGCCTCGACGCCTGCGCAGCCACCATCGCGCAGGGCGAAGCACTGTTGCAAGACCTTCGGTAAGTCATAGTAATAATATCCTCTCGATCTAATCTCGGTCACAGCAGCCGTCATCACTAAATACTATTAGCGCTAAGCATATTTAAACATCATTGTCAACTTCAAATAATTGACAGCAATAGAACCATGTTTTAAATTTGTTTAGGGTTAAGGCTCGTGCAAACCAGCGCGACGCGACTCGAACAATGCAATTTCCGAAAACTGTACCGTATAACAATAACCGGTGTCGCGTCGCTCTAGTCTGCACGAAGCTTTAAACGTATTTGTGTGCAATTGATTCATGGTGCAAGTGTGCCTAAGTGTCACTTTTGTTTTCGAGATTTTCCTGTACAGTTTTATTCGTTGAAATGTATGGGGTGTTCATGTGATACATTTGATTGTATATACAGTGTGTATGACTAAGGGATGTGTTTTGATCAAGGGGAGGAGTAAAAACTTTGTTTTGTCTAATCAAAGTATTGGCTATTTTTTATATTTTTATCTAATACTATAAAATGTATGTAGACAAAACCTCACGAACAAACATTTGAAGAATAGCAAAGGTTCCCGATTTACGTAGTACACGCAAATTACGCACCCATACACATCCAAACGTTGTCGATTAGTTTGGTTTCACTCAGACGACCATTTTTTTATTTCGTTTTATTAAAATGTACCCTACACAATTAGATCATGTTCATTAACAGAGTAAAAGTAATATTATTGTCCTGTTATATTACATTCTGAAAACGTGGATATCGGTAGTAAATACAAAAGCACGCTTTATTTTAGTTGAGGTTGCTTAGTTGTCAATACGGGTCTTCTTCTTCTTGATTTTATCTGGCAACATTCCTATCGCTTTCAAGTTCACTTTTTGTTACGCACACATTTTCACCACTTCAATGTTCAAGGAGGTTTCAAAAAAACAAAAAAATAATAATATCTAAGATTTTATTTTATTGATTATGTTCATTCTAATATTTTTTCCACTCTGTCATAAACTGTCATTGAGATTAAAACACTTTTTTTTATTTGCTCCACTTGTTTCTTTTGCCTGCGTGTGGATCATCATTTTTCATCCCAAATATAGTTTATCGTAGAACAAAAACAAAGCTAATTCACGGTCGTACGCCAATAAGCTTTGTTTTTTTTCTATAATATACTACATTTTTCATCACATCACTTTACCAGCCTTTTGCTGGCACCCATATTGTGTTACAAGAAGAGGTCGTGACGCCATCAACAAAGACTCTCTTCTTAGCCGCATAGCACACGTATTAATTACCATTGTTTTTTTTTCTTAATCATAAATATTATAGAGAGGTATTGAAATCGTTATATAAACATCACGCATGTGTGAAGGCAAGCAGAAGTGTTTGCCTATATACATTTCGCGAGCCTATTAGCCTAAGATTATGATCACAACTAAGCCGTCGAGTTTCGGTGTCGATGTTTATAAAAGCCTTAGTATTTATTATTATAAGACAGAGACACACAAAGTTAGTACGTGTTGCCTATGTATTCGGTATGTATCGCCGCCGGCTACACTGGTCCGACTTGAGTAGCTCGCGACAGTGGAGACTGGACGAGTCGAACCACAGAGCGCGCGGGCGCTGCTAGAGATGCCATTGTCGTGCCATAGAAACCAGCGAGTCAATGGGCGTCCACAATTCTATTTACTATCTCGTGAAAACATACTCCAGAAGTTTTGTTACACGAAATTACAACACAATGAGACATGCTATTGCTTTTTTTATTATATTTACTCCACAAAGTGCGAATCTATACGAATAGAAACTGACAGCCCGTGACAGCAGTAAATTTGCGCTCAACGCAAATTACGCTACACGAATATTATTAGACTACCGCCTCTAGTCGCGGCGGTTCCGTGCTCTGTGAGTCGGACCGTGCGATTTTCCACAGCGAACTTGTATTCACTATTCTGTGCAAAGTTACGTGTGTCCCGAAGCCGAGTATCTGTTGAAGAGATAATAGTTTTCTTGTGACATGTGCCCTATTCAGACACAGTTACTGTGGCGCTAACTTTGAATGCGACGTGTTGGAGATCTGTTTTGTACTACCCAAAGTTCCAGTTCCACTAGTTTAGTTTCGGATAGAAATAATTCATTTCGGCTTCGCATCAGCTTAATGAAAATAGCTCAATCTCAAACTTACAACTTATATTTAGATTGACTGTCCTGATCTCTTACATAAACTACGTTTCAATGTTCCTCAGAGATCAGTTAGATTTAATCCGCCTATCTCCATTCCTTTTTCCTCTTCTAACTACAGGCAAAACTCATACATGGTGCGAGCGAGTAAGGACTTTAATATTCTTTGTAAAGAGTTCTCATTTGACCCATTTACTATCAATACCTATTCTGCACGCGCTCAGCTGAACGCTGACTTCTTTAAAAGTGCATAGTGCTTATTGTACCTTATTCATGTATTTATATATATAATATATATATATATATGTGTATGTATGTGTATGTGTATGTATATGTATACATACTTTATCTTTTTTATCGTGCTTGTTAGTGATCCTAAGATTTCTAATACTTATTATGTTTTTATCCGTGAGAACCTGTAATTGGCTGTATGTTTCATTTTCAACTGTTATCCATTTTTTATAGCTGTTGGTTCTCCTATCAATAAATAAACAATAAATAAATAAATAAAACTAACGAAACAAAACAAGATTCAAATTCAAAATATTTTATTTCACATAAACCTACAAGGGCACTTATGAAACGTCAGAAGCTAGGTGCACGGTTCCAATTGGTTGTTTCCTATGGAGAAGAGCCGGCAAGAAACTCCACGGTTACTCTTTTAAAAGTAAATGGTTTTTACAAATTTTCCAAATTATAGTTTCAAAAGCTTCGATCTGGAGTGGAATTAAAATTAAAATTCAACTATACAGGTATGAGAGGACAGTGTCAACATGTACCAGGTACTTAGCAAAATATAAAATGGTTCACAGATCTACAGTCTGTTATGTTTACAATGTTCTCACATTCACAAAATTTAAAAGAAAATAATCTATATAAAAGATAAATAAAATAATAAAAATAAAAACCTATTTATACCAAATGACAATGGTTGACACTATAGCTGTAACAAATCAATTTTAGATGAATCTTATAGCACCGAAAAGCCTCATTCCTCATTGGTATCATGATTGACTACCTAAGACCAGGGTCAGGAGTACTGATCTTATTCTTGAATAAGATTAAAAAAAAAAAAAAAGGAGAAAAAGTGCAATATTACAGTCTGGTCAAGACCAGACTGTAATATTGCACTTTTTAAAATGGTATTTAGAAGCCTTAATTTTCACTACTTTAAGATACTCACTATAACATTCTTGAGTATTATTCCTGTGACATCGTGGCTGTTAACGTACTAGCGATCGTGAGCATACAAATAGTTGCAAATGCACGACCTGGAAGCGGCAGTCTCGAATAATAAAATACGTGCTACACCTCGCTTAGCTGAAGTTGCAGTCCTGCGGCAAAGAGGCGCCGGCTTCGGCTTGTATACCCGGTCATCCAATGTACCTCTTCCAGGGACGCTGCTAAATCTTGGAACGAGTGACCTTTCTGCGGTTGTTAGGTTGCCAGCCAGATAGTATGGAAACGCATGCGGGCGCCGCGCCTCTCAATAATGTTCAATTGCATACTACACAAACTATTTACCCCCGCTGACTTTGAGGCCGTCAGCGGGCACGGGAAAATATCGCAAAGTAAACTTGCTTCTTAAAACTAATTTTAAGATGATCGTCATAAATTAATTTTTAATGCAGTCATTTTTAGCTTGCGCCAAAATTGCAGGCAGGGGCCGGTTTTCAACTTTTCTGAGTTTTAATCAATACTTAATTATTACTCTTTGCATCCTTTTAAATTTATGTGCAGGATCCCATGTTCCTTTTAATTTGTGAATGTATCCTCCGCGTCTCATTTTATGTTGGTACAAAATTTCTGTAACGTGGCTTGATTTGTATGAAAATCCTAGTTTTTTCGATATTAAAAATTCGTACACAATACACAATGCCGTCGTGGTCGCATCGCTCTCGGGACGTTACACAACGGTATGCGACCCAATTTCTAAGACGAACGCGCATTGCCGGAGCGTTACTCTGTTTTCAGTGAAATTTCAAGTGTGTACGGACACGCGATGGAGATATGTGGCTCGTACAATGTATAATTTATCAAAGCGTCTTACCGGATGAGATTGACGGCTGTCTGTGCGTAATTATTGTCTTGTTCCATTCCGAACTATCTTTTACGTCGCCAGTACATCTTGGAGGTACGAGAAAAATGTGACGTTAATGGATAATTTATTTTTGTACGGCTCTCGTCTTACATGGAATAGGTACTGCGATAGCTTGCTTACTGGTTTATATAAGCTTTCATAAATTGATGGTTTGTTAACAGTGTCTTTGTTGAGGCTCATGAACAAAAAGCTGTGCTTGAATGAAAGCGCGCCGCGCTTTGTGTGGCCTGTCACGCAGGCGTCAGCTACCTACGTGTTGGAAAATATGACGTGCAGTGTTTGAAGTGTATAATGAAGTTATTGTTCCTATAATATAACATAAAGAAAATGATTTGAGAACAATTCCTCCCGTACATTCGTTTTCTATAAATAATCTCATAATGTGTCATAAGTAGAACTTATTATAATTATTTTGGACTCGCCTAAAGTTCAATAGACATTATTTATAGAAAATGATTTAGGAATTGTTCTTAAATAATTTTCTTTATGTTCATCTTATTTATTCCAATTTGGGAATTGCCTGCATTCTGCAGGGTAATTGCGGTACACACAATGACAATCGATCGCAATGAGTTTCATTGTGACAGTTCACCCACGTTCATAGCGTTATTTACGTTTTTGACCAGACGAATTTTCAAAACCTATGAAGCAATTCTTCAAAACTCTCTGATTAAAAGTATGTTACACAATTAGGGTGCTGACTACAGGTATTCGTGCCAGAAGTGGTTGCTCAAATACTATTTAATTTATTGTGCTTCAATTAAATTACCAATCAAAGTTTTAAAGCTGTATGTCATAAACTGCACGTATTATTTTTCAAGCCACACGCTTTCTTCTCGGTTTTGTCGACAGATTCACAATTACAATCTGTCATTTTGTCTATTCTTCCGTCGACAAAACCCGTTTCTATAGTGGTCATACTACGCGTGCTGGAGAAGAAACCGTGTGGCTTGAAAGAAAATCCAAATCCTACTCATAGGGTAAACCCCTCCTTTACTCTTTCTTTCCCTCTATACAGGGTGGACACCACCAGAAACCAACCCCAGAAAGTTTATCCGAGACGACACAGAATCTACTTTTTTGTACACATTTGTCGTCGACCAAAGAACCTTCGACTATGAAAAGTATTCCGCAATAATAAAGTATTACCATGTCATACATTTATTTCGGAATCGGCACGGCTCACTAACGGATATCATTACCTGAGGGAACCCTCATTAGCATCGCTCCTCGCGGCCTTTCATTTCCTTCAAAGGTTCTGCAACAACAATGTATTGTGACATATTTTCCTTTACGCAACACAAATATGCCAGAACACACCTCAATGAACTAAAACTACGTGGGTTAATATGAATAAAACATCTTTTACATTTTAGACAAGGATGTCTACATCATAAAAGGAACCTTCAGCAAGGAAACTGCAGCTTGCTAGGTCCAAGGGGGGGAGGGGTCTGTGCTGAGTGATGATATATCAGTGAGTGAGTGAGTGAGTGTCAGGATCTTAGATAATTTTTGTAACGGGGAAACTAAATCTAGAAATAATTCGTAAATGGCAATTCAAAAAAAAAAAAAGCAAAAACTGTTTGTTAGATTTTCTTTTCAGTTTGATCGAATTTTTCATGATATTTTTCTTTTGTTTGACTTCAATTTTCTTCCCCATTGGAACTCTCTTTCATATTATTTTCTTTTATTTAGTGACTTTAATATATCTATTAAAAAACTGATATTACTAGTTACCTGTACTCTCATTTTTGATTGGTATGAAATTGACCGGCTCGAGCCTCATCTCGACGACGGATAATTTATTTTGCAGTTCGGAACCTACCGCATCTCTGGTAAACTTTAATGAACTATAAAACAGTCACTAATGATGTGGATAAGGTACGCTATTGAAAACTTTTACAACAATGGCAAAAAAAAAACTTGGTTATGTTTATAAAATATAAAACAACGCTTATAAAAACATATATACTTAAATATAAGTTTTTGAAGTGAACAGGCAAACTAAATTAAAAATCGATCACATACATAAACGATTGCTATCAATTTCGTTATATCCTCCGTGGACCTACCGAGACATGCCCTAACTATAAGGTCGGAGAACTCGACGGCTTCCGTCGCACGCTCGCCTCTTACTCAACGCGTGAAAAACTTGCTGTTTCGTTGACTCAATCCAGTTTGCAATACGAAATTGCTCTTATGACTAAGTTGCTAGTCCTTAGGTTCAAAATTCCTTATATAACCACTCAAGCTTTAATGAAGATACAAAAAGGAAAAAAACTTGGGACAAAATAAAGTAAAACGACAACTATTCTAAATCGACGAAACATAATGTTGTACTTACTGAATTATCTAAATTAGGCCGCAACTACTTTTTACATATTCTAAAATATGTGAGACTAATAGTATTGCATCTAGTAAGATACCTTCTCCTTTTATAGCGATACTCGTTTGTAAGGATTATAAATAATTGGTTCGCGATACAAAATGAATCAGCCCCTGTCTAACTTGTTTACCGTAACAGGAAAAGTGGACGCGGCATCGGCTTCGGGCTCCTATGGGATGACGGGGAACCTTTAAACAATGGCGAATGAGGCCGAAGTTCCACCGAACCCACCGAATCCATCTGTGTACTTGTACGAGTACATAGACAACTAGCACAATTATTACCAGTTTTTGTTGCACTTATTAAATAACTCACAGCGCAACCTTCGTTATAGGAGTACTGTGAACTGTCATTAAAGTTACTCTTATTTTATGTAGTACTAGCTGCTCGCCCCGGCTTCGCTCGAGTAGCACTAAGTACTTATCTACGGCGCACCTGTACCACACCTAATCTGTGCACTACCTACCCTACCTACCCTACCTACCCTACCTACCCTACCTACCCTACCTACCCTACCTACCCTACCTACCCTAC
Organism: Agrochola circellaris; assembly: GCA_914767755.1. Lineage (NCBI taxonomy): Eukaryota > Metazoa > Arthropoda > Insecta > Lepidoptera > Noctuidae > Agrochola > Agrochola circellaris. Next base: position 18,946,717 of record OU611840.1, on the reverse strand, counting down.
CTACCCTACCTACCCTACCTACCCTACCTACCCTACCTACCCTACCTACCCTACCCACCCTACCTACCCTACCTACCCTACCTACCCTACCTACCCTACCTACCCTACCTACCCTACCTACCCTACCTACCCTACCTACCCTACCTACCCTACCTACCCTACCTACCCTACCTACCCTACCTACCCTACCTACCCTACCTACCCTACCTACCCTACCTACCCTACCTACCCTACCTACCCTACCTACCCTACCTACCCTACCTACCTACCCTACCCTACCTACCCTACCTACCCTGCTTGTAATTTGATATGAACTTTATACAATAGCAATAGAGCTCAAATTGACTCAACATTTTAGTTAGAAAACGTTTGTATGAGAAAAAGAAAAGGGCTGTTTTTACGGTTTTTCCGGCAATTATTCAAATTTTTCAAAACCATCCTTGAACTTCAACGAACATTAAAAAAAAAGAATTGGCCAAATTGGTCCAGGCGTTGTTGAGTTATGCGCTTACCAACACATTTTGCGATTCATTTTTATATTATGAAGACTAGCTGACCCGACGGACGTTGTCCTGTCATAATTTTAACGTTCAGCTTTTCCCGAATTTGAAGATTTTCCGGGAAACTTTTCAAAATTTCTTTCCGTGAGATATTTTAAACATTTTAAAACAAAAAAATTCCAAATCGATCCAGGCGTTCTGAAGTGATGATGCGCTTATCAACGAACAAACAGCATTTCATTTTTAACCGACTTCCAAAAAGAAGGAGGTTCTATGTTGCAGCGTTTTTTTTTTTCGTTTTTTTTTTATTTATGTCCACCGAGTTCTCCTTCAATTGTGGATCAACAAAAAAATTTTTTTTTTTTAATTATTTGCTCTAGTGGTGTTCCCATATAAATTTTAGTAATTTGGCTTGGTGTCCACCGATTTCTCCTTCAATTGTGGACCATTAGTTAAAAATTCATTTTTTGTTTGAAAGGGTATGCTCTCGAGGTGGTCCCATATAAATTTTATTAATTTTCCTTGGATATTTTTTTAATTAGCTTCAATATTACGTATTTTTCCCACGTTGTCTATGTGGATGATATGATAAGTGCCTGTCACTGTTATTTACATAGCAGGTAGTGGTATTCGAATTCGTGTAGTAATCATTTTGGGTAGCTGTACCAAAACTAAAAAGAGAAAAATAAAAACTTGTCTTTGGTTTTGAATTTTCGTTTTTTGCCACCGACTTCCGAAATGAAAGTTATTTTTCACTACGTAGTGTTTTTTTTGGAAGTCTGTTTTTTTTATGTAGATAAATTAGTGGTAACTGCTGCTTGTATAATTATGTAACAGTGCCTATTCAAGTATGTCTGTTATTGATAAGATTTTATTAGGCTCGTGTGAAGCTGCCGTGAAGTATCTCATGGTCGTAAATAAAGATAACGTAATGCCTAATTACTATATAATAATTGCATAAAATTATTACACAGCAACACTCAACGCACGGTTGTTTATGCTGTTATAGTCTTGTTAAGTAAACATTTGTAGCGAAATCGTAACACATCATTGGTACATGTGAAAATACAAACAAAGCTTTAAGTCCATTTTGCGACTCAGACAAAACGAATTCGCATCAACCAATCAAATAATAGAGTGATGCACGTGTAAACAGAGGATTTATTTATTTAGACTACGAAACTTGCGTAGTTTTTATTTTTCCCGCACTAGGATACCCTGTGTCGCAGGGTCCAGTCTATTTCGACAGATAAGAGATAGATAGGTACATACTTAAGTATACATAGTGTTAGAACACTTGAACACTTTTTTTAAATTTTCTAACACTAAAATATTAGATAATATTGATCAATACCATTGTTCTATGGTTGTTATTTTTGGAAGCTATTCACAATAAATCTTTTGTTACTCTCCCTCAATATTAGCAGGGGTACAGAGGCCGAGGTACAGTTCGTTTTTTAACTCGGACTCGGAGCCTCCCGCTTTATTTGCTCTGTTCTCCATCCAATAGACTTTGTTTATGCTGGTACGCGATGGCCATCTTTTAATTACGTTTATTGAAAGGATCGAGAATTGGCTACTGGACTGTTTTCTTCAAATTTGTATGTTATATTTTACTTTGTAATATGGGTTATATCTGAAATAAATGTTTTTTTTACCAACGGGAGTGGGGCTTCCAATTTGTACAGAACATAATCTATCTATTTATATATAATATTCTATCTTTATATATAAATAAAAATGAAATGGTGTTCGTCGGCAAGCGCATCACTTGAAAATGGCTGGACTGATTAGACTAATTTTTGTTTTAAAATGTTCGTAACAGTCTGAATAAAAATATATGGAAAAACTGAACGTCCTTTTTCCTATGGAATTTTTGTATGATTTTTTTAAATTTAACAGTACAATGCCTGTCGGGTCAGCTTGTTTAATAAAAACAAAATGTGATGGCGGCCGCTGAACTAAAAACTGTCTGTTTCAAAAATATGCAATCCATGACAGATTAAATAGGGTGAACCACTAAAACTGACAAAAAAAAGAATATTATAAAGGCTCTGTTTTCCTAAGTTGAGCCCTAAACATCTAAAATATTGGAATATGTCATAAGTCATAACCTAATAATAGTCGGATAAAAATAAATTGAACTGCAGGTACAGTCAGCATCCAAAGACAATAATATATTTGGAATTTCAAAATTAAACATTATATAAATATTAAAACTAAAATATTTTTCTCTCGTATGTAATTACTAATTACTATAACATGTCAAATTGACGAAGTGTGTCAATCTGATTGAACATCAAGTTCTCAAACTACAATTTATTGGACCAGTCTTCTAGCATCACTTTGAAATTATTCCTTACTGTAGATACCTACGATTTTTTGAATAAGTAAGTACTTACTTAAATGGATCACAAAGAGTTATTTTCAAAACAATGCGGTTATTGTAAACTGATTTTAGTGTACGGCGAGTCGCTGCAATTAACAGCCACCGCCAAAAACATTGAGGCATCCATCGCGACGACAATACAATGTAAATTAATGTTATTTTTTTAAACATTAAACATTATGAAAATAAAAATATATTTCAAGTGGAAAGTTCATTGCGAATGTATGTAACCTACCTATAATGTAAAGTTTTGATTCAGTTCAGTTGCGTTTTGGTATTATTGTATTGTGTCTTTGTAAAAAGGATTGAGAGTATTATACTACTTAAATACTGCGCGAATAATAATGTGTGTATATTAGAATCACAAAGTCACACAATTATCAAGTTTTGGGAAATAAACTCAAGTGTTATACAGGACAAAACTCAAAATTCAATGCAGGCGAACTTTATTTGGCACTTTCCTAATACTAACGGATGACAAATCATCTACATAACGCTTATAATTAATTTATTAAAATTATGTGACAATGCATGTAAAATAGTAAGATTGTGTAATCATTATTATATTGATTTTTTTTTTCTTTCTAACTGAACAGACAGCTGTGCTGCTGGGGAGTTTGTTGCGCCACTTCTTTTTCCCAGCTAACGCACTAGGATGTGGTGAAGGGTGGGCGTTTTGGGGTTTCGAAAAGTGCTGATTCTCAGCCTAGTTTGAATAAATGGCTTTTGAATTTTTATAGTGCTGTGAAGTGATCACGTATGAAGAAAATGTTATCACAGGTAAAATTATTAAATGAATATTGCAGAATATTTTAAGCATACATTTCCAGACAAACTTTGTAAGAAAATTATGGTAGCTAATAATTCAAATGAAAATTTTCTTTTGCATTTGCTGCTGCTATTGTGAATTTTCACCGAGCCGCATTTTCTTTAGTAAATGTCTTATGTAATTTTGACTTTCGAAAAGCGCTGATTCTCAGCCTAGTTTGAATAAATGACTTTTGAATTTTGAATTGATATAGTGCTGTGAAGTGATCACGTATGAAGGAAATGTTATCACAGGTAAAATTATTTAATGAATATTGCAGAATATTTTAAGCATACATTTCCAGACAAACTTTGTAAGAAAATTATTGCAGCTAATAATTCAAATGATGAAAATTTTCTTTTACATTTGCTGCTGCTATTGAGAATTTTCACTGTGCCGCATTTTCTTTAGTAAATTTTTGTCGAATACTGCCGCGTTCGTCGGTTGCAGGCTCGCCGGCTGGCGGCTGCATCTCGCAGTCCTCACTCGGGAAAGAGCGCGGTGTGACGTACACTTCGCGCTCTAAACGCTACGGCTACGCGTTTTCGCGCCAGTCATTTTTATTCGAATGTACTTCCTTTTTTATTTCGCTAAGTTTTTAAGTATTTCATTCTGCTTAATATTAATTGCCAGCATTTTTAGAATCAGTAGAGCGTGCTTGTTCTGTGTATCATTTATTTTTGTGAATAGTGCAATTATTATTTCCACATTTTAATTTGTTTGTTTTGGACGCTAACCGAAGAAGCTTTGCGATAAAACCATGACTGACAGTTATTAATTTATTACGACGTAGTAGAAACGTATCGCCTTGCGAATTATCTTCGATGGCATAATTATAGGATCTACTTGACATTGTAAATACGTTACGGCGTCTTTTAAAATTATTCACCGACCTTGAAATTGCAGGAAAGATTGTTTACACTATAACACTATGTTTTGATGTGTAATAATTTTATCGGTGTGACTACCGGGCTTGCTATCGATGGTCAGTGCTAACGGTCCCCTTTTAATTATATCGATAAAACTGGTAGCTATGATTGAATTTCCGCAGAGGGGATTTAGTAAGTCTGGCGGTTGACAGGCTGGGTAGCTACTACTCATGAGCTTAATAACAGTTATTTGCAACTTTACTGTCACCTGAACTTGCAAATTAAATTCTAGATACGGCTTTATAATTAAATAGATAAAGTTTTCCATTATAATTTCAAAGGTTTCACTTCTTTTTTAAATGACTGATCACCTAGCGTTCGTTAAGCGAACTTATTATTTGTTAGTTTATTTGTTTTGAAAACATTCGTTCTGCGAACATGTGTTACGCAGAGAGCGTTCATTCGCGAAACAAACAGTTTCGTCAATTGTCCATTAATTAATAAATTACTAGAGGCCAAACCCCTAAAATGAGTGACTTAACATTATGTTGTTGATTTTGATGAATTAAATTTAAGTAAGGGTAGGGCCCAAAACTTATTTATTTATCAGTCGTGCCAAAACTTATCAGTTCATGCGTGAACTCCTTTTTTTTTCGAATGTAGGTTGGTTTTATAAAAACAACCTACATTCGAGAAAAAAAAACCAGATACGAGTGCACTTTAAACATAGGGCTAGATCCGGTCTGAAAAACAGCGGCAGTTAGGTTTCGTTGACGTCCGTCAAAGATACTAAGTACCTATCGTCGTTTTGGTGGAGGTTGACTCGGCCTACGTTTGGTTGAAATTAACAACAGTTCGCCCTTCTGCTTTGAGGCGAATTAATCAAAAAGATTTTCATCAATGTCAGTACATTTCGAAGGGAAATCAAAAGAGTTACAGCTATTCTGTTTTTATGTTTGCCATGCCTTTTTTTAGAACAAATGTTATTGCTGTTATCAACACTCCCTTTATTTGTTTATTTTATTTTTAAGTACTTAAAGCTAATATGAAAATATGGTTGTTCTAACAATCTGGACTCGGCGTAAAGTAATCAAGGTAATCTAGTAATTAATTGGTAGTTTTAGTTATGAACAAATATTAAGTTTTACCATTTCGTCCCATATTTAAATGTTACCGCTAGAAGGATGTTTTAGAAACCAATATGTATTGTGTTTCAATTACAAATTAAGCATGAAGTTGCAGCTTTGGAGATTAAGTATTTCATCAAACACGGCGCTCTTCATCTGCTACCAATTTCCGACACTTTTGAACACGCTAAAAAACCCGAAGCCCGTCCGGTACGTTCGTTTTCATTACAGCTCTCTTTCAGAGCCCCTTGTTTCACGAACAAAACTAAATAACAAACGCCATAATTACTCTTTCCCGATATTAGAGTGCAGTGAAATTTTTTGATGGATGAGATGGGAGTATTGTGGTGTTTGATGGTTGCATGGCAACAAGGCTCCCATACGCTACCATTTTATTGTATGAAACTTTTCAGTCAGATATTTCCAATACTGGTGGTGGTCCAGAGGCTTATGAACCTCAAAGCTAGCGGTTACGGGCTCGAAACCGAGGATCAACCTATTTTCATACCGATTCGTTGAAGTCTGACTTCGTAAAGATTTAGTTTGGATGAAGCACAATAACTTGAAATCATTGAAGATATTAACATCAAAACACTGCAGAAATTAAAAACGGTTCTATCTTTATGAAATACCTACATACCCTTTGCGTTTTAAATAATTGTGTTGCTATCCTTTTGGCGCGAACATTCCGTCTGTAACCTTCGGGTTTAATTTTCTTTACTAGGTACCTAAGTACTCCTAGCCGATTAACATAATCATATTCACATCTCACAAGTGCTTGCTGAGCTGCATCTTGCAAGTTTTGTCACAGTAACGAATATTTGCTTTCCTGAGTCCCTCCATACATAGATAGCCTATGTCAATCAGAGTCATGCTAAGGGTCGCCTAGCCCTCGCAAACAAACATGTCTAATCGAACTAAAGCTATACCTCGATCATGTCTTCATGCAGGCTCCTTTGAAGCTCATACGCATTATGGGATCGTCAAAGGTTCTTATATTTGACACGGGTAGATCTTTCGACACCAACAATAGAGGTGCTAAAAGGGATTATGGCTACGAATTAAATTAATTAGTCCTAAATGGTTAACTGGATAACTTTACTACCTATAGGTAAGCAACACCCAATGAAATCTGATCTCTCACGACTGTAGTAACGTGAATTTGTTTCACCTATATTTATACCAATTGACAGTCAAGTCGGTAAACTTCTCAGTAACGAGGGTCGCGGTTTTGCTCTTTCGTTTTAGGTATTTGGAACCGGTACGGTCGGCAATAAAATGGTGGTTAAACTCTATCTAAAGTTTCAGCAGAGATGAATGACACCTTGCTTATTATTACTTGTTTCTTACAAATTATTCAGAACTAGTAAATGATTAATATTAAATTAGGTTCTATAATATAAAAAAATCCGAAATGATCAGTACTGTTGTCGCTGACAGTACATAACTGTGTGGTCATACTTGTAGTTCACTATAAACGGCAGTGGAATTTCAGAAATCTGAATTCATAGTTTAGTTTCAGTGCCAACTGCCATTCAATCTAGATACAAACGGCTCCAAAAAACGATACGCCGTAGTTGACACAGTGGTTGACCTATTAACTTCTTTCTATAAGATGGCAGTTCAAATTATTACGTGACGATCTGGACGTGTTCTTGCCAGATTGTTGGATATGGAGGAGACCTTTGCCCAGCAGTAAGACAATACCGAATAATCCTATTATTATAACCTTTATTATTATAAATGCGAAAGTGAGTTTGTTTGTTACGATTTCACGCTATAACGGCTGAACGGATTTGAATGAAATTTGGCACATGCGTAGACCATGACCTGGGTTAGGACATAGGATATTTTATCCCGATATTCTCACGGGATCAAGACTTATGCGGGTGAAACCGCGGGGTGCAGCTAGTAATAAAATAAAAACAAGTTATTATGGGGTCTATGGGGCTTAGCCCAGCAGTGGGATGATGCAGGCTTACAGTAACAAGAACAAGTTAGTAACCGAAAAACATAAAAAATCTAAATCCATAACACTGTACAAAACGACACCTAACTTCTCTTGGGCAAAAGTAGATTCGAAGACATTTTGTCCCTCGATACGAACTCACTTATTTACATAATTTTACATCTTCTATAAAAGGTTGAATGCACCATTTAAATTTTACTTGACGCAACAATTAGATTTATCAGATAAAATAAGTATGCATACTTAAGTAATACCCATTCAAATATAAAATCACGTAGGTCAAATACCTATAAAAAAAAGTACTTGGGAGCATTTGAATGTACCTTGGTGTTGTATACAAAAACTTATTCTAGAAAAGGACTTTTCATGTTTTTTTTATATATAAATGTTGGTTCAAAGAAAAAAAGGAAATGAAAAAACTTAATGCCCCTAGTTCGGCTAGGTCCAGAACAAAGGCTAATTGCTAGTAATGCTAGAAACCAGCTGTTATAAAAAAAAGTACTCGAAAGCACTTTAGTGAATGGCACCCCATGACATTGAATGAGTACCGTATGCTACCATTGTGAGATTTTAATAGGGCTAACATAGGTTTAAAATTTTAATAAAAATATAGCTATTGGAATTTATCCTAAATAAGTACTGACCCAGAATCATACCACTAAACTTAAAAGCTTACAGCAATAACTCGGCTATCTTAAGGCCTATGCAGACAAGGACACGCGTTCCATATAATGCAGGCGCGTTCACACTATCGCGATTTTTTTCGGTGTGTTTGCCGCTATCTGCTCGGAGAGTTGGGAATTCATAGGTACTTTTTGTCTAAGAATATGTTCGTTATATCAAGAGGCATACAGACGAGTGCTCGACTCGTGTGCAATTCAAAGGCTGCTTGATCGCGATCACTGCGCGATGAATTTCGTTTCATGTGATCGCGCCATGAACGCGTCCTTGGGGTCGACTGCGTGTTTTCTGCCTTAAAAAAAATCACTATTTGCGTTCGTAAAATAAACGCGTGTGCACAGGCCCTTAGTTCACCTGAAGATATTTTTATTACGGCTAAGATCTCAGCAGTTTTCTAGGCACGCTTGAAGCTCGGTGAAAGAAATTCCTATATCCAGAGTTCAATGAAGTGAATATTATGTAACTGAACACGTCGTTGCCATCGGATATATCTTATTTACATTTCTTTTCTTTGTGATGTACGAAGTATTGAAATATCTGAGCGCGAGCTGAATAAGTAGTGTATTGACGGGTCCGGATATCCGTAGACTGATTGCTGAGAATAATGAAGATTGCCAGGCTAGCAACAGAGATAGCGCCGCGCGTCGGGTGGCTGGTCGACTAGCTTCCCATCAATTGTCTGCGAAAACTGATACCATCTTGAACCTATCAATAGTTTCCCTTATCAATATTTCTTAGACTCTCTTTGTGCGAAATCAGGAGTCGAAAAGATTACAGAGTACCATACATTTCCGAAGCAAAGTATATCTACTTAATTATGCTCGCTAATTATTAAAATATGCACCTGATCATGAAATACCTGTTAGGCGAATTTTCTGCGTAAGTTGCTAAACGTTTCAAAAGGCTTTCAATCTATGCCGCTCTCCTTTTGAGATAAAACTTGTTGAAAGGAGATACCTAAGTAAGATATCCCTTTCAACGATGTCCTTTAAATTTAACTCAATGTTTGAATTATGTGATCAAGAGGGAGGAATTAATATTATGTTATTTGTCTTGCTTTTTGGGCAAGAAAATGTCTGCGAATACGATGCCCTGAGGCCCGTTTCTTATATTTTTTATCGGTTCAATGGTTCCGTTTTGCAATGTTCTAATCACAAAGAACTCAGCCCTCATAGCCAGCGGAATATTGAACAGATGTGGATCTGTTTGCATTTGTCTCCAAAGTCCACGTTGCCTCTTTATTAGACTGCACTGACCAGCTTCGGTCAACACTAGCACGAGAAAGCTCTATGCTTGTTACTTTAACTTCCCTCATAATGCATTGTTTTAAAAGGAAGTCTAGATTTTAATATACATTGTTGTCAACGGTTTTTCCCTCGAGAGCAGGCATAACCTTTCTCTTAGATGTAATCGATTAATGCCGCCTGACGAAAGTAACGAGAACCGAATTATATGCTTTGTTATGCAATCGTTAAAATCATTGTTGAGTAACAATTAAATCATTTGTTTTGTAAACGTAATAACACGGATTTAAATGTGGCGGACAATAAAGTGGACTTGACTTTAATGAAACGTTGTATTTAGTAAGTACCTGTATCCAAAAACTCCACACTGCAACGTTACGTGACACAGTGTATAGGTGACGCAGCAAAAGACTAGGTACTTGAAGAAATTCGGGAGCGGTCTTCGCCAAGCATTGAGACATACTCACAAGTAATAAGAATCTTTAAAAAAATATGAGGTTTTTAGTATGGCCGATTATTGTACTTGCAAGCAAAGCTTGTGCCAACTCGAAGAAGAGAAGAAAAAACTATCAAAAAAGGGAGAAGAAAAACCAGTTCATTAAAAGATTACACAAAATTCAATTGTCCAATCTCGTGTCCTGGACATGACACAATCAGGATTTTCCAAAGTCAGTCCACTAATACAATAAACGGTGTATCCAGTCATTCATATTTTTGCTCCGTAATAGACGGTGTAGTGATTGTGGTCGGGAAGTCGGCAACAATGGGTGACGGGTCGCGGAGAGTGATTTAAATTGTCTCACAATCGCCTCTTCCGGTCGCTGCTACGGCTAAGGACGCGTAGACCCCCGCCGGCACAGGGGCGGCGCGCAACCAGACCCCACCTACGTGCACTACGATTGTACTGGTACAAATACCCTCTCGACAAATAGTCTCGATTGTTCCCAACTCGACACTGCCACCCGGCTGCTCTTATTAAATTACGTTATGGAAAATCATTGTATTGCCGATATGAGAAAATTTCTGTCACTGATACAATTCGAAAGTACAAATAACTATCTTTGTTTATAATCGATTGCGTCGTTAATTTTACTGTCTGATTTGTTTTATTATTATGAAGTCGGAGCTCCTTCTCACGGTTTCGTTTTATTGCGATTGTAATGGCATGTATGAAGCCATGTTTTCCTGCCTATGAAAGGCTCCTAATTACTTAGGTTTTATTTGAACCGACATAAACTTTCCTCACAGCCGCTATTTTACGTACTCTGAGTAACTTAATGATGGTATTACTCGTGCAATTAATCGATATCATAAGTAATATCTTATTCTCAGAAGTTGATCCGTCAGATATGTAGACACGTACTCGAATGAGTAGTTTCTTAGTTCTTTTGATGAGATCGCAAAGAGGCTTGCGCGGGAGCTAATCATTATGCACTGGATTGTTTCTGGCTTCGTGGCACTAAGAGCAGTGCCGCCCCGCCCTCGTTCAACCGTATGCATTTCACTTTCCATCTGCTCGCATGCATTTTACAAGGAACTCTACGTGGAAGTTGAAGCAGCGTGCCATATCGTTGATATACAAGTCTTATATTACTTACTCTACGTTGATTTTGTATCGTCGATAATTAGTATCGTCTCGCAGATGCGTGTTATGTGATGTGTGTGTGACAACTGGTCAAAACGATTAGTAGGAATAGTCCTATTGAAAGTGTTAGGAATCCGAAAACGTTGTTCAGTAGTTTAAAAGGTGTCTTCACATAAAATCGCTTGTCTTAGCTTGTTTAACGTTTCGGGAGCTCTCTGAAAGGATTGGCCGTCGTAATAAGACACTTAATCCTATTAGTAAAAGTGATTGACCAATCCAATATATAGTGGTTTTTTTTTATTCAACACACTTCACAATCAATATATCCAGAACCCGACAGAATCCCTGCTGACTGTCTAAATCTGCCTGACCGTCCATTTTCACCATTAATTAACTCTCCCACCCCCCTCGTCAAGCTAAAATCATTGTTTTTTATTTGTATTCTCATGTTTCTGGTTGGAATAACCCTGCCATAAAATCATTTAGCGATGAGGAACCATTGTGTCGCACATAATAATTATCGTATTATGGGGTTCATATGGAGGAGAGCTCATGTTGCTAAATAGTGTTGCGGTCGGGAAATATGTGAATCGACTTTTTTTACAGAATAAAGCAGTTAGGATGACAACATATTGTTTAGTTCTGCTATTGTTGTATGTTTCGTATTGATTTTTCATACAGGAAACCAGTGAGTGCGCTTATTGAATCATGCATTTGATTTCCTCTTTATTTCTCAGTATTCAGAATGTTGCCAATTTTGCGTTTAGGGGAATGAAAAGTTAAGCTCCTCTCGAGCTGTATGAAATGTCTGAATTGCGCTATGCATGACACGTACTGAATTATGAATGACACCGAACTGTTATTTTGCATAAACGTAACAGCTCCGTGTATAATTTTTAGAGTTCCATACCTACCCGAAGGGAGCTAAACGGAACTCTATTACCATGTCTCCGCTGTCCGTCCGTCCGTCTGTCAGCGGGCTGTATCTCATGATCCGTAATAATTTTCATAGATTGTGTATTTCTATTACCGTAATAACATTTAAAAAAAAATATATAAGTAAAGTTAGTTATCAAAGGCGTTTTTTAATCGATCTTAATACGGTACGGGAACCCTTTGTGTGTGATAACGACTCACTTTTTTAAATTAAATTAAATTACAAATCCCTAATAATTTCCTACAGTTCCCGGTAGGCAAGCGAAACTGTGTACGTACAGCTTTTTTACTGACACATCACAAAACTCGGTGCATCATTAGTGCGGAGAAAATATTCCCTGAACTTGTACACCACTTTATAATTATTGCCTCTTTAAAATTACAGGAAAGCACATAATAGTATAATATCCTGTCAGTGTCTTTGCCATATGAAGTACAGACTTCATCAGCTCAATTTGAGATTTCATCAACTATATTTTGATCTATTCGTTGGTTCGCTATTGAATAATCCGTTTCACGTGTTTATACAAATTCAATTAACCTATCCTGTGTCCACGCTTTGCATGGACGTTTAAATCTGTGTAATAATTAATATATTCCGACGCTCTGTCAGGGGTACTAGCTCATGCAATTTGCGTAGTCGTTATAGAAAGTAGCCGATTCACCAATGTGTTGTTTGTATCAGGTGTAATGCGCTTTCCTCATTTTCTTTTTGTTACCTGGTGCTGGTAAAATGTGTGTTTCGCTGCTGAATCATCCGGTTATATTCGATGAAAATTCGAAGTAGTCAAGAATTTAAGTCCTGTCAATAGAACAAGAAAATTGAGCGGACTTAATGTGATTTTATTTGGTTTGGTTGTTAGGCGATCTAAGATACAATTTGTTCGGCTTTTCTGGATAATCACGATCGAGACTTTTGCATCATATCTTTTATCTTAATGTTACGACTACTTAACTCTTACATGCGACTAGCATAGCTAGCACTCACCAGAGGACTTGTGCGTCATCAGCATCAAAGACAGTCATCCATTGCCATAGATCTTCCAGCCCATGTCCAGCAGTGGGATGGTGCAGATCGAATATTATGACGATAATGATGATTACAATTTATATTATTACCCTCTATTTAGTGAAAACACTTTGAAACTTAAGTGAAACTATTTATAGCTGGGATGGGTTCTTGACATAAACGAGAAAATAATGATAGAACATCCAAACTCGTTCCGCCAAGACACGCTGTGGGCAGCTGAGACGGCTATAAAAAGCGGCTTCACTGATTATGGATCTGTTCCATAGTTGACTAGCGTCCGATTGTTATTAATTTGGTCTGTCGCTTTGTTACAATTGATATCTGATGCCCTCGCCTCGTTGACGTAACCGCTACTGCAAGAATGCAAGTGCGGAATGTGTTTATCAAAAAAGTCTCCACGTACGGGAGTGCGCCGGCGGCCGTAGGTACGTCAACACAATGGTCGCTACTGACCACCAAACAATTCGTTATGATAATATTTTTAAATCCGCGGACCATCTATAACATCTTGTTTCTTTTGTGTGATCTTAGACTTCTCCTAACTTACATATATCTGGTACCCCTATATTTTATCTTGCAGTAAAGTTTTGAGGATACACGCACCATCCCACTTTCTACTGAACAGTATACTTTGAGCGTCTCATACTTACACCGTTTTGATATTGCAGTTCTATGCGTATTGGGTTTCACATTTCCATGTTCATTGTTGCTATTCCCCGTTGTATTTTATTACTGTTTTATGCTTGACCAGTATTGTGAATTACAGCAATGAGGTTCACAAAATATACAATACTCTATAGCGAAAGACAACGTTCGTGATAGAAATTACAACGGTACGGGCGTCACAATGAGTATGCAGTCGAGTAAATGGTTATCGAGGCGGGGCGTGCGGCGTGCATGGTCCGCGCCAGGGCAGGAAGGCGCCCGATGCTTACTTTTTAATCCCGATGCGCCGTTGGTTTACGCCATTAAAACCGGATATAAAATGTCCGTCGATGGATGCGTTTTAATTGCCCATAAAACTACCACTGAGCCCTAATTGTCGGGCACTAGAAGTCCCTTCTCGAGGGCTTCTGTTCGCGTCATGAGCAGAATTTTTACGAGGTTCAATGGTCATTAAATTAAACACACAAGCCAACCACATCTTCGTCGAACCCCTAGCGTACATCATTTTAGTTTACAACTATATTTAACGGTTATCGCCCTTTGATTCTCACTCCATTAATGAGCTTTTTGTGGATCTCTTCCTTTATTGTGATATGATTGTTTTCTTTTATTATAAGGTTTTGATAAAAGTTAGCTACTTCTGTCTTTCCAATGTTGAAGTGCATACTAACTTCCAAGGTCAAAGAGCACAAATTTCATCTAGAAAGTAGATGCACAAAGGTAAGTATTTCATCAAGAGGATTAGATATGTAAATACTCTTACTGCATTGTCTTTATCACACTCATCCCAGGTGCCTATGCTATGATAGAAATAAAACAGTAATTTCATTTGCATTGAAAATTACTATTATTTTAGCTAGCATACTATCAAGTCCGAGTTGGATTCCATTAATTTTCAAAGAAAGAGGTCAGTTTCATTTTGTCGTAAAATAATATTACTTGTAGTCATTTCAGCAAGGAAAATGAAATTACAATTAAAATGCGGCGAGGTGTAAGGATAGTAAAGCTCAATAGATAGTTTTTAACTAAGTAGTTTTCGTCTGTCTAGAAAAGTTTCGTAAATTCTCCTTTTAAAAGCTTAGGAAAAACCTTTCTGGTTCTTGAGCTTATCAAAGCTACCGCACTCCACGTAAGTTTTTGGATAAGAACGAATATTTTATTTAGGAAATGCAGAAATAGTCTGTACGTAGGATTATTTGACGATATCTAGATAATATTTGAACAGTTGTTTTGTAAAAGGAATTGGTACATGAAGGTCTAAGTTCGAAGGAAATGTCCTTACTTGTTAGCCAATGGGGCCCTACCATTGTGGGTCGTACGACCGTAAAACAATTAATAGAACCATAATCATTCAAATAAAACACGATGAACGCCGCACCTGTGTGAGTGAGCCCGACTATGTCACGCACGGGCGGTTGAAAAGATCAGAAACCGCGCAAATCCGAATTCTCCCAAGTCGAGGTATTTCTGTAGCATCATCCTGACTAATAATGTACATACATTTTCTCCCCAAACAGTGGCAGTGTTGTGACACAATAGTTTATCATATGAATAGTGCATAAGAACGAGGCTGGCACGAATGTGGTGGAAATCTCTCGGTTCCGATTGGCCGCCGACGCGTGCGGAATGCGCCTCGCTCCGGCGACACTAGAAACCGTCTTGTGCGCCGGAATGTTCGCATCTCCTTGTCTATACCTGATTAATAGTTCCATAATTAAGACATAGTTTCCTTCATCAGGTAACTTGGAAATGAAATCAAGGTGTTGTGGTTGCGACTGTTGCGAGCTTTTGCGGCACCGAGATAGGTTATTCTCTCGTGTTTTTGAAACTGCTGTTTTAGAAGCTTTTTTAACTAAGGTAGTTATCAATACAAACCTTAAATAATGGAAACTAAAGGCGAACCAAAGTTTTCCACTACTTAGACAACACAACAATCTCCAAGCTTTAGAATACTTCATACTAACAACAAACTTCTGTTGTGTTAACTAAGGAATAATAATGAAAAACGGTTTTTACTAGGGTTGTCCAGTCACATTGGAATATTATAATTATTGTAAATATAAAGCTTTCATGGTATGCGTGAGCATATTATAGAACTTGGCGCTGGCGCACATTTTTATAACATGTCGTGATCATTGTCAGAGATGGTAGCACGATTGCACCGACTCAACTGGTTTTGTGTGACAAGTAGGTAGTGTTATGTTGGCAAAATATAGGAATTGCGGGAACTTTCTTCGAATTAGGCACGCAGCCTGCGTCTCGCTGGTGCCTAACGTTATCAACATTTACAATCGGCGTGCGCACACATAATATCGTAGTAGTTAGTCGGTTACTCGTGTCACAGCAATAAGTGCTCCTCACTCGTACACAAGCACTCGTTTGGATCTATTGTTTATTTTTAACGGAACCCCCTTTAAAGTTATGTCTATCCGGATGCTGCTAAATAACTGCTGTTATAAGATGTTGATATAAAATATTGCACAGAATAGGTCGAACTGGAGGTGCTTGGGGGGATGCCTATGTTCAGCAGTGGATGTCTTTTGGCTGAAATGATGATGATGATGATGATAAGATATTGAATGAGCGATACTTAAGTTTTATCGTAGTGAAAGAATGACAGTACCATGATGTCATAATGTCAGGAATTCTAAATTTATGGTATTAACTAAAATTCAATTAAAAAAATACAGCCAAAATAATATATCGCTAAGTATCAAAAACTTTTTCCAAACAAAAAATCAACCGACTTCCAAAAAAAAAACACTACAAAGTGAAAAATATTTTTTTGAAATTAACGGTTTTTTGCCACCGACTTTCGAAATTAAAGTTATTTTTCACTTTGCAGTTTTTTTTTTGGAAGTAAGTAGTTATGTCTTTTTTTTTTTTTTCTCTTTTTAGTTGTGGTAGCTGCCCCACACAAATTCGAATACCACTACCTGCTATGAAATTAACAGTGACAGGAAGTCATCATATCAATCACATAATATACTAAGTGGGAACAATACGTATTATTGAAGCTTACTCAAAAACTATCCAAGTAAAGTTAATACAATTTATTTGGGAAAATAACCTTTCAAACAAAAAAAAAATGTCAAAATCGGCCCACAATTGACGGAGAAATCGGAAGACATACATAAAAAAAAAACATACGCGACGAACATATAACCTCCTCGTTTTTGGAAGTCGGTTAAAAATAACCAATCGAACTTATCTACCTGTAGGTACTCCTAGCTCAAAACAGTCAGACCACAGACCGCTTCGACCGCACGCCGGACGAACTTGGGGCTAGATAGTACAGGATTGGATTGGAATCTGGGGATAGTTGATCAGGGTCCCAGGAGACAAGATAATTTCTGTACGACATCAATGCTTTGTTGACATCGAAACAATCCGACTGCAACTAAAAATCTCGTGACAAGATCAGCCGTCTTAAGCCTCGTGCAGACTAGCGCGACAAGACTCGAACAATACAATGTTTAAGAAAACTTCACGTTTTAACATTCACCGGTGTGGCGTCGCGCTAGTTTGCACGAAGCTTTATGCAATTAGTGGCATCAAATCTAAGGGCAGTGATAAAATTACATGGACCGCTCGTGCAACCATAGTCAACCATAGTCAACAGCTTGAAGCTGCCCTTGATAACTGCAGCAGTAGTCGGTTTCAACTGCTAGAGGGATTCGATCCGCGCGACGCGGTGGTGAGATGACCTGTGCGGGCGGCGGGGATAACGGCGTGAGAGCAGCTCGAGATGTCAGTGTATGCCTGAGAACTGCTTGACCGCACGATGAAATTTCGTCCGCCCGGAGCAGTCGCAAATGCTCGAGCGGTTCCATGTATGTATGTAAATAAAAGATTATTAGTTCATTATGCAATTGAGTGTGGCTGCTCTAAAATAACAGCCATCAGAATGCTTGAAAAGAATAAACGTAGTTATAATGTTACTACTCCCATTTTCCTACTGCATAGTTATTTATTAATTATAGATTTATTCAATATAACATTATTTTCCTACTTAAAAATACAAAGCATAATACGAACTCTACATATAAAATTGGCCAAGTGCTTGTCGGACCACGCACAATGAAGGGTTCCGTAGTTGGGATGAATTTATCCCAAGAATAAACTTAACATTGTAGTTGAAAAACATGTTTTCCCATACGGAATGTATGGGAGATCATGTTTTTCAAACTGCAAATTTAAGTTGGTAATTATTACTCGTTAACCTGGACAGCCTACTTAGCTCTGATAGTTTTCCTTTTAATTTCGTATACTACTGCTGTGAATTTTTCGACAAACTCCCAATATTTTTGAACGACCTTTCTAACAATAGCCCACACCATGGGGTAGATGAGAAAAAAAAACATCCCCACTTTGAGTATAGGGGAGGTACCCTAAAAAAAAATATTTTCCTTACTTTTCCTTAAACATATTTATTTTATAATTTTAAAACATATTGTTTTTATAATTATTTAAGAAAATGGATGACATCTCCAAAACTACTGAGCCTAACATTTTGGAAAAATACAGAAAATAGTTCTATACCTATAGATTACAAAAAAACAAAAAAAAGAAGTCTATGGTGTAAAAATAGTATGGCAAATCTCTCAATATTGTACTTACAAACTTATATTTGCAGTTTGTTCTTGGGATAAAGTCACCCCAACTACGGAACTCTTCGTTGTGCGTGGTTCGACATGCACTTGTTTTAAAGCTAAATTGACAACACCTGTTGTGTTTGTAGTGGCAAATGACAGCTCTTCTAAGATAGTGTTAAAACTGGTACCGTTACTTAATTGCAAAGTCTGTCACGCAGCCTTGCAAATACGCTAATCATTAAAATTAAGGTAATTTGTCGTAGCCTAGTTGGACGGCCCTCGAATACAATGACGGGATGTTGCCCGCGTTGCTTGCGAAACACGACGTCCCTGTAGGTACCGACTACGATCATTAGAAATTAAATACTTAATATTAGGTAGGTCTACCAGATTGAGTCACTACGTTAATCGAAGTTGTGGAGGAGTAAGTCTATCTGAGAAAAGTCATCCAGCTCGGTAGACATGTCTTCGAGAAAGAAGCTGACCGAAGGATGCAGTTGGCTTGAGCAGCATTAAGGAAATTTCGTCAAGTCTTTTTGTCACCTGTCACCACAATGTTTGCAACAAGTGCCTCCTGTCCGTAATGACAAACGGTGGCGAAACGTGGTCACAACTGACCGTCGGATTCACCCACAAATATAAGGTCGCTCAACAGAAACCGCGAGCAGAGATGGAGCAATCTCTGCTCGCGGTTTCTTTAATAATAATAAGGTCCGAAATGAAGTTATCTGAAAATGAACTATAATAGAGTCCAAAGGCCACATTGCAGAGTTGGCAAGCTGAAGTGGCAGTGGGCCGGCCATGTTTGTCGAAGGACCGGTAGCCGGTGGAGCAGACGAGTCCTAGAGTGGAGACCGCGTATCGGCAAGTGTAGTGTGGGGGGCGCCCACAGATGTCTCTATGCCGATAGTCACACTTTTATTATTCGTAGTCCGACGACCTTAAAAGGTGGCTTGGGAGTAGAGAATAGAATCCCGAGCATGTTTTTCAATCCTGGGATTACGGGATTTTTGATGCCTAATCCCGGGATCCCGGAGCTATCCCGGGATTAGAGTATGTGATTTCTAATTAGGCTCAAATGAAAAAAAAACCTTAATTTATTTAAAAATATTGTTGCACAACACAAATCACAAAATAGTAAGAAAAGAAAAAAAATAAAACAAAAGAACTATACTTTTGTAAAATACAACAAAAACTATTTAGAATTTCGAAAATACAATCGTGAAATATCAAAGCATCCAATGTTTGACTTCCAAGCCTGCTTCGCAGTTTATTGCCAACATAAGCAGCAGCTGAAAACGCTCGCTCAGGCTCTATTCTCGTTGGAGGAATAGACAATAGATACTTATATGAGAAGAAGTAAGTGATATCCACGAACTCCTCCATTTACAAACGGGCAAGGTCAAGGCGCAACGGACTACGGAATACAAACTAGAGCTGTTTGTGGCAATCCCGAATATCCCGAGATTAGTCAAGTACAGTCCCGGGATTTTCAGGGTCAGAAAGCAGCCCGGATCCCAGGATCCCGGGACTCGGGATCCCGGGATTGTATTCTCTACTTGGGAGAGGCCTATGTATCAGTGGACTGCGATAGGTTAAGTTGATTGATTGATCCCAGTCTTCGTCAGCTGGTTTAGGAATGAAGTGTTTAAACTGCTTTAAACGCGTTGAGCAGTCAATTAGTATCGTAAGTGACCGCTCAACACACCGCGTTTTAGACGTGAGTTCAGCGGAGCTATCGTATTTCTTAGAAAACTTGAAAATTCTCTTCATGGAAATTTCATTATTTTTTCGTGTGATGGTTCAGTTACATATTTTAAATTGTTAGTGAGATGTACATATTATATACTATTATTGCCACTAAGATAATTTCAGTAATAGGTATTCCTAAAAACATGTTTTTGAAACTTGTCTAGTGTCTTTTAGTCTTTTTAGGGGAGCTTTTCATTTAAATTAGAGTTTTGGACATGTTGTCAGCTTAGAGGTTCAATAATGCAGTCATCATTTAAAAACAAAAGTTTATTTATGTTTTTAAGAACAGTAGAACAGTAGTACAACTCGGCGCAAACTATCTCGCAGTCAAGTTACCTTGTGTTCAACTCGGCGCAAAGTTTCCCACACTGACACGCAGTCAAGTTAACTTGTATTCAACTCGGCGCAAAGTATCTGACACTGACACACAGTCAAGTTAACTTGTATTCTACTCGGCGCAAAGTATCCGACACTGACACGCAGTCAAGTTAACTTGTATTCAACTCGGCGCAAAGTATCTGACACTGACACACAGTCAAGTTAACTTGTATTCTACTCGGCGCAAAGTATCCGACACTGACACACAGTCAAGTTAACTTGTATTCTACTCGGCGCAAAGTATCCGACACTGACACACAGTCAAGTTAACTTGTATTCTACTCGGCGCAAAGTATCCGACACTGACACACAGTCAAGTTAACTTGTATTCTACTCGGCGCAAAGTATCCGACACTGACACACAGTCAAGTTAACTTGTATTCTACTCGGCGCAAAGGTGCTTCTTCTCTCTCAGTTTTTGCGTGTTGTACACATGCTTGAGATGAGATGTCATCTTTTTGTCAAATATTCGTAATGGCACTATTATAATCGTGTTAAGAATTTATATCCATATTACGTCAGATATTTATAAACAAATTGACAGAGTGCACGGGATTCAATTGCACCTATTGAATTAATAGTGAGATAACATCCAAGAGAAGCAGATCGTTGTAAGAAATTCACTATCCAACCGTAACATAACAGTAGGCGCACACGCATTGTGGGTCACCGTCTGGTTTTAATAACTATGCTCAAGTAATTGCTACCCATAACAACCTTATTACGTGCTTAAAATATAACTGTTGATTTAAATGCTGGCAATGAATATTCGCAGTGTCAGTGCAGTGATTTCTACGACGATTAGCGACGGTTCTGTTAACGTATCTGATTGCGCCGGTGAAATGAACATTTTTCTGCAAAATGCTCAGATATCATCGGCGCTCTCACAGGCATAAATCGCCGGTTCAGTGTTTACGATGGAGGTATGGTTTTTTTTTGTTTTTTCTCAATCTACCTTTTGTATCTTTCCTATTTCTATAATAGTTCTATACACCATAATGAAATAGTGAACCGTACCCTACTACAGATACTCTCAAAACCTCAGCATGACTTGCTATGGCAGCCATGCAAGATTTTTATGCTACTTACTGGAGGGATCGGAGCGGTTTCTTATCAGTTCATCTTTGTTGGGATAGCGACATGGGCACTGGGCTCCTCATTAACTTAGTTGACGCCATCTGATCACTGCTGTTTTGGCAAGGTGGAAAGGTCGAGGTTAGCATTATCCTTGCAAATAAACACCAGTGTGTTTAAAAAAAAATTTGGAAAAGAAACAACGGCAGACCGTTGCTTCTTTTTGCGAAGTGGTATTAAAGGCCGCTGGGATAGGAAATTACGTAACCATTGGAAATCCTACCTGGAAGGTGTCTTCTAGCCTATAGTGGGTAAGCACTTATCGGGGCCAGGGCGTAGAGTTAAGGAGCCTTGGACAAGACATGGGGTACAGGTCACCACTCCACTTAAACGCATAGGTAGGAAAATAGTGCATTAATGCAAATGTTCAGTTCAGGTTCGTGAAGCATTCGTAATGAGGTCATTGAATTCATCGGAAAGCAAGATAGAATTTAGCATGCAACATCATTAGGAATTCCCAAAATCGCTTTGAAATGTTTGTGCGAAGTGAACTTGATATTCCGTCCGCCTATTATCGCTGTCTATATCGTGAAGGAGCTCTCAACTTGTAACTTTGTTTTGCACGATACGGAAATGATAATTCATCAAACGTCTCATAAATATTCTTTATATCTAAATTTCCACTATAGAGTAACAGTCTTCGACTTTTTGTAAAATTCGCTTTAATTGGTTAATTAATGCAAGTTTTATTGTTGCAATGTTATAGCTGTAATTAAGATTTTTTACACGGACCACTTACTTATTAAAAGAAAGTTGATTTATTTGAGACACTAATACTTACTGTGTAACTCGCATATGAATATGACTTGTAGAGTAAGTGATGTAGACTGAACAAAAGTGACAGTGCGTGTTATTAACTTGCTTCTTGTTTTTCCCATACATCTTCTAACTTATGGTCTGTCCTTTGCCACTCCAAGTATTTCTGAACGACAGGACTTTGGCTCTAACTATTCCTTAACCAGAATAAAATAATAATTAGGTAACATAAAAATCAGTTTTTTTTTTAAACTAATCCATCAGAACCAACAGCAGGTGACCCTACAAAAAAAGAAAATGAAATTGTTCAGTTTTAAAATGAATATTAGATTGTTTGCCTAGGGAGCAAACAACTATTTTAAAGGCGAGAGTGTTTCTTTAAATCCTTCAGTAGATCCTGAGCGCAGCGACGGATTCAAAGTACGTCACTCGAGCTTAAAATAGTGTTGCTCCCGAGGTGGACACTCTACTTTTTATCACCCTCTATGAGAAAATAATTAAGTGCAACTTACGAATAAGAGTAGTACCGTACGTTTATTTATTTAATTCTCACTACTTGAGGAAAACACACAATTTTTTTATGAATCGTAATATCCGAATTTGAGTAAACAATTACGAACGAAGGCGGAATGCATTTCGCGGGTTTTTTAATTTTTTCACACCTTTTTATTTTTATTTGGTTCGCGCGTGGTAGGTATTTTATCATTCAGCCCGTTACTTGGTCATACAATGTTCGTGATTGGTCTCTTTGTTGATTGGAACTTTTACTAACAATATTCACATTCCAAATTCAAATCACTTTTGGTCCCTAGAGGTTCAAGAACTATTTTGGTCCCTATTTACGAAGAATATACCTACTAGTTCTTTTTTAATAGAATTGATAAAAAAAAAATGTATTATGCTTCGTGCTACGTGTATTATTTTTCTCGTGCTATTGGCAGATAACATAATGAGTAGATTTATTCGAACATATCATACGCAAGCAGTTAGGGCGGGAAATGACAGGAACCAGTCATTGTCAGGGCAAGTCGGCCATAAAAATAAGCTGCTATCCGTATTACGAGCACATTCTCATATCAACAATCGAGATTTTCAATTGCAGTAGGCAATGAGCTTGTTATAACTTTGCCGGTAATTGTGTAATTACTCTTGTTATGCGGCAGCTCGTTAAACCTGGAATGTGACTTGAGGCTTCATCATTTCGCAGACACATTTATAACATACTTTTACGTGTCAATGTTTTATTGACAAATGGCGTTTTGTTCATTGGTTAATGATACCGAAAGGTGTTAAAGTAAAATTATACTGAAAATGCTGAGTGATGGTTGTTCTTATGATACTTTTAGTGAAGCCTGTTTGTGTGTTTAATTTAAGTTTTTATATTTTTCCCAGGAATTTACATACCCAAATATCTGTCAAAAATTTCCGTAATGAAAAATAAAACACCCTACAAAGAGTACAAAGCACAGTTTCGAGTATAATGATCATGGATCTTAACAAAAGAAAGGCGTCGAAAGATAAATCCTATTGAGCGAGTTACATAAATGTTGAGTACTGTTTTATCGTCTACAGATCATCGGGAGATTCGGATGCAGCGAGTACTGCCGCCGTAGAAACGACCTTGGAACGACTTAGAGGCACTCGGGGCGCCCTTGAAGAGCTGTGGTCCGATCGGGAAAGAAGACTCGAACTCACTCTGCAGCTCAGGCATTTTGAAAGAGACGCTTTAGAGGTAAGCAAACATAAATTAATCAAACTTTCGTTATTTTTTTTTATAATTTGGGTTAGTAATTAAGATTAAAATACGCGCTCCAATGTGGGGTTGTGTGTGGCCTGGTATACAAAACAAGTAATTAACATACTGAAAATACCCGGCCAAGTGCGAGTCGATTCGCACTTGGCCTGTTTTTTCGCAAACGAACGGTTCCGTACCGTATTAAGATCGAACATAAAACGCCGAAAATATACTTCTTGGATGGGCACCCCTCTTTAATTACTAATTATTTAATTTTTATTCTACGTGTTACGGTTTATGATATACCTGCAGCCCGCTGACAGACAGACGGACGGACGGAAAGACAGCGGAGGCTTAGTAAAAGGGCTCCGTTAGGGACTCTTCGGGTACGGAACCCTAAAAACGAAGTTCAAATAAAATCCGCCTTCGAGAAACTATGATGTAAATTCCCAACTTCAACTACAATAAAAACTCGTTAAAACTTTCTGAGCTTACCGTGCTGGATTACCGATAGCATTAGAAATAGACTTCTTAGCCTACCATGTTTATATGAAACTGCCTATATGATTATGAAAATCTAGGTAAAATGTAGTTTCAATTCAGAACTTTTACAATATAGCCGATGAGTTGGACGGGTTTAAAGTACGCATGATATTGATTGGCCCTGTTTTATATGATACGTTGTTAAATAAATGCAGTTGGATTTGACGGATTATGAGGGTGGATCTGTATAGGTAGGGTGGTTAGAGGACCGCCCGGGGCGATGGACAGGGGTTGGTCACAGCGTAGTAACAACCATAATAGGAAACAAAATGAATTTAATTGATTACCCTGGACTGTCCTTGAATGGAGTACGCACTTATTTATATTAGAGAAAAATATTTGTTGTATTTTTGAGGTAGTCTCGATATTGGGAGGGGCTTTTCGCAAGTAAGAATTCACCAACTCCGGTTATTAAAAAAATATTACTAGAGCTTTTAGAGAGCCTAAACAAGTTTACTAATCACTTTTGAAATCATCTGTCTACTGTTAACATGCTCAAAATAACAACAACTAACCAGAATCTAGCAAATTTTCGACTATTCGATTTAAGTTCAAACTTACGTTAAAATTGTTGGAGGTTTATAAAAATACATACGATGACCACTTGTTAATTTAAAACAATTTATTGGCAACGATCCAATGACATCAGTCCAGACCACTGCACATCACGGCATGCTAGGCGATGCACAATGGAAACACTGCCATCAGATTTTCATACACCCATGAAGGCCCATGAGCTTAGAACGTCATAACAATGCCTCAGCATTTAAATACACCGCAATGCATTCAGTTTCCCGTACGTATTATTCCACAGCCAATCAAGCCATAAAACAATGGGCTCATAAATGAGCTATTTATGTAAACAAACAACGCAGTTTTACCGTTAAAAGTCACTTTTATAACTTCTGTTAAGTTAAAGTAAGTATTTTTTTGAGATTGATTGATTGCACTATCTGTATATTAAACACTGCTAACCATAAACAATGGAAGTACTATTGCTTACATCATACATACATATATGTGAAAACAATGAACACGCGTATATAACAAGCAAAAACGTAATGAAAAGGTTATAAACCTTTCAAACGCGCGCCTTAGTTGTAACACGTCCGTGACCTTATATCTAAAGGAATCGTTACTCATTGTGCCCTTCCTAATAAAATGTTTTAAATTATCATAAGTATCATTACGATCCATTTTGTGATGCTTTCGATTACACAAGCTGAATTGAGAAGCTATGACAGACATGTCTGATATTGACGGACCCTTCACAATATTTCTGCTCTATTTTTCTTGCAAAGGTGAAACAAAGGCTTTTTCTTTTAATTTACGTGATATTGGAAATTAATGTTTGTTGTCTTTTGTTTTATTTTTTGTTGGTATTTTTAAATAAATACCAACCGCCCGTCATTTTACTTCTTTCATATTGTTTTGATTATATTAACATCTTAAATTATAAAATCCGTTGGACTGGATACTTGAAGTCGAAACTCGGTGACATTTGTAAGAATAAAACATTTCCAATACTTGATTTAGAAATTTTCCTTTGTGTGTGAATCACATAATTTCAATGCATTGATCAATTTCTTTTCGCGGAACAGCAGTTTCGCACGTATTGAGTCTGCCGGTGTGCTGATTGTTGGGATGGGTTTAGTTAAACTGTTTCTGGTACTTTCCTCACAAGGCCAGTCCGGATGCTACCCTGCATTTTGTTACACGATGATTATGTTTGGTCTTTAAAATAGTCTGACCCCTGAGTTTGTTTACCCTTTTCCTCCCAAGGATATATAGTCTGATAAGAAATGACGACACAACCGATTTTTTTTTGTATATGACTTGAAAAGTGATTTCGATATCCTATTTGCAGAATAAACAATTTCATTTCATTTATTTCCAGGTATCCTCTCGACTCGAACTGTGGGGCGACGAGCTCCAACGCACCGAACCTCCTCGAGACCCTCAACAAGCTGAACAAGCGCTGGCTGCCCACAACGAGAGTGTGGCTAGAATGCAACATGCCACCTTCCAGGTCAGTCTTCTGCCGTTATCCTACTTTAGTTGGGGACGGAGCAGCATCACACGTAGAGTAGTAGTGGCTGTATATCTGAACACTTAACCCAGACAGGCACTTTAAATTTGTGTAAGTTATTTCATCACAACTGCTCACAAAATGGTGAAGAAAACATCGTGAGGAAACCAGGATGTCTTAGAAAAAATTATCAAAGACTCGCCACATCCATCAACCCGCAGTGGGCCCGCGTGGTAGATTACGACCCACTCCTTCTCACTGAGATGAAGCTCGTGTCCCAGCAGTGGGAACATTGTACGCTGATTAAGCAGCATAGCTTTTTCTACCATATATCTGTATTGCCGTCATTTCTGAATTCACCTCCTTTCTAGCCATTTCATTTTCACACAATCTGTCCATCCTGAATAGATTGCGTGAAAAATGAAATGGCTTCTTCGATCTTCCCCTACTCATAAAACCATCCACATTCATGACGTTCAGGTCAGTATGCCTTCAATCACTGATCAATGAATTAGTCAACCTAAAAAACCTTGACCATACTTAGAACCTTGTCACATTTCGCGAAGCAAATGAAGACGTCAAAGATGACGCGTCTGCAACGCAATACACAAGAGGTTACATCAATTGATAAGTAACGAGTTTAATGTGACAAAACCCAAAAGTGATGAAAGTTTTCATCAGCTCCCAGGTCGTGATCTAACCCTTTTTATAGCTCTCCATAAACCAATTACCAATCCTTTTCGTTTACCAGGTTACATATATACCTCAGAATCATGAAGAGGTACAACACTATTTTAGATATTCGATAAACTGTTAAGAATTGTTAGACAACTCAAGAGGTCCAGATATCAAGACGCGTCGAAACAACATCTTAACATTTTGAATTGAAAGATTCATTCGAGTGTCTCACTTAACTGTCGACTGTCCCCCCTTGCATTGATATGCATTGCATGATATTGTAATGTTAGTTAAGGCTGTTTCAATTTGACATGTGTTTTGAGCGGCTTAGTTGATCAAATATATTGTGAATGCAGTATGTATTATATAGACATCAACTTACGATGGCAAGTTAAAACGTTGCCACTTCAATATCACGATTGATCGTTGAGACAATACACGATCCAACCATCTCACTACTACCCCTTGCCTAACGGTAACATACCAACAATATACATTTCGTTAGTGATGTGAATTGCTCTTTAAATTTGTAACTGGCGATCAAACATCCGATCAAACTTCAAAGGAAGACTGAACAGGGCCCGTATCCTTAATCATTTACAAGGCAAGTCAAAGTAACAGTTACTAGTTGCATTCCAGATGGTTCAAAATCGCTCACCGCTTACTCTGAGTAAGTTCTTTCCATCTTAAACCTCATCCATCGATACCCAATAAGCTTAATCGAGGTCAAAAGCTGTACTATAATGTGTCAAAGTCATTACTATTCCGATGTGAAAAACGGATGTTGCCCTTTGTCCTGTATAGCTCCATCTCTTTCTCACACTGAATTAATATTGAAACACTAACTTTTGCCTCGCGTTGAGGACGAGGACGTACTACCAGGATAATAGTATCCTATGTCCTAATCCAGGTTATGGTCTATCCAAGTGCCAAATTTCATAGAAATCCGTTCAGCCCTTAAGGTGTAAAAAAGTAACAGACCGACCAGGCAGAGTTATTTTCGCATTTCTAATATTTGTATGAAAGTATTGCTTTATGAGGTGATGGTAGGTCCCGGACCACTTATTAAAATGTATAAAAGAAAGGTTTGAAAAGTTTCTGTCCTTCAAGATACAGGATTTTCCTAGTTACGGACAGGAGTGTTACTCATCTGTAAAAGCCATAGTCATGTTTATTGAAACAACAATGATGTTACCTAGGCTAAGCTTTTTGGTAAATAAATAATTACTTACTTACTTTTCGTCTGTATCCAGGTGGTCCAGCAAGGTCAGGACCTCGCGGCGGCTATCGCGGATGCGTCCGATGTAATGGCGTCGAGTGGATCTGACGGCTCCGAAGCGGCGCCTCTTGACGCGCAAGCGCGCGTGCAGCTGCTGCTGGAGTTCTTGCACGATAGACAGCTCGACCTGGAAGAACTGGCCGAGGAGAGGCGCGCGCGGTTCGAGCAGTGCGTGCAGTTAGGTGAGGCTCTGGGCGTACCATACGTTGTCGGTTGTTGTCTCGTTGTAACCAGGAGTCGTCATCGTAGGCCACGTCCTAACCGAAAGCGATCGTCGCTCGAGTACGCCATACGCGGCTTCGCGCGCGTTTCTGTCGGGGACTATCTCACGGGATAAAAAGTATCCTATTAACACATAGGATACTTTTAATCCCGGTAGTAAGTTAGTCCAGGTTGTTAACTATCTGTGTGCCCGATTTAATTTTAATCCGTAAAGCCGTGTCGCAAATAGCTTTTGCGTGATTGAGTAACAGACATCTAAACATACAAAAATACAAACTTTCACATTTATAATATTAGTAGGATGACGTACACGCGCAGGCAATCAAAACGTAAAGACGTTTTGATTACCCGCGCGTGTACGTCATTACTGTTCCGTTGTACGTCATAGTTCATACGGACCTTCGCGCGCGATCATCGCGATCGTTTGCGTAATGTCTGTTCCAAAAGAATCTGATGGAAATGCCTTGTTTAGGTTAAATTGTTACTCAATCACTCACTAAAGGGAATAAGTATCACATTCATCTGTATTTAGAAGGTTTCAACTTTATTTTTCACCACGTTTTCCTACATTTATTGTTTCAATATCAATATTAAATTGTAAGTGAAAAATCATCGATGAAAATTCAGGTTATAAAAGTAACATCAATTGTCAAATGAAAAAAAAAACATCTTTAGGTTGATTAAAAATTAGAATTTCTGGTGTAATCAGTAATCAAATTAAAGTATTTACTCAATTTGTAAGTGTCACTATAAATTGGCCTCCATAGGTACAGTTTCTGATACATTTGTTTAATTTTCATCAGATACTTTTGGAACGGAAATTACCGGGATGTAAATCAATGAAAGACTATTTACAGTTATATCATAATTTAAAATATATTTTTAAATTTTCTTTATCCTGACTTCTCCATGTCATGTCAGTCCTAATTTCTTTTTTAATCGTTTCAGCGTTTATCTCATAATTTTATGCCATTATCTTAAAATTACTAGAAAAGCTTGCATATTACAACTAAATAGATTACAATCTACAGTACCTACTCGACCGTTTAATGAGCATATTGAGTTTAATAAAATCTTCGTCGTCTCTGGCATCGTACCTGCGTGACAGTCTCATCAGCTCTTGTGCCCCATAAACGCCCAAGGGCTGCACGCTGTTCTATTTTAAGATGATGGTTCCTAGCTCGGAAACTGAGGTTCTTATCTGTCCTTCTGCTTACCTTTTTGAAGTACGAAGCCCACAAGTTGAAGAGAAAATATTTTATTTATCAGAGTCATATAAAAAATGATTTAAGATTACTATAATCACTTGAAGTAAATCATTATTAGGATAGATCACTATAAACCACGTCTTTAGTTACCTACCGGAAGTTGATGCATTTAGATTCAATAAACGAGGAAACCAATGCTTGCGATAACTAGGTAAAATCGAATATAATGTTTAAGTAGGTATCTATTAACACGTACTATTGTATAATGCTGGGTAATTAATAATAACAAGGAAATTATTGTTGTATACATAATCATAGGTTAGTTTCTGTTTGACAGGGTTGCGAGTATGTGTAATTTTCTGAACCATGGATCACTTTTTTTGGATTTTACGCCACAGTGGTATAAACATTTTATATACGCCTCTGGGAGAAGAAGGTAAATTACATTACATATAATTTGGTTCATAAATGTGCTAGTTACGATGAGCTTATTCCAATTTATACATTTTATAGTTTTTCTTGCGCTAAATAAAAATAACGTGGTTCTTGTTAAACGCTTAAGCGGATAGGCAGCCAAAGTCGCGTTCCAGTTTTTTACTATATAGCGACTAGCTGCGTTCACGACATCGCTCGCATGCGCCAAATTTTATACTAAAACTTAGTCATTGAAAACGTCTATGAATTTAAACAAAAGCACGTAAATCGGATAAGTGGTTCTCGATGTAATCGCTCTCTGAAGGCCAATCTACACGCATCAGGGGCGTGCCCGGGACGTGACAGAGCCGTGGCATACACAAGCCTGGCTCCGAAGATCCGCAGCCCGGCCTGGAAACGGACGTGTGTGAACGAGTTCATATAAACTGTACACACCGATATTTTTTTTGAGCTCCTCATGGAGCACGGTCCTTCCACGTTCCGGGCGCGGCCCTGATCTGTGTGGATGGTCTATCCACACAGCGTACGTTTTTCGATGTATTGTTACGTACTTTAAACATATTACGTGAACCAAACGTAGAAATGAGTGTTCGTTTTAAGTGGTATTCGGGTATTAACGGCGTTCATGCCAAAAAGTTGGCAATGTCGCAAATAGCTGTCAAATATTTGTCTGTTTTGATTAATTTGGCAATATTACTGTAACAAAATATTAAATGTGCCAACTAGCGAACTAGAATATTAATAATGAATTGCAATTATAACACTGAATTTGATGTTGTAACCGTTTTAGGTGTAAAAAAGGCATTTGTAAAGGTTCCAAGTACTTTTTTTTACATCTTAAACTAAATATTCGGTGTTACGATATTAATTATTGCATTTCATAATCAATATTTTAGTTCACTAGTTAGCCACATTTCATATTTCAATACAGTATTATTGCCAAATGAATGAAAACAAGTAAATATTTGACAGCTATTTGCGACGTTGCCAACTTTTAGGATAAGCCGTCTGAACGCTCAAACAGATGTTTCATTTGATGATGTTTAAAGGTGTCGCATTATTAAGTGTAAAGAAACGATGGATGGATTGTTTAAAACATGATATTATTTATGGTTAAAAAGGCGTGACTACTGAGATGACGGCTACTTATGGAAGACGAAAGCATGTTGCACCGACCCAAAATAAATTCGGATTCGGGGACAGGGACGATAAAAATAAATGTTATTTAGAAAGAAGAAAAGAAAGAAAGTAAAAGGTTTTATTCTGCACTAACTAAACGCACATTACAAAAAAAAAAAAAAACAATACAATACCACTTTACAAAATTAGCCAAAAGCCTCGTATTTCAACTAACATAAGTTTGTGCATTTCTTTACAACGTTTGGAGTCACCTTTCAAGCAAGGAGTTGCTTGTAGTAGGAGATTCCGCAAGATCCACGTGGCATTGTCCCACAATATACAATTGGTGTGGACAATACAATAAACATTCTAGTTTTGCCCTATACTATGTACAATTTGTTACAGGTCAATTCCAAAAGGACGCTGCTCAAGTCGTCAGTTGGATACGAAACGGCGAGGCGATGTTGGCTGCTTCGTTCTCGATTCCGGGCACACTGTCAGAAGCTGAGCAGTTGAAACGGGAACACGATCAGTTCCAAGTGGCGGTGGAGAAAACCCACGCAAGCGCTGTGCAAGTCAAGTATAGGGCTGATGCGCTGAGGGCAGCCAATCATTATGACCCTCATACGATTCGGTAAGTACCACAGATGTCATCATTATATGCCTGCCCATGTTACTGGGGGTCGGTTCTTTTTCAGGTTCTTTCTTCTTCCATTCTCCACTTTCAACCATCTATTATTCACTCCCTTTCCTTTCATAGCATTGCTCAAAGAATCCATCCATCTTTGCTCTGGCCTTCCTCTCCCTCTCCATCCATCAACATTTATACTCAATACTCTTACATACTATAATATAGATGTAATGCTACAGAAAACGAAACAACGCTTTGTATAGAAGCGAAACGCTCGATATGAACAGCGGATTAAATGAAAACCTTACAGTTCTGTGGCGTATGATAATGTGTTATCGACCTTTTCGCATGCTTCCAAACCGTTCAACATGTCTCTATCGACCTACAGCTTCGGGTGCATAATACTCCTGCCGGTCGATTCTGTAAAAATCTCACCGTGAAAACTTAGGTGAAGTGAGCTTAAAGTGAGCTGTCATTTCTAGGGATTGACACTATTGTCAGCTCACTTCACCACAGTGAGATTTTTACAGAATAGCACGGCTGGTTTTAAATACGAAGAGTCTTTTTCATAGTAATACTAAGAAACGTCTGCCGTTGGAACATCACCTCATTTCGGTTTGCCGCGACGGTTTCTGAGTAAACCTATACGTAAAAGCACCACCTCGTTCGCCAAAGATAGTGTTAGACACTATACCTGGTTAGCGTGTTGCCTATAGTACCGAATAAGAACAACAAAAGAGTGCAATAGTTGAATTTCAATATAAATACAGAAAATTCGGCGTACTGTGTGACAGCGCACGCGTAGGACGCGGTTGTCTACTGTCCCGTAGTCTGTACGGCTATATGGGGTACTTCTAGATGTCTGGACTCGGGGTAAAGTTAGAAACTCAAATCAACTAGTATGGTGGTCGGTGGATAACTGACCCAATGACGTGGTGTGACTATATTTTTTTTGGGACCTGTGAGATCCGACTCAACTATCGTTTTTTTGGCCTCATTATGTAGCGACAAAAACAAAATATTAAGAAAAAATATTTTACACATTGTATTTTTGTAACACTGACAAGATGGGTAATCAAGTTCAGTCGGTCGATTCTGTAAAAATATCAACGTGAAACTTAGGTGAAGTGAGCTGTCACTGTCACAAATCGACCGGCAGGATGCTAGGGATTAGCACTATTGACAGCTCACTTCAACTAAGTTTCACGGTGATAGTTTTACAGAATCGACCCGCAGTAGTAGTACGGTGTTTTTTCGACATCTGCACTTTTATAAATACTCCTAAGCCAACTCCCCGCGAATGGCAGCCATCTTATTTTTTAATCGGCAGAAATATTGTTGCTGTTGAAAAATTGTAGCGTGGCTGTCTGCCGACAGTGCGACGGCCGAACGATTAAGTATCACCCCCTCGTGGAGATCTTTTTACTGCAAATGCATAATAAAACAACTAAGTAGCATCAGGTTTCGTGTTTTAAATCTAAAATTTCGTTTCTATGCGCCTAGTTTTGGATTATCTATGTATCATCCTGACCGACAAATCCAGTACAGTAATTCCATAATACTTTGTTCTTCGTTTTCCTTATGAACAACAAACAGAATTGTAAATTATAATGAGTAGGGTATCTATTTACATTTGCCTCGTGGGAGTTTTAGCAGCTGCAAATCGTGACAGTCAAGGTTGATTTCGCA
Organism: Agrochola circellaris; assembly: GCA_914767755.1. Classification (NCBI taxonomy): domain Eukaryota; kingdom Metazoa; phylum Arthropoda; class Insecta; order Lepidoptera; family Noctuidae; genus Agrochola; species Agrochola circellaris. Next base: position 18,912,730 of record OU611840.1, on the reverse strand, counting down.
GAAGTAAATAAAGTAAACAGGCGACCCACCGATGTGATGTATGTTAAAAGACTTCATCATAAGGGATCAATGTATAATGTGAAGTGGTGATTCGTCATTTTTTTATATGTTACGGACCAGCTGTGCAAGCATGTATTTTTTACGCATGTGTTTTATTTTTACATTATTATTATGTGATTTTCACAGTTTTTGGGAGTGGTGATGCAAATTCAAAGTCAAATCCAAATATTTTGTTAAAATTAGGCATATAAAAGGCACTTTTGAACGTCAAAAAATGCCGAAAAGGAAGTCTTTAAGCGTGTTATATATAGCATTCAAAGAATCTTATCCACTAACTTTTAACTGACAATAACTATTCGTTACAGTTCGAAAAATTATGCCTAGATAAAATAAAGAACTGTCAAAGACATGAATTGAAAAAAAAAAGGAATGACGTCGATAAAAGGAACCATGATTGTACCTTTGCTGTGATTGGACGGATTCGGAATTTGTCTCGATTCGTGCGCGTGAGAATACTGTCGTTTATGGACCATGAAGAAAATAAAATCGTATCGTGATAAAGCACCGATAACAAAAACACTTTATTACAAAAAATAACCTACTTCCAAAAAAAAACACTATAAAGTGAAAAATTACTTTAATTACGGAATTCATTGGCAAAAAACGAAAATAGAAAACTAAAGACACCGATTCTTTTTTTCACTTTTTAGTTATACCCCATACAAATTCGTATACCACTACTTGCTATGTAAACAACAGTGGCAGAAACTTATAATAACATCATCAACATTCTCTAAGTGGGTTAAATACGTATTATTGAAGTTAATTCAAAATCTACCCAAGAAAAGTAAATATTTATATGACTCGCATTTCGCCTCGAGCTTCCTTCACCAAATGAACCGAGAAAGAATATGTGTAAATGCGCTGTAACATATTGGTGCGATCCTACTGCTTGTGTAAGCATAGCGTAATAGAGTGGTTAACAACTAAAGACATGTTGTTGTGGACTCCTACTTCATTAACGCACATCAAGGACTAATAGCGACATCTCGAGGCAATAATTAAACCATACGCTACGTCATACCTATCGCTCGACTGTGATTGGGCTTCTTTTAAAATATTGTTCTCACGCCCCTCTCCTTGAATGTTGTAAAACCAAAATGGCTAATATACATAATTGATCGTTAAAAAGCATAGCATCGTTTTTCATTGAAAATCCTCAACACAATATAGAAACCACCTTAAGTTTTCACAAACCTCACCGCTGCTGTGTGACACATATTACAATGTTTTGTTAATAAAATATTTTCGTTGCAGAGAAATCTCAGAAGAAGTAACAGAACGGTGGCAGCGGCTGGTGACATGCGCCGAAGAGCGTCACAAGCTAGTGACGGCGTCGCTGAACTTCTACAAGACTGCTGAGCAAGTGTGCTCGGTGTTAGACTCGCTGGAGCGCGAGTACAGGCGCGACGAGGACTGGTGCGGCTCCGCAGCCGCGCCGCCCGCTGACGAGCAGACCCTACAGCTTAACATTGACAAAGCCGCGCAGGTAACACTGCCACACCTGCCGTGCTATTCTGCAAACATCTCACCGTGATAACTTAGGTGAAGTGAGCTGTCATTGCACCTAAAGCTAGGGATTGACACTATGGACAGCTCACTTCATGGTCACTTCACCTCACTCTTCACGGTGAGATGTTTACAGAATGGATCGACTGTTACTATTATTATATTTTATTCTGACATTTCTCGGGATCGTAGTGTCCCGGACCTTTGGAAGACTTACGAGGGGTCGAAGCCAGTTCGCAGAGGCCCGTTAGACGTTTTTAATGAAATTAGGGACCAAGGGACGAGTATCCCTGTATGTAATATGCAAGTGCACCCAAGGACCACCCCCAGTTGGTGTGGGACTATTGCAACAAAGATATTGGACTATGGGTTTGGGTGGCTAAAGTGGTCTGTTTACCCGTGTGGAGCCCGGAAGATGACCAAGATTTTGTTAAAGCATCGAATCCTATTTTGGTCTGACCTGTAAAATGTTAAAAATCAAGGAAATTTAAATTTCGCCGGCTTTCCTGGCGCTTTCGCTTTAACTCTTTTATTGATTACCTACCCACTTTAATACAATATGCACCTTCACCTTCAAACAATTTTTCCGCTTCCAAGGCAATTTGTATAGGTGAATAGTTAGGTATTTTTATCGATTACCTTATTAATAGTACCCTTCCAGTAAGATGCATTCGTCTCGCGAGCCCTGTAATTAAAATATTTTCATTCCGTGTTTTTGTCCTTGGAATATTTGTTTACAGTAATGTTAAGTGGATTTAGAAAGAAGAAGAAAGAAAATACATTTATTTATCACACAATATAATTATACAGCAGATAAAAGATTAAAATAAAAATCAAATAAAATGTGTAAAGAGCGATTTAAGAAATTAGCAGGGGGAGCGTGCCTCACGGCTGCGCCAAAAAGGCCGAGTAGTAACTTGATCAAGATTAGATTACTCTGTTTAATTATTCCTGAATTTTAAAGTAACGAACTCCTCTTATAATATGTTCTTCTTAATTTTTATCGGCTAACTGCTTTATCTTCTATAATATAAAAATGAATCGCAAAATGTGTTGGTAAGCGCATAACTCAACAACGCCTGGACCAATTTCGCCAATTCTTTTTTTTAATGGTCGTTGAAGTTCAAGGATGGTTTTTACGGCGAGAAAAATTTGAATGATTGCCGGAAAAACCGTAAAAACAGCCATTTTGTTTTTCTCATACAAACGTTTTCTAACTAAAACGTTGAGTCAATTTGAGCTCTATTGCTATTGTATAAAGTTCGTAGGATTTGTCTCCGCCCCGAATAGCAGAATACATCTTAAAAACAATGAAAAGGTAGGGTAGGTAGGGTAGGCAGGTAGGTGCGCCGTAGATAAGTACTTAGTGCTACTCGAGCGAAGCCGGGGCGGGCAGCTAGTTTATCATATATTTAAATATGCGACACCCACCTCACGCCGCACGACGCCGTCAAGACACAGATTTGAGATGCAGTTTGCAGATGATGCTGCAGCAGTTGAAACGCTGTATTTTAATTTTACGTTTTTAGATTGTGTGAGTACAATCTCTTTCAAATCTTAGAAGGTTTGTGAATAATTCGTTATAATCATAGAAAATAGTAGAAAGTCACTAATTGTGACAAGAACTACCGTGGAGTTCCTTGGAGTGTGCAGTAAATTCTGTAATTTCTTAATTGCCTGGCGTATACTTGATTAAATCCCTTTCAACTTTGTTAAAATACAATTTTTTCTTGAATATCTTATACGTTTCCTTTCAGGTGGCTGCTTTGATAGTAAAGCATGGTGAGCAGAAGGAGGCTTTCCTAAAAGCCTGCACATTGGCACGACGTACTGCCGAGACATTCCTCAAGTATGCGGCGCGGTCGGCGCAAGTCCACGGTCAGACCGCGGCGGCCAGCAAGGCTCATCATGAACAGACCAGGGCTATACTTGATACATTGTTGGCTCAAGAGAACAAGGTGAGGAACTGATTATCTAGTGTTAGAATATTATATAGTCGTCGATATAAGTAAGTAAATCAATCAACCAACATGAGATTTTTAGGGGACTCTTCAAAAAATCTCCAAATATACTGATACTCAGTCAAACATGTATTGCTTCGTTGACGAACAAAGATGGAAGAAAAAATGACAAAAAAGTACAGATAATCCTTACATCTAATTACGACTAATTGGTATGCAACGTTGATTTGCTCATTCTAAATGAGCAGGTGTTAGGATCGAACAACTATAGCGATCCATCGTTAATCTGATGTCTAATAACTGAAGGTTGAACTCTAATTTCATAAAAAATCTGTTGAATGAAGATATCATCATATTTTCAAGTTAAATTATTGTGCCACATGGTATGCGCTTCACCTTTTTTCTGTTTTTCCGCGGAGTATTAAACTGCTTTTGTAGGGAACCGTAGTAGTTGTAAGGTTCTCGATTTTAGAACCGCATTCAGAACTTCAACCGTGATTTCGTTATTATGTGGTGACCTCCCACCCCTTCGCAAAATTATGATCAAACTCTTGCGAGGTATCTTTTATGCTTTTAAACATGATACATACCGAAGTTGTGGAGACCTTATCTCGGTGTCTTTGTATATCCAAAGGTACCGAGATAAGGTCTACACAACCTACTATGTTAATAACTAATCATTCATTTACATAAAGATAAATCTCCAGAAATCAAGGTTCATCTCAGTGCATAACCCTCCTATGCTCGCGACGTGCTATGTCGAGATGTTTTTACCAATTTAAAAAATCTTAAATTTTCATCAATCGTATTGTTGAAAAGGTTCGATTTTTCTGAACTATCATCGCAAAGAAAATAAAACTCAAATTCATTAAATATTTATTGATTACGACGGGCGTAAAACTGATAAAGTGGCACTTGACAAGTTAAATGTAGCTTTTCAATTTATATCGTATCGTGGAACATTTTTAGTAGCTGCACTGCAGATCGTCTTTTTAAATTTATTTTTTGAAAAAAATCGATGTCTTTCTTGAGTACTTTGTATGAAGTCCTGCAATTGGTTTCGAGATCAGCTAATTACGTAACACACGACCAATCACAATCTGTTTCATTTTGACAGTTCAACAACATTCATTGCTTTATTTACGTTGATGAGGAATCAAATTTTTCGAACATATGAAGCAATGGATTAGCCTTGCCTTTGGATTATCCTTCAAAATTATTCAGATTATGATTGATCATGTGTTATGCAATTAGGGCGCAGGTATCGCTTTCTCAAGCTCTTGCCAAAAGATGCATAGGACGAAAACGCGCATGTCTTGTTGGTCGCTTTTCGTGTAATGCACGATTGCGAATAATCGAAGTCGTATTCTTGATTACATACGTAATCGTAATACGCGCTCAGAGATGATGAATACTTTCAACAAAGTTAATTTTATGAATTAGCGTTTCATTTCAAAGGTACTTGATAAAAATAAAACATTTACGGTACTTTAGCTTAGCAAGGTCGATAGGAGAACTGGTTTATAGAATTACATTGTTCGCAGGAAATGTAAAAATAATCATGAATGGAAACCCTTCAGAGATATCAATCGGATGTTTTCATAGCAAAGCTATTTTTGCGCATCGCTGTTATTAAACAAATATACGTTTTCTGCGCTACGATCTCCAATTGTTTGTTTGTTTACACAAGAATTGACCATTCCAATTATGTCACATGAAAACATTTATGCAAAACGTCGGATTTATTGGAGGTTTATTATTAGTTGTGTGTGGCATTGGCAGTGTCAGTGTCGTCGCGTTAGAATGGAGTCGGAAACAATAAGGTTTTGTTGAATGGCGCGCGATGCTATCTCGATGGCAGACTACCATCAGCCTCGGGCGTCAACTCTCTCATATACCATGTGTCTAGTTCAAGCGCGCGCTCTGTGTGAACATGATAAAGAGTTTTGTTATGGTGATATTACAACCGGTATATTTTCATGCCATCAAAAAACTTTCTTGCAAGTGTGTAGAGCTATGAAATGTGTGCAAATAAATGAGTAATCACGCAATTAATTTAAATCAAGATATGATTTATGGAACTGCTACTCAATTCAAGTCTTGGGTCCATAATATTTTTTGAATGACAAAAACACGTAATATTTTTCACGACACAACAAATAGTAAGTCACCAATTAACATTTGAGATAATAAGGCGTTTTATTTCCAATAGGTTCTGGAACACTGGACAGTCCGGAAGAAGCGTTTAGAGCAGTGTCAACAATTCGCTTTGTTTGAGCGGTCGGCGCGCGCGGCTGTTGAATGGATCAAGGAGACGCAGGAGCGTTGCGGAGCAGCGGCTGCGGCGGCTGCTGGCGGCGTGGCGAGAGAGTCGCGCGAGCGAGTGCGCTTGCTCGCACAACTCGCCGACGGACTCGTCGAGAAAGGACACCCGCATGCCGTGCAGATCAAGGAGTGGGTCGCAGCTGTTGATGCCAGGTAATTACTAGCCAAACTATTTCATTCATTGCCATACTTTAATACGTATTTTTTGGCCAAGTGTCAACTAATGTACACGTCTACTTTCATTACTTTTATTGCGCTATAGAGCGATGGTTGACAAACCTTGCCAAATGAGTAAATTAAATCATTTAATTAAGTGTAATAATTTATACTTGGTGTGTATTGTGCCCAGATATGCAGAGTTTAGCGGATCAATGGAGGGCGGTGAGAGCGAGCCCGAGAGCGACTCGGGCGTGGCGCCGTCGCTAGCGTCGTCGCAGTCAGCCGAGAACGACTCGCGCGCAGAACCGCAGCCCACCGCCGTCGGCGACGACAAACGACGTAGCGCCAGGCGCAAAGAGTACGTTATAATATATTATTTATCTTACGAGATAAAAGAAGACGTTATGAATAAAAAGAGTGTAGATGTTTTGGTCATCTTGAGACGATGAATGAAAGGCAGATGCGAAAGGAAAGGGGACGCCCTAAAACCGTAGTATTCGCAACCGGTTTGCGTGTATGACTAGATGTATGAAGCAATATGAAGAAATAAGAGTATGTAAGGATCGTAGTAGGTTCTGTAGTTTCTGACCACCCCCATGGCGAAAAGGCGTGAGGTTATTCATGTATGTAAATTAATTATTCTAATTTAAGGGACTGCATCTGAACTGACAGTTATTGCTTTGTTATTAAGGTTTATAATGGCGGAGTTGCTGCAGACGGAGCGAGCGTACGTCAAAGATTTAGAGACGTGCATCACGTGCTACCTGCGGGAGATGCGCACCGACCCCGGCGCTGTACCACAGGCGCTACAGGGCAAGGTATGCTAGTGAAGGGTCCCGTAGTTGGGATGAATATTTAAGCATGCACAATATTTATTTATTTATTTAAGGACAACCAACAAAGCATACACAAAAAAAAAACATGTTGAAATACCCATATTATTTTTACATTTTATAGTGTTGCCTTAATTAAAGGCTGCCACGGCATGCAATATTGATATCGACTGCAGAATTAAGTTTGTATTTCATAGTGTGTCTCGAAAAAACTATGAAAAACAAAGTCATTTCTGCAGTTGTAACCGAAAATATCCCATATCTACTACTATTGACTTAAGAAGCAAAGTCACTTAAAAACATCACAATCTTTATAATTATGGTATCTAACAATACCTCATACGCTTATGTGCATTTATATATGTTTTTCATCCCTCGGTTACATGTATGAGGAGTAACACACCTTATGATTTTTTTCTTCAGTTTTCTACACCATTGTCTAGCGGTGCACAAATACACTATCTTTCTAATGTGCATTGAAATAGTTGTGTAAAAAAAAACTGTAAAATCGGGACAGACGGATATGACGAAATTATAAGGGTTCCGTTTTTACCATTTCGCTACGGAACCCTAACAGAGAACGACATAAAGGGTGTTAAAAGACATATCACATAGCCGTTATCTACGCATTTTGTACATCAAACTAAGTCAAAATTATCACTGGCGATTGATTTTATTTTTGGTGGGAAAAATCGCTGTTTATCTGCTGTCACATAATATGCTACAATGATTTTATTATGTGTGCATGCAATGGTACTTATTATTATATAATATTGTTTCTGTAAAGGAGGAAATAATATTCGGCAACATCGAAGAGATCCACCGCTTCCACGAGCGCGTGTTCCTCCGCGAGCTGGACAAGTACGAGACTATGCCAGAGGACGTCGGCCATTGCTTCGTGACGTGGGCGCGCGAGTTCGACATGTACGTGTCCTACTGCCGCAACAAGCCCGACAGCAACGCCGCGGTCGTGCAACATGCCGGGGACTACTTTGAGAGGTAATAACAATCATCATTTCAGCCGAAAGATGTCCAGTACTGGACATGGGCCTCTCCCAAGCTGCGCCACAACACCCTTTTCTACACCTTCCGTGTCAAGTCTGGCCACTGTTGTAAGGTTGTCGGTCCATCTAGCTGGGCGTGTCCCATAATACGCTTGCGGTGCATACGGTCTCTATTTGACTTGTCTGCTCCACCGGCCATCGGTCCTTCGACAAATATTACCACTTACTTACTCTGCAAGCTATGTCGGTATCGAAGGTCATAATACCAGCCTATTACTGTCCCACTGCAGGGCAAAGGCCTCTTCTTATATACAGGGTGAATTTGAATTCATGCGACACCTGTTAAGGGGTCATTGTACTCATCATTATGAACAACTTTCACTATGGGACCAACGTTGAAATCGCGAAAAAAAAATCAGCTGTTTCCTACATTTTGACGAGCTATGCGAACATAAATGTAGGGAACAGCTGATTTTTTTTTCGCGATTTCAACGTTGGTCCGCCCGCCCCCTTCCAGCCATATCATCTTTCACACCATCTATTCATCGTGACCCCTACTCTCATAGCCATCTTAGAAAGTACATATGACGTGAAAATGTCACATTGGTACTTGCCCGGATTCGGACCCACTACCTCGTGCATAAGTGGCGACGAGGCCTTTACTATTAGGCTATCACGACAATCCACAACCAAATTTTTTTTATACAAATATTTGCATTTATACAGTTTTAGTATCAAAATAAGTATATAATTATGAAGGGTCCATCTACAAATGTATTATTATCTGTGGCGCAATAAAATATATTTAGTCTGTGGTTAGCACACAATGGGATAGCAAACATTGTATTATAGGTTTCCATATAAAAAACACTTTTGCAACCGTTTATTTTTGTGGAGAGGCTAATGTTAATTTCTTTCATCTTTAGCCGGCTAAACTTAAGTGTAGCCGTAACCCCTTGGCTAAAAATGAAGTAGTAAATGAAAATGGCTGTGACCACACAACACACGAGTGGTGCCGCGGCAGCGGCCGGCGAGTGCCATTGTCAAGTGTTCGCTTAACAATAAATTCAGTTACCAAAACACGATGCCAGTTTAAATTAAAACAAATCTAACAACTGATTATTAAGCTGCTACATTCTACTTAAAATTATCTTTCGCTGTAGCTGCCAACATACTATTTTTGCTACCGGCTTTAATTTCGACATCTGACATCGGTCTATCATGTTCGGATCGGGTCGGCACTATTCTATTTTGCCGCCCGACTGTCCCGAATCATGCAGTCCCGAACAAGTGCGTGACAAGCCTCTGTTTTTTATAGTCTTAATAGTCTGACAGTTTTTAAAGCCTGACAGTTATCTAGTTTTATAGGTGGAATTGTGTGTTGTTATCTACGAATAATAAAAGTCAGGAACAGTAATTGTGAACTCAATCAATGAAAAATTCTGCTCCAAACTTCACTACATTGACAAAATTATCTCGAGTGTTCGAACGTAAGAAAACACATGCAAATAAGCCAATGAGCTGCGCTCGCCTAATACGTGGCTTTCCGGCAAGCGCGGTGATTGGTTCTCGGTAGAACAGATAATGGTTCGCACGCCTGCTACAGTGCGAGATGCGTGGACGATGTTATGCATTAAGTGGGAGAGGATAAGTCATTATAAAAATGGTTGTATTTTTGCACTATCCATAGTAGTTGGATTAATCAGTTGTAATTTTTTCAGATTATCTAATGTACCATCTTAGAAGTTCATATCTAACCACCGTAAGGACTATTCTTGCTTGCAGCGCTCGGTGACTATAGAATAGGGCCGGTAACAGATGTGGTCATCGTGTTCACGGGATTTTGTAAGATATGAACTTCCTTGATGGATTCATACATCTCTTATGGGGTACTGTGTTAAATGTTACAACAATACCTTAAGATATATTGCAATTAAATGAAAGAAAATTTAAAACTCATATTAAAAGGACTCTTTGTAAACAAGCATATTACTAATTAGGGGATTATATCCAAGATAAGAATGCTTGGAAACATGCGGGTTCTGCTCCATAAGATTCGCTAGACTGAATCAATCAAATTCGTTTCTTTCCAAACGAACCGCAGTTACCAATTTTTTTCGCTGTACTTAATTTTTCGGGAACCTGTGACATAAAATTTATAATTAAACTAATGCTTATTATATTTTTCCGTTTATCTAAAAACGAAAGCCTCCAAGTTCAAGTGAAATTCAAAACGTGTAAAATAATCTTTGATGTTGCGTTCGTGTTGCATAACACTTTCCAGAGTCGCAAGTATAGGATTTCAAAATATTTATTTACTCACTTATGAAAAGTGATTCCAGAATTCTTCATAACCGCTTTCCAGAATTCTTCGTAAGGCTTCTACACCACTTTTCCACACATGAAATATTTGCAGTATGTAAACAACGCAAAACACAATAATAACCACAATCGTAAAAATCCCGTGACGTGAACGCATCGACTCAATGATACCGGCAAACTGTCAGCGCTGCGCGCTGCAGTTTTTGACCACGCCCACCGCGGTACAGTTTGCGTGTTGCCGGTTTTGAGCTTGAGTTACATTTCTTGACTTTTATTATTCGTAGGTCAAAATGAAGCTGACCTCGCATATGATTATTTCCGAAGACACAGTTCTCTGATAGAGGAGAGGGGGGGGGGTCACGTTAACTAACGAAACTTTCGTCATTATGCGATTCTAAATGCTGCCCTACATTGTTACAGTCGCTCTTGAGCCTGCGTCACTGTGTCTGAACTTTGAAACAGAACCTGAAATCTGCGTGTGTTTCACAGCGTCTTCTGAGAAATAAACCTACTATTATTTATATCGAATTTGGCCGGAGATTCTAAGTCATTCATGACGAATGGTGTAATTGAAAGGTTTTATTAAGCTGTTGTGTACTCGTTCTGATTTGGTAGAAATGTCCCGATGCAGCCAGGAAAGTCTCTGCACGAGGAAACTCCTTAACGGTTACTGGTATCGTCTCGTTAAGTATATTTTTGTTTTAAGTACGCCTGTATACAAATTGTGTGCTTAAAGAATTAATTAGTTAAATATTGTACAGCAAAACGTAATATGACATAGCATTTTAATAAAAGCTGGCTCGTAAGGTAGCTTGTAACAACTTTAATCATAATGTTGCCTTACATGAAAATAACTTGGCTTGACTTATTGTATTACTACTACTTATATTTTAAAAGTATGGTGGCTATGTTATAACTTTAAGACTTACCTAATACGGGTTAGGCTTTACTAAGTTGAGTGAAGTACGCATTACAACTGCCCATTGGGTATAAGATTTGTGCTTTAACTTTGTGTTTAATAATAATCAGTCACGCAAAAACTTTTTACCATATCCGTATTCCGTATTAATATAAATCTAGAGCGAAAAGCTTTAAAAAAGTAATAAAATACTTTCAACGAATTGTTTGCGCAAAAAGTCATAAATATTCATCGCACTGTTCCAATCATGGGTGCCGTCCAGAAATCCGCGGCAATTATATTCGCTGCAGTGAATGGGGGCTTTATTTTACACTGCCCGAATCCCTCATACTAGGGTACGACGAGTTTTTTGCTAGGTATTAAATAGACCCACTTAATTGACTGTTTTGAGAATAATAAATACTGTATAAGATTAGTCGACTATTGTGCAAAAACCCTGGGAAACAGCGGTAACTGAATCCTTAAAATAATAACTATCACTTCGACGGGCCTTCCGGAAGAATAGAAGGCGGCAGCAATAGAAAGTTTTACATGTCTTTTAGCCTTTTGTTGCGAGACTTATTGAAGAAGATCAGTGATCTAACATTATATTAGTGTGCAGTGAGTATTAGATAGGAATACTGCAGTTATTTTATTTTTTTATATCATATGAAATATTTTTAATATTTTCTTGACATTTGTATCGCCTAAATTTAATTGAATAATCAGTTCTGATAAAACTACAGAACAGAGGATTTGAAATTTTGAAATTTATTACTCATGGATCCTTAATTATATATTTTTTTTATATGTCTTCATGTTGTGTTAGGTTAAAACTAATACATTTTGATACAATGTAAAAAAAAGTTAGTAAAATAAATAAATGAATAAAGTTACTCATAGTTACGTTTATTTGTGACCACCGATAAACTAGTTCATATTTAGCTCCCTTATCGAATCAAGCGAGTCTTGTTATTTTCTGTTGCACTCGTACACAGAGGAATACTTACAGATGGTTTACTCCGCAAAATCAATTAAATGAAAACCGACTCTTGTTACGACACAATAAAGTGTAATTCAGATCGCACAGCGCTAATTACCTACAGTTATATTCACCTAGAAATTGCCTCTCTATCGCGTAACTTTTATATCTTCTGACTCCGTTACGCTCACTGAATAAGCCCGACAAGAGGAGCCCATCGCGCACTCGCGCATCTTTATTCATCTGTGACTCGTATCATTTGGCTATATGTAAGACACGATAAATCTAGTTTCCGCAAAATATCTGCAAAGGCCAAATATTCTAACTGAGAAACTCATTAACTCCTATTTGGTACTGACCATTGATTTGAAGACTGGACGATTAAACGGTTTGACATCTTATCATCCTTTTAAAGGATAGAAACCGTAGCACGTCCCGAACAATAGACACTTATCGTTTTAACAGGCGTCATCACAATTGGACGTAGTTAAACAGAAAGGATCCAACCCACACAGAGTTACTTTTGAGATATTCAAGTTTTAAGATCAGATCGTGTTATGTGATTGTATGACCTGCCATACATACGGGTTGGTAACGTATGGTCATAATGACATGATGCGTTGGGATTGTTTTTGTGATATTAAAGTTTTGACTACAAAGAGTGTTTTGGTATACATAACTCATTTTCGCCCATAGTGTGGGTTGGATCCTTTCTGCTTAACTACGTCCAATTCGTTCTTTGAACTGACAAATATTAGTTTTCGTCGTGCATTTTAGTTCTGGACGTGTAGATGCGGGGATGATATCGCATTGTGTATACAACAGCAATTATAGTTATTCCACTAAATGGTTCTCTTATCAAGATCATTAACTAAGCAGTATAGTTACTGGTCGTAATTTCGTTCGGACTGTGGACTGTGCTCTAGTTTGTTCATTATTGGTTTCTGTGACGCAGGGTGCAACGTAAAAAGAAGTTGGAGCACCCGCTCGCTGCTTACTTGATCAAGCCAGTGCAGCGGATCACCAAGTATCAGCTGCTGCTCAAAGATCTACAGGCGTGCTGCGCCGAGGGGCAAGGCGAAATCAAGGTCAGTATTCAATATGCCTGTAATCAGACATTGTTCAAAGTTTAAGAAAACTAGGTATATTATCAAGGTTATGTGTATGTCTCATATTATTCAATGTTTACAGTGCTTTTGGACTGGTAAAATTGTTCATCGAATTTATGTTCAGTTGTACAATCTACTCTTGCACATTGATTACTCATAAAGATGTCAAATATTGACGTTTATCTCCATTGTTAGAATAAAATCATATAATAAAGTTAACAACCACGGCACTCGGTCAGTTCAACTGTGATTTCTGATTCATACTTGTACAGTTTTAGAACAAATATTTGACGCACTCGAAATTTTCATTTTATTTTTAGTTTTTTTGTTTTGTACGAAATGTAGTATCAAAAAATATTTATAACACTGCATGCTTTCTCTTGTCTGTGTAGATTACGACTATATTCAAAACATAGGACTGATGCCAAATTCAATTGTATAATTTTAATAATATGCTCTGATAAAATAAAATTACGGTGACGATGTAGTACGCGTGCAAGACTTAGCGATACAGATTTCGACGGGCGTCTTGATCACTTTACAAACATTAGTCAAAATCAAATAACTTTACGTGTTGTCGTGTATATTTACACATCCTTATTTTTAAGAATAGTGTTATTAATCTGTACTGGGAAAATACGTGTTCCTTTTATTGCGATGAAACAAAATTATCCTGTTTGTCAATTAGATGGTATGTTCAACTGACTGAATTTAATAAGTGTTAAAAATACTTATGTTCACATTGACCCTTTACTGCTGGGCGCAGAAATAGTATAATATTAATTCAATTTATTTGTAGATAAAAGCATTGTTATAAGTGTGATTGGTGTAATAGGCCTTTTTATATTCTTGTGACAGTGTGGGTTAACCTTTTTTGTCAACTAGTTCCTAATCTTCTTCCCCTAATATAAATTTAGATAACGTATTACGCCCTTTTTCGCTCAATTCTGTTGATAGTGGATTTTTGGGTCTCTAATACAAGGCTAATTGATGTTCTACATCAATACACATTATTCGTAAGAAATAGCGTCGTTAATCTCATTGATGCGTAAAGTGCTTCAAAATAACCCACAATATCTTTGATTCAGGGTCAAGTGCACTCAACATTTGTTTAAGACCGTTTATAAAAAAGTGGGCAACGTCGCAAATAGCTGTCAAATATTTCGCTGTTTTGATTAATTTAAAGATATTATAGATTAGAATATATACGGAAATATGGCTAACTAGTGTTAAACGCCGTTAATACCCGAATACCACTAAAAACGAACACTCATTTCCACGTTTGGTTACACGTAATATTTTAAAAGTACGTAACAATTTATCGGAAAACGTACGCTTAAAGATTACGGCTAGTGATAAGATAAAGACGACCAGGAAAACTCAAGTCTGACGCTAGACGTTACCGCGACAATATATTACAAACGATTTGCGTGAAAAAATATAGTAAAAACCGAGGTAAACGCGACTGCGAAGAATTTTATCTGTCCTAACAATCTTGATTCGTGTTAACTTATAACTGGCACATAACTTCTTTCAATTGTTGTGTTTACTCATCAAAATATCTTAGGTAAGAAAATATCGACGAGTAATTAGAATACATATTGTTTGCACCAGTCTATTGTTTTCCAAGATGGTGTGTTCAGCCAGCATTTATGTCTTCTTTAAATCTACTTATTGGATATCCTTTGCAATATCCGTTATTTTAAAAGCTTTTATTTAACTTCACTTGTATGTATGTCCTGGATAATTGCAATCAATATTTCACCCACTTCCACTGAAGCTATCAATATTTCACCCACTTCCACTGAAGCCACCGGGTTGAAATTTGGCATACGTGTTTGGTTCTCGTGGCAATGCATGATTTTAAAAGCTTTTTTTTTCGATTTATTGAAATAGATATCATTCTTATTCATAATCAAGTAGCCTCAGTATCACCTAACTAATTGACAAATAAGATATCGTTTAGGTACGTGTTTACCAGGATAGTTAATATCGGAAAAAATAATTAGTCATGTTTGACTTTGTGACGTGTCCCAGTGTCATGCTATGTGTATTTATAGTCTATTTGCGTTGCATTCAGGGTTTTTTATGCATGAATAAATGTGTGGGATTACGCAGTCCGCTGCATATTGCGTCCGCATCGTTTGTGCTTACATATGTATCCGTTCAGTAAACGGGGACTTTTCTACTAGTGCCCATTATGACAAAAAACTGTCACTTGCGGACTGGAGCACTGACTGCTCTAAACATGTCGTAAACTGCTGAATATTTCAAAAAAATTGCCAATCTTTTGTTTCCAGCGCTAGGTTTGAAATGGCAAGATAGCCTAGGCTAGTAATTATCATATTAGTACCTGCCGGCGGAACATGGCTTGAAGTTACTATTGAAATAATAGGCATCAACGAAACGAGTTAGAGTGAATACCCCGTACAGTTAGTCCATTAGCACAAAAGAAACAGTACAGGTATAATCTCACCAATTGTCGCCGATTCTGAATCATTTCTTTTTGTCCTCCTACTGAAGCAAATTTTAATTAATTCCATTTGCAAAAAAAAAGAGAGAGCCTTACAGTAGTTGCACATGATGTGTAACATCTTGGCTGACAGCAACGTCTCGGAAAATAGGTTGGTACTATCTGACTGCCAAGTCTAGCACCGCGCGCGCTCATTGGTCAAATCAAATAGCGCGGGCTTCCTGTTACACACTTCCGTCCCTATTCACGAAATCTCTGTTGTTGAAACGTTTGTTTCCCACTTTTTCAATTGATTGAGGAATATTCCCGTAAAACATTTGTTTAGTAATGAATCTGGTTCACATTGTCCTTGATGATTCAGGACAATGCACAGTAAATATTCCGATTAAACCGACAGACTGTATTATCACTCGTCAACGAGGTAATGGTAATAACGTAAACTCATTACGTTGTATCATACATTTTTAGTATTGTTTAAAGTCAGTGGACGTTGGATTTGTTTGAGATTTAACAACTAGTTCACTTAGTGGTAATTAACAATAGATTTACTTCAATATTTTCCTTGTGACTCATTCACCTTACGCCCGAGTGGCACAGTTGGTTCCCTTCGGACGTATTCGCACGTCGCGTTAGTGTTTTGTGATTATTCATTTAAAAATCAGTAAAATGTAATGGTTTTCTTCGGAGTGGAAGTGCTAACATCAATCATGTTGAAGTATTTATCAAATTCGAGAGCTAACAGGATTGGACCGCTCGCTCTTAAAAATGTACGTATATTTTTGTTTGATGTCACTCATGTGCTGTGTTGTGATGGTACTCATAGGTACTGATAACAATGCTATGCTTGTGTTTCTAGCATTCACATTTGAAGTTGGGTATGGAATAATGATACCCATTTTCATTCATCACAATCATCACCTTTTCTTCAATTTCACTATAGTTGACAAATCTATGCGTCAAGTCGGATGGATAATTTCAGTGACTACACTTACGTCAAACTTAAGTCATCAATCACACTAGACAAAATGGCGGCAATGCGCGAATGCAAATAATTTATGACTCGATTTGTAATATTCAACATTACAGCCTGTCCGGCTGTCCTGTACCTACATCTAAGTTCCTATTTTCCCTTATATTGTTTATGTTTATTTAACAGCGATAAGCCGTTGAGTCATGTGGCTTAATTATAATAATAACTGTGATGTGAACTTTAACATAAGTATAAATACTTATTTTATTGAAATTATCTTCCATGGCAAATAATCGTCGCTTCGCCTGTGTACCATGAAAGAAGTTCATATCTAACCAGTTTCAAAACAAAATCCCGTGAACATGATGACCACATCTGTTACCGGCCCGGTGCTATAGCCGCCGAGCGGTGCAAGCAAGAATAGTCCTTATGGTGGTTAGATATGAACTTCTTCGATGGTACCTATTTATAAGCGTTATGCTTATACCGTAGAATTATTGACTGATGCATCATATGTACAGTCGCGTACTAAAAATATTTACCATCCTATGGTTTATTATAGAGATGCCGCGGATACTCTCTATTATTCGGTATTCGGCATTACTTGAATTTTTTGAGATATTCGTCGAATACCGAATAATAGTTTCTATTATTCGACATTCGGCGAATAGTTGTCTAAATAAAAATAAACTTTTTATGAACAGAAAAACTATAGACTTAAAAATAATTAAACTTTTATTAATCTTTAAAAACAAAACACACTTATATTTTATATTTTATTTCCTATATTTCATTTAAATACTTATAAATTACATTTTTAAAGATAAGAATATCAAAAATATTAAAACATAAGAATATATAAAATTATTATCATTAATATAAAAAGTTTGCCAACAGTCAGAGAGAGGGGCAGATTGTGGTGCAGAAAAACAGTTTTTCTGCACGATTGGGATCAAGTCGGTTGCGCTTTTTTTTCATAAATCAAACCTGCCTCGGAAAATAAATAAACATATTTTATATTCCTTTTTTTATGTCGAGTATTCGACTATTTGCCATAGGGAATGGCCATTAATCGATATTCGACTATTCGCCATCGCGGCATCTCTAGTTTATTATTGCTTGCAGTTTTTTTTCGGCTACCGCTTCCAGTTAATAAGATACAGCCCCCGTGACGGACAGACTGACTGTGTAGGCTTATTAACAGGCCCCCGTTTACATACGTAAGTTACGGAACCCCCAAACGTCGTCAACAGCCTCTTTGCTATGATCGAAACTTCACCATTTAGAAAAAGTAATTATAGAATGTTTATTTACCATCTTAGACTTTATTGCGAACGGTATGAGAAGCATTGCAATTTGAGATATGATAAACATTTTAGTCCGCGATCGTACCTACTGTGTAAACAACTGATGCTGTATTATTTTTGTGACTTAAAGATGTTAACGTACTTGTCTTTTGTTTAACCAAACGGGCACTCACGCACTTGTTATAATGTAAGTCATTGGCATAAAATAAAACAGTATCATTATATGATTAAAAACATGTCAAAAAAAAAAACTCATTGCTCAAGTTGATTATTGTATACTTACTGAGAGCTTTTACAGTAGTCGTTAATAGCATGTGCTATTAACGACTACTGTAAAAGCTCTCATTGTATTTGCCATGCTATTGCTATATATCTGACACAATTTGCAAAGTATGAGAAATTTCACAAACCTTGTGCTTGAGCAGCTACATCCCATTCAGAATCACAAGATTATAAACTCATTTGAAGTTCGATTCGCTAATTCCCATTGATTTTACAACCTGTTCTTTTCATTTTTGAAGTAGCGTAATTCAAAATTGATGTCATACTAACATCATCATCATAATATGTCATCGTTATAGTGAAATATGTATAATGAGTAATATTCTAACACAGCAATTCGTAATGAATTCGGAACTTGAACAGTTCTAGACCAGGATACTGAAAGTCTACTTTGGAAACTCTTGCTAAGTGGCTGCGCTTGCGAATGTTATGGATAATCATAAGATCTCAAAAATAAAACTGGTGGTCTAATTAAAGTGTGAGGGATAATTTTTTCGCCATTTTTACGTTGTTGGGACAAGGAGAAAATTGTTCAATTTAATGGTCTGTACCACCTTTTTGATACATGCTGTACACGGGTCGATCGATCAGATTAAGCCTCGTTTGCTGAGGCCAGTCCGTGGATGGGTAACCATCTTTACGTACCAAAACCCCTCCGTGCCTCGGAAAGCACGTTAAGTCGTAAGTCCCGGCTGTCATTCGTTGATATTTGGGGACGTTACGAATCGGCAGAAGCCCCAAAGTTGACAACCAGTCTTACCAAGGACTATTGGGTCTATTGGGACTATTGGGTATTGCAGTCGCTCATGTAAAATACCCAGCTAATAATCAGCTGCATCTAATTTGTTTAGATTGGAAGCTGACCCCAACATAGTTGGGAAAATGCTAGGCAGACGATGATACGTTATATTCATATAATTTATTCTTCATTGTTCACCAGGACGGTCTGGAGGTTATGTTATCAGTACCGAAGAAGGCCAACGACGCTATGCACCTGTCACTCCTCGAGGGTTGCGACGTGCCCACCGACAGCCTCGGCGAGGTGGTCTTGCAGGATTCCTTCCACGTGTGGGACCTCCGCCAGATCATCAAGAAGGGGAGAGAGAGGCGCGTCTTCCTCTTTGACCTGCATCTCTTACTCGCTAAAGAAGTCAAGGACTCACACGGGAAAGCGAAATACATTTACAAGACCAAGTTTATGGTGAGTTTGTGATTGTTTATACCAGCTTTAAGTCTCGTCTTTTTCTTTTCTTATCGATGGTATGTGTTGTTATATTACTTGGACTCATCGGTTATATTTATCGGTAAACAAAATTGTAACAGCAACGTCATTATGAAACGCAATATGTTTGAAATATTGCAACAAGCGACATGTTTTCAGTAACTCAAAAACACGTTGCTGTTGCAATATGATGCAACTTTAGACACATATTACTAATTTACTAGATTATAACTGGTTTTTTTGTTGTGCAGACCTCCGAGCTTGGTGTGACGGAACACATCGAAGGCGACGAGTGCAAGTTCTCAGTATGGACCGGCCGCGAGCCCTTAGTGAGTGACTGCCGTATCGTCCTCAAGGCTGCGTCGCTCGAAGTCAAGCAGACTTGGGTGCGCCGACTCAGAGAAGTTATACAGGTACTTACACTACTACTCAACAACGAGCTTTAACACAGATTATTGCAATTCAAGTTTATTTGTCTCTTGAATAATTTAGTTTTCAAGATGTATTGGTTGATAGACTACACACAAACCTCTAATCAGATTACGCTTTGATTTTATGTTACTGCATTTCAAATCAGTATGAAAACTTACATATTCTATATTTAAGTTAAATTTTAGGTAATCATGAAGTCACCAGCAGTAAATTAAATTAAATTAAATATCATTTATTTCAGGCAATTATTAAACCCATAACATACAGACACATTCTCTTAAAATAATAACACAGATAGAATATAATAAAAAAAATCAATAACTAAAAATATATATTAATAACCTAAATTACATAAATAACCTAATATTTGTTTGTTATTTAACAGGAAACGTACTTTAGTGGTGCTTTGCAGCAGCCGCCGCGAAGTCCTGCCCGCGTTCGACCCACTAGCTCTCAGCGATCTAGCAGGTAAGTCACACCTTTTTATATCAACATTAGTTGTCGTCTCGGGAGTCAGCCCCTTCTAGACATATTATCTTTGACACAGTCCATCCGTCGCTTCTTTGGTCTTCCTCTACTCTTATAGCCACGCACGTTCTCATATGTCCTACTGATAGTTTTTGAAAATAATCCTAACTGAAGTCTAGAAGACAAATATACTGGAGAGCACCGATATCATAGACTGGTTGTCGATTTCGTAAGCTTCTGATTGAAAGACGAAGCGTAGAAGTGACGTGGAACTCTGTAAAAGTATTCTAAACATAACTCTGAAATCATTTTCATAAGCTATCCTTTTTATAATTAAAAAGTCTTAGAAACAATCTACACGAATTTATTTTTAGCATCACTTAACACGGCGTTTGTTCACAGAGATATGGACGACACAATACTAGACGAAACGACGGAGAATCACGACCGAAACTCGTTAGCGTCTTTCGGCAGTGGAAATACCACCGATTCCGATAAGGTAAGTGCAGTGTAATCTAATAAATGAGATTTATTGGCAGCTTACCTTTTTCTCAAGATTGTCTTCGTTTTCTGTTTTATGGGATTAGAAATGAAATCTTTACGCTATACTATGTAATATTTTTCAAACTTCGGAACGTTTGTAACAATCGGGTTTAGAGTGGTCTTTGAGAAGAACTGAATTTTGCTTGAAAAACCGTAAATTTTCGGTTCAATAAATTGGTTTATTTTTTATTCATTAGTCACGAGTGTACACGACGTCACTATTCCAATAATGACTTCTCTCTTGGATTACGCGATTTGCTTTGGCCCTGACGCATCACTTCCAGTTTTGCCTTGTGATTTTTTCATTATTTCCATACTTTAGTAATTAATTGTCTATCGATACGACAGGAATAATTTATAACAATACTCTTTCCAACCCTTTAGATTTTTTAGAACTCCATTATAAACATACAGTCTTCGGATATCTAACTAATATATTGACACATCATTTTTCATACATCATTTAGCATTCGTTCGCACATATTGCCAACGCCAAATAAATAGATCATAGTTAGCGAATTAACCGAAGTATGCAAACACGCGGTAGCTACATGGGCGAAGCAAAACGAACTTAGCTTCGTCTCCAGTGTGGCCCGCGCTTTAGGGCTCATCCTTAATGGACGAGCCCTAAAGCGCGGGCCGTGAGGCTCGAAAGGGGGCGGAAGGGGTTCGCAAAAAATCATGAAATATCACACAAGGGGATAGAGAGATATCACGTGTATTTATTTTTTCGTAGTCTGTCATTTATGTCTGTCTGGACATTTTTATCAGGGTGCTTAATTTTCCAGAAATAAATTAGATTAAAGCGGTCTGTATTTAAACACAAAATAAATTTAAACAAATAAGGGTAAGGCGGGGAGGGGGGCACTCTAAAAACCTTACCACTTATCACCAGCTGGTCGGGAGCAGGGTAGAAACTGCTATAAAACATCACGTGATTAATGGACAACCCCTTAGACAACGATAAACGTGAGTACCGGTCCTTTCATAAATAGAATGTTAGCCAATGCACGATTGCAATGCGAGTTCTAATACTAACTAAATTGTTTGGTCGCATTGACAATTTCGTAATTAAACTTCACTAGTCCGATTCACTCATGATCCTACTTTATTAATGATGAACGCTCAATGCCAATTTTCAGAAACAGTGGGTCATGTCTCGTGTAGGTGTGGCGAATGATGCCATTTTTTTTTTTAATAATTATATACTAGGTTACGGTTTCTATGGGTCTATATGGGTCTATGCCACCCGAAATAAAGTTTTATAATAATAATAATGCCAGGTAATTCCTTAAGAAATAATTGCAAACCGTAGTTCCGACGTGCATTTAAATTTTACAAACAACTAGTTGACGTTCAATATTAATAAGCTCCCATTGGCCGAAAACTGAAACTGCATTGGTGGTTAGTTTTAATTACGTACCTGAGAGTCTCTGAGATTGCATAAGACTACCCATTACACCGTACGAAACTATAATGAAATCGGTAAATATAAATCAAAAATTCTAGCCGTGGAAAAGTTTGCATCGAGTCCTGCTATCTAATTACGCAACACATTTTCGTTGACAATTCCGACTAATCTGTTTCAATTTGACAGGTCAACAACATTCTTTGTGATATTTACGTTGTTGAGCAGATTTTTTTTTTCGAACGTACGAAGCAATGGATTAGCAATCTGTTTCAAAACGATTCAGATTCTGATTGATCGTGTATTGCGTAATTAGGGTACTGCTCCTTTCCGTCACCGAACAAAACAAATGATATATTTTTGTACGAATGTTTGAGCGCCTGATACGTTCACGATTATAGCATGGTCATATGCCATGACCGGACGTACGGTACCTTGTAATGGGTGAACGCCTTAACAATCCAGTTACGGCCCGGATTCTTATTGATAGTCATGAAATTAAATTAAGACAAAACTAGATTTACCCGTAATGAAATAGAATTATACAAAATTAAATAGGATTAAACAAATAAAATAGAACTATACAATGATCTAAGTAAGTTAACTGCCGTACAGATTTTCCTTGTCGGATTTTCTACTTACATTATATGAAATACTATATACCTACACGTGAGAACATGTTTTATTTGCACATTTAAAAAAAATCTATTCAGCGCGAATATAGTGTTTATTAGTGGATGGTAATTTCAACGTATGGCGAGCCTCGTTTATGCCAGTCATTTAAAATACCGCAGGTCGCAAAAAATTGCAATGTAGGTACTGATTTTGGGATGTTCTTAGGATAGATAGCAATAGTGTAAAACCAAGTTTGCAGCTTCGAAAGACCTTTGCTATCTCTGAGGTGCTCGAAAAACCTCGAAATTTTCGAACTTCTTTTAGTTTTATAACTTTCTACATTTATGTCATACAATACATTTTTAAAGTACATATACAAAATTTGTTAAATTGGCGTTGGCAGCAAATTGGACAAATATCCCGTATCGCAGGGCGTTTGAATTTGAATGTGCTGCATCTCGGGTTTTATTGAACCTAAAGAGTTACGGCTGCGCTCAAAGTGTAGAATATTTTGTATACTTACAAATTATTGGGTGATTTATACGTAGGATACAGCAGATAATAGCTTACACGTAATAACTGCTGCTTAATTATCTGCAGGTGAATATCTGCTTCAGAGATATAATATTTCAGGCAGATATTTAAACACGGTTCAACTGACAAACAAGTAATTAAAACACGGTTTACTGCGCGCACAGTAATTAAGTACTGAATGTTGAAACATGAAGAATTATTTTCGTAAAGGCAATTTGCTTATAATAATAAAATATCAATCGATAGTTCAGTTCATAAGTTATACGAGATGATTGTCATCAGCAGAGAGAGACAGAGGCCATGTTTTGATTGTTCGTAAAAAGGAGTTCAAAATTTGTAAAAAAAAAAACATGTGCGATAGGATAAATACCTACACGGTTACAGATAGTGCCATTCACGAAGACGCGCCCCACTCCGCGATGACTGTACTGCAAGCTGTACTTTATTACGGAGCGGAGCGGAGTGGGGCTATAGCCGGCAGCGGGGTTGCAAAACTTTATCGATTAGCTAACAAAACAGTGCATGCAAATGAAAGACCCCTTTTCATTTGCATGCATCGTAATTCGGAAAGTGTTAAAGGGGCATGTGTAGTTATTTTTCCGGTCGTTACTTAACACATTGATTAAATATTCAAATACTAACTGAATGTTTTATCCCTTTGTACTTTGAAACAGCTAATAAAGGCCCCACGAACAAGCTACGCGACCCTGGTGGGGTAATATCCGTGAAGTGTTTATAGAAATTGTTCCAACAGAGTGACGTCGCATCGTCGCGTCGCGCCTTTCAGTGTACCCTTAAATCTACCTCGCGAGGTTCGACTTTAATATACTGACAAGTGAAGCTTAATATGTCCTTGTAGATCATAAATAAGCAAGCGCTATACAGCTCGCGTAAACCCATACAGAGTGGAATTTAGAGACGGGGCAGTAAGGGCAAGTACCTAGTTTAATTTCTGTTGTAGAGTTTGTATACAGAGTGGATTTTTGAGATGGGGCAGTAAGGGCAAGTACCTTAACCGTTGTCGCTACAAGAAAACGGTCTTAGGAGACTGTCCTTAACTTTTTCGGTCATGTTTATTTGTATTCACAGATTTGGGAACTATTGTTCAGTCAGCAAGAAAATATTTACTTTATTGTACACCAGATTATACATTACATAAAGAAAAAGTAATACACTACAAAATATACAATGGGCGGCCTTATCGCTTACTGCGATCTCTTCCAGGCAACCTTGGAATGGACAGTGATTTTCTCGACATAAAATGGGGTTGTCTTCGGTGCAAATAAAAGGTATATAAGTACAATATCCTATAATAGATACACATATAAATGCTATATAATAAATACATAGATACGTACATAGTTACTATATAAGCAACGAAAATAAATGACGAATATTATTACAGCTAACGATAGGAACAAAATCATAACGACAAGTAATGTTCATTCACGAGTCTTTTAAACACAGGCAACGATTGCGCGCGCTTTAAATAGTCAGTTTTTTCTTGCTGACTGTAATTTTTATTGATAATCTGTGAATGCCGATCTAAATTTCTCAAAAAGTCAGGACTGTGTCTCTCATTACCATTTTCTTGTAGCGACAACGGTTAAGGTATCTGCTGTTACCGCCCCATCTCAAAAATCCACTCTGTTTAAAAACTCTGCAACAGAAATTAAACTTGCACGAAAATAAATTGGAAGTGCGTGTCGGACTCACGCACACAGGGTTCAGTACCTTAGTAGAATAAATCTTTTACCTTCTTCATTGTTTGGCATCGCGGCACCACTAAGTAAAGGGCTATACTAATTTATAGGGTTTTTGTAAAGGGTTATAGTAATTTCTTTATAAAACCTGCTAGTTAGAGACATTGTTTTATTTTTCTTGTAATATTTACATACATATCCATCAACTAGATTTTTCGCTTTGCAAACTTCCGAGTTAAGGAAGGGCGTAAGGCGTCCTAAATGAAGGTAAAATAAAATATATTTTATAATGTGATGATGTGTCAGGATTATTCATTACTATTTCAAATCGATAGCATTAGTAGTTCCTGAAATAAGCTGCTATAACAGACGGACGGATGAACAGGCAGATGAAGTCAAGGTGGAGGCACCACTGCCTTCACCTTGACTTCATCGAAAACGAGGACACTCGTAAGGCCCGGACTCCACAGTCCGGGCCTTACAAGTGTCCTCGTTTCTCAGAACGTAAATTGCTGCGGCCAGCGTTGTAGAGTAAACAAAACACGGGTTACTCTTGTGTCTTGTGCAGCTTAAAATATTGTAAAATTAATGTTCTCTAGTAGTTTCGTTACCATACGGAGAATACGAATCTGTTGTTGGGACTTGCCTTTTCTTAGACCCATAAGGAATGCTGAACATGCCTTGTATTTTAAAAACTAGGTAATCAATTCTCGTCAACCCTCAAACTATTCGTAGCACTGTCAATAATCTGCACATATTTTACTAACGGTTACAGAGAAAAATTAAAATAAGTCATAAAGATCATAAATGTAACAGTAGGTATGATTCTAAGCAAAACCTCGGTTTGTATGTGATAAAATATTCACCAAATAAGCACACCGAGTACACGCAATAAGGGTGATTCTAAAGCTCTCGTCGAGCGAGTCCAATTATAGAGAAAATCGTCTGTGTGTCCTGTGTAGGTTCACGAGAATTTTACTGTAACCTAGTTTATGTGCACCCCTGCACAAGGGGCTTACGGTGAAAATCCAATATTCCGTAGCGACATTGAACGTGTATCATATTCAGTAACGGTATTCAAAATGCATCGGACTATATTTAAATTAATTACTCTATAAAATTGAATCTGTGGCTTGAAAGCGCTCTGCCAGGCCTTAATTTAAATTATTTCCATGTTTTTGTTCACTCAACCGCTTTACTATGATAATATAATATCTTACGCGGTGACAACAGCTTAATCATTAATGGGTTCAAAACCAACTCCGTTATTGATTGGCGAGTTTTTGCTTACCTTAAACCTTTCACAAGAATCTATTATCTAACTTTATTTGCAAACACGCCGCCCGTCGTGGATGTGGGAAGGTGATTGCGTTGATCTGGAGATCGTTTAATGTCGCGGATCAAATCAATGTCACGAACTCAGGACGGAGAGGTCTGCTAATTCGTGTTAAGCTTTGTGCAGACTAGCGCGACGCGACACCGGTTATTGTTATACCGTCAAGTTTCTTAGAAATTGCATTGTTCGAGTCGCGTCGCTCCGTCGCGTCGCGCTGGTCTGAACGAGCCTTTACCGGGACTGCGGGACATCTCCACCCGATATCTGTTTGTAATCCGACGCCACAAATTCATTTGTTTACTATCTAGTTACGATACCAATCCATTATATCCGATGGTTATTGTTAGCGTTAGAGTAGTTGAAGACTATAATAACATTTGCATTATTGGCAAAATAAGGTCAGTTAGGTAGCTTCGTTTCGCGAATGAATGTTCGTTGTCGTTCTTAACAATAGCTAGTGTAACAAATGTTTGCAAAACAAATTCGCGAAGAATTGAGAAAGTTTATAAAAGTCAAACTTCAGACCAGAATTTGAAGGCACCAATTATGTATTTATTAGAGATGCGCCGAATATTCGTTTTATATTCGGTATTCGGCGTATTCGGCAAATTCTGAGGTATTCGTATTCGGCCGAATCATTCGGTGAAAATGCCGAATGTATTCGGTTTATTTGATCATTGTAAATAAGCCTTTAGAGCAAAATAAATTAAAGGAATCCCATAATCTAACAATCGTGTTTATTAGAAATCGTTTATTGTAAGGTACTCAAACAAAGATATAATTAAACACAGGTAATAAAATACAACCTAGCATTAATAGTTACATAAAATCAAGTATATTAAAAGAACTGTAATTTTTAATTGCAATAATCCCACTAGCAAATTATAATTATATTGTAATAGGAAAGGTTTACTTATGCTTAATGAATGAACTACATGTTGTTTTCTCAACTATGCACTAATAAATTTAAACATAGATAAATCAAGAATATTTGTAATTATAATTTATTATTTATAATCAAGCAGCGGTAGATTATGAATTATGATGCAAGAAGACCAATCTTTCGGCTCTACCTGGCAAAAGCCTATTTTTTTCTCCTCATACACATTTCCAGCCTCGGAAAACAAACTTTTTTGTTATCATCTTCGATTTCTTTGAAGATCACAAGACACACGCGACTTTTTCCGTCGACTTATCATCATTCAAAACACCCAAAACACCAAAATTTTAATCAAATAGTCAAGAGCTGCACTAAAATCTGGCACCCGTATGTGTTTTCATAGGCAATGAGAGTGGCGGGTGCTGCGGGTAGCGGGAGGCGAGGTACCACTCACTCCGTACGCGCGCGAAGCTTTGGAAATCTAGCGTGTATAAACTTGTTTGCGCGGCAAAACTATAGAACGGGGAACCGAATTATCCGGCAGTATATTCGGTTCGGTAAGAACTTAATACACTTATACTTCGTTAATTCGGTGAAACCACTATTCGGCGCATCTCTAGTATTTATCTATAGATAGGTACTAATATCTATACTTCTATACTAATATTATAAAGAGGTACAATTTGTTTGTTTGTATCTAGGGGGTAATAAATCTCTGGAACTGAAAAAATCTTTTTGCGGAATGCGCTGTAACATCACGATACGAGTATGATCCTTAGGAGCCGAGCAAATAGAAAAAAAATCTGAAAGAATAGGTATTAAGCGAAACGAAGTAGTAGCGCGGGCGGGCGATGCGATGCGACACGGTGTGTCGGGGGCCGAAATTTGTAGCAGGGGCAGAAGCTAGTAATGTTATAAAGCGGTAAAATTTGTGACTTTGTATGTAGGGGTAATGTTCGGAATTCCTGATGCGATTCCGAAAATTATTTCACTGAAATATTTATAATAAGTACACCATTGCCGAGTGACTACTTATAATTGATTTCCACGTGGACGAAATCGCGGTCAGAAGCTATGATAATAGAAGTCCCTAAAAAATATTTAAGGTACCTAATCTAGTTGGTAAGTTGCGTCGGAAGCGTGTTACGTCAGAGTGGACGGGGGTGAAGCGAGCGAGCTACCCTGAAACCGAAACGTTTCGTTAAGTACCTACACAAAAGGCGGCTCGTTAGACAAAATACAAGTGCGGAAAAAGGCGTGGGAGACGATTGCCGGCCATCTTATATGCAAGATTATTCACATAGCCATGCATTTAGGTAGTATACCGTAAAGCCATCAATTTCATCCAGCCGCTTGCTCCAAGCAACGAAGTGTAAAGCTTACGGCTTTTTATTTTTTAATAAACTGAAGTCAACTTCATTATGTTGCTCGCAGTAGAAAGTATACTCTATAACTACGATTAAGATTCAAGGTCTAGCATTCAAGGTCGCATTAAGTCCCTACCATTGTTTTTTTTTAAAGAAGTTGTTATGCTTGTTTGATTCAGCATTATTGTTCCAACATTTTTATTTATCGGTTCTACTCCACTCAATATAACAGAATAAAGACGTAAAACCCCTGAATTACGTCAAGGTTTTTGAAAAACGTAGTAAACATGTTTTTACCGTCAACATTATTGGAATTGATGTTGGCTTGTTGACCTCTTTATGCATAGAAATAGGATGAAATCATATCAAAATGCTCTTGAAGACTGAAATACTGTGCCATGAGATGGTATATGAAATAATTTTCATTAGGTACATCATTTAAGGCGAAAGCGTCAAGGTAGCCCGCGAAATTCAAATTTTCTTACGTTTTTTGCAATTTGCAGGTCAGTATCATGTTCTATGTTGATCTAAATATGATTCGCGGCCATATCAAATGTTTAATTATAGAATTATAATCTTAAAAATGATCAATACAACTCTCTAAGTTCATGTAATCCCATTGAATGACTATTTCATGAAATCATGACATTTGACAATTATGCTAACTTATGGAGTTGTATTGCTGATTGTTATGATTATAATTATGTAAAGCCATATTTGTTACGGTCGCGAATCATATTTTAATCAACATACAACCTGACACTGACCTGCAAAATGGAAAACAAACAAGAAAATTTGAATCTCGCGGGCTACCTTAGCGCATCCCCCTTAAGTAATTGACTACTATTCATTTTTGAAAATAAGTTTAGTAGGATATAGATAATAGTATAGACTATATACTACAGGTATTTCAGTCTAGCCTGACTTTAACAAATAAATAATGTTGTTACCTTCTTCTAGGAAATCAAATCTATCACAAGAACTCGCATCCGTCGTATCGGCGTCCGGGTTAAAAGTTATTAGTTTCCTAGGATGGCAAGACCTCACGTAACAACCGGCACTGATCTGGGTCACATACTATCAATTCCACAATAAATTACAATCAAAAGTGCTTTGACGTTGCGAAGGAGATGGATCAACCGTATTCTAAATCTAAACTTTCGCGTTTTATACCCGGTATTTAGAATCAAGCGTCTGTTATGATTATTGTTTGGTAAATACTTAAAAACTGATAGCAGTTAACCCTATCAGCCAATTGAAGGTATCTATTTTAGATATTATTCCATTACGTGTATTAGGATCTACTAAAGCCCTAAAAATGTATTAAGGCTTGTACAGACCAGCGCGACGCGACGCCGCGCCGCGACACGAACAATACAATTTCTAAGAAAACTTGACGGTATAACAATAACCGGTGTCGCGTCGCACTGTCGCGTCGCGCTGGTCTGCACGAAGCTTTACTCGTAACATAACATCCCGCGATTGATATACATTTGCATTTATATGAGATTATTAAGCTATTGCATAGCTTTTATCGGAGACTCTGAGCGCGGCGACCGAATGTAGAAATTCCGTAACGAAAAAAAAACCTGACGCGAAAGTTTGTGAGGATGGATGGATGGATGTTTGTTACTCTTTCACGCAAAAACTACCGAACGGATTTTAATGAAACTTTACAGTAATGTGGCTTATATATCAGAATAACACATAGGCTACAATTTATAAAGATTTTATGTGATTTAGCCATAATATAACGATAAGTATCCAGTAAGTCGGAAAAAATCCTGCCCTCTGAGATCTATCTTTGCGTGCGCTGCCTAAACCGCTGGAGTTACATGAAAATAATGTATTGTGGGGTTGTTTGTCTTAAAGAGTTCTAAATAAAAGTCCGCGACAGCATATATCTACCTTTTATGTGGAAGCCATTATAGCCAAAATAGTGAGCTATAAATACATTTAAATTGAATACTTTTTTTAAGTTGCATATTTTAGAGTATTTAGTTAATTCGTATCAAAATAAATACCTTCATCGCTTTCGGTATTTAATGTAGATAAAATTTGTCTTTTACACTAAGTAATTTGGACTAATATTTTAAAAGTTAGAACGATAAGAATGACCTGCGATGAGTCGACGGCGGGCGCGCAGAACGAGGGTGGAGGGGCGGGATAGGCAATGACGCGCGATCGCCGAGTGCGCGACCCGAACGCGGGCAGACGCGTGAGGGCAGACGTCATTGACGGTTGTGTAAATTCTGCGATTTAGGGGGGGGGGGGGTATAGGGGTATTTAAAAAAAAATATATTTTAAATCAACAATATTATCTTCTTATTTTTGAATATATGCTATGCAATAGCTTTACCGCGGCAGTCCTCGAGTGCCACACGTATTTTTTTTTTGTTAGATAACGCACAAAAGAATTAAAAAAATTCAAAATATGTTATTTTACATAAACCTACATGGGCACTTATGAAACGTCAGAAGCTAGGTGGTCGGTTCCAATTGGTCCTTTCCTATGGAGAAGAGCCGACAAGAAACACCAAGGTTACTTTTAAAAATAATTGACTTTTAAAATATTTTCAAATAACAGTGTTAATAGGTATGGGAGGACAGTGTAGGTCTTTCAACAAGTACCAAAATAGAAGATGATTAACAAATCTACAGTCCACTAAGCCTACAGCGTTCTCACATTCACAAAATAGAAAAAAATCTAATCGAAATACAAAATAAATAAATTAATAAAAATAAAAACTTATTTTAAACGTTTAGGGGTATGAGGAACAGGGTGTAAAGTTCACTCATCCACCATAGAAAAGGGAGGATCCTCCGACCAGACGGGTGTCGTGTCTGGCGGGCAACTGCCCAGAGGTTTAAGTCGGAAGCTTGTATATATGTCCACCGCGCGGTAAACTCTATTTGCGCGATGCAGTATTTGAGTGACCAAAGTCTTTAATTTTATAATATGCTTTCTTGATAAGGACACGTTTGATGTGGATTTTGAACTTCCCGTCGCTAAGCACTTTCCTTCGCTACTTAAATTTCAATAATATAACCACGCCCCAGGGAAATAACCACAACAAGGGGTAGAACGGGCGATTGGCTAGTTCTAAATAAATCAAAGGTGGGTTTACCCCTAACTACTCTACTATTTTTCAAACTATACAAAAGGATTGCCAATGGTTAGCCCTTTTGTTTTAGGTAAAGGCAAAGTCAACTGTATAATTGTTTATACAGAAAAAATAATTGAGAGCTGCAGGTGAGTTTAAATAGTCTGTCCAGATACTAGAGCAATATTCCTGGGATGGCAGTCATGGATTAGCTTAAATGGAGAATGGCGAGATTACAAAGATAAATCAAAATCCAAAATTGAGAAGTGTTAGCCTGAAATGATGCACTGAGAGGCAATTTTATAGAAATTACAACGAAATTCCACCAACTTTGAAGTGTAATCATTTCAAATTAAATGTTATCTCAATCATAGCCAACCCGTTTTCATACAACATCCTGACTAATATTATAAATGCGAAAGTTAGTTTGTTTGTTACGCTTTCACGCTAAAACGGCTGAACGGATTTGAATGAAATTTCGCACATGGGTAGACCATGGCCTGGGTTAGGACATAGGATACTTTTTATCCCGACAATCCCACGGGATTGAGACTTATACGGGTGAAACCGCGGGGCGCAGCTAGTAAATAATAAATGCTACCCATTGAAGGGTGCGTCGGTACCGGTAACAAAATCCATTCAAGTCGAAAATCTGAAACAATAGTTGTTGATACCAAAACAAAATCGTAGAATTGAGTGGAAACAATATCTTTGATTTGTAAGTGACATCCTGTTTGTTAGCCTCTTGCGATGTATGCTTAATTCGATTGCCTTTAAGTATAGTCACTTGTTTCAGTCAAGCTGAAATACTTATATACTGATTTTAAAACCACGCAGAGCTTAAAAGTTTTATGGTAGAGTACAAGGATTTTTTTGGAACTATTTTTTAATTTAATGGATACCTACCCTAATAATAAAGTCTGCATCTTCGTCTGCGTCGAAAAAATAATTGGCACATGTAGTTTCTAGTGTTTTTCTTAACTTTATTGCATAAAATTGAATAAATATGTGCCAATTGCCTAATACGTTTTTCCGGAGTTGTGATTCGTCCACAAATAAATTCACCGTTTGCGAATCGCCTATACAAACATTTATATTATTTAAAAGTGACGAGATTAAATTCGCGCGTCGATCAATAAGCCGTGCATCTAGTTGTAGATATTGGTCATGGAAATAAATATACCTACCCGTCCGCCATCTCCGCCCGTCGCGTCGCAAATCGGTTGATTAAGTATCCGTCGCTTAAAGGCTCGTACAGACCCGCGCGACGCGACGGCGCGACGCGACTCGAACAATACAATTTCTATGAAAACTTGACGGTATAACAATAACCGGTG
This sequence comes from Agrochola circellaris, assembly GCA_914767755.1. NCBI lineage: Eukaryota > Metazoa > Arthropoda > Insecta > Lepidoptera > Noctuidae > Agrochola > Agrochola circellaris. The sequence goes on along the minus strand of OU611840.1, from coordinate 18,879,587 downwards.
TCGCGTCGCGCTAGTCTGCACACAGCTTTACCTGTACCTACTTGCACTTTGTTAACTTAATACTTTATGGAAGTGAAATTGTAGGTACGTAGTGTACTGGTGACTTCCAGTATAAATAATAATAAAATGTATTGAAAAATAAAATTTTGTAAAATACAGTAAAAATCTTGGAAATAATGTAGATATTAAAAGTATGATGCCTGTACTAGGATAAAAGCTCGTACAGACCAGCGCGACGCGACGCCGCGCCGCGACACGAACAATACAATTTCTAAGAAAACTTGACGGTATAACAATAACCGGTGTCGCGTCGCGCTGTCGAGTCGCGCTGTCGCGTCGCGCTGGTCTGCACGAAGCTTAAACCTGTATCACAGGCGGCATGAGTTTTTACAATTACTATTAGGACCACTGATTTCTTAAACAATATTTAACAAAAGTTTAGTTTAGTTAAGTATGTCATCGGTTCAGTTTGATATCGGTGCCCTCTCAACTACCAGATTCCCAGAACCTTTCAGCCATCACCGTGAGCCACCATGAGCCATTTGCTATACAGGTTGAGTCTTCATCTTGTGCACAAAGTGAAATGAGGGAAAACTATGCTTATGAGCGTTTATTCTGAATTTGGCCAAACGTCGCAAAAAACTGTCAAATATTTCGCTGTTTTGATTAATTTGGCAATATTACTGTATGGAAATATGAAATATGGCTAACTAGCGAACTAGAGTATTAATAATGACTTACAATTATAATATTGAATTTGATGTTGCAACCGTTTTAGGTGTAAGAAAGGCTTTTTTAAATCTAAAATTTAATATTCGGTGTTACGATATTAATTATTGCATTTCTGAATAAATATTTTAGTTCACTAGTTAGACAAATTTCATATTTCTATACAGTAATATTGCCAAATTAATCAAAACAAGTAAATATTTGATAGCTATTTGCGGCGTTGCCAACTTTTAGGATAAGCGCTCTTAACGTTATAGACGAAAAAAAAAAACGTAGCCGTGAGCAAGGCCTTTTTTAACAGCTGATAGATAATGCTGTGATTGAGTTAAAAACGTGAAATTATTACTTTTTAAAAGTTAATACTAAGTGGAATAATTTAAAGTTAGGTAATAGGGTGCTTCATTGAGCAATTTTACAATTAAAATTAAAACTTATGAAAAAATACTAGTTTTTTGTTAAAAAAAACGCCTTAATTCTCAATTGTTTTTTTTTTTTTACCTCGACTGTTAACATGATATTAATGATAACATGTAATTGTCCTGCTGCTGGCAAAGGCTTCTTTTCATAAAAAAAGTCGCACTGGCATATTTACCAGGTTTCTACCTGAGGCTCATTCAAAACACTCTAAGCTACCCAGCCTAACCAGGTGCTGTTTCAAAAGTTCTTCACTAGGGAGAACCTCTGCAAACCAATTACTGAGAGTATCGATACTTATAATAAGGCTCGGATACACTTTTTTGGCTTCTGGGCTAACGCCTAAACATGCAAGTAAGAATTAAGTATCGTATGACACAAGGGGGCGACTACTTACTTACTAAATTGCTATGAAAAGCGCCAAATGGTTTCTTCGATGTACAAGGACCGGTCATGGTCATCTTAGACCTGACCGCGAAAAGCCCTTGTATATAAACGCTTCAATGCTAGCATCTAAGTTTATGAAGGCTTGAATTTTGCCAATTTTTAGTTCTATTTGACTCTATGTATAAAATACGTGATGCTTACTATTTGTTATTTATTACTACTTTCGGTCTCAAAGGTCGACAGATAAGCGATATGATTTTTGTGGCGTCGTAGGTGTTTCCCAAATGCTGATATTGAAATTTAAGGGTCAAGTAAATTTTATGGTTGTCCCATATTTCCAGTTAAAAGTGCTGACTCTCCATGTATTTTAGTGGACTGTGATATTTGATCACGCCTGACAAAATGTCCTTCTCTTTGTTTTGGCTAAAAAGTCTTTGATTGAAGTCGAGGTCGTAATGTGCGCCGTGTACCCAATACCTTTGCGGGGTGACAAGTGGTAGCGACTTCGCCTTGAAGGATTTGTTCGCGTGAGGGGACTTAAGTGTTGAGACCGTCGATCTCGTGTTAACGGTGACAATAATGATAACAACGCGCTCGAATAGCTCCGCTGCAAACACTTGGTTTGAAGTTCTATCATTTATAAGATATTTGGTATTTCCACAATTTCGGATTGTTAAATTAACATTCTGACTCATGTCATACCTCATCCTAATCGCATGGGGAAACGAGCAGAAGTTAAAATTTGTTTTCCGCAAATTAAATGTATCATCATTAATTTGGCATCGACACTACCTAGAGGCGTCACTCAAAAGTTGTGTCTCATCGGTTTCGCTGGCCACTAGCCGCATGAGGGGACAGCCGCCGCCGTCGCTTACGGCGTCAACCGCTTCTTCATCCGCTACGACCGGATTAGGTTCGTCCTTCGCACGACGCTGTGGCGTGTGCCTTTGTGGAATAAATTCGGGAAATGTAGCTCGATACGGAGGCTGCGTAGTGAGTGGACGAGGCAGGCGAGAAGGAGCGGGCGGCGCGGGTGAGACGCGCGCTGGCGGCAGTGGCGACAGCGCCGCGCGCCGTGACGGACGGAGGCGTCGCGACCGCACACGCGCGCCGGCACGTGTCGGCCGGCGCGATGGGGACCACCCCGCCGCCAGCCGCCGCCAAACAACACAAGAGCAGGCGGAAGATCTCCCTGCCATGGTTCCGCCAGAGCTCGGTGAGCGCGCCCCACGCGATGCTCTCCCGTCAGCACACCATCGACACGCCAAGCTCGTTCCACGCGCGCCTTTTGAAGGGCAACCGGCAACGCCAGGTGATACAGCCTCCCAGCCGCCGAACGCAGACAAAGTGATGCACCTGCCCCCGCCGCCCCCCGCCGCACCCTGCCGCCCCACTGCACGCCCGACGCACTGCATGCCACTCCCGCGCTTGCATTCACCTGCATATGCATCCTAGATCATAACACCAGTCATCACTAACCGACATCCACTACGCCGCTTTTGCGTTCCGAGTTGGGACTGCTTGCTGAATTTCGGTTTCGGTTACAAAATAACAAACAAACCGCTGAAAAATATAAGCAAAGCACATTTTTACTAAAGTAACAATACTAAGTGCTGGTATATCAATCCATGTTGTAACGTAAACACTATTAATTGTTAATCAAATGATTGAAAATAGAATAATATTGTTTGCAACATTTCCATACCCATAAATATATCACTTCATAACAAATGTATGTACAGTGATCAAAATTCCTAAATTCAAAGCGAATTACGAAAAATTGAGTCTGTTCTTACTTAATTTTAATATATAAAATTAATGTAATATATTCTAAAAATTTATAAAAATAATGTTTTAATTGGAAATTAATATTAATGTACATGCACGGTGTTTAATCGTTTATTCATTTTATATATTATACATTGACTGAACAATTTTATACACAGTAATAAAACATTGTCTAGTGTACATTTATTATTATTTTTGTCGATAACTAAATTACATCATTTATTTCACCAATTGGCACAATTATTCGTATTTAAGTTATTATATTCCACTCGCATGCTACCCCATACTAAAAACAGTCACTAAAAACCTGAAACTAGCTCATTGCACCATTTATATTGACAATTAAAGGCAGATGGGAAAGGATAAATGTTCATAAGTGGTGTGACATAGTGGCAATCTTGGCCAATTGACCGAGATAACAAATCGGTTATCTGTCACTCGGGCTAATAGATTCTACGCCAGCCGATAAAGTGATAAATAAATCTAACAGCCCTGCCTCAAATTATATTACTTGTAACAGCGTCAACTAACGGGAATGGGCAATCAGTATAATATGTGTTCAAATAAGGATCCATAATGACCTTCACCGCTTTCAAGACAACAAGGAAAACGGAAAAATCTAAATATAAACAAGTAACTACTGCTGCTGGGTGGAAGCGCTAACTAGCTGCTAATAAACAAGTGATAATTTATAGATGCAAACATTTATGTTTTAGGGCTCAGCCATCATGTGGTTGTTTTACCTCTGCTTCAACAGTTTTGTGTTTAGAGTATGGAAGCACCACCCTGACATTAAATATGCATTATGCAATGCTTTCGTGGAATCTTTCAAGTTGCTGGCGCTATGGATCAAGGTGATGGATATAGTGTTATTTACACTCTGTCCATCACCTTGATGTATAGACCAACTTTCTATATTTAAGTGAAAGATCTCAATTGCAGGTATAGTTCCAACACTCCATAGGAGCACTAGGTATCTGTTGGATTATATAAGTTTATTGATTCCCGGGTGAGGTGTCGCGCGAAAACGTTGACTCTCTATGTAATATATCTCTAGAACATCAGGAAAAAGTTCGGAGAGATCGGAGTGTGAAAATAATGTAAATTAATAGATCGGAATGTAACCAAAGAAATGTGCGGAAAATTATGATGCGCACATGTCGTCTGAAAAATGTTCAGAATTGTAACAAAACAACCAATAGAAATACAACGTAATTTAACAGTATGTTATTATACAAGCTACGCTACACACCTTTTTCTTTTTAACACAGTTACGACTGTATTCAAATAATGCGGACAAAGGCGATAACATCAAAAGATTTGTTAAACCGCCAAATGTACTCCGCTGAGCACATTTTTTAAATAATGCTGAATGAAGCTCTTAAACCTCGTAATGAGGTTTTCCGGCACTGTGGACGAGAAAAAGCTGAGCTTGCTCATAATGACCATTTGCAAGAAAACTTCAGTTCATTGTAATTATTTGGTTCATTTCATGAGCCTGATGAAGTACCTCACCTACTCCTACGTCACCGTTTGACCTTTCAACGACACGGGGTCATGAAAGACGTCTTCTTCAAACGATGTTTTAAGTTTGATTACTGTCACCGGTATGCTATAATTGCTATTGCCTGAAGGCCCTCAGCAACGGAACCCTCCAGTTCAAATGCTAATAAAAGACATGAGCGTAAGCGCCAGTCTGTAGTTGGGGAAAACATTCATTGCTTCATTTCTTTATTCGGACAGCCATAAGTCTTGGTGTCGATGTGATGATTGCTTTAACTCGAAAAGGAAATGAGGCTGATTATCACAAATAAGAAGATTAGATAGGTACATCATAAAACAAAAATAAATATACAAAATCATGTAAGAATAGGATTAGACGGCACAATACAATTTAATGTTAGTGAAAATTTAGGGGTTATGCAAGATGCGTGCTTGAACCAAAACATGCTACACAACAAGCGTAGCATGTTTTGGTCAAACACATGGATGGTATCGCTGCCAACTTTAGAGCAGGTGTATTCTGTTATAAATATACATCTATACAACGTTGGGTGAAACGCAATAAATACAAGTAGTTATGTAACGATCAATGGAATGGTTTGATTTTTGATGATAGTCTTCGCGAAATCGACAAAGAAGACCTACTGATGAGATCGACGAAGTGTCGTTTTACCGACAAATAACAGTCACCTACATATAAATTGTTTTATGTTTGTCAGTCAATCCTCGATGGTAAAGATAATTGTACTTGTGGCATCAACACTTTGTCTTAATTTAGCTGTTGGAAATTAAAATATCGATAGTACGTTTGCATTACTATTCTAGTGTTTCTAGTTACGTAAATAACTGGGATTATTAGAATAGGTAAGTAACAATCGAGCAAAACCTCCCCGACGTAAACAACATCTACATTATGATATTAAATCGCAATTCTCGTATCCAACCCAAGTTCTTAAGTAATTCCTCCACATGCTTGCCTCGAATTGCCAAAATACAATTCAAATTAGTATCGATTTCGATTAAGTCGCGTCAGTGTGTCGGTCAGAAAGTGTGCGTATTTTACGAGGTGACACAGATATGTGATTACTTGCGTGTTCGAGTCGGGGTAGTAAAACAGGGACAGTGGACCCCTAGAGAGTAGAGTACTATAGTCTCAAGATTATCCCAAGAGGTTGACGCTGATCGCAACAATCTAACTTGTGATCAATTCTTCGTTTTTCATCTTTGTTCCGTATTTCTTGGCAGAAAATGCTTCTAAGGAATAGGATTGAAAATCTAAGTTTCGAAAGGTAACAAAAATAATGTAGTTTTGTTAAGAACTTCTTCTGAGTTACGTTATGACTATATGGCTATTGATATATGACTCGTTGAGGTAAGTATTTTACCTATCCGTAGTGATCTGGGTTGTCTTTCTAAAAAGAAGACATCGGATAGCGGATGACCTACCAAATATTTATTCAATACCAGAGTCGAGAAGATTTATATGAATGAGAAAGTTCCAAGACACTTACGGAACATAAAACGAATTAAACATGACATATGTATACTATAAACCTTACATACAGAAGGTACTTAGGAATCACAGTTTACTCATACGGAGTTTTTCAGTATCCAGAAAGTTTAATTTTTTTCAAAGTTTGAGGTTTGTATGAATTTGCCACATTTTAATTAAGTAACTAAAAAATGCAAAATATGGCGCCAATTCAGAATGTTGGCTGAAAAAAGTTGTATACATTGAAATTGGCTTGACAATTAAATGAAGGACGAATAATTTTGCTAATAGGTTCGAACGACCTAACGAGGTTATTATATAAAATCAATACGATAACTCGATGTTTTGCTTTTGCTTAAATACGACACTAATTCCCGTTTTCACTAACGTTAATATAAACAAAGAAAGAACACATACCTATAATTAGGTAATGCCTATCGTAAGCAGATCCCTAAGTAACCACTCCCGTTTTCGCCATTCGATTCTCAGTTGGCAACTCGTTAGCTAACTGGAAATCTACATTTTCGACACTTGCCTGTGGTTTTAAAGTCAAGCTCGGTGTCTGTTACTATTGTTCGTTTTTTTTGCTAGGCCCTATTTACGTTTAAGTTAAAATTGAGAAATGTGGATACACCTCTGCATAAGCCTTTGGGGAAAACCGGCGTGATGTTATGTAATCGGTAGAAAGTGGTCACTAAATTGTGCTTATAATATAACTGCTTTTTAACCGATTTCAAAAAAAGAATAAAGTTCTCAGTTCGTCGGAATCTTCTTTTTTATATGTACCATCAAAGAAATTCATATCTAATCAGTTTCAAAACAAAATCCCGTGAACACAATTACCACATCTGTTACCAGCCCGGTGCTACAGCCGCCGAGCGCTGTAAGCAAGAATAGTCCTTATGGTGGTTAGATATGAACTTCTTCGATGGTACTTATTTTAAAAAAAGATTCCGACGGACTGAGAACCTATCATGTTCCCCGATTACTCGAAGAAAGCTGGACCAATTGGATTTTTTCTTTTTTGTTTGAAAGGGTTATTCAATATATAGGTGGGTCCCATTGTCATCAGGTTAAGATCTGATGATGGAATCCTGTTGAAATACAGGGAACTCTTCAAATATTATAGGCATACCTATAGAAATTTTGGTATTTTTTATAGTAACTCGTGTTTTTGCTATCGGGATGCACCATTTGGTGAAGTGGAGCTGATGATGAAGACCACAGATGGACACCAGAACTACTCAATAATAAGTATTTCACTGGTTGCGATTCGATTACTTTTATATGGTTGCTTTGCAATGTATGCTTATCACAATGCATAACTATGGTGAAGTGATGGTGAAGTAACAGGAGAACTCCTCAACAATTAACGCCCCTGCATCGGAAATAGCAATAATTTGTAAAAGGTGATGAGAAGTTGACATTAGGCTATTGCAACTTAGATAAATGACAAACCGACCCACAAAAAAGCAGTACCATATAAATATAGGTGAAAAATAAGAAAAGCTTTTTACAAAAAAAACATACGTCTCGCATAAAAAATAACACTACGTACTGAAAAAAACTTGTCGCGTCTGTGACAAAAAACTAAAAAACAGATCCTAAGACACTGACTTCTAAAATTAAAGTTATTATCATTTTGCAGTTAAATTTTTTGGCGTATTCGATTAAGGCGTTGCCTTGAGTTAGTGAAAACGGCATTTTTTTTTTTTTTCATTTTTGACTTCCACGTCAAGTTTAGAAGTGTCGACGGTTAGGGTCTGTATCCACCAAAGGAGAGATGGGTCTTAAAAAAGCAAATTGCTTATTGTATTGCGTTATCTAAGCGGAGAGATATAAAAATTACGCATGATAAAATAATATTACTTTGTTATATATGTATATTAGTTTTTTTTTACATTTCTCCTCTCCGCTTTTGCTGAAAGTACATAGGTCAAGTGGTATGCCTCGCTTTCCTAGGGGTTGTACGATGCTTGAGTTGTGCATTCAGGCCTTATTCTAAACCTTTCTCGTTCGGGTAGAACAGAGGGAGAAAAAACCAAACGATAGCATTAGTAGTTCCTAAAATAGACAACTGTGACAGATGGACAGATCACAGAATGATAGATGAAGTCGCACCATAAAGGCCATAACAGCTCCGCTCCGAGACGGCAAATAACTTGTCATTTAAGTTAGTATTTTAAATCAAATGCATTAAAGTCTATTTTACTTGTGACGTCTCGTGGGCAGTGAGCGGCCGGCGAGCCGTCCACTGTTCTGTATAGCCATCGTAAAATAGACTTTATCCTTTATCCTAACTTGAATCACAAGTTATTTGCCGTGTCGGAGCGGTGCTGTTAAAATGGGCGATGTCCTTTAGGGTTTCTTTTTTACCCGACTACGGTAAAGCCAAAGGAGGGTTATGATTTTAATAATCTTTTTTTATGATAAACTATGATTGTGTGAAGTTGACAATCCGTACGACGTCAAAGCGAATCGAACTTCATAAATCAAGGGAGCATGGCAATTTAAGACTCGCACTGACATTCCCTGTATTAGTTGTACTTATCAATCAATCTGCCTAGACTTTTCCCAACTATGTTGGTATCTGGTAACTGGGTTATACGATACCCCTTAGTAAGACTGATTGTCAGACTTTCGGGCTTCTGACGACCCGTAATGACTGTCAAAGATCCACGATTGACAGCCGGGACCAACGTCTTAACGTGCTTAGCCACGAGCTCCTCCTTTAGTTGTACTTATCTATTTATTTATTAAAACTTTATGTACAAGTAAAAATATGCTGTTCAAAGGCGGAGTTAATCCCTGAGGCATTAACTACCAGTCAAACTTAGGGTGATGCAAAGACAAAAAATGGCGGGTGCAACATGGGCTACATAACTCGAAAAAGAATAAATCCTAGTACATAGATACATACATAGGTACATATATTCAGAATAAACTTTGTCAGGAGAAATAACGATAGGTAGAGGAGAAAACGAATTCAGCAAATCAGCGCTGAACCGTGATTATGCATTTTAATGTAATATGGCCCAAGCTAACGCTAATTGCGATGTTCCGATTCGATTTCCTCTGTTGCAGTACGGAACAAATATATGTCGTAGTTCAGGATATACTGTCTGCTTTGGTTGTCTCTGAATTTTAGTGTTTTCCTTTTAAAAAAAAGGGGTGGAGGACCTTTTAATTCTGCCTGAAATGTGAAATTCCTCGTCACGTTAACTAGCTAATTTGACGCACGTAAATTAAAAATCTCAGATAGTTCAGTCGCTATTGCAACCTACTTCATAGGCGAGAGGTTGAAATTATAATTTATTCGGTTCTTCTATTGTCCTTCTCATTCTACTAAAAGCGAAGTTTTTAACTAAGAGTGGGCGTTATTTTACGTGGGTAGCTGAAATGAGATTTATGTTTGATTTTAATTAATTTTATCATTCATTAATGTATGTTTATTTTGTTGAAAAGTTCAGCGAAACAGCAAGTAACAAATTACTGAAAATCTATTAATAAATTATGACAAGCGTGATGGTCAGTCAGTAAACATTAATATGATTAAAAACGTAATAAAGTAGAAGGGTCTAGAATCAGAATTTATTTATTTGTAAGCATGTAGTTTTACATAGGCTTTTTTTTCCTCTTATAAAGTATCACAGATGGTGTTACTTTATTTACATTAGGTACAATCTAACCTATTGGCTAATAAGTAACTTAAATACTTATAACTTAAACTGCTTATTTAGTATTTACATCGTATGCTGTTAATAATTTTATAAGTTTTAGAGGTTTGAGGAACAGGGTGTAAAGTTCACTCATCCTCTATAGAAAAGGGAGGATCCTCCGACCAGACGGGTGTTGTATCTGGTGGGCAACTGCCCGACCGTTGATATCAGGACGTTCTATAAATACAACGTCGCGCGGAAAACTCTGCTTGCGTTATGCAAGATTTTGCGGCACGTCAGGTCTTTGATGCGTAGTTCGCATATGGCGTTGCATATGACGCCACAAGTTCTGTACATTATACCACAACATAATGGTGTATAAATATTCAAATGCCATTTTAAACTAAGGACATGGAAACAGGAAAGAGAGGCCTTTGTCCTGTAGTTGAACAACACTGGCTGATTTAATGATTTACAATTGGACGTAGTTAAGCGGAAAGGAAAGGATCCAACCCACTCTATGGGCGAAAATGAGTTATGTATACCAAAACACTCTTTGTAGTTAAAACTTTAATATCACAAAAACAATCCCAACGCATCATGTCATTATGACCATACGTTACCAACCCGTATGTATGGCAGGTCATACGATCACATAACACGATCTGCCGATGTATTCTGTAAATAAAAAACTCACCGTGAAGACTTAGATGAAGTGAGCTGTCAATAGTGTCAATCTCTAGCATTAGCAGGTGGAATGACAGCTCACTCCACGCTCACTTCACCTAAGTTTTCACGGTGAGATGGTTACAGAATAGCACTGCTGATCTTAAAACTTGAATATCTCAAAACTAACTCTGTGTGGGTTGGATCCTTTCCGTTTAACTACGTCCAATTATACACATAACGATTCCATTCAATAAGGTATTAGTGAAAAAACATAAAATAATAGAGAGTTAACATTTTCAAAAAGCTAATGCTTATACCTTGGTCGACCTAGTTCCGCCGCTTCACATTCACTTCGTGTCGTCAATTGTGTTAGTTCATCTGCGTAATATTTTACACTAAGTGGGTACTGCAGGTTGATAATCCTAAACCATTAAACAAGCAATATTTGTATATACCTATATATTTGTAATCACGTTCTCGAAAACGGCTCTAACTATATCGATGAAAGGTGCAATATAGGGGTTTACGGGGGCGAAAGATCGATCCAGTTAAGTCTCATATCTGGGAAAATTCGTTTTCTCAATATTTTCAGTCGAGCAGAGCTCGGTCGCCCAAAGTTTAGAACAAGATGGCAACCTTAAAATAATGACATGGCAGCATGGAATTAGTAAGTACCTACTATCATGGCAGCATGGAATTAGTGTGTACTATCATGGGTTATTCCACTAATCCCCATTGACAATCCCCATCATCAGGTTTAAAAAAAGAAATACAAACAACATATTATATAAGAATCACGAAGTCTTTATTTCTTACGGAGGTCAGGGGGGTTAAAAGGGCTGCTTTGGCAGAATCATAATTTGATAATTATGAATCACACAAACTGTCACAAACTGACAATTCATAATATTAACTGCGTTCAATTCATATTACGCAATTCATCTGTTTGACAGTTTTATATTATAATGAAATAACATTTAAACTGTAGAAATAAAGAATAAAAATCCCATTGGATTAATAAAAACTACCGGATAATTTTTCTTTACAGTCTTCATTTTTTTCATATGTTTCTGATATGAATTGAATTGGAATTCAGAAAATGAATTGCTTTTTACTACAAATATAATCTTTTAGAGATCAACTTTAAAATTACTTTATGGTAACTTATGATTAATTATTTAAGAACTTTTGTTTACCTTTTGTTTAGGTGCTGCCCCTTTTATTAAAAAAAAATACATCTCTTGAATAAATATCCTTATTAAATCAAAATCGAACAAAACAAACAACATCGTAAAACATCGTTAAGAAACCGGCGTGCTTGAGAGATATTTCTCGACGGTATGTGAAGCCAAGTCAGAAGCCCATGGGCGGCTTTAAAACTGACACCAAGTTAGTCACTAACCACAGGAAAAGAAGAAGAAATCAAAATCTATTATATTCACTCAGTGAGACATCCAAATACGTAGTTTTTAAGACGCTTATATCGCTTATAGCTTTATGATAGAATCGTTTTCGTAATGATGAAAAATACATAGTGACGCAAACAAATGAAGCAAAAAGCTATAACGAATAACTTCAAATATGTGTATCTGGATGTTTAAAGAAGTGGAAGAGATCTTTTTAAACATTCACGAAATATTAATTTTTAACTGAAGTATTAATTATAATGAAAAGCTATGTGACTGTATTAGAAAAATAGGATAAGAATATTTGGATGTCTCACTGAGTGAATGTAATAGATTTAGATTAAGCATCTTTATTCACGAGATAATTTTTTTTAATAAAAGGGGCACCACGAGACTAGGTAAAGACTCAACTAAACAAAATGTAAACAAAAGTTCTAAAATAATCAATCACAAAGTTACCATAAAGTAATTTAAATGTTGATCTCCAAAAGATTATATTTTGTAGTAAAGTTTAGACTGTAATATGACATGACAGAAATATTTTACCCTCAGGCTATTAATTTAGCCATTACTTTAATTTGTTTGATTATAAAAATAAATCAATGCATCCTTACCTCCATAAGAAATAAAGACTTCGTGATTCTTATATAATAATTATGTTTTTTGTATTTTATTTTTAAGCCGATGGGGATTGTCAATGGGGATTAGTGGAATAACCCTACTATCATGGCAGCATGGAATTAGTATGAACTTTCCTATTCTAGGTATTAAATGATCATTCTCTATTTTTACCAGAGGAGAGCTGGGTTGCCCAATTATTTATAATTAAGTGAGGGTAATGACTGGTGGTCGCGTGTCACTTGTTCTTAGGTCGACTAAGACTAATGTGTTTATCAAGTGTAGAGTAGTGAGTTAAACGCAGGTATTTGTACTGTTCAAACCCCTAATTTTGATACTAGAGTCCGCGCAATCACTAAAGTCCATCTGACGCGGCGCTAGTGGCTATGTCATTGCATCACATTGCGTATAAAAAAATTTAGTTCCACAATTTTCCGCGGGCCTTATTTCGTGGCGCGCACTCAAGTAATGCTAAATAGGCAGACTAGACATTAGACATCAGTAAAAAGTAATGCGTTTTCAACTACTTACGGCACAGCGACAGAGTTTCTTTACATCATTGAGTTTCAATTTTGAAATTTTTAAAGTATAAGCTTAACATAGGCATAAGTGAGCAAGAGCTCCCAATTAAGTATTAACAACATTCTTCAGAGGCCTTGTTTCTATTTTGTCATGGATTTTAAATAAATTGATTTAAGTAGTTTCGGCTCAGAGACGATGAGGGAGTCAGTCACCAACTTAGCGCTTACCCCTTCATGTAGTAGTGTATACATAAGCGTCTTGAAAATATAAAATATTATTAACTAGTTAATGCCCAAGTTATAGGTATGACAGGCTGTGAAAAACAGTACTGAAAGCTCCGATTTGAGAGCAGGTAGAAAATACTTCGTAAAAAACATTGGGATATGTATTATTCAGCATTGTCACACATGAAAGCTTAACAATACGGTATAATAAATATGACAGTGTTTGATAACTAATGTCATAGACATTACTTATCAAACAGTCATCCCAAACACATAGCTTTTAGGAGCCTGAATACTTAACCTGTACGTTGTGCGTTCGCGTGTCTAATTTAAACAGAAAAGCAAGTCATAGTCAACTTCCAAACTTGTACAGGGAATATCAATTTGCGACTGTGTACTTAAATATCACGAGCAATTACTGACGCTGTGACACCCACCCTAGGGACAGACAATTATGTAGTTGAACTTTTTATGTAACAAGGGAGATTTGTAGTATTTTTAACCCGAAGTTTGACTAGCTGAGAATGCCTTGTGGCATTAAGTCCGCCTTATGAAACCTATTTGTATAAGAAAAATACAAACACACTCATACACATATGGACAAACACATTGTTGTAGTTTAAATTAATAAATTACATGAATATAATATATCTAAATGGCGTGGCCAGTCAATGGTTAAAAATATTTTTTTTTTTAAACATATGTTAGAGCTCTGTACTTACTCAAACAAGTATAAAACTACTTTCAGAAATATTTATCTAGTTACTTCTTGTCCGTACCGTCAACGGAAAATATAATATTATGGAATTGAATTTTAATTTAAAAAAAATGGCGGTATGGAATGAGAAGACGGGGTGGTGAATGGCTTATTATATTGCCAGTTGCATATTTCCGTTGAAAAGATAATATACAGAATAGATAATTACATTTATTTGCAATGAATGTAGGTACAAAAATCTGTCGTTACAGTTTGTGACGAAACCGATATATAAAATTAGCATTTGAACAGATTGTAAAAACTAAATTAGTTTTTAAATTAAGTTAACTTATTTTCTATCAATAATGATGTTAATATTTTTAATTTTTTGCAGCGGTAGTCTTTATTTTAATAAAAATTACTGGTGCCATAGTGATAACATTTATCTTCAGTATAGAAGTTTTATATCGTGCATAACAAGCACTATAAATGCATGCACATTTTGAATTCACTTTCCCTAATTCGGAAGGAAACGTCCTTTAATTTTTAAATAAGTACCTGATTTGTTTTGAGAAATACTGGCGACGCTTATACTCGTGAACCTTCACTCGGTATTAGATTTAAATCCCGGGCACAGACTTAATTCTCAGTTAGTTATTCAGTTTCAGTGCACCACTGCAGCCTCACAACTTTATCCTGTTTTTGTCCTAAGGGGTTTGGTTGCGCCTGCCTGTCAGGCACAGAACCGATGTGGCCTGCGGCTTCACCCGCTTTGAGGTCGGAAAAGTATCTACTACCGGATTAAAAATTACCCTATGTTCTAACCTAGTTCATGGTCTATTCGGGTGCCAAATCCATTCAACCGGATAAGCCGGATAATTGTAAAATCGATACCACCCGAACTTAAAATTCAAACTATTGAATTTTAAGTTCATTAAATACAGGTCGGCACAAACGAGCCACCGACCATAGCCACCGGTAGCCAAGCGACAAGCAGTTCACATGCTTTTTCATACGTTTTGTATAGATTCGTCGCACTCGTGTGGTCGGTGTCGGCCACCCACTACAGCCACCGGTGGTCGTGGACGGCCATGGTCGTTTGTGCCGAACCATAACTACGAGACAATTACGAGCGGCAAATTAAGAAACGACGGACTCCGCTTCATAGATCTCTTTAATAAAGAGGACGTATCTAAACCCCAGAAACATCTCGTGAGCATGTCCTGTCCTCTACTGCAAGTCCTATAAGCATTCCTATACTGTCCTACTCTCCTGCTATAAGTAAATAGCCTATGTATTCTTAGTTTTAAAATATTTTATTAAAGGAATTAATAAATATCAAATATATCTATGAAAAGAAATATTTTGTCAGCTTTTCTGCGAAAACCCGGCAGGGAAAGTTTTTGTCGTTAGTTTTCCCGTCATAACACAGTCTTGCATCCTTTTTAATATTATCTTATTTAATCAAATTAAAAAAAAAACTATTTTTTATCTGCGGCCACCGCCGCGCCGTGTCGGCCATAAAGGATTGAGTTTACCGAAAGGTTTACAGTCTGTAGGAGTTTTGTAGTGTGTGTACTATTGCTTCAATATATGCTACTACAAGAAGTGACATCATCATCATTATTCTCTTCCCCTTGTTCCAATTTATTTGAGGTCGGGGCGACAATTCTTCTTCCATACTTCTCTATTAGCCGTCATCCCAGGAGCGCACTCCCTTTATATCATCTTTTACACAGTCCAAGATGACCTACGCAATTTATTCATTTAGGTAAACTCGATCGTTATAGGTATCATTTTTTTATTTTTATAGAGCTACTCCAATATTTTCTGTATTCTGTTTTGTATCTTAAATACAACCATAGCCTCGGACGTTCACTGTAGCCAATTACAGGTAAACCCGCATTCTCAGAATCTCAGGAGTATCTAGAACAATGTCGTGTTATTCTTATTTAACCACCTTTTCCACCCTACCACAAATTGCAAAGCTTTTATTATTCTTGAATATATACAAAGTCCATGAGATGGTTTCGAAGAAAAACAAACTTTCCTTAAGTAGTATAATTTTTCTATATCGAAAAACACTCAACTCGATTAGATACTCTCTTCAGGATTGCTCGTTTCCATATTCATAAGTTATTTCTTGCGTTACCTTAATCTAGTAATGGACATTGTAAACACTTTTGTGAAATGTTGGCTACCAATAATATATTTAAATATATTTAACTATGTAGCTACTTACATATACCCATAGGTACATACACACATAGGTGTTATAATAGCAGCTGGATTTACCTGAAGAATGGCTGTAGTCTGTAGCCTCTGTGGGTCCAGTTTTTTTGTTTGTATTCGCTTCATATAGGTATCAATAAAAGGAACAGTAAACCCGACCCTTTTATAATCAAAAGAAATAAATGTTAAGAAACTTGTAACTCCCAATCAGATATTTTCGGTTATCGAAGTTGGATAAAGGGAAACGGCCGCATGACGTGATCGTAGGTAAATTGTAATGTAGGGCGGGCCTCCACAAATCGATCAACTTTTATTAAAATGTTTCCATATAGCAATCACTTCGTTGGTCCTCGTTAGATATTATTATCACCTGTACCAGGATTGCTGATTCAACGCTTAAATAATTGTTTCACTTTAAAAGCTTGTTTTGTTTATTACTGCGTACTTAGAACATAAAGTAACTTCACAGCTGACCGTTCGAAACATTACTAACAGAACTCAGAACTCTGTCTAATAACATAACATCACGCCTATAATCCCCAAACGGTTAGGCAGAGGTGTACCTATGGTACACCCACATTTCGCTAGCTATTTTTAAGTCCCATGTAATAGGAGCCGACCATATTGTCATCAACCGGGCATAAATCCAGACTCCTGGCTGCTACTCAGAAATTCCTGTTGGAAAAACCCAATAACACTTTGTCCGACCCGAGAATCGAACCCTGGACCTCACACTCAGCAGTAGCACTTGCGACAACTAGACCAACGAGGCAGTGTCTGTCTAATATACCTACATAAACACCCGCTGTCGCGTGTCATTTTTATGTAGGCCTGGATAATGAAACTAGTTACCTAACGTGGTCAGTGTTTGTCGAACAATAGACAAAGACGAGGCCGAGGTCAATATCAAAGCTAGTATAAGCTAGTTTCATTGGAAGCAATTTGGTTATAAACCGCAGATTTACTCGACCTTCAGCTCACCCATCTGGTAAGCGAGCGACGGCCGCGGAAGCGACACATCAATTTGTGTGTTTGTCTATCTGAACAGCGCTTTCGTAATACGTTTTGGAATGTATGACTCATTTAAATGGACTGATGCTCTCAAAAATTTTACTCGGATTTTCGTATCATTACAGCAATATTTTCCTTCTATTATGTTTTGTAATTCGAGTGACCACCAACAGTACAGTCAAACATAATATACGACGGTTACTGAAAACCACTAGAAACGTTATCTAAATATATTGCCTTATCAGTGTCCGTATTGTTGTCGACAGTGGACGTTATCTCCTATCTGGCGAATTCTGTTATCTGTAAACTCGTATCGAGCCGCAATCGATCCTGCCCGAGTACCTACGCTGCTCTTAAGGAACTCACCACCACTTTAAATTGAAGTTGGGCGCACTTCAATGTGCACAATATTTCCGAATCATGACTCATTATCTGTTAATGTATGTGGTTGCACTCAGCTCTGGCTTGTCTATTGTGTAGTGCACCTGACTTCGTGTTCAATATAATTTATATCTTCTGACGTTTCCTTAAAAAATGGAACACAATTCAAATACATAAATGAAAAGCATTTAATTTCCAACGTTTTAAAACATTTTGTGAAGTAATTACAATTTATCTTCGAATGAATACAGAATAAATAACATTTCATAAATTACAAAAAAAAAAAAACCTCATTTAAGATATTAAAGAAAATTCTCTATCAAAATGTTTCCTAGTGAATACCGGAGGGGAAAGCACTTGTCATGTACTTGTATTGTATTTCTATTTCTAAATTATCGACCTCATAATTGTTTTACCATTTTTGTCAAATACGCAAATTGCATAAATTATCTGCCGACCCAGGGTCGGCTTCCAGTCTAACCAGATGCAGCTGAATACTAGTATTTTACATGGAGCGACTGCCTATCTGACCAAAACCAGTAACAGGCACTTGCTGCGGTGGTAACCCATCCAAGGATCGACAGACCCGTGCGGCTGTTATTGCTAGGCACGTAATGCGATGGTAACACATCCAAGGATCAACCGACCCGTGCGGCTGTTATTGCTAGTCACGAGCCCTTTTGAAACTATCTAACTGAATTTTCGCTCACGCAAACTGGTTGTTGGGTTTCATTATGTCAAAATTCATTAACTAACAGCCAGTCAGTGTCAGCATTGTTATGAAATATTGTCGCTGACAGCTCTTGAACGCGGTTTAGATGCGGCATCATCATCCCTTTCAGTTTTATTGCTGAAATTCACCCTTCCTCTCTAAAAAACAATGCAATAGTTTACAAAAACCTGTACGGAATTATCGCGATGACAATCTTATTACCTTCATAGATGTTAAGGTATTTTCCCTTTCACTGCATTAACATTCAATGAAAAATCATGTAGAATAATTTATGGAGTGTTTTTTTTTTAAGATGCTACATGTCATGTCATGTGTCATACATACACATAACTAATCTGTCCTTTCTCTTTGTTTAGGCCGGTCCAGAAATGACGTGGGTGTTAGCAGAACACACCGCTTCAGGCACAGGGGAACTATCAGTGTCTAAAGGACAGCAAGTTGAGGTGGTGGAACCGTGGCAGGCGCGCGCTGACTGGTGGGTGGTACGCGTTCCCGGTGAGCCCCCGGTCGAAGGCGCCGTGCCAGCACACGTGCTGAAACTACAGCCACATCACCATCCCCAACAGAAGACATCGCCGTCACGTCGGCCGTTGAGCCAGCCCTGCGATGAAACTATAGGTCAGTTCTAACAATAGTCTAGTTGATATAAAACTATCTTCGAAACTTTTTCTTAAACATGCTTGGTAATTCGAGCACTTTTTAACATGCTTTTATTAGGTCGACCTGTATGTATGTAACTATGTAATCAAATCTAAGAAAACGAATTTAACCATCTTCTAAAGATCGTAGCGTTATGAAAATTGGCAGTTGTATGTGATTTTGGTGACAATACAATAACATGGTACTGTCGAGCTGATCTGATGATGGAGCCGGAAGATATGAACTGGAACTTCATGATGGATGATCGTATCATAGCCGTGTTTGTACTTGTTAGAAAGGTCTTGTAATGAACTTTGACCACCATTAGGTTTCAAGGTCTGAATACGCCTATAGGTGCACGTAAAAGCGTGTTTTTTAGTGTTTTTTAAACTATTAATATTATTAACAACCTTCTTCGAGATATATCGAAAATGCTGTACTGGTCAAATACATACGATTACAATGTTACTATGAAAATTTATATCCATCGTGTTTAGCGGCCGAATAAATTGCTACGAAAACTCATACAATACTACTACTGTTATAAAAAAAAATTAAACGAACTTTATACTTCGACACTAACTTATCAAAGATTTTATTTAAATTTCGATTTAGTTTGCAAATAGAGCTGTTTAAAGTAAAGAAGAAACGAATGAACATATTGGCGCGTGAAACATTATCGTTGTTCGTCTTTGATTCTGGAATTTATAATGAATTTACTTAGTTTGAATTTCCGCGCATTATTAGAGAAAAGTACTATACCAGACTTGGCAGCAACCAGGCATTGATGGACTCACATTATGTGTACCTCGGCTTCGCGTCGGCCCACGATTCACCTTCGTCCATCAATGCCCCTGTTGCAGGCCGCGACAATAATATACTATAACCTAAAGAGTATTCTATTCTATTCCGGTTTGAACTCGGAAGTGTATTCCGGTAACATTCCGGGCACGTAAGACATTATACCTTTATTTCTATGCATCTATGATGCATTGCCATGACGGCGGTTACGTACCATCAGCATATCTATTCACAACCATTCGATAAGCTGCCAGTTAGAACGAAACTTTTAGCAAAGTTTCATTCTAGGATTTTGTGTGTGATACTGATATTTTAGACAGTGCTTGTTTTGTCTGTTCATAGCGGTATTGATTTTTTAGATTGTTACGCACACGGGCGGAGTCAATTAAATCGCACGTCTAAAACAAATAGGGGGTTCAAAGGGGGAGCGCTGTTATTGACATGACCGTATCATGCACATGTGCATTATCTGCAGTCATATGTATAGTTTCACCTTTGATACCCCATAGATAACGAATGAAAAACGTAACACTGAAAAACGAGTCACATGCACGTTGGTACAGTTATGTTGTTTTGTAACAGTCAGTACGAATACGCGAATAATAGTTCTGAAATGGCAAAAAAGTAGATATACTAATGAGGTGCACGAAGTCGAGACATCGGAGATTTGATTCAACGGACCGCGGCTCGCATGCTAATCGGCGCCGTGTCATAATAAATAAATATTATATCGTAAGCCAATTATTGGTATTCGATTTAACACGTCTCAGCGAGCCTAGCGACGCTATTTTTTTAAGGAACTCTGTGGATTATATTATCGGTTCACTGCATATTCCCTACGCTGATTTTGAAATGCGAGTGTAGCTGGCGAGTAGAAGGGGATAAAGGACTAGGAATTCTTTGGGAGCTTCCTAATAATCTTTAAAAAAAAATATTCTGTCAAGGTGACCGGTTCCTATGAGTTATTGTATTATTGCTAAAACTACGTTGAAGTTACGCTCATTAGCCGTCACGAAAACGTGCCTTTTCCCTCAAATGCAGGCATCGCTTAGCTTGTGCTAGCATTTGTTATAACGTTCACTGGATTCATGAGAATTAAGTAGCATATTTTAAAATAGTAAATATTTTCCGTCAGTCTTGTATCAACACAAAATACACACCCTAATTTTCTTGAAATTTGTGAGCCGATACTGCCAGCGGTGCCATACATGCCATAAAATTTGGCAACGTGGCCGCGGAACTTCTCATCTCGTGGGAGATGCCGCTCGATGCGAATGTAGATTTTGTAGATGCCATTTTAATACACTATTTTGATGTCCCGGCTGCAGGGCCGCTAGGCAACTGTCATCCTTCACGCTTCCGATAATGGTAGATTTGTAAGCGATGCCACTCGAAAGCGCTGCGCTTTGATTTGAGTACTCTACAATTTGATCACTATTTAATAAACTGCTTTTTACCTGAGAATATGCCGCTAGCGATAACGGTTTAGTGCGACATTGAAATATCATTCTAAAAATATTATATGTAATCTCGATTACTTTCTTCAAAAATGGTTCTTGGGACATTGGACGTTTTCATGACTACTAATGGGACATTCCTAAAAACTTCTTCAGAACTTTAATTCAACATTTGAGAACCTTTTCACTATGATTCATAATAATTTCTACCGAGAATTTTATGAATGCACTCACATGAAATATATAAAACTTAAGATCAAGTAACTGCAGATAAACATCTTGCAATTAATCGACTACCTACTCATATAAAGTTTTTAAGATTGAAATTCATATATGCGTACAATACAAGCTTTTGCCCGCGGCTTCGCCCGCGTAAATGCCGGAAATATGGTGCCTTAAATACAACTCCATTAACGTGGCGCATAACTTCAGAAAGTATTGAAATCTAGACTGGCTCTAATTTAGATCCAACTTTTATTATCAATATGCAATCTCGATAACATCGACCTTTGTAACATCCTCTGAACCTGTGTTATGCAAATAAATGATTTGATTTGATATTTTTTACCTGATTAAGGATGTCTTCTTGATCTGACTCTTATGAAGTATAATAATAATATGGACTATACCAACGACTTCTGGGGCTGTACTATGACTTGTAAAGCAATCATCGTTCCAGTGTGAGAGAGATGAAGCTATACAAGACGGTGCTAAATAGCACTATCCTTATTTCACAACGGAAAGGTGATGGTTTTAACACGTCATAGTAAGGCCCCTGGTTCCTACTTACCTTAGGTACCACTAGTAGGTATCTCTTGGATTCTAATCCAACAAACGATCTCTTTGCAAATGAATGGAAGAAGATTTTGTTGGCATGTCAGAAGTACTGTGAGAGGGATTCATGAAAGTGTTGTTATTGTTTTACATGTTTTAACCTGAACTTCTGAATCTTTAATTACTGTAATTGGTTTTTAACCGTGTTAAAGTTAATAAATAAATATGTTACACAAATTCCAAGTTGAGCAGATCAGTTGTGACCGAAGGTAATAGTGAACTTACCATGAAAGTGTCGAAGTGTCATGCATGCATGCTTTTGTCGTGTATCGAGTAGTTCACACGTCGTTAACACGCCACTTTGCCCGCTGCATATCATGCTGAAAGTTTCAGTTCTCACAGCTCTTAATTAAAGTGTACCTAACTAGGTTCGAAAGTCAAGCCAACATGTTTTCGATTAACTCTCATATTGATGCGCTTTACTTTACGTAAATTATTTCATCACCACTGCTCTCAAAACGGTGTAGGAAAACCTAGAACCAAAAATTCGAAGACATGGGACATCTACCAACCCGCACTGGACCCGCGTGGTGGATTACAGCTCACCCCCTCTCATAGAGAGGAGGTCTGTGTCCCAGCAGCGGGAACATTATCAGCTGATTATGCTCGTGTTGATTACGTAATCCTTTTTTTAACACCATAACTATAAATTTCTCACAAAGCTCATGTCTCGTATTTCAATTTAGTCATTTTTACTTGCCGGCCTGACTAAGGCCGCATTATAGAACCTCACTCAAGACTCAAGCATTACCTTAAACTGGCTTGCCAAAGCCATTTGATCGGTTGAAACTAGTTTTAAGTAGTAATTCAAGCATTGCAGCTTACCTTACTCAAGACTCGAGAGTCTTGACTTCTTGAATTAGGTTCTGTCAGTACCTATGATTTCTAAGAGCATCCCCACAAAGCTAAATCCCAACTGAACAGTCAAACCTGTAAGCTGCAAGACTAGTGACATGGTCAGTAAGTCATGGCTTTTAATAGGTATCAAAAACCGGAATTAATTACAGTAATGTTGACACTAAGCCAGTTGATATAGATAACTTTTTGGAGAGTGAAAATTAAGCGGTTGACGAAGTTTGATGATACTTACCCTCTATCGACCTGGAAACTGTAGATACAGTCAGCTACTCACGTGAGTAATCAAACGAATATAATGTAAGTACAGCGTGGATCTAGCGACTTAGGTGCAATGCGCCAAAAGCACGTGTCTGGAATTAACCGGCAGTTTTGATGTGATATTCGGTTATCGGTATCATTTAGGTTACTTAAAATCCAGTCATACGATAAACTAGTTAATGAAGAAACGATTATTATGATAAAGTAGGATATCGGTATGCAATCAAAATTAAACCAGTTCCGAGCCTTTGTTACAGCCAATCGGTTTGTGGCTATCACAGACCACCGGGTCTGTGATATACCTACTCAGCCACAAACCGATTGGTTGCAACAAAGGCTCGGAACTGGTTTCATTTATCTGTAGGTATTTGAGGCTAAACTGCACTTGCCGCGGTCGGCCTGTGGATCATAGACCATTCTTTTTACATTGTGAACCCAAATTGCCTTTAAGAGGCTTACAACAGCTAAAGCGCGGTCATTGTCGGACTGCATAGAAATGAAAGAGAAGCGCGATGACACGACGCAGGTAATTTATTGCAAAATATGAAGCAGTTAGCGATTTACAGAAAATCTATTGATTGGACTGGAACATTAAAACACTATTATGCTAATATGTAGCTTGTAGAATAATCTGACAAAAAATCAGAATGATTGCATGTAAATTAATATGATTTTTAATCGTTAAAAGAAATTTTTAGAGGTATCTTCATGATTTTTTCTATCGTATCAAATTAGTTGTATTATGTTTTCAACACCTTATCATACTAGCATATATCCTGAAGAATCTAAACTTATAATATTATAAAGCTGAAGAGTTTGTTTGTTTGTTTGTTTGAACGCGCTAATCTCAGGAACTACTTGTCCGATTTGAAAAATTATTTTAGTGTTAGATAGCCCATTTATTGAGGAAGGCTATATCATCACGCTAAGACTAATAGGAGCGGAGCACCAATGAAGAATGTTTCAAAATCGGGGGATTTTTTTTCCTATTGAGAGCTTCCGCTGCGTGCGCTGCGTAAACGGTTAAAGTTTAAAAAAAATCATGTATGATAGAATTGTTCCCCTTTAAAAGTTCTAAAAAAAAGTCCGCGACAGCATATGTCTATCTTTTAAGGTTAGCTCACTATAACGTTTTTTATGCTAACCAAATTTCTTCTTAAATAATGCATTATTTGCGAAGGTATTTTTTATAAACATTATTAATCCTTATCCAAATAAATACGTTATTCATCACAAGTATTTAATTTAAAACAAAATTGCTCTTTACATCATAATAGATTTACGCCAAGAGTGTTTTTCGCACGGGCAACTATATGTTGCCCTATCGAGATCTGGTTCTGGTGAAAATCAATATCTACTTCTGGCGGAAGAAAACAACACTAAAAATATAGTGTACGCAGAAGTACTTTAAAATAACATTAGTTTAGTTTTTTTGAGAATAACCTACAATCTACATGATATAAGATTATAAGACCCAGTACTTACTCACCTATATAAACGAAGTCGCGGGTTAAAGTTAGCGTTAGCTCAAAGTAACTATTCCACGCGGACGAAGTCGCGGGCGGAAGCTAGTATCATATATTTTTCTGATTTTGTTTACTGCAGTGGATCATATTCTTTTATGCATTATAAAACTTGCGTTTAGGCACCTTTAGGTCCTGTAGTCCCATTAAGGGAACCTCAAACCGTCGTTGATCCGTAGGTAAGCTGGGATGCAGAGATCAAATTGTAGTCGCTCCGTATTAAATACATAGGTAGTGGTATTGGCTCGTATATCGCTTGACAGGAAGCTGGATCCAACATACTCAATTCTCGGCGTAGTCTGACTTGCCTACAGATACCTACCGTGATATGGATCCTACTTAGATTATCCGTTACTTATGGCCAAACCCAATAACCTATCTATCACCAGTTTTAGCATACTGGAGATAGAAAAACTTATCTATCTATTGTTTTAACGTCCCAATAATCTGTCAGATAATAAGGACCTTACGGAATTGAGGGAAGACATTCAATGAAAGATAGAATTATACTGTCTACCATCAATAACGATCTGTCTTTTACTGAAAATAGGTTATTGGGTTCGGCCGTCCACAATTATTAGCTTCAATAAAGTATTCAGTTTCAACGTATTTAAAATGCACAAATTATAATCATTGACACTTATTGCACTATAATATGTATAGGTACAGGGTGGATATTTGAGAGGTAGTAAGGGTAGGACCGATATGGCTGTTTTTTGTTTTAAAAATTGGAATAATCGGCAAAAACTGTCCTTTTTTTCTATAGGATTTTGTATGAACACAAGACCATATTGAAATGTTGACAGGATAACAAATAAAGATAACACCATTATACAAACTAATGATGTTCAAACTTCCCATCTTCTCAGGTTGAATTGTAATTTAATAGTGAATAGCGCAAAAGCCATAACTGTTGTGCTTCTGTTCGGAATTTCAGCAATTATTTCGTAGCTTCATTCCCAAATATAGATGTTTTCAGATTGTGTTTCTCTAATTTAATGTACATTCGCATAAACTGGTGAATCGGCGGTGCACTTGTTACATAGCTTTGTTTTAGCTGTGAGCTGCAACTGCTTGCACTTGCTTAATCCGAAAATGTAAGTTAGTAACTATGGTAGTAATGTGCATATTATTCTTTTCTTTTGTATCAAGCACGAACGCTACGAGAAAAGGTGATGCCGTGTTAGTTAGTGACGTAGGCAGGTATAACTTGTGCACTCTGAAATGACGCTCAATTACGCACACGGTAATTCATGGGTATGCGTAGATGGGCGCGTCATTTCAGAGTGGATAAGTTATACCGCGGCTTACTTCCAAGATGTGCTGGACGTACAAATCTTCGAGACTGTGGTTGATATTGGGAATCAAGTTCGCGAACGTATTTTATTGAAGTATCTAGTTTAACTGTGCACACATAAAGTTTCGTCAAATCTCTCCTCTTCCAAACCACAACAACTCTTAAAAAACTTTAATTAGCAATTTTTCATACTACCAAGTATTCCGGACACTTCTTTATCACGTAAAACTCCATGTTGTTTTCATATTTGACGCGGACGGAGCATGCTAATATATTGGTTTGTTGGTAGGTAATAGGACTAATAGGATAGGGAATATCCGATCATTTACGATGTAACAACGCCACCACAACGATTTAATTTATCGAGAGGCCAATATGTTTACCTACTGCTGCAAGTAAAATTCATAATAAAGTTATTCGCTGTAGTCCTAGAACTTATACTTCATATTAGCTACCCGACCAAGGACTTCATCAGGCACAGGCTAATGCCGTCCCCGTAGGCTAATATCGTTGTGGTAGCGTTTCTATTTGTACATTATGGACCCTGTGAGTTGCTGCAGTTTAATCAGACAGAATGAAATCCGTCTTATATACCAGGTGCTCATGAAGGCTGAGATTTCACAATGCATACAAGTAAAAGCTCGTACACGATATGTCAACATGAAGGCATTGTCCGTTGTCCGGCCGCCTGATATAATCCGTTAACCTTCGTTCACAGAAGCGTTCTGGTGTACCCAACCGTTTTTCATAAGCGGCTTGTTATACAGAGTGGATTTTTGAGATGGGGCGGTAAGAGGCAGCTAACTTAACCGTTGTAGCTACAGGAAAACGGTCTTAGGAGACTGACTTTAACTTTATGAGACATTTTGATCTGCATTCACAGATTTTGAAAAAAAAATATAGTCAGCAAGAAAATAGGCAGTTTTCACAAAAACTTTTTTTGATCCCGTTCCTGTTTCTTATAAGGATAAAAAAACTATCGGAAAGGTTTGAGTACTAGAAAAGTCAGAAATCGCAAATAACTGCAGTGCTATTCTGTAACCATCTCACCATGAAAACTTAGGTGTAGTGAGCGTGGAGTGAGCTGTCATTCCACCTAATGCTAGAGATTGACACTATTGACAGCACACTTCACCTAAGTCTTCACGGTGAGTTTTTTATTTACAGAATACGTCGCCTGTTCCCATACATTTCGAACGAAATCAAACTCCAACCTACTTTTCACGATGGAAAAAAAAAGTGGAATTTCGAACGAATACTTTATAATTTTATTTGATTTGGGCACAAAAATTTGATAGTAATAAGTCTCCTGAAGGTTCAAAATTATTTGAGGTATTTTTTTCCCATACCGTACGCAAAATACTCGCTTTGACGTGGAGTTGCGGATACCAGCGCGTTTTACCTATTACCTAACTTACTGCAGTGGTGGCCTAGTAAGGCAAACGGCCGCGACTTAGGTCGTCGGTTCGAACCCAGACAAGAACTTTTTGGAACATCGATCCAAAAATAAACATACTAGACAATAATATTAATAGTTTAAAAAACACTAAAAAACACGCTTTTACGTGCACCTATAGGCGTATT
This sequence comes from Agrochola circellaris, assembly GCA_914767755.1. Taxonomy (NCBI): domain Eukaryota; kingdom Metazoa; phylum Arthropoda; class Insecta; order Lepidoptera; family Noctuidae; genus Agrochola; species Agrochola circellaris. The sequence continues at coordinate 18,851,871 of OU611840.1, read as the reverse complement.
CAGACCTTGAAACCTAATCGTGGTCAAAGTTCATTACAAGACCTTTCTAACAACTCCAAACACGGCTATGTATGATACGATCATCCATCATGAAGTTCCAGTTCATATCTTCCGGCTCCATCATCAGATCAGCTCGACAGTACCATGTTATTGTATTGTCATCAAAATCACATACAACTGCCAATTTTCATAACGCTAGGATCTTTAGAAGATGGTTAAATTAGTTTTCTTAGATTTGATTACATAGTTACATACATACAGGTCGACCTAATAAAAGCATGTTAAAAAAAATACTGCAGCGCTCATAATACATAAGATACAACGAAAGGAACTTCGTTCTAACCGGGTGTCCCACGTCATCTCACGACTTTTCTTTTTTTTTGCGAGTACTTTTTGTAAATAATTTAATCACCCCTGCTCTCAAAAATGAAAACATCGCGAAGAAACAGGCATCTAGAATCAAAAATTCGAAGACAATGACATCCACCTACCCGAACTGGATCCGCGCTCCCTCTCACAGACAAGAGATTTTTGTCCCAGCGGTGGGGGAACGCTATAGGCTGATTACGCTTAAAAAGCTTTCTGTAATGGCTATAGAGTACACATATTTTTTTTCGAAACTAAAGTCAATACAGAGTTTTGCATTCATCATTTATTGACTTTCATGTCGGCGTACATGTAAAATTGAAGCAGCATTTTCGTTTGGTAAACAAACCACATTTTAATCTATACCTTTAGGGTTCCATGGCCCGGGGTGGCACTCCCCAAAGATTAACCGGGGATGAAAAACATAACTCAGTTCACATATGCGTGTGGCGTATTGTTGGATGCCATAAATAAAAATATTACGATGTTTTTAAGTGATTTTTTTATTTAGGTAATAGTTGGTTATATGCGCTTCCAAAATCGCAATCCTCTTACTTTCTAATCTCTTACTTTTGTACTATGCGGTGGTAAATTCTGCATAAAATTGAAGTTGGTAGAACTTAAAACACTTTAAGAGGCCGTGCATGAAATCGACTGAGAATTGTTTTAAGGAAGATACGTTGTGTACTTTTTGAAACGGATATTTTTTGTTCCAACCGCAGAAATAACTCTGTCTTTCGCAGTCTCCTTAAAAAGTACCTACTATGAAATACAAATTTATTTTTGCTGTCGATAAAATCAATATTATGCATGCGGAAATATTCATGCCGTCTACGAAACCCTTCACTATGCGTGGTGTTCGACACGCACTTGGCCTGTTATTTCATCAAAAATAACAAGTTAGTTCAAACAAGTCATGTTATTACCGTGATGCGAAAAATAACGATGCAGTCATATTCACTTACAGCCTTAAGTAATTAAATACTGCCCAAATATGTTACCGAAAAGCGGTAGTATTTTTTTTTCTGTATTTTTATTTTGTTATTTAAAATCTCCACAGGATTTTCCGATGGTATAATTCTTAAATTACTTTTAGTGTTGTTTTTCCCGTGGATCTAGAAAATAATTATAATTTACAGTACGTTTCATAATAATGTACTAAGTATTGAGAGAAATTTCAGGATAGCGTAAATTATGAACTGTAGTGCTATTCTGTAAAAATCTCACCGTGAAAACTTAGGTGAAGTGAGCTGACAATAGTGTCAATCCCTAGCATATGACAGCTCACTTTAAGCTCACTTCACCTAAGTTTTCACGGTGAGATTTTAACAGAATCGACCGGCTGATATCTTATTTTGTTACTTATATAACTTTCGCAATCACATTCTAAACTAAGTATTTATTTAGGCTACATATTTTTTCTTTAGTTTTAAGTTGGCTTGTAAACTGTACATGTACCTAGGCTTACAAATTACCATAATTTTAGTTCATGTGGTGTTTACCTTTATGTAATTATTACACTGTTCAAAGTTTTTTAACGACGTTATTTTTATTAAGATGTTAGTGTAAACAATTGTTGGTGAACCAAATAAATAAATATCAAACTTGCTTGCGACGTAACGCATCTTGCGCTAATACTAAATAGCCGGCCTAGCTGCGAGCAACTTGGAAGTCGCGGTTGGTCACAGTTCTAAGACTAACCAATTTTTCGACAGTTTTATAATCTAACGGAAATAATACCGATATATTATAAACTAACAGTTCATACAATCATATGGTGACATATTTTATATACTTTATTGTAGACCAGAAAATACATAGCAAAAATCCACAGAACTCATGGTCCAATGACCTTCTGGCGCATTGAAAATGACTTTATTTAATTAAGGCAGTTAAAAATCAGAGGTGTTAAAAAAGGTGTCTTCGAAAGAGGCAATCATCTACCCTTAATTACAATCCCATCGAAACCAGAATGGTGTCATTTTGAAAGACTAAACTTTTTTGTTTTGGCCTAATAGAAACGGTAAAAAATTGGCGTTTCTTTTTTTATTTCAAAAAATATATTAACATTTTACAATTTCTGCAGTATTTTAGCCCTTTCAGTAACGCATCTATTGATACCATTTTTATTTCTCTATTTTAATAATTGAGGTCACTAGCCCCCGGCCGCACTTAATAAATTTTACACTACAAAACATACAATGTGTATGTTACATTCAAAACTGTTAACCGGTGAAAACCAGTTTTGACTGGCCTCCGGCATTCCTCTGGCATTATTACTAGTGCGCAATATTGGTTTCTACTTCAAGTCAGCCTAGCTGTGGTCCAATGGGTCCATAGAACCGGCCATGTTAGTTAATCTATTACTTTTCTTTATCTAATCCAAATCTGAGCTGCCTGTTCTGAATAGCATGTTGACGTGAACGTCAGGTTTGACATGACGGTATCTATCATCTACGTGATGACAGAGGACGCGAGACAAAATTACCAAACCTAGTGAACGTTCTCTCCGTGTTCAGACTTCATTTTTCGATCATTCGGAGCGCGAGTATAAAATGCGAATGCCGATGAATCCAACATCGTCCGATTGTTTCAGTAATCAAATCATTCCGCACTTTTGGTTGGTGATTGTACTTGGATTTGTGAAAAACTTCACAGCAGTAGTACCTATATATAACGAAATTAAAAGGAAAACTATCACAGCTAAGTAGGCTGTACAGGTTAACGAGTAATATTTGACCAACTCAAATTTGCAGTTTGAAAAACATTATCTCCCATACATTCCGTATGGGAGAACATGTTTTTCAACTACTATATAAAGTTTGTGGGATAAATTCATTCCAATTACGGAACCCTTCATTGTGCGTGGTCCGACACGCACTTGGCCGGTTTTATTTTTTACATAATATTGTATGTAGTTTTTAAGAGATATAAAACAAAATTAAAATTGAAAAGGGTAATTATGTATGCTTAATCTGCGTTCGCAATTTATTTGCCAAAGATGTAAACAAACACAAGTTTTAGGAAAAACAACTGTAATGCGTACACATAAGGTTCAGTTTGCGTTATTATTATTACCTTAACTACCTAAACCTTATACGTATTTTTATGAAAAAAAAATATGAAGTTGCAGCGCAAACTGAACCTTATTCGTAGGCATTACAGTTGTTTTTCCCAACACTTGTGTTTGTTTACATGTTTGGCAAATAAATTGCGAACGCAGTTTTAGTAGTTTACTGAACGTCTTTCAGAAGATTTAATGAAAGTTTTGTAAGTCTAGGATTTATAAAAAAGAAGTTGTTGGTTGACTCTTAAATAGATGTTGAACGACGCTGTTCCAGGAGGTTTCCAAAAAATATGATTTACAGAAACATATTATTTTAATTGAGTCGGTGTAGGTAGGTACCTGCGCGGGAAATGTTACAAAACTATTGTGCGACCCACGCACGGTTTACATTAAAATTTAAATAGAAATTTATCTTCGTGGGTGGACCATTACCATGAAAAGCCACCCTTTATATGTTAAATTAATTTATTAAAGTTTTGATTTTATAGAAAGGAAGAGAGAAAATAAATTTATAATGCACACAGAGTGAATCTGAAATGTCCCCTGCACGCTTGAGCTGAAAAGTCGCCATTAATATTGTAGGTAACCGACTTTTACTCCGAGAGTGGCAATGGAAAATATTTATGATATTCAGCAACCGTTTACTTTTATGTAATGCCTGGTATGAAAAGTACGTTCGGCTCAACGGTGAAATACACAAGCATAAATTAAAGAAGAATGGGCGAAAGTGGTCCAAGAACCTCCACTGATGAGACTTAGGGGAAATGGAAGTGCATAAGTGTCATGATTTTGGCAAAAGTCTATAAGATTCTGTCCCGTGGTTAAACTGTTATGTCATGTTTATCCTGACTATAAATAATATGCTTTTAATTTTTACGTAAATATCTTCTTCCTCCCTCCACGCCCGCCTGTTGTGATTAAGCATAGCAATGCAATGCGAAGAGTAGATCATAATAAGCTCAATGTAGGTAGTTGCTGGATTAATAAAACAAGATATTGGAGGAACAAATAACATTTATTAATCCTTTATTTCATTTTCAGTACCTACATTTTTAAATATTTTTATTAAAAAAACATAAATAAATATAAAACATTGTAGCCCATCGGCATCAGAAACAGATTCCAAGCTGCCGGTGGTCAGGGCTCTTAGAGAGCGGCACCTCCTCACTATGCGTGCTGTATCTAGCAGTACTGCTTTCTAAATCAAGCCCTTGACCCAGCCGCGCAATGAGAGCAGAATCTAATGGACTTTTGCCAGAATCATAAGACATATAAGTACTTACATTTCCCGCAAGTGTCGTCGGTGGAAGGTCTTGGACCAAGTTCCAAACATCTTTGCCCATTGCCCTTTAAAAAAAAGCCCGACAAAAAAAAAACTTATTTCTCTTTCCTTCTTCATTACCCTGTTCACCATCTATCTTTAAGCTATTCATTGAGACCGTTCTAATGAGCCCAAACAAAATGTAAATCAAGGATGGCGGCTGCAAAAAAATTGTTTTTGTTTTAATAAAGTGTATGATACACTTCGTTCCTGACGGGGGTCCCCCGCCGCACACTTTTTGTTTTTAAGTCATTTGTTGTTTTGCATCGTCTATATGCATGTAGAATGTGAGAGCAACGGAGTTTTATGCTTAGCAAATAAGCTAAATTAATATTAAAACGCCGCCGGGTGTCGGCGGTCACTGCAGACCGGCGCCCTTTAGCTAACCTCTGCCTCTGCCCCTCTCGTGCCTGCAGCACTTTTGGATATGATTTCATATTTTTAATTATTGGAACTCTCAAAGCGCATGTTTTGGAACAAAATGGAACGAATAAAATCATTGCAAATAGCTAGAAGAGTAACTAACTTCAGAGAGCCTGCCAAGCCTGCTAAGCCTGTAATGTAATTGCAAATTACAAATGATTAAATTGATTTGATGATGATTGATTGATGCTATATTTTTGAATTGTACTAATATGGACTGTAAATTGTCTGAAATTAAAGTTATATAATTATTATATTCCCCTTATTTGGTAATTATCGAATGCAACATTGAGATCACAGACATTTGATTATATTTTTCTATATTTTGTTTTACGTAAATGCCGGTGTATGCTCACGTTTGGTAAATATTTAACGAGCAACGTGACTCACGTCCCGTTCAATACGAACACAGTTAATCAACACACCATATTAATCGAAACAAATCGGCCATTAAACGTGACGTTTAATAATCTTTTGTGCGTGAAAACGCGCGTTTGCATTGCATTTGACAATGTAGAAAATGTACGCCTACATGTTATTAGGGAAAAGTTCAAAACAAAAAACGAATAACGAATCAATTATGAAAGTATGAAAAATAAAAAAATGTTTCGTAGGATCTCAAAGCAGTCTGGTCAAGTCAGTTCACCAAAGAAGTTTTAATTAATTAGCGAACCTTCCAGCCAGACCAACTGACGGTAAAATCAACAACTGCCGCACACATTCAACTCGCCACAGTGCAGTAATTAATTAATTTTTCTCAAGCATGCCTGGAGGTTCGACAATATTTTGACAAAATTCGATAAATCGAAATTGGTGTACTGGTCAAAAACAAGCGATTAGGCGGCCTGCAATGTTACTACGAAAATCCATAACTGTCGTGTTTAGTGGCCACATTAATTACTATGGAAACTCGTAAACTGTCGTGTTATTTATTTATGGAACTAACTTTTGACTTCTACCCATAGCAATCAAGGAGGTAACATATCAAAGATTTAATAAAATTTCTATTTGGTATTTAAAGTAAAGAAGAAACAAATGAACAACATGGCGCGTTAAATTTTTATTTGTTCCTATTTGATTCTGGGATTTATAATTAATTTACTTAGTTTGAATTTCCGCGCATTGTTTGAGAAAAATACTATACAAGCTTTGGCCGCAACCAGGCATTGATGGACTCATGTACTCGTATGTGTGCCTCGGCTGCCCTAATTGCTGGCCGCGTCAGTAATGTACTAATACTGAACATTTCATAATCCTCTTAGGGCCTCTTTCGCCATCTTCAAGTAGTCGAGTAGGCTAACCACCAGTTAAAGTCTTCATGTGCGAATCACACGACATTTGAGTAGCACTTACCATATGATTAACTGACCCGTAACTTACCACGCCATCTGCCAATTAACTTAGTACTTTAGTTTACTTTACAGTTAAAAGTTGTCCGTTGTCATTTTGTTTAGGTACTATCACATAACACCAACGATTCTTTTAAAATTTATTAGTAAAAATGTATATATTTGACTTGGTCGACGACTGAATGTGCCTCCAGATCGAGCATTGAATTCGTTTTGGATGCTTTCCCAAGCGGCTTCTTTCTTTTTTCACGTCGAAGCGTCGGTTTGTTTATTTTCAAGCACAGTTTAGTATTTCTGCACAACGGAAACCAAAATATCTCATAGAAAAGTTTGCACTTCTATCTTCACGTTCTCGAAAACGGCTCTAACGATTTCGATGAAAGTTGCAGTATGGGGGTTTACGGGGGCGAAAAATCGATCTAGCTAGCACCCGAATACTGAAACGCCACTCAAAACTTAAGCGTTACTTAAAACTAGTTTCAACCAATCAAAAGGCTTTAAACGAGTCATAAGTAACGCATAAGTTTTGAGTGGCGTTTCAGTATTCGGGTGTAAGTCTCATATCTGGGTAATTTCGTTTTCTCCGTAATTTCACGCAAAGTTTAGAACAACATTGCTACCTTAGAATAACATAACATGGCAGAATGGAATTAGTATGAAGTATGAACTATCATAGCAGCCTGGAATTAGTATGAACTATCCTGTACTATTAAAAGAGCATTATGTATTTTCACAAAAAAAAAAACAAACAAATTAAAATCACATGCTTTCCAAACCAGACACAAAAACACCACAAATGACAATTGACAACTCCCACTGACGTTTGTCGAATAACATTGACGTATTATTGAACGAATGTAACGTATGATTTGTTACGTACTTCACGTACGTAAGTTGTTACTCGAAGCTTTATTTTCGTTTGTGAAATTGACAAAAGATACTCGTAACTTTTACTTGCCAGTTAACGTTAAGTAGGAAGTAACTAATCAGCGCTTTACTTGCAGATGGTGAACGAGGTCCTTATAATAATAATAAAAATCTTCATTGCAGACCACATGATCCATAAAAAAAACGCGATAAAAAAAATAAAAAAAAATAACACAAATAAAAAATAACAAAAATTCAAACTTCAAATTATAATTAAAATCAAAATCAAACCTTAAACTCGCAATTTAATATATTGGAAGACCTTACCAATAAAAACCTGTTATTTATTTTACAGGTAAGTCGCATCTCGCAATAGCATGCACTTCTACATGCAGGTAAGTAATTAGTTTGTATCTAATTAATTTAATAAGCTTGGAGAACGAAGAGTCTAAGTAATATTAATTGAATTTTAGCGTACAAAATCAAGAGTTTATTGGTAATTAGTTCTATGAAGTCTTCGGTACATTCGCTGAAGCATCTGAAAGTATCACAAAGTTCTACAAAAGCCCATTTTTAATAAAATAAATTGTTCTACTGAAACCTTAAAAATAGGCGGCATCAATAAAACTCAACCTCTTCTTGAGTTATTTTTAATTCACCTGCTGTTGTTTGGTCCTATTTAATTATTTACTGATTGTCAAATAAACAGAGTGATGCTTGTGACTGAAGGGCTAAAAATGTGTTGTAAATCGTTCTGATACTGATAATATTTTATTTTATAAGTAGGTATTTAGATTTAAAAACGTAGTTTCTATTTCTACTTCTAGGTAAATATTATTTCTGTCGTATTCAAAGTGCAAACTATAACAAAACAAGGCCCGCTTACATAGCTTCATAGGGTAACGTTGTTCATCGATCACCCTTATTAAACAATATCATCGGTCAAATATTGCACACTACTTTTTGGGGTAAGTTCAAGGTCGCCGAGGGGAAGGAATCGATGCGAGGGTCAGTTTCAAGTGTCCAAAATCAATAAAATAATATAGCTGCAGGTAAATGTAAAGTGTAAGCAAGAGAATGTCGATTTTTGTCAGTAGGTGGGAGTTGGACCGAATTTCTTTTTTGGTGTTAGACAAATTTCGTAAATGGGCGTCAATAAAAAATTAGGTACCGGCAAATTAATTATTCATAGAAATTCGAAATAACTAAAACACAATAGAACATGCTGAAAAAAAAATCTATTTTTCGCATAGGTGTAAATCAGATCGTTTGATGGATTAATAATGTTTTTCGAATAAAGTATAAAGTTTCGTGTGATTTAAGTTCAAAAACAATTGACAAGCAAAAAATCGAATCGTTTTCGAGCGAAAAAACATATCCATTTACGGTCGGACTCAGTTAGTAAACTAGATCATAACTTGCCATCACAAAGTAGAATCTCATTTAACAAGTTCAACATACGTCTGTAGAAACTTAAAACACCTTCAAATAATAAATTTAGCATAATCACCGTATAATGTTTAATCAGCGCATAAGCATAATCAGCGTATAATGTTTCCACTGCTAGGACACAGGCCTCCTTTCTGTGAGAGTCCGGAGTGGGCTGTTTAAATCCACCACGCGGGCCCAGTGCGGGTTGGTAGATGTCACATGTCTTCGAATTTTTGGTTCTAGGACATGCCGGTTTCCTCACGATATTTTCTTTCACCGTTTAGAGAACAGTGATTATGAAATTATTTACACAAAGTAAAGCGCCTACGTGGGTAGCCACGACCTAAAACTCGTAAGTCGGAAAACTTCTGATTGCCATTTTATTTTCCTTATGAGACTTGACGTCTTTCGGCTAAGATGGTAATTGGTCATCAATACCATTTTAGCCGAAAGACGTCAAGTGTCATGTTGGACATTGGCCTCCCCCAAGCGTCGCTACGTCGACTGGTCATGTCGCACATCAATCTATGAAATATGAAAACATCCGCAGTAGAACCAAAGTTACTGACATAGCCCGAAGAATTGCTAAACTTAATTTAGACTCAGTGCAGGATAAATAAAAATAACATGATGTTATTGTTGACGAGAAATCAGTACTTAGCTAACTTGATATGACCCAATAAAGCTTCGTACAGACTAGCGCGACGCGACAACGCGACGCGACACCGGTTATTGTTATACCGTGAAGTTTTCTTAGAAATGGTATTGTTCGAGTCGCGTCGCGCCGTCGCGTCGCGCTGGTCTGCACAAGCCTTAAGTTTCTTGAAATGTTCCCATTCGATTCGGTTTTGTCACAGTTGCTCGGTCACTGCCCTATGATACGGCACGGATTGATCTACGATCTACGTCAGCGTAGTTTCTCTCACGAACAACTTTTTATTGGGTTTCTTAATTTATTTGTTAGAACTATCTTCGTTATTTACGACGTTAATATATTAAACCCAGTCGGTAGGTATTGCATAATAACATTTAATAAAAATTTGTTTCTCAAAAAACAAATTGCAGTATTTAAAAATACTACCTGGGCGACCGAGCTCTGCTCTGGTGAAAATAAAGAATGCTCATAGTATGTATAGGAAAGATCATAATAATTGCATGCTGTCATGATTGTCATTATTTTAAGGTAGTCATCTTGTTCTAAACTTTGGGCGAGAATACGGAGAAAACAAATTTTCCTAGACATGAGACCCAGCTTGATCGACTTTTCGCCCCCGTAAACCCCTATATTGCAACTTTCATCGAAATCGTTGGCGCCATTTTCGAGAACGTGATTACAAATATATATGTATTATATATATATATATACAAATATTGTTCGTTTAATACTATAAGATTAAATAATTATGTAGAAAAAAAAGTGATCAATTTTCCAAGCAGAATTTTCCATTCGTATATTTTATTCAGGTCATGTAATATTCAATTAAACCATGGCACTCCAGCCTGCGGAAATTTCTTGGAAAACGGGAGGTGCGTCCTGAGGCTCCGCCCACGGTACGCCCCCTTTTTACTCCGAAATAGGAGACGTAATTAATACGTTTGCACAAACTGATATTTAACGGATAACATACGAATATGCCATGCATATTGGATACCTTTGGCCGGTCTTGCCGTTCGGATGCCCCAGCTGCCGTCGTGCTGCTGTCGTCGCTTTGTTCACAGAATTGGCGAGAGAGATATCTATACTTCCTATATGAATCCTGACAAAAAAATATCGTTTAGAATGCACCCATGCAACAACGTTTCTTAGTAAATAACAATGATGGAACTCTTAACTAATTGTGTCTTACTTACCTAAAATGTTGAGCTTCACCGCGTTTGTAGTTAATAAAAACGAATAAGACATGAAGTTTTTGTCTTAATTAAATAAAAATTACTACTAAAAAGCTGACCAGAGCTTAATACCTAAGAGTCGTATATTTTAAATAAGTTGTCTGTAATTAAAAACATTCTTTTGCGAATCATGCTCCATATTCACGCCATCAAAGACGGCATTTTGTCCTAAAGCTTGAACGATGGGATTATGTAAATTCTCACAGATATTTTTCATGTTATCGTAGTTTAAGTCAGCACACCGCTGAAAAAAAAAATCATGAAAAGCTGTCTCTGTCATTACTACATTACTGTAGGAAATAGCCCAGTCTATAACAACATCAAACATCACAGACGCGCTTGTAACTACGATTCTTTTATTATGTTGTTAGGTGCCCTGTTATACCCAAGTTTGCAACCCCTGAAAACCTTGTGCTACTCACATATTGGTAAAAAAACAGCGAAATTTTGGCACGTTTCAGTTTTTTTTTTTTTAATATACCTGGACGCGTTTTTTGGTATCTTCGCAACCAGTAGACCTAGTGCTTGGGTTAAGCTCAAATCGTATCAAATTTAGCTTGCTTCACGAAAATAACGAACACAGATAACTAAAAACACGTACCTAAGGTATTTAAAAAAAAACAGAATCATGTGCCAGAATTTCGCAGTTTTTGGAGTACCTTGGGAGTAGCACAAGGTTTTCAGGGTTATAAACTACTCTCAGGAGACCTAACAACGTATTAAAGAATCATAGTTCTCTACATGCGCATTTGCGTCGTTTGCATTTTTGTGTGTTGATATTGACTGGTCTAAAATATGCATCCTAAAAAATAAAACGATTAAAAGATAAAACGGAAGCCTTATAAGACCACTTTTTTGTCCGTCTGTCACAGAGGTTTTTCTTTAAGTTACCAAATTAAATAGCTGCCTACTTACGAAGGCCTTTTGACCTATTTATTATTAATCTTTATCAAATAAAAAACCGGCCAAGTGCGTGTCGGACCATGCACAATTAAAGGTTCCGTATTTAGGATGAATTTATTTAAAGATTAAAATTAAATTTGTCGTTGCAAAAATGATCTCCAATACATAGATATACCAATTATCCAACGGACCGTAGACGTGTACGTATTTGATATTTCAACTTGATACCTCCACGCGCACGGACGAACGGACGGACAACTAGGTGATCCTATAAATAAGAGTCCCGTTTTTTCCTTTTGAAGTACGGAACCCTAAAAATGTTAGTTTTACCTTCGTTTTTTACCTTTCACTTCGTTTCATATGACTCGTCAAAGGCGAAAAGAAAAATGTAGAACCTAAGTGTTTTTTTTTTTTTTTTGTATAATTCATCATTTAATTATTTACAAATAAAATTAAAATAACATTAAGATTAAAATATACAACTAACACTAAAATATATAAATTATAAACAATAAAGGCTCATTGGGCATCAAAAAATTCGTCGGCGTCGCTGTCAGTGGGAAAAGTGCCCAAAAGGCTGGCAGCATTGCCACGTTGGATGGCAATGCTGATTCTTTGACCTAAAAATTGGCCAGCCCTCTGGTCACGTGAGGAGTCGACCAACCGCTTGGCGATGTCCCGAAATACTCGATGAGCACTTGGACCCCACGGCCCTAGTGTTTCAACCCCAAACGGCTCAAAAATATAGCTACCAATAAGGTTGTTATATTTGCGCCGTTTGAGGTTTTCTGCACCTGCAGCAGCCGCCCCGGCACAGCCCGCCGTGCTAGGAAGATGGGATGGCGCGAGGGTATCGACACAGGTTGCGTCCCACACCAAAGGCCTACCCAACTTCCAAGGCATTATGGTCATTCCGTCTGGCCTCTTCCCATCGTCACGTGCCAAGCCATTGGGTTCTAAAACAGCTGGCACCCCGGCGGTGACAAGAGCCCGACGGATGATGTCATTAATGCTTGCGTGCCGTGCCAAACGACCAGCGCTCTTGCTGCAGGAAAGGCCATGGTGTCCGATGCGGTCGACTGCTTCACCGCACTGACAACGATGCCCCGCAAGGAGCGCCCAATCGCAAACTTGTAGCGAGCCGGAAAGTGGTGTCACCCAGCATAGTGCCTATGTTGGGTGAAGGTAGTGCCTGAAGCCAGAGGCCCGATTCCCATTCTCCCACAGCCAATAGGCGGGCACGCTCAGCAGTGTTGGTGGACGTATTAATGAGGTTATTCCGTACCAACCTGCAGAGCGGCTCATCCCACTGTCTCTGGGAAGACGGGTTCTCGGGCTGCTCCGAATCCGGACAAGCCACTTTCCAGGCGTTCATCGCATCAGTCAAACACGGCACTTCAGGGTCAACCTGGGAAGCGGTTAAGATTCTTGTGGTTAACCTTTCGGTGCTGTGGACCGAGGACAGGAACGCCGGTAAGCTTACACTAGAAATTTTGCGGACGCCGAGCCCACCAAAACGAATGGGTAGTGTGGCTTGCAGCCATGCGCGGTCGTCCAATGCCACATTTATGATTGATGTTAGCGTGCTTCTAATGATTTGGTCAATTTTGTCTAAAAGGTGTGGCTTCTTCCATAAAGGGGAAGAGCGAAGAGAATACATAAAATTTGGAACGAAACAGCAGTATCTGATAAGGGTGAATGCCGAATGTAAGTTGATTTTAGAAAGTCTATCCGAAATGTCGTTAAAATGTTTAATTTTTTCATCAACAAAAGGTGAAAAACTGTCTTCTAAAATTGGGGAACCTAGGAGGCGCAGTGAACTTTTTTCTAAGACTTTGATATTTGGGGCTATTGTATTGAATTTCTGTATAGTCGATTGTCTGTCGGTATTGTCACAAGGGTAAATTTCGCATTTGGAGTAGTTGAGGTCAAGGCCGATGGATTGAAATTGGTGCTTTAGGAATCGGAGATCTTTTAGAACAGTTTCTACGTCGCCTCCTAGAGTCCCATCATCTAAATACCATACATTAAATTTTGAATTTAGTTGTTGTATTATGGGGTGAATAAAGTTATATTTTTAACACGCTTTTATTAGATCGACCTGTATGTATGTAACTATGTAATCAAATCTAAGAAAACGAATTTAACCATCTTCGAAAGATCGTAGTGTTATAAAAATTGGCAGTTGTATGTGATTTCGATGACAATACAATAACATGGTACTGTCGAGCTGATCTGATGATGGAGCCGGAAGATATGAACTGGAACTTCATGATGGATGATCGTATCATAGCCGTGTTTGGACTTGTTAGAAAGGTCTTGTAATGAACTTTGACCACGATTAGGTTTCAAGGTCTGAATACAATAATATGGTACTGTCGAGCTGATCTGATGATGGAGCTGAAAGATGTGAACTGGAAAGCGTGTTTTTTAGTGTTTTGAAACTATTCATTATTTTTTTTCCCGTTGATAGCATGGCAGCCGAGGGCAGATTACCGTCGTCTGCAGTTTTTAATTCAATTAATATTGTCCTCTTCAGAAGTATCCACTAATATGCCACACGGTTATCTTGGGTCTGTTGTTATTTTACACCCCGTAGTTAAAAAAAAGGGTGTTATAAGTTTGAATTTGACTGCTTTATCGTTCAGTGTATCTGTCTGTGTTTATGCATGTGTCAACAGTAAATTATTATCATATTAATACGTGAAGCTTTGTACCCTTTTTACGAAAATTACGCGGACGGAGAAGTATGAAATTTGGCACAGTTAAAGTTTATATGGAGAAGGAGTGCAGAAAGCTAATGTTTTTATATAATATTCATTAGAAATAAATTAATAAAAAAAACATGACACGCACTACGTTTGACAGCGTTTGATACAAGATGGCTACCTTAGAATAGCCATCACGGTGGAGCATACGGTGGAGGTCTGCCCAGCTTGGGCGGAGCACCGCCGTGTCCTCACGGAGGCGATCGGCGGCGGCGATCTCTCGCGTCCGGCCCTGGTTCAGGCCATGGTCCGGAGCGAGAGTGCATGGGAGGCCGTCACCTCCTTCTGCGAAGCAGTAATGCTCGCGAAGGAGGAGGCGGACCGCGCGAGGGAGAGGCAAGATCCGCGCCCTCGCGCCCCTAGTCGCCGCAGGAGACGCCCCGGGCGTCGGGAGTCGAGAGCCGACTTCCGGCCACCGTAGGCGCGGGCTTGCGAACGGTGAGCAATGGGTAGCTCGCCGTCCGATAGGGACCAGGCCCGGGTCGACGGTGCGTTGTGTTCCACGCGCGCCTCAAAGAGATGTCAGCACCAACTGACGGGGTCCGGAAGGGCCAATGCCTGCCGGGGTTGCGGGTTTGTCCGAAAGGGATATCGCGACCCCGGCACACAGGCAACGGAAGGAACACGGGTGGGTTTTAGTCAGTAAAAGTCTGACACGCCCTCCCGCTCCGTCCAGAGCGGGAGAAGTTATTTGATAATTTACCTGCCTCATAAAAAAAAAAAAAAGAATCATGACATTTAAATTAATTATGGTAGAATTTCGACCTTTGGGCGACCACTAGTAATAATAAAACCCTCTCAGTACACTGCTGGAGGGTTCAGTTCTAGGTTATCGGTTGAGGAGAGGTGGTCAGGTTATATCTCACCTCCTCTACATGGATGACTTGAAACTCTTTGCCCCCAACAAATTGCGAGTGATGGAGCTACTGAATGTAACTGAAACATTCAGTAACGCCATCAGGATGGTATTTGGTGTGGACAAATGTGCAGTCATGCATGTAAAGCGAGGGGAGATTATGGAATCCGAGGGAACTCACCTCTCGGACTCCCATACACCTTAGATCCCTCTCCTCATCTGAAAGCTAGTAGTACACGAGGTTGTCGACATGTGGAATGTGAGCTTGCTATCATTGTGCCGATTGTCGTAACGGCCAATGGCCTGATGGCCGTAAGCCTCGACCAACATTTCTCAAGGCTCTCGTTAGGCGGTTGGATCAAGGGTCTGATTCAGAAGGCAGTACTCCTCGATACGGCTCGCATCGTGAGGAGGTTCCTGTCTCTGCAGCCCTAACCACCGGTAGCTTGGACCCTGCTCCCGACACCGGCAGAACACTATTTTTTATATAGTTTTTTAAGAAATATTTAAAAATGTATTTTATATGTCCGAAACTGTAATAAACGAAATAATAATTCCTTTATTGTCAGGCAACTGAGGCCCATAGATAAAATACATAAAATTTTCTTACATAAAATAATAAACTAATACATAATTATCAAAAACAATAATGTAAATAAAGGGAACACAACCGTCCTAACCTTGCGAGAAAAGTTCTGAATATCGGTCAAGGTTACGCACTTTTTATTTGGGGTTCCTTCCCTTTAGGAAGGTTAAGCGTAGGTATAACCATTTTAAAGGGATGCTCCTTGTTTTTACTGGGTTTATTTGAAATGGTGCGCTCTTTTATATTAAAGTTTGTTCGGAGCGGGGCGCATACATTGGCCCGCATTCTCCTTTCAAGACGATTGGATGATTGAAAGTGAAATAAATTACCATCCTATGGCGAAGATCCCTACAGCAATCAGAACCGAACTGATTATCTTCAAAATGACGGAATAACAGATTATCATGAAAAAGTTCGTTCCTTTTTAACACGCTTTTATTAGGTCGACCTGTATGTATGTAACTATGTAATCAAATCTAAGAAAACTAATTTAACCATCTTCTAAAGATCGTAGCGTTATGAAAATTGGCAGTTGTATGTGATTTTGATGACAATACAATAACATGGTACTGTCGAGCTGATCTGATGATGGAGCCGGAAGATATGAACTGGAACTTCATGATGGATGATTGTATCATAGCCGTGTTTGGACTTGTTAGAAAGGTCTTGTAATGAACGTTGACCATAATTATGTTTCAAGGTCTGATGATGAAGCTGGAAGATAGGCACTAGCATTCCATGATGAAATATAGTATCATAGCCGTGTTTGGACTTGTTAGAAAGGTCTTGTAAAGGTGCACGTAAAAGCGTGTTTTTTTGTGTTTTTTAAACTATTAATTTATTTAAATTACACGATAAGGGCTGATTTTTCAATAGTCAGATAAATTTTATCTGAAGAATAAATATTACAGTTTGACACATTTTCTATACAAAAGCTGTCAAACCACAATATTTATTCCACAGATAAAAGTTATCAGACTATTGAAAAATCTGCCCAGATATGAGTTTCACCGTAATTTATTCGGCCGCTAAACACGTTAGATATGGATTTTCACAGTAAGATTGCCGGCTGCCTACTCACATGTATTTGACCAGTACAGCATTTTCGATTTATCTCGAAGATGGTTGTCAAAATAATGCTCGAATTTCCAATCATGATTGAAAAAAATTGTTTTCTCAAATGCCCTAATTACGCAATACACGATCAATCAGAATCTGAATCGTTTTGAAACAGATTGCTAATCCATTGCTTCGTACGTTCGAAAAAAAAATCTGCTCAACAGGCGTAAATATCACAATGAATGTTGTTGACCTGTCAAATTGAAACAGATTAGTCGGAATTGTCAACGAAAATGTGTTGCTTAATTAGATAGCTGGTCAAATTCGTTAATCTAAAACTATCTTAAAAGTTTTTTCAAACATGCTTGGTATTCGAGCATTTTTTTGATAACCTTCTTCGAGATGTATCGAAAATGCTGTACTGGTCAAATACATGCGATTGCAATGATACTATGAAAATACATATCTGTCGTGCTTAGCGGCCGAATAAATTACTATGAAAATCTCTGCCGTGTAATAAAAAAATGCATCGAACTTTTTATTTCGACGACCAAGGAGGCAACTTATCAAAGATTTGATTAAATTTCGATTTGGCTTGCAAATAGAGCTGTCAAAAGTAAAGATGAAAAAAAATTAACATACTGGCGCATGAAAAATAATCGTTCGTCATTGATTCTGGAATTTACAATTAATTTACTTTGTTTGAATTTCTATTTGAGAAAAGTACTATATGAGTAATGTACAATATTTTCTATTCTCTACAAACAAACTGATCTCACATGTAGGTACCTACATGATTGTGTTTTAAGGAATCGAATTAATTTTACAAATTAATATGGATTTTGTTGTATTGTCAAATGAAGGGATTGCATCCGAGTGTTAAGTGAGTTCTCACCTTGGTTAGCGATGATTGTGGTCGACGATGATGGAGCACGCTTGCATAAAACTAACCTCTCGACTTCCGGTATAAGGAGGTCTCCTTTTAGCTATCGGGAAAGAGACTCCGGTGGGGAATTTCAATCCTTAGTACGCACAGTGAACTCGATAAACAAAACTCTTTCAGTACATATACGTATCGATTAAATTATTTTGGTTACGGCGACCGGTTTTGCGCCCTGAGTGTAAAATGCCGCTGTGGTTCGCGTTGTACTCTATTTACACTCAAAACACGTATGCGGCTTACTACTTTTTTCGATTTCGTTGCTTTCAATTAGCTCCTATATAGGGAGTCCGGAAAACAAATTAGGCATATCCGATAGGTTTGAATTTTGAAGCGTTGACACTCAGTGTAGTCTGTGTAGTCAAATTTCGTTAGATGTTAGATAAAATGGAGATGTAGGTAGGTATATGTATGTTGGCATAAAGCTTCGTACAGACAAGCGCGACGCGACACCGGTTATTGTTATACCGTGAAGTTTTCTTAGAAATTGTATTGATCTTGTCGCGTCGCGCCGTCGCGTCGCGCTGATCTGCACGGGCCTTAAATCGACAAAATTTAGGGAGAAGCAGATTTTTTTTTTCGTGTTTTCGGGGCTGATTCCGTAGTATTATAGTCCGTAGTCATAATGATCTGTCCGTAGTGATAATGGGCTGGTTCCGTAGTCATAATGATAAGTAGGTACAATAACTCCTTTTCGGGATTTCAGTTATTTTAATGACACTATAAAGATATAATTTTAATAATTGGTATGTTAATTTTCGCTCTTTTGTATGGATCTAAACTAAATATAATTTATTCAAAAGTATTGGCGGTATGCTTGTTACACATAATAATAACTATTCTATTCAAAAACTAAGTCCATCTGATTGATTTTTCGTGTCAAGCCCACAATAACTTTAATCGGAGTTGGCAAATTAATGACGAGCACCTCTTTGTACATCGTTAATTAATATTGAACCGAAATTGAGTGTTGCCGATGATCAAGAAGGGAATCCCAATGATTGTGTACGAAGTTAATATTTTGCGAAGTACCTGGTACTTGTTGATGGGCCTACACTGTCCTCTCATACCTTTTAACACTGTAACTTGGAAACATTGTAAAAACCATTTACTTTTTAAAGAGTAACCGTGGAGTTTCTTGCCGGCTCTTCTCCATAGGAAACGACCAATTGGAACTGTGCACCTAGCTTCTGACGTTTCATAAGTGCCCTTGTAGGTTTATGTGAAATAAAAATATTTTGAATTGAATTGAAGGTTCCAAGTTGAATTATACCCTCGTAGCTCAAACTGTTATAGTCCTAACAGTTCAAATGTATTGTATGTGTGAGTATGTGTTTAGAAACTTGTTTTATTCATAATTTTATTTTTGTTTTATTTATTATTTATGAAGTATGTTTTTATAATTTTATCCTTATGGTATCTGTATTTGTTTATTTATTTAGAAATACTTATCAGCGCGTATGCTAATTATTGTTTTCTGGTCTGGTTTCTGGCAGACACGTGCACAGACCAGGGAGAGGCATGAATAGAATAGAATATTTATTTATTGTAAAACATGAGTATACATCAAATAATATGTGCAAGGTCTTAAAATAGCAGGTAGATCTACATGTTTTGCCATTTCTGGCGTACAAAATAAAATATTTTTGGTTTAGAATAAACCATAAAAGATTTGAGTCTACACAAAAAATAACTATTAAATCTATTAACTATTAAATTCAAAATTCAAAATTCAAAAGTCATTTATTCAAACTAGGCTGATAATCAGCACTTTTCGAACGTCAAAATTACATAAGACAGTCCCCCAAAACGCCCACCCTTCACCACTTCCTAGTGCGTTAGCTGGGAAGAAGAAGTGGCGCAACAAACTCCCCAGCAGCACAGCTGTCTGTTCAGTTAGAAAGAAAAAAAATGACTCTATATAATAGTATTCAACATACTTAATTAACCTAATTTAAATTATTATCCATATGTTAGCTAGCACACGCCAATATACCAAACAAAATCATCGAGAACTATACTCGGGCAGAAATAAAAACTAAACGTAAACAAAACTTAACGTCTTAATAAAAGCCTCCAGGCATAAAGGGCGTGCCCGCTTACATAAAGCTGTAACTGGAAGTTATAAATGATAAACTAGGACCATCGAGGTAAAATAAATAAACAGTTAATTACTAATAACTAATATGATATAACTAATAACAATAAATAATATGATCTATTGTCGAGGTCACTAGTTACATATTGCAATACAACTCATTAAAAAAAAAACATTGTAATGAGTAGATTATGTCAACAATAAATTAAAATTAAATTAAAATAAACAAACAATTATATGAACTCACATAACCTGTCAGTAGGTAAGCTAATTCTGGTGAAAGAACATAAAAATTGTCTTGAGTTAATCACAGCGACCAACTATTCTTATCATTTAAGTAGTCGTTGATAGAATAGTATGCCTTTGAACAAAGGTTGGATTTTACTTTCGTTTTAAACGCATTAAAAGGCAAATCTAGCAAAGAAGAGGGTAACTTGTTATAAAAGGTTATACCAAGCCCAACAAATGAGTTATGAACCTTATGAAGCCGGTGAAAAGGAACTCTTAGTTTTTCCTTATTTCTAGTGTTAACATTGTGAAAATCACTGTTCTTACTGTATAAATGTATATTTTGCCTAATATATAAGATGTTGGCGAAAATGAATTGAGATGCCACTGTGAGGATACCAATATCTTTGAAAAAATCTCTCAGAGAAACTCTGGGGCCTAGCTGGTAAATAGCTCGAACAGCTCGTTTTTGAAGGACAAATATATTTTGAATATCAGCAGCTTTGCCCCACAGCAGAAGACCGTAGGACATAACGCTATGAAAATAACTAAAATAGACTAATCGAGCTGTATCGACGTCAGTGTATTGTACTTAAGTAAAAAAAAGTATTGGTTTTGCAAATTCAAATGTTAAAATGTGAAAATTGGTTCAAAACGAGGGAGGCCTAAACTCAGCAGTGGGTGGAACAAGGCTGCCAATGATGACGATACGTACCATCAAAGAAGTTCATATCTAACCAGTTTCAAACAAAATCCTGTGAACGCGATGACCACATCTGTTACCGGCCCGGTTCTATAGCCGCCGACCGCTGCAAACAAGAATAGTCCTTACGGTGGTTAGATATGAACTTCTTCGATGGTACAATCCACATATTTCTCTGTAATAAGTACATGTTCGTTTGTTTTCACTAACATCAATAGAAACAATCGCTCTAGTTCCGCGGACTTCTGCGTCGGAACGTCTTGCCGAGTGATTCGAACATCGGTATACTTAAAACCACTATTACAATGCTATTGTAATAGTGGTTTAGTAGTCGTAACTCTTTGTAATAAAACTGTCTACACCGTGTTTAAAATAAACGATTTTTCAAAACATTTGCCTAGGACTGACTGTTTCAGTATGTTTCCATCAGTACTTACTGTCGGTTTTAATTCTTAAGGACAAATGATTTTTTTTCCACGACTGGTGTCTCTTCTACCTGCTGACTTATCTCACTATTCCTCATGACGAAAATCGGTATGAATCCAACGAGAGGGAAATATAAGTTGCTACAATATAGCCACTCTTCGATAATAGTCTCCTGAAAATAAACAATATTTTCTTTTGTAAAATGCTGTCTCGTAAATTAGTGTAACCAGTGGGTAGGTACGGTCGTAAATATTAACTTGTTTACTCGTCTAAAAATAAGATGTGGTCTATTGACAAACATAATATTGATGTCGATAGAGAAGTAGGTAGTACAGACTGGCTCGACTTTCTTTACGCTGCACTTTAGTGAGAGGCAGGAAAAATGTGCTCAAACTCAAACTCAAAGCATTTATTTGAAATAAACCAATTACAGGCACTTTTGAATTGTCAAGGGGTCGGTCAGTCAGGAAGATGAAGCTAGTTCTGCTTCATTAAGGCCATCATCAGAGGTAGAATACGTAGTACGCTAAATAACGTTCCCTATAATTTGGTTAGGGTGGTGTATCGAGCCTCTCAAGTGTAACTCAATAACTACGATAAATCTCAGATGAGTCTCGGGGTCTCTTAGGAAATCATGTGTAACCCGCTTGAGTAAAAGGTTTTATGTAAATATGAAGCATTGACTCACTCCTTCATTCATTGATTTGTTTTATTATATAGCTGTCTAAAGTACGGCACGCCAATTGTATTCAAAGATTCACTAGAATTGTAAAAAATATGTTTTCGCTTTGTTAGATATATTCAAGCAAGCCAATTCATTTTTTGAAAGCAACTATGAGAATTAAGAGCACGTATAATATTTATATGTATGTCTGGTTTTATTTCCGTACCTCGCTACTGGCTAGTCATCAGCTTCATCATCATCATCCATTTCATTCATTCGATTTTATTCATTGATAGTTTCACGTGTAAATAGATAATTATGTACATGTGAAACTATAAATAAATAAGTGTAATTTCTACTTAAACTTCATTGTTAGTTTATTATTCAATAATCATCAGAATGAGAGTCAGTCGCCGCATTAAGCTTCGTGCAGACCAGCGCGACGCGACAGCGGCTATTGTTATACCGTCAAGTTTTCTTAGAAATTGTATTGTTCGTGTCGCGTCGCGGCGTCGCGTCGCGCTGGTCTGCACAAAGCTTTAAAGGGGAGTCCCACCTTACAGCATGTCAAAGTTGTAAAAAAGAAAATGTAATTTCATGCCTTTCCAAAATCTTATGGACGGTATTTGGTTTCACCTTCACCGTAAAAAAGTAGACAGCTGGATGAAAATTAAGGAAATATTTATGTCAGTCGCGTAAATGAACATGATTTTGCAATGGCACATCGGCGCTATATAAGAAACTATGGTTGTAAGGCAATGTGGTCAAAGGCCGCCTTTGACCACGTTGCCTTACTACCCATTGACCTTTGAAAGGCCACGACCTTAATTTTAAAGGAAAATAAAACTGCTTAATTGTTTATTGAAAAGGCATCGAATCTGATTTTACGACGCTCAGATCTTTTATGCACTAAAGGCAAACTATTATTATGGTTTTCAGCTGGTATAAAATAACTTGGTCAAACTAACGCCACCGACCGTACTATAATTAAGGCATCCGTACCTCTGTCACTGTCGACATTTGTTTGCTGTTCTACAATTAATTAACACTACAGAACTAAAAAAGCGGCAAATTAAACTTCATAATCGTACGATTATGTGACAAGAACTTATTATTGAATGTACTTTTATCTTGGTATTGGATCAGTAAGATCATTTCTGGCGTCAACACATTACCACAAATTAATACAGATGGCTCACTCCGCATTTTAGGTATGAAGCTACAAGTACGCAGCGGGCTCGACTTGTCGGGCCAATTCAGTGAGTGTAACGTAGTCAGAAGATCTAAAAGTTACGCGATAGAAAGAGAGGCTACTTCTAGGTGAATATAACTGTAGGTAATTAGCGCTGTGCGTACTGAATTGCACTTTATTGTGTCGTAGCAAGAGTCGCTTTTGATTATTTAAATGATTTTGCGGAGTGATGAACCATCTGTATTAATCGGTGACAATTCTCATAAATATATTTCCCCTCTCAGGAGTGAGGCGGTCTCGATACGCAGGCATTCCGCGCTTCCAGACTCCATCGATCGCTTATAGCCAAATTGTACATCAATCTGACGAATGATGGACAGCTGAGGGAGTACAAGCGTTCCGTTGTTTGACCGGATAGTCCTTCAATTTTACCTTACTTTAACGACTGATGTAAGGTAGGTAGAAGATACCTTCTATCTGCCAAATGTCTTGCTGTCCCAAGATAGACGTAGACGAAATGATAATATTCCTTTCAAGCTTTTGATCTTAGCGCGTTTGATCTTAGCGAGTTTGATAAAGCACTGCCATTTCATATGCGGACTTTGTGAAGTTAGCAGAAAGAACAGAAAATAAAGGCAACCATTCCTTTATTTGAATGGTTGGCTTAAAGCTTCGTGCAGACCAGCGCGACGCGACACCGGTTATTGTTATACCGTCAAGTTTTCTTAGAAATTGTATTGTTCGTGTCGCGGCGCGGCGTCGCGTCGCGCTGGTCTGTACGAGCTTTTATTTCCTGTTTTTTACGCACAAACTGATCACATGTAAGTACATGGTTGCGTTTTAAAGAATCGAGCTTCATGCATGGTGTACATATGTAATACATATTAATATATTCTTCTTTAAGTAATATACTAAAAATATTATAGATAAGAAATAATATGTATCAGTGCAGTCATCTGGGCGTCTGCGGTACAAGCGCATAAATACAATATTATCTAGTTCCCGGTGAAACGACCGTTAATATTCCACTTATGGATCACGATGATTCACGCTGCTCTGAAAATACCGACCAAGGTCTCAGAGATCGGGCGGGGTTTGCTATGAATGAAAACGAAACTACTCTGTCGTATTGTTTATAATTATAATTGCCAGATTAACTGCTAAGCTTACTTACTTAAATTGTCGAATGTGTTTAATTCACTTTATTATCTACATGGATCTCAACAGTGCCGAGAACTTAAAAGAAATTGACTGTACCTTTAATACCTATCATACTTTTATGTAAAGGGTATTATTTTTAAAGATATAATGTTAGTTGTCTGCGTTTTATTTACGATTTGCTGTAACGTGCGGGTTGGAGTTAGCGCGTAATTGCGTGCGTATTTAGGTACTATAGACTCGTAGTAATATTAGTAATATTAATTTATTTCTCTCAAAAAGGTAAAAATTTGGTACATGGTATCTAAGTTATAGGCAGATTCAAACCTTTGTGAGAGCTGGAGTCTACACTGGATTCGGGACCTGTATGACAGATCTCCGGATTCACACCCTTTTTTTTTTTTTTTTTTGAGGATGGGAAATTATCAAATAACTTCTCCCGCTCTGGGTGGAGCGGGAGGGCGTGTCAGACTTTTACTGACTAAAACCCACCCGTGTTCCTTCCGTTGCCTGTGTGCCGAGGTCGCGATATCCCTTTCAGACAAACCCGCGACCCCGGCAGGGATTCACACCCTTGAAACTACAACATTGTAAAAGCTCCAAGTACTGAGAGGAAGGGAAATAAATATACAAAACAAAAGGAGATTTGCTATGCTTTGCGAAATCTTGAACCTATAATGTACTGCTTACTCACAGAGTTTTAATTTAATATAAATTATAACTTAATCGTTAATATATACCTACACGTTGGTTTTGAGTAACATAGTATTCACTCCTTTTGACTGTGGTTTTCACCATTAAGAAAATATATTCCGGAAGGTTTACTAAAAAAATATATTCATATTTAACTTAGATACAGCAAGAAAACTCGTCGTTTTGCCTTATCACCACATTAGTAGATCGCCCCCGTGCAAAACAAGGGCGGGTGGGTCTAGTATACGAGTACAATAATGGGTCATCCAAATCTGTCATTACATCAGACGACTACAAGTAGATCACAGATGTGGGGGACTAGGAGGTCAGACGGCTGGGGAGCAAATCAAATGTTTCCTGTAAAAAGGGACGATGTATTTCATATAGTGTGGGGCTAGATGGCTAAAGTATATGACGCCATGATTTATTTTATTTTTTTGTTAGGGAAAACAAACAATTGTACATTGTATATTACATCTAAGATTACAAAGTTATTGTAAGTAGGTAAATGTACAATCCACGACGTTTCCACAGATAACCTAGGTTAAAGATTATCTTTTGTACCCTTTGGTGGTTGTTCTTTTTAACCCCGAGGAAAGCCGTTTGAAAATAATGCAATTAAACGTTAGGAAAATTGTTGCTGGAAATTGTTAGCATAAAATGTATGGGGAAGATCACATATTTTTTTCTTTGTTTCACTACACAATTCTTCAGCGACAAACGGAGGGACGGTCAGGACGAAATTATAAGGGTTCCGGTTAATGCAAATGACCGGAATTTTGGAAACTTAAGAAAGTTTTTCGTAATCGTAGAAGCTTATATCGATTACCTTCCTACGACACGTACAAAATATTGTCCGACGATACCAGTTGCGTGACAAAAACCTTTGTTTTACACTTAGTTAATTTGGCAACATACGAACTGGAAAAGCTCCCACAGGTAAGTTAAGCAAGCTATGTTACATGATAATTATTATGCAATTTATTCGAGCTTTTACGAAGGCTTCTCGAAGCCGCCAGGGACCAAACCCACGGTGCAAAATTTTCATGTGTTAAATAAAAAATAAAAAAAAGCAACCGACCTCCAAAAAAAAACACTACAAAGTGAAAAATAAATTTAATTTCGGAAGTTGGTGACTTTGATTTTGTAATTTTTCACTTTGTAGTGTTTTTTTTTGTATTTTTTTTATATTTTTCACGTTTTAGTTGTGGTAGGTACCTACCCCACACAAATTCGAATACCACTATCTGCTATGTAAATAACAGTGACAGGAAGTTATCTTTATATCATCCACACTAAGTGGGAAAAATACGTATTATTGAAGCTTACTCAAAAAACGATTCAAACCTTGTTTTGCCGATGCCGCCGGAACGTAAGCACAACAACAATGACAATGGAAACTTTGTTGTGGCTATAAGTGCATCGTACAATAGGTGAAAAAAATATAGGAAAAATCAATACCGTAACTGACTTGAAGAAAGAATCGGTCGTTATACAGAGTACACCAAAAAATATCAACAAAATATCATTTTTTATTTTAAAAATGATTTGTTGATATTTTTTGAGGTCCGACCGCTGGTAGTATACTTATTTGAAGTATGAGTTGAATTTTTTTATTATATTATTTTATGTACGTATGTAAGAATAAGGAGGGGTTAACTTTGTATTATTAACTATTTTATAAATTATTGTAGTTGAGAAAATCAGTTTTTTATAATTACGCCATTACGTCTGAAACCATACTGTTATGGTCTAAATATACTCGAAGACACCAAAATAAAATCATCATATCATTTATGTTTGTTTTATCATGTTTAGTTATCGACCCATCACGTCTGCGGCGTTTCGCTAAGTAATTTAATTTGACCCTGTGGCAGTAGTATTATGTGTAAAATTATTAATAAGTAAATCTGACCTGTAGTCCTCAGAAATTATTCTAATAAGGAGTCCAGCCATGCTATTCTGTAAACATCTCACCGTGAAAACTTGGGTGAAGTGAGCTGTCAATAGTGTCAATCCCGGTGGGATGACAACTCACTCCACGCTCACTTCACCTAAGTTTTCACGGTGAGATGGTTACAGAATAGCACTGCAGGTCAAGTGCGTCACTTCAGACGCCATCGGATGTGGTTGCAGAGTTCCAACTGGGTTACATTTGATTGTTGTATGAATGATTGTTTCTGCGACGTAAGTGTCCTCTCTAAACACGCGGTCGACGTTAAAGACTATTTGTTATTGTCAACAGTACGCTGAACACGTAACGATTGCAAAATCGGGCGCCCGCGATGTTACGTAGTCAGTACGCTCCGCGCTGCCCGGCACTGTACTATTATTATTAGTGTCGTCACGCTTATAATCGCGATTAAATAAGACACAGTGCAAATAAAACCAGCCCGTGGACTTGATGTGCCTTCGTTCGGCGCTCCCCAATCACGCGTTAATCTTATTTAATTTTATCTTTTTTTTGTAAATGTTTCATAATGACGTAGCTACTGTAGCTAGTGACCACACTGTACCTAGATACGTTAACATAGATGTAGATTATTGAAACCATTGCTGAAATAATTTCTCAGTATTTCCAAAATGGAAGTTTCAATTTAACTGTTTTGGTTGTGTGTATCACTAAGCTTACAAACACAACCGTTACGATGAACCAATAGTATTGTTGATGTATCTGTGTCGGCGGCACGTAAGTGTAACGCGTGCGCGTGGTTTGTGCATTGGCCGTTGGTGTGCTTCGGCGTCGGTACTGTGGTACGGTGGTAGAGGTGTTAGCGACAATGGATGGGCGTGCTTTAGCCGGCGAATACCCGGGCGGGCGGTCGGCACGCGCACTCCCGCCCGCGCCGCTCCTCTGACCCGCTGCGCCGCGTCTGCCCTCCTGTTGCATGCTTGCATCCCCGTGCATTAAGGCACGCCTCCCGGGTCCTCGGGATACATCTGATTTACGCGGATGCGTTCATAAATTGTTCTACTTCCGGTGTGATTGCACGCATTGCAACTGTCCGCTCTCTGGTTCCGTAACCGGCGCCTCCAACTTGAACTCTGTTCAACTTCACTTCAACACTTTAAAGTGTTGAAGTTTTTTCTATTTAAACAGTAGATTAACGGCCTCAAAATTTGTTCTAGGGCGTGTTACAGTTGTTTTAGTTTATGTTTTGTTAATTCGGACTCAAGTTCTTCCACTCTTACTGAAAATGATTACGGAGACTACGACACCTCTCCACCATCTTCAAGTGTTTCGTTATCCTACAAACCACCATCTATGAGAACGACATATAAAATATTGTACAAATTTATGCCGAATCGGAAAGAGAATAATGATCGTAATTTGAATCTTATCGAACCGAGTTGTAGCAGTTCGAGTAATAATAATTCGAACAATAATCATAGTAACAATTCTACTTCTACTACGAATGGTGGCTCAACAGGTAAGTTTAAAAATATATATTTTTTTAAGTATAAAATTAAAACTAGCGATAAAATTAATAAAGTTAGGTAAAATAAATATTTTCTTGGAAAACTGTTTACTTTAGATAAGTAGATATACTAATAACCCTCCTTTTTGCTTCGCCGTAGTCGGGTAAAAAGAAAATACCAATTTGCTGTCCTGAAATATTAAATAAATATAGGTACTTCCTATACTTCCATTAAAATTTTGAAATACATACTTAATTAAATTAAAATTTTAACGCTAGTAGCCTAGTATTCGGTTGGTTCAGTACGCCGTTAATCTTCGTCTAGTGGTGTGAAAAATCTCGCTTTACACAAAACAGAGGCGAGTGAGTCATCCGGTCAGAGTGAATAGTACCTACACAATCGCACTATCATGCTAATATATTAGTAAGTACTGCATGTTTATCCGACCACAGTTACTTGTAAAACGTAGAAGTATATTATGTATGACGATTCTCGGATCGGACTCGGATCTGTAATTTTTCAGCCCGCGAATTATAACCGCGCATATTTTTTAAATATGGCTAGCTTTACCTATGTTCAGATGTTGGCTAATATGGCATGCACTTTTGTATAGATCGTAAATTTTTGTCTGACTGTCTGTTTGTTACGGCTAATCTCTGAAACAGCTGGACCGATTTTGACGGTACTTTCACTGGCAGATAGCTGATGTTATAAGAAGTAGGTAACTTATTTTTATTTTAGAAAAAGAATTAGGGACCACGCGGGCGGCAGTTAGTAGGTAATAATAATTTAACCTCAAAGTAAACATTTTTTACTCATCGGAAAAATGATGCAAAATGACGCTATGCGCGTGCCTACCTTATTTTAATTAATTTAATAAAGGTTTTTGTGTGCATCATTCTGTTGTTTTAAAATTAACTGTCAATGTCAAAAATACATTAAAAGAATATCAGCCTGTATACAGTGTATTGACATTTTTTATTTATGATTATATTTTTTCTTACTTTACCTATACGTCTCATAAAAAATATAAAAAATCTTTACCAAGTCTAAATCTGCTTATCTGTTATACAAGAAACCAGAACGGCAACTTCTGTAAATTGTTTACGGAGACCTCAGTTATTTGCTACTTCCCGTACGGTCCGCACCGGAATTTGACCGTCTATAATCCAAACACACAGGCAAAATAAGTTCTTGGCTGTTAGTGATCCAATGATTTATTTACGACTAATTTTGTGATCATTTCGTTCCTATGCTGTAACTGTCCAATGGGACGTGCGCGTGCGCATGCTACCATATTTGAAATTGAATAGGACTGGGCACGAGGTTTGCACAATAATGTCCGACTAGTGAACTCGTGGCCGGCTCAGGAGTCGCGCCGGCTCTCTCGTCCGTGCAATCAGTAGCCATCCTGGTATCTAACTCTGATTGACGATTGCAACGGTGCGTGTAAATGAATAAAGACAACGGTGAGAATCGTTTCGTAGCGCGCCCGCGGCCCACTTCCTCACGACGACGCGACTCGCGACGCGGTGCCGTACCGGAATAAATTACCTCCAGTGCGATAAACACGAGTTGGTTCCCAGTGAACGAGACGCGGTTTACGGTGTCATCGCAATTCGCAAAACATAACCGGAACATTAATACGTAATAACCGCACTCGTGCAACAGGCAATCGTAAAGTTTTGCACCTCATTGAACACTCCGCTGTACTTCCACGTTTACGCAGTGAATCTTTTGAATGGGTACGTTATTTGTATTTTATTAGCTCTTTTGCATTTATAGTATTGATACCAACTTCCTGAAGATATAATGAATAACAAATTATGTTACGTCTTTGATATTGGCACATCCATAATCTAAGTACGTTGTAGTGCTTATTCCTCAGCGTGGCTCTCATACTGGTGAACAACATCTTGATTAATCTGTCAATAACCAGCTTCGTGTTTGTGTAATATTCATGCATATGACGTCCTAAGATGAGAGTAGCTTGCCTTTGAAGCACTAGATAGATATTGCCGACGATCAATCTCTTAAAGCATTTCTCCTAAAGGCTTCTATAATTTATTAACATTTAGAAACCGAACAAGAAATAGGATAATTCATACTAGTTCCATGCTGCCATGATAGTAGGTAGGTACTTACTAATTCTATGCTGCCATGATAGTTGGTACTTACTATTTCCATGGTGCCATGTAATAATGACATTCTAAGGTAGAGCTATCTTGTTCTAAACTTTGGGCGACCGAGCTCTGCTTGGCTGAAAATACGGGGAAAACGAATTTTCCCAGATGTGAGACCTACCTAGATCGATTTTTCGCCCCCGTAAACAGCTATATAGCAGCTTTCATCGAAGTCGTTATAGCCGTTTAAGAGAACGTCATTATAAATATATTATATATACAAATATTGCTCGTTTAATAGTAAAGGATTAAAAGATTAAACTGTACTCTTATAAAACTCCGTAGGTATACCGCTAATAATAAAAACCTCTAACCAATTTCGACAAGTTTATGAACAAACAGTACGGGTTCATTCACGCGCGCTCGTCGTTCGTGCAATTAAAAATTTACTATCTCCCAACAATTGCGGGGTTTAGAGCCATTCAGAACTAGTTGTCTCTTTTAGTTCTGTAGTGTGCAAGGAAGCGTCATAACATTTTTGATCGTCTTACCATTTACATAATTATATCATTCTCTGATGCAGCTGCTCAATGAATCGTGTGTTATCTCCACTCGCATTCGATACACCTATTACTGAATCTTCTAACGGCGATTTTCTCTTTTGGCGTTTTAATTAATATTTGTGATCGATTTGGAAAACGATCAATAAATTGTTGTAATTTATTGTGTTTAAAAGATATAATTTTAAACAATATGATGCAAGACCTCGACTCCTGCTTACAGGGTCACGAACTCCCCTCCCGCTGTCAACTAGATGACGCGTATTATCTGAGATCCGTTTTTAATCTCTTTGCTCCTTGAGTCTGTCTATAGATGCTTGATGATATTGCCAGAATGCCACTGTGTGTGGTGGAAAAGCTGATATTTAAGCACAAGAACTCATCCTAAATATTGCTTTTCACTATAAACATATAAATCCCTCCCAGATAGAATTTTATCCCAAACTCTGTTTGGTTTTCGACGTAGGATTCTGCCATATAACATCCCTTTTTGGGATTTTTTTCAGAAACGACGGTAACTCTACCGTTCGGTACAAATATACGGTATGGTATTTTTTTTTACAAAACATCGGGTTTTCCGACTGGCTAAACAAAGTTGATTTAAAAAAATTGCCAAGTGCTTGTCGGACCAGCCACAATGAAGGGTTATGTAGTTGGGATGAATTTATCCCAGGAACAAACTCAACGTTGTAGTTGAAAACATGTTCTCCGATACATTACAACTGCAAATGTAAGTTTGTACGCACAATATTGGGAGATTTACCATGTTATTTTAAGACCTTAGACTTCTTATAAGTTTTCCTGTAATATTTACTGTATTTGTTTTCAAAATTTAAATCTCTGTTGTTTCGGAGATACTCGTAAGGGGAGGGGTGTTCAATTTTCATTAATTTTCTTAAATAACTTAATAAGTACCTAAGTAACTTAACTGCCAAGTACCAAAATAAATGTATCGTCATCTTACTCGCCACCTCATACCCGTAGTAAGATTTAGCAATGTGTAAACGTATTTTATTTTATAACGTAGAACTAATTATTATTTTAAGTTGGAATTAATGATTTTAAGTTTGTTTTTTATTATTATTTTATCTTAATTAAGGGGAAGGTGTTGTGGATTGTCTATTGTTTATGACATTAAAGCAGTTGTCATCCAGACTTGCCTTTGATTACATTACAATAACGATCCATATGAAATAAAAAAATACTTTTAGATTCGGAGTAAATAGGCTGTGACAGACGGACATACAGACACAAGAGGGTTCCGTTTTTTCATTCGGACATACGGAACCCTAAAAATAAAAACTTTGTTTTTCTTGTTCATACTCGTGCTCTAAAAGTTTATGCAAACTCGACCGAGCGCACCGTTGCGTTTTATGCATACATGTATTGTAAGGAAGCCGTTTTGATAAATAGGTACCTATGCCCTGTTTTTTTTTCATTTCTCTTTATTCAATTTGCATGCGGCACTCGAGATAACCAGCTCCATGAATGTAGACTATAGTGAAGAAAGTATCATTTTGCCTTTTATTTGCTTCTTTCTTTGCTAGCTGTACGATTGGCGTCAAAGAAAATAAATATATCAACAAACGTCCATATTAAAACTATTCGCAGCCAATGTCAGCCTACTTAAAACGTCGTGAATTACATAGAGTACAAGGTTAGTTTTCGTTTATTTGATAAGTGTGTCAGTCCTACGGCTACAAGCGCGCCGCCACGGCGCGGCGCGGGCGCCGCCTATCGCGGACTCGCTGCCGCCGCACGCGCTCAAAATAAGCTTTTATATTATTTTAATCCACGAACTGTGTCATAATTTTGTATATCACTTTTATACTATTTCCGTTTGCTGTTATGAAACTAGTTATTCTACCTGCGCATTCAAATAACAAATCAACTGTAAAATAAAAACATGTTTACAATCCTCCATATTACTGCGAAAACTCATAAACATTCGAATCCGTCACATCAAACTCAAACTCAAAACGCAAATAATTTATTAGGCACTTTTGAATTGTCAAGAAGTCGGTCAGTCAGAAAGATGAAGCTAGTTGCCCATTCCAATGAGTAGTAGGTTCATAAGGTACACAAGCAAGGTCTTTGACAAGTCATCAAAAAGCCACAGTTGCGATTTTCCAGCGCAGTTATAAGAGCGCAGTTGGTAAATTGGGAGAGAACATTAAACACCGTGTACTCGTACGTTACCTACTGCACGCTTAACATGACCACAATATTAGAAACGGGTTTTGTCGACGGAAGAATAGACAAAATGACAGATAAACAATCACAATGCGGCATTTGTCTATTCTTCCGTCGACAAAACCCGTAGAAAATACGTTTCTATGGTTGTCATGCTACGCGCGCTGCTGAGTGCTGAGATTTGTTTCTTACCGTTGACGCCACTGGTCGAAATGAGGGACAATTTCGTAAAATTGAAATGTGAGTGGACAGGCAGGATATCTTCTTTTTGGTAGATGGTCGCTCAGCAAAATTAACATCAGATTAGATGCCATAGGACAAGAACTTATGCCATAGTAGGGTAGGCCCAGGCGGCCTTCACGAAAGAGCGGACTATAAATAATATTTTTTATGATGGTATACATACCATTAGCAGTATCGCAAGCGCTACTGTTAAGCATAATGTTCTGAGTTCGATTCCCAGGGCGGGCAAAGTGTTATTGGGCTTTGTCCATCAGGAATTTCTCAGTACCAG
This sequence comes from Agrochola circellaris, assembly GCA_914767755.1. Classification (NCBI taxonomy): domain Eukaryota; kingdom Metazoa; phylum Arthropoda; class Insecta; order Lepidoptera; family Noctuidae; genus Agrochola; species Agrochola circellaris. The sequence continues at coordinate 18,818,073 of OU611840.1, read as the reverse complement.
CTCAGAGTTCTGATTTCTGCCCGGTTGAAGGCAATAAGGTCGCCCCCTATTACATGGGACTTAAGCATAACTGGTGAAATGTCGGTGTACTGCGGAACTAGTCGAATCGAGTTACTTATTCAACAGTTCAGCTAGCCTTGCGTAGTAGGAAGCTGCAATAGAATAAGAGGCTAGCTTGTACTGGTTTAGTTACCACTTACGTGCGGTCAACTGTAGAACACCATACACGGGTGTAGTGACGCAAACGTTCCGGAATTTAACCTTAACATTGCAGATGAGCGTCGTGATTTAAATATAACTTCACATCTGTACTTGTAAGAACTTTTTGTTGCCGGTACAATAATGCAATTTAAACTCTATTCTTTATGCGTGAGAGTTCTAAAGTGCCTGGTAATGCTGAGTGTTGAGTTGTGTAGGCTCACAGGCAGGCCACAGAGCCGCACGTAATTACCACTCGGCCAGTGGGTTACACGCTCCATATAGGTACAGTGTGTAGCAACCATTGTAACGTTTGAGGTTGAAATTGTAGGAAATTTGCCTAAAATGCATCATGACAATAGAGGCGTACAATAGGTTTTCAGAAAAGATTAGTAACGATGTTTTCCTTAACCCCTTTGAGAGCAGTGATGATGAATAAATTACCTACTTGGGTTCGAACCCACGACCTACAACAACTTTTGATCTGGAGAAAAGAAGGAAAGTTCTGGTACTTTTTCTTATGTTTTGGTGGCTCTGCATTCCCAAAAACACAAACAGAAAATAATCGTAAAATTTGGTAAAAATATGGGGAAGACATATTTATTTGCATACTTCTCTGTGATGTCGGCCGAGTTCCTGTGATAATGTTTTTGTCTAAACGGATTTACTCATCATCAGAATGAGTGGCTACTGTTCCAATTTTAACCCGAAATTATAAAAATCCGGCCAAGTGTACCGCACGGTGAAGATTTCCGTAGTTAGTTGGGATGAATAACACATGCACAGTACTGAATTTCTGGACCATAAAAATAAGTTTGTATTTCATAGGATTTCTCGAAAAAACTCAAAACAAACATGAAACCGAAAATATCCCATATCTCAAGAACTATTGACTTAATTAAAATGTCACTAAGAAACATCAAAATCTTTTAAATTATCTTATCCAACGATACCCTACACACTTATGTGTCTGGGGTTATTTTTTTCATCCCTTAGTTACATATATGGGACCTCTAACTCCCTAACCTCTAACTGTTTTTGTTGTAATTTCACTACAACATTGTTAAGCGGTGCACAGAATATACCTTATTTCCAATGTCCATAGACAAAGGTACTGGAAATAGTCTCCAAGTAAAATGGGTGTGTAACATCCGGACGGACGGACATGTCGTAATTATAAGGGTTCCGCTTTTTCCATTTGGCTACGGAACCCTAAAAATGACAGCGCAGACGCGTAGAGCTACAAGCGCGCACGTTGCGCACCCGCAGACGTACCTCAAAACGTGTTCCGCGTACGTCAGAATATGCGTGATGTTTATGCTTTGTGAGTACATCACTATCCCGAGAGAAAATTCATAACTCAAACAATACACCATTACATAAACTGAACACTTTACAAGGTACACGTAAAACGCTTATTACAATTTTTTCTTTCAAATTAAAGCTTTGTCATCATTTACTGTTCCATCATTGGACTTACAAAAATACCACTTTTCCAGCCTAGAATCGATCTCGTGACAAATAAAAACAGCCTGCAAGTGTTATATTTTTACCTTATGAATAGCCTTGCAAAAGGCTTTAATCCAAAAAAAATGGCATAGTATTACAACCTATATCTAATAGTATTTTGTTTCTGTAATTAGCGAAAAATGCTTCTATAAATCGGTTTTTAAACTGTCGCTGCCGACCAATGATCTGTCCGCAGTTTAATACATTCCACTACAAAACATTATTAACGTTATTTTATGAACTTAAATTAATTGTACCTATCAATTGCCATATCAGTTTTATCATCGAAGTAAAAATTCTAATCTCGATAAGATCTCCTGAACTCAATTCAATTTGGACAATAAAGGTAGGTACATATACTGGTTACCTTTAACAGCCGTACAACTAAGAACCCTTATTTATTTAAGTTACACAATCCTCGAAGTGCCAGTTCATGGTTCCAATTTAACTAAATTCTGACTAACAATATAAAGCAAAGCTGCCGTAGTTTTAAAAACTGTTAAATGCAATCCAACCGTGCCTACAACTAGAAAGTCTATCTCTGCACGCTTGAAAATCTGGCGTTGTAGTATTTGTACAAAACAAAGAACACAAGGCTGTGCAACAATACAATTTAGAAGACCTTACGAGTGAGAAGATAAACAATCGGCTTCTTGAGAAACGACGCGACGGCGTCTCCCACAGGCGTCGGTTGGCGTGACAATTAAACCATGATGTTATTCATTGACAAACACAGTTTTTCAATCGACACCGCACTAACTCGGTGCGGTGTGAAAAAAATAACGATTGGGCCGGACGCCAACCATTTTCGCACGTCTGTTTAATCGGTAACAAATAGATTATAGATATCGTTACGCTTTTACTGCTTGCCAACCGCACACTTTTGTTTTGGCTTGTTCATGGTATGTAGTGAAAACGTGTCTATAACTACTGAGCTACTCTAATCTCGGAGCTATCGCGTGTGTGCGTTTTAGATGTCTCGCCGATGTCGTTGATCTCTCTTTATAGAAATCAAAACGGTTTTCTCTTACCTTTCTGTCGCTTGGGCCAAACATGGCTCAGGCCAACCATTTGCTGGCATTAATAATTTACCTATGCCTGTTAAGAGCACTTAGCGTTACAACTGAAGGATTACTACTTACCCACAAACATGAATAATCAGTCTATTTGTTGACATGGAAACTCGATCTGTTCATCAAATATCTATATACTACCAGTAACCCGCCCCTGCTTCGGTTGCAAACATGTACTGATCTAGCGACGTGTCAGAACATCGACATTTCTATCCTATACTATATCTTCAAAAATATCCAAAAAATTAACCTTCCGGAATAAATTCTCTAAATCATTGTGAAAATCGCATCAAAATCCATTGTGTAGTTTAGAAAAAAAAGCGGTCAATAGACAGATACGGATCAAAACCACAAATAATCTTGTTTTGTCAAAAACGCTCATACATCTCTGTCAAAATATGATTTTCGGACAAATGTATCGCAAGGAAATACTGGGATAGATCCGCTGCTCAGTGTACATTTTATTCTAAAAACGACTATTTAACGTCTATCTATCGTTTTAATGTGAGTAAAAATAAAGGCACATCCCATAATCTATTTAAAAGAAGCGGCAAGATCGGCGATCTGGGGCCGGACAGAAGCTCCCGCGAGAGAATCGATAGATGAGGCTCGTCTGAACACGCCGCCCGATTCCGAAGCCGATCTCACGGAACAGTGCTTTCGGCTACACTCAGCCTTTACCAATAGGCACGCGACACTCATGTTTTTATTATTGGAAAATGTATTTTAGCTTCTCCTCGAATGATATCATTTGATGAAGTTTTAACAGCTTTTTTCGAACCATAGTAATGTGGTCTTCAGAACCGCATGATAATTCCTGACCGAAATACGAAAAAAAAACATCTTAAAAACTATTATGAAATTCGTGTCGCTAATTTACGGCCAATAAATAATCAGCGGAAAATGAAATTTGCTTAATTAGACGTGTTGAATAATGAATGGACAACACTAACGGACACGCGGCCGTAGCATGTCGCTTCAGGCAGTCACAGTCGAGGCGAAGGCAGCCACCGCCCCACATGTTTCTCTGTTCGTGGTGTTACAGAGCGTTGCTGTTTCTGGCAGGTACATAATTTACATTGGCAATCCCTTTCTGTAAAAATTCGTTTTGAACTTGAACAAAGATTAAATTTTGTTAATTCACCGTAGAGCGTTGAGCAGGCTCCTTGTATACAATAACCATGTGGTCTTAGTTGAGAGTGAACGCCATCACGTGCCAACACCACGTCATGTTTCACGCTTATAAACTGTGCCACAAACCCACAACAGAAGTAAATCGTCGATGAAATCCCATTCAATTAGCGTAACATGTTTTAGTTTCCATTCGTCAAGTCAACACTCGATGCTATTAATTCGGCAGCGAACTGATGTGTTGTTTTCAAATCAATTTGTTGATCATACAAATACCTTGTTAGCGAACAACAAGTTTTAATTTAGCATGCGTTCACACTGTCTCAGAAAGATTTTTTTGCGCGTTGTAAATCTGTACCATGAGGACACCCTAACAATTTGTTGTGCATTAAGCTCTCACATGTGCTGCCACTTCATATTGTCCAGTAGCTTCCACTTCTGCCCTGCAATCACTTTAAGATCATTGGACCATGTGCTACCGCGAGTACTTGAACGCTTCTTCGATATACCGAGAAATGGTCGTAGTTGTGTGCCCCATTTGTACTCAGTTATACATATTATAACATGACATTTAAAGATACTGTTGTGATACTATAGGTTTTGACATTTAAGCTAGCCCTGTTCGGTGTCAGTTTAACTTGATCTTACCCACGGCTCTCCCGACCTCCGGACATCTCAATATTAGGTCCATGTGCTTATGGAATTGCAGCACGCATACCTTGCGTGCCACAATTGTTACTGTCCCACGCATTCTGATCGTATCTGTAATCATTTACTATAATTCCGTATTAGGTTAAAGTGAAAAGATCGTTCAGTGCTCTGATCATTACCGTAGTTGCAAGATCGACCATTTGTAAGCATAAAATTTGAATTTCTGACCAGTCCCTATATTCGGCACCTATCATAACTCGCGACTATTAAATTACTCTCATCCAGGAGGTATGTTTAACTTATAACTATATTTACACGCGCCTTTAACTCCAGAGATGTAATCAAAGAACAATGTAAAACATCAAAGGGTCAAAGGTGGGAATTATCCCGACTCGCCAAAACGGCCTCATCTGCACGCGGAGCTCCTCCGTTGACCGCAGACTGACATTGTTATGTCGGTGGTTACGTATGAGACACTCGGTTGACGGATATCCAATTTGCAAGTGCCGTTGGTGCAGTTGAGAGCCGAATAATCGAAACTAAAAATTAACTGATGGAAAATCAGTAAAACATGGAAGAATTTCGGAGCACTCGAACACACTAGCATAGATATAATTATTTAAATTCGATATTTGTTGTTTCTATTCATTAGTACGTTAGTTCCTTAGCAGTAGAGCTTACTCGCAGAATGTACCAAATCTAATTACTAAACAAACCAACCAAATAATAAAATAATCAATTTACCAAATCTAATATCCTAATTATTTTATTTAATTATCAGATTCTGCGTCTATTAAATTTCATCATCATTATGGGTGTCGTTTTCATATAATAGTTTCCAAGGCTGCTAAAGTCAATAGTGAGTATATTAGAATATGCAGCAATCCTTTATCGGAAGATCGAGTCCATTCGCATTGTGCCAGCCATGTGGTGGCGGTTGAGCATACACAGCGCATTGCTGGACAAAGCTATTGATTGCTGCGTATTTGCGGACCTCTACTGCGTGAAACGGAACGACCAGCTTCGTGATATTTGGGACTTGATTCATAATTATAATGGCTGCTGTCTCGAGATGTCAGTCAGTTCTTTTAATGGTCTGTGAATGTGACGATCTGGATCCGAATAAACATACATATATATGGTTTAAGACATTTATTTCTCAAAAACAGAATACTATTTATTTACTTAGCATGAGAACCACTACAAATAAACGTTCGTTGGAATGGTATGTTTGAAGGTAAAGTAGGTACAATATTGTTAGTCATTAACTTATCGGTACCTACTACGCTTTGGAATGGGCAACTAGCTTCATATTTTTGACTGACCGATTCCTTGACAATTCAAAAGTGCCTGTAATGGTTTAATTGAAATAAATGATTTGAGTTTGAGTTATCATTATGTTTAAAAGGTACTTATTTTAAATATTTTTACTTTATTTAATACCCCCCACCAAAAACATAAATGTAAAAGAAAGTGTAATTAATTAGCTGAGTACGCCTTCCTTCACGCCAAATTTCAAGTTTCTAAGACACCAGCACGCGTAGCATGACAACCATAGATATATATTTTTAAGGCGCAAAAACGCTGTATTAGATGTATTTTTGACCTTAAAGTAACCGACAGCTGTGTACCTGTATTTAAACAAAATAATCTGCTTACATTTACATGTCTATATATATTAGAAATGGCTATTTTTGTTAAAACAAATACTCACTTATTCCCGACTTTAAAAAATACTAGAAATAGGACTACAAGTTTAAGAACCCAATACGAAGACAAGTTATGCTTAGGTAAATATAAAACTGCTTTATTGAGGAAAAGTGTTATGTGTATGGCTCCTCTTATTTATAACCATATACCTAGAAATATTAAAGAGCAACCCCTAAGAATATTTAAAAAGTACTTGAAAATATTACTAGTAAAAAAATGCTACTACTCTATAACAGATTTCTTAAATGACAAGTCTTTTTAATAACTATTGTACATATATTAAACAAATAAGTACCTCTAAATAAATTAAATAATAAAAATAGTAAATAACATATTGTATAAGTAAATAACTTTTTATAAAGAAACTGTAATAAGTTAATAATTAATTTACATTTAAAAGCTAATAAAAAATTTTGCATGCCATGAGGCAGAATGTATAAGGATCTCAAAATATTGTAACACCTAAATGTATTCGTTACCTACATTCTATGCAAATAAATAAATCTTATCTTATCTTATCTTATAGAAGCTGGTTTTCTACGGGTTTTGTCGACGGAAGAATAGACAAAATGAAAAATAAACAATCACAATCTGCCATTTTGTCTATTCTTCCGTCGACAAAACCCGTTCGTATTGTGGTCATGTTTAGAAAAAAAGAAAAATAAGTTGAGCGTGATGGAAGTGGGTTAGGTTTTTGATATCGTGATAAAAATAGTGAATTTGGACGTCAATATCAAGGACTGTAAAAGTTATATTTATGAAATTTTGTATATTCGGCGAAGATATTCTGTGATTGGCGGAGACCTTAATAGGCACACAAAATTGAAACTTTGTAGGTCTAAAAGATTTTGATGTAAGGGGTACTCAAAATGGTTCGTGTACTGGAGACTTAAATTAACACAAGGGTGTGTCTCCGCCGAATTTGGCTTTGACACACTGCACTGCCATAAGATACCCTTGATTAATATATCTATGAAATTTAAGTTCCTCAGAAATGATGAGGCTACTGCATTCAGACTATAATTATATATACCATTTGCTTGTAATAATGTGTAGGTTGTAACCTGCAGTTCGAATTTCGGAAATTAATGTTGAGGATTGTATTCAGCTATTTACATGTAACAATATACGTTTTCATCATAAGTCATTCATGATGTGAAGCTGACGCGCTGCCTATTCTCGGAGTAGGCTTCATACATTGCATTCCTTTGATGGCGGAAATCTCATCAATGGAGAGTAGAGGAGACATGCTACTACAGAGAGTTGTTAGCCCGGTGCAGGCAGTAGCACTGACTATGAACGCCCTTTCCAGAATGAATACACCTGAACATTTACGGCCAGACGCAGGTTCTAGTTACATATTCTGCTAGAAGAATTTAATAACACTTTCACTAATTTAAATAATACCGTAACAATCTTTCAGTTAACATGACATTGGCTGTCTATTGAACTGAACTATTTATAGGTGCAACAAGCGTATTTTTCTACATACAAACAGTAGATGCACATGGATATGCATTTGTGCATACGTTCTTGGGTTTAGCCGTTTGGACTGTATTTTACTGAAGATTTCTTTGAAGGATTACTTGTTAAGAAATCCTTTGTTGGACGGAATCCCCGTCTAAACATCGGAATTCTTGAAAGAAGATGTAAGAGCGCATTTATGTTTTTGTTACGCACATTTCTTTTCCTCCTATTCGTATTTCCGTTATGTAGTCTAATCGCTTCCCTTTAATTATCCGGTCGATTAGGTATTAACTCACGTACCTACATTGAAAATTCAAAAGCTTGAATATATACCATAGGTACATATGCCAACAATATGCCAACTAGACTTCAGTAAGAATATAAGAATTGGATTACCACGGTTCTGCCGAATGGATCACATTTGGAACAAAAGAAATATCCCAAGTAGCATGTGAGGTTTTATAGTAGCTGGCTACTGGAACACGTTGATTCATTAAGCTCTCAAAATAAACTGTTTATGAGCATGTTATACTTCATGCGTTTATTAACATTCGATTGTTTGCATTCTTCATATAAAGTTCTATGTGAGTGATTATTGGATTTTCAATAGTTTTGTTATGCGTTGTATAATAAAATATATGACACTGCATATTTTTTTAAGTATCTTCATTCCCTCTTCGGCTCTTGCCGTCCGTTCAACATATTTAATATTCATAAAACAAATATTGATTGATACTCGTTACCTGCAGCTATTTTAATAAACTATAATTACTTTGACCGAACAAACACAAAATTGCATTTAATTTTTAGTTCGTAAAAATAATATGTATAGTGAATACAGTTAAAGGTTTTTTCGTGTTAATAAAGGGTATTTTCTTTTGCAGAAGCCTCGAATTCGGACCCGGGAGGGAGCGTCAGCGCTGCCAGTCCCGTGAAACAACGGAAAGCGTTTAGCGGGTGAGTGATTTAAGTTTTTGTTCTAGGGAGGAATAGTTGTAGTACTTATAAAGAATTACCTAGTACGAGTAAGTACCTGGGCGACCGAGCTATGCTCTGGTAAAAATAGAGAATGCTCATTTAATATAGTAAGTACATACTAATTCTATGCTGCCATGTCATTATTCTAAAGTAGCCATGTTGTTCTAAACTTTGGGCGACCGAGCTCAGCTCGGGTGCAAATACGGAGAAAACTAATTTTCCCAGATGAGACATAGCTAGATCGATTTTTCGCCCGTAAACCCCTGGTATTGCAGCTTCATCGAAATCGTTAGAGCCGTTTTCCAAAACGTGATTACAAATATATATATACAAATATTGCTCATTTAATAGTATAGGATAATTAAGATGTACTGTATCTAACAAAGCTGCGGGTCAGTGTGTTTCTCTTTCTGGCTCGCTTATAAGCCATATGAAGTACAAAGTCACGATAATACATTAGGTAATATGTACAAAGTGAGCACTGAGCATTATTCTGATCTTAGTAGTATTTCATATTAATTTCAACTTGGTAGTTTGATACCTCCTCTTTTGAGAAAAGTCTACGTAGACGGAACGTTTTTCCTTACGAGGTACGGAACCCTAAAACAAAAAATTTGCATGTAGATTCTGTTACTAAATCTATAACAATACCCTTATCTATTCGTTACTCAAAATGAATGATTCGTCGTTTCCTATTTGTTAGTCATCTTTTATCTTAGTATGGTTTTATCTAATTCCTCGGACGATACGGAGCGCGCGGTTCTGGCGCGGTTCAGTCGCTCAGTGGTGCGAAGGCGTCGCACGCGCAGACGAGGATGCACGCCGACGCGGACGGCTCGCGTCTCTGTTGTGCCAACTGTTTCCATCATATCAGGTTGTTTGTTTCACCGACCGTTATCTTCACTACTATTACTGAATTCATTTATTCATATACTTCAATTCCTTAATGGTTCAGGCTGTGTCCTGATAATGTGTCAGTGTCCGCGTTCAAACTTGTTACCCGTGCTGTTGTTTGCAATAACCGAGGTGTTTATCCGAATGCATCATATTGATGACTGCGCAAAAACATTACGTAACGCTTTGACGTAAACATTTTGTGTTGTTTCTTCGATCGTACCAGCTAAATGAATGATGCATCCACTCGTAATTTTGAAGAATTTCGACTTGCCGCATTGCACGGATTCGTCAGAACAGTCTTAAGGTGGATGAATTTGGACATGGTTTTCGATGAAGTTCAAGACTTCAAGTTTGTATCATCCGTGGGTTAAAGTTGTGTAAAAACATTCGATCTCCGACTTGTATCAAACTTGTCTCATCTGGTTGTTTTGAAAAGGTGTTGAGTTAACAATCGGCGCAGCTAATTGTTATTTCACAAGCTGTCTTCCTTGCCCAACAAGTCACGCACACAAAATAAAGTACCTAGTTACAAATACAATACTTGATATTTCCGGTTTTGTTTGTTTAACTTTCCCGTAGTTAGCTCCGTCTTTATTTGCGAATCATACTCGCTTGCCCATTTGTCTAGTGCTGTCAAACAAAACAATGAAAACAACTGAGCGAGTCTGTGAGCTTTCACGAAATTGTGCTGTTTTCTGAGAACTTGTTTCAGTGCACGTGCCGAAAAAGTTAGTAATCTCTCGTCGAGTTAGGGGACTTATTATTTGTTCTTGACTACGTCGAGTAGGTATCACAGAGAACCCTTAAGTCACTCTTATCAACTCTGTACAATTTGTGTTATCTAATCTTGTCTATTCACACTGTACATACCTTAACTAGAGATAATTAAATATTTCGTAATGTATTCACATCGACATACAACTCTGTGAGCTTAGTACCCACCGACTGTAACTGAAGGATTTCCATCGATTTACCGAATACTATGGTGCTAGCAAGGTGAATGTTTGCAGTAATGTACGACGACAGGTCGGATGAGTTCATTACCTAATTGATATGTAATTAGGGTGTCGTTGATGGTCGTGTCGCGTCGGTGTGACAGGCGGTCACCGGACGGCCGCGGTGACAACGACTACGTAGCGTCGCGACTCGCGCCTCCTACACCACACGCTCATTACAATTACAACATTATCGCGACTGTATCTCGTCTGATACCGCTCCTTGTCGACCGTCCCCGATCAGATTATTTACTCCTTCGAAATAGAACTTAGATAACAGTGTTTGTGCACATTTTGCATGTGAGTCAGTGTACACGTGATCGCAGCAGTGAACGTGTGTGACAGTGATGTTAGCGCGACGCTACAGCGATGTGGAATCAAGTTGTTTGCGTGAAGTAAGTCTCAAGTGAATGCTACCGTGGTGTGATGTGATCTAGTGCGGGTTACGCAACGCGCACAACGCGGAGATCCGAACTGTGATTGTTGCAGTTGGGATATTTTTTGTCGGCGGTCTACGACCGCAATGCGGTGTCGAGTCCTTGGTTAAGTGTAGACCGGACCGCTCGTTCACACTAAGATAACACACAATAAAATAATTCACACATTTTATTGATGTGTTAAATACACGTAATACTGGTCCACTTAATATATCGGTACGTACCTTGTATCAATATCATTAATCACAACCATGAAACCTTTGCATGTGGGTGATAGCCGTCTCGGTTTATTTTCAATGCTTCAAAATTTAAATGCGGCGTTGTTTTGCGACCGTGACAAATAAAATGTAGCACGGCCATTTCACTTTTTATGAGAAAGCAATTTATATGCTAACATTCTGCTGATGTAATCAATGGGGATGGGAGAAATGCATACAGTTCAGAAACTTCCAAGTGAGGAATTATTTCTTGGTAAATAAATTGTAAGCGCGAAATTCTCCAATAAAACTAAAGCTTTCCAAGTAAGCTTTATAATATTACTGCGCCCCGCAGTTTCACCCGCATAAGTCTCGATCCCGTCGGAATATCGGGATATAAGGTATCCTATCTCCTTTTCCAGGTCATGGTCTGCCCATGTGCCAAATTTCATCCAAATCCGTTCAGCAGCTTTAGCGTGAAAGCGTAACATTTACGCATTGTGTATTTACACAATTATAATACATATTAAGGATCATCAATACAACTCTCTAATTGGCCTCAAATGTCATGATTTGATGACATAGTCATTCAATAGGGTAATTTAAACTTAAAGAGAACTGTATTCATGATTTACATAATTATAATTCTGTAAACAGTTGTTACGGTCGCGAATCTTAATTTGATAAACATACAACCTTAAACTGACATAAAAACGTAAGAAAATTTTAATTTCGCGGGCTACCCTGGAGCTCTCACCTTAACACAAACTTCTTTTTCTTCTTCTTGAGAAAATGTAACTTAATTCATCCTCTTCCATTTCTTTCATGGCAAAATTACCTTATGTCTTTGAGTTGAAGCGCTTTATCTAATTAATTTATTGATTTACAAGTACCTACCGCTTTTATCTTTCAGTGAATTTTCCCTTGCAGTCATTTTACATGTTATTGTTATTTAACTATAATTCCGGTTAGGGTTTCCACCCGTCCGCATTTGACCGGGCAGGTCGGGCTCCCCCCCCCCCCCTCCCCATTCGGACATTGCCTATAAATGTGAGAGTGAACGAAAAAAAAAATTGTTTTTCCAGGCGCGTAGGTAGGTTCGGCTTGGCCTTTTGTCAGGATTTTCCTAATGTCGAAATGGTAACCTTAATTCCGACTGAATCATATCATTGACATTCACCTTGAAGCATCTTGTGACAAATTCAATAGCTATTTTCGTATAAACAGAAACAAAGTTATGACAACAAATAACTTATTTTGATACAATTATTACGTTTTAACACTAAAGGCAACGCGACTAATCTTTTCAGTCAAGGGTATGCCTAATACGTCTCTACAGACAAGATAATAACTTAATCTTAACTTTGCTGATAAACGTTTGACGTTTTTATGTTGTATCAGTAATAGATAGGTATAGTGACCTCTAACAGAGGATAGTGTGTAGCTAGAAAATTGACGCTAACCTGGCGGCGGCGCGCCACAAGAATTAATTTAAGACCTCATGTTGGTTTCACAGTTTAAACTGATCCCCGACGCCCACTTAATGAACCAATGAGCCCGAAAAATCCCCACACGGCCGCTTATATGAAAAACAGAAAATTCGTCACCTACCAACAGAATAATGCTTTGTTTTATTTGATAGCAAAACGTGATAAGTTAAACATTCAGTACTCAGCTGTGGATTTTTCACAATCTTGATAAGATTAAACGCACCTAATTGGCCTCAACGCTGTATTGATGGTTGCGAGTTGTTTAGTGGTATGGGCATTGCCTTGAAAACCCACGTCTTTAGGTTTTTCCGACAGTTATCTATATATATAAAAATGAATTGCTGTTCGTTAGTCTCGCTAAAACTCGATAACGGCTGAACGGATTTATCTTTTCTTTGTCTTGAAATGTCCGTGGAGGTCTAGGGAAGGTTTAAAAGGAACCCTAAAAACAGCACTTTTCTTTTTCCAATACAAACTGTTAACTAAAACCAAATCAAAGAAAAGATGTCTGTCGGGTCAGCTAGATAGGTGTATATAGGTAGGTAGGTAGTTATGTAAGTAGGTAGGTATGTAGATTGAGTAGGTGTGTAGGTAGGGTAGGTAGGTGTATGTAGGGTAGGTAGGGAAGGTAGGGTAGGTAGGGAAGGTAGGGTAGAGTAGGTAGGGTAGGTAGGTGTGCCGTAGATAAATACTTAGTGCTACCCGTGCGAAGCCGGGGCGGGCAGCTAGTAGGTAATATTTTTTTTAATTAAATAATCTGAACTATCGTCATTGATCTAGGGACCTCAGTTACAACTAGGCGGACAGCGTTATTTCCCGCGGACGTTATTATTCCGATGATCAGCGGCGTCTAACAACATAATCTTGTGAGCTGACTGCATACTGCATTTGCCAAGATACTGGTACCTAACAATGTATGACGTAGTAAGCCGACGTGTTGGATCTGCATTCAGCAGACACACAGGTGATAATTGATACGAATGAAAATAATTAAAATTGGCAGATACAATAATTAATATCATTGCCTATGTAGCGTCATTTATTTCCAATGTTTTTTTTTTAATATATTGGTCTTACGTAGAAATATACGCTGAAAACAATACACTCTTCCCAAACATTTTAATTTTAATGTTATGATCACAATTCGCTCGTAAGCTCGAGGCTAAGTAATAACAGCCGCACGGGTCGCTCTGTCAGGTTAAGCTACGCTTGCCGGGGTTGGTCCGTGGTTGGGTGACCATCTTTACATACATAGCCCCCCCCTACGCGCCTCGAAAAGCACGTTAAGGAGTTGGTCCCGACTGTCATTCGTCGATCTTTGGCAGCCGTTACGGATCGTCAGAAGCCCGAAACTCTGACAACCAATCTTACCGAGGTGTATGGTATTACCCAGTAACTGGGTTGTGGAGGTCAGATAGGCAGTCACTTCGCGTAAAATACTGGTATTCGCTGCATCCGGTTAGACTGGAAGCCGAACCCAAGGTGGGAAAGGCTAGGCAGATTGATTGGTTTTTATGTTCACAATTACGTATTTGTGTTTGAAAACGTCAAGTTAAACTGGCTGTGTCAATCAAATACGAGGAAAACTATAATTAATAGTGGCGCACAATATATCCAGTACATGCTTTGCGGTTTGCGTATTGGATTACACTTATGTGTATTGTGGTCCATAGCTAGCCACGGCCGACGCAAGGCGCTGTGCCTAAATCGATGCAGCTGTGATCCCTTCATACAACACTGCAGTGTGTTACAGCTAGGCTCGTTCCTGAGCTTACCACAGCCCAGAGCATGTCTACAGAGTGAGCATGTCCGCTTATGTGAGCAAAATCAATGATAGCCTTTCAATCTGCGCCTGTTCTTTGATGTTAAACATCATTGTCATTGTTCACATATGAATAATAGGGATTTACCACATTTAACTGGTCGGTACAGCGTAAAAAAACGTAGCAAAATCCTCGCCAGCGTCCGCGATGGTAAGTATGACATAGAATGTTATGTCTAAAATTTCAAACGGGTCTTACTCCAACGCTATCAATTTTCCGAAATGAAACTAGACGTAAGGAAGACGTACTCGTGCATTCAACTAAGTTCAACCGGAATTGCTGTACCGGGAATAATGAATTCATGGTGTTCAAATAGTTGAATTGTATGCAAAGCCTCTCGAGTTGTTATAATTTAAACTGTAGGTCCGTCAAGCCTTACCATATTCGATTTTATCCGTTAATGCTCGATTCACGCACACGGTAATGTGAATTTCTATGGGTAACGCAATAGTGGGGCGCGTCATTTCAGAGTGGATAAGCTATACGCGTAAACGACTTGTCACGTTCGCGAAACAATAAATTGATTACTTAGTGCTTTTAAAAGTGACGTCACAAAATACTGGCGTGATAGTTACAAGCGTCGGAACTTAAAAGAAACTCTTCTTCTATATTTTTATCGTCAAATAGATCAGAGATGATGACATTGATCCTAATGATGTGGGTTATTTTCTTCTCCAATCTATTTTATTCGTGATATTAAATTTGTTGATTGACTGATTGGCCTTTCTTCGGTACGTAGGAAAAGATGGCTGGGGCTTCGCAAACCGTCCCAGGGGAAGACAGAAAAGGGTCCGAGCGGAGCACAATCACCCGCCACTACAGACAAACCTGCACTGAAGAAGATACCATCAGACAAGAAGCTCAAGGTATGTTTTTGTTCACTTCTTACTTTCCGAAAAAGTTTCGCTGGAACCATACGTCATTCTTTGTGACAAAACCAACACTCCCTGAGAATAAAACTGAGATACTTAATGACACTCGATGGCGTAGAAAAGCCTACGGAATCCAGTATAGGTACTGTGTTATGCTCTGAAAAGTATCGAATGCAACATTAACACATCTAATATTTAGCTAAAGCTAAAATACTGCATAAGATGCCTAATACAAATGTTCGTTATCTTCATCCATGTTCAAAGAATGTAATTATAAATTTTAGCATCTTTTACGGCTTTGTTGCAGTATGCAGAAATTTTCGCTATCTGAAACTTCGGCGTAATGTCGCCTTTACCTTACGGTAGCTTTTTCACTTTATTTAATTGATTATTGGTTAAATAATTAAATAACCAATTTCTTGCGATTGGCAACTGGCAACACCGTGCTAAAATAAAGATAAAGAAAGGTACTTAACATGGAGCTACATGTCATTATTATTGGTGCAGCTTCCTTACGGCGATAACGGACGCGGCGATGACCCAGACCCGGGGGGCAGAGCAGGCCCGGGCGTAGTCGATGAGGCCGAAGACGAGGCCGCGGACGTTGAACTACCACCACCCATGAAACCTATTCAGGTAAGCTTGTAGTTATAGCCCCTTTGACCAACAGTTTCCTTGTCCAGATCGAATACGCCGACGATTCAATGAAAGGGGTTTTTGTTCGTAACACTGATCCTCTATGTGGTCAAAATCAAAGCCGGCAGACAGCTATAGGTACAGTAGCCTTACAATGGAAAGGACTTATGTTCAATTAAAAATCTCGCTGGTGTTTTGACCTCTACATAAATATCTTTGGGTATTAGACTTACTTTAAAAAAAATGTTTTAGAGTAAATTAGTCTACAGATAATAGAACATCCACAGACGTATTGCCGGACAATTTAGAGGTTTGAATTTCCATGGTTGAACTAGCAGAAAGTGGTTGTTGATAGGGTGCTAACATCAACGAAGCAAGTTCCGAGCATACATGCACTTGCAGGCGGAAACATGGTAACTTATTTATAGGGCTTCTACATCAACTGTTGGCGTGTTCAACATCGTACAGTCACACAGTTGTAACTTGTAACATAACAAGTCGTTGATAAAGTACAACTTAACGATGTCATATACACGGCATTTATAACGTTAAAGCGCTTTCAACACGCTAGCATAACTTATCACAGAAGCGCGTGAAGAAGCTGAAAGTCTGCACATAACAGTGAATATTTACTGCAGTGTTCACACCGGCGCTGGCCGTATGGGCGCGAGCACATCGGTACGTGGGGAAAATGCGGTTAAACAAGTCCCCGGGTCGTTAATTACACACCGGGCAAGTGAAATCACCGCATTCACTCATTGTTGCCGTACATGGTGACTCCGTGTCCCTTAGTGCCACAATAACAGACACAGTTCACTTATTAATTATGTTGTAAGGACATTTATGAACCAACTGTTGATATACGGGCACGGCTTGAAATACCGGTATTTTTGGGAACCGGTACCATTGGCCTTGGTGTGATACCGGTACCAGAGTAGTATCTGTACTATTGGTACCGATACCAAACAAATATTTCCGTAAGTTGGAGTGAGAAAACAGATATAGTAAGTAAAAAGGGTTGCCAACCGTACGAGGTTCCTCGTAGAAATATGAGATTTTTGGAACGCGCCGGGTACCTGAATGTGATACCGGTATCCGTTTGGAACTGGTAATCAGGTACCGAAATGGCAAGAACCGCTTAGTACCGATACAGAACCTGTACTTCTGTTACTGGGTCCAAGCCCCGTATACAGGCGACCAATATCTAGGCTGGGGAGTCTAGAATCATGGTCTGAATTCGTGGTAACAGTTTGGGCGTCGATGTCCCTTACACCGCGTATTAGTGTCTCGTATCTGATCAAATGAGGGGCTATAACGTTAAATAAAGAATATTAAATTAGAATAATTAGTGATAGCGTTCGTCATTTATAGTCAGTGAATATCCTAATTCTCTTCCGTGAGGAAATCAGGAAAATCACACGAAATGGTTAACCAAATCTGGAATCTGCCTAAAACGGCCACTTTAGTAATTCAGCTAAAAGCGATTCATTTCCTCCATTATGGCAATATTTATACCAAATATGATTCAGATATGAATTGAAGTGAGCTATTATTCGGCTACTGTGTCACCATTTCACGAAAATTAGAGGAATTGCTATTGAATTGTTGGGAATTCAGGAAAAGAATAGCTTTTAGCAAAATTGCTAAAGTGGCTGTTTGAGGCCCCCAGTACATTGAATCTCTATGGTATTTTATACAGTAGGTAACTAAGGGTTCGGTGTACATGTACACAACAGGATGTAAGGTTATCAGTGAATGTAAAACTCAAAACGAAAACTCAACTTTTTCCAACATCGTAAACCAAATGTGGGTAGGTACCCACCGCGTATTTATCGATATTACGGGTGACGTAACGCCCACCAAAATTAGATCGTGTTTAGTCTATAAAAATGGTTTGTTTTCCTTCTTCATTTATGTTATATGTGAGCGAAGTACTATGGTAGGTTAACCATACAAATATATACGGGAAAAACAGACTGGAAAAATAATTTTCGCGTCTACCGATGGGGCTTTTATTTAATAAGTAAATAAATAAGTAGGTTCTTAATTCGAAAACATTTTAATGACCTACATAATTATTATAATTACTTCATAACTATCGGACGAGTAGTAAATGAGCACTCTACTTATTGTTCTCACTTCACTTAAGAGGTGAGTGCGCCGAGGATTTGAGTTCTAAAGCACCCCTGCAGATGCCATGGTCATCGGATATTTTGAATAAGAAAACCAAACCAGAGATATATAACATAACAATGAAAGTAGTGTCGCGTTTATAAACATGGGATATTAACATGATTGTGCTGTATTGTGTCAGAACCCACAAGCCGTGCTCCAGCAAGCGCCGCAGCCTGCCGTGGTCACATCCGCCCCGGCAGCGCGCGTAAGTACCAGCACGTCACTACCTACCACGGTCACTATCCAATATTCACTTACATACTACCTTTAACCCTTGGGATCTGGTACTATTACGGAAATTACGCAACATTTTCATACGTCAACATTTTCAGAACTCTTTGGCAATGGATGGTCTCGACAGCAATGCGGCTTCGGCCGACATTGATGAGATCATGCAAATCGTCAAAGAAAGAATGGTGCGGCTCTATCTCAATGCATGATGTTTGCATGTTTGGTTTTCTTTCCCGTTGTGTTGTCAATACCCGTACTGTTCAAAGTGTCAATGGCGAGTAATGGGCACTATTAGTGCTACGTGACGCTCCCGACTTTTTTGCCATTGATTAGCGTGCAAGTGGTTCCTACAAGTAATACCTAGCTGCTACATTCTACTGACGCCATCTTTGGCGCAACATCCGTTGAATACCCTCCAGAACTATAATTTCCATGTCAGTCCTTTAAGGTACCAGGTAAATAACTGTTGAACAGTATGGGGTACAATATTATCGTAGTTTAATTTTTTCTCACGTTATACTTTGATGTCGTCGGCAAATATTTAATTTAGTGTGTGACCTTTTGAGTTGAGTTCGCAGCACAGTTTTATTTCGTTTGACTAGCGGAAGATCGCTTCGTGTCACATGCATGTCTTTCGTTGAGGCTTCTACTGTGATTTTATTTTGCATGTGTTATTTATCTTGTCGTACAGTAACCTCGATGTCTACTCAGTATGATTTAGCTCAAGCAGGTAACGTGTGACGCCATAGCCGTCAATTATAATTTGCATTGCTAATGATATGATCATCCATTGATCTAATGTTATCATCCAACAGATTTCAGAGAGTATTTTGATTTGACCAATGGATCGCTCCGTATTCAACACACATGCATAATTTCATACTTCCCGCACTGTTGTGATTATTACGGGTTCGTTAAGCTTCGTGCAGACCGGCGCGACGCGACGCCGCGACGCGACTCGAACAATACAATTTCTAAGAAAACTTGACGGTATAACAATAGCCAGTGTCGCGTCGCGCTGGTCTGCACGAAGCTTTAGGGTCAGCGACATAAGTCGGTCGACAATAAATATAAATTATTACGTGTTTGTAACAGTTTATTGAAAAGAATACCTACTTCCAAGACTAGCATTTAATAATAATTAGGTTATACAATATTTAATAATAAAAAATCATCGACATATGTCGCTGTGACTTTACCTGAAACAATTTTTTTTTTTTTTTAGAATAGCTTCTTTTATTTCTCTAGTTAGAGACCATTTAGCAAAAAAACAATGTCGATTGAATAATTATGTTTTAAAAACGTGATTATGTAAATAGGAACAGCATGGCGTTGCATCTTCGTCTGGTAGAAGTGGGGAGGTTGAAGAGGAGGAAGTCCCGGTTACTCCGGGCCCGGAGTCTTACGAGGCTACTCTCAAGAAACGCGAGTACGTTTTGCGTGAACTCGTGGACACGGAGGAAATATACGTGTCTGATCTGCGGCTCATCTGTGAGGGCTACATGCGACACGTGCAGGCAAGTCAGACGGTACATCCCACTTTTATAATTAGGTATTGCTTGTGCAACTACAATTTATTGAATTTTTAAAGATAGCGGTATATTGTATATTGACTCTGGACCGTATCTGTGAGATCTTTATATAATTTATTGTTGTGCAACTTGTCACTAATTAAATAACCAACATGACTGTTGAAAACCAGTGTATAACTTTGCAACATAGCTGTTACCTACAATGAGATTAACATGGTGAACAATAAAATTAATGAGTTTTTTTTATGTATAGGACCCGAATGCCGAGCCGTGTTTACCCGAGGGCTTGCGCGACCGTCGACATCGCATGATATTCGGCAACATCGAGGCTATCTATGAATGGCACCGCGAGTGAGTACTACACCTTACTAATTATGATTATGTGTACAGCACCTTTAATATAATGACAGTTCCTAACAGTCAACAAAACAATGGGCAATTTGGCCTCTTTATATGAAGAGACGCCACCCATATGTGGAATCAGAAGACTTGCCATGGAAAATTACGAAAGTATTACACTATTACTCTGGAACCGAATTTTGACATGACTACTATCATTTGATGTGTTTTGTGCGAATGTGCTACAGCGCTGTGCGATTGTTTTTTTTTACAGAATAAAAATATGTTTTTTTCTAGATTTATTTATTTATTGGATTTTGGGAGTTATTATAATAATAATAATATGAACTCAGCCAATTCCCTCACCATTTAGTATATGATTAAAATACGAACAAACAGTAATTAAAATGTGTGTAGGTATTATATTTAACAGTTTATTTAAATTGCTTTGCTTATGACTTTGGCTGTGAGTAAAATGTACATAGATATATTAAATATACACATTTGTATATAAATTCGTATTTCGTATAGAAACATAAACCAATTTGACATCGCATCTAACGTGTAAATAAATATTTAAATGTTTTATTTTGTTAAGCAAAATGGTGGTTCCTATTTAGGCAGTCGTCGTGCTGGCGTCTCTAATCAAAAGTTTATTAAATTCTCAGCTTGCGTAGTACACAATTTCACTTCTATTTACATGCATCAATCAATCTGCCTAGACCTTTACGTTGGGGTCGGCTTCCAGTCTAACCGGATGCAGATGAATACCAGTACCTATCTTACATGTAGCGAATGCCTTTTTGTCCTCCACAACCCAGTTACTGGGTAACATGATACCCCTTGGTACTTCTATGTACATGCATACATGATGAAATTTTGGTTTGTGCAGTAAATTTGTCAGGGAGTTGCACCTGTGCGTGGAAGAGCCTGAACTGCTGGGCCCGCTATTCCGCCGATTCCTGGAGAAGCGCATGTTTCTGTACGAGGCCTACTGCCGCAACAAGCCGGTGTCGGAGTACATTGTGTCGGAGCATGACGGCTACTTCCAAGAGCTGCGCGTCAAACTCGGACAGAAGCTCCAGGTGCGTTGGAAGTTTGTTATATGACATAAGTGCGACGCTGATACACGGAAGCAAGCTAGGCTAGTTAACAGTTTTTGAGAACCTTGTGGTCTCTTTCCCTCAAAATATGAATATTTCGGCAATATTGCTAAATGAACGAAACAATTTTTTTTTTAACGCAATTTAGATGTTTAGTTGAGGTTCTTGAGGTATGCTTCGTACTGTCAACTAGTCTATTAGAGTGACTAACAGCGTAAGTGCATCTTAGACGTTGATACACGTCAACGTCTAAGATGCACTTACGCTGTCTCCGTGTATCAGTGTCTAACAAATAGATGGATAAGTCAATCTAAATAAAAATTCTCAGTATGATCATTAGAATAAAACATAATCAAATGCACAGTGCAATGAGTGGCAGCACCTGAGGACTAACAGCTTTAAAAGTTCCGACACTGCATGACCAATTTCACTGGACCAAAACCGCTCCTGCGCCATGGAACTTTTATTGATGTAGACCTCTGAAAAATCATGGCTTTCAATATAAACTTACTTCACAAAATTAATACATTTTTTATTATCACTGCCAACTAATATTAACCGCATATTTGAATATTTCATGGAACATTTTATCCTTCGAGCGCAACACGTGCGGCAGACGTAACATTCATCAATACTTGGGGGACATGTGCTTGATTGTAGGTCCGCCTTAGGCAACGGGCTTCCCTCCCCGGGGCCCGCATAACTCTGTCTCAGGTACTACTGGAGTTCAATATTAAACTATCAAGCAATGCTGGTACCTGTGTGTACAATACAGTCTCATGGACTGAACTAATTGGCAACTCAATTCCTTCACACGACAGACAGAAAATTAATTAGAAGCATTGGAAATTCAAAATTGGGGTTTGATACAATTCTGGTGTTACCAGCTTGCTCTGAGTATTGTTTGTTAACTGTTCACATTCGGGCTGGGGCAAGCTGCCCTGCCCGCTAACGTCTATAGTCTGACATACGATGTAGGTAGGTATGTCAGTACAGAGCGTATATGTCTTGCACGCAACACCTTGAGCCGGGCAGTTCAGTTGCGTGTCATGTTTGTGACATTGTTATTAACCGCTCTCGAAGGCCACCCACGTGGCGGCAGATATTCCCTTGCAAGACAGGCTGAGTCTGTCCACCACGTCACTACTCATTAACCTTTGGGTTATTACCTTTATTTTCTCACGTCACTCACACTTTCTAACACCTCCGATATGAAATGATTGTTGTTGTCGCTTCTTGTGTTTGCATGTTCGCGATGTGTCGCGGTGAAGCGCGCGTTTGTTCTAATATGCGCATGTCATTTTTCAGCTCGGCGATTTGCTGATAAAGCCTATTCAGCGTATTCAGAAGTATCACTTGTTGGTGAAGAAGATTCTGTCGTACTCTGAGCACGCTAATGCCGCGCCGCACGTGGTCGCGGCGCTGCGCGAGGCCGTTGAGTGCACCGACATCATACCAAAGAATGCAAACAACATGATGGACGTCGGCCGTCTTCAAGGATTCGCGGTAAGAACCCACTTTATATTACTTAAGCTCTATTGCCAAATGTTCCAGCCAATGCGATTTTTTCCATGTATTGAACTCAAAGCGAATCTAGCACTGCAATGTAATTGACTGCTATAGCCGCTCAGTGCAAAGCGCGTAAGCCATTGTCTAAGCCATAAGCAGCGAGTTACAAATGCTGGCGCATTTGTATAGTTTACGTTGGTCAAGCTGTGATCGCTGCCACTGTGGCAGACTCTCGGCCTCGGAGATTCTGGTGTTCGAGTCCCCAGCTTGAGCAAAACCGAGTTAAGAATTGAGCGAGCTGAGCACATTGTAAGCTGAAGCGTCAACAGCGAGCTGTGGCTTTAAAATAAACAAATATAGTTTCATCTAAACTACAAAACGTGAGCAAATTTACAAAAGCGAGTTGCCATTTCCAGGGCAACATAACCGCCCAGGGCAAGCTGCTGATCCAAGAGTGCATGGTCGTGTCGGATGTGTCGGGAGGCAGCGACAAGGGCAAGGAAATGCAGGTGTTCCTGTTTGAACAGTGCATCATCTTCAGCGATGCCGTCGGTAAGAAGAACCAGTACAGCAGCCCCACTTACAACTACAAGGCTCACATCCAGGTTTGTTACCATGCTCTTTACATAACATGTGCTTTAGACATCCATTTCGAAGGTACGGCTTAAAAAGTATTTAAGTACCTTTGTCTTTGTTTAGGTTTCAAACTATCACTATACATACATTCATTAAAAGAAAACATCGTTTTACCCGTAAATCATAACAGACAAAGAGACATTCTAGCATTTTTAAACTATACAAATAAGTGAAGATCTTCAGCATAATATTTATTTGGTGTGTCACATCGATCAGGTAAACAAGATGGAAATGGAAGAGGTAGAGGCACACGCCGCGTTCATAGTGCGCACAGACGACGCTACCAAGCCCAAGATGTCATACATGTGCCGTCCGTCAGAGGCGACGCGCGCTAACTGGGTGTCTACCCTAACCAGCATTCTGACGCTGCAGAAGAACTTCGGCGCCGCTCTCGAAAACCCGGGCGCTTACCTCCGGGAACAGTTGACTCGAGAGCCGGCTCGCGACCTCGCCGCGTAAGTAGCGAACAAGCCGCCACCCGGACGCTTCAATACCCAGTATTTACTAACTCATATATTTGCCTATACTAACAGTTACTGATACCAACAACCACACATTTGTAACTATTTTCTTTTAATCATCCCAGAAAAGAGATTTTCTGAAATCAGTTTGTAAATTGTAAAAAAATACCGATCAGTATGTTTGACTGGTCTCAGTAACAACATCAGTAACAACTAACAACTGTATTTATGTATTAGATGCGACTCTGTTATCCATCCAATAAATCTCAACTCTAACTTTCGAATAACCTAAAATTGTAGTTATAAAATCACGTATGAAAAACAATTCTCATATGTCGTCGGCGGACTGCCAACTAGGAAATATGAAGGTGCCGACAAACTACTTCGACATGGAATCAAAAGCTTTACATCTGTCATGCTAGCCACAAGCAATATTGTCTAGTTTATCGGCGTCATTTAGCTGTCATCGTGTAGCTCACTTTTAGGTTAACGTCTACTAGAATAGGCCCGGAGTGGTATTCCACCGAATTATGTGAACAAAAAGTTAGATCTGTAGTAAACTGGTAATGTTATGAATATATTTGTAACAGCTTGGCTCCAATTTGGAGATGTATGAGCACGGTGATGGGTTGAACACAATCGCACGAGTGGCTGACGGGGAACACTGCACAAAGCACACACTTGCAGGAACACTGCCTACTTCATAGGGACACACGTCTACTCTAGTGCACATACATCAGTATCGGCACACACAGCACTCTATAAACGTGACCACTTCGAATGAGTAGCGAACAGTTGTACTATTTTAACAGAACAACGTTATTTAAAACGTCCAGAAGTGTGAAAGTGCTTGATCCTTTAAGATAATAAAATCATTAGTAAGTAATGTGGAGATGAATGCGATAGTAAAATAATATAATTGAATCGATTGTGTACGAAGCCGGCGGGGGCGGACACGCGAGCTCGACAGACGTCACACGACGTCGCCTAGCGAATATTATATTGTCCATGTTAGGTTAACAAACACTGGAATTGATATTTAGATATACATTTATTTAGATAATTTTAACGTTGTGATAGGTACCAAATTATGTTAA
The DNA here is from genome assembly GCA_914767755.1 of Agrochola circellaris. NCBI lineage: Eukaryota > Metazoa > Arthropoda > Insecta > Lepidoptera > Noctuidae > Agrochola > Agrochola circellaris. The sequence continues at coordinate 18,792,926 of OU611840.1, read as the reverse complement.
AGCGTAGCAATAATGAAAGTGTTGATCGATTCGAGTCAGCGGACCGTCGAGCCGTGGTCGTGACTACGTCATCACTGCGATCTCTGATCGATATTGCAGTGATAACTTGTCATTATCAATCGACCGAGTTAAGAACAGATTAAGAGTGTTGTCAGCAATGCGTTGGGCCGCGACACGATCCCATCTAGCAATAACATACTGCCATTAACAATTGCATTTAGTGATCACTGCCCAAATTCGTGAGATGATGTTTAGTTGATAGTACAATGGATAGATTTAGATGTAAGCGTCTGCCAATGATGTGCGCATGAACACTGCCCATATTGTATTCATTACATCAAGTATTAGAGCACGACCAATCGACACACGCGTTATGTAATAAAGTGGCTCAGTGAACACTAAGACGAAGCAGAGGAGGCAGCAGCGGAGCGTCGGTAGGCACTACGTCGTAGATTATAATTGCTGCGGATCAGTAGTGGCGTTGTATATTGTTCAGTACTGCTGCTTTCACTTCGCCCCACCAGGCCAGACCTCGCACCTGATTTGACCGAGTACCCCAAACTTGACGATTTCTGACGACGGAGAGTGAATTTACTTCTATCTTCGAACACAGCAGATGTATCTCAGCATCATTGAAAGGTACTCATCTAATAATCTCAAATTACTAAGTAATTAATATACTCATTGGGTATTTAATCGGTAGTATTTCAAACGAATGTAGAGATACTGGCGCCTCAAAACTGTACAACAAAGGCGCGCAGGTTCTCTTGATGGGCAGATATCATACCCAACTTATGTACCCGGGGATGAGTGATGTTCATGTTATGCTCACAGTGTACTCGTGAAGGATACGCTTTCTGAACTCTCGACTTCCTCCGCAACGCTGTTAGGTGTAGATTTGTTCGCGTGAGTTTCACGCACCGTATCTGAAACTCACTGACTATTGGAATACCGCATCGTTTTGTATCGCATCGATCAAACGATTATTTATCTTTTCGCTTAGTTGTTAAGTAGGAATCGAAGAAGACTGGATATAAAGGAATGAACGATATTTTGAATGGGCTTAGAAGGTATTGCATGCTTAGGTAAGTCACATATACATTTCACATACGTATTATATAGTGCACGGTTGGGATAGTTATAGACGCCCGACGTTCACTCGAATATTCAAACCTTGTCACCAACGAATCCCACGTTATCAGCGGGACACCGCGCCCGAACTTACTCTTTCTTTCACGAAAGTGACATATTTATTAGGTGTCTAACGTATTTACAGTAATATTAGCTCCCAATCGATGATCGTTGAATGTTTACTAGCTATAATTAAATATTAATAACCACAGTTTAATCGTTACTACTAATATGACTTAACACGAAGAAAACATTTATTCACACAGTAATATTGTATGGAAAACTCAAACCACAACCCGATACAAATTCCCGCCGATATACTAAATTAAAAACCAACCCTTTGTTTAGAGAGGTACTATCAACATTATTCACGTATAGGGGCCAACACTTGCGTTTGTTCGGTTTGTCCATAAGTAGGTTATACTTCATCCTATCATGTATTTAAGAACATAAATCCCAGGTAGTTTTAAGAATTAACGATAATATTAACATGAAATGCTTAATGAAATCAGCTTTGGATGTTATAATATTAGTATATAAGGTGCAGATTAAGTTATGTATTGTATATTTTTTGCTAAATTATGCTACGCTACTGAGGACGGAGGAGACTAACAGTTGACGTACTGGAACTGCGCTAACGCATTTCGCTTGAGAGCGAGGAGGCACGCGCCACATATAGTGTGCGCCGCGGCGTGTTCTGGCTGTCCACAGTGGTCGCGTGCCTCGCCGCTAAGGTATTAAGTTAACTAACATTGTTACGCTGAGGGGAACCTCGCTTTTAGAGAGGAGCTGACCACGCTTCAATAACGCTATTTAGATAATTACTCACTTATTTTTAGATTGTATTATGGTTTTAGATGTAATTAATTTGAGGCGCGGCTTATTTGCCGAAGATTCGTTTGTGATTGCGCATTATTGCGTTATGTTTTCTGCTTGTCTATAACATTATGTAAACGATACTTATTCATAATTCATAATAATAAAATGTGTAGTTTCAATTCCACGATATTATACGATCGTGATCATGATCTGTACTAGTATATATTTTAGTATCTACGAAAGTGTATCTATCTACTTTTGCTATCCAATTTCGACCAAAAAGTTTTAATTTCTTCGAGTGTCACGGCACTTAGGTATTGTAACTGTTTGTATGTATATATTGCCTATCAGATCCTTAGTTATGTATATAATACTAACATCTAACAATCACTGTAATACTTGACTATTATGTTACGTGAGTAACCATTAAATGTCAATAAAATATGCTTGTGGTTTTCTGCTTTTAGTCCCGCATGCTTTTTTATGTTTATGTTTATTATTTGGGGCCCAGCTTTGGCTAACTGGCGCTAATAGACTGACACGGAGCCTAGCGCTGTAGTTAATAACACTAACTAAATAACTTAAGTCTAACGACACCTAGATATAGCGCGCTCTAATATTTAGTGCATAATAATATAAATACAGTATGTTAAATAACGAAGGGCGTTCCCGTCAACCCGAATTAGTATAGCGTCCGTACATACAATTTTTTTTTTTCGTGCTAATGTTTTCAAAAAAAATAATAAGTTGATACGTAAACGAAACACTCTGTATACGCGCTCTTGTCTTTCCCGACCGAGTATCATTTTTTAATTTACTAAAATTGTTTCTTGTTAATGTTTTTTTATTTTTATTTGCATCTTTCGACGCTTAGCTATTGCGGGTTAACGGGAACGCCCTTTGTTAGTTAACATACTGTGTATTAGTCATTTATCAACATTTAAACTAACAAAGACATAACTTACACCAGCCTTCTTGAATACACTAAAATAAAACATTTCTTATGTTTCTATCCCCTTTTTATTTTCAACCTTATTACGAGTACTTTCTTATTGATAAACTTGAATTTGAATACTGAATGTAAGTAATTTAATTAATAAAAATCTGAACATCTTAAAATGTTTAAGATAATCATGCAGATGGTAAGAGAAAGTAAAATAATCACATATAACGTAAACATTACCCTTCGTTTTGCCTCATACTCCGCATAACTTGCCAATAACACAAAGTAGAAAGTACTCGCCTACACACAGTGAAAAAAAGCTGGTGCACCCGTTTTTATTTTGTTTTATTTTGATTTTAACGTTCCTATTCCCGTCCCGATAGTGTAGGTGATGGTTGGTGCGGGCTTCGCAAGACGGAGAGCGTTCCGCCGTCTTTAGGCGGTCGTCTGGCGCCCGAACTCCGGCAACGGGCCCAGCGTCCTCACGCCAAGGCGAATACTATCAACCTACCGACGACGACTATACGCGCCGATGAGCGGAAAAAGGGCGGCGGCAGTTCTGCCGTCAGTCCCACCTCGCCGCCGCAAGCCAATGTAAGTAAACAACTAAGTGAACAATGGCTGCCTATAGTCTGTCGGGGAAATCTGTTTACATGGAAAAAGCTCACAATACAGACAAAATAATGGGGAACGATGAATTCGTTCTGATAATAGTAATACCTCAGCATTGTATTAGCTCACCGGTTGGTCCGAGTACCTTTCAGGCTTATATCAGGTGACGGTAGGTACAACATTAAAATTATACCACATATTATCAGGTGTGCTCTGCAAAATCAGTGCTAATCCGCTTATCTATTATCAAGTAAGGACGTAGTAGAAGTCACTCGCCCACAATAATATGCACGTTCAAAAGGAAAGCAGCCAAAGAAACAGGCATCATGAAAACCTAGGCTGATACTTGACACATGTTTCACCCTTGTGTGGCAGTAAACAGTGTTGCCTGAACCTTGATCTTCAGCCAGCACACCCATGTAAACACATTTAATCGACAGAGTACAAGTCTAACAATATGCTTCTGCTTGAAGACGCAAAGGGAGATGGGGCTTGTTAAGATACTCATGTACCTATATATATATATATATATAGTTACCAGACGTACGAAAATACTTGAAAAACTTAATAGAAGTAAAAGAGTAGCTAACGTTGATCCTCATTTGGCGGAACGGATCACCTTTTGGCTGACAATGATGTCCTATCGTTCCGTCCGGTCGTTCGTCGGTGCTGATCCGACAAAAGAGTACTGCAGGCAGTGCTTGCAGTGCACCCTCTGACAAAGGGGATCATCCCTAAATAGGGTGGCGTGAACCTAAGAGTGTGTAGGTTACACAAGAAGGTTGTCTCATATGGTGGCTATGTGCAAATGCGTAGTGACTTCAAATTCGTCTCACTGCATGGTCTAAAAACTCTGGAACTTTCAAAACTTTCTTTCAAAGCTATTATGGGTAATTGGGACTACCTTTTCTCGTATATTCACATAACCAGCATGAAAACCACGCTAATAGAACAAGCGAAAACGGTATAACGATTCACCCTATTTAAAATAAATCTATAAACAGTGTTCTGTGGGGTACCTATTGTATATGACATTGATAAATGACATTACCTATAACCCCTATCTAGCTTATCATGCCTAATTATATCCTGGGCCCTGGCCTTGCCATACACCTGTGACTTGTAACTTGACGTATTCGTTCCGGGACGGGGTACTGTGACCCATTTGTAACAATTAAATACCCCGTAAAGCCTAGGAGAAAATTTATGGGATTCAAGAAAACCTTTTTTTTTTCTTTATTCCCATCACTTTTTTTCCTAACTCTAAACTTGAATGGCCTTCATTGCTACCTCTTTATACATTTTTAACTTGTGTACCTCGTTAGATAGCCGATTAAATGAAGATGTAGTTTTCCGTAATTTGTACGCTTAAGAGGCTTACAACAGCTAAAGCGCGGTCACTGTCGGACTGCATAGAAATGAAAGAGAAGCGCGATGACACGACGCAGGTAATTTATTGCAAAATATGAAGCAGTTAGCGATTTACAAAAAATCTATTGATTGGACTGGAAAATTAAAACACTATTATGCTAATATGTAGCTTGTAGAATAATCTGACAAAAAATCAGAATGATTGCATGTAAATTAATATGATTTTTAATCGTTAAAAGAAATTTTTAGAGGTATCTTCATGTTTTTTTTCTATCGTATCAAATTAGTTGTATTATGTTTTCAACACACTATCATACTAGCATATATCCTGAAGAATATCATATATTTTTCTGATTTTGTTTACTGCAGTGGATCATATACTTTTACGCATTATAAAACTTGCGTTTAGGCACGTTTAGGTCCTGTAGTCCCCTTAACGCCATTGTAAAATTTTGAGATAACTGGTGGCAAAGTTCATATACACACGGCTACACAACAAACTATACATTTCCAGTTTATTCTGATCTCGCATTGTACAGGATTTCCGTACAATGCGAGGTCAGTGTGTACGTAGACGATGATTGAAAATGATTAATAAACTTTTTCCTTCAACTGTTTGATGTTTTAGAAAATTTCTTCACATCGAAAGGTTTGTTAAAGTATTAGGTATCCAATGGAAAAGCAAAGAAGGTCATTCAATTTTAGAGTTAGGAAAAAGTGATATTTAGTGACGAATTCTGGGAAATTTTGAAAAATACATAGATATTGGGTTTTCTCGAATCCCATGAATTTTCGCCTAGGCTTAATTGTTGCAAATGAGTCATACTACCACGTCCTGGAAAGAATACCTCAAACTAAAACTCACCCTGTATACAGGTGTATCAGAAAGGTGTAGTCAAAATTAAGGGCGTGGTGCGGGTACAGACTATCGAACTGAACAACTTTCTAAATGGGACCAAAATCGTAATCGCGAAAAAATAAGGGATTGTATACAGTGCCGCTAGCGGCACCCTATCCCTATCGGATAAATTGTCGCTAGCGGCATAATAGTGGCGCTGCCTCGGCCCGGCTAAAGTGCCGCAAGCATGGCATTGGCATTGCCACTGAGTCGCCGTCACTTGTTATTTTGTTTGATTGTTGAGGTTAGTTCGCTATAAAACACCACATTCCCCAAACATTACATTCTCTTGTAACTAAATGGACCCAGGCATTGTGTGGTCACAGTTCTAACCAACCTAACCTACCTTTCAGCCATTTTCATTTGCTACTTAATTTTTCGTAAATTCAGCCATTGTAAAGACTTTTGATATAATTATCTAAAACAAATACAATCAATCAATACAAAGGGCGGTGAACTAACCTCAACAATCAAACAAAATAACAAGTGGCAGTGACAATGACAATGCAATGCTTACGGCACTTTTGCCGGGCCGAGGCAGCGCCACTATTATGTACCGCTAGCGGCAATCTATACACTTTCCGAAAAATAATAGTCCAATACAAAACTTTAATACCTACTCGACCCAAATGTATGGGGTTACTGATAATTTATTCGCGATTTCTATGTTGGTCCCATAGAGAAACTTATTCAGTTTGATGGTCTGTTCCAAACCCTTAATTTTGCCCACACCTTTCTGATACACCCTGTAGATATCGGTCATTGAAATGAGACATAACAGCGAAAACATAAGTAAGGGCAAAAAAGGGAAAATGGACGATAGAGTTATAAGGTCACTTTTAGGGATTACTCAAACATTTATTTACTTAAACGTGAATGTTTTCACATTGATTGTTCTACAATGGAATTGGTATGTTCTTACAGTCGTTTGGCTCTGTTTGATGATACAATTTTTTTAATTAAAATAAATCATGGAACAACATTGATAGCCCTCAAAAAAGTCGCAACGAAGTCACACCTTAACATTCAAAATAAGTTATACTTAACCCGTGGAATGCACTAGCCTAGGTTTACCATGGAGGAGAATGATAGGAGAAGCCTATGAACGATCAGTAGACGATTAAAACGCTGGGTGCTGTGAAAAGGCGGCGGCGAAACAAGACAAAAGGTGCCACAGTAAATAAATGGTTCGGTAAATCTGTCTGTTTGTTACTTGGAACATAATCACAGCCACACTTTCTACCGGTTCAATTCAGTGGTACACTTGATACATACACTGGCCATCAGGCACTTTTCATTAGTTGACTCACCAGCTGTTTGAGGCTTCTACTGAGAATAAGCGCCTTCATACGGTCAATGTGACATTGACAGCGCATTAAGCAGTAAGGGTCATTTTCGTAGTGCAAGTGCATCTAATGGATTAGTAATCGCAGTAAGTATCTTAATAGTTATACTCGTACTGCCTATTCAAAGTTAAGATGAACTATGTGGGCTTAGCCTTTAATGTACCTGTGGAAGAAGGTGGTGTCAAGAAGGGGCTGGAATCCAGGCTGAGTTGGTCGAAAAGCTATATTTATAGCCCCTTGATTGGTATAAGATACCGGGTAGATTGGTATTGAACTTAGTTGTTGTGTCAGTACCTACAATTGGCATTGTCAGTATAGGCGCAAACGAATCGACAATATTCATACGTTTTAGTTTATTTTAATCGCCAGCAACAAATTAGGCTTATTAGACTTTGCACATTATCAAAGTAATTAAGATTGTAGAAACAAATCACATTGGTCTAGATCGCTAATAACTTTTATGCACTGATTGTAATTGTTATCAAGTGTACAACTACAATCTTGTAGATACTTCAATGTTTTTATTATCAGTTGTTGGCAACTGTCCAACACATTTGTTCAGAATATTTATGCCTGCTGGGTAGGTATTTACCACATAAATCATATACACACATCATAAACATATCAGGGAATAAAAAAATGTTTCAAAATATGAAATTAAAATGACTACTAGAAGACTACAAGTCTAATAATAAAAAGAGAGTTCTTATTTATTGTAAATCTTGCCAAGGTTCTTTGCTTGGTGACTAGCGGTTGATATAGTACGGTCAGTACTCAGCTTTACCTGACCCCTTTTTACAAAGAAGAATAGAGGAAGAGGAGTCGGGTTATGCAACGCACTGAATGTACTAATGCGGATAAAATGGAGATACTGTGTTGGACACACTTTTATAGCCATACCACATGTATAGATAGTGCCATCCAGACGCTACCCACTCCGGTCCGCTCCGTACTTAAGTACAGCTTACAGTAATCGCGGAGTGGGGCGCGTCATCGTAGATCTATCAGTACTGTAGTTAGAATGACGGAGGAATCAGAACGTATCCGACACGTATCTTTCTGATTCCCGTAGGTATATTAAAAGCCTTTTTGATTTGAACTGCAGTAAAATTCCATGCTAGTTATCATATTATATATGTACATAGTCATATATGAATGGCTGTTGCTCCATAGGTCTTATTGTATGATGAGATTTGAAAGCCAATGTACTGGGACTATCACGCTTTTAGTATACCTACTGGGAGTATCGCTATTATATTTTATGAGCTTTCATACTCACAATATTTTTTATTTCACTTTTATAATCTTGGGTGTTCAGCTTTTTCTTCTTTGTTGCATGTCTTATTTTAACGCTTGTCTATATTTCTTTTGTTGTAGGTATGATATACACGGGAATGCATTTCTAACATAGACTGTGATAGCGGGCCGTTTGACTGACGCGCAACTTATGTGCTAAGTGATTGGGAATTACCGCCGTTGACTTTAAGTTTTAATTTATTGATTGTAAATAGTAGTTGTAAAGTAAACCGGACGATGCCGACGATGGAGCGCGGGTGAGCATGCATGCGACGCTTGTGACGTAGAGGCGACCGCTCCCCGTCGGTAGTGCGTCTTCACCGTGTGCACACGACAGGGCCTGTCCAAGCGGCCGTGGGGCCTCAAGCTGCGGCGCGGCACAGGCACGGGCGGGGGCGCGGGGTCCGGGGGCGGGGCAGGCGAGCCGGGCACCGACGGCGTGGTCACCGAGCTGCGCGCGCCCGAGCTGTCCGAGCCGGCCAGTGACGTCACGGTCGCCCCCGGCGCCACCGCCACCGTCTCGTGTCGCGCCGTCGCCAACAGGGCCTCCGCCTCGTGGCGCAAGACGGCGCCCGAGACCCGCGCACTGCGCCATGGCGGCCGGTTCGCTATCTCGCTGAGTCCGGACGGGCTCGCAACACTAACTATACACGCATGCCGCGCGTCTGACGCCGGCGTATACTGCTGCCTCGTCAGCAACGAGCTCGGCGGCGTGCAGAGCTCGGCGCGGCTGACGGTGGGCGCGGGGGGCGCTCCGGGCGTGCCCGCCGTTCGTGCGCACCCTGGCGGTGGCCTTGTGGTGCAGTGGGACGAGCCTGCCCCGGCGCACCTGGACTATTGCCGCGTGGGCGAAGGCGAGTGGCGGCGAGCTACAGAGACCCCCGCCGCCGCCAACACACTGGCACTGGAAGAACTTCCTGCGGGACAGTACAGCTTCCGGCTGATCTGCACGCGCAGTGGCGCTGCCGGGCCCGCGTCCGGGGCGGCGGCATGCGGCGGCGGCGGCGCGTGGCAGCGCGAGCAGTTCGCGCGCCGCTACAGCGTGGAGGAGGAGATCGGACGCGGCCGTACAGCACGCGTGCTCGCTGCACGGGATACCGGCACCGGACAACGAGTAGCATTGAAACAAGTAAATATCATTAAAAACTATTTGCATTTCACTTAAGTTAATTTAATTTCCTAAGTTGAACATATAACTAAGTATCATGTCGCAACTTGCAGGTGTTAGCAGGGCGTGGCGCGGACGCGATGCGCGAGTACCGCATCCTGTCGCGCTCAGCGCACGGCGCCGTGGTGCGAGCGATGGCGCTGTTCGCGGAGGTGCCTCGCGCGGGGGCTCACACCTTAGTCCTTGAGGTGGTCACCGGTGGGCCGCTGCTGGAGTGGGCCGCATGCTCGCCGCATATATACACCCAGCAGATGGTTGCCCACCACACGAAGCAGCTGCTGTCTGCGCTAGACTGGCTACACACCATCAATGTTGCACATCTTGACGTTAGGGTGAGTTTTCAGAACTCTTGTTTATGGTTTCCGTAGTTTTCACATGCCTAAATAGATATGAGCAAATGTTTATTATAATAAATTATAGTAGACTATTCACCAAGGTGATAAAGCATCCCGAGTGTAATGAAGGGGGCAGCTCCTGACAGAAACGAGGAAGTTAAAATTAAGCTCGCCCATGACGAAGACACCTTTATCCCCGAGGAGAATTCTCTACTTTCACACCTTCTGTGAGATAATAAAAAGCAATTCTATCTTCAAATAAGTTTTTCTTGGTAAAAGTTTTCATATGATTTTTTTAGGAGTTCCAAATTCAAATCATATTGTATTATTGACCAGCGGGTTATAATAAAATTCAGTACAATATTATTGCCCGGCTAGACCCTAGGCACGGAATTTAGACTACAATGACTTAGATTAGGTTTGCGTGACATATAATTTAACATTATCCAGCAGGTGGTGTGAAAATTATATTATTACATTTTTCCAGCCTGAAAACATCCTAGTAGAACTAGGCGGACCTGTCCCCCAGCTGAAGCTTGTAGACCTTGGCTCGGCGGTGGAGACTGGCGAGGGTGGGGCAGGAGCAGCGGGGTCGGGGCGGGAGGTGCTGCCGCCTGCGCCGGCGCAGCTTGAGTTCGCGCCGCCCGAGTGCGTGCTCGGCCGGCCCCCCGCGGCCGCCTGGGATGCCTGGGCCGCCGGCGTGTTTCTATATGTGTTTTTGACGGGGGTAAGTGCTACTGTTTAGTTTTTGAAACGGTATTTATATAAATGCTCAGTGTAGCTTTTGTTCAATCGCAATAATTCGAAAAATATTATTTTTACTTTCACTTTTAACTTTTTTTTTCTGTATCACTCAGGAGCATCCTGGTATACTATTATCCCATTCTTTGTCAAATTATACTTAAAATACGCTTATAACTCCCCCAGCTATCGCCTTTCCTGGACGAGTCCATAGAGGAGACCACAGCCAACATCATAAAGTGCGACTACTGTTTCCCCCCGGAGCACTGGTCGGGTGTGGCGGAGCGCGCGCAGCTCATGATCCGCGGTCTGCTTGAGCCGGCGCCCGCGCGCAGACTGACGCCCGGCGACGCGCTGCGGGACACGTGGTTTGACGAGGTCAGTGTTATAACATAACAATTTTAGCGTCTAATCATAATTTAATACTGAATATTGTATAAAATATCAAGGAATTTATTTGATCAATGAAGTTATATAAGAAACAAGATGGAGGAGGATCGTTTAAAAAATATGTCTGTTTTCATCGTACTTAGTGGCGTTTTCTTTGCCGTAGAGTGCTAAATTCTAAAGTTAACACAAATCTTTTTCCAGGCACCAACAACAGCATTATCGGCAACACAACTAAAGACGTTCCTAGACCGACGGCGCCCGGCGGGCCACGGCAACGCGCTGCACTCGTTGCGCTCGCCTAACGACACCTGACGCAACGACATCGCACCCGCCCGCACCGACCCCGCACCGGGACCACACTAGCCGCACCAACTCGATGCATATGTGCTGAACAACTACACACCCAGCAGTCACTTACTATCACAAGCAGACGACTCTGGAAGGTGAACCAACTAGTTTTCATGTGAGTGAGTACCATGTGTTGCATCACAACCACCCATTCGACTGCGTTAGACGTTATTCTTGAATATCTTGTCATAACGTGTATGCATCGACGTCTCGTACGACACGACAAGTGAAGCGTCGCTTCTCGAACTGATTTTAACTGAAGCGATATGAAAACATTGCCTTAATCAGTGTTTTCACTTAATAACCATTCTTCTTGTAGCCAACATTTTACGTGCAAGTAATTAAGGAACAAAGGCGCTAGCCCAACGTAGATCTTGTTCAATATTCACTCAATAGGATTACGTTATTTTCTCTAAGCTGTAGTTTACTGTAATTGTTCTATAGTCAATGTGCCCACCTATTGAGTTTGGTATTTTAGTTATTTGAAATTTGTTCGCAACTTGTTTGCCGACTTAAAACATGTTTTATTGGGAATTTTCACCAAAATGTCTGCCGCCGACAGCGTGACTAGTCGTAACCTCGACAGCGACGGGCCGCGTATTGTGGAACAAGTGAACCAATCAAGGAAGTTGGCGGTTTGTAAAGTTTTAATAATATTCCTAAAGTGGCCGATTTTTAAAGAAAAGTGTCTGTGATTTATGCTAAAAATGAAGTTTTCATGCTTATTCCTAATCTTATCGTATGTACTTGTTAATTAAATTAATAATAAATTGATTATGACTAACGAATTGTATATAGAACTAAGTTTTAGTGCGTCATTTTTATCCTAATTTGTGACCAAAATGCAAATTTTTTAATCGTGTATGTCTGATGTATCACGACGCATTATAGTATATACGTGAGATATTATGTAGAACCTATATCATAGTTTTAACGATGGAATGTACGCCGCTACACTGCCGTTGAGCGCTCTGCCGCGCAACAGACGCCTTTCCAATGAAATGAAATGTAACTCGTAACCTTAGATATTGTAAGTAAAGTATTACTTTGGATAATTGTAAGCTTTTATCTCAGTCGAATATGAATACAGAAACAACTATTTTAAAGGAAACACTAAGATTATGTATATGTCACAGTCTACTAACCGGTCTAAACTAGTTAGGACTGCAAAATTCTGTCAAAACCTTTTTTGTAATTACTAATGGCTGCTACACACAATGGCCGCCGAGCAAGCCGCGGCGCGCCCGGCCCTGCCGCACCAACGTGGACAAAGGCTCGCAAAGAAAATGGCGGCGCAAAAGCCGGGGGCACGTGTCGCGCGGCATAAGTATTGGCGGCATTGTGTGTAGGAGCCATAACATTCATTTAGAAACCTAAACTGTCGCATAACGTGTTCTAAGTTTAGTGCAAGCCCAAATATTTCAGCCAGTTATTATATGTTACTTTATTCTGACAAACGTCAAGTTCTTAAAGCAGAATTGCCAAATTAGACTTGGGTTTAACGCCGGATTTTTTGTAATTAGAAGTTTAACTTTGTCGGTATAAAGATCGAAATTCAAAAAGTTTTGAGTTGGTAGGTTTTATTTTGTGACCCATTTAAGAACAACATTGTTTTTGTAGCGATTCTACATTTAACTAGGCCTAAATAAAACTGGTTTTTTTTATTAAAAAAACGCGTTTTTAATAAAGTTTTGACAGAATCCAGTCAAAAGTGGTTTTGACCATTTCAGAGTTTTGACTGTAACATAAACATTATCTGCATATTTTATTCTAAACAGAATGACATGGAAGTGGGGTGCATTCAGAATATATAAATATGGGAACTACTACATGTTCTAACTTAAAATTATTTCATACATTCAGTTACTTTTCCTTTGCTCAATTACAATTTGGCGTATGTAATTGCATGTATCACATCACTGATTTCAGATTTGTATAAAATATCATAATTTAGAGCATGTTTAATACGAGTTGTTGGAACATGAAAGACGCCTTAATGATCTGTGATCAATATGAACATGTTTATAAAAGTTTCAAAATATTACATGCTAAGTTATCAGTTCCGGCGGTATCCACTTTATTAAGGCGTTCAGCACTGTCTAATGCACGCACAAATCTTAAGTACATTGACGCAACATTTAAAACAAATAGCTTTTTGAAATGAAGGGATCAGATCAAAGTTTTTTGATCTAAGTCAAGAGTGAGAGGGGAATGTATGTCAAACAAAAAAAATCACTGCTCTCATGTTTGTAGCGTAGCCTTACTTCGCCTGCTCAGCTGCGTCAGTGTTGCTCGTGTATAATCTATGCTTTCTTTCATTTGCCTTTCCACTGTGGTCTGTGCCTACAATCTGTATCAATAGCCCCCTTTACAAGCACGCTCTTGCGCGAGCGCTTTGGAGCGTACAGTACTGCGCGCGGGAACCATTGCACCGCATCATAGGTTTTATTTCACTTTAACATCTCCAAACGCGCGCTCTTTCATGATTTTTTTTTTCATGCGCGCTTGAGCGAGTGTGTAAAGCCGGAAAATAAGTAGCAAGCTACCCGCCAGTGTCATTTCTAGATATCATATATTATTGTCTAAAGCTGATGTATATTATAAAATCGTATTAAATAATTTTGAAAAAAACTAGTTTTTTTTTATCTCTCAGTTATGAAACATTTTCAGGATTTAGGTAGGATAGGGATTGCAATGAAAAGATGATTCACATTCATAAGCAATATTTATTTATTCACTAGTTGACTCGACAGACGTCGTCCTTTCCAAATTTAAATCATTCATATAAAATTCCTAAGAAAATCACCATTTTCCCGGCTACTTTTCCAATTTTTCTTTCCGGAAAACCTGATTCGGACTAATACGAACATTTTTTATAATAAAAAATAGCCATTCGGTCCAGCCGTTTTCAAATAATGCGCTTACCAACTAAGAGCAGGTCATTTTTATTATGTAGATAATTGGACAAACATTAGTCTAGTAAATATACGAAAAGTGAAATCTTACAATAATTTAGATATCCTAAAGAAAACGGTGAATAAATACGCTAAATTCGTTAATATTACTACTATCTTAAAATACTTTAATTCAATCAATTAGAAAATTGAAGTCGAATACTTAAGAGTTATGTTAAAAACTAAATGTTCACTGTTCATATCTCTAAGGAAAAATACGCGCTTCGGCAATCATCTTTGGGAATACGAATACGCGACCAGGAGATCTATTAAGTACTTCTACATAACTTAGTGGTATAAAATCGGAAGACGTAACCGAAGGCAGGTACTTCTAAATAATTTTAATTGTTTCGCCCATTTATTTAATACTGGATATTATTAAAATAAATTACAAGTTAGATTCAGTTGTTACCGATTTGGGTGTTACAAGTTTAATGAGATGAGTGAGACTAGTCATCTAGCAATACTATACATAGATTTTATGGAAAGATAAAAATCATGAATCATCAGAAATCCTAAATAGACTACACACAAAACGACGAAGAATACAATATCACATGGAACACTTCAAAAGCAAAGATACATTAATAAAAGTAGACATACATCTCGTGTAATTGAAATATACAAATGGGCGTAAACCCCAAACTTGTAAATAATTATTTAACCCACATAACTGCAGGTCTCAATCTAGTTCTAAATGCAGTAGGTTCCTATCACAATTACGAATTTAGGAACTTCATCTTTCATCAAGATTGGTCTAGAACTTAATTTTGGCTTGAAGTTCGGCCATTAGCGTCGCGGACTGGAAGAACTGCTGGCTCTCCGTGTCGGTCAGCGGCTGTCTGATGACGTCGAGCACACCGTTGCGGCCCAACACGCACGGCAGCGAGAGGAACACCTCGTCCGTGACCCCGTGCTCACCCTGGAACAATTTTTTTTTTGTAAAAGACTAATTTATTAGAATCACCATAGTCTAACAACCATAGTTCGAGATTCGACGCATATTAATTAGTGTGTAAAATCTAGAATTTATTTAATAGAGAGTACGTTTAGTTTCGTTAGTGCCGAGTATACCTACGTGTTGTAAAAACAAAGTACTATATGAATAGATCAATAGAGAATTTTATGTATATTCATAGGTACCGATAGTCGGCTTATCTGGTGTGGAAAAATAATAGTAGGTAAATGTAGTAGGTAGCATCCTCATCAAGGGGAATACCATTGGGATTTGAGGAAAATCCAGAACGACATAAGATTTATGAGTTTGGGAACGTTGCCAATAAAATTATTGTTGCATAAAATCGTTGCGATAAATACACAGTAATGAAAAAGAATTATTTTTTGACTTATGTTTTCCAAAATAATTAATTAATGTAAAACCTGATAAAAAACTAAAATGGGTTTCGCGTGGAATAAGGATTTCTAGCAGGAAACAAAGAAACCTACTTTGGAAGTATAGAAAAGCACCTTCAAGTGAAAGTAAATCTACATTTAAAAATTATTCACGGAGACTTAAAAAAAAAACACTCTTAAAGCTCAGAATAATTATCTCATTAATTGTTCTCAAAATAAATCGAAGGTGTCATGGCAGATAATTAATGACAACAATCGGTTAAGAGAACCTATTTTGCAAATTGCTGAGTCATTTAACGATTTTTTCGTTGATTAGGTACAGAATGTAACTAAGAAACATCTGGGCATCACAAGTGGCAATACTAATATCAGGAATTCTTTATTCATGCCCCCAGTGGTACCTCAAGATATTCTGCGTGTAATAAAACATTTAAAAAATAAAAAAGTTTTGGATACGACGAAGTTGCGGCAGTAAAAGTTGTTTCGGACATCATAGCGAAACCGTTGAGCCATATACTAAATGCATGCATAAGCTCAGGTATATTTCCAGATCAATTGAAAACTGTTGTCATAAAACCAGTATATAAAAAAAACATTAAGGAAGACATGTGAAATTACAGACTAATAGCTTTAATTTCAGTATTTTCTAAGATATTCGAAAAGATTATATATGAATCTATTTACACATTTGTAATTAAAAATAATATATTATGTGAAGAGCAAAAGGGCTTTCAAAAAAATTTAAATATTAACATGGCAATATTTGATCTTTTAAAAGTGATCATGAAAAATGTAGATAAAAAAAACCTGCATGTGCAATTTTCACAGACATGACAAAAGCTTTCGATTATGTGAAACATGACACCCTGGTAATAAACTCGAAGACTGTGGTATAAGAGGCAACGTACTAAACATAGTCTTATCTCACTGATCGAAAACAGTACACAAAAATATCGAGAGTATGTACTAAAACTAAGCGTGAATTCAAATATTTATCTTCTAGTAGAATTCCTAAATTTGGGGTTCCGCAAGGTAGTGTACTTGGGCCATTATTATTTCTGCTTTACATTAACGATCTACCGCGGCAAATTCGTCATCCAATGACATTATTTTCGGACGATAGTACAGGTATAATCGATATGCATAGATAAAATGGAATACAAAAAAGATATAAACAGCACCCTTAAAACAAAGTAATCTAGTGATAAATACAAATAAAACACAAGTCATGCATTTCTACCAGCGGCTAGAGAAAAGAATTACCCGTCAATAAAAAAAGAATTAAAAAAAAAGTTAACAAATCTGCTTCTGGACGAGTGTTACTACCCAATTAAAGATTTTGTTACTGACAAAACTTTCAGTTAATAGTTTTTAAGCTGTTACTTTGTGTGTGTAATGCGTGAATGGAATGCTTTTTCTTTTTATGTTTGTTTAAATTTAATTTGTCTAGTAAACTTAGAAATAATTTTGCATGCCGTTAGGCAAAATTTACCGGGACTCTCATAACCATCATACTTGTATACCTACATTAGTGGCAAATAAATGATTTCTATTTCTATTAAAATTTTCATAATTATATGAGATCCGGGTCAAGCGCGATGATTTTAAACATTACCTATATAAGAACATAAGTTAAATGAACAATGTTTACCTGTACACAAGTAGTGACTGCGTGCACACTGGCGGCGTTGGTGAGGACAGCTTTAATGATCTGTGTGAGGGACAGGCCGATGGCCCAGGAGGTGTATCCCTTCAGCTTGATGACCTCGTACGCGCTCTGCACGACCTCGGCGTGGGTATCCTTCCAGTGCTCGTCGTCGCAGTCCAGACCAATATTCTTGTTCAAGTCCCGAAGCCTCACGCCAGCGATGTTCACGCTAGACCAGACGGGCACTGTGAAAATGAAACATTTTGATGTTTCGTTTTTGTTTTTCATCGTTACAAAACGTACCACTTACCCGATGGGATTTACCATCGGCAGAAATTACGAACTTCCTTATAAAATTTCATCCTGTATTTGACCGCATTACGCAGATAGGCAGCTGCCTGCCTTTTCCTGTAATATGGTCTTTAAAATATTCCCGATAACTTACCGCTGCTGTCACCATGTTCTCCGATGATGTAGGCATGGCAGGAGGTGGGTGCGATGCCCAGTTTCTGCGACAGCAGGTAGCGAAACCTGCCGGAGTCCAGGTTAGTCCCGGAGCCGATAACCCGATGTCTGGGTAAGCCACTGATTTTCCACGACACGTAAGTGAGTACATCCACTGGGTTACTCGCGATTAGCAGGATCGCGTTCGGACTGTATTTTAGTAGCTGTGGAAATTGTTGTTGGAAGTATTAGTTATTTATTCATCTACGAGCCATGCGCCCGCTCCATGGGATTTCCCATCGGCAAAAATTCTAAAATTCCATAGAAACTTTCATCATTAAAAGATTCAATAATCCTTTCTTAGAGCTCACTTTCTTTAAATGTGTTCTTTTTATGAAATGCAGAAGAATTCCATATTCTTCTGCATTTCATGAGTCTAGATTCAGCGGTTTAAACGTTTGATCACAGCTGTAACCTAACTTAAACTAATGAGAGGAGTTCCCTAAACTATCCTCAGTCGGTGCTAGCACTTTGCCCGTCACCAATACGAGCCTTTTCCACAAGCGAGTGGAAGCAGACCACTCTCAAGAAAAGCGAGCGAAGCGAGCGCACCTACGCCACGAGTGAGCGGAGCGCGATTACGAACGAGCGAAGTAAGCTAGTTTATGAGCGTAGTAGGTGGCGTTTACTAAGAATATACGTTTACTATCAAAAGGGTGCTCGCTTCACTCGCTCGGCTTTAAAGTAGGTTCGGTAAAGTCGCTTTTCTTGAGGGACTCGGTTCGCTCGCTCTTTTCGTGAGAAAGCGCGCTCTGCTCACTTGAGGGGTAGGTTCTGACTAGATTTACGGCCGATACGAGAAGACATCTATAGTTATTTTGTTATCGTCAACTTTATATGCTTTTTTACTCCTACTTTAGCTAATATTTCTGTTGTTTCTTTTTAGGTCCTATTAGTGCGTTATTAACTCTTGGCAACAAGACCAGAATCAACGTGCTAGCTAAATTCGTTTTTGCACTATTTGGAAATTCGAAAAATTAGAGTGTCGCGTGCATGCGCCTGCACTTGGTATGAGGCAAATTATATTGTTTCGAAATTGGTAAAAATAAGACCTATCTTTCGAAAGCTCAACCATTACTCTAGCTGTTCATGCATTAATATATAATAATAGCATAAATTTGCGGTTGAAATCTTACATGTATTTGTCGGTCAGACATATTGAACTTCCCTACCACCAGTAGGTAAGGTACATCGAGCGAAAAGACGATTTCTCGTCAAAAACCGTGCGGGTCGCTAGTTCACCATAATATAGCAATTTCACTTACTTTAGGAACAATAACTTTGAGAACTTCCACGTTCCTCTGCACCAGACTGCGTCGGTCCTCACCCTCTTGTTGCCTCACGCCGGCTGCTATCACGCAAATCTGGGAGTTCTCCGTTATTGCGTAATCTGTGGTATTTAACACAAAATTTATTTTATCTAGTCTCATAGCGTAATATTCGAATTATAAACTTCAAAACGAGTTTTAAATATTGACACACTTTTTATACACAATACCGAAATTTAAAAATAGAATCATTTTATAACACTTTTCCCCTAAATCGGAACGTTACGGGGGACAGCAGCACCGCTCTAGCGCATGCGCGGTGATGTGTAAAGTTGTACTGAATTTCGTGGGATTTTTTTATTCTTAATCTTTTACTTTGATCTTTTATTTAGTAGGTTCAATCCCAATGTATGAGAGTAAATAAAGTAGTGTATGAAACTGCACATAACTAGGTATTAAAACACTCGTGATACTATTAAAAACCTCGCCCACGGTTCGTTTTTTAAACACACACTCGTATTTTAATACCCCTCATTATGCAACAGTTTCATAAACTACTATTATAAAACAGAATCAATTTAAAGACATAACATAATATCATGCCTGTAGGTAATCCCCGAAGGCTTAGGAGGCTGCAGAGGTCTACCTATGGTACCCCACATTTCTCCAGTTATATTTAAGTCCCATGTAATAATAGGGGGCGAGCCTATTGCCATCAAACGGGCACAAATCTAGACGGGCTGCTACTTAAAAATTCCTAAGTAATAGAGGTACCGAATAACACTGCCCGACCTGGGAATCGAACCCAGGACCTCATGCTCAGCAGTAGCGCTTGCGACCACTAGACCAACGAGGCAGTTGCAAGACGTTATGCAGTGAAACCTTTTCATCTAAACGTTCCTTTATACCGAAACGTAATAGTACCATAATTTTATTAGCACATTTCGCGCAGTAGCCGAGCGAAGGCGGGTGTTGATGCCCGCTGCCTCACGAGTCGCTCGAATCTAGTCACAATATTGTATGACCTACCTACATCTTAGAGCCTTCTAATACAGGCATTATTTGCCTAAAAGGAGGATCCAAACACGATTCAAATGTAATTTTCTATTTAAACAATAAATTATTTGTATTTGTATTGTATCTGGCTAAACTTTGTGTAAATTATTTCATCACAAATAATTTAGGTACAGAAAGTAGTTTTTTTCGACTGCTCCTAAAACAGTGAAGGAAAACATCGTGAGGAAACCAGCATATTCTCGAAACGAAAATTCAAAGAAATGTGACGTCCACTAACCAGCACTGGACCGACGTGGTGGGTTACCTACGGCCCGCTCTCTCTCACAGAGACGAGGCCTGTGTCCCAGCAGTGGGCACATTATAGGCTGATTCTGCTTATGCTTACTTTTCACAAATGTTATGGTCGTAATTATACATATAGCGAGTGTTCCATACCTGTGCCGGCTTGAATGTTGTTGTTGTTCAGGAAGGCGGATCCGTGCTGCAGATCCATCATCTCTCCCTTCAGTTTGTCTGCATTCGTGTCCACCATCACTATGTTGTTCGTCACACCCTGTAACAAGGACATAAAACTGTTAGCAGATCTTCCATTTGAACTGTATCAGTGCAATGAGGCTGCGCACAAATTGGCGGGGCAGCAACGCATCGTACTGCAAAAATATTCCTTCATCACTTGCGTTGCGTTGCGGTGGGGTGCGCCCCGCCCTAATCTGCGCTAGCCTTAGCACCAAGTTTGTGTTTAGGATATAGGACTGTATTAGCGCATAGCATTTATGTCACTGCATGGCTTGAACAGGAATCCTGGTAAAGTCTTGGTGCGTTCGTCTGGCAACTCTTGGATAATCAGTCGCGTTACCAACCTGCTGACGGGGTATTTGGCTTAACTCAGGACGACATGAGCATCCTCGCTAATCTAAGTGATGACGATAGATTTACTTACACTAAGGCAGGAGCTCATTAGACGGCAAAGCAACAACATTTGCATGGCCGAAGTCTCGCGGCAAGCCGCAGCATCCCGTGGTATGCTCAAACACCCTTGCGGCGATATCAATGAAATGTCAATGAGTGCTAAGGTTATGAAAATAAGATTCGTAATCATTTCCGCTTAAGACAATCCTATGCCACGCCATGCTGCTCCGTGCTGTCTGGTTTACTTAAACTGAAATTGGTATAATTGTCATAACAACTTGGACCCAAAACGCAAGGCAGGCCTGTAAAGATATCGGTTGACTGTTAATCGATAACGGTATCACAGATCTATAGGTACGTAACTAAGTATATCAGAATTGCTTTTATGTTTTCTTATTGACCACGACCAATAAATATTAAATGGGCTTTTTCAGTGTAGCATAGCATAGCAAGTTAGCCACATGAGAACAATAAAATTAAATAAGTAGAAAACACTATCTGCTTGTATCGTTGCACTGGTTACAAAGTAGATTTCGATTTAATTACATAATATAGGTAGGTAGATAAGTATTGAAAATCGCATAAGAACAGAATCAGAATCAGAAATTATTTATTTGCAAAGAATGTAGGTAACAAAACATAGTTTTGATGGTGTTAAAAAAGAAAAACAAAAGATCCAGTACATTCTACCGTATGGCATGCAACATTAAGCACTATCATAAATTATAATTATTGCAAATCTATATTAATCAATAAATGTCAGGTAATCAGTTTTTAATGTCATCATCTTGAAAGTTAAATTCACCGGCAAAATAATAGTCATAGTATATAAAATTAGAATCGAACTTAATAAATTGAAATATTATTGAGCAATGTCATAGGGTGTTGTCATTTAAAAACTCACTGACAGCGTAATAGCATTTTTCAACTAGTAGTTTCGTTAATTTCTTTTTGAAAGAATGAGATGTTTCATTTTTAATGTCATTAGGTATTTTATTGTAACAGAATCCTGCTTACCTATTCTCAAACTTGAAGCATTTACTATTATGTAATTTAGACCATTTATTAGTAAGTACAGGCACTTTTGAATTGTCAATGACTCAGTCAGTCAAAAAGATAAAGCTAGTTGCCTGTTCCAAAGCATGGTACTAAGATTCCTATGGAGAAGAACAGGCTAGAAACTGCATCGACACTTTTATTTAAATGATATTGTTAACCTAACATTGGGCAGGACACGAATTCCTAAAAAGGATAAATCGAATAAAACAGGCGAACAGGTAAAAGACTTTATAAACTCATGGTCTCAATTGTTCTATATAAATTGTACACTGATTACTCAGAAGTTATGTCAGCAATCGTATAATGGCTGAGGCGTCATTTTTATAATCACAAATTTCCGCCCAGTGACTGATAAGATTACAGGGGCTGCACCGTGCACGCTCAGCATGAGTGGCTGATGCAGCGAGCACTGGTTATAGGCATGAGCACTCTAGGCATAACCACTCTAAGCCGATATCTATAAACGTTGCTTAGGACGGCGATGGTGCCGGGAACATGGTTTAAGCCATAGCACTTGTAGTTTGACAGTTGTGTGACACTGAGTGAAATAAGGCTTAACTAAACTAGGTACCTATTATAAAACGTTTATAGATCTCGGCTTAAGTACAGTCTAAGGTAAAACTGCACTGTAGATAGGTGATTACCGTTTCTATTTGCTCCGAACCATGGGAACATAGGACTTGGGGCGGATTTTTTCACTTCTAACAGGTACATTGTCCTTGCTGACATGGGAATTTCGACAATTTTCGTGTTTGCGTCATGTTTGAGCTGCTGGGAGAGGTCCTACATATTATTATATTTTCAAATATGTAGCAGGTACCTAATTAACCTAATCAAATTGTTTACTTAGTACGAAGCAAGATAAACTCTAATAATTGATATATATATGTACTATCTATATGCAATGAATAATGATAAAAAATTTGGTAACGCTAACCAATTTTTTATCATTGCACTTTCATAGGCAGTCTGCAACGGTATCAAATCAAAACCTAATGGTTTTACAATATAATCACACAGTTTATGCTCTGAAGTACCCTATAACAAATTTACTACACATAAAATATTATATCAGAGTCATAAAAACGATGATACGATTTCAGACTTTTTAGGCTTACTATCAGAGCTGTGCAAAGAAGCGAAGCGATCGGTGAGGTAAAAATCCACTAAAAGATTTTCTTGAATGTCGGAAAATGAAGGAAAGATTTAAAAAAATTCACCTCGTAGAGGGAATATATGTTATGTATGTATAATGTATATATATTCCCTAAATATGTTATGAAAGTTCGTATGGAATATCGTCATATTAACCTGGGAAATCCTATCGGGGACATGGCTTGTTCTCTTACAAGTAAGAACACGTCTGTAGACATTATTATGTAGATAGACTAGAGAATAAAGATACTCCCTTAATTCAACCAATTCGAACAAGTAGGTATGCTCATTTAGAATATCGTGATCATCGACAGTGAACCACAAATAAGGACGCCGCAGACGTCAATCGCTAATAGTGGCAATAGTAAGATCGAGTCGTAACATTAATAGCCCACAGACGGCCATTCGACTGATCACGCCGTTTATTGTTTATTGCATTGTTTTCATGAAACACTTGGCGTTCTTCATCTATGGCCAGCTGCAATAATGAATATCGAAGTTGTTTCAGCTGAAGCTCACATCCGGTCCAACTTAGAGATTGTTGCCTATTCCTAAGTAACCTCGACAGTGCATTTTCATTACGTAACATCACGCCTTTTTTTCCCGAGGGGTTAGGTACAGGTTTGGTATCTACTTAATATGCTCCGTAAAATTATAAGTGTATCATAAAACAATTTCGATTATTACTGAAAACCACGAGAAACTTAATGATTTTAAAACCTTCTCTTCACTACTCGCAAAGTTGCTTCGACGAAGTACTCGTGGAAGTTTACCGAAGTCCGAAGTCCGTGACTACACACTCGTGTGAAGAACTACAGAACGCTTCGAGTCCTTTAAGTCAGGTGCAAAAACCGACAACGATTGGATGGCGCCCGAGGCGAGCGAAGGTTGCACGAAGCGAACCGAAGTGCCCTTCTACAGTCTCGTATTAAGACTAAGAATAAATCTTCAAAAAATTCGTAACCTCGTAACAGTCTGGTGGTGGGTGGGGGTGGGGCAAGCCATCATATACGGGGTTTTACCTCTCAGCCACTCGGCCTTCACTCAGGAAGGACGTGCGCAGGCAAGGATTGATTTGCGCCGTACCACGTCAAAGTTAAGCATTTTTTACAATGAGCGCCATCGACTTCATGATAAAGGTACCTACCTATATTTTTTACTCTTACAACATAACGCCACGCTTGTATTGCCGAAAGAGGTAGGCAGAAGTGTTTCTATTATAATACGAGTAGTACACCCACATTTCGCCAGTTTAAGTCCCATGTAAAGAGGGCGAGCCTATTGCCATCAACCGGGCACAGATCTATACTCCGGGCTGATACTGAGAAATTCCTGATGGAAAAACCTAATAGCACTTTGCCCGACATAGGAACGAACCCAGGACCTCAAGTTCGCAGAAGCGCTTGCGACCACTACACCCTGGCAGTCATGGCATATCATCGAGGCATTTTCATGTTACCTAATAAGCTTATAGGTAACGGTAAGTACATTGATGAGATTCGCGCAGACCAGGGAAGCATGGCACTAAAGTGAAGAGGCGTTTACTCAGCAGTGCTCACCATATACCTCATCAGCATCATCATCAGATGATGCTGATGAGATATATGGTGAGCTTTATAATCAGTGATCACTTTGGCCATTGGAGTAGGCACCTATTTGTTTAGTACATTATGGTTTGGTCAAAATACTTTACATTGACGTCAACACGAAAGCATGGAGTGTTGCTATCTCCATAATCTAAAAATATTACAAAACATCTGGTCGAGTGCGTTTATGGTTTATTTGCACGAAGCGCATGACTCAGACGCGTATCTCTTGAATTTTTAATAGGATAAAAATCAATATTTTGTTTTCGAACCAACACAGACTGATTATAGGTACATAAGTTTTTTTTTTGTATCTCTGTTACCCAAAATAATGTTTCTATTTCAGGACTGTCTATAAGTATATTGTGTAAGTGGCAATGGATTTTCGGTTCGGGTCCAATTGTGACTCTAAACCATCTAGCCCACTAAACACAAGAAATTTCATCAAAATCGGTCCAGCCGTATAGGAGGACTTCATAAGTTCAGTGTTATACACACGTACAGAAGAATTTTAGATATAAAGTAAACAACGATTAGGTATTATAGATTAGGCAGGCAAATCAGATTTTTTTGAAACCAGGTCTTTTAATTCGGGATTTTTAATAGTTTTGAATGACTATGTTTGGCTAATTGCAATTAACATCCTAAGTACACTGGTACAGTCAACCGCAGGTCACTTTGGCCTTGAGCTGGCCTAGCGTAGTACGGAGCTTCAATAGAATAAGAGGCCAGATTATATTGGTTTTGTTACCACTGACTTGCGGACTACTGTACTTGTCGAATGAGACTTTCGCTGCTGACCGTACCTACATGAATAATTCCTATAAGATTCTAGGATGCGACCAGATGATGCGAGTGAATCCAGGGACAATAGCTCATTTTATATACTTCAATAAATTCTGCTAATCATTTTGTTACATAAATGGAATATAGTTAATACTTTATAATAGTGTAAAAGATTTCTTTGATTAAAAAAAAAATGTGATAAATACTGTTACTGATTTACTGATATTTATTTAGATAGGTAGGTACTGCTTAGATTAGACATTGTAAAAGTTTTAGAATTACAATTTATTGCTAGTAGGTAAAGTGACTGTAATTACACTGTTATTTATTATTGATGCTACGTCATAGATGAATACAGATGGTTCACTCGACATTTTAGGTATGAAGCTACAAGTTCGCGGCGGAATCGACTTGTTGCGCCTAAGATCTAAGAATTAGCCCACGTACGCACGGACGTAAAAATATCGCGGCGGGATTTTATCGCGCACTGGATTTTCAACTCTCGGTGATGAGCTGAGCGTTGAGAATCCAACGCGCTAGCACGCACTCTCGTCCCAGCGCGTTGAGAATCCAACGCGCTAGCACGCACTCTCGTCCCAGCGCGTTGAGAATCCAACGCGCTAGCACGCACTCTCGTCCCAGCGCGTTGAGAATCCAACGCGCTAGCACGCACTCTCGTCCCAGCGCGTTGAGAATCCAACGCGCTAGCACGCACTCTCGTCCCAGCGCGTTGAGAATCCAACGCGCTAGCACGCACTCTCGTCCCAGCGCGTTGAGAATCCAACGCGCTAGCACGCACTCTCGTCCCAGCGCGTTGAGAATCCAACGCGCTAGCACGCACTCTCGTCCCAGCGCGTTGAAAAAACACACTGTTTGATTTTTAACTCTCGGCGCCAAGCAGAACGTTGAAAATCCAGTGCATGAAAAGAATTCGCAGCGGCATGAAATCGATCTTTTCTTTCTATCGCATAAGCCCACCGGCTTATGCGAAAAAGCAGAAGAACAAAAGAAGTAGAAAGAAGCAGCTTGTAGGTGAATATAACAGTAGGTAATTAGTGCTGTGCGACCTGAATTGCACTTTATTGGGTCGTAGCAAGAGTCGCTTTTTATTTAAATGATTTTAGGGAGTGAACCATC
The DNA here is from genome assembly GCA_914767755.1 of Agrochola circellaris. Lineage (NCBI taxonomy): Eukaryota > Metazoa > Arthropoda > Insecta > Lepidoptera > Noctuidae > Agrochola > Agrochola circellaris. The sequence goes on along the minus strand of OU611840.1, from coordinate 18,766,152 downwards.
TGTGTTAAATCTCGTACAGACCAGCGCGACGCGACGCCGCGCCGCGACAAGAACAATACAATTTCTAAGAAAACTTGACGGTATAACAATAACCGGTGTCTCGTCGCGCTGTCGCGTCGCGCTGGTCTGCACGAAGCTTAAATCTGTGGTTAGGTGCATAAAATATAAGGAACTTGTTTTGTTTAAAATATTTGTATGCCAGTCCATTGCGAGACATGTAGATCATCATAACCTAATTATTAAGACCATAATTCTACCATAATTTTATGAAAATAAATATATTGTATTCTACTCTTTATCATCATTAAGGTATTAACAGCATTTTTGATACTGTTAATACCAATTTACTTACTAAATTATGGTACAATAATCAGGTTATGATGATCTACATGTCTCGCCATGGGGCACACCAATATTTTAAAGAAAACAAATACCTACAGTACAACACAACTTGATGTAGCATCGGAAAAATTCGTAAAACCGATCACCATCCGAAATGAGTGCGCCTTCAAAATTACCAATCTGTAATACCTACTGCACTAGGTGAAAATGATCTTTACGCAAACGCAATAACTTGTAAAGTTATATCACCAAATACATTCGTAAAATTGAAATGAAAGAACGCAAATTTTCAAAATTAATGTAACGTCGAAATTGTGTCGTACTGTTATTACCTATGTTTTTATATTTTTAATAAAAGCATTGAGCACTAGCCAACCTAACCTAACCTACCTATAAATCTGAGACGAACAAGAGACATATAAACTAAACCAAACACCTGGGATTACCTCGACGAGGGAATTCCTTGCTTTCAGTTAAACAATGGTAATGATATGGCACAGTGATAGATTTAGCTTATACCATTGTGCTTTGTACAATATTAATTAATATTCGCAATGCTGAACGCTAATTAGTAGGATGGTATTTTCCGGTACGTACCATGATAAAATTGAATTGAATTGCTATTTTTGTTTCTTGTTAGTATATTACCTACTTTTCATTTTAAATGTAAAACGGTAATTTAAAAAAAATTAAGGCTCGTGCAGACCAGCGCGACGCAACGGCGCGACGCGACAATAATCGGTGTAGCGTCGCGCTGTCGTATCGCACGAAGCTTTAATACAAGTCAAACACGGGCAAGAAAAAAAAACAAACGACTTAAAAAAAAACGGTGTTTTTGGTTTGTATTCTCGTTTTTTGCCACCGACTTCCGAAATTTAAGGTGGATCCACCCAAGCGTGGATCCACCTTTGTGGGCACGGTGGGCATGCCCACAACGGTGGACCCACATAATTGAGTTCGATAGGCTCATTCATGTACCTACACCAGGATACATACACATAGTTTGAGAGTATAATATTATAACCTTACCAAAGGACAAAGGTGGTCTATGGACTTATAGTAATATGGTTTTGATATTTAATGTATCGACTGTGAGCGGCTCCTAATCCAATGTGACCACAACCTTTTTAGAGGGTTGGATCCGCTCCACTACCTGCCCCACACTTATTCGTATACAGTGGCAGGGACTTATTATTATAACATTATCCGCATAGACCGAGTGAGAAAAATACGTATTTGAAGCTAACTCAAAAACTACCCAAGCATAGTCTTAATAAAAAAGTAAAGTATATAGGACCACCGCGCAAGCTTCTTCTAACAAATGAAAAAATAATTTTCAAAATCGGTCCACAATAATGACGAAAATATTGATGAACATACATTAAAAAAAATACATTAACTCAAACATAGCACCTCCTCCTTTTTGGAAGTCGGTTAAAAAAACGAAAGGTAGGTACCTACCTTTCGTTTTTTTACCTACCTCAATCTGTATGCTAGCCATTTCCTCACCATTTTGAGGTCGGCTTCCAATCTAACTGAATGCAGCTGAATATTACATGGAGCTACCTACTGCCTATCTGACCTCCACAACCTCCCGTTTGTGGTTAACACGATACCCCTTGGTAAGATGGTTTGTCAGACTTTTGGGCTTCTGACTACCCGTAACGACTGCAACAGATGTATGAATGATAACCGGGACCAATACTTAGCTAACGTGCTTTCCGAAGCACGGAGCGGGCACTCGATGGGTAATGGATCAATGGATGGCCACCCATCCACGAACCGACCGCCGCGCTTGCATTAGCATAGCTTTTATCATCTTGCCACGAGTAGACTCGTCTTCTTAATAAATTGATTACCTAATTTACGTGAACCTATTCATTAAATTGACTGTAAGAAAAAGTCTCGATTTGAAATTGAGAGCCTTCCCATAAACATCACAACTGAAATATTAGGTAGGTATGTTCGCAAAAACATGGCCGGAAAATTGTGCAAAAAACTGAACAATCAAACAAGGAAAACCGAGTCATTATTTACTTCTGGATGAGTCTTTGTATGACGAGGTGACGTAATCGTGGTGAAACTGTGAGCTACGAGGTTTGTATGTAAGTAGGTACCAAGCTGTAGTATAGTACCTGCAACACTTGAAATCGTGTGGAAATACCTGAGTACATTATATACTTTATAAACAGTTATTTTCTTAGGAAGCACATCCGTATTTTGTGCCGTTCATTTAGTATTGCCAGTAACTTTGCATAAACTAATATAAAATATGATTACAGACACATACCTACTTATCTTAAATAAATAACAATAGGTACCTACTACTACTTATGAGTAAATTTTTATCGTTCGCGGAAAATGCATTTATAAGCATTAAAAATAATAATTTAAATAAATTGATCAAATTTTCTTGTACAAGTATTGCCTACTTAGGCTGCCTGTCCACTGGAGCGGAGAAGAGAGGAGAGGAGCGGAGCTGTGCCAATATTAAGGGTGCGTTTCCACTGAAGCGGAGACGAGCGGAGCTGAGCCGAGACGTCCAATCACAGACGAGACGAGAGACGCGGTGAGGATTTCAACCGTTGTGATTGGTCGATTCTGCACGTCTCCGCTCGGCTCCGCTTCAGTGGAAACGCACCCTTACAATAGAATCTAATCTCCGCTCCAGTGGATAGGCAGCCTAACCCAATATTTGCAGATTATAGGTCAGAACAGTCAACACACAAGTGAAAAAAAAAACAGGAGCATTTTCGCAAAGCAAATTTAACGCAAATTACCTGTGTGAGCAACGAGAAGACCGCAGCCATGCCGACTTGTCCCACTCCAACGACCGTCACTTTGTTCCCAGTATCCACAATCTTCTCCTGCCGGGACTGAAGCAGCTTCTTCACAGTCGCCATTTTACCTAGCAAGACATTAATATGCGAGGTCAATGCCGAGTCTTTCAGTCGAGATCTCTTCAGGTTATTGATCACTATACTCTGCACCAAGCGTCTCATGGTGTTTCCACGGCAACAGCGGGCTAGATTCTGTCGGAGCGCGGGATTTTTTGTTACAACGTGACCTTCGGACTTTGTAGTGAACTATCAACGTATTACATCATTTTTATATCAAAGTTTATCCCTGAGTTCTTGTTTGCGTTCGTTCGTGTTGCAGTTTTACAAAAGCCTTGCAAAATTCAGCACGAATATTACCCGAAGCCTGACAGTGCCCTACTGCGGTAATACACGTATCTGCATAGATACTACTTCACAATTTTAATTGAGCACTATAATCACATAAGTAGGTCCTTGAAGAACTTACTACCTACCTAGGTAGGTACTCCACCATGAAAACCAGATAAATTTAGATTGCAGCCGAGAGTCTAATGACGACATTTTAAACACTTGCGAGGAGAATAAAGATCCATTTTAAATACTTATTTTAGACAAATTTGTGAAAAACGGCGCGCGTTTAATTTTTTGCGTGCATACCGTAAAGCCGAGTTAACATTACGAAACTAAGTAGTTGCGTAAACTTAGTTATTAATTGATAGTTTCACGTGTAAACAATTATCTATTTACACGTGAAACTATCAAATCAAATAAAAGCGAGAGATAAACTAAGAGCGGTGCAATAAGAGAGAACTTTTAGAACAAGTGAGAGGAAAAAATAAATGGAAATTTGCCCATTTCTCGACTGTGTCATGAAGTTTGCTTGGTGGAGTATTAAAAAGGTAAGTGTCGTCAAAATGCACCTATCCTGTAGTAGGTAGGTTTTCTGTTACATGTATGGTCATCAGAGGTGTGACCCGAGGAGTATAAAGACAGTGTAATAATCATGTCATCACTCGCAATGCTTTAATTGCCCGCATCATTATTCGGGCATTTAAAGCAAATTCCAGTACAAACATACGACTATCACATATGATAATCGTATGTTTGCACTGGAGTTTTCGGAAACAAGTCCTTATTTAAGTAGATATCTAAACACAGACGCTAAAACAAACTGCTCGGGCAAAATGCGTGGCGAGGACACGTAACGTTTTAAATCTTCCTGTTGTTGGGGGATAAAACGAAGCGAAACAAAAATAATTACATTAAAATAAGTACCTAACCTACATAATTTACTTCATTACAGAAAGCATACCTAGGTAGCTTTCAGTTTACATACGATACCCCCTTCACTGTTGCAATGTTTGAGTAGGGGGAAGAATCAAACTGCGGGGCTTAGCTCCCCAATTCCCTATCATCATAAAAACTGTAGAATGGTAACAAGAAAGGTACATCCCTATATTTACAAAGCCGTTCAAACAAACGGTATAATTTATTATGGAACTAGGTAAGTACTTAATTTGTTTATAAGTCAGTATTTAGTTTTCCCTATAGTAAGTATTCGATTTCACTTTAGAATTACACAAATTATTTTATGTAAATATAACAAAGTTCAACAGTTTTCTAAGTACTTAGGTACATACAATGGTTCTACACCAAACAATGACCGTAAAAGTGTATGGTGTTCCACGAATTAAAAGTACAGCTAAAACCTGCGTAAGCACCGTCAGCTGTACTTAATTTTGCAAGTACTACAATAATAATAAATTAACTTACAGTTGCCATTCTCGTTGCTGTGATTGTTGGAATTATTCTCAGCCATCTCCGAAATATTTAATCAAAACGGTATAATTTTAAAATTATCAAAATACTAGTTATCTTCGCGTAGATAAAAAGCGATATCTCAAACAGAGATACAAAACATGCGTTCACCTCTCCACTGTCAAGGATTGACTGAATGAGCGGATCAAGCCGGTCTTCTTTTATGTAGGTTTACTGAATGAGAGAACGACCGAACGAAAGAGTGCCCCCATGCATTGCGTGCGCGCGAAAAAGTAGGGTGCGTTCGTTACGCGCATGCTCATTGCACCAGACAGATGCCATGTTGAGTCAGACAAGGTCAAAAAGGTCACAGGAGTAAGCACACGTGGGTTAATGGCCAGAGAACTACAGTTGCTAGTTTGTCATTACATTATTGATTGGTTAACCAAAGATTTTTAGAGATTAAAAATAGTTAAATTACAGGATAGGAATAATACTAAAGTTAATAGGTAGGTAGGACATACCTACCTTTACAGATTCGACCAAATTAAATTAGCAACAAAGAAAATTTATATTATAGTTAATAGGTAGGTATGTATGTATGTGTATTATAAGTTTATAACCTATTTAAATACTTGTGTAAGTATTTTTCAATTTTATTTAGGTAAGTAAGTATATCTAATTAATTATTTTATCATATATAAAAAAATTATATCCTCTCAATCAGAGCACCCCATCTAATCTCTTGGTTCACCACCACCCTTGGTTGACTGGTAGAGAACTAAGCCTTTGCACCTTACTGGGTGCGAGAAAAAAAAAAAAAAAAAAACAAAATTAAAAAATTACTGATGCCGCGAGTGAAAATTTTGGGAACCTATAATGTCATTTGATTTGTGTTAAAATACACAGTTTAAAAAAAGTTGGCATGACATGTTGTTACTTAAAAGAAAACTGTGTCAGCTGTTTTATGTTACAATAAAACATTCATGATATTTATGTACTTTTCAGCTCCATTTTCACGGTAAGTACAAAACATTAAATGCATCATCAATGATTCGTAGAACAGTACCTAAGTACTTACCTAATTATTATGTACTTAACTATAAAAATATTTCCTTGAAAGTTTTTAGGTATTTGTAGCTAACCCTAACATGCAAGTGTAATCTTCGTTTACCTGTTCTCATTCTCATAAAGTTTGTGTGCCTATATGGGTACCTTACTACCTACCTAGAGGCCGAAAAGTTAACGATGCCATAGAACCACATGCCTCCTAAGTTGCTGGCACTGTATAAGTAGTTTGACACTCTATCAAACCGACCACTACCTGAAATAGTTAGGTAAGATGTTGAACAAAGTTTAAAAAAATTTACCTCTCGTGCACGAAAATGACAGCGAACCCTTTCCCAGCTGTGTCTGATGGTGTCATGCCGTGAGTCGGGTCACGTAGTTGCCGGCAACACGGCAATCACGGCTGATGTTGGCAGACCGGCGCGGCGGCGGCGGTGGCGGCCGCGTGCGGCGGGTCGCGTCGGTCGTCGCCTCGTCGAGCCCGCCGGTCAAGGTGACCTTCAACAGCTTGTTTTGGACGCCATGCCATCGCGCATGACCGAATTAACACGAAGCCCCCACAAAAATACACCATAATAACTACACATACGGTCGCTTTTACAACAACCACGCATTTTTAATACAGGACTTCAATTTACGAAACAGTTTCTTCAGTCTCCCGCCTAATTTCGGCTTTATAGTGCTCCGCCATAAGATCTGAGGTTGAATAAAACTAGTCTAGAATCTAAACTGTTATGGCTGATACTATGATAATAAATAATTTGGCAGCTTTAAGAGTTTGTGACTGAGGTCAGTCACCTATAATCCAGTTTGATTGCAAGAAATAAAAACCTCCAGACAATGAAGGGCGGAACCCTTCATTGTCTGGAGGTTTTTAATTCTTGCTTAGTTGGGATGAATTTATCCCAAGATGTACAGTTAGGTACTGCTGTGAAATGAATGCTGTACAACCGAAAACCTCACTGTATAAATATGTAGGTGAAGTAGGTACAAAACTTATCGAGCTCGCTTCGTGGCGCTGAAGATGTAAGCCCGAAAATAACCGGCGGCGCCCAATGTATAATATAGTATAAACGCACGTTTATTCCGTCAAGCCTTATACAGACTGCCGCGACGCGACAGCGCGACTCCAACAAAACAATTTCTAAGAAAACTTCACGGTAGAACAATTACCGGTGTCGCGTCGCTCTAGTCTGTACGAGGCTTTACTGTGTGTTTATGCATGCAAAATCAGCAGTAAGGGGCGGGCGGGCGTCTACTACTAAACGTCGGCCTAGGGCGGCCGAGACTCCGACGACATCCGCCTCTGCCTGAGCCCACATAACCGAAGCTAGTGGAAAACATCACTGTACAAAGGTCCTATTCTTATTTAAAAAATCAACCAATTAAAGCCAACATGAACCATCCGCGAAGGCCCCCCCCGGCATGCCATATGCGACTAGGTGACACGACTAGGCACAAACGTGTTAACATAATAGAGACCGGGAGCACTGTGTATGTGTTCGTAAAGATCGCTTTGCAGATCTCTGCTACAGCTAGACCTATGGACCACGACACGGTCCCCTTCAGTTGGCGCACTGTTTCATCAACTTTCACAAGATCCTGGAATACCTTGTGCCACATCTTAGGGTCCGAATGTAAACGAATCAGTGGGCTCAGATCCACGAGGCGGACGTTCAAGTTAGACCACACGGGGAGTACGGAAAAAGTACAACGTTAAAATTATTGATATTATAGATATTCTCAAAGCTGCGTAATCCGAAAGTATGATGAATCTAAATAAATAAATAATAAATCAATAGAAAGGTAAGTATTTATAGCAAGAATTCCAATGGCCTTTGTCTTGATTCATTGTCCGGTCGGGGTATTATAGGATGGATTTGGAGACGAGACAGCAAGAAATTCGGGAATACGAACACGCGACCAGGAGATCTAATATAGAGCTGTTACAACCATGGAAGTACTTCTACAGAACTTAGTTGTACAAAATACTAGTTTTTGCCCACGGCTTCGACCGCGTAAGGGTCGGAAATTATCCCACAGGACCATGGGATTATTATGGACCTACTACCGGGATTCAAAGTAGGCCTATGTCCTAACCCAGGTCATGGTCTCCGTATGCCTTTCACCTAAATCTGTTCAGCCGTTACAGCATGTAAAGGTGGCAGACAGACAGACAGGAAGATAATAAATTCAAATAATCTTTTATAGGGTTCAGTTTCATAATTTTCTCTTGTTCTCAAAACCGCGTGGAAGTATCACGTTGAAATATATTGTTTTTGTCGTTGTTTTTGTTAGTCAAAGCAATAATTTTGTTTGGTTTGGCTATGGGTATCACCTACCTGAAATAAATGAATTTATTATTAATATTTAAAGCCCCTAAGTTAGTATAATTATAATAAACTTGATAAAGATATTCTAAACACGATTAGAAATTAAACGATAACTTAAAAGAGAAGACATGTTTTATTTATTTAAGTGAACATCATGCATGTTTTTACGTATAATTCATCAGTTTAATAATTTGTTGGAGATCTCTTGCCACTGCATTATGTGCTCTGCGCCCCTGCGCAGTAATGTGGCTTCTTGATCAGTCAGTGCCTGCCGAACGATGTTAGTAACTCCCCCTCTGCCTATCACACAGGGCAACGAGAGGAAAACTTCATCTCTTATGGAATGCTCGCCCTGAGAATAAAACAAATAGTTCGATCAATATTCCAGTCTGATCCATAAATCTTATTAAAAGATTCAACAAAGGATCAGATTTATGAGATCGCATCAGAGTAATTTTAAATCAAATCCCTAACAAGAACAAAATATAAGGTTAACAGTAAGTAAAAGGGAGTTTGTTGAGTTAGAAAACTTAAAACGGCCGAGGTGACACGCAAAAAAAAATTCAACATTCTCTGAAATTTCAAACTTTTCTGCTTAAGTCGACAAAGTTACCTTATTCTGCATGAACGCTCAAAAGAAAACCTCACCTTTCCAAGGTCGAGTACTACAATTTTAGATTTTTTTGCGGTCTGCATGGGCCGACAAAGTCCCGACGATGATGACAATTTTATTAATCTGTTTAGTTTTAACTAATACAACTTGTTTTTTATTACTTTTTAGTTCGTTTTTTGGCAGGGCAGTTGTATTTTTTATTTTGTTTGTTGTATGAATTATCAAAAGATTTTTTGTCCTATCCGAAACGGGGTACTAACACTTTCGAGATCGCTACGCTCGCTCTTTGATCCTGCATATGTCGACAAAATATCTCATATTTCTGTAAAGATGGACAAAAGCAAACTTATCCCTTACGAGGCGGAGTGCTAAAAATTTTCGCGCGTCTCTACTCCAAGAGTGGAGAGCGCTGCCGCAAAAATTCCGCCCAGGGCGTCTGTACTGCTAGAACCGGCACTGGCTGGTGGAAAACATTACTGTACAAAGGTCCTATTCTTGATTCGATCGCATTATCAACCAATTAAAGCAACATCGGTACCTTAACATATGTAGAGACCGGTAGAACTGTGTATGTGTTCGTAAAGATCGCTTTGCAGATCTCTGCTACAGCTAGACCTATGGACCACGACACGGTCCCCTTCAGTTGGCGCACTGTCTCATCAACTTTCACAGCATCCTGAAATACCTCGTGCCACATCTCAGGGTCCGATTTTAAACCAATCAGCGGGTTCAGATCCACGAGGCGGACCCCAGCCACGTTCACGTTAGACCACACGGGGACTACGGACAAAGGACACCGTTAAAATTATTGCTTTATTATATACTATTTTCGAAAGTGCGTGTTCTGAAAGGATGATGCCAGTAAATACATATTATATGGAATCTGACCCGCTTCAATAGGAATAATTCTGAATAAAATGTATAGCTTTAAAAAGGTTTTTAGAATAAAAAATTCAATGACCCTTGTCCAATCGGGGTAATACAGGGTCATGCAAATAATACAAAAAAGATACAAAAAGATGTCTCCCATACATTCTGCATGTTTTTTCAACTGCAAATGTAAGTTAGTCGATTATTACTCGTTAACTTGTAGAGCCTCTTTAGCTGTGATAGTTTTCCTTATAATTTCGTTATATATACTTTTGCTGTGAATGTTTCCACATATCCAAAACCAACCATTTAGGTGGCAGGACACACACACACACACTTGACTCTAACAAAAATGAGCACTTTATAGCTTAATATTTCGCAAATGGATCCCTGAATCCAAAAATAGTTTTCACATACTCACAATATTTTTGAACGACCTTTCCAACTACACCTCACACCATAGGAGGAAAAAAAACATCCACGCTTTACATGTAGGGGAGGTCACCTTTTTTTCATGATTTAATTTTACGACTTTGTCGCCGTGATTAATATGTATACCCATGCCAAATTACAGCTTTCTAGTACTAAAAGTCTCTCGCGGACAGACGGACAGACAGACGGCAAAACGGTGGCGAAATTAAGTATAAGAATTCCTTTTTGACTACGGAACCCTAAAAACGGAGAAATATAAGAATATTAAAAAAGAAGTTTTGCGCACTGTACCGTGTGACATATCAAATGAAAGGACGTATAGCTTTAAAGTTATTTAAGAAAAAACAAACGAATTTAAAAAAAAACAATAAAAAGTGAAAAATAACTTGTAATTTCGACATGTTTGGTAGCTCATTAAGCTTTGTGCAGACTAGCGCGACGCGACAACGGTTATTGTTGTACCGTGAAGTTTTCTTAGAAACTGTATTGTTCGAGTCGCGTCGCACTAGTCTGAACGAGCCTTTAGAGCTCTGAACGGACAATGATTTGAAACAAGGCGCTTTATTAACTTCTATTCAGTTTAACAAGAGCTATCCAAAGATGGCTATTAATAGAGGGGGGCACCAAAATTTGCATCATCCTTTGGCTACTGGCAACTAGTATGGGATATCGAGGCTAGCATATTGTGCACTGGTGTCATAAAAAACTCACAAGCAAAGCTTAAAAACATTAGTAAAAATATTTTCGTACCGCTGTTATGCTGACCATGTTCTCCAATAATATACGCGCTACAGCTCTCAGGTGCTACTCCCAACTTGACAGACAGTAGGTACTTGAAGCGAGCCGTGTCCATCAACGTGCCAACTCCGATGATCCGTTGCTTCGGGAAGCCACTTATCCGCCAGGTAGCGGAAGTCAGGATGTCAACTGGATCAGACGCCACTATGAATATGGCGTCAGGACTGTGCTTGGCTAGCTGGTGTAGGATAACTTCAATCAATTGAAACTGAAACTTCTGGCGAAGTCTTTGCCAACGCTAGTTACTTTTGACCCCTTTGTTCTAAGATGATCGATTACGGTGATGCTCTTTCAACATTAGAGTCTGTTTGTTAGTACCCGAATAAACAGTACGAAAAATTTGCATACACGTGGAGTAATAAAATGAACCAGCCTGTTACTGTCCCACTGCAGGGCAAAGGCCTCTTCTCATAAGATTAGGCACGAGCATTGAACACCACGCTTACTCAAAACGGGTGGGATGGGGACATGGAGTGATACTTGTTAAAAAATAAAGAATATGAGAGATTTATTGTGAGAGACAGAGAGAGTTAGGTATGTCTATCTTCTCTGTCATGTAACAAAACGTGTCGCGTTCTTGAAATTTCACTCTCAATTCTTGTCCAATTATCGAATCGTCGCCTAAGAAATTTCACTTCAAAAATGGAACGATTGTTGGAGTACGAAATTATTTACTACTATCTGGTACTCACATGGCACCTGCCCCATCGCCCACGCTGCGGCGATTAACTAGAAGCTAGTAGAGCTAGCAATTAAACTTGAGTTGGCGAGCAACAAGCAGTGAGTGCGCGACGGCGACGAACGATTACTGGCTGGTACGAGTATGTATATATTATGAACCGAGCGTGAACAAGGGCGGATCCAGGATTTATTTCTGGGAGGAGCACATGGGCCAGAAAGTCAAGAAGTATCTCCGAGTCTACCATATCTGAATTGAGCTATGCCGTTCATGTGCCCCTGTGCCCTTCCCGCCAAACGAGCGTCGCTGAGCGAGACTCTTTGGTACCTCTTGGTGTGAACAGTCAGCGATCAACTATTAATATACGTAAATATATCTTTTACGTATACGGGACCTGCAATCTTTTGTACGTTTGTTGAGCAAAAAATCTATGATAACTAAGTTAATCGCTTTCTCGTCGGAGGTTGGTTAGGTGCGTAGGGGAAAACAGGCGGTATCTTCTTAAAGATACATTAGTATTTAAGTACCGGTGTGACGATCGCCCTGATGATGCCAGCACTCCGAATGATATAATCTTCGTCCCTTTCGTTCCTTCCTTTAAACGTGCCCGTGGTGACGATGCACACTTTCGAGTCGCGAGTGTCCGCTGGATCTAAGTGCAGTACAATTTATAGCGTTACTAGGTATTATTAGGTTCACTGCGCGGTGTTGTTTTCGTCTCACACACTCAAATCACTCCATTAATTTCTCCGTTCGTAACTATGCGTTTTATATACTTACCTAACTGCTTAATATTATTTTGCCATGCGATTTTTGACCACAAAAATTCTTGTACAAAATATAATGTTTTTATAAGCAGATGCTATGCTGCCAGGAAGGTTAACATTTGATGTTGGACATCAAATGTTAACATTCCTGGCACCATTTTACCCTTTTTATCTGCTGTAAAACGTTGTGTAGCTCTGCCCTATTACTTCTTTTGCTTATTCTTCTGTAATACTAATAACTACGTATGCATACTATAACACATGCTTACCTAACGGAAGTTGCGTCAGGCTCGGGCGTAACTTCGTTAATAGGTAATGCGCGACGCACTAACGCATCATCGTCATCGGTTGAGTTACTAAGGTTTACTGTAGTATTTTTATTATCTATTTTTCCGTTTAGAATAAATACATTACCTTTGCTAGAACAGATTCTGGGGTTATTAAGAAACAGTGCGCTTGACTGAAGATCCATTTGTTCACCTTGCAATAAGCCTTCATTCATATCAATCATACAAATGTTGTTTGTAATTCCCTTAAATAAAATATTAAATATCAGTAGATAAACAACATAATTAAAAATAGGCGTCTGTTAATATAACCATAGAATCAATAGGGATTTTGGAGGTAGGTAAGTAAGGAGGGGCATGCTGCGGCCGCATAAGCTTCTATCGTGAGTCACGAAAGCAATGCGTGCCGAAGCTTCGTGGGTTTTGCTCGCTAAAAAGTTATCGTGCTGATGCGGTGGTCACATTAGCGGCTTCACCACGTTTATTATGTACCGCCACCCGGGCGATAAGTGCAACACAGCCCGAACTATCGCGACGATAACCGATAATGGTTGGTCGCATCTGCGTGTATCGTATCACTGTGCGAAGGTTCGTCATGATAGATGCAGATGCGGCCGCAGCATTATAATAATAATAATAATTGCAGGTTTGCACGATGTACCAGGACAGTTAAAGTAACGCTTTTTAAAGCTTACTGTCAATCCTTCTACACGTGCAGCCTGTGGGTCAACTTCACTCAGCGCGCATACAGCGACCTACGCGTTCAGTACAATAATGCACTGAGAGTACTGCTGCGGCTGCCGTGGCGTTGTAGTGCGTCAGGGATGTTTACGGATAATAACATTGATGGTTTTGCCGCGATTATTCTAAAAAGATGTGCATCCCTGATGTCACGTGTTCGCGGCGGGCACCAACAGTATGCTCAGTGTGTTCGCAGATCGGTGGGATTCCTCGATGTTGCGGAGGTGGATGCAGTTCCACGCTGAATTTCAATTTTATGTTTATCCGTGTCTGTACTTAGTAACACTAGATGTTAAGTAAAAATTGTTACTAACCCTATGGACTCTGTCCGAAATAAAATTATTCTATTCTATTCTAATAATATGCAACGCAAATAAGTGACGCTCGAATTTGTCATCCCTCGGTGTCCTCAATCTCTTTACGATGTGGAACGCTTGCTTAGCAGTAGGATTCCTCAAGACTTGACGATTCACAGGTTTATACAGCAGCTATCGGGAAAGAGATTCTCCCTACCAAAATTAATGTACCAAAGAATTCTTTTCTATTTACCTTAGCAAGTAAAGTGTACACTATAGCAATTCCCGTATCATCTAGGCCTACGATGCTAACTTTGTCGCCTGCGCCAAAAGATTTGGGCGAGTGACAATTGAACATTTTCGCTAGAGTGGTATACTGTTTGCAGGAAGTTTCTTTTTCTTGTGTAGTCTCGTTTTTAACGGACAGGCTTGCGCATTGTGAATAGTTTCTACTTCTGGGTTTGATATCTGTAAAATAACTAAAGTTTTAATAGCCTTACCATCAGGGCCCGATCTAGCTATTTAGCTAACCGCTTTGGGCAAAACAATATTCGCCGCCCTTTACATTAACACCATTTATGTCACGAATTTGCTATTCCAAAAAGATGGGATGTTAAACAGGGTGGCAGGGACATCGATGCGAAAACTGTTAAGTACCATGGATTCAGTTCATGATTCTTAACGCCCCTGCATTGAAAAGTGTCCCGTTCAAGTGTGAAAATCGTTTGTACGATTTTCATTACTTACTTCGCATCTTAGTTCGCCCACGTAGCGCCGACACTTTCTGACTGCGATGTCTTGTTACATCGTCGACACACTTTAGTTCGATGTGACTTGACTTCGAACATAAATTTAAATAGGTACCTACCTACCTATAGCTTGACATAAACACTCCGGGTTGACCCAGGTTACAAACAGACCAAATGTTTATTACGTTAGTCAATACGATACAATACAATAAAAAATACTTACAAATGTAGGTACAATTAAGCAAAATGAGTAAATTGCAATAATATTATAGCAATGTTCCAGTTTAGATATCATAAACTATTCATTTATTTAAATGCAGCCAGTGGGATGTATTTTTTTTGCAATATGAGTGGCTGTGATTCAGATATAAGAGAGGTCGAAACATTTTATTAACATTTTTTGTATGTAGGTATATTATGTCACCGTATAATTGTGAACTTATTAGTCTATAACCTATCAGTATTATTTCCGTTAGAAACCAGTTACAACTTAACGCATTATTTTTCTATAAGTACCTACCTAGTTTATAATCTATCTGTAACCATAAGATTGTGAGAACCGTTATTTTTATAATCTGTCGAAAAATTGTCAACTGGGTGAAATGGGTTAGGTTAGGTTAGAATGGTGACTAACGCGACACCGGTAAATGTTTTATCGTGAAGTTTTCTTAAAAATTGTTTAAGATGCGTCGCGCTGTCGCGTCTCGCCGTCTGCACGACGCTTTAGCGAAGCGTGCAGTGCCGTGGCGGCGGCCGGCGACCGCTGCAAGTTGTTCGCAGCAGCTAGGCAGGCTATATTAGTATGAGCGCAAGGTGCGTTACGTCGCATGCAAGTTTGATACGAGTTCACAATATCTCGGTTTCCCATGGCAATTCGTCATTTTTGACGACCATATTCCATCGGGCGTTCAGTTTGTGTGGGATGATAACGCGATGATTGCCACTTTTTTATTTATCTGGGTCTTCACGAGATTTTGCTTTTGTGAAATTCCTATTTTGCTAACATTTCGTTCAGATTCATAACCATCCAGCTTACATCTCCTTCTGAGTGTATGGTAGGAACAGTTGTTTTGAATTGGGGTTTTCAACCAAGGACTTTGAGTATACTCCTTTTGGGGGAATTCCTGACGGAAAACCCCAATAACAATTTTCCCGACCGAATGAAAGACTCAGCAGTAGTGTTCTTGCGAGCACTAGAGCAATGAGACAGCTCAGATAAACCCATGTTCGGCACTGGACGTTTATGATCATTAAGGATTGAATTCCGAGTTGATATAAATCACACCGAGTATTTGATCTGGTAGGTTAAAATTAACAGCAGAATATGGCGACGTAGGATGCTTGCACATATCTATGCAACCTGGATTTTCTTAAAGAGCTGCGCTGTATCTAAAGAAACAAATTAAAAATTAGGTTACGTTTTGGCCAACAAATATTACGGCGGGTGTCAGGCAGGCATTTTGTAACAGCTGCAGCTGCTCCAGGATTATTTTATGCATGCAGATGTGATCCGAAAACGTGTTGGTACTTACATGAATAAAAATACTTTTCCTTATTGCTGCTTTTAGGCCGCGTCCTTATTACGGCAGCGAAGAGGAACAACAATCCTCAGTGCGCGCACTCATATAGGAATGATTTAATGTGACGGATTGGGGTCTTCATTCTTTGGAAAGGCTCCAGTAGGTACTAACATGGACACTAAAGTGTGTAAGCTGTTTGATGGTAAGTCAGTAATGATATAACTGAATATCTGTTGTGTAACTATTTAAATAAAGAGTAATAGTAAAGAATTTAATGTTATTGTGTAACCTACTGGTCTGGAAATAGCCCTTCCGCGAAATTTAAATTTTTTGGTAGATAAAAATATTCTTTGCCTACCTACTAGGTAGATTTACTCACAAAATCCATATATGCAGTGAACATTTGCACCCATCCGTTTTGGTCCATTCTCAGCTAACTGCGGGACTATAGAACAAAACACCCGAAACATCTTCGAAAAATTCGTTAGAAAAAATAAATTCGTGTCGTTAGAGATCTTGACAATTTCTGACAGATTCCGTGGTTTCTTCTTCTATAATAAGATTGGAATGAAGTCAATGATCTACAAGCGGCCTCGTAGAAAAATGAAAGAGATTTATCAGGCAAACCATAGTGCATATATGTACACTTATGTATACCAATGATAATTTATAAATTGGCGTAGCCACTTTGTGAAAAATGCTTAGACCATTTAAGGTGATATAGGAAAATACCTTCCCTAAAAAAGTTGTAAAATATTTATAGAAAAAAACCTCCCCGTCACGTCTGTCTGTCTGAACGCGATAAACTCCGATAAATACCGAACGGATTTTCAAACGGTTTTTACCAATGGTCAGAGTGATTCGTGAGGAAGGTTTAAGTGTATAATACCTACATTAAGGTTTTGTGTAAATTCGCTGAAATATGATGATTGTTGAAAATGTCGAAAAAAAATCATGCCGACTGGGAGCTAACTGGCATGCGCCGCGTAAACCGTTAGAGATACATAAAATTAATGTTCTGCAGGACTGTACATCTTTAAAAGTTCAACAACAAAAAAACTGCAATAGCATAGCATATTCTATCTATCTTCTAAGGATGACCCACAGTAACAATTTTTATCTTTTAGAATTTAGTTTTCCTTGTTATTTCTGAAGCTAGTTTGCCAGGTATTATATTAATCCTTATCCAATAAAATAAATCTTATTTAAATTGGACATTTAATTCAAATTAAAATAAGCCCTGACATCATATAACTTAAATGGATACATACTAGGTATATGAGACATCACAGATTCAAAATGACGCGTAACTAAATAATTATGGTTGACGGCGGCGCAACGCTAGGACAGGTGTCAATGAACTTTTCCTCGGCTATTAAGTATGCGATCTTAGCTTCGCTTCTTTTTAATCCAATAGTACTTTCCCGTGGAATATTTTCCGACATCCACGCGGGCGAAGTCGCGGGCAAAAACAAGTCATAAATAATCGTCTGTTGTTTTAAAGTTCAGTAAACTCACCGTCGTTGCCTAAAAATAGGCACACCAAATCTTTGGCCCCGAATGGGAAACACGGAGAAAGTTGCGTGAAATATATAGGAAGGTAGGACGAAGGAAAGGATAGCTTTGTCTTCGCTAGGGCAGGAATCTATAAAGGGTGGTAGGGACAGCGACGCGAAAATTGAGCTTTAAGGGTTCAGAATCATGTATGAATCTATGGTGGATTCATACATGATTCTGAACCCTTAAAGCTGTTCCATAAATTTTGATCGCGTAGGTATTGCACTTTTCTATGAAACAGCTGATTAAAAAAAAATAACCGACTAAAAATTTCAACGCTGGGGGACTCAGAATCATGTACTGAATCCACGGTATCAGTTTTCGCGTCGATGTCCCTGCCACCCTCTAATTATGATCATTAAGCATTAGTAATGGGACTAGGTCATGGCTTCAAGTGATGTGGCTATCAAACAATAGATCGTAAAGAAAGAAGACATAAATATAGATTAGTATCATAAGAACCGTGTTTTATGCCATGTGAAAACACACAGTAAATGATCATATCAGCAGAACGTAAATTATGGAAACATAATTTGTGCATCGCGAAAGCGAATGAGAACATCCACATGCCGGGAATTTTCTTAAAATAACGCAAACTGCATTTTCACAACGCATTGCAAAAGTCAGCATCGTAACTGGTCATAAAAGAATATTATAAAATACTAGCTGCCCCGCCCCGGCTTCGCACGGGTAGCACTTAGTACCTACTTATCTACGGCGCTTCTACCTGCCTATCTACACTAGGTAGTGTAGATACCCTACCTACCTACCCTACCTAGGGTTACCTACCCTACCTACCTACTTACGTACCTACCTATCTTCCCTACCACACCTACCTACAGTACTAATATCGCTATTAAAAGATAGGGGTTGGTGGTAGAAGGGTGAAAATTTAGGCCTGTATGTAATTTTTAATAAATAAATAAAAGTACAAATCTAAAAAAAAAATTTTGGTTGGACAACCCTTATCATTTAGGGGGCTGAAAAATAGTTTACGTCCTATTCTCAGACCTACTGAATATACACACAAAATTTCATAAGACTCGGTCAAGCCGTTTTGGAGGAGTTTTGTTACAAACACTATGACACGAGAATTTTATATATTAGAAGAAGACAAGCTTTTTCCCGCGGCTTCGCCCGCGTATGTCGTAATTTATTCAACAGGAGCGTAGGTACCTACTACTGGGATTTATAGTATACTATGTCTTCTTGCCCATAGATTAGGCTTACCTTTCATCCAAATCTGTTCAGCCGTTACGGCATAAACAGGTAACAGACAGACGGGCAGATCATAAATTCAAATAATCTTTTTTAGGGTTCCGTACTTTAAAATGAATACTTGGAACCCTTAAAGGATGACTTCGTTGTCTGTCAAGATCCATTATCTCAGGAGCAAGTGGAGGCATCAAGAAATAGAAATAAACAAATATTTGGTCGACGCAATAAGAAAATACGGCCATTTATGCCGCATATGTTGACACTCGCAAATAAATCAAAACCTATATGTTACTTCCCGTTGACCTAGCAGCATAAAGTTTGGCGAAAAGTTTTACAGTTTAGGTAAAGAGAAAAATCCGAAAATGGGTAATAGACTATTGAAATTTTCACAGATTCTGTATTTCTATCGTCGCTATAACAACCAATAAAACAAAGTTAAAATAAAAGTATGTCCCCATCCCCATACAAGAAACGTGTTTTATTCGGCGTTTTTTTTTTACTAAATATTGTAGTGTACGGTCGCACGGAACCCTTCGTGTGCAAGACCGACTCCCACCTGGCCGGTGCTTTTGTTATTTTTTTTTAATTACTGTATGGGCCTGCTCTTGGCCTCGATCACGCCTCATGGAAAGCGATGAACGAGGTCTATGATCGAACGAGCGTGCAAGAAGATGCCTGACTGACCGACTCCTTCGACAATTCAAAACTAAGTAGGTACCTAGTTGGTTGTCAACCATACTGTTAAAAACAGTATTAAACATTTTTTCACTCTAAAATACTGTTTACTGTTCAAAATAAATAAAGTAGGTATATGAATATAGTACTGTTTTCACTGACAGAGCTATGTCTTAATAAGTTTCATCTACTATTACGTAGAATATAACATCGTGCATGTAACTGTGTTTTGCCGCAGAGGTTCAGAAAACATCAATTTCAGAATGAAACTGTGAATGTCTCGAATTTTCCGGGCAAAGTAAATAGATAATAAATTGTTTTTAAGAACACCTTGTAAATACTAGTATAGTTAGGTCTGCCACCTTTTTTTTTTTTTTTTTTTTTTTTGGATGGGAAATTATCAAATAACTTCTCCCGCTCTGGGTGGAGCGGGAGGGCGTGTCAGACTTTTACTGACTAAAACCCACCCGTGTTCCTTCCGATGCCTGTGTGCCGAGGTCGCGATATCCCTTTCAGACAAACCCGCAACCCCGGCAGGCATTGGCCCTTGCGGACCCCGTCAGTTGGTGCTGACATCTCTTTGAGGCGCGCGTGGAACACAACGCGCCGTCGACCCGGGCCTGGTCCCTATCGGACGGCGAGCTACCCATTGCTCACCGTCCGCAAGCCCGCGCCTACGGTGGCCGGAAGTCGGCTCTCGACTAGGTCTGCCACCTGAGGCCACAGAATGAGTGTTTTCAGTGACGAGTGCTAAGTGATGGGAGGACAGAAATAGTGCTTCAAAACATTTAATAAAAAAATTGCTCCTCGTCTATTAGGTGGCCTTCAAATTGGTGCTAAATTGCTGAGTTGCCCGACCAGCACTATTGAATTATGTACCTACTTACTTATCTATTTAAATCAATAAAAAAAATACTTAAAATACTACTTATATTTTCGTTAGATACTGTTTAATTTTCCGAAATACTGTTTATTTTCCCACTTACCATAATATAATTACTTTATTTCTTGTACAAAAAGTTGGTACCTACCATGTAAATGGTTTAATTAAAATAAATGGTTTGAGTTTTCAACTGTGTATAACGTGAAATTGTGCCTACGTGCTCATTGAGAAGTAAGCGCAAGCGCTTTCGATTGAGATGCGAACAATATGATAGTAAATCGCTATATTAGTAATCTGACTCATGGCCCCGACCGGTTCCTGAGAACTGAATGAGTATGTGATAAATATCGTTTAGCACACCGCGAATGCGTAAAACTGTGTCAGGCGAACTCAAACGGATGATTTTTCTGCCTAACTTATTATGAAATACAGACTAAACTTCGCGTATCGATATTAAAAAAAAATATTGTGGTTTGTATGAGATTGAAATTGATTGGTTTATGGTACACTATTTGCAAACATTTTTTTCATTCATGCTTCTAGGCTCGCTTTGGCGTTAATGGGTGACTTCAAATTCAAGAGTCATTTATTCAAAATAGGCTGAGAATCAGCAATTTTCGAACGTCAGAATTACATAAAATAGTCCCCCAAAACTGCCCGCCCTTCACCACCTCCGCTTCCTAGTGTCTTTATTCAAGGCGAAAATAAAAAGCGAACAGCCGTGCTATTCTGTAAACATCTCACGGTGATAACTTGGGTGAAGTGAGCTTTGATGTGAGCTGTCATTGCACCTAATGCTAGGGATTGACACTATGGATAGCTCACTTCACCTCACATTTCACGGTGAGATGTTTACAGAATGGATCGACTGAACCCGAACCCGAATGAAAGCCTCCAGGCATAAAGGACGTGCCGGTTGACTCTTGAATCTAGTCTAGACCTCTAGTTAGATATAAAAATCCAGCTCCTTGCGATGCACTGATCACTATCACTATCATTACAGTCCCGACTTCAATTTATGTTTATTACTTATCCGTTTTTTAATAGGTACATACGTCATGGACTTTTTGTTAATGCTAACATTGGCCTACGAATGCGGGTAATTACGACACAATTTATCATCGTTACATTTATTTAAAATGTTCCTGGTAACTGGTTAGTGCCAGTTCAACCAAAGTGTTGTCATTCAAATACGTAGTTAGAGGGGTTAATTATTATGATCGCATGAGTTTATCAAAACACACAAGTAATTATGCTGATCATTCTCGGATCATTATGAAATAAGAAAAAAATTAGAATAACAATTTTATATGCTAGGTATTTTGTTATGAGGCGTAGATGGCGGTACGAGCTTGACGCCTATAGGCGGGATTGGTCCAGATTAGCGCAGGAACGTGTTGCAGAGTGGGAAAAGAATAAAAAAACCGGCCAAGTGCGTGTCGGACCACGCACAATGAAGGGTTCCGTAGTTAGGATGAATTTATCCCAATAACAAACTTAACATTGTAGTTGAAAAACATGTCATCCCATACGGAGTGCATGGGAGATCATGTTTATCAAACTGCAAATTTAAGTTGGTTGATTATTACTCGTTAACCTGTACAGCCTACTTAGCTCTGATAGTTTTCCTTTTAATTTCGTAATATATTCTACTGCTGTGATTTTTTTCACAAATTCAGGTACAACCATTTAGCTGGCACCCCACACACACTTGACTCTAACAAAAATTTTCAGTTAAAAGCTTAATATTTCGCAAACGAATCCCTAAATCTAAAAATAGTTTTCACAAACTCACAATATTTTTGAACTACTTTTACAACGACACTCCACACCATGGGATAGATGAAAAAAAAAAACATTCTACGTAGAGGGGAGGTTAAAAACATGTTTTTTTTTCATGATTTTATTCTATCACCACCACCACTACCACTACTACCACTTACTTTTACCACTTTATCGCGACTTATATGTATACCCATGCTAAATTACAGCTTTCTAGTAATTACAGTCTCTGAACTAAGTCGCGGACAGACACGATATTTTTTTACGACCTTTCTAACGATACCCCACACCATGAGGTAGATGAGAAAAAAAAACCTTCCCACTTTACGTGTAAGGGAGGTAACCTAAAAAAAAAAATTTTCCTTGATTTTATTTAACCACTTTGTCGGCATGATTAATATCATACATATGCCAAATTACAGCTTTCTAGTACTAACCGTCTCTGAGCTAAGCCGCGGCCTTTTTTACTACGGAACCCTAAAAAGGAGGCTTTACAGTGGGACAACACAGGCTGATTTATTTATTTATATTATCGCTGCGTGTTTCTCAGTAGAGAAGCCAAATGCCTTTGTAAGACCATTAAAAAAAAAAAATAGTTCTTCATTTTTGACATTGACATAACTGTAAACTTGTGTGACAGTATTTACTAAATGGCGTTTTAATTTATAAAACGTTTTTTTTCGAAATAAATGTGAGGTGATAACTACCATATAAAGTTTATCTTTAAATAATTAACTGAGGATTGCGTAGAAAATGAGTAGCTGGAGGAGTGCTGGACTGAAGTATGTTTAAGACCTATTTTATCTTATATCTAAGTACCTGGGAGACCGACCTCTGCTCGGGTGAAAATAGAGAAAACAATTTTTCCCAGAAATGATACCTAGCTAGATCGATTTTTCGCCCCCACCCGTGTTCCTTCAGTTGCCTGTACATTGCCAGGGCCACGGTATCCCTTTCGGACTTTCCCGCGACCCCGGCAGGCATCGGTCCTAGCGGACCCCGTCAGTTGCGCTGAAATCTCTTTGAGGCGCGCGTGGAACACAACGCGCCGTCGACCCGGGCCTGGTCCATAACGGACGGCGAGCATTGTGAACCCCTTTATTGCAACTTTCATCGAAATCGACAGAGCCCCGTTTTCGAGAACGTGATTGCAAATTATATTGCCTATATTGCTCATTAATTTAATAATAAAGGTTAAATGATAGGATAGGATGAAAATTAAACGTTGTTCGTTGGTAAGCGCATCACATAGGTAACAGTTTTCACTCATCGCTAGAAGGGCTGGTGCGATTTGGCATTTTTTTGTTTTAAAGTGGTCGTAGGTAGTCCGAATTGGGTTATTACAAAAAGAAAAATTAAAAAGTTGCCGGGAAAACTGAAAGTACATTTTATAAGGGATTTCTGTAATGGAAACGTCTTTAAATCTATTGGTACATAGGTATTATAAACTAAAGTCGTTTTTCGTGTATGTCTGTGTAACCGCGTTGTTCTTCTAAACCGCATCAAGATCCGTTGCGGATCTTGCGTTTTCACTATCATTTAGATATTAGGTAGGTATCTTCCGGAAGGAATCCTAACTAATATTATAAATGCGAAAGTGTGTTTGTTTGTCACGCTTTCACGCTAAAACGGCTGAACGGATTTGGATAAAATCTGGCATATGGGTAGACCATGACCTGGGTAAGGACATAGGATACTTTTTATCCCGGTATTCCCATGGGATCGAAATATATGCGGGTGAAACCGCGGGGCGCAGCTAGTTATAAATAAATCTTACAAGAATCGTCATGGTCATGGAATACTAAGTTTTGTAATTCTATAGAATGACTCATAATTTTAATATAGTGACTCGATCGACCTGATTTAATAGTGGCATAATTATCTACCTTTGACAATAAATACACGCCAACACAAAAACCTCGAAGCTAACACTAGAATGTCACAATGCACTTTAACAAATAACGGTATCTAGCCGCAACACGGTGACACTGCAATGGATAAAAGGTCATAGCGGAGCGCTAGGTAACGATGCAGCTGACGAGCTTGGGAGACGAGGGTCCAGCACGGCAGTCTGTGGACCCGAGCCTATCGTACCCATCCCCTTCAACCAAATACGCAGGTGGCTACAGGAGTTCATCCACACGCAAGCGGGGAACTGTTGGACCCCGATACCGGGCTGCAGGCAATCCAAAGAATCTATACCATCCTTGGATAGCAGGCATTTATTACGCTTGGACAAGAGCGGCCTGTGCTTGGTGACGGGGACCATCACCGGCCACTGCTCGCTAAACAAACACTTCTACACAATAGGCATAACGGACAGTCCTCTGTACAGGGAGTGCATGGAGGCTGAGGCAACCGTCGCACACGTGCGTCACTAAGTGTGGAAACCAAACCCTATAAAATAGAACATAGACCACGCCAACACGCTTTCTTGCTGAAAGCAGAACCTACAGAACTAAATCTGTTACGATCCTTACGTACATCTTTTTGTGGAACCTTGCCACTTACTGGCACTGGCGAACTTAGAAAGCTAATGAAGTCATTAGCTTTCTAAGTTCGCCAGTTAAATAGAAACTAGAACTTAGAAAGCTAATGAAGTCATTAGCTTTCTAAGTTCGCCAGTTACCGTTTGAATAGACATCTGTGCATCATTTCAGTTATGTGAATTACTCTAACATAGCTGCGAACGTTTTACGGAGATCTCTTAAGGGCGAACATAAAGAAGCCGCTATGAAACGTGGACAGTCTACCATCAGATATTTCTACTGGTTTAATGGAGAAATGTTAGGTAAGTAACTTGGTTTCAAATTAATTCCTCATCCGCCTTTCCTTTTCAAGTCATGATGGGATTGCTTCAAATATACCCAGCTGGTCTCTCTCATCCACGTCGTAGGAGCTCGCTGGTTGCAAGCACAGGACCTGTCGATGTGGCGACGCTTGGAGGAGGCCTATGCCCCGCAGTGCACTTTTTTCGGCTGAAATGATGATGATATCCATCTGTGGCAGTTGGCAGTTATCAGTACTTCAGATGGAGCGATCGTATTCTTGGTACGGGCCGCCCGCGCCACCCAGCTCCATGTATAGGCCATCTTAAAAGGTTTGAAAGACTGAATGCTGGCAGAGAACCAAGATGCTGTGGCCCAACTTGGCAGAGGTCAATATCCAGCAGTGACCTAGGCTATGTTATTTGACCTCCACAATCATAATCCTAATTAATATTATAAATGAGAAAGTGAATTTGTTTGTTTGTTACGCTTTCACGCTAAAACGGCTGAACAGATTTGGATGCAATTCGGCACATGGGTAGACCATGACCCGGATTAGGACAAAGGATACTTATATCGAGACTTATGCGACTAAAACCGCGGGGCACAGCTAGTTAAGTATATTACTGAACACTACGACACTACCATTATTCACTGATAAATAGCATGCGCCTAATAGTAGCCCGGTCGGCTTCTACGCTCGTGAAGAAGCACCAATCATGAAGATTGAATCGCGTGCGCTCAGCCTTGAAATGTCGGTTGTAATCTCGACCAAGATTGCTTTCCCACAAGATTTGATCTGGAAAAATGTTCCACTCGATATTCGAGGTCGCATTCCCTAATAAACTTATTGTAATTTGATCTAATTTGTTTCAGCTGCAGGGGAGAAACCCAAACAGTTAGATAAGGACAAAGCTTGATATCGTACCCAACGTTATATTATAAAGATAACGTTGGGTACAAAAACGTTAATATAATTCACAACTTAGCATTTCTACCTCGATATTATTATACATTAGTGTTTAATGAGGTAGGTATTTTATATCCCAGAGTAATGTTCTTTTCAAAACGACTTCAACAGTGAATATTATGTTTTTGTTATATAAAATAACAGCTTATAGGTTTACATACTTGTTAATTATCTTTGTTTCAATAAAGAGTTCCGATTAATTTTATTATAGCTTTAGTGGTCGTTTATAGTCAGTACAAATATTTTTACATCTGCTGTACACCCACACATGTAGCGCCCTCTATAAGTCTGCTTCCCTAACCTTTGTAGTATCATGCATTCATACTCTGCAAACAGCGCCATCTAGTAGGTTAGGTATAAACTATACCTAACCTACTAGATGGCGCTGTTTTAAAGGAGTGTGGTAAGGCAGCCCGCGAATTTCTACTACTTTTCGTAGGTTTGTTGTAATTTGCAGGTAGAGATATGAATGAAATCGATGTTTGCCAGTCAGTGTTAGGTTGGATGTTGATCAAAATATGATTTGGGGCTTTCGCCTGTATACGACACCGGAACCGCACCGCGTAGATTTTACACTCATTCTCGGATATTAAATTATTTTTTAACATCTTTCGGTTCGGCGTTGGTTACGGCGTCATGTACAAGAAGCCTTAAACAAATATGAAATGGCTTCCAATAGTTGCAATAACATTCTATAAAGGCAATATTTTCATACATGGATTTTAATGTGCTCTGATCCATTCCCCAAACAAAAAGACAGATTTCTTAACAACATTTTATTACATTAATAGCACATTCAATTAAATACAGGTTATAATAAACCTATTCAGTCAAATTTTGCCATACAATAGGTATTTGTATAAGCCGGCTTCGGCATTGAAAGAACATCGCTTAGAGCTACGGAAACAGTAAAACAATGGCTTTAGGTCAAGTTGAAATTCGCAAAAGGCTTAGGAGTTTGAGGGGTGCTACAAACGTGTTCGGGTCGGCACAATTCGAGTTAAACCAAGCGGCTTTTCCCGAATATATGTACCATCGAAGAAGTTCATATCTAACCACCCGTAAGGACTATTCTTGCTTGCAGCGCTCGGCGGCTATAGCACCGGGCCGGTAACAGACGTGGTTATCGTGTTCACGGGATTTTGTTTTGAAACTGGTTAGATATGAACTTCTTTGATGGTACATATATAAAGGGGTATTTGTAATATATGGTATAGACAAAATTACCCCAGGACTCTTATGCGAATTGCAACCATTTTCAAGCAATTTGTCATTTTTTTATGATGAATAAAATCATAAAAGCATTTCTAATTACTCGAAAGTGGTAGATATTTACATAGGGGTCATTTGGTTGCAAATTACCTCTCCTACTTCCCCTTAATGGATTGTCGACACATTACCGATAACCCTGTATATTATTCAATGTTGCCGCCTAGTCCAGCTGTTCCGAATTATGCCGAAGCAAACAAGCGCGTAGCACGCCTAACGCTCTGGCTGAAGAATCAAGGTTGATGGAGTATGAATTAAAAATGTTTGCTCCATTCGCAAAATATACCTATAGAAGTACCGTTTTCAATTGAAGAAGCATTTTCTAATAAGAAACCGGCTTACCAATATACAATATACATAATTAATAAAAAAAAACTTTAAAATCTAAGACGACAAATATTTTCTTTGCTGTTGGAAAAGGACTTAAGTTTATGTAAGGCTCTCATATTATTTATAAATCTTGGAAAGTTTCGAAACGTAAGAGTATAGAAAACGGGAAGGTTAAAAACTGGCGATAGTACCTTACAATGACGGGGATTGATTCGTGGAACGTAACATGAAACAAATTCGCCAAGTTGTTGTGTTACATTGCATATATGGACGGCTTGTGGTACTTACATTTCATTTTATGTTTCACAAATCTGCATTCGGCATGAAATACCCGAACACCGTGTTTTGGCACAAATTTTGGATTTCGTTTGTTCATAATAAGGAAATGGATGTGCCTGTTGTAATTTTGACTGTAGTACTGTTTGCGACTGTGTGTGCAATCATTTTTTCCAAGCTTTGCTTCATAACAATATACTGAATGCAAATTTAAGTGTCTATAATACCTCAAACTGCTTAGCACGATCCTCCGTTATATAGGTATAAAAAAACTGCAGCATTAATTTTGAAATAAATACATGTATCGTAAAGTTCAGGAATAAGTACGTGTTTGACGAAAAAACGATTCATACAAAAACTACCTTTTGGAAGGGGTGACTAAAATCAGTTTTTTTGTAAATATTGATGTCCAAAAGTGTCATTCATGTGCCTAATTGAAATAAATTATTTGACTTTGACATACAATTCTCTGGATAGAAAAAAAATCCTAAGTTACCTCCAAACCGAACAATAAAAGTATTGGTACCTATTCAAAAAGTACTTCAAATTAGCTCATGAAACTTAATAACTGAACTAACTATAAAGTATATACTATGTTCATTATTTATTTTAAATTACCATTATTTTCGCCGAAAAATAAATTGCCTTAACTATAGGCGCCTTGGAGCCTTCTGCCCGCAGCCGCTCAGTACAGTCAGCGAGATAAGGACTGAATTTGAGCTGAGGTATTATGGACTTCAAACAATGTAAAGGTAACTTGTTACATTTTAACAGAAGTAACACGGTCAATAGAATACATTTCACATCAAGTTTGAATATCATTTAATTTTATTGCTCTTACGTCGTTTGTATTCTAATTTGCAGACTTCTTAGTTCCGGGAAGCGCCGTAAACGATCAAATAATCTTCAGTACGCGGCCGTTGCCAAGGTGCATGCTCAGTGTGGTTTGATCATTATTTTTGTGGCAGTTTTGAAAACGTGAAGCTAAAAAGTTTGACGACCTTTATGTCATCCAAAAACGCGCAGGGCCCACGTGGTGGGTTACGGTCCACTCTCACTCACAGAGAGGTCTGTGTCCCAGTAGTGGGAACTTTACATGAAGTTCCAATGTATTTGATCGTTTACAGGGCGCTTTAGGCCGCCATTACACATGTTAGTTTTCCTTACATAAGTTGCTTAATTAACTTACGATAAATTTGCCATTTTTAAATTCTCCTGTAACTTGCTTATTGTAACTTCTTCTTACATCTTACGCATAAGTTACTTACATACATTTTACGGAAGCAACTGACATGATTAATGACGTCCTTAATCATAATATTATATTGTTCTTAAATCGATTCAGAGGGCATGTGAATTATTTATTGCTCTTAAAGTGTCGTTGTAAAGGACAAGTAATATTACGGAGTCTTCGATATAATATTACTAGGCACATAATAATTATAACCAATAATAATATATATTTTCTATATCATGGAATTACTTATTATAATCTATCTACATATTAACTATTATAAGATGTGATTTGGTGAACAGATTATATTTAAAACAGTTCAGTGTAATATTGATAGGGAGCTTTTAGAATATATAAAATACCGCACTGAATTATCCCAATGCAAAAAAGGTAAAAATACCTACGAATTAATTTACTTTTTTTTCCTCTAAGAAGTCCTTGAATACTTCTAATAGTAGTTCTACATATAATTATCTTCTATTGCGATCGATAAAAGTTACTTCATATATTTCCAAAATACATATGTATAATATAATAATTATCTTATGTATAAGTGAAAATGTCATTAGCACCAAGTCAATGAAAATTATTTATGTTGATTTGATGACATCCTATAGCTAACTTTAGAAAAACAAGTACCCAAAGACTTCTCCTGAATAAATCCTACACTAATGCCCACATTTTATTTGCATTGGATTTTTTAGAACGATATACTGTTTCGCTAAGCCCCCTAGTCAATACTCTGAGCGATTATAACAATCGTGATATTGCTTGATATTTCGTTGCCTGCGCAGGCGCTGTTCTATTGCTGCGTGTTGTGCACCGAAAGGCGACACACGTTAGCTGTGTGTTTCTCCGTTTCCTTGTTTATTTTGTTATTTGTATTTTGTGTTTCACGAACTGTGTTCAAATAAACTTTATTCTTTCGGTCCACTACAGTACAAGCTGAGCTGTGAACCATGGCTATGCACAGTTCACGACGGCGAACATTTTTCTCCCCCCACTCCCCTGCAAATAACGCACGTTTACATTAGGTTCGTAACGGATACTTCGATCGCAATTTTTATTAGTCGGTGACCCATAACGGGTGTGAACTGAACAACAATATTCACACTAGTCGGTCACCGTATATAGGCTGTCATCAAATACGGCCCAACCACGCATGTAGTTCACGACGTCATAAAATCACGCATGCGTACGTAGTGAGTCCGTGCGCAGCAATGGAACAGCGTTTTAATTGTCTTCTTATAATTACAGATAAATTGAATGACGTTACTACAATAGTTTAACCTTATAATATAATTTACACGAGTTGAGCTAAGATCTGATTTTATAATCTAAAATTTCTAAACACTACAGCCAGTGCAGCTGCTTATGTATATTAAAAAGGACTAATGATTTTGACTGCATTTTTACGTGATGTTTACTCCAAAATGAAGCTGTAACATTAATTTCTTCATTTCAGACTTCTTTGTAGTCAAAGACATACATATTTCATTGTTCTCGCAAAAATGCAGTAATATCCCTACTATAGTAAAATTCATAATAGGTTAGTGTCTACGATGAAAAGGACAAGTGTCCCCTCCCTCAATTTGTTTCAGACTAATGGCATCCTATCTACGATCAAATATTACATAGATAACATACAGAATATAAAAACATACATATTAATTTGTTATAAACGACAATAGATTTATAAAATATATTAAGATCTCGAGATAATCAAAATAATTTCGTTCTTTGTATACAGAAGAAGTAGGAGTTAAAGTAATAACTTGTGTAATACATAATCTACTAACTGCAATAATCAATAAGCTGTAAATACATAACAAAAGTTTAATAATATTTATAATATAATTTTGCACATGCAACACTACTTCACTGATATAATATAATCTAGCTATAAAATTGCAAAGGTTGGATCTTAATAAAATTCCAAATATTTTCTATACTATTGACATGAGTACAGAACACATAATTATTTATATGTTATATTGCTTAGCACGGTGAGACGCGGAATAAACTCACTATAATTATAATCAGACACATACTATTGTCAAAGTGAACGATTGAAAAAGAGTATTTTATAATTTACTATTTACCCAACCTGTCTAAAATTGGATTTTATAAACTTCATCAAAATAGAATGTTCCCATATTCTCGTAAGTTACACTGCTTAACCGTTTGGACCGTTTACAAATTCAGTGGCCATTCCAGATGCCTCGTGTGAACTGAGTGTGTGGGCGGTGGACACTGAATTGGTAACGAATGCTTTACCTATTGATCTTCGTTCTCTGTATCGATTCGTTCAGCCTCGGTGTTGACGACCGGGCTCTCAGCGTCGTCGGCGATTGGCGCGGACCGTCGGCATCGTGGGATGATGCCGTTGTACTCGCACATGCCTAAGATCAGGACCCCGAAGCCGATAAGGTGCTGCCAGTGGAAGTCTTGCCACATCACTGCGAGTGATACCATCCAGATGACGAAGGTCCTGCGGGAACGTGTGGCGTTATAGTTTAAGAAATAGTAGTTTAGATGGATCTGCGAAACCAACCGCCCAATCTGTCATGAAATGACGACTATAGTTTGACCGAGACCACTGTTCCGCGTCTTAGGTAGGTGCGCGGCAAGACGGGGGGCAGCGCAGGCTGCCCATTCGTCAATGCTCACGGCGTGCAGCGTTCCGCCTGCCGCTAATTCGTCAACACTGCTCCGCCGGAACAGTGGTCCCGGTCAAACTATAGTATAGATGTATAGAAGAAGAAGATATACTGAGCCGAACATAAAATAACTGGATTTAGTCTTGCATTTACCCCAGTTAAAATGGTTCCAATGGTCACTAATATTATTTTATTTTGTATGTTTTTACCGTAAACTTCCTTCTCCCAAAGTGGGTAGGCAGAACGCCAACTGCTAAGATCCTTAAATACTCCTTTTGCTTCGATTATATTCATACATTACGTCATATACGCACGCCGGTTGTGAGTACTACGTATGTTATAATTATGATCGTATGTTTTTGACCCTCAATTTTGAAGGAAACATGGAGCATAGGCATGTGTTATGAAAGCATGCCTAGGTCAGCCAGTAAGTATAATATTGGTGCTAAGGTTACCTGATGGAGTCTAGGACCATCCTAGTGGTGGCTGACGTTTCCTTGGTGACGCTGATGCCGGCGAAGTTGAAAAACGCAATCGAAACGATGGTGCCCATTGTTGCTAAGAGAATGAGAGGGTTGTTGCCTGAAAATAACATTTTTTTTTAAAGAGTGTTCTTGGAGTTTTTTTGCCCATTATTCTCCATAGCAACCTACTGCGCTTCGGAATGGGCATCTAGCTTCCTCTTTCTGACTGACCGACTCCTTGACAGTTCAAGTATTAGTTTAATCGAAATAAATGCTTTGTGTTTCAGGTTGTTTGACTAAGAAAAATATTGCATAACTTTGTGAAAATAGGCGTGTGTAGCAACACACAAGGGGGGTCGCCTTTGTTGTTCAATAGATACTACTGAATCGAATGTGTCGACCAGAACAAATGTAGTATCGAAGAACTTCATATCTAAGCGGATTGAAAACAAAATCCCGTGAACACGATGACCACATCTGTTACCGCTCCGGTCCTATAGCCGCCGAGCGCTGCAAGCAGAAATAGTCCTAACGGTGTATAGATATGAAGTTCCTCGATGGTACGTGTAGCACGCCTTATATACTTTAAATTCTGCTCTAAGGCTATCTCAGACGCATGCTATACTATTATTTTACTCCTCTGTGTATTACAGATTTCAACATTAAGGCGGGTCCAAACCAGCGCACACGCAGCGCACGAGCACGAACCGTGCACGCTAGGCGCCTCGAATGGCTATGGAATGGACGCGCGTCACATTACGAGCGCGCATGTTGTGAACGGTTCGCGTGCAAGGAATTGAAACGCAATTGAAACTCGCGCGCACTAACCGTGCACACTAAGTGGCTCGAACGGTCTCGAACTACTGAGCACATCCGAGGTACCACACGTACACGGCATGCACGCGATGCGTTCGCGAACGAGTGTTTTGACTGTCCTTTCACGTGAACTATTCGCTAACCGCTCGCGAACATGTCCACAGGTGTCCATACTATGTTCCTAAGATGCACGCTAACCGCAGTTCTTGCACGTGTGCAGGTGTGGACCTGCCTTAAGTGA
Source organism: Agrochola circellaris (assembly GCA_914767755.1). Classification (NCBI taxonomy): domain Eukaryota; kingdom Metazoa; phylum Arthropoda; class Insecta; order Lepidoptera; family Noctuidae; genus Agrochola; species Agrochola circellaris. Next base: position 18,732,937 of record OU611840.1, on the reverse strand, counting down.
CGTTTAAACAACTGCACACGTGTTGGAAAGTAATACTTACCGTATCGTTTACGCACGGATCTGCGATAAGTGTGTAACAAAGAAATTAGATGGCAGCTTTAAGTACTACTTTAAATGATAAATTGATCATAAAATCGAATGTACTGGTATGTAGGTACGCAAATGTCGTCACAATTGTATTAAAATGGTTAAACGGTAATAATGGAATACATTACGAGACTACTACTCCGCATTATGTTCGTTTAGAGTTTTTTTACACACTTTTAGCCATATGGATGCGGTTTTTGCCTAGTATTAGCATTGGCGTTCCCACTGCCGGGACACAGGCCTCCTCTCTGTGAGAGGGAGTGGCCCGTAAAGCATCACGCGGGAACAGTCGGTCGATTCTGTAAAAAGATCAAGTGAAACTAAGGTGAAGTGAGCTGTCACTGTCACAAATCGACCGGCAGGATGCTAGGGATTAACACTATTGACAGCTCACTTCACCTAAGTTTCGCGGTGATTTTTTTACAGAGTCGACCGGCAGGTCGGGTTGATAGATGTCACATGTGTTCGAATTTTGTTTCGACGACTTGTTTTTCTTTTTTTTTTTATCTTTCACCGTTTTGAGAGCAGTAGTGATTGAATAAATTAATCAAAGTAAAGTGCCACACTGGGTTCGAACCCAATCAATCTGCCTAGCCTTTTCCTAACTATGTTGGGGTCGGCTTCCAGTTTAACCGGATGCAGTTGAATCCGTTATTTTACATAGAACGACTGCCTATCTGACCTCCAGAACCCAGTAACTGGGTAATACAATACCCGTTGGTACGACTGGTTGTCAGACTTTCGGGCTTCTGACGACCCGTAACGACTGTCTAAGACCCACAAATGACAGCCGGGACTGACGGTTTAACGTGCTTTCTGAGGCTCGGAGTCTCGGTATGTTAAGATGGTCACCCATCCACAGACCAACTCTGACAAGCGTAGCTTAACCTGATGGATCGAACCGTGCGGTTGTTATTACTTAGCCATGAGCTCCTCGAACTCTTCGCTTCGAACCCGCGACCTACTAGTAAGTCGGGGCAATTACCGCTGGGCAACCACTGCTCCGCTCCGCCTTATGCCTCAGAGTGTTAAAAAGCTATAGTCTATTGGGGTGCATCTAAAAAGCCTTTGAAATGGTTGAGCTCACCGATCTGCACTAATCCATCGATGGCGTCTTCCATGGTGCCCCTGGCGTTGTTCCCGAAGTGCGGGGGCGCCGGGGTCCAGTAGAACACGACCAGGAGTGACGACAACACCGAGAAACCGAACACGCCTTCCCAGCCGACAGCTTGCAGCGGTGGAATGTTTAGTCCTGAAATTTATGATGGGGAAAAAATTATTACAAGCTTTTATTTAGCTTCAACTTTGCGATATTGTTTTCTACAACTCTCTCTGGGCCTATAAAGCTGATATTTAAATAATTATCGATTTTTTCTTAAGAAATTACATTTATTTGTACGGAATCTCGTACGGTAACGTGATTGTTGCAGTCATTATCGTTTTCGTAAGAGGGAACTTTTTAATTGTTATACTGTATTGGTTTTGAAATCTATAGATAGTATAAAACTAAGACGCATTTCGTGTCCGATCTTCTAAACTAGACAATTGATTTTAATGCAGGTTTGAGTAAAATACATAGAATTAGCACAGATATCTCGACGCGTTTACGTGTTAATATGGCACCCCTGAGCAGGGGCCGATAACATTGAGATTGGTTATAAAACGAAATTGTTATTCCAGATATGATTAATTGCCAGTTATGTTAATAGACATTTTTATATTTTTGCTTACAAAAGAATGGTTCATATACTCGTTACCATCTAACTACATCATTAAATTTTATATTCACCCGAATTTTATATATTGCCTGAACTCAATACTCAATACTTTATTGCATTCCATAATGTGAGATAAAACAGTTGGTATGTTAGACATTGTATCAATCATGGACCCTGTCGGGCACAGCAAAGTTAATTAAATGATAATAGGAGAGAGGATGAAGGCGCTTTTTGTTTAGAAGAATTAAATGAAAATATATTACTTTAAAATGTTATGTAGCTTCTTTGGTATTTATATTTTGTATCATAATTATATTTAATTGCGTAATTATAATCCTATTTGTATGAGTCTATGTGTATGAGTCTTAATATTTGGGTTTAATTTATTGCATGGTTATACTAAAATTATAAAAATATTCAAATTATTAGTGTGTCTTTATTATTGAAATGAGATTTAATTAGCTATTTATTATAATTAATTTAAGTTTATAATATTTACGCGTTTTTAAAATAACTTAATTTATTAATTTTAATTGAAAATTAAAAGGAAATTTCGGTATTATGTCAAAATGTCAAAATGTTTTTATTGTTGTTGAAATTTATCGTCAAAGTATTCGTCAATAGTGTAGTAGCTTTTAATTATTAGGAATTGTTTCAATTTATTGATAAATATATTATTGTTATTAGTATTTTTAATGTATTCTGGTAACTTATTGTATACTTTAATAGACATAACAAATGCACTGGAAGAATGCATTTTTAATCGTGAAGTGGGTATGTTAAGTCTATTTTCATGTCTGAGTGATATTTTAGTTTGAATATCACCTCTTTTAGTATAGAATTGAGGATATTTTCGTACAAATTTACAAATTTCAAGTATGTAGAGGGAAGGCAGGGTTAATATTTTAAGGTCTTTAAAGTGGGGTTTACAGGAGTCAGTTACTTTGATATTCATTAAAATTCTAATCATTTTTTTCTGCAGAGTGAATAGTGTCGGTGCGTCTGTGCTATTTCCCCATAATATAACTCCATACTTTAGCCACGCGAATGCGTACGCATAATACGTAACCAGTGCTGTTTAGGTCGGTTGTTTTCTTAACTTCTCGGAGGGCATATGAGAACTTGGATAATTTCGTTCTAATTTTTAGAATATGTGATTTCCAATCTATGTGTGAATCTATGTCAAGGCCTAAAAGTGTGAATTTATTTACAGTTTCTAATTTTAAATCGTTATATTTGAAGCTAATAGTTAAAGGGTTTTTTCCATTGTCTATTATAAAAACCGTAAATAATATATTTCTACTACATATAAAACATGATGCTTAGTCAAGCACAAAATGAACGTCTACACGAGCGTATACTCATAATTATATATTGATAGGTTTTGGATATTCAATAAATGTGTTTTTTGATGTGTGAATTTTCGTCTCGCTTGCCTGCAATCTGTGGGAGTGATTTCATGATAAGGGACGGAAGTGTGTAACAGGAACCCGGGGAAGCGCGCGCTATTTGAATTGACCAATAAGCGCGCGCGGTGCTAGAGTTGGCTCTCAGATGGTACCAACACATTTTTGATGGTGATGGTGATGATGACGATGCTAATGAATATCGTTTAGGTATGTCAGCCAAGACGACAGATTTTACACATCATATGCGAATAGTGCCAAATTAGTAAAAAAAAAAAAAAAAACTGTATTACACGATTTATATTTAAACGACTATTACTTTAAATATAACTTAATAAACGGTGTACAGTCGGTCGATTCTGTAAAAATATCACCCTGAAATTCAGGTGAAGTGAGCTGTCACTGTCACAGAATCGACCGGCTGATGCTAGGGATTCACACTATTGACAGCTCACATCACGCTCACTTCACCTAAGTTTCGAGGTGATATTTTTACAAAATCGACCGGCAGGACATGGACGCGTAAACTTATACCATGAATTCAGCTCATGATTCTAAATCCCCCAGCGGTAGCTTAGAAATGTTTACTCGCCTACTTAAAACAAACCGCCAACTGTGTGAAGGACCACGCACAATGAAGGGTTTCGTAGTTGGGATGAATTTATTCTAAAAAAAAAACGTAATATTGTAGTTGAAAAAACCTCCCGTACATCGATATGACGTCACGGTCAATTCTCCAACTGCAAATGTAAGTTTATAATAAAAAAAAACAAAAAAAATAATTATGTGGTAAAACTACAAAGTAATAAACTGACTTTTTCCTTTACTTGTGCTGTGAGACCTTGCTTCTTGCCACATTTCATGATTCTAGTTCAACGAAAAGTTTTGATTTATTTGCGAGTACCAAATATGTCGCATAAATGGCCGTATTTTTTATTGCGTTGACTTAGAAACTTGATTACCAAGTGCCAAGGTACCGTAGACCTACGTATTTGATATTAATTTCAACTTGATACCTCCACCCGTTCTTGAGAAAAAGGGTTTTGGCAGACTGACAGACAGACAGACGGACAACGAAGTGATCCTAAAAGGGCTCCGTACGGAACCCCAAAAAATCTGCTGTTTCATACAAAAGTGCAATACCTAAACGGTGAAAATGTACGACTAAAAATTTAAACCCTGGTGGATCTAGAATCATAAACTGAATTCATGGTAATACATAGTTTGCGTCCCTTACACCCTGTATATTGTGCAAAAATGTCAACTGTTTACCTATTAGCACAGCACAGAGTAGTACAGAAGACGCAATCCGCATTTTACGTATGAAGCTACAAGTACGCGGAGCGTAGCGTAGTCAGAAGATATAAGTTACGCGATAGAAAGAGAAGCAGTTTCTAGGTGAATATGCGCTCGACGCGCCGCGCTGTAGGTAATTAGCGTTGTGCGACCTGAATTGCACTTTATTGTGTCGTAGCAAGTCACTTTTTATTTAAATGATTTTGCGCAGTGAACCATCTGACTAATCAAACTAATCTGTGCTATTAGGTACATATGGTTAAAACTTAAAAGGATAAAGCATCAACAGACAGACAGACGGCGTAGAATTAGTGATAGAGTCCCGAGCCGTTGGCACACTTCAGGTACGGAACCCTAAGAATGGCATAAGCACAATGAAAGTTTCCCAGCCCAGCACATTATTTGTTAAAACCAATTTACAGAATAAACATGATTTATCATAAGCCATACCTGTAACGTATTTTTCTTCATAAACCATCTGGCAGGAGGAGATGACCTGAGCCACAATGATGAGCAGGTCACCGGTGATCAGACTGTTCCTGCCCTTGGCCTCCCCAGGAGACTGGTATAAGGCATCAGTTACTCCTACCACCACGAGACCGATGATCACGCCCACTGAAATGGAAAGATAAAGTCATAATTAATAGGGATGCCAGTTTTTACCGATGTTGTCTATCCCACATGAATAGTGTATTTTATAGTCACAGTTTTTTTATTTGTTTTCTTTGTTCTTGTATTTGTCAGAATATTGCTACAGAGATGTTACATAGTTTTAAATTTCATAATCAGGAGTCAGGGACTTCACACTATTTTGTAGCCACTTTCTTGTGTAATAAAGATTATTATTATTATTTTTCAATTTGTCAACAAATCTCGGGACCATAGGGTCCCGGTCCTTTGGAAGGCGTACGAGGGGCCGAAGCCAACTCGCAGAGGCCCCATAGACAATTTTTAATGGAATGCGGAATGAGGCACCAACCGACAATTATCCCTGTATGCACTATGCAAGTGCACCCAAGGACAACCCCCGGTTGGTGCAGGACTATTGTAGAACATGGAAACAAAAAATATTGGGCTATGGGTTTGGGTGGGTATACTGGGTTGGTTACCTAAAACTATGGAAGGCCTATGTCCCCTGCCTGATCAATGTTAAGATATACACGGATAAAATGGCAGGGGTTTATTATTATTATAATATTCTGCCGTTTCCGGCGTTTCCGGGATAAAAAGTCGATGTCACACTACATAACGTAAGGATTCATGTTTTTATATTTTTATCATAGTATCTACATGTAGAATTTTCCAAGGAGGCGAGTGAAACAGCGCGCAGCAGCAAATTTGTAAATCTACAACGCACAGCCCAAATCGCTGAGTCTAGAATGCGCAAGAGTTCGTTATATAACCAAGGTGAGCACTAAGCAAGGTATTTTCCCCTAAATGGAGGATGAATATCTGTATGGAAGGTAGTCATTTTTGCCGATGGGAAATTCCATCGGACACGTCAATATTTCAAGATGTTTTTTAACATTTCGCTCTATTCGCGAATAAAAAGGATATTATTCTTTCAACAAAGCGACAAAATTTCAAAGAGCAAGCGCAAGATATAGTCGGATTGAATATAGTCGTATCAAAATTTAACGATTGATGCCAATTGCCATATTATATGTATCTCTAAAATTGGCTTTTACTGTTGCTAGGGAGTTTTTCGCAGAGCACTAGCTAAGGGATCGATACACGTATCGCGGTCGGTCCGTGGATGGATGACGATCCATTTCATACAAAAATCTACGAATGATATCCGGGACCCGGATATCATTCGTAGATTTTTGTCAGTCCTTATGGATAGTCAAAAGGGACCAAATTCTGACAACCAGTCTTACCAAGGGGTATCGTGTTATAGCTTGTCCATTCTGAAATGACGCGCCTCACTAACGCATTTTACGGACACGGTAATGTGGTAATGCGGTAGTAGGGCGCGACATTTCAGAGTGGACAAGCTAAACCCAGTAACTGGGTTATGGAGGACAAATAGTCGGTCGCTCTATGTAAAAATACTGGTATTCAGCCGTATCCGGTTAGACTGGAACCGACCCCAACATAGTTGAGGGAAGGCTAGGCAGTTGATCATAATGATGATGAATGCATTTCAATTCGCTTACGCCGTTGGTTAAAAATACATGACGTGGCATACTATAGTATATCGGGTGTAAAAAGACACTTTCCGAAGCCGAAAGCCACATATTCTACCCATTATTTGCATCATTTTTTTCCACTAGACCATACCTGGGAATCCACTGGTTCTGGAGATATTGAAGGTCAAAGTCGTATTTTTTTTTTTTACTTTTTCTCGAAATTGAATTCTATGCGATAATACGAAACTTTTTTCCAAACAAACATTACCTGAATTTTTGATTTATCTTAACAGATTACGCATTTGAAGTTACAAAAACGCAATGAACAACAAGTACCTACCTACGTAGCGTAGGGGCGGAGCTTAACGAACACTGAATCCGTTCATTCAAGTGTGGGTTCGCGTTACATTGCGCGCAATAAAAACTTGTTTTTTTTTATAAAAAAAAAAAAAAATACGGTTCCCAGCAATAATTTTTGCGCAAAGCTACTTAGCTATACGTACAGTATGCGTAGTTTACGGCTTTGTGATGTGTCTTTTTACACCCTGTAGGTACTAATTTAAATTAGTCATACATATATTTACTTGTTTCTAATTGTTTTATAAGATTTGTATGCTTGAACAGGCATTGTGTGACAGTCATATGAGCATTTCTAAGATACATTAATATATGCTTGAAAACAAGACTTGCAAGTAAGATTATAGTTTCGATGCGACAACAATGCTCAAACGCATCATGTTCATAGCAACTGGTAACACATTACAATCAATTCCGAATAATTATGCAATGACTCATTTGAGTAGATAAAATGTAACAAACGGAACGAGCAAACATGAGTCAGTCGACACAGATGTTAAGTTCACATGTCAGCATATTGTACCTACCTATTCATTATTAAATTCACTGTATACATAGCTATGTACATTTTATAGATTTACTTAGAGAGTACTTATATTCTAACTTTTGTATAGAATACTCATTTGTTGATCAGGAATCTGTACCTGCATGCATGATGACGCCTGTATTTCATGCAATGGTGTATTCCAGTTAGATTATCCGTATATTTATCCCTTGCATATTTCGTCAAGTTTCATATACACCAAGACCAACATCAGACGACTCGTTAAGACTCGTACAGACCAGCGCGACGCGACTTGAACAATACAATTTCTAAGAAAACTCACGGTATAACAATAAACGGTGTCGCGTCGCACTAGTCTGAACAAAGCTTTAGGCGTCTGAATAAAGGGTTTGATTCAGAAAGCGGCAGTTAAGACTCGTACAGACCAGCGCGACGCGACTTGAACAATACAATTTCTAAGAAAACTCACGGTATAACAATAAACGGTGTCGCGTCGCGCTAGTCTGAACAAAGCTTTAGGCGTCTGAATAAAGGGTTTGATTCAGAAAGCGGCAGTTTTGGACCCGGCCCGTATTGTTAGGAGGTTCCTCTCTCTGGAGCCCTGACCTGAGCCGGTAGCTTGGACTCTGATCTAGATACCGGTGGACTAATATTTTTTATACTTTTAAATGTTTTTCTAGCAAAAGACAGAATTGTGAGGAAATTGGAGATTTATAGCCTACGCTCACTGGCGGACGGGTCGGTAGAGTATTTTAAATTTATCAATTGAATTTAATACTTATCCAATCGAAATAAGGTATATATTTAAATGCTCGGTGATCGAGCTTGGAGCATCGTAGCGCAGTTTTAGCATTGGATAAGTATTAAATTCAATTGATAAATTCAAAATCCTCTGCCGTCCCGTCCGCCAGTTTGCGCAGGCGCTTATTGTCCCACTGCAGAGCAAAGGCCTCCCCCTTTGCCCTGCAGTGGCAATTCAATACAGTGTAGATAGATTAGATAGGAATGTTTATATATATTTACCTATATACAAATGTTTAAGAATATGATTTACATGTATTATTTCATTAGGTAATATTTTTTTCTTAAATTTACACCATGCAGAGCGAATGCATCTCACACATCAGTGTTAACGGAAAATATTCTAGGTACCATCGCTCCGGCTAGTGCCTAGATTCCTAGAAAACATCGCCATTCTAAAAGAAATTCTAGAAATAAATGATATTGAATCCCTTCAATATCATTTATTTCTAGAATTTCTCTCCTTCTCGAGTGAGATAGATAGTAGCAATATAAAATAAGCTACAGACATTATCGATCGTAAATCAACATAGGTATTCTAGTACATGTGCATACATCGCAGCGTCCAATTATATTAACGTCCGGTGAGGGTTGCATCACTCTTCCTTCCGCCCGCCACCCTCCGGCATAAACAACGCAAGTACATGCGATGTGCGGGCACCGCATTAAATGTCCAATACGTAAATTACATTTTAAACTAAAAAAGATAGTGAATTAGGGAAACATTACCTATTTGGTAAACAAGCACGGTACAGTAAGCTGCACGTCAGTGGTACCGAACGTTTAATCGAGCTTGAGCTCGCCTAGCATAGTACGGAGTTTTATAACAGGCAAGCTTATACTGGCTTTTTTATCGTGCGGTATCGTACTAAGATCACGACTTTCGCAGCAATGGTAGCTATGAAATGCACATTTGAGAGACATGAACCAAGAGTTCATGAGACAAGATTCGATTTGAATTACATCGAAAACTGCTTCGGACGAGCCATAAAAGTCTTTTGCTACATCAAACTTTTACAAAAATCATCAAATAAAGAAAAATGCACTTTAGGAGATTATTGCATTCTTCCCTTAACGTATTGGCTGATTGATAGCTCTTCGGAGTATCTTCTAGCATCCATAATCAACACAATAATATTTTTACTATTTCGTAAGTTGATTATTTTCGGAAACTATATTGAGACCTTATTTTGTTTTCAGTTTAACGAGCTCCATCGACAGCTACAAGATGCTTGTCAGTCGATCAATTTCGCGAACACAAAGAACATAATCGCAGTGTAGGCACTTAAACAGTTGCTGGCAGATCTTACAACAAGCAGGCTGCTCATCTGTTAGTTAGTTATATTGCCGCCGCCTAAATGACATGTGCAATTCCAAAACATCGAAAGTGTGTTGCTATCCTAGAGACAGAAATATTTGTACACCGGCGCGGGCGCCATAACCTTTAAATCAGAAGACAACTATGCTGTTGGGCAGAAAAAATTGGGTCGGTGGTATTTTCCCGGAATAGCTTTTCACAAAAAGATCTACTGTTCTTAAAAAGATCAGCTTCGTGGTGCAACGTGGCCTGTGCCTTTGTCTTTTCTTGTTTCTTCGATATGACAGAGGCTTTTGCCAAGGTAATTATGTAAGTAAAGTAAATTACACAAAGCAAATATGCCATTGATAAATATTTTTGAGTACTTAAACGGATCAAGTGAACTGCGTACACAGGGCTAATGCCAATTCGGAGGTGTAGTGTGGGATCACACAGGGTGGCTTGATTTCTCCAATTTGGTTCACTTAAGTATATACATACAGAGTTATTCGGGAGCTAAGTTGTAGACTAATATTAGCTACGAAGATGATATGGCGCTATTGAGCTCATGGGTCTCAGGCTTGACAAAACTTTTGGAAGTAGGCGAAGAGTATATTGTGGAAACATGCCAAAGATAATGAGGTAAATAATTTTGGAGTGAAGTCCTCAGAAGTTTTCCTCCCATTAAATTAGCAGGGAATATCTCAACAATTCAAGTATCTCGGCCTCTTTGTTACCGCGGGCCGAAAACATGATCAGCACGCGTAGCATGATCAACGTAGAAACGAAGAATAGACAAAATAACAGATTGTGATTGTTTAAATGTCATTTTGTCTATTCATCCGTCGACAAAACTCGTTTCTACGGCGGTCGTGCTACGCGTGCTGGAAAGGGAACTTAGAGTATTGGCGGTTCGATGCAACATGCTTGTCCGGTTCGTAGATTTAAGATACATTCAACTACAATCATAAAAATCTGTGCTTGATAGGGATCTCTAAGATATAATAATAACCGTGTCTTATGATATTTCAGTCACTGCGTGGAGCCATGCTATTCTGTAAACATCTCACCGTGAAAACTTGGGTGAAGTGAGCTGTCAATAGTGTCAATCCCTGTGGAATGACAGCTCACTCCACGCTCACTTCACCTAAGTTTTCACGATGAGATGGTTACAGAATAGCACTGCAGTTCCGAGTGCGGCTCACCTCACCCGGATGACGGGCCGAAGCGGGGGTTGTGCTGCGCGGCGCACGGGAAGGGATGCAACCTGTACGTGTACAGAGGTCGGATATTGATTTATAAGGGGCTGCAGCATCCGACCGCCCCGGGCAGAGTTAACTAGTACCTGATAATTGAGCTCAATACTACCTTGTTTGTTTGCGTCCGGGCTACGATGCTTGAACAAAACAAAGTAATGAGTTATGACGTAAATCAGTACAAACCTTGCGTCTTAGGTTCAGATTTTGAACTTGTTGCATCTATCGAATACGTATTTTACAAACAGCCAAGTAGTTACATTGAAAAATGAGTTTTTTTTTTGGCTGCGTTGCAATCCTTTTGTTCCACAAATTCGCATCTAAACAGATAACGGCATTGACCATATACAATGTAAGTACTATCGAAGAATTTCATATCGAAGCAGTTTGAAAACAAAATCCCGTGAACATGATGACCACATTTGTTACCGCCCCGGTTCTATAGCGGCCGAGCGCTGCAAGCAGAAATAGTCCTAACGGTGTATAGATATGAACTTCTTCGATGGTACATGCCCTAACTGTTGCACGTTACAGCTATTCAAACATAGGAAAGCTACCATTTTTTTTGTAATTAAGAAACATTGTTGATCTATCTCAAACGTAGGTGCCAAGTCTTAAATTAAAATGTCTTCTCTTTTTAACTTCGATCTGCTCCTTATAGACAAAGTCACTTTAAAAAGAACGTACTTTTTTGACGAAGTGATGACAATTGAACGTTGTATTTATAGTAAACCAATCGATTACAGAGTATTCCAATACCCATAAAAGTTGGCAATAAGTAATGAATCGAGCTCAGTGGCGTGCAATTGGAGATATCTATGACCAGCTGTGGACTGCTATAGGCTGATGATGAGCATTGCATTGCACATTGTCAAAACTCAATCATTTTTACTACTACAAGTTTAGATCATTAGATATACACAATACCGCTTGACCCATCTCATCATTGGTTATGAAGTTATCAGGTTGTTAATAATTTGTAAAGATTTTCAGCATTATTCTTGTATACGGAGCGAAATTGAAATTATTGCCAGCCTTCCAGGTGGAGAAAGTACTCATGAAACTAAACCAATTTTAATCTTTGGGCAACTCCGAAGTACCGATAAAAAAGCTGTTGCATAAAAATGCAATATTTACCAACCCAACAGGTGGTTTTTCCGCTTTGCATCGTTTGCACGAGAAAGCTGTTCATATTCATGAGCACTTTCACCCCCTTGGAAGGATGCCAAAAATGTCAAGTTCACCCCAGTAGAATGATGCAGCGGGGATGAGAATGTTGAGATAGATTTGTGGAGTGATGAGACTGGATATAGAAAGAAATGAGTATAAAAGAATAAACTGTTTGAAATCGGCGGCAGTGACAGAAAAGTTGAATGGAAATTGTTTGGCTTGATATAGGCATGTGATCAGGAGGGACGAAACGCATATGCCTAACTTGAGTGATGAATGATAGATTGTATGAGTAATGATATTGAAGAAAAGGTAGTGAATGATAGCGGGAACGTTGATAGGGGAGAATGGAAGAAGAAAACGTGTTGCTCCGAGCCCAAGTAACATGGCACAAGAGCAGGAAGGTGGAAGGATGACCCCAGTAGATATAAAAACTTTAAACAATTACTAAAATTAAGAGTGATTTTCTTAATAGTACCTACTAATAATAATGAACTTGTGAAGCGATATTCATTTCCTGTGTATCGAGTATTTTTTTCGCAAGGAGGTTGTATAGCATTTAGATGGAGGTCGAATATATTGGTGTGTTCTAAATTCAAACACCAAAATAGTGATAAAAAAGAGCTTTTTATTCACTGTTTTCAGTAAATAAAATAGGCTTTTTAGAGGGGGAATAGTATAAAACAATTTTTTTTTCTATTACGATGCAGGGCGAATCCAAGGAGTTTCCATCAACTTTTGTAATGGAACGCTAGCGGGGTACAGCAGCACCGCTCTAGCGCATGCGCGGTGATGTGTTGGGTGCAGGCGCCATTCATACGTGAAGTTGTACTGAATTTCGTGGATTTATTCTTGATGAACTTTGATCTTTTATTTAGTAGGTTCAATCCCAATGTATGAGAGTAGATAAAGTAGTGTATGAAACTGCACATAACTAGGTATTAAAACACTCGTGTGATACTATTAAAAACCTCGCCTACTGCTCGGTTATTAAACACGCACTCGTATTTTAATACCCCTCATTATGCAACAGTTTCATAAACTACTATTATTTTATAATAAGCTGATAAAGATAACATTAGCATGACCTCTAAATTCCTTCACCACACATATTGATATAATATTCAACTGTTGGTCTGTATTTCATAAAACCCGTTGATTAATAAATGCCTTTTCACCTAATTTAACGCAATAGATTGGCACTGCTTTCATATAAATTGATTGAAATTAGTATTGTGGGTTTTTTTTAAATTTTGTGGGTATGTGACTTTTATTTCGTCGTCATCCTGCTTTCTCCGTTGTCAACGAATTGCTAATAGCAATCGACCTCTGCAGTCCTTCGATATCGTCAAAATGTCACCGGTTTTAGGAGAAGCAAACGACTTCATATCATAACAGGCTTAATGTATACATACTACCCACATCTTGGTGAAGTATTGTGTGGCGCGTAATTGACTAAATAATACTTACAAAGTAAATGACGCCCGCATAGCTACACTCTTTAGAATATATTTTATTGAATGCATCATGCAGTCACATGTGCACGATTAAAAATGATTATAAAATAGTGCCCTCAATTGTACTTATAGACATATCTATTTTCATAATTATGGAGTCCACAGTTTTCCAAAAAGAGTCTGCAATTGGTATCAATGGGCAAGTTGTGCATAGCGTGAGTATGTTTGCGTGTTGCCTTATTTTGTTTTTTGTATTGCGATTGTTTTGTCAACATCTCGTAAGTTTGCGTCTCCTTGTCTTGAATGTCTTAAATCGTTTTGTATGACATCGCCGTTTCTGAAGCGAGCATATAGCATCATATGAGTCAATCTATCCACCTTCCTAGCCTTTTCCCAACTATGTTGGGGTCGGCTTCCAGTCTAACCGGATATAGCTGAATACCACTATATTACATGGAGCGACTGCCTATCTGATCTTCACAACCCAGTAACTGGGTAATACGATTCCCCTTGGTAAGACTGGGTACGACTGTCAAAGATCCACGAATGACAGCCGGGATCAACGGCTTAACGTGCTTTCCGAGGCACGGAGGAGTCTCTGTATGTAACCCATCCACGGACGAACCCCGGCAAGAGTAGCTTAACCTGATGGATCGACTCGTCTGGCTGTTCTATATAGAGTTAATTTTTATAAAAGGTGGCGCGCACCGCGAAATCTTGTTCGTGGTGGCGCATGGCGAACAAAACGGTGCTTGGGATATGGGCGAGGCATTTGCTCAGCAGTAGCATATTTCAGGCTAGGAAAAAAGCAATAGTTTTTGAAGAAATGATAAAACACTTCGCTTGAGAGAGCTCACTATGAAATAACGCCATGCGAATTCATACATTTGCAGATAGGTCTCCCTATCTGCAAATGTATGAATTCGCATGGCGAAGCAACATCCGAAGCCCTCTAATTAGATCGAAATTTAATCACACAAATCACCAAATGGACGTCAAACCAAAACAAATGTCTTTTGATATTTGCATAATTGGAAACCTAACCTGTACCCTAATTACGTAATACACGATCAATCAGAATCTGAACCGTTTTGAAACAGATTGCTAATCCATTGCTTCGTACGTTCGAAAGAAAAATCTGCTCAACAACGTAGGTAAATAACACAATGAATGTTATTGACCTGTCAAATTGAAACAGATTAGTCGGAATTGTCAACGAAAATGTGTTGCGTAATTTGATAGCTGTTTGTGGCAACGTAATTATTATGGCAGAGCAGACAGGGGTTCGCAAGTAAGCTCTATAGTTATAGTAGGTACCTATAATTACAGTACAGCCTTTGTAGTATCGAGAATTCGAGACTAGTATACATGCATGTAGCATTATGGGCTCCGGGCAGGTCAATACTGTACCGTGCAACGCCCTTAAGGGTAACAAACAACCTAAGTACGCTGCACTTGAAAATCAAAGGGTCGTTGGGAAAAAAAATCGATAAAAGTTGATGAGATGTGACCGTAATTGTTTTCGCACCAGCCAAGGATGATAGATATTTTACAATTGAATAGATTATTTGTAGATTAAGGAGACTTACTTTTTCTGTTAGGTTTTTAGGTTAACATTCATGACCTACGGCATTTTATTATAGTAGGTAGGTAATGCTTTTTGAATATGAATTAACACTTGATAAATGTCGGGGAAACAATAACGATTATTAGAAAAAATAATCAATACATATACAAAACTACTGAACATAAAAACATGGCGGCGATCAAGGGCTTTCTTAGCGGTTAACTGTTTGAGCTAAAACCTAGCTTTAGACAAGAAGGCATAAATAAAATATAACCAAAGTCACAAAAAACTGCAATTTGACCTTGTTGCACATCCGGCACTTTTATAAAACATTCGTTGAGCACTTTGTCAATTGTCGCCAATCGCCAGGCCGCGGTCATTGGTCGCGTCAATCTAGGTTTAAAGTCTTGCGATAGGCCTTGGAAATCAAGAGTGCCCACTTGTCTCGTTTAGAAAGTTTTGAGTATGAATAGTATAAGAGAAGAGAATAGAAGAATCAAAGACTACATGATACTATATGAGCTCATATAATTGTTTGGATTATTTTATTTGACTGTAAGTCAATTTATTTTAATTTTTGTTTTCATTTATTGTTGACACAATCTACTCATTAAAATGTTTTTATTTTATGAGTTGATTGCAATTTGTGGTAATGTAAATTATTTTTCCATTTAAAGCACTATTATATACAATCAAGTTTTTCCGACTGAACAGACAGCTGCTGTGCTGCTGGGGAGTTTATTGCGCCACTTCTTCTTCCCAGCTTAAGCACTAGGAAGTGGTGAAGGGCGGGCGTTTTTGGGGGAATGTCTTATGTAATTCTGACGTTCGAAAAGTGCTGATTCTCAGCCTAGTTTGAATAAATGACTTTTGAAATTTGTTTTTTTTTTTTTTTTTTTTTATCTCGGTGGCTATAAGAGTAGGAGAAGGCCAAAGAAATGATGGATGGACTGTGTGAAAGATGATAGGGCTAAAAAGCGGGTGACTACCGAAATGACTAGTAATAGAGAAGTATAGAAGAAAAGGATATGTTCTGACCACAAAGGATTTGAAAAAATGGAAAAAATGTGACAATATAAACACATTCAAACGCAGATTGGGGCAATACATCGCGGCATCCGAGATGAACTGAAAGTTTTAGTTTATTCTGGGTGTTGCGGTGTGTTGCCATAATCTGTGTCTTAGAATGCAAACATCCGATTCCTTTTTTTTTTTAGAAGTCAATTAATAATAATATGTCTCCAACACCCTAGAAGTAACTAATATTAATGGTACCTACTAGTTATAATCACTGATATAATGTCTCCAACACCCTAGAGGTAACTAACTAATGTAATTAGATCACTAAGTATCTCATTGTAAGCGAACTGTTAAGTTCTTATGAGAAATAAAGTTCTTTAAACCTAATAAATAGGCATACGGGCAAGAGAATAAGAATGGTGATGACAGATGATAATAATAATAATAAGTTCCGGCGGAACACAATTTTTTATATTTTTAAATGTTTTTTATAATTATAGTTTTTTAAGAAATATTTAAAAATGTATTTTATATGTTCGAAATTATAATAAGTTAATTGTTTTAACAAAAACATTATTATTACTTAAATTTATTATTATCTCTACCTTTTCCATAATCAAAATCTTGGTTCCAATTGTTCGTACTACTGAAAAAGACATGTAGCGTACAATTTGTAGCGTTAATTGAACTTTATCCGTGGGTATTAAAGTAATTTTTCCAAAAACACATATTTGTTTACATGCTTGAAAACTAAATTGCAGGTGCAGGATAATTGTTTTAAACCTTAACCCTCGGATGATTCTGAATTCTTGCGCTAATTCTGTTACTTTTCCTATAACTAGTAGGTACTTACATATTCCAACCCACTCCCGGCGTACGATACGCCGGTCCAGGAATGTCATGGACAGCACAGCAACGAACACTATGATAGATCCTCGGAACATTTGGAAGCTGCTCACGTATGTCAGCGTCAGACCGATGTACATGATCGATGTTCCAACCTGTGTGGGACATGAAAATAAAAGGCATTAAAAAAAATCAAACAGATATAGGAAAATACATATTTTGGTACCTACCCGCAGATTACTGATAGTGAGAGAGTGTAAAGCTTCGTGCAGACCAGCGCGACGCGACACCGGCTATTGTTATACCGTCAAGTTTTCTTAGAAATTGTATTGTTCGAGTCGCGTCGCGGCGTCGCGTCGCGCTGGTCTGCACGAAGCTTAAGTCTAACTACGAAAGTGATCTAAGTTTTTTGCAATGCGTTGGGTTGCAGCGCAGTCCATCCTAAACTGCGCTAGTATTCAGTGAGAATTTTATTTATTATAAGGTAGCTTCACAGCTGACAGTAAGTATAACATTATTATTGTTCTAAACATTACGGCAATTACTAAGTGACATAATTATTCATATTTGTAGTGTGTTTGTGGTTTGGTGACCAATAAAAATTAAAAACGTAATGGTTCAGTATTTTTTTCTCTAATACACATAACTGTTCTACGAAATTTTGACGGCAAGGTGGGCATCGACACTTAAATAGAAGTGATTTCGCTTTCTTTCAAAATACAAAGTTCTTTTCTAAAATTAATTGTAGTAAGCAGCAGTATAAATACATATTATGTAGCATCATGGCCAGAGAGGAGGCCTGTGTCCCAGCAGTGGGAACACTATTGGCTGATTTTGCTTAGGTATACAATGTCGGCCATGGGCATGTGACCGCCCGTATTTTTCTGAATATTCATGAAAATTTACGAAAGTTAACTTTAAAAGAGGGGGTATCTTTAATATTTTTCATGTTATTAAATTTTTTATTTTTTGAGTAGCGTGCGCCATATCTCCGATGTTATTTACTCAATTTGGATTGTGTTTATTATTTCTAAACGCTTATGAGTTATTTTATCGGATTAACTAACATTTAAAAAAAAGATTTTAGAAGAATTTTTTTTCTAAAAAAAAATAAAAAAATATGGGCTAATTATTAATTAAATTCATAATTAGCCCATAAAATCACAGGGGATTTAGTCACAAAATGAATATTCAGAAAAATAATGGCGGTCGCATGCCCACGGGCGACATTGTATTTCGGGCGCTATCGCCAGTGCGTCAAAACGACAGTCTCATGATTGGGACACCCAGGACCCCATACGATCAGAAAGAACAGAATTGAGCTAAGTTTTAAAAGTAGTTCGCAAATGCAGTCGGGGCAGCATTATACTATAGTTACCGCATTTTACCATGGCAATAGCTATTAGCATTTTTTATTTCTAAAACTAATTAAGGTCCGTTAACGTCTGAATCAATATCTATCGTTATCTCCAATAACGAAATGCCATAGGTACTATCGAAGAACTTCATATCTAAGCAGTTTGAAAACAAAATCCCGTGAACACGATGACCACAACTGTTACCGGCCCGGTTCTATAGCGGCCGAGCGCTGCAAGCAGAAATAGTCCTTACAGTGTATAGATATGAACTTCTTCGATGGTACATAGTTTAATGTTTGGGTTCCTACGGAGACATAATTAGGGAAAGCGCAATGACCGCTATTGCCATGCTAAAATGCATCAACTAAGTATAGTATTTATTTTATTTTATATTATAGCTGTCCATGACAAGCTAAAATCAAAATATAAACAAATAGATAAATCCATCTATACATAGATCATTGTATAGATAATCCAAAGTCGCTTTTCGTGTGTGAGACCACTTTGATATCCTTAACTACACATTAATAATATATTTTGATGCAGTTCTCACCATAATTTACGAGTCAGTGGTGCAGCTAGTCCTAAAGGGGCCCTGTATAAAAACATGTTGGGGGCCCTTTATACCCGTCTGCCCAGAAGCTCAAAAGGATGGTACTGTTTTTTTAAAAAAATCAATGCAATGAAGTGAGTGAATTTGACCATTCTGGATTAAGATTTGGTTAAGTTTTCATTGTGATTTTAATTAGAGGATTGAAGAGCGAAGTGAGCTGGGGCGAAAGTTGGAGCATCCTGACTCGGATAGGTTAAACTGTCATTGTGATTTTACTAACAAAATGCAGGAGTTCTATGCGAGCTCGAAAATTTGAGCATCCTGCCTTGGATAGGTTTGATTTTACTGAATGAATGCAAGTGCTTGAGAATTGGACTGCGCCTGTAACTTGAAGCCTTTGTAACCTATAGACAAGATCACAGTAAATTTTATATTTACATTAGGTAGGTATTAATTCATAACAGGCTTCTTATCAATAAAAAATTGAGGTATTGGATAATATTTTTACGAATTTTTACTTAATACATACCCAAAGCTACAGGGGCCCTCACGTATGTATTAAGTAAACATTCGAAGAACAGAGAAGACAACAGAGAAGACAAGTAAACAGAGAAGTAACCGCCGTATGAGCCGTATCAATATACGGCTCATACGGCGGTTACTTCTCTGTTTAGAGCATTTATTTTGGAAGGTTTATTTATATAATATATGAGTAACTAACTTACGATATAGCCCAAAAATCACGATTATTTAACATGTCGCCATGGCACCCGTGTGAAGAAGAGGCGGGTCGCTAATTGAGTAAAAAAATGAGATAAATATTTAATTAATCCTCTAAAAACTTGTTGATCTTCTCATGATGATCGCTTTTGATCTTTTGAATACTATTTGGGCTTTCTGGCCTTTATTCATAGTTGGTCGCAGTAGCTATGCTAGGGCATCCCGAGCAAACGCGCGAGCCGAGCGAACGAAGCGAGCGGTGTCTCGGCGACGGCCGGCGAGACTTACGTGCAAATTTGGTCGCAGTTACAAGGCTAGGGCACATCACAAAAATACGATCTAGCATATTAGCATATCGATTTAATGTTTTTAGAAAACTTAAATGGGAATTAATTGCTGTTTGATTAAAGACATGTCATAAAAATATACAACCGTTTCAACGTTCTCTATATTTGGAATATCTAGGCCATCCGGGTGTTGATATTTCTGTTCCAATCAGCATCAGTTTGACGACTGGGCAGTTGCAAGCAATGCAATATGTAGGAAGGCACCTAAGCGCTGTTATTGATTCATCAGCAAACGTCTACCTGGTGGCTGGATATTTTTGCTTCGGCCTAGTTTTTAGATATTCTAGGCACTTATAAACTTTGCTTAGAGGTAGTTACAGTTAAATGGTAGTGACGAAGTTCTACGAAAGTACTCCGACTGTGTAAAAGATATTTTGTTTTAGTTTGCCAATTAAATAATATAATATAACTATCATGAAACCATAAAATTTTCGTAATTATACGCTAACGTTGATAATCTTGAATGAGCGAACTGTGAATGAAAACTGTATAGAATAGAGGTAAGCATACGCAAAGTTATGTGTCGTCGACGACACAACTTTAATTGAATGGGATATAGTATATCCCATTCATGAAACTGCCTTACTCGCATCGTATATCCGATATACGATACGAGTAAGGCACTTTCATGAATGGATGCTTTGCAAACTGTGATGCAACAGGTACATACCTACTACAACAATTTCAGGAAGACACCAGCCGGTCGCAATTGCCTGTTGCTCGAGAACGCTTTACCGAGTATGTACAACGTACAGTTAACCGCACGTCAAAGACAACAGTTGAAACTTTGAAGCGGATTCATTTGATAGCAGCACGGCGGATTTTGTAATTCTAGTGTTGATTGACGTGTGATTAACCGTACATTATGCTCCCGCAAACATGTTAGTGTTGTATCGATCAGAGAGCGCGGAATCTTCGCGATTGACGCCAGTCAGTATTCACAATATTTATGACCGCGTATTTAGCGTCAAGCGCATGTTTCGGCTGTCTGGGGTACTAGAGTTACCTAAACTTGTTCGGGTAGTTATGATTCGGCACAGCCGGGCTGCAAAATAAACAGTTTGTTTATTAACGAGAGGCATTCCCGTAAACCCGCAAAGCGTCTACACATACAAAAAAAAACCATTCAAAACAATTTTTTTTTTTAATATGGTATTAAATTTATACGTAAAAGAAACTCTCTGTACAGTGTACACACGCACTTGTCACACTTGTCTTCCTACGTTGAAAGACAAGTAAAGTGAAGTTTTGTGTTTTTTTTTTTTTACTAAATATTTAAAAAAAACATTATTTTTTATGGTAATATTTTGTTTGGCAAGTATGGATGCTATACTATTGCGAGTTAGCGGGAATGCCTGTCGTTACTTAGGTATTCGATTTTGCCGCCAAAGGCTGTGCCTAATCATGATGACCTGAACAAGTGTATAGCACACCTCACATGCATTGCCAGAATTTTCAAGGGCCGTCAGATTCTGTTTCTAAGCGGTGACGTCCAGTGACACGCTTGGCTTGACTTTGTATGGAAACTGTTGACAATAGCGTCCCTCTCTCCAAGCTCTGTGTTTTATCAACAAACGATACATGCGGGTATGGTATGCAAACAAGTTTTAATAAGTATCATTTTCAATAAGGATGGATCTAGATTTAAAATATATTTTTTGCTGGAATTTCATGTTGATAGGAACTTTGCGATTTTTCAAAGGTAATTATTTAAGACCGTTTATTCTAAAAGTTGTCAACGTCGCTAATAGCTGTCAAATATTTACCCGTTTTTATTAATTTTGCAATATTACTGTATGGAAATATGAAATGTGGCTAAGTAGTGAACTAAAATAGTGATTAAGAAATGCAATAATAAATATCGTTTACACCGAATATTTAGTTTTAGATGTAAAAAAAGTATTTAAACTTTCCAAATGCCTTTTTTTACAACTAAAACGGTTACAACATCAAATTAAATGTTAGAATTGCAATTCATTATTAATATTCTAGTTCGCTAGTTAGCAACATTTCTTATTTCCATACAGTAATATTGCCAAATTAATCAAAACAGCGTAATATTTGACAGCTATTTGCGACGTTACCCACTTTCAGAATAAAAGCCCGATGTTGCATAACCTATTTTGCGTTGTTGCATACTTTTAATTAGTCGAGATTTTTAATTCATATTCTCTATCGCACCTCGTTAGGTCACGAGCTAGCCGAATAGGTATCAAAAAATATTTGGCCAAGGTCTTAAGGAGGCGCCGTGAAAATTGATTGGCTGTTACAATGTTGAAACTAACGTGTTCTGGAGTGTTCTGTTAGACAAATCCACTCCAACCACTCCACAATGGTTCAAATCGGGCCATTAACAGTAGTGTAATATAAAAAAGATAATAAAAAAATGGATTTTCAGTTAAATATTACTGTTTCTGATACAAACTCAAAACGATAAATCATAATATACTTCCATAACGCAAGATAGTATCGGTTATGCATTTCTGATGTCACTGAATCCATCTTGCTTTTTTTATTGCGCTTTCTGCGATAAAATCTATAATTTATATGATATTTTGACTTCCTGACTATGGCTGATGTTCTATCTATGCATGGGTTATAGTAGGTATACATTCGTCTACGCGAGTGGAGCAGAGTGCACAGCTATGATTTGTTCCAAAACTATCTGATGAAAACTTAAACAAATGGTTCAGAAAACGTACCTACTAATTTGTAGTGCCACTTATAAATTGAGTGCTTTGATTTGATTATTTGAATACTTGTTTACTATTGAGGTAAATTTTATAACTTTAATTTCCGCCGATAGTTTTTTCAATCAAAATTTAAAAGTTATTGTTATTCAAACAATAATAAAAGTGGTGACAAATATAGTTGAAACCTTCTAAATACAGATGAATGTGTTACTAATTTCCTTTAAGGCGTAAGAATTTAAACTGAAGAGACTAGACGTTTAGACTTTCATCAGGTCCTTTTGGAACAGACATTAGGTATAAAAGTTAAATTTTACTTACCAGGTCAAACATTGCAGCAGGCATCAGGATAAACGGATTGAAGTTCTGGTTTCCATTCGTGAGGGCATGGCCACCGGTGTTCTTGGTCTTGTAGTAAATTAGCTTGAAAGTTAGGAGGCACAGCATTTCACCAAGAAACATAGCCGTGGCCTAAATGGGAGCAAAACAAACACAAGTTAGATATACAATTAGTCTTGAGAAAAAAGAAATAGGTAAATAAAATCTTTATTGTAGACCAAATGATAAGAAAAGAAATAAGATAATGTGTAAAAATGAATAAAATACCTGCAGAAATGGATGTTCAAAGGGCCTAATTTGCCCATCGGACCCTTTGGCTTCTAACTTGTCGGCCCATTTGGTACTCAAAGAGTTAATGGACCCCGTCACTACTAGCATAACTGCTAGAAACTTTTGGTATCCGGTCCATGCCATCCTGTAAAAGAGACTAGAGGTAAATAAAAAAAATAAAAGGGACTTCAACAAAAGGAGGTTATCAATTTGCATGTTTTTTTTTTTCTTAATGTATTTTCGGAAATAACTGTCATACAAAAGGGTGGCAGGGACATCAACGCGAAAACTGTTACCATGGATACAGTAGGTACATGATTCTGAAATTTTGAAAAAGTTCGTCGGTTATTTAAAAAAAAACAGCCATTGCATGTATTTTGACCGCGTAGGTATTGCACTTTTCTATATTTAACAGCAGATTTTTTTTTAATAACCTACAAAAATTTCAACATTGGGGAGTTCAGAATCATGTACTGAATCCATGGTAACAGTTCTCGCGTCCCTGCCACTCTGTATAGAAGAATTTGCAAAATTATGTTTTTGTTTGAAAGTTAATAAAATTTATATGGGACCAATATATAAATTTTATTAACTTTGCTTGGGTACTTCTTGAGTTAGCTTCAATAATATGTATTTTTCCCATTTATTCTATAGGGATGTTATAATAACTTCCTGTCACTGTTATTTACAGGTAGTGGTATTCCAATAAGTGTGGGGTATCTACCAAAAATAATAACTTTTTTTGAAACACCAATCGTCTTCCAAAAAAAAACACCTTGAATTGACAAATAACTTTATTTCGGAAGTCGGTGTCTTTGGTTTTGAATTTTAGTTTTTTGCCGCCGACTTCCGAAATAAAGTAATTTTTCACGTTGTAGTTTGTTTTTCGTAAAAAAGCCTCAATCCTGCTGGAAACATTTTTTATTTAATTGGTAGATAGAGACTATCCGGGCTATGTAATATAGAAATGCCTATATGGTTATAAAATATGAACTGCAGCAACAGTCGTGAAAAATAATCCTTTGTATATGTCATATCGACCGTTACAGTTGTTTCCAGCAGTTTTCGCTAGCTTTCTCAGTTATAGGAAAGTTTTAGTATATTAAGTTAATTGGTAGAACTGCAGAAGTAATGCAATGTTTATAAAATGGTAAACCCAGTACTTCAAATGGTGTATTTTATATGTATTAGGTACATAAACAAGATAGTTTATGAAGTATGTATGTTATCTATGATAAGAATTGATAGTCAAATTGTATTTTTTAATTATAATGAGCTAAGCATAGTTTGTTTATAGAGAATTAATCTTGACGAGATCAATTAATAAACTATGATAGATTTGCACAATGATGATATCCATGATATCTCATAAGCATGAATTGTTCTTTGCAATTTTTTTTTTCTGTTTTGTCTGCTATCAGCCATAAACATTTATATATTGAGCCATAAACATTTATAGGGTGCCATGAGTAGTCCAAAACCGGGAAGTCTTTGCCACACTCCCTTTATTTAAATTACGGACTGAAAATCTAGAATGAACATGTTTGTCTATTAACTTAGTTATCTTCTAAGCAATAATTAATAATCGCGGAACTTATTCAGAGGTGTTTTAGAAACTTATGAGAGGCTTCTAAAAAGTATTTTGGGTCACCGTCAATGGGCTTCTCCATATATATTACTAGCTTATACCCATGACTTCATCCGTGTAAAATATCTTATTACCCCAACCCACTGCGTCGCATCGCATCGCCTGCCCGCGCTATTACTTCGTTTTCTTAGTGTTCTTTTTTACTTATTTTATTTTTGTTCGGCTTCTAAGGGTTGTAGCGTGATATTAAATAGCCTATAGCCTTCCTAGACTCAAAATCAAAGACAAAAATAATTTTTCAAATCCAACTGGTAGTTCCAGAGATTAGAGCATTCAAACAAACAAGAAATATTACTTTTTAAATAATAAAATTGCTGATGTGGCTAGGCCAATAATAAAAATACATATTATAATAACAGTGGATGTCCTGATGCTTGTTATTGCTAATGACTGGCTTGAGAGAAGAGTGATGTGGTGTGCTATATTTCCCACACAAACTTCATTGTTCGCACTCCATTTTGTTCACAATACAGTTAAGAGGGCCCTTCCCGGTCCGTCTATCGTCAACGCGAGCATGGTCGAAAAGCCTGTTGTTTCATCGAGCGCAAGTGAGAACTGCTAACAAACGAGTGAGAATGCGATAACATTGTACGAAAAATAGTGTGTAAAAATTTGTATCAGTAAATAAATGTGTTTTTGAGTAAACCTTACAAGTTTGTGAAATAAATGTTTGTCATTTAGAATCTCCATTACATACATGTGCAAGGTTTATATGAAGATGTTTTCTTTACATTTACAAATTATGATTATATTATGACCGGCCAAAGTTCATTTAGTTTGTGCAAAAAAGCTGAATTAGTTTCTGATTTTTTTAATTTTTCGCTATCAGAGAAACCTAGACGTAGTGCACAAGATACATATTAGTTTAAATTTTTTAAAGAAAGATGTGTTACAATGCTATAATCACGTACAAGCGTTTGTATGAAAAGTTTGACGGGTTGGCTCTCTCCTAAGGTTTTGCTATAAGTGATTTAAAAGGGTTACTTGAATGTTTTTAGGTTCATTATAAACCTCAAACATGACATGTAAAACAAAAACAAAATGAGAAAATTATGTTGTTTTAAAGGTATTTCAGTATAATAATAACTTGTAGTTAACACTTTGAAGGACATAATGAGACAATAGAAGTTTTATTGTTATGACACCTATGGGCGTATAGTGTCCCTCAAAATGTTAATTTAGTTTGGGTTTAACAACAAGTTTAAATAACCCATATCTAAGTACTATGCCAATCACTACACTAGGCGCCTAATTTAAATAATGATTAATATTATGTCTCAGAATAAGGTCAAAACCACCAAACACAGAATATCTTTGCAGGATGATACTTCACAAACAAAAAGTTATTTTTGATAGTGTTTATTATATTAGTACACATACAGTTTAATTTAGATACTAAACAAGTAAATGCTACATAAGTAACCTAACAGTACCTAGGTACACTTTTTTTATAATGACTGAGCAATGTTTCACCCGTAAAACGTGCCTATAAAGGTCTTTAGATAATTGTGGCAAGTGTTGTTGAACGTGTCTCTGTTTTGATAAAAAATAGATAAAGATTTTCGAAACGGTAGGTAGGTATTTTTTTGGTAGGTTACATTTGCTACTTTCAATATATTTTGAAGAGAAATACAACAAGCTTATTTTTATCGTAAACGTCATCTGTAATAATTTGTTCGTTTCTTCCAGTCATACATGATTATTAGATACAAAGATACACCTTTTAAAGACATCGAGTAAATGAATTATTTTTCTAAGAAAACAATAGACAGTAAGGTTTTGTATTAAGTAACAAAAGAATAACAATGACAGAAACTTTTGCAGTTTTGTCTTGTAAACAATTGAACATCGCAGTTCGGAAAGCAACAACCTACTTCTAAGATTTATTTTATATGCTCACCTAGATTTTCTTTATCCTGAGAGTTCAAAGTTCGATCACGGGTAACAACACTTATTTAGTCCTTTATTTTAATTATTGTAAACCTAAACACCACCAGTGAAGCACTGTTGGCCACTATAAATAAGTTAACGAATAACAAGACAACAAGACAATGACTTTTATGCAGTTTTGCGGCATTTCGTATTTGACGTAACGTAATTCAAAGAACAGTGTTGTCAGTTTATGAGTTTACCATTTAGCCAGATTAAAATATTCGTGTGTATGGTAAGATAGCGTTGTGTCTAACGCGTAATTCGAAAAAAAAT
Organism: Agrochola circellaris; assembly: GCA_914767755.1. Classification (NCBI taxonomy): domain Eukaryota; kingdom Metazoa; phylum Arthropoda; class Insecta; order Lepidoptera; family Noctuidae; genus Agrochola; species Agrochola circellaris. The sequence goes on along the minus strand of OU611840.1, from coordinate 18,705,892 downwards.
GTCTCTCGTTAGCCCTATTAAAAAGAAGTTAATGCTTTGCAATAAATAATGGAACATGAAATATAATAATGATTGTATGATTTTAATAATTCGTAGCAAATCTTTCAAAAGACCCGAGATAAATTAAATGGCTGCAATTTCTTTTTTTATTTTATTGTTTTTTTGCAGAACAAATAACTCTTTCGGTTTGGTCGATACCACACTAGTGGAAGTTTAAATATAAAATATACCTATCAAACCAAGAAGAATAGCTCATTATGCAGGCCAGGTAAAAAAACACGGAAAACCATGGCAATCATGATAGCGTCATTTTTTTTTAAATTCCTTGCTTTTAATGATCGTCTGAATTATTGATGTGTCTGATATGGGCTAGGTACATTCTTTCGAGCAACCGTTCTTCGGGCAATAGTTTTACCAGCAGTTCATTAGGTTGAAGATGATTCGGGCAAACGTTCTTCAGATCTGAGGGTCTAGTGTGAGTTTCGTTTAACCATCTCGATTTTACGCATCGACCGCGTTCGGCGCTCTGATTGGCCCTTCACTGGCCTTCACTGGTGATGGACCAATCAGAGCGCCGAACGCGGTCGATGCGTAAAATCGAGATGGTTAAACAAAACTCACACTAGACCCTCAGACCAGACTGAACTACGAGCGATCGTGACGCACTGAATCGGTCCAGTAGTAGTTTTTGAGAAAAGTGGAAACAGATATAAAAACCTCTTGCAAATACCTCACTCCTATCGATTCAGAACCGAATAGATTACGAATTATTATCATGATAACCGCTGCCGCAATGTAAGATTTTCATACCTTGGCAAAGTTTTTGGTTGGTAAAAAAGCGGGCAGCCTGAGCTAGCCAGGTAGCCTCATGGCGGCACACTCATCATCACCTGTGGCCATCGCAAATACTATGACAGTCAAGAGACAAAGCTAAAATGTATCGTGTGCCAACGGCACCAATATCCTCCAGACAGGAACACATCAATGCTGCTTGCTGGCAGAAAATCCTAAGATTAGGCATTATTAAATAAATAACAATTTTGATTTAACATTTAATGAAAAATTAATTCCTTTTCATTAAAAGTAATATAACGAATATAAGTGAGTACCTACAAAAATAACTAACGCACAGAGAAACAAAGAGAAATTAAAGTCAAACAATGACCATTGTCATTAAAAAATATGGCAGTGACAATAGCGCAAAGGTTGAGTCCCACACCACAACAGAAGCACACGAATATAAAACCGCAGAAGCCTACTCACCTTCTCAGGCAAGAACGTCATGCCGTCTGCATTGCTATTCACGATCATTCTATTCGTTTCCGTGCCGAATCGAAAATCAATCAATGTTATCGGAGGGGTCCTCTAAATGCTGTTCAAAATTTTGGCAGTTTAGACCAAATAGACGCCCACTATTCTTTCGACGGCTATTTGCGGTCTGGGTCGCAAATCGAAATGTGTCATTTTCCACTCGGATGCCTGTCAAATAATTGTGAATAGCTATGCGTGTCTATTCCCAATGTCAACTACCGAAGCGATAGGCTCTAATACCACTGGTACGCCGGCGGTGGCAAGGGTTCAATGAATGGCATCATTGATGCTCGCGATGCCGTGCTATCCGACCTGCCCTCCTGCAGCAAGAAAGGCCATGGTGGCCTGGTGGCCGAGGCTGTCGACAGCTTCACCGCTGTGACACCGATGCGGAGAATCACAAGGTGCACCTAAGTGGAGCCACGTAGCGAGCCGAAATGAGGGATCAATTTCGGGAGTGCCTGATGCCCTTCTTCTATTCTCCCACGGCCAGCAGACGGGCACGCTCAACATCTCTAAGTAACGGTTTACCAGGTTATCCCATTTTATACTGCAGAGGATCACGTCCCACCGTCTCTGGGAGGACAGGTTGTCAGATTCGGATCACCATAAAAGTCGTAACCTATCGTGAAGCTATTTACGATGGGACCTAATCTTCTTACATCGCGAATGAAATGTGGGCCATAATCTAGATTATATGATTAATAGGAGGAATAGCTGAATAGAAGTAGGTATTGTCTGAGACGAGCCTCTGTATTTATTTGTTGTTAAAAAAATGAAATTGAAGAAAAAAAACGCGTGGTTATGTGACGTAGCTAGGAAATGTTGAGCTGTAAACGTTAAGTGAGAAGAAAATCAGTATAGAAATGAAAAACACCATTGACATTTTATTTATTTTATTCTCGACACAAAAAGCCGGGATGTTAACAGGGGTACATCAATAAGCGATAATACATTTTTGACCAGTACAATAGGTTACGTGTACTTAGCTTTAAAGTAAGCTTCTTCAAAATAATGTTGAAAGAACATAAAAACAATGATTTTCATTACAAATGGGTTCCCTTTTACCCAGTTTCTAACTCGGCACGAGTGATGTGTAGGTACATAGATATTAAAAAAATAAAAACTTCGATTTCTGTTGTCTGTCTATTGGTTCTGAATGTTCGGAACCCCAGAAGCCTAATAGCGGACACACGGTCAATCACAATCAAAATCGTTTTGAAGGATAGGTATTGCTAATCCATTGCTTCATAAGTTAGAAAAATTTGTCTGCTCAACAACGTAATTATCGCAATGAATGTTGTTGAACTGTCAAAATTAAACAGATTGTGATTAATAGTGTTTTGCGCATTAAGGTGCTGATATTATCATTGACAATATACATCACGATAGTGTGTAACTGCCCCAACACTCGTCTTCACTCCACAGCTCCTCTGTGTGTTTACCACGTTATGTTCACGCATAAACTGTTGTTTAGTCTGCAGAAATCTTGACAGTTATAGTCAGAACTCCGAGGACCTCAGTTTCCCTGCTGTTCATAAGTATGTCAACATCACGTTTTTGTATCAGATCAGATTTAATCGCCAGATTAATTTTGACTCAATCGCTTTGTAAATAACAATAGTATTCGCGTACATAAGACAAAGCAAGAGGCACAGCAGCTGCACAGCGTTTAAAAGCTGTGGCATTTACGACGATCTTTAACAAGTTGTATATATTTTCGAACATAGTTTTAATAACATCCGCGGCATATGGGTTTCCACTCGGAAAGGCCTGTTCGTAAGACAGCATATTCATCTTCAACTTTTCCAAAATAGTTTTGAGATTGGTGTTATGGGGATTCTGACCATTCAGAATCAGTGTGATCCAATTCACAAAATTAAATTTATACATCATGCGATAGTTCATCTCAGGGTCATTGCGCCAACCCACTTTCTTATAGTCTTCATTTAAACTGTGTTGGATCACAAACTGTATGCACTCCAACTTATGCCTCCTTGCTTGGTCCATGTCCATCTTTGGTGTGTGACCTTTATTATTTCACAATTGCCCTTTTCAATTGACCTTTGCACAGGAAGCCAAATAATCGTGCACGTCCAGACTGTACCAATGCAAGATTTATTTTGAAATTATTTATCGTCAGGATACGTGTTCACGGTGTTCAACTATTCCATATGGTGGCAACACTGTTGAAAATCTAGGAAGCAGAGCAGCCAACCCACCGAAACTGGAAATTTCGGTATGGCCAACCTTTTTTCAATTTCCTACCATACCGAGTGCCTAGAATATCTTAGAGAGTGGTGAAATATTACACTGAAATTACCTACACAGCACGTAAACAGTAGATAAAACGAGAGCTTTCATGGGACATTCCCTTTCGCACACTTGGCGAATGAGAGCTAGACCGAAAGTGTAACATTTGACCGTAACGACACTTTCGTAACGTGACAGCTCAGTGTCGTGACGGTCAAAATATTAGTTCCTAATCGCACGTTTTACTCTAACGTAAGATAGAGAAAACTTTGTCCAAAAATATGATATTGAGATGATTAATTGCAACTTAACTTTGTCCCACTTACTCTTGGCCTATCTTTGATAATCTCGCGCCGTTTTGATGACAAAGGTTTATAAAAAAAATATCCAGGAGCATAGTGGGCACTGCAGGCCGAATATCCTCGTCTTCCGCTTCCACTTCTGTGTTAGCAATCTTCGCAGCAGAAACAGCGGTAGGCTGACAATATTAACGAATGACACAACAGCTGTTTGACCATGGTCCGACGGTTGACATTTGTACGTATCGACCCACGACCGTCCGTTCGAAATCACTATTATGTAGCATGTCGCATAAAGCTAAAGCATGTCACGTGGCTTTCCTGCGAAATGATGGAATCGACATGCCGAAAATAGCTCAACTTGATTTTCACGAGGGAAAAGTCCGAATCGGACAACGGTACCTACATAATATATTTCCATTCGTTTATATGAGTTTGTGTTGTTGATCTATTTCAGTAAAAAAACCTATACTGAGCACAGTGAGCACACTACTGTAGACCTCTGAATATCTACCAATGCTACCTTTGCCTTATTTTTCAAATTTCCTTCCTACTATTTTGGTAATTTGGTAGATATTAGAAGCTCTTAGAAAGTTCATACACTGATAAAGGACATATATTATTTAGGCACTCGAATAACGTTGCCAGGGGGCGCTGTTGGTAAGCATTTGTTTTGCGGGTTTTGTGTAATGTATTGAAAAAAGAGGCTACGTTAGTTCCAATTTTGTCCACGCGCTAAACGGTCCTTGTAATGTAAAACTTTTGTAGCTCGCGAAATTCAAATCTAGTATTTTAAATTATATTAAATTGTAACACTTTTTAAAAGAGTAATTGATTCTAGTCGCCCCTTCCAAAAGGTAGTTTTCGAATTGAGAAGAATGGGCAAGAAACTCTACTTTCTTGCCCATTCTTCTCAATTCGAAAACTACCTTTTGGAAGGGGCGACTAGAATCAATTAAATTTTTTGTAAACGTTGACGTTCAAAAGTGCCTTAAAAGGGCCTATTTGAAATAAATGATTTGACTTTGACTTTGACATTATATTTATCAGTATTTAATAGGATTAATACACGATTCTATGTTCTATGTTGTGGGGTTTGGTTAATACACGATTAATCAACGTAGTAATTCGTTATTTAGACGAGTATACTTTTTAACACAGTCGATTTGCTGTACTGAGTAGGTACATTTCTAGGAGATTGATTTGAAATTGTTAGCTTATGTTTCCTGATACATTTGCTACAGTACTTCAATACCAGCTGAGTAGGTCAATCTATAAGAGTTTAGGCCAATTTCGTTTTAGGTAAATAACTAGATAAGTTAGGTACCTACCTACCTAGATTATATTTTTGATTTTCGATAAAAATATGAGCTTGTGGCGGCATCTACATTACCACATGCCAACTACGCATCAAAGATCTGAAGCAACACCAAATCCTGATGACACAAAAATCCTGCATCGCCCAATAAATTAGAGTTTACTTCGCGAACAGCTTAAAATATTACTTCCCCGGCGTCAATCGTTGGGCAGTTGCCCGCCAGACACAACACCCGTCTGGTCGCAAGATCCTCCCGTTTCTATAGAGGATGAGTGAACTTTACACCCACCAAATTAGGAGTATGAGGAACACCTAATGCCCCTAAATTGGTGACCCCGTGTATGGACGTAAGTGCAGCCTTCGTGTAACTACTTCAGCGTATCGTCTTCATCGTTCCGTCAGACACGGCACCCGTCTGGGCGGAGGATCCTCCCTTTTCTTTATAGGATGATGAGTGAACTTTACACCCTGTTCCTGTCGTTTAAGAACACTATTTTGTTGAGTTGATTCCACACAGTGTCGTTACATCATCATAGCTATTTCCCAATTCGTGTGGGCTTCCAGTATAATCGCATGCAATTCATACTTACTACAAATATTAAGTAATAAGTGGTACTTATATTTTCATAATAAACCAATAATTATTAATTACTAATATTACTATTGTTTCTAACTGTACACAAAAACATGAGAACAGTGCCGCGGTAGTGTCGTTCATTGTCAACGACACCACTGGTAGTATACAATAAATGGTATTCTACATGAATTAGCTGCCTATCGGACTGCCACAGCCCAGTTACTGGGTAACATGATACCCCTTGGTAAAACTGGTTGTCAGACCTTCCTTCGAAACAGGCAGTAGAGCGCACAATTTAAAAAAAACGATTAAAATGACTTATGTTTAATCGACAGGATGTTTCATGATTGAAAAGTATAAAATAGGTACCATATAATTTTAATAAAATGTTTATTTTTTTTGAACGAATTGCTCTGATAAAATATTGGTTTCACTTATTTATAATATAATTGTATCAACTGTAGGTAAATAAAGCTAAGCTTTAGGCTTTGAGGTGACTAAATAAATATGTGTGTTTCTTGTCTTCTCTTCAAATGACGATGCACTCGTGAGGGAAGACCATACCGCGTACGGGCACAGAGGGACATGCTGGAAACAAAATAATGTTCTGTTAATTTCAAAGTTGGGTGTTGTCAGTTACATAGGTGGACGCATAGTAGCAGGGCATCGCCGCGCGCCGCACCCTCTCACACCTCGTGGACATTGACCTTCACCTCTTAATGAATGTACCTTGGACATCGAACTTCGGGATATTTGACCTTGACCTTGAGATGACCGACTCTAAGGAGTGTACTGTGGACATTGACCTGTCACTAGCCCTGGGGTCAAGGTCAACTATCCCGAAGTTCGATGTCCAAGGTACATGCATTAAGAGGAACCCTTGAAGAGTCCCGTGGTGTGACCCAGTAGGATACTCCCACATCCTACCGGGTCCCGAAGGCTTGATTAGGCGATGGTTTTTACTGATATGTTTTCTTATCTTCATAGTGCCCCGTTTCGTATCCTCTTTTTCAACCAATGGTCCAATAGAATTTTTTGATCTCTTTATGAAACAGAATTGATTGGTATCAAAAAAAGTTTGTGTGAAAATGGTTTATTGTCATGCTGACTGTTTTTTTTTTCAAAATCTGTGTATTGAGCCCAACATTTCTCAGAAATAAGGATAAATCCTTAAATCCATCCTGTATAATAGAGTATACAGTATACATCGGACGCGATAACTGATACCATGGATTCAGTACATGATCGGGCATAGGTTATAAAAAAAAACAGCTGTTCCTTACATTTTGTCCGCGAAGGTATTGCACCTTTCTATGAAACAACAGATTTTTTTAAATAACCGACGAAAAATTTCAACGCGGGTGTTCTGTATACATGTATATTTATTTAGTATTCAATTTCAATTATTTAATTGGTTTTGCTTTTTATAGTATCAGTTTCTTTAGATGTAATATTACGAAATATGTATTTTTAGTTTTGATGTTCTCATTTTCTTTTTTTGTGGGTAGTATTTATGTAGGTATGTATGTATGTATTTTTAGTTTTGTTGTTCACGTTACTGTTCTGTTTTTGTACGTGAAGACTTGTGATTGGCTGTCAGTTACATTTACTATTTTTATCCTGTTTTGTGTAGCTGTAAGTCTAAAAAAGAGCTTAAATAAATATATAACCTGGCTTAGCATAGTATAGTCAGCTATAATTATATAAAGTAATGTGCCTGCCTGGGTTTGACGTTCGAACCCACGAAATATTGAAAGTCGCAACCGTTACCAGTGTCCGGCACCACTGCTCGCTGCGATACGTTGGAGTCTCATGTAATAGGGGGCGAGCCTATTGCAAATAGAACAGTGTCGGCCCAGTGGTAATTGGGCCGACTTAAGAGTTGTAGGTCGTGGGATCGAGACAGGCGCTTAACTTAGTGCAAATAATTTCATCACCATTGCTTTCAAAACGATGAAGGAAAACATCGTGAGGTAACCGGCATGTCCTAGAACCAAAAACTCGAACACATGTGACATCTACCAATCCGCACTGGGCCCGCGTGGTAGATTACAGCCAGCTCCTCCCGAAGAGAGGAGGCCTGTGTCTGAGCAGTGGGAACATTAGTCTTATTTTGTTATTGCGATCAACCGGGCACAAATCCAAACTACGGGCTTCAAATAAATGATAAATTCCTGAAGGAAAAACCCAATAACACTTTGCCCGACCTGGAAATCCAACCCAGGATCTCATGCTCAGCAGTAGTAGTTCTGACCGCTAGACCAACGAGGAAATCCTTTTGTAAACGTTATTTATTATTTTCGTTTATAAAAAAATTGCGACCCGCTCCTGCTTCGCACGGTTTTTACGACTTGACAAAACATCAAGATTTCTTAGGTAAATGTAACTTTAATATTAGCGTATTATACACATAAACCTTTCGGAATAAATTCACTAAACGATGGGGAAAAGCTCATCAAAATCTGTTGCGTGGTTTAGAAGAATAACGCGAACATACAGACAAACGCGAAAAGCGACTTTGTTTTATAATATGCATAGATATAAATATACACACATACATACATAAACTATGTACACTCCCATGTATGTAGGTAGACAGATACTACAGAACGCCACCGGCTACAATCATTTCATAGGTACCGAATTTTTTTGCCCCGTAATAGAAAATATTTTCTGCGTAAATGCGATGAGGGTGGCTTTAGAAATATGGGGCATTAATGTATTTGGAAGCTTAAGGAGGATGCGCTAAGGTAGCCCGCGAGATTCAAATTTTCTTTAGTTTTTTGCATTTTGCAGGTCAGGGTCAGGTTTTATGTTTATTAAAATATGATTCGCGACCGTAACAAATATGGTTTTACATAATTATAATCATTACAATCAGCAATACAACTCCATAAGTTAGCATAATTGTCAAATGTCATGATTTCATGAAACAGTCATTCATTGGGATTACATGGACTTAGAGAGTTGTATTGATAATTTTTATGATTATAATTCTATAAATAAACATTTGATACGGCCGCGAATGATATTTAGATCAACATAGAACATGATACTGACCTGCAAATTCCAAAAAACGTAAGAACTACCTAGCGCTTCCCCCTTTCGCCTTAAGGGGGAAGCGCTAGGTAGCCGGTACACCTCACCTAACCATTCGAGGAAAACATACGTGATGTTATTAATTGTTGCTGTTGTTATTTGTAATGTAATGTATTGAAGTACAGATTCTGCAATCTGTATTTCAATACAAAAAATAAAATTAACGGGAATACCTTTCTCGCAACGCTGGCCATAATATCCGGTGCCTTCACATTTGCAAGTAAAGCCTGGATCTTGCATCGTTTGTATACAAATGCCTCCCATACATGACAAACGTCTGCAAACATTTGAACTCCTCTCTGTAAAAATAAAAATAAATTTGTTGAGAAGAATGTTGAAATCAGAATATCTAGTAGTAGCTTGCATTTTGGATTCGTAAATATTTCGCTCCGTGGCGGTAAATACGAAAGATTTCTATTTTGAAGACTTTCTAAGTATTAGTCTACTTAGAAAGTCTTCAAAATATAAATCAATCTGCCTAGCCTTTTCTGAACTATGTTGAGGTCGGCTTCCATTCTAACCGGATGCAGCTGAATACCAGTATTTTATATGGAGCGACTGCCTATCTGAACTCGACAACCCAGATACTGGGTAACACGATACCCTATGGAAAGACTGGTTATTAAACTTTAGGGCTTTAGACTACCTGTAACAACTTTCTCTATGAATGACAGCCGGGATCAACGGCTTAGCGTGCTTTCCGAAGCACGCCCCTCCGTGCTTCGGAATGCACGCTAAGCCGTTCCGATATGCTGACGGGCGTTGACATCCCCCCTGTACCGGGAAGCTACCTCAGGCACCGTCTCAGTTAAACAGTACATGGTCAGATCTACTTTCAGATCGGTCTGATCTGATCTAACCGAGATCCGAACCGTGTGTGGCTTTACAGGTTAGAGATCGATTGCCTACGCCCAACGATAGCCAGAAGGATTGATTCAAAGTAAATCGTTGAAATCGTTGTTTAGTGTAATTATGTGCATGCTTCAAGTCAGACCCATATAGCGTAAGTTCTTTTCTTCAGACCGACGTATGATAGCGTGAGCTTGAGGTCAGACGGATTTCAAGTGGCCCATATGGTTAATCTGACGCTGAAGGGTTCTTTTGTTCAGATCGATCTTTCTACTTATGGTAGGCAGATTTTTAGGAGCTCAGCCGAATTTAAAGGCAGAACTGACTATAATATGGTAGCTTTTAAATCTGTAAAAGCTAAAAGCCAAAAAGCCGACAACGTCAGTCTACATCTGTAGACTGACGTTGTTGGCTTTTTGGTTTTAAAATCAGCCAATAAGCTACAGGGCTCCTCTCTTGAGAGGGACTGGGCTATAATCTCCCACGCTGGCCCAGTGCGGGTTGGCAGAATGTCATATGTTTTCGATGTTTTGGTTCTATGACATGCCGGCTTTCTGTCGATGTTTTTTTTCACCGTTTTGAGAGCACTGGTGATGAAATTATTTACACAAAGCAAACCGCATACCTGAGTTTGAACTCACGACCTACAGCTAGTAAGTCACGGCCGTTACCACTGGACCATCATTTGTCTCTTTTAATAATAATACTGACGCCCTAGTATCAGTTTCTTTTAAACATTTCGACATACCATAATTTAGATTTTTTGATTTTAATTTTGAATTTTGATTTTGATTTTGAATTTAATTATAATTTAAAGTTTGAATTTTTGTTATTTTTATTTGTTTGTGTTATTATAATTTTTTTGTATCGTGTTTTTTTTTAATGGATCATGTGGTCTGCAATAAAGATTTTTATTATTATTATTATTTATTTTTATAACGCTTCCACTGCGTTCGGCGCTCCGCTTGGGTCTTCACTGGTGAAGGGCCCATCGGAGCGCCGAACGCGGTCGATGCGTAAAGATCGAGAGTGTTAAAATAAAATCATACTAGGGCTTCTGTTCAATTTTCCAACATACCTCTCAAGGCATGGAGACAGGCCCGTCGATTCCTGTAGATGAATTCGGTCTTACAGCCGAAACCACAGGTGCACGAAGCGTCGTAGATCTTGCAGCCATTGTGAGCCTGGTCTGGTTCACAGGCCCAAGCTGTCACTGGAAATTATAACAACAGTATAGATAGCAGCGTAGAAAGTGGAGATGATGATTGAATAAATGTTGATGGATTGAAGAGAGGAAGACCAAATAAATATCGAGTAGTTTTTAGTGAAATACTAATAGGTGTTTTTCAATATTTCCGAGTTGGTACCATAATAAAGCACCCGAATAGACATTTCGTAGGAAAATTGGCGCTGAATTCAAACTCGACCCGTATTTTTCCCGTGAACTTCGTACTTTTAAGTAGTTATTCGCGTATTTATTTTGCAAGTTAGCGAATTGTGCATTAGTGCAATTATACATATATCGGACAAGTAGGTATCCAGGTACTATGAGTACCAGGATACCAACTTGTCCGATATTCCTTTCGTAGAACTTGTAAAACGTTCGAACCTACTACGGGATGTTTTATCTCCAGTTTCCGTTCATTCCGATTTAATACATCCGTATTTGCAATTTAAAAGTTCTCTTTAAATCGAATCACTGTTTTAACCAAAGTTACTTTTTCGTTTATTTCATTACTTATAGTCTATTCAAATTCTTGTTTCCAATTGATATGTAAACTATGTGCAAATGTTAGAATTACTAGTAAGTAGTTAGTATTACTAGTACTATTGAAAAAGCTGCTACGCTGCTGTGGTATGCTGAAAGAGATTGATTATTTCGAAACACATCTCTACGTGTGTTAAATAAAATAAAAGTCATAAAAGTGTTTGGCGTTGTAGCGCAAACTTATGTTGATATAATTGTTGTTTTTTTTTCAAAAAAATACTTATCTGTTTACTTATTTGGAAACTAAATGGCTAACGCTGTTTAGATATAAAATTGCATCCTATAATGTTACAAAGTTATTTTCCTTGGTGCTAATAGGACAGCTTCTTAGTAGTTAATTATTTTCTATATTATGAAGATTAATTAAGGTACATAACCAAGATCAAACCACGGTAACGTTGTTTCGCTCTTGCATCATAGTGGTCTGTTTTAAAAATGACAATCACTAACTGAAAGCTTTCCTTGCGGGTAAAAGTTTTTGAACAGTACAAAATAGTCAGCAGGTAGTAAAAAATAATTTAATTTGTAATTAGGAGATATTGATAGAACTAGTCATCTGTAGATTATAGTTTTTTCCGTACCCCTTGGGGTCCGAGTGCTCATCGAAATCTCTAAACGCTGGTTGACACTTCCCGTGATCCAAGAGCTGGCTTTTAACTTGGCCAGAGGCTAAGCATTGCCATACAACGTGGCAATGCCGGCAGTCTCTTGGGTACATTACCAGTCGACAGCGATGCGGAGGAACTTTTCGACGCCATATTTTAGTTTGTTTATTGTTAGGTTAGGTTATTATATTTTTATTTTTGTTGATAGTTTGTTGATAAGTTTAGTTTATCCAGTCTATATATTTTTATTCTTTTTCTACATTTGATTAAATATTAAGTATGAAGAGTAGGTTTGTAAGACGTGGATGAAGTGAAAGGAGGCCTTTGCCCAGAAGTGGAACAGCACAGGCGCAGAAAAAATAAAAAAAAGAGGTAATTGCGGTAAGTGATGAGATGAGCTGAGCTGGATTTCTACTAAGTACCTATAAGAAAACATTCAAAAGATTTTTGTTCAAACTATAAGTTTTCAGTTCATCTTCATTGACGGTTTAGATACCTACTTTAAACTTAGGCGTCTGGATTGCTTGATATACTTTTACCATCTAAAATAAGTCCTATTATAGTCAAATGTTTTAATAATATACTTAATCTAACCTAGTTAACGAAAACAGAGACATAATGCAATTTACAACGCCCCTCCATCCTTGCTCTCGTTGGGTGCATACAATATCAATTGTCTATTAATTTCTAGTGCATCGTCTAACACTGACCTATATTGTCTTGATTGATCCAATTTGCGCGGGATGTGCATCACTGCAACGTAGGTACAGAATGCCCAGCCTATCCATGCGTGAGGAGAGTCGCGTCCTAAATTGTAAAATTGCTGAATTTGCATTTTGTATTGCAAGCAACTGTGCCAAGCACTGCTGAGGTATCCTGGGGAAAATAATGGCAGCGCCGGCCCTGGGGTAGAGCGAGAGGAGCGGTCGCTGTAGGCGCCAGATGGCAAGGGTCGTCAAAAAGCCAAATGCGCAAACAAATAGCCAACGCAAAAAAAAAATAAAAAAAAATGGCGCCTCTTGAGAGGCGCGGGAACAGTGTAGCCTTAGCAGATTATTTAATCAACACCAAATACTAATTTAATAATATAGCCGTAAAAACATTCTTAGTGTTAAAGAAGCAGTAATAAACTAATTAGAGCTACTTAATTTAATTTCAATTAAATAAGTGTTTATATTTGCAATAAAAGTAGATTTTTGTAAATTTTGGAATGGGAATTTCATGAAACCGAAGTAGAATTAACGTGAAGTAAAAGCGTCGATCAAAGGCCGCCGAAAGATAATCTCTCTACCCTGATCAAGGGCCTAGGGCCGGCGCTAGATAATGACGTCGATGTCGTGATCCTAGTCTAGCATCTGGAAAATAATTGGTCAAGGAGATGAATTGGATGGTGGAAGTAGAAGACGACTATTTTCCCAGACCAAGAAGCGCGCTATTGATGATGGCGATGGTATGAAGCATTCACGAGAGATTGTTTAGAAAAGAAAAAGCAGATAAGTGATCTTCACCAGTGGGGTACAGGGTAAACAAAAACTGGCCAAGTGCGTGTCGGACCGCGCACAATGAAGGATTCCGTAGTTGTGATGAATTAATCCCAAGAACAAACTTATCATTGTAGTTGAAAAACATGTTGTCCCATACATTCCAACTGCAAATGTAAGTTTGTACGCACAATATTTCTCACACACTTGGTTTCGACAAAACAGATGAACTATGAACAAGTTTCGGACCATTTTTTTTTCTCACCCTTCCAAAATTAAATTAAAACATCTTTAAATACAAAAATTATTTGGAACCTTTTCTTGAAGGCTTTTTTGATCATAGTTTTGCCTTATTTTCATAGTTACTGGTGTGGAGTTTTTGGTAGAAAATATTGTACTTCGCACACATTTTCCTATGTTAGCTTAAATTAATTGAGGAATGAACTATTGTTACTATATTCTATTTAATGACTCCAACATCACGATGCTGTTTCCTCTGATAACCACCATGCCAATGTTATTCCGCTGACCGTCTTTGCATTCCTCTACAGACTCGTCCAGCACTAGGTTCATGAAGGGGTCGAATCCTCGCAGGACTCCGGTCACAGCGCGGCCGGCATTCAGTTTGATTGACAGCTTCTTGTCCATGAACTTCTTTAATTCCGGAGGGTGAGCTTTCGACATTTTTGCTGTTTTTATTTAGTTTAAAATCACTTTAAATGGTTATTTTTACTGAATTTTACTTTCGGCAAAAATTGTTTGCCTGGATTGAGCATTTTATAGAAATGTCAAAGTCATGGAAAATGAACAATATTGAGAGATTTACTTATGTTATTTTAAGACCATAGACTTCTTATAGGTTTTCCTGTAATCTATAAGTAAAGAACCATTCTCTAAGTAATAAAAAAAAAAAATTGGCACAGTAGTTTTGGAGATAAGGGGGGAATGGTCAATTTTCATAAATTTTCTTAAATATCTTTAAAAGTATTTTGTATAAAATTATTTAAACAAAAATATTTGAGATCCTCGCAACGACCCCTTTCATTTGATATGTCACACGGTTCAGTATGCAAAACGTTTTATTTTTATTTTGTTATTTGCCCCCCAAAAGTAATTCAAAATTCATTTATTTACGTTACACGTCCGTATTTGGGTCACAGAAATCAACTTAATCGGTCCATTAGATTCGGAGCAAATTGGCTGTGACAGACGGACAGCCAGACAGACAGACACACGAGTGATCATATAAGGGTTCCGTTTTTCCTTTTGAGGTACGGAACCCTAAAAACGTGTGCGGTCGGGGGACCCCTGTCAGGAACGAAGTTCTGCAAGCTCACACACACACACGTAGATAATAGGAAGAGACCATATACAGTAATATACAGTAATTAAGTGTTTATTGTTTTTAGTTGATGGTCCTAGTTTGTCATTTTGTGTCTTCGTGTTACAACTATAATAATAGGAACATAATCCAGCAAAATGTAATATTTATGAGAAAAGTAATATAATATTATTGAAATAAATAAAATTTTGTGAGATTGTTTATAAAATGTAATATTTATACAAGATACAAGATATTTATTTTGTAAAACATGAGTGTAGAATTATGAATTATGTTATGAATTAGGAGTGTTATGATAATATGTATTATGATTGCATGCACTTTATATATTATTTTTGTAATTTAAAAAGCAAGAAATAAAAGCCATATTTTTTAGTATTTTTATATTTTGAGGTGTGCTACCTGAAATGTGATGGCATACTATTATATAGAATCAAGTTCTTCTAACTTATAAAGACTGCTGTACTGGGGGAGTTTGTTGCTCCACTTCTTTTTCCCAGCTAAATAAAGCACTAGGAAGTGGCGGGCGTTTTGGGAATCCAAATTAATTAATTTTGACGTTCACAAATGTTTCAAAAAGTGCTGATTCACAGCTTTATTTGAATACTAGTACATTACTGCCGCGGCCTGCAAAAGGGGCAAAAGCTTTATTGATGGACGAACGTGATAATATGGACCGAAGTCAAGCTGAGGCTCACATATGTGAGTCCCTCAATGCCTAGTTGCGGCCAAGGCTAACATACATAATACTTTTCTACTACTTGTCATGTGTCGAAGCAAAAAGTTTGTTCCATTTTTTTATAACACGACAGATATGAGTTTTCATAGTAATTAATTCGGCCGCTAAATACGACAATATGAATTTTCATAATAAGATTGCCGCCGCGTGCTCGCCTGTTTTTGACCAGTACAGCATTTTCGATTTAAGTACCTCGAAGATGGTTGTTAAAATAAAGCTTGAATTACATTGCACATGTACAACCCAAGGCTCACAGCATATACCTAGTTTTGGGTCCCCACCTATAAAATGGGCGTTTTTTTCTCACAAATAGAGAACCTTGTCACTTCTATGAATTAAAATATTCATCAATTGCTTGGTATTATATCGAATAATGACCATCATAGACAACTACCAATAGTAAAAAAAACCTTATTACTTATAAGTAATAAGGTTTTTTCTGGTCATTTTTAAGGTATTTTTTATGTTTATAAACAATAGTTAATAAACATAAAAAATACCTTAAAAATCACTCCTCATTTTGTTAGCAGAAATGACCACTATGTATTTGTTTTAATTTAGCCAAACTTATTTTTGTCGCTTAATCTAGTGGTATATTACGTTATCTTAGTTTTTAAACATTAGCGCATAAAAGTTTTAAAACATTAGTGTTCATGGTTGTTATATAAATTAAGAAAATGTTAGTATGAAAAAAGCAACTTCTTTAAAATTCTCCATACAAAACGCTGATGTCATAGGTGGGGACCTAATATTATGGAGAAATATAACGGAGATCTTAGCCGAAAAGAGGGACAGCAGAAGTTATAAAAAAAAAAAAACCTAGATAGCAAAAATTGCCAAATAAGAGGAACACAACTCAGGTTCACATGACCTCTGCGAAACAGACGATTTCTGAATAAGAACTATTCAGAACCTTGAGGTACATTTAGAAACTTATAAGTACTTAGGTACATTTTATTAAAACGTTCAAGTCACCTGAATCAAGATCACATCGTAAAGTAAAACACTCCATAAAATACTCCACGTTTTACCCGAATGAACCCATGACCTCCCGATATCTAACTACCAAACAAGAGACTTGAGTATGTGTAGCGATAGTACATTTATTACGACATGATATAATCAAACACTATAAATAAGTAGTAATAGAAAACTTGTTTCAATTTAAATACACATATAAAAAACAAAAAATAAAAAGAATTTCTAAACTAAAAAAACAATTCGCTGTTGACAAAAATAAAATGCGTTAGCGATTGCGAAGCGTACACGCAAGTTACTTACATTGGATGCAAGTGAAGATGGCAATCAGGAGCACAGTACTGGGACGCATTGTAGCTGGTGTGCACACAGTGAAGTTCCGAACTGTACTGGTGCACCGATACGCACTTCCTCCGACCAGTGTGAACGGCCGTCATATCTCAACATATCTATCCCATTTAACTAACACCCCTAAATTTGAGTGCGGACTGTCTGATATCGCGCTACAATATTATTTGTTTTAATTACGGTTAAGCAATATAGACATTTGATTGACTATTATGACTTTCTGACTAAGAAGGATAAGATAATTTTATTATCAAGGTAATAAACGAAGCGTTTTATCGATATACAAAAAGTTTCAATCCGCCAAATTCTGATCGGTTTCAGAATTTTGTGTGCCTTATTGCACATTTTTGAATATTACCTACCTTTTTGGAGATTCTTCAGCCACTAGATTCATAGCTGTTGTTCTTGGATGCTTTGCCCTCTATTGCGATATTCTTGATTTTTCTAGAGTACGTACTATTCCTGAAAAACAAGGAAATAAAAACGTTTCTTACATAAACAAAAAAAGCGCCGTCTGTTATTTCGTGAATTATAAAGAAATAATTAGATCATCGTCGGGAATAATATAAGTAGGTACCGACCGTCTACACAATCTGTAGCGAAGTTTATAAATGTTTAAAATTATTGTTTTTATCTCTGTTTGTGTGGCAATGAAAATATTGTCGAAATCGCAGGTCATTGTCCTCACAAATAACGTGTGTGGATAATGCAATTTATTTATCAATTTTATGAAATGTTTTTACTACTTTTTACATAAAAGCTTATCTTTTACGGGTCCACAATAAAATGTAGCTGACCCAGAGAAATGGAAACTCTTGTAATGAACTCATGATGATAATAATGTTTCATGGATTTCATTTGTCTGTCTTTATTTTTGTTGTTCCACAAATAATTTTCAATGCTACGTTCAAATATAGTTAAAAGTACAGATTTTAAGATTCAGAAGAAAGGAAATTTATAATCCTAAACAATTTATTCTTCATCATTAATTATTTTATTTGAACTTTGCGAAGATCAGATAAGGACCTAATATCAAACCCTGTCGTAACCCATTATTACTAACGCCCAAACCTTGAGTATGTAACTAGTACCACTAATTACGCGCGCAGAAGATGGTAGGTACAATTTTTTTTTGTTCTTTGCTCAATACAAGCATCTGTGGAAAGGTTTCTGCAATTTTATTTATAATAATAGGTAAATATTGTAAGACAAACGCCTTCGGAAGATCAACGGCGAAATTCTTTGCAAGTCTTTACATTAGTCAAATTATCAATAATCATATTTCGAAGTTTTGAATGCTACATAAGGAAGGGCAAATTTTTTAAGTGTACCTTCTGTACTGTTCAGCTATCAATGATTTATGGAATGGTGTCACGAATTTATATTAGACACCAGCATACAAATATTTTGTCTTAAATAATGTTCTCAGAATATTCCGTGTTATACAATAATGTCTTTGTGCAGCGCAGTTATCTTTTCTCTTATTCAATGCGGAAATTGAATAAAACGAGCATTGTCTAAAATGTTTCAGAATAAATAAAGCACAATTAGCACGATTGGTAACCACTAGCAGAAGAGTGCCCGCCTACTGTTGTAAAGTACCCGGCTTTTTTTTTCTGCCGACATTATTATTTAATGCAATATCTACAATTTAGCATTATCATTGTTATCATCTCTCATCTTTGATCCTACTATAATCTCATCGCACCTAATGGCGCATCTGCAGTGCCTGCTAAGTTCTTGTTCTCTTATCAAATTGCTTAGTAAATCCCTCTTTACATGAATAACTGGCTTAATAGCAGAGAATCTTACTGAACCGGCTATACTTATAAGACAACATATAAGACAGATTAATTGTCCCTTACAAGATCATGGTTCTTTAAAATAATCTTACCTATAATAATAACGATTATATAGCGGACCGCACAGCACGTCGAAAATAATCCATAGCATTTTAATTTTCATCGGTCGATGTGGTGCCGCTTGACAGGACCAAGCGGAGGACCCGGGTGGTCTAGGAATGGACGTTTTCCGGCTGAAATGATGATGTCGAACACAATCAGTAAAATTAGATGCTAAGTATAACGTAAGAAGAGAAAGCAGAGTAGTTACCTAAGAAAATTAAGTCCCTGGGGAGACATACTTACAAATATTAATTAATTCTCCACAAAATTCATTATAAGAAATAAACATAAATAACATACCTAAATAAACACATATTGTTTGTTCTAATTTGAATCCTTTGATCACCAAAAACAAAATCAAAAGACTTCCAGCCTTCCGACCACTATATGGAATATACACAAAGCGACACTTGCGCCATCTAGAATGTACAATGAGGGAGAGTTCAGTACTAAATTTTACAGTTTTAATAATTATTATACCTAGACAAAAATGCGAGTATATTTTCGGGCAACATTGTTCTTTTTTTATTTGATTAAATCTAAATACATACTAAATATGAAAAAATACATGCTAAATATAAAAACAAAACATAAATAAGATTGGTAAAACCTAGTATATCCTAGCAACACCAGAATATCAACGCCATCTACAACGCATCACAGAAACTGTTTAAGCTTTAAGTTAAGCCTGTAGTCTACACAGGAACAGTGTAATGGACCTATTAATGCATAAACAGATGGCATTATTAAAAAAAAAATCCTCCTCACGCGTTCTGTTATCCTCGTACCAGGGACTTCGTTAGTCGGAGTTGGTTCAAACTTCATCTTTCTGCCCTTGTCCCATGACTCATGTTTGAACCAACCATTGAGCCAACAAGACAACGTTTGAGAAAAAAAACTCCAGAACATTTGACCTGGCATTTCAGGTTTGGTACTAGGATGGCACAAGCTTTGAGGAGTTCGATTTCGATCTGAGGAGCCCGCTGATACAACGATGGACTGCGGGCCTCTGTGAAGTTAGCCCCCTGAATTATTCTGAACGTTTGAGAATCGTTAGAGTTTGAGAGACAAGAAAAAATATTTGAGAGTAATTACGTTTTATATAAAAAGGTAGTTAGTTCAAATATTTATTCTTATTTTATTTTTTGTGTGAAGCTGGCCTTTACTCCAGCAAAAATGAACTAGGGCATATTTTTTTTTTTTAGGTCACTTGTGAGACTTTGAGATGTAAACAAAATCGTTAGAGAGTTAATATTTAAATACATATTAAATGACTTCTCAGCGCCCGATTTACCCTAGGACCTGAACACTTCCAGTCTGCGCAGTGCACTTGCGCAGTGCTTGTGAAATTAGCTGCAGGCTATGCTGGTGCTACTAGACGAACAACAAAATATTTCCATACAGTAATGTATGGAAATATGAAGCATGGGAACTAAATTATTGATTATGAAATGCAATAATTAATTTCGTAACACCGAATATTTCGTTTTAGATGTAAAAAAAGAATTTGGAAACTTTCGAAATGCCCTTTTACACCTAAACGGTTAGGTATAACATCAAATTCAGTGTTAAAATTACATTTCATTATTAAGACGCAGATATACAATGTGACATTTAAGTCGTTTGCATCCTCTTAAGGGGTCATTGTACTCATAATTATGAACAACTTTCATTATGGGGCCAATGAATCTATTGAAAGAAATAAAGATGGTGCTTGTGTTAAATGGAAAAAATACAGAGATACGGCACAAACTCTGCCTCCCCTCTTTCGCGGATTTATATTTTTAATTCATATTCTGTAATGCACCTCTTTCGGTCGTGGGCTATCCGAATATCAAAAAAATATTTGGTCTAGGTCATAAGGGTGAAAATTGATTCGTTGTTACAATGTATCCGTAGTAGAATCCGTTTATTATGACTCCCCCTATATTGACCAACCGTTTATTATGACGTAATTACACAACGAAGTTTGGTTTTCATATAAAATTCTTTGTAACAAAGTCGGATATAATGACTTCATGCCTTCGCTTACTATGACCTATTTTTAATAAATTTTGGCCGTTTTTGACAGATTTCTTAAGTAAAAAATTAAAAATATACTTACAATTATACATACATACATGCACGTGCAATTTTTATTTTGAAGTAATATGCTATGTTTCTCTATTAAAATAAGTATTAACCTAAAAAAAAGATGGTAGTTTTTTTTCCCACAAAAATGCCTTGTATTACGTCCGCTTAGTATGACGTGTTTGACGTGTCAATTCTCTTCGAAGTCATTATAAACTGATTCCACTGTACTATTAAATGAGTAATATTTGTGTATATGTACCTATATAGTTATTTGTAATCACGTTGTGTATATGTATATATAGTTATTTGTAATCACGTTCCCGAAAATGGCTCTAACGATTTCAATGAAAGTTACAATATATAGAGGTTTGCGGGGGCGGAAATTCGCTCTAGTTAGGTCTCATATCTAGGAAAATTCTTTTTCTCTATTTTCACCCGAGCTGCAGAGCTCGGTCGCCCAAAGTTTAGAACAAGATTGCTACCTTAGAATAATGAAATGGCAGCATGGAATTACTATGTACCTACTATCATGGAATAAGTATGTACTATACATGGAATTAGTACGAACTATCCTATCTATATATTAATACGTAAAAGCAAAAACTTGTACCCTTTTTTACGAAAATTACGCGGACGGAGGAGTATGAAATTTGGCACAGTTAAAGTTTATATGGAGAAGGAGTGCAGAAAGCTAATATTTTTATATAATACATTAGAAATAAATTAAATTAATAAAAAAAAAACATTACACACACTACCATGCGTTTGACACAAGATGGCTACCTTAGAATCATGATATTTAAATGAATTATGGTCGAATTTCGACCTCTGGGCGACCACTAGTACTATTAAATGAGCATTCTCTATTTTCACCAGAGCAGAGCTCGGTCGCCCAGGTACTAGTAGATTATTTGTAGAATTATATTTATATGAATTCACGCAACTTTTACTGCTGAAAGTGTCTGGAGATGGATCTAATGAAAGACGACATCTATACTATCCCCACGAATACTACTTACGCAGCCGGCCAGCTACCTAAGAATGGAAATAATTGAATACGCTACGTTACTACGATTTCGATATAAGTGACATCTAGTTTGTGGTTGCGGGCTCTTGTGAATTGTGGGAAATACAAAGCAGCCTCTTTAACTTTAGCTGTCAGGGAAGCCTGATATTATACGACTGAAAAAAAAAAATAGGCCGTATTCCTCAACAGTTAATTGCGAGATTTAATTAGACGAGAAAAAATGGCAATATAATCCACAGTCACGTGAGCGAAGACGCGGGCACAGATAATAATATTAATAAAAAAGGACACCAAAAATATAGGTTGGATATAAATAACAGTCGCACGCGTTGATGGAACCGTAAGCTTGCCGAGGTCGGCCCGTGGATGGGTGACTATCCTTTACATATCGAGATCCTTAATGCCTCGGAAACCACGTTAAGGGTATGGTATATACCTTCTGGTATTCAGCTGCATCAGGTAGGAAGTTGGAAAATGATCTGCCAAGGCGTACCTACTTGTACCTACTACTACTCTCTGGTACTTTCTGATTAATGTTTCTTTTGCAAAAAAGGAGCCTATAACAAATTATATAATTAACAGTACATACTACCCCCAATTAACTATTCCCGTATTCCACACACTAGGTATATTATTTCTCATAATTGGTCAATTAACTTGCCAGCATTGTAGCGGCACCCCTTTACGGCGTAACCGAGTACCTGAGCGAAACACGGAACACCACATTTTTGTAATATTAAATATTCACACGAATATACTACGATACGGTCTTTATCCAAAATAGACCAAGTGGGTAATAATAGGTTTATGAAAATGGGGGTAAGTGTGAATCAAAAAGTTCTTAGAATTGCACATTATATAAAACCTTTTTGGGAGAAGTTCGATATTCAAATTAAAGAGTGTCAATCACACAATATTTATGCAAACTGTCACTTGTTTCTGTCAGTTCGTTCGCACGTAATTTAAATTGTTTTGTGCAACGAGTTGCTAAAGAGTAGATAATAATTGATAATAGAATAATAGATGATAATTTTTCTATGTGCGGGCCCCATTGTAATTTACCGTCAATTGTTATTCCAAGAACAAATGTTGACTTAACAGGGTCCAACTCTATTTCATAAACTTAAACATTGATAGTTAGCTGCCTGACATTTGGCGTTGAAAAGTATTTTTTTCGTTCAGGAGAAGATTATTTAATTTATTGACAGTGCATCGTTAGGTTGATTAACTGACGTTTGATTTTGAAAATGAGGGAAGTATCATCTGTGAATAATACGATCTTGTGATTATCCCTTATACCATATGCCAATATGCCATATTATAACCATTTCATACAACTGTCCATTTCATACAAATGGAAGTTTTGATTTGAATATACGGACAATTTAAGTTGGTAGTCGTGTTTAACTATAAATTTCCCTTATTTTACAATGTATTTACTACAACGGATAATGTAGATGGGGATGATGATCCAAGCCAATGGTTCTGTTACTGCTAACAGGACCATTGGCTTTGCTGGACAGGTGACGGTGCCGCTTCCGTGACAGGCCTTGTCACTTTTCACTGGGCTGCACCAGCGAAAAGTGACAAGCCAACTATGGTAGTACCTACAGCCACCAGCATAAGCTCATGTGATATTCATTTTGAACCCAAAACACACGACAGCATTGGCCTAGTAGTCATTCGAAGGACGGCGCTGTAAAACTAGTGTTTACTATGTGTCGTGATCAAACAGTAGCTCGGCTTGCACACAGCTTTAAATGCGCCGCTATATTTCACTAAAATCACGGAAATCGTGACAGTTGTTCCGTATTGAGTATTAAATGATTCTTGCAAATGCAGGTACTATTTTGTGCAACTATATTGAGGGGCTTGTGGCTAAATGATAACAGCCGCAAGGGCCACACTTGTCGCGGTCGGTGCGTGCATAGGTGGTTATCCATTACGTCGATACCCATACATGCCTCGGAAAGCACGTTGGTCTCAGCTCTCATTCATACATCTTTGACAGTCGCTACAGGTAGTCAGAAGCCCAAAAGTCTGATAACCAGTCTTACAAAGTGGTATCGTGTTAAAGCTCGTACAGACCAGCGCTACGCGACGCCGCGTCGCGACACGAACAATACAATTTCTAAGAAAACTTGACGGTATAACAATAGCCGATGTCGCGTTGCGCTGTCGCGTCGCGCTGGTCTGCACAAAGCTTTACCCGGTAACTGGGCTGTGGAGGTCAGATAAGCAGTCGCTCCATGTAAGATACTGGTATTCACCTGCATCCGGTTAGACTGCAGATTGATTGAATGCGGACCATGATGTTGGGATTTTTCTCGTATTGCTGAACAAATTATGTAATAAAAAAAAAGATTAATAAAAAAACAATCGATTACAAAAAAATAAAATATTTTTATTTCTGAAAGTAAGCGTTTACATTAGGTACATATTTTGTGAGACGTTTGATTAAAAAAAAACAGTTAGGCAATTTGCAAATACTTCCCTGAATTCAACATATTATAAAGAGTTATTACCCAACTACAGCAAAGCCAAAAAAGGGTTATGATTTTCTATTCGTATATCCCGAGTCGCACGTCATTACTACGAGTAAGTAATGAATCGTCCAAGTTATGTGTGACTCCAGTTAAACGACGAATACCAAGAAAATTTACATTAAGTCTTGTTTACACCTTTTTAGTTGGCATTTTTGTCGTATTTGCGTTTTAGTTTTTAACTTTTTGGAAGATTTTTTTCACTTTGTACTGGTTTTTAGGAGGAAAAAACTCATCAAAAGCGAAACCTCGTTTTTAAAAAGTTCGTTAAAAAAAGAATAAGAATAGTCGACATTTCAAATTTGGAGAATCCAGACAAAATGTTAATGTCCTCATTGGTCCAGAAATTGGTGAATATACAAAAAAGAACTGCACGTAATATCTTCTCCTTCACTTGTAAGAAGATTTTGAAAAAAAAAATATCATTCATATCGTCATTGGTCTAAAATATTTAATAGCATAACTAAACCATCTGAGGTGTTTCATACAAGTTGGAGAAAGGTGCCTTCTCTCCTTCTTGCAGCCAGTTATCTTCTGAGTATGAGTTGTCGTGCTTTTCTACCACGTGGAAGGTATACGCCTGACGACTCTTATCTGACTTGTTGGGGGCACTTTTGTGGACGACGTTACCGTGAAGAATGATGCAAGTGCCTAGGAAAACAAATGACGATGTTACTTGTGCACTTGTATAGTAAAGTGGTGCTTAGCGGTAGGTACGTAGAGTCCGCGCCACCACTCAAGTCGATAGACGCGGCGCTAGTGTCTATGACATAGCATTAAAAAAAAATTAGTTTCACAATTTTTCGCCGGAATTCAGTGGTGGCGCGGATTCTAGGATAAAACCACTGAAAGGCTATAGAAAAGAGAAAATAAATTATAAATAGAATCCATAATTCCCACTGTTTCCCCGCGTCTCCCGACAGGCCTCCTCTCTGTGAGAGGGAGTGGGTCGTAGTACCACGCGGGCCCAGTTCAGTTTAGCCATAAATTTGCAATTTATTTCTAATTTAACTTTAATGTCATGCTGTAATTTTCTCCGTGCTCTAGGAAATATGATCACGTAAACCACCGGTTGTATGGTATACGACTACGGCGCCGTGCCGTAGTGCTGCCGTGTCCATCAACAAACTTCCATAGTGATCCATACAACACTGAGAACGTACAAACGGCGAATCAACCGTAGTTTTTCAAGACAAAAATACGTGTGTGTACAACGGGTCTAAGAGCCTGTGTACACGATGCGTTGCGGCGGCGGCGCGACATCGGAGCGGTGTCGCTGTGGTGTTCTACATATATCCATGGTACGCCACACGGTGTGTTCACGTACAACGGAGTTGCAGCCCGCGAGACGAGGTGGGGAGAGGTGTACGCGTTGCGACACCGGAGCGGCACCGCTCAGTTGTTTGTGCGTTGAAAAAAACACAGATATTTGACAGATGACAATTTACGCGCATTGCGGCGCGGCACCGCTGCGGCGTATCAGCGTTACGGTGCCGCAGTCCCCGTGTGACCGCTAATGCGGTAAAATCTGTGCGTTGCGACGCCGGAACGCGTCATGTGCACAGGCTCTAAGGGCCTAGACCAAGTGACATTCTATTAGCGATAACCGCTGACAGCGATAATGATGACGGAAATGTCAAAAATGTATGGGAGTGACATAACCTACCGGCAAGGTCATATCAAAGAGTATTATAATGCTCATGTCAAACCGGTTGGAAGTCGTTGTAGAACATTTGAAGAAATACAAAATACTTTGAAAGCGATTGCCACAGATGTAGGCCCTCTGGGATGGGTAAAGTAACGCGGACTAATGGTAGGCCTCACCTTTGCTTACAGGAACTGGTGTAAAACTAGACTGTGGGTAAATAGGAGCTGATTTGTCGTATATCAACGTTTCTTTGCTGCTCTTGTCTGGGTTCCGTATCAGTCGCCTATGGACCCCAGACTTGTGAGACCCTGGGATTACCCAGAGGCAGCCATTTTGTATCGTGGCGTGTTCTAAAGCTATCCAGAAGCCGATTGGAGGTACTGGATCCGTGTGCAGATATGTTATGTCTTGGTGTGGCGTTACTGTGGAATGGAAAAGTGGTTATTAATTTATAATTCATTGTATAATTATAATACAAACATGATATAGGTATCTAAATAACATATAATTATATTCGAGAAAGTGTTACATGTTCCTGGTTACAAACGGGTATTACCAAAGAAATTTAAGATATAATTTTTAGGGGTATGAGGAACAGGGTGTAAAGTTCACTCATCCCCCATAGAAAAGGGAGGATCCTCCAACCAGACGGGTGTCATGTCTGGCGGGCAATTGCCCAGAGGTTGAAGTCGTGAGCTTGTATATATGTCCACCGCGCGGTAAACTCTAATTGCGCGATGCAGGATTTGAGTGACGTCAGGATGTTGTGTGACGTCAAGTCTTTGATGCGTAGTTCGCACATGTGGCGGTGTAGATGCCGCCACATCACTCCCCTCCGGAGACCGGAGGTCGATAGTGGGCTGAGTCTTGTATCTTGCGATGCTTCACAGTACCAGCTGTGGTTCCAGTGAGTCGGAACCGGGTGCCGCATAGTTCGCGGTGAGTCGGAACTGTCTGCCGCATAGTTCGCGGTGAGTCGGAACTGTCTGCGGTGCTTGCGGTGATTCCCCAGTGAGTCGGGGTGGCGCTGTGTCTTCATCCAGTGGGTCGGATGTGGTACAGCGCTGGGTTGTGGCTGGCTGCTGGCGTCGACCAGGAGAGGGTAGAATGGGCTCTGCTTGTGAGACCGGCCGAAAGTGCAGGTGCTGTGCCAAGGTTTCTGATGAGGCTGAGGGTGAAGACCAGGAATGCGCGTTCGCTGCATGCTGGTGGTCAGGATACCCGTTGAAGCCGTGGGTGCTGGCTGGCTGTGTGACTCGCCTCACGAAAGCTTGCGGGAGTGATGATGATGATGATGACGTCGCGCTGAAGTAGTTGCACGAAGGCTGCGTTGACGTTCATGCTTGGGGTCACCAATTTAGGGGTATGAGGAACAGGGTGTAAAGTTCACTCATCCCCCATAGAAAAGGGAGGATCCTCCAACCAGACGGGTGTCATGTCTGGCGGGCAATTGCCCTGAGGTTGAAGTCGTGAGCTTGTATATATGTCCACCGCGCGGTAAACTCTAATTGCGCGATGCAGGATTTGAGTGACGTCAGGATGTTGTGTGACGTCAAGTCTTTGATGCGTAGTTCGCACATGTGGCGGTGTAGATGCCGCCACATCACTAATGTGTTTGGGTATTATTAGTTAGTAAAATTAATTAATATTTTATTTTATTGAGCGATGAACAAATTAATTACTTAACAAACAGCACGGTATCATAGTATAAATAAGTAACAGTATTATGTTTTGATAGAAAACGGCCGAAACGACACACTTTGAAATCTCAGTGTACGAGTATATCAGTATCAGTACGCAACAGTCTTGAGTGCGCGGCAGTTTACGCATGGTCGCGCAAGGTTTATCTACCGAGCGGCCTTTGGTAATTATTTCAAGCTACTGCCGAGACATAATACTGTTACTTTATGATACTGTTACAGTATTCTATCTCTCAATAAAAAGCTTTCCAATAAATTCATTTAAATGAAAAGCTCTGAGCTTACTTCTTCGAAGGCAAGATGAATAAAAAAAGCTAGTCAAAGGGAAGACGAAGAAAAGATGGCACGAGGCCTTCTGGAGATTCCGTGAAAAATGGAAAGTATGTCGTCTTTCTACCTTTGCCCTTGGTTTGGCACGTGTCATCATCGTTTCATGGAATTTTAAAACTAGGAACGACAGTTTGCAAGGCTTTTTTCTGCTGTAATATTGCGATCACGGATTGGAAAGCTAATTTACTACGCTACATTGTCAGCATGTGTCATACAAGATATTAACTGTAGCTGTCTAATATGTATGTGTTATTTGGTCTAGTACTCCCAAGTATGACCGCTGAGTGGTTCTGGGTTTAAACCGAGGGTGTGAGAAAGTATTATTGTTAAATTTTTTCCAATAGGTAGAAGTACCAGCCCAGTGTCTGGATATTTGCCCCGCTACTGCCAATTCACAACCTATTGCATGAGAGTATCGTCACGAGACGGGCAAAAAGTTGTCTGCCGACTACAAGCATGCAATATAATTGTCCACCGAAATGATTCGATTGATTCGCGCATCTCACAAGTTCTTTGTAAGAGAATATTAAATAAAATCCAAGTCCTTCAGAAACCTTAAAAGTTTCATGCCACAAAAGCTGGGCGAAACGTTCTCGGGGCGGAAAACGTTTAATGAGGAGCGAAGATGAAAATACTTTAAAAATATACAGATTTTATCAACCCTGATACAAAGCAGGGTTTTGGGAACATCGGATATAAAATATTTCTGTAAAAGGTTCTGGTTAGAACCTTATTTTACTACACAACATTCAGGGACCATTTCCCTAAATCGGAATGGTGAAATAAGAGAAAGGGAGTAACCCATATTAAAAGACCATACCACCTAAATATCGGCCCCGAAATATCGTGTAGTGTAATACGCATTTCAGGCTTACCATCAGGTGAGACAGAGGTCAAAGGAGAACACATAAATTGAAAAGACATTCAACCTAGCAACATACCTTCGCCACCAACGCCAGGGTTCTTGTAAATGTACATGGACTGCACCACGGCTGGCTCCCTGAAGGCCAGTTTTTGGCAAACGTTCTTCACGCGATCACAGAACGTGTAACACCTGAAGATGGGGTGTTGAATATGCAACGCGTGTCCAACCTGAATCAGAAAAAATGGATTTACTTTGTGGATATAACAAAAGGCTGAGATGAGAATGCTAAGAGGGATGTGTGATGCTACGCCAATGGACAGAATAAGAAATGAGTGTCTGTAAGAGGAAGTTTGAAAGTGGCTCCGGTGACTGAAAATTTGAGTGGAACTCGGTTGTCATGCCATTGGGAATATACACACTCATACATAAACTGAATAAATAAATATTCCAAAATATACCATCGAGGATCTAACAGAGATTTATACTGACATTGTCATAGAGAAATATATATGTCATAGTTTTGAAAATTATGAAAAGGAACAAGAGCGAATTTCACCAATTAAAGATTTTTTGGTATATTGGCGTGTGCTAGCTGACATATAGCAAATAATTTAATTAAATGCTTTGTGTAAATTATTTTGCATAAATACTGTTGTATAGAAACAAGTTTTTCTAATTGAACAGACAGCTGTGCTGCTGGGGAGTTTGTTGCGCCACTTCTTTTTTCCAGCTAAAGCACTAGGAAGTGGTGAAGGGTGGGCGTTTTTGGGCGACCGTCTTATGTAATTTTGACGTTCGAAAAGTTCTGATTCTCAGCCTAGTTTGAATAAATTACTTTTTAATTTGAATTTGAAATTGAACGTGGTCAGCACATCTAAACTGGAATTCGCCCTAAGTAATAAGAAAAGAAGACGACTAGAACGAAGAAGAAGAAAACGAATAATTTTGTGAAAAGTAAATTATAGGTAGTGGTAATATTACAAAATTTTATTACAATTTTACGCCGCGATATAACAGAGTGGCTGTATAAAAAGTTGTCATGGACACGACTTGCATAGTTTTGAAATTTTCTGCATTTTATGCATGGAAAATCGTTTCCCAGGGGCGAAAACTACTATTTTCTTCCCTCTGATCAGGTAACTTCATGCGTACTTTCCAAGTATGAGAAATGAAATCGATTATTAATCTATACCATATTAATAAAATCGTAACGAAATCAAAATTGCACATTGAATATTTTTGAAAAAAATGGTTATAACTTCATAGCTATAACTAACTATTTTATATTAATAAATTGTTAGATAAGAATCAGTGCCAGACCTAGTCTGGCACTGATTTTTATGACAAAAATATGGTTTAAGATTTTTTGTCTGTTTATCTGAATGTATTTTCTAGCATCACGCTAATACCGGATAGATTCTGTTCAAATTTTGCATGTAGGCTGTAAATTATCACGCTATTTCCTATGGGCCATGATAAGTAATATTGCGTATTCTTCTATAGTTTAGCGCAAAATTATTGTAAACGAGCCAAAAGGTCAGAATACTGCAGATAGTTACAGATTTAACCTTTTTCATGATTATCATATCATACCGTATAGAGCTGAGCAGTCAATCATGAATTAGGATAAAATTCAGACTTACTTTGTTTAGTGATATGCTTGGGTCTACTGTAAGTTCGCCATCTGGTCCAACTGCAGCGTCTTCAAAGAAATAGCTGATCTTGTCGTTGCTTTTCAGAAAGTAGTCGTCTTTTAGTTGCTGTAAATCAATTGTGGCTTTTAATAAACGTTACCGCAGTTTGTTTTTAATTAATACAAATATTTGTTGGCTTTAGAGTATTTGTTGTCTGTGATTTGAGTCTAGGATCATTAATCGGTAATAAGAACAAATCATTGTATGGGGAACTTCGTCTTGAATGAAGTTCAATGTAACGTACCCATGATTAAAAATAAAAAATAAAATCTCAGCCGCCATCTTGAATGTACATTCCGACCTCACTATTGGTTTTGTTTTTTTTTTTTTTTCTCCGCTGCGATCTTGGATTGACATTTTGATCAAATTCACGCTTTCTCTCTCTCTCTCTCTATGGAATTAGAAGAAGACAGTCGCAAGTATGGACGCTTTTTCGCGTGACGATTTCTGCCAGTTTGTCTTACCGCAAGCCGCCTTAAGAACGTCTTAAAGTAAATTTATTTCTGTAAATTATTTTTAATTAAATCATGAATGAATAGGTATTTACCGATTTTTCAGCATTAACAGTAGAGAATATGATCCTTTCTTCTTTGCTAGGTATGTTTTTAGTGAACTCCAGACCAGCCTCCAGCATTTCGTCACATTCTGATGGGGCCAGGAAGCAGTCTAGAACCACGTAGCCATCTTGTTCTATCTGAAACGTTACAAAGCATATTTGATTTATTTAAGGGAATCATTTGACGGTTACGGTGGACTGAGAACCTGGTGAAGGTCGTACTAATCTGCTGGATGCAAGGAGCACAGGACCGGACGTTGTGGTGACGTGGGAGGTCATTATCTAACAGTAGACGTCTTTCGGCTAAAATGATGATGATGATGATTTGACGGTCTCGTTGGTGTAGTAGTCGAAAGAATGATTGTTAAGGCGAAAGCGTCAAGGTACCCCGCGAAATTCAAATTTTCTTACGCTTTTTGCAATTCGCAGGTTCAGTATTTGTTCTATGTTAATCTAAATATGATTCGCGGCCGTATCAAATATTTAATTATAGAATTATAATCATAAAAATTATCAATACAACTCTCTAAGTTCATGTAATCCCATTGAATGAGTATTTCGTAAGCAATTCAATAATTTATTTTTATTTTTTATTTCGTTGTTTTTTTCTATTGCCATTTGTCAATTATGCTAACTTATGGAGTTGTATTGCTGATTGTAATGATTATAATTATGTAAAGCCATATTTGTTACTGTCACGAATCATATTTAATCAACATAAAACCTGACACTGACTTGCAAAATGGAAAAAACTCAAGTATGTTTGAATCTCGCGGGCTACCCTAGCGCATCCCCTTTAAGCGTGTTGTCCTGGGTTTGATTGAGCAATGACAATGGGTTTTCCATGTGCTTAGTGGGAATAGTGATATACATATGAGTTAAGGCTTCGCCAAATAGTATGCGTACTAAGCGCGGGTAAGTACAGCGCAGCACACATCGCTAGTTTCGCGGCTTGCTAGCGCCGGCGCTCTGTTTGACAGTAAACGTACGTGATAGTGCAACACAATTCGGCGCTATAGCGCGGCGACCGCCAGCGCTATAGCGCTGCGACAGGCTAGCGCTCAAACGCGCGCTAAGGACGCGTTCTATTTGGCGAAGCTTTTAGCGAAATGTACAGTAGGGGTAACGATATTGTGTATTGTGTTTAATTTTCTTTCATAAGGTACCGCTAGCATATTTTAAGGTTTAGTGGAAAGTAATTTTTACCAAGTTTTTTTACATCTTGGGTCAGAATGATTGTAATAATTATTGATTGGACACTGCATGAGTCTAAATCCCGTCACTTATGAACGAGATGTATAGTATCCAGTAGGTACTCCTCGCTGTGAAGGTACTTATGGACCTCCTTGTTAAGAAAAGAGAAATGATTTGAGTTTGAGTTTGAGTACTTTTGACAACAATTCCCAGTAAAAGAAAATTTACATTGGTTGAAACTATCTAACAACATCTAGAACATGACAAAATAGACCTTGTCGTTTTTTGGCGTGCGAGTGACATTGAGCCTTTTTTTTTTTTTTTTTGAAGGTAGGAAATTATCAAATAACTTCTCCCGCTCTGGGCGGAGCGGGAGGTCGTGTCAGACTTTTACTGACTAAAACCCACCCGTGTATTTTTCGTTGCCTGTATGCCGGGGTCGCGATATCCCTTTCGGACAAACCCGCAACCCCGGCAGTCATTGGCCCTTCCGGACCCCGTCAGTTGGTGCTGACATCTCTTTGAGGCGCGCGTGGAACACAACGCGCCGTCGACCCGGGCTTGGTCCCTATCGGACGGCGAGCTACCCATTGCTCACCGTCCGCAAGCCCGCGCCTACGGTGGCTGGAAGTCGGCTCGCGACTCCCGACACCCGGGGCGTCTCCTGCGGCGACTAGGGGCGCGAGGGCGCGACTCCTGCCTCTCCCTCGCGCGCTCCGCCCCCTCCTTCGCGAGCATTACTGCTTCGCAGAAGGAGGTGACGGCCTCCCATGCACTCTCGCTCCGGACCATGGCCTGAACCAGGGCCGGACGCGAGAGATCACCGCCGCCGATCGCCTCCATGAGGACACGGCGGTGCTCCGCCCAAGCTGGGCAGACCTCCACCGTATGCTCCACCGTGTCCTCCGGGCGATCCACACAGTGGTGACACCCGGGCGTTTCCTCCCGTGACATTGAGCCTAAGAGTGTCTTCACATTGTCCGAGCCGATACCGGATATCGGATGCGATACCGATATATTAGTGGTACCATCGGATGCCCGTGGGCTGTGGGACGATAATGTTTATATGTATACGTGTACCTACATTTTCTCTGTGTGCCTGACTGAGCCGGCGGGGGGAGGCGCAGCGGCCATTTTTGGCACATTTTTTGAAGTTTGTTTGTAAACATGACTACGTCAGCTATTGAGGAAATGGCCGAATCGAACGGATATTATCGGCAATATGTGAAGATTTAAAGATACCGCATAGTATCGAATATCGGATGTCTGCTACCGGTGGCGTCCGGCACCGATATCGTATCGGACAATGTGAAAACGCTCTAAAGGTGGTTATGCCACTACGAGGACCACTATACCTACCTTCCAATTGCCCCAACCGTCTAAAAAACGACAGTGAAGTATTACTATTTACAACCTTACTTCACGTATCTACTGAGTCGATTTTTTACGTAGAAAACGGAAGATTTTTAGATATTACACCTATATAAATTCTGTCTTTTACATGGAATATACCAGAAAATTTAATAACATCGTTATCTACCGCGTCTTGTGTCCATGAATCATAGTCTCAGCTCATTTTAGTCTGCTATTCTAGGCAGAAACTCAGGTACATCCGGACCAATCGTAATAGACTATAAATTAGGCAAACATACAGTCTCAGACTGAAATAATTAAGTCTTGCTACCGTTAGTATATGCGACGAAATAGTACCTACAGGTAAATAATACAATAATAACGAGTTTTTATGTTCCAGTTTAGTAAATAGGTACTACGGATTTTCTGTTTGAATAGTTATTTAAAAAAGAAAAATCTCGCTGATTTTATGGAGTCAGCACCTTTGTAGTCCAAAATGAAAGTCTATATTTTCATTTTGGTGATTCTGAACCAAATTATTTATTATGATTGGTATCAACAGGTGCATGCATCGCTCAGCTGAATTATAATATCTAACAATTCTACAAATAATAATATACCAAACTAGAGAACACAATAATAAATTGAAGAAAAAAAAAAATATAGGATAGGTATTGGTTATCGACAAGAATTCATATGATTGTCTACATTCTACAATAGGGATGAGGCATGGGTAAAAAAAATAAAAAAACATTTATATTAGTCCGTCAGTCCGATACTAAAAAAATGTTAAACACATATTTTTGCTTTATCATATTACTAAAAATGACTTAGATAAAACGCATTAAAGTGAGGGAGTCGGGGCTCGCCACGTCACAACTAAGTATAAAATCTGTCATGCCACATTTTAACTTAATATGTCGCCGTAATCTTTTGATTACGTAAAAAAAAACGTGTCTAATATTTTTTAATAATCTACCTGAGGAACAAAAAAAAAAACTCGTCAACCCTATATTTTGTATTCCATAATACTGTATCAATGTGTGTCTACACATTAATACTACAATATTATGGAACAAATATTGTAGAAAAATTAAATTAATTCTTATCGATGTACGAGTAAAAGATCTTTGAGGATTACATGAATTATTTTTTATGAAACGTTTAACGAGGTTTTCTGCGCACCCCGCCAGCCACAGAAATCGTGTTGTTTATGTTTGTGTTAGAGATGCGTGCGCGCACGTTCTATTGCCGCCGCCCCCACGTGGTGGAGCTATTTTTGTCGGCTTATTTCAATATTGCGACGCGGAGGGCCTTGGGTACCGATAGCAAATAAATATATAGGTATAGTAAATACTTTAACACATCCGCAATTAAAAGGAAGGAAAGTTCAGCTGTTGTACTGAACATGTATTTTATGTTTAATTGTTTTATGATTACCTACCTAGTAAAGTAATTATTTTCTTCAGCCCGTATTATTTACTTAATAAACATTTCTGCATGTTTCGTTTGACAGGAAGCACTTTATTTTACGCTATAATTAAATTCCCATAAACTTTAACTGCTTTTTTTTTAGCTTTTTAAATAACTATAAACAGGTTTTGACAAATCAATTGTTTTCTGTACAAGTTTTCTTTTATCTAAAAAATAAACCAATTATTTTATGGGCATAACTTTAAAAAAAACATCTCGAATAGGTTTTGGCAAAACAAACAAAACGTACATAAACATTAATAATGTTATAGTAACGATGTAATTTTGTAAACTGTCCAAGCTTTTTTTTTGTTTTAAATAGGTACACATTGACATAATAAATATAGTAATAGTCACGCAAAGCAAACGTTTGGGGCTATTTTAGTTCATTCGCTAATCAATAGCATAGAATTGTAATTAAGATCAAATCGCAGAGCATCGCGCCAGCACTGAAGTGATAATCATTATAATACATCACAATTCGCAATATGCATCAGCAGTGATAACCTAGTGTTGTGATCGTCGGACTGCCAAGTCATAGGCTCGAGTTCTAACTCAAAGCACGCACCTCGGAGTTTTCGGATTCATGTGAGTATTGTATAATTATCACTTGCTTCAAAAACGGTGAAGGAAAACATCGTGAGGAAACCGGCATGCCTGAGAGAGATTGAAGCCAAGTCAGAGGCCCATGATGGGCGGCATTAAAACTTTGACACCAGGTTAGTCACTAACCACATGAAAAAGAAGAAATAAGACAATATACTTTTGTGTACATACTACACTCGAGAGCAATGAATCCGGGTCACTTAAAGAATGTTAAAAATCTCGGAAACTAAAAATGATAGGTTAATGCAATAAATTGTATTTAATAGACAATGTAATACTCCTTAAATGAAAGTAAAAAAAATATGAGTAACCATACATTTTATTAACACAAAATTACATAAAGAAAAAAACTGCTGATCTCTCCTTAAAACAAAAATAGGAAACATGAAATTTTTGAACTTTATTACGATTTTCTTGAATTTTAATACTTCGTATTGCCTCCTCGTGCTTCCATTACTGCGTTTACGCGGTTTGGCATGCTGTACACCAAGTTCCTTATACGATTTTGGGGAATATTCTCCCATTCCTCTGTGAGAGCAATTTTGAGCTCACGAAGCGTGATTGGGGGAGGGTTTCGTTGTTTTACGCATCTGCCTAGCTCGTCCCAAGCATGCTCGATCGGGTTGATATCCGGGCTGCGCGCTGGCCACTCCATACGAGTAATGTTCATCTCTTGAAGGTAGTCATTCACAATCCTACCTGTATGAGGTCGGGCATTGTCATGCATAAATATAGCATCCTCACCTAAATTGACCATAAATGGACCAACGTGATCATTGAGGATTTCTTCCACATATCTTACGCTAGTTAAAGAGCCGTTTTCTATGATCACCAGCTCTGTGCGACTTTCAGAAGAAATTCCGGCCCACACAAGTACAGACCCACCACCGTAGGCTACTTTTTCTTCGATGCATGCTTGCTTGAATCTTTCCCCTGGTCTTCGATACACTCTGTGTCTTCCATCGTGCTTGTAGAGCATAAATTTTGATTCGTCGGAGAACATAACTTTTGACCAATCTTCAATACTCCAATTTACGTGGCTCTGGGCATATCTTAGTCTTGAAATACGATGCCCACGCTCCAGTTTAGGGCCGTTTGCAGGTCTAAGGGGTTTTAAGTTAGATTCAGCAAGCCGACGTCTTACTGTCCATGCACTTGGGTTACTTCCTCCGAGGCGTCGAAACTGATTTGTGAGTTCAGTTCCTGTGAGAAAGCGATTTCGAAGCATGGTGTTCACCAAGTACCGGTCTTCTCGTGCTGTGGTACACCTGGTTCTGCCCGTTCCTGGTCTGCGTAGGTTAGAACCAGTTTCTTCGTAACCTCGGAGAACTCTTTGTACTGTTGACAGCGACACACCGACAGTCCTGGCTGTATCGCGCTGACTCCGGCCGGTTTCCAGCATTGTAAGTATTCTGGTGCATTCTTCAGGCGTAAGCGACATAATTTCAGCTTGAATAATGAATATAGAGCACTATCAACATGGTTTATGTACCCACATAAATGACAGATTACAAACAAAAGCAAAACCAAATGCTGTTATTTCGTAGTTCCATCTTCGAAAGTGGCCCTTTTTCAAATTTGATTTTTTTATGATATAACTTTACAATAACTAAGAAGTTTTAATACCTTCATTTAAGGAGTATTACATTGTCTATTAAATACAATTTATTGCATTAACCTAGCATTTTTAGTTTCCGAGATTTTTAGGAATCTTTAAGTGACCCGGATTCATTGCTCTCGAGTGTATTTATAGATGAAATATTACAGAAATACGACATAAAATCAATCAACTCAGCTTGACGCAGCCTACTGCTGGACATAGCCCTCAACATAATATTAAAAGAAAAATAATGGGGAAAGCTGTTGATGATGCAGAGGGAGACGAAGGCCAAAGATAATATGAATGAATTGTGTAAGGAATAATATGAAAGAGAAGGGAGTAAATGACAACGTGAGTTGACAGGGGAGAATCCATAAAGAAAACGTGTTGCGCCGACGACCCCACGTAACATGGGACTGTAGGAAGACAATATATAATGGGGAAGGATGGCCTCGCTGTTGTCGAGACATGGTGATTTATAATTATAGACACTTTGTTTAGGGTTAGACTTGCAGTATATAACTGTAGACCTTACCTAGACACCCATAGCTAGTTGGTTTCGTATACAACAGACAGACAGGCAGGCGGCCCATATTGCAGAGACTTATCAGATGGAGCATGACTGTCAAATTGGGTGATTTGGATGTGAATTTATTCTTACCCCGCGGTGGCGGAAACAAACGTAAGAAATAAATAATGATTTGTGTCGTGTGGCAACAAAAAAGTGAATATAAGACTGTCTGTTCTCAAGTAGGAATTGTCTTTGATTCACGATCAACAAAATTGGTTTATTAACTTATGGGTTAAAACTGATACTTGCCCATTGTCATTATTGTTCTGATATGTTGACAACGACAGACGTCCTTCTGTTTCATTGGTGAAATTAGCCCTTAGTTTCTGCTATTGAATGAACTTAGGGTTGGTGGTATGCCCTTTTATTTATCTATTCTATATTTTGGGTAGTTAATTATCACATAACGCAGACGCAAGGGCGTGTGAGACTCTTACTGATTAAAACCCACCGGTATTCCTTCAGTTGCCTGTGAGTTGCCAGGGTCCACGGTATCCCTTTCGGACTTTCCCGCGACCCTGGCAGGCATCGGCCCTAGTGGACCCCGTCAGTTGTGCTGTCATCTCTTAGAGGCGCGCGTGGAACACAACGCGCCGTCTACCCGGGCCTAGTCCTTATCGGATGGCGAGCTTCCCATTGCTCACCGTCCGCAAGCCCGCGCCGCGGTGGCCGGGAATCGGCGTTCGATTCCCGACGCCCAGGGCGTCTCCTGCGGCGGCTAGGGGCGTGAAGACGCGAAATTTACCTCTCCCTCACGCGTTCCGCCTCCTCCTTCGGGAGCATTACTGCTTCGCAGAAGGAGGTGACGGCTTCCCATGCCCTCTCGCTTCGTACCATGACCTAAACCAGGGACAGACGCGAGAGGATACCGCAGCCGATCGCCTCCTCGAGGCGACAGGGAGAAGGCAATACACAGGGAAGAGAGGACAGATGTGGGGAGTCATGGGTCCTCAGAAGCGTATAAACTGACTGCCATACGCTGATGATGTCGTCAGAATAGTTTAATTTGGTTACCTAGCTACCATTGATAGGTAAGTTTTAAAACCTCTGCCAATTAAAACTTAGGTTGTTAAAAACTTTAGAGTTAGTGTTGTGACAATTATAAGTACGTGTCATGGTTAATATTGTTATTTTAGTGAGCGGCGTCAGTTTCGTCTTGGTGGTGAATCACATTTTGAAAATATTCACTTCAACGTGTTTAGCGAAAGTACAAAGTACTCGTACTTATGAAACCGAAGATTCATATAGTCTCGTCTTCCTGTTTCCACTGTTGATACGTTCCAGAGCGATTTAAGCTTCGTGCAGACCGGCGCGACGCGACGCCGCGACGCGACGCCGCGACGCGACTCGAACAATACAATTTCTAAGAAAACTTGACGGTATAACAATAGCCAGTGTCGCGTCGCGCTGTCGCGTCGCGCTGGTCTGCACGAAGCTTTATTAAACTGAGTTCAATTAACCCAAAAAACGCATTGCGCATTCGTATTAAAGAAACAAAAAAATGCTGTCGGAAACATTTCATAAAATATCGAAAGACACGGAATTTTTTGTACAATTGCTTATTCAGTTTCTAGTCGTCTTTACAGCGAGGATGAGTAATTAAGACCAATCATAGTAATTAGTGGCACTCCGGGAAAAGCTCTTTAAAAACCACGTTGGCAGTCGTAATATTATTAAATGCTTCTGTTTGAGACAAAGTCCACAAGAAATGTCGTACTGACACCAAAAGTCAAGACGAATTTACATTATGAAACTAATGGTGCAAACTAAGCTATTCATTGATAGTTTCACGTGTAAATATATAATGAAACTATCAATGAATTACTTAGTTACACAACACTATCGCCATTCTTACCTTTTTTTTTCATCGTCACAGTGTTGTCGAAAGGTGGCTCAAGTCGCTTGTTTAGACAGAAAATAAGACACGGTTTGAGGGTTTTTACGACCACTTTATCCCGTTTCGTCAGTACTTAGATAACTACACTTCTTCTATCTATATATATTATAAATAAAAATCGCCTTTCGTGTCTGTCTGTGTTACCGCGTTGTTCTTCTAAACTACGCAACGGATTTTGATGTGGGTTGCAACATCATTTAGACAATTTATTCCGGAAGGATTATGTGTATTAAACATTCATATATGTACCTACTTAGATGTAATACAGAAATAACGATGTTTTTTCAAATCATAAAGTCCGTGCGAACAGGGTCGATCCGCTCCGATCAGGGATAGCATCTTCCACTTTGCGCTACGGACGAAGAAGCTGGCGGCCTTAAGTCAGACAAACCGTCTACGTCTCATGGGTGACCTAATGTCACTGGCGGGGGGAAGCTCACTTCGCTCGCTTTTGCAACCTACGTTCTCAAACTATTCTGAATAGGTTGACAAACTAATTTCTTTTTCTATATAAATAATCAAACAAAATTTCGTGGAAAATTTTTCGAATGCTCTGACTTTTTCGTATCAGTATGGTAAAGGCAAACCTAACCTTTTCTAGGTAGTGTGCTAAAATTTCGAGCTCGTTTCGCTCGCACTTATAGTCTATGTTCTTCCAGTTCTTAAAGCTTTCTACATACCTGGGCGGTGGGACCACATTTAGTTTGCCACCCCGGGGCCCCGATAGGCTTTGTCCGCCATTGCCTCATGTCCAATTCCTGTGTTCCTCACATGAACTCAACAGCATTTTTATACGATAGTTATATAAATAAACGTAATCTTTTTAAAACTATATGTCAAGATCTCGAACCAATAGCACAATCGAATCCGAATATTAAAAGCTCAGGAACCGGGCATCATAAATTAGGTCCTACTACAAATTTATGATGCAAAGAGGATGGGCAAAGCTTTCTGCTCAATAAATCATTCATTTGATCAACAAACCATCTGCGGCCGGCGGTGGTTATGCTAATATCCTATTTGACCAAGATTAATTGATTTAATATCCTATGTAAT
This sequence comes from Agrochola circellaris, assembly GCA_914767755.1. NCBI lineage: Eukaryota > Metazoa > Arthropoda > Insecta > Lepidoptera > Noctuidae > Agrochola > Agrochola circellaris. Next base: position 18,664,835 of record OU611840.1, on the reverse strand, counting down.
AATATAATTAGGACACTTATGTTTGCGCAGCATTGGTCGTTCAAATATTAAATTTACAATTTTATAGTGTAGAGGCTTTAGCATGCAACCTCTGCGGGTCTGTCATAAGTTGACGGCAGAATTACGAGACAATCATTGTAGAAATGAATTAGAGCTGACATCTACGTGCTGACATGGATGTCATGGTAGATATAATATAAAATCTTTGATCATGTATATGTATAGATAGAGTGTTGCGCTGCAAAAGAACTAAAACAAACAGGACAACTTTTTTACGTGCGTGTGCGTGACAGCTACGTCTCACACTCGCGCCACGTCATCGTGCTGTCATTGTACTTTTCTATAGTGCATGCATTTAGCGGCTAACAGTTGGACGCAATTTTTTTCGAAGAGTTCTCACCTTTGACTGTAAAACAAGACATTTTTATATCTTTGTATAAATGTTAAAATGAATTGATGATATCCAAATAATTAGTAATAGTAAATAGTCTTTTATTAAATAACGCCCCGGTGATATAATAACGTTGAGTTATTATAGTACTAACTCTGTGAATTTTACTATTCTTCTTTATACATATTAATAATATATATAAAAATTGTTACAATATATAAATTTTTGATTGGATTAGGGCGATGAATATGTGAGTCACATCAGGTGACATTGACAGCGATAGTAATGTTGCCAGATAAAATAATTTACCCCCAATGACAAGTAACCGAACTAAAATAAAGCGTGTTTTTGCATTTACTATTGATAACGCTTTTTTCAGAATGTAATGTAACAAAGCAATAACATACACATATTAGTCTCAGGGACTGGCCTATTCAGTAACTCCTGACAACTGTAATCGTACTGTCAGCACTATAATTAGTTAGCGAACGAATGCATATTCGCAATTACTGTCCCCTGTTTACTTTGAATGTCAGACATGTAACTCATATTAACCCACAGGATCAAGTTTTGTTAAATACTTGCATCTGCTTGCACACCGCCGAGTAATTATCTTATCAACAATCAACGTGCAAAAAAGCTAACTAGATAATATTATCTGGATAAATAAGGAATTAATTACTAGAGTCTTTTCTATTACCAGGTGTCTGCCGCAGAACTGAGAGTGAAATGTAATGTCTGTTTTAAAAGTATCTGGTGAAAGTGTAAACAAACCTGTTTAGGTCTAACTCTTACGGAATCACTCAATCAATTTGCCTGGCCTTTTCCCAACTGTGTTGGGGTCGGCTTCCAGCTGAATACCAGTATTTTAAATGGAGCGACTGCTTATCTGACCTTCACAACCCAGTAACTAGGTAATACGATACCCATTGGTAAGACTGGTTGTCAGACTTTCGTGCTTCTGACGACCCGTAACGACTATCAAAGTTCCACGAATGACAGCCGGGACCAAAGGCTTAACGTGCTTTCCGAGGTACGGAGGAGTCTCGGTATGTAAAGATGGTCACCCATCCACGGACCAACCCCGACAAGCTTAGCTTAACCTAATGGATCGACCTGTGTGTGGCTGTTATTACTTAGACACGAGCTCCTTACGCAATCACTATCTAAAGAGAATTATGAACACATTCAACTGTATTTAGAAGGGTGCAACTTTATATCTCACCACTTTTTCTAACTATTATCGTTTGAATTATTAACATTATTAAATTATAATTTGAAAAACATAGATGATTTAGGTTATAAAATTAATTTTAATTTTAAAATGAAGAAAAACATCCAAGTGGTGATTTAAAATCAGAATTTAGGTTTAAGTATTCCGCGCCGACCTCCCTAGCGGCGTCAGTGTAGTCTGCTACGCTGACGACACGCTGGTCCTGGCGCAGGGGAGGTCGCATGAGGCGGCGGCCGAACTGGCGACACGCGGGGTTGCGACAATCGTCGATAGGATCCGGCAATTGGGACTCGAGGTGGCCTTGCACAAGTCCGAGGCCATGTGTTTTTATGGTCCTCGGAACGCGCCACTATCGGGTTCCCGGATAACGGCCGGTGGGGTTCACATCGGTGTCGAGTCGACGATGAAGTACCTGGGACTCGTCCTCGACAGCCGGTGGAACTTCGTGGAGCACTTCCGACGTTTGGCTCCCAAACTGCAGAGGGCTGGGGCTGCTTTGAAGCGGCTCCTGCCCAATCTAGGGGGTCCAAACGCCTCCTGCCGGAGGCTCTACGCGGGGATCGTGCGGTCCATGGCCCTTTACGGGGCACCGGTGTGGGCGCGTTCGTTGAGGCTGCGACCGGCCCAGCGGTTGAACGCGTCCCAAAGGGTCATGACCATTAGGCTGGTCCGAGGTTACCGCACGGTCTCCCGTGAGGCGGCGAGCCTCCTTGCCGGACTACCGCCATGGGATCTGGAGGCAAAAGTCCTCGCGCACATGTGGGAGTTGCGCGAGGAGGCGAAACGCCGGGGCGTAACTCCGCTGCCGCGAGAAATCGCGGCACAGCGGACAGAGCTCCGGCGGGATCTCATGGCGGCATGGAGAGTGCGATTGTCGCAACCCAGCGCTGGGCACGCCACAATTGTGGCGATAAGTCCCCTCTTTGAGGAGTGGCTAGAGAGGCGCCACGGCGTCCTCACCTTCCGCCTGACACAGGTCCTCACCGGACATGGTTGTTTCGGGAGGTTCCTGTTCAGGATAAAGCGGGAGGAAACGCCCGGGTGTCACCACTGTGTGGATCGCCCGGAGGACACGGTGGAGCATACGGTGGAGGTCTGCCCAGCTTGGGCGGAGCACCGCCGTGTCCTCACGGAGGCGATCGGCGGCGGCGATCTCTCGCGTCCGGCCCTGGTTCAGGCCATGGTCCGGAGCGAGAGTGCATGGGAGGCCGTCACCTCCTTCTGCGAAGCAGTAATGCTCGCGAAGGAGGAGGCGGAGCGCGCGAGAAAGAGGCAAAATGCGCCCCCTCGCGCCCCTAGTCGCCGCAGGAGACGCCCCGGGCGTCGGGAGTCGAGAGCCGACTTCCGGCCACCGTAGGCGCGGGCTTGCGGACGGTGAGCAATGGGTAGCTCGCCGTCCGATAGGGACCAGGCCCGGGTCGACGGCGCGTTGTGTTCCACGCGCGCCTCAAAGAGATGTCAGCACCAACTGACGGGGTCCGGAAGGGCCAATGCCTGCCGGGGTTGCGGGTTTGTCTGAAAGGGATATCGCGACCTCGGCACACAGGCAACGGAAGGAACACGGGTGGGTTTTAGTCAGTAAAAGTCTGACACGCCCTCCCGCTCCACCCAGAGCGGGAGAAGTTATTTGATAATTTCACATCCTCAAAAAAAAAAAAAAAAGGTTTAAGTATTCAAATAATCAAATCAAAGCACTCAATTTGTGTCACTACAAATTGGCATCCGTTTTCTAATCCATTTGTTTACATTTTCATCAGATTCTTTTGGAACGGACCATAATATAGAGTGCATTTAAAAGCTTACATATTTTTTAATTAATTTATTTCCTCTGTTCAGAACGTGCTTGGTTTCAAAGTAATTTCAAACTTGCCCTACAAATGCAGGATCGCATCTTATTTACTTTATAATGGAATATTCTTTACCTCCTTTACCTTTTCCTTGCTTTGATGTAAAAGAATTTTAATTTGTGCTAGAAAATAAGCTTGAAGTATCTGCATAACAGCGGCCCCTGACTTTGTTCAAGAATCTTTGTCGGGCTTTTGTAGAGGTTTTATAGATGCATGAGTAACAGGGTGTAAAGTTCAGTCATCCTCCATAGAAAAGGGAAGACCCTCCGACCAGATGGGTGTCGTATCTGGTGGGCAACTGCCTAATGATTGATTTCGGGAAATTATATAATTCACGTTGGTTATTTAAAAAAAACTTCTGTTGTTCCATACATTTTGACCGCGTAGGTATTGCACTTTTCTATGAACGCCAGATTTAAAAAAAAATAACCGACGTAAAGTTTCAACGCAGGGGCTGTCAGAATCACGTACGTAAACCCTGCTTGCGCGATGCAGGATTTCGCCTGACGCCAGTCTTATGCATAGGTCGTTGACGTCAGTGTGATACGTAGTAATTAATGAAGGAAACAAAAATGTATAATATTCCTACTAACAAATAACTAGCACAGTTTTAGTTTTAAAACTTTTTCCTTTCTGTTTGAGGGTCCTGTACATTTATGTTCTAAATCTAAAGGTACACAAGGAATTACTGGAAGTGATCGGCGCAGCAAATGACGTCACATCAGAAAAATCTAGACCGTTTCGGCGCGTGAGTCACTTGGAAACTTGCATGCATTTGTTGTGGTAACAAAAGCTGGTGACTGAACTCTTGTGTTTTATATTGCCACAATGTTTATAGCTTTTCGATATTTTTACAGTTGTATTCACATTAAAAGTGTCTTGTTATGCGCACGATTGTTTTATGCGTCCGACTTTAGTTGAGGAAACACATTGGGTAGGTTAAGTATCTTTTCCGCGATTTCCTTTAGTACCTATCGCTTACCGTTACGTAGGGCTGTACAATTATCTGCCACCTATCCTATATCATTAGTCTCCTGTCCATTTAAATTTTATTTTTTTGGGGTGGGAAATTATCAAATAACTTCTCCCGCTCTGGGTGGAGCTGAGCGCGTGTCAGACTCTTACTGACAAAAACCCACTCGTGTTCCTTCAGTTGCCCGTACGTTGCCAGGGGCCACGGTATCCCGGACTATCCCGCTAGTCTCCTGCCCTTATACCATTTTATTTGTGGTCACCGCAATGTCTTTTTCTTCCATACTTCGCTATTAGTCATCATCTCGGGTCCCTTTCTAGCTATATCATCCTTCACACAGTCCATCCATCGCTAAGCCCAACACAATCTACATTTAAGACTTTCACTGCTGTTTACGATGAAAACTAGCGCCTCTATCGAGTTATTTTGAAACTAGACACATTTTTGAGCGCAATTTAGTGGCCATTTTGAATTATTTGACAGCTATGAAAATGCAGCAGTGAATTTTTTAAACGTTGATTGGTCGATCAATGTACTCGTACAATTAGGTACAATACGGCCGATATAACTTGGCAGTTCCGAACTTCAGCCGGAAGGCTGCGCAATAACAATTTTTAGGAACCAAATGGTGACATGAGGCGAGTGTGAGTGAGAGAACATGCTCGAAAGTTCGTAGTGCCTATGTTCAGACCTGTCAAATTATATCTACCGTATTGTAGGGATAGAATCAGGAGTAATAATCGAGTGAGTTCACAATTCATTGCTCATTCCATTGGTTATCAATTAAGGTAATGGTCTTTAAACTTATAGAACTATTCGATAGTCATTACGACGTCGTTAGGCCAAGAACGAATGAATAAAAATCAATAGTTAAGTAGTCTACCGTCATCATCATCATTTCAACCGAAAGTCGTCCACTGCTGGACATGGGCCTCCCCTAAGCATCGCCACTTCGACCGATTCTGTTGTCTCATTCAGCGGATTCCAGCGCCTGTTCCTGGGCCATTGATTAACGAAGATTTATCAACATTTTAAATTCGTTGAACGTTCTTAAATCCTACTTCCTACTAATATTATAAACGCGAAAGTTTGTGAGGATGGATGGACGTTTGTTACTCTTTCACGCAAAAACTACTGAATGGATTTCGATGAAATGTGGCACACAGATAATTTATAACCTGGATGTTAACACATAGGATACTTTTAATCCCGAAATTTCCACGGAATCGAGATTTATGCGGGTGCAACCGTGGGGCGCTGCTAGTGTTTTGATATTTTCAAGTGGTGCTCTTTTGAAGTTTAATGGCAGCGTTCAAGAGTTTCATCATATTTCATATTATCACCTTGGTTATTGGAATGACGTGTGCAACATATAAAGGATGAATTATTATTAGCGTAATGCTCAGCTCTGCCCACGGAAACACTACGTGTATTGGCTTGGCTAGCTCTGCGAGTTAGGGATTACTCACATATATAAACACAGCTAAACAAAGTTTCTCATAATTCATGAGGAAAGTTCCTAAAATACTGAAAGCTTTAGTTCGAATGATGACACTCTGTGACCAAACAGTTGGAGTGACGAAGTTTGTATCCGCGTCACGTAAAAACTGAATTCAGCTGAAGTTTCAAGAAACAGGACTGACCCATCTTTTATATCGGATACGTCAGTTACGGTTTCCAATTGAGAAAGTAGAAACGTACTGTCGGCCTAAGACGAATGCGCGGATAAACGTAACGTAATTTCGAACAATTTTTTAATCGAAAAACAACTAAGTATCCAATAGCAATTTAGTTAACAATTTTGCGACAGTCAATATAGTGCTTGTCATATTTTTTTTTCCTGGATTCTTATATATGGGTGAAACCACAATTAGTATCACTCATAGATATTTCAAGAAGTCTCAATCCCCAAACTAGGGCCCCAATTACACGATCATATAAATTTAACATACAAATTATGATTTCAGATCTGTCAAATTCAATGATCATAGTTAAATGATGCTGTTCGTCATTTTTACATATTACACTTATGATCATATAAACGACATACTTAATCAAGATGGATCACCATTTAGCCGTATTTTATTGACAGAAAGTAGAATCATTTCATTTCATTTCATGGTCATATCGCACTCTAATTTCCTTAACGTCACTAAACAAAATATACACATTTTCAGTTTATATATTGTGATCCCTTTCCAAAATTATCAAAACTTTATACGCTTGTACTGAAAATGTGTATATTTTGTTTAGTGACGTTAAGGAAATTAGAGTGCGATATGTGTACGCTTGATAGCAATCAAATAAGATCCCTTAACTATGATCAGAGACAATATGAATCATATATAGTTATTATACCGTCATAGGTTCTTCATTTAAAAATGACTTATACATCTCTGATCATATTTCTATGATAGTTTAATATATGGCTCTAAGTGTGAATTTTATGTGCGTAACGATTATATTGAATTTTAAAATTGTTCGAATTTACGTTACGTTTACTTCGCGCGTTCGTGCTAGAGCCTCTGGTGGACTTGCAAAATATATGAATGTATAAAGATGTAAATTACTCTCCCGGACTCCTAAATCGAGCCACCGTGCATTTTTATGCTTAGAGGCCTAAAAACATCAAAATAATGATTACAGAGAAAAAGTTTTTATGCAGTTTTCATGTATAGAATGGCCAGCAAGAAGGCCTGCTAAGAATCCAATAGAGCACTTATGGGATGAGCTGAACAGTGAACAGGCGTGTTCGAGCCAACCAACCAGCTCCAGAAACTTTGCAGGACCTGGAAACTGCCATCTTGGAAGCATAGGTGAACATTCCACAGCATGTCATAGTGTCATAATTAATTCTATGCCGACCCACGTGACGCCGTTGTAAATGCTCTTGGATACCTCCAAGAGCATTTACAACGGCCGTCACGTATGTAAGTTACTAAATAAACGTTAGCTCTATGCAAATCATTGTTTTCTTCTAAAATTCCGCGCAAATTTGGCACTCAGAAACGCGAAAAGACGACTTAATGCATATTAAACAGTATTCCGATTTCAAATTTGGAACAATGACAAACGGGAATGATAGTGAGTGCCTAGCTTCAAAACGAAATTTTTTTTTCTTCTTTCTGCTTTCATTATTTAAAAAGATCCATTTATCATTTTTGTTTAAAGAACTTTAAACATAAACAGGGTGGCTCGATTCAGGTGGCCGGGAGGACACAGTAGATACATACGGATGAATATTTCGATGCCAATAGGGAAATAGTTTATCATCCGAACTTTCGAACTGAAAACGACCTCGACATTAAAACACTTTCATTGGGGATTATGAATTATTTGTGCTTGTTTTGTTGCATTATTGGGATATTGTGGTTGTTTGTGCTGGTTCAATATTATTATGTTATTTACAAATTGTACAATTCTCTGAATGGTTAGGCAGAGGTGTACATACAAGGTGGCAGGGACATCGACGCGAAAACTTTTACCATGGATTCAGTACGCCCCCGTGAATCTGAACGCCCCAGCGTTGAAATTTATCGTCGGTTATTTTTTTTTTAATCTGCTGTTTCATAGAAAAGTACAATACCTACGTGGTACCAAAATGAATGGAGCAGCAGATTTTTATATATATAGTACACCCACATTTCGCCAGTTATGTTTAAGTCCCATGTAATAGGGGGCGAGCCTATTGCCATCAACCGGGCACAAATTCAGACTCCGGTCTGCTACTGAGACATTCCAGATGAAATAACTCAATAATAATTTGATCGACCCGAGAATCGAAACCAGCGGTGCTATTCTATAAACATCTCACCGTGGTAACTTGGGTGAAGTGAGCTTGATGTGAGCTGTCATTGCACCTAAAGCTAGGGATTGACACTATGGACAGCTCACTTCAGGCTCACTTCACCTCACTCTTCACGGTGAGATGTTTACAGAATGGGCCTCCATTCTGTAAACTACCTGAGTCTGGATCTGAATACGTGCCCGTTTGAAGGCAATTGGCTCGCCCCCTATTATACGGAGCTTAAATACATAACTGACGAAATAATTACCTTCCTTAAAACATAGCTGCCTGCTGCATCCTCGACTATAAAAAATTGTATAAGACTCGCACTTGACTATAATTGTGTCTAACACTATTGTAAGATGACAATTAAACGTCATTACGAGTATATCGCATAGAAATAATCACACTTTCGAAAACAATATAATGAATTAAAACTATAATATTATTAAGTACAAGATATTTTTTCTGAGCTGTCGTAATTTCATATATTATGTATTCTTCTTTTATTTTTTATTTTTTTTAACTAGGGCAGAGAGAGCGTATTTTTTTAAATTTTGACCCTGGCCCACCCTCGCTGACGTTCCTCAGGACTCTGAGCGTATTTAAGTGTTTATTATCTATGATTCTGAGCGCGACCCGATTTAGCCCGATTTACTATGCTTGGGATTATAAAAATAAATAAAAAATCCAATTAAATTCCCTCTAAAATTTGATTACCTCATCGTACATGCAATTTTCATATTATTTTATGCTGTAATTAGGAAATGAGACGAAGTCGAAGCCTTGAAAGCCTGGAAAGTTTTGAAGTCGACCGGATTTTTTTTAGATGTAGAATATTACAATAGGGAATATGCATGAGATTCAAATAAGGGTCAAATATGTTTTTTTATAAACTATATTACTTCAGAAGTATGCTTCCATCAATATTTTTTATTATAATAATGAGCAAGAAATTAATTTTTAAAAAGTACAAAAAACTGTGGGATTTTCAAATACTTGAAAACCGACGCTATTGGTCAGAGCGAATGTGACGTAACAATCTATGACAACAATATAATGTCAATGTGTTTTTAGGAATTTTTGCGATTCAGTCAGTTTTATTGTGATTGTGAGACATTTAGAAGTAAAAATACATTTGTTTTGGAAGGAGTACACGAAAGACTCTTTCGACAATGACTGAAAGCGGATTTGTGAAAGTCCAATCGGATAATTTGCCGAAAGTTGATGTATTCATGATGACCACATTTTTTACATCAAATACCGATTTCACGTCTGTTGAAATAAAAAAATATCGAAATCTAGATTGTGTTATAGAATGTTGTCATAATAGGATAGGATAATGAAAACATTTCGGAATTATTTTATGAGATGTTAATCTCGAGCACAACGAAATTACATGTAATTTGGTTATAATTAGAATTACATACTTTTTTTTTTTTTTATTGATCAAGGAACCTAAATTCTCTCATACGGCGATTCAGCGAGAAGTTGGTTCCATGATGATTATTAGTCGAAAATAGAAAACACTGTATATTTGCAGCAGAGCACAATAGTTCACTTGACACCTTGTTTGTTTGTTGTCATAAACTGTGACGTCACCACACCAAGCGCGCCAAAATGGCGTTTAAATAGCCCGAGTCGGATGGTTATTTTTAACTTTTTTTTAAAGTAGTTTCAATTGCTTTTTTGGCGTTGAATTTTTTTTTAACTATTATTTGGCGATGTAAAGTATTGAATAAAAAAATAAAAAAAATACATGCATATTCCCTATTTGTTGTGTTTTGAACCTCTAATTTCCATTAAACAAGGAATGTATCTATGACATATATTTTTTTCAGGACCTAAATACACGAATTAAACTATTTAAAAATTCTTTTCTAAAAACAGGCAAGGTGTGGTGCGAAAGAGTCTGATGCCCAAATTATAGTTTATTGAATTTCTGTTCGTTTGTCTTTTTATTTAGATGTATGTTCCGGATTGGCGCAAAAACGGATGAACAATGGATTTGGATGAAATTTGGCACGCGAATAGTATAACCTGGATTAACACATAGGATATTTTAAATCCCGGTACCAGTAGGTACGTTCCCGTGGGATATTTGCCAACATCCACACGGGCAAATCCGCGGACAAAAGCCAGTATTTGAATAAATAATGCAATGACAACAAGCAACGAATACTAATTAGATGTAAGTATTAATTGTCAGAATCCTTATGATGTTCATTCGAGTATGTTGTTTGTCTACTTTATCGTGAATGGGTACATGTTAGCTTTAAGGCTCGTGCAGACCAGCGCGACGCGACGGCGCGACGCGACTCGAACAATACGATTTCTAAGAAAACTTCACGGTAACAATAGCCGGTGTCGCGCCGCGCTGTCGCGTCGCGCTGGTCTGTTCGAAGCTTTACGTTACCTAAGTACGAATTATTCTCCAGTTAGGTATACCGAAATGTGTGCCTATTGACACAGTTTAGTTTCGAGTTTGTTTTGATACGCATTCGAAACTCGACGGGTGGTTTTAATTTATACATTTTCGTGTTGTTTAGCAGATATGACTTAGTATTACGGTCTGACTTACGAGTCAAAATCAAAAAAATCAAATTATTTTTATTTCACATAAACCTACAAGGGCACTTATGAAACGTCAGAAGCTAGGTGCACGGTTCCAATTGGTCGTTTCCTATGGAGAAGAGCCGGCAAGAAACTCCACGGTTACTCTTTTAAAAGTAAATGGTTTTTACAATGTTTCCAAGTTACAGTGTTAAAAGGTATGAGAGGACAGTGTAGGCCCATCAGCAAGTACCAGGTACTTAGCAAAATATTAAATGGTCCACCGATCTACAGTCTGTTATGTCTACGACGTTCTCTCATTCACAAAATTTAAAAGAAAATAAGCTATATAAAAGACAAATGAAATTCCTAATAAAAATAAAAACCTATTTAAACCAAATGATAATGGTTGCCACTACTGCTGTAACAAATCAAATTTAATATATTGTAAATATACAATGTCAAATAATAAAAAGATTATGTCATTTGTAAATTAAAATAAAATAAAAAAGTAAATTAAAATAATATCGAGTCATGGGTCGTAGGGTTCAGACCCAGGCAGGCACATTATTTTGTGTAATTTATTTCATCACCACTGCTCTCAAAACGGTGATGGAAATCAGCGTGAGAAAACCGGTATGTCCTAGAACCAAAAATTGGAAGACAGATGTGTGACATCCATCAACTCGCACTGTGTTTGCGTGGTGGATTATGGCCCACTCCCTCTCTCAGAGAGAGGCCTGTGTCCCAGCAGTGGGAACGTTATAGGCGGATTATGCGATTATTATGAGTGTTTTTGTAATAAAAGATCAATGTGATATAAAGTTATGGCGGCTTGCGGATTCCCTGAATCAATATTCACGGCATTCTATGCAGATACTGTCCTATTAAAGTATTAAATGACTGCTTCTCTTACAGAAAAGGAACGAGCTTCGATCTTATTACTATGAATTTTTAGAGTCACATACACACGATATACGGCTTATTGGTGATTCGCCCGAAACGGGCAAATCGAAACTTTTAAATAATATTATTTTTCTTGAGGCGATTCGCACGAGATTGATTTATTTGTAAGCGAAAATATCAAAGTGAAACTTAGGTGAAGTGAGCTGTGACTGTCACAAATCGACCGGCAGGATGCTAGGGATTAGCTCTATTGACAGCTCAGTTCACGCTCACTTCACCTAAGTTTCACGGTGATATTTTTACTGAATACCGACCGGCTGAAATCGATTCGCCTACAAATAAATTAACCCAGTAAAATTAAACTTCACTTAAGTTGAAACTATCTTGCTGTCACATAGATAAATTGACTTTGGTTACACGGGCAATTCGTGGATGGAGAATAGCTCGACTTGATTTTTACGAGGGAAAAGTACGAATCGAGCGACAATTACGAATGCGAGATGCGCGAAAACTGCCTTCCTGTACTTTTAAAGTTCCAAATTGAGTACTAGTATTTGTAAGATACCTACAAGGTTTTACATTACAGCACGCCTTGTTTCCTCGGGTTTTAAGCTGAGGTCGTACCCTATTAGGTACTCCCACATTTCGCTAGTTATTTAGTCCCAGGTAATAGGGGCATAGCCTATTACCATTAACCGGGCACAAATCCAGACTCCGGGCTGTTACTGAGGGACTAATGAAACCCAAAAACCCAATAACACTTTGTCCAACCTGGGTATCGAACCCAAGACCTCATGCTCAGCAGTAGCGATTGCGACCACTGGACCAACGAGGCCGTCTTCTATAAGGGTTATAGCATTGTAAATCACGTTTGTTCTAAATACCTACCGAATTCAATAAATTAACGTAGAAAGATTTACTTGACCACTGTCACACCTTAGATAAATGGAATCTCGTTATTTATGCACCTCCTACTATCCCGATGGTTAATTATTTACATTTATATCTATAATTCTGTAGAATAAAGTACCTATAAAACAAAGTCGCTTATAGCTTCGTGCAGACCAGCGCGACGCGACAGCGCGACGCGACACCGGTTATTGTTATACCGTCAAGTTTTCTTAGAAATTGTATTGTTCGTGTCGAATCCAACAGTGCACTTTTGTTTAGGGATTTATTTAAGCATCACTTAGTCAATATTAAACAAACTCAAAAAATTTACTGCACGTTCAGGGTTATCCTAAATAACTCGGAGTTAACAGCTAGCTCAAGGTTAATCAAATAATTCATCTTGCTGCACGAGTTAGTGGAAAGGTTTAGTCGCTAAACTCTGTTCTATTCTTTATTATGGCAAGCAAAGCCGATGTCGACCATTCTGCCAATGTCTCAAGTGAGTTGGAAAGACATTGGCAGAGTGGTCGACATCGGCTTTGGTTAGTGTTTAGTAATGTCAAAATAAATTGACGTTTTGAGGTACCGCTGATAACTTATTTTGTATGTTATATTGTCCGTTTGTAAGTGAAAATTCGGTTCTATATCAGCAGGCAATATATTCATGAACTCATGTAAAAATAAAAACAAATGTCCAAACTCTACATTTATTCATTTAATCCAACTGAACATGCAAGTGGGCCTAATATTATAGAGTTAGTATGTAGGTGGTAATCGTCGAAACTACTGATACGATTCTGAAAATTCTTTCACTAATGGGAAGCTACAGTATTGCCGAGTGTTATAGGGTATATTTTATGTTAAAACAAGAAATTTCACGCGGAAGAAGTCGCGGGTAAAGCATTTAAGAATAAAAAAAAATGGTGAAGACGAAGACGAATACGACGTGTTGCCATGCCGAGCGCCGCCCGGATTTACTATTAAGCCTTAAAAAAACTTGGTGGATGCACATCAGACACCGTGTTTCAAATGTTTCTTACATATGAAACATACTCATATTATTATTTTTGATATAGGTATACATTTTGTAGGTAAGTAAATAAACGAACATAATCTTAAACATTTGTGTAAACATTGGAAATAAAAGATGTAGGTTAGTCACAGTGCGAACGTATGGCCTTTGACCTTATTATCATACAAGTCTTGTATTAAAATAAAATGTGGCAATTTGAACTTAATATGTTGGAAACATCTCCCTTTTTATCTATCTACATAGCTGTGGACGAGCACGTTCTTCGACGTTTTATGATATTGTTATTGTATTGTTGACCTCGTAATTGTTTTATCACTGTTTGTTGAACTGAATTGTTGTCGAAAGAGGTAAAGGAATTACGAAGTTGCCGTTGCATCGACCGGTCGACCTACTATGTAGAACCGTGAATCAATGATGTTAAAACAGAATAGGTAGGCGCCTTGAATTTTGTTTTAGCATCTTTCGTTCATGAACCCCCCCCCATTTTTTAACCATCTTCCAAAAAAGAGGGGGTTATTTTTTATTTTTTTATATATATGTCCACCGATTTATCCGTCAATTGAGACCGATTTTGAAAATTCTTTTTTGTATTAAAGGGTCTGCTCCCAAATTGGTCCCATAATATACATTTTATTAACTTTGCTTGGATCTTTTTTGAGTAAGCTTCAATAATACGTATTTTTCTCACTTTGTATATGTGGATGATTTATGATGATAACTTCCTGTCACTGTTATTTACATAGCAGGTAGTGGTATTCGAATTTGTGTGGGGTAGGTACCCCAACTAAAAAGTGAAAAATAAACAGATTTTACAAAAAAAAAACATAGTTTTTTTTTTTGGTAAAAGATTTAATTTTAATTATAAGACGACCGCATGGAGTCAGTATATACTTTTCAATGACGCGAGTAGAAATAACATAATATCACGCCTGTGTTCCTCAAAGGGATAGGCAGAGGTGTACCTATAGATCACCAACATTTCGCCAGTCATGTTTAATTCCCATGCAATAGGGAGCGAGCCTTACCATCAACCGGGCCTAAATCCAGACTCCGGGATGCTACTGAGAAATTCCTGATGGAAAAACCCAATAAATCAAACAAAAGAAATAAGCAGTACCTTTGTGTATTTTACTGTGTGTAGATAAATATTAACATAAATAAATAACATTTTGCCTGACCCGGGAATCGAAAATACCATCGCCTACCACTAGACCAACGAGGCAATTGGTACTAGCGAGTATTTTACTACTTTACTTTACTTTACTTTACTACTAATAAACAAATCGAAAATCAAACAAACATTAGAAAATAATACAAAAAACAAGCTTATTTATTCTCGAAAAATTTAAATATTATTTTTACGGTTTTGTGCCAAGTTTTCTTACTAAGGAATCGGTGCGCAAGTCCGACACTCCGGTTTTTTTACATTTCATCTTATTAATTATATTATGTAGGTATAATAAGTATTGTATAATAATGATAATATTATCAATGTGTCTCCAGTTACGGAACTAATAGACCTTGGCCTTCTATGACACTGCGCAACAAATTGTTGCAAAATACGCTTTGTTTTTAACCTCATACAAATATTGAAAATGTTTCTAATCGATACATCAAATACATGGTAAGTAAGTGTGAGTACCTTTCGTTAGCTAGGTACAAATATTTCATAGAATGGAAAACATTTCTGTTTTTTTTATAAAGGTAGTAGATGTATCAGTTCTTCAATATACGTCGTCATATAGGTTATAATATGTAGATATTTTTAAATACAAATAAATGTATGGTACACATTCCAAACAACGCAATCAAAATAATGTTCAGTGCTTTGACTACAGATCGTAAATTATTGCACGAATAAACACTATCATGTAAAATTTCGGTACAAAAACATAGCAATGCAGAACAAATAATAAAACAAAAAATAACAAACGCCTCGCCATTGAGTTAGATTTGAAACAAGAGGAATAAATACCTGATTCCAAATAGTATCGTGCATGGTTGTAGCGTGTTCTTCAATGTAGTAGAAAATATAGGGCACCAACGAGCGGCTACAACGAGAAACCAGTCACAACTGAGCCAGCCTGACTTGCCAGCGCGGTGGTACAGACGAACTGCGACTCCCACACGTCGACTACGTCACAACACTCCAAAATACCGCATACACCGTCCGTCTCATGCCCCAGCGATGACTAAACAATCATTTAAAGCCAGCGGTGTACGTTACTCAGCAAGAAACGATATATCAGCAGCTCGGATGCGCCCGCGCAGAAGGGAGTGCGGGGCGCGCGATGCCATCTGTGAACGATTGACGTTTTTTGCGACTTGCCAGTTATTTGAAGAAGTTGTTACATTCCTTTTAGGGAGTGTGCATAATTAGATCATGACTCACATAACGCACTATGGTTATGATTATGACTTCGTGACTAATGACAGATGCACTATTGCTATTGCCAATCACTGTGATTTATTTTCAACATAATATTGTAATCCCGTATGCCACATATAAATTAGTCTCTTGAACCGACTATATTGAACTTGTAAAAATATGCATGTATGCGCGGGAACGTATGCATGTCGTTAAATCTGGAATTAATTTATGTCGATGTAAAATGACGCGGTGTAATACTGATTGGGGTGATAAATATATCAGCCAACACACAACAACTTATGGCAGCCCAAAGACACACAACACACACACTCAACACTCTACATGATGAGAGAACACCTATTATATTTGAAAACTTTCAAATAGGAGCCCCATGCTCAAACGCTTTCAGATTTACATAAAATAACGTGATGTACAGCGCCGATTTCGTTTCATCATACGGGGTCTGACGCATAATGACTATTAAATGCTATAATATGCACCTGTACCTATACATATGCAAATCTAAGAAATTGTAGGATCGCCTGCCCTCCTAGCCTTTTCTCAAATATTCACGGTGAATAAAAGTTAAAGTTTAGAAACGTGCCGCCTAGTTAGAAAGAATGACAGGTTATTTGGGGATTCTAGAGGGTCCCCTGAACCCTCTAAAGTAATTTTTTTTTGCCGGAGACGATAAAATAAAAAAATAACTGTTTTGGTAAGTAAACGTTTGACATTGATCTTGAGAATGTGTCTTCTGTGCCCGAGGTGTGCCTGTGTCTCTTGCATCCGTAAATAAGTAGTTTTTTTTAAACTTATCTAAAAAATACTTTTAATTTTAAAAAAAACAATATCGGGCAAAAAAAAACGTTGTGGAGGGCTTAGGAGACCCTCTAGAACCCTTTTTTGTGGTGGGATATTATGCGGGAGCGGGAGGGCGTGTCAGACTCAGACTTACTCAGACTTACTCAGACTTACTCAGACTTACTCAGACTTACTCAGACTTACTCAGACTTACTCAGACTTACTCAGACTTACTCAGACTTACTCAGACTTACTCAGACTTACTCAGACTTACTGACTATAAGCCACCCGTGTTCCTTCAGTTACCTGTACGTTGCCAGGGGCCACGGTATCCCTTTCGGACTTTCCCGTGACCCCGGACTCTCTAGAACCCTTATTATTTAAGGGTTCTCTCAATATTTTTCAAGCGAGTCGTCACGTTTTAAAACCCAACCCTGAATAAATAGTTTTCTCTATAACACTTCCTGATAAATAAAAATACCCTGTTTTTCCTTTGACCCTTCCCCGTTCATACCTAAACAAGTTATAGTACCTAAGTAAGTATACTAATAACATTATGTCTTCTGGTTGATATTAGTAACTATCATCTACCAGATCAGGCTGTCTTGCGTCACTCAATAATTGGCTTTTGTCTCCAAAGCGATGCTTGCCAACCTTTTGGCAGATCATCTTTTCACCTGCCTGCAGAGGAAGACACGTCCTGGTAGTAAATATATTAATATCTGGCTGATGGCCCCTTTGGCAAATCTAAAAACCACACATATTCTGACCAACCATTTCAATAAGTGTCTATAAATGAAAGTATATTTTCACCTTTTAAGAAAACTTTCTTGTTTACATCATTAGATCATTAACACTCTGTCAACGAACTACTCATCTAGACTTAACCAACGGGGCCAAACTCAGTTGGTCTAGGATTTATATAAAGGCGTAGTTCTTGTGACCACCTTCCTGCTCCATCATTAGAATATATTTACTTGTTCACCATCTCTAAGTCACCGAGACCATTTGAATGAGCCCAAACACGATATGTCTGCTGTAAGTTGTTGAGGAGTGGATTATTCCGCAGATTTTCCTGGGTTCAGCATCAGGTCAAGGCTACCACATAAATTGCAGTGTTAAAAATAAAGTATAATAAGCCTTTATTACTATTCGTTTTTAACATAATTAAAAAAAAAATCGATCTACTGATCTGTTTCATTTTGACAGTTCAACAACATTTATTGTGTTATTTACGTAGTTGAGCAAATTTTTTTTTCGAACTTATGGAAGCAATGGATTAGCAATCCCTTTCAAAATGATTCAGATTGTGATTGATCGTGTATTACGCAATCAGGGTGCTGGATATCATCAAAATTGCTGAACAGATTTTCATGTAACATAGGCAAGAAACACCACGATTAAACCAGCCCTCTAACAACTAAAAAAAACGCATTGAAGTCAAACCACCAGTTTGAGAGCAACGACGCCACATACAGACATACAGAACGACATAGCTGTCTTTCAGTCCCGTACTAACCCAACAAGATCTACACTGTATCAATCGAAGAAACTTATTTGTTTTTTTATTTTTTATATCATACACACTTGCTTTTTCCAGCATACTTTACGACATTGGCTGAATAGTCGACATCGGCTTTGCTTACCATTTATTAAAAATAGAATAGAATAGACATAGCTGTCAAACTTATAACAACCCTCTTTATACGTCAGGGGTTAAAAAGTTAAGTAGCAAAATATTAAAACAACGTCGCGATCCACTTGGAAGAGGGTTGATTATTCCAAAATTTTATGACATTAAACAAACAATTTGTTTGAAAAACATCCTCATTTTATGAGCTTCAGATCCAACAAGCTATTAATATATTTTTAAACATTCAGAGGATCGTATAAATACGGCAAAGATGGAAAATTGCACACACCTTAAATGAACGAAAATAAATAATTACCAACTTGTTTACGTCGTTTCTAAACAAACACACAACCTCACTCTCGCTTCAGTCACGCCTTTTTCCCATGGGGCTGTGAGAAAATAAGGGTCATAATAATAAAAATGATAATATACAGTACGACACACTGGATCGAAAAAAGGCTCTCGATGAAATAGGAGCTTAAATTTTTAAGTGCCGGTTTTTTGCTTAAAATTGTTTCTAATAGCCAATATTATGCATAAATATATCATAGGATACAATCAAATACAAACTTTCTGTGATCAAACAGCGATACGAACCAAATTTTGGAATTTGGTTTTCGAAATCATGGCTGATGACCAAATTCGTAAGTCCAACGCCAGAATTAACGTATTTCGTCAAATTGCTACCATTGATCTGCGTTTGACTGTACCTGCATCTCAATATTCTAACTAATATTATAAATGCGAAAGTGAGTTTGTTTGTTTGACGCTTTCACGCTAAAACGGCTGAACGGATTTGGATGAAATTTGGCACATGGGTAGACCATGACCTGGATTAGGACAAAGGATATTTTTCATTCTGGATCGCAGACGAAGTCGCGGGTAACAGCTAGTTCTTAATATTATGTGACGTTTCATACACAAAACGAGTTCTTAGCATTTCGACGCATTTCGACGCATTTCGACGCATTTCGACGCATTTCGACGCATTTCGACGCATTTCGACGCATTTCGACGCATTTCGACGCATTTCGACGCATGGTACCTTATCTACAGAGGCATCACGTTTATATTTAATACTAGCGACTCTCCTCTGCTTTGCACGGTTTTTACGACTTGGCAAATTATCGAAACTTTAATATATGTAAGTTCAATACGAATGTACAAACCTTCCGGAAAAAAATCTCAAAATTATGGTGCATCAAAATCCGTTGCAGAGTTTAGATAAACAACGCGGTCACACAGACAGACGACGCGAAGTGACTTTAATTTATAATACTTATGTATAAATTTATTTCATTTTTTTTATTGCTGCATAGGCTGCTCTTGACCTCATTCTCACCTGATGGAATGGCGATGGATGAGGTCTACGATGGAACCAGCGTGACCAGAAGATGCCTATTCACTCTTACTTAGAAATGCAGACGGCTTATATGTGAAAGGGAACACAGACGCTGGCATAGTTTGAGTTTCTATTTGTAAAATTGGAATCCAATCAAAATTGATACATTTATCCATTCAATGATACATTCACATTTATGTATGTAAATGTTGTTCTTCTGTGAGCCTTGAGTACCTACTTTTAATAACACACTAACATAGCTTTTACGTTTTTGTTTGTTACTAACTAACTAACGATAAATGTATCTTTGTTGTCTCAAAAATAAATATTTTAATTTATTTTAAAAAGCATAACATGAAAAAAAGTCTCGCAATGCAGTTCTTCTACCGCAAAAAGATGTGAGATCTAATGTAAAACCAAGTCTGTTGATTTATTAAGTACCAATATATTTGTCATCTTTATTTCTTTAATAAATATAATAACTGGGTAGTGAAATTGCGTTATATTTAAATTTTTCCTTGCTTTAAAGGCTAAACACCAATTGTGTTCCAAATTTGAAGCTTGTGTGTCTGCCAGTACCTTGGAGTTTTGATGACCGGTGAGTGAGTATGTCAGTGACATAATTAAGGAACTTCGACCTGCAATAGTTCTTAAACTACAAGTTCAAATTAAATGTAATTTGGGAATATACCTAGTTATATTATCCCCTCTTGGTCACTAAAAATTCAGGCTTCTAGCTTCATCCACAACCAAGTTACAGGGGGTTGAAAATGTCATGAATGGCTTCGAGAAAAGATGGTACGGCTGTGCCTTTGTGTTTGTTTTACTCGACTTGGCGATAATTACTTAACAATCATATTATATTACCCAAGTCTATTTACGCACGAACTAGTATCAACAAAGGTACAATAATGACGTCACTCGTAGTCTGAAACCTACCTCAAGACAAACTTTCTTTAGTACAATAGGCAGATACTTAGGGGAGAAAAAGGCTCGGTTGCGGTACAGATTGGTAAAACTAAACACACGTTGAATCATATTCGCCTTGTTGTTGTGCTACATTTCTTGTTGCATTTCATTCAGCAATCTGTAGATACAGCATGGAACCCACGTTCGCTGTACTAAGAAAAATCGCTTAGCATAGAAGCTTTCAGTTATAAAATTCTGTTGGAGGTTTCAAAAGTTGTTGCGACACTAGTAGTAATGTTGAGAAGGTCGCGGATTTAAGAATCCCTAATTTGACCCAACTAGGAAAATCATCAGTGATGTGACATCCCGAATTGGGCTCGCTTGGCGGATTACTCTTTCTCACAGAGAGGAGGCCTATGTCTCAGCATTGGGATCGTTATAGGCTGATTATGCTATGGAGAATATGCTAGTTTTCCATACACTTTATTAACTCTATCATGAACAACTCAAACGCGTTTTAACTAAGATCTAAAGCGGCTCAAGATTTTAATTTTGCACCACCGAATATCTGCTGCAGAAAATTATATTTTATTTTTTTGTGTATATTATTACCTAAATGTTATTTTCTTACGCATTTTATTTAGAAAAACGAACCAATTTACCATACACCTTATACCTACTTTGCAGCACAAAACGAACAATTTATTACAACTTAAAATGCCATTGTTATTCATGTCACTTATTGACAAAACAAATATGTACTTACCTATCTTCTAAAGGACATGCCACGCTTATAAATATTAATCATTTGTGCTGTAAAAGCGTATCGGATACAGCACCTGGCGGCCGGAGCTTATTGAAATACGCTACAGGCTGTAGAGGAGCGAGCCTGGGGCGGGCGGTGGCAGGGGGGAGGTACAGCTGCCTAGATCCGCCCTCCCTTCGCCAACCCTGCCACTGTATCGGCGACAACGGCCCGAGTCGGTCGTCCGCTAGCACATCTAGCCATCGCGCGAAAGTTCAACCGGCCTTCATTGGCCAATCTCCTCTTCCCGCCAACCGGGCCATTCTAAGTGAGTGGCCCAAGAAAATATTTTTTTCCTGGGTCCCAGTGAGGTTTACCGTACCGTGATTTATTACAATTCGCAATCATGTCGCTCGTCATGAAATTAAACCGTTTTAAAGTACTGAAGTGTAAGAGCGAGAAGTTCGCACGTATCGAATTCCGAGGTAAGTTCTGTTTTGGCGGCATGATGTTGTATTTTTTAAATTTTTATTTGTATACAGTTTTTTTTTATTTCATATATCAATGTGTTATTTGTATTTTTATGTTTGTTATTAATATTGTTTCTATTGCTGTAAAATATATAATTTTATTCAATATGTTGTACTTAGATAGTTTTATATTATTTGTATGTAGTTACGTGTTAAATAAATTATGTTTTATCGTCTAACTCGTTTTAATTACGCTAATGCAATCAGATAACAAAGGAAAATTATTTACACCACATGTTAACATGAAACGGTGAAGGTTGGAACCTTTTGTTAAAACGCCGTGGAAATTGCGGCATTTCTTTGTTTTTCTATGAAAAGTCGCGTATTGTCATATCAATGAATTGAACCGCCATCGTCAACCAGAACATGAACGTTTAACATTAGATGAGAAGGTGGGCAAAGAAGACGCCATCAATCTATCTTCTTATAATATAAAAATCTATTGCCGATCGCAAAAACTTGAAAATGGCTCGACCGACGTGTTTTTTTAATTTTTATTTGTTCGCCCACCACTGGGGTGATTCAAGAAAAACGCAAAACTTACACCCGAAAAATCGAAAAAGTCAAAATTTGGCTCAATGGTACGAAGTTCACCGGGTCATCTAGTAAAACAATAAAATTAACGTGCTCGTCGATACAAATTCTGGCTTGCACTTATTTGCTGATAAAATGGAAGACGATAATGTTAGAATGTTTGCGGTTCTGTGGAGCCCGTGTGGAGGATAGCATTACTTTGACTAATTTGCTGTAATAAATAAAATAAAATATAAGCAAAATTCAACAGTAAAAAGGTGAGGATGGTTTCCTGAGACTTGTGAAAACAAGTACCATCGACCTACACCTTGTACACTAAAAACCTCACAATTAACTAAGACAAACTACCGCAGGCACTTCTTGAATAATTACGGAAAGTCGTTATTTTTGAGGTCAAGACAACCCTTCTTAGATAAATGTCTCCTCCTTTCTGACGTATTTTCTTACAAGAAGTAATTGTTTTTTTTAAATATTATAATGAAGGTTTCATCTGGGTTGTGGAGGTCAGATAAGCAGTCCCATGAAAAATACTGGTATTTAGCTGCATCTGGTTAGACTGGAAGCCAACCCCAACATAGTTGGGAAAAGGCTAGGCAAATGATGATGATTGATGGTCTTATCAATTGCAAGCTAATTAAGGGTTTGCGTATTTAGGACTTCACTTATCAGGTCCATCGATATGAAAAATCGAATTATAAAGACAATCAGGATAGTTCCGTGCAGTTGAGGGATATCCTTAATGATCCATTTTTACATCCAAGATAATTATGTTGAAACCTAAACCCTTTTTTTGCGCAGTTTATGAAATGAGAATAATTATATACAATGATTGCGGTTCTTGGTATCTTTAATACCTCGTCCTTGATCCTAATAAGAAATGCCATTGATTGGCGTCATATTTTATTATCATGTTGATTGTTGAGCCTACATTATTTTCAGAAACACTTATGTCAAATTATTGTTGGTTCCGTTTGGAAAACTCTTTGAGAAAGGTTTTTACTGCTACGTGAAACAACTATAGGTATTATTATATACATATTTATTAAAATATCTACTCCAAAAATAAAGTACATAACGTAGTCTGCGTTCGCAATTCATTTGCCAAACATGTAAACAAACACGAGTTTTAGGAAAAACAACTGTAATGCCTACACATAAGGTTCAGTTTGCGCTACAACTTCATATTTTTTATGACTCTTTCAACAGTACTTGTTTGTCTAAAATCAATTTTATTTACACTTACATAAAGTTGATGTTTGTCTAAGTGGAAAGCTCGTGTTTGTTTACATGTTTGGCAAAAACATTGCGAACGCAGATTAAATTAGCTACTCTTCTTATAAGAAAACTTTCATCGCTTACAAAAGACTTATATTTTTACAAGTCACTTAGTAAAAAAATTTAAATAAACAAAAGTAAAAAAATACTTTTTTTGGCTGAATAATGATTAACTATGCCATTAAATACGAGAAAAGTAAACAGATCCTCTTCTAAATTGAAAAAAAAACAAAATATGTTTCATTTCGTAAAAAATTTAATATTATTATTGAAACGTCAAATATATATTTCGTTATTTCGGCCTTGGTAGGTTCCTGGTATTTGAATAGGTCCCTTTAACATGAACAGAACAAAGAATGAAAGGACAAAACGATTTCCTCGGAAAACAAATACCTATATGTTACTATTTGGTTTGTTTTGGCATTCCACGACGCAATAATCTTGAAAAGTAGGTCGTAACTTAGTTTAATAAAAGTACTTAGGCAATAATAGATATGTACCTATATCGAATTATTTAGATAGACAGTCGCTCCACGTAAAATACTGGTACCTCAACTGCCAAAATATCTTTTTAATTTTACTTGTATGGCAAAAACAAGTAAAATTAAAAAGATATTACATCTTTTTCATTATAGGCAAACATAGGACGCCAGGCGAAATTAGGGCAGTTGAGATACCAGTATTTTACGTGGAGCGACTGTCTATCTAAATAATTCGATATAGGTACATAATCTATTATTGCCTAAGTACTTTTATTTAAAAAGCTGTAATATCTTTTTCATTTTACTTGTATGGCAATTACAAGTAAAATTAAAAAGTTATTACATCATTTTCATTATAGGCAAACAGGACGTCAATCGAAGTTAGAGCAGTTGACCGGTACCTATTCAGTTGCGTCAGGTTAGTTTAGAAGCTGATCCAAAACATAGTTTGGAAAAGGCTAGGCAGAAAATCGAATACGAACTGCGCAAACGTAGCGCGTGAAATTCAAATTTTCTTAAGACTTTTGCAATTTGCAGGTCAGTGTAAAGTTGTATGTTGATCTAAATATGATTCGCGACCGTAACAAATATGTAGTATAAAATTATGATCATTGGAATCAATAGAACTCTGTCGAGTTAGTCAAATGTCATGATTACGTGAAATAGTTATTCAATAGGGTAATTTGAAGTTAGAGAGTTGTATTGATTTTAATGATTGCGATTCTGTTTATACATATTTGTTACGAACTGGAAACATATTTTAATCAACATAGAACTTATTACTACTAATACCCTGGCGGCTTCGCCTTAAATATATATCAATCAAATTGAGTTTAGAAGAAAAGTAGCTCGATCAAGTATTTCTAAAGCAGATGTAGTCCCGTAAATTGATAAATAAATGAATGAATAGGTACTGCAACACAGCGTCACGAGCCAAAAGCTTCTGCCTTGCAACTGAAACTTGCAGCTTTAGTTCTTTGGTTAAGGAAAGAAATAAAGTAAATAAATTATCCGGTCTAGATAAGACTGGGCCTTGCCTGTGTTATATCCCAGTTTTATACATTACCAAAACATAACCTTTGCCATTAATATTTTATTTATTAAAGTGGACCCACGACGTGGCACGTCAGCCTTTGTAGAGTAACATCAAAAAGGCATAACCGATGCAGATGAGAATTTTATCGCCCTTCTGAGAGTTTATTCTTTATGAAAGTTTCAATTGAATAATCTTCCTACTTTACTCTTTAGGAATATTAAGGAGAAAACGTAAATTTTCAATTGGATGGTTTTAATGAGAAGAAGACTCAGAAATCCTATTGTGTTGAATTGTAATAAATAAATAATCTTTATATTTTTATCCGTTTTCGTGAATGGTTTTTAAATTTTACGACTGCATATTTATCTCGTCTACAAGATTTTATAAATTCTTTTAAATTTAAAAAAGTTAATGGCGTAATAATTAAATTTAAAAATTAAGTTAAGGTCGAAGTTTTACCCGAAAACACTCGGCGGCTTACACTCAGCTATCATTTATTTAATTAAAATATAATTATACTATTTATTTTCGTTTAACGTTCGTATTTCAGACTTTTAGATTCTAATATTACGTAGGTAATAGGAATAATGTTAAGTTTTGAAGTAACTAATTTAATTCTTTATGTAAATAAAGTAATGTGTTCAAGAGATATAAAAAAAAGAAAACACAATAAAAGCTTTTTAAAAGCACGAAATTCGGTGCGTTGAAGCGGAGCTTACAGATTAGGTGCACTTCAATAGAATACCTAACCTACTTATAAAATAAAAATACCAACAAAACAGAGCAGCAAATGTTAAAACAGTGCACTTTAAACATTCTCCTGCGTTTGCATTCCTTATTCTATTACCACAGGTTAAAATACATTTTAGTGTAGGTTAGGTAAATACATTTTGTTACTCAAAATCAAAACAAATGATTAAATAAACGTGAAATCATAAATACACGACCTCACCACTGACCCTGGAGCTTTGAATTTTCTTTTCTAATCGTATGGGAGTTGTGTTTTCTTTTATAACGAATAATAAACGGGTAATTTCACAACATATCATTACATGCTATATGTAAATCGTATAGATACAATTTATACATGCATAGACAAATATTATAATAATATATATGTTTAATTAAATTGACCTTATCAAATAATTATTATGCACCACACTTACACTTATATCTGATCTCAAATGATGTTAAGAATATATTTAAAAAATGTTGATTGTTACTTAATGTTTTATTTTAATTTAATTTAATTATAATTTAATTTATTTTATTTTATTACTAAGCATTTATTTAATACTTTTTGCTGTGCCCGGAGCTAAGGTACAATTACGGACCCTGTACCGTAATTGTACCTTAGCTCTAAGCCATTATAACACCTGTATACTTACATTATGGAATGCAAATAAAGATATGAATATGAAAAAAAAAAATACATGAGGGCGTTTCTTGCAAACGCCATTCAAAACAAACTGTTTTATAGACCTTTGCGGTTTCGAATAGTAGTAACCTTGCCGCGTCATTTGCGTGTTATGTTATACCACGTCATATAAGTACTTGGTGAATGCATGCTTTAGGTGCATAAATTAATATCAGCATTAAATAAAAATATGTTTTTGACAAACTAGGCAATTTTTTTCCTTGTACAAGCAATAAAATATTGTGGCACAAATGTGAGATTATCATGACTTCGCAATGTCTAACAACTGAGAACAACGACTATTTGGAGAAGCAAGTTAACCCGCAGTTACAGAGGTTGTCAGTTTCCTTCACTAAACTTGCTTTAATTTGTCTAACTTCTTCTTTGTTGCAGAATAGACAATAGCTACATCCTAGGAAAATTCCAACTATAAATGATTTACATCCTAGGAAAATTGAAGCTATAGCAGATTTACATCTTAGAAAAATTCAAACTTTATCTAGTTTGCAAATATAAACTTAAAAAACACCCCAAAAACATACTCACACTCAGTGTTTTAGTCATTTAATATTTTTTTAGGATTTTGGAAAAATCTATCTTGGCTACCTACTTAGTGATATTGGTTTGTACACAAAAAATGACAAACTTATCGTCGACTTGAGAAGTTTCCTCGATTTTCGGAACTTTTCTATTATAAGAAGTGGACATCGTTAGTGTGGTGGATTCTCAAGAGACTCGGCCGGCTTGTGATACGATCTTATAATGTATGTGTCTATGACCTATTTAAAACCTACTCTACATCTTTATATTATTATAAAACAAAGTCAATTTTCTTGTCAGTAAGTGTGACCGGTTAGTTTTTGTAAGCTCCACAATGGGTTTTGAAGCGGTTTCATCATCATTTAGTTAGAGATTTTTTTCCAGAAGGTGGTGGTGGTGATCATTGTGTAATAGGGGAGGTTGACGATTTTTTTTTGTCCGCCAGATGGATTATTAAAAAATACTGGACACGTATTTTTTCTTTATAAATGATTACGGCAATACATTGAGTTAAAATGTGGCATGATGTCACTTTCCGGTACATGATATACTGACTTGTGACGTAGCGAGCCCCCACTCCCAACTTTAACGCGTTTTACCTTAATCATTTTTTATTAATACGATAAAGCAAAAAATACGTGTAATTTTTTTTTATATCTGACAGACTGACTAAACAGTTTTTTTTCCTCAGTCAACATCCTAAATCTTTGACTAGATACAAATAAAACGCAGAAATCTCCATTTTTTGACATTACTTGATTGCACCCATACGAAGCAAGGGCGGGTACACTTCTATTTTGTTATTTTAAGCATGAATAAATCTTTGAAAAGTTCTGGAGTGGCGACCGCGTACCGGAAGACGTAGCATTGGAAGGCCTCCCACAAGGTGGATCGATGACCTTGTGAAGGCCACCGGAATCAGCTGGATGCGGGAAGCGTAGAACCGGTCGAAGTGGCATTGCTTGGGGAAGACCTATGATTAGCAGTGGACGTTTGGATGATGAAAACTAAGAAATTCTCAGTGGAAGCCTTGAATCTGGATTTGTACCCAAATTCAGAGTCAATAACTATTGCCGTGGGGTTGCCTTTTTACATGGGAGTTAAAATATCTGGCGGAATGTGGCCATATGCAGAGGTAGGTAGGTACCGTTTAAACTTTGGGAATTACACGGGTGGTATTATGTACCCGTTTATAAAAACTTTTTCTAAAATATTATTACTAAATAAGTATAAAAATACTGGGATTCAGCTGCATCCGGTTAGACTGGAAGCAGACCTCAACATAGTTGGGAAAAGGCTAGGCAGATATATTTTTACTAAATACGTATAAAAAGAGGTCCATGACATTTTTTAAAGTTAGGTTTCCTTCTTTCTCACTGGAGGAGCTCGGGGCTAAGTAACAACAGCCGCACGGGTCGATCCATCAGGTTAGGTTACGCTTGCCGGGGTTGGTCTGTGGATGAGTGACCATCTTTACATACCGAGACTCCTCCGTGCCTCGGAAAGCACGTTAATCCGTTCCCGGCAGTTTTACCAATGGGCATCGTATTAGGTCAGATAGGCAGTCGCTCCATGTAAAATACTAGTATTCAGCTGCATCTGGTTAGACTGGAACCCGACGCCATTATAGTTGGGAAAAGGCTAGGCAGAGTGGATTTTGTTCCGTTGTTTCTTAAAAAAAACATTGGATTATTATAACTAAGTGAGTTTACCGTGTTTGTCCATCTTTATCACAACCTTTTAATTGCTGGTTGTATAGCTCAGTTAATTTATTCATAACGTATTTACCTCTGACCTCTGCTTAAATAAAAATGGTGTAAATAAAATAAAAGCTTGACGGTCTAGTGCTGCAATTAATTACTAACTTATTTGAACTTTGTTATATGTGCGAGGCTATTTCAGGTACGAGTAATGAAGACAAGTGAGCTAGGAAACTGTTTTCAAGAGGTTTAAATGAGTTGGGAATTTAATTATTATAAACTAGCACATGCTAGGCTTCGCCCAAGTGTCCCGTAATTCTTTTTCTAACATAAAAGTAGCATAAGTTACTCCTTATAACATCAGCTATTCCGTCAAGGACCAGGCCCGGGTCGACGGCGCGTTATGTTCCACGCGAGCCTCAAAGAGATGTCAGCACAACTGACGGTGCCGGGGCAGCGGGAAAGTCCGAAAGGGATACCGTGGCCCCTGGAAACGTACAGGCAACTGAAGGAACACTGGTGGGTTTTAGTCAGTAGGAGTCTGACATGCCCTCTCGCTCCGCCCAGACCGGGAGAAGAGATTTTATAATTTCCCACCCAAAAAAAATGCTATCCCGTCAAGATTGGTCCAACCGTTTCGGAGATTAGCCGGAACAAACAGACAGAAAGATTTTTTTTTGGTATAAGTACCGTATTTACTTACATTTAGTAAAAAACTGTTATTTTGACCGATTTGTTTAGATAAAAGTCGCTTTTCATGTCTGCCCGTGCGACCGCGTTGTTCTTCTAAATTACGCAACGGATTTTGATTTAGTTTCGCCATAACTTAGATAATTTATTCCGGAAGGTTTATGTGTATTAAACTTACATAAAATTAACTAATCTCGATGTTTAGTCAAGGCGGTAAAAACCTTGCGAAGCAGGGGCGGGTCACTCATTGCCTTTAAAATTAATTATTTTATTATTTTTATAAGTTTCATCACAATTTGTTGAAATTGGATGAAATAAAGACCCTTCTTGGAACAGCAGATTCCTGTGTAAACTCGGGTTGGTACCCTAGCTTGGAACTGGTTATGCTGTCTTTCAAACCTTTAGAGGTAATGAGGAACAGGGTGTAAAGTTATTCATGTTCTATAGAAGAGGGACGATCCTCTGACCAGACGCGCAAGTTTCGTGTCTGGTGGGCAACTACCTGACGATTGATATCGGG
This sequence comes from Agrochola circellaris, assembly GCA_914767755.1. Taxonomy (NCBI): domain Eukaryota; kingdom Metazoa; phylum Arthropoda; class Insecta; order Lepidoptera; family Noctuidae; genus Agrochola; species Agrochola circellaris. The sequence goes on along the minus strand of OU611840.1, from coordinate 18,634,695 downwards.
AAATTATATATACAGGGTGTAAAAAGACACATCACAAAGCCGTAAACTACGCATACTGTACGTATAGCTAAGTAGCTTTGCGCAAAAATTATTGCTGGGAACCGTAATTTTTTTTTTTTTAATAAAAAAAAACAAGTTTTTATTGCGCGCAATGTAACGCGAACCCACGCTTGAATGAACGGATTCAGTGTTAGTTAAGCTCCGCCCCTACGCTACGTAGGTAGACCCTTGTTGTTCATTGCGTTTTTGTAACTTCAAATGCGTAATCTGTTAAGATAAATCTAAAATTCAGGTAATGTTTGTTTGGAAAAAAGTTTCGTATTATCGCATAGAATTCATTTTCATGAAAAAGTAAAAAAAAAAAATGCGACTTTGACCTTCAATATCTCCAGAACCAGTGGATTCCCAGGTATGGTCTAGTGGAAAAAAATGATGCAAATAATGGGTAGAATATGTGGCTTTCGGCTTCGGAAAGTGTCTTTTTACACCCGATATGCTGATAGCCACAAACCTATCAGGGGGACATTTATATACAAAAAGAATATTATTGGGGAATGATTTGCTCCCACTAAATAAGTAGTTAATTACATAATGATAGCGCTGCACCCCTTGTACACTTAAAAAAACCAAACATAAATGGATATACTAGTATTATACTTTGTTCAATAAAATAGCGGTTTCATGACATAAGTTCGAACTGTTTACTTCATAAAATCATATTTAATAGCCCTACTGCGAGCGCGCGTGCTAAATGGATATAAACACTTTCATTTTACACCCTTTACATAAAGGTTGGGACATATTGTCGAAACCCGCTTAAGGGGGATGCGCTAAGGTAGCCCGCGTGATTCAAATTTTCTTGGGTTTTTCCCATTTTGCAGGTCAGTGTCAGTTTGTATGTTGATTAAAATATGATTCGCGACCGTAACAAATATGGCTTTACATAATTTTATAATTACAATCAGCAATACAACTCCATAAGTTAGCATAATTGTCAAATATCATGATTTCATGAAATAGTCTTTCAATGGGATTAAATGAACTTAGAGAGTTGTACTGATCATGATTATGATTATAATTCTATAAATAAACATTTGATACGGCCGCGAATCATATTTAGATCAACATAGAACATGATACTGACCTGCAAAATGCAAAACACGTAAGAATATTTGAATTTCGCGGGCTACCTTGACGCTTTCGCTTTAAGCTTTTCCTCACGAAGTTTAAAGGAGTTTGCCCACTATACCGTACCATACCAAGACCGTGCTATGAGGCACGGAAAGAAACATGACACGGACTACTAACTCTCGTAATTTTCAATACAAAGAATATTTTTTGCCTGACACGTTCCTAGCACGGTCACGGTATGATACGGTGTATATAGTGGGCAGGGTCCTTTAAGGGCAAGAACTTCCATAACTAAAATATAAAATAAAGTATTTCGATATCTATAAAAATTCACGACAACCTCTTAGACATTTATCTGAATGTCAGCCTCTGTTGTTGTAGCGTCTTCATTTTACGATATTGCTCTTGACATACCTTTATAGATTTTTTTATGAAAGCTGTAAATTAAATTACTCGTTTCTCCGCCATATTTCAGGTTGTCAAACATAGGTCGTGACGTAGGTAGGGGAACGCTTTTTTTTCTTAGCAGAGCTAAGGAATGTCTTTTTGTATTCAGTCCAGTTCAAAATCAATCCCTAGTTCATGGCATTATGATACTTACTGACTTGATCATTCAGGATACGACCGCAGCCATTTGATGGATTCCGATTCGTAATGTTCGTAAGTGCACTATTCAACCTGATTGCACAATACAGTGGCGCTTTCCGAGTGCAAATTGCAACTGTCGCATGCTTCCAAACTCAGCCCGTTTCGTTGTGACGACGGGCTGTCAATGCTGTCATGCATGTCACATGACTGTGTCCGCAGCTTAAACCACAATATTGATTAAAACGGGTGTTGATTTGACAGGAACTTTAAGTACATCAAATTATTGTTCACACGACACGTCGTTAATCTATACAGTATGTTTCAATAATGTCCGCTAAACAGAGGACATAATGATATGCATACCTATAACATGAGGGCAGATAATGGATGTCAACATTGTATTCTTAGCTTATGAGCTCTAAATTAAATTAGGAAAAAAATTACAAGAAATCTAAAAAAAAAAAAAACGAAACCGTAAAATGCTTAACAAACAACACAAACAGAGCATGAGCATGTGTGCATGAGTAACAAATTTCAAAAATGAGTTTAAAAAGACAAATTATAATGCTAGTAGAGCGAAATTAAAAGCATTCAACAATGAATTAAACAAGATAATTCAGACACAGTAGGTAAGCCATAGCAGTGAGCAAACAGTGTGTTTCACAAGACAGACAAATCTGAGGCAAGGCATCCTACAGAACGTAGTTACGTTTATGCAAACGCTGCCATCAAAGAAGCTTAAATTGTTACCTTGTAGAGTTGGTGGAAGCAACAGGCGAACCCAACGATTCGGAGCTTCTAAACCACAAGTCACATCGCAAGCTAAACTTAGCTTAACATACAAGCTTTTACGTACACGTACACGCATCTATAGGGACATTCAGCGACAATAGCAGTTTATGAAACTGTTGCGAATGAGGGGTATTAAAATACGAGTGTGTGTTTAAAAGCCGAGCCGACCCCAACGTAGTTGGTAAAAGCCTAGGCAGATTGATTGTGTTAAGACATCTATAGCCAGTACGTCTATGAAGTTTACACAGAAAAAAAAAACAATTATTCCAAGTACCTACTTACACTACACACTTACGGTCGTTAGCCCAAAAAAGTGTGTAATTTTTTTTTTTTGTCGTCTTAATATATAGCCCTCGGCTAACTTAATTTGACCCTGTATCGGTGTATCTACTCACAAATTCACTTCTGCCTGACCCCTTGGGGAACACGGCATGATGTTATGTCAATCTATCCATCTACCTAGCCTTTTAATATGTTGGGGTCGGCTTCCAGTCTAACCGGATGCAGCGGAATACCGCTATTTTACATGGAGCCACTGCCTGTCTGACCTCCACAACCCCGTGACTGGTTAATACGATACCCCTTGGTAAGACTGGTTGTCAGACTTTCGGGCTTCTGACGACCCACGAATCCACGAATGGCAGCCGGGATTAACTGGCTTAACGTGCTTTTAGAGCCTTCGAGGCACGGAGGAGTCTCGGTACGTAAAGATAGTCACCCATCCACAGATCAACCCCGGCAAGTGAAGCTTAACCCGATGGATCGACCCATGCGGCTGTTAAACCAAGAGCTCCTCTCAGGCATGGTGTTATGCTGTTATTATTGTATACACAAATTAAAATGTATGTATATTTGCATACAACTTGCCAATCGATGTCATGTCATGCACAATATTGCCAAAATACTTACTCCACTAACAGTTTTCATCAAAACGTGGCATAAATACATATGTAGCTATAAAGCTCAGGCCACACTGAGGCGAATCCCGCGCGGGACACGGGACGCGACTGCGCTTGCCGATTGTTTTAATGATTAGGAAATCACGTGAGGTGTTCGCCTTCCTTGTATCGGCGCGAACGATTTTTCGCACGGGATTCGCCTCAGTTTGGCCAGAGCTTAAAAACATGTTGAACGCCTAGCACTAGCGAGTTTGCCCGCGGCTTCGCACGCGTATAAGTCCGCTATTATATCTCGGAAACGTACTACTGAGATAAAAAGTCACGTTAGCATTTAGAATATTAGGTAAGATTTCAGTTTTACAGCCTTCAGTGAGCTCCATTTCCAGTTTAACGTGAACGTCGCATGTAAATTTTAATTTATGAGAGGTGAAAACAGCAAGCATGTCAAAGTTGGCGGTTGAACCATACATTTAATTAGAACTGCCAGCCTGCCAGAGCAATGATATGTTTCGAATACGTAATAATATTTTCAACAGATTTTTGGTTTCGTTTGCATTTGAAGGGTTAATTATTAAGTAGACAATTACTGCTCAACATGTTATCAGGTTGTAGCGATAAATTGTTGGATACTTTATAATTCCACTAAGTTCAATCCTAGGCCCCTCAAAGGCTTTTACAAAGACTGGTAAATTAACTCATCTGCTCTACTAATCCTGTTTAATATATATAATAATGTTTGTTTGTTACGATTTCACGCTAAAACGGCTGAACGGATTTGGATGAAATTTGGCACTATCTAGACAAAATCAACTTAATTATATAATTTTTATTTTATGACATTGATTTTACATTCTGTGATAACTTTTTCGCACACTGACTTATTAATTTACGAAACCGTCTATTTTAAAAAAAATTGTAAATATGTGAGCACCATGTATCTATCACATAATTAGTTAATCTGTCATTGCTTAATTTTTAATTCTTTTTACATATCGTGGTATATTCTAGGAGCATCGTCTTCACATATAATTATATAATTAATGTATACAAAATATGTTAAATGAGTAACGGTGGATTTTCTTCTCCAAGCGACTAGAATGAATTCAATTTTTTTGTACATTTTGACGATCAAAGTGCCTGTTATGTGAGTAAGTAAAATAAATTATTTGAGTTTGAGTTTGCTTAAGGGTAGACCATGACCTGGAGAAGGATATGGGCTACTTTTCATCCTGGATTGCAGACGAAGTCGCAGCCAACTGCCACAGTACAACAGCTCGTGCCATCATGATTCTCTTGCCCCAAAGACATTAAATTATTTACTATCTTCAATCTCTTTGTCTCCCCCATTTATTTCGAGAACACAATTTCTAAGAAAGAATAATTACCGGTGTCGCATCGCGCTAGTCTGCATCGAGAAGTCGCGCTAGTCTGCACGAGCCTTCATTTTCTTCTTCCATAGGTACTTCTCTATTACTCATCATCCCAGTAGTTACCCCCTTTTTAGCCATATCATCTTTCACACAGTCCATCCATCGTTTTTTTGGTCTACGAACTGCGATGCGATGTGATACGACGCCGCACCGCAGGTTTTGACAGGAGCTTTGTTTTTAGGAGCTCGTAGATTTTTGCAATGCGATGCGAATTCGCAGTTTTGTGTGGGAGCCCTTATAGCAATGCTTATTCATGTTCAAAACTTCTTTATGATAAGTATCCCTATTCCTTCGCATCACATGCTCTAATGCTAATATTGTCAGTTTAGAGAGGCGAAAGGCGAACTTTAAGCATCAAAATTCGTTCAAGACTAAACTTAATTTATCTCAAGGGTAGGTGCTGCTACAGCTATTCAAAGTGTCGCGCAATGTGCAAAGTGAATTCACAAAAGTTTTAAGTTTGTAGTTTGTCGGAAAATTTAGCCACCTTAAATGTGCGGAGAGGTGCTATTTATTTATATAAACACGGAGTTGTGCTTTTTGTTTTTATGGAGACGAAGACCAGCTCGAGAACAGATCATGCCGTGGCGGATAGATGAGGCAGTCAGTAAGATTGGTAGCAGTACTGAGTTCAGGTTGTTGATATCTCACGACCAATCTACAATACAAAGTTCATAAGGTGTCTGCCGGCACGGTAGTGCCCGTGCGAAGACGAGCCATAAACAAAAAGCGGGACAGGGGCACCACCTACCTTTTCTCAAAGCGTTTCGTCGTATTTTCAAACACTATGAGGGTTTGAAAATACGGCTTCGGCCTGGATAATGCTGGAAAGCTCAATTTCTCAGGATAAGATATGGTTAGCACTAGCAGATTTATAAAACACTTAAGTTTCATTTGTCTTACTGTCCACTAACCTATTTCAAAATTTTCTGATAATCTCTAGACACGCAAACTGCCCGTGAGCTTGCAAAATGCACCCTATTAATTTTTTTGCTCTGAATAAAAATAATAATTAGGTTGAAAAACAGTTTCTCTCATATTGTCTTTTGACTCTTACCCAAATAGTTCAGAGTCACTCATTGATCGGAACTCGTATAAAAATCGAAAATTAAATATTGAGATTCAAAACTCAAATTGCAGATGTAGGTCACACGGCACACGGAGATATGGCTGCCAAACTAAAATGGAACTGTGCTGGCCACATCTGTCCAATGCTAGAGGGTCAGCGCAGCGTAGAATAATTAAAGCCAGCTGCTTAAAATAAGGTCTTCTTTAGTTTCTCATTTGTCTTAGCTTACTTTGGACGATTTCCTCCTCATCTACCAAGTTGAATATTTCGAGCCCTGACCGCCAAGCCGGACTTATCGTACCTAAGCGACATTTTTAGGGTTCCGTACCCGAAGGGTGCCAAACAGAACCCTAATACTAAACCTGCGCTATCCGTCTGTCTGTCTGTCAGCGAGCTGTATCTCATGGATGGTTATAGGTAGACAGTTGATTATTCATTTCTGTTGCCGCTATAACAGAAAATAATAAAAAATTTATATAATTAAAAATTATAGGGGCTCCATACAATAAACTTATGATATAGAAAAAAAAAAACGGCACTTGGGGTGTCTTTGTCTAAAGCTCATCGAGTAGAGAACAAATATATGTTTGGTTTTTTTTATCTTCAAAAATGTTTAAATACCCTTGAACAGAACTTAATAGCTAAATAACAGCCTCAACAATCTATAGGTTTAGGTAGATATGGTAATCAAAAAATAAACCACGTGACGACACAGCACGTCATGTGACCGAGTAAACGTAGGTAATACCTGTCACTTCAGTAGTCATTCTACGTCACAGTTGTACTATTCAATTTAGCAACGTTATAATTCGTTGACATTAGAGTTTGGGCTCTTTACAATAGACAGATTACAAAATATTTTATTACATATTATTATAAATCTAACAAAAAAATTGTTCTCAAGCAGTTACATCTACGAAGAGTAGTTTATAAATAAACAATGAAGCTTAACATACATTAATAAAAGAGGAAACTATAATGTAAAAATCTAAAATAAATTTTATTTGTTTTTATTATATTTTTTAAACAAGAAACTGTCATCTATAAAGAACCTTTTTACGATTTGTTTACCTTTATGTAATCACCTAAATCAATGGAGTATAGACATAAAAAAATGAGCTCCTTTATACCTATTTAAATTTTACGTAAAGGAAGGTCAGAGAAATTACATCTCGTCCTGGTACTCCTCTTGAATGTAAGATCATCGGGTAAATATTGTGTAACCATTTCCTCGGCCTATTTAACCTTTAATTACATAGCCTAATTGGCTGTATCCATTTCGGCTTGTTAAAGATAATTGTCTTTTTTCTTTGTTCCTCATTAATTTATTTTTAGCTAGCAATATACATATATATACTTACAGACCGGACTGACGTTGTCCTGTTTTCTAGAACTCGGTCGCAGCGCCATTTACTGGGTCCAATTCTGAATCTAAACCAACCAGGCACCCACTCAATGACACACAAAAAAAAACATGGAAATCATACTTCGACGTCTAAGTGTGGTTTTCTTTTTGTATAATTATTTTTATAAGTAGTTAGTTAGTCATTTAGTACCTAGTGTAAATAGTTAGCTCCTACGACTAGGAGCTCCATGTCGTTCTCCTCATCGCTGTCACTGTGGCGAAGTTGTCAATAGTCTCGGACATCACGGCCTGTCTTGCAGCCGAAGTGCGGGCGCTTAGCGCGGCACGCGAACATTAACGGCATCATCCGACGAGCTCTTTTCACCGCCGGCGTTCCAGCTGTATTAGAACCTAATGGCTTGGCACGCGACGATGGCAAGTGACCGGATGGCATGTCTGAAGGTGGCTATCCACCTTCCATGGAAATAAGAAAGTCTTTAGTGTGGGATGCAACCCGTGTCGACACTCTTGCGCCATCCCATCTTCCAGGCTCGGCGTGCTATGCCGCCGGTGCTGCTGCTGCGGCTGCAGAAAACCTCAAACGGCGTAAGGATAATAACCTCACTGGTAATTATATTTTCGAGTCGTTTGGGGTTGAAACCCTCGGGCCGTGGGGTCCGAGTGCTCACGGCCTCTTTAAAGAAATCTCAAAACAGTTATTTGACACTTCCCGTGACCCAAGGGCTGGTTTTCACCTTGGGCAGAGGCTAAGCATTGCCCTATAAGGTGGCAATGCGACCAGTCTCTTGGGTACATTACCAGTCGACAGCGATGCGGATGAATTTTTTCGATGCTATCTTTTAGTTTGTGAATAGTTTTATTTAAATATTGTAAAAGAAATATAGATAGACATCAGGATACAATGGTTGCTTCATTGAAATTGAATGATATAAGTGTACCGTGTTATGAACCATGAGCAGAGTCACGTACTGGCTTAACCTAACCAAAACGATCATGACCGAAAGCTATACACGGTGCTTTTAAAATACCATTGTCTAGATTTTGGACAATTTTTTTCTTCTTTAAGAGGCTTACAACAGCTAAAGCGCGGTCACTGTCGGACTGCATAGAAATGAAAGAGAAGCGCGATGACACGACGCAGGTAATTTATTGCAAAATATGAAGCAGTTAGCGATTTACAAAAAATCTATTGATTGGACTGGAAAATTAAAACACTAGTATGCTAATATAGCTTGTAGAATAATCTGACAAAAAATCAGAATGATTGCATGTAAATTAATATGATTTTTAATCGTTAAAAGAAATTTTTAGAGGTATCTTCATGATTTTTTTCTATCGTATCAAATTAGTTGTATTATGTTTTCAACACACTATCATACTAGCATATATCCTGAAGAATATCATATATTTTTCTGATTTTGTTTACTGCAGTGGATCATATACTTTTACGCATTATAAAACTTGCGTTTAGGCACGTTTAGGTCCTGTAGTCCCCTTAATATAAACAGCAGTTTTTGGTATATTTGATAACAAAAAAACCGGCCAAGTGCGTATCGGACCACGTACACCGAAGGGTTCCGTAGTTGGGATGAATTTATCCTAAAAACAAACTTAACTTGTGGTTGAAAAACATACGTCACGGTCAATTCACCGGTCACCGGTCGACGTCATAACGTCAAAGCCGGCTGTCGCTGAAAATCTAGCGCTGAGGCTCTGTCTCTGTCTATAGGGGGTCTATCTTAATTTTATGGACTTACACTTGTGTTTTTTAAATAAATACTGTCTTTTTTTTAGAACAAAATGTCTTTTTTTTTTTTTTTTCATTGTCGACAAGTAAAAAAAAAAGTTAGTTAATCCGATAAAGTAACTCATAAGCTTTTAGAAATAATAAACAGAATCCAAGTCGAGCCATTATTACGAGTATCATGCAGGCTACACAAAAAATAAATAATTGAATAACCTTAAAATATTAAAGGTAGAAAGAACCCCCCTTTTAAAGTTAATTTTCAATAATTTTTCATAAATCACATGCCCATGGGCGACATTTTATATGTATGATTTAATATATGATAATATCAATAAAAACAAGATAAATCAAAACACCTGTAGGTACATCGATCGGTGTAACATCGGAGGCAACGACCCGAAGGATCTTAGAACCGAGATTAAAAGTTTTAATAAAGTATTAAGTTCTGATTTACCGAAGTAAGCGAAGTTAAGTACGTGTACATTTGAACAAGCGATAAGGTCGCCCATTGTACATTTTATAGTGTTTGATTTACTAATTTTTTCTAAGTTAGTTTTGTGGTGTACAATATAGTAGATTACTGTCGCGGCCTGCAACATGGCCATCACACATACGTGAGTCCATCAATGCCTGGTTGCAGCCAAGGCTTGCATAATACTTTACTGAAATAATACGCGGAAATTCAATAATTTTGTAAATTCCAGAATCAATGACGAGCAACGAAAAATTTTCCGACCCTGAAGCACATAAGAAAAAATAATCAAAAATTTGATTTTGCATGTTAATTTTTTTATTTTATTTAGGTTACGCATGCTACAAACATTTTGTTATAAAAGTGTAATTGTTTAATAGAATAATTGGCTTATTTATTGTATAGCTACAGCCGTTTGATCTATATTTGTTTGTTATTTAGGTACTCAACATATCCATTGCATCTCAGGTAAGTTTAGACTAAGCGAACATAGAGCCAGAACAAGAGCAGGAGCATTCTCTTCTTGATATCAAACTCAAACTCAAAGCATTTATTTCAAATAAACCAATTACAGGCACTTTGAATTTTCAAGGGGTCAATCAGTGAAAAACTCAAAAAATTTATTTCAAATAAACCAATTACAGGCACTTTGGAATTGTCAAGGGGTCAATCAGTGAGGGCGTTACGGTCATCTGCGACCAATTAAAGAATCCTCTTTCCCTCGCTATTAGTCTGATACTCTGGTGCAATTGCAACTCAGCCAACTTCTCTTCATATTCTTCTCTTCTTCTTATCGTATGTTTACTGACTAACTTGGTGTCAGAGTTTTAAAGCCGTCCATGGGCCTCTGGCTTGGCTTCACATGCCATCGAGAAATATCTCTCAGACGAGCCAACAATTGGACCTATTAAGATTTATACAGTCTTTACTAGACGTGAATATATTACATTTCAATCTATATTAAAGACAACCGAAATTTAGATTTAAGTATAATATCTCCTGTTTTTATACGATTAAACAGTAACTGAGTGGTGAAGGTCCCCAACATAATATGAAAAAACAGAAAAAAATCTAATCAGGCTAAGCTAATATCTTACTGGACACACTCACACACATCGCGAGCTGCTAGATCAATGTTTTATTTTACTTTATAGCCTCTATTTACTTATTAGCCTCACTACAGGGAAGATTGAGACAGCTCCGACACAATTACAATTGTAACTTTCTGGGGCTGTCACAATTTAAGGCTCGTACAGACCAGCGCGACGCGACGGCGCGACGCGACTCGAACAATACAATTTCTAAGAAAACTACACGGTATAACAATAACCGGTGTCGCGTCGTAATCTGCACGAAGCTTTATGTACGACACAATGTTTGAAATGAAATATTTATTTATTTTTTGTATTTTGTAGCATTATACGACCGCGATCAGGTAACCTATATAGATAGAGTCAGATACGAATCGCGCACTTGGTCGCAACGACCAACTAGCCGTACAATACCACTAGACGACAACGACTGGCTGGACTCGTGATCGTCTAGTGCGCGAGATCCCTTAATACCGTGTTGCCAGCCTATCTAACAGAACCCGGCTAAGCGTGAAAGATGCAATAAAACAATTTCGCCGCAACCTCGTTCCAATTTACCTTAAATTAAAGTTCAGCCGCTGCTCCCGCCAAAGTAAGCCAAAGTCTATTTACCGTAACAAATATAATTATAAATTAATATTAATTATAAATTAATTGAGAATTGCAACACTTAAATGATGTAAGATCATTTAAGTGTTGCAATTCTCAATTAATTTATAATTAATATTAATTATTAATATTGAATATTTAAATCTTCTCCAAGGACATATCTTAGATGTATATAGCTATATGTAGCTTAATGAATAAATGGATAATAATAATCATAATAAAATATAATATACCTATAGTTTCTGAAGAGGTAGGCAGAAGTGTACACCCATATTTTGCCAGTTATGTTTAATTCCCATGTAATAGAGGGCGAGCCTATTGCCATCAAACGGACATGAATACTGACTCCGGGCTGCTACTGAGAAATTCCAGATGGAATAACCCAATAACAGTTTGCCCGAGGAATCGAACACAGGACCTCAGGCTCGGCAGTAGTGCTTGCGACCACTAGACCAACGAGGCATAAATAAAAAAAATATGGATATAAATTAATTAGTGCAATTTGTAGGCTTTATGTAATTTAGGTGCAGATAAGCATTGAACAAGTAGAATAGGGTTGAAGACTAAATTTTTTTCTTTAGTCCGTCATGGAGATTATTAAAACATATTGGACACGTATTTTTTCTTTTTTATGTAATCTAAACATTACGGCGATACATTGAGTTAAAATGTGCCATGACATCACGAGTATCTACTTATGTAGATTTTATACTTGTGACGTAGCGACCTCCACTCCCCGACTTAAAATGCGTTTTAACTATGTATTTTTTTATTAATATGATAAAGCAAAAAATACGTGTCTAATATTTTTTTATTATCTGATTGACGGTCTAATATTTTTTTTTTTTACCCAGACATCATCCCTATTGATATCTCGAACATTTTTTAAGACCTTACGAATTGATCACTGACACGTCACAAGTCAACAATTTCTTTCTATTTTGGTACCCTCTAAAGTTCCTTCATTTTTATCTCATGTATCCTAAATTAAATATTTATGAGAGCAGTGACCCTTTGGACATGTCGCACCTTCGGACTGTCTAAAATATAGTTGCCATTTTATTGTCCCTCTTCCCAAATAGAAACATGAAAACAGGACCAGATTTTTTGTAGATTTACATGGCCCAGTGATATTGTTGGCTTGGTCCATAGACTTTATTGAGCAGTGTATTACTGTATTTATTTCAGTGACAAAAAGGCTCCACTCCACTGAGTGTAGAAATTAGAAACACTTCATAACATAGAGCTAAATTACAATTTCCTTGAAATGTTCACAAAAGGCACAATTTTAGTGTGGATAGTTAAGCACGTCCAGTTTGACTCTGAAAGCTCCTTTATTTCGTAGCAGTGAGCGTAGCGTTTCGTAGCAGTTTTCGTAGTATTTCGTAGCGGTTTTCGTAGTTCATGCAATTATGACTGTGTTACTCGTACTACTGAATTTTCGGTTAATCGTACGAGTATAACATACTCGTAGTAGTAATGTCCAGATCGATGGATGGATTGAGGGAGGGAAGATCATGTTGATGATGTCTTCCTTCAAATCAGAAATGTCTTAATTGTCATATTTTAATGTCACTTCTCTGTCTTTCAACGTGTGGTCGTGAATATTGTTGAATAGATTTGTTTACTCGTTTTATTGTATGTATTTGAGTGAAGTATAGAACACAAGGATTGTGTGCAGAAATTATGGAGTCTACAGCTATGCCATGGATTTACAGTTACCGCTAGCATGTGTGATGAGCATCGTACGGTGAATCCGACGACGATAGCATGACGCCCGCGCCGGCCGCTCAGATATTAGACGAAATTCTCTCAACAAAAAAAGAAGTCTTTTGAATCTTCTCTTTGGACTTCCCCTAATCCTATAGCCATCGGGCACAATTTGGCACTATCTATAAGGGACCGATTAGGTTGAAATTTGGTACACATATCAATCTGTGACACAAATATGGACGTGTCATGTAATAAATGAATTTTGAATATTGGGTCACTTATGAGAGGAAAAAATAAATTGCACACTTGTGACTTCTATACATACATACCTACTGTAGCAAAAATTTGTATATGTCTGCTACGCTTGAGTGAAAGGTCGCCCGGGAGTCGAACCCGACACGACGAAGGTAATGTAATGAAACGCAGTATCCAGGTGAAGAACACAAAAGTATATTGTAGTAAGTAGGTAGTTATAAAAAAGAACAAGTAAAAAAAAATTAAACGATTAAGCGGCTGCTGAGACCCTCAAGCGGCGACCTTATGGGTAACTACAGTTTTGAGCCGTTTGGGGTCGAAACGCTCGGGTCGTGGGGTCCGAGTGCGCGTCTCCTTTTTAAGGAAATTTCTCGGCGACTGGTCGACACTTCACGCGAGCAGAGGGCTGGCTCGTTCTTTGGCCAAAGAATTAGCATTGCCATTCAACGTGGCAATGCTGCCAGTCTTCTGGGCACGTTTCCGGACGACAGCCATGCGGACGAATACTTCGACGCCTAAGTGTCCCTTTGTTTTTTTTATTTATTTGTGTAGTTCGTTATTGTATTTAGTACCTAGTGTAAATAGTTAACGATTAAGTAATTTGCCGCCAACGTAGGACAAGATGGTTATTATGGAAGTGTTAAAAGATAAATAATCAGTGGTAATTTTTTTCGACAAAGTGCGATAGGCCCATCGGGATGCGTTAGTTATCTCAAGTTTTTAATTGCACGACGCGAGTGAACGTAAGATGGCCAACGCTCGTAAAGCTCTCGTGAATATCCGTGCTTAAGATCGTAATTTAAATTTGACGCGATGAACCCACTTTGCCTTGTAGAGGACAAGGCAAAGTAACCAGAATTTAGTTAAAAACTATGACCCAAAAAATTCTTGTTGGCGGGTAATACATGAGGTAATTAATGAAAACTAAAGTAAAATTATTCAAAGATCCAAAAAAAAAAAAGGCAATATATGTCGTGGAACCGCTGTGAGTTACCTGTATCAGAGTGTCGCGATGGGCCGCTGGCAGGGTTTGCCTGCTCCAGGCGGCAAGGTGACACGCTGCTGGTAGACGTTGGGAGGCGCTCGCTGCTGTCGCTGCCTCGGGGAGCCGCAGAGCCACCCGCTTCACCTCAGAGGTGCCAGGAGGGGTAGTCGGTCCCACGCGGTCAGCGATGGCGCAGCGTCGGGCAATGCACAGCCCTGGCAGTACGGCCGTGGCCGGTAGGTAGGTGGGTGGGGCCGAAAGAGGCCTTTTATGTTGGTACGTAGAATACCTTATATGGGAAGAACATCCCGATCCCTGGGAAGAACCTCAATGATTACTGTGATAAATATAGTTCTATACTTATAAATTACAGGAAAACCTATGAAAAGTCTATGGTCTTAAAATAATATATTGATTCTCCCAAAATTGTGCTCACAAACTTTCATTACTGCATTTGGTATGTACATGTTTTTCAACTACAATGTTAGTTTGTTCTTTAATAAATTCATCCCACCTATGGAACCCTTGATTAAGCGAGGTCCGAAATGCACTTGGCCGGGTTTTTTCCTTCAACTCATGATGTACGAACGACCAGAATCTGGATAATGTCACCATTTTATAAGCGACATAGGAAGACGAGCGGCAATTACGAATCCGACAAGTACGAGTGTAAAGGCGAGAATTGGCCTCTTGGCCGGTTTTTTTTTGTAACCCATCCGCGGGTCCCGCAGGTGAGAATATTGACGATGACCCATTTACACGCCTGCCAAAAAAGGAGGGTTATGTTCTAGTATAAGTTGAATTTAATGCTATCCAATCCTGGTTTATTCCATCTTTTTCTTCTACTTAATAAACATCTTACATTCACTGACAGACAATGTACAAACTAAACTGCTGGGTCCATACAATTTTGCACAAGAGTTCCTTAAATCAAGCGAGCAAACAGTAAGGAAAGATTTTCGAAAATTTTAATATGGTATGAAAGTTTGTTTGGAAGTTCGTATCCCATCGGTCGCTCGGCTTAGTTCTGTACAATTATCAAGACTACTGGTCGCCCAGAAGTCGAAATTCGACCATAATTCATTTAAATGTCATGTGTGTAATGTTTTTTTATTGATTTAATGTATTTATAATGTTGAAAAAATAATATTAGCATTCTGCACTTCTTCTCTATATAAACTATAAGTGTGCGAAAGGAGACGGGGATTTCTGGGCCTGATTGTAATAAGTTGACGTATGGTTAAAAAAAAAGGTTATATTTTTCTATTACAAAATGTGAAATATCAGCCCATTTTACAATCTGGAAATTGAGAAATCCAAAAATTAAGTTATGGCTACGAACAAAATGGAATATCGATTAAATTATAATCGACTATCGTGACCGAGTTCATACTATTTAAAAGATGCTTTTACGAGTACCAGATGATTAATTCAAATACATTAATTATTAGAATTAACGTATTAAACAGTTTAAACAAATTAAATATCTATAAAGATAAATGTTAAAATCGATTCACGTTTGCTAATCGATTATTGTATTTTTAGTCTATGGTGACATGTCAGTCAGTCACTCGTTTCGTATCGTTTAGTGCGTGTGCGTTTTGAGTGTTTCCTCCCATAGTTTTATTGATATTTTCTTCGACCCCTGCTTTCTTTCTACGGACTTCTGATCTTACTTCTTGTACGACCCTTGCTGCCATACCGGACACGGAGAGCCTCGCTTTTACGTTGGACTTGGACTTGTTTTTTTGGATTCTACGACCAGCCTACCGATTGGATATTATCATACATATACACCTTCTATAATTGTAAAAGTATCCTATCTTTAAAAAAAACAACTACCTATCGCACAATGAGGTTATACATCGCACTTCAAAAATCAGCTGTTTTGTTACGTAACCTCACTTTAACAAATTTCTTATAACTCGGCTCTCAGATTGCTAAAATCCGCAAAATTTTCAGTGATGGTTTGATAATATAGTAGCTATTAATTGACACCAATTTCATCTCTTTACATCCAGGCCCAAGATTGTATGAAAGCGTATCCGTCTCCTTTCATACTCCTCCGTCCGCGCAATTTTCGTAAAAAGGAGTACAAAGTTTTTGCTTCACGTATTAATATATAGATAACGAAAGATTTTTAGCTATACCGGCTGTACCTACGAGTATTCCATATTCAAATCCTTGGTACCAATAAAATATCATTTCCACTTATTGAAATATGAAGTACCTACCTACCTACTATTGAAAATTTAGAAGTATTTTTGAAGTTGCGCAAATTGAATTTTAATGATTAATAAGAGTTTTAAACTTATTTTCTTAAAACACATACTATACACACACACACCTCTCTCCCATTTATAACCCCACTCTTTCTCCATCCATCCATGCTCAAATAAATCTTAATAACTTAGTCAGCTAACTCACATTTTTGTCTTGTGGTAGATTAACATCGACACTCAAAACAAGGTACATCATTAATTAACAACTCAGCTCTGTCGAATCACTGTCTCCTAAGATACAGGCCATCCCTAGTTTAGGAGACAGGATTAATTTTTGTTGGTATAGACAATTAATTGTTTTTCTTTATATAATTTTTTCTCCCCTTGTGTCCATTGTTAGTTGAATAAGTCTTAGCATGTAACTAGTGTACAACCTGTGTCTATTTATATTTTTGGATCAATAAACTTTTATTATTATTACTATTTGTTTACAGGTTTGGAAACTAGATTGAGAACGCAGGATATTTTTTTTTTTTCGATATTTCCCAATAAAAAAAATAGTAGTAAAAAAGGTAAGTAGGTATTTCATCCCGCTCTTCGAACAATCTGTCTTTGTTATTCGTTGTAAAGGCATCCACTGTAAGCAACGAGGTTCTTATGAAAGGAATTTCTTAACCGATACCAAAGGGAGAGATAAGTAGGTTTAAGAACGGATTTGCTATGTGAAAAGATGCATAGAGTATAAAACGGGAAAATTTTCGCCCCTTTTGTGAATTAAGATGGATGGTAGAATATGTTGAGAGCAATGTACTTTACGTGAAAGCCCTCCAATTGGCTTATCTACCGTTAACGCGAGAAAGTTCATTGTATATTAAGAGAATGAAAACGTTAAGCAGATTTAGGTAAACTGAACATGTGACTTATTATTTCATTAATACACATATCGTTTACATTTTTAAATCTTTTTACAAAAAACATTTGAAAATATAAAAAATAGTAGCCCATCGGCATCAGGAACACGGTCCATGGTGCAGATGGTCAGGGCTCTAGAGAGAGGAAACTTCTCATTATGCATGCCGTGTCCAGAAGTACTTTGCTTTCTTAATCCAGCTCTTGACCAACTGCTCAATGAGTGCTTCTTGAGGTGTTGGTCGAGGCTCTCCGTTATATATTGGAACAATGATTGCAGAGTCCTCGTCCCACATGTCGACAACCTCGTGAGTTAAGCTGAAGTATTATTATTACTAGCCCGTATTGTCCCACTGCAGAGCAAAGATCTGATCCCTCTTTCCACTTTTCAGCTCATCTCGCCATCTCTTTTTGGGCCTGTTGCGTAATCGTTTCCTGCTATTAGGGATCCACTGAATGATGGTTTTTGCTGTTCCGTTTTGTCGCTTTGTTAGAGACCATGTTTGCGTTCCGTAGACTGACAGTGGGAAGAATGTATAGTCCATGAGCTTTCTGAGGAGTGGTCCTTTCATGTGTCATCGACCAATAGTTCTTCCAGACATTTTTTGTGCGTCGAGCGACTTCTTTGTCCTGTCTCGAGACTTCAGACTTCATTTTTCGAATACGTACTTCCGACATTAAGTTCTTATAAGACAAGAACTTCTTGGAAAAAGTGACCAGGGTTTTCGAACGTCCGTCGTATTAAATCAGTGTGTTAAATAGACCGGATTTGATATGTCAATAAATTTATAGTACTTGGCTGCTGCCGGTCTCTAAGGTCCACGACCTTAGAGAGATGTATTAATGATTGTAATGATTATAATTCTATAAATACCTATTTGATATAGTCGCGCAAATAACGTAAGAAAATTTGAATTTCGCGGGTTACCACTGCGGTTTCACCTTAAGACGAATTAATAAGCTCGGAACTTTTTCAGTTATAGCAGTGTCCCAGACCAAACCATGTTTTTTTTAAATTGTTTTTTAAATAATTACATTCCATCATCACCTCAGCGTTTTCCCAACTACGTTGGGATCGACTTCCAGGCTAACCGGATGCAGCTGCATACCAGTATTTTCAACATCAAAAAGTAATTAACGAAATTCGCCCACTTACACTCCTAAATCATTAAATAAGAAACAAAAACCCAATAAAATAAATTGCGGGTCACGTACGCGGATCACGTGGCAATATTGATGAACGGCCGACGCGACGGAACGACGATTCAATTTCCCCGAGACGGCTATTTCCGTACAAAAAAGTTGGCCTTTGGAAACGAAAATCTTGTCTTGGGTAGATAACATTGATAGAGTATTTCGAACTTATCTATACTTCTACAGAAGACCAAAATGACCTGGAGAAGGACATAGGTTACTTTTCACACAGTTAGTTAATATATAAGTCTGGAATCGTCAACCCGTTTTGTGCAAGCGTGGTGATCGTGCCTTATCTGTATGAGAAGAGAAGAGGCTTTTGCTTGCAGTGGGACAATAATAGGCTGGATTTATTGCTTAACATGAGTCGTCTACAATGTTGTCCACTTCGTCCCTCGTATCAGCAGTTAGTAGACAGATTAAGCAGGAAGCAATGTTGATGATGGGGTCTGACAGTTTTTCAGAATTTGTCTGGCATTAGACACGTCAGCCTTTTCCACGGTATACCCTGCCGCTGCACGGAAAGCGCTTTATCCGCTCTGTAATATACCTTCAGAAGTTGATAACAATAAAAAAATTATTATGTCACGTTAGTGACAGTTAAGCTCTTAAAGGCCTATTCAAACCTGAGCGATATTCGCTGCCGCTGTGGGTAGAGGTACATACGGCGCGGGTTTCACTCAGGTATTTAGTATCAAGTACGTCTGAACAGTAATACTACCGCATACCCACTGGGTTTTCTCTGCCGCAGACGGTAGCGAATACCGCTTGGGTCTGAATAGGCCTTTAGGAGAGAAGACGTCATTTTGAGCCAAGAAGAAATGCAACGTGTTGTTGCAATCGCTCTGGGCACTACGCTGAGTCGACTTTGGACACATTAACTTCGAAGCAGTTTACCTAATATTTAAGATTCGAACGCTATCAAACTAATGACATTTGAAAACAAGATGGCGCGGGGAATGACGTCTAATTGTATAAAACCTGTCAGATACATTTTGCCGCAAGAAGGGAAAATTATAGCTTGGTATAATTATATCTAGTTTAGTCTCCCGTGTATTTGAATGCAATCTAGATTTTGCGTAATGGCACTAGGTGACCTAAATTGCGATTTTCCGATTTTCTATATTATATATGTTGTAGTTCTATGCTGTAGTATGGCTGTGGTTGTCTAAGAACTTTTTTTCGGTCGTAAACACGGGCTACATATATTGATATTGATATCATTCATCTTTCTAATAAAGCATCTAATTTACTTCTTTGACATTTCTTGGGACCCTGGGTCCCGGATCTTTTGAAGGCGTGCGAGGGGCCGACGCCAACTCGCAGAGTCCCGGTAGACGTTTTTAGTGAAATGAGGTACCAACCAATGACTATCCCTGTTCGAACTATACTGGTGCACCCATGTCCTGCACCAACCCCCGGTTGGTGCAGGACTATTGCAGGATATGGAAACAAAGATATTGGATTATGGATTTGGGTGGCTAAGTGAACATAAAGGCAAGAAAGAGGTGGGAGCTCTGTTCCTCGTCGGTGTTCACTCCAGCAGGCCAATAAAGGCAAGCCAGAGGTGAGGAACAACACTTCTCTCGGGAGATATGGGGTCTTGGGTCGCTACTGCCCAACATCTCGCCACAAGCTGCCCTGCGGGTTTCTGTATCTCTTTTGGTCTGGCTCCTCATCCTAGACCTGTTCCGGGAAACTCTACCGGCACAGACCTAGAGTTTGAAGCGCGGAAGCCCCACCACGATGTCAACGTAGAGATACGGCGATAATTTCCTTTATTATTATTTCCTTTATCATTCCCCCACCCACCCTGTTGTTTTGCCTATGTCGGGATGATGTAAGAATTTTAACGATACCTCCACACATTCAAATCTGTTCAGGAATTTAAAAGTTATGGTAGAACAAACAACCAACTCACATACATGAACCCTGAAAACATTACATCACTCCTTTTTGGGCAGTCGTGTAAAAATATTACTCAATTTATGTGCAACTTGAGTTCGAGAAAAATTTTAAACAACAAATAAAACTCACTTTAAAAAAAAACAACTTTAATACAACTCAGAGAAAGGATGGGGCAAGTGCCAAACTTACGAACTTCTCGTTAAATGCCCTAAGTCTCAATGCAATACTTAGATAGTGAAGTATTTAGGAATGCAGCCAGTCCGATGTGCCCACGTCCCCGCCACACCCCCCGGGCATCTCCAGGACCTCTGCGACCACGCTTTAGCTCCTTACACCATTCACGTCGAGATCGTAGATGCTAAGGGCCAAGGGTGTGAACCAGGGATGTAGCGGATGCAAGACTAGATTTTTTAACATCCGCGGATGCGAAATTTTGTGGGTCATATCCGTGGATTCGGATCTCAAATTTCTTACGTTTTTTGCAAATTGCACCGCTGTTCCGTTGTATGTTGATCATAATTTAATTCACGGCAATTTTAATAAAATAATTAGGTACTAAATTATAATCATTTAAAAACCCATATCCAAATCATATAATTTTCACGAAATAGTCTTATATATCCATCAAACACATAAATCGATTAATGAAACGATTCGATGATCGGTTCGACTTAATGGATATAAGACTATTTCATGAAAATTTCATTATTTAGATATAGATTTTTAAATATGATTATGAAAGGTGTGAGCCCCAAGAAAAAGTATATAAAACGGACCGGATTTTTACCAACCGACTTATGGCTACGCTAAAACGTCTATCGAATTCAACCAATGTCCTCATCCTTAGAACGCTGTTAGACCAAAAGGCTTTGACTTCCTATGTCAGCAACTTGCTCAGCACAAAGCCGACTTCACAGCGGTGCATGAAATGAGGCGGACAGGACGGGGAGTACTCGAGAAACCGAATTACTGCTTATTATAGCTGTCATGAGAATCACACCTTTAGGACAGGTTTCGTCGTGAGTAGTAAAACTGTGTTAATCAAATTGAAACACAACGCCAATTTGCCGTGATATAGTAATTTCATACAATATATTATACATTGTAACAGCAAATCAATTTTCACGCCTCCCGTTAGGGCTAACTATTTTCGATATTGATATCTGAAGTCATGATCTAGAGAGGTGCTATATAAAACAAGAAAAAAAAAAGTATATATAAATCCGCGTAATCTCGCGGGTATTCTGGTTTCATACAATAGTCTAAGAATGACAGCTGTGATTTGTCTATGCGGACAATTTAAGTTAGTAGGTAAATAATTAAATACCCCGAGTTTATCTACCTATAACATACATAACATAATCAGCCTGTAATGTTCCCACTGCTGGGACACAGGCCTCAGTGAGAGGGAGTGTATCTAATCTACCACACGAGCCCAGTGCGGGTTGGTAGATGTCACATGTCTTCGAATATTTGGTTCTAGGACATGCCGGTTTCCGCACGATGTTTTCCTTCACCGTTTTTAGAGCAGTGGTGATGAAATAATATATATAATTTACACAAAGTAAACCGCCTGTCTGGGTTCGAAACCACTCGTAAGTCGCGGCCGTTACCACTGGGCCACCATTGCTCACTGGGCCACCACTGCTCAATGGGCCACAACTGCTCACTGGGCCACAACTGCTCACTGGGCCACAGTTGCTCACTGGGCCACAACTGCTCACTGGGCCACAACTGCTCACTGGGCCACAACTGCTCACTGGGCCACAACTGCTCACTGGGCCACAACTGCTCACTGGGCCACAACTACTCACTGGGCCACAACTGCTCACTGTGCCACCACTGCTCACTGTGCCACCACTAGGTACTCTCTACTATGCTCGTTCCGTAATACATCTTCTACGGTTTTAGTTAATGAATCGGGTTTTAAATGACGGGTTTATAATATTTATTCATGTCTTTTTTCTTTCTTGTTTCAGGCTCCAACAAGTTCACTCCCGTGCTCCTTAACGGAGATGAGATCTTATTTGTCAGCCAGGTATGTTTACTTAGAATATAATTTTCTTGGACGGTTACATGTAGGGTTGCCAACTTTTTTAGAAGAAATAAAGTATTTCTGATTTCAGAGAGGGTAAATAAAGAGTACAGATTTATAAAAGGGTACTTAGTATTTGTTATTATTAAAAAAAAAAAAATTGTTTGTACTTTTTGCGGAACATAATTTGATTTCCTTTTTTTTTTGATAATTGTACGAATCAATTTCATTTTTACACACTGCTTGGTAAATGTTAGGTTTCCTGAAGATCATCCATAAAGAAATAAGAGATAAGAGTCTTTGTCGACTTTTGCAGAAAAGTTGGAGTAAAAAAAGACGGCCGTGACCGAAAAGACTTTCTCAGTGAATTCTGGAGGGGCAGGAGTTCATTCAATTCAATTCAAAATTAGTCACAAAGAGTATTTTAGCGACCTTTGTACGCCTACGCGAAAGAGTACATAACTCCGTATTAGAGTACCGTTGGCAACCCTAGTTACTTGGCTGGTTACAAAAGTCCTTAAAATTATATCCCAAATTGCCATACTTCAGTTTTGGACATAAGCTCTGACCATTATGATTCCTCTGCGAAAATGCTTGCGTTGACTGACTATGCGCGTGCGCTGCGTTGCGAGGTTGGCTGAGCTAGAACCTGCTGACGTCTTACGTTTAAATGAATATCTATCTATATTTTATGTTAACATAATATTGTAAATTAAAATTGCTTTTCGTGGCTGTCTGTGTGATCGCGTGGTAGTTCTAAACTACGCAACGAATATGTTTTTCAATATCATTTAGAGAATTTATTCCGTCTGTTTAATATCCCAATATGAATTAATGAGTGAATGAATGAAATGCACCGATCCCAGCGTGGTTTAACCAGACTCGATAAATCAAATGAACCCCAAGATTTGCACTATCCCCTGAAGCCTCATGTTTCATGGTTGTACAAAGGCCATTTAATATCACAATATGTAAGTGTAATTCATAACTTTAATAGATATTGTATAGATATTGAATACATTTTTTAAAGCATTGGTTATTTTATAAATCATTATTATATGTTACGTTTTTTTTGGTGAAACGGAACGCCAACTCAAAACGCGTTGTCTGCGACAATGTCGGAAGTGACGTCAAAAACTGTGTGAATAAAAATCTATTCTTTGCAAAGTGCTTGAAATCTCACTAAGGTAAGTAAGTAAGTGCGATTTCTGCTTGAATAAAGCACATTTTTTTTAAATTCATATTTTGAGACTAAAAAAGTAATCATGAAACTCAGGGTAGAATTATAGATACCCTTCAGTTACTAATAGGAGCTTATATATACATGTTTGAATATAAGTTTATTAAGAGCGGATAGTATCCAAAATTGTCTATCTTCAATTCGATTTTTCATGAAAATTAGGTATAAAATAAACTCAAACTTAATAACAATTATTTCAATTAAACCATTTACAGGCACTTTTGAATTGTCAAACAGTCGGTCAGTTAGAAAATTTGTTCATCATCATCATTGGCAGTTTTTTTTCCACCCACTGCTGAGTATAGGCCACCTCCCTTGAGTGCTATGCTTCCCTGGTCCGTGCGAGTCTCATCCAGGTCTTCCCAGCGATCTTCTGGAGGTCTTCACCTGGCAGTTGTTCTGCCAACGCTCCTTCTACCGTTTTTCGGAAACCATTCCGTTAGGGCTATGCTCCACCTGCCATCATCACATCTAGCTAAATGTCCTGCCCATCTCCATTTCAGAACCGTTACCCTTAGTCCTAAGTCGGATCTCTGAGTTACGGACTCGATCTTTCTGTGATATGCCATGGCGCGCTCCATAGCCAGTTGTGCAACTTGGACTTTGTACATAGTCTCTTTAGTGAGCGTCCATGTTTCGGCCTCATATGAAGAATCATGCAAAGACGACTCAAGCATAGCTCATGATGGGACGGATGACCGCGATGTAGATGCTCAATTTGCACTTTAGTGACAATTGCAGCGCGCAGAAGCCCTCTGAGCGAAAGCGGCACGCGAACGAGCCGGCTTTATGTGTTCACTGAAGGAAACGTGATGATCAAGTATCAAATAGGTTTTTTGCTTGCTTCTCCCAAGTGATCGGCCTGCCATACATAGTGATCGGACTGCGAAAGGGTGGATGAGACGACGCGGTCTCGAAAAGAGGACCGCCTGACTCTTATCGAGGTTGACCTCGATTCTCCATTTCCTACCAAGAACCAAGCGCCTAAGACTTTAGCGGAGATTTTGAGAGTGCGAGCGATAGAGTCCTGACACTGACAGCGAGCAGTACAGTAAATGGCCATATCGTAGGCAAATAGATCCAACTGAGCCTTTTTACTCTTGGGAATGTCGATGGTTAACAGCGTGAAGTTGAGGGGCGATAGCACGGAGCCCTGAGGGAGTACCGCTCGTATGGGGTGACATGGGGAAAGTGAACCCTCGAAGCGATAGCGGATAGTGCAATCCGTCAAAAACTACTCGTTGGGGACGAGGCTCTTTGCTTCGACATAGTCTTTAAGACGGTTTACATAAGCCTCTCGGAGATTTTGGCGAGAATATTGAGGATACTGATGGGACGGTAACTCATGGGCTCAGATTTGGGCTTGCCTGGCTTAGGGATACCGATAACGGTGCCTCTTTCCACGCTTGCGTAAAGATGTTGTTGCTCAAGGCGCCATTGAACATGGCGGTCATTAGGATTATGAGAGGAGTGGGGAGGAGTTTGTATACCTTATTGGTGATACCGTCCAAATCGGGGGCTTTCGGAGCTTGGAGCCCTTTAATGATATCGTGTACTTCGTCTGAGTGACGGAAGGCAGAGGCTAAAAATAGTCGGTTTTTGCACCGTTATTTCTCATTATTTCGGCTAAGTAAGGTAAAGCTAACAATACCAGAGTAATATAGAGAATTAGATGATGACATGTTATTGCTCAGATTGCTGTGGGAGTAATCCCTAGGGAAAAAAAAGCATCTTTTGGCTAGACGCATATAAAGTAATTACCGCCAGAAAATTAGGTGGCACTCTTCAAATTGATATGAGATGAATACCTAGTATAAATAATTAATTGTATAATAATACTACATTAATTGTATTAGTCACACAATTAATATCTATCAGAGATATTTAGCAGTAAGTGAATTCTCAATGTAATTAGAAGTTCCCGCTCGCCAGTGAAATTAAATTATTAAAGCAGTTTGATTCGCTATAGGTACTTAGCGGCTATTTTAACATTTATAAACAACGTTCGAATGAAGTTCAAAATTATGGAATAGACAGCCATCAAAAAGGGTGAGCTATCCTTCCCTGCCTCAAAAAAAACCGTCTTTGTTTTAATAAGTTATTATTAAAACAAAGACGGTTTTTTTTTAAAAAGCTTCTATAAAATTAATAAATTAGTAAAGTTATAACATTCGACTAATTATGTAATTAAAGTACCTAAACTAATTAATTACTATGATTCGATCCCTACTTATTAGTTTTTCAAAATTCGTTAAAGTAAGATTTTCATAAGAGATTTTATTGATAGGTCTGTGTAAAAGCTTGAACAAAACATATTTCAACCTCAGATTAGCCAGTCAAAGAGGTACTAGGAATAGGTACTTAACTGTTCATTTGCCGTATAGGGCTGTGGTAAAGTTTAGGTACTTTTAACGCGTGATTATTCCAATCAAACAAACGTATCTACTTATTTTTCATGATAACACCCTCTGTCAACTCTTCAAGCTGATCCTTCATTATTTTCTAATTCTTCTAAATACAATGTGAAATTTAATTCGTTTGCATCCTCTTAAGGGTTCATTGTACTCATCATTATGAACAACTTTCACTATGGGACCAACCCTGAAATCGCGAAAAAAAATTAGCTGTTCCCTTCATTATAACGAGCTATGCGAACATAAATGTATGTAACAGCAGATTTTTTTTTCGCAAAAAAAAAAAAAATTGCTGTTCCCTTCATTATAACGAGCTATGCGAACATAAATGTATGTAACAGCAGATTTTTTTTTCGCGATTTCAGGTTTGGCAAAATAATTAAATTGACAATGTTGTTCATTGGATCAACCAATGAACAACATTGTCAATTTTTTATTTTTTATTTATTGGTTGAATTCGAGGCTTTTGGCTACTTTTGTATGTGTGTATTTTATGTATTTTTATCTTTAAATTTGCGTTTTGTTTGTGCAGAATAAACAATATTTCTTTCTTTATTGTCTTCTTTTAATTGTTTAGCCTAATAAGAGGGCAACAGGAGCATTTACTGTCACTCAATTAGTGTTTCTGTCGTGGCCAGATCTTAAAATCAATAATTTCATGAACAGTTCGACCTTTTCATAAAATGGTTGTAATTAATGAAAAAGAACATCGACCGTGGTCACATCATGTTGTGGTCTGGCCAGATCATTGAACACTCCACGTTTGACGATATGAACAGTTAAAAGGACGACTACTTCATGATGTGGCCAAACATTAGTGATCATATCATAAAATAGTTAGATTATCCACCGGTAGAGGCGTTGATGTCGCTTTGGTTTTGTTGTGCATAATTGCGGCGGCCTTTTATTGCATTTCCAAATATGATGTTATGGAAAGCGACCAACGTGGAAGTAGCGCTCGCCGGCCGCTGCCGCGGCACCGCTCTCTTGTGATTTGAATATATGGCTACTTATTTGCAAGGGCATCGCCAGCCTATGGCCCAGGGAGGGCACGTTGATATATGGAGGAAGTATGATTTGTAGGTACAGTCAAGATTCAAGAGCACATGAAGCTTTACACTTGTAGTGCGAGTCTTACACAATGGGGCCAAAATCGACGCTAGTGGACATTTGATTTTTAACTCGGTAGTCCCGACTGGAACTGAGAATAATAATAATTTCCTCTATCATGGATATGGAAACATGGTATGGATTGGATACAGACCTTTCGGATCGTTTTTTCCAAAAGTATTCAGAACTGTAGAGCTGAAACCTAATAGGTATTATTACTGGGCTACCACCAACACATAGATACGAATATTACTTCCCGGGATTCCGCATTAGACCCCGTTTAGGAGATATGGAACTTTAAAAAACCAAATAAAAGCCGTCCGAATAAACATAATTGTCTTTATAGATATGTAATTTCTTTACATTAAAATGCCTTGTATTTGACTACATTTTTTTTAATCTCTGGGGGTTACATTTGCCGCCTTTGCGGCCCCCCTTGGCGACGTTGCTTATTTGATATGTAATTAATTTCCCTGTCTGTACATTGGTATTATCACGTATTCGTGTCATAAATCCCTAATAAACGCGTACTATTGCAGTTTAACTCATCTAAATATTACTTGCTTGTCTTGCAAGTTGTAATACGCGCCCACATGGGAGAAGACAAGCAGAACATATCGCTGGCAGCCAATCCACACGGTAAAGTTAGGCACTACAGACTTGTGCAGAGCAAGTTACTTGACTAGCAGTGCCTCCTGTTGAACTTGAGCTAGCTGCTGACTAATATAGTTTTAAACAAACCTTCTCTTGTTTACGAGTATGTTCCGTTAATTGCCACGAAGAGCGATCTAGAACAGAAAGAAAATACCTTTACTTAAATGAATGGTATTAGCGAGCAAACAGTGGGCCACTGTGTGTTCACTAACACCAGCTTGTTTCTTCTCTGCGTGAGAGGAAGGCTTTGCCTTACAGTGGGATCGGGGATACTTTATACTCCATTTGAAATAAGATTAGACATTTAAATAAATCTTTTTACAGTCCGTTCAACCGATTTTGAATTCTATTGCGTTGGTGGCATGACAAATGGCAGTTGGTATTGTAACCACTTTTTGCTTTTAATGCCATCCTTATGCCTACAGTATTGAAGTCAAAATCGTATGATCGGACTGTAAAAAAGGTTTGTTCAAATGCCTAATCTTATTTCAAATGGAGTAGAGGTATATCCACGCTGGTAGAGGTGGTAAATTGATATAGGAGTGGCATCCTGGCACGTGAGGATTATGTCTAGATGTGTTGATTCAGAATATGTCATTGCAGTATAAGAATAGTGTATAGAATTATTGAGTAAAAAAATAAAAACATTCTGGAATTGCTGAAACATGCTGATTTTGCTCGCACCGGTCGTTATTATACTGTTAGATTTTAAATGCTTCTTTTTTATTTTGTTTATTATTACTTAATGTTTTTATTTCCTGTGTGTGTCCCAAATAAAATATTTTTCTATCTCTCTTTATTTCTGCGAACTACGTGTAAAATTATTTCGGAAAATAAACATACCTAAGTAATACTTTTATTATATTTATGGTTCCGAGTTCTTTTTGCATGAATACATTTTGTTTGATAAGTATAAACCTTGCTAAACTGGGATTAGAGAGAAAGATAAAGTACGATAAAAGATAATTAGACTAAAAACCGAAATCGTCTAAATAAAAAGTAAAACAAAGATAATTAATTGTCCTTTAATTATTTTTATATTATATTCAGAAAAGAGAGAAATACTAAAATATAAGATATTAAAGTAGATATACAGAACAAACGGGTGTTAATTTTGAATAAATGAAGACTCCATTTGTTATAATGTTATTATTACCGCTTTTAACAAAGGTGATGGCGATTGGGATACCAGTCAAATATTCTTTTTAAGTTCTGATAGAAAATTATAACCTCTCGCAAAATGGGTTGGTACCATCTGACGGCCAACTCAAGCACCGCGCGCGCTCATTGGTCAAATCAAATAGCCCCGGCTTCCTATTACTCCCAAAAAGATTATTTAGATTTAGATTTTGCTTGCAGTAAAACGAGAGGAAAGATGTTATACATAAAAAAACATTGACATCCAAAGACTGGAAATCCCTGCCAGCTGGTTTCTGTACCCAGTGTCTGTCCAGTACACCGTCAAACAGACGAGTAATCACCTTACTACGATTGTATGGAAGACTGACCGACTAGCGTACCCTTTAGAGTAAATAAATAT
Source organism: Agrochola circellaris (assembly GCA_914767755.1). Classification (NCBI taxonomy): domain Eukaryota; kingdom Metazoa; phylum Arthropoda; class Insecta; order Lepidoptera; family Noctuidae; genus Agrochola; species Agrochola circellaris. Next base: position 18,605,322 of record OU611840.1, on the reverse strand, counting down.
GCTTCTCCAACCAGGGAGTGCTCGTTCCATTATTGTTAAATCTAATCCATCGCTGTCCATCATTTCGTGGTCAAGGTCAAAAGCGGAGTCATTTATTTAAAAAAAACTTTTCAATATACCACGTACCTAGTACCTAATTCAAAAGTCATTTATTCAAACTAGGCTGAGAATCAGCACTTTTCGAACGTCAAAAAATCTATTGCCATCTACTATGCGACTACACTCGTTAGGAAACCTGCATGTTCTAGAACCAAACATTCAAACACATGTGACATCCATCAACCCGCACAGGGCTCGCGTGGTTGATTATAGCCCACTCCCTCTCTCAGAGAGGAGGCCTGTGTCCCAGCTGTGGGAACGTTTATAGGGTGATTGTTATACTTATGCTTCCACATTGTAGATGACTTGATGCACTGTCGTGTTGGAACTGGTGAAGCAATTACGGAACTATTTCCAACATGGTCGATTCTTCTTCTTTCTCAAGAAATAAAAACAACAAGGTCTTGTACTTTTCTTAATATTACTAACTGTCGTTAGCAAAAGGCTGCCCTTTTACTAACGACAATTCCACACCACACAGAACTCTTAGACAAAAGAAACACATTAGAACACATCGCTAGTTTCGTTTTTGGGGTTCCGTAGCCAAATGGCAAACAACGGAACCTTCGTGCAGTTCATCTGACCGACGTTACAGTCATTTTATTCGAATAATGTACAATGTCAAAATTTGCCTGCCCCCCCCCCCCCCCCCCTTGTAACTTCTTCTGAAAAAACTACCTTGTTATCTTGTCATATTTATTTCTCAAAAATTTAAATTAAATTGACTGTATTTCTTACATGGTCAAAGAGAAATATAATTATGTTTTCTTTACTTTACGACATAGTACCATCTTTAAATTCTGGCTTCATACTACCGCATTATGACATTGGTTTTAATAAGATAAGTGTAGTTTATGAGATATTTTTGCTTACAGAAGTTTCGAGTTTATCTCAACCTCAAAAATTACTTTGTTTTTCACAGTTCGTCTGAGAAGTACTATAAAATACAAACTACTTTTTGCTACCGATTAAATCAATATTGTCAATGCGTAATTATTGATCCCGACGACAGAACCCTTCACTGTGCGTGGTCTGAGATGCACTAGCCCGTATTTTTTTTTAATATTATATTATATACAGTGGTTATCAGGGTCTCTGCGTAGGTAAAATAAGCGGACATAAAAATCTCAGCATGTTATTATGTAGGTGCACAACAGAAAAAATACATTAGATAATTAAATTATGTTTGAGATTCCGAGCTGAAAAGTATAAGTTTTAAACGATATGACTTCAAACCTTTGACATACTTACAGTCAAATTGAGGCGTTAAAAGTGGTAAAAAATTTCGCTTAAATATTTTTGTGAGAAAGTGTACCTATAGGTACTCGTAGGTACATATTTCACCAAATGTTCGAAATTCGTAAATGTTGTTCGTAGCTAATTTATGGGATTGAGCCCATACACTCCCTAAAATATGTTGCAAGATGTTTGGACCAACAAAAGGAGCAACAATACTAAGATAGGAACATGTATTGTTTTGCTCAGGTTACAGGCACGTTACAGGTAATCAAAGAAGCTCGCTGAGATAAAAGACACAAGACAAATGGCTATAACGAGCGCAAAGTAGCCATAACGACACCCGGAAGGCTAGGGATCGGTGTATTTAAGTTTTAACAACCATTGTAACATTCATAGTGGGCTACCAATGTGTATATACCTCCTAGTTTTAGGAAGGTGTACTTTGATATGTAGTTTAAATAGGATATCACTAACATCGGTGAAGGAAAACATGAAATCGCCAATCCGCCTTGAGCAAGAGTGGTTATCAATGCTCATGCCTTTTCTGTATGAGATATATTTTTAATGCAGTGGGACCATAAAAAATACGATTGTGAATAATGATAATTAAAATTTTAAAAACCCCCGACACAAATATATCCTCATTTCTCTTTCCTACTCCATCATCAGACCCTGTTCATCATCTATCTATAACTTATTTATTGAAACCATTCCAATGAGCCCAAACACGATACCTGTGCTGTAAGTTGGTAAGGGAGTTGAGTATCGTGCAAATTCTATTTGATGCTGCAGCACCAGTTCTAGGTTACTATCTCCTTCTAATATAATCGAAGTAACAGAATACCAAATTTCAAATCGATCAGACCTGTGGAAGACGCTCACATCCATTCATCAACTTCGTTCGCAATTAAATTGGTTCACCCGTTTAAGAGCTACGGTGCCACAGACAGACATACACCCTTAGCGGTCAAACTTATAATACCCCTCTTTTGTGCGACGGGGGTTAAATATATGCTTACCACTACGTCGATTCGTTGCTCTAGTAGCCGCAATTCCTCGGTAGCAGCCCAGAGATTGCATTTGTGCCCAATTTATTGCAATATTGTCACCCCTCGAAATATTTACCTCTGCCTTACTTTGGGGAATACTGGCGTAATATTATGCAGGTACTGTAGAGAATCCCGAAGCGCTACAGTACCGGAACGAATGGGATACAGCTGCAAATAAAAGGCTATGCTAAATTTTATCTATTTCTTTTGAACGCACTCCCACTCATTTCACTTCAGCGCGACCAAAACCAAATAAATAATCGGCCTTAAACACTCGCCTCGTTCTAAAATGTTTAAACTTATTCTAAATTCTCTTCTAAATCTACCCAGAATCATTTTTCTGCCAGCCTGCTTATTGCAGGGTTCCCTTTGGCGGATAAGTTACAGTACCACAGTTACCTATAGTCGCGGGCAACGTAGGTACTGACCGATTAAAAGTCAATAAACGTCAAAAACCGCCGCTATGGTCTAGTGGTTAGACCACCTGTCTCAGACTCAGAAGACCCGTGTTCGTTTCCCAGTGGGGGCAAAAATTTCTGCTCGGTTTGATTGGTGGTAGGGCTTGTTCGTTAAATCCGCCTGGCTAGCTCCCACCATATTATTATTATCTAAGTCTGTCGTCACAATAACAATGTTAACAACATGGCATTGTTGTGTTTCGGCAGTTAGAGCCAAGATAGCAAAGGACATTGTTCGGCGTTCATACATCGTTCGCCTAAGAACCAACAGAGACGGGAATTTACTTTCTGTATTCTAAATAATGCATGGCATGACATGCATCTAAATTAAAATCACGGACACTTCTGAGAATTGTAAAAAATCTAAAACACTTTCAGATTTTGAGGTTATAGTTAGGCCAATAGAAACATACTAACTTAGCGTTTATTCGTGAAAATACATTGGATTTTATCTTCAAACGTTTCATTAAATGCATAATGTACTATTAGGTAGTAGTAATAAATTACTAACTACTAATTTAGTTACTAATTTATTTGTAGTTATTACTAGTTTAGGGCTATGAACTGTTTCGTTTTTGTGTAATTTAGAAGTATTTCATTTTACGACGAATACTACATACTTACATAAAATCTTGCTTGTTTATCGAAAATGGTATGCAGAGCAGCAGAGGTAAGTACAGTAGGCGCTCGGTAATCCGGCACCCGTTTTTTTTCCTCTATGTCGGATTATCGGAACTGCCGGATTATCGGATTTGTATAGAAAGTATGAGCTAGTGTTTCGTGTTTACGTTTCTTGTCCGCCATTTTGTCAATTGAGACGCTGCGATTCACGAAAAAAGCAAACAAAGAACACGTGGTTTCACTGTCAAGGTTAGGCCCGGACTGCCGAGCGCGTGCTAAAATTCAACCGCTTTGTAATCCGGCGTTCGGCTGTGTTAAATGCCGGATTATCGAGCGAGTTACTTGAGTCGCCAAGTGCCGGATTACTGAGCGTGCCGGATTGGTGAGCGTCGGATTACCGAGCGCCTACTGTACCTACCTATACTTTAATACACCCTGATTGACAGATTTTTTTATTCCATCGAATAGGAGCGAGTCTATCACCATATTCCGGGTGCACATCTAGACTCCAGGCTATAGCTGACAATTTCGAAAATCCCAATAACACTACTCGACCCAGGGATCGAACCTAGGACGATTAGCAGCCGGTTACGACCATTCGACGTTAACACCGGCAGCCAAGAGGAAGTAAACGGACTTTGCAAGGCTTCAGAAATAATATAATATGGGATTAATCTAAATACTTCATAAAATAAAACAAAAATGTTTTGCTGCAGAAAATGTGTATTGAATAATTTAATTAATTTCATGTTAATTGATCGAAATCCTTTCATTGGAGTCTCCCGTGCGAAGTTTCATTAAATAAGCTCCAAGTGCAATGGCACGCTTATCAAAATCAGGCAATTCGGCTTCTAATTCCACCCATTCATTTGGTCAATGTTTTCAAAGTCTAGAGTGTTTGTATCATTTTTGAGTAGCTCACAAAAATCCTTAACGTAACTGCATCTGCACGAACAGCTGCTTCGGCTCTGTGGAAGCATCTGTGACAAATGACATTTGACGGCTGAATCTAAAAAAAAATACTGTTTTTACACAGAAATGAAATCAGATTGCATAATTACATTTATATATATGGACGTACTGATAAGAGTCTCTTACCTCTCGTGAGTGAATCCAGTTTTGCACAACATTTAAAATATGCTGGTTTTGCCCGGCTAGTACAATGGAGTATCTCTGTTGTGCCACAGAGTGACCGCATTTTATGCAGACATTTTGATGGCCTACAACCGCTGCAGAATCTTCTAAGGCCATTGGTGTATCATTATCAAATATTGTGTGGCATGCATCACATATGTAGTCAGTTGCGCTCACCTGTATTAAAATTAATTATTTAGTCTTATTTGAGTGATGAAAAACTTTGCTTTATTTTATAATAATTATGTACAAATAAATAAGAGAACAACAACACAAACTATAAGAAAACACTCACCACTTGTGGTGCGACACATAGCTGTATTTGTGATAAAATTGTATCATTATTTAAAATGTATTGCCTCAACCTCGTCAAATCAATGTGGCAGTTTTAATGGATTGCTGGTAGTTGTAGTAACCGATGACGAAGTTGATGGTGTTGAAAAATGCTTTGCAGCAGTTATCAGCCCTTTGCCAGCAAGGATGGCAAATATAATGTGATGCACGAACCTGAAAGTACACAATTGAAAATACATCATTTTACACAAACATTTACTAAACACAATTGGTGCAGTGGTTGAGTGATTGGCTGTTGCTTTACTAGTTGCAGGTTTTATTCTTGCATGGTATAAATATTTGTATGACCTGCAGATATTTGCACCACACTGGGTGTATACTCATTTATCATTATCTGTCTGAAACTGCACCCACAGGCCACAGAATAGGTCTGTTAATGAAAAACAAAGAAGAAAATATATTAGTTACACTAACCACCACCACCAGTAATTATTATCATCAACCTACTAATGCTTCCACTGCTGGGACACAGGCTTACTCTCTGAGAGAGTGATTAGGCCTTAACCGCTGCCTAGTGCATAATGGTTCAATATGTTTTAAAACATTCCGCATCTTGTTTCAAAAAAGGAATCAGTCGAGAAAAAGAGAGGTTTTACTCACCAAACGAGGAGCAGTCCATTGCTGTACACAATGAAGAATGTTCTCATCTTCCAATACCACGGAACCAGAAGCTGATCCGCATTTAACACAAAATACAGAAACACTTTCAAATTCCATGTTAACTCTGTAAAGTCCGCTTTTTAAATGCCAAGTCGGCGTTCTTAGTAGGTCCGTATCACTCAATCACACAGCCAGAGGTTGATATTTCAAGAGGAAATCACAGTCCTTTGTTCACGCCAAGTTCTTAGTTAAAATCGAAAAAAACAGAAAATGCAATAACACAAACGAATACACACAAGCAACGCAAGATGCAAGCGCAGAAGTTAGGATGTGACAAAATAAAGTAACAACACTGTCATTACTATGAAATGTCAAACTGTCATCTGTCAATTCATCGACAGTCAGTGTCGCTGTTGCTCGTTTCACACAGCGCTTTTAATCACTTTATTCTGTTTGTAACTAATTACCTTATTCATAGATCAAGCGCTGAGAGTGCTGAGCGTTGTAATTACGGGGCACACTATACCGCTGCGCAAAAAGACTTGGCTGTATGAGCTATTGCCCTTTGCCTACACCAAAACGTCAAATTGGAACAAAAATAATGGTGCCGGGGAATAAGACCGAAGTGAATTACTTTTTAAAATGTTTTCGAAATTAAGAAGTGTCCGTTCTATTGTAATGATTGGAGTGTAAATTATAAAAAAAACTAGTAATTACTGTAAAGGTTTCATACGTGTTGATTCATAGGCCATTATTAACAATGTCCTTTCTCTGTGGTTGATGATTTCGGGTGAAGCTCGCTTCCACCTTCAGACTGATCACCACTTACCATCAGGTGAGATGCTGGCCAAGAGCTATCCCGTTGTGGATAATAAAAAAATGCGTTCATCAGGTGCTCTGTGGGTGTTTCGGCCGCTAGCCGAGTTACCAATCAGCACGTGTAGAAACGAAAGACAAAATGGTAGATTTTAAAAGGGCGCGCGCACTATGGATACGAGTTTGTATCGTACGTAAACGTACGATTGTGGTCGTACTAATTGAGTGCGCACACTGAATACGTACACGTACGACTCTCGCACTCAGTCTGCGCGCTCCCTTTGTACCTACTTGGAAGGTCGGAATCGTTCGTGCGTGTTCGTACGTGTTCGCACCAGTGAAATTCGTACGAAAACGCGTCAAAAGTGCGCGCGGCCGAAGACACGACGTCAAAATTTAAGAAGATTTATGTCAGTTTGTCGTTGTAGAGTAGTAATTGGGTCAGAAGGTTGGCTCGAGCAGTTGCCAACTGTATGATAAATTTTATAAAAAGATATTATCTTTATAATCTTTTATTAGTTTTACTTTATGACACATGAGGAGAGAAACAGACCCTGTTAATTCAGAAAAAAAAAACATCTTATACAGTCAACTTTAATAAACCCTTTGCGAAATACCATTTAATTTTAATGTAATAAAAATAACAACTCCAGCATTCCGAGACTTCTACTTAAACTTCACATGCACGGAAACTCTTATATATTATGAAAAGCAATAGAGATTTCAGTAGCCTACGGTCTTGGAGTAACCGCCTGTTAATTTATGAATGGAGGTCAGCGTTGGACATTAGGTATTATTGCGAACTCCTTCATATACAATGCAGTGGCATGAAATGAGATCTCTGAATAGTTAGCGGTAGCCGGCCAAATAACCAACTATTGCTGTGAAACTCAGTAAAAAATATACCCTAAAATATAAGGCGCTAAGCAATGCCAATGACCAGCTAAATCCATTTATTTGGAAATTCCATGCATTTGGGGCTAGCGGCAAGCGTCTAAGAAAAATTACATTAAGAAATATATTTTTTTAATGAAAGGAATTATATATTTTACAATGCTCTTATCTGTAATAAAATGCATATTTTTCCACAAACTCCTTCATTTTTTAAGGTTACCTACGCGTAGACTTTCGCGAAATAATGAAAGTATCTCAAATCAAAATGCCAAGTAGGTTTTTCTTTGAATTTTTGTGAGTATTCGGAAACCAACACTACTTGTTCACTCGGTTTTTTTTTCCATTCATTTCACGAGATACACTTCGAACAAAGGAAATGGCGCGTATCTCTTAAGCCACGCTATTTTTTTTACAGGGAATACCAACAAAATCTGTAAACCTGTGAATGAGCCAGTTAACTCAAGTAAAACTGCTTCTTATAATAATTAGATTCTCTAATCAAACTTAATATGACCGTAGCTTCAAAAGGTTAATAAGTGTCCAGAAAGAATTTGAAAACTGACGAAGGTTTCAAAAACTTGACTGTATCTAAGTACCTAATCTAGGAGTATAAAAAAAAACAAAGTTCTAATTTCGAACCCAGAGTTCTTTTGTTTTTTGTACCAAAGATTCGGTTCTTGTCTCGATCTTTAAAATGCCTTCTACCTACAGTTAAGTAATCTAACCTGTATCAAAATTCATAATGGTGTCTTGGACGTTGGTACGGTAAGCCCGGATCGATCCTGCTAGTCTCTAATTAACTGCCTGGGGCATGCAATTACAGAATTGAATGCGGTCAAAGAGAAACGGGGCATAGTTGAGGCATTTCTCGGAGACATCGGAAGACTCCCTTAGCCAATGAGTATTAGGGGTGTCAACTATAATAGGAAGTATTCTGACGAAATTATACGGTTTGACCAAATCGATTCACTTGGAAGCTGCAGTAAGTAGTAGCAACAAAGGAAGATTGGGGCGTGGGAAACGCCCAGTTTTACTTCGTATGTAGTAGGATACTCGTAGCCTTAAGCCTTGTGCAAACTAGCGCGACGTGACACCGGTAATCGTTACATCGTGAAGTTTTCTTAGAAATTATTTTGTAAGCTGTCGCGTCGCGCCAGTCTGCACGAGGCTTTAAGTATTTATTTCAAATTACATATTATATTTTTTCTTATAATGTTTTTTTTTTCAGTATGATTTTATGGACTTTTTTTTTTTTTGATAAATTTCTTCACCTTTTTTTTTCAAAGTCGACAAATTTTAATAAATTTTTTTATTTAATCCGATAAAATGACTCATAAGCTTTAGAAATAAAATCAACCGAGCCAATAACATCGAAGATATGGCAAAAGCTACTAAAAAGTAAATAATTGATTAATATGAAAAATATTTATCCCTTTTAAAGTTAATTTTCGATAATTTTTCATAAATATTCAGAAATATACGGGCGGTCATAGGTCGGCATCATTTAGAGAATTAATTCCAGCAGGTTTATGTTTATCCATCATTCCAGCCGAAAGACGTCCAGTGCTGGATATAGGCCCCCATTTCTGTGCTTCCCGCATCCAACGTATACCTGCGGGCTTCACAAGGTCTTGCGGTTTATGTGTATAAAACTTAAAAATAGTCTAAAAAAGTAAAAAAATACCGTTTTTTTTTACACTTCCAGACCTTGATAGTACCACTGTTACTTGTTTACGCCTTTTTAATGTTTTTGTATACAAATCACGTTCTATCCGTGATGGACTTTAAGAATAATTACGGTTGTTATTAGCTGTCCCGCGGCATTGTCTGTGCAAACAAAATTTGTTTTGAGCCCCTTAAAGGACGAATTTAAAAGGAAAAGTCTTTTAACCGGTAAAGCCCTGGGTGACCCTCAAGCACGTCAATTAGCACGTTAATTAGTTGTTTATCAGGGCTTTACCGGTTAAATTAGAATACTTATAAAAGAAAAGTTGTTTATCAAATTAATGGTGGTAAAGGCGGTTATAATTTTTTTGGGCAGGAGCAGTTAATTTGCCTGAGGCTACTCGTATTGTTCAATCGGCTCGTTTGTCAAAACCTCAGACCAAATAAAAAACCATGACGTAACGCCGTCAACAGTGAGGTGAAGCCGGTATCCTAAACATGTGTGCACTTAGTGAGGTGTAATTTGATTGTAAATGGTTGTACCATCGAAGAAGTTCATATCTAACCACCGTAAGGACTATTCTTGCTTGCAGCGCTTGGAGGTTATAGAAACGGGCCGGTAACAGATGTGGTCATCGTGTTCACGGGATTTTGTTTTGAAACTGGTTAGATATGAACTTCTTTGATGTGTGCGTGTGAGCGTGTATGCAGTTATGCACAGAGCGCTGGTGTAGTTTTGGCATGCTTCAGTGTATTGTTCGTGCGGTGTATTCGTTTTTTATTTAGTCTGAGGTGAAAACTTATTTATGCTTCATCACCCTTCTACCGTCATCCCAATTTGTTTGTGGTCTGCGAAACCATGTTTTCGTCATCCATACATCTCTGTTAGCCACCATCACAGTATTCTTCGTTATAATTCTAACGAAAGAATTATGAGTTACTAGTGGTCGCCCAGTGGTCGAAATTCGACCATAATTCATTTAAATTTTAAGTTTGATAGAATAGTTCATACTAATTCCATGGTGTCATGATAGTACTCACTAATTCCATGCTGCCATGTCATTATTCTAAGGTAAACAAAAGAGTGTGTGTGTGCAGCATGGAATTAGTGTAAATAAATTAATTTAATAAAACATTAAACACACTAGTGTTAAATTAATTTATTTCTAATGCATAATATATTAAAATGCACTCCTTCTCCATAATTATAAACGTTAAACGTGCGTACTACTCCGCGTTATTTTCGTAAAAAGGGGTACAAAGTTTTTGCTTCATGTAGTAATATATAGATTTACTTAGAACAGCTGTTTTATTGATCATCGTTTTCCTGCGCTTGTCCTTTGTTACTTGAGGTCGGCGCAACACGCCCGGGTGTCATTGTATGGATCGCCCGGAGGACACGGTGGAGGACTGCCCGACTTGGGCGGAGCATCGCCGTGTCCTCGTGGAGGCGATCGGTGGCGGTGATATCCTGCGTCCGGCCTTGGTCCAAGCCATGGTACGGAGCGAGAGGGCATGGGAGGCCGTCACCTCCTTCTGCGAAGCAGTAATGCTCGTGAAGGAGGAGGCGGATCGCGTGAGGGAGAATAGACAAATTTTGCGCCTTCACGCCCCTAGCCGCCGCAGGAGATGCCCTGGGCGTCGGGAATCGCAGGCCGATTCCCGGCCACCGTAGGCGCGGGCTTGCGGACGGTGAGCAATGGGTACATGGTCGCCCAATAAAGACCAGGCCCGGGTCGACGGCGCGTTGTGTTCCACACGCGTCTGGAAGAGATGTCAGTACAAATGACGGGGTCCGCTAGGACCGATGCCTGCCGAATTCGCGGGAAAGTCTGAAAGGGATACTGTGGCCCCTTTTCAATGTACAGGCAACTGAAGGAACACGGGTAGGTTTTAGTCAGTAAGAGTCTGACACGCCCTCATTTGATAAAGTCTCACGCAAAAAAAAAACGTTGACGCAAAACGTTTTCTTGTTTCATTCTCTGTTAGCAGTAACGCTATTATTCACTCCCTTTTCCTTCATATTATTCCTCACACAATCCATTAATTCTTTGGTCTCCCTCGCCCTCTCCATCAATCAACATATATTCTTATCGCTCTCTTAGTCACATGGTAACAGCTGTTTTATTGATTTTATTCAAATTGTGTCGAAGTATCGATGAAATGAAAGGAAAATAAATTAAATTGTTACAGAAACACGAGCATATAAAAATGATAAGTTAACTCGTATAAAAAAAACAAGAACAGAAATAGTCGGCACTTAAATACATCGGAGGGGCGGTCGGTATTCGGGCGGTAGTCGGCACCTAACAGGCCAATTCGAGCAAAACAAACATAAAGGCCGCCGTACCATCTTTTCTCGAAGCCATTCCTGACATTTTCAACCCCCTGTAACTTGGTTGTGGATAAAGCTAAAAGCCTGAATTCAGTGACCAAGAGGGCTTAGTGTAACTAGGTATATTCCCAAATTACATTCCATTTGAACTCGTAGTTTAAGAACTATTGCAGGTCAAAGTTCCTTAATTTTATCACTGATATACATACTGTGGCGGCATCTACACCGCCACATGCGAACTACGCATCAAAGACTTGACGTCACACAACATCCTGACGTCACTCAAATCCTGCATCGCGCAATTAGAGTTTACCGCGCGGTGGACATATATACAAGCTCAAGACTTCAACCTCTGGGCAATTGCCCGCCAGACATGACACCCGTCTGGTCGGAGGATCCTCCCTTTTCTATGGGGGATGAGTGAACTTTACACCCTGTACCTCTTACCCCTAAAATACTAACTCACTCACTCACCGATCATCAAAATTTTAAGATACTTCTGGCAGACACACATGCATAAAATTTTGAACACAATTAGTTTTTAACCTGTAAAGCGAGGAAATATTAAAATATACCGCAATTTAGTCTCGTTTTCTAGATATACGAACTGCATAACTAAATTTGTAATCATATTATTTATATAGGATTATAAAGTTACTTATGCAGTTCGTATATATCTTGTAAACGGGACTGAAATTGAGGTATATTTAAATTGTTAAAAGCTTACTTTTTTACTTCTGCACTTTTTCGTTACTTACACTAGCTAAATAGATAGAGACTAGATGCCTAGCGCACCTACCTAATGGAATATAAATGTAGGCACAATCAGTCTCTTCGAAGGTTACTTGTAAAATGGACAACAAATGTAATCAGTTGTCAATTAAACTGCATTGACATTTAATGGAGAAGCAATAATAATTAGGTATAACAACCTGTGGGATCTACCTGCAATGCCGCAGATAAACACACAAATGCACACGTTTTATTAAACTGTTGTAGGTTCAGTATCAGTATCGGGGTATGTAATGCTTGGCTCAATGCTGGTCCTGCTCCACAACCACAACTAATTGATTAACATCTGAAAATACTGTTGGAGCTGCTGAAGATTTTAAGACCATCGTTGCATTGTATAAAATCAATCTCCTTGTATTATATAATTCCAGAGCACAGGTGTGAGTACTATGTACTAAAGAGCTACCATTTACCGGGTAATACTTCTTTAATTGACTTGAATGTGCCCTGGCAGCTGTGAGTATGTCATGCTCACTCAAGTGTCTCGCTGATGGTGGCGCGTGTGTTGGATCATTTAGCTTCCCTTCAAAATGGTTGAGCTGAATGGTGCTGATCCATGCGTCATGTTCGTGAACGGGCGCCGTCAGTTGGGACTGGTCAACACTTAGCAGCCATGGCTGATTTTAATTTTTGAATTGTTCTATGTTTTATCTTTGTATTACGGACGCTTCTAACGTGCACGTCTTTCTACATTGTTCTCACATGTATAATTTCAACATGAATAATGTAACCAATACTTTGTAACAATTTATTTTATTTAAAAGAGTGTCCGTGGAGTTTCTTGCCCGTTCTTCTCCATAGGTACCTACTACGCTTTGGAATGGGCAATTAGCTTCATATTTTTGACTGACCGATTCCTTGACAATTCAAAAGTGCCTGTAATGATTTAATTTAAATAAATGCTTTGAGTTCTTGGTCTGTGAGCGTGAAGATTAACTTCATGCAATCTTCTCCTGGCGGTTTGCTCACTGATGACCACTTGGTACTGAGACTGGAGTCTTCTTACCATCTGACGAGCCCTATAATCTCTTCCCGTGGTAAATGACAATGACAATGAGGTACAAGAAAGCAGCGAAAATGATGTACACAAGCAAAAATACCGATTATGGACAGTTAGATGTCTCTATAGTTAAAAAAAAATCAAAACGCCGTACCTACGCTGCGGCCAAGTGAAGCTTTCCTTTTGCTTTTAGGTATTTTTATTTTTTCGAACAATTACCTATTTAATGTATTTCAAACAACATTTACAAAATTTTGTGGTACTTAACTTTGCTCCCATTTGTCACAACGTGTCGTTGTTGAACAGGTTTTTCAGCTTACACCGTAAGGTGTAAGCTGAAAAACCACGTGACCACGTGTAAGTTGTGAACTGAATTTGTTTTTGGTATAAACCAAAAACAAATTCAGTTCCGACATTGGATGCTACCCCAGATATCGCACCTTTGGTAGAACAAGGGCATAATTGTCATAAATTGCCAAAATGACTTAAATATGCAGAAATGCTTTAAAAAGGCCCTTTGAACTGGAGGGACAAAGACATTCGTTTGGCAATTTATGACAATTATGCCCTTGTTCTACCAAAGGTGCGATATGCGCATACAACTGTCGGACATAATACTGAACTATAAAGCAATTATAGATAAAACAGTGAAACAATATTCATTCTTCACATTGAAAGCTAAAGTAAAGAATGAAAATGTTTCACTTTTAAAATATTCCTAATAAAAGTTTTTGTTCGTATTTAAATTATAGTGTCTTAGATTTGTAATCACTTGTTATGGGGTTCCATAAAAAAAGGTATTTGGTGAGTGTTCCGTTATCTTAAAAGTTTACGAACCCCTGCACCACAGAGGCGATTAAAATAAGAACATCTTAAGTTCAAACCATCGTTAATTTAAGAATATTTGCTTAATTTATCTATTTCTTTTGTCCCCAGCGCTTCGAATGGTTGGTGAGTCGCCCCATAGACCCTGGCGAGGTGGTGACCCTGCACTTGATGGGCCGCGGACGCTTTGCCGCCCCCAAAGTCATTGGGGTGTACCGCCTCGGCCTAGAGATAGTGGTTAACGACGGTCAAATTGCTATTACTGACTCACTCGTCGATGACAGGAATAAGCCAGTTCCGGTAAGTACATGAACATTTAATTTTTTGTAAAACAGGAATGAAAAGGTTTTGCTGACACGAGTCGTAGATTAGTGGCGTTGGCCATGTGAATCAAACAAGATGGACACCATAGATTTAAGTTCGGATTCAGCTACCTAACAAGACACGCGCGTCCATGCTCAATGTACGTGCCTGCGTCGATACGTGAGAGCAAATAAATGCAGAGTTTGGCAGCGTTCAAAACCGATAGCGTAGTACGCCATCGGTTTTGAACGCTGCCACACACACGCAGCTCGTGATGACCAATGCGAGTGTGAGCATATGCGGCGGACGTCACTATCAACGAGCATGACACCTTAATTTTTAGGGTTCCGTATACGACGGGTGCCAAACGGAACCCTATTTCTCCACTGTCCGTTCGTCCGTCCGTCTGTCTGTCAGCGGGCTGTATCTCAGGAACCGTTTTAGGTAGACAGTAGAAGTTTTCACAGATTGTGTATTATAACAACAAATAATAAAAATAAAATAAAATTAATAATTAGAGGGTGGGTCCCTATACAAGAAGTTTTACTCGGCGTGTTTTTGCTCGATCTTAATACACCTGGCCGGTCTTTCCAACAATGTACCTGTACTTACTGTAGACATTTTGGAAGAACATGAGAGTTCGTTTTCGTTCCTCTAATGTACAGTCCACATATCGAGCTATGAGCTTTATGTTAGTGTGATGGTGCGTTCGTGCGTGCTATATAATATGTCGCAGGAAAATTGTATGATTCGTCATTATACAAACGGCGCCGTCCGTTTACAAACGCTCGCAGTTATGTAAAACACCGAAGGCAAAATGTAAATGGCCTAGTTACTATATAATGTGCCACAACATTCGATGAACAATTCAAACGCCGTTTTCAAGATGCCGCGGCAAATTGAAGTATTTAGTTCTATTTATTACCACGCGCGTCGCTGCTAACCAAAAGAAGAAAATGCACTCGTGGTTTTTATTTCACTAGTTTCGCCACAAAAACGTAAACCCGATGTTTCTCTATGGGGCTGTTGGCACTTGTTAATATTTACTCCTAAAAGCAGATCATAATGAGGTCTTAAAGGACTTTGTTCTCGCTGCATTATGCAATAGCATAAAACTCATGAGATGTTTATTCATGAAATTCATGAAAGGCTGCAGAAATATGACTACCAAACCACGGTTTACCGTTAATTTAATACAATCAGCAACTCTGTGACGTCAAACGAACTGTCCATTAGAATAGGTAAACTTATATCAATCAAATTAATCATTTTTATGAAAAGTTTTGAGGTCCAATCACATTCCAACATACCTACTTACAAAACAAAAAAAACAAAAAAACTAAAATGTTCTAATCATTTAAAAGGTTTCCATTCAATGGACGCAAAAATAAACTATCTTTCTTTCAATGTTTTGAAATAACAGTAACTAGGTTACCTACAATATATTTTATTCATAAGGGTGAAGCCGGGAGAAACGCCACGATTGCACATTCACTGCATAGCTTCCGGGGACCCTCGTCTTCGAAACAGGAGCGCTTAGAAAAATATTAAACTTCTTGCGTTTAAAACAAAATGAACTCATTTACCGTGAAATAAACCCTTCAGTCACTGGCAGTAAACCCATATTTCACTAAATCTATTCAGGAACAATAGTAAGTAGGTATGTAACAGTTAATCGAATAAAACTGCTGTTCTTTTTCCTCCATTTATACAAAACAATGGAGCCAAACTTACAGTTCCGCTCTAGCCAGCACTCATCTTCGTTCTAGCTTGCACACATCTCTGCACCACTCTACCCAGTACGCATCTCCGCACAGCTTCGGTGGCTACACCCTAGCTGAAAAACATCTCTTCTCGTCTTAGTTTCGGACATCTCCGCACATCTCCGCTTTGGTGGAGTCCGGGCCTTATAGCCGATAGAATGTGACTTTGTCTTGGCCTTTAAGAAAGCTTGTTCATTTACTTGAACCATGACAAAGTTATCCGCAAAATTAGATTTCAATAAGCCATTCAAACGAGCTATAAAATCAAGAATGGACCTTTGAGTGGTCCTGAAACAAAGGAAAGCTTTCCTAGGATTGAATTGGTAGACGATGTTTTAATGTAAACAGAGTCGAAAATTTTATTTTCCTGGGTTCGAAAAAAAGTGGTCGGCCTGACATTTTTAAAATGAGCATTAAGTAGTACACGAAGACTCACTTTAAGGCTTCTAAATGCTAAAAGCTCTCGTTACCTGAAAGTCTGTGACTGAAAGCCTACTTATTTATTTAATTTGGTTGTTGTAAATGTCGCCAACATCAAGGACCGATTTTAAGCGTCAGTTAACCTTTAGAATTTAAGACAGTTTGACATACCTAATTTCTGAACAAAATCTGTCAAACCTCAGTTTTTACTCCTCAGATTGTTTTCTGAAGATTGAAAAATGTCCACCGCACCGTGAACGGGACACAAAATACGTTAATATTAAAGTTACGTTTACCTAAGAAATCTGTTATATCAAGTCGTAAAGACCGTGCGAAACAGGAGCGGGTCGCTAGTATATATTATATAAATAATAACTAAGGACATTCATTTACGATGAATCTTTTAGACTTCAGTCCTTTAAATAAAACGACTACAGGTAATAAGCGCGTTACTTTTTCGGTTTATATTTTATATAAGTATTCTACATGTAATGGGTTCATAACGTAATAGTCTACTATGGGCGAACTTGATTAATGAAACTGAACGCGATCAGCACATCTAAACCACGTTCAAGAGCTGTCAGTGTCCCCAACAATGACGACTCTGACAGTAAAAGTGTGAGTGCTAATTTGAGTTGAGACGGCTAGAGTACTCCTTCGATTTAGCGTATCGATGGTAATCTAAATTGAGTTGAAACGGCTAGTAGTACTCCTTCGATTTAGCGTATCGATTGTAATCTAAATTGAGTTGATACGGCTAGTAGTACTCCTTCGATTTAGCGTATCGATTGTAATCTAAATTGAGTTGATACGGCTAGTAGTACTCCTTCGATTTAGCGTATCGATTGTAATCTAAATTGAGTTGATACGGCTAGTAGTACTCCTTCGACTTAGCGTATCGATGGTAATCTAAATTGAGTTGAAACGGCTAGTAGTACTCCTTCGATTTAGCGTATCGATTGTAATCTAAATTGAGTTGATACGGCTAGTAGTACTCCTTCGATTTAGCGTATCGATGACAGAATCAGAATCAGGAGTCTAACTATTCTTTAAAAACTAATATAAACCACTTGCAAAGTGCCAAAAAAAGAACTAAATAGGTATCTATTTAGATAAGTAAAAAAAAAAACTGTTTTGTAGGTGTTTTTTATGCGTTATAAAGTACAAAATAACGTCTAGTTAAATACCAAAAGCTAAACACAGAAATACTGTTCGTTGGTTAAAGGAACTGCTCTCATTAACGTATTATATGTACGCACGTCGCTCACTCTTTCATGGGAAGCGAACTTTGAAAAGCGGTACAGGGAACATAAAGGACTTCAACATGTAGACAAAAGGGTTTTATTCCGATAGTTAGACCGAGTAACTTGTCTATCTATTATATTACCTACATGCAGTTTCAAATAAGTCTCGTAACATCATAGAAGCTCAAACTCGTTATTGTTTTAGATAGTTCTTTTTGCAACGATTAAATTTCCCAGGAACTTGAAATTCATCTAATGGGGATGCGCTAGAGTACTCCGCAAAATAATTTTTTTCTTAAGTTTCCTGAAAGTACAGTCCAGTATCGGGTTGTACAGTAAATGAAAGTTAGACGCACCCGTTACAAATGTTTTACCGAAGTATACAAAGAGGCCCATGGGCACCGCCCGTATTTTTCTGAATATTCATGAAAAATTATCGTAAATTAACTTTAAAAGGTCTATCTTTAGTATTTTTTTAGTAGCGTTTGCCGTATCTCCGATGTTATTGAGTCGATTTGGATTCTGTTTAAAGCTTATGAGTTATTTTATCGGATCAACTAACATTTTTTATTAAAATTTTGTCGACTATGAAAAACGAAGTCGATCACATTTTTATCTAAAAAAAAATTGGTCAAGTGCGTGTCGGACCACGCATAATGAAGGGTAATTTTACGTTTAAAATTATACGTTTTGAGAGCAGTATTGGTGAAATAAATTACACAAAGCAAAGTGGGTTCCAATACACAACTGTTTATACAGTACCTGCATGCCGAGCAGCAGTGCCTCATGCTGAGTGGAAGCCTTCTTGTCACAGTCATGACGTGCCAGCAGCTGCCGACTATTTCTGTTTTGTGCTCGTTATTGTATTTAAATCTATTCTGTTTCATTTTCTTTATTATTTACTCGAGTTTATCATCTTTTTTTTTTTTATGCACGTGTTTCTGTGACAAATAAACTTATTTTTCTTTCTTTCTTACCTGCATCGTCTTGGGTGTGTGTTCAGATTAACATGCAAATTAGTGTCACGGGAACAGTTTATCCGGTAAACCTTGAAGCTCCTCTTTAAGGAGACTGCCATAGGTATGAGAAACAGCTCTTCTGAGCTAATTTATTTTTAAATTCCGTGTGCCTCTCTGCCATCCTCAACGTTGTCAACTATATCCGGCAGCTGGAACAAATGGATACGTAGGTACTTCCGATCGTTTATCGTAACGCTTCATAATACCTAAGGAGCTTCAAGATTTCCCGGATGAAGCTCCGTGCAGACTAGCGGGACGCGACAGCGCGACGCGACACCGGTTATTGTTATTCCGTGAAGTTTTCTTAGAAATTGTATTGTTCGAGTCGCGTCGCGCTGCTCTGCACGAGCCTTGAACTGTTCCCGTTACACAAATTTTCATGTAAAACTGGACACACACACTAGCTTCACCGATGTATCATGTAGCCAATACGAACTTTCCGCGCCTAAGTAATTTGATCTACATAATACATTATTTAGCTTTCATACCAGGATTAAACAATTCCCTTTGATCTCGGGATCTCAAGCAGGATTGACCACATCATACGCGGTCGGAAACCACCTTTGCTTTGTCGTATAAATTTATCTTTGGAAACACAATGTTTCGGGGTCATCAGTATAGAGGTGTGAGGAACAGGGTGAAAAGTTCGCTTATCCACCATAGAAAAGGGCGGCTCCTCCTCCATGTTGTGTCTGGTCGGCAACTGTCCGACAATTGATGTCGGGACGTTGTATATATACACGTCGCGCGGAAAAATCTGCTTGCGTGATGCAGGATTTTGCGTGACGTCAGTGTGATGCGTAATTCGCATGTGGCGTTGTAGATGCTGCTATACTCCCTAATCATGCGAAGTGAAGTTATATCAATCAAGAACTTCGAAAAATTTATGGTTTTCGACTGGATGTAACTTACTCCGCATTTATTCATAAGGGGTTTTGGGTTTCGAGCTTTATCACATTACCTTTGTATGGCGTGTACACTCTACAAACAGGCGTGATTTAATATCACGCCTATTTATTCCCGAATGGTAAGGCAGTGATGTACCTACATAGTAAATTTCGCCAGTTATGTTTGTGTTGTATGTACATATGGTACGGGGTACTAAGGCATATTCTATATTCTTTTCGATTACTTATCTAGCAAAATATGTTAGAAACATTATTATGGTATTCAGCTGCATCCAGTTAGACTGGAAGCCGACCCCAACATAGTTAGGACAAGGCTAGGCAGATGATAATGATGTTAGGACCAGATGGAATATATCAAAACGGGAAGATAAAACGTCATTAAGAGCTTCGCTTCATCTTCATAAATAACAGGTTTACAAATTCTTCATACGTATGTCAGAAAACACATTTTTTTTAATGCAAAACTATTCTTTGCCAGCAGCTTCGCGAGCGTGAATGTCGGAAATTATCCCACGGGAACATTCTACCGGTATTAAAAGCATCCTATGACCTAATCCAGGTCATGATCTACCCGTTTGCCAAACATCCAAATCTGTTTAGCGGTTTAGGTGAGATAAGGCAACAGATAGTCAAGACAGTCGTGGTTTCGAACCCACCTATTTTGCTATGTGTAATTTATTTCATCATCCCTGCTCACAAAACGGTAAAGAAAAACATTTTGAGGAAACCGGCATGTCCTAGAGCGAAAATACGAAATTATGTGACATCCACCAACCCGCATTGTACCCGCGTGGTGTATTACGGCCTACTGACATCTCATAAATAGTACGTCTGTTTGCGAGCAGTGTACAGAACGTTATAAGCTGAATATGCTTTAAATACCATACTATATGAATGAACTCACACGTGTCGACACAATTTACCCGGCTTGCCCATGACATATGCCATAAGACGACCAGTGGCGAGCGTTTGTAAAGAGGGCTTAGACCGAGATCTATACCTACGTTATTTAACACTTACTTATTTGGGGAAGCATTATTCCTGACAAAGTCGCACAACTGTCAAACTACAAGTGTAAGATAGAGACGGGAACATGTCTAAGTCAAAGCAAGTGCTGAGTAACGTTTATAGATCGGAGCTTTTTCCCTTGGCACGTCTAACGCAGCCTATCCTAGATTCCTGAGTTGTGTGGTATCGCTAAGCTTGACATACACTACTCAGACTGGGTCAGGCCATTAATAAATGAGTTACACTCGGGTTTGTGACGCATCTAGAGAGCAAAGGGACATAATGCAATCGTGTAATTTATGGATCAGGATAAGTACTATTTGTACACTCGGTATTCAAGGGACTAATAATTGATAGTAATGGATTAGTTGCCGTCAGTCCGTCGTGTAATTCATTTTAGTTTGATAGCATAGTTTAGAATAGTTCATACTAATTCCATGTATGGCACATACCATAGATATACGTAAGAAGGCACATACTAATTCCATGCTGCCATGTCAGAATTATAAGGTAGCCATCTTGAACCAAAGAGTGTGTATCAAACGCATGAACTCTTTTGTTTAGGGAGTTTCAAGTGAACTGTATATGAACTAAACGAACTAAAAGTAAGTGTACATAAGTGAACTGTGTATATATGTGTATGTAGTTTGTAACCTATTTATGTATTGTTATACCTATTTTAGTTATAATGCATTAGAATGTATTTTTTTTATTTTTCCTTTGTTCCTCTCAAATAGAGCACCTGCCATGTAATCTCTTCACCACCCTTGGTTGACTGGTAGAGAATGCCTAAGGCATTAAGTCCGCCTTTGTACTTTTTTGAGTGTGAAAAGTTTAAATAAATAAATAAATAATAACTGTCAATTCCATATAGTAGATTTTGGAGAGATGTCAGCTCTCTTCTCGCTCACTTTACCTAAATTTGATGAGATTTTTACAGAAGAGCACCACAGTCATTAAATAAAAGTAGATACCGTAGGATTGCCTCGTATTGCAATTCTCCTGGGGCCCATCTTGTCAGGCCATTGCGATGCAACGTCCGACAAAACGACTGTGCTGGGAAAACGCAGCTTACAATTCCCTATGCCATTTATTCAACATTAATTAAATGCTGGCCTTTGTGTATGAGGCCAGCTATTTGTAACTTTGTAAGCCTTTTGTGCTGCTTTGTCCGCGCATGTGTATGCTGTTAACCGTATTATGGTTCGGTTATGAAAGCCTTCCGAATAATGATTTTAGTTCATTTCGGTGAATATATTATTCTTCCATGTTACCTGAATTGCCGTGTGAAAAGTACGTGCACTAATTCAATAGGTAATGTAGGTAGGCAGTAATGAGGTAACATTTTTTTATTCAATTTCTAATGTATATTTTCCACCCTTGTCCAGTAAAATATTTATGAGAGGTTTACCTGTATATCTACAAGAACAAGAACATCCATGTACCTAAAATCACGAAATTAATTTATAGTACAGTGGGCTCCAGAGAAACTTCACCCCCTTGTATTGTTTTTTACATTGCGAGGTGGTGAGGTTTCTCTGGATCGTACTATACGTTACTCTCGCGGCCTGCAACAAAGGCATTGATGAATGATCGTGAAAATGTTGACCACACACGTGACTACATCAATGCCTGGTTGCGGCCAAGCCTGTTATATTACTTTTCTCAAATAATGCGCTGCAATTCAAACTAAGTAAATTAATTATAAATTCCAGAATCAACGACGAACAACGATAATTTTTCACGCGCCTATAAGTACATTTGTTTCTTCTTTACTTTAAACAGCTCTATTTGCAAGCCAAATCTAAATTTAAATAAAATCTTTAAAAAAGTTAACTCCTTGGTTGCCATGTGTCGAAGTAAGAAGTTCGTTCCATTTTTAAATAACACGACAGTTAAGAGTTTTCATAGTCATTTATTCGGCCGCTAAACACGACAGTCATGGATTTTCATACAAACATTGCCGGCCGGGTGCTCGCATGTATTCGTCCAGTATCGCAATTTTGATTTATCTCGCAGAAGGTTGTCGAAATAATGTTCGAATTTCCAAGCATGTTTGAGAAAAAAAAAATTAGTAGACTGGCTTGTGTAGCTTATGAAACATATTGACATTGTTGAAAATTATATTCAAACTGCACACGATTACTTTGTAAAGTATTATATTATTTTAATTATTGTGAATGTGAGGACTATGTGGATATTTTATTTTTTCTCTTTCATTAATTTTTTCTTTCTCAGTTAGTTTTAATGATGGTCTGGCAGTTTGAGTATAGTTCATGCGGCCTACCCAAATATCCTTTCTTTGGTATTGTTCGTCGAGTTGAGCTCCTTCAGTTTTGAGTTGAGCTCCACGATTACTGACAAATGCTTGCCCTGACTGGACAGGTCCACTCAAATCTGTGTGGTTCTTTCCTCAAAAGACCATTTCAGACACTAATCCACATGGTCCTCATATGACTTGACCAAGATTATGTCTGGACTTTAAATTGGAGAGCCCAGCAATGGACTGCTGTAAGCAGATGATGCCGATGACGAAAACAAAGTCCAGCAAAATAGTGAACTCTTTAGTAAATATAAACTGACTAGGTATACAAGAGTAGTACGTTTCGAATTTTCTCGTGAATTCGGGCACACAGAGAACTTACCTCATTAGTAAATAGTGACTACAAAGTAACGGCACTTAACATCAAACATCCAAATAATACATACGGACAAAATTTCAACAACACATTTTGCAGAAATCAATGAATAGCTAGTACGGCCAAACACAACCGTACTTTTTCACGGCCAGAAAAACGTGTGTACAAAGGGCCACGCTATTCAAAAAGGTAAATAAAATAAATTGTTATCTGTGAAATACATACTTAAACGTTTTCATTATGAGCTCAAATAGTCAGACCGAACTATTAAAGAGTAGTTTTTTTTATTCATTAGCATGGCTCACATTTTTGTCTAGGAATCTATTCCGAACATTTTAATTCCGAATTAAACATAACTTGTGGTCACAAGCGCTACTGCTGAGCACGAGGTCCTGGGTTCGTTTCCCAGGTGGGCAGTTTTATTTCCAACAGGAATTTCTCAGTAGCTGCCCGGAGTCTGGATTTGTGTCCAGTTGATAGCAATAGGCTCGCCCCCTATTATATGGGACTTAAACAAAGCTGGCGAAATGTGGGTGTACTATAGGTACACCTCTGCCTGACCCCTCGAGGATTACAAGCGTGAAGATATATTATATTATGTTAATACGCTTGGCTTCACCGAAGGGGCAAGCACACGTGTTTAATGAGCTTTAGGGACATAGAAACACGAGTTTATTTCTCAGAAATGGTCGAAATGTATCTCGAACAATAAATAAATAATAAATAATGTTTATTTACCCAAAACAATACTTAGACACTGGTTGAGCGCAGTGGTAGATATACTAAAATGATACATCATTTTAGTATATCTACCTACCATACTATTGTTTGTACAAAAGTTAAGAGGCCACAAAAATCTATATGAAGGGTGGCGATTTAGTCACCTGCATCCGTTATAGGGGTGATTTTACCCGTCATAATAAACAACTTTCGTTGTTCGGGATAAGCAGCGCATCAATTCCCGTACCTACTGGATTCTGCTTTCCGCTGATTCCACTGATTTCCGCTTTTAACGTGCACGTCTTTCTACATTGTTCTCACATGTATAATTTAAACATGAATGATGTATGTAACCATTATTTTGTAAGAATATTTTGATTTAAAAGAGTGTCCGTGGAGTTTCTTGCCCGTTCTTCTCCATAGGTACCTACTACGCTTTGGAATAGGCAACTAGCTTCATCTTTCTGACTGACCGACCCCTTGACAATTCAAAAGTGCCTGTAATTGGTTTAATTGAAATAAATGCTTTGAGTTTGAGTTTGAGTTTGAGTTCTGTAAGAAACTCTATACTGAAATACGCTCATAAACAGCAGTCTACTACCTAATCTACCGAGCCTAGAGTTGAGTTGACGCCTGGTTAACAACGAGCCGATGAGGTGAGCGGATGCTGAATTGGTGCAGTACTTATATAATTATATATTTGTGTGCGATGATGTTTGATAACAAACCACAGCAACACACAAAAATAAATTTTTCATAGCGTGTATTAAAATTTGTAAAGCAATCTCCCGGAACATCATTTCCACCGGCGGAATCTACCTACCGCGTAGTATCGCTAATGAGGTCGGGTCCAGCTGGAACTAGCCATGACATGGTTAATTAATCCCCTTTGCAGCATTTAAAGGTTTAGATTCCGAACAAATTAGAGGAATTTCACTAGAATTAGACTACAATACTATTCGAATTGGAGTGCTTTGAAACAAGGCACAGGAAACGTTATTTAAAATAACGTTTTTAAAACGTTTCTAACAGTTCTCGTTTTTCTTTGTACAATATTTTGTTCGGAACGAAAATGAAATAGAACGTTTTCAAAAACCGGTTTATTCCGTAGGACAGGAACTTGTTTAGTTAAATAGTACTTTATCTTCATTTCATAACATCATGATGATCCAATGCCGCTTACGTATTGATTAGGGTTGTGTTGTGAGTTTCCGATCGATCAACCATGGTTAAAAACGGTTAAGTTTATTAACGAGAAACTATTTAAATTTTGTTCTTCTTCAAAAACGTTTTAATAACGTTCCGTTCGAACGGAACCGAAACAAATCGTTCCTTAGGTTTTTAAGACGAAACCGTTTCGAAAAATATACCGTTATTCGAGCCCAGCTTTTGAATGGAGACTCACGGACATCTGCATAGTCGAAGAAATACTAACAACTAGTCACTAAAATATTGGTGAAAACAACTCAGCGGTATATTTGCATAATTATTTGAAGCAATGGACGCCAGTTGTTGAAAACATATCGAATTTTAAAGCCAAATCAACAACAGAGCTACCCACTATAAATAAATTGGATGTCAATGGAGGTTAACAAATTGGCTTTTCATAACTAGATACTGTAAGCCAAAAAGCCTGGCTGATTGAATGATTACTAAATGCGATAGTATTCACAGACCATTGTACATTATATACAGTTACAACAATACATATAGGATAATGGATTCAAATGGCAAAATGTACTCTTATCGACACCGTCTCGAGAATTGCATTACTTACGTTAAAGTTGAAGACTGTCCAACACGTGCCCGTTGCAGAAAGTAAACTTTTTAAATGTATGACAAATTAGTGCTTTAACTACGACCACATATAAAAAAGAATCTGCCTAGCCTTTTCCCAACTATGTTGGGATCGGCTTCCAGTCTAACCGGATGCAGCTGAATACCAGTATTTTACATGCAGTGACTGCCTGTACGACCTCCACAAGCCACAACCCAGTTACTGAATAACACAATACCCCTTGGTAATTCTAACTTCCTCCTGGTCCCAGCTGTCATTCGTAGATCTTTGGCAGCCATTGGTCCCGGCTGTGACCAACGACTTAAGGCAACAATAACCGACTTTTGGCTTTATACTGAAGATCACGTCTAAACGAGTAGTGTAGTAATGATATGGAAAATGGCATTTTCTTAATAACTTAATCTGTGAATATTTTTGAATATGTTTACATTAAACGCGGATAAAAAACTGGGAATCACGCAAAAACTATCAAGCGTATTTTCCTGAAACCTTTACCATTTAAAGATAATTTAATTATTTATCTTTTATTTTGCCTTGAGTGGTTATCTTGCGTGTTCTGTGCTTAATAGAACACGCAAGATAACCACTCAAGACCACTGACATATATCTGAGTCTTAACGTGCTTTAGCGTGCTTAGAACTACGAGCACAACTTACAATAAATTTTCCTCAGAATTTAGCTGGAATGAGGAAACGATGATTTAAATCAACGGCTTCTACGAAGCAAATTATGATGATAATATTATTCAGTTGATGTTTCATGTAAATCTCCAGTTAATACTTTTTACAACGTTGTTATTGTTCTTTATTAACTTGCTTCGTTCATATGTGTTTCCGGTTACTCTGTTTGTCATCCATGTTTATGCACTTCGGCAGCATGAGGAGTGAACGAACGTCAAAATACTAAAGTTCTAAGTTTACGTAAGTTTTATTTAGTACTTTATGATACAAGTGTGCTATGTTGGTCATTACACTCGAGGCGATAGATAAGGGAGCCAGTGTGTAATGATCAATGCACTCGCGTTTCAAACGACGTTTTTCAACACACTTGCGAGGAAAAAACAGACTAATTGTAAGAAGTTATGCTACAATAACGTAATTATAGAGATGAAAAATTGAGATTTATAAAGTTCAACTGACTTTTGTTGCCAGGTACTGACTATCCCGAGCTTCTTTTAAAAACTTTTCGTCGTCGGTTGGTGACAATACTTTATATATGGTATTTTTACACAACGAAAACGTTAACAAATATTTATGGATAATGGCGCTGATTTTGTTTTTCCCGCACGCCGCGCTAGCGATGCACGCGCAGGTGTAAATAAAGGCACTGGTAAAACCGCTAAACAGCCTATGTAAAAATATAATCATTTGAATACGCAAATTAAGGTTAATATGTAGTGAAAAATAATATTATTTGATGAATTATGTTAATTTATCATATAATTTTATTAATTTACACAATAAGCATGACAAGGCATGAAGTCTCTTTGATGAAATTAAAAAAGCGCACATCTCCGACTAGAAAATTGTTATCAGTGGCGCACATTACCACACCAGTACGGTAAAGTAAAAAGCACTGCATTATGAACCTAAAAGCAGTTCAATAAGAGCCATTTTACGAGCAAGTGTGCTGAAAAGGCTTATTTTTTTAATGGTTTTTACTTAAATTATATAAGCAAACAGAACAATGTTTAAAACACAATGTGCTTATTTGAGACACGAACCGTTTCGGACGAGATCGGGAGAGATCGTTTTTCGGCTGTACTTGTTGCGCTCAAATGCTGACGATGTTAATTTTTCTACTTGGATATCGGCACGGTTGGCTGCCAGCCAAGTTTTCAGTTTTTTGTTTTAGCAACGATGCTACAAGTGACATGGTCACAGCGTTGAAATAATTTGAAAAGCTTCAGGGAATTTAAAAGAGTAAACTATTAAAATCAGTTATGAATCTCGGCTTTTGAATGGGAACAGCAGAAACCAAAAAGTTATCAATATTATCCTGAGCAGCTATTATGCCTATACCTATAACTGCAAATAGCCTACTAGCCAAGAGCCTCATTAAACGAAAAGATCTTTTGTTTGATGCAGAAAGGTAGTTACACAGCAATGGGGCAAACTATAATGTGACAGCTTTGAACTGAACCCTGCACCATTTATGTCTGTGGGCAGTGAATGAGGGCATTAACTGTTAATGGGATTCGGTTGTTAGTTTTTACAGTCTACAAGTAACTAATTTAGTTCTTTTCCTGCAAGTGATTTTAGTGAGTAATTTAGGTGCATAGTAATATACGGCGTGTAACAAAAACCCTATCCGATCCGTGAGCTGATAGTCTATTTATGGGGTAATTTAAAAAGAAAAAATAAATTGCCGCATTTTGTTTTCAATGGGGTATTTCACCCAAAATGTACACGGAACGCGGGCGGCCGTCGTTTAGCGGGTGTCTACATGTCATAACTTATGGCCCCTGTTGAAAATTTGGCAATTTTTTATGGAATTGGGAAAATTTTGGTACTAAAAACGTGCATTTTAAATAGCAATAACTTTTTTATTTTAAGTTTTTTGTTACTTTTTGGTAATGTTATTGCAGTACCTGTGTGCCCTTTTCGAATAGGACAGGGTTTTTGTAACACATTGTATAATAGAATCTATTATACATTGTAACAGCGAATCAATTTTCACGCCTTACGACGTAGGACAAATATTTTTTGATATTCGGATAGCTCATGAACTAAAGAGGGCACCTCTTTAGTTCATGAGCTATCCGAATATCAATTTCAAGGATATGAATCCAAAAAAGAAATATATATATATATATAAATACCCGCGAATTTTCGCGGCTATTCTGATACTGGTACAAACTAAGTGCACACTTGCACACTGCACGTCGGTATTTGGTGCAATAATTTAAAGGTTAATTTGTGGTTCGATCGACTACATCATAGTTATGCTAACTTGTTACATAGGTACTTATGTTCACTAGTAACCTATATAAAAAATAGACACTAAAATCATTCACAAATAAGTATTTGAAGGTAATGATTTTTTCTACAGTCATATTGTAAAGTCCGTGAGAGTCTCTGATGCAGCCTGATTACGAATTTAAAACATACACACAATGAGAATAATTCATCGAGCGATTAAAAAGACAGTCACAGTATACAGCTCCTGCCATTGTTGCAATTTGTTGGTTATCAGGCTCAATTGCAGCACTTTTCAGCTATTCGGTTTAAGTTTGCAAGTTAGCATTTTGCATGCATGCCTGTTTCACTTGTGTACAGTTTTCAGAATATTAAGATAAGCTCAGGCCACACTAAGGCGAATCCCGTTCGGAACGCGGGAGTTACGGACCAAGGGCAAACTGAAGCAAATAAAGCAAACAGTTTGAAACACAACGTGTGCACTGTGTACACACACGTTTTTCTACCCGTGAAAAACTACGGTTTATTCACCGTGAGTAGGCACGGTCGTCAGTGTTGTATGTATCTATGAAAGCTTGTTGACAAACACGTATTTTCTACGGCGCGGTTTATACGCCGTACCGTAAAGACACCGTGCCGTATACAAAGGGCCTAAGGCTAGGATTAACTAATGAGTACACGATAAGGGCGCAGCAATTAGGAAGTCACGCGACTATTCACGTTATTTTGAATAGTTATTGTCGGCGCGAGTGATTTTCATACCACATCCCGCGCGGGATTCGCTTCAGTTTGACCAGAGCTTAAATGAGGTCACGTCGCCGCGCCACCTTTTAGTTAAGAGCATTACCATGCACCGAAGTCTTCGCAATGAAAACAAGTGGAAAGCTAATTATAATAAAGCATAAATGTTAGGCGTTTTCAAATAAAGTATAGCGCTAGTTTTAATGGGCTTTACATTACTTGGGTCTATACCCAAGTTCCTACTACTAATGTAGAAGAAAAATGTAGGTAGGTAATTTAATTTCTTAGTACTAAAAATCTGCCTAGCCTTTTCCCAACTTTGTGGGGGGCGGCTTTTGCAGGCTAGCAAAGACCTCATTTCCTACGAGCTCTCGTTCCTCGATTTTACAACACTCTCAATATCTCAATGTCAATAGTAAAGTCGTTTCTACATTGTTGACTAATATTTACTATTCTTTTATTAGTAGTTCGTGCCGATACTTGAGATATGAGCTTTCTCACGCCATTCCACGGTACTAAAGCTTCGTGCAGACCAGCGCGACGCGACGCCGCGACGCGACTCGAACAATACAATTTCTAAGAAATCTTGACGGTATAACAATAACCGGTGTCGCGTCGCGCGACAAGTCGCGCTGGTCTGCACAAAGCTTTAGACACTTACAGCGAAAATTTGAAAAAAAATGGCTGTTGAAACTACAATAATACAAAAGTGTAAATAAACTATATAAAATGTTGGACAGGCTATGGACAGTAAAACACTGTAGTTACTTTTTCCCCTAAACATAATGGCATCTCCAGAATAATTTTTGAGTAAGTACGCATGGGTAAATCCTACGTCTCTTTCTGTGGCTAGGCTGGGCGGAAGCTTGTCTAGTGATGACAATAGACGAGATATAAAAGTAGGTACTGTGCATCATGTTAGGTACCTAACGAAACAAAATATAAACATATTTAATCCTAGCCAAAGCAAAATATCTACATTAACATAGAAAAATATTTACCTCTATTCATATTATAAATTTAATAATCGCTCTTCGTGTCTGTATGTCCGCCTTGTTCTTCTAAACCACGCGACAGATTTTGATGAAGTTTTTCACCATCGTTTAGAGAATTTATTCCTGAAGGTTTATGTGTATAATACGTTAGTATTAAAGTAACGTTTACCTAAGAAATCTCGATGTTTTGTCCAGTCGTAAAAACCGTGCGAAGTAGGAGCGGGTCGCTAGTAGGTCAAAATGGGACAAGCAGTTCTTGCGTGATAACAGCACTAACAATAATGTCAATAGTGTCGATCAGGACCTACCGGTCTGGGAGCTGTCATTCCACCTGATACTAGGGACTGACAGCTCACTCCGACCTCAGTTTACCTAAGTTTTCACGGTGAAATGGTTACAGAATAGCACTGCTGGTGAAATACTTAACAACTCATTTCAAGCTCACTTCACTTAAGTTTTCACGGTAAGTTTAGTGAGGGGTGACTGTTCCCAATAAAATCAATCTGCCTAGCCTTTTCCGTACTATGTTGGGGTCGGCTTCCAGTCTAACCGGATGCAGCTGAAAACTAGTATTTTACATTGTGCGTCTGCCTATCTGACCTCCACAACCCAGTTACTGAATAACACGATACCCGCCTGGTAAGACTGGTGGTCAGACTTTTGGGTTTATGAATCCCAAACGACTCACAAATATCTACGAATGACAGCCCGGATGGGCTTAACTTGCTTTCCGAAGCTCAGTTCCCAATAAATCGTGATTTATACGATATAAAAAACATACCTATCTGTGTAACTGAAAATGTTTACAAGATTTATTTAATTTTCGTTACAAATCAAACACCTCACGGATATATTATTTTATGTTTTTTTTCTGAACAGACAACCAGCCAATTAGAGAAATAAATGAGTATCTCGGGAACACAGGCGTAATAGCTTGTATGTATATACCACGCCGTTCCGGACATGACGTATACCCGACATTTAGTACAGCTGATAACCTCCATTAATCATACAACTCAGCTCTTTTTATAAACTCTACAAATATGCTAAATTCATTTCGGAAAGATTGTTAAAATCCAAGCTCTTCAAACTGAAACACAGGGTATCATTGTGTAGAAAATTAGTCGTAATTTTTAAACACAGTGTTCTAGTTGAAATGCGTGGATGTGCGTGTTGGACTACAGTGAATTAGAATAATGGTAATTACACGTGAACACGTAACTAAGTGTTGCTACAAAGATAACATAGTTTAAAGTCTGTTTTTCCTCGAATGTTTAGGCAGCTTGACAAGAGAATCGAACACAAGACCTCATGTTCAGCAGCAGCGTATGAGATGGCTAGACCAATGAGACAGTCTAGCCGTTAAAACTGTTTTATAACAGCCATACAGGTCGGTCTTCAAGGTTAAGTTAACGCTTGCCGAGGTCGGTCCGTGGATGGGTGACCATGACATACCGAAGCTCCTTAACATTTTCGCTCCATGACCATAGCTACGATATTGTGCTATCAACAAACAGGCATGTAACTCAATATTCCGACATTTTTATTTTATTATTCAGTACCTACAATTTCGCGTTGGGGCGGCTGGCAACATAACATAATATTTTATGCTCGTCTTGTATTTTTTTCTCCGCAAATATTGCATTGCGTTTTAGAATATTGGGGCTAAATTAATTCCCTGTTACGTCCAGTCGAGGAAATTCATTGTTAAGCCAATTGACACCTTATGTCAAATTTACCGTCTAACTAAAAGATAAAGTGACAATTTTTTTAAAGTGTATGCTTTGATGGTTTTGTCGTGTTGAAAGGATGAATGAAAGGCAACTAACAAAAGGTTTAAAAGGTAGATGTGACTGGAAACGCCCTGTGGAGCGAAAAGAGACCCTGGAAGACATTGGAGCTTAAGTTTTAAAGTGACTATTTTTTTCTTGAAATGGCTTCTAGCCAATATTATGCACAAATATAACATAGGATACAATCTGGTAGGCAAATTGGCAAAAGTTTTCGTTACGTACCGTTCCGTGTATTTACACCATGTTCCACTTCTTGTAGTGTTCTGAGTGCCCGTTCCCTTGCATCTTTGTCCGACCTAAGGAATACCACTGATACCGCATTTAACGTGGCCACCTACTGGACTCTTACAATACAAAAGCAACGAAGAACCATAGTCACGAAACGCTGAAGAAGACAGTTAAAACCTGTAACTTAGGTTAGGACTCACTTTAGCTATTCCCTGCTTCCCTTGTGCTGCTGTAATACGATTAAATATCATTCCAGAAATTACCTTTCCCATGTGTGCAAAGAATAGATTTCACTGGTTCTCAACACTGCTTTGAACTCCAAAACAGTAATTAACTTGTCTATTTCCCTGTATAGGTAGGCATTGATCAATTGAGCCGTCACCTGCATATGTACTAGGTATAGAAAGCCTTCATTTTAATATATTATAAACGCGGTTGATATACCACCACATATATATCGGTTCCTAAAACATTATTTTTATTTCATTTTGTTATCGTAAAAGTCCTTATTCACTACGTACTCACTATACTTTGTATTATTTAGCCACACAACATCATATGTATTGTGGGTTCCGAGTGCCCGTCTCCTTTTTAAGGAAATTTCTCGGCGACTGGTCGACACTTCACGCGACCAGAGGGCTGGCTCGTTCTTTGGCCAAAGAATTAGCATTGCCATTCAACGTGGCAATGCTGCCAGTCTTCTCGGCACGTTTCCGGACGACAGCCATGCGGACGAATACTTCGACGCCTAAGTGTCCGTTTGTTATTTGTATTTATTTGTATAGTTTGTTATTGTATT
Organism: Agrochola circellaris; assembly: GCA_914767755.1. NCBI lineage: Eukaryota > Metazoa > Arthropoda > Insecta > Lepidoptera > Noctuidae > Agrochola > Agrochola circellaris. Next base: position 18,572,145 of record OU611840.1, on the reverse strand, counting down.
TAGTACCTAGTGTAAATAGTTATTTGTGTTAAGTATTGTAAAGCGAATTGGTTTCTTATCATTAAATAAGAAACCAATAAAAAAAAAAGTCGTCCATCTAGCTGGGGGCGTCCCTCAGTACGCTTGCCGATACCCGAGTCGAACCTCATATTTACGTACTCTAGAATTTAAAAAAAAAATAGAATAGGCACAGTCGTCTACTAGACCCGTTTTGTATAGATTCTACTGTTTCCAGTTTGTAGAAGTAGCCAGTAGTAGTATTTGCACACAAAATACAGTACCTACCTAAATAAACTGGTTTGTTATGTATTCAGTTGCAGTGAAAATAATTTAAAATGCCATTCAGAGATTTAATAATTTTGCTTATTCGTATCTCCATCCTTTATTGTGTTTTACTGTAAATATGAAAGCGCAGGACAGCTGAAAACTATTTTTGTATTTCAAATCCCTTAAAGAGACTGTTTCTCAAAGGGATTTGTTTACATTTTGAGACGAAGAAGTTCTAGATTTTAAGAAATACTCCTGACAGATACCTAAACAGACTTTGTCGATTCCACTGGAATATCTCGATTCAATGAAAAGTAAATCTTGTAAAATACTTACCTCAGTTTATGAAAGAAGTTCAGATTATAGGACCATATAGTCGCTTGCATCTTACATCGCTTTGTATTTCAATATTCTTGTATTACAATGGGTAGACTATAAATCCAGTACCTCAAAGATATTTTATTTCAATTGATCGTGAGTGTATTGCATTTCTGCTACTTTTCAGAGAATTGTTTGCCGTCACATTTTTCCATCACTGGAAAATAGAATTGTGAAAATTCCACGTATTGGTTCGTGTCACGTCGCGTGCAAACAAATTGGTAAAGCCCTAAGGTGAAATTTTAATAAATTTTTGGCTTAATTAATGTGGACGGATTTTGAAGCTTTATTCCGAAATTGTTGTGACCGCGTCTTCCTTAGCTCGCCTGACTATTGGCATTTTAAGCACAGTATTTTCGTAAGTAATTAATCCACTGACAGATGCTTTTGTCAATATAAACTATCTAAAACTTGTAAGTAGGTACTTTTTCGGTTTAAAATTCAGTAAATTAATGAAAGAATTTTTAATTCAAAACCTCTCCCGGGTCCGTGAGTTATTTTGAGTAATTTCACATAAGAATATGATTAGCCGATCGAAGACCAATGCAAAAATATAATACATTTTTAAACATTATAAGTATAATTTTAGGATTGAGCAATATTTGTATAGGTAGGTACATATATGTATTTGATATTACGTACTCGAAAACGGCTCTAACGATTTCGATAAAAAATTGGAAGTTGTTACGGGGGCGAAAAACCGATCTAACGAGGTCTCCTATCTGGGAATATTCGTTTTCTCCGTATTTTCACGTGAGCAGAGCTCGGTCGCCCAAAGTTTAGAACAAGATGGATACCTTAGAATAATGACATGGCAGCATGGAATTAGTATGTACTAAACATGGAATTAGTATGAACTAGGATAGTTCATTCCATCATTCCATGTACATTCCTACTATTAAATGAGCATTCTCTATTTTCACCAGAGCAGAGCTCGGTCGCCCAGGTTCTAACAAGATAATACGAAAACATTACCATATTGTTAACACACTTTCAACGTAATACAAAACTTGAATATATACCATATTCGAGTTTTATCGAGTGACTTAAAGCCCGAAACTTACCGAATAAAAATGAATTAAAAATAAAGTTTGATATTGAGTCGAGGGCCAATATGAAACATGTCCGCCGTGGAAATGAGAATGACAAAACCTAGGATGATGTCAAAGCCAGTAAGCCATCGAGCGCAGAGGCGCTACATCAGAAGAAACGACCGGCAGGTAATTAATTGTCTTGTTTGTTGTTCCACTCTTCGACAAAGACTTGGTAAACCCTGTCTCGGGCAGCCCACAACTGCCATTGTTTCAGCACTCAGTTGATTCTTTTTTAACCGACGTGAAACAGGACTTGTATGAATGTCTAATTCATTCCAAGTAATTTTTTTGTCACCTTCCCTATTTTAGTTTTAGGAATATGTCAATAAAAAGTGAAAATAAGCCTGAAGTACAGTCTAGCAGAAAACTTGAGCTGTAAAATAATTATCACTCGCAATCACTTGCCTACCCCCGATTTGTGTAATAAATTATGGTGAAAATCGCATCGCAATCCATTTTGAGGTTAAGAAGAACAACGCGGTCACGCAGACAGACACAACAAGAGACTTAATTTATAATAATATGTAGAGATCGATATAAATTTGGATGGACATATTATCTAAATTATCACTCCTACTTGACCAACAAAGCAAATTGTATGTATGGGTAAAAGATACCCATCTGTTCTAATTTTATTTTATAGATAGATTTAATATTTTGAGAAGGATATATGCCATTTTAGTAGTTGTAGTACTTCGACGGCATCTTTAAGCTTTTGCTGTGCAACATAATGATCTCATCATAATGACCCACACCCCACCACTTCATACAAACGAACTCAAGTGATAGGTAATTTGCTACTTAGGTAGATACTACAATAGGCGCACCGGTCTACCCTCACATGTAAAATAGTAGATTGTTTCCCCAGGGAGCAAACAACAATTTTAAAAGTGAGAGTGTTTCTTTGAATCCAGAGCGGAGCGAAGGATTCTAGAGTAGAATGCCGAACGTAGCGAGGGATTCTAAAGTAGAATCCTGAGCGCAGCGAGGGGTTCAAAGCAAGTCACTCGAGCTTCAAATAGCCCCGACGTGAACACTCTACTTGTTATCATCCTCTATGAAAAAATAAGTAAGTGCAACTATGTTCTCTGGAGTTAATATAATACTTTCACTCTCACTACTTGAGGAAAACGTGTGTCATCCTCATTTTTTTTTCATAAATCAAAGTTATATCCGATTTTGAGTAAACAATTACGAACGAAGACGGAATGCATTTTGCGCGTTTTTATTTTTTCACATTCTTTTTAGTTTTAATTTGGTTCGCGCGCGATTTAATTCATACAGTCTGTCACTTGTTCATACAATGTTCGTGATTAATCTCTTTGGTGATTGGAACTTTTACTAACAATATCCACAATCCAAATTCAAATGTCTTTTAGTCCCTAGGGGTTAAATAATTATTTTAGTCCCTATTTACGACTAATTAACTATCTCTTTTTGAATAGATGTGATAAAAAATACATGTGCCCTAAAATACATGTTTTTAATCAATACATACGCGTAGCATGGCCATCTGATTTATCTGTTCTCGACGAAGAAACAGGACACATTTCTGTTTGGACATTGCGCGCGCCATCTTGCTACAATCTGTCATTTTGTCTTTTATCTTCCGTTGCTACAGTGCTGATATAACGCAGGTTATGTGGACGCGAACTGAATAACTAATAATTCAACGGACAATTAGGTAATTGCTCAATGTTGTATAATCATAAACTGCGATACAATTAAATAAAAAACAGAAAATGTATAAATGTGAATGAACATAATACTTATAAGTAATATAACATCACGCCTGTATCCCTCGAAACGTTAGGCAGAGGTGTAGGTACCTTAGTTCACCCATATTTTGGTTAGTTATGTTCAGGTCCCATGTAATAGGGGGCGAACCTATTGCCATCAACCGGGGCCAAATCCAATCTCAGAGCTGATACTGAAAAAATCCTGATTGAAAAACCCAATAACACTTTGCCAGACATAATAAAACTGCAAATAGCAAATAAAATTAATGAAACTGTGATTAATTTCACTATTTCATTAGGTAAAGTTTACAAGAAAAATATTTTATTAGCCAGACGAGTCAGATTTGAGCTAGGGTTAGAAACTAATTTAATTTCTGAAGTCAACACAGTTTGTGCGAGTTCAAATTAAAATGAAAATTAAATATATGTAACCTTATAAAGCTTGGAATTTAGTTTCAACAAACTTTTAACTGCAGATGAAACATTGCATTACCTCCCTTTTTTACAGGTCTTTTAGAAGACTTAAAAATGTATTATTTAGTTGTTTTAAATGCATGTTGTGTTTTGTTGTTGTTGGGGCTTGTGGCTAAGTAATAACAGCTGCACGGGTCGATCGATCAGGTTAAGCTACGATTACCACGGTTGGTCTTTGGATGGGTGACTATCTTTATATACCAAGGCCCCGCCGTGCTTCGGAAAGCACGTTAAACTGTTGGTCCCTGTTGTCATTCGTGGATCTTTGACAGTCGTTACGAGTCGTCAGAAGCTCGAAAGTGTGACAACCAGTCTTACCAAGGGGTATCGTATTATTGCCCAGTAACTAGGTTGTGAAGATTAGATTGCCAGTAGCTCCATGTAAAATATTGATATTCAGCTGCATCCGGTTAGACTGGAAGTCGACCCCAACAAAGTTGGGAAAAGGCTAGGCAGATGAGTTGTTTTAAATGCATTAGGAAGAGAAAAAATGTTTTGTAAAAAAAGGATTTTGCTTTTTGGGACTTGTCAAAATGTGAACAAACTTTTAGTATAAGTGACTAAAGACAAACCAAAAAAAATATGTTGAAAAAAATTCAAGCATTGTGTCCAAAGTTCAAGCAAATTTAAATCCATAACGAACTTTCTACACCCAACCCGATACAGAATATCAATTTGGACTTTAATTGTCGGTTAAAAAACACAACGCACGGTATCGTGCGTTGTGATATGGGACGGCCATATTATGGCCGTCCATATCCTGCGTTGTGTTTTTTAATTATGAGCTAATGCTATAATAAGTAATATATCAGCGAGTGTAAGAATAAGGCGTAAAACTGCGTTACTCAGACAAGAACTTATTGCCCAAGCGCACAGGGCTCAACGCTACATGAATGCACTCTTGAAACTAAATCCTTATGGAGCTGCGTGCGTTCCGCGAAGAAAATGTGACTAGATGATGTAGATAGCCTGCTTAGCGTTTCCATGCAACCTCCGCGATTATTTATATGATAATGGAGTAAGATTATGAGATAAGATAATGATGAAAATGATGATTATGATTGTTTATTTTTGTGTTTTGTTCTTTCTTTGCGTCATGTGTACCGCAAATAAACGTATTTTCTTTCTTTCTTTCTTTCTATAAGCATATTGCACCTTCGGTAGAACAAGGGCATAATTGTCATAAATTGCCAAACGAATGTCTTTGTCCCTCCAGTTCAAAGGGCCTTTTTAAAGCATTTCTGCATATTTAAGTCATTTTGGCAATTTATGACAATTATGCCCTTGTTCTACCAAAGGTGCGTATATCGTATTTAGAATATAGACAATTACAGAGACTCAACTTGAAGAGCTGACACAGCGTGTGACCATCATAGATAATGCACTATAGATACGGGAGTCATCATGTAAAATGTTGTAGATTATTTTGATTTCATTTCATGTAATTACGCGTTAAATTCTGAATAATAACATTTCCTTTATTTAAACGACACGGTACTGTTAGCGTGCTCAGCGTTTACAATACTATACTCAAGAAATCTGTATTTGTTATATAAAATGGCTAAAGATATAAAATAAATAAATTCTAACCAAATAAAAAACCTAGACAGAGTGCTGCGAACAATACAGTGAAGCATGCCAAAACTACACCGCCGCTCTGTGTCTCATTTACAACCAAACAATGACACTACAATCAAACTACACCACACAAAGTGCATACATGTTTACGAAACCGGCTTCACTTCACTCTTGACAGCGCTCTGTCTTGGTTTTTTATTTGGTCTATAAGTGAGTAAATAAAATGTTATTTATCTTCATGGTAAATGTAACATCCTTCGGACGGACCAAGACAAACGGTGGCGGTGGAGACCTCGGATGTCGCTTCTATCGCATAAGCCACATTGCAACTACAATGTGATAATGGTAATGTTTATTTACATAAATATGTACATTTTTCACAAGTAGAGTGCTTAATCTAAACTGAAAGTACACAAAAGTTAGCATTTGGGGCCGAACTAGACATAACCTGTATTTCAACGCCGATCCTCCTGGGTTACAAATTAAGTATTTTTATTACGATATTGCAATAATGCACCTTTCTTATTCAACTTATAAAAGAAAAATGTAGAGAAAAACAAAAAAAACAAAAGTGATTACAATATTTAATTAAAAAGGTAATAATTATAGGTATGTAAACAGTCGGTCGATTCTGTAAAAATATCAACGTGAAAATAAGGTGAAGTGAGCGTGAAGTGAGCTGTCACTCACAAATCGACCAGCAGGATGCTAGGGATTAACACTATTGACAGCTCACTTCACGCTTACTTCACCTAAGTTTCACGGTGATATTTTTACAGAATCGACCGGCAGATCTCTCTTTGTGTGTGATGGAGGTGTGCACGAAGGAGTGTGAGAGGGTGTGTAAGATTGCGGAGCGTGACTTTTTGTTTTTTTGTAATAGATTACTTAGTTTAATTTTAATAATTCAAAAAGTAGTTGAGTTTGCAATTGTTTATTAGGAATCTGAAGCAAAGGAGATGGACAAACTTTGCCCCAAGCTGTACATAATTAAAAGTATTACAATTAATTAAATTAAAATAAACAAAGAATTTATAATATCTAATAATATTTCATAGCAGTCTCTGAATAAAGTACTAAAATAAAAGAATTTTAAGCGATTTTATCCGTTCAATTTCACTTTAAAAAGTATCTTCAATGTTGCCATTTAATAATATCAATGCTTAGAGGAAAATATAACTAAACGCATACAGCAATTAAAATATTAATAACAAAATATTTATTTAAATATATTTTTGACAATAAGTAATCCATCAAACAAACCTTCTCTTAATGATTTTATAGATCAAAAGCGAAAGTACACAGACAATAGCATATTTTAATTTATTTACATAAAGGTTTTACTTGACTTAATTGTTACTAATAACACTCAATGAATCCGTCAAACGTCAAAACTGACATTTTATGCACTCGAAGTACTCGTTGTTCATACTGTGTAATCATCCTGTCCTTTTAAGAGGTCGTATTAAATCTAGACATACTTCTAGACGTGAGTATTATACTTATATAGTTTATGATGAGCACCCCTCGAATCAAGACCAACCTAGAAATGCAATCTTAGGATATTGGTGTAATTGTGTAGCTGGAAACCGGACTGTTGGATGTTGTGCCCATACAATGACAATACTTTGGTACTTGGGATGGGCGAGATACCAAGGAAGTATTGTTCCACCAGCTGCATTTCTGGATAATGTACTTGCAACATTTAATTATTAAATATATATAATAATGTATTTAAGTGGTTTTATTGTGTCTAATATACTTACATACTTAAGCTACAAAAAAGTTCAGTAACTGCTGTGCCAGTTTTTCCAAGTTATGATATGATATTTACTAATTACCTAAGACAAATATATACACTATTTGTCTTAGGTAATTAGTGAACCTATTTACTAATAAATAATACTTACATTGTAAAATCATGATGAAAACTGATTGAAAAAAATCAAGAGTTTCAAATCTTTATAACTTTATTCCACGACTGCATAGCTATATGTAACTTACAATTCTTAATTATTGAAGATATGCCCTATTAAACGACATATATTTCATCTCTGTACATTCTGGGGTACAGGTCCTAAACATTTTTGTCCATCTCCTTTTCTCTCTCCTCATACGTGAGTTGTTGTAGGTACTCACTTACTGTAATTTTGCAAGATTTTATCGTCATCGGGTAAATGTTCAGATATTTATTTAATTTGCTTTAGATGTAGGAGCCAATAAAAAATGAAAATACGAAGCGTATAGCTGACCTCAAAATCATACAGTTCCATGTCTGATTTTGACAGCTCTTTGGATCATCAAAGACAACGTTTTGATGTCATATAAAAGCAAAGAATTGACAATGAAAAATCTTCACACACATAAAAACATCTGCTAAATAATAATAATCCCCACTCATCCTTGGATGTACCAGTGGATCCATTCTGTAAACATCTCACCGTGAAAAGTGAGGTGAAGTGAGCATGAAGTGAGCTGCCATGCTATTCTGTAAACATCTCACCGTGAAAACTTGAGTGAAGTGAGCTGTCAATAGTGTCAATCCCTGTGGAATAACAGCTCACTCCACGCTCACTTCACTTAAATTTTCACGATGACATGGTTACAGAATAGCACTGCAGTCCATAGTGTCAATCCCTAGCTTTAAGTGCAATGACAGCTCACATCAAGCTCACTTCACCCAAGTTATCACGGTGAGATGTTTACAGAATAGCACGACAGATCCCATAACTTCGTCTTTGCAGATGCCGAACTCTCTCTCACCATCATCGTCTGTCTGTAGTCTGTACTGTCGACAGTTGATGGTGGTACGAGAGGGTTTCTCAAAATCACACAATCACAATTAAGCAGCGAGCCTTCCCCACAAACACGAACACGAGATATAGCTGTGCCTCTGTTTTTTTTTCTATCCTTTTAAATATGAAATACGCAGTGTTTACCTCATTAGGCTGCCTGTACATGACGCCGGACCCGCACCGGCGCCGGACCGCAAGATGAAACGGTGCATGGATGATATTCATTCGTATACACGAACATGCGGTCCGGAGCCGCACCGGCGATTTATGTACAGAAAGCCTTATTACATGACGTCAACATATAAAATATTCGCGGAGGTCGCATGTCAAAGCCATCCGGACATACCACAAACATGTAACTTTATGTCTGTGGGACTGAACCTCTATAGTACAAACAGCAACCCACTTAACTGCCCCATAATTAATTATACACCATTTTAACATGCTTTTATTAGGTCGACCTGTATGTATGTAACTATGTAATCAAATCTAAGAAAACTAATTTAACCATCTTCTAAAGATCGTAGCGTTATGAAAATTGGCAGTTGTATGTGATTTTGATGACAATACAATAACATGGTACTGTCGAGCTGATCTGATGATGGAGCCGGAAGATATGAACTGGAACTTCATGATGGATGATCGTATCATAGCCGTGTTTGGACTTGTTAGAAAGGTCTTGTAATGAACTTTGACCACGATTAGGTTTCAAGGTCTGAATACGCCTATAGGTGCACGTAAAAGCGTGTTTTTTAGTGTTTTTTAAACTAATAATATTATTTCTGACATATCGCAGGAAAGTGACTTACATTTGACGTTGACAATTATGAACCCTAGCCAGTGGCTGGGTAACATATATTTCGTCGGATAATTAACTCGATGACGTTGCGACGTTTTATTACGGAGTTCCCATGGCCACCTTCCGGCTCCATCATCAGATCAGCTCCATGTCATAATAATATTGTATTGTCATTCTATTTACATTTGCATGCAATATTTCAGCTCAATTGGAAACCGGGAAGTGGGTCCAATTTAACTTGCAAGGTTTGAATACAGACAGACGGGTGAAACTAAATAAAAGCTTGTAAAAATACCACAGAGTTCCAATAAAAGAACACTACAAAGTGCAAGATAACTTAAGTTACATCTTTGGTATTGTTTCATTTCTTACCACCAACTTTCGAGACTTCCTAGAGTAAAATTTATTTCAGTGTTTTTTGGAAGTCGGTTGTCTTTTTGGAAAAAGTATTTGGTTTGTCATTTTTAGTCGTGGGTAGGTACCCCACACAAATTCGTATAACACTACTGGTAGGTACCTACGTTGGTACACTGCTATCATTGTGCATACAAGCTAATGAATAATAAACATGATAATTATGAAGCCGAGAGCAAACAATGCGCTTATTAAGACCATCTCTCTCGTTACCATGTTTGAAGCATTGTGAAGTTCGTGTATCATGTTCACAGCTTAAGATGAAGAAGATATATTACGGTTACGGTTGCCCTTATTTTCGAAAGTTATGCTTACCATACATAGAGAGGACAAACAGCTAGGTACATTCATAATCCCAAAGATAATTAATCTTGAAAGTTCAAAGGTATTCATTGCGTTTTGAGCAGACGAATTTTTCAAACATTTATGAAGCAATTGATTACGAATTTCCTTCAAAATCCTTCGGATTGTGATAAAAAATGTGTAAACGCAAAGTGGGTGGTGAACAGGCGAACCTGTGTCAGGTTCGGCTAGATTTGCTTCAAGTAACGGTTACTGGTCACTCCAGTCGATTAACCGGTAAAGCCCTGGGTGACCCTCAAGCACGTCAATTAGCACGTTAATTAGTTGTTTATCAGGGCTTTACCGGTATGCGCATTTATCTTAGAGCCTAAACAAGTGACAATCGCTTTCAAATGCTTTCGTATTTCTATACGGACTTTCAACAGGATTGACATAAGCTTCTCGGCCGCTTAAGTCAATCCAAAACGTATTTAAATTTCCACCATGGTTACCATCAGTTTCCCTGACAGGATGTCACTTTGCTTGAGGACTGTAACATTCACACACCGTGCGAATTTTAAAAGATGAGGTGATTTGATTACAACTGATGTTAAAAGTACGAGAACCCAGCTCAGAAATAGGTATGTACAGAAATTGACGTCTAATAAATCACATCCAAATTATAACATAAATCGTTTCCAGAAAACTTTCCAAAAAGAAATCATTTGACATAGGACCCTTTGCCACTTGTATCTTAAGCATTCACTTTGAAAAACAAAAGCGGAATAAAAATACAAAGAAAGGTGAATAATGAATACCGTGTTCCAAATCGTTTTTTTTATTCGTTTGATGGTTGTACGAGCGCAGCTGTTCGTGTTTCCGAGTCGATCAAAGGACAATCAAATGACTGGTTACATAAAAAGAAGTGTTCAATAGGGTGACAGGCCAAAAATTGCCGGAAAAATCTGATTGTGTGTTCTGTGGAATTTAAAAAGCGAGGCAGCTCTGTTATACTCGTACCTACGTCGATCATATGCCTGTCAAGAATTCGAGAAACACCGCTCGCGTAATATATGGTCACGCCACGACCGCGACTCATACGACCGGCAAGCACAAACTCAAACTCAAATCATTTATTTCAAATTGAAATAAATGTTTTGAGTTTATTAAACCATTTTTTTTTTTGATTTGTCAATGAGTCGGTCATTTAGAAACTTAAAAACTAGTTGCTCATTTAGGGTTGCCAGGCCCAAAAATAGAAAAGCCGGACACAGATTCATACTTGGCCGGACTGGTATTTAAAAGGAAAAAATAAATCGATACATTTTTTGTGTACTTATTTATTACTGAACTTTACATTGAAAGTGACTAAAACAATCAATGAGCCCCTTGCGCGCTTTCTTTCAGCGTCTTTTGGCGAGGCGGGGTTGACCAAAAACCTAACAAAAGCCGGACAGGCCGGACTTGTATATATTTGGCTGAACACGATTGTAAATAGCCGGACGTGTCTGGCTACAGCCGCACACCTGGCAACCCTATGCCCGATGCAAAAGGTAGATCTCTATGAAGGAAAAGGAGCAAAAACCTCAAAAAAAAAAAGATACAAGAACTATCTGTGAAGTGAAAAGAAAGTTTGGCCGCAACTGGTCGGACGACCGGTAATGGTCGTGTCAGCGTAGTGAACGACGTCCCTTATCGTGTCCCCTCTTGTGAACGACCATTATCGAAAATTTTACACTACATTTAACTGACCCTCTTTTTCTCTCGAAAATATTATTTTATTCTAATTTGCCCCAACGGTCTGCGTTAAGTAGGCAGAAACATCAATCTCAACGCGAATAAATTTATTGTCTTTTTTTGGCTTCACAGCCAGCGCGATTGAGAAAACCCCGTGGCTATTTTATTGGTTCCTATCATCCAATTATGAGTAAAATTAGAAAAATAACGCTGTCACACAGACAGACACACAAGATATGAAAGAAACTTATTGGTGATGATCTTCAGAAAGATCCGGTGCGTAGTATTCGCAAGCGGGGTGCGTCTATGACCTATGTGTATGTACGTAAATGAAGCGAAAGGAGTACCTAAGGACCGCAAAAGCTGGCGTTCTGTAAATCCTACCTACGCCCAAGGAAACAAAGCGTCAGTTTATGTACTTTTATATATTTAGAAAAAGAGAAAATAAATCTATGGGAAACAATCTGGATCTACTGCCGTTCAATTATTACGAACTACGGAAGCCGGAGCTTCTGCCACGGGACTCAGTTCTGTAATAAAATGTTCCATTCACAATGACCCTCGGAACGTAACGGATAATGCTGGCACAGTTACATCACAAGTAACGACACACTCACAAACATAGATTTAATTCAATCAAACCTGCAGGAAGGGTTCACATGAAATATTTAATTTACAAATAATATATTCACCATGGTGTATTAAAATTTCAACACTCTTTCACACTATTAATTACAGATGTAATTACCTACATATCATTGGACAGACGCGCGGCCGTACGGGTCTCCCGAACAGCTGTGAAACCAGCCTAGTTCTTACTAGCGGACCATGGGCACCGATATTGGTACGATAGAAAGGAGGACTTAATGTGTTAGTTAGGATGGGCCTGATGAGAACCTGTGCTAGGTGGTGACCATAATCTAAAAAAACGCAACCTGACCGAACCTCATATTTTTGTTATAATAGATGTCTGTGCGACCAAAACCCGTTTTATTCGGGCATTCGTGTTTCCCATGTTCCTGTACGCTGCTGAGACGTGGACACTTAGAGAAATTTAGAGGAAAAAATAGACACTCTGGAAATTTGGTGATGGAGGAAAATCCTTGGAGTGTCATGGACAGAATTTTGCACACATATATACTCCAAGAACTGGGCATCAGGCAGCGTCTAACGGCTGCAGTACAGGCTTGAATTCGAAGTACTGCAATTCTTTGGGCATGTGTCACGACGGTGCAGTGTGTAGTGGACGAAAAGACCGAAGGAACGTGAGCACGCGGCAGGTCGCTCACGCGATGAACCAACCAAATTAAATCCGCAGTGAGCGGCCCATTACATGAATGCACACATGTTACTTCCGACAGAGAAGGCTGGTGTCACATCGTGAGGCAAACCACGGCTGTCCGAAATCTCTCTGCAACGTGATGACCACGACCGCTCTGTCAAGAGTGCATTGACAAAGAAGAAGGGAGATTTTTGCAGTCTTTTAAGTTTTGTACAAATATTGTAGTATATCTACCACTTTTATACACGAAAACTTCCCTTAACTACACTCGTTACGGATCTGTGTCTGTAAACTTACCTGTAACTTGGATATGAGCATTTTAATCCATCAACTTGCTTTATCCCGCCGAGGGTTGCGTTACAGTAGATAAATTATTATGTCTCGGTAGCCAACCACTTTGTAGGACTGATAACTTTACTTTAAATAAGGAGATTATGTGTTCAACGCATTTATTTTCGGTATGACTATGTTTCTCCAATATTCCTGAAATTTCTTTTAATTTCCGATTTAACTATCATGATAGGATCATTAGCACTGCTACAAGGGAAACGTCAACGTTGGTCAATCATTTGTGAATATGTCTTGAAAAACAAGATGGTGGCGTTGGTCTGAGTGTACCTACTATGCGGCATCATAAATGAGCCAACTGTTGCACATTCTGCAGAGTGGCTAATATAAATTGAATAGACATGCCAGAAGTAACAAGGGAGCTAGTTTATAGGTCATTTTCATCTTTTGTACATATTTTCGTGGGGGACTTTAGACAGGTCTACATTAAGGAATGTTTATCGTAGTTTTCAAAAACAATATGCTTTTAGTCCAGTGTTTACTGTGGGCACATGATGTTTTATATTATTAATATTAATAAAGCTTTACTACAGCGTTTTCGAATTCTAATGGTCTTGTATGAAGGTCATTTTAACTACGACTATGATGACTATATTATGCAGGTACAGTCAGGGAAATTAAGTGTTAAGAATTGACACCCTTCTCAAATTTTCCGTGGTATAGCCATTTCATACAACTGTCAAAGAATGACATTTGTGATTTGATTATACGGACAGTTTAAGTTGGTAGGTAGTAATTTTAGCGTAGTTTACATAGGAGGAACCTAATATGTTTTGCGTCCACGTTATAATGCAGCAACTGTTGCATTTTCTAGAAGGTAGTTAATGTAAAGCGAATAGTTTCCTATCCACCATATTTGCTTGTCAAAAGCTTCTAAGCGTTTTTAACTCTCTCTCCTTATTGAGTATGTCGCGTTTGCTTTTTAAAACATGGTCGCAAAATGTAGTTATCTAACTGTTGCCCGCTGTTTCATCTGATTGGAGGTTGGAACAAATTCTCCATAAAAATATACCTACGTAGGTACCTATAATATATGCCAATACTAGCTGCGCCCTGCGGTTTCACCCGCATAAATCTAGATCCGGTGGGAATATCGGGATAAAAAGTGTCCTTTGCCCTAACCCAGGTCATGGTCTACCTATGTGCTAAATTTTATCCAAATCCGTTTAGTCATTTTAGCGTAAAAGCGTAACAAACAAACCCACTTTCGGATTTATAATATTAATTAGGAGTCATGGTACTATGCCAATATTCATGCTAACCGGTCAAACGGTGTTGGAGTTTATCAATCTCATAATTATATACAATTTGTATAGAACAAGATGATTATTCAGATTTTACATAAATCCTTTCTATTCAGGTATTCGTCGACATGGAAGTGTATTACAACCCACCAACTGGAGATATACGTGCGGACCCATTTCTCAAATCGGAGATGCGTTCCGTCAAGTCTTCATCATACAACCTAGCAAAAATACACGGCGCGGGTCCTGTGCCAGTCCACGGTCCTCACACCCACGGCGCTCAAGCATCTGCATCAGGCTTTCCTGCAACACCAGGATCCTCCGGTGGATCTGACGCAGGAGCCTCTCCTAAGGAATCAGGGGACGTCTTGGAAGATGTGGAACGCAACATCGCAAATATTGAGCAGTCAATCCGTGATAGGGAGGTTACTATAGATGTGGAGTTTCCGGAAGCGACACGAACTCATAAGCTGAAGACGGCTGGAAAGCGTCTGCTCAGGTAAGAATCACGAAATTATATTATTTCGTCTCTCATTATTATATATTTTATAATATTTTCTTTATTTACATTTCAAAGTCACAAACATCTGGCTGGCTCTTGTACTAGGAGTTCCTGTATCACAAGAGCCATGATTCTATGCGTGAATATCGACGTGTAGCGCATACCTTAAAAAAAAAGACCAACTAAACATAATGTGATGAAATGGTTGCACACAGGTACACCATGCACCATATTAGGACACGTCGATATTTAAAAGCGATCGCCGCGCGAATATGCGATCTTTCGCGTGCAGTTTTTGTTCGGAAAAGCGGAAAGCGCTCTCTGTCGGCGCGACCACGCAGGTTCGCCGAACACCGAACAAAAAGTTGGAACGATCGTGTATTCGTGCACTTTTAAGCAACGGGGTTACGACATTACATGAATATTGAAAGAAAAGAATAACGGTAAACGAAAAACCGGCCAAGAGCTTGTCGGACCACGCGCAATGAAGGGTTCCGTAGTTGGGATGAATTTATCCCAAGAACAAACTTAACACTGTAGTTGAAAAACATGGTCTCCCATACATTCCAGCTGCAAATGTAAGTTTGTACGCACAATTTTGAGAGATTTACCATGTATGTTATTTTAAGACCATAGACTTCTTAAAGGTTTTCCCGTAATCTATGAGTAAAGAAGTACTTTTTGTAAATTTTTTGTTATTCTTTAAAATTGTTTAAAGGCTGAACAACGAATAAAAATATCTACCGATGGTAAGGCATGGACTGCACACCGTGCCCGTGCACGTCTCAGGGTCTCATGCTCGTTTCCACTAACACTAACACCTAAATGAACACCTAAATATTATGGCACTGTTGAATCTTCAAGTCGGAGGGCTGAACTGAGCGTTGAAAATAATAATAATCATTTTTTATAAGTATCATTGACCGATAATAACAATAGAACAATATGATATACCTACATAATAAAAGAAAACAATATTAAATTCGATAGTAGTCGATATAAATTAAAATTACAATTAAGTTTGCTGCTTCATTTCGAATCATTCCAAGTCTTTCTACGAGCGCAAAATCCAAGAGAGCGGTTTCATTTACTTAGACATTAATTTAGGTGTCACCTAGTGTTAGTTTAAACGGGCACCAGTCGTGTCAGTTGCAAAATTATAATCGGCTTGTTAAAATAAATATTTCATTAGTAAACACTAGCTCAATCTGCGTCCGCAAACACGGTTCATTTGAGTAAATACTTATGCTTGTTTAGTATTCATTGCTATAAAGCACGCCCCGAGAATATTTCAACAAAATATTCTGATGTATTCGTGAAACGGGGTTTGAAAACGGGCTTTCATTTATTATGGCGATTTTGAAAATAATGATAATATTGCGAAGAGAATTTCTGTGACACATTAATCAAATTATGATCTGTTAGTATTATCCCCGCATTCCAACCAATGCGATCGGTCGCGCGAATAGGCGATCGCCGCGTTCATAATGTCACTCATGTGTGAAAGCTGGTAGGCGCGCTCTGTCGGCGCAACCACGCGTTCAGGGGGTCTACTCTGAAATGACACATACGAATGTTCGGGACCGACCGACACACGACCGAACTTTGCATTGTTGTCCTACTACGAACAAAGTTGTTCGGTCGGTACCATAGTCAATGTTCGGTGGAGTGTCGGACCGAATGAAATGTAGTGCTAGAGTTGAACGTTTTTCGGATATGTTTTTATTAGTCATTAGTAGTCAGGTTCGCCGAACAAAATAAACGCGACGGTTGCGTATTCGCACGACGATCACTTTCGGTTTGGACAGGACCTCACACGTGCAGTTTTGACACGCTGAGTGAAGACTACCTTCCTTACCACCATTTCCCACCCAATATATTAAACAGCTTACAATATCTCCTTATTTCAAGGCGCGGATTCACCCTGGGAGGAGGAGACAGGTCGGTCGTGTACGACATGCCAGAGCGCAAACGACCATCTACTCTCAAGACAGTCAAGACTTTTATGCGCATTGGCAAGGTCCGTCCTCCTCGTTATAGCAGCGATGAGGAGCAGGGACTGCTGGATCTTGCTGGACCTTCCACGGACCCAGACCGTCCCGCCAGCCAGACGTCGATGTCGTCAGACGAAGTACTGGTCGATGTTCATTCACCAACTGATCCGCGCAAGATTAAAAAGACGTGAGTACCTATAACGAATTCTGAACCTAATACCGCACTACATAATTCTTACCTACTTTTAATTGTATCGAAGAAAAATACATGCTGCGCCATAAAATGACGTTCACCTTATTGGCCTTTTCCCATTCTTCGGCCTATTGTCTTCCTAAAGCAGATATCAGACGCTTCATTCACTCTTTGTCAATTTTTGTCTGTCATTCGGCATCTTTCACTAGAAGTGAAACGTTACAACACAAAATAAATCAATATTGAATTCATTTGTGAACCGATCCAACAATGTTGGATTTTATCTTTCACTCGCCTACCGAATGATCGAAAAATGAAATTATAGGGGTAGATGAAAGTTCATTCCTATGCCGGCGACATGGCTTCTGGCACTGCCCCGGGCAACCCACGGCGCGCCCGGCCCTGCCGCACAAAGCCACGCAAAGGATCGCAAAGGAAATGATAACGCAAAAGCCGGGAGTACGTGCCGCGCGGCAAAAGCCATGCCGCCGGCATAGTGTATAGAAGCCATTAGGAAACTGCATTTTGTAGGGCGATACTCTTTTCACAATTTTATAAGTATGGCTATAATTGATCCAATAAAAATAAACGATTTACCTTTAACCCCAGGCGCACTGTCATCGAGACTGGAATTCCATCTGCGCTGAAGGCAGCTGACTTCCAAGTGTGTGTGACCATCATAGAGGCTCGTCAGTTAGCCGGCCTGAACATGGATCCCGTGGTTTGCGTGCAGATCGGCGATAATCGCAAGTACACCAGCGTCAAGGAGAGTACAAACTGCCCTTATTACAACGAGGTAAGGATCTAATTGCGATGCAGTTTGTTTTTCATTAATTCAGGTGGTTTGTCTTTATAATTCGTATAACTGACAAGAACTGAAGGGCGCTTCTGGTATTTTGAAGAACGCATTCTAATCTCAGCACAGAATAGTACAGAAGGCGCTCTCCGCATTTTAGGTGTGAAGCTACAAGTGCGCGGCGTGCTTGTCTTGTCGGGCCAATTTAGTGAGAGTAACGTTGTCAGATACTTTAAGAATAACGCGATAAAAAGAGAGGCAACTTCTAGGTGAAAATATATCTGAAGGTAATTAGCGCTGTGCGATTTGTATTGCACTTTATTGTATCGTAACAACAGTTGCTTCTTATTTAAATGATTTTGCGGATGAACCATCTGTACTACTCGTAATCTGTGATCTCAGTCTTAATCTGACAAACTTCACCTCTAATTTTCCAACATTTTGACAAGTTTTTGACATTGATTATCGCTGAGATGAGGGTGTTATAGATTTTGTACGTTTTTAATTACGAGAATTGGCCTTCTGTTTTAAAACTTTAATCCAAAATTAAATTTTGTTTTATGATCGTTCTACTGACTTTCTTATATTACACTAAACAATATTCAGAATCATGAAAAAATAAATACGTGTCAACTAAACGTAATAAAAATAAGTAACATATTCTTTAGATACGCTACAACATAACAGCATTTATCTTAAAACAATTAACAAAACACAAATTTAAAATAAGATCAATTATTATTTTCAATCGAATCCTGAAAAGAAATGAATCCTGAGAATAAAAAATCTACTTAATAAGAAACAAAAAGGCGACCAACATAATAAGGTACAGTCAGGGACATTAATTATTAAGCTAATTGACTACAACTTAAATTGTCCGTATATTCAAATCACAACTGTGGCAAAGAAGGCCACAAGATACATACCGCAAGATGAAAATGTTTCAGAATATCTCATAATGAGTGTAAAATGTACGCGCCGGAGATGCCGCGGCACGGCGCCGGCGCGGCGGTGCGGCGCATGGGTGATAAGAGAAAGAAAGAAAGAAAGAAAGAAAGAAAGAAAGAAAGAAAGAAAGAATAATGTTTATTTGGACACAGTTCGTGAAACACAAAAAACAAAAAATTTATAAAAAGTGAAAATAATATTTTAACAATAATAGTGTGTGCCTCACGGCTGCGCCAAAAAGGTTCATTTCAGCATTAATGCCAGACAGGTGCTGTCTGACGCTGGTTTTCTAATGAACCTATAAGTAGGGACAAGTGACGGTGACTACAAAACAGTTTCAACATACCTAATACATAATTTGTATACTTCTAAATAAATAAATAAACTAGTAATAAAATATAAATTACAAAAACAAAAATAAAACTTATATGAAAACAACAGGGGTACAACACAATGGGTAAGCACGAAAACAACGCGTTAAGATTGAATAGACTAGATGGTGGTGAAAAAAAAGAAGTAGCAGCAAAGGACGGAAAATCACCGAGCGTGCGCATCGACCATACCCAGTATATTGTTTTGACGCAACAGGAATTATGTTTTAAGCTAAGTAGGTAGTAGTGATATTCATTCGTTCACACAAACACGCGGTTCGGCTTCATATACAAGAAGCCTTTGACATTAATTGTATAAAATGGTTATAACACGGCAATATGACGTCGGGTGTCAATTTCCCTGACTTTGCCTTCCTAACAACAATAAGTATGGTACTTGCAAGACTGCCTTTGTTGTGGTGAAACAATAGCAGGTACAGTACAACTATTTTCTTAATGTCACTCGGAAAACTTCGTGTTTCGTCGGTCGTCGGATTTCTATCAGTTGCCCATTGCACTTGGTAATTATGGTTGACGGCAACGCGGGTGCAGCGCTAGGAGTCAATACAAGCACTAAGTGCAGAGGGCAATTGATAGAAATCCGACGACTGACTAAACACGAAGTTTGCCGGGGGACATTAAGAAAATTGTTGTACTGTATATGTTTTACATTTATGACTATGATCCAGATCTTGTGTTGAACACTTGACACGTTTTAGATTAGCAACATGTTGGCACTTATAAATTTCTGTAACCAAACCGCAATACACCGCTGAGCTCAGATTGAGTTTGAGGATTATGACATTATATTGGTTTAATCCAGTAAATGAGAACAGAAATTCATGGATCGGAGCTTTAGCGTAACTCCAGTGTCGTAACTGCTACTTGTTCAGTAATCTATATCTATACACTAGCTTCTGCCCCCGACTTCGTCCGCGTGAATTTGTTGTGTTTAACATAAAATAGATCGTATAGAATCGCATCGCCCGCCCGCACTATTACTTCGTTTTAGCTTTAGCGTTCTCTCTGATTTTTTTTATTTTAGCTCAGCCCCTATGGGTCCTAGCGTGATGTTAAACAGCATATAACCTTCCTGAAGAATTGGGCTATCAAATGCAAAAAGAAATGTTCAAATTCGATTGGTAGTTCCAGAGATTAGTGCGTTCAAACAAACAAACAAACTCTTCAGCTTTATTATTAGTAATAAAGATATTATAAATTAGTATTTTTCTGTGTCCGCGTTGTTCTTCTAAACTTCTTACGCAACGGAATTCGAAGCGGTTTTCACCGTCATTTAGTAGAGAATTGATTCCGGAAGGCAACTAATACATAATCTCCATGTTTTGTGAAATCGTATGAACCGTCCGAAAAAGGGGCGGGTCGGGGGTTCTTAAAAAACGAATAATTTACTTACGAATATAATAATAAGCACAATGAGAAGTCATTGTGCTTATTATTATAATCGTAAGTAAACAATTTTTTTTTATATTCGTTTTTTATATTTTTTATTTTCGTTATAATACACAGCAGTCACGTAAGACAAGCCGCGGCACAGTTAGTTCTTAATAATACTCAACTAAAATTTGATTTTAAACTTTTTATATCGATATAAACAATACACCTGAAAGTTACAGAGAGGCCATGATTACTTTGACCGAAAATGTACAGAATTTTATATGTATGTGTGTGGTAGTTGCTAATATGCATTGGTATTATTGTGACTAAGGGCCTGTTTCTGACCATTTTTTAATTTATTCGGTAAGTAGAAGCTATTCGGACATCGTGAAATTGGCCCTGACTGATAGCTAAGAATTCGCGACAAAACATAAGTGTTTATGCAATTTATGTTGTTTTTCATGTGAGGGATTGATAATTAATAGAAACAACGTCTTTTTTGTACGCTCCGTATATTGACACTAAAAATCAACTGACAGACAACTCCTTCTAATCTGTGAACTGTATTAATATGACATTAGTAATTAGTCGCTTATATTGATAGTGTGGCGGCATCTACAACGCCACATGCGAACTACGCATCAAAGACTTGACGTCACACAACATCCTGACGTCACTCAAATCCTGCATCGCGCAATTAGAGTTTACCGCGCGGTGGACATATATACAAGCTCACGACTTCAACCTCTGGGCATTTGCCCGCCAGACATGACACCCGTCTGGTCGGAGGATCCTCCCTTCTCTATGGGGGATGAGTGAACTTTACACCCTGTTCCTCATACCCCTAAAATAGGATCGCACCCTACAACTTAGAATCGTTTGGACAATAAGTGCAATTTAATAATAAGTACATTCACGGATATTAACTGTGAAGCAAATTGTCACCCTACGTCAATTTGCCGTGTTATACCCATTTCATACAACAAAGAATGATAAGCCCAGGTTCGTACGTGTGTAACTTCCCGCGGCGATATTTTTCGCGCACAGGAATTTCAAACCACTGATTAGTGCCTAGAGCTGAAAATCTGACAGTATGGTTTTGTCGCGCTGGGTTGCACTCTAATTGTGATTTGAACATACGGACAATTTAAGTTGGTAGTGAATATACCTACTTAACTAAATTAATTCCTTGACTTTACTCGATAAATAAATTAGGATAAATTTTAAATTCGGTGCCGTCCCGTCCGCCAGTCTTCGCAGACCCATAAAGTTCGTTTTGTAATCCCGTAGACTAATTCGACATTTCAAATGATTATTGTTTGTATATTCAATTTATTATGACATTTGCACCTATCAAATTAGTCTACGGGATTAAAACGAAATTTAGTTTAGAATCTATTGGTATTATTTCCGTTAGATTAGAAACTGTAGAAAATGGTGAATTGTAAGAAAACATTAATTACAATTTAAAGCATTATTTTTCAATCGTTTATAATCTATCTATGGGAAAACCACAAGTTGTGAATTGGTATCAAAGTTGCTTGCGACGTAACGCACCTTGTGCTAATACTAAATAGCCTGCCTAGCTACGAGCAACTTGGAAGTAGCGCTAGCTCGGCTCGCGCGCGTTTTGTCACGCTTACCTAACCTAACCCATTTCACCCAGTTTTTCGACAGTTTATAATCTAATCTATAAACAGTGACATATATAACATTTATAAATGGACCCGAAAACGATTGCACCTGTTAAATCATGTAATGTAGCTTTCTAAGGTTGAAACCTAGACTTTTTCTTTGCGTTCTGTTCTAATGGAATGTTTGGCGGCATCTACAACGCCACATGCGAACTATGTATCACACTGACGTCACGCAAAATCCTGCTTCGCGCAAGCAGATGTAGGTCCCTAACTAAAGTAAACGACCCCGATGTTACGCTTCTAGAATTACAAAGGAATTGCATCATTTGCCCAATATATTGTCAGTCATGCAAACTGCAATAATAAAAACGTAGTTTGGTGCAACCAGGCGTGAAGATCGCGACTGCTAGTTATTGGATATTGAATATAAAGTCACATCCTAGGGAATATTTAATTTAAAACCTCTGCGAAATGCCAAAAATACAAGACATTTTTTAATGTAAACTACTTTGTCCCCAGTACTTCGTGTTCGATTTCCACATGCCGCCTGTAATGCTGTTTGACAAGATTATCACACTTTCGGTAAGTTTTTTGTTTTTTATAAATATTTGATCCACCATGCGACCGAACAATTTTTTGCGACGCGAATTACTCGCAGCTGATAGACGTTTATAAGGCTTGCGTTGTTTGCATAAATAAAAATAACAGCGTGGTATAATAACAAATTATCCATTTAAAATAAATTATAAGAGCTCGAGCAACGATGTTTTATAAAGTAATTTTTTAAACGGCGTAGGGTAGTGCTACGAATTTACGTAGCATATTGCTACAACGGAGCGTCGCGTAGTCTCGTAGCACATGACTGTAGCGTAAGCAGCCGTTCCCACGGCGCTGTCCTGTTCGATACTTAGCGGTAACAAGAAATGCTTGAAAAATGAATGACAATGTGAGTAACCGGAAACACATACAAACGAAGCAAGCTAATATAAACCTTGTACAAAGTTGGGTTCACACGTCAACATCCCACTGTTCATAATGGTAAGAAACAAATGCAGTAAGTGGCTTCCGTGGGCTAAGATTCGTAAAATTATGCAGTTAAATATCGTATTGATTAAAGTCTTGTTTAAGCAGCCTAACTGTATAATGAGGTAAGTTTGATAATGTCCTAATACATAGTAACTTGATCGCAAAACGAAGTACTTAAGATTGTCTATTAATTAAAAAACCCGTTGGTAATTAAAATAAATTCAAGGTTTCTTTACTAGAGCTAATGTTTTCAAATGATTTAAGTGGCGTAAAATATTAATAGCGGATGCCATTAGGCGTAAATCAAAAGGAACGCTTTTCAGTAAGCAGTACTTACATATTTATTTCAGGCAAATTGAAATGTTACAGAAAATGTATTCAAGAATTTATTTATTATTAGCACAGTTATCAGTAGGCAATCTATACGTATACCTACATATTATAAATTAAAATCCGATTTTGATGCGATTCATTAAGATAATTAGGAATGGATTATGAGAATTGTGAATTAGGAGAATTGAATAAAACGTAATAAATTCTCTAAATGATAATATTTAACTTTTTTTCAAGTCGTTAAAACCGTGTTAATCAGGAGCGGGTCACTAGTAATTTTATAACATAGATATCATAATATTACTACTGGTAACCAACGATCCTATTAACTTTTATGTTATATCTAATAGGTTAATAAATATACAGGTAAACTAATTAACTATCACAGTATCAAACTCAAAGTTCTGTTTCTTCTTTGTAAGTTTTATTGTGTTCTTTTTAATTCAATTATTTATAAATAAAAGCTTGTTTATGATAAGATTATTTACGTTTATTTTAATAAAAATTAGCTGCGCCCCGCGGTTTTACCCGCATAAGTCTCGATTCTGTGGGAATATCGGGATAAAAAGTAGCCTATGCATACCCAGATCATGGTCTACCCATGGGATTTTTTTTTACCCAATTCCATTGATCCGTTTTTGCGTGAAAGCGTAACAAACAAGCAAACAAACTCACTTTTGCTTTTATAATATTGGTTAGAATATTGTTTGGATATTCTTAAAATTCGGTTTAAGAATGTTGGTCTGTCTAGGTCGAGGCTAAGTAGATATAATTAATTATTGTTATGCCGTTAAAATTGGCCTCTTTTCATGTACTCTTTTAATGTTTTCATAATTTTCAGTTATATTATTTTTACGAAAGTTTCTTTTAAAATTGTCTCGTTGATCAAGTGGTCGCAAGCGCAGTAGCTTTGCAGAGGTCATGCGGGGTAATTGCTTATAGGTGTAGTGTGTAGGGGAAACACCCGCAGGAGATCCTGCTTTATAGATAGTAAAAGAAATAAACTGTGTGCTTGCTTGCTGAGTTCGCGTATTTTGCAGAGGTCATGCGGGGTAATTGCTTAACATACATAACATGACAATTGATCGCAATGGGCTTTGACAGTTCTCCCACGTTCATTGCGTGATTTGCGCTGCTGAGCAGATGAATTTTTCAAACCCATGAAGCAATGGATTAGCAATATCCTTCAAAACTCTTGGATTGTGATTGAAATTGTGTTACGCAATTGGGGTGTTAGATTCAATTCCCAGGTCGGGCAGTGTTTTTGTATCTGTAATTTCTCATTAGCAGCTCGGAGTTCGTTTTTGTGCCCGGTTGATGGCATTAGGCTCGCCCCCTATTACATTATAGGACTTTAACATAACTGATGAAATGTGGGTGCACTATCGGTACAACTCTGCCTAACCCTTCGGGGATTACAGGCGTGATGTTATGTTATTGTTATTTGTATTTTGTGTTTCACGAACTGTGTCCAAATAAACTTTATTCTTTCTTTCTTTCTTTATTTCATTCTTTATTTCTTTCTTTATTTATTTATTTCTTTATTTCTTTCTTTATTCCTTTCTTTATTTCTTTCTTTCTTTCTTTCTTTCTTTCTTTCTGTCTTTCTTTAAAACTTACTAGGTTTTAGCGTGTTGAAATAATACGCTGTTCATCATAAATTATGCGTATCGTGTACGACGATGACAAGTCATCAATCACTACAAAGTCATAGGTCTCGAGTTCGATCCCAAGGCACGCACCTCTGACTTTTCGGATTCATGTGCGTATTGTATAATTATCACTTGATTCAAAAACGGTGAAGGAAAACATCGTCAGGTTAACCGGCATGCCTGAGAGATATATCTCGACGGCATGTGAAGCCAAGTCAGAGGCCCATGGGCGGCTTTACAACTCTAACACCAGGTTAGTCACTAACCACACGAAAATTCGGTTCATATATCTGTAGGTACGTGAAAGCTAGTAATAATATAATTGTAAGTCTAATCTTTGTAAGCTGTTAATAACTATAATTGTATTAAGTAAGGCTGTGATGTGTTTTTAAATAAATAAATAAATAAATATATTTACAAGAAACAAAATATTTCATTAAACAACTTTTTAAACAATATTTTTTCAATGTCAATTTAATCGTGTAATAATCGACCTAGGTAATTTTATGTAATCTAATACAAACTACTATAAATAGTATTTAATCCTTTAATCTATCCATTACCTTTAAGAAAAACAAACGTAAAAAGAGGCAATTAAAAATTTACGACATTAAAATTCATTATAAATTAATAAGGCCTCTGGCCACACTGAGGCCAATGGGTCGAATGTTTACATAATTAGGAGTTCACGCGACTATTCGCACCAATTTGAACGACTCCAAACAAGTTAGTTGGTACAATAGGCGCGACCGAATCTTACTCGTATCTCACATTCCACCCAGGATTAGGAAAAGAGCTCTAAACCCTTGTCCCTCCGGGAGTTTTTTTGATCGCGCACTGGATTTTCTACACGCATCGTGTTAAAAATCCAACATAGTTTGACGTGCTGGATGCGTTCTATTGGATTCTCAATGCTCGGCTCAACACCAAGAGTTGAAAATCCAAGCGCGATTAAAACCGCCAGTGTGAATGAAGGATAACCACAGAGCACCTCAGCGGCCGCTGCTGGCGCGGTGCTTCCGTGCAATCCGTGACTGGTCATCTCTTATCTGCCAGGGCTTATTTTTAATGTTATATTTTGAATTGTTTTAATTTTTTTTTATTGTACATTGTTCTCACATATAGAAGCAACAAGAATAATGTACCCAGGATTGTGTAATTTTCTATATTTAAAAGAGTGTCCTTGGAGTTTCTTGCCCGTTCTTCTCCTTGAAGATCTACGTTTTGGAACTGGGCAACTAGCTTCAACTTTCTGACTAACTGACCGACTATTTGACAATTCAAAAGTGCCTGTAAATGGTTTAATTGAAATAAATGCTTTGAGTTTGAGTTTGAGTTTTGAGTTCAATGTGGAATGAACCGTACCGTATTCCCTCACTTGACTAAACTGCTTGTTCACTAAGCTGGCATGACAAAGTTAAACATTCATTGACCAATTTGTGTGCCAACCTAATTTTATCACGGAACACATTAATAATTCGTCGTACGGTGAAATGAAGCCATTTTGTATTCAAACACAAACATGCAAGATAGTATAATGTGTTTGTCCCTTCATTCGTCATTATTTGATTTATTACACTTGTGCAAGTATATTTTTCGTACGAAAACAAAATCACACTGCCATCGGTTTTTGTTTCAATCTTTGAGTTAGTTACGGCTAAAATAGTCGGATGGAACCTATCATCCATGTAATGGTAATTAAGCCAATTAAGACCTAGTTTTGTTTTTAAGAGATGAAACCAGCTGATGTCGGCGAGATCTAATTTCAGTCCATCAAATCTAGGAAGAAGTGAGTAGTAGAAGGGTATTAGTCAGACCATAGCCGATAACCTATCATTTTTTTAACGGCAATTACATTGGAAATAACTGATATTGCCCTCCATGTAGCGCACATGAAATGCGAATAATGTACAAATGATTATAAATTCAGATATAAACACATATGGGATCACTCCTCAAATTGCATTCATTACAATTATGTGTCATTTGCGCTCGGCTTTATTATGTAAATTGCTTTGATGATCCAGTAATGATATGTATTGACATTCGTGCAGACAATCCGTCACACGTTAAGGCTCCCGCTGAGAGGCGCGCCGCGTCGGTGCAACGCGATTCTGTTTGAACAATTTCCGTGAAGTTAGTATAGAAATTATAGAGACGCGTCGAGCTGTCGCGTCCTCGAATGTGTACGTGACCTTTAGTTTACACACTATTGCATCAAACCCCGACCAAGTTTTTGAAGTGAACGTATCACCAAATGAGTTCTGACAGTCGTGTATTTTGTTTGACATGAGTTTAAATAATAACAGCCGCGCGAGTCGATCGAAGGTAAAGCTACTCTTGCTGAGGTCAGTCTGCATGGGTCATCCATTCCATATCGAGGCCCCTCCGTACCTCGCCTGGCTGTCATTTGTAGATCTTTGACATTCTTTACGGGTAGCCCGAAAGTTTGAAAACCAGTCATACAAAGGGGTATCGTACTCGTATTACCCATTATCTGGGTTGTGGAGATCAGATAGGCAGTCGCTCTATGTAAAATACTGGTATTCAGCTACATCCGGTTGGACTTGCAGCTGACCCCAATATAGTTGGGAAAAGGCTAGTGTATAAAACTGAAGGAACTTCTTAGGAAATTGGGAATTAAAAATAAACTCAGGATATAGCACGCAGACAATCCTTTTAATAATGACTCTAATGACATTGAAAAACAAAACCAAGGACAGCAAGCTCAACGCCTGATAAAATACTTATAGCTAAAATCTTACTATCTACAAATTGCTCCGAGTTAACTTGGGCCAACGCAACGGTGGAACTGATGCTTTAACATGCCCCCGGCCGTTGGAAGCTCGCCTTTCAACAGTTCTCTTCCAATAATGGGCAAATCTTGGAGAATGCCCGTCGGATAGTTCCAGTTGAAGTCCTGATGTCAGCTACTCTGCTTATGCCATCTGTGCCAGGATGAAGACCAATAACGCGGCCCAACTTCCACTTCAGCGGTGGCTGGTTATCCTCCTTTATGACAACGAGTGAGTCTAAGTTCAGGCTGTCGTTGCCGGTACGCCACTTTACTCGCTGCTGAAGCTCGGAGACATATTCCTTGCTCCATCTCGACCAGAAATGCTGCCGCAGTTGCTCAATACGTTGATGGCGCGTCAAGTGATGAGTGGAGTAGTCCCGGATATCCTTTACAGGAAGAGACGTGAGAGGTCGTCCAATTAAGAAATGACCAGGAGTGAGAGGCAACAGGTCTTCTGGATTTGACGATAACGGTGTGAGCGGCCGAGAATTTAAAATACCTTCAATTTGAACTAAAACGGAGTTAAGCTCCTCGTATGTTAGATTACAATTGCCCAACACTCGGTACAAATGAAATTTGGTCGATTTGACACCCGCCTCCCAAAGACCACCAAAGTGTGGAGCGTAAGCAGGAATAAAATGGAATTTGATACCATCTCGAGCCGCACTATCAGTTATGGAGTCACAATTGCATTTCAAGAAATCAGCTATCTCATTGTAGGCTCCTACAAACGAAGTTCCGTTATCGGAATAGATGTTCAGAGGTTTTCCTCTCCGAGACATAAACCGACGTAAGGCCTGTAAATAATTACTGCTCGTCATGTCACCCACCAACTCTAAATGAATGGCTTTTGTAGTGAAGCACACGAAAATAACAATGTATACCTTAACCAATCTACATCCACGACCTTGACGACTAGCCGAGATTATAGGGCCTGCATAGTCAACTCCTACGCTTTGAAATGGAAAGTCTGCTGGTGAGAGTCTGCTCAACGGGAGATTACCCATCTGAGGGACAACTGCCTGTGGCTTTAGACGCTGACATCGAACGCACTGACGATAACAGGCTCTGGCTGAATTGCGACCACCAAGTGGCCAGTAAGTGTCTCTAATTGTACTTAGTAATAACTGAGGACCTGCGTGCATCAATCTGATATGCTCAAATCTAAATAAAAGTTTCACAAAGTGATGAGTGGACTGTAATAAAATTGGATGTTTCTTTTCAAATGAATATTCGGAATTGTGTAATCTACCACCTATACGAATAATTTTATTTTCATCTAGAAACACATTTAAGCTTATTAATTGGTTTTTATGTGGTATTTTTTTATTATTTAATAGTAAGTTGTATTCAGGGAAAGACTCCTTTTGAGACTGAATAATAATCAAATTTAACGAATCTTGTAATTCTTGAGCATTCAAATAGGACGTATTTGCTGATCGCCTTTTACATGCATTGATAAATCGAAAAACGTAACAAATAGAACGCTGTAATCTAATAAAATTGGAAAAACGATTAAACTCGATGAATGATTTAAATGAATCTTCGTTAATATGATCTTGGGCTAAATTAATTAAAATATTAGATTTAATGTCTGGTAAGATTCCTGGATTGATAGCTGGAGATGACCATGCAGTACTGTCATACTTTAAGAAAGATGGGCCGAACCACCACAAATCCAGTAATTGCATAGCGGTAGGATCCGCTCCGCGGGTTATTAAATCAGCTGGATTGTCGTGTGTCGACACATGTCTCCAGGTACCTGCACTGGACAATTCTAATACTTCGGCAACACGGTTGCGAACAAAAGTATTTAATTTAATAGGTAACATTTTTAACCAACCCAGCACTATCATGGAGTCAGTCCAAAAGACTACACTAAACGGTTTAATGCGAAGGGAACTAGCAACCTTTTGATATAAACGTGCACCAAGCACAGCAGCACAGAGCTCAAGTCGCGGTATTGTTACTGGTTTAATTGGAGTTACGCGACTTTTAGCCATTAATAATCGCACGTCGACGTCACCCTGCTCATTGATACTGCGAATATACAAACAAGCGCCGTAAGCTCGCTCCGAAGCGTCACAAAAAATATGAAATTCAACCTGTTTGTATGCGTCACAGACCACACGACGTGAAACACTTAAGTTGTGAAGGCAATGCAAGGCTTTAATTATGTTCGCCCATATTGTTTTAACCTCAGGTGATAACTGGTCATCCCACTTTAACCCATCCAGCCAAAGTCTCTGAAGCAACATCTTCATGCTCACGACACACGGTGCTAACAACCCTAGAGGATCAAAAATTCGCGCGATTACTGCTAACATGCCACGCTTAGTATTTTCTATACATTTAGGAATATTAATAGGAAAACACAGATCATCTGTGTCAGTATGCCAACAAAGACCAAGCGTTTTATTGATGACATCACTTTCCTTGTGGAAATCAAAATAAGACCCACCAGATCGTTCTGAAATTAAACTGGGTTCGTTAGATTTCCACTTCCTTAAAGGCATGCAAGCAGAAGCAAGAGCATTAGTCACCTCACGACGCAACATTTGAGCCTCCTCAAATACGTCTGCACCGGTCAAAAGGTCATCCACGTAAAAATCATGAAGGATAACTTCTGCGACCCTTTGATCCTGGCATTCAAGACCGACCTGTTTGAGGCACCTAGTAGCGAGAAACGGTGCACTAGCCGTACCGTAAGTTACTGTATGCAATTGGTAGGCTTTAAGAGGACTAGAAGCGTCATCACGCCAAATAATTTGCTGCAGGTGCCTATCTGATGGATGTACGGACACCTGCCTGTACATTTTCTCTACGTCAGCAGAGAGGACGTACTTATGCATTCTAAATCTAAGAAGGATTGCAGTCAGATCGTCCTGGACGGTAGGCCCCACCATCTGTATTGCATTTAATGAAAGACCAGAGGTGGTGGGTGCACTAGCATTAAAAACTACCCGTAATTTAGTTGTACTACTACTCTCGCGCAGTACTCCATGATGAGGAATAAAATATGACCGCTGATCTTCATGAATATTACACTCGAACATATGGCCTAAAGAAATGTACTCAGTCATGAAATCTTTGTACATTTTATCGAGTGAGGGTTGGCTGAGATTTCTGCGCTCCAATGACAGAAAACATCGTTTTGCACGATGATATGAATCGCCTAAACTATTCGAAGATTCCTTCAACGGTATTTTAACGCTAAAGCGGCCATCTGCCAAGCGCGTTGTGTTTTTTATAAAGTGTTCTTCACACATCGTCTCCTCAGCTGAATAAGTCGATGACTCATGACAAACTTCCTCGAGCTGCCAGAAACGCGACAGTTGGTTTCGGATGTCATCTAACTCAATCGAACTGGAAGAACT
Source organism: Agrochola circellaris (assembly GCA_914767755.1). NCBI lineage: Eukaryota > Metazoa > Arthropoda > Insecta > Lepidoptera > Noctuidae > Agrochola > Agrochola circellaris. Next base: position 18,540,693 of record OU611840.1, on the reverse strand, counting down.
TTCATAATAATCGTTAACATTAGTAAAATTACATTTAATTGATGAAAACCGAGATGATTTATTACTAAAGCCGCCGTTAATTGGGCCGCAAACTAGCCAACCAAGTCTAGTTTGATAAAGTGTTGGTTTCCCATCACCTAGTAAAATCTTATCAGATCCTAATAAACTCCAGAATACGTCTGCTCCTATAATAATATCAATAGAAGCCGGTGTGTGGAAATACGGATCAGCTAAGTGAATATTTGTCGGTATATTCACATGTACCTGTTTAGCGGGAACGTTATCAGTTATCGTAGGCAAGACAAAACATATTATATCATTAGCGTACGATTCATGCAACGATTTAATGTGCACACGACACATTTTTTCCACATGCGACAGAGAATTATTTATGCCTTGTATAGATTTGTTTGTGTTCAAATGAGGCAGATTTAGCGTATTAAATAAATTCTCTGTCATTAAACACGACGAACTACCAGAATCGAGAAGAGCTCGAGCGATGTGTTCTTTATTATTGACGTCGTAGCACCTAACTAACGCAGTTGACAACAGGATGTCGCCTGTGCTGCTCGTATGCGAATGCGCAGAGATATTAGCTGAGAGTGCAACGTGACTATTGTTTGCGTCGGAGGCAGTGGAGGATGACTCAACCTTAGCCTTATCGGTCGTACCGTCAGCTGATTTGCTTGAAACAGGTTGTGGTTTAAAATCTGTGTTATGAATAAGCGTGTGGTGCTTGCGTTTACATATTTTGCAACCTGGTTTCTTGCAATTATTGGGATAGTGACCGTGACGTAAACAATTATAACATACCTTAAAGCTAGGTAGTAAAGACATTCTATCGTTGACACTTAGTGATAGAAACTGTGGACATGAATTGAGGTTATGATCACTTTTACATTTTGGACAACTATGTGATGAAGAACTATTAGTATTTTTTGTTGTAACAAAGGCTTTTAATTTAGTGTTATGTTTAATGTTACTTATAGAATGACGTGATTTTTCCAGTGTTTCTATTAAATCAGCGCGATTACGCATAAATTCAATGAACTGTTCAAAATTGATTCGTTTAGACTTATCGATACGCCCTTTGTATTCCTCCCATTCTCGGAATGTTGTAGTATCCAGTTTTTGACGAATTATATGAATAAGTAATGTGTCCCAACTATGAACAGGTTCGCCTAATGTTTTTAACGCTCTGATATTTTTGTTTACATTATCTACAATACCTTTTAATGCAGTTGAGGACTCCTTAGTGATTGTCTCGACATTGAACAATGCCGTAACGTGATTCTCAATCAATAATCTTTCATTATCGAATCGCTCACATAGAAGCTCCCATGCCACCTTGTAGTTTTGAGCAGAAAACTCGATTGACTGGATCACGACAGCAGCAGATTCTGCTAATGATGACCTTAGGTAATGGAATTTATTAATCTCGTCTATATCGTCACTGCCATGAATAAGACTTGCGAAGGTATCGCGAAACTCAAGCCAGTTATCATATGATCCTGTAAATTTGGGTAATTGGATTGTAGGCAACTTGACGAACTGACGCTTACTACTACTGCAATTCGATTTAACTTCATCTTGTTCAAGTTTTGAAAAGTTACCTAACATAATTTTAGCTTGAGCTACCAACCCATAATATTGAGATTCAATTGTAGTTCTTTCGAGTGCCTCAGTATCAATATTATCACACATGCATTCTAATTTCAATTGAACCTCGTTAAATTCATTAAAAAGATCATCTAATTTTGTGACTCGCAATTGTAACTCCATTACCTGAAAGGGGGTTATCTCAGCATCCTTTAGATTACATAAATAGGTTCCAAATACTGTTAACCTTCCTTTATAACTGCTTCGCTTCCTTTTAAGTTCTTTAATCTCAGTCATTTCGAAAGGATAGTGTCGTAGACCTGTAATTATACAATTATAATGTTAACCAACGAAATTGTTTGAAACATAAATACCTATCGTATGGTCTAATGAGACTATACCTAAGCAAAATTTTGCCTAAGTTATTAATTGTACAAATATGACTTTTAAGTTCTATCACTGAACCGAAGGAAAGTATGTAAGGTTTACAATTTCAAAAAAATAACTTAACAAACAAATTAATTACCGTAAGTTAAGTTAAATGGTTTACAAAGCAACAATTAATTTTAAAGGTTTTAATCAGAAAATAATATTTATAAATTGAAATATAAATAGCTAACTAATGTAGGTTAACAATAACACTACTGTACTGTATTTTAAGCACACGTTAACTATATTAATTTACAACTGTGATTTAACCTAATGCTCTGTAAATAATTCCTTGTAAATAATGTCTACACAAAATAATAAAAACATGAAAATAACTTTTTAATGTAATGTAAAAATATGTTACTAACCTTAATTAAGTTCTTATTATCAATACCTACTTAATTCCTGTATTTTATTTTACCTGATTTAACATTAATGAGTGTTGGGTGAGATTAATTAATATTATAATGCTTTAACATTTCCTGTTTTATTGCACTTAATGTCCGATCCACTTTTCTTCCAAAAACGTGTTCGTCACCTCGTCACTCCGGTACAATTTTTTCCAATTTCCAGAATATCCAATTCCAGCTCATTCCACTTTGCTAGTATGAAGATAATAATATCCGGTTCGTATGGACCATGTATAAAACTGAAGGAACTTCTTAGGAAATTGGGAATTAAAAATAAACTCAGGATATAGCACGCAGACAATCCTTTTAATAATGACTCTAATGACATTGAAAAACAAAACCAAGGACAGCAAGCTCAACGCCTGATAAAATACTTATAGCTAAAATCTTACTATCTACAAATTGCTCCGAGTTAACTTGGGCCAACGCAACGGTGGAACTGATGCTTTAACAGCTAGGCAGATGATGAGTTTAGACAAGTGATGTTTAGATACATTATGTCGAATTAGCACCTTTAATGCGGCCAGTAGGGAAATTGCATAACTCATTTTTCTTTCAATTTCATTTTGCCATTTCAATCATAGTTACGAACAGACGAGTTTTTCAAACCTTATATACCTATTATGAAGAAATGGATCATGAATTTCCTTCAAATTGGCGTGCTGCAGTATTAAAATCATTTCTTATTAATTGCTTACTGTAATTTCCACTGCTATGCTAAATACTTTTTCTTCCACGCCCTATCTATTTTGCACGCCTCATAACGCAAAGCTTTTGAGTTAGTGCACTACTCTCAATTTGTCAAAAGAAAGTACTGTTTTCAAATGTTTCGTCACTTTCAAATTCAGCGTGAATAAAAGACAATGTAGAACTTTTCTAAGCAACACTAGGTCGTTTATATAGTGGAGTCCCCTAATAAAAAAATTACCTACTTTTCTCAAATATTAATAACTAGCTGACTCGACAGACGTTGTCCTGTCCAGATTTCATAAAAAAACCAACTATCCCGGCCATTTTTCCAATTTTTCTTTCTTTCTGACTATTACGAACGTTTTAAAACATAAACAACCAAATCGGCCCAGCCGTTCTCAAGTGATGCGCTTACCAACGAACAGCATTTCATTTTTTTATTACAACTACAGAAGATGTAGGACATGAAAAATAAGCAAATCCAACAGACCTACCTACTACCTTCATAGCTTTATTCCGTAATATTTTCACCATATTTTTTTACGACTGCGAGAATATCAAAACATTTCCTGTTCTTACATAAATATTTAGAGAAGAGTATGGTTCTGTATGCTCGTGTACTATCTGTTTTTACGAGAATCGATCAATACGAGGGTTTGGGAAAGCCGATTGTCTTGCGAGACCTTTAGCTCTGGCCAAAATGAAGCGAATCCTGCACGGGATTCGGGACGAAATTTGTCGCGACGAATGGGTCAAATAACTTGAATGAAGAAGTGCAAACTACCGTTAATAGTCGCGTGTCTTCCTAATAATTATACAACTGACCCGCGTCCCACATCTCGGGATCTGCCTCAGTTTGACCAGAGATTTACCTATGCAACTTACTGGATACTAGGAATACTGCCGACAGCTTTCAGCTACCGGAATGTATTGTATTGTGTATGTACTAGGAATTGGTTCTGAATTCTGTGCCTCATAAATATAAACTAACTAGCTGCGCCCCGTGGTTTCACCCGCATAAGTTTCAATCCCGTGGGAATATCGGCAAAAAAATATCTGATATTCTAACACAGGTCATGGGCTACCCATGTGCCAAATTTCATCCAAATCTGTTCAGCCGTTTTAGCGTGGCCGCGTAACAAACAAAAAAACAAATAAACTCACTTTCGCATTTACAATATTAATATACTAGCTGCGCCCCGCGGTTTCACCCGCATTCGTTTCGATCCCGTGGAAATATGAGAATAAAAAGTATCCTATGTCCTAACCCGGGTCATGATCTACCCATGTGCCAAATCCAGTCAGCCGTTTTAGCGTGAAAGCGTAACAAACAAACTCACTTTCACATTTATAATATTAGTGAGGATTGAAAAGACTTGCAAAACAAGTCGTGATGGATTATTCAAGGTCGTAGTTTTGCTATCCAACGTACACATAAGCAATTTCTTGCAAATACTCGTAAATGCATTATTGTCGGAATGAAACTACACTGATAGGGAACTATGGTAATGAATTCAGTACATTCATATTTACCGTTTGTGCGTCGATGTGACTTTTGTCGGTTTTGTCAAGTACTTTATACAGCATAACGTCGGAAATGTGACAAACATCTTGTCGCAACAGAAGGTAGGTACTGAGATAACGAGGTACAAGTCTGACAGTCAACAGAGGCACGTAGACACGTGTACCAAGTTGAATAATGTATGTCTACATTAAGAACTATATTTCGTGTGCAATAAGGTTTATATTTACTTAGCAGTTTACTATCTAATTAATATAAATATAAATATCTAATAGCGATGGGAGCTTGTTTCTCACCCAAAGGATTTACGCGTTAAAAATTAAAAAAAACAAAATTCAAAAGTCATTTATTCAAACTAGGCTGAGAATCAGCACTTTTCAAATGTCAAAATTACATAAGACAGTCCCCCAAAACGCCCACCCTTCACCACTTCCTAGTGCGTTAGCTGGGAAGAAGAAGTGGCGCAACAAACTCCCCAGCAGCACAGCTGTCTGTTCAGTTAGAAAGAAAAAAAATGATTCTATATAATAGTATTCAACATAATTAACCTAATTTAAATTATTATCCATATGTTGGCTAGCACACGCCAATATACCAAACAAAATCATCGAGAACTATACTCGGGCAAAAATAAAAACTAAACGTAAACAAAACTAAACATCTTAATAAAAGCCTCCAGGCATAAAGGGCGTGCCCGCTTACATAAAGCTGTAACTGGAACTTATAAATGATAAACTAGGACCATCGAGGTAAAATAAATAAACAGTTAATTACTAATAACAATAAATAATATGATCAATTGTCGAGGTCACTAGTTACATATTGCAATACAACTCATTAAAAAAAAACATTGTAATGATTAGATTATGTCAACAATAAATTAAAATAAACAATTTTATAAAACACAAACGTTTAACTTTATAGCGTGTGACGAGACGAAACTTTGAAAGCGTATTGATTCTACGACTTGGATCTAAATAAACCATGCGATAGTATTTTGATCCTTTCAATCTATGCTTACAGTCAATACATGACTTGGCAGTCCGATCACACCACTTGGCTATAACTGCCCGTACTAACAACTAAAATCGTGAAATAAAGTCAGCTGTTCTTTACATTTATTTTCGCATAGCTCGTCAAAATGTAGGGGTACAGCAATTTTTATTGTGGTTTAAACCAATTTTTTTTTTCGCTTTACAAACTATCTGTTGCAGTTTGAGAATTGACCGTGACGTATATCGATGTATTGGAAATCATTTTTCAACGACAAAGTTAAGTTTATTTTTGGGATAAATTCATTCCAACTACGAAACCCTTCATTGTGCGCGGTCAGACACGCGTTGACCGGTTTTTTTATTTTAGCGAAGGAACTCTAAAAATGATCGATCATACCGTGTTGCTGTTTTTTAGTAAGAACGCGTAGATCAAGACTCTAATTCAGATTGGCAGATATTGGAAACGATCGATAAGATTAGACCTTCGCCGACCTTCGTAAATGTTTTATAACCAAGAAAAGCCCGAGGGTACTTTTAAATTTTTGTATTATTTAGGTAATTTATTCCATTATTGCTGCTCTCAAAACGGTAAACGAAAACATCTTGAGGAAACTGGCATGTCTTGGAAACATTTGACATCCAGTAACCCGTACTGAGCCGGCTCCCTCTCAAGAGAGGAGGTCAGTGTCCCAGCAGTGGGAATGTTGTAGGCTGATTAAGATTATGCTTATTCAAAAAAGACTCAAGGTCTACTCGCGCTTATATTTCCCGAAGGGTTACGCATACCCGAATATCTATAGTTCACTCATATTTCGCCAGCTATCTTTAACTCCCATGTAATACGGACCATGTTAAGCCTCGTGCAAACTAGTGCGACGCGACGGCGCGACGCGACTCGTTTCTAAACTCAATTTCTAAGAAAACTTCACGGTATAACAATAACCGGTGTCGAGTCGCGCTAGTCTGCACGAAGCTTAATTCGGATATTTCGTTTAAATGTAAGTAATAAGTTGATTAGTGATCAATGAACTGTCTGGCAACCCGTGACCCATCATCGAAACCCATCATAGTGTAAACGCCTCCAAAAACATTGGAACAGTTTAGTATTATTCTAAAATTTTACTCCAAGTTTTTGTACAATTATTCCATTCTAGTCTCAACAACCTAACTACAAATGAGAGTTTCAAATCAAAACGGACCCTTTTAACTACAATAGAAATTTGTCACCGGAAAAGAGGCCATTATCCTCTTACTAAGTAATTCGTGATACTGCGTCGCTTCCCGTATAATATTTCAAAGGTAAATTACGTTCACTAACTTTACGGGATTAAAAGGAATTACACTATAGGTAAACGATATTCTACGGTGAAAAAAAAAAGTTTTTAGGTAGGTACATAGCTTAACATCATTTTTTCCAGATAGCAGGGGTAAAGCTTCGTGCAGACCAGCGCGACGCGACACCGGTTATTGTTATACCGTCAAGTTTTCTTAGAAATTGTGTTGTTCGTGTCGGGGCGCGGCATCGCGTCGCGCTGGTCTGTACGAGCTTTAAGATCTAATACAAAGTTTGTAATAGAAAAGCTGCTCTAGCCAGGACCCTTAGCAATCCGGCTTTCTACCACCTAACCAATGAGACAAGCATTTCACTTTTCAATATGAAGTACCCTGGGCACCCGACCACCTCCTGAATAACTCACGCTCATCCTCGGGGTATCTTGGGTTACAACGGTAAAGATTCTAATAATGGATTACTATTTACTTCCACTATTTTCGGTTTGTGGTTACTGAACCATTTCCATGTATAACTAAAGTTATCCTACAAGCGTCTCTTTGACCCTTCACGTAGATATATCATTGTCCTGTTTCCAGAAACGACAGCTTACCTTAAAGCACTAGATAGTTAATTGATTCAGGCGTGAGTTTGCGGAAATCTATTATAAAATACAATAGACGACGTATATTTAGTAACTTAATCCGCGTAACTGTTCTTAATGAGTCATAAAGAACCATGTAAGAAAAAAAAAAACAAAACATCCAACCAACCAAACCAAACCTAGCCAAACCAAACCAAACCAAACCGTGCCTCACCAAATCTAGTGCTTAAAGCACTAGGACTTTGTCGAGTAAGTTTTATGAGTCTATATTGATTCTAGAATTCTAGATAGCCTAGATATCTATAAATTATACTAGTTAAGGTGTATTTTTATTATTTTCTATTACTTACTAATACAAAATCTGCACGGTCCTCCCTTGTTCTGACCAAGATAATGTCTGCAGTCTAAAGATCTGTGAGTGTGTCTTTCAGAGTACCTACCTACATAGTTGGATAGTAAACAGAGAACTAAAACTAGTTGGAAAAAAAAACGTTCCAGCCTTACAGTACTCGCATAACAATAAGTGTAACATCTGATACCTCAACTCTGTTGGAGGACAGTACCAACCGCTCGGAAAATGGGTTGGTACCATCTGACGGCCAACTGTAGCATCGCGCGAGCTCATTGGTGAAATCAAATAGCACGCGATTCCACGGCTTCCTGTTACACACTACCGTCCCTTTGCAGGAAAGCGAGAGGAAAGATGTCTTACAATTAAAAAAACTCAGCAAAGTACTATTTGTTTAAACTAATTTACAGAGTAGTAGGTATTAGTTAAGGTTTCAAGTTTATGGTCAAGAAAGGGTCCTTGCCTGTCAAAATACGACGCCAAACGGTGCTTAAAGACGCCTAATCGGGAAGTTGACTTCCGCAAGCAATTTGTAGCGTGTTAACAATCGCCGCTCACTTCCGCAAGTTTTCTATGAATAAATGGCTTATCTAAACTTCGCTTTTGAAAAGGAGATAGCCAATTATTATAGGCGTACACACTCCTTTATTAAATTATTTTGAATATTTTGATTTAAAAGAGTGTCCGTGGAGTTTCTTGCCCGTTCTTCTCCATAGGAACCTACTACGCTTTGGAATGGGCAACTAGCTTCATCTTTCTGACTGACCGACCCCTTGACAGTTCAAAAGTGCCTGTAATTGATTTATTTTGAGCTCTGGCTTTGAGTTTGAGTTATTATTTCGATTCAACTATAAGAGTAAAATAAAATCAGACTTATCACCTCACTTGTTGAATGAAAGAGGATAATAGAAAGTATCAAGTTGTCTCCAGCGATAACATCACAGTGCGATGAAGATTTCTTTCAACTTTGTTACTTTTGAAGTAGCAATAAAGGGAAAAATGAAAAAGTTTGCGATTCCTTAACTTTGTTCCATCGTGTCGGGCGGGATTATTTAACTAGCAACATTTACGAAAATTGCACAAAAAAATCAAGGCATATTTTAAATATTCAAGAATGAATTAACTTACATTTTCTATTAACTACGAACCACGGTAATAAACAGTATTTTATTTTATATTAAATATTAGAATAGTATATGTACTTACAAAATGTACAAGTTAGTTATTTACTAAACAAATTAACTACATTATTCCTAAAGGAACTCACAGAGTAGGTACCTTTAATTTCGTCTATTAACTCCGCCTTTGATTAAACTTCAAAGCTAATTAATGGCCGCCGCATCTTTGGAATTGTAACTCCAAGAAATGATTATTCGATGAAAAGAAAACCGGACCTCAAAAGCACAAGTTTCAAAATCATCGTATCGTTTGAAACCGCTTTAATTAAATCAAATTCATTTATTTTCAGATTAATTATTTGTCCATATTTTGTTGGATATAAAGGTGTTCAAACTATGTTAGTATTGCATAATTCATAAAATTCAAATCTGTATTTATAAAAATCTATTGCCGTGCGTTAGTCTCGCAAAAACTCGAAAACAGCTGGACCGATTGTGATGAAACTTTGGTAAGTTGTTGGGTATGCGCTGGAGAAGGTTCCTACCAAAAAAAAAATTTTAAAGGCATTGCATCGCAGTACATAGTAAGTAATAAAATCACTCTTGTCAATAATCATAGTGTCATCTAGTCACATGAAGCTGGATGAATCTCCCCAGCGTTGCAGAGTCTGACTCTGCCTTACAAAGATCATCCTTAGCTTTGAGACCACGAAGTAATATTTACTTCGTGTTTGAAACGCAGACCTACATTATGTATTCCATTCTTGTTTCATGAACAAAATGTCGGCTTCCCGACATTATTTTTCTTACTAATCACGTTCTAATAAATATACGAGTAGACCTTATTCCGGCCAGATGTGGAATTATTATATTTGTGACTGAGAAAAATAAATAAACCGGTTTTCGTTACACTAAACCAATATAAAAAAAATAAAGAAACCGGTTTTTATTCAAATAAACCCCTATCAAAAAATAAAGAAACCCGTATTCGTTCAAATAAACCCCTATCAAAATCTTCGTTTATATTTCGTAGGATCTGATTTAATTGGATCACACTATTTTGAAGGCGCAGCTTAATAATATTTGAATATGAAACCCTTCCCGATGAACAAAAATACAAAATAAATTTATGTAGATCAACAGAATAATTTTTACCCGACTACTGTAAAGCCAAAGGAGGATTATAATTTTAAAAAGCTATGTATGTGTGTGCATCTGTTTGCTTATAACTCCTAAACTAATCGTCGTATTTCGACACCCCCAGTGAGACCCCAAAATAAATTAACTAAAAATAAAACCGGCCAAGTGCGTGTCGGACTACGCGCAATGATGGGATTGGGGGGGAGGAATTTATCCCAAAAACAAACTTAACACTTTAGTTGAAAAAACTGTCAATTTTCCACTGCAAACGTAAGATTATAACCGCAAACAAAAGCTGTTTGTGTGATAAAACTACAAATTAACCATTTTCAGACGTTTTCCTTTACTTGTGCTGTGAGACATTGCTTCCTGCCAAATTTCATGATTTTAGGTCAACGGGAAGTACCCTGTAGTTTGCGTTAATTTAGAAGCTTGATATTTTTAGAGGTCTGTGGAAACATAGACCTACGTATTTGATATTAATTTCAACTTGATGCCTCCACGCGTTCCTAAGAAAAAGGGTCTTAACAGACTGACGGACGGACAACGAAGTGATCCTATCCGTTTTTTTCCTTTCCAGTTACGGAACCCTAAAAATTTAAGGAACCCCAACCAACTCCTAAGAAGGCTCTCACGAAGGACACGGCTTGCATTGTTAGGATAGGTGGTTACGTGTGGTTTAAATAGGTTTTTATTTTTATTATTTTATTTATCTTTTATATAGATTATTTTCTTAAAATTTTTGTGAATGTGAGAACGTTGTAGACATAACAGACTGTAGATCTGTGGACCATTTTATATTTTGCTAAGTACCTGGTACATGTTGATGGTCCTACACTGTCCTCTCATACCTGTATAGTTGATCGAAGCTTTTAACACTGTAATTTGGAAAAATTGTAAAATCCATTTACTTTTAAAAGAGTAACCGTGGAGTTTCTTGCCGGCTCTTCTCCATAGGAAACGACCAATTGGAGCTTCTGACGTTTCATAAGTGCCCTTGTAGGTTTATGTGTTTTTTTTTTTTTTTTGAGTAGTTTCCTCTCTCTGGAGCCCTGACAGCCGCAGCTTTGGACCCTGTTGCCGACACCGGTGGGATACAATTTTTTATTTTTTATGTGTTATTGTAATATTTCAAAATATAATTTATATGTACCTAACCCACCTATATAATTATTATTATTATTATTCATTTATTAAACAAGTTACAATTACTCATAGATACAATACATTACACATACAACAAACAATACTTACATTAACAATACAATACACAAAGCCCAATATGGTTAATTTTTATTTATATTTACTTACAACTATGTTAGTGATACAATTACACAAATACACACAACAAAATAAATAACTGCTACAGCATTCCAGCTGAGATACGGGAGCCACGACTCACTATACAGCAGTCCAGCCTGTCAGCAATAACTCCCAGGATGCTGTTGGAACTGGTTCGCACCCTGCGCACCAAGGGCGCACATCTTTTACGCATTAATGCATAAAAGCAATCAACACGCAAATCCGCAAACATCCCTGATGCGCTACAGAAGCGAGGCAACCCCATCAACACCCTGAAAGCATTATTGTACTGCACGCGAAGGGCACTGTACGACCTTTGCGTAAAATGTACCCACAAGCCACAGGTGTAAAACGAGGAACAGAAGGCTCTAAAAAGTGTTTTTTTAAACCTCCGTAGAAGCACGCTTAAACCTGCGGGCAATCATATTCGCTCTGACCGACAGCGCCCTCCGCTCTCTCTCAATATCGTCATCATCCTTAAGGCTGGTGGTCAAAACATGTCCAAGATACTTGAATGAGTGCACTCTCGATAGCGGTACACCATTCATAATGGTGTAATTCATATATAATGAAATAAAGGAAATAATAATGTACTCGCAAAGAAAACATAAAACTTTCGTGAAACAAGCACTCTAAACATAAATAAATAAAATACTCATTAAGTATACATAGACTCAACTTCCGTAGGTATGCTTTTGTTATGAAACTGAAAAATGGTTGGCTTCTCGGAAACTTAGCTGACGAAGATTTTATACCATTTTGAGATTACATTTTAATTAAAAGAACATCCAATGTAATTTTTAAATGTTGAAATGTTACGGTTTGGGGTTGAATTACAATTGCGTGGATGAATCGACCTATACTTAAGGTTCAGCAGGCTGCACTAGGAGGAAAGGTTGGCTAGGTAACCCTATATATATTCACGTTAAAAAACTGCTGTTTTCCTTTTCTTCTGAAATTATAGATCAACTATCTTTTGCTCGCGGCTTCGCCCGCGTGGATGTCAGAAATTATCCCATGAGAACGTACTACCGGGATAAAAGTATCCTATGTTCTCCTAACCCAGGTCATGGTCTATCCATGCGCCAAATTTCATCCAAATCCGTTCCGCCGTTTTAGCGTGAAAGCGTAACAAACAAACAAACTCACTTTCGCATTTATAAAATTAGTTAGGATAATTAGGATTCTACATCGATTCTGTAGGCGTTTACGATACCAGAAAAAATATAGCACGTAATGTATTAGGTGTTTTAAGATTTTACAGGAAAATTTAGTAGGTAAATACTTCATCGAAATCCGTTCAGTCATTAAAGCAGACCTTCCCATTTATAATTATAGATACGGATTATTTGAATTATATTAATCATAATTATCGCTGTCATATTTACTTGGATTCATTTCATACTGATGTGCTATTGAAAGGTACCAATAATATTTCAGTTTATCTGTTCCTCTACTGAATATTTCCGGGCAATGTTGCAGTGAGGCGAAACGAGTATCGAGCAATTGTCCTGTACTGAAAACCTGTTGGGATTTAATCCGAACCGGATCTAAATCCTTACAGAGGTCCGGTTCACTATTTTTGGGAGGTACAGTTGCATTTTCGTTTTCAGTTCAATGTGTGAGGCCGCGAATACCAGTACAACCCAATTCTCTTTGCAAATCAACGAAAGCGGATGTGTGTTGGGTGGAAAGTGACACGCCGACAAAGTGGTAAATCTTTGCCGGTTTTTATTTATATCTCATAGAACAACGTTTGGAATAAAAAGGTTAAACATACTCAAACTCAAACTCTTTATGAGACAAACATATTGCATAATTACGCAATTTTTTTTTAAATATACTCAATAAATTGTCAAAACGGTAATTTTAATTAATAAATCAACAAAAATTATATTACCAGTAGTTACAGATAATATTGCAAATGGCTTGCTAAACATTTTAATAACTTTATTTCTGTATAATTTTCTTTCTGCGTCAATATTCTCGCGATTCGTCCATCTTTGCGGGATTGACACTATGGACAGCTCACTTCATGCTTACTTCACCTCACTCTTCACGGTGAGATGTTTACAGAATGGATCGACAGGTCATTCAAATTCCGCATTGAATTGATCACTCAACTTGCATAGGTATATGACAAGTATGTGAGCAACTTCAAACTATACAAATACCTCATAGTTGCCTCTCATGACATCTCTAAAGGTTACCACCATACAAATTGGAAATGGAATCATCGATACGAAGAAGACTTAACGTTCTGAGTTGCCTCATCTCTTAAAAGTTGGTGGTACATAAGTTACTGACTAGACCGAGATCTATACAGGTTATGTAGCACGTGCTTTACCTTAGAAATGTTCCCGTCTCTGTCTTGCACTTGTAGTTAGACATTTGTGCGACAGTGACAGAAATAACGCTACGCCAAAGTACAAGTACAAAGTACAACCTTGAGGGATCTCGCGCACTTTGTCGCACGGCCAACTAGCAGATAGATGGCTTTTTTTTTCTAAGGCATCTCGTAGTTGACATAAGAAGTCATGAGTACTTAACCGGGCTTTCCTGTGAAAGCCTCCAGCTAAGGCAAAACTATGCTAATTTAAACTGAGCGAGCGCTCGCTAAGGTCACCCCCTTGTGGGGTACAAACCTCGGCTTAGGGCGTCGCTGGTGGGAAGACAGCAAGATGGGATAGGCTGGATCGAACATATATTATTATTATTAATAGGGGAATTTAAAACTACAAGCTCAGCATCGACGCGGGCTGGCCCATCGTCGAGCAAGGGTCGGGGAGGAGTACTGTATTTACTCGAGAGGGTCGCGATCGCGGACCTCGGCGGCGAGGTCGGAATGCGTGTCGGTGTGTGTGTTTTTTCACTGTACTGTTGGCCCTATTGCTGTCCTGGAGGAGGGTTATGGGGTCGTCTGAATCGAAAAGGGTCAGCCTCGGGCGGCTTACTGATTTTACTTGCGATATAACTAGCGGCCTCGACAACCAGAGGGTTGCGATGGGTGGCGGCGAAATCAAAGAAACTCTTGGAATTGCGTTTAGGAAACTAGTGGATCGTGGGGAGCTTAAGGGCGAGATGGAGGATCTCGTTCCTAACGTACCAAGAGGCTCCCGTGGCCTTACGAAGGAATCTTTTTTGTAGGGCCTGCAATTTATGGCTATTATGGGGCTTTGCTTGTGCAATAACGGCGCCCGCATAGCTCATGATTGGGCGAATGCACGCTGTGCATTCGCGCTGTAGATGCGCAATTTGCACTTAAGTGACAATTTGCTAAGAGCGAAAACGGCCCTCGCGCGGTCCTGCTTTATGTGCTTATTGAAGGTGAGATGTTGGTCGAGGACCACACCTAGATACTCGCTACTCCCAAGGGATCGGCTCGCCAAGCATGGTGATGGATCGGAGGGAAGTTTCTTATTTTTCCACAGTTTCGAAAATAAAACCGCTTGACTTTTGTCGGGGTTAACTTCCGACCAAGTGCGCGATTCTTATCGGTTTCTATAGTTTAACTGGTCGCTGCGACCACTGGTCGTGGTCGTGGCTAACTAGATTCCTTATAGATTTCGGTCTTAGATACAGCTACACTTTCCTTACTTTTAGTTTGTTTTAGGTAGATTGTTTATGGCTAAGAAGGCATGATATTAAAAGCGTCTCCATTAAGCCAAGCCAAGGTTAGCCAAGTATTAAACCTAAAAAAAGAATTTGACTACCTTGAAACCAGTCCTTAGAATGTCCGTAAATCTGTACCACGAGGATGGCTTAGTGAGAGTCCCGAATTAGACAAAGGCTTTTGTTATACCATCAAGTAAGGATTACAAATATGTAAAGTACCTAACTACCTCCATTCTGTTAGTAAATTTAAGGGGTTCTCACATCTGTTCTGATCGGGTCTTGCTTCGGGTCGGTTTTGTATTCCAATCGGCATCTACTCTCGCTGAATCATTTTCGGGTCGGCTTTGTTTTTCAATCGGCATCTACCCTCGCGGAATCATTTTCGGGTCGGCTTGACGCCTGATCCTAAATAAATAGGGAAATAAAGCCGACCCGAACAATTATGTAGGCACCCTTAAAGATTTTATAATTGTAGATTACCCATTACCCATCTATTCTGGCAGTAAATGTAAACCTGTATTATACTTTAGACGTGACACTTGAGTGCTCATCAATCATGGATTATTGATAAGCCGGTTGAGGCGCAGGTACCCATTTTGAAACAGACAAATATTGAGTACCTACTCTCCGATTATCTTATATGATTATATTTGACTACTTGCGAAAGTAGGTCGTTTTATTTTGTTATACATTATACACAGACCCTCGCTCGAGGAGCTCGTGGCTAAGTAATAACAGCCGCGCGAGTCGATCCATCAGGTTAAGCTACGCTTGCCGGGGTTGGTCTGTGGATGGGTGACCATCTTCGACTCCTCCGTGCCTCGGTAGGCACGTTAAGCCGTTGGTCACGGCTGTCATTCGTAGATCTTTGACAGTCGTTACGGGTTGTCAGAATCCCGAAAGTCTGAGTCTTACCAAGGGGTATCGTATTATCCAGTTACTGGGTTGTGGAGGTCAGCTAGGCAGTCACTCCATGTAAAATACTGGTATTCAGCTGCAGCCGGTTAGACTGGAAGCCGACCCCAATATAGTTGGGAAAAGGCTTCAGACCAAATTAAAAACCAAGACATAGCGCTATCAACAGTGACGTGAGGCCGGTTTTATAAACATGTGCGCACTTAGTGAGGTGTAGTTTGATTGTAAATGGTTGTAAGTGTTCGTGTGAGCGTGTATGCACAGAGCGAAAGTGTAGTTTTGGCATGCTTCACTGTATTGTTCGCAGCGCTGTCTTAGTTTTCTATTCGGTCTGAAACATTATATAGTAAGTACTTAATGCTTTCAGTAGGAGCTCAGAGCCTGGCTTTGTGCCTGGTTGATGGCAACAGGCTCGCCATATGGAACTTGAACATAACTGGCGAAATTTTGGCGTAGATAATGGATACAACTCTGACTAAGCCATTGAGGAAAACCGGCGTAATATTGTTATGTTTATGTTACATAGTAACTAGTTATTGCTTCACGGTTACCAGTCGTGCTAATTACACTTAGAACAGCTACCCTCCAATCTATCACGCTACAAATGTCAAAACGAGTTTCGAATAAGTTCAACTAAGCTGTTCTGAACTACTTCATTCATTCGTTTTCCCCGCAGTCGCTGTCGCAAGTCCCTTAAGCGCGTAGGTCATAGCCAAGGGGTTATGCTACGCTTGAGCTACATGAATTATGCTACGAAGAACGCTACGAGATCTCGTAGCAACGGCTACGTAGTTGCATTTAGATCAAAAACTCATTAAGAGTTTTCATCTTATTCTATTTCAGTTTAATTTATAAAGTTAAATGCGCTTTTAAGTTTTATGTCAATTTGTAATCTACGACTTCTCTATAGATGTACTTTCCGGGTGAGGAGATAATTTCAAAGATAGGTATTACAAACAGTCACGAGCACTACTATGTATAATTTTAGAAAAATTCCAAAATCATTTTCTAGTGCGATAATGATTGCCTTTGAGATGAGAGCAATTTCATAATAAATTATTGGTTCCAAAATACTATTTTTAATCAATACAATAGAAGAAAATCTGTTTTAGAAGTACACTTTTCGGATCAAAGGTAACTTTTCGATTCACCTGTTTTATCCAATTGAAATACAACCCTTCTTAGAACACCCTAAGAAGCGTCCACACTATATAACATATCATATTATAAAACAGAGTGTTATAACATGTTTCTATAAAGAGGTTAGCAATGATAAATAAAGAAAGAAAGAAAGAAAGAAAACGTATTTATTGAGACTCGCATAGGAAATCACACATTAAACTAAAAACACACTAAAGATAAATAAAAAAACAAAGTAACATTAAAATTTAAATAAAGAGGTCCTGTACGAGGCCAAAAAGCAAATAAAAAAATGGCAAAAATTTTGACACAGCTAAAATCGAATTTGACAGTCGCGAATCCACGTGGTACCCGTGGTTTGCCGTGCCCGTAACCCGTGATTTTTTTTAGAGCCGCAGGCGCTCAGGCAGTGTTTTATATGGAATTTTTCACTTTTAAAAAAAAAAATTACCTACATGTTGAGTTTTAGGGGTTTATGAATTTTATAAAAGTTATCGAAATTTTCATTATTTTTGCGATAGGACGCACCATTTTCGAGATATAAGCAAAAGAAAAAATTTATACAGTACTGGTTTTGCACGTGAAGTCGAGATGTTTGTGTGAATTTTAGTTCATGACAACTTATTTTATACCACACCTTTTTAAGCGCAATTAAAAATTGTCAGGTTTAGTCTGGTTTGGTTTTTTACAATCAAAATTTTAGGTGAAAAACGTCAAATTCAGAATAGCAAAATTGCCATTTTCACTAAACTAAAAACTCAGTACTATCTTAGTGCTGTCAAACTAAAATATAGTTAAGTTGTGTCACTTTAGTCTATTTCAGAATGGGAAATCGTCGTTTGACAGGAATAAACTAAATTTTAGTGATTTTCTGTCTAGTTTAGAGGCATTTGTGACAAGAGAATCGGCACCAATGTGGACGTATTATACAACAAAAGTTTATGTGTTATATAACATCTAGGACAAAAGTCGTGTTCGAATTACAATCCACCTGTTTTGAGTAATGTTTGAATAAACCACTTTAAAACATAATGGTAACCCGACATCTAAGCTCTACGAACCATTCAAAAAATTTAATGATTACTTATTATTTTCAGTGACAAGCCGATTTTCCTTGACGAACTCTTTCAGTGATTAATAACGGTGTCTGAGAAAATATTTTGATCCAATTAAGCGCAGGCCACACCGCCAGCTAGCGGGCGGGCGGGCTAGGCGGGCGAACATCGTTTCACCTCTTTACATACTTCGGTTCACACCGCGAGCTACCGACTAACCATGTAAAGAGGTGAAACGATGTTCGCCCGCCTAGCCCGCCCGCCCGCTAGCTGGCGGTGTGGCCTGCGCTTCAGGTCGGTTACCTTGAAGACGCGACAAGTTATTTAACAATCTTTTATATTATTCTATATCTAATTTCTATTTCTTCTTCTTTTTCGTGTGGTTAATGACAAACCTGGTGTCAGAGTTTTAATGGCGCCCATGGGCCTCGGACTTGGCTTCACATGCCGTCGAGAAATATCTGCCAGGCAGCCGGTTTCCTCACGATGTATTCCTCCACCGTTATGGTTGCCAGGCCCAAAGATAGACAAGCCGGACACAGATTCATACATATTTAGCCGGATATTTTGCCCTGACAGCCTTTTTTCCCACTCGTGTTCCTTCAGTTGCTTGTACGTTGCCAGGGGCCACGGTATCCCTTTCGGACTTTCCCGCAACCCCGGCTTTCCCGCGACCCCGGCTGCCCTGACAGCCTGACACACTGGTTCTTAAAAGAATAAATCATAAGGTCCGCGTGAGTCGCTCGCGCGATTTTTTTCGGCATCTATTGGTGGGGCGGGGTTAACCAAAAGCCTAACAAAAGCCGGACTGGCCGGACTTGTATATACTTGGCCGGACACGATTGTAACAATCCGGACACCTGGCAACCCTATTCACCGTATATCTATTTAAATTATAAATTGAAGTTGCTTTTCGTGTCTGTGTGTGTGACCGCGCTGTTCTTCTAAACTACGTAACGGATTTTATTTCGGTTTTCACCATGATTTAGACAATTTAATCTGAAGGTTTTATGACTGAATTAATGACTGAAATGCACCGGCTCCAGCGTGGTTTGACCAGACTCGATAAATCGAATGAACTCAAAGATTTGGACTAGCCCCTGGAGCCTCATGTTTCACGATTTTACAGAGACCATTGCCTGTGTAGGTATATTAATTAATTCATATAAAAAAGTCGTAAATACAATTCGAAACGGGCGGGTCGCTAGTACATATTTTAAATAATGTCGGTTTTCGTGTTTGTCTGTGTGACCGTGTTGTTCTTCTAAACTGTACAACGGATTTTGATACGGTTTTCCCCATCATTTGATGGTGTTATTCCGGAAGGTTTATGGGTATAATACATTCATATTTAACTCAAATATATCGATGTTATGACATGTCGCCAAATCAGTAGATTGCACCCGTGCTAAGTAAGGGCGAGTCACTAGCTAACAATAACCTGCACTGTTGATAATTAAATTAATTGGTTTAGGTTACGGTGTTTTATTACGAGCGCTGGTTGTTTTCAAAACAAACAAATGATTAGATATCAGAGATGAGAAGTCTGTGGATAATACGAGGAATTTATTTCAGTTCTTCAGTTTGTTTACAAAATATTTACAAAGATAAATACCACACGAACAAACAGCAGAAAACATTAGTCATATAATACTCGATATTTATCTACGTACAATGCTTTTTTTTTTTTTGATTGGTTGTGGCTTATTTATTTCGAAAACAAACAGATTTAGGTATTTTATTTACATAGGTATTAAACATAGAATTTAGATAAAGTTCAACCAAGGTTATTTTTACACGTTGTGTCTACTAGTTTCGTTATCACGTTATTGTTGTGTCTACTAGTTTCGTTATCACGTTATTACACCTAAAAGGTTATTCCGCAGTTGTATCCCGCGAGATACAAACTTGTTGGCAGTAGGTAGTATCCTAAAAATTAAAAATATATAATTGGAATCATTAATACATCACAAGGAGGTAACTTATGAAACATTTTATTATTTCGACTTGGCTTGCAAATAGACCTATTTAAAGTAAAAATATAAACGTATTGGCGCGTGAAAAATTATTGTTGTTCGTCATTGATTCTGGAATTATAATTAATTAAATTTCCGCGCATTAAGGCTCGTGCAGACCAGCGCGACGCGACGGCGCGACGCGACTCGAACAATACAATTTCTAAGAAAACTTCACAGTATAACAATAGCCGGTGTCGCGCCGCGCTGTCGTGTCGCGCTTGTCTGTATAAAGCTTTATTTGAGAAAAGTACTATACAAGCCTTGGCCAGGCATTGATGGACGAATGTGAAAATGCCGGCCGAGACGAAGCCGAGCCGAGACTCATCGACCCCTGTCTTGAAACAAAACCTGTCAAAAAGGTGAACAATACATGGCAAACATCGTCAATACCATGTCTGATACATGTTTTATACACGACAGGGTTTTCGCAAGTCTTTTAAAAGACTTGTCAAAAACAAATATCACAACTTGTATTTGGGTGTAAACACGGGGCTATACAAACTTCAGACCGTGAAGATTGAACTGTGACCTCTGAGTTTGTTTCGGCCTTTCTTCTCAGAGTAGTGAGATAGGAAACGCCGACCTCATCTAGTTTTTACCCGACTACGGCGAAGCAAAAAGGAGGGTTATGATTTTGACCGGTATGTATTTATCCCTCATAACTTCTAAACAATTTATCATTATTTGACAAATGAGTTATCGTTGGAAACGTCTTGATCGTCATCTGGTTATAGGCTATGTGCTGTCTCATGAATATTGTTCCCTTTAGAAGACATAAAGTAATGTACTAAAAAAAAACATTTTTTTTTTTATAATCATAATAATTTAAATAACAATAGAAGTTATAAAAGTAAACCCCAACTACGACAAATAAGTCATCTTAAAAGGTATAAACAAGACATCACACAGATAAAAATCCGGAGTCACACGTAATCTTCTCGATTTATGCTTGTTAGCATACACATGTGACTCCGGATTTTTAATTTGTCTGTCTGTGATGTCTTCTTGATACCTTTTAAGATAACTTTTTTGTCGAAATAAAATCATTTATCATTTTTATCTATTATAAATTAAAGTCGCTTTTCGTGTAACTAAGGAAAGATTTTTGTAAGTTCATTCCCTAAAGGGTTTAAAGAGGAGAGGAAAGTTAGTATGGAAGTTCGTTTTTTGCCGATGGGAAATACCATCCGGACACGGCTTGAAATTCCCAGAATTTATACTATTGGTTGTATATTGACAGTATATTTTATGTACTATTTGTTTTATTTCATATTTATGTAAAATTCATTAAACCTGACTTGGTCTCCGTACGTCTCTTTCGGGTGACCACTGAAAATCAGCGCTGTGCTGTGGGTCTCCATAGCACAGCATCATGCTGAGTCACAGTCGTGGAAGTAGGAAGCCTTCTTGTCACAGTCATGACGTGCCAGCAGCTGCCGACTATTTCTGTTTTGTGCTCGTTATTGTATTTAAATCTATTCTGTTTCATTTTCTTATTTTCTACTCGACTTTATCATCTTTTTTTTTATGCACGTGTTTCTGTGACAAATAAACTTATTTTTCTTTCTTTCTTTCTTTTATTCCGGAAGGTTTTTAAGTATAATACATTAATATTCATCTTAGTTCTAAATACATCTTCGTGTTTTGTAAAGTCGTTAAAACGATGCAGTGCAGGGTAAGTCTCGTCTACACTAAGGCCGTCAGTCCACCGCACGTTGAACGGGACGTCAACGAGAACGAGATGACGAAGCTGAAGTAGCGACAGTACATTTACTATGGCCGCGAAATCAAACAAACAGTGTAATCAAATTTTATAGAGCTAAAATTTGTGAGTTTGTATGTAGGGGGTAATCTTCGGAACTACTGATACGATTCCGAAAATTCTTTCACTAATGGGAAGCTACAGTATTGCCTAGTGTCATAGGATATATATTATGTTAAAACAAGAAATTTCACGCGGAGGAAGTCGCGGGCTCAAGCCAGTATATTATAAAAGCGAAAGTAACTCTATCTGTCACCTTTTCACGCCTAAACCAGTGAACCAATCGCTATAAAAGACAGGCAGGTAGCCTGGGACCTCGAGAAGGACTTGAGCTACTTTCCATCTTGGATATTTGTATTATAAAAAATACACGCAAAAGAAGTCACAAGCAACAGGTAGTTTTACATACTTATTACTCGAATAAGTCAACGTTCGAATATAGAGAGCGAGTGGGCTATATTATAGTGACAGTAATCCACCACGCGGGCCCAGTGCGTCTTGGTAGAAGTTACATGTCTTAAAATTTTACGTCCTAGAACATACCCGTTTCCTCACGATGTGTTCCTTCACCGTTTTGCAAGCAGTGGTGTTGAAATTATGTACACAAAGAAAAGCGCCTGCCTGGGTTCGAACCCACGAGCTTACAAGTCGTAAGTCGAGGCCGTTTCCACTGCTCTCGGTTTAATTGATGTCTCTTGTTTACAACCATATGCTTGCCAAACGTGGACATATGCAACAAAAATACAAAAATTAAGACTTGGTATACAGCGTGTATTAGAAAGACGTGGTCATATAAAGGACATTGCTCATTATAGCAGCACGGCTCCGACACGGCAAATAACTTGTCATTCAAGTTAGGACTTTAAGTCAAATGCATTAAAGATTAAAGTCTATTTTACGATGGCTATACAGAATAGTAGACGGCTCGCCGGCAGTGAGCGGCCCGCGAGCCGTCACACATCGCGCTGACAGCACGCTTCAAGCGAGGATCCCGCTCCCCGCCTGTAACGCCTCGCCGTCCGCACGGTGACGCCTCGCTTGTGAATGAACAACAACCTGTCACCTCACCGGCGGCGTTGGCGACTAGCAGTCGCCTTGCTTACGGCGTGTTGGCGACTAGAATTTTCGTGGCGGTGCCGGAGCGTAAAGCTACGTGCAGACCAGCGCGACGCGACAGCGCAACGCGACACTGGCTATTGTTATACCGTCAAGTTTTCTTAGAAATTGTATTGTTCCAGTCGCGTCGCGGCGTCGCGTCGCGCTGGTCTGCACGAAGCTTTACTGGGCTGAAGCGGTGCTATAGTATAGTTATAGTGGGCGATGAACTTAAAGTGCATCGCCCACTATGGGTACTACGCACTACGGGTATGGTACAGACCATCAAGACATAGAGCACCGGCAAGATGGTCAGACTCGATCAAGAAGGTGGGAGGCAGCATTTACCGAGTGATCCACACTGCAGAAGACCGCATAAATTGGAGCCGCGACGTATGTCGACGAAGCATTGAGGGAACGACGAAGAAGCCAGACCATCATATAAAACTTCAATCTACTCGACCCAAATGGGGCTGACGGCTGATTATTTTTTCGCGACAACGCGGATGTTGATCCCATGGAGGAACTTGTGTTGGATAAACTAAGAAAATTACATGATACACAAAAATTACGAAACTAGCAAAGGCCACTCACTGAACTGGGCTATAAAAAATAAAATGGACGATCTCTGTAAGTGTAATTTTAGACAAGATATCGGTTAAAAAGGTCCTCTGAGACTTTCTATAATTTATTATTTTTAGATAACATCGTCAAAAATTTAAATAATGCCGGTTACGCTCTTGTCAAACACACTGAGCATAAACCTACCCTAAGGGTATGTTATTAACTAAACACGAGGTTGTTAGCCGGCTCCCTGCGAGCTGCGGTAGGAAATTGTTATTTAATAAGGGCGAAATTAATTTATTTTGGACTTGCACAAGGGCCTTCTATAATCTTCTTCTTTTTACCCGACTGCACCAGAACGAGGGTAATTTTTGTGGATACTAGTTGAGCTCCTTTAAAACTTTTAAATAAGACCGAAGCCGAGGTGTCTTTCCGCGATGGTTTACTTTTAAAACAAGTGAGTTCGGTTTGTATGCCACCATTAAAGAGTTCGACCGTCCGTATACAATAACTTTTCACTGCAGCATGCATTTCTACTGGAACGGAACAAGTAGCTAATAAAAAGTTCTTCATAGGCCAAAAGAAAGTTTACACTATTACATACCTGAACTACCTCTAACTATGTTACTAAAAACTATAGCTATCTGTAGCAGACACTTCATATTAATATTACAATCTTTATTTGTTTGCAAAATAGCAAAAAATCTACTTAAGAGGCCTATCAGAAAATTGCGTTTTGACAGTTCGAGCAGCCGACGCATCGCATTAAAGCAATTTGACAGTTGTAATTACGTTTATCTTGAGTTATATAAATATTTCTTTATTAATTATGCTATTTTAATTTCAACTACCGTTCATTCTGGTATAAATTTTACGTAAATGTAGGAGAAATGTACAGTTCTTTGCGTTTTTTAGTAGTCTTTCGATTTCGAATGGGATTTATTTTAGATATTCCATACGTATTTAAAAATCCTTAGGCCGCTATGCATAAACCACTTTTTAAGAGATATTATTATTTTTCATTTGCCTATGCGCCGTAGCGCATTTTATGAAAAACTTGATCGGAATTTTGGCTTTATATACTTAAATAGAAAAGATAAAAATTGCAAAAAGCGAGGCCATATTCTCCACCACTCAATAAGACATAATTTATTGTCGAAGTCTTTCAGTTTCTTAGAAAAAAACGCTAAAGTTGCCCATTTAACGCAAAAAATACGGTCGAAACGTAATAGACCTCTGAAATAAAATAATTTTATTGACCCGACTAGTTCGTGTATCGTAACTAGATGGCGTTGTCTCATTTGGCTGGAATTCTGAATCGCGCTATGGTTTCGTTCACAAAAT
This sequence comes from Agrochola circellaris, assembly GCA_914767755.1. NCBI lineage: Eukaryota > Metazoa > Arthropoda > Insecta > Lepidoptera > Noctuidae > Agrochola > Agrochola circellaris. The sequence continues at coordinate 18,515,757 of OU611840.1, read as the reverse complement.
TCGTATTATGTTAGCTGTTACTCAGTACTTTCACGTACACATTACGCTAGCGAGCGCAACATAAAACTCTAATATTTTTGGATAGCTCGTCTAAGTAGAATCAAATTGTAATTAGGCGAGTTTTATATGACATTTTACAATTAATGTTATATTCTATCTATCGTCTCGGCTAATCGGCTTGAGCTATATTTGCTTGCACAATAATAGTGTTAGAGGTGTGCCTGCGCTGTATTATTTATTTAGTCGTAGGGATCTCGCGCACTTGACGGCCACGACCACGACCCGTGGTCGCAGCGACCAGGTAAACAATAGAAACCGATATGAATCGCGCACTTGGTCGCAACTGCCATCTAGCCGCACACCATACAATACTACTAGACGACCACGACTGGCCGGAGTCGTGGTCGTCTAGTGCGCGAGATCTCTGGCATACTTAAGATGGGTCGTGTGCTTTTGTTTTTAGGTTTGGTTTCCATTAAATAAATCATATAATTTTATTGAACAGTATTTCGTTGCAGGTATTTTTAGTTATACTACATGGGTACCAGACTACTTTGTTGAAATTCGGTCGACCAAGAGAGATAATGCCAACGTAATTTGTACTCCGCTGACTTTAATCTAAAATATGTGATATGCTCTAAGCATGCAGTATTAGCTGGCAGAGCATTTTGCATACTCAGAAGAGCATGCATGGTTCAGAAATGTGTGCACCTTGTTTCAAAATGACAATCTTAAGTGCATAGTTCCGAGAACTAGCAATTCCTCTTGAAGTCTAACTATTGTAATTTGGGTTGAATTCCATCGCACGAGTTGTACTGTCCGCAAATGAAGTCTAGATATAAAACTGACTTTAGTAATATAAGTATAGTTTTAGACATTATAAGTAGAAGCGTTTAAAAGATCATTTGTCTTTGAGAGAGAGAGAGAGAGACGTGATCCTTTTTAACGCTTTCTAATGTTGAGCTCTAGGTACTCGTAAGTAGAATTATTGAGCGAAAAAATTTGCGTTGTGGAATTTTGCAACCACAATAAAAAATATTGTGTGTAACTCCATAAACATATTTAGTTTGAGGATTGAACAGAAAAATTCAATAAAAGCATAGCACATTTTTAGTTTCTAAGCTTTTTTATTCAAACTCAAAACCTCGAAACACACTAGAAACGGGTAATCCAAACGGTTCACAAGCGTGTATATTTACTAACAGCGGCACTGTAGTGCTAAATTTCTATTCGAAAATGCTTTTGTAGCACCAACCGTGTCGTATTTTCATTTTTACGTTTCGACCAACTTTAATTGGAATATTTTTCTAACACACCTTGTAGTGTTCACAACGTTTTTAACTAAGCTACTAGGAATCCAGCGGGAAACCAAACATAATGTCTGTTCCCAAAACTGTCTAATGAAAGTGTAAACAAATCCTATTCTGGTTAACGCTATTCCTTACTAAAGGTAATTAGTAACACATTATCTTGGGCACGCCACAATTGCGGCGATAAGTCCCCTCTTTGAGGAGTAGCTAGAGACGCGTCACGGCGTCCTCACCTTCCGCCTGACGCAGGTCCTCAACGGACACGGTGGTGTCGGGAGGTTCCTGTTCCGCATAAGGCGGGAGGAAACGTCCGGGTGGCACCACTGTGTGGATCGCCCGGAGGACACGGTGGAGCATACGGTGGAGGTCTGCCCGGCTTGGGCGGGGCACCGCCGTGTCCTTGTGGAGGCGATCGGCGGCAGTGATCTCTCACGTCCAGCCCTGGTCCAGGACATGATAGGGAGCGAGAGGGCGTGGGAAGCCGTCACCTCCTTCTGCGAAGCAGTAATGCTCGCGAAGGAGGAGACGGAGGATTAGATTATTATTAGAATTTCGGGTTTAAATATTCAAATAATCAAATCAAAGCACTCAATTTGTAAATGGCACTACAAATTGAAGTTCACAGGTAAGTTTTCTGATCCATTTGTTTACATTTGCGTCAGATACTTATGGAACAGACCATAGCAAGGAACACACCCATATAAACATTGATAACAAATGCAGAGTACAGGAAACGTAGCGCTGAACAGGAACATTTTGACAAAACTGGGTCAGGCAGCCCGGAGCGCTCTGGCCAATGATCATTAAAATTCCATGAGTACTCTGCGTAACCGTGACGTCGTGCGCTTTACTTTACTCATAGCCAGAGATTTCAGAATCACAGTTTTATTTATTATAATAACAATTCAACGAGCACTTTTTGTAAAAATAAAATTGGTCTCATAAAACCAACCGACATGTGCATTCGAACTATAGTGAGTCACAGTACAGTTTTGTCGTACATAAGCGTGTGTGCATAAGCGTTTGTTGCACTTGGATAGTTCAAACTACTGTAATAGTGCACCAACGTAGTGTCAAATTACAATACTGTCGCACAATCGTTTGTCACTACCGTAGTGTCGAACTATTGTCGCACAATCTTTTGGCGAACTAGCATGATGTCGAGGTTCAGTATGTTGTACGAGCGTGCATTCGGACTATAGTGAGTCGCAGTACAGTTTTGTCGCACAAGCGTTAATCGCACATCCATTTGTCGAGCTCACGTAGTACACTCTGCAGTGAGCTGACATTCCACTTGATGCTAGGGTTCGACACTATTGACAGCTACCTTCAAGCTCACTTCACCTAAATTAGCGAGATGTTTACAAGAGATCGGTTGATTTGCTTTAACTGTTTGTACACACACGGCTACACATCAAGCTATATCTTTCCGGTTAATGCTGATCTCGCATTGTATAAGATTTCCATACAATACGAGGTCAGCTTATACTGGAAATGTATAGCTTGATAAGTAGCCGTGTGTACTAATTATTTCAGATTTGCGCCTCTAAAAAGGATTGTTTATATTATAATAATCGAAATCCTAACTAATATTATAAACGCGAAGGTGACTTTCTTTTTCACGCTTTCACGCAAAAACGGCTGAACAGATTTGGACGAAATTTGGCACATAGGTAGACCATGACCTAGATTAGGACATAGGATTTTCATCCCGATATTTCGACGGGATCGAGACTAATGCGGATGAAACCACGACTGATTTGACAGTTGTGCGACATTGACAGAAATAATGCTTAGCCAAAGTACCTATGTGTTAAGTAAAGTTTATAGATCTCGGCACAAGATTGTATCGACACTGCCCCTGGTTTCTTTCAATAACACCGTTAATCCTACAGGCTGTATCAAAGGGCACAGAGCATCAAATTACACAAGTTTCTCTCTAGGACCAACATCGTTCGTAGCCGCGAAAAAATATTCAGGCGTCCCATACATTTGAGTCGGTAATGAAGTTTTGTATGGGCCAGTTGATAATTTTTTCGCGATTTCGATTTTGGTCCCACGGAGAAAGTTGTTCAGCTTGATGGACCACACCTTTTTGATACACCAGTATAGCTCACATCGTTAAAAACTTAGGGATTTAAACCGACAGCACTCTTTCCCGGTCTACAGAGCTGCAGGAACTGGCAGGAAGCCACTCACAAATTGTTTTTTACAGCGGGCTCTTTGAGTCGCCTTCGTAATTTCCTTCCTATTACCTACAACACAAAACTGCGCGTGCGTTAGCACAATCTCTCTCATTACTGTTGAAGTAATACCTATTACGTAATAACTTAAAAAAAGAATCATTGCCCATTTGTTAAAGGGCTATGATTCTTTTTTTAATTTTTTTGTTCATGTCCTTCAATAATTTTATTTTATTGAAGTTGATTAACTTTGTTTTAATTTTACTTCTAGCTTATATACAGGGTGGAATTTTTGAACCTCATCTGGAGGGGTACTCTACTCGTAAACACGAGATAGCAAATTTTACTCAACATTCCTTTATTTTTAAAAGAAAAACATTTGCATACAAAGATTTTCGAAAATTCGCTTGCGACACTCGGGAATCGAACCGGCTAAAATCCGAAAACCCATAAAGTCTTTAGTTTAGATTTTATGGTTTTCCTTTCATTTAATTTACCATGTTTTTTAGAGAGATTTGATCCTTATGATTGACTCTATCGATTACTAGGGTTCCGTAGTAAACAAGGAACCCTTATAGTTTCGCCATGTCCGTCTGTCTGTCTGTTTGTCCGCGGCTTAGCTCAGAGACGGTTAGTACTAGAAAGCTGTAATTTGGCATGGGTATACATATTAATCATGCCGGCAAAGTGGTAAAATAATAACAAGAAGAAAAAAATGTTTTAATGCACCTATCCCATGGTGTGGGGTGTCGTTGGAAAGGTCATTCAAAAATATTGTGGTTGTGTGAAAATTTTAAAATAATTTTTCAATTCAGGAATTCGTTTCCGAGATATTAAGCTTCCCCCTGCCAGCTAAATGGTTGTAGTTGGATTTGTGAAAAAATCACAGCAGTAGTATATATAACGAAGTTAAAAAGAAAACTATCACAGCTAAGTAAGCTTTACAGGTTAACGAGTAATAATTTACCAACTAAAAACATGATCTCCCGTTCATTCCGTATGGGAGAACATGTTTTTCAACTACAATGTTTTAAGATTGTTCTATAGATAAATTCATCCCAAATAAGGAACCCTTTATTATGCGTTGTCCGACACGCGTTTGGCCGGTTTTTGTATTATGTTATGTACAATAAACTATTTAATAAATAAAAAACGGTGAACTGGACAGTAGTTATGAAAAGATTGATATAGAAAGAAAAATAAGTTTATACCATTCCCCCTCTAAAAAGCTTATTTTATTCACTGTTTTCAGTGAATAAAAAGCACTTTTAATCACTATTTTGGTGTTTGAATTTAGAACACATCAATATTTTTGGAGGTTGTATAGCATTGAGATGGGGGTCGCATACCTCCATCTCAATGCTATACAACCTCCTTGCGAAAATATATTCGATACACAGGAAATAAATATCGCTTCACGAGTTGATTATTATTAGTAATAATAAGAAAATTACTCTTAATTTAAGTAATTTTAACGAGCATTTTAATTAATTCAACCTTCCTGTTTTCTTCATTAAATGTCTATTTTCGCTTAAATCTTTCTTTTCTCGTAGTCATGGTATAAAATATAGTATGCAACTCTTGAATAAAACGGATTTATATCGAGGGCCATGAATTACTCGCGTCGTTCAGGATTCTAACACTTGAATCACTCGCTGCGCTCGTGATTCAATCGTCATGAATCACTCCCTACGGTCGTGATTCAGTCGTTAGAATCCTTCACTTGCTCGTGATTCATCTACGGCCCTCGCTTTAAATCCGTCTTTTATTCACTAATTGTATAATATACTATTATTTGTCACAGAAACACGTGGATAAAAAAAAAAGATGATAAACTCGAGTAATAAATAAGAAAATGAAACAGAATAGATTTAAATACAATAACGAGCACAAAACAGAAATAGTCGGCAGCTGCTGGCACGTCATGACTGTGACAAGAAGGCTTCCACTCAGCATGATGCTGTGCTATGGAGACACACAGCACAGCGCTGATTTTCAGTGGTCACCCGTCATATCTTTTTTACATTAGCATACCTCTATTACAGCTCTATTATATCATAATATCGCATTACATAGTACACAATGCCTCTGCGACGGGACGATAAATTGCCTCTATTTTAGTATTCTGTCGAGAGAAAGTGGCTGCGGGCTATATAAATATTAAAATACAATTAACTTATTATAGATCGTGCTAGTGATTGTGCTCCTGGTCCTGTCATATACAAAGCTACCTAATTAAGTAAGGACTTTGCAAAAAAATGCTGATCCTTTGTAGTCCGTGTTTTATTTTTTTGCGTAACTAATAGAGATGAGAAAAACGTATTTGACAATGTATTGGTGTTTTACTTTTCAAAACTACTTATTTATAGATATCCTTTATGTCGTTTGTATTTCTTTGTATTTTTTACATATTGTAGTGATTTTAGTTGTGCCAATCTGAACGATAAAATAGCAGAAAATTGCTAGAAATAAATAGGAATCTCCGTGCATATGTCAATTATATAAAACTACATAGTAAATCCATCTTCAACCAAATTCCCGAGATAATTCTCCACAACTCCACATCATTATTTGGTTACCAATTATTATTCTGATCCTGAGATAATATTTGGTATCACAATGGTCTTTTGTTACACGAAGATCATCACCGAGATTGGGATGTTACAACCTAAGGTTGTATTTGCTCTGCAAAGGGATTCTTGACACACAGTAGGTACCTACAGTGGCCAGGATAATATTATCATCGGGGTTATAATAATCTATACATAATATTATAAATTAACGAACATATAACCTCCTCATTTTTGGAAGTCGGCTAAAAAGTCGTTTCCGTGACCGCGTTGTTCTTCTAAACTTACACAACGGCGTTTAATGCAGTTTTCATCAGCATTTATAGAATTTATTCCGGAATGTATATGTGTATAAATAATATGATTTTTATTAATTTATATTTAACTTACATATAATAGAGAAATCTCGATGTTGCGAAGCAGGGGCCGCTAATATTATTATATAAGCTCAAATACGTGTTTGAATCAACGCCCATGTAGATAGATGTCATGCGAATACATCGATCACCGCAGAAGAAAAAAAACTTTGTTTGCATCGTGACCGTTTTTACACTAACACCCTTTTCAAGCACTGTGGCTCGATTTTATACAAATATTGGACAGTTGAGTGGTTTGCAGCATGATCCCTAAAGTATATTTTACAAGCGACCGTCCCGGCTTCACTTGTGCGACTATTGACATAGATATAAATTTGTTGATCTATATTTTTTTATATTTATCAAATGCTTGGGGTTCACTTTATTTTCAAACAAGATAATATTATAAACAACTTTAAAATAATAATAAACAAAATGTGCAGTTGTTTTTGCACGTTTTTAGTGATATTCAATTTTTTTTCACAGTCATCTTCATGATTTTTCTCAAACTGATTTTTTCACTGACTAGTGAAACTATTCAGCTAGCCAGACGTTGTTTTTCGTGGCTACTACTTTAAGTTTTCTATATAAACTTAACTCATAACACGATTTCCTATAGCCGACTCTTAAGTCCCCATAGCCCATAGTCAAAAATAGCTTTCTACAGGCTGTGGATCCCAAGAGAGTGGCGTATAGTAGTGTGATTGTTTTGAGCCGATTTATTTTAACAGCATAGTTAACGTAAGATTTAAAATTATATTTGTAGTTGTTGGTCTTTTTTGGCAAAGTGACTGCGAGTGGGAAATAAGTACGTATTCAAAGTTTTTCGATGCCTAATTAGCCCAGTACCTCCAACTACGGATTAAAATAGCCTCTCTGCAGAAATAATTAGGTCGGTAGATAAAACTTTCAGGCATTTTGTAGCTTAGTTACTAATTAGTGTACATTTGTATAACATTTCGTTTAATTCATTCATTTCTCACCAGGCTTGAAAGTTATCATGTAACTTTTGTTGATATACTAATGTAAGATTTCTTTTTTGGGTGGTTAGTGACTAACTTGCACGCATAGCATGACTATCATAATAAATTAGAAGAATAGACAAAATAACAGATTGTGAATCTGTCATTTTGTCTATTCTTCCATCGTTTCTATGGTGGACATGCTACGCGTGCTGGCGTCAGAGTTTTTATGCCGCCCGTGGGCATGTGACTTGGTTTCACATTCGATCGAGAATTATCTCTCAGGCCGGTTTCCTCACGATGTTTTCTTTCACCGTTTGTGAAGCAAGTGATAATTCTACAAAATATCACTGCTGTAAGATTTATCAATACTTATTATTATTAATTTCTATCCAAAACATTTCATTCTGAACTTTTTCTTTTCTTTGCATAACTTATATAAGTTAAACTTTGTGAGAGAAAATAAATAGACTTTTTATAAGTCACGGTCCTTTAGTGAGGCAAATTACTTTCTAGGAACGAATACACTTAATAAAAGCTTTTCAACTATGGAAATTAATTATGTGGTATGTGGGAGTAAGTTACCTTTTATTTTGTTTTGTGACTTTTATTTCTCAGTATCTACAAGCTAGGTATACAAGCGTAGTATATTCGTACCGTAACAAATAGATTAATATACGTATTGTTCAATTCATTAGCAAGATTGGTGGTGGGTCGGCGATGTACACCACAGAAATCTAACCTTAGTACTTACTATAATATGAATATTATTATATTTTATTAATAATAGGTATAAAAACATCCACCAATCCGGACTCAGCCCGCGTGGTGGATTATTGCCTAGTCCCAGAGCTAGTTGAAAAAAAGTAGGTTCATTTTTGAAGCATATAGATATGAAAGTTTTTTCTCTGATCTCACAGTGAGGAGGCCTGTGCTCCAGCTGTGGGAACGTTATAGGTTGATTATTCAATCATGCCTTGACTAAACGGATTTGGATGAAGGCATACGGGAACACCATGACCTGTATAAAGGAAACCTAGGCTACGTTTAATCTCGGCAAAAGGTTCCCGTAATATAATTTCCGTCCTTCACGCTGGCGAAGCCGCTGGCGAAGCAGCTGGCAAAAGCTTGTTATATGAGGCAAATATTCTTTAGATTTCTGTGAATGAATCATCATGAGCTGTGCGAGTCATTAAAGTGGGTGCTATACGTAATAAATTAGGATTCCTGTTCCTAACCCCTCTAAGAAGTTGTTCACTCGAACAAGGGTTTTTGGATAGAGGCAGCATTTTGCAACAACTTTTAAAAAACAATATTGTGAGTGTGCTGAGTAGGCAACTCTTTTATATAGGTAACTCTCGCAACCCAATAAAAATGAATACCTATTGGAAGTGTAGTCAAAATATGTCTTTTTGTCTGTAATAGTAATAATAGCCTATTTGGTATGGCACATTTAGTTTAGAAATAGTTTTGCTTTGTAGAACGTCGTGTCTTCCACTGGGATCTGTAGTCTCTTTCTGAGACTCGATCTGCCAATGTTAAAGTGAAAATACAACACTACAAGGATCTATCAGCGCGTTCTCGAAATCGGAATTGTCGCGGCATCTTGTTTTTTCAATACATTTCACAAAACAATCGCACAAATGTTTACCAACAGCCACCCTGTCGAATTATTCCACTTTGGCCACACACAGATTTTAGACTAATGAAATCTGCCCCACCAAATCGAATTAGTCGTGCAGATTCCACTGCAAAATTTTATACATTCTACTTTGCCCCACCAGTGTTGGTGGGGCAAAGTGGAACAATTCACCCTGTCAAAGTCATTCACGCGCCAAAATATCCTCGGTTTTGAACTTCGGTACTTAGGTACTCAAAAGTAATTTTTTCGTAATAATATGCTACAGCGACAATCTCAAATGGAGGCAACAATTTTAAACTTTCTTTTCCTTTATAGACGAAGTTAATCTGGAGTTTCATGCACTCGCGACGAAACGCGATGCGTACATGCCTTATCTCGTTTCGGCGCGAGATAATGGGCCGACATTTTGTTGCGCCCGCTTTTTATCGCAGCTGGTGTGTTTATAGAAACTTATTGCCACTTACAAATACTTATTTTTGCGCAAACATGCTAGTTCCTTTTTTATTAAACACTCGTAACATTGAAACATGAACAAACGATTTGGAGCTACTGGCATTTATAGTGTCCTTACACCCGAATACTGAAACGCCACTCAAAACTTAAGCGTTACTTAAAACTAGTTTCAACCAATCAAAAGGCTTTAAACGAGTCATAAGTAACGCTTAAGTTTTGAGTGGCGTTTCAGTATTCGGGTGTTAGACCTGAAACAAATTATATTGTATCTCTCGTTTAGATCCACGTTACATTCGACGAATCTATACTTCTCCACTTGAAATAAGATTTAACTAAACCTTTTTTACAGTCCGTTCAACCGATTTTGACTTCTATTGCGTTGGTGACATGACAAATGGCAGCAGCAGTAAACATTTGGTATTGTAACCACTTTTTGCTTCGAATACCATCCTTATGCTTACGGTATAGAAGTCGGAATCGGTTGAACGGACTGTAAAAAAGTTTTGTTTAAATGTGTAATATTATTTCAAATGGAGTTACATATTGTCCTGAAGTCTATCTAATCTAGTGTCCTACAAAACTCTTGTACCTTGTTATAAAATCCTATTCGATAGTTGACCCAGATGGTTTTCCGATAAATTCAATGGCATTGTCTCCGATTTCGTACCGACCTCATATACCAGTGGTCGTTATTACCGAAAGGTATCGATACCCAGTAAGGCACCTGTCGCACTGCCGGCGATTGACCAGATGCGAATAGAGCTAGCAACTAAAAACGAGTTGGCGAGCAATGAGCAGCGAGTGCACGACGGCGACGAGCGATTGCGATACTCGCTGGTATGCGTATGTATCAATTTAAGAGTGAGTCTTTCAGCGAGTGTTCTGCCCGCCAAGCGAGCGTCGCTGAGCGAATTCTCTCTTTGATAGCTCTTGCCGCTGTTCAAAACGATTACTCGCCGGCGGAGGTGTGAATATCAACTACTAATCTAAGTGTGTATCTCTTTTACTCACACGGGACCTCATATCTTTTGTACGTTTGTTGAGCGAGAAAATCATTGATAGCTAGTCGCTTCCCCGTCGGCAGCGGTGGGCACTGGTGTCTTACGCACTGGATTTTTATTATGCGCTGGAAAATGAATGCGTTTTGGGATCTACTTCTGACAGATTCTCGATGCTGACTTGTGGTGGTAGGTCTTGCAAGTTTTACTGTACAATTAAATATCCGTATCCAACTTCCATCAAGGAACATAATATCATAGGAACAAATTATTTGCAGTATATTTTCGGTTAGAAAACGGTCTTAGAAGACTGTGCTTAACTTTTTGAGACATTATGATCTGCATTCACAGATTTTGAAAAAAATATAGTCATCAAGAAAATTGGCAGTTTCAACAAAAACTTTTTTTGATGCCAATCGATCCTGTTTCTTACAATCAAAAATCACTATCAGACCAACTGAGGTTTGAGTACTAGCAAAGTCAGAAATCGCAAAATACTTTTTCCATCCATTTCGTAGGAAACGAGACTCCGATCTACTTTTTTACGATGGATAGACTGGCCGCAAATAAACAAAAGAAAATGAATTTTAAATTTCGAACGAATATGCTTCATAGTTTTATTTGCTTTGACAACAAACTTTTGCTAGGCCTACCTACCTTGTTTGTTGATTTTGAATAAAATTTTTCCATACAACGGTTTTTTTGCGATTTCTGACTTGTAGCAGACAATCTTGTTTAACGTTTCCTTTACAAGTATGAAAGTTCTAAATCATTGTAGGTTTTTTTTTTTCTAAGAACTTCGGAAATCACAAGCGGAGACCTTGTTCTTAAAGCAAATAAAATTATAACGCGTATTCGTTCCAAGTTTATTTTTTTTTGTTATTTTTGGCTAGTCTGCCTATCACACAAAAGTAAGTTGGAGTTTCTTTCCTACCAAAAGTATGAAACAAGTTTTTTGCGATTTCTGACTGTTCTAGTACTCAATGCTCGGTCAACCTAGTAAAGTTTTTTGATCATAAGAAACAGGATCGATTAGCATCAAAAAAGTTTTTATGAAAACTGCCCGTTTTCTTGCTAACTGTATTTTTTTTTCAAAACCTTTGAATGCAGATCAAAATATCTCAAAAGTTAAGGACGAAAGTTGAGGAAAAGTTGAGATGGGGCAGTAAGGACAGTCTTCTAAGACCGTTTGTCCGTTGTCGCTACAAGAAAACGGTCTTAGAAGACTGTCCTTACCGGCCCCATCTCAAAAATCCACCTGTACCTATAGTTTTTAAAATATGATTGACGCATAAAAGTGTTTGTAATTTACCTTACAGAAATAATATAATTTACCTTTTATAAGTATTTAAGAAGTAGATACTTACCTACTTCTTTTGTTTTTCTTCGGTATTACAGCTGATCACAATTCCAAACGTTACAATGATGTTGGGCCCCCCTAAAATTTATGGATTAGCATAATGAGCACATAAATATCTTTATATAGTAGGTATAGGTATCTATTTAACCCTTATTTTTTATTGTGGGGTCAGCTTACACCCGACAGTCAAGGGTTGAATCGAATCCTTTGTAAATACCTCTAGATCCTCAAAACTAGGAAAATTCCGCGAAAACTCAAACATTTGGTAAACCCAGGTATTATGTTTGTATTTTTTTGTAATTTGTTAGTAAGCCAGCCATAATGAGTAGGTAACTTTAAACTTTATAGGTAGGTATTGTGTCAGTCTATCAACTCAGCCTATAGCTGCCCACAGCTGGACATGGCCTCCTCAGGCTGCACCAGAACACCCTTCCGCATCCAATTTTTCCCTGTCTGTCGGTGACTGTTACTGCCCCGCCGCCACCAGGTGGCGCACGGCGGGACTTACTGTAGCCATGCCGCTGCGCCAACCTGTGCTCTCCGCGTCATCAGGGCGCCGCGAGTTTTTGAAAAAAGAAATCACACTGTGTAGAACAGAGATCGCTTTTCATATTATTCAACAAAATAAAACAGATTCATCAAATACCAGGCCTAGTTCCTTATTGTCGAAGATTCACAGCGGCAATAGCCGAAAAAGTGACACCTTTTTAAGCTCGTCGGTCACACACTAGGCTTGCCGATACGCTGTCTCCGCTCCAGGACTCGTCTGCTCCACCGGCCATCAGTCATTCAGAAAACGTGACCAACTGCCACTTCAGTTTGCTTACTGTGCAAGATATGGCGGTGCTAACTAAGATTATTTTCCGTAGGTATTCAGACTCACATGAATAATGATGGAAACGCTTTATTTCTCACATAAACAGATATAATTAAATTCGTGAACATAATCGTAACGAAATATTGTATTTTAATAAACATTTATCTAGCTTATGATTACGGCATAATTCTTTCAGTACGTAAATATCAAGATCGCAACCGTGCGAATTAAAGGCGGGTCGGTAGTTGACTAATAAAATGATGATTTAAGAACAAAGATACAAATATGTCTAGATATACAGTCAAAGGTATGAACTCGTCGAAAAATATAGCGTCCAACTGTTGCCGCTAAATGCGAAAAAAACACTTGAAATCACGATGACGTGGCGCAAGAAGACGTGACTGTCACACACACCAGCATAAAAAAGTTGGCCTGTTTGTTTTAGTCCTTTTGGAGCGCGACACTCGTATCTAGACATATAAATAATCAAAGCGTAAGAAGTTTATTCCACAGAAAGAGTACAATAAACTTATCATGAAAAGTAATAGTTTATATATAATACATGAATCACTTATGAAAAACGTTAGTTACTCGTTAATAAAGTAATTAGTAGGACAATGGAGTAACTATTATATGCTACGATCGTAGCGAGTGCCGTTCTGAACTAAGTTTATTCCTACCCATAATGGGCAGAAAGCGTAAATTTATGTATGTATGTAGTAGCTAGAAGCACAACGTTTATCTATTCATTAGGTATTTACTTATGTGTATATAATTTCTTGAAGGCAAGCCTATGTAGCTAACCCATTTAGAGAAGAAAACATAAAAGAGTTTTTATTGACGAAGCTGTAATGAAATTGCAACCAAAGCAATACTGCGGTTTGATGAATTCTAATTTGCAATTTCCAGTTACATGTGTGGTTAATCCCTGCGTGTGTCAACCCATTGACATTTGCAATGTCGAGGCAGCAACAGGAGGTCGACTGCACAGAGCTAATCTACGTTCCTAACAAGTGCTGAGCTGAGAGCCTTTACATTAGTGCATACCTACTACTACTACTGTAGGCAAAAAAAAAACATGTATTATATAAATACAAATTCTAATTTTAAAATGGGTAACTTAGATATTTTTTTTCCTTTTTAAAAATATTAGAACCAAACTGATGTATGTATTAAAACCTCTTTATTGTAAATAATTTTGCTGGCCATTTAAAAATTGGTGTTCTATTTTTATTCTTTTGTTTTTCTTATCATGCTTTCTTTTTGAAATAACGCGACCATCTTCGGATGCGGTTTTTTGTTGTAATTATAAAGTTAAAAGTTAAATCATAATTAGTTGGTGCTAAATGTCATAAATATAAAAAGACGTGAAAACAAAGCAGGTACTTATTTCATAATTTAATATACCTTGATTACTCCTAGCAATAAAAGGTGACAAAAAAACTATGACACCAAAAGGTAGACTCCCTCGTTCGGCTAGTGGTCCATTTCTCATTTCATTCCATCATCTCATCTCTTTCCATCTGGAATTTTTCAGTAGCAGCCCGGAGTCTAGATTTGTGTCCGGTTGATGTCAATAAAGGCTTGCTCTCCTTGGCCCTCGCCCTATTACGTGGGACTTAGGGCCACAGCAGACTAGCTACTATTTGCACCGGCGATCGGCGATTTAGCCGCTTTTTAGAAGCTAAATGCAGCGACCAAACATTGAGTCGCTTTTCGGAAGCTCGACAACCCGGCTAAACACTACACTTCGAACACATTCGGATGCCGGTCGCATTGATTTGGCATCTGCGGAACACGACTGCACTAAATTTGGACGAAGCGACCCCACCTGCACTCTCCCTCCATTCACGTCTCCAGCATCGGAGCAGTCGCGCGATTCTGATAGGTACCGCGTCCGAACGCAGAAAGTCGCGAAAACGCGATGCAGCATCGATAGAATCTCTAAAACGCACGATTTTAATACTGCGATGGAAAGCAGAGAGTCGCCAAAATGCGACGCAGCATCGATACAGTCGCTAAATCGCCGATCGCCGATGCTAAAAGTACCTAGTCTGCTGAAGCCCTAGCCGGTGACATGTGGGTGTAGGTGCTATAGGTACACCTCTGCCTAAACCTTCAGGGAAAAGAGGGGAGATGTTATCTTAAATAAGTAGCTTATTATAACAAAGGGTATTAGAGTCAACTATGATAAATCAGTTACAGAAACCCACTCACAAGGTTTCGTTTGGTTTAACATATATACCACCACGAAAGTATATTTACTTTTGACTCCACCCATTCTCATAGAAACTCATATGCCTATACATATTGGAAGTGAACCCTCCGGGAGGATTGACGGCATTACGTTTGCGCTAAAGTTAACCATCGCGGATGGTCAACGGCATTAGGTTTCAAACCGTGTTATAAAACACTGTAAAACGAAGTAAAGTAGTATTTTTCACGGTGTCTTGTCGCTATACGCAGTCTCCAACCTTATACATTATTTTGTGAATAACTGAAACCGGGTGCTTGGATTTTAAAACCAACACATATACTAATAAATCTTGTTAAAAATACATCAGATTTTACTTTACATTTAAAACGAGCCCTCCGCGATGCCTCCCGGCATCCCATATGCGACTAGGTGAACCCACCAGGAGGGCTCGCGGCACTGAACCTGCTAAAACATACCTATACAAATAAGCCTTATTGCATTCACATAAAGGACGTTTTTACAATATACCTAGTGTTATTAACCACACTGTCATTTTTATACTAAAATGTTTACGATACTGTTTATCACAAGCGAATGTATAAACTGCCGAGCATTCAAAAATTCAGAAGTGCCAACATTAAAATAAATCATATTCGTATCCACATTGCGCTATAAACGGGTTATGTCATGTCAAAGGGGGTATTTTGAAGTATTCTAGTTTATAATGTTTAAGGTTTTCTGCGAATGCCATGCAATGTCAGGTTTGTTACAGGTACTGCAATCTCGCAACATTCTGCGAGCCAACAAGCTTCTGGGCAGCTTCAAACTTGATGTGGCTACGGTGTGGGCCCAGCCTGGTATGTACCTTTTTTATAAGGTTAGAATTTTAATACCCTTTATTATGTACACCATAGATATGAATTATTTTACGGATGTAAATGTAGAAATTTTACATCTAAGGTGACACAATGAGCAGTCTTTTCGCTAAAAGCAAAGGTTGGAATACACTTGTCAACAACAATGTAAGATCGTTTTGAGACTTTCGTACCCACAGTCCAGCCGCCCGGCGGTCGGGAGAATGTGTTCTTGACACCTGTCAGTTGGACAATTTCTAGTAGTAATAAGGATCAAATTCGCAAAACATATATTCGTTAGTATGAAACTGACAGGTGTCAAAAACGTTTTCTCTCAACAGCCGGACTGTAATGTTTTGATAATAGAGGGCCGATTTTTCGTTAAATAACTTTTATCTGAAGAATAAATAGTTAGGTACGGTGGTTTAATATTATTTTCCATGCAAAACCTGTGAAACCACAATCATTAATCCTCAGACAAAAGCTGACGATTGAAATTGGCCATTTAAGCTCCAAAAATGTAAACGTTAGTGTTGGGTTTTAAGATTAAACTTATATTGAAATTTAGGGGGTAATATTAACCATTAGGCCAGAGGGTAATATTATACCTTAATGATTTTTGTAGGTATCTTTAGTCTAGTGATACAAGCAAGTCTTGTGTCAGCAAGTCTTGTGTCCTTTTGGCCTCGTACAGGAATCTCTTCTTTAAAAAAAAAATTGTATATTGTTATTTTTATTTTTATAATTTTTTATATGTTTGTTTTTTATATTAATAAGTTTATGTTTTTCCTGTGCGAGTCATAATAAATATTTTTTCTTTCTTTTAAACCGACTTCAAAAAAGGAGGAGGTTCTCAGTTCGTCGGAATCTTCGTTTTCTTTTAAATGTATGTTCCCCGATTTAGCTGCCAATTGTGGACCGATTTTGAAAATTCTTTCAATTCTTTCATTTGGTAGGAAGCTTGCGAAGTGGTCTCATATAAATTTTATTAACTTTGGTTACGTATTCTTTCCACTAGTTTTCGTGGATAAAGAAAGAAAGATAGAAAAGTATCTATTGATGATGGTCTAATAACTTACCTTACTGTCACTGTAAATTACAGTTACAGGAAGGCAAGTGTTATTCCAATTTGTGTAGGGTAGATACCACTAGGGAATGCAATCTCGTACGAGATTTCCGCCTAGCGAGATCTCGCGAGACTCAAAACCCAGTCTCGCGAGAATCTCGCAATTACGGGGATCTCGCGAGATTGGGAGAATCGCAATTAAAACATATGCAAATGCTTGTTTTAAGAACTAGTAATTGACATGATATGTAATTAAATAGAAACTGCGTTGCTTAGTTATAAAAATAATGTAAGTTTTATTTTAAAAATCAACAGAGTACTTATTATTTTGTCTCTAACTCTAATAACACTTGTGTATGTCTATAATTATTATACCTACTGTAGCTAATCAGTTCAAATTCTTACAATATTGGTAACAAAACAATAATTATCTATATTTAGTCTTTTGTAAATTATTACTTTAGTTTCAATAATTAAGAGTAATAGGAACATTACTTATGGTAAATAAATACAACAAAACAAAAACTTAACTTCACAAGTTCTTAAATAAATGTTGTGAGATCGTATTAATCAAATAAAATAAGTTTAAAGTAGAAGTCAGATGAAGTTATCAAGGTACGGAAAGGCAAGTTAGTTTGTCTGAAAATGGCTTCTCAAAAAACACATCATGTCGAGAGTATCATCTGACAGACGACTTCTGATTTTGCATGCCAAATACCCTGCTGCTGAAAAAGCCAGGATTCAGTTCGCGCGCAGCCGCGCTATGAAATACACTTCGTCACGCTGCATTTGTCGATCTCGTTATCTCGCGAGATCTCGTACGAAATTTGACGAGATACAATCTCGTAAAATATGGCCGGGATCTCGCGAGATCGGGATCTCGGCGAGACGAGATTGCATTCCCTAGATACCACAACTAAATCTGAAAAGGTTGTTTACGAGAAAAAAACCGACTTCCAATAACCACAACAAAATGAAAAATAAGTTTAAGTTGGGAAGTCGGTGTCTTTGGTTTTTTTTTTTTCGTTTTTTGCCACCGACTTCCGAAATTAAAGTTAAGCTTCGTGCAGACTAGCGCGACGCGACAGCGCGATGCGACACCGGTCATTGTTATACCGTGAAGTTAGCTCAGAAATTGTATTGTTCGAGTCGCGTCGCGCCGTCACGTCGCGCTGGTCTGCATAAGCCCTTATTCTTCACTTAGTACCTAGTATTTTTTTTAGTAGTCGGTTGTTTTTTTTTTGTACTTAAGTCGTTTTGCTTTCCTTCTTTTCTTCTTCCGGTCTTTTTTCCCCGTCAGACATTATTATGGTCTAAGTACGACTCAATAGTACAAAATTCTCATTGTTGTCCAAATGTTTAGTTTGTTTTCAGCCATTTTTATTTATCACAATATTACACATACATATATTATCTTGTTTTGTCGCTTTCTATAAGTTAGTTTACGATCTACATTTCACGTTTACGGCCGCCCTCTGACGGGTGGCTTTATAAACCTAAGGATAAGCTTATTGTTTTCCATTTGATATCAAAGTCGCTACGTTACAGTAGGTAGGTAGGTTAGATTATATTTTGTTCACTTTAATTTACAGTAGGTTACCGAGCTTTAATTTGACTTTTCGAGCTTATGAGACTGTCATAGAGGCGTTAATGACAAAAACAATGACCTACAAAGCCAATTCTGATTTCAAATCCAATTTAAAAGAAACAAAATAAGCAGTTTTTCGTTGAAATGCAAAAATAAAATATAGAGCTTTAATTCAAAAACAAGGTTTCGACCCCAATTTTTCGGTGCAAAATATGTGAAAATTAGGTCTAGTAACTTACAATAGATTTAAAAAAAATTGCTGTTCTATACATTTTGACCACGTACGTATTGCACTTTTCTATGAAACAGCAGATTTTTTGTTATAACCGATGAAATTTCAAACGCAGGTGGGTTCAGAATCATTTACTGAATCCATGGTATCAGTTTTCGCGTCGATGTCTCTGCCGCCCTGTATTTAAGGTTCAAGGCTAGTCCCCCGAGGGTTTGAACAACCGATGTAATGGGCTTTTGCAGTACCTGTCTGAGTGAGTTATATAGAATTTATGTCCTACGCAGCCACAGGCGAACAGTAATAGCCAATTCGTCTCGTATACATATACGTAACCATTATGTGAGGAATTCTAATAAGTCTTGAACTAACAAACAAACAGAACAATGTAGACATATCATTTTTACAAATATGAATCTAGCATTTTTGACTAGTGTCAATAACAATTAAATAGTTAGTTGTGTTAAATATTGTATTTATAAATAAATAATGTTGTTATGAAATAAAATATTTTGATTTGATTAAAAGTACAATAATCTTATTCCTAGAGTTACATAATTATATGTTGTATGGAGACAAGTTACTTAGATACTTACTGTAGGAACTAAAGGTAACAACAATGCGAATACAAAATGCTATGTTCCCCGCGCATAGAGTTTAGCGGGGCCAGTCGTCTTCCTCGCGCGCGCCGTAGAAATAACTTGTGTTCTGTATAACTTATGTAAGAAGCGTCACTGTACTTAATATTCATGGTTATCTGTCAATAAACCTTATCCTGAACACTGGAATTTTATATACACAATTTCTCCACCCACGATACGCATAAGGTCTCGACACTTAGAATTATTGTAATGTAATCAAAGACAAGTCTGGATGACAACTCCTTTAATGTCATAAGCAATAGACAATCCACAACACCTTCCCCTTAATTAAGATAAAACAATAATAAAAAACAAACTTAAAATCATTAATTCCAACTTAAAATAACAATTAGTTCTACGTTATAAAATAAAATACGTTTACACATTGCTAAATCTTACTACGGGTATGTGGTGGCGAGTAAGATGACGATACATTTATTTTGGTACTCGGTACATAATCATCATCCCGATCATCCCCCGAAAAATACTCGTCATCAATATCAGACACAATATTGTCGGCGGGATCCTTTACTGGTCTTATCAAATGTCGACGATTACGGCGATAAATACCTTTTTTGTTTTTAACATAGTAAGAACGTGGAGTTAACGCTGTTCCTATTATTCTACCACGGCTTCTTTTATTTGCATTTTCTAACATTATAACCTCGTCGCCCACATTCAACTCAGGTAGTGGTTTACAATGCTGATCATAGTAACTTTTAATTTTAATTTGTTTTTCCAATACTTTTTTATGTTGTAAGTAATCACAATTTGTTGGTCTTAATAAATCTGGATGGACTGGTAGCCTACAATTTAAACGCCGGCCCATCATTAACTGTGCAGGAGAACTAAAATTTTCCCGCGGTGTATTTCTGTAACTTAGCAAATTTAAATAAAAATCGGATTGACTGTCTACTGATTTTTTCAATATATTTTTAATGGTTTGAACTGCCCTTTCGCTCTTACCATTAGATTGAGCATAATACGGAGATGAAGTGACGTGTTTAAAACCCCATTCTAAAGCAAATTTAATAAAATTACGACAAGAATATTGTGGACCATTGTCACTGATGACAGTATCCGGTATACCATACCGTGCAAAATTTTCTTTCATTTTAAATATTACTGAGTTTGAGGAAGTGTCTCTCAAATATGCGACCTCAATAAAACCAGAATAATAATCAATTAATATTAAATAACTTTGCTTTCCATACTCAAATATATCTGTTCCAATTTTATTCCATGGTAATTCTGGTATAGCTACCGGAATCATAGGTTCCCTACACGGTTTGTTTGCTGTTTCTTGACATATTTTACATCTTCTCACATAATCCTCAATATCTCTTGTTATACCCGGCCAAAATATTACTTCACGAGCACGTCTCTTACAACGATCAATCCCTAAATGCCCTTCGTGAATAAGCTTTAACATGTCCATATGCATAGAACGTGGTATCAAAACTTGTTTGTCTTTAAATATGACACCATCTACACAGTACAGTTCATCTCTTATAGACCAGTAGTATCTTAAATCATTGTGTATGGTAAACTTATCGGGCCACCCTTGATTAATATATTTTTGCAACAATTTTAAACACTCATCCTTACTTGTTTCCCGCTTCACGAGAGTAAACTTATTCTGAGACATGGGTACATTATTGACTACCATTTTAATTTGACATAGTATTGCTCTGCTAATTTTATCGTCATACAAATCCGGAAGAGGTGCCCGTGACAATGTATCTGGTATGTACATATACTTCCCAGGCTTATAAGTGACCACCAACTCATAAGCTTGAACCTTCAACATCATTCGCTGCAAGCGAGCTGGGACTGAGTCTAGAGACTTTTTAAAAATGCTTTCCAGTGGTTTATGGTCCGATTCGACGACCACACTACTTTTTCCATAAATATACTGATGAAACTTTTCACAAGCGAATACTATTGCCAACATTTCCTTTTCTATTTGTGCGTATCTTTGTTGAGTGTCAGTGAGCGTGCGTGACGAATACTCTACTGGACGTCCCTCCTGCATGAGCACGGCACCCAGTGCCACACTGCTCGCGTCCACTGACAACACCACCGGACTACTGACATTGTATAAAGAAAGAACTGGTGCATTGCTTAACAATTCTTTTAATTCATTGAATGCATCTTTATGACCTATTTCCCAACTCCAAGCTATATCTTTTTTTAATAATCTGGTCAGAGGAAAAATACGCTCCGAGTAATTAGGTATAAATTTAGAAAGATAATTTACAGCCCCCAAAAACCTTTCTAAACTTTTCCGATCCGTCGGTTCCGGCATTTTATATATCGCTCTTACTTTCTCAAAATCCATTTTCATTCCATCTTTGTTAAAAATATGACCCAAATAAGTTACTTCCTCAACACATATACGACATTTATCTTTGTTGAATTTTAAATTAATTTCCCGTGCCCTATTTAACAACTCTTTCAAACGCTGATCGTGTTCATCTTTGTTCCTTCCCCAACAAATGATATCGTCGATAAACGACTCTACCCCTTCTAGGCCTTCAAGTAATTGCTTGATTTTCGCATGAAAAACTTCAGGTGCACAATTAAGACCAAATGGCAATCGCAAATATTGATATCGCCCAAACGGTGTATTGAATGTACATAAGTCTGCACTTGCATTATCCAGTTTTACCGACCAAAATCCTGAAAATGCGTCTAAAACTGAGAAATACTTAGCACCGTGAAACTTAGTAGCCAATTCATTTATTGTTGGCAGTTGAAAATGTGCACGCTGTATCGCCTTATTAAGCGGCCTCGGGTCTAAACATATACGCAACTGCCCATTTTTTTTAGCAACAATTACTAATGAATTCACCCACGGAGTTGGATGACTCACTTTCCTAATGACACCTAAATCAATCATTCTATTTAACTCGTCTTGTAACTTATCGCGAACTCCTAATGGTACCTTACGGGTTGCACAAATCACCGGCATCACAGTTTTGTCTACAACAATGTGATATTCACCTGGCAAACATCCTAACCCATTAAACAAATCTTGATAATCTGTAAGATTTATATTATGAATTCTTTTAATTAATCCTAAAGTTAGACAAGCTTGCAACCCCAGCACACTCTGACAATCACTAACCGCAATTGCAAATTTTAATTCATACGAAACACCCTTATACCACCATTTTAATTTGCAAATACCTTTTATAGGAATAAAATCACCACTATAAGATTGCAATCTAACACCTTGCTTGCCACTAATTAGATTACCGTCATAGCCTAACAATAAAAATCGATTATACGATAAAACATTAATGTCTGCTCCCGTATCTAATTTAAATTTTTCGGAACCGCACCTCCCTTGAAGTGTTTCATACCAATCCTCCGACGAAGAGTTAATCTCTGAGACATTATACAAAACTGATATAAAAAATGACTCACAATCATCTTCTTCATTGCCTTTTGCTTCAGCTAAACCTATATCGTACATTTTCTTAACTCCTTTTTTCAGCTTGCACATTCTAGCAAAATGTCCATGATTTTCGCACAGATAACACTGCACAGAAATAGCCGGACATAGACTGGGTTCATTGCATTGGCCTCCGCATCTGAGACAATTTCCGGTCTCGTTCGAATGAAAAAGTCTTCGGGCTGCGTTGGAACCAGCAGTAACACTGGCCACACCACACCCTTGTCGACGTCCGCTGCCGCGCCAGCCGCCGCGCCCACCACGGCCGCCTACACCGCGCACGCCAACTGCATCGACCTGTACCAATCCAGAAGTACCAGCACCACGCGTCTCTAATAAACGTCGATTATCTATTGAAATTTGGTCAACCTGGACAATTTTAATAGCTTTTTCCAACGTCAGGTCCTCTGCTCTCAATAAACGATCTCTTGCTCCAGTATTCTGTATCCCACAAACAATACGGTCGCGAATCAACTCCTCTTCCAAATTTTTGAAGTTACAATTTTTGCTCAGTAATCGCAATGCCGTAACATACTGATCTATGGATTCTCCTACTTTCTGACCCCTTGTAAAAAAGGTATACCTTGCTAATGTTATATTCTGCTTGACTCCAAAATATTCATCAAATTTCATAAGCAATAGTTTGACATCATCCCTATCGCTCTCCTTGTCAAAAGAAAATGTCTCAAAGACTTCAAACCCCTCAGATCCGATTAAATTAATCATTAAGCTGGCTTGAATACCAGGTTCTTCTTTTTGCACCCCCGATGCTTTTAAAAATAGTATAAATTGCGACCTCCAACGCCGCCATGCGTCAGCCCGGCTGACGGAGCTGCCCTCCAAACACAATTCTGTTGGTGGTCGCGCATGTTCCATAGCGTTCTTGAACCGTCCCTGACGTTTTTAAAATCCACAACGAGCCTTTATTAGCGACCTAAACCATTTAAATCGAATAATTGTTCACCGCTGCCACCATGTAATGTAATCAAAGACAAGTCTGGATGACAACTCCTTTAATGTCATAAGCAATAGACAATCCACAACAATTATGTCAGTTCATGTCCTACAATGTATATGTTAAATGTATGACAACTAAATGATATTTTATTTCAGAAAATTGATTCAAAAAAGCACTTTTACGCGTCAAAATTATACTATTTAATGAACAATATTTGTATCATACCTATTTGTAATCACGTTTTCGAAAACGGCTCTAACGATATCGATGCAAGGTGCAATAAAGGGGTTTACGGGGCCCAAAAATCGATCTAGCTAGGTCTCATTTCTGGGAAAATTCGTTTTCTCTATTTCCACCCGAGCTGAGCTCGGTCGACCAGGTACTGTTTTTAAAACTAGATGAGTTCAGTGTTTCCTGTCTACTCTGAGAAGAAAGACCAAAACAGGGTCACAGCCTCTTTTAACACTTTCGACTCCACCCACTTTTCATAGAACTCATACGCCATGCCGCCATACATATTGGAAGTGAACCCTCCGACAGGGTTGCCAGCATTACGTTTGCGCTAAAGTTAACCATCGCGGCCGGAGTAAAATAGTACGTTACGGAGTCAAATAGTATTTTAGGGGGTCTTGTCGTTATAAGTAATTACCAACCTTTTAAATTTTAAGTGAATATTTATTTGCAAACGCGAAAAAAATATTAAAACAAAAAAAAATGCTTGGATTTTAAAACCAACGCAGTATATCGCGTATACTAATAAATCTTGTTAAAATACACATAAGATTTCTTTTTCACGGTTTATAATGCTGCAGTCGTAATATCAGCCCTCCCCGAAGGCTCCTAGCATTCCATGCGACTAGGTGAACCCTCTAGGAGGGCTCCCGGCACTGAACGTGTTAAATCTATGACACCTACCCTAAATTATATTTTATTTCCGAAAATTCGTTAAAAAAAACACAAAATTAAATTATGTTTTTGAAACTAGATGAGTTCGGTGTTTCCTAGTTCTACTCTGAGAAGAAATACTCACATAGAAACAGTCACAGCCTCTTTTAACGTCCAGACATAATTTTGGTTAGGCCAGGCCATATTAGGACCATCCAATTTAATGTCTGAGATGGTCTTTTGAGCAAAGAACCACACAGATTTGAATGGACCTGTCCAGTCAGTGCACGCATATCTAGTAATCGTGTAGCTCAACTCAGAAATGAACCTCGTTTTAAAGTAACCGGTGAGGATCGCTTTTTTTACGCACCTTATTACACTTCGTAAACTTTATAAATCGAGTTTAAATCTAAAACATACCTTCACAACATTGTAAATGTCTGGAAAGTAAGAGCTAAAACGATTACGTAATGGTCTGGAAAGTAATTTGACTCATTACAAGTGTAAATGAAGGTATCCAACAAACGCCTGGAGATTCCATTACAAAGGCCAAGATATAGGTACCTAACCGGAATTTGTAAACAATTACAACAAAAAAAACAACCGACTTCCAAAAAAAAACACTACACAGTGAAAAATAACTTTAATTTCGGAAGTCGGTGGCAATAAACGAAAATTCAATACCAAAGACACTTGTTGGTTTTTTTTTTTGTATTTAATTTTTTGTTTTCACGTTTTAGTTGTGGTATCTACCCCACACAAATTCGAATACCACTACCTGCTATGTAAATAACAGTGACAGGAAGTTATCATAATATCATCCACATATACTAAGTGGGAAAATTACGTATTATTGAAGCTTACTCAAAAACTATACAAGCAAAAAAAGAATTTTCAAAATCGGTCCACAATTGCCGGAGAAATAGGCGGACCACCTCCTTTTTGGAAGTCGGTTAAAAATAGATAAATGAAAAATCTCAGCAAATATATCTAGATTGTTGCTCCTGGCTATAGTTTCTAGATGAAATTATAACTGCTTCATAAGACAAAAAGTCTATAATTATTGTAATACGTAACAACATTCTTTCTGAGTTCCCTTTTGAAAAATTACAAAAACTATCTGCATGAATCTTGGGTTTCATTAGTGTAAACTTTTACCACCCTCCAAGTCTACACGAAAATATTTTTAAAACATCAGCCAAGGGCGAGTCGGATTCGCACGATAAAATCGAGAAAAATACGCCGAATAAAACATGTTTCTTGTATGGGGGACCCTTTTTATTTATTTTTTATTTTTTTGTTATAGCGGTAATAGAAATACTAAATCTGTGAAAATTTCAACTGTCTATCTAATACGGTTTATGAGATACAGCCTGCTGTCACACAGTTGGACGAGTGGATGAACGGGCGGACGGACGAACGGACAGCGGAGGCTTAGTAATAGGGTTCCGTTTGGTACCTTCCGGTTACGGAACCCAAAAATTGTAATTGCTATTATAAACGCTGTCAAAGGTTTTGCACACCTACCAACGTCTGTATCTATTTGAACTTAATCTTTGAGGATTATCCCACTGTAGTTCACTATAAATTTTAATTAAGTTACATTATCAAGGTATATATTAAAATAACTTTATCCTGAATGCTAAAATTTAGGTCTGCCCGCGTTTTAATAAATCCGCGTATCCAATATAATGCGATTACTGGTTATAGATATACTAATTAGTAATATTTAAACGATTTTGTAAAAACGCGAGTTCCGTGAAAGTTGACAGTGAAAACGTATTAATCTACTTAAATATTAATATATTCATCGTGAGGCAAACCACGGCTGTCAGAAATCTCACTACAACATGATGACCACGGCCGCTCTGTCAAGAGTGCACCGTCAAAGAAGCATAAGCATATAGACATATGAAGCATCTTCAAGTACTGCTCTGTCACTGGACTAAATAACCAAATCCAAGCTCTAAAAAGAATACCTATGTAGCGGTTACACCGCCACATACGAACTACGCATCAAAGACATGACGTCACACAAATCCTGCATCACGCAATTAGAGTTTACCGCGCAGACGAAATATATAAGACTATCCGACATCAACTTTCGGGCAGTTGCCCGCCAGACACGACACCCGTCTGGTCGGAGGATCCTCCCTTTTCTAATGAGTAAGAGTGAACCTACCCACCCTGTTCCTCATACCACTAAACCTACCTACATTTCAAACAGTGAAGTATGAACCAAAACTAACAAACTATTTACAAATTACACTGGTACCAGCACAAACAATCTCGGGCTCATTGGTACACCAGAACAACAGGTAGGTATTATTACAGGCCGGTACACATTACATAAGCCAGATAATTAAACCAAGCAAGTTGGGACTAAGCCCGGCTTGGGCCAGCATTTAAATATTTATGAATTATGACTAACACAACACAGCTTTGTTATTTATGAGCTACAACGTCGAGTAATAAGTAGAGTTTAGTGGTATGCGTTGTTTGATTATTCTGTTTGACGTGTCTACATCCCGCAGAAGCAAAGCAGGTAAGCAACTATATCCAATGGATAAAAAATAATTTCAGTAACGTAGACTCTGGCACAACTCTTTGACTAGGGTACATTTGGGAGCTGTTGAGTCATGTTTTATATCTCTCATATTATATAAATTGTTTATGTTGCGTGTGACAAATGTATCAAATTCAAGGTGATAACTTCAAGTGGATTAGACGTGGCAATTGGGCTATGTTCCCCACACATATGTTTCGGAAGGAAAAGTAAATAACCACAACGACACTAAGAAGCTGCAATAGCCAACATATTTTATAGCCAGGCACTGCCGCATAGAACTCGAAGATATTATGATTGCCTTTACACGGGACTAAAACGCATTCAGTATCTTTCTCGCAAAGTCTAAGGCCGCGTCCTATGTAAAAGCGATTGTCGCGTAAATACGCGATAAGTCGCGATGTCACTTTTAGTTCAGAAACCCGGAAAGCGCCCTCTGTCGGCGCGACCACGCCTTCAGGTTCACCGAACAAAAACTTAGAACGATCGTGTATTCGTGCAGCGAACGCTTTTAAGAGCGTTTATCCTAAAAGTTGGCAACGTCGCAAATAGCTGTCAATTATTCACCTGTTTTGCTTAATTTGGTATCTAATATACTACTTGGAAATATGATATGTGGCTAACTAGCGAACTAAAATATTGATTATGAAATGCAATAATAAATATCGTAACACCAAATATTTTGTTATAGATGTAAAAAAGTATTTAGAAACTTTCCAAATGCCTTTTTTACACCTAAAACGGTTACAACATCAAATTCAACGTTATAATTGCAATTCATTATT
Organism: Agrochola circellaris; assembly: GCA_914767755.1. Lineage (NCBI taxonomy): Eukaryota > Metazoa > Arthropoda > Insecta > Lepidoptera > Noctuidae > Agrochola > Agrochola circellaris. The sequence continues at coordinate 18,487,877 of OU611840.1, read as the reverse complement.
AATATCCTAGTTCGCTAGTTAGCCACATTTCGTATTTCCATACAGTTATATTGCCAAATTAATCAAAACAGCGAAATATTTGACATCTATTTGCGACGTTGCCCACTTTCAGAATAAACCCTCTTAAATAGGTCTCGGGGTGAGGCTGCATAGTCAGGATTCTAGGTGAAATAACCGTGAATACTTTTGAAGTAAAGCTTCGTGCAGACCAGCGCGACGTGACAACGCGACGCGACACCATTTATTGTTATACCGTCAAGTTTTCTTAGAAATTGTATTGTTCGAGTCGCGTCGCGTCGCGCTGGTCTGCATGAAGCTTAATACTGCACATTTGTAAAAACCAATTTAATATTGTATTGCTGGGTTCCGGTCATATCAGTGACATACTGACATTACAGGTGCGACGCAATTCTATGTAGGGCACGTCAGTTGTACGCAGGGTTGCCTTTTTCTCTATAAAATACTGTGTACCTACTGTTCAACTAAAATAAAGTATAATATGAATATGTTTTCACTGATATTCAGAGCAAACCAAAAGTTTAATCTATTAAGAAGAATATCGTGAATGCACCTGGGCATGGCCACAGTGGTTCACCTAGCCTTCATTTCAGAATCACTGTTAGGACTGTTGTACACGGTACGGTTTCTTTACGGTACGGGGTAATAACAGCGCCGTAGAAAACTCATGTAAGCTTGTATACGCGCATAAGGCGACAGCGCCGTGCTGTATTGTTGCCGTGACGTCAACAAGCTTCCACAGTGATCCATACAATACTGACGACCGTGCCTACACACACGGCATGCAGACACGGCAGCACTACAGCATGGTGCCGTAGCCGTTAACCATATAACCGGTGCTTTGCCGGCTCATGTATAGTAATTATTTAGGACATAGTAAATAGATAAATATTATTGTTATCAGAATATCTTTTACATAGGTAGGAGTAGGTAGGTAGGTATAGTTAGTTCTGCCACCACCATTCACAGAATGAGTGTTTTCAGTGATGAATCCTAAGTTGTATATAACAGTGGTATGCTGACCGCTTGAAAAGCCTCATTCTCGTAATCGACAAATTCCATACACAGAAGATAATCTTCTTTTCATTTTGCCGAACCGTATAGACGTGGTTTACGGTACTGAGGGTATTTCGAAACCCGTGATAACCCTTGACAACAGCTTCTTCAGTGTGTGTGGCTCAGAAATGAGATGGGTCTATAGTTCTTCAGCAAGCTTTTTGGAACAGAACCACCGCACCTCTGCTCCACGCCTCGGGCGTTGGACCTTTTTGGGTGATCGAATTGGTGTTTAGAAGTATGAGGAACAGGGTGTAAAGTTCACTCATCTTCTATTGAAAAGGGAGGATCCGCCGACCAGACGGGTTTCGTGTCTGGCGGGCAACTGCCCCACGATTGATGCCGGGGAAGTTATATATATGCTGTTTGTGAGGTAAACTCTAACTACGCGTTGCAGGATTTGTGTGACGTCAGGATTTTGTGTGACATCAGGTCTTTGATGCGTACTTCGCATTTGGCGATGTAGATGCAGCCACAGGACAAACTTTCTAGGTCTCTCGAGAGATATCATCGATGGTTGTCTTTACGTGGGCTTTCAAGACACATATGTTGTTTTACAAGTTTATGTAAAACAATATATTATATTGGTCTCATGTGGTTTCACAAGTCTAAACTTATTACCCGCGTTTTCATAAACATAAACCCGCGTTCCCCAAATCTGTCAAAGATATAAACAGCATAGAATTTTATACTTACTTTGATATGCCACATACATAATATGTACATAAATACATAAACTGGCGCCATCTTCCCATGTAGGTAGGCAAATTAGTATATGCCTGAAGTATGTAAGGATACCTGCAACGATCCTTACAAACTCCTTTTGCCTCGTTTATGTTCATACATCTGGCCACATATCAATAATATTATATCGAACCATTCCCAAGAAAAAACATCACTTGACTGGAGAAAGGTTTACATAAAGTCATGAAGAGCTTTTATGAACGTTACTATTTGCACTGCGCCCCATATTGAAATATTTCCCTTTACTGTTAGTTCTTCATCTGGTAGCAGCACCTAGATTCCGTTCCTCCGTTATTATTATTAACTGAGATAGTGCATACCTAATTAAATGAATTCTTAGGCAAGATATTAATAAATGAGAACAATTATTATGTAAATAAAAGCGTAGTATGAAGCCTTGCTTGATATCTTTATGTTTTAATTTCATCTTTTTTATCTCAATTTAGGCATTATTATTCATGTTTTCATACAACAAATTATAATATCTCTATTCAGGCACTGTTGGAAGTGGGTCTGAAATCTCTACTTATTAGATTTGTAGTTTTTTTTTACCCGACTGCAAGAATATGTTCCTTGCGCATAATATTATCTTTTGTATCGCGTATACTTACAAACTTTGCATGCATAATGTCAATGTTAAAAGTTTCTTCTATAACTTTGTCTTACATACGTCGACACCACTTGTTGAGGTTATCTTGCACACATCTTATTAAAAACAACACTCCCTGAGGGTACCTTATTAACATATTGCGTTCATATTCTTATTTGCCTTCTCATATACACGGTCCCATTAAAATAGATGGACAAATTTTAACACAGTGTTCAATACGTCTAACCAAAGATATCCAAGCAAAAAAAACACTGATTAAAGTGGTGTTATTTTGACCTAAAATAATAAATGGCATTGGGTAACCAACATTTTTAGTGTATTTTCGTTAGCAGATTAATTTTTCTTGTAAGTATTTAATGCGTTTTTCTAATATATTTTTTTACTAGGTATATCCTTATTTTGGTGGTCTGAATGATTTCTAAAAGCTTGTCCATCTATTTTAATGGGACCTTATAACTATTAGTTTCCCACAATCACTTGTTAATTTACTGCCTTTGAATCAGCAGAAAGAAGTTCTCAGAATAATAATTCTAAATCGAAAGACTTTTAATAACTAACTGTTACCCGCGTCTTCGTCTGCAATCCAGGATGAAAAGTGAAAACGCTATGTCCTTCTCCAGTACCCTAATTACGTAATACACGATCAATCAGAATCTGAATCGTTTTGAAACAGATTGCTAATCCATTGCTTCGTACGTTCGAAAAAAAAATCTGCTCAACAACGTAAATAACACAATGAATGTTGTTGACCTGTCAAATTGAAACAGATTAGTCGGAATTGTCAACGAAAATGTGTTGCGTAATTAGATAGCTGGTCATGGTTTACCCATGTGCCGAATTTCATCCAAATCCGATAAGCCGTTTTAGCGTGAAAGCGTAACATACAAAAAGAACTCACTTTCGCATTTATAATATTAAATAATGATTCGAGAATATTTACATTATGTTTAGTCAGCTTCATGAAAATGGAAGACAACTTCAAATAACAACCAATTTTACTATGAAATAATAAACTACGTGCTGGAAATATTGAGATTTAGTTAAGTTATTTGGCTTCTTTCTTAAAATAATATTCTTAGAAAGATGGTAGGGATAATTCGCTAGAACGTAACTAGAACAAAATACGCTCGAGATGTGACAGACTTATTATCTACAACATAATCAGCCTATAATGTTCCCTCTGCTGGGAGACTGGCCTCGGGGACAGGGAGTGGGACGTAATCCACCGCGCGGGCCCAGTGTGGGTTGGTAGATGTCACATGTCTTCGAATTTTTGGTTTAAAGACATGCCGGTTTCTTCACGATGTTTTCCTTTACCGTTTTGAGAGCAGTGGTGATGACATAATTTACAAGGCTGGTTCGAGCCTACTCTACACATTATCTACATATAAATGTATGTAAATTAGGCTTATTATATGAATTCCGTCAGCAGCATTGTAATTGTAGTCCAACGTACTTATATTTATTTAAGTCGCTCTTACATTGTCTCTCGACGGCGTCTTCCAAAGCAAGTGGATGAAATATGAAAATTCGACTAGAGTAGTTACATAAAAGTGGGACCTTTTATATAACTACTCTAGTCGAATTTTCATATTTCATCCACTTGCGAGAATTTCTCATTTATTTCGTATTTCTACCACAACTTTTACGTTCAATATAGCTTTTAATGGATACTGGTTTTAATGAAAAGTATTTACATGCACATCCATTAATCAACAGAGAGCTGTGACGCAATTACCAACATAAAGGACTGTGCAAAACTGAGGCGAAACTGCGCGGGACGCGGGCCGCGACCTCGCGCGTCGTTGTTTTAATATTTACTGATTAGGAAGTCACGCGATTATTCGCGCAGTTTTAACACCTCCATAAAAGTTACAATCGGAGTGAGCGAATTTCGTCCAGCATCCCGCGCGGGATTCACCTTAGTTTGACTAGAGCTTTATTCTGCTCGAACGTGTTTCAAAATAAAAACACGTTTCAACTGACATTTTCAGCCTCCAGTTTGTGCTGTTTTAAATGTTAACATAATTTTTCATCTCTGTATGTATTTTAAATTAAAATACAGAAGAGTTAACTTTGGTGTTGGTTTTGTAATAATGCTAAGGTTATTAATACTTAGTTGAGCCACAAACAGTATCAAAAGATGTATATTTTAGGTAGGCCGCCGGCCGTAGGCGTTTTGTAATTTAGGCATTACTAGCTGCGCCTCGCGGTTTTTTCCAAATAAATCTCAATCCCGTTAGAATATTGGGATACAAGGTATCCTTTGTCCTTCTCCAGGTCATGGACTACCCATGTGCCAAATTTCATCCAAATCCATTCAGCCGTTTTAGCGTGAAAGCATACCAAACAAACAAACAAACTCACTTTCTTTATAATAGGTATTAGTTAAGATAAGATGACTATGAACATGCGTATAGAGTTACAACATGATAAAACAAACCTATATTTCCGGCATTCTATTCTGTAAGCAACCCTAAATAATTTTTACAGCACTCTATTCCACAAACAATGTGTTGTGTGTTCACTAGAAACAAACAGTATAAAAACATTGAATAATGGAATGGCTTCGTTGTATTTTAAAAGATTTTCCTATCCCTGTTATTTGAAACTACACTTGTCATCCTTGAACCGTGCGTGCACACGTTGGTACTTGCCTACAAAAATAAACAAAGGATCTATGGTCACTAGACATGCAATTATGTAGGTAGGTACTGTTGTATGCACTAGAACACTGTTTCAATTATGTGGGTACTGTTGTATGCACTAGAACACTGTTTCAATTATGTGGGTACTGTTGTATGCATTAGAACACTGTTTCAATTATGTAGGTACTGTTGTATGCACTAGAACACTGTTTCAATTATGTGGGTACTGTTGTATGCACTAGATCACTGTTTCAATTATGTGGGTACTGTTGTATGCACTAGAACACTGTTTCAATTATGTGGGTACTGTTGTATGCATTAGAACACTGTTTCAATTATGTAGGTACTGTTGTATGCACTAGAACACTGTTTCAATTATGTAGGTACTGTTTTATGCACTAGAACACTGTTTCAATTATGTAGGTACTGTTGTATGTACTAGAACACTGTTTCAATTATGTAGGTACTGTTGTATGCACTAGAACACTGTTTCAATTATGTGGGTACTGTTTTATGCACTAGAACACTGTTTCAATTATGTGGGTACTGTTGTATGCACTCGAAAACTGTTTCAATGTGTGTTATTCAGCTAATTCAACTCATTATTTTACGTACTGTAACTGGGTGTTTAAGTCATATAGGCAGTCGCTCCATGTAAAATACTGGTATTCAGCTGCATCCGGTTAGACTGGAAGCAGATCCCAACATAGTTGGGAAAAAACTAAGATAATTAACACGCTTTTATTAGGTCGACCTGTATGTATGTAACTATGTAATCAAATCTAAGAAAACTAATTTAACCATCTTCTAAAGATCGTAGCGTTATGAAAATTAGCAGTTGTATGTGATTTTGATGACAATACAATAACATGGTACTGTCAAGCTGATCTGATGATGGAGCCGGAAGATATGAACTGGAACTTCATGATGGATGATCGTATCATAGCCGTGTTTGGACTTGTTAGAAAGGTCTTGTAATGAACGTTGACCATAATTAGGTTTCAAGGTCTGATGATGAAGCCGGAAGATAGGCACTAGCATTCCATGATGAAATATCGTATCATAGCCGTGTTTGCACTTGTTAGAAAGGTCTTGTAAAGGTGCACGTAAAAGCGTGTTTTTTTGTTTTTTTAAAACTATTAATTTATTTTAGGAACTGAAAATGTTATGTACGCCTATAATTTGTGTCATCATCATAATAATTAGAGCCGAAAGACGTCCACTGCTGGACATAAGCCTGGACCAAGCACCGCCACTTCGCCCGGTTCTATGCTCCTCGCATCCAGCGGATTCCCCGGCCTTCACAATGTCATAGCCTAGTGTAAAGTAGCAGTGATAGCTTTGTGTTGCGACTGCCAAGTCAAACGTTTCGAGTTCAAACGCAAAGCACGCAGCTCTGACTTTTCGGATTCATGTGCGTATTGTATAATTATCACTTGCTTCAAAAACGGTGAAGGAAAACATTGTGAGGAACTGGTATGCCTGAGAGATATTTCTCGATCGTATGTGAAGCCAAATCCCATGGTTTGCTTCAAAACTCTGACACCAGGTTAGTCACTAACCACATCAAAAGAAGAAGAAGACAATGGCTTCGGTCCACCTTGAATACATTAGTAATACCTAGATCCAGTTTTAAGTGGTGCCTGACCACTTTTCGACCTTATTGCCTAAGTAATAAGGTCGAAAAGTGGTCAGGCGCCAGTGTCCTCGATGGTACATATATGCTGTTCGTGTATCTACTCTAATAAATAAATAAAATGAACGAAAATATTTACCTACCTACGATTCCCTTTAGTAGGTACTCAACCACAAAGCGTATATCAATCTAACTTAACATAAACATCACGCCTTTTCTTGACTGAACGGTTAAGCAGAGGTAGTTTAAGCAGATAGAACAAACATATTTCGCAACCTATATTTAGGGCCTATTTAATAGGTGGTGAACCTATTGCCATCAACCGGGTACCAATTCAGACTCCGGACTGCTACTGAGAAATTCCTGATAGAAAAATCCAATAACGATTTACACGACCTCGGAATCGAACTTGTCACTTTGTCTAGGGTCTTCATAGGCGGGGAGCCTATTAAGAGCCTAGTGACATTTTCATTTTCAGACACAGTGACACATATTTATCACAGATAACGATGATGAAAAAGTCAAATATGTAATTAAGGGACTGACATACCTAAGCTACCGAAAATATACCAATCAGTCAATCCCGTTGAAATTCGTTGTAGAAATACGACACGCTTTGAAAGCGAGACCACTTGCCCTCAGGACCTTGAGCTCAGCAGTACCGCTTATGACGAAGCAGTCGCATAACATTTATGTGAGCAATTCGTACCTACTGTTAACGAAATTCAGAATAGGTTGGACATTTTTTCGTGTTACTTTAGTGAACTTGCAAGAGTAAGTTTATATATAATATGTTACGAAAGCAACAATTAGTGTAATTTTATGTTTATTGTTTCTTTATTGTTTTATTTTTTGAATGTAAAGTATACTTAAGTTAATTTTCTGTGAATATTGCATTGTTATAATTATAAGGTTGTATTGTTTTAGTTATAAGTAATTTGGTGTTAATTGTGTAGTTATTTGTAATTGTTAGTAATAGTGTTATTTAAAATAGTTAATATTATAAGTAGTCTCAGCTATCGCATTAGGTTTCTAAACCTGTAATGATAGTTTAAGAGTTTTAAATAAATAAATAAATAAATAAATAAATAAATAAATAAATAAATAAATAAATGTTAATTAAAACCAAATTTCAAAACAGTGACGGAAAACATCGTGAGGAAACCGGCATGACCACGACCCAAAAATTCGAAGACATGTGACATCATCAACCAACACGCACTGGGCCCGCGTGGAAACCTGTGTCCCAGCAGTGGGAACATTATAGAATATGCTAAGTGCTAGATTGGTACAGTTATTGTGTTTTTCATAGAAATATAAAACAGTGTCGTGTTATATGCCGTTAACAAGGTAACGCGATGAATAGGGAATGTGTCTAACTCAAACATCGCTCACACATTTTTTATAGCTTGTTAAAACAATGTTCAGCGATAGGATTTCAAAATCATCGTTTCGAATCGAAACTGAAACGTCGGTTCGGTTTTCTTCGGTTTTGTGACTTTTCCCGATGTTTTCTCTTTTAGCTTCTAAAAACTTTATTTAATAAATTACCAAACAATTTCATAAGACGAACCTATACATGACGAAAGACGAAATATTACATCACCGGACAAAGTTCATTAACACGACAACAAGCAAATTCTTTAATACTTTTTATTAATCTTAGAAAATGTGTTCTTTTATTAAATACCTAACTGTTTTTATCTATTTCTTCTATGTGATTGTGTGCTCTTTAAATATTTCCTAATCAAATATGTTTGCATGTGATCCTGATCTGTGTTTTACTTCCGTGCACCTATTATGAATTACTTCACGCTATTTCAGAACATCCAGAGGACGGACTGGGCCTGTCTTCGCTATTGTGATGAGTACCTATAATTTCTGAAAAGCTTCTTGTCATGTGACTAACGCTATTTCTTTAGTGATATTTTAGCTGTAGATATTGGTGCCGATTCTGCTGTGCACAAGCTGAACGTAATTTAGGCTGTTTCCATCTTTTTCTCTCTAATAAAACAAGAAAGGGACGGACATATAATTGAGTGCTGTCAATTTAAGTTGAACTAAAACTTCCATACAAACATAGTTGAAATTTCCATTTACATTTACATTAGTTATGTAGGGAGTTAAGTTACTTGACGGCTAAAACAATTCACAATGAAAAGCCAACACATTTGAACTGACGTATTGAACTTAACTTGCTCGTTAACTAGAACAAATGTAAATCTGTAAGAGATATCAAGTCTCTAACTTTAGTCTAGTTTGTGAACAAGGGAATCGGCGCCATTTATGTAAAATATTTTTTACCATAGTTTCAGCGGCTCTATCAGTCGAAGTTAAACTCCAAACAATCATTGAAATATTTTTACCAGGAGCAGAGTCAAAGAATGTTTTTTTTTAATAGTTTTTTTTTATCTTAGTCCGAAAACGTACGAACACAATTAACGAGGAACTGAATTAATCTAAATAGAAATAATCTTAATCTTGGAAATAATCTAAGATTACCTCGATTATCTTAGATTATTTCAGTGCTTTTACTAGCAGATATTAAATGACCAAATTAAATGAATTTAAAGGTTTTTAGGGTCGGTAGTACAGTAAAACCCCGGTTTACGCGACCCTGTTAGGCGCGGTTTCGGTTTTACGCGAATTTCACTCGCTTTACGCGGATGCATTGATTGGTCCATTATCAGACAGTGATATTATAAGTATTCGGCAAGCAATACTAACCCGTGTTGTTTGCTACCAAAGACTTTTGCAAGAACGCAAACAAAATCCTACTCAATAAACATTGGATAACTATTTCTCATGTAATTCTAAGGATTAAATAAATAAAATCGATTCTGTAACGATTAAAAGGCGGATTCTTTTTCGTTTTTGCAATATTATTTATTTGGCTTGATATTTCATCGTAACTACCCCGTTATACGCGAATTTCGGTTGATGCGATTTTTAACCGACTTCCAAAAAGGAGGAGGTTATATGTTTGTCGCGTGTGTTTGTTTTTTTTTTTTTACTTTGTATGTATGTCCACCGATTTCTCCGTCAATTGTGGAACGATTTTGAAAATTTTTGTTCGAAAGCATGTATGCTCTCAAGGTGGTCCCATATAAATTTTATACGTATTTTTCCCACTTAGTCTAAGTGGATGATATGATAAGTTCCTGTCATATGAGGTAGCTGTACCAAAACTAAAAAGTGAAAAATAAAATCTTATACCAAAAAAAACACATCCGACTTCCAAAAAAAACACTACGACGTGAAAAATAACTTTAATTTCGGAAGTCGGTGGCAAAAAACGAAAATTCTAAACCAGACACCATTCTTTTGGAATTCGATTTTTTTTTTTTTTTTGTAAAAAGTTGTTATCCGGAACGCATCCCTCGTTCTTCTTCGTTAAGCGAAGTATTACTGTACTTACTAGGTAACTAGTAGATGAGTTCATTATTTAGTTTTCTATACTCTCATTATAGGTACAAGGTACACATAGTTGTTTGTTCACTCGAAGGTAGAGAGGTAGGTACATAACTTACAACATCTCCCCCATTGTATGAGTTTATAATAGGTAGGTACATGCATTACACAGAGTTAATAGTTCCGCAAACTTTAGAGCACTTCAGCATAATTAGGTTAAACCTTTTTACATAATTAATGAGATTACATTCAGAACACGAGTCTCAACTCTACAAGCCGGGAATATAATATACATAGATCGGTTCGATAGATTCTCTTTAAACGACAAGATTTGAAATCCTAGATTGTATTCAATCACTGCTTTGTAAAGCTTTTCATCATAAATAAACGCTAATTACTAGCGCTTTGCAAACACCTTGGGGGGTAATTGCGTTACACACATAAAATGGCAATTGCTCGGGCTTCATTTTGACAGTTCAATTGCGTTAATAACGTTGTTGAGCTGACGATTTTTTCAAACCTATGAAGCAATGGATTAGCAGTATCCTTCAAAATTCTCGGATTGTCATTAAAAGTGTGTTACGCAATTAGGGTGCTGGGGGTCTAAAACGGCCACTTTAGCAATTCAGCTAAAAGCGATTCATTTCCTGAATTTCCATTGAAAAACAAAACGTGAAATGGTGACACAGTAGCTGAATAATATCTCAATTCAATTCATATTTGGTGTAAATATTGCCTTAATGGAGGAAAAGAATCGCTTTTAGCAGGATTGCTAAAGTGGCCGTTTTAGGGCCCCTGATCTGTAAACACAGCGTCGGTTATCAAAACAAGATCGTTTTATATTTGCCCTAATCGTCTTAAGCTACGGGCTCTTGGAAGAGCGGTGGCAGCCAAACAGTGTACGCAATGTACCGGTGAATGACGTCACTGAAATGTTATATATAAGTTTGTGTTCAAATTCCAATTCAAAAGTCATTTATTTAAACTAGGCCGAGAATCAGCACTTTTCAAACGTCAAGACAGTCCCCCAAAAGATGTGTTTTCCTAGAGAGCGTCTTTTGACACCGTAAAGTCAAACCCAGCTGCCATAATTTTCATGATAGCCACTGCGGCCGTTATGTGGCGGCCACCGTTCTTCTAGGAAACAGTAGCATTAGGCTAAAAAGGCCTTCTTGACTTGACTAATTATGTAGCCACCTGCCAAGAAAGTTTATGTCTGTAAAGCTCAACATGGCACACTCCGACATCATTTATCTAGATTTTCCATCTCTTTTTAAAGTTCATTTAAATATTTAGTATCTAAAAACGTTCTGACATTTTACTGCTTTGGTTTCCTAGGAAGCCGTCCGGAGACCATCATGAAAATCTGTCATTTCCACCAGTATCTGACATTACGGTGTCAAAAAATACTTTGTATTTGGACAGCCGTTACTGGGACCGATCACCGCTTTCTTAGGGAACAAAAGCTATATCGTCTTTACCGCAAAATGGCCACGGGACTTAAGTCTAAGTTCACGTCAACGAGAAGACAGCTAGATATTGTTTGTGGTCTAAATACTCGGTAAGATTGCCTTGACTAAGCGCACTTGGTATTTGAACCTCAGGCCGAGATCACAAGTTACTTAGCTCGCGCTTTGACTTAGACATGTTCCCGTCTCTATCTTGCACTTTGTAGCTTTACAGTTGTGCGATGGTGACAGGAATAACGCTTAGCCAAAGTACGTGTTACGTAACCTTTATAGTCTCTCCGAGGTAGTTACGTAGGGCAGCACAAACGAAAATTCTGGAAACATGTAGTACCTACGGTTGTAAAAGCAGTAAAGACCTCAGTACAGGGCGGTTAAACTTTGACTTATGCCCATTTTCGCTAATACTAAGCGACACCTAAATGTAATTGCACTGTTGGATTTTCTACTCTTGGCGCTAAGCCAAGCGTTAAAAATCCAACACTGCGTTTTTGTTAAGATGACACCTAAATGACGTGATGATATTTAGGTGTCGTCTGTTATTACTGAAAATTGGTATCAGATTATTTATTTTATAAGTTTTTAGTGGATAGTTTTTCTAATATGTTTTTTTCTCATTTCTAACTAACGATGCTCAGTAATGAATCTCAATTAAATCATTTTGATTCGAAATTCATGACTGAGCAAATAGTACAACAAATTCTAGAACGTTTCTAGAATTTATTTACCTACCTTAAATATTATAAGACAACCGTCGCCTTCGCTGGAATAAAGAGGCTCATAAAGCCAGTAATTGAAAAATAACACAAATCTTGAAGGTACTGCGCACATTGTTCCAGAACGTTTGTTTGTGTAAATGTAAATATAAATACGGATTACGATAGTACAAATAAGATGAGTGACAGTAATTTTATTTATTTATTGTAATCGCTGGCGTATGTTTGCGGTGCTTTGCAATGCTATGCGATGTGTTGTCCCAGTTCCATCAACAAATGTGATTTTAAATGGGTGTTGCATTACTGAAAATGGATTTCAGATATTAATCTTGATGATATTTTTGTTATTTTATTTATTAGTGTTGCTTTCATACAATAGGAACCTACACGTTTCAGTTTTATACTATTTATACCTATATTCTCACAATGTTTTTCCTCATAGTGTGTATTTTAGTTGCAAAAAATAAAATAAAATAAATTAAAAATTAAAAGTAATTTATTCAAACTAGGCTGAGAATCAGCACTTTTCGAACGTCAAAATAACATAAGACAGTCCCCCAAAACGCCCGCCCTTCACCACTTCCCAGTGCTTTAGCTGGGAAGAAGAAGTGGCGCAACAAACTCCCAAACAGTAACCAATTGGTGCAGTTAGTAACTAAATAACTTCCTAGTTTGACGTTGTGGTTTGTCGGTTGAACCGTATTTTGCGCGGTAGTATGATTCTGACTGCATACGTTTTGCTTCGAGTATTATTCGTTCTGATATTCAATCCGTATTTGTTAGGTTTCTGCCACGGACGTGGTCTTTTAAAGCACCAATATTAAAATATTCTCATCAGACTTTTAATCATAGCACAAAGGGACGCTGCTGTACACTTTCAATAGAGATTGAAAGACTAAAGCGGTATTTTATTAACTACTTAGTATGTCAGCTGTTAATGAGCCTTCCGCTTATAAAATATTAAAGGCAAAACAGTCCTTTAGGTAATCTGCGTCTATACTGCACTACTTTTCTTATCTTGGAATTATATCTACTTTACATTAGTAGGTACATATTTTTCTTTGTATTGTGCTGATATTAGTGGAGTATGATCAGATGCCATTAGTGGAAGAAGATTAATTGAGTAACACACTTTCAATCGCAATCCGAAGGATTTTGGAAATTACTAACCCATTGCTTCAGAATTGAAAAATTCTTCTGCTCGACAACGTAAATTAGGTGCGTGCCATTGTAAAACGTATGTCATTGTGAGTGTGTTAAGCTATTACCTACCTTAGGTATATTTAAATTGCTCTAAATAAAATAAAATAAACCTTGTCGAAGCTCTAGAAAATAAAACGAATGATAAAGATGAAGAGAAGACAGGGTCAAATAAAATTACCTAGCGAAACTCCGCAGACGTGATGGATATCGACGTCTAAACACGACAAATCCAAAAAAAAAGTTAAGTAGTTCTTAAGATAGATTATGGGGTCTTAAATAATAGTTATTTTTTTGGGGTCATGGTCCGCTGGTAGTGTTAAACAGATATTTCAAGTAACTACACTATCTTTATTGACACCGGTTTTCAATTATCCCTTAGTTAAATAAATGTATTATAGTATCCTATACTATTAAATCAGCAATATTTGTATATATAACAGCTTACATCAGGCTCACTTCACACAAGTTATCACGGTGAGATGTTTACAGAATAGCACGGCTGTCATTGAACCTAAAGCTAGCCATTGACACTATGGACAGCTCACTTCATGCTCACTTCACCTCACTCTTCACGGTGAGATGTTTACAGAATGGATCGACTGTTTTAAATATCCTTGTCAGATTAATTTTACCGGAAATTAAAGCTTACAAAAGAAAAATGAACATTTTAATCAAATATTCTCATCAGTTCGTGGAAATAAAATACACTTAGTAAATGTTGTTTCGTAATTTGTTACCTTTGAAGGAAAGCCAGGGAAATTATGTATTAAATGATAATTGAAAAAATGCACAGCAAATAGAAGTAGGGTGTCAATTTGCTTTACAATTAATTTATCTGATATTACGTAACTATCGAAGAGCACAACCTATTAAGAACCTTAGCTTATGGAGACAAGATTCAATTATCGCCCGGTTTTAAAACCAATCAGTTAGGTCAATTTACTTAGTTCCCAGTACTAATTTTGTACTTAATTTTCCAATACTTCCTTTGTCTTTAGTAAGAATATAGTGCGGACTTGGTTTGGGTTTAGGTTTTAAAGTTTTGTCCCACGGTTTGAAGTTAAAGCCATTAAGTATAGGTCAGAAACATTGAATAGAACTTTTTCAGAAAATTCCCAATATCCGCTAAACTGGTTTCAATAGCAATAGTTCGAGTAGGTACTTATTTAAGTTGTTGACACTCACACACATGTCATAAGTTTATTACATTTTATTTGAATTTGTACGAGGTATTTTATAGTATCAACTTTAATTTATTCTTTTAATTTATGCACTTCCAAATGTGTTTATAATTCGAGAATCAGTCAGGTGGTATATCTTGTGTGGTCATCTAACATTATGCTGAGCTGAAGCTTCTTTGACATTATAAGCATTGTCTTCTTTGTATGTTTTATTATCTAGTTTTATAATGTTTTTATTAAACTTACCTATAGTAAGAACGTTTCCAATACACTCAAACTCAAAGCATTTATTATTTACTTTTCACTTGTCAAGAGGTCGGTCAGTCAGGAAGATTACGCTACACCGACTACACTCGCATGACTTCGATTGGCCATTACTGCCCCACCCTTGGCCAGGCCACTCAGACTGTACCTACTTAAAACTGCGGTATAGCATACAGGTTCCATGCCCTTAAATAGGCCGGATCAAAATCTTAAACTAACTTGTCCAACATGGTCAAACTTATTGTGACATCGGTCTAGTAAGTTACTGCAAAACTATGCAATGTTATTCTAAGTTATGGGAAAAGGCTCTTTTTGATCACTTGGATTGATTTGAAACTTACA
The DNA here is from genome assembly GCA_914767755.1 of Agrochola circellaris. Lineage (NCBI taxonomy): Eukaryota > Metazoa > Arthropoda > Insecta > Lepidoptera > Noctuidae > Agrochola > Agrochola circellaris. The sequence goes on along the minus strand of OU611840.1, from coordinate 18,472,582 downwards.
GCAGTGATAGCCTAAGCCTAGTGGTGTGACCGTCGGACTGCCAAGTCATAGGTCTCCAGTTCGAACCCAAGACACGCACCTCTTACTTTTCGGATTCATGTGCGTATTGTATAATTATCACTTCGTTCAAAAACGGTGAAGGAAATCATCGTGAGGAAACCGGCATACCTGAGAGATATTTCTCGACGGAATGTTAAGCCAAGTCAGAGGCTCACGGGCGGTTTCAAAACGCTGACACCAGGTTAGTCACTAACCACACGAAAAGAAGAAGACGAGTTACAAACTATAGTTAGAATCATATAATGAGACATTACGGTTATGAGACGTGTCAAGTGACTGGATGTCCCTTATTTAGATGGGTAATTCTTGCCTTACATAGTGTGAATGTGGATGGCTCTAAGCGTAGGGAAAGACCACAGAAACTGTATGGTTGAACTCTGTGAAAAATGATATGGCTAGAAAGAGAGGACGACAATAGAAAAGGAAGATGAAGACATGTTTCTCCGACCTCAAATAATTTGAGATAAGGGCTAGACAATGATGACATGAATATTTAGAATATTATTTGAATTCAGAATGTATGTGATAATTATCAAGTTTCTGGAACAACAAACTCAGAACAAAGATCAAATTCCATAGCAATCGAAAGGTTATTTTAGGACTTTTTTAAAAGTGGTCACTGAAAGTCCAATTTTGAATGCATAAAGCTAAAGTACATAGTTGAGTAAGTAAGCGGTGGAATTAAAATTATCCGAGATTATAAATTGAAGTAGGCACCTAGCATAATATAATAAAGTAACAGTATTATGTCTCGGCAGTGTCTTTGAATTAACCTACGGCCGCTCGGTAGATAAAGCTTCCGCGTCCGTGCGTAACTGCCGCGCATTCGAGACTGTTGCGTACTGGTATACACTGAGATTTCGAAGCGCATAGTTTCGGCCGTTTTCTATGAAGACATAATACTGTTACTAATGTATACTGTGCACCTAGGTAGGATAATATGAATAAAATTACGGTACTGTTTTTTATACACAGTAGTTATTCACTTTATCTGATGTATGATGATGGTCGAGGTATTTTTTTTTGTAATTGTTCGTTTCAATGAAAATGTCCCGGTGTTTCGGCCACAAATTTAATACAATTGCAACTATTCGTTATAAAGGCCCATCATTACACCCCTGGCTCTCAATAGGTAAGTCTCCATTCCCTAATGGAGACTTACCTATTGAGTTGAACTACTGTAAGACCTGTTTCCCCATTCCATCTTTACAATAACCTATTCTATTCAAACCTGTCTTATGAAACAGTATTTCAAATTGAATAAAATATACAACATCTTATTCTTAGAAGCAATGCGATACCTATCTCTTACAAAAAGTTTTTTTTTTTTAATGAAATGGTACTTACCTACCCACTTTTCTCTTGGAACTTATAGTTATTTTCGTTAACCTAGTAAATTAGGTTTACAGAAATTCGCTCTCTAGCACTCTTTGAGAAATATATTTGAAAATTTCAAGTACATACCTACCTACGTATTTATGTATTATGTAGTTTCATTTCAGTTTTTTATTTGACATAACATCCTAACTTTGTTAAAACTACAGAGCTATAAAACTTATTGGAATATACAGATGCTTTTAAATTAATACTAACATGCATGTAAATATAATTTGACATAAATATAATAAAAAGCGATTTTAGTGACTTATGTTAGAAAGAACACAATGTGCATAGTATGTACTTGTGACATAAGGTTTTTTTTTTTGCGGTCATGTTGTACCCTCTTGTGAATATTAAAAAATACTTGACCGCATAACAACTTATAGCTAATTAATTAATAAAAATAGCAAAATTATATACTAACTTAACTAAAACTATTCAAAAACTAAAATATAGCATCGATAAATTCATCCGCATCGCTGTCGACTGGTAATGTACCCAAGAGGCTGGCCGCATTGCCCCGTTGTTTTCCCCCAATACTTAGCTTCTGCCCAAGGTAAAAACCAGCCCTTGGGTAGAAAATAGGATGCAAATCCTGATTCTAGACACAACTGCGTCTCTAGTCTAATTTACAGCATGTAAATCGAAACATCCACTAGACGAAACTGCTTAGTTCGAATAACAACTGGTAAACAGAGCACCACCTTATACTTACTTGTACATTATTAATGTACCCACTGAAATTGCGAGACGAATTCATGAATTAAATATTATATTACGAGCTATTTCAACTGTCCATAAATATTTACGAATTACCTCTTAGCATAAGGCAAGTCATGGAAGTTACCTTTACTGAATATTAAGGTAACTAGGTGCTCAGGTAGTCGATGACCTTTTTATGAAGATGAATATCGGAGGAAAACATTTTGTAAAAGGTATTTTGAACAAATAAGACTTAAACAGACTAAAGCTTCGTGCAGACCAGCGCGACGCGACAGCGCGACGCGAGCGCACGACGCTTTAAACAGATGCGGATAACTTGCGAGCGCGGGCAACTTCAATAGGGATGATAACAAAAATTTTTTTTTAGTCCTTTGAGATTATAAAAAATAATTGGACACGTGTTTTTTCTTTTTTTACGTAATTAAAGATTACGGCGATACATTGAGGTAAACAGTGCCATGACGTCACGAGTATATAGATTTTATACACACTAGTGACATAGCGACCACCACTCCCCAAATTAAAATGCGTTTTATCTAAGTATTTTTTTATTAATATGATAAAGCAAAAAATACGTGTCTATTATTTTTCTATTATCTGACTGACGGACTGATTAGTTTTATTTTTTTTCCGGGCTTCATCCCTATTGTAGTAGGGTACCGCTTCAATTGTCATTTTGGAATTAAGCTTATATGACACATAAAGACCACAGCAGACTTGCTACTTTTAGCATCGGCGATCGCAATTTAGCCGTTTTTTAGAAACTAATTGCAGCGACCAAACATTCCGCACCGCACAGTTAACAAACGCGCCGATTGAGTCGCTGTTCGGAAGCTCGACACAGCAGCTGAACGCTGCATTATGCACACATTCGGATGCCGGTCGCATCGATTTGGCATCTACGGAACACGACTGCACTAGATTTTGACGAAGCGGCTGGGCAGGCTGTGATTAATAGAAAATTTAAAAATGTTTTCTTTTTTAACATTGCAAGACACCAATTGAAATAACTTTCCAAGGAGAACCTTTGCTACTAACTCGACTTTTGCCAATTGTCAGTCAATTCAGAGTTATTGACCTAAATAGGTCACTTCGCCACCTAAGTTTAGAATGTTCTTGGCGCCCAATAGCCTTATGTGATATGTCAATGGATAGTGCTTAAAGGCTCGTGCCACGACCAAAGCGACGCGACGCCGACGCGCCTCGCAATTTCTAAGAAAACTTCACGGTATAACAGTCACCGGTGTCGCGTCGCGCTGTCGTGTCGCGCTGGTCTGCAAGAAGCTTTATAAGAGAAACATTTGTTACTAAAACGAATTAATCGTTAAACGGATGTGTGTAATTTTCGGAAAAAAGGCATTTTTAGGGTTCCGTACCTCAGATGGCAAAAACGGAACCCTTGTAGGATCAGCCGTGTGTCTGTCTGTATGGCTGGCTGGTTGCCTGGCTGCCCGTTTGTCACAGCCAATTTGCTCCGAATCTACTGGACCAATTTAGTTGAAATTTGGTACACATGCCTGTGACCAAAAACACGGACGTGTAACGTAAATAAATGAATCTTGAATATGGGGGCCACCTATGAATATATAATTAAAATTAAATGATTTTCAAACTGTACCGTGTGACATATCAAATAAAAGGGCGTATTGTGAGGATCTCAAATATATATTTTTTATAATTTTATAATGAATACTTTAAAGATATTTAAGAAAAATTTTGAAAATTTCCCATTTCCCTTATCTCCGAAACTACAGATTTTTTTTTTTTTTTTAATACAGAGAGTCGTTCTTTACTCATAGATTACAGGAACACCTATAAGAAGTCTATAGTCTTAAAATAACATGGTAAATCCCTCAATATTGTGCGTACAAACTTACATTTGCAGTTGGAATGAATGGGAAAAACATGTTTTTCAACTACAATGTTAAGTTTGTTCATGCTGTTCTTGAGATAAATTCATCGCGTTATCGCGAACTTAACTTCACGCGCTCTTTTTCGCACACCGCTCGACGTTTCGCTGAGCAACAGAGAGCGCGAAGTATAAATCGCGATAACGCGACAATTTAGCCCCAGCATGAGCAACAGAGAGCGCGGCGAAGTATAGTTCGCGTTCTGGCGACAATGTAGCCCCAGCATTAGAGTGTCCCTTTTGCTACGGCTAGATTGTCGCGATAAAGCGAACTACACTTCGCGCGCAGACATTGAGCAGTGTGCGAGAGAGAGCGCGCGTAGTGTAGTTCGCCTTATCGCAACAGTATGGCCCCAGCAATTGGTATTGTGAATAAGTGTGATATTTATCGGCTATAAATCTTGGAATTAATTAAACGGATTAAATACAAATCGAGCGTTAACTTCACCGGCTACAGTCGCTTTGAATCGAACGCGTATAACGAAGCCGTACAACCATCGCCGTAAATTTATATATGCTGCCAGCAAGAAATTCAATAAGCTAGCTGAGAAATATCCTATAGGTCAAATAAACACGTGCGAATACGACAGAATATGTAACGAAATCGGGTTGTAAGTGGTCCCGGAAACGATCAATCGCGATTGATCAATCGCCATCAATTTATATTGTCAATCGCTTCAATTGCATTTGGTAGAAGATCTCTTTGAGCATCAATGTGTATCAATCACGTAAAAAATTGCAATTGATCGCGTCTCGGACCCCCTTACAGGAATTTGCGATAATAACTAGAGTAGATTGTTTGCATATGGAGCCAACAACAATTTTAAAGGCGAGAATGTTTCTTTGAATCCCTCGCTGCGCTCTGGATTCAAAGTACGTCTCTCAAGTTTAAAATAGTGTTGCTCCCGAGGTGGACACTACTTTTTATCACCCTCTATGGGAAAATAAGTAAATAGAATAGAATACAATTTTTCTTTATTCCAGTAACAATTACAAAAAAAAATGCAACTTATGAATGAATAGTACCTACCTACGTTCATTTATTTCATTCTCACTACTCGAGGACGACACACAATTTTTTTATAAAACTAACTAAAATCCGAATTTGAGTAAACAATTGCGAATGAAGGCGGAATGCATTTCACGCGTTTTTTATTTCGTCACAAACTTTTTTTTTAAATCTCGGTCGCGCCTGGTTTGCTTATCATACAGCCTGTTACTTGTTTATACAATGTTCGTGATTAATATCTTTGGTGATTGGAACTTTTACTAACAATATCCATATTCAAATCTCTTTTAGTCCCTAGGGATTAAATAGGTATGTTGGTCCCCGTTTACGAAGAAAAAACTACCTAGCTCCTTTTGAAAATGTGATAAAAAAGGTTATTTTGATCACTCAATAGAGCATCTTTGGATTAATTGTAGCAAGTAGAAAAATTAAGAAGTGACTTAAAGAAGTCTGCTGTCTTTAGCTCCAAATAAAACTTGACTACAAATCCAAACCACATACGAATTAAACGTTAGCTTAGAAAACGCAAGCAATTATTTTTGCACAAAGCTAGTAGGAACATCCTCCACAATTAAAAACTAGCCTTATGTTGATACCAGCAATTTAATAGCGTACACAGCTCATTCTGAGGGTCAGGTCCTGGTAGAAAATACATCTAAGAAATTACATCTTTGACAAATAAATCTTCTTCGTGTCCATTCACTATATTATATGTTCCATGGCACAATAGATGGACATCTTGAACGACATCAGGTCATATTTTAAGTAGGCAGTAAGGTAGACATCATAAGAATAAATTAGTCTCATCGGTGCTTTGAAAAACACACATCAACAAAATAGTACATATTAGTGTTTAGAAAGTCGATCTTTGCACCGTTTATAAACACACATCCTGAATTCACGTTTGACTTAAATTTGCCAACAGATCGCCAGTTCTTTCACAAGTGGGCATTGCTGACAGACCCTGAAGATGTTGGCGCTGGTGCCAAGGGGTACCTCAAGTGTGACATCTGTGTCATTGGCAAGGGAGACAGCATCAAGGTTCCTTCGAAGAGCGAGAAGGATGAAGATGATATTGAGGCGTAAGTACCTTTCTAGCTAATAAATCGAGCGAGCCTTACAGTAGTGGCATATGATGTGTAACATCTGACATCTCACCTTGGTAATAAGCAACATTAAGATAATAAGGAATATAGGCCACGCCTCGTCAAGGTCATTTCTAACGGCAAACTCCAACACCGCGCGCGCTCTTTAGTCAAATCATAACCGCGCACTTCCCCGGCTTCCTGTTACACACTTCCGTCCCTTTTTACGAAATCACTCCCGCAGATTGGTGGAAACCGAGAGGAAAGATGTTACACATCAAAAATCATTGATTTATTGGCCCTAAAAGGGTCAATTATTTAATATGTTTTTATTGCAATAAATCTTGGTTAAACCCAGTGAAACCCTGACTCCGGAGGTATGTAGTGTACCTGTATTTAACGAGCCAGTAACTTCTTCCAGTGAGGTTACTATTCAGAAGAATGATTTTGAAATAGTTTGTTAGAATGGTTATAAAAGGGCTACTGCAGACCACAGCTGAAGATAGTGATTGATTTTCTGAGTAGGCAGTTAGGCTGGTTTTTATGCAGTGCCAGGGTTCTACCGGTAATGGCCAATACTTAGCTGTATATTTATTTAAAGCCTGCCCTATAAGTGTCCACTCACATTTTCAGGTAATTGAGGTTAAAAGTCAGATTGTTTAACTGTACGGTAGGTTGCATGTGAGTGGTAACGAAACCAGTAAATTTTGGCCTCTTATTCTATTGAAATTCCGTACTGTCGTACGGCCTACTGGATCTACACTGTTTCACAATGGAAACATCTTATTTTGCGACTCAAATAACATCATACGATTCTTCTTCTATTTAAATCGAAAAGGTCCTAAATTTACTTCTAAACATACGAATGTAAAGTTATTCTGCTCGTCTTTTGCATATACGCATTGTCAACTCGTCGTCAAAGTTAACAATCGAGCTGCTTTCCACGATACTGTTGTATGCCTGACATGAAACCGTTTTATGTCGAAACTGGAGCTATCGCACTTGTTGCCTCGTTTTTATGAGAGTGTGTATCAGCTTGAGTTGGTGATTGTTCATTTAAACAACGTTTAACCTGTTTACTTTGACTATGCAACAGGAGCAATGTGTCAGAGATAAACGTGTGTTTACTGTCGATCACACAAGGATGAACACCGAGCGAGTATCTGTCTAATCTAATCTAACTAGCTTGTATTGTCCGAATACATGGCAAAGGACGTGTCTCCCTTTTCGACACAATTCTGTTTATTGCTAGCAGTAGACGAGCTTGACTTCTACCTAAAGGACTGGGTGCCAGTCCTTTAGGTAGAAGTCAAGCTCGTCGGCGGACTGGCACCCAGTCCTTTAGGTAGAAGTCAAGCTTCGCCCGCTATTGACCTGCCGCGAGGTCGTCGCGAATTAAATGGGACCCAATCGGTGGTTCTTTTAGCTCATTTCTCATCTAACATGTTCAGACAAGTCCGGTCCGGTCCTACTTAAGCTTAGCGGCTTTCTGGGTAACGACCGTGATCTTGGTTTTGGCTCGCATTGTTGTGGTCTTCATACGGTACGAAATTCGAACCCCCAGGATACTGCGCTCCATGGCTCGCTAGCAAACCTCGAGCTTGGACCTCTGCAAAGACCAGGTTTAAGCACCATATGTGAGAAAGCACATACAGGGTGGCAGAGACATCGATGCGAAAACTGTTACCATGGAATCAGTACATGATTCTGAACCCCTCTGCGTTGAAATTTTTCGTCGGTTATTAAAATAAAAATTTGCTGTTTCATAGAAAAGTGCAATACCTACGCGGTCAAAATGTATGGAACAGCAGTTTTTTTATTTTATGGTAATTAAATGGTATCAGTTTTAGCGTGGATGTCCCTGCCAACCTGTATACTTAAGAAATCATTGTTCAAAAAATACAATCCTATTTCAATGATCAATAATATGGCAAACATAATTACTTTACTTATTCTACTATAGGTACCGCACTGTATAAGTTTATAGACGTAGCTGTGGTTGATTTTCATAATAATCTTGTTCCTGTCTATAATGAGTTACAGTATGTTTATAACCCAGTAACACAGTAGGTAGTAAAGTTCAAAGATGTTATGTTTACGCGTGTGTTCGCTCAAAGCCGGCCGCTCCCGGGGGGGGGGGGCGTGGAAAAACAATTTTCATTCTCATTTCACCCCACATTTCGCCTGCCGTTATGTATGCCATTTATTATTTATGTGATGGTTGAAGTTTTGAACTTAACATGGTGAAAGTTACTTTGATTTGACGTGCTGTTTGGCTAGCACAGCGATCTCTATTTCGTCAGGGTAGGGCTGCGTCGGGTTAATTCGTCATCTATTAATTAACCCTGTGTACTAAATGGCAATATTTACAAAAAATTGATAAACACTAAGTGATTTCGTCTTCTACAGGCGATACACAATTAAACTCACGTTGATTTGTTCTCCGGATAAGGGTAGTTTTATCGAAATCGTATTTCTTATTAGTATCAATCCGAGTGGTAAACTTAATTTACTTTTAAAGAAGTTAATAGTTTAGAAAGTATTTTCAACGAAGACAGACGTAGGTATCGGTTCGGCCTTTTCGGTAACTTAATATTTCATGTTAAAAGCCGTAACGTAACTTTCAAGTTGGGGCCTCCACACTAAGGCCCAATTCACACTGAAATGGCAGCGGCCGGCAGCAACGCGGCGAGCAGTTTTAATGCGCAAGCAGTTTCAAAAATCTAGATACGTTTGATAGAATAGAAAGACCCGCGCGGGGCCTCGTGGCGGCTCGTGCAGTCTCGCGCCGACAGCAGCCGCTATTCTATCAAGCATATCTATATTTCTTAAAATTGCACATACATTTTATAATGCCTTGTCAGTAAAACTGCTCGTCACGTCGCTGCCGGCCGTTGCCATTTCAATAAGAATTGAGCCTTACACGTTAGTATTTCATTTAAGTCATGTTACTGGTCGTCTTGCAAAGTGTTTAATATTATCGTAGATGTTTAACGCTAAGATTAAGCTGCAAAAAATATGTTTTAAGTATTAATTTTAATAATAATTAATAAGGTTAAATAGCGGGCCATATAAAATACTAATCAGTGTGTCTATTCCAGTTACCAGTTACTGTACTGTAGGTACCTGTACCTACCGTACATAATTATGTTTTTTGACTGACCTCGTTTTCGATGAAGCTGTAAATTTTTCCCGAATGTGGTCCCCAACCGCCTGAAAATCGCAAAGCAATTGAAAATGAAATGAGTTCTTTCATGAAATCCCACGAAAAACTCTGACCGTTGAATACAGGGAGAGGATCGTAATTATCTTTTAGATTCTCGTTGATTAAAAATGTATCAAAAAATTAATTAATTGGGACTTTTATTTTGTATGGATCCCTGATTAATTTTGTAATTTATAAATGTTCATTTCTTATAATATGCACTACTAATAAAACTGAACACTGTCTACTAGTTTGGTTAAATTCAATTGACGTTACCAACACTGAAAATAAACCCAGTTAGTTTTAATACAAGATAACATCTGCCCGGTGTAAACGGATTAATATCTTAAACGGATGGGGCTCTTAACACTTTCAAAGACAAGTGAGATTTAGGATTACCCTACTTTAACTAATACTTTCATCATTTTCTTATAGAAACCTGCTTCTTCCTGACGGAATTCCAATGGAACGTCAACGGGCCAGATTCATTGTGAAGGTCCACAAAGCTGATGGTGTGCCGAAGATGAATTACTCTCTACTGGCCAACATGAAAAAAGCCTTCACAGGAGAAAGCCAGGATGTCGCGGATCCTTACGTCCAAGTCTGCTTCGCTGGAATGGTCGTAAGTCTCAGATTACTTAAGTAGTACCTTTAGTCAATTTTGTGGGTGTACTAATTCTAATGATTATGATTCTGTAAATACATGTGTTTTATGGTCGCGAATCGTATTTTGATCAAGGTACAAACTGACACTAACCTGCAAATAGCTAAAAACCTAAGAAAATTTGAATTCCGCGGGCTACCACTGCGGATTATGGGGTTTTTTTGGTAAGGCCTGAATTGCATAATTATCCTTAAGTACTAGGAAGTGGTGAAGGGCGGGCGTATTTGGGGTCTGTCTTATCTAATTTTGACGTTCGAAAAGTGCTGATTCTCAGCCTAGTTTGAATAAATGACTTTTGAATGTGAATTTGGTTTTGATTTCTTAATTGTGGTCTTTCAGCCAATCTATCTATATACATATACATAAAAATCAATTGCCGTTCGTCAGTCTCGCAAAAACTCGAAAATTACTCGACTGATTTGAATATTTTGTTTTTTGTTTTGTCCGCCTCAATACTGGGGTGGTTTAGGAAGAACCCAAGGGAATAGCAGGAAAATCTAATTTTTTATAAAACGAAACCCAAACTTTATACAACGCGGCCAATATTATCGATCTCACGTGGTACGAAGTTCACCGGGTCATCTAGTTTTGTAACTTTAATATTATATTGTATACATTATCATTTAGGTGTTGAGAGTCATTACAGGAAGTACCCAATTAATGAAATGTCATGAGCAAACAGTACGCACGACTCCGTCATAATTTTAGGGAGGTGGTTGATATAAATCAAGAATAGTAAACACCCGACAACACTACCTTGCGGAATCGAATTTTTAATGTATTCATTCGAACGCTGAATTCCCCAGTGTCATGATCCCAATGTTCTATTTGTACGAATTGTTATCGGTTATGTAGGTAAGATACGAACCACTCATGAGTTATTCCTCCGTGTAGTTTTTCGAGTAATATCTTTTAAAGTATTCCAATCGCGTATCTTTTATTATTTAAAATGTTAATGTTTTTTTAATTGTTGAGTAAATTAAAGGACATCGTCGAAAATGGCCCTAACACGCAAAGTAAATTTCCTTCGCTGTCGATTCTGGGGCGAATGATGTATGAATGCAGAACAATCTCCTTTATAGCTATAATCTAGTGGATCTTTTTTCCGAATAACCATTTTGGCATTCATCGAAAACAATAAACTTATCAGAAACTCGTTTGCAGATTTTTTCGATTTGTTTATGATTTCGGTACTAGTGCAATCGGATAGTAATTATTTGAATCTGACTTGACTGACTAGTTTTGAACAGGTTTTGTTGTAGATTTTTTTAACGCGTCTGGGAATATGCCTTCAGAATGATGAATTCATTGGTAAACTGGTAATGCCAGTTCCTCAGCACACGTTTTTATTAACATAGATCATCTAATCCGCGACAATTTTTTTTATTTTTATAATTGGCATCTTGCTGGTCAACCTAGGAGGTTGTCGGCTGCTTAACCGGACTATGCTGTGGCTGCCTCAATAAATTAAGGCCTCCAGGCAGGGCATAAAACTTAGAAACTAAGCAACTACACACTAAGGACACCCCCTGTGGGGTACGGACCTCGGCTTAGGGCGTCGCTGGAGGACAGCAAGGGACAGGCTGGATCGAATTTATATTATTATTAGGGGAATTTAAAGCTACAGGCTCAGCGGCGCGGGCTGGCTCGAGTAAGGGTGGGGATGGGAAATCCGTGACTAAAGCCTTTGAGATTTATATTGAATTATATGAATTATTATATTTTTTATTTCCTGCGTTGTAGGTGGATATAAAACATTGTGCTATACGTTCGTCGGAGCCCAGGTCGGCCGCGCGGCCCTGAGTCCCCTACTCCTCCTTGTTTGTCCTACTGATGCGAAAAAATCATTGAATGAGTTAGAAACTTGTTTTGGGTCGGACGTAAGTTCGACGTACGACGACGGACGTATTTTGATTAGAACGCTGTTGTATATGAACATGTTTGAAATCTCTAGTTCCTGCCAAACATTGTATGGAACATTGACAGGAACTAGAGATCCCAACATGTTTTGTTGTGAATATTTCGCTAGTGCAAACGCAGAGTTAGTACAGGCCCTGGGGCGGCTGTCTCGACATAGATAGCGATCGCTATACGACCGAATTCGGTCGCAAACTCGTAATGGCGTACCAAAACGCGCGCGACGAGATTGACAAGCACGTGATTTTTTCGTACTTGTCAAGCACTTTTGACCGTCGAGAGACGCCATTAGGACTTTGGGACCGAATTCGGTCATATAGCTGAGACTGCCGCCCCAGGACCGTTAATTAAGAAGTAAAAATTCTTAACAACCGTTTATTTTTGCATTAAATTTTAATACCTCTTGTCAACCAATCTTTTCATCTAAAACTGTATAGTTAAACTACTATAATTACCCCGGAATAGCTTACAGACACATTTTGAGAACATAAGGGACCGTAAGTACCATGTATCAGCGAACAGAATTAGACCAGCACCCTAATTACGTAACACACGATCAATCACAATCTGTTTCATTTTGACAGTTCAACAACATTCCTTGCGATATTTACGTTGTTGAGCAGACAAATTTCTCGAACTTATGAATTCAAATTGTGATTGATCGTGTGTTATTTGTTATTGAATCAAGAGAAAATAGAATTCGTCGAATAAACCTCTTTTCCAACATCTCTTGCAGAACGGCTAACTTCAGCAGCATAAGCTGTCAGAAAAATCCGTCACTTTACTGATGTAGATATCGTGAGGCTAGTCTATTTTAGTTCCTTTTATAGTATGAGTCTTACGGTATTTTACTGTGGGGTCTACAGACATCGAGTCAATTTTTATTCTGCAAAAAAGAGCGATCATCTATATTATCGCCTCAGGCGCGACTCTCTAAGGGAACTGTTTAAGGATATTAACATCATGACTGTAAATGGTTTAATTGAAATAAATGCTTTGAGTTTGAGTTACGTAATTAGGGGCACCCTAATTACGTGGCACTACAATCATTTATTTTACATAAACGCATTTAACGCTAAACATATTCAAAACATAATTTTGTTTCTGACATCTGCCGTTGATTGACATAAATAGAACGATGTTTTAATCTCGTTTAGCTCTAAACATGTTAAGTGATTTGTGGTGTAAACGGGCCTCAGTAATCTATTCAGGCGCCGTAGCACATTCATCCGTTTATCCAATTTCAGCCTTAAGGCCTATTCTGATATTAGCGATATCACTGTCGCGTTCAGTAGCGATACTGGGGCTTCAATCTCGACATAGATAGCGATCGCTTTACAACCGAATTCGGTCAAGATTAACGTGGTTATCAAGCAATTTTGACCGTATATCAACCCCATCTCAGGACTGAGTGCGAATACGGTCGTAAAGCCATTGCTATCTATGTCGAGTACTGTAGTCTCGAGTCGTCACTTTGGACCAGTATCGCTACCGAGCGTGACAGCGATATCGCTTATATATCTGAATAAGCCTTTAGCTCGACTTAACCATAGCGTAATGTTAAAAGTGCGGAAATCTTTTTCCATTTTGTTAAATGATAAATGATAATTTACTTTCTGCAAATCGGTTCAAAAAACACTTTTGCACGTCAAAAATAACTTATGTTTTAAAACTAGATGAGTGCGGTGTTTCCTATCCAACTACTCTGAGAAGAAAGACCGAAACAAACTCAGAGGTCGCAGTCTCTTTTAAAGCCCAGACATAATCTTGGTCAGGCCATACGAGGACCATGCCGCGGCAGTAATAGAAAGGAAGAAAGAAAGAAAAAGTATTTATTGAGACTCGCACAGGAAATCACACAATAAACTAAAAACACACTAAACATAAATAAAAAACAAGGTAACATTCAAGAATCGTCGTGAGATCGTGTTCGTTTAATCGTGTAGCACAACGCAGAACTTTTAAGGAGCTAAACGAGTCAACGAACAATCATTAAGAAAGGACTTTTGGGTAGAAAGTACTTAAATATCAGACAATCGTTAGAACTAACTGCCTTTTATCCAAAATATGCATAATCAGTCCTCAGACCAAATAAAAAAACAAGACATCGGCGCTGTCAACAGTGACGTGAGGCGGTTTCGAAAAACATGTGCACTTAGTGAGGTGTAAATTGATTGTAAATTTGTGCGTGTGAGTGTGTATGCACAGAGCGAGGAGTAGTTTCAATATGCTTCACTGTATTGTCCGCAGCGCTGTCTTGGTTTTTTATTTGGTCTGGTCTTTAGCCTATAATGTTCCCACAGCTGGGACACAGGCCTCCTCTCGGTGAGCCATAATCCACCACGCGGGCCCAGTGCGGGTTGGTAGATGTCACATGTCTTCGTATTTTTTAGTTCTAGGATATATGCCGGTTTCCTCACGATGTTTTCTTTCACTGTTTTGAGAGCAGCGGTGATGAAATAATTTACATATAGTAAAGTGCCTGTCTAGGTTCGAACCTACGACCTACAAGTCGTAAGTCGCAGCCGTTACCACTAGGCCGCCACTGCTCTGCTCACCAAAATATGGTCCACACATAATTAAAATAATAATATTACAATAAATCTATTCCAGGGAGCGACATCCGTGCGCAAGAACACCTACACCCCAGTCTGGAACGAGCAGATAGTGTTTACTGAGATGTTTCCACCACTGTGCCAGCGCATCAAGCTGCAGCTGCGGGACTACGACCCCGTGCACCCCAACATCATTGGCACACACTTCATCGATCTGAAAACTATCTCCAATGATGGCGACAGAGGTTAACAATGAGATTTTATTTTGAAAATTATTTTTATTTCTAAAACCTCGGTCACACAAAGCACAACGAATGTTCGCCGCGAGTTGAATTCGCCGCGAGTTGAATTCGCCGCGATTAGAATCTTTCGCTGTGTGTAACAGGGTACTCGCTGCGAGTAGCCATTCCGCTCAGGGCGCCGCGCTGTCGAAATCCGCGTGTAGTAATTGCTGTGTGTGACAGGCAAGCAGCGAATACTCGCTGTGAGTAGCGAATTCACTAGCAGCGAGTATTCGCTGTGTGTGATCGAGGCTTGATTCTTATGTTAACTTTAGAAAGGTATACAGAGCATGTAACTCATCTTCGTGCCGCTTGGAGGCAAAGAATTCACTTTTAAAAGTATCGTTAGTAATGGTATGTACAAGTCTGACAAGTCTGGAGCCGACTGCAGGCAGCGGGAGCAGCAGCCGACGTGTCGTCGCGACACTACTGATTTCTAGTATTTCTATTAAATACCTTGCGTAGCTAGCGACACGTCGAAATACATAGAAACCAGTAGCGTCGCGGCGACGCGTCGCCTTTTGGTTGCCTGTTTATTTGGCTACGGACTTGTACATTAAGAAATTAGGTACAGGTCTTGTTTTCAATTTCCATTTATATTTTGCTTCGCAAGGTTTTTTATAACTCGAAGAATAATCGAAATTTCTTTATTACGATATTATGCAAATTTTATGTAACGTATAAACTTTCCCGAATAATTTGTCTAATTTGATGGTGAACACCGCATCAAAATTCGTTGCGTAGCTTTGAAGAACAACTCGGTCATACAGATAGACACGAAAAGCGACTTCCGTTTAATAGTACAGATTTAGATTTTACAGCCATTAAGTTTACCACTTCAGGATGATCAGGCTCAGGTCTGAATGCAGTCTCTCCGCAGACAATGGAACACCTTCCATAATGAGCCGCATGCCCTGTCACAGAAAAACGTGAGGATCGAATGAAATTAATTTAGGTCCAAAAGAACTTACTTCTTAATTAATTTTTTGACATGGATGCGGTATAAAGAAGCAGTTAGTTTACCTACATCATTCACAGAAGTCATGTCAGTGAGGCTGCGGAAACCAGAGCAAGAAGCGGTAGGCAAGCGGGGCGGTGCCGACGGAACAATTTTGTACCATTGCCGTCGCCCCGCTCGGACACCGCTCCTCACCGCTGTTTTCGTGCCCGCAGTCTTAATGTTGCCTACTTTAATAATACATATTTGCCTAGTGTCAATATTCAAATAATCCATTTGAATAATGAGTTAACAGACTATTTTTAACATTGTTATCTACAGGGAATTCGACAGCAAGCTTTTCATTTTATCGACCTAAAGTATGTTTCTGACCTACTAACATACGTAATCCATTGTGTTTATATCATTTACCTTTCATTTTATTCGTTTATTTGCATATGACAGGTTTTGTGGTCATTTGGAAGCAAGTGATTAAAAAATACAAGTGGTAGGTTGGCACATATTGTACTTGCTTTGTACAACCATCAGCGAATTTTAGAACCGGTGTTACCTACCATTATTTTCTCGTAGCGTTGAAAAACAAGAGAAATAGAGGAGGCCTATGTCGCAAGACAGCCTGACCTGGTAGCTGATAATGAATAACGAAAGGTACAACCATAAAATAAAATGTTATTAGTATTATGGAAATATTATTACTTGTTATACAATGTGAAATTTAAATCGTTTTCATCCTCTTAAGGGGTCATTGTACTCATCATTATGAACAATTTTCACTATGAGGCCAAAGCCGAAATCGCGAAAAAAAAATCTGCTGTTTCCTACATTATTACGAGCTTTGCGAACATAAATGTATGGAACAGCTGATTTTTTTTTCGCGATTGCGGTGTTGGTCCCATTTTTTTTTGTTATTCATACAGTCTTAATACAGGTTCATGTTTGTTTTGTACCATTAAACCATTTTGTAAATTAAATTTCACATTGTATATTAAGGTCAGAGGAAATAAAGGCTGTCTTTTTTTATATGATTAAAAAATAAAAGTGGTAGATAGGCACCACATACTTGCTTTATGCAACCATCAGCGAATTTTGGAACCGGTGTTACCATTATTTTCTCGTAGGATTGAAAAAAGATAGGTAAGGGTATACAATGATAATATCATAAAGTTTGTACTGTAGTCGTTTACCAGACATATTATGTCTGGTAAACGACTGTACAAACTTTAAGGTGGTGGCTGACTACGCCAGTTAGTTACCCTGCTTGAAAGTCTAGCTTACGTTACATTGTTGGTATGTCACAGTAAGATGGTTATAGCCGAGATATAGTTATATGCCTAGGAATATAGTTATATGAAAGCGGTTCATAACTGTCGGAGTGCCGTAATTTTGTTACTGCAATCAATTTCAACATACGTAGTTGGTGACAGTTCTATTAACCTAACCTAACCTATTTGGTCGGAGTGCCCTATTTAGTTATATTATTAGATCGTTCTCGTTTCATAGTTATATTCCTAGTAAGATAGTTATGAACCGCCTTCATATAACTATATTACGGTATATACCTATATCCCTAGGGATATAACTATATCACGGTATATACCTATATCCCTAGGGATATAACTATATCACGGCTATTAACATCTTACTGCGACAGATATACACTACACCTCAAGCCTACGTACTGTGTCACTGGTCTAGGTAGTGGTCGCAAGCGCTACTGACGAGCATGAGCTCCTGGGTTCGAGAGGTTGCGTGTTCCATTTGCAATTTCTTTCTCAGTAACAGGCTGGATTTTTGCTTGGTTGATTGCAATAGGACTTTGGCATAACTGGCGAAATGGGGGGAAAAGCATCTCTGCCTAACCTTTCGGGGAAAACAAGGCGTGAGGTAACATAACAATGTTACCTCAAGCCAAATGCACCATCACGTTGTCATCAAACCGGACTGATGACGTGTTCCAGGGTTCCTGCCGACATTCGGGCCTGCCTATATCTACATGTATGGGTCCACCCGCGACTACAGCATCCTGGATCAGCATGCCGGCCTCAACACCGGCATGGGCGAAGGAGTCTCTTACAGGGGAAGGTAACTTGCATACATTCTTTGTTAATTTATTAATTTTTTTGTTATTAATAGAGTGCATTCTGAAAGTGGGCAGCATCGCAAATAGATAACAAATATTAGCTGTTTTGATTAATTTGGCAATATTACTGTATGGAATTTAAAAATATGGCTAACTAGTTAACTAAAATATTGATTATGAAATGCAATAATTAATATCGTAACACCGAATATTTAGTTTTAGATGTAAAAAAAGTATTTGGAAATTTTCCAAATGCCTTTTTGACACCTCAACAAAAAAATTGTTTAATACTTCAGTTTTTTAAAAATCTTAATCATTTTTAACCTCAATAATAAATAACGAATAGTTTTAAAATTATGATACTCAATGCAAAATCTTAGCTAGTACTTCAAATAGGTACTGAAAGGCATTGTATCGAATTATAATGTACCTATCTATTTAGATCACAACATAAATGTAAAATGGTTTACCCGCCAGACGTTGTCCTGTCCAAACAATAGTTACTTTCAGTTTCCCCATTTTCTAAATATTCCAGGAAACTTTTCAGATTTTTCTTTTCTAACTATAAAAAACATTTTAAAACAAAAAAATACCAAATGGGTCCAGCCGTTCTCAAGTGATTCGTTTACCAACGAACAGCATTTAATTTGTATTTATATTAAACTATTTAATACTTCAGCCGTGCTATTCTGTAAACATCTCACCCTGATAGCTTGGGTGAAGTGAGCTGTCATTGCCCCTAAAGCTAGGGATTGACTATGGACAGCTCACTTCATGCTCACTTCACCTCACCACTCTTCACGGTGAGATGTTTACAGAATGGATCCACTGTTGCTTGACCGAAATCTTAATGTGAAGTGAAGTGAAGAAACTTCACTTCTTGATGTACCAAATGAACAACGTAGCAACTACTATTCTTCACAATAAACTTGTTCTTGTTATAAGTACATACATTATTATGTGCATCCGTCCTACGACACCGTGCACCAAAACTAACCAGAAATAAAAATATCCATTACAGAGTCCTCATTTCGATTCGTACCGAACTAATGGAAGGACTTGAAGGTCCTCTATCGGATGTGGAATTGGAGCCCATCCCACCGATCATCGAAACCAGCTTTGAGAGAAACGAAGAGTTCTTCCTCTTCACCAGCGTCTTTGAAGCCAATATGATCGACAAACGTCTTACTGACAAACCTTTGCAATTTGAACTCAGCATTGGTAACTCGGGAAACTCGTTGGATGGCCACCACGAGTCGGTCAAGAGACCACACGACTTAGAGGCTGAACTAGGTATGGATACATCCTGGCAAACATTCACGGAAAAACACAATCATTACTTACAACACCTAAATTATATCTCTTTAGCAACGGCTTATTATGCTTCTATTTCTATTTAATATAATTTAAAAAATCTCTTTTTCTAAAGAGTCCATAGTACCTCAGCTCAAATACATTCTTTATCACGCTCGCACACTACTGCTCAGGGACTGAGTGAGAGCGAGACTAAGCGGCGAGGAGAGGGCTCTAAGGCGCCGATAGTTTAGGTAATTTCTTTTTACGGTGATAATAATGGTAATTTAAAAATAATTAAAAACATGGTACCTGCTTTATATTTAGTTCAGTTATTATGCAAAGTTTAATGATCTAATATGTAGTAAGTAAGTTTTTTTTTTTAATACTAGCGGTTTATTGTTCCGTTTGGAGGTAACTTTGTAAATGTTTTATGTCGAGAATTTTTTATGGAATCGTGTTTTCGTCAAACAGTACCTAACATTAATTCTCAACTTTACCATATATTTATTTCAATATGAATGCTGCAGTATTTTGTTTCTAACGGAGGATCATGATATGCAGTTAGAGGTATTATGGACTCTTAAATAATTTACTTAATGAATATTTGATTGTTTAAAATGCTATTTTTGTCTAAGTGCACTTAAACCTTTAGATCGGCAAACTGTTTGCGAATTCCTGTTTAGGATTTTCTCATTTACTTATCAGTTATTTTTTGTTACTCATTACCCCATAATATTGTTGTTTTTAATTTGTTGAAGAAAAATAAAACGTTTCCATCATTATTTATTTGTTTTTATTATTCTCTCAGAACTGCTGAAGGTAAGTAAGCCATGTGCCAATGGTATTTTTTTTTTCATATGTTTATGTGTTATTTACTATTTACTCAGGACTCTTAGATGCTTGCTGAAAGG
The DNA here is from genome assembly GCA_914767755.1 of Agrochola circellaris. Taxonomy (NCBI): domain Eukaryota; kingdom Metazoa; phylum Arthropoda; class Insecta; order Lepidoptera; family Noctuidae; genus Agrochola; species Agrochola circellaris. Next base: position 18,452,549 of record OU611840.1, on the reverse strand, counting down.
ATGGTGTTTTTTTTACGTTACTGTAAAAGTACTGTAAGCCCTTCTTGTGCAGTAGGTACAGCCATGCTATTCTGTAAACATCTCACCGTGAAAACTTGGGTGAAGTGAGCTGTCTATAGTGTCAATCCCTGTAGAATGACAGCTCACTCCAAGCTCACTTCACCTAAGTTTTCACGGTGAGATGGTTACAGAATAGCACTGCAGGTTTATTATGCTTACGAATAGTTACGAATACATCAATGGTCAGCAGGCGGTTAATCTAATCGGGGAGAGAATAGCCTCAACTGGGCAGTGGGCAAGCCGCGGCTCTTAGGCCTAAAGTGCATTTAGTGCCGATGATTACGAGCGGAGATACGCGCGTGGGTATTAAGTTTTATTCAAAATTCAAACTATTTCAAAGATTTTCTTTCCAAAGTATCTTCACCATAAATTAACAGGACATCTGATCACAAATTAATAATTTTCTGTACATTTCAAAGTTATCCAAGGTTAATATGCTGGTCTTCATCATCACTTCATAGTCGATATGAAGATGATGATGAAGGCATCCTACTTCTTAGCAAGTTAATTTTAGGAAGCGTTGTGGAGTGAAAGACAGTGGAAGTTTTTAGGATTAGAAAAGTGTAAGTATTGAGACAATTTGGACACACAGAAAGGATTAGCTCTTATAAGAAATCTTAGTCGTTATAGTTTTAATATTTGGCTCTATTGTCTTATGTGTTTACCGACCACTGGACTGGGGCAATATCCCTTTTAAATGAATGCAAAATCTACTTCACTTATTACTTTTGTTGCATTTTTTCACCGGTACTTACCTAGAGCGGTTTTTAAACTTCTGTCGTCCTAAACAGATGAAATCAGCGCCGACACAGGGTACTGGCAGAGCACGACACAGCCGACGAAAGCGTCGTCCACCGACAAGAACTACTACTACTTGCCGTACTGGGACAGCAAACAATGTATGCATGTGCGCAGCATATGGCCCGACCATCGCCGGCGCATGTACAACTCCAACCTCATCGCTAACATCATCGAGAAATACGTCAGTATATTATATGATTTTAAAAGTGCGGGGTAATTCCGTAACACACTTACATTGATAATGCCTTTCGTTTGACAGTTCAACAACATTCGTTGCGTTATTCAAGTTGTAGAGCAGACGAAATTTTAAACATAAATGAAGCAATGGATTGAGAATTTCCTTCAAAATCTCAAAATCTGTTGGTCTGGTTGTGATTAAAAGTGTGTAACACAATTCGGGTACAGCAGTGCTATTCTGTAACCATCTCAATGTGAAAAGTTAGGTGAAGTGAGCGTGGAGTCAGCTGTCATTCCACAGAGATTGACACTATTGACAGCTCACTTCACCCAAGTTTTCACGGTGAGATGTTTACAGAATAACATGGGTCTGGTTTCTCTATTTCGAGATTATACAACAGATACATTTAAAAAAATGTGATAGTATTTGTTTAGATTTTTCTCCCAAATAATTTGACCGAATTTTATCCGGAGTTGGGCCTTTATATGCGTGGCAGCGGCCTGATTTTCATACTTAGAAAGAATGAGCATTTAACTTTGATTATTATCTTTTAAATTTCCATACGGGTCCTGATCCGCACTACTTAACCCTTAAACACTGAATAGCTAACACCAAAATCTGAATTTACAAATTCCAGGAGGAAGAACTCACCGACTGTCAAATAGCGATCGACGGAGAACTACTCCCGGACAGCACCAGCGTGCTCATGCTCAAGACTGCGCTTGAAGCGGTGAGCGGCGCGTGCAGCGCTTACGTGCGCCACATGACCAACGCACCCCCTTTGGGCAACACCAAGCTGGACAAAGAACGGCTGAAACTCTGCCTCTTTGAAATTGTAAGTAAAAAATTAAAAAATATTTTCACATTTACCTACATGAGCACTTAAGAAACGTCAGAAGCTAGGTGCACAGTTCCGATTGGTCGTTTCTTATGGAGATCCACGGATACCTACTCATTTAGAAATAATTGCCTTTTACAATGTTTTCATAAAACACTATTAATGTAAGATTGGTAGGCCAGTTAACAAGTAGGTACCAGGTAAAACAACGAAAATTGACAACAAATTGAAGCAGCTTCGGGTCAAAATTCGTTCGCGCCGATTGTGTCCAACTGGCACCAATTGTCGTTTGAATTCCCAATCATTATATCAATCGACGCACGCAGTTGAGTCCCGCGTCCCGCGCGGGGTTCACTTCGGTTTGGCCAAAGCCAGCTCATATTATGTAAGTTGGATGGGAATTGGTTTACTGGAATAGTAACAACCAGTCAAATCATTAGCATGATGATTTAAAACAGATTAAATTGATTAGGCTTCAAGATACCGGCTGGATCTGGACCTCCAGACAAGGATCCTAGGATGCCCTCACTTTAATAAGTGACCATCTGCAGATAGCAAATTTAATTTTTTTAAACTTCATAAAATACACTCGAGAGCAATGAATCCGGGTCACTTAAAGAATCCTAAAAATCTCGGAAACTAAAAATGCTAGGTTAATGCAATAAATTGTATTTAATAGACAATGTAATACTCCTTAAATGAAGGTATTAAAACTTCTTAGTTATTGTAAAGTTATATCATAAAAAAATCAAATTTGAAAAAGGGCCACTTTCGAAGATGGAACTACGAAATTACAGCATTTGGTTTTGCTTTTGTTTGTAATCTGTCATTTATGTGGGTACATAAACCATGTTGATAGTGCTCTATATTCATTATTCAAGCTGAAATTATGTCGCTTACGCCTGAAGAATGCACCAGAATACTTACAATGCTGGAAACCGGCCGGAGTCAGCGCGATACAGCCAGGACTGTCGGTGTGTCGCTGTCAACAGTACAAAGAGTTCTCCGACGTTACGAAGAAACTGGTTCTAACCTACGCAGACCAGGAACGGGCAGAACCAGGTGTACCACAGCACGAGAAGACCGATACTTGGTGAACACCATGCTTCGAAATCGCTTTCTCACAGGAACTGAACTCACAAATCAGTTTCGACGCCTCGGAGGAAGTAACCCAAGTGCATGGACAGTAAGACGTCGGCTTGCTGAATCTAACTTAAAACCCCTTAGACCTGCAAACGGCCCTAAACTGGAGCATGGGCATCGTATTTCAAGACTAAGATATGCCCAGAGCCACGTAAATTGGAGTATTGAAGATTGGTCAAAAGTTATGTTCTCCGACGAATCAAAATTTATGCTCTACAAGCACGATGGAAGACACAGAGTGTATCGAAGACCAGGGGAAAGATTCAAGCAAGCATGCATCGAAGAAAAAGTACGGTGGTGGGTCTGTTCTTGTGTGGGCCGGAATTTCTTCTGAAAGTCGCACAGAGCTGGTGATCATAGAAAACGGCTCTTTAACTAGCGTAAGATATGTGGAAGAAATCCTCAATGATCACGTTGGTCCATTTATGGTCAATTTAGGTGAGGATGCTATATTTATGCATGACAATGCCCGACCTCATACAGGTAGGATTGTGAATGACTACCTTCAAGAGATGAACATTACTCGTATGGAGTGGCCAGCGCGCAGCCCGGATATCAACCCGATCGAGCATGCTTGGGACGAGCTAGGCAGATGCGTAAAACAACGAAACCCTCCCCCAATCACGCTTCGTGAGCTCAAAATTGCTCTCACAGAGGAATGGGAGAATATTCCCCAAAATCGTATAAGGAACTTGGTGTACAGCATGCCAAACCGCGTAAACGCAGTAATGGAAGCACGAGGAGGCAATACGAAGTATTAAAATTCAAGAAAATCGTAATAAAGTTCAAAAATTGCATGTTTCCTATTTTTGTTTTAAGGAGAGATCAGCAGTTTTTTTCTTTATGTAATTTTGTGTTAATAAAATGTATGGTGACTCATATTTTTTTTACTTTCATTTAAGGAGTATTACATTGTCTATTAAATACAATTTATTGCATTAACCTATCATTTTTAGTTTCCGAGATTTTTAACATTCTTTAAGTGACCCGGATTCATTGCTCTCGAGTGTATTATACATAGATTGCTAGCTGCGCCCCGCGGTTTCACCTGCATAAGACTCGATCCCATGAGAATAACGGGATAAAAGTATCCTATGTCCTAACTCAGGTCATGGTCTACCCATGTGCCGAATTTCTTCCAAATCGGTTCTGCCGTTTTAGCGTAACAAATAAATAAACAAACAATTCCACTTTCGCATTTCTGACGAGCAATATAATTTTAAGCCATTAACTTAACATTAAATATTTCCTAAACTAAGCAATATAGCTTCTTGACACCTATAAAACTGTTACCAATTTTTTTTTTTACTTCATTTAGATTACTTGTGTGGTTTAGGAGACATTATTTAGATACTGATGATTTGGCACTTTGCAAGTGGGTTCTTTTTGTGCTTGTTAGTGTTAGTTAGGATGGCAACATGCAGTCTAACCAATGTATTATTTGTAATCTACAGGATCAAATTGCCTCCATGTCTAAAAGTCTAAGGGCTTTGATCACCAAACATTCGATTAAAGAGCGCCTGCGCACCGCTTACTCATACTTGGACAAACTGAAACATCTTTGTGAAGATGTAAGTATTACTTTTATAGCCTTTTTCACCACTTCCACTCATTATATATTCCGATTATCTTATCCAGCAAATAATTGAATTACCTAACTCATTAATTTTATTGTTTAATTTATCTGGTAGATAACGCCTATTCGGAAGCTGTAGAACAAGCACATAATGGGGGAGTTCGTTTCGCTACTTGTTCTTCCCAGCTAAAACACTTGAACTTGTGAAGGGTTGACGTTATGGGGGCTGTTTTATGTAATTTTGACGTTCAAAAAGTGCTGACTCCCAGCCTAATTTTAATAAATGACTTCAAACGCGAAGCTTTTTCTATTGGCATCCGAATATTATTTTCCTTAGGCACCTGTGTCCGACCATGACTCCGCAAGTCCCGTTGCGGTGACTCCTGATATGCTCTAAGACTGATTTCACAGCAGTCCGAGAGCAGCCGGTACGGGCTCCCGGAACGGAGACACGCGTGAGGCGCTAGAAGATTGTTTCACAGCGTACGGGTCTACCGGACAGCTGTGAATCCAGCCTAAACGACTTCCGACGTCCCTATAGCAAGATGCGTGTCACTTGAGCGTGTAGCTTGTTGCAACACGGTTAATATTATTTGGTTTCGGTTCCAGGCCCAGCACGCATTGCCAGACATATTCATCTGGATGATAAGCAACGGAAAGCGCTTAGCGTACCAACGTATCCCGGCCAGGGATATTATCTACTCTGATTACATTGACGAGTCCGGGAAATATTGCGGCAAGATGCAGACATTGTTCCTTAAGGTAAAGTAACCAAGGATTGTGTAAAAAGGGAGTAAATATGTCTAACATCCGTCATGTTAACATATATTTACCATATAGAGGATGAGTAAAAAATCGTGTATCTAACGAGACAGGGCGATAGTTGGGGTTATTTGTAGTAAAAAATATCTCTGTGGCAGAGAGAGAATTAGAGTAAAAGTGCCAATACTAATAAATCATGGTACCCACTGTCATAAAAGCACTTTTGTAGTGATGATAGATTTCCTAGAAGTAACTAAAAACCATATATTGTTTTAAAATATGTACCCATTTTAAAGAGACTTTTAAGCCCTGTATATCGATATCAATTACCTAATATTCTCCATATTAGAGAAAAACATATTGCGCCAAAAACTAAGTATCATGCACCAGGGTTGGCAGAAGAAGATTGCCTGTATACATTTATAATACATATTTAAAATCTGTAGGTACAATTAAAGATATTATACCTGGGCAACCGAGCTCTGCTCGGGTGAAAATACAGAAAACGAATTTTCCCAGATCGGAGACCTAGCTAAATCGATTTTTCGCATCCGTAAACCCCTATATGCAATTTTCATCGAAATCGAGCCGTTTTCGAGACCATGATTACAAATATATATATATACAAATATTGCCCGTTTAATATTTTATGATTATGGACATTATTTTAATTTCAGTGGCCAGGCAAAAAGTCAATAATGCCGAGCGGATGGTCGATTCCAGCTAAGATCAGTGTATACCTGTGGCTCGGCATCCTGCAAGATAAGAAACATTACATCGATGGACTGCCTCAGGGCTATGAAGTCAGCTCGGAGTTGAAAAATGCTGATAAACTACGGTCGAATGCCCCGGCTACCATCTTTTACGCCGAAAAACATGTAAGTTTAACGAAACCTATTCAAGCTGCTTGCCAAGATTAAATTAGAATAATAAAATAATTTGTTGTATGTTTCAGAACTTCCAAATGCGGGCCTATATTTACCAAGCCCGATCGTTGATCGGATCTGATTCGTCTGGTCTGTCTGATCCATTTGCCCGTATCGTTATCGGTGAATCCACCGCACTCACACAAGTTATCGATGAGACCTTGAGCCCCACTTGGGATGAGCTACTCGTGTTTGATGACGTGCTGCTGTATAGCACCATCGAACGAATAAGAGCTGATCCACCCACAATCGTCATCGAAATATTTGATCAAGACAAAGTCGGCAAGTCCGAATTTATAGGTCGGACTTTAGCCAAACCTCGCATAAAAGCTTACGAAGATGTGCAAAGAGGCTCACAAAATTTGCCATCTTTAGAGTGGTATGAAATCACACGCGGTGACGATCGAGCTGGAGAACTGCTAGCTACATTTGAAATGCTTGAAATACCTCCGAAACAGAACTCTTCGATACTTCCCGATCTGCCATCACCGAGGGAGGGCAATGGCAAGCCACCCATTGATATCAACAAGGGTCCGATCCTCCCCGTACCTAGAGGGATTCGTCCAACACTATCAAAGTATCGCATTGAAGTATTGTTTTGGGGATTGCGTGATTTGAAACGGATCCACCTTCTGACGGTAGATAAACCACGTGTTGATATCGAATGTGCTGGCAATATACTGTGCTCGACTGTCATACAGAACGCGAAACGCAATCCCAACTTTACAAATCCCATCAGGTATGTTGATGTAGAACTGCCAGACCAAGATTTATACAGACCTCCTCTTACCATCCGTGTGGTGGATTGTCGCAGCTTTGGAAGGATCACTCTAGTAGGAACTCATACAATAAATTCTATTCACAAATACATCTATACTCCGATGAGCAAGCGCGAAAGAGACATCGAGGATAGGAAAAAATCATTGATTCCTTTACAAAACATTGATTTACGAGCTAACTGCATCATCCCAGACGATGCTTTTACCATCGAAAATGAAAAGGAAAGTTGTCCATTATTAGTAAGGGATGGTAAGGGAGCTATTTCTTATGGTTCAGGTCAGTCACAAGCCATGCGAAAGAAGTTTAACAAAAGTGAATCCATGAAAAAGCGCAAGGCTAGCACGGAGTCAGCGCTAGATGATGATGAGAGAAGTAAAGATTGGTGGACTAAATACTTTGCCTCAGTAGAATCTATGATCGAAGAAGAAAAAGAGGCCAAAAGGGAGAGGCAAGGTTTCCTGCAGCCATCCCAAGGGGTTCAAATAGCTGAGATACGATCACCTCGAGTCGAGGAAATACACTCTCCTAGATCAGACCGTGATAGAGAGCGTGACAGAGATAGAGAAAGGGAACGAGACAGAGATCGAGACAGAGAGCGTGACCGAGAACGGAGGAGAAGACAACCAACCTCACCGAAAATTATAATCAGTCCAAAAATGGCTAAGAAAAATGAAATCCCGCGTTCAGCACTGACTAAAGTAAGTTGGGATCGGTCGTTCCATTGTTCCATGATTTTTGATTGAATATTGTCAAAAATTAATTTTGTTTCAGATATACCCACATGAGCTGGAAGCTGTGCCAGAATACGATGAATTTAAAGAATGGCTCCATTCCTTCGAGCTCTACAGGGGAAAGAAGACTGGAGACGACTCTGATGATGAAAACCGAGTCGTAGGAGTCTTCAAGGTACGTATTGTGTAAAACTAATGCTTCTGAATATGAATACGTACTGTTGTTTTTCATCTTATAAGTGCTCGTTCTTAATGTCACGTGATCACTTTCTGCTCTAGGGCGCTATCAAAGTATACAAATGGCCTCTTCCCCGAGGCATTGATGACCACACCGTAATGGGATTTGATCCGAACTTTGGATTCTTCCAAGGCGTTCCGAATAACGAACCCATCCACGTGCTTGTCCGCGTATACATTGTAAAAGCCACTGATTTGCATCCAATGGACCTGAATGGAAAAGCTGACCCTTATATCGTACTACATTTAGGATCAAAAAGAATCAGTGACAAAGAACATTACGTTTCAAAGCAACTGAATCCAGTATTTGGAAAGTGTTTCGAGATAGAAGCAACATTCCCGCAAGATTCGTTGCTAACGATACAAGTTCTAGATTGGGATTTACTCGGAGCTGATGATTTGATAGGAGAAACTAAGATTGACCTAGAAAATCGTTTCTATAGTCGACATCGGGCTACCTGTGGACTGCCGATGAAATATGAGGAGTAGGTGTTCTTTCATTACTTTTTCTATAATCAAACAATAATACCCTTACTAACCCATCAAAATGTTTAGGCAAGGCTACAATCGCTGGCGGGACGCGATGAAGCCAACACAGATACTAGCAAAGTTATGCAAAGACGGCAAACTGGATCCTCCTATCTACGAGTACGGTCGTGTGAAGGTCGGTCGTACGGTCTTCAACATGCCGATGAGCGACACCGAGTTGTTCTCCAACCCCGACACCGTGGAGGAACAGATGGCACTGGTGGTGCTGCGCCGCTGGCAGGAGGTGCCCAGGGTCGGCACACGACTGGTCACCGAACACATTGAGACCAGACCCTTGTATAATCCTAGCAAACCTGGTAAGGAGAGAGGTATCTGATTTTATATGTTCTTATGAGAGGTCTCTGATTTTATATATTCATATTTATGTGGCTAAATAATAACAGTTACACGGGTAGATCGAAGGTTAAGCTACTTGCCGCGGTCGGTTCGTGGATGGGTGACCATATATATATAGATTCATAATATACCGGGTTCGTGCCTCGGAATGCACGTTAAGCCGTTGGTCCCCGTGTTATTCATAGATCTTTGACAGTCGTTACGGGTAATCAGAAACCCAAAAAGTCTGACAACCAGTCTTACCAAAGAATATCGTTTTACCTAGTAACTGGGTTTGTCAGGTCAGATAAGTATACTGGTATTCAGCTGCTTCCGGTTAGACTGGAAGCCGACCCTCAACATAGTTGGGAAAAGGCTAGGCAGGTGATGATGATGATTCTAATAGAGCATTAACTCAAAAAACAGGATTTCTTTTATTTGAATAGATATTTACACATTAATATCAAATCAATCTTGATTTGATATTTATGTGTCCTGAACATACCTTTACCTACCAACGTAGTACCATGTATCATGTGAATAAATATCTTTGTCTTTATCTTTGAAAGTAATTTGGTTAATAGACTGATTAGAGAGGATGAAGGCTACTTACTTTCCCAAAAGCTGCGTACAAACTTGAATAAAAACTGTCTTAAGCTAGACTATGCCTCGATAAAAACAGTGCTCTTGCGCCTACAACAACTAAACCTTCTGAACTCTGTGGGTTTTATTTATAAACGTTGCTTAAAGTTAGGTAATGATTAGCGACTGTTTAACCAAACATTTTGACGTTTGAACGTCACTTAACTTTAACGCCAAATAAACCCCTGTATGTTTTATGCCGTCGAAAACCATTACACAATAATTATTCCTATTGAGCATATTTTAACAATGTAACTTACTTTTTAACTATCAGGTATCGAACAAGGCCGTCTCCAAATGTGGGTGGACATGTTCCCCATGGACATGCCTCTCCCAGGCCCTCCAATGGACATATCCGCGCGCAAGCCCAAGTCCTATGAAATGAGGGTCATCATCTGGAATACTGACGATGTGGTGTTGGAAGATGACGCCTTCTTCACAGGAGAGAAGATGTCAGACATCTATGTTAAGGGGTAAGACACACGGTTTTCATGTACTGGAATATTTTATGGACTTTTAAGACTAGGTACTAGGTACCCTACACCGGAAATTTCAAAGATATGTGACATCTACCCACCTGCGCTGTGCCCTGCTATCTCTCACAGAGAGGAGGTCTGTGTCCCAGCAGTGGGACGTGATAGACTGATTATGACTATCCTATAGACATAAATTTGACATTTACACCCCACACACACACGTCACACACACACACACATCACTCACACTCACCCTCACTCTCTACAGAACGCAATAGTAATTTAAAATCTTTTATTAAATTTTTGTTTTTTTGTTCTTGTATATTTGTAAAACAACCTTTTATAATGCATGCCTTAACTATAATGTGTCTCAGTTTTGTCTATTATATAATCTCTGTAAATTGAGAGTTCTGACTCTTGTGATACAGGAACTTCTAGTACAAGAACCAGGGCTACACAGATGTTTGAGTCTGAGAAGTGAAAAAAAAAAAAAAAAACTATTTATCCTCAATTTCCAACAAAGTTCTTGGTTTTCGCATACTTGTCGCGGCATCTACATCGCCACATACGAACTACGCATCAAAGACCTGACGTCACACAACATCCTGATGTCACAAATCCTGCATCGCGCAATTAGAGTTTACCGCGCGATGGACATATATACAAACTCCCAACTTCAATCTCTGGGCAGCCAGACAGTCAGCAGGTGGGGTGCAGGTGGGTGTGGCAGTCTGGTGTCTGGGTTACCCGCCAGATATGACACCCGTCTGGTCGGAGGATCCTCCCTTTTCTATGGTGGATGAGTGAACTTTACACCCTGTTCCTCATACTCCTAAATACTAATACTATAACATATAACTACTTGTCATAGCCAGTCATATTGAAATTCATGAAAAACTCCACCAATCTTGCTTTAGATACACTTGACTACTGATTCAGATTTTCAGATGTACATGGACATGACAAAACCTGTATGTGACAAAACGAAAAATTTATACATTTCTTTATCATCGTCATCTGCCTAGCCTTTTCCCAACTATTACAACGTATTATACATGGAGTGACTGCCTATCTGACCATCCATTTCTTTATAGATGGGTAAAAGGTCCAGACGACTGTCAATCCACAGACATACATTACCGCTCTCTGACTGGAGAGGGCAACTTCAACTGGCGTTTCATATATCCATTCGACTACCTGGAGGCCGAGGAACGTATAGTGATATCTCGGAAGGAGTCTGTCTTCTCCTGGGATGAAACCGAGTGCAAGATACCGGCGCGGCTCGAGTTACAAGTGTGGGACGCAGATCACTTCTCTGCTGATGATTTCTTGGGTAAGTTACATAAACTCACGACATTTTCCACTGAATTATGTAGAAAAGATAAATACCACTTGATCCTATATTCTTGTTGATTCGTACGAACACGACGCCCATTTGGCATCGGGTCATAAGGCTGGTTTCACAGCCGGTTTCACAGTTCCGGGAGCCCGTACGGGTCTCCCGGACAGCTAACGGAGACACACGTGAGGTGCCAGAACATTGTGTCGCAGCGACGCGAATTGATCCGTACGCGACCCGCTCCGGGTAGAGCCTGTACAACGTGTCGTACTACTCCCTCGTTTCAGAGCACTGCGGGCGCTACCCGTACGGGTCTCCCGTGTACAAACGGCGCGAAGGAGTCTCCCTGACGGCTGTTAAACCAGCCTAAGAGTATTTTGAAGAATATCTATCACCATAAACCTGGCGTATTTGCTTTTCCGCCGACATCTCCCTAACTTGCTTAGGTTTTCAGCATCTCCTTCATGCAATGGGTAAAATAATGAGATATAATAATGTCTTAAAAGAAGCATTCAAAGATTGGAACTACATAGTTACCGCGTACCCAATTGTAACTGGTTCTTCATTTCAGGTGCGATAACACTGGACTTGAGCAGATTCCCGCGCGGAGCCAAGTCTTCCAAACTCTGCACTCTGGACATGCTGCAGTATGACGGCTCCGTGCCGATGGTCAATATCTTCAAACAGAAGCGCGTCAAGGGATGGTGGCCATTTTATATCAAGCGTGATACCGAAGAAATGGAACTGACTGGCAAAGTGGAAGCTGAGATTCATCTCCTGACCCGAGAGGAGGCTGATAAGGTGCCGGCTGGACTCGGCAGGAATGAACCGGACCCCTTGGATAAACCCAAGTAAGTATGAATACAAGGTGAAATTTAATTCGTTTGCAAAAAAAAATCTGCTGTTCCCCATTATAACGAGCTATGCGAACGTAAATATATGGAACAGCTGATTTTTTTTTTGCGATTTCAGTGTTGGCCCCATAATGATGAGTACAATGACCCCTTAAGAGGATGCAAACGAATTCAATTACACATTATATACAGGGTGGATTTTAGACACGGGGCAGTAACGGCAGATACCTTAGGCGTTGTAGCTACATGAAAACTGTCTTAGGAGACAGACCCTTAACTTTTCGAGAGATGTTTTCACAATTGCACTTGTACGTACCCGACCGTTATGTGTGGAGGCGACGGCCCCCGCCACTGCTGGTCGTACCATCAGCCAGGAACAACTTGCTGGCTAAAACCCCTCTGACTCGAGCAATACGCACCATCAATTATATTCAGGTTGAAATTGATATATTTACATGTTACTGGGGTGAATTCGCAAAAGTACTATTGTTTACATTATGTTATAAACAATTGATCTAAGTATATATTTGCTGCTTTCATTTTCTTTTCTTTTTTTCTTGGTGTGTGTGACTTAGCTATCGCATTAGGTTAAGACCTGCCATGCTATTCTGTAAACATCTCACCGTGAAAACTTGGGTGAAGTGAGCTGTCAATAGTGTCAATCCCTGTGGAATGACAGCTCACTCCATGCTCACTTCACCTAAGTTTTCACGGTGAGATGTTTACAGAATAGCACTGCAGTAATGATAGTTTTTAAGGCATTTAAATAAATAAATATGGGACATAACGAAATGTGGATGTACCCTCTGCCTAAACTTTCTGGCAATTCAGGTGTGAAGTTATATGTCGTGTATTGTAATAAAAAATTGTGTTCTGTTTTCAGCCGCCCCGATGCGTCGTTCATGTGGTTCCTGAACCCGCTGAAGTCGATTCGCTACATCGTCTGGCACAACTACAAGTGGACTATCCTGAAAGCATCCATCGTCATCATTCTGGCTGTGATGATCCTACTGCTCGTATACGCAGTCCCCGGATACACGGTCAAGAAACTCTTAGGAGCTTAAAAACCTTAATAATAGACTACAGCTGATGATATATGTTCAGTTCAGTTAGATTAGGTTTGATGTCTACATATCACGAAAAAACTCGAAAAATCATAAAAATAGGTATATATTTTAATTCATAATACAATATATAATAAACAGAGTATAATATAGAGATAATTAAAAGTATTTGTAAATTTAGATTTAAAGATAATTCTAATTTTTTGTTAATTTCGTTATACTTTTCAACATTTTCCCCTCTCTACTATAGTTTTAACAATATTTTCTACGACCTATTTTTACTAATCAATATTTGTTTTATAATCAATCCCCATTTATCTAAACGTTTCTCGATCCATTTTTTCGTACATTCAATAAACCATACCACAGAATAGTACAGAAGGCGCGCTCCGCATTTTAGGTATGAAGCTACAAGTACGCGCCGGGCTCGTGTTGTCGGGCCAATTCACTGAGCGTAAAATAGTCAGAAGATTATAATATAAGAGTTACGCGATAGAAAGAGAGGCAACTTCTAGGTGAATATAACTGTAGGTAATTAGCGCTGTGCGACCTGAATTGCACCATATTCTGTCGTAGCAAGAGTCGCTTTTTATTTAAATTATTTTGCGGAGTGAACCATCTATATTAATCTATGGCCATACATGAATTGTGAACATCAAGGGTTACTTCTTAGATCACTCTCGAACTTAATAACACACTGGGAAGTATTATTTCCACAACCACTTCTGCGTTACCTATTACTTAAATTTCAGCTTCTACATTTGATACACATTCTATTACACAATAAGGCAGCACATCTCTGTTGGTCTGATAATGAATCGAAAGCAAAGGAATGGCAAAAAAAAACATAAAATTACAAAAAAAAATACATGACTTATAGGGTGGATTTTTGAGATAGGGCAGAAACGATAGCAACGAAACGGGATTTGTCGACGGTCGAATAGACAAAATGACAGATTGTGATTGTTTATCTGTCATTATGTCTATTCTTCCGCGCGTCCTACGCGGCCTGTTACCTTAACCGTTGTAGCTACAAGAAAACGGTTTTAGAAGACTGTCCTTAACTTTATGAGACATTTTGATCGGCATTTATTGTCAATTTTGCACCCTTCGGGTACGGAAACTTAAAAAGGACATTATCCGTTTTGGTCCAAATCCAATCCAGTAAAACAATCCGTCTAAAGACGGTTTCCCACGGTGCGTGATATAGCGGACGGACACGGACCAACCCGCACCGCGTTCGTGGTAACGCAAACATGTCCGTCGCGGAACGTCCGATCCGCGGCGGTGTCTATAGTTAGGTACACATCAATAAAAAAGGGAAAAAATACACAAAACAAACAAAGACCAAATAAAATATCCGATAAACATTTTATACACACTAAAACCATGTCCTTAGCAATAAAAACAAATTTAACCGTCAGAATAGATTCACTATTCTTTATTTATTAAATGGCAAGCAAAACCGCTGTCGACTATTCTGCCAATGTCTTAAGTGCATTGGAAAAGCAAGTGCGCATGATTAAATAATAGATTCACATTTAATCATAACAGTAGAAACTCATTTGGATATGTTTAATTTATAATTCTTTAAGACTATTATAAATTAAAAATAATATTAACAAATCACGACCAATGTTACATATCACAACACAACATAAGTTTCTAAACAAACATATGCAATACCTACATAGCCACATTCATAACGATAGGACACACATACCTCTACTCTATAATGGCTTATTAGAGTAGGGTTATCGGTGTCCTATCTACGGTGGTGAGGGACCATTCTCACCACCCTAGATGATGACACTTCTTTATTACCACTCTCCATCGATACTTGATAACACTGAATTCATAAACAATCTCTCTAACTACACAGATCAGGCATTTGTATATTAAATATTAACCAGAACAGATTATTTAAATACACTTTTTATTATTCATAGGTATAAAAACACAAATCACGATAATGCATGCATTCAACAAGGCATTATAACAACGTTTACGCCAGCAGCACACCTCCGCCGCGAAATGGTCCATGTTCCGCTACTCGAGTTCCGCTCCTCGAATTTCGCGTAGCGGAACATGACGCGAGTCAGTTGAATTGAACTACTGCGGTTTCGCTGCTATGGTTTCGCGGCGGAGGTGTGCTACCGGGGTTAATCAATTCCATATTATATTCATAAATTAGTTATACCATAGTCTATTATAAGGAAAATGTTATCTGTCAAATCATTATGCTCGTAACTATATTCTTCCGAGTCAATAAATATCGTCTTTTCTTTTGTCCTTCTTTCATATATTGAAAAACTGAATACACACAAGATTCCAGTAAAATGTTCTTGTGTCGATCTAGATTGACCCAAAAGCAATGCTCAAAAATTATATTATTCAGACATTTGACAGATAAGGTTAATTCTTGAACAACATAATTAATTATAAAGTGTATTATAATCAATATAATCGAATTCATGTATCATTTATTTAATCACTCAAAGAATATATAATCCTAGCTGTAAGTACAATGGCGTTTCATTTATCTTCTTTTTTTTTTCTTTCTTTTCTTTTTCTATGTCCCGCCCAGAAACAATATTAAGTACCTACCTTGAGCGCTGCAAATCTAATGGCAAAAATGAAAAGTAACTCAAACTTAGCGCATAAATTTAAAGTTGGCAAGTCGCTAATAGCTGTCAAATATTTACCTATATTGATTAATTTGGCAATATTACTGTATGGAAACATGAAATGTGGCTAACTAACTAAAATATTCATTATGAAATGCAATAATTAATATCGTAATACCCGAATATTTAGTTTTAGATGTAAAAAAAGTATTTGGAAACTTTCCAAATGCCTTTTATACACCTAAAATGGATACGACATCAATTTCAGTGGTTAATTGCAATTCATTTTTAATGTTCTAGTTCGCTAGTTAGCCACATTTCAAATTTCCATACAGTAATATTGCCAAATTAATCAAAAAAGCGAAATATTTGACATCTATTTGCGACGTTGCTAACTTTCAAAATAAACGCTCTTAAGTGTTACCACAGATGAATACAGATGGGACACATTTTAGGTATGAAGCTGCAAGTAGGTACGCGACGGGCTTGACTTGTCGAATTCAGTGGGCGTAACGTAGTCAGAAGATATAACAGTTACGTAATAGAAAGAGAGGCAACTTCTAGGTGAATATAACTGTAAGGTAATTAGCACTGTGCGACTTGAATTGCACTTTATTGTGTCGTAGCAAGAGTCGCTTCTTATTTAAATGATTTTGCGGAGTGTCCCAATTGTACTCATCTGTGGTGTGACCAAACAAACAATGCCTCAGTTATTTTAGAACCTTAATCATCATGAAACTAAGTACCTCAATACTGTGGACTGCTGGGTTAATTAATTTTCGGCAACATTCCATGAAAATGATAAAATGAACCAGGGAACCGGGTATCGGGGCCCCGTTAATCTCCATGACTGGCACCCTAATTGCTTAGCACGCGATCAATCACAATCTGTTTCATTTTGACAGTTCAACAACATTCATTGCGTTATTTACGTTGTTGAGCAGACAATATTTTTTTACTTAAGAAGCAAAGGATTAGCGATCTTTCTAAATGATTCAGATTACGATTGATCGTGTCTTTAGCTAGTTAATTAATTTTACCTAGCTACACACGTAATAGGTAGGTCACTGTTCTGTTTTTTGGAAAATTACATAGGTGCACAAACAGAGAACTCGGATGGCTACTAGCTGACAACTTAGGTAAGGCACGTCTGAATACAACATAACTAAGTATTTAGTACTAGTCTGACCAATGCTGCTGACTATGAATAGCCTCTTAACTCGGTTGTTTAGGCCCACAAGTCAATTCAGTAGAAATGTTGATAAGGTTTACCTATTTTTACAAGGTTTAGCCGTAGTCAACAAGGAACCCTTATAGTTTTGCCATATCAGTCTGTCTGTCTGCCTGACCACAGCTTAGCTCAGAGACTCTTATTACTAGATAGCTGTAATTTGGCATGGGTATACATATTAATCACGCCGACAAACTGGATTTTGTAACTTTTTTTAGGGTTCCTCCCCGTAACGTAAAGTGGGGATGTATTTTTAGACACCTCTGGTTTCTCGTCTATCCCATGTTGTGGGGTGTCGTTGGAAAGGTCGTTCAAATATATATTGTGAGTGTGCCAAAACCATGTGTGATGATGTTGTTTTTGCGTTAATCCGGTTACTCTCTTTGTCATAAATTTTTCAAGCACTTCTTGGCATCTGATGTAGTTGAAACTTGGCATACATAAACAGGGTCACATTAAATTATCTAGCAAAACTCCGCAGACGTAATGGGTATCGATATCAAAACACGACAAAAATACTGTTTGTGTTAATTGTTACAGGAATAAGTCGAGTTTATTTTAATTTTTTTATCCACTATGATATTCACCCAGCTTTTGCCTCATTTCATTCACTGGGTGTGCACTATGCTGCCAATTAGGCGCACTAGCAAGTAGCCACAACTTTCCGCGTGCTGACATGAATTCATCGTCACTATCAAGAGACAACATGTTCTTCTGAAGTAGGTAGAGTACAGCACAAACACGACTGAGCAACAGAGCTTTCAGGTGCGACTGAACCAATGTGTTCGCACCTCTATCCACGTAAAAATTGCGAGTATCGACATCGAGGAATCGAAATAGCGACCGCGGTCGCGAGCGTCTTCGGCATGTAATTACCCAAACAGCCTGCGCACACGATGCGTTGCAGCGACGGCGCGGCGCCGAAGCGGTCTCTGCGGCGTCCTACATCCATGGGCATACCATATCCCGGTGCGTTCCGGCGTCGCATTACACGTACACCGGACTTGTAGCCTGTGAGACGAGGCGGAGAGGGGTGTACGCATTGCGAGACTGGAGCGGCACCGCTCAGTTGTTTTTGCGTTGTCAAAAACACAGATGTTTGACAGATGACAATTTACGGCTCTTTGGTTTTACGACCGGCAATGCGGCGAAATCTTTGCGGTGCAACGCCGCAATGCATCGTGTGCACAGGCTCTTAGGCAGAAGCCGGTGTACTTCGGTTGAGCATCGTGCTGTCACTGCCCGTCAGTCAGATAGGAAGCGAGACAATATGTAACTTATTGAGAGTATTATGACGCTTATGTTAGGATTACAACAGGCATTTTGATAAATCTGCTTTTAACCCTCAAACTCGATCAGACAAGGAACGACTTGGCAAATGGCCGATTCCTACATAATTTATGGACTGTATTGGATCGATTGAATCTTTACTAATAATGAAGCAAAGACCTCATAGCTTTAGCTTTGCATAGTGGACCCTCCCATGTAGCTATCACAGCAAAAAATATAATTACGAATATATTTTTATATACCCTGGTTGGCAATAAAAAAAGTTACCATTGGTGAGCATAAAGATTCGTTTTTGTTTATAGCAATCGAGCATTAGTAGTAACGTCATCGGATATCTGTCTCTGATGAAGCTGACACAAATTCACAAGATGAAAATCAAACATGAGGTTCTGGGTTCAATTCCATCCGGGACGGCAAAGCTTTATTAATACTTATCATAATAGGATCCGTTAATTTTCCACATTTGAATTAAAAGCAAAATATTATCTAGACACAAAGTAGTTTTTCGCGTTTGTCTTTATGTCCGCGTGATTCTTCTAAACCACGCAACAGATTTTGATGAGGTTTTCACCATTGCTTAGAGAATTTATTCCGGAAGGTTTGAGTGTATAATACGTTAATATTAAAGTTACGTTTACCTAAGAAATTTCGATGTTTTGTCAAGTCGTAAAAACCGTGCGAAGCAGGAGCGGGTCACTAGTTAACAATAAAACGAATTGTTATCTAATATATATTTTTTATTATAGCTTATGTAAATCTACCAAATTTTTTAATAATTTGACAAACAAGTTATACTTATAAATTATTGTTGTCGTATTTACAGTTAACTATACTTATTTTAAAATTGCCTTGTAGTAAAGGGTAGGTATTGGGACCATTGTTATTTATTATTTACATAAATAATTTACCAAAAAATACAAAAAATAGTTGTTTTGTATTTTTCGTTTTTTTTTATCTTTATAAGTACCGGTCAACTGCCCTAACTTCGCCAGGCGTCCTATGTTTGCCTACAATGAAAAAGATGCAATATCTTTTTGATTTTACTTGTATGGCTATCGAAACTTTGAGTTTTCATAAAGAGCTTTAAGTTTCGATTGCCATACAAATAAAATGAAAAAGATATTGCATCTTTTTCGTTATAGGCAAACATAGGACGCCAGGCGAAGTTAAGGTAGTTGACGGTATAGAATGGACTAACTAACAACTAACAATTAAAAATTTAATTTCGATGAAACTAATATAATAGTGTTCCGCAATAGAGTTGCACAGTTTAGTGACATTAACATCAAATACTCAGATAAAAAACATAGACACTACACAATTTTTATGTTGACTCCTTTTCCAATTTAAACTGTAGTCAATATTGAGGGCGAATTTTACCAACGAAACTGAACGCGATCAGCACAGTTAAACCGCGTTCAAGACCTGTCAATTTGCCGAAAGGTAAAATATGGTGATACCAAGACTGTAATATACTATTGTTACATAAATGTAAAACATCTACTTAAATTTTTTACCCATATTTTCAAATAGTTAAATGATTTTGAATAAGTATGAATTTGAAACAAAATGTTATACAGATTTCTATGATTGTTTTTCTATTTCATCCTGAATTTTACTTAGAACTTCTTTAGCACTATTGTATATATCTTCAAATAACTCAGTTTGAACCACACGTTGAGCGCTCTCCCCAGCTTCACAATTACCGTTGCAATTTTCGGATTCTGGCATACTATCAGATTCGTATCTTTCAATTTTAATTATTTTTGTATCCCGTGAAACTGGCTTCTTTATGTCTGAATTTATTGTTGGTTCTGTGCTTCCTCTCTTGCGGGAAGGTGGAACAAGACATGGCTGCTCCATTGGCCAAAATTTGAATAGTTCTTCCGTATCCTGCAAAAGAGAAAAGAAACCATTAAATGTTTGAAAAGACGTTCTAGTTAATAGAAGATGTCCGTTGGAATATAGTGCTAATATACCTAGTACAATAACAAATACATTGGTATTAACAGATACCACCTCAAGATTGTAACGTAATTACTACATACATAAAATAATTTAATTAAACAATGTGAAATTGAATTCGTTTGCATCCTCTTAAGGGGTCATTGTACTCATCATTATGAACACCTTTCACTATGGGGCCAACTCTGAAATCGCGAAAAAAAATCTGCTATTCCATACATTTATGTTCGCATAGCTCGTTACAATGAATGGAACAGCAGATTTTTTTTCGGGATTTCAGAGTTGTTCACAATGATAAGTACAATGACCCCTTAAGAGGATGCAAACGAATTAAATTTCACAATGTATATTGTGATTAGGTACTTACCGATATACTGGAACAATCTCGCTAAGCGTTCCAGTTCAGTCTTCAAGATTGAAATTAATTCCGGTGATATTTTCAGTAATTATATTCAACAATTTATTTATTTTAAGGTTAATAGAGTTCAAAATTGATATACACTTTGTAGACAATCCTCGACATAAAAGGTAAGATGAAATTCAAATCCATGTCGCTTGGATTTGAATTTCATCTCTAGAGCAGGGATGCCGAACCTTCGGCTCAAGCACAAATTTTAAGGATATCATCATTCCGCCTTAGAGTGAAAAGCTCGGGAATGCAACTTTGACTTTTTATTTTATTACATTTTTGGAATAAAAAACCTCGCAACACACGCAGTTTTGTGGCGGCATCTATATCGCCACATGCGACCTACGCATCATACTGACGTCACGCAAAATCTTGCATCGCGTAAGCGGATTTTACCGCGTGAGTAGCATATTATAGCATATAATATAACGACCCAGTTGCCCACCAGTTTTTCGCATATAAGAGGTTTTCACTCTAAGACGACGACATATAGGCACATGAAGGGCAAGAGCAAGGAAATTACATGCCATGCCTAAAATTTTAACGACAACGGCACGCAGATATAATAAGTTTCACCACCCCTGAACAGTTTTACATCTAATACACTCCCGGACGCCTGAATCGAGCCGCCCTGCATATTTCTGTTTAAAGGTCTCTATCTTGTTAGATGAAGGTAGAACAAAGAAAACAAAAAAGTGGTTTTGAAGCCAGTCACTCACTATCATTTCCGTTCGTTATTGTTCTAAACTGGAAATCTGAATCAGTACTATAAAAAAAACCGTTTCAATTGCAATAAATCGTCTTTTCGCGTTTCTCAAGGGCAAAGTTAGCGTGGATTTTTTCATTAAAACAATGGTTTACATAGAATAAACCTTTATTTGGTAACTTGAGTTACCTGAAAGAGCATTTATGACGGCCGTCATGTGGTTTTCGGCATGGGATTAATTAATGCCACTATGACGTGCCGTGGAATGTTCTCCCAAGTTTCCAAGATGGCAGTTTTCAGCTCCTGCTAAGTTTCTGAAGCTGGCTTGTTAGTTCGAATACGCCTCTACAGCTCATCACATAAGTGCTCTAATTGAATTCATATAAAGATTTCTTGTTGGCCATTCCATTACTGTGAAACTAACGTCATGCATTCTCGAACAATTCCTGCAGTGTGCACCCTTGCATTATCTTTGATTAAAAATGAAAACCACACAAACACAGCATATCGTCGCCTTAGAGTGAAAAGCTCGGGAATGCAACTTTGACTTTTTATTTTATTACATTTTTGGAAAAAATACCTCGTAACACATGCAGTTTTGTGGCGGCATCTATACCGCCACATGCAACCTACGCATCATACTGACGTCACGCAAAATCCTGCATCGCGTAAGCAGATTTTACCGCGAAATCAGCATATAATATAACTTCCCAGTTCCCCACCAGTTTTTCGCATATAAGAGGTTTTCACTCTAAGATGACGATATAGTATTACATGATCTTCTAGGCATTGACGAATGTATCGGTACTATTTAGTGGTGGCGACCTTAGTCCCCTCATAACCCCCAATTTTTCCTTCAGTCGAAATTCCGCCCCAAACTGCCCATGACCCACCGCTATAACTCACCTTCTCTTCAATGCAACATTGCTGAAAACGTTCTTCCTGTCTTCAGTAGACTTTCCGCCGACATCCATCATTGCCATACAGCATAATTTTGGTTTCACGTTGAGTCCAGTGCAAATATTGACCATTGACTGGCTTATGAGGTTTCAGGCCATGTTCTACGAGTCTCTTTCTAACAGTTCGAGCGCAAACAGTCAGTTTATGAAAGTCTCGAAGCTATTCTTGGACCTGTACTGAGGTCAGGTGACGATTACGCAGGCTGGTGGTAAAGATAAACCGATCTTATCGTGCGGTAGTGACCCGGTTTCATGGTCCTCCTGGACGGCGCACGAAGCCGCTAGTCGCCGTAAGAATTTACCATCGATACCTGGATATCGATGGTAAATTCTTTGAGCGGCAGAGCGACTTTCATGAACTTGTGTACTTTCGTTTCGCCGACTAAGCCCAGTCTGGTGAAATGGCACAGCTTGCGCGGCTACTTCATGTACAGTATCCATAATTTGAATGACAGAATGGATAAAAAAATAAGGAAAAACAGGTTCTATACTCTTTTTATGCAAAACAAAACAAAGAACTATTGATATAAAGATGCTCTAATCAAAGCTCGTTGCTTCTAAACTCCGATTTCTTTTCCTTCTAAACTCCGAATTCAAATTTGGAACAGTGGTGATACCGAAATGATGGCCAGTATGTTAGCTTGAAAACTGCATAAAACTTTTTTCTATGCCTTATCATAATTTTGATGTTAGACCTACAAACATAAAAATGCACGGTGCCTCGATTTAGGATTCCGAGACTGTATAAATACTTATGTTAAAGGATTATCTTCAATAATAGCATGAATAATAAAACAAACACTTTGTTTTGGTTCCACATGAAAATAGTCACTCACTAAGATAAACGTCGTCACCATTCTGACACATCGCCCTCTCCCATACGCTTGCGCGTTGTCCGCGCATGGCATGCAAGCTTTGAAGCGCTGAGGAGCCGGGCTGGCACGTTAACCTATATATCTATAAATAATAATGTCCTTGCAGCATTGCCAGTCTTCTGGACACGTTTCCGGATAACAGCGAGAGCGATGCGGACGAGTACTTGGACGCCTAAGTGTACTTTTGTTTTTGTATTTATTTGTATAGTTAGTTAGTCATTGAATTTAGTGTTAAATTGTCTATGTATTGTATACAGGATTTGGCGTAAATTACCTGAAAATAAATGTCTGTTTGTTCATAGATTTCTCCTTTTTCCTTACAATAAATAAAGTACCTTAGAATCGAATTCGAGGGAGGTGGTTAAATTTGTAAATAAAAAAATACATTAAGGCTCGTACAGACCAGCGCGACGCGACGGCGCGACGCGACTCGAACAATACAATTTCTAAGAAAACTTGACGGTATAACAATAACCGGTGTCGTGTCGCGCTGTCGCGTCGCGCTAGTCTGCACAAAGATTTAAGTGGGAAGTCCGTTTCTTTGTTATTAATTAAATCTAACAACTAAACCCGCGATATTTCCGTAGTGTGTGCAACTATGATCTTTTATCGACATACGCCATACCTAGACAGTCAAAGGACTAGTATAACAACAAGGTATCTGCCGAGTTATAGTACTGTTACTTTAACAGTACTATAACTCGGCAGATACCTTGTTATAATTACCTACGGCCGCTCGATACAAAAACCTTCGTCGTCCGTGCATAGGTATAGGCCGCGCACTCGATACTGTTGCGTACACTGAGATTTGGAAGCACGTCGTTTCGGCCATTTTCTATGAATATATAATACTGTTACTTATTTATACTGTGGCACTGATATAAGTAGCCTATAAATCTATATTGGTGTAGTACACACACTATCATTAAGTACCGGTACCTACTGAAAATTATAAAAGAACGGCAAAGGAAAATACACAGAGAGTCGCCGAATACTATTATGTCGCAGTAAGATGGTTGAAGCCGTGATACAGTTATATGTATAGGGTGATTGGAAGATGGGTGCAAAGCTTTAAGGTGAAGATAGTATAGACAATTTAAGCCATGGTTGTCTTAGACGAAGTCTTACCAATTTTTTTTTTTTTAATAAGGTTTAAAAGACGTATCGTACAATTTTTTTATTTTTTCTGAGCTTTATTTGTCTGTAAAAAAAATGTCTAATGACACAGAAGCCTAAAACATGTTTTGCTTGATTGCTTACACATTACTTTAATTAAATAAATAAAAAATAAATTCATTTATCATTCAATTTGGCCATAATTATGCAGTTTACATTACATTTTGAGAATTTCCGAAAAAACACTTAAAAATTTGGTTAAAAAAATTTGGTAAGACTTCGTCTAAGACAACCATGGCTTAAATGGTTCTAAATTGTCTGTACTATCTTCGCCTTAAAGCTTTGCACCCATCTTCCAATCACCTGTATACCGTAATATATATGAAAGCGGTTGATAACCGTCGGAGTGCCCTAATTTTGTTACTGCAACCAATTTCGACGTAGCTTTCGCCAGCCGCTGGGGCGACACCGCTCGCTTCGCTCGCTTGGCTCGCGCGTATAGTTGCCATAGTTCTAACCTAACCTGACCTATTTGGTCAGAGTGCCCTAATAGTTATGTTACTAGATCGTGCTCATATCATAGTTATATTCCTAGTAAGACAATTATGAATCGCTCTCCTACAACTATATTATGGTATATAGCTATATCCCCAGGGATATAACTACATCACGACTTCAACCATCTTTACTGCGACATATACACATACAAAACAAGAATGTGAAAAGAATTCGTACCTAATCGTAATAATTTTTTGCGAACACTTAAACTGACTCCTGTTCAGAACGATCATCAAATTCGTGATTTTCACTGGATACTTTATAAGCAGATCTGCGCAGTGCAAAAGTGAAACCACTTTCTCTTTCAATCTGCGCAGGCAAAAGCGCGGGAACTTGTATTGATTACCTCTTGGTTACCCTGTGCTACTGGTATATTCACCATCCGCCCATACAAAACACGCGCTCACGATTTGGTCTACCAGGACATCATAATGCCGTGGGACCCTTAGAGTATGGCGTAAAGTTTTCATTTCTCGCACGACACGTCGAACAATATTTATTTTATTTACCTTTTTTATGAATTATTGGAAATATTTTCTTGCAATGTAAGAAGCTATGTTTCATAACCATCTTCCGATGCTTTTTAGCGACTTTTTTTGTCAACATGTTCAAGCAGGAATTTGTATTTCACGTGTAATTTCTGTTTTAAAATCATTTTACTGAAGATCTAAAGAAAAATATATTAGCAATACAAAGAACGTGCCACAACTGATAATTTTGGCCAGTGTTCCATGGCCGCCATATCAAGTGTACCTAGTACTTACCTATAGACACACACCCATCCAACCACACAACAACCTCCCAGCCCCATCCTCTTGCTTCCATTCAGTACACTGCCGCGTAGCCAACCCCACCGTCTTTGCTGCTTGAAACAAACGCTTCAGGGTTATGCTACCCTGGTAGTGACTAGCCAGTTAGATAGTAAAACGCCATCTGGAGAGTTACAAAGGAAACTATCATATAAAACCCAAAGATAGGTGCAAACCCTACTTTATCAAGAAAAAATCCTATCGTTACCACCATCAATTTATATTCTAGAAATAGCCATATATGTTCAAAAGAATATGCAACTCTTTAATTTTGATTAGAATGAGTGACTGAATGAATTCTATCAGTATCTAGAGATGTATAAAAATAGCTCAGAATACCGAAGCATCCAAAAAATAATAGGTTACCGGAACATCCACAAAAACACTGCATATTTAAATATTGACTTAAGTCATTACTTTTAGAAAAGAGTTATTTTAGTATTAAAGAGTATAAGGAAAATAAGAAATAAAGCACAAATTATGTATCTATATGTTATAGGCAAACTCCGAAGCTCCGGCGCTCCTAGGTTGGACTGGTCAATCCTCAGGTCAGACTGAATGACTTAGTCGAAGCCCAAACAAATGTAAATTTTCGGCCTTTGACTAAACAATTTTCGTCAAACCTGGGAGAGACTAATTTGGTCAGGCAAACGTCAAAACACAATTTTATTAAATCGGGGTTTGACGAGTCAAACTCCGATATAGGTATGAAGTGTCTTATCTTCGTATATTTGGAAGCATTTTATCATTTAAGCAGCTTTCAAGCGGTTCTTAACCGCTTAACTCTGCCAGTTCTGACACGTGATTGGTCAGCTTACGTGATTTTCACTTTTATATTTGAGATGCTTTGAGAGAATGCCGTGTGGCATTAGGCCCGCCTTTTGTACGATGTGCAATAAAGTATAAAATAAATAAATAAATGCTTTGGAATATACGGAGGTTAGTTTGTAAGATTAGGTATAAAAAATAACATTTTTAAAATTTTGATGTTTATTGTTTTAATAATTTCTTAAGTAATTAAAATGGAAAATTAATCATTTTTCTGACATGGTGAGGCATTAACTTTAATGTTAATTGTTTTAATAATTTCTTAGGTAATTAAAGTGGCAAATTAATCATTTTTCTGACATGGTGAGGCATTAATGTTAATGTTAATTGTTTTAATGAACGAACATGAAATGACAAAACAATCGGTCGGAACACCGCGAGAGACATTATGAACCTGTTTAAACATGTTCAGATCAACGTTTGACCGAGTTTTGCAGTCGCTTCTAGGATTGACTAGGCCAAAACCGAAACAGAATAATTTACTTTCGACGTTTGACTGAAAAGTTAGGAGCTCCTGGGTTTGACTAAAAATACTTCAGGCAAAGGGCGAAATTGAAATGTATTTCGGGGATTGCCTGATGGCTTTGGCCAAACCTAGGATAAACCAGTCCTTCCGCGAAGAGACTGTGTATCGGACTTTGACTATAACATATATATATTTTATTTTTATTAATATATATACTTATATATATATTTCAAATGGCTTAAATTATTATAAATTAAATATATGATAGAAAGAGTATAAGTAATAAAATAATAAATGTTGTGATATTAATATAGGTAGGTATGCAATATAATTAACTTTAGGTAATTAATATAAGTTAGATGTAATAATGATCTTGCTGCGCCCTAACAGGGTCATGTACTCCTAAGTATTAGCCTACTCTGTGGGAACTGTGTATAGAATGTGCAATTAAATAAAAACTGTGAATGTGAATTTAGAACTGTATGGGAAATGATTAATAACCATTATATTATAAACACAGTTACTTAAAAAACAAAACATATCCTGGTAGTTACTAGCCAGTGTCAGGCAGCAAAACGCCATCTAGTTGCAAAAAAGAAACTAAAAAGTTACCTTACTAGCCTTACAAACGCTTCGGGGTTATGCCAGCCTGGTACTATCAGCCACTAGTTACTTTACTAGCCAGTTAGGTGGAAAAAACGCCATCTAGAGTTGCAAAACAAACTAAAAAGTTTCACTCACGATAATATCTTGAAATATTTTGTTGACTTCCTTGCCTCGCTCAGCAATCAAATCGATAATTGAATTATTAGTTTTGGACGTATGGACTACGATTTAGTTAAAGCCACGACGTAGCAAGGTTACGCCAGCAGGCGTAGCAAGGCTACGCTGGCTGGCGTAGCCCTGCTACGTTTACCTATACGTCCCGTCACTTGCAACGATTGAAATACTACTCACCTGTCCCACCGGCCGGACTAGCTATCATGGATTTTCTCGCTCAAGAAACGTACAAGTGATTGTAGATCCCGTGTAAGGGCGTTAGCCCACTTATCCGTATTCGATTCGTTTTCGTTTCTGATCCAGCTTGGCCGTCTTAGTAACCGTAGTGCGCAAACGTCCATACAATTACTAGGCTGGCCAAAACGGATCAGAAACGAACACGAACCGAAACGCCCTAAGTAAAACGGATAGGTACATATTATATGAATAGTTGAATGCTGATTATTCACACCGTCCACGTCGGCGAGTACTCGTTTGTCACAGCGAAATGAGC
This sequence comes from Agrochola circellaris, assembly GCA_914767755.1. NCBI lineage: Eukaryota > Metazoa > Arthropoda > Insecta > Lepidoptera > Noctuidae > Agrochola > Agrochola circellaris. The sequence goes on along the minus strand of OU611840.1, from coordinate 18,424,166 downwards.
TATCAAAGAGAATGCCTACTCGCTTGGCGGATAGAACACTCGCTGATAGACTCTCGCTTTAACCATACGCTTATTAGAGAGTAATCACTGGTCGCCGTCGCGCACTCGCTACTCGTTGCTCGCCAACTCGTTTTTAATTGCTGTATCTTCTCGCTTCTCGCTAATCCCCGGTGATGGGACAGGTGCTATAGTAACTGACGTTCAATCGCAGTAAGTGATATCTACGCGTCGTTTTCGTCTCTAAATAATCGTGCACGGATCGGATATATGACGCTCATTGTTTCTGTCTGCGTAAGCTGTACGCTTCGAATTGATGACCGAAAATGTGCACGGGCATCTAACGCACAAAATTAAGACCAACTTCCGAACGCCTTCGTGAGTTAAACATCTGTAAGGAATCAAACCACAACAAATTACGAACAAGCACTTTTTATGACCACACGTTATATAAAAACATCATTCGACCCAGCCCTGCCTGACTCTTTGTATTTTCATGCTCTTTAGCATCTTCACTCGTTTTGGTTTAGGGTCGGGTAAGTCCTCTAGTCAGCCACGACGGCACCGTTTCCTCCTACGCCTGCGTCTGCAACTGCGACGTCTGCGGCGACATCTGCGGCGACGTCTTTTGCAACAAGCTTCACGAACCGCCCAATTTAAGTTGTGAGTTCCTCTCTCTAAAAACCCCAGAGCTGTTCCATTTTCTAAAGTAGTTACCACGGAACTAGTCAACTCTTCAGTGTCCTTCCCAAATTCGGCGCTCAGAAACTGCACGATCTCACGCATCGTGGCCCCCGCCTTCATGTCCTGGAGGAATTGGTTAATTAACCTGCCCGGCAATTTGGCCGGAACCGGGTAATCCACGGGTATCTTGGATGCCTCCTCTTCTGTCTCCATTATGTTACTGACTTGTTCCATTCTTTTAATCAAATTATACTAAAGCTTTGAATTTTGTTTACTTTTTACCCAAAATAATAAGTATTGTGTTGTTAAAATCAATTTGGTTGTCAATTTGATTGAAATGGCCAAATATTCAAGATGGTGGTGTAATTTAATCTGTGAGGAAAAGCAAGGACCATATTTTATACTTACCTATTGGCGAGAGGAACAGTCTGTTCCTAATTTTAAAAGAAGCAAAGAGTAAATTACAATGGTACAAGGATCTTTCGGCACGTGGACACATCGGAACTCATGCCGCCATCATATCTTGTCAATATTTCTCCCCCCCTGTCATTGTCAGGTGCCAAATGCTTGTAGCAGTATGTGCTTAAGTTACCGTCTCTACTATTCTGTGCCATCTCTGTCTTTTTCTTGTAGTTTTAAAGTTGCACGACAGTGGCAGAGATACTGCTTAGCCATAGCATAATGCTTATAATGTTTTTATATACTTGTGTATGTACCCATTTTATTTATAATTCACTAGGTTTTGCCCGCGGCTTCGTGTGTGACTAATTAGTCACACAGCGCAGCACCAGTGTGACCATTGTTATACCAAAATCATGCGTAGGAACGCAAAAGCATGAAGCGTGCAGCATGCGACAGAAGTTGAATGTTATCATTGCAACCCAGAGAGGTTACAGTAAGGGCCTATTTCACAATGTCCAAATAGCCATTACTTACCAAATCAATTCAAAAATAGAATAGAATTTGTAGGATCTGCCAAGTAAGTTAACGAGAACCTAATCGTGAACTAGACCCTAAATTTTGATTGTAATCGTTAGTTAGTAAGCTACCCGCGAGGTAGGCAGCGAATATGCGCGCCCTCGAGTTCAGTGGTATTGTAATTTGTGTGTGATCTGTGCGATTACAGTGTGATTCCTTAGCACCTGCCTCATGGCTGTGAGAGGTGGCTGGAATGAGAAACGCGCATGCTCATGATTTTCGTAGTGACGCTCATGCGTCATTACGAAAAGTATATGTATTAGGGCGTAAGAGAAACGCAGGTGCTTAGGAATCACACAGATCACACAAATTACAATCCAGCTGAACTTTTGAATTAGAGGGTATAACAATGGTCACACTGGTGCTGCGCTGCGTGACTGATGCTGCTGACCAGCGACAGCAGTCCGCTAGCACGCGTAGGAGCTAGCGTAGCTACGATACAGACCAAAAGTAGCAGAACCGAAGCCACTGACTTCTCGACTGAGATGAATAGAAGTTATATAGTATTTTTTTTTTTATTTAAACTTCTCGCACACAAATAAGGATCAAAGGCGGACAATGCCTTAGACCCTTCAAACAGACACGTTTTTCTTGCCGTGATAAACTACGGTTAATAGCCGTGCGTAGGCGCGGTCGTCAGTTTTGTATGGATCACTGTGGAAGTTTGCTGACGGACACGTTTTTTCTACGACGCGGTTTATATCGTACCTTAAAGTAACCGTGCCTTGTACAAGGGGCCTTAGTCATTCTCAACCAGTCAAACAAAGGTGGTGAAGAGATAAGATGGCACGTGCTCTGTTTATGAGGAACATAATAATTTTATACTTACTATAATAGTAATAATAAAATATCATATCATAAATTCGAAGGTAACTCTGTCTCTGTGTGTAGGTTTGGCATTCAGAATCATATAAAGCTGTTTTTTATTTTTTTTATTTGTGTCAGTCACACAAATAAAAAAAATATAAACTTTTTTGCGCCCTGAGGGTTCCGTCTCAAAGCTGTGCTTGCTCGGCTTCCCTGATTTCCAAATCTGGATTGAACAACAAACTTAACTTTTCAGTTGAAAAAAAATTTTTAATAAAGTAATAAAATACAGACTAAATGTTACTTCAAGACACAGCCAATGAATTTTTGATCCCAGATTGAAGACCTACAAAGTTATGTGTACTTAACTTTGCAGTTCATATATAAATTACCAATTTTCTTTCTTTACTTGACCTTGCTTCTCGCCAACTTCATGCCGTCATGACGCGGCGACACGTCGCGGCGTCATATCGCTGCATTCATGACTTCGAACCCGATCGCAAGCGGCAGCAGCCCGTATTCCAGTCGGTAGATAGAAGATAGAAAAACGCGTTATCCTCAAGCGTTGGGGGATCTACTGGTCTGCGGTCGGGCTGCACGTGTCGCCTGTCGCTCACCCGTAGCTGCCAACGACGTGTCGCTAGCAACGGAAGGTATTTCATAGAAATTCATAGAAACCAGTCGTATCGTCGGCAACACGTCGTCTGCAGTTGCCTCCTGCGGTCAGGTATGGAATGGTACCTTTAGAATTGGCCGAAAACGTGCACGCATCTAACGCACAAAATTAAGACTAACTTTGGAACGCCTTCGTGAGTTAAACATCTGTAAGGAATCAAACCACAACAAAATGCGAACAAACACTTTTTATAACCACATTGTATAAGAACATCATTGCACCCAGCCCTGCCTGATACTTTGTATTTGCATGCTCTTTAGCGTCTTCACTCGTTTTGGTTGGGGGTCGGGGAAGTCATCTAGTCAGCAAGAACAGGACGGTTTCTTCTTGCAGCACCGTCTCTTGCGCTTGCAAGGGCGAGGTTTTCGGCGACAACATTTGCGGCGACAACATTTTGGGCGACGTTTTTTGCAACACGCTTCACGAACCGCCCAATTTAAGTAGTGCGATCCTTTCCTCTCCAAAAACCCCAGAGCTGTTCCATTTTCTAAAGTAGTTACCACTGAACTAGTCAGCTCTTCAGCTTCTGCCCCACATTCGGCGCTCAGAAACTGCACAATCTCACGCATCGTTGCCCCCGCCTTCATGTCCTGGAGGAATTGAATAATTAACCTTCCCGGGGGTTTGGCCGGGACCGAGTAGTTCTCGGGTGGCTTGGGTGCCTCCTCTTCTGTCTCCATTATGTTACTGACTTCTTCCATTCTTTTAATCTACTTAAATCTTTTAAAATTTGCTTACTTTGCACCCAAAAATATGTATTGTATTGATAAAATCAATGGTTGTCAATTTTATTGAAATGTCCAAATATTCAAGATGGTGGTGTACAAATAATCTCAAAGAGTAGAATTTGTTGAATTGTCTGTTCCTAATTTGAAAAGAAGCAAAGAGGAAGGATCTTTCGGAGCGTGGAAAAAATCTGAACTAATGCCTATTCATTTCCCAAATACTTGCCAACAACGCCTGTCAATGTCAGGTGCCAAATCCGTGTCTGCTACAAGGATTAAAAGTCACTGTCGTAGAGAAAGACAGAGACGGCACAAAATAGTAGATTCTGTGCCGTCTCCATTTCTCTTTTGTAGTTTGAAAATTGCACGACAGTGGCAGGAATACTGCGAAAGGATGATTTTCAAACGGCTCGCATCGCATTAGATCGGAAAGGGTACAAACGGATACGGCGACAGCCGATCCCGTCCGGCAGGTTGTCGACGCATACGATCGGCTCCGTACCGTTACTTGCGAACGTATCCGTTTCTACGCCTAGTCAAATAGTTTTAGTTTCAAATAGTCGGATACGACGACAGGCGAACGGAGCCGATCCGAACGCTCGTCGCAGCATACCTACTTTCGCCTACGATCGCGTGTCGCTGAAGACGCTCGCGGTCAAGCTGCTGTGCGCGATTGGTAATATAGACTTTAAATACTTTGTACACGATTTATTATCGTTTAAATATTGTAAAATCCGTTCCGTTCCGATCCAAGTGGCTGTGGAGCAAGTCTACCAATTTGTTATTTTTTTTAACTAAAGTCCAAGTGGCTGTGGAGCTGGACCAGCATTAAGCCACGCATTTTTATCTACCATTTAATCATCCAACTTATAATAAGCTTGTCTACATAATGTGCGTTTAATGCATGTTTTGAATTTCCTCTCATTTAGTTGAAGAATAGTCTTCTCTACTCGTTAAGTGTTACCTATATTATTATAACATTTTACACAGTACCCCATAAAAGAAGTGTGTACTTCAACAATCAATCTGAAACGTGGTTGATCTAATTTGTTCCTATTTCTAGTGTTAAAATTATGCCAGTCGCTTATCTTACTAAAAAGATGTACCTAGATTTTTTCGACCATACAAATAATGTTTTCATATACAGGGTGGCAGGGACATCGACGCGAAGCCGGTTACCATGGATTCAGTACATGATTCTGAACCCCCCTAAGTAGAAATTTTTCTACGGTTCTTAAAAAAAAAATCTGCTGTTTCATAGAAAGTGCAAAACCTACGCGGTCAAAATGTATGCAACAGCAGATTTTTTTTTAATAACTGATGAAAATTTTCAATGCAGGGGGGCTCAGAATCATGTACTGAATCCATGGTAACCGGCTTCGCGTCGATGTCCCTAACACCCTGTATAGGTACAGAGTGGAACTTTTCTAAATACTGGAGATTACAAATTTTTTTCAAAGGAAACATTCCTTTATTTTTTTAAAGAAACACATCTGCATTCAATGATTTTCGAAATGTCGCTTCCCACACTCAGGAATCGGACCGGCTAAAATCCAAAAAAATAACACCCTGTACTTTTATAGCATCAATCGTTAGGGTCAATCATAAGGATCAAATCTCTCTAACAAAAATGATAAATTAAATGAAAGGAAAACCATAAAATCGAAACTTATAAATTCAATGGGACAAGATAAAGCACTTTCACTCATAGGTCCACGAGATTAATTATTAATTAACATTATTATGAGATTAAATATTATCTGTAGTTTTTTTTAAATGGGGATATGTTAAGAAAAAAAAGGAGCTCGTGGCTAAATAAAAACAGCTGCATGGGTCGATCCACTCGGTTTAACTACGCTTGCCAGGGTTGAAAAATTCCATCCTGTATACTGACAAAGTGTTAATTTTCTTAGACAGTGCCATTAGAGAATCGCGTCTGGGTTGTAGATGGCTTTGACAACCCTCTTTTGCAGAATAAAGATAGAATCAATATCTGCGGATTTTCAAAACAGCGTTAGCGGCTGATTACCCGCGGCCTCTATTATGGCGGCAGCGCAGGCCTTTCACCTAGGACCTCCGTCGGGCGGAATGTCCGAGATGCGGGCGGAGGTCGCCCGCTTGACAGCCACCATGTAGCTTCTCCGAAAGGAGAACGAGGAGCTCCAAGTGGACCTGAGCCGGCCCCCGGGAAATGCCGCAGAGGGGGGAGCAGCATGGGCAGGGACGGCCCGTGCCTGCTGAGAACCGGGTCTTGCAGGGACCCTGGTGCGGCAGGAGATAGCTGCTCTACGGAGCAGGTTCTCCGCCCTAAAGGCCATCATCCTGCGAGGCCGGCTGGCTCGCCGCTAACGGGGGGGCCGTTAGCGGCGAGCCAGCCGGCCTCGGGGCAGAGGAACGCGGCATCTTATGCCGCCACCGCAGCTGCTGCGGCCAAACCAAGCCCGTCAGGGCAGACCAGGAGCGGAGCGGCTCCCTTCAGAATCCCCAGCGACTCCACACTGCCGACGACGACGAAGATGCTCCGGAGGTGACCGAGGTAGAGATGAGTGTGTGATACGTAGGCTGAATGCCAAAAATACCGCCCCAGGACCCGACGGCTTACCTGGGAAAGCCGGGGTCCTGGCCTTGGAGGCTCTCGGCCCTCGACTAAGAGGGCTCCTAAGTGCATGCATGGAGAAGAGCCAGTTCCCACTTCGTTGGAAGACGGGGAAACTGGTCCTCATTAAGGAGCCGGGGCGACCTACGTACTCTCTGTCCACTTATCGGCCCATCGTGCTGCTCGACGAGGTGGGCAAGCTCTTTGAAAGAGTCAATGCAGACCGCCTCGTCGGGCGGCTGGTGCGGGTGGGGCCGGATTTGGCGGAGAGCCAATTTGGCTTCCGCAGAGGGCGATCTACGGTGAGTGTATTTTGTAATATCACGCTTGTACTCCCGAACAAGGATTGCCCCAGAACCATAGATATCATCATTATAATAATAATCTCTGAGACAAACACTGGTCTTCCTATGAACGCTCCAAAACATTATACTTAAAAAAAAAAATATGACAGCACATTTGTGATTTTCATGACGTTTTCATTCATGAATTTTCAACGTGATTTTCAAACATTTTATGTATTTTTATTTTGACACCTTTGGTTATTCTTTGATGCTTTAATATCAACATCTCAAATTCCGAAATAATGTTATATTCGTAAAGGCAGAAACATAAATGTGATGCAATGTCGCGCGAACGCCAACAGGAGCAAGATCTGAACACATCCAAGCTGGTTATGAACGCATTCTATAAAGTAGCAGATAATGATGGCGCCACGGCAAGCGAGGTCACGAATTACTTGCAGCACAAGTTCGGGGACGTTTGGAAGATGAGTACCTTAACGTGGAAGGCAGAAGACACATTAAAGAAGAGTGCCATGCTGGGCTTTCTGGAGCGGCGGGGTAGCAGGTACATAGCGACCGTATCCCGCGGCTGCGCTCGCCGTCCTAAACGCCGTCCATGTAAAAAGAAGCATTGTCGGTACTCCAAACGTCTGCGTCCATCTGCCCGTCGCGTCGCGCGTTATTAATTAAACTTAAAAGCGTGTTTGCATGTCTTAAGAAAAAGTAAATAGTGATTTGAAATTATTTGTTTTTTTTTATAATAAACCTACCTACCTATATGTAAGCTTACCATTTTAATACTCGGAATACTTATGATAAGTGAACATGTGCCCTAATAGCGTAATACACGATCAGGCACAATCTGAATCATATTGAAAGAGATTGCTAATCCATTGCTTCGCAAACGCAATGAATGTTGAACTGTCAAAATGAAACATCGATTAGAGCGAGATTGTCTTTCGGCGCCCTTGGTCGACGCTTTCACTGCTCGTAAAAAATTTTAGCAGGTCAAGTATTCTTTTGACTATTCATACATTTAAAGCAGTTACTTTATCGACTTACGCAAAAAAGACTGAGAAAATAGAGAATACAAAATGGCAGAGCGAGCGCAGCGAGCTCGAAAATTTTACGGAATGTATGGGAGAACATATTTTCGCAACTTCATATTTTATGTAAGTTACAGACCGAGGCCGCTTTACCTATGGTGCAGGGTGTGCAGCGCACTCGGGCGCAGGGTCTTAGTAAATGTCGTAATAAGTGTTAAATGAAAGTATGTTGGAGTCGTATTTCCTACGAAATGTAAAGGAAAAGTTTTTCCCCTTTTGCGTGTTTAATATGTATACCCATGCCAAATTACAGCTTTCTAGTACTAACTGTCTCTGACCTAAGCCGTTGACAGAGAGACGGACGGACATGGCGAAACTTAAGGGTTCCTTGTTGAATATGGAACCCTAAAAAGGGTATCCATCCTGTCTCCTGCAACAGATCTATGGCGCGGCGAACCAGTATTTAAGGAAAAAATCCTTTATTTTAGAAATATTACTTAGCCTACCGGGGGCGCCCGGGTGTGTTATACCGCGGGCTTAAACCCGTTTTCACTAACACTACGCGACAACAAAATGAGCACTTTTATTCATTAATTCATTCAGGCCCGTATTACAGAACCTCGCTCAAGACTCAAGCATTACTTAAAACTACTTTCAACCAATTAAAAAAAGGCGCGGACCGCGGGGTTAGGAATGCGCAATAGGACCACTGGGTCGAAAGTGACGAAGCGTGCGTCTGTCAAACCGCGGGACTAGCCCGGTAAACGCTACAAAAAGGGGCTATTAATTGTGCGTGAAAAAGTTAATAATTATGTTAACACATAGAGGTCTGTCAGAACAGTCAACTACCAAAGTCAGCCTACTTCGTTCTTATAAAAATAAATACCTATCAGGGAATTTACCCGGCTAAATACCCGTATTTGCCCAAATTTTAATTTACCCGGGAATTTTTCCCATCTCTAGCTATAGCTATAACACACACACATAACAGACAGACGAGACATTCCAGCTTCCTCTCTGGGATGGCAACGCATCTCTGCGGCTCACAGATTCCTTGTTTGCCATCCAATAACATAACACAAAAAACTTTGGGACAGTGTCGCGCAGTGTTATTGGGTTTTTCCATAAGGAATTTCGCAGTAGCAGCCCCGAATCTGGATCTGTGCTCGGTTGGTGGCAATAACCTCGCCCCGTTACATGGGACTTAAGAGCGTTTATTCTGAAAGTTGGCAACGTCGCAAATAGATGTCAAATATTTACCTGTTTTGATTATTTTGGCAATATTACTGTATGGAAATATAAAATGTGGCTAACTAGCGAACTAGAATCTTAATAATGAATTGCAATTATAACACTGAATTTGATGTTGTAACCGTTTTAGGTGTGAAAAAGGCATTTGGAAAGTTTCCAAAAACTTTGTTCACATTTATAACTATATATTCGGTGGTACGATATTAATTATTGCATTTCATAATCAATATTTTAGTTCGCTAGTTAGCCACATTTCATATTTCCATACAGTAATATTGCTAAATTACAAAACAGGTAAATATTTGACAGCTATTTGCGACGTTGCCAACTTTTAGGATAAACGCTCATAAACATCAACAGCTGATGAAATCTGGGTGTACTATAGGTACCTAAGTACTTAAGTATATCCCTGCCTAACCCTTAAGGGAATACTGACGTAATATGTTCTGTAATAAATAAAACTTCCAGGCTCAGTGATCATTATTTTATTTTTTAATTCTAATTTAATATTTACACGTCTTCCATATAGTAAAACATACTTTTCCATAGAGTAATCGAAACAGTAACAGTTATTTTTAAAGATTACACAACATCAGTACGGTACATACCTACACTTATTGCTTCATTTATCACCCTACAAGAGATGCTAGGCAAAGGCTGTATGGATTTTTTTCTCGACAATAATATAGGCGGCCTGCACAACACCTGTTACCCTAGTAGCTTGGAGGAAGTTAGGACTGATTGGTATGATGAGTATTTTTCTTTATTCACTCAGAAATAATTGATGCATTTTATATGTGCACAAATTACACATCAGCTCAAAAGTATCTAACTCAGGATAGTTTAGTAATCTCAAGAAATTTTTGTGTCACAGTTTAGGTCGAATGTTGCAAAAGTTACATGTTATATAAATATTACCATTTCAGCTGCACCCTACTTGCAGCAAATGCCACCTAATGTGCTCAATCAGATTTCTCTGGTATGATAGCGTACCGGCCGCCTTACTAAATAAATAATGTTACATTAATGTACATACAGCCTAAAAGTTTGAGGTATCTCCGCGAGGGTTAGAGACTACACCAACACGCTCCAATGTGAGCACTTATACTCGTTCGCATTCATCGTTAATGTCCATAGAAATTTTAACACTAATTTACTCATGAATTTAATTCAGTTCCGAAGTGTCAACTTATGAAGAGTAGAAGACAAGGTGTTTTTAATAAACTAGTAACGATTCTAAAACAAATCATTTTATTAGCATTAATTGCTTCCACGTCACATGGAACTAAATAAGCGAGTTCCCGGCGGTGTCCCGGTCCGCCTGGTACAGGGGGCCTAGCGATAGGATCCGTTCATGTCACTTGACTTGGAAAGTTCTGAGGTTACAGCTCTGGCCAAGCTGCTTTTCTCGTACCAGTTTTTAAGGCGCTTTGCTTTAGTCTTTGACGTGCCTTAACAACTGTCGAGGAAAAAAGAGACCAACGCTCAAATTTGCATCGGCATTTCTTCTCAGAAGTAGTTACATTGGAAATGCCGACACCAGATAACAAAACAACTAACATGTGATCCAAGTATTCAATTTACGGAATAAATAATTTTGAGTGGAGTAGTGAGTTCTAGCGGTCTCCGAGACAGGTATTACTTTCAGAACCGATTGACATCAAACTAGTCTTTTCTACGTTAACTTATTGCTGACAACGTTCCACGCAAATGCCCCCTTTGTACTATAAATATTTGTATACATGAAACGGTTAAAATGGAACTCTTCTGGAGCTTGAACACGGTTGGCAATGACATAAAATATTCCTATACATAATATTAAAATTAAGGGCCTCATTCTCGATTGTAATAAGACATTATTAAGATATTATTCAGTAAAGTTATGAATCAAGTGCCCAATATGTGGATTTTGTAGCTGGTTATTTCATGGTGTCGAGATTAAGGCCTTATATATATATAATACTCAGAATCATTCAGCCAACTGCATTTAATGCGGAAATTGATTTGATTATTAATTATACACCAATGAGTGTTATTTACAAATATTAAGACACTACAAATATGTAAAATCAGAACACATTAGAATCAGCATAAAATAAAAATACTACTACACACTACTTTAAAATTGGCGGAAATGCACATGACGGATAAATGAATTTCCATCTACCACATACTTCAGGAATATTGAACAACATATATAAAGCACAGGTACTCAAAACACATTTATCATCAAAACTACACTAAGGGACGGCGCCCACTGGCGGCACGGCACGGCAGATATTTATGCAACGAATAGAAATATAACTTATATGTAAGGCAATAAAATTGAAATTTCAATGATGATGCGAAAGGACGTCGCGGCATGTGTAAGTATACCGCGGCATCGTTGCCGTTGAAATTTAAATTTTATTGTAATACTATTTAGTTTTATATTTCTATTCGTTGCATAAATATCCCTCTATCCTCGGCCCTTAAGTAGGATCACATTGACAGTTATTGCAGATTGTCATATTAGATCATTAGTAACTGGTTCATATTGAGATAATACATCATTGACACACAAAAATATTTAAAACCTACAATTCAAGAAAGACATCAATGAGTAAAATGTTTTACAATTAATTATACAAGGCGACTTTTAAGATGGCTCTTTAGGGCGAAAACCGAAATGATCCGGTTTGAGACCGTGGCTAAAGCAGGTGTTATTTCGAAAAGCTAAGCATACATTTTTACTTTTCACTAAAAACCGAACTCATAACTCATTTGCCCTAACGAAATCTCGAAGTTCACATTACATTTTGATTTTAAAAGACCCATGCACATACGTATAACACATGTTAACATAACAGCAATGGCGAAAATAAGCTATACAGTCGACTGGCAATATTAAACCGATTACAAGCCCCGCCGGCACATGACCTGTCTACATTGATATATTTATTAATCACTTAATTCATCATGCACAACACAATCAAGTTACAATTATGCCTAACTATTATAAAAACACGTCGTCAACATACTCCAATTTACAGGACAGCACGCGTGCTGCCATGTTACACAAATACGACGCCGCGGTATCAGCAGTTTATAGTAGAGACAGAGCCAAATACGTAACAGTCCCTCAGAACTCTGTAACATCGCATAGTTCAAATAGAAAATAAAAAGAAACAGCCGTATATTTATACATTGACCACAAAATATGCTCGTTAACAAACAAAGTATATACAAAACGACTATATAATATTTTAAAATGTTATATATATATACATAAAATACTATTAAAATCCTTATGATGTAGTTCGAACGTTAAACTAAATTTAAAAAAAATCAGACATAAACAATTTCTGCCAAACTATAGACAAATTAGACAAAGAAATAGGCATAACAATATATTAGAAGGTGCGAAACTTTACACATTATACTACCCCATCAGGTATATATACCTATTGTCGTCTTATGTACAGTATAATGTAAGAAAATGCCACTACACAAATTAAAATAAATAATTAAAAATCATTACAATAATAACCTCCGACGAATAACAGTTTTAAAATGCGAATCCCTTTAAGGGGTGACAGTAATGTAAAAAAAAAAAACAATGTTTCTATCGCTGGGTATACTGCTTCTGAATTTCATGAGCACATGATTTACGGGTTATGAGGACTCGAAACAGTAAGACCTAGATCTAGTGTAACCGGGTGTCCTAATAGAAAGCGATCATCGCGATAGTCTATTCGGACTCGCCGACCGCGCGAATCTCTTTCCCTTAGCACAACCTGTAAAAAATGAGTGAAATTCTAATATCATAAGTGAGGCGTGCCTCGTCGAAGGTTAAGGCGAGAGCGTCAGGGTAGACCGAGAAATTCAAATTTACTTACGTTTTTGCAATTTGCAGGTCAGTATCACGTTGTATGTTGATCTAAATATCATTCGCGGCCGTAACAAATATTTATTTATACAGTAATTATAATCATAAAAACCGGCCAAATGCGTGTCGGACCACGTGCAATGAAGGGTTCCATGGTTGAGATGAATTAATCCCGAGAAGAAACTTAACATTGTAGTTGAAAAACATGTTCTCCCATACGGAATGTATGGGAGTTCATGCTTTTCAAACTGCAAATTTAATTTGGTCGATTATTACTCGTTAACCTTAACCTGTAAAGCCTACTTAGCTGTGATAGTTTTCCTTTTAACTTCGTTATATATACTACTGCTGTGATTTTTTTCAGAAATCCAAGTATAACCATTTAGCTGGCAGGTATATGCCCCTGCTAGCTAAATGGTTATACTTGGATTGCGCTGTTTTCATTAATTTGGCAATATTACTGAATGGAAATATGAAATGTGGCTAACTAGCAAACTAGAATATATAATGAATTGCAATTATAACACTGAATTTGATGTAGTAACCGTTTTAGGTGTAAATAAAATCGGCCAAGTGCGTGTTGCACCACGCACAATGAAGGCTTCCGTAGTTGGGATGTTTTTTTTTTTTCCTTCTTTATTTTATTTATTTATCCCAAGAAGAAACTTAACATTGTAGTTGAAAATCATGTTCTCCCCCATACGGAATGTATGGGAGATCATGTTTATCAAACTGCAAATTTAAGTTGGTCGATTATCACTCGTTAACCTGTAAAGCCGACTTAGCTGTGATAGTTTTCCTTTTAATTTCGTTATATATACTACTGCAGCTGTGAAATTTTTCACAAATCCATGTACAACCATTTAGCTGGCAGGGGGGTACGGCGGGACACTCGACTCTAACAAAAATTGGCTCTTTAAAGCTTAATATTTCGCAAACGGAAACCTGAATTGAAAAATGATTTTCATATACCCACAATATTTTTCAAAGACGTTTCTAACGACACCCCACACTATGGTATAGACGAGAGAAAAAAACATCCCCACTTTAAAGGTAGGGGAGGTACCCTAAAAATATATTTTTCTTGATTTTATTTTACCACTTTATCGGCGTGATTAATATGTATACCCATGCCAAATTACAGCTTTCTAGTACTAACGGTCTCTGAGCTAAGCCGCGGACAGACAGACAGACATGGTGAAACTAAAAGGGTTCCTTGTTTACTACGGAACCCTAAAAATTATCAATACAACTCTCGAAGTTCATATTACCCTATTGAATGACTATTTCATGAAATCATGACATTTGACGCCAATACTAACTTAAGGAGTTGTATTGCTGATTCTAATGATTATAATTCTGTAAAACCATGTTTGTTACGGTCGCGAATCATATTTTAATCAACATACAACCTGACACTTATCTGCAAATTGCAAAATACGCAAGAAAATTTTAATTTCGCGGGCTACCTTATCGCATCCCCCTTAAACAAGATATAACTAGTACTTTGCGGTAATTACTGAAATAAACTCGACATCAAAAACCGATATACCCGTCTAAAGTTAAAATTTTGTAAACAAATATTAAGATAAAAATGATTACAAATTCCTCGATATAGTTGGAGACACAAATATTTCAGTTTGTGCTAGCTTGCCCCGAACAATGAAAAAGAGTTATCATCGTTTTTAAGGTCTGACCTTATCCTAAGCATACTAATTACGAAATAATTCATGAACACAAGCTATGGATACTCATCACAATTTCAATGTGGAGGGAGGCAAACAGACACAAAGTAATATACAGGGTGATTTCTTTAACAGGGACCAAGTCGTGAGAGATAAGAGTCTCTCCTCTCAACTATTCAACTATTATACATTCAGATCCCTGTTAAAAAAATACCTGTAAAGAATATTTTTTAAGACAAGGATACAAATTATTTATATTATAATATATTCATTATTTTTGAAATTGAAAGAATAGATAAAATTCATGTTGTTCTAAAATATTATAACGAATTTCCATGCAATATTTATTCGTTATATATAAATGAGCAAAATAAAATAACCCTCCTGCTTAGGCACTCAAGATTTAAATTTAAACAGTTGTCATAAACAATTGCACGCGGATGGATTTAAAATATTTCAGTTATTTTAAAATTTTCTCGTAATATTTAAAATTACTACGGGTTTTCACCATTATTATTATTGTAAAAATTGACTAGAAAACTGCTGGGACACTTCTCAAAGGAAGTCGTGAGTCGCTAATCTCTGTCCCATAAATAATAATTATTGGAGTCGGTAAAGTGACAACAGAAACTCATCGTGATGATCAACTATAGTGGTTAAAATAAAATACGACATCTGGCCCTTATTCTATGAATCATTGCCGTAGATCAAGTTCTACAATAAAAAAAACGTGTGTTCGTGAGACCCCCGTCTGGAATTAACTTCTTTACGCAATGCTCGGACACACACTCACTCGTATATACAGGAGACAGAGAGAGAGAGAGAAAGAGAGAGAAAGTCGCATAGAGGGGGGATAACGCATTTTCCTTACGTGACTATTTCTACCAGTCAACTCCTAGGGTCAGTTCACACCGAGACTTGACGCGACGCGACGATGCTTGAAGGAGCCAGTGGCTTCGCGCGGCGCCGCGAGTCGCATCGCAACGTCGCGAGGCGCATCGTGAAGTCGCTGGCAGCGCTACGCCTCGCTGCGCAACAAGACAGCGCTACGCCTCGCTGCGCAACAAGACAGCGCTACGCCTCGCTGCGCAACAAGACAGCGCTATGCCTCGCTGCGCAACAAGACAGCGCTACGCCTCGCTGCGCAACAAGACAGCGCTACGCCTCGCTGCGCAACAATACAGCGCTACGCCTCGCTGCGCAACAAGACGCTACGCCTCGCTGCGCAACAAGACAGCGCTACGCCTCGCTGCGCAACAAGACAGCGCTACGCCTCGCTGCGCAACAAGACAGCGCTACGCCTCGCTGCGCAACAAGACGCTACGCCTCGCTGCGCAACAAGACAGCGCTACGCCTCGCTGCGCAACAAGACAGCGCTACGCCTTGCTGCGCAACAAGACAGCGCGGCGCAGCGAGACGCTGCTGCGTCACGCGGCTTCGCGAGGCGCAGTGTGCCCCTCTCTTGCACGCCTACAGGCGAAGCAGCGCTGCGTCGTGATGCGTCGCGCTACGACGCGAGGCATCTCGAGGCGCAGCGCGGCGTAGCGCGACGCCACCGGACATTTTCGAATCATTAATTGTGTATCTATTTGTGTAGTAAATAAAGTTATATTTTGCATTACTATCTTCAAAAGTCGCTTCGCGTCACGCCTCGACGTGAACTGATCCTTACCGCAAGCGGCGTTAAGGAACTTCGTTAAAAAAAAAAATGCAAAAATATTATTAAATTGAGTAAAATAATCTCAGTAAAAAATAAATTAATCATAAAGAAATACATAATTATAAAGATTGTGGGACAGAGATTAGTCGTTCATTTGTTTGTTTCAAGTATTTACGCACACTTTGTAGTCACAACTGACCAAGAACGTTTTTGTATAACAGATAACATATTCGTGTCTACCTGATAAAAGATGACCTGCAATATAAACAAGCAAAATGAATGCTCTGAAGAAGACACTCCTCCACTCATTCAATGGCCAGAACACACTGAAGGCACAATATTACGGTGGTTTATTATGCACTATATGCTCACTATGCCTAAACTTCCTGGATCAAACGGTTTTTTCTGGCAAATACACTTTATTACTATTATTAAAACAATTCGGTAACACTGTTCAGATTATTACACAGCATAGAAAAGTATTGAAGATGAAATTGACAGCCAGTAATGCCCCTCGGCTCAATATTACGTACAATTTTCTTAAGAACTATTCTAAGTATAATTAGCAAGTGGCACTGACGATACGACCTTAAATGATACCACGTATTCTATGACGCGTTCTACGACCGTAGGGAGAAGATCAAGGAAGTTGTATGTAACTCACATGACTATTATATTTCATAGAATTTCTTAACGATTTATTTTAATTAAAGTAACAGATATGGCTGAAATGGCGTTTACATTAACGTGACATTGCCGAGACTAGAAATTCCCCAAGACATTGAAAATTCATGCCAAATGCTATACAATAAGACAGGGTGGAGTAGTAACCTAGGATAATTAAATGATTAAAACAGACATGCACATTTAATTACAACATAAAACATGATAAAAAGCAGAAGTAATGCAAAATCAATAAGTAAATAAATCTAATGCTTTTCGTTGGTAAATTCAACATAGAATGGCTGAACCGAAAAGATTTGTTTTTAATGTTTGTAATTGTGTTGTGTGAAAAATAGGATATGTTGCCCGGGAAATTCGAGAAAAAACGGAAAGTGCTATGAGATATTCGTATGAATTATTGTTAAACTTAAGAGGAAGATTTATAAAACAATGACCTGCTCGTCATGTCGATCAAAATGTTGGGCCACAAAAGGGATGAATGAAAGGCAATTGCATGCAGCTGAGATGAGAATGCTAAAAGAGATGTATATTATTACGCGAATGGATAGATTAAGAAACGTGAAGTCTGAAAGTGGCACCAGTGACTGAAATGTGGAAATCGGTCATGGCATGGATATGTAATGCAGAAGAGAGGTAAATGTCGGGAGGAAAGCTTTGAGTGCGAATGGGCTTATAGTAGGGGAAGACACAGAAGAAACGATAAATGGACTTTGTGAAAGATGGTTTGGCTCGAAAGGGCGTAACTACTGAGATGACGACTAGTAGAGAACTATGGAAGAGAAATATATGCTGCGCCGATCACAAAGAAATTGGGATAAGGGCAAGAGAATGATGGTGGATAGGCCAACGCCTGTCGGGTCAGCTAGATGCAAATAATTTTTATATAATAATTTAGGATGGAGAAAGCTAAAAAAAGAAAAAAAGATTAGATCAAAGGTTCAAATTAAGTGTACGGTCGTAGAACGCATCATGTAATACAGTATCAGCTTAATGTAGTATCGTCAACTTCACGTCATAATAATAAGTAATGATTGCTTTAAACAGTAAGTATTATTGATTCGAGGGAGAGGATTAACTGTGCGATGGGGTGACGAAGCCTCGCGAGCAAACCCGATGGATACCACCGAGCAGTGCGGGCCAGTCACCCGAGGCATCGAACATTAGTAATAGTAGTGTCGACACAAGTGTTTATATCTCCGATGGGTTATCACAAGGCGAGTTAGAGTGAACACGAGAGGGGCGCAGACAGCTCACACGGTATCAATGTCACCCACGTTGATGCGGTCTTCGGATGCGGTGACTGAGAATCCCAGTATGCGCACGTCGACCTTTAGCATCTTATTCTTCTTGGTTTTCTTCCCCTTGCCCTTCACTTCTTGGTAGTCGGAGCCCGAGACGGTGCGCGGGTTGACGGCGATGGCGGGCGAGCACAAATCGTCAGACGGTGTCACCATACCGACACGTAGCAGCTTAGACCTGCACAAACGATACCCAATCAGAGCGATCCACCTAATTTAAGCGTCACAATCAAAAATAAAATCAAAATCGTTTATACATAAGGTCTATTTATAACCTTGTTTCCAATTGATGTTATTTCCTTTCAAACATCAACTTTATACAGGTGTAAATAAAGTTGATTTTAGACTAACTAGTACTGTCGAAAGACATTAAAAATTTGAAGTTGTAGCCCAAACTGAACCTTATGTGTGGGTATTACAGTTCTTTTTCCTAAAACTCGTGTTTGTTGATATGTTTGGCAAATAAATTGCGAACGCAAATTACATACACTCACGCCTCCTTCACGTGGGGGTAGGCAGAAACTACAGAACGCCACCTGTTAAGATCCTTACAAACTCCTTTTGCCTCGTTTACGTTCCTACATCTGGTCATACACGCACGCCGGTAACGAGTACTACGCACCTGGCCGTTTATTGGCATAAAATATGGTACGTACAAAAGATGTCACATATAAAATTCAGCGCAAAGACATATTTGATAAAGTAGGTATTTTAGTTAATTAAACAGTAACATACAATTATAGACAAATTAATAACAACCTTTAGGTATTAAATTCCGAGTTTTACAGTTAAGAACGAAAATAACAATTTGTCCAGTACCAATTTGTATTACAATATTAAACACATATAACACAAATAGTAAGGTAAAGTTAATAGTAAGTAGGTAGCAACAAGGTAACTAAATTAACAAAGTAAATTAAATAACTAAAAATTACTACAATGCATTCCTGAAGTGGAAAATAAAAAAGAAAAAAATCTGTAATATTGTTACCTTCTCTCCAGGAACTGGCGAGCAAAGTCGTTAGATTCCTTGGACTCGCCCAAGTAGCATTTGACGTAATCTTTCACCTCGTACGGTGACTCAATGTCCTTCAGGAAACCAACGAAAGTCGGCACTGAAACATGAGTGAAACAGTTTTTCAACGTTACGTTGAGTTTTCATATTACAACTACCCGCTACATTTGCAAGGGCTACACAGATGTTTGTGACTTTGAAGTGTAAATAAGAAAATTTTTATTATAAATTATTATTTCGGCAGTTATTTTAAGTACTCATATTAAAATAATACTATAATATATATTTATCAAAACACCAAAATATTACGAGTAAAAAGCACCATCTAAACAATGGTATATCTTAACATTATAAATCGTCTTAGTTTAATATGGCTCCGATTTCAGTCGCTTCAATAGAGAGAGCTGTCAATGTTGATATTCCCCAACAATGATGATGATAAACATTTATAAAAGAGGGGGATTTTGACACACAAAACACGCCGTTGGTAAGCACAGCACAAGATATAATGATGAACTACAAAGCCACAAATGCTGATGTTTGCACAAAGTTTATCCATCATTTGCAGTAACGTTGGTATTATAAAGGTCGAGCATGGGTCATTCCAGTAATTTTGTATTTGACGGGACCAAAGTGACCCAGAGTTCAATATTACGTGTCGCGTAATCGAAACGCGAGAATATGTGTCTTTAGAGCTGCCATTAAGTTTGGCCAGAACTATAAAAGTACAAAAACGCTTTGCTTTCGAATTTCAATATACGTAAAAACTTGTAGCAAAGAATATTAGGCACACAGATGAAACCTTCGCTGTGGCAAAACTTTAAATAATATAAAGTTCTTAGCAAAAGCAAAAGCAAAATGCAAAGTTTCATTGGGTTTTTCCATCCGGAATTTCCCAATAACAGCCCAGAATCTGGATTTGTGTCCGGTTCATGGCATTAGGCTCGCCCCCTATTACACGGGACTTAAACATAGCTCGCGAAATGTGAAAGTATTAGGTCCCCACCTATGAAATCAGCGTTTTGGATGGAGAATTTTAAAGAAGTTGCATTTTTCATACTAACATTTTCTTAATTTATATAACAACCATAAACACTAATGTTTTAAAACTTTTATGGACTAATGTTTAAAAACTAAGATAACGTATTATGCCACTTAGATTAAGCGACAAAAATAATTTTTGGCTAAGTTAAAACAAATAGTGGTAATTTCTGCTAACAAAATGAGGAGTCATTTTTAAGGTATTTTTTATGTTTAGAAAAGTATAAGTAATAAGGTTTTTTTTACTATTGGTAGTTGTCTATGATGGCCATTATTCGATATAATACAAGCAATTGATGAATATTTTAAATCATAGAAGTGACGAGGTTCTCTATTTGTGAGAAAAAAACGCCAATTTCATAGGTGGGAACCCAATACTATAGGTACACCTCTGCCTAACCCATCGGGGATTACAGGCGTGATATTATGTGTTAAGTCCTTAACAGAGGATTATCGGCCCACAATGTTCGCACACTTGGGGCATAGACCTCTGCGAGGGGCAGTGGGCCGTAAATCTGTAATCCACCACGTGGACTTAGTTCAAGATAGTAGATGTCACATGTCTTACATTTTTTTGGGACATGCCGGTTTCCTGTCGATACATTTTCCTTCGCTGTTTCGAGAGCAGTGGTAAATTGCAAAAATAAATAAATAAATTGCAAAAAGCCAAGTAGCCCGGGGTCTTACCCGTGACCTTGAACACGTAAATTGAGGGCCTTTAGACTTTCAACACGTAACCGTACACGTACCAAACATTCAAGTAGCCTGCACAGCTATCCATAAATATACTTCCTGCTCACAGGGTGAAGTCACCCATGCTACTAACTGATTGGCTAATATTTTCGCCAGGCATGCGCTATTCTCGTTTAATTGAGTAGAACTTACCGTCAATCTTGGAGCTCCAAGAAGAAAGAACTCCGGTGCACCAGGACTCGAACTCAATAGCCGGCGAGGTGTCCTTCTTCGATGGCATGGTCAGAGTAGGCTTCTTCTTAGGCTTAGTGGGCTCAGACGACTTCTGCGACTCGGGCTGTTTCTCACCCTTAGACGAGTTTGGTTGTTGAGTGTCCCAGAAACCGCCTAATATAAGAAAAGAAAAACAATTCAAGTGGATGAAACACAAATGTGGTAGAACTTGTCTTGTTCCACTGAACACTGTCATAAACGCTGAACGCTGAACACTGTCTTTTGTACGTATTTTTCTTGTCTGTACAACATATCCCGGAATTAACGCACGCCACCAAAAACCCCAATTAGAATATTATGTTATAATCATAATACATAACACTGAATTTTATTATTGTGTATAAAACATTGTTTATTTATTAAATTAGTTCTGATTGTAGGAGAAAATGACGGTCGTTACAAATCTATACTTTCATAATGTGCATTAATTTAGTTACTCTTTGTATGTGTGTACATAATTATACGGTTAAAGAAATAAAAACATTGGATGCAGCTGCATACCAGTATTATACACGTGACTGCCTCTCTGACCTCAACAACACAGTTACTGGGTAACACGACACCCCTTGGTAAGACTGGTTGTCAGACTTTCGGACTTCTGACTCCCTGTAATGACTGTCAAAGATCTACGAATGACAGCCAGGACGAACGGCTAATGCTCGGTTCTTATAAACAAAAGCGAGTCGTTTTGTTCACCAATGGTAGTTTTTTAATTGCCAAACTGAATAGATTCGTAAACTAATTTTACTTGTATCACATCTATTTTCATACGAGTCTACTATTCAAAGCTTTGAGGTCTTTGCGTCATTATTGGTAAAAATACAAGAGTCTTAATTTTAACCACTAACTGTCCGTAAATCATAGGAATCGGCCATTAACGTGCATTCCAAGGCACGAAGGGATCTCGGTATGTAAAGACGGTCACCCATCCATGGAACCACCGCGGGAAGTGTAGCTTCAACTGATCGATCGTCGTGTGCGGCTGTTACAGAGAAGCTAATATGTGTTGAATTACCTCCGTTATGGGTAGGGTTGGCCCATGGGGCGTGGTTGGTCTGCATAGGGGGCACGACCTCGGCTTCCTCCATAGCTTTAGCGGCTGCCGCGACCGCTGCCGCCAGCTGCTGTTTGCGAGCTTCAGCCTGTTTATCATCACCATTCAATTAATAAACGTTGTGCGCATAATCTAGTCTTGCCCATCTCTACAAAAGGTTTTTTGCTTTATTGATCTCTAGCTGCACCCCACGGTTTCACCCGCATAAGTCTCAATCCCTAGGGAATATCGGAATAAAAAGTATCCTAACCCAGCCAAATTTCATACAAATCCGTTGAGTCGTTTCAGCGTGAAAGCGCAACAAACAAACTTTCAAATTTATAAAATTA
This sequence comes from Agrochola circellaris, assembly GCA_914767755.1. Classification (NCBI taxonomy): domain Eukaryota; kingdom Metazoa; phylum Arthropoda; class Insecta; order Lepidoptera; family Noctuidae; genus Agrochola; species Agrochola circellaris. The sequence continues at coordinate 18,401,522 of OU611840.1, read as the reverse complement.
ATTAGGATAATGGTATCATAATGTGACCTTTTATCATTGGATCGGCTTCCATTTTCACCAGCTGCAAATCAATGTTTTTCCCGAAAGGTCACCCAAGCCGTGGCGACGACCACGATTGACATTTTTATATTATGTACATATATTAATTACGTCAAGATATTGTATGAATTTTGGTAACTCCTTTTAGCAATAAAATAAATAAGTTCAATGACTACCTGAATCTCGGCCAAACTCTGCCCTTGCGATTGATTAGAGCCCTTCTTCTTGGCCCAGCCCAAACCAGCCTGCATTTCCTATCGAAAGAAGAAGAAAGCATAAGTTAGACAAAAACAATAATAATCTAAACGCTATACACACTCTTATGATGCAGAGGTGACCTGTTAAAATTGTTAATAGGATATTATAATCGCGAGTTCGAAACTAGTTACGCAAGAAGGCAGCTTCGAGTTTGACAAGCTCCGACAGATCAGCACCGGCTGCCTGCTTTCTATCTGACTTATTGCGGCCATGTGTAAGTTAGCAGACGAATTTTTCAACCTATGAAGCGATAGACTAGGAATATCCTTTAAAACCCTCGGAATGTGACACGATTGGGGTGCTGGTACACCATGACCTGAGTAAGGACATATGCACGGACATTGGCAGAATACTCTTTATCCCAGTAATACGTTCCCGTAGGTTAATTTAGAAAAAGGAAGTTGTATAATAAAAAAGGTTTCAGGATAAAAGTATGCAAATGTCCTTCTACAGATTCCAGGCTACCTATCTGTCATATTTCATTAAAGTTCGTTCAGTGATTTAGCCATGAAAGGTAACAGACGGTTATTTTTCGCATTCATAATATTAGTATGGATCAAGTGCTAATAAATACGCTAATCCTGCGCATCTTTACGCGTTAACAAAACGTGCAGCGTTTACCATCTAAATGGTTGCAAATTGGATGTCGACGAATTCCTTGAATTTTAATTTGAAAACTTAAATTCTAATCTTTTGTACAAAGCTGAATCTCCAAACTAAATCCCGACCTGTTCTCGAGCAAGTGCGGCTGCTTGTTGCTGAGCAATAATTTGCATCATTTGCTGTTGTTCCTTCATCTGTTCGAGTTTTTTCTCACGTTCGAGACGCTGTATCTCAGCGAGCGTGAGCCCGTCCTTGCTGGTCGCTTGCATGCTCTGGTTGGTGACCGAGGACCACGGCGCCTTCTTCACCACCGACTCGGAAGCCTGCCGTTGCTGCTGCTGAGCTTGCAGCTCCTGTAAAAGTCACCACATTAGACACTGGTAAAAAAAAGCATATTTGTACCTTTTTTTTGCGTGTGAATCGTCTGTCATTAGGCTGATTGCCAGTATGTCAGACTGCAGTACTGCGCACGCGCATACTAGCTGGTTACTGCAGACGGAAGTTCCCCGAAATTCACCATTCCATTTGTTATTACTCCGTGAGACATTGAGGAAGATGGAGTAATGAAATGTCAAAAAATATGACATTTGCGATGTTTTGTATTAATGTATATGCCAATGAAGTAGAGGTGAGAGAATGAGGTGGAGGATGAGTAGAGGAGAAACTATAACATTATATTGTTAAAAAAGAAATGCAAATAAGGATAACGATAAACAACTTACAAAATATTTCCATTATACACGTTTTGTGAATTGTATTTTTATCTGTTATCGTTGCAACATACATGAAGGGTTGACTGTATTGCTTTTAAGTTTTTAACGTTGTTACCACCAGCGTTGTTTAGAGCAGTGGTGGCCTAGTGGTAAAGGCCCCGACCTACGAGCAGTTGGTCGTGAGTTCGAACCCACACAGGCGCTTTACTTTGTGTAAATAATTTCATCACAAGTGTTCTCAAAACGGTGAAGGAAAACATCCTGAGGAAACCGAACGAATGTCCTAGAACCCAAACAATCGAAGACATGTGACATCTAGCAACCCGTATTGGGCCCGCGTGGTAGGTTCTCCCTCTCGAAGAGAGTAGGCCTGTGTCCCAGCAATGGGAACATTATAGGCTGATTATGATGAACACCAGCGATATAACTGATTCGTATGACATTACTACACTGTACATACCTGCTGTTTCTTTGCCGTCTCAGCCTGCTTTTTCTTCTTTTCTTCGTCCGTCGCTAATTTCTCGTCTTCCTTCCTGGTAATATTATCAACTTCATCAAAATTAAACAAAATACTCATTATCTTAAGTTACGGTGTACCACACACTAACTTAAATAAACGAGTAATATTATAGTTATTTAACTAATAAAGAAATTAAAATACGTACCTTGTGGCCGTATTATATCAATACAGATCTCTGCACACTTGCATAAACGGAAATAATTATGGGCTAGCGTGATTCGCCGTGCACTTCTAAATGCATAGCGCGCTACTGATGACTCTGATCATTGAAGCTCAGGCAACCCTTGCAGAAAGATTAGGCTCGAACGGAGCCGGGAATGTTATTTGGTTGGATTCTAGCCAACATTATGTTAGTATTGGAGACTGAATCCATGTTAGAAGTCTGTGCCTGACCTCTTACGCTCGGCCTCGTCGGCGACCCGCGCTTCCTCCGCCTTTTTCTTGTTATCCTTGCTGACGCTTTTTTCAGGACCCTTCACGATTGTAAAGCCTTCCTTGATCCACTCCTATACACATACCAAATAAAAATAATAAACAAAAAATACGAAAGAAGACACATAAGGCTTATTTTGTTCAGTTTAAATGAAAAAGATTAGCTACACATTCGAAAAAACAAAGCCAAGCCACTGGCGATACCTTTATTCAGGGTTGAAAACAAGAAAGCTAAAATCTAAACTGGTATTTCCAAATAAAAATTAGCGGTACTTATTGAAAAATCAATTTTGGCTGTACCTACTTTAAAAACGTAAAATAGCTTATTGAACGCTAATTAGGTACTAGCTGTTTAGAAAATCGTAGCATTTTAAAAACGGTATTTATTTTAACAAAGCAATAAACATAATGTGATCTAAAAACCCATTTACCTTTTTCTCTTTTTCAATGTCCTTCTTCTTATCTTCTTTCTTGGTCTTGGACGGGGATGATTCCTGTGATCTTTTCTGTTAAAATATTTTGTGTTAATCATTTACTAAATTAATCATGGCAGTGTGAGCCATCATTAATTTCTAAGGGTTGATATAGTCGTTACGGAAACCCCTTTTTTTTGCTGTATGGGGCTACTCCTGACTTCGATCTCGCGTTATGGAATGCTATGGATGAAATCTACGATGAACCAAGCGTGCCCAGACGATGCCTGCTTTGAAGGTAGACGGTTTTTATATGGAAGGGAACTCAGACAATGGCAGATAATTTTTGGCTGTGCGCATAACAATGAGGAGGAGAAGTACGAATGGTCGGGATGTGCAGTATTCTGCAGATACACCCTGCAGAACGTCTGGTAGTCCGGTAGTCGAACGCCGAGGTAGGATCAGGTCGAGAAGCTCCTGCGCACACTTTCAGAAGTACAGTCTGTAGAAGACCGACGGGCAAGCAACATTACGCTGATGAGCCAGGCTGTGAAGCCTAGCCATCGACATATCATCGCCTATAAGCCTTTTTGATCTGCGTTCCACCGAGCCAAGTGCAGCAAGCTGGTATTCTGCAGTGTCATCCAATAAGTGGTTGCAATACTCCATGCAGGAACGGTTGGCAGTCTTCTTTGTACAGATTTAGAAGCTGTCTAGATGTGAAGTACCGCCACAACTTTTAAAGGATGCTTTTGACTTGATGATTGAGCCGAAGTTGAGATCAGACATCAACTCCATGCCCTAAATCTTCAGGCCGTCAGTAACTGATACAGATGCACCTCGGAAAGTAGGTTAGTTAGTATTTCTGGCAGTGAAAAAACATGCCTGTTTTCAAAGCGTTGAATTTGAAAAGATTATCGCCCCACTGAGAAACGAGGTTTAAGGTCAAATTCATTCCCTCCACCATCGCCTCTCTCAAAGTAGCTCTTTCCTCTCTGCTGTCTCTTGCACTGGACAGGTATCTTTCTGAGACAGTGCTGTCATCTGCGTACCACGACCTGCTACAGCTTGGTGCTAAGCAAGCTGTAGCAGGTCGTTGATATGCAGTACAAATATGAGTCGCAGAAAAAACAGACCCCTGAGGAACACTAGCCATACGGCATCAATAGCTATATGATCCGAAGAGCAGCCATCTAAGACCATTCTGATCGATCCGCTCACACAAGAAGTCGGAAATGCAGGTGCAAAAGTCAGCAAGGATTCTGAATACGGGAAGCTTACCTAATAGACTAGCATGCCAGAGCCTTTCAAAGGCCTTAGAGATATCAAGGGGATAGTACCTAGATGGGCCATTAGGGTATCGTTCTGCTGCTAAATATGAATTTACAAAAAAAATCCTTAATTTAATGAATGCACAAAATAGAATCGATATTAAAAAAAGACCGTTGCGTTGGCGCAGATCGCGAATCTAATTGTCAAGTTACTATGACCTTATTGTAAAGTCTCAAAAAGGGATTCGGCATTTATTTAATTATTGAAAAATGGTCATGACATTTAAATTTAGCGTGAAGTTTGAAAAGTATATTGTGAAACCATAATTCTAGCAAGACTTACAGAAATCGTCGGTCGTTGCAGTCCTCAAAAGCGAAACCGTCCCTAAATATTAACAAGACGTCCTTTATTTGAACAACGCACTTGGAGACTACATTGGCCATATATTGCAAGCCCGATTCTGTATCATTTATTGACCCCAGGCCAGAGTTCAATTTGTTTGACAGACTGATCGCGAACCAGCCTTGCCAATAAATCAGTCACAACATTATATCTACATAGATAAGAATAACAAAGATATCTTTATGATATCAACGACGGTAGTATTTATTAGTTATAACGATATGTTTACTACTTTAACAATATTATTTATATTAGAAACTAGCTGCCCGCCCCGGCTTCGCACGTTTAGCATTATGTACTTATCTACGGCGCACCTACCAACCTACCCTGCCTACCCTACCTACCCTACCTACCTACCCTACCTACCCTACCTACCCTACCTACCCTACCTACCCTACCTACCCTACCTACCCTACCTACCTACCCTACCTACCTACCCTACCAACCCTACCTACCCTACCCTATTTTGCTGCGCAATTTTCTTAATTTTTCTTTCCGTAAGATTCTTCTCCTGACAATAACAAACATAACAAAATAATAATTAGCGAAATTGGTCCAGCCGTTCACGCGTGATGCCGTGACCAAGAGAAATAGGGATTCATTTTTATATATAAAGATTGCGAAGTAATCATAAAAAACAAATGAAACAGTGAAAAACTAGAAAATTAAATATCTCTAAATTATGTGTCGCCGCGCTGGTAGTAGTTTCTAATAAAATTCCGAGGCTTCGAAATTGCGTGTAGCGCACAAATAATATGCATGTAATTTTATTTTTGCACTAAATCAGTAAAAGACAGTATAAACCCAAGAAAAGTATTAATAGATAAATTCAACTACTGCTTGTTACCAACAAAATTATGAATCTCCAACAATTTTCTACTACAGTTCAAACGTCCGTTTCTGTCGAGGTCGTGATATGACGTCATTTAGCACCTTACTGCTTTGTTTACATCTGTTTTTCAAGGTTTTTTAGCCCCAAATCATATAAATAAAATTATTTTTTGTGCTTTATTTAAGCAGAAACCGCACTTACTTGCTTACTTTAGTCACAGATTAATACAGACGGGGACACTCCGCCTGAAATCACTGAAATAAAAAGCGACTCTTGCTACGAAACAATAAAGTGCAATTCAGGTCGAACAGCGCTAATTCTGTATTGTAAAATAAAAAAATGCAACAAAAGAGTAAAAAAGAATGGAATATGTTTCTCGACTCCTACACAATGTATATTTAAATAATGATTGTTAATTAAGTTTTTTATTACGTGCTTATTCCCTATTCTCTCACGGACCGCCTTCAAAGCCCTGATTTGTTTCGTAGTGCGAATAAACGGTGACACGCTTGGTTTGTATGGAAAGTGTTAACAATGCGTCCTCTAGCAGAGCCCGCCGAGGGGTCTCCGTGCTCTGCGGTGTTGCCTAAGTTATGTTAACATTAAAGTGCAAAAACGCCATAACTACCATATCCGCTACGTGCGGAGAATTAAACCTCGGAAAACTTCACAATCTTGTAGCTCTTCAGTTTTTTTTATCGTTTTAATTTTGTGCATTCTTTTTATTAAGCTTGATTTTTTTGTTAATTTTTGTTCAAATTCATTCGCATAAACCTACTTGGGCACTTATGTAACGTCAGAAGCTAGGTGCACGGTTCGAATTGGTCGTTTCCTATGGAGAAGAGCCGGCAAGAAACTCGACGGTTACTCTTTTATAAATAATTGGATAAATAGAAGATGGATAATGAATAAATCTACAGTCCACTAAGCCTACAGCTGTTGCATAGGCATTGCCTCTTTTCGTTGTTCTAAAAGTAGTCTTACCTCTGCCCTAACAAGTTCCTCGTCCTTCAGCTTGCCATCAGCGACATCCTCTTTCTTTTCTTCTTTAGACTTCTTGCTCTTATTCTTGGTGTTGTTATTCTCCTTGTTTTTGGTCGACTTGTCGGCTTCCTTCACTTGTTTTGTTGTCTTTGGCTCCGCAATGGTTTTGGTCTGAGATGACGACTTTATGACGCTCGACTCGCTGGAGCTCTGCTCAAGTTTGCCAGGCTTCGGCGTCACCGACTGTAAACATTTATTAGATTATTTTATTAATCACGATAAGTAGTTATACGTACTATGGTAAATGTATATTTTGTTTCGATTGTTTTACTACGTACGATCAAAGAGCGTAAATGTTAAAGCATATTTCAAACAAATTCCTTTATACCATTCCCACTCTTAAAAGCTTATTTTATTCACTGTTTTCAGTGAATAAAAAGCACTTTTAATCACTATTTTGGTGTTTGAATTTAGAACACATCTATATATGCGACCTCCATCTCAATGCTATACAAGCTCCTTGCGAAAACATATTCGATACACAGGAAATAAATATCGCTTCACAAGTTGACCATCCTAATAAAAATAATAAGAAAATTACTTTTAATTTTAGTAATTGTTCCAATTTTAATGTGCATTTTAATTAATTCAACCTTCCTTTTTTCTTCATTAAATGTCTATTTTCGCTTAAATCTTTCTTTTTCTCTTAGGCCCGTATTACAGAACCTCACTCAAGACTCAAGCATTACTTAAAATTAGTTTCAACCAATCAAAAGGCTTTAAACGAGTCACAAGTAACGTTTGAGTTTTGAGTGAGATTCTGTAATACGGGCCTTAGTCATGGTATAAAGTATAGTACACAACTCTTGAATAAAACTGATTTATATCGAGGGCCATGAATTACTCGCGTCGCTCAGGATTCTAACACTTGAATCACTCCCTACGGTCGTGATTCAGTCGTTAGAATCCTTCACTTGCTCGTGATTCATCTATGGCCCTCGCTTTAAATCCGTCCTTTATTCACTAATTGCATAATATACTATTTTACCATTGCCACCCGAAAAAGGTCATTTTATTCATCGATAACAGTGAATAAAACTCTCTTTTACTCACTAAGTGAATAAAAACATTTTGAATTTGGAACAAGCACGAACTAAACGAATTATGTACAAAAAATAAATGAAACGTACTGAAAGTACCTACTGGCTGGCTAGATGGATAGAAGCTAGATGAATATTCCATAGAAGCTATACAATTAAATAAATAAAAAATATCCCGCCAGCTTTAGTTAGGTTATTTTCAATCTGTTATCGTGGTTGTTTTGGAAAATCTAGTAACATAATTATAATCAAATTAGTTCGTCCAGTGACGAAAATGAGACACTGACCACAGATTAAGCACTGACTCGGGAATCATTTCGGTCTGAAGAAGCAATTATAGTAGATAATTTGTTGCCGCCAAAAATGTGATAAATATAAATAACATAACATCACGCCTTGTATCCCCGAAGGGTTGGGCAGAGGTGTACTCGTAGTACATCCACATTTCACCGGCTATGTTTTAAGTCCCATGTAATAGGGGGCGAGCTTATTGCCATCAACCAGACTCCAGGCTGCTACTAAGAAATTCCTGTTGGAAAAACCCAATAATACTTTGCCCGACCTGGGAACCGAACCCAGGACCTCATGCTCAGCAGTAGCGCTTGCGCTTGCTTGCTACACCAACGAGGTAGTCATATAAATACTACAACTACGACAGATAAATATAAATACTATACTTACTACTATTTATTTTCCTGCAGTCAATGTTAAAAAGTAGAGTACACAACACGTGAAAAAATAATTAATCTCGGTCCTTGGATCCCTCGAATTAAATTCCCTTTTTTTTTCACTAGTTGCATAATCTACTATTCCCACAGACCATGTCACCGTTTCAAACATTTCATTGGACATTTTCATGCAAAATGTTAGCAATAAGTAGTCGATAAAATAATAAGGTGCAAGCAAAAATTAACCTTACGGTGCTTAAAATTTTCATTCCTTGACTGTAGTTTGTTTATCAAGACAAATTAAACATTGATACCTGCGGTTCGATGTTGTCAGGATCAGGAACCGTACCGCCGCTGGCGACGTTGGGGACGTTGGCTTGGCCAGTAAGCGTTTCAGTCTGAATAAGTTTGTGTAGTTCCTCCATGTTGGGAGTGGCGCTGACGTTGGGCGCGTAGCAGTCCTCGGGCTTGGGAGTGGCTGCGGGCGGGCCCTGCAGCTCCGACATGAACTGCTGCGATTGCTGCCCAATGTTTTGTGTAGCGCGGAGCTGCGCCAGAATCTGATCTTCTGTCTTCATCTCCTTGGTAATTTCTTCCGGTAGGAGAGAATTCGAATTGATGGCAGAAGGCTGAAATTGATTGGCAATCCTCATACATAAATGTTCGAATGTGAGAAACGGGTTAAGCCTCCTACTTCTACGTGACCACTCAGTAAGCTTCTTTCATTATCCACACGACCGCACAGTAAGCTTTTCATTGATCGTGGCGGTATTCATGCTAAAATGAACAAATCCTATAGGGGATCATGAATTATTCAAGTATGTTTCAGAGAATATATACATAAAATAATTATAGGGCTCTAAAATATAATCATCTAAAGCCGACTAGCGTACCAACATCATCCCTTTTTCTATATCAGTAGTAAAGGCCTATTCAGATATAAGCATTATCGCTGTCGCGGTCGGTAGCGATACTGGTCCGCCTTCTGGTTAGTCACTTTGGGCCAGTATCGCTACCGAGCGATACAGGGATGTGGCAGGCACATCGATGCGAAAACTGACACCATGGATTCAGTACATGATTCTGAACCCCCCTCCAATGAAATTTGTCGCAGGTTATTAAAAAAAAACAACTGTTTCATAGAAAAGTCCCCACCCACGCGGTCAAAATGTATGGAACAGCTGAGTTTTTTTTAAATAATGCACGAAAATTATCAACGCAGGGGGTTCAGAATCATGTACTGAATCCATGGTATTAGTTTTCGCGTCAATGTCCCTGACACCCTGTTTATGAACAGGCCTTAAGACGAGACCACAGAGTAGTAAATGAAGTGAGTGAGTGAGAGTGCCAATATATTTATTACTTTTATAATCAAGCACGTTGAACGTGTGGTTTCAAAGAGAGCGTCGTAGCGTCTGGCGGTACACGAGCGCCAACGTCATACGTTGGCGTCGCGGCTTAAAAGCTGCACAAAATTATGTATGTCGCCTCAGCAATTGACGTCGGCTAACCTTAATCGATGGCAAATAAACACTCCATTTATTTACTACTTTGTTGTCTGTTATGAACCAATATCAATTTAGTTAGTATATTGAGTTTAAAAAAGTTGTTAGCGGTTATTCTGCGCGTACTGCACGTTTGGCCGGAAGTTCATTAACAGGTAAAGATGCAAGCGTGAACCGGGAAAGCACTCAACATTTGGAGCTATAGACCGACCATTGGAGGTAATGTGTACACTCGTTGTGTGTTATAAGTAGTTGTTAGAGCTCCTATTTGCGTAATCCTGTCGCGTCACGCAAGTTAGTTCATATTATCTGCTTACAAATATTTACTCACAAATACATTGGCCAGCACTCGTACTGCTTAAACCCAAAAACAAACTTGAGGAGAAATTCAGATAGATAGATAGAATATATTGTACACCAATATGCAGCATAATTCAGTTTTTTTTTTTTTTATGTTTGAGTCTACCCGACATAAAATTATAGTAGGCTGCTATTAATAATGCATTTCTAGTTTTAGACAAATACTGTCACACAGGTATGTATGGGTGAAGGAAGGGGCGATGGTCTACAAAGCCAAACTTTTTCTTAAGATGCACGTTCTTAAGAAAAAGTTTGGCTTTGTAGAAAAAGTTAGTCTCAAAGTGGGCAACGTCGCAGATAGATGTCAAATATTTCGCTGTTTTGATTAATTTGGCAATGTTCTTGTATGGAAATAAGAAATGTAGTGAACTAAAATATTGATTATGAAATGCAATAATTAATATCGTAACACCGAATATTTAGTTTTAGATGTAAAAAACAATTTGGAAGCTTTCCAAATGCCTTTTTCACATCTAAAAAGGTTACAACATCAAAGTCAGTGTTAGAGTTGCAATTCATTATTAATAGTCTAGTACACTAGTTAGCGCTATTTCATATTTCCATAAAGTAATATTGCCAAATTAATAAAAACAGGTAAATATTTGACAAATATTTGCGACATTGCCAAATTTTAGAATTAACGCTCGTAACCTGTATTTGCCTTATTAACAGCTAGGTACCGTATATAAGTACTTGTAGTAAATACGATTACTTGAGATCATTATAATAGACTGTGCATGTTCAGCGTGTCATTTATATCTGCTTACAATGGCGACCTCTTTATTATTTCCGATCTAAGGTACCGCTAGGCAATGTTTAAAGTAACGACCACATTTTTAAGTGATAATAAAGCAGTTATACACAATTATTTTGAAACAAGGAATAAGTTTTAATTTACTGGCAAATCTTGAACAAGAATCGAAAATTAAATCCAAATCATGTTTCTACATGTTTCGTTTAAGGGGGACCCGCGAGATTCAAGTTTTCTTTACTTTTTTGCATTTTGCAGGTCAGTGTCAGGTTTTATGTTTATTCAAATATGATTCGCGACCGTAACAAATATGGCTTTACATAATTATAATCATTACAATTAGGAATACAACTCCATAAGTTAGCATAATTGTCAAATGTCATGATTTCATGAAATAGTCATTCAATGGGATTACATGAGAGTTGTATTGATCATTTTTATGATTATAATTCTATAAATAAACATTTGATAGGACCGCGAATCATATTTAGATCAACATAGAACATGATAAAGCCTGCAAATTGCAAAAATCGTAAGAAAATTTGTATTTCGCGGGCTACCTTGACGCTTTCGCCTTAAGTTATTTTTACGAGGAATCAACTAAATTCGATGGCCGTTGTAAGACGATAAAAAAGGCACATGAATTCATGGCGTGTACATTTGATAAGAATAATTCAGACTTTGATATTTTTATTTCACTGTAGACAGAAGGAATGCATTGTGCATCGCGAGGCCAGTTATGAGTTATGCGGTGCACACAATTGTATAACTGTGGCATCCTTTAACGTATAGTGCACTATTAACGTAGAGTTTTATTCAATCAGCTGCTTCTATTGAAAGAACATCCTTAAGTGTTGTGGAGTAGCTAGACCTCAGCTATTATCCCATTACAGACGGACATACCCTCCCCGCAGTTTATTTTTTATTTTTATCTAAGTCTAAATATAACTGATAGATGGTTTGATAGAGCGTTTACTTGCGTTTTTTATTGTGGTCAAACTCGCACATAGATGTCAAATATTTCGCTGTTTTTATTAATTTGGCAATATTACTGTATGAAAATAAGAAATATGGCTAACGAACTAGAATACTGATTATGAAATGTAATAATTAATATCGTAACACCGAATACTTAGTTGGGAAATCGGAATTTTAAAAACTATTCAATATTACAATTAATTATTAATATTCTAGTTCGATAGTCAGCCACATGTCTTTTTTCCATACAGTAATATTGCCAAATTAACCAAAACAGGTAAATTTTTGACAGCTATTTGCGACGTTGGCAACTTTTAAGATAAACGCTCTTAACATACGCGCCCGGTGATCAAAGGGAATCATATCAATTATGAATGAAGTACTTACAACATTATAACAAATTGCTCCATTTTTCAAAATAGGCTACTAAGTACCTTATTAATTAATTAGCATAAATAAGAGGAAACCAAGATCACAGCTCTGTATCTAGCAAGTCAATCCCTCGTAAATTACGAAACGACGAAACACCTAAGTAATGCTCAATCAGGAACCATCAATTATCAGTGTTGTGAGCCTATTAGTAGAAAAAATATTTTTCTGGTGCATGTATAGGTAGCCTTACTAAGAATGCAAGTCACCGGAAAAATATTTCTCCGATATTTTACGGTATTCGTGTAGTCGCATGTCGTTGTCAATTATTTATGAGATTTAGAAGTTGGTGTTACTATTTTAAGAAAAATAATGCTAAAATCGACCGCTATACGGTATGTGTTGACACAACCCTTCAGGCAGGCATAAAATTAATAAAGCATGACCAATAATGGTCTCTTTCAGAATTCGTTTTAAAAATTAAAATCATAAACACATAACATATCATTACGCCTGTAATCCCCGAAGGGTATGGCAGAGGTGTACCTATAGCACACCCACATTTCTCTAGTTATGTTAAGTCCCATGTCATAGGGCGGGGGCGGGCGTATTGCCAAAATCATAAATGGGGAAAATAATGTTACATTACGGAAAATGTGTGTTTAAATAAGTATTAATTGTCATCCATATTCTTTTGTTACGGCATATTATTCTTTTGTATCTTAATATAACATCATTTGTACTTTAGAAAACACACAATTTCTGTAATTATACCAACCAAAACCTCCCACAAATGCAAAAGCAGTCTATTTGTCAGATTTTAATTCATAAAAACATACCCTTCTTTGCAGTCGGGTGATAACAATAATTTTAATGAATTAACATAAGGTGCGGACAGCTACAATTCAAGTTTTTACAAGTCTATGTTATATAATCCGCACTGCGAAAAAAATAGAATAAACTTAACTAACAAACTTAATAAACATTATATTTGGTAACTAGGATATACCTAAAAGGAATATTAAATTAGTAATCAACATTGCTGCAACGATACACCCACCTTTAACACTCGCCAAATCTTAACATTTCTTAAATCATTTCTTAAATCAGTCTTTCTAGTAAAACAGCCAGTGCAGATAAATTCGTACACAAACTTAACATAGAGATGTAAAGTTTACATCTAATTTGTATAATATTGTGCCCGAACAAATATCAATTCTGCGGCCCAAATGAAAATACGTCTGAGAACATAAAGTAGTACGAGTTATGACACTAAGTTCTAATATCAAAATGCAAACGTTTTGCCAAAAAACGTACTTACAATACCGAGCCTCATAATAATTTTCGTACTACTGTACATACGTACGTATTTTAATTTAGAATCATCCAAAAATATTATCATTATTTGGAATGGCTTTTTACATAGGGTTCCTAAACAGTAAAAGGGTAATTGGCTACTTTTTAACCGGCTTTAAAATGAAGGTTCTCAGTTCGCTTCTTTGTCCGAACTTACAAGATTAGGTAAAAAAAAGATGTTAAAAAAAAGAGTTTTCGTGTTCCTAATAAAGGGTGTTTTTTATTCACACACTCTCCGCAGTAAATCAGGCTGTATATCGGCAATAATGCATCGAATGTGAGCCATCCGTAGGCATGCGAGTTTATATATCCCCACAGAAAAGAATGTACCTAATGGCGTCAAATCGCTCGAGCGAGATGGGCAGATTTCGTGAAATTAGTCGTTCATCAAAATGGTTATTTCAGTAAATTATGCTTTCTTACTGAAAACGCTACGCCGCGCCGCTGCGGAATGACTAATTGAATATAAGGCCTTCTTGTCAGCCGCTGCGGCGACATGCCCGAAATCATTTTCCAACATTAATGCCATAAAATTATCTCTCATAAAGCCAATTTCAAGGATATTAAAAATATTTTGGCTTTTTTTTTTACCTAACTGGGGAAGATCTTGGCCTGCACCTCACCTGAAGGTAACTGATGAACAGGCCGAAGGTGGAAGCGAACTCCACCCGAAATCTCAACCATAGAGGAACTGGCTATCTTACCTCTAACTGCCGAATTACAACAATGCTGATAACATTGACTGGCAACAACGCATTTCAATTTAAAGTTCTCCTAAAAAAAACACCCGATAGTAGTAGGGTTCTTTATGATGATTTTAGATAACATAAAAACACGCCTTTTTCCCCGAACGGTTGAGCAGAGGTGTACCTCTCTAGTACACCCAGTTTTAGATACCAATCAACAGGAATTAATTTTGATAAGAAATGCACAGTATAGGGTAACACCCGAACTGTCTATCATTTTGAATGTTCAAGAGAAGACACAACATGAAGTTAATTTAAAAAATAGTCAACTACCCCATCCTACTACTCATCAATGATTCAATATAAATCATTGATCTGAATGTATATTAAGATATTCAAATACAGGGCTAGTTTTTTTAAGGAATGTCATTTAGAAAACCTTTTCTATGAGAATAGTGGTTAAAGAAGTCATGGGCTAGATTTAGGAGGCAAACAAAATTATATTTTTTACTCGAATGCAAAGAAGGGTTATGTGCTTTCGGGCGTATCTTTGTAAGTAAGCATGAAGGTGTATTTTAATTCCCTCATAGCATACCTGTTGGATGTATTAAAATGATTGTCGTAAGATTTGGTAAAAACATAACACATGAACGAAGTGTTTTCTATTATTCTATATCAGACTCTCAAGGCTAAGCGTATGCTGAGACGCAGGTCCACGCAGCGTACGGCAGAGCAGATTTTGTAATGCATGAACATACTGACAGCTGCGTACGCTGCGGCGCAGGCTCTGCGTCTCGTTGTGGAGCCGCCACAGATTTCTGCGCGACGCGTACAGGTCGTCACTTATTTTTTACCACTGACTCATAACTTTGTTTCAATGACAGATTGCTGTCTAGCTAGGACGCGAATGTGTCTGTGTCGCTGCGTCGCAGCATGCGCTCGCGGCCTATGTTCGCCCCGCCTGCCCAACCTTACAATATCTGTACTGTGCTGTGCTGCGTCATCTGCGCCTCAGCATACGCTTAGCCTAACAAAGTGCAACGAACTTGTGTAAAGTCCAATCAACACTATTCTAAGTTTTAAAATAATTATCACGAATTTTTTTTGTTACATTATAATTGCTTATTAGTTTAATAGGCTAGATTGCAATTAATTATTCAAGCCTGGTTCTTTTTAAAAAACGATTTAAAAAAATGGACAGGACAGGACAGGTGAAATTGTCAAAAAAAAGAAAAAGGCAACTGTAAAATGCCATTCTGTTTCAGCAATATTTTTTGTATTAAAGGTATCTCGTGAGATTTTCAAAAATAACCTACTAAGAGGTTGAAACGGGGGAGGGCTAGGAAACGTTAGCGTGATGACCTAGATTTCAATACAGTTTGATAAAAAGAGGCCACGAGAGGGAAGTACGACCGTATCGCTGAGAAGGAACAAATCCTGCAAACTGCGATATTGGGATTTTATTTATTTTTAAGAAATAAATCTTGTCTGTGACTCTTTTTACCACTTTTATTTCTTCCATACTTTCGGTTATTGCACTAAATTCCATCTTAAAAAGACACCCTGTATATTTAGTTGTTTGTATATGAATAAATATAGAAAAATTGCTTTACTATAGATCATAAAATAAATTTATTTTTTACCTATAAACAAGCATAATATAAATATTAATTCATATAAATTATACGGACTATCACCTGCCCTGCAGCAATATAAATTACCTTACGCAGAATACCAACCAATATCAGTTACGTATTCACTTTGATGTTATTGCTATATTCTGCAGTAAAAATGACTGCTCCGACGAATAAATCGGGATCACAAGGCAATTTAATTTTAATAAAAAGCATTTAATACTAAGGCAATCAAGCATGAAACAACAAAATGCATACACATTTTTTCACTAAGGCCATAGAACTATTACTTCATCGTATACAACAACTTCTACACAAAATTGAGATTTGGAACAAATAACCTTAATATGTAACGAATAAACGACATATCATAATCAGTACTTTGTTACTACCCTGCCTTGTAATTCAACCGCCTATCATAGACAAAGCTCGCTCCTCAACCTAAATCTAAAAAAACACAAAATTTAATCTACATAAAAATTATAAGTATCCTAAATGACCTAATCTCTAATAATGTGTCAATGTCCTTGAAATGACAAGACAAGAAATAGCAACAACAACACATTTAGCTATTAAAAAAAGAAATAAACACCTGTTGGTTTACATCTAAGTTTTGTATCATTAGAACTAAAATTAATCAGATCTCTAAACTGAATTCGAAAATACTTGTCAGTTCACATTACATTATGATTAAGTTCATTGTAATACAATATTCGTTCTTAAGGCCCGTATACAGAACCTCACTCAAAACTCAAGCATTACTTAAAACTCGTTTAAATCCTTTTGATTGGTTGAAAGTAGTTTTAAGTAATGTTGAGTCTTGAGTGAGGTTCTGTAATACGGACCTTAGAGGTGTTTTTCAGTTAAGGTGGATGCGCAGTGGTAACCCGCGAAATACTTCAATTTTTTTTTTGGCAATCAATGTCAGGTTGTATCTTGATTAAAATATGATTCGCGACAATAACAAATATGTATTTATAGAATTATAATCATTAAAAATATTAATACATAAGAAAATTTTAATTTCGCGGGCTACTGCGGATCTTCCGAACGGTTTTAGTAAACTAACAAGTTAATCAAATATATTGGAAATGACAATGGGCGGGTCCGTTCTAAGTTTTGTATCAATTTATGTAATTTTAAACATCTTGTTACAACTTCATTTTGTTCTTTGACACTAAAATTCAAATAAGCAAAAAGAACAATGCATTATTGCACATTAATGAACAAAGCTAATATTTTAATAAATTTTTTTTTATTCCGCTATTTATTAATTTGGAGTTCGTACTGAGTTGCAGTTGAGACCTGTCGCTTACCATTGATGGTTTACTACAGTCAGTCTTAGTAAGTGACACTGGCGAAATTTTTAAAACTCAACTATTACAATACCAGCTCAATAATGTACTAAAAATATATCGAGGTTCTATTAGCATGAAAATAATATATTAATAAAAACTTCAATTAGAGGCCAGACCAACATAAATTATTATTTTTGACACTTCAGTCAAATTAGTTCGATGCAAGTAGCAATATTAGTTCGATGAAAATATATTTTTACTTCAATATCACCCATACGAGTCACTAACGAGACACAATAGAATTTTTATTGTTATCGATTTCCGAAGGCAAATTGACAGTTGAGCACAAACATAAATTTCAGCATGATATTAGCCATTATTGCCTGTTTATAATAAAAAGAGAACAACAGGTCCACACTAGTCTATTTTGATACAAGACTTGTGAAGAAGTCAATACTTGGATGCCCATTGTCCTTTATTCTAACAACAAATATAATTTTTCCTTTGCTTTGCTTTTCTTACATTTATAAGTAGTACAACTATGCGATAATCAATGTTTAGACAAATAACAACCGTCTGCATTTTTTTAATAGTTTTATATAGACGTATAAAGGAGAGGAAGTAGCTACGCTATCCAGTATACATCTGTTTTCCAATGATACTCTTAAACAGTCGGTGAAACTTCACACACCCGATGGGTAGTGATGTTTAGTAATAATAAAAACAAAGAAAGTTTTAATTATCATCATTTTACTAAGATTTTTTTTACAAATTTCGAAATGCTCTCAGTAAACTTAACAAGAACGTCAAGAACTAACAAACCAATAATTTTACTGAATTTGCAAGTACAACGTACTGCTATTTAATTTTTTATTCCTTTTCCTGATGATTACATATCGTACCTTTCCATAAGGTTTGTAAAGTTTCGCCCCTTCTCAGCGTACGTACATAAGTTAATACGAAGATGTCGACAAAATATAAGTGTCCAAACTATATGAATGAATACTACATTGACATCGATACAACATTTAGGTATAACATAAACAATTAACACTTCAATAATATATTTCATATTGAGTAATCTATAATTATGCACTTTACCTTTGCACATTACCTTTTTCTTTAAAACTTTACTTTTATTAAAGGGTTACACCCTCTCCCCTACGTACTCACAATAATTCTTCAATGTCTTCTTTAATCATCAATCAATTTATATAAGTAATCCTCGTTGAATATTAATGTCTGAAACCACAGCGCTCACTTAACGAGTTACTTATGTAACAAAAATAAAAGAAATAAGTGGAATCATGAACGACCATTTCTTGAGAAAAACATATTTAAACTAAGCTTATGACCTTAGCCTATTTATTTAGTCCAAAACGCTTCATCTTCGACGTTCTTACATAATATTATCAATTTGTTGCAAGACATCGTTCCGAAATTATCACATCATTACAATTACCCGCATTACTCAAGATTACCTGAGTAAATGTGAATATATTTAGGTAAATTGAATTAATAGTAAAGAAATCAATAGTCGATCGCGCCGTAGTAATTATTGTTTCCCAGGATTCTATCTAGTCCATAGAGAAGTTATCTTAACTTAGTGAATAGTTGTAAGGTCGATGTAGAAGCCTCCGAGATACCTTAGACATTAAAATTTTAATATCTACGTTACATCATACAATATCTAGAATGGCACAGTGCGGGCTTTTTAAGATGCTTTGTGCATGTTTACTTTTACTATATTTTATAATTATAAAAAGTTTCTCTATCCTCAATGTTGGACAAGGCAACTGTTTTTTTTTTTTAATACTGTTATATTTTGTAAGGCAAAAATCTATACAATAATCAAAATTACTATTTGATTCTTTTGCTAGGTAAACCTGTTGGTTAAAAAAAATGTTTATTGTTTATACCTTTGGCATGGTAAACACTTAAAATATTTCAAACCTACGAATATAGTAAATTTATAATGTCGTGTAATAAGAAGTGTAAATTCCTAAAGATGAAAATCTTAATCAGAGTAGGTATAAGGTATCTCGGAGAGCATCTCTGTCGCCAAAATTGCTGAAAGCCTCAGTCGGTGCAGACGCCATTTATGTACATCTGGATGTAAAACTGTTGGAAAAAATAAGCAAAATTGGATCCCTTTATCTTGAACCCTAAGATTTTACTACTTGTGATGTGATTCAACGCGGTACGAAGTGAAAATCAAATTATGCGAACAAGATATACAGGGCGTATTTTCAACCCAAACAAAATTAAGTTAGATCATTCTAAATTAATATTTTAGATTTAATAGTTTGACTAAATAGACCCTGACAGATTATGCCAATAGTAAGGGCCGTGTAGGTGAAAAGTTTGCATCCTCAATGATGTGACAGCCAAGCTCTCGAAAATCATTTGAATGTTCAAAATACATCCCCTGTATGATTCTAACTAGACTACATAAACATACACAATGTGTTGTGCAACGTTCATATTTATCTCTTATGATAGTTTTCAGTAATGGATGTCAATTGGCACATTGGGTAAACACGGCGGTATTATGAATTTAAATTAAATTGAAGTTGTCCAGGCATCATGTGGATTTTCCCTACAGATATTGTATTTATGTAGGTAATATTTTCATTTTAATATAAGTACACCGAACCTTTTTAGTCCACCAGGCTGTCTATTGCCTATAAATGAAAATAAATGAAGGAAAATGTTGAAGAAAGACGAACGAGTTCAGAAAATGAATACTTAGAGCGTAGATAGCTAGAACAAAAGAACCACGATAACTGGGCTAACCCCAACTTATATGGTAGCTAACAATGCACAGATATCTTGAAAGGGAAAAAAAGCAGAGCATAATTATGTTAAAAACGAGCACTTAAATAATAATGCTCAAAGACCACACACATTTATAGACTCGCTTGCTTTAAAATTGGGCCAATATTAATAAATAATAGCAAGTTTTCAAAATAAATTGACTTGACATGCGCACCACTTTGACGGCAGAAAATACGTAACTGGCCCAAATCGAGCCAATACTTTAGACGTCACAAATGTACGTACATTATGTTTATTTTGACAGAAATAAACTAAAACGAAACGACTGTGGTATATCTACGAACGTGCTATATAAATATTGTAAAAATATGCGACATCGCTTAGAGCACCCTTAAATAAAAAGGACTACGGACATTAATGGACTTATCCGTTTTCAATATCCCGAATTGAGAAACCGTTTATTAACACAAAAAAAATAGCAACATTAATAGTGTTTGCATTAAAAACAAGTGCCAGGCTAACGAACATGACAGTACATTTTTAAACTACGTACGCAGACCGATGACATCATAAGTCAACCTATTGAATTTCAGAGAATTAAAAGTTACAGAAAAGGGACAGCAACGGATTACATGATCCTTTCGCGGAGCGTTTCTTTTCCGTTCAGTTCTTCTATATACCACATTTGCAATTATCTTTAAAGTGTTACATGTTACAGGTTTAGGTGTAAACCTCGTGCGGAGCTGAAAATGTGCAGTGGTCAAGTTTAGAAACTAGTCTGTAATATTTACAATAAATAAATCTTATTCCAATTTGATTATTTCCCTTTCCTCGCGGAATGATAAACTATTTTTTTTTTTAATTGTGAGAAACCAAATTGATATTAAATTGAATCTAATAATATGTGAAGATAATCATCTGCATTTTAAATGCAAAAATTATAAGTTGTAGATCTAGAATAAACTATAGTTGAATTTATGTGAAACTAGCTAATCCGGCAGACGTTGTCCCGTCCAAATTTCAATAATTCGGTAAAGCCGTTCTCAAGTGATGTGCTTACCAACAGCATTTCATTTCTATTATATAGATAAGCTTAAACCGTTAATTCCTCTTAATCTGCACTTTTCGATGTCCTTCTCAATAATTCCAATTCGGCAGCTCACGTAGCACGTACTTAGTAAAAGTTATACTTTCCTGAAGGGCGACGAGGGCTGGATATTATAAATTTAATAATTTAATTTCAACTGAAATGAAAACTTTTTCGAAGCAGTTCACTAGAAGTTCATCTTAATTGTTCAACACACTCTCAATAGCTTTAGTTTTCACAGTTTAGCATTATTCATAGCGTTGAATTCGATTTTAATAAATATCGAGATAACAAATATGTAAAACAATAATTTTGTGAAAATTTACTGTAAGAACCAAAGCATTTGCGATTTTCTGTGATTCTATTCGGCTATTAGGCTACTTGGTAATGTTAAAATCAGAATACAAAAACATTTAACAAAATTAAATCCAGCTGCCTGCCAACATTTGTGGCTATGGGCAAATTCAGTTTTTACAGTAGAGCCATCTTCTCTTCACAATACTTTACAAAGCTCTTTGACAAAATCGTACGAATAGAAACCAATTTTATTATGAGCAATACAATATCTTGATGATGGCACACCTATTTTGACAGATGGAGCTTTTGTTTATACCGCAATTAAAATATGTAAAAGTACGTGTAATCTACCTATATAATTATTTAAAACAAACGACCCTAATTTGGGAAAAGGCTAGGCGTTAATGCCTATTGCTGAATCAGCATTCGCTGGCCTGCAAAATGGATAATAAAGTCCTAAACCGCGATGTAATTTAGTACGAATGCTTTCCACCGTAGTAAGTTCATAAATATTGTAAGTTTCCTACACGCTCGTTCATACACCGTGACCTCGATCAAATAGTCATTAATACCATTGATTGCCCACTAGCATTTTACGTACCTGTTATGTGGCTGGAAACTCAAAAAGCGCGCGATGAAATATAGCTTATAAAACAACGTTTATAAGTGTGGTGTGGCGAACTATGTCAACCTTGCTGTCCATATTTTGAACTGTGACATATGTGAGTAAATATTCCTCAAATGTAAGTGAGAAAGGAATCTATCTATTATCCCCTAACTAGTTACTTCGAGGCAACTTAATAAATATAAAAAAATATTAACACAAAGTGGTGAATATCTAAAAGGGAACATATTTAAGGCACAATTAATCATTTTTTCTTTCAGGTCATTCCCATTACTAAGTGACTTTGAGAATATTAATTCATTTAAATAACAAATTTTAACTAATATCTTGTTATTTTCAGCTAAACTTATAATCTCTCAAACCAGTATCGAATGGTCAAAGAGAATAAATGGCAAGTGCAAGAAAACCACTCTTGTACCTCTTGTGGTACTCTTGTGTGAATTCATTCGTTTATAAGAGGTAAATTCATACCTAATTACTGAATACAGATAAGAAACCCAAACAGCAAAGTCTTGGGTAAGGATTTTAACCGAAGTCTCATCAATAGTACAAAATGCTAGTATGAGAAATGCTACATTTGAAGATCTATAAACTCTAAAGCAATCTAAATGAACTTTAAATTACGTCAAATAAAAAAGAATACACTTTTCATGAGAATGACCCTTATTGAACTCAAATATTAGCACACAATTAAGTAATTGTCTATACAATGATTAGTGAAAAGTTACAAAAGCAAAATTAATATTGATTACCAACAAGTTATTTTGATTGTTTTGTATTTAAGAGTAAGCAATGACAGTTTCGCGAACATGATGTTATTACAGTAGTTATGTTAAGGTTCACCAAGAATATTGCAAAGAATATAGATGTTTCACATACGTCACTGCTATTTCTTAAACTGCGGCATAACAAACCACTTTGTATTAATGTGTTTTTAATGACACAACGGCTCATTGGCGACTGGTGGTCTACATACAATGCAAATATCATATAAAAGCGTTTTAAGCATTTTAAGGAATCATGAAAGTGATATCTTCTATGCCTTTAAAACCTTAAAACTGGAGTACTTACTTTACAATAATTATGTAAGTGTCAATGATGAATTACGGTTTGTCTACTACTTCGACTCTTGATTCGTCGCCTTTTGTGGAGTATGCCAGACACAAAGCGACAGGAATTTGTTTTAAGAAGTTTTATGCTACTTCTTGTAGGTTTGAAGTGACAACAAGTTAAGGTGCTTCGAGTGCTCAGCTATTGCTAAGACAATGTGGCTCTTAACCCCGATCTTGAGGATGTTATTATTAATACTTTAGCGATGTCTAATTTAAAACATGAGGACGCTGCGAATCGGTTAATAGATAAGATGCTACGCGTAGATATAAAGCCCCGGGTAATTGCGAGGATAATAAAAGAAATAACTAGAATAAGTAGCCATTTTTACTGTATAATCTCTTATGAAACATTCTAGGGTTTATTTATAAACATTGCTTAAAATTAAGAGACCTTTTAACGTCAAAAATATAAGGTTAATCATTACTTAACTTTAAGGAAAGTTTATAAATAAAACCCTCTACAGCTTGCACGACTATTAATTTGTATGAAGAATAACATAGGTAATTTCCGGCAAATTACTACGGCGGATGTTGCGTCATAAATTATAAAAATAATTTTCTTTGTAAACTATTAGATACATTTAACCATGGGTTGTATCTATGAGATCATAGTACAATGTTATTATGGGAAGTAATGCTCTGATAGTTATGCAATATTTATGATTCCTTTACTATATTTATGTCATTCATGATTCCTTTACTTGCTGGATGCAAATTGTGTGAACAAAATAGAAACACGACATAACACGAAGTTAAAAAAGTAAAAAAAATATATATATTTGTTATTAAGAGTACATAATACCTCAGCTCAAATTCCCTCCTTATCTCGCTCGCACTTTACTGCTCGCGGACTGAGTGAGAGCGAAAATGAGCGGCGGGGAGAAGGCTTCAAGGCGCCAATAACTTAGGTAATTCCTTTTTATAGCGACAAGAACGGGTCATTTAAAAAAAAAACTTAGTATCTGCTTTATACTTAATTCAGTTACATGATCTTATTTGAAATGTTATTTGAATACCAGCGGTTTATTGTTCGGTTTGAACGTAACTTTGGATATTTTTCTGTAGAGAAAATTTCATGGAATCGTGTTTTCGTCAAACACATATTTTTTCAAAATTAATGCCACAGTATTTTCGATATAACGGAAAATCATGCTAAGCAATTTGAGGTATTATGACTCTTAACAAAAAATGTGTTTCTCTGCTAAAATAATTGATTGTAAGTAGTATCAAATCGTATTTCTATTCAAAGTTCCTCAACTACACAGAAAAAGTAAGAAAAAGCCCAAGAAATTTACATGAAAAAGTAGAGAGGAAGTGCTTAACTCTAATGAAAAACTTTACTTAAATGCTAAGATCAAATAAGACAGATCATGTTGGAACACGAAAAACTAGTCTAAAAAAGGTAAAATATGTATAACAAACGTATGTATATTCGGTGATTACGATAAAAACGTTATACATATAAAGTAAATTGCCATACATTTAACATATTTACCTTTTTCAAAACTAGTAAAATAAAAAGAAATAAGCTAACTGGGGACTGTTTGGCGTTAATCATAATGATAATGGTAATTTAATATCACCATTTATTATTGTGCAGTTAGTAGATTTAGATACCATCCACATAGTGCCAAAATAATGAATTATGCTTAGGTCGGTCTGCGCAATGTAACACAAAGATAGCATTAACTTTCTAGTTTTCAAATTCTGTTGCATAAGGCCCACCTCCTAAGGCGTAACTAAAAGATTGCGACCATATTTTTGCGAAAACAAAAAAAAAATACGTTCAGGACCATTTAAGAAATTTCATAGAAACAAACACTACTAAGGACTACCAATAAATGTAAAAAATTGGAAAAATGCAGTACTACTTTTTAAATATAGCCACAAAATTTGAGAAACCCTTTGAGATCCTAAATGGGCATGGAACCCACCTGATGATCCCATGAGAAGAACATTGGCAAATTATTGACGCGAGCTTCTGCGCGGCTGCGAGGCTGTTGCATCCACACTAAATCAGCCGATGACGGCGCTCCCTGGCCCCACAGAGAGTCCACCTGAAATAATCACACTTTATAGTCCCTGCACCAACCATGTTCGCATGTCCACAACACCCATCAATTGTTTCCTACCAAAAATAATTGTGTAACAATATAAACTGAAAAAAAAACTTGCTGATGAAATAAGCAGTACTTTTGTGCTATTTTCATAATGTTTACTTCAAATTGTTTTATTTGAGCTAACATAAATTAGTTAATAAAAACTTACTCAAAAGACCTACCATAATATTTTTACCGAAATGCTTGTTTCTTTTGCTAGCTCTTAGCTAGTCCTAAAAAATATGGGATTCCCAAAGAATAACATTTTTGAGGGATCAATTCGTGGACCGCCTCTATCTACTTAATAAAATTCTTAAATTCATACATTCATTCACTCACTGACAGACAACGAACTGCCTAAACGGTCGGGTCTGGAAGCATGAATTTGGCACAAGTGTTCCTTATATAATGAAAGTGACTGTGAATTCACTCCCTAAAGGGTATAGGGCATAAATTTTTTATAGAATTTCGTCATTTTTCGCCGTCGGGCCTTTGTCAAATAATAAAAAAACTTATAGAATTAAAAACCCCATATTCTTAAATCTCTTAAAAACCATCTCTACCTACTATTTAATTTATTTAATATGATATTATTTACAAATTTTTTTTTCATTTGAAGCCAAGTCAGAGGCCCCTGGGCGGCATAAAGACTGACACCAGGCGTCACTAACCACACGAAAGAGAAAGAAGATTTATTTATAATGATTAATATTATACTATCCCGGAAAATATTCTATAAGGCAATCTGGGGACCTTTATGCAAAACCGCACCGCAATTGTTTGTAGATTTCATAATGCAAGAAATCATAAAACAAACATACAAACAAAGGTATTCTTATTGTAGGAATTTAATTTATTACCATTTGTGGCGGTTGGGCATAATTTTGATTTGCCATAATTCCCACAGATCCGAATTGCAATTCCATGGGTGCATTATCGGGTATATTTATAGTACCCATATTCATTACCTAGAAATCAAGAAAACCTTATTATTACAAGGCATTCAGAATTCTATTATTATGCTAACTACCGGTGAACATTGTTCTACATGTGGGTCTACTTCTACATTAGAATGCATGAACAAAGTATACTGACTTCTTTACTTACGTCTAGAGCCAATGTAGCTTGCGCATTCATCATATTATCGTGTGATCCTTGTGGACGATCGAAACCACCAGACATCGGAGGGAATGAATTCATCATATCCTGCGACAGTTGATTTGTCTTAGTAAAGTATTTATTCATTTGTTAATAGTCTATTTTAACAAGAAGGAATAAATACTGGAGATAATAAAAGGTAACCTATTACATACATCTACTAGTTTCAAGTTATATCCTTTACGTTTCATCATCATCAGAGATCGAAACCGGTATGATCAATACGGGTATTTTTTCGGTTACCACATTTATATTTTTTACATGTATTTTAAAAGTTACCTTAAATTGAGTACAACCAGTATTAATACCGGTTACCAAAATAAAAATTACTATCTTACACGTGCCATCGGCATTAGTCAAAGGGCTCGCATCGCCTGTGTTTGTAACCGGTAACCTAATAGAGGTAACATGTTTCTTCTTCTTGGTTACCCAGCTAGCGGTAACCTTACTCGTATAAGTAACCAACATTCTTCGATACCTGTACCATAATTTATAAAGGTTTTCGGTCCCTGATCATTATCACCATTTCCACCCCATAATCACCCACTGCTGGGTATAGGCCTCCCAATTCTTTTGCCATACTTTCCGGTTCCATACGTCCCTCATCCAGGCGTTTCCCGCGACCTTGACGATATCGTCAACCCAACGCGCTTTTGGACGGCCCTACGTTTTTACCTTCCCTTAACTTTTATTTAAGTTAACTAAACAAATTTGAACACAATAACATTAGTGTGTTTCAATTATCTCAAGCATAAGGCCACCCACTCTTCCGAAGCGTTCACGAGTTCGAAGCGAATAGGCACGGCAGAGAGTTCGCGCTCATGGTACAAGGAACTCGTGTGTCGGATCATTATAAGCGCACAGGAAAATGCTGCTGTTTTATGCGCACGCGAGACCACAGTTATTTACTTGTGATTATTTAAAATAACGAAATACCAACTAGTTACTAAACAGATATCAGATTTTAATTCTGTTCCTTCATTGAGAATGATTTGACTAACTTACCATCTGTGCAAATGGTACCACCGGCCCGTAAGTACCCAGTGGTCTCATAATAGATTCGCAAGCTCGGCGCACCATCAAACTTGGGCTGAAGAAGCCAGCTCTGTACCAGTTGTACATGTCTAAGGATGTAAAGGGACCCTGGATGTTCCTCTGTAAAATAATCACATAATAAATTCCTCAGTATTGTCAAATAGTGTTAAACTTACAAAGGCTACCATACATAGAGAGATCAATCTGAACAGACAAACCTGCGCCAGATCCGTCTGACCGGATGCGTGCACAGACATGAAACAATAAGATTGTTTAGTTTTAAAGACTGCTTCAAGTAGTAATTGGTGCGGCCGGAGTAAGCGATGTATCTTGAAGAACAGCTACACACGGTACGGATTTTGGTAGATCAGACGGATCTGAAGGTAGATCTGACCATGTATGGTAGCCTTTGAAGAGGTTGCAGAGTACTATTCTTTCACCATTGCAATAATGATAAAAAATATATTTTTAAAACATAGTTTATTTTAACAGCCATTGTTTAATGTATTAATCTACAGATAAGTAAGCATTACGAACTTTACCGAAATAAAAGTGTATTGACATATGAGCATTCGAGCTTATCAAGGACATACAACATCAACTATTAAATTTTTTGTTGAGGAATGTTTTTTTTTTGTTAAGTAAGTCTAAACATCAGTTTTATTAGCTAATTACTTCGGTAAAGAGCGCATTAGTGGCAAGATTTACAACATTCCAATAGTCGCATACCTCAGGATCTTCATAATACCATTGATCAAGCATGTTAGCATTTGGCATGGCATTATTTCCATACATTGAATTTCCAAAAGGTCCCTGTGATCCTTGCATTCCCTGTAGTTGAATCATTATATTTTGTCCTGAATGATTGGACATTGGCATGTCATTAGCTGATGACATCTGTTGAAAAAAAAAAAAATGGTTTCAATATTGCCAAAAGTATAGTTGCCTACGAATTTCTTCGAGATATAGATAAAATGCGGTAGAGGGGCGCGTCACTTTCAGACTGGACAAACTATACATAAAAAAAACCGGCCAAGTGCGTGTCGGACCACGCACAATGAAGGGATCCGTAGTTGGGATGAATTTATACCAAGAACAAACTTAACATTGTAGTTGAAAAACATGTTCTCCCATACGGAATGTATGAATGAATAGGAGATCACGTACAGTCTACTTAGCTCTGATAGTTTTCGTTTTAATTTCGTTATATATACTTCTGCTGTGAATTTTTTCACAAATCCAAGTACAACCATTTAGCTGCCAGGGGGAGGACACTTGACTCTAACAAAAAATTTCAGTTAAAAGATTAATATTTCGCCAACGGATCACTGAATCCAAAAATGTTTTACACAAACTCACAATATTTTTGAACGACCTTTCTAACTATACTCCACAACATGGGGTAGATGAGAAAAAAAAACATCCCCAGTTTACGTGTAGGGGATACGCTTAATTTTATTTCACCACTTTGTCGGCATGAGTAATATGTATACATATTCCAAATTACAGCTTTCTAGTACTAACCGTCTCTGAGCTCAGCCGCGAACAGACAGACAGACAGACCGACAAGGCGAAACTATAAGGGTTCCTAGTTTACTACGGAACCCTAAAAACGGTCAATAGAAAGTCGGGCGTGCAATCAGGGTCCCGTAAAAGCTTTTGGCGAGCCGAATTTAAATAGTTACATTTTAATAATTGAGGCAGTCTCTCCCTGGTCTGTTCGTGTTGTTGTAACATGCATAAACCCTAGCCAGAGAACTTGAATAACCAAACAAAGATCTCGCAGATCAGGTTATCTGGTTCTCGAGTTATAAGCACACTAATGGAAGGACAGAGATATTATATTTTATAACATTAACAGGTTCCAGGTAGACAGACCACATGAGCAATGTTTTAATGGTTCCGTTTTTTATCATCGTAAGTTCCGAAAGGTAAAACAATCAGTAACTTACCGAGGTATTGTTAGAATTTTGTCCCAAAAACAATGAATTATTTGCAATGTTATTGGGCATCCCTGGCATAGCGCCGCTTGATTGAAAACTAGGCATATTTCCAGATCCTTGCATAGATGGCGTCCCCATACCGCCCATTCCAGATGAACTCAGGGGTGAATTATTTGGCATCTGTTGTGGCATGCCTTGGTAGGGTTGTCCCATGTTAGGGCCAATGGGCAGTCCTAAAGATGCATTCAATGCAGAATTGGTGATACCCACATTCTGCATGCCTGGTTGCATCCCTGGTGTTTGTACTCGTGGAGCTTGCATCCCAGGCATGTTTTGCATGCCACCTGAAGGCATTCCTGGCATATTTTGCATACCACCTGTTGGCATCCCAGGCATGTTTTGCATAGCAACTGATGGATATCCAGTGTTTTGCATTCCAGGTTGCATTGCAACAGGCATGCCAGGCATATGTAAGCCAGCTTGCATACCTGATGGCATTCCCTGCTGCATCCCACCTGCATTTATTACAACCGGCTGCATCCCAGGTGAATGATGGACTGGTTGTATTACAGCTGTTTGCATGTTTTGGTTGTTCAAATGCATGTCCATATTCATGCCATGGTTGGGTATCCCAGAATTTGACATGCTCATTTGCATGTTTTGGTTTTGCGGCATTCCACTTGCTGCAGAAGCTAACGCAGATGACATCGAATTGGAAAATGAGTTAGAGGAAGGTGTAGAGTGCATTTCCTTATCATCGAGGGACATGCTAAATATGTTGTCCACTAGTAATTCTTCAGGAGATTTGTGTGATATGTGGTCCCTGGAAAGAAAAAAAATCAGTCAGGTTAATGTAAAACAAAGGCATGATAAAATTAATAAGTTTGAAAATTAGTAGGTAGTACATACATATCTGATTTATTGTGTTTCATTGATCCTTTCATGTTATGCATTGATTTACCCGAAGCCTCCTTCATGGCAGGGACAAGATGCTGATGTTTCTGCCGCAGACTGTTGTTTGAATTTATGATGACTGATTGGAAGTTGCCCCTCTCATCACTTGCTTCCTCTAAATCAATATCAGACCTCATGAGTGCATCAAAAGTTTTGCTCTCTGTAAACTTATTAGATTTGTAAGCACTTTGTTTTCCAAATTTGTGTTCACCTTGGCCTGCCGCGCTAGCCTCCGGAGGTTCCGATCCTGAAGCAGACAGTTCCTCCAGCTTGTCCAGCTCGCCTTCATTGCTTGAGTTGGACCTATTATTTGTACTTGAGCTTGATGCTTCTGCTATTCCAATACCAGGCTGCTGCAATATCAAGTTTTTTTTCATCACCAATGAGAAGTCAAAGTCAAACCATTTATTTCAAGTAGCCCATTAAAAAGCACTTTTGAATGACAAAATTTACAAGAAAATAGAATTGATTCTATGCGCCCCTTCCAAAAGGTAGTTTTCTTATGGAAAACTATACAACTGTTATTACATACCTTCTTAACCTTGAGATCACTGGCATCAAAACGTTTTGGCGAGAGTTTCTTAGCTTTTTCTGACGCCCACCATTCGTCAGAGCCTTCTTCTACCACCTTAGGTCGCGGAAAACTGCCGTGTGTGTGGGACCGTGTTAAAGCTGTAATACATTCACGATTACCACTTTTGACAAGACATCCAGTAAATTAAAGCTCCACTATTGAAACCAAATGCTGCTGACTTAGAATTTTTCGCGCTGCGGTAACGAGAAGATATCGATACTGTAATGTTAGACTAGTTTTCAGTTCACACTCTTCAAGCTACTAGCTACTCGGAACAATCTGTCGTAATATAAGCATTATTATTAATAATGAATTCACCTACGAACCGTTATTTACTTTAATATAAACATTATTATAGCATCACTTACAATATGCAGCCTCTTGGTGTTTCGGCAGATTGCTGTCATCATTACTGTATCCATGGAAGGCCCCCGAAGAGTCAAAGGTGCCTCCACATTCAGCATTTTCAACGGCCCTAATAAGCAACATAATATATTAAAGCTCTACACAAAAAATTAAGAATGTCTCCTATATGCAATTATAATAAGGTTAATTTTACCATTCTGGCAAATTTTCCTCATTGTTTTGGTTGTCCCCACCCCAATTACGCCTATTGTTCCAGGGTTGTGGTCTCTCTCCGCTTGGTCTGTCACCCCAGTCGCGGTCTGTGAAATGGATTGACGTTCATTCATTATTCATTCATAGACCATTCAATGAAGAAGTTATTTTGTTCAAAATCAATCATTTATTCAAATTAGGCTGAGAATCAGCACTTTTTGAACATCAAGATTACATAAGACAGTCCCCCAAAACGCTTGCCCTTACCACTTCCTAATGCGTAATCTGGAATAAAGCGGTGCAACAAACTCCCCAGCAGCACAGCTGTCTGTTAAGTCAGAACTTGATTCTATACAACAGTACGCAAATTAATTATTCAATTTATTTTACCCCATTTCTCGAGTTGGCGGGTTCTGCCCGGTTCTGAAGATCGCCACTCTTCGCTGTCATCACGGGCTTGCGATGATCGCCAGTTGGTAGTATTGCCCGGTCGTTTGCTATAACATAGAATTGCTTGTCAATATAATGCTGCTCCCAGTCAACAATTCAATAAGGCTATAAATATGGCATAACATACTTCCTGTACATTTTGGTGGCCCAGTCTGTCTGATCCCCACTACTCCTACTGGGGTTGTTGAGGTTGTTATTAGTCCAGGGACGACTGGTGCCACTCGCGCCACTTTCGTCATCTTGACCTCCACTGTAAACAGGCATTCTCGGTCCCCCGACATGCCACAAAGCCCCCCTAAAACAAAGAAAAATAATAATCATTATTATTTATGAATTTTATGTTCTGGTTACTTTACTGATAGTGAACAAATACTTAAAGGCCGCCTCACCTTCATGATAAAAAATAAAAACAGCATTGTTATACTACACTGTTTACATTCTGTGAGTCATTAACTGAACCAAAATTGATAACTTAATCATATATAGGTAATCTTATTAGAACAGGCATTTAATGAAATATTAAACTTTAGTATTTTTTATTATCTTGACGCTTATTTATAAGTATGAGAAGTTCACGCCTTAAGCTTTTAAGAATAAAGTTCTATATTTAGGTAAGTTTTATTATTACGTACTTTTTAGTTCATTTGAAGCTTGTATTAACAATATTTTTACTTATCGTTTATTTTGTACTTTTTAGCATTAGAATTTGTTTATATATTTCTTGTCCTTCACATGTAAGGTACTTGTCAAGACTAATCCAATGATGCCAATCACTACGGGGCTATCTTTCTAAGTTGAGGCGTTCCTATGGCCACCTGCTGGCTCGCATCAGTAGAACGTGTACACCGCCTAGTGTAATAGTATTTGTCAATACAAATACAGGCAAATGCTTAGTTTGGGGATCACCGTCCAATCTGGTCTAGTACAATCCTAATTATCAATAAATAAATTTGAAATTTAAATATCCAATGAATCCAAACACAATGGGGCTGACTTGTTGAGGAGTTCGCTGCATCATCGGAACCTGGGCGCCACCTAGGGCTTATAGTACTTGTAAAGACAATACCAACGAGTTCAAACACAATGGGACTATGTTATTTTGATGAGGAGTTACCTTCGGGCTCCATCATCTGACGTGCTCCATGGAACTATATTATTGCGTTGTGACCGAAGTTACATAAGAATACGAATTGGATCCCAAGATGCTAGAAACATGGATAATAAACAAAGTTACCACAAAAAACACATACTAAAGAAGCAAGTTAATAAAAGTGTTTGTGTGTCATTACTCCGTCTTTGAATAAGCAATAGGGAAAGAGGGTAAAAAAACGCATCTCTTAAAAAAAACCCTACCCCCCTGTATACAAGTACACACAGACAAGATTTCAAAGTGAAAGGTGCGCAAGATACGTTGCGCAAAGAAACGTTACACTTGTAATAAATTTCACTCCTCATAAAATTTCCATACTTATATATAAAAATCGATTAAAATGGAGAGTAAGAATTATATCACTTCTCAACATAAATTTGTGTTCCTATGTAACCCCACCCAAGTAGTAATTTCTAGACACGAGGAGTATAATATCACACAATCATAATGACTGAAAGTAACCAATTAATTATCAACTGTATTTTCTATCAAATCGAATCATCATTATAGCTTTTTTATCCACTCTATAGTCAAATTCTTATTATGACATCAAAAATAGTACAGTCAGCCTCAAATAGAGAGAGATAACAACAATGAGAATTCATTAAAAGACTTCAAAAAAGGAAGTGGTTATGTTCGTTTGTATGTATTTTCTATTTTATTTAAGTTCATCGATATTGTCATCAATTGTTAACCGATTATGAAAATTCTTTTTCATTTGGTAGAGGTAGCTTGCGCGGTGGCCCCCATATAAAATTTGTTAACTTTGCTTGCGTAGTTTTTGAGTTAGCCTCTATAATACGTATTTAATCCACTTTGTGTCTTGATGATGTTATAATACTGTCTGTCACTGTTGTTTACAAAGCAAGTAGTGGTTTACGAATAGGTGTGGGGTAGTTCATTTCCAGTATAAGCTGACCCCGCATTGTACGGAAATCTTAAACAATGCGAGATCCGCTTAAAATGGAATTGTATAGCTTGGTGGTAGTTCCAACTCTATACTGTGTGTATTTGCAGACCGGGGGGAGACCCCATGCTGCAGCCCCATGGCCCGCAATCTTTTTAATAAAATTATAACGCGTATGTATTCGTTCGAAGTTTAAATTTTTCGTTTCTGTTTGGCTTGTCTGTTTATCATAATAATGTTGGAGTTTCTTTCTTACGAAATGTATGGGAAAAGTTTATTGCGATTTCTGACTTTTCTAGTACTCAAACCTCAGTAGGTCCAGTAGTTTTTTTATCCTTATAAGAAACAGGATCGATTGGCATCAAAAAAAGTTTTTGTGAAAACCGCCCATTTTCTGGCTGACTGTACATTTTTTTCAAAATCTGTGAATGCAGATCGAAATCTTTCAAAAAGTTAAGGTTTCTTAAGACAGTTTTCCTGTAGCTACAACGTTTAAGGTAGCGGTCATTACTGCCCCATCTCAAAAATCCACCCTGTATACTATATTCCTAAAACAACCATTTAGCTGGCAGGCAGGGGGACACTTGACTATAACAAAAATTAGCACTTTAAAGCTTAAAAATACGCAAACGGATACCTGAAACGAAAAATGGTTTTCACAGACCCGCAATCTTTTTGGACGGCCTATCCAACAATACCCCACACCATAGGATAGATGAGAAAAAAAATATCATCCCCACTTTACTTGCAAAGGAGGTTAAGGAATCCACAAAAAAAAATGTTCAAGTTTTATTATACCACTGGCAGCGTGATTAATATGTATACCCATGCCAAATGACAGCTTTCTAGTACTAAGAGTCTCTGAGCTAACCTGCGGACAGACAGACATATGGCGAAACTATAAGTATTGCTTGTTAAAAAAAAACCCCGAACAATAACTAATTTCGGAAGTTGGTGGCAAAAAACTAAAATACAGATCCAAATATTCATCCATAACATTTTATCAATATGTAGCCACAAAACATTACAGATTGGGTGCATAATTGTAGATATACGGTATTATGAAACAAATTGTAGACAATCCAACGAATTCCTGTCGACATATATACCTGTTTGACGCTAACTGATGGTACAGTTAGCGTCAAACAAGTATATATGGAAACTTTGTCCACTAATCATTTTAAAAGTTTTACAATTACACACTTACCCTAACAAATCGGTGCTTTAAAAATTGACTATTTAACTTCAGTTTAAAACTTTAAAATCTGTATTTATAGTTATACTCAAGCATTATTAGGTACTATTTAATCTTAACTTCAACATTGAGTCATCAGCACCAACACAAATGTGTATGAATGACCTAAATTCAACATAATATATGTACCATAATATCATAATTTTCCTGAATATTTGGTCAAATTGTTTGTGGTCGCAACATCATTTTTTCTTCCACACTTCTCTACTAGTCGTCATCTCGGTTTTCCCTCCCTTTCTAGTCATATCATCTTTCACACAGTCCATCCATCGTTTGTTCGGTCTTCCCCTACTCGTATACATTCAACATACATACTTGTTACAATTTTTATATTGTATATGATGAATAGTCGGCAAATAAAATAGTTTTAAAGCGCAGCTGTCTGTATAAATATCCAGAAGAGGGGTGCCTTAGAAATACTAACCTGATTGATGTCGTCCTTGAAAAAGATACAAAAATGTAAAGTAAATCCAGCGGTCTTTTATAAGTAACATGGACGAAGCGGCTGTGATGTATTTATTGTATGCGGCATGCGCGTAAGACAAAACAAAAATACGACTGACGGAAAATGCGAAGGCTAAGTTATTGTTTTTTCTGTTAGTAACTTATACTAAAAACGGCAGTAGGCGAACAAAGACGTGCGTCTGCAACGTTGCCACAATCAGCGGAACTACAGTTCGCGTCAAATAACTGCCGCTCTGAAGTTAAGTTGCGCATGCACGCTACTATTTTTTAAGTAAGATTGACTAATGCGCAGTCATTTGTACTTGTGCAAAATTTCGGCTCAATCTTTCCGCCTCGGGTTTGTCCCTAGATCAAAAGTCCCTTATTACAACTCACCTCCCCATAGACGGCTGTCGTATGTAAGATCCGCGGGGCCTGCCGCGTCCGTCATTGCTTGCGCCTCGACCTGCACCACGTCCCAGAACGAATCTGTCGCCAGATGTCATCCCTCCTATAGGTGGAGCACTCCGCAAGTTATCCCTCTGTAACAAAAATACATAGATAAAATATTTCTATAATAATTAACAACAAACATTGATGAAAATAATATTATATTGAACTTACTACATCGTCTTCAAATGTGTTGTTTAATGCAACGGGTTGCTTCCCGCGTGGCTGATACAAGGTATCGATAAATTTTAGCTCTGATGGTGCTTCTGCATTTCTATCATATAAGGCCAACATCTCTTCTCTACCATACCTGTTAAAAGTAATACATTAATAATGTTACAAATACGTAAACTAACGCCAAAAATATGAAATGCTTTTTAGTGTTAGTACTGCATACCTTTGTTTAGCTAAGAGGACCTTAGGTTGCCCATTGTTTGAATTTGTAGATGCAGTGGCTGATGCAGAGTTGGTTGTGCCACCCCCGGACGAGCCGCCTGAAGCCGAAGCGCTTGGGCCCGCGTTGGCGTTCTGACTGTTCAACCTTGCCGCGCTACGCTCTCTGGACATATTGCGAAGCCACTCGGGACCAAACTTTATGGGATTGTTACGGTCACCCATTATAGTTGTTGACGAAGTTAATATTGAACGAATTTAAGAAACCTGCAGGCAGGAACAACTGAAACAAAAACTTTATTTAAGCATAACACAACATAAGAATTCAAGTACCTAAGAGAATAAGGTTAAAAATAAAAATAAAAAAGGAGACACACGCTGGCACATTAGAAAAAAACGAATACATAAAAATGTGTATTCGTGTTATAAACATGTATAGTTACCACTTGGTATAATGTATATACCAACCAATATATTGTTAGCAGTAAGAGACCACGTCCTTTAGAATATCTGTTACCAAAGGCTTTATGGTAAATAGAGTTAATGGCTTTGATTCATAATGCAAAGGGTTTAAGTATACTCGCACAATGGGGAAACTCGCAAATGCGCATTGAGATATCATAATCATATTTGTTGTACAGTTTAGTTTTCGCTGTAACATAATATGTAAGTACACTCGAAATTCAATTCAATTTTATATTGACTGTTAATTAAAAGTGTAATGTGTACCAACAACACATTTATTATAAAATGCATGTAGTCAGAAAACTAAAAAAAAATTGGGAAATAATAAATTGTATTTTATTGACCCTAATATTTTCACAAACTGCATAAGTTATGCAAATCTGGACTGAATCAGAGTTGCAGTGCAACTGAATCAAATACCTATTAATCTTCAAGAGAAAATCACAATCCACCCATTGTCACCAATTGTGCATGTGATTGTCATCCTGAATCAGGAACCTGTCAATCCAGAAAATAACAATGGATGTTAATTCAACTGTATTGCCAGGGCTTAAGGTCCAAAACAGAAAAATTCTTGCTTAGGTCACTTTACAACAGATAATACATTAATACCACACAAAGGGTGACTCCAGATTTTCTTATTGAATATCCACATAGTTATGTTATAGGAGTAAGTACTTATAGCAAAAAATCTGAAGTAACTTAGTTTACATAAAACCTTAGAAATAAGTATTTATTTAAATCAAATCATAAATCAATGTAAAATAATGAACCTGACTGACTGGAAGATGAACGCACAGCATATATGCACACAAAAGATACATTTTCTTCAAGGATTCTTTATAAATTCCAACCTTACAGATTTGTGCGGTTGAAGTATAGGAACGGAATCGCAAGCTTTAACTAGACTATAATAAATAATGTTTGCACACACATTTGCACATACTTCAAATAAGATTATTTAAATAAATTAATTGGAATTGAAGTAGTTTGTAGTCTTCGACTTGTTACAAGTTCCTATTTTTTAAACTTTCTGAATCTTCAAAGTAACTAATGTTTTCCTTACTTTAAATGACAATTGATAGAAAACTGAACTCTGTTATATAAATAATCATGAGGCTGTTTGTTGCTTGCATCACAACATGCACAATGCATAGAAGAAGTCGCTATTGGCCCCTATTAGAAACAATGGAAAAAATATTTATCTATAAAGATGAATAAGAACGCCAGCACATAGTTCTGTTTTCAGAATTATTTCACAATACCAATATTATTGTTAGTAAATATCAGAGCCTAATGTCAGTAACCCACAATTTGATAACTGAAATTGTAACAGTTGACCCACTTAATTTATTTGTATTAGATTTCCTACCATTAAAATGTTTTATTGTTAGTATTTTAGAGGTCTCTGCTCAGTACAGAAACAAAAAAACCCAATGAGTTATGAATAATATGCAAAACTCACTTATTATGTCTATGGTACCCCATGGTCCCTGTGTAGTGTGCCTACATATCATAAAGCAAAGTTCATAAAAGCTTGGTTATTACAAAATGAGGATACTTTCAGTCATATTCTATATTCCTTTACGAAATTGTAAAAAGGTTTATGATATCTGACAATTTCTTATTGCAGCAGAAATGAATATATTATACTGATTTGCATCATCATAATTATGAATAACTACCAATGTTATGTGACAATATGTGCAACACGAAGGCCCATATCAAAGAACCTCACTCAAAACTCAAGCATAACTTAAAACTCATTTAAAGCCTTTTGATTGGTTGAAACTAGTTGTAAGTAATGCTTGAGTCAGGTTCTGTAATACAGGCCTTACTGAGGCAAAACACTGAGATACCCACAATATAAATTTTGTAACACCTACCTTATATACAAGGTGCACAAATAAACTTTAATTTATACAATATTGATATTAATAACTTCCAAAAGTTACCACTGATAAACTACAGTAAACCTACAATGCAAACAGTACGTTTTTTTTAGAATGTGTAAACAAGAAATAATGTTCCAAAAATGTATGCAAATGAATGAGAATACATTGTAATATCAAAACTACATGTTTTAATGTGTTGAAATATTTACCACAGTACACAGATACTTACTCATTTTAGAGTCACAGCTGTTTATTCATTGAATTAAGTTTCGAGTGTACTTTAACACTCAACAACTATCACTTCAACATAGCCCCAAATACAAAAATATCCATAAAAATAATATGAAGTTTTTTTAAACATTGTTCATTAAAGTTACCATTAATTGGATAATTTACAGCAGGAATCCACCAAAAAACACAAAACTTCAATACTTTTATCAAATAAATAACAGTGCATAAAGAATAATAATGGTTTTGCACAGGTAGTTAGGTACCTACGTAGATTAGCTCAGCACCGACTGATGTAAAATCACAATAGAAACAAAGTGCTGCAGCCACTCCGTTCAAACCACAATATTATTAGAAGAATCCATTTGTTACGAAAACACACTGGGAAACCATAAGCACCTCGCGTATGAGACTCAAACGGATTGAAACGAAACACACAATCCAAGAGTCAAGGTGGCAGGGTAGGAACAGAATTAACATACGTTTTCAATAAAAAGGTATGGTTCCGCGATTTATACGTAGTTTAATTTCAATAGAAGTATCGGATCATATCGAAATTGCAATAAGTACGGAATTGGATTATAATTACCTAAGTGCTTGAATGATTCAATATCAAACGCACGCACGGGGACGGCAATATGGCGGCGGAGGTAATGAACAGAAGTGAAGTGAGTGATGTGATCCACAGTGTAGTTATTTTTCTACGATCGCTCCAAAAGTTGCCAAAATCAAAAAAAATCTTAAGTTTTCTTACAGCTTGGCATAAAAGAGTAAAATGAAAATGAGGACGCCACTATCGCACTTAGGTCACTTATAGACACACATCAATGGGAAATAATCATTAAAATAAATGTGCAACAAAAAACGCTGCTTGTGGGTGACTCAAATCAAAACCTAATATCACTTGTCGGCAAAATATTGCCATAGGTCTAATAAAATATTTAGTCTATCTAGACAAGTGCCACCTCGTCAGACTCTTATATGTCGACCTGTATATTCACTAAAATACTGCTTTTTCATTGTTTTTACTAGCAATCTATCTAATATCCAATGAATCAATCGATGTGATATTTACGAAAGAAAATATTATCAATTATTTTAAGTAATTTTATAACCATGTATTTCATTTAATACATACATTTTATTTTATTTCATGTAGTTATTGAGTTTTTGCTAGTAATTTCATTATAATAGGTATTTCGTAAACAAGAGACTAAAATAGAAGAGACTAAATAGAACCTACTAATTCCATGCCATGAACAAAGAAACAAAGAAATGTCACTGACAAAACTGTCAAATTAGTTCCGCGTGTTGTGAACATTGAGATTGAAACCAAGTAATTGTGAACTTATGACTTATCCAACAGTTTCAACCACAGAGCAGTAGAAAATACTAGTAGTATCAACTTTCCGTTCCGATAGAAAGTGTTACTTGGCGCGTTGCTATGCTGCCATCCTGTTTCGTAGGTACAATTTTTTATAGTCTGTAACGACATTTTATATCATAGAGTATAGTAATATAGCGGGAATGTTTTCTTAGTCCGTAACTGGCACAGGTAACAAGGTCGTAAGACGATTTCATCGTGGTTTAGTTTATTTATATTAGAAACAAATAAATATCTGTGTGTGTTTCAGATTTCACTATGAGCCACTGCCATTTTATTATTGGCATGTTTATAATCAAACCTCAAATAATTCCCATTTTTCTTTCCTATATATAACGAAATTAAAAGGAAAACTATCACAGCTAAGTAGGCTGTACAGGTTAACGATCAACTTAAATTTGCAGTTGCTCAAACTGCAATATTAAGTTTGTTCTTGGGAAAAATTAATCACAACTACGGAACCCTTCATTGTGCGTGGTCCGACACGCACGTGGCCGTTTTTTTTTATCTAGTACAGGACCTACGTTACATAGAAATATAAGAATTGAAAGAAATCTATCAACATGTTTTTGACAAGTAAGTAGGTACATACCTAACTACATTTTTCTTTTTTTCTGATCTACTAAGCTTTCTATAAAAAAGGATTGCAAAAAACGTTTTAAAAGTAGATAGCTATTTTGTCTGTCAATGGTGCCGATTCTCTTGTTAATGCCTCTAAACTAGACTAAAAATCACCAAAATAGTTTATTCCTGTCAAACGACGATTTCCCATTCTGAAATAGACTAAAATGACACAACTAAATATATTTTAGTTTGACAGCACGATGGCTGAGTTAATTATTTAGTGCAAATGGCAATTTTGCTAATAAATTCTGAATTTGACGTTTTTAACCAAACAGTTTGATTGTCTTGTGATGACCGGGGTTCCAGTATACTGACTATTGAAAGATGAACATGGGTAGTTTATACAATTTAATTAATAAAGTACCATTTGCAATAATAATTTAGCTAACACCTTAAAACTACCTTAATTAATCAATTGGCAAGTGCCGTACCGGACAACATGAATCGTAATGACGAAAAACAAAATAAACAAACTAAACAATATGCAGATAAATTAACAAAATAAAAGTAAAAAGTAGGTATGTCATGTCTCCGAGCCGGGATCGAACCCGAGAACTTGAAACATCAATCCGATGCTATGTCCCGAGACCAGATGATTCCTTGTTTGGCGAATATGTCGTTCTTATTTCGACATACATCAATATTAGTCCTTATAAATTGAAGTCGGGCCTTTATCCACAATTTAAATGCCTGGTAGATAAGGGCGTTTCCGCAAGCTGAGGACAAAATAAGAACCGTCAGCCTTGCAAAACATCTTCAACTATCCAACCTACACTTCGTTAAATAGACGCAAACACTTACCCCATTACTTCCACTACTCGCACACAAATTCACAATTTGCACCAACGACAAATACGTAAACAATTTCATAACAATGATGGGTCAATTTGTAGGAATTAAACAACTAGTTACGGAGCAACCGTTAGTTCTTTTTCCGTCTTTCACCAATTGCCCTCTCTTTGGTATCATTTATTTTTCCGCCACCCTCACTTGTCAATCGTCTCAAATATGTTATTAAAACTATTGTGGCGAGCCTAGTAACGCCATCTAGTATCGGATTTGCTAACTGAAATATCGATCATTACAGTTTGACTAAATCTGACTATTTTTAATCGCGATTAAAAATGTGTGGATTACATTAGTTTTCATGAACTAAAATTCATAGCAATACCTCAACTTCAAGTGCAAAAACAGTGCTGCATTTCTTTTTTTATTTTCATTTGCTTATATCTCGAAAATGGTGTGTCCTATCGCAAAAATAATAAAAATTTCGACCCCCTTTATAGAATCCTTAAATAACTCAACATATAGGTCATAATTTTTCATATTTTCCATACAAAAAGTGAGCACTTTGTTTAAATTAAAATGTAGGTACACACCGCTAAAAAGCGCCTCACGCTTTTTTATTTAATCATTGGATATAAAAGTGACAAGCTGGATTGGTACCTTTATCGTAAATAGTATTTTTAGTTTTTATTTTTAGTTCGTGTTAAAAGCGTGTTTTTTATTTTACTTTTTATTACTATTTGTATTTCCTGTGCGTGGCCCAAATAAAATAATATGTTTATTTTTTATCTTTTTTCAAGGTCACGTACAGAGGTTAATCCTATAATTGGTAATTTATAGTTATATATGAACTGCAAAGTTAAGTTTGTTCTTCAATCTGGGATCAAAATTTCATAGGCCGTGTCTTGAAGTAACATTTAGACCCGTACCTATTACAAAACTTGACTCAAGACTCAAGCATTACTTAAAACTCGTTTAGAGCCTTTTGATTGGTTGAAACTAGTTTTAAGTAATGCTTGAGTCTTGAGTGAGGTTCTGTAATACGGGCCTAG
Source organism: Agrochola circellaris (assembly GCA_914767755.1). Lineage (NCBI taxonomy): Eukaryota > Metazoa > Arthropoda > Insecta > Lepidoptera > Noctuidae > Agrochola > Agrochola circellaris. The sequence continues at coordinate 18,358,646 of OU611840.1, read as the reverse complement.
TCTCTCAGGAATCGGAAACCAACAGGAGAAGTGGCTAAATGAGAAAATTCAAGATGTATTTCTTTTTGTATTTGGTGCAAGAGTGTTTATATTACTATCCCTACTACTATGATGAACTTTAATTGAAATGTATAATTTATTTAGGAAAAAACTGCGTCCGTTTGCCGCTGCCGTCCAACAAGGACTACGTTTTCCGGCCCAAGTCCACCTGCGAGACCGACATGTCGCGGGGGCTACCAAGAAGAAGATGACGCTCTACGAGAAGCAGATGAAGCGCTTCATGGACCAGTAGCTCATGAAGTCAGGCTCGCGCCGCGCCGCCCGTCGAGATCTCCATAGAGGGCCGCAAGATGGCGCTGTGACGTACACACACCCAGAACTCGATCATTTGTGATAATAGGATGGAGATCAAGGAGGCGAAGACCCAATAAAATTACTTACTTACAGATAAAAAATAAAATGGTTTGGGCTGGTTTTCAAAAATTCAACGCGGAACAAGAAAATGCAATGGAAGTGCATTCTTTCTTCTATAAACTATAGCTTTGCTTATAGAAAAATCTCCAAATGTTGATAGTTATATCAGGCTCAGGACGGATCAAGTAACGTTAGAAAGGTCGTTCCAAAATATTGTGAGTTCGTGAAAACCATTTTTGGATTTAGGGATCCGTTTGCGAAATATTAGGCTTTTAACTGAATTTTCTTGTTAAGATTCAAGTGGCCCCCCCCCCCCCTGCCAGCTAAATGGTTGTACTTGGATTTGTGAAAAAATTCACAGCAGTAGTATACGTATATAACTAAATTAAAAGGAAAACTATCAGAGCTAAGTAGGCTGTACAGATGAACGAGTAATAATCAACCAACTTAAATTTGCAGTTCAAAAACATATTGTCCCATACATTCCGTATGGGAGAACATGTTTTTCAACTACAATTTCAAGTTCGTTCTTGGGATAAATCCATCCCAACTACGGAACCCTTCATTGTGCGTGGTTCGACACGCACTTGGCCGGTTTTTAATATAAAGTAAAAATAACTATGCATAATATCAAGGAAGCTCCACTTCTAGGTGTGCACTGGGATACCTTGCGGCTATCTAAAACTTCCTCCGCGCTCACCCTGTACACCACCTGATCCCGCCCCTGCATTTAAATCAATAACTTGTGACCTGCGCTTTTAAATCTAGATACATAAATAATGGCATTTATGTGAAACCTAGCTCTCAGCTTTAGGTCTAGGTTTTTATGCCTAAAAAGAAAACCTAAAGGGCATATCCGGAAAGGAAAATACAAGGCGTTTCTTGTAAAATTCTTGTAAGACAGATTGTAACATAGAGATGTTGTAATTACTGACCGGGCTAATGTCAAGGAACATTCACCAGCACGCCAGCGTATTTCCAATCTATAAAAGGCCAGAACGCAACCATCGGTGCCGCGGCAGCGCCCGGCGAGTGCTACTTCCAAGTTGCTCGCAGCCAGGCAGGCTATTTAGAGAGCATTACGTCGTACGTACGGTGCATTACGTCGCAAACAAGTTGGATACCAGTTTACAATTTGACGCAATATAATACACGATTATTCCGTATACGTACTGGCATTGTATAGTTAATTAGGTCACTACGAAGTATACGCGAGTATTTCCGTACTACTCTTGTACTGGAAGACCTAAGTAAAAAAGTGATTTCCAATCTATACGCGATTAGTTTCACACCCTTGCGTTCTGGCCTTGTATAGAATGGAAAGACGCCGCCCGCCAAGATAAAGCCCGCGCCACCTCTGAGTGCGGCGGAAAATTGTGGAACTACATTTTTTTTAATGCAATTTGCTGCAATGACAAATACACTAGCGCCGCGTCTATCGGACTGCGGAAAATTTTGCAACTACATTTGTATAATGCAATTTATGCAATGACATAGACACTAGCGCTGCGAGTGCTGGCGCGGACTTGACGGTTCTAAAGCAATCACCACCCATCTTGTTGTACGTCCCGCCAAAGCCGACATCGTGCGCGCTTCCAGCGTGCGCCCTGAAAAAGAGAGAAATCCCAAAAGTGGAAACACTGGCTGAATCTGCTGTACAGCAAGCATATATACTATCCAGCACGCACGATGTACGCCTCTCGCGGTGGTGCAGGCGGGAGTGCTTGTTGGATGCAAAATTGGGTCGTGCAAATCCAACACGCAATTAATAATAATAATTGACGTATGTCCTGTCTATTCACTGTCGTTTTTCGTCGTGTATCGTGCATGGCCTTGGCGGGACGTACAGCGAGATAGATGGTGATTATAGTCTTAAAGTTTTAGATGTCTATGATTTTAGGCGACAAAATGACATTGACGTTTAAATCTAATTGCCAGTCTGATAAAAATGTTTTACACCTTAATAATAAAATACCAATTAAATAAAAGATGATTTTACACCTTGTTTCGTACCTTTTTAATTATTAGACCCAAAATCTGAATCCTAAATTACTTTACATGACACTAAAATAATAACAGACCCGTTCGCCGTTCGCCAAACAACCTAGGTAAACATAATAAATAAACGTTCAAAAGGGTATTTCAAGGTACCTATCACTAATAATTATTATTTTGCCATACACGACAGCAATAACAGACTTGCTATCTAATTACGCAACACATTTTCTTAAACGATTACGACTAATCTGTTTCATTTGACAGTTCAACAACATTCATTGCGTTATTTACGTTGTTGAGCAATTTTTTTATGAACTTATGAAGCAATGGATAAGCAATCTGTTTCAAAACTATTCAGATTCTGATTGATCGTGTAATATGCAATTAGGGTAATGTTTGATTTTGTTATAATTATAACCTGCATGTGTGTGTCTTGGGCACAAAATATGAATGACACCCGAAAATAAGGTAATATTTTTTAGAAAGGCAACCTCTGATATTCATTTGTTAAAATGAAGACTTGTATCTATGGTCACGCTAAAAATGATTTTAAAAAAATTTGTTAAAATGTGACAAGCCCGCCGCGCACAGCAGCTGCATCTGAAATTTGAATAAATAATATAAAAATTATTCAGCGAAACGCAATTTGATTCCGATGAAACAGCGGTCTTAGAATTATATAAAATTCAGTGTTAGCAATAACTATTTATGTAAATTCAATAATAGGTATTTATGGCGATTATTCAGAGCAACCGATTTTATTGTAATAAATTCAGTGCTGCCAGAAAACTGACACCTAGTCAATTTGTTATTGAATACAGCAACAAAAATTAATCTACATTACGATTACGATAAAATGATGTGACACTAATGTGGATTAATTAAAAACACGGGTATTTATAAATTATAGATTTATGTACAGACGCCAGCACATCAAGCTACTACAATCTGTCAGATTTCTTCAATAGATTTTGAACTTTATTACTATTGTATAAGGTTCAAGGTTGATTGGGAAAATTTGACAGTTTCGGGTAGCTTGACCTGCTGGCGTCTGTACATAGGTTAATATGTATGAGGAACTGAGTCGAAAATTCCTCAGTCTGTGTAGAAAAGGAAGGATTTTCTGAAGACGGGTGTTGTGTCGGTTGGGCTACAGACTACACGCTGTTCGAAGGTTGTTGTCGGTTTTCTGTACCTAATCGCGGGAATATGTTTGACATCGGCTAGTATACGTCGGTTGTAGTTAGTATGACTGTGGCGGAATAGATGTCGCCACACTTGTTTAGGAATGAAGTTGTACAACGAAGCAGAAATTAGCCTTAGGTGGGCTATGAAAGTAGTTTGTTCAGAATCGATTTCTATCATTTTTAATATAGGTAATTTCTTATCCCAAAGATAATTACTAGTACTAACTACTTACATATAATTATTTACTGTCACACTTCAGCTGTACAACCAAAACAAACCAAAATGGACGAAGTATGTACCTACTACGCTAGATCCTTTTACGTGTGCGTCTGTGTGCGTGCGTAGATTTGATAATGACAACAATTTTCTCCCACAATCGGCACACCTATTTTAATATAAACAGTGTTTTATACTTACATAATAGTACAAATTCAGTGTAGGTATGTACCTACTATGATGATAATATTCTAATTGGCTGTCAGTGCTGCCACTAGGATTGCCACCTTTTTTTTAAAGAAACATAGTATTTTTCACCAAAACTTGCCAAAAAAATGAGTACCTAAGTACCTACTTTTGTAAAATTTTGGAAAAAAAAATAGTCTACATTTATTTTTAATCATTATTTATTTTTCCATTTGTATTTGTTATTACTCCGTGCTTAGGCCAACAAGATTTTTTAATTTTATATAATAATAGGAATCTAAGCAATTTAGATCCATATTTAAATAAATTACCAATTCATTTTTAATTAGATTAATATATGCTCTGATTCCGTTCTGATTTCTTTCTTCTCTCCATTTTATAATAATGACGGATATATAGTACAATTGATTAAAATATTGTACGATACTATATCATATAGAACGGGTGGCAACCCTAGCTGCTACCGACTTGGAACAGGAGGAAAGACAGCGTGGAGTAACTTTGTCCATACACGACCATTGTTCCAAATTTTGGGACCCAAGAAAGCAGATTAAACTCCAAATAGACCCCTAAAATGTTGGTAAAAAAAAATAAAAAAAAATTAATTTCTTGGCTGACACGGCTTTGGTTAGAGAAAATTCAAGGGTCCCCGGAATTTTGCAGTCAACAGCCGAGCAACGGAGCTTAGTAATCAAATAATCTTCAACTTCGCGAATTTCAAAAATAATTGTATGTGGACACTATGTTGTAAGGAATATGTAGGGTTACCAACTTTTGCTAGAAGAAGAGTATATCTGATTTCAGATTCAGAGAGTAAATAAAGAGTAGGTACAGAATAAAAAAGTATTATTTATAAAAAAAAAAAAAGTTTTTTTATGCACTTTTTGCGTTAAGTAAGTAGGTACATAACAATTTTTTATTGTTTTTAGGAGAATTGTAAATCATAATTCTAAGTTAATATTAGTGAAGTCCGTATAAAGAATAGCACTACCTTATATCTTCCCGTGGGTGTCGTGAAGGGCGACTCAGGAACTTACTAGAGAATGGGTAGCACCGTTCTCTATGCATTTTTTTAACACCATTTGCGATCGCTAACCCACCTGCAACCGTGGCGATTATGGCATACCGCCCCCCACCCCCCCTCCAAATGACAAGCACCAAAAAGAAATGGCCCCTGGTACCCGGCGGCCCACCTACCCTTGGCTACGGTCAAGGGGTATAACCTGCCTCTCTGCTTAACGTTTGTGGACTACGAGAAAGCCTTCGATTCGATCGAGACACGGGCTATGCTGCAGTTTCTTAAACGGTGCCAGATCGACTATCGGTACATCGAGGTGTTGAAGTGTCTGTACGAAAACGCCACTATGTCAGTCCGACTCTACGACCAGACCTCAAAACCTATCTTTCTGCAGCGAGGTGTGAGGCAGGGAGATGTTATCTCTCCGAAACTGTTCACCGCTGCACTGGAGGATGATTTCAAAGTTCTCGACTGGAAAGGGCATCAACATCAATGGCGAGTATATCACTAACCTTCGCTTCGGTTTGCCGACGACATAGTATGGCTGAGACCATGAAGGACCTCAGTAAAATGCTTGACGACCTCAGTAGAGCCTCTGAAAGAGTAGGTCTTAAAATTAACATGGATAAGACAAAGGTCATATCAAATGCCCATGTAACACCCACTCTCATGAAGATCGGAGACGCTACGCTCGAAGTTGTGGACGAATATGTTTACCTAGGGCAAACGGTCCAGCTAGGTAGGTCCAACTTCGAGAAAGGTCAATCGTCGAATCCGCCTCGGATGGGCAGCGTTCGAGAAGGCAATATCTTCTGGTCCCACATACCGCAGTGTCTCAAGACGAAAGTCTTTGACCAGTGCATGTTGCCAGTGGTGACCTATGGCACTGAAACGTAGTCGCTCACAATGGGCCTTGTTAGTAGGCATGGAACAAGTCACCCAAAGGCTTGCCTGGAGTTTCCCTACGTGATCGAATCAGAAATGAAACCGCCGGATGCGGGAAGCACAGAATCGGTCGAAGTGGCGGTGCTTGGGGGAGGACTATGTCCAGCAGTGGAAGTCTGTCGGCTGATATGATGATGATGATTAATGAAGCCCAGCCGTGCTATTCTGTAAACATCTCACCGTGATAACTAGGGTGAAGTGAGCTTGATGTGAGCTGTCATTGCACCTAAAGCTAGGGATTGACACTATGGACAGCTCACTTCACGCTCACTTCACCTGTCTTCACGGTGAGATTTTCACAGAATAAACTGGCTGTTCATCTCTTTTCGCCACTTCACATTTATGTTCATGACCGAAAAGACTCGGTGAATGCTGAAGTGGCGGAAACTGAGAGTTTAATAAATATACCATTTTTTTACAAGCTTTATATTAGCTTGCTCTTGTTTCCGGTTACTCCAATTGTCATCCTTTTGTCGAGCACTTCCTGGCATCCGATTGAGCTGAAACTTGTCATACTTATATGTATAAGTAGCGAGTCATTTTGAAAAAATGATACCATGGAGCTGGTCTGATGATGGAGCCAGAAGTTGGCCATAGTAACTTCTCAATCAAACAACATAGCACCATCTTGTTTGGACTCATTGGCTATGTATTAACAAGTGCTAAGACACTAGGTGGTTCGCTAATAGTGTTAGGTAGTTCGCATGTGGCGATATAAATGCCGCCACAGTAGTATGTTGCTTTGTTAAAAAGTTTTTAAATGATAAGTGGCCACCTCCGCTTTACCCCATCTACCTTTGGACCACTATTATGCTTGAGACACCTTGTATACAGATATAAATGAATAAAATTTGTACCTACTCGTATAGCTCTAGTGGTCCATCTAACAGAAGTTGGTCAAAATAATTGAACTGTTCGAATTGTTGTTGTTATTGTTTGATGTGTTGTGTGCTCTTATAGGTACACCTCTGCCTTAACCTAAGTGGAATTCAGGCGTAATGTTATTTATTGTGTGTGTGTTGAATTATTCGGTGTATTGTTTTGCGAGCCGTATTCAGGAGAGTGGGATTCGTAGAATTTGTGGGTCTCTGTTATTTCGCGGTTGATTTGATCTAGGAGAGGCGGGCACCGGGAGCCCCGGTAGGGCTCCAGGCCGTCCGGGAATTGAGTTGCAATTATTCAGTAATCTTAACCGACATCAATTCTAAACCATGTGAATCTATTACTTATGAAGATTAAGCAGATTGATACGCTACGTTTTGCCGCGTAAAGGCCCGTGCAGATCAGCGCGACGCGACGGCGCGACGCGACAAGAACAATACAATTTCTAAGAAAACTTCACGGTATAACAATAACCGGTGTCGCGTCGCGCTGTCGCGTCGCGCTGGTCTGCACAAAGCTTTATAGTCATCGATCTTGGAGTATTTAAAAGGATACAACAATGAAACACAGATTCCTTAATATTATTTATTTAATACTGTAACAAAACAACCACTTCTAAGTATCTAAAATAGGTAGGCTGGTACTTAATACCAAATATGTAGGAATGATATCCCATGAATAATAAATTTTATATAGCGCGTAGCAAATAATTTTCATCTTTTCTGGGTACTAAATAAAATTTCACATAAAAATATATGATGTTCTAAAATATGTTTTAGATTCAGAATTGACATTAGGTACTGTGTATTTAAATTCTATTTTTCTGGAAGCGACAATCTTTTGTTTCGTCTTGTGAATTTGTTTAGTTGTTAGAAGTCAAATTGATTTATTTATAACTATTATTTTACAATAACTATGAACTCCCAAAATGCTGTGCCTACGACCTTGTATCGTAGTAAAAATGAAGAAAAGATTGAAGTTTAACATAGCTTCGTAGAATACGATACGTACACTGAGTCGGGCCAGCGAGCTGATACGTCAATAGTAAAACAATGAACATTAATGTACAAGTCAGGGAAAACGACCCAACTTTAAAAGTCAAACACTTATAATACCTATTATCTAATACAGAATGACTATCACACGATCATTTATAATATTTTCATTATCTAAATTTTAGCCATTCGTATATTCTCAGACATTCACTCGGTTAGAATCTAAATAAATATTCAGAATCAAACTTGTACGAGGAACAATAGGGTTACTATAACTACCATGTATGAAGATTTCGATATTTACGTAATTACTATTTCATATTAGATGAGTAACCCCTTTTTCATGTCTTATTTCTAGAAGTGTCAACTTCAATTTTGAAACAACGAAGGACAATAGAAAATAATATTTTTGTGACATAAAAATACAATATTTTAAACAGTCTTTAGGTACATATTATGTATCTATTGAGATTTACCAACTTTGTCGCCTGAGTTTGTGTTTTTCTCTAATATAACATTAACGATATCGACGGAAGATCTTAATATTGTACCTATAGGTACCTATAGATAAATGCTTCAGTTCATAATTTTCCAAAAAAGCTCGATATGAATATTTATACTACATAAGCAGTTATATACTTACCTACATGTATTTTTTTTTTTGGTAATGGAAATGCCATAATTATTATCACGAACAATGTTTCTACTATTAGACCCCAAAATTCAAATCCATTTTTAGGACAACTTGGCAAGCTGTAGCCAGGTCAAAATTTTGCTTACAATACATTAATATTGTCTATTTTCGAAACAATTTATATTCTTTTAGATATATTTTCCAATACCATAATGCCTTTACGTAACCTAACGTTGTATCACATTTCGATAATGCACTAGACAAATTCTCACACATTTATAAAAGTAGACTTATCTACACTTCGCTTACAACTAAAACTAAAATGGCTACAGAGTTTCGGGGCGAAATAAATGTAAGTAATAGGAATACACAACCTGCTTCGCATCAACAAATTTTCAACTCAAAATGTAAATTAGATAGGAAAGACTAATCTCACATAATACAAATTGAGCATTCAATTAAATACAATAACTCAATTCTATTAAGAGAATACAACTTTGCTTTACAAAATTAAAGTGGCGATAACCACAAATAGTATAAAAATACTAAAAGCGAAATTAACATTACTATAATTCTTAGGTCAACGATTTTATAAGAAAAACTTTAAATTAGTTTTTGTGCAGATTTACTTTCCGATGAACGTAGTGTTTGTGAAGTCATTCACATGTAAAACAAAATTATTAGGTATTTAAAAAGTTTTTATTAAAATGGAAGCCATAGTCAATCAAATTAACCCATCAAAGCCATAATACTTATAAAAATCGGCCTTAGCCTAAATCATATCTATTGAGCCTTATTCTATGAAATGGTAATGCACGTCTGTCATCATTCCTCACCGCTGATTATATCCAAAATGCTGACATAAGCTCCCGTTAAGAAACCAAGAATACCGAAGGAAACCAAGAACATGTTTTTCCAGAGTACCCAGTTGAAGCGGCCGAGGCCATTGGGCCTGTCCCAGTACGTGACGGTTTCGATAACAGCAGGGAAGATGAGGCCAAGGAAAGAGAGACAGACGGCGCCGACCAGAGAGATGAATGGGCCAAGATTAGGCACAGCGATGGCCGTGCCCAATGTCAATATGATGATTCCGACTCGGATGCTGTACTCGGCGATGTTTTTCTTGGCTCCAAACCAGTGGCGGACGTTTTTCCAAATAATCTCCATTGGCACGTAGAATTGAAGACTGTATGTGAAGAATATGGCTACAGCTATCATCAGTTTCACACATTGACCCAACCTGTAAATATTACGAGGAAATATTAGAACTCTTTTATATTTTGTCAACAATTCGTAAACATATTCTTTTTAAACGTTTCTAATTTACAAATTTTTCCCCAAATACAGAATGACAGTAATAGTTTCATATTAGTCTCAATTCAAATTAGAAAGAGTCACGCAGAGCACACGCTGAACAGAGAGATCATTTGAATTTACAATCTAGTAAGTTAACATTAGATTATGCACGCCCGAATTCTGGAACGTTACTCAAACATGAAGATCGATTTAATTAATAATCTAAATCGACTCTAAGATACGGATATAAAAGTTTGAGAATTTAAGACAGAGTAAGTAAACTTACGCTTCGTCTTGTGGGAGATTCAAAGTAATACTGCTATCGGTGGCTTCACCATATTTCAAATAGCCGAAGAATCCAGTGAACGCGTACAGTGAAACTACGAAGAACATTCCAGTGTTAAGCACACCAGGGCATCCAATGAAGTGGGTGGGGGTCTTCATGTTGTTCTCCAGGGGCATGACGACGCCAATGCCTTCCAGTGCGAAGATAGCGGTTCCGAAGAAGGTTGGTAGGCGCTCAATACGATTGAAAGGCAAGCGTTCGCTCAAACTAGGAATATCTTGGAATAGATAATAGAAAGTAATTCCCATTCCAGTTCCAACCAGTAAGTTAGCAATCATCGAGAATGGCGCCAAATACTTCAGGTTCCTTATCATATTCATGAGTATGAGCAATGGAAGTAGAACAGCCATGTAGTAACGAACATTCATGTCGTCAAATGAAGTCCCTTTCGCGTAGAAGTCAACTACTTGCTTAACGTTTTTGGCGACAAACACGATGTAAACACAGCAGCAGCCCAGCAAGTCAATCACGAGGAACCAGTTGATCATAGCTCTGAAACATTAACAAATACATTAAGATTTCGGTTAAATATCAGGAACTAATCAGTATCCAGTATTGATTATAGAACTTACTTGGCAAGTCGGGAGAACTTATGCACAGCGGGTGGTCCAGATAAGAAAGCGGCTTCGGCAGTCTCAGCAAACCCCAGCGAGGGTTTTTGTAGCCGCCTGCAGAGCTCGTGTGCTGTTCTCACGAGTACGTGCACGCAATATGTGCAAATACCTCCGATGGCAAACGTTGCTATCAAGCCGAAATACAGACCGGCGTTTTGGAATGCCATAGGCATAGCCAAGATCCCACTACCGAGGGATCCTTTCAGCAAATGAATCAGGGTATCCATATCCCTGGAAGGAGATGTATTTGATTAATTATTGTAAATGAAATACTGCATTGAAATTCGTAAAATTTCATAATATTTAACTGAGTAAACTTACGATGTGGGGTGCGCCAGCTTCCTATGCTCGAAAGGATTATAATCCTCATCAGCCTCAATGTCCCTGCCCGGGATCTCCATGAGGGGCAGGGTGGAGCCTGCCTGTTGTTCCACTGGGATCTCATTTGGGTCAACTTTGTACCTGTAAAACATTCCCCAAATACTGTTATAACAAGTGTCTCGGCTAACCTCATAATTACAAACTAAGTAAAGTGGTGTTGATAGGTTAGAAGTGAGGTGGGTAACAAAGTGTAGTCTCTAATAATTCATTGAATTTAAAGCAGATCTATGTAATGGTAGCGAGAACACATAAAGCGCCACATTTCAAGCTATAATGTGAAACGAACGAGGTGTGGATGTCGCGGCCGCGGTTCCAACAAGTTACATGACACTACTCGCATCGCAATACTGATTCTGTGGCTACTATGAACTGTTCGCGAATGATCAAGATTATTTACTGATTGTAAGCTGCATTACTCTGTGTGAGTGTTGTGGTGTGAAGTGTGATACATTCATTATGGTCTCCAAAATAAGGTATAATATATTTTGTTTGTGTGCGCTTCACTCTGTTAAGACTCGGCATTTACAAATAGGTGGCTCAACCGTTAAATTCAATACAGCTTTACGTTATCATCAAAAATGTGAAGTCTTATAAACTTAACGGACAAAGATGGCAATTGGACAACAGGGTTACATAGATGATTGGATTATTTACTAGTAATAATTTTGACAAGAATTATATTATAATTCTATTATTGTATCTCTAGGATTATAGAAGTAAGTAAGAAATAAAGTAGAGACATATGTAAACAGAACATAAAGCTAAATCAAATTTGTACAAATCGCCAGTTTGCGAGCCAATCCCGAGCCTGAACAGAGATGGCGCACGAGTGCCCGCCGCGCACGGCCGGCGCGAGCGTCGGCGCCGTGGCAGCGGACTTGAGCACTATTCGTACGCAATTATCTCCAAATTTTTTACCATTACCAAACAAAACAAATTAAATAAACAAAATTGAAACCATAAAATGGAATGATGTACCGGTGTATGAGTCCATTGCAAGATGATCAAGGTCGACGAACGACATTTATCTCGTGGAAGCAGCACTCGTCTTCCCGGATCGTCTCCGTACAGCTTCGAGCATTTTAGCTCATTTTAAGGAGCGAGTACTTAACAGTCAACATACAATATAAAATACCACGACAAAACATAAATTTGTCAAAAAAACAGTAAGAAGCGACCAGGGCGACCGATAGAGCAGAGCTGCACGCTCGTGAGGCTCGGTGCACCTAGGAGCGCACTCATATTGAACTTCTAATTGCTACCGATTTAGGATAGTTTAACCTTGGTCATAAAATCTAATAGGTATAAGTACATTTTCTTTTCAATGTCCTGTAGAAATAAAAACGTCAAAATTATTAGGTTTAAGGCAAATCTGACAAGATATTCCACAATTAAAATATCAATTGCTGAACAGAAACAAAAATGAGGTAAGCTGTGAAGCATGCTTTAATGTTTATTTAAATTTCTAATTAATTACTAAGCAGTACAACATAATCATTGATCGGATGTGGCACCAGATCAAACTGAAATTAATTATTGACAACACAAAATGGGCAATCAAAGCTGATTCAGTGATTGTCGCTCTACTGGCATCCTCATTGCAGAATGTACGGAACATAGTCACTTACTTGACCATAACGACATCTGATAAGTCATTTTTGACTCCTTTTTTCTTGGGGTCATATTCAACTATCATCGGCCGCATTTGAGGTTTCTGAAAAAAACAAGAAAATTGCACTTAGTTTTTGAAAATAAAAATAATGCTAGCAATATATGCAAGATTTAATGAGGATACAGTTCCAAGGATTAATGGTGTTTAAATTAATGTTGTTTGAAATCGCGATTGATAAGTAATGTGCCAGAATAACGAATGTATATGTCGTAGGATGCTTTGATAATTCAAATTTTCGCGACATTTCTGCGAGCAACTTGGAAGTAGCGCATGTCGGCCGCTACCGCATCGCTCGCTACGCTCGCTCGGCTCGCGCGTACTTGGTCACGGTTCTAACATAACCTAACCTATTTCACCCAGTTCAAAATGACGAATCATACAATCTGCCGCACAAAATGTTTTCATCATTGTCTAATTATCCGTGTTTTCGCAAAAATTCGAATTATCAAATCATCCTACGACACACAAGTTTCATTGAAAGTGACGCTGCCGTGACGTCAGGCGGTATTCGTTGCAGGGGCTTGGTTCGGCGGCCATGTGACCAAGCCGTTGCTATTTCGGGAAGACATAAATAGCCATCGCGGCCGCATAAGTACGAAACACAGATATGTAACAGGATTACTCACGTTGGCGAATTTTTAAGAGCTTTTTGTTCGAACTCTGTGCGCAATCTCGCCGTCGTGCTTCCCTATCCAAGATCATTTTGGGCATTTTTGGACTCGAGAGCAGCCTAAATCTTACGCATTTTTAATATGGCTTGTTTACCAATACGACTTTTTATTTTTATGTTGTACAGTTACGATAATTCATAAAAGTGTTCCCCGAAAGACTAACAGCTAACCAAAAAATTATAGGGACGTTAACAAAATAATTGTTTTTATCGGTCAGGTAGATTATTAAAAAATATTGGACACGTATTATTTCATTTTTTTACGTAATCAAAAGATTACGGCAATACATTGAGTAGGCAATGCGTTAAAACGTATATTACGTCACTGCCCGGTAGATTTTATACTGAATTGTGAGGTAGCGAGCCCTCACTCCCCTTTATCTAAACCATTTTTAATTAATATGATAAAGCAAAAAATACGTGACTAATATTTTTTCATTATCTGACTGACGGACTAAATACTAAATACGGACTAATTTTTTTCCCAGTCAACATCCCTATTAAAATAGTAAGTGTGATTTGTGACTGTGGCTGACTGTCAGCCAATTACCTACAAGTCTTCACTTATAAATTATTAGTTAGGAGTTGTTGCCAACTGACAACAATATTATTAAGTACTGTAAATGTTTATGTTGATGTAACTCGAAAATCCGGGGATAGATTTAAAAAACATTAGTCTAAAATAAAATTGCATATGCAAAGCACTAGGTTTTATCGAGACAGGAAAGACCAGAAAACAGGGCCAAAACTCGATACTTTAGTTGACTTCTAACGAAGTGGTAAAGTTCGCATGTAGATAGGTAAACGAAAATGTGTAGAATTTTTATATCCGTATGGGATCTAGCATATAAATAAAGGGCTACCTTGTCGGTTCCAACAAAATGACTCATAAAATAAAAGTATTGAATGCTTTTGAATGCGGTTCAGTTCCCCTAACTAATTTTATTCAGCCAAACCAAGCTATTTCCTACCATTATTATGCAATTTTAAACTTTATTGCATTGATTTTAGTGTGTATTTTGAGCATCATTCGAAAAAGTATATGTAGGTAGATTATATGTGTATAATGTGGACTCTTTGCCGACAAGACAGATTGTGCATACTGGTTTAAAATAATTTGGAAGTAACCGGTCGCTTGGACTGCAAAAACAGCGTCAAGCTCGAGTTCTATAATGATGATTTGCACGACTTTCATCCATAGTAAAAACTTATCAATGTTTTTTTTTATGGTGGTGATACCTGAAGATCTTAATCAAAGCACAGTTTCAGTTTGATAATCAAAAACCGTGTTGTGAATACATTGCCATTAAATATTTTTATTATCTCTATACTACTCCTAGAATACTAAATCAATGTTCAAAACGTGATTGGATTTTTATTAATTTCCTACTGAGAATGATATCGTTTTTATATTCGCACTGCGTAACCCCAAAACATCACATTGTCTTATTATTTATGGCGTTCGCATGACTTTACGTAGCAGTCGCAGACGCACACGTATTCTATTGTTTGATAACTTTACGAATTTTATTCAGCACGTCATCTAATTCTTCACCCCACAACATGTACTTACAGTCAGGAAAATAATTGTAATTAAGTATTGACACACCATGTATCATATATGATCGTCTACCTTAATTTAAAACTGGAATTGACAACCCCTTCACAAAAATTTCAGTTTATTTAAGTATATATATTTACTTTTATATTTATATATATCAGTTTTAAGTACAAACATTTGAGCTATTTACGCAACAAGCAGTGGAGGGGCGTGTACTTTATATAAGACCGTCTCAAGTTAGCTGTGAAAAAAATTACATGACAATTCTAAATTAACTTATTTGAATATGCGGACAATTTAAATTGATACTCTATTCGCTAAATAATTTATTTAGTTGTCTACACAAAATCATTCAGAGAGTACATAGCAATGATTCTCCAGCAGAACATGTGTTCGCGTTGTTATTGAAGTGGATTTCCTACTCTACAAATAGGTACTGCTAATATACTATGAATTGGTTGTTCACGTTTGTTGGAATCAATAATAATATTACTACTACTGATTACAACTAGATGAATAGGATGTCTGCGAGGTTGTGTGAGTACCAGCGTTGCCAGACGTCCCGATTTTGGAGGGGCGTCCCGATTTTTAGCCCAAAATGAAATGTCCTGAATTCCTGATAGGTAATTTATAAAAAAAAAATGAAATACAAAATACACGCAGACGAATTTGCGGTCAACGGCTAGTTTATATTAAAATATTTATTAGTAGGCGATTTAATTGTACACACTTTCAATCGCAATCTGAATGATTTTGAAGGATATTGCTAATCCATTGCTTCATAATTATGTTCGATAAATGTGTCTGCTCAATAACGTAAATAACGCAATGAATATTATTGAACTGTCAAAATGAAAGCCATTGCTACTATACGTGTGTTACGCAATTACCCCGCATGGATCATTCAAAGGGCGAGTTTCTCAAACGAATATTGTCGCAAATATCATTTGAGAAATTGTCAAGCGCGCGTAAACTACTGTGATTGGTTGAATGATTCTTCTACGTTTTGTTCGAAAAACTGGAGGTCTAAACACCGAGCACGTGCTGAACACTGCTCCGTTTTTTTGACCGAAGTTACGGTAGCATAAGACATAAGATTACTTCGGAGCCTGAACTAAGATTGTATAGCAGCAAGATTTGACAACTTTATCCATACTCGCGATGTGCCCATATATTTTTTTTTATTTGTCACTTCTTTTGAGGGATCAACTATTTACGGAGCGGCGCGTATCCTCGTTGATGGACTAATTATTGGGTTTGGCCATTACGGCTGAACCCACATTGGCGTTTGACGTTAACCGATAACTCGGGTAGCGGCAAATGAGCATTGACATTGACAGTTCAAGTGTGGCCACTCAATTTATCGGAATAATTACCGTGTTGTTTATGGCGATGATGCGCATTGACGTTGACTGTTAGTGTGGCCCCAGCATCAGAGAATAGGAATTGTGGGACGACATTCAATGACAGATAGAATTATAGGTACTGTCTACCTTCAATAGGAATCTGTGTTTTACTGAAAATGGGTTATTGGTTTCGGCCGTTAGAGAGCAGACCCCCGAGCCCTAAGACCATTTAGTGCACATAATAATATTTTGATTAAGACATCCGCTTCTTAGGCGGATTTGGTTGTCACTAACACAAGGAAGTCAAGTGATTATTTATACCCCCTTATGAATAAACAGGGCATACGACTTGTTTATGAATAAACAGTCGATGGGTTTACCGCTGGAATTTCTTACTTCTAAACAAACTTTTATCCCTTAAGCCTTTTAGGGGATGAATTCTTTAATATCCTTTCTTAGCGCTGACCGTTCGTTGCATATGAAACTCGTGTGCGGCTTAGGCAGTGCGTTGCTTGTCAGGTTTTAAGATTTTTTTAAAGTAAATATCACTTAATTAAAGTTAGCATTTTTCACGTTCCTATCGATATTAGCTTATAGTCTGATACACTTGACGATTCTCCATTAGTCTAAATCTAAATCATTGTCCAATATTGCGCTCAGTTCACGTGTGAATGATTTACTGATAACCAGAAACTGATAGCCTGATCAAAATCTGAATTCTACAAACTAGAAAGGTATCGGTATTCTATAACTTATGTATTTATTTGGGGAAACACTCGAATACGACCCTTATTAAGTTTTTCCGAAAAATTGTTAGAAACAGAATTTTATCTATATGTCGGCCAATATATTGCAGAGTAAAATCCAATTTTGAAAACATCATTCTTCTCAACACTGTGCAATCAATTTTACATAGATGGAATACAGTTCAATCCGTGATGTTCTTGATTGTAGTCGCGTGACAGTGTCAATATTTGTGA
The DNA here is from genome assembly GCA_914767755.1 of Agrochola circellaris. Classification (NCBI taxonomy): domain Eukaryota; kingdom Metazoa; phylum Arthropoda; class Insecta; order Lepidoptera; family Noctuidae; genus Agrochola; species Agrochola circellaris. The sequence continues at coordinate 18,341,283 of OU611840.1, read as the reverse complement.
CAAATATAGCCAATGTCAATAGCATGGCACGACGGCTATTGTGACCGGAGTTGCCCCCCATAATAGCTGCTTGCGGCCATAGTCACGATGGTCTAATAGTTAAAGCACTTATGTGACGACACATGCTCATTGTTACATAGAAGTTGTGCGCATTTTCACCTTAATCACGCGACAAGGATAGGTGACTTGATTGACTACCTATATTTGTCAAGTATAGCCACGCCTCCTGACGTATAACATACTAAATCTAGTTTGTCACGATCATCAAATATTTGCAACAAACTTTCATAATTGTGTGACTATCGAATTAGTAATAATTAATTGTATCTTGCAAGCAAAGACTCAGTGCTAATTGGGATTAAAATCATATGGAAAATCCTAGTTTGTAAAGTCTTGCTGAAGTGAGGATTGCACGAATGAAAATCTATTGGAACTGCTTCTGAACAATATAGAAGATTCAGGTACTAGGAATAAAATCAATATAAGGACGTATGACAACCATGATAATAGAAAATAAATAAAATAAGCCAACAGAAGATATTGCCACACCCACAATTTGAGTTAGTTTCATAGCTACACAGCGTTTTGGCAATGTCCCAAAAGACGACGGTGATTTCAAAATTAGTTACTATTTTTACGTCCTAAACAATAACCGCTGGTTTCTGCGTCTCTCATTAATCAATAGTAGTTAAAAGAACTCTACGTCTTCTTTTAGAGTCACCTTGAAAGGTCAATGACACGTAATAAACAAAAATACCAAATATGAAAATACTATGACAACCTGAAATACCAGAGATTTCATAAAGACTAGCGCTTGACTGAAATGTGTGAATACTAAGGGTGAATTACTCCAATGAAACTGAACGCGATCAGGTTATAAGCCACGTTTAAAAGCTGTCAGTGTCATTATTTATTTGAAATATTGACACTGACAGACTATAACTCGGTTTAGATGTGCTGATCACGTTGTGTTTCATTCGTGAAATTCGCACTTAGTATTCGAACTCTAGCTACTATTAACATGGAATTAGTATGTTCTACTATAATAAGGTCTTATAATGAGCGTTCTTTTGTTCATGTTTGTCATCACGTCGTATAATTGTGTCATTTAGTCGTTTCCGTTTCTACGGTGGCCATCACGTGGCCAATGTGGCCTGGCTACACGTGCTGACCTGCTGGGCCCTTGCGGATAACGTCATATTTATAAAACTTACTTCTGTTTTCATCCATTGAAATTCAGAAACAACATGCACCATGAAACATGAGGCTCCAGGGGCTAGTGCAAATCTTGGAGTTCATTCGATTTATCGAGTCTGGTTAAACCACGCTGGGTTCGGTGCATTTCATTCATTCATTCATTCATTCAAATTCGGAAACAACATGATTCCTTAAATCATCACATTTATTTATTAACATGTAAGTAGGTACCTACCTAATTTAATAATGCGAAGAAAATACGTCCAAACTATAGTGACTTTGATGTCCATGAAAAAATTACAATGGAACTTTAAATTCGATATGGGGCGACTGGGATAAATAAAACATTAACTAAACGTTTTATCTTTAAAACATTATATTCAAAGATTTTGAATTCAAGGTAGAAAAATGGCGCCTTTTTGAGAATAATTCAATGAATAAATATCTTGAAAAAAAAAGTAAGAATGAAGACCGTCCTTATCTAGGATAGGATAGTGCCAAAGTGCCTAGCTAGCAGTTGCCATTTACAGCCTTTCCTATAAATCTGTAAAACCCAAACAATGTAAAAAGATGTGAAACACGGTTTAAAATAAAGTTTGTCCGACGACCAAATTTGCACATAATGTCGTGTCCCGTGCCACAATTGAATTGAATCGCAAAATTGATTAGACTTGTGCTAAGCCGGATCTGAACGATTTAGCACTTGAAATGGTCTGTGAACTGACTGGGGAGAGGTGTGACCGCAAAAAGTCGAGAGGAATCCTTGAGAACGCAACCATGCGAGACCTACTTCCCGAGCCGTTAAACTTGATTGGTCAAATGGTCACACTGTACCCAAACATTGGTCAGCTCGGCCAAGTAAACACTCAGAATAGGTGTGCGTAGTTCAGCTAAATTGGGCACATTGTAACCACTTTTTGGCTCGGCATAATTGAATGATACTCACGAACCGCGACGATGTGCAGTTACTTCACAAATTAAGTTATTGTTGCGCTCGTTGCGACCTTTCATCAAGTTATTTGGCTCATGTTCGTTCAGAATTTCAATCACGCTGTCTGAATATATGAAGGAAACTTTCCAGCTGCCTAATTTATACGTAGGACATACCTAATTGATAATGATAATGCGAAGATTGCTTAAAAGATACATCTTAGATATTTTTTATCAGCGTCGTAATTTCAGGTGGTTATCTAAACATTATGGAAACGTAAACAAGCCACTAATGAGTAAATGAAGTACCGAGAGGAAATAGGATTTGAGCATGGATTATAGTAAGTATAGTGAGACGCACTGTAACTTTACAAATATTTGAATAATGACCATGATGATACAGCTGCCGCGTTGTATTTTCAGGCATTCAAGGTATTCGATAGTGTGGTTCTCTGAGTACCTTCATTTTTATTTATTCCATAGCGTAAATGTTGTAATATAATATTCTATCCTTTGACAATAATATGGACGATTTTCCGGTTAAAAGTTTTAACTTTGTAATTGTGAAATGAACTTTTATTACACCAACTCAGTGGGACAGTGGGAGACGGTGTTAAGTTTCGTGTTCGTGTTTATGAAATGAAACACTTATTGTAGTGCCAGTACCACTGCTGTCCTGGCCGTACTTATCTCAACGAAAGATGAAACATGACACAATTAAAACATGGAATCTAATTATTGAGCATTTCATGCATAAAAAAATGCCTTATTGTTTATACAAAGGCTTCTATTTATCGCCTGACTAGAGCCGAATTGACTATTCTGGAATTTAGTATTTGTCAAATTTTACTTTAGCAATATTTCAGGTGATTCCATGTAGCTTGCAATATCCAAAACCAATCCTCAATTCGAAATCCGGGTATTATTGTTCGTCACATGTGTAAGGTCCGGCTGAAGTGCCTCTAGTGACGTAGGTACCTACTGTGGGGACATTGGACAGGAGTCAAGATTACATGTAATATCTATTTACAAAGACTGTACAGTGTGGTATTGGCTCGGTTCATGCAAGGCGTTTAACTCGTAGAGTGATAAGTTCTCGTGAGGTGCCAATACACGTGCGCCTGACTGAAACGTAGTGAGTTCACCTGCACTTTTAACAAAACATTCGTTAGTAAACATTGACTAACGGTAGTACCTAAAAGTACTTATCAGAGTAATGATTCGCTTGTGATTAACTAAGTTTAAGTACTTAACTGTGAGTCAGCGCGTTACTGAAATATTTTTAAACTGAAGGCTTCCTTCGGAACGAAAAATGTATGGGATGTAACATTTTCAGAGTCAGAGACCAACGTGTGACTAACTTTTTTAAAGTCTTTTGTCAAGTATAACATAACTTCATGATTATGTCATCTACCAACATTGTTAACAGCATGAATAACTTTCGGTAATGAAGTCAGCATTCTTATAATAATACAATAAAATCTAGTTTACAATTAGAGCAAGATAAGGTAAAATAAAACGCACAGCAAAAACCACAGGAGTTTAAAAAAGCAGAATATTAGAATAAAAAACTATAAGGCTTATTTTTGACTACACATACACTTGAATACCAATAGGTAGCAAACAAGGGGGGCGTAGAGTTGATCGGGTCATTTATCATATGACTAGCGCAGGCTGGGCCCTCAAGAAACAATGGCCAGTGTCACTCAGTCACTCAGTCGAATGACTCGGCCTTGCCTCACGACCGGACGATTACACTTACGAGCGAGACAGATTTTTTTCAAATTAATTCCTGTGAGGCTAAAATGAACTTGACATCAGTTGAAATAGATCCGCTGGATAGTGCGTGAATAAACGGCTTCCTGTTTGTCTCCTTTTGTACATTTTGAGACGAGGACGAGACGCAGACGCGCGTTTTCTTCGATTATTATTCATACAAAATGTGCTAACGCGATCTGGCACAAAACATACAGAAAGGACAAGACGCAGAAGTGCCGCTTTTCAATCTGCCTTACTATTGCCGCTCCTGCGTCCCATCCTCGTCTCACTTCCCTTCTGTGTGGCCTGCGCCTAAGGCCCCTCGCCCACGGCGACTTTTTGTAAACGCGCTTCTGCATCGCTACTATCGCGCGTTAGTCGCGTTTGCAACGTGCGACAGAATCGATGCAAACGCGCGGCTGTATCGATGCAAACGCGCGACCGTTTCTTACGACATCGGGGGACCGACGGGTGGAGAACAGAGGCCCCTCAGCCCCTCACTCCGTTCTTCACCCTTCGTCCCCCTTGCTGGGAATGTGCCCTGAAGCGCGACAGCATCGCGATAGTAGCGATACAGAATCTGGGAGAAGGTACACAGCCAGCGACAGCATCGCTGCGGTATCGATACACATGTGCGACGCTACGGAATCGCTTCAAAAAGTCGCCGTGGGCGAGGCCTCTAAGGGCCTTGAAAGACAGATAAACTAAAGACCTAACCACTGAGAATAGAAACATGGATTTTGCCTAACCAACCTATTCCCAAAGGTGCATTGCAGATTTTATGTAAAATTGTAAAGAAAGTCGAGGGCAACATCTAGTTTTCAACATAGATTATATAATGTTTGATAGAGCACATAAAAATGTATCTTCTTCATAAACGCTGGTTTAAGGCTCCGGCAGACAGACACGACGCGACAGGTCTCTAGCAGAACAATTTCTATGAAAACTTCATGGAAATTGTTCCACCAGAACCGCGTCACAGTCGTCGCGTCGCGCCTGTCTGCCTGTTATGAGACGTTTAAACTTCAAAAAATGTATGTTGGGCACACGTTATTCATTACTTAACTTAATGCAACATTTATTAACAAAATATTTTTTTTCCTTTATTTCAAAAACCGTTTTAAGCTCCGCGCAGAACAGCGCGACGCGACGCCGCGACGCGACTCGAACAATACAATTTCTAAGAAAAGTTGACGGTATAACAATAACCGGTGTCGCGTCGCGTGTCGCGCTGTCGCGTTGCGCTGGTCTGCACGAAGCTTTAAGATTAATCTTGAAAATTTTGATACCTAAATGTTTGCAAGTTTTACACTTGAAAAACTAGGTAAATTCCGTACCTATAAGTAGTAGGGTGGAATAGTAGCTATCATAAAAATACAATATTTGAATTTGTTTTTATTGAAAATCATATTGATGTTATTTCGAAAATGCACATTGCACAGGTAAGGAGAACTACATATTTGCAATCTGTTTACTTCGCACGTGACAAAATCACTTGATGAAGCATACAATATTGTAGGTAGGGGTTTTTACTTAGTCATGATTAAAAAATAAACTAAGTAACTATTATGAGGCGTTGGAAACTAAAGGCGTGGGTGACACGAGAAAGATTACCTAATTATGTGACGCATAGCCACCGAAATGACAAAGAAGATGATGTTTATTTTAAACTATTCCCATGATAGATTATCAAAAATTTGTATTATCACAGGCTCACAGCTACAGCTACAGGATATTACAATAATTGTAATTCTCACGCAAAAATATACTTTCAAGTTTGAATAAAACTAGTCTTACGTAAGTATTTTAAAAGAACGCGTTCAAAAATAAAGGTAACTATTTTGTAACTGCACCCAAAATGGCGCCCAAGCTTTTGACAGCTGTTATAATTAGAATTTCTGCTGTTAACATCTAGTGTTGTAAGTTATCTAGATGATTGATGGTGTGAAGATAAATTTTATGTTTGCACAAACTTTGCTGGTGTCATGAAAGTAAACATCCACAATGAATACCTGTGTTAACACCCATCAGTTATGTGAAATTTCAATGTCGCGATCATAATTAGCAAAATCAGTGACAATGACATGATACAAATAGGAAGGACATACGATGGGAGGACGGGCAGATTGACAGCTTCAAATTTTGGCACGCTGTGTTATAATTTTTTGCGGATGTATTCGCGACAAAAACGAAATAGTTCATTACTGCCGCGGCCTTCGATTTACCTCGAAGAAGGTTGTCAAAATAATGCTCGGATTTCCAAGCATGTTTGAGAAAACATCTTTTTCTCTTCATACAAGCATGCTTGCTTACGTTATCGCGCCGGCGTCAATCATCCAGGTGAGAATGAAAGGAGATGCGAATATTTTCTTGAACCTTATTTTTTTTTAGGCTTTATATTGTTGCTCTTGCCAATGTTTTCTTTTTGACACTATACAATGAATAATTACAAATATACCGGATAATATTTATAATGTCACGACTCTGGTTCCGCCTCCCATATCATACAAGTGTTTCTGATAATAGATTGTTTAAATGGAACTAAATACTTTGTACACCTATGTTTATGTAAGTGCTCAGTAAGTATATTAAAAATCAACATATTTCATCATCAGCTTTTAAGATTGCGTAATACTGTAAATATGTAGGTACGTATTTCTTAACTGAAATCAACTGAATAAAACCACTTGCCAAAACATGATTGAGATGAAATCTAAACAGCCTCGAGAACGCTACAAATTAATCAATAGACGTGGAGTTTTTTATAGTCTATTATTGTGGATGATTGATGGTCACCATAGAGTAGCTGGTAGGTATAGTCAACTCCACATCAGTGGTAAAAATTAGAGCGCTTTTATGTCGTTGTTGTAAGGGCGATTTTCGTACTGCCACTGATGTCTGGTTGGGTGTACAAAGCCATTCTTGTTGGTGCTTCCTCTACACGACCAAGGCCGTTCTAATCATTGCACTCCACTGAGTGACACTAAACGGAGTAGTATGTTACGAGATGATTGCGCCCGCGCCTCTCATGTGGAAAGGAATTAGTATGACATATTAATATAGACGTAGGGACATTCTGTTAGACAGTAAATTGGTGACGAAAATAGACTACGAAGTTTTTTGTGGCGAGGAAGATGATGATTTATCTGTTCTTTTCAGGCGTCCTGCTTATGAGATATCAGTTTTAGTTTTCATATCTTAAGTTTTTGTTATTCGAGGGGATATTTTGAAAAACACGCCGTAGTAGTTGTGTTGCTTCGATTTAGAGTTTAAAGTACCTTTTGCTGAACAGTTAGGCCAACCACATACATACGGAGTTCCATGAATTCCGTTTCGAAATATCGATTCACAATTTCGAAGGCAGCAAATCCATACAAAAGGCCGGCCACATACTGACGGAATTCCGTTTCGGAATTTGGAACGGAGACATACTTACTAAACGTGTGTGATAGATCCTTGATATTGCATGGATTTGCTGCCTTCGAAATTCCGAATCGATATTTCGAAACAGAATTCCGTATGTAGGTATGTGGCCGGCCTTAGTGCAAATATTTGGCAATCGTAGTGCTCTACAAAGGTCTAAAGCTTACAAACGTACTTGTCAGATCCGTTGGCGAGTCTTTTCGTCTTCAATTGATTTTCAGGAAGAACTTTTCAGTGTGAAGATTTTCAGTATAAAATATATGAAGTTTTTAAAGTTTCATGATACCTACCTATTATATTTTATGCTCGAGTATTTATACATTTATTTTTTTAAACCCCAATGCCATATTTTTTTTAAATACGAATTAACAGAATTTTTTGTACTGAAATTTGTAGCAAATATAGAGCCTAGTAAACAAACAACAAAATGTGACTACCCACTTAAGACTGCCTGGCCTGCCCTCCACTGGAGCGGTGAAGCGAGAAGGACCGGAGATGTGCCGATATTAACCAATAGAATCTGAACTCCGCTTCAGAGTTTAGACTATATTGGTTAATATCGGCACAGTTCCGCTCCAGTGGACAGGCGGCCTAAGAACCCAGTTCCAAAAAATCATTCATCTAGGTAGATCTAGAGAATGATTTCTTAGAACTTCGATGATTGAGTGCCAAGCAATTTTTCAATGACAATATTGAGTACATCAGCCATTTAGGTATGTTCATAATTGTATTTTCAGTAATCAGCCACGACAAATACACGTAATATTCTGATTATCAAAGGTTACTTTAGAACTTGATGTCGTCTCGATGTTCTCATCTAGATACGTCATACGTAGCCCTCCTGGAGGGTTCACCTAGTCACAAGATTTTTTATTTGTTCACGTTATAAATATTCAAAAAAAAAATTAAAGGATAACTACGTACGACAAGACCCCCTGAAAACAGTGTTAAATACTAAAATGTAATAATATTAAAAAACTTTTTACAAAAAAAACTACCGATTGTTTTTTTTTAGTGAGTCGGTTGTTTTTTTTTCACTCTTTGTTGTGGTATCTACCCCGCACAAATTCGAATACCACTATCTGCTATGTAAATAACAGTGACTGGAAGTTATCATCATATCACCCACATATACCAATTGGAAAAAATACGTATTATTGAAGATAACTCAAAAACTATCCAAGCAACGTCAATAAAATTTATATGGAACTTGAGAGCATACAAAAAAAGATTTTTTTAAATCGGTCCACAATTGACGGAGAAATCGGAGGACATACATAAAAAAAATACATACGCTAAGATGTAAATTGATGGCCTGAAACACAGGTTTTTCATAAACCAAGATCAGGCAGGTCTACATTACAGTTAGAATTTAATTTTCCTCGATTGTAATTAATCTAAATCATAATTTTACTTTATACTTGAATAAAATGTATTATTATTATTTAAATGTCTTTGACATATCTCGGGACCCTGGGGTCCCGGACCTTTGGAAGGCGTACGAGGGGCCGAAGCCAACTCGCAGAGGCCCCTTAGACAATTTTTAATGGAATGAGGCACCAACCGACGATTATCCCTGTATGCACTATGCAAGTGCACCCAAGGACAACCCCCGGTTGGTGCAGGACTATTGCAGAACATGGAAACAAAAAATATTGGGCTATGTGTTTGGGTGGCTATAGTGGGTTGGTTACCTAAAACTATGGAAGGCCTATGTCCCCTGCCTGATCGATGTTAAGATATACACGGATTAAATGGCAGGGGGTGACTTGCACACTCAATAATGGGCCCCCGAAAACTGTCGCTAGCACATAGTGACATAACGACAAGGGGGCAACATGTCCTGAGGTGCTTGACGAGTGGAGAGGTATTCCACGGCTTTCAGAATAATCCCAGAGCCCGGAAGATGGTCAAGATCCCTACGAGCACTTACTGGAATACTTCCTTCCTCCGAGCACGTTTGCTCTTGCGAATCTCCACTCAAGCCGGCCAATAAAGGCAAGAATGAGGTGGGAGCTCTGTTCCTCGTCAGTGTTCACTCCAGTCGGCCAATAAAGGCAAGCCAGAGATGAGGAACAAGATTTCTCCCGGGAGATAGGGTCCGTGGGGTCGCTACTGCCCAACAGCTCGCCACATGCTGCCCTGCGGGTTTTTGTATCTCTCTTGGTCTGGCTCCTCAAAATAGTCCTGTTCCGGCAAAGTAAACTCTGCCGGCACAGACCTAGAGTTTGGAGCGCGCAAGCCCCACCACGACGTCAGCGTAGAGATACGGCGGTGGGGGTATTATTATTATTATTATATTATTATAGAACCTCCTCCTTTTTGGAGGTTAAAAGAGTTAAAATTAGTTTGTATGTAGGGGGTAATCTCCGGAACTAAAAGTCGGATGTGAAAAAATATTTTTGCATTGGATAGCCCAATTCTTGTGGAAGGTTATAGGCTATGAAACATTACGCTACGATTTTGTGAGCTGAACAAAAAGTATAAAAGACGGGGAACAAGAAATTTCACGCGGACGCGGTTCCGGGCAGAAACTATTCATGAATGACTCATGAACGCCGATTATACGGACTAATGAAAATAAATTAATATTTCGATTATTTTGCATTTTATAAATAAGCTGATGCCGATAACAAAGAAAATAAACAGTTATTTTGTTACAATTGTGAATAAATTACAGAACTCAATTCGATTATTGTAAGCTCGTCGAATGAAGTCATGAAATAAAAGGGCATTTTGATGGTCAGCAATTAAAATGACATCAAGTTTATACGACATATTTATTGGTTGACAATTAAACTCAACGCTTCGTTTCAAACTTGCTACAGGGGCCTAAACTTTCCATTCGTATATCTATAGAGTAACCAACAACCATTCGTATGACGATCTCTATACAATACTCGTATAAAAAATAACATTACCAAGCAGTAACATATTTTTAAAAGGATAACTCAAGACCCCCTGAAAACAATATTAAATACTATATATAATAATAAAAAATATAAAATATTATTGAAAATAAAAAAGTTTGTGCTATTTTAAATTCACATTTTTAGTACCTAAATTATCCTAAATAAAAACAGGGGCCATAAGTTATGACTTGTAGACACCCGCTAAGCGACGGCCGCTCGCGCCCCATGTAACAAGCCGCTAAAATTTGAAACAAAATGTGGCGATTTTTTTCTTCTTCAGTACGATACCTAACAACGCCCCCACGAATCAGACAGTGTTTTTTACATGTTGTAGAGCTACTAACAACCGCACCTAATCTTTTAACGACGCCTTGTTTAGGATAAGGTACTGTATTCGTTTCATTTTTTTTTTACTCGGCTTCTAAGGGTTATAGCGTGATGTTAAATAGCCTATAACCTTCCTCAAGAATTGGGCTTCCAAATTCAAAAAAATATTTTTAAATCCGATTGGTAGTTACGGAGATTAGCGCGTTCACAAACAAACAAAAAAACAAACTCTTCAGCTTTATTATTGTTGATGATGAAGTAGATACCTAATTATCGGTTTGGTTATTCTTACGTTTTTTTTTGCAAATAGAGCTACCTACTATAGTTACCTACAGTATCATCATCATCGTCTGCCTTGCCTTTTCCCAACAGCTATGTCGGGGTCGGCTGCCAGTCTGACCGGATGCACCTCACATCAATACCATAGTATTTAACATAGAGCTACTGCCTATACTTAGTGCCTATAAGCTCCACAACTCAATTACTGGGTAAAACGATACTTCTTGGTAAGACTGGTTGTTGCCTTATACCATGCGTAACATGACCACCGTAGAAACGGGATTTGTCGACGGAAGAATAGAAAAAATGAAAGATTGTGATTTGTCTATTCTTCCGTCGATAAAACTCGTTTCTACGGTGTTTATGCTACGCGTGCAGTAATGATGCGAAATCGACTCAAAGCAGGTAGGTACCTACGCAAGCTGAATGTGGTCAAGAAGGAACCCTTGTTGATACTTAAACGGTTGTTTGCTGATACGTTCAGAATGATGACAAAGTGAGGAAAGAACAATGGGAAAGTGCTGTCAGATTACATTCCGGCTCTTAAATTATTAAGACTCACATAACCAATGATTTCCACCTTTGTATAAGACTTGCTGATAAAACATAAGTCTTCGCTGTCGTACGAGACCAGTCAAGCATTATATTTTTTTTTGTATTCTCGTCTGATCGTACAGACAACAACAAAAATCGATTAACACTATTGTTAAGGTAATCCGCAGTTGTTGTAGCCCACAAAATTCAAATTTTCTTACGTTTTTTTTTTTTAATTTGCAGGTCTAATCTCGTATAGAAAAGTACTTATGGAACTAATCTAACATATAGATGTATTAATGATTATATTTCTGTAAATACATAGCAGTTATAGTCGCGAATCATATTTTGATAAAGATACAACCTGACAGTGACCTGCCAATTTGAAAAATAAAACGTAAAATAATTTGAACTTCGCGTCTTCAACTGCGGATTCACCTTAAACCTTAATTCTTGAGCAAAATATTTAATTACAATCGTATGCAGTGTTGGACCTCAGACGTAGGACGCTGACGTGAGAAAAATACAAGCAGGCAAGAGTACAAGAGACGAGATAAAATTAAAATATATGGAGAGAAAAAGTTTATTTGTCTTTTTCACCTGAAAGTACAGACTACAGTCGCGCTGACTATAAAGAGTGGCAAAAAAAAAACTGCTGTTCTATACTTTTTGACCGCGTAGGTATTGCACTTTTCTATGAAACAGCAGATTTTTTTTAAATTTCACGTCATAATCATGTACTGAATCCATGGTAAAATTTTTCGCGTCGATGTCCCTGCCATCCGGTATAATAAATCAGTATTCTCGTTTTGAAACGAGGCAACCTATATTATGTAAGTAACATGATCAAGTAGTCATAGAGGCGTTCTCATTCTGAACTAACACAATTTCCTCTAAGTAACGTCTTTCATTAACTCGTTCATTCAGTGCCGGGAGACCTGCTGGTGGGTAAAAAATGAGCTGTTGCCTACATTTACGTTCGTATATCTCGTCGAAATGTAGGGAACAGTAGATTTTTTTTCGCGATTTTGGCGTCTTTCCCATAGTGAAAGTTATTCATAGTGATGATTACAATGACCCCTTAAGAGGTTTAGGGTAAACAAAAACTAAGGTTGTATATGGCGGCATAGTGTATGAGTTCTATGAAAACTGGCGTAGAGTCGAAAATGTTAAGGTAATGTGAATTTGATAACACTAAGAGAAAATTAATCATCATCATCATCATTTCAGCCGAAAGATGTCCACTGCTGGACATAGGCCTCCCCCAACCAAGCACCGCCAGTTCGACCGGCAACGTGGACGTGCAATAGGCAAACATTATATTTACAACGTATATTTTGTGACAAGTGAAAGTCGTGTCAAGACTCAAGTGTCATGAATGTGACCCGCGTAGTCCAGGAGCTCACATTGATAAATAATTTGCACTACCTATGTTTAAAATTTAGAAGTTATTTTCACTGTAAAAAGCTTTAACAATTTCTTTTTCTTTTTAGAGTGCCGATGGCACTATCAATTTTTTCCGCCTAGAATTCGGCTTATTCACTGTTTTGCGGTTAATAGAATAATAGCAAATAAATAATAGCTAATAGAATTAGGCTATAATTTTTGTAATCTTCGCCTTTGATCAAAACAATCACATCGGGTTTGATTGTAACATTAACCTAAAACAAACAGCAGTCTATGAAATCCTTCAAAGTTTTTATAATTCGATACAGCCTTGTAATCGACCTTGTAAGTTGTGTTTGAAAGGATAGGTTGGTGTTTATTTTCCTTTGGTGGCGGTCCTTTGGTCTAGTACAGGGGAAAGCATGTTTTTCTCGTGACGTAACTGTCTGGACGCCTCCCCACTCTGGCGCCACAGCTTGGCATCCGAAAGGTCTCCCTCCCCTCCCTCCAGCCCCACGTTACGTGACGATTGCTGCACTGAATAACGCTCATCACAAAAAACGATTATTGGCTCATTTTTCAGTAATATATTACTCACAATTACACGTGAAACTAAGATGGCTCTGGTTCATAACTCAAGTTATGTTCCTGTTACCCCGTCGCTGTATTGTTTTCTTTGTCACTGGAAAACTGTGATCATTGTTTGTCTGCGCAAATTGAATACAAATAGGTACAAGAAATAGAAATTCTTAGATTTGATCGATGCAACTCTCTGGGAGATATTTGTAGAAAGTACAAGCGGCACGACCTTGCTGAACAAGTACGATGATAAAAACAAGTACATATAGGTACATAAAAGCTGTACTCAAACAGAATCATAATTTAGACCGTATAACTTAGTAGTCTCAGTTACTGTTAATAAAATTATAAACAGCTTTTAATGATACTACAAACCACTGTTGTCTGTCTCTTAGACTGGCCTCAATCGTTTCTTATAATTTTTTAATGACTTTCAGTCTGATCGCAAGACAAACGTACCGTTTTACAAGCGAAAGGCTAGTTCAAGAGTTTGTTTGGCAAATAAAAGGCATCCTTGACCTCATAATGGCGGCATGTGAGCGTATAATGGATTACTTTACAATGTTAATGTTGTATTAAAAAAACTAGGTCTAAAACGAATTGATTTTTGTTACTGTTTCTGGATAAATTAACCGATTTAGCGATTTTCCAAAATTATCGTTTATTTGTTGGTTTATGGTGATCGCAGTTATAATAATAAGCAAACAAGAGGACACGGCTGCCAATTCTCTAATGGTAGGTAGGTAACTTATAATATATAGTTTTCACTACCTTTGATCATGCACCCCGCCACTCCACTATGTGCTAACGTTAACACATCAGTAATAAAGTTGAATATCGCGTGCGCTCTTTGATCGTGTTCGAGCACCGAACTAAACGGTGTAAGTCCTTAATAATTATTTCGTTTAAAACTAGGAAAGTAATAAATAATCTAGAGAAAAATTATCTCGTGGCTGGATAATAAACTACATTTTCTTATTGTGAATTTTGAATTTTTTTTTGTGAAACTTTAGACAGAAAAGGCGAGTAATCTTGATTTTATTTAAAAAAGGAGATGTTTTTCGAATACAAAATAAATCGAGCGAAAATGTTACAATTACGTAACTGTCTTGTACATGGAAATTAAAAGATCCAATAAATCATATACTTACTTAAGTTCCAATTTGATTGTACGCGTGACTGTTTCAGAATATTAATGCAAATTAACATACAATTTAAGGAGCCTCCTCTTAAACCGTTGTGAATTATTAATTACGCTTAGCCTAAGCTGAGCAATGTGTAATTAACGGTGATTCAACGATCAAACATTCCGCTATACACACAAGACGATGTGCATAGATAGTTATAATTTTCTCACTTAATGGTTCGATAACATCAGTTAACTAGCCAATACGAATCGACATTCCTTAGCTAAACCTGTAAATCTTGGCAAAGGTTGCGAAGCATATACAAGATAGAAGATACATTATTATTATGTCTATTTAAATAAAAAGTTAAATAATAATGACAGAGCTACTACGATGACTATGATTATTCTAATTAAATTCAACACCTTTTTTACAGACAAACCGAATAAATTTAAACAAAAATTTAAGTATAGATTTTACACTTTAACAACTTAGCCTACTACTACCAACTGTTTTCTTTAAAAAAAATCTAATAACAAAAATAGTGACCGCAAAAATGCTATTTACTTAGATATCGATATTATGAACCTTTTTATGCGCCTTTTAGAACCTATTTAGCTCCAAATGGCACTCAAAGCAATATAACGAAGCTATTATCTGCTGGAGAACTATACTTTTAATATCATTCGCATTGCACACGACTTCACACGAGAGTCGAATGACCAATAAAAATAAGTGTAGGTATAGCAAATTCTTGTCCACGGAAATGACAGAAGTTAAGCTTAGACTGTGGTTACTCTAAATACCTACCTAGTTCTACTATAACATTATGAAATAATTGCTCGAATCAACTGCGCGAAAACACGTGATGTTGACAGCTTCCTTGTTGAAAAATAATTCATCTTAATCATCTTTATTCATCATCATTATTTTTATAAGATGCCATAACGTAAACTTAGGTAGAGCTCCTGTACTAAGTAGTCATAAGATCAGACGAAACTGCTTAAAACTGGACATGAATGGTGCCTAGTTTTAAAAATTGCCGTTTCGCCTCATCTCATAAAAATCCGTACCAACCCTGTGTGATATTGAGGCTATACTCAAGAAGGATTCACCACTGACAACCACCACCGTGACTACTGAATGTTTGACACAGGTTCATGTGTTCAGAGTTTTCGACTATCCAGTCTATGTACGGCAAGGCACACTGCATCTAATCCAAATTCGATAAATATCAGTCCGTATCAACTATTTGGATGACGGATTGTGCACTAAATCCGAACATCGGCCGAACGAATTTAGAACACGTCATAAAAATTTACCATTCGTATGGAACGGATACGCATCGGATTCAGTGTGAAAACGCTCTTAAAGTCTAATGTCCGAGCCAATATTTAGGAATATTCAATTCCGGCTGTCATTTGTAGATCTTTGACAGTTGTTACGGATAGTCAGAAGTCTGAAAGTCTGACAACCAGTCTTGTAACACCATACTCCCGCAGTGCTATTCTGTAACCATCTCACCGTGAAAACTTAGGTGAAGTGAGCGTGGAGTGAGCTGTCATTGCACAGGGATTGACACTATTGACAGCTCACTTCACCCAAGTTTTGACGGTGAGATGTTTACAGAATAGCATGGCTGTTACAAGATTGGTTGACGACTTTCGGGCTTCTAACTAACCGCAACGACTTCAAAGATCTACAAATGACAGCCGGGACCAACGGCATAACATGCTTTCCGTGATACGGAGGGGCCTCGATACGTAATAATTGATTGTGAAAATGGCAAATCCATGTAATACTTTGAATTACATAGTTAAAATCCAAAAACAATAACAGCCTTTTATTCTGTATTTACGACACTTGCAACCACGACGTGCTAAAGACAAATGAATAGCGATAGCACATTGCGTCTTGTTAACTTTTGCGTTTTAGTCAGAATAAAATAAGTATGCAGGAAATAAACCTGCAGTAATTAATATCTATGAAACATTACAAAAGATATATTTTCAATTTTCAGGACCAGTATTTTATACATTTTCCATTTTATGGCAGCATGTACACGTGCAATAAAATAAAACAATAAAAGTTGCATTGTACTTGAAGCATTGTATGAGGTACCTATAAATAAATTAGCGTCGTCATATCCGCTTGGATTAGATTACAGATTGGTTAGATTAACTTGATAATAAAGTTTAATGTACTGCTGGGTATGGTGGTATGTACTATCGAAGAACTTCATATCTAAGCAGTTTGAAAACAAAATCCCGTGAACACGATGACCATATCTGTTACCGCCCCGGTTCTATAGCCGCCGAGCGCTGCAAGCAGAAATAGTTCTAACGGTGTATAGTTATGAAATTCTTCGATGGTACGAATTCGTATGTATATTTCCTAAGTGGACTGCACAATTTTTTCAGCACATTCGATGCTTGACACTAATCTCATATTTAGTCTTTTACAATATATTTAATACATAGTTAAAACTGAATATAAAATATAGGAACTTACTTCTTCATTATTAGTAGAAAATGTAATAAAGAGTTGAAAACGCAGAATACGGTACATTGAAGGTGGAATAATGAAGGTTACCTGAATCTCATTACAGCACAAAATATTCAAAGTATTGTTAATATGTAGATGTTCATAAACAAGTAGAGCTCAGCTAGTAAACACAATCACAGAACATTTAATTTGAAAGATATTAAGAGATGGCTACAATTACGAGAAAATTATATTTATATCCACAGAGAAAAGATTTGTATTTTTGTTTATAATGAATAAATTCAAAAACAACTGGACCGATTTTAATAAATCTTTCACCAGGAGATTGCTATATTATCAGTTTATCACGGTAATATAAGCTATAATTTATAAAGATACTCAAAATAATAATTATGTCGTATCTCTATGTATTTTACTGTGTGTACATAAATAATAAAATAAATGAAAATAAATAAATAAAGATATCACGCGGGCGAAGCCACTGGCGGAAGCTAGTAATAAATATAATAAATGAGACTTTTTAATCCACCCTATATTTCGGGATTATAGATGTGATAGGGTTGGCAAATGCTGGAAAAAGTTCTACTAGTTTAATTCATTAGGGACGCCAAACGAGAAAAAAAAATATTATAAAATATATTAATATATTTTTATAAAAACGTATTTAATCAAAAATAAAGGGCAAGAATAAGTATGTGCAACAACATTTGTATCTTTCAGCTAACAACAGGAAGCTCGAATCAGCTGATGT
Source organism: Agrochola circellaris (assembly GCA_914767755.1). Lineage (NCBI taxonomy): Eukaryota > Metazoa > Arthropoda > Insecta > Lepidoptera > Noctuidae > Agrochola > Agrochola circellaris. Next base: position 18,323,575 of record OU611840.1, on the reverse strand, counting down.
TATCTTTAGTTAATTTAATCGAAATAATCAGTTCACTGACTTAGTCTAGAACTGTAAATTAGTGTTTATAAAAAAAAAAATTAAACCAAAGGTGGCAGAATAATGTAGAAAAGTAAAGGAACGGAATAAGTAGCTACCTACATGTAAATAAATTGTATTGTATGTAAAATAAAATGTTGCAACCATACTGTACGTATCTACTGTTAAATTAATGGTTATATACCTAAAATAAAGTCTTATCGGTCCGTGGAATTTTAGTATTATCGATAAAAGTACTATGCAGTATGCATGTATTTGGAATTGTGAAATAAAATTACGTAAAGTACATTCATTAAATTATTATCATTAAAAAGAGAAAAAAGATTTTTTAATAAAAAAAAAAACTGCCATACAAGTATGGGAAAACTTGCGTATGAAATTGCATAAAAAATGATGACGCAGGCGCAAACGGCATAGTTATAAAAAAAAACAATAAAAAGACTTCAATTCCCTTGAATTTGACCGTTGCTAACATTTAAGAGGGCTCGCTATTAATGTAACTTAAATTGCCTCGTCAGTTACCTATAAAATACGCACGAGAGTTGATTTCACTGCACATAGGAACCGCAGAGAAACGAGATGGCCTCAATTGTAATCATTTGATACTATGCGAGAATCTGCGAAACACCGAAACACAATAAAAAAATCGCGTAGCCACGTCTAACCCATAAACAAGATAAATGTTTCTAAAATAAACTTATTTCTATTTTAATTAAGCAGGTCGCAGACACGTTTTAAAGTATAGTTTTCGTTGTTTGCATTTTTAAATAGCGGATAGCGGCGCGTTCGACGCTTCGGCCTGCGCAAACGCACGCTGAGAATGGGCCAGACGTGTGTGTGCGTGTGATGATACGATGTGTGTGTGTGATACCGATACGTGTACATGCATTAATACATACATTTCCGTTCATTTCCTAACGAATATTATGAAATGGCCGTGCTGCAGTCGTAAAGGAATTTCGCGTAGTGAAGATTTCTATAATTCTATTACATTTCTGTCTAGAATAGTGAAGGAAAAGATGTAGAGTCATTGTGAGTAACGTATTACGATTAAAGTCCTGTAATAGTTATGGGGTTTTAACAGGATAAATTGGTAATAGATGGCAAATTGTTTTGTTGGTAACATGGGCAACCCACACAGACGGTTTGTGAGCAATCGGTCGGATCTTGTTCCGGCGGCGCAAGAGCACGCTCGGTCGGAGCACGCGGTCACCACGTGCGCCTGCGCAACCGTACCTCAGTCAGGGCTGGCTACATTTTTTTCTACGGAATCGTGTATATCAACTTGTCAATCAACTGACTTTAATGGCTCATCTGAATGTGGTCCATTTTTTATAGCCCATTTGAAATCTAATAATCGTTTTTTTGTGAGTGGGGAGGTATAACACGAAATTATTTTTGGAATTGGATATTTCCGTAACATTAGAGTGGTTTAATAGTTTTTGTTAACTTGATTTTACTAATAATATCGGTAACCAAGTTTGCTATTCTCCGATTTACGTGTGGTTGTCGACCCTAGAGACGAACGCCTCGGCGGATGGCAGATTGCATTATAATCGTTACTCTAGTTGGTTTTCAAAGAACTAAAGGTAATTATTATATTTTTGAGTTACATAATGCCTATAAATACGTGACTATTGTTGATATGTTAAAGTTGATTATTTTAATAAATTTTCCGTGGCATTAGACAAGCAACACATTACGCAAACCTACCAACCTACCATATATGCAATACAGAAAAGGAATAAACGTACACACTTAGTATATTTTAGTTATACACTGTAGTATGTAATAATGCCGTAAATCAATAGTGCCTGTTATTTTATTAGTTATCCTCATTGATCTAAATACGTGCGGCAGAGTTTATAAAAGGTGGTTCATTTTTGAACCTCGAACACTCTGCCCGAAATGGCTTGTTGGGATTTCGGACAGAATATTTTTCATGGTTTTCTCTAATCCTGCGCAACGAATGTCGAACCATGATGATTGTATTCCCAGAGAGAGAAAAACAAGGATTGTAATTTTTAAGATTTTCTATTCAACACAATAAAGATATCAATGTGCTACATTAATTTTGATGAGCTATTCCGAATAATTACGTCACGCAAGCAAGTCAAAGGTAAAACTAAATCTAATAAAAAGCACGTTTGTCCTTCACAAAACGTGATTTACAATACTTTGAATAATATGCATTTAATTAATAAACAACAGTTCATTTTAATTGTTACATAGACGTAGGCGCAGCGCTAATAGGATTTCCCTATAAGGCTATAAGCATTGTTTTCATATTGTCAACACGTCACGTCATGGCGTATGAGAAAGTACCCATGAGTAGCCTATTGATAAATAAATTAACTACGCACTACGGAAAAGTATCATCTATATTACAATAGAATATTTATTTTTTCCTAGTAATTATTTTTTATTTATTAATTCTAGCATCAACCATTGGTATTAAATTCTTATTTTCCGGAGTAGAGTTTGCGTCTAACGTCATATGGAGGAAGAAAATATGGTTGATTCATAATACCTAACCGTACATAGGCGTTATTGGAATCTTGAGCTATTTGCACACATTGAGAAGCCTGCAAAGAGTGGCTATTACTGGCTGCTGACGCTTGCTTGCTTGCTTACTCTTTAAAGTGATTAAGGAAAAATGCGGACTTAGATATTTGTTGGGTAATATTTTATAACGGTACCTTGTCCTGTCTAGTAAACTTCTGGCTTTCTATTTCTATGCTACTGTAACTAATAATACTCGTACAGGGTTAAATAAAATTATCTAGATAAACTCTGCAAATTTGATGGCTATATCGGTCAGAACAAGATAAAAAAAAATTACGTCTTGATGTAATCATATTTGACAACTACTGAATAATTTGTTGACTGGGCCTAAAACTTGTATTCATTGCAATTTTACACGTGTCGTGCAAAAAGATTTTTTTGTACCATATCGAAAATGATAATTAATTATCACATTCCTAAAAGAGATCTAAGCAAATATCCTTGGTGCTTCTGTAAATCAACCAGCGGACATATAAAGCTAGATACTTTTACACCCATCGGTGATATTTGTTTGATTTATTAATACACGGACACTAGGAAAACGGGGAAAACGTGACTAGGTATTGAATTGGTTTATCCGCATGTTTTACATACCTAGATTACAATGTAGGCACTATATGCAAGCTTCAGCAGATGTTATCACACTGATAAGCTTGCTTGCCTTGCCTTCTTCAGTTGAAATCGGGAAACTGAAGTTATCACTATCGCATTCACGTGTAGTTATTTTAATTTCCCCACTATGACGCAATATATTTTACCTTTACCGGCCTGAGCCCATTTTATATGGTAGGCTATAAATTGCCTCATATGATTTCTTTTAAATTATGTGCTAGCCAAAATGTTAAATTTTGTGTGAAATTCGGTTTAACAATTTCGGAAAAACTACTGAAGTACATTATGCCTATATCTGTATCTATTCGTACAGCTCTAGCTAATGAGAAGGCAATTTAATAACAAATTTTAGACTTCAGATAGTGGCCAGCTAACAGTAAAAAATAAAAAACGAAGCTTAAGATTAAAATCTCAAACAACCCGAAAAAAAAACTAAAACGAACCTCCTTAAAATTCCAAGAATCAAAACTATTTTTTCTCCAAAACTATTCATTTACTCAATCACAAAAGTTATCTTTTCTTAGTAAATTATAAGTCCATTGAGCTCGGTAACTTCTTAACAGCACAATGCCTGAATACGTGATTCTAATGGGCAGTGATTCTCACAATATGGCTGGTATTTACAAACTGTGGCTCGCGGAGTGTTATACACGCAGCAATACTGGCTGTAACCGGTTCACCGTGTCTTATCTCATTATTAATATGTGTTTCACGTTGACCACGGTATCCTTTGAGTTTTGACATGGTAGGTTGTATGGAGAACCAAAAACTGTCCAGCCTGCTATTCTGTAAAATGTCACCGCGGAAATTTAGGTGAAGTGAGCTTGAAGTAAACTGTCATCCTATCCTACCTATTCTATTTTTATTAAATGGCAAGCCAAGCCGATGTCGACTATTCTGCCAATGTCTAAAGTGCATGAAAAAAAGAAAAGAAACCAAAAATAAATAAAAGAAAAACAATAACTGAAGACATAAGTAAAATTCTTCGACCCTTGGGAATCTAGGGATTGAGAACTCACTTCAAATAAGTTCTCACAGCGCGTTTCAATAAACAGCTCAGATATTTTTTAGTGCTACATACAGACATAAGCTGACAGGTTTAAATACTTATTAAAATATGATAAAATACTTATCAAAATAATAGTTGAATAATTTGGGAATGTCAGAATTGTTTTACTGTGCGTACGGCTTCACAGGTTTGCTGATACTATATCGCTCTTTTATAACTTTAATACACAAAAAAAAAACAACATGAATAGGGCTTTTACTTAGTTATTTTAATTACATATTCACTAAGCTTATGTCATATATTTTCTTACCATTTCAACGTTCAGTTTCTAAGAATGTGACTTTCTTTCCTTATTTGTTATCACGTCAGTTTCCTCAGAAAAACATCAACTTCAACAGTGGATTTGGATATTGCAGACTCTAATCACGGTTCCTAAAAATAACTTTCTACATTATCTACATTTGACGGAAATTTTTCCGAACGCTATCTTCGTTCCCGATCAAAATTATGATTCACGATGGTCTCTGAAACCGGTTCTAACTATCTGATATCGCAATATCCAAAACAATCTTGAAAGTGATTTCCGCGGTACATCACTATCTTATCGATAGGTATTTCACGCATCTGAAGATAACTATCGATATCAAAGAAAATTATCTATACAGTATATACGAAGATGCGTCAGTATGTATATTTATTGGTGACGTATCATATACAACAATAAAGCTTAACACTGATAGTAATATTTACCGAACACGATACGATAATCTGATATATTTACATTTAAATATTGCAAAATATATGATATAATATACCGACGTGATATAATAAACAAACGTCATCCATAATTACAGGCTTAAACCTTGTCCAAGAGTTATGATACTACTAAAATTATGATCATGATTCAGGCGTGATGATCATGAACTTCTATCTATACCCATAATCAGTCATTAATCTTTAGTTCCAATTCTTGATTACTACCTAACTTATTTATCAGTGTCACCATAAATGCACAAATTAATGTCGCAATCCATCTTTCGTAAGCTCATAAATTCAATATAGATGATGTCAAAATGACAGATGTCAAACAAGAGTTTTTGCTAGAGCAGTGACATATAGCCAGAGATAGTATATTATGCGTCCACTAAAAATAAAATAAAATTATAATAAACTCTGTGAATTTGCTTAGTTTAATTTATGACAAGTAGCAATGTTTTAGTATTGAGTGTTTTTTATGGTTTAATTTTCTGTCATTGTAACCCTGAATAAAAAAATATTTACAATGCGTTCTGGGAAAAACAGCTGGAGTACAATTACCTTACTATTAGTTTATGAAGAGAACAAACAACACTTATTAGCTGAGCTAGCTTATTAGTTCTAAGAATGCAATAAGTAAGTAGGTTATGCAGGTTTTTCCCCGACGATTTTCTAAGGCAGCTAAGTACGGCCACCAAAGCGTGTGTTCGCGAATTTCATGATAATCCGCCATTCGGTTGTAATGCCAATAAAGCCCTGGCTGGCCGCACCCACTCTGACACACGATATGTAGGAGTGCCATTATTTATTTTGCTATCGAAATAATTAATAAAAGCCATGGAAAATGCCTATCTAATAATATTTTCGTGAGGCTACAACTGAACAAAATGTTTTTGATTTTCCGGAGTCATGGGACTTGTTTTTGTTATATTTTTTTGCTTAAAGGCTCGTTCAGACCAGCGCGACTCGACGGCGCGACGCGACTCCAACAATACAATTTCTAAGAAAACTTCACCGTTGTCGCGTCGCGCTAGTCTGCACAAAGCTTTAGACGTAAATAAAATATCCACTATATAGATATAGGTAGTATTATGTTTTTTAAGAGTAGTAGAAGACTGAAGAAACGGTGGATGGATTTTGGGAAGAATATGACAAGAAAGGAGGTGACTTTGGAGATGATGGCTACGGCTAGTAGAGAGATTTATGAAGAAGATCTGCAGTATCAACCCCAAATAAATTGGGAAATGAGCAGAATGATGACAAAGAGGTAAAAGGTATGGATACGGTACTTATAACGTACATTATTGTATTAGGTGTAATGGCATGAGACTTTAGCAAATGTACGCAAAGGTACGCCACGGTATAAATATGGACAGTATGGAAACTAGGCCTATACGTTGAAATAATAACCTAACCCTCCATTTTTTTAAATATCGCAGCGACCTCTCGTCGCGATACGGGCACCCGCAACTGACAGCACCGCGAAAATCGCTTGGAGTCTCTCAATTCAATCAGCGCGTCTGTGTGAGTGTGCCGTTTCGAATGTTCACTACGTAGTTTCTGTACTGTCCATATTTATACTGTGGCATTGCGTTTTTTATTCTATATAGCATTGCTTTACTTAAAGTCACGTGCCTTTTAAAAAGAACCTACTAACTCATCGTCATCCTCTTCCCTGCTCTACCTGCCCTGTCAGCATTCTGTCAACTGTTAGCCACGTAGGTAATCTTTTTATGCTTTGCGAGCCGTCAAACGGCGAAAAGAAAATGTTCTGTTGATAATGTAAATTGCTCGGATAATGCCTACTTAGTCAAACGCAATTTATTTTAGTTACTTTATTAACCATTGAATGTATTACTTCGAGATTTAAAAGCTGCTAGGGGAGTCTGTGTCTACACAGTAAGACAGTGGTCAGGGGCAGGGCTGTTCTGCACCGCCCCTACATTAATGTGTATTACCTATGTGTGTTGAAACTATTAGAAGCAAAAGTCCCAACGAGGGTGTATTAATCCATGGTATTCAAGCCAGCCATTATGATGTGTATTTGATAAGGTCCTGTAGACCTATATTAATGTGTACCTTTAATGTACTAGTTCACTCAACTGCATTTATCTCGAGAAATAAGAAAGGGCGATAGCATAGTCATATATACGTTCAGAGGCGGATTTCTGAGAAGTCTGAAACTTAGAGAAACCAAAATAAGTGCGAACCATAAAGTCATAAACGGATAGTTTATGTCCAAATCAAATTTGTTCGTAAACAATAAAAAGCTCACATCTTGTAGGTAAGTAAGTAATTGGGATAACCACGCTTCGTCAAACCGTAAGATCTAAGTTAGTAAGGTTTTTCAATTGGGTATTGCCGTAAGTTCCGTAGGTACCAAAATAAGTAACTATATTCTCTGAAGTTTCTTTCCTTTTTCAAAATTCAAGTCAATTCAAATTAGGCTCAGAATTTTTTATAGTAGTAGTTTAAGTTTATTATTGGTATTGAAAGACAGTAGTATATTGAAATAAAAATATAAATTTTAATGACCTCTGATACCACATAGGTACCTAAGTGCTTTCCAACAAAGTGCTTCCAGTTCTTCATTAATAAGATCGCTCATATATAAATGACCTTAACAATAAAAAAAATAACTGTTTGTTATACCTACTGGCATCTAACTTGCAACTACTTTTTAATAATTTTTTGAATGTTCTGAGTAACCTATTCTTTCACATCACTCTCAGCTTTAGAAGTTATTAGTTATTACGCACACAATAAAAATGAACAAAAATTAGCTGTCTAGTGAAATGATGAATATTTTATCTGTATACCAAATATCTTGTTCGACTGTACTTATTTTATTCATTATGTAATCTGTACCTACATAAAATAATATACCATCGTTATCTGTTTGACCATGGGAAACCGACAAATTGTGAACTTGCTTGTGGCGTAACGCACCTTGGGCTAATACTTAAAATAGCCTGCCTAGCTGCGAGCAACTTGGAAGTAGCGCCCGCCGGCCGCTGGCCGCGGCTCCGCTCGCTGCGCTCGCTCGGCTCGCGCATTCACTGTTCTAACCTAACCCATTTCACCCAGTTTACAATATTACGATTATTTATAATCTAAAGCAAATAATACCGATAGATTATAGAACTAATGGTTCTCACAATCATACGGTGACATACAAACTGATACGATGTTAAATCTGCCGCCGCGCTACGTGACGGAGCGCGGTGCTGTGTGATAATCGCTAAGTAGAGTGCCGACAACATTAATAATAATAATAATACCCCACCGCCGTATCTCTACGTTGACGTCGTGGTGGGGCTTGCGCGCTCCAAACTCTAGGTCTGTGCCGGTAGAGCTTACTTTGCCGGAACAGGTCTAGGATGAGGAGTCAGACCAAGAGAGATACAGAAACCCGCAGGGCAGCTTGTGGCGAGCTGTTGGGCAGTAGCGACCCCACGGACCCTATCTCCCGGGAGAAATCTTGTTCCTCATCTCTGGCTTGCCTTTATTGGCCGGCTGGAGTGAACACTGACGAGGAACAGAGCTCCCACCTCATTCTTGCCTTAATTGGCCGGCTTGAGTGGAGATTCGCAAGAGCAAACGTGCTCGGAGGAAGGAAGTATTTCAGTAAGTGCTCGTAGGGATCTTGACCATCTTCCGGGCTCTGGGATTGTTCTGAAAGCCGTGGAATACCTCTCCACTCCTCAAGCACCTCAGGACGTGTTGCCCCCTTGTCGCTACGTCACTATGTGCTAGCGACAGTTTCCGGGGGCCCATTATTGAGTGTGCAAGTCACCCCCTGCCATTTTATCCGTGTACATATAAGACATTGATCAGGCAGGGGCCATAGTCCTTCCATAGTTCCAGGTCACCAGTCAACTTTAGCCACCCAAACCCATAGTCCAATATCTTTGTTTCCATTTCCTGCAATAGTCCTACGCCAACCGGGGGTTGTCCTTGGGTGCTCTTGCATAGTGCACACAGGGATAATCGTCGGTTGGTGCCTCATTTCATTAAAACGCCTAACGGGCCTCTGCGAGTTGGCTTCGGCCCCTCGTACGCCTTCCAAAGGTCCGGGACCCCAGGGTCCCGAGAAATGTCAAAGATAATAATAATAATAATAAAATCATTTATTTCTCACCACAATATTTAAACATAACATGAAGATATTGTTTAGTAATTATAATAAAATATACAATATTGTGGGAGACTGGTGCCTAAGCTAGGCTAATAACCTGTGTTATAGGACACCAGGTCCCCACTCCGAGTAACAATGTCAGGACGTACTAAAGCAATACAATTAGTTGCAGCAAGTACAGTGTTGTGGGAGGTAAGTAAAAAGAGGGTGTGTATGGTATGTGTGTGTGATAGTGTATGTATGCTTGTGTGTATATGATGTTAGATAAGTGGACGCGTAAATGGTATTTAATAGGGAATAGATTATGTATATAGAAGGTATACTAAGACATTGAAGGACTACGAGTTAACTATAAGGACACATTCGGTGCTATCATATGACAACTCCTGCAGCCAATTCGTAAGCTTGGTTATCAATTTATTTACGAAAGATTTCCTCTTGCTAAACAAGCTTATGATTTGATTGGATATTTATTTTTCAGCCAGCCAATAACAGCGGTTAACTTATGTTTGACAGTTAGGTACCTAAGAAACTGTGTGTATGTGTAAGGCCTGCTTGTACCACAAATATCGCTATAAATATGTTTAGCGCTAATGAATCTAAATCATCGTTCCATTTCCGTCAATCGTTTGAAAATAACAGCGACGGAAGTTTTAAATGTGTACGAAGTTAGTTTCTGAGAGGCTACCGTTTGAACCTAACCTTCATAATTCTTTTAAAACAAAGGGGCGAATGCAAGCGTTAATAACAAACCGCGGTGCCAAGGACAACCTTATCTTATCGAAGCATGGTGCGTGCTCATGGTAATTTAATCGATGGCATCGTAAACCGTCCGGATTTTTATATGAATTACAACAATGTGTTAGAAATTAACCGTACTTTGCACTGTTAGAGGTACCTCTACTTATGACGTAACGTTTTTTGTATACAGAGTTACTCAAAATATTTTTTTACACTTTCTTTTTCAACCCTGTATTAGTATGTACAATCCTAGAATACTGCTTATGCCACAGCCAGAACTGAGAAATCAACTTTGAATTTCTTGTAGGTACCTCCATTAAATAATTCTAGTAATGTTTAGTCGCCTAGTTAAAACATAGGTAAGTAAGTACTTATCTTATATAATTACTAGGTACCTATAGCACGTGGAGTTCAGCAAAACAAGTTCTTCTCATTAATTTAATTTCCTGATATTCTATTCTTTCTACCTACGAAATATAAAAAATTTTAGGTTATTTTGCAATTTCTACCTCGTAGGTATGTTCTCGTTTAAAAACTTAAAACGTTTTACTTATGTACATTAAAGTACATGAGCACTTTTATCGCTTGAAAACCTTTAAACTATCGTGGTAAAACTGTACATCCTACATTTGTATGTACTTACTTTATCCTTATTTACTTCACTAGCTTTTACTCGCGGTCCGCGGATTTATATATTTTTTATATTTTTAGTTCACACTAGCGACTCGCTCCTGCTTCGCACGGTTTTTACGACGTGACAAAACATCGAGATTTTTTAGGTAAACGTAATTTTAATATTAAAGTACTTAATAAACATATAAAGGTTCGTTCAGACCAGCGCGACGCGACGGCGCGACGCGACACGAACAATACAGTTTCTAAGAAAACTTCACGGTATAACAATAACCGTTGTCGCGTCGCTCTGTCGCGTCGCCCTAGTCTGCAGAAAGCTTTAACCTCCGCCGGAATAAATTCTCTAAGCAATGGTGAAAACCTCATCAAACTCTTTTGCGTGGTTTAGAAGAACAACGCGAAAAGCGACTTTGTTTTATAAAATGTACGAGTACCTATAGATTCTGTACGGCACCTTTTTAGGTGATGGAGCTATCCAAATATCAAAAAATATTTGGCAGGTCGGGGAGGCGTGAAAATTTATTCGCTGTTACAATGTATAAATATAAACATCAACTAGAACAACAACTATTTAAAATGGATCATTAAGTAATATTGGTCCTTCATCCCATATAGGGCAGATGAAACCGAATAGCATACATCACTTACAATGGTCTGCCACATAGTCGTTAACTTTTTAGGTCAAGGAAAACTACCGGGATTGGCATCTGAAAACATGAAAACGTGCAAGTAATTCCCCCAATTTTGCCAGAATTACCAGATTCATGCGTAGTTTGTAAGTACCTACAACCGCACATCCTGACATTGTCAGCGCGTTTGTGACGTAGCTGGAAAGTCATTTTAGTAATGATATTTGACGTGGTTGTTGTTCAACAACACAAGAGCAGTGGCCCTGTTACAATTGGGACTAACGTATTGTACTTCGTGGTTTGAAGTTGGAAACCAGGCAGGCCATTTAGGTTTAATTTGTGTAAGTACTATTTATTTCATCACTGCACCGCTCTCGAGGAATACAGCATGAGGAAACAGAACCAAAACTTCAAAGATATGTAACATGCCCCAATCCATATGGGGTCTTGGTGGAGAATTAGGGACAGTCACGAACCATTCACAGAGAGAGGAAGCCTGAGTCCCAGCAGTGGGAAATTATGCAGATTTGGAAAGCTGTAGTTTCTTAGGCCTAGCAGTAGGAAAATAGGCTGATTTCTGGATGGATTCGGTGGTCATGTGATGCGGAGGTGTGGGGACAGTTTTGAGTATGAATTTGAATGACTTTAAGAATATGGGGCTGACCAAAGAAATGATGGATGGACTGTGTGACAGATGATACGGGTAGAAAGGGGGTGAATACTGAGATGAGGACTAATAGAGAAGAAAACCCCAAATAATTTGGAATAGGGGCACGAGAATGAAGATGATTATAGGCACTAGGTTTTCCTTTTCAATGGGAAGTCCATTATACTCGTGTGCGTGTAGGGTTACCATCTGACAGGCATTTGCCGCATTTGACAGGCATTTTACGGTTAAGACAGGCGTGCGGCCGGCGCTAAGCTGAGACAGGCATTTTTCAATATTCTTACTAAGTACATACGAAAGGAATCGCCTGACAGTAGAGTCGGTAAAAGCGTTATTAGTAACTCAAGAAAACTTTAAAAACGATTCGTGAGAAGATGTTTAGATGTTTAAAATTATCTGTTGCGTATTTTAAGATTTACAGCTTTTTTTTACAATAGACGTAGACAGGCATTTCTCTGAAAAATCTGGCATTTTGTACATCCTAGACAGGCATCCTCCCTTACATAGATGGTAACCCTATGTGCGTGCACAAACTCGTTTACTCGTGTGCGTGCACAAACTCGTTTACTCGTGTGCGTGCACAAACTCGTTTACTCGTGTGCCTGAGATTACTATTTCACGGCACAAGACCGCACACAGAGAAAATGTACTGATGCTGAGAAGAAATCTGTGCACTTTAATCGTTAATGGATATAGAATCTAAGAACTATTGTTTGTTTGTTATTGGATATAGGGTCATTGTTAATTATCAAGCAAGACTATATTATGTGCATAAGACTCTTGGGTATGCAATTTTAATATATTTTGGGTTTTTTCTTTTGCTAAGATGAAAACAGAAAAATAATCATAGAATTATTTCCGTAAAATAATTAATTGAAAATAGTAAAAACATACTTAATCTGCAAATATTGTAACGACGAACGTGAGTACCTATTTGTAATTAACGATACTGTTAATAAAATGCATTATAACATTTTATAACCTTCGTGATTAAAATGCTAATGTCATCTGTAATACATTAGACGATGTAAGAAATATAATTAATTAATTAAGTATAATTTTATAGCTTTTGGAAGTAGGTAGCGACAGAATGAGTTTCTTTATGCTCCAGAAAAGGTATATTATTTATGGATTTGAGAGTTGAAAAAATGTTCAAAAAAATATTAAGTATATTTATTGTCAAATGTGTGAAATAACGACGATAATTAAGATTTACTTGACAGTTTTAATGAGCTTTCCAATAAATATTATGAATTATAAATTTAATACATATATTTTATTTTATACTTACTTTTTTTTAAATTTTGTGTTTTGGACAAGTATGCAGAATGATAAAGCATTTGATTTTTTATCATTCTGCCTAGGTACTTACTTAGTCCAAAACACAAAATTTTAGAGATGTTCCAGTAATGACTCCGACCGACGATATATATATATTTATTTATATATATTTTTTTTAAATATATATTTCCAACTTAAATAAAAACATACGACAATGTGTCAATTTATAATATAAATTAACATGTCCTTATTTAGCATTTTGCACTTTACTATGTAATTAGTAATAAGTAACTTTGTTAAATTTTCTACTAAGCCTTAACTTTTAGTTGTATCCCTACTGACTATTAGGATTAGCAGTTTAGTTAGTCTGTGTATATTTCAGTCTGCAGACTCTTAGACCCGCTTCCACTTCTCCGTGCCATGCGCCCGCGCCGGCGCGTGTCGCACAATCCGGTTTTAGTCTTTAACTTTTTACTGTTTAGAATATAAACTTAAGTACAGCTCTTATATTATGTTGTTTCATATTAATAGGTATATTTACATGACTGAACTAAGTAGACTAAGCCCATAATAAGCAAAGAAAAAATAGAGTTAAGTTGTGAGGCAGCTGATCCTAACAAAAGGACCACTGGGCTTGCTAGAATTCAAAAGATTTTTTTTAACTTATTTCTGTTCTATGTATGTTTATTGTAGGTATTATATTATTCTGTGTGCCACTGGCAGACTAGCAACCTCGAGTGTTTGCCGTCCAACGTGCGACCTCATTAGTATTTTAAGTGCAGTCAAAACAATGGTATGTGAAAGCCGCGTAGGTAATCCGCAACTATAAAGCCAGCCACCCACCAAGTTAAGCCCACGTCTAGAATGTACGATGTGCAACTTGAAATGATTTGTCTGGCACATTAACAAGACTCTAGAAACTTCGATAGCGGTATTGCAACTGTCTAACAAATATCTCTGACAATTGAAGCACGTCTTTCGTTATGTATGTTGGTAAAAATGGGGCTCTAGTTTTTAGTTGTCATCTGAACAACACGATGCCAGATAGTTTAAATTGTAATGACTGTAAACAGGAATATAATAAATTTTATTTTACTTTCTATCAAGCAAATAGTTACCTACTAAACAAAGTAACTAACAAAAAAAAATTATACTTCAGTGCAAAAGGTGAATATGAAACCCACTGTGCGCATAACCACGATTGAACCAAGCCATACATCAAAATGTAAACCTGAATGGACCTCTGAAGCAAAACGCGAATCTGTACCTTAGTCCTTTAGTATAGAGTACAGTTTTGTCTGGGTATAATTGTCTAACAAGGCATTTAGAATTATCTTTCTCAGAATCAACCTTTTGCAAGAGTCTTTATTTTGTGCAAGTCAAAATGGTTTGCTGATACTTTTTTAACAACTGAGATTGTGTATTTTTTTGGTTGATTAGCTTTTTTTATGAAAGAACAGTGAGTACTCAAATTGCCTGCCGTCTAGACTCTAGAAAGCAGGCAATTTGAGTACAATTCAAATTCTCTAGAATCTGGAGAATAATTGTGATGAAATCTCTACTTGCTGAAAAAAATGTAGAGACTGTCAATCAAGGTAACTGATGTTAAAATACGAATTATTGAAACAAAACCGGACTGCTTGTTAGAATTACTAACAATCTACATAATAGATACCTACCATAGTCTATAGAAGACAAAGCATCCGATTCGTGGAGCGAGTCGCGATGTTTTTGACCGCAGCGCAAAGTGCGGGCGGAGGCGCGTGGTGCTATCAAGTGACACGCTTTAGTCTTCCCGTTTAGACGCCGCTTCTTACCTATGAATGACCTTGATTTTTTGTTCCTAAAAATCATTCATTTTACTAAAATACATAAACTCTTCAGTAGTTTTCCTAAAGCCATTGAGAATTCTACAATAGCGTGTTTACAAAAAAGAAACTGGTTTTAAACAATTTATCAATGATCCTCTATGTCCTTTTGAATGGCGCGGACAACAAGCTGGAGCGGTTTGTTGTATAGAAATATGAAATCCTTTGATTCTATCGAAGGGGAGAGCGCTTCGAGAATGGTATTTGGGTACAACGAGCGAGCGGCGCGGGGTGGGGCAGGTGTCGGCGGCTGGGGGGGGACGAGTAAGTCTCTAGAAATTTCCATTGCCTTGCCCAAGCGCCGTTGTTATATCGCGTTCACATACACACTAAACCAAGCGAAAAGGCTAGAGAGAGACGCACGATCGGCGCCTCTCCTCGCGAACTACACGCGTTTTATGTCCAGATAATCGAAGCTGACTTATGGTTTTCGCTGACTGCGTTCACGATAAAGTTTTACGAGACTGACGCGTAAAATTATTGCCGTTTTATTTAGAAGTTAAAGGTGACTGCTAAGAATGCGGTATACAAAAATAATTTTTTTTTTAAATTGAAAAAGACTTGCTTTGATGCTCATAATAAGGGGTATTGAATATAAACGATTCTGTATCGTTATCAAGTGAATAAAGTTGGGAACCGAAGCGATCCGCGGTCGCGACCGCCTCCTCTACACTCATGGCACCAATTTGGAGGCCGCGCCGCCGTGTAGTCGCACGCGCAACTTTCGTCTCCACGCTTCAGTAATACAGAGGCCAGCCTTGCCGGGGTATTCGCTATAGACTTAGGATATGTCTACCGTCTGAAACTAAATTGAACTCTAACAGAAGGTAATAGCCTCGTTTTCACTTTGAGTGGCGCACGTCAGACGAACTTGAATATATCTGTCCTTGTCTAAAGGCATCCCGTTTTTGGTTATTTTCCATTGGACGGAAATGGAGACGTGCACCGCGAGCGCTTCTATTTCTAGATTAATCTTAACATGTTAGCGGTTATGCATGCCTAAAAATTTATTTGAGCGTAGCTCTCATGTAAGCATTTGATAAAGTGATAGATTACCACTACATTAATAAATAATATTTTATATGTACTTAATATTAAAATGAGTTGTAATGTTTTAACACTGAACAACAGAAAACAAGGAAATCGATTGTTAAGGGAAAATGCGTTATTCGAAGCGATTATTAACGTGTCAGTTTGTCATGCTATATGTATTATAGGTTTTCCTCTAAGCATTGTGTCGCGCGGACTGCGGGTCTGTGGTGGACAAGCGCTTGCGCATACGGGCGAGTGTCCGCTTGCACCGGATCGTGTAGACAATACCCAATGAACACCTGATACTGTTGATGAATAAAAACACGAGAATTGTTATAACATTACAATACCTCTGTCAAGTGATAAGTATGTGCGATTTCACCTGACTATATTTACGTACCTCTGACGGAAAGTGGCAAAAATGACAATCACTGTCAAACAAACTATGTCTATATGCCCGTGGAACATCAGTCAAAGAAACCATCCAATCAAGTCATTAAACAAGAACATATTAACAAGTTCAGAATACTTAAGACACGGGCAAGAAGTCAACAATAACATTTCCGACGATAAGAAAATAATCTAAAACCGTTTTGTACTCGTAAAAAAGCCACTTTAAAGACTTTTTACCATAGCATGGAGTCTCCAAAAGAATGCATAAAACAGCAAAAGTTTAGTGAGAAGAACATGTGAAAATTAAGGAACATTATGAGAGGCAGTTAATCCAAGAAGCGGATAATATAACAAACTAAACGGAAATAATAATCCCACGCAAGAGGGATGAAGTAATGCCCCAAATGCACTATTCTGAATTCTGAGATGAATCCCACAAAGTTATCAGTGTCATAAGCGACACCACAACCTTTGGAGTGGATTATAATACTGTCACTGGCAGTGTAGTATATATAGTAAGAAATACCGAATGAAATCAAAAAGTATATAAGGTCCCATTAAAATAGATGGACAAACTTTTAGAAATCATTCAGACCACCAGAATAAGAATAATAGTAAAAAATTAAAATAAGAAAAACGCATTAGAGACAAGAAAAATAAATCAGCAAACGTAAATACACTAAAAATATTACCTACTTATCCAATGCCGTTTATTATTTTAGGTTAAAATAAAATCGTTTTAATCAGTGTTTTTTTCTGCTTGGATATTTTTGGTTAGACGTACTGAACGCTGTGTTAAAATTCGTCCATCTAGTCTATTGGGACCTTGTTATAATTAAGGGCAAGCATTCAAACATTACGTGTACGAATTACAAGACGATTCCGTACAGTTAATGGCGATTTTGATACAAAATTTTACAATCCGTCGCATGCGCAGTCGGATAAAATTGTTAAACAATGATATTATCTACACGTGAACTAGTAGGTATCACATTTAGAAGGTGATCAATCAACACTCTTAACAAAAATAAACTTGGGTTTTTCAACACCAACTTTTACAGAATATTTTCCACCATTACTTAACAAATGATTAGTCATCCGTGTTTGTATGAAAGCCCCCAGTTTTTATTATTCAGTGTTAACTCCTTCCTTGGAGTGAGTGACTGACCCTAATGCCTTAGTTTATGTTGCAACCCTCCGTAAATAAGTTATGCTGGTGCAAGTAACTCAAATGTCCCCTTTTAAAATTAGGGGTTCCGTCTGCTACTAACTTAGTAATTTTAGGTTTCTACCATGTTTGGTTGACGCCTTAACTGCGGTTTTGCTGTTATTACTCACACTGCGCACTTATTGGTTGAATTATTTTCAGCACCAGGAAATAATATTGTAGTACCGAACGGAGCCAACCGTACGATGTCGCAATATGAAGCAGCTAAAATAATATAGTAAACCGGTAGTTAATAGTCATCTTGTAAATATGCCATATATCATCCTAAGAACAACGCATCATGACCGTGACAATCTAAGGCTAATGAGAGAGGTACTATCGAAAAACTTCATATCAAAGCAGTTTGAAAACAAAATCCCGTGAACACGATGACCACATCTGCTACCGCCCCGGTTCTATAACCACCGAGCGCTGCAAGCAGAAATAGTCCTTACGGTGTATAGATATGAACTTCTTCGATTGGGACATTTTGCCAAGCATGAAACTGAAATCTTTCTATAAACTTTTGTCGTAGGCTAAAATGACCATGGCAAAACTACAAGTACTGTTTGAATATTTACTATATGATGATGTTTTCAGGAAAATACTATATAAAGTGCGCTCGGATTCATCTACACCTAATCCCCTAGATACTATATGAACGTTAGGTACCTAGGTGAGTACAGAGTAGGTACTTACTCATAATATTTGTTTAATGGAAAACCAAACTATTATAACTATTTAGAATATCCAGTATATTAAAACAGAACATGATGATGCTAGAATTTGTTTAACACATGACAAAACAAACTAGGTTCAGCAATAATGCGCAGGTAAAATCGCCTTATTGGAGGTAATAAATGCGCAAATGAATTCAGTCTACAGCGACGAACTGTTCAGTTAGTAATATATTCTTTTAATTTGCATACAAAAAAATTAACGCTGACGTGATGTCGCCATGAGCCGTGACGTACAACGATACATTTGAAGTGTCTCAATTAAACGTGTCTTAGGAATATTTTTGATGCGACTTGACTTGACGTTTTTGGACTGCAGTGGATTCTTGCTTAAGTAGCTTTACTGTTGATTTAGTATTTGCCTTTACCTCAACTAGACTATTTATTTCTGCTTCTTCAAGCTAAAGTTTAACTAGATTCAACAATCACGTATTCACGTTCTGTTATCACGTGTTCCATGGGCATATGAGAGTGATTTCGTTGTAAAGTTGGGTGTTTTATCACGATTTTACAAATCAAGCATATAGGAATAAGGCATTTTGATTTGTAAATTTTTTGTCTTAGGTCGATTGATTAGGGTGAATTGTTCCAATCACTCCTATTCTTGGTTTTAGTTACAGTTTTAGAATTTTATATATTGTTTCCTGTTGAGTTAAGGTTCCCATTCCGGCTGTTTCCTTTTTGTTTTTTCTAACTAGTACTTAACGTCTTTGTTTTCTATATATTATACTTCCCCATGCTATATCGTTCTGATAATGTTAGTTTTAGTTAGTGCGTCATTTTCAAAAGATGTTTCTATCTTCTTTAGAATCCATTGACGTTCATTGATGCAAGAAAGTCTGTTTACTGTCTGTGGTTAACTTATTTGTATTATACGCTTTATTTTTGTGAAAGTTTAGACTGTATAGAAAAACAATTCAGGGCCTCAGGCGCAGTTTTTGTGTTTACTGCCGAAGTGTTTTTGGCTTCTTTGTGTTTTATTTACGTTCACATCATAATAATACTCAGTAAATAGTAATACATTTGTAGGAGTTAATATATATGTAACAATATCCTTTCTTTTATTGCCAATATTTTAATAAAAAGTTCAGAGGATATGTATATAATATAGATAGAATAAGTACACTATATTATACACCATAACAATTAATATTAATATTTGTATTGATGTTCCAAATTTTAAGTTTCTGTACACATGTAATAAAAGAAAACAGATATTGCATAAACCACGTGAGATAACTTTGTAACGAGGCGCGTTACTGACGTGAGTAAAAAATATTAAAATTACATCAGACGTTAAGACCGCGAAGTGCAGGCGCTTGTGGCTAAGTAATAACAGCCACATGCGTCTATCGAAGGTAAGCTAAGTTTTCCGCTATCGGTTCGTGGATTGGGGATCATCCAATACTTACCGAGACCTCACCATGCCTCGGAATGTAAGTCAGAACCCCAAAAGTCTGATCACCAGTCTTACCAAGGGGTATAGTGTTACCCTGTCACTGGGTTGTGGAGGTCAGATAAGCAGTCGCTCCTTGTAAAATACGGGTATTCAGTTGCGTCCGGTTAGACTGGAGGCCGACACTAACATAGTTGGGAAAAGGCGAGGCAGATAATGATGATGTTAAGATTGTAAACTGCAGCTAACATAAGAAGATGATGCTAATCGATTTCTGGAAAGCATTGAAGGAGATGCAACTTGACGTATAATCTCGAGCTCAGCATCCATTCCGGATCAATACATGCAAATCTGCTAATTTCTCATTACTACCCCATTTCAAGGTGTTTATGAACATTAATTGAATTTTTAAAATTAAGTAATTATATATAATATCCTACTTATTTATTTTTTATTTTTAAATTCTTTAAAGATAAGTAGGTATGTGATTTCTCAAGGGTTTAGTTTTAGTTTTATAATTAAATAATTACCAATAATAAAACCATCGTTTTAATTAATAAGGATGCATAAATAATACGTAACCAAGTTTTAGCATAATTGCGTGTGAAATCGTTACTCTAAAGATACTTAATATCGCACAGCTTCAAAACGCAGTTCTGAGAAGTGAGAACAGACTGTTATACGATTCAGTCTGACCGAAGTAATTATTCCGCTGCATTCCGTTGTTTCGCAACGTCTATGAAATTTCGCGTTACTTCAAAAAGCGTCGGAACGGCTCCGTTCTGAAATACATGTCAACTGACGTATTTTTTTTATTTATTTACGTGCGCCTTTTATTGGTTTTCCAAGTTTTACTCGACTCTACTCGGTTTATGAGCCAGTTAGTTTGACGGTAATTTTCTCGGTTTCTAACCAGGCCCAATTATAAATCAATCAATTCATACAAGTCGACGATTCAAGTATATTTATTCGCATAGCAATTTAGAGAAAGTAATCCAAAGATAAATCGGAACAGTATCCAAGAAAACAAAATTCGCATTCAAAATTCAAAATATGTTTAAATAACTTACCTTAAACACCGCCGGAGCTAACGGTATAGCCGCTTGGTTGTGAAGATGTTTTTTCGACATTTTCGGGTCTTTTTCCTTCCACGCCTCTATAAATCGGTATCCTCACAAATATTGAATAAACTATACTTATTACTTTAAAACAATTCTAAAGAAATCGTATACTGAAACGAGTTGCGTTCAAGTCGCCGTTGAATAGAATGGCGATAAAAGTTTTCGCCGAGCAAAAATTTATTTGTTAAAAAATCGATGTTTGTTTTCTAGAAAAATATTTTTGATGAGTACACTATTTGGTCACTTGCTAAACAGTGCCAAAAAAGTTAACTTTAATTTGAATGAGACGCGTCGGTAATAGTGTACCATACGTCGTGTCACCGTTGCGGTCAAGTCGGCAATGAACGGGTGAGGCGCGAGTGAGCGCGCCAAAAGGAGTGAGTAGCGTTGAGCCGAGCCACCGAGCTACCGAGCCGCTGAGCCGCTGAGGGGTCGCCTGACGCTGCAGCGGACGGAGGTGCCAGCCAAGTGACGTAAGCGTGTCTCGCGCAAAACAGCAGCCTGAAAACGCGGTGATGGTTCCGTTCAAGCGCTGTATCTAGTCTGCTCATAGATTTTCACTGTTGCGTCAAATCACTGTGACGGTATAGCACGCACCTAGCCTGAGAACAGCCAATACAACACGCCTAGCCTTCAAAACACGTGAGTCACGAACACATTATCCTAGCGCGGCTATTCAATGCTAGGCGATACAAAGCACTTACTTGACTTGGCTGGAATTGTGGAGCTCTCCATTGCTGATGGTGTACACAGCTAACTTCGTTTTACGACTCATCACAAAGTCGAAGATAGATCCTTTTGTCCAGAAGCCCAGTAGTAGACTACCAATAAACACTGTGATTGCAGCGACCGCTATTGCACTGATTACCACCTCAAGTATTGTACTGATTGCAGCGTCAAGAGTTTTATAAATCTTTTAATCCTTTTCCTCTTGTTAGCTATGTACTTATATCTTGTACATGTTTATAGAAAAGACTAGATAATTAAATGCACACATGCATCACTGCAGAGGACTTCCCGGAGTGCAATTCTAAAACGCAAAGACGCAAAGTAAAAACAGAAGATTTATTTTTGTATTCCTGGAACTCCATTCTTATTACCCTATTACTATGTATGTTTTAAACAACGAAGCGTTGAAAGGCCTCCCACAAGGTGGCCAGTTAACCTTGTTGAGGCCTCAACAATCTACAGGATGCGGAAGCACAGGACCACCCGTCGAAGAGGCGGTGCTTGGGGGAGGCCTAAGTATGTCCAGCAGTGGACGTCTGTCGGCTGAAATGAGGATGTTTTAAAAATCACAAATGTTCCTATTCAATTGTTCGTGAAAATGTGTAGGTATGTATGTTTTTAATTACTAACTTACCATGAGAAACCCCTACGTTTATCTATCGGTAGTGTATTATTTCATCGCATATCTAGCACTAGTCAGTAATCTTACAATGAACTAATTCCACGTCTTAGCAAGCTCAGCCTGAAGTGTAAATACTCGAAGTAAGGACACATACATTTTATTCATAAACAAAAGTATTTGTTTTGCAGAAAACAGTATCATTACAACAGAGAACGAGTTGGAACCATTGATCCGATGCATACCTAGGTACATAAATCTCTCATAATGCTGTCAATAATTAATCTAACAAAAATACTTAGCTATTGAATTGGACCTTTTCAATCGTTGAATAAGAATATTTTTCCATTATTTTGCTTCTTTCATCACAATAGGGATGATGACTTGATGACTTTCCTTTTTTTATTAAGGCTATTCAAGATTACGGCGATACATTGAGGTAAAAAGTGTCATAACGTCACGAGTAAGTAGATTTATACTTAATTGTGACGTAGCGTTCAACATATTTTTGCATAATATCTTCCCAAATATTGCAAAATTTCAATTGCGTGTTGCTGGCAATCACCCCGTAATTTGGACCCCTATGGAGAACAGCTGTTGCCTGTTTTCAAAATAGCCCGCAGGCTTGGCTTGTGGTTTTTATGAAACAGGTGATAGAGATTCCTGGTCTGAAAATAAAACTCAAGGAATTAAATAAAGTAATTTATCTATATCTACATAATAAACATAATTTGGGCATGTGATGCGGAGGTATGAGGGAAATGTCGTCAGGAGAGTTTTGAGTATGAATGTCGATAGATTCTATATAAAAGTAAAGACCAAAGAAACGATGGACTGTGTGAAACATGATATGGCTAGAAAGGGAGTAACTACCGAGATGACGACTAATAGAGAAGTGTGGAAGAAAGGGACATGTTGCGCCGACCAGTAATAAATTGGGCAGGAGAATAATATGAATATACTAGCTTTACCCGGCCCGACTTCCCACGGGTATCACTAAGTACTTATCTACGACGCTCCTACCTACCTACATACCTACCTACCTACCAACATACCTACCTATCTACCTAGGTACTATCGTGAATTCATGCAAGCCTAGTACTTTTTGTTCGTTAGGATTTATATCAAAGACAGCTAGGAACAGTTTGTATGGGAAAATGAAATAGTTGTTTTTACTATTTTCCTCGCAATTTTTCCATATTTTATCACTATTTAAACTTACCATGGACTTTCCACAAATATTTCTTAACCAAAATTAGCCAAATCGGTCCAGCCGTTCTCAAGTTTTAGCGAGACTAACGAACAGCAATTCTATTTTATATAAACTACTATATAATATGTAGATTAGCTAAAACTTTGAAAAACAATGTCAAGCAATTCCTGTATCTGTGTGACCGCTTTAAACTTTACAATAGATTTTGAAGTGGTTTTCACCATCATTTAGTTCTAGCATTTATTGCAAAAGTTAATAATATTAAAGGTGACAACTGTCCTAGGGCTTGCTTCATGTTTTTCCTTCCCCTAAAACCCATTTTCACGAAATTCTGCCATGATCGTATCAACGTCAAAGTTAAAAGTCACAGATGACTTGCGTTTTCGATCTAGCAAATTCAATATTGCAAGTATTTGCAAGCGCCAGATTAAAATATGTTGCCATGGATTTGTAGGACCAACAAACGTGCGATTTCAGTAACATAAATGTTTTAAAGTCCAGAATATTTACGAAAGATTTTTGGGTCTCAGGACGAAACACTTGAAGGGTGGATAAGAAAAAACACACAAAAAAAAGCATCAATGGCTCCTTGTCGCTACAACGAAAGCATTGTATTTATTGAAGATTTATCTGTAGACATCTTCAAATTCAATGGCCAGTAATAATTCTCAGAACAGGTAAAAAAAAACTGAACAGGTTACTGGCTGCCCCAATAAACTCGCAACAATACAGAATATGAAGACACGAATAAACCTGCAAGAAGCACCTAGTCACAAGGAAAATCATTTGCATTATCAGACAGACGTAACACCTAGCTCAGGTGACCTAATCGTTGAAATGTATTTTGAAGACCGTGACGTAATAATAGCTAATAAAATCCTGAACATCGGGACTTTAATGGAGTTAAGGATGGACGATAACATCGCAGTGTAACCACATGCATAACGACCAATCCTATAAGGATTTACGATGAGCATACATTAGAATAAAAAAAGGGAATTTTCCATAGCTTTAAGTACCTACGTACTTAAAGCTATGGAAAATTCCCTTCGACTGGCGCCACGGAATCCTTCCTACCAAGCGACTATAATGTCAATAAAACTGTATTGTCCAAACACGCGACTTAAGCAGTCGTTAATCAAGGTATTATGAGTGTTCCGCTGAAAAAGGAACGAATTATAACAGCGATGGATTCAGCTGTGATAACTGAAGTTTGAATAGTTTGATTACAACAGAGTTGAGTTAAGTTGTTTGAGTTTGAACTACATTTTTGTGAAATGAGTCATTTTAAAGACATTTGATTTGAGCTACAACTTTGATATAAGGAAGGGTCCTCGTTGGTCTGGTTGGTGCTACTGCTGAGAAGGAGGTCCTGCGTTTAGTCCTCAGGCCGGAATTTCTCAGTAGCACCCCGAAATCTGAGTTTATGCTCGGGTGATGGCAATTAGGGTCGCCCTACCTAAACATATTTCTCCAGGTATGTTTATGAACCTATTGGTCGATGAGCGTAGGTAAGCGTTTCTATAGCGGCCGAAAGCTGCAAGCAGGAATAGCCCTTACGGTGGAAAGGTTGGGTTCCCCCAATAGTACACCACTGCTTAACCTGCTAAACCTTCGGGGAAAACAGACAATTATAAATTATATATTTAATCTGTAAACTGATTTTAAAAAACACTTATAAACGTCACAATTAAATTATGTTCTATCCGACAACTCTGAGAAGAAAAACCTAAAACAAACTGAGAGGTCTCTTTTAAAGTCCAGACATAATCGTGACATTATGTTATAATAAGTTATTTTTGAACAGATATATGTTTATGAACTTGTCAATATTTGTCGTGTCATTATTAGTGACTGAAAAATGCAAATCAATCACTACGTTTCATAATGGTGTTGCAATAATGGCCTCATTTAAGTTTTCATTGTAATAATCTTGATGTCTTACATTCTTTCAATTGCTTCATAAATATATTTTTTACTGCGCAATAGAATCAAGATAATTCTGGTTTCGTTAATGAGCTGAGATCAATAGCTGGTACAGAAAAATATATTTGCGAATTGAAACGTCATACAATTTAAAGAAACGTGTGAAACAATGAGAAGACGATCGTTTAACACTTCTTGTGGTGTTAATGAATCGGTCAATTTCATGGTTAGGATAGACAGACAACACACCTTATTCTAGTTATTATCAGATGGATGACGATACCATCCATCACTTCTTTATGGATGACAGCAGTTCATTTTGAATTCGTACGTTAACGTCTTGTTGTGCGTACTAAAATAGCTTTTATAGCGATGATGGTTCTTGTGTACACAATGATAATAAGTCTTGATAAAAAAGTTTCTGTGTTCTCGGCAAGGTTATCGACTTCTTAATAATGGATCCTTTGATTGAAACTGAAGGCTATATATAAAATAATCCCGCTTTGAAAAATATTGCGGAATCGATTTTGCCTATCTCTGGTTGGAATACTGTTCTCTTTAGGGAGCTACATCACCAGATTCTTGTCAGCAATTCCAACCCAGTTGTCTTTTTCGTGTTTGTTTTGTTGATGTTGTTTTTTTTCATATTTTAAGTAAAATTATATTTCACAACTAATGCCTCCTGGTATTCAAACGGTTTATTCTCCATCACATTATCAAGAAATAAAACAACTTCATTCATTATGATGAAGATTTTTTATTTCTTGATAATTCTTGATTTCACTCTGCTAGTTCTAATGACCATGAGATATGCAGAGTGTAGACCCTAGAAACGTTTAGAAAATTTTCAGCGACTACAGATACGTCTAAAACTAAACGCAAACACTGAGTACATTGTATCTGACGTTACACAAGAAACTCATGCTGTGAACATCATGATACATCTTCATAATTCTGAAACGTTTTCTATACCTGGCTTCAAAAGCATCATCATTAGTGACTCTGTGTTTTTCCTGTTCAAGTATACCGCGTGCTATCATTATTTCAATAGATCTTGTTGCGTCATTTCGCGGAATGGCTGTAATGAAACACTGGTGACTCATATCAGATAAACTGATAGTCCACTCGAACACTAGCTAAGATTTCGATGCACAGCAAACAATTCCATAGGAAATAGCGGCGCCAAGTCATAATAATCAGTGCGAGGAAAATGGACAATCAAGAGATGAAGTCATTCGGAAGAAACCCGATTATTACGGGCATCGTTATCAGTTCAATACTGAATTAGTCAATGTTTTCTTATCGTTCAGAATATTTAATAATATCTTCTGATATTATTAGGAAAGTTACTGATGTTAATTTAATAATTAACTTAAAAGACGCAGACAATAGTAAAAATGGCGTTTTGGAGTACAGATTTCCTCAAAAAAGGTCAATGCAGTGTGGTCAGTCCACAATCCTAAGATACCTACTCCACGATTGTAAGTATCGTAATTGAACCGAGTAACCTTGACCGATTTGCGAAAATGGAGCATGTCAGTAACTCAGTAGCTTGGGGATTACGAGTAGGGGAGGACAGATGACATATAAAGTGACTAGTGGGGGTGCAATGCAACATGCGGGGGGGGGGGGGGGTGCAAGACTGTTTCATGGGCTGTTTTCGATCCAGATTTTTATAGACTTGGGGCCTATTTTCAGACGTCAGATACTATAACTGCAGAATGAATTATATACGTAGGTAACTTGACACTTTCAATACAAAATCTGCCAAACTGTCATATTTATTCCTCAGATAAAAGTTATCTGACGATAGAAAAATCGGCCCTGAAACAATAATAATAAATGTCATAACCACGGAGGTTCTCAGGTCGCTTCTCATAAACGAAGTTGCTGGTTAGAAAACTATGGGCAAGCGGCCAGTACCAGTCACTATACCAGATGGTTTTTCAATATGTAAAAAGGTGCTCCTACACGGGCCATATTTTTATTTTCAGTGGGTGTGGCTGCAACAGATGCCAGCAGTAATGTTTCAAAATGTGGTCCGACAATACTTTAAATCTACATAATTTAATTCACTGACAGACAACGCATAGCCGAAACCGCTGCGTCTAGAAACATGAAATTTTGCACAAGTATTCCATTTATAACAAAAGTGAACCAAGGATTTTTGAAAATTCATCCATTGAAAGTATGTATGGAACGTCATATTTACCGATGGAAATCCCATCGAATACATTACTTGTTGCAGTATAACTAGCCAATATTACCAGTTGGCACGGCCGTTCCGGAAACTTTTACAAGAGTTGCTACAACCCTTTTTGAACTTTATCGTCAGCCATTGTTGTCCATGTAAACGCAAATACCTACTGGCGGCCATATTGTTGTGGAAATATATCGGGCCTTAAATATACCTTCGATTTTTTTAAGTTAAGTGCTTATTGCAGTAAATATATTGCTCGTTTACGACCGCCTTTATTTACCTATCATTGAAGTAGGTAATTAACACACAATGTTACAAAAAACGTACTTCAACGACACTTTCCAATTTTGCAGTAAAATCTCGATAAGAGCTTTATCTTATAGTTCATAAACAAAACTGTCAGTGGTCAAGCAGTCGTGCCTTTTTTGTATTTATAAGAAGAGTGAACTAGAGGCTTTCGCCCTGAGGCCTTACTATGACGTGTTAAAACCATCTTCTTTCCGTTATAATAATAAGGATAGTGCTATTCGTCCTGTATAGCTTCATCTTTCTCTCACACTGGAACGATGATTGCTTTAACAAGTGATAGTACAGCCCCTGGCCATAGATTCCTGGCGTCGGAAAATAACTGGCTTTTTTCATTACCTATAATACTTCTTCATTTTGACAGCATAGCTTTAATTTAACTAGTAACCACCTCCCTAACTTCACTGGAATTGTCGCCGTACAAAGGATAATCAGGTAGTTATACAACGAATCTAACTGTTAACACCTACGTACTATTGCATTACCTTATTGTGCGAGAAGGACCGGTCGATGTGGCGGAGCTTAGGGGAGCTCCATGTCCAGCAGTGGACGTCTTCCGGCTGAAATGATGACAAGGACGAGTGTACTACCTACTGTGTTTGGAATATGAATACGATGCGTTAAGAATATTCTCTCTACGTAAGTAGTCTAATTATTTCCGCAATAATAATTATGATTGTCCGCTTTACTTTGCAGAGGCACGTGACTTCTAAGGTGACCAATCCTAATCGGGGATATTCACCATAGTCGTATCACTTGAGAACGCCTGGACCGATATGGCTATTTTTTGTTTTAAAAAGTTTTAGTCCGAATTACGTTTTATGGAAAGACAAATTTTATTTTTATTCCGAAATATAAAAAAAAACTGGAAGGAAATGAAAGTGGTTTTTTCTACGCTCAGCTTGTAGACTATACTATACGAATTAAAAACTAAAGTAGCTTTGCGTGTCTGTCTGTGTGACCGCGTTGTTCTTCTAAACTACGCAACGGATTTTGATGAGGTGTTCACCATCATTCACTGTTTATCAGGGTCAAATCAAATTACCTAGCGAAGCTCCGCAGACGTGGTGGTATCGATATGTAAATTCGATAAACTAAAAATAAAATGAATTCATAAATTTTAAAACTATATGCACAAGTAAAAAAATAGTGTACGAAGGCGGACTTAATCCCTGAGGCATTTTCTACCAGTCAACCTTAGGGTGATGCAGAGACAAAACATGACAGGTGCAACATAATTGAAAGATAACTCGAAAAATAATAAATAGTAATACATACTTACATAAAAACAAAGTAAACTTAGGAGAAATAACGATAGGTAGAGGAGAAAACAAATCCAGCAAATCAGCACTGGGGTGATTCTGTCGATAGATCTATGAATATGTTCACGTGCCCTTATTTTAAAATATAATCGACTGGTTGCCGTCCTGATGTTCAGAGAGAGCGCATTCCAAAGAAGTACAGCCTGGACGGCAAAAGAAGAGTGAAACCAGCTATCTAATTATGCAACACATTTTCGTTGATAATTCCGACTAATCTGTTTCAATTTGACAGGTCAACAACATTCATTGTGTTATATACGTTGTTGAGCTGATTTTTTTTTTCGAACGTACGATGCAATGGATTAGCAATCTGTTTCAAAACGATTCAGATTCTGATTGATAGTGTATTACGTAATTAGGGTACAGAGCGGTGAGATTGACATCGTAGAAGACGATTGTTGGTGGAACGAAGATTTTTACTATGGGCAGAGGATAAGTATTGAACATGGGAAGTCAGGTAAGAAGGAGAAGTGGCGTTTATTTTAATTTTTTATTTAGTAATAGATGTATATATTTGATTTGCAATCTATCTAGTCAATATTCAGCAACGGGTTGGTATTATTTTGTTATCGATATCTAAGCACGACAAAACAAAAGAGAACAGCGGGTCGATTCTGTAAAAATCTCACCGTGAAAACTTAGGTGAAGTGAGCTGTCATGCACTACAGTCGTGCTATTCTGTAAAAATCTCACCGTGAAAACTTAGGTGAAGTGAGCTGTCATGCACTACAGTCGTGCTATTCTGTAAAAATCTCACCGTGAAAACTTAGGTGAAGTGAGCTGTCATGCA
This sequence comes from Agrochola circellaris, assembly GCA_914767755.1. Classification (NCBI taxonomy): domain Eukaryota; kingdom Metazoa; phylum Arthropoda; class Insecta; order Lepidoptera; family Noctuidae; genus Agrochola; species Agrochola circellaris. Next base: position 18,293,646 of record OU611840.1, on the reverse strand, counting down.
CTACAGTCGTGCTATTCTGTAAAAATCTTACCGTGAAAACTTAGGTGAAGTGAGCTGTCATGCACTACAGTCGTGCTATTCTGTAAAAATCTCACCGTGAAAACTTAGGTGAAGTGAGCTGTCATGCACTACAGTCGTGCTATTCTGTAAAAATCTCACCGTGAAAACTTAGGTGAAGTGAGCTGTCATGCACTACAGTCGTGCTATTCTGTAAAAATCTCACCGTGAAAACTTAGGTGAAGTGAGCTGTCAATAGTGTCAAACCCTAGAAATGACAGCTCACTTTAAGCTCACTTCACCTAAGTTTTCACGGTGTGATTTTTTCAGAATCGACCGGCTTATCTCAACTCATACTTCAAGTAACAAAACTACCAGCGGTCGTTGACCCCCAAAAAAACATCAAAACTTATTTTATAGGGTTTGATATGGATACCTATCACGTCTGCAGAGTTTAGCTAGCTAATTTGACCCTGTACAATAAGTTTTGTCAAGTCTTAAAAATCGTGAGAAGCAGGGGCGGGTCGCTAGTTAGAAATACAAATACAACAGAAACAAATGTATGTCGTAAGTCGTATAACGTAACCAGTCCCGAGTTCGTGACGTAGTTTGCGAATGTCCTTCAGCACATTGAACATGAACTTTGAAATGCAATACAAAGTACAAGAGAAGATTAGGAATAAGAGGAGTATGGGTGTACCCAGCTTCTGGTCCAGGGGGGTGCAAATCAGAAATTTCCCCACACATGTTTTACCTAGCTTGATACTGCTGCTGCGTTCGCGTATTTTTAACCGAGTTCAAAAAAAGAAGGAGGTTCTATGCTCGTCTAGATGTTTTTTTTTATGTGTATGTATGTTCATCGATATGTTTCTAAAATTAATGCATAATATAATTGTAATTGTAAAGTAACTCATAACGTGATTCTAACACAAAAATGCAGTAGGTAGGTACTTAGGCATAAAAACCCAGGGGGGCAGCTGCCCTCCCCTGACCCCTCCTCTGAGTACGCCCATGAGTGGAAGCAAACATTATTGTCAATATTGACACATGTAATAGAGTAATCAAGCAACAAACCGCAGTTCTATCAGATGCTGATAATGAAGTTCGGTTAAATGAATTGAAATCTGCAGTGCTATTCTGTAACCATCTCACCGTGAAAACTTAGGTGAAGTGAGCGTGGAGTGAGCTATCATTCCACAGCGATTGACACTATTGACAGCTCACTTCACCCAAGTTTTCACGGTGAGATGTTTACAGAATCGCATGGCTGATGTTAAAAGGATCTCATTGGAAGGTCCTTATTAGAAAAATATAATTTTTATTATTATTTACTGTTTGTATTTCCTGTGTGTGTCCCAAATAAAATATTTTCTTTCTTTCTTTCTTTCTTTCTTATTAGAACACGCAATATTGAATCGTCAAATCGTGCACATTGGTTGTTCGATTATGTTATTCGTGTAAGATACAGGAATGTTCATTGCTTGGGGTTTTATGTGTCTTCCAAAAGTACGAGTATATTCAAATTCAACCAATGATGGCATTTTTTCAGAAATGGTAATGGAATGTTGTTAACAGTGGGTATAAATTGAGCTTGATGTACAATATAAAAAGCCTATTCCCAGCAATGGACAGTCATAGCCTGATGAAGCCAGAGATAATTTGAGACTTGAGAGATTGTCGGCCACGCGTCTACAGTTCCTCTAGTTACGTAGTATTATATTATATATGTGCTTTAGTGTTATTTTCAAGTAAAGCGTCTGTATCTATCCAATGCTGAATTTAAAGATATAAATAATGTCTATCAATTTTACATGAACCGACTTCCTATCTGACCTATGGAGGTGAGATAGGAAGTCGCTGCTACAATGCTGAGTACGTATACGTATATTTAAAACTGTTTTAAGTTCTACTCATTATAATATTAATAGTTGATTGTAGTTCGACTTCATTAATAAATTAGGGTTCCTCATCCAATTTTCAACCAAGCATCCGCAACTATAATTCCTTTCATCCAGCATGTCCTTGCATCATTCACCGGCGAAAAAGTGCAAGTTATTTGAATTCAATATCTGCGTGCCCCTGTGTACCGGGTACCTCGTGCTTCGCTTGGTGGATTACGACGACCAGGAAGGCAATTCTCGCGCATCTCACATTCGTTATTGTCGCTCGATTCGAACTTTTCCCTCGTGAAAATCATGTTTTCGCTCGTGAAAATGGAGTAGAGCTATTCTCGCCATGTCGATTCGACGATTTCTCGCAGGAAAGCACGCGACATGCCATAATTTACATGCGACATGCAAAGAGTGGTCGGGACCAGTCGATACGTTCATGACGTCATGTCGACCTTCGTACCAACGTCAAACAGTTGTTGTGTCATTCATGATTAGTCAATGCGGAAGAAAATAATAAATGTTTTTTTTACAAAATGTGTTACACGAGTTCATAAACATCTCAGAAACGCTGCGATCGCCACACCAAGGAAAAACACACGAAGAAAACTTCACGCCTTCGTCAAAGTTGTCAAGCAGTGGATCTTGTGCGGCGTCGATTAATAAGACACACATCTGAGATATAGAAGCGGAAGGCTTCTAAAACCAGTCAAATGGACGAAGACGGCTTTACTCTGTTTGACGGAAAGAGAAGGCGATCGCGGGGCAGCCACAATATATACCGTACCACCACTCCTGCAACCGAGGATTTTTGAGTTACAGTGCTCACCATCCTCATGCATATTTCCCGGTGTTACCCACAAACATTGAGAGAGAAGGAGCCAAGGTCTTATCAGTGCAGCAGCAAGGGATTTGCTGAAGCTGTCGTGGATGAAGTCGAGCTGTACTACAAATTTTAAGTCCTTCATCCTCGAGGTTCCCGCGCTGCAAAAGGCTATCGTCGATAGCCCATAATGTTGCCAGGCAGGTGTTGCATGAAGATGTTACAGGGAACTATGACCAAACCTAAGTATTGTGTGATAATAATTATGTTGTTGTGGTATAAACCCAAGTCTAATTAGTCTGTGATATATTTATGTAAAGGGTGACAAAAGTGACGCTCGAATTATAATATAGCTAAGTATTATGATTTTATTACCACAGGTCCAAAAACATGATGTAGAATTTCAAAAGTATTTCAAACAATAAAGTTTTCAAACATGTATAATTGTTTTTCAATATGAAACTCAAACTATCAAAAATACTACACTTAAATAATATAAAATCACTAGTTTACACGATTAGTCGGCGTCATAATATATGTGGCGCGCTGTTTAGTAGCCAGCTTAGGAATCGCCGGATCATTACACCTCTTGCTCAAAGACTTCATGAATCTCGACAGACGTTGTCCAGGACTTTCACCCCAAAAAGAATTAAATTCGTGTTGTGACGAGACTCTTCCGCTTGACCCTCAGGGAGGAAATTGGTTTTTGCAAGGATTAACAATATTTTCAGACTTTGTTGATTAATGTAGCCGTAACACGTTGATACAGCTGCGTCGTTGGAACGGTAGGACGCAGGAGCCATTATGAGAGCATTCTGAGAGCCCGTGATTCAGTCCGGTCTTTACGACAATCACGTTTCCTCTTCTCCATCTTGATAAACCTTGATGTTATTTCGGTATTCATCAGTTTACTCAGTTTAATCATTAGCAGAAATTCTGTTTTATTTGATTACTTTATTATGACGTGACTAAAATCGTTGACATTGACAAATCAGCATCAGCCATGCATTCCGTTGTACCAAATACAAAGGAGAGTTTATTTAAATATTCATTTATATCTTTCTATACTATTAATAAAGCTGAAGAGTTTGTTTCTTTTTTTGTTTGAAGGCGCTAATCTCTGAAACTACCCGTCTGATTTGAGAATATGCTTTTTGCATTTGATAGTCTAATACTTGAGGAAGAACATCATTAACATCACGCTTCGACCCTTAGGAGCCAAGCAAAAAGAAAAAGTCAGAAAGAAGGCTAAGCGAAAACGAAGTAAGGGGAGGCACAGCTTGTGCCAATTTTACGCGGACAAAGGCGGGGGCAGAAGCCAGTAATTAAATAAAAATTGAGTTACGCAATCAATAATGAATATTTTTTTGATAAATGTTTATGAGATACGTATAAAATGGTGCTCAAAACATTTGTTTCACTTTGAAATAATTTTTCCAGATTGTCGACTCCTTAACCAGTCAAATGGACTCGGAGGGTTTTACTCTGGTTGAGGGCAAGTAGGTTTGATCGTGACGCAGCCACAACAAACGCGGTACTGCTCCTGGAAGCGAGGATTTTCGAGCCGCAGTGCCCCACCTTGCTCCTGTACATTTCCCGGTTGGATCTACAGACATCGATAGAAAACGAGCTAAGGGTCTAATCAGTCCCGAAGGAAGGACTATGCAGTCGAACGAGATTTTAATTCTGACATCCTCTAGGTTCACGCGCTGCCCAGAATTTTGGCCGGCTGGAGATGTTACAGAAAAGAATGACCAAAACTAAATTTCCATGTGTGGTGTGATAATAATATGCATATTTTGTTGTTTATAATTGGGTGTATACTGAATTTTCAGAGTCTGTAAGGTATTTATGTAAAGGTTATTTTGTCACTAGAATTAAATGATATACCTACGCACCTATTATCATTGTACCACCAACATGATGCAGTATTTCAAAAGTATTTCAAACAATATAGATTTCTAATGTTTTTATATATTTTTTTTCAATACTAACTTATATATCTAAAATAAATACTATACGTAAACAATACATTATAATTATCACAAGTTTACACGAATAGTCGGCGTCCTGTATCGCACGCTGTCCGTGAGCTTAGGAAACGCTGGACCATGTCCCTTCTCGACCAAATTATTCATCAATTTCGAAAGATGTTTGTGCGGTACTTTGACCACAAATAAATTTGAATTCGTGTTGTGACGACGTGAAATTTGTTTTCGCTAGGATTTCCCAACTATCTTTTGGGCCTTTATAAAGTATTATAATCGGGACACGTAGGTACAGCAGCGTTGATGGAGCAGCAGGACAGTCTAGTTGTTGCAGTACCACACTTGTTACGACAACCATACGTCCTCTTCTTCTTATTTTTCTCCATCTTGATAAGTCTTGATCTTATTGTGGTAGTCATCAGTTCACTTATAATATCATTGGCAGGCATCCTGTTTTTATTTTATGTAGAGATAAAGAGATAATCAATGTAAATAAACAGAAATTATGACCTTAATAATTTGACGTGACAAATGACATGACACATGCATTCCGTTGTAGGAGAACTTATTTTAATGTTAATAATAAAATAAAAATGGAGTACCAAAATCAATAATGATGATGGTATTCATAAATGTTTATGAAATACATACGTATAAAATGTTGCTCGAAACCTTATAGATATACGCTTAAAAGTATTTTTTAATAAACTATAAGAAGTACATCTACGGTATCGTTTAAAACGTAGCATCATTTTGTGGAATGGATCACTTCACGCGACGTATAATGACAACATTTTTAGGGTTCCGTACCTCAAAAGGTAAAAACGGAACTATTATAGGATCACTCGTGTGTCTGTCTGTCCGTCTGACACAGCCGATTTGCTCCGAATCTAATATACCAATTTAATTGAAATTTGGTACACATATGAGTTTTTGTGACCCAAACATGGACGTGTAACGTAAATAAATGAAATTTGAATATGGGGGTAACTTTTCGGGGGCAAATTGGAAAAAAAATAAAGTTTTGTAAACTATATCGTGTGACAGATCAAATGAAAGGGCTTGTTGTGAAGATCTCATTTATATAAACTTTAAAAAAATAAGAATATAGATGAATATTGCCCATAATATCTCCCCCTTATCTCCGAAACTACAAGGCCTAAAATTATGAAAAATATACAGAGAATGGTTCTTTACTCAGATTACAGGAAAACCTATAAGTCTATGGTCTTAAAAAAACATGGTAATTCACTCAATATTGTGCATACAAGCTTACATTTGCAGTTGGAATATATTCCCATACCAAACATGTTTTTCAACTACAATGTTACATAAGTTTGTTCTTGGGATAAATTCATCCCAACTACGGAACCCTTCGTTGTGCGTGGCCCGACACGCACTTGGCCGGAATCTGGATAATGTCACCATTTTATAAGCGACATAGGAAGTCGAGCGGCAATACGAATGCGACTTGAACGAGTGAAAACGCGAGAATTGGCCTCCTGTACCCTAATTACTTAATACACGATCAGTCAGAATCTGAATCGTTTTGAAACAGATTGCTAATCCATTGCTTCGTACGTTCGAAAAAAGAATCTGCTCAACAACGTAAATAACACAATGTCTGTTGTTGACTTGTCAAATTGAAACATATTATTAGTCGGAATTGTCAACGAAAATGTGTTGCGTAATTAGATAGCTGCAACTACGGTGCCTGCCTCAACTTGCCCATACTTGTCTATAAGACAAGTATGGGCAAGTTAAACCCTCAAACATCAAAACTCAGTGCCTTCTCATTTCTGGCTGTGCGCTTATGATTTTGATGCGTTTTTCACCATAATTAGAATTTATTTGGGAAAGCTTTTTAATTATTTTTAACTTAGATAAGCAGGGAAATGTCGATGTTTTGACATGTCGCCACATCAAAGGATCGCACCTGTCCGAAGTGCTAGCTGTTGTATGAAATGCACCTAGCTAACGGCTAATTGAAGGAAGCATTGCATTCCTACGATTTGCACCGCCATTTTTTTTGTCCATTGTGTTAGGTCATTACGTGATTACGTCCACCTTTGCGTTGTGTTTCTGCACAATAATAGAATAAATAAACATTATTTTCTTTCTCTCTTTGTTCTTTAGAGTGATGTTGTCTATGCAAACGTGTTATTAGCCCCCAAGCAAAGTCGAGTCGAATTACTTTATTGCACTTGTAACAACTTTCAAGATTAAGATTAACTTTCGCTTCTTCCCGTCCCCTTTTGATATCTTGTCTATATTTTTGTTATAAGGAAACAGGAAACATTACAGTCCTATAATCTGTTCCAAAACTATCTGATAAAAGTGTAAGCAAAACCTGTTCAGGTAATATTCTTACGCAAACACTCACTAAAGGAAATTAGTTACACATTCATCTGTATTTAGAAGGTTTCAACTCTCCTTTTTTTCATTCAAGGTCTCACCACTTTATAGAAAATAAATAAAAAGGTGATTTAAAATAAGAATATCGGGTCTAAGTATTCAAAAAGTCAAATTAAACCACTCAATTTGTTAGTGGCACTATAAATTGACATCCACAGTATGTTTTCTAATCCATTAGTTTACTATTTATGATACAAGAAATGAAAGAAATTAAATTAAATTGTTTATACTGTAAATAGGATATCGGAATCACTTTCACACGTCATATTAAAAATAAGCTAGATGAGTTCGGCGTTTCCTATCTAATTACTCTGAGAAGAACGGCCGAAACAAACTCAAAGGTCGCAGTCTCTTTTAAAGTCTTGACATAATCTTGGTCAGGCCATATGAGGACCATGTAGATTAGTGTCCGAAATGTTCTTTTGAGGAAAGAACCACACAGATTTGAGTGGAGCTGTCCAGTCAGTGCAAGCATTTGTTAGTAATCGTGGAGCTCAACAATTGAATGGCTGACCCAGAACTCCATACTGTGACTGTGACATGACTACGCTTACGTCCTACTTTAAATTTCAGCCGTTTTACATGCATGGTGATATGGAAAGCTCTATTGGTTTCCTCGAGGCGCACCAACTTTGAAACGCACCAATGATGAAACATAGAGCATGTCGTAATAAATGATATCGGTAGACGTTTTAAAATTCAACTGTCAAAATTTTTATTTATTAAAATAAAACTACCAGGAAAGCAGAAATGAACTGGAACTAGGTGCTTAAGCGACGCTTCTTAGCTCAATAATGGTAAAAATACAGGTTATGATATCGTATGAATCATTTGTTGTTTTGAAAACCAGGGTGACAGAAATTAACAGAAAATAGGCGCCTAAATGATCTCACTAACGATTAAATACCTCCTCGAAACGCACGGTGCGTTCTTTACGCACCGTGCGTTTCGAGGAGCCTTCCTCAAGAATTGGGCTATCCAATGCAAAAATAATTTTTCAAATCCGACTGGTAGTTCCGGAGATTACCCCCCTACATACAAAATTTAAAACGCCATCAATTTCAAAGAGTTGGGCCCTTTTGAAATTGAGTTGAGTTGAGATGTTATGAAGAAGTCAGAAACTTTTCGCAGCCGCCATCTTGGATTTACATTTTGACCTCACTAGAGAAGTGGTTTCGCGCAAGTGTCTGTAAAAAGGTGTGGAATAATTTGTTTTCATGAAGTTAAATTCTTGCTAACACGGGGGACTTCAGATGCAAAAACAGTACTGTATTTTTTTTTCTTTTGCTTCGATCTCGAAAATGATGTGTCCAATCGCAAAAATAATGAAAATTTCGACCCTTTATGAAAACCATAAACCCCTAAAACTCAACATGTAGGTAACAATTTTTCATATTTTCCATGCAAAACGGCTCTAAAAAAATTCACAGGGTAAGGAAAAACAAGTACCAAGTGGAGTCGCGATTGTCAAATTCGATATTAATTTTGTCAAAATTATTTTTAGATTTAGTTTTTGTTTTCCAGAATAGCTTTAAGATTCTCATTACCTTAAAGTAAGGAATTTTGGTGATAGTTTAGTTCGGTGTCAAGAGAATCGGCACCACTACTCGTATTTATATAAAACGCTTACCTCAATGTTATTGAATGTCTAAATGCATCTAACACCAAATTGTAGCATTTTTATGTTGTTTTTTTTAAATATTCTAATCGAATATACAACAAACTATTCTTAACGGTACCTACGTAACTTAAGAAAATATCGTCTATAGGATCAAAACTGTTTAAGCGATCACTAAGCTCGATTTTTGGGCGTGTGTGCGTGAACGGTGTACAAAAACAGCATCTTAATGAATTTACCTAAACTCTGTCGAGTGAATTATGTGGACGGACGCTTAAAATTGGCTGTGACAGACGGACAGACAGACGCAAACACGAGTCATCCTATAAGTGTTCCGTTTTAACATTCGGACATACGGAACCCTAAACTTTAAAAAAGTTAGATGGTTTCGAAACATGCCTCCTTTTAGATTCATTTATTATCCTACAAATTCAACGGTTGGATAGACTTTAGGCACGATAAGACCTAGATTTACAGTCAAATTAAATGAGTAGGTAGTAGGCATTACAGCCGGAAATTCGCGTTAAAACCCTAGTTTCAGGTAGTTCCAGGAAATAAGTTTAAATTTTCTACCAATATACGACTGTTCTGTAATAAAAGGTTTACGGAAACTGCAGGAACCTGGATAGTTGCCATGACGACAATAACACAAACAAGTTTATGCAAATAATGCGCATTTTTTGCGTAAAAATCAATAGTTACGTAAACTGAGCGTAGGTAGAACTAATTAATTGAAACAATTAATGGGCTGTTAGCCACTGGATTTCGGATTAAACCTCTATTCGAGTTAAAAATCCGGGCATAAATTGAACAGATTACGTGTGACTCCGGATTTTTAGTTTGTCTCTCTGTGATGTCTTGTTATCTTGTAAGTAGATGACTTTTATGTTTTAGTTTTTTAGTTTTACAACTTTTATATAAATTATTTTAGGGTTATAATAACTAGGTATATTTTTGAAATGTGCTAATTAAGCCTTTTCATTTGATAGCAACATGGCATCATTTTTAATGTTTTATTGCCTCACTTTATGTCTTCCAGAGGGCGCCATATTCAATTTACTGTAATGTCACTTATCTTATAACCAGCGGACAATCAAGACGCTACCTCATTTGTCAAATTATGGTGAGAAGTTTAGAAGTTATGAGGGAATAGATGAACATACATACATACCGGTCAAAATCATAAGCCTCCTTTTTGGTTCGCCGTAGTCGGGTAATAAATGACAAGTGATTTTATGCATGAATAAAAACTTGCCAAGTAAACCAAGATTAGATCAGCTGGTTTAAAAGTAAGTTCAAAACAGTGTTATTAGTACAAATTAGAAAGCATTTTTTTTAAGTATAAATAGAGCCCGACCAAATTTCGTTTTCGGTTTTCGGCGGACCGAAATATACGGGTGGCAGGGACATGGATGCGAAAACTTTCACCATGAATTCAGTACATGATTCTGAACCCCATGGTAAAAGTTTTCGCGTCGATGTATGCCACTCTTTATATCTAATAATGAATTTCATATTATGTTTCTTTCTTTTTACATCAATTTACTGAAAGCCCGTATCATCCCAATGTTGGGCAAAGGTTCTCTCTCTCCATGATTTCCAGTTATTTCTATGCTCATGCAATCCTCCTCAAAATCCTGATATTAGCTGGCCGAAAATCTTTCTCAGTCTACAATAATGGTCCTTTACAAAAATCATGGAATTTCCTGAACACAAAGGATGTTTCCAATTATCCTACGACATACACAAAAAAAGTATTTTGTCGTTTTCGGCCTAAAAGAACAATTTTCGGTAGGTCTAAATAAACCTAAAGTTGTAACATTCAGTGGGCGCGAATATATTTCTGTATAAAACAGGCAGAGCAAAGGAATTCGCCGCGAATTTTACAAAAGACAGTGAATGTTGTGAATTCAACGCGTCATTTTTCCTGGCTTCAGTTTTAGTCCATGACGTAGTTCAAGGAAATCGAGAGTGGGTGGTCTTGTCTTGCGTCTATTGCGTTAAAAACATTGGCTTCGATCCTCAGACTTCAGCAAAAAATCTGCAGATATTAGCGCCAAACTAATTAGCATTGAGTGTATCGGAATATTCCTAGATGAACCGACAGTGAGTGGTGCCTATGAAGTATGGCGCTGAGATCTACACGATGTGCATAATACCTACACGCTAGACGGTGTCGGTGTGAGAGTTGCTATCATTGCTATGCACGGCACGGTGGATGTGCGTCGTCATAACCGACTTAAAAAAAGGAGTTTTTTATAATTTTTATTTCAGGTTCATCATTCGATTTTAGAAGTTATATAACCTCAACAAACATTACAGGGCGAGCTGACTAGGCAGGTTAGTCAGCTCTACCTATACAACCTTTCTTACGGAAGTTACAGACTAATATTCGCCATAAAATATGTAGTTCGACGAGAGAATAGAGGCTATCCTGTGCCCTAATTATCTGAATCGTTCTGAAACAAATTGCTAATCCATTGCACCATAGGTTCGAAATAAAAATCTGCTCAACAACGTAAATAACGCAATGAATGTTGTTGAATTGTCAAAATGAAACAGATTAGTCGTAATCGTTTACGGAAATATGTTACCTACGTACCTAATTAAATAGGTAACTGATTCCAAATCTTGGCAAACACAATTTTTTTTTTTGTGTTACATTTTTCCTCTCGCTTTCGTGCAATCTGTGGGAGCGATTTCGTGAAAAGGGACGGAAGTGTGTAATAGGAAACCAGGAAGTGCGTGCTATTTGATTTGACCAATGAACGCGCGCGGTGCTAGAGTTGGCCGTCAGATGGTACCAACCCATTTTCCGAGACGTTGTTACTGTCAGCCAAGATGTCAGATGTACATCATTATGCCACTACTGTCGAGCTCGCCCGTCATTTTTTACTTTCCTTGACTAGCAAAGTAAAGAGATCATTGCTTTATTGGTGTGTGGTACAAATACACCAACATTTAATTTGTACCTATACCTATATATTTTGTATAGCCAGTTAATCCCAATGACGCGGCATAAACGGTAATTTCAAGTAGGTAATTTGTACTCGGGGCAGGACGTGGCGGTAGGTAAGCTAACAATTTGGCTTACAACATACAATCAAGTTCTACTCTGAATTGGGTGGACAGTGGACAGTTCCACTGAAAAATAGAGACGAATCCGATGAGGCCTGAGAGTGGTATTTTTAACAAATGAAAGGCTGCACTGCCTCAAAATAACTTAGGACAAGAGCAGGAGGATTAAGTTCCTAACTAATAAGATGGGGCATGCCAGTTTCCTCACATCGTGAGGAAACCATGCCTGAGAAATATTTCTCGATGGCATGTGAAGCCAAGTCAGAGCGGCTTTAAAACTCTGACACCAGTCACTAACCACACGAAAAGAAGAAGAAGAAGAAGACTATGATGAAAGAAATGACTACGGAAACGACTAACCAACGGTCAAATTCTTTTAATTGACCGAATGTGTAGGTACCTATTGCCTTTAACGAAATTCAAATTTTCTTACGTTTTTTGTAATTTGCAGGTCAGTGTCAGGTTGTATCTTGATCAAAATATTATTCGCGACCGTAACAAACATCTCTCTAAGTTAGATTTCAAAATTCAAAAGTCATTTATTCAAAGTAGGCTGAGAATCAGCACTTTTCGAACGTCAAAATTACATAAGACAGTCCCCCAAAAACGCCCACCCTTCACCACTTCCTAGTGCGTGGCTAGCTGGGACGAAGAAGTGGCGCAACAAACTCCCCAGCAGCACAGCTGTTATACAGCACAGTTGGAAAAACTTGATTCTATATAGGTAATAGTGCTTTAAATGCATAAATAATTTACATGACCACAAATTGCAATCAACTCATAAAATAAAAACATTTTAATGAGTAGATTATGTCAACAACAACAACATTTGTTCCATAAACACTTTTCCATTGGAGATTTGTTCTTATGGTATGAGTTTTGAGCATAGATATAAGAAAGTATATTTCTATGGCTTTGAGTATGAAGGTGGATAAGAGATTAAGAGAAGGAGAAGATCAAAGAAACGATGGATGGACTGTGTGACAGATGATATGGCTAGAAAAGGGGTGACTACTGAGATGACGACTAATAGAGAAGTATGGAAGAAACAGCCATGTTGCGTCGACCCCAACTAAATTGGGATAAGGACAGGAGAATGATGAGTCCTAAAGGCGTTTCGAACGAACGAACAAAACATGGTGAACACGAACATCGGACACGGAACATTTCGTTCGTACGTGTGGACGTAAATTAGCAAAGCGAACACAAACACCATGCGAAACAGTTCGAGTTGTGCTCGCGCTCAACCGCTTCGCTCTCTTTAGTAACCATGGATTCCAAATTGGATCGCCAGGATTTTTTTTACGAATACAGTGTATAATGTTCGTGAGTACATGCGAACAAAGTGTTCGATGTCCGTGTTCACCATTTTATTGTTCGTTCGTGCGTACACACACGCCTTTAACATCTTGATCAAGATACTAGTTCAGATTCAGTAATTTGCTCATGCTTGACGTGAAGCATAAAGAACAAACACAATTACTATAACTTCTATTGACGGGTTAATTAGTGCGTTACTTGAACAGACACGAGTCTGTGTCACGTGCAAACCTTTTATTGTTATCTAGTAAACAAACATGACATGGAGTGTGATTTACGAGTGCATAAAAGGCAAACCGTACCTAATGCCTTCTGAAAAGCATACCGACAATGGAACCCAAAAATCTGCATAGGGCGCAAGTTTTTAGCTGGATAAGAGGCATAGGCGATTGATTGACATTTACCTATGCCTCTCATCCACCTAAAAACTGCACCTGCTGCTGATTAACCTATAGAAGTGGTTCAGCAGTGGATTTCTCTTAGTTCATTATAATGATATTTATTTATTTGCTACATACCTAAAGGGTGGGTCCAAAGGACTAAAATCCTTTTGCAATCCCTACCAGCCAACCTAGGGTCATAGAGATACTTAATGAAAATGATAAAAAAAAGCATGACCAGATTGCGTCGAACACGAGATTCAAATTCAAATTCAAAAGTCATTTATTCAAACTAGGCTGAGAATCAGCACTTTTCGAACGTCAAAATTACATAAGACAGTCCCCCAAAACGCCCACCCTTCACCACTTCCAACAAATCAAAAGTCAAATTCCAACGTAGATTCCAGTATATAGGTAACCATATGGGAATTTGATGCTTGCAAACAGCAATGGTTTGCCCAAATGCATAAGATCGCAAGTGGAATACAGACAGGAATGGAACTAAAAATTATTAATAGTCCAAGAATATTTAAATTCAAATTAAACTCATTCCTATTGACGAAGTGCTACTATAGTATAGAAGAGTTTTTTAGGGACAAAAATAATGCCACAGTGTAACTTGTTTATTGTTTAAGTCTAATTCTTGACATGTTATTTTTTTGATTGAGTTGATTTCTTATTTAAAAAAAAAAAAAAAAAACAGTGACATTTTATCTATTTATTGATTGTAACTTTTATTGATTATTATTATTATTCCGTGTATTCATTAACTTTTAATTAATTGTAACTTTTATTGATTACTTATTATTAATCCTGTATTCGACACAAATGTATTTTTGTTCAGAATAAATAAATAAATATAAATAAATGTCTTTACCCTGTAGTATTCGTGTTTGTATTGTAATTAGATTATGGTTCGAAGTAAAAATTACAGAATGTTTACTTCGAAACATAATAATTGCATTTTTGTGTGTAACCAAAATCTTATATAATACCTAGGTACCTAATTATATGGTATGATTACGAAAACCTTTGTTAGCTTCCAATAATCCGATCTTAGAATTTACGCAACTATTCGATATTTCCAATAATCCTGCGACATATAGCTATTTATTGCAGTAGGAATGAGTTATAAACAACAAAATACGATCTAAAGAAAAGCGGCCACATTCCTCTAGATCGTATTTTGTTGCTCCGTGTCTCAATATGAAACTTTATAAAAGGTATTAGAATATTCTAGACACACTACCGAGGGTCCTTACTAGCCGTGATTCATAATTCCTTCTCAGTCACGAGATAATATTTTTTTAAAAGAGTGGCGCTAGTGGACCTTTAGGCGCCCTCTTAACTATCAAAATAAACGGTTTTAATAGTTCATTATTATTCTGTATGAGATGGCGAGGAAAATGTTGATGACGTAGGGAAAGTAATACGTTTTCATCTAGTAGTGAGGCTTCAGTTTCGTTAGCGTTATGCAGGAACTTTCTAGTTATTCTTTCTAGTTAACATCACAGATGGGACACTCCGCAAAATCATTTAAATAAAAAGCTACTCTCGCTACGACACAATAAAGTGTAATTCTGGTCGCGCTAATTACCTACAGTTATATTCACATAGAAGTTGCCTCTCTATCGCGTAACTCTTAGGCTCCTCGCCCACGGTGACTTTTTGTAGCGATGCTGTCGCTCTTCTGCATCGCTACTATCGCTTGTTAGTCGCGTTTGCAACGTGCGACAGCAACGATGCAAACGCGCGGCTGTATCGATACAAACGCACGACCGTTTCTGACGACATCAGGGGAACAAAGGGTGGAGAACGGAGAGAGGAGTGCTGGGGAATGTGCCCTGAAGCGCGACAGCATCGCTATAGTAGCGATACAGAATCTGGGCGAAGGTACACAGCCATCGACAGCATCGCGGCTGTATCGATATACATGCGCGAAAGTAGCGCTACAAAAAGTCGCCGTGGGCGAGGCTTCTTAGGCCCGTATTAATAAACGTTACACAATACTCAAGCATTACTTAAAACTAGATTCAAGCCATTTGATTGGTTGAAACTAGTTTTAAGTAACGCTTCAGTTTTGAGTAACGTTTATTAATACGGGCCTTAGATCTTCTGACTCCGTTACACTCACAAAATTGGCCCATCAAGACGGGCCCATAAACTGCGGAGTGTCCCATTTTTTTAAATCTATGACATCACTGACTGTCGGTAAAAGGACACATCGTAAGATACCTGCGTGGTAATTGCTTAACGTAGTTATTTCATTTTGACACTTCAACAGTATGCATTGCGTTATTTACGCTGTCGCGCAGACGAACTTTTCAAACATATGAAGCAGCATAATCAGCCTGTAATGTTCCCGCTGCTTCCCAGCAGTTGGATCATTATAGGCTGATTATGTCTCACAGGCCTCCTCTCTCTGTGAGAGGAAGTGGCCCATAACCACGGGGGCCCGCGCCGAGCAAAGTGGTGCAGGCAAAGAGGCCATTGCACTGCAGTGGAACAATAACTTTACAGGGCAGTAATGTAAGATCCCAAAAAAATACCGGAAAGGAACGAGTCCGACTCGCCCACCGAGGGTTCCGTACCTACCTTGGTAGGAAAAATATTTTCCAATTTCAATGTTAAATTTATTTTTTTGGGATCTTACATTACTGCCCTGTAAAGTTATTGTTCCACTGCAGTGCAGTTTTATCTTTTTGCTACCACATATCTACAGGGTGAATTTGAATTCATGCGACACCTGTTAAGGGGTCATTGTACTCATCATTATGAACAACTTTCACTATGGGACCAACGTTGAAATCGCGAAAAAAAAATCAGCTGTTCCCTACATTTACTCGTCAAAATGTAGGAAACAGCTGATTTTTTTTTCGCTGTATATTTGTTTGTAAATGGGTTTGCTGATTACTAAAAACCTGAGTTAGAGATATCGTTTTATTTTTCCTGTAATGTTGCCATAAATGGAGGATTTATTTCAGAATTTTTGGTAAATATTCATATGTCAAAAACTATGAGTCGCACCTTAAGGAGTCACCTTTTTAGCATTTTGTTACAGAACCCTAAAAACGAAACTAAATTCCAAAAACAAAAAAACGTGAAATACCATTTCAATTTTATAATATTTCGTCGTTTTGTAAGTTTCCGATCATTCCACATACGGATAAATATCTGCAAGAAATAAGTAAGTGGAAAATGTGCGAATAGTATAGATCGATGTAATTAAATCAATGATTTTTTTTAGCAAATTATATGCTGTATCACGATACCTAATATGGATAATTATTACCTACCTACATTCAACCTTAGTTTGACTGTTTTTATTATTTTAGTTTATAGAGTTATGATGTACTTACCTAAGAAGGTTAAGTTGGTTCATTGATCCCATCGTCAGCTACATCTTGATGATACTTAAGACCTCATAATATTACGCCTGTGTTGCATGTTAAACTTTTTAATTGAAAGAGAAACATGGTTGTTGTTGATATTTTTCTCAGAGGAATTCGATAGCTTTGAGTTTGAAAAAATACAAATGATACATAAATAGGCCTAGCTTATTTTCTTCCTAAGGGGCAAGATTAAAATCTTGACCCTTTGGAAGAAGATAAGGTACGGAACCAAAAGTGCAAGCTTCGTGCTTGACCGATTCACCCCTTTTTTGCTTCACCTTTAACCTTAATCTTTGGAAATAATATTAAACAAATAAAAACGTTTGCAATAGCACCCCTCCAAGTCTTTACAACACAGGACAATACTGAATATTGGCTATAGAAAAACAAAAAAAAAACATTTCGAAATGAGAAAATAAAAACTGCTTTGCGTCAAACCGGTCCTTTTCCCTACAAGACTATTGTTCTAATCTTAAACAATTCCGTACCTTACAGGCTTCAGCAAAAAAAAAACAACCAGGGTAACTCATTACGTTTCTGCTGAAGCCTGCAAACTTCAGCATTTCGAAATTGTGAAATAAAGTCAATAAAGTAAAAAGATTTGTTTACATTCGGACGTCATTCTTATGTCATAAACTCATAACATAAGTCACAAAATCAAATGGCCCTTCCGTTTGATTCTTAGAAACGAAAGACTTCCAATAAAGTCCTATTCAAATTAAAATTAAAAATATTTTATGTCACATAAACCTACATGGGCACAAATGAAACGTGAGAAGCTAGGTGCATGGTTCCAATTGATCGTTTCCTATGTAGAAGAGCCGGCAAGAAACTCCACGGTTACTCATTTAAAAATAATTGGCTTCACAATATTATTTTCAAATAACAGGTATGGGAGGACAGTGTTGGTCTTTCAACAAAATAGAAAATGGTCAACAAATCTACAGTCCACTAAGCGTACAGCGTTCTTACATTCACAAAATAGAAAATAATCTATAAAAAAGATAAATAAATTTAAAAAAATAAAAACCAATTTTAAACGAAATGACATGATTGCTATTACAACCGTAACAAATCTGAATAATTAACATGTCCACAAAAGCCACTAATAAAGAGTTGAAATTAAATTGTAGGTAATATATGGATAATTATGTCAAAGAAGAAAGTAAAAAAAAAAACATGGTAATTTGGGAGCAGTTAATAGACTCTTACTTAACTAATTTGCCGTTAATGAGGTACCAGGGAAGCCACATGTGCAGAAGGAATTATTGACAAACTTCCTTGTCTTCAATGTAGTCTTTAATTATATAATATGCTTTCTTGATAAGGACACGTTTGATGTGGGTTTTGAACTTCCCATCGCTAAATTCTGTAACCGACTTTGGCAACTTGTTATAAAAGCAGATACTGTTTAATTATAAGAAATTACTTAGTTAATCTAAATTTGCGTAATGCGTATCACAATTTCATGTCTAATACGTGTTATATTATGGAAATCGCTTCTTATTTTGAAAATTCCTAAGTTTTTGCGAACATACTTCTTTATATCTTAGAAGGCAGAGTCAGTAGGTATATCAATTTCTTTGAATTTGTTTCTAAGGGACTCGCGAGGACCCTTTTTATAAACAGCTCGGATTGCCCACTTTTGTAAAATTAAAATTGAATCTACGTCAGCTGCCGATCCCCACAGGCAGAACGCCATAAGACATAATACTATGGAAATAAGCACAGTATATTGATCTAGCTGTGGCTATATCAGTCAACTGCCTTATTTTCCTTACTGCTTAAAAGCAGCTGAACTTAATCTACCTGAAATAATTTCATTTTTCTAATGTGGGCGGCCCATTACAATTTTGAATCTAAAGTAATAGGGATGGTGACAATTTTTTTTAAGTCCATTACTATTATGTTGATTATAAAAAAATAATGGACACATATTTTGTGTTTTTTTATGTAAGTAATCTACAGATTACGGCGAAACATTGAGTTAAAATGTGCCATGACGTAACGAGTATGTAGATTTTATACAAAAAAAAAAAAATTGAGATCCTCGTATCATGCCTTTCATTTGATATGTCACACGGTTTAGTTTGCAAAACTTTTTATTTTATTTTCTTATTTGTGCTCCAAAAGTAACCCCAAAATTCGAAATTAATTTATTTACGTTACACGTCCGTGTTTGGGTCACAAAAATACATATGTGTACCAATTTTCAAATTTTAACTTATTAGGTCCATTAGATTCGGAGCAAATTGGCTGTGACTGACGGACAGACACACAACAAGTGATCCTTTATGGGTTCCCTTTTTATGTTAAAAATTTAAAATACACACACGGGAAGAACCTATTGATATAATTCGACAACCAACTTCCGGGTCAAATAATACTATAGAATTCTCTCTTTAAAATAGTTTCTCGATTTTGCTTTGCAGCATAGGTAGGTTGTGGAGTTGAATCTTCTATTTTACATAATTTTTTACTTATTTTGTTCGGCCAGTGTAACACTCCAATAAAACCGTAATCAGAGTTAGTACGGTCTATAAATACCTGTAGATACAAACTTCTCGGCCTACTTGTCCAATTTTATTTTGAACAAGTTACAAAAAGAAATTATCAAAACAAAATCAATGTGTCCTCAATACCGTTCATTCATATAAATGAGTCCCCGATGAAAGGTCATTTCGGGTACGGTATCCCATGGGGTGTGGAACGGCGTCATACCGCCTGGCATTGAATGAGCTGAGCAATCGATGGCAACGGCGTCGCCGTGTCTGCCTCCCATTTTTGACGTCATAGGAGAAAGTACTTGCTTGGGGATGAGAGCGAGCTATAAAGCAACCTAGGTCTTTTGTGAAAGTTGGCTTGAAGTAATACCCTTCATGAGTTATGGAACACAAAGGAGCCATAAAACTAAAAAGCATTAATTAAATTGTGTACTTATGTCAAATGTTCAAACGATGTTTCAATATTGTTTATCCTAAACTTTTGTCAGAAACATAGTAGATATCAGCGTTTTATTTTATTATAGATGTAGGTCTGTATTGGATGCTGAAACTTTCAATTAACGAACACCCCTTACATAACCTCTGGACTATACTGCAGGTTCCCGTGCACGGCTTTACAAAAAGTTTCAGCTGCACGTTTGATTCGCCGAATTGACGTGAACACGGAACGTTGCAACGTGACACGAGCACAAACTTCTAGGTAGGCAAAGTTAACTGTACATCAGTGGTAACAATTTATTATTGACAGGGTCTTTATTTCGAAGCAGTAAGGGCTTTCGTTGTAGTGCAAGTGACTGATGTGCAATTGACTGTACGTTTTAAGCTTTGTGCAGACTAGCGCGACGCGACAGCGCGACGCGACAACGGTTATTGTTATACCGTGAACTTTTCTTAGAAACTGTATTGTTCGTGTCGCGTCGCGCCGTCGCGTCGCGCTGGTCTGAACGAGCCTTTAAGGGTTGGGAGCAGGCAGGCGCAACGTGGCTATGGTGGAATTATTTATATGAAAACTTCATGGAAATTGTTCTACCAGAGTCGTGTCGCGTCTTTCTGACCCTTTTATCAAACTCAAATTCAAACTCAAAGCATTTAATTCAAATAATCCAACAGGCACTTTTGAATTGTCAAGGGGGTCGGTCAGTCAGAAAGATGAAGCTAGATGGCCGTTCCAATGCGTAGTAGGTACCTATGGAGAAGAACGGGCAAGAAACTCCATGGACACTCTTTTAAATCATGATATGGTTACAAAATATTGGTTACATCATTCATGTTGAAGTTATACATGTGAAAAGCGTCCGTAACAGAAATAAAAAATAATCAATTCAAAAATTTAATTAAATTAAAATAAGTCGTGGTAGCTAAGAGATGACCAGTCCCAGCCCGTTCACGAACATGACGCATAGATTAGCACCATTCAGCTCAACCATTTTGAAGGGAACTAAATGATCTAACACACGCGCCACCGTCAGCGAGACATTAGAGTGAGCATGACATACTCTCAGCCACCAGGACACATTAAAGTCAATGAATGAAAGACATAACCAGTACCTAAATGGTAGCTTTATAGTCGGTACATAGTACTCACACATGTGCTATGCAATTATACTCGTACAATGCTAAGAGATTGAATTTCTACAATGCAAAGATAGTTTTTAAAATCTTCAGCAGCTCCAACAGTATTTTCAAATGCTAATCAATTAGTTTATGCGCCCTTGTGGAGCAGGACCAGCGTTGGGCCAAGCATTTTTATCAACGATATAATCCCCCAACTTATAATATGCTTGGCTGCATGAAACGAAATTTAAAAAACGCACACTGCGTTTAATAAAAGATTTAAATTTTGTTTCATTCAGTTGAAGTATGTGGGGAGGTATTTTATTGTAACACTTTAAACAGTACCCCATGAAAGCCGAGTCCAATATCTCTAGCTAACTTGTCGGGGTTCGATTACCTTCGTTAATAGCCTTGTTGTTGAACAAATTAACTATGACCAAAGAAGCAGAAATCGGTCTTATGTATTTATAAACAGTAACTTATTCGCTAGGTACTGGGATCATCTAAAGAAAAATGAATCTTATTTCTATCAGAAAGCCCTTTGTAACAATGAGAAATTCACTTTCGTCCCGACTGCTCCAGACGAAGGGTAATGTTTTTCAAGAGTAGGTATAGATAGATACGTCTATTTCTTTGGCACTTTCTGTAACGGCTTGATGGATTTTAACATATGAGATTTCGTTAGATTCGTCTTAATAGTGGGAGTGACATCGGCTATATCATCATCATTTCAGCCGAAAAACATCCACTGATGGACCTAGGCCTCCCCCCAGCACCGCCACTTCGACCGGTTTGGCCATAGGCTATATAATATTTATATATTACATCTGCAAATATAAAAAAGGGCGGGGAGAATGTATTTTTTTAATGCTTAAATTACAACAATATTCGTATCAAATAAAAGCTAGTCTGCGAAAACACATAACTGAACAATCGGGTTTTTGTTTTTTTTTAAATAATTTGCTTTATTTTGTACATATAAATATAACTTCTTATAACATCGCATATTTCTGTTCATTTACATGTACAAAATAAAGCAAATTATTAAATATGTACAAAATAAAGCAAATTATTAAATATGTACAAAATAAAGCAGAGCGTGTGATCAGAAGGTGGGCAACTTTGGAAATAGCTGTCAACTATTTGGCTGTTTTGATTAATTTGACATTATCACTGTATGGAAATATGAAATATGGCTAACTCGTGAACTAAAATATTGATTATGAAATGCAATAATTAATATCATAACACCGAATATTTAGTTTTAGATGTAAAAAAAGTATTTGTAAACTTTCCAAATGCCTTTTTTACTCCTAAAACGGTTACAACATCAAATTCAGTGTTTTAATTGCATTTCATTATTAATATTCTAGATCACTAGTTAACCATATTTCTTATACAGTAATACTGGCAAATTAATCAAAACAGGTAAATGTTTGACATCTATTTCCGAGGTTGCCAACTTTTTGGATGAACGCTCCTATTAACTTTATCAACATGGTGTAATTCTTCCTGAAATAGTACATAATCAGTGTTTTCATAAATAGGCTGTCTCTTTGATTGATAGTCTCATACGAGTAGTACCTATATAACATATTATTCATCGATGGGGAATTTGCTAACGTGGTGTTATCGTTCGTGACGTTTCAAGTGTTTATGAATTCTATCAAATTTGTAGGTAACCACTTTTCTTTAACATTTTATCTACTTTAGTAATTAAATACTTATAAGTACATATAAATATTTGAGTTTCTTCAATTGTTCTCCTTTGACTGACTACTTTGGTATGGGCGACTAGTTTCATCTTTCTGACTGACCGACCCCTTTATAATAAAAAAATGCCTGTAATTCGTTTATTTGAAATAAATGCTTTGAGTTTGAGAATATAAAACGTATAAATACATTTCAAAATATAAAAATGACTACCCCACCGGTTTTGGGCACAGGACCAAGGTACCAGTCACGGCTCCAGAGAGAGGAACCTCCTAATAATACGAGCCTTCTCCAGAAGTACCGCTTTCTGAATCAAACCCTGATCCAGCTGCCTAACGAGAGCCGCTTCCTGCTGTTGTTCGAGGCTATTGGCTATTAAAAGCAATTGGCTGCCACGACTATCGGCATATTGATTGCTAAGTCCACATCCACATGTCGACTTCGCGAGCCAAGCCAGTACTTGATATGCTTGTCTTTCTGGGCTTTCAATATTATAGCAATTTTATTGTTATTTCGTTTATTCATTTTTATACTTATTGAATAGGTACATATTATTATAAACATTATAAAAAATATAAAAAATTTGTTGTCTGCCAGTATTGAGAGCCCAAGACATCGGTGGTTATGGCTGCAGAGGCAAGAACCTCCTCACAATGCGAGCCGGATCGAGGAGTAATGCCTTCAGAATTGGATCAGGCCCTTGATACAACATCTATTGTTATAATTATTATGGATATCTTATGGAGATTATCTTATCTTATTGGAGAAAAACTTATGGGTCCGCGTCATCGACATGCCCGCGTAGTAGCATTAAGTGAAGTATTTTTTGGAATGAAGTTTTTTAACGCTACTGAAGACTTGACTTGACTTTAAGTTGAAATAAAGATCCAAGATGGCGGCTGCGAACATTATCAAATTTTTCGTCATGGGTATCATTTTCATAATTTCCGAGGATGCTAAAACCGATAGTGAGGTCAAAATGTAAATCTAAGATGGCGGCTGCGAAAATTTTCAGATTTCTTCATAACATCACGCCATCAATTTCAAAGGGTTAGGCACTTTGAAATTGAGTTGAGTTGAGATGTTATGAAGAAATCAGATTTTTTTTTGCGCAAGTGGTTTCGCGCTAGTGTCTGTTGCGGAAATGTCTTTCAAGCAAATGTCCCAGATCCATATATGGATCCAATGCCAATTCGAATTCAATGCCAATTCTCTTGTCACAAATGCCTCTAAACTAGACTAAAAATCAGCAAAATTGACTTCATTCCTGTCAAACGACGATTTTCCATTCTGAAATAGACTAAAGTGACAACTAAACAATATTTCAGCTCGACAGCACAAAGATGGCACTAAGTTATTAATTTAGTAAAAATGGCAATTTAGCTATTCTGACGTTTTTCGTTTGACGTTTTTCTCCAAAATTTTTGATTATCTAACTAAATCTGGCTATTTTTAATCGCGATTAAAAAGGTGTGCTAGCTAAATGGTTGGTTTTGGTAATGTGCAAAAATTCACGGCTGTAGTATATAACAAAATTAAAAGGAAAGCTATCACAGCTAAGTACCTAGGCTTTACAAGTTAACGAGTAATAATCGACCAACTTACATTTGCGGTTGCCCATACATTCCGTATGGGAGAACATGTTTTTCAACTACAAAGTTAAGTTTGTTCTTGCGATAAATTCATCCCGATTACGGAACCCTTCATTGTGCGCGGTCCGACACGCAAATAGCCGGTTTTTTTTTAAATTGTCAACTATACAGGTACAATTTTTAAGTGCTTAATAAAACCAAAGTGACAAATTTATAGTTCCATAAATAAAGAAAGAAAGAAAGAAAAATATTTTATTTGGGACACGCACAGGAAATACAAACAGTAAGTAATAATAAAAAATAAAAAATAAATGGTTTTTTTCTATAAATCATTTATGATGAATGCGCTCCAATAATAATAATTGGTTATTAATCAAGTAAGATTACATCTATTATTAAGTATTATTATAGAAAATATGAAAGTACTTAAACAAAAAAGGAACATTAAGTAATAAACTTTCACATAAGTCTGAAGTTCGTCGAAAGCAACGCAAGAAACGGCCAGAGTTATTAGGATGCCAAACAATAGCAAATCGCTGACGTAATCTGACCGTCCTTGCACTGACCTAACGTTCGATTATGCATTGTGCCATCAGCGGCCCTTAAACAAATAGACATAACAAATTAGATCCAGCGCCATTTTGTTAATCGTGCGTGCATGCTTAATGCGGCTGCCAAATTAATGGGAGCATTCTACACGATACCTATTCTGCTTAATGGATTTTAATCTGGGTGCTTTTAAAAAGAGTTCCATCGTTCCATCCGGCTCCTAATATTTACAGGTATACCTACCTTTTCGCAATGGGGTATGCCTCCCGTTTGCCTCGGTGTTGAAATAAAGGTGTTTAAAAATTAACCCATCAAACTTTAAGAGGAGCTTTAGATTTAGAC
This sequence comes from Agrochola circellaris, assembly GCA_914767755.1. NCBI lineage: Eukaryota > Metazoa > Arthropoda > Insecta > Lepidoptera > Noctuidae > Agrochola > Agrochola circellaris. Next base: position 18,268,492 of record OU611840.1, on the reverse strand, counting down.
CATCGAACTGAATATCTTTTACTAAAGGACTAACTTAGAAATCACGAAAAATAAGCAGTTGTCCCAGTATAGAACAGAAGGTATTAAACTTTAGCATGGAACAAGTGTTTTTTTGTATCGCGATTTCAAAGTTGGTCCCATAATAAAAGTCATTCAGTTCGATGGTCTTACTATAGCACTCCATAAAGTTTGTCGGGTTAATTTTGAAACACCTTTATTTCAACACCGAGGCAAGCGGGAGGCAAACCCCATGGCGAAAAGGCGTATGTAGGCGTATAGGCGAATACTAGACGTAAGACGATCCATAAAGTCTATAGTTTTGGAGGTCCTCAGAATTATCTAAGCGCTTATGTCTGTCTGAAGAATAGTTCTTTTGCTTCAAAATCAAAATATTTACACTTATGAAACGTCGGAACAGAAGCTAGGTCTAATTGGTCGTTTCATATTTATGGAGAAGAGCCGGCTTAACCGGCTAGAAACACCATGGTTACTCTTTTAAAAATAATTTTCACATTCGCAATAAAATAAAATCAGCTAATGATAAAATAAAAACTATCGGGCAAATAATAAATAAGGAAACCGGTAGATAAACAGCGTAATACTGAATATAAGTAATTTAGAAACTGCCCATCAACTCAGACGAAGAAGAAACTCAGGAACTTGAAAAAATAATTGGCTGCATCCGGTTAGACTGGAAGCCGACCCCAACAAATTAAAAATCCGAAGTCACACGTGTTTTAGGGCATAAATTGAACAGATTATGTGTGACTCCGGATTTTTTATTTGTCTGTCTGTGATGTCCAACCTTTTTAGCTGACTTTTTTGTCGTAGTTGGGTTTTAGTTTTATATTAACTTATATTTTTATTTAACTTATTTTGGGGTTATTTAAAGTATATTTTTTTAATGTGCTAATTAAGCCCTTCCATTTGATACCAAACATGGCAACACGTGTTTTTTTTTTTTAGTTCATGACTTATATCCTTTAAAGGGCGCCTGGGGTGTAATATTCACTTTAATATGACATCACAGCGGACGATCAAGACGCTTCCAACGATATCTCATTATTGTCAAATTACGATAAGTAGTTTAGAAGTTATCAGGGAACAGATGAGCATACATTCATACCGGTCAAAATCATGTCGGGCAAAAAGGCTAGGCAGATTGATTGATTGTTGTATTGGTTTGCCACCCACCTGTAAAAAACCAAATGTAAGTGGTAATATAAATAAATAAATCTTTAGAAAAGGAAATAACAAACAGTTTCTTTGAAAATATGAAAAACTTAATCGTTGCGAGGCTGTGTGAACAAAAACAAGTTGGCGCCGTTCAAAAATGTTGATATGGCTTCAAAATGTTCAGAGAGTTACATGAAGTAAGATAAGATGGAGATGGTAATGTTTGGGTAAGGGGATTTTTAAGTAATTAATAAAAGTTGACTGTAACTATTGCGTGATGGCCGCTTCTAGATAACAATGATGCAGGTTCAAAACCTGGCAAATATAGTAAACCTACTTGAACTAAAATTGTTTTCATTGCAACACCATGACGGTACAGAAACAAAAATTAAAAATCTTATATAACCTTGGTCTTCTTATCTTATCTTTAGGTATAGGTACTCCCCCCTCCACCCTCCACCCATCTATTAATTGTTTTGACAGCGCTTGACGCCAAACATCGCGATTTGATCGACGGCTTTGGTCTTTTTCCTGGTCTTTTTCCACTGGGACTCTCTCCAAACCGGCGATTTCTCATGGATAAAAATATCTACTGACCCACAGAGGGTCAGTAGATATTTTTATCATCATCAGATTTTTTTTTATCGTGTGCAAGTCACCCCCTGCCATTTTATCCATGTACATATAAAACATTGATCAGGCATGGGCCTTCCATAGTTCCAGGTCACCAGTTAACTTAACCCACCCAAACCCATAGTCCAATATCTTTGTTTCCATATCCTGCAATAGTCCTTCACCAACCGGGGGTTGTCCTTGCACTTGCATAATACATACAGGGATAATCGTCGGTTCGTGCCTCATATCATTAAAAACGTCTAACGGACCTCTGTGTGTTAGCTGTGGCCCCTCGTACACCTTCTAAAGGTCCGGGACCCCAGGGAAATGTCAAGGGACTTAATTATAATAACCCCACCGCCGTATCTCTACGTTGACGTCGAGGTGGGGCTTGAGCGCTCCAGACTCTGGGTCTATTTCGGTAGAGATTACTTTACCGAGACCGGTCTAGGGTCTAGAGCCAGACCAAGAGAGATACAATCCAAGTCAAGGTCGCACACGCCGAGGGCTGCATGGCTAGGGGAATTCGTTAGTCGCTAGTGTGCCAACTCTGGATAATAAGGGACCTCCAGTTTTATTCACCCTTGACACAGTGAACGCAGGGCTCTGCTGTGGTCGAGTCCCTAGCTACTCGTGGGAACAACTTGAACACTAGATCTGAAACAAAAAAACTAGTTCAGGCTAATTTGCCTCGGATAGATGACGAAACATCACAATTCTCTGTACAATTCGAGATCTGATACTGTAGCCGTGTGTTCACAATAAAACTTACAAATACACTCCTTTGCAAAAAAAACGGGCACTTTACAGTCATTGGCTTTTCTATGGATAATATTAATATTTTTAGTATGTCATTAGCATAAATGAGTAGAAATTTCTTATTATCATTGAGAATATAGTTTTTAACACTTGAATCCTAGAATCGGTGGTTTAGTCAATGTAAACAGAGAGCCGTATTAAAATGGAATTTTTTATCGGTATAATGAAATTAAGACTACGAGTATTTTTACGGTATTTTAATAAAAAAGTACATAAAAAAAAAACGAGTATGACCTCCCCCCTTGCAGCGATTATGGCATTAAATCGTTTAGGCATGCTTCTCACCAGGCTTTTGATGGTGTCCTGTGGAATGTGTTCCCACTTAGCCGAGATCACACGTTTAAGCTCCCTGATGTTTTGTGGAAGTGGTTGGTCAGATCGTAATCGTCTTTTTAGGAGGTCCCACACGTGCTCAATGGGGTTAAGGTCGGGGCTCCGCGCTAGCCAATCCAAACGACGAATACCGACCTCTTGCTTATAAGCATCTACTCGCCAGAACGGTGGGCCCGAGCATTATCGTCCATGTAAATGGCATCTTCACCAATTACAGTCAGTGCGGGTTGTGCATGTTGACAAAGGATTTCTGTTATGTACCTTTGAGCATTTAGTGAGCCATTTTCAATGACTAATATCTCGGTACGATAGCTGGAAGTTACGCCCGCCAAAAACATAACGGATCTTCCACCATAAGGGAGGATTTCTTAACACACGTCGGCATAGCGTTCCCCTGGTCTGCGTAACTCTCGCCGACGTCGGTCTTCACCATTCAGACAAATTTGACCCTCATCGGAGAAGAGTAAGCTACTCCAGTTACCTAGTGTCCAAGATAGGCAATTTCTAACGAACCCCAATCGAGCAATTCGGTGCTCACGGAGTAACTTGGGGGCCCGCGCTGGTCGTCGACTGCGTATATGAGCCGCTAAAAGCCTCCTCCTCACTGTCCATAGGCTAACTTGTGCTCCTCGTACCTCTTCAAGGTTTCTTTTGAGGTCTATGTAACTGCATTTGCGGTTCCTCAGCGCCTGAGTCACTATAAAGCGGTCGTCTCTTGGTTGAGTGCAACGTTTTCTCCCAAAACCTAGCTTTCTCTGAACGGAACCTGTCTCTTGGTATCGAGTCCAGGTTCTTAAGACGGTTGAACGACTCACGTTTAACCGCTGTGAGACGTAACATTGGCTACGCACCTCTTCCAGCAGCGCTATAATTTTACTAGCTCTTATTGCGTTTTCTGCCATTACAATCAACACAAAGATATCTGTTTTAAGTCACAATAAGGCTGGATTATGCGACAAACATTCTACTAAAAATAACGAGAAGTTAGTTTTAGTTGCCAGTTAACCTTTTATCCGTAAACCCACGAAAAGTAAGTAAAAAGTCACAAACTGAAAAAGGTTTTTTTTTTTTTTTAAACAAACGTTTCGAATTTGGAATAAACTTTTTTTCATACCCAGACTCTTAATTAAGTGCCAGTAACATAGTCTGGCTATTAAAACCTCTTTAGGACTAAATGATTACCCATAATGTAGATAAATTAAAACCGCCCGTTTTTTTTGCGGCAAAGCGAGTGTATAAATGTAGAAATTTTACATGGAGTGACAGAATGGGCGGTCTTATCGCTAAAAGCTATCTTTGGATGGATTAAAGTAAGAAGGAGAGACAATACTGATAGTCTGGTAGTCAGCGGGGTACCATTGAACAGCCAGATCATCGATCAGAAGCTGGATTATATTCGAACGCAATGTGAATTATTACTCAATAAATAAATTGAAAAATAGAATTGTTGATCGGCAACCGTACTGAGAAAGTGATAGCAGTGCGCTGTCTTTAAGGTAGTCGACGAGGCGCTTCTTCATGATCATTTCCAATACCTTAGACAAGGCTGGCAGAATGAAATAGCACAAAAGCGCAATCAGATTTCAGACTATGAATAATATTTTCAATCTCTTCCAGGTCCGGGGGTAAAAAAGCCGTCGAGTCCATGAAGGTTGAGCGGTAGTTCAGGGATATTGTTACCAGAACTACAGAGGTCAGCGATATTTCTGCCGATGTTAACAAAAACTCATTGATTTTATTAGTAGTAGTGGGTAGGGTTTTATTAATTAGCTGTCTGGCCCCGTTTTTTAGATTTTTTTGTGTGAATAATGTATTTTATTGTGTTTCATAATATTTTGTTATTAGTTTTAGCCGCAGTATGAAGTTCTAATTTAATGTTCATTGAGTTACTGAGTAAATACTGAACATCAGTCTTTAATAAACACAAGTGATGAAAGGTGAGACATGATTTCCAAAATCACGGGTCACGATTTCTTTCCGAAGCCTTTGCATGTTCGTTGGCATCTCCCCTTTTCTTCTCAACTCTTGGGCGGAAGCTGGGAGTACTTACCTATTTTATGCAAAAAAGTATTACTTAAACGAAAGGTTGTCCCAGTTGTTGATCATTTCTCAGGTTAAAGTCACCAGGAAATGTTCTTTGAGTCAGTCTTTGCTGTTATCTTCGATTTATTTCGTTGTACAACAAAAAAACAGTCGGAAGGTGTCGTGGGACACCGGTTGGGACGAAGTTCCGTTCGCTGTATATGTATTAATACAGAGCCATCGAGTATGGTGTCAAGTTTCAAGTGTCATTTTTTTTTTGTTTTTTAATACATAGACATCTAGCATAAGTTTTTAGCTTGCTAAACACTAAAAACTACAGCATAATACCAGTTTACTCCTACTGCAAGCCGCGTTAAAGAACTGAGTTCCAATAAAAAACAAATGAAGAAGAGTGTTGATCAACAAAAATTACGAATAATAAACTTACAAGAAATTTCGATATTCTATCAAGTCGTTAAATCCTTGCAAAACAGGGACGGGTCGCTACTTTTTTAATAATTAAAGATAAATTCTGTGTGTGATCATCTACGGACGCCTCCTATGTTAAGAAGGTGGGTACCTACCTATTTACTATGTAATTTGATCGTCCGTAATTGATGTTATTTTCATTGTTGGATTTAAGTAATTTGTGTAAATTATTTCCACACCACTGCTCTCTAAACGGTGAAGGAAAACATCGTGAGGAAACCGGCATGTCCTAGAACTGAACAGTCGAAGACATGTGACATACTCCAGCAACTCGCACTGGGCCCGCGTGGTGTCCAGCATTTACAGCCCACTCCCTATATCACAGAGAGGAGGCAGCTGTGTCTGTGTCCCAGCAGTGGGATCATTATAGCTACATGCTAAAGCTGGCTTATGCTAAAGTTAAAAATTACCTATGTTGATAATAAGTAGAGTGCCTATACCAACAGTCTATTTACAATTATTATCTGTAGGTGCCTCTTGAATAACGACGGTTATTTTTATGCTTATCAAATGTTACCTGCATCTGGACAACGCTGTCTAAAACTTCGAGCACTTGATTTTGTTAGGACCATATTATTTCAAACCGATTCATATGACCACGATTCACCATTTAAAATTCTCATAAAATGGAACTCGAAAGAGGCTTAAAAAGCATTTAGTGGTTTAGACATTACTCCAAAAAGTGACAAGTAGGAGGATGAGTAGAAGTCAATTAATAGCATAGTCCTGTCGGTCTCAACGTGAAACTTAGGTGAAGTGAGCGTGAATTGAGCTGTCACTGTCACAAATCGACCGGCAGGATGCTAGGGATTAACACTATTGACAGGTCACTTCACGCTCACTTCACCTAAGTTTCACGGTGATATTTTAACAGAATCGATCGGCTGATGTGGATTTCAGTCGACCACAGCGAGTACCTACATCATGAAACGGCAAACGAGCAAAAAAAAAACCAAGAACAGAAGGACACCACAGTGGTTTCCCACGGTATGTACATAAATCCTCAGCTGATCTCCTCAAAATAGTGAGTAAGTAGTTCTCACTTTTGTCCTTTTTTACACAAGCTTTGTTAACATTCTGAAATGAAGGCTAGCTGAACCACCGCGCCAATGCCCAGGTGCATGCACGATGTTCTACTAGGTAGTAGATGAATCTTTTTAATTAGGTATAGCTCTGGATATCAGTGAAAACAGTACCCATACTTTATTTTTGTTGAACAGTAAACAGTATTTTAATTTTAGAGTGAAAACAGTATAATACTGTTTTTAACCGTATGGTTGGCAACCCTAACTGAATCACAAACTGGATTCTCAACTCTCGCAATTAAGCTGAAGGTTGAGAATCGAACAGAGTGCATCCCTAGTGCGTTTTAGGCACTACTGGATTTTCTACTCTCGACGTTAAGCCGATTGACAAAAATACAAAGCGTGGTAAAAAAATGTTGCGTTAAAAAGTGCCCGAGCGGATGTGGACTAAGGGTGTGTTTCCACTGAAGCGGAGACGAGCAGAGCTCACAATGATTGTAATCCTCATCGCGTCTCTCGTCTCCAATGAAATTGGACAATTCCTGCACGTCTACGCTCAGCTCCGCTTCCGTAGAATCGCACCCTTAGAGCATGCCACTAGTCACCGCGACGCGACTTGCGGAGCAACGGGCGACGGACGGAAAGAACAGGCAACGCCCGCGCGTGTTTTTCGACGCAAGTCGTATCGCTCGAGGCCGTAAACGGGGTTTTAGGTAGATACTCAGTAACTGCTTACGGACTGCCCATCGGATAGTCGTCATTTCACGGACCGCATGGTCCGTGAAATGACGACTATCCGATGGGTACTATTTGTATGACGGGTTGCGCACTACTTAGATCCGAACTGCATCCGTTCGAATTTGGAACATTTTGTGATGTTTTATTCAGACCGTCCGTCGCGTCGTCATAGAATTTTCGGATGCAGTGCGCTAACGCTCTAACATTCCCGGTAATAACGCATGCAACTAAACACATGATACCAAATGCTGTCATCGACGGACATTGCGTTATTTGCTTTCTAAACAGCTTACTTATCTACTCTCTACCCCTTCCTAGATCCTTTCCATTGTACCTAGTTCTATTTGTTAAGGAACTATAGTAGGCATACTTAGGTGATATCCTCCAAGTCAAAGGACCAGGCAGATTTTTTTGCTTGCTGGTCCTTTAACTACGTTACGGTCATCTGTTTATCAATAAATGAAACTTTCTAAGGAAACTACTCGCGGGTAAGATTTTAAGTAACCGAACCTACGATGCAGCCATTTTTGTTTTTAGGTCGCTGTTTGACTGCGTGGTTCTAATGTGGCCGCATAGGTGTCGCTTCATACGTATTATAGTAGATTAGTTCGTTCCAAATTTAAATTAGCTTGGCGGACTTTTAGACGGGTGAAAGAAATTAGTTCCTCTGCATGTGGCGCAAATTGATGGATGTTCTTGTAACGTGGCTATCATGCAATCTCAACAAACCAACACCATCATCTCATCTACATGGCTAAATTATTACTATTGAATAAAAAGCTTTATACAAATAAATCAGAAATTTAGTCTTAAGTCGGGTCCCCCGCCCGAAATCTCCAAACGGCTGGTTGACACTTCCCGTGACCCAACGGCTGACTTTTACCTTAGCCAGACGGTAAGCATTACCATGCAACGTGGCAATGCCGCCAGTCTCTTGGGTACATTACCAGTCGACAGCGATGCGGAGAAATTTTTCGACGCCATATATTTTGGTTTGTTATTAGTTTTAGTTAGGTTAGGTTTAGGTTATAGTTATTATATATATCTAGTTTGCTGGTTAATTTATTATAATACTTATATCAATACCTACAGGTCTTAACAAAGTTGTGTAGGTAAATAAATAAGGCTTTTGACTAAGCCTCAGCGAGCAAAGTTACCTACACGTCAATTACTGGTACCTATATTATGTAAAGTTTTACATTCGATTCCCGATTTAAAAAGTGTTAGAAATGGGAAATATTCCAAAATCGGCCAACCAACTTAATTATCACCACACCCACCAGTAATAGTTCTGGTAACCGCTTTGGAATATACCTACCTAAGTCTGAGTTACACTTTTCGTGTCTTCGTGAACTTAGGTACTTTTTAAAAGCATGGCAAGGCTGACTTTAACTAACATTATGCCCTCTGGCAGCCCCAACAAACATTTCACTTATCTAGTGGTCGCCCAGAGGTCGAAATTCTACCATAATTCATTTAAATGTCATAATTCTAAGGCGCACGTAATAAAATTATCATAAACACCCAAGCTCTTTAGGGCCATCTAGTAGACACCTTTAGCAACAATGCAACCGATCACGCATGCGCGAGCCTAAAAAAATGGTGGTCGTCCCGAACTAACTCCCGACCAACAATCAGGGCGAGGGATGCATTTTATATTGATCCGCGTTGCACCCATCCCACTTTTATTATAAGCTCACGCAGATATGTTGCCTTGAAGTTATTTTTGCTACCAAGCGATTGCAACGCTCCTAGTGCCCCAGTAACCAGGTTGAAACTTGAAAGCTAACTGCATACATAATTCGAGCTAACAGTTACCCTTAGCAACGGCTTGGCCGAGCTCCAGTATTGATCAATTGACCTAGGCTACATAGATAGATACACCCGATTCAAACTTTAATGGCGGCTCGGAACACGAGGTGAGTCGCTGCGCAGTAACGAATTCATGGGTCAACGGGGCTGAGGGGAGGAATACTGCGCAGCGAGTAGCGCACTTCCGAGCCGTTTGAATCAATCATCGATCTGTATACGATCATCTACCTGCTTTATTGATTCTTGGAAGACGAGTGGTCGAGTATTGTATTATTTTAACCTTTTTTATTTTCTTTAGTTAATTTACATTCTTAGTTTTATAGCTACTGATTTAGTCGAGATATTTTTTTAAGTATTTGAATGCTGGCAACCCCTCAACGTCCCTCACCAATCTTGTTTTTGTCATTTTGTGACACTGACATTGACAGTCAGGTAGGTATGATTAGAAGAAAAAGCAAAAGAAAAGAAAAGATGCAATCCCCCACGTGACTGTTTCAATTCAAAATAATTACCATTTAATTGAGGAAACTTCATATCGAGTCTAGTTCCTTGAAATCTGTCATGTTCTCTGAGTGTATTTTAAAAGTAGTACTTACCTACGACTTAGCTTTTATTAGAAACGTGATTACTTACTAAATAATCATCTCATGTTACCTATAGCCAGTTTTGTTATTTCTTCTCTATGTAGGTAGGTACCTACCTATAGTGAGGCATATTTTTTAGCTCCTCCAGTGCCCGGTCCAAGGAACATTATATATACTCACCCCTCGGCCCGAAGATGGAAATCGATCAATAGATTCAATACAGGCTGCAACGCAACTACCCTCGCTGCGCGCGCAAGAGACGCGCACGCGATAATAATATTTTGTTTTATTTTTTTAAATGTTACCAACGGTACCAACACTAGATTATCAGAAGTCTGGAAAATAGACTAAAATAAAATAGCGCGTTCCATTACTCTAGAGTAGAATATTGAAACATCAGGTTATCTCTGTCGCGTTTAGGAACCGAGTATGCTGCTATCTTTCTCTAATATTCAAATGCTAAAGATTATAGACATCTGTATTGAAACGCGCTCCAAACAAAATTCAACATGGCTTTTGCTTGTAGCTAATGGCAGCGAGCGAGCGAGTGTAATTTTACCGAATTTTTCGCATCAAAAAACTAACATCAGTGTTACTTGCAGTTGTAAAATCAGTTCTAATCAGAGTTCTAAACTAGTTTTGGCCGGTTTTACGTAAAATCACTCGGCGAGTTTAGATTCTGTGTAATTAGACTTCATTTTATCGTTCTTGCTAGGCGCAGGTGAGGTGATAAAAGATATCAGTTGTAAATTAAAGATGAATTAAAGAATTGTTGCCCGGAAATTCTGCATCAATGAACGGATAATTTTACTTTTGGTAAATATAACTAGATGGAAGCTGTAAGTTATTCATTGTCATTTAAAATTCACAGCATTATCCATCGGGACCATCGGTGTTACACTTCAAATTGTATTAGCTCTTGCTTTGGATTATTATTCATTGCTTTTTATGTCCTACAAGTAAGATCATTAGCATCATCTGCATAGGCATACTCAAAAATGCTTACCTGTTCTAAGGGTAATGCTATTTCATTCATTTCTCATGAAAAAAAAAATTGGCTTGGCTCTATTCAATTTTTTTGTATCTCATGAAACTGTCGCATTTTAAAAGCTACATGGCATTTCCAGACATTAATTAACTAAAATCAATACTTAGTGATATTTTTAGATTATCCAGTAAGAATACCTAGAATGATATTAACTCATGAATGCATGATAATGATAGATAAGTCTTATAACTAGCAGGAACTGTGAAGGCACTATGTAGAAAATCGATTTGAATTATGTATTTAACTCTGCAATAATGTATTGTGAATAGGTGGGTGTAAAGTGCTTGTGTTGTTCAGACCTACAGTTAGGGTTGCCAGGTCCTAAAACCGGAAAGCAAAACAGACCAGCCGGTTTAGCCAGACTTTGAGTAATTAGGCCAAACACCTTAACTTTTAAGAATGTTATGGTTTAGTTTTAAAATGGTAAACATTGTTGTTGATTATTCCAGGCTTTTTTATCCTTTATCTAAAAAGCCTAACAAAAACCGGGTAGACAAAGAAAGACTAGATACAGTTGAATTTAGCTGTTCAGACACACAGCCAACTAAAATTCTAACTATGTCCGGCTTTATCTGGATGCCTAGCAATCCAACCTACACTTATAATACTGAATCAACTGAAATCTGAATGAGTGAAATTGAATTCTGAAGTACCACAGACAATACCACCAATTTTATTAATATACTAAGGACCCGCCCTGGCTTCACTCAAGTGCAATTTACATAATGTGAAGAAGGTATTCTGTTCATAACACATTGTGTCAGTAACATAACAATAAGTACTAGGCTTGCATGATTTTAAGATAGTATTTCATTAGTATTATTAAGTACTTATTTTTGTATATATTTACAAAATATGAACCCTTTGTCCATCTGGAATAATACACCTTTCAAATGGTGAAAGAATTTTTCAAATAGGAGCTTTGGTTCCGGGAATTACCCTCCACATAATACTCAAACTCACAAAATTCAGACTCTCGCTTTATAATATTAGTATATCGTCGGTCAGAGTCACTACTGGAACATCTCTAAAATGTTGTGTTTTGGACTAAGTATGCAGAATGATATTACAGTTGATTTTTTATCATTCTGCATACTTAGTCCAAAACACAAAATTTTTGAGATGTTCCAGTAATGACTCCGACCGACGATATATTACCTTTGATCTATGATAGGAATATTTAGTCTTATCTTGGTTCCTATGAACTCAGTTTTTTTTAATGTGCAGATATTCAACTCTGACTATCTCCTTATCAACATGTAATATAGGTATAGATTCAAATAGTTATATTATTGTAGTAAATATTTGTATGATAAATGTTAATTATTGATTTAAGTTGACTTTTATACCTTTCTTCTCACAGCATTTGTACCAACGGTAGCTCACTGCTATTAATAAACTGTAGTGTGTGTTTGGAGCTAACATAAACTTAGCAAGCAACTGTCGGTGGACACCACCCTTAATACTAGGCGCTTTAGGTAATAGGAGCAGTTGAGGATTCAAGCTATGTTCTATGTTATAGAGTTTGGTTTCTGCACTTAGTCCATCAAATCGACCATTGTGCTTGGGCCATTTGGTGGTTATTCCAACCAGCCCACTGGGTCCAGAAGTTAATTATAGCTTCTGGTCTGTTTAGAATGTCTGTGAATAATCAGGGTGACCCGAGGGTTTCTGTTCTACTCTGGGTGACGCCTGTGCATTCAAAGAGCACGTGCGCGACGGTTTCCTCAGCCTCCATGCACGCCCTGCACAGAAGACTCTGTTATGTCACTTCCACATGTTATGCCTAATGTGTGGAAGTGTTTGTTTAGCAAGCAGTGTCCCGTGATGAACGGGGACCCGTTACCAGGCGCAGGCCGCTCCTATCCAGGCGTAATAAACGCCTGGTCAGCCTGCTATTTAAGGATGGCATAGCTTCCTTGGAGTGCCTGCAGCCCGGTGTCGAGGTCCACCAGATCCCCGCTTGTGTGTGGGTGAACTCCTGTAGCCACCTGCGTATTTGGTTGAAGGCTAGGCGAGTACGATAGGCTCGGGTCCACAGACTGCCGTGCTGGACCCTCGTCTAGCAAGTTCGTTAGCTGCGTCTTTACCTAGCGATCCGCTGTGTCCTTTTATCCATTGCAGTGTCACCGTCTTCCGACTAGATACCGTTATTTGTTCTAGTGCATTGTGACATTCTAGTGTTAGCTTCGAGGATATTTATTTTTTCCGTAGGGATTGGAGAACTGAGGCGTTGTCAGAGTGTATATGTATGTGGGTGTCCGTAACCCTCCGGGCTTCAAGATTCAAGCTAAGATAAGGATTTGATTTTATTGGCAAAATTGCAAATCTTTGCATCACCATCACATCATCATCGCATTGGGTTAAATTTTAAGTAATCTTGAATTTTTACATACCGTCTATAACTTAAACACAACTACTTTAATGTTGCAATATTTTTATTAAAAAATCAGGCAATGTAGGTGCTAATCATGTGCTTAATGCTCTGTGTAAGAGACTTGACTTACTATTCACCGGTCTTTCACACTGTCTCCTCTCGGCTTCCTTAAAAGCTAATTGATCTTTCTCTAACGTGAGTGTAGGACATTCAACATTTTTTTGTCATGTTAGCTCTCTTAAATTGGTTAGTGCATATCAAGTCAAGTCATACACATAAAAATACATAAACATAAAATCAGATTAAACAAAAATATTTGTACATACAAATAGTAATGACGACTTAGCTACATTATTTTTAAGAAGCTTTGCTTTTTCCCACTGCTAATGCAACTGGATACAGCAGTGCTATTCTGTAACCATCTCACCGTGAAAACTTAGGTGAAGTGAGCGTGGAGTGAGCTGTCATTCCACAGGGATTGACACTATTGACAGCTCACTTCACCCAAGTTTTCACGGTGAGATGTTTACAGAATAGCATGGCTGGATTAGTAAAAATAGAAGATCACCACTAACCCTCCACTGCCCAGTAATTAGGTTGGTAGGTCAGACAGTTGCCATTCTAGGATAAAATTAATATTACAGCAGCATCAATAGGTAGTCTGCAGGTTGACCTGACCTAGTTAAGAAAAGGGAAATATCAACAATGAAAATATATAATTTTAATTATATTTTGAGTCATTGTCGCCGTTTGCTTGTTGAGTAAACAAACAAATAAACGAATTGAAAACGTCATATTTAGGGAATGTTAACATGAAATGACATACTTTCATAGGCATTTTTATCTGATAGTATACTTATTTATAACTATGGAGTATAGAATGGACTACGTTTTACATATAATGAAAATTATTACTTGTATTAAACACTTGTGCTTGTTGGTAAACATGGCCGCCTCATTCAAGTAGTTGACAGTTTTCAACCTGGTACTACAAAAATCTGAAATAGTTTAACGTTTATATAATACTAGCTGCCCCGACAATGTCCTGTCCAAATTTCAACAGTTCATTCACAAAAGGTTGATCAGTCATTCCCCAATTTGAAGATTTTCCAGTAAACGTTTCCACTTTTTCTCCATAAGAACCTGATTCAGAATGTTATGAATATTAAAATAAAAAAATTGGCAAATTGGTCCAACAGCTTTCAAGTGATGTGCCTAGAACAGCATTTCATTTTATTACCAGTATACAAGGTGATCCTTTCGATATCTCATAACTTTTTTTTTTCTTTTTTTTTTTCAAAATAATTCGCGGATTATTAAAAAGAAAAAAATTCAAGCTTTTGTTATTTATATTATCATTAAAAATATATTTGAAAACGCACTTTCTTAGCTTTAAATATGAATTATTGGTTTGAATGAAAATGACTGAATGAAACGAAAACTAGAATCAATTCAATTTTTTGTAAACTTTGACGTTCAAAAGTGCCTTACAAGGGCCTATTTGAAATAAATGATTTGACTTTGACTTTGAATGATTTACTGGTATTTATCAATTATCAAGCTAGTGTTATGAAATCTTAAACAAACAAAAAATATTATGTGCCAGTTGATTCTTTGACATGGTCTCATTAATACCCTAGAGTTAAGGGATATCAATAGGAACGTCTTGTATAGGTTGAAGCAAGAGCTTAATTCAATATGAAGTGATAGAGACTTTCATTGCCTCTGCATTCGTTAAATCATTTTTACACATACATGATACAAAATCATTTGTGTTGCCATCTAAACCATCTTAAGCTTCCATAGGGTCAAATTACCTGGTGATGTATTCGTTTTAAGCACATTTATGAATTAATAAATTGCTATTTTCATGTCTTTGTCACTGAAATTGAATTTTTCATCAGTGGTATTTACTCCAGTTCATAAGTGTGGGGTTTTGTAGGTTTTAAGACAATAATGAGGAGTACACAATGAAGGAGATGGTAGGAGGCTGCTGCGTGTGCTCTGACGAGCGCGGTTGGCCCGACAACCCGCTTGTCTACTGTGACGGAAATGGCTGCACGGTCGCGGTCCATCAAGGTATTTCTACTAGAGCATACCCAACTGCTGATGCCTATGCAGGTTACCGCCTAGTTGTGGCATCAGCGTCTTAACACTCTAGTACCTTTTCTAAATTTTGTTATTTTAATAATATATTGATAAAAGTATTACAATGTTTACTTTTGTAGCTTTTGCATTAATTATAGCTTTTACTGAGAAATTCAATATATTTTCAGCTTGCTACGGCATAGTGACAGTACCAACAGGACCATGGTATTGTCGAAAATGTGAAAGTCCGGATACTAAAAACAAGGTTGTAAGTACAGCGGTTCATGCATGATACAGGTTGTTGGTATATTCTGTATTTTGATGTCATGTTGTTTTACTTCAAATGTTTTGGATTTAAGACTGTCAATAACAAAAAAGTTAAAAACAATCTTGTTCCACCGTTATCAGTTTCATTGAGTAAGAGTTGTTCAGTATCACAGGCAGCGTCAATCCCTTTAGTAGAACGAACAGCAGCCTGTATAATATCCAGTACCCTTATTGCAGAACACAATCGAAATGTCAATCACTTCCCTTTACACATTCAATAATATCCTTGCATTATTTTTGCTTTCGAATTTTTTGATGAAGCGCTACACTCTGGGTGACCATGCCAGCCTCATGAGGTCAAACATATGATAGATAGCACAATTGTTAGCTTGTAGTATGTTGTATTGTATGTATTATAAATATTAAAGGGATTGCGAGTGTGTTACACAATAGGGGTGTAGTTTGCACTGTTTCTTTTGTTTAACTGGGGTGTTATACTAATATGAACTGCTTGATATTTCAGCGCTGTGAGCTATGCCCGTCCAAGTCGGGTGCTCTGAAGCGGTCGGACACGGGAGGATGGGCGCATGTCGTCTGCGCCCTTTACATACCAGAGGTCCGCTTCGGCAATGTCACATCTATGGAACCGATCGTGTTGCGTCTCATACCACCAGAGAGATACAATAAGGTAAGAACCACCACCTACAAACCCTACCAATGTCCAATCAGCATTCAAGGCAAGAGTGAACCAGCATCTTTTGGGCACACTTGGTCCATCGTAGACCTAATCCATCCCTTTCCATCAGGCGAGATCGAAGAGCAGGTCCTTTAGGTAATAAGGTAAAAAAAGTAAAGTTATAACTATATTTTATCACTCACAACTGTTTTTAGCAGTGGTGTGACCGTCAGACTGCCAAATCATAGGTCTCGAGTTCGAACCCAAGAGACCTCTGACTTTTCGGATTCATGTGCGTATTGTATAATTATCACTTGCTTCAAAAACGGTGAAGGAAAACGTGAGGAAACCGACATGCCTGAGAAATATTTCTCGACGGCATGTGAAGCCAAGTCAGAGGCCCATGGGCGGCTTTATAACTCTGACACCAGGTTAGTCACTAACCACACGAAAAGAAGACAGTTTAAAAAAAAAAAATTTTCACAAAATTTGGTAACCAGGGATTAAAGCAGAGAAGAGAGATGTCTTGTAAAACCAATAGAGGAATAGAGGGGGTGCATAATGCTATGATTTCAACAGCGATCCGCTGAATTCTACAATGACAAGAGATCTCCTCTTCACTTTTGTGAAAACCTGCCCTCAATATAAACAAAGAATTACTCAGTATTCCATCAGTTCTTTTGTTAGGACCCCTCAGTTTTTTTATTGTATGTGTAACTATAATTAATTAAATGAACATTTTCCAGACCTGCTACATATGCCAAGATTTGGGCAAGACACACCGAGCCAATGCTGGGGCATGCATGCAGTGCAACAAAACTGGTGAGTTTAGATTTTTATCACTCTTTTTACTGCAGAAACTTCATGGAGTATGTTTGCTGCGATTCTTCGATAACTTATACATGTTGTAAGCTTGAGTGGGGCTCAGATTGCAGCAAATTTATGTGAGTCACTTACAATAGAAGGCTTGAGAGGTAGTCCAACCTACCAACAGATTATCTACATCAGGAATATGTCAACTATTTTGATTACCTAAGGGTGGTTTTATTATAAAGAAACTATTATATGAAACATGGCCAATTAAAACTTACTTCAATACTGTTTTGGTAATATAAAAATTTAGTAAAAAGAACACTGGCGTCATGTAGGTGTGTTATACACAAATGTACACCTCTGCCTACCTGGCTTGTTGCGTGACGTGCTTTACACGGCTTCTTCATTCATTTCAAACATATTGTCTTTCACTTATTATCACCAGCCCTGTAAAATATAATTAACAAATTGTATACAACAGGACATGTCGCTTTATCCGGGTTGTTTTTTACAAGGTTGCAAGCAACAGTTTCACGTGACTTGTGCGCAAGGCCTTGGCCTGCTATGCGAGGAAGCAGGCAACTATCTGGACAACGTAAAGTACTGCGGGTACTGCCAACACCATTACAGTAAACTGGTTAGTTCGAATTGTATTTTTCCTTTTCTGTCCTCTTAAATTATCACAGATATCAATAAAGAAGTGATTATGGAATTACTGTCACAACATTTGAAGTACGGGAGTGATGAAGCAATGCTGCAAATTTTTTGTACCTTTTTTAATTAATTGGTATGGTATTTATAATATGTCCGGAACATAAGATGTGTAACTATGTATGTTTGTTGTGATGTGTCGCTTTAGGCCCGCTTGCACTACAAACATTAAATACATATTGGTCGTCTAAGTGCTTGTTAAATCGATTTAGACCATCGATTTAAGTACAACACTTGAAAAATACTGGTATTCAGCTGCATCCGGTTTGACTGGAAGCCGACCTCAACATAGTTGGGAAAAGGCTAGGCAGATATACTTGAACCTGAAATTAAAATTAGGTGTACCTTTTTGCTTAATTTGCAAGATGTGGCCAATCGTACCTACCATTTTTATGTCAATTGCACAAGATAATTTTAGAACTGTCGCTGTACACTTCTTTTAGATCATGTCTGTGTTCACATTTACTGCCATTTAGATTTATGTTCACACCGTGACAGTCTTCGAGTCTAAAGACTGGCGCCTATTGCGGGATGGAGGTCGCGATATACTGGAACAGTAAGAATTTACGCTGACATTTCATGCATTAAACTTTTTTGGTAATTTAATTGTAACATACATACATAAATGTATTGTTTTCGGTAACATAAGTAATGCGCGCCAGCATTTAGATCACTTCGGTCATAAGAGCTGATTATTGTGTTGAGTACGCGTTATAGTGTTTAACATTTTCACTTTGTCATTTTGTTATCATGTCGGCTACTGCACCTAATTATTGCGTTACGTCGCCACTAATTTGTGCATGATAATTGATTTATTCATTCATTATCATTTTTTTAGTTCACCAATCATGATGTCACCATCATCGCCAAGGTACTAAAACCATTACTAAAACCATTTCATTTTATAAACGCAATAGGCTAGTTGACAGTTTTTGAGAGACCAATTAGTAATGTTCCTTGTGGTTTATATTCCTCTAAATATGAATATTTAACATTATCAGAACAAATTTCTAATTTTTAAAACGCAATTTAATTTTGGTTGCCAAACGGCGACTGACAGTGCGGCTTGTAGTCCATACTTTTTCCCCCGTAAAATCCCCCTTTTTCACAGTGCTATCTGCACACAAACTTCATTTATTAAGTACTTCTGTCGGAATATTATAGTATTCGAGATATTCTTAATTAAAAAGGTTTGAATATAAAAAATAATATTCAAAGCAGCCAAATAATGTTTTGTGTCTTATGTTAGACGAATTCCATTCCCTAATTGTGAATGTAGTTACCTGAGAATAAGAGAGAGACTTATACTACTAATTTAGTAGATTAGTGAAAAGGCCTACATTGTGCGAGAGGGACACTACCAATCAGTGTTGTTCGTTTCAAGATCATTATTTTCGGACGTCTATCGGTAAAGCAAAAGAAAAGTATGTCTGAAGCATAAAGTTTGATTCTATTTTCAATTCGAAAGTAGCAGTCAAGTATATAAAATGACGTAGCGCGCTCTGATTCGCGCTCTGTGTCACGTGATTATTGGCTTTATCTTCACACAATTATTTCGCAAAAATATTAATTAATCTAAAATAATTACCAAAATCAAATTGATTTTTGATATTTTTAGTCCAGAACCAAAACAAAATTGTTAAGATATTATTATTCTTACTGTCAACTAACCTATTGGAAGTCATTTCTATAGAGTAGAGTAGAGTAGTGTACATTTCTAACTGACCATAACTAAAGGTTTATCAATTATTGAATAAAAATATCCTGTTTCGTAGCGGTTTAGCGCGAACTCGTTATAATTTGACACCGACATTATTGCCGGCGTTAATGAGCGGTGTGTGATACGGTTACGAACGTTGACTGTGCAGAAAAAGGGCGGTAACGTAAAGACCATCCCGCCGTACAAGCCGGTGTCGCACG
Source organism: Agrochola circellaris (assembly GCA_914767755.1). NCBI lineage: Eukaryota > Metazoa > Arthropoda > Insecta > Lepidoptera > Noctuidae > Agrochola > Agrochola circellaris. Next base: position 18,248,979 of record OU611840.1, on the reverse strand, counting down.
ACAGTCAGTCGAGCGACTCGAGCTGCGAGAAGGAAGGCGAACCCTCATGCTCACCCAAGGCTAGCGGCGGCGCCACGCCGACGCATGCCGGCAAGTCCAAAGGGGTACGTACGTCTCATGCCTGTAGCACAGCCGCCCAATCTATGTATTTATAGCTCCCACCATCTGCCATTCAACCCATTATTATTATAGTTTATGGTTTTATGCTTTTGCTTCCTAGAATCACCGTTCTAGTTCTAGTTGACAATACTAGCCCAAAACTGCTTCACCTTTGTTCCTCGAAAATGAAAAATGAATGAAATGAAATGACTAAGTGAATGAAAAAATCCATGACAAATATTGGAACAGATTTAAGTTATCGTATTCTAATCAACCCAATTTGAAGTCCGTTAATAACAGGGTACTTTTTATTGAATTAAATAATAATTATATATTTTTTCCGTTTATGGTATGTGGCATACTTGTAACAAGATAGTATCGCAATAACTTATAGTGGTTATTAAAATATCGCACCCCTAGATAAAAACCCCACTAACTCAAAAAGTACGAGTTTCGAGTTAGTGGCTTTATCGAATTCCTAACTCGAACACCTATACATCAATCGACATTTCTGAAAAATTTGATTTTTTGAGTTGCCAGAGTCTTCATCTAGGGGTGCGATATGTGCAATTAATTATTTATTATTATTTATGTAACATAACACAATATTATGGGTATTTTAAGTTAATGTTGCTAATAACTATGAAGTTGGCTAAATAGTGCTTTGATTGTATGTTTTTATTCGTAGCCGGGGCGCAAGTCATCATCACATGCGACCAGCACAGTGGTGTCGGGGTCAGGGAAGAGCACCCCGAACTCGTCGAAGACTCCCAATCCGGCTCAGCCTATGGGTGAGTACATTTATTGCTTACTTTATGCTATCCACACAGGAAAAATGCTAGATGGCCGCCACACTTGTTCACATGTTCACTCGAACACAGGAATATGGCCGCCAATTCTTTTGGCATAAATATTTTTAAACAATTGTAAACATGTTAATGGCATAGTTTAGGCGTCGTATTTCGATATTTGTTTTTTAAAATAACTAATAAAAATGCGTTGGTAAAAATAGCTATCAAAACCGTTATTTCACGTTGCGCGTTATCAAAAAACAGGTTTTAACAGAAGCTAGATATGAAAATAGTATCCAAATCATTGATAAACATGAATGCTTTATTAACATGAACATATTCTTTACCCACAAAAAAGACACGTTTAATGAACTGCTATTCATAATAACTGTACAGTTTTCCCCGTTTGTGCTTGTTTTTATCTAACATATCCTCTTAATTAGGTTAAACAGTTAACTCAATGAAGAATTGATAATATTGCTTTTGTTATATTTTGTGCATGAAATATGGATATTCCAAATCATGCATAAACTAATCTTCTCAAGCAGATGCCTGGCCCTGTATGCCTATGTTTCTAATAGTCAGGGTGAAGATACTAACGTATCTTGGGGCAGTTTTTAGGAAGACCACTGTTTGACTTGCGGTCGCAGTGTGTGTTTGCTGCCTTTATTGAAACCCACGGGAATACCAACAGTTCCAACCCTGAGGTTTAAAATAATATAAAACAATATGTATAATATACACAACAAAATTTATTAGTATCTAAATCAGAAACATTTTGGTAGTTAAGAAAGAATACAAATGTTTATTGGTAATAAAACTAATTGGAACCGTATTTTTTTTCGCTCGCTGCCACCAGATATGTCACAAGACGGCACAGAGTGCACGGGCCCTGTCCTACGAAAACACAAGTCTTCCGAGAAAAGTTTGTTTCGTATGTCGTAGACCTTTGTCGCATGCTAGCTCGTATGTCGATGTGGCTTATACTGTTCTTGGAGTAGGATTTATAAGGAATAGTTCCCTGCTTAATTCTGAAGGTGTAGAAATCAAAGAGGAGTCGGTTTTTGAAAAAGTTTAAAATTTCGCTACTTATTTCATGGGACTGTGTATGTGTTTGTTTCTATGCAGGTATTTAAATAAGGACCCTTACAAAACGGTCATGAAAAAAATCAGATGACCATATTTGTAATACTTGTCACAACATAAGATACACACCGCAATGTTGCTTTAAGGCTGGATCGATTACAATCGCGTGTAACTGAATAAAACAAAATATATCGATAATGTTTTTGGTGCCATTTCTATTAATTATTAAGTACTAGATGCCCGGTGAACTTCGTATCACGTGAGATCGATTGGCAAACAAAACAAAAATATCGAATTGGTAAAGCTATTTTCTAGTTTTTGCAATTGATTTAAATAAATATATCTCGCAGTAAGGTGGTTGGAGACGTGATATAGTTATATCCCTAGGGATATAGCTATATACCGTAATATAGTTACATGAAAGCGGTTCATAGCGGTCGGAGTGCCTTAATTTTGTTACTGCGAGCAATTTCTACTTAGCGCTCGTCGGCCGCTGCCGCGGCACCGCTCGCTTCGCTCGGTCGCCTCTCGCCGACCAAATAGTTATATTACTAGATCGTAGTCGTATCATAGTTATATTCCTAGTAAGATAGTTATGAACAGCTTTCATATAACTATATTACGGTATATAGCTATATCTCAAGGGATATAACTATATCACGGCATTAAACATCTTACTGCGACATAGATATAAATTCCATTACAGGCAAGAAGCTACTCTTTATAAATCCATAATCCTTTTACATGCAAGCTCTACAATAATACAGAATAATGTTGTGATATTAGCGCTCCTTTAGCGTTTATGTAGAAGCAATAAGATTGAGCAGTTGCTTTCGGTTTTTCGGTAATTTGATTTCGATAAGTAGTTACAAAATAGGTAAGTGATGGACCCCCGTATACAGAAAGCCTAGTTAAGTTTCTGATCTGTTAACTAGCTGACGTATCTCATGTTAGCTGTGATTGGTTAGCCAAAATGTCAGCAACCAACCAAATCACTTGACAAGAGATTTGACAGTCGATCAAATTGAGTAGGCTTTCAGAATACGTGGGAGGAGAGGAGTGTGATATATTTTGCTTGTTTTTTTAATTACATTAAGGGTATATGTTTTCGTTATGCATGTATACGTGTACGTAAAGGTAATTAGATGTCGTTAAGAGTAAAGGTTTGAGGTTTGGAGAATGATTCATGAGTGATTTTGTATAAGTTAGTAAAAGTTTTTTTGCGTACAGATTCTGGTTACAGTTTTTTTGTATACAATTTCCTTTAAAATCCCCCATTTTATTTTTCTGTTTTGTTTATGTGACAGTCTACCTCAGATCCAACCATCCTTTTAAGTTCACACCATTCCTTTCGCTTGCCCTTATTTATAAGAATTCGTAGTCACAGTATATGACCATGATACTTAGGTGGCAAATTACACCATTCGTCAGACAAGAAAAAACCATCGCCGTCTCGTCGTGGCTCGTCGGCCGGGGACGGGGGCTCAGGCAGCAAGAGTAGCACCCCAGCACCTTCACCGCAGCATAGCATGGAATCCACATCTACACAGTCCGCTAAAGGTATGCGTATTAACTGGTCTATTGACAGTTGTGCCGATGAGACATCTCCCTTGGATGGTATCTAAAGGTTATATTCAGGGTAGCCAAATTGAGATGGAAATTAAGGTTCCTACATTAATATTTGCAGCTACATGAGGCCACGCCTAACTTGGAGTTATGTCTACCCATACTCTGATTTTGAAAAAAAAAATTCTAATCGCTTCAGTCTGTAAGAAAAACTTCTTGTTTTATTTTCGTTTTCAATCGATCCCGCAAACTACTGGAAACACTGAGGACTGAATCCCAATTCATAAACAACTTCTTCAATATGGCCCATCTTAAATTACCACCCTGTTTAACTGTATCTATCACCTTCTTTAATTAGAATATTCCAAATTTAGATTCTAAAGAGTATCTATCCGGTCCATTATTTATCAAAGAATTTGACTCTCCTCTCTTTGCCCCTCGGCAGAAACACTACTTATTCTTATCTTGATGTGACACCTCTCATGTTTAAGTTACTCCTCTGATATAATTGCTTATCTTAATTATTTGTCTGTCTGTCTCAAATAAGGCCACAAACTGCGTCTATGAAAACCATATAAGTATCAAAGTTTAAAAGGATGCCGAGGCCATATACAGGGTCAATATCTAAACATAGATTTTTTTATTTTGTCCTATTTAGAGATTGATGCCCATCACGTTTGCTTGGTTTCGCGTGGTCAAAACAACATCGTAATATAAGTCAATGATCATTTCGGGATATTAATCCTAACTAATATTAGAAATGCGAAAGTGAGTTTGTTTGTTACGCTATCACGCTAAAATGGCAGAACAGATTTGCATGAAATTAGGCACATGGGTAGAACCATGACCTGGGGAAGGATTTCCACGGGATCGAAACTTATGCGGGTGCGAAGGGCGCAGCTAGTTATTGAAATTTTTGCCCGCTTGCCCAAATCACTAAATGCGTTTAGCGGTAAATGTTTTTCTAACATTTTGCTGACTCTGTCATAGATGTAACGATTGACAGAAACAGAGCGATTTATTAAATAATTTTAGCGGTAAACGTATTTAGCTATTCGTGGTGCAAGCGGGCAATACGGTCATAGAAACTAAACATGTATTTTTTAATCTATCGCAATATTTACTAGTTTTATTCAATAATTTGTGACAATCAAGTTTTAATTCTTATATCTTCTGAAACATCTACTATACATTGTAACAGCGAATCAATCTTCACGCCTCCCTTTTAAGATCTAGACCAAATTCGGATAGCTCATCTAAAGAGGTGCCATTAAGAATATGAATAAAAAATCTCGACTTATTAAAAAATTATGCAACAACGCGAAATTTCGCGGGTATTCTGGTTACATACATTTCAAATCTTCCTGAAAATTGTTACAGCCTCAGGCAGCTCAACTCCAGTGGCCGGACCATCTAAGGTCTCGCCACCAGCGGCGTCGCCCAGTACCAGCAAGCAACCAGTGGAATCAGTAGGAGTCATCAGCTCGGTGGCACAGGCCGTGGCCTCCGTGTCTACCATCACCACCAACCCGACTAGGTAAGGAACGACGGTCTTTACTTTACTTCTTGTGAATGATATCTTGTCCAGCGAGCTACTGTCACTATTCCAACTCTGTTGCCAAGCAGCATGGTCTAAAAGGTATCAGTGCCCTGTGTAATGAGACTTTACAAATTTGTCTCTGGTATGGCAACGTTCCTGAGCTGAAGACCAATTCCCATATTCGAAATGTAGTCGCAATCTTATCTCGGTGACAATCAGTGACAAAAACTTGTCAGAAATGTGGATATTTTTGACAGATTTGAGTGTGGTTTGCGAACGTTAATAAACATCCGCGAATTGCCCTCTGATATTTTAGGTATCAATAGCCCGCGGTGACCACTTACAATCATACTGGTCCACGTATTTTTCTTTCAGTGATACAATAAAAAACTTAATTTTGGTAATAAATAGTACATTTCTTTGTCCAGCACTCCAGTGCCTGCTTCAGTGGTGCAAGTCCCGACTTCAAAGCCGACATACCAAGAGTCTGTGATTATAAACACAGATCAGGTGGAAACCAAACAAACTAAGAAGAGGAAGGCCATCGCTGCAGCTAATAACATGAACGCGCCGGTCGACTACACATCTAATACGCCTCCTAATTCTGGGGTAGGAAGGCTTAAAATTACTTTTATTTTGCATAATATGGGCCAGGGTAATCTGTCGGTCGATTCTGTAAAAATATCAACGTGAAACTTAGGTGAAGTGAGCTGTCATTGTCACAAATCGACCGGCAGGATGCTAGGGATTAACACTATTGACAGCTTGATTATAAGAACGGTTTCTACTATACTACTGTCGATCTTGGAAGACTGGCAGATTTTTATGACTGATCAGCTATCAGTCATAAAAAAGTTTCATAAGTACCTATTTTACGTTACCATCGTTTTATTTCGATGAGATAACAATAAATATTTAAACCGTCTTATCTGTCTATATATAAAAATCAATTGCCGTGCGTTAGTCTCCTAAAAACTCCAAAATGGCTCGACCGATTTGTTTAAGAAAAAATAAAGTAAGGAAAAACCCAAACGAACAGCCGAGAAATTTGAAACATGGTATTAAGTTCATCGAGTCATCTAAATAAATAAATAAAAATTAGAACTAAGTATACAATGATTAACTTAAAATCCTCTGCTCTACCATCCGCCAGAGTGCGCTAGTTCCACGGTAATACAAATGTGCATAAAATTGTAGTTTATTTGGTTTTGTTATACCTGATTATTTTTCATTTGAGCTAGACTAGGTTATTTGAAAAGTAAATAGACATAATAGAATAAGAAAAAGTAACAATTTTCATTTAAAATCATTTAGGCGGGAGAAGGCACTTCTCAGGGGAGTGGCGTATGGGAAGCCACGCACATACCAGCCGATGTTCCGCTGGAATCCGTTGACAAAATTATTAAAAAGGTATCTCCATTGCTGTCCTCATTTATCATTTACATTGCCGTTTATTCTGAATCGCATATAGTTGTCAAATATTTCGCTGTTTTGATTAATTTGGCAATATAACTGTATGGAAATAAGAAATGCGGCCAACTAGCGAACTAGAATATTCATAATGCATTGCAATTATAACTGAATTGGATTTTGTAACCGTTTTAGGTGTAAAATAGTATATTATGTAATTAGTGAATAAAGGACGGATTTAAAGCGAGGGCCATAGATGAATCACGAGCAAGTGAAGGATTCTAACGACGACATGACGATTGAATCACGAGCGTATCAACAGAGTAGTGAGTGATTCAAGTGTTAGAATACTGAGCAACGGGAGTAATTCATGGCCCTCGATATACATCCGTTTTATTCATGTAAAAAAAGCTTTTATACCATCCCCCCTCTGGGAATAGTATAAAAGCTTTTTTTACATCTAAAACTAAATATTCGGTGTTACGATATTAATTATTGCATTTCATAATCAATATTTTAGTTCACTAGTTAGCCACATTTCATATTTCCATACAGTAATAATGCCAAATTAATCAAAACAAGTAAATATTTGACAGGTATTTGCGACATTGCCAACTTATAGGATAAGCCCTCTTAACTCCTTGCGTGTCATAGTAACTTGGTAGTCTGTAGATAAACGTTCCACAGTGGCTGTACTCCATTAGATATTCATAACTAGTTTAAAATATATAATTTAGTGTAAAAGAGTTAATTACGCATTTTATTTCATACTGACTTTGTATAAAAAGTGTACTCAGTATATCTTGGTAAACACCGGATTTCAAAGCTTCAAGTTAATTTAGTTACATGCTATTGTGAACAAATCCTAAGGGATCTCTCGCACTGGTCGACGACGACCACGACCAGTGGTCGCAGCGACCAGGTCAATTATAGAAACCGAAATGAATCACGCACTTGGTCGCAACGGCCAACTACTCGCAGACCATACAAGACTAGACGGTCACGACTGCCCGGAGTCGTGGCCGTCTGTCTAGTGCGCGAGATCCCTTGGCTATTCTTCTTTAATTTTACCAAACTCAGAAATATAGATATATATTTGTGTATATAGATATTTGCAAGTGACTAAATGAACTGCTTGTGTTTAAAAGTTCTGTTTTAACACTATGTACCAATTAACCTGCAAACTAAAATATACGAGAGCCCGCTTGCACCACAAATCCACTATATGCATTTAATGCTAAACATATTTAAAACATCGCTCTGTTGCTGTCAATCGTTTGAACATGACAGAGACAGAGATGTTTTAAATTCGAGTCCATAATATCTCCGCTCAAATTGACTTCTTGTCTCGCTCGCATGATACTGCTCGCGGACTGAACGGGCGGGTAGAATGTTACAAAGCGCCAAAAGCTTAGGTAATTTCTTTTTACGGCAAAAATAATGGTAATTAAAAAAAAATACAGCATAGTATCTGCTTTATTTTATAGTTCAGTTATGATGCAAAGTTTTATGATCTAATTTGAAGTTTTTTTTTTAATACCAGCGGTTTATTGTTCGGTTTGCATGAAACTTTGGAAATTTCTTTACCATATAATTATTTGAAAATTAATGCAGCTGTGTTTTCGATATAACGGAGGATCATGCTAAGCGATTTGAGGTATTGAGCACTAAATGTATTTAGTGAGTGGTGCAATCGAGCCTGATTGAAATTTTCTAGAATTTCGTTTCTATGATGTAACTCTAATGTGGTTATTACATACACAGGCTAAAACTGAGGGTCTGGAAGCGATTCCTGTGCCCACATCCCACTTCGCGAGCGTGAGCCCCGCTCCGCCACCTCCGCCGCCACCGCCCGCTCACAGCCCGGCTTCTAACCCAAGCCCTAGGTATGTGTTAGTACCTTTTTATTCATAACATCCATATTAATCTACATAACATATATATTATAACGAGAAAATATTTTTAATTTGTGTATGTTTGTTTGTAATAAATAAACTCAAAAACACCTGTACCCATTTAAAAAATTCTTTCACCCGTAGAATGCTATATTATCACAAAGTAATATACCTTATAATTTATAAAGATATCACATAGGCGAAGTCGCTGGCGGAAGTTAGTATATTATAAATATGAACTCTCTGACTGTATGCCCTTCCTTAACGACTGAACGGATTTTGAAGAAATTTGCCACACAGGTAGATTATGACCTGAGTTAGGACAGAGGATACTTTTTTATCCCTGTACGATCTCGTGGGATAATTTCTGACCTCCACGCAGCCGACCAAACCGAGACTGGGCCACTTATGCAAATAGTTGCATCGAAAAATGAAAAGAATTTGGGGATTTATCCAGCATAAACTAACATAATAACATACTTATTAAGAGGCTTACAACAGCTAAAGCGCGGTCACTGTCGGACTGCATAGAAATGAAAGAGAAGCGCGATGACGCGACGCAGGTAAAAATCTATTGATTGGACTGAAAAATTAAAACGATATTACGCTAATATGTTGCTTGTAGAATAATCTGACAAAAAATCAGAATGATTATATATATATTATTATGATTTTTAAACGTTAAAAGATCTTTTTAGAAGTATCTTCATGATTTTTTCTTATCGTATCAAATAAGTTGTATTATGTTTTCAACACACTATACTACACTCATATATCCTGAATAATATCATATATTTTTCTGATTTTGTTTTGCAGTGGATCATATACTTTTAGGCATTATAAAACTTGCGTTTAGGCACGTTTAGGTCCTGTGGTCCCCTTAATACGGTAATTCTCATTTTACTTCTAAAGTCTCCGTCACGAGCTGCTATATATTTTGTAAATAAAGAACTTCTACTAAGTTACGTAAAGAAACAAATAATCCTAAATTCAATCAACTCAACGTAACACACAGTGAAATTGCTTATATCTGTATATAATCAGACATATACAGGATGGCAGGGACATCGACGCGAAGCCGGTTACCATGGATTCAGTACATGATTCCTAAGCAGGAACAAAAAAAAAACATTAATTTTGACCGCGTAGGTTGCACTTTTCTATGAAACAGCTGTTTCTTTTTTAAATAACCGACGAAAAATTTCAACGCAGGGTGGTTCAGAATGATGTACTGACCCCATGGTAACCGGCTTCGCGTCGATGTCCCTGACACCCTGTATATTATGTTTATAGTTTGTAATAGGTATGTGTATCATTATATATTACTTTTTTTTTTTTTTTTTAATTCCTCAATTTTTCGTAATTGCACCTACCACTATTTGTCTCTCCATCACCCAAAGGTTGACTGGTAGAAAATGCCTATGGCATTAAGTCCGCCTCTGTACATATCTGTGCTTGAAGTATTAAATAAATAAATAAATAAATTGCTCGTTAGTTTCGTATTACGCGTATGTTACTTTGCGTTGATTGAATTTGGAATTATTTGTTTTGCTACGTAACTTAGTCATCATCATCACCATTTCAGCCGAAAGACGTCCACTGCTGGACATTGGCCTCACCCAAATGGGGTGTTTGCCATAATCGCCACGCTTGGCAGGCGGGTTGGCGATCGAAGTATGGTGTTAAAATACATAGAGAACGCTGTTGCCCATTCTCTAGTAAGTCCCTTAGTCGCCTTTTACGAAATCCATGGGAAGAAATGGGTTGCTACTATTCTTTATGTCCGGCACCACACGAACGTAACTTAGTAAAAGTTCTTTATTTACAAAATTGATAGCTTCTCGTGACGGGGACTTTATGTGATGATTTTCACACTACGATCGTGATCGTGCGCAGTTATACAAGCAACCCTTGTGCCGTTGTGTGAAATATTGCCAAAACTTAAAATCGCTTCTGAAATAATCGCCTGTATTCATAACTAGCTTCTGCCCGCAACTTCGTCCGCGTGAAATTTCAGCCCCTGACTCATCGCGTCGCATCACATCGCCCGCACGCGCTGTTACTTCGTTCTCAGTTAGCGTTCTTTCTGACTTTTTTATTTTTGCTCTGATCCTAAGGGTATTAGCGTGATGTTAAATACCTTCCTAAGAATTGGGATAAAAAATGCAAAAAAATGCAAAAAAACCGACTGCTGTTTCCAGAGATTAGCGCGAAAAAACAAACAAAAAAGAAAAACTCTTCAGATTTATTATTAGTTTATAGATATAGGGTACAAAAAGTGATTTCTTTTCCACAGGCATCAGATGCCCAGTCCAATGCCGGGCCCAAGTGGGATGAATCAAGTTTCCAACATACGCTCTCCGTCAAACCCACAGGTCAGTAACAACACATTTACAGCAATTTTCAGTACAATATCAACATATAATATAATAAACATAGCGTCTCGTCTGCATTCCACAAAGGAGTATAACCTGTGTCTACCACACCCACTTTTCGCCGTATTCAAATCCCATGGGTGAGAAAACAAGTCAATTTCCTCATCAAACATTGTCTTACAATTCGCCATCAAGTAACAAAACAAGCTTTGCTTTTTGACGAATGCCTTTGTGTGCTTCAATTATGCTTACCCATTATGTTTTCTCATTAAAAGACGATAAGATTTTTATACAAGATAGTATTAAAAAAAGAAAAAACTTGATTCTCTTCATTTTCATATCACAGCGTCATTCACGTCGCCAGAGGAACAGAAATCCATGCATAAACTTCCCTTTTCCCATAAAAAGAAATGCTTATACCTATGCATGATTCAAAAATACTGAAAGGCGAATGATACTATGCTTAAAGCAGTAAGCCTGTATGAAACTATTATGCAACATTTATAAGTATCCAATAAGTGCTAAGTGTCCGGTTCATCGATGCATATCGCATGCAATCACGGAGTATTGCACAAATGGAAGTGCTGATTCAAACTTGCTTACATGTATACCATGTTTTATGCAAATAAATACTTACTTACTTACTTACTTACGCTGGCGCGGTTTTCATAAACGACCGAATTCTTAAACCCAAGTCCTTTGTAAGTTGTTGTTTAGGCTCATGCTGTCTCAGTCACTTAAGGATGATCGTAAAGATAAAAAGACTTAAAACATCTCAAAACAAACATAAATATGTGAAGAGGACAAACTGAACAGGTAAACCTGCACCAGTTTAACCGGATACTTGATATTTAGTTTCTCGTTTAATGCTAGGATCTGTGGTGACTGGAAGCGTGCAGGTCTTGAGCCCTGTAAAGCATCCACACATAATAAGATGCACACTTTGTGGCACACCACAAAGATTAATATTGAGAACTTTGGTTGGTACGGATTTTAGAACAGAACGTTACGAAATACCTAATAATATTCATTTAACACTTAAACATTTTTTCCTATGAAAGTTACCATTTCTCAACTCGGCGTTTCCCCTAAACGAACCTTCACAATCGAATCCGAAGGCGAATCGAACGGTTGTGAATAGCTGTGCTGATCGGTTAATCACGTACGTTTGAGAATTTGTTGTCCAGTATCGTTACCCCTTAGCACTCCATTTGTAAGTATTCCGTGTAACAGTAGGCGTCCCAGAGCGTACTAATGCGTGGGTTGTGTAGGGCGGCAAGGGCGATCGCGAGGGTCCGGCGTCGCTTCTCGTGTCGGTGCCACTGCCCTCCACCAGCCACGGACTCAACCTCACCGCGCACTCACAGGTTCATGACTAATGGATGGACGCATAACTGTCGATTGCTAACAACTAAAATCTGTTCACGGTAGCAACGGCCCCACGACACATGTCGTGGAAATTTTGCACGACAAAATCGTTTATTCGTTTAACCTATGAACATAGATATTACAAAAAAAAAACATTTCCTAATTTTTATTTATTTTGCACAATTCGTGCAAAGTCATTTGACACGTGTCGTGCGATCGTGACATTGTGAATAGAATGTAACTTAATTTTTTTTGGATAAAGAGTAGAATTACGTAGTTTCATTTCTTAGATCGAAGCGACAATAGTCCAACGGCTGTAACTAGTTTAATTTCTCCGTTGTGCTATTGTAGTGAACTTACTGCGGCGGGGGCTACTGGGTGTCACCGTACACTTCCGTGCCGGGTCAAGGACGGGCCGTGTTATCAAAAAATATTGATGTGGACGTTTTTGTAAGGAGTCGTTCACACACGTGTGTCCGTGCCGGAACCGGAGCTACAATAAACGCTAACAAAGCCTACGGTCCGGCTGCGTTACTATAACGACACGGATGTGTATTGTCAACCTTAGCTCAGTCGGAGGATTGAAAAGGAATACTAGTAATGTGTACCTACACATTGCTAGTAATCTATCGACATTCGCGTTTTGTTTTTATTCTCATTTCATTGATTTGTCTTTTTGATTTCGTACCCTAAACTGTATACGAAGGACGGTATTTGGTATCATGTGGTTGAAGGCGAGTCTGTAACTAATCATCGGAGAAAGGTCCTGAAACAAAAATGGTAGGTACTATCTCATCATATTTTGGTGTTAATTGAGTAAGTGCAACAATAAATCGTAAGTACTGCACCAGTAGGTAGGAATTTAAATGGTATTTAGGTATATAAGCGTAAAGATAGGGAGCGACAGCCGTAATGACGTAATCATTTGATGACAGTTGTGTGTTCACTCAGACATGCTTTTTACAACTACCTACTAACAATAACCGCTTGCCCGTGTGCGTCGTACCATCAAATTGGGAGATGCATGGTCTCCATACGGCGCAGGCGCAACGAAAGCTTAGCTTGTGCAAATATTGGAGCTGGTAAATTATATTTTATATAACATCCTTCATTTTAAAGTCCTATCGTGAAAGCTTCAGTATACTATTAAAAAAGATAAATGTAGATTTGATTTGATGAAATATTAAAGGTGATGTATTGGTGTAAGTGTTTATGAAATAGACGCAAGCGCAGATGAAATAATGTAATTTTTCTCTGCTAGGTTACAAACGATCTGCCAGGTCCCACGCCACACATATTCCACCAGCCCCAAAAGCAAGTAAGTACAGTATGTTCTATTTTCACGAATTTATTGCTTTCGTAAGATATAGATAGTGAGATCCACGAAGACGCGCCCCACTCTTCTTGTCAAACGGATTACTGTCTATAAGGTCCCATTAAAATAGATGGAAAAACTTTTAGAAATCAGAAAAACGCATTATATCAAGAAAAAAAATCTGCTAACGAAAATACACTATAAATGTTGGTAACACAATGCCATTTATTATTTTAGGTCAAAATAAAATCACTTTAATCAGTGTTTTTTATGCCTGGATATCTTTGGTTAGACGTATTGAACGCTGTGTTAAAATTTGTCCATCTATTTTAAAGGGACCTTATAAATACTGCAAGTGGGTATGAAGAATAGTGGGGAGCGTCTTCGTGGATGGCAATATCTGTAGATAAGGAAGGCCTTTGGCCAGCGGAGGGACACAATGTGGGCAAAAAAAAAACCAGTGGAGAACAGTGAGATTATAAAGGTTCCAATATGCATATTTGCTCGGAACCTTAAAGATGTGATTACTCAGCACACGCACAAAATTAGTAAAAAGGAAGTTGGTTGTAAGTTGGTAAGTTGTTACAACTTCAGTACTAGATACATATCTGTTCTGTTGTCAACAGTACGTGGTCGTGTCGGTACGTAAAATAAATGACGAGCTGACCACCGGAAGTCTTTATTATCACCATATTGTACACTGATCAACTGAAGTGTTACACCACTCGTCAATGGCGTTTTATTAATAATGGAACTGCGACATTCAAACTAAACTCATTCATGTCTTTTTGGCTTATTTGGGACTTTGCTCTTGAATGGTTTAAGATAATATGTTTTATTCATCGATTTACATCGGCCACCGCGTTAAAAGATGATCACGTTTGTGCGTAAGTTATTATCTGTCAGACAACCATTTTTTGACAATATTCCACTACAATATGATTCGCAGTGTGCTTCGTCACACAGATTAGGATTGTCACTTCGTAAAATTGACTGCGTCGCGTCGTTGGCGTTCGCAGTACCGAATCATGAGGTCCTGGATTCGATTCACGGTTCGGCAACGTGTTATCCTCGATGGTCCTAGTTTATCATTTATAACTTGCGGGCACGCCCTTTATGCCTGGAGGCTTTTACTAAGATGTTCAATTTGTTTACGTTTAGTTTTTATTTCTGCCCGAGTATAGTTCTCGATGATTTTGTTTGGTATATTGGCGTGTGCTAGCTAACTTAAGGATAATTATTTAAATTAGGTTAATTATGTTGAATACTATTATATAGATTTTTTTTTTTTTCTTTCTTACTGAACAGACAGCTGTGTTGCTGGGGAGTTTGTTGCGCCACTTCTTCTTCCCAGCTAACGCACTAGAAAGTGGTGAAGGGTGGGCGTTTTGGGGGACAGTCTTATGTAATTTTGACGTTCGAAAAGTGCTGATTCTCAGCCTACTTTAAATAAATGACTTTTGAATGTTGAATTTTTATCGGGTACTTCCATCTGGAATTTCTCAGTAGCAGCCCGGAGTCTGGATTTGTGCCCGGTTGATGGCAATAGGCTCGCCCCCTATTACATGGGACTCACACATAACTGGCGAAATGTGTGTGTAGTATAGGTACACGTCTGCCCAACCTTTCGAAGACTGCGCGTGATGTTATGTCTATGTATTTTTCTTATTGAATGTTGGGTCAACATCGTTCAAACTCAAACCATTTATTTCAAATAAACCAATTACAGGCACTTTTGAATTGTCAAGGGTCGGTCAGTCAGAAAGATGAAGCTAGTTGCCCATTCCAAAGCGTAGTAGGTTCCTATGGAGAAGAACGGGCAAGAAACTCCACGGACACTCTTTTAAATCAAAATATTCTTACAAAATTCGTTTTTATTGTTATGTTGATGCCAATAAATGAATCCGGAGCTTTCTTTCCAAAGAAAAATCTAAAGTTTTACTAACATGAAATAATTTTTTCGTCAGTCTATATCAATAGAAAACTAACCACAGCAAACACTAATAGAATAATTATTCGTTCGATGATAAATGTAATAAAAATACGAGTGTATTTGGCGGCGGCTTTCATTATGGTCTCAAAACCTATGACAGACACCGCCAATTACGGTAATGACAGGTTTAGTACCACACTCCATGCATAATTATTGACATGTCATATGCAATTTTCCTTTGTGCAGTAGTGCGTCAAGCCAGGCCAATGGTTCAATGAAATTATTACGTCAAACGCAGCTGGCGTAATTTCCTTTAGACAAAATGTGGTAGGTCTTCACACTGAAAGGTAGACAAAACTTTTCATGTTTCGTATAATTATTACTTAATTTCGAATAACAGTAGTTTCATTGAAGCAGGGAACGCTTATTGAACATTTCTCTAAGTCTTTTCTTGCTTGTACGTCGATAAAGTTAACAACATAAAATCACGCCTGAATTCCCCATAGGGTAGGGCAGAGGTGTATATCCACATTTCGCCAGTAATATTTAAGTCCCATGTAATAGGAGGCGAGCCTATTGCCATTAACCGGGCTAATCCAGACTCCGGGTAGCTACTGAGAAATTCCTAATGCATAAACCCAAGGACCACACGCTTACAAGCAGTTTCGTTTGCGACTGCTAGACTATCGAGCCAGTCCCTTCGATTTGTTTTTTTATTCCATAGATTATTCTCTCTAATTATAGAGAGAATAATCTCCTGTAATTGTAAAAAGGAACTGAAAATTATTTCAGTTCCTTTTTACAATTGCAGAATGAAGCTATCATAATCTGCTAAACGTTTTTGGAACTACCTAATGTTAGACTAGTAAAAGTACCATGTAACTGCCAAACGAACTTGACTTTCTCAAAAACAGGGGTGTGAATAAAAAATATAAAGAACCCACACACAATGAGCTTGTCTACACAATGTACACAACTGGCACCAACATGGTATAGGGCTGACAATGTAGCCCCTAGACAACACTAGAAAAGTGTAACAATAATAATTTTGTAACGGGTGTCTTGGTTTTTTTCGGCTGTCTATTTAATGATTTGTAGAGCACATTGTTATTATAATTAGCGAGAGCTTGTAGTAAGATACTAAAACACAATTAATTTCGAAAACAAATCCTTAATAAAAGAAACTATCGCTACTGATAACTGTTGTAATTTAATTTACAAGATGTTTTGACTAATTTCGCTAAATCTCCTCTTAGAAAAGTTGCGTGCGTGCCTATCACCCTAGGCCCTAACAAAGATAAATATTGCCATTTTTTACCTGCTCGCAACCCCTGGCCTACCTGCTTCGTATGGTTCAAAGCTTCAAAGTTTTTGACCACATGGAGTCCCTTCATTCATTCAGTCTGAAAGCGACGCTTGGTAACGACACATCTGTCTGTGTTCCTGCAATGATAATATTGATAAAACGCGGTAATCGTAAACTAAAACGAGTAAAAAACAAGTTACGTGTAATGGTGAGTTTACACATGTTTGTGTCAGTGCGAATGTGTATGTATCATTTGTGTAACACGTGTTCTGTTCCCGCGGTTTTGAAGATTCACTCGAGTTCGTAACATGTCAGTTGTTTAGGTATTTACCCGGAGTTTGTGTGTGATTATTATTATGTGTTGCTCTTCGCTAGTTAAACCGAGAACACATTATATTAGAGACTAGAAAGAGAGTTTTGAATAAAAACGGCGAGAATATACAGAATCGGTTTTCGGAATTCTATGAAACTATAGAAGGGAATGGAGGCCCGTGAGTAAAATTTTATTATCAAAGCATGCTAAAGTTATGCTAATAATACATTGTGTTTTACTATCAAAAATTCTTGACTTTAAAAATATAGTCTATTGTTGTTTTAAAGTTATTAAGTTACAGTTACCATGATGTAGATAGAGACCGTACAGAAATAACCACGGCATTTTTCATCCTAACTTATACACTTTATAATGTGAGAGTGTGTTTGTTTGTTACGCTTTCACGCTAAAACGGCTTAACAGATTTCTATGAAATTTGACACATGGCTAGACCATGACCTGGATTAGGACATAGGATACTTTTTATCCCAATAATCCCACGGGATCGAAACATGCTGGTGAAACCGCGGGGCGCACCTACTTGTTTAATATCATTTAACTAAGTGTTTTAAATTAATGATTGTATCACAAACAATCCATACAGTTTCTACAGTCATTGATAAATTGTTAACTTGAATTTATAAATCTACACTAATAAAGGAAAGTTGCTTTTCTGTGTGTGTGTGCGCTTAGTTCTTCTAACTACACAATAGATTTTGCGATTATTTCCATAGTTTTGAGTTTTTATTCCGGTAGATTTATGAGACTCAAATTCACAGCATTTATTTCAATTAAACCATTTAGAGGCACTTTTGAATTGTCAAGGAAATCGGTCACTCTGCAATATGAAGCAAGTTGTCCATTCCAAAGCGTAGTAGGTACCTATGGAGAAGAACGGGCAAGAAACTCCATTGACACTCTTTTAAATAATTATACGTGAGAACGATGTAAAAAAAAGTACACATTAAAAGCACAGAAACCTCTTATTTGATTTCTGTGCATCTGGCACAGAAATCTTTGTTTTGACATGTCGCACCCTTAATATAAATGACACCATCAAACATTGAAGGACTTCAAAACCAGATGCAGCCAGATCGAAATCATATTCAAATATCATTCGTTCATTTAGTCTCGTCTTGTTATGAATGTCAAATAAACCACAATTCGTAGTAATGATGCCACATTGATGTGACCTATTTCATAACATTCGTATAATAAGCTGGAAACGATTTGCTTTTAGCAACGACATACCATTTATAAATTATTTATGATAACCACTTGTTCCGTAAACACATGTTGGGAGACGCGAATATGTTTAATAATATTTGTAAGTAATTCTACAAACTAATTTTCGTTTTATAAATGTAACAAATAATTTATTAGGAGGTCTATACGAATATAAGTTTAATAATTTATGAAAGATAAGAAAAACAAATGATAGATAATCGGGATGACGTTTTTGAAGTCCGTAGGTACACAACTTCTTTACCTACTTGTTAATGGATAATTTTGTTCTCTGATTTAAATATTATGCCTGGTTTATACATCGTTCAGTAAAGCCACCGACACATTACTGTGTCGTGTTGTGTCGTGATGCGGGATACACCAATCAAACGAATCTGTTCCGGACTGCGTAAAATCGCAACGAGTTTCGATTGGCTAACACTTCGTCAGAAGGCTACACGATACAACACAATCATATAAATCCGGCTTAAAAGACATGCCGTATACTACATTATCACAGAAACTTCAACCATTAAAAGGCTTTAAACGAGTTTTAAGTAATTCTTGAGTTTTGAGTGTGGGTTCTGTAATACGGGTCTTGATTCACTGTCGAGCCATCGACCCGAATAAGTAGTAGAAGTGTTTAAAAAAAAATCGCTATCTAGTCATAATTATGATAAATGTTTCTTCCAGCCGGCT
Source organism: Agrochola circellaris (assembly GCA_914767755.1). Taxonomy (NCBI): domain Eukaryota; kingdom Metazoa; phylum Arthropoda; class Insecta; order Lepidoptera; family Noctuidae; genus Agrochola; species Agrochola circellaris. The sequence continues at coordinate 18,230,059 of OU611840.1, read as the reverse complement.
ATGGAAACTGGTATGACAGGGCATTCACCGCACGCTCACCCCGGGCGCTCCTGGGGAGGTCTTAACGTAGCCTACGAGATGCAACAAGATCCCAACAAATCTGGGTAAGTATTACGGCATACCCATGTACCATCGAAGAAGTTCATATCTGACCACCATAAGGACTATTCTTGCTTGCAACGCTCGGCGGCTGTACCACCGGGGTGGTAACAGATGTGGTCATCGTGTTCACGGGATTTTGTTTTGAAAGTGGTTAGATATGAACTTCTTTGATGGTACAGCCAGGGTACTTGATTGATAAGCAAATTAATAATCAATTTAATCATCTTTCTCTTGCCCTTAACCAAATTTATTTGTGGTCGGCGCAACATGGTTTTTTCTTCCATACTTCTCTATTAGTCGTCATCTCGGTAGTCACCCACTTTCTAGCCATATCTTCTTTCATCCATCGTGTCTTTGGTCTTCTTCTTCTCCTGGAGCCACCCACGTTCATAATCATAACTTTACTCACGACATATTTTTAATTTTTCATTATCTACTTAAATAGTCTGTAAATTCAAATCACAACTGTCAGTCGGTATGGACTGCAGCTAATTAATTGAATTGCATCAATCGCTCAACAATGAAGTTCCCTGACTGTTCACAGTATTTTTTCCTGGACGTGTCTTATTTGGTAAGCTGATATGAAAAATCACAAGTTGCGTGTTGATCTTTGTATGAAACATACAAATTTCAGCATAATTTTTTAAAACACTTTGTTCAAAAATTTGTAGAACCATATTTGTTTACTAAATAAAGGCAAGAAAAGGAAAATAAACTTTATGAATACTTATTTTGTAGCTATTTTAAAACTATTTCTACGTATGTATTTTGCTCAGCGAAAAATATGTGTTTAGCGGCGCGTCGATGGTAATTCACTTAATTGTTTATTTCTGAATGCAATACAATATTTAACACTGTTTGGACTAAGAAAATCGTAAATTGTTTTAAGTTTAACTTAAAACAATTTACGATTATAATTCTCAACTCCCAATAATTCATTGTTTATAATAAATTATTTAAAATTCACAAGAATAACTGAAGAGTCCGGCTGGGCGTATCGTAATAAGAATAATATTATTAAGTCCTGTGGCTGTGCCTAATGATAATACTCTACAAACCCATTTCGAAAAAAAAAAACAAATATATACTTGATTTTGCTGAAGATGCAAGGCTTTATATATTTAAATAGTAGTTTATGAAACTGTTGCATAATGAGGGGTATTAAAATACACGGCTCGGTTTTTAATAGTATGACACGAGTGTTTTAATACCTAGTTATGTGCAGTTTCATACACTACTTTATCTACTCTCATACATTGGGATTGAACCTGCTAAATAAAAGATCAAAGTTAAAGATCAAGAATAAAAAAAACCCACGAAATTCAGTACAACTTCACGTATGAATGGCGCCTGCACCCAACACATCACCGCGCATGCGCTAGAGCGGTGCTGCTGTACCCCGCTAGCGTTCCATTACAAAAGTTGATGGAAACTCCTTGGATTCGCCCTGCATCGTAATAGAAAAAAAATGTTTTATATGATTCTATTTTTAAATTTCGGTGCTGTGTTTATAAAACAATATAAACTCGTTTTGAAGTTTATAATTCGAATATTACGATATGAGAGTAGTAGATAAAATGTTTTTACTGTATATTGCCTTGGGTTTCTCTCTATATCATGTATATTGGAACAAGGCTGCCATGTTTTCCTCTATCGCGAATAAATCAAAATACATTTTAAACATTTAAATTGCGACTTACTTGCGTACTGCTTTATTTGGGCCCATGCGAAATAGAAAATATATTATGGTAGAAAAACAACTACAAAAAGTTGTTTTTCTACCATAATATATTTTCTTATATTACCATAATTTATTTTTATAGTAGAAAACGTAAATTGTTAAAGTATTAAATAATATAGAAACTTCATCTTGTTTTTGTACCTAAATGTATATTGTTACCTATTCCATAAATCGTATAGGTATTGTAAAGACGAATAGTTTAAAACTGAAGGGTATGTTGCCGTATCAAACCGATTTACTCTTGCTTGCGACGCTACTTACTGCTGCACTGCAAATCTAACCGTCTATTTTTGCGTTACTTCAGAACTTTATGGTTTTAACTAAGATTAAAATACAAATATAGGTGCATTATGTAAAACTACATACAACTAACTATGACTAAATTAATTAACTATCTATAGACATATAAAAGTACAACTGCTACTGCTAATTGGAAATTTCTAGTAGGCATCCTAGAATCATTGTTGGTTAATATCGAAATGCTGCGGCGTTCACATTGACATTATTAATTATGTCGATAACAACAATATACAGGAAGAAATATGCAATGCATCATTAAGTTTAATTAAGGATACGCTTTGCATTTTACACAGGATAAATGCAAAATAAATTTAAGACTAGCGTATATTTAATACATACATTTAATAATATTCTTTGGTATAAAATGTTTTTAGATTATAATTACGCTGTGCTATAAAATTTAATTTAACTTTGATCAACAATTGTATGTACCTACACTAGATTCAGGATTAGGGCCTCGAGCCTGGCCCTAAATGTAAGACAAAATGGCTTTATGTTGTGCCATCAAAAATAAGATGAGCACCAATTACCAACGTAATTTTTTGCAACCCAATTGCTTAGATTTTGACTGTTATTTATGAGTCAATATTTTTGGACTAATTTCAAAATAATTTTATTTTCAAGCTTCAAGCGAATTTGGTTTTACATTTATTAATACATATCTAAAACGTAATTCATTTTCCTGTTGGTGTATTATGGTTGATATTAATGTGAAGTTCATGATATTCAAAATACCTTTTCATATATGAAAAAATATTTAAGAATATATTAAATATACAGTACTATCAATCATGGCAAGTTGAGCAATGAGTTTTTGATCTTGTATCTCGAGTATTATTCTTGATCTAAGATAAAAATAAATGCCGAAAAGATCTTTTGGCGCTGAAATGACGTTGACAGGGTGGCGCTGCTGGTTAAAATTTGTGCGATTGTTTTGTGAAATTTATTGTAAAAACAAGATGGCGGCATTAGTTCCGATTTTGGCGACGCGCCAATTGTCCTTGTATATGTTTATTTTATTTAAACGCGAGTTAGTAGAGATAAAATGAACATTTCCTCTGCAGGATGAGTGGCATGCCTGGCCCGAGTAAGCAGCTGGACATGCCCGTGAACATGGTGCCCATGCCGCCCATGCCGCCCACCACAGTAAGGACAAAGAAACGAGCTGCCATGGCTACTTCTGTCGTAGCGATGGCGAACACCGCATCGGCTATTCGTAAGTATTGCATATACTAAACCAGTGGCATGATGGCGCCTGTGACACCTTACAAATTACACTGGTAAACATTAGTATTGTTTTATGAAGTTTCTTAACTGATATTCACCATAAACAGCACAAAAACGATTTGAATCGTTTAAGCAAGTTCTTCTTAATGTAGACATGTCGATTTATTGATGGAATTTAATAATTTTTTGCACTAAAAAAATATTAGTAAGCCGCGTAACGAAATTTTAAGAAGTAGCTGCTAGAAAAAAACTGAGGCTAGATATGAAATCAGCGAACTCAAATGACTAAGAAACAGTTTAGAAACTTCATAAAACAAAAAACAAAAATAATAAGTTTAGTTTACCAGTGTTATAACTATTGTACCTTATCGATTCCATAACTTACAGTTTGACCGGTACGTCGGTTTTGCGGCCAATACAATGTAGTATGTCACCTGTTTCCTCACATTTAGCAGTCAATATTAACGAAAATTCATAAAAACGTGTAAACGTCAAAGCTATCATACATTACCGCCATTAGAAGACATGAGCAGTAAGTACCATTTGTCGCGATAGCGGATGCTCACAGTGACTTAATGCAGCGATACAACACTAACGAAGCAAGGCAAAGGTAAACTAAATCACTGCAGAAGCACAGCAAGCAGTCGCCGTGAATAACCTTTATGCAGCATTAGCATAATCAGCCTATAACGTGCCCACTGCCAGGACACAGGCCTCCTCTCAGTGACAGCCTAGGGAGTGTCCCATAATCCACCACGCGGGCCCAGTGCGGGTTGGTGGGTGTCACATGTCTTCGAATTTGGGTTTTAAGACATGCCAGTTTCCCCAAGGTGTTTTTATCTTTTGCAGCATTATTATGCAGTTTTTACTTTCACTTATGGTAAATCTGCTGCCTTAGTATACAAAGCATCAAAATTTAACTATTTCCAGTATCATCTTCTTCTGTTAGGATGTATAAACAAGCTGCTTCAAAGCATGAATAAATATTAATATTTAGGACAAAAAAAAGCGTCGAGTTGAAAAAGTCTGTAATACTTTGTGTGTCGATGTTAAATGATGTGGTTTTCCGTATCCCGGCTGGTCATATTTAATAATAAATTGGTAGGTACTTAGATACGCTAGGTTATTAGGATGTGGTTGTCGTCTGTTGGTTACAATAAAATAAATAATATGACTGACGAATCGAACTGTGATTGGCTTGAACAAGTAGAAGTCATTTCAGATCATTGGAAAAGGCAACCAACTAACAGTTTCGTTTTGTAGATCCTATGGTCCTTTCGACACTACGAGACCTAAGGTTTAGTTGAGACGTTCTACGTACACGAAAATAATCTTTAAAAATATAAAATAATAAGCCAAATGGATTTGACATGCGTCATGCAACCCATCCTTTTATGAACATACTATAGTTAACACAACGGTGTATATGTCGGTTACACAGCTGATGTAACGTGAATATTTCAGAGTCTATGGCAACTCAGACTCTCGCCAGCGTGCGCCGTCAGCCGCAGCCGACTCCACCGCCGATCTACTCGGAGACCATCAAGGATTCTCCACCCAGCTCTCCAAGTAAGTCAAACTTTATGGTACAAATACTTCTATATTAAACTGGAATGCTACAAGGATCTATTGGCGGCTGAATGACATTGACGGGGGGGCGTTGTTGGTGAAATTGTCCCAGCAGTTGTATTGAAAAAACAAGATGGCGGGCATGGCGGCGTTAGCTCCGATTTTGGCCACGCGCCAAAACATCTTTGTACCGTAGTAACAGCGTGCCAGTTTCACTCGCATGATGAGGCTCGCAGGAATAGTGCATTTTTCTGGCATAAAAAGTCTCAGAACGCACTAGGGAATAATTTAGCTTTGCCAGTAAAATAATTTTTGTAGTCAGTAGGTATGTATTTCCGGAGATATTTCTCTTTTAATATTAGTGTCGATTGATCGAAGTTATGTTTTACGATGAACTGGAGTCACACTTACTGGCATTATAAAATTTCGTTACTCGATCACTCTTTAACGGGTGACCAGGTTTGAATGACATTTGGTTTGGCACATAGGTAGACTTTGATTAACATACAGGATGCTTTTAATTTGGGTATATGTAACTACATATTTCCCTGGGACGCGAGTGTTACTGCAAGTTAATCAATAAAACTTTAAACTCTTGTCATATATGGGAACTAAAAAGACATCATGAACACGCCATCATACTGGTAATTTTAAGAAAATTCTCGTCTCCTTTTATGAATTTCATAAGCATTTGCACCTAATTGATAGACATTTAGTAACCCACTTGAAAACAAAGATGGTAACCATTTGTTTTATTCATTGAATATCGTATCCTGTAATAATATGTATGTTTCATTTTACAGGTTCTGAAAGACCATTGAAGCCCAAGATGGAGTCTAAGTAAGTACTGTATTTAGTATCTGTTCAATATTTCAAAATAGAATGATTAAAAATAAAATGTAAAATTGGCTTCTGTTATTCTTATTTTTAAAGAGTTTTCATAAAAGGAGTGGCGTTATGAGTTCTGGTAATGGTCATGTTCTTTCCATGATTATTTTATCTATTAGTTTTAATTAAAGTGCGCTTCATCAAATAGTTCCTTTGCCGTAATGTTGGCTCCACTGTTAAAGTTTAACAACGGACTTATTAAGTAGCGCCGTAGCGTATTCGTGTTCGTCTTCGCACTGTATTGTACCAAAAACTGCCAGTTTATAAAATACTCGAGTTTAACTACGAATTAATTGTGTTAATGTTTTTAAACCCCAGTTTTAAACACAAAATTCACAACCTCATCAGTTGTTGTTACCTATAGCCTTAACTCATTTGCAAGCAGTGTTTGTCACTATCATAAGATGAATGTTTGCAAATTTTGAACAACTTCCTCTTGACCAATTGAATTGATCAAGATAATTTATTTGACATACTTTGCATTTTATTCCGATTTGACTTGATGTTGCGGCCATGAACTCTTTTATAGTTAGTTACCTTCGAACATCTTTTTGAAATCGAGTATACACGTTGTGATAGCAAAACTCAATCATTTTTAAACGAGGGTTTAATCCGAAGCTGATTATAATCGAGGATATTAAATGTATCATGACTGACCCTCAGAACCTTCATGTATCCCAGGATCGGCGCTTCCTGCACAGCCCCTCACATGCTAGGCAATGAGTTGAACCCCGAGAGCGGCGCGGCTGCCTGTCTCCAGGAACAACTGACTGCGGAATTAGCTGCTCATGCCGCTGGAAGCGCGGGTGGAGATACGCTGATCCCGCCACCGCTTATGAACAAGGCTGGAGCTGTAAGTTATTTTACCTTAGAGTACCTTACTACTTACCATACCTTATCTGAAGGTTCTGGAGTTGCGACCGTGTACCGGAAGGCGTAGCTTTCTAAGGCCTTCCATCTTGTGATGGTCCGATGACCTGATGAAGGACGCGGGAATCCTCTGGGTGCGAGAAACAGGAGTTGTCGATATAGCGACGCTTGGGGTAGGCCTATGTCCAGCAGTAAACGTCTTTCGGCTGAAAAGATGATGATGATGATCATCTAACTACAGCATCGTTCAGCTTATTTTTTTAGGTTCAGCTCTTTCCGTGGTAACAATAATAGACCATCAGCGTCAGCCACCAGTGGACGGGGTTTTAATGCAGTATAAAAATGCATGCATAGTTATGTATTTTATAGTTCGCCAATATTCGTACAACACAGTCTTTATGTATACTCCATTGGTTTAGGTAATTAACTAAAGGTAAACAAATCGTAAAAAGGTATTTTTAGATGACACTTTCTTGTTATACGTTATAAACTTATAATAACCGAAATTAAATGTATTTTAGATTTTTACGATAGTTTCCTCTTTTACTATTGTATGTTAAACTTTATCATTTATTCTTAAACTAGTCTTTGTAGATGTAACTGCTTGAGCATATATTTTTTTTTAGATTTATAATAATAATATAATATTTTGTAATTTGTCTATTGTAAAGATCCCAAAAAGATAATTTCTCTAAACCTCAACGAATTATAACGTTTGTAAATTGAAGAGCACAGCTGTAACGTAGCATGACAACTGAAGTGACAGGTATTACGTTTAGTCGGTTAACCAGACGCCTTTGACAGCTTTTTTTTTACTTTTAGTTAACTACCTAAACTAACGGAGTATAGTTTCACTCGTCGTTATGGACAATTTGTGTCTTAAAACAAAATAGAATATATAATTGCAAAGTCACTTAGTAACACACATAAACATAACAAAACATCACGCTTGTCATAAATGAAGGGTGTATCTGTACACCCACGTTTCGTTGGTTACGTTTAAGTCCCATGTAATAGGGGGCAAACCTATTGCCACCATATAAATAGGTAACAGTATTATGTCTCCATAGAAAAAGACCGAAACAACGCGCTTCGCAATCTCAGTGTATATCAGTAAGAGTACGCAACCGTTTCAAGTTGTATCTACCGAGCGGTCGTAGGTCATTATTTCAAGGTCAGTGCCGAGACATAATACTGTTACTTTATTATACTGTGCTATTGCCATCGAGCTGTCACAAATTAAGACTCCGGGCTGCTACTGAGAAATACCTGACGGATTAACTGAAGAACCTCACGTTCAGCAGTCACGCTGGCGAGTGCGAACCGACTGCGTACCTACGCACTTAGCTTAAAAGTTTAAAACCTAACAAACTATGTAATTACAGGGCGGCAGTATCAGTTCAGGGCGATCATCCAGTGCTCAAAGCCTGGACCAGTTGCTCGAGCGCCAGTGGGAGCAGGGCTCACAGTTCCTCATGGAACAAGCCCAACACTTTGACAGTGAGTAAACATTCCCACACAAAACACTTCAGTATCTAGAGTAGTTCAGCATTCTCTCAATCTGTGATGTATCTTATATTCCGAGCACTTTTACTGGAGACGGCATGTGGGGTGTTACACCCTCGTCAAAAAATTGACCACATGGCATGAAATTATTTATGTGTGCGTAACTTTGCGCATGTATCTACCTACTTAATTCTTTATCCGTCGTAGTTAAATTAATATAACAGTCATTTTTCATTTTCATAATTGTGTATTATATCTGTTTATTTCCCCCCTTTGTCTTCCCCTCCATAAAGTGACAGTACTTTGCAACAATTATGAAACATTAAGCACAAGAAAGGGACAGTTGGTATAAGAGAGCCAATGGATTATTTCGACGTGGATAACAAACATCCATCTAAACATATATATGCTTTTATAACAATAGTGGATTAGTGCAGTAACCTTCCCTGAACTCGCAATACTGCTGTGCGTGGTATCACCGATCACTTCGAAACGAGAATGAAAGGCATATTTTTATAAGCTGGTAAGTAACTGGTTTTAGTAAATTCATTGGAAACACTAGTAATTTTTTTTTTTAATTTTGTATTGCCAGAGTAAATAGAATTTTAATTTTACTATTACTATTTGTGGTAATTAGAAAATGAATCGATTTTTAATTTAACTGTTATTAATGTTGCGTGTCGTTTAGTTAGAACTCTGTGTTTAAATAGTTAAATTATTGGTAAATGCGTTAACTATTCTTTTGAATGAAACACTGAAAAAAATTAAAACCTAGTCTATACCTGGACACAATTCGAAGAAAGAATTTAATGCGTTAGATTTATGAATGTAAAAATAATTACTTAAAACTTAGTATTCTGTGTAACATCTGCATACAAAATACCAAAAACGTACCTAATCGTAAAACTTACACATACCTATTAGAAAAACCGTATAATTATTTTGGAAACAATTAAATATGACCTAAAAGAAATACGATTCAGAATATCTAGAAGAATCTTTGATCGTATTCGTGAACACGACCAGCATTCGTGTGTAATGAGCGTGACGACACGACCATTCGAGCATTCTGCAGTGAAGAAGGCGTGCATACGAAGCATGCGTCTAATACGCTCAACTTAAAGTCCGTGCGATTTATCGCAAACCAAAAGGGCCGCTCCCTTCGTTATACAAAATAGTACGTCTTATGCCCGTTTTCACCGACTACTAAGTGACGCCTAAATGAATCCCTGAATAGAAGTACACTGTTGGATTTTCAACTCTCAGCGCTAAGCCTAGCGTTGCAAATCCAACAATGCACTTTTATTTAGGGATTCATTTAAGTGTCACTTACTGTTGGTGACAAGGGCATTAATCTCTAAAAATACACTTTTTTTTTTTCCTTTTGCCTTGGAAAGCACGTTAAGCCGTTGGTCACGACTGTCATACGTATATTTTTGACAGTTGTTACGGGTCAGAAGGCAAACATTCTGACAACCAGTCTTACCAAGCGGTATCGTGTTACCCAGTAACTGGGTATTGGAAGTCGGGTTGACAGTCACTCCAAGTAGAATACTGCCGTACTATTCTGCAAACATCTCACCGTGATAACTTGGGTGAAGTGAGCTTGATGTGAGCTGTCATTGCACCTAAAGCTAGGAATTGACACTATGGACAGCTCACTTCATGCTCACTTCACCACACTCGTCACGGTGAGATGTTTACAGAATCGATCGGCTGGTCCACTGCGTCCTCCGTGTAAAAAGCTGCATTTGGTTCGACTGGAAGTCGACCCCAACATAGTTGGGAAAAAGCTAGGCAGATTGATTCTGTAACAACAAATCAATTCGCTATTTATAAACCGTACGCAAAATAATCTTGCTCTTTTATTACTTATAAACCTAACAGTATGTAATCTATCTTCTATCAATTCAGAACCATGAATGATGTGCAATAAAAGTTCATTTCACCTGTAATAACAGTTTGTATTATATAATCATTGGGAATAGTGAATGAAACAGCTATCGTTTGAGAAAAATGCGTATGTATGAGATATTATCAATAGTATTTTGTATGCAGGTGCGACGAGACACCCCCCATATATGAGCCGCGAAACCTCGCTTACGGAGGAGGCCGGTGAGTAGACAGTAGGCTCTCAAACACGGTATATGACCTTCTGTCTCTTTCTAACGCGATGTTTCACAATACCTGTAAAGTACTGTACTATTGTAAGGACAGGCTCTGCCGTCTCTAGTGGATGCTCTAAGTTGAGAAGAGTGGTTTATTTTGTTACTGTATGTACCGCTAACACAAGATACGTGTGCACAGTCGCTTCGCTGTTATCATGCCTACACCAACTGCGCACAGAGAACGTTCGACTGGAAGAACACGTAGGAAGCCTGCTCCAACGACGCGACCACCTCCTAGCAGTAAACGCTCGCCTAGCTATACCGCTAACAACTGGTACGTGTTTTGGGAAAAGATCCTGAAAATCTTAACAACTTTTTCAACAAATCGCCCTCAACTTATTCACACTATTGGATACTGAACAGAATATAATGAGTTAAATAACAACTTGTAAAAACTTAAAACAATAGTTACGTTAACAACAAAAGGAGGACCAAGATATATGTTAAAAAATTGTTGAGGTTTTTGGAATATTTACCCTTGGATAGCTCCAAATTGATTGCTGAATGTTAGTTACAAGTTTATGTTCTTCCTCTAATCTTGGTAACCCTGCATGCTAAATGTGGTGGATACCCCTAGTTTTGTCGTTAATTACTATCACTGGCAGTTCAGTTACAGATTCATTTCTACAGAATTTTGGACATGCCTGGAGAATGAATCATCAGAATAGTGGTTAAGGAAAATCTTACCCCTACGCGTTTTGAAGACGCGTACTTAAGAGGAAGGTTTTTCGCGTCAAAAGTATCCCTTCAAATAATTCGCATAATTCAATTGTCTTTTTATTGTAGATGTCTCAGTTCCTCAGTTCACCTGACTATTATTTACATGAAACATCTGTAGACCGCATGTGATAAAAGTCATCGTAATTTTCACGACGAGTTTTATTTTAGCCTATTGGAAACAATGATTCGGGTTACTTTTTAAAACATAAAAAAGTTTAGTTTTGTAACAATAGAATAACATTATATTTTTCATAGATTTATTAGTTTTGGTTAAATCTCATGCAAATCATCATACAGTGAATAGGGAGCTAATCGATGTTGTGCTGAGTTACTTTATTGATCTTTATTCTCTTTTATTAATTCAATATATTGATTTTAGAACATTGTGTTTGTCTGTTTTGAGATAGCAAAAGGCTTTTTATTTGAAACGAAACTTAATGTATTGACGCTGTTTTGTCCCAACAAAGTAATAATATCATGGATATTTATTTTATTTAGGACCAGTACGATTCGTGACACAGTGCAAGTTATCGTCTATGTGCTCATCAAACTGCGAAACCTTGAAGCTTTTCGTTTTGATTTCTTTTATTTTGTGTATGTGCTTAATAAAAATGGAAATTAACGTGGTTTTTTTGCTGAAACTGTCACAGAAATGCTCCTAGGGGACAGATGTTACAATTCAAGTGATGTACAATTGCGCAGTGACTACTGGCCCTCCCGAACCGAGTCGTTGCACACGCGAGAATGGCCCGCAGATGATGCAGGTTCGGCCCCCGCCGCCGCCGGTGCGCGCCACCGAGACCGTCACATCGGAGCGCCCTCATCAGGTACTACTTCGAACTTGTTACCTAGGGACGCCCTGTCTTGTCAAGAATCTTGACAAGAACGTCTTATAGTTTAAAGACTTGAAGTCACTCACAGGGAAAGGCTGACAAACTGTGATGCACTCTGTGCATTCCTGGCTTCAGTAAATTGCTAAACTACTCGTGGTTCCTTTGTATTTTGAACTGTCAAGAGTTCAAATAACGGAGCTTGCCAGAAAATCTTGGTCTTAATAACCTCAGAAATGAAGGTAACTGCGTTTTATCAATAACATAACATCTTAAAACCTAAACGCTTTCTTAACGGCCCGAGGGATTTATTGAAATAAAATAAAATAACTTTACTTCAAATGTTGGTCAATGTAGTAATTAAATATTTAACACGCATGTACTACTACTATTGACGCGACACCTCTGTAAGTGTAATCTGCCCTTGCTTAAATTCGATTTTTTTAATCCATATTCCCTAGCCGTTTATAAAAACTTTTTTTTAATTCACTTGTAAGTTTCTTAATTAGTTTCATTTTGTTTAATTAGTTGTTGTAATTAGTGAGATTCACTGTTAACTAGTTTGTTTTATAGTCACTTCTGCGATTCTACTGCTGTAACTGTAAATATTGGATCTGAAAACTTCCACACGATAATTTGTGCAGTTCATTAATTTTATAATCTAACAGTAATTTACTTTTAATCTAACTTTAAATCTAAATTAAGATAACATTCCTAAATTCCATATATGTAAGTTCTGAGCTTCATTACGACCGGATTCTGGCAATCTCTATAATATCCCATCATATTTATAACACGATGGGTTTCAATAGAATTTCAGAGATAATCTACATCACTGATAATTGACTAATATGGTTAATTCGGTTGACCATCTTCGTGCAGTTTTTCTCTACTCTCTACTTAGCCCCTGGTGCCTTTTAGACGATGATATGGACGGCAACACAAACGAACGTTCTTGTCATTATCTGCCGCACATTAGCTCAATGTGCGGCAGATAATGACAAGAACGTTCGTGCCCCATTTGCTAGTAGCTTAGCTTGAAGCTTAAACAGCAAGACATGTTTGACCTAGATAGTCGAGCCCCAGGTGGTAAGCAGACCACAGTGCTGCCTTTAGACTCGCGTCACGCTCTTAATATGAGCGAAACCTTTTATTGAAGATCAGAAATTTTACACTTGTATGGGCATTTATAGGCACAGACAAATGTTGAAGACGCAGTATCAGTGCAAGGCTTGAAGTACTGTGATTAAAAAAAAAAAATGTATTATATACTGCTTAAATTTAACGTAGGATTCTCTGATAAAAGATCCTCTGATATTTTGTGGACCAGACGCGGCAGACACTAATAAGTAAACATTATGACGGACGTACTTGACATACACTGCAATTAAAACAATTTTGCCCCAAAACAATTGTTTTAGAAAATTTACCATATATTCATAATGCTTGTAACGTCAACACTCTTCGCTTTGACATCATGAAAACGGTATTATATATTTTTTTACCAACATAAGTTTAATTTAATTTTTTTAAGTGTCAGTAAAGCATCCGTTTCGCGTGCAAAGGATCATACAAATGCTTTTTATTTAGCTTCGAGCATTAAAAACATATAATTTTAATATGGTTTTTAATGCTTTAGTGATCGGCAGGTACTCTTTAATTGCTTATTTTAGTTCTATAATTTTGCTACAAAAGTATTTTGTTTTAATCAATACTATGGACGCTCAGAGATCGTAAACAATTGTGTAGGAACAATCTCCAGATTAGTAGTATACACGGTGTGATAAACGTGGACTGCTACACACTGTAGTATCACTATACAGGGTGGCAGGGACATCGACGCGAAAACTGATACCATGGATTCGGTACATGATTCTGAACCCCCCTGCGTTGAAACGTGTCGACGGTTGTTTAAAAAAAAATCAAAATGTGGTCAGAATGTATGGAACAGCTGAATTAAAAAAAAAAAATGTTATCGTTAAATTTATTTTGCCCTTTTACTATAATTTGTCAGAGCGTTTTGATGGGCTAACAGTTTAGTAATTGGACCCTGAAACGAATATTATAGAAGCGAGCTCTAAGTGTCACTTATATAGCCAGTGTCATGCCCCAAGTATACAGTGCATTAAATTGTTTTAGCTTATAATGCGTGAGGTGCAGCAGAAGCCCAGCTGAAAGCAAGAGGGTGGCGGCGGGGGAGGCGGCGACGCTGCCGCCCCGGGGCCGTCGTCGGCCAACCCGGCAGCGCTGCACACCGTCCAAACCTTCATCATGCTCGAGCAACGACGCAGGGTCGACTTTTCCATCGATTCCATACTTAAACTCAACAACTAAATCAAACACTAGTCGCATTTTAGAAGCTACATTGTATGTTACCTTGTTTTAAAACATGGCTTCTACTGCAATTTGACTTCTCTAAATTGACATTGTCGGATTTTAGTACACATTCAGTGTCTGCGTTGTTTAGCTCGTGAAGGAACGAGTTGTTGCGCGGCTCCATCTCGTTGCCACCACCCAACAAGGACTCGGCTGACTCTGTCGGCTTACGAACGATCTTGTGTTTCAGCTCTTGCAGAGCTTGCACTACTGTAGTATATAAAGTTCTAAATGTTATACTAGATTAACGAACAGGTGTGTGTTATATTTTTGGGCGGTTTCAGCGTTTATATTAGTCGTGTCGAGGTTGATATCTTGAATGCTGTTGGTCTACTAACAAAGTACGAAACCGATGCTTCGTATATAGTTCTTTTGCACAACATTGTACCGCGGTGTATTTTTAAGAATAAATGTACGGTTTTAACACGTGCTTTTATATGATACTGTTTCTAGGGTTGCCAACTTTTTGTGCCTAATTATGAATAGGCGTCCCCTTTGGACCAAAGTTGGTAACAACCTATTTCATTTATGGACTATAATATACGTGGCATTGTGTCGTTGGTCAAGTAGTGACATTGTGTATCGAGTTTAATCGATGTTCAAGCCTCGGTTAGTACTTTGGTATAGGCCTCAGGTCACGGCACCACCGACTGAGTAGATTACGCGAAGTGCGGTTTTATCCTGTAAGTGTTATCTTATATTCGACTGGATCAACATCTTAATCTATACATACATAGTCAGTTCTTTTGAACGACGGATGCGATTAAATGTTTACTTTAGTATTAAGGATTTTGAACTATATGTAATAGGATTTAGGTTACGAAAATATAAAATATGACTATGACGATGTAGGAAGTAAACTTTCTACTTTGTCATTAAAAAATATCTACACACTACAGGAATATATTCCTTTGCTGAAATCCTTAAGTTATGGAAATTTTTGTAGACTGGGGATACTGAACATTTTGTATAATTATGATAATGAATGTAATTGATTTTGTGTAGCTCGGGATAGCGAAAATGTTGATTGATTATATTGGAGACGATGGCCTGGAATCATGTTGGAAGTAAATTACGAACCGATGGATGATTACTTATCGATGCATGTTTTAATTCTTTATTATTAAAATAATTAACTTGTGTGTTAGTTGTTAATTGTAAATTAATAATTGTGATTAATATTTGCAGTATTTCAATTGATGACCAGCACACAGAGCTTGGTAATAATAGATGTTCTTCATGATGTACCGTGTATTGTGCGGGGCCGCGTCTGCAGGGCGATGTTTTTTAAATCGTTGTTGTAACAGTATACTATATCCGAAGATTATAGTCTTAGATTATTGCACCGATTTGTAATTCTAGAAGTAACGCTCATGATCCATGTTCTTGGATGTCCCGTAAATCTGTGTTAGTACGTATAACAATAATTGTAATTGTATTCAGCGCTAAACGCATATCTATGTCCTGCCGTGCTATTCTGTAAACATCTCACCGTGATAACTTGGGTGAAGTGAGCTTGATGTGAGCTGTCATTGCACCAAAAGCTCGGGATTGACACTATGAACAGCTCACTTCACCCAAGTTATCACAGTGAGATGTTTACAGAATAGCACGGCTGGTATCCATGTGCGCCGCACAAATCTGTCTGCAGTACAAGACGCGGCCCCGATGAACTACCTATATTAATTTCTTGATAGTTTACGAGCACAGATTCAGTATTACTTATTATATATTCACGATGTGATAGCGTACGTTCCTTTAAGATTGTGTATAGGTGTTTACATCAGATTTATGTGTTGTTGATGAGTACTATGTGCTGCGTAGACAAGTGTCTCGCTTGTCTCGGGTGCCGAGGAAGATGATCGAGTCAGTCGTTGTGTGGAACGTGGACGCTCGATATATTGTGACTCATAAAATGTTTCGCTAATGTCCTCGACGTTAGCGTCTCCTCGTCAGCTACGTAATGTCAACACCCTTACAACGAGCCGTTAGTACAAGCCGTCATTATTATCGATGTAGTCCAACTTGACGTAAACAATGAATGTATCGATATTATTATCATATAATACTAAGCTCAATGTTGTTGATCGATGTACATCTATATATCGGTGTTGAATGTTAAGTGGATTAATGATTGTTTCATTATATCAATAATACATTTTTGATCAATTAGTACTCTACCAGGCCAGTCACTCGCTTTGGTCATTGGACCGTCTTCTAGCATACCTTCCGCGAAAAGGCGGAGCTTTCTGTGTTGTCCCAAGCCATTTAAACGCAGAATAAGAATTAGTAGATTTAAACAATATAAATTGTATTTGTTGTTGATAGTCAGTGTTGAGAGCTCGCGCAAACAGATAGCGGTCACGGGTTCTTTTTAAGTTGGACATTACTATACATCATTGGGTTGGATAGCAATGGTAATACCTACAAACACCTCGCATATGTGTGATGCCTTGACAACACAGAACAGTGAGCGATGTCTGCATGCGAGCGCTCCTATAGTTAAATGTCAGAACATCTTACATGTTCAATCTCCGATGTAGCTCTTGGAATCGTAGCTGATGCCACTGCACCTTTATCAAAGACGGTCCTCGTCCTTCACGTGTTAATTTCACAATAAACCAGGATCTCCATGTTTCTTCAACTAGTTAGCAGTTACTCTGATAGGTATCTCCCAGTGCACTGTGAAAATAAAACGATTTAATTATAACCTGACAACTACTTCGTGAAACATACAAAAGTCGACTATTAAAATTAAATTCATATTAAAACAATTATGTTTCACGTCATGACATCATGTTTAATTTAAATGTAGATAAAGATATTATTTCAATGCAGCTTCATGTTACGACTTTAAATTATCCATAGAAAGATTTAAAATTATTCTATTATAATTTTTATCCAAATTATGCATTTTTGATAACTACTTTTCATTATGTCGTCACGTCCTTCCATATGTTCAAAATTTTATGTAAGTTTGTATAAATGTTGTTAAACCATTATTAAAGAAATATTTGGAATGTAGTTTTGAATGGGTTGTATTTTTTACATTTGTTTATGAGAATATTTGATGAGGTAAGTAGGCGTGACATTGTTTTTTTTTTACATTTCTTTAGTCGCAATTTGTTTCTACTTACAGACATTGTTTAAACATAAAGTGTGCAATATAGTGGGAATAAAACGGAAAAGATATTTAATGGGGCACAAAACCGATTCACAATATTAGGTACTTACTACAATTTGTCTAGTATTTACCCGACATGTTAAATGCTCTATAACCCAAAAACAAATATCAAACAACAATTGTTGCTTTGCAGGTTATTCTTGTCGTTTTCTTATCATATATTTATCAAACAACTTGGTCGAGTGTTTCCAAAGGAATGAGAATGTTTAAACAAAGTTTATTGTTGAAACGAGTGGGTGCAAAATCTATATTTAATGTTACGCTTCATTTCCAAACAAACAATATTTTCTGTTGATAATTAGGTACCTATGTATTAAGTTATTTCGTTTAAGTTAATTTAAGTATCAATTATTTTAACCGATTCGCTAAGATTCAGGGCTCGATAATGTTTTTATATATTTGTGTAAATGTGAAGGATGCCCTTCACATTTCGTTTCGTTCAGAACGGTTCTATAGAACCCTTCACGATGTTTACGAAGTGATATTGCAAATGTAGGTTATACCCACGAGATCAGCGACTAGAGGTGGCACTAATAATAATATTCGTGCCGCGCCATTTGCGTTAAGCGCTTTCTATTCGCACATTGTGGCATAAACAAATAACTAGCATCATACTGAGGCGTGTCTGGGCTATGTGGTTATAGATACAATTACATTATTCCCGTACACGATTCGTTTGCGTCTGCGTTGTATACCTTTAAAGCACACCTTTTAGCGCTAAGCTCGGCCTACTATAGATGGTGCTAGTGACGAAGACGCGCCCCACTCCGGTCCGCTCCGTACTAAAGTACAACTTACAGTACAGTAATCGCGGAGTGGGGCGGGTTTTCGTGGATGGCACTATATGTACTATCCCTTGTTTTAAACGACACTGAAACTACGAACCTGAATCTATCTAATAGGGATTGGTGAAATATTCTTTAGGATAGTGTGCTTAGACCATTGTAAACTTCATACGAAGTGATCTCAGTCGATAGTACTGATATTTCACGAGTTCATATTTTTATTGTAGCCTTGTAGTATATTTCAACAATTTTTTTTTTAATGGTCAGTTATTGGGTGTTAACCTAGAGAGGGCCTGATACCAGGAGCAGATACGGATCCATGGTTCCGGGGTTCCCGAATGTTTTTGGCAACATTCTTTATGAAGTTCCTTATTTTGTCTGGTATTTGACTATCGGAGGCTCTCAACATGCGGTTCCAATCATGTGGATCTCGGAATTACATTGTTTGGTTAATGACTGAGCCGCTATTATCCTCGTCATCGTCGGACTCGTCTCCACTGTCAAACTTCCTATCAGATGTGTACCTTGATAAGCTCGAAGGTGTGAGAGAATACATAGGCTATAGATGCTGCATTGAGCAAGAGATTCATGGCCTGCTTATTAAATATGTCTCGGGCGTTCATCGATATTTGAGACATATTTAAGCATCCTACTAAATGCACCATGTCAAAAGAAATTAGAGTTTGCGACAGTCCAAGGTCAACCTGATAAGGAAAATAAGAATAATGGTTGTGATGTATCGGGACCATTTATAAAAAATACATCTTACATTACAAGGAACTAAATGATTTCTATTGTTCAGTTCCTCTCGGTCCTGCATCATTCTGCCTATATCGTCACCAAACTGATTAACGAATGCCCAATCCATAAGATCGGAGAGATTCTGCATTCCCAATAAATTCATAAGGTATCCGCATGACACTTGACCTGCAGTCTTTGTATCTTGATCCAGTGGTGCCGAACCGCATGTTTGTAGAGGGGTGTTCGCTGAACCTGTTAAAGAACATGTACACCGCTGGGACCAGGCCATTCTATTCGCAGCCGCTGGACCAGCCAATGTGCAGTCCTACGACATCTGAGACGTCGGAGGCGGTGGAGACTAAAGCCTTCATTTGTTCAGATATTTTACTTGCCAGAGCATTCTTGTCTTCGGGGTCTGATCCTCCTATAAATGTAAAGTACCTACGTATATAACCATCCATGGATCCATCTCTCTGTTGTATTTGAGTTGATGGCAATTTTTGCCTAGATTGTGTCGTCTTAATTTCTACGAGATCCCAAGGTGTTAGGGATTCGCCTGTATTTCCTATTTGATACTCCGTATGACGACCAGTCTTCTCCGAGTTAACAGAGGCGAAAAAGTAGTATATGAAGGTTTTGGCGAAACTTATGGAAATGTTGTTGTCATTGATGGATTTCCTCGAGGCATTTCTGGCTTCTTTTAGATTTATTGTTACTAGTGTAGCGGAAAATCCAGGATTTTGCCCGGAGTTATCATTGAACCAGTCATGGATACTGCGTCTCTATTTTCCCAGTTGGTGCTATGAGGGTCACGCGCTTATTAGTCGAGTCTCTAACTAAGCTCATTTTGGTAATGGTTTATTATTTTTTGTATGGAATGCGCATCATTGACTACAATAATATTGTTTTATAAATAAAAAAGAACAATATTTGAGAAATTCCTTGACCGAGACACGCAATAGTATTTTTTTTTTGTAATTTCTCTTTACAACAAAAATATGATCTCGTATTAGAGGGAATCGTAACGAAAAAATTATGACTGATTGTTTGTAATTAGATTTAATCCATTATTTTGATTATGCATCCAAAATAAATTTAAGTTTGACGATGTCATGCTCTTTGGTGATAACAAAATCTTGTTGCATTTATTGGATCTATCAATTTCAGTCAATTACCAAATGTAATAGAACTACCTTAAATATATTAAATCACTACAAATGGCGTTTTTTATTTAGTCTTGCTTACCTTGCTTATATTTCCGATTGCTCTTGAGAATTCATTGAAATGAAATTGTTTATTCTGTAAATAGGATATCTGAATCACTTTGACACATCATAAAAAAAAAGCTAGATGTAATCTACATTTACTATCTGACTATCCCTGAGAAAAAAATGGCGAAACAAACCCCGCGGTCAAAGTCTATTTTAAAGTAAAGTCTACGTCACAATCTAGGTCAGATCATGTGAGGACCATGTAAATTAGTGTCTGAAATTGTATTTAGAGGAAAGAACCACACAGATTTAAGTGGACCTGTCCAGTCAGTGCAACGATTTGTCAGTAATCGAGTAGCTCAACTCGGAATTAAGGAGCTCGACGACGAGTTATACGAGGGCTGCACTAAAAGTATCGGGAATGGAATATTTCCACTGTTCCTGTCATATTAAAATCTTTTTAATTGAAAACTCCTTGGTTTTAAAAATCGAATACCATTTATTTATTTAAAAAAAGATTCTCGGTCTTGTCACAAGGTTTTGTCAAACTTGTTTAGTCGTTGAGAAAATGGAATTGACTCGAGAAAATTCAAGAGCGATGATTTATTATGACTTTCGAAGTGGTTTAACACAAAAACAGTGTGTTGACCGGATGAGTTCTGCATTTGGTGATGAAGCCCCATCCAAAACCACAATTTATCGCTGGTTTGCTGAATTTCAACGTGGACGTGTCAAGCTCAGTGATGATCCCCGTCAAGGTCGTCCAAAAACTGCAGCCACCCAAGAAAACGTTGATGCTGTGCGTAAGCTGATTGAGGAAGATCGACATGTGACATACCGCGAAATTCAGGCAACTTTAGACATTGGCATGAGTCAAATACAAATAATCTTGCATGAACGAGCTACGTATGGTATTCCGAAATACCGCTCACCGAAAGGACGGTTTTCCGATAACACTCTACTCCGACGGTTAGTTGAACGAAAAAATAATTGGCCGATGAAACGTTTCGCCGAAAATATTATTTATCGACGGTTGGTAGTCCGAATGAATCCTTCGCCGATGTAACGGTTCACCGAAAACACTCTTCAACGACGATTGGTTAAACGAACGAATCTTTCGCCGATAGCACTCGTTGTAGGGGAATTCTTTTGCCAAATGGATAGTTTTTCTTTCAGCTTGACAACACCCTTAGGTCTTGTAGAAGTCATGTTAAAAATACAGGTAATAATAAAATAATACATGGAAGTGTGGCAATAGAAAAAAAAGATAAGAGAATAAAAAAAAGAGCCCGCTTAGATATCCGAAGCCTTCGAAATCATCCAAAATAAAATTTTGCCGACAGAAGCAGCTGAAATTGGCCACTGGTTTAAGAAATATTATGTTGGATCACATCACACGCAGCAAAGAACTAACACGGGTTTGATAATAAAAAGAAATCAGGCATTATTTCCACCAGCCATGTGGTCAGTTTACGATCGCACACTTTCTGTTCCAAGGACACAAAATGCATTAGAATCGTGGCATGAACGACGGAACACGCTTCTCCATAAAAAAAAAATGGAACATTTATAAAACAATTATTGAATTTGCTAAAGAGCAGAAGCACACAGAATGTGTCATTGAACGAATCAACTCCTCGGAACTCATGCCAAAGCGTAGACGTAATGCACAGGTTGAATATGATGCTAGGATACAAACACACTTATCACAAAAGAGTGAAATGAATATTGAATCTTTCTTAGGTGGATTGGCCCATATTCTATACCTGAAAAACAAGATTTTTTTTAATTTTTTTTATATCAATATAGAATTAAAATAATCATAAGTACAAATAATAATAATAACTCACTATTTACTATAACTTCAAAAATTTATCACGTTGTGTTACTTTTATTTGTTTCTTGCTTTGTTCGCACAGTTTATTTAATTTTTTTCTATTGTCACAGTTCCAATAGAGAAATCATAATAATCATAATCATATATATTGTAAAAAACAATATAAATTTGCCTTTTTGATTAATTTTATTATTGTTACATTAAAACTTTGTTTTTTTTTCTATTGCTACACTTCCATGTATTATTTTATTATTACCTGTATTTTTAACATGACTTCTACAAGACCTAAGGGTGTTGTCAAGCTGAAAGAAAAACTATCCATTTGGCAAAAGAATTCCCCTACAACGAGTGCTATCGGCGAAAGATTCGTACGTTTAACCAATCGTCGTTGAAGAGTGTTTTCGGTAAACCGTTACATCGGCGAAGGATTCATTCGGACTACCAACCGTCGATAAATAATATTTTCGGCGAAACGTTTCATCGGCCAATTATTTTTTCGTTCAACTAACCGTCGGAGTAGAGTGTTACCGGAAAACCGTCCTTTCGGTGAGCGGTATTTCGGAATACCATACGTAGCTCTGCATGAACAATTAGGTGTAATAAAGTTGTTTTTCCGATGGATACCGCATTCGCTCTGTGAAGAGCAAAAAGCGGCTCGCGTTAGGTACTTGGTGCGTCAGAACTCTCGAAAGATTCCACGCAGGATCCTCAAATGCTGTATACAACATTGTATCAGGTGACGAATCCTGGATATACGCGTACGAACCCGAAACAAAAAACCAGTCACGAGTTTTGGTGTTCGAAAATGAGTTAAAGCCAACAAAAATTGTTAGTTCACGGAGTGTTGCAAAAAAAATGGTGGCCACGTTTGTCTCCAAAATCGGCCATGTTTGTCTCCAAAATCGGCCATGTTACGACTATTCCTCTTGAGGGACAAAGAACGGTTAATGCAGAATGGTATGCTAGCATTTGTTTGCCACAGGTCGTTTCTGAACTCCGTAAAGAGAACTGCAACCGCCGCATCATCCTCCATCACGACAATGCGAGTTCTCACACCGCGCACAGAACAAAAGAGTTTTTAGAGCAAGAAAACATAGAATTATTAGACCATCCGCCGTACAGCCCCGACCTAAGCCCTAATGATTTCTATACTTTCCCTAAAATAAAGAATAAATTGCGTGGACAGAGATTTTCATCACCTGAAGAAGCTGTGGACGCCTACAAAACGGCCATTTTGGAGACCTCAACTTCCGAATGGAATGGTTGCTTCAATGATTGGTTCCATCGAATGGAAAAATGTGTCAAATTTCGCAGAGAATACTTCGAAAAGCAATAAATACATTTTTAAATAGTAATGTTGTGTCACTTCCTTGATTCCCGAAATTTTCAGTGCCGCCCTCGTACCAAAGAAAGGACACTTGGGTTGGCCACATATAGTAGGTACTCAAAGAGCTGTCAAAGATGAAGTTGAAAATCTTATGAAAATGAAATAAGATAAAATTGAGACGGTAAGTACCTACATAAGAGGAGTAGGTATCTATAAGTTACGCAGGGACGGTTTCAGTGCCAGTGGCCTCAGGAGTTAAGGTTGGACGCAAACGAGCCATCGTCCACAACCACCGGTAGATGTCGATTATCGCGCGCCGTCGCCCTTTGCAGCAGCGACTAGCGCACGACAGCCACCGGTGTTCGGAAGCCGCCACATTTTATGATTCGCTCCTCTTCTGTGCAATCTCACGATGGAGAGGGGGGTGAGGCGGAGCGACACGTCAGTGGCGAGTATCGGCGTTTTGTGTGGCCTGTAGAGGCCTCAAGTCCTTTAGAAAATAACATACGCAAAAATCCGCGATAGTGCTGGCAGCATGTTTCTAGCCTGCAATCAAACCAAACGTGGTGTACAATGGTGACACTTGTTCCGTGACAGAGGCATTCGCTCACTATTTTGCTAGCGTGTTTCTGCCCGATACCTCTGAATTGGATCCTAATTCAATGTGAGGGCGATAACGTTCCTCTTCCCTTTTTAACCCCATTGGACGCAGTTAAGGTGGATCCGCATGCGCATATGTACCCCGCGAAATTCAATTATTTTTACGTTTTTTGCAATTTGCATGTCAGTGTCAGGTTGTATCTTGAGTTAATGATAATAATTCTGTAAACACATATCTGATATAGACGCGAATTATATTTTGATCAAGATACAACCTGACACTGACCAGCAAATAGCAAAAAACGTAAGAAAAATTTAATTTCGCGGGCTACAGCTGCAGATTCACCTTTAAGGCGAACACTGAAGCTCGGTTGGCCTTGACAACATTCCAGCCTTTTCCCTTTAGGTGTGTCATGATATCTTGGCAGCCCCTCTATGTCATGTCTTTAACCTAGCTCTCCATTCGGTTTACTACGGTCGGTTTTTCACGAGTCATTCCAATCCCCAAAACCATCAAAACATCAGTAGAAGAACACAGGGCCATCGCTACCGTGCCAAGCATATTGCCAAGGTTCACGAGCATAATTATACTCCACGCTTTAATTTACAAATTCGTAAATATGTCCTGTGATCTGATGCCCAACACAGTTTTCGACCAGGTCGCTCCGTAAATTCGTATTTACTGATTCACGTAGACTACATATCCCGCGTCTTGTACCTATTTCGATTTCCGGATAGCATTCGACTGGGCTGGCTGGGGGCCATCGGTTTCTCGTCCGGTCTTCTGAGGGTCTAGTGTGAGTTTTGTTTAACCATCTCGATTTTACGCATCGACCGCGTTCGGCGCTCTGATTGGCCCTTCACTGGCCTTCACTGGTGGTGGGCCAATCGGAGCGCCGAACGCGGTCGATGCGTAAAATCGAGATGGTTAAACGAAACTCACACTAGACCCTCTGAACTTCTTTTGCGACTATCTGCGCGATCGTTTGTAAGACATGGCTGTTTCGAGTCCAAACCTGACCTACCTACCTATCTTACATACATGTAACAATGTGGGTACAACATGAAATAAGTAAATAAGTGCCGAGTCGCGATCACTAATCTGGCACGTGCCCGCTACCGGCCACACGTGTGCTAAGTCCCTACAAAAGTATGAAAAAGCGTGTGAACTGTTTGTCGCTGGCCACCGGTGGCTGTGGTCGTTGGCTCGTTTGCACCGAGCCTTAGAGTACAGACCTATACCTACCTACACACAAAAAGTGGTAATATAAAACAGCCGACTTCCAAAATAAAACACTACAAAGCGAAAAATAACTTTAATTTCGGAATGTTTTTGGTTTTGAATTTAAATTTTTTGCCATTTCCCAACCCAAATTGAAGTTATTTTTCACTTTTTAGAGTTATTTTTGTAAGTCGGTTGGTTTTTTCTGTATTGTTTAGCTGTGGTAGGTACCTACCCCACACAAATTGGAATACTTACCACTATAATAACAGTGACAGGAACATAATAGAACATCATCCATATATAATAAGTGGGAAAAATACGTATTATTGAAGCTAGCTCAAAACTACCCAAGCATAGTTAATAAAATTTATATGCGGACCACCTCTGAAGTATAACCTAACAAACGAAAAAGGAATCATCAAAATCAATTCATAATTGGCGGAGTAATCGCGTAACAAACACACGAAAAAATGGTTTATTCCAGAAATCCCCACCGACAAATCCCCACCAGTGGGGATTGTTTTTTTTTTTCCAAGAATCCCCACTAGTTAAATAAACTCAGAACATACAGTTGAATCAAACCTCATCCTTTTTTTTTCTCATACAGTACAAGCAGTACGGAATGCCTTACCAGTGTCGATAAAACGTGCTCAAGCTTTGTCCATTTTTTAAATTCTGGTAAATAATACACTTCCTCTCTCAAACATCATCATTACATATAGTTCCTTGATCTTGTTTCATGTTTATTATTCTATATAGATAAGTATATGAATGTATGTATTTATTGTGTATGTAAATTGTAGGTACTTACACCACTAACTACCTGCAGTATTGTCTCTCCTTCTTACTTTAATCCATCCAAAGGTTGTCTGTAAAAGATCGCTTTTAGCGATAAGACCGCCCATTGTCTCACCCTATGTAAAATGTCTACATTTATATCTGTAATTTTTATGGTGTACATAATAAAGAATATTCTATCTATCTATCGATCTAATAGTTGGCGAGCTGGTTTTTAAGAACGTAAATTCCTAAAATTAGTTGCAGATTCAAATAACAGATGTCGCTACTGTGTAGGTACACTGTAGATCTGTACAACCAGCTCTAAGATAAAATTGCTAATTAAATGCAAGCGTACCTAGTCAAAATATTTTACATAAAGCATATTTTAGTGAAGAATTTATGTCATACTTACCTAAGTTGCCGAGTTATTTTGCCTGTTGCTATGTCCACAAAACCTCTCATTTCGCCTGCAGCTCATGCAGAGGCCCGAGCAAGGGTGTGGGGCGGCCTCCCACCCTGTGCAGGGATGCATGGTGGCCCCCGCCCTGTTGGTGGCAATAAGTTCAGTATGATATAAAATGACTGTTAATACCTCTTCATATTTCAAATATTTTACGTACGATGGACGACTTTCTGAAGGTATAAAAGCTCGTACAGACCAGCGCGACGCGACGCCGCGCGGCGACACGAACAATACAATTTCTAAGAAAACTTGACGGTATAACAATAACCGGTGTCGCGTCGCGCTGGTCTGCACGAAGCTTAAGTCCGTAGCCGACTGCAGGCAGCAGCAGCAAGCGACGTGTCGCCGCGACACTACTGGTTTCTATGTATTTTTATGAAATACGTTCCGTAGCTAGCACTACGGTTGGCTACGGACTTGTACCATAAGTCGGAAACAGCATTTGTGAAGAATTAAAATAATTTATATTATTCAAGTGGCAAAAAGCTTTCCTATTTAGTCTGTTTGTTTGTAGGTTTAAAGTATTTGGCAGGTACCTAGCTACTTCAAACCTATTATTATTAAGTAGATGCTCAATGAAACAGGTATTAATTTCAGCATGCTGAACAGTCTCTGATCTCAGCGTATGAGTCTCGCATCCCGGCTCGTAGACTCGTAGCCGCGTAGCCCCCGTAGGCGCGAAGGCTCGTAGCACCAGATGTCAGTACAGCCACCAACCACGGTATAGCCCTTTGATTTATTGATAGACGTTGGCAGTTCGTTTCGAATTTGATGGAATTGAAAAATTTTGTGAAGTTGTGAACTGTGGGATATGACACTAATAATAAATAATAATAACACTTATTTAAGTACAGTACCAATTTTTTAGTGCTAAGAAATGAATGTTGATATAGACAGAAATTGTCTTGTACGGATCTGAATGTCAGATATGCATCAGATGCTAAGGGGGTTTTTGGTGTTACACGAATATTCAATTCAATTCAATTTATTCAGTAGCAATCTACATTGTGTTCGAAATTAACCAACAGGAAACATAATTATACACAAATATTACAAAATAACGATGTTCCAAAATTATTATAAACATGCAATTCAATATTTATATTGAATTGCATGTTTATAATCACCATACCATGTTTACCAATTAACAAACAAAAAAAAAATGTATAATACCATGCAAACATAAATTATAAAACAATATGTCAAACAAAATAAAAATCAAAAGCAAAATAAATACAAAGAAAAATGAAAATAATATAATAGAACGGATAGAATAAGAAATGAGTACATAAGAGGAAGTCTGAAAGTGGCACTGGTGACCGAAAAGTTGTGCGCAAAATCAGTCAGGGTATGGGCATGTGATGCGGAGGAACAAGGAAAATGTCGTGAGGAAAGTTTTGATTATGAATGTCGGTGGCTATAAGAGTAGAGGAAGACCAAAGAAGCGATGGATGGACTGTGTGGCAGATGATATGGCTAGAAAGGTGGTGACTACCGAGATGACGACTAATAGAGAAGTGTGGAAGAAATGGACATGTTGTGCCGACACCAAATAAATTGGGATAAGTGCAGGAGAAAAATTAAATATGGTGGAATTAAAATAAGTTACCTAGGTAGGTACTAACTACTACAGCGGTGGACTGTAATTCTATTAGTATTGCGCACAGATGGCTGCAGGCGGTGTATTTTATACTAAAGCTATTTATCATAAATAATTAGGTACGGATTGCAAGTTAATACGATTTTTCTTCATGGTAAATAGCGTCTCCCCCTCAACAGTACTTACACGCCTCGGTTGTTATTTTAAGTAAAGCGCATATTACCGGCAGCCGCATCGAGCTGCAGCGCATCGCATTTCAATCCAAAAAAAGAGTGAACGATAGTTCAATATGTACGAAAGTAATGTAGGAAATTTTGTAATTCGGTGCGCTTTGGTTTCGGTCCCGCCTCTATTATCTGCGCCAGCCTTCACTGGTAAGCTCATCCGACATGTGACAGACACCTACCACCACCCGGGTAACTCCATTAGTAGGTTTCTAACGGACAAGGCTCACGCCGTCGCTGGTCAGCAGGCGGAGAAGGGAATAATATACTATTGTATTGTAGGTTTACTTGTAGGTCTATTAAGCTTTGTGCAGACTAGCGCGACGCGACACTGGTTATTGTTATACCGTCAAGTTTTCTTAGAAATTGTATTGTTCGAGTCGCGTCGCGCTGGTCTGTACGAGCCTTTATTTATTTTGAATAGTAGGTACCAAAGGTGAATCACCATTCTCATCATTTTTCTGCACTTATCCTAATTTATTTGTATTCGCAACGTGTTTTCTTCCATACTTCTCTATTAGTCGTCATCTCGGTATTCTCTCCCTTTCTAGACATATCATCTTTCAAACAGTCCATACATCGTTTCTTTGTTCTTCGTCCTACTATTATAGCCATTCGCATTCGCACCAAAAACTTCCTCGCAATATCTTCCTCAATCCTCCGCGTCACACGCCCATACCATGGCAACCGATTACCTCACAACATCCAGCAACATTACTGCAGTGCTATTCTGTAACCATCTCACCGTGAAAACGTAGGTGAAGTGAGCGTGGAGTGAGCTGTCATTCCACAAGGATTGACACTATTGACAGCTCACTTCACCCAAATTTTCACGGTGAGATGTTTACAGAATAGCATGGCTGGTGTCACTTTCAGGCTTCCTCTAATACTTACACATTTTTTATTCTGTCCATCCGCGTAAAGGTACCCATTGTGAATAAGATACTTATGCTAAATAGCTACTGGTTACTGTCAGTCCATGTAGCCCCAACTCCCACTGTTGGGCAAAGGCTCTCCCCATAGAAATATAAATAACAGTAGGTATATCTATGGCTCTCGACATTTTTATGGAGAAAAATTGGTGAATATATCTACTTGATTTTGTAGTTACTAAAGAACTACAGTACAATATAGTGTAGGTACATAATCTCATCATGTTACAAGAAAAAAGTAGATATATTTACTAAGATCATTTGCCAAAATAGATGTAACAAGAGTTAATGGTAATAAGTTCATCAGTTCTCCATTGAACTAAGACTAAAGTAAATCTATTGCGGTACTTACCTGGACCGGCCATCGCACTTTTATCTAGCCTTGGCTCAGATGATTGATTACAGTATCTAGGCCAATAAAATTCTATCACGAGATTAACTCCTACTTATCTAAAAAGTAGCCCAGTGTCTCTTATCACAGTATTTACCTGCGTTCGGTATCATAGTGATTATAGATAGTAGATAGTATTAATTATAAAATAAACACTTTAATCTTAAGATGATTATGATGAATTCTTCATGACACATGAAATGCGACAAGTTGTTACTTACGATTGGAATTTGAATTAATTAATATAGATCTATTTGTCAAAATTCAGAGCGACCATGGTCAGGCCATACGCGTGGCCTGACGATGATTATATCTGGACTTTAAAACAGACTGCGACCTCTGAGTTTGTTTCGGTCTTTCTTCTCAGAGTAGTTGGATAGGAAACACCGAACTCATCTAGTTATAAAACATAAGTTATTTTTGACGTGCAAAAGTGTTCTTTTTAGGTTTAGGTTTAAAGAAACTTTATTCTCAATAAAGACATATCACTTACTTGAGAAAATACTAAAACATACATAAATTACACAAAGTTTTTAAACCAATTTACAGTAATAAATATCATTTATAGCCAAAGTTGGAACGTGCTAAATAACGGTTATAGATCACGGACTAAAATTTCATACGATTCACTGATTAATTTGAGGGCAACACGTCGATTTGAACGCAGCGTTCATTAACGAAGGCTTTGTTCTGTGCTTGCATGGCTTATACCTGTACAACGTTATACGTGGGTATGTCTTTGACTACCAATCACTCGAGGGTGTAGTGCTCGATTAACAAGGTTCTGTGATGATAAAATTGACTACAACAACATGACTGCCAAGTCTCTATTCAGATTGGAAACCTTATTTCAATACCTAAGTCTGAAATGATTTATTTTCCTTACGTACGAAGGCAAAATTGTGAGGACCTAAAAATGATAGTGCACCTAGTCAAGGAATACCCAATACCTACGATCTTAACCCTAGCTCACTAACCTTAATTTCGATTAACGTTATGACTAGACCATTCGTAAATTTTACGACGGATTAAAACATTTATTTAATCAACTTCATTTATGACACAAAACGACGTTATTTAGGAGTCTCAGTTTTCTCTTTATCCAATAACATAGGTAATCTGTTTTAGAAAAAAACCTACATTGAACAATGATTGCTCATAGACAAAATTTGCTGCCTGCAAATCGCATTTTTGCCGCCCTTACAGAAGTGAGTGGTCATACGAAGTTTATTTGTAGCTGCAAGGTTTGCGAGTTCTGGGAACACCTTGAATACAACCTTTCTGATCTAGTCAACAATTTTCAAGATCTCCGCGATGATTTAAGGCCCGTGCAGACCAGCGCGACGCGACGGCGCGACGCGACACGAACAATACAATTTCTAAGAAAACTTCACGGTATAACAATAACCGGTGTCGCGTCGCGCTGTCGCGTCGCTCTACTCTGCACGAAGCTTTACGTCAACTTTCGTTTCAAAGTTAGTCTGAAATTTTGTGACTATATCATAATATAATGAGTAATTGCGGGTCACTAATGATGCGGATCAGGAAGGTATTAGAATCAGAATATAAAGTGGCGGAGGTCAGGATCTTATCAAGCCACTATAAATGCGCAAGGTACGCGTCGTTATTTGACGAATGGTTTGTGACACAGAGTTAATGTAATTCAAATAAAGTTAATTCAAATTAATCGAAAGAATAACTCTTTGACTACGCTGACATTTAAGGGCCTCACAGTTTACTTCCGCACGTTCTGTCTGGAAATACGGTCAAGGATCAAAGTATTGAAATTCATTATATATTTTTATGTACGGTAATGAAAATACCGAACCACGTAACCACCGAAAGACTTACAAAAAAAATACACTCATTGATTTATTTCTGAAAGCTTTCGATAAGCCTTTGTAAGATGTTACAAGTTTCAGGACGAGACCTTAGCCATGGCGGCGCGTTATTCCATCGCTTGAACTATTAAGTACACAACGACAGCATTTGAAAAAACATCCTGCTCCACGTCCAGACTTTGTAATTTTTATTACTGAACAATAGATTTTTCTCTTTAATTGTTAAATTTTTCATACATAAGTTTCTTAGTGCACAACATATTTGATCATCACTGCGCGAAAATTCCAGAAATACTCTAGCTAACCTTTTCTTTTAATTAATTCCGATGAAAAATCAGTGAGTGACAAAAGAAAAATATCAATAAAAATACCTGAATACGCAAAACATGTAGGTACTTTTATAGATAACGCCTACTATCAAGAACCTTAATATAAATCTTGGATATCGTTATCAGAGAAAAATGTGGTGCACAATGTCAACACTAATCGCAATCAGAGGCATGTGGTATTACCGCACGGTCAGTAATTATCATCTGTTTATAATTATCGCTGTTTAATTAGAATTGTGAGTGCTAAAATGTGCGGGATAATCGGTAGCGTGGTCACTCTAGCCTTCGGCGCTGTTTTCGTGGTGGGCAGCTGTCTCATTGGCTACATTTGGGTTCCAGAAATCGTCAAAAATATCATCGTTGGCGTAAGTATTGCAAAAACTGTTTTTGGATTTATTTATCCAACGAAAATACAAGGAGAAGGTTCTCAATTCGACGCGTATTTTGTTTTGTTATTCATCTCAGCACCGCTCACTGCTCATAGAAAGGTGAAGGGAAACATCGTGACGCTTCGACATATCCTAAAACCAAAACATTAAAGATATGTGACGTCCACCAACTCGATCTGGCCCTGTGTGGTGGATTATGGCCCAATCCCTGGCCTACGTCCCAGCAAAGGAGAGAACATTACTTATATCTAAGCTAATTTATTATGGCGTTTTGCTTTTCGAACCCCCTAATTTCTCGCAGGAGATAAAATAATTTAATTCTGTAGGTAAATAGGATACTGAAATGGCTTACATTTACGTCATGTTTAAAAAAAAGCTATAGTATTATGTAGTCGACAATTTTAAGAGCGTTTATTTTGAAAGTGGGCAACGACGCAAATCGATGTCAAATATTTCGCTGTTTTAATTAATTTGTCAATATTACTGTATGGAAATATGAAATGTGGCTAACTAGCGTACTAGAATATTAATAATGAATTGCAATTATAACATTGAACTTGATGTTGTAACCGTTTTAGGTGTAAAAAAGGCATTTGGAAAGTTTCCAAATACTTTTTTACATCTCAAACTAAATATTCGGTGTAACTAGAATATTGATCATGAAATGCAATGAATAATATCGTAACACCGAATATTTAGTTTTAGATGTTTGAGTTTTAAATAATGCTTGAGTTTTGAGTGACGTTCTGTAATTCGGGCCCTTAGATTACATATGTAGGTACGTATTGTTCAAAACTTTGCTATATTTCTTGTGTCATTGAACCGTTGCTTCCTGCGTTTAATTAGTCCTTCTAAGATTCTATGAAATGTTGTTACAGAAGTCTTGGATATAATAAGCACAAACAAAGAACATGTAGTGTTTCCGTTTCCGTTGATAGGGAGGATGCTTTTCTAGTTATTGTGTCCAATTATTTTAATTACTCTTCTGTCTAAAAATATGCCTGTGATATAGATCTGGAGAAATTCCGTAGGTACAATGATCAATCTGAAGCTTTGGTATTTTACTAACAACTGACAGATGCTTTTTGTTCTACAACTGTATTCTAATTGCATAATACACGATTGATCAAAATCTGAAGCGTTTTGAAATATTATATTGCTAATCTTAATCTTCATAAGTTCGAAAAAAGAATCTGCCCAACAACGTAGATATCGCAATTAATGTTGTTTAACTGTCAAAATGAAACAGATTAGTCGTAATCGTTTTCGAAAATGTGTTGCGTAATTAGATAGCAGGTCTACTGATATGTCTTGTCTATTCAAATTCAAAATATTTTTATTTCACATAAGGGCACTTATGAAACGTCAGAAGCTAGTGCACGGTTCCAATTGGTCGTTTCCTATTCATTACTTGGATTGTGTGGAAGAAGATAATATGGCCTGAAAATGAATGGGAATGCTGAGAGAAAACGTATCCCTAGTTTAAAATTAAGTTTATCTATTTTGAACTATTTTTCTAAAGAAATAATCATGTGTTTAGTTAGAGCTTCAAAGCACATGCACTCTTATTGTTAATATTTATATTTTCATTGTCTTTTTTTTTACTATTATATTATTATACTCCCTATCTTCTTTTCAAAGATAATAAATAAATTCCTTGTTTACAATTGATTTTACTTCAGGAGAAATGTTTATTCAGCGTTGTTAAAGAAATAGCTTGATATGCTCTCTCGCACGATAAAACGGATACTCTAATTAGATACTGTCTTAGTAGGATAATTACTTTTTAATTAATTCAGTAAACATTATTTGTTTGCTACATCAGGCTTTTAAATGTGAAATAAGAACTAATAAGTTCTAAGTTCTAGTTCTACCTTATATACACTCGAGAGCAATGAATCCGGGTCACTTAAAGAATCCTAAAAATCTCGGAAACTAAAAATGCTAGGTTAATGCAATAAATTGTATTTAATAGACAATGTAATACTCCTTAAATGAAGGTATTAAAACTTCTTAGTTATTGTAAAGTTATATCATAAAAAAATCAAATTTGAAAAAGGGCCACTTTCGAAGATGGAACTACGAAATTACAGCATTTGGTTTTGCTTTTGTTTGTAATCTGTCATTTATGTGGGTACATAAACCATGTTCATAGTGCTCTATATTCATTATTCAAGCTGAAATTATGTCGCTTACGCCTGAAGAATGCACCAGAATACTTACAATGCTGGAAACCGGCCGGAGTCAGCGCGATACAGCCAGGACTGTCGGTGTGTCGCTGTCAACAGTACAAAGAGTTCTCCGACGTTACGAAGAAACTGGTTCTAACCTACGCAGACCAGGAACGGGCAGAACCAGGTGTACCACAGCACGAGAAGACCGATACTTGGTGAACACCATGCTTCGAAATCGCTTTCTCACAGGAACTGAACTCACAAATCAGTTTCGACGCCTCGGAGGAAGTAACCCAAGTGCATGGACAGTAAGACGTCGGCTTGCTGAATCTAACTTAAAACCCCTTAGACCTGCAAACGGCCCTAAACTGGAGCGTGGGCATCGTATTTCAAGACTAAGATATGCCCAGAGCCACGTAAATTGGAGTATTGAAGATTGGTCAAAAGTTATGTTCTCCGACGAATCTAAATTTATGCTCTACAAGCACGATGGAAGACACAGAGTGTATCGAAGACCAGGGGAAAGATTCAAGCAAGCATGCATCGAAGAAAAAGTAGCCTACGGTGGTGGGTCTGTACTTGTGTGGGCCGGAATTTCTTCTGAAAGTCGCACAGAGCTGGTGATCATAGAAAACGGCTCTTTAACTAGCGTAAGATATGTGGAAGAAATCCTCAATGATCACGTTGGTCCATTTATGGTCAATTTAGGTGAGGATGCTATATTTATGCATGACAATGCCCGACCTCATACAGGTAGGATTGTGAATGACTACCTTCAAGAGATGAACATTACTCGTATGGAGTGGCCAGCGCGCAGCCCGGATATCAACCCGATCGAGCATGCTTGGGACGAGCTAGGCAGATGCGTAAAACAACGAAACCCTCCCCCAATCACGCTTCGTGAGCTCAAAATTGCTCTCACAGAGGAATGGGAGAATATTCCCCAAAATCGTATAAGAAACTTGGTGTACAGCATGCCAAACCGCGTAAACGCAGTAATGGAAGCACGAGGAGGCAATACGAAGTATTAAAATTCAAGAAAATCGTAATAAAGTTCAAAAATTTCATGTTTCCTATTTTTGTTTTAAGGAGAGATCAGCAGTTTTTTTTCTTTATGTAATTTTGTGTTAATAAAATGTATGGTGACTCATATTTTTTTTACTTTCATTAACCTATCATTTTTAGTTTCCGAGATTTTTAACATTCTTTAAGTGACCCGGATTCATTGCTCTCGAGTGTAGTTAGTTGCAGTGCAATATGGAATTCGAGTATTATAAATAGATAATCTAAAACTTATTTTCGTGTTTTCCAATTTTTCGATAGGCGTGTTAAGGAAAAAAAAAGTAGAAGTTAAGAAAGTACAATAATTATGTTTTCGATTAAATAAATAGCTACAGCCTTGAACTGTAAATATTGTTTTTCAAGTTCAGTTCAGAACTTTTACGACAGCAAAGGCTTGCAAATAACTTCGAAAAAAAAAGAGAAGTTTTTTTTTGCCGATTCAAACTTCGGATAATTTATTGAGTCAGATGCAGGACTGCTACTAAAAAACTAATGAAAATTTTAACTCTTTCCCGTCCTGGGAATGGAATCCAGCACGCGCAGTAGTCACGCTTACGACAACGAGACCAATGGGGAAAACAAAGCTTAGGTAGTACTGAGCAAAGAAATGTATCGGTGCCGTATATAAAAAAAATATTTTGGCAAAGAATGTAGAACAGACTTCTTTAAAACGCATTGAGTAACATTTCTTAAAGACGTAAACGTTTGAAAAGTTTTTATTAGTTCCTAGTAGTACTTAATGTAAGTATTAGGTACTACTACTACTACTAGTAAAAACTTTACCTAAGTTTAAAACCTTAACTTTACTTTAGTTTTTTTAGTAGTATAGGTACTACTACTATACTGCCGTGCTAAGCAGAAAGGCGCTATCTCTGAGATACGGCCTTTTAGTTTTTTTTATACCATTCAATAGCTATAACAATTTCACATCTAATAGTATCAGCCAAATAGCGCTATCTAACTTAAAACATTTAAAAAAACCACTCAGAAGATTTTTTTATCCTTATGTTTCCTTAAATTACAATTTACAAAAAGTAAATTTTCTCAAAACTTACTCCGCTTGAGATAGCGCCTTTAGGCTTAGCAGGGCAGTATAGCAGTAGTACGTAATACATTAAATACTAGTAGTACTTAATATATTACGTACTACTAATACAATTTATTAATAAAATCTACTATTATTTTTATTAGTAGTACGTGATTATATTAAGTAATACTAGTACTTAATGTAGAAATAATGCTGATTAGGACTTGATTAGGTATTCCTAATCAAGTCTGTCCTATGTACATAACCGAAGAGATATTATGCGAATAAAAACAATCCCAATTTAAATTGGAAAGTGTTTTTGTAACTTTTTTTTAAATAATACAAATAAAATTCAGATAAGTTATTATTGCAGTACATTTCAAATAAAATATTATGGTCTCGAAGGCAGACACCATAATATTTTATTTGAAACTTTGAGTTGGTGTGTTTTCCTTCACACCAAGTCGGACGCCGCCGCGCCGGCTGTGAGCGTCCAATACAAAATTTATGAAAAAACAACTCCAGCCAACGACTAACTGTCCTTTGGTTTTTATATTTTTTCACGTTTTTCACAGTCGGTCGGCGACTATATTATTATGCTTTGGTGTGAACGCGTCCTAACAAACAAAAATAAATCAGTACAACTAGTGGAAACAGGATATTCTATACAAATATACAGTTTCATGTTATTTTTCTGACTGAAATGAAAGTTGTTTTGAAAGCTTGGTTTTTTAACTCGTAGATTTATTTATACTAGTGGCCGCCCGAAATTCGACCATAATTCATTTAAATGTCATGATTCTAAGGTATACCGATCTTGTGTCAAACGCCCAAGTGGGTATAATGTTTTTTTTATTAATTTAATTTATTTTTAATGTATATTATATAAAAATATTAGCTTTCTGCACTCCTTCTCCATATAAACTTTAACGGCTGTAAGTTGTTTAACCTGCGCGTGAGATGGTTCGTGGCGACTCTTGAAAACAGCTTGTAGACATGGTTCAGAAGTGTGATGGGCCTTTATTTCTTTAGCAAGGAATTGTCGCTCTTTTTAAAGAAGAATACCACAACACCTCTGTTCCATGCCTGTGGCGTTTGACCCTCGAGTAACGGAATCGAACAGCTTCTGGAGGGCCTTAAGAACGGGTTTTCCATCGGCCTTTAGAAGTTCGGCCGTAATTCCGTCATCACCCGGCGGCGCCTTGTACTACTTTGAACGTTAACATAAAAAAAAAATCTGTTGTTCCCTAAACCGACTTATGCGCGTTCATAAATTAGAGCATGTGATTTTCTTTCGCCACTTATTTGTTCTTAATCAATGACTCCTATTCAGGTATTCAATTACCTTCTGCAAAACCAATTAGTACATGTGCCTAGTAACGTTGCTCTCGAAACTAGAGCAACGGTTTCATGGAACGAGATCACTCCTCCCGGGTGAAATACTCCCCCTGGTTGAGCCTTACAGGTTTCTCGTTAGGTAGTGTATTATTGTATGAGCTTTTCCTATTGTAATTTAATTTTATACTTCAATAATTTTGTTAGAAGATGGTCTAGCTACCAGTGTATTACAGAGGAAATCTCTCGGTTCAAAGGTTTCAAAGGCATCGGAAATCTTTACAATATTAAAATGTCAGAAGGCAGCAAATAAATCCTGTCAAGCTGGTGTCCTGACCTATATTACCGATTAGCTAGAAAACATCGACAGAAAAACACACAGTTACATATTTAGCAAGCACAAACTGTTGCATGCCCGAGGCAACCCAGCGTGAAGCGAATATTAATATTTCGTTAACATGGCCGGGCCGGATAAACTCCACCCTTAATCCGGCTATTATCTGCATTCTATTCTGCACCTCATTAATTCACAA
Organism: Agrochola circellaris; assembly: GCA_914767755.1. Classification (NCBI taxonomy): domain Eukaryota; kingdom Metazoa; phylum Arthropoda; class Insecta; order Lepidoptera; family Noctuidae; genus Agrochola; species Agrochola circellaris. The sequence continues at coordinate 18,191,772 of OU611840.1, read as the reverse complement.
GCTAAAATAAAGACAAAAGTATCGCTGCATTCATAATTGAGTGTGCTCACGAAATCTAACCGGCAAGTTTAATTTTCGCTTCAACCCTTCAGGCAATTATTGGTACTCGTAGGTATACGTGCGTTTAGTTCATTTAATTTTCAGTTAATATAAATGCAACTGAATATCTACCAATCAGTGGTAAACTAATAGGTATACATTTTTCATGAACCCATTAATTATACCATAGTCGTGCCGATGCTCGAGGGAGGCCTAAGGCCTAGGTCTAGCACTGGAGGTCTTTCGGTTGATTTGATAATATTTATGGGAACCGAATTCTGAGATGAGACCACTAAAATTTACATATGAGGAATTAGCATGATGATGAAACTTATAATGGTCGATAATGCATGCAAAAAATCATAAATGCTAGAAATAGGTAAAAAACAGAATCGCCAAAACGTGTTTAAAAATATGTAAGATCAAATTCAAATTTAAAATACTACAAATTAATGTTTTATCTTTTTTATTTAGTAAATCGGTAAGTATAATTACTTACATTAAATTAAAAAACAAATTACTTAGGTAATACATTTTTAATTAATAGACAAGCATTGTTCCTATATTTGCCTTCTATCACTTCAAATATTGTATAATTTGTATTTTTAGAATACCTACATCATGTACATTATGTTCGTGTATATAGACACATTTGTGTATTTAAAAGTATAAAAATCCAAGACCGAAATATGCAAAATCACCATATATTAGGTTAAATATGCAATAACCTGACACAAATTGCATAAGCTTGAATATGCATTTGCATAAAATCAAAGATTTAAAATCCGGTCTCCAATGATTATGCCGACGATGAACTAGACTAAAATTCCATTGTTTTATTTTAGGAGACGGTACTGCTCGAAGACACAATACAGATGGATCGGTTCGAGGCGCTACCTTTTCCTATGAACTTCACCGTCAGGTTCTTCAACGTCACCAACCCTGAGGTAGTCCTGACCGGTGGCGTGCCAGTTGTCAACGAAATTGGACCCTACGTGTATAAGTGAGTATACGATGGGACTATTTATAAATCTTTATAGATTAAAATCTTCTTTTTATGGTAAGTAGACAAAATGTACGTAAGTATGTTTTTACCTATACAATATGTAAAAAAAAAACTGTCCGATCCAAAAGTGGCATGTAGGTACTAATAACATTATCAAAACGTAATATCTTTTTTATTATTATTGAAAGTAAAAAGCTAAAATATCATTATGATTAGTGAAAAAAAATAAAAGTTATTGCTATTTAAAATTCACATTTTTGGTACCAAAATGACCCCAAATCCATTAAAAATTATCAAATTTTGAACATAGAACATAAGTTATGACTTGTAGACACCCGCTAAACGAATGCCGCCCGCGCCCCATGCAAGGGGATTTTTTTTTCCTTTTTTCTTGAAAATTACCACATGAATAGACTCTCAGTACGATATCTAAAAACGCCCTCATGGATTGTACAGGGTTTTTTTTACATGTTGTTACATAATAGTGATATGTCTTGATAATTATTTTGTTCTCCTTTTTGACAACTTGTGCATTCAACAAATCTTTACGACTTGTTTTAGGTGTAAACGATGAATGAAAAGAGTAGAAATCACATGCATTAAAATTCACATATACATGTTTTATGCGGGTTACAAAATAACCCCTATGTGTAGTCTAGTAGAAGCTATAGTCAGTTTAAGTATTTTGAGATCTACAGTGGGAATAGAGTTTATTTAAACAAACAAGGTCTTCAATTAATTTGGTTTCCCATGGCTAATCTGGCATTCTTGAACGTAACAAGCTCACAAGTGAAAATATGTCGTAACTACCGTAAAAAATATGTAAAGGTGAGTATAGACTAGAGGATTAACTTGTAACAAAACATTGAGCCCCTTTATTTATTTATTTATTGAGGGATAATAAACAACTACAACATAAAATTAACAATATTTTAAGTGGTAATGTTGCAGTCCACTGCATTATCCGCAGATAGGACATATTAGAGACCACTAGACGGGCATTACCAAAACTAACAAAGAATTTAATATAAATAAATAAGTTATTATAAAGCTAGCTGTAGCTACAAAACCAAATCAGGTAAGAGACAATTTCACTTACCTAAATTATTCAATAAATTAATAATAATAAATAATAAATAATTTTATATGAAAGAAAATAAATAAACGACATAATAAGATTAAGTTTTATATTATTATTTAAGTTGGTAGGTAGTCAATCTGCTAAACAATATTTTACTTTTTTTTTTTTGCAAACCTGTTTAAAATTATGCTTAGTTTAAAAGTAGATAATTTCTGAAAAAGATCGAGAGAAGCCCTTAAGATGCTTTCAAAGATGTTGAAGGTTGAGGAAAACGTTCACTTAAATTTTTATTTTTTAATAAACTGTCTATGCGGAGTTTTTCTTGTGCCCTCAGTATTAGTTTGAAGGGTAGGTAGAACTATCGGGGTTTCAGTTGATCTGTTCTTCTCCTCTTGTTCCAGCCATAATTTTATCTTGGAGTAATATTACGCGTTAGATTTTCATAAAAAGAAAAATGCAGCGACGGTGGAGCAGGGGGGGACTCCTACACCCGAGTTTCTCTCGCCTCCCTGTTTGTACGCGCGTAACGCCGGCCCTCCTCCTCAACTACAAATAGACATTCCTGAAAATCGAGAATTCTAAGTTCAAAGTAAAAATTTTCAAATTTTTTATAGCGCCTGATTCACACACTTCAAGAGAATATTATTTTACACTATTGCAACACATGAATCACCTTGTTCGCGTCGGTTAGCGTAGATAAAGATCGATTCGTTAAATAAAGAACCCGGGGAATGTAAAAGTGGTCATCGGATTCAAAGCGTTTCGTATATCTACTAACAGGGTCGACGTAATGTGTTTGGTAGCTTATTATTATGTCAATTCAATTCATTTTTGATTTTTCCGAAATCTTCAAAATTAAAATCGTTTATTTCACATAAAACTGGCACTTATGAAACGCGAGGTGGGTGTACGGTCCCAAATGGTCGATTCTTAAGGAGCTCATATGTAGGGTTTTCTTAGCGAATACACCATTATAAACCGTGAAAATAAAATCTGCCGACGTATTCTGTAAATAAAAAACTCACCGTGAAGACTTAGGTGAGGTGAGCTGTCAATAGTGTCAATCTCTAGCATTAGGTGGAATGACAGCTCACTCCACGCTCACTTCACCTAAGGTTTCACGGTGAGATGGTTACAGAATAGCACTACTGCCGGTCGATTCTGTAAAAATCTCACCGTGAAAATTTTGGTGAAGTGAGCTTAAAAGTGAGCTGTCATTTCTAGGGATTGACACTATTGACAGCTCACTTCACCCAAGTTTTCACGATGAGATTTTTACAGAATAGCACTACTGATGTATATTTTAACAACATATATTAGTATACGAGTACATGCTGGTTTTAAAATCAAAGCATTTGTTTTCTTTTTTTTTTCACGTTTACAAATATTCACAAAAAAATTTAACGGTTGGAAACTTCGTATAGCGACAATACCTGAAAACACAATTTTACTTCGTTTTACAGTATTTTACAACACGGTTTTAAACCTAATACCGCTGACCGTCCGCAAAAGTAGACTTTAGCGCAAACGTAACACCGGGAACCCTCTCGGAGGGTTCACTTCCAATATGTATGGCGGCACGGCGTATGAGTTCTATGAAAATTGGTGGATTAGAAAGTGTTAATGACGACACCCCGAGCCCCGCGAGTATCTACGCTCGCGCTCATCGACATTTGTACAGAGCCGCACTCTATATGCCAAAGCGCCGCATACGCTCGCGAGCCGCGGCTTGCCGATCACTGTTCTAGCCTCATAGGCTTGCTACTGCAAGCCTATGAGGCTAGAACAATGATATTACTCATAAGTATCAAGTGGTTGTAGATTGTTATCTGACTATCTGACCCGTAAAGCAGTAGTTCTATCGACACCAGCTTTGCCATATCGATCTAGCCAAATTTTTTTTTTTCAGACTTCTCCAAACCCGAGAAGTGCTTGAAACAAATGGAGATGTAATCAAGTACATACGACATGAACACTTCTTGTTTGATCCGGAGCTGTCTTATCCTAACAAAGAAGAGGATATACTGTCCGTTATCAACGTACCATACCACGTAAGTTTTTTTTTTTTGTTCTATACCTACAGAGTATAATTTTATTCATTTTTGAATCTCGGATATCTATCGTATCGCGGTCTGAAGCAAAACACTAGTTGTAAGTAATATGATAATTTTATTTTCAAAACCTTCTTTTTAACTTTTCCAATATTTATCGTTGACTTCAAATTGTGGTCTTTAAGTTCAAATATGTGTGCAAAGTTAGTACACCGGATTAGAATCGCCTCAACTCTAGGCGTTCAGCATTTCTATGGAATTCCTTAGTGCAATACTCATTTTCTCAACTTCGTCTCGTCTCAACTGGACTTATGATGTGCGATGACCCTAAAGGCTGACCCATATTGGGGCGGACTTAAATGAAATTGAATGAAATTCTTCCTTCATCACTTTCGTATATTTTCTATGAACCAACGCACATTACAGGAGGGCCGCAGCACAGTTTTTTATACGAAAATGCGTTGCATTCCGGCCCCTTGCGGCTGTAATGTGCGCGCGTCCTGCATACCCTATGCATACTGACAGTAATCGATCACTGCAGCCGAAGCCGTTTGAGATATAAATTTGTACTGCTACTGCTCGTTTAACTAATATTAATACACACAGGCAGTGTCTGAGTAGCAGATAGGGCTCTCGCAGTTACTCGATTGGATGACCAACTCTATTCATGCCTACTCACCTTCAACTCAATCTTAGCGTCGGAGAAACGATTTGTGCAACTTTTCTTTCATCTACGGTCGGCGTCAGCGTAATTTAATTCAAAATTCTTCGAAAAACTACTTTTTAAGTTTTCATATAATTAATATGCTAACAGTTAATACTCGTAGGTATTGCTTAAATTTTACTCCTGTTCCGATTTAAATTAAATATTTAGGTCAATAATTAAGATTTAAAAACTTAAGTGCTAAGCGAATTTTTAGTATGCAGTGGTATCTACGGTTAGTGCAACAGAAGACAGTGTGGAGTGGCTGTTTATAAAATTAGTGCAAAAAAAAGAAGGTATGATTGATAAGCAATCAAGCTGCGAACGCCAATTTAAAATAAAATTGCCACCGAATGTGTCTTAGTTTAGCCCTTCTCGCATACCAACTCTTTTTAGCGACTGTACTGTAGTGTTGCTTCGTTGGTCAGTCGGCTGTCTGCGGGAGCCCTATCGAATGCTTTGTCCGGTACACAGTTTCATAATAATTGCTTCCATTAAGTCATGTGTACTTGAATTACACAGAGGCTGGCGCATCCCTCGGTCCAATTACCTAAGCTTTGCGAAGTGTTATTAATGATTCCTGTAACGTGGTAACGCTCTAATAGTGTGCAATAATTATGGGTCTATTGTATTTATATTCAATATGAAATGTTGTTGTTCTTCATTCGCCCAATCCTCCACCTATATTTTAAAACTCAAACTTAAAGCATTTCAATTAAATCAATTACAGACACTTTCCAACTGTCAAGAGTTTCGGGCAGTCACATAGATGAAGCTGGTTACCCATTTCAAAGTGTAGTAGGTTCCTAAGAAGAAGAACGGACAAGAAACTAAAAACAAACAAAATATTGGTGGGGGATTAAGGTTGTACGTGAATGTTGACGAGTTGTAGAGCAGTCGTGGCCCAGTGGTAACGGCCGCGACTTACGAGTTGTAGGTCGTAGGTTCGAACCCTGACAGGCGCTTTACTCTGTGTAAATTATTTCATCACCACTGCTCTCAAAACGGTGAAAGAAAACATCGTGAGGAAACCAAAAATTCGAAGAAATGTGACATCTACCAACCCGCACTAGGCCCGCGTGGTGGCTTACGGCCCACTCCCTCTCACAGAGAGGAGGCCTGTGTCCCAGCAGTGGGAAGATTATAGGCTGATATGTGATGTGTATGTTAGATAGCGATATTAAGATGAGTCTGCTTTAATTATACCCTAATTGTAAATGAGCCATATACTCTTTTGGTTTAAACAAACCATATTCTACCAATCTAGCTATGCCCGTTTGCGACTGAGTAGCGAATGTTGCCAACAATGTTTTGGATTATGTACCTATGTGTTTTTCAGACAAAAAAATACTATTTATTATGTTGTGTTTTTTCATATTGTGAAATACAATGCAGTGCTCTATTTTGTGTTACGTCGAATTAAAACCACTTTAAATAATTAAAAAAAAGTAGAAAGGAACATCATATATTATTATCAATACCTGGGCAACCGAGCTCTGCTCGGGTGAAAATAGAGAAAACTAATTTTCCCAGATATTAGACCTAGCTAGATCGATTTTTCGGCTCCGTTAACGTCATTGCAACTTTCCTCGAAATCGTTAGAGCCCTTTCAAGAACGTGATTATAAATACATTTAAATACAAATATTGCTCATAGTATAGGATAGCATAACATCTTACAAAATTACATTTTCAAAGAGTAAGAAAATAAATTTCCGATAAAAAGAAACTTAAGTCAATATAGGCAAACATCGTTACGACATGATTGGACCAGAGTGGCAGGAACTAGTCGCCGCCCGTCTGGAAGTCGCAGTCTGCGATATTTCCTCATTATTTTTTATACTCAATGAAGTTGTGAGTTACTACCACCGTGATTGTTAGAAATGAACCTAACGAAACAAGTAGATACACGAATGACATGTTATGGATATGTCGTGGCTAGATCTAGAATTGACCATTTCATGAAATAGCCAGGTAACATTGGCCATATCGTTTAAACGTTAACGTTTAATGATATGTCAGTCGACGTTTGGCCATCTCATTAATGTAGGGTATGCATGGTGTGAGGTGTAGTTAAAATAAACAAGTAACTGCGACCAACTTCGAAGGAGCGCTCGCCGGCCGCTGCCGCGGCACTGCTCGGTCAGCTCGCGCGCGGTTTGTCACAGTTCTAACCAAATCCATTTGGTCGGGTTGCCACATAAGCGGCGTGAATTTTTAATTTTTGAAACTAATTTTAAATACTATGTTGCATTTCACACCGCGGCGAACGTTACTTCCAAGTTGATCGTTTTCCATATTATTATATTTGGAAACCGAATAAAAGCCAATAAAATAAAAGTGTTTGATTTGTTGTATGTCGCCGCCATGATGCACAACAAAAACAAAGCGACATCAACGCCTCTACCGGTGGATAATTTAACTATTTTATGATATGATCACTAATGTTTGGCCACATCATGAAGTAGTCGTGCGGTTAACTGTTCATATCGTTGAGTATTCAATGGTCTGGCTAGACCACATCATGATGTGACCAGTGGTCGATGTTCATTTCATGATATGATAAATTTTAAGATCTGGCCACGATAGATATACAGGGTTATTTTAAATTGGCGAGCTAAACTCCGCAGACGCGATGGGTACGGGTAAAAAGATTTATGTTGTTTTTTGGGGTGGTCAACGACCGTTGTTAGTGTTGTTACTAGAAGTATTAGTTGAGAAACTGTTTTCTTGTATTTTATCGTGTTTATACAGGGTGTCCAGTAAATAGCACGACATACTGCAGGGGGTGATAGCTTGGGTCACTACCTATCAATACAACACAATATATGTTCAGCAAAATCTTACGGATTTACAGTTTTACAAAATTTTCCGAAATATCGAAAAATCTCTACCTTGAAACAGATTTTTAAGTATCTCGTAATGAAAAAATCCTTTTCTAGAACTTTTTTTACATCAAATTATTCGTGAATAGGTTACTCTACTCATTATAAGTTTTTTTTTAATCAAAAACAAGAAAGTTTTGAAGAAATAGTTTTTTTTGTTGAAATTTACATTTTTTCGGTATTTCGGAAAATTTTGTAAAACTGTAAATCCGTAAGATTTTGCTGAACATATATTGTGTTGTATTGATAGGTAGTGACCCTAGCTATCACCCCCTGCAGTATGTCGTGCTATTTACTGGACACCCTGTATATTGATAGCCATCACGTCTGTGGAGATAACACAACAAAGAGGTTTTTTTAAACTGATATTTCAAGTTACTACAAAAAATGCGGTCGATGACCCCCAATTTAAAATAACCCAGTATAAATGAATCTGTCTTTGTACACCTAGCAATCGACCTAGCGATCTTACTTAGCGGAATATACCCATTTATAAACAACAAAACATATGTATCTATAAAATAAATAGATAAACACCCGGTTTCTCGAAGTTAAGAATTTGCTAAACTCTATTTGAGCATTAAATAAGGTGAAACCCCGCAAAATTCATATTTTTTTTCGACTGTTCTTTTAAATTTCGCGCTACATTGAAGGGATCACCTTAAGTAATGCTAAAGCAGAAGAGTTTAATAACTTCTCGACCACAAACTTAATTCAGAAAACTGGTGAGTGACATTTAGATAAACATCGTTAATATTCTAGGATAATAAATGGCTACATTTCGATATTCATAAGGCCCTATTTGTAACGAATTACATCAAGCGCTTCCGTCCAAGGGCGCGCGTCATGTAATCGTTACAAAAAAATTGAGCGCCCAAAATGCAGTGTACAAGACGCGCGCCACGGGCGCTTGTTATAACAAGGGTCTTTTTTTTCCTTAAGTGTGGGAAATTATCAAATAATTTGTCCCGCTCTGGGCGGAGCGGGAGGCCGTTTCAGACTCTTACTGACTAAAACCCACCCGTGTTCCTTCAGTTGCCTGTACGTTGCCAGGGGCCACCACGGTGTCCCGAACTTTCCCGTGACCCCGGCAGTTATGACCAGGGCCTAACATACACAAATACTCGTACATTACATCGCCCCCTTGGTTCGCAATATAATATTCTAGACAGATCATCTATCGTTAATTGTTGATCGAACCGTTTAAAGGTGTAATTGTGCAGTGTGTACTCGGCTGCATGCATTCCTGATTAACTTGAAACCTTATTAGCCACATCACCTCCCCCATTAATTGGCTTAATGAGAACCGCTGAACCTTCATGTGAGAATATTCTGGTCTCAATTACGATACTTTTTAGGAATAGTTTTTCATTTGAACATTTATTTAACCACTTTCAAAATGGTGAAGGATAACATTGTGAGGAAACCGGCATGTCCTGGAACCCATTCGAAAACATGTGACACCCTTCAGGGCCAACGGGTCTTCAATCCCATTTTTTTGTGATTAAATGAAACAGAACACTGTAAAAGCGCTGAAATTAGCAAGCGTCTAATTCTAGATTGACATTAATGCAAATTCGTTCGTAAGCATCAAGAATTGTACAAAATGCGAAGCATGATTGTATTGCTTCGCATTTTGTATAATTCTTGATAGTCGTTACACACTCCGACATACATAAATCAAAATTAATCATTTTTAAATAGCTTAGCTGAAAATACTGTAAAAGAATGTTTGAACGCACTTATATTTATATACACTCGAGAGCAATGAATCCGGGTCACTTAAAGAATCCTAAAAATCTCGGAAACTAAAAATGCTAGGTTAATGCAATAAATTGTATTTAATAGACAATGTAATACTCCTTAAATGAAGGTATTAAAACTTCTTAGTTATTGTAAAGTTATATCATTAAAAAATCAAATTTGAAAAAGGGCCACTTTCGAAGATGGAACTACGAAATTACAGCATTTGGTTTTGCTTTTGTTTGTAATCTGTCATTTATGTGGGTACATAAACCATGTTGATAGTGCTCTATATTCATTATTCAAGCTGAAATTATGTCGCTTACGCCTGAAGAATGCACCAGAATACTTACAATGCTGGAAACCGGCCGGAGTCAGCGCGATACAGCCAGGACTGTCGGTGTGTCGCTGTCAACAGTACAAAGAGTTCTCCGACGTTACGAAGAAACTGGTTCTAACCTACGCAGACCAGGAACGGGCAGAACCAGGTGTACCACAGCACGAGAAGACCGATACTTGGTGAACACCATGCTTCGAAATCGCTTTCTCACAGGAACTGAACTCACAAATCAGTTTCGACGCCTCGGAGGAAGTAACCCAAGTGCATGGACAGTAAGACGTCGGCTTGCTGACTCTAACTTAAAACCCCTTAGACCTGCAAACGGCCCTAAACTGGAGCGTGGGCATCGTATTTCAAGACTAAGATATGCCCAGAGCCACGTAAATTGGAGTATTGAAGATTGGTCAAAAGTTATGTTCTCCGACGAATCAAAATTTATGCTCTACAAGCACGATGGAAGACACAGAGTGTATCGAAGACCAGGGGAGAGATTCAAGCAAGCATGCATCGAAGAAAAAGTAGCCTACGGTGGTGGGTCTGTACTTGTGTGGGCCGGAATTTCTTCTGAAAGTCGCACAGAGCTGGTGATCATAGAAAACGGCTCTTTAACTAGCGTAAGATATGTGGAAGAAATCCTCAATGATCACGTTGGTCCATTTATGGTCAATTTAGGTGAGGATGCTATATTTATGCATGACAATGCCCGACCTCATACAGGTAGGATTGTGAATGACTACCTTCAAGAGATGAACATTACTCGTATGGAGTGGCCAGCGCGCAGCCCGGATATCAACCCGATCGAGCATGCTTGGGACGAGCTAGGCAGATGCGTAAAACAACGAAACCCTCCCCCAATCACGCTTCGTGAGCTCAAAATTGCTCTCACAGAGGAATGGGAGAATATTCCCCAAAATCGTATAAGGAACTTGGTGTACAGCATGGCAAACCGCGTAAACGCAGTAATGGAAGCACGAGGAGGCAATACGAAGTAATAAAATTCAAGAAAATCGTAATAAAGTTCAAAAATTTCATGTTTCCTATTTTTGTTTTAAGGAGAGATCAGCAGTTTTTTTCTTTATGTAATTTTGTGTTAATAAAATGTATGGTGACTCATATTTTTTTTACTTTCATTTAAGGAGTATTACATTGTCTATTAAATACAATTTATTGCATTAACCTATCATTTTTAGTTTCCGAGATTTTTAACATTCTTTAAGTGACCCGGATTCATTGCTCTCGAGTGTAGTTTATAAATGATCTAACTAAAGTGTTATAAATTATCTAATCACGAGCTAATTGCCCAGGCATACGTTGCAATACCTTTTTAAGTATTTTTTTAGGAACCTTCTCCGGCGCGTGCGCAACAACTTCATACGAAGTTTCATCACAATCGGTTGAGCCATTTTCGAGTTTTTGCGCGACTAACCCACGGCTATTGATAAATTATTTATATATATGGATTAGTAGTACGTTTTGAAAATTCATACATATTAGAAAAAAAAACCGTGATAACATTAAATATATTTAAGCATCAGTCTGCTGAAATATATTAAGTTGAGTTTTAAAGCTTCCTCTTTCGTAGTCTCTTGCTGTGTCCGACAGTGCCCATAAATACCACCTAAGTTCTTACACAATATGGAATGCAATAAATGATTGAGTATTGATGTCGCGTAGTCGCGGTGTAGCTGCATGGGGGTGGCTAAGACGTAGCCGCGTAGCCGTAGCGGCGGCGCCGGCGTAGCCGTAGCTGCGTAGCTGTGTATGCGACGTTTGTGTGGATGTTGCAAGCGTTTACTCGTCGCGTTCCGCTAATTATTTTCATTTAGAAAGTGTAGGTACACTCGAGCATGCTATTTGGTATACAAACAGCTAACTAGCAAATACTTTTATAACTACCATGTTTTGAGTGCGTTAAATAGTTCATTCTTATACATCATTATCACGCGCACAATAAAAAGGAATATTGGCAGGTACCTACCTACCGGAGAGATGAATATTTTTGCCTGTAGTACTTGCGCCTTTTTTTTTTTTATGTGTTACTTTTCAAACTACTCACATTCAAAACGAATTAAGTAAGGGGGGAGAGCATAGTACGAAACTAACAGACACCATACGACTGATAGCCTAGTTATTCGGCTTCGACGGTGGAGCAGCCCTACCTAGACAGATGTACCATCGAATTGAAAAATATACAGGTAACATACCACAAAAAAAAAAATTGCGTTGTTATAGCGCAAACGGATCTTTTGATCAGATAATTTCTGTATCTTAATAATTGAGTGGCGTTCTCAATTATTAAGATAGATAACTGATCGCCCCCGGTCCTACTTTTCTTGAAAACGGATCCCCTTTTTTTTTTTTTTTTGATGTTGGGATGTTATCAAATAACTTCTCCCGCTCTGGGCGGAGCTTGAGGGCGGGTCAGACTTTTACTGACTAAAACCCACCCGTGTTCCTTCCGTTGCCTGTGTGCCGGGGTCGCGATATCCCTTTCGGACAAACTCTCAAACAACGGACTGTAGCGATCAAAAAAACATTTTTAGAAACCATGCAAACAGCACCAATCAACCTAAAACGCTCCCAGCCTCCTTTGCTCGCGCTTTCCCGTGGTACCTTTACTAATCAAAGTCAAACATGGAGTGAAATGAAGCTGTTAATAGTTAAATTATTCGTTTTTGAGTATTATTTGCTTTCCAAACGGTTTTACTCGTTCAAAGCAGATTTGTTGCATTTCATGAGAAAGTTTTAATAACGTGCATTGCTATTATAAATAAGAGCGTGTTTCTCATTAAAAGACGGGCTCTGCCCACCGGTTCTGCTTGCATGGACTAATTTTAAAGCTTTCCCAGACAAAATAAGCATTAGCATAATCAGCCTATAATGTTCCCACTGCTGGGACACACGCCTCCTCTTTATGAGGAGTGGGCCCAGTATTCCAATACGCGGGCCCAGTGTGGGTTGGTGGAGGTCACATGTCTTCGAATTTTAGGTTTTAGGAAATTTTCCTCCACCGTTTTGAGCACAGTGGTGATGAAATTACACATTAATAAAGTAACTTGCCTGTCTGGGTTCGAACTCACGACCTGCAATTCGTAAGTTGGGCCGATACTGCTGGGTCACCACTGCTCCCTGCCCCTGCCCCAGTCTATATAAACAAAAATTAAATTAAAACTCATGAACATCCAAGACAAGTGAAACAATGTTAAAAAAATCCCCCGACACAATATTTCCTCATTTCTGTTCTCCACTCCATCACCAGACCCTGTTCATTATCTATCTATGACCTATTCATTGAGACCATTACAATGAGCCCAAACACGATACCTGTGCTGTAAGTTGGTAAGGGAGTTGGGTATCATGTAAATTCCAATTGATGCTGCAGGATCAGTTCAAGGTTACTATGTTCTTCTAATACTTACCATTGAAATAACAGGATACCAAATTTCAAATCGAACAGACGGGAGAGAAAACCTGCTTTCAAATTAAAAAACGGCATTCAAGTCGGGTCACCCGTTTAAGAGCTACGGTGCCATAGACAGACCCACTGACATACACACATAGCGGTCAAACTTATATAACACCCCTCTTTTTGGGTCGGGGATAAAAAAAGAGCTGTGTTGTGTTTTATAATGTGATAGCAAGACATGCTCTAGAACGAATGACTAGCTCTTGGTAGGTACATAACCTATTCCCCTTGTAGGCTGCCTATCTATTGAAGCGGAGCGAGGCAACGGAGAGGAGCGTGGCAGCGGAGTGGAGCGGAGTTGCGGACAATGTCTGTCCATTGTTGCGGAGCGAGTCAGCGTAGCGGAGTTACGGACTGTGCGGAGCGAGGTAGCGGAATGGAGTTACGGACTGTGCGGAGCGAGGTAGCGGAGCGGAGTTACGGACTGTGCGGAGCGAGGTAGCGGAGCGGAGTTGTGGAATGTGTTTTTTTCTGCATCCCCTTTCCGCATCCCCGCTCCGCATCCCCGCTCCGCTTCTCCGCTCCGCATCCCCGCTCCGCTACCCCGCCCCGCTTCTCTGCTCCGCTTCCCCGCTCCGCCTTCCCGCTCCGCTTTCCCGCTCCGCTTCCCGGTTTTGTACGAATTTTAAACTAGTTCGCAAATCCCTGTCCACTGAAGCGGAGCGGAGATTTTATGGAATACCATTGGTTACTATTGGCACAGGTCCGCTCTGCTCCTCTCCTGTCCGCTCCAGTGGACAAGCAACCTAAAAAACCCAGACTAAAATTACAACCTTCCTAGATTTACTATACATTTATCGAGGTTTAAGTTTAGCATTACTTTAATAGATAGTAAGAGGGTAAATATATAAATATCCCTACTATAAAAGGCCGGAGCCTTACCACACTGAATGGTAGGTAACGCAAATAGAACATTTCAAACAAAAAAGCCGAGACACTTAAAGTAAATGAGTTATTTTTCAAAGAAGAGCACTCTGGATCGCTCTGAATGCATTTATCGGAAAATGATTTCCCAGCCAGGCTGAGAGGAACCTTAATTAATGTTCGTTACCATACAAGTGGTTTCCATTACCATCCGCCGTACTCACTTTGACAACGAATTTCCTGAATACCAACGCAGTGCTGTTAACAACGCCGTCCGTCGAAATCCGTCCAACTCCAAAAACCGGATATATGGAAGTGTCAATGTGATCTTTGTTCTAGTATGTAAAAGAGATGAAGCGAGACAGAAAGCATAGTGCCCTTCTCTTTCCCACTGAAACAAATGATGACGTTGAAATTTCCACGCGTAGATCCTCCAAAAACCCGTATTTATAAGTCCTTTACTTTTAAGCTTTGAGTCGCTCCATGTAAAAAAACTGGTATTTAGCTGCATCAGGTTAGACTGGAAGCCACTCCGACATAGTTGGGAAAGGTTAGGAAAATGATACTGATGATGACTTTTCCAGATTTTACCCTTGTCAGACACTCTTTTTGAGATAATTTCTATTTATACAACAAGTAATAAAACCCTGTCCAAACCGTGAGGGTGTTGTTAGGTATCGTACTGAGATTCGATTTATGTGGATTCAGGAAAAATAAATAAAATCCCTCACATTTTTTTTCAATCGGGGGTTCTACCACCCACCGGGTGATTTCATGAGCGCGGGCGGCGGTCGTTTAGCGGGTGTCTACAAGTTATAACTTATGGACCCTGTTGAAAATTTGCCATTTTCTAATGGATTTGGGGTAATTTTGGTACTAAAAATGTGATTTTTAAATAGCAATTACTTTTTTATTTTCAATAATAATTAGATTTTTTATTACCTTTTGGTAAAAAAGTATTAATAGAAACAAGCACAGGAGATCTAAAATTAAACTAAAAACACAAATTGAAACATAAATAGAAAAACAAACAGTAAAAAAAAAAAAAAAAAATTAAAATAAAAACAGAAAGTCCTGTGCGAGGCCAAAAGGCCTCCTCCTATCTCAGCATGATGCTGCAAAATATAATAATAAATTTAGCAGCGCTGGTATTCTGACCTATGTGCCCATATCGAGTCGGACGGGGTGTTTTTAACATGTTGTATAAATAAAATCTATTAAACCTTTGCCGAAGAAACTAATTTTTATTTTTTATTTATGAACAAATAAATTATGCAAGAAACAAATACAAAGTACGTTTACGCAAATGCACTTAGATAAAACTAAAGACGTTTAGATTAGAACGATGTCGCAGGCGCAATCGGATAAACAGATTACCTACGGTGTCCTGTTTATATGAAATTTATAATCTGTGTTATCAAGCGTGATATGTGTTCGAGTGTCAGGGCTTGATACGGGGATTATAGTGATAATACATGTTTATAAAGTGTGAAATCACTGAGAATTGTTGTTGAAGAAAGTTATGACGTTATAAACTATCAGTAACTTGTGGCAACATATATAATATTTCCAATTGATTAAGTACATTCGCAGTCAAAAAAAACGATGCTATTCTTCTAACTCCTTATTCATTATTTCACCTAACAATCCAAATTATATACTAATGCCTACATAAAATACGTAAATCAGAAACCAAAAATTAGGTTAACGAACACGTAGGTAGGTACTGAAAGACGACGTTAGAGCTTTTAGTTAAAATGTTTTTTTTTAATGAGTTGTACTGCAATATGTGGTTAGCTAGTGACCTCGACAATTGATCATATTATTTTTTACCTGAGCGACCGACAGCAACTTCGTCATGCTCCCTCAGATGTCACTGCTTGCGGTACCGTCGGGGGTCGGGTTGCCTCCTTCCCTCAATATGGCGAGAGGGGTAGTGGCTGATCTTTGCGATAATCTCGTGAACGGCTGCTGCTTGTGGTGACTGGTCGCCTTGCTGATCATGGTTTTGCTATTGTTATTAAGTAATTAACTGTTTATTTATTTTACCTCGATAATCCTAGTTTATCATTTATAACTTCCAGTTACAGCTATATATAGCTATATGTAAGCGGGCACGCCCTTTATGCCTGGAGGCTTTTATTTAGATATTAAGTTCTGTTTACGTTTAGTTTTTATTTCTGCCTGAGTACAGTTCGATGTTTTTGGTTGGTATATTGGCGTGTGCTAGCTGACATTATGGCTAATAATTTAAATTATCTTTTGTTTTGCGTAATATACATTATTTTGCATGCTATTATAAATGTTTCTTTTTCTAACTGAACAGACAGCTGGGGAGTTTGTTGCGCCACTTCTTCTTCCCAGCTAACGCACTAGGAAGTGGTGAAGAGTGGGCGTTTTGGAGGACTGTCTTATGTAATTTTGACGTTCGAAATGTGCTGATTCTCTAGATGGGTACTACTCAAAAATTCAAAAGTCACTTTCACTATGTATTTGAATTTTGAATTTTTGAGTAGTACCTATCTATCTATGCATAAATTTATTACAGTGAAATATATTATAGAGGTGTGACTGTATTAAAGACAGGTTGGAAAGTTCCCCATCCTCCATTAAAAAGGGAGGATCCCCCAACCACAACCAGACTGGTGTTGTGTCTGATGGGCTAATGACCGCCGGTTGTTGTTAAGTTTCTGTGTATATGCTAAAACATGCGTTATACAAGCTAATAAAATAATACTATTATGTACAAGTAATAGATATAAAAAGGGGGAGGACAAGCTTGGGTATCACAAACTTGCGTTTCATAATAGTTATTTTATTTCACATTATTTCTTCCCCTGCTATCTGACTATAGGTACAATCGCGGAAAACTATAACTGACCACCGTAAGAACTATTCTTGCTTACAGCGCTCGGCCGCTATAGAACCGGGGCGGTAACAGATGTGGTAATTGTGTGCACGGGATTTTGTTTTCAAAGTAGTTATAGGTTTCCGCGATGGTACATGCTCCCACCGTCTGTTCTTCAATCCATTTCACTAGTTATGTTAAAGTTCCATGTAATAGGGGGCGAGCCTATTGCCATCAACCGGACAGTCCGGACACAAATCCTGACTCCGGGCTGCTGTTCTTCAATCAATTTACACAATATTATATACTCGGTTCATACCTAAATCGATGGAATGTTGGAACGAATTAATCGCAGGATTATATATTTATCATTTCAATTAATTAAGCCGAGACCACACAACGTCACACTTATCGAACTAAAGATGACAATGAAAAACAAAAAACAAATGGCGAAAACAAATGGCGTATTGCTGTAATTAATATAATTTCACACATGGGGAGTGCAAGTATCTACTCGTGTACTGGTTTTCACGGTGATTTAGACTCGAATAAAGCATCCACAGGAGTTTGAACATCGTGACATGTTTAGGACACCACACAAACACAGACGGTGATACACGAATATAGACAAACTCTTTTGTTAAGCTCACAGTACCAATAATTCAATCATACCGATACTTACTTATGTTGCATCGCTTTTATTGAATCCATGTGAGGACTTGCAACCCCGCAGAGCATGGAGTCGCCTCAGCAGTCATTGCTAGATGCGGCGTTGTCGACTCTTTCCATACATACTAATAGTGTCACCGTTTGTTATTTAGGTATAGAAAGTGACGGCTTCGAATGGCGGTCTGTTACAGAAGTTCTGCGCTCTACGCAGTTTTGGCGCCACGAATTTGATTAGAGCTGCAGTCTCTAGACGCTGTGCGGCGATTCTGTGCTCTGTGCGCCGCCCTCGTTCAGATAGTAATGGAATTAGGTCGTATATTGATACTGCTATACAGATACCGACGTTTTTCCACGTTAGTAAATAGAGATTGCAGACTCAGAAGAATAAATCCGACGGAATTATGCGATATTTATTAAATTATGCGTTTCAACAAACAGTGTAATTTTCTTTCGTTACGTTGTTCTTTTGTCTACAGCTAGATTTTTTGAGCACACTTGCAAACTTTTCGTTGTAGTTTCTCGCTTTGAGATTTACTTGGTAAATAACAAGTAAAAAAAATATATTTAACGGTATTTACGTCTTTCTAAAAAGTGTAAATTTCAAGAAAATTTTATTTTTTTAGGGTTTCTGGATACGGAATCATTAAGTCGTGTCACCAGCTCGTTTGCCATTACTGGGCTTAAAAAAAATAAGATCCCTTTTTTGTTTTTAGTCTATATTGGAGTAATTTTCATTTCAAATCTCCGGCTAAATGGGAACAGAAACAGACTAAACAGCGTTTTGCTTCCATGAACCGAGATCAACCAAACATGATCTTGGCTTAGCGACAACCCACTTTTGCCGTCTTGTTTCAAAATTATTCATAATACAAGACAGCGTGCGTCAGTTACAAAGTGAAAACTTTCATTGTTTTAAACTTGGTCCGTCTGTATCGCAGACACGCTCGATTCTCCAGCGCATTCTGGGTTGTCAGTCTAACTTAACACAATATAACCTAGTTTTTATAGTGTTTCTGAATAATCTTAAACTTTTTAATGTGTACATAACATCTTTCCTCTCGCTTTCCTGCAATCTGTGGGAGTGACTTCGTGAAAAGGGACGGAAGTGTGTAACAGGAAACCGGGGAAGTGCGCGCTATTTGATTTGACCAATGAGCACCCCTCCTCTTTAATGTTGCTTGTTACTTAGGTGAGATGTCAGATGTTATCATATCTATCTATCCTATGCATCATATGCAAAGTTACTGTAAGGCTCGTTCGTTTTATATAAATAATAATTAGGTACCAAGTGTCCCGACTGACTCATCTTCGCCCAGCCCAAACCACTTAGGTTAGAAATCTACAAAGAAAGGATTTAAAAATTTATAGACAATATGGATTTCTTTTGTATAAAAATCTTATCCCTTGTATTTTATAAACTTGATTACTTAATACATACATACATACGTAAACTCACGCCTTCTTCCCATGGGGTATACAGAAACTACAGAACGCCAACTTCTACGATCCTTACAAACTCCTTTTGCCTCGTTTACGTTCATACATCTGGTCATACACGCACGCCAGTTACGAGTATCTACACACCTGACTTTTCTTAAGAACATCACCAATAAGGTCAGTATAATTATGTCCTCATCATTCCTCAGCCTATCATTCATACAGTCAGTCCACACATGCTTCGCAAGGAACGCATTTCCATAGCATTTATTCTACTTTCATGCTTCTTTTGCCACACCCAGCATTCACTTCCATACAAGCGTGGGCACCAGCACACCATTGTGAACAGCCAGTCGAGCCTTTTTGGACAATAACTGGTTGGTCATAAGCGCATGTATAGCACCATTCATTTTAATTCCCGCATTTACTCTCCTTTCCACATCTTCACCAATCTTCCCATCCCTTGTAAATAGACTCGCCAAGTATACAAACTCACTTACTTGCTTCACACTCTTATAATTTATTTTTACATCACACACCGATCCATCCTCTCCTCTTTCAAACACCATGACCTTCGTCTTATTCACATTTATATTCATCCCTTTCATCTGATATGCTTCATCCATCATAGTCACCATATCTTGTCATGCTGACGATGCAAGTAGAACTTGATCATCTGCGTAGAGAAGGTATTTGACAGGCAACTCCTTCATCCTCAATCCGCACTCACCCTCTTTCAAATCTGTCAAACAACTACCCATGTGCAAGGTAAACAGTCACGGTCACACTACATAACCCTGTCTAACATTCCTTGACATGCATAACCAGTTCATGTATGCCCCATTAATCCTAACACAAGCACTGGAATCCTTGTATAAAGATTTCAGTGTCCGAACCAAGTGCCAGACCATGGGTAGTGTCGACCTCAGTTCTTCCCTCCACACACTGTCGTAGGCCATCCCCAAATCAACGAAAGCACAATAGACTTTTTAGTGCTTTGCCAGATGTTTTTCGGCTATGCACCTTAGGGAGAAGATCTGATCCATACAGCCCATTCCCTCTCTAAATCCTGCCTACACATCCCATATTTTCTCATCTGTCACTCTTATCTCTATTACTTAATATATATTATTATAGATCTACCATTGAAAGGGCCTCCCCCTTTAAGGGGTGTTACAATATGACGAAACCGTTTTCTTAGGAAACCGTAGCTCAAGCCATCTGTATAGAATGTCGCTGTCCACGCAAGACTATGTGCCTTTTTTTGTTTGGCTGGGAAATTATCAAATAACTTCTCCTGCTCTAGGCAGAGCGTGAGGGCGTGTCAGACTCTTACTGACTAAAACCCACCCGTGTTCCTTCAGTTCCCTTTCGGCCTTCCCGCGACCCCGGCAGGCATGGGTCCTAGCGTCCTAGCGGACCCCGTCAGTTGTGGTAACATCTATTTGAGACGCGCGCGAAACACAACGCGCCGTCGACCTTATAGGACGGCGAGCTACCCATTGCTCACCGTCTGCAAGCTCACGCCTACGGTGGTCGGGAATCGGGCTGCGATTCCCGACGCCCAAGGCGTCTCCTGCGGCGGCTAGGGGCTTGAGGGCGCGAAATTTGCCTCTCCCTCACGCGTTCCGCCTCCTCCATCGCGAGCGTTACTGCTTCGCAGAAGGAGGTGACGGCTTCCCACGCCCTCTCGCTCTGTACCATGGCCTAGGCCTGGGCCGGACGCGAGAGATCACTGCCGCCGATCGCCTCCACAAGGACACGGCGGTGCCCCCCAAGCCGGGAAGTCTATGTGCCTGTGCTTTATATATTCATTAAGGTCGAATGAAGAAAGAAAGAAAATCGTTTATTTGCGGTACACATGGCGCTAAAAAAGAACAAAGCACGAAAATAATAATTTGGGGGAACATATGCGTCACATCACACCCACGCAAAAGCAAAAAAAAAAAACAATTACAAAGAACCATAGAAAGTTATACAAGTTATAACAAAATCATAGCAAATTCTATATTTCTAGGCCGAAGGCTGGACTCCAACAAAAAACGACCGTCTAATTATGTCTGATGAGTACTCTTCTAAGCAAATATTCAATGTTTTTTTTTATTTTCACCGACTGTTTTCGCGAACATTTCACTGTCGGTCGTCTGCGATAGGACTTATTCTCGCGACTTCCAGAAAGAAGTATTGAGATTATTATTTTTTCCTCTGAAATAAGCACCACGAATAAGACCACGTTTCTTTCACTTTTACAACAGCGGGCTTTCTGTGTTTTTAAATAGAAATACGTTTTATTTCATTATAAGAAATATTGTTAATTGTTTCCACTCTTTAGGCCCCTTTTACACACACGTTTTTCTTGCCGTGAAGAATTACGGTTGACGTAAGCCTCCGGTGGTTTGCCGTGTCATAAACAAGCTCACACATTATTCATTATTCTACGGTGCGGGTAGCGCCCGTACCGTAACGAAACCCCGTGCCGTGTACAGATCAAATCTAGAAACAAATAGTGTTATTTTCCCATTTCAATTATTACATTTTTGTTCTTAACATTCTGTCGCTACAAACAACATGGCGTAACGGCTAAGTAAAGTTTGAAATAAAGTCAAGAAAATTAATTGACCACCAGTGGCCGCTGGGGAGTTTGCGCCACTTCTTCCCACTTAACGCACTAGGAAGTGGTGAAGGGCGGGCGTTTTGGGGGACTGTCTTATGTAATTTTGACGTTCGAAAAGTGCTGATTCTCAGCCTAGTTTGAATAAATAACTTTTTAATTTAAAATTTTAAAATTCAAATCATAATATTCTTTGACAGCTATGTATATGAAATGGCTAGAACAAGGCATATTGACGTAGGTTGTCAAATTGCTTATCAATGAATTTCCCTGGCAGTATATTGATTATTGCAAAGGACCGGATTATAAGGAAATAACATTATATGAGATATATAAGATTTTTTCAAAAATAATCTAGGCACGGAATAAATAATTGTCCAGTTTTTTATCCAACATTTCAAAGCCAGTCGCTCTTTTGAAAATAGAGGGGAACTTCACTGGGGCACACCGGGGTACCTATCTACACTTCTACAGATATACATTTGTCTATGGGGGAGCGTTGTCACTGTTGTACAAGGAAAGTTCCAAACTGTGACAAGGGGAAAATGGGGTCAATGGGGCACTGGGGCTGATGCGACTCATCTGTTTGGGTTTAATTGTTATAAAGGGCGTAGAAAGACGTTTAACGAAGACACGAAGACGACAGTCACTTGTTCTTCCCGTCATTGTGATCTTTTTTTTTTGTACTGGATCATACCTGGAACCTTCCGGTTACAGTGATATTAAAGGTCAACTTTTTTTAGGTTTTTTTTTACGAAAAACTAGTTTTAAATGTAGTGATAAAACTTATCTTTAAATACCCCACGACCCCTGTACCGTTGAGAACACATACGCACAATGTTTTGTGAGTACAATTTATTGCGCGATACAGTACCTAACCAAAAAACCAATAGTAAAAGTCGTTTCCCAGCAATAATTTTCGGACAATGATTTAAACTAAGTTTGATATACAGAATGCGTAGATTTTTTTTTTTTTTTTTTTGAGGATGGGAAATTATCAAATAACTTCTCCCGCTCTGGGCGGAGCGGGAGGGCGTGTCAGACTTTTACTGACTAAAACCCACCCGTGTTCCTTCCGTTGCCTGTGTGCCGGGGTCGCGATATCCCTTTCAGAATGCGTAGATGACGGTTGTGTAATAGGTTTTTTTACACCCTGTGTCCTAACTTATCTATATATATAAAAATGAATTGCTGTTCGTTAGTCTCGCTAAAACTCGAGAACGGCTGAACGGATTTATCTTATCTTGGTTTTGAAATGTCCGTGGAGGTCTAGGGAAGGTTTAAAAGGTGAGAAAAATTCGAATAATTGCCGGGAAAACCCTAAAAACAGCACTTTTCTTCTTCCCATATAAACGTTTTTCTAAATAAAATTTAGAGTCAATTTGAACTTTATTGATATTCAATAAAGTTCTTATTAAATTATAATCACTCACTGTGTTCATCGGTAGGGTAGGTAGGGTAGGTAGGGTAGGTAGGGTAGGTAGGGTAGGTAGGGTAGGTAGGGTAGGTAGGGTAGGTAGGGTAGGTAGGGTAGGTAGGGTAGGTAGGGTAGGTAGGGTAGGTAGGGTAGGTAGGGTAGGTAGGGTAGGTAGGGTAGGTAGGGTAGGTAGGGTAGGTAGGGTAGGTAGGGTAGGTAGGGTAGGTAGGGTAGGTAGGGTAGGTAGGGTAGGTAGGGTAGGTAGGGTAGGTAGGGTAGGTAGGGTAGGTAGGGTAGGTAGGGTAGGTAGGGTAGGTAGGGTAGGTAGGGTAGGTAGGGTAGGTAGGGTAGGTAGGGTAGGTAGGGTAGGTAGGGTAGGTAGGGTAGGTAGGGTAGGTAGGGTAGGTAGGGTAGGTAGGGTAGGGTAGGCAGGTAGGTGCGCCGTAGGTAACTAGTAAGTACTTAGTGCTACTCGAGCGAAGCCGGGGCGGGCAGCTAGTAATATTATAAATGCGAAAGTGAGTTTGTTTGCTCTTTTGTTTGATTGTTTATTACGCTTTCACGCTAAAGCAGCTGAACGGATTTCGATGAAATTTGGCACATGGGTAGACCATTACCTGGGTTAGGACATAGGATACTTTTTATCCCGATATTCCTATGGGATCATCTAAGCGGGTGAAACCGCGGGGCGAAGCTAGTATCAAATATTTAAAACCTTATCGCATTAGTCCTGCAGTTTTAAATGGTATTAAAATGGTTTTCGAAGCTTAAATTTTCTCACTTAGGTACCTACATTTTATACAGTATTAAAAATTCATAGCATTTTATTCAAAGCTAGGAAAAATTAATGGTGGCCGCTGCCGCTAATTTAAAAAAGGCGATCAAATTATTGGGCTTGACCCAATAATTTGATCGCCTTTTTAAATTATCGCACGTTGCACGGAATGTTTTATTAATTTTATGGCTTTTTACTTCGAAAGCTTACAGTAACCAGATCCGAAAAAAAAAAAAAACCTGGCGCCTTAATTTTTAATAATTTTAAGAAATTGGAACTGCTAATTGCATTTGTACGGCTAGAGAATGGTAGATATGGTGAATTGTACTTTACTGCCAGTAGGAACAAGGAGTACACAAACTAATTGAAAAATTCATTAGAGTAAGAGAGACTCGAGACAATGAGGCTCGTTCCCGCCGCAACAGAGGTACGTGCTATTGTCCACTGAGGTACAGGGTGTAAATCTCCTTTTTCTCGACTCGATAAAAGTAGCGACGAAAATAGAATTTCTAAGTACCTATAACATCGCGTAGATTAATAAGGTTTTCGCTAGAGGCCGCGCTAGTAAACACCATAGGCCCTCATAACATAATCAGCCTATAACGATCCCACTGCTGGGACACAGGCCTCCTCTCAGTGAGAGGGAGTGGGCCGTAATCCACCACGCGGTCCAGGTGTGGGGTGGTAGATTTCACATGTCTTCGAATTTTTGTTTCTAGAACATGCGGGTTTCCTCACGATGTTTTCCTTCGCCGTTTTGAGAGCAGTGGTGATGAAATAATTTACAAAAACTAAAGGGTCTGCCTGGTCTGGCGCATGCTGGTCACCTTTTCAAACTGTCATTTTCATACAAGACTAGCTGCCGTCCCGGCTTCGCACGGGTAGCACTAAAGTACTTATATTAATTGAGAGATATTGTTTTGCAGAATAGCTTTAAGATTTTCATTGCCAAAAAGTAAGGAATTTTAGTGATAGTTTAGTTACAAGGCGTAGAAGAGAATCGGCACCGATGTCTGTCAAACAAACCACTTGTGACCGACATTCTCTCATAAATATCAAGGAAATGCGTGTAGAACCTGGACTAATTAACGCAATTACGGCAACTTAGCCACATGCCATTGTGCCGCTTCTTTCCGCAGTTTTTATAAAAACACGTGTTGACAACAATTATGTCTCATTGTACGCTTAAACGAGTTATATCACGATTTAGATGACATGATCGGTTTGTCAGAAGAAGAATCGTTAAAGCTCCAGAAAATAGGGTTGAGCTACACACTGACTGCATGCATGCCGTCTGTCAGAACACGTCAGTTTTTCAAGTAACCATGATTTAATTACAGTTCTGCCTTTATTCGTCATTAAGCCGCAGATGCCAGTGACCTTGAGTGGTTAGATTGCGTGTTCAGTACTGAGCTCACGCAACGCGTCTTACGTCCAGCCAGTAATAGAACTCGCCTATCAAGAAGCGCTGCTTATTAATTTATTATACATAAAACAAAAAGTATTTTAATAAAACACGTATACTAAAAGATCGATAATTAAATTATCTTTAAAATGGTGCAGGTTTCAGAAAAATATGCTTGATAGATTTTGCGTGATTCTCAGTTTCTTATCTGCATTAGACATAACTTTACAAATTAATTTCACTATATAGTATAAACATAATCTAAAATATTCCTATATTAAGATATTAAGAAAATGCTTTTTTTTAATATATTTTTTTCCAAATCGTTAACACTAGGTACTCGTTTAGACGTGACCTTTAAGTATAAAATCATTATTATATTAATTCAGTGACGCTTAATGAAATCCCGTGACGATCAGCATGATGTGGGTTTCATTAAAAACCATGAGACATTGAACCGGCTAGTTGGCTTGTAGGTTTCATTGTATTGATTGAGTCAGAGTGTTTTTTTATTGATCCCATGGTCAGAGTCTTTTTCTATGACATGTAGTTTAAACCTTACACAGAATAGCTAGAAATAAAAAATTACCCTGTTTCTAAATCTATTTCATTCACACTTGGTTACCACAAGTAAAGCGCTTCGCGTGATAAAAATACTGTACTCAGCAAATAATCGAATATTCCCGATCGTCAACAGTGTCAATTGACGACAAGGTGTTACTGATCGGGAATATTCGATTAGATGAACAATGATTTCTTATGCTCAGTTCCTATAAACAGAACGAATCGTTTGTCGTACCACCAATGGTAGCCTTTTTTAACATGCTTTTATTAGGTCCACCTGTATGTATGTAACTATGTAATCAAATCTAAGAAAACTAATTTAACCACCTTCTAAAGATCGTAGCGTTATGAAAATTGGCAGTTGTATGTGGTTTTGATGACAATACAATAACATGGTACTGTCGAGCTGATCTGATGATGGAGCCGGAAGATATGAACTGGAACTTCATGATGGATGATCGTATCATAGCCGTGTTTGGACTTGTTAGAAAGGTCTTGTAATGAACTTTGACCACGATTAGATTTCAAGGTCTGAATACGCCTATAGGTGCACGTAAAAGCGAGTTTTTTTGTGTTTTTTAAACTATTAATATTATTATTGCCAAACTAGGCATATGAATAGATTCGTAAGCTAATTTTACCTGTGATAGCTACTTCCACATGGGATAAACATACAAGAGTCTTAATATTAACCGATGACGATAACGGTCCGTAAATTATAGGAACCGCCCATTAGGCCCTTTGTACAGTACACGGCACGGTTGCTTAACGGTACGGTGTATAAACCGCGCTATAGAAAAAACGCGTCTGTCATCAAGCTCCATAGTGGTACATACAACACTGACGACCGTGCCTACTCACGGCGAATAAACCTTAATTTTTCACTGCATGAAAAACTTGTGTGTATATAGGGCCTTATTCCTATCGTCAGTCGCATGCGCCAGGGCAACATATTGTCGTCGAGCTGCCGCGGTCGCATGTCGCATAGTATGCGTGTTGGTTAAGTTTTATTCTGCCCCACTCTAAACTGATGCAGCTGAATATAAATAAAACAGGAGCAACTGTTCTGCTATATAACTTTCTGAACACAAACGAATTTTATTACACCACCAATTAAATGGAGGATCAATCTTTTGGTTCACGGTCTATTCAATATGAATCGTCCAACTTTGATTATTAGTTCGGTACTTACTAAAAAACTTATCGTGGTGCAAATTATACTTTCAGTTGCACAAAGTGAATTTCACATTTTATGCCCATGACGATTGACAACCCATATTGTAGGCTCAGACCAAATAAAAAAACCAAGACAGTGCTGCGAACAATACAGTGAAGCCAAAACTACACCTCCGCTCTGTGCATACACGCTCACACGCACACATTTACAACCATTTACTCGTTGACAGCGCTATGTTTTGGAATCATGGGGCAAGAATTCGTCCACATTCTTGTCGAAGTCGAAGCAAAAGTGCCTAAAAGGCTGGCACGTTGAATGGCAATGCTGATTGTTTTGCCAATAAAAACTTTTCACAAAATAAAAACAACCGACTTCCAAAAAAAAACACTACAAGTGTTTTTTTTTTTATATTTCACATTTTAGTTGTGGTACCTACCCCACACAAATTCGAATACCTGTACCTGCTATGTAAATAACAGTACTTAACACGAAGTTATCATCATATCATCCACATACCTATACTAAGTGGGAAAAATACGTATTATTGAAGCTTACTCAAAAACTATCCAAGCAAATTTAATAAAAGTTATATGGGACCAACTTGGGAGCCATACCCTTTAATACAAAAAAAGATATTTCAAAATCGGTCCACAATTGACGGAGAAATCGGAGGACATACATAAAAAAAAACATACACACGTGACGAACATATAACCTCCACCTTTTTGGAACTAAGTTAAAAAATAGGCCAGCTCTCTGATCACGCAAAGAGTGGACCAACACTCGGACCCCAAGGCCCGAGTGTTTCAACCCTAGTTGTGAATATTTAATTTCGGATCGCGAATTATTACAATTCTCGGGTTTCTGTCACGGGACTAGGCCTAATTTAAACGAAGTAGGTCGTTGCTTATTCCTGCAGCCACCAGCTCTGACTTTACGTACGAGTACTAACGCATTTTCCGAGAAGGTATCACTGTTGTTTCGGAATCGAGTAAGTATTCGACCGTAAATTAATACCCTTGAAAGTGTGTCAATGTGACACATTGAGCTTTTAAAGACACTGTCTCAAAGTTATACATAGCGTAAGTGACAGAAACGACGCTGTACAATGTAGAATATTTCCTAAAAAAAATGAAAAACAACAGTTCATCTTCTTAGTCCTTCCTAGGTAAAGAAGGATTTATCAGCTAGACTGGGCTTATTTATATAATTAAAATACGATGTCGCAGGTAATTATTGAGCGGTCTGTTGCTTTTCAGATTAGTTGCCATGAAAATACTGACTGGGCAGTATGTGCTTCTAAAAGAAACCACCCGAATCCAAATAAACACGTCAAACAGAGCACTTCGTACAGTAAATTTTAGAAGTCGGTTCCGTTTTCTTTTCTTACTCATATATTCTTGCGAATTAATGATTTTTCTTATTCATTATGAATAAGAAAAATCATTAATTAAAAGTCTTTTGTAATTAAGTTAATTTCGTTGTCAAAAGATATGTTTCCTAGTAACCATCTGTGACGAAGGATCGGATGTAAGCTATATATTGATACATTCTGCTGGATATAGGCCTGTCCAAAGCATTGCCACAATTTAGCCTTTACCAGCTCATCAGCCTACGCTGTGAGCTCATCCACTTCGTTCTAGGTTCTTTCAACTAAAGTGTGCTCAGATACTGATTTACTGCATGCATTTGGAAAGTTGGCAACGCCGTCAAATTATTCGCAGTATGAAATGGTGATATATTGCTCTTTAGCGCACTGAATTATTAATAATGAATTTCAGTGAATAATATCGTAACACTGAATATTAAGTTTTAGGTGTAAACAAAGGATTTGGAAACTTTTAAAGCGCTCGTTTAGTTTTGAACAGGCGATACTTATTTGAGTGTTTATTGTGTTAAATTGTTTCAGGCTATAATACAGGTCGCGGAGCGTCTTTACCCGACTTTGATGTCTCTTCTGAACTTGGCGATGAATGACGTGTTTGGAAAATACAACACGCCTTTCGTGACCATCTCGGCCAGGGAGCTGCTATTCGGCGGAATTCCACTGTGTGAGCCGGGAACCAGTTTAGTCGGCGCCATTGCGTGCGACATCATCAGGGGCATCGCGCAAGACGCCCGGAACATAGAAATAAAGGAGGATGGATCACTAGCTTTCTCGATTTTGGATTATGTAAGTAATTTTATTTACATTTATTTGACTGCATTATTGATGATGGAGGTCGCAACGCCGCGTCTGTGGAGTAAAGAAAGGAAGAATATTCGTTTATTTTCATAAGTAGGCACGGTCAGCCATAGAGTACCTACAAGTGGCCAGAATAGGCAACCCTTGAGTTCCAAAGTAGCCGTTATTTCAATAAATGTAACAATTTTTACCTACTTATTGCATAAACAATATAAAAAGCCAGAAATACTTCAAGTTGGAGAAATATACACGGCTTTAAAGCCTCATGATTATACTGCATATACGAATTACCTACAGCTTGTAATACTTAACCAAATTATTTGATACACGCAAATTAATCTGGGTCTTATGAGCCAGATGAAATCAGACTAATCGTGCGACAATTCAGTCGTGGTCGAAGCGTAGTTCGCTAGTTCCCCAAGCAAACTAGAAATTCCATATTTAATCAAAACAAGACTACTGCGAGATGCGACCATTCTATTCTAGACTGCGTTCGCAATTTATTTGCCAAATATGTGAACGAACACGAGTTTTAGGAAAAACAACTGTAATGCCTAAAAATTAAGTTCAGTTTGCGCTACAACTTTACATTTTTATAACTTTTTCAACAATACTAGTCAGTATAAAATCAACTTTATTTACACTCGAACGCTCGATGTTTGTTTAAGTGGAAATAACATCAATTGGAAACAAGGATTTAAATAGACTATAGGGCTTACCGAACAAACGGATGACGACAGACCAGTACTTACTTGTTGCACACCAACGAGGTCCGAATCTGTTCAGAAATCCTAATTATTAGCAGGTACTGCGTCCAATTTGCATGACTGACTATTGATCATTATAACGCGGCCACAAATGAACGGTTTCTAGATTAATCTATTGACTGCTTGGTTTTATATCAATTGCCGTGCCCCCAGCGCCCAGCTTATAAATCGACAAATAAATATCTACGATGCATAGGGCCGTCCAATGACTTATGGAGCGAACATCTATATCATCTCTAACGTAAAGACACGAAAACATTTGTCGTATTAATCCAATTGGGACGTTCAATACGTTAATTGAATTGATATTGTAGGTATATATTTTTGGTATTTTTGGGTACACCTCTACCTAACCGTTCAGGTATTACAGGCGTGCTGTTATGTGTTATGTGAGCGTATATTTGCGGGCATTGAAACCTCGTTATTAGGTACTTATATTGTATACTTTGACATTAAAGGAGAGTTCATTCTATCTCAAGAGGTCAAAATTACTCGCATACCCAGAAGCATTCTTCGATTTTTATAAAATAGGTAACAATAAAGTCCTTTGATGAGCTTCATAATGCCCTACGCGAGACATGAAATTATCATTCAACACATTAAAAAAAAAGAATATCTGACCAGAACCTAACAGATGCGCCATTAATATATATTGTATATACATAGAATTCTGTATACAATGCGTGTGTTCGAGTGCCTGAGAAAATCAAATAAATAAAAAATCCATCATGTGCGGCCAGACTAATTCTAGGAAACGGTCGAGCGCTTCGCCACCCTTCCTGCCACCCCATTCGAAGCCACGCCCACAACGTAGCCATGCAGATTTCCTTGTCTCAAAATAGACGGTGATTACTGAGTACCGAAGCAAGATGAGCAAAACCGCAGGAAACTTAGCCGACCTAGTTACTCTGAATAGGTCATTGATATCTATACATTTATATAGCTATCTATTTAATATGTCTTTCAGCACACTTAGCATGACCACAATAGAAACGGGTTTTGTCGACGGAAGAATAGACATAATGACAGATAAACAATCACAATCTGTCATTTTGTCTATTCTTCCGTCGACAAAACCCGTAGGACACTTGTTTCTATGGTTGTCATGCTACGCGTGCAAATAGGGATAGAAATTTAATCTGCGGGTAATCAGTGGGACTCGCGCCCTGGTTTCAATTTCAGATTGAAAGGTAAACTTAACTTTTCAGTTGACAAAACCGACCAAGTGCGTGTCGGACCACGCACAACGAAGGGCTCTGTAGTTGGGTTGAATTTATCCCAAATACAAACTAAACATTGTAGTTGTAAAACATGTTCTCCCATATATTCCAACTGCAAATGTAAGTTTGTACGCACAATATTGAGAGATTTACCATGTTATTTTAAGGGCTGCTCCCTTAAAATAACATGGTAACCATAAAGAAAGAAAGAAAGAAAAATATTATATTTGGGACACGCACAGGAAATACAAACAGTAAGTAGGTAATAACAAAAATAAAAAAAATAAAAAAAAAATTACAAAATAAAAAACAAAATAAATGATGCCGTTTTTCATTTTGAGGTACGGAACCCTAAAAAACATGATTTCAATTTATTATCTGACTGTCTGTCTGTCTGTTACGTTTTCATGCCGTAACGGCTGAACAGATTTAGATGAAAGGCATACGGATAGACCTGGGTTAGGACATAGGATACTATGAATCCCGGTAGTCGTTCCTGTGAAATAATGTTAACTTTTACGCGAGCGAAACCGCGTGCAAAACCTAGTAATATATATTATGATTGCAAAAGTGAGTTTGATTGTTTATTTCTTTGTTTGTTACACTTTCACGCTAAAACGGCTGAACGGATTTGGATGAAATTTGGTACATGGATAGACCATGACCTGGGTTAGGACATAGTATACTTTTTATCCTGATATTCCCACGGGATCGAGACTTATGCGGGTCAAACCGCGGGGCGCAGCTAGTAAAGAATAAAGTCTATTGTGTGTTCGTATCTAGTAGGCAGCGAGACTAAGAGTAAATTGGTTACCATGGAAACTCGCTTCCGTCGGGCGCCAATTTGCAGGTACTTAACAAGCGCTACAGGACTGCGTATAGTTGTATTGAACTATTTCCAATTCAATGACGTTATAGAAACACGTAGTTGGAACTAGATAAAAAAACTAAAAAACAGTTTAGTTTTTCAGTAAAAGAGTGCAATTTATAGAATTTTGGTAGTATCGCTGGCGGGGAAAAACAAGCGTTACACCATATTTAAGGTTATTGGTTTGTAGAAATTACTTTTTTTATTTTCAGTTTTTTATTTTTTTATCATTTCTCAATCCAAATTATATTATTGTGTATGAGATATTTTCGGTGGCAGCCGCAGAAATAACTTTGTATTTTTGTTTGATCACAGAAACAGCGGTTACCCAGTGAAGTGTACGAGGTATTACGAGGTACGGAGGACCCCACAGATTTAGGTCGTATCCTAAGCTACGGAGAGTCCCGTTACTTCCCTCATTGGCCCAATCCGCCGCAGGGCGGCATGAGTGTCTGCAACGACATCAATGGAACTGACGCCGGAATTTACGCACCTTTTGTGGACACCAGCAAAAGCCTATATGCCATAAACACGGATATCTGCCGGTAAGTTAATTAATATGCGTATTTGGGTGACGATCACTTTTGCTTTAAAATAAATTAGTATTTATAGATAAAGTAATAATTAAGTTTTTTAAACAGCCTGAATAGAAAAACTTCGAATAATTACTACTTAGCTCTGAAGAGATAAAAGGCGTTTTTTTCTAAGTACTAGAGTTTCCAGCCCAGACTTGTTTGGTAACTCGACTCTATTTCAATATCCCGCCCTCCCAAAATCAAAGGTACCTTGTACCGTGTCTGATGATATTTATCCGTCTGACCACTACTTTTTTCTAAGAATTTTATGCCGGTTCATTTATTTATTTGAAATATGTTTTTACTTTTTATTTGTGTATACTTGTTTTTTTTTTATTTAATATAATTTGCTGTCATTTAATTGTGCCTTTTTGTGTTGACGTAGGTATATATTTTGTGTGCACTGAATAAATGGTTTATATATCTATTTGGATCAAAATAAATTAAAAATTAGGTAACTTTTATGCCAATAGGTTCATTAATTTATTTTCACTAATTGCTATTTTTTTTTTGACCTTTTTGTGTTCAGATATTGTCTTCTGATCAATTTAATTCACAATAATTTTAGAAACATCGATACAAATTCTTCAGCGGTTGGAATACGATAACAAAGCAATTGGTTGAGTAATCGATACCCGAATAATTCTCATTTTGATTTCCTAAAATTCTAATGGAAAAGCTAAAATACACAATAATTTTTTTATGATTTGTCATAGCCTAGTAGGTACCTAACTACGGCCAAAACCAGTTTTGATGAAATTTTCATGAAGTCATTTAAATTTTTTAATATTCTTTATTACACAAGAAGTGAGTTTGACTGACTTATGCAGTCAAAAGTGAGTTTGACCGATTACCAGTTTTGACTATGACATGACATCTATACCTACCTACGGAACCAACTGTAAGTACCTACTTGTAACTACTACGCGTAGTTCAAGCATTTCCGAAAACAAAGTCTCCGCTTAACAATGATCCGGAAAATACAAGAGGTAGGATATTGCGCCTGTCTGCGGGAGCATTAATGCTATAAGTAGCCATCAAAGAGGATTTTCATGTAATGCCATGTCAATGGATCAGCAGTGGACCGGGAAGTCTGTAGTACAGTGAACTCTTTCATATGGTATTTTGAAGGCCGCAGGAATCCGCTGGGGAAGGCCTACCTATATAATGTATTTAGCCTCATCAGTGATATCTATGTATGGGTCCAGTGAGGCAGGGTTAGTTTCACACTTCCGTGAATTTCCATGAATTTCAGCACCCACACAAACAAGAGCTTTACGTTAGAAGCATGTAGTGCAATAGTAATTTTATCCCTTTCGCTCTCACATATAGTAACGTTTACATAAACAGTAAACTGTATGCAACAACGCATCCACGTCGTTATGGTTACTTCCCTCTCTCACTTGGTTTGGTCTCACTTGTCATATCCGGACACACGATTGGTCAATTTATTTGAAATTATTCTATGGTTTTGTGGTTGAAAGTCCGGTTACTGTGATCGTGAGGTCTCCGGTTCGTATCCCGATTGGGAAATGTTACTGGGATTTTCTGTCTGAAAACTCTCAATAGCAGTTTTCTTTTTGGAATTGTGGCCGGTTATGTACAATTTCAATCACTTACCAATACTCTTACGCCCTTAAACCCAGACTAAAGTTGAACAACGTACTAACTTCGGGTTAGCCACGAACTTTTAGGTTCGAGGTTTAAGTTTGGATAACTTCCAAAAGTTTTCCGACAATTATCAATAATATTTCAATGCCACTATTTCCAAAAATCTGCTAATGTGCCTAAAGTTGTTCCTAGGTTACTGTGTTTGATAATCAAAAATATTTAAGCACACAACAATATTTTGAGCACACAAAAATATTTTGAGCACACAAAAATATTTTAAGCACACAAAAATATTTTGAGCACACAAAAATACGAATTACGTACACTTTGCGCTGCTATAATTCCTAAACGTTTTACAAAATAGAGTCGTTGCTGTCAGCATGATGAAAGAACAATAACGATCACTATTCTGATTAGGCTCACTTGCGCGTTAACAGCTAACTCGGAGTTAACAGCTAACTCAGCTCAGCATTTTACTTTAAAATAAAGGCAAAATAAATAAAATAGAGGAAGTTTAACACTTTCGACTCCACCCACTTTTCATAGAACTCATTCATCATGCCGCCAAACATATTGGAAGTGAACCCTCCGGGAGGGTTGCGGCATTAGGTTTAAAACACTTTAAAACAAAGTAAAATTGTGTTTTCAGGGGGTCTTGTCGCTATACGCAGTTTCCAACCATTACATTTTTTGATGAATATTTGTAAGAGTGAACAAAAAAAAAAACATGGATTTTAAAACCAACGCATATTTTGCTAACCCATGAACGTGCAAGCCTTAAAGTTACATTTATGTATTTATGGGTAGGTTACCTACACATATTACATATTTCAAAACTTTACAGTTCATACTGCACTCGTACGGTCAAAACAAAACAGTACGTAATTGTTAGTAAGTAAGTAAGTAAGTATATTTATTTGTTTAAACATGGTATACATACATTGCATGCAAGATATTACAGTAGAAAAGAAAGTTCAAACATGTTCAGCCGCGTGACGTGGCGTACAAATTGTTGAGTGGCGTACAGTTGCTGGGTTTTAAACCGGGGTTTGTTTATTCTGAAATATACAGACTTCGCTAACCGAACTGTCCACTTGTTGCAAGTCAAATAAACTATACTTAGCCTTGCTGACCGTTGATACTGACTTAAAAATTCAACTGTCCGTCCGTCTATTTGTATTCTACAGCTACAGGCTACAGAAATAAAGGCAAATAAAACGAAAAAATAGAAATAGAGGAACTTTAACACTTTCGACTCCACCCACTTTTCATAGAACTTATAAGTCATGCCGCCATACATATTGGAAGTGAACCCTCCGGGAGGGCTCCCGGCATTACTTTTGCGCTAAAGTTAACCATCGCGGACGGTCAACGGCATTAGGTTTAAAACAGTGTGATAAAACAATGTAAAACGAAGTAAAATAGTGTTTCCAACCTTTTAATGTTTTTGTGAATGTTTGTAACGAGAGCGCTCCTGGCATCCCATATACGACTAGGTGAACCTTCCAGGAGGGTTCCCGGCACTGCACGTGTTAATGTAGAAATAATGCAAAAATATCAAGCTGTAACAATAAACAGAAAAAATTATGATGAATATTTTCACACGGAACTTCTTTAATTATATACATTTTTCGAATATTTTATTCCACTAAAGAAAAGTGGAGGATACGTTTGGGCTGATAATAATCATAGAAATAATTAAGAAAAACGGTTTCATTTCGCTTTTAAGTATATCATTTGAATTTCTGCCCTTCTTACTTGTATTCTGGGTAGTAAAGTATCGTGCTAAAAAATTTAAACTATATAAAGTAAGAAAATATTTTGATTGTTTGATTGAATATTTCACATTTCAAGTGCAACAACAATATAGCATGGACAAAAGCGCATCACCCAACCAATTGAATACAATTCAAAACTTAAAATACATTTCTTCTGATTTTGTTTCGGCCTTTCTTCTCAGAGTAGTCAGATAGGAAACACCGACCTCATCTAGCTTATTTTTAATATTTTTTTATATGACGTGTAAGAGTGATTCCGATATCCTATTTACAGAATAAACAATTTCATTTAATTTAATTTCAAACTAGGCTGAGAATCAGCACTTTTCGAACATCAAAATTACATAAAACGCCCACCCTTCATCACTTCCGCTTTAAGCGTCGTGCAGACTAGCGCGACGCGACAGCGCGACGCGACACCGGTTATTGTTATACCGTGAAGTTTTCTTAGAAATTGTATTGTTCAAGTCGCGCTGCGCCGTCGCGTCGCGCTGTTCTGCACGAGCCTTTAGGTGAGAAGCAGAAGTGGCGCAACAAATTCCCCAGTCAGAAACTCAACATCTCATTGAGAAAAGCAAATTAGTATATAATGATAGAAAATATATTATGCAGCTCTCAAGTTCAAAGACCTTAGGTGAACGACCGCAAATTGCATGAAGATTGATTCCAAAGCATACGGGTATATGGATGCACTTTCTATTGGTCAATCACGGGCTCGTCTGTCATTTAATGAGTCACTAACCGCTTTGATAAAAACACCCTGTCGTTGGTGTCACGTTTTCGGGTAAAAAGTTCACTGACCAGTGTCAATTAATTGATCGCCTGGATTATTGAGTATAGATTTCGATGATTTTTGTCGGTAAATTGGCGTGTGCTAGCTGACTATAACAAATAATTTAATTTAATGTTTTGTGCTGCGTAATGTACATTATTTTGCATAAGTACAATCAAGTTTTTCTAACTGAACAGACAGCTGTGGTGCTGGGGAGTTTGCTGCGCCATTTCTTCTTCCCAGCTAAAGCACTAGGAGGTGGTGAAGGGCGGGCGTTTTTGGGGGACTGTCGTTCGTAAATTGCTGATTTTCAGCCTATTTTGAACAAATGACATTTGAATTTTGAATTATGCTTACCTACTGAAAAATCATCTACCATTATCCAGAAAAAATGCTTTTACTGACCTTGGGTAGTCTTTTTTAACTACCACAACCACTGTTTTAATACTCAATTAAGTTTCTATGGGGGTTTATACACTATCTTAATTATATCGAGGATCTTATCTTTTATACTATACAAGCTGACCCAACAGACGTTATCCGCTTCTTTCAATTCATACAAAAATTCCATAGAAAAAAGCACATTCAGTTTGTCCCGAAATTTCAATTATTTCGGACATGTTTAAATTTTTCTTTCAGCTTAAATGAATCAAATCGATGCAGCTGTTCTCAAAAGATGCGCTCACCAAGAAACAGCATTTAATTTATGAATGAATGAATGAATGAAATGCACGCATCCCAACGTGGTTTAAAACTAGACTCGATAAATCGAATGAACCCCAAGATTTGCACTAGCCCCTGGAGCCTCATGTTTCATGGTAGGACTGGGTGGCGCGGTAATTGTAGGGGGTAGACGTGCCCACAGATGAAATATAAGAAACGTGTATTATACAGTTATACCGAAGCTCAACAATGATACATATTACATCTATATTTCTATGACTTGTAGATCCATGGTCCTAGACATAAGATAGTATAATCTCCCCCTGGGTACCTTACCTAGTCTGACTTCCTAATCAACAAGGTATTCTAAGAACAAAGTTAACAGAAACAGAAGAAGTGCAAAAACAGCTAAACTAATAAATAGCGGCGAGAAATACAATGCCTTCGTCTACTTTTTCTCAAATTGGGGTTACCCGGTTCCCCAATTATCGTCTCGTTACACCCTTTGATGGGAGGACGTTGACCTCCCACTCGTCGATGACCTACTTATGATAAATTTTTCGACGTTCTTTATAGATGCTGATTTCTATAGACTGCCCTAGACCGATAAGAAAACTATACTTACTGATTTAATTGAAAAATGAATATGCTTTGAATTAATTTGGTTCGAGGTGTCATAAATTCTTGGCTTAGCAAGGAATTCAGTAAGACATGATAAATGGGTTCTCTGTCTCTATCTACTGTTTTGATTTGAATGCTTAGACAAATTAGTTGACTGTAGCTCCAATCCCAGGTTTACCTAGGAATTAATTATTCATACGATTCATGATTCATTCAACTTCTTTTAGATCCCTCTGTTGCTTCCAATTCTAGCCAATTATATATCACAAATTCAACCAAGACCAACAAAGCGCCAGCCGTGAATAGGCTTGTCCCTATGTGTCGGTAGGATTGAGTGTCTGCCGGGTCGTCACATCGTCGGGCAGTGATTGAATGAAATACAACACCTTCCCGCCCTCACCCTCTCCTGGTCCACCTTGCTACCTACTAACTTCGTATTCCCCAGCCGATCTTACCGATAAAAGCTTTGTATCTTCAGTGCAAACTGCAACATCTAATATATTGTAAAAAAAACAGATTTCGCCTAATATCGGCTGTCTGCTCGGAATTGTAAAAAAAAGAAAATCGAAGAAAGTTTACATCATGAGGAACACAAAGCCAAAAAAGTCTAGTAATGAGCAAAAACAAAAGTTAGCGGGGGGAGTTATTTGATAACATCCCACAAGCAAAAAAAAACAAAAAAAAATGGTAGCCCCGCCCCGGAAGCCTTGAAAAATCATTGAAAATCGTCACATAATTTATCGGCATGTCCGGACTGTTAATACTGTTTGCTAATTACTGTATGCACTTTGCCTGACCCGGGAAACGAACCCAAAAAGTAAAAAAATTAACGACCGTTTTCCTTTTTTAATCTAGAGCTACATTTTTTTTTTATATATGTGTTACTAGCTTCCGCCACCGGCTTCGCCCGCGTGTTGTCTTCATAAATGATAGCCTATGTTACTCAGTGATAATAATAGCATTCTACAGAAGAAAGAATTTTTTAAATCGGTTCAGTAGTTTTTCGGTTAAAGACATTTATTTCTCAAACTAAAAAATAACGTTACAGTTCACTTAACATATTGAGAAAAGAAAGATAAAAATAAAAGTAAGTGCGGTTTGAATTTATTCGTTACAAACAAACATACAAAAATCAAATCTTTTCTCTTTATAATATTAGTTTAGACTAAGTAGCACTTCGCCCGTGACTTCGCCCGCGACTTCGCCCGCGACTTCGCCCGCGACTTCGCCCGCGACTGCGTCCGCGACTTCGCCCGCGACTTCGTCCGCGACTTCGCCCGCGCCTTCGCCCGCGACTTCGCCCGCGCCTTCGCCCGCGACTTTGCCCGCGCCTTCGCCCGCGACTTCGTCCGCGCGGATTTCGTACTTTCCCCTAGGAACTTCAGCACCCCCTGCTTGGCCGTTTTGGAAAATTAATCATTAGGTACGGTCTTTATTATTTACCTCAACTCAGCCAATCGCAGTTAGGGTTAACATCTGACAGGCATTTGCCGCATTTGACAGGCATTTTACGGTTAAGACAGGCGCGCGGCCGGCGTTTAAACCTGATTCTCAAAGACAAAAAGAATTTTAGGCCTGCATGCGAGGCCTGTGTTATACAAGCAAAATGAATGTGAAAAATGACATGTTACGATGAAAATTTTGACAAAAAACATGTTTTGACGTCCGGAAGATTATTAAAAAATATTGGACACGTATGTTTTGTTTTTTTACGTAATCAAAAGATTACGGCAATACATTGAGTAGGCAATACCTTAAAATGTGGCATGACGTCACTGCCCGGTAGATTTTATACCGACTTAAATTGTGACGTAGCGAGTCCCCACTCCCCAACTTTAATGCGTTTTATCTAAACCATGTTTTATTAATATATTAAACCAAAAATACGTGTCTAATATTTTTTTAATATCTGACTGGCAGACTAAACAGATTTTTTCCCCAGTCAACTTACCTATTATATCAATCAAAGTCAGCAGATGCACAAATAACTAGGCTAGACAGTGTTATATATTTCTTTATCTACCGCCAATTATGTTACATTCAAATGAAAATTGTAGTTCGTTTGTCGATAAATTCGTTAAGCTTCGTGCAGACCAGCGCGACGCGACGCCGCGATGCGACTCGAAGAATACAATTTCTAAGAAAACTTGACAGTATAACAATAGCCGGTGACGCGTCGCGCTGTCGCGTCGCGCTGGTCTGCACGAAGCTTTATGATGAAAGAACATGTAAACCTTAATACTTATGAAAATAGAGTAATTTGTGTCTTTGATAGAGTTAGAAGGTAATAGACGAGCACAAGTTAGAAATGGACAAAACTTACTTGATCGTACACTATCGTACCTATTGATAGGACTTTATAATTTAGACGACCTATTCACGTTGACACTCAAAATTTTAAATTCAAAAGTCATTTATTCAAACTAGGTTTTTATCAGTAGTTTTCGAACGTCAAAATTACATAAGACAGTCTCCCTAAACGCTCACCCTTCACCACTTCCTAGTGCTTTAGCTGGGAAGAAGAAGTGGCGCAGAAACTCCCCAGCAGCACAGCTGGTACAGTAAAAAAAAAATGTGTCTATACAATAGTATGCAAAATACTTTACATTACTCAACACAAAACAGTAAATAAAATTATTTGCCATAATGACAGCTAGCACACGCCAATATACCAACAAAAACTATACAACGAAATCTATCCTCAAGCAAAAATTCTCGGCTTAAGTGTCGGCTATCCGGACGCTGTCCGGGTTCTATTAGAAGACGACTTGTTTACTTATAGCTTCTGTTAATGATTTAGGCTCAAGATTCAGTTTAGACTTGATGAAAATTGTAATTGTAAACGGCAAAATTGAGACACGTTACAGTACTCTTTCAGTCAACCAGCTTCTCTTTTTATTTTTAGTTATGAATTGTAAAAACATCATAGCCCTTCGCTCTGGACGATCATAATGACGTAGGTTCCCGTATTTATTTATTATAGACTTACCAAATTTTCTAGTCATATTTCTTTTAGTTTTTACTAGCTGCTGCCCGCGGCTACGCCCGCGTGGCTGTTTCCAAAATAAAAGTAGCCTCAGCTACTCCTTATAACATCAGCTATCTTTCGGAGTTGGCCAGCCGTTTCGGAGATTAGCCGGAACAAACAGGCAGACCAACAAAAATTAAAAACAAATGATTTCTTGTTATAAGTACCGTATAATCTTTCATAAGCATTTAGTAAAAAACTGTTATTTTGACATAACATACAGACACTTCAATTTTATTTATTTGTATAGATTCAATATATAGAGTTAAATTAATGTACCTAAACATAAATTAAAACAGAAATAAAAAAACATCTTTCTTATTTAAATCGGATAGTTTCCGAAACTCGTGATTTTTGTCGTATCTAGGCTTTCATAATTCTATATAGCCGCCTCTGAAATGCCAATTCTATTTTCAGATCTGTGGAACTGCGGTACGAATCCGATACGGAATACGAGGGCATCCCGGCTGCGAGGTTCGCCGTAAACGAGTGGTTTCTAGATAATGATGAGGGTTGCTTCTGCCTCAACATCACGAGCGGTGTGAATCGCGAAGATGGCTGTCTACTGAAAGGAGCGATGGAGCTGTACACTTGTGTTGGTAAGTGGTTTTATTACGTCACAAGCCGTGTCTCCGATACGATTTCCCATCAGTAACTTTTGAGGAGCCTTTGGAGGGTTAAGACGCAGATAAATTACAGTGACCTTGAGTGGTCAGCTTGCGTGTTCTGTACTGAGCTCACGCAACGCATCGTACGTCCAGCCAGTAATAAGACTCGCCCACCCAGGAGCGCTGTCCCAAATTAGACGCATTAATAATTTATTTTGCATAAAACAAAAGGTATTTTAATAAAACACGTATACTAAAAGATCAATAGTTAAATTATCTTTAAAATGGTGGAGGTTTCAGAGAAATACGCTTGATAGATTTTGCGTGATTCTCAGTTTTTTATTCGCGTTAGGCATAACTTTACAAATTAATTTGACTTTGTAATATAAACATAATCTAAAATATTCCTACTTCAAGTTATTAAGAAAAAGCTCTAATTTAACATATATTATTTTCAAATCATTAACAGTACTCGTTTAGACGTGATCTTCAGTATAAAATCTTTAAAAGTCGTTTATCGTCGCCTTAATAATTCGCTCGAGTGGGCGAGGACGCTGTTGCACTTATGAGACTTTGTGTCGCGAGCATGCGCGAGCATGCGCTGCAATGCTTTCACGTTCTCACCGACTCCCTCCGATACACTTCAGCATCCTGTTTAATTCCTTAGAGGTAGATCTGCATTAAAAAAATACCAGTTTCTTAAAGGATTGTTTTTTTACAATTGACAGCAATTAGAAAATTTACATGTAAAACGAACAAAGTGGTTTAAAGTCAATTATTGTTCTCGTTCCACCGAGCAACAAGTCAAGTGGTTTACTCATTTCTCCAAGTTAACTGCGATCAAAGGATTTTAATTAATATTATGTTCTGAAGGAAGAAGGAGTGATCGCAGTAATGAAAATTGCATCGGCAGACGGCAGCGTCCGAATTTAATTATGTTGACGGTTTTGTCGTTCTGTGTATCTGTCTGAGTATGGCCTGGTAGCTGCCAAACGAATAGTCTTATATTTAGTTTCTTTGAGATCTGCTAATAAAGATAGTCAAAAATAGACATATAACAATAAAAAATATATTGTATCTTATTACGTAGTGACAGTTAAACTCATATCACTACTTGCTATATTAATATCAGTGACAGGAAGTTATTGTTATAATTTCATCAACATCCACTAAGTGGAAAAAATACGTAAATATTTTTGAAGCTAACTCAAAATCGGGTCGTTTTTTAGTTAATAAAAAAGGCAAAGCTAATAAATGTGTATAAGGGACCACTTCGCGAGCTTCTCTACCAAATGAAAAAAGAATGGCGAAAATCGGCCTAGTAATCACGGAGAAATCGGGGTAGTTATTCCTCCTTTTTTTGAAGTCGGTAAAAAATCGAGCAAATCGCAAGGCACCTCTCGATGCCTAGGTATAAGTTTGTAAGAGTGGGAAGGATTTCCTTTTGGCAATTTAATATCTAAGTACTAAAATTGTTATTAATCGCGAGCAGGATATTATATTTTTCTCGTGAACTTGAGGGTTTATGGTTCATGTAGTAATAAAGAACGAGATCGGCAGTAAGTTAGGCGGGGCGCGAAAATAGACGAGTTTAGTCAACTGGACTGACTTGAAGGCGCGAAGTCAGCATACTGGGTTGATACTAGTGCGTACACAAGCTCAGTTGCAAATCAGTGCTGGACTGACTTACTGTATAGTCACATTACTGTGCTCGCTTAAACCTGCCTTTACTTTCAATTTTTTACTTTATTATTAAGCCTAAAGTTACACTTGCACTACGAAAATCAACCTAACTGCTACGGTTGATGTACTGTCAATGTCAAATTGTTATCATTGATGTGCGGTTGTCTGTACTAATGTTGTCAAGAGATTGAGCTCTGCGTTCTTTGCAATATTTTGTTTAAAAACAAATGGCGGCGATGAATCCAAGCATGGTGATAAAGGCAATAAACTTTGCCAGGTAATTGGTAAGGAAAAAGTGTTTTGTGGCATGCGTTTGTTTCACTTTCGAAACGCGAGAAAATAATTAATTAATTAAGACATAACTGCCATGTATACGACGCGT
This sequence comes from Agrochola circellaris, assembly GCA_914767755.1. Taxonomy (NCBI): domain Eukaryota; kingdom Metazoa; phylum Arthropoda; class Insecta; order Lepidoptera; family Noctuidae; genus Agrochola; species Agrochola circellaris. The sequence continues at coordinate 18,147,931 of OU611840.1, read as the reverse complement.
CACTTAAAAATAAAAACATGCCAGATAGTTTCGCTATTCGGGAATTTTTCGCTTCGGTTCGTTGCGTATCGCTTTCGCTGCAGTGTGAAAACACCTTATGAATGAATGAAATTAAAATCCATAGACGTTACTTCATACTAGGTACATAATTAGCGATGCGTTCGAAAATGTTTTGTTTTTCATGTGTTCGCAGTACAGTCGACCTGGCAAGCGTAATCACCCTAAGGTTGAATGAAACTTGCACGTCATGACAGGACCAGTGTCAACTTGGAGCCTCATTTCCGACGAAATGTAGGTATGGGAGAAGTGTTTTAAAAATGCGATTTCTGACTTTTCTAGTACTCAAACCTCAGTTGGTCCGATAGTTTTTTAATTCATATAAGAAACAGAATCGATTGGCATCAAAAAATATGTTTGTAAAAACAGCCTTTTTTTCTTGCTGACTGTATTTTTTTTCATAATCTTACAAAAAAGTAAGAACAGTTTCCGAAGACCGTTTTCCAGTAGCTATTACGGTGTACTGCTCCATCACAAAAATCCACCCTATATATATAATTTTTTTAAATTTGTTTTGGAATACATAATTATTTTATTAGTTCGTTGAATTTTTATTAGTTAGTTGAAAGGCTACTGAAACCTCTCCTCGGAATTTAAAGCAAGTTTTAATCTTTATCTATAAATAGTGTACAAACAGTCGTGTTTCATGTATATGTCAATATGACTGCTTAGTTCTTCTAGTTAATTTTGATGCGATATTCATCGTCATTTTGAGAATTTATTCCAGATTCTATGTATTATACATTTATATTATAAACTTGAATATAATACAGAAATCTCCATGTTTTATCAAGTTGTAATTAATAACTTTGCGAAGCAGGGCAAAAGTAATATAGGAAAAAATAAAATACTTACTTAATAATATAAAGGAAATAATAAGGTAGGTAATCCTGAGTTATGTAAAATCAATAAAAAAAAAAAGTAATAATGACTTTGGTCATAAGTCCTTTCAGAGTTCTAATTACCCAGTCCACATAAAATATCTATGTTTCCATAACCTGTAAAAGTCCTGCACCAAGGGGGGGTTGTCCCTGGGTGAACTAGCATAGTACTTACATACAGGGATAATCGTCGGTTTTTGCATCATTCCATTTAAGGCGCTACCCTGACCAAATAACCTTGAGCATTCGTGGTACACTAACTCTGCGCAAGAGTTACTTAGCGAGTACGCACAGATTTTAAATCATTATAAAATCAAATTTTCGTGTTATGAAAAAAATAAAACTAGCAAAATGTTCTTTATTAAATTACCTATCCATTAGTTTAGGAAGCAAATCAAAATAATGGTTATTTTAGGACAAGATGTTTGTTATAAATCATTATTTCTCATTTCTGTGGCATTTTTGTGGCCCTTTAATTAAATATTATGCCGCTTAAAATAAAAAAAGAAACTACCATTTTGGAGTCAAGATTATGTAGAAATTTAATGTATTTTTTATTGTTGCTAGTTCTTTTAGATAAAGAGAAGTTTGCTCCCAAAAACAGCCTAAAAAACGGCTGCCGCTGTGTTTCGCACGGGAACGCGCCTTAAAGTGTCTAATGGACCTCTGCGTCGCGTTGGCTTCGGCTCCTCTTACGCCTTACAAAGGTCCGGGACCAAATAAACCCGAGTTATGTATTCTATGAACACAGATAAGCTGTTCAAACTACAAAAAAACGTGCATACGATATAGGACGTATGGGCAACTGTGGACCACATTTTACTGAACAAAAAACCCTTACACTCGCATCTCTAAAGCATCTTTGAAATAATGATGTCTGTTTCTCAGAAAAATGTGTTCCTTTTCCCCTAAAATAAAGATCATTACACCCAGCCATGAAACTTGCTACGCCAGAACGATTTAAATTTAAACTCCCAAAGCAATAACAAAAACAAAAGTGACAATTTCTTTCAAACAAAATTGTTCACTTTTTTGAACCAGAAGTGCACCAACTACATTGCAAGAGTTTTTCCAAGAGCATAAATAAATAAAAGCAATATATAAATTTAGGATTACACAAAAAAATATATAAGAGGAGTTCAGTGACATACAGACGTACTTCTGTACGTCTGTATGTTACTGAACTCCTCCTAAACGGCTGGACCGATACTGATGACTTTTGATGTGTGTTTTTCTTTCAAACAAAATTGTTCACTTTTTTGAACCAGAAGTGCACCAACTACATTGCAAGAGTTTTTCCAAGAGCATAAATAAATAAAAGCAATATATAAATTTTGTATTAAAAAAAAAATTATATAAGAGGAGTTCAGTGACATACAGACGTACTTCTGTACGTCTGTATGTTACTGAACTCCTCCTAAACGGCTGGACCGATACTGATGACTTTTGATGTGTGTTTGAGTGCGTCCCTGGATGGTTTAGATTCACTTAATGGACCCGGTAGGTGGCACTGTTCAGACAGGACAACGTCTGTCAAGTCCTCCAGTTTATTATAAGTTTTAAAAGAATTAGATATTAATTGAAATAAAAATTAAATATGTATTACAAATAATAATAAGCTATTTATGTTTGCTTTAGAAAAAGCTCTTGCAATATGTACAAAACTTGCAATAAATTGTATTATCTTTTATATATTTTTACTTTGAACTATATGTGTTGTAAAAATGTCACATTGTTATGTATTCTAATGTAATTAATATTATTTTTAGTGCCCTTACAGGGTACAAGGTTGAAACTTTAATTTTATCGCAACCTCTGTACAACATGTTTGCCATAAACTGACTGATTTGAATTGACGTTTACTTAATAATTAAAAAACCACCTGTATACATCGAATCGTCCTTCATCGACCCTGAGACCCGAAGACCCAATTAAGGATATTGTTTTTTTCGACATAAGTATATTTTATAAGTCATGCTGCAGCCACATTCCAGGACCAATTCGTCCCATAATTAATGTAGTACATACATACCTCGTTAAAAGCTTTTTGCTTGATACAATTTCGACGATATAACATTAATCTGCGATATTCGTTTTCATGTTATACAGTTCTATGCTCTTTTGCTGAGCATAATAAATCAACATAAAGCATATCACATCAATGACTTAACTGCTATTTAAAAGTATCGTGACGTCATCTTTATAAACTAATAATGTCATGTGTATGGAGAATTCTCAGATTATTATTTATCGATTACAAACATAAAAAACGCACATATCTTTTTATTCGTTTTTATGAACAGTTCTTCGCATAATTATTCTGTGATAGGTAAGTTATTTTTTTACATTAAATCAAACGGTAGTTATCAATATCGTAATAACAAATAGTCCTTTAGATTGATTGATAGTCACGATTATTCTTATGTAGATGCGACGCGTCAGAGTTTACGAATATCTTTAAGTTCAAACTTATTATTAGGCAACAGAGGCCAGCGGCTCACCTCTTGACCCGCCTCGGAAATCAACCGAATGTTTACATACAAGCGTGCATGCAGGCGCGCTCAACCTTGTACAAATTTTTATATAGCCGCCAAACATCATACCGACTAATATTTACGACTTATCGATACTAAGAAAATATAACACTGAAGCTCAGAATGCTACTAATTATACGCTCTTTGCGATTCAGGGAACAGGTTGACCGTTTTAATGTTTGACCTTTAAACTATCAAGACCCATAATAATAATGTCTTTAAAAACCGGTCACAGCTAGACCTTCTCACGGTATCATCGTATGTGTTTGATTAAAAACAATGAAAATGTTTCATTTTGCACACGTAATAACCATTGCAGTATGTGCGTGAATAGAATAAATACATTTACATTTATTCTATTAAAATTATCATGTCCATTGTAAGTTCCGAGTTGTGCACACGACATGTGGTACGATGACATGATGACGCGCCCCGTCAAGGTGAACTATCGACCTCGACGATGCTCACCCAGGTCCCTCATGCTCGATATTGAAGACCTTATACCTATAACATGGAAACACTGACCTTCATTCGTGCTCTAAAATGCATGGCAGCTCAACCTGAAGCAATTAAGATTTTAATAGAAATACGGGCGCGACACAGTTCGAGAGTGGCGCGCGGCGGGAGGTCGGAGGTACTTACGTAAAAAAGAGTGCTCGGGCGCAGGACGGTCAAACGCACGCTGCGATGAATCGCGTCGCGTGGTTGACGTGTGCGCTTCTGTCGGTCGCCGGTGCGCGCGTGTTAGAGCGTTGCGAGTTGGCGCGCGAGCTCAGCGCGCTCGGTGTGCGCCCTGACCACATCTCCACGTGGGTTTGCATTGCCTACCACGAGTCGCGCTTCGACACCAATGCCAACAACCCCTACAGCGGCGACCATGGCATCTTCCAAATCAGCGAACTGTACTGGTGCGGGCCGGGCAAGGCGTGCGGCCTGCCCTGCTCCGCACTGCGAGACGACGACATCTCCAACGACCTGGAATGTGCCCTCATCGTTCATGAAGAACACACTCGACTCCAAGGGAACGGGTTCCTCGCCTGGGTAGTGTATCCGCAGCATTGCAAACATAACACTAAAAAATACCTGGTGGATTGTGATATAAACGCGAAAAATTCAGTGCCGATAACTAGATCCCGCGGATTTCAATACGCGAACAGTTACAACCAGCCGAATGACACGACCGATAGGCAGATTGTAGAAAACTTGTTGCCCCCGTACCTGTTGATTGAGTCTTTCGTCAGAGAAAATTACGATAAAGTACTTGAACAAAATAGAGGTAGAACCGATTGGTATAATTATAAAATTGACAACATTGACGACCTCAAGCTTCCTGTGTTTAACCAGCCGTCCCAGCATTTAAGTATGCCGCCGACGATAAGTGCACCACGCCGTACCACTCCCACAACAACGACTGCACCACGTCGCACCACAACCGCCACGACGCCAACCACGGAGTACATACCACCAGTGAAGGTGTGGAGGGTGATTGAAACAAACCAGTTCAGGAAGAAACAAAAATTCATTGAGACAACTACACAAAAGACAATTACCAAGAAAGAGTACGCCACCGAATTCGAAAGATATAAGCCGAGCACGAAAGCAAGCACAGCCATACAACTACCAAGTACAACAATTCGTCCGCTATCCATCGCAACGACAACATTATCACCAAAAGTGACTACTACATCATTGAGGCCGACGACGAGGACGACTGTAACTACAACTACATACAGGTCACCCACTTCTACATTTACATACAGGCCACCCTCTTCAACGACAACATACAGGCCATCAACTTTCTCAGCCACATACAGGCCGCCTACTTCAACAACTACATACAAGCCATTTACTTGGACAACTACTTACAAGCCATTTACTTGGACAACAACATACAAGCCTATTTCCACAGCCTTATCAACGTACAGCACGATCATCCGAAAACCGAACACCATCTCAGTGGCTCCAAAAACGGTGACTACAACATACAGAACTGCAACTACAACCACACTCAAACCAAGTACAACAACAACCACTAGAAGACCAACAACTGCATGGACATGGAGTTCAACGACCTCAAAGACACCCACGGTCACAAGCAAAGTAGTCACAATAAAACCTAAAACAGACTTATCGTGGTACACTTTCACGTCACGAACAGCAACAACACCGGTGACGACAAAATTTCAGCCTTTCGGCCAAACTAGGACTACGCAGCCATTTACATTTACGACAAAAGTACAAAATAATGCACAGACAAGAACAACTCAAGCAGTGACGTATTCAACCACCAACAAGCTACAAACGACGACCAGCAAGCCACAAATCTCGACCAGCAAACCACAAACGACCACGCAGAAGCCAAGAACGACTCAATCAATATTCGATCTCTACTTGAATCCAACAAAAGCGCCACAATTACCAAGTTATAAATACAGTTGGGGTCAAACCAGGTTGAAGATATTCGCTGGCGGGACAACAACGACTCCTGCGCCGGTACAGTCAACACGAGGACGTGGGGAGAATAATAATGGAGCCGCCAAGAATTATATCAAAAGACAAACATAACGTACATCTTATAATAAGTAGGTTATTAATCTATGTGTGATCTCCGTCATCACTTGTTAAAAATAAGTTATTTTTTTCCCTGACACGTGTCACTTTGTTTACTATAAACAACTTACTATCTTAAAGATGTCTTTCATTAGATGTGCGTAGGAAAAATAATTGCTTTTGTATTTAAATGTCAGTTGCGCAAAGGCATGCTATTGCGACTCACACGCCATACCACGGAGATTCCTCTTACTATGTACATATAAGTTGCGAATTAAGCGAATGTTTATTTTAGTACTAGACCAAAAAGCATTTAACTAATTTTGTATATTTAAAATTATATTTTTGAATTATACTCAACCTCTTTTTTATCTTTAACTAGAGACCCGCCCCTGCTTCGCATGGTTTTTATGACTTGACAAAACATCAAGATTTCTTTATTAAATGTAAGTTTAATATTAATTAAACCTTCCGGAATAAATTCTCTAAATAATGGTGAAAACCGCATCAAAAGCCGTTGTGTACTTTAGAAGAATAAAGGCTCGTACACACCAGCGCGACGCGACGGCGCGACGCGACTCGAACAATACAATTTCTAAGAAAACTTGACGGTATAACAATAACCGGTGTCGCGTCGTGCTGTCGCGTCGCGCTAGTCTGCACAAAGCTTAACGCGGTCACACAGACAGACACGAAAAACAATTTTGATGTATAAAACTAGCTTTAGCCCGCGGCTTCGCCTGCGTGGAGGTCGGAAATTATCCCACGGGAACGTAATACCGGGATATAAAGTATCCTATGTGTTAATCCAGGTTATAAAATATCTGTGTGCCAAATTTCATCCAAATCCGTTCAGACGTTATTGCGTGATTGAGTAACAAACATCCAAACATACAAACTTTCACATTTATACTCGTATATATTAGGACTAGCTGACCCAACAGACGTTCTCTTGTCCAAACAAAAATCTCATAGAAAAAAAAGGACGTTCAGATTTTTTTTCCCGATCTTGAAAATGTTCCAGGAAACTTTTCCAATTTTTCTTTCCACAAAACCTAAAGGTTCGTGCAGATCAGCGCGACGCGACGGCGCGACGCGACTCCAACAATATACGTACAATTTCTAAGAAAACTTCACGGTATAGCAATAACCGGTGTCGCGGCGCGCTCTGACGCATCGCGCTAGTCTGCACGAAACTTAATTCGGATCGTTACGAACATTTTAAAACAAAAAATAGCTAATTCGGTTCAGCTGTTCTCAAGTGATGCGCTTACCAACGAACAGTATTTAATTTTTATTTAAACAGAGATGTACAAATATTTATTTAAATAGAAGGTCTTAATTATATATTATTTTACTCTAAAAATAATGCATAACATCATCAGAGGCTTGTTATTTTTGTAATTAACATTTAAAATAACAAGTTCTAATGCGGAAATAAAATGAAGGTGCGAATGTACTGAAGGACGGTACTCTGTGGCTATGTATAATACACGCTTCTGAATCGTTTACATAGTCAATAGAAATATAACAACTATTCTGACCGTTTTATGATGATACTATGACACATGTAATATGCTTATTTAGAGAAGAGGCAAAACTTAAATCGAAAGCTGGTTATTCGATTATTAATTCATTCAGTAACTAATATCCTTTATTTGATTTATATACATATAATTTACATTTTTAAATATTTTTATAAAAACAAAAGAGAAAACAAAAATATAAAAAATAGTAGCCCACCGGTATCGGGAACAGGGTCCAAGCTACCGGTGGTCAGGGCTCCTGAGAGAGGAACCTCCTAACGATACGCGCCGTGTACAGCAATACCGCTTTCTGGATCAAGCCGTTGATCCAGCTGTCTAACGAGAGCCTCCTCAGGTGTTGGACGTAACTAATATTATTATTATTATTTTTGTCTTTGACATTTCTCGGGAACCTGGGGTCCCGGACCTTTCGAAGGCGTACGAGGGGCCGAAGCCAACTCGCAGAGGCCCGTTAGGCGTTTTAATGAAATGAGGCACCAACCGACGATTATCCCTGTATGCACTATGCAAGTGCACCCAAGGACAACCCCCGGTCGGTGTAGGACTATTGCAGGATATGGAAACAAAGATATTGGACTATGGCTTTGGGTGGCTTAAGTTGACTGGTGACTTGGAACTATGGAAGAACTATGGCCCCTGCCTGATCAATGTTTCATATGCACACGGAAAAAATGGCAGGGGGTGACTTGCACACTTAATAATGGGCCCCCGGAAACTGTCGCTAGCACATAGTGACGTAGCGACAAGGGGGCAACATGTCCTGAGGTGCTTGAGGAGTGGAGAGGTATTCCACGGCTTTCGGAACAATCCCAGAGCCCGGAAGATGGTCAAGATCCCTACGAGCACTTACTGGAATACTCCCTTCCTCCGAGCACGTTTGCTCTTGCGAATCTCCACTCAAACCGGCCAATTAAGGCAAGAACGAGGTGGGAGCTCTGTTCCTCGTCAGTGTTCACTCCAGTCGGCCAATAAAGGCAAGCCAGAGATGAGGAACAAGATTTGTCCCGGTAGATAGGGTCCGTGGGGTCGCTACTGCCCAACAGCTCGCCACATGCTGCCCTGCGGGTTTCTGTATCTCTCTTGGTCTGGCTCCTCATCCTAGACCTGTTCCGGCAAAGTAAACTCTACCGGCACAGACCCAGAGTTTGCGCAAGCCCCACCAGACGTCAACGTAGAGATACGGCGGTGGGGTTATTATTATTATTATTAAAAGCCTGAGACGTCCCACTGCAGGGCAAAGGCCTCCCTACTTTCTTTCCACTTCTCTCTGTTTAAAGCTGCTAAGGACCAGTTCTTCTTGAAGGTGTCCAGCTCATCCCGCCATCTCCGTCATGTCGCTTGCCATTAAGAGGGACCCATTGGGTCGTAAGTTTGGCCCATTGGTCGTCTGAGATACGGCAGATATGTCCAGCCCAATTCCATTTTAGGGTGGCAGCTTTCCAAGTACCATCAGTTATATTTGTGATGGATTGGATGGGCTTATTCCTAACCCGGTCTGTTAGTTTGATACCCAGAATACTCCGTTCCATAGCCCTTTGGCAAAACTCAAGCGTGGGCCACTAACGATCAGTCAAAGACCATGTTTTATAATCAAGTAAAAATCTTTATTTCAAGCGAAAACTCATTTAAGGTTAGTAACATAAGGTTATAGTACTTATCCTTAAAACTAAGTTCTAGTAAAAATAACAAAAAAATGTTAATCTCGCTTACAACTTTAAAGAGTTCAACTTTTTCATACAATTTTTAAACAAGATCTGCACCAGTATAGATAGTACTTAGTTAGGTAAACTTTATTAATGACTAGCTACACCCCGCGGTTTCACCCGCATAAGTTTCGATCCCGTGGGGATATCGGGATATAAATAAATATCCTATGTCCTAATCCAGGTCATGGTCTACCCATGCGCCAAATTTCATCCAAATCTGTTCAGCCGTTTTAGCGTGAAAGCGTAACAAACAAACTCACTTTCGCATTTATAATATCAGTGAGGATAAACAAAAGACAGCAATAATATCATGTTGAATTAATTTACTGATCACTTTATTAGTATTCATACGTTAATGTGACATCCATGAAAAGTGAATTGATCGACGACTTGGTGCGTTGTCCAGTCGAGCCGGTTCGCTAGGGCTGTCAAAAACATCATTATTCAAATTGATTTATTATTATAATGCCGGAATCGCTTTCAAAGTTCAGAGGATGATACAATCAATAAATAAAATAATAAAATTGTAAATTAAGTATTATTTGCAGTTTATAAATAATGATGCATCAGCGAAAGCACGTGCCTGTATATTAAATTATCCCAATAAAATATATTATTCAGTTTTATTATCTACCTATCCAAATAATTATTAAGATTTAAGGAAAACTAAGTAGCGGTTGTCCGCAACTCCATTCGGAAAGGAGATAAACGTCGTTCGCCTTTTTTTTTTTAAGAAACTGGACCCCTAATTTTATTTTGTTGAATTACAAAAAGAAAACAAAGCTTTCACCTAACTCTACACAATTTTTTGAAAATCAATTTGTGAAAGCTTATAAAATCATACATGACCGAGGGTACTGGATTGTATGGATTTTAGATCCATGATATTTTGTGGAATATATATATTTTTTTAAAATATATTACTAAATTTTAATTATGAAATTATTACCCGCCCCTGCTTCGGACGGTTGCAACCTATCTAATTACGCAACACGTATTCGTAAACGATTACGACTAATCTGTTACATTTTGACAGTTCAGCAACATTCATTGCGTTATTACGTTGTCGAGCAGATTTTATTTTCGAACTTATGAAGACTTCAAAACGATTCAGATTCTGATTGAACGTGTATTACGTAATTAGAGTACAGTACAGTGTACTGATGTGGCGACACATCGAAACATCGAGGTACTATAACTAAGTTAAATAAATAAACCTTACTCCCTCCTTACCAATTAGGGTAAACACAGTCACGAAGTCTTCAGTCAGGCACACTGCTATCTACCTACATCTAACTAAGTAGATATTATTATCGTCCTATTTCACATAACAACCAACGTATTTTGTAAAACTCGTTCCCTACCACAGCAATGTGAACCGAAAAAAACTTGTCATAAAATAAAACACCTGTTTGGAACCCCAAGAGGTAAAATGGGCTTAAAAAGATACCTACTTCTTTTAGCAATGTAGCTGTTACTCGAAACTTTGTTCAAATAAAAATATTACTCGTTAAAGGGTGTAGGTGAATCTCATCTTATCTCATGCCCATAATACAATTTATTTGGAGTCAACGCAACATTTGTGGTCTTCATCCATATTACTCGTACTCTATTAGTCGTCATCTCGGTAGTCACCCCCTTTCTATCCATATCATCTGCCACACAGTCCATCCATCGTTTCTTTGATCTCCTCCTACGCTTATCGCCATCCACATTCATACTCAAAACTTTCCTCACAACATTTTCCTCATTTAGTCTACGGAACAAGATAAATAATGTCGTGTTTCTATCTCTAGTTATTTAAGGCTCGATATTCTTCTATGAGTAATCTTTTGAAAAATTTATATTGCGAACCATATAGGTATGGGTGCTGAACTGCTGAATCGAAGGGTAGGTAGTAGGTCCCTATTGAATCCTCCATCGCCCTGCCTTACTCAGTTATATACACTTCCGTAGTAACCCACCTTCAGATATCATCTATCTATACTTATAATAAATCTGTAGAGAGGTCAATTCTGTACATGATACATATTTTCAAAATAACTATCAGGGGGTAATTAGTGATCGATACTGATGCCAAAAATGCAATCAGTAAAATTTTTGTCTGTCGGTCTGTCTGTCTGTCTGTATGTTCCTTATAGAAACAAAAACTACTCGACGGATTTTAACGAAACTTGGTACAATTATTTTTCATACTCCTGGGGAGGTTATAGTATACTTTTCATCACGCTACAATCAATAGGAGCAGAGCAGTGAAGGGAAATGTTGGGAAAACGGGAGAAGTTGCTCCATTTTTTAAGCTTCCGTCGCGTGTGAAGCCTTAATGGTTAAAGCTACATAGAAATCATTTATCACGAAAATGTTCTACATAAAATTATGTAAAAAATATCCCACAACAGCATATGTCTATCTTTTATGGTTGACTCACAATAACACGTGTAACTCCCGATAGCTTAGCAGTTCGGAGCTTTCTGATTATATTTGTTTACTCTTACGTTTATAATACTCTCACTAATCCATAATTAAAAGAAGTTAATATTATTACCTATTCAATAAAAAAAGAATCATAGTAATCGGTATAGAAACACCAAACTTATACATGAAATACGCTAATAAGCCATCGCGCCGTCGCGCGTGAATACAGGGCAGACTTTTCGTGTTGCTGGAGTAGATCTCGGTGTCAGTTGTTTCTCGCATGGTCAGTTATATGTCGCTCTTTCCCGGGTTAGCAGTTCTAGAAATCTTTATGTTCACGTGCCGGACGGGTCAACTTTCAACATAGTTTACCCGGAAGCTTTGCGCTGAAGTATTTTCGTTCTATAGGTACTTAAGCATGAGGCTTAAGTACCTATAGAATGAAAATAAAAGTGTGAAAGTGATCTAAACAATATTACCAATACATTAACTTAATAACATACAAGGAGTTACACGCTGACGGAGTCGCGGGCACAGCTATTAATAATAATATTCTGCGGTTTATTATTGCGATATTTTTCAACAGTATTGTGGATTGACATATTATATTTCCCTACTAAAATACGAAAGTTAATCTGTCTGTTACATCAAAACCACTGAACCGTGAGGAAGGACATATGGTACTTTTTTACGAAAAACGACGGAAACGCGGACGAAGTCGCGGGCAAAAGCTAGTCTTTAATAAAAGTAGAAACTAACTGACTGACTGACATATCAACGTACAGCTGAAACTACTGGGACTTGGAACGTGAAATTTTGCACATGGCTTCTTTATATAATTTAGGGGCGCACTAAGAAGTGGTTTTTTGGAAATTCGACTTTTAAGGGGGTGAAAGGGGGCATTTTGTTTGTATCAAAAATCTTATTTCTCGAGTTAATAAACCTATCAAAAAAAGTACTAGGCTTGCATGAATTCACGATAGTATTCAATCATTATGTATAGGTTTTGGATGTGGCAGAAAGATAGTTTATAAACTGAATTAACCCCTAAGTACTTTTTATCCCAATTGTACGTTTTCGTGGAATAATATCCGAGTTTCACGCGAGCGAAGCTGCGGGAAAAATGTAGTAAGTAAATAGTTACCTAGACGACATAAAACCGGAAATGTCACGGAAATAATGTTGTTAGGTATTATAGTCCATGGAGTAAAACAGTGATGGATTTGAACTTATTTTTCTTATTAAGAGGCTTACAACAGCTAAAGCGCGGTCACTGTCGGACTGCATAGAAATGAAAGAGAAGCGCGATGACACGACGCAGGTAATTTATTGCAAAATATGAAGCAGTTAGCGATTTACAGAAAATCTATTGATTGGACTGGAAAATTAAAACACTATTATGCTAATATGTAGCTTGTAGAATAATCTGACAAAAAATCAGAATGATTGCATGTAAATTAATATGATTTTTAATCGTTAAAAGAAATTTTTAGAGGTATCTTCATGATTTTTTTCTATCGTATCAAATTAGTTGTATTATGTTTTCAACACACTATCATACTAGCATATATCCTGAAGAATATCATATATTTTTCTGATTTTGTTTACTGCAGTGGAACATATTCTTTTAGGCATTATAAAACTTGCGTTTAGGCACGTTTAGGTCCTGTAGTCCCCTTAAGGTAACCTAACGTACCATCACGCGTGTTTTCCCCTGAAGGGTTAGCTAGAGGTGAGCCTACGTAGTGCACTCACATTTCTCCAGGCATACTGCTACCACGGAAGTAATTCTGAACTCCTGGAAAGAAACTGCAGTGCTATTCTGTAATCAACTCACCGTGAAAACTTAGGTGAAGTGAGCGTGGAGTGAGCTGTCATTCCACCTAATGCTTGACACTATTGACAGCTCACTTCACCTAAGTCTTCACGGTGAGTTTTTTTATTTACAGAATATCGGCTGTTATCGTTATTTGTACATCTTGTTTTCAAAAGAAACAGCTGATGTTTATAAAGACTGCTTATTTAAAGTTGTTGTTTACATATTTATTTGCTGTCGAGCATTTATCACACCTTCCGTTCTGTTTCCTCATACGATATAAATAGTTTTGAATGAATGTATACCCTGAAAACTGCCTACACATTCCTGTGTAGGTAGTGTATTGCATAGATATTATTTCAGCTGCACCGACGGACTTCCAGTTGACCGCAACCACCAACTCGCTAATTAGCTCATTAGTTGCGCTTTGCTATTTTAACAACTGGCTAATTATTTGTGCTTTGTGCTTTACAACTTCCTCTACTAATGAGAAAGTCTGTATGTTTGAGAATTTGGATGTTTGATTATCAATTCGCACTGGTCGAACCAGATATATACCAGTGACCTTGAGTTAGCGTTGTACATCCAGCCAGTAATAGGACTCACCCATCCAGGAGTGCTGTCCCAAATTAGGCGCATTATTAATTTATTATACATAAAAAAGGTATTTTAATAAAACACGTATACTAAAAGATCAATAATTAAATTATCTTTAAAATGGTGAAGGTTTCAGAAAAATACGCTTGATAGATTTTGCATGATTCTCCTTTTTTTATCCGCGTAAGGCATAACTTTACAAATTAATTTCACTATGTAATATAATACAAAAATAGTCATATATTAAGTTATTAAGAAGATGCTTTCATTTTACATATATTTTTTCCAAATCATTAACACTACTCGACGTGATCTTCAGTATAAAATCATTAAAAGTCGGTTATCATCGCCTTAAGCAACGCTTGCCGAGGTCGTTCCGTGGATGGGTGACCATGCCATGCAAGTTAAGCTGTTGGTCCCGGCTATTATTAGTAGATCTATGTCAGTTGTTACGGGTAGTCAGAAGCCCAAAATTCTGACAACCAGTCTTGCCAAGGGGTAAGGTCGCGGGAAAGTCCAAAAGGGATACCGTGGCCCCTGCCAATGTACAGGTAACTGAAGAAACACGGGTGGGTTTTAGTCTATTAGAGTCTGACACGCCCTCCCGCTCCGCCCAGAGCGGGAGAAGTTATTTGATAATTACCCAAGTTAAAAAAAAGGGGTAAGTATCGTGTTACCCAGTAAATGGGTTGTCGGAGGTCAGATAGACACTCCATCTGAAATACCCACATACGGTTCAGACTGGACTAAATAGGTTTTAGAATATCTACCAAAAACCTATTCTGCACTCACTCGGCTGAACGCTGACTTTTTGAAGAGCATTCAGCATATCTAGTGCCTTTCCCTCTTATTGTACCTTATTATGTTGTTGTATTGTGTATCGTGTTGTTATTATTGTAGGTACCATCGAAGAAGTTCATATCTACCCACCGTAAGAACTATTCTTGCACCGGGCCGGTAACAGATGTGGTCATCGTGTTCACGGGATTTGTTTTGAAACTGGTTAGATATAAACTTCTTTGATGGTACCTTATTAAATATAAATATATTATTTCCTATCGTGCTTGTTATTAATCGTAAGAATTCTACAATTTTTTCTGTTTTTACCCGTGAGAACCTATAATTGGCTCTGTGTTTCATGCAATTGTTATCCGTCTGTTATAATAGCTGTTAGTTAGTTAGTTGGTTGGTTAGCAGTGATAGCCTAGTGGTACCCATCAGTGGCGAAGGGTGAATTTATAAGAAAGGTAAGCCGGAGCAAAAACAAAAAAAAAAAAAAAAAAGCTTACCTAGCCCGGACGTGGCGCACGTAGTCCAGTTACCTAAAATCTGTGACTGACTTCCTGGCTTCAGTCTTCTATAAGCAGATGTCTTCAGTCCACCTTTACCATACGTATAAGCACTGAGAATGCTGCTGCTAGATTGAAACAGTGTCTTGCAAGTAGGTATAATAAAAGTGGCTTTGAAAAAAGCCGTTTGTGGTGTGATCAGTGTGATGACGTTGACGTATGATGTCTACTAGACAAAACTACTTAACTAAAATACTACTGACTTATTCTACTTATAATACTACTTATACTCTAAAGCTATTCGTCTATTCTTTCGTACAAAGTACGCTAAGACCTTATCATAAAAACCGGGATGATTCTTAATTTTTAGCAATAAATGTTTTTCTATAGAAAAAATGGCTAGATCAGATAATCGTTCTTGTTTTTGAGAATTACGCAAGTACGTAGAATTCGCTCAAAGCCGAAAACGACAACAATAACAATCTAAAACTATTAATGCCGCCATCCTACTAATAACTTTTCAAATCTACTCTAAAAAAGTAATTTCAACTTGCTAATCTATCGACTTACCACAAATTCCTAATTACAACGACGGCGAACGCACAATTTCACAACAAACTCACGATTATCCAATTCCAATTGTTACACTAATAACTTATATGAATACAACGAACAAAATGCTAATAAACTACAAGTATCAACAAAGTTAAAGGTTATAAATTCTATTATCTATTTACGTCAAACGTCGACTAACAAATTATTGCGAGCGTGGAGCGAAGTTTGTCCCTCCCCCATTCCCGAACCAAACCGAACGCTTACGAAGTTCAGCGAATGGATTCCTACACTCAATCATAACTCGACTTTTTACGGCTTACTATTGCCTCAAAAAACAGCGTGTCACGTGACCTGAAGTGACGTCATGACGAGATTATTTTGTATAGAAATTTAAGTTTTCATAACCCGGGCGGACAACGAGTTATACTGGAGGCACTAGAGCAAAATTGGCGCGCACTTTAAATGTTTTGTTTTCGTTGGAATATAAAGACAATTTTTTTAATGTAGGTTAGGGTTTTGTAATACTTTAATTTTATGGTGTAAGTATTAAATAATACATTCAGTGTGATTATTAAACACTGCTGAGAACTACTGACTGTCATAATTTCCTAAGGGAAGCCGACAGGAATCGGGTTATTGGTTAGCTGCGCCCCTGGTACCCATACATAGGTCTCGAGTTCGAACCCAAGGCACGCTCGTCTGACTTTTCGTATTCATGTGCGAATTTTATGATTAATTATTTAAATCACTTGCTTCAAAAGGAGCAGTGGTGGGCCAGTGGTAACGGCCGCGACTAACGAGTTGTAGGTCGTAGGTTCGAACCCTGTCAGGCGTTTTACTTATTGTAAATTATTTCATCACCACCGCACCGCTCTCAAAACGGTGAAGGAACATCGTGAAGGAACATCGTAAGGAAACCAGCATGTCCTAGAACCAAAATTCGAAGACATGTGACATCTACCAACCCGCACTGGGCCCGCGTGGTGGATTACGGCCCACTCACTCTCACAGAGAGGAGGCCTGTGTCCCAACAGTGGGAACATTATAAACTCTGATTATACTTGCTTCAAAAACGGTGAAGGAAAATATCGTCTGGAAACCGGCATGCCTGAGAGATATTTCTCAAGGGCATGTGAAGCCAAGAGACGCCCATGGGCGGCGTAAAAATCCTCGACCCCAGCTTAGTCACAAACCACACGAAAAAAAAAGCAGTTGGTTCACCTATAAATAAATAGAAAGTATTATCATCTACCAAGGCATACTTTCCTATTTCGGTATAATTAGCTATGTTTTTTTTTTATTATCTAACCAAACCGACGGACTAAAAATATTTTAGTCAACATCCCTATTGATGTAAGTTGTCAGTGTGTTTAATTTATTTCCCTGACTGTAACCTACGCACTTTGGCCTTGTGTAGATCATGATACGGTATATCGAAGTTCGTTAGTGAAATATATAGGTAGTTTATTTATAAACTGTCGAGCCGATGAGTACGTTACCGCAAACATTAGCTTTGGTAAAACCACAACTTCTTGGAAAATTGTCTCACTAAAACCCGTTTTATTATGCGAAAACTTGACAAACAGACCACAAATTCAAGTTTTTTTCCTTACTTAAAAGTATATTCGTTCGCGGTTCTGTGACCAAACCACATCACATAATGAGTAAATTGCTATAATTAATATTTAAATCAAGATTTCGTTAATATTGATATAAATGCCTATTTATATCGGCTGCCACACATTAATATACTTCGTTTACTATCTCAAATGAGTAGAAAAACATAAGTGTAATAATATGTAAATGACTACACATAGGTAGGTAGGTACCTACTTATTATGCATAGAGATGACCACCTGCACTTTAAACATATCCCCAAAATATATGTCTAAGAAATTAAATAATATCAGTAAATGTTTCTAAAGCTTCGTGCAGACCAGGGCGACGCGACTCGAACAATACAATTTCTAAGAAAACTTGACGGTATAACAATAACCGGTGTCGCGTCGCGCTGTCGCACTGGTCTGCACGATGTTTTAAGATTGCTTGAAGACTTTTCTGTTTCCCCATACTAAAGATCGTTAATAAGGTTGAATTTACCCCCTAAAAACTGACTAGACATTCCTATGTATACTCCATTTATTAGCATTACACAAATAACGGCTAAATAACGACAGTTATTGGGTAATATTGTAAAAATTACTGCACTTTAGTATTTTTTTTTTATGGAAATGTTAAATAGATAACATCGCTTTGTATTTATCGTGAAATAACGGAGTTTACTATAGGTACGTTTATATCGAAATAACGAAAGGGTTATCCGTTATTTTTATAATGTAATGTAATAATAATAATAATTCTAGCGTATTGCATATACAATCTTAGTTTTTGTTTACCCTAAACCTCTTAAGGGGTCAAAAAAATTCAGCTGTTCCTTAGATTTCGACGAGATATACGAACATAAATGTAAGGAACAGCTGATTTTTTTTCGCGATTTCAGCGTTGGTTCCATAGTGAAAGTTGTTCATAATAATGAGTACAGTGACCCCTTAAGAGGTTTAGGGTAAACAAAAACTAAGGTTGTATATGATTTCAGCTGGACCGACGGACAACCGAAAAAAACCAGACATGGAATATCTACGTAACGTTTACTTTATTTAAGCTTCATTTTGAACGACGTTTAAAGCTCTACGCTGAAACTTCCACACTTCCTCACAAACATTTTATATTACTGACGTTTGCTTTAAACTTAAGTTTCCTTTGGTTTTTAGTAAACATCAGTTGTATTGAATATTTAAAAGTGCCTACAGGTTTTCTGCCTCGTTATCGCAAGCGCTGCTGCCGAGCATGAGGTCCTGGGTTCGATTCCCGGATCTGGCATTTGAAGGATATTGCTAATCCATTGCTTCATATGTTCGAAAAATTTGTCTGCTCTACAACGTAAATAACGAAATGAATGTTGTTGAACTGTCAAATTGAAACAGATTGTAATTGATAGTGTGTTAAGCAATTAGGGTGCTGCTGGGTTCGATAAATGGGGCAAAGTGTTATTGGTTTTTTTTGTATCTGGAGTTGCTCGGTAGCAGCCCGGTGTCCGGATTTGAGCCCCGTTGATGGCAATAAGCTCGCCCCTGTTACACGAGACTTAAACGTAACTGGCGAAATGTACCTGTACTATAGGTAAAGCTCTGCCTAGCCCTTTGGGGTATACATGTTATGTTATGTAGGTTTTCTAAATTTTTACCGGGCGTTATTGTCGCTCGATATTCTGTGCTCGATAATTGTGCAAATCTGTAAGAAGGATGGATTGTCAAATCCATCCTTCTTACAGATTTGCACAATTAAATCGTACCTTACTGTCACCTGTTAACGATTGATAAATATCAAGGTTTAAGCTTCAACTGGTGATTTTGGCGACAAGATCACTCATGAGCCGCTTGCCTGTCGTTGGCTTAGCCATGACACCGCTCCTCCTGCATACATGCACAGCACTCCAGTAGGGGATTTACCAGTGCTGATATCTCCTGCATGATCAGCATCACTATAGCATTCCAAAATGCCTTGTTTGTAATTTTTCTTGTACATGATACCCTGATCTGGCTTTTATCGGCCGACAAAACCGATCCAAACTGGCAATCGACAAAAAATACGATCGTCCGTTCACTCGATTTTGTTTGATCGCACGTGTCGGTCGTCAAAAATCGAGCAAACCTGTTACGAACATTTAGCGGGATTTGCCCCTTTGAACATGTACTATACACTTGAAAGTATAACAAAATTTAACGTTTACCTACCTACAGGCATGCAGTTATAATTATAAGATAGATATTTAAAACTTAAATCTCGTGAGTGTCATGAATCATATTTCCTCTTTACAAATAAACACTATTTCTCGTTTATATTTTTCGTTGAAGGCTCTGAGGCCGCGGGGCACATTTCCTGAGGCTGTTTTTTACTTGTAATTAATTTATCTCGCGCCGCACTAGCACTACCCTCATTCCTGCTCCTTTTAATGCGCGTCAAATTAAAGAACTGTGTCGCCCGCGTCACATGGGTGACGCGGTTGCAGTAAAAATTCAAATTCAAAATTCACCATTTCACCATTTTCTAATTATTCGTGTTTTCGCAATGTCCCTAGAATTCTCGCGAAAATTCGAATTATCAAATCACCTACGACATATACTTACATCAATTTAAAAATCCTTTTAGGTACAGAATATTCCGTGTGTAAATAAATTCGGTTCAGCACTCCTGCTGAATGTTCAACCTAGATTAAACTTGGATGAATTAATGAAATACCAGCTTAGATAGTTCATAAAATGTGTATTGACACAAAACGGGAAAGCGTTTTCAAATTTTTGTAACCTTAGAGTTCACAGTTTTTCTGCGCTGCTGCGCGAGCTGGTAAATAGACAGATCCCTCTTAAGTAGGTATAAGTACCAACGAAGTATAGGTATACCTAGAGGTCTATAGGTACACCTATCCTTGACTCATGGGGGGCGGACTAAGGGGGGCGGCAGGTGCTGTCCGTCACGGGCCCCCTGGAGACCCCTGGGATAAAAATTATATATTTTTGTAAATTTTTCTTTCAGCGCAGAAAAACTGTGAACTCTATTCACAGTTTTTCTGCGCTGAAAGAAAAATTTACAAAAATATATAATTTTTATATATAGGTACATTTTTTTTACAAAAATTTTACTTAATCTAAGTACACCTTAGCCACCTTAAACATCCTGTAACTTTTTAAGGGTTTTACTACATATTCCAGGATCTGCCCTACAAAATTGGCCAATTTACAACTAAATGTTGGTAGCGTTTAAATATTATGAGGCATTATGGATCACACATAATAAAATAATAACTTAAATTTCAAATGTCAATTTATATGTACCTAGGTAGTTGTGTGAGAAATAAAGCTGTAAAAAATAAAATGCGCGAGCTGGTAAATAGACAGATCCCTCTTAAGTAGGTATAAGTACCAACGAAGTATAGGTATACCTAGAGGTCTATAGGTACACCTATCCTTGACTCATGGGGGGCGGACTAAGGGGGGCGGCAGGTGCTGTCCGTCACGGGCCCCCTGGAGACCCCTGGGAGGCCCCCAAAACTCGAGAAATACTTTTTCATGAAATCCTAAACAAGGACAAAATATGTCCAGTAGGTAAAACGCAGTTTGTAGTTGGCCTACGCATGATAAATATAAACGTAGGGTGCATATAAACAATAAAAAATAAAAATCGAGCTCGCTCTGCTCGTTCCATCCTCTATTAGTCTAATGCTCTAGCTTTTCTGTTGTCGACAAAGTATCTCCTATTTCTGTATCAATAGTCAAAATAAAACCTAACCTTTTCGAAGCAGCGTGCTAAATATTTCGACGTTCGTGACTGGGCCCCATTTAGTTTTGCCGCCCCGTTCCCGCGACAGGCAAAGTTCGCCACTGCCCTGACTTTCCACTATCTAGTCGAGTGGTCACTGTTTGTTTGAAACAAAGTAAAGATAAGTAGTATGTTATGTGTGTACTTAAGGGGGATGCGCCAAAGTAGACCGCGAAATTCTAATTAAGTTACGTTTTTTACAATTTGTGTCAGGTTGTGTGTTGATTAAAACATGATTCGCGATCGTAACAAATATGATTTTACAGAATTTGTATCAGCAATACAACTCCATAAGTTGGAATAATCCTCAAAAGTCATGACTTCATGAAATAGTAATTTAATAGGATTAAATGAACTTAGAGAGTTGTATTGATGAGTTTTATGATTATAATTCTATATATAAACATATGATACGGCCGCGAATCATATTTAGATCAACATACAACCTGATACTGACCTACAAATAGCAAAAAACGTAAGAAAATGTGAATTTCGCGGGCTACCCTGACGCTTTCACCTTAAGTATATGAATATGCACATTATGAGCTTTGAATCAGACTCCAGTCCACAGATAAATAATGTCACGAACATACGCTTCGAGTTTCAGAGTAAAGCAATGAATATGATGTTAATTCTTGTTTTAGTGTTTGTTTATGTCTACCGTTGCCTCGACGTTTAGATAGTCCGAACTTCGATACAACTCTACCAGTATCAAACTATTCGTAGATCAAACTAATTAAATATCACACGGAGTTCATATTACCTCTGCAGTAGTGGTGGGTCGTTGTCGAATTTTTAACGGACGAAACGCAACCGTTTCACGGACGACGAAAACGGTTGCAGAAAACGGTCGTCGTTGCAACTGGTTTGAAGACGGCTATAGGACGAAACTTATCGTCGAGTGAAATAGTTCCAGTTTCTTACAACTAACTATCAACGATTTGAAATTTAGGAAATGGTTTTGTCGCATCACGAACGACGGCATTGACAACTGGTAATACATTATCGACTCTATTTTATTGATAAAAAGTTCATTTTTTATTGTACGGACTGTTTTGTAAACGAACGCGGAACGTTGGACGACGACGCGACGAGTGTGATAGATAGTTGAATCATTGCGTTCTCGAGTGTAGTCGTAGTAATTCGAAGACTGATTTGTGCAACGAAGACTGTTTGAACCTAGGACGTAGAACGGTTTCATCGTCGCAGAACACAAAACAGTTTTTGTAAACGGTTCGTCGTCGCAACGCCCACCCCTACTCTACAGCTTTGCCTACCCCTTTAATAATCTAAAATACTTCAAATTGCTTAGTATTATCCTCGGATATATCGAAAATACTGCAGCATTAATTTTGAAATAAATATATGGTGTAAAGTTAAGGATTAATGTTTGACGAAAACTAAAATTCCATAAAATTTTCTAGATAGAAAAAAATCCAGTTACCTCCAAACCGAACAATAAACCGCTGGTATTCAAAATACTTCGAATTAGATCTTGAAACTGTGCATAATAACTGAACTAAAAAGCAGTTACTATGTTTTATTTTCATTTTATTACAATTATTTTTGCCGTAAAATTAAATTTGTTACCTAAACTATTGGCGCCTTGGAGCTTTCTCCCCGCCGCTCAGTCTACCTCTCACCCAGTCCGCGGCCAGTATCGTGCGAGCGAGATACGGAGGGTATTTGATCTGAGGTGTTATGGACTCTTAAGCCACAGTCCTGTCGTGATTTTATGTTTGATATTTACGGTCCTCCTACATTTCTGTGAGCAGTAACATCGATACTACAAAGTCCCTTTGTCATGCAGTCATGCTCCTTTGACCTCCCTGTTGGTAACTCCCTCGTTCGTTCCATTTCGTAAGTAACTATTGGGAATGCTCTATCAGCGCCTTGGGTATTAGTATTCAATCAGTTCACTCTCAGTTTAAGTACCTACTTCCTACATACTCGTATTATGAAAAATCTTAGTGAATATTTGTGTGATCTCTATTCAGGCTTACTTAAGAGGCTTACAACAGCTAAAGCGCGGTCACTGTCGGACTGCATAGAAATGAAAGAGAAGCGCGATGACACGACGCAGGTAATTTATTGCAAAATATGAAGCAGTTAGCGATTTACAAAAAATCTATTGATTGGACTGGAAAATTAAAACACTTTTATGCTAATATGTAGCTTGTACAATAATCTGACAAAAAATCAGAATGATTGCATGTAAATTAATATGATTTTTAATCGTTAAAAGAAATTTTTAGAGGTATCTTCATGATTTTTTTCTATCGTATCAAATTAGTTGTATTATGTTTTCAACACACTATCATACTAGCATATATCCTGAAGAATATCATATATTTTTCTGATTTTGTTTACTGCAGTGGATCATATACTTTTAGGCATTATAAAACTTGCGTTTAGGCACGTTTAGGTCCTGTAGTCCCCTTAAATCTTACATGAAAATACAACAATGTCTCTTACTAGCGCAGTTTTTTAGAAATCAGCATAAAGCTTTACAAACAAGCTTGGTAACGCTGTACACTTATTAATTAAAAAAGTATTTGTGTTTCTATGGAAAAATATTTTTCCTACCAAGATATCTTCGGAGCCTTCGGTGTACGAGTCCGACTCGCTCCTTGCCGGTTTTTCATCGAAGCACCGCCGACAATCTGCTAATTTTCATTTTCATTAGCACCTGGTACGCTGAGACACGTGCAGCGAGCAAAGACTACGTTTTGTTTATGTTGAGTACACAGTGTAGTAAGCCGAGTTACACGAGGCTAGTTTTTCAAGCAAGGGTATTGTGCTATTAAGCTAGCAAGCTAGTCACGTGGCTGGCCACGTCTATGTAGTAGATACTATCCTCATTTTTATGCTAGTAAACTAATGAGAAAGATAGCTACTGTGCTAATTGAATAGGATGGGGTTCTATTTTGGAGCTAGTAGCGCCAACGACCTCTGGTTTAACTATCCTGGCTTTTGTACTAGCCTCATTTACCCCTACGGACAAAGTCACTGCAATGCTACTAGCTTAAAATTTGCTAGCATCGTGTAAACAGCTCTAGCATGTGCTAAGCCAGGATATTACTTGCTTGCTATCCTAACTTCAAAAACGCGACACGAGGCTACGTGTAACCTGGGCATAACTGTTAGTTTTCATTAGTTGTGTACTTTGTAGGAACAACACATTATTATGTTTGTAGACAACACGAGACAGAATGGTTACCTGTTGCTTGAAATAAACTCAACTATTAGCTATAATTTACAGCGCGCTACACTTGTGCATCGGGCGAATTACGCACGTTTATACGAGAATTTGAAGAACTCAAATTTACCGTTTTTTATTTACAACTCGTTTCTTAGGTCCTATTTCATCTCTATACGGTTGGATTTTCGTAAAACTCTTTCTCGCTACTACCTACCAAGTTAGTTCCTCAGATTCTGTGAATCAATCCGTGTGTATGGTATTCGTATTTCGTTTTTATATTAAAGTGTCACCTCCACGCAGTGTTTGTAGGAGTATCCAAAATATAGCTCGATCAAAAGTAACGCAAATCACGCTACTTATGTCGAATCCGATTTTTTCGTATTTCGTTTTTATATTAAAGTGTCACCTCCACGCAGTGTTTGTAGGAGTATCCAAAATATAGCTCGATCAAAAATAACGCAAATCACGCTACTTATGTCGAATCCGATTTTTTTTTTAATGTAATTTTTTTTTCCATACAAGCGACTGTCAAAGCGCTACTTCTGGACTAAATTCTGAAACGTTCTATGTGCAGGAATTTCATGCTTTTTAATTACACAAGTTGTGACTAGCATTGAAAACGTTTGCTGATTTTGAGAGAGAAATGGTTTTTTGTAAACTATTGTTAGAGCGACTGCGAAAAAATCTAATAATCTAAAATAATATATTTAATTCTATTTTTTTTTTTTTTGCTTTTTAATTTATCTTTATTCGATTTTGTTAATACTCGTAATATTTACGTTCAATGTTTGCATGCCTAATTGGTAGATTTTACAGGGATCTCAACATTTTGTAAACACCTTTATTTATGTACCTACCTACTTTCAAAGCAAATAAATGATTTATGATTATGATTATGAAAAATAATTAAAATTCCGTGGATCTCTGGTGTAAACACAATTTGTTCCGCATTCGCCTCATAAAATTCGCCGCAAATTGATAAGTATTCCTGTTTCGTCCCACATTTTGTTCCTTATTCACCTCAGTTTTTTTTTTTGAGTGAAAATTTCATGCTATTGTAAAGTACTGCCAAGTTTTCCGAAAGTTAGGTAAAAAACTTAATTAAAATCAAGTTATCGGATCTGTTGTCGTCATCATTATTTTAACCAAATACTTCTCTATTTTGACCAGTACACCTAACCTTTACCAGTATGTCTCGACATTGGTAAACACACTCGTGGCCACATTAACATATCTACTAGTGTTTTCACTTTTAGGGATTTCTCCCTTTTTTAGGGAAAAATTACCAATATTGCATGGTTTAGGGATATTTTATTTTGACATGGATTTAGGGAACTTTGGGGATAAATTGAACTTGAGTTGATAACCCTATTGTTTATAGTAGGCAACACCCAATGTATTACTTTACACTATGGCATCACCGATTTATTAAAGGTGATTCCCTCAAACTCGTAATGAATGTAATCGGTCTAATTTTAGTTTACCTTGTTAATTGTACTGTTACCGTGGCTAAAGACGACATCGGAACTAAGTCGCATTAGGGAAGCTTATGTGAAGTTTATTTATTTGAATATACATATTTACAAGTGGGTACAAACAATTTATAACTAATTAATTAATAAAAGTAACAAAATTATATACTTACTTAACTAAAATATTGCATCGAAAAATTCGTTCGTATCGCTGTCGACTGGTAATGTACCCAAGAGACTGGCCGCATTGCCACGTTGTATGGCCATAGTCTCTGCCCAAGGTAAAAACCAGCCCTTGGGTTACGGGAAGTGTCAAATAACCGTTTAGAGATTTCTTTAAAGAGGCCGCGAGCACTCGGACCCCACGACCCGAGGGTTTCAACCTCAAACGGCTCGAAAATATAATTACCAGTGAGGTTATTAGGTAAGGGACCCGCACTTCGGCTGCAAGACAGGCCGTGATGTCCGAGACTATTGACAACTTCGCCACAGTGACAGCGATGAGGAGAACAACATGTAGCTCCTAGTCGTAGTGAAGCAGCGAGGCGGAATGTAGTGTCGTCGAACAATGTACCAATATTTGACGACGGTAGTACATGAAGCCACAGACCCGATTCCCAGTTACCCACAGCCAGCAGGCGCGCACGCTCCACAGTGGTAGCAGACGTGTTAAGTAAATTGTTCTGTACCATCTCTGCAGAGCGGCTCATCCCACCGTCTTTGGGAAAATGGATAATCGGGTAGATCTGAGTCGCATTATACCTAGAGTTATTTTGTTTCGTCTCACTCGATTAATAATGAATATTTTGTAATCTCGTCAATTAATTAATGTTTAGTAGGTTTAATGCTATTAAATATGTGGAATGATTTCTTATCATTCATTATGATCATGCTCCCTAAATCAAGGAATTTAGGGTGTTTTGGGATAATTCATTAAGAAACTGGTAACACTGATATCTACCATTAAAATTAATAATAACGGATGATTAACTCGTGATTTGTGTTAATGTTTAGTGGTCAGGTAGGAAGTGTTTGTTATATGATAGGCCCGGCTGCCGGCGGTCATTGATTGACTCATAAAGGACATCTATGGCTCAGTACTCAGTAGTCAGCCTTGTGTCTTCCCTTAAGCTACTACGGTTTCCTAGAAGAGCGGTTCCGTCATATTATAACGGCCGTCTTAAAAATCTGTCATTTTTTACCTGTATTTGACATTAAGGTGTCAAAAAAAACGCTCAGAGGGGCAATTCCCGTAATTTTAAGAACGTTCGCATTCGCATCTCATTCGCAAACTGTTAAAAATACAATATATTTACGATATAATCATAATAATGGGTACAAAGGTACTGCTTATTTCTTCCAGCAGACCTGCGAAAGGAGAAATGAGAAAGAAATGTAGATAATTAGTGTGTGAGAACAAGAAGGGAAATCTAATAATGTAAATTGTATCTTCTGCTCAAACAATTATAATAGGTAAACGACCACCAAACCTATTACCACCTAAAAAAGTACCCCAGTGCGGGTTGAACTCGCGCAACAAGTGCGGGTTGAGCTCGCTCAACAAGTGTTCTGTGTTCGTACCACCCACTAAGTATGCCTTCATCTTTTCAATGGACTTCAATCCTCACAAAGGGCATTTTCTTAAAGAAACTGTAGTACTATTATATCCGGCGTTCAAGCTAAATAGAAGCGTTATATTCGTAAGCACTAATATAATAATGTTCCTGAGTCCGTACCCAGGTTGGGCAAAGTGTTATTGGGTTTTTCCATGAGAAATTTCTCAGTAGTCTGGATATGTGCCCGCTTTATGGCAATAGGCTCGCATATTACATGGGACTTAAACATAAAAAGTGAAATGTAGGTGTACTATAGGCACGCCTCTGCCTTACCTTTCAGGGATTGCAAGCATTATGTCATGTTGTGTATGTAATATAATATTATTATTTATGTTTGTTTTAGGTGCTTTTCTCGTGTTGTCCTACCCACATTTCCTGTTCGCTGACATAAGGTACCGAGATGGTGTCATTGGGATGCGGCCGAACGAGGAAAACCATAAACTTTTCTTGGAAATAGAGCCGGTACGTAAAATATACTTATTATTTCTTATGGTATTGATCATGTGACTGTTTCAATCGTTACGAGGTCATTATAAAGGTCGTATTACTATTATGTAGATTTCTGTAGTTGAGCGTGAGATATCCAGCCTAGAGAGAGAGCGAGGGATTTTTTGTAAGATTTTCTACCGACATTGTTGATGTGTTCAAACAGAACGAGTTAGAGAGATCCTCATCCTCTTTAGAACTAGACGGATGTTGTGTCTGGTGGACTACTGCCCGACGGTTGTTTGTCGGGTTTCTGTGTAACGCGTGTAAGAAGACTTTAACGAAGCCAAGACTTAGTTTGTTCTTCCTGTAATTGGCATTCGTTTTTATCCAAAAGGATCACAATAGCTGGGAACCTTTTGGTTAAACGTTTTTTTTTACGAACAAGTTTTTAATGTTATAATTTAACTTCCTCACGGCTCCTGTACAGTTGCATGCACCTGTATGGATAATATTTCGCGACCGTTCTAACTTTCAAAATTTTTGACACCAAAAATAAAAGTCGTTTCCCAGCAATAATTTTTGTGCAATATTACTTAAATGTACCGAATTAGTAGTTGACGGCTACACCTCTCTGATACATACCTCTCACCTCTTCCTTTTCTCTCTGTTGTTACACCTCTCTGATATCGCGATGTAGGATATGTCAGAGTAGTTCGTATGTGACGGTACAACTAAAGAGGTCGCCACAAAGTTATAGTCATTCTTATTAACAATTCCTAGATTCGATCAAGCAAGCACTGCTCAAAAAGCCATGTGCTCTGAACCAATCAGCTCAACGACTCAAATAGAACGATATAACCTTGAAAGAGTACGTTGATTGTGTATATAATTCAAAAACAGACGAGGGCATGACCTTGGTCGTGAAAATGTTGGGGAAAAGGGGCCCGTCTGTGGGGAACTTGGCAGACTCGCGCCGGCGGGGGCCGGGGTCGGAGGCCCCGACGTCTCACCCCTAATCCGGTACTTACACCCCTCGAAAACGATCGCTACCTTGACCTATAAAACAGACATTAGATATTTTGTAAGAGTTTTAAAAGTACCCATTTCTTCCCCTACATCAAAGTACCTAAGTAGGTACTTCGGTGTAGGTAATTACGTAAAGGACGATTATCCTCTGAAGAATTAATAAACTGTACTATAATAGTTGGTGGCATAAAAAGGCGGTCAGCGACCTTCCCTAAAATATGGTCGTAGCAATCTGAACGACCATTACTGTCGGTCGATTCTGTAAAAAGACCAACGTGAAACTTAGGTGGAGTGAGCTGTCACTGTCACAAATCGACCGGCAGGATGCTAGGTATTAACACTATTGACAGCTCACTTCACGCTCACTTCACCTAAGTTTCACGGTGATATTTTTACAGAATCGACTGGTTCTAGCATTTTTTTTCGTGGAAATTGTTTATAGGATATCGATCAGCGGGCTTTATTTGTACTAGAATCTGAAAAAAAAACATATGGGAGGTCAATGACCGCTTCTGTCATGTTATTTGGTACAGGGTTTAGCTAAATTATGTAAGTAGGTGGTAGGGTAAGTAGGTACGGTAGGTACGTGATTTAATAGGAAACGTTGACTACTTACATTTTACGGTTCATACTTAAAATTAATAATTAGAATTTGAAACGACATGACAATTTATCATAATTTTAATTAATAGCCAACCAGTTTCCATGGAAAACGTTTCATTTACTTTTTACCTAGGTCACGTACCTACAGGAGATATTGTAAATATCAATCATTTAGCGGAATATCGATATTTACAAAATAAATTAACAAAAAAAAAAACGACTTTATTTTTCACTTTTTAGTTGTGGTACGTACGTCACACAAATTCGAATACCACTACCTGCTATGTAAATAACAGCGCTGCAGCGCGTCAAACCCCGCTGCCATCACTTTCATGACGGCCGTCATTGCGACCATTAATGCGGCAGCCACCGCTCTTCTAGGAAACCGTAGCTTAATTCGTCGTAGCTCTAGTCACATTTTTTTTTTTTTTTTGAGGATGGGAAATTATCAAATAACTTCTCCCGCTCTGGGCGGAGCGGAAGGGCGTGTCAGACTTTTACTGACTAAAACCCACCCGTGTTCCTTCCGTTGCCTGTGTGCCAGGGTCGCGATATCCCTTTCGGACAAACCCGCAACCCCGGCAGGCATTGGCCCTTCCGGACCCCGTCAGTTGGTGCTGACATCTCTTTGAGGCGCGCGTGGAACACAACGCGCCGTCGACCCGGGCCTGGTCCCTATCGGACGGCGAGCTACCCATTGCTCACCGTACGCAAGCCCGCGCCTACGGTGGCCGGAAGTCGGCTCTCGACTCCCGACGCCCGGGGCGTCTCCTGCGGCGACTAGGGTCGCGAGGGCGCGAATCTTGCCTCTCCCTCGCGCGCTCCGCCTCCTCCTTCGCGAGTATTACTGTTTCGCAGAAGGAGGTGACGGCCTCCCATGCACTCTCGCTCCGGACCATGGCCTGAACCAGGGCCGGACGCGAGAGATCGCCGCCGCCGATCGCCTCCGTGAGGACACGGCGGTGCTCCGCCCAAGCTGGGCAGACCTCCACCGTATGCTGCACCGTGTCCTCCGGGCGATCCACACAGTGGTGACACCCGGGCGTTTCGTCCCGTTTAATCCTGAACAGGAACCTCCCGAAACAACCATGTCCGGTGAGGACCTGCGTCAGGCGGAAGGTGAGGACGCCGTGGCGCCTTTCTAGCCACTCCTCAAAGAGGGGACTTATCGCCACAATTGTGGCGTGCCCAAGCTCTGGTCACGTGAAGTGTCGACCAGTTTAATATATTATTTAGGATGCACTACCTCGATGGTCTAGTGATCGCAAGTGCCATACTGCTGAGCATGAGGTCCTGGTTTCGATGCCCAGGTCAGTCAAAGTGTTATTAGATTTTTACATCAGGAATTTCTCAGTAGCAGCCCGGATTCTGGGTTTGTGCCCAGTTGATAGCAATAGGCTCGCCCCTATTATATGGAACTTAAACATAATTGGAAAAATGTGGGTCTACAATAACTACAATAAGTTACACCTCTGCCTACCCGTTCAGGGATTACAGTCGTGGATTACAGTCGTGTAATTATTTATGTATTTTTAGAACACTGGCACTCCGGTCAGTGGCGCCAAGCGGGCCCAGTTCAACATCTTCTCGAGGAACGTCAGGGGAATCCCAACCACAAGTGATCTTCGCACTACGCTTGTCCCTATCCTTTGGATTGAAGAAGTGAGTATACAATAAACACAGCATTTTGTAGAGCTTTTAACTAGGTTGTAGGTAAAGTCAAGGGAAATTAATTGTCAAACAAACAAACAATCTTAAATTGTCCGAGTGTTCAAATCACAACTGGCATTTGCATGAAATGACAGTTGCATGAACTTTATAGATCTACAACTATTTACTCTAATAATAGATCTATAAAGTTACAGCTATTTCATGCAACTGTCATGTCATACAAATGTCAGTTGTGATTTGAATACTCGGACAATTTAAGTGTCTACCCTACGTCAATTTGCCGTTTTATAGCATATGCTATAATAAAACGGCAAATTGACGTAGGGCAGACTTTCTTAACAATTTATTTACCTGACTGTACCTACTTACTTTCAATTAAATTATGATATTAATTTATTGACGAAATGATGAATTTTCCCTTTTATATTCGGAACTTTTCATATCTTTAATTCGGTAGCTAGTAGGTACTTCGGTAGGACCGTCATACGTTTGGAGCATTGCGACACAACCCAAATTTAATTAGGTACACACATAGGAAAGATTTCTTTACTTCAATGAAGAGTCTATAGAACACACTGTGGCTTACTATGCCGGTTAGCAACTTGTTGCTCTTCTTGAATAAATAGTTAAAAGGCCGTTCTTAAGGCGAAAGCGTCAAGGTACGTTTCTTACGTTTTTTGCAATTTACAGGTAAGTATCATGTTCTATGTTAATCTAAATATGATTCGCGGCCGTATCAAATGTTTAATTATAGAATTAGAATCATAAAAATGATCAATACAACTTTCTAAGTTCATGTAATCCCATTGAATGACTATTTCATGAAATCATGATTTTTGACAATTATGCTAACTTATGGAGTTGTATTGCTGATTGTAATAATTATAATTATGTAAAGCCATATTTGTTGAGGGTGCGAATCATATTTTAATCAAGATACAACCTCACACTGACCGGCAAAATGGAAAAAACTCAAGAAAATTTGAATCTCGCGGGCCACCTTACCGCATCCCCCTTAAACACACATTATTGAGATTTCATTCAATCGAGTGAATGAATGAATGTACAGTCTGAGTCTGACAATAAAGTTTAATAGTGAATTGAGCTCAATTGAGTGTCTGTTACATTAATAAACGATAAATAGTATGCTTTCCTCTAGTTCAGGCGCCTTGTAAATATAGCATAGCGATATGCAGCAAGGGAATACAATGCATTTGCAATTTTCGCTCTTCACAATGACGTACGCGGTCTAGATGATTTGATTTTGTTAACTATGGGAATCGCCGGTTACCCGGCAGGCAGTCGAAATCCCACTTCTAGATGACTAGATTCTCCTCATATCATTAGGTTGGTATAACAACATAAAAAGCACATCGATACCTTTCGGTAATTTTTCTACACTACCTGGGAGCCTAGGCGTAGGAAAACATAGAAATGAGATTTTTATTTAAAAATAAATGTACTTAATTAATGTATGATTAGGCACTGTCTAGTGTAATGTAATGAATTCTAATAATTAGAACCAATATTATAATATAATATTGATTCTAATTATTAAATTACATAATTCTTAATAAGTATTATGTAATTTAATTTATTTAAAATAAAAAGGTATTGTATCATGATAATGTAAGCAAATAAATAAACCAATAACGGCTAATGATACATTTCTCCTACATTCTGTTTTATTTTCAGGGCCTTAATTTACCTAAAGAATTCGTCGCCGAGCTGACAGACCGGTTACTAAACAGTCTTCGATTGGTGGACATACTTATTCCAGTCATTATAGCCTTCTGTTGTCTCATACTGTTAATTGGTATTGCTCTTACAATTAGAGCTAAATATAGAAAAGAAACAAACGGTAATGCGAACTAGATGATAAAAATATGATGTATTTATTGACTGATTCACGTATATAATCGGTAGAAATTAAATTAAATACTTCCATACTACCGTTGATATTATGCGATTTTGTTTTATTTAAAGTTACCCATCTTCCTTTTATTTTTTACTAGCTTTTGGCCGCGGCTTCGCACGCGTGGATGTCGCAAAATATCCCACGGGAACGTACTACCGAGATTACATACCTAATAGCCGAGGAAAAGGTCATTGACTCCTACGGCTGCGCCCGCGTAGCCATCAACCATAATTATTTTGTTACGCGTAATTTTGAATCTGCGATATCTTTTAAACTATTCATTTACATGATATGATGTCGAGGCTTATTTTAATCTAAATTAAATGCCCAATTAAAATAACATATTTTATTGGTAATGGATTAATATAATACCGGTCAAAATAGCTTTCGAAATAACAATGAATTTTTTATCAAATTCTGAAACAAATAATGGTTACTGTGGGTCATCCTTAGAAGATAGACAATAGCCATATGCCTACGCGGACCTTTGTGTCGAATTTATTAAGATGAACCATTCTGTAAAACATATTTTTTATGTATCTTTTGCGGTTTACACGGCGCACGCCAATTAAGCTCCCGGTCGGCATGAATTTTTCCGACATCTTCAACAACGATCGTCATATTTCAGCCAATTTACACAAAACGACCACCAGTGGAACAACTTTGTGGGGCAGAGTGGAATAATCCTTTATTTTTATTTACACCCGGTTCGACTTTAGTCGATCAACTCAAAGCTCGCTAAGTCGAAAGCTATTTGAACCATCTGAACAGACTTTCAATCAAATTGAATTTCAAATTCAAAGTATTTTTTGTTGAATAACAAAAGTTGTTCAGCTAAAATCGTACCGTGTGAACCCGGTCAGTAGCAGATCTAAGGGGCTGAAGCCCCTCCTCCAAAAGCATCAGAGTTCTTCTGTAACAAATCTTATTATTACAATTGAACTTTTTAGCAAGCATTACACTACTGTGCGTTTGCACTGGAGACATTGTCAAACATTGTATGGAACATTGACAGAAAATGGAGATTTCAACTTGTTTTGTTGATGATTTTAAATGTTTCGTCAGTACAAACGCACAGTAAGGTACCTTCAATTGTCATCAATTATTGTCCTTAACTTAATAGGAATTATGTTCTCAATTTTTTTTCTATGAGATGTTTCGTTTACGTTAACAGTTTTGAATCCGCGCGTCGTTCATTCTGCCACTCACGATGCCCGGTTTGGCCGCCATGTATATTTACCGAGATATCTCTTGTAGTCTACAACCTAACAAAGACATAGAGGAATTTATGAAAAGTAATCCAAGGACGCTTGTTATGCGTTAAGCAAAACAAAATGTTGTGTTTTTTTCGTATTTACTTACTTAAACCTACCCTCAGCGGGGTCAAGCCCCTGCCAAACGACAATCTTTGATCCGCCACTGAGCCCTATATTAATCTATTGGTTGCAATTAACGGAACTGCTTAGGTGAGGTCCTGTGTTCGATTCCCACATTGTGAAGTAGATATTATTGGATTGAATTGTACGAAATTCCTATTCCATTTTAGGATTTCCTCATTAGCAGCCCGATTTCTGGATTTGAAGCCGGTTCATAAGAACAGAATCGTACAAGTAGGGTACAAACCTCTAGGTGTACAAACCAACAGATTAAAATATGCTTTTGTAGGTAGGTACGGTAGGCCGCACGTCAGTGTTAAGAAAACCAGTTTAAAGTAAGCTGTAAGGTAAACTGGAATTTTTAGGCCGCGTCCTAATTAAAAGCGAACGTCGCGCGAATAAAGTGCTCGCAAGATAAGTCTGCACGCGGCTAAAATCGGAACTAATAAATATGTCGGCGTCTTGTCGTTTATGTACCTAAAGTCAATTTTAAGTAAAGAATTATTTAATTAATTAATATTAATATAAGATTAATAATACAAAGATTAATTATTAATATAGATTTAACATTTTAAATACATACAGTATAGAATTAAGCACGCCAGCGCCACCAGTCGCCCGCAGACTTATCTTGAGCGCACTCTACCTACGCGATCGGTCGCGTGCATCTCACTTTTTGTTCGGAAAACCGGAAAGCGCCCTCTGTCGGCGCGACCATGCGTTCGGGTTCAACGAACAAAGAGTTTGTGAATTCGCGAGACGTTCGCTTTTGATAGGACATATGGCTCTCGCAGACAGGCGCGACGCGACACCGGTAGAACAGTTTCCGTGAAGTTTTCATAGAAATTGTTCCAGAGTCGCGTCGCACCGTCACGTCGCGCCGCAAACCGGACTACTCTAGGCCAGCTCAAGGTTAAACTGCTACCACTGACGTGCGGCCTACTGTACCAACGATAAAGTGCAACGAGTGAGGTTCGAACTCACATCGCTAGGATGCTAGTCTAAATTAGCAAACACGGGCGGTTTTCTTGGTAATTGTTTTTGAATATGATGTCTAGCAACACGGAGCAATTTATGGCAATGCCAAGATTGATGTCGCGCATTTTTTTTTTTATGTGAGCGCAACACCCCCCTTGGCCTTGTCTTGTGGCCTTGAGCTTGTCGCCTGTTTGTAATCACTACATGTAAAAATGCATGTCTTGGTATAGTCACGAGCATAACTACCTTACACTTATCTACTTACTCTGAAACCATACTATTATAAGTTTAGGTCTGTAAGTTGTAATAGCTATTTCACGAGAAAATCGCTTTTAATTTTGCGTAAGTGAAAGATGGGGCAAGGTGCTCGTGTACAACATAACTTATATTCAGAAATCTGATACTTAGAACAGGCCCCCAGGTTCTAAGTATGAGCTAAAATATGACACAATAGAGGAATTGCCGGGAATTCAGAAAATGAATTGCTTTTAGAAGAATTACTTAATGTGGCCGTTTTAGGCCCCCATTGAGTCTGAGAGTTGCGGTGCTGCGTCTCCGATGAACTTCGACAGCCTTCGCTGTACTCCGTCTGCCGTGGCTCGCAAGCTTCGTTTTCCGAAGAAGCCCGTAACTAGATAATAATAAACAGGTAAAATCAGGGAAATTAATCGTTTAGCAAATATACTTCCTACTTAAATTGTCCGTGTATTCAAATCACAAATTTCATTCTTTGACAGTTGTATGAAATGAATATAACACGGCAAATTGACGTAGGGCTTGCTTAAAAATTAATTACCCTGATTGTACTTGCTTAAATATATTCAGAAATCTGTGTCATTCTATGTGTTGGTATAGATAAGACAGTGAGTCCGTGAGTTGTGCAGCGTCTCCAATGAACTTCCGACAGCCTCTGAAGTGCTCCGTCCGCCATCGCTACACCAACTTAGTTATCAGAAGATCGTACCGTAGCTATGTACGTACTAGGTAGGTAAGCATTTTAACAGAGGTTCTGTCGAGATATTTCTATCAGTTCTTGTTTGCGTCCAGTAATCTATCCCACCCATGTTCATAAAAAAATAACTTTGTAGGGGGTAAGTTTCAAGCAGCTGCTGGCAACTTGTGGTGCATTGGTAGCTGTTGATTGGTCACAGGTAGGTACTGACGCAGTTGTTTCATTATCTGATTGACTTTTGCAGATAGTCTTACATTCATAGATTTTAGTTAACAACTAGGGTGATAAAATAATAGATTTTAAATCTTCATGTGATACATTTATTCGTTAAAATATATGACAACACAAAATTTATTTTATGCTTTATGAGATAAATCCGCAATGTGGATGGGAATCACCCCTTGCTCTTCGTAAAAGATCTTGGAACACCTGACATACTGACTAGTACTTATTGAATCTTTAATTTAAACTATACGAAGTTCAAATAAGTTTATATAATATGATTATTATTTTTTCTACATTCTAACACCTATGCGTCTAAAAGAAAGAGTTTGAGTCTATACAGGGATGAAATTCCCAATTCCTATCATAAGTAGATGTTAACTGGACTTATCACATAGGTATAAGTTCACCCTTCTCAAACTTGAGTACTATAGTTTGACCGATACCGCTGTACCGCGCCTTATTTATGTGCGCGTCGAGAGACGGCGTCCCACCGCTCATGCGTCACATGCTGCCCCCGTCTCGCCGCGTATTCCTAAGGCGCAGTACAGCGGTCTCAGTCAAACTAGAGTTAGCAATGAAATAAATAAACTTTTAACATTGAGCTTTATTTAAAAAAAATCCTGATTCACAGTTACACGAAATACATACCAATCATTTTTAAATTAATTTCTTGTGAATATAGTCAAAATGTTAAGTCTTTCCTCAAAATTCATTGGAAAATAAGATCACATAATTACTTTTGTGAGGCTGATAATGCGGTTATTAGTCTTTCCTTATTGGACTAGATAAAAACAATAACTAATGCATGAGATTTCACAATAATATGTACTTAGCACATTCGACTACGCAAAAATATCCAATGCAGGTATAAAAATAGTTAACAAATTAATTTACTCAACTCAAAGATACACAAATCACTCAGACCGCGTTGTCAGCCCCTTACGGACATAAACTTTTGACATAGGTAACAGAAATTCAGTCGATAAGACAAATTCATATACTGGACCCAAAATGTACTAACCCAACATATTCTTTCAATTTTTCATATCAATCAATGAATAAATTTCACGTCAAATTGATCCAATAATTCCAAAATAATGCTGATTAATATAGCAAAAACCTTTGATACAGAAACAGTCCAACATTCAAATCTTTAGTACCTATTGCACTCCTCATAACGTTGTGGTAGTGCATTACTCTCAACTTGCCAAAAACAAGTGCTGTCTTGAAATCAGCTTTTATTGATTAATTATTTTTTATTACCTACTTCGGAAATCGTAAGAACATGTTTTGTGGGTTGGTACAGTCAACTGTACATTAGTGGTAACTCTTACACTATGAAACTCGCCCTTACCGCTACAACTTGAAATCGCTGTCATTGTTACCACTGATGTGCTGGTGACTATACATTTTAGCATGACTGGGTACCACTTTAGAATAATTTAGAAAATATAATAAATCCATAAACTTATAATTCATTAAGGAACATTCCTTCAATTTTATTATGCTTTGAAACTTTTACATAAATTTATATTTGCCGACTAAAATTATTTATATTTAAAAATTACAATAAAAGAACGAGGCATTTTTAGTCAATACACTTTTATGAATATTCTTGTCTTTTTTTTCGAATATTCTTTTGTACAATCATTTAAAACACATTTATTTTTTAAACATACATTATTATATTATTTTTAAAACTATGTACAAACTTTATGTGAGTGAGTGATACCTATTAATATGTGCTCGTCTTTTCCCAGCTCGAGAAAAATTACAAATTTTGACGAACTCATTTATATTTCCATTATTAGACATTTAATCAAATTCTTAACCTTATTCTCTACTTTTTATATCCCAGAGACTTAATAAACATCTACGGGGTAACCAGGTTTTTGTGTCATTTTAAATTAATAATGTGCAAATTGTAATGAGAGCGGAAATGGAAACTGTTTTCAACTATTCCTATGTTTTGGTGAATACCGTGGGTTCTACGATTTAATTTACTTTAGATTATAACAAGGTTACAAAAGCAAGTAAACTTTGCAGGTGAAATTAATAAGAGTTTCTCCGATAGTCTCCGAGATTATTAAACAGACGTAAATGGACAAAATGATTTGACAAAAAATCTACAACAGACGACGCGTATAAACTAAAAATGCCCACGTCGTTGATTTGATGGTATGTAGGAGCAATCAAACGAATTAACGTAAATGTTCCAAAAAATTCACTAATTCAGGAGTTGACAGGACATTGGCTCATTCAAAATTTAACTAAAGTTTTAAAACTATGTATTTATTACAATATTTACAACAATAAAAGAAAAAAATATGAAGCTTGTAATGTCTGGTCAACCTTTGTTTTAAGACATTTAATAAAGAACTAGAATATTATGTACAATATATTTACAAGATTAATATAATCTAATAAACTAAACTTATTCGACGAAATGACGTTTATCATCATTATTTCGTTTACGGCCTTTTGCATGTGCTAGCATCGTAACTAGCTTCTTGTGGCTGTCACCCACGATCCAGCCGTGTTGCTGCACGTGTTCGGGCTCTTCGTCACCCTCTGACGACCAGTTGTAGTAGGCCGTGGTACGAGGGCGCGGCGGCTTCGGGCCGGGCGGGCCCAGCAACAAGTGCGCCGTTGACGTGGACGGCGCCGGCGCGTCGTACGGATTCACGCTGCCCACATCGTCGCTGTCCCTCCTCGCTCGACTCGTTCCAGCATCGCTACCCCTAGCTGTGTTACGACAACTAGTTAGCCTGTTTTCAACATCTTGCTTTTTGAACGAAATATGCCGGTTATTCCCACGTCTTGCGCCGGCATGATGTCCGTCTCTCTTCTTCCCTTTCTTTCTACGAGCGGAGGTGAGGACAACTGACTCTGCGCTGTTAGGGCGCGGCGGAATGCCATCTGGCTCTGATTCCGAACTCCAAGTCTCGGCTAACACGTTTTGTTTCCCTACGGTACATTTACGTCTCGCCCTTTGTCTAGCTACTCCAGTATCATCGTATTGGTCATATGCATCAGCGTTGTAATCATAACTAGTGCTGATGCCTTCATCTAATTTGTTCGAGGGCGACTTCTCTTTTTTTGAATCACGTTTCTTTAAAGGTGGATCATCACTCATTGGAAGTGAAGGTTCACTATGTTTAATTGTCGTACATTTTTGGGGTGCCT
Organism: Agrochola circellaris; assembly: GCA_914767755.1. Lineage (NCBI taxonomy): Eukaryota > Metazoa > Arthropoda > Insecta > Lepidoptera > Noctuidae > Agrochola > Agrochola circellaris. Next base: position 18,107,954 of record OU611840.1, on the reverse strand, counting down.
CATGTTTCGTAATTAACGGAGAATCATATTTCTTCGGTGATAGCTCTTTAAAATCTTTTGGCGAAACTACGTCACGTTTTTTAGATGTGCTGGGGCCAAAATCGATTGCTGCTGTTTTTGATGTTGAAGGTCCATAGTCAATGAAAGATGAGCTATCATATTCTTTAGGTGACGTCATTATAAGCTTCTTAGGTGATGGACTTTTTAACTTCGTTGGAGAAGAACCCTCATCTGTGATCGATAGCGTGCGGCTGTATTTTTCATATTTGGAACCATGGTCGTGTTTTTTCGGTGTCACAAAATCGTCATTATTGGGTGATAAGGCTTCGTTATTTAACATAGAAGAGCTTAGTTCTTCCTCTAGTAAGCTGTCAAATAATTGATCCAAATTTGCTTTTGGTTTCGTGGATTCCTTGATTTTTATACTCTTTTTATCACTACGCACTGCATTAAATCTAAATATTTTTCCCATTACAGCATTTTTCTCAAGTGCGTCTTTCCTTTTTAAAGGTGATGAATTTTTCTTCAGTTCACAGCCAACCTTGCCGCTACTCAATTCACAGGATAACAGGCTGTTTTCTGTTTCATCATCGCTACACACATAATCATCAGACATGTATACGAAGTCGTCCCCATCAGAAACACTATCTCTAGAATTGTCCACATCGTCAACGCCTGGATTAAGTTTGGATATACCGGGCGCTTCCTTATAACTAATGCTTTTAAATCTTTCCATGAGCGTTGAAGGTCTAAGCTCAAAAACTGCATCTTCATTATCCAGAAACTCATATACATCAACTGCCTTGTGTGAAGTCATTCCATCTACGGCATGCCGTTGACTGTCGTACTTGCTACATGACTCAGAAATCCTTTCCTTTTTGTTCCTTGAATTTCCTTTCTTTCTCTTTTTCGGTGAAGTTATCGAAGGGACAATTGCGGACATGTTAATGTCGGATGTCGGTATAGAAACCTTAATTCCGTCGAATCCTTTCAAAGCACCTTTTGTAAGCACCTGGGAACTTTGATGACTTTTTTTAGAATTTCTTCGGGCTTTTTTCTTTTCAGATTTCTTTCGGCATTTAAAGCTGAAAAAAAGTACACATAAGATAAAATAATATTTGCTAATACTACCCTAAAGAATCTGGGGAAGTTGTTCTACAAGGTGTAATTGAAATAACTGAAAACCTGAAATGAGCCCTTGTGCATCATTATGATCAACTATTACCCTGAAATCGCGAACAAAGAGTATCAGGAATTAAACCTCGAAACCCCTTTTGAGTTTTTCAGTTATTGAAATTAAACTAATCCTATTAGATATATGAACAATATTTTTTTTTTTAAATACACATGTATTTTATATTTAAATCCTTGTTTCCCATTTATTTTATTTCCACTAAAGGAACCTATTGCAAACAAAAACTCGTTTCGCAAATAAATGTTAGCTGCGTCGCCCCTAGTACATGGGGTTTAAACATAACTGAATGATGTGGGTGTACTATAGGTAGGTACACCTCTGCCTAGCCCTTCGGGGATTACAGGCGATAAATGACTTCTACATTAATGGCGACTAAGGTTATGATATAGAAAATTAAACCAAATTGTGATTATGACGATAAAACCAATATGCTAACAATCAACTATGTCAATATCAATGCGAAAACCTGTATGCCACACGATTATGCCTTTTAACATCATGGCTTCAGATTTTGTGCGAAACAAGGGGACACCGTTTTGCCAATAAACTGTGTCCAGTAATCTTAAAGATAATGACTTACCTAGCGCTGGGTTCAATGACTGTTTGCGTTTGTTTTGCAGCCGCGGCAGCCGCTTGAGATCTACACTTCCTCTTAATTTTATCGAACTTATCTTCGAACATGTCTATACTTTCGATTACGTCTGGATACATTTTCTCCTTAACTTCAGGTTGCTTCTTCGTTTTACTAGGGTTAGATATGGGGTATGGTTCTATATGCTCATAGTTAGGCTCACGCACTTTTGAACTAGAGTAATCTACTTGTTCATCATCGGTCTGATTTAGTCCCACCTGACTAACACTTCGTTGGTATATAATTTTTGACTTCAAAGAGCCCTCATTTGCAGCTTCCTTAAGACCTGAGATTAAATCTTTCTCCAAGTTTTTCACTTCATCACTTTCCAATATGTTTTTAGCCGTAATAGAATCCACATCACCGTCGCCTTTGATGGGTTTTTCTAGTAAATCAAATTCTTTGACTGTTGACTCGGAAAAAGCTACAGTGTTAAAACCTGTCGGCTCAGAGGTATTTACGTCATTTTTATTGGACTTCAGTAATTGACAGCAATCTATGAATAGAGCTTCATCTCGGCTTAGTCCCCCTCTTTGAGCAAGTTGCTGCTCTCTTACTTTCTTATTTACTTTTGCTAAAATTTTGTCTAACGAGGGAAGTTTTATTTTTGCATATTTTGAATTTTTCCTGTTGGCAAATTTTTTGGTAAGCAGTTTCAATCGATCCAGCTGTCGCTTATACGCAATAAGGTAATTAGGTTTTTCAATAATGGGGATTGTTCTCAACTTTAATTCTATTTCAGATATCTTTGATGCATGTAGTACAGTCATTTGATGCCGCAAAAAGTTATCTGCCCGCCGAAATTCTTTTTTGCATAGGCGACAAATGCATGGTACTGGTTGAACAAATACTTTTTTTTTTACCTTTGGAATTCTTTTAATAACTTTTTTATTCGCGATACGTCGTCTTACTCGCGTCGATGCGTCTCGACTTCCTACAGATTTCTTATTTTCGTTTTGATGAGATCGCTTTTGTGTTCGTTTCTTAGGACCGAAATATGCGTCATCACTTTCATTGGCTATGATATGGAATGTCTCAGATATTTTTTTGGAAGCCAATAAATTAGATTTACGGGGCTTCCTTTGTGAGAAGAAACCAAAGCTTTCCATAAATTTTTCAGATCGTAGTTCTTCGGCATCATTTGGAGAGCCAGATTTATCGACATCATTAAAAGTAGCAAGAGTTCGTCTATTTTTTTGAAGGTCTTTATTGCCTTTTTTGCCTTTTACATTTTGCTTTTCATTTCGTCCTAGAACGGTATCGCTAAGGTTTCGCTTATCGGGTTTACCAGACTGTAATATTTTCTTTTCTTTGTCTTCTATATATTTTGTTAATGGAACATCACTTTTTGTAGAGTCGTCCGAATCACTCACGATGTTTTTCGAGCAAGCTGCTATTTTGTTACTATAAGTAACAAGATAACCAGAAGGTTTCAAATCATTTTTGACTAGAGCATGGGTTTTGCTAGAAGTTTCAGGTTTGATGTTACGTTTAGTTTTACAATGATTATGAATTTTCGTATTTTGGGTGTTCTTATCTGATACGTTTATATTACATCTAAATGAATCGGGTTTTTCGATCATATCATCCAAATCAATATCGTATGGGTCATAAAAGTCAGCCGTCGAAGATTTTACAATAACAGACTTAGAACGCGTTCTTCGTGCTGCAACTGGCATGTAACACGCAGTACGTTTTTCCAAAGATAAGGGGACTTTTTCTTTAAGAATGTGGATATCAGGTTTGTCTTCCACGTCTTGTTTGCTTTTATCCAAAAATTTAAGCTTCTTAGTTTTTGTAATTTGACTACAATCGTCAGTGGCCGTATTGTCGAGTTTTCTTTTTTCTCCAGAAGCAATTATCTTTTCGTTTACTGTAGTGGAACCAGAAAGCAACAAGTTATCAGGAGTTGTCTCAAGATCTTCATTTGCACTTTGACTGCGATGGATTTTATTTTCAGTTTCGAATAAAATGTCTTCATTTTTTGTTATAGTATACGAGCGATCTCGTATTTGATCTGAACTATCTGAACTTTCGGAATGTAATCTTATTTTAGAATCTTTGTTTAGCCTCTGGGAATGCCCCGCCTCGGTTTTATCGTTAATTTCATACGGTTTCCTTTTCTTACATATACGTCTTAATTGTACCGATTTCTTCTGTTTCGTTCGTTTACGTTTTTCCTGGTCGCCTATTTGAGTCTGTTCTATAGCGACATCACTTATAGGTGAAGTAGGGTCAGTCATTGAATTTGTATGGTTCATTTGAATATTTTCCTCAACAGGACTTAAATCTTTCTCGGGCGTTGAATGAGCTTGTGGCCCGGTGTGATTTTCTTCATCTAGCAACAATTTCGAGAAAATAAGTTGCTTTTTAGTAAGTGGTGTCTTTTGTTCCGTAGAAGCTGCAGGTTCATCTACAATTTCATCTTCAGTTAATGCAGATTTTCTACGTCTGCTGCGGCGTAACGGTGTTGTATTATTTTCGGAACGTCGTTCGAAATCATTAGAAAGGTCAGTCTCAATAGATTTTTTATTATTTTCAGTAATAACAACCGTTTTAATATTGTTATCTGCAATTGGGTTCAAATGATCTGTTACATCTACAGTACTGCTCTCTTTAGTGCTAAAATTTGCGTTTTGAGAAGCTTGTGATTCTGTTATACTTGTCTCAGAGGGGACTTCTTTACTTTTTTGATAAACTTTTTTCGAGGAAATTGTCTTTTTTTCAATGTCGATTTTAGTCCGGGGCGGATCATCATTGTTTATAGAAGTAGTTGATAAGCTATATTTAGATTTCTTTTTTTGCTTAAGTTTTTGGGTTAACAACATATCTTTATCATTTTGTTTTAGTGAGACCTGGAAAGAATTTTTTGTTTCTTCTTCAACAACCTTTTTTAATGAACTAGTTTGCTGATCAGGTTTTTCATTTACAGTCTGAGATTTTTTAATTTGCTGTTCTGTACTGTTTGCAATTTCTTTATCAATTATGTTGGCTGCAGTCATAATATTTCTTGCAATTTGAACGTCTTCTTTAGTTACATATTTAACATTTTGGATCGTCTCTTGAACTTTTTGTTCATTGGGACCGCTATTTGATTTTTTCCTCTTATTTATTTTTGTTGATTGGTTCTCCTGTACCTCTGTTATTGAACATTCGCCGAAACGAGCTTTGCTGCCATGTAATAATTCTTTCATTGTATTTTCACTAGATAGTGGTTTTTGTTTAGTCTCAATTTTATCATTAATATAAGCACTCGGATCCGGCTCAATTGTTCTATCTTTGTTAAGGTTATTTGTAGTTTCTTTAAGTACTATGTCTTCCTTTACTTCTTCGTTATTAGCAGATTTATTCTCAGATAAATTATCTTGTACGTTATTTTTCAGTTGATCACGGTTTTTCACTATTATTGCAAGTGACACATCGTCGTCAGAATCGTCGTCTTCGACTGTATTGTCATGTTTAACGGTTACTACAAGTTTACCGTCGGTGACGGTCATATGTTCCGAAGTTAATCTTTCTACAGCAGTATTGGTAGCACGCGATGAAATTGTATCATAACTTTTGGGTTCAATATTATCTTTTGATGGTAGCTGAGGTCCATCTATCAATCCAAAGTTTTGCGATGACGCAGAATTATGTGATCGATCAAGAACGTGACTATCTTGTTGCGAGACAGACGACATAACGTTTCTCAAATTGAGTATCGAATCGTCAGTCAAGTCTGTATCCTTTTTAACGACTATTTCTTCTGTTGGTGCTACGGGTTTTGGTAATTCATAATTTGTGAAGTTTTCTGGACGTATGGAGCCTAGGGATGGAACTGTGGCGGGAAGCTTGGAAGACACTGCTTTATTTTTATTGTTTTGTTGAGTGCTACTAATCTCAGCTTGTTGAATAGCTAACGATATTCTCCATTGTAATAATTTGTTGTCTTCTTCTTCAAAGTCTTGATCTTGATAGTTTTCCACGGAGGTGTTTGCTACTGGTTGTTTTTCAGTTTGTTCAGGCGACTCTCTGAATTTTTCAATTTCACACTCATTTGGTACTTTTGTGCATTGTTGAACTTCTTTATCAACTTCTGGTCTTGCAGTAAAAGGAACTTCCTGTTCAGTGTTTGACCGGTTCTGACTTAGATTTACCGTTGAGGGTTTATTGCGTTCCGATGGTGTCTTAATACGTACAGCTCTTAAACTTGCTGTCTTGTCACTAACAGTCTTCAGATTTGGTGTAGTTACTACAGAGACGTGGTTTTTTAATTGTTGTGGTGGAACTGTTGCTGGTTTATGGTCATCTGCTAATTTAACTTCCTCCTTATTGACGGGTGAATTTTCTTCTTCAGTTAAATCTATTACTATGTTTTCTTTATAGGTATTTTCACTTTCTGTATTGTTTTCTATTGCAGCGGATGGACCAGGTTGAAATTGGTCATCGCTAGGGTTTTCACTTTCTAAGTCATTTTCTTCTTTCATTTTTAAAGCCATGACGTGAGGTTTTACGTCTTCTTCTGAGTCATCTGTTTTAATAAGTGCTGGGAGTGGCAGGAGCAATGGTGGTGGTGGATTTGGCGGTAGAGGTGGAACAAATGATGGTTGTATTGGTGGATGACGTCGTGATGTATCCTGTACTGGCGGCGGCGGGGGAGGCGGCGGTGGTGGTGGTGGAGGCATCATAGTAAATTGCGGAGGTAGAAATGTCATAGGATGATTTTTATCCATGTTAAACGATGTCATAAATTGGGGCGTACAATGTTGTATATTTGTAGGTAAATGGTAGTTTGGAATAAAAGCATGCATATTAGACATGTCTTGATTTTCGTGTACTAGCATATTCTCAGACGTTGATGCTTGATGGCTAGCATTTGAAACGTTAATTTCGCAATTTTTCCTGGGCGTAGATGTTGAAGTTGAAACATATTGAGGTAACACGTTTAACAGCATATTGGCATGTTGGCACGGTAATACCCCCAAAACGTCTGCTATTTCTTGTGGTAACATAGCGATCTTTCTAGCTGTCTCGGGATCTGGGGTTTCATTTGTTGCAGTACTAGCATCAACTTTATTCACGGCTTTGGTTACCGGATCAACCTTACTACTTATATCTGTTGTGTCTTCGGAAGCAGTAGTTTGCATGTGACTATTTCGCATGGCGGGTCCCGTTTGTGAACCACTATTCTGTACACCTCCATAATTTAAAGGTGCTCCTGTAGTATAAACTGATGAAGTATTTGCGATGGTTGTACCCGCTATACTGAGAAGAGTCTTTGTCAGAGTTACTGAATTTGAAGATTCTACTTTAGTGACTGATACAGTTGCGTCAGCCAATGTGTAAACAGGTTCATTGCGTTCATGTTTATTCAAAGTTACAGGATTTGATAATGTATACATTGGTATAACTGCATCATTCACAGAATTTAATGTGGACTTCGCGAAAGCATTCGGTAACGTTTCTGTTGTAGTTTGACTATTTAAAGATGTATCAATAAATAAGGTGGTAGGTAACGTGCTCGTTCCAGTTGTTTTAGGATTGATCTCAGATTGAGTTGTTAGTGCAGCACATAGGTCTGAGTTTGTTGAGGTAGTTGTTTTCATTGTCTGTAAAACCGTATCTGCTTCCCCAATTGGGATTGTAGCTGCCATAATACTGGCTACCGAAACATTAGAATTCAACTGCTGTCTTATATTCTCATAATTATTATATACTTTCGTGTCACCAGATGGTAATTCCGTAATTGAATGCAATAATTCAGTTTTAACGTCCATCGAACCGTCATATTGATTTTTGGTATCCTCTGTGCTCATAATATCAAGAAGGCTTTCGTCATCCGCTGTCAAATCTATAGAAGGAATGTCTTTGCTTTTACTCGAAAGGTCGGTAGGTAAGTCTGAGGCATCATTAATTATGTTAGAAAATTCTTTAGGTCCTCTTTCACCTATGATTCTGCTTGATAAGTTCTGGACGTCATAAGTTATATTTTCCTCATTGTTTTCTGATGACTCATTCCACGATATACCTCTAACTGACAAGTCCTTTGGAACGTAGTCGTCTTCGTGTTTAACAGCCAAGTCTGTAGCATCTTCAAAATCTTCAAAATGGTTCATAGGTATAGGTATAGGCATTTGAGGTATAGGTTCAGAAATTTGAGGTATAGGTTCAGACATTTGAGGTATAGGTTCAGACATTTGAGGTATAGGTTCAGGCATTTGAGTAACAGTTTCAGACATTTGGAACGCAGATTGAACAGAAGATTTAACACGCATATCTACAATGACATTATCCATATCAAATCTTTGCCGACCTGAATTATTATCGGAAAAATCAACAGTTCTATACATTTGATAGTTACGCATTAAAGAGCTATCATGCGGAGGCAAAACTCGAGGGCGTTGCTGTGGAATCGGCCGTCCAGATAAATCCAGCGGACCCTCTAGTATAAAGTGGGCCCTGTAATTATTCACCATATAATCTTTATCCTTGTGAGATAAATCATGATCAGAATGTATTGCAGAAGTATTTAAAGCACTTTCGTGATACATGTTTGTTGTCATGTGATTTTCAATGTATGCGTTTGAGTGAGAGTTTAATTCACTATATGTTTGCTGCGCAATCAATGCCTCTTTTTCACGTAAAGAGTTATTCTGAATCATCAACTCATGAATAACAGGCTTTTCTTCAGTAGATGATCTATTTTCAGATAATCTCCTTTCATTTAAAGATATTCGCTCATTTATTAATCTTCGATCCTCCAGCGATTGGTCTAATAACTGTGTATGTTCCTTTTCTAATGTTTGTTCATGTAGTAATTGTTGGTTGATTGGTGGCCACTGTTCAAAATGGCCTTGTTCAATTAATGGTGTATTTTCTTTGAAGATTTCTTTATTGACCATTGTGTGCTCATTTGCACGAGACAGTTCATTCGAAAGTCTACTTTCACTTGAATGCTTCTGTGTGAGTGTTTCCTCACATGCTGGCATCGGTTCGAATGAAGACCTCCGTTCAAATGAATGCCTTCGTTCACATGATTGTCTTCGTTCACATGATGGTCCCCGTTCTAATGAAGCCTTTCGTTCGACAGAGGGCCGGCGGTCGACAGAGGGCCGGTGTTCGGTAGAGGGCCGGTGTTCGACTGAGGGCCGGAGTTCGACAGAGGGCCGATGTTCAGCAGAGGGCAGGTGTTCGACACTGGGTCGTTCGACAGATGGACGGCGTTCGACAGAGGGCCGGCAATCGACAGAGGGCCGGTGTTCAGCAGAGGGCAGGCGTTCGACAGAGGGCCGGTGTTCAGCAGAAGGCAGGTGTTCGACAGAGGGCGGTCGGTCGACAGAGGGCCGGTGTTCAGCAGAGGACAGGTGTTCGACAGAGGGCGAGCGTTCGGTAGAGGGCGGCCGTTCGACGGAAAGCTGTTTTTGTTCTGCAGATAATCTCAATTCATTTATAACATTCTGTTCTTTAAATATTTTTTTCTCTTGTATTGATAAAAGATCATTTGATGGGACATGTTCATAAGATGGCCAATGTTCGTTTGAGACTCTGCGTTCAGAGACTGATTTCTTTTCTTTGGATGATCTTCGTTTAGTTAATGATCTCTGCTCTGGTGGTAACATTTGTTCATTCAGTAACTGCTGATCAACAATTTTTTCAGCGATTGTTCTGTTGTCCGGATATATCACCGGATCTGGATATGTTCCTAGTTTTTGGCATATTGTTTGATCTGGGCACCGACCGGAGAATAACATTTGCTCCGAGTATCTCTGTTCGAATGCCATGTGTTCCAAACTTCTGTCAGGTAACGGCCTCAACTCGGGGAACGACATCTGTTTCGGGAATGGCATCTGCTCAGTGTAATTCCTCGAGTCAGGATGTGGTCGTGGGTCTGGATAAATATTTTGGTCAACGTGAGACCTCATTCCTGGGAACGGTCTCTGTTCGTGAAGTGGCCTATTATCCGGTAAAGGCCTCTGTTCCGGATAATTTCTGAGGTCCGAGAATGTCGGATCTGCGAATGAACTCGGAACTCGGAAACTCTGTTCTGTTTGTATCAATGAATTTGGTAATCTATGTTCTGTCTGTGGTCTATATTCCGATGGTGTGCTGATGGTGGCAGCCCTTTGATCTTGATATAAACTCTTCTCGGTTCCCTGTTCGGAATTTGTTCTTATTTCCGATATGCATTCTGCAATATTTCTTTGATCCCCAATGAGCGGTATTCTGTGCTCAACAGCTGATCTTGCACTCGATTCAGTAACTACAGGTTGTTGGTAAGATTTGTTCTCTATAAGTTGACCACCTGACATGTTAAATGCATGAAGATATTCAGCTCTTTTAGGTTCAGGTTTATTCATTTGATGTGTATCAGCTGCGATATTAGTTTGTTTACGTTTTTTCTTTTTATCGCTGTCTGGACTTATCATCATATTGGAATATTGATCGTGAAATTGGATTACTGGATGAGGAGTGCTTCCAAGAGATGGTTGCGGTGCCATTTCATGTGGAGATAATCCAAATACATTCTGCGGCAAGTTAGATTGAACATTTGATCTCGTTGTGAGACGTGTTGATTTTCGTTTTGCAGGAGTTTTTTTAGGTTGGATAGTTGTAACCGGCGACTTCTTTTGTTTTCCTTTATAATTAACACCACTCTCTGTAGTTGGCGTTGTTTGATTTTCTGTACACAAAGGTAGACCATGTGGAACTTGATCAAGGGCCATATTGTGTGGCAGATACGCTAATCCTCTGTCCATTGGTAACACAGACCGCGAAAACACCTCCGCGGGTTTTGGGTCTATTTTAGGGTCAAATGTACTTGGCATAAAGAATCTAGGATTTGGATCAATGGGATTTCTATATTGAGCAGCTAGCTGTGCTTGATGAGCAGCTAAAGTTGCAAGTTGCAGTTCATAGTGTGGACGAATTCCTGAATACACAGATGGGTGTACCGGCGGATGTGCAGCTTGATGTGCCGCTAGATGAGCTGCTGAATGCAGAGCTAGATGTTCAGCTGAATTCAAGGCTAAACGTTCAGCAGAATGGAGAGCTAAATGTTGAGATCCGAGTGAAGCTGATTTTGCAACTGGATTTTCAGCCGAATGTTGCGCTGGATTTGCAGCCAGATTTGCAATTTGATGTGAAAATAGCTGACCTTCTGGACGAGAATCTGATTGAACAGTTGCTTGTGGAGCTAGTCGAGCATCTAGCTGAACAGCTCGTGCAATATCTGGCTCAAGAGGTGGTCCAGCTTCCGGCTGGGCGGTATTATTAGAAGTTGTAAGAGCATCTATCTGAGCAGCCTGATGATCATTTATGGGAACAGCTGGACGATCATCTGTGGAAACATCTGGAAGAGCATCTTTGTGAACAGCTGGAAAACCATCTATCTGAACAGCTGGGTTATCTTTTGTGTGAACAGCTGGCTGATCTTTTGTGTGAACAGCTGGCTGATCTTTTGTGAGATCAGCTGATGTATCATCTGTGTGGACAGCTGGACAATCATTGATCTGAACAGTTGGATGATCTCTTGTGTGAACTGCTGGACGATCCTCCGTGCCAACAGCTGCACTATCGTCTGTGTGAACAGCTGGACGGTTATGAGCCTGGACAACTGGACGAGCATCAGTCTCCACAGCTGGACGAGCATCAGTCTCCACAGCTGGACGAGCATAAGTCTGCACAGCTGGACTAGCTTCTGTCTTAACAGTTGGTTGAGGAACTATACGAGCATTTATCTGGATAGGTGAAGTAGCATCTGGTTGAGCCGATTGTCGGTCATCCGTCTGAACATCAGGTTGGGAAACTTGTCGAGTGTCTTGCTGAACAACTTGACGAACAGATGAAAACGGATTAACATGATCAGCTTCGTGAGCAGCTGTGTTAGCGGCTGGATGAGAAGCCGCGTCAGCTTTTGAAGCTGCGAATTTGTGAGCAGCTGGATCGGCTACAGGATTAGCAGCAGGATTATCAACTGCATCAGCAGCTTCATTTTCATTCGTGTCAATTATAGCGGATGGGAGCTTGTTTTTTAACATTGCTATGCAATCATTTAATCCTTTCCCTTTTCTTGTTTTGTTTGACTTATTCTTTTGGGGGTCTATAGGAACTTTTTGATTACAGGGTAAAGGTGGTTTATCTAATCTCGAATCCGCGGCTTCGTTTTCGGCTGCCTGTCGCGTAGGTAAGTGCTGTGTGGAGTTTTTACACTCTTGTTGATCTGAAGACTGAGATCGAATGGACTTTTCCTTACTTGTGCAGTCCGCCGTCGAAGTTGCCTTCGGATGTCTAAGTGGGTCGTTTTCGGCAGATGGGTCATTTCCCATTTTATCTTTGTCATCTCCATTATTCTCTCTCGCGCCTTGGCCATGATCTCGATTATTATTTCCATGATTGTCGTTTCCCCGATTGCAATTTTCCCGATTGTTATTTCCCCGATTGTAGTTTCCCCGATTGTTGTTTCCCCGATCATAGTTTCCCCGATTGCTGTTTCCCCGATCATAGTTTCCTCGATGGTTGCTACCCCGATTTTTGTTTCCCCGGCTGTAATTTCCTCCACGACCAGTATGCTGCCTAGAACTATACTGGCTATTATTAACGTCGATTTTTTTAGGTGCATTGTTTTTTGGCAATTCTTCGTCTGGCGAATTTGCATCTACAGTGTCAGGATCGGGAAGTTTGGCAATGCTAGTATTTTTCATCTGAATTTTTCTTTTGGCTCGGTTTAGCACAGATTTTCTTTTGATAGTATCAGAATGACGACTATTTTTACTGTCAGTTGGTCTTCTGGTAGGCTTTAGAGGTTTGTTGTCCTCATCATCTAAATTTGGTATAATTTGATTTTCTTCCTCATTATTTGAAGGCATGTTTACAGAATTCGTAGAACTATTATGATCTTTTATAGACCGCAGCTTTCGAGTTTTAGAATCATCTGTTGAGCGGTGTTTTATCAAAAGCTTACTTCTTTGTTTATCAAGTTTCCTTCGTGGTCGTAACGTAGGATTCAAGGGATTTACCACAACGCGGTGTCGTTTAGCAGGTAAGTCGGCAATCATTTTTCGGATCGTTTCAGCTAAAAAAAAAGAAAACATTATTAGTGATAACATAAAGAGTTCGGGAACTAATTTTACAATAAAAAAGATACTTACCATCGCCGACTTCGCTTCTTATTTTTTGTCTAGGTCTCAAGTGGTTCTGTTGTTTGTGTCTATTCCTTAAATCTTTTCGGATTTTTCTCCTTATTACGTTGTCTGGTAGACGTGGACGTCTTCGGCGCACTCCGAAGGGCCGATATCGGCACTTCCTGCGTACGGCCGGTGTATCACCTGCGCAATCTAGCATGTGTTGATGCAATTCTTTTAACGTAATAGATTTTTGACATTTTGTACAGTCTCTGATCCCTCGGAGAGGTCTGGTCCTGTTGAATACCTGGCTCGGTGGTACGTATAAATGCTTCAAAATGTCAGCATTTAATAGAGGTTCTCCAACTATTTCATAATGTTGTACTTGTGCATTAGGATGTTGAATCGAAATATGAGACGAGAGTGCTCTAGAGTCTCGGGTTTGAGCGCCGCATGCGCAACAAACGTAGCACCTGGGCCTCACCCACTCTCCACTAAGAACAGCAGGTTGTAAATTATAACTTGGCGCAGACGGTGCTAATCCCAAATAACTAGGGTAGTCAAGTCCATCTCTGACTGGAGGAGGACTGTTTGAATATGTTGTTATCTGCGTCGAAGAAGTAGTTGGTATTTCTCTACTTTCGAGTATGTCCTTCAGTTCTTTATCGATTATACTCTGTTTTTCAGTCTTCTTTTCTAAATGTGAAATATTAAATTTATTTTCGTATTTCTTCCGCATGCTTAACTGGGTCCATATATCCAGACTTGAAACTAATGTTATAATGCAGTTGTTTGTGTGAGAGTCACGCTTGATCTGATCTGCATTCATAAGGCTTTTATCGCTTTCTGGACTGTCCCATTTCCATTTATGTTTAGGCGCAATCGTTCTTGGCATATAGCTGTCAAACAAATTGCGTGAATATTGCTCGCGAGCTAGGAGTATTGGGAAACCTTCCGCTGTATTAATAACAACACTATTTTTTGCTTTTCGTGTTTTAATTGTGTTATCCAAATCCGGATTAAAGTTGAACGAGCCATCAAGACATTTAGCCAGATTTTCAGCGACATTACTCGCCACTTTGGAGTAAAAACTAGTTTCAAAACATTTTTCAAATTTTTGGGTCGAATCGTCGATTGTTTTGAACCAGTCTCTTCGAGTCGTTTCACCTGTTCTTGGCGACCGGTGCACAACGCCTAATCTTGAGAGAATTTGATCGGCGTCAGTGTTGTGAAATGAAAAGTTGGGGGGAATTCGTTTGTTCCATTGTATGTCGTCTAAAACGATAACTGCATTCTTTTCTATTACAGTACTATTAGCTAAAGATTTGCTGGGCGGCAAAATTAAATTCGTTGTTATGTTATCCTCAATGTCAGCTTCATCGTGTATTTGCGACGGTTTAAGTTCACATGATATAACAATGCCATTAAAGCCATGACTTCCAATATATTCTTTTTCGGTTTGGAAATCATCTCTTCTGTCGATGTTAACATTCTTTTGAGCTTTCTTCGACGCTGATGAACTTTTCTGGCGTAATTTGCTGCGGTAAGGTTTTTGCCTCTCGCAAACATTCAGCTTGTGTTCGGCAAGTTCCGAAGTTGAGGAAAATCTGGTTTGACAGTCAAGACATGCGAAGTATTGGTTCGGATGACTATCCACCATATGACGAATAATGTCACCTGCTTCAGCTTCAGTGTGATTGCAAAAAAGACATGCAATGAAAAAGTCTTGTTTGGAACTCGACAAATGTATGCGCCGTGCATGTTTAGACACCGTCTGCTTAGAGGCAAATTTTCTGTCGCAGTGGGGGCATAGATGTTGCAGGGCAGTAAGAGAATCAGGCTTGATAGTGAGATCTTCTGGTTTATTTGGCAATGCCCTTGACGGGGTACTTGTCCTCTTGGCTTTGTCCTGAGCGATCCTGCCTTCAGTTTTCTTGGTACTTTTCGATTGGGGACTGGAGGTCCTCCTCCGCGGTCTCAGTCTTGAATTTAAACCAGACAATGGTTCATCTTCGCTTGAATTCATGATGAAAATGTGATCGCTAGAAAAAGAAAAAAAAAAATATAAAAATCCATCGTTGATTCTAACAAAATATGGCTAATTTAAGGTGAACACACAACTTCTTTAAACACTGTAAAAATTTGGCGGTGTCCTTTTGATTCATGGACCGTAAGCGTGACCAGTGTAGCTAATTACGTGTTCACTTTTAGGCCCATGTAACCTTATACATCTAGGACGATTGGAACTTTGACTTTATCCTAGGATTGGATTACATTAGAGCTTATAAAAAAATTGGGTTTTGTTTAATATAAAATAATAGCAATTTTGCTCAATCTGCTTTGTTGCTTACATTGAATGGAACTTAATTCTTCTACTTATCGATTAGCATCATAAAATAAAAAAAGTAATTGTCGTTTTGGGGTACCGTACTTAAGTCGAATTTCCAATCATTTGTATGTGTTTCAATATATCTTAAAGAAAATAGTAGGTACTTTGACCAATAAACTGAAACCTGTAATGATGATTTTTTATGACAGTAGGTGGTTAAAATATTTGAATCGAATAAATATACTTAAATAATTATACATAGTGCAGTCGCGCTGCAGTTTGCAGCTAATTTGTAGGCTCAAATATTAGTTGAAGAACCAAAGACTTCATATAGCAAAATTAATTTCGTTTCTTTCTAGCTCAAAACTCATTTATTCCCAATGGACTTGATTTTTTCCGGTCGGCGAGTGCCTGTGTCCTACCCCAGGTCTAGGAGAAATGGACCAGTTCGATATCTACCAAGTCACAATAATTTTTGTGCTGGTAATTCATATTCTAGTTCACTAGTTATTCATATTTCTTATTTCCATACAGCAATATTGCCAAATTAATCAAACAGGTAAGTATTTGACAGCTATTTGTGACGTTGCCAACTTTTTGAATGAACGCTCTTAAAACAAAACTTTGTAAAAATAGTAGTATACAATTTCTCATTATTTAGATGATAAAAAAGCTTGTGATTGAGCTGCTCGCTTTGCTAAGCCTTTTGATAAAACCATACAACTTGCAACATTTTAAGTATTATGCATAATCATCATAATATACCAGTTTTATATTAACATTGACATTGATGAATATTATATACAAAAAAGACATGATTAGTTTGTAAACTATTAAATTAGTTTTATTATTGTGAATGTGAGGACTATGTGGATCTTTCTTTTTCTTTCTCAGTTAGTTTTAGTGATGTTCTGGCAGTTTGAGTACTTTTTGCGGCCTACCCAAATGTCCTTTCTTTGGTATTGTTCGTCGAGTCGTTGAGCTCCTTAAGTTCTGAGTTGAGCTCCACGATTACTGACAAATGCTTTCACTGAGTGGACAGGTCCACTCAATCTGTCACTAATCTACTTGGTTCTCATAAGGCCTGACCAAGATTATGTCTGGACTTTAAAAGAGACCTTGAACTCTATAGTTTGTATCGCCATTTCTTCTCAGGGGTAGTCAAATAGGAAATGTCGACTCCATCTAGCTTATTTTTATTTTATGTCGAACGGATTTTGTCAAACAAAAATAATACAAAGCGAAAAATAACTTTGATTTCGGTAGTCGGTGTCTTTGTATCTGTATTTTAGTTATTTGCCATCACCATCCGAAATATATTTTTTTCAGTATGAAGTGTTTTTTTGGAAGTCGATTTTTTTTATAAAAAAGATTTTTATATTTTTCACTTTAGTTATGATACCTACCGCACACCAATTCGTATATAACTACTTGCTATGTAAACAACAGTGACAAAAAGTCTTATAACATAACTCAAAAACTACCCAAGCAAAATTAATCAAATGTATACGGGACCATTGTACAAGCTACCAAAATAAAAAATAATTTTCAAAATCGATGAAAATATCTATGAACATATGTAAATAAAAAAAATACAAACAGACGAACTTATAACCTACTCCTTTTTAGAGCCGGTTAAAAATATTTCTAAATGATAAATTTTCTCCTAAACTATAAATAATCGCTTTTTTTATATACTTGTGACATAATATTTTTGTATTAGCTTGTACACAAGTGTTCGAAATTTTCTTTAACCTTAAAGTCTAAACTTATCAAACCACCCCTGGTACATTTTCTAGATCTTTACCTCCCAATTTAAAGAGTAATCTATTTATCTGCTTAATTTTGAGTATTTTTTCCTGGTCAGAATTACTTTGGCAGCATAAGTAATAATCATCATCATCTTCCACATTGCCTGACTGCACCGACTGCTGGTCATAGGTCTCGGGAATTCCCCAACCACTCAATACATTTGATCACGTTTATTGCAGCCGTTATATGTATTACTATTAATTAATTAAGTATTTGATGCATGATTTTGTATTTTCTTTTATATTGTCTTCCTATGGTAAAGTAGCTCTTTTATTTATCTTCATTAAAACAAAAAATAAGTTAGTTCATTTTAAACACTTTAAATTAATCTTCATAATTGGTATGTACTTTTTATCTATGTCTAAGCTGTGTACTTCTTTGAGTGACAAATTCACCATCTAATAGATATAAAAGTTTTTTTATTTAATATGTTATAAGTGAATAAGTCGTCGGAGTACCTATACAAAAATAAATAAATAAATTATTATTTATTATCCTAACTAATATTATAAATGCGAAAGTAAGTTCGTTTGTTTGTTACACTTTCACGCTAAAACGGCTGAACGGATTTGTTCACGTAAGATAATTTCCGACCTCAACGCGGGCAAAGCCGCGGGAAAAAACTAGTTTTAACACCCCTGCCGTAGCAAATATTATGGTCCTACCATGGTGTGCTCAATCGCCAGACTTAAATCCCATTGAGCACGCATACGATATGCTTCAAATAAGAGTTCTGCTAAGTATGGATACCATACATACGCCAAAAATCCTTTTTCGGCCCGGACTCCACCAAAGCCGAGATGTGTGGAGATGTCCCAAGCGGAGACGAGAAGAGATGTTTTTTCAGCTACGATGTATCCATCGAAGCCGTGCGGAGATGGGTGTTGGCTAGACTGGAGCGGAGAAGTGTGTGATGTGACGCGGGGGGAACTAGCAGCACCGATCACTGCACGCCACTCACATCTTCTCATCTCCGCTATGCGCTGCCGCCAGCTTGCGAGGCACAGCTGACATCTCCGCTTTATACCACCGCCCAGCTCCATCTCGGCGAAGCACAGCGTCGCCGGTTCGATCGCGCCATAGAAATAAGATACATCTCCGCTCAGCGGTATCCACTGAAGCTGAGATGTGTGAATAACGAAATTCTATTGGTTGTTTAAAACACATCTCCTCACCTCGTCTTGTCTCCGCTTTGGTGGAGTCCGGGCCTTCACCTGTCATAACAGACGTGCCTGCGGCCATTTCGCATATTGAGCATGTGAAATCTGTACGATTGTGTGATATGAGTTTAAGTTTGTATTCATATAAAATACTGATTGTTTTTTTATGCAATAAAAACCTTAACTAACTTTTATTTTTATCAGTTCAACACTTTTTAATGTCAGCATTAGGTAACTAAGATCGAATTTCCCATAATTTGCAAATATCGCAAAAACTACTGCGTAAGTCCAGTCAGACTACAATTAATATGAAAATATTCTACTTAGTTTAACTTAGACACTTTTCTTATAATATAACTAAATATTCGTAAAAATCATCTTGTAAAACCCTTTTGATTTGTGTACTTCAAAGGATAATATTTTTGGAGTGTAAAAGAAAATATTTAACATAAAAGCGAATTTAAAACAAGCTAAGATGTCCATTTCGAATAGATAAGTTCTGCCAGTATGACATTTTGGCATTATACTTGCTTTTATTGTGATCCTTCAAAATCGATAAAAAATTATATTAATCGATTAGTTTAAGAGTTTTGAGCCACATAAGCGACTCTTGTTCAATGCATATTATTTCCTCTAAGAGATACTGAAACACATGATTAAAAACAATCCGATTCTGGAACCTATGGCCGCTATTACTTTATCTTTTTTATCGTCGTCTTATTAAAAAGATGGCCCCTATTAACGGCTAATTACTGTATGCAAGTGTAAAGTCGAATGTCCACTGCTAAGTAGAATGGGGCACGGAGAGGTTTGCCACGTCAGCTGCGCGGTTCTGTTTGTGGAACACCTGCGTAGCGTGCCCAGTGTCGTGCGTGTCGCAGTGGTACAACCCGCCCACATTTTCATGTGATCATTTAAAAGACATTTTTAAGAAATCTCTCATAACACCATGCCTTGTCTCCCCGAAGGGTTGGGCAGAGCTGTACCTATAGTACATCCACATTTCGCCAGTTATGTTTTAAGTCCCATGTAATAGGGGCCGCCTATCGCCATCAACCGGGCACAATTCCAGACTCTGGGCTATTACTGAGAAATTCCTGTTGGAAAACCCCAATAATACTTAGCCTTACCTGGGATTCGAACCCAGGACCTAATGGTCAGCAGTAGCGATTGCCACTAGACTAACGAGGCATTTTTAAGAAAATAATAACTTAATGTTATGGCCATTTTTATCATGCTGTCAGATAGGATGATTTAACTACGAGAAACGATTGTAAACAAGATAATGTAAAAGTGGCCCTAGGTCTAAATGTTAGGATATTTGATGGCTGTAACCGACTTGAAAAACGAGATGGTTTTCTATTCGATACGGTTTTGCAAGAAGTGAAGACATGATCCAGTGAAGGTGATTCGGTAATAAATCAAGTACTAAAAAGAGAGAGAAACTTACAAATCTATTCAACGAAAACGCAACAGTCTCAAAAAAATACATGTTGTAGTTTTAAGTCGTTTTTTTTCGAGTCAATACAAAATTGGACGAGGCCACTGGTTGTTCAAGTTAAAATTAAAAAGCTACCTATTAAAGCTGGTCGTGAAACAGAGCTTATGACTTTTGTTACTTTGCTTTTCTTTCCATATCTTTGAGTTCTGTTCTGCTGAGGTTTACTCCCGCATTCTCCTTTATTAGGAGGTCGGGCCTCACCCTTTGTTTCCTGCGACCACGTGTCGGTGTTACTTTTAATAATACTGAGTATACAGTTATTTTTAAGTTGTTTTTCAGTGTTATACAGCAATTTCGCAATTTACAGGCTTCGTCATGTGAAGGGTCGCGCTTGAGAGTCACGTTTCGGTTAAAAAAAAGGTTGGCGTAAACAACTACTCCAAATTTCAGTTACGTCTCGGCAGGTGCAGGTGCACACTAATATAGATTATTTTATTATCAAAATTACATTGTGTTCTTCTTATTCATTTAGTTTTTGTATCATAACTTTGCACGTCACATCCAAAATATGTTCGTCACCGTATTTTTGGCTTTCATTGCACGATAGAATCTGCTTTACCGACTCAGCTTTATACATAATTTCTTCGTAATGTCCATAGAGGTATTATTTATTAAGTAGTGTATGGTAATGTCAATAGCGCCGAATGTCATTCAGCCATCTTCTTTACATGTCATGTCAAACCGAATTAATATTGTGACAGACCGATTTTTTGTTTTGTTTATATAAACATGGCCACGCTATTAAAATTGGTTTTAGGTTGATGTCAAATCGACTTTGGTCAAAGGTGTATACTATTTTGATCTTTGTTATCAAGTAATTAAAGTTGTCTATGCAATAGTCTGCTCAGTACCGTAGGTTTAAAAGGTATTATTTGTCTTGACTTGATAAAGAAAATAATATGAAAACTGACGAATATAATAAAAGATGCGACTGTATCTTACAATTGATTTTCGCTGCATATTCATGAGCCTTCCCGTAGCTAATAGTCGTTAGATAGCTGACCTTTATCTAGAATATTTAAGGTGGATTGATCCATAGCCCATCCTCGTTGTCTACCAATTTTTTATCGATTCTGCAATTCGTGGCGAGAGAGAACATCAAAGGCGATGTTCTCTCTCGCCACGAATTGCAGAATCGAATAGGAATAAAAGTAAACAGCTGCTCTCCTATAATACTCGTCTAAAATATTTCAAAATGCACTCGTTATCAACTCGAAGAGGAGTTATTGATACCTATTTTCTCTATAAATTGCATCGAAATAAAATTGACTGCCCAAACCTACTACTGAGTCTCCGTAAAGTTTCGTGCCCCAGCCTGTTAACGGAATTGAATGAATTGAAAATTGAAATCTGAATTGTTGTGATGGCCCAGTAGTTAAGGCCTCGCCTCTCATGCCCGAGGTTCTGGGTTCAAATCCGGGCAAGTACCAATGTGACTTTTTCAATTCATATGTACTTTCTGAGTTTATCTTGGACATTACTGACATCGGTGAAGGAAAACATCCTAAGGAAACCAGTACCCTAATTACGTAATACACGATCAACCAGAATCTGAATCGTTTTGAAACAGATTGCTAATCCATTGCTTCGTACGTTCGAAAAATTGAATCTGCTCAACAACGTAAATAACACAATGAATATTGTTGACCTGTCAAATTGAAACAGATTAGTCGGAATTGTCAACGAAAATGTGTTGCGTAATTAGATAGCTGGACTTTATAGTTAATACGAGTATAAGTCTGAAATCACCAACCCTTCTTGAGCAAGCGTAGTGATCAATGCTCGTGCCTTCTCTGTATGAGAAGAGGCCTGTGCCCTGCAGTGGAACAGTAACAGGCTGGTATTATTATTTATATTATATATGTCTTTGATTAAAATTATGAGATTTTTATTATTAATGTTAATGTTTTCAATCTGTCTTTTTTTCAAATATTTTATTATTTAGAATGAAATTTTTGTTATTATTATTTTTACGCGTGTGTTACCAAGAATTACCAAAAATATTAAATAACTTTAATGGTAAATATCCTTTTTGGCTTTGTAATATTATGTAAAACCATTAATGGTGCATGTTGTGTTAGCCTGTAAGTAACTGTTGCACTTATAAGGCTCACTTGCGCGTTAACAGCTAAATCGGAGTTAACACGTAACTCAGGGTTAACCCAATAATTCTCTTGGGATTAACCCTGAGTTAGCTGTTAACTCCGTGTTATTTAGCTAACCCATGAACGCGCAAATGGGCCTAAATGAACCTACTGTTAATAAAATTATTTTAAATAAATAAATAAATTAATAACTTTCCAATTTTGGAGCTAAACTGGAACTAGAGTCCGACCGAAAATATTATTATTTCAGCCGATGCCGAGCACTAATTTTGGCCAGATTTGCGTTTTCGATCGGAAACCAAAAACTACTAAAATATTACTTGGCTTATCGATAGGTTTTGGTTTAGTAAAATAAATACAAAATCATTCTTTCAATCATTGAGTTAAGCCTTTTTAACATAAATCACACGAAATTTAACTTAATACTCTTCTGAAACACATAATTATTAAAAAAACGAACAAATATTTTATGCGAGTAACGGTATTTTTTAGTTATTGTACTTTTAGTTGTTGTAACGATAGATTTTCTTTGAAAAAATGACTTGTATTGATTTGCCGGTATTTTTTTTTCGCCCGTACAATATAAACATACAATGACATCTTCTTCAAGTTCTCATTATATTTTTAATTGTCATCTCAGTTTACTAATATTAAAAGTTAAATTTTGTACTAGTTACTCAACAATGGTGCCGATTCTCTTGTTCACCGAACTAAACTATCACTAAAATTCCTTACTTTTGGCTATGAGAATCTTAGAGCTATTCTGCAAATAAATTTCTCTAAATAAAAAAAAAATTGACACAATTAAAACCGAATTTCACAATCGCGAATCCACGTGGTACCCGTGGTTAGGGATATCGCGACCTCGGCACACAGGCAACGGAAGGAACACGGGTGGGTTTTAGTCAGTAAAAGTCTGACACGCCCTCCCGCTCCACCCAGAGCGGGAGAAGTTATTTGATAATTTCCCATCCTCAAAAAAAAAAAAAAAAAAAAAACCCTTGGTTTGCCCTAACCCGTGATTTTTTGTTAGAGCCGGAGGCACGCAGGGAGTGCAGCCACGACGTGTTTTTTATGGAATTTGTCACTTTTTGTATGGAAAATATGAATATTACCTAAATGTTGAGTTTTAGGTGTTTATGAATTTCATAAAGGGGGTCGAAATTTTGATTATTTTTGCGACAGGACGCACCATTTTCGAAATCGCAAAAGAAAAAATAAATACAATACTGTTTTTGCACGTGAAGTCGAGATGTTGGTGTGAATTTGTTCATGAAAACTTATTTTATCCCATACCTTTTTAATCGCGATTAAAAAGCGACAAATTTAGTCTGGTTTTGTCTTTTACAATTAAAATTTTAGGTGAAAAACGTCAAATTCAGAATAGCACAATTGCCATTTTCACTAAATTAAAAACTTAGTACTATCATAATGCTGTAAAACTAAAATATAGTTAAGTTATGTCACTTTAGTCTATTTCTGAATGGGAACTCGTAGTTCGACAGGATTAAACAATTTTTTTGTGATTTTTAGTCTAGTTCAGAGGAATTTGTGACAGATTTTTAGTCTATTTCAGAGGAATTTGTGACAAGAGAATCGGCACCAATATTGCCTTAAGTTTAAAAAGTAACGTTAACATAATGTCAGTATCGTTTTAGATTTTAGGCAACATTTTTGACGAAGCTACGCTTTCGTAGCACGTAGCGAGCTACGCCGTAGCTGAGCGCGCTCGGGGAAATCATGCGGCTGGTGAGGCCTCAGTTTGTCACCGCTTCATCTATAATTATGAAATTAGATGGGTTTAATATGTTCCGTCCCTATTTACTTACCACATTACAAAATAGTTATTTTAATTAATTTTTCTATGAAATAATAACTGCTAAAAATGCCATCTAATCTCTTGACCAAACCACCCTTGGTTGACTGGTAGAGAATGCCTAAGGCATTAAGTCCGCCTTTGTACTTTTTTGAGTGTGAAAAGTTTAAATAAATAAAAAACAGAAAGTTTGATAGTAACATTGAATTCCATACAGTAAAGTCAAACAGGAACTAAGACTTAGGTTAAGTAAGTTTATAAGTATTATATAATATTATAATAATACTTATAAATAAAGTATTATTTATGTACCAATGGGTGTAGACTCCATACACTAGCACTTTGTTTTAGATAAGAAAATTAGTCGTAAAGAGCACACAGAAAGAACCACAAGTTAAGTTAAAAGCTATTATTGGAAGGTAAAAGTTAACAAGTAGAAATAGAAGGCCATTCTTTCTTTGCCAATTTCACGTTTTCTGTCATACTCAATGTATTGCTTAAAAAGTTCTAATTATAGCAAGGTATGAGACGCACGACCCCCAAGAGGTTTGCTGCGTTTGCAAAGTGAGTGTACGGTTGACATATTAAGTAAGTTAATTTTCGTATTATTTATGTTTAAACGGATAAATTCAAGGATTAAAAGATTGAACCAGTATTTATGTTAATTTAAGCAAATAAAACATATCGAAAGAGTAATAAAATTATAATATGCTTTTTCGGGTTTCGGCCTAAACTGCGAATCAGGCCGAAATAAGCTTTCGATTTCGGCTGAAAATTCATTTTCGGTCATTCTTTTACTAGTCTGGCTGTTTATGTACGTGAGAGTTGCGTAAACGCACCGCACAGGAGCCATTATTCAAGTACCTCATATTATCCGTGGGCACCGCGATGCATCTATGAGCCATTTATCAGTGATGGACTGGCGGATATTTCTATCTACATGTTATTACGACGCTTCGCCATCAAGCAACGTGCGAGCGCTAACCACACGATGTCATTGTTAGCGTTGAGTTTTAAAAGGGGGAGAGAAACGTGATCTCACGTTGTTTTAATGTATGTCGTCACATTTTCCGTACTGAAGCCAAACTGCTCGAATACAGCTCCTTTTCGCACGGTTGATAAATGATAACTACTTCAACTGAATGAAACGAAATTTAAATCTTATATTAAACGCACACTATGCAGCCAAGCATATTATAAATTCGCAGATTATATTGCTGATAAAAATGCTTGGCCCAACGCTGGTCCTGCTCCACAAGGGCGCATAAACTAATTGATTAGCATTTAAAAATACAATTGGAGCTGCTGAAGATTTAAAAACTATCTTTGCATTGTATAAATTCAATCTCTTAGCATTGTATAATTGCATAGAACATGTGTGAGTGCTATGTACCGACTATAAAGCTACCATTTAGGTGCAGGGTATGTCTTTCATTGACTTGAATGTGTCATGGTGGCTGAGAGTATGTCATGCTCACTCTAATGTCTCGCTGACGGTGGCGCGTGTGTTGGATCATTTAGCTCCCTTCAAAATGGTTGAGCTGAATGGTGCTAATCCATGCGTCATGTTCGTGAACGGGCGCCGTCAGTAGGGACTGGTCATCTCTTAGCTGCCACGGCTTATTTTAATTTAATTTAATTTTTTGGATTGTTAATTTTTTTTTATTTCTGTTACGGACGCTTTTCATGTTTTGCATCGTTCTCACATGTATAACTTCAACATGAATGATGTAACCAATATTTTGTAACCATATCATGTTTTAAAAGAGTGTCCGTGGAGTTTCTTGCCCGTTCTTTTCCATAGGTACCTACTACGCTTTGGAATGGGCATCTAGCTTCATCTTTCTGACTGACCGACCCCCTTGACAATTCAAAAGTGCCTGTAATTGGTTTATTTGAAATAAATGCTTTGAGTTTGAGATAAATGATTTTTATTCCTGTAAATAGGTTGTACAAACATTTTTACACTTCAAACATATTATTTTTAAACTAGATGAGGTCGGCGTTTCCTATCTGCCTACTCCGAGAAGAAAGGCCGAAACAAACTCAGAGGTCACAGTTTCTTTTAAAGGTCAGACATAATCTTGGTGAGATCATGTGAAGATTATGTAGATTGGTGTCTAAAAATGGTCTTTTGAGGAAAGAACCACACAGGTTGAGTGGACCTGTCCAGTCAGTGCACGCATTTGTCAGTGACCGTGCAGCTCAACTCAGAATTTAAGGAGCTCAACGGTTGACTTGGCTTTGTACGGACGTAAAAATATCGCGGTGGGATTTTATCGCGCACTAGATTTTCAACTCTCAGTGTTGAGCCGACCGTTGAGAATCCAACGCACTCGTCCCAGCGCGTTGAAAAAACACAGTTGATTTTCAACTCTCGTCGCTAAGCAGAGCGTTGAAAACGCAGTGCACGACAAAAAATCGCCGCGGAAAAAAATCGCTCTTACGAACCTAGGCTTAGTGGTAAGTTAGCTGAAAATCAGCGGCAGATGGTAATACCTAGTGTTGCCATCTTACATTACGCTGAACGGACGACCTTTTGGCATAAGTATTTTTTTAAAATTATTTTTAAGGTGTGTAATTTGCCAACAAACACATTTTCTTTCTTTCTTTTCTTTCTATATGGTACTAGTATGGTCGAGGTTTTTAAAAGCTTGTCCGTAGAGTTCTTGCCCGTTCTTCTCAATAGGAACCTATTACGCTTCGGAATGGGCAACTAGCTTCATCTTTCTGACTGATCGACCCCTTGAAAATTCAAAAGTGCCTGTAATTGGTTTATTTGAAATAAATGCTTTGTGTTTGAGTTTTTGAAATACATTTCGGAGCGCAATACGAAAAAGAAATAGAGAAGCGGATATTTAGTCATAAGCTCGATTATGGAATACACAGAAACGGAATTTTCACTATTATTTTGCAAGAAGTAGATAATTTATGCTGAGATCGATTACCTTCATGAATTTTTGTACCGCTACTTCCTAAGTAGCTAATTAGCTAACAAAGGGAGAAACCGATGAAAACACATTAAAAAAAAAAACTCCTTTTAAGTCTGTTACAAAACCATCCCGAATCACCTTTTTATCTTAACATATGGTTATTACATGCAGAATGAATATTCCATTTAGCAAATTTTACTGACCCGATAGTATAACAAAAATATCAGTGAAATTCACTAAATAAACGATGTAAACCTGTAAAGAGTTAATTGCTGAACGACACTATTGGCAGTCACTTAATATTGTTAGTAAACTTTTTCTTCATTGGTTATTCATAAATAATTACTTTGAAAATAAAGTGAGTGACACAAACGTACTTTACACTGTTATGCAAGTTTCAACTGTAACACAACTCCAAACAGAATAAATCCTTTTGTTGCAGGCTGTCTGGCGGGCCACTTGTAGCTTTAGTAAATGTCCGTATGTCCCGTGGTCTGGCGAACAAGAACAATTTCTCTGTTGTGCTGTAATGTATGAAGGATGGACGAACGATTGTTTTAAAATGACAAATAAAATCTTCCAAATGACATGAATCTGCTATATAAACGCTTGGTAGTGTCACATTTATAAAAATCACAGAAAAAAGACAGCTACAGTATTTTCCACATAGGTTGAGTGAGGTATATCTGGAAAACGAACATGTCTAAGTATTAATTTCCTTGATTATTCAAAATCTCTTGTAAAATGTGTTAAGTAAAGCTCCAGGACGCATCCTACGTGAAAAATAACAAGTATATAAGGTCAAACAAAATAGTGAACAACATTTTAAAGGTTAATATGTTATTATGTAAACCTCATAAAAACATTACCCTCCTTTTCGGTTACGCCGCAGTCGGGTAAAAAACTACCAGGACCCTATCCACTGTGGGAAAAACCAGTTACGTATTAATAACAGGATTGATACGCAACGCGCGTTTATTTACTTACACTATCCGCTAGATTCGTTTCAATTGAGGTAATTTTTTTATTTTTTTTATTGATTTAATTTAAACGAAAGTTAAATATATTTTCTTGGCAATACTATCTTTATTTTAACCTGCCCTGCCGAAACAACCCTGCAACATTCTTCACTATTTTAGTTAGACCTTATACAATCTAAGAGCACTTACTTCACTGGGTAAAGATGATTTCCACGAGAGTCATCAGAGTCGAACAGCTCAGCCCGATCCGGCGCAAAGATGTCAGGGTCCAAATAGGACTCTACATGATGCTTAGATGTACCGCGAGCCGAGAAAACTTTTGATGATGAATATCTAAACAAAATTACATATAATAAGAAATAGTGGGTCACATGAAAATCGAAATGGAAAACACCTAATGTGACACACGACATGTTGTGAGATAGCGCGCTAAGTTGTATCGAGTTTAAAATTACTTCTAAATCGTAACTTATAATATGAAACGATGAAATTGTTTTTTGATTGTTCGTTTATATTTGTAGGATGTAATCTCTGGAAGTACTGATCAGATTACAAAACTTCTTTCACACTGTCGCTGAGTGCCATAGGAATGTTTTATGGTGAAATAATAGTATATTATGCAATTAGTGAATAAAGGACGGATTTAAAGCGAGGGCCATAGATGAATGACGAGCAAGTGAAGGATTCTAATAACTGAATCACGAGCGTAGCGAGTGATTGAAGTGTTAGAATCCTGAACGATACGAGTGATTCATGGACCTCGATATTATGCGAAAATAAACATTTATTTAAGAAAAAAGGAAGGTTAAATTAATTATAAAGTACATTACCATTGGAACAATTACTAAAATTAAGTGTAATTTTCTTATTATTGTTATTAGGATGGTCAACTTGTGAAGCGCTATATATTTACTGTGTATCCAGTGTTTCGCAAGGAGGTTGTATAGCATTGAGATGGAGGTCGCATATATTGGTGTTTTCTAAATTCAAACACCAAAATAGTGATTAAAAGTGCTTTTTATTCACTGAAAACAGTGAATAAAATAAGCTTTTTAGAGGGGGAATGGTATAAAATTATTTTAGTATCTAGTTGTAACTTTATTAGTTTGTAAATCAAGTCTAAGAAACATTATCCGACTGGCTGCTTTATCGGCGAGCGCTGACCAAATTGTTTGAGTGCGCTGAGTAACAATTGCTCGCGCTACGAATGTTTGCGAAAGAAATACGCGAAACGCATAGAAAAATTGAGATCCTCGCAACAAGTCCTTTCATTTGATATGTCACACGGTTCAGTTTGCAAAACTTTTTATTTTTATTTTCTTATTTGCACCCCAAAAGTAACCCCAAAATTCAAAATTTATTTATTTACGTTACACGTCCGTGTTTGGGTCACATAAATACATGTGTACCAAATTTCAACTAAATCGGTCTATTAGATTCGGAGCAAATTAGCTGTGACAGACAGACATACGAGTGATCCTATAAGGGATCCGTTTTTTCCTTGAGGTACGGAACCCTAAAAACCTCGATATTAGATTACTGAATATATTTGTTTAAAATATGAATACATCATGTTTAAAGAACTGAAAAATTTCCCATGTTTATCACCGCTTCCGCTTTTCAGGTAATCAGCATGTCAAAACTTGTCCTAAACAGACCTTAAAAACCATTTTTTAAGTTCTGTTTTACTTTATAAAGTATTTAAAAAAAACGTATTTATGTATGGTATGAATGTACCGTTTCTGTTATTTTATTTGAGGACCACGTAGGGAGATTCACTAATAGGATACTTTGCTAAAGTGTAGTTTTGATTATAGGTCGTTTTGCTATTAACACCATTTGCTTTTTTAACTTTTTGATACAGAGGGAACCAATCTGCCTAGCCTTTCCCCAACTATTTTGGAGTCAGCTATAAGCATAACCGGATACAGCTGAATAATCAGTATTTTACATAGAGACTGCCTATTTGCCCTCCACAACCCAGTAAATACGGGATGTATTCATGAAGAGATATTTTCAGATTTTTATTGTTACTAAAATGGTATAACTTACACATTTTAACAGAAAACTTACAATGGCCAAATTTAAAAAAAAGGGTCGAAAAAAAATAGCGATTAAAAAAAATATTATACGTAAATTGAAAAAGTTTCATACGCATTCATTTGGTGTTTACTGTGGATTGAATTCCGAGCAACCTCTAATTACCACTAGAACTGGACTATACGTGAATAGTGCTGAAAAGGCTAGTGAAATAAAATGAGAAATTCATGTTAGCTTTTAATATTTTAATTATACTAAAATCATTATCACATTAACATAACATCACGCCAGCATTCCCCGAATGGTTAGGCAGAGGTGTACCTACATCTAACAGTACACCCCACATATCACTAGTTATGTTTAGCCTATTGCCATCAACCGGGCATATATCCACTCATCAATTCATCACCAAAACTAAACTACCTTTACATAACATGCCATTACCTAATCTGCGTTCGCAATTTATTTGCCAAACATGTAAACACTAGACAAACATCAACTTTATGCAAGTATAAATAAAGTTGAAACAATTATTAGACAGACTAGTACTGTTGAAAACGTCATAAAAAATATGAAGTTGTAGCGCAAACTGAACATTATGTGTAGGCATTACAGTTGTTTTTCCTCAACCTCGTGTTTGTTTACATGTTTGGCAAATGAATTGCGAACGCAGATTACGTCTGTTTTCCCTCAAGGGGTAGGTAAGTAGGTAGCGTTGTTTGATACACCCACGCTTCTCTAGTAAGTCTCATGTATACAATAGGTGGCAAGCCATTAACCAGGCACAATCTAGACTTCGAGATTCTTCAGAGAATATCCTAATGGAAGGAGCAATCCAATATCCTAATGAAAAATAAAATTACCTACGTTTGCAAATAATTGCATGTAGCGTAACGTTATATCGTAAGGCAGGCGGTATATTTTCTGTGTATTAGTAATTCGTCAAAAACTACAGAACATAATATCACTCCTGTCAGCCTGTATGATGATAAAAATTCGCGCTTAGATATGCAGTTGTGGACACTAGCCCGATATACAGAACAATGGTACGGCCCCATTTCGTCAGCAATGAGTCTCTTGTAATACGAGGCGAGAATATTGCTGTCAACCGGGCACAGTCCCAAACTTCCGGCTGCTACTGCGAAATTCCTGATGGATACACTCAAACAACCAGCCTGAGAATCTAACCTAGGACCTTTGAAGGATTTTGAAAATTAGTCCTCTAAAGGTGTTTAAGAGGTCATGAAATTTTGTATGAAAGTTCGTATTATTGAAAGTTAGTAACGTGGTAGTTGGTACTTAGGGCCAAAACACATATACACGATACGACATCGCATCGTGACACGACGTCGTAACGTGTCACGATGCGACATCGTATCGTGTATATGTGTTTTGGCCCTAAGGGCGTGTTCCCACTATGTCGTGACGATTAATTTATCGTTGGATTTACAGTTAATCGTGTAGTCCTATATGTGAACTCCTCCATTTAAATACAAAAGCCACGACGCTTTAAACGACACGATAATCTGTCGTCACGACCTAGTGGGAACGGGGACTAAGACTCCTCTTTATAAGTAAAAGTTAGTTGTATCATCGTTTTATAAAAACTCATCCCCTAAGGCTCCTTAGAAGATACCGATAGAAAATCCCATCGAGCACGCAGCTTGTATTAAATTTAACAAGTTAATTCCTGAAATATTATACAGACCCGAAGTAATTTTAAATTCGATACTTTTACAAATTGTACAACAATAATGACACAAATTTCAAGAACAAGCATCTTGTTTAGCCAGGCAGATCTTTGTGTTTAGCTCATTAACAAAAAAATTATAATTGACTGGCAGAATCGAGAAATATGTGGATTTCTCATAATTACCCGGATTTAGTACATATACGCAACATTATTTTCAGTTTGGTATTGTAAAAAGAATAGTTTCGATTAAATAGAGACTTTGTCCGTTCAATGTAGGTACAATTTTGAATGTAGTGTGCATCAGAAACACATACGCCTTCTTAAAAAGATACTTATCTTTCAATTTAAAAAAATCTTAAATTCATTCATTCATTGACAGACAACGCACAGCCTAGACCAGGGTCTAGCTAGAAGCATGAAATTTTGCACGAGACCTAAAGAAGGATTTTTGAAAATTCATCACCTTGTTAAATAGGGGATCAAAAATTGTATGAAAGTTCGTATTTTTTTTTCAATTAGAATCGCAGAAATTCTCTTTATAAGTAAAACTGTTGTATCATCGTTTTTTGAAAAGTCCCCCAATGCTCCTGAAGAGAAATTGTCGATATGAAATCTTACTGGACGCAAGACTTGTAACTATTTAAAGTTGTTGCAACGATACGCAAAGCTTTTCTTAGCTTATATTGATAAAATTTGCACGCAAATTCTAGAGCTTCGAGTAGGCAGTAAAATGCAATTGAAAATTCGATATGCTGAAAAGATATAGGGCAAGTCCGCCCAGCACGCCAGCACTGGTGTGAGCTGTACCACCCCAGCCTCCCCCTAGGTTCCACGTTGCCAGGCTTGACCTATTTCCCCGCTATCAAGAGACGCACTAATTGACGTCACATAAACTTCCTTTGCAACTATTCCATAGACTTATTTTATTTCAAATTCAAAATCGATTGCAAGCTAAACCTAGCTAGTGAGCCCTCTCATTTATTAATCCCATCTAATTGACAACTTTAAAATAGCACAACATAGAAAATAGCAAAGCACGCCAAGCCAAACTAAAATTAAAAATAAATATTAATTCTAAAACCAAACAAAATAATAGGCAGATCTCAAAAAATACTCTTAAAATAAAAGTTGCCCAGGGCTCGCAACAGCCGTAAGTTATTAACGATTAGACTAACCTGTAAAAATCAAATATCCTGCGAAATTGCGGCACGCACATTTCGAAAGTTTTAAATGATCACTTGCACACCACAAAATATATAAATCAAAATAACACAAAATAAAATAAAAACAATTACTCAAACTTAATTACTCTGCTACGTTAACTCTTCCCAATTTAAGTTCTTTAAGATCGGTTACAAAGAAAAGATATAAAATAAGTCGAAGCGCGAAAATCCAAACCAGAAACACCATATAAGTGAGAACAGTTATACGCGGGATCATTTTCGCTGCGAACTCGAGACGTCCGACGTCGAGCTCTGTCGCGGAATGAATAATGGCGCTCGCAAATCGCAGGTAAGGGTTGGCGGGGGCTACATCGTCATGGAAACGGGTAATACCCGTGTATGCGCGTATAAGCACATGTTGTAGACAAGCATTACACTTACAGATGCAGTTGTGGGGCGGCGCAAAGCGCCCGCCCCCGGGTGTACGCAGGCCCACACGTGGCGTCTTCTCCCCGCTTTGGCCAATGCGCGAACAACGACTAAGAATTATCTCACAGCGTGTACGCGAAGTCGCAGCCGGCTTGACCCAGCCATGGGCCCATGGCGTTCAATTTTACCTGAAACAAAAAAAAAATATGTTATGATTATCATCGAAGACAAGGCACATTCAAATTGACGTAACATTTTAAAAGGAGACTGTGCTGGAAGCCGTCAATGGTCCAATAGCAATACGATTTGATATTTGTAGAAGTATCTTATATTTGTTGTAGTTGGAACCCTTGTTCAAACGGGCATCAAAATCAAAAATATACAATTTTTATTATGCAGCGCGAGGTGGATATTCGCATGGTTACCTTAACCGTTACAGCTAAAGAAAAAAATTCTTAAGAGACTCCTTAACGTTCGTAAACATATTAACTTGTATTTAAATAGTCATCACAATGTCTTTATTTTCTTCTTTGTATATTGGCACCTTATAGCTATATTCATGTATTTAGTTATTATTTAATCGTGTTTTTGTATTATGTGCTGTCTTTTGTGTGCACCAAATAAACGATATATCTATCTATCTATCTATCTAAATGATGTACTAAAGGGAATTTGAAAAAAAAATACAGTAAAAAAAGGGCTGTTGACACATCATGTTCTCATAAGGAACAAAATATCTATGAGACTCTTTATAACAAATTTGAAATTTATTTAGACTCCCTCCATAGTCAGTTATCTTCCTCCTAGAATCTCTTCTCCTCACTTAGTTAAATTACCTAAAGAAACCCTGGCCCTCTCAGTACTTAGCTGACAGATCTTATTGATCGTCAAAACACAGCATATCGAGCGACATTAACAGTCGTCAAAAATTGAGCAAATCTGTAGTCATCACTAACTTAAAAAAACATTGAATAAATATTTTCTAAATATAATTTTGCTATAGTTTTTAGGTATCTTGCGTGGTAAAGTTGTGGTAAATTGTGTGTCTAATTTAAAACACAAAATTAATAAGGAATTTATACGAGTATAGCATAACGATATCGGTGTTGAAACTGAATATCAACCGCTATCAGATTAATTGCGTAGCACACAATTTTTCTACAGAACACATTTGCCGCTACGCGCCGCTACGTCGTAGCGTAGGTATGCCTTCTTGCAAACTTGTGAAGGAACAATTCAGTCATGTTCATTTATCATACCACAAAATTTTATAAACCATTTCGAGCGGCCATTATTTTTTACATCGTTGGTGTTTTTAAGTATTTAGGATTTTATAGAACATATTTCCCGCTACGAGCTGCTACGTCGTAGCGCCCTGGTTACAACTTTCGCAAATATCTTTAAGAAGGAAGCTAAGAAATACGCCAAATTCAAATTTTCTTTAGTTTTGTAGTAGTTTTAACCGACTTCAAAAAAGGAGGAGGTTATATGTTCGTCTGTAAGTACATGGATGGTTTTGAAAATTCTTATTTCATTTGGTAGAGGAAGCTTGCGCGGTGGTCCCATAAAGTTTGCTAGCTTTTGAAATAGTATCGATACTACGTATTTAATTCACTATAATATATACGTATAGAATACTTCCTGTCACTGTTGTTTACTAAGCACAAAACGAACGACGACGACGACGACGACGACGACGACGTGTATACGAATTGGTAGGTACAAACTAAAAAGTGAAAAATTAAAAACATTTCATTCTCATTATCTTAAATATTCTTAGGTATACTAGCTTTTTCCCCTTAGCTCGCATGGAAGTCGGAAATGATCCCATGGAAAGGTACTACCGGGATAAAAACTATCCTATGTGTTAATCCAGGTTATAAACTATCTGTCTGCCTCATCCAAATCCTATTAGTAGCATAACATAATGATTGAATACTATCGTGAATTCATGCAAGCCTAGTACTTTTTGTTAGATTACTGCTCAGAAATTGTGCATAACGTCTAATGATTGAAATACTATCTTGATTTCATGGCCTGGCCAGCCTAGTACTTTTTGTGCCAAGTTTCAAGCTTATTAACTCAAGGAATAAGATTTTTCATACAAACGAAGTCCCCCTTTTCGCCCCCTTAAAATCGGAAATTTCCAACAACCCCTTCTTAATGCTCCCGTACATTATAAAAGGAAGCCGTGTGCAAAATTTCACGTTCCTAGTTTGGCGGTAATTTCGGCTCTGCGTTGATACGTCAGTCAGTCAGTTTTTCCTTTATATGATACAAAGTTATCGAATTCCTAGCTATTTTGAGGCTCGGCTTTCTTTCAAATCAGTCGTGAGTACGAGAATGCCCAAATAAACTCCTGCTTCTGACGTTCATACATGTTCTACATATATGCAGGTCAGATGCAACAGTGGATTCATCATTGGAAATTACCGGTAATCTGGTTGTCAGACATGACTGCTCGTGACATCTGACATCTTAGAATAATATTCTCGACGGCAGCAGAAGCGATTTAACAATTGAATTTGTACCTCTCCATCAAAATCTTGACTCCAAAACCAGCCGTGCTATTCTGTAAACATATCGCCGTGATGACTTGGGTGAAGTGAGCTTGATGTGAGCTGTCAATGCACCTAAAGCTAGGGATTGACAGTATGGACAGGTCACTTCATGCCCACTTCACCTCACTCTTCACGGTGAGATGTTTACAGAATGGATTGACTGCTATCTGTTGCAATGGCCGACATCCTGGACTTTTACACAAGAGTGTGCGCCTCACAGCTGCGCCAAAAATGTAATAAAACTGAATTTACATTACGAAACTATTTGCGCAAACGTCATTATTTATTGATAGTTTCACGTTTAAATAATTATCTATTTACACGTGAAACTATCAATGAATAAGTTCGATCTATCTATTTACTCGACATTGACACGTTGCGGCTGCTTGGCGGGTCGGTGCCGGTAAAGCGGCCATTTGCACATAACAAAACTATACTACCATTACCACATAAACGACCAAAATGGACTCCAATATGACTTTGTTCGACATTGCTTCAGTTTTCAAACTTGTAAGTTTGGACGGAGAATTCCAGCTAAATTCTAGCACCTCTTTTTGCGATCTTAATTATCCAGAATATGCATGAATAAATAAGAAGAAATTGTATTTTTTGTTCAAGAAACTCTTTACCTCCGTTTTGTTTTCATAGTCGACATATTTTATATAAAATGTTAGTAAATCCAATAAAATAACTCATAAGCTTTTAGAAATAATAAACAGAATCCAAATCGTCCCAATAACAGCGGAGATAATTAAGTTCAACTTATGAACTTTAAATGACATTCGTTTTGGAGGAATTCCACTAAGGCTTCCTATACATGACGCCCGCGCCGGAGCCGTACCAGTGCCGCGCAGATTTTACACAAAAAATATAAGTTGCTAATTTGCCTACCTGATTGTATTCTATGATATATTTATGCAGAATATTGGCTATGAGAAGCCATTTTAAGCGAAAAACCAACACTTTAAAATTTAAGCTCTTATTTCTTCGATCCACGGCGCAGCGCCGGTGCGGCGCATGGGTGATATTCATTAGCTCAATCCGCCACATGTAACATTGATGACTGCAACTCTTTGTTAAAAAATTCTTCCAATACCCTAAAAATATTGACTCAAAATATACGTAGTATTAATTGCAACACTCCCAACTTTCAGACATTACTTGCAAGGTCAAAAGTTGATTGGGATATTATTGTTCTAACCGAATGCTGGTTGCAGCGAAATCCTACCGTGCCTGAATTAGATGGTTATATTTCATTCGCTACACGCAAAAATCAAACTCAAAACGAAGGTGTGGTCATTTACTGCAAAAACATTGAACAGTACCGTATTGATGAACCGGAAATTGTCGATTCTAATTGCCTTATTTTGAAAATAAACACAAACACTGTAATCGTTGCTGTCTATCGACCACCTAGTCATAAAAATATCGATAACTTTTTAATGTCCCTCAACGATTGTCTAAGCAATCTCTCATCCTTTCAAAATATCATATTACTTGGCGATATTAATATTGACATTATTGAAAATTCCCAAGATAATAGATCCTACGCATATCTCGACCTTATCGCTTCTCATGGTATGCTTCCAGCTCATACGATTCCTACTCATAGTCGCACGTGCTTAGATCATATAATGTTAAAGACAAGATTATCAGCGTTCTGTTATGTTGCTCAAACTTCGGTTACAGACCACAATAGCGTTGTACTATTTTTAGACCGTACACTTATCAAAAACCAAGGCTCTAAAACTATTAAACGAATAGACGACGCAGGACTTGAAACTTACGTAAAGAACATAGATTTTGAAAAGATTTTCAGTATGACAGATGTTAACGAAGCAACCAATTTTTTTGTACACTCTCTAGGCCAAGCTATAAATGATAACACAAAACTAGTCGCGACTTCTAGACGTAAAATAATTTTGAAGCCTTGGATAACACCGGGCCTATTAAGATGCATGCGAAATCGTGATCAATTACATATTAAAACCATTAAAAATCCAGATAATGAGGTAGCTCTTTGCACTTACAAAAGATACAGGAATTTTTGCAACGATATTTTAAAGAAAGTCAGACAAAATTATGAGCAAGATATCATTAAAAAAGCAGGGAAAAACAACAAAAAACTTTGGGAAGCAATTAAAAATATAACCTATACTAATAAAGCCAAACAACAATCCACACAGCTCATTTCAATAGTCAATCCTATTGAATCAATTAATAGAGTAAATTCATTTTTTGCAAACGTAGGTAAAACATTGTCAGAAAAATTACTCTCCCAAAATATAAATTTTCCTAATATAGAACCCGATAGTCAACCAACTAATTCTTCTCACAACTCCTTTGTTCTTCTTCCTACTGATGAAGAAGAAATACGGTCTTTGATTATTAATTTAAAAAACGAGTCCGCAGTTGGCGTTGATAATATATCAGGATCATTTTTAAAACGATTTGCTGATTTTATTGTCCCATCTCTTACTTACATATGCAATCTCTCTTTCTCTGCTGGAATATTTCCAAATGCCTTTAAAAAATCCAAAATAATACCCATATTCAAATCCGGAGACAGATACTGTGTCAATAATTATAGACCAATATCCATACTACCAACGTTGTCAAAAATTTTAGAACGGTTAATGAATTCCAGACTTACTAAATTTCTTGAACAAAATTCCCTTTTATCTCCATCGCAGTTTGGATTTCGATCTGGCAGGTCAACTGCTGAAGCCGTCCACGAACTAACAGATCACATAGTCAACAAACTAGATAATAAAAAAAAGACCTTAGCCATTTACCTAGATTTAGCTAAAGCATTTGACACAGTATCTGTTCCTATTATGGTAAAAAAATTAGAGAATATGGGAGTAAGAGGTCTACCACTAAAACTATTCATAGACTATTTATCACACAGAACACAAACTACTAAAGTAGATAATTGGATTAGCGACGAACTTCCTATTCAGTACGGCGTTCCACAAGGTAGCATCCTCGGTCCAACATTATTCTTAGTTTATATAAACGACCTATGTGACATCAATCTACAAAACGGTAAAATCATCACTTTCGCCGATGATACTGCCTTGATATTCGATGCTAACTCGTGGGATGAGGTTGAAAATTATGCTCAACAAGGTCTTGATACGGTGTATAAATGGTTATATTCCAATTTGCTTACCCTGAACATCGATAAGACAAAATACATGACTTATTCCCTTAGACCCCAGAATCAACCAAACTTCAACTTGAAAGCCCACTCATGTGATTTCATCAACCCTTGTTCTTGTCCTGTATTAGTTAAAACGAATTCTATCAAATATCTTGGCATAATCATAGATTACCGTCTCAGCTTCCAACAACACATTGAAACCCTAGTTAAAAGAATCCGAAAATTAATCTTCATATTTAAAAACTTAAGACATATATCTAATACATTAGTTATTAAAACAGTTTACTTTGCACTATGCCAGTCTTTGCTAGTATATTGCATTACCACATGGGGCGGTACCTCTAAAACATATTTGATAAATTTAGAGAGAGCCCAAAGAGCTATATTAAAAGTTAGTTGCTTTTTCCCAATCCTCTATCCAACTTTCGAACTTTACCAACACTGCCAAGTGCTAACGGTTCGACAGTTGTTCATTCTCATGACAGTACTAAAAAAGCACACTGAACTACCCTTAGATCACGATTTACCTAAGTTAAATAGTCGATCAACAAATGTTTGTTCAATCAATCGTTATAACACTAGTTTCTCCCAAAAGTTTTTCTGTTTTCTTGGCACTTTTCTTTATAATTCCATTAATAAAAAGATATCTATCTACACACATACAAAAGCTATTTGTAAAAGAAAATTACGCTTTTGGCTATTAAACCTGGACTACATTGCCACTGAAAACTTATTAAAACCAATGTCTTAACACCCACACATTTACACTCACACACCTACACTTACAAACATTCAATATAAGTACACAACATTTCCCCATTTCCATTCTTAATTTTTTTGTTATGCTCAATAATATTTTATTTTCTTATTCAGATACCTAAGTATGCATTACTGCATAATAATAGGTACGTAATGTACCAAAATAATATCTATATTTCTTTGAACTTTATGTTTACTTGCTTTTCTTTGATTTTGCCGGGTGATCTGTAACTCAGGATCCTCCTACCTCAGACACCTTTCTCTATTTAAGATTGTACATTTTATTTACCAGTGCCTGTAATACATATGATGTTGAGATAAATAAAGATTTATGATTATGATTATGATTATGATTCGTATACTACAAACATTTGGTCCGACGCCTGTGCGGCTCAGGCGTCAGGTACAGATAGCCTTAAGGTGTGTCGAAGCAAGCAGTGCGGCAAGTGCGCGACTGCCGCGCTGTGATTGGACGACTGCTGCGCGAACATTCGTCACGGTTTATTCCTAACTAGAGCGCAGCAGAAATGTGTCCTGCAATCGCCGCCTGTTGCTGCCGCGCTCTTGTCGCTCAATGTTTGGACACACCCTTAGAACAACGTTGAGAAGCACTTGAGCGGATTGAAACCAATTTCTCCTTTATTGTTGAATTTCGTGATTTGTATATAAATGTTATATTCACTACAGTCGGTCGATTCTGTAAAAATATCAACGTGAAACTTAGGTGAAGAAAGCGTGAAGTGGGCTGTCACTGTCACAAATCGACCGGCAGAATGCTAGGGATTAACACTATTGACAGCTCACTTCACGCTCATTTCACCTAAGTTTCACGGTGATATTTTTACAGAATCGACCGGCAGAATGCAAATCGGATTTAAAAAACAAACTGCAAACATAAAGGCTCGAAATTCGATCTATTAATGAATTCATTACATAATTATTCTACGCGAATGTGACACCTAATAAGTCTGAGAATGAATACAATAAATCACAAGTATTATATTTTTTAAATAAACGATTCAGTGTGGCAATTGAAGCATTTCTATAATGTGAGTTCATTAGAGGAATGCTTCAATTGCCCCACTACTATAAAATAAACAACTTGGAACATATTTCTTCCGTCGCCCTTGATCCTTTAAAAAGGTTATCCGCCAAATAAGACAATTTCTCTATGGCCGTTTTCCCATTGCGACGGCAGCGGCACAGAAGATGGACGCAAAATGTATGAATTGGGCCTTTCGGTCGGTTCTTCGCCGGAAAAACGCGTTCTGAGGCAGGTTATGAACTGATGACTGAACGGAGATGAGATAGTCTCGTAACGCTTAAACCTCTACACACTGTATTTTTGATAACAATAAAGTAGCCATAAATTATAAACATATACGGACAAGAATTAGCGTTTTAATAAAATATGACCTTTGTGAGAGACTGGCGTCCATTCTAGGAGACGCTTTGTGGCGGATCCCCGGGATTGCACCTTCGAATATAATCTAATGAACATTACAATGGCTAATTAATTTTCAAGCTCTATTGATATATTAAAGAAATAAACTCGGCAAGGATAATGCACTATTCCGACTGTAAATTATTCTTATAGAATACTGCAGTGCTATTCTGTAACCATCTCACCGTGAAAACTTAGGTGAAGTGAGCGTGGAGTGAGCTATCTTTCCACAGGGATTGACACTATTGACAGCTCACTTCACCCAAGTTTTCACGGTGAGATGTTTACAGAATAGCATGGCTGTTGGCTGAGCTGAGTGCATAGTTTTGTTTCAACCCTGATTTTGTCACTTGTTCGGTCCGAATCCATGAACCGACAATTAAGGTCTATTTCAGTGCACATTTCGTATTCCACCATGAAGACAAATGTTCATGTCTATGAATACGAAATGCACTGAATTATTTTTTTCTTTCGGGTTGAGTAGGGAACTGATTGCAGTGTTTTGCGGAATTCTGTGTTTGGGCATGATGTTGATGAATGCTGTTTCCAGTAACGCTAGTACACTATGAATGTGCGTTTGTGATATAAGGTCAGCTAGAATAGTAAATTTAAAGCCAGGCTAAAACCTTGTTAGCTATTTGCAGCTGTTTTGATCAATGTTTCTATTAAAACCAGAAAAATATTGTTAGCCAATTATGTTTCTCTTTTGAAAGAACAAGCCTGACATTCTTTATTCTAGAATGTCCGGCTTGTTATTTTAAACGTATCTACAAGAATCGTTCTGCAGCTAAAGGAAGTGGGTACTCGGGAGCTCGAGTATTCACGAGAGATAAATAATGAGTGAGCGGAGCACCCAAGTGACATTAAAACTGATCAGCTGTGACCGATATCTCTTTAGCATCATTCGCCGCTCACCACGCGTCGTCTAAGTACGTTACGGCGTATAACAATAAAAAACCGTCCCCGTGCGTGTGGCCACGTACAATTAGGGTTTATTCCCGGAAATTCCCGGGAATTCCGTAATTCTCGTTTCCGACAAATTCAGATCGAGAAAAATCGAGAACTCGGTTTCTTTAGCTTAGATTGATTTAGATAGCTCACAGAAATGAGAGGAGGAGATTTTAGTTAGCAGTTAATATTAGGTCCCCACCTATGAAATCAGCGTTTTGTATGGAGAATTTTAAAGAAATTGCTTTTTTCATACTAACATTTTCTTAATTTATATAATAACCATGAACACTAATGTTTTAAAACTTTTATGCACTAATGTTTTAAAACTAAGATAACGTAATATGCCACTAGATTAAGCGACAAAAATAAGTTTTGGCTAAGTTAAAACAAATAATGATCATTTCTGCTAACAAAATGAGGAGTCATTTTTAAGGTATTTTTTATGTTCATAAACTATAAGTAATAAGGTTTTTTTTACTATTGGTAGTTGTCTATGATGGTCATTATTCGATATAATACCAAGCAATTGATGAATATTTTAATTCATAGAAGTGACAAGGTTCTCTATTTGTGAGAAAAAAACGCCAATTTCATAGGTGGGGACCCAATATTACCACCAACTAAACTTGATGTGGAAGCATTAAGTAGACAAGATGCCAATTTATTAACCGCAGAAGCTATAGTCGATGTGTTGCTAACTAAGCCAAGGAAGTAAGCTCTAAAAATAGTCCCAATGAATTGAAACGTCATTAAAGTTGAAAGTCTCTAAATTTCACATTATTGTTGTAAAAAAAACTTCT
Organism: Agrochola circellaris; assembly: GCA_914767755.1. Lineage (NCBI taxonomy): Eukaryota > Metazoa > Arthropoda > Insecta > Lepidoptera > Noctuidae > Agrochola > Agrochola circellaris. The sequence goes on along the minus strand of OU611840.1, from coordinate 18,065,384 downwards.
GATAACGGACAAAAAGTGATCTTAAGAAGGTTCCGTTTATCGTCTTTCGGAACCCAAATTTTTCGGACCTTGACGATTATGACGTGCAAATTAAATTAATCTTTAGTAATTTTAAGCAAATTAAACAAAATTAAGCAATTACGAGGTCGAATATACAACGTTGCTACCTTTTGTTGTAGGTAAATAAAGTCCCACGATTATCTATCAGTCAGTAGCGTAGTGTTTTACCAGAACAAGCATTAGTTCCGCTTCAACTTGAAACATCAGCATTTGAACACTCGATACACGTAACTGGATCGTATGTGTGCTAGCAGTTGTGTTGTTTAAATAAAAGCGAATGTTGCAACTCAAATAACTGGCATATACAAGCTATCAGTTCAAGAATAACTTGAACGTACAGTAGACCACACGTTAGTGGAAATACTTTGACCTTAAGCTGGCCTAGCTTAGCACGAAGTTTCAATAGAATAAGAGGCCAGCTTGTACTTGTTTTGAATTTACTGTACGCGGTCATATTAACGCTAACTTTCATAATTTAATGACAATACTTTCATAAAACTCAAGTCTACTCAAGTCAACTCAACTCTTTTTCATCAACATAACCTGTAATTGGCTGTATGTTTCATTTTCAACTGTTATCCATTTGTTATAGCTGTTGGTTCTCCTACCAATAAATAAATAAATAAGTAAATAAATAAATAAATAAAATACCGAATTTGACGTCAAGAAATTTTTAACACAACTAACTATTTACACTAGATACTAAATTAAAAGACTAAATAACTAACTGTACAAATAAATACAAAAACAAAAGTACACTTAGGCATCGAAGTCGAAGTACTCGTCCGCATCGCTGTCATCCGGAAAAGTTCCCAAAAGACTGGCAATGCAAATTCTTTGGCCACAGAACGAGCCAGCCCTCTGGTTACGTGAACTGTCGACTAGTCGGCGAGAAATTTCCTTAAAAAGGAGATGCGCACTCCCGGGCGTTTCGACCCCAAACGGCACAAAACTGGAGTTAGTTACGCATAAGTTTACAGTATTTGCGCCGCTTGAGGGCTCAGCAGCCGCAGCAGAGGCGCCACCACAACCCGCCGTGCTAGGAACATGAGATGGCGCAAGAGTGTCTACACAGGTTGCGTCCCACACCAGAGGTCTACCCACCTTCCAAGGCAACAACGTCTTGCCGTCTGGTCTCTTGCCATCGTCACGTACCAAGCCGTTTGGTTCTAATAGCCGCTGGTACGCCAGCGATAACAAGGGCTCGATGAATAATATCGTTGATGCTGGCGTGCCGTGCTATGCGACCTGCGCTCCTGCAGCAGAACAGGCAATGGTGCTCGAGACTGTCGACAGCTTCACCGCAGTGACGCCAATACGGAGCAACGCAAGGTGCACCCAAGCGGAGACACGTAGGGAGCCGAAACGATGAGTCATCCATCATAGTGCCTATGGTGGATGACGGGAGCGGTTGAAGCCACGAGCCTGACTCCTATTCCCAGCAGCCAGCAGACGGGCGCTCTCAACAGTATCAGTGGACGTGTTTGTATTCCGTGTAATACTGCAGAGCGGCACGTCCCACCGTCTCTGGGAGGTCGGGTTGTCAGGCAAATCCGCATTGGGACAACCCATTTTCCAAACGTTCAACGCATCGGTCAAGCACGGTACCTCGATATCAACCAGAAAGGAAGATAATAGTAATCTTAGTTAAATTATCGGTACTGTGGACCGAGGAGAGCCGGTAAACTTTTACTTGAAATTTTGTGGACACCAAAACCACCCAGGCGAATGGGAAGTGTGGCTTGCTGCCACGCTCGGTCCTCCTGGTCGACATTTAGGATTGAAGTTAGCGTGTTTCTAATAATTTGGCCTACTTTTTCCAAAAGTTGTGGATGCTAGCATAGATGGGAGGAACGAAGGCTATAAGTAAATTTTGGTTCAAACTTTCATAATTCTGTGAAAAAATCAATATGATCGTGACCAAATCAAACGAAATTAATCATAGGAAGTAAACCACACAAAGGATGTCACCACACGAAAGTTTAAACTAGTATGTGGCGACCGGTTGTATGGCGCTATTAACCTTGTGTTTGTGTTAAATGTGTGAATAAGAGATTGTCAACACAACAGTGTCAAAGGGCAAATTTTTAAACAATCAAGTCGTCACAACACAATGACATTCGTATTCTAGAACAATTCTCTAGCCTTTTCCAACAAATTTGGGGTCGGCTTCAAGTCCAACCGAATGCAGCTGAATACCAGTATTTTACATGGAACGACTGTCTATTTACCGCCACATCCAGCAACTCCTCCGAGTAATTTTCGTAAAAAGGGGTACAAAGTTTTTGCTTCACGTTTTATAATACAATATAGAAGAAAAACTAGGACGATTTTTGAATTCATACAAAACGTCAAACGACCTACATTCTTTTTGTTTCGTCTTTAACAACGACGGACATTACATTCCCCTCCTCTCAACGGTCGAGGAACTCTCTTCGCATAAACGAACTTCGTTCAACTGGTATGATTCAAATAAAGAGAAATGTCGGTAGGTTACGGGTATGGACGGCTGATTAAGGCGACGATAACCGTCTTTTAATGATTTTATACTGAAGATCACGTCTAAACGAGTAGTGTTAATTATTTTGGAAAATATATGTCAAATTAGAGCATTTGCTTAATAATAGGAATATTTTAGATTATGTTTACCTACATTACATAGTGAAATTAATTTGCAAAGTTATGTCTATCGCGGATAAAAAACAGAATCACGCAAAATCTATCAAGCGTATTCTTCTGAAACCTTGACCATTTTAAAGATAACTTAATTATTGATCGTTTAGTATACGTGTTTTATTAAAAATACTTTTTGTTTTATGTATAACAAATTAATAATGCGTTTAATTTGGCACAGCGCTCCTGGATAGGCGAGTCCTATTACTGGCTGGACGTACGACGCGTTGCGTGAGCTCAGTACAGAACACGCAAGCTAATCACTCAAGGTCTTAAGTACAATTTGAAGCAAATCATTAAATCTAAACAATGCAATGCCATGGTTTTGTATGTGCAGGTATCCAGTCCGAGAGACCTGACGTTGGTTCGCCTGTTCTGGTTGATCTCTCCATGTATAAGTAGCCTTAATAAGAACCGAAGGTCTTGATTTACAACATCTTTTATCCGATTTAAAACACAAATTCCAGTTTTTAGACAAGTTTAAGTTTCTGTTGACACTTTTTATCCAGTTTTATGAAAGGAAATAACTGAAAAGTCAAAGTAAAATTGTATGTGAATTAATTTAGAGACATTATCGGATTTAAGAAGTGAGTTTTAAAACATTTTTGTTCGAAAACCAGGCCGCTGCGATTTAACATTTATGAGCCGTATTGAAATTGTTTTTTTTACTGTTGTTGTCGTCTTGTGTTCAATATAGACTTTAGTACACTCCTTCCAGTGGGACTCATTGGACAATTTTTTTTTTTTGTTCGCCGCCCTCCCATTCATTTTCGCACAATAAAACAACCGATATTTGTAAGAGAGTTTATTTTTATATCTGGATAATTACATTATAGACAAGACACAACAGCAATCGCAGCGTTTTATTTTCTATCTCCGACTTTCTGTGAGAAGACAATACGAAGTCATTATTAGTCGGGACATAATGCATCCATTTCTACCCTTGCTCCTTTATTAACTAGTTATGCAACATATTGAATAGCACTAAGCCTAGGAGAAATTGTACGAAAATCCCTGAGGTCGTAACTGACTATTTATTTTGATTTCCAATGTCCAATGTATTTTTACTTTAAATGTTATATACACCTATAATTTGTGTACATACATGAGCAGTAATACCTCTCCTAAATACTTTTGTAAACCAATGTTGAATGTTGCATTCTGTTGGTGTACTTTAATACTAACTTCCTAACTAATATTATATATGTGAATGTGTGTTTGTATGTTTGGATGTTTGTTACTCAATCACGCAAAAACGGCTTAACGGATTTGGATGAAATTTGGCACACAGATAGTTTATAGCCTGGATTAGCATAAAGGATACTTGTTATCACGATAGTACGTTCCCGTGGGATAATTTCCGACGTCCACGCGAGCGAAGCCGCGGGCGAAAGCTAGTAAATAAATAAACTGATCACATTCCACAAATCTCCCTTTCATTTATTTATCAGCTACTACCCGACCAACTTTTATAGGCTTAGCTACTGTCTCTGTCTATTCAACAGCTCAACTAAATAAACAACTAAAGCACTTTTGTTATCTTATCCCTGCAGCTGCAGAGGAAATGTCAGCAGTTAAAACTAGGTGAATCTTCTAGAATTTAATTTGGGTTACATAGATTTCCATTTGTATCCCAACCGGCACTGGGCCCGCGTGGTGGATTGCGGCCCACTCCCTCTCAAAGAGAGGAGGCCTGTGTCTTTACGTTATAGGCTGATAATGTATGTTATGTATCCAAATAAAAGTTTGATTATTGTGTTACTTACTTGTCCCTTTCTTAAAAAACGTTTCTTAATAACTTATCAGTCGTCTCCTAAGAGAGCCACGAATTAAAGATAATTAATTTTATCTCATTATTCTAGGCGATACGTTAATCATCATCGTCCGCCTAGCCTTTTCGCAACCATGGGTTAAATGGTTGCATTGGACATTCGCAAACAGCAGAACTAAAAGCGGTTTAGCTAAAAATTATACTTTCTGAATGCAAATGTTGTTGATGAAAATACACTAATCGCTATATATATGCCTATAATATTTGAGGAGTTCCCTTAATTCCTCATGGATCGAATCATCTGAACTGGATTTTGATAAAAATGGGTCCACTCACAAATAAAAACATAATTTTCCAACCTATTTAATAAACAACGGAGTTCTGAAGTAAGAAACTTGCAAAAAATACATAGCATTGAATTGATAACCTCCTTCTTTTTGGGAAGTCGCGGTCGGTATAAACAAAAAAAAAAAAAAAATTTAAAACTTTTTTTTTAAATATGGAATACAATATGGAACACGTTTATAGTGGGAATACTCGACATTGACAATATCTTTGTATTGTTAATTGAACAGAAATGTAACACCGAAAAAAGGGCAACCTAACAGTATATTTAAGAGTTCTTAAAACTAACTGACTGCCTCCTTGGTCTAGTGGTAGCAAGCGTTACTGCTGAGCATAAGGTCCTGGGTCCGATCCCCAGGACGGGCAAAGTGTTATTGGGTTCCTCTATCTGGTATTTCTCAGTAGCAGCCCGGAGTATACATTTGTGCCCGCGATGGCAATAGGCTCGCCCCCTACTACATGGGACTTAAACATAACTGGCGAAATGTGGTTGTAATATAAGTCATAAGTCATTTATTTCATAACAAAATACATTGTGTTGAAAATATTACAGTGATAATAAAGAGAATAATAACAATTTAAAAAAACATAACATTAATATTTAAGATTCATTACGCATTTAAAATGTATCAATATCACTAATATATCACTAATACTTTAGTACCTTTAATTTAAATAATCACCAACATTGTATATATTATAGGTACACCTCTGCCCTACCTTCGGGGAAACAACGCGTGATGTTATGTAATTTTTTTTAAAGTACAGGAAAGTCTTTGCCACACGCTTAGGGACAAAAATCTCGAGCGAATATCGTCGAACTAATTGTGTCCCTTTGACCTAAGTTTTCTCTTAAATTTTAAATAATCGCTGAATATGCATTAGCGTATTTTTATTTGAAAACCCCTTGGTAAGATACATCAAAAAAATCTTTTTTGACCACTTTAAACGAGCCAAACTGTATAAATACTGTAGAACTTTGGCGGCCCTTACATAAGTTCTAAGACAAGTTGACATATTCTGGGCCTTACGGTTACATACAGCGGGTCGTATAAGTTATTCTGACGTCACTATAATACTTGCGGTGATTTTACAGAAAGATAGTGCTGCGTCTTGTCTTAAAAAAAAACCGGATTAGAGCGAATCGGCCTCGCACAATTAGAACTCCGTACCAAAACCTACTTTTACCAGAAAACTTTTAAAAAGTACGATAAGCACCACATAATACTCCCTTTATATACCTTTGTAGTTAATATTAACAATTTCAACTTGATACCTCTACTGGTTCCTGAGAAAAATGATATTGACGGATAACAAAGTGTAAGTAAAGTCGTATAAGTGTTACTTTTTTTTTTCTTTTGAATTACGGAACCCTAAAAACTAGAATAAAGCCGCTACCACGTGGGTCTTAATGACTTCAAAGTTTGGGTGTACTATACGTAGACGTACCACCGCGGACAATGGCGGTGGATCGCTTTTCACCCTTATACCCTTAGTAATAAGGTTGAAAAGTGGTCCACCGCCAGTGTCCGCGATGGTATATACTTAATATACACCCCTCCCTACCAATTCCTGGCTCAGGCACGAGCTTTTACAAAAAACATAAAACGCACTTTAGTGTTTCCCAAAATCGAGGTCACGGTTGACCACTTTGCTCTAATGCCCTTAGTTTCAGTTTAAGCCCTGGAAGTTCTATCTAAAAAATTACCCGGCATAAACTGATGTAACATAGCTCACTACTGATTTTGAAATTTTACCGCCATGCATACCGACATAAATTGATTATGTTATTTTCTACATTATTAATAGTTTTAGTGTTACTACTAAAACTATCAATAATGTACCCCCAAGAAAAGGTACCAATTTTGACAGTTGGTTTTTAATACTTCGTTAGCATAAAAAACTGCGTGACGGAGCGAAGTGAAGAACAAAGCTATGGTTTTCACAGTCAGTCAGTCACTAGTCCGAGGTCTTGCTAAGCAATGATGATGGGGCTCGATGCACAAGGAATAGGACTTTTTCGTGATTCAAAGCACAAATGGGACACTCCGCATTTTAGGTACGAAGCTACAATTAGGCGGGGGGCTCGACTTGTTGGGCCAATTCAATTCAGTGAGTGTAACGTAGGCAGAAGATATAAGAGTTATGCAATAGAAAGACAGGCAGCCCCTAGGTGTATATAGCTGTCGATACTTAGCCCCGTGCGCCCTGAATTGCACTTTATTGAGTTGTAGCAAGAGTCGCTTTTTAACCGACTTCTAAAAGGAGGAGTTAATCAATTCGGATGTTTATATTTTTTTTATTTAAATGATTTTGAGGAGTGTTCCATCTGTACTAATCTGTGACCAAAGCTAAGCTAAAGCAGATTTTTTTATAGTTCTCGTCATACGAACATACTATTTTTGAACTTCCCCCAATTTTCAATAATTCATACAAAAATCTCATAGAATAAAGATATTAAGTTCAGGGAAACTTTTTAAAATTTTCTTTCCAAATAAACCTAGTTTGGACTAAAACGAACATTTTAAAACAAAAAATTGCCAAATCAGCCGTTCCCAAGTGATGTCCTTACTAACAAACAGAGAAGAATCATATGTGATTCCTTTGGGTTTCCTCATTCTAACTAAACTTAACGATTACAAGATGACCTGTTTTCTGTATATCCATGTTTGATTATTCTTTTTATTTACTTTCTTATTATTATACTCCCAGTCACCTAGAGATATGGTTTAAGATATTATACTTTTTGTAATTTTGACCAACATTATTTGTTGATCACCTACAGCAACAATTAGTAAATATTTATTCTTTTAAATATATTCACCTTTTGCATCTGAAATCTGCACTTACATAAGGCAACCCATTCACGTTTCTCGCCTTGTTTAGTGTCATGATTGATCTAACTGCCTTTCAAGGTAGTGTCATAGTGCAAGGGGGACAGTGCATGTGAGGTATAATAGAATGATAGTGCACTTCACACCGTGCGATGGCCAACTCGCAATGATTACCACTTACCAATGACTGACATGTTCAATATACTTTATATATTAAACAACTGACTTTGATATTTTTATTTGCTATTGTAGCAAGTATGCTATTAAATAGTACTGATGAAACTCTTACTCTTTCTGCATCAAGGTTTTAAGGAAACAAACAAGGAACCCTTATTAATATACACAAAAATATGTTTTCTTCAACTTGCATGCTTATATGTCGAGTTTAAAAAAGCAAGTATCAAAGGTAGAGGCAACCAAGTGAATGCAATTACTTCTGAGTTCTGATAACCGAACAACTAGATAAAGAGACTTGTATTTTTTATTACTTATGGAACTATTTACTCGAGAGTCGTTTACAGAAGCCTGCTTTGTGCTGGTATAAACATAACATTTTTATGTTTAGAGGTAATTTCTAAAAGTGATGCAAGAACATAAGATGCTTCAGGATGGTACTATTCAATGCAATATGCACATATGTCATGCTGTCAACACAGCTCTAATTATGGTCAATAGAAATCATGAAATAAGAAGTATGTACTAATATTTATTATCATCATCATTTCAGTCCATAAGACGTCCACTACTGGACATCGGCCGCCCCCATGCATATATAAATATTCATAAAATTTGTTAAACGTCAGGTTTTTCAGTAATATTCTAATTAGGAGTGTCAATTAATAGTCTAGCATGTGAAAGTTTGTACATTGTGAATGCAGAAGATAAGTTTCTTCAAAACTTATAGAATTATGTGAAAACAAAATGGTAGTTTGTAAACACATGTTGGAACAAAAGCACTGTCAAACTTCATAACTTCACATACAAGAATGCAATCATATAATATGTTACTGATCAAAATGTGTTCAATAAGTTTAATTAGAGATGAGAAATAATTTCTTTGTCAAGAATTTATTGTCCCATCTACTTTGTAGAATATTAATTAATAAGACAATGAGCTGCAGATAATAATGATCTTTGGGCAGAAATCATCACCTCGTGAATGATGTTAGATGTTAAAAAAACAAAAAAGGTTATTCTCAGCAATTTTTTAAATTATTTTATAGCTTATGTTTAAGTTACAGTTTAGACCAAACAAGCAAATGTACATTCTATCTCCACTCTACCAAATTATTTTAATGTAAACGGAGATAGTTAGAGCGTTCCTTTCATGTCTCTCCTCCATACTAAAATGTGAAAAGTATCTAGAATGCTCTTGTTCTGTTTGTTTGGTTTACTACCAGAAATTAAGTTTTTATTATTCAAGTCTGATGTTTTGCAAAGCATTACAGTTTTTTTGTAAGATCAGTTCTTTTACCAAACTCACAAAGAAAGCACAACACAGCTGGAATATTCCCTGTGTTGGCTCACCAGCGCCATCTAGTGAGCATAACCTGAATCAATCCTAAGTGGATAGTGGAACTGTGTCATTTGTCAAATATGGTATTATGTTGGTTTTGATACCCTTACAACATCAACCCCTGTTAATGTTTTAGCAGAAGTTACACCATAATTAATGAGGTGCGATAGCAAGAAGTAAGTCCGAGTCAATCAATTTCTATTAATCGTCTCAGTATTGATTGTCTCAGTAAGATTCATGGAATTTGTATGGAGGGTCATTTTCATCATTGAAAAGTTTAATGAGGAACGATGAAATTTTTATTTATCTTTTTGAGCTTCTAAGAACTATAGGTGGACCCAAAGGTTACCCAAAAAGTATTGTCTTATTGGCCTTGTTACCTTAACTTGTTACACAAAAATACAAGTTTTGTTCCAATTTAGCCCCAAATTGATAGTATTAAAAAGTTAATTACCTAATAATTTTATTGATTTTAAATAATCTAAAATATCAAGAGCCCAAATATGAAAGAGTCGTGTTCAATCCAATTCATGTTTATTTCCTAACTGATGCAAGAGAAAATGTACTAAATATTGGGCACACAAGCAAAAAAAGCCTCTATAGCTACTAACATTATGTAGTTGGTACCATGCACGTAGCACTAAAATATGGAGGATGCATATCCGATACCATCGAAAATCTCTCCTGAAACGAAAAGGGCCGCTGTGATAGACAAGGAATAGCTTTATTATGCTGTTTATCAACGAATCACGATCATTTTTATTGATAAAAAATGCTGTAAGACAAGAAATGCTGTCAATTGCCACACGATAGTACCGCCCTATCCACTGATGTTGATGTAGCTTAAAATTGGACTTACCTCGCTCGAAAATGACATATTCCACGAAGAAAATAATAATAGATGAAGAGAGATAAAAACTAAACCGAAATTATTCACTGATTGTGTAGGATTTAGTTAAGTTTCACAATTTTTTCCACAAAACAATAACACTACGCGCAATCACTATCGAACCACCACACTGAAGTTGTTGACAACGATTCAAAACAGCCAACATAAGAAACAAAATTAATCAATTTTTTGGAGTTACTTCGTGGTAGAGCTTGTGGTAGAATATCTACTCGACCACGGACTTGCAAGAAAAAAAATGTTATAATAGTTTTTATTTTGAATTCTGAAATAATCTAGAAAGTACGTTCTACCTTACGTCTGCATATTCCAGAAGCTATCTGGCAAATTATTTTCGAGAAAGTATGAAAAGACTTACCTAAGATTACTAAATCAATACTAACCTCTTCTCTACAACATAGCCCTTTTTTTTATTTTTTGGAGTAAAGTAGATAACTAAGTTAGTTTGAAGAATACTTTGCCTACTAAACCTGAAAAACGGTTGGTAATGAATGTAACTATAATTGTGCTACATCCACACAATATATAGAATAGAGCCCGGAAATTTAGTAAGTATAGCGTTTTACAAATAAGTAAAAACAAGTGTTTAAAAATACGTCACCGGCTTATTTTTAAAGGCACAGTACCAAAAATAATTGATTTAACATGGACGCTCTCCAGACTCCAAACCACGGAAGTATAAATAAATAAAAATTATTGGGCCAAACTATTTTATGTTCGGCGAAGTTATTGTTGATCGATAATTTTTACTCTATACCTAAAAAAGAGCCTAGAACAAATTTCAGGAAATATATAAACTTCTTGTAAATTATTTTAGGCTCTTTAAGCAACCAAACGATATTTTTGCAGTAGGTATCAATCAATAGAAAATTCCATACTAAATACTGCTAATCAATTATCTACTCTCTTTGCCTCTGTTTCTAAAATATTAGTTCTAGCGTCACAATCGCAAGACGGAAAACGTCTACCGACAGTGTGCCAATAGCGACGACACTCCAACGCTCATTGTGACTTTTCGACAAACGCTACCTGCTCAAAAGGAGGTCTCTGGAAACCTTCTAAGGGCGGGTATACACGGGCTACTCAAGCAGTTAGCCAGTGATCAAAATAAACGAACCGCTCTTGCAGTCATAGTCAATAGCTTGAAGCTGCTATTGATAACTGCTGCAGCAGTCGATTTCAACTGCGCAGATCAGTCACAATTAAGGCTAAGAACTCACGGAGCGATTTTCACCCGCGCCCACCGTGATTGCGGAACCGCTACACTCGTACGAAAACGTAGCACATGGAAATGTAGATAGTAAATTTCACGACCCGATTTATGCCCGTAGTGTGCGCGATTGTTTGCGAGTCCGCGCAATTCTACTAGTAGCCAGCTGTTTGCAGCGTGCAACGGCTGGCTACTAGTAGAATCGCGCAGGTATTGGCGACCATGACCGCGCGCTCTGCGATCGTTCGACAGGTGACCGCGCCGCGTTGCACGGGCAATCGTAAATAACCGCCCGTCTTGCGATCATCGTCCTCTAAGTTTGCGGGCGATGATCGCAGCCGCGATGGCTGCGCAACCGCACAATCAACCGGTCTCGTGAGTTTAGAAATGAAACAGCTGTTCCGACACCCGGCGGGCGCGGGAGAAAATCGCTCCGTTAGTTCTTGGCCCACGTACGCACGGAAGTAAAAATATCGCGCAAATATTCGTATTTTCGTGCACTGGACTTTCAACGCTCTGCTTAGCGCCGAGAGTTGAAAATCCAACAGTGTGTTTTTTCAACGCGGTGGGACGAGAGTGCGTCCCAACGCGTTGTATTCTCAACGCTCGGCTCAACACCGAGAGTTGAAAATCCAGTGCGCGATAAAATCCCGCCGCGATATTCTTACGTCCGTGCGAACGTGGGCTTAGCCTTAATCTACGGTGGAGGTCTGCCCAGCTTGGGCGGAGCACCGCCGTGTCCTCACGGAGGCGATCGGCGGCGGCGATCTCTCGCGTCCGGCCCTGGTTCAGGCCATGGTCCGGAGCGAGAGTGCATGGGAGGCCGTCACCTCCTTCTGCGAAGCAGTAGTGCTCGCGAAGGAGGAGGCGGAGCGCGCGAGGGAGAGGCAGAATGCGCGCCCTCGCGCCCCTAGTCGCCGCAGGAGACGCCCCGGGCGTCGGGAGTCGAGAGCCGACTTCCGGCCACCGTAGGCGCGGGCTTGCGGACGGTGAGCAATGGGTAGCTCGCCGTCCGATAGGGACCAGGCCCGGGTCGACGGCGCGTTGTGTTCCACGCGCGCCTCAAAGAGATGTCAGCACCAACTGACAGGGTCCGGAAGGGCCAATGCCTGCCGGGGTTGCGGGTTTGTCTGAAAGGGATATCGCCACCTCGGCACACAGGCAACGGAAGGAACACGGGTGGGTTTTAGTCAGTAAAAGTCTGACACGCCCTCCCGCTCCACCCAGAGCGGGAGAAGTTATTTGATAATTTACCATCCTCAAAAAAAAAAAGAAAAAAAAGCCGTAATCAAAATCGGGCGGGAGGCGCGCGCACCGTGGAGGTTGGATGAAAAGTGCGGGCGGAGGCGATAACTGCCCGGGAGCAGTCGACACGACAGCTCCTAGAGCATACAATGTCGCCCATGGGTATGTGACCGCCCGTAGTTTTCTGAATATTCATGAAAAATTATCGAAAATTAACTTTAAAAGGTCTATCTTAAAAATTTTAAACACATACAACAGGAATCTGACATAAACCTACATGCCCATGTAGGTTTATGTCAGATTGTCAGATATATGAAACGTTAGTCGTTTCATAAACAGAAGAACCGGCTAGAAACTCCACGGTAAACTTTTTTTTTACAATATTACAATATTTATAGTGTTACATTTTGACAGTTCACGTTCATTGCGATAAATACGTAATTGAGCAGATGATTTTTTTATGTGTTCTTTCCTTTCGCTTTCCCGCAATCAAAAACAAAATTAACCGGTAAAGCCCTGGGTGACCCTCAAGCACGTCAATTAGCACGTTAATTAGTTGTTTATCAGGGCTTTACCGGTTAAAATTAAAAAAATCAAATTAATCAATCTGTGGGATTGATTACGTTTAAAGGGACGGAAGTGTGTCACAGGAAATCGGGAAAGCGCGCGGTATTTAATTTGACTAATGAGCGCGCGCCGTGGTAGAGTTTACCGTCAAAAAAGACCTTGACGAAGCCCCGCCCCTTTAATGTTGTTTATTACCATAATGTTGCTTATTACCAAGCTGATGTTACACATCATATGCGACTGTTAAAGCTTCGTGCAGACCAGCGCGACGCGACAGCGCGCGACGCGACACCGGGTATTGTTATACCGTCAAGTTTTCTTAGAAATTGTATTGTTCGAGTCGCGTTGCGGCGTCGCGTCGCGCTGGTCTGCACGAAGCTTAAGGCTCATTCGTTTTTTTTTGGCACCTACTTTCATAATTTTCAGTTTGTTGTGTTTTTTTAGGAAGTCAGTTGATTTCTTTTTTGTTAAAAATTTTTTAGTTGTGTTATGTACCTACACCACACAAATTCGAATACCTGCTAACCTGCTATGTAAATAACAGTGACAGGAAGTTATTAAGAACTTATAAACTAAAAGTGCGCAACTGTCAAATATTTAGCTGTTTTGATTAATTTGATCGCTTTCACATTTAGGCGATTATAGCAGCGCGACAATCGCGCGACAGAAGCGCGACCGTCGCACAATCAGAATTACTTAAATTTATAACGAAGCGCGGCGGAAGCGTGTATGCGACTTTTATCCATTGACATTGTCGATGTTTTTTCATATCAATACTAGTCAATTGAAGAAAAAATATATGAATGTTGAAATATAATTATAACTTTATAAGTAAACCAAGTTATTATTAGTACCTGCCCCAACAGCAAGCGCACGTGATAATAAGATACATACTACACAATACGCTAGTTTGACACCAAACGATTTAATACTGAAATTGAAATCGATGGATTCCAAATTTAAAATGAAGTGCGCCACACTGATCTAAACTGCGGCGCGCTGCTGTTCTAATGTGAAGGTATCCGTTTCTGCCACACTACTATCGCGCTGCTAACGTCATAATGTGAAAGCGGCTTAATTACTGTATGGAAATTTTATAAGAAATATGGCTAAGTTAAAATATAGATTATGATATGCAATAATAATATCGTAACATCGAATATTTAGTTTTAGATGTAAAAAAAGTATTTGAAACCTTTCCAAATGCCTTTTTTGCTTGCCGCTGTCCCGCGTACCCCTCGTTCACTGCCGCCAGCGCGCGGCGATGTTAAGATGTTCTCAACAGGGTTCCGTATTTCACACGGAACCCTTAGAGGATCACTCGTGTCTGTCTATTCCGTCTCTCACAGTCAATTTGCTCCGAATCTAATGGACCCATTAATTTGAAATTTGGTACACAATTATTTTTGAGTGACCCAAACACGGACGTGTAACGGAAATAAATAAATTTTGAATATGGGGTCACTTTTGGGGGACCAATAAGAAAATTTAAAAAACAAGTTTTGCTAACCGTATCGTGTGACAAATCAAATGAAAGAGCATAAAGTGAAGATTTAAAATAATATTTTTTTTTTATAATTTTAAAGTAGGTAAATACTTTTAAAGATATTTAAGAAAAAATATGAAAATTCCCATTGCCCACATTCAGTATAAACGCTCTTAAAACATCAACCACATAGATAGACGAAGTGCGAAAAATACGTATTATTAAAACTATCTCAACAACGACCCAAGCAAAGTTAATTAAATTTTAGGATCACCGTGCAAGCTTCCTCTACCAAATGAAAAAGTATATTCAAAATTGGTCCACAATTTATGAAAAACAGTACCAGAGACGGACATACAAAAAAATAAACATACGGACAAACATAGAACTTCCCACTTTTTGTAAGTCGGTTAAAATACCTTATCAATCTGGCGTAAGTGTAAGGTATTTATGCTCGTGACTGTATGTATATCTAAATTCTACCTACCATAGGTACACACGGCTACATATCAAGCTATACGTTCCAGTATAAGATGACCTCGCATTGTATAGGATTTCCGTACAATGGGAGGTCAGCATAAACTGGAAATTTATAGCTATTAAGCTATAAATTTCTCAAAAGACTATTACAGACACAAATCTACATGGTCCTCAAATGATCTGACCAAGATTATTTCAGGGTTTTATATACACATTGACATTAATGAATTTTATATATACAATGATATGAATATTTACTTTTTAAAGTATTATATATTTTTAATAATTGTGAATGTGAAGACTATGTGGATCATTCCTCTTTTATTTTATTTTCTCATTTAGTTTTATCATGGTCGGGCAGCTTGAGTAATTTATGCAGCCTACCCAAATGTCCTTTCTTTGGTATTGTTCGTCGAATCGTTGAGCTCCTTAAATTCTGAGTTGAGCTGCACGGTCACTGACAAATGCGTGCACTGTCTGGACAGGTCCACTCAATCTGTGTGGTTCTTTCCTCAAAATCAAAAGACCATTTTTTAGACAATCTACATGATCTTCACATGATCTGACCAAGATTACCTATGTCTGGATTTTAAAAGAGACTGTGACCTCTGAGTTTGTTACGGCCTTTCTTCTCGGAGTAGTCAGATAAGAAACGCCGACCTCATCTGACAAATAACATGATTGACGTGTAAAAGTGTTTTGTACAACCTACTTAAAGAAATAAAAATCATTTATCATCATTGCTCTCCCTTTATTGTTTATAATTTATATATTTTAGTATTAGTTGTAGGTATATTTTAATCTTAATGTTATTTTAATTTTATTTGTAAATTAGTAGCTTAAACATAATAAACTTTATCATTATCAGTGATGTTTCGAGACGATCAATCATCTTGAAAACAATCACGTAGAGTCATGCTTGTACAAATTATTTGGTCAAGCAGCTGTTGTCAAGCTGCCTAAAGTGCACACATGCATGTTTGCAATCACGCCGACGGCGACGCAGCTTGATTCGGCACAGCCGGGCGGCGAAATCGAAACAAGCAAATATTTAAAATGATTGATTCAAGCTACTTCTAATCTACATTCTTGCTTCAGGCTACTTGATCGTCTCTAGTCGGTAACAGTTACAAAGTTCATAACTTGTCGTGAGACATTTCATGATATCACGATTTTAATTGGCGTAATGAAAAAATACGCAAATTTTGTACTGTATGTAACTGTATTCATGTTAGTTCTCTCTAGTTTTTTTTAACAAAGTTGGAACTTGATAAATAATATAAATGGCTGATATTCGAAGACGTTAAAAAAAATATGTTTTAAACGATCATAACCCTTCTTTGGCTATGCCGTAGTCGAGTAAAATATTAAATGTTTTTTTACGGTTTACATCTGGCCACTCTCACCATCTTCTAAATTGCAACACTGGTCGGAACCATGTCAATGTCATATTGTATTGTCATTTAAGACATTTCATTTCATTTCTATCAGAAGTGATCAGGATCACAATAATTATGTTCCTTGGTGATCACAAAATACTTTTTATTACTTAGAGTTTCTGTGCAATGTTCTGATTAGTGTAACAAAATTTTTAATTGCGAGCGGGAATAAATATTTTCGTTAAATAATGAAATCAGTAAATGTATTTAGAAAAATATTTGTGATGGCTATCATTTTAAGTGCTATAGTTTTTGTTTTCTTCTGGAAAAACATGGAAATTGTAAGGTAATTCATTTCATTTTAATTATAGCAATAGCCTGCCGATTCTCACGAATATTATAGTCATAAAAATTAAAGCTAAATAATCATTAGGTATTTTTGTTTTTTTTTTTCTAATAAATTACTTATTAGAACTATGATGGAACTGACCTTGCAATTCCGTTTACCGCAGTACCGACAGTTATAAATTTCAACTTAGAGTATCCAACGGCTTTTCAATAAATGGTTGTAAGCATCAGTGTTATGTATCATTATTTAATTTATTATCTTTGCTATGTTTATTGAACACTATTAAAATCTTCAGTTGCAGTATATCCTACTTCCTACTATCCTATTATATATATATATGTATATATATATATGTATATATATATATATATATTAATATTATAAACGCGAAAGTTTGTGAGGATGGATGGATGTATGGATGAATGGATCTTTGTTACTCTTTCACGCAAAAACTACTGAACGGATTTGGATGAAATTTGGCACACACATAGTTTATAACCTAGAATAACACATAGGATACTTTTTATCCCGATATTCCCACGGGATCGAGACTTACGCGGGTGAAACCGCGGAGCGCTGATAATTATTAATTTTAAAAAAAACTTTTCACCCAACTTGATTGTGTCTTGTCTGCAACATTCTGAATCATAAAACAAAACTATCCATGTTTTCCACAATAAATAGATGATGTCACAAGTATAAGAATAAATTTATTTTGTTCATTGTTACAAAGATGACCTCACAAGTATAACATAATTATTTTATCTGTAACTATATAAACAATCAATTTGTTTGGATAGTGGTTCCCAAACTAGGTTAACAGTAGGTACTTTAGGGACTTTGGGTATGCCTAGCAATAAATTAAACTTTATACCACTGAGGATGTCACTGGCATAGACATTAATTGTGAGGTCCACAGTCTCATTTGTTTTGGATAAAAAATATTGAAATATATTCCTCACTTCACAATGACTTGCTGTGCTAATGGTTTTCTCTTTATCCAAGTTCTTGCAGGGAATGTAATTATAATGCCCTAACAATGAAATATACTTTGGGAAATACTAGGAATGTGAGCTGGCGGTGGTATTTTTATTTCCTTAGACATGCCAATGTCGACCCCACCTCTGCTCAGAAATGAAGAAATCCGCAGGAGAACCAGGGTAACCGACATAGCCCGAAGAATTGCCAAACTTAAGTGGCAATGGGCAGGGCACATTGCTCGCAGAACAGATGGCCGATGGGCCGAAAGGTTCTGGAGTAGCGACCGCGTAGCCGAAGACATAGCGTTGGAAGGTGTCCCACAAGGTGGAGTGATTGTCTTGTGAAGGCCGCTGGAATCCGCTGGGTGTGGAAAGCACAGAACCGGTCGAAGTGGCGGTGCTTGGGGGCGGCCTCTGTCCAGCAGTGGACGTCTTTCGGCTGAAATTATGATGATAATGACACAAAAAATAGATGCAAGCAAAAATGTATTTATTGTTGCAGTGTTAAACAACGTGGAATTAATCTGTAACTGCGGGTTAGAAATTGTTGCGCATTTGCTCAAATAGTTAGTCCACGCGTATAAGTTCACCAACAATATAGTCAACCCTGGGGCCCGCAGTATTTTTTTGGACCAGAGCCCATACAAATTTGGTCATACTCCTTTATTTTTATCTTCAAAAAAGATGAAATGGAGGCTGTAAAAGTTGTCAGTTTTAGACCATTTTTGTATGAGCTCTATCTCAACAACTAAACAAATAAGGAATTTAATATTAAATTCTGTATCTTGTACCTATGTACTGTATGTATATAATTAACAAATAATAAAAACGCCGATTCATAAGGTATTTTATTTAAATATTGGTAATTTTCTGCAACTGCAAAAACAACTTTGTAATTCATAGTATCATTATGAAATACAAATTTATCTTTGCGATTTTTAAAGACGAAAAATTATAATATTATTTGTTTAGTATTTTCATTTATTTGCTAAACGACTCGCACTTGGCCGGTATTTTTTCTGATCCATTACTATAAATTGAGATTATGTGATACTGAGTCAAGCAGTGCTAAAGAGATTTACACGTTAAAAGGAAATGCTAATATTTTACAACTAGATGAGGTTAGCTGATAGTCAACAGATTACTGGGTTGATGAGACTCAACTAACTTGGCAAATGTCAAATAGCTGCATGGCAAATAGTGGCTTAGATTTCCTCAATACTAGACACTATGTTTACACTGTATTCAGTTGCGAGACTGTGCACCTGATGATATTAAAAATGTTACACTTAGAAAAGGGATGAACTACAATTTTGCGACTGCAAACTACCTTCTGTATACAATCTTATGAAATACAAAATACATACAGATGAGGAAGTAGTTCCTCATCTGTATGTATTTTGTATTTCATACATTTTTTAAACAAATGTTCTTGATGAAAAGTAGGGCTAGTTTTAGTAGCCACATATTTGTGTGTATTTCATAACAATCTGTTCAGTGGTTTAGGCGAAAAAGGTAACAGACAGTCTGAGTAACTTTTGCATTTATATCTGATTGTATTGTGTCGTTAAATTCAAATATTCATACAACAGATAATGTACTTTATTGTAATTTAGGTACTAGAATAATAATTTTACACTTATTGTGTTTCTTTGTTCCTAAATAGTAGTTGGAAACCATCGCCATGCCCCTCATGAATGTAGGTAGGACAACAAAGATTTTCTATTGTGTCAGCCCCAGGCATTCAATTTATTCAATTACCCATAACACATTTAAAGTGCTTATGAACAACATTGATCAGTTCAGTTTTACGGTAAAATAGGACTTTCAACTTAGTTAAAACTAGTTTTTTAAATTATAAAAATTCGTCACTACAAAATCTAAGCAGATGTTTTACTTACTTAATTTAAAATTAGTACAATGTATAATCATTTAATTAACCAAGTAAATTAATTTACAATAAAATTGTCTTTAAAATAAATTGTATTCCTACTCATTCCGTGCCACCGAAATTACGGCCTCATATTAAAACAAGGTTTATCTTTGGAAACTGGTTCTAAACCATCGAGCCATTTTTGAATTGACAATTTTAACTGGTTACTTATAATACGGTCAGAAAGGCAAAGCCACGTGACTTACATACAGCTTAAGTATGTAAGTCACGTGGCTAAATAATTGGCAATGTACATGGCATGTGCTCGGTACGGAACCCTAAAACACGCCATTTTCATTTAAGGCTTGGATTTTAACTTTTTAATCGTTACGGTTATTCAGAAGCCTAAAAGTCTGACAGCCAGTCTCACTAAGGGATATCGTGTAACTGGGTTGTGGTCAGGTAGGCAGTTGCTCCATGTAAAACACTGGTATTCAGCTGTATCCGGTTAGACTGAAAGTCGACCCCAATATAGTTGGGAAAAGGCAGGTAGAATGATTTAATTTTTTTTTTATTATTATTTTTCATGTTCTGTGGAAATAAAAAGATTCAATGCTGTGACAGAAAAATTTAGTGGCACACTTTGGGTACAGAATACTGAAAAGATAAGGTAATAATAAAGTAACAGAAAATCATCTTTACAGATTGTTGGTATTGGTTGGTATGGTATTAAAATCATCTTTACATATTGATGCGAATTACGACGCAATGTATGTTATTTAGTGCAAGCATATTTCCCCAAATTTTTATTTTTCTGTTTGTGACCACCGCATTAGTGTGATAACTTTTTAGCGAGAAAATCATAAGAAGCTTCGGCATGCATTGCTTTGTCACGATAGACGCAGATGCGGCCACAGGCTCGTCTTTTTTTTTTGTTTTCAACGTTGGATTTGTGTCCATTTATCCATTGACTTAGTAACAAAACTTCATCAGTCAAGTCAATCATAGTAATATTTTCCGTAGATTATGGCACCATATTCTTTGTTTTTATATATATTTTTAGATGCTTCATTGCAGTCTGGATGACCAATATGACCGATGATATGACATGATATTTTTTATTTTTATTGCTTAGTAAATCTGTGACTAACATCATCCATGTTCGGTTTTTGAGGAATTTTAACCGAAGTTTGTGCTCAGACGAATCAATAAGTGGTTGAACGTCATAGCGTTTCTAAGCACTCAGTTATGAAAAATATTAGCTCCAATTTATAATTGTCGAATCAATACACATTGTGAATTTATCTGAGGGCCTCAGAAACTGGGTATAGTTAATTCATCTGTATTGTAAAATATGGATTAAAACCAATTTACTGGTTCGGCTGGATCAGATCAATACAGTACACATACTTTGTTGCAGAATATACCTTAAAGATTACAGATATAAATGTCAAAATTTTACGTAGGGTGACACAATGGGCGGTCTTATCGACAATCTTTTTCGTGATCTTTTAAAGAAAAAAGATTTTCTTTAAAAGATGGGGATTAAAGGAAGAAGGGAAGGCAATACTGCAGGTAGTCTGTGGTGTACAATTTACATGAAAAATAAATACGTACCACAAAGCATATACTTATACAACGTGTTCCTTTTGATATCCCATAACTCTAGGGTATTAATGAGACCATGTCAAAGAATAAACTGGCATGTGAAATATTATTCATTTTTTTTTTTTCGTTTTCCTTTTTCTTTCAAATTAATTCGACAAAGTCACGATTACTTATGGAAAAGACCCTTACGGGAAATCTAAAAAAAAATAAAAAAACTTAAATTATTTTTTTATTTTTTTATAATATATTTATGTCCATAAAAAAATTACAATGTCGCATTTTCTTAGCTTTAAATATGAATGAAAATGATTTACTCGTACTTATCAATGAAACTTAAATATACACATCAAGAGTAGCTAATGCTATGTTATCTTCGAAACTATGCATTTTTAGAACAGAACTTTTTGTATTATTTTTACTTAATGCATAAAGCATAACCTTACGAGTTATGGTACATCAAAAGGAACTCGTCGTATACAAACAGACAGACACACTGCAGAATGGCTGACTGTACAGGCAGACTGTACAAATATTTACGCAACATCAACTGTAATTTAGGAAGTTGGTGCTCACTCTTGCTCTAATGAAAAAGCTCAGCGGGTTAATTGCGTA
Organism: Agrochola circellaris; assembly: GCA_914767755.1. NCBI lineage: Eukaryota > Metazoa > Arthropoda > Insecta > Lepidoptera > Noctuidae > Agrochola > Agrochola circellaris. The sequence goes on along the minus strand of OU611840.1, from coordinate 18,043,489 downwards.
ACGCACTAACCCATCATTCATAGCCCGACTTTACCCACTGCTGAGCATAGGCCTCTGTTTTCTTGTGCTAATCCCCACGCTCCTGTGTCAGCCTCTTCCAGGTTCTTCCAACGATGGTAACAATATCTTCCGCCCATGGTCTAAAAAAACAAGGTCTGGCATTCCGGGAGTGACACGTGCTTACTTCACTATCCAGTTGCCACTTTATTGCATCAAAACACGAATTAAGAAATGATTTTCAGGCACCATTCTGTAAAAAAATATAAACAAAGCCTTTAAATTGTCGTTTCGTTTGTCTAATAAAACGAAACAATTCAATATAAACATATACCAACGTACTTGTTAATTAAAAACTCATTGTTTTATCGGATTCGCACAGGTGGTAAATGTGGTTGGGGAGTTATTATTACACACTACTGGTAACACAGATATGATGACGTAGACTTGTGTTACCCACGTGACCAATGTGTCTCGGAATGTTATACCTGGTGAAGTATATTATTATACCATGTCGCCCATCTCACCGCCGCGCCGGGACGACCGACACTTCGTTTTCCAGTCCTTGGTCACCAATCGGCCACTGCCCTAGGGTTCCTGTAAATGACGCCGGAGCCGCATCGGCGGCGCCGCGGCCGGACCGCATGTTTGTGGTATACGAATGAATATCGCCCATGCGCCGCGACGACGCGTCGCCGCGTAGTTTTTACACTCATTCTGAGATGTTATAGTTTTATTTTATCTTGCGGTCCTGCGCCAGCGCCTGCGGAAGCCTTAGTCCACCTGTCATAACAGTGTCCTGCCCAACTCCACGAAAACCTTCATACGTCTTCGGATTTCCACGTTTGGGACTCAGTCTATAAGCCTTATGCCAAGCATGGAACGCTCCATGGCTCTCTGTGCAACCCTCACCCCCTACACAGCCTCCAGCGTGAGAGTCAACGTCTCAGCAGTCAGCACCGTACGTCATGGTGGGCAGAACACACTGGTTATAGAAACATTGTGGAATTTAGGCCGATTCTTCCCAAACTGTATTCTTGTCGATATCTCTGTATGTTGATGCTCTTTGCAAAATGAAAGAATATGGCCAAGCTAGACATACTGGTCAACCCATCTTCAACATTTCATTTCCGACTTTAACAAAAGGATTTGAATTGTTGAAGATGTTTGCCATACTATAAGATTAGATACTTACAATATATTCTACATACACGGATTGTTTAACACTCGTTACAATTATTGTATAAAATTAAAATATAAATAAATACATAGATATGTTCCAGAAACACTGAACTTCCAATAAAAAACGCGTCTATTTAATACCTTTTCATTGAGTAAATAACCTTTGTCATTTATGTATGAAACAGCACATTTTTTTTCTGATATTTCAAAGTTAGTCCCACTGGAAAAGTAGTTTATATAAATGAGTGCTTTCACCCCTTGAACATTTTCCAATTACTTCAAAGTCAACATGTATATTAATTAATTAAATACTAGCAGTTACCCGCGGATTCACGCGCATCCTTTTTTTTTGTTGTTTTTTGGCTGGGAAATTATCAAATAACTTCTCCCACTCTGGGCGGAGCGGGAGGGCGTGTCAGACTCTTACTGACTAAAACCCACCCGTGTTCCTTCACTTGCCTGTATGTTGTCAGGGGCGACGGTATCCCTTTCAGACTTTCCCGCGACCCCGGCAGGCATCGGTCCTAGCGGACCCCGTCAGTTGTGCTGACATCTCTTTGAGAAGTAATGTATCCGGAAAAACAAACAAAAGTATCTTGTATATTGTTCCGGGACATATTCGACTTGTGTGCCTATTTTTTTCCAAATCTATACAACCAATTTTGTAAAAAAACATTCAAACTTTTTTTGCCTCTGTCTTGTAGTTATTTCATTTTTTTTTTTCAATAGATCTGGGGAGGTACCAGGTATACCTCTGAAAGTAAAGAACAAATTGTGCTACGTAAACTTCAAAGATGAGAGGAGCCATGTGAACAAGACGACTGATTTGAAGATGATATACTTTGTTACACCCACATACCCCCGGCCAGAGCAAGTGCCGGAATTAACGCGGCTTGCACACACACTGATGCACGTCCCCCGCCTACACTGGATCATAGCTGATGACCAGCCGGGCTGCTCGGATATAGTTTATGATATACTAAGGTAAGATTGATAGAATACTCTCTATTAAGACGCTGAGCACACGATAAACAATTTCTCCGCGACGATGGAACGAAGACCGCGCACTGATGCTTGCCGGATCTCGATCTCTCTCGCGATCATTCTCATACAAAATGACCGCCGTCTGCTGAGCGCTTAAGTGGATTAATATTTAATTACTTTCTATTTTTCACGCTCTAGTAAAGATTTTCTGAATGATGGAATGGAAGGAAAAATTGCGAAAAAAGAACCCGCGCTATCTGCGCGGGTTCTCATGAGAACCAGCTGCTTCTTCAAGCATCTGCGTGCAAGGTCGGGTCTCGGTGTGAACTGACCCTTATGGGCAATGATTACATACTAATTACCAGTAATCGGAATTAGGTTTGGGGCTTAATAACGCGGAACAAAATCTCGGATTTTGTTATAGGTAAATTGTATTTTGATACAGACAAAGTTCTTTTACTTTCCCGGTTCCAAATGCCAAGCTGAAAGAAGAAAAGAAAAAAGTTGAAAGATCGTCAAGACACAAACATACAAGTACCTAGTCACAGCCAAAATATGTTCCTCACATTTTTGTCAGCTCGTTGCTCGATAAAAATTACTTTATTCGACTTAGCACTATACATTGCGCCGTAATATCAATACCGCAGAGTGACCCTGACCCAGTTCGAATTAAAAATGTGACACTGAAAGACTATGCTACGACATTAAATTGAAAAATATATTTATATTTCATAAAATGGCCAGGCCATTGACAAGTTTTTCGGTTTATAAACCTAAAAACTTGTTTGATATTTTGATCTTTTTTATGGAGTAATTAAATATAGTTTTCTAAGCAACAGTATCTTCAGTATCATAGCTTCAAAACGTATTAGGTGCCCTGATTTGAAAAAGGAAAAAAAACAAAAAATTGACGAAGATACAAAAGACTTGACTGTACACCAAATCCATTATTATTCTTACATAAAGTTTGATCACATTCTAGGCGTTCAGGTCTACCCTACACACACATATCAAGCCCAAAGCCGTATATCTACAAAGAAAGTAATTTCCCTCGTGGAGTGTCGAACAGACGAGCATCACTGGAGTGGCTCAGAGAAAACGTACACGAAGGAGTCCTATACTTCGGCGATGATGACAACACCGTTGACCTGCAACTCTTCGATGAGATAAGGAATACCAAGAAAGTGTCCATGTTCCCAGTTGGTCTCATCGGAAGTTATGGAGTGTCCACACCGATCGTCAAAGACGGAAAGGTACTCAAATTTTATTTTGCTATTTGTGAAGGGTGTAGCTGTGCTCATACATTGTATATCGATGCCTTACGGGCGAAAAAGGATAACCGCCTCTTTTCAAATTTTACAGGGGAGTGATTTAAAGTTCAAAATAAACGAAAAAAATCATAAAAAGTCACTCCCCCTGTAAAATTTTAAAAGAGGCGGTTATCCTTTTTCGCCCGCAAGGCATCGATACATGTATTATTTTGGTTAATTTATTTCAAGAAACTGCTAAACGTGGGGTTGTCGAGCAAATTGTTAGAGCGTTTTTAGTGTCATGCAGGTTTGCTCTCGCATATGGGATTGACCTGAATGCGTAAATAACAACCAGTGGCAGCTCAGTGTCAGTGTTGTATCCAGTTAACAGCAATTAGCTTCTTAATACCATGTCGAGTGGTATACTATCAAAAGCCGCCGTGCCTTTCACAAAAGTTCCACTAACTAATTGGAAAACTGCAACCCGTATTTTCATGATGACTATTAAATTGAATTGGGTGTACACTAGAAACAGCTGGCGTACTATGGGTATTACAGCCATATTAAACTATCATAGAAATATGATCAGAGATGTATGAGTAATTTTCTTATGAACAACCTATGAACGGTAAAATATCTACATATATATGATCATAGATAAGGAATCCTATTTGATAGCAAGCGTACAAATATGATCATATCCGTCTCACCTCAAAAATTGCTAAATCAAACACGGCTAAATCGTTATCCATCTTGATTAAGTATGACGTGTATAAGATAAGTGCAATAATATGTAAAAATGAAGCACAGCATCATTTAACTATGATCATAAAATATGAAAAAAAAAAAAACAATACTCTTTTTATGCAAAACAAAACAAATAACGAAGTACATAACTATTGACATAAAATATGCTCTTATCAAAGCTGGTTGCTTCTACCAAACGCCGATTATCTTCTCTTTTTCAAATTCGCGAATTCAAATTTGGAACAATTGATACTGAAATGGTGGCGGCCAGTATGTCAGATTTAAAACTGCATAAAAAACTTCTTTGACAAATAAATTAATAATATTTTTTTTATGCCTATGCCTACTATAAAAATGCACGGTGTCATTCGATTTAAGGCTCGTTCAGACCAGCGCGACGCGACGGCGCGACGCGACACGAACAATACAGTTTCTAAGAAAACTTCACGGTATAACAATAACCGTTGTCGCGTCGCGCTAGTCTGCACAAAGCTTTAGGAGTCCGGGGTGTATGTTTGTTTAAATAAATAATCCTAAAAATAAATCATTTTCATCAAACGAAACAAACAGCGTGATAATTGCTACGTAATAAACCGCCCTTGATAATAGTGGATAATTTAGTTTACCGACCAGTAAAAGCAGCTACGGCGCGCGCGCGACTGTGATACGTAAAAAGTATTGCAATGTTGTTAATTTTTGAGATAAGATAAGATATTTTATTTGCGTAAAACATGGTATACAATGTGTTATTGGAAAATATAGATCAAACATGTTTTGCTTAAGACTAAAGCGTGGAAACTTACTTACTAAAAATACATAATGAAATTGAAATATTATATAGATTTCATATGAAAAAAATCATGAATATCATAGAAATTATTATTATTAAGCCATTTATATAATTGGGTTTTAAATAACGTACAATTTAATGTCTTAAACATTTTTGGTAATTTATTATAGAGATGTACACACGTAGCCAGAGGGTTTTTATTATATTTCACTGATCGAGGCAGTACATCCAGTACAAGTCTTCGAAAGCTTATTTCCTCCGCTGTTTTAAATAGTTCTTTGTGTTTTTGAACGAACATGCATGCTTCATAATATATAATGAAGGTAACGGTGGCAAACCAAGCTCTTTAAATATAGGTTGACATGATCCGTCCGATGGAACCTCGTATAGAGCTCGTAAACATTTTTTCTGGGCGACAAATTCTCTATTGTGGTCAGTACTATTTCCCCACATCATAAGTCGATACCGTAGCGACGACTTAACATTTGTGATTACAAATAGATATACTTAATTAAAATACAAAACAAAGGACACAACTGTCTTTTGTTTTGTATTTTCGTTATTTGCCACCGACTTCCGAAATTTAATTTATTTTTGACTTTGTTGTTTTTTTTTTTTGGAGTTGATAGTTTTTTTTTTTAATTCTTACAATTTACAGATTACTGACATATAACTAATAGCCCTGTATATAAACATCCGAATTGATAACCTCCTCCTTTTGGAAGTCGGTTAAAAAAAAGTGCCAGTAGAATGTTAATTGTTATATATTTTTTTATTAATTAATTAAATCTAATGTGATAACCTAATTGCCACTCTACACCATTTTACACAATTTTTGCTGATGATAAAAACTTAGGTTATTCTATACATATTTTAAATAACTAGGTAGGTAGGTATATACCTACTTATTTAAAATACGCAAATATAGCCTTGTAATCATTATCAAGGCTTGTGGATGCAAAGTGACACTATAGGCTCAATTTACATCGCCACAGAACGGAATGGAAGCTAGTTTTTGTAACGATATTGAACATACCAAAATGAACTTTATGTCAAGTGTGTAATGTACAAACTAGATACGAGCTTGAACTTCGGGAATTACCGAGAATGCGAGAGAATTCTCCATAAAACGCGCCACCTGTTATTTGGCTCGTATGTAGTTTGTAACGTACAAACTACATACGCCATTGGCATAAAGTTCATTATGGTTTGTACAAAACAAAAATCGCTTACATGCCGTTCCGCGGCAATGTAAATTGAGCCATAGAGTATTAGAGTAAGTTTAATTGAAATAACTGAAAATTTCAGACACCCCATCATCATGTTCACCATACACCCAATCAGATTTTTATTGAATTATATTGGAACTAACTGCGCCCCGCGGGTTCACCCGCATAAGTCTCGATTCCGGAGGAATATAGGGATAAAAAGTATCATATGTCCTAACCCAGGCCATGGTCTACCCATGTGCCAAATTTCATCCAAATCGGTTCAGCCGTTTTAACGTGAAAGCGTAACAAACAAACCCAGTTTCGCATTTATAATATGAAGGGTACGGGGGAATAATGATGGACGTAATTTTTTCGGGTTTGGCAACATTTGAAAGTCCATCGAAAATATCGTTTCTTGTCAGAATAAACGCAAAAAACACTACTTGTCACCAACTAATTAACCCTTAAATATTGAGGCACAGGCTAAAAACGAATGTTTCTGTAATACCGGTGAAAAATGATTGATGTCAGTAAAAAATGATGATGGTGAGCGCAGATAATATTATGAATTGTCAGTTTGTGACAGTTTGTGTATATTATCATAATATTCTGCCAAAACGGCCGTTTTAAGCCCGCTCATCTACTTTCAAAACATACGTTGTTTTTGACGATTAAAAGTATTTTGTAAACTATTTTATAGAAGTAAATATCATTTATCATATATAGACACAGACTATTAAGAGATAGAGATACATTTTGTACTGTGTTCGCATTTTAGTTTCCAAACATGTAAACAAATATGAGTATACGCTACAACTTCTAACATTTGTATGATTTTTTCAATAGTACTAGTCATTTTTGAATCACATTAATATACGCAGGCATATAGTTGATCGTTTTAGTGGAAATAACATCAATTGGAAACTTGTAATATTAGCTAATTCTCATTTTATGAAATTCCAGGTGGTCGCATTCTTCGACTCCTGGCCGGGCTCCCGAAAATTCCCCGTGGATATGGCTGGCTTCGCCGTCAACATTGAGTTCTTGAAGGCCTCCGCCTCCATGCCATACATCGCGGGACACGAAGAAGACAGGTTCTTAGTAAGCCTTGGATTAAAACTAGACGAAATAGAACCTCTTGCTGCCAATTGCTCAAAGGTGCTAGTCTGGCATACGAAAACTGCAAAATATAAGAAGCCATCTCTAAAAATTAATCTAGAGAAATTCGATAACTTCCCCAAGTATGAAAACTTTGTCAGTTTACTTAAAGAAACGTCTAGGCTAGGCATGGCGTTCCTCAGTTCAAATAATGGAACAAAGACATACGTAATACGCAATCGTAAGCAATATGAAACCTCGGGTGGTCTACTGTAGGTACTTATCTGGAGGGCAAATCAGTTTGCATAAGATTAAGTTTTTCCCAAATTAGTGCGTACACTTTTTTGGAAAAGGTCTCAATTTTTAGTCGACCTTTTAATTGCGATACCACTTTTGACAACAATTACCAGTTAATTGAAGATTTACTAAGTTTGAAATTAGAGTGCGCGCCACGAAAGAAGGTCTGCGGAAAATTGTGGAACTATTTTTTTTTAATACAACGTTTTGCAATGACATAGACACTAGCGCCACGTCACATGGATTTCAGTGGTGGCTCGGACTCTAACTGTCACATAGACAAATAGTCTTGTGAAATTCAACTTTAGGGTGGCAAAGCAATTACGAGGACGACTATACGTGATTTTATATTGCAATCTTATGAGCGTTTATTCTGAAAGTTGGCAACGTCGTAAATAGCTGTCAAATATTTACCTGTTTTGATTAATTTGGAAATAATACTGTATGGAAATAAGAAATGTGGCTAACTAAGTTACTAGAATATTGATTATGATATGCAATAATTAATATTGTAATACCGAATATTTCGTTTTAGGCGTAAAAAAAGCATTTGGAAAGTTTCAAAATGCTTTTTTTACGCCTAAAACGGGTACAACATCAAATTCAATGTTACAGTTGCATAACATAATCAATATTCTAGTAACTTAGCCACATTTCTTATTTCCATACAGTATTATTTCCAAATTAATCAAAACAGGTAAATATTTGACAGCTATTTACGACGTTGCCAACTTTCAGAATAAACGCTCTTAATGCGTTAGTTACCTAACCCAAATTGCAAAAAAGGCGTACGTACCGTAGCAGTTCAGAAAACGAGAAAATATAAAAATAATATTATGCTCAGGATACATTATATTTTTCCGAATCCAAACATTTTCATCTAAAGAGCAGAAAAGAAATTAAGAAACGATATTTGTATCTGTTTATCTTTTAAACTGTGCCGCGAAATTATATCAAATCGTAGTAGTAGGTACATGCTCAAGTTGTTGTAATTATCTATTTATTTTGTCCTCGCTTATTGAGAGACAGACATGAGAAAAATATAAGGGTTCCGTTTTTGCCATTTGACTACAGAACCCTAAAAGTATTTTTTAATTGATAATGTCAGTTTCGAATACTACCTACCCCATACCCTCTAATAGTCAGAGGGGCGGGAACTTGATCTATATCGTTCGGTTCTGTAATCCCGATCGTATTTTATGTGTTCTTGCACTGTGCCATAGGCCACAGACTCGAAAGAGAGGGCTCGAAGTAATTTTAGATAGTAAATAACTACGATAAGATGTCAAAAGAAAAAGGTTAAACCATGGATTGATTCCACCTTGGTCGGCCAAAACCGTATTGCCATATTATCGATTTAAGACCTGATTTATTAATTTTTAGGAACAAGTATGGTCTAATACGTACCAATATAAAAAAAAAAACATTAAACGCTTACTTTTTCTATAAACTATTTTCCACATTATACAAATATCTGTGAACATGAAGTCAACTAAACAAACGTTTACTCCGAATCGACCTATGCGTGGTGCAGCTAAACATCATAGCCCAGTGAAGCGATAGATAATAATTGTTGTAACCCACATTTTGCCTTAAGGCTGAAGCAAACACATTACATAACATATCATCACCCCTGTTATCCCCGAAGGGTTAGGCAAAGCTGTACTTATTCTGCCCTGCTAAGCCAAAAGACGCTATCTCAGAGATACAACCCTTTTAGTTTTGTTTATACCATTCAATAGCTATAACAATTTCGCATCTAACTGTAAAGCCAAATATCGCTATCTAACTTAAAACATAAAGAAAAACACTCAGATGTTTTTTATTTCCATATGTTTCCTTAAATTGCAATTAACAAAAAGTCAATTTTCTCAAAACTTACTCCGATTGGGATAGCGCCTTTCGGCTTAGCAGGGCAGTATAGTACACCCACATTTCGCCAGTTATGTTTAAGTCCCATCACATCATGCTTAGCAGTAGCGCTTAAGCTTGCGACTACTAGACCAACGGCAATTAATAACTCGTTTTACGCTATGTCGTATTGACTGAAAACGAAAACAATCATCACAAAATGAACTAGATACTAGGAAAATAGAAACATAGGTACTTGGATACTTTCCAAATCTCGTGTCTCTTTCTAGTAGTATTCGTTCCCCGGAATAGACTCGGCTACCACAATCACCGAAAACCGGACCTGGCAACATATAACACGCGTACACTCTGAACCGGCGAGAACATCACCGAACTCGAGGAAGAATTGAGCAGGTTAGGGATGCGGTATATATTTTCTGCTCTTCTTTTCATAATATGTTTATCCTGAAGTAAACATTATTTTCTTTTGTATTCTGAACTGCTACGGTTTGTGAACAAAAAATAGATTCAATATATCGTAAATTGGTACAATAACATATGGTTGTGTTATCAAAATTTTAATCGATGATCTCATAAAAATAGATGATCACTACAGAACCTTAGGGCCTAGACAACGTGACATTCTATCAGCGATGACAATGATGGACAAGTAAAAAAAATGTACAGAAATGACACAAGCTATCGAAAACCTTATGTCAAACATGTTCTTTTTAGTTTTTGTAATGTTTTAATTCAAGTAGAAATGGCATGGTATTTTTTTACCAAACATTTTTATATATAGACCAAAACCCTAATTACGTAATACACGATCAATCAGAATCTGAATCGTTTTGAAACAGATTGCTAATTCATTGCTTCGTAAGTTCGAAAAAAGAATCTGCTCAACAACGTAAATAACACAATGAATGTTGTTGACCTGTCAAATTGAAACAGATTAGTCGGAATTGTCAACGAAAATGTGTTGCGTAATTAGATAGCAGGCAAATGTATTATTTGTAGACACTCAAAAATCGTATTCGAGAAAATCTTAAACAGTTTGACAGCGCTTGTCACTTGTCTGGCACTCTAGGCGTTCTGGATAGCTGTATGCTTCAGTTCAGGCGAAGGAAATCTCAAACTAATTTATATATATAGTCTGTTCCAAAAGTATGTGATGAAAGTGCAAACAAACAGATCAGCAAACGTACCTGTGAATGCCAATTTGCAGTGCCACTTACAAATTTAGTGCTCTGTTTTGAATATATAAACCCAAAATTCTAATTATAAACCACTTTAAAGGTTTGACAATAGAGCTTAAGTTTATAACCTCAATTATCGTCAATGAGTATTTAATTCCAATTTAATAATGTTATTCAAACAATAATTGTTGGAAAAGGTTGTGAGAAATAAAGTTGAAACCTTATAAACAGATGAATGTGTTACTTATTTCCCTTTAGTGATTGATTGCGAAAGAATTTAACCTGAACACGGTTTGTTTGCACTTTCATCAAATACTTTGGGAACAGACATTAATACTACTCAAAAACAGTTATAACTGGCCTAGATCTGACACTTATTTACTATGTAAGAGATTTGACCTCAAAAAACGGGATAATGCAATAACTCGCAGGTCATTTATTGTTAAGGCGAAAGCGCCAGGGTTACCCACGGAATTCAAATTTCGTACGTTTTTGCAATTTGCTGGCCATATCAGGTTGTTTTTTGACCAAAATATGATTCGCGACCGTAACAAATATGTATTTACAGAATTATAATAATAATACTAATTATATACTAATATATTTTTTTTAAGAAATATTTAAAAATGTATTTTATATGTCCAAAATTAAAATAAACGAAATACTAATTAAAAAATACAATAGACGACGTATATTTAGTAACTTAATCCGCGTAACTGTTCTTAAAGAGTCATAAAGAACCCTGTAAGAAATCGACACGTGTTTCACCTCTCAACGAGGCATCCTCAGGAAGGCGATTGACTTGTTGCGAACTCGGTCCCGACGTGTGGACACGTCAAGCGTCGAGCGCAAATAATTATCATCATCAATACAACTGTCTAAGTTAGAATTTACCTCCAATGTCATGATTTCGTGTGATAGTCATTCAACAGGGTAAATTTGAACTTACAGAGTTGTATTAATGATTTAAATGCCTGTAATACATCTAAGTTACGGTCGCGAATCTTATTTTGATCGACATAGACACTGACCTGCAAATTGCGAAAAATGCAAGAAAATTTGCATTTCGCGGGCAACCTTAGCGCATCCCCCTTAAGTACTAGTATTACGACGACCAATCTCAAAAGGTAGCTTATGTCGAGACAGATTTGTGTTACCGTAATCTGACCAATAAACTGCACTTATATCTCATTGGCATATTTAAATGGGAATGTAAATAACACGTTCTTTACAATGTTTGTTGCAAATCTAGTAGTGGTCTACATAATAATTCGTGATTAATAAATTAGCTAAATACATGAACAAAGTAAGAATTAAATATAAAAATCATACAATTAAGTGTAGGGTTAAAATCCAGTGTGATCATAGATAGAAAAATAAATTATTCATAATTAGGTCAAGCGAAAGATTTTTCACAAGGTTTTAGATTTTAATCCAGTAATAAGAAATACGGTGTTTTTCGTCGATTATTTTATTTTACATTGTTTTAGTATTAGATTTTTTCATAGATGTGCAACAGTATAATTTTACATTATATGTAAATATTCAATCGGTGTCAAAAACTATTTGTAATCCAGTTAGTTGTCTTCTTACATTACCATCGCGTGCTAATAATTGTTATTTTACATGAAACAAAAACTTTACCTTCTATAGTATAGAACACTCAGTCAGAGTACGTATTTCGTTAATTAAATATTTGGTTATTAACGTTAACAATAAAGTTTTTTGTAATTTTAATAATAATGGAACTAATAATACAAATTGTATTAAATATATTTGAACAAAACAGAGCAATATAATGTGTATAATTTAGTCTATTTTATAAGATGAACTCTTTTTTGTGTAAAAGAGAAGAAAAAGCTACTTAACTTACATTCGTAGTGCGAGTTAAGGGATCGCGCTCACTGGACGGCCATGACCGCACTAGAAGGCCGCGACCGCGACCGCGACCAGGTAAACGAATAGAATAGAACCAATCGCGCATTTGGTCGCAACGGCAAATTAGCCGTACACCATACAATACCACTAGACTAGACGGCCACGACTGGCCGGAGTCGTGGCCGTCTAGTGCGCGAGATCCCTTGTTCGCACTACGAATGACATAAAGAAAGCTGACGGCTTCGAAGGCGGTCCGTCGATTTGCCGCTAAAAAAGTTTATTTGTAGGTACTTTGTGTGCGTGACGATTTCGTGGTCTGTGGCAAAAACCGAAACAGGTTTCAGGCAAAAATGCAAGCTATAGATATACTTGTACGTACATACGTAAGCTTATTTTATAATATTGAATTTTCTCGTTTCATAATTCGTTGTTCTTTTGTAGCGAACTTAATTCTATTGGCATGTTATTTTAATGTTTCTTCAGATGCTGTGCGTTCCTTGCTTGCTTTATAGACTTTGTGATAAATAGTGTTGCAATACATACTTAAATCTATTTTATTTAATTTTATATTATGCTTATGTCAGTGACTTCGTTTGCTGTGTAGTATCAAACCAAGAGGTTTAACTATAATGGTCTACTAATTGATAGTGAAACAACACCAAAGGCAACTAATAATCACAGAAAGAAAATTGAAAAAAAACTGCACGAACAAAAAAAAAAATACATAAAATACACAGATAAAAAATTGCAAAAACCCTCGTATTCAACTCAGGTTTATTTATAATAAGTGTTACAATCAGACTTTACATAGAGTCCGCGCCACCACTGCAGTCTGGCGGAATATTGTGGAACTAATTTTTTTTAAAGCAATTTGTTACCATGACATAGATACTAGCGCCTCGTCTATCGGTGGTGTCGTGGACTGTACACCAAGCTTTGAGCCTGGGCTTTATTAAGTCAAAGTCAAATAATTTATTCCAAGTAACTTTAATAACAGGCACTTATAGACGTCAAAATTTACAAGAAAATTGATTTTGAATTTGTTTCTAATTGCCTTCCAAAAGGTAGTTTCGTATGGAGAAGAATGGGCAGGAAAATCCATAGTTACTCTTTTAAAATGAATAAGAAAATTAATCTTTCTAACAACCAGTTGCAGAAACGAACTTAACCTTTAAAGCTGTCATTTAATACAAATCTTCCATTAACCTCTTGCAGATTGCAACATTCGACTCGATTTTAAGAGGGCGCCTAAAGGTCCACTAGCGCCACTCTTTAAAAAAAATATTATCTCGTGACTGAGAAGGAATTATGAATAACGGCTAGACAAGACCCTCGGTAAGTGTTTCTAGAATTTTCTAATACCTTTTATAAAGTTTCATATTGAGACACGAAGCAACAAAATACGATCTAAAGAAAAGCGGCCACATTCCTCTAGATCGTATTTTGTTGCTCCGTGTCTCAATATGAAACTTTATAAAAGGTATTAGAAAATTCTAGACACACTTACCGAGGGTCCTGTCTAGCCGTTATTCATAATTCCTTCTCAGTCACGAGATAATATTTTTTTTAAAGAGTGGCGCTAGTGGACCTTTAGGCGCCCTCTTAATGTTTTTTTTTTTTGATGAAATTAATGATATCATTAGCGTTGATGATCCATTACGTAATGAGGCATTATTGTTTGTCTTTGTGCAACTGGCAGCTGTTTTATTGCAGCCAGATTTTTGCAATTTGAACACATGTTGTTATTTAAATAACATTAATTGATCTACGCATAATATTATGATACTCATTATATTTGCACACACTACCTCATCCTACCAAAAGATACGCATATATAACTAACCGTATCATACTGCTAACCAATCATGGTTTCCTCAAGTAGAACAGTCAATAGCTGGAATTCTCTTCAATAATTATGTACTATAAGCATGCGTTGTGAAAATTTAACGCTTATAACTTGTTTGCGAAACTTCATAGACTTTATAGGTAGCGACTAAAGATCTCAAGAATAGTGATTGACCTAATATTCGGCCAAGCTCTTGGTCAAAGCGCCGAATATTCGGTCAAGCTCTTGGTCAAAGCGCCGAATATTCGGCCAAGCTCTTGGTCAAAGGGCCGAATATTCGGCCAAGCTCTTGGTCAAAGCGCCGAATATTCGGCCAAACTCTTGGTCAAAGCGCCGAATATTCGGCGTTTCGGCCAAGCTCTCGGCCAAAGCGAATATTCGGTGTATGATATTTTTTTAAGATTCTGGTTTATAATTTACTAGCTTCTGCCCGTGATTTTGTGAAATTTTGGCGCCCGAACCATTGCCCGCCCACGCTATTACTTCGATTTTCTTAGCGTTCATTCTGACTGTTCTTTTTGCTCGGCTCCTAAGGGTCGCAGCGTGATGTTACATACCCTATCTTCCTTCCTTAGCATACCTTCCTCAAGAATTGGGCTATCCAATGCAAAAATAATTAACATACAAACAAACAAATTTTACCTCTTTATAATATTAGAAGGAAAATAATGAAAATACGTTTATTCGCGATAAACATGACGCAAAGAAAGAACAAGTTGGGGGAAAATATGCGTCACATCCACGCAAAACGGCCGTCGCTCAGCATAATGCTGCGTCCCTATGCGAGACTGAGCCCCAGCGCTGATTATCAGCGACAGTAGCTATAGATTGCAACACATTGAGTTTTACTATTTATACCCAGTAATTTTTCGAATGCTATCATGAATAAAAACATGTGAATTGTCGTAGAAACCATGAGGTCTGTGAAGTTACAAAGTAATTTTAAAAAAAGTTGTAAAATATATAGGCCTATATTTATTCGTTTTTGGTGTTAATATAATAATTGTATTGCAGCACAGTGTACTATTGTATTAAGCTGTAAACCATTTTTTGTTTTTATTCTTAGTAGTTACCAAGTGTAACGCACTTAGGCCCGTATTACAGAACCTCGCTCAATACTCAAGCTCTACTTAAAACTAGTTTCAACCAATCAAAAGGCTTTAAACGAGTTTTAAGTAATGCTTGAGTTCTGTAATACGGGCCTTAGTGTGTACTTGTGTAAGTTTTGGTTCGTGAATGTGATCCTTGCTTTATTTTAACACGTTCCGTCACCATATCGGCTGCGGTCGTAAAATGATATTTGAAATGACAGTACGGTGACAGCAGTATATTTTTTAACTGTACTTTATATCAAGCACTGCTTTACCTTAGTCTAAGACCTATAAAGCGTACTTAGACTGTACTCCAGCTAAGTATGGTCAACGTTTCATATAAACCTTATTCTTATGAGCATAACGTGTATATTTGTATACGCGAATGTGATCAAGTTTCATACTAATATGAACATTAATCAAATTATCGTAAGGTTCATATTCGTATGAAACGCGTACTCAAAATCAAAATAAATGCGAGCTTGAGTAAGTTCTAAGTACATACGTTTTATAGGTCTCATACTTGTGTAAACTGGACCGTACTTGGACGTTACAATAAGTCCACGTTCAAAATATCGCGGCGATTTTCTTTCGTGCACTGGATTTTCAACACTCTGCTTAGTGCCGAGAGTAGAAAATCCAACAGTGTGCTTTTTCAACGCGCTGGGACAAGAGTGCGTCCGAGCGCTTTGGATTCTCAACGCTCGGGTCACCACCGAAAGTTGAAAATCCAATGCGCGTGATAAAATTCCGCGATATATTTACATCCATGCGAACGTGGGCTAACGGTATATCATGATTTTATGTCAATTTTCACTTTCTCAAGCACGTGCACTGGAACGTGTTAAAATGCTTACAAATTATATTATAATATTATTTAGTCAAGAACAACTGTTTTCTTTATATTTTATAATCTTATTAAGGCGCTTACTATACCAAAAAGGCAGACTAATTTAATTTAAATTTAATATTTTATAAGTTCTTCTAAAGAAAAATGATCTTGAATACTTCTAAATTACAAAACTAAACTGTGAATTAGTAGTAAATGAAAAGAATAAATTAAGTGATAAATAAGTTATCTGAACATTTCCTGCAAAGAATAAATAATATTTTTCGGGATTTTTGCATAAAGATTATTTACAGGTAGCTATATAGGTAGGTAGCTATTACTTTTTGTTATTCGTCCTTTGTATATGTATTGTAAAAATTGTTGTAAATTATTCAATTAAAACCAAAGATGTATGTATATTGTAGATTTGCCCTCACTGTACTATTTCGTGTGAAACAGTCTCCTTACTGAGAAAAACGAACTCGCACAGTAAGAATGGCGTTTCCATAACATTCAAGTCAAGTCTCTGCAACATTGGGTGTCAAAACAAAACAGAAACGCAACCATCTTTTGAAGCGGCAGGGCCAATCTAGATTGAAATCTTTGTATTAAACAAAATATAAGTGAAACACTAGGCTGTCTAAGTTTGCAGTTTGTTTAAGATTGTATGTGTTGTAGCAAGCACCTGAATGAAATACAAACATGATAAAAAAATCACCAGGCATGACTCACACCAACGCTTATCATCTTAGGTACAGTCGCGGAAATGAGTTGAGTATCAAATTGACTACCAACGTATCAACATTGTCAAATCACAACTCTCATTCTTTGACAGTTGTATGAAATGGCTATTAAACAGCAAATTCACTGAGTGCGGATTTGACCGATGAAATTGAACGCGTTCAGCTCATCTAAACACGTTCAAGAGCTGTCAGTGTACAATATTACATAACAGTTTTGACACTGACAGCTCTTGAACGCTTTTAAGAAATGCTAATCGCGTTCAGTTTCATTGGTGAAATCAGTCCTAAGTGTGCGATTACAATGGCGCGGGGCGGGCAGCGGGAGCGGGTGGCGAGTCAAGCGGAAAACGCACATTTCCATGGATGAACACATACGGTGGGGCGATTGAGCGGTCCGGACGTATCTACCTCGTGCGATATTGGAAATAATAATAATAATAATGTCAGATTATTTGAAAGCTGTCAGTAATTATTCAAAATTATCTTGCGGTACTTGCGTACTATGATAACCATATTGTGTCAGGGCACTTATTAAATCTTCAGTCGTCAGCGGCATGTCCGAACAAATCGAGCGGGAAACGCAAACTGACTTGCGTCCCGCCGCCCCGCTCACGATACCCGCTTGTCCCGCTGCGATTCCCGCTCACCCGCCCCGCCCGCACTTGGTGCACCTTAGTCAAAAACTATGTGTTTGCGTTACTCGCCAGCGGATTCCGCTGCCCGCCCCGCTGCCACTGTAATTTCACACTTAGTGTGTCCATTTGCTAAACAAATTGTTTTCCTTACTGTACTAGCTGTTTAAGAACTGAGCTAGATGTCGGGATTCGCTCTAGTAACCATTGTTTCTGAGCGACTGAAATAGATAAGAGTTTTGAGAAAATGTGAATCCTGGGGGATTGGTCTCGCCTTAAGTTAGGTAAATGTGAGGTTGGTGTGAGTCAGTTTAAAGACGAAGCCCGCACTGCATTAAAAAAAATCGCGCGTAATTTTGATCGCAATTTACACATGACTATATTATGTAGCTACACACGCTGGCGATTTAAAATTCGTGCTCGTTACAATGCCGTACACTGGACATAAAGCGCGCGAATAAAATTCGCAGTGCGGGCTACGACTACCTTGTGTATAAAACAGATCAAAATGTATCTTAAGCTTATTTTATGAGAGGTTTTAAAAGGCTTTTACACACAGATTTGTAGGCAGACACAGCGTAGTGGGGTAGGCTTAAAAATATTGGCGAAACGGCTTTATATTTGTACTGACTCGCAAATACATAGTTTATACATGTATGAAAAGTTCTATCACAGTAAGTTATGAGCTGTTAATTGATTCAATTTTTCCAAATATTGTTCCGAAAACTTTATCTACAAAATACTGTACTTACATCTTGTGTAGGCTATGTAGCAATTAGAAAGTAACTAATATCTGTTCTCATAAGAAAGAAATAGTAGGTTTATCGACAACGAATATTATCAACATAATCTCTTAAATATTATTGTACAAATAATTGATAGATGTTATTATGTGCCATGATCTGGTGAAAGTAAGCAATGTCGCCGTGAAAACTTATACAATGTGGAGACACAATACGACAATAAATTAAAACACTGGAAATTTAGTATACATTGTAACAGCGAATCAATTTTCACGCCCCTTAAGACCTAGGCCAAATATTTTTTGATATTCGGATAGCTCATGACCTAAGGAGGTGCGATAAATAATATGAATAAGAAATAAAATAAAAAATAATATAAATCCGCGAAATTTCGCGAGTTAAAGCTAGTGCTGGTACAAAGGAGTATTTAGACACTATCAGATAAAACTTAAAAACTAAATTTAAAAACTTTTTTTTTTCAAATTAAATAAATAGTAGAAATGGGCCGACTATGGGCTTTGGCAATCTTTGACTAATAAAATCGTTTAGTCACTATAAACGATCGGATATACACCGTGACATTTAAGTCGTCTTAGAAAAGCATCCCTCTTCATGTATCCAATGACTACTAAGCATTCATAAAAAAAAAGATTGTAACAATTTTTTAATTGCTCCTAGAGGTATTTTATGTCGGGTACATTGAGTGGCCCTTTGTAAGACGAATTAAAATGTCATGGTGTATATCTTTTTTTTTTCCATTAATGTTTTGTAGTCATTGGATAAATGAAGTGGGCTGCTTTTGTAAGACAACTAAAATGTCACGCTGTATAGGGTTGAATTTTTTTATGCTGATTTGCAATCTCATTAGATACGAATTTTAATTTAAGTATTGTCACCTCCACCTTGTATTTAATTGATACGGACTTTTTTCCGTGACGTAATAAATAAAGGACGTTTACTATGCTCATATTTGCAATAGGTATATGTACAGATGTACACATTAAATGACTTCGTAATAATTATGTAATACAAAATTCTAAAACAAAAACGCTTTACTCATACTTAATACCGGTGAAAATAAGTGTTTAAATGTCTAAGATATTTAAGGTATCTAACAGTTTTTAATAGTTTATGCCTTTATGCCCATAGTAAAGATTATTTCTTTGAATTTAAATTGAAAATTGTTCATCGCGAAAACTTTTACCATGGATTCAGTACATGATTCTGAACAAGCGTCGAAAATTTTCTACTTTTATGAAAAAAAAAAACTGCTGTTTGATAGAAAAGCAGCAATATCTACGCGGTCAAAATGTATGGAACAGCAGATTTTTTTTTAATAACTGACGTAAAATTTCATCGCCTCGGCTTCAGAATCACGTGCTGAATCCATTGTAAAGTTTCCGCGTCGATGTCCCTACCACCGTATATTATGCATCGCCTTGCGAGTGTATTCAATAATTATGTTTTTATAACGTGTTAAAAACAGTTTTAATAAAAAACATAAGATAACTTACACTATAAAAGAATAGTCTGGTTTCTGTCATTCAGGGCAGATTTTTCTAACGTTACATATATCTTTTATCCTAGGAATAAAAAAAATGTTTTTGATAGTTTTTATTCATACAAAACCAGTCAGGCGTCAATTAATTCAAAACTTTTTTACGGATAAAGATATTTGGCGTTTGAAAAATCAGACCTAAGTATAAAGTTTGCATAATATTTTTTTTCATAATAATTTTAATTGGTCTGCCCGCAATAGGTAGGTACTTATATTTTATAACATTAATGCCCGTTTTTACTAACACCAAAGATGCATACAGATGGTTTATTCTGTATTTTAGGTATGAAGCTACAAGTACGCGGGGGGCTGTTGTCTTGCCAATTCGGTGAGTGTAACGTCAGAAGATATGAGTTAAGCTTCGTGTAGACTAGCGCGGCGCGACACCGGATATTGTTGTACCATGAAGTTTTCTTAGAAACTGTATTGTTCAAGTGGCGTCGCGCTAGTCGTCTGCACGAGCATTTACGCGATCGAAAGAGAGGCAACTTCTAGGTGAATATAACTGTAGGTAATTAGCGCTGTGCAACCTGAATTGCACTTTATTGTGTCGTAGCAAGAGTCCCTTTTTATTTAAATGATTTTGCGGAGTGAACCATGTGTATTTATCAGTGTTAACACTCTGAAAAATCTAAATGAATGCCTAAATACAAGCGCATTGTAAGATTTTTTGCGCTCAGCTTAGAGCCGAGATTTGAAAATCCAACAGTCCAATAATGTGGCGACTGTTAGTGAAAATGGGCATTAATTAAGTTAAATAATCTTCTGATCATAATAAGCACGTTTCAATATTGTAGGGTTTGTGACACTACATTATGAAAATTTTGAACATATTTGGGATTTTGTAATTACTTTATCTGGTATTGTTTCATTGGACTTATTTCGTAAATTATGTAAAACATGTGTCTAGAGTACTTACTATTTAAAAAAAACAATTGTCGTTGGGCGTTTTTTATTGTTATAAAAAAAAATATCTTTTTATAATTGGAATATGGTTTTCATTTCATTGGTTTAAAAATTAACGTACCTACCTAATATAAAACGCAAGAAGAAAAAAACGAATAGAATAATAATTGGCTTTGGTAATACGATAGGATAGTGTGTAATCAATAAATAAGTATTCGGGATTCAAGAATCTTTACGGTTGTGGTACGATGATATTAGTTTGTATTGTGCTCAAATGTGATTCGAAATTAGAATGTATTCTTATTTACGTTATTCCAAACATGTTCGTTGTTGTTCCACTAGTCGAGGATAAGCAATATTGTGTTACCTTGTTGTACCATAAAGAATCATTAGTGGTGCATTCCAGTTTATCTTAAAAGAAATAAAAACATCATAAAAAGTATAAAGTAGTTTTATTTTATTCATTTAAGTAGAGACAGATTTGTGTGATTACATGGTAAGTAAATAGTTTATATTATCTGGCACTGACGCTCACGGCGTAATAAATCATTTGCTGATTACAAGTTACTCGACAGTAAAATATTACCTATTCAATAATTAAGTTATAAATGAGAAAAACATAGGTAGGTATATTCCATCTTGCTCACTTGCGCTGAATTTTATTTAACTTTGCTTTATACGCTGGCAACTCGACGTTATCCCAGTGCAGTGCGACATTGTCGAAAAATCTAGAAACAAATTAAAATCGTATATCTAATTAACTGATTTATGTTTGCTTAAAAATTAATTAACAATGAAGTGTAGATTACATTAATTATTTATTTGTGTAATAATATTACACTAATCTTTATTGCTGTAATAAAAATGATGATATTACTGCAATCATGAAGAGTGGCGCCATCTGTAAATTCGCGTACGAACTAAAATAAAGCCTTGCATGTCGTAGTCCGTCTGCAGTGCCCTTTCCTAGATGTTCCGTGATTTCCTAGTAACCAACTCTTCCTTCCACGAGTAGATAGCGCTTGTAGCTACAAATTGTACAATACACGATGAGAATGGTTGCGAGATACGGGATACCTCGTCAATTAGTTTATTATCTATATGTAAGCGGGCACACCCTTTATTCCTGGAGGCTTTTATTCCCGTGCTATTCTGCAAACATCTCACCGTGAAAACTTGGGTGAAGTGAGCTTGATGTGGGCTGTCATTGCAGCTGAAGCTAGGAATTGACACTATTGACAGCTCACTTCACCTCACTCTTCACGGTGAGATGTTTACAGAATGGATCGACTGTTTACGTTTTTAGTTTTTATTTTCGCTTGAGTATAGATTTCGATTGTTTTGTTGGTAGGTATATTGGCGTGTGCTAGCTGTAATTATGGCAAATAATTTTATTTACTGTTTTATGTTGAGTAATGTAAATTATTTTGCATACTATTGTATAAAATCAAGTTTATTTTTCGAACTGAACAGACAGCTGAGCTGCTGGGGAGTTTGTTGCGCCACTTCTTGGGTGGGCGTTTGGGGGACTGTCATATCATTTTGACGTTCGAAAAGTGCTGATTCTCAGCCTAGTTTGAATAAATGACTTTTGAATTTTATCAAAGCTAGTATGTAAGTTAACACCTACATTCTTGCCATGTCGTACAGGACGATTATGACAAAGTGATATTTTTTTTATGTAGAAATGTTGATTGGTCCTCATTCCCAATACGTAGGTACTAAGTGATACCTACCTTCTTTACTTTTGTGCTCTTGTGAATAGATAGAGGCTAAAACATATTTACTTATGAGCAGTGGTGGCCCAGAGACCTGCCGGAATCGACCAATCACAATGGTTGAAATTCTCATCGCGTCTCTCGTCTGTAATTAGACGATTCCTGCACGTCTCCGCTCGTTTGAGCTTCAGTGGAAACGCACCCTAATGGCTCCGATCCCGCCCCGAGTTACAAGTGGTCGATCGCAGGTTCGAACCGCGGCAGGCAGTTTGTGTTATTTTGTTTAATCACCACTGCTCTCAACACTGTGTAAGCTGTGATTGATATCAGCCTATAATTTTCCCACTGCTGGGACAAAGGCCTCCTCTCTGTGAGAGAGAATGGGCTGTAATCCACCACGCGGGCCCAGAGCAGTGTCGGCCCAGTAGAGGAGTAATGGCCCAGTGGAGCGGGGTGGCCCAGTAGAGCAGTGGTGACCCAGTGGAGGAGTAGTGGCCCAGTGGAGCAGTGGTGGCCCAGTGGTGGCTCA
Source organism: Agrochola circellaris (assembly GCA_914767755.1). Taxonomy (NCBI): domain Eukaryota; kingdom Metazoa; phylum Arthropoda; class Insecta; order Lepidoptera; family Noctuidae; genus Agrochola; species Agrochola circellaris. Next base: position 18,020,410 of record OU611840.1, on the reverse strand, counting down.
GTAGAGGAGTTGTGGCCCAGTAGAGGAGTAGTGGTGGCCCAGTAGAGCAGTGGTGGCCCAGTGGAGGAGTAGTGGCCCAGTGGAGCAGTGGTGGCCCAGTGGATCAGTGGTGGCCCAGTAGAGGAGTAGTGGCCCAGTAGAGGAGTAGTGGTGGCCCAGTAGAGCAGTGGTGGCCCAGTGGAGGAGTAGTGGCCCAGTGGAGCAGTGGTGGCCCAGTGGATCAGTAGTGGCTCAGTAGAGGAGTAGTGGCCCAGCAGAGGAGTAGTGGTGGCCCAGTAGAGCAGTTGTGGCCCAGTGGAGGAGTAATGGCCCAGTGGAGCGGGGTGGCCCAGTAGAGCAATGGTGGCCCAGTAGAGCAGCGGTGGCCCAGTGGAGGAGTAGTGGCCCAGTAGAGGCCCAGTGGATCAGTGGTGGCTCAGTAGAGGAGTAGTGGCCCAGTAGAGCAGTGGTGGCCCAGTGGAGGAGTAATGGCCCAGTGGAGCGGGGTGGCCCAGTAGAGCAATGGTGCAGTGGAGGAGTAGTTGCCGAGTGGAGCAGTGGTGGCCCAGTGGATCAGTGATGGCTCAGTAGAGAAGTAGTGGTGGCCCAGTAGAGCACCGTTGGCCCAGTGGAGGAGTAATGGCCCAGTGGAGCGGGGTGGCCCAGTAGAGCAATGGTGGCCCAGTAGAGCAGTGGTGGCCCAGTGGAGGAGTAGTGGCCCAGTGGAGCAGTGGTGGCCCAGTGGATCAGTGGTGGCTCAGTAGAGGAGTAGTGGCCCAGTAGAGGAGTAGTGGCCCTGTAGAGGAGTAGTGGTGGCCCAGTAAAGCCTGGTGGGTAAATAATTTCATCACCATCAATGCTCTCAAAACGGCGAATAAAAACATCGTGAGGAAACCGGCAAGCTGTGGTTACCTGTGGTTCCTGTCCTACCTTTTAGTTTGTGCTAAATAAATATATTTTCTTTCATTTTCTTTTATTAATTATTTCTATCTTTCTGTACTTAATTGAGTGTCCATTACAGGATAATTTATACTAATTATACAAGTTTCAATTGTAGAAGGTAATTGTAATTTATCTCGTATGTAGGTAGATACAGGGATTTCCCATCGGCAATTTCTCAAGAGCCATAGGGGATGAGTTTCCAAAAAAACGATTATAGGTACATCTAACTTTTACTTAAAAACAGAAGTCAACTTGCAGGTAAGCCTACCAAAGTTGCTTAAGTACCAACTTGCAAGCTCTTAACTTCAAAAATGACGAAATTTTATACCCTTTCTACATAACGGGGCGAATTTTCAAAAATCCTTCCTTATAAATAGTGTTCATTTTAGTTACAAAAGTTCAAAATTTCGTTTAGTTACAAAACTTCTGGACAGGTTTAGGCTGTGCGGTGTCGTGTCAGGTAGGCAAGTGTACTCACCTTAATTGTATGTCATGCAGTACTTGTTGTTCGTGTTCAGTCAACCCGTTATCCAGTACATCAACACTGTCTCTAAGCTGTTCAACGTTGTAGAAACCGCATATGTTTGTGTCAATACCTGGTTGGTTAAGTGTAAACCAGGTTGCTAAGCGACCTAACTCGACGTTCCGTTCCTAGAATGAGGATAAATACGTAAATATTTTTTGTCAACATAAAGGTATAGTACTTATATTAAGTATATAAAAGAGGGGTTCCTTTATCTCCACAGTTTGCAAAGCGAAAAATCTGTAGGTACCTAATAAATCTAGTCAATGAAGTTTTAGGTAAGTAACTATTAAAAAAAAACGGATGCACAATTTATCAGTAATCAGCAAAGAGCCTTTACAAACAACCTTAGTTTTGTGGTCGCAAAAACTTTAAAAAAATCTGTGAAAATGGAAAAATATATTTTTCCTACAAATGTAGCAGGAACCGGGCGGAGACCGGTGCGCGAGTCCGACTCATGTAATTCATTCTTCACCCAAGTTTTCACGGTGAGATGTTTACAGAATAGCATGGCTGGACGCCGACTTTTGTTTTTTTATCCTTAATCGCCGAACAAAATGGGTGATCTCCTTTATGTGACAAATTGTGAAGCGCGCGTATACTATTGTAATTGGTTGAATGACTTATCAACAGCCGATCGATCCTTGGTGATGCTAGGGGAACGTCTATATATCCAACAGTGGACGTGTTTCGGGTGAATAATGATCATTTGTTACCTTGCAATAATCGGAAGCTCTCTTGCAAATGGCTTTGATGTCATCGCTAGCGGGATGCCATGGCTGCGGACCGTGGTTCGAGAGGAGACCCATGCCTGTGGCGGCTGCGTTGATCACACCCACTCCTTTGCTCTAAAGTTATAATATAAGATTATGTATACTATCACAGGCTTTCACAACACTTTAGCACATATACGAGCAAAAAAACACCAATTTAGAGTTGCAAATCTCTGGTGGAAGGAAGTCTTAAATCAGCGGCAGATAAAAGAAAACGAAACAGCTAAGTTAATGTGGGTAACATTCAAAACCGATTTAACAATTACACATTATAATCTATACTATAACATTGTTGTATAGAGGTAAAATTTGTGAGTTTGTATGTAGGGATTGTTATTATTAGGGATTATGATTATTATAATTTGTGAGTTTATATTCGGAAATTCTTTTATTTTTAGGGTTCCGTAGAAAGCTGTAATTTGGCATGGGACGACAAAGTGGTAACATAAAATCAAGACTACACGTAAAGTAGGTTTCTTTTTCTCGTCTATCGCATGGTGTGGGGTGTCGTTCAAAAATATTGTGGGTGTGTGAAAACCATTTTTTAATTCAGGGATCCGTTTGCGAAATATTAAGCTTTAAAGTGCTAATGTTTGTTAGAGAAAAGTGTCCCCCCCCCCTGCCAGCTAAATGGTTGTACTTGGATTTGTGAAAAAAATCACAGCAGTAGTATTTATCGAGGTTAAAAGGAAAACTATCACAGCTAAGTAGGCGTTACACATTAACGAGTAATAATCGACCAACTTAAATTTGCAGTTTGAAAAACATGTTCTCTTATACAATCCGCATGGGAGAACATGTTTTTCCAATACAATGTTAAATTTGTTCTTGGGATTTATCCCAACTATGGAACCGTTCATTCTGCGTGGTCCGACACGCACTTGGCCGGTTTTTTATTTTGATTAATGGGAAGCTACACGTAAACATACATATTATAATACAGAAACAAGCAACAAGACATAGGTACAGTTACAATATTAAGCAAAGCACCAGGGGATATAGTATCTAATGTTACTAAATTAACACGGAATCCGAACCTTTTCTCTGAGGGTCTCAGGGCGGGAGTAAAGACAAATCACAGGAAGACCAGGACAGACCAGTTTTTTCAAAACTATAAATCTAGTACACGCATAGTAGCCGTACCTATAGGCAGCCACCTCATGGTATAGGCCTCATAGCAACAGCAAATCGTTTTTGTTCACAATTTTAGACCAGCAACAAAGGACGGTACCCCAAATTCGTCTGAGTTTGGGGTACCCTGCCTTTCTGAAGATGTATTTCCAACAATAACTATATTGGACCGAATCGGACGACGTGGAACGGCCAAAAGGTGAGTAGGTTAAGTACTAACGCATTTTCAGCGGCAGCAAGAGCAGGCGATAATTCGGGTAAACCCGCGAATATCTATGGGTAAAACAATCAACTCGCAGGCAATAGAAAATCTCCAAAATGTTATTTTATGCCTAAACAAAAGTGCACTGAACTCTCGGCGCTAAGCCTAGTGTTGAAAATCCAACATACTATAATTATGCGTTGGTTTTTAAATGCTAGCATTAATTTTTTTATGCTTTTTTGTTCTCGGTTACAAATATTCACAAAAATTTTAAAAGCTTGGAAACTACGTATATCGACACGACCCCCTGAAAACACAATTCTGCTTCGGTTTACAGTGTTTTATAACATGGTTATAAACCTAATGCCGTTGACCGTGCGCGAAGGTTAACTTTAGCGGAAACTTAATGCCGGCAACCCTCCCGGAGGGTTCACTTCCAATATGTACGGCAGCATGGCGTATGAGTTCTATGAAAAGGGGGTGGAATCGAAAGTGTTGAAAACCTTCCGGAATAAATTTTCTAAATAGTGGTGAGTACCGCATCAAAATCCGTTGCGTATTAAGTATAGAAGAGCAACGCGGTCACACAGACAGACAAAAAAAGCAACTTTAATTTATTAGATGTTTACCTAAGTACAGAAAAATAGATGATGATTGTCTATGTTTAGATGCGTGCATGCAATATTGTGCAGACCAAGGTATGCAAGCCTCAGGGGTGGCGTGCCTTACCTCGTCGTATGGAATGAGAGATATAAACAAATATTTTGTATTATAACTTAGTTTTGCCCACTTTTCTTTTGCGGAGTTATGTGTAGGCGCGATCTTAATAAAAATATCTTGCGGCTTGATGTTTTTCCGAGTGGTATTGTGTTGTGTTGTGATGCGTAAAATTTGGAGTGTAGCTTGTTGTTGTCTAGATATCTTAAATAGGTACTTAGTAATTACTAGAAAAATCTAATGGCCACAATCTCGATAAAAAATAAATGTTTATTCGTCGTATTACCATTCTCAGTGTCACTTTCAGATAATTTCTCATCAATTATGTCATTGTAGCCAACAATGTTATGATTTTTAGCCTAGGATGTAACGCACTTAATATTTAGTTTTAAATAAAGTATTACCTTGAAATAGCTCGTATAATTCTGCAGCCTATTGTCACACAGCGTAGACTTCGCGTAAGACAGGACAGATGAGATTTTCACATCCGACTCTTCGATGACTTCCTTCATGAGCCCAATGTCGTAGTCTGCAAGACCGATGAATCGTGCTTTGCCGTCTTTTACTGCCCTTTCTAGGGCAGGTAAGGTCTCTTTGATTACGACTGAAATGTCTGGCGCGAAAGTGCAGTCATGAACCTGAACGAAAAAAAATATTTGTTAAAGGGAGATAGGTATAGTCCAACTCGTAGGTAATTGTTTTATAACCCTATAAAGAAAGAAAGAATACAAAGAAAATACGTTTATTTGCGGTACACATGACGCAAAGAAAGAACAAAACACAAAAATAAACAATTTGGGGGAAAATATGCGTCACATCCACGCAAAACGGCCATCGCTCAGCATAATGCTGCGACCCTATGCGAGACAGAGCCCCAACGCTGGTTTTCAGCGACAGCCGGCGTTGACGTGATGACGTCAACCGGTGCAGCATATAGTGAAATAAATAATATATAATAGCTGAATGTCACCAGCGGGCAGTGGCGGATTTGCAGTCTTGGCCGGCCTAGGCCCCAGGCCATGTAGTAAGTATCAGCCGCCCCTTTCGCAGCACCCGTCCTATAGACTACATAATGAATTTACTTTTTTCCAACTTTTATCGAAATCGGTTCCGAAATTTAGTTAACTATGAGTCGGGTTGGCGCCGTGAAATTTTATGACGCGTTTCAATTAGTTATTTGGACATATTTCTAAATAGTTTTAAGTTATTATTGTTATTAAGATGCGGTGCAGTGCGGCCGTCATAATGTGCGCGAATGTTTAGAATATAAAAGTACTTTGAGGTATTTCTTGTTTTCATCAGTGATTCGTTTGTCACGATTGGCCGCCCCTAATATCTGGCCGACCTAGGCCGGGGCCTACTGGGCCTTAGGGTAAATCCGCAACTACCTGCGGGAGAAATTGCATTACACACTGGTTTCATTTTGACAGTTCAACAACATTAATTTGCGTTACTTACGTTGGAGCAGATGAATTTTTCAGACCTATGAAGCAATGGATTAACAATTTCTTTCGAAATCATTCGGATTATTATCGAAAGTGTTTTGCACTTCTTCAAACGATAAGTTCTATTGTAAGAATGATAACTGTCCTTTAGTTCGACCTTACTGAAGTTTCAAATTACTGGGATGTGTTGTCTAACGAGGTCGCCTAAACAGTGTTAAAGTTAGAATTTTTTAAGTCTTAATTAATTATAATAATAAACTTGAATCTTAATGGTTTAAACCAATTTTAAAACGAAGACATTGATGTTTGTACTGAGAAAGATCACTAGAGAAGATAAAAACACTAGAAGTCATAAACAAACTCAATGTTTTCTGATAAAATCCTGTAACATTTATTTTACCAGTAATTAAAATCCGGTTTTTAGTGGACGCGAAAGAGGGATTAATTAGTTTTGTGAATTTGTTTTTTTCTTTTGTAAATCCCATATCAGTAGGTAACATATTCATAAAACTTCAGCAATGTGAAAGTAAGAAAATAAATATTGTGTATTAACAGTCGACTTTATCAGACCATCTGGCCTTCACAAGGAGTACCACAGGGTTTCGTACTGGGTCCTCTCTTCTATGATCTTTTCAGGTGATATAAGTTGATGTACCTAATTAACTATGTCTACTACAACTAATTAACTGTGTGCATGTGCAACACAAACGACTTCCTGAGTGCCGGCCGCTGACACACGCAGTATGTTTGTTAATTTCGGTGTTGGGCTCAATTTACTTTGCCGCTGAACGGAATGGAACCGAATTTTTGTAACAAAATTGTGTACACACATCAAGTCCAGTACCAGTTTATGCTGATCTCGCATTGCTTAGGATTTCCGTTCAATACGAGGTCGGCTTATACTGGAATTTTGTAGCTTGATCTGTAGCCGTGTGGATAGTGACTTTCAATGAATGTTAAGAATAATCCATTGTCAATGAACACAGAATTAAGTCTGATTGGTATACTTCTAGAAAATAAATATGATTAACCATGTCTAATCGTTTTTAGTAATACTGAATGAAACCTAAATTAATGCCTTAATAAAAGCGCACTGTTGGATTTTCAACGCTCGGCTCAGGGGGCCTACAGAGCGGGAGAAGTTATTTGATAATATCCCATCCTCAAAAAAAAAAAAAAAAGGGGGGCCTACTCCCGACGTCCGGAACTACGAATTTCGCTTAGAAAATCGTAGTTCCGGACGTCGTTACGGGCGCTTTGTTCTCCGTTTCACTTAAGGATAGAGACATACCGTAACTGAGAAAGAGAGCGAAGCGCCCGTAACTACGGATTTCGCTAAGGGAGTTGGCCCCCTGAGCCGAAAGCTTATTAGATAAGTACTAAGGCTAGTGTTACTGAAAACAGGCTATGTCTAATATCTATCTTTAATGATGTGTATATATTTTATGTATAGTATAGGTTCAAACGAAAATCCATTGCAAATAAATTAAATTTAATAGACCATAAGTTAATTTAATGGTGTACCTAAAACAAATCTAATTTCACGCCAATCTTCCGTAGGCGTAAAATAATCGAGGTCTCATCGGGGCTCGAAGGTAATTCATTATCGTTGGTTAACCTTGCATGCATGTACGCATGAACATTGTTAGTGCTGAGGAGCTGACACGGAGTGCAGTGTTTGTGGGAAGTACCAGAGATTACCATCCCAGAAGATGACACGAATATCTTCTTTAGGTGAGTACAGCTAGCAAATACCAACAGAGCACGGAAACGCCGAGCCGACAGCCTCTAGAGACAACTGCTGCAGCAGGGACCGAAAGTGCGTTCGCGCACCACACCACCCACAGTCGAAGTCTGAAATAGTCTCAAAGAGCCTTCCGACCGACCCTTCGAGAGGGAATCGGATGTAATCCACCACACGGGCTCAGTGTAGGTTGGTAGATGCCACATGTCTTCGATTTTTTGGTTCTAGGACATTCCGGTTTCCTCACGATGTTTTCCTTCACGGTTTTGACAGCAGTGGTGATGACATTATTTACACAAAGTAAAGTGCGTGGCTGTGCTCGAAGTCACGACCCACAAGTTGTGAATCAGTGCCGTTACCAATGAACCATCACTGCTCTCACAGGGCACCATTGCTAGCCCTGAAATGCCCGAATGCCCTGAATGTAAAACCTGCATCCGGAACAGAACACAAACTAAAGTAGAATCGCGACTCCTCCCACTTTTCATAGAACTCATACGCCATGCCGCCACTTTAGCGCAAACGTCAACCATCGCTAACGGTTTAAAACCGTGTTATAAAACACTGTAAAACGAAGTACAATGGTGTTTTCAGGGGGTTTTGTCGCTACAATTAGTTTCCAACCTTTATTTTTTTTTGTGAATACACAAATATTCTCAAAAAAAATAAAAATAATTAATGCTTGGATTTTAAAACCAACGCATATACTAATAAATCTTTTTTAAATATACACCAGATATTTTTGTTTGATGTTTTAGAAAATTTGGTTACAATGAAGGCAATGAAGGCCATTCAATTTGAGCATTTAGAGAAAATTTTATAATTATACATTGGTTTTCTCGAATCCCATCAATATTTGCCTAGGGTTTAAGGGGTGCCTAATTGTTGCAAATGGGTCACACTATCACACCCTAGAAGGAATACGTCAAATTACAAGTCACACTGTGTAGGTAAGTAAGTTCTCACAATCGCTGGTAATATATTAACAACTTCTACTCAGAAATAACAAAATGTGAATCAAGAATATTAAAAGTGTGAATCACAATAATATTATGAACGAGGACTAAGTAATCCGATTCGGAATTATGTTTTAGAAACGTGAGCGAGAAAATAACATCGTCCGCGCCGTAGGGGTGCAAAAGTAATAAACAAAGTTAGTGTCTCGACCCTCTCGACTGCCTAGGATTAAAAAATATTCTTGTAGAGCATTTCCTTTCATTCCTTTGATCTCAATAAAATGATGAAAAGATTTGAAGAACTTTTTACATTAAAGTTTCAAGAAAATCATGAAAATTCGCTATCCTGATTTAATAAAATTGAGTGGAATCACGTCAATAAATGCATCCAATATTATAAAACATGAATTTTGCTATCAATGATGTGATTTCTTCGCGTGGTTTATACCTTATTATTTCATTAATTGGACTGGGACCCAATGTACCATTTTATTGAAAAACTGTCGAAAACCCTTTATGTGTTTAATTATTATGATTAATTAAACATTACAGTGGCTTACATTGTTTGCTCATATCAATAAACAGATTTTTCTCCAAACAATAACGTAGGTAACCATTTGGAATTTACCATGTGGAGTCATAAACAGGGTGGGATTTTTAAACCTAACCAGGGGGGAAAGTACTCTAAATACTGGAGATAGCAAATGTTACTCAAAAGAAACATTCCTTTTTTTTTTAAGAAACAGCTCTGCATTCGAAGATTTCCGAAAATTCGCTTGCCACACCCGTGAATCGAACCGGCTAAAATCCGAAAATTAACATCTTGTACTTTTATAGCATCAATCGATAGGGTCAATCATAAGGATCAATTTTCTCAAACAAACATGATAAATTAAATGAAAGGAAAACCATTAAATCTCTATTTACAGCAAGATGGTGCTCCGTCCGGCCCATAACAGCAGAATCACCACTGCCTATGTTCCTTCCAGATGAGGTTAAAAAAAGCCACCGTGTATAGTTTCTTTAATAAAAACAGCTGTCAGTTTCGCTTGGCAGTGCATATAGAATAAATGCATCGTGCTAAGACAATCTAGTTGCCGTGATTTACAGCGATTAAAAGGGTCAAGGTCAAGTTCGCGTGTGGATGCACGGCGCCGGCGACGCTTACATCGCCCCCTCGGTTACGTAAGATTGATAGCCGGAAAAGTATTAGTGTTAATGGGCTGAGCCCACATGATCTTGACCTGTATCAAATCCACGTAGTCCAAGCCAAGGAGTTGCAGCGTTCTGTCCACCCCAGCCTCCGTCTTCTCTGCGGAGAAGTCGAACATCTTTTCCGTGGCCTGCTCATATCTTCCCACTTTGCTTCCGATGAAATACGATGATCTCGGAACTCCGACTAGTGCCTGTTAATAAACATAGTGTTGAAATCTTACATTATTTATATGAATTAAAGGTAGGCTACAGATTGCACGATTGTTAAGAGCAACTGACGTCATTAACACGTTTTGTAAATTAATGTAGGTACTTATTAGCAGATCAGAGGAGGAAATAACTTGAGACAAATAGCAGAGACATCACAGTATCTAATCTCTTGTATTACTTCTGGTTTAATTCATTGAAATCTGTCAAATTTAATCAACTTGAAGTGGTAAGACTGGCGCTGAGCCCGCACCGTGTCAAACCCACTACAATGTCATTTTCACGCGACTTCTTAACTCGTTTAAAAACCATCAAAGGTTGCCCGCATGGTCAGTGTTACAGCCGACACTTGCGGTCGACTTTTACGTCAAAGCGTGCCGCATTTCATTGAATTTCAGCATAAGTTTCCGTAAAGGAAAAATGGTTAACCATAGCGCACTCGCCAGGCCACAGGTTGTAGTAGGTATTCTAAGGACTATGTAAACTATTGACACGGTATATATTTATGTATATAGAATGGATTTTTGAAATGGGGCAGTAAGGGCAGCCCTAACTTTTTGAGACATTTTGATGTGCATTCACAGATTTTGAAAAACTGGACAGTCAACAAGGAAAAGGACAGTTTTCATAAAAACCCACTGTATATTATATACCTAATAATATAGAATAGATCTTTTTATTTTGTTTATTTTCGGCCAGTCTATTCAACGTGAAAAGGAGGTTGAAGTCTCATTTCCTACGAAATGGAAAAGTTATTTGCGATTTCTGAGTTTTCTAGTACTCAAACTTCAGTTGGTCCAGTTTTTTTATCCTTATAAGAAACAGGATCGATTGGGATCAAAAAAAGTTTTTATGAAATCCGTTTATTTTCTTGCTGACTGTACAATTTTTTCAAAATCTGTGAATGAATCAAAATGTCTCAGAAAGTTAAGGTCTGTCTCCTAAGACCGTTTTCCTGTAGCTACAACGGTTAAGGTAGCTGCCCTTACTGCCCCATCTCAAAGATCCACCCTGTATATACATATCAACTCACATACCAACCCACTCAATACCCCGGGGTCCAGCGAGCAGGCTACACCTAGGTAGGTATAATATGTAATATTATATTGTATAATTATATCAACATTAATTATTTCTGTCAGTACAGAATTATGAATTTGATAAGTTTTATATGACTGGGTTATCACAAAGTCTGATATTATTACAATAATACTTAAATTTTACTTCGATAACAAAATAAAATGTAGAACTGATGAACATAAAAATGGCGGTAAACTGTTAGAAGAATAAAAATGGTCCCAGTATTATACCTTGGGGTAACCACTAAGCTTTACAGTACGGAGTAGTCGTAAGATTTCACATAATTAAATTGATGCAAAATAAACGTTATTTATTTTAAATGAAACATTAAATAATTGTTTTACGCTAAGAACTTGACATTATATAACGGAATAGTGAAGATTATGTCGAGCATCTCATATTGTCATAGTGAACGACATCAAACGCTTCAACTGCTTTCAGTACCTTTATTCTATTATTTCAAGTGTATGGTTCTTAAGAGAATCAAGACCCCCCGCATCAGTGGTCGGATAATGCTTCTTAAAACAAACTGAGAATGAAAATATAATGTCTCCGCAATATATAATCAAGTGAATATTATTGCCTACTTAAGTATTAAACAGAACGAATGAATTTGTTTGGTTATTGTAAAAAATAACAAAGGCAAGGCCTTTGTTATTTATATGCCTATACCTATGGTTCAAGAAACCATATGCCTTTGTTATTTTTTTCGTTGAACTTCTTAGAATAGTTCGGACGGCCACTGCATATCGATTTAAAGGAAAATACTGGATTCCACATAACATACATACTATGTAAAAAAATATTGGTCTAGAAGCTAGTCTGCATTTATAAAAATGGAAGGTTGTTGCCTACGGCATCAAGTTCACCTCTGTACATTTGTATGCTTTTAGCAAAAATCCTAATTTACTTGATGCATTTTCAACTGAAAATCGTCGAAAGAACGACAAATGTATCCGGGAAATAAGTTATAGGATTTTAATCTTTGCGAATCCCTTAACGTCAAAACTGACTGACTGCGACTGACTCACTAAACTGACTGAAGTCACAAGTATTTTTAGAAAATTATGAACAAGACGGTTTCTAACAATTTAATACCTACCATCATACGGAGCTACGTTCCCAAATCTGTCTGCCATCTGTATCCAGCCAGGGTCATGGGTTAATTCCGTACAATTATAATGTATTAAGCCATATCTACAGACATAATTTTGTTCTTGTGTTATACCCATGCTAGCTCTATATACAAAGTCAAAGATGGTTTCAGAGAGTTCATCCGGTTACTTATTCGTAAGCAAATCGTAACGGCGAAAGCGCCAGGGTTGCTCGTGAAATTCATCTTTTACGTTTTTCGTTTGCAGCATGTTATAAAATCATAATCATTAAAACAACTCTTTCTCTCTCTTACCGTATCTCCCTTGAGAGCAAATGAAATTAAAAATAAATACATTAGTCTATAAAAATTACCTTTCCGAAAGTACGCTCGGACGTTCCCGCGCCATACCAGGGACCAGTTTCCACGTAATTAACGCCGCATTTGAGAGTTTCTCTTATTAACTGCAAACCTTTTTCTTCGTCAAACGATCTAAAACAAGTAAAAAAATACGAATAAGCATCTAGTGTTTTTTGAAAAAGGTAAGTATTAAATAAAATTGAGGTTAAGCGAAGGTTAACCTACGCTTTCCGCGGTCGGTCAAGGGGTAACATGTTACCCAGGAACTGGGTTGTGGAGGTCAGATAGGCAGTCGTTCCATATTAAATATTGGTATTCAGCTGCACACGGTTAGACTGGAAAAAAACCTAACATAGTTGGGAAAGTTTAGGCATATTTATTGAAAGGAAAGTTAGAGAGAAGAAGAAGAAAAAGTACGTATTTATTTGCCTTTGCTCAACTGTGAGAGTTTTAGTGCCTAAACAATTGGAATGAGGAATGCTAACGCCTCCCGCAGACAGGCGCGACGCGACTCTGTTGGAACAATTTCTATGAAAACTGCACGGAAATTGTTCTACCAGTGTCGCGTCGCACCTGTCTGTCGTACCCTTAAATTGTAGTACCTAGTTAGTAGTGCTGGAATGCTGTGTTGAAGTTTATATTAGCAAGTTAGCAACTCAGTCTAAAATCAGAATGCCATCGCTTCAGGTGACATAGTTTAGGAGTAGCTTACAAGAATGTACTGCAAACTTCAACACTGTTATTGAATGCCGATCCAAAGTTACTGTTGTTAATTATATTTACATACCTACTTACTAGGGCCGTACCCAGGAATTCATTTAATTTCGGTGGGGATTGCCAACATTTTTTGAAGAAATAAAGTACTTATTTCTGATTACAGAGAATACATAAGTACATAGATTCATAAAAAAGAGTATTGTTTATTGTTATTTTTAATATAGAATTTTAGATATGTCTGCTGAAAAAATAAATGATTTTACGATCTGAGGCATTTAAAGTCAGAATTTAAATTGATGAAAAGTTTAGTTATAATCAATTCTAATAAAGCCCTGCAGGAGCTCACTCAAAACAAAGTCAGAGTTGATAAAAATACAAGTATTTAAGCGTGTGCAGTGTTTAAACTCTATAAATAGCTGTGGTTAATTAATATTATTTCGACATAAATTGTAAGGCTCTTTTAGAGATATCACAAGAATTCCTATAATTAATTAATTCCTTGTAGGTAGATCTGGCACGATGTTAAGTTTTTCAAACGATAGCTAGCATAATCAGCCTATAATGTTCCGCACTGCTGGGACACAGGCCTCCTCTCGGTTGACGTCATCACGTCAACGCCGGCTGTCGCTGAAAACCAGCGTTGGGGCTCTGTCTCGCATAGGGTCGCAGCATTATGCTGAGCGATGGCCGTTTTGCGTGGATGTGACGCATATTTTCCCCCATATTGTTTATTTTTGTTCTTTCTTTGCGTCATGTGTATCGCAAATAAACGTATTTTCTTTCTTTCTTTTCTTTGAGTGACAGGGAGTGGGCCCTAAATCCATCACTCGGACCGAGTGCGACTGGTAGATGTCACATGTCTTGAATTTTTGTTTCTAGTCTAAGACATGCCGTTAGTTTTCTTTCACCGTTTTGAGAGCAGTAGTGATGAAATAATTTACCGAATGTAAGCATCTGTCAGGGTTCGTCACCACTAGCCAACGCCAACGATAGCTAGGTTGATACCTACCAATTTAAAATATTTGGATAAGTGGACACTATAATTTAACGAAACATAAAATCAAGCCTTTGATCATTGCATTCAGTGAGGGCCATATAGTGAAGTTAACGAATCGTTATGCCATTTTGTTAAATGGAATACCGCTTCGTTATTATTTTGTATTTGCCCGTAGCCGAGTGCAGTGTCGTGTAAAGAGGGTGAAGGGGGGGGAAGTTTGGGGTGTGCCAGACTGCCGGCCGAATCCCGCCGAAATGGGCAATCAAAGCCTCCTACGACAGACAGATATTGACAATTTCATCCAAAAACAGCGCACACCTGCCAAATAGGGATGATGGTTGGGTAAAAATAAAGAAATTCTAATTAGTCCGTCAGTCAGATAACAAAAAAATATTAGACACGTATTTTTTGCTTTATCATATTAATAACAAAATACTTAGATGAAACGCATTCTAAGTTGGGGAGTGGGGGTCGCTACGTCACAAGTGAGTATAAAATCTACATATTCGTGACGTCATGGCACATTTTAACTCAATCTATCCCCGTAATCTTTAGATTTCGTTAAAAAAGAAAAAAATACGTGTCCAATATTTTTTAATTATCTCCAAGGACTAAAAAAAATTTAGTCATCATCCCTATTACCGATGCCATTCTAATATTGATATACGGGTGTCCGGTAATTTTTGGATGGCCTTGAAATAAATTAAGTACCTATATAAAACGAATTGTCTTTCAAAAAAAAGTTATTTTTGTATGTGATAGTAATAACTAGATAAACAGCCTATCCAGTAGCATGTTTTTTTTCAATATTTCTTCTAATTTCTGAGAAATTTAAGATTCCTTGAAAAAAAGTCCCAAAATAATTAGAAACATTATACAAAAAAAAAAATTGAGCTCTCAGTATAAAGCATTTAAGATACCATTTTCATTTCTCTATCTTAAATAATTGAGGATTCTAGCCCCCGGTCGCAGTTTTCTTGAAAACAGTTACCCTACTGAAATGATCGAAAAAGCATTTTCGATGCTAAAAAAAAGATTACAATTCAATTTTTCCCGTTGCGTACAAGAATTTTTAATAAAATGAATAAATTGTCTATTATCATATACATAGACACCATTTTTTTTTCTCTTTTTCTTTGGTTCGCAAATTATGGAATAACTTCTCCCGCTCTAGGCGGTGCGGGAGGGCGTGTCAGACTCTTACTGACTAAAACCCACCCGTGTTCCTTCCGTTGCCTGTACATTGCCAGGGGCCACGGTATACCTTTCGGACTTTCCCGCGACCCCGGCAGATCATATAGACACCATCACCTTTTCATCTCTCATCTATCTCATCTCATTTTAATTCTCTTGAGATATATTTTTACCCACCAAAAATATTTCATGTAAAGTTGCCAAGACTTTCATAACGCTTCCACTGTTAAAAATTTATCATCTAATGTAGAGCCAAGCCAAACTCGACAAGGCCTAACTCTGTAAACCTTACATCTTGGTCAAAAAGTACGTTACGAAAGTTTTAACACCCCTCGGAAAAATTTGGTTGACTTTTGACCATTCATACGGAATAAGGAGTTACTTTTCTGAAATATTCAGAAACGTTTGAGAATTCAGTGAATGTAGGATCCAAGATGTGAGCGAGCGGTGCAAGCTCGAAGGTCAAGTCGAGGTCGAGGTTTTTTACTCCAAACTGCCTCAGTGCCTCTTACTTACTGAACATATTTTCATATGTTGTCCTAAGTTATAAGTAGGTACCTATGTGTAGGCAATAGGGTCGCCCCCTCTTACAGCAACACATAACTGGCGAAATGTGGGTAGGTACTACCTATCGGTAGCTAGGTACACCTCTAACTTACCCTCCGTAGGAAGCAGGTGTGATTTTGGTATTTATAACACGATAAGTTCTGGCTGTGAATACCATTTTAAATTATTAAGTTTTATCTCGCCAAAGAGAATAGCCGATGGTATATAAACTTTGGTCTACGCTATCTACGTACGTACATAAGCCGTTATAAATCTTTATGTAAACATACGCGAGTAAAGGTACCTATTTCGATCAATTTATTATCAAACTAAATAATAGCGGGTATAAAACTCTTTTTTCAATGATAACAAGTTTGTTACGCAATTATCATCGTGTGGATTGGATAATAAAGAAATATCAAAAAATATTCCACTTTTAATTGGTACAATGTAGGTACCGAGGCGTTAAACAACGAAGTGTTGAAATTCTCTAAACGAGTCGCGTAGCCAGCAATTGATCGTTCGTGACGTAGCAAATGTAGGTAATCAAAGTCAATAATCTTTATAAATTGGCCTTGCACCTAGCAGAGTTGAATGAGAAAATCGAATACAGAGTCACATTTTAATCCATTCCCTAAAAAAAATTTAAATATATCCGTACGAGTTGCCACATCGCTCGGTAGGTAGAGTTAAAACTGTATGCTAATAATGGAAGAAAACAAACAATAGCGCAGTAAAACAGCCGGTCGAGATAACTTGTCATTGACGAAACTGGATATAAAAACATACATTGTGCTGATGTTTGAACTCCAGTATAATACATTTGAAGATTCTTGACATTAAATAACTAAGCTATAAAGTTCGTTTTTAAACCCATATTTAACAGGTGCAAACGTCGTTAAAGCGACCCGCACGCAAGCAAAGAAAACAAACTTGTGAGCTAAGTAGTTGCATAGGACATAAACTTATTAAAATTAGAATAATTACCCATAAAAGTTACTGAAAGAAGCGCCTCCCAAGCTCACGTGAGAGACTTTGAGACCGGTATTGCCGAGCTCGTTATATTTCATGTTTAATTGTTCAAACAAAGTAAAGTATTAAATAACACGATACGCCGCCTTCCTAGCTTGTGACGCATTGACTCGCGCTACCTAACCTACCATTGCACTGATAAGCTACTAACTACAGAATAACTACCTACAATATTATTGTTATGCATATTAATAACCAGCTTATTATGTAGGTAAGTAGGATTGCTTTTTACTTTCATATTTTATTCTTATTATTACATTTTTCAGCATGTGTTATCCTCAGTCCAGGGTCTACCGTGTCGCTTATATTAGAACAAAGCTTTAGATTTCAATCGCTAAAATAACTATGAAACTTTTAATAATATTTTCTCTCTTCTAATAGGTAATAAAATTCAGAAGCATTAAAATACTTATTAAATCTATTTAAAGAGCCGTTTTTCCTTAGAAATAAAAAAACTCCGTATCAAATCGCCAGAATACGATGATCAATCAGCCACCAAAAGCTAACCTTTACTGCCAAATTTTCCCGTTATAGGAACTACTGCCGTAAATAGAACAACATGAGTTATAGTTGAAGTTAGAGATTATCCCGTGTTTTTACAATCTACTGATAATATTATTTTACGTTTAGCCGTTCGTCAGTAATATTTATAGAATGTATGATTGTTGGTTGGGTCATTATGTAGAAGGCGATAATGATACGAAAAACTTCGCAATCAATGGGAAATTCCTGTACGTTGCAAGCATTTTACAGCAGAGCATTAAACATTCAAGGATATTTTTATAGGTCAGTATACCTAAGATAGAAACAATAGTTTTAACACTCAGCTTTGTATGATTCCCTTCGACTTCATAAGTTAATAATAATTAACTTTTTACTACCATACTCTGAAAAAGTTTTTTCGGCTGGTATCCGGATAAGTTATTGCGTCAAACATGGTGCGTTCAAAAGTTTATACTCCTAAGTTTTATTACATAAAACAATTTAAATAATTAAATACAATTTTACTCATTCCTAAGCAAGGTAAGGTACCCAATTTGGTATAGTAAACCGAATCTGAAAATAATCTCGTTTTTTTTTCATCAGTTCGATGGGCGAAACAAGTCACCTGAACATTTATTGGTATATTATTCCAAGCTTAGGTCGCAATCATACTACAAAATTAACAGAATTAGATAAAATATTGGTAAAATATTAATCCAACTATGCATGGCGCGTTAATAGCCGCGCGTGTAACCGACCTTCCAGTAAAGTTACTCTTCCTGCTCCCATGTTCGCATTGGGGGTGGCGCCACTTTCCGAAATTACCAACGTTCGTAAGTAGTCAAACACGATACAGGAGTCGACTAGTAAATTAATTAAAACCGCACAATTTACACTATACACAACACACCACAAAACAATACCACATGAAATGAAATGTTGTTGCAAAACTTTCGGATGTTGCTATGTGACAAAATATTAAAACAATATAAAGTAATCAAATGTAATAGTCAGTAACATTTTTATTGCATCAGTTTCAATAAATGAAACAAAAATAAAATAAAAATTAACTGCCACACTTTATAAAACTCTAGCTTGGTAGCTCTGTTGAACAAGGCTGGCAACTCAGTTGCGAGTGAGTTGCCATTGCCAATCGGTATTGTAGCCGTATCGCGGAGGGTTGGGGGCATGTAGTGGCGTTTAGCTGCCGCATGTAAGCGTGATTCGATAACTTACACTACAATTAAATAAATAATCGAGTTTAATACGAGCTAAATAAAATGTAAACATTGTTCTTTCTAAAGTCGTGACTTATAAAATGTGAGTTAATTTATTTTAAGTAGTTTGAAGTGTTTGCCGCATCTTCGCTGTTTACTGTTTACGCTAAGTCGATTGAAGACGAGTCAATATTTTTTTATGCTGTCACTTTTTGTGCTAAACTTTTGGTTCTAGTTTTAAAATTTAATTTTTTTTTTGTACTTGGGTTACTTTCGATGCTGGTAACGAGTGATTTAGTGTTTGGACTGCTTATGTTGACCGTCTGAAGTAGGTACCTACATTATCTATTTTAAGTTTGTTTAGATTATAAGCTGGTTAGATTAGATTTTTGGTAAATTTTTTAGATTTACATTTTATTTCAGCGTAGTTGAATTTTGTAGTTAAATTGTCAATTTATCTCGAAATTGGCTACAAATAGCGTAATCGTTTAAGCCACAAGGCGTTATGTATAGCGCTGCTCGGCTGCTGTAAATTTACTCTACCAACACTATACAGTTTGGGTAATGTAGAATTTTGTACAGATTTTCAACTACAAGATTTATGACGTTTTTTCTCGATCTAATATTTTTATAATAATTATGTAACTAAGTAAAACTTACTACTTTCTCAATGACATCATTTATTATGCACCCAGGTATAAATTTACCAGTAATCTTACACTATGCAAGCAGTTAACATTTTAGACAGAATTAAAAAGTTTGGTTCTTACTTTTCAAACTTTTTTCTGAGATAATAAATGAATATTGCAGAAAGTATTTCTTGGGTTTATTTGTACTTGATTATAATTATTTGCTGTTGTAAATTAAGTTATTATTAGGTACCCCTAAATTAATTATGTACATTATTTTAAAATAATGGTTTATTTGCAGTTTCCACGATGAGGACCCGGGTCCTACGTTGCCGGCCCTTTTCCACCCGTATCCTGCTGCTCCTGCTTGTTGTTCTTGCCTTTGGGGTCTACTGCTACTTCTACAATACATCTCCCCAAAACTTCAACAAACCAAGTAAGTGCCCTTATTCTAAGAATCTGCTTAAATTTTTTTTGTTTGTGTTTTCAAATTTTAATTCGGCTATTGTTATTTTTTATCAGACTTTATTTAGTTTATTTTTTTAAACTTAAGTAATCATTTTATATTGAATTACTTTTATTTGATATTACCTACCTTGTATTTGGTTTGAATTGCAAATATATACAGGATTTTTGTACCTATAGTCAACCAAAGAGGATCTTCATCAACATTGTATTCATTATGATAAATTTATTTGCCCATCAAAGTAAATATTATGTAGGGACCAACATAAAATAAATAAAAGGAATTGCTGACACAAGCAAGACTATGCACTACTTAAAAATTTTACCCATTTATGTTCACACATCACAATATCATCTTATCCACAATGAGACAGATAGTAAATATCCAACTATCCTGATAATACTTTTAATATTTACTTAAATGATTGCCAGTGGAAGTCAATTTACATTACTAGATAGGCACTTAGATAATCGTGTGCACTACTAAAAATATTCAGGAACACTAAAGGATCAGACTCTCGTAACCTTGGCCGTTCCAGTTGATTTTTTGTTAGATCATATGATATTTCCTTTGCTTTAACCTTCACGAAACCTGTTTGAAAGAAATTGTAAAGACTGTTTAATTACAATGCATTAAAACCCAATTACGATGCCTGCATTCAGGAAAATATAGAATAATTGACCATTTGGTACGTAAACACACCTCAGCCAGCACTACTTGCAGACAGATGAGTCAGTTGCTAAGTAGGTAGAATAGAGATAATAGGTCAAAGTTCGAAACGGAAGGCCGCACGTTCGCAATAAACAGCGGCTATGTCTAAGTACGGCTTTACGGTGCGGATTTCATCAATCCTTCCATATACCTACGAGTCGACCAGGATTCTTGGCCGTTTTCCAGTAAAAGATCCATTTAAACCGGCCTCTGTCGACTACGTTAGTATGTTAGATATTCGAGTTAGAATTTTCAATTATGAATCATACAAAAAATATTCGCAGCGATGAAAAGTTTTTAGTTTCCTGTATCATAAACATTACGCGGAGGGGTGCCACAAGGACAAATATTGGGACATCACACGACAAATAAAAGTAACACGCATAAGTACAGTTTTTTAAATAACCCGCGCCACCGTCCGACACATGGTTGCCAGTCATGAATGTATCTTTTAAAGCTTCGTGCAGACCAGCGCGACTTGTCGCGCGACGCGACACTGGTTATTGTTATACCGTCAAGTTTTCTTAGAAATTGTATTGTTCGAGTCGCGTCGCGGCGTCGCGTCGCGCTGGTCTGCACGAAGCTTAAATCAAATTGCGACTCGTAGACACACTTAAAAATAATACATTTATCGATGGTCTGGTTTACCTATTATGAATAGGTGTCAAAGCAAATAACAAATAATTGAATTCGGTATTTACATTCTGAGCTAGACTAATACCAAACACCTACCTACAGTTTAAAACTACAAGTTGAACTAGGTGAATATAACGGTGGAGAACACGAAATTAATTGATAGCTCTCTCTATTTTTGAGCAAAACAAACGCTCGTATTTCTCAATTAACGGATGCGAAACTCCTGAAGTTGACCGTCCATTGCATTTAGTCCTCCGAGCGGCCTTAATGATTTGATATTCTAATGTTTAAAATGAATAAGAAAAAATTATAACGGAAACTGTATTAATTTATTAGAAAATAATTCGAATTGTGTCAGATTGTTAAGCTTCGTGCAGACCAGCGCGACGCGACGCCGCGACGCGACTCGAACAATACCATTTCTAAGAAATCTTGACGGTATAACAATAACCGGTGTCGCGTCGCGCTGGTCTGCACGAAGCTTTAAGTCTTTTTCGGTCATTTGGTTTTTTCAAATGATTTTATTGAACCAACCAGAGTGACAGCTTCTTCTGCCATTATTAGTATATAATATTGTTTGTAATTTTGATTACTTAAGGTACTGACACACATCATTAATAGCACGTAAGCATGCCACTATTGAGTAATTTGCAACTTAGTAGTATGTGTGTCGAAACATTTAATACTAGAAATAAAGATAAAAAATATCAACTACTTTTCAGATTATTTAAACTAATTTAAAGTATTTGTACATCTTTTATGGGTACTGTGTTAAATGTTACAACAACAAAATACTTTCTGATATAGGAATTAAATCTTCTTTTCGTGTGGTTAGTGACTAACCTGGTGACAGAGTTTCAAAGCCGCCCATGGGCTTGTGACTTGGCTTCACGTTCACATGCCGTCGAGAAATATCTCTCGGGCATGCCGGTTTCCTCACGATGTTCAGAGGTGCGTGCCTTGAGTTCGAACTCGAGACCTATGACTGGGCAGTCCGACAGTCACACCACTAGGCTATCACTGCTTTACATAGCAAGTAGTGGTATATACGAATTGGTGTAGGGTAGATTGGAGCGGTTCCCAAAAGGTGGTCCGCGGACCACATAATCCATTCGCAAATCGTACCAAACCATCGTTGTTAACTGTGTCAGAGTCTGAGAATTTGATCGACATTAGAATTCATCCCTTCTAAAACAAAAATTCGAATCAGTAAATTCTAATTTGAATGACTTTTGGATTGGACTTAAAGATAAATATCCTGCACTCTGCAGTCGTTGAGAAGGCTAACATAGTTCTACTTGCGTTTGTGACGACTTACCGATGCAAGACTTGTTTTTCGGCTTACACGCGCTCTGCCTCACGGGCACACGCAAATCAAATGAAAATCAAATGGCAAATCACGCAAAAGGGCCTAGTATACATTGGCCAAGCGACGGGCTCGCCCAACGTGTACTGGGGGCTTACGCTTACACCTAAAACCAGTACAGAAACAGACTGGATGGAGCTCCAGATCTTCGCGTTCAATTGTGAAAAAAAAAACATTCATCACATTAAATAGTTACTTTTTATTGTTTGTCTAATAAATTATTATAAGTACCTAGTATTATATTCCATTTATAATTTGTTCTTTCTTTTCAAGTCACACATAAAAATATTCAAACTACCTACAATCACCAATCTACCATCTCCAAAAGCCACGTCCCACTGTTAGATATTCATTTGTAGGTCGCACCAAAAAAACTGCCCTGCACTGTAGTGAATTCCCAGCGTCTGCTCAGTCTTGATTCTTAAAAATGTTCATGAAATATAAAATAATAGGAATAATCCCACGCTTGCTTCATCAAGGGAGGATACCGCTTATTATGACACCCACAGAAAAATGAACAATCGCATTTTATAAATCGGGAATCACAGGAAATGTTATCGCTCATAGTTCATTAAAAGTTAATCGAGCTTGAATTAAGGTCTAATAATTACCTTACAACCATAATTCTAAGTTCTAATACTGATGATTTCCGAAATAAATGATTGAATTGAATAATTGCTAAATCATATGTACAAGTGCATCGTGAAATGTATAAGCGTAATTGCTGCAGTTAACACGATGTAATTCAAGTTAAGTGAAAATGACCTTTTTTTTTTTTTTTGAGTGTGGGAAATTATCAAATAACTTCTCCCGCTCTGGGCGGAGCGGGAGGGCGTGTCAGACTTTTACTGACTAAAACCCACCCGTGTTCCTTCCGTTGCCTGTGTGCCGGGGTCGCGATATCCCTTTCGGACAAACCCGCAACCCCGGCAGGCATTGGCCCTTCCGGACCCCGTCAGTCGGCTCTCGACTCCCGACGCCCGGGGCGACTAGGGGCGCGAGGGCGCGAATCTTGCCTCTCCCTCGCGCGCTCCGCCTCCTCCTTCCCGAGCATTACTGCTTCGCAGAAGGAGGTGACAGCCTCCCTTGCACTCTCGCTCCGGACCATGGCCTGAACCAGGGCCGGACGCGAGAGATCGCCGCCGCCGATCGCCTCCGTGAGGACACGGCGGTGCTCCGCCCAAGCTGGGCAGACCTCCACCGTATGCTGCACCGTGTCCTCCGGGCGATCCACACAGTGGTGACACCCGGGTGTTTCCTCCCGTTTAATCCTGAACAGGAACCTCCCGAAACAACCATGTCCGGTGAGGACCTGCTGTCCGGTCAGGCGGAAGGTGAGGACGCCGTGGCGCCTCTCTAGCCACTCCTCAAAGAGGGGACTTATCGCCACAATTGTGGCGTGCCCAAAGTGAAAATGACCTGACGGTCGATTCTGTAAGAATATCAACGTGAAACTTAGGTGAAGTGAGCGTGAAGTGAGCTGTCACTTTACGATGTTCACCTAATTCCGAATGTTTTAATATGAGTATCCTTAATAATCTTAGTTTCTTTGTTTATAATTTTTTCTTTTTTGTTTATTGAATTTTTTATGTTAAATAATTTTGCATGCCGTAAGGCAAAATGTATCGGGACTCTCATAAAAATTACCATCATATCTGTATACCTACATTATTGGCAAATAAATGATCTCTATTTCTATTTCACTGTCACAAATCGACCGGCAGGATGCTAGGGATTAGCACTATTGACAGCTCACTTCACCTAAGTTTCACTGTTTTTTTTTTCTCAGAATCGACCGGCTGTAGTTTCAATAGTGAAACAATTGGCTGAATAGCTGTGACAAACATCCGATTTTACCTGTAAATTGCCAAAAAATCAATTACCCAACACCGCCACTCCTTCGCTTGACCAAACATAAATCTAAACTAATTATAATAAAGAGAAAAGATTTGATTTTTTGTATGTTTGTTTGTGATTAAAGTCAAAAACTACTGGTCTGGTTAAAAAATTCACCAGTACAATGCAATATTATCACTGACTCACATATGCTATAATTTATAAGGATATAACACGGGCAAAGCCGCTGGCGGAAGCTAGTAGTATATAAATGTAGTTGATGAAAGTTTACAGAAATATTACAGGAAAAATAAAACGGTGTCTCTAACTAGCACAGATTAAAAATCAGCAAAAGCCTTTCACGTACAAAGTTAGTTTATCCGTTAAAAGCTGTCATAATAGCCAAATGCAATCCCATAAAGAGTGATTTTACGACTCGCATAAAATTGAGAATTTATTTGCACCGTGTTTATGTGCGCCAGAGCATCTACATCCTGATATCTGAATTCATATTTAATTTCATTCGGACTACACGGAGATGTAGATGATCCTCTTAAGAGGCTTACAACAGCTAAAGCGCGGTCACTGTCGGACTGCATAGAAATGAAAGAGAAGTGCGATGACACGACGCAGGTAATTTATTGCAAAATATGAAGCAGTTAGCGATTTACAGAAAATCTATTGATTGGACTGGAAAATTAAAACACTATTATGCTAATATGTAGCTTGTAGAATAATCTGACAAAAAATCAGAATGATAGCATGTAAATTAATATGATTTTTAATCGTTAAAAGAAATTTTTAGAGCTATCTTCATGACTTTTTTCTATCGTATAAAATTAGTTGTATTATGTTTTCAACACACTATCATACTAGCATATATCCTGAAGAATATCATATATTTTTCTGATTTTGTTTACTGCAGTGGATCATATTCTTTTAGGCATTATAAAACTTGCGTTTAGGCACGTTTAGGTCCTGTAGTCCCCTTAACCTCCTGTGTATGGCAGCGAGCAATTTCTAAAAAAGTATGTCGTGAAAATGTTCGTGCGACCTTCTGAACGCTCGCCGGTAAAGGCTCGTGCAGACTAGCGCGCTTTGTCACGCGACGCGAGACCAGTAATTGTTCTACCGTGAAGTTTTCTTACAAATTGTTTTGTTAGAGTCTCGTCGCGCTGTACGGCAGGATTTGCGCGACCATTCGTCCGTCAGTTATCATAATGATGTACAAACTTATTTGACAAGTTTGAGACCGATAAAGAAATTGAAATTGTAGTTTGGACAAGAGTTTCCATCCATCCATTGTCCAATACCTTTGTACCTATTTAATCATAAGTCATCATGATGTTTGCTCTTGTCGAGTACTAATTACGTACCTATTTCCTCTTTGTATTCCCCACATTACAATTTTGTGGGGATGTTGATATGTCTTGCTCGTGGCTAAGTAATAACAGCCGCACGGGTCGATCCATCAGGTTAAGCTACGCTTGCCGGGGTTGGTCCTGGATGGGTGACCATCTTTACATACATCGAGACTCCTCCGTGCCTCGGGAAGCACGTTAAGCCGTTGGTGCCGGCTGTCATTCGTGGATCTTTGACAGTCGCTACGAGTCGTCAGAAGCCCGAAAGTCTGACAACTAGTCTTACCAAGGGGTATCGTATTATCCAGTTACTGGGTTGTGGAGGTCAGATAGGCAGTCGCACCATGTAAAATACTGGTATTCAGCTGCATCCGGTTAGACTGGAAGCCGACCCCAACGTTGGGAAAAGGCTAGGCATATTGATTGTTGATATGTCTTGCTATCTCCGTTGTGTAATTTCGTAGTGAATACCTCTTTGCTTATACATTCGCAACCTACGTTGTGGGAAGACGTCATACCTACACAATCTCAACCTTGACTGGTCGTGACATTCAACTTCATTCAAGTTACGAAGAGTTCGGTGAGTAGAAGGCTCACACCCACCCATTTGTCACCTAAGGACAGTTGACCGCTGTGATATGTACATTTGAGTTCGTACATCGCTCCTCGTGCACGGTAAACAATACAATTAGCGCGTAGTGTGTAAAAATGTCTTGTATTTTTTTAATAGACGGTATTTTTTCTTTATTTTTTCAAACACTTCTGAGTTTCTGACATATGTACGTTTTTGAAGCTCTTAAAATTATATGCACCAGGATTTTGAACTGTGAAGCACTGCGATTAAAAAAAATTAAAGAAACGGGTTGAGATGTGAGGCGTTTACATTACCTATGGTTTCCAACAACGAACACACAACGGCAACAATTTGTCGTAGCAGCTAATACTTTCAATGAATTTTAACATTGCTTCTAAAACACACGTGAAAGCATATTTTGAACAGTTTTCCACCGCCACTTGCAAGGGCCATGGATAAAAGAACAAAATGACTTTGCCTTTATGTGGGCGCTCATATAACGTTTAAAACTTTGGTACTTGGTATAGTGCAGTGGTCGGCAAACCGCGGCTCGAGAGCTGCATGCGGCTCTTTGGTCTATGGAGTGCGGCTCTGTACAAATGCCGTTGAGTGAGCGTAGATACGCGCGGGAAGCTTTATTCAAAATTCAAACTATATTTAGAAGATTTATTATTGAAATATTTTTACCAAAAAATAAAAGGTCATCGAAAATTAATCACTTAAAAATCCTTTCAAAGTTTTCCAAGGTTAACTTGTTCATAAGTAAGATCATTATATTATTATAAGCCGATAAAATGATGATGATGAAGGCATCCTAATTCTTAGCAAGTTAATTTTAGGAAGCGTTGTGGAGTAGTGGTGGGTCGTTGTCGAATTTTTGACGGACGAAACGCAACCGTTTTACTGACGACGAAAACGGTGGCAGAAAACGGTCGTCGTTGCAACTGGTTTGAAGACGGCTTATAGGACGAAACTTATCGTCGTGTGAAATAGTTCCAGTTTCTTACAACTATCAACGATTTAAAATTTAGGAAATGGTTACGTCGCATCACGAACGACAGCATTGACAACTGGTAATACATTATCAACTCTATTTCATTGACAACAAGTTCACTTTTTATTGTATATACGGACTGTTTTGTAAACGAACGCGGAACGTTGGACGACGACGCGACGAGTGTGATAGATAGTTGAATCATTGCGTTCTCGAGTGTAGTCGTAGTAATTCGAAGACGGGTTTGTGCTACGAAGACTGTTTGAACCTAGGACGTAAAACGGTTTCATCGTCGCCGAACACAAAACAGTCTTTGTAAACGGTTCGTCGTCGCAACGCCCACCCCTATTGTGGGGTGAAATAGGATGGGAGTTTTAAGCGTTATGAAAGGTGTGTTGAGACAGTTTGGGCACACAGAAAGGATTGGCAGTCATAAAAAATCTTAGTCGTCATAGTATTGATATTTGGTTCTATTGACTAATTAGTTTGCCGACCGCTGGTATAGTGTGCGGAAAATTGCTTCCTGGTACCAGCTCTTTCGGTTAGAGAGCTAAGAAGCCAGGGCCAGGGCCACGAAATCGGGCGGTGCGTCTTGAGGCGCGGAGCGGCTCTCGAATGATCCCAAGCCGCAAGACGCACCACCCGATGTCTTGGCAAGCTCTAAATAAATTCTAACATTTGTTTTCGCCGCGGTTGCAAGACGTAAGACACGCGAGCGGTGATGTCGTGGCCAAGGGGTTACACTCACATTCGAGCGGAGTGGACGGCCACACTAGGAGATACGCTAAATAGTGATGACCTTCCTGAGGTTCTCAATCTTCAAATAAAAACTTTATATCGCCAGAATAGTTACAGCGTTAAAAAGTTGCTGACGATTAAGCTCAAACGTGACTTACAATAGTAGTTTATGAAACTGTTGCATAATGAGGGGTATTAAAATACATGGCTCGGTTTTTAATAGTATGACACGATGGTTTTAATACCTAGTTATGTGCAGTTTCATACACTACCTACTTTATCTACTCTCATACATTGGGATTGAACCTACTAAATAAAAGATCAAAGTTCAAAATCAAGAATACAAAATTCCCACGAAATTCAGTACCTACAACAAAACGTATGAATGGCGCCTGCACCCAGCACACCATCGCGCATGCGCTACAGCGGTGCTGCTGTCCCCCGTAACGTTCCATTACAAAATTTGATGGAAACTCCTTGGTGATATTAACTTCTTGGATTTGCCCTGTATCGTAATAGAAAAAAAAAATGTTTTATACCATTCTTTTGTTAGAGAAAAAGTGTTATAATATGATTATATTTTTAAATTTCGGTATAATGTTTATAAAGTATGTCAATATAAACTCGTTTTGAAGTTTATAATTCGAATATTACGAGGAGTTTTTCCCAGAAATGAGACCAAGCTAGATCGATTTTTAGTCCCCATAAACCTCTATATTACAACTACTCGTATCATCGAAATCATTAGAGCCTTTTTCAAGAACGTGATTACAAATATATGTATACAAATATTACTCATTTAATAGTATAGTTATAGTACATAAATCTCGAGGTTTGACATGTCGCCATCGCACGCGTGCGAAGCAGAAGCGGGTTGCTAGGAAGCTAATACAATAAATGCAAGATGTAATTGCCTGCATTATATAACTGAATACCTACGTAGATAATCTCATAATACGTAATACTAATTATAAAAGG
Source organism: Agrochola circellaris (assembly GCA_914767755.1). Classification (NCBI taxonomy): domain Eukaryota; kingdom Metazoa; phylum Arthropoda; class Insecta; order Lepidoptera; family Noctuidae; genus Agrochola; species Agrochola circellaris. The sequence continues at coordinate 17,991,568 of OU611840.1, read as the reverse complement.
ATTATTCATACGAGGAAATCGTATAAAGAAATCGTTAGACAAACAACCCTATGGCGGCTTCTACATCGCCAGTCGCCACATGCAAACTGCGCATCACACTTACACGCAAAATCCTGCATCGCGCAAGCAAAGTTTACCGGCGACTGGTATATACGTCCCGACAGCAATCGTCGGGCAGTTGTCACCAGACAGAATACCCGTCTGGTCTGAGGATCCTCCCTTTTCCTTTTCCATAGAGGATGACCATGTGTCGAGGTACAAGTCTGAGCTCAAATGGATGTCTATTCGCCAAAGAAGAAGTTAACGCGCTTTGACCACGCTTTTCTCCCTTCTGAACTCACCCACCTCTACTTCTTATCTTATGTCTCACTTCCAATATATATGTGCTTCACACGCTAAGAATCTGCGTTCTTCCAACAATCTTCTTCTACTCTGTCCTTCTCATACTTCTGACTTTATTCATTCTTCCTTTCATATTCAGTCCATTCTACTCTGGAATGCGCTTCCGCTTGATATCAGGACGGCCACCCGCTATGGATTTAAGCGGAAATTGCAGAGTTATTTTCAAAACAAATAGTGTAGAGTCATCTCAATTACCTCATTTCCTTTGAATTTTTATAGGTATATATTATAGTAAATATGCATGTACGTGTATCATAAGTTTATGAACTATATATATACTTGTGTACCTATTTTATTTATAATTCATTGTTGTCTTTTTAATATTTTTTATTATTATTATCTCCTCAAAATCGGAGCACCTGCCATCTTAAAGCTTCGTGCAGACCAGCGCGACGCGACAGCGCGACGCGACACCGGTTATTGTTATACCGTCAAGTTTTCTTACAAATTGTATTGTTCGTGTCGCGGCGCGGCGCGGCGACGTCGCGTCGCGCTTGTCTGTACGAGCTTTATCTCTTCACCACCCTTGTTTGACTGGTAGAGAATGCCTAAGGCATTAAGTCCGCCTGTGTACCTTATTGTGTGCGAGAAGTTTAAATAAATAAATGAGTGAACTTTACACCCAATTACTTATACCTCTATTGCTAAGCTGCTATCAGCTATGACTTCTAAATAAGACACCTACTTAAATGTCAGCAGTGGGTGGGAACAGGAAATACGCTGTGATAATAAATAAACTGATTTACAATGAATTTAAAAATGTTATCGAGCAGATTATAGTACCGCAGTACTGAGTTGTCCAAACAACGTCACAGCCTCCGCATAATTACAAGTAAACATTACTATGTCTTCTGTACATGCAAATAGTGTTTGATTGGGCCCAAGCTAAAGCTATTTATTGCCATCGATTCATAATACAAGTTCAAAGGACCGTTTGTTTTTGCCTTTTGTCTTATTAAAGATTAAGTAATTTACATTTACATTTCGCCAGTTATTGTAATAGGGGGCAAACTTATTGCCATCAACCGGGCATAGTTCCAAACAGCGGGCTGCTACTGTTAAATTCCTGTTAGAAAAACCCAATATTACTTTGCTCGACCCGGGAATCGAACCCAGGACCTCATGCTCAGCAGTAGAGCTTGCGGCCACTAGATCAACCACGCATCCGACATGATAATCGCTCTTTTCTAGAATCGTAGACAATTTACAGCTTAGTGTAGGTTAAAAGTAAAACGTACCTACTTATTAAAAACCGGCCAAGTGCGTGTTGGATCACGCACAGTCAAGTGTTCCGTAGAATGAATATTTACATGCATGCACAATTTCGATTTTATCTTCAGCAAAAAAAATATGTTATTTCAGTCTTTCTCGAATGCGAAAATATACCAAATCTTAAAAAAAAAAACTACTATTAAAACTACATGACTCTTCATAACTTTAACGGTTCTAAAATCACGTTTTTAGGAAATCAGAAACTGTCGATCGATTCTGTAGACATCTCACCGTGAAGAGTGAGGTGAAGTGAGCATGAAGTGAGCTGTCCATAGTGTCAATCCCTAGCTTTAGCTGCAATAACAGCTCACATCAAGCTCACTTCACCCAAGTTATCACGGTGAGATGTTTACAGAATAGCACGGATCCTTTAAAATATGTTTTCGGTACTCTCTCTCATCCCATATCTTAAAACTACATGACGTATTCTCTTCATAACTTCAACGGTTCTAAAATAAAGTAATTTTTTGTCGTTTTTTAACCGACTTTCAAAAGGAGGAGGTTATTGGAAATCAGAAACTGGAATCCTTTCAAATATGTTTCCGGTACTCTCATCATGCCGCATGTACTCACTTATCAACTTTTCTCCCTACATACCTATGCTTGTTCAAACACCGTCTGGGCTTCCCCTACCATTAAATTGACTTTAGTGAACATGGGCATTAGACGTCTAAGTATACAGGCGTACTACATATATTTATTTATTAAAACTTTTCACACTCAAAAAAGTACAAAGGCGGACTTAATGCCTTAGGCATTCTCTACCAGTCAACCAAGGGTGGTGAAGAGATTAGATGGCAGGTGCTCTAATTGAGAGGAACAAAGAAAAAAAATATTCTAATGACTTATAACTAAAATAGATACAACAATACATAAATAGATTACAAACTACATACCCATACATACATACATATTTACTATAATATATACCTATATTAAATATATATACAAATATACGAAATCAAGGGAGAGGGGTGTTGAGATGACTCTACTCTATTTATTTTGAAAATAACACACATATAAACCTCTGATTAGTTCTAAAAATACGTAAAATGCTCAGTACCCTAATTACGCAATACACGATCAATCAGAATCTGAATCGTTTTGAAACAGATTGCTAATCCATTGATTCGTACGTTCGAAAAAAAAATCTGCTCAACAACGTAAATATCACAATGAATGTTGTTGACCTGTCAAATTGAAACAGATTAGTCGGAATTGTCAACGAAAATGTGTTGCGTAATTAGATAGCAGTAATAAGCGATAGAAAAACGATGGATTGAAAAATTCAAAGGTGCAAAAGTCTCGTGAACCGTAGACCGTAAACCCACGTCCGCAAGGACTTAAAAATATCGCGGCGGGATTTTATCGCACACTGGATTTTCAACTGTTGGTGTTGGTTTGTTTGGTTTGACGGTGCTGAGCCGAGCGTTGCGTTTCTCGTCCCAGCGCGTTGAAAAAACACACTGTTGGATTTTCAACTCTCGGCGCTAAGCAAAGCGTTAAAAATCCAGTGCAAGAAAAAAAACGCCTTCACGGCAATATTTAATAGTTGAGTTTTCACTAAATTTAAATGCTTTTCTGTTTAACGTAGGTACCGTTTTTTCATGAATTTATAATAGAAAGTTCTCATTTTTTAAACTGTAGGTACAAGGCTGTAAGTAATGGTGAGGCTTTTAGATAGGGTTCTAATAGGGTGACCATTTCGTCATTTGAAGCTCGTTATGCATACTCTATTTCTTAAAAAAATCCCCTTAAATACAAAAGTGCGGACAACAATGACATGACAAGGCTGGGCTAAGTCCACGTTCGCACGGATGTAAAAATATCGCGGAGGGATTTTATCGCGCACTGGATTTTCAACTCTTGGTGTTGATCCGAGTGTTGTGAATCAAACAGAGTGCAACCCAGCGCGTCGAAAAAACACATTGTTGGATTTTCAACTCTTGACGCTAAGCATAGCATCGAAAATCCAGTGCGCGAAAAGAAATCGCCACGGGAAAAAAACGCCCGTGCTTATTTGGACTAAGTCCGGACGGGGGGACCAAAAAGGCGGACATGTCCGGATTAATCCGGACGTATGTGAACCCTAGTTCGATATCGATACGATTTATTTTCTCTTCACATTTGTATAAAATCAAGCATGAGGTTAGTTAAATATGTCGGCGCCCGTTCACGAACCTGACGCATGGATTAGCACCATTCTGACCATTCAGCTCAACCATTTTGAAGGGAGCTAAATGATCCAACACACGATTTCACAACAATTCCCTATCTATCAATAATAATTGTCAGAGCATACAATTATCATCGTGAGTACTTACCTATTCTGCTTATTATTCTCTTAACGTTATCATTTTTTAAATATTATTTATTCTTTCAATGATAAAAAAAATTGCAATTATTGCGAGAAACGTGGACGCAAACAAGATAGTAAGTATCTACCTAGACTAATAGACTACATACTATACTTATTAATGTTTATTTTTACCTGACTACGGCGAAGCAAAAAAGGGGGGTTATGATTCTGACAGGTAAAAAAAAACAGCTGCTCTATACATTTTGACCACGTAGATATTGCACTTTTCTATGTAACAGTAGTCTTTTATTAAAATAACCGACGAAAAATTTCAACGGCCGTTACGTTGAAATTTTTTACTTTGGTTTCAAGGATCGTGCAGACTGGCGCGACGCGACTACGACAATTGTTCTTCCGTGAAGTTTTCTTAGAAATTGTATTGTTAGAGTCGTGTCGCGCCGTCGCGTCTTGCTAGTCTGCACGAGGCTTAAGTCATTGATTATGAATATGAACTCACCATCCGATATATCGTCTATGCGAGAATTAGGTCCCTGAAGTTTATCAGCTAAAACATTTGAAACGGTTACCTGTAAAGTAAAGCCGTGTGCTCGATGGCATTTCCCTTCAGCAAAATTACGAACTCCCATACGAACTTTAATCCCCTATTATTTTACACCCTTTACGAGACGAATTGTTAAAAGAATCCTTAGTTCTCAGTTACAAAAGAAACTATAAAAGAAAAGGAAGAAAATGGAAAGAAATATGCACAAGAGTTTCTTTAGAAAAAAAGAAAAGGTTAAAAAAAAAAAAAAAAAAGAAATGTTCTTAGGTAGGTTTCTTTTTTGTTGGTAGATCTAGAAAGATCTACCTACTGGTTTGGACTGTGCGTTTTCCGTCCGTTAGCGAGTAATTTTGTTTTTAACTGTGTAATTTCCACGAGATCACAACGTAAATTGCACCAAGCGGCCAGTTGGCTACTAGGGAAAAAATAACTATAATTAAAACTGCCAGTGCAGTGGAGAAAAAACAAAGCGATAGGTTTTCCGTGTAACAATAACCTAACAATAATAATTGTTGTTATCGTTGTTGTTGCCGTTATCCAACTCAAACAAAGCACCTCTATGGCTCTATAACTCCGGCAACACTTTGACTTAGTTGCATTTGTGTACCTATTTATTTCTATTAAGTGCTTGTTTGTACAGCTCGACAGAAAGCAAACAACATAGATGTACATAGTGTAGAATCCTTTTGATGCCATATTTAATTTGATTATATCCTACACTGGCTCACAACTAGGGTTCCCAGATCAAAATATCAAAAATCCGGAGAAAATTCCTGACATTCCATGAAATTTCCGGACAATCTTGTTAATTTTTTATTAAAATCGTTACGCATCGTGCAAGTAAATAAACTAACCAAATCGATTGCCAAATCGTTCGAATTTTGACACGCGCGCGGTGAAATGGTAAGGGGTGAGGGGGAAGCGCCTCTCTGTCGCCTGCGTTCGCCCGCGTACATGATACACCCATTAAATATCAGAAGTAATGTAGTAAATTTAGAATAAAAATAATTTTGATTTTCTTTGATTTAGAATAAAAATAATTAATAAATAATTTGGTTTTTTCATTTTTTATTTCACTCTTCACTTATTTGTAGAAATTCCGGACGATTTAAGATTCCCCCCGCATTCCGGACAGAGACCTATATTTCCGGACTTGTCCGGAAAATTCCGGACGTATGGCAACCCTACTCACAACCACGCCGCTCATGCAGGGCTACTTTACTTTCAATTTTTCCCGCCAGTTAGTCACCATTGAACTGACAGAATATGGAGACGCCGCGTAAAGCTTCGTGCAGACCAGCGCGACGCGACGACGCGACGCTACTCAAACAATACAATTTCTAAGAAAAGTTCACCGTATAACAATAGCTGATGTCGCGCCGCGCTGTCGCGTCGCGCTTGTCTGTACGAAGCTTTATTCTATACATACATTTGCTTCTAGAAATATGAGTGAAATACGATACAGAATATGAAATATCGTTTTGTCTCTAAATAAAATAATTGTATTTAAATGTTTGTAAGAGACAACAATATTTAAGTTTTGCTCATATGGCAACATTTTGTCGTGACGTAGTGGCAGTTGTAGGTAAGTGCCGTATCAGCCATCATATGCGACGAGTTTCGTGCTATTTTGCTGTCAAATGGTTGTTAAAACATGCTTGTGTGTTATATTGTAAAGTCCTTGATTGGCACAACCCTGTTATAGCAATGGCAGCCATTTTATGAGACATTATGAGTTGTAGGTGAGCACCTTTTTTTTGTTGGTATTTGCAGTCCATGTAGGTACATATTTATGTCTATGCAGCTACCTCACTCCTTGTGTGAATGAGACTGTATTTACGTAGATACACTAGACATAGTATATCTGAAATAACAAGAAGCTTTAGTCTTTTTCATTTGGAAACATCGCGTCTTCGTAGCTTTTACGGTGAAGGTTCTTCATAAAACATTTTATTGTCTTCGTTAAATCTACGTACGAGGTAGGTTTTAACTTCAGTATTCAATCAATCTGCCTAGCCTTTTCCCAACGTATGTTAGGGTCGGCTTCCAACCTAACCGAATGCAGCTGAATACCAGTATTTTACATGGAGCCACTGCAGTTACTGTGTAACATGTTACCCCTTTGGTAAGACTGATTGTCAGACATTTGGGTTTCTGACTACCCGTAACGAATGTCAAAGATCTACATAATGACAACCGGGTACTTACAACGGTTTAACGTGCTTCCGAGACACGGAGGGTTCACGCGATATGTAATGGTCACCCATCAACGATCCGACCGCAGTAAGAGTAGCTTAACCATCGATCGACCCGTGAGTGACCCTCTTTTAAATTCGGTGTCGTGATTAGATAAATAGATGCAAACTCTCACGATCTTCATATTTTTCCTCTTTCAAGTATACTCCTGCAAATTGCGCCATTATCGTCGGAAAACTCTTTGCTTTTGTTTACTTTAAGTTCTCATTTGAATTCCTTTTTAACTGACGAACGTTTTACTAGTAGTCGATTCAATAGATTCTGTAATTGAGTTCGATAAGCTGAATAAAGCTTCGTGCAGACCAGCGCGACGCGACACCGGCTATTGTAATACCGTCAAGTTTTCTTAGAAATTGTATTGTTCGAGTCGCGGCGCGGCGTCGGGTCGCGCTGGTCTGTACGAGCTTTAAAGGTAATTTTGATTGATCATATTTAAAAAAATCCGTTGAATTGGTCCTGTGATGCGAAGACTACTTATTTAACTAGGTAGTTACCTATCTTCCTTGGTGGACTGAAATAGCATTAAAGGCTATGTCTAGTTTTATACCTAGTTTGAATGGCTCAGACGCACAATGACCACTTCTCAAGAGAAATGGACATCTTGCGTCCGAGAGGCCTTTTGGGAAGAGGTAATTTTGCTACTGAGGCGTTTGAATGAATCTGTTTACGTGGGATCTAATTGATACAATATAATTTGCCTGTTGCGCGGGCGTAAGCCTCATGGCCAGAACTTTTATAAACATTTTTATAACAAGAAAAAGAACCACTAGGTACTTATGTAAATACTGTACGTAGTGTTATGTAATTAATTGGCGTTTAGTCGCACTCGGCAGTTTTATTGATATTTGAAGCTTTTTTGTGGTGTTTTAGACGTTATTTTATTACAAGCCTGTACCCCAGAAGTTATGTAGCCGATGGCATTACATCAGCAAAACGAATGAACTTTCATCGCCTTTAGCGAGTAATTTATCAGAAATCTTAACCAAATGCTCACTTTCGTTAGGTAATAAAAAAAAAAAAATATTTTATTATCCAGTTAATACAGCCAGCAGGTTAACATCAGGTTGGACGACTTGAGTAGCTTAAAATATTACCTACAGCTAAGTTACAAATACTATTTGCCAGTGAGCCCCAAACTAGACAGTTACTCTGTATCTTGGGGCTCGAAAGGAACTCATCATCTGCTTAACCTTCTCCCAAATATGTAGGGTCGGCTTCCAATCTAACTGGATGCAGCTGAATACCGACTGAAATATAATTATGCGTGTTTCTGAAATGAAGTGACGTTATTTTTTCGATAGATTCATTCGATTGGTGTAACAAGTCCTGTAAATACTCATCGTTTATTTACAACAGTTACGCTGTTGCCAGTGGTTTTACTCGTAGTTAACGAGAAATCAATCTGCCTAGCCTTTTCCCAACTATCTTGGGGTCGGCTTCCAGTCTAACCAGATAGCTGTACTAGTACATGGACCTCCACAGTCCAGTTACTGGGTAATACGATATCCTTTGGTGAGATTGGTTCTCAGACTTTCGGGTTTCTGACGACGCGGTACGATTGTCAAAGATCCAAGAATGTCAGTCAAAACTAACGGCTTAACGTGCGGCGCGGAGGAGTCTCGGTATTTTAAGATGGCTACCCGTTCACGGACCGACCGCGGCAAGCGTAGCTTAATCTGATCGTTCGACTCGTGCGGCTGTTATTACTTAGCCACGGGCCCATAGAAAGGAACTATTAAGGAACTATTGTGCTAAATTTTATGCCTATAGACCCAGCGGCTTAGCTCCTGCGCTCATCCCAATTTTTTTTTGGGTCGGCCCTGCACTTCATTTTTCCATACATTGTTAAGTATTTGTCGTCGTCTTCCAATATAAAATTACCTATAACGGCTTGTTAGAACAAAATTGCCTTGGTGTCGAATTGCAAGAGTAGACGATGGCCGATGACTCAAAATTTTCAGGCATTTATTCTCTATAAATGCGTAAGAAATTCTATACATGCATACGAACTCGTCAATTTACACGAGAAATAAAAAATAACTATGTCGCGAAAATAACAAAATAAAATGCCAGCTGTGTCGTTACGCCTCTATAAAAGTGTCAATTGGGGGCCTTTGATCTGTACCGACTACCGTGCAACTATGCAAATACACTTTACCGAAGCGCTGACTCCGCTTTTGACTCCGAATTTACGCGGGCAAGTTGCGAACTTTGTTTCGGTGATTTTATTCATTTAGTTCATAACAAAGCCCGCGAATTTATCCGTGTGGTGGTCGGAAAAAGAAACCATAGTAATCTATCAGCGTGATTAAAACTTCGGCAAAATTGAGGCGAATCCCGCGCGAGATGCGGGGAACTTGTATGAAGGTGTTCTTATTGGCGCTAATAGTCGCGTGACTTCTTAAATATTCAAACAATCCACGCGCTCATTCGCGTCCCTCATCGCAGTGTGGCCATAGCTTAAGGCAACGGTAACCGACTTTTAATGATTTTATATTGAAGATCACGTCTAAACGAGTAGTGTTAATGATTTGGAAAAAATATATCTTAAATTAGAGCATTTTCTTTAATTTATGAATATTTTAGATTATGTTTATATTACATAGTGAAATTAATTTGTAAAGTTATGACATGACTAACGCGGATAAAAAACTGTGAATCATGCAAAATCTATCGAGCGTATTTTTCTGAAACCATCACCATTTTAAAGATAATTTAATTATTGATTTTTTATTAAAAATACCTTTTGTTTTATGTATAATAAATTAATAACGCGTCAAATTTGGGATACCGCTCCTTGATGGGCGAGTCCTATTATTGGCTGGACGTAAAACGGCACGTCGCGTGAGCTTAGTATAGAACACACAAGCTAACCACTCAAGGTCACTGGCATATATCAGCGTCTTAAATCCTGCTTCACTAAAGACAAGTAATCGTCACAACACTACAAAATGCCATCTCATCTCAGGAACCGCGAATTTTATGAACGTTTTTCCAAATTCCAATTGCCAGTCTGTAGCTATAATTGTTTTTACGTCGTATTAGACTACGTAAGGTAAGCCTTACTCCATTTGGCGTACTTTTATCCAAACAAAGCTTATCAAGTACAGCTTAAAGCTCCATTTAAACCATTTCGTAACCTACCTCTAAGTATTTTATGTATTTTATTGAAACCGCTTTTCTAAACAACAAAGCTTAATATTTTCAAGATAAAATTTAACTTATATGTATATCTACTTACCTCCACAGACTAGGTAGGTACTCTTGAAGTAAGTTTAGATGACCAAGCAGGTAAACTTACGATCTGTAGTCTATTAGATTAAGTTCATACTTGGGTTTGTACACACTGCTTCACATTAAGCTATACATTTCCAGTATAAGCTGACTTCGCATTGTACGGAAATCCTTTACAATGAGCAGCATACAATTTAGTAAGTTTAAATGAGATCCTCTACGCTCTTTCGTGAGACAAATAATTTTCATTCGTAACATTTATATTTATTATAAAATATTAATAATAAGTCCGTTGTCGTCGCAAGTTTCATGTTAACGTTCGCTTTGCTTAGCATCGCATCGATGGTATTTTATTTTTACAAAGTTGTCAATGAAAAAAAATTACTGCATTTTTTTTTAGAAAGTCCTTAATCCTAGCTTTTGTTTTATTTGTTTTCCATTTCAACTATGGTCTTATATTCTCGAAACTGTTTGTTCGTGGAACGTTGCGTCAACCTTAACAAATCTATCTAGACACTCGGTAGTGCGTCAAGCCAAGTTCGATGAAGACACACCCGAGCCTTATCTTACACGAACCATTTCGAGCTACTTTTGATCACCCTCTACATTAAAATCTAGCAGACCTACAAAGTTGCAATCAGTGCCTCTCCTCCAAACTGATAAGGCACGGCACACCGAAAAATAAATACGCGAGCCTTTTCAAAAATATTTGTTTCGAATTTATTTTTTCCTCGCAATTTCAGTTTTGAAAAACGTCGTTTTGAAACGCGTGAGCATTCGTCATTCGTTTCATTATTTAATATGGACTTTCAGCAGGATAAAAATATAAGCAGCTTAAACTGAAAACTTATCGCAATAGGTGCAATTTTGACAGTTCACCCACGTTCATTGCGTTATTTACGTTGTTAGGAAGACGAATTTTTCAAGCTTATGAAGCAATGGATTAGCAATATCCTTCAAAACTCTCGGATTGTGGTTGAAAGTGTGATACGCAATTAGGGCGCAGCAGTAACTCGAATTCTCGATATGGAATTGTCTTCAAACTTATTGTTCAGAAATAAGTACAAATACACAAACGGTCTTACCTTTGTTCTTATTTCTGAGGGTCTAGTGTGAGTTTTGTTTAACCATCTCGATTTTACGCATCGACCGCGTTCGGCGCTCTGATTGGCCCTTCACTGGCCTTCACTGGTGATGGGCCAATCGGAGCGCCGAACGCGGTCGATGCGTAAAATCGAGATGGTTAAACGAAACTCACACTAGACCCTCAGAACAATAAGTTTAAACGGTTACTCTCTGTAACCTACCGATTTAATATTTTCAATTTGCTACAAAACGCAGTTTCGATTTAAGACCTTTGCCGTGCAAGGAATTGTTCGATGCTTTAAAACATTTACTTGTTTTGTAGTTTTATTGATTGGCAAATAGACTGAGGGCCTGCTAGTGAGGACTTAGGAACGTGGTTACCGGCGCCTGCCTCGTGGTCAATTACCACTATTTATCACAATGCCAACCTTAGGGACAAAGTGGAAATGTCACATGTGTCTGAAATATCGCCAACAGGGCTTCAAACCGTAACAAAGCAATCAAATACCGGTTGGCGGCAGACTGACAGATAAATAGGTATAGTGGACGGGACGGGAAATTGTCAATCAGGCAATTGTTTTCCGAGAATTTTTCCGCATGCAATCTTAAATAAATATATAAACTGCGGCGCTTTCCAATTCTGTCTGAAATAATGACGTACACCGTTTGAAATAACTGTGTAGTTAATTAGCATTCCAGAAAATTAATCATTACCGCCAGTAGTTAATTAAATTTTCTCAATTTTTTCCCTATTGTAAAAGTTCCATTGGACAGATGTGCTAAGCAAATACATGTTGTGAGGTTTTTGTGACATGTTTTATTTCTATGCGCAGTCAATATTTGTCTAAACTCAGCGACACCGCCCCCGGCACAGGAAATTGATTTTACAAATAGTTCGACATGTCACAAGTTTAAATCGTACCTACCTGAAGTTTATATATAAAATAATGGGGTGAGGAAAGATTTTTTTTGGTGATATAGGTAAGGTGGTGACATTGTTTCAATCATACATCAGCGGTACGCGCACCAGTCACGAGACAGCACTAGTAGCTTGTGCAGTCTCATGACTGAAGCCAATTGCGCTGTCTCGTGACTGAAGCCGCTTGCGCTGTCTCGTGACTGTGCCGGTGATTTAATGATTAGTTTCTAAAAAAAAATGTCACCAACTTACCTCTTCTTCTTCTTTCTCCTGGCTATTAACCCAATTAAAGGCTCGTGCAGACCAGCGCGACGCGACTCGAATAATACAATTTCTAAGAAAACGACACGGTATAACAATAACCGGTGTCGCGTCGCGCTAGTCTGCACGATGCTTTGTTTAGGGTGAGACTTCCTAGTAGGTACTTCTGCGCAACACAGTAGGTACGGTTGTGGGTTGTCTGTTTTGTTGTTGCTCGTCATCATATCGTTTTTTATTGTTCGTAGCCAAGTTATTGGTGGTCGTCGACGGCCTCTCTCTCCGTCTTCTATATTCATGACCATGGGCGTACACAGCTTTTGGCCCAGGAAGGGGCAAATCAGAAATTTCACCCTTCACATGTTTTACATAGTTTGATATTGCTGTTGCGTTCGCGAAGTTATTAACAGACTTCAAAAAAGGAGAAAGTTCCATGTTCCTCTTTTTGTTTTTTTTTTTTAGTATCGGTCATCGATATTTTCGTCAATTGTGGATTGATTTAGAATTTTTTTTTCAAATAAAAAAAGTATTTTCAAAATTGGTTCACAATTGACGAAAATATTGATGAACATACACACTAGAAAACAAAAAACAGCTGAACAAAGAACTGCCTCCTTTTTTAAAGTCGGTTATGCGTAATAGGTACAAGACGAAAAACCGTGATGCGTGGATTTTTCTAAAATTAATGAATAATTTATATTGTAATTGTAAAGTTTGTCTTAACGTGACTGTAACATAACTTATCGACAGAAGCATACAGAATCCAGGGGGGCAGCTGCCCTCCCCTGCCCCCCCCCCCTGGGTACGCCCATGTTAATGACTCTTTTAGTCATATGGTTATCATCGCGCCTCATCACATGTCCGTACCAGCGCACGCGGCACCAACTTACTTATATCATCACCAAAAAACCCTTCCTTACTCTATAAGTTAATATGAGGGGTTGTAATCAGAGCTATTGTTTAAAAATACAGGCGGACAGAACGACCGGTGTTAAATTGACGTATTGTTCGTATGCTGCAAAATATTTGTCATATTTGCAACATGCAAACAATGTCAGTATTTTTTTGAGTTAAAATGATACTATCAAGAATAAGCCCACTTACGCACCGACCCCTTTTAACTATACTGTCCCACAGCTGGGCAAAGGCCTCCCAAGTCCTTCCAGAAACTCTTTTCCCATGCCACCTCGATAGTGCGCGTTAAAAAACTACAAGTTATACAGGGTGAATCAGAAAGGTGTGGTCAAAATTAAGGGTCAGACCATCAAACTGAAAATCTTTTTCCATGGGACCAAGATCGTAATCCAGAAAAAATAATCAGCCGTCCATACATTTGGGTCGAATACTTAGGTATATTTTTATTGTAACTGTTTATACCTATTATTTATTAAATTCTTTATATTTATATTCTTTTCTATCTACGTATAATGTAATATTTAAATTTCTATTCACATGTACATAATAACTTTAATTTAACTTACAACTAAAGCGAAGAGCTCATTGGGCTCATATAATTAATTATATTATATATTTATGAAACATTTTATGTACAAAAAATGTGCTTAGGCATAAACACGCACACACACTCGAACAAACATGCTCTTAGACACACCATCAACCACTCGCAATTGTACCACTTTGACAATCTTTACTGTGTTACAATGGGGGACCTGGAGTTCTAATTACTGACTAAAACCCACCCGTGTTCCTTCCGTTGCCTGTGTGCCGGGGTCGCGATATCCCTTTCGGACAAACTCGCAACTCCGGCAGGCATTGGCCCTTCCGGACCCCGTCGGTTGGTGCTGACATCTCTTTGAGGCGCGTGTGGAACACAACGCGCCGTCGACCCGGGCCTGTACCCTAATTACGTAATACACGATCAATCAGAATCTGAATCGTTTGAAACAGATTGCTAATCCATTGCTTCTTAAGTTGGAAAAAATAATATCTGCTCAACAACGTAAATAACGCAATGAATGTTGTTGAACTGTCAAAATAAAAAAGATTAGTCGTAATCGTTTACGAAAATATGTTACGTAATTAGATAGCTGGTCCCTATCGGACGGCGAGCTACCCATTGCTCACCGTCCGCAAGCCCGCGCCTACGGTGGCCGGTAGTCGGCTCTCGACTCCCGACGCCCGGGGCGTCTCCTGCGGCGACTAGGGGCGCGAGGGCGCGACTCTTGCCTCTCCCTCGCGCGCTCCGCCTAGGCTTAGTTAAGACTTCTGATCTCCAAATAACAAAATTTTGACAAAATATTTGTCAACCTATTATGTATAACTAGTATAAGAACGTAATTAGTGGAGATAAATAAACTAAAAAAAAAAAAAAAGTTTTGTACGGGACAGCAGATTTTTTTTCTCGCTGACGATGTAAGTCGCATGGCGAAAGTTGTTCAGTTTGATGGTCTGTATTACACCCTTAAATTTGACCACACGTTTCTGATACAGCCTGTATATAACAATTATTATCATTTTATTTCAATAATGCGTGCCCATGTCTACTGCATACATTCTTCGCACGTTGCAAATATAATAAATAATAACGTCTGTATGAATAAAAATTTACTCTTTTTTCAGGCTAACAACCCTTTTAATTTAGCCATAATGAAGTCATGTCTTGTTACTCGCAGATAATTTTTATTATGCGGGTAAAACAAACGAGATTAATTAAAACTCCATAACTAAGGAATAATTTTAATAGAGAAGACTGGAAATACATAATGATTCATAGGAGGAAATTCAGTGTACGTGTCACGTGTGTCCAGTAGCTGTGGTTTATGGTTTCCTTTTATGTAGCTTTTAATTTATGTTTCATAAACATAGCACTAGTATTCCTATTCCTACTACGGTTTCTAACGTATTTATTTCAGCTTGTGTCCAAATTATAATAATATTTTTTATTTATTTTTATTCTAGTATTTTAAAACATAATTTATATGTAAATAGTGAAATAAAGGAGATAATAATACCAGACTATTATTAATATATATTTTTTAAATATTTTTAAATGTTTTTATATTTTTTATTCTAATATTTAGAAATATAATTTATATGTAAATAACAAGGACAAGGACATAATAATACCAGCCTATTTAATATTAAAAAAACATGTTTTTAAAGGTTATATGTTTTTTATTCCATTATTTAAAAATATAATTTATATGTAAATAGTGAAATTAAGGACATAATAATATCAGCCTATTATTGTCCCACTGCAGGGCAAAGGCCTCGTCTCATACACAGAAAGCATGAGCATTAAATCTACGCTTGCTCAAGACGTGTTAGCGATTTCAGACAACTTATAAGTCCAGGTTTCCTCACGATGTCAGTGAAGTACAAGATAAACTTTTCAAAGTCCATATGAATTGAAAAAGTCATAAGAAGTGAAATCTGTTAGATTTTTCCACAATTTCGTTACCATCCATTTGCCGACGGTGTGAGTGAAGTGCAGTCGCGATAATCAAATTTAAACTCTTTATGAGGACGTTGAGTGGCGTGATTTAAAATGGCAGCAGTTAGCATACGGTAATGCTTGGTTTTAGAAGTTGTCATAAGATAATAATCATTGTTTCACTCAAAACCTAGCATTAGTAACATACATCCGTAGTTCAAAAACATTTCAACTACACCACACTCAACTTATATGAACAGACTGATAGTCCATAAATTACTAGCAATGACAAGCAAAAACAAAGAAAATAGGTCTGGCAGGAAAGCTTTCCATTTCATCGCCGACTAAAGGCTCGTACACACCAGCGCGACGCGACGGCGCGACGCGACTCGAACAATACAATTTCTAAGAAAACTTGACGGTATAACAATAACCGGTGTCGCGTCGCGCTGTCGCGTCGCGCTAGTCTGCACAAAGCTTTAAGCTTCGTGCAGACCAACGGGACGCGACGCCGCGACGCGACTCGAACAATACAATTTCTAAGAAAACTTGACGGTATAACAATAACCGGTGTCGCGTCGCGCGACAAGTCGCGCTGGTCTGCACAAAGTTTTACTCATGACCTAGAATAATCCCATATGAACAAAGTAGCCTCAAATAAGTTTCTTAAAATAGGCAATTTATTCCCAGAAATAAATTGCTATACAGGACCAAATTATTAACACTAAAACTACAGAAAAATTATCAACGATCTTTCAATAACGAATGGTAAATGTCGCAAGTGTCATATCCCACCAGAAATAATTCAACACTTATCAGGAGCTTGCATAACTCTCACGCAGAGAGACTATACACACAGGTGGCAAATGTAACCAACAATTAGCACTCAAATACACACTCGTACAAGACACAAACACAATTACACACCACAAACATCCATTCTATTTCAACTCCATTCTCACCGACAGGAAAACTCAATACAACAGACCGAATATAACCCTACAGGATAATAAAATAAATAAAGTTACTAACTTAATAGATATTGCCTTTCCCAACACACAAAGCTTCGTGCAGACCAGCGCGACGCGACACCGGTTATTGTTATACCCTCGATTTTTCTAAGAAATTGTATTGTTCGAGTCGCGTCGCGGCGTCGCGTCGCCCTGGTCTGCACGAAGCTTAACATTCTGAAGACAATATCTGAAAACATTAGTAAATACGTAGAACTCAAAGATGAAGCAAGTAGTATAATGGCGACAACAAAAAGTTTATGTGGTCCCGATAGTCCTCTCCACAACAGGCGTCATCCCGAATCACCTTGAAACCCTCTACTCTCCACCCTACAAAAACCTGCAATTAAAAAAAAAAAAAAACAAAATATTTTATTTCACATAAACCTACAAGGACACTTATGAAACGTCAGAAGCTAGGTGCACGGTCCCAATTGGTCGATTCCTATGGAGAAGAGCCGGCAAGAAACTCCACGGTTACTCGGTTTTTACAATGTTTCCAAATTATGTACAGTGTTAAAAGCTTCGATCAACGTTGGTATTGTTGATCGAAGGTTAAAAGGTGTGAGAGGACAGTGTAGGCCCATAAACATGTACCAATATTAAACACATACCGAATTGTCAGAAAATTCATGCAAACAGATGATAACGAAATAGGTCCTCATCACAACACATTTTAACATAACACCACACGCAACAAAAACCAGCTAAAGAGCTGAGAAGTAAAAACTCTACAAAAATATTAATAACTTGGCGGAATCTACATGCCCACATGCGAGCTATGCATCAAAGACCTGACGTCACACAACATCCTGACGTCACTCAAATCCTGCATCGCGCAATTAGAGTTTACCGCGCGGTGGACATAATATATACAAGCTCCCGACTTCAAGCTCTGGGCAGTTGCCCGCCAGACACGACACCCGTCTAGTCGGAGGATCCTCCCTTTTCTATGGTGGATGAGTGCACTATACCCCGAAAACTTTATTTCCAATTTTACAAGAAAAAAATAAAATAATTACAATGAAAAAGACGCCTTATGATAAAAGTAATAATTTAGTTAACTTTTTATATAGAATAGTTAGTTACGAAGTGAAATAAAAATATTGGAGGAAATAAACTTCGTTTTTAAAAGACGGCCTTATGACATTTTTGAAAATATTTTCTGTGACTTCTGCTATTACGAGTAGGTAGGAATCTGACTAATCAAAATCCACGTAGCTAGTAAACAATAAACTTCGTTCAGGTACAGAAGTTGAACTGCAACAATCTGACCAAAAGGTAAAAGCCAATATTGAAAATGGACGTTTCGGATCGGCTACCACCGCATCTTTGCGGCGATTTACATTAAATGTATCGGAAATTAATCTAACTATAGTTCGGATATTGTTGTTGCTGAGTGCAGTCTTTAGAAAGTCTATTTCCTGTTACGTGGATATCTAGGATTGCGATGAGGATATATTATTATATTGAGTGCAGGTTATGTAACCCTTGCGTATACGGAGATAGCCTAGGTAAACAACTGATGGGCAGTTGTTTGTGTAGCAACAGTTGAAAGACATAAAAAAATAATCTTTTACCTTTTTTGGGTTCTACCAAAATCAAGGACAACTAATGTTCAGGCCAGGTCAAGGTGACAGTTAACAGTTGGTGGCGATTTGTGTTCCAACTGTTTACTTGTTCTTTTATATTGACCTTTGTGAGTAAAACCCTGCCATGTAGTCTTAGTAAGACTGAAACTGCCAACAGC
Source organism: Agrochola circellaris (assembly GCA_914767755.1). Taxonomy (NCBI): domain Eukaryota; kingdom Metazoa; phylum Arthropoda; class Insecta; order Lepidoptera; family Noctuidae; genus Agrochola; species Agrochola circellaris. The sequence goes on along the minus strand of OU611840.1, from coordinate 17,973,126 downwards.
TGCTACCATCACTACACCACACAAACCATAAAGAAAAAAAAATAGAAATTATTGAAGAAAACTATTTTGATGTTTCTTTCGTTTCTGCTGCATTCATTTTTGAAGAGAAATATTAGAATTTTTACAGAATTAATCTCCATTATATTATCTATACAATGGTATTAAATTAAGTAGATTCTGTGTATTAGCAGGAGTGTAACAATAAAAACAGTTGCAGAAAGGAAGCAAAACAATTTTTTCTATCGTAAAGCACTCTCAATCGATCTTCGGTTATTAAATCAAACTGCAGACCAACCATTTCTGTAATTAATTTCAGAAAGAGGTACTTTGAAGTTTAGTTAACCGACTTCTCAAAATAAAGAGGTTCTATGTTCGAATACATGTATTCTTTTTTTTGTTGTCTCCGACTAGCCTGTTGTTTGTTGATTATGTTTTCGTTTTCATCAAGAGGTTCTCAACTCGTCTGTATACATATACAGGGTGTAAAAAGACACATCACAAAGCCGTAAACTACGCATACTGTACGTATAGCTAAGTAGCTTTGCGCAAAAATTATTGCTGGGAACCGTAATTTTTTTTATTTTTATAAAAAAAAACAAGTTTTTATTGCGCGCAATGTAACGCGAACCCACGCTTGAATGAACGGATTCAGTGTTAGTTAAGCTCCGCCCCTACGCTACGTAGGTAGGTACTTGTTGTTCATTGCGTTTTTGTAACTTCAAATGCGTAATCTGTTAAGATAAATCTAAAATTCAGGTAATGTTTGTTTGGAAAAAAGTTTCGTATTATCGCATAGAATTAATTTTCGTGAAAAAGTAAAAAAAAAAAATGCGACTTTGACCTTCAATATCTCCAGAACCAATGGATTCCCAGGTATGGTCCAGTGGAAAAAAATTATGCAAATAATGGGTAGAATATGTGGCTTTCGGCTTCGGAAAGTGTCTTTTTACACCCGATATATTTCTATATGCTCAGGCTCATTAAAAAAAGGCTTTTTAATTAGTTGAGATTTTTCATTCATATTCTTTATATGGCACCTCTCATGTTGAGATTTTTCATTCGTATTCTTTATCTGATCATGATGAGATACGAATATCAAATAATATTTGTGTAACGTGAAAATTGATTCGCTGTTACAATGAGTATGTAGCGTCAGGGTCCGACATTATTTAAAAAAAAACACAAAAGTCTTCGCTCAATCACTTATTTTTTTAAATTAAATAAACCTTATTTAATTTCACATTAATTTAATTTAAAATCACTAAATTAATCTATACTGAATATAAAAACTACCCGACAAATGATTACTCAGTGATTACGTAACGTGTGCACTGGGCAGCGGCCGACGAACGACTGAGCCGAGTCGCAGAGTGCGCTGCCTTATATAACGTTCGGAGTTGACGAGACGTCGTCGTTCAGTTGTTCGTTCACCGCTTGCCCGTTGCACTCGCAGTTTACAAAACAATGACGGTGGCGCCGTCACGGCCATACTGACGTACGCTCGTCCTCGAGCGTCTTCCGAGCATCTGGGAACAAGACAACAACCTGTTCGTTCATCTTGACATTTTTTTTTATCGCTAATCTCTATCTATCTTTAACAAAAGGTTTCAATAATGTGCTGGTCCGATTAACCCTTCAGCTTTCCACAACTACTATGCTATCTCATCAGTATTAAAACTGGAGACGATTGTGCTAGACCGGATAGATATCCCTTTAGCGAATGCTAGGCCGGATATCAGTCCCTATAGCCAAACATGCTAGACCGGATAGATATCCCTTTAGCGAATGCTAGGCCGGATATCAGTCCCTATAGCCAAACATGCTAGACCGGATTGCAATCCTTATAGCCGGAGGGCTAGCCCGGATCGCAACCCCTTTAGCTGAGTCATTGGACCGGATTGTCCCTTCAATGACTCTTTCCTACATTTTTTTTTTTCTTCCTGTATTTTTTTTGTTTCTCTCATTTTTTTGTCCTACATTTTTTTAATTATTATTTACTTTCATCATGGTGTACAATGGCATCAGTTACAACACTTATTGACTCTGGTAAATCTGATGATGGACTTTCTATATTATCACTAGTAATGCTCAAGGTACGTGAACTAGCCGATATAGTGCTACTATTAGCAGATATAGTGTCGCTATCGGAAAGTTCATCCTCAACGTCACCAATCACAGCTATGTTATCATTATCACGATCAGTTTCATGGACAACATTACTCTGGCTAACATCCGCCGTCACGTCATCATCATTATAACTTTCGGCTACTTCTATAAAGCCGCGGGGTACTTCGCGTAAATTCTTATGGGCGACCTTGTACGTTCGATTAGACCCGTTAACAAGTTTCAATTCGTACCTATCGTTTTCTAAGACAGAAGTGATTTTATAGGGGCCTTTATACTTTGGGGTCTAATTTAGTCTGGTTGTGTTCTTCGTTTTGAAGCAACACAAAATCACCCACCGAAAACCTGTCCAGTCGCGCTTTAGTGCTATCGAACCGTTTTTTGTCATAGAGCCGACTTTTCGATTAACCGGGCTGAGGTTTCCCTAACTTGTTCGATATCTGCGTCAGTATCATCGTCGTAAGCAAAGAGACTAAGACTAAGGGGGCACGCTACTTTACCGACTAGTAATTCGAGTGGACTTGCTTTTGTTACCCTATTGACCGTACACTTTAGTGCCAGCTGCAAATCTCCTAAGGCATCCTGCCACGGCCTATCTTCGTTCACTTCAACCGCGGTAAGCATAGATTTTAACATGCTCATTGTGCAAAAAAAAACTGATTAACGTGCTCAACTTGACCGTTAGCTCACGATGATCCCGTAGCTATTAAATGAAGCTTAATGTTTTAACTCTCACAAAAATCCCTAAACTCATGTGTTAACCTTTAACCAAAACTCAACAACAGTGCCTGTTCGACTCGGCCAATTCTGACCATTTACGGGTTCTAAATTTTGAGATTAGGAAACTAATCCTCAACACTTTATTGCTTTTAACAAAAGAATACTTCTACTTCTCAATGAACTGCAAACTTTGATTAATCATAGCAAAAATCATCAACCAGAGCCATGTACCATCGTTTTCCAGACACAATCATCTTTTTCACTAAGATCTTTATACACTTGGAAACCCACACACGAGTAAACCACTCTAACGCCATGGCTCTCCAGCCAACCAGCAATCGCATTGCTCTCACACATCCAGTACATGGATCAAACTATGGTCTCTCTAGACCCCGACCTCCGCCAGTCTCTACTGGTATGGTCACACACAATACGGCCGATAGAGAACCCTACTCGCGTGGTTCCCATAATTAGGCTTGCTCATCACCACTTGATCACCATCTACTTCGACTGGTACATGACCTACTGGCATCTTTTTTTTTAACTTACCGTGAGTGTATTTGTAAGTACGGTTAGAATTAACAGCTTTTAACTTTAACGTATTGCGATCATCATTAAAAACCGCAGCTACATTAAACAGACCTCTGAACTTCCGATCCAACTAACTCCGATTTCGCTTTTTGATTTCTAATTACACGAAATAGGCAAACGATTTTTTTTTTTTTTTTATATCTGCCTTTGTCCTATCAAATATTACTTTGCAAATAAGTGTCGGGAATCACATCACAAAATTAAAACAAAGAAAACACAAAACCGATCTAGTTGGTGTTCGCTAATCGTTACGTTACATAAGATTAATTGTCCTGTGCTGAATACACGTGTTTGACCAATACCCGTCAAAGTAACAATTATTAACTCGTTTTCCACTTAATTTGGCTGCACAAATGTCCTTAACTAACGAGCATTCAGCACCAGAATCGTAAACAAAACAATACAGATCACCAGATTGTTGTAACTGTCCGCAAACACCAGCTCTTTCGCAAGCATCTATGCGTCGCTCTTTCACTGGTTCAGCAGTACAAATATCCACTGTAGCACACCAAGCGCGTGTATCAGAATCTGTTTTGTCTGGGTCGATGTCAGGCAAAGTGATTGCAGACGATGAAACTGGTGTGCGAATGGCCTCGATCAATTGCATCCTATTTCGTTGCTGCAACTCAAACAATGCGCGCCAGTGGGAGTTAGATCCCGATCCCACTTCTGATGTAGCGTCAGAGTCCGACATTATTTAAAAAAAACACAAAAGTCTTCGCTCAATCACTTATTTTTTTTAATTAATAAACCTTATTTAATTTCACATTAATTTAATTTAAAATCACTAAATTAATCTATACAGAATATAAAAACTACCCGACAAATGATTACTCAGTGATTACGTAACGTGTGCACTGGGCAGCGGCCGACGAACGACTGAGCCGAGTCGCAGAGTGCGCTGCCTTATATAACGTTCGGAGTTGACGAGACGTCGTCGTTCAGTTGTTCGTTCACCGCTTGCCCGTTGCACTCGCAGTTTACAAAACAATGACGGTGGCGCCGTCAAGTATATTTATGTGAGTTACAACAAAAAGTGAAAAAATAAATTTAAAAAATCAACTCAACTCCAAAAAAAAACGCGACTAAGTGCAAAATAACATGTTTCTGGAAATAAATCAGGCCTGCATTGTTCTTAAACCTGAGACTCATTTAAATTCTACCTTATAAGCTGTAGCATTGGAGGAGTTCAAGCCATAGACGGAAAATAATGAAATTTAGAATGCCGCTAGGGTTAGAAAAACAATGATATTTTAAACCTGCCCTATTAGGCGACCATAAAAGTAAGAAGAGCCACTGACTGCGCATAAAGCTTCGTGCAGACCAGCGCGACGCGACACCGGTTATTGTTTTACCGTCAACTTTTTATAAAAATTGTATTGTTAGTGTCGCAGCGCGGCGTCGCGTCGCGCTGGTCTGTACGAGCTTTTAGACAGCATAATATGTAGCTTTCAGCTTATTAAAATGTTAACAAGTGGGTACCTATTGTAAATTGAATGCGTATTAAAAATAATACTTATTTTTAAACTTCACGGTTCGTTATTCTCGGCCTTGTATACTTTTCGTTCTCAATTAGCAATTCAAAATCAAATCTTACTTAGGTAATGATTTCTACCAAATAGTGTATGTAGGTACAAGTCAGGATCCAACTGCCTCGTTGGTCTAGTGGTCGTAAGCGCTACTGCTGAGCACGAGGTCCCGGGTTCGATTCCCTGGTGTTTTTGGGTATTTCCATCTGGAAAGCCCAGTTGCAGCCCGGAGTCTGGATTTGTGCCCGGTTGATGGCAATAGGCTCGCCCCCTATTACATGACACTTAAACATAACTGGCGAAATGTGTGTTTACTATAGGTACACCTCTGCCTAACCTTTTGAGGATTACAGGCGTGATGTTATGTTATGTAAGTCATGACACAACGATAATTATTCCACTTCCTTAACTTTATGATAGAGCAAGAAACTCACTGTTGTAAGCTCAAACGGAACGTGGACGCCAGAAATCCCTTTGTGGTAGACACACTAGACACACGATTAAATAATTAATTAAACTTGCCTAAACCTCAGTTAGGAGCTACAATATGAAGCCGACTGATACCTAGAGAAGTAGTTGTAAATATTTCCGTTTCAAACTTTTAGAGATATTAATACACAAGGAGAATAAGAAAGAAAATATGAAAGGATAATCTAACTACAAAATGCATCAATAAACTGCATAGGGCATACATCAACAGCTAGTCTATTGCGGGAAATAACAATTGGAGCGCCGCCGTCGCCGGCGCCGCCGGCAGTGTTGATTATGCAAATATTAGCTTCCTATAGGTGTACACTGCGGTGTTGCTAACTAGATCAATTTTACATGAAATGTTGTCGGTTCCCCTATCCTATCACACGTCCGCCTGCTGAGGGACGGTGCGGCGGCCGCTCAAAATGCACGTCGATTATAATACCACCGTACACTGGATTCGATCACCCCAGAGGTGGCGGCCACTTCCGAAAGAGCAATTAATGGGGACCTAGCTTTACAGTGTATGTGTACGTATACTGCGAATTTCGCCGCTGCCCTGTCCATGCCAGAATGTCACGTATAGGATTTTTACTCTAGCGCGGCACTGCAGCATTCCTGTAAGTAAGTGGTCGTATTATATTTTCGGGAAATGTAACGATAGATTTAATTTTAACAGTAAAAGCATTAGGCTTTTGAAAGGTATTGGTTAATTTATTTCCGTCATGTGTTGGTTCAATTTTATTTAAAAATACATATAGGTTAACTTTAGATAAGTTGGTGCAAGAGGATTTTGCAAAAGCTGATTCTTTGTCTTGCAACTCTACCGTCAATTAAGCGGCGTATCCTAAGCTGTGGATGAAACGAGCCGCAGCTACTTAAGAAAACTATTAGATATCCTAAAATAACTTTAAACGCGAGACGCTAACGCGCAGGAATAAATAAACCAATGCGTCAATTCAATTACTGTGCTGATGAATGACAAGATGAAATCAATTGTACAAGAATCTGACTGAAGTTAGATCGATGCCGAACCAATTAGAAGCGCTTGCCAAAGACGCCATTACCACTTTATGGCACCGACTAGGCATACCCAGTGAGGATATCACGCTATTCAGATATGTAGCATACTATCCATTCAAGTAGAGATAGAGACCAGTATAGCCAATTAGTTTGACATGATTTTGAATATTATTTAGTAAACGATTTCTAGAAACAAATCACACGGTAGTTTTATCTCTGGTGTCAGACGCTGTTCGAAAAATTCTGTGAAAAGAAAAGTTCCACAGAGCAGAGACAGCATCTAACCACTCTGCGAGTGTCTTTTATTTTTATCAACGACCAGCTTTTAGGAATTCAATTCTACTTTGTGCGACGCGGTTCAACCTTTAGGTCCATATTCATAAACAAAACGAATGTTGCACAAAACTTCTCAGATAAGTAGGATTTAATAAGATGGACTTTTACATGACCTGAGAAATTGCTTTAGGTAAAGTAATGATTCAAGTCCATCCTGATTAAAAAGCAGACTTCAGGACCAGTAGGCTTTCTATTTTGATACATAATTGCACGATGGAGTCGATTGTCGATTTAATTACAAACCTGTGCCTACACGTGTGAGGTACATCTAATGATTGAGTTAAGGGGATTACAGGACCTAAACGTGCCTAAACGCAAGTTTTATAATGCCTAAAAGAATATGATCCAATGCAGTAAACAAAATCAGAAAAATATACGATATTCTTCAGGATATATGCTAGTATGATAGTGTGTTCAAAACATAATACAACTAATTTGATACGATTGAAAAAAATCATGACGATACCTCTAAAAATTTCTTTTAACGATTAAAAATCATATTAATTTACATGCAATCATTCAGATTTTTTGTCAGATTATTCTACAAGCTACATATTAGCATAATAGTGTTTTAATTTTCCAGTCCAATCAATAGATTTTCTGTAAATCGCTAACTGCTTCATATTTTGCAATAAATTACCTGCGTCGTGTCATCGCGCTTCTCTTTCATTTCTATGCAGTCCGACAGTGACCGCGCTGTAGCTGTTGTAAGCCTCTTAAGCCACGTGCAGACTAGCGCGACGCGACGGCGCGACGCGACTCGAACAATACAATTTCTAAGAAAACTTCACAGTTTAACAATAACCGGTGTCGCGTCGCGCTAGTCTGCACGAAGCTTTAGTTCTGATTTCCGTCGCTGGTCGCTGATTTGGATGTCGGCGCTCGCTGCCAAAAAGGTACCTAATCTAATGATTTTAATAAGAAAACCTAGAATGTAGGAGCGAGCGAAACCTTTGACTATTTTTAGCCCCTTCGTGCTAGATATGGATACGTATACGTCGGTATATGTGTACGTCGATAAGATATAATTAAGAAATGTATACGTCGATATTCCATGACGTAAACGCCATTCATTTGTTTCGTACCAACTAGAATAACACGACTGTTATAAAATAAAATGCCAATTTGTTCGGACTTCATTCGTAACGGGAAGTGGTTTTTGAGCAATTACCACACTTTATGGTATTTTATACGCTATCTGTAGGTATAGATAAAAGGGACGTTTTATATACTTATACATAGGGTGTCTAGATGTGATGAAATCTCATATAATGAAATATTTCCGCTATCAATAAGTGCTTTTATTACTCGAGTACGGCAAAGCCAAAGGAGGGTTATGATTTTAACAGGCTATATATGTATGTTCATCTGTTCCCTCGTATCTCCTAAAGTAGTAGTCGTATTTTGATAAACGAAGTAAGTATCGTTTGAAGCGTGAGGTTGTTCGGCGGGTTATAAGCTATACCTACGTCATATAGAATGGCGGATTAAAACAGATGTAAACTGATACTGAAAAAATAAATATGATTAATATATTGGGTATGGAACCTGAAAATATATTCGTTATATATAATTACACGTACATTACCCAAATAAGAATAAAACAAGTATGTTTTACTCTTGACTGTTTTCAATAACACTAATTACTTGAAGGCGACGATAACCGACTTTTAATGATTTTATACTGAAGATCACGTCTAAATGAGCAGTGTTAATGATTTGGAAAAATTAAAGTTATGTCTAACGCGGATGACAAACTGAGAATCACGCAAAATCTATCACGCGTATTTTTCTGAAACCTTCACCAATTTGAAGATAATTTAATTATTGATCTTTTAGTATACGTGTTTAATTAAAATATTTATTTTTATTTTATGTATGATAAATTAATAATGCGTCTAATTTGGGACAGCGCTCCTTGATAGGCTAGTCCTATTGCTGGCTGGACGTGCGACGCGATTGTGAGCTCAGTACAGAACACGCAAGCTAACCACTCAGGGTCACTGGCATATATCTGTGTGATAAGAACGGTTCATAAACAATATATCTTTTAAATTTTTGTAAATCAAAGAATTGGGTAGGTACTTACAATACCATAAAACAAGCGAAACAAACAACCTAATAACGACAAAAATGCCAACTAAAAAGCTACCGAGACAAGACACCGATGTCATGTCTCATGATAAGATCGTCCGTTGTTATTTCCGACAACAAATCACAACGACTAAAATGAGAATTCACATTAGAGTAACTAACATACCTGACGTTTGATCAGGTTTACAGAAGCGCGGTGTCAGTTTCGGAACTTCTCCGAAACTCTCGTAACCACGGGCGATTTTTTTTAAATCCAGGCCCCGACCTGGATTTTCAACGTACTGCTTAGCGCCGAGAGTTGAAAATCCAAGAGTGTATTTTTTTAACGCGCTGGGATGTACACTTTTAGATTCTCAATGGTCGGTCAAAAATCACCCGAGGAAACAAGGGCTTAGCGTGTGGATGCCAATCTAAATTGACTCTGCCCAGAATTTGGCGGTCCACCAGTTTATTCCAAAACATCAAAACCATATAAAATTTAAAATTCTCTACCCACGACTCAATCATTTTCTTTTTCTGCGACTTCATCAAAATATTGACTTAAAATTAAAGGAATTAGGAATTTTATGGCGTATGCAAGTTAGTTAATGGTTATTGCATTTTAACGAGTAAAATACTATGTAGGTATATGCAGTATATAGGCTTAGCACAATCAGGAAGATTAACTCGAAACATATTAACTAATGGTTCTATTCACAGCTTACTGCACGAATAGGTACGAACAGAAATAGCATTGATAAGTTGCAATGTGATCGTCACATATCTACTAATATCAAATGGATCTCTGATGATTAAAATCTACAATTAGGTAATGCCCGTTGCATTACCTAATTGTAGATTTTAATCATCATTATTCTCCATGCAGTGATTTGGCCTGTTTCATTCACGATAGGTAACCGACATGGCTTTCGTAACCAACCACTAAGAACGTTATAAGTTAATGACATAATATTAAGAGATAAACATTATTTCCTATTGAGAAGAATGGAAAAAAATGAGAAGACAAGAACAACAACTTGGAGAGCTGACAATGGCCGAAAAAAGAACACGTGAAAAGTTAAGAGATAAACAAACTCCCTTGTGCATTTTGGTACAGATATATGTAAACATTAAATTGAGGTAATCATGACATGTTTGGTATCAAAAGACAAATATGTATTATACGAGTATATATATCACATTGTCTAAGTAAAAAAATATGTTTAAATTGTTAAACTAAACCAAAAGTGAGACCGCGCTACGTACGGCTACAAAATAATACCACAAGTGAAATTATATTAAAATTTAAAAATCCCCCGACACAAACATTTCCTCATTTCTCTTTCCTACTCCATCACCAGACCCTGTTTATCAGGTATCTATAACCTATTCATTGAGACCATTCCAATGAGCCCAAACACTAAGTGCTGTAAGTTGCTAAGGGAGTTGGGTATCCTGCAAATTCCAGGTAATGCTGCATCAGTTCAAGGTTACTATGTTCTTCTAATATCGTTGAAGTAACAAAATACCCAATTCTAAATCGTTCATACCTGTGGAAAATGCTCACATCCATTCATCAACTAGAAGAGCTGATGATCTTCAAACGACTGAACCGATTTTGACAAAACATGTCTAAGAACCATCGGTAGAGAAGCTGCTTTCAAATAAAAGAAACCGCATTCAAATCGGTTCACCCGTTTAAGAGCTACGGTGCCACAGACACATAGAGGTCAAATTTATAACACCCGTCTTTTTGCATCGGGAGTTAATAAAAATCATGATTAAAATGATACTAACGCGCAATTAATTTAATATCAAAAGTTAAAACGGAAAAGTAAATAAAAAATTAAAAAACTGTTACTCGACTACGGAAAAATAAAAGTGATGTAAAAAGTACGAAACAAGAAAATGGTTAAGGTAAAGCCGTCGATATTTTTTTAAATAACCGACGATATATTTCAACGTAGGGGGTTCAGAATCTTGTACCTACTGAATTTATGCTGTCAGTTTTCGTGCCACCCTGTATAATTACTTTAATTACAGTTCTTAGACCTAATTCGATAGTGTGGCTATCAGCTATTAATATTATTTATATCATCTGATATAAATAATATTAAGTAGGTGGGTTGATGGCCACACTACTAAACAGCACACAATACGGGGACGATGCGTTAAGGTAACCCGCGAAATTCAAATTTTCTTTAGTTTTTTGCATTTTGCAGGTCAGTGTCAGGTTTTATGTTTATTAACATATGATTCGCGACCGTAACAAATATTGCTTGACATAAATTATAATCATTAATACAACTTCATAAGTTAGCATAATTGTCAAATGTCATGATTTAAAATGAAATAGTCATTCAATGGGATTACATGAGCTTTAGAGAGTTGTATTGATCATTTTTATGATTATAATTCTATAAATAAACATTTGATACGGCCGCGAATCATATTTAGATCAACATAGAACATGATATACTGACCTGCAAATTGCAAAAATCGTAAAAAAAATAATTTCGCGGGCTACCTTGAAGTTTTCGCCTTAACAATTTTTCTACCTATGTCTTGATTTCTGTATGAAAGATTTTCTGGTTTCATACTTTTTACATTACTTTTGGTTATCCGTAGTCGGGTTACAGTCTTTTAAACTTAATTTTGTATTAATTCACCAATATTCTACCATTGTAGTAAAATCAATACCGCTCTTCCTGGTTATATTGTATCTGAGGGTAATATAAAATTCTGCAATCATATGGCGACCGAAGTCTGCTCACCGGTGTAGTGAAGTTTGTTCACTATGCGTCGGTATTATCTTGTCTCAGGAAGTGAATGTTTGCCTGTACAAGAACTTATCTCCTGGATAAATATTTAATGCAGTTTCCAATAGGAGCAATATGTTTAGTGGACTGATAGGCTTGTGCTGATGTCGATGTTAAATATTTCAACCGAATTTCTTCCCCTACTGGACATAGGCCTCTCCCAAAGATTGGTGAAGATCGTGGAAATCTCAGGATCAGTTGCGCAGTGGCACTTCTTCTGGCGGTAAAAAAGGTGTATTCAGATGGTTTTTTTATGTAGTTTAGATACTGTGAAATAATGAAGTACTCGTTATTGAAAAAAATATAGAATATCTTGCTGGAAGTTAATTAATTTCTGAGGTGCTGGCTTCACTCTTATTAATTCTAATTTTTTTCCTTGAGCTAAGTCGTTTAATTAAGCAAGGCGTAAGTAATTAATTCAATTACATACACTGTTTTAAAATGTTACAATAAAATTCCTCCCCACATACTTCAACTGAATGAGACGAAATTCAAGTCTTGTATAAAACGCACACTATGCAGGCAGGCATATTATAAGTTGGGGGATTACATCACTGATAAAAATGCTTGGCTCAATGCTGGTCCTGCTCCACAACCACAACTAATTGATTAACATCTGAAAATACTGTTGGAGCTGCTGAAGATTTTAAGACCATCTTTGCATTGTATAAAGTCAATCTCCTTTGTATTATATAATTCCAGAGCACAGGTGTGAGTACTATGTACTAAAGAGCTACCATTTACCGGGTAATACTTTTTTTTATTGACTTGAATGTGCCCACTCAAATGTCTCGCTGATGGTGGCGCGTGTGTTGGATCATTTAGCTCCCTTCAAAATGGTTGAGCTGAATGGTGCTGATCCATACGTCATGTTCGTGAACGGGCGCCGTCAGTTGGGACTGGTCAACTCTTAGCGGCCATGGCTGATTTTTAATTTTTTAATTGTTCTTTGTTTTTATCTTTGTATTACGGACGCTTCTAACGTGCACGTCTTTCTACATTGTTCTCACATGTATAATTTCAACATGAATGATGTAACCAATACTTTGTAACAATTTATTTTATTTAAAAGAGTGTCCGTGGAGTTTCTTGCCCGTTCTTCTCCATAGGTACCTACTACGCTTTGGAATGGGCAACTAGCTTCATATTTTTGACTGACCGATTCCTTGACAATTCAAAAGTGCCTGTAATGGTTTAATTGAAATAAATGATTTGAGTTTGAGTTTGACACTTGAACTATAAACCTACCTAGTTGCTTAAACAAGGTGTAAAAAGAGGTAAAAGTAGTCTTCATTATGAAAAACTTTTACTATGGGATAAATTGAAAATATTTTCACGTTTTCAGGATTGTTCTTTAGTAAAAGCTGTTCATAGTGATGAACCCCCTTTGCAAGTTTTCATTTAATTCAATTTGATTACATATGCTCTTTCACTTATGATAGTTTAGGTTGACTCCACATTAGAATCAATCTGCCTAGCCTTTTCCCAACTATGTTGGGGTCGGCTTCCAGTCTAACCGGATGCAGCTGCATACCAGTATTTTACATGGAGCGACCGCCTATCTGACCTCCACAGCATATTTACTGGGTATCACGACAGCCCTTGGTAAGACTGGTAGTCAGACTTTTGGGTTTCCCGTAACGACTGCCGAAGAACTACGAATGACACAGAATCATAAGATATTCCTATGCTTTTCTTCACAAAAGAAAATGAAATCCAAATCATCCAATAATTAATAACACAGAGCTTGTTATTACTTCAAACAGTTGGCACAGTATACATGAACAGATGTGATCTTTGAAATTACCAAAATAGATTTGCCTATAAATATGTCAAGTGCAAGGCAACACTTTTAGGTCAAGTTCCGAAGAGGGTTCTTCATCGAATATGTAGGTACAGTATACTCTAATAACTTAAAAATATAGTTTTAGTGTTAATCCACATCGTTAGGAATGTAGACAAGCTGTCATGGAAACAATGAAGTCATTCCTACCTATACTTTTTTATTATTAGATCGTCATATGATCATCGTCTGTATACGTTTGTTAAAATTAAATCTTCCTTATAGAAACTCGATGTTCCGGCCTTTTGCGGTCATATAAACCTACGTTTCATGCAAAAATCAAACCCGTTGGCCCGTTGCACAGAAGCCATAGCTCAGCCACAGTGCGGAACTGGAGTATCAATATCGCATGGAATTCATATAGAACAACTACACATGTTTGTATAGTATACAGACAGACATTCATTTTATCCGGGAAACGAACCCGTAGGTACCACAACACAAGCCTTAGCAGCCTTATAGCAACCTATCCCTACTGTGTTATGTAATATTTGCGTACCACAATAGGGATGTTGACAAAAATAATATTTTTGTCTGTCAGATAGATTATTAAAAAATATTTGTCTCGTTTTCGTTTTTTACGTAATCTAAAGATTACGGCAATACATTGAGTTAAAATGTGACATGACGTCACTCTCCGGTTGATTTAATACTGACTTGTGATGTAGCGAGCCCCCAGTGCCCCACTTTAATGCGTTTTATCTAATATAATAAAAAATAAATATTACGAGTATCTGACTGATGGACTCAGTCAGATAATATATTTTTTAATACAGCATTACAACCTTACACTGACCTGCAAATAGCAAAAAACGTAAGAAAGTTTGAATTGCGCAGGCTACCTTAACGCATTCCCCTTAATAACGTGTTTGTTATAAATTACGTTGGAGCACTAAACAAATATTCTCGTCTGATATATTTTACCTAATTACAAACACATCTTCTGTGCAGAAATTTCTCTGTTTCATTTGTTTCAGTTCAATCGGACTCCATTATTTTTTGCTTTTTTAGAACCGCCCGCAGCGCTAAGCACTAGGAGTGTGTTTTAGCACTTTGCTTCATTCTCTTTTAGATTTTTTTATAACTGTGCTTTAGTTATCGTGTGCTTTTGTAATGCTTCTTTGAACTTTTTAGGAACATGAGCTGAGCGTTCTATTATTATAAAATAAAAAAATAATTTCATTCAGGTAAAACCGCATATTACACACAAAATAAAATGAATAAAATACACTGCTTATCATACTTATGATTAAACCTGTAATTATCATCTTTAAGATTACTATGCGCCTTATATGGAAACTTTATGATTTCGTAACAGCTGTGTCTCATACGCTATAATGCTCATTGTCTTATTTCTTTGAGATTGTTGTTCCATGCGAATGTTTTCTTGTGCATTGATGGTTTCGCTTTTATTCAGTGTTGTCGGCAAAATGCTATGCGATACGTTTTTAGGGTTCCGTTCCAAACGATTAAAAACGTTAACGAACCCTTACGGTGCGACTTCGTTTGTCTGTCTGTCTTTCTGTCTGTGATAGCTACTTAGTTCTGGAACTGCTAATGCTGTAGACTTGAAATTTGGAATAGTAATAAATATTGCTTGTCAATCTATATTACTGTGGCGGCATCTACATTGCCACATGCGAACTACTCACCACACTGACGTCACGCAAAAATCCTGCATCGTGTTAACATAGTTTACCGCGCGACTGGCATATATACAACGTCCCGACAACAATCGTCGGGCAGTAGCCCAGCAGACACGACACCCGTCTGGTTGAAGGATCCTCCCTTTTCTATAGAGGATAAGTGAACTTCACAGTCTTGTGCATCTTATTAACCAGTGCCTGTAATATGATGTTGAGATAAATAAAGTCTGTTCCTCGTACCTCTAGCTATACTAAAGGGATGATCCTCTAACCTTCACGTCAAAGAAATGGATGGAGAACTACATAGAGTGGGGAAGCGGTTCGTGCACGCGTAGCATGACCACCGTAGAAACGAGTTTTGTCGACGGAAGAATAGAGAAAGTGACAGTTAAACAATCACAATCTGTCATTTTGTCTATTCTTCCGTCGACAAAACCTGTTTCTACGGCGGTCATGCTACGCGTGCTGGAATTAAAACTGTCCGCATACTCGTTAAAACAGGTTAATGTTAGTAAAACACACATATCATATATCATATATCCTGAAGAATATCATATATTTTTCTGATTTTGTTTACTGCAGTAGATCATATTCTTTTAGTCATTATAAAACTTGCGTCGTAAACGTACGTACGTACGTCGTAAACGTTTTCTGTAAATCGCTAAATGCTTCATTATTTTGCAATTAATTATTATATTTCATTTCTATGCAGTCCGACAGTCACCGCGCTTTAGCTGTTGTAAGCCTCTTAATTCTAAATTATTTTAATAGGCATGTTGTTTAAAATTTTTTTGGCCGCCAGGTAGATTATTAAAAAATATTGGACACGTATTTTTTCTTTTTTTACGTAGTCCAAAGATTACGGCAATACATTGAGTAGGCAATGCGTTAAAATGTGGCATGACGTCACTAGCCGGTAGATTTTATAATGGCTTGTGACGTAGCGATCCCCCACTCCCCAACTTTAATGCGTTTTATCTAAACCATTTTTTATTAATATAATGAAGCAAAAAATACTTGTCTAATATTTTTTTATTATCTGACTGACGGACTTATTAGTATTTTTTTTCCCCAGTCCGCATCCCTATTCTGTAAAAATAAATCTATTTGATGCAGGTTTATATAAATATTACAGGAAAAATAAAACTATGTCTAAAACTAGCACAGTTTATTAGAAAATCGGCATAAATCCTTCACGGGCTTAATTAGTTATACGGTCCTAAGTAATGAAAATGAAGAAACATTTTTCGTCCCAAGGTCCGATGTCGGTGCCGATGGGCGAGTCCGACTCGCTCTTCGTCGTTTTTTTATTTCTCTGCCTTTCTCTGCCTGATTTGAAATGCCTAGCTTTAAAGTTACTCTGTTGTCTACTGGTATTAACATTGGAATTATTCTGTAAATACCGATGTGTGGAAAATGGTTAAAAATAAATAAACGCATATCACTCCATCAAAAATACTCGGACGATTGCCATTCAATTTGATCTGTAAACCTTTACGCAGAATGAAATAACAACGATCAAATACCATTGAAAAATTCGAGTGCTCCGTGCATATGCCGTACGGTAACATTCGTAATGATAATAGGAAGCTGTGCATTGTCAGTTCCTGATAGAGAGTGTGAGTGAAAGACAGACTGAAAGCAGAATTTGGAATACATCGCCCGATTTTTTTTTTGTGATTGCTTCCAAACTGTTTCCTATTTTATTTCTTTCACTTTTCCTGGCGAAATGTGCCCCATGCCTCTTTAAAGCTTCATGCAGACCAGCGCGACGAAACACCGGTCAAGTTTTCTTAGAAATTGTATTGTTCGAATCGTGTCGCGGCGTCGCGTCGCGCTGGTCTGCACGAAGCTTAACCCTTCTGGGAAAATGGGTGAAATGTTTTGTTACTTATGTGTTACTTAGACCTAGTCTAGAGTAGTGCCCGTACATAATAGCGAATGCATTCTGCGAATCGATATTCGTTTACCTACCACTTCCCTTTTCGTCGTTTTCTGCCGTCCTCTCTGAAATTTATCACGTATCCATGGAGAAGCACGCGTCTCTGGAGAGTGCCATGTTGCCATGCATGCTTTCTTTAGATAAATTACTTTAATTTTCACCTTCATTGTCTAGTTATTTTTCGTTACGGATTTCTTAGTAGCAGCCCGGAGTCTAGATTTGTGCCCGGTTGATGGCAATAGGCTCGACACATGAGACTTAGACACAACTGGCGGAATGTGCGTGTACTATAGGTACACCTTTGCCTAACCCTTTGAGAATTACAGGCGTGATATTATGATGTTTTTATATCCCTTCCGCAGCTATCTCGCAACAATAACCTGAAACAAAATTCACTATTCAGATATAAAGAAATAATTTTCACATAACATTTACGAGTTTCATCTGAACTAGCAACTTCCAGTTTATGTGCAGTTGATTTTACGAGATAAAACTGACTTACCTCCACGACGTTGTTATGTCTGTAAATACTGTTTCTACTTTTAGATTTAAATAATACCTACGTGATTGCTGTTTGAAAGGAAATTACAAAATTACACTGGAGCCGAGTACGCTAACGAAACAATGATGTCCTCCAGTCATTATAAAAATGTCAGCATTTTCGAGTCGAGCTAATACGTGGCTTGCAAAATTAAAAATGACTTGGTCGAAAGTCATTACGAGTCAGTCCATAATTTATACAGAATGTACGTTCAAAAGCCCTGCCAAGCCCCGCGCTGCAAATTAGCAATCAATAGTTTTCATGTAATTCAATTGCTGAATTAAGTAGGACAATTTTACCCGTCACTATATTCGGTAGGTGGGTAATTACCAGCTTAAATTGCACGTTAATTTCGGTACTGCGGTTTCAATTGAATATTTCCAAACTGTGAACAATATTGCCATTGCATTGGAATTATATTCTTCCATTTCGGAATTTTAAACCGCAAAATACTCGTAATAAGACCATAGTTGTCGACTGAAAACATATAATAAAAATATTAGACACGTATTTTTTGCTAGTATCAATTAATAAAAAATGGTTTCGATAAAACTCATTAAAGTTCGTGGGGGCTCGTTACGTCATAAGTCAGTATAAAATCTACCGGAGAGTAACGTCATGCCACATTTTAACTCTATATATTGCCGTAATCTTGTTTAAGTAAAAAAAGAAAAAATACGTGATACTGGTCAACCTGACGGAAATAAAAATATGGAAACTATATACTTACGTTTTTCTTCCGTCCAAATAATTTAACGAAATTCACTTTATATTTCCCCGAATTTCATAGGCATTCCATTTAATTGAATCATGTTATTATCCGCTTCAACTGGCCCGTTTGTATTCCCGTTGGCCCTTATGACATTACCCAATACGAATGAATGATCGAAAGGCTTATACTCAATCAACGTTAATTAGTATTTATTCTCATGGCTGAGTATAAAGGGTACTATTTACGTTTTAAAAACGCATACTATGTAGGCAAGTCCATTATAACTTGAGGGATTACATCGCTGATAAAAATGTTTTGCTCAATGCTGCTCGGGCGCATAAACTTATCTTCGTTCTCACATAATCACATAATATACAATACAGGGTGGCAAGGACATCGACGCGAAGACTCTTACCATGGATTCAGTACATGATACTGAAGCAGAAACAAAAAAAAACATTAATTCTGACCGCGTAGGTATTGTGCTGCTGCGGCTGCCGTGGCGTAGTAGTGCGTCAGGGATGTTTGCAGATAATAATATTGATGGTTTTGCAGCCATTATTAGAAATAGATGTGCATCCCTGATGACTCGTGTTCGCGGCAGCACCAACAGTATTCTCAGCGTATTCGCAGATCGGTGGGACTCCCCGATGTTGCGGAGGTGGATGCGGCTCCATTCTGAATTTTAATTGTATATTTTCATGTCTGTAACCTACTAACACTAGAACTTAAGTAAAATTGTTACTAACCCTATGGACTCCGGTCTGAAATAAAAACTTTCTATTCTATTCTATTCTATTGCACTTTTCTATGAAACATCAAATTTAAAAATTTAAATTGATTTTTAGTCGGTTATTAAAAAAAAAAAAACATTTGTTCCATAGAAAAGTGCAATACCTACGCTGTCAAAATGTATGGAACAGCATTTTTTTTATTTATTAATAACCGCCCAAAAATTTCAACGCTGGGGGGTTCAGAATCATGTACCGAATCCATGCTATCAGTTTTCGCGTCGATGACCCGGCCTCCCTGCCACCCTGTATAAGTACTTATCCATCTCATTATAACCATTGTCTGACCGAGTCTATACAAATCATTTTACAGAATTAAACTAACGATATCAAGTAAACTGCCTCGTTGGTTTAGTGGTAGGTAGCAAGCGCTACTGCTGAGCATGAGGGCCTGGGTTCGATTCACGGGTCTGCAACGTGATATCGCCTTTTTCTATTTGGAAATTCTCAGTAGCAGCCCGGAGTCTGAATTTGTGCCCGGTTGATGGCAATAGGCTCGCCCTCTATTAGATGGGACTCAAACATAACCTCTGCCCAATCCTTCAGGGATGATAAACAGGCGTGATAATGTTATGTTGTCAAATAAAGTAAGTTAATTAGTCTTTTAAATCATTTAAAGTTTCTCTTTTCTCAATAGTTCTACTTATTATTTCGATAAGTTCAGAAGAAGATTTTATTAGTTTGCAAATCGACGGACAAAACGTCGTTATTAATACCTCAGTCCTCAGTGGAGCTTCTGCGATGGGAATTGAAAGGAACGATATTACCGGGATTAAAAAAAAATCTTACTGATATTCTACGCGCAGAACAACAAGATATTCTGTAAATAACGTTGAGATGCTGCTTCATTTGAAGAGGGATTCCTACAAATGTTAGACGATGGACTAAACTAATACGAATAGTTAACGGTGAAATATCAAGAAAGTGGAAATATTAAATGTTACATTTGAGAATTTCATAAACTCTTGAAGTTATCTTCGATACCGTATTACAAATCTAACACTATAAAATAAATTATATAAATTATATTTCTACGTCTTAATTACACAGGGACACAGGGATTCTGCAGAAAATTGTGTCTCAGGATAATTGTTGAGATGACAAAGTTTACTAAGAAGAGAAATAATCCTAAAAAGTATTTGTTTCTAAATTCTATTGGTACTCGAGGTTGATTTTGTAATACATGTGATTAAGAAAACTGATTGTGATATTAAAATGACTAGAAACAAAGAAGTTATGTTTTTATCATGTTATTAAACTCTGCACTGATTTTAATCGAAGTTTTGATTTTGAGGTCGAAAATACGTCCCAACACTTGTACGTACAGATCCGTAGGTGCCATTTGTGGAATAAAATTTAAATAACAAATTATTTCATTAATGGCACCTGCGAAAAATATCGATAGGTGCCGTTTGCTCAGGTGACGTTTAAGCGGGTGCCCAATTTGTAATACGTCAATAGTCGGAGTAGAGTTTCACACAAGAAAATGAACTTTACAATTGCTCAAACTATGCATTTAAACTGTTACAAACTGCCGAGCGATGCTTGTTAATACTTCAAAAGTAGATGGATAGATAAATCGTTTATTTAGAGCACACAAAAGACAGCACAACATACCAAAGCACGATCAAATAATAAGTAATTAGCTATTAGGGAATAGCTGCAAGCCAATATTCAAACAAACAAAAAAAAAAGGAAGATAACAGCAGGAATGATACCAGCAACGACAGAGTTTGCTTTAGATACTCCAGTGAAGGTAATTAGCGATAACACCTACCACAACGCGCTAATTACCGCACTAATAAGCATAACTGTTAAAAGTTCGAAACTCCACAGCACATTCAGAAAGAACACAGAAAAATATTAAAATCATACGGGTAGCGTAAACTGTGTTGAAATATTATTTTACTTTGCAGTGTTTGGCAAATACGTATAACCCGACTAGGCCAGAGCAAAAAGGTTATGATTTGATTTATTTTTTTATTTTGGTTAGCCAACAATTGTTTGCACAATACATTTAAAATAAATTCCTTAATAGTACGTTTATAAGTGCAACAATTACTTACAGGCTAACACAACGTGCACCATTTATGGTTTTACATAATATTTACAAAGCCAAAAAGGAAATTTACAATTAATGTTATTTTTGGTAATTCATATTACAATTAATGTTATTCAATCATTTTTGGTAATTCATGTATAGTAATAAAAATAACATAAATTTCATTCTAAATATAAACAAAATAATAAAACAGATGGTAACAATAACATTAACTAATTAAAATAATAATGAAATTCAATTGAAAATACATAGAATATTAAAATTTAATAATTTTAGCAGGCTATGTATGAATCAGTTTTCATACTAGATCCCTCATAATATTTTGGTTGCAAAAACAGCAAACTGTTTTTATTTTCTTTTGTAAAATCAATTAAAAGCATCGTCTGCCAAAATGTTGAGCTCAATATTTGGTATAAAATACTGTTAAAATGTCCACCTGAGTAGAATTGATCCCCGATTCCTGTACATACATTGTATAGGTATTTGAATGTAAGTAAGTAACATTGAGGCAATGTTCGATGATTAGGTCGCTAGGTTATCAGCTTGAACTTGCCGATATGGCGATCTTGAGTAAATCTGCGTCTGACCTCGTCTGAGACTAACAATGTACTACAAAACGCATGCTGCATCGCCTTGAAGTTATTGACAATAATTGCAATGAAGGTTCGGAGAATACATACATTATTTGGTTGATAAGGACTTCTTTATCACTACTGTTTTCAATATTGTGAAGGAAAACACGAAGACATGTGCTATCCACCAGCCTGCAATGGGCACGTTAAAGCTTCGTGCAGACCAGCGCGACGCGACACCGGTTATTGTTATACCGTCAAGTTTTCTTAGAAATTGTATTGTTCGAGTCGCGGCGCGGCGTCGCGTCGCGCTGGTCTGTACGAGCTTTAACGTGTGAAATATTTGGTATTATTATTTGGTTTGAGTTGACTCGGGCTGAGCCAAGATTTCGCGGATTTATATATACATATATAAATTTTTTAATTCACTTTATGGCACTTCTTTAGGTCATTAGCTTTCTGAATATCAAAAAATATTTGGTGTAGGTCTTAAGGGGGAGGCGAAAAAATTGATTCGCTTTTACAATGTATTGTAGCTAATTAGATATTGTCACTTGTTTGTCACAACAAATGTCATGTTGTTATTAATTTTCGTATACAATATCAATAGTTATGGTTACGGTTCAAACAACGGTTCAAGGTTGATGTAGATGGGTAGGGGTACTAATAAATAGCAACAACCGAACTTTATAGTCCGGGGCTGTTGTGGTCGGGAGTCGAGTGCGTATTTCACATTCAATTAACATCAGTATCCAATTGATGAGCTGCGTGTACAATCGATCCAACGTTAAGCTTCGTGCAGACTAGCGCGACGCGACACCGGTTATTGTTATACCGTGAAGTTTTCTTAGAAATTGTATTGTTCGAGTCGCGTCGCGCCGGTCTGGTGCAATTAGTTGTCCAACCTTAGAGCATAGATTCGTCTAACAATAACAGGTGTTCTACTCAATGGAAATGTATGGAACAGCTGTGTTTTTTTTCAATTTTCCATATTTCTGACTCGATACTACATGGTGCAAAAACTTTCAAATAAGTGTCATCACTTTAAAATATTTTACACTTTTTAATTGAACCCTGCCATAATATTTTCGATCGTATCATATCATCTTCATTCCCATAGGTACCTAAATCAATTGTCTGGTAGTATAACTTACCTACCAGACCAGTTACCTGTCAGAGCCACAGTCAGAGCCCTTGCTACCGAAACTTTGGGATAATTGACGGGTAGTCAACGTTACACCTTACCTCTATCGTACGTGTCATGGACTGACTTGTGTCACAGGCCGTGCCAGGCCGTCCATTGTTATGAATGCACAAGAAACCGGCTAAACCGGTTTCAAACCCTTATGTGGAACCGGGTTTCAGTTTAGTTGATACGGTGGTAAGCATCGGTTTTTCTTTTACTTATAATAATTTAGTTACGGTATAAAATCACTTTTTTGTGTTTGATTATAACCTCTCCTATGCTGTGCTTTCAATTTGGGCCTGTAGTAGCAGTAGGCCCCAATTTTCTTCTCCAGTACCTTCTATTAACTGTGAGGATGCTTGTGGGACTTCTGCGGAAATATTGGCTGCCCCTCGAACAGCATTGGTGAACCGATTGAGTTAACACGTTAACACAATGAAGCGATCGTCCATTTCGCATGTGCAGTGCTGTCTCCAATATCGCGTCGTCGGATATAGCCACAAGTTTCTCGAAACCGTTGTTACGCTCGACGAACGGATGCCCCATTGCTGATTGCAGTAGAGAATCACTTGAGCAGCTTCATTGGCAGTGGCCTTTGGTTTGCAGATACTTATAATAACACTTAGTTTTTACGGTTCCGTACCTCAAACAGAACCCTTATGAGATCATTTCGTTGTCCGTCCGTCAGCCTGTCAAGACCAATTTTCTCAGGAACGCGTGGAGGTATCAAGTTGAATTAATTAACATAAAATACGTAGATCTATGTTCCCTTGGTGCACTTAAAAAATCAAGATTCTAAGTCAAGACACTTTAAAAATACGGTTATTTATGTGACATATTTTGATACTCGCAAATAAATCAAAACCTACTTACTGGGTGCTTCCCGTTGACATAGAATCATGACAGGCAGGAAGCAAGATCTCACGGCACAAGTAAAAGCTCGTACAGACCAGCGCGACGCGACGCCGCGCCGCGACACGAACAATACAATTTCTAAGAAAACTTGACGGTATAACAATAGCCGGTGTCGTGTCGCGCTGGTCTGCACGAGGCTTTATTCTTTTCTTTTTGTTGCTTCTCGAAGCACTTTTTTATAATCGCCAAGCACGACGTTACGGGATAGAAAATTAATTTACAAATTTATTCTAGGAAAATGTCGTGAGTAAACCTAGATTAAATAAATGGTATGGAATCAACAA
The DNA here is from genome assembly GCA_914767755.1 of Agrochola circellaris. Taxonomy (NCBI): domain Eukaryota; kingdom Metazoa; phylum Arthropoda; class Insecta; order Lepidoptera; family Noctuidae; genus Agrochola; species Agrochola circellaris. The sequence continues at coordinate 17,948,946 of OU611840.1, read as the reverse complement.
CACGCAGAGAGCAATAATAGTCGTTGTCTGGTTCCTTATCTGTCGAATGGCAATTACAGTATAAATATAATATTTTATTGCTCTCTAAAGTAACAGGATAAAATAAATATTTCTTTGGTTTAATTGGATTGAAAACAATGACCTCTAATATAAAGGAACATAAGAAAAAAACAATGTTACAAAATTATTCAATTAATTTATAAAATGCAATATAAGATGCAATAAAAATAATATAAGAATAGAATATAAGATAAGTATAGATTAATATATAAGAATTAGGGCCTATTTCACGATGTCCGAACAGCCACTACTTACCAAATAAATTCAAAAATGGAACAGAATTTGTAGGATATTATCTGCCAAATAAGTTAACGAGAACCTAATCGTGGGTGGTGAAACAGGCCCAAAAAATAATATAAGATGCAATAAAACATGTCGTTCATAGTAGATAAATAGAAATTAAATAATATTGGTTACTAGATGTGAAAACGTAACCGAAACTAAAAGAGGCCGTAAGGAGCGTAGCAGGTGGCGTTTTGTAGTTTCTGCCTACCCCATGGGCAGTAGGCGTGAATTTATTGGCATTATTGAAAAGTTAAATTGTTGTAATTGCAACAGTTAAAACAACAGAAAGGTACCAGCAGTGCTATTCTGTAATCATCTCACCGTGAAAACTTAGGTGAAGTGAGCGTGGAGTGAGCTGTCATTCCACAGGGATTGACACTATTGACAGCTCACTTCACCCAAGTTTTCACGGTGAGATGTTAACAGAATAGCATGGCAGATAATCCCAAAACAAGTGCTTACAAAATAACGGTGGAAAATAAAACAAATATATAGTGTTAGCCGATCCACGTCATCACATCAAATCGAATCAAACGTTTATTTGCTAGAAATAACATTGTTTTGGTACAGAATTACAGATGAGATCTTATAACCAGCGTGTCATTATATTCTGCCTGCAAGCAAGCGTGCAAATTTTTATTCTTTTAGTTTAGAGGAGCTCGTGGCTAAGTAATGACAGCCGCACGGATCAATCCATCAGGTTAAGCTACGCTTGGCGGGGTTGGACTGTGGATGGGTGACCATCTTAACATACCGAGATTCCTCCGTGCCTCGGAAAGCACGTTAAGCCGTTGGTCCCGGCTGTCATTCGGGGATCTTTGACAGTCGTTACGGGTCGTTAGAAACCCGAAAGTCTGACAACCAGTCTTTCCAAAGGGTATCGTATTATCCAGGTACTGGGTTGTAGAGGTCCACTTTGCTATGATACAGCAGATTTAAAAAAAAAATATCCGACGAAAAATTTTAACGCAGGGTGGTTCAGAAACATGTACTGAATACATGGTATCAGTTCGCGACGATGTCCCTGACACCCTGTATACATATGTATCGCGTTGTTCCTCTAACCTACGCAACGGTTTTTGATTTTTTTGAATTTGACGCGGTTTTTGATTTTTTCGAATTTGACGCGGTTTCTAATATCATTTACTTAGAGAATTTATTCCGGAAGGTTTATGTGTAGGTATAATATATTATTATCAAACTTACATATTATAAAGAAATCACGAAGTTTTGTTTTGTTTTCGTAAAAATCGTGCAAAGCAGGGGCGAGTCGCTAGTAATAATATATACCGAAGAATGCAAGACAGGATAATACTAAGTTCGTTATTCCAACTCAGTTTTCCTCGGTCACCCTTTATTGTCACGTCTCGTATGCTTGAGGACCATTGAGTCCTGTAGTACCTACCTACGTACAGAGCAAATAGATCACATATCTCAGGGTTTACTTTAACTACTAATGCACTTAACTGAGACCAAGCCAATGGAAGTATGAATTGTTAACAATCTGTAACAGTGAACTGAAACCCTACTAATGGCAGGAACATGCCAATACCAGTATCGAATACTTACTGTAAAATCAATATTATAATTAATTAAACTATAGAATAAACAGCGCTTCTAAATTGCTAGTTTGAATTCAATCAAGAGTGCTGTTTTCTCCCTTTGATGAATTACTGAATAAATATTTACTGCAGGAATCTATATAGGCATAACTCAAAGAAATTAATTTTGATTCCTAGAATTCCTTTGAATTGCCTTGATATAATTATGATGGAATGGAACTCATTTCAATCACTGCATTTGTATGTTGTCTTTTCAAATGGCTATGTTTTGATTTTTAATAGGCTTATTTGATTTTTACCGAAGGACCAACAGCTAATCTATATGACAGCGTAGCAAGTGACTCCGTCTAGTGTTGTTACGAAAAGGTCGGATAAGAGTGATACTCACTTTAGCAAATCATCGCATCGATGGTTGCGTGGCGGATGTCTTCTGATGACAGAGATGGCGTCAGCGGAGCCGCTGTCGTACCATGGCCACGACGAACTGCTATATTCAGGACAGATTTTCAGACAATCCAATGATATTGAAGCTGCTGAACCACTAAAACAATGAGCCCTTCTGCTATACTGCGCCACATATGTGTGATCACGTTGTTTAGAAGAACTCGCAACGGATTTTGACGCGGTTTCTACTATCATTTAGTTAGACAATTTATTCCGGAAGGTTTATTTGTATCAATCTGCCTAGCCTTTTTCCAACTATATTGGGGTTGGCTTCCAATCTAACCGGATGCAGCTGAATACCAGTATTTTACATGGAGCGACTGCCTATCGGACCTCCACAACCCAGTAACTGGGTAATACGATACCCCTTGGTAAGACTGGTTGTCAGATTATCGGGCTTCTGACGACCCGTAACGACTGTCAAAGATCCACGAATGACAGCCGGGGACCAACGGCTTAACGTGCTTTCCGAGGCACGGAGGAGTCTCGGTATGTAAAGATGGCTACCCATCCACAGACTAACCCCGGCAAGCGTAGCTTAACCTGATGGATTGACCCGTGCGGCAGTTATTACTTAGCCACGAGCGAAGGTTTATTTGTATAATACATTAATATTCAACTTGGATAATTATAATAATCTCGATGTTTTTTTTAAATCGAATAAACCGTGCGAAGCAGGGGCGGGTTGCTAGTAAAGAATAAAATATCTACCATAGAATTTGACAGAAAGGATACGGTATACTACGCTAATGTTGATCAAAGCATTTGTTTCATTTTTGGACCTACGTCCAACTTGTGGTCTGCACATCTGTGATAGACCGATTCGATACATTTAACCATCTTTTTTTGTAAACTTATACCCAAGTGGTAAAGAATAAAATCTTTTTATTTAAAACGCTTGCTTCGCTCGTACTACGCCAATGGCTACGCTTGTACTAAGCCAGTCGCTACACGGATTTAAAATTAATTTCTATTATAAGCTTCTGAGTATTCACACCAATTTTACAGTTATGAAACCAGACACTCCTTTTATGTAGGTACTTACTTGATTGCACAATTAATTAACGCGGGTTATTTGTGTTTCCGAATCGTTTTTCCTTTTACCGTTGCAGTTGAGAATACGGAAAAAAAAAATGTTGTAGTTCAGAATATACTGTGCTGTGGTTGTCTCGATTTTTAGAGGTTAGGTTCCAATAATTTGTTTTTCTCAAGAACTTGCGTTATTTTTCATAGGAGTGGTGCCAGGGGAGAGGGGACACCTACCCCCCCTCCAAAAGACACAAAATTACCGTTTAGTTTACCATAGGAACTTGTTACCGTAAGGAGAATTATTACCATATGGATATTATTACCGTATGGAGCAATGCGCTCCTCACACACATACAAAAACGAAATGGCCGACTTTGACATCTGTCAGCTTTGGTGTTGCTAGATAAAGAAAAGTTTTATTAAATAAAAATATTACATTCACAAAAAGAACGCAAATTCAGATATACTCTTTTTTCGGTAGTGTAGCATTTTTGACACCCTTGGAGCAAAATAGGACCAGGTTACAGTAATTTTTGTGTCCTAACTCATGAGACACGATGGTATAAACTCCGAAACGGGATTGAATTCATATAGCAAACCAATTGAATAAACACGCATAATGAAATTAAGCTAAGCATGTTAGTTATCGTTATCGCGATCTTCAACAATAGAAGTAGAAGCAGTTAACAAAGGAGCCAATTATAACATAGGTTTTTCGTGAAAAGAATCCAGCCTGTGAAGGGCCGTGAAATTAGGGTCATCTTTGTACAGAAAATATTTCGGGTAAATACCGTCGGCCAATAAGTGTCACGTAGAATTATTGATCGTATCTGTTTACTGAAGTTTCCCGTCGATTACCTACTCATAAAATGTTACATTATTTTATGAGCTAAACTGAATATGAAATAGATGTACATATGTGTTGAACTTTGTGTATATTCTTTAAGCTGTTTCGGTTCTATCTACATATTGCCTGTTGCCTTTACTTTGGTGTTGATTAGATCTTCTATCTTCTGATTGCGACTTACTTATGCTGTTATCCAACGTTTTTTGCCCCACCTCTTGATATAGAAAAATAACCGAATGGCAACCAATCGCTGATAAGTTCTATCTATAAAAAAAATAACTTTTAACTTTCCTGGAAGCTGAAACAATAGTAAAACGAAATTAGTTTTTTTTTTACAATATCGGCAAATTCTATTGAAATAAGTGTCTTTTTTGTACATTCACCACTTGACCAGTGAGCTCATCAATGGGCTGTCCAAGTGTCCAATGATGGGATTGAAAATTAAAAAGTATAAATCATTTAAAATGAAAAAGGGAAGCAATAAAACGTGAAGTTTAAATAATCTGATACGCTCTCTGTGCACTATTTATTTAAATAAATATATTGAATGAATGCATCGGAATATAAAAGCTGGGTTTTCACGACCTGTTAGAGTTATAACATTTTAATCTTTGTACTGTTCTGTAGTAAAATTAAAAAGTAAACACGTGAATCGCCGCTGCAGAATTCTTTATGAATTTTTGTCATACTTGACTTCCGCAGCGTAGTCAGAAATTATTTTTAAATGGAAATACAGTTTTATTTTGTGGTTTTGTTTAAATATGCTATAAAGCCTTTTGTGGTCCTTTGTAACTGTTTCGAATATTTTCTGACTAAACTACTCGAATATTCTCTGTAAAATGCAAACTAGGTACACACAACTAATATTAGTTCGCCGTTAAAGTAGATACTAGCAAGAAGCAGGTTACAAGTTTGTTGATAGTGTTTCTGAGTAAGGTTAAAATTGTGCCATGTAACGCTTACTTAGCTACTCATTCAATTGTAAATGCGCAGGTCCGTCTTACAAGAAATCGTTTCGATCTTTTTGCCCTGTTGTTCGGCGGTGGGAAAAGGGTGCCTTCTTCTTCCGAGGATGAATAATGTTCTTCCCCACTATCGCACTTGGGAGAATCGCCGCTCAGGTTCGCTACAAACGGATGCCCTCCAAAGGCACCGGCGGCGGCGACCACGTATATATTAAATGAGCTTTCGATCTCCATTTCAGAATTTCGCTGACCTGACTGATCAGCTTAAAACTATTTTACTTACTTGTGGTAAGCAATATCTAATAGTGTTACGCTGATCGTTCTCGCACTATCATTATCGTTCTGTAAAGTTTTAAATGAAACTGAATTAATTTTCTATATTTTGGCGTTGCTTGTCTCGCCAGATAGTTTTAGTGTTCCTTCGATATCCCTTATTTAATTTTGTGCTGCCACTAGTTATGCTTTCCACAAATTATCAGATATATACTTTGTCGTCATGTATTAATGGATGAATCAAGCAATCAGATATTATTGCTGAACTGTTCACAGTAATATATTTATATTCGTGACTGTACTCTATACGAGTAGGTATATTGCGGTAGCAGTAGATATTAAAACTGCTCAAATAAGGAGTTTCTAATATTTTCATAATCCGTCTAGACCGTTTTTCTTTAAAAAAATCAAATCTCTTTTTCTTGCACGTTTAAGAAACTTGATCCTGAAATAATGAGGACTTTTTGTTTCTGCTCGGGTAGTGATTTGGTAATGGTGTGTATGGTATGTGTTTACGAATAATAGTTTTTAACATAAGTTATATTTTACAGAATCCTAAATAAATATCAGATTGAGATAAAATAAATTCGAATCCTCTGCGTCGCTATCGGCTAGTAGCTTACTCATAATACCGGCACAGCTTTTGTAAGTATTAATGGATCCTTAAGGTAAGCGCACATTACAGCCGCGGCGTGCCCCAGCGCACCGCATTACAACGCAGTAATTGTTTCAGACAGATTAAAATTTCGAATTTGAATTTGAGCTGTATTTCGAATTTGAAGTTTAGCCGTTAGTACTGACATTATTAAAGAACAGTTTTTTCGTTCCTGATATAAGTTGTGAAGGAAAACCTAATGGTAAGCTTGAACATAATAATAACTTTGAACAATATTCAGTCATTAATATTTTTCACCAGAATGTTTGTGGTATTACAAATAAACGGGATGATCTGGAAATATATGTTAGTGAAATTTCTAGGAAAGTTGACTTCCTATGTGTAACTGAACATTTTCTAAATGATGCTCTAGCAAAACAATTCAGTTTTACTAATTACAGAATGGGGTCTTACAATGCTAGACTCAATAAGAAAAGGGGAGGTTCAATGATATTAACAAATAGAGCTAATAACGTAGACGAACTGCAAGTGTGTAAACAACTTTATAAAATTGATTGTTTTGAAATATGTGGGGTTAGAGACGTTGAAACCAATTTAAATATTATTTGTTGTTATCGAACTCCCACAAACAAAAATTTTGACAACTTCATGAATGGCCTTGAAAAGCTATTACAGCATTTCCTCAATAAATTATGTTTAATTTGTGGTGATTTTAACATAGACGTGCTAAAAAATGATCTGAGACATGGTTCTTTCTTATCATTACTATCGTGTTACAATTTTAGGTATCTAATAAAAGATCCTACTTTTCGAAGAAATAAGTCCGAATCATGTTTGGATAACTTTATAACGAACTTACCAGCCTCCCTTATAGAAAACACACATGTCGATCACAATAGTTTAGCTGATGGGCATGCTGGTATATTCTGCACTTTGCGTTTGGAAAGAACTGAGTTTAAGAAGATGTCAAGTTATGTATGTATTTATAAAAGGAGATATAATGATGAAAATAAAAGTAATTACAGAAAATTGCTCTCTGAGACTGACTGGAGCACAGGCATTAATACATTCTTGACACAATTTAAAGAAATCCATTCTACCGTCTTTAAAAAGAGTAAAATAAAGGTTAATATTAAAAGGAATCGAGGTTCTGGATGGATAACAAGCGGAATACGGATAGCTAGTAAAATGAAACGTTTCCTTAACACATCAGATAAAACACATTGTGACAGTTCGGTTTTGGAGTATCGGAACAACTATATCCGTATCTTCAGAAAGGTAGTGAGTTGTGCAAAAAGGAATGATGTCAGAAAACAAATAAACATGGCATCAAATTCTTCTAAAACGATATGGAAAATAGTTAATAGACAGCGCAATGCTACTAAGGAAATAAATAATGAAACTATTACACTAAAAATTGATAACGCAGCTACTAATAATGCTCTAGAAGTGGCAAAAATATTTTCCAAAAGGTTTGACAACACGGTCCACTTAGAGGCTTGTGACAAACAATTGGCAATGGTATTCTTAACTGAAGGTGTTAGTCGTGTTGAATATAAAATGAGTTTTGATATTGTCACACCTAGAGAAATATTCAATTTGGTAAATAAAATGATCAACAAGCCTTCTTCGGGTTATGATGAAATTCCCTTAACAATAATCAAGGAGAATATAGACTTGTTAGCAACTCCGTTAGCATCATTTTATAACGAGTGCATCGAGAAAAGCCTGTTTCCTGATCAGCTTAAAATAGCAAGAGTTATACCGGTTTTCAAAAAGGGATCAAGGACGGAACCTGGAAACTACAGACCTATTTCTCTCTTGCCTGTATTATCAAAAATATTTGAAAAAATAATAAAGGATAGGCTTATAAAGCATTTAAAGATGTATGGTATAATAAATGATCAACAGTTCGGCTACCAAACATCACTAGGAACCTCCGATGCCATTGAGGCATTAATAGACAATATTATTTGTAACTTAAATAATAAACTAAAAGTAGCTGGTATCTTTCTAGACCTCAGTTCCGCCTTCGACACAGTGGACCATGGTATTCTCCTAGCCAAATTAGAACATTATGGTGTAAGAGAGAATGTTTTGGAACTACTTGGCTCTTATCTGCATAACCGACGGCAGTATGTAGAGATAAAATCCGTAATAGATGGAGAAGAAAAAACTTATAGATCTGATCTAGCTACTGTGTGCCGTGGTGTTCCCCAGGGATCCGTTCTTGGTCCAATCTTTTTTATTATATTCCTGAATGATTTAGTTGAGTACATCAAAAAATGTATTAATGACGCACAACTAATTATCTTTGCTGACGATACAAATGCAATAGTTTCGGCAGACAATACACTAGAATTAGAATGTAAGATCAATGCTCTTTTGAAAGCTTTCGAAATCTGGTTTAGCACAAATAATCTGAAACTTAATGTAAGTAAAACAAAATGTGTCTTATTTAAGCCCACTGTACGGAATGACATTAAGTTGGACATTGTTTCTTGTGAAAACAGTGTGGAAATAGTTGATAGTGTCAAGTTCTTGGGTGTACACATTGATACATTATTAAATTGGAAGGTTGAGACATTAGCTTTGACTAAATCAGTTAGCTCGGCATGTTACGCTATCCGAACTCTGAGAGAAGTTTTAACGTTGCCTCAACTTAGAAGTGTGTACTTTGCTTTGGTAGAATCCAAGCTCAGATACAGCATCGAATTTTGGGGCAACAGTTACAAGTACAATGTTCAAATGGCATTTGTCATTCAAAAAAGAGCTCTTAGGACAATGCTCCGCATGAAACAGACGGAATCATGTAGAGAGCATTTCATAAGACTAAATATTTTAACAGTGCCATGCCTCTATATATTGGTTTTACTGACTAGCTTTGTTAAAAACTTAAACAAAATTGAGAACGCTGAGCAGAGAATTACTAGAGCTAGTACACGTAGGAAAGATGTGCCCAACAACATTCAACCGAAATTGCAAGTTGTGCATCACAGCCCACGATATCAATCAGTAATTTTATATAATAAGTTGCCCATAGAATTGAAAAGTATTTACAGTGTCAACTTATTTAAAAATAAATTGAGGGCCCATTTATTGAGGAAAGGCTATTATGGTATCAATGAATTCATGGAAGACATTTGACATTGTAATATTATTGTAAAGTTGTATTTGATTTAATTTAATTTGACATTTATTATTTATAATCTTATTGTATTTGAATTCTCAATTGACTATTAGTGTTTTTATTTATTGACATTTCTAAATATTTTAATCTGATTTAATTATAATGTTTTATGTTATGTAATTTTAATCTGATTTCACTGTAATTCTTTATATTTTGTTATTATTGTAATTTTAATGTAATTTAATTGCCATGTACTGTTTTATATTTTCAACGTTTTTGATGTATTTTAATGAATTTTGATCCGTATTAATTGTTATTTTTAATTTAATTTCATTGCAATTTGTTATTTTTATATTATTTTCAACACAATGTTTCCATATTGTTATGAAATAAATGACTTATGACTTATGACTTATGTATCCACTTCAGAGGAATGAGGCTCGCGCATATTTGGGCGGACCACAACGAATCGCAAATGCATTGCAAAAATCCTCCTGCATCACTTTGGTACATTTTGTATGAATCATTGCACACTACAGGCGGGCCGCATCGCAACGCAAAACAGTAGCCGCAAAAATACGTGCGATGGTTCATACAAAATGTACCTACTAAAGTGAAGCAGGAAGATCTTTGCAATGCGTTGCGATGGGGTGCGGCCCGCCCAAATGTACGCGAGCCTTTAGTGTAACTAAATACTTTCCTCGACGTAAACAACAAAATGAATATGTACATTTTTGTTCTTATTAACGGAATGGGACCTCCATTATGGCTTTCCGACGCGTTCTTGATAATATTATAGAGCAGTAATTCCCAAAGTGGTCTATATCGACCCCCAGGGGTCGACGAAGACCTGCAAGGGGTTCATGTCAGAAGGGAAAAAAAAGGGGGTCCATGAGATTTAAATGGGGGTCCACGATAGTTGATCTCATTTAAGGTCGTGACTTTAATTTTGGCCTTCCATTAATGGAATAATTCATATTTATACACAGATATTATGAACATATTTACCTCCATAATATTTTCTTATAAATATTATAAATAAACTGTGTCAACTTTGTAGTTGGCTAGACCTCCAACTTTATCTGTGCAAAACATCACGGAGATTTGTTGCTTAGTTTTTATGTATATAGATAGATACATATATTATGAAAACGTATCATACAGACCTACCTCACTACTACGGCTTTGTATACAAACTTATTTTTGCAAATTATAATATTAGTACCTAGTCTAGCGAAATAGGTAGCTATATAAAGTTGCTTAATATCCTGCCTTACAAATTCTTCAAAGCTTTTATTGGATGTGACAAATATTTCGCGATAATGATGTGCGATATTTTTTATAATCCTTAAGAATGAGTAAATTTTCATGGAACTGCGTACCGTCTACAATAGAAAATAAGAAGACGAGGGGAAGAAATCATAGGTTTAGCCGTCTTTAGTTAGCGTTTCCTCACAATTCCTTTTTCCACGTCAGCAAAGAAATGCTTCGAGATCATTAAACTGTAATGCGAGTACCTAGCTTATCCTTTTGCAATTGTCCGCAGCAAAATATTTTTTATTGCGGGGATTGCTACTCTTTAACGCTTGTGTTGTAAAGATTGGTTTTATTCCTTTCTTCTCCTAATGATCATAATGGGATACGGTTTTTTACGCTTATTTTTCAATAGTCGGATAACTTTTATCTGAAGAATAAAGACAGTTTGACATAATATGTCAAACGATGATGATCATATTATGATCTTTACAAAAGCTGCCAAACTATACATAAGGTCTATTCAAATCCTGGTTTACAATTGATGTTATATCCACTTAAAAAATCATCGACTTTATGCAAGTGTAAATAAAGTAGATAGTTGACTAGAACTGTTGAAAAAGTCATTAAAAAATGAGGTTGCAGCGCAAACTAAACCTCATATGTAGGCGTTACAGTTGTTTTACCTAAAACTTTGTTTGTTTACGTGTTTGGCAACTAAATTGCGAACGCAGATTGCACATTTTACTGGCCGACATACCTAATTAATTTTTATTTTTAATCTACTAATCTTATAATCAATTGACGAAAATATTGATGAACATACACATACAAAGGAGCAGAGAACCTCCTTTTTGAAGTTCTACGACTAAAGACTCTTGCGACTTTAAAATCATTCGCTTAACTAAAGAATACATGATAAATGAGAGGCTCCTGTCCAAATAATGACCACCGCAGGGTCGATTGCAGATTAAGCAACACTTGCCGAGGTTAGTTCATGAATGGGTGACCAGCCATGAAATATCTAAATCTCTCCGTGCGTCAGAATGCACGTTAAGCCGTTAGTCCCGAATGTCATTCATAGATCTTTGACAGTCTTAACAGGGATGCAGAAGCCCAAAAGTCTTGACAACTAGTCTTACCAGGGAGCACCGTGTTACCCAGTAACTGGGTTGGGTGCTAAGATAGACAGTCGCCCCATGTCAAATACTGGTATTCAGCTGCATTCGGTTAGACTGAAAGCCGACTCCAACATAGTTGGGAAAAGGCTAGGCAAATGATGACATGAGAAATGAGAGAACATCGTTCTGCTTCTTTGGTATTCAATAAAATAACCCGTAACTAAGCATTTACCGCCGGCTTTTTTCACGGCAAGGCAAAAGTTAGTGTGACAAGTAATCTTCGGTCTCAGAACGATTATAAACTTAGTTACTAACACGATCACTAATAGATACCACGGATTAGTGGGAGTGCTGGAACAATTAGTTCGTTAAGTGTACCACTATACTATTATTTACAAGCTCTATCATATATGGAAATATTATTGAATTCTTTTCAAAGCTTAATATGGCACATTCAAATTTTTTATCTTGGAATGGTAGCAAAACCACGATAATTCCTATACCTAACGGAAATTGTTAATTTGATTATGGATACAATCAAATAAAATAAAATGACGATATCTCTATCACGTTGCATGACATACATTATTAACATAAAAATTATCATTCTAGCATGAACAGATTCAGTGCCTGCATCCCTAACCTAACCTAACCTATAAACAGGAACAGCCATTTAAAGCTCGTGCAGAGTAGCGCGCCTTGTCGCGCGACGCGACCCCTGTAATTTCATTGTTCAAACCGTGAAGTTTTCTTAGAAATTGTTTTGTTAGAGTAGCGTGGCGCTGTCGCGTCGCGCCGGTCTGCACGACCTTTAAGCCACAGCACATCGCAGGCAACTTTTTTTAAAATTTGCTTATTCACGAGAATTTTTTATTATGAATATGTCACTCCTATTATTGAATACAAAATAACTATTCAATAATAGGACTTACTTCACAAATTATTTCAAAATTAATGCTGCTGTATTTTTGCTATTTTTGGTATTTTCTAGATGTTGAATAAAACAAATCTGACCAAGATTATGTCTGGACTTTAAAAGAGACTGTGACCTCTGAGTTTGTTTCGGCCTTTATTCTCAGAGTAGTCAGATAGGAAACGCCGACCTCATACATTTAAAAAAATATGATTGACGTGTAAAAATGTTTGTACAAACCTACTTACAGACATAAAATCATTTATCATTATCATTTGTTCATCACCATCGGTCGATAATACGGTAGCAAGATATCGATATTATTGTGGAAATTACGGTTCTCTACCGTGATTGTGGGCAATCTTACAACTTTTTTTTTTTTTAGTTTTTCTGGTACACAGAACATTAATACTCCTCATCAACTGGCTGTCTTTTCCCAACTATTTTGGGGTCGGCTTCCAGTCTAACCGGATACCAGTATTTTACATGGAGCGACTGCCTATCTGACCTCCACCACCCAGTTATTGGGTAACACGATACTCCTTGGTATTGGATTAATTAATTTATAAAACGAAACACTAGGTATTCATTCTGCCTAGCTCATAATCTTATAACGTGGCCCTAATGCGCTATGTTTAATGCAACTATAAGCCACCAATGAGCCGCTTTACAAACAGTACTAAGCTATCTCCGTTTTAAGGGGGACGGGCAGACGCCTATCAAAGAGATGACGACCCGTCCGCGTTGACCTCAGCTCGTAATTTTGTTATGCGTTTCCTGAACCTTTGTGACCTTTAAGAACACTTACGTAAAAAATTTATACGGTAGTTATTGTTCTAGACTACCCCAGAATTCGCTAAAATCGTTATAGCTGGTTTAGTACATATGACAAATGTAGGCACAGCGTTGGCACCACACTACACTACACACACTACTATAACGTCATACGTATTATAAATTATATTATACGTATGACGTTATAGTGGGACGATAAATAGAAAAAAATAAGTTAAAAAAAAACTATAAACAATCTTTTTACAGGAACTAAAAATGATAAAATAATTAAATTGACTTGTACTACTCGAAGTTACGATATAAGTACAAGTCAATTTAATTATTTCATCATTTTTAGTTCATGTAAAAAGCGTGATTTTTTAGTTTTTATTTAACTAACATTTTTATTTTTTACTTTTTAGTCTAGTATATTTTTCATTTAGTTAATTAGTCTAAAGTCAACGAAGTTATGACTTGACCGGTTTACTAGTTAAGTAGCCATTAAAGAAATCCACTATCCACCTCCTGGCTCCATCATCAGACCCTCAACACCAAGTGCAATCTATTAGACTCGTCAAACTGAATCTTTTGAGCCCAAACTTGAGGAGTTTACTAGTAGCCACTAAACAGTTCTACGATCCACCTCCTGTCTCCATCATCAGACCCTCGACAACAAATTCAACATATTGAACTCGTCAAACTGAGTCATATGAGCCCAAACTCGAAGGTTTTTTAGCCACTGAAGAGTTCCACTATCCACCTCCTGGCTCCATCATCAAATCCTCGACACCAAATGCAACATATTGAAATCGTCAAACCGAGTCATATGAGCCCAAACTTGAGGAGTTTACTAGTAGCCACTAAACAGTTCTACGATCCACCTCCTGTCTCCATCATCAGACCCTCGACAACAAATTCAACATATTGAACTCGTCAAACTGAGTCATATGAGCCCAAACTCGAGGAGTTTACTAGTAGCCACTAAACAGTTCCACTATCCACCTCCTGGCTCCATCATCAGACCCTCGACACCAAGTGCAATATATTGGACTCGTCAAACCGAATCATTTGAGCCCAAACTCAAACGGTTTACTAGTAGCTACTGAAGAGTTCCAGTATCCACCTCCTGGCTCCATCATCAGACCCTCGACTCTAAGTGCAATATATTCGACTTGTCAAACCGAGTCATATGGGCCCAAACTCGAGGGTTTTACTAGAAGTCGCTGAAGAGTTCCACTATCCTACTCCTGGCTCCATTATCTGATCAGCTCCAAGATACTAAATTATTGTATTGTCATCGGTCCTTGATACGTTTGCAAATTTTCAAGTTAATCGAACGTCTTGAAGTTGGTGAAAATTACGTTGAAAGATTCCGTTACATAGATAGATACAGGTCAACTAACAAAAGTGTGTTAAAAAAAAAATAGGGACGAGTGCAAACAAACAAGTGTTGCTTTAGATTTAATTCGTTTTTCTTTACTTAGTAATAATTCATACGTTCCATAAAATGTTCACATTTTAAAAACATCACTTCGAATATGGTTGTTTATTTTATCCAGCCAAGTATTTCGAATTCACTCCTCGATGCAATGAGTGTTGGAGCAAAGCGAAATAGATAAACATTTCAGTACGAATACTAAAATTCGGCAGCGCTTCGGTCCACTTAACACAATAATCCGGGATTTTCTAGGAGCAACCGATTCTGAACTACAAAAGCCATTCATTTCATACGTGAAATGCGAATTGAAACAAGTGCAGTTTTGCACGGAATTATTTTTAATGACGGTATACTTAACTAAATGACAATGTCTCATCACAAGCATTATAATCAGGGGTTTTTAAGGTTTTTATAAACATAATAATAATGTAAAGTCTAATAATGTGTGTGATGAAATCAACCAAGGTATTCAGAATTTCAGAACATGCCGTAAAATCATTCTCAAACTGCATCCTACGATGCCTACTTACACTTTGTTTGCGAAATTTTGTGAAGATATTTCCCAAAGGAAAACCTATGTAGGTACGCTACATAGGAATTGTGTTTTGCAAGCATAAAGCTGCGTGCAGATCAGCGCGACGCGACTCGAACAATACAATTTCTAAGAAAACTTGACGGTATAACAATAACCGGTGTCGCGTCGCGCTGTCGCGTCGCGCTGGTCTGCACGAAGCTTAAGGCCGCGCGCACTTTAGGTGCGTTTTCGTACGAATTTCAATCGTGCGTACACGTACGAACACCCACGAACGATCCCGACCTTCCAAGTACAAATGGACCGCGCAAACTGGTTGCGACTGATTTGTACGTATAGTTCCGACGTCCGAAACAAACCGAACTCGTTGGGACTTTTCGTGCGTTCAATGCGATCTCACCGGAACTCTACCTATTTGACGGAGAAAAACGTATCCAGTGTGCGCACTCAATTCGTACGACCATGGTCGTACGATACGGCCTAATAAATGATCGTGATGACTGAATCGTTAATTCTAGTAACTTATCTGTAATGTTTTATGGCACTTTTTGCATTTAATGCACCGATATCCTTCAGAAAATAGTTTCTTATTGTTGCTATTCACTTGTTTAATCCTGATCGGCCGGTCCAGGTGATGCACTGAAGCGCTGTTCCCAGAGGACAAAACTTACTCATGAATCCGCGACATTATCAACACGTGCTAGTCTCATACAATATGTAGATATATCAAACTTTACTAATTTACACTCTTTTGTAGTTAATAATAATAAAAGTTTCTTACATTTTTCAAATATTTACAGGAAAATTCCGGAATTTTTCCATATTTTAATTATCACGAACAAAGTTATTGCCGGAAGAAGAAGCCAAAGTATTCTTTTGTAAAAAATCTACCAAAAAAAAAAACAACGTTCTGAAAATGTTATGTAACAACTTCGCACAATAAAGTGAAGGAAGTTAAGGGAGTGTTCAAAAGGTTGGTTACCTACCTACCATTGTTTGCATCTATTGTTATAAAAAAATATTTTTACGTCTTAGAACTATACAGGGACATCGACGTGAAAACTGATACCATGGATTCAGTACATGATTCTTCGAAATTATTAGGCGGTTATTTTAAAAAAATCTGCTGTTCCATACATTTTGACCGCGTAGGTTTTGCACTTTTCTAAGAAACAGCTAATATTTTTTTTAAATAACCGACGAAAAATTTCAACGGAGGGGGTTCAGAATCGTGTACTGAATTTATGCTGTCAGTTTTCGTGCCACCCTGTATAATTACTTTTATTACGGTTCTTAGACCTAATTCGATAGTGTGGCTATCAGCTATTAATATTATTTATATCATCTGATATAAATAATATATAATAAATAAATAATAATAAATAAATTATTTATTTTTATTAATAAATCATATTATATTAATTAAACCAGCTGAAATAATATTATATTAATATTATTTATATTATCTGATATAAATAATATTAAGTAATAGTTCATAGCCACACTACTAAACAGCACACAATACGGGGACGATGCGTTAAGGTAACCCGCGAAATTCAAAATTTCTTTAGTTTTTTGCATTTTGCAGGTCAGTGTCAGGTTTATGTTTATTAAAATATGATTCGCGACCGTAACAAATATGGCTTTACATAAATAATCATTTTAATCAGCAATACAACTCCTTAAGTTAGCATAATCCTCAAATGTCATGATTTCATGAAATAGTCATTCAATAGGATTACATGAACTTAGAGAGTTGTATTGATGATTTCTATGATTATAATTCTATAAATAAACGTTTGTTACGGCTTTCGCCTTAAACAGCAACAGCCTATACTCAACTAAAATTACGTACTTATTACAACTTTCCTATATGTTTACTTCTCTGCGTACATAAGCTAAGTGATATACCTAATCCTGAAGATCGGAACCCGGACAGAACTTACTTTAGAGTTTCGATCATTCGCCGAGGAAATCAAAACCACATTCATTAGTACGTACAAGTTTCTTAGATAAGGCAGTGACTAGCGTAATCATATACAAGTCGTTTAGTCTCCACGTTGTACGCGAACAGTCTAGCGCACATTATCGGTGGTAACACTGGCCTTGAGCTGGCTTAGCGTAGTCTGTACTAGACTAGTACGACCATAGAGTTAAACTACGGTTTCCTAGAAGAGCGGTGGCCGTCATATAATAACGGTTGTCATGAAAATCTGTCATTTTACACCAGTAATTGACATTCAGGTGGAGGAGCTAGTAATAACTGCCGCACGGGTCGATCCATCAGGTTAAGCTACGCTTGCCGCGGTTGGTCTATGGATGGGTGAGCATTACATACCGAGTCTCCTCCGTGCCTCGGATAGCAGTTGGTAGGCAGAGTTAAGCCGTTGGTCCCGGCTGTCATTCGTGGATCTTTGACAGTCGTTACGGGTCGTCGGAAGCCCGAAAGTCTGACAACCAGTCTTACCAAGGGGTATCGTATTACCCAGTTACTGGGTTGTGGAGGTCCGATAGGCAGTCGCTCCATGTAAAATACCGGTATTCAGCTGCATCCGTATAGACTGGAAGCCCAAAACGTGATTACTATGTAAAGGATGGTCACCCATCGTTCATAGAACCGACCGCGGCAAGCGTAGCTTTACCGTCTTTAGCCACGAGCACCCTGTATGAATGAGTTGGAGACAATAATATCAAGTGACAATGCACGCAGTGGTTCACACGGTCAATTGTATTGTTTTTACTTTCACTTTAAAGTGTGTATTCCGATTAACTGTCACAAATCACTTTCCTTTATTTATGTTAGGCTTTTCAATCATTTGTAAAGTACTCGGTAGGTAATTAATACATAGAAAAAGTTCAGTTTTTTTTACCGTCATGTCTGTCACATTAAACTTGATGTAGGTAGAGTCAACCTCGCAAATGCTTTACCACTTTTGACAACAATTCCTTGTAAATTGAAACTTTACTAAGGTCACACATGAATACAGATGGTTCACTCCGCCAAATCATTTAAATAAAAAGCGACTTTTGCTACGACACAATAAAGTGCAATTCAGGTCACACAGCATTAATGGCCTACAGTTATATTCACCTAGAAGTTGCCTCTCTCCTGCATAACTTTTATATCTTCTGACTACGTTATGCCCACTGAATTCGACAAGTCGAGCCCGCCGCGCACCTACTTGTAGCTTCATACCTAAAATGCGGATGGAACCTGTATGAAGCTTCGTGCAGACCAGCGCGACGCGACACCGGTTATTGTAATACCGTCAAGTTTTCTTAGAAATTGTATTGTTCGTGTCGCGGCGCGGCGTCGCGTCGCGCTGGTCTGTACGAGCTTTAAATCTGTATTCATCTGTGCTAAGGTTAAACCGATCTAACTGTCACAAAGACAAAAAGGCGTGATAAAGCAGTTACGAGGTTGACTATACATACCATATTAACTCCCGGATTTTGTATCTGTTGCAAAACAAAGAGAATTCCCTTAAATATAGGTACGTACTAGGTACTTGAAACACAATGTGGTTTGCAAACTCAATTGGGACACTGAAACACGGTGCGCATTGTACTTAGCGCCATTCGGCTGTATTTCTGTACCTACTCTCCATGTACTACTGCGGAAAATGGCGGTTGACCAGTTTTCACCCTTTTGTCCTGAGTTATAAGGTTGAAAACTCCACCGCCAGTGTCCGCGATGGTACCCATTACACATGCGCCAAATTTGCGTTGAAACGTATCATTTTGCGAATGTTCACATACGCTCCGAATTCTAAATCAGTAGATGAAAGAACTGTTCCCAGATTCCAGTCATACACGTGTTACTCGTGAAATTAACAGTGAAAAATTAATTGTATAGGTACTCGTATATATATAGCGAAAAAAAAATCTGCTGTTCCATACATTTATGTTCGCATAGCTCGTTATAATGTAGGGAACAGATGATTTTTTTTCGCGATTCCAGGGTTGACCCCATAGTGAAAGCTGTTCATAATGACGAGTACAATGACCCCTTAAGAGGATGCAAACGAATTGAATTTCACATTGTATAATAGACATGCTGTCACATCCAAAGTTCTTTGCTTCGGAGAATTACTTTATTCCTAATAAAATAATTTATAATAAAAGATATCACGCCGTTTCCAATAAAGAATTAATTGAATGGTCGGATCATTTTTATTTTAAAAGAAGCATGAATTGTTAGTGATTCCCTTGGGAGGTCAATGTCTCTGGGTGATCGACCGGCATCTCAATTACGTAACACACTTCCCAACACAAGCCGAAGGGCTTCATAAGTCAATTGAGATTTTTGAAAGAAATGCATAATCCACAGCTGCTTCATAAAAATCGTCTCGACGTAAGTAACGCAATGAATTAATTATAATTGCCAAAATAACCGGCATAGGGATTGTGCGTGGGTTTCGCGATTACTCAGCAGGATTGAAATGTATGACAAAATGCAATAGCTTGTAATGAGACGCCTGGTATATTCTATACCAGGCGTCTCATTAAGCTTCGTGCAGACCAGCGCGACGCGACACCGGTTATTGTTATACCGTCAAGTTTTCTTAGAAATTGTATTGTTCGTGTCGCGGCGCGGCGTCGCGTCGCGCTGGTCTGTACGAGCTTTTACAAGCTATTGCATTTGCGTCGCATTACAAGCTATTGTTACAACCATAACCAGTATCCTAATTGCGTAGCACACTCCGATCTTCTCTTACAATCCGACGGTTTTGAAAGATCCTAATCCATTGCTTCATAGATTTAAAAATTCGTGTTCAAAAAAGTAAATAACGCTGGTGAAGTGTCAAAAAACCCATTGCGATCAATTGTCATTTTATGTGTGTTAACCCGCTGCTAGGTACCCCATTTACAATAGCCATCCTTGCCAAATCCTCATTTACCAAAAACCATCGTGAAATATCTAACATTGACACAATACACATACATCCAACTAGCATAAACATACAGAACAAATACATACCACCAAGCCAATTAGCTATTTCTCGACGGCATGTGAAGCCAAGTCAAGGCCCATGGGCGGCCTTAAAACTTGACACCAGGGCGCCTATTCCCTAAGCGAAATCCGTAGTTCCGGCCGTCATTACGGGCGCTGCGTTCTCCGCGTCACTTACAGCCGAAACTACGGATTTCGCTTAGGGAATAGGCGCCCTGGTTAGTCACTAACCACACGCAAAGAAGAAGAAGAAGAAGCCAATTGAGTTTTTGTAAAATTTATGTATCAAAATTAAGATTTTACATCACTTCTTATTCATTGAGAAACAAGAACGGTTTGCCTAAAGTAATTCTGCGCCTGTTGGAGAATTCAAGTCTTAAATATTTCATGAAGAGACTGAGCAAAAAGAAATGAACGGTGCGCTTTAAGGCTCGTGCAGACCAGCGCGACGCGACGGCGCGACGCGACTTGAACAATACAATTTCTAAGAAAACTTCACGGTATAACAATAACCGGTGTCGCGTCGCGTTGTCGCGTCGCGCTAGTCTGCACGACGCTTTAAAAGGAATGGAGTGATTTTTCCAGTGTTTGAGAGTGTTTGCCTCCGCTGCTTTTGTTATAGACATACCTTCTTAATTCAAGTGTAAATAAGAAGTTGAAGAGAGAGAAACAAATTAAATTGTTTTAAAAGAAAATTATAGGTACATATTTATGAGACTTTTCAATCCGGTTTCTGTATCGAGAATTTGAGGTTAAAAACTTGTCAAAGTTATGTAATCCTGCGAAATCCGTAATCCTTCAATGATCCTGCGTGGGTTTTTTTTTTTTTTAATTTTTTTTGAATCTCTTTAATTAATTAGTTTTCAACTGCAAATTCTCAGTTTAGAAAGCTGGCTTATCTAATGAGGTTTTTACTTTGAGAAATTCAACGATTTCAATGTCTATTGAAATTGAATACGCTTATGAGAATAGTTTGCCGTGCGTGAGTCGGTACCATAAACACTGTACCGTATCAATTGTGCGAATATAGTAAACGACGAGAACGTGTGGACGTCCACGATTATAATAAAAAGAATATTTATTTACAAAAGGTAAAGGATTTAAATAATATCGTCACGTTACAAATTATAAAAGTGTAACACATATAAAATGGCAATCGATCGCAATGCATTTCATTTTGACATTCATTGCTTCATAGGTTTGAAAAATAGGTCTACTCAAGAACGTAAATAACACAATGAACGTGGCAGAACTGTCAAAATGTAAAGCATTGCGATTGTTTAACCAGCAGGTTAAAGCCGGATTTATATTACTGTGTTGTGTCTTGTCGTGGCGCCATCTGACGCTCTGTTAGCCAATCAAAACTCGTTTTTGATTTGACGTAGTCCTGAACAGATTCGTTTGATTGGTGTATCCCGCGTCACGACACAACACGACACAGTAATGTGTCAGTGGCTTAAGTTTTACAATATGTTCGATAAGGGTAAGTGGGTAACCGAACCACTCGCTTTCAAACCTTTCAACCTAAGAAAGTTTATTCGCGTTGGGTTTCTCTTTCACTGAATAGAAAAACAACGTCGAGTGGTCTAGTGCAGAGTAATGAACGATACGTAATAATGTTATTGAATAATACAGTGATCAGCTATCTAATTACACAACACATTTTCGGTAACGATTACGACTAATCTGTTTCATTTTGACAATTCAACAACATTCATTGCATTATTTACGTTGTTGAGCAGATGTTTTTTTCGATCTTATGATCCAATGGATTAGCAATCTGTTTCAAAACGATTCACATTCTGATTGATCGTGTATTACGTAATTAGGGTACTGAATAGTATACAGAGACCAATTGTTTTGATTTATATAGCTCAGTGCAAATTCTGAAACGTTCTTGATATGATTATATCTTCGTTTCTCGGGATTTATATAACCCTCTGACCTCATGAACGAAGAGTAAAGGCTCGTGCAGACCAGCGCGACGCGACGGCGCGACGCGACACGAACAAAACAATTTCTAAGAAAACTTCACGATATAACAATAGCCGGTGTCGCGTCGCGCTGTCGCGTTGCGCTTGTCTGCACGAAGCTTAACACCGTAATTAATTAATACAAAACTTAATTGAAGTCGTGATGTGATTTTTAAATGAAGGTATCAATTTGAAGCGAAATATTTTACTTTTAAATTTAATTACCGAAATTTCTCCCTTTATTTGCGAACAGAACCCAGTGCATTTCTACGAACGAACCCAATATGTTTGTGGTTTCTATCCGACAAGTGTCACGGGTTGGGAGTTGCTTGTACAGCTGAATGGGAACGTCGACCCCTGCACAGACAGACCTAGCGTGGGCCCTATTAGGCAGCGGAAGATACCAACTCAAGTATCGAGGGTACATTAGAACTTCACTGAGACATCTTCTAAACAATTGAGACGTATTGTTGTTCTTGAATTCAAATAACGTAGTTACTCATTAATTGTTTCTAATTTTCAATTTACAAATATAGTTTCCAGCTGCGGATTGCTAGAAGCTTAATTAATTGACTGAACTTTGTTTCCCACCAAGGATAAAGTTTTAAGTATTTGTCTTCAATAGGTTGTAAGGCTTTAGAAATTGTGCAGACTATATAAGATTCGCAACAGAGAGCAGTGATAACGGCCTTGACAAGATCATCTAAAAACAGCGCATATGCAAAAAAAAGGAAGACATGTGACTTCCACCAAGCCGCACTGAGCTCGCGTGGTTGAATAGGGCCCATTTACTCTGTCAGAATGGAGGTCCCAATATATAAAATTGGGAAGAAGAAGTTTGAAAGTGGCACTAGTGACAGAAAAGTTAAAATGGGAATCGTTTGTCTTGGCATGTGCTGAGGAAAAATTAAACGCCTTTGATTAAAAGAGTTATGAATATTTAAAATTTTGATGAAGGGAGAAGAAGACCAAAGAAAAGATGGATGGGTTGTTTGAGAGATGATATGAAAGAAAAAGGAGTGAATGATAGAGGGATGACTTCCAGGGAGGATGAAAAACAAAACATGTTGCCCCAAGTAACATGCACCAGCAGGAAGAATAAGATTCTTATTACGTATACTTACACACTTAAGGTTACTTACTTAAGCTTCATAATGGTGGAGGTGCTAACGGCTGGTCTCAGACAGAATACAGGCAATTCGTGCGGTTCCGCTTTCCATCGTAAATTCGCCCATCACCGGGATCTGCGTGCGCGCCGGCGACCTAACTCTCCACCCACGCATACTGTTTAATACTTTGATTGTATTCAGTCTCATGTCTGTACCACAATTGCGACACGCTATACAGCTTATATGCCTTTTTAGTAGAAAAATAAGTGGAAATATTTAGTAATTCATTTTTGTCATCAGCTTTGCATCCGACCTGGATATTTTTTCTTTTGAAACCCCTCTCCGATCCGTGAATATTAATCATAAATATACTCTCAGTACCGTACCGAGAGTCTATTTATGTGGTAATTTTCAGGAAAACAGAAAAAAAAATTGCCACCTTTTTTTTCAATGGGGAATTTTACATGGCGAGCGAGCGGCCATCGTTTAGCAGGTGTCTACAAGTCATAACTTCTGAACCCTGTTGAAAATTTTCTAAATTTTAATGGTTTTGGGGTAATTTTGGTAGAAAAAATGTGAATTCTAAATAGCAATGACTTTTTTATTTTCAATAATAATTATAATTTAGTGTGATAGTAGTTAACGTTTCCTTATTTTCGACATTGTATGGTTAGTTGTAAATTTTAATTCTTTGAAATATTTGGACGCTGGAAACAGCAGAATATTATGGACAGCATATTATGAGTAACACCTATATACTCGTAATAACAATATTCTAACAAATAAATTTATTACTTATTACTTACTTAGGTACTAATAATAAGGTGCCTCATTCCATTTAAAATTATGGGGCTCTGCGAGTTGGCTGCGGCTCCTCGTACGCCTTGCAAAGGACCGCGACCCCATGGTCCCGAGATAAGTAACGCAAAAATAATAATAAAAAATACTTTTTGGTAATGTTATTACAGTACCTATGTGCCCCTTTTGGATCGGACAGGGCTTTTTTAACATATTGTACAAACTAAAATATTTTAAATATCCAAGTAAAATGGAGAAACTTTACCAATTACAGAGGCACTTAATAATTTACATTTAGTTGTAAATAGAGATGCTCTCTGACAGCGCGAACACTAGTAACTATTTAGTTAGAATCCTCCTGCGTACTGAACTAGTGATGTCAACTTACATACCAATCCCAACTCACTCGAAAAACTTTTAATTAATACGATACATCCTGCATGCATCAATCGTATTGCAGGAATTTCCATTAAAAATTTTGAAGATGCTTATTAATATTATAAATTTATAATCATAAATGTAATAAAAAGTACAACCATTTTCTTAATGTCCCTCGGGAATCATCGCATTTCTGAATACAAACGAATGCTAATTTCCATGTCCATCAATTATTAGATTTATCGAGTATAATAATTGTAATTCAGGGGCCTTACTATGACGTGCTAAAACCATCACCCTTCCGTTGTGAAATAAGGATAGTGCTATTCGTCCTGTATAGCTTCATCTCTCTCTCACACTGGAACGATGATTGCTTTAACAAGTCATAGTACAGCCCCCGAACTAAGTACTTTACCTCTATATAGTTCACACGGAAATCAAAACAAAACAACAATACATAAAGATGTTGTTGTTAGGTTTATTTACCGGGATGTCAATGATATTTAAATACTTTCCGAGATTTTAAATCGAGGGTGTTCTGCTATATACCGTGACATTTTAATCGTCTTACAAAATTCAAAGAATTCGGAATTCAAAATCATTTATTTGCAAATATGGGTAAACAGTGCAAATATAAAATAACATAATATACAACATTATACAACAATAACATATAAAATAACAAATATAAAATAACATGAATACAAAGAACCACTCAATGTTTCCGAGAAAAAATACCTCTAGGAGCAACTAAACAATTGTTACAAGTTACAATGTATCTTTTTTTTTAATGAATGTTTAGTAGTCATTGGATACGTGAAGTGGGCTGCTTTTGTAAGACGACTTAAATGTCACGGTGTATACAGGGTGGCAGGGACATCGACGCGAAAACTGTTGCCATGGATTCAGTACCTACATGATTCTGAGCCCCTGCGTAGAAATTTTACGTACCTTTTTAAAAAAAAAACAGTTTCATAGAAATGTTCAATACCTATAAGAAAAATTTCAACGCAGGGTTTCAGATTCACGTACTGAATAAATAATAACAGTTTTCGCGTTGATGCTGTATAATGAATATTTATTTATCCGGGATTTATTGCAACAACAGTTACAGAGAAAACTGCTTGCGATATACCTCAAGTAGTTTTCCCCTTAAGTACTTAGAAACAGATAATTTTCCAACTTTGACGAAAATGAATATTAAACATTACTCCGCTGAATATAAACAACGTTAAAACAAACATTTCCACAGATTACAGAAATAATTTACTCATTTTTACGGACGTGTTTTTGCTATTAAATAATTTACATACCAAAGCAAACTAAACTGTGTTATAACTGTAACGTTATTAGAAGTTGCAGGTTAAATATAACAGTTAAAATGTTTTGTGAAAACGAAGAATGTCTACGTTTTACGTAGTTTGAGTTTGATGCTATAAATACTGAAACTTTATACTGCTGCCGGGATGACGTCTAACTACTTTGCTATCTAAATTCTCTTAAGGAACAAGCAAAACATACGTAAGTTAAGCTCCTCACTGTTTAACAGAATTACCTACTATAAGAGCAGTGATAGCCTAGTGGTGTGGACCGTTGGACTGCAAAGTCATGGGACCCTTTTACTTTCATCCCCCCGTTTCTTATCCTCAAAATCAATTGTATCAGTCTAATTTATTTGTTATTTTTTTTTACAAAAGTACTCATTATTAAATTATAAGTAAGTTATGATCCCTGTAACATAGGTTTTTCCTAGCATTTCATCTATACATATATATAAAAATGAATCCCTATTTCCCTTGGTAACGTCATCACCCGTGAACGGCTGGACCGATATCACAATTTTTTTTTGTTGTGTTCGTTATTGTCAGGAGAGGAATCTTACGGAAAGTGGAAAAATGGAAAATTTCACAAAACTTAACGACTATTTTAACTTCGCGCGTTGGACAGTAAACGCATTTGATGAATGTGAATTTAGCAGAGTACAGTAGGTAGGTAGATAGGTAGGGTAGGTAGGGTGGGTAGGTAGAATAGGTAGGGCAGGTAGGGTAGGGTAGGGTAGGCAGGTTATGTAGAGTAGGTAGGGTAGGTAGGGCAGGTAGTTTAGGGTAAGGTGGGAAGGGTAGGTAGGTAAGTGCGTCGTAAATAAGTACATAGTGGTACCCGTGCGAAGCCGGAACGGGCAGCTAGTTGATCAATATCTTGTACTAGGCTATTTCCACGTTTAATTAAGTGTCAGCCTGTATGTGTACTTTTTACGTCAAATATATACATTTATGGGTCTCGAGTTCGAACCCAAGGCCCAAGGACCTCCGACTTTCCGGATTCATGTGCGTATTGTATGATATCATTTGCTTCAAAAAAAGGTGAAGGAAAACATCGTAAGGAAACCGGCATGCCTGAGAGATATTTCTAGACTGCATGTGAAGCCAAGTCAGAGGCCCATGGGCGGCTTTAAAACTGACACCAGCCATGCGATTCTGTAAACATCTCACCGTGAAAACTTGGGTGAAGTAAGCTGTCAATAGTGTCAATCCCTGTGGAATGACAGCTCACTCCACGCTCACTTCACCTAAGTTTTCACGGTGAGATGGTTACAGAATAGCACTGCAGGTTAGTCACTAACCACACGTAAAGAAGAAGAAGACCCACGTGTTTGTCCTTAACCTACTTCTAAGCAAAGTGTTTCAAACAATTCCGCCCACTTACCGATATATCCTTAGAAGAACTGAAATATTTAATGTAGGTTTAGATTTATTTCTACACGTGCGAGTCCTTTGTGATAAAACAGTTTTATAAATTCTTTGGAACACGCCCAGTGCCACCATTCCTTTGTACTAGATTCGCTTTAATTCTTTCATACGAACCCGTATTTTTTTCTGTTTGCGGCGGGTACTCCGTACGACCTAAAATAATTGACATGCATGGGAAATAACAGGCGGCCTCACTCGATTTACAGCTCCCGTCACATGTAGGCCTTTAGTCGAAACGTTGTAATGAACAGCGACTCGCTTTTTTTTAAAAGAAATAGTATTTGATTAAGTTGCGTTAGCTGTGTAACGAAAAGATAGTTGAGAAATAATGTCTGTAGAACTGTATTTCCGTCCCACTTAGGGTTGCCATACGTCCGGAATTTTCCGGACAAGTCCGGAAATATAGGTCTTTGTCCGGAATGCGGGGGGAATCTTAAACCGTCCGGAATTTCTACAAATAAGTGAAGAGTGAAATAAATTTCTTTCAAAAAAGATTATTTGGTTTTCATCACTTCAGTAAATGTACATTGTCGTTTTCTACCACTACCTGATGCCATTGTCGTAATCTTCGACACATATACACTATGAATCCGCAATACGTACGAGTACTTACGAACTTCAAAATCACTTCAAATCGCTGCAAAGACAAATGCTAGACTAAATCAAAACAAATAAACTCAAAGCAAAAGCACGCGGTGCGCGGGTGTATCATGTGCGCGGGCGAACGCAGGCGACAGAGAGGCGCTTCCCCCTCACCCCTTACCATTTCACCGCGCGCGTGTCAAAATTCGAACGATTTGGCAATCGATTTGGTTAGTTTATTTACTTGTACGATGCGTAACGATTTTAATAAAAAATTAACAAGATTGTCCGGAAATTTCATGGAATGTCAGGAATTTTCTCCGGATTTTTGATATTTTGATCTGGGAACCCTAGTCCCACTATACTTACTGAAACTATAATAGGCGCAAAACGTATCGTCCCGGCGAGATCACCAAAATAGTGGTTTTATATTTCGTAACTTCTCTCTTCCATCATTCGCTAAGAAATACTGAAGAGTCCATAGAGAAAATTCTGAGCGCATTTCCCATCAACAATCCTATCATACGTTGTTGAACTAAACGCGTGTGTGCATACGTTTAAAACCAAAGAGCTCTAAAATAGTGTGCAGTGCAAAGTTTAAAATGAGTTCGCCGCTGCAGCAAGCGTAATATTGTGTAGTGGTTTAAGCTTAAAACTCAACTGTAGAATACGTAATAGATCAGCTATCTAATTACGCAACACATTTTCGTTGACAATTCCGATTAATCTGTTTCAGTTTGACAGGTCAACAACATTCATTGTGTTATTTACGTTGTTGAGCAGATTTTTTTTTCGTACGTACGAAGCAATGGATTAGCAATCTCTTTCAAAACGATTCAGATTCTGATTGATCGTGTATTACGTAATTAGGGTACAGGTTGCTAGTGCTAAATAATATTCTTATATGTATTAAAACTGCACGACCACCAAAGTAAATAATTGAACAAAATCAATTACATTTCCGAGAATGCAACCAATTACAATATTAAAATATATTCCCACTAGTGATTTAGTGCTTTTTAACCCCCGCTGGAAAAAGAGGGGTGTTATAAGTTTAACGTGTGTATATGTGTGGCTGTCTGCGCCATCGTAGCTCCCAAACGGCTGAAACGATTGTGTTTTTGTTTGTTTGAATGGTGATTTGATCGAGAGTGCTCTAGAGAAAAACGGTTCAGCCGTTTGAAGATTATCAGCTCTTTTCTAGTTGATGAATGGATGTGAGCATCTTCCACTGGTCTGATCGATTTGAAATTTGGTATTCTGTTATTTTAATTATATTAAAATAACATAGGAACCTTGAACTGATGCTGCAGCATCATCTGGAATTTGCAGGATACCCAACTCCCTTACCAACTTACAGCACAGGTATCGTGTTTGGGGCCTTTATAATCGAGTTTCGTAATTATTAAACATAAGAAAAATCTGTTGGAATCCAAACTACGTAAAAACAGTTATTTTTCTCATCAATTTCTGTAATACAGCAATATACACTGCATACACAGTTGAACAGGGTCTGGTGATGGAGTAAGAAAGAGAAATGAGGAAATGTTTTTGTCGGGGCTGTTTTTTTTATTCATTATTTATTCTTGTTCTTACCATATATAAACTAATAATTATGTTATGATTTCACTCTAGAAGATCATAGGAGAATATCGATCAAATAGCACGCGCGGTCGCGTGACGCGAACTTGACGCGAGCGTATCTGACGGCGATCGCCGAAAATACGAATA
This sequence comes from Agrochola circellaris, assembly GCA_914767755.1. NCBI lineage: Eukaryota > Metazoa > Arthropoda > Insecta > Lepidoptera > Noctuidae > Agrochola > Agrochola circellaris. Next base: position 17,919,428 of record OU611840.1, on the reverse strand, counting down.
GAATACGAAAAGGGCCGTTCGAAACTCGAAACTTAACTGTAACTGAACTTTTTTAGTCACGTAAATCTGCCCTTTGAGCGCTTTAAATGCATACAAGTCAAACAGCGTTGAAGTGAGCGCGATATTTAGCTATAGCGAAGGGTATTTTTTTTAATGTTGATGATTAATGCACATTCCAACACGTACAAATTCAAACGTTTGTTAAATAATGTCATTAATGTTTTGGACGTTCAAGCGTCAGGTTGCGAGCGAACAACATAGTTCTGAGGTTTCCAAACTACGTGTGTAACTAAAGTATTTATTCAATTTAACATCAAAGGGCATGCTTCGTTCCGAACTTGTCTTCTCTGAAAGGCCGGCCTCACATTGGCTACTTTCACGTTTGCGATTTGCTTTGTATGTTGCATTGGCATCTCACAAAAACTTGCTCGGCGTTCGCGTCCGCTCTAGTCGTATGCAGTAGCCGTTGCGATCCGGCTTGTCGCCAAAGCAACGGATTTTCCAAGAGAATCAAACTGTTGAGCACAGAACAGTAGCCTGAGCCATTAGGTCGCTATAGTAACAAGACTTTTTAAGTTTAGCTACAAAAATCAAGTTTGTTCGTCGCTCAAGCGATAGTTATCGATGTGCGGCCAGCTTAACCTACCTTATATGCAAATGCGAGTAACTAGTAATCGATCCTAAAGAAAGAACTAGGCTATTATGTTACTGAATCTATACCTGCCTATGATTTTGTAATGGATGCCTTCATTTACCTACTTACCATATTAAATACGTTTTGAAGGCGGAACGTAGGTGGTCAATGATACGTCAAAGGGAAAGAAGAAAGGTGAATCCTAAAAATGTTATAAATGCGAAAGTGAGTTTGTTTGTTACGCTTTCACGCTAAAACGGCTGAACGGATTTGGATAAAATTCGGCACATGGGCAGACCGTGACCTGGGTTAGGACATAGGATACCGATTTTTATCCCGATATTCCTACGCGGGTGAAATCGCGGGGCGCAGCTAGTTACTTATACTTCTCAAAAACGGATATTAGTGATTTAACAATTGTCCAAAATTATTATGAACGTCTCAGAATTAGAGTGACCTTTTTCAATGAGATTAGCAGTACCTGACAAAGGATAATGGTCTCGCTCGAATTACATGAAAGACAAGGACCCGACACAGGTAGTTTGTAGACACTGCAGCTGCCGAGAATCCGAGATACAATCTCTTTGTGCACGAGATGGTCTGTTCACATTCATGTTACGGTATTGTGAGCTGCCTTAACGGCATATCGCTACTGTCGAAATTATTGTAACGTACGAAATAGCTCAAAGTGTTTGGTATATGTTCTGGAATAATTGATATTAATTTGGTTTGAGCTTCGGTATAATCTATATGAATAGAAATGTTCTGTTCGTTGGTGCGCTTACCAACGAACAGAACATTTCTATTCATCCATTGAAAACGGCGGTACCGATTAGGTTATTTTTTTATTTTGAAATTTTCGTAATAGTCATAATTAGGTTTTTATGAAAAGAAAAATAGGAAAAGCTTCCCGGAAAATTTTCAAAATCGGGATAAACTGAACGTCCTTTTTACGTTTTTTTTTATAACCTCAAGACATAGGACGAGACAACGTCTGTCGGGTCAGCTAAATTTTCATAAAAACGAACAACAAAGTCAATGTAAAAAAATAAAAAGTTTTAGACAAACAAATCCTCCACGATTAATTCAATGAGACATAAAAAGTGTCTCAAGCGAAGACTAGCATAATTTTATTATAAGTAGTAAGTAGGTAATATAACTTAAAATAAAATTATGACAGTAATCAGAATCAAACTGAATACATCAAAATATCAATAAATTATTGGTGGCTGTGTTATAACTGGCTCTGTTACATGAAACGCTGAACGGGCGACTCTGACAAACTCGAACGCCACTAATGGAAATGCATTATTTATGCATCAGCGAACAAGCGCCATCTTTTGGAGGGAACATCAAAATAGATAAATCTGGTGAGCTTTATACAAAACCCCTAAACATATATACATATTATAAATTAAAGTCGCTGTTCGTGTCTATCTGTGCGACCGCGTTGTTCTTCTTAACTACGCAACGGATTTTGATGCGGTTTTTCATTATCATTTAGAGAATTTATTCCGGAAGATTTATCAATTTTCCGGAATAAATTCTGTAATGCATAGCATCACGTCTTGTTCCCCCCTACCCAACGGTAGAGGTGTACCGGCTACATATCAAGCTATACATTTCCAGTATAAGCTGACCTTTCATTGTAAGTAAATTGTATACAATGCGAGATCAGGTATGTAGCCGATATGTAGCCGTGTGTACACCCACATTTCACGTTATGTTTAATATTAAAGTTTTTTTTTTTTTTTTATTGATTCATTATTTTATTATTTTGAAACTTTAACTATTTACAAACAACTTATAACTAATTAATTAATAAAAGTAACAAAATTATATACTTACTAGCTTAACTAAAACTATTTACAAACTAAAATATAGCATCGAAAAATTCATCCGCATCGCTGTCGACTGGTAATGTACCCAAGAGGCTGGCCGCATTGCCACGTTGTATGGCAATGCTTAGCCTCTGCCCAAGGTAAAAACCAGCCCTTGGGTCACGGGAAAGTTACATTTAATAAAGAAACCGTGCGAAGCAGGGGCGGGTCGCGAGTATAAGAACAAGGAGACAACGTGGACGTGCACCACAAAGGCTGGTTTGAACTGGCTCAGGAAAATGATACTTGATGGGAGAATTTTGTGGGAGTCGTTTGACAAGCAGTGGGACAGTCTCGTTGAAAACTGATAAACTGTGTCATTTATAATACCAAACTGTTTCACGGCTGCGGCAGCGCTGAACTCAAGGCTGTATCTTAGAAAACAGCTTTACTGAAATCCGAGGTGGTTGCCTCGACACTAATTTATTTTACTAATTATGTATAAAAGCACCAATACGAGCCCTGAATCGCACAGAATATTATATAATTTTGTGCAAACCCGGACTGTCCATTTTCATTTGAATTTAGGCTCCGCACATAGGCGCAATGCGACCCCGGAAAGAAAAAAGTCCATGACGTTGTCATAGAAATTATTCCAGGAGTCGCGTCGCGCTGTCGCACCGCACCTGTCTGCAGAGCCTTTTAGCCAGACGTTCGGTACATAGCATCTCTGTGATTAAATGGACTGTATATCGTCGCTCGGCATCCTATACCGCGAATGTGAAATTTTTGACGAAAATCAGATTTTTAATGCAGGATCACGTATTTGAACGTGTAGAATGAAATAAAATAAAAATCAGATTTTCGTCATAAATGTCATATTCGCGGTATTGGATGCCGAGTGACGATATTGTGGTGACAATCATTTACAAAAAGAGATTTGGTGACAATCATTTACGTATCTGTCATAGACAGCGTGAATATTGACAGCGTGATTGATGTTCGTTAGTCCACCTGTCGCTGTTGTTATAAATGCTCTATGGTTACTACCATAGAGCATTTGACGGTGATTGAGCCGTCTGGCTGAGTGGCTGCACTATCATAGTTATAGAACAGTACCGCTTCCGATACATGTCAGTAACGCGCCATGCCAGCTTCCCGATACTTTGAAATAGATCGAGGACGTTAGATATCTTCGCTTTAATAAATAATATGCATAATTATTAACTATGCTAACTTTTCTCAGGACTCAATCAGATATCTATAATCTGCGTGGGTTGTTACAATTTTTGACGTGACAACGTCTTAAATTAGGTTGCGGCTCGGAGTCACTCATGAAAAAGTGTAACGCCCGCTCACGTCTGTTACGATGAGTCACCGCCGATAAAAAGACGTTGTCACGTAAAATCTTCGCCCGTAAAACCGACTTTACAGGCAATCATTTTTTTTTCTTCTTTTAATTATATGTCTTTTGTTATCTTAATCGTTATCTTATATGCCTATACTGTTATAAAATAGAGTACCTGGGCGACCGAGTTCTGCTCGGGTGAAAATACAGAAAACGAATTTTCCCAGATATGAGACCTAGTTAGATCGATTTTTCACACCCGTTAGAGCCGTTTTCGAGAACGTGATTATAAATATGTATATATACAAGGTACCAGGGACATCGAAGCGAAAACTGTTACCATGGATTCAGTACATACGAATGACACCGATTTCCGAAATTAAAGTTATTTTTCACTTAGTAGTGTTTTTTTTTGAAGTCGGTTGATTTTCTTTAGTAAAAAGTAAAAAAAAAAAAAAAAAAATATAAAACAATTTTTACAGCCAAAGATAACAATTATCTGACCCCAGTTTATCTGTGTTGCACTTGCAGGAGCCAGTATAAAAAGTAATAAAAAGACACACATTTTTTATTGTTTTAAAACAACACAAAGAAATAAAATTTCACGCGGACGCGGAAAAATAGAGTTTCATTTTTATTCAAATCTATTTTTAACTCCCGACGCAATAAGTTTGACCGCTATGTGTGTCTGTCTGTGGCACCGTAGCCCTTAAACGGGTGAACCGATTTGAATGCGGTTTTTTTTTGAAAGCATGTTTTCCACCTATGTTTCTTAGACATGTTTTATAAAAATCGGTTCAGCCGTTTGAAGATTATCAGCTCTTTTCTAGTTGATGAATGGGTGTGAGCGTCTTCCACAGGTCTAATCTATTTGAAATTTGGTATACTATTACTTCAATGATATTAGAAGAACATAATAACCTTGAACTGATGTTGCAGCATCACCTGGAATTTGCAGGATACCCAACTCCCGTACCAACTTATAGCACAGGTATCGTGTTTGGGCTCATTGGAATGGTCTTAATGAATAGATACCTGATGAACAGGGTCTGGCGATGGAGTAGGAAAGAGAAATGAGGAAAAGTTTGTGTCGGGGGTCATTTAAATTTTAATATAATTTCACTTGTTCTTTAGATGACTATGATTACTTTCATAACCAAACATGGTGAACACCCCTTTAAATAAAATTATTTACCTAACCTACCATTAACAGTTACAATATCTTTTTAAAGCAAAATATTTTTTTTGTATTTTAATTTTTCCGTCTGTGCGCATACAATCGCCGGAATCGTATATGCCAAATTTGCTCTGTCGATTGGTCGTGACTCGTGATAACTGGCCGGATATGTAGCTGACATTTTCCATTTGTAATTCTATAATGTTCGTGCAGGAAATCAAACTACTATCAGCTACTAGTTGCCGTGCGTGTTACATTACACAAGTAATAAAAAACAGGGAAATTTCGTCACTATGTTCATTATGGGAAACATAATAATAGGCTATTATTTTCCATGCAATACATGTCATAAACATAAGTATTTTTCATGCAAGACAACAATCAGTTTCACTACCGGGTCCCTATTTCGTCTACATGCGTAGCGTGACAACCATAGAAACAGGTTTTCTACGGGTCTTTTCGACGGAAGAATAGACAAAATGACAGAAAAGCAATCACAATCTGTAATTTTGTCTATTCTTCCGTCGAAAAAACCCGTAGAAAATTATGATTTGTTTCCCCCAAATATTCTGTCTGTGTGGATGTTGTATATTATTTATTTATTTATATATACTTTATTGTACACCACAAAAATACGTAACAAATTTTTTTTTAAAGTTATGCACTAATGGGCGACCATATATGTATATTTCTAACAATTATAATATTTATGTAGTTTTATCTTTCTGTTTGTTTCAGTCCAGTACTAACCCTACAAGATCAACATTTCAACTATTTGTCGTCGAAGATTCTTATCATTCTACTTGTTTTTTATTTTATCTCAATACACACTTGCTTTTCCAACACACTTTAGACATTGGCAGAATGGCCGGTATCGGCTTTGCTTGCCATAATAAAGAATAGAATATTGTGGTCATGTTAAGCGTGCTGTAGTACTAAGGATAGGGTGCATTTAAAGTTTTAAAACTAGACCTAACTGACAAAAAAAAACAGTACCCTAATTACGTAATACACGATCAATCAGAATCTGAATCGTTTTGAAACAGATTGCTAATCCATAGCTTCGTACGTTCGAAAAAAAAATCTGCTCAACAACGTAAATAACACAATGAATGTAGTTGACCTGTCAAATTGAAACAGATTAGTCGGAATTTTCAACGAAAATGTGTTGCGTAATTAGATAGCTGCCATGCTATTCTGTAAACATCTCACCGTGAAAACTTGGGTGAAGTGAGCTGTCAATAGTGTCAATCCCTGTGGAATGACAGCTCACTCCACGCTCACTTCACCTAAGTTTTCACGGTGGGATGGTTACAGAATAGCACTGCTGGTCCCGATTATTGTGGTGACTTATAGGTACTAAAAATAAAATGATATCGCATTGCACCTTTTAAGTGTTGTTTTTCATTTGTTACAGGTGTCACTTACCCCAACAACTTGGATGTTCATGTGAAATCTCCACTGAATTACAACGGAAACAGTCGCGAAGAGGCAAGTAGCTTAGACACTAAAAATATCTTTATTACTGCACCATACTACTGTAAATAAAGGAGGCCTTTTCTTTCCAACCTGTAGGTTTAATAACAGGACGGTTTAGTTGAGGTAGCAATTTAAAGACAGTGCAGGTTATAGTGACTTTTTAAATGTGTAGACAAATTTAGTTCATTCATTCATTCACTAACACAACGTGCAGCCTAAACCACTGGGTCTAGAAGCATGGAATTTTGCACAAGAGTTCCTTATAAGTTATACGAAGGTGAGCACACTGAGCACTAAGGAAGATTTTTTCTAAATTCAACCCCTATAGGAGTAAATTAGGGCTAAAACTTTGTATGGAAGTTTGTCATTTTTGCCGATGGGAAATCCCATCGGGTACGTGGCTTGTCACACTGTAAAATTAAAGGGATAAACTCCAGTATGAGTCTGTGTGAGTGGACACTCAGCGAAGTCAATAAATGAAGTCTCCGGCCCTGCCTTATTAAAGTGTGCCAAGTATCGGCGCTTGAAACTTTATTAGATCTTTTAATAGACCTTATTTATCACAAATTTCTAATGAAAAAACAAATTACGTAAATTAGTTATGAGAAGTATTGGTAGGTCAGAAACCTACCATCTTTATTGAAGCAGAAATAGCCTGAATCTAAATAGAAATATCTTGTATTATTTATTGATGCAGATTTACAAGCAGCTGGTGAAACAGTCTGTATCTGTGTATTGAAGGCAAATATTGAGCGAGCATGCTGACACATAGGTCATTTCAGGGCATACAGTTGCAAGCGGCCGGTACGCTTCGTGTATACAGATTACCGTAGGGAAATCTGACGGTTTGTCTTTTGAGTAAAAAATTATATCAAAGACGAGTATAGATTCATAGACATTTTTTTTTTATATCAGGCTGATGATGAAAGTTTTTAAGGCAGGATTCGGTAAGGTAGTAATTTCTTTTAAAGTATTACAAAAATGCTAAGGAATTGCGCAGAAAAATAATTTTGTTTTTGCTACGAATTGCCCAGAGGAGCTAATAGATTTCTCTACTCTTTCACTCCTTATGTTTTTTTAGTTACACGAACTTAACATAATCGAATACTTAGTGTCCGATTTGCTTTCTATTTAATGACATGAAATATTCTATGAATGAAAGCTTAATAGTAGATTATACCTACAACAAGTGAAAATAAAGGTATTTTAACTCGAGGGATTAAGAGGCTTACAACAGCTAAAGCGCGGTCACTGTCGGACTGCATAGAAATGAAAGAGAAGCGCGATGACACGACGCAGGTAATTTATTGCAAAATATGAAGCAGTTAGCGATTTACAAAAAATCTATTGATTGGACTGGAAAATTTAAACACTATTATGCTAATATGCAGCTTGTAGAATAATCTGACAAAAAATCAGAATGATTGCATGTAAATTAATATGATTTTTAATCGTTAAAAGAAATTTTTAGAGGTATCTTCATGATTTTTTTCTATCGTATCAAATTAGTTGTATTATGTTTTCAACACACTATCATACTAGCATATATCCTGAAGAATATCATATATTTTTCTGATTTTGTTTACTGCAGTGGATCATATTCTTTTAGGCATTATAAAACTTGCGTTTAGGCACGTTTAGGTCCTGTAGTCCCCTTAAGTTGGATCCCGAGAGCAGCGGAAGATTCTGGATTAGAATAGTGGAGCGAGGGATACAAGGACCGAGAAGATATTTTTTACGAGTTATCTTTATTTTTTACCTTTGGCTGCGAGAAAATAAAGGCGGCAACAAATTATTTACAGCCGTGCTATTCTGTAACCATCTCACCGTGAAAAATTAGGTGAAGTGAGCGTGGAGTGAGCTGTCATTCCACAGAGATTGACACTATTGACAGCTCACTTCACCCAAGTTTTCACGGTGAGATGTTTACAGAATCGCATGGTGTTTTAGAACGAGATGATTCCGGAGTCAGTGTCTCATTTTCGTCACTGGAAGAACTCATTTTATTATAAATTCTGTTAATAGATTTTGCAATGACATAAAACAACCACGATAACAGATAGAAAATAATCTAACTAAAACTGGCAGGATATTTAAAAAAAAACATTGTATTGCTCTATGGAATTTCTCCATTTAACCAGCCAATTTATTTTTTTGTACATTATTCGTATAATTAGTGCTTGTCCCAAATTCAAAATGTTTTTATACTATTCGCCCTCTAAAAAGCTTATTTTATTCAACGAAAACAGTGAATAAAAAGCACGTTTAATCATTATTTTAGTGTTTGAATTTAGAACACACCAATATAATTCGTCCTCCGTCTCAATGCTATACAACCTCCTTGCGACAAAATACTCGATACACAGGAAATAAATATCGCTTCACAAGATGACCATCCTAATGATAATAATAATAAACTTTAGAGCCCTCTCCGCATCCGAAACCTATAAGTATTTGGGTATGTCGGAAACCTTGGGCATCAATGTCACTGACATGAAGCAATCGTTGAAGGAGCGCTTCTTTGGCCGCCTGAAGAAAGTATTTAATAGTTTTCTATCAGGCGGGAACAAGGTGCGCGCTTTCAACGGTTGGGTCATGCCGGTTTTGATGTACTCTTTCGGCGTACTCAAATGGACTCAAACCGAACTCGACGCCCTGGATAGGAGGGTCCGTACGCTGCTGACTGGATATCGAATGCATCACCCACGGTCATCGGTAATGAGACTGTATATCCCACGAAAGTGTGGAGGTCGAGGTTTTTTAAATGCTAAGACTCTCCACAATCGCGAGATATGCAGTCTCAGGGAATATTTCTTAGAAGCCGACGTGGGGATGCATCGAGATGTGGTCGCGGTGGACAAGGGTCTCACCCCGCTCTCCTTGGCTAAAGAGAACTGGCGCAAGCCTGCAGTGCTTGATACTAACGATCGCAAGGAGGTATGGCAGAATAAGGAGCTTCACGGACGCTACTTCCGGGCCCTACATGGTCCCGATGTAGATTTACTAGCGTCCGTAGCCTGGCTGCGTTTTGGTGACCTATTTGGGGAAACCGAAGGTTTTGTCTGTGCAATTATGGACGAAGTTATGATGACGAACAATTACCGGAGATTCATTGTAAAGGACGGGACGGTTGACATCTGTCGGGCATGCCACCGTCCAGGAGAATCAATCCGACACATTATCTCCGGGTGTTCTCGTTTAGCTAACGAAGAGTACTTGCATAGACACAACCTTGTAGCCAGGATTATCCATCAGCAACTTGCTCTGAAATACAGTCTTGTGGAATCTGAAGTGCCGTACTACAGGTATGTGCCCGACCCAGTTCTCGAAAGTGGACATATCACATTGTACTGGGATCGATCCATCATCACTGACAGGTCTATTGTTGCCAATAAACCTGATATAGTGGTGGTGGATCGAGCAGAGCGGCGCACAATGATTATTGACATAACGGTCCCGCATGACGGGAACCTCGTGAAAGCCGAGAAAGATAAACAAATCAAGTATCTTGACTTGGCTCGCGAGGTTGTCGACATGTGGGATGTGGACTCAGCGATCATTGTGCCGATAGTCGTATCAGCCAATGGCTTAATTGCCAAGAGCCTCGACCAACACCTAAGGAGGCTCTCGTTGGGCGGCTGGATCAAGGGCTTGATTCAGAAAGCGGTACTCCTAGACACGGCTCGCATTGTCAGGAGGTTCCTCTCTCTGGAGCCCTGACCGCCGGTGGCTTGGACCTTGTTCCCGATACCGGTGGGCTACTATTTTTTATATTTTTAAATGTTTTTTTATATATTTTTTTAAGAAATATTTAAAAATATAATTTATAAGTTGTTTAAATGAAATAAAGGAGATAATAATAAAATACTCTTAATTTTAGTAATTGTTCCAATTTTAATGTGCATTTTAATGAATTTAATCTTCCCTTTTTCTTCATTAAATGTCTATTTTCGCTTAAATCTTTCTTTTTCTCGTAGTCATGGTATAAAGTATAGTACGCAACTCTTGAATAAAACGGATTTATATCGAGGGCCATGAATCACTCGCGTTGTTCAGGATTATAACACTTGAATCACGAGCGTAGCGAGTGATTCAATCATTATGAATCACTCCCTACGGCCGTGATTCAGTCGTTAGAATCCTTCACTTGCTCGTGATTCATCTATGGCCCTCGCTTTAAATCCGTCCTTTATTCACTAATTGCACAATATACTATTTTTTACTCAGTGAGTAAAATAGAGTTTTATTCACTGTTATCGATGAATCAAATGCCCTTTTTCGAGTGGCAATAGTAAAAATTAGTATATTATGCAATTAGTGAATAAAGGACGGATTTAAAGCGAGGGCCATAGTTGAATCACGAGCTAGTGAATGATTCTAATGATGATTGAATCACGAGCGTAGAGTGATTCAAGTTTTAGAATCCTGAACAACGCGAGTGATTCATGGCCCTCGATATAAATCCGTTTTATTCAAGAGTTGCATACTATACTTTATACCATGACTACGAGAAAAAGAAAGATTTAAGCGAAAATAGACATTTAATGAAGAAAAAGGGAAGATTAAGTTCACTATTTTTTTTTTGTGAATAAAATAAGCTTTTTAGAGGGGAAATGGTATAAACTATATTGTCATTCTAGGAACTGTAAATATTAACAACAATTCAGTGTTTCTGAATCCTGTTATACCATTCTGAGGATTGTCGAGCCATCCTTTTAACGAAAATGCGATAATTATTAATATATTTAAAACTACGTTGTTTACGAAAAAAAAAAAAAATCTGTAAAATATGTCGCTTTTTATAAGTCGGCGTTGGCTCGTTGTGAAATAGGATTTGGGAAATCGCTGCTATACAAAGGTTTGTCCTCGATTTGACCGATTGTGTATTGTTTGGCAGCCGTCGCCGGATCAATGCCCAGTGTTGAAGGAAAGCGTAGCGGACATCGACACCCTCGCCATATACCCCACTTTCGAGTTTCAGGTACGTAGCCATTATTAATTATTAATATACAGGGTATTTTAAAAACTTGACTTTTTTATTCTACAGCATGGCTGGTAGAAAATGGACATACTGTATGAAGGACATGATCATTTTATTAATGCACATAATTATGTGCCGAAAAATAAATCATGACAAGCATAAGCCGCATGAAGCTTCGTGCAGACTAGCGCGACGCGACACTGGCTATTGTTATACCGTGAAGTTTTCTTAGAAATTGTATTGTTCAGGTCGCGTCGCGCTGGTCTGCACGAGCCTTGAAACAATATCGGGTGTAAAAAGACACTTTCCGAAGCCGAAAGCCACATATTCTACCCATTATTTGCATCATTTTTTTCCACTAGACCATACCTGGGAATCCACTGGTTCTGGAGATATTGAAGGTCAAAGTCGCATTTTTTATTTTTACTTTTTCACGAAAATGAATTCTATGCGATAATACGAAACTTTTTTCCAAACAAACATTACCTGAATTTTAGATTTATCTTAACAGATTACGCATTTGAAGTTACAAAAACGCAATGAACAACAAGTACCTACCTCGTAGCGTAGGGGCGGAGCTTAACTAACACTGAATCCGATCATTCAAGCGTGGGTTCGCGTTACATTGCGCGCAATAAAAACTTGTTTTATTTTATTAAAAAAAAAAAAATTACGGTTCCCAGCAATAATTTTTACGCAAAGCTACTTAGCTATACGTACAGTATGCGTAGTTTACGGCTTTGTGATGTGTCTTTTTACACCCTGTATATTGCATCGTTCACAACACTTGCACGGCCGAATGCACTGGGCTCAAATGAATGGGAATTACTTTTAGGGTTCTGTACCTCAAAAGGAAAAACGGAACCCTTGTAGGTTCACTCGTGTGTCTGGCTAGCTTGGCTGGCTGGCTGTCCGTCTGTCCCAGTCAATTTGCTCAAAATTTGCTAGACCAATTTAGCTGAAATTTGGTACACATATGAATTTCTGTGACCCAAACACGGACGTGTAAAGTAAATAAATGAATTTTGAATATGGGTGTTAGTTTTCGGGGGAAATTGGAAAATTTAAAAAAATGTTTAATGAACAAACCGTGTGACTTATCAAATGAAAGCCAATTTGCCGATTTTTAAATATTTATTTTTATTTAGGATAGTCGTATTTTTCCAATTCGACCCTTATACGATTGTAAAAATAAGGGAAAACCATGCAAAACGAAACGAAACTAAAAATTATCTACTTCAAACTAGAAAAAAACCGGCCTAGTGCGTGTCGGACTACGGACAGTGAATTTATCCCAAGAACAAACTTAATATTGTGTTAAAAAACATGTTCTCTTAAACATTTCAACTGCAAATGTAAGTTTGTACGCACAATATTGAGAGATTTACCATGTTAGTTTAAGCCCATTCATTTATTTACGTTCGTGTTTGGGTCACGGAAATACGTATGTGTATCAAATTTTAACTAAATTAGTCCATTAGATGCAGCGAATTGGCTGTGACAGACGGATAGACAGACAGACAGCCAGAAACACGAGTGATCCTACAAGGGTTCTGTTTTTCCTTTTGAGGTACGGAACCCTAATTAAATCAAACATTTATTAAGATCACATTTTTTAATATCATACACAATAATCGAATACTGAATCGTTCAATATGCCCAATGTTTTACAAGCCATACTGTATAATTTATCAATTTGTCATTAATAATTTAGTTCGGCCTTTTGGTCGTCACAAATCAAGTGGGATTTCGACGCTTTCAACCGAGTGTTGATTAGTGACTACCTGAAGCGACCGAACCCCGACCTTATTACGTTTTGAGTTCACAGAGGTCCTTCATACATATTCAAAGCGAAACAACTTCATTATTCACTTTAAAAGTTTCCTATTGTTGGAGAAAAATTGCAAATTTGCAGTTTCTACTGCGAATGAGAGTAGGTACCGATTCTGAAGTAAATATACGAGTATGTTATGGAAATTGGTATTGCTTGTATTTTGATTTCCACGATTGAAATGAAAATATTGTATTCGTGGAAAAAACAGCTTTTCTATGAAACTGAAAATTTTCGTCGGTTATAAAATAAAAAAATCTGCTGTTCCATACATTTTGACCGCGTAGGTATTGATTGCACTTTTCTATGAAACAGCAGGTTTTTTTTTAAATAACGGACGAAATATTTCAACGCAGGGAGTTCAGTATCATAACACATAGTTCAGTATGGTAAAAGTTTTCGCGTCGATGTCCCTGCCTGTATATTATCGGTTAAATATTATTGAAAGATGTAGATATACGGGACTTATACGAGGGACGGGACGATATAGTTGCTCGTCAATACATGTGTCGTATGCTCGTAACTCGCCGCGTTCCACGCACCGTAAAAGTACGTTAGTTACGTCACTACGCGACCTACTTACTATAATCTCACGCGTTGCCTAGGCCTACATATTTTACGTCTCCTTACGATAGATTTGTAATTACTCAACAAAGTTTGTTTTGATTAGTTCAGTGTAAACTGACGTTAGTGTTTGTGGGTCGGGTCGAGTCTCGAGGTGTAACACACTCTGCTTACGTTTTGGCGTAGAATTATAATGTAGGAATTCACCGAGCGGTTAGGTTTGCCTAACCCTACACCTATGGGTATTCGTATTCAGTACCTTCTAAATAGTGGGTTAGTGAGGTAGCTAGATTTTCTTCGTTTATAGGTTGTCTTTTGCCTCCATTAAGTCTGAAGAAACGTGTAAATCCTCGTGCAGACTGGCGCTACGCGACACCGGTAATTGATCAACCGTGAAGTTTTCTTGGAAATTGTTTTATTGCACGAGTCGCGACCCGCTAGTCTGCACGAGGCTTTAGTATACCTGTCAAGCGTTCCGCTGTTTTGATTAATTTGTCAATATTACAAAATTAAATGATGAAATATCGGTAATAATTAATATCGTAGGAAATATTGAACTTGGAACGAAATATTCAGAACGTTATTAATTATGATTGCTAGTTAAAAACGAATTGAACTGTATTTTAAATTTAATTTAAGTACTTTATTTATTTTCTATGGGTAGTGTAATTTTACAACAAAATACGCCAGTACAAAATAAGATTGGGAGAATCAATATTATATTTTAATAAATTATTATATTTTAAAGTCTACTAGATGCTAGATATAAATAGGACAATCACTCAAGTTAATACCTATATAAAAAACGAGTTTAACAAACTATTGATTTAACATGTTCTAGGCGATAGAATATACCTAAATAATTGTACAGTCAACCGTATACGTCAGTGGAAACACTTGCTAGTGTGAGGTTTTCGTAGTGCTCTACGAAAACCGCTGCTACAACATAAAGGTACTGTCCATGTGAAGTGCGGTTGACTGTACACAAAAACTGTAACACCGATACCGGACCAGTGGGTCAATAGGTAATGTATATGGGTAAAATGGTAAGGTATACGGGTAAAATGGTAAGGTATACGGGTAAAATGGTAAGGTATAAAGGGTAAAATGCACTATGACCATTCATATCAATGCCTTCACGACCCATAATTTGCTTATATCGATCAAGAGACTAATATATTATTCACGTATTATGTCTGAGGCCAATATATTATTCAGATACGTCTGTGTGGTGGGACTATGAATGATAGGCTGAGGAATGACGTGATAAGGCAACGGTGGAGTTTGAAAGAAGATGGAGTGACAAAAATTAAAAAGGGTACCTATGCTTAGATGGTTTGGTCATGTTGAGAGGATGAATAAAAAGCGACTAACAAAAGGTATATAAAGCCAGAGAGACCTTGGTGGTGATGTTTTTCAAGAAAGGTTAGGTACTTTGCAACCGGCGTGCCTCTACTTATGACATATCTGAACGTAAACGAGGCAAAAGGAGTTTGTAAGGACCGTGACATTCTGTAGTACTGCATACCCCATGGGAAGGAGGTGTGAGGTTATCAAATCAAACAGTTTATTTGTGATACACAGGTTACAATATAGGTCTTACAGTATACAGTGAGTTCATGCTGTGATCAGCCTCATGGGCATACAAATTTATAAAAATAAAATATTAAATAAACAGTAAACAATTACATATACAGTTCACAATGCACTAAATCAGACATAACTTTTTATTTAAAGCAGTAAAAAGGAAAGAAGTAATAAAAATAATAGTAAAATCATTTTAAGTCTAAAAATTCTCTTACCGAGTAAAATGAGTGTTCGTTAAGAAATTTAAATAATTTATTTTTGAATTTAAGGATGTTATGTACTGTGTATGAATGTCTGAGGGTTCCTGCGACCTACGTATAGATATATCGTTATACAATAGGGATGATGCCTGGGTAAAAAAAATGAAATTATAATTAGTCCGTCAGTCAGATAATAAAAAAATATTAGACACGTATTTTTTGCTTTATCATATTAATAAAAGATTACTTAGATAAAACGCATTTTAAGTTGGGGAATGGGGGTCGCTACGTCACTAGTATGTATAAAATCTACGTACTCGTATAGTCATTGCACATTTTACCTCAATGTATCGCCGTATCTTTAGATTACGTAAAATAAGAAAAAATACGTGTTCAATATTTTTTTATAATCACAGACGGACAAAAAAAATAATTTTTAGTCATCATCCCTATAGTAAGTACCTAAATAAGTGGTAAAACGTATCCAATCGATTCTGTAAACTGAGTTCACCTGCGTTTTGTGGTATGACTATTTCTGCCCGCGACTTCGTTCGCGTGGAAGTCGTAAGACTTAAAATTATTAAAATAACTGTGCTTGCGACTTCCATGCCAGGATTTGGAAACCGTTTTGTTCGTCGTCATTAACACACAACAAATTTTAAACAACTATTAAAAGGATTTTGAGAGAAAAAAACCGGCCAAGGGCGAGCCGGTGTTGCTAAATTAGGGTTCTGCACTGAATTAAACCGAGCAGTCTATAGAAGAATAGACTATTACACGTAAATAATTGATATATAAAAAAACAAAACAAAATTTAAAAGTCATTTATTCAAACTAGGCTGAGAATCAGCACAAGACTACGAACGTCAAAATTACATAAGACAGTCCCCCAAAACGCCCACCCTTCACCACTTCCTAGTGCGTTAGCTGGGAAGTAGAAGTGGCGCAACAAACTCCCCAGCAGCACAGCTGTCTGTTCAGTTAGAACAGACAGCTATTTAGTAGGTACCAAAGCAAACAGTCACGTGAGCGAAGCCGCAGGTAGAGCTCAAACTCAAACTCAAAGCGTTTATTTCAATTAAACCATTACAGGCACTTTTGAATTGTCAAGGAATCGGTCAGTCAAAAATATGAAGCTAGTTGCCCATTCCAAAGCGTAGTAGGTACCTATGGAGAAGAACGGGCAAGAAACTCCACGGACACTCTTTTAAATAAAATAAATTGTTACAAAGTGAGCTAGTGCTTATTTATACGATTAAATACAAATGAAAGCTGAACACTAATTAAAAATATTATCAAAGCCAGTCGCAAATCATATTTCAACATACAACCTAACACTGACCGGCAAATTGCAAAAAACGTAAGAAAATTTTAATTTCGCGGACTAGGTACCTCAGGCGCATCCGTGTGATATTGGTATTATGAGTAGCGTTGATGTGTTTAATAAATGATACCACTAGAGTTGGACGATTATTTTATGATCGATATATCACCCTAATAAGGTTCCGTCAAGGTAAAGAGGCTTATTCGGGAGTTGTGATCAAGTTATTAATTAATGTGGCACATCTGCCCACGTTCCCCGAATTCGATCCGTCATCAAAGTGCACTTTCCGAAAAACTTCTTGCTGAGAAGTCGAACTAACACTTTGATGTTTATTAAGGGTACGCTAGTCGGTCATTCTTCCATATAAGCGTAGTATGTGATTACTTGTCTGTTTGACGGTGTACGTTCAAAACTAAAAATTATATAAATTTGTCTTGTCATTATCTAGCCCTGTATGGAAGCAGAATTGGAAAAAAAAATTGGCTTGGAAGTTATGTGCGTCGAAACTTCCATATTTCAACACTAATATTAACTCGTGTTTGGGTGTAAATAAATAACGTATGTAGTAAGAAACAGGCAACATATAAACCGTACAGGGGTAGATAATTTATTAAATAGTTCTAATCATTTTATTTTGAGTAAATACATTCAGTAGTTTTTTCATAATATCTATACGCCCAAAGGTCTGTTCATGAAATTTTACTCACTCACTCAATAAATGAATAAAATCAATAAAAAATAGATAAATAAATACTAAATAAAAAAAACGGAATAAATAAATAATTAGACTAATTTGCATGCATATTAGTTACGCCCGCCCACCAACGAGTTTGAGTCGTCGTCGTAGTGTGTACCCTTAAGGTCTTCTTTCCCGTTTCGGCTAGTTGACAAAGTTTGTTCTCAGACTGGGTCAGCACTTCGTTGTCTCTTATTTGTTGCTTGATTGATGTGAGGTTCAGCATCAATCATACTTTCAGTTTCCTTGCCCCAGATTTTATCATATCCTTTAAAGTTAACAAATACCTAGGTAAACTTAAAAGCAATCAACTCTTTTATGCCGAGTAAATGTTGATATATAGGCATACAATGTACTTACATTCCTGTTTTTAATAGCTACTAATAAAAACAGGAATAAATAAGTTTTTTGCTTCTTGATAGTACTAGATGTTGTTAATTTATCAATGGAGCAACTGTTGTGGAAAATTGTTAACGAGAAAATAATTAAGAAAACTGATGCGGAACGCTTCATTTATTCAGATGTTGATACCTATTCATGTGTGGTGTGCGAGTGCCACAGGGCTCTTTACTGTTATACACGCAACATTTACCGAACACAATGTGGTTTCACACAATATAATACCAATGAAAAGAATTCGGAAGCCATGCAATTGCAGAATGAACAAAAATGCTTTTTTGACCAGTTCCAGTACAAAGTTTTTCACAAAACGGTTTCGTTCAACTCGAAATTCCGGCGAGTTATTTGCTGGTAACTTCGCTAATTTGTACGGGATGTACTGAATCGAATATTCATTTGAGACACGTGATCGAGTACCTATGTCGGACGAGACTTTACTGCGATAAAAAGTTCGCGGAGCCAACTGGGCGAGCTGTTACGTTTTTTTTACCTTTGGATGTTCGCCCTCGAATATAGACTATGTGTGGAACAAAGTATTGATAACAATTTGGTACGAGCAGTATAGTCATGAGGCATTAGCATTGTTTGTTTCCCCATCCAGTTTATGATGTATAGGTACCTAAAGTTTAGATCGAAACAAATGGCCATTAAAATTTCAGACCATTATTTTCTTGTCTGCAACAGTTCAGTTGGAACATCACGGCAAATGATAGCGCCGACATAGGAAATACGCCGGTTATATCGATTTGAGACTATTTCATATAAGTAATCCTTGCCATTGTTCGTTAGCTCTTTTGTACTTTGTACTTCGTCACTATGTTAAATATCCAAGTCTAAGTAGGATAGTCGGGCTCAGACCCAAGACAGCGCGTCGAACAATACACTGAAGTGTGCCAAAACTACACCTCACTAAGTGCACACATGTTTATGAAACCGGCCTCACGACACTGTTGACAACGCAATGCATCTCAGAGCAAATAAAAAAAAACAAGTTTTTATTGCTCTGAGATGCAGTTAGTAACAGTCCATTACCCATTTCTTTATGTTCATGGAGAGTTTTTTTTAAATTAAAATATTTCTTATAGACTCCAATAGTCATGTTTACTCTCCTTTCGATCTCATCATGTATGTCTCAACTTTTTGAAGGTCCCACATATTCTAAAGTTTTTGGTTCGCCGTTATAGGCTTTTGAGTAAGTACAACGTAGCAACTTTACTTTTTGACGGCCTAAATGTTTTTAATCCTATGCTTTCGCTAACGTTGCATAACTCTGTGATAATTTCTTCTAATTCTATGAGTATTTTGGAGAAAGAACGATGTCGTCGGCAAACTTGAGATTGCTCCGAAAGTGTCCTTTTATGTAGATTCACTTCTGTTTCCTGCAGGCTTAGCCTGAGCACCGTTTTGTCGACGGAAGACTAGACAAAAATGACGTTCCGTGTAGACAGTCAGTTTTCTCCTGCGTGGCGACTACAAAATCAAATTGTCTTCACTACCTTGACAACTGTCAGTTGTCAGTGTGATTTTGACAGTTTGGGATAGAACTGAAATAGTCTACATAAAAAAGTACCTATACAAATATTAATAGACACGAAACAAAATGACAGATTGTAGAAGGATTTCTACGGTGGGATATCAAAAATGGAGAAACGAAATGTCACTTTGTATAGAAAGAGCTGTGCTTATTCTTCGTAGAAATAGAACGCGTCATGCTACGCGTGCAGTTATAGGTTTAAAGAACTTTATTTCTCATAAGAACTTAACAGTTCGCTTACAATGAGATACTTAGTGATCTAATTACATTAGTTAGTTACCTCTAGGGTGTCGGAGACATTATATCAGTGATTATGACTAGTAGGTACCATTAATATTAGTTACTTCTAGGGTGTTGGAGACATATTATTATTAATTGATTCAGTTCATTATAAACACCAAAACAAAGATGAACAGTTTGCGATATAGAGGGTCTCCCTGTTTTGCCTCTACATATTTTAATTTCTGCACCTAATCGGTCCAACTCCACTCGGCTTACACTACTGTAGTGCTATTCTGTAACCACCTCACCGTGAAAACTTAGGTGAAGTGAGCGTGCAGTGAGCTGTCATTCCACAGGGATTGACACTATTGACAGCTCACTTCACCCAAGTTTTCACGGTGAGATGTTTACAGAATAGCATGGCTGTTGTAGGTCTTTTAAAATAATATTTATTAGTTAAGGATTTTTTGATAATTTACATAAACAGCTTATAACTTTCCCACTGCTGAGACACAGGCCGCCTCTGTGAGAGAAGATTTGATAATTTAGTGTTAACCATATGCTTTTATGTGATATAGAGTGAAAAGCCTTAGCACCGAAGAGTTAGTAACTACTAGGTACGTTCACAGTCGAAAATTTATTTGTTTCTAATTCAGATGTTAGAACTAATATAGTAACAAAATGCGCTGCCCCCACCTCAGAAATTGAAATAGGTTTGTTTAGAAGGTCAAAACCTAAGCAGTAAGCAAACTTTACCGTTCCAATTTACCCAAACGAAACAGTAATTAAATGATGAATTCGTTGTGGCGTCCCAAACTACCGGAAAGTGCATACACTTGACGAAGTTATTTTCCATTTCCATAATAATTAATCTACTTTTGTTCTAGTCTACTTCAATTTCCCCGTGCAATAAACATATTTAGTTGAGGTAACGTAATAATTATATTCGCTCCCGGACTCCTAAATAAAGGCACCCTGCACTTTTTGCATAGAAGTCTATAAGTTTTTAGATGGTCGTGAATTCAAATTCGGTACAATTACGACACCAAAATGATGGCCAGTATCTCTTCGGAACTACATAAAAACTTTTTTTTTTGACTCATAATTATTTTGATGACATGACAGAATACATCGGCTGCGGCTGTTGCCTATATTTTCAAAGATCGCCTTATTTGGTCTCAATCAATATCTGCTTAGCCTTTTCCCAACTATGCTTGGGTCGGCTTCCAGCCTAACTCCAGTTAGGCTATATGAGTATTTTATATGGAGCGACTGCCTATCTGACCTCCACACCCCAGTTACTGGGTAACACGATACCCCTTGGTAAGACAAGTTGTCAGACATTTGGGCTTCTGTCTACCAGTAATGACTGTCAAAGATCTATTAATGACAGCCGGGACCAGCGGCTTAACGTGCTTTCCAAGGGTCGGAGGGGTCTCAATTTGTAATGAATGGTCACCCATCCACAAACCGACCGTGACAAGCGTAGCTCAACCTTCGTTCGACCCGTGTGGCTGTTATTATTTAGCCAGGAGCCCCTTATTTGGTCTAATGGACATCATTACAGACGACAGAATTTTTGATAGAGTTTACTGTTTCTTTCACTGCGATGAAAGTTGCAATATGGTCTATCATAAACTTGAAATACTATTAAAGTTATACGTGCACTTTTGTTGCCGAGTTAAAACGTATTTGCCCCATTGAAACTTTGCGTGATTAGCAGTTAACAGCGCTAAAATGGCGGCTATGACTTCATGAAAGCTTGTGCTGATAAACGGTTTAATTTGCCCATTATAGAAAATCTCTTTATGAGTCGTAAGTCAGTTACCGTGGCGTTGCGGGATATATGGACTGGGCTGTTTCGAACAAATATTTTGTACATTTTAACCGCAAGAAGTCTTGGGAATCTTCGCCCAAATTAAATCCTTTTAGTTTTCTACCGGAGTCAATCTGTCGTAAAAAATATAATCGCAGGATAAGCTTGATTCCTCGATCATAGAATCACCCTTTTCCATGATTGGTCCTTCGTAATCAAGCTAAATGAAATGAAGGGATACATAAATAATGTATGTGGCATCTAAGAAACATTTTGCTCGGATACGGCGGCTACACGTTGGGTTCACTTTAGTATAGGGAAGGTGGGCCTTTAGAATTGACTTTACTTTCAATAGTCGTCATCAAAATCCTTCTTTTCGTGTCAGGTACCTACTTCTTATGATGTTCTTGATAAGTGTACTACCTTTAATACAGTAGAGAGACGTGGTGTAGTAGTTTTACGCCTTTTTTAAACCTATTTAGTTAGGGTATGTAAGTTTATTAAAAGTATCATGGAAAAATATCAAAATACAGCCATAATCAGCCTATAACGATCCCATTGCTGGGACAGAGGCCTCTCTTCGAGAGGGAGTGGGCTGTAATCTACAACGCGGGTCCAGTACGGGTTGGTAGACGTCACATGTCTTCGAATTTTTGGTTCTAGGACATGCCTGTTTATTCACGATGGTTTCCTTCATCGTTTTGAGAGCAGTGGTGATGAAATTATTAACACAATTTAAAGCGCCTGTCTGGGTTCGAATCCACGACCTACAACTCGTAACTCAGAGCCTTTACCACTGGGCCACCACTGCTAATAATAGTTAATTTTCCGACATGCATGTAACTCAATTTCAATATGACACTGTCAGAAAAACATTAACCAATTTTTTTTAAGAGTTGTAATATTCATAACGATATCCCAAAATGAACAATACGAGATGCAGTAGACTGCAAATAAAATGAGCGTTCCCATCCACGATGTTAACGTCCTGCGGTGTCAGCATAAGCACGCATTACATACGTCGTATTAATGGCGTGGAGTTTTCAAGCGTCCTCGTATCTGTTGACGTGCATCATAAGCACACGCTTCGCAGTTTCACGTTCGCTTTCTGAAATGAAGTGAAATGTAAACCAATGAAAGTTACAACCGTGCGACCGCACCGCTTCTATCTACCGCCAATGTTTAATTACTTAAGAGTCCGTGCACTAAATTCATTTGACAGAGTTTAGGTAATTTCATTGCGATGCTATGTTTGTGTGCACCGTTCACGCACACACGGCTAAAGATCGAGCGTAGTGATCGCTTAAACAGTTTTGATCCTAAAGATGATATTTTGTAAGTTTCGTAGGTACGGTTAAGAAATAAGTCTGGAATGTTTGTTTATATTCGTTTAGAATATTTATAAAAATGCTACAATTTGGTGTTAGATGCATTTAGATACATTTAGACATTCAATAATATTGAGGTAAGCGTTTTACATAAATACGAGTAGTGGTGTCGATTCTCTTGTACTAACTAAACTATCACTAAAATTCCTTACTTTTAGCTATGAGAATCTTAAACCTATTCTACAAAAAATTGAGTCGAATTTGACAACCGCGACTCCACGTGGTAGTACCACGTGGAGTCGCGGTTGTCAAATTCGACTCGATTCCATTCGATTACTCCGTGAATTTTTTTTAGAGCCGGAGGCGCGCACTTTTTTACAAGAAATTTTTCACGTTTTGCATGGAAAATATGAAAAATTGTTACCTAAAATTTTCATTATTTTTGCGATTGGACACACCATTTTCGAGGTATAAGCAAAAGAAAAAAAATACAGTACTGTTTTTGCATCTGAAGTCGGGGTCTTGGTGTGAATTTTACTTCATGACTACTAATTATACAATTTTCACTACATTAATAACTTAGTGCTGTCAAACTACGGAAACGACCAATTGGAACCGTGCACCTAGCTTCTGACGTTTCATAAGTACCCTTGTAGGTTTATGTGAAATAAAAATATTTTGAATTTGAATTTGAAACTGAAATATTGTTTAGTTGTTACTTTAGTCTATTTCAGAATGGAAAATGGTCGTTTACAGGAATAAAGTAAATTTTGGTGTTTTTTAATCTAGTTAAGAGGCATTTGTGACAAGAGAATTGGCATTGAATTGGAATTGGCATTAGATCCATATATGGATCTGGGACATTTGCGTGAAAGACATTTCCGCGAAAGACACTTGCAGAAATGAGATTTCTTCCAAAAAAAAAAGGGCCAACCCTTTGAAATTGATGGCGTGATGTTATGAAAAAATCTGAATTTTCGCAGCCACCATCTTGGATTTACATTTTGACCTTACTATCGGCTTTAGCATCCTCGGAAACTAACAAAACGACACCCATGACAAAAAAAAATGTTCGCCGCCGCCATATTGGATTTACATTTTGACCTCACTATCGGCTTTAGCATCCTCGGAAACTATGAAAACGTTACCCATCACGAAAAATTTTAAACGTTTGCAGCCGCCATCTTGGATTTACATTTTGACCTCACTATCGGCTTTAGCATCCTCGAAAACTATGAAAACGACACCCATGACGAAAAATTTGAAAATGTTCGCAGCCGCCATCTTGGATCTTTATTTCGACTTAAAGTAGTCTTCAGAAGTGTTAAAGAACTTCGTCCCAAATAATGCTTCACTTTACGATACTACAGAATATCGGCCCTGGCAAGTCGGTGATGCGAACCCATAAGTTTTTCCCCTACCAAAAATCACTCAACGCGCTAAAAGGAGTATTCACTTTTTTTTTAAACTATGAAACCTACAGTAAAAATATAACTAGCGGACTCGGTAAGCAGACGTCCTGCGACAAAAACGCCACCAGTGTCCAACCATAGCTAAGAACCATCCAAGTGACACTAAAAGAATTTAAAAAGAAACATCTAAATCAGTCAAGCCGTTTAGGAAAAGAAGAATTACGAACACACGCACCCCGGTATTTTATTTATTGCCAGGCATGCAAATTTTTAATGTTCTTCAAAAACAAGCAAAGTACTGAAAATAAAATACGGGTCAAAATGTGGTAGTCTGCGTACTATTTCTGGAATATCTCACGCTGGGAAGGCCCGTTCGCTACTGACCTGACGGGATGGGTTTTCCGCGGTCGTTAATATAGTTCACTTTGCCATTTATTTACGAAATTAAGTAATTGTTCATTTATAAAATAAAATTTAGATTCTATTAAATGGTTATCTTAAGATTAATATGTAATTTTATTAAATTTCTTAAAAGCGTTTCTAAGTATTGGAAAAAAATACTTTTTTGCCTTGAAGTGTTTAGAAAATTACGTTATTTCAACAATATTTTTCTGCTATATTTTGTATGGAAGGTGAAAAACGTGGTTCAGCCATATGCAAGTAGACCATATGATGTTGATGACATTTTTTTTTTTTTCAAAATCTAATGTTGTGTCTTGTAACCAAACGATCAAACATCAGTCTCGCGTAATTTTTCGGAAAACTTGTTGCGAATATTAGTGATTTTCCATGAATCCTTAATTTATTTGAAAAATCCCTTTCAACCACATGCTAGACAAAGAACTCGACTTTACAAATCATAAATAATTTTATTTAAATTCTGTTCCCTTTCTCACAACGAATGAACAAAATTGATCAAAATCAGTCGATTTCGTGGACGGCCCCTTAACGCTACGTCAATCGTGTATGAAATTGTTGTGGAAGTCATCATAGATTTTATATTGTTTATAACTTTATCATTCGAAATAATTAGGTCTGTGGTTTTGTTACGTAGTAGTAAAGCTGTTATGCTAATTCTACGTAGTAATACACTTATATTTACTTTGTTTAACAAGAATAATGATTTATTTTTTGCTACTAAAGCATTAAAACATAAAGGAAAACTTACTGAAAGGGCCAATTGCTTACAATATTTTTTACTTTCAGCCGAGCTGGTTACGCACAAAGGAATTTTGGGACAAGTCCTTCGAGGATCGCTATGAAAAGATACATAACGATACCACACGGCCCAAATTGAAGGTAAGTTCGATGGCTATACAATATCCATCAGATTCACCTCCGAATTCTCAAAAGTATTTTATTTTTGTAAAGTGACCGAAACATAAGACTTAACAGCAACTGAAAATTGAGATCAGCAGTGCTATTCTGTAACCATATCACCGTGAAAACTTAGGTGAAGTGAGCGTGGAGTGAGCTGTCATTCCACAGGTCAATGGCACTATTGACAGCTCACTTCACCCAAGTTTTCACGGTGAGATGTTTAGGTACAGAATTGCATGGCTGTTTGAGAATTGGGCCGTGACTTCGATTAATAATGTTTATTAAACTTGCTCTGTAAATTTGGTCACGCCGTGCCTACCCCACTTCTCAAAAGACCGACCGTTGGCCATGTTTTCCATAGATAGTCTCTATATGTACATGATGGCAAGCTTTCTCACTTGTAATTTCTATTCGTTTTGCAAAGATGTAATTTCTAGATACTAGCTTCTGCCCGCGACTTCCTCGCGAGCCTGTAACCTTTCTCAAGAATTGGGCTATGCAATGCAAAAAGAATTTTTCAAATTCGACTAGTTCCGGAGATTACTAGTACATACAAAGTTACAATCAAGCAAACAAATTTTACCTCTTTATAATAGAAGAAGAAGATTCTAATCGTAAATCGGAAGTTTACGTTGCATTTCTGAACAATAGATCAGTTAGTTTGACGAATATATGTATATGGGAGAAGTCGTAGATTTTCGTAGTAGACATGTCGATTGCCTATAATACATACCTATACCTCTCGTAAATTCAGATCGCAGTTCTGATTGCTATCAAAATATTGTTAAGGCGAAAAGAAATTGAGTTGTTGAAATATTGTTATTGTTGACCTATGTCAATGCAGTTATTGTATTTTGGCCACAGCTTTTTATACATACTTTGAATGTAAATTGGTCACAGCCACTACAAAACAATAATTAAAATTATTGTCTTTTTGTGTAATTTGGATTTTTGTTACTCAATCACGCCAAAACCATTGAACGGATTTGGACAAAATTTGACACACAGATACAGCTTGGCAAAAAAGAGTTTGGAAAAAAATGAGGGCGCCACTATCGCACTTATGTCACTTCGAATGGGAAATAAATTGTTAAAATCAATGTGCAACAAAAAATGCTGCTTGTGACTCAAATAAAAACCTACTAGCACTTGTCGGCAAAGTTGTGCTACCATTATAGAGGGCGCCCAATTGTCCACTAGCGCCATTCCTATAAAAAAATATTATCTCGTGACTGAGAAGGAATTATGAATAACGGCTAGTAAGGACCCTCGGGAAGTGTGTCTAGAATGTTCTAATACCTTTTATAAAGTTTCATATTGAGACACGAAGCAACAAAATACGATCTATAGGAATGTAGCCGCTTTTCTTTAGATCGAATTTTGTTGCTTCGTGCGAGACGAGCGGAGCTGAGCGGAGACGGGCAGGAATCGTCCAATCATAGACGATACGAGAGACGCGATGAGGATTTCAACCATTGTGATTGGTCGATTCCCGCAGGTCTCCGCTCAGCTCCGCTCGTCTCCGCTTAAATGGAAACTCACCCTTAGGGATCTTGCGCACTAGACCAATACTCCACGACTCCGGCCAGTCGTGACCGTCTAGTGGTATTGTATGGTCTGCTGCTAACATAGTTGGCCATTGCGACCAAGTGCGCGATTCGTCTCGGTTCCTTGAGTATTCGTCTCGGGTTTTGTCGACGGAAGAATAGACAAAATGACAGATAAACAATCAGAATTTGTCATTTTGTCTATTCTTCCGTCGACAAAACCCGTTTCTATTGCTACGCGTGCTGGTCGTTGCGACCACCGATGGTAGTCGTGGCGGTCTAGTGCGCGAGATTCCTTTAGCCTATTAAAACTATGTACTACATTAGGCCAGTTTGGGTTTCTTAAAACATAAAAATAAAAATCTTTTCTACTCGACAACAGGTTATAGTGGTCCCTCACTCACATAACGACCCAGGATGGTTGAAGACCTTCGAGCAGTACTTCGAATGGAAGACAAAGAACATTATCAACAACATTGTGATGAAACTGACTCAGTACCCGAACATGACCTTCATTTGGACGGAGATATCTTTTCTTAACGCCTGGTGGGAAAGGTCACACCCCGTCAAACAAAAGGTACATTGTATCGTTATACATACCTACAGTTGTCGTTTACCTATCATTTTCAAGTTCACTTAATTCTCGTTATTTCGTTTTTGGTTTAGTTTTATAAAGTCTCCCTTTAGATATGTCCACATACATAATAATAACTAATAGGATGACGATATGTTCAGCTTTGAACTTTGTATATAATATATTCATTAAATATCTATACATCGACAAGTAAGCCCCTATCTATCTGAAGTACCTAGTCATCGAAACCATATGAATTTATGGTATCATTCTGTTTTATGATGAAAGGGAAGTAATTTTTCATTCGTCGCATATTAAAGCATTCAACGCAGTCCACAATAGGATTACAGGTTCACAGCAGGCAATGCAGTCATCTGTGCGCTAATTGCATTATAGCGCGATAATTAATCCCTTGACTTGTCGAGCATTGTGGTTATATTTTGACCGCGACAACGAACGATGTAGGAAGCTAGTTTGACTCAACTTTTATTAATTATTCCAACTTACCTGCCTATTGTCGAGCTACAGTTTACGAAGTAACAGGAAAATTTTAAACAGACACTAGCTATAGAATTAATAATAATTGATCTTATTACAGTTATTGAAAAAGTTGATCAAAGAAGGTCGTCTTGAGATCACGACTGGCGGCTGGGTGATGCCCGACGAAGCGTGCACGCATATGTATGCGTTAATCGACCAGTTCATTGAAGGTAATATACACTTCTTTTGCATATTTTGATTGAAAAACTCACATTTCAGGTATTATATTTTGATCTATTCTTTAGGCCATCACTGGGTGAAAACGAACCTCGGCGTTATCCCGAAGACTGGCTGGTCCATCGATCCATTCGGTCACGGAGCAACTGTTCCTTATCTGCTGGATAAAAGTGGCCTTGAAGGAACCATTATACAAAGAATCCATTACGCGTGGAAACAATGGCTGGCCGAGCGACAGATCGAAGAGTTCTACTGGATCGCGGGCTGGGCAACCACGAAACCCTCTATGGTAGTTCACAACCAACCTTTCGACATCTACTCGATAAAAAGCACATGCGGTCCACATCCTTCGATTTGTCTTAGCTTTGACTTCCGGAAAATCCCTGGCGAATATTCTGAGTATACTGCTAAACACGAAGATATAACTGAACTTAATTTGCACAGCAAAGCGAAGACTTTGGTGGAAGAGTACGAGCGTATCGGATCCCTTACTCCACACAACGTGGTGCTGGTGCCGCTGGGAGACGACTTCAGGTACGAGTTCAGTATGGAGTTTGATGCCCAATACGTTAATTACATGAAGATGTTCAATTACATCAATGCGCACAAGGAGATTTTCAACGCTGATGTGCAGTTCGGAACGCCACTTGATTACTTCAATGCCATGAAAGAGAGGCATCATACTATACCGACATTAAAAGGAGATTTCTTCGTTTATTCAGACATCTTTAGCGAGGGCAAACCGGCTTATTGGTCAGGCTACTACACGACAAGACCATATGTGAAAATTCTCGGTCGTCAATTCGAACATCAACTACGATCTGCAGAAATATTATTCACTCTTGTGTCGAACTACATAAAACAGGTTGGTAATCAAGGGTTTGGAGCTTCTGAGAAGAAATTAGAAAAATCCTATGAACAGCTCATATACGCAAGGAGGAACTTGGGTCTATTCCAACATCACGACGCGATAACTGGCACATCAAAGTCTAGCGTGATGCAAGATTACGGAACTAAATTGTTCACTAGCTTGTATCACTGCATCCGGTTGCAAGAGGCTGCGCTCACCACTATAATGATCGCCGATCGCTCCTTGCACTCGCAGAGTATTCTACAAAGCGAAGTGGAGTGGGAAACATACGGTCAACCAGCTAAGAAACTGCTAGTGTCTTTCATCGACAAGAAGAAAATTGTACTTTTCAACCCCTTAGCAGAAATCCGAACCGAAGTTATCACTGTGAGGGCCGACACCTCGAACATCCGTGTGTTCGATACCCACAAGAAGCAACATGTCATGTACCAGATCACACCAAGCATCGAAGTGCTGGACAACGGCAAGCGAGTCGTTAGCGACACCATGTACGACGTGTTGTTCGTGGCGACCATACCACCTCTCACGGCGATCTCTTACAAGCTAGAGGAACACACCAACGCCTCTCATCACAGCGTTATATTCTGCAACAATTGTGAAGACTCGCAAAAAAACAATGTATTTTCTGTCAAGAAAATGATGCCTGGTGATATACAATTAGAAAATGCGGTGCTGAAACTTCTTGTCAATAGGAACACTGGATTCTTGCGGCAGGTTTATAGAAAAGATATTAGGAAGAGGACCGTTGTTGATGTGCAATTTGGGGCATACCAAAGTGCGCAACGTCATTCGGGAGCTTACCTTTTCATGCCGGATTACGATGCACCAGAAAAAAATGTCTTGCATCCTTATGCTAATCCGAATAATATGCAAGATGATAACATAATCATAGTTTCCGGTCCGATTTGTACTGAAATTACGACAATGTACATGCCGTTTTTAGTTCACACCGTAAAAATATTTAACATAGGAGACCCAGTGCTGTCGCGTGCTATTCTCATCGAGAACTATGTAGATTTCGAGAGTCCCCCCAAAAATAGAGAAACTGAGTTGTTTATGAGAATACAGACTGATATACAAAACGGAGACATTCCGGAATTCTATACAGACCAGAACGGATTCCAGTATCAGAAGAGAGTAAAAGTGAACAAACTGGGAATCGAGGCGAACTACTACCCAATTACGACAATGGCGTGGCTGCAGGATGAGGAGACCAGGTTGACCCTGTTAACTAACCACGCTCAAGGTGCGTCAGCGTATGAACCTGGACGCTTGGAGGTGATGCTTGACCGACGGACTCTCTATGATGACTTCAGAGGAATCGGCGAAGGAGTTGTGGATAACAGACCAACAACTTTCCAAAATTGGCTTTTAATCGAATCAATGCCAGGCGTCACGCGAGCTAAGAGAGATACCAGCGAGCAGGGATTCAAGTTCGTGAACGAACGTCGCTTTGGACCCGACCAGAAGGAGAGCCCTTACCAAGTACCGTCTCAAACCGCGGACTATCTGAGCCGAACGTTCAATTACCCCGTCAACGTGTACCTGTTGGATACCAGCGAAGTGGGCGACATCGAGGTCAAGGCATATCAGTCGTTCCTACAGAACTTCCCGGCCGGCATACACATGGTGACTCTACGAACCATCACTGACGACGTACTTGAACTTTTTCCAAGTTCCGAAAGCTATATGGTGCTGCATAGACCAGGGTACAGCTGCGCCGTCGGAGAAAAACCAATCAACAAGTCCCCGAAGTTTTCGTCCAAAACCAGGTTCAATGGTCTGACCGTTCAGAATATAACTGCGGTCAGTCTGACAGGCCTGAAGACGTTCAAAGCCCTGACCGATTTGAGCGAAATCCACCTGGATGCGATGGAGGTAAAAACATACAAGATCAGGTTTTAAAGACTGTTAGAAGTAATAGGTAGGTGTAACACATTTGTAATTTTATAATAGTTTACAAGTTTATTGTGAACTTACTTACCAGAACATGCTTCGGCAAAGGGTAAGATATGTAAGAGGAGTAAGTAGGAAAATCCAATTTTGAAGGTTTTAGTATTCTATCTGACCGAGTAATAGATACTCGTATTAGGAGAATTATTTTCCATTCATGTTTTATGCACTCTCACTAAGTCATGGTAATTTGCCCTGTATAATCTTGATATTAATTTAAATTGTATAATAATTTATTGTCGACCCCAATGGCTGTCTTAGTTCAACGGTAATTTTTCGACTACTAGATAAATCTACCTCAGGACCAAATGTTATACCTGTTCATCTATTGATTCTATTGCAAATGATTAATTATACTAGTTCAATTAATTATTATAGTCTATTTGAATCTCCTATTATTAATATTCTTAAGAGCGTTTATTCTGAAAGTTGGCAACGTCGTAAATAGCTGTCAAATATTTACCTGTTTTGATTAATTTGGAAATAATACTGTATGGAAACAAGAAATGTGGCTAACTAAGTTACTAGAATATTGATTATGATATGCAATTAGGCGTAAAAAAAGCATTTGGAAAGTTTTCAAATGCTTTTTTTACGCCTAAAACGGGTACAACATCAAATTCAATGTTAGAATTGCATAACATAATCAATATTCTAGTAACTTAGTTAGCCACATTTCTTATTTCCATACAGTATTATTTCCAAATTAATCAAAACAGGTAAATATTTGACAGCTATTTACGACGTTGCCAACTGTCAGAATAAACGCTCTTAACTTTTATCACTGACTTTTGTAAAATTGTTTTCTTCTATTTTAATGTATTACAACACCCTAAAGTTTATGTTATTTTAGCACTTATTTTGGACACGCGCATAATAACTTCATACATTCATAATAGGTTGCTGTGATAGCATTCATGACATACTAAATGTTTTTTATATTATTTTAGTTACCGATAGGTAGTTTTGGGTTTCATATCTTTAATAAAATATAAAATTCGAATCATATGGAGCTAACGAAGATATTAATACCCGTACAATTGAATCCTTCCTATTAAAATTTACCCATCACTATGTTAGTGACAAAGGCTTTTAGGTTGTGTTTCTTATGTTTTGAAATGATTTAAGTATTTTTAAGTTTGAAAGTGATATTTGAGTTACATTTAATATAGTAAGTTATAATTTAATCCAGATGCTAGGCATACATTTTAAATGTAAGGGAGGGTGTTAAGTCTACATATTAAAATGAATTTCGACGTTTATCTTCACCCTTGCCTTAGTTATTATGCCTTATTAATAAAAATTATGCAGTTCTAAAAGAACAAATAAGTGAAAATAATAAAAACTGAATTCTCTCAATATTTTTAAAGATTATAGATCTGTGTAGGGTTTTTTTTAATAAGGCTTATTTTTTCATTGCATTTGATGGACCAAACATATATTTTTTTTTATAACTTCCTATCTTGTTCTTGCAACAATAAAGTTAATTTAATCTTACAATTTCCACTTTGTTAATATGTTTTGTATATAATTGTGAAAATGTATATTTTTAAGATATTTTTTTTATATTTTGAAATGGCCACTATAATTTAGACTTGATAGGTACAATTAGTTAAATCAACATATTTTTATTATTTATACGGCTTGTTGTATTGTCACCTCAAACTAGTTATGTTTTGGATTCTCATAAACCTAATGATTATAGTAATTTGTACAATATGATTATGTACCAAAATCAATTTTATAAATATATTATTGTGATGAGGTATAACTTGAAATCATTACCATCGATAATCTTTAGTCAATGAAAATTAGGTCTTAAATGGATGTAAAGATGACAATCAATACTAATGTGTAAGCTGACCGTGTTTTGTTTACACAATCTGTTTCTAAATTTTTTTAACTGTCATATTTCGTTGTATAATTTGGTTGTACTTGACGTAATTTAATTATAGAAATAAACTAGCAACTTAAATTGTGTGTACAATTTTTGTCTGGAAACTTGTAGTAGAAGAAATAAAAATAAATAAATATACAAGAACATGTTTATTTATAATAATATATCCCATTCATTCATTCAAAACAACGGACAATGATCCTGATAGGTTTCTCTTTAGAATATATTTATTTAGTAAAATTAATGCAAACAGTTAGGGATTAGAATTTTATGTAACTTTAACAATAGTATGTGTATATATTTATTTATAAAATTACTAATCGAGGGGGAGCGTCGTGTCATTTCTTCTTTATTCTACTGGCGATCCACTCTAGCCCTAAATGTAATCTGAAAAGAGAGAAAAGTTTATTAAATAAGATTTACTTTTTTTTAATGAATATTTAGCAACAGAATTGAGGAACAAAACGTGTTTCGCCGACCCCAGGTAACATTGGATAAGGGCTGGAAAATTATGATGATTAAGCAATAGAATTGCAAGTTCTGCAAATGACTCGAAAAATTTATTGAACCAAAAAAAAAAACGAAATTCTTCTAACCTATTGACCGCCCCAGTCGGTAATAATACGACAAATGTTTTCGTGCCCGTGCCGCCTCAGAACTGAATCTTCGTTTTTTGTTTTTTTTTTCATTGCACGACCCGTGATATAATAAATTGAAGTTTTGTCGATTCTTGAGCTGGGCGCTCGGGGCACGGCAATTGATATAAAACCAAGCGGTCAATAGGTTAAAAAACAAGTTCATGTACACGATTATCAAACGAAAGTGTAATTTTGCAGTTAGAATTGATATGTGATAGATATGTAAAGAAACTACTTTCGATTTCATGCAAATGCGCGACTTAAAGCTTGAATTTCCATCAAACCTACACACAAGACAAGATTCACGTAATATTCAAATAAAACTGAAATAGGTATATACAAAAAAAAACCCTTTGAAATATAGTTTTAACAGTAGGTACTTAAAAATTACGAAAGAAGTTGCTCAACACAAAACTTTGCTAAACTTTGATTTATGACTCGTAGATACACCTAGAGCCATCTAGTGCACTTGCATCAAACTAATCAACGCATGACGTTTGTAAAAGGGCGCGAAATGCAGATGCTTCAAGAATGTTTGATTGTATTCACCTATTACAAAAGCTTCGAGATAGGCATCTCTCAAGTCCGGCTATAGGATCATAGAAATCTTATCAATACGTGTGTAGATGGGTTAGAAATTAAAAT
Organism: Agrochola circellaris; assembly: GCA_914767755.1. Classification (NCBI taxonomy): domain Eukaryota; kingdom Metazoa; phylum Arthropoda; class Insecta; order Lepidoptera; family Noctuidae; genus Agrochola; species Agrochola circellaris. The sequence continues at coordinate 17,884,874 of OU611840.1, read as the reverse complement.
GCATTAGAACCTAAAAAATAAAAACTTTATTTAAAATAACGATTTAATTATGAATGGTTAAAGTTTTTCAAGTACCTACAATGGAACGATATCGCAAAAATATCCATTTATCCCTAACAGCAGTTACGGTCTATCTTATTATTTCTTTGTTGTTATGTATGCACGTACAAATAACTTTATCTTTTTACATACCTACCGACAATACAATGTAAGTAGGTACAGACTAGGTATTTTTTCGCATACATAATGTAAATAAATCATTACTGTACAACTCTTCCAAGTTATCTTTTGTTTATTATACACTCACAGGCACAATTAACCGCCCACCTTGTATTTCTTTCAATCTGCAGAAATCGTCAAATTTAGACCACTTTTGATGGGAGGTACGTTGAAAGCTACCTTTAAAGGTAAAAAATAAACAAAAGCCTTAAAAAAAAGTCGTTTATTGAAGCATTTATACTAAAAATTGATTTTCTGAAAAATTTTGATGAAAATTTAGAAAATTTTAATTTCGAAAAAAGTTGTCGAACTTTAGACCACTTTTGATGGGAGGTACGTTGAAAGCTACCTTTAAAGGTAAAAAAAACAAAAGCCTTGAAAAAAAGTCGTTTATTGAAGCATTTATACTAAAAATTGATTTTCTGAAAAATTTTGATGAAAATTTAGAAAATTTTAATTTCGAAAAAAGTTGTCGAACAAAACAAAAAAAATAAAATTAATAATGGGTGTTGCCGCCTCGGGCTCTAATGACTTCTTGGAGCCGGTTTGGCAATCCATCCATGATATCTTGGATATCTGATTGGGGGATATTGTGCCACTCCTCTACCACAGCTGTCTTGAGCTCTCGTAAGGTCGTAGGGGCTGGTACTCTTGCTCGGACACGTCTTTTGAGGTTGTCCCAAATGTGCTCAATAGGGTTAAGATCGGGACTGCGTGCTGGCCATGGTAAAACTTGAATCCCGACCTCATTAAGGTACTCGGTGACAGATCTTGCGGTATGGCAACGTGCATTGTCATGCATTAATCTAAAGTTCTCACCAATGAATGGTGCGAAAGGGATGACATGGTCTTCGATAACTTCCTCCACGTATCTTTGAGCGTTCACACTGCCTCTATCGAACACAACAAGATCGGTACGAGCCTCGTAAGAAATACCTCCCCAAACCATTATGGACCCTCCCTGGTAACCCACTGTTTCTGTAATAGCGCATGGAGCGAACCTTTCATTTTGGCGCCCGTAGACACGGCACGGTGACGTCCATCTGGACCTCTTAAGGCTATTCTGCTCTCATCTGAGAACAGTACGTCCTTCCATTCCTCCATAGTCCAGTCAGCATATTCTCGTGCAAAAGCAAGTCTAGCTCTACGGTGTTGTGGGAGCAGTTGTGGGGCGCCAGCTGGACGATTCCTTTCTGCCAGTCTTCTTCTTATGGTACGTTCACTAACACTGACATTTCTTACCTCAAAAAGACGCGTACGAGCTTCAGTAGCGGTGCAAAAGCGATTTCTCAACACATTGCTGACAACGAAGCGGTCATCTCGCGTTGAAGTGCATCGATGGCGGCCTTGACCTGGCCTGCGGGTGTATGAGCCTGTCTCCCGAAATCGTCTGATGGCATCCCGTACCGTGGTTCGAGGTACACCGAGTGTACGAGCGATGCGACGTTGGCTGTACCCAGCGTCAGCTAAAGCCACTGCCCTAGCGGCACCAGTCGCATCGAGTGGCATTTTTTACAGTCACAAACAATTAGCAAACACTAAAAACTCAAATTAAACAATATTCACACACTATGGCAGAAAATAACAGGAATTGTTAACACGGTAACGCAACGGCAACAATGTTAAACAACGACTAAATTCCAAAAACCCGTCGGTGACACAAATTTAGGAAACGAAATAAGGGTATAAGTGTTTAATTTATTGCTAAAGTACCCACTTGACAAAAAATAAAAACAATGGATAAGCCATAGTTAACGTAAACAAACAGAGTGACGAACGATAAGGGTGGGCGGTTAATTGTGCCTGTGAGTGTACTAAAAATACCAACTTTAACACACTATTTTGTGCAACTTAACGTAATTTTATTCACAATATACAACAATTTCACAATATAAACTCATCGAAAAATCATCATCAACTCATTGAATACAGTGTTAACTTTAAAGAAAGTAGGTACATATTTTAAGGCCACTAATACATACTAATAACATATTATGAGGATTCATGGTACATACCTGACAGAAGAATAGACAAAATGACAGATTCACAATCACAATCTGTCATTTTCTTTATTATTCTGTCGACAAAACCTATTTCTACGGTGGTCATACTACGCGTGCTGGAATAAGTAAGTGTACTTAAATTAATTATGACTAGAATTAATCGGAGGATTTTCTGTGTACCCTTGAGAACCAATACCAAAATGATATTTGTTTCTTAATCTTAAAATGTTATCAGTGTCACCCTGACGTCACGTGACCTGAAGGTATGAGATAGCGAATATCAAATACAGTCATTTATTAGTGACTGCCTGACTGGGCTAATGACCGATCACTTTTAATATAGCTAACATGTATGACAGTCAATCTAAAAGGTATTTTCAGAGTTAAACAAAGGTCAGATCAATGGTTTACGCAAAACAAATCATTCACAGTAAAAGAAGAGGACACTGGAAGAACTTGGGAAATATCTTTGCCTAGCAGTGGGACAGTCTAGGATTATCTAACAACAGATACAAAATTATATCGAAAGAAAAATTGTTTGTGCAGAACAAACAAAACGCACATTTAAATAAAAAAAAGACATAAAATACACACATACAAAAGTAGCCTAAGAATTCAACCAATAAATAAAAGTTTGACAATTTTGTTTATTGGTTGATGTCAAGGCCACGGACTAAAGACAATATTTCGTAATTACTATGAACATTTACACATAAATCGCAATTGAGCCACCGTGTGTGTGGTGATGAATCTTCAGTTGTTGCATAAGAAAAGGTCCCACAGTTTCTCAATATCGGCAATACGTTTTTGTATTGTAATATTAACCATATTCGAACTAATTTTGATCGAATTAGAAATACTCTATTTATTTAAACCTTCGATGAAAAAAAATATTTTGTGTCTTAAGTCCTAAATTGAATACACACACACTGAAACCATTTAACATCAACGGATCAGGGTCTACTCATGCAATTCAAAAATTAACATCTTAAGGTACGATTCGTACAGACACTGTATTGATTAGTAATCACTTTTTAACCGACTTCAAAAAGGACCGGTTCTCAATTCGACTGTATGTTATTTTTTTCTATGATGTTTTTAAACGCGAGGGGTAGGCAATTATTACAGGCGTCAGTCAGTACACCCATAATAAAAACAAATCCCGTATTCTACAACGACACTCGACCACAAATCTCGATTTTAAACAAAATTTGAGAATATATTTACCAGTTGTAAATTGAGATTTATACTTGACCATTATTTTAGAATGCGCGTTATAGACGCGCATTCTAAAAGGCTGTCACTCCTCCCGAGAAAATTCACAAAAAAAATATATATTGTAACAATTTTTTAATTGCTTCGAGAGGTAATTTATGTCGGGTATGTACATTAAGTGGCCTTTTGTAAGACGACTAAAATGTCACGGTGTATATATATATATTTTTTTTTATAAATAGTTGTCATTGGATACATGAAGTGGGCTGCTTTTTTAAGACGACTAAAATGCCACGGTGTATATATACAGGGTGACTGGATCTGGACCCGCCATAGCAAATTCGCATATAGAGAAGGTCATTTACTAATTATTGTACCTAAAAGCTCGTACAGACCAGCGCGACTCGACGCCGCGCCGCGACACGAACAATACAATTTCTAAGAAAACTTGACGGTAGAACAATAACCGGTGTCGCGTCGCGCTGACGCATCGCGCTGGTCTGCACGAAGCTTTACTTTCCCTAGCTAAAGTTTTATAGTTTGGGAGATATGTAAATTTTTACTAAACTTAAGCGGCATATTGTTTGTTGAGCGGAGGGCTGATGTGGTAGAATCGTTTTCAGGCAGGACAAGGTAGAGCTTATAAGCTCCTCACCAAGTGGATACCAGGCCTAATAAAGGTCGTGAAATTTGGATGTGGAATGCCCTACGTGCAGCAGCAGAAATCATTCGGCAAGAAGGTAACGGTCTATAAATAAAATACTAAACCCTTAGTAATAGTCGAGTTTTCCTTTATCAATGAACAAAACCTCTGAGCTTTCAAGTCTCTAGTAAATAGTTGGCCTTTTCTTTATGTCATCCGTTCCTTACGCTCCAAATTGCGAGTTAAAACCTAGCAGGTACCATTTTGACTTACATTTTGAATATCTGGTGTTCTCTTCGTTGATTATCCTAAGCCGTCACTGACTGGCGGTGAAGTGAGACATCGTAAGGAAATCGTGGACTTCGGTCTGAGATTACCTACACTGGCACTGAGAAAGCGTGGTGATCGACGCTAATTCTCTGTATGAGAAATGGGCTTAGCCCGATACCCGGGACATCAAAAGTAAAAAAACCCCTAGCCAAGCGTGTATGTTGCCATGGTCGACCACAAGCTATGTTGCGGTTTAACTATCAGTTGACATAGTGGTAAAACACGAGCGGATATAAAATATTACGAGCCCAGCATGCCACACTATATACAACCTTAGTTTTTGTTTACCCTAAACCTCTTAAGGGGTCATTGTACTCATAATTATGAATAACTTTCACTATGGGACCAACGCTGAAATCGCGAAAAAAAATCAGCTGTTCCCTACATTTCGACGAGATATACAAACAAATGTAGAAAAGAGCTGATTGTTTTTCGCGATTTTAGCGTTGTTCCAATTAAAGTGGTTGGCCATACTGAAAGAAATCTTATGAATATTAACGCATGTAGGTAACTGTCGCAGTAAGATGGTTGAAGCCGTAATAAAGTTATATCCCTAGGGATATAGCTATATACCGTAAAATAGTTATATGAAAGCAGTTCATAAGTATCTTACTAGGAAAATAACTATGATAAGAGCACGATCTAGTAATATAAGTATTAGGGCACTCCGACCGGAAATAGGTTAGGTTAGAACTGTCACCGACTACGTCGATATTGGTCCCAGTAACGAAATTAGGGCACTCGGACAGTTATGAACGGTTTTCATATAACTATATTACGGTATATAACCAATCAACGGCCGGGTTTGCCAAACTGTGTCTTTGAGAGAGATCACATGCAGTCATCAAAGACCACGGATCGAGAATGGGATTGTAATACAATATTAATTTTGAGCGTAAGTCGACCGTCCACCGCTACGAAGGATGTGCACGGAGAGGTTTGCCACGTTAGCTGCGCGGTTCATTTGCCAGCCATACATCCGTATTTTCTTACACACCGTATCTTCTTCCTGCAAGTGGTCTTCAGGCCATAACAGCTGCTTCATTCCAGTAAAGGTCTTTCTTCTCCCGCAACGCTTATCTTGAACAAATCACCTGGAAAAAGAAATGGGAATTTTACATTTCGTGCCTTCAAAAACACGACTATGTATGAATAAATAAATAAATGTAGACAGTGTTTTTATGTGATAAAATAAATAAGCAGTACTTCTTAAAATAAGTAAAGAGAAACAGAACACAAGAAAAATAAAGTATTAAATATCGTACTTACGTTAGCGCTAAGTGAATGACGTACTGTCTAGGCCACACATATTGCTCTTGAGATCGACAATTCACATTTTTAGGGTACGAGTTACACTACATAATATTCGACAAACGTTCGACTACATACATGACAAATGTTTGCTGTTTGCAAATGTATAGTTTCAAATGTATAATACGATTTTGTATATCTATTATCTTTATCTGATAAATCTGTTAAATAAAATACTCATCAAATCTATATGCATTGAGGTTTGATAATGAAGGTATTCATGTGGTTCTTAGCTTATTGAAATCCATAAGATACTAACTAAATCCATCCTGTATTTTATCGAAAAGTATTGGTAGAGATAAGAAAAACAGTAAACATTTTGTGAATAGTGAAATATTATTGTATGTCTAGAAGACGCGAATCATATTTCAAACTCGTATAAAAAGGTATTTTTAATATAAGTATAAATCGTTGCAACGCCAGACGACAAATCAAAAGCACCTTAAATACAATACACCATAATCAAAGCGTTAAGCCTGATAAACACGGTGCGATATAATTGCCCTAACTATGCCATAGGTCAGGGCTTCCCAAACTTATTTTTACTGTGACGCCCTTGGGAGTTTACCATTTTTTTTACGACGTTTTTAAGTAGCGGTCACTAATTACCAGTCACCCTATCTATAAAATGTGAAATTTAATTCGTCGCGAAAAAAAATCTGCTGATCCATACATTTATGTTCGCATAGCTAGTTATAATGTAGGGAATAGCAGATTTTTTTTTTGTGATTTCAGGTTTGGTCCCATAGTGAAAGTTGTTCAAAATGACGAGTACAATAACCCCTTAAGAGGATGCAAAAGCGAATTAAATTTCACATTGTATAACACAGGCAAGAAACAACTTGGATCGTGTATACTGTATACACGATCCAAGTTGTTTCTTGCCTAAAGCGTTGTATACAGTATACAACGCTTTAGGACTAACAACAGTGTCCTCTCTGCAGGAAATACAACTAAAATATTCGGACATAACAGAAATAAATTAAAATAGAATATAAAGCACATGTGTGCTTTATATTCAGCACGTTTTTCTAGATAAAGCAAATAAGATTTTAATACGTGTTCGTTGTTATGAATTAAATAAATAAACTTAATGATAAGATATTTTTAAGATAGGTACGTAAAATTAGGATTAACATAATTTACTACACACAGATAGTAATTGTAAATATATACTGTATTTTCAAGCTGGTAAAGACGTGCGACGTCATCGAAATGATTTTACAGGCTGTGGACGTCAATACGTCTGGATCTGTTTGTGATTTGGATCTAGGTATTTCATAGTTTCAAAATAATCCTAACCCGCGTTGCCCGCGACTTCGACTGCGATCCAAGATAAAAAGTAGGCTATGGCCTTCTCCAGTTCATGGTTTACCTGTGTGCCAAATTTCATCCAAATCCGTTCAGCCGTTTTAGCGTCAAAGCGTAACAAACGAACAAACAAACTCACTATCGCATTTATAAAATTAGTTAGGTTTGTCGTCCCCACATGGTATATCAAAATTCTAAAGAATGTTTTCGTCCGTGAAGCAATTTGTGGGATAGATGTATTCCACAAATTGCAATGTTTATTTCAATTTCAAAGGGCATTGCGATACATTATTATTGGAGGTCACCTTTTAAGCAAGGAATTGCTTGTGTTAGGAGACTCCGCGTTTCCACTTGTCATTATCTTATGCAAATGAAACGTAGACAATGTAATCATGCAAAACTAAAAATAAAAGGGGTAACTTAAAATTATACAAAATGAAATAAATGACCAAATGATTTGCAAATTAATGAGCATTATGCATAGAAAAGGGCCAGATCGCGCGTGTAATTGTGATATGTGTAAGTATGGGTGAGGGTGTGTAGTGTGTGTTATAATGAGCACATTTAGTTCTCCTATCCTAATTAATATCCTGTACAATATTAGATACAAATACGAAAGAGTAACGGTGGAGTTTCTTGGCCATTCTTCTCCATACGTAAACTACCTTTTGGAAGGGGCGATTAGAATCAATTAAATTTTTTGTAAACTTTGACGTTCAAAAGTGCCTTACAAGGGCCTTTTTGAAATAAATGATTTGACTTTGACTTTGAAAGTGTGTTTCTTTATTTATTTGTTTGCGTGGTTGCTACGCTTTCACGCAAAAACGGCTGAACAAAATCTGGATGAGATTTGGTACTTTGATAGACCATGTCCTGGGTTAGTATACAGGATACTACCATCCCGGCGCTCCCACGAGGTCGAGACCTATGCGGGTGAGGTGTGTATAAAGATTTGAATTCTTGAATGGTTATAATTGAACGTGCTTTATTGGCATGCGACTATTGCTCTTGAACGTGCCAGAAACATGCACCGTGAAAATGGGGCTTTAGTTATGGTTCGACTTACGTAAGCAGCATTGCAGTTTAAGTACATTTCTCAATCCGAAATTTTGGTCTCTGACAGGGACTGAAAGCGGTTACGGTTAAAGGTTCAGATACCTCAAAAATATACCGGTACCAGTTTAAAATAAGGGTTGAGCTATACCGATACCTTTTTAAATAAATGTTAGGCTTAACCGTTATTTAACCTTTACACGATTTCAGTACCGAAAAACATGTAAGACGGCGCGGTGCGGGTACGCGGGGCGGTCGAACTCGTTAGAACTTATGTATTTATGAAGGTTTAGGTACTGCTACCGATACATTTATAAAGGTTAAGGTCTGGTACCGATACTTCTACCGAAATATACCGGTATGCATTTCCAACCTCAAAATTCCGCTACGAAAAAAAGAACGGTATCGAAATATTGTGGTAACCCTTATTTAACGGTATGACGTCATACCGAAATTTAAAGGTACCTTAATTTTTGGGTAATTCAGTCCCTGGTCTCTGATATTGAGAATTATTATCTGCCACTAAAAGGCAGATCAAAAAAGAGTCCGTAATGGCTTGCAACAAACCTTCTTGCTGCAATTAACGACGCATTCCCATTTGCGACAAAGCGTGACAAAACTGCGAGTGCTTTTCCAATAGTATTTTGCAATGTATAAGGGAAGACAAAAAAAACGATGGATAGACAGTGTGAAATATGACATGGCTAGAAAGAGGGTCACTACCGAGATGACGACTAATAGAGAAGTATAGAAGAAAGGGACATGTTGCGCCGACCACGAATAAATTGGATTAAGTGCGATGATGACGTGTTTATTTTTAAATTACTATCGAACAGTCTGTCTGTTTTCTTGCATTTGAAAATGCGGCTTATGGCCGGCCACATATCCAATCAATACAAAATTAAGGATCTATCACATACGAGCAGTAGTTCTCCGTTCGAAATTTTCTTTCGATTCGAAATTCCGTTCGGAATTTTTCCGTACGTATGTGGCCGGCCTTAAACTGCCAAAATAACACAAGTTTATGCAGGTTCAGCTCAAGCTCATTTGACAGTTTGTACTGACTTTCTTCGCTTCGGGCTCTTTCTTATTTCATGTGTCAGTGAAACCACCAATTAATGGAAGTAGTAAGGGGTAACTGAGGCTACTTTTAGAAAAAGACAAGACGCGGGCAAGACCTAGTTAGGTACTAAATAAGTTTAGCGCTAAACAATTTCAAAACATCGTTCCGTTTCTGTAAACCGTTTGAAGATGACAGATGTCTCTGTCATCTTCACACACGCGCTTCTTCACGCTAAATATAATTATTTTAATCATCATTCTGTCGAATGATGATTAAAATAATTATGTTTAGCGTTATACGTTTTAAGTAATTTGTGGGGCTAAGTCTTTAAGCTTCCTAGAAAGAAAGAAACAAAGAAAAATATTTTATTTGGGACACGCACAGGAAATACAAACAGTAAGTAATAATAAAAATAAATTTTCAAATAAAAAACAAAAAAAAGGAGAATTTAAAAACAGAATAATAACGACCTGTGCGAGGCTCCTATCTCAGTATAATAAAAAATAAATAAATACCGCAGCGCTAGTTCCTAAAAACATAATAGTATAATAAGTCCTCTAGGGGTATTAATATATTTTCAATAGTGGACCGTACCCTTCGCCGGTGAGCGCACAGCAGGCCTGTATGTGCCACGGGTGCTGCTTTATCGACGTCAGGTCCAGCTGTTCTGATATCTCCGCCGCCGTCATCGAGCCTTTCACGTCCTGGAAGCAAGGAAACGGACTGGTCTTAATTACAGCCATACATTGCATCATGCCTGCAATCCCCGAAGCAGTATGCAGAGGCGCAAATGTTCGGTAAACCAAGTAATACGGCGCGTGCCCATTGCCAGACACAGGCGTCCTCCAAATAAGGCATAGGGGCACAAATACAACTCCGAGTTGCTAAAGAGACTTAACTAAGGGAAAACCCAAAACATATTGCTTAGCAGTCGCGGTGGGTAAATTATTTCTACATTTCTTTAAATACTGTACTCCACTGTCTCGTGGAATCCCTGTAAAAATGTTACAATATCAGAATGTATTTTTTTTTTTTTTTTTTTTATAAAGTTACACAATTAGTGATACTTTATTCACATTACAATCTAGCCTATTAGCTAATAAGTAATTTAAATATAACATAAACTGCTAAGTAACTATAAGATTAAGAAGTCGTCCAATAACGTCTTTCTTATTCACTATAGGGGGAGACACTTGATTCACGTGTTCTTTATAAAAGTCAGCACTTGCACTACAGTTAAAAGTCACTTACACTGCACTAAACTAACTCAAAAGGTTTTACCCTCTTTAGCCTTCGCACTAATTCAGTGTTGTCAAGGAGTTGGATCGCCTCAACATTCACGTGATGATGAAGTCTGTGTTCATGAGCTTCTGCAAATTTTTGTATAACTATGTTTATGACATCCATAAACATAGTTAAATAGTAACATATCAGAATGTAATACTATTTTTGCGTCAAACAGTGGATGATGTTTACCTTATTATGGATTACACGATTCTCTGAATTTCATTGAATATTATGTTCAGAGAACCAAAAATAAATGAGCCAAGTAGATATTAACTCTTATATACTATAGCAGAAGATAATACTTTGTTCAAAACTTAAAAAATCTTAACACGATGCATTTTAGTAACTACACGCACAAATACAGCATGATTTTTTTCCCAGTCATTCACGTGTTGCAAATTGCAAGTGCGACACACTCTATCAGTGATAACGAGCAAATTGGACCCCTGTGCAGCGCGACCTTCCTGGCAGGACTATTAAATCTGACGTCTGACGACCGGCAGCCAGCATCCTTGTCACATATTAGATAAACATCGCTCGCTATGTGGGTTAGTAGAGTATTAAACATCTGTGTAGGGTATAAGTCTATAAAGTCAACTTAAACTACTGAAGATAGAAATATGGAATTTGGAAGGTATGGTCCTGAGCATCAAATCTGGTGACGCAATTGTGTCAGGATGGCCGATTATTGACATCGTAATTGATGATTTTGACAGTTTTGTAAATCTCCTAATTGAAAGGCGTCATTTTCCATCGAGCACGGCTTGTTACTATATATAGAAAGATCGGATTTCCCTCCCCATAGAAGTCAGACAGGATTTAAACTTTCACTTTTATCACATTGCGTCGTCATTTAACTTAACAAGTTTGACTGCCTCCATTTAGTTTGCATGTATATTGTATTTATCTCGGAGAATAAACATGCGTTCAAGGATACCAAACAGTTTGGTTAACACTGCGATCCGGATATAAATAATGATGACGTGATAATATTAACACAGGTGGCCACACGAGACAGATGATGGCAGTTTTATTATATCTTGTAAAATACGTACCTACTACCACAATAGGAATTAAATTTGATATTTTAATGTGGTGTTAAAAATGTGTTTTGTTGTAAAGTTGTAATGTCTGCTCAATGACTTTTAGCATAACGGTTTGTTTCACTTCTCCGAAATACCTACACAATATCTACCAAATTTTAAATGTGTAAAGAATTTCTATGAAATGATGTGCCTGTTAACCGGAATTTATAACGGAGCCGATAAAACAGACCATACTCTGTATTTACTTTTTACGTGACTGGTTGACCTTTGTTATTGTCACCGAGTTACTTCCGTCTTAAGAAATAATGTTATTCATTACCTACACAAATAAATAAGTAATGTATCGAATTATAGAGTACGAGGAACAAAACAGCGATCTATTTTAAATATCTACGCTTCTAAATACCCTCTTATTATGTCATTATGAGTTGAAACATTATCTGAGTACTTTCACATTCCACCGACAGATTTGAAGGTTTTATATTAAATGGCTTACAGCGACAGCTACCAGGCGCTTTTGAACACATTGTTACATTTACATAACATGACATCACGACTTGTTTCCTCGAAGGGTTAAGCAGAGGTACTTATAGTACACCCACATTTCGCCAGTTTTGTTTAAATCCCATTTAATAGTGGAGCCTATAAATATATCAAAAATAAACTAGCATGTATTTTTATGTTATTATAACTTACCACTAGACTCTCGATATGTGTAAGAGTGTGTGTGTGTGTTGTTTTGTGTAAGTTTCATTGATAAGTATGAGTAAATCATTTTCATTCAAACCAATCAATCATATTTAAAGCTAAGAAAATACGACGTTGTCATATTTTCTTTTTATGAACAAAAATAGTTTGAATTAAATGTTTATTTTTATTTTACCTAAGGGTTTTTTACATAAATAATCGTGACTTTGGCGAACTATTATGTATGAAAAAATATATCTGGTCTTAAAGTTATGGGATATAAAAAAACACCTTGTATATTAATTAAAAATCGCGTGGCCTAATAAAGTAAAACCACGTCAGAGAGCATATCTATGAATTTAACTATAACTGCTTCTCAAGTTATTTACTCGTTTCTATATTCTTCATTGAACTCAATTTGATGAATGGAAGGTGAAACTGTTTGTTTGTTTGAATTATTAAGAGAACACGGAATTAACGGGTTTCTTTTATTTTTGTTTAGTTCAAATTCAGTGTAAAGGTCTGACCCACCGCGTTTCATAATATTATGTTACGACAGAACACGGAATCGGCAGCGTCTAGAGAAGGCAATGCTAATAAAATTCGTGGCATAATTTGTATCACACAATACGTCAGTGTCTACGTCATATGTGTCATAGTTGCGAGTAACCGCACTGTGACCTCAGACCAAATAAAAAACCAAGACTGCGAACAATACAGTGAAGCATGCTAAAACTACACCTCCGTTCTGTGTATACACGCTCTCACGCACACATTTATAATCAAACTACACCTCATTTAGTGCACATATGATTACGAAACCGGGCACACGTCACTGTTGACAACGCTGTCTTGGTTTTTTATTTGGTTTGAGGCTGTGACACGCTTGGTTTGTATACAAAAGTACCAGCAGCAGCCTCCGAGGCCTCTCCGAGCTCTGTGTGTATAAGGCAAGGCAGGATCATGATTACCTGTTTATTCGCGTAGACCAAGAGACAAGCTCTGGTCAGTTCCTCGTGTTTCAGCATCTGATGCAGCTCCTCACGACTTATGCTCAGCCGGTGGCGGTCCGTCGAGTCAATTACCATTATCACGAACTGAATAGACAGAAAATATAACAATATTGGATCATCACACGCCACAATAACATAGACTTCCCCATAGAATAAATAGAATTTGTATATAATGATAATAATTGATATTGTACTAATTGTTATTGCTTATTAAAATAAAATATTAAATTCATTTTTGAATAAAATTTGTACACCATTATTCAAAATCAATAAGATTGTACGAGAACAGTTTTGGCGGCAACGCATTATCCTGCATCATGGGGAACGGAATTTTCATAGTTAGGGGAGTACATAAAGATTTACATACATTTTGTGGTAGAATGTACAAAACTTATAAAACTACTAACATCATACAATGTAAAACTACATTCATAGCATAATCAGCTTATAATGTTCCCACTGCTGGGACACAGGTCTCCTTTCAGTAAGCCCACTTCCTAGTGGCTGTAATCTACCGCGCGGGCCCAGTGCGGGTAGGTCAACGACCATACAGTGGGGTAGGTAAACGTCACATGTCTACGAATTTTTGGTTCTAGGACATGCCGTTTCATCACGATATTTTTTTAAACTATGTTCATAAAAAATAGAAACAGTGGGTAATCGCAAGCAGTTTCAATAAAATTAAATCATCGCGTTTAATATGTCGCGAAGCTGGCATAAACTTTGTGTACAGCTTAGCATTTTAAACGATTTGCAAGGTATAGTCGACCTCGTAACAACTTTATTCCTTATAACTTTATACCTTAAGGTTAACTGTCCCTTCCACGTCATAAAACGACAAGGTGTAGTTGTCTATGTGACTGTTAGATAGTTTCAACCTTCGTGTAGTTCCAATTTAGTGGGAATAGTTGTCAAAAGTGATATAGCAAATACGAGGTCAACTATTCAATACCATCAGTAATATTGTTGAGCTCCATAAGTTCTGAGTTGATCTACACGTTGTCCGACACAAGCGTGCACTGACTGGACAGGTTCACTCGTATCTGAGTGGTGCTTTCCTCGAGACCACTTCAGATATTAATCTAGATAAATGTTTCTCATAATGATTACAAGACTTTGACCTCTAAGTTTGTTTTGGTTTTTAAAACGACCAGACCCCGTTCGAAAAAATGTACTTATAGAATTCTTATTTTTTATTTACAACCAATATTTTAAACATATATCACAGGCTGCGAACCTAATTCTATTTCCCGATCAGGGAATGAAACACAGGACCCCACGCTCAGCAATTGCCCTTACGGCCAACTAGACAAAGAGGCAGGCAATATGTTATCTTACGACAATTTGCACATTAAGTTAACAATTGCAAGGCGACAACAATCTATATGCGCATAATCTATACATGATATAACATGAACCCTGAAAACATTACACTCCTTTTTGGGAAATCGTGTAAAAAAATCGCTTTTCGTCTGTGTAACCGCGTTGTTCTTCTAAATTACGCCACGGATTTTGATGGGGTTTTCAACATCATTTAGAAAATTTAATCATTAATATTTAACTTAGATAGCACAGAAATTTCGCTGTTAAGACATGTCGCCACCTATACGTAGATTGAACTCGTGCGAAGCTAAGGCAGATCACTAGTACTGCTAGGCAAAACGCTAGCAGATTATAAAAAGAGACAATGGCATTTTGCTAAGTCGACACACAGCAGACATGGCTTGTCATGAAATTGTTTTAATTAGATGTAACTGATGGAAAAGTCGCTTGACTAAAATGTTATGAATTATCAAATTCGCCATTTGAATCACAATATATAACATAATAAGAAGATGCAGAAGTATAACATTTGCATACTCAGCCTATAATGTTGCCACTGCTAGGACACAGGCCGTCTCTCTGTGAGAGGGAGTGGGCTGTAATCTACCACGCGAACCCAGTGCGGGTAGATGTCACATGTCTTCGAATTTTTGGTTCTACGACATGCCGGTTTCTTCACGATGTTGTCCTTCACCGTTATGAGAGCAGTGGTGATGAAATTGTTTACACAAAGTAAAGCGACTACCTCGGTTCGAACCCACGACTGTACAACTAGTAAGTCGGTACCGTTTCCACTAGACCACCACTGCTCTCGTAGAATTACTGGATGACCTTATATATTAACCGGGTACTATCCCAGGCTAAGATGAGCTAATAAAAAAAACTTTGTTCTGCCCGGGATCTGACGCTCAGCGGCCACTAGACATTCGAGACAGAATTTATTAGGTAGTGTGTTATCTTTTTGACTTTTCGTTGCATGTTTGACACGGTGGATTGGAGTTATCATTCGCCATTAAAACTATAGATAAGACAACACTTCCTAATATTCATTTTCATATCATATTAATGTAGTAAAAGAAAAGTTAGTAACACTTTATTGTTACTGTTAGCCTGCATCATCCCACTGCTGGGCATAGGCCTGTCCCCAGGACTTCGATCCAAGGCTAAATCTGAATCACAGGTGCCGTATTATGAAGTATTAATGCCACCATTTTTCCAGTGTGAGAGAGACGGAGCTACAGAAGGCCGAGAGCACCATCCCTTTTTCGCAGTGGAATAATGATGGTATTAATACTTCATAATACTATCCCTGGTCGTTTGTTTTGTTCAGCAAAACTTTACAGATCTATACAATATATTACTAAGATTTATCCTGTTAGACGATTCCATTTAATTGCAAGTATTACTCGTAAGTCATAACTCATAAACCATAGCCACAATGTATTGCGATTGGTAATTAACAACAAACGCAAGCAATGAAAATAACATTTCCTTATCTCTTATTTAATATAGTCGTAATATTGAAACTACAAAGGTATTGTAAAATGGCACTCAAGGACGGACAGTGTTCTTGTGTCATAGGTATCAAGTGTATTAGGGTCGGCTAAATATGGACTTGGTCCTTGTTTGTATACCCAAATTGATAATTAAATTGACGACACATTTAATATAGGAAAATTATGTTGTCGAGTGTACCTATTTGTACCTAGATGACGCACAGCATCTGTCACTTTGACGTCTCTTGAGTTTCTGCTCTCAGGCATATCAATACTGCTGGGGTTGCGAATTTGTCCGAAACGGATATCGCAACCCCGGCACACAGGCAACGGAAGGAACACGGGTGGGTTTTAGTCAGTAAAAGTCTGACACGCCCTCCCAGAGCGGGAGAAGTTATTTGATAATTTCACACGCCAAAAAAAAAAAAAAGGCTTATCAATACTAAAAGCGAGAGAACTCTCACTCTTAACATACGGTACTAAGATTCGAAATCTAAGAAACAGCCGTTATAATTACCATATACACAAGCTTACTATTTATAATAATTTTGGTAATTTATAATTCCACAAATTCGATTATCCATATTAAGAGAAGGCGTACAAGTTCGCAAAACTTCGTTAACAAGGTCGAATTGTCGCCGAACTACTTGGGGGTAAAAGTTAAAGAAGGATTATGAACGAAATTGCAAGATATTATGTTTCTAAGACATTATTCGACAGACTATTAAGCGTTGAGCAGACGATGGATAGCGCCTTAGATCTATTTATTTACATTAATTAATTTAAGAATTAAAGCTCGTACAGACCAGCGCGACGCGACGCCGCGCCGCGACACGAACAATACAATTTCTAAGAAAACTTGACGGTATAACAATAAGCGGTTTCGCGTCGCGCTGGTCTGCACGAAGCTTTACTTAGGAGCATACATACTTAGTACCTAAAAATATTGCTAATATCCAGCATAGCTTCATGTCGTCGTGAGCATAATCAATTAAACCACTTGATTGAGAATCACATTAGAAGACATAAAGACTAGACCATAAGTATATGACTGCACACAGCAAATAATGTATATTTGTAATAGTTAGTAGGTAATAATTAATTATATTCTGATGTCAATAAAAGATTGTGTCAAAGCAAATCATATCATCTTTACTACTCGTAATATAAAAAAACTGAAGAGTGTTTGTTTGGGCTCCCACACAAAACTGCGATGCGATACGACGCCGCATCACAGGTTTTTAGAGGACCTTTTTTTTACGAGCTCTCAAATTTTTGCAATGCGATTCGAATTCGCTGTTAGTGTGGGAGCCCTTTGAGCGCGCTAATCTCTGGAACTAGTACCAGTCGGATTTGAAAAATTCTTTTTGCATTTGAAAAATGCATCACGCTACGGCCCTCAGCCGAGCAAAAAGAAAGTCAGAAAGAACGCTAAGCGAAAACGATGTAAAAGCGAGGGAGAGCGATGCGATGCAACGCGGTGGGTGACTGGAACAAGAAATTTGACGCGGACAAAGTCGCGGGCAGAAGCTAAGTTACGTAGTTACACAGAGCGCAATAATAGGTAAGCATTGTGGCTTTTTCAAATATTACTATAACAATACTCTGTTCTATTATGCTCTTGCTGTTGCTATGGATATTATGTTATGATTGTTTTCTTGTTACTGAATCTTATGTGGTTTACCTTCTTCTTTTCATATTGATGGTAATTAATTTATCAACTGCATTATTTATAGCCAAGCCTTTATCTTTAAATGGATGATTTAAAGTTTAAGCCCAACTCTGTGTCCAGTCTGCGTATATGGCACATCATTTTTGATTGATGAATTGATAGAATTATTGTAAGTGAATGATGATAAACTTAACTACAGACCTACCGTTTAACACAGATGGTGCCAGAGGTAGCTACAGACCTACCATTAAACACAGACGGTGCCTGAGGTAGCTGCGCGGTGCGGGAGGGGCTCTCGCGATACGTCACGACCCCCCCAACCCCGCACCACACCACCCCTACCTGAGGCATTGGCTCAATTAAGCGGTAGGCCTGTACTTGCAATCTTAAAGTAATTATGTAGTTACCTCACTATTAGTGTAGTATGTATTCCATGCTGATCTCAGGCTCTGCTGACCGCCAAGGTCCCACATGACAAAGCGAAGGTTCCTCCACACCACCTCCTCTACATTGGAGCCTATGGTCGGCCTGGTGTGGACAGCTTCACCGAGAAGCAGCTGGTATAGTATTGTGGTCTTGCCAGCATTGTCGAGACCAACGAGGACAAGTTTGTGTTCTGTGGATGAGTGATGAAGAAGAAATATTAGATTCATGAATTCAGTTCATGCATGAAATTCAGTATGCTTTAAACTTTTTTAGATTAATTAATTTGTTTTAGCAGTATCATTTTCAACTTAAATACTTTATTAGTTATAAACCAGTAATAATTTCTAAAACTTATCTCTTAATTAATCAAGACCTGATAATATCAAAGTGTTAGATTGTTTCAATGAAATATTTCAAAACAATCTTATTATTGTAATAATATATTGTAACAACAATATCATTGGTGTAATATAGATAGTTACAATATTATGATGACAGACTGCCAAGTAAATGTAATAGGATGTAATATTATGAGAACAAGAACTCATTACTAATTGAGTTGCTAATCATCACTTTATTTAAATTGTTTTTCTATTAAGTTTTCAAACACAATAAAGACCATATTTTAATAGGTTTCTTGTAGTTAGCCTGATCTGACGTGACATGATGCTGGAATTAGCTAACATATATATTTAGGAAAAAAATTGCAGATGGTTCAAGTAAAACCTTATAAGGAGTCTGATGAGTGCACCTTAAATAATCAAATTTATTTGAATAAGAAATCAGCCATTAATGATTATAAGGTTTCAAAATAGCAGCATTAACAGTCGTATTACAAATATTTTTTATTATATGGCTGTATAGAGCTCCCAAATTTGCTTATCCATGGAATATTCGAAACACCTACCAACTTATCTATATATCTATAAAGTTTTATGGTTAATAACACCTGTTTTCCCCAAAGGATTAGGCCATTTTAGAAAATAAACAAATAGCAAACAGGAAACAAAGTACTTACTACCTAACAGTTATCCTTGTAAATTAACATATTTGTATTGTTACAATAAGCATGCAAATAACTGATAAGGTACAAGTTTGTAATGCCTAAAGCCATTTCGGAATTCTGAACAATTATTATGTTTGAAGACAACTTTGAATTTCATTTTAAATACTTTGTGTGTAATTACATCTCACAAATAAATTGGGTCACACTACTGGACAAAGACCCTATGCTTTATCAGTAGGAATTCTTACTATAAACATGAATTTAGGGGCCTCGTAATACATCTCACATTATCTTATCGCCAACGTCAAACTTTAATTGTACAGTTACTTACCCTCATTCCCAAACAAGCTCCAGATCTTTGATATAAGTAAACCCATTTCGGCAAAGTTTGTGGCAGTTTGCACTTTAAAGGATCAAGGAGACAATGACTTTAAGGTAAACTACTTATTTATTCTCATTGTCGAAAGCGTTTGCAGAAGTACATGCAATGTTATGACTTAAAATTCCACTGCATTCTACATATGGAACTCTTTTCACGCTCTAGTTCACTTTAAAATTTCACTAAATCGCATTTTTATTAATATTTGTAGCAAAAATATGTTTGGTAAACGTCTCCGTACTTTTCTTGCGACGTTACGCGAACATTGGAAGACAAGACAGAACAGAAACACACAGTCACCCACTGTGACCAACTGTGACAAGTTGTGATTGTGACACTACACACAGACAGCCCAGATAGCAAGAAAAGGGTTGCCATGGCAATATTTCAAATATCTACCACCGTTGGTAAAACCTAACAAGTCAAAGTCAAAGTTATTATTTGTAAAACATGGTGTGAAAACAGCTATTGTAAATTAAATATATATACTATATTTTACCGTTGACGGCATACAAATCAATCAGTTATGGTGACCACGGTTTTAGCCCGCGAAATTCAAATTTTCATATGTTTTTTGCAATTTACAGGTCAATTTTTGTTTGTATCTTGATCAAAATATGATTCGCGACAATAACAGATACATGTTTAGAGAATTATAATCATTGGAATCATTAATACATCTCTCTAAGTTAGATTGTTCCATAAGAACAGTTCTTAAGGACACTTCTTCGTTCTTTGACCGTCTAGGGATCCCATTAGGACTTTGCGATCGAATCCGGTCGTAAAGCGATCGCTATTTAAGTATGTCGAGACTGCAGCCCCTGGGTAAGACATGGGATACTATTTATCCCAGTATAACTTCATTAATTCCTGTGGAATAATATCTGACCACTGTCACAGACTAGATAATCTGTGTGTATCATCATCATCATCATTGTGTTTTTTATGTCTCACTTTCAATATTTATGTCCATAACACGCTAAGAATCTACGTTCTTCCAACAATCTTCTGCTACTCTGTCCTTCTCATACTTCTGACTTGGTTCATTCTTCCTTTCATATTCAATCCATTCTTCTCTGGAATGCGCTTTCTCTTGATAACAGAGGGGCAATTCCCGTAATTTTTAAGAACTTCGGAGCTTTGGGTTGTATAATTGAAAATAAAAATGTTATTAATTAACACTTCAAGACCTAGATTACCACTCGCCATCCGGTTGTCTGTCCGATTCAATTTTACGTAGAATTTCATTGTTGTTTTTAAATGTGGTAAGGTAAAAAAAAATGGGGCGCGCTGAAAAATAATGATATTCAAAGTGGGCGGTAGATGAAATAAGTTTGAGAACCTCTGATATCTTATAGCAACATTAAAAATATAAATAATTTAAATATAATTATATTATTTCGTGAGGGTGTTGTTAGGTATCATACTGAGAATATATTTAAGTGGAAACTTTAAGGAAAAAAAAAAATCGCCTCGTATTTTTTCAATGGGCCATGTTACCGGATTATAAAGCTCATCGCCCATTATAACGGCACACCGCTCCAGCGCAGTAACGCCTCGGCGGCACCGGCACCGGCTCGAAAAATCTAGTCGCCAACGTGCCGCAAGCAAGGCGACCGCTGCTCGCCAATGCGCCGCAAGCAAGGCGACCGCTACTCGCCAACGCGCCGTAATGACTCCTGTTGAAATATTTTAATGGATTTGGGGTAATTTAGGTACTAAAAATGTAAATTGTAGATATTAATTTAATTATAGTGTGCTATATTGGTCTGGTCTGGAGTTTAAACTTACATTCTAAAAAATACTTTTTTACCCGTGAGACTAATTAGAATGTAAACTCGTTTATCTCATTCGACGCAGTATCGATGAACCAGCCGATTGATACAGAATTGACAAATCGCGTTATTTAACAGAAAGGACAATGACAAGAATAGGCTCGAATCATGTAGCGTCCGACAGACTTTCTGTAATAATGATAATTCATAACAGAAAATAGTAACAATTATACAATTTATATAAAATCTGTAGAAGTACACCGCTGAAAACTCATTTTAAAAAGTTATTCAACTAATTGTCAATTTAACAACACATTTCATAGCTACAATTTCAAGAAGAAATGTTGCCAATACCAAAATAAAATAATATCGATACGAAATTGCATATGCAAATCGATTACAATAATATAAATATGAATAAAGATAAAGTCCTGCCCCTTTTGTGACGTTTTAACTGTCAAGTTAGCGTTAGCGTACAGGCAAGTGAAGGAACACGGGTGGGTTTTAGTCAGTAAGAGTCTGACACGCCCTTCCGCTCCGCCTAGAGCGGGAGAAGTCATTTGATGAAAAAACGTCATTTATCATTTTAGATTTTTTTTTATTATTTATCCTTGAATGTCGCATGATACCCCATAGGTGCATAAGAAAAAACGCACATAAGGTGGATAAGTATGAGATTTAACCCGTGTTCTTTTAATAATAAATACCGTTTAGTTATATTTATGAATAATATTATAAAGTGATGTAATAATTTTATTAAAAATAATCCGATGATCGATAATGTTTAGAATAGTTTATTCCTAATACCTTATAATGTTATTATAGTAGTGGCAACACTTGATGTAAAACAACTTGTGTTTTGTCTGTGGTCCTTGTCATTGTCAAAAAGTTTGACTTCACTTCATCGGCGTGTTGTTGTGTTTTTTTTTCATATATTCTAATCTAAGCATGTTTTATGTATATTTTTAATATAAAAACATTTATATACGATGATAATCTGCTAAAAGTCATTCATTTAATTAATCACTTAATAGTTTATTTCATGTTATCGTTAAAATCAGAAGTATTAAGTGGTCAACTTTAAAGCACTATAACATTTTTTGGTGTACTTCCAATATAAATATAATTATATTATCAAATTCTATAATTATTTTCCCTTTTTATGAAATATAGTTCATCTCTGTCGGTTCTGGCCGAGTCTTGTAGGAAACTTTGGCATTCTCCTTTGATAAAACTTGATTGCTCACGGGCTATCCTACGAAAGCTATTTTAAATATTTTTAGGTTTTATACAATCAAAAAGGGCAGAAATATGAATTAAATAATCGATATTGTGTAGTAGGTACCTAGATTTTAATTTCAGTGAATTTTAAAATATTAAGTAGATGAAATTACAAATCAGCCATCGCCCTCATAAACCACTTCAACAGCCCCCAATTTTTTCTGGGCCTGTTATCGCCACCCTCTAGGCCTCCAGCGCCCACAAGGGGGCGTTATGGCCCACTTTGAGAAACACTGGTATACAGGGTGTCAGGGACATCGACGCGAAGCCGGTTACCATGTGATCAGTACATGATTCTGAACCACCCTGCGTTGAAATTTTTCGTCGGTTATTAAAAAAAAAATCTGCTGTTTCATAGAAAAGTGCAATACCTACGCGATCAAAATGTAAGGAGCAGCCGTTTTAAAAAAAAAATTACCAACGAAAAATTTCAACGCACGGGGCTCAGAATCATGTACTGAATCCATGCTAACCGGCTTCGCGCCGATGTCCCTGCCACCCTGTATATTATAGTGAATATGTATGTATGTGTTACTTTGGTTTTTATTTATGTTTAGTGTGTTTTAGTTTAATGTGTGATTTCCTGTGCGAGTCTCAATAAATACTTTTTCTTTCCTTCTTTCTTTCATGTGTATTATAAGTTTATAGCCTACTTATTTACTTGTGTACCTAATTTATTTACAATTAATTATACATTGTTATCTATTTATTATTATCTCCTTAATACGTAGTCAATCAAAGTACCTGCCATCCTATCTCTTCACCACTCTTGCACGCGTAGCACGAGAACCATAGAAACGGGTTTTTTCGACGGAAGAATAGACAAAATGACAGATTGTGATTGTTTATCTGTTATTTTGTCTATTCTTCCGTCGTCAAAACCTGTAGAAAACCCGTTTCTATGGTTGTCGTGCTACGCGTGCTGGTTGACTAGTAGAGAATGCCTAAGGACCTCCACAAGCAAGTTAATGGGTAACACGGTACGGGGGTTAGTAGACTTTCGGGTTTCTGACTACCGTACCTAACATACCCAAGGACTGTCGAAGGTCTAACAATGACAGCCAGACCAACGGCTTTATGGGATTTCGCGCAATGGACGGCCACGACCACGATCGTGACCTGCAGTGCTATTCTGTAACCATCTCACCGTGAAAACTTAGGTGAAGTGAGCGTGGAGTGAGCTGTCATTCCACAGGGATTGACACTATTGACAGCTCACTTCACCCAAGTTTTCACGGTGAGATGTTTACAGAATAGCATAGCAGGTAACTATAGATTAGAAACCTATACGAATCGCGCACTTGGTCGCAACGGCCAACTAGCCGCACACCATACAATACGACTAGACGACCACGACCGTGACCAGTGGATCCATTCTGTAAACATCTCACCGTGAAGAGTGAGGTGAAGTGAGCATGGAGTGAGCTGTCCTTTGTGTCAATCCCTAGCTTTAGGTGCAATGACAGCTCACGTAAAGCTCACTTCACCCAAGTTATCACGGTGAGATGTTTACAGAATAGCACTACAGGTAACTATAGATTAAAAACCGATACGAATCGCGCACTTGGTCGCAACGGCCAACAAGCCGGCCACGATACAATACCACTAGGCGACCACGACTGGTCGGAGCCACGGTCGTCTAGTTCGCGAAATCCCATAAGGCGCCGCTTCACAGCAGCCCAGCCCACGGCTAAGTTATACGCTCGTGTAAGTACCTACTTAGTTTCGTTTTGAATGAAAATGTAGGCGGGATCATCCAATGCGACCCACGACCTTGAGGCACGAATGCATTGCTGGCAAACAAATGAACCGCGTAGCTGACGTACTGGTAGGGTGCTTTCCGAGCTATCCCTCCGTCTTATAATTTCATGGATGGTCACCCATCCACGATCCTGCCCCGGCAAGCGTAAACTTAACCTTCGTCCATGCGGCTGTTATAACAAGGTCACGTCCGAGGTAAACTGAAGTTCGAATTGACTAAATAGAATTGGAATTCCCTCTATTGTCGTCCAAACTCCCGCCTTGCCTGACGTGGGAAAGAATAACTGATCATATGATTCATAACATCACATCTGTTCTCGGAAGGGATAGACAAAAGTGGTGGTAGTAGCACAGTATAATTAAATAGCAGGATTATATCTTGGCAGTAACCTTGAAATAATTACCCACGGCCATTCGGTCAATAATAATGGACCCAGTATTGAGCCTTGAGGTACACCTAACTGAACTACCGGAAGATTTCACAACATTAACGTCTACACATTGGAAGCTATTATGCAAATAATAATTTATTACTTTGAGAGCTTCCTTTTGACAACCGTAATGACGTAGTTTACACTAAAGCGTGTAATGGTGCACGCATTCAAAGGCTTTAGAGAGATTAATCAAATCAATAGCATTTTGCGAGTTCTCCCATGCGTTAAATACGTGTTTCAGTAGAGCAACACATGCATCTGTAGTCGAACGACCTTTTGTAAAGCCATATGATTCATCAGTAAGTACCTGGGCGACCGAGCTCTGCTCGGGTGAAAATAGAGTAAACGAATTTTCCCAGATAAGTGACCTAGCTCGATTTTTTGCCCCCGTAAGTACATTGCAACTTTCATCGAAATCGTTAGAGCCGTTTTCGAGAACGTGATTACAAATATATATATATTCAAATATTGCTCATTTAATAGTATAGGATAGGATAAAGGTAACAAATGTAAATAAAGGTAACAAACAGACAGAACTTCACTTTCGCATTTATAATATTAAGTAGTATGGATTAGCTAATAATAGTTAGTAATGCTACCTTAGGTTATCAATAAAACAAACATTTTCATATTATGTATATTTTCAATTTCTCACATTTCATACAAACAAATTTGTTGCAGTCAACACGCTATTTTTTAAAACTTATCTATCTATACTACATCCTTATTAAAAAATTTAAATAAGTACCTATGAGAAATCTCTCTAATTTTCTTTAGTTTGTATCAAAACGGCTAAAACGACAAAGCGTAGTGGATACTCTACATCAGAAGACTCTCACAAATTAACTTATATAAGTAACTACAGTTACCGCTCACAGTCACAGTCGCCAATAAAAAAATAAACTGTTTTTGTATTTTCGAAGCCACTGCCTATAAAAATATAGAAGACTAGCTGCGCCCCGCGGTTTCACCTGCATGAGTCTCGATCCTGTAGTGACATCGGGATGAAAGTATACTATGTCCTAATCCAGGTAATTGTCTACCCATGTGCCAAATTTCATCCAAATCTGTTCCGCTGTTTTAGCGCGAAAGCGTAACAAACAAACAAACTCATTGGTAAAAATAACTTTGTAATTTTTTTGGCATCGGTAATAAATTGTTATTTGTCCAGATATCTGGGTTTGTGACCATAGCTATTGGGTACAGTCAACCGCACATCAGTGGAAACTCTTGCACTCCGAAAATCGCCCTTACTGCTATACCATAAAAGCGCTGTCAATGTCAAATTCTTGTCACTAATGTGCTGTTGATTGTAGCTTATTTTATGTACCTAAACGTAAGTTTAGGGCAATTAACATTAATTAGGTACTTAACTAGTCGACGTTTGTAGGTGTAGCAGCAAGAAATGACAATGTTTGGAGGAAGTTTAAGGATTTTTTATTACAGAAAAGAAATAACCGACTTAAAAAAAAAAACACTACAAAGTGGAAGTCGGTGGCAAAAACGAAAATTCAAAACCAAAGCCACCGCATCCGAAATTAAAGTTATTTGTCACTTTGTAATTTTTTTTTTGGAAGTCGGTTATGTTTTATTTATCACTTTTTAGTTGTGGTACCTATCTCACACAAATTCGAATACCGCTACCTGCTGTGTAAATAACAGTGACAGAAACTATAACATCATCCACATAGACTAAGTGGGAAAAATATGTATTACTGAAGCTAACTCAAAAAACACCCAAGGAAAGATAAAATGTATATGGGACCTCTGAAGTAAGACCTACCAAATAAAAAGATTCATAATTGGCGGAGTAAGCACGTAAAAAACATATAAAAAGAGAAAAAAGACTTGCAGTCGAAGTTGAGAACCTCCTCTTTTTTGGAGCCGGTTAGAAAAGATTCACAATTTATTAGGAGGTACCGCTGCGTTTGTATTGAATCTTTTGTTGGCCAAACCATTCGCTTGGTTAGCATTCCACTGACTAAAGCCACTAAGTAAAATTAAGTCGTTCCTGACGTGCACACCGCGTGTTACATCAAGGCTAAAATTTTATCAAAACAGGCTAAAATGTCACGCAGTTTACTTTCCCACCATACAAGGAAAACAACCTCAGGTACTCCAAGTCCAAAGTGCACACTGGTGTTTGCATGTATGCGTTATAAATAACAGTCCATCGATCTATGAACAATGTACATTTAAAATTGTATCCGTAAGGTTGTCAGCTCCATTGGTGGAAAATTGCCATGATTCAGTTCAAATGATTCAGAACCTTCGTCGGTACCCGGCAGATTCGTTTGATGCACAGACTTGGCAGTACGGAGTATCTTCATTAAAGAGAAATTAGGGTCTCCACTACAGTGGAGATTTGCAGAATTATCAATTTGACATGAAAAGCTTTGCCGATGCAGTGTCATGAGAGCAGTGTTTGGAATCGCATGTAGTAATGTACTTCTGTGTAGGACCACTCTGAAATTCACAAGGGCAACATCACATGGAAACGAAGTCTTGACTAATGGTAGGAACGTGTAGTAGCAAAGGTTAGTGTGATTCTTGTCGATAAGAAATATATCTAGGAGGTAGTCCAAGGTGTTGGCGAGATAAAATGCAGATAAACTAGGTAACTTTAATTCATCATACTGCTGATACCGATTAAAAGTTTTATCACCATCCCCGAAGTTTTCTAGCAATAAGAAATTTCTATGACACGTGTTTCTGCTATCTGCCAATCCTTCGTTAGTTCCTCGTTCATCGTTAAATAGGACTCGTCTGTCTAGCATAACCAGTATCTGACCTTCTTGTAGAGCTGTGACACCTTGAGCATGATCTGTAATAAAAGTTAGCCGATTTCTTCTGTCTTGTATATAAGCCATACTTGTAATCGGGTACATATTAGATTCAATACGTCTACTTATATTTAAAACTCGTGATGTGTATTGAAAACCATTGTTATCTGTAAAAATCTGTGGAGGATTACCATTTCCTATATCTGTCTGTATGGAAAGAAAAAGTTCTAATTCCCTGTTCTTCGGAGATATTTCATAATCTACTTTACTTTCAAAATAAATAGCACTTGACAAAGGGCTTTTTAGTAGATTGAATATTTTTGTTGTATGTTGTAATAGTTGACCGTAAACGCAAGTCAATTCCGTCGTTACTAGTCCCGATACTATAAACACTACTTTTTTCTTGGTTCCTAATCTATATCCCGACAAAATATCTAGTAACGGTTTGGTGACATTTGTGTTGAATAAAAACATTCCTGAATTAACATCAGAGACCCTGAATGCGCCGTAGTCAATAGAAACGCTTTTCTCGATGTTCGTTTCTTTCTCAATAACGGTTTTCATGAGGCCGGTAAATTCGTCGAATAAGAGACGGTGTTTATAACTTTCAAGTTGTATATCACCTGATTGTATTGGTTGAATTGGAAATGGAAATATTGAGCCGTTATTCACAACATCGTCAACATGACATGATAAACAATATATCGCAGCAGCGTTTTGCGAAGCGTCGTATGTTTCTTTGATTTTAAATAACTCAAGCGCCATAGGAGGTATCATTACTGCAAATATAATTTTGAAGAACTTCCTAGATAACTTGATCATATTTTCCGAACTATATTTCCACACAGGATTTATCTGAACTGTAACGTCTTTTTTCCTATGATCTAATATTCTAATGTTGGGATGTCTAGATATGAGTTCCACAACTTCAGTCCGCTCATGACTTAGGGAGTTGAAGATATAAACTTGATCTCCTGGAGAAACTGTTCTGAATAAAGAGATGAATTCACCATCTCTGTAGACATACTTTTGCAGGTATGGTACGTGTTGTTCGGGCTTTAGACTCAAGAAACTCGCTGCCAGTTCTTGTATATACCAGCAGTCTTTGACGGTTGTCAGAATCTCGTTATGAACATATTTCAAGACGTTAGCTGTAACTGTTCCGCTTACAACGTTGCGATCAACTAGACGCGCTGCTGTTTCCCTCGCTTTTATTAAGAGATCATAAATTTGAGAAATATTCGTGTTTCGAAAAATGTTATGATTTAAAGCAAAAGAAAATAATATCTCTGTCGTTCTTAGCGTTGATTGTAGACGCCGAAGTAAAATTTTTGTGAAAGGTCTGGATGTATAAAAACCAGTCCAATACGCGGGGCTTCCAGAGCTTATGTCAGCGAAATTAAGAAAATCACCTTTTAAACTATGTAAGTATTTATATTTGTGTTTTATGGTATTGAAATAATCTTTTACTGTTCCAAATTCTATTGTAGCTTTATAAATATCTTTGTTAGTTGTTACAAAATCAACAATTTTCTGATAATTGTTGTACTGGAAATCAAATTCAGATTGCATTTCATAATGATATGGACCACCTAAAGGTGCAATTATACTGTTGTGAGACGATATAGTTCCTGTTTTAGAATACTGTTCTAGAAGCAGCTCTGATTTTTCTTTTACATTATAAGCGCTGACATCAAGGTTTTTATGGTTTGTGGCGAAATTATATTCTGCAAAACAAAGAGGGCCATTTGGTCCGCATGCTTTAAATCCAGCAGAGTTGAATTGAAGGAAATGTGTTAAAACCGCGTGTCTTGGATACCGATCATTACCCATTCTGTTTAATGCTTCATTTAGATTTGTTGGATAAGATTTATCATCGTCCCAATTTTGTATCCAAATAAAGTCACTGTATTGATACTCTGCAAAAAATTGTTCCCAAGCGTAATGAACATTTGTGATAACCAGTTCATTTATATCTGATGCAGAGAGGAGGTAGGCCATTGTAGGGCTATGAGTAACGCTGCTAGTTAGCCAACCTACTTTTGGTGTATAATTTAGATGTTGTTTCAGCCACTGATGTCCTGAAAATGATTAGGCTTATTTCATCGAACTTTTTGTCTAAGAAATCTCGAAATGTTCTCAGAAAATAATAGGGGTAAATATGAAATTGCCGTTTTAACGAACTGGCCACTTTGAATCAAAATTAAACCTGCAATGGTGTGAGATTCCAAAGTGAAAGTATTTTCCCAAGATAGCTATATAATTCTAAATTTGAAAAATGTACAAATTGAAAATTACAGTTATACAGTAATTTTCGAATACGAGTTCCGACGTGGAACTAACGCAGCAGAAGCAGCTCGTAATATCAATGTTGTGTTTGGAGAAGATACGGCTAATGAATGCACCGTGCGTTTTTGGTTTAAATGCTTTCAAACTCAAACTGAAAGCATTTATTTCAAATAAACCATTTACAGGCACTGATATAAAAAAGAAAGAAATTTTGAATTGTCAAGGGGTCGGTCAGTAAGAAAGATGTAGCTAGTTGCCCATTCCAAAGCGTAGTAGGTTCCTATATAGAAGAACGGGCAAGAAACTCCACGGACACTCTTTTTCTCTTTTCGTAGTCAAAACTTCGACTTGAAGAATTAACCCCGAGGAAGACCAGCCACTTGGGTAAATAACGATGAATTGAATGCGATGGTGGAAGCCGATCCGTATCAAACTACCAAGGAATTAGTGGTATGGTTTGATGTTAGCATGACCCA
Source organism: Agrochola circellaris (assembly GCA_914767755.1). Taxonomy (NCBI): domain Eukaryota; kingdom Metazoa; phylum Arthropoda; class Insecta; order Lepidoptera; family Noctuidae; genus Agrochola; species Agrochola circellaris. The sequence goes on along the minus strand of OU611840.1, from coordinate 17,854,592 downwards.
CAATATTGACCCATTTCCATCAAATCGGTAAGATAAAGAAGCTTGAAAAATGGGTGCCCCATGATTTGACTGATCTGCAGAGAGAAGTGCGCGTTGAAGCAAGGCAAGCTTCAACGCGCACTTCTCTCTGCAGATCACCCTGTTGAACCGGTACAGAAATAAAGGGAGTTAGCGGCGAATTGTGACGTGTGATGAAAAGTGGGTTCTTTACGACAATCGCAAGCGAACAACCCTTTGGCTGCCTCTTGGTCAAACGCCGCAACAGTGCTCTTCCCGGGATGCAATTTAAAATGCCTTCACACAGTTTGTTGAGGGCCTGGGCCCTCAGAGTTCTACCGCAAAGGCATAAATGATCTTCCCATGAGATGGCAAAAAGTTTAGACAATGATAGTAAATACTTTGATTAAATAAATATCCTTTAACATCGAAAAAAAATTGTGGTATAAAACGGCAATTTCATATTTAAACCCCTAATACAACTGGAGTCATTAATTTACCTTCTGTGAGTTGATGAACGAGTCCAAATACATGCGTTGTGGCTTCGTCTGATTCCACCCACCCTCCAGTGGTTATTTCAAGTCTACCAGATTTAAGTAACTTACGGAACGCCTAAATTACACAAATAAAAAATATTCATTTGAATATTTGCCTGTGCAGCAACTAAGATATTTAATTTATAATCCTTCTTACCGATCGATTTCTGTGTGTAGTTGTTTTCCACCAATAACTCAAATGTGAAACTTCATTCCAGGTAAATGTTAATTTATTGTAGAATTGCAATTTCTTCACGATGTTCGATAAAATTTTACTAACACTATCTTTGTGATATTGTTCGAATGTTCGTTTCCATATTGTATCCACGTGCGTACGGGGTACTAATATCACCTGTAAAATATTAAGGAAGTCTTCAAATTCGTTTTTTTTGTATTAATTGATACATTAGCTATATAAAAAGTGCAGTACCTTAAGAGGGGGCCATTTCGAATTCAACATCAAAGATTCGTAACGGCTATCAAAAATATGATTCCAAAAACGCTGCTTATTTATCCAGAAGGGCTGTAAAATTGACATAGATTAGCTGTGTAATATAGCTAGGTATCTAAAGTTTCTACTTTGTTTATACTTTCTGTAAATCTTACCTCTATATTTAATTGCGAAAATTTCTCTTGAGCGTCTATGTCGGCTGCTGCTACTTTAATTACTGAGCAAGTGAAAGGATCTGAAGTCAGATTATAGCTGAACATTGTACTATCCATGGGCAAACCTTCAATTAGAAAATCAGCCTTTTCGTTTTCAGGGACGATATCTATAATGCTATGAATTGTTTCTCTACGGACAGGCGAAGCTTCAGTCTGGATTTTTAATTTAGAATTTGGTATTAAAATACTTTTCACTTGTAAACTTTCCTTTTCTTTGGGTGTATCTCGAAAATCAGGAATGACTACAGTCTCCTTGCTACTTCCTCGTTGTTCAAAGCCTTGAACGTTTTGTGCATCGTGTTCTTCCATGGGTGGGAAAAATCGAGATGGTGTTGGTATTTGATAATAGTTTTTAATTGCCAATTTTATGTTGTTTGGGTTGCCTATGTTATTTGGTAATTCTTTATCTGTTTGCGAAGCCACATATATATTATAGTCTTTACTCGTATTTCTAAAAGTCATTCTAAGTTCATTTACCGTCTCTGGTTTAGAAATTTTCATATTCGAGTACGATGTTTTGCCTTTACTCGTCTCAATTGAAGCCAAGATGGTTGATAGCTTTGGCCTCTGTAGATTATGGAAAACTCTCTTTGTTTGAGAGATACCAGGGAAATTATATGATTCATCGTCACGTACGGAATGATGATTGGTGTCATTTATCCATTTTGGACCATTTATTTCACTGAACGGCCTTTGTACCATTTTCGATTGGTTACGAACGATTTTGCGCAAAGCTGGAAGGTAAAGTTTTGTTAAATTTGAAAAGATTTTTTTATATATGTACCTACTTTATCACTTTTGTCTTTTGTATATATTTATGATGAATTAACAAGTGTTAATGTTTCTTACTCTTCTCATAGCACACTATGGGCGTCGTCAGAAGGATTACAAGTAGGACGGCTGTACACGAGACGCGGAGTGCACTGGCCATCGCCGATTACCGACTAATTAGGCATCATGTGTGTTATTTCAAAAATATACTTCAATCCACTGTTTGGATACTTACAGTGTCATGTTATGTTCCGTATGGACTTCTTGTTTGCAAACATTGTTGCATTGAATATTACCGTTTCATGTTTTGACACAGGGCGAGGTTGACTTGATTCTTTGTGCATTGCACGTTATTGTTAGTGACTTTTTGATTACACAATTGTCATTAATGTCGGCATGGACACTTCGACAGACCTAGACATAATGATCCAACAAAACAGTTTAGTTCCTAGAACGCATTAAGTTCGACACACAGTAGGTAGTTGAGTTAATTAGTTCTATAGTTAGTTAATTATATCCTTACATAATCAGCCTATAATGTTCCCACTGCTGGGACACACACCTCCTCTCATCGAGAGGGAGTGGGCTGTAATATACCACGCAGGCCCAGTGCGGGTTGGTAGATGACACAAGTCTTACAATTTTTGGTTCTAGGATTTCCTCACGATATTTTGCGTCACCGTTTTGGGGGCAGTGAGAGACCACTGCTCCCAAAACGGTGAAGGAACGGTCTTTTCTCCTTTCTCCTGGGTATTATCCCGATTAATTATGGGGTCAGCCCTCCTAGTACTTTTGCGCCACACGGTATGGTTGTGTTGTCTCTTTGTTTCGGCAACTATCTGGGTTCGAACCCACGACCTAAAACTCTTCAGTCGGGGCCGTTAACACTCGGCTACCACTGCTCTACTGCCTCCTCTTCCTCTCTCTAATTCTATCCGTATGGAAGTGAAATATGTAGGTATTCCGTGTTGAAAGCAGGTACTGAATTACCCGAAAATTAAGGTACCTTTAAATTTCGGTATGACGTCACCGTTGATTACCACAATATTTCGATACCGTTCTTTTTTTCAGTAGCGGAATTTTGAGGTTGGAAATGCATACCGGTATATTTCGGTAGAAGTATCGATACCTTTATAAATGTATCGGTAGCAGTACCTAAACCTTCATAAATACACAAGTTCCCCGCGCACTCGCACCGCGCCGTCTCACATGTTTTTTGGTACCGAAATCGTGTAAAGGTTAAATAACGGCTTAGCCCAACCTTTATTTAAAAAGGTATCGATATAGCTCAACCCTTATTTTAAACCGGTACCGGTATATTTTTGAGGTACCTTAACCTTTAACCGTAACCGCTTTCAGTCCCTGGTTGAAAGATTGAATGAGTAATCTGGTATTTTCAAAGTAAGAAGAATGAAACAAATATTGGGGCTTCTGGTTAGAAATTAACGTACGTAAACGCGTTTGAGCGTTTTATGAAAATTCTACCCGGTAGAAATAAGAAATAGATGGCTAGTACTTATAGAAATCAGTCGATCCATTCTGTAGACATCTCACGGTGAGGTGAAGTGAGCATGGAGTGAGCTGTCCATAGTGTCAATCCCTAGCTTTAGGTGCAATGACAGCTCACACCAAGCGCACTTCACCCAAGGTGTCACGGTGAGATGTTTACAGAATAGCACGACTGATATCTATTTTTAATTAGAGACTTGGAATATTAGTAATAACTAATAAGATTATTTAGCACAAATATGTGTTTAAACATATTTGTTTTGTTTTGATCCTGAAGGGGAGAGAAAAGGAATGTTGATGCCAATACAAGATTATAGGCTTCTCAAAATGGTGGCTCTGCGGCAGAGCATGACACCATATTTTTAGTCTTTTACGAGAAAAATCTGAGTACGAGTACCTGAAATATGTAGAATAGTAGATGAATCAACTCATACGCGGATGGAAAGTAACTCGTTATGTAATCTGTGGTTTTAGTTTACATAATTTAAATAGGGATGTATGTAAGTAGGTTAGCACTCGGTGGGGCAGATACGCGAATTGAATATTGATGGTATCTCTACGGTCGAAGAATTTTAAATGAAATGGACTTGTATGAAGATTGTGGTATTCCTAATATTGTAAAGAGTTATTTTATGGTACACACAAGTATGTACCGAACTATATAGGTACCTACAATCTGATGTAGGTACACCTCTACTTAAGCGAGTATAGTTCTCGATGATTTTGTTTGGTATATTGGCGTGTGCTAGCTAACATATGGATAATAATTTAAATTAGGTTAATTATGTTGAATACTATTATATAGAATCATTCGTTTTGGGGGACTGTCTTAAGTAATTTTGACGTTCGAAAAGTGCTGATTCTCAGCGTAGTTTCAATAATGACTTTTGAATTTTGTTTTTTTTTTATTTCGGGGTTTACACACGTGATTAGTAAGTAAGTAAACATGTATTAGTAAGTAAACATTTATTAGTAAGTAAGTAGACATTTATTAGTAAGTAAGTAAACATTTATTTATAAGTAAATAAACATTTAGGTATTTGCATAGATTGCAGGCACAGTATCTAAATAAGATGCGACAGTTAAAATATGGATAATCCTAGTACAATCTAGCTTATAATAGGCATGCAACATTATTATAAAATTCGTTAATTAATATAAATAAAGTGAAATGCAACGATGACATAGTTACATTATTTTTGAGGTATTATAGTTCAACAATAGTCAGCATGGAATATTCATATAATAAAAATTGATTAAAATGTCTCCAATAGGTAAATAGGAATAAAATAAGCTTAATCGAAACAATGTCATCATTAGGAATGTAAAATTAAATTACATTAGGTACATATATTATTCAGTAGGTAAATAAGTCAGTGTCATTTAGAAAGTCATTCACAGATTAATAGCATTTTACAATGCTGTTTCTTTTAAGGTTTTGAATTGTGTAATTTTTTATTATGTTAGGTATTTTATTATATATTATGGGGCACATAGGTACTAATAACACTTTTTTTTTGTAACGTAGTATTACAACTATCAACATGTAGGAGATATACAACAGTTATAATCTTTCTCTGTGGGTGGTGCACTAGCACTGAGGAAATCACTGAAGCATTGGTAGTCAAACGGTCTGAGCAGGTTGCGAGCGGGCGCAGTTGAATTCTTTCAGGAACTCGATTTCCGTAGCCTGTATGTGCAAAGGCGACAATATTTCCTTAAATGTTTACCATCGTTTTGGCGCCCTTACTGGATTATCGACCGGTAAAATTTGTAAAAATGAGAAAATTTTCGAGTTCGCTCCGTTCGCTCTGGCAGCTTGGTAACTCCTAATCCTTATGTTTTTTCTAATTCTTATATCGCAAAATAAATTCTAACTTATCTTAGGCAGTCTGCTATAATTTTCTAGCTCGCTACGCTCGCTCTTGCATTCCAGAATCTAGATTGTTTTAATTGGTGTTAAGCTTTCTGCACAAGTCAATCGAAAATCGGACCGCACATCAAATTAATGATGACTCGAAGAGTAAAATTCTAATTCTAATATGCTATAGCACGACTTATTTCAAACCCTATCCAGCAGTACTATTCTGTAACCATCTCACCGTGAAAACTTAGGTGAAGTGAGCGTGGAGTGAGCTGTCATTCCACGTAATGCTAGAGATTGACACTATTGACAGCTCACTTCACCTAAGTCTTCACGGTGAGTTTTTTATTTACAGAATACGTCGGCTGTTGTAGCTTAATTAAAATAAATACGACATGTCCATAAGCATTTAAAAAAATAATAAGGCTTGATAGAGAAACATAAAAGCTTATAGGATTGGAGGGAGGCGGCAGACGGTAGTTTTTGCCACGCCTCGAAAAAATTCTCGATCCGGGGCTGTTTGAGGGACGAAGAGAACAGACAAAAGAGAAGAGATGACACAGGAACGCAACCAGTGTACCCGCACGCAATCAGTGTGTAGGTAGAACTTTATTAATATAGAAGAAAAAAAATCAGAACATCACGATGCGATATTTCATGTGTCGTCAGTTTTGTAAATAAATCTTGAAAGTAAATTTTCACATCTTTCACACACAAACTTCTATACAACATGTAAAGAAAACCTTGACCGATAAAAAAGGTGCACAAAGGTACTGCAATAAGATTACCAAAAAATTATAAAAAATCTTGCGGCCCTTTCAAACGCGGCAAACTAGGTTGTTCAAGTCTCAGATTTTAAAGGCGTGATGAAAATATCTTCATGTACAAATTAAAATTAAAATATAATTAAATTCCCTTTCATTTGATGTCACGGTACAGCTTGCAGGTCACAGAAATACGTATGTGTACCAAATTTTAACGTAATCGGTCCATTAGATTCGGAGCAAATTGGCTGTGACAGATGGACAGACAGACATACACAGACACACGAGTGATCCTATATGGGTTCCGTTTTTGCTTTTGAGGTACGGTACCCTAGAAAAGAAAACTCCTTCACTACAATAGTCTACCCAACATTTTGTAATTCTAAACGCATGCGCGACTGTGAAACATGAAGTTAGCGACCATTTGACTACCAACATACAACGGTAAAAATGGGCGGGTTGGTTTATTGATCGGCTATAACCCCAACGAGGGGTGAGACTGCCGGCTCGACACGAGTTCAACCACTGCCAAATATAAATACAGTTTAGTATTTTTCTATGAAGTGACAAAAAGAAATGGTAAGAGAAACATTGTATGTGAGTGTATTGTTGCGTTTTATTTATTTAAGATGTTTATTTTTATGCCATTTATTAACACTGATTTTATTGTGTTGTGTAGTTGTTGACATAAGATTAAATGCGAAATACTTGCGTTGCTTGTGCGTCCTCTTACTGCCTGCCTACACCCAAATAGTACCTATCTATAGGTATTTACTCGGTTTTATGAGTATTAATTAAGATAAATTAAATAAGAAATGTGTGTTATTTATACTAGATATATAAACCCTTTAATACATGCAATGTTGTTGATCAATGTACATGATACTTCGGTAAACACATAGCTAGCGGTAATCTCGGGTACTTATAATAGTGAGGACAGTTGTCGAGAACCTGTAATTACGAGTATATAAATGATATTCTTAGAAACCGCCCCATTGCGTGGAGCTAATTAATTTCATACAATATTACGTGTTCTCATATTAGACTATTCGAACTCTTGGCCATTTCATTTAATGAGAGAAATCTGATTTTTTAATGGGAATCTTTTTATTAATAAAAGTGTTTCTTATTGAATTTTACTTTTTGTTTTTACTTACCTACATCTAAACTTAAATATTTGTAAGTGGCCAGAAAGGCAAGATACCTACGATCGCTTTTTTTTAATGAAATATTTTTCTATAATTCTAAATGGATCTCGGTTGTAATCAATGTTATTTTCTCGTTTTCCAGGATCCGAATGTTATGACAACGTCTGGTCTGCTGGAATGGGAGTTTTCCTTACCATCAGATCAGATCATCTCCCACGGCTGGTACCACGGAGCACTCAGCAGGACAGCAGCCGAGAGCTTGCTCCAACAGGACCGGGAGTTCCTTGTGAGGGACTCATCTTCACAACCAGACAACTACGTGCTCAGCTGCCGATCCAATGGACAACACTTACATTTCGTCATACAACGGGTAAGATATCACAGCAGCTGCGTTCTCTTTTTAATTTGTAACTGTTTGACTAAATAATGCTTCATTTCAGATCATCGTCCATCCGGACACGGTGTATGAAAGACACCAATATCAGTTTGAGGATGAAGCCTACGATACAGTCGCCGATCTCATCACGTCCTACGTTGGATCTGGTAAACCTATATCAGCCGCATCTGGAGCCAGGATCCAATATCCAGCTAACCGAGTGACACCTCTGACGAATTATATTCAGAATGACGACATTAATCTTGTCATTTCACCAGTCGGAGACGGCTCCTACGGCAACCCATATAGCCTATATAGCCATTTTGCAGCAAAGCCAGGAATGCAACTTAGAGTGCCTTTCAAGAAACAACGATCTCACTCACTGACCCCTATCGACATGGGACAACATGTCACTCACGGCAAAAGCGCCAGCGCTGATGGAGTTATTCAGAGTCAAACACACATGCATGGGAAAAACTTCTGCAGCGAATCTAACTCCAGTTCGAGCACCTGGGATGCCAATCTTCCAACTAGTCCTCCAGCAAAGCCCGCCAGATACGATGGACCAAAAGCAGATGAAAGACGATTAGAACTCCAGCGACTCTACCAAGTTTCCGGATCAGATTCAGGCAACGGATCCGGAGATTCCACTCAAAGTTCTGCGCACAGTGATCCAAATAAATCAAGAATGGAATCCGATTATAATTTGGTGACACCGACCATAAAACAGCAATTTGATTACGAACTCACTGAAGCAAAACTTTTGCAGTCAGAAAATTTGGATTACGTGGTAGATTCAAGAATTAATCTAGAAAACTTTCAATCGCAAATTATACCGACTGGATTGTCAAAACCGCTTGAATCCGAAACGCTACACACGATCAAGCTATTATTACGTACGTCTGGGCCAAGGATTTTGGCGAATCACATGACGAAAGTAGATTTGTATTTCTTTTTTGACGATGCCATTCAAATTGAAGGTCTTGAGAAAACCGCATCTGGATTGGAACTCTTGTTTTTACCTCAAGGACGACCCCTGCGCTTAGATGTTATAGAAAGGTAGGAATAAATAAGCATGACTGATAGAAATACATTATTTTGAAGAGACGAGAATTTGTAATTTCAATTTTCAGGCTCGAGACATTTCGCCTGCTGATAGCGGTGACGATATTGACCTGCCAGACCGACAGGCAGCGAGCGGACACCATCAACGACTGGATCTTGTTAGCAGTTGAAACAAAGACTGCTTTGGGAAACCTGTACGGGTTTTCAGCCATTATGTTTGGGCTGTGTATGCCTCAGGTATAGAGCATGTAATTTTCGATAAAATATGAATAACTTATCCGACTTCTTAAGAGAAATGATTAAGTTTTTTCCGTATATTCGAAGGTGGAGTGCCTGGAGAATGCTTGGAACATTTTGAGAAGAGTTTACACGGACAACGCGTTTATGTTCGAGGCTAAATTGAGGCCTTGCTTTAAGAGTATGAATGAAGGCACCAATCCTCTGCCTCCGAACACAACGACGCCGTACATTCTGCCGCCAGTACTGTGCTTCCATTTATTTGGTGAGTACCAAAGCTCACATATTGGCAGCTGTATTCATGTTGCTTTTAAGCTTAACAGAAGGTACAAAACGTTTCATACAAAGGGATATGCAAGTCTATAAAATGATTATTTTGACGCCCTCACGTCCCGACCTTCTTTTTATTTGAAATGATTTTTACAGACGGCGAAGGCGGAGGTCTAATGCAGCCAGACGACACGTTCCCTGGTAGCCTGATGAACAGCCTGGAGTTTGACTTCAACGCGACGGCAGCCCATTTGGACGCGGCCCGGCATTTCCCCAATCAAATCGAAATGTTCAAAAGAAACGCTAGAACTGTAGTACAGGAGATGTCTTCCTTAGGACCAGTTTTAGACCCCACTCTCCTCGAACTCTTCAGAGCAGAGTTCCACATAAACTTCCTATGGGGAGAAAGGGGAGCTCTAACCACGCCGAATCAAAGATTCGCTCGACTTACGGATATTCTAACTGCAATGGCAAACAAGTTAGCCAGTCAACCGCCTGATACAGATGATAATGTTTAAGTCTATTTTTAGAACCTTTTACATATCACCTAAGTAATCGAAACGCCAATTTATAGAATTATATTTCTTGTTTGAAAATAGACGCGATGCTAATTATGTAGGTACCTGTGTATGATATTGCGAGTTATTCTAAGCAGTGGTACTGAAACGTGATCAGTCTACTTGTTACTGGTTTGTTTAAAATAATTTTCCTTGTCATTGTACACACCCGGTTTACGAATTTTTTGTAATAATGCGACCCTATGAGTATTTATTTCATAATAAGGTAAGTATGTAACTTGTGTGAGCTCTAGTCCTAGATGTTATAAAGATGCAAAGCGAGTAACTTTAGTCCTAATTTTATAAAGACGTGTGTACCCTTTTAATGATCTCAAATTAATTGTACCAATTACGATATTTGTTATACATTTGTAAAACGTGAAAATTATACCCAATATAAACCAAACATCAACAGCGTTTTATTTTGTGATATTATCAACGGAGGCAGCAGAAAACTATGCCCAATGACATAACATGAATATTTGAGCCGGCAATCCATTGCTGGAGATAGGTTGTCCCTTAGAATCGCCACAACTGCTGGTCCGAAGCAGCCTGCATCCAGCAGAATGCCGCGATAATCAAAAGCCGCGTTGGTTCACTTTCTGGTGGGCCTGGATATCCACGCTGAGCTTTTCGTTATCACAGATGAATACAGATGGCTCATTCAGAATTTTAGGTATGAAGCTACAAGTACGCGGCGGGCCCGTCTTGTCGAGCTAAATCAGCGAGTGTAACGTAGTCAAAAGATATAGGTAAAAGCATAGATAATACACTTAAATACGGTAAGAGTTCCGCGATAGAAAGAGAGGCAATTTCTTGGTGGATATAACTGTAGGTAATCAGCGCTGTGAGACCTGAATTACACTTTATTGTGTCGTAGCAAGAGCCGCCATTAAGATTGAATCGAACTAATAGGTCTAAAAAAATTTAAACTATTTTTTTTCATGTATTTTTTATTTGTATTAATCGAAGTAATCACCCATGCAATCAGTGCATCTTTGCCAACGCAGTGGCAGTTTATTGATGCCCTTCTTAAAGAAATCAGCTGGACGGGAGGCAACAAATTCTTCAAAGGCATTTTGTACCTACTGCCTCTCGGGTATTGAATTTTTTTCCCGCCAAGAAGTTATCCAAATTCTGGAAAAAGTAGTAATCTGTAGGCGCAAGGTCTGGTGAGTAGGGCGGATGACGGAGAGCTTCCAACCCCAGTTCTTGCAACTTGGAGACCGTCTGCTGTGCAGTATGAGGTCGCGCGTTGTCGTGCAGTAGCAGCGGACACGAGCGATTGACCAATGCTGGTTGGAGATGTGCCAGCTTCTCCATCATTGTGTTCAGTTCTTCACAGTACACATCTGCAGTAATGCTCACCCCGTTTGTTAAGAAGCTGTGATGAATCACACCGGCGCTAGACCACCAAACAGTGACCATCACTTTTCTAGGGGTAAGTTTTCGTTTAGGGCATTGTTTAGGTGCTGTACCAGGATCCAACCAACTTGCTGAGCGCTTGCGGTTATCAAACAGAATCCATTTTTCATCGCAGGTAACAATGCGGTTCAAAATTCCTTCATATGTGTGTCTGTTGAGCAGTGCAAGGCACGTCTCGACGCGTACTTTGCGCTGGCGATCATTGAGTTCGTGGGGCACCCATTTGTCAAGCTTTTTTACCTTGCCAATTTGACGCAAATGGACCAATATTGTTTTGACGCTAACGTCGAAAGCTGCTGCTAATTCAGCCGTAGATTGTGTATCATCAGCTTCCACAATCGCCTTTAATTCGTCATTGTCGACCAAATTTTTCCGTCTAGCCCCCTTTCACAACGCGCGATAAGGAACTTCGTTCCAAAAGGCGCGGTAAACAGATGTGGTCAACTGGTTATCGTGTGCACGGGATTTTGTTTTCAAAGTAGTTAGATATGCGTGATCTTGATGGCACTTTATCAAACAGCCGCAAACTATATCCTTTGCAGGTGAAATCATTGAAACAACACTTGAATAATAAACTAACTTTAATCATGAAAACATATAAAATATCAACTTAAGTTAGATACAAAATTATCTCATACATTTTTTTTAAAGTTGTATTTTCGATAAATTACAGTTCCTATAAAACCATTGGTTACCCGGATAAGAAAGAAGAAAAGTAAAGTTAAGAAGGAACCAGACAAATAAGAGTTTGTCCCACAAAAAAGGAGAAACTGACTGACATATCAGTACATAAACTACTGGGACTAGGAAGTTGAAAATAATGGATCCTTCTATAATGTAGGCAAACACTACGAAGGGGGTTTTGGAAATTTGGCCTTTAGGGGGTGAAATAAGTGGCTGTTAAAGGAATAAGTTTTTTCAACGAATTCCCCCTTTCGTTTGTTTATTCCTTGAGTTAATAAACTATAAACTTGTCACGAAAACATTCTTAAAAAATATTAAGGTTGTCATTATTAGTTTTTCAAACTACCCGAAAATATAGGGGGATTTTAGGGGATGTTAAAGTTTGTATGGAAGAATCTTAATCCGTGGTCCGATTAACTCGAACCTCGGTATTAATGCTTTTGACAGAAAGTAAAGCAATACGAGATTTTGGGTTTTCGAAAATCTACCACCGTGGGGGAAAAATAGATAATAAGTTTTTAGGGTAGGATTACACTCCGTGGCTTGATTAACAAAAAAGTTGGTATACATTATCTAAAAACTAAATGATGAACATATACGAAGATTTTTCAATAATCCACCCCGTCCCATCAAAAGGAAAAACACAGTTTCCTATAAACTGTGGGGGATACATAACATGAAAAAATATTTTTCCTTTCATCAATAATCTTGAAAATTGACCCGAATACTTCTCTATAGAAATAAGATCGTAATCATTCGATCAATTTTTTAATTATTTTTTTCAATGGGGTGAAACGAAATCTACGCGGACGAAGTCACGGGCGAAGTCAATCTGCCTATTATTTTCCTTTCCTGTCAGATACTAGTAAAGAAGGCAGGCACATGTTTCAAACTTAAATACACTTATTATTATATTATAATATAAATTAAATTCAGTAATAGCAAGCTTACTTCATATTAAATGTATTCCGTGACTTATAAAATATCGTCAAGTGAATAGGATGGATGCATGATTCCTATGTATTCTAAGTCTGAGACAATCTTAATATTAAACGCCATTCAAACCAGCATTACAATGCTGGTAATGGAATCATTTCATGTCAATAAAAATTACACCACCGTTTATCAGGTGCAAGTCTCTGATTCTTCAAGCAGGCACATAATAATATAAGCTTGCGGTTAAATTTATCAAACTATGCCCAATATTCTGCGTTACTTCATAAGCAAGTCTTATAAAACCCCAGCATAAGCACTCATATTTAGCATCAGTCCGTACACAATACATTTAAGTCTGTACAAAACGTGATGACCAAAGAATAGTTTTTAATCACCAGCAGGTTTAGACGTCACACTATCGTTAATATTATTTATAAAATACAAAACAAAAATATATTTTTTAAACAATCTAAAATAAAATTTTGAAACAATCTAAAATAAAATTTTGCAACGATCTAAAACCTGGTTGTTTGCAAATTTTGAAATGATCTAATATTAACATTTCATCATGATAATGGTCGTTTAATTTTTTTTAAATGATCTAAAATTAACATGCCATAATAATGGTTGTTTTTATTGACTACAGTCAAAATGTATTTATATGAAATTTGTGTCTTAATTAAGTTAAAGGTCGTCAATATGTTTGACGACAGGTCTATAGTCTGTCTGGGGCTTAATAGCGCACTCGAGGTCCATCAGAACTTGAGAGACTTGGCGAAGAGCGCCATAGTGGCCTGAGTCTTGTCGCCGTTGAAGCGCCGCAGCTCCACGATAGCCTGAAACGAAACCGAGTAAATTGGGTAAACGTTCCACTAGTCGCACTACTTCTTCGATAGATTAATAAAGGGAAATTAGGGGTGTTAACTTTGAAACAAGTTTTGCTGTGGTTTCAATCGAATCTTAAGGGAATTATTTCATGTACCCGGTTATATTCATTCAGGATCCATCTGAGTGCCTATCATCCAAAACTCTTCAGCTGTTTATGCGTGATTGGGTTACAAACATCTTCGAATACTTCCACATCTACCTCCTTACTAATAAACGTTGTATAGCGTCTGTATAGTTACACAATGCTTTGTCTTCATCATTCGAAAGTGAAATGACTGTCGTCTGAAAGAGAGAAATCGCTGTGTAACTATTCACCTGATACGTTTATTAGTAAGGAAGCTATACTATTAGTAAGGAAGAGGCTCCCGCAGACGGGCGCGACGCGACTGTTGTACAACAATTTCTATGAAAACTTCTTGAAAATTGTTCTAGGTACCAGAATCGCGTCGCAACGTCGCGTCACGTCTTGTTTGTAGCCTTTACCTGTTCCCTAGTAAATCCAAGGGACATAATTTCTTCTACTTCCAGTTCGCCGAAGTTGTCATTCGGCATAATGGTCTGGCTAGGATCACCCAGAACTGTAAAGATATTAGAAAAAGTATTTTTTTAAAGTTTAATTTAAATAATACCGGCTGACTACATTGTCCGTTGGGGGGGGAGATAATTTTGCCCGATACCATTCTAATTCTGTGCCTGGATAAATAATGTGCTATCTACCTATGCTATACTTACCCATTCTCTGGTTATTGATTTGCATTGGCACTGATGTTGATTGGCCGCTAGTTGTCGGTCTAAGTAGGTTGCCGCCGGATTCTGTTCAATGTCAAATATGTTACATAATTGTCATAAACATCACCAACCCAGTTCTGTCCAAATGTGCTTATCAGTCGGTTATATGCTATACAATGCAGGACCACCGTACCCGGTCCACTTAGCCTAAACTCAATTTGAAGATGCAAACGTACAATCAAAGTATTGTGCTCTGACCTTCAATATGTCACTATTGTTGCATACCAAATTGAACCTCTTTGGTTATCTGGATGTTACAGGTTTGTTTACGGTACGGAAACGACGCGAATACAGAGGTCCTGTAGTTGTTGTGTCTATAATATAGCTATACAATAATTTGTAACTAATGGGAAATATACAAGATATATGAACACTCAAAAGATATAAAGCAGGCCAAGTCTACTAATTTAGAAAAGGTCTTTCCATTGTAAGTTTTTGAGAGATTTGCCACATAAAATCTGGCAAAAACTGACAACCAACCATTGGTAACTGAGACCATTGCAACGTTTGTAAATTAGCAGGCTTAAGACAAATCCAGAGAGTCACATTATTTTAGGTAAGTTCCCAAACAGCCTTCTAGTGTAAACACCCAACTAACAACGGCAATTTCTGCTGAAAAAAATCTTATTATAAAATTTAGAAATACAGAAACGCTAAATAATTGTCTGAAGATTTTGACAATATTATCAACTAAAATGTTGTTTCATTGAATGCCTGCTTTCAAATAAGTTTACTCAGAAGCCAAAAATTTTAAGCCAACATGTTAACAACCCAGTTTGCCATGACCTCTACTCTAATTACTCGAAAAAGTACAGTCAATGAAGTTATGACATAATAAAATTACGAATAACAACAACATACCGGAAATAAGTCAAACTTCCATAGCTTATTAACGCAGTTAAATTCTTCTACAAGGTGAACATTAACGAAATTATCAAAATAGTAAAATCCCCATGCATTGTCGAGTTGAGTCCCATAGTTTCATTCATTTCTCAACTTGGTTTCACTACCGTTTCCATTCACTGACCCAACTTTCCCGACAAAAATGCACGCGTCGTTACCGACAAGCTGTTAGCTACTCCGCACATGCAATCAACTACACAGAAACAAGGGATTAGTTTTACGATTTTTATTGTTTTATAAATATTATTACGTTACTATTTTTATTACGGTGCAAGAACAAATGACATCTCCACAACTGTTCATATTTAATCGTACTTGTTATTTCTTTTTGGCACGCCCACCTTGCTTTGACTTCTCCATTGCTTCTTTGACTTGTCGCTCTTCGTGGTCCCTCATAGACTGGTTGACAATTTCGTCTTCAGAGTAACCGGACAGCCGGGCGCATTCCGGCAGGTCTGACTCGGGCAAGAAAGGTGTCTCGGTGCCGGTCGTGCCGATGCGAAGAACGTTCCGTTTCAAATCTATGTTGCACTATGTAAAAAGTCGTAAATGTATAAGTGTAGCTGAGTTCCCACGGACAAAAATAATCTACTATCAACTAAGTAACAATTAAGTTCTTTGTTACCTGATGTCTTTTGAGCATGTCTAAACCAAGCAGCATGTCCATGGGCTGCTCCTCAAGCACGGAGAAAGATGTTGTGAGGAAGTCTTTTTCAATTCTCATCTGCACCATATGGATTCTGCCTATGATTCTCTGCACACCGACGCCTTTCGCGATGCCTGCCCATCTAGGGAAAAAGTAGGATGTATATCGCAATGTGTATTTATATAATGCTGGATAGCGTAAGCACAAAGTGACCTGCGTCTCAATGAGCTGGCTGTGTGGGAGTCAATGAAAACGTTGGACTTCGCTGGACAAACAAACGCATCCTTTATGTGATAACGCGAGCTCAAATGCTCTTTCTATCAGTTTTGAGAAGAGAAAAAAATATTTTTACTAATTGATTATTATTAATTCTACTCGCATATGTTTATGCCAATGATAGAGCAAGAGGGTCAAACACTAATTTGGTACGGGATGTTCATAGGTTAGGAGATATGTCTCCCCGTCACCAATATTTAAGGTTCAAGCTATGCCTTGCAAAAAGCATAATAAAAGATATGTTTTAGAAGTGCGGTTAATCAAGTTATTATTTTCAAAATGTGGATGTGTGGGTGCTTGCTATTATGAGAGCTCGGGGCTGATAGTGCTATATAATTATGATAACATAATATTTAAGTAAGTATGTGTTTTTGATTACAAAAGTAGCCAAGTATGAGTAGCTACATTATCAGTGTGAATAAACAAATGATTGAGTACTTAAATTAAATTAATAATTAGATAGTCTAGTTCGATCTATTAGTTTTTTTTTTTTTTTACTTTCAATTCTTAAAGGTATGGACTACTTTGCAAAATGTCGTGTTAATTAAGTAATGTTATGTTATGACACACAATAAAATTCTTCATGAGAATTATTTGGGGGATTACACATCATTGTGAAATATTGTGTAAGAATATCTTTTGTTGATCCTAAATAAATATTATTTCTATAAAACGAATCTGAAATATACGGTTTTTGCTCTTACGTATGCTAATTATAGAAAATTTAAAGAAATTTCGAGTTATTGTTCTGGTTGTAGGTATATGGGAAAAAAATACGTCGGGACACGGATGGGGAAGCAAAGAAGAATATAACATTTTTCTATAAGTAAGGTGACAGTAGAGATACTTCTACAAGGATTAGTTTTGCTAATGGGGGTAACAATAACATGTCTAGCAGACAAAAGGAGCAGTTGGTTGGCCATGTTCTTAAAATACATACGGTTAGGTCATGTATGTGTGAGGAATTAATTAACCGCTGAGGCAGGCCGAGAAAGTGTCGGAAAAACCAAAAGCCCCAGAAAGACAATAGAATGAACAGTGGAAAGAATACGAGAAAGTGGAAACCCCAGTAGTAGGACTTCGTAGGGTAGAGAGAAAATACATAATCTCCTTATCATTCTAAAATACCACAAAAAACGGCTACAGTAAGTTTACTTAGCTTTACAATCTTTTTGAATTATTGCTGTTTTTAGAAGTAAAAAATACAATTTTTAGGGTTCCGTAGTAAACGAGGAACCCTTATAGCCATGTCCGTCTGTCTGCCCGCGGCTTAGCTCAGACACAGTTAGTACTAGAAAGCTGTAATTTGGCATAATCCATATTAATCATATGACAAATTGGTAGATAAAATCAATAAAAATCTTTTGTTTTAGGTGTCTACCTATACGTACCTATGCGTAAAGTGGGGATGTTTTTAACATGCTTTTATTAGGTCGACCTGTATGTATGTAACTATGTAATCAAATCTAAGAAAACTAATTTAACCATCTTCTATCGATCGTAGCGTTATGAAAATTGGCAGTTGTATGTGATTTTGATGACACGCACTTGACCGGTATTATTTTTTTTGTTTCTGTAAAAAATTGCTGTCGTAGAGTTTTTTTACACGTGATATTAATCACTTTATGTACGTAACAGATGACGATGAGAGCTGATGTAGTTATGTGATATCAAAACAATGTTTCTGTTGTGGATGTGGAATGAGGATCCAAAACTGTCAGTGTCTATTATATTATTGACGAAAATCGACTTGGGTATAAGAAGTCCAATATAATACTATTGCTATAATGATGACTGCCTCGTTGGTCTTGTGATCGCAAGCACTACTGCTGAGCATGAGGTCCTGGGTTGGATTCCGGGGTCGGGCAAAGTGTTACTGGGGTTTTCCATCTAGAATTTCTCAGTAGCAGCCTGGAGTCTGGATTTGTGCCCGGTTGATGGCAATAGGCTCGCCCCCTATTACATCGGACTTCAACACGACGCGATGCTTGACATTAATTTTTTATCTTTGACTGTACATGCGGCATACAGCGTGCTAAAAAGTTGCAATATCAATAAAGTTTGACCACGGGGATAATTATTCCTTGTGGTCAAATCAGTTGGACAAAATAGTTTGACTACGGGGAAGGACCGTTTAAACGAGAAAATGTCTTTTATTTGTCTAAATGTAGGGAATTGAGTCAAGGCTATTGTAACATATATTTCTTAAAGTTAACTTCTTAGCATTTAGAGATAGCCATGTTATAAAACATACTCTTTTGTTAATGTTCCTGACTTCCTGCTATACTTATAATAATAATAAATAATAACCCCACCGCCGTATCTCTACGTTGACGTCGTGGTGGGGCTTGCGCGCTCCAAACTCTAGGTCTGTGCCGGTAGAGTTTTCTTTGCCGAGACAGATCCAGGGTGAGGGGCCAGACCAAAAGAGATACAATCCAAGCCAAGGTCGCACATGCCGAGGGCTGCATGGCTAGGAGAGAGCACTAGTCGTTAGTGTGCCAACTCTGGAAAATAGGGGAACTCCAGTTTTATTTACCCTTGCCACAGTGAACGCAGGGCTCTGCTGTGGTCGACTTTTTGTGTCCCTAGCTTCTCGTGGGAATAATCATGATAACAAGATCAAAAAAAAAACAACAAATTCAGGCAAATAAGCCCTCAGCAGATGATGAAACATCAACGGTTTCATCGTCATCCTCTCCGAGGTCCATCTTTTCATCAATCGTATCATCACCACCTTCATATTTATCACGCTCATTAAGATCATCATCATCGTCACCGATGTCAGTAGACGTTGTGTCGGAGGCTACTACTGCCATAAACCCTTCACCCGCTACTGTCACAACCAATACGCGTAAAAAATGGAATGAAGACATGAACCAATTCATTTGGCGTACGTATTTAATTATCACCAATTTAGAAACTGAAACAAATTCATATCTTACATCCTTGCACCAACAATTCATTAACAGATTCCCGGAAATGAACGTCTCGAAGCAAAGAGTGGGAGATCAACGAAGAGCAATAGTTCACAATAAATTACTTTCGGTCACGACACTTGATACAATTAGATTAGAAGTAAGCAGAAAGCTACAAACAGATACCACTAACTTAGATACACACACCCGGACACCGACGCAGTTAAATACAGATCAATGCAACACACATTTACAAGCAGAACCAAAACGTAGAATGCGGTGGTCAAACGAAATGAACGAAACTCTAATAAAATCCTATTTCATCGCTACGAAAATGGAAACAGATATGACTGTCTGGAGGAAAAAATTAAGAGAAATGTTCATTGATTTCTATCCACAATTGTTACATCTATCTGAGCAGAGAATATCCGACCAAAAAAGGGTTATTCTAAATAACAAAATTATATCAGATGAACGACTTCAAGACCTAAAAACGTATGCAGTGAATACAATTAACCAACCGAATCCTTATAGGCAATTAGAACATCATAATTTACTTATAGCTGCAGACAATACCCCAACACAAGCACCCACAAATAATAACACAGAAAGCGCACTCGGTAATAATCAAACACATACACAAGAAACCGAAGTAGGAAGCGAGCCCAATTTCTTGAATAACATTGACATTGGAGCCTTGACCACCACTATAAACACGGAACATAATACCACATACGTCGAAATAAGTCAGGAAATATGTCAAGAACTAGAGGAAACATTCTCACATACACTACAGCATTTCAGAAGCATTCATCCCACAAAAAGAAATTATATACCTAAACAAAATACATCAAAAAAATTAGCGCCATCCTTCCAAAATATGTCAATGCAGATACAGACTTCGAAACCCTGCAGACTGTAATATATAGTGCTGCTTGGACAGCTGCTAAAACAAATGGAAGTAAACTTTCTTATATTACCTCTGACAGTACGACTTACACCAATCAGAAAAATAAGAAGCCGAAATGGCAGAAACGATTAGAATTAAAAGTTAAAAATTTAAGAACTAAAATAGGAAGACTAACAGCTTACATGCAAGGAAACAGAGGCTGGAGGCTTGTTAGAGAGGTACACACAATACTAGAAAACTACAGAATACACTCAACTCATGAAGAACCGAACACACAACTCACACATTTCTTAGATACACTAAAACAGAAACTCACTCTTGTAAATAGTAGATTAAACAGGTATAATAATTGTACACTTCGCAAAATTCAAAATAATAAATTTAGGAACAAAGAAAAGCAGTTTTACCGAACGTTAAAAAATTCGACCACAAACCAAACCGCACCCAGTAATAACGAAAATAACACAAACCATAGTTTACCGCCGGTACAAGAACTTCAACAATTTTGGTCAGGAATTTGGGAGAGGCCAATATGTCATAATAATGAAGCTGAATGGGTTAAAACAGAGACGGGAAACCATTTGCACACTGAACAAATGGAGTTCGAACAAATTCCGATAGATACATTTCATGACGTCCTTCAAAAATTACACAATTGGAAAGCACCCGGTTCTGACTACATTCATAACTTTTGGTATAAAAAATTTACACACATTCACCCATTCTTGTATAATTACATCAACACTTTTATTAAAAATCCAACAACGATGCCTACATACATAGCAGAAGGAATTACGTATATGGTACCAAAAGACAGTAACGACAGCGCCAACCCAGCAAAGTACAGACCAATAACATGCCTACAAACAATATATAAAATAATAACATCATGCATCACTCAAATCATTTCTAAACACCTTGAATCAAATTCAATATTATCCGAAGAACAAAAAGGCTGTCGAAAATTTAGTCAGGGCTGCAAGGAGCAACTTACAATAGACGCGGTTATACTCAAACAGGTCCAGCGGAATAAGAAAGATCTATATACTATGTATATAGACTATAAAAAAGCGTACGATTCTATCCCACACACTTGGCTACTTGAAATTTTAAATATATATAAGATAAACCCTCAAATCATTGCCTTTTTAAATAACACAATTACACAATGGACAACACGTTTACACCTCACGACATCTACAGGTTTTGTTGAGACAGAACCCATCAAGATCCAACGAGGCATATTCCAAGGTGACTCGCTTAGCCCACTATGGTTCTGTCTTGCCTTAAACCCACTATCAAACAAATTAAATTCACTAATGCCAGGATATAATCTTAATTACAATGACACTATAGATGGCATACGGACGGACAGACACAACTGTAAAATTAACCATCTGCTCTACATGGATGACATTAAATTGTACGCTTCTTCACCAGAGGACTTAAATGAACTCGCAAATGCCACCGACAAATTTTCGAGCGATATAGGAATGGAATTTGGAATTGATAAGTGTAAGATCAATTCAGTCAGGGCAGGCCAAACATACGAACAATCATATATCACACAATCAGGTGAAACCATAGATTCCTTAGATGAAAATGGAACATACAAATACTTAGGATATATTCAAGCGAAGCAAATTAAACATAAGACAATAAAAAATAAACTTACACAACAATTTAAACATAGACTAAAATCCATTTTAAACACTCAATTGTACTCCAAAAATACTATTAAAGCAATAAATACCTATGCGATACCCGTCCTTACATATTCCTTTGGTATAATAAGCTGGACCAAAACGGAACTTAAAAGCCTACAACGAGTCATTAATACCAATTTGACTAAATATAGAAAACACCACCCTCGATCTTGCGTGCAGCGACTAACACTACCCAGGAAAGAAGGAGGACGAGGAATAATAGATATAACGAACCTACACAATAAACAAATCAGCACCCTTAGAAAATATTTTAATACAAAAAGCACAACATCTACCCTACACAAAGCAATAGTTTATAATGATCGAAAACTAACCCCGCTAAACATGTCTGATAAAACTACACAAATTAACGAGAAACAGACCGACAGACAGACTAAAATATCGGAATGGACCCAGAAGTCTCTCCATGGAAGACATCGCCACGACCTTTGCCAACCGAACGTCGACAAGGTAGCGTCGAACGAATGGCTCAGGCGCGGAGATTTATTCCCTGAGACGGAAGGGTTCATGACAGCAATTCAAGACCAAGTTATTGTAACCCGTAACTACCAAAAGCACATCATGCGAGTCCCCCTTTCAACAGACATTTGTAGACGATGTCATAGTTCTTCTGAAACTATTCAACACATTACTGGAGCATGTAAAGCAATAGTTCAGACTGACTATAAACACAGGCACGACCAAATAGCCAACATAATTCATCAAAAACTTGCCATTAAATATAAATTAATCACTACACCTCCAGTACCTTATTACAAATATACTCCAGAAACGGTTCTTGAAAACACAACACACAAGCTATACTTTGATCGAGCCATCCTCACAGACAGAACAACACATTACAATAGACCAGACATAACTTTATTAGATAAAATTAATAAAACCGCACAAATTATTGACATAGCAGTTCCAAACACACACAACCTACAAAACACTATAGCTGAAAAGCTGTCAAAATATACAGACCTAAAAATAGAAATAAGCCGAATGTGGCGACTAGGCAGCGTTACCATTATTCCTGTAGTACTTTCAACCACGGGTGTCATTCCCAAACAACTGCATCAATCTTTAAAAACACTAGACGTTGCTCCCTCCACCTACCAAACCCTACAGAAAGCTGCCATTCTGAACACTTGCAGAATTGTTCGAAAATTCATGCAGAACGACAATGACGCACAAATATCACACGCACAGACATCACTCACCACTGCAACACAAAATCAAAACATAATAGCACCACGCCATATATTATCACCAATTATCACTTAATTTCAGTAGAACTCTCAAGGGTAGCACTTGGCTTTGGCCCGTGTTACCTTAAAATACCGGCACAATGTCGAGATACAAAAATGTATACCAACAAATAAATAATAAATCTTTATTGGCATAAAAACACGTTACAGAAAAATGTGAGACCCTGGCTCCAGAGCTAGGTTAGAGTACCTGTATTTCAGGAGCCAGTGACTTCTTCCGTTTAGGTTACAAGCTTACTTATAACATAGCCGTTGTCAACAAATTCTTAAGATATCGGAAGAACCAACCGTTCCTTCTTCTAGAATCTACACACATAGTAAATAATTGAATAAGAACTTTAAAATCATTTGAAATTCTAACTTCTGAAGATGTCTGATTCATGCCTTAAGAGTTCATAATAACTCAGCTCATAGTCACTCCTTATCTCGCTCGTACGATACTGCTCGCGGACTGAGTGAGAGCAAGACTTAGCGTCGGTGAGAAGGGTCCAAGGCGCCAATAGTTTAGGTAATTTATTTTTAGGGCTAAAATAACGGGATTAAAAAAACATGTATCTGCTTTATAGTGAGTTCAGTTATTATGCAATAGTATTTTTTAAATAACAGCGGTTTATTGTTCGGTTTGGAGGTACTACTTTGGTTGTTTTTCTGTAGAGATTTTTTTTATGGAATCGTGTTTTCGTCAAACAAAACGTGCAGTACAATGTCGCGTAAATGACCGGTCATTGACAGCTGCCTGGCCTCCTGCCAGGTGTAGCTCCATTACAGTTTTTGCTAGAGACAGGGATAAACGTAAACGGTTGCTGGGCGCACTTTGTGCTGTAGAGGAAAGGTCGCAGGTAGCGTGTGTAGCCTCTCTGTACATAACCTAAGTCGGGCACCTTTTTTATGCCTATATAAGGCATCTCGCAGTAGACCTCTGAGGAGGTCGCAGCTGCTTAACCGGACTTTCCTGTGGCTGCCTTAAGCTACTAACTTAAAGCCTCAAGCCAGGGCAGTCGTGCACCGACTTGACAAACTATTAAATAATGTTTTTCTGCTCACAAATCAATAAACCAATCATTAGTCAATCTGACATAGTATACTGATCATGTAGTTACTTTCATATATTGTTTTAATGTAATCAAATTATTCAGACATCATAAAGTTTTAGGGAATTAATTCATCATGGCCGTCATCATAAACAACATCCGTAAATAGGAGTTTAAAGGACATCGCTCATTATAGCAGCACGGTTCCGACATGGCAAATAACTTGTCATTAAAGTTAGGATTTTAAGTCAAATGCATGAAAGTCTATTTTACGATGGCTATAAGGAAAAGTGGACGGCTCGCGGGCACCGAGCGGCCTGCGAGCCGTCACACGTCGCGCCGCAAGCACGCATCAAGCGAGGAGCCCTTGAAGTCCGCGCGGTGACTCCTCGCCGGCCGTGATGTGACGGCTCGGAATGTGAATGAACAACAAGCTGGCACGTCACCGGTGGCGTGTCGGGAGCGAGCGGTCGCCTTGCTTACGGCGCGTTGGCGACTAGCGGTCGCCTTGCTTACGGCGCGTCGGCGACTACATTTTTCGACGGGGCGTTACTGCGCTGGAGCGGTGCTGTTATAATGGGCGATGAGCTTACCTCTACAAAACATGTTCCGCACTAACTTATTGGACATAAACATGTGTTAATAACAAAAGCAAATATGTGGAACATCTGAAATCCTATCAAAATTTGCAATGCAGCTAAAAATTGTTGGTAATCTTTTCGCTTTGCTACTCATATAAAATGCCAAAAAAAAGGAACCAAAAGTCTGGCTATCATGGTAATTATCTAGTAAACACACTAAAGCAATGGCATAAAGGCTGTATTACACAGTTCAACCAAATTGATTCATTTTGATTGAAAGACCCATAATTTAAGGGTATTATGGCTTACATTAAATAACTCACTAAAGGTACAATTCCGTAGCCGAACGCGGGCGGCAACTGCAGACGACGTGTCGCCGCGACAGGACTGGTTTCTATGTATTCTTATGTATTTCTAAGAAGACGACGAGTCGCTAGCTACGGAAGGTATTTCCTAGAAATTCATAGAAACCAGTCCGGACGCGGCGACACGTCGCCTGCAGTTGCCGCCTGCGGTCAGCTACGGAATGGTACCTTTATATAGCACTAAAAGATAATTTTCGCGCGTGGCAAAATCGGTACTAAAGTAAAATTTCACAAAAACAATTGCAAAAATGTTTACCTCCTGTGGACGTCATTCGAGCACCAAAAGCTCCTTGTATATCATGTTAATTAACACGATTCTATATGATTGCTTCATTCAAATTGAAAGGCATAAATGAAACGAGATATATACCTGGTGTCCACCAGTCGCATGATGTTGCACCGCTCAGCGCACGCTGCTGACATGATTGTTGTCTGAGCACCAGAGTCGATAAATGCCTTCACCGGAAATCTAGAACAAACCAACAGTGTGCATAAATTACTCTCATCATCGACATGATTACCTTGATCATACACTGCAAGGTGCAAGGGATTTTCAGTTTCAAGGTCTTCTGTTCTTAGCAATAACACAAAGTTATTCGAATAAAGTAGGTTTGAATGCAACAAACGTGCTTTTTTTATTGACTACTTATTTTATTAACGAAGTTCCAAACGGAGGAGGTTATCAATTCGGATGTTTATATCTTTTTTTTTAACAGTGAACATGTACTTACTCATAACAGTCTACCACTAAAAATGAGACACAGAAGAATGTGAACAGAGCTACGATTACTACTGATCAATATGAAGCAAAGAAACACGAGTGTAAAAATGAGAACCTTACCCATTCACATGGCAATTGATGTACAGCATCACGACAGTGCCGAATGTTTCAGGGTTGTACTCCATGGCCGCCTCCATGTTGGCTTCTATGTTCTTCTGACGAATCTCCTCAGCAATCATACGCTGCGCTTCTGTATCAAATGGATCTGAATTCATCATCCTGAAATAAGTCTAGCTTTAAGTCATGTCTCCCTATTTACACCTATCTCACGAAACCAATTTGTAATGTTTTTCACCTTATACGCTGTTGCTGTCGTTCCGTTCTAGCTAAGATTTGTTCGCGAAGCACAGAAGCAAATGTATCTAAGAAACAAGATTTAAATTTTCAACATTAAGTTTTTGTTACGGTTAATATTATTTGTTAAAAATCATCAATAATTCCTTGTCATTATTAAGAGAACCAACTTTTATTATTAAAATTGGTTTTCTCAATATTAACTTTTAATATTATTCCAATCACCGTTATTATTAATTTCTGCATACCCTTTATAAATTCAATGAATTTGCTAAGAAAAGTTGAAAAAAATCCCTCAGTTTTCCTGTTTAATTTGGTTTAAATGCTGTTGTTAGTTGCCGAATCTACTTAAACATAACTTTGTGCTAACTTCAGAAGATGACTTTAGTTTTGCTGGACTGTTTAATATCACAAATATATTTGTTTATTCTAGGTTTTATTATTAAACTGATAAAAACCTTGAATCTATACTAAGTTAGACTTATTTCAGAGATTATCTTTATAATGGTTTACAAAAAAATCTAATATAATAATAAAGGAAAGCACTAGATAGTGTAAGTGTAAAAACAAAATGTATGATTTCAGCCTTTAAATAAACATTGCAGGAAATATTCCCCCAAACATAAAATACATATAAGCTATAATAATATCTTACAAAAATGACCAAATCACTAACCTACTGCAAATATGAAACCTATGCACAGGAAATTAAGAACATGCACTGAAACTAACTTTTGTTATAAAATATGTAGGTATATGTACTAGTAACTTCCATATTCTTAAAGTAAATATGTACGTACCTAAGTTTCCACTGAGAAGTGCATCAGCTAATCTTGGGTTATTTTGCTTTAGAAGAGCGAGTTGATCTGGATTAGCCAAGAACATTTCCCGGATGATACGTGGGTCCTCTTCAACCGGTGGGTTTCTAGCTGCCATTGAAGTGCTTGCACTGGCTGGTGGGACTCTGATGCCACTGAAGTCTAAACTGGCTAAGCCAGTTGGCAAAGCTGCAAGGATGATGAGGTTTATAATTTATTTAGAAAAAAGTAACTCAACCTCTAAATATAAAAAATATTTATTGACATTGACTGTCAATTTTTTTTTTAAATGACATTTTACATTAGCTCTCTTTGTTTATAACTTGGCTGCCACTGCTGCCAGTAATAAATTTGACGAAAATACGCTCTGTCATCAATGACAATAGCCATGACACTGCATATTTATAATGCACAGTCAAATGAAGTAAATTGTGATATCAACATGTACCTTGACTGGAATCAGTTTGGTTGAGATTGGAGGCTGACTGCATCATGTGGAGAAGCACGATGACGTCCCCGTCGTGAACACCGTGCTCTTTTAAAGATTTCTTATCGTCCAAAAGCGGCTTTCCATTGTAATTGAGGATGATATCTTTCGCAGGGAACCCGGATTCGATTTCACAAAATGCTTTAAAATTTTCCAACTCCAAATCTTCGGAGACGTCCAAGACGAAGATTTCATCGTTCAGAGTTGTAATAGTGACTTTCATTGTGAAATTTGGGTGATGCGGCTACTGCGAATGAACTGTGTTCACTGAGGTAAATACGTGTTGTTTAATTTAAACTCTGGGGATGACTGGCCAAAACATTTTAAATCTTGTATACGCCCCTTGAATACACTCGTTTTGTGTACACTAACACAAGCACAAATAACTAATACTCTTGGAAATGTTCCCTGCGCTAAATAAATAAAATTACAAAAGTAAGCTATTCACAAAGGTGGACTCGGTTGCTGCTAGGGTTGTATTTCGCTTTCGCTCGCTGGCTTCACCGTTCTCCTTGCTTGGCGCTTGGTTAACGGTATTTTTATTGTAACACCCATGGTTGTTAATTATATTTTTATTTGCTTTATTTACAATTTTAATTCTTTTTCGTAGTTAGTACTCGGGCATTTGACATATCACTATTTTTTTAATAATTACAAAAACGATCGGTTTTTCGAATCGATTCCGATGTCAAACTTAAATCGATTCGGTTTACTTTATCTGTAGCAGTTGGCACGCAGCGGACAACAACACTATTTTAAAGGTAGTCGAAGAGAAAACTCGGTGGAAATCAGTGGAAACGTCTCCTTTGTTACATTATATTTTTCTTTTTACGTAGGTAGTCGCGAATGCGGAGTGTTGGATTTGGTGGAGATTTACATTTTAGAAGCGGGGGTAATTCGTGATCCTTAAGTTAGAAGAGTGTTCTGGATTTTTTACTTTACAATGTGAAATTGACGACACATGACGTAGATTGGTGAGATATTTTTTGTTACTACTAGACTATTTATTTTGTTGTAAAAACTAACAAATACTGGTTTTAATGGATTGTATTCTTTGTACATTATAATTATATTTGTCATTGATTTTTTTTCATTAGCGATATCTTGTTCACAAAACAAAGCGAAGCAGTCAATGACGAAGTAAAATCATGTTTTTGTTATTGACTCATTTAGAGTATAATATCTCACGTTTTCTTAATGGTTTCTTCTGAGGCAATGCACTCACGAGTGTTTCATACGATTACTGATGCAGGGAAATAGTAATACCCGAAGCATTATTAAAAAAAATACAGTACATAACTAGGTAACTAATAGGAAACTAATGTAGGCAGGTAACATTATTTTCAAATTACCATTTTTATTTCCACAACAATGAAAATATTCTAATTCGAATTTCATTTCGGAAATTATGTAGGTACCTACGTAATTATTGTAAAAAAATATTAAATCAATGGAATGATTAATGAGAACCGGTATATATCAGTTGCATGCTATAACTAAAATTCTAACTTAATCTGCATGAGGATTCAATTTATCTGAAAATGAATTTCATTGGTTAATGTGAGTAAAAATCAAAGAGAAATTTCATAGAGAAGGACAAAGTTCCAGTGTTCTTTTAAGGTTCCTTCAGAAGTTTATGAAAGACTCATTTATCATTTTTCAAGTTCCTATATATAAAAAACAAGTGAATTCAAAATTATTATACCATATTGTTAGGTACATTCTGTTAGTCACTACCTAAAGTGATGTGGGTAGGTACAAAAAATTTGCAAAACTAGACATACCTACTTATAATACAATTACATTTTGTATGTTGAAACTTATATTTAATACAAGCGCAACTAAATTATTAAAATCTTGTCCTCAATCATGGTATTATACTATCAATATTATAAACTTAGTTGATAATTTAAAGTATCCTGTGGAGTGGGGGTAGACACTAGACTAAAATTAAATCTGAGTAAAATATGATATTTTTGTGTACCTACGGTACCTCCTTTGTTGAAATACTACGCAATAAATAAAAAAATACCCTCCATTTTGGTTCATCATAGTCTGGTAATAAATAGTAAACAATCAGAGAGTTGATGCTGTTATTATGAATTTGTTGTACAAATGTGCTGCATTCCGACTGCAACTAAACAACTCAGACCATCACAAAATTTAGGTTGAATTCAATTTCCAAAGAGTCTACACCCCTTCCAACCCCCACTTTCTAATCTCATGTCCCGAAAAACCTAATTACCAATATTCGTTGGCAGCCCTTAAGTAGGCAAGTGCACATTTCCATGTTCGGTATTGGTGGGGTTGAAACTACCCAAGGGATATTGTAAAATACTATATTTTTACAATATCTCGCCTAATAGAGTCAGCCCAGAATCTTTCCTATTGACTCCTACTGATAGGACTAGACGAGTAGAAGTGCGCAGGAAACGTAATTGCCCTGCAGTTGGGCACAATTTTATTTATTTATAGTCTTTTTTCAGAGTTACAGTTGTAAGTATTACAAAAACGATTAATCTCAGTTCTGAGTCTCTGTGTGCCCTTTGGCAGAGGGCTCCTCCAACCCCTTCCAATTCTCCCTGTTACTTGCCGGTCTAGTCCATCTCTTTCCCACCATCCTTACCATGTCTTCCTGCCATCTTTTCGAAGGGTTTTCCTTCCTTTCTCTACTATTCCATTTCCATTTCTCTTCTCCCCTGACACAATACACACTGATCTACTAATAATATGCGTACGGTGCTTAAAGAACAGTCGCTTGTTGCAATACGATCCGAATCTGTGTAGGGATAGGCGTCGAAAAGGCGAAGTATGCCAAACTCAACCTTCCAGTTCTTTGTTCACTCATGTAATTTGTTCTTCATTCTTGGCTCATATCCGTACAATAAGCTAAATAACATCCTCAAACTAAACATAAATGTAAAAATTCAGTGACTACATATTTGAAAACACTAGACGGAGGGTTCACTAGGAACACTAGGGAACGGAGAATTTGCTGA
Organism: Agrochola circellaris; assembly: GCA_914767755.1. Taxonomy (NCBI): domain Eukaryota; kingdom Metazoa; phylum Arthropoda; class Insecta; order Lepidoptera; family Noctuidae; genus Agrochola; species Agrochola circellaris. Next base: position 17,824,121 of record OU611840.1, on the reverse strand, counting down.
TCCGTCTCATATTCACCCCCACTGCTGCTTGTACATACATACCATCATCTATACTCGCACCGCACACTCAAGCAATCTCTCACACATTTTTTTACACTTCCTCTAGTTATTCACACACACTCTGGTATTTCCACAAACTCTTTTTGTTTTTTACATATTTTTTTGTATTTTAATTTATTTTATGTTTTTAATTCAACGGTAGTTAAGTATATATTCTAATTGTGGTCTAAATCACAGGCATCTAGCTGCGGTCCTGGACCCTGGGGACCTGTAACACAGGTTTATATTTAAACCTACTCCAGGCACCAGTCTCTCACAAAGTGAGGTCCTTGTTCGTGCATTACTGTCAAATACTATCATTAAGTACATAACATCTGTACATCCTTGACATTATAAAGATTTAGATATTATAATAGTATTTTGTTTTATAAAGTTATGTATTATATTTTGATCATTGGAAATTGAAAAGATACAATACTAATATTTGATATTGATAAGTAAGTAAATATTTGTCTACAGCGTTCTATACCTGTTCATAACTAACACTGATGCTACACAGACTCATTACATTTTTTTTTATTTTTTTTAACACTTATTGTCTCAGAAATGATAACAGCATTGCTGTCTAATGGACCATTGTACGTGGGCCATGGTGGTGGTTATTCCAACCAGCCCAACTCCCTCCAGAAGTTGATTAGGTACAGCATTGCTTCAATCTGTTTTCAGCCAATGCGTAACCAGATGCAGCGGAATACCAGTATTTTACATGGAATGATCTGGCCACAACAGTTACTGGGTAACACGATACCTCTGCAGTACTGCTTGTTTTGTACAAAATATAAATATAAAGCTCTCGATAGTTCTGTGCTACCCATGTCTTGACAAACTTTTTAGAATCATTGGTCAATCATTTTTACAATTATGAAGATAGTGTGTCTGCTTTTTAACTGTCTTCAAAAAGGAGGAGGTTCTCAATTCGACTATGTTTTTATTTTGCATGTTTGTTAAGAGATTACTCCGCCAATTATGAATTGATTTTGAATTATTTTTTCTTTGGTAGGTCATTCTTCAGAGGTGGTCCTAAATACATTTTATTAACTTTGCTTGGATAGTTTTTGAATTAGCATGAATAATACGTATTTTTCCCACTTAGTCTATGTGGATGATGTTATAATAATAAGTTTCTGTCACTGTTATTTACATAGTAGGTAGTGGTATTCGAATTTGTGTGGGGTACGTACCACAACAAAAAATAGAAAAATAAAAAAATATTTTGCAAAAAAATAAATAAACAATCCACTTCCAAAAAAACAATACAAAGTGACAAATAACTTTTTTCGGAAGTCGGTGGTATAAACTCAAAACCAAAGACACCGACTCCAAAATGAAATTGGTTATTTTTCACTTTGTAGTGTTTTTTTTAGAAGTCAGTTGTTTTTTGTCTAAATATTTTTTTATTTTAGTACCATGACCATCAAAATAAAGGGATTGAGGAGGGAATTCCAATAAAAGACTGAAAATAAAACTAAGAAGTTCAAAAGAAGCTCACTTTCCAAGCAGTCGGTGACATCAATCATCATATTATCTGAGATTGAACTAATAACTGCCACCAACTGCATCAGACTGCAATGTTTGAAGACTAAGGTTTTCAACGAGTGCGTCCTTTCCTTTATGACATACGGTGCCGAAACGTAGACAAGACTGACAGTCGGGCTGGTCCATAAATTCATGGTAGCTCAGCGCGCTGCTCGGAGTTTCTTTAAAGGATAAAATCAGAAATTAAGTTATATGGAAAACTACTGGAGATGCAAGAACCGGAGTTACTGACATAGCTTGCAGAGTAAGGAAGCTGAAGTGTACTGCCACTTCAGCTTGCTGGTTGGCAATGTTAGTCGAAGGATCGATGGTCGGTAGAACAGACGAATCCTGGAGTGGATCCGAGTATCGGCAAGCGTAGTGTGGCAGTCGGGTTTTTTGAATTTTTTTTTTAAATATTCGGTTTAAAAAAAAAGATTTCAAAGTATGTATGTTTAAAATACCTAATCTATTTTACATTATTATGTTGCTCTTCAACAACATATCACGAACTATTTCACAAATTGAACCACAGCCAAAGTTATGGGATCTGTTTAGCATCGCCTCTATTTTCAATACTTCGACACTATGTAAAACAAACAGTTGTTTAAGATTCGGAACTAGGTATATTATCGTACAAGAATGCATTCCATTGATATAAACCAGTCTCTAGAGATTTTCTGAAGTATGCTTGATATTGCTATTAGTTTCCTGTAAACTGGTAAGTAGCTTCTGCAATGTAGACCCTCGAACAACACTGATCTTGAAGACGTTCTTACAAGTTTTTTTGTCGGTACAATACACCTGTAAAAGTGACAGAGATAGCATGGCTTTTAACGGCGATTTTGAGAATTCAACGATCAAACTGATAATACCTACTTTTCTTACAGAACTCCACCACTTACTCCAGTCAATTATAATTATTTAGCTACTGGTGACTTAGCATGTCATCAGTGGGTCAGTTAATCCCTCAGGTGACGAGAAGCCCCCCAAACATGACGGTCAAATTTAACGGCCCCCACGTCGAGGGGTCTTTCTGTACCTCAATAGATTTCAACTATGAACCTATATTATGCATCCTATGCGCTATGTACATAGCATTCGGCATAGTTTACACATTGTTTGGTAAGTGATATAGCAATGTGACTTTTCTCTGATGGGATGAAATGGCGGAAAATTTCAAAAAGCAACTATATGACTCTTCACCAGTTCGTCTGATGGAAAGTCATAGTTGCGAAATCGAAATTAAGAGCAGGTTCATCTGGCATAAAGAATAAAAAAACAAAAAAGAAGATCTTCAAAATGCAGCTTTAATTTAAGCTTTAATTCGTTTATTTTTCTCTTAATTAATCCAATCAAATACCTAGTTCTAATGACACCGATACCTACACGATATTTAAATCATTAACTTTCGCGATATGATAAGCTACGCTGATATTATTATCACGAGCTTCTGCCCGCGACTTCGTCCACGTGAACGGCCCCCGATTCACCGCGTCGAATCCCATCGCCCACCCGCGCTGTTACTGTTTTTTCGCGAAGCGTTCTTTCTGACTTGTAGTATTATTGCTCGGCTCACAAGGGTCTTAGCGTGATTTTAATTAGCCTATAATCTTCTTCAATAATTAGACTATCAAATGCAAGAAGATTTTCAAATCCGGCTGTTAGTTCCAGAGATTAGCGCGTGCAAAGTTCAAAAAAAGAAAAAAACAAACTCTTCAGCTTTATTGTTAAGGTCTATTTATAACCTTGTTTCCAATTGATGTTATTTCCACATAAAATAAAAACCTTTTTTGGGAGTGTAAATAAAGTTGATTTTAGACTGACTACTGACTGTATTGTTGAAAAAGTCATAAAAAAATGAAATGAACCTTATCTGTAGACATTACGGTTGTTTTTCCTAAAACTCGTGTTTGTTTACATGTTTGGCAAATAAATTGCGAACGCAGATTAGTAAGTTGTTGCTATTCAAATATGTACATTATTAGGCCATTTGTATATTAAATCATATATTTACCGAAACTTGTATGGTTTTGTATTTAAAGTTATTAATTATAATTATAAACGGATCACCAAAATAATTCCAACAAACCATTTGCGAATACATAAATTTAAAAAAAAATACCATAAACTTTTAGAATTAATTATAACCGACAAAAACTTTTTTATACCCGATTAACTTGATTTGGCTATAAAGTAATCCATAATGTATTTATATCGTACATTAACTACTGAACTCGTAATTACCTGGTTGTATGAGTAGAAATTAAACGTAATGCAGTTCTTTACTAATGTGGAATTTTAAATGTACTTAGGTTATTCATATGTATAGTCGCCCTCGTAAGTCCTTAATCACCTTAAGGGGACTACAGGACCTTAACGCAAGTTTTATAATGCCTAAAACTATTAACCATTGCAGTAAACAAAATCAGAAAAATATATTATGATATTCTACAGATTCTTCTTCTTTGTATGCTAGTTGGATAGTGTGTTGAAAACATAATACAACTAATTTGATACAAAAATCACGAATATACCTCGAAAAATTTCTTTTAACGATTAAAAAGTAAAAACCATATTAATATGTATGCAATCATTCAGATTTTTATGTCAGTTTATTCTACAAGCAATATATTAACGAAATAGTGTTTTAAGTTTTTAGTCCAATCAATAGATTTTTTGTAAATAGATAATTGCTTCATATTTTGCAATAAATTAGCGGGTTTGTGTCATCGCGTTTCTCTTTCTATTCTATGCAGTCCGACAGTGAACGCGCTTTAGCTGTTGTCAGCCTCTTAAAGTTGAATGTCACTTGCACGTCATTAAACGACAAGAATAGAATAGAATACTCTTTATTATGTACACCATACAAATTACAGATATGAATGTAGAAAATGTATATAGAAAATTATATATACACAATGGGACCTTATCGATAAAACCGATATTTTAGAGACAACCTTTGGTATATCTTTCTGCCTTTGTACCAGTTAGATAATATCACCCTTAGTGAAGTTAAAATGTAGGTACTTGGGGGTTGTAGTCAAAAGTGATAAAGCAGTTACGAGTTCGACTATACCTAAATAATCTCAAAATAGCATCTGAATGCTTTTAAATTTTTTGTAATACCTTAAACGTACTCGAGATACTCAATTACAACAATAATACAAAGCACCGTTTTTGTGTGTTATGCACACCGTTAGTTACGTTCTAAAAACATCGCAACATAAAATAGGAAACGTACGCGCAGATAACTGACATCCCATTGTTATTTATGAGATGAATCTGCGCATAGTAGGTGTGCTAATATTGCTTCAATAGAATTTAATTGAATAATTTATTTGTGAAGCAGATAGTAAAACAAAAGATCTTCAAACAATTGGTGCTGCGCTATGTTTTGCCAAGAATGGAATACAATTGATTTATTATTAAAAACTATTGGACACGCTAACTTGTTTGTTACATACTGTTTACTCTTGTAAATCCTCCGGTAAAGGTGCATTGTGAGTTTTGAAATAGGAATTTAGTGAAAAACCGTTGGTATCTGCGAAAATGATACAAAGAGCAAAGTGAAAGTGGTCAGAAGAATCAACGATGACATCGCTCTTGTAGAAAACTAAAACTGAATTTAAAAATCTATTCATCCCGTAAAAGAAAAAAGCAGGTTGAAGTGTTATTGCTGAAATGAAGTAAAATATTTTTATTCTTGTAGTCTGTGTATTAATCAGAACAGTGTATTTCAGGCTATCGATGTTTCAAAGCTAGCATGTTCCTCACGGGCTTCAGTTTCGGCTCCGCCATCGTTTATCTAATTTGCCTCCAGGAATACCTGATGCCTCCGTACGGTAACGTTGGTAAGTAAATTTTCTTCTCACCTAACTTTGGCTGACAACTATACCCAAACATTCAGCAGTACCTGCAGTATGTATACTTATTTTTTATATCTATGGTATATTATCCAGTAATTCAACAGAAAGCTCGTCTACGAAGATCCGACCCTAGTAGAATATTCCCTGTGTAAAATATTTATCATTTCCAGGATGCGTTTAATAGCAAGTTTCCAGTATCTAATAACTTATTTAGTGATTTTGTATCGTACTAAGCGTGTCTGACGGTGCATTCACGTCGGACCGTATTAGGTACCTTTGTCTGTACATCTCTACTAAACTACTGTTTTAGGTGCATTGCACTAAACAGAGGGCTTTCTGTTTTTATAAAATCAATACACTTAGCTTAACGAGAAATCTGTTGGTGTCGCCTCGATTCGACATTTGGTAATGAAATGGATTTTTACTTTGTTTGTTTGATTGTAGTTGTGGCTTTGTGTGCCGGCCTTCTGTTCGGTCTCATCACTATGCTGATCCAGTACGTGGGGCTGTTCATGACGGGCTTCCACACCGGTGTGCTGCTCGCTATCGCCGGCCTGGCCATCTACGACCATTTCCTGGACGCCCGCCCGAGCACTGTGAGTATTTGCATATTCCCCACACTTGTATGTGTATTCCACCATGCTTTGTGCGTGATCATATCGTGACGATACTTATGTAGGTCGCAATCGCGGAGAATATCAATTCGACGTAGGTACCGAGTATCTTTTCGATACACGGATATTATCGTTGTTTCTGACATTGTCGTCAAATAGAACAGTTATTGCAAAATGATAAAACATTTCACATAGGATTCTGATAAAGGATAGGTACCTACTAATGATACTTGTTGTGGTAACATGTAATTATAATATTTATATTGTAGGTAATTTACTTAACTTTTTGACGAGTGACGTGGAAGGATGTCTTGACTATTTTGAGAATATTGGTTATTCGTCGTACGTAGCGCGTCATCGAACTCATCGATTCGTTGTAAAGTGATTCATTGTTATCTCGTGTCCGTAGGTGCGAACTCGGCTGTAGCTTGACTGACATACATTTTGTTGCTTTATGTAAAACTTTTTCTCCAAACGAAATTAGTCATACAGGACACCGGCCTGGGCCCTGCAACTCTCAATATTTGTTTTTAGGTCATGTATGATGAGTTGATGACACAGTTAGAAAATCGATCCTTCCAGAATTACAATAACTAGTTGGGAGCTCCTCCGAAGAATATCTGCATTGAACTATATTTCTTGCAAGCGAGCGGACTATTAAAATTAAATCCAATATCAAAGTTCTCCGAAACGAAAGAATATTGCTTCGTAATAGTACATAACATTTTTCCTAACTGGTAAAACGGATTTCTGTATGTGCCGCAGACGACTGCTCGGAACTAACGATGCTGCTTTGTTACTTTTGACTTTGAAGTGTCAACTTTACGCTTTCGGAACCACACGAACGCGTCTTGTGCTTTGAGTAAGACACGGTTTAATAGTCAAAGGTCTTATGAAACTATCCTCGGCCTCAGCGAGCGTATTGAGTAAGTAGGATTATTTATACTGTGCTAACACGCTGAGCTTCGTCCAAAATAACCTACTTCTTTGCGCATCGATGGCAATCTTGTTTAGATTGCCATGGTTTCGGCCCAGATTACGGCTTCGAGTTTGGCGCCGTCAGTTGGGTCCATCAGATCCTGCAACTTGCACACAACAGGACAGACAGGACACGATCTGAACAGCACCACATTTACACAACAGGGCCGAGTAATCTATGAATTTCCTGAACCTGAACAGGTTTTCCTTGCTTCAGCCAAACTTGGTGTGGAGTCTGCTTAAAGATTTCCAGGTAAGCCAAGGCAACTCGTACAGGCGGGAGATTTTCAGTAGGCAGATTTCTTTTTTGTGGCATACTTTTTAGAATGTTGTCGATTCGGAATAAGGCATTGAACAGGAAGGCATGTACCATAGGATTATTTATTTCAAGGGATTACGTTTAACAAGAGCTCGAAAACTTCTTCCATACTCAGCGCTAAATGTAGTACCTACTTACCTGGATTAGTTTCCGGGCCACCCACAATGTCGATTCAATCCTTAATAAATGTAACTGCTTCCAAAGGGGTGGAGATCTGGTGTCCTGAAATACAGGCCCTACGCCTAGCTTAGACACCAGTCTCCCACAGTATAAATAAAACTATTATGTATTGTCCTATGATGATCATTTAATTCATTTTCAAACATTCCTCTCCTAAACGTGAGAACAGGCTGAGTCCTCGGATAGTTTCATAATACGCGCCGCGTACGTGACGCGGTTTCATAGGTGTCGCAATGAAACTGCTTTTATTTCCTGAACGATACAGACTTTTGCGACAAAACGTGTCTCCCGGAAAATATCTATTCCCTATGAGTAAGCTGTTGCAATGTTCAATCTGCTCAAATAAATGTGACAAATGCATTTCTTTTTCTGCATAGCTGAGAAATAACTTCCTCAAACGTTTTGTCGTGCAGCTGACATATTTAATATTGAATGATAGGAACTGCTTCCCGGTGAATGTAATAGCCGTTAAATCGATAGGACGTGACGGATCTGTAGTTGCATCTAACAATATAATGTGAGTATGTGACCTCAATTGCATGCTCCGATGTGTTTTACTCGCAGACGTACAACGCACATCACCGCTAGCTATGCGCTCTCCATCTATTTACCTATTCTGGTTATCTGTGTACGTAATACAATCGTAGCCGGATCTCTTGTAAGTTCCGAACAAAACCTTCGATGAAAGTATAATGAGTAAAACCTCATAGAAAAGTTTCAAATGGGCCACCTGATTTTGGAAGTTGATACTTTCCCAGAAATAATATTAAGACGCAGATATATGCCAGTGACCTTGAGTGGTTAGCTTGCGTGCTCTGTACTGAGCTCACGCAACGCGTCGTACATCCAGCCAGTAATAGGACTCGCCCATCCAGGAGCGCTGTCCCAAATTTGACGCATTATTAATTTATTATACTTAAAACAAAATATATTGTTATAAAACACGTATACTAAAAGATCAATAATTAAATTATCTTTAAAATGGTGAAGGTTTCAGAAAAATACTCTTGATAGATTTGGCGTGATTCTCAGTTTTAATCCGCGTTACATAAAATTTTACAAATAAATTTCACTATATATTATAAACATAATCAAAAATATTCCTATATTAAGTTATTTAGAAAATGCTCTGATGTAACATATATTTTTTCCAAATCATTAACATTAATCGTTTAGACGTGATCTTCAGTATAAAATCTTTAAAAGACGGTTATCGTCGCCTTAAGTGGATGTAGACAAATTGATAGAAATCAATTAATGAACCATTAATAATTTTTGAAATAGGGTGGGTTTTTCGTAAAGTTAAGTTGAGAGATTCTGCAAGGATGAATAACACAACGGAAATGGACAGTATTCAAAATAGAGTCACAACGTGTATTATTGTGCCTTTTTATACTCATTTCAAAAGGCATATTATTAAATACATTTGTATAGTTACCATCAAAGAAGTTCATATCTAACCAGTTTCAAAACAAAATCCCGTGAACACGATGAGTGGTCATCGTGTTCACGGGAACTTCTTTGATGGTACCGACCGGATGGTATGGAAACTGGTACCGGCCCAGTTCTATAGCTGCCGAGCGCTACAAGCAAGAATAGTCCTTACGGTGGTTAGATATGAACTTCTTCGATGGTACCTACTACGTACGGCTGCCCAGTGACCACTATGGTCGATCAACGGTTCTCTTAACAACTACTCTTCACAAAATTCCGCTTGTCGTCTAGACTTGATTTCAATAGTCAGATTTAGTCTTTGAATCCGTTCAGGGGCTGATATTATTTCTTTGTTGGTGACCGTTTAGTTAGCAGAATAAAAAGTAAATAAAACTGTTACGGCATCGGCACATGAACGGCCATTGATATTGAAAATTTTAATGAAGATACACAACGGGTGTATGCAATAAGTTCCTTTTCAGTTAGACAAAACACTACAGAAGGCCAAGTTTTTGTAGGTAACTGTTGAAACCAGTTTCAGTAACTGAGAGTAGGATTAAATGATAAAATGATATAAAACTTGTTCTTTTTTGTAAGTCGTACAAATCCGTAACGGATTCTCCAATATTAAACACATGCCGATATAAATACGTTATTGATTCATATAAATATACACGTAATTACTGATTAGCGAATGTATTGTACCTGTAGTTTTTGTACAGAAACAATCGATTGGCAGTCACAATTGGGTATGCAGTTGCTTGTAGCAACAGTTTTTCATTGTAACTCTTTTGAACAAAAGCAATTTAAAGGGGATTATTAACATAACATTGTTGATAGCTACGATTGGAAATACAAACATGATCCAGTTTCGATAAAAAATAAAGCAGTAGGTAATGGTATAGTCGGCCCAAAAGTACCACTTTTGACAAAAACTCCCATTTAATTGAAACTCTTAAGGCTTGTGCAGACCAGCGCGACGCGACGGCGCGACGCGACTCGAATAATACAGTTTCTAAGAAAATTTCACGGTATAACAATAGCCGGTGTCGCGTCGCGCTGTCGCGTTGCCCTTGTCTGCACGAAGTTTTACTGTCACGGTAGAAAATATCTTAATGTCACATTGCACATTGGTATTAAAGCAAAAATAGACTGACGTTTTATGACGACCATTTGACATTGAACCTTAGGCGCGAGACATACACAAGTGGCGAGGGCGTGGCGAGGGTGTGGCGCGGGCGTTGCGCCGCCCGTTTCATATTTCATACAAAATGTATAGGAACGACGTGGCGTGGAACATACAACGCCCGCGCCGCACCGTCGCACTGTGGATCGAAAAAAAGCTCTCGAAGACTGCGAGTTCAATTTTAAAGTGTCGAATTTTTGCTTGAAATGGCTTCAAATAGCCAATATTATGCATAGGATACAATCTTGTAGGCAAACGGGCCCTTTTTTATGGCAAAAAATACTGAGCTAACCGCTTAAATCTCGGAACGGAGAGAATTGCCGTTATATCCTTGCACACCGTGATGTAACTATTTATTTATGATTTTTCGACATAAGTACTTGAATTTTCAGAGTAAAAGGGCGGGTTTAAAAAAAATCGCACTAAATCTAAATTGCCAAAAAAATATAAGTTGCCAAAAAAATATAAGTTGCCAAAAAAATATAAGTTGCCAATTTCGTCGCCCGGCAGTGAAAACCTCGTAAAGGAAAATTAATTGCTTTTCTTTTTATTTATTTGTTGTGTTGAAAACCTCGTAATGCATGCTTAGAGAACAAAATACAGACAGTGAGATGTAAGATGCTTCTAATGCCTTCTATCGTTGATAACGCGAACATCAGAGAACGTCAATGACGGCTATTCTTCAGACAGTTATTATCTTCCCTGTAAAATAACGTTTATTGCAATCACGAGGTTTTCACTGCCGGGCGACGATTTGCATATATTTATGCGTGGCTATTAGAAGCTATTTCAAGCAAAAACCGACACTTTAAAATGTATGCTCCAATGTCTCCGAGAGCCTTTTTTCGATCCACAGTGCGTCACCTCGCCCGCGCCTCGCCTCTGTATGTTCCGCACCACGTCGTTCCTATAATATTTTGTATGAAATATGAAACGGGCGGCACAACGCCAGCGCCACACCGTCGCCACGCCCGCGCCACTCGCCACTTGTGTATGTGCCACGCCTTAGGTTGGTTATAGCAGTTACACATTTCAAAGTCGTCATAAGTTTTTATTAAATATGACAAGTAAAGAAAAAATACACTTTATTTATTGTGTTATCTCAAGTCTAGACCTAGAATAGAATAATCAACGGGTACATGACACAAGAGGTGACTAAAGCATTACGACATGTGTATAAAAAGCAAGTGACCGTATCGCGCCACATCACTAATAATTACGATAATTATCCTGCAGAAAAGGCTTAGGTAGGTATATTCAACAGGCTGAAAAGGCTTTTAATCAATTTTACTAAGCTTGCAAGTAGGTTAAGCCCCTTGGATGGTCCGACCTATAAATATAATAATCTATTTTGATGCTGGTCTTTTGATGGAATTTAAATTGAAAAGTGAAAGTAGTATCTCAATCAGCCTATAATGTTCCCACTGCTGGGACACAGGCCTCCTCTCTGTGAGAGGAAGTGGGCCGTAATTCACCACGCGGGCCTAGTGCTTGTTGGTAGATGTCACATGTCTTCGAATTTTTGGTTCTCGGACATTTCCTCACTATGTTTTCTTCACCGTTTTGAGAGCAGTGGTGATGAAATAATTTACACAAAGTAAAACGCTTGTTCTGGGTTCGAACTTACGACCTACAACTCGTAAGTCGCGGCCGTCACCACTGAGCCACCACTGCTCTTAAAATAAAAAAATAGTAGTATAGAATTGATTAAATAATGATTATATATGAGAATTTGTATATTAATACGTGAAGCAAAAACTTTGAACCCTTTTTTACGAAAATTACGCGGACGGAGGAGTATGAAATTTGGCACAGTTAAAGTATATGGAGAAGGAGTGCAGAAAGCTAATCTTTTTATATAATATACATTAGAAATATTTTAAATTAATTTAAAAAATACATTACACACACTACCATGTTTTTGACACAAGATGGCTGCCTTAGAATCATGACATTTGAATGAATTATGGTCGAATTTCGACCTCTGGGCGACCACTAGTATTATTAATTAGGAGCACGTCACGCGTCAAGGCTCGTGCAGTCCAGCGCGACGCGACAGCGCGACGCGGCTCGAACAATACAATTTCTAAGAAAACTTCACGGTATAACAATAGCCGGTGTCGCGCCGCGCTGTCGCGTCGCGCTTGTCTGTATGTAGCTTCATTCAAACTTATACCCTACCTACTGTTTGTTCCAAAAATATCTGATGAAAATGGATACAAATGGATCATCAGACAACGTACCTGTGAATACCAATTTGTAGTGCCACTTACAAATTAAGTGCTTTGTGATTTTTTTCTTTTAATCATAATCTTTATTAAAATGTTTTACAATATTTAACACAAATTACTATTTACACTAGGTACTACATACAATAACAAACTATACAAATAAATACAAAAAACTTTGGTTTGATAATTTGAGTAATGAAACCCGAAATTCTAATTTTAAATAACCTCAAAGATGTTTTTTTCATTTGACAATTTATTGAGGTTAATTTTATAAGCTCAATTTTCTATGTATGATTTTGATTTTTCAATTACAATTTTATTTTACTGTCGAGATCGGTCAAGAGCAGGCCCAATGTATAAAGCTTTGTGCAGACTAGCGCGACGCGACACCGGTTATTGTTATACCGTCAAGTTTTCGAGAAATTGTATTGTTCGAGACGCGTCGCGCCGTCGCGTGGCGCTGGTCTGTACGAGCCTTAATAAATAAAAATATTCAAACAAAATTTGTTGGAAAAAGCGGTTAGATATAAAGTTGAAAGATGAATGTGTCACTAATTCCCTTTAGTGGGTGTTTGCGTAAGAATTTAACCTGAACAGGTGTTGTTTACACTTTCATCTAATACTCTGGAACAGACCATACACCTGGTATTACAAAACGTAAACACAAAGTAAAGTTAAAGTGCAAAGTAACAAGAAAATGCATTAAACACTAAATGGAATAAAAAAATCCTATACTTATAGTAAAATGGTCTAAAAGAGCAGTCATTCAGTCGGCCTCAGGTTTCCAAATGAAGCTATGCATAATTAGGATGAATAGAACCAGTCACGTACGTAACTTCGTATTCGTACGGTGCCTGCGGGCGGTGCCTGACCCCTAAAGACATTAGTTGTTAGTAACCAATATTCAATTACGTAAACTGTTTTGTTTACCTTTGAAGACTCGCATGTCATATTCAGACATATTATTATACAATGGATGATGTTGCCTACATTGTTAAGAACGGGATCCCAAAATGCAATGTAGTACACTCCGAAGAATTTTGAATATCGAAATTCAATTCTAAATGTAAAATTAATAAAAAATAAAAAAAGTATAATTCATTAAAAAAAATGTAAATTCAAAAAGGTGCTTCCTATTATTTAAAAGTTCCATCGTTACGTTATTAGTAGGTAAAAGAGTGTTTTTTTTTTTTCAAATTCCTTTCTCACATCGAAGGCGCATGTCATCTCAAAATGTTGGCAATGACTGACACAGTTGGAAAAAGTTGCAAGTAAATATAAACTATGCTAAACATAATGCTGGTTTGCGAGAATGCGACGGAACTAAAAATGATTAATTTTAGATAGTTTCTCTGTTCCCGATAAAATATCAACGATTTATGATCGTTTGGCATACAGAATTCTATTTGACAGAATTATGAATTACGTCGATATTCTCGCAATCCAGAGATTATATACTCGTTGACTGTACGGTTTGATTCTTTGTTGTTACGTTCTCAACAAGGTGGTTTAAAGTGGCCCGCTTATAGACAATTTAATTGTATATTATTCACGAGTGCGTCTTCGTAAGTGGCACATGAGTCGTTCAACTGGGCCGAGACAGGGTTTTTATTCAAGCCCTGAAAAAAGAAAATCCAGTATTTTACTTAGAAATCGTGGAGGTAAAAATAAAAGTCTGTTTTTACAAAAAAAAAAACAACGGAGTTACAAAAAGCCGAAACGAAGTGAGAACTATATTCGGAAATTGATGGACAAAAATCGAACGAAGGTAGACGTTTTTTGTGAAAATGTTTTTTTTTATTTGTTACACTTATGTAGGTAAGCTTCCACCGGTCCATGGTGGCAGACGCATTCAATTACAAGTCTTATTTAGTTATTGCGTCGACACGAGGACCACTGTTTATTTATCCCGGCCCTTGCATCTGTTGTTAGCCTTTTTCATTTACCTAGGAACTCGGGAACATTTTAATTTACAATCGGAAAAAACACTTACGGCCTTATACAAGCTTTATTAAACACGATCAATCACAATCTGAATAATTTTGAAGGATATTGCTAAACCATTGCATCATATGTTCGAAAAAAAATCTGCTCAATAATGTAAATAACGCAATGAATGTTGTTGAACTGTCAAAATGTAACAGATTGTGACACAGACTGCAATGCAAATATAAACCTGATGCGAATTCTATGAAAACTGTTTCCTTTAACAAGCTTTGCGAAAGAAAGAGGACAGATTGTTAAAAAAAAAAAAAAATTGTCAGATATACTTGCATTTTCTACTCTTAGCTTAATGACATTACAGTTCTGTTAATCTGTTAGATATATTTATATTTAAGATAAACGTGCTGGGTTAGCTCAACGCCTTACCTGTATTTGATCATGATCCGTTTCTTTGCATTCCGGATTCAACACACGGCAAACAATACCTATAGCAACGAGTATCAGCTTATTAGTGATTCGCTCGAATTTAATCGCTAGAGACGGGCGAATCGACACTTTTAAATAATGTAATGTTTTCTTGAGGCGATTCGCACGAAGTTAATTTTTTTCTAGGTGATTCGATTTCTGGAGTTGTCGATTCGCCTAAGTCTAAAGCCTCAAGGTGTCGACTCGCCCGTTTCGGGCGAATAACCAATAAGCCAGATTTTCTACGATTCTTCGAATTGTAAATAAAAAACCCTAATAGCAAAGAACTGACTCACCACTGTTTACGGCAAACAGGTACGACGCGACTCTAATAAAACAGTTTCTAAGAATGTTTCACGGTAGAACAATTAAGCGTCGTGCAGACCGGCGCGACGCGACAGCGCGACGCGACACTAACAAAACAATTTCTAAGAAAACTTTACGGTTTAATAATTACCGGTATCGCGTCGCGCGAAATGTCTCACTAGTCTGCATGAGCCTTTACCGGTGGCGCGTCGAGCCGTCGCATCGCGCCTGTGGGCGACAGCCTTTAATTTAATTGATGCTCTAGGTATCGTAACTAAAGACCCAGACATAAGTATTAGGTGGATTTCTACTACGTAATATGTTATGCACAGATATCAAAGAAGTTATTAGAAAGAAAAAATCTCGATCTGTACCGTAGAGCTGGGCCTTGATAAAGGTTTATCAAGTAATTCCAAGTGAAAGTAAAGCTAGCGATAGTGAAATCCAAATGATGATTAATTAATGAACACGTTTTAGCGACGCGAGTTGCCGGATACGCTAAAGCAGGCGAAAGTATTCAATGCTACAGCGGTTGCACTTAGAAGATTAACTAAACTCCAGTAAGTAGTTATGGAAACAAAATATAAAGCAAATGGATTAGACGCAACGCAATCAAGTAATGTATTCTAAATAGTAAATTGTACCCATGCAATCGGGACAAAGTAGAATTGAATGAAGGTATTCGGTATTTCAGTCCCCGCGGATCGATTGGTCAGCTAATCTTTCAATTTGATTGGCTTAACACCAATTAGGTACGTCAATTGCTCGTTGCAGCTAATTGTATGTCATCAGGATTGGTGGGGGTAGCAATCAAATGAAACTTAGCAATTCAAATTTCATGTCCCAGTCCAGTGGGTTGTTAATCGTAGTTAGTAACTGATCCAAATGAAGCGTCGTGCAGATCGGCGCGACGCGACCCCAACAAAACAATTTCTGAGAAAACTTCACGGTAGAACAATTACCGGTGTCGCGTCGCGCGACAAGTCGCGCTAGTCTGCACGAGCCTTGACGGAGATTACTGCACCGGCGCCGGAGACGTCGCTGCTGGCGACAACTTACACGAGGCTTTGAGGATGAAATACATAAAGACAGGACACCTGTGTATTTCACCCTCATGTCATATTTAAGGCTCCTGCAGCCAGGTGCGACGCGACTCTGGCGGAACAATTTCTATCGGTACCGGTGTTGCGCCGCCGCAACGTCGCGTCGCGCCTGTCTGCTCGCCTTTGTTGTAAAAAAGGGGATGGATCATACCTAATTATTACCAGAATATTGTTTTTTGTACTACGTCGTAGATGACCACAATAGTTGAATGCACTTGTTATCTGACAACTATGAAGATAGGTAATGCGGACACCAGCCCCTATTACCTAACTTCATAGTTGTCAGAACACAAAAAATATGTTATATTTATTGTTATAAAACTCTTTCTCTACTAAAATCGTGCATTGTTTTCTCATAAAACGGATGCAACAATGCATGCATGCGGAAATTGTAGCATTGAATCGTATACAATTTGGTAGCTACACACCACGGGACATGTAAAGCCACAACAAAAAAAAGTTACGAACCGATGTATCCATTTGTGTTACCCAGAAAACAAAACTTTTGAAAAGTCATTATAGTTCAGTGATTATTGTTGCATGCAGTGTGCGTCTATTGTTGGCTCAAAACAATAACATATGAATACCTACATTATATCATCATTGTATGCTTGCGCAGCGAATACTAACATGCTATTTTTAATGCGGATTTATAACCACAATATTTCGATAAGTCTGTTTATTAATTCTATTTAATGAACTTGAGTTTGTAGGATTACCAATTCCAAATGAAAACTAATTTAAATTAAGTGCGACGCATCTTTACGCTTCGTCAAGTATTATATTTCAATTGGTCTGGAAACTCGTGAAACGATATTATGATATTAATCACTTTGCTATGCAAGCATTTGTTATCAGTTTATGCGTAAGTATAGGTGCTGGTGTCCATATCCTATCTCGATTTCTGTAGTCTATCAAGCAACAGCTGTGTAAAAAGGGATTGTTCTATTTTTAGCCCCAGTTGTGGCGTACGGTTTTACCTCTGCCTCGCGAATGAAAAAGATTTTTTTTTTTTCAATTTTTGTTCCTGTTTCTCGGTATAATGTCTTGTGAGAATCCTTTTACTTAACTAATTACTTAATGGCGTTGCGTTGGATTTTAATGAGGTAACATCGATGTTTCGCTGGCGGGCTTAATTTAACACCTTGTTGTGCTTGCCTACCTCACACGTAACACACTTTGTGCATTGTTCGGAGCTCTTTTTTTATTCAACAACGCCAATGAAAGCCTGTTGAATGCGATGCGTTCAAATATTAAACGGATATAGAATATCATGTAGAATATTATCTATTAATGAATCTCATCTGAACCGTGCGTGATTGATCGGCCTGACATTAAAATGGCATGTTTAATGCCATCGCTCGCCATTACCAGTTCTAAAAATATCTGTTAAGGGCCCGTATAATGCCGATTTTTTGAGTTCCAATAATATTTTTTACAGTACTTATGTAGTAGAACAGTTTCTGTGAAAACATGCTTTTAATGCACGTCGATTGTCGGCTTAATGAGGAATTCAGTCCGTTAAAGTTTAAACTGACCTGATATTAGGTAAACGTAAAATGTTGCTAAGTATTATGCTGTGCTATGCTCATCATGCCAGTTCCCGCGAATGCTTAATTGGGTCAAATAAAGATTTAGTATACTGGCACTAATGGATTTATTCCGATGCGATTGAACCCTGAAGCGAATAATGTTTTTTTTTTTTTTTGCGATTCTTTTCTTTATTTGTAGCTCGATGCCGACATTCCTTCATGTTAAACAAATGTTTCTAATTAATATTTTTTCATCTGTTTCAGTACTGGCTCTGTGTAGTAGTGTTGCTCTGTTCAGGAATATTCTTCGCTGTCATCAACCTGTATTGGAAGAAAGGTAACGCCGCTATCTTATCTCTCAACAGATAACTTTGTGATACTGACACTTTATTATTATACTTATTTATTTTGTATATATAACTTGTGTTAGAAGGAAGTAATATGCAGGTTATGCTATCATTTCATAAAATGTGATCGTCATTTGCTATCTATGGAGAGGACGTACCTAGTGTACACTCGGCTACTCATCAAGCTATAATACATTTCCAGTTTATGCCGATCTCGCATTGTACGACGCGAAAACTGTTACCATGGACTCGGTACAAAATTCTGAACTTTTTTTTTTTCTCAGTAAAAAAAAATATCTGCTATTCCATACATGTTGACCGCGTAGGTATCACTATTCTACGAAACAGCATTTTTTTTTTTAAATAACTTGAAAAAAAATTACTTAGGGGATTCATCCATGGTATCAGTTTTCGTGTCGATGTCCTTGCGACCCTGTATATATATATATAAATGTAGTCCCAAACAGACCGCAATATGGTTCCCACATACTGGAGTGATCCACAAGATTTAATCTTTGGAATAAACTAATATACCTCCGTATTAATGAATGCTAACTTGCTAAGCTCTGAGAACTTAGGACTAAGTAAATGCTGAATTTAATTAGCTAACGTTTTGCAACGTGGCGTCGTCAGACCATGTTCTGTTTGGATAAATGAAAATGTTTTAAAGGTTTTTGAAGTTTTGTTTGGTGAAGATCGGCTGTTGAAGAAAAGTTCAGAGTTAATTCCTATCGTAAAGTTGAACTGACATATTATTGTCATAGTGTGCCATCGCTGACATTTTTTGCTTATGACCGTTCATCGAAAAAGTTGGCACCGTCGCAAATAGCTGTCAAATTTTATATTTACCTGTTTTGATTAATTTGGCAATACTGTATGGAAATAAGAAATATGGCTAACTAGTGAACTAGAATATTAATAATGAATTGCAATTATAACAACACTGAATTTGACGTTGTAACCGTTTTTGTAAAAAAAGGCATTTGGAAAGTTTCCAAATATTTTTTTACATCTAAAACTAAATATTTGGTGTAACGATATTAATTATTGCATTGCTTAATCAATATTTTAGTTCAATAGCTAGGCATATTTCTTATTTATTTTGTCAAATTATTAAAAACAGCGAAATATTTGACAGCTATTTGCGATATTGCCCACGAACATTTAAAAATTCTTATGTTTTTTTCGAATTGCGGCGGCGTTTTACGTTTTATTTAAACATAATTATTATAAATGGAAGTCGCTTTGCGTGTCTGTCTGTGTGACCGCGTTGTTCTTCTAAACTACGCAACCGATTTTGAAGCGGTTTTCACCATCATTTTGAGAATTTAATCATACATTTATAATAAAGTTACACATATTAAACAAATCTTCATGTTTGCATGTCGTAGAAACCGTGCGAAGCAGGGTCGGGTCGCTAGTGTTATTTTCAGCAAACCTATTGGGTTTAGATCCGTGCATACATTGATGGTAGCAAGTACCTACCTACACCATCAATAAATATATACGATACATATTATAAATTAAAGTCGCTTTTCGTGTGATCGCGTTGTTTTTCTAAACTGCACTACGGATTTAGATTTTTTTTCACCATTATTTTGAGAATTTATTACGAAAGGTTTATATGAATTAAAGTACAATAAAAAAACGAAATAATAAGGTAAGGGAGGGGGGGGGTAAGGTAAGGTATGATTAAGGTATACATTAAGTACCTAATATTGAACAACATAATATTAATAAAGAAATCTCAATGTTTTGTCAAGTCATAAAAACCGAGCGAAACAGGGGCGGGCGGGTCGCGAGTTTTAATATAAAGAAGGAACCTACAATGTTCTAATTGAACTTAACAATGTTCACTCTTCAAAATGCAGCGAATAATTTATTTGAAAAGTTTATAAATCCCTTGAACGTGGTAAACGTTCATGTAAAAGGGTTTGGAGATACGTGACCATCGCGGATGGTAGTGAATTAAGGCGCTTTTACCTGCATCCACACAGAGAATGACACACCTGAACTGTATAGTGCATCGTTAGGTATACGAACCTTAAGGCGAAAGCGTCAGGGTAGCTCGCGAAATTCATATTTTCTTACGTTTTTTGCAATTTGCAGGTCACTATCAGGTTGTATGTTGATCTATACAGGGTGGCAGGGACATCGACGCGAAGCCGGTTACCATGGATTCAGTACATGATTCTAAACCGCCCTGCGGTGAAAATTTTCGTCGGTTATTTAAAAAAAAATCTGCTGTTTCATAGAAAAGTGCAATACCTACGCGGTCAAATTGTATAGAACAGCTGATTTAAAAAAAAAATAACCTGCGAATAATTTCAACGCAGGGTTCAGAATCATGTACTGAATCCATGGTAACCGGCTTCCCTGACACCCTGTATATGATTGGCGGCCGTATCAAATGTTTATCTATAGAATAATAATCATAGAAATCATCAATACAACTCTCTTAAGTTCATGTAATCCTATTGAATGACTATTTCATGAAATCATGACATTTGAGGATTATGCTAACTTGAAAGAGTTGTATTGCTGATTCTAATGATTATTATTCGGTAAAGCCATATTTGTTACGGTCGCGAATCATATTTTAATCAACATACAACCTGACACTGACCTGTTAATTGCAAAAAAATACTAAATAATGTATTTACGGAAGTTTTGATAAACAATATTATTTACATTTTATGTCTGTGATGTTCTGAATTATACACAGATGAACAGACGACTTACCAAAACTAAACCATACATACAACTATGGCGAACCGCTCCTACTTGGCAGGGTTGCAAACTACGGACGTGGCGAGATATGGTCAAAATATCGAGATTTCTGTGCTACGTCTAAGTTAAATATGAATGTTATATTCCTCCTCTAAGTTAAATATGAATGTTATACACCTTCCGGTATAGATCCTCTAAATAATGATGAGATCCGCATCAAAATCCTTTGTGCAATTTTGAAGAAATAAGGACACACTAACAAGAATAGTTACTTGGTTTCATACTATATGTATAGTATCATCGCATTTTTTTTGCATCTACTACTGAATTAATGCACATTATGAAAGTAGTCTGTTCAGAATCTTTTATTGAATCTATTTCTGTCATTTTTAATATAGGTAATTTTTCATCCCAAAAATAATTTGAACTAGGTACTTAGGTTAATTACAGTAGGACTTCCGCTGTCAAGTCAAAACAAACCAAAGTGGACGAAGTGCTTGCTACGCTAGACCCATAACCATGTGCGATTGTGTGCGTGTATAGATTCGTAGTAACAACAATTTTCTCCCACGACCAGTATAACTAATTAAATAAATATACAATGTTTTATACATAAAAGTGAAAATTCAGTGTATCTATTATGATTATAACGTAATTTTCTGATTGGGGTGTTTTGTAGTGTGCGTTCATTCCGGGACATGTTATAAAGATGCAATAAATAGCGTCGTCACAAGTAACTTAAGGAAATCGTACTTAGCTCTAACTCAAATATTTGCGTCTACAGGCGGAGGCTAAAGGCTCGTGCAGACCAGCGCGACGCGACGGCGCTACGCGACTCGAACAATACAATTTCTAAGAAAACTTCACGGCATAACAATAACCGGTGTCGCATCGCGCTAGTCTGCACGAAGCTTTTCTTGCAACGTTTACTTGTAATGTATAAAGTTTTTGTAACAACTTAGTAGTTAGTGCAGCGAGCCGAGCCGCTCGATGCGAACGTCGGCTCCGCCACTCGTCTATCGGCTTTTTCATGAATTCCTTTGAAACGCGTTACAGTAGTCAGTGCAGCGAACATTGCGAGCGCATGTCAACCTCTACATCCTCCATTCTAAATAAATAATGGAGCACGCCTGAGTCAAGTGCTCGAAGCGAGCATTCGCCACGTTTAGTGTATCACCCTTTTGTAACAAGAAATGGACCGCGCTTGAGCCATGTGCTCGAAGCGAGCGTTCGCCGCGTCTTGTGTATTGCCGTTTTGTAACAGCTCGCCTCGAATGATACGTTACAAACAAAGTTTGCGCGTCAGTCTCCGCCTGCTTTACCTATATATTATCTCCATATCCACAAAGTGTTCCTCATGTTTCAGTTCTAACAATCTTCGGCACGAGTGTGTACGGCGGCGCTGTGATTGCGACGTCCCTCGACTATTTCTTCGAAAGAATGATGATGCTTAAATGGGTCAGTAGCTTTATATATATTCTGTGTTCGTTGCTGCTTTGTACTGTATGACATAGTTTAATTATAAGAAGCGTTCTTCAACAGGTCATAACCACCCATCGGTTCATCATCACCATTTCAGTCATAAGACGTTCACTAATGAATGTAGGCCACGTCAAAGCGTCGCTACATCGACTGGTCACCTTCTTGCAGCTAGCGGTTTTCTGCGAACTTCACGAGATCATCACTCCACCTTCTGGGAGTCCTACCAACGCTGCGCCTTCTGGTACGCAGTCGCCAATCCTCCAGAACCTTTCGGCCCCATCGGCCATCCGTTCCGCGAGCGATGTGCCCTGGCCACTGCCTCTTTAGTTTGGCAATTGCTATGGTTCTCCTTTGTAGCCATATATTTTTTTACAGACTCCATAAATCGTATTTTTGGCCTTCTCCTGCTCTTAAAGCCATCTCCATTCATATTCAAAACTTTCCTCACGACATCTTTCTCATTTCTCTGTATCACATGCCCATACCATGGCGACCACGTTTCAGTGCCGCGGGTAATCACTGGCAACACGCACTGGTCAGAGACTTTCGTCTTGACACTCTGCGGTATGTGAGAAGAGAAGATATTGCGCAGCCACCCGAACGCTGCCCAGCCGAGTTGAAATAGACGATTTAAAAAAAAACTAAGTTGGACATAACTGGATAGTTTGTTCTCAGTAAACATTATCGTCCAACTTCGAGAGTAGAGTTTCAGAACTTCATGGTCGTGAGTTTTACGTGGGCATTTAACATTGACTAGTCTCAAACATGGTTTTGTTTTCATTATAAAAGCTTGATACTGGGTAGAAATACTTAAACTATAGTTTGACCGGGACCGCTGTTCCGCGCCTTAGAAATGCGCGGGGAGGCGGGGGGAAACGTTGACTAATGAGCGGCGGGCGGGACCCCGCGCGTCGTGAGCATTGACGAAAGAGCGGTTTGCTTTGCCCCCCCGTCACGCCGCGCACATACCTTTATGGCTCCTACACACAATGCCGGCGGCATGGCCCGTGGGGGCACGTGCCTCCGGCTTTTGCGCCTCGGCAGGCCGGCGGCATTGTGTGTAGGAGCCATAAGGCACGGTACAGCGGTCTCGGTCAAACTATTGGTAAATAATGAAGATTGTAACGATTTATTATCTAAAACTGCCCTTTAAAAGTGGTGGAGAGAGTGGTTGTAGTTCGTAGGGGAAAGTACGAAATTCACGCGTAAAAGCAAACTGCGTTTCACTTAGTCTGACTTCTGCATCAGGTTTATTAATTACTTGCTTTAGCCCGCGACTTCGCCCGCATGGAAATCGGAAATTATCTCACGGGAACGTTCTACTGGAATAAAAATGCTCCTTAATGTATCCTATGTGTTATTGGAGGTTATAAACTATATGTGTGCCAAATTTCATCCAAATCCGTTCAGCCGTTTTTGCGTGATTGAGTAACAAACATCCAAACATATAAAATTTTACATCCTTTTTATTATTATTATAAATGCGAAATCAAGTTTGTTTGTTACGCTTTCACGCTTAAACGGCTCAGCGGATGTGGATGAAATTTGGCACATGGGTAGACCATGACCTGGAGAAAGACGGGATACATTTTATCCCGATTTTTCACACGAGATCGAGACTTATGCGGGTGAAACCGCGTGGTGCAGCTAGTTTATAATATTGTTTTATAACGAATTATTAAGAAATAAACATGATTAATTGTTCTTATGAATTGTAAAGGAGCATAATAGGTGCTATGGACATGCAGTAATTGTTTATAGTAACTATCAATTACTTTATTCCTGATTATTCAATGTAACTGAAAGTTTTTTAAAGTCTAGAGTAGTCTAGGCCTTTATACCAATCCATCACTATTTTGAGAATATACGGCGACTTTCTGGTTTTCTAATGACGGAGAGCCGTCGTGATTAGCGAAAAGAAAAAAGGACCTTTATTATTAATTAACCAGGGCTTCATTATACTCTGCAGTAAACAATTACGATGGCGATAAACTCGATCATTACATGAAAGAAAATTTGTTTATTCTGCACAAATAAGACACATATATGAAACATACATAAAATATATACGTAGCCAAAAGGCTCGTATTAAAAAAAAACCGGCTAAGTTCGTGTCGGACCACGCACAATGAAGGGTTTCGTAAATTTATCCCAAAAACAAACTTAACATTGTAGTTGACATTTTTTTATATCAATATACGTCACGTTCAATTCTTTAACTGAAAATGTAAGTTCGTAACCGAAAAACACGTTACAAATGAACGATTTTCAAACATTTTCCTTCACTTGTGCTGTGAGACCTTGTCAAATTTCATGATACTAGGTCAACCTAGAATTATTTACGAGTATTAAAATGTATCGGTTATATAGCCGTATTGTTTTATGGCGTTGACTTAGAAGCTTGATTTTTTTAGAGCTCGAAGGTACCGTATTTACCTCCTCGCGTTTTTGTAGAATAAAGACCTTGACAGACTGACAAGACAGAAAGACGGACAACGAAGTGATCCTTAAAGGGTTCCGTTTTTCCTTTTGAGAGGTACGGAACACTAAAAAAACAAAAAGATAAATTAAAAACTGAAATGGGACTTTTAACATTCACGACGCGACTAATAAAACTAATTTCAACTGGAAGAATTACCGGTGTCGCATCGCGCCGTCGCGTCGGGCCTGTTTTCATGAGCCTTTACCATAACTGGCGATGTATGGGTTTACTCACACTAGCCAAAACCTCCGGCAAAGTCGACGTGATGATAAGTTATGATGATCCTGTTTTGCAAGAAGTGCCTGTTATTGTTGCAAACTACTTTTATTTTGGTCAATTCTACAGTCGTACAATCAACAAATAAATGACGGAGTTATATTGCAATGTTCTAGTTGTGGGAGCGCGCGAAACTGGAGCCGGCAGTAGCACCACCCTGCCGACTGTCATGGCTGACCCTGGCAGCGTGGCCAGCTGCAGCTATAGTAGGCCTGACCGCTCAGTGCGCCCTAACGGCCACTGGGATCTACCACGAGCAGAGTGAGTACTAAGTGCCCAAAAAGACCCATCACATAGCCGCTATCTACGCATTCTGTACATCAAACTAGTAACATTGAGCAAAAGTCGCCTCTGTGGTCAAAAGCTTAGACCAGCTGTCTCAGACCCAGAGGTCCCAGGTTCGATTCTCAGTGGGGGCGAAATTTTCTACTCGGTTTGGTTGATGGCAGGGCTTTTTCCAAGTCCGCCTGGCTAGCTACCACCATCTTACGTCAGTCTGCCGCCATAACAACAATGTTGTTAGCATTGTTGTGTTTCGGCAGTTAGAGGTAAGATAGCCAGTTTGTCTGTGGTTGAAGATACCGGGTGAAGCCCGGTTCCAACTTCGGCCTGATCGTCACTTACCATCAGGTGAGATGCAGGCCGAGAATTCCCCGTTGGGGTTAAAAAAATAAAATAAAAGGAAATAAATAATGCTGCCAAAAGAGTTTCGTTGTTGGTGAGAAAAATTGCTGTATACGTCAGCGCACAATGCAACGCACGCAAAACATTTTATTTAATATGGGTGTGTGCAACGTTACAGGAGTTCTAGGGATATTTAAATTTATTTTCGTGTAAAAAACTAAAACAAAGTTGTCTTTCAAAATCTCTGCGACCAGAGAGTTCCCAGGCCATAGTCCAGTGAAAAAAATGCTCGCAATGACGGGGTGAAGTACTGAAGTGACTCTCGGCTTCGTTAACCCGAAAAAAAATTGCGCAACATTGTTTCTGCAACATGTTTATATTATGTTGCGGGAAACGATGTAAAAGTCATTAAAGTGATTCAGTAATACTAGGTATATTAACTAGGCTAGGGAACAAAATAGCTAAGTTCAGGAGACCAGCTCCTTAAAACGAGCGAAATCAAGAGGCGCACGCACGCATATATGTACCATCGAAGTAATTCATATCTATACACCGTAAGGGCTATTCACAACTATAACAGTCGGTCGATTCTGTAAAAAGATCAACGTGAAACTAAGGTGAAGTGAGCTGTCACTGTCACAAATCGACCGGCAGGATGCTAGGGATTAACACTATTGACAGCTCACTTCACCTAAGTTTCACGGTGATCTTTTTACAGAATCGATCGGCAGATGTGGTCATCGTGTTCACGGGATTTTGTTTTGAAACTGGTTAGATATGAACTTCTTTGATGGTACATGTCGGATCCTCTACTGTATAGGACCGTGATTAGACATACTGCATCACTCAGAGACGTCTAATAGTTACTTAGAAGGCTCCACAGTAAAAATTAAAAAATAGTGTCAGATATACCCACTGTTTATTGTTATAGAGTCAATTACCGGGACTTACTTAAATACTACAGAACTATTACTAACTTAAAAAGGAAATACTGAACAGTTCCTAGGCCACGTGTGTTGCGACCACGTTCTAACGATCACTCCATGGTCCATGTCGACTTATCACTCCGCACAACGCCAAACAAAGGCGTTTGTGTCTCGTTTTTAAGTGCACACTCATGATAACAGACTCGACATATCGTCAAAATACGCAACTTTTCAGGAGAGTAATAAAACCGTTTCATTTCTGTACAACACTGATACAAATTTGCCTTCCGAGGTGTTAGAACTTAAGTGACGATATATCGAGTCTGTGTGTTGTGTTTTGTGTGTGTCTTGCGAATGGCAAACGCGAGTGCGCGTGCATTCGCCGTACACACAGCTTCATTAACTAGGTTGCTGGAATAGCAAGAGACACGCAAGATCAAATCCGCTTCATTCTTCTTTTTGGCCACTATGCTAACAAAGACTTTGTTCTACAGGTATAAGCGCACAAAAGCGTCATTTGAAAGCCCAACAGACTCGACCGATCACACGCGAGCAACGTACCGAGATGAAACAACGCAAGTACAGGTACCTGTACCAGGTCCGTACTGCCCATGGGGATGTCATCTCTCAGGTATGAAATCATGATAATCAGACTATAGGACAAAAGATCTCGTTTGCTCAGTCGGCGATTTCTTTTGACATACATTGTTATTTATTTTTACATACCAGAAAAGGTGTACGCTTCAATAACTTAGATTAATTCAGATGGTTCTCTCCGCAAAATCATTTTAATAAAAAGATACTCTTGCTACGACACAATAAAGTGCAATTCAGGTTGCACAGCACAGTTATATTCACCTAGAAGCTACCTCTCTACTGACTTTCGTGACCTTTACGGCCGGCCGATTTTGTTAAATGTAATTTTCCAAATATTTTAATGTAATTTTCACATGCCTGAATAGAGGTGGGGAAAGTGTATCATTTTTGCGATGGGAACATTTGCATCTGGATCACTGAAATGATCCGAATCATTGATATGTTTCATTTGGATCATTTGAATCATCGACTCAAAGGATATAAAAATGCATAACGACAACGAAAAACTGTGAGAGTATGAGTGATACACATCTCATTTGATATCTCTTTCTGACTTAAATAGATTGTAATGTTTCACCCGCTCACTCGCGACTCGCGAGTCGGTTCAGTAGTACTGACTAAAGTAACGTAACTCAGCGTCTCAGTCTTTCTCTCTCGACGGTCGCGCGGAAAGAGCACAGCGGCAAAGTAATGATTCAGATTCAAATGATGCGTTTGAAACGTTGTTACTGAACCAATCTTTTGCAACACTTCAATGATCCGGATCAGTGAGTCGGTTCCGTAAAGAGTTATACACGCCTATGACTGAATAAAGAAAATCCATCCAGTGACAAATCTTGTAGATAGATACCTAGGTACTTGTTACGGTCGCGAATCATATTTTGATCAACATACAACCTAATACTGACTTACAAATAGCAAAAAGCCCTACCCTTTAAAGAGGGTGCGTTCTTAAAGTTGGTAACGTGACAAATAGCTCTCAAATATTTCGCTGTTTTGATTAATTTATACATTAAATGAAATTATGAAATATCACTATATAAGTACACTAAGTTGCACTAAGTCAAGTATTACATAGCTATTTGGGACGTTGCCAACTTTAAGAATGTACCTATTTTGGACCATAAAGTTGATTGCCATTTTTACTACTTACCACATTCGTTAATTGCGACAATTTCTCCCACGACAGTCGTACGTACAAGCGCTGCAGAAAAAAGCCCAATGCGGGAACTGGAGCGGAGAGTGCAGCACTCTCCAGAGCGACTCGACCCACCTTACTGTACTCGCAGGATCCGAGGCCGCCCCACCTACCGACAGCGACGATGACCTGAATCAAATCCGAGCGGCTCATTAAATATGGGTGCGTAATTATTTATTTTTTAAATAATCATTGACATGCAACATTTTTATACAAAAAAAACATAAGTTGCTAATTTGCCTACCTGATTGTATCCTATGATATATTTATGCATAATATTGGGTACTTATTAGAAGCCGTTTTAAGCAAAAAGCCGACACTTTAAAATTTAAGTTCCTATTTCTTCGAGAGCCTTTTTTCAACCCACAGTGCGGCGCGACGATACTCTGGTGGAAGAACTTCACGGAAATTGTTCCACCGGTGTCGAGTCGCGCTTGTCCGCGGGATCCTTAACGCAAGTCGCAGAGTTATGCTTCTTCTTTCCAGTTTCTAAGGGCCCTCGCCCACGGCGACTTTTTGTAGCGATGCTGTCGCGCGTCCGCATCGATACAGTCGCGAAGCGGTCGCTAGCTGTGTGCCCTCGCTCACGGGCCCAGATTCAGTCGCGATGCAACCGCTATACTGTCACGCTTCTGTCGAATGCCTCCATTTTTCATGTGACGGACAACAACACTCTCGACCTGTCTTTGTTGCACTGATGCTCGGTTCTCCACTCACGCGCCACCCTCCCTCCGTTCTCTCCCCGATGTCGTCCAACACGGTCGCGCGTTTGCATCGATGAAGTCGCGATGCTGTAGCACGTTAGTAGCGCGTTGGTATCGCTTCTGTAGCGCGTTGCAAATGCGACTAAGACGCGTTAGTAGCGATGCTGTTACGCGTTTACGAAACGCGCGACAGCATCGCTACAAAAAGTCGCCGTGAGCGAGGGCCCTAAGGAAGACAATCCGCGTCTGTCCGCCATTTCGTTGTATCTGTAGCAGTTGTTCGTACAATAAGGTGACAGAGATTATCATCTGATTAGGCTTTTCCCAACTATGTTCGGGTCGGTTTCCAGTCTAACTGGATGCAGCTGAATACCAGTATTTTACAAGGAGCGACTGCCTATCTGAACTCCACAACCCAGTTATTGGATAACTCGATAAGGTGACAAAGATATCGTTTTGTTGACTCATTGTTTCCTTTTCAGAATGTAACATCGGAACAAGGCAGGTAATTGCGGGTAAAGCGGATCGCCGTTTGCTGACCGCAATTAAACGTATTTTCTCTTTCCTACTTTCCTTCAGATTATTTTAATTTTATATTCTTTTATTCTATATGTTTTTATATTTTCCCAGTATTATTGTAAGTGGAATCTACTCATATAATTATTACAAGTAGTGTTTATCATTACTAGTAATTATATATTAATTGTATTTAATGTGAATTTATTGTTGTATTATGATTATAATTGAATGAGTCAGTGACGGAGTTCAAGGCCTACATTAATTATTTATTGCCAAATATAAGTTAGTTTTAAGTATACTTTTATGTCAATTTTTGGCTGAATTTTTGATGAATTTATCATAGAAAACAAAACCGTCTCTATCAGATTTTATACTAAAGTATTTATTACTGAACATTCCAAAGTTAGCTGATTAAATAAGTTAGTACTAAGATTTAATTATACATTGTTTTGACGAGGATTGCGGGATTTTTCTATACTCTGTATAGTATATTCATCATCACTGCCATCGGTACAATAAATTCTGTCCTAATAATAATATTATGGTCTTGGACTCCTTGCGATATGGTTATAATAATTTGTCATATTTATTTGTACATTTCTAATCAAGTACTGATTACGACGGCTTCGTATGTTGGTACCAATATTGGCCTTAATGACCAACATAGTTGGCGCACAAATGCTGGCACAATGGTTGGTAGAAGCCTGTAAGATAAGGTAGAAATTCCAATGGGCTATCTATAAGTCGGTTAGGATGCTTGTAATTTAAATGCGATATAGATGTCGAGGTAAGAGAGTTTTGCAGAAATAGGTTATTGGCACTTCAAAACGTCTAATTTACAATTTTTATCTAAACGTGCAATAGATTCGTCGCGGAGCTTTTAGAACCCCGCCAGAGTAAAACAAACGGAAGTATTTATTTACTTAGCTACAGAAACCAAAAACGAACAATAAAATCATAGTCATCACAACACAATATAAAAGAGTTGCACATCACATAATGTAAGTTTAATTTGGGCGGAGTCTTAAAGGCGCTCTTCCGAAGGCGACTGCAACGGCAGTTACATGAACAAGTCGTGTCGCTGCGACCTGTCGTTGCGATTGAGTGACCTTACCGCTTGGAGTTTGCGGTTGCGGTCGCCTTCAGAAGAGCACCTTTCACACCAGTTATATTTTATATATTACCATAATCTAAACCGAGTATGAACATTGATTCAACTGTCCAATTCTTAAAGTCGTATTTATATAATTTGTACGTAATTATTATTGTTGAGCACAATGAGATTTGGATGTGATGAACGGGTATACTCTTGTGAAGAGTCTAGCCTTAAGTTAGATTACTGATTATTACTAAAAGTGTATAAGTAGAGATCGAATTTCCTATAAAATATCTTGTACTAGGTTTATTTTGCTCATTTGTTGAACGGCTTTAGACGCCAATGCAAAGCATAAATTTTTGTAACGCTAAACTTTAATGTTTTATTTTTATTAAGAACTATATACCTACTTGATCGTTTGAGCGTAAGCAGAAAAAGAGCAAATGCTGAAGAAATGTGATAATTTTAATAACACGTAATGTTTTGTTCAATATATTTACGGGAACACCAGTTTTCTCAAAAAGAAGCGAAAACAGTAGATCTGCTCAGATGTTCAGTAATATCGTACATTCTATGCACAGTGTGATAATTTAATTTTTTGGCCAAAGTTTATTTTAGTTGTTACATGGCTTAAAGCGTAAGTTTATTTTTTATCTTATATGTTATTTTTTTGTCATTAAATGCGCATATTATTGTTAAAACAGGTATTTAACATTCATTGTCAAGATTTTTAACTTTGTAATATGCAACGGTAATATTCGTTGTACTGAAAGGAATGTGAATGACTTGTAATATATGTGATCAGGTTTGATTGCCTGAAGTGTACATTTTGGTGCATAGCCTTGAGGTTGGGGAACTTTGTTGACGTTATTATTTTTCGAATAACATTGAACTGAGTTTAGAAATAAATCTGAAGGATTGAAGTTAAATACATGCACGGGGTGTAAAACATAAAACTATCACTGGGTAGCTAAGATAGGTAACGTTAGAGAGTCAGAATAATCACCAAGTCAATCATCTGAGATCACAACAGCACGTATAGCATGACCACCATAGAAACGGGCTTTGTCGACGGAAAAATTGACAAAATGACAGCACACAGAATGTGTATCTGTTTTTTTTGTCTATTCTTCCGTCGACAGCTATGTACGAAATATAAAGGTTATAAATAAAAGCTTTATGAGAAACTCAAGCAGCTAATAATATATTGTATGTTAAATTAATATTGTACGTGCAGCGTTGTAAAGGTAGTGATTTTTACATGGTTACTATTATGGTGATTAAAACACTGATTTCTCGCCTCAAGGCTATAGCTCTGTCTAAGTCTGTTTGAAAAATATAGATGTACATATTGTAGGCATAAAATAGGATTTATATTATTAGCTTAGGACATGTGGCGCGTTTAAGAGATGACTACAATTCTTTGTCTCTCTCTGTCTCTAAACAGTCTACTTCATCGCTCAATTTCTAGTCTGTATGTATTTTATTTCAAAATTATGTTACAATGTCGTTTAAATATTTTTACGTATATATTATGTTCGTTTAGTTGGTAGTTTAAATATATAATATAATTATAATAATTATTTATCGACTATTTAGTTTTAATATCTAAACACTCCTAATTTATTCCAGTTTATTTTGATTGATACAATTTATTTTATTTCTGTTATGTTTTATAATATAATTTTGTAATCGAAAATCTATCATTGATATGAGTTTTTTTGTTTTTAAACCCAACCCCGTACAACACATACATTTTGTATATATACTTAGGTACTATATATATTTGCCATTTCTAGACAGTCTAGTATTGGCTTGCGCACACTGGCGGCCGGGACGGCAGAGAATATTAAATTTATCAATTGAATTGAATACTTATCCAATTGAAATAGGGTATATTTTTTAATGCGCGAGCTTGGAGCATCGCAGCGCGCAGTTTATTATATACCTTAGTTCGATTGGATAAGTATTAAAATCAATTGATAAATTTAAAATCCTCTGCCATTCTGTCCGCCAGCTTGCGCAGGCCCTAACTCAACACAATTGTGAGCCTTCACTCAGTTTAATCTTTTGACCACCTCAGTCCAATGATGATCAAGAACGGTGTGAACGTCATCATGCGGTGACGAATATGTTTAATTACACATTAAATAAAAAATAAGTCAATGGAATACCCAAGCAATAGAATTTTAAAACAATAGCTTTTGTGCAGTAGTTGTAGTAAGCCGATTTCTCAGTGTTTCATTATTGTAGCGGTCAAAAGGTTAAATATAATTTATATGCTAACCACAGTTTGAAATAGTTCATACGTCTATACATAAAATTAACAATAAGAAATACCTACTTGCCTTCTCTGTGCATGCCCGCAGTCTGTGGCGCAAATTAAGCTGTCCTTGTATAAAACTGTCTCTTTCATAATGTGGAAATAATTTCTAAACAATAATATATTACTCAATCGCTATAGTCTTACCAGTAGTTTCAGACTCATGAACTGAGGCCTCTCAAATAACCATCTCATCAATATTTATAAGAAACCGTCACTTTACGAACACTGCCGAATATCTACTGAACAATAAAAACTAGTTAGAAACGAGGTTCGATCTAGACTGAGTTAGCTATGCACATATGTAGTTGTAAATGACTCAGTTTTATTAATTAATTTAGTTCATAATTATTCAGGAATCGTTAAATTTATAACTTAAGATACACATACTACGTGCCTAGCATTCAAAATAGCCTGAGACATCCGTTCTTCTTTATACTGCCCGATATACAAGTTCGCATTATTTTGTTTGGAGTTATTCTCAGCTAGGACGCTAGGTTAAGCTATGAAGGTAAGTTACCACATAGGTGGGTTTGGTGTCCTTAGTTTCAAGTAGAATATCCCACGATAAAGGTTAGTATACAATGCTAGGGTCGGTACGATAGGGTCTACTACATGGCGTAGTTTCACTGGACACCAAACTCATAGGGAATAGGATCGGTGGTACCTCGGACGTCTCTCGATTTTTTTCACCATCTACTACAGTCAGTTAAAGGATTTTTTGTTGGGTGAACTTTTTGAATGAATCGGCCTGACGTAATATTCGTATTAACTTATTAATAATATTATAATTGTAATCCCTTATATACTCTTCACTTAGATCATTTGAATAAGTATATTTAAGATGTATATTTTGCATTTAACCTTTTTACCTACGTATTATGATAAGTATATTAATTTGGTCGTAATTATTCGCTTTGAGGTGTCCGAGAGGCCCTATCGCTCACACTGAGCTCATCGCAGAACTTAATGATAGAATTTAACACGTAATGCTATTTTTGTACATAGGGAAGATAACGAACCAAAAAATTATATTTTCGAAAAAATTCGGGCAAAAATTGCGAATTAGGTCCAACGAAATGAAATTATGAATTTAATTTGGAATGGTGATGGATCGTATCATTAAAATTTGGTTTTGATGACATATGTATCGAAATTTTTTCACAAAAATTGAGGAGGTACCTATTGAGTTATATGGGTTACATATATCTCGATTTTTATAACTGTGCGCTTGGAGCTGTCAAATTCGTAGGTTGTTAGTATTGAATTCACCCGGCCCGGTTACCTCCTCAGTGCCCCGACCCCGACCGTGTTGTCTCCTAAGTTCCGTCATATTATTCGTTGTTGTTTTATTAAACAACTAGCTGCCCGTCCCGGCTTCGCTCGAGTAGCACTAAGTACTTATCTACGGCACACCTACCTGCCTACCTACCCACCCTACTAAAAAGTTTTCAGCCAAATTGGTTCAGCCGTTCTTGAGTTATAAATGGTGTAACCAACACGACTTTCTTTTATATATAGATTTAAAGGCGGACAGATATAAAAATCGGGATGAAACTCATCAGCATTTACAACCCTTACTTTATAAGATGTCCTAATCCAGTGTCATTGATGGAGAGACCCTGCGTGGGTCACAAAAATAAAACTTCGTTGTTTTCTCACTCAATAACTACTCCTTACAACTCAACAGACTCAACTCATTTCGCTCAAGTGTTGTTCTAAAGACTTTATAGACGATTTTTGCAAAATATAATATTTATGGTGTAAAATTGTTCACATTATTGTTGTGTAGCTTATACAAACCAGTCCGGTCCAATACACGTCTGGATTCATTTCTAATTGATGTTTAAGTAGTAGATACATAGATAGGTGTCGTAGTATTCAAATGTTTGTATAAAATACGGTATTCGGCTCAAGCCGCTAAAAGGTAAGCAGATGTAGTTATTAACAAAATTGTCTCTCAAACGGAATTGTGGTTTATGTTTTGGTTATTCTGTCTCTTTGATTTGTCTGTTGGTATATTGGTTGGTGTAACTTTGGTCCAGGTAAGGTAACTGCTTGCCTTCATCTGTTATTTGAATGGGCGATGTTTTCTGAGAGGATGGCACGTGTCGTTTGGTAGTTTCTGTCTACCCACATCGTAGGAAGTAGTTAGTAGTTATACTTAGATGAAAGAAGCGAGAACTGCCTGACGAGGATATGATAAGTTAACTTAGCGCCATTTAATCAGTTTTAACTGTGTCTTTTATCTTATCATATCTCTCATTTAAATAACAGATAAGGGTAGCTTAATGTAAGAGCAGGTTTTAGACTATATCTGTGCAGGATTCGATAGATATCTATAAATAGAAACTAATTAATTTTATTGTTTAACGGCCGGTTTCTTCATCAACAGTTAAAGTAATCAGTAAAAGTTATAACTTTTACTTGATTATATGGGTAAGCGCACACAAGCCACCGGCCCCAACCACCGGTTTCTGTCGCCTCTTGCTGTGGACTTGAGTACTGCTGTAGCGGGTAGCCGCCACCGACCACAAGTGTGCGACGAATCCATAAAAAAACGTTTGAAATAACTTTGAACTGCTTGTCGCTGGGCTACGGGTGGCTGTGGCCGGTGGCTCGTTTACACCTACAGTGTGTTCACTTTAACTTGACGAGTGACAACGATAGGTAGCACTGTTCTGTCAGTCGCCATTTTGAGCTCTATTAATATTGAAATTAAGCTTGACAAGCAATGGTGCCAACATGACTGTTGGGAATGTTGGATAGTGTTTGGAGTTTTACGCGAGAATCCCGTAGGTTGTCAAGTAAATGCAGCAGAGTACGACATAATATATTTTACTAATGTTGTTAGACAAATATATCAGAAAACAAATGGTAAAACACGGACAATATCCTTTTACACTTGACAGGCAAATTTTTCTCGAACTCCTGACGAAACCAGTTGTCTTTTTAAAACACATTTAAAAATTCAACCAGCCTGTCTTACAAATCAATGTGACATGAGGTTACACCTTGTGAGGTTGCACCTCTTTGCTCCAACACTGCTCCTTAATCTCATGTCCATTCACAATGTTTACCAAACACACACCCATACCTAAATACCTATGGCACACCACTCAAATTTCTCTCTTGGAAGTGATTTTTTTGAACCATCTGCGACCTTGCATGCGGTCTCCTTATATTTCAGTATCACCTTATTATTCACAATTGCTTCACGCGCAATGTGATACGTTAAACCCGCCCTTGTAGATTACTGCGTTAAGATCTTTCTTACTGACAGCACTAATGCTTCGTAGGTAAGTTTGCAGCTAATCTCGGAACACATAGCGGTAATTGTAACATTCAGTTTTGTACATGCCGCTGTGTCACTTCCAATACCTTGCAGCCTTTCTCCATTTGCACACGCTACAGTCACTCCCTTTTCATACTTCTTCAAATCAAGTAAACATTCACGACTTGATGTCATATGATTAGAAGCTCTAGAGTCAACAATCCAAAAATCTTCTGAAGTTGAAGTCGCCATCGCTAAAGCTATGGAATCTTCATTTCTCTTCTTGCTTCGATTATCTGGACAATTATGGATTACATCGCAAATAAAACTTAAACTTTTTCTGTTGTTTTTGTTTTTAAGTATCCTCCCTCCATTTGGTACCTACAGTTTTATTTTTCACATAATCCGTAGTAAGCTCAATATTTCAATTTACAATTGACAATCTGATAAGTTGAACATTGATAACAACAACTTGAATTATCTATTTTCTTTCCTAGATCACACTGTGTTTGTGCAGTCGTCATCAATGCATCGATAATTTAGCAACTTAGGTATACGCTACGTACGCTTTCTCTAAAGCTTTCCAAGCGACCTAAGGCTGTCTTTAGGTCTTTGCTTCACACATGAATTAGACAATCTGGTTTTATGATCAAGCTTAATTTTACTTCTTGCTTTTTGCCTATCTCATCAACGGGCGTAGTATATGTATACTCCCATAGATCGTCGTGTATTGAGTATAATTCCAACACAAATTTCCATGAACTATGGTTAGTGGCACCATCTAGTTTTTAATTAAATGCCATCCTCTGGGCATGGCATCAAATGCCATGCATCATGCTTACTCACAGTTACTGCTGAATGTTTTCGCCGTTTCCATTTCTCGGTGCTGCAGAAACCGGTGGAACCGGTGGTGGTGAACCTTTGTTGTGAAGTATAAACTGAAATGGAAAATTTGACTTCAAGCTTATAAATAAATATGCCATTCTGCAACGTCGTATAGTGTGTAGGTACGTGTTTTGGCCCTTACTTTTGATGAAGAAACTGCCTGTAAAACAATTTCAATGCTGAAATGCTGAAATTCTGAAACTTGTGATGGTGACGAATCCAACTATACCCATAACTACCTATATGTTTTTAAGGCCATGAAGTTCAGTACTTTTGGTCATAAACGATTAGAAAAATTATACCACCCTTAGGTACCTACTTGTTTTGTCAACCAATGGTCGGCCGTAGTTGAGCATATCAGGAACTTCCTAGTATTCAGAAAAAGTATTCATTCATAGAAAGAAGTTTGTACCTATCTATCAAATCCTCATTTTAGATATCAAACGACTTTATATTTCAAGGCAAGAATTTCTCGTGGAGCAATGTATTCGGAACAAAATTAGGAATGTATAGTGTGTCGATACACATTTAGTAATGTAAGATAAAGAATTTGTGGTGCATTTATTAGCAGAATAACTTTGAGTCTTGAAATTTTGTGTTTTTGATGGTGAGATTTTAATTATGGATAACTTAGGGAATATACCTAATATCCTTCATATCGAAATCATTTCTAAAGTTTTAATGTTGCCTCCCCTAAATACTGGTATTCAAAATTAAATACATTTTTCAAGACTCAATAAAGTTATTCTGTTAACGTGATTATGAATGAAAGTATGATGGTCTATTTGGTCTCTTAGAAAATTTCTGAAGACGATAATAAAGGTAAGCATAACGTGGATGATGTAAGTAATAGATATTTTTGGACTAAACGTCCCTTCTTGCCAAAACTGTAATGTAAGAACGTTATTTTGAATAAATAATTTGTTGTCATCTCACGACAATTGGGTTTTATTTCATGAAAGTTTGACTGTCATGTTATCCCGGAAAACCTGGCAGATTCTAATGATCTATATCTATAGACCTATCGCTCTATCGTTCTCTATCTAATAAAACTTTAACAACATATAATGAAGAATTTTCGAGTGGTTACCTAACCTAACCCTAACCTTTTTGGGTGTTCCAAAATACCATGTTCGCGCTCGATTATTAGCTGCCATAGTATTATTAAATAATACCCCAACAGCTTTCAAATGGCATAAGTTTCATCACTGTTGAGAGTCTACCTACTTACCTATCCTACCTACCCTAACTGCCTACATAGCCATATACCTACTTATCTTCCTATTAGTTCCTATCTATCCCAACCTAACCGATTTTTTTAATCCGGTATTGAAAATCCTCATGTATGTGCTCCGCCCTCTCATCCTACCTAACCTAACCTTTTTAATGTTCAAAAACACCATGTTCGCGCTTAATTTCGACTTAGGTGCCATATTAAATAATACCCCAAAAGCTTTCACATGGCATGAGTTTCATCACTGTTGAGAGTTGGGACCAGACTCCAAACAAAGCTGTCCATGGTCCTTTCTGAAGGTATGCGTTTTCAGGTTCTCAAACATTTTTATTCTTTATCAGTAGAATTTCTGTTCTGAAATTACTATTTATTGTTTTCTACTGTTTTTTTATGGTTGATTTGCTGTTTTTTAGTTTGGTAGGGTTGGCAACACTTTTTTGACACTGACAATAAAATAAAGTTGACTTTAGTCTGCTGTTGTTCGTATTATTTTTGAACCTGTGAATAATCAAAACTTTAAGAGTATATCATGCTTGGCTATTCTAATGCTGGTATTCCTGATAAATCATGGCAACCGCCAGTAGCTGTGATAGAAACAACGTAAGTAATAGTAATATGTTATTAATTTCATTATTTAGTCATACAAGTTTCATCTTTTGTAACCTTTTATACTGTAGACTGTGCCTTTAACTCCGTCTGGAATCTAACTAACCGAAACACGCATCAAATTACCTCACTTATTCGAGTAGTGGTAACTGATGGTTTGGTTGACAGTCATATATACAAACAAAATTCGACCAGAGGGTGTTGATTTTGAGTAAATTTCTGTTAAAAACAATTCTAATGTACCTATGCTTCTACGAGTTTATAATATTATATTATTAAATTACTGTTTTCAGAATGGGATCAATGGTTGTGGAGATGTATTGGAAACATTCACCAATAACATGTAGAAATTTCATGGAATTAGTTCGCCGAGGTTACTACAATAATACAAAGTTCCACAGAGTTATCAGAGATTTTATGATACAGGGTGGTGATCCCACTGGCACAGGCAA
This sequence comes from Agrochola circellaris, assembly GCA_914767755.1. NCBI lineage: Eukaryota > Metazoa > Arthropoda > Insecta > Lepidoptera > Noctuidae > Agrochola > Agrochola circellaris. The sequence continues at coordinate 17,784,630 of OU611840.1, read as the reverse complement.
GGGTGGACAATCTATTTATGGGCCGCAGTTTGATGATGAAATATCCCTGGATTTAAAACATACTGGAGCTGGAGTGTTGTCTATGGCAAATGCTGGACCTGACTCAAACGGATCTCAATTCTTCATCTCCCTGGCTCCAACACAGTGGTTGGATGGAAAGCATACAATTTTTGGAAGAGTTCAATCTGGAATGGCCGTTGTGAAAAGAATAGGTTTAGTTGAATGTGACAAAAATGATTGTCCAGTGGATGATGTTAGAATAGATAAGGCATATATCCCCAAGTAGATCATAAATCGTAGTAATATTTTGTAATAACGAAAGGTTACTTACATATTTTCAATAATATCAATGTGAATGTCAGTAATATAAAAATACCAAACTTATTGAAGTTGCATGTTTTGCAGAATTATTATCAAAACAGTAAAGTTGTTAATACTTGAATTAGAATTGAATTAATGCAGCACTGTATTCAACCTTACTACTACAAAACAGTGTTTATCCTGGTATCTAAGTTAAACAACAGTTGACCATGGCTATTGAGTTTTGCAATGCCTTGTTTTCATCTCATATTATCAACATTTACTATTATAGGGTTGAAACTTAAGAAAAGAATAAAATATATTTATTTGCATTAAAACATGGTACAAGGTCTTAACAATAGGGTTATGATCTACACGTTTCACCATGGACTGGCATAGAAACATTTGAAAGAAAACAAGCAATAATTATGAACCTAGCTTCAATAATAACAGTTTAGTGTAATTAAACGGTCAATAACCCTACCATTATTACAACATGTGTACAACACTATTGCAAGATTATAATTCTATAACGTTTACTTTGTCTGTAACATGGACTAACAAAAAGTCGGACGGAACTCCCGCTAAGACAAAACTGACTCCAGTTTATGTGAGTGTTGATTGACGTTTGAATGACCGACTAATGTGTGAATGTGCCTTTATGTACTGCGAGCTGGCTGGACTCTGAATGACACGGTTTATTGTTAGCGACAATCTTTTCGACTTTTTGTTCGTGCATGGTCTGGAACTAGTTTTACCAAGCAGTATCTAATTAAATCAGTAACAATATTTATCAATTACTTACCTTTTTTTTTATCAAAAAATTCCTTTAAAATAAAAAGCCTATGACCAATTTAACATTTTTTTTCAGAGGGAGTTCCCTATATCGAATAATGTAAAACTGCGAAATTCTGGCAGTTGTTTCAGTTTTTTTGACAAATATACCTTGGGGACGCGTTTTTAGGTACTTATCTTTGTTGTGTATTTTTGTAAAGCAAGCTAAATTTGATGCAATCTGAGCCCAGCCCAAGCAAGTGTATTGGTTGCGAAGATACAGATTGTCAAAGATGGGCATTTGTTTCCAAAAAAGGAAAAAAAATATACTTATTTAATTTATCTTTATAATTTAGCCAAGACGTACCGGCTGCTGAAAACTAGTTCAGCCGGTACGTGCGTGTCTCATCAATTTCTCTAGGACCATTAGGTCCTAGAGTAAGTGTTAAAATTATAAAGATAAATGAAATCGATATTTTTTCACTTTTTGGAAACAAATGCTCATTTTTGACTAGATGTATCTTCGCAACCAATAGACCTAGAGTACTTGGGTTGGGCTCAAATTGCAGCAAATTTACCTTGCTTCCCAAAAATACCAAAAAACGCGTCCTCATAAACAAAAAATTGAAACAAGTGTCAGAATTTCGTCTCGAGCACCATGGGAGTAGCACAAAGTTTTCAAAAGGGTTGCACAACTTTAACTAAGAGTTTTTCAGTCTGTCTCATACTGGACATTTTTTTCAAAATCTATGAATGCAGATCAAAATGTTTCATGGTAGTTAAGGACAGTCTCCTAAGACCGTTTTCCTGTAGCTACAACGGTTATGTACCTGCCTTTACTGCTCCGTCTCAAAAATCTACCCTGTTTATTGTTGACTTTAAGAATAACCAAGTTAAAGTTAATGTTAGTAATACAAATAATACTTGCTGCGCCCTAACAGGGTCATGTAGGGGTACTCAAGTAAGTTTTAGCCTAGTCATAGCCTGTACTGATTGTACATTCGGCAATTATATAAATAATTACTCGCTTAATAAGTAGATTACGAAATAAAAGATCTCCGTATTGATGTCATAAAATATAAATTGATACGAGAAGATTGCGAAATCAAACGATAATATTTAATTTCTTAATCAATTTTATTTTTTATGAAAATATTACTTATTACAAGGTTCATCTCTCAGACTATAAATATGTAGTAAATTTAATTTTGAAGCTCTCTTAAGGCGTTTGCCGATTTATTCGTATCCGGTTCGTATTCGATTCGTGTTCTGTGTTTCTGATCCGGTTTGGCCCGGGTTGGCTGATACTATGCTGCAAATTGCAATGACAAGTGAAGGGTGATTTAACAATTTTTAAAACAAATTCTAATATACCTAAGTATCATACCGAAGGTGACGAGCGGTTACTGGCTGGTAAGTGTATCAGCCAGTAATCGCTCGTCACCTTCGCGCACTCGCTACTCGTTGCTCGCCAACTCGATTTTAGTTGTTAGCTCTACTCGCTTCTCGAGAAGCTGGAGGCACCTATCTCACTGGAGGATAGATGCCTCAAGATTTTAGGAAAAAGTTGAACTTCTTTGTTTTCGTAAGTTTATAGCATTAATTTAATTTATAATTGAGATCAATGTTATGTGTTCTTATTTATTTGAATTATTTTAAGTACAGTCCTGATAGTATCCCTCATCGTCTACTTCTGTCGGACCGCGCGGCGCCTCCCACTCCGGCGCGGCGGTTAATAGTAACTTCGGCGGCGCCTCTCCGCCGCGGATGTGCAGAGCGTACATCGCCATCTCAACCTTATTCACGTTGGCGCGAGTTGTATGCAGCTTGCGGAGTAGGATCCGGTTTCCTGTTATGCCTGGAATTAAAGTTGGAGCTGTTTTGGCACTTTGGTTACGTTCCTGCATTCCAGATGGGGCAATTATAGATCTAAATTGTATTTTCTGCCAGTTATCCATTATTGAGGACATAGCTGAAAGAAGGCTCACTAGTGTGATCCAATTTTGAAAAAGCTTGTCCTACAACTCCTGCATTCCCATAAATGATTAAAATGATAAGAGACACACACAGACTGGTATGGGGCAATCCTTCAGTCAAGGGCGGATCCAAGTGGGGCACAGGGTTCCAAACGGTTTAATAATCATCATCATTTCAGCCAAAAGACGTCTGTCTCTGACTGCTGAACTTAAGCCTCCCCCAAGCACTGCCACTTCGATTGATTCTGTGCTTCCCGCATAAGTAAAATAAAATCGAATTGCCTGAATGTATATCTATCAAGAAATTGCTTCAATAATGAACGCTGAAGAAGTAGACTACTTTATCTTCATTGAAAAAGAATGAATCCCAAAAAACAGCATAGTGCAATACAAGATATAGGAGATACTTATCTATCTTAGGCCCATGTGCCCCTCCAAGAAATACATCCTGGATCCGCCCTTGCCTTTCAGTGAATGGACTATATTTTTTTAACAGTTGGATAACCAGAGTCATTATCTTCCTGTAACTTCCTGCACATAATATATAAGTTTTTTACGACATCCATGTTCGTCATTATTGTCAAACACAGACAGACTGACAGAAGCGTTTGATAATAGTGATGATCAATCAATATAATTCATGTCAAATCTTACCCAAATAACCAGTATACATGTGCCTGATAACATCACAGGCCTGGAAACATTCTTCAATATCTCCACTGGATATACTGTTGATGGCCTTCCTCATTAGTTCTCCTGTCAGGTCTGCTAAACCGAGCATGTAGTCAGATTCTGGCAACAAAGTAACCAGAGGCCGTTGTTGATCATCAACTGTGATATTATACTCAAATTCCTTCTGAACTTCTGGGTAAGTGATGATCCTTTTGTCAGCTATAAGAGACAGAAAGGTCCTGGCTTCAACATACTCCTGGAAACCAGCTGTGACAGCCCTGGAGTGCAGGTGTGCTGGGCTGTTTTCCAGCTCTAAACCAATGGTTTTGATCGGCTCATTGATTAGCTTTTGAATTCGTGCCTTGGCTTCAGTGAGAGTATCCTCAGATGAATCCATTCTAAAAATGTATAATTATGCTATTTATGAAGCCATAAAACATTTTAAGTGAATATTTCATGGGGCTTGCCAATGAACGCTTGCTGGAACAGTTTACTTTGTCAAAAAAGGTCTAAGGTGAGGAGCCAGACTAAGAGTTACAATTCAAACCAGTAGGGCAGCATGTGGCTAGCTGTTGGGCAGTAGTGACCCCACGGACCAAATCTCTTGGGACGTCTCATCCCTCATCTCTGGCTTGCCTTTATTGATCGGCCTGAGTGAACACTTGATGAGGAACAAATCTGCCTCCTCTTTCTTGTAAAGTATAACAGAAATTACTATCACAGATAAAGGAGTGGCAGTGGAGGTAAGTGTTATCCTATAAATTACTCATACTGAGTCTAAGTAAGGCTCCACTTATGTGTACATGACCTTGATAGGGTGTAGCAGACTTTTATTTTTTACAAAAGAACCCTTGTATGCTAACTTCTACAGATTTTTTTCAATACTCACGTTATAGGCGAATGTAACAAGAATATGATCCTCTTGCTTTCAATAGTGATATCGCGCGACAATTTGACGAGGCGCTCATGCTTGTCCTGACGTTCAGTCAGTTTCATAGCAGCGTCTTTAAATATAGCCAGCACGGGACTGTCTCCTGCCAAGGAAGTCGCAGTCTCTCGGGCAACGGAAGCTAGCGTGTGGCCAGAGTTGTCCGGACCTTTGCGATTACGTTTTCCTGAAACATTATTAGGGTTTAGGAATTTATATACCTACATAGTTGGTATAAGATACAACCCGGGCGCAATAACTTGACACCTGGCTCGAAACTCGACTCCCCGCGCGGGTTAGCGGGAGGGGAGTCGAGTTTCGAGCCAGGTGTCAAGTTATTGCGCCCGGGATATAGGTGGTTATTGCAAATTTTATTTATGCAGAAAACGTGACGCTTCTTGTTTAGATTTAATACGGTACAATCTTCCGCGGGAAAAAAGTTTGTTAGGTACTAAAAATTTACCTGGACCAGGCATAGTTGTTATTGGTGTATTTGCTGAATCTGAATTCTCAACTGTTTGTAAATAAAAGAAGGATTTTTGTAATATTTTCGAAGCCCTTGAAGGTGCGTATTGATGTTTTAGCGCGTTTTTAAGATTTATTTATTTGCTATTACTCTGTCACTGTTAGTGTCAGTGTCAATTTGTTTGACAATTTTGTTTTGTTATCATTTCATAGTATTTTTTATCGTGGCAACTTTAATTGAGCTACAATGAAATAGTAAAATAGACATATTGGGTCCCCACCTATGAAATTGGCGTTTTTTTCTCACAAATAGAGAACCTTGTCACTTCTATGAATTAAAATATTCATCAATTGCTTGGTATTATATCGAATAATGACCATCATAGACAACTACCAATAGTAAAAAAAACCTTATTACTTATAGTTTATAAACATAAAAAATACCTTAAAAATTACTCCTCATTTTGTTAGCAGAAATGACCACTATTTGTTTTAATTTAGCCAAAACTTATTTTTGTCGCTTAATCTAGTGGCATATTACGTTATCTTAGTTTTTAAACATTATCGCATAAAAGTTTTAAAACATTAGTGTTCATGGTTGTTATATAAATTAAGAAAATGTTAGTATGAAAAAAGCAACTTCTTTAAAATTCTCCATACAAAACGCTGATTTCATAGGTGGGGACCTAATATTATGGGTAGGTATAACGTGATATTCCCTCAGGGTGATATTACACTACCTATCATTATTATTTCATAAACCTATCTACAAAGTTCACAAATTACCCATAATATTGTCTATTTGACAATTTCATTATAACTTTGATCAAAGATTTGATAGTGTTACTTATAAGTTAACATACCTTAGAAATAAAACATTCGCTCAAAATCTTTCGAAATTGAATCGCAAGAGTGAAGTGACTCATTCTTTCGAATGCTTTTTTTTTATTCGCTTGTGATTTTTACAGGAGTTCAATACTGAAATTCTGAAACTCGGGATAAGTGTGATTGTGACGAATCCAACTGTCATTATCAATATTTTTAAAGACCAACCATTTTTTGGAAATTTTATTTTTAAGGGGTGAAAATGGGAAACTTGAAACTTTTGTATGAATGAAATAATCTTATCGCGCGGTCCTATTATGTGCTTATACTTTACACGAGCGGCACGCGTCAATGACAGAGACAACTGCAGCCGTCGACGTGTCGCTCGTATATTCGAGCACCGAAAACAGAGAATAATGAGATATTAGGTTTTTAGAAAAACGACCCCCGGCAGGGTAAAAAGAGTTAACTAAGTTTTATGGGGAGAATTTTACTGCGTGGCTTCAATCAACAATGTTCTCAACCTATCGCAGTTCACTGCTGGACGTAGGCCTCTCCGAGGCTGGACCATACATAACACCCGTCCTCCGCCTTCCGCAGCCAGTCTGTTTCAGCTACGGTCCATCTTAGTGATGTGAACCGATTACAATACAAATAACACCGGTTTATACCGATTAGTTATTTTATAAAACCGGTTTAAAAAAATATACTTACCGGTATTTAATTATGGCTTAGTATATAATTTTACCGTCTTTTCTTAAAATTATTAGGTACCTACTATTACAATCAGAAAAAGAAAGTGGTCATCAAACAGATAACAAATAACCAGGAAATATAAATTTTATACTTTGCCTGTTTCTAACAAATCATCTTTATTAAAAAAAAGCTGCTCCAATAAAACCAGTGATCAATGGGTTTTTATTCGGTGTTTTTACCAAACACGTTCACCGGAAAATAACCGGTGATTCTCCGGTGCTCATTGCTCCGGTGCAAACCTCTAATTGAACTTTATTGTGTCGTAGCAAGTCGCTTTTTAGGGTTCCGTAGTAAACAAAGAACCCTTATAGTTTCGCTATGTCCGACTGTCTGTCTGTAGCTTAGCTCAGAGTCCGTTAATACTAGAAGTAATTTGGCATACCGTTGGCCGACAAAGTGGTAAAATAAAATCAAGGAAAATATATTTTTTAGGGTATCTCCCCAACATGTAAAGTAGGGATGTTCTTTTTTTTCTCGTCTATCCCATAGTGTGGGGTATCGTTGGAAAGGTCGTCCAAAAATATTGAGGGTGAGTGAAAATAATTTTTCAATTCAGGGGTTCGTTTGCGAAATATTAAGGTTTAAATTGCAAATTTTTGTTAGAGTCAAGTGTCCTCCCCCTGTCAGCTGAATGGTTGTACTTGGATTTGTGAATAATTTCACAGCAGTATGTAGTTTAAATAACTAAATTAAAAGGAAAACTATCACAGCTAAGTAGGCTGTACACGGTGGAGGTCTGCCCAGCTTGGGCGGAGCACCGCCGTGTCCTCACGGAGGCGATCGGCGGCGGCGATCTCTCGCGTCCGGCCCTGGTTCAGGCCATGGTCCGGAGCGAGAGTGCATGGGAGGCCGTCACCTCCTTCTGCGAAGCAGTAATGCTCGCGAAGGAGGAGGCGGAGCGCGCGAGGGAGAGGCAAAATGCGCCCCCTCGCGCCCCTAGTCGCCGCAGGAGACGCCCCGGGCGTCGGGAGTCGCGAGCCGACTTCCGGCCACCGTAGGCGCGGGCTTGCGGACGGTGAGCAATGGGTAGCTCGCCGTCCGATAGGGACCAGGCCCGGGTCGACGGCGCGTTGTGTTCCACGCGCGCCTCAAAGAGATGTCAGCACCAAGTGACGGGGTCCGGAAGGGCCAATGCCTGCCGGGGTTGCGGGTTTGTCTGAAAGGGATATCGCGACCTCGGCACACAGGCAACGGAAGGAACACGGGTGGGTTTTAGTCAGTAAAAGTCTGACACGCCCTCCCGCTCCACCCAGAGCGGGAGAAGTTATTTGATAATTTCCCATCCTCAAAAAAAAAAAAAAAAAAGTAGGCTGTACAGGTTAACGAGTAATAATCCACCATATTAAATTTGCAGTTTGAAAAACATGATCTCCCATAGGTACATTCCGTTTGGGAGAACATGTTTTTCAACTACAAAGTTAAGTTTGTTCTTGGGATAAATTCATTCCAACTATGGAACCCGTCAGCGCAGTGAACCATCAGTACCATAGATACTTATAGGAAAGAAGTTTTATTTCTATGATCTGTAGTAATCTCTGATGAAAGTATGATCTATCTGGGTACTTATCTTAGAAAATGTAAGAAGACAATAGTAAATGTAAGCATAACGTGGATGATGTAAGTACTTAGGTACCTAATATATGTTTTCGGACTAAAAAAAAATCAAATCAGTGGACCACTTGCCAAAACTGTAATGTAAGAACGTTATTTTGAATAAATAATTTGTTGTCATCTCACAAAAATTGGGTTTTATTTCACGAATTTATCACAGTGTTATGTTATCCCCAAAAATAATACAAATAAATAATATTCTTAAACAATTTATTTATATAACAACACTTTGGTTTAATTTTATATATCATATAATTTACATTTTCAGTGTATATGTTATATTAACTTTAACTTATGCATACGTTATCTTAACCTATAGGTACATTTTATAAACTCCAACACTTTACATTTATAATACTTATGAGTCTAGATATTCTTTTTTGTCTTGTGAATAGATAAATTATCACTTATTTAAATATTCAGTGTGAACTTCATAAATACGCTGTGCTCGCTACAGTTTCATTAATAAGAAAACATTTCAAGAAGACTACGGTTGCCTTGGTATTCTGGGTATAATTATTATTCTTTTGGCCCGACAACCCCTTGTCGGGCCTATAATTTGACTGAAATATTTAATTTAAATGTTAATTACACAGTGTCCAATGCACATTTAAGTACACTAAGACACCAACTTTTCAAATAATAATAATAAGTCAGACATAACAATTGGTTTGCGCGAAATTACTACATCTAAACCTTTGATAGTCTTATTTACAATTTTATCGAATCAGTTGATTTTCTAGGGATCCATTATTTATAACGTTTCATCATTCTTCACCCCTGAAGAGAGAACGAATACTTATTTCATTAAATCTTTGCATCAATAAAGTCCTTGCAATTCACCAGCGCGTGTCATGTGACTCAAAGCCAGCACCCTAATTTCGTAACAGACGATCTGAATCATTTTGAAGCATATTCTCCTACTAATCCATTGCTTCATATGTTCCAAAAATGTCTCTGTTCAACAACGTACATAACGCAATGAATGTTATTGAACTGTCAAAATGAAACAGATTGTGATTGATCGTGTGATATGCAATTAGGGTGGCGAACTGGCGATCTACTCGGTGCAATTTAATTGTGGTGGCATGCCATACGCAGTGGTGGCCCAGTGGTAACGGCCCCGAATTATGAGTTGTAGATGGTGGGTTCGAACCCAGGCAGACGTTTTAGTTTGTGTAAATCATTTCATCACCACTGCTCTCAAAACGGTGAAGGAAAACATAATGAGGAAATCGGCATGTCCTAGACCCAAAATATCGGAGAAATTTGACATCTACCAACCCGCACTGGGCCCGCGCCCACTCCCTCTCGAATAAAGGAGACCTGTGCCCCAGCGATGTGAGGCTTATTATTCTATGCAATAAGAGTCAGTATTATTGCTTCAATTTGATTGTATGCCACAGACAAGAAAGTTGCATTGTGTAAATTGGGCTTTATGTCATTGTATAAATAGGTATCAATTGTAATGAATGACGCGCGTTCGTGAAATGCAACATATGCAGGGTCACATTAAATTAGTAAACTAAACGAAAACGTAACTCGATAGACGTATTGTGTCGACATCTAAACATGATAAAACAAAACAAAAAAAAGAAGTTTTTTTGGGTCGATGACTGCAGGCATTTATTTGGAAGTGTACATTTGGAAACTCTGTTTTTTTTTTCATGTTAAGTTATCGATATTACACACCAGCAATTCTGAAAAAAAAAACTGCTTTTTCAACTAACTACACTATCAGCGGTCGTTGACCCCCAAAAACAATCACCAAATTCTTTTTTGTTTATTTTATAATGCACTAGATAATGCGTTGCAATGCCTTTTTTTAGTTTGGTACATTCTTCGGCACGCACACAACAACTTTCCAAAGTTTCATTACAATCAGTCGAGCCATTTTCGAGTTTTTGCGTGATTAACTCACGGCAATAGATTTTTATATATTTAGATAGGTATCGATACCCATCACAACTAAGGAGTTTCGCTAGCTAATTTAAATTGACCTTGTATATGGCTGTCTTGTTTTTTTTATTTAATTTCTTTTGTGAGCTCAAAACTATATATTTGCTTTCTTTCTGTCTTGTTTTATATTCCCTGGTGCTATATACAGGTGGTGATTTCTTCCACGTAGGAAGATGGGAAGATGCCGTAGATGCCGTTCAGATCGCCGCTCCACCAGCCGTCGTCCTGTTTCTCGTGAATGTTTATAACGTCGCCTGCAAATGATCGTAAATTCAGCTTCAGAGAAGAATGTGTCATGCTTAGAGTACAAAGAGGTGGTTTACTATAGTTAAATAATTTAATGCTTCTTCTTGCTAATAAATAAAGGCGGCGCTGTTGGATTTTCAACGCTCGGCTCAGCGCCGTAAGTTGAAAATCCAACATCGTGCTTTTATTTAGGTGTCGCCCAGTGTTTGTGAAAATGGCCAATAGGTACTCTATGTCCCAATGGTCTTCACAGTAGTCAGTACCTATCTAAATAAGCAAAATCTAACAAAATGAAGAATGGGTCAAGGTTCATATCAATTTATCGGCCTGTTAACTGGCACTCGACAGCTATCGGATATAGCTGTCCCACAGTTGATTTGCCTACTTTGTCATGAATTCCTTTACAAATACAAATCTTACATAGGTACAACTGTGCCAGTAGGTAACAAAGTACAATATTTTTTTCTGTGCAGGAATCGTGCCTGCAGGATTTAGTGGCATAAACTTTAATATGGCTGATATGGCTCGCTATTGTACAACCATATAAAAAAAAAATCTTGGCTTAAAACCTAAGCCTGTAAAAAGCAGTTTTTACAGTAGATAACTTCCTTCTTATTATACCTATTCCGTTGTGTGTTAAAAAGTGAACAGAAATTGTGTCAGATTAAACTTTGAAACACTTTTTTATAAATGTACAAAAATTCGCCAAGCAATTAATGCGCACAATGAAGATATTCACAAAAACTTGACAAAACTAAAAAAAACATGTGAATTATATAATATTATTCAACAAAAGAGAAGGTCTGATAACAGACAGTGACAATATTAACTTTTAATAATATATACCTAAACATTAATAATAATAATAGTAATCAATATTTTTAAGGTAGAACTATTACCGCTATTAGACCATTACTATCAAACGCATCATGGGATTCTGAGGCCAAACTCAGAATCCCATATCGCGTACTTAAGGCCCACGCCTTAGAGGGTTTTTGCACTGCATCGGAATATAAGATCCGAGCTCAATTCGAATTGGGAATATTCTATTTAGATTTGCACTAAATAAATGGAGTATTTTTCAGGCACTGCACGAAAACTTAAGAAATTATATTAAATGCTAACTGCACTTTTCATTTTTTGGAATGCAATCGGTCCTTAGTTACTCGGACGTTCGTTAACCCTTGCCGATTTAACTGAATGAATACCTAAATAAAAGTATGCTTTTAGATTTTAAAAGCTCGTCTCAGCTCCTAAAGTTTTAAATCTAACAGCGCACTTTTATTTAGAAATTCATTTAGGTCTCGCCATAGATAAACGCATGTTTTTTATTACTTAGGACTTATGACGTTTATCGATTCGATAGTGCTGTCACTATCGAATCGATAAACGCCAGTTAGGAATACCTCAAAAACCGGGCGGTTTTTTTATAAGAAGTAAGGTGTTATATATAGTTACCTGGTGCTAAATTAAGTTCATCGTTCAGTCTCGCTTCGTAGGTGTATAAGGCTCGGCACTTCCCTAACGACGGCGTCTGTGGAACCACTTCCCCGTTCTCATTCTTTATAATATCAGTCAAATCCGTCGAGCTATCACTTTGCGATGAAAATTCATCTGGAAAAGAAACAAAATGTTACGTGACGTGAAACATTCGAAAATGATAGGTATATTTTTCAAAGTTTTTCGTGACCACAACTGATTTCTATTATTCTCTCAGAATACATCAATACTATGACAAAAGAATGGACTCTGTTGTTGAATTACATAAATATTTTGTTCTACACGACTGATCAGGGGTTTTTGACCGGTCGTTCATTCATACATCCCACGTTCGCCCCTTTTCATATCGTTCTCCTCTTTCATGGTTGAGTACATCGTATGTTATATTTCCAACCGTTAGTTTTGCAGCTCCTGAACTAGATACCGTTTCAGTTGTATTACGTACAGTCAGTCTCAAAAAGATGTATATGTACGTCGACAAGAATTCATTTAAATATCTCCAATCTTTGTTCTGATTGAGGTTGACTGTACGTTAATTTATGAGATTCTTTGTTGTTATTTAGATCAACTGATCGCAAAATCACAACAATAAACATATTACCTATGGGATTCAGCCTGATTATGTTTCCTGTAACATAGGATGACTCAACGTCATTCCCACACATTAAGTGCCTGAAAAGCCTTACCAAAATCACTATCCTGTTGGTTAGACAGTCCATCTCCTGCACCACGTTCGCTCCAGTCCAGGGGGCTCTCGGGTGGATGAGGAGTGTCAGTCGGCGGCGTCAGCGTGGGCGGCGGAGAAAGGTCGACCACGGGCGTGGCCGGCGCGCTTTTGTGCTCAGCATTCCTCCTGAACGAGAGGTGCTCTATCCTCAGCTTGCTGGATGCTCTACTCATGATGGAGTCCCTTCGTTCCCTCTCCTCGCCCCCGTTCACGCTTTTGGTTAAGGCCGTGTAGTTCGGTGTCAGGTTTTTGTTCACCTCGTTTTGGTAGTCTGCTTGTAGCCATGGTGGTACCTGGGGGGAGAGAATGCTTAGATGAATTATTTGTAGTTTTGAATGAAGTGCTTGCCGAGTCATTATCGTTTTATTTAACTGTTCCTTCCATGCATTATGTGTACTTATTGTATCGTTTGTATTTTAACCTAAGCCTACTCTATCTCTTCACTTTGGAAGTTCAACAATACGAGGCTACATTTTCAAATACTTACTTTAAGTATGCTCTGTTGCAATCCCTGCTTATCCCTAATGATCTGTATGTGCGCCGCGAGAGGATGCTGCACCGGTGGCCTGCTGTCCAGCTCGTTCAGACTCGCCGTTATCTTGTATCTTACTGCTTCCAAGTACGTCAGCATACTTCTCATCTGAAAAAACCGATTGAAGGTTAGGACTCGGAAGATTCAATAAATTAGGAAACAGGTCACTGAAGCTGTTATGCTTTGATTCAATCTGCATTTATTCGGGCTCGAAAGTGGCTCGTGGAATGATAACATCCGAGCAGGGTCGATCGAAAGTTAAGCTACGCATGCTGCGGACGTTTTAAGCCGTTGGTCCGGGCTGTCATCCGTAGATCTTTGACAGTCGTTACGGGTAGTCAGAAGCCCAAAAGTCTGACAACCAGTCTTACCAAGGGGTATCGTGTTAGCTAGTAACTGGGTGGAGGTCAGAAAGGCAGTCGCTCCATGTAAAATGCTGGTATTTATCTGCATCCGGTTAGACTGGAAGCCGAGCCAAACCAAGGTGGAACAAGGTTAGGCAGCTGATGACGATGAATCTGCATTTATTTCCTTGATATTCGCAAATCCTATATAAATCAGGAAGCTATTGTCACTGTTTCCTGTTAGCGGTCCGGCTTCTAGCGTTGAGACGCTCCGACTGCTGCCAATATTCACCGAGGGTCTTATTCGGATGTGCTCATCAACGCAATGATTATTTATTAAGTTTATCATGTATTCATATCCCACAATAGTCGAAGGTCCTAACAGATAATGTAAAGCCAAGACTTTCCTGAGTTTGGTATAATTGATTATCTAATTGACACGCTACGTCAACTGGCTGTGCTATAGCCGCTATAGCCATTTCATGATACTACTAACTGTCAAAGAATTGGATTTCCTGTACACGACGCCGCAGCCGCACCGGCGCCGGACCGCATGTTTGTGTATACGATTGAATATCGTCCATGGGCCGCACCGCCATTGAGCCACCGCAACGCGGCGTTGCGTAGATTTTACATTTTCATTCTGAGATGTTGTGAATTTTTTTCATCTTGCGGTCCCGGCCTGTGCGACTCCGGCGTCATGTCCAGCAAGCCCAGTTGTGATTTGAATATAGGTACGGACGTTCAGGTTGATAGTCAATTTAATGAACAATTACTTAATTTCGCTAACTTTATGTATTGTTTTGAATGAATGAATTCGAGGTGGACCACTGTCCACTGACCATTATTCTGAATAAGCTATAATAGCGTCGAGCTGGTATCAATTTACTTACATGGTATAGTTTGTCGGCCACATTCTGCTGTGAATCGTCGTTGCCAAAGGTAGGGGTCTGTTTGATGGCCATCGACAGCTTTTCAAGTCCCTGCTTGGATTTTCGTTCTCTGTCGATGTCCTGTTTCACTAGCTGGAGTATCTTTAGCAGCGCCTGAAACACCGAGGAAAACGAATGTTTAGTATTCTGTGTAAGAATCTGAAGTCTGGTTAGCATTATCTATCATGTGCGATATTAACAACATTCCGACCATCAATAACGAATACCTAATAATATGTATATGTATTCAAAAATAACTCACAACCGCTGTGTATCTTGCTGTCAAGAAGCCTAATGGTATAAACGTATGTTTCCGGCTGGTGATTTCGTAAGACTTATGTCAGATAATCTAGTAGGTTATCTTAGTCTGCCGCTTTTGCAAGATCGAGATATTAGTTTAAAGTCAGTTCCAATTTAGAGCATGCACGAGCTAATCCCGTGCCTACTCTCGACTTGGTTGGTTGGATCTGAAAGAACTGTCGCGTTTTAGTCGGTAAGGTATCCGACGCCATAACCCTCCGTCCATTATCTCGAAGCGAAGGGTATCCTTAATTTCACAACAAAAACTCACTGAAGAGTTTTTAAAGAAAAAAAATAATCTGTGTATCGATGCATACCTGTTTACGTCGTTCTCTGTTCATAGCCAGCGTGGTGTGTTCGCAGTAGAAGTCCGGCAGCAGCTGTTCGCTGGCCCCGGTCTGCGCAGACCGCACCCCGCGGACCACGCGCATGTCCGTGTTCGCGTTCGCGTTCTTTATTGGATTCACTAACACGTTTGTGGCCTGAAAACAATAAAATGCCAGGTTACAAGCAGATTAAGGTTGGGCTAGTCAATGTTACCACTTAACTTAATGTTAGTGGACGTGGAGCCAGTTGAGGAAATGCTCCTGTCAGAATTAAATAAAGTTCTGGAATACACCGGTTTTCTGGTCTTCGATACAATCACTTCTAAGCTGTGTTCGCAATTAAGTTTCCAAACATGTAAACAAATACGAGTTTTTGGTTTAAAATAACTTTAAAGCTCAAACTGAACTTCATGTGTGATCAAGTTCAATTTGCGGTACAACTTAAAAAAAAAAGTATGACTTTTTCAATAGATTTTCTAAAATCAGTTTAATTTACACTACTTTTAAGTTGATATTGGTTTAATTAAGTGGAAATAACATCAATTGAGTGAGTTTGGGGATAAGAAATATAACATACAAAAAAAAAAAGGCATGATTGCCTCATATGATATTTGTAAATCGAGACTCATATCATAAAACAACAAACAAAAAACGTTGTTTACCCAACCAATAACCAAACCAATGATTAGATCATGAGTACAAAAACTTGTTAATTACCTCTGCTAATTGTGCCGGCACGGCGGAAGTCAGCCTGAGATAGCAGTCGGCTGCTGTCTTGAGCTGGGCCAGTCGCTCTTCTTCTAAAGACTCCAGCATGCCAGCTCCTTTCACCACGCTTGTCTCCCATTCCAACCTGGAAAAATTATATTATAAAAGGTGAATCAGAAAGCTGAAGAAGTCGAAGAATATATAGAGTATATTTACGGCAGAAACAGCACAAATAAAAACATTAAAAACTATTCATTTCATCATCGATTGGGGTGTAGTTTACCTTGATCGTTCCGCGTGCACGCATACATTGTAATATTCAACTTCAGTTTTCTTCACAGCATCTTCCGTCTTTCTCTTCTTGACCTGAAGCTTAGCTGCGTCCTTTTCACTCGTCGCGTTAGGTAGTCGCTCTGCGCGCGCGGCGCTCAGGATGCTGTGCGCATGTGGTATGTGTCCCACGCTCGAACTACGCGACAGACGGCTGCAAACAAACATAGGAAGCTCGTGACTCATTCTAAACGCTGGGAGCGTTTAGTAACATTCGCACAACAAACAATCGCTAGGCCATTCGCATCCGCAAAAAACGAAGGATCCTTCCATAATGACTCGCCGATGTAATGTCCCGACCGACTACTATCACAAACAAAAAAAAACAGGACATTAGCATCGTCAAGTGTGTAGTGTGTAGGCACACCTAATCTCCAACGTGGCGTCCTGTAGCTTCTCGTTCTCCCGCGCGGCCGTGTGAGAATGCTTCTTCGATTTTGCCTCCGCTGTTCTCCACTCTCCGAGCGATCGCGTAGTCTTGTCAACGTTACCTTCGATCTGCAATTATAATCAGATTAACAATGGATTTCTTTTTTTTAAGTTTATCTTTTTTAATGTCTGCCATTTCGTTTGTCTTGAGTAACTTACCTTCTTCCTAAGCTTCAACTGATTGTCGATTACATGTTTCATTGGTTTCACTAGCTCGTCGGATAAAGCACTTGAGTAATTTCTGAAATAGAGCAATTGCAGCGTTACTAACGTTCAAAATCTTTGTGAAATAACTGGCAGTTCAAAGATTTTGCATGTTTGCCAATTACCTGTGGATTTCCGAGCGTTTCTCCATCTCCAGCGCGACATGTTTCCATGCCTCGGCGCACGAGCCGACACTCTCCTTGCAAGCTTTCGTCAACTTCGTCCCAAGCTTTGACAAGCATTTTGAGTAGTATATTTCTGCTTCAATTCTACAAAGAATCGATATAGTACATGAGTGTCTACTATCTGCGGAGTTTCACAATCTGTGACGGAAGCGAACGTTCGTAGGAAATAATCGCGATGGCGTAATGATTTGTTTTTACTTCTGCTCGTCTTTGTGGTTGTGTAAAAGCAGTGATAATGCATTCTCGGCCAATGGGAGGGTTTATTTTTTAGAGCGCGCGTTATTTGTGTCTCGCGTCTTGGCCCACTTGGCGGAACCTCGCGACGAGCTATTTTTGATTTTGTGGCCATTGCCGTGCCCTTACTTTCGTATGCAACATTATTTAACGACGTGCTCGATATCTGTATATCGCGGGGAAAGCTATAAGCGTGCGTGTGAACAATATAATATCAATTATACAGCATGACGAGAACTTTCGTATTGTCCCTGCGCTTGCGCCGACTGTTGTCTCGGACCGTTCGCGGAACACAGGATTGCTCGAGCGATTTGCTCGTAAACAATAAGGTATTGTTTTATAGTAATGTCTGGAAAGTAAATGTTACGAAGAAATATCGATAAGATTGCTAATCTGGTGCATGCACGACTTGCACTGAAGCTGGCTGCGCGAGCGCGGCCGGCGAATGATGCGTAACAATTTTACCAGTTATTAGAAAAAGTGATAGTACCGTTATTATGAACATTGTTATGCCGATTGCACATATTACAATGCGTTGTTATCTGAACGGTTACTTCGTTGTTTGTTTTGTGATTGAAGGTCGCAAACATATCTTCTAACTACCCTTATCTCAATTAGTAAAACCTATTATATATCTTACTTTATATGGCCACATTTTTATTACAAAGGCAAAAATGTTACAAAACTGATGATTGAGTTACATAACGCTAAAATAAAACGAAGTGGTAAAATCGTTGGAATTGCTTTCTTGGCCAAAGACCTTGGCGGTTCTTCAATCAGTAAGTTCATTAAAGTTAATATTATGTAGTCTTACCTCTCTTGTAAAATAGATGATAGTTCTTTACTGAAGTCGCTTCCCTGTTTTACGTAACGCCGGAGCTCATCGAAACCATTTTGGGCCTGAAAAGAAGAAAACCCTTAGTCTAGATTGATATCTACATTAACATTTATATATCTCTCATTATCATACTTGTCTATTATTCGTCAACTCGGTAGTCACACACACCCATATCATCTTTCAAAAAGTCCGTCCATCGCTTTTTAGGGTTCCGTAGTAAACAAGGAACACTTATAGTTTCGCTATGTGCGTCTGTCTGTCCGCGGCTTAGCTCAGAGACTGTTAATACTAGAAAGCTGTAATTTGGCATGGGTATACATATCAATCACGCCGACAAAGTGGTAAAATAAAAATAAGAAAAATATTTATTAAAAATATACCTCCCCTACATATAAAGTGGGTGGGTGATTTTTTTTTCTCGTCTATCCCATGGTGTGGGGTATCGTTGGAAAGGTCGTACAAAAATATGGAGCGTGTGTGCAAATAACTTTCTAATTCAGGAATCCGTTTGCGAAATATTAAGCTTTGAAGCGCAAATTTTTGTTAGGGTCAAGTGTCCTCCCCCTGTCAGCTAAATGGTTGTACTTGGATTTGTGAAAAAATTTACAGCAGTGGTATATATAACGAAATTAAAAGGAAAACTATCACAGCTAAATAGGCTTTACAGGTTAACGAGTAATAATCGACCAACTTAAATTTGCAGTTTGATAAACATGATCTCCCATACATTCCGTATGGGAGAAAATGTTTTTCAACTACAATGTTAAGTTTGTTCTTGGGATAAATTCATCCCAACTACGGAACCCTTCATTGTGCGTGGTCCGACACGCACTTGGCCAGTTTTTTCTATTTATTTCGAATATAGTTCGTGCCTATACGAGAGAAGATTGCTTATCAGAAGTAACAGTCACGAATCATAACATCACGCCGTATTCTTCGAAGGGTTAAGCAGAGGCGTACCTATAGTACACCCACATTTTTCGCGTTATGTTTAAGTTCCATGTAGCAGGGGCGAACTGGGCAAAAATTCACAGGCTCCGCCGGGCTGCTACTGAGAAATTCCAGAAGGATAAACTCTTTGCTCAACCCGGGAATCGAACGCTGGACCACACGCTTAACAGTAGCACTTGCGACCGTAGACTCGATCAAGAACCGTCACATTTAACGCTGAATCCTCGAGTGACCTAAGTCGCATCAAATTATCCATCATTACGATGTCAAAGAGAATTAATCATCTAATCGCATCGACGTGCTGTTTTCCTCGAAGATAACGTGTATTTTTTTATTACGGCTACGACACAACAATGTGCTTTAAAGTCGTTTTTTCCCATCATTATAGCAATGTAGTATTAGATATTATGTAGAACGTGCGGAGTAAATGATGTGTGCAAATGTGCCAGGCATGGAAACTATGGAAAGTGTTTGCTAGTACTATCTTATTTTCTTTCCACAATAAGCTAAGTGCAGCAAAAAATAGGCATCTATTTGTACGAGCTCTAACGTCGTGTTTCTTCACTTTTCAGGTGTCGTTCAAGTATGACAAAATTCTTCACACATCGGGTCGAATTGGATTGATGAAACCGTGATTATTGATTGACTGATTTGTGTTTTTGATCCCACCCTCAAGTAATCTGTTTTAAGTAACTTGACAGTTTTCGGACCTGGCATTATTTCGATGTCTTAGGCTAAGAACTCACGGAGCGGTTTGCAGCCGCGCAGCGGTGGCGGGTGTAGCGGGACCAGCAAACAATGGCGCAAGCCGCGGGCATAAACCGCGTCGTGAAATTTACTATCTACATTTCCATATTCGTACGAGTGTTTGCAGTCCCGCCACCGACGCGGGCGCGGGTGAAAATCCCCTAGTGCTCAACTGCCATCAATAAACTTTGCATGGCAATATTCACAAACAATGTTATTTTAAGTACAGCAAAACATTTGAAAATACCAAGCAATGGTGACAATGACAAGCCTGCTCGCAATCTCAAATGACAATAATGAAAGTCAGATCACAAACACGATAGCTGGAAATGATGAATGTTGATGACTTTAGAACATAGAGACAGAAATCTTCGGGTAGCTAGCCAAGTAAAAAGTAATACATCGGCGACAACACAGCATGTAATTATGTATGCTTGCTAGCTATCCCGACAACTTATCTTAGCAGTAATAACTGAGTTTTTGCCGCTTCCACCTGTTATACAAAGTACAACCCGTTTGTTGTTCATGACTATGTATTTTATGATCGGGTAATATGGTTGATTTTGCAATGGGACGGTTAAAAGATGTCGTGAGCACAGGTGATAATGATAGCTAGCTGTCATTAGTATGTGTTTAACTAGGTGTGTTTAAATTAAAGGAAATAGCACACATATCTACTCGGAAAGGGAGCGTCACCGTATCAACTCGAGCCATTCAGTATTCTTCGTATGAAACTCCCTACTGGAACGCACACTAATCGGAATCGTAACGTACCTAATCGCCTCGCCTCGGGACAAGCTCACGAACCGCGGCGATACGGTGAAGATCCCTTTCCGAGTAGATATGTGTGCAAAGACCTTAAGAGGGCGCCTAAAGGTCCACTAGCGCCACTCTTTAAAAAAAATATTATCTCGTGACTGAGAAGGAATTATGAATAACGGCTAGAAGTAAGGACCCTCGGTAAGTGTGTCTAGAATTTTCTAATACCTTTTATAAAGTTTCATATTGAGACACGGAGCAACAAAATACGATCTAGAGGAATGTGGCCGCTTTTCTTTAGATCGTATTTCCTTCTCAGTCACGAGATAATATTTTTTTTAAAGAGTGGCGCTAGTGGACCTTTAGGCGCCCTCTTAAATACGTTTTTAAGGCATCTATATGTAGCATAAGTTTTTCTTGTTGCGACTTCCCTATGGTTTGTTTTAGTGACTCGTCTGAAATGGCCAACAAATTGGTCATGACTTAACATATAGGTATGTACAGAGATGTGACTTATCTTAGATACAAGTATTGACGCTATACTATTGCAGGTTAACGGGAACGCCCTTCGTTAGCAAACATACTGTATATTAGCAACCACTGAACGTCCAAAAACCTCCTGAAATATGTACCTACTCAGTAATGTAGGTTACCAATACGCAAAGGAAAACTTTAACCATCCTCACCTAAAAACAGGAATTATTTTACTAAAATTAAAGCAAAATTTGTAATAGAGGATGACGATTTAATTATTAAATCAAAAGCGTACTAAATAAATCTAAAATGCCAGTGTAGATAACATTTTCAGGATACAAGGAACTAAGGAAGGAAGTTCCGTACAATTAGAACTATCAGTGTTTGATCGGTTAAATCGGAATGTTTTGAACAATTAAGACCCTTTAACGTATGCGTTAATTAATATGAACTTCAGTTTTCAATGTCTAGGTCGGTGTATTCATGAACAATAGCTAGTTCCTACCTAATATCCATTAACGAATCTTTTTGGTACTTTTATTTACTTACATTAAATTCTTTTTGGTACTTTGATATCGTTTTGTTTACCAATATATTGAAATAGCTAACATAATTATGTACCTACATAAGAATAGTCATTAGAAAGGATTCTGCAGGCAATGTGACTAGTAACGCCAGAAGCCCAGAACTATCTAGGTCCTATCTGCTACAAGAATTCGGTACCAATTGACTAACATGGGACTGGTAATGTTAACCAAAACCTTATTCAACAGCACAAAATAATTTCATAGGGAACTGGCATTAGCTCTAAGCCTCTCAGATGTCACGCTGATGGTGGCGCGTGTGTTGGATCATTTAGCTCCCTTTTAAAATGGTTGAGCTGAATGGTGCTGATCCATGCGTCATGTTCGTGAGCGGGCGCCGTCAGTTGGGACTAGTCATCACTTAGTTGCCAGGGCTTATTTTAATTTTTGAATTGTTTTTTTGGTTTATCTTTTTATTACGGACGCTTTTAACATGCACGTCTTTCTACATTGTTCTCACATGTATAATTTCAACATGAATGGTGGAACCAATATTTTGTAACAATTTTTTTATTCATTTTAATAGAGTGTCCGTGGAGTTTCTTTTCCGTTCTTCTCCATAAGTACCTACTACGCTTTGGAATGGGCAACTGGCTTCATATTACTGACTGACCGACTCCTTGACAATTCAAAAGTGCCTGTAAACGATTTAATTGAAATAAATGTTTTGACTTTGTTTTGAATACTGCTCACTCGTCATCAGTGAGTGAATATAAGTTGTATTATAGAGATTCACTTCCTGTCTACTCCTAGTAATATGATCATATCGTCTTGCACACAATGCAACTTTTCTTTGATTATCCTGCCCTTTTCCTTATTTATACCAACACGCGCTCATTTTGGTAACGTTTCTTGATAAGCCAAGTCATTTTTAAACGCTGTATGGTTTGTCTCAACTTTTAAAAGTATTTATTCGAAGATATTTTTACCCGGATCACCTCCACACGCGAATGTAAGCTCGGAATGCTCAAGTGGTATGCTGTATTATTATGTGTAGCTCAGAAATGCTGAAGTGGTACATGCTGTATTATTATGTGTAGCTCAGAAATGCTCAAGTGGTATGCTGCATTATTTATTGCTAAAGCTCATTCGTCATAATTATGTTATCTGTACGTTTAATATTTTGGATTTTTAGCTAGAGTAGGTACTTATGTTTTTAGTGTTCCGCACCCAAAGGGTACCAACGGGTGTCCGTCCGTCTGTTACAGGGCTGAATCTTTTGAACCGTAATAGGTATACATTAGAAATGTTCACAGAGTTTGTACTACTATGGCCGCTGTAACAACAAATTAAAATACAAGACATTTACTTCGTCGTCGTTTAAAAAAAATACTTAGTGTTAAATATTGTACGGTGGTACGGCTCGCAATTGTTCGTTTTATTTTTTAAACTGCCTCATGCCTGAAATACAATAGACGACGTATATTTAGTAACCTAATCCGCTTAACTGTTCTTAAAGACTCATAAAGAACCCTGTAAGAAATCGACATGTGTTTCACCTCTCAACGAGGCAGCCTCAGGATGACGATTGACTTGTTGCGAACCCGGAAACGACGTGTTGTCACGTCAAGCGCGGAACGCAGAAACCCTCAGAACGCCTCATTCCGTATTCTGTGATTAAGTACCTAGTTATTAGAAACAATACGTTGGTGCATATACTTATACCTAATCATAAAATCGTTCCGAGTATTCAATAACACTAATTTACGAATGGATTCCAACAACAGTATCGAAATAATGATAAATTAACTAACACATTGACGACGTGTATTTCCCTCAATTAAATCCGCTTACCCGACTTTCGCGGAAAGATAAGGAGGTGATGTATTGCCGTTGCGTTCCGTTTTCCGCAGTGTTAATAGTTTTGTAAAGCGGAATAACAAACATCGGATTTGCCCGTCAATTGCAACGATCAATGCAAGTTACGCAGTTTCTTGAAGACTTGAAAATAAACTTAATCAAGGAGAGTTTTTCCACGTTTTATTTAGTAATATATCTAGTAATGGATGATGTTGCAAAATATGAGCGTGTAACCAGGAGATAATAAAAATTGAGAGAGAGGTAACGTATGTTTCAATTCAAGATCAAGAGAGCAACGGCAAAGAAAGACTCAACAAATAAATATGTGTACATGGTAGTTCCTCTTTACTGTTACCTAACACTCAGGGCGCCCATAAGTGAAAATATTATGCTTATTTATGCATCCATCCGCTCAGCAACGTTACATACTGCGGTACTTCACCGGCATTTTCTATCAGCTGTCGTAATGAAAAGTTGTCTTCGTTCACACCGCCATTACCGTACGCGCATCGCTCACAGACAAATAGTTCTTTATGAACAAGTCACGCGCCACAGTGGTGTACATCAATGATTTCAATTATACATTATACAAACGTACAAAACACACAATAACTTTCTTTACAAGGCGGCTTTCACTACATACAAATATAGCCCTTAATTGTATTGGCCTAAAGTTCAGTTTAGCGCTGGGGATGCCGCAGTGTTGATTTCAATATGGTTGGTGCGCATGATTTGAATGTCGAACCGCGCACGCGCTTCCGCCCGCCCCGGGAAGTGCGCGCATTATGAAATGGAAACGGACCGAACCCGAATTAGGTGAATTATGTTCTAAATAATGTTTTATAGCAAGATAAAAGCGATGATGGTCGTTCAACCATAATTATCCGGTCTACACAAGTATGGAATAAATATTCAAGAAGCCTATTTCGATTTTGTAGGTCTGTCACGCACGATTGGTGTTCCTGATAATCTTAATCGGTACTTTAATTCTAAATAGGTGATCACTAGTCGGTGGCCGGTGGTGCGGCTATTGTACAAGTATCTCCCAGGCTCGTGGTACTAAAAGGAACAGTGGAGTTTTAGTCGGTATTTAAGTCTTATAACCCTCCGTTCTTTCCAGACGGAGTGTATCCATGAAAATTTCCCCACGGAAAAAAAGAGATAGATAGTGATTTGTGCTGCTGTTGCCAGCTTCCGGAGTTCCGGTAAGGTACGCCGAATCATTTCTAGGAGAGTATACAGATGAGGCTCTTCCAATTTTATTCTTGTTTGATATACCTATTGCCTGTGTCTTAATCTAGGTCGAATTTTATTTTCTTTCTTTTCCTCGCCTACTTCTGTGAGTTTGAGGTTTTCCCCGGAAAACGATAATGTAAGTATAGAAAATTGTCATCCCGAATAATAAAATACAGACTATTGCGCCATCCATGGTGGCAAAAGAACTTTCTCTCGACAGTTTTTCTGATAATCAAGTAAAAAAAAATATCTATTTCCATTGCCCCAATTACCCATAGTGATTACACTTTCACTCGCTAAGAATCGAATTATTGTGGTCGAAGGTAGCCAGACATAATGACAGTTTAATTTTTTTATTTTTTATTCTTGTTTTTTATCTGACTGTGTCTGGCAAACCGGGAAAATAAATCAGCTAATATACTTTGTTTTCATAACATAGATAAAATCAAAGTTTGTCACGTTTAGTTTGCTTCTCTAAAAACGAGGAATTTTTAGCTAACATAAAATGTGACCAATTATTCAATGGGTTATGGTTTACGTAAGAAACTTTTACGACCATACAGTTCGATAGAATGTAACGACTAGTGGACGCCACCTGAATAACAGGATAAAATGAACAACCATAATAAGTAGGTAAAAAACAGAATATTTAAGGAAATTTACCTAATTACAGATATTTACCCGATCCAATGATGCGAGTATTAACTCTCGATACGACAGGCGCGACGCGACTCTGGTGAAACAATTCCTATGAAAACTTCTTGGCAATTGTTTTATCGGTGTCGCGTCGCGACGTCGCATCACACGAGGCTTTACACAAAATCGTTAAATCACCATTGTATAATTACCTACTCATTGCAAGAGCCGCAACGAAACGCAATATTTTTATACAACTTGCGCCAGCCAAAGTTAATGTTCATAATTTTTAAGTATGTCTACAGCATCATTATGTGATAGTGAATACGGTAAAGGCTTCGAGCTATTGTTACAACATTAAGGCGGCCTCACACGACGTGAAGCATGCATTAACCATCAGTTTTACATGATGCATGAGAGTGTTTTTCCTCAAAGGACGTCAGGATGTTTTGACAGCAGCTGGTCGAACAACAGCGTTTTATGTCCTTGTTTTATCTTCAAAATCGACTTTCCAAAAGGAGAAATGGGGAAATCAAGAGGGAAGACTAGACAAGAGAGATCTATCTCGCGTAGTTAATAGGGACACTGTCAATAGTACATTTTAGAACGGGTAAACTAATTAAGCCCTACCTTGAAATGCAGCCTGAACGACCCCAGAATAAAGAGAACTCGACTCGGTGGAGTCGAAAGTGGTGCAAGAAAGAACTTGCATAGGGCTCATATCATACGCCATGCTGCCATACATTGCAAGTTGACTCCAGGAGGGGCATTCCGTTTGAGCTAAAGTTAACCCTCGAGGAGTGTCACCGGCATTAGTATTGAAATCTTGTCAAAATATACAACTGATTTTAGTTTCACAGTTTATAATGCCGAATTCGCTAAGAAAAACCTACATTTAAAATGAGCCCTCCGCGAGGTCTCCTATATGCGACTTGAGTGAACCCTCCAGGAGGGCTCCCGGAAATGAACGTGTTAAGCCTTAAAATATACCTTCTGCTAATACAATAAAGGTATTAAAAGTATATACAACGTCAGAAAGAAGATTTCTAAAAATCTATATAATCAGCAGTACTCAGTTGGTAGTCAATGCCAGTTTGCACAAACGATTGAAGCAATCTCGTTGAGCATGCAGTTACGTGAAGCCTTCGCCAAACAATGATTGCACGGTGTTATGAGCACACTGTTACAATAATTACATATTACATTCATTTTGATATGTCCGACATTCTGTCTGAATGCGCTGTTGATTGTCTCGTTAGTTTTATGGTTTTAGGGCTCCCGCGGACAGGCGCGACGCGAGAACAATTTCTATGAAAACTTCTTGAAAATTATTCTACTTGAATCGCGTCGCAATGTCGCGTCCATCGCGCCTCGTTGCGAGAGCCTTTAAGCGCGACTTCTACGAGGGCGTCGTCGATTAGATCCTAGGAACGAGGAACCACGGTTTTCGGGGTCTCCATGAGGCATTTCTCAGTAACACTAACTCCGGAGTCATGTGCCCGGTTTATGGAAGTACGTCCGCCTCCACCGTACATGGGATTAAGGGACTTAAACATAATAACATAACGGCGAAATGTGGTTGAAATATTTGCGACTCTCCCTACCAGTTTGGGGAATTTAAGTGTTAGATAACATTCTCTAGGATATCTACTTTTCACTGAATAGGTTTTACTGGAATAAGAACGTAACTTAGAACCCGTATTAAGTACCTACCTATCCTACAGGAAGCAGTAATGAATAAACCTCTGTGATTTTAGTCAAAAATATATTTATGAGGACAACATTTTAAATTCTATATTATCGACTCTTACCAAATTTAGGGGACCAAATATCTATTCACACTACAATTACAGTTATTAAGTGGATAGTCATAGTGATATTATGTCGAATATATACCTATGTTATATAGGTTCCTACCTACATACCATTTACATACATAATATTCATTCGCAGGTTGATGATAACATCGATAACGAATCATCATGTACCTCCATCATATGTACTGACATTGGTTACTTATCTTTGTGGTATTAGAGTGCTTACGTTACTCAAATACCTATAAATGATTCGAGATACATCTCGAAAACGCACTCCAAGTTTAGGTGAGGAAGAAAACATCTGAATATTTATGACCGTAATATTTTGGCGAGCATAATAATTATCATCATTCTATGTCTTATTCAAAATCGTCATCATTCTCCTAGCCTTATTCCAATTTATTACTGGTCGGCGCAACATGTCCTTTTCTTCCACACTTCTCTATCAGTCGTCATCTCGGTAGTCACCCCCTTTCTATCCATATCATCTTTAACACAGTCCATCCATCGTTTCTTTGGTCTTCCCCTATATGAGTTGAGCTCCACGATTACTGACAAATGCTTGCACTGACTGGACAGGTCCACTCAAATCTGTGTGGTTCTTTCCTCAAAAGACCATTTCAGACACTGATCCACATGGTCCTCATATGACTTGACCAAGATTATGTCTGGACTTTAAAAGAGACTACGACCTCTGAGTTTGTTTCGGCCTTTCTTCTCAGAGTAGTCACATAGGAAACACCGACCTCATCTAGCTTATTTTTAATATTTTTTTTTATATGACGTGTAAAAGTGATTCCGATATCCTATTTACAGAATAAACAATTTCATTTCATTTCATTATTCTTATAGCCACACTCTCAACTGTCCTCACGACATTTTCCACAATAATTAAATGATTAATACATTTTTGAAAAGAACTCATTACTAACTAATTTCATTTAAAAGACTTATCATATTCAACTCAACCAATAATTTCTGGACACAGTAGGGTCGGGATAACTAACAGACGGCGCGTGCGCTAGCGCATTCGTTTTCTCTTTCATCCAATATTCCCATGCTCCAGATTATTAACCTACCTGGCATGACATTGACATAATGAATCGATGACCCCGAAAGCGATGCGTTTTCTTGAGTCATCAGAATAATAATTATACTAGATTCTGATGACTCGCACACACCGTCTGTTAGTCTAGTTTAAATTAATTGTTTTGTTTTTAGAATAATTTCAGCGTGTTTGTGTTTAGACGGCTTCTTGTGACCCAGTGGTAACGTATTCACGAGTCAGCAACTTATTAAAGTAAGTCAATAAAAACAATACCTAATTAAAAGTAATAACAGCCACACGGGTCGATCGATGAGGTTAAGCCACGCTTGCCGCCCCGTCGGTTTGTGAACCATCTGAATATACGGCTTAACGTGCTTTCCGAGACACGGAGGGGTCTCGGTATCCCTCCGTGCCTCGGAAAGCACGTTAAGCCGTTGATCCCGGCTGTCATTTGTGGATCTTTGACAGTCGTTACGGGTCGTCAGAAGTCTGAAAGTCTGACAACCACTCTTACCAAGGGGTATCATGTTACCCAGTAACTGGGTTGAGGAGTCAAAGTCAAATCATTTATTTCGAATAGGCACATAAAAGCCACTTTTGAACGTCAAAAAGGTGAGGATGAGGAGGTCATATGATAGAGGCAGTCGCTCCATGTAAAATACTGGTATTCAGCTGCATTCGGTTAGACTGGAAGCCGACCCCAAAATAGTTGGGAATAGGCTATATAGGCAGATTGATTTTAATCAGGTAGGATTATGTGTCTGCTTGTAGTCACAAGAACATCCAAAGTTCGCCGGTAACATGCTATGATTAGATTATAGCTGGTTTTTAACCGCACGTCAATGTGTCATCACAAAATATTTATCCTTATTACTCAGCCGCGGTTCGCACTGGACCTGAACAGCTGCATATTTTCTACTTATGTTAACCCAAATAAATTGATCTTTACCATGTCACAATAGTGTTGCCCGATGGGATTTCATATCGGCAACCTTTTCCAAAAAGATGATAAGTCTTTTACTTAGAAACAGAAGTCGGGCGGGAGACTATTAGCTACTTTTAGCATCAGCGTTCGGCGATTTAGCCGCTTTTTAGAAGCTAGGCCAGCTAGGCATGGGGTTAGGCCTTTGTCTAGCACTGGGATGCTGCCGGCTGAGAGTAACCAAGATTACTCACCCAATAATAGTCCTTGAACACGGTGTTATTAGAAGACCTGAGGTTGATCATTTCTTCCAGGGTGTTCTGCCACCGGTCCATTCCGGCGGCGAACTTGTTGGACACGTTCTCCCGGTTCATGGTACCCTCAGCGTCCTCGTCCTTGGGCGCAGCATCACTGCTGCTCGCCTCCTCGCCCGGCCGACTGCTTGATGATGATGCTGTTGCTGACGAGACCGGCTCTCTACCCTCGCGGCGTGTGGCACTGAATGTCCTGAAAAGAGAAATAGATCCCATAAATATAACGGCCCGGTCAGATCAACTTTGATGTCTTATCTTTACACGGCTTGGTAATTATGAAACTCGTTACAGATAGTCTTTAGTTGTTTATCTTAATTAAAAACTAAATTTGAATTAAAATAAACATGAACATAAAATTTTAAAAATATATATCGGAAATTACTTGTAGATTCACGTCGTACTTGGAAGTCGAAATTTCCGAACTTTTTTAAGGCACTAGTCAGATTGAGCGTTTATCGGAATGTTATTAAGGAACTTAACGCGTCCGCTGTCAGGCAAACAGTGAAGAGATGTGAATCATACTTCCTGTTGTGGATGCGTAACAAATTTCTTACTCACCGTTTCCTATAATTATGAGCATTTATTTGAACTATATTGAGAAACAAACGTAGCATTGGATTTTACTAGTCTGTGTATATAATAGCCGGATTAATTGTAATTTAATTTAGTACTTAGTTCTATTTATTACTATTCTATATTAACCATTACCCATTAAAAGCAGGATTGGGTGCATGTGTTTACATGCAGTTAGAATAGATCTAGTTTCTGGTCTCTTTTCTCATTGTGCCGTTGTTTTGGTAGATAAGATTATATATTTATTATGTTTTATATTATTGGTTTCCTTTCGGTATTCAGTTCCTCACCAATATCTCTAACTAACCCAGCCCTGCTGCGGGAAAATAACATTAAAACAATCACTAGGATAAAAAAAAAACTTCTTTATTTTGACTCATAAAAAGTGCGTCAATGATTGTATGTTTGCACTATAATTTCGATGACTCAAGACAAAAATAAAAACATTCTAAAAATTGTTTAATCGTTATTTGAGGCAGATCTAGAACGCATCAAAAACGGTAATGTACAAATATTACATTAGTAAATAACTTTTCGTTAAGTAATAGCAAATGACGTAATATCCACGTTACACACACTTTGATCGTGAGTCGACGCAGACGTACCTAAATTAAACAAAATACAGGTTTTCTAAAGTGATTACTGCAATCGAAACCGATGCGTTTAAAGGTGCACTCAACAGCTTCTAGATCAGAAACTGGTCACGTGTAAGATATAAATAGATTTTATTAGTCTTTAAAATAAAATACAAAGACGCTAACGGCACGACCACGTAGAAGATGGCGGGTGGATTATAACCAACAAGCCCACATTAACTCCAGAGTTCCAGACCGAAGTAACTGAGACATATGGGAGGCATTTATCTAGTAAAGAGATAATGCAGGCTAACAGTAAGTAAACACAGAGCACGTCATCGTCAACAGCAGCGTCTAGAGACGGTATCGGCAGTCATTCCTCATCATCATTTCAGCCGAAACACGTCCACTGCTAAACATAGCTTTCCCCAAGCATCGGCACTTCGACCGGTTCCGTGCATCCAGCGGATTCCTGCGGTCTTCACAAGGTCATCGGTTCACCTTGTGGGACGCCTTCCAACGCTACGTCTTCCGGTACGCGGTCGTCACTCCAGAACCTTTCTGCCCTATTGGCCACTGTTCTGCTAGCTGCAGCTCTGCCCTACTATCGTCCTTGTTAAGGTACAATTCCGTACCCGACCGCAGGAGGCAACTGCACGCGACATGTCACCGCGGCACGACTGGTTTCTATGAAATACCTTCCGTAGCTAGCGACACGTCGTTGCCAGCTACGGGCGAGCGACAGGCGACACGTGCAGCCCGACCGCAGACCAGTAGTGCCGCTAACGCTCGAGCGATAGCCACGATTTTCTATCTTGTGTTTACCGACTGGAATACGTGCTGCTGCATCTGCGGTCCGGTACAGAATAGTACTTTAATGGTTAAATAAAAAACGATCTATCTGTGCCTGATTTGCAGTCACACCTATTTTTTTAATTTTAGATCGCTAGATAGTCTGACTAAGTTTGTGCACACAAAGATAATGAAGACGATTCCGGTTACACAAAGTTATCATATGTATGAAGTCAGTTTTATGACTTTACGTACGTTTTAGCCACAATTTTTTTTACGAGTCATGGATTTTTTACTGATCTACGTAAGTTACCGTGTAGCTATGTATAATTAATTAACCAATGACAATAATTAGTATGTTTATGCAACGTAGTCATGCGTAATAATGATGATCGTGGACGTGGTGGCATCTCTTTTCTGTTCTTTCTCAGAAATTTTATACACTTTCGCTCAAATACTACAGAGAATCTATGACACGCTCGGTTACTCAAGATTAAATGATTTTCGTTATATGCCAAAATAATCATTAGCTTATTAAACGTAAAGGTTAAAATTGCGGAAAAATAAACACCGTAAAAATAGCATTCGTTCCAGACTGTACTACGCGTGTGATCTTACTCTTCCATAATTAGTTTCATTTTGTTTGCAAATCTTTAAGTAGGACGATTCATCATCATTAATATATTGTACCAGCAAAATTACGGAGCCGATCTCTAGTGATGACCGACGTCCATGCTAATAAATAGTTGTAATTTGAGGCTGTAGGTATACTTGATTATGAATTTAAACGGGTGCAGCATGATGTCGTCAGGTGTAGAAGAAGTATTCGAGTCTGTTAAAGTTCCCGCAGACAGGCGAGACGCGACGGTGTGACGCGATTCAGGTAGAACAATTTCCATAAAGTTTTCATAGAAAATATTCTACTAGAGTCGTGTCGCGCCTGTTGGCGGGGAGCCTTTATGTTCGTTTCGAATGTTTTTCGTCCACGGATTTTACAAAAAATATCGACTCGATTATGAATACTGTTAGAAAAACACAACACAAAGAAGCGAGTAAAAAGTAGCACTGAAATAAAAACGTGTTCACGTAAACTCCCGTACTCGATTACTTCGAAAAACAACTCTCGATAGCATTTACTCGAATTACTCGAATCACAGCCCTACGCAATAGAATCAGGTTATACTCCATTTCGCAACGTACAACCAACATACACGACCTCATAATGATAAATAATAGCACTTAGAACTTCAGATGGCTCTGATGATCAGCTGTTTTAGACCACACTCTACCATTTACGAGAAGCTGCGAAGGTCGGATACCATTATCGTTACCGTAATTCCTATAATCAGAGAGAATGGTTAATCGAATAATCGCTTATTTTAATTATAGACTCTATAGTGTTGTTGAGCCGCAAGGCTCCTATGATGGGCAGATTTTTTGTGTAAGCAGTGTCCCAGTTTCTATTTCAATCTGAGCTTGACACCAATATTGTAAGGCTGGTAAAATAAAGATCAATTTATTTAGCTGAGTGTATCGGAGCCCGGAAATAAATCACGAAGTGCTGTCGATATTAACAATGGATTTAAATATGTTTAATACCCATGCATTAAAAAACCAATCATAGATGTTAACGTGCAAAAACTTTGCGTAGGTACAACAAAAACTAGTTTGAACTGGAACCCATTTATAAGTTATTAGCTGCCCGCCCCGGCTTCGCACGGGTAGCACTATGTACTGATCTACGGTGCACCTACCTACCTACCTACTTACCCTATCTACCCTACTCTGCCTACCTACCTACTTACCCTATCTACCCTACCTACTTACCCTACCTACCCTACCCACCCTACCTACCCTACCCACTTACCCTACCTACCTACCCTACCTACTTACCCTAAAACTACCCTACCCACCCTACCTACCATACCCACTTAGCCTACCTACCTTACCCTACCTAACCACCTACCCTACCTACCTACATACCTACGTATCTACATACCTGCCTACCAACCTATTTTACTCTGCTAAATTCACATTCATCAAACGCGCTAACTATCCAACGCGCGAAGTTTAAGTAGTCGCTAAGTTTTCTGAAATTTTCTGCGCAATTTTCTTAATTTTTCTTTCCGTAAGATTCCTCTCCTGACAATAAAAAACATAACAAAAAAGAATTAGCGAAATTGGTCCAGCCGTTCAGGCGTGATGCCGTTACCAAGGGAAATAGGGATTCATTTTTATATATATAGATATATATATTTTATAGATTCTTTTCCTCTTAGATGGCCGAGTAAAAGAAAACAACTTAATTACGTCACGACTGTTTAAGTTAAGTACGAAAGTAGCCCTGACCGTAATTATGGCAGCGGAACGCGAGCCGATAGAAAAATTATATGACTTTAGGGGGAGGTTATGCAGCTGTAGCCCGCGAAATTCAAATTTTCTTACTTTTTTGCAATTTGCAAGTCAGAATTATACTCCTTAGAACCATTCCACCTCCTTAACTTAGATTTATTACGTAAAAAGTTTACCATAAGGTTATAGGGTAAGGGTAAGGGTAAACATTTTACTTAAGGTGGACCCGCAATGGTAGCCCGCGAGCGCTTTGGTTCCTTAACAACAAATCTCTAGCGTAAAACGTTAACGTAGGGCTGGGACACTGTTGATTGTTTGAATTACGATGTTTTCATAATGGGCGCTTTAAGGATTGTAAACATAAATCAAGACGAGAAGCTAGTCCGTGTTTCTATTTATGAATTTCTGTTAGAAGGTAGGTACTTCATCTGTCACTGTATTAATTTATGAATGGCAATCCTAAGTTATTGCTTGTAAGAACTCCCTTTACAACAAGTATTTCATATTTTATTTATTGTTATTGTATTGTATTGTCCTTCAAGTCTATTTATCGTCTTATTAATATTGCTGTTAATTTTTTCAGTAGCTAGCAAAACCTCATGAATGAATTTGCATTCATTTCTAGAAACAAATATCGACCATGTATTTATTTTACTGATGTGTTTTTTCTTGATCGCGTGTTTGTGGCGATGTGTAGAGCATGAAGATACCTCCTACGTGATATTTTATAGTCATATTATAGTTACCGTTTACCAAGCGTGTTACTTTTTTTGGCAAGTGATAATGATTAAGAGATTTTATTTACGGCCATCATTGGTCTCAGGGAGAACAAGTTACTTAATGGACCTCTGACATTTTTTATCGATATTAGTCAATTATATTTTCGACTTCCGCCAACACTGCGTCTATTTTATAATAACGAGAAACAATTTTGAAAGTAATTTCCATAGTTTTTAACGAACTATAGAGCATTCCGGTTTGGAAACAATGCCGTTCTGATAATGCAGTTCTTTCCACTCAATGAGCACTTTGTGTCCTAGCTATTCATTATATACCTAGGTATACGGAAATGGCTATTATGCTCTGAAGGTGATAGGTTATGGAGCCAGTTCGTTTGGAACGGATGTTAGTGTTATTTAGAACAACTTTACGTATAATGTTTAGAGCAGAGAATAATACCATAAATCCTGCCGGTATATTCTGTATTTAAATATGTACATATACAATATACCGTGAATACTTAGGTGAAGTGAGCTTGAGGCACCAGTCATTTGTCCTAGAAAAATCTTAGAATTTCAACCAAAATTCCATCTGATACTGGGGATTGACACTACTGGCCACTTCAGCAAAGTTTTCACGAAAAGATTTTAAGGAGGATCCGTAATTCTGCTATCTGCGTATTCCTGCGTATTCTGCGTCTTTCTGCCCGCGAAATTAAAATGTTCTTACATTTTTTGTAATTTAAAGTGTCAGGTTGTATCTTGATCAAAATATGATTCGCGGCTATAGCAAATAATATGTATTTTTGCAGAAATAGAATCATTAATACATCTCTATAGGTTAGATTTGTTCCATTGAATGACTTTTTCATAAAATCGTGACATTTGATTATAATGTCTTGCAACTCGGAAAGAGGCTTTCAAGAATTATTGTTTTGGTTGAAGCCTGTCCATTCTTTTCATTATTAGTTTTAGAATGCTAGCAGGAACTATTAGTGTAAATACCTACGTTTTTTGTACATAGGAAGCTAAATTGTAATCTAATTCTATTAGGTAGAAATACTATTTCAAATTACAGCTTTTGACATTCAATTAAGTAACGTTTTTAGTATGTTTTATGACATATTTTGATGTTTTGTTGTAACGTTGGCTAAAGTTACTCTATGAGCTCACGATAAAGTTTCTCCTCAATGACATAATAGATACATAGTCATTTCAGGTAAAGCTGCTCTTTAACAGCAGACTACCATTTCTCTTGCTAGACCTACTGCAACAGCTCACTTCCTCTAGCTCTGTTCCTCTGCCATGAACAAGGCCCTTTAGCTAACACTCTTCAGGAAACTGCAGTAAAATATCACACGTCCAGCAGACCTCATTATCTATTCTTGTCCATAGTTACTGCTTACCACACATAGCCCGGAGCGAGGCGTTACTATTGCTCATATATTTCGCAGCGCCGCCGTCCGTTACATAATGTAACCGCTTCGACCGATGGCAACACTACGTCACTGCCCACTATTTACCACTTGAACCTAGGGTTGCCAGCAGCAAAAACAGCAAAGGTGATAAATCTAGTCAACTGCGTGCTTTGTGTTGCTGTTTTATGGGGTTCCGTAGTCAAATGGCTAAAACGGGACCTTTATAATTTCGTAATGTCCGTGAGTCTGTCCGTCTGTCCGGAAGTCAAACTGCCACTCTGCTCGAAGACTGTTGGCGCTATGTCGATGAAAATTACAAACAAAGTGTATTACGTGTACCTAGTAAAATAACGAATAAAAGAATTAGGGTTGGCACTCCCCATAGGTACATGAAACGGAGAAATGAAAAAAAAATGCACATGATCGTCATTGGATCACATAATAAAAAAATGATGACATTTCCAAGTGACTTTCTTATAAGATAGTTTGTGAGTTATGGGATGTTTTCGGTTACAACTTATAACCCTAGTTAATAACTTTGTTTTTATAGTTTTATCGAAAAATACAATGAATTAAAAACTTATTTTTGCGGTCTGCAAAATCAATACTGTAAATATGCATCCAACTACGGAACCCTTCACTGTGCGTGGTCCGACCACGCACATAACCGGTCTTTTATATAATTGTTGTAAAGAAGTCGTTAGATAACGGCAGAAAAAAATCAGCTGTTCCCTTCATTATAACGAGCTATGCGAACATAAATGTATGGAACAGCTGATTTTTTTTCGCGATTTCCGGGTTGCCCCATAGTGAAAGTTTTTCATAATGATGAGTACAATTACCACTTAAGAGGATGCAAACGAATTAAATTTTACATTGTATATCTATTATAAGATTTATTATTATCTATATAGACTTATTGGTGAATTACAGATCTATGAAAAAAATAAAAAAACCATTGAAAAAAAATTGCATCGATATTTCTAAGATGTATCTAAACTTGAATTAGACAGCCCTATTCGCGGGTACCTACCATCCAATCATTGAATTTGACTTTCATCACGTCTTTGTGGTATTTAAAACTTGTATTTATATCAAAATAAACGTAACAAATGTTGATTAAACCCTGAAATAATATTATCACATATTAAAGTAAGTAGCTTTTATTAGGAAACAGGTGAGTTTGCCACCTGCACTTGTATTCATTCAATGCATTTAAGATGTGGTTAAGTTGAAACTTTGCTTCAACTTGAGTTACTTATTTCTTAAAAATATTTTGTTCAGATGGTTGAGCTTCGCAGAGTTTGTTTATCACAAGACAGATATCATATAAATATTTTACCGGACATACTAAATGGCATTATTTATGTGTGACATAAAATAAACAAACTACTTTTGATATTATTTAAAATGCAAGTAGATGGCATAAGAGTGGAGGACGATACTAGAAACGAAATAAAGATTGTGTAAAAGATAAAATGGGAAAAGGGAATGAAAAATCGACGTAGAGGGAATTATTCAAGAACAGCCGGTCTATTCTATAAAAACTTGGGTGAAGTGAGATTGAAGTGAGCTATCTCTTGCATAAACTCCAAAGTTTTCACGATTTGATTTTACAGAATAGAACTGCTCCCTAATTACGTAAAACACTTTAAATCACAATAAGAATGATTTTGAAGGATATTTCCCAACCATTGCTTCATATGTTCTAAAAAATTGTCTGTTCAGCAACGTAAATAACGCAATGGGTGTTGTTGAACTGTCAAAATGACATCCATTGCTACTGTAAGTGTGTCACGCAATCACCCCGTGGCTGGTACAAACGCGAAAGTTTGTGAGGCTCTATGGATGGATGTATGTTTGTTACTCTTTCACGCAAAAACTACTGAACGGATTTGGATGAAATTTGGCACACAGATAGTTTATAACCTGGATTAACACATATAATACTTTTTATCCCGATATTCCCACAGGATCGAGACTTATGTGGGTGAAACCGCGGGGCGCTGCTAGTACTAAGTAATTTGGAATAGAGCAGGAGGATGATTAAAAATCAAGTATTTATAAAAATATCTTATCGTTAACTTTTCTCATGTAATAGAGAGGCCAAATATCTCCATATTAAGAAGTGTCAAAGATATCATTAGTTACCGCTTTTAATGATTGATGTGAATGTAAATGACGAATAAAATTATGAATGACATCGATATATTGAAGTATTTTTGTAGTGTGTTATCTAATTGACTGTGATGTGTGGTATATGATAAATATGATAATTTGCTTATTACAAGATGTTATGATAATATAAGTAGACATATTCGTTATGCTGTATTTTTTTGGCGGAAAAAAGAAAATACTTTCACTACCTATAAAGCTTAGAGTCCATTATATAATAATTCGACTTTGATAAAAATACTTTTTATTCAAAATGGAATAGGGGACTAAAATTCTAATGGCTTAATCAACTCAGCGAAAATCGATGGCAATCTAATCCGTGTCAGCTTAACAGTTAGTTAGGAATAGCATAATTAGCCCATAATGTTCCCACTGCTGGGACACAGGCCTTCTCACTTCGAGAGTGCACTCCACCACGCGAGTGCGGGTTGGTAGATGTCACATGTCTTAGAATTCTTGTTTGTACTAGGACATGCCCGTTTCCTCAAGATTGGTTTTCTTCTCCATTTTGAAAGCAGAACTGATGAAATAAATTACAATAATGTAAATAAAGTGCCTGTCTGCTCTTCTGGGTTTGAACCCTTTGACCTGCAAATCGAAAGTCGGAACGGTGCCCACAGGGCCACACGTGGTCTAGCTAGGTATAAAAGTAATGCATTTGTCAGTACATTAATAATTTAATAATGGGTAAACGATAATGTAACCCTTCAACTTCCTGGCCTAGGCGAATGCATAGGCCTGAAGACACCGCATAAAACCAATAAAATAAAACCTAATTGATAACCTCCTCCTTTTTGGGAAGTCGGTTAAAAAACGTTGCGAGCTCCTAATTTAAACAGAGGGACTTATCGTGGGCATAACATCAGTAGGTGTGAATTCAAGTTGCTACTCATAGGGCAAGATTCTTAGAGCGCACTTTGACTACAGCAGTGCTATTCTGTAACCATCTCACCGTGAAAACTTAGGTGAAGTGAGCGTGGATTTAGCTGTCAGTAGTGTCAATCCCTGTGGAATGACAGCTCACTCCACGCTCACTTCACCCAAGTTTTCACGGTGAGATGTTTACAGAATAGCATGGCAGTACCTACCTAAGCGTTTGCAACCTTATTTTCACGCATATAATGTTCATA
Source organism: Agrochola circellaris (assembly GCA_914767755.1). NCBI lineage: Eukaryota > Metazoa > Arthropoda > Insecta > Lepidoptera > Noctuidae > Agrochola > Agrochola circellaris. Next base: position 17,745,507 of record OU611840.1, on the reverse strand, counting down.
TTCGTATTCGGATACGAATATGAACATAATTTGACGCTTTCATCGCTTGCTTTACTTAGCAAAGTAAATTCAAAGTGCGAAATCTGTGAATCTTGTCCTTACTCAAGTGAAAAGACACGACTATTCGATAAACTATAGTGTCGCGTTTGAGGATGGCAATCGCGGTCATTAACCCATCTACATTTTGCAGCATTTTTTATTGAAAAAACTTATATCAGGTCCGTTAATATCTTGAATCAATATCCATCGTGATATTCAACATGTTCCAATAACGAAAAACCATACATAGTTTATAGCTTGGGTTCGTACGGAGTGACATTAGAGAAAGAGCAATGACCGCTATAGCCACGCTAAAACGCGACAACTATAGTGCCTACATCAAATCCAAATGGAGAACTAGGGTATTAAACCACCTACTCCCGCAAATCGTTAATGCTTTGGCGAAATGGATTTCCTAGGCCCTAAGTAGCTTGGACTAGCCTTCGTAGGCGAACAACTAGAACAAGTAGTCACTTAGGTGTTGTATTGCCACTTGCAATAGCTTTGTTACTTTCTTACAATTTTATTAAGTTATTTGTTACGCCTATTTCAAGGAAGCTTGATTGATATGTCAGATTCTAAGTATGTGTCACTATAGTGATTTCAGAGACCATTGGTATGAAGATGGAAATAAATAAGAAGTGCTGTCAAATTCAAACTTAAATCTTAAATCCACTGACAGACAACGCACAGCAAAAGCCGCTGGGTCTAGAAGCATGATATTTTGCACTAGTTCCGTTTGTAACGGAGGTAACCAAAGGGAAGGATTTTTGAAAATGTATCCCTAAAGGGGTTCAATAGCGGATGAAAGTGCGTATGGAAATTCGATATTTTGCCGATGCGAAATCCCATCGGGCGCACGGCTTGTCCAGAAATAAGCTGCTAATTGCTTAGGTACAACATTTTATATAATAATACGCTATGAGCTTAATGTTTAAAACGTTAGTGATTGCTCTAGATTTCTTGAATATAGGCCACGCGTGCTGAACTGAAATATTATCGCGTTGCAGATTAAGCTGGTACTGTTTATAAAACACTAGCTTCTGCCCGCGACTTAGTTTGCGTTTACCGGGATAAAAGTATCCTGTAAGTGTTATTCCAGGTTATAAACGTGCTAAGTTTCATCCCAATCCGTCCAGCAGTTTTTGCGTGATTGAGTAACAAACATCCACACACACAAATACAAACTTTCACTTTATAATTATATTTACTCTATAGGATATAAGGCTAGTCCAGATCCAGACATCTGACCTACTTTGTAAGTTTGTATTTTGTATGACCTCCATGATATCACAGTAAATATTTACTGTGATAATATTGTGACAGTATAGATGGTCAGGCGAAAACAAAATAAACAAAATGATCTTCGTAATAAAATTAAAAAGGGACACATCTGTGCAAATGTGGGTATATTAGGTGCACCTAGTTCTCGAGAAATGGCAGCAACGTAACGCGCAATACAAGATGCCGCTGCGGATAAATAGACACTTCTTTGTTGTGAATGACGCTCGGTGTGTCGATTAATTCAGAAAAAGTCTTGAAAACTTAGGAGTAAGGATCTTGGGCCTGCGGCCGGCGAATTTGGGGCTATGTCGACCGAACAGTCAGGCCCAAAGAGGGGCACGCAGTTTTCCATGCGCTCCTTTATGGGAGGACTGCGATCGTAGGATCTGCCGCACTGGGTAATGGGATGGGGCCCGCTAGGCATGGCGGGATGATACAGTCGGGGGTGCGGCGAATATACAAGTATCTCCCGGGCCTCCGACACATGGTACTAGTAGGGATAGTGGGGTTTTTTGTCCGAGATAACTCTCCGTTCTCCCAAAACGGAAGATATCCATCAGGATTTCCTCACGGAAAGCAAAAATTTAAAAGAAGTGATATTGAACTGAGCTGTCAATAGTGTCAATCCCTAGCAGTTACAGATTCAATTATGGGCATTACGTTACTCTACTGCCTCCCTGATTGACGAGCATTCGCTTGTCTTGTACCTAATGCTCAACTCTGAACGTTACATTATTACAGGCGAATGGTCCCGGTGAGGGACCACCTTAAGATTTAAGCGCTAATAACTGTCAGACTTATCATCTTGGTACATGCAAATATCATCTTTAGCTTCTTCAAATAAAGCCCAGTCCTAGAAAACATTGAAAGTGTATTTACAAACTTGTTATAGTAGTTTCGTAAGCTGAATCATGGCATTATCGACTTTTTTCGATTTTGCAAAGCTTAGATTAGCAATCTTGATACGGCGATAGTAATTATTGTGTTACAAGTTAACAAAAAGAATAATGGGTATATTTGAGTAGCTAAGATGGCTGTTTTAATCGTTTGAATTAAGTATTGTTGAGAAATCGTGCAGTTTCTTCATCAAATGTTATTATTAAAAGCAGTAGCGTGTAGAATCCATGAGATTTTACATTCCAGAGCAGTGGTGAGTGTTGAACATTTTGGCCGAGAGCCAAAGGTTCAGAAATCTTTCTTTACATTGAAAACCGCTTCACTCAATAATTTGAATTACACCAGATACACAATGATTATCACATGCTGACGCAACTGTAAGAGTACCTATACTCCATAGGTTTAGGTAATTAAATAAAGGTAAACACAAAAAACCACGTGACGAGACAGCTGTCCGTTAACCGACTAAACGTAATACCTGTCACTTCAGTTGTCGTGCTACGTCACAGTTGTACTCTTCAATTTAGCAACGTTATAATTCGTTGACGTTTAGAGTTTGGGCTCTTTACAATAGACAGATTGCAAAATATTATATTATTATTATAAATCTTACTAAAAAATTGTGCTAAAGCAGTAACATCTACGAAGAGTAGTTTAAGAATAAATGATAAAGTTTAACATAGATAAATAAAAGAGGAAACTATTGTAAAATTCTAAAATAAATTTAGTTTGGTTTATCGTATTTGAATCTGGAAAGTGTCAACTATAAAAAACCCTTTTTGTTTACCTTTATTTAACTACCTAAACCTATGGAGTATAGACAACGTTTATTTCGCCTGCCCACAGTACCCACTCAATTTCAATTAAACTATCGTATGTACTGAATTAATCTGCCTAGCCTTTCCCCAACTATGTTGAGGTCGGCTGCCAGTCTAACCGGATGCAGCTGAAACCACTGTTTTACATGGGGCGACTGTCTTTCTGACCTCCACAACCCAGTTACTGGGTAACACGATACCCCTTGCTAAAACTGGTTGTCAGACTTGGGCTTCTTACTAAAATCGTATGTACTGTAAAAAAAAAAAGGTGCGCTATGGACGTATTGTATCATATACAGACGTAACTAACACCAGAATATATTAATTTCTTAACAGACAGAGTGCAGTAAGAAATGTGAGACGTCCGAATTTGCGCAACGTAGAGCGGCTAGCCTTAATGATATGCACATAATATACATACATATATATAACTTAGTAAGAAACACTCGAGTTTATTTACAACCTTGTGTCAAAACAATTAAACCATAGATACTTGGAATTGAAGCAAAAACATTGTTACTTCCTATGGCATGTAATGTAACATGTAAGTACACATACGACCATCGTAACAAGAACCCTGTCTATATGAAGAATTGAGTATAAATAGTTCTGAGTTATCTGGTTCGATCTAGCTGAGGGAAATCGGTCTCGAGGATCGACCTCCGAATGACAATCGATTTACTGCGACGAAAGTGTTGCAGATTGATGCCTCTATAGCAGCGATTTGAAGACTTTCACTGAGTGCCAGTGACCGCCGTGACGTCAGGCGACGTCATCCCGCGCAGGCGCAGACACTGATTGATCGCACGCGCATGTAGTACCTACAGTCTACCGCACATTAGTGGTAACATTTGTATTACGAAAAACGCTGTTATTTCTACGATATAAAGACGCTGTGAATGTCGAACAGGTACTGATAAACGGTCGACTGTACCCACAGCACAGCACTTGACAAACGACATCTTATCTCCTTCACAAGTTTTGGCATTCTTTATTCGGTAATCATTATAAATTATCCACATCATTTGTCGAAATGCGGCAGCAAACACATTATGGACATTTTGTCATCGCTTACTGCGTCCACTTTCTTTAATTTATCGATGAGCACGCAATCGATTCATCATTACAAAATCGATTCGAAAAACGTTTGATGGTCACGTTGTGAATGCTGCACTGAAATTAAAATTGAAGCCTTGAATTATTAGACTTGATTTGACATACCGATTAATATTCCCGATAATTCGACAGTGCTATTGAAGTACGTTCAAAGGATTAATATAGAACTAAAGAAGAAGATCGATTCTAAAGTAGATTGTAATCCATGTTTAAATGACCTGGTCTAATCAGCACTAGATTCTCAGCCATATTACAGGTTTCGTTTTAGAGATCCTTGATGATGATTAAATGAAATAATTTAAAACAACGAGCTAGCCTTTACAGTGACTACTGTATACGATGTGTAACATCTGACATCTTGGCTGACGTATATACTTAGGTATGATATAAACATTATTCATCACCATCACCGTCACCGACACCGTGATCGTCATCATTATCATCACCAGCATCCTGTTGTACCTCTCGGAAAATGGGTTGATACCATCTGACAGCCAAATCAAGCACCGCGCGCGCTCATTGGTCAAATAAAATAGTGCGCGCTTCCCCGACTTCCTGTTACACACTTCCGTCGCTTTTCACTTTGATTATTTAGAGTTTGATTGCAGGCGAGGGTGAGGAAAAATGTTATACACATCAAAAAACCCTAACGTTGAATATCATCAATAAAGTTTGAGCATTCAAGATAGAATCCCGATAGAATCTTGTTTTACCTTGTGGAACGCAAATAAATGAATATGAATATGAATATGAGAATTTGGATAAAGCAGGGATTATGTAAAAGATGCTGATGATAGGACTAGGAATAGTGATTTCTGAGATGACGGCTTGTAGTAAGGAAGCAAAGCACGAGCTGCGCAGACCTCAAATTAATTGGGATAAACAGCATGATCTGTAAACCTCTTATTTTTTTAAATAAAACAATTTATAACTGTGCAGTAGGTCTCCATTTTAAAGCTAGGTACCAAATGCAAATTAAGTTATTACTAGTTCGTACTTATTCTAAACAGGATAACACGTCTTAGGCAAAATTATTGATATGAAAATTACTTTAATTAAATGCAGAACCATAAACTACAGTTTGAGCTAAAAATTGCTAACCTCAATAAATTCACGCAATATATTTTTATTTTTAACTAGCGACCCGCCTCGGCTTCGCACGGGTCTGTATTATACATATAAACGTTCCTATTGAATCACTCTATCTATTGCTGAAAACTGCATTAAAATCTGTTGACTAGTTTAAAAGATCTAAGTGAACAGACATCGGAAGCGACTTCATTTTATACTATGTACAGAAAAGTTATAACGTGAAAAGTACATAAGTACAAGCAAAGCAATACGAGATTGTCAAATTCAATGACATATTGTCACTTTGACAAGTAAAAGACCTTAGAATTAATTAATAATTTAGAATCGAAAGTCATATCTACCGATTTTATTGATATTAATTCATGTAGTATCAAAGTAGTAGATAAAAAGTATTTGGCCTTTGATAGTTTGAACTATTAAAGTAATAATATCGGTAGGAATATTAATATAAACAGCCGTGCTATTCTGTAAACATCTCACCGTGAAAACTTGGGTGAAGTGAGCTATCAATAGTGTCAATCCCTGTGGAATGACAGCTCACTCCACGCTCACTTCACCTAAGTTTTCACGGTGAGATGGTTACAGAATAGCACTGCAGGTGCTTATTTGATTAACAACAAGGTACATATGCGAAAAGTCGTGACGGACTTGTCTTTTTGTATATATAATATACATATATTCAGTTCTGATTACTTGAATATTTATTCCACCAACTGAACTAACACTAGAATATTTAACCGAACACCACAAATATCAGCTCCAATAGCTCCTCAACTCTAATTAACAACAATTAAAATTAGTCCCCAGATATAAACTTGTCTTGTGGATTCTGTCTCATGTGCCTATTCAAACATGTAGGAGATAGTAACCTTTTCCATTCAACCATCGTAATTTGTAATTTTATCTGATGAGCGCGAAGATTGTCCGGTCATTTCCCACGTCTTGTGCACTTTCAAATTAAATGTTTGATTAAAACTGCGTTACGCTTTTTACTCAGCAGCTAAACACATGTTTAGAACGTGACAGAACTGATAGACCCCGAATTTGTCAACCATCGCGGTTTTAACTTCTGTCGTGAGCATAGACTAAAATCATTCATTGCTGATTGTCAATACGGAGAAAACAAGATAATGTCTTTCATTGTTAAGCATGGGACTGTCACCATTAAAACATTCCTCGAAACAAAAGACGTCCGGTATTGTTCGGCGAAAGCCCCATTAAATCCCTGCCATGATCTTTATTAAAAGAAATTAATCTCAGTGCAAATATCGACCTACATACTAACTGACAGATCCATTCTGCGAAATCGCGTGACGGTGATAGGTCAGTCGCGCGACATAGATCTTCTGAACAATACCACATTAAACGACCGCGACGATTTGATCTACTATTCTCGCTTTACTTCTTGTTTGTTTATCGGAGTTCCAATCTTAAAGCTGTGAACGCATATCGAAGCTATATATCCGTCGCAGTAAGATAGTTATAGCCGTGATATAGTTATATCCCTAAGGTTTTAAGACAGCGGTTCATAACGTCTTAATAGGAATATAACTATGATACGAGCACGATCTAGTAATATAACTATTAGGGCACTCCGACAATTATGAACCGCTTTCATATAACTATATACTCTACTATATTACGGTATACAGCTATATCCCTAGGCATATAACTATATCACGGCTATAACTATCTTACTGCTACATTTCTATCTAGACACAGATAGGTACGTCCACGAACGTATCATTTAAATTTTGACGTTTGTGGTTTTGCTAAACCTGACCGTTTGATTAGCACTTCGTCTGAGCTGACGCGACGTGAATAGTTCAAATTGGTTTCAGCAATAACTTGGTGATACCTAGAAATGTTTGACCACTTAACATGACCAAAATAAATTGATGTGACTGTAAGTGTCGACTGTCATGTATGTATATCTGTATGCTAATGATTGGGCGAAAAAGATTAGCATCCATCTTTGATTTTGATACATGTATTGGTTTCGTGAATGCTAATGAAGATAGAAAATAAAAGTTGATGGATGATAATGTAGAGGTTTTATAAGAAAGAAAGAATAAAAGGTTACACACAAACGTAGTCACGGCCAAAAGTTTGACCAACAAGGAACCAATGTAAAAAAAAAAAACAACAATCTCGGAGCCGAGTTTATAGACCTTTAATTCGTGAGTCACAAAGGACAGCCAGCCTTTATTTGGAAACTTGAAAGAATATGATGTCGAACGAATCGATTGGTGCGTTATTATATTAAGTAAAGTGGCGTAAGACTCATTAAGTGTGGTGTGGCAACAATGTGGTGTGGTGGTCACGGTCGGAGCCGTGTGAAGGGGACTGTCGACTGGGATGACGAGGTGGGAACTGGAAGCGTCGAGACGTCGAGAATAGACCTCTCGATTTACTAGTTTTTGTGCAACGGAGAGAAACGTTGCTGGATTATTAACCGGATTACTGTTCTCTTCGTACTCCGCACTGTGTTGTGACTGAGAACAATTACAAGATGTAGCAATATTGTTAAGAGTTTCTATGGTCAAAGATCCCTTCAAATAGTGGGTCTAAAATTTGAAAGTAGTTATTCCAATAATGTTTTCTACTACATGTATGTTTATACCATTGCATGTATGTTCTAAGCCTAAGTAAACAGACATATTTATAAGACCAATCTACTCACGTTGAGTCTGGTTTCACGAGACCTGATTGCGCAAATTAAAAACAAAATAAATAAATCTTAAACGCAATCGTTAATTCGATTAGGTTGGCATTTGGTAAGCTATTTGAATTGATTGATTGGATTAGACGTTGGAAACCGCAAATCATTAGAGGAGTGCACATCTGCACACCTTACACGAAATAATAAAACCATGGAGTGTTAAACTGATAATCATAAATTGATTGATAATCAGACCACTGAAGATAGAAGCATAAAGTTATAAATATATGACAAATGTATTTTTTTAATCCTTTAGCTCACTAACCTAAGCTCCTCTAACTACGGTATGAAGTTTATATGCCAAAGAAGCTCAGTGTGAGTAGGTAGAGTAGGTCCTCTTTCTGGCATCATAGAAGCATCGAATTCGCATGCCAGCGTTCTACTCTACCGATGTGTCATGAGCACAGATCTGATTTTCGGCTTTCATATCTGTATAAGTAGTTGGTTGGTAAGGAGAACCCTGTAATTCTACGTTCCCAACAAGAACATTAAACATTTGAGGTTCACTGTTAGTGGTCGGTCGCCTTAGCAATCCATTGTGTTCCTACCCTACTCTGTGTTTTAGCATCACGAACAGTGGGTGTTCCGTGGTGAGCATCGGAGTGGAACCGACCGCTACCGGAGTCGGCCATCCAGCACATCCAGTCTGTCACTATATGATTTATTTGTGATCATACACAGACTAATATTAGTTCCACAGCCACCAGTTTGCAGTGGGTCTATTTTGTAATATCCTACAACAAGCAGTTAGACTGCGACTCACATTATGTAACGCGTTGTCATGCTTCGCGATGCAGGGAACCTATGGTTTTCGCGAATTATGTGGTTTGTCAGTATAAATAGACAGTGAAAGGTTACTATGCTTTATGGCAGTTTGCATATTGTTCAAGAGCAAGAAAAGAAATACAATTAATTGGTGTTTACCTATTTGTAGTTAAAATAATATTACATTAAATTTGAGAATAGGGACCCATAGTCTAGTTGCTCTAGCTGACTGTGCCGACTAGATGATTCTTCCAAAAGAATTTTAAGCGTGTTTACCTATCTAAATAGAGTAATTAAGTAAATAGCAAAGTATTCTTCAGAAATTAAAATACAATGCATTTCTACAGCCACTGGTAATTAATACATTCAAACCATATTCACACTCATTGCTCGGTACGGATACATAGTCAGAAAAAAAATAGGGCCACATGCGCAGCCAAGTGTGTGTCAATGTCAAAGCGTGGGTGATGACGACATATCCGGCGCAAGCGCAACAGCCGCAGCCGGGGAAGACGTCATAACGATCATGGTCTTATAATTTTTTGTATTCCCTATTCTGAACTGCATGGTGTTTTAGTTTATCTTCTCCAAGTCGGCCTATCGTGTTCCATCGCTAGAATCGTAAAATCAAAATCAAAGCCATGGTTATATTCTTCTTGAATTAATAGACACGTTAAAAAAATAGCATTTCGGTAATATATCAAATATTTATTGCCTAGCCCAATTGCATCATACATTTGGCTAGAATTGGCAAAGAACAGTCTATCAGTCTCAGTTCTCGAGTTCTAATCAGTCTCAAAGTTACAAAAAGATTTCTGAAACTTGCACAGGTCGTTATTATTCTGTTTTTAAATGCTCCTTTTTTGTTTTTTATTTTATAATTCTTTTTAATTTTTTATTATTACTATTTACGTCTCTTGACATTTCTCGGGACCCTGGGGTCCCGGACCTTTAGAAGGCGTACGAGGGGCCAAAGCCAACTCGCAGAGGCCCGTCAGACGTTTTTAATGAAATGAGGCACCAACCGACGATTATCCCTGTATGTACTATGCAAGTGCACCCAAGGACAACCCCCGGTTGGTGCAGGACTATTGCAGGATATGGAAACAAAAATATTGGACTATGGGTTTGGGTGGCTTAAGTTGGCTGGTGACCTGGAACTATGGGAGGACTATGGCCCCTGCCTGATCAATGCTTTATTATTACTATTATTAGTTCGTATTTCCTGTGCGTGTCCCAAATAAAATATTATTCTTTCTTTCAAACAGTTTTTCACGACGGGACGTGTAAAACACAAGGGTTGACAGTTTGGCACCTTACATTTATTATTATTGCCTTTCAAGTAATCAGTGCTTTTGCGCAGCCACAACCCTTAGATAATTTAAAACACAATAAGGTACGGGTATTTACTTGCCATAGGCACCTAACTCATAAAAGTGGACTGACGTTTCTTTGTCAAAGATGTAAATAACATTTAGCTAAGCTTGCCGCGGACGGTTGGTGGATGGGTGACCATCCATTACGAGACCTCTCCGTGCCCCGGCGGTCCCGGCTGTCATTCGTAGATCTTTGACAGTCGTTACGGGTCGTCAGAAGACCGAAAGTCTGACAATCAGTCTTACCAAGCGATAGGTATCTATTGTGTTACCCAGAAACTGGGTTTTGGAGGTCAGAGAGGCAGTCGCTCTATGTTAAATACCAGCCATGCTATTCTGTAAACATCTCACCGTGAAAACTTGGGTGAAGTGAGCTGTCAAGAGTGTCAATCTTACAGAATCTGGTTCGTTCATTCAGTCGCATCCGGTTAGACTGGAAGCCGACCCCAACATAGTTGGGAAAAGGCTAGGCAGATAATGAATTATAAATATTGCTAGTTCCGCGTATGTTTGTTTAATTGTAATATTTATATACAAAATACAAGCGCCCGCCGTGAATGAGCTTGTTTTGATAATAACATGGTAAACTACACGCGACATACAATAAGACAACCAATATAATTGTGAATGTTTTGCTTTTGTCTGTCTGTTTGTTACTTCTTGACTCCTAAACTGCTGGGCAGTTTTGATGTTTGGCACAGTGTTTAAATAAACATGATGTGTTGAGGGACATAGGTCGTTAGGACGTAGGTCACAGGTAAATTTTATTCGGGTCCATGAATCCTAGATAACATCAGATAGAGAAACCGTCCGGAAATGGTCCAGAAGTATATAGAAACATGGTTCCTCCGGTTCTCAAGGTTTTATTTTATTTTAACATGTTTTGTGATAGAAACAGCGGTTGTTAAAAGTCAAAATGTAAGCAATGCACTGGCGTTCACATTAAGCTTTGTGCAGACTAACGCGACGCGACAGCGCGACGCGTCACCGGTTATTGTTATACCGTGAAGTTTTTTAGAAATCGTATTGTTTGAGTCGCGTCGCGCCGTCGCGTCGCGCTGGTCTGCACGGGCCTTTAATCTATCAATCTATAGATTTTTCATATTTTTTACCGACCATAAAAAAAGGATGAGCTTATTTTAAATTACTTACACGTAAAGTAAGTACGATGCTGCGTCATGTCTACTATCTAGCTACATAAGGCGATAAACAGGAAATTGTTGTAAAACATGAAATAAAGTGAAGATATGTTACTATATAGAAAAATAGGTCACTAGTTGATATACTCGTTTCGTGGTGATAACAGATCGATTGCGCGCACGCAACGACATAGACATCGCGCCAGTGTCATCCTATGTGAGTCTGTGCCAATCTTCTCTGGCGTGATAAATCCTATTGACAATACTGCATGTAATATTTTTGAAGAACCGTAGAAGTCCATTCAAATTTATATATAACTAACTCTACGTAGCCTTCAGAAATATTCAGAATTGGGTCCAGAGGACCAAATGTGTGGCTGAACCTAGTTTTAACATAAATTAATAATATTCGTTAATGTCGCTATGTGATTTACCGGGATAAAAATTATCCTGTGTTAATCCAGGTTATAAACTATGTGTGTTCCAAATTTCATCAAAATCCGTTCAGCCGTTTTTGCGTGATTGTGTAACAAACATCCAACATACAATCTTTCACGTTTATAATAAAATATATATATAGTAAGATATCCCTCGTAATATTCATGATCATGAAACCGCTCCTATGACAGAAAAAACTTCGTAATAGTGATTAATATAAATAAAACGAATAAATTGCACATGACCATTTAACAGGAATTCTGTAAAAAAAAGTTTCCAAAGGCTGGTTAACGACGAGAACATTCCAAGTCAAACTATCCCAAACATCACAAAAAAGGCAATCATTAATTAACGTGCCTAATTAATATAATTATGTCGATAAAGGCAAAAATCATAATTATTTTTGAATGTATTATCCGTCGTTAAAGATTGCTTAATTAAATACATTTCAAAAATGCATTATTCTTTGAATTTGGCTAATAGCAAGCGAAAATAAGATTACAAAAAAAATATAATCTGAATTCTTTCCCTTCACTAAGTTCACTCGAAAGAAAATTTTGATTCTAATGATTTCTGATAATGATAATGTGCGAACGCATTTTTAATCTTCAAAACAATTGCATGACACAATAAATGGTGTCACAACTCACACGTTCCTATAGTAATTACGGCCCCAAATGTAATGTTATTTCTCCATTCATCGAAAACGGTGGTTACACTGTCGAGCAACCTTCCATATACGGTTTCACAACTCGAAAATTCGATCGAATCGAAGGTCGATTTGGAATCAATACAACGATACGATCATGAAAATTCTCGGTACGAATTTCTGGATTATAATTGACAGGTATCTTAGCGATAACGGCACTACATTGGCTAATACATACAGAATAAAAATGCATTGAAAGGCGCGCAATTAGCGATGGAGATGCTATCTATTTAATTTTATTTGTGAGTTCATTTTGAAACAAAAATAAAGTTGTATTTGATATAACGAGCAACGTTTTTTTTTGGGTTAAGGTTCTTTCAAAACTGATGCAAAACACGGTTATTTATACACCGTGTCTCATTTTTTTTACACTTGTTTGAATATGATCTTTCTCTACAGTCTATCTTTTTTCAAAACTTTATTTATCATAATGGCGTACACATTTAAGTTTGACATGTATAGCTACCATGTTGTGGTTTCGGTATCAGTCCGACAGTATCGATCAACAGCTGCATTACTGTATCGATTTACCAATACTTTATTAGTGTATCTTTACTATTATTAAACAACAGATAAGTTCAGAGGATTCTCACGATGAACATGTCTGATAATATGCTATTGACATGGAATAACTTGAGTAAGTGATGTGTAGTTAATGATATTAAAAAAATTAAGTCATCTTAATCATTTTTGGCACCTGCTTAGTATTAAAGACGTTGGCCTCTGGCGGTTTAAATTGCATACTATTCTTTTGGGTTCTTGGAATTTTATATTCGACGATTTACTGAGATTGCATTAAAAGAACTTTGTAGGTACCTAAATGTAGGTACTTGTATCACCGTATGAACTAGTTTATTAAACTTAGGAACTTGCAACAAATTGACGACCCCTTTTTAAATTGTCAATCATTTTGCATATTCTTTTATGATTAATAAAAGAATATGCAATCAAAATTATTTTTATTCCGATAAACGTACCAACGAAATTTATTAAAAATAACGTGTTTGCATTATTCTAGGCCTTGGTTTAATTTATATCATGTCAGGTCTTATTAAGAGCGAGCAGTCGTAAACGTAATAATAATTGTTTTGTCGGAAACCATAATTAACTTTATTCGAATTTACGTATTACAAATGGAATCGACTTTGTTTCAAAAGGTGCGCATACGCAAGTAAGGGACTGAGATGCATAATGCAACGTGAAAGTCCAAATTGTTCTGTTTATTTAATTTTTATCCCCAACTCAAGGGCGGCAAGTATTCGTTTCAACACTCGACGTTCCGTGAAGGGATATATTAATAAATATTGCTACAGATATACCTTTCGAAAATTTTTTTTTCAACTTTCTGAAATAACGAAATTAGGTGGGTCTGTTTTTTTGGCCATAATGTTACAAAATGTTCGATGTGCAATACCTACCTTCATATTATCATGAGTACTTGACGTGTATGTACCTACTCATTGAAAATCAATTAATATTTTATAATTAAACACAAGAGCTTCCTGACTAGTTTGGGACTACGGATACGCGTGTAATATTGATGAATTAATGAGTATAATTTAAAATTATAATTAGTTTAGTATTACGTGTGTTACTTGGAAATCTCTTCTAGCAAAGGAAGCGGTGGTCTTAAAACTGCATTAGTGAGCTTCCTGCGGTGTTCGTGGTTCATCGAGTTTAAAGTTAGCTATTCCATTAATCTAACGAAAATAAATAAAAATTAGACGTTTTAAGAGATTATGTACTGAATTTCAGCAGTAAGAAGCTGCTTTTTTTCCATGGGGCAATCCTCATGGATACCCTTCGTCTTGGGAGAACGGACGGTCGAATTCCTACCGACTAAAACCGCACTATTCCTACTACCACCATGTGTCGGGGGCCCGGGAGATACTTGTACATTCGCCACACCCCCGACTGGTATCAGTTCGCCATGACTAGTGGGCCCCGTCACCGAGTGCGGCCGAACGACCGCACAGTAAGCAGCTGGCTACAAAACCCTGTAACCCTACATAATGACTCCTCTAGACGTTCTCGTGGATTTCTTGTACCTACTGTGGCGTCACGTATTGTGCATTTGTGAACGCACATTAGTCTACGTGGCGTCACCTGTATTAGTTTAGATAAGTATTTATAAGTTAGTAAGGAACGCACCCTAGTTAAGAGGGCGCCTAAAGGTCCACTAGCGCCACTCTTTAAAAAAAATATTATCTCGTGGCTGAGAAGGAATTATGAATAACGGCTAGACAGGACCCTCGGTAAGTGTGTCTAGAATTTTCTAATACCTTTTATAAAGTTTCATATTGAGACACGAAGCAACAAAATACGATCTAAAGAAAAGCGGCCACATTCCTCTAGATCGTATTTTATTTTTATCGTATTTTTTAGAAACACAGATAACATGGACACATCCCGTAACGTTGTCTCATCGTTCATACGATTATTTCAATGGCGCATTGTGTACTATATTGTGACGTCAGATGACGCCATGTTTTCAACGAGAGCGGCGCGAGCGCACTGATTGTCTCTATGATAATTCCATCTCAGAAACCGTCTCATTCATAAAAGTGAGATTGCTAGTCAGTTTTTAACTTCTTCGTCAATAAATGGCGAGGAAAACTTTCAATTATAGAGCCAAAGTCATGAGGGCAAAAAACAACCTTGTTATAAGAGTTATAACCAATAAATTTTACAGTACATTCGGATACCTACTTAGAGGTCATTGTTATTTTATGGTCAAACGTGTCGCGTGCGTTGTTAGAAAATGGACAAAATAAATGCAATGTTACGAAATTTTCGCGAGGACAGCGTGCCGTGTTGTATCGAATATAGTGAACTATGATCAGTTTACTTTAGTACCCTGTATTCATGCTTGTATACGACAGATACTGTACCTACTGTTAAATTCAAGGAATTACAATGATAGGTTACGGCGATACAAGCCGTCATAACCATGGTACCTCAATCAATGAAAGCCTATCGTAGTCCACTGCTGGACGTAGGCCTCTCCCAAGCAGCGCCACAACACCATGCTCGTCACCTTCTTAAGAGCGTTCATCCAAAAAGTTGGCAACGTCGCAAATAGCTGTCAAATATTATTATTACCTGTTTTGATTAATTTGGCAATATTACTGTATGGAAATAAGAAATATGGCTAACTAGTGATCTAGAATATTAATAACGAATTGCAATTATAACACTGAATTTGATGTTGTAACCATTTTAGGTGTAAGAAAAACATTTGGAAAGTTTACAAATACTTTTTGTACATCAAAATCTAAATATTCGGCGTCACGATATTAATTATTGCATTTCATAATGAATATTTTAGTTCACTACTTAGCCATATTACTTATATCCATACTGCCGAATTAATGAAAACAACGAAATATTTCACAGCTATTTGCGACGTTGCCCAATTTCTGAGGTTGATCTAGCTGGGGGGCGTCCCACAGTACGCTAGCCGATACGCGATATCCAATCCAGGACTCGTCTGCTCCACCTCCACCGGCCATATCGGTCCTACATGGACGTTCCTACAACCTAATCTATACTAATATTACAAATGGGAAATGACGAAGCTTGGACATCTATCCTACCGGGATTTTCCTATGTTATAATTCCCAACCTCCACGCGAGCGAAGTAGCAAGCAAAAGCTAGCTGATTCTAAAAACCTAAATATAAACTAGATAAAGAATCTAAACTAACAGACGATGGCATGTGACTCCATCTAAGAGCCCGAAAGTATAGACTACAATCGAATGGAATATAACCGCAATTCACACCTTGTTTGAACATAATATAATAATATCATATCATATCATCTCCAGTATCTTATCAGAAGATCAGTGGTGCAGATATGTCTAACAATACTGATATAGGTACCAAACTTTAAGTAAGTAGCAACAGTAAGCAATGTTAGTTTTTGTGTTTTTGACCGGATTACACAAAACATTTTCGAAGAAATTCAGGAAATACGAGAAAGGATATAAAATGTCGAAACATATTGGTTCTTCGTTAATTAATCTTTAACAATCATATCGATATCAACGTCAACATTCGTTGTTGCTAGACCCATTGCATGAAGAAGTGACTTATCTAACAGTGAAGATCTATACTTAGATTTTATAAAGTATTTGACAAAGAATTCTATTATCCAAACTATTTATGTACAAAACTATTTTCTGATTAATTTACACTTTAAAACATGCGTCGCGGGCATATAGAAGACAAAAAAGCTTGGGATTGAGCTGCTCGCTCTACTAAGCCTTGTGATGAAACCATAAAACTTTATATTTTAATTATTATGCAAAATGATCATAATTATACCAGTTTTATATACACATTGACATTGATGAATATTAAATACAAAATGACATGACTACTTTGTAAAGTATTATATTACTTTAATTATTGTGAATGCGAGGTTTTACACTTTGAGAACCATAAGCGGCACTCGACGCACAATACCAAAGAAAAGGCATTTGGGTAGGCCCAAATGCCTTTTCTTTGGTATTGTGCGTCGAGTCGTTGAGCTCCTTAAGTTCCGAGTTGAGCTACACGATTACTGACAAATGTTTGCACTGACTGGACAGGTCCACTCAAATCTGTGTGGGAAGACCATTTCAGACACTAATCTACATGGTGAGGACCATGTAGATTAGTGTCTGAAATGGCCTGACCAAGATTATTTATTGGCTTTTAAAGAGGCTGACCCCTAAGTTTGTTTCACCATTTATTCTCAGAGGTAGTCAGATAGATAGGAAATGTCGCCTCCCACCCACGAAGCATTTTTTTTTTAAATATGCTGTTTAGAAGTTTTTCGGATATCCTATTTACAGAATGAGCAATTATTTCATTTCATTTTAAAGCCCTGCCCAAACCCATGGACCTAGGAAGCTGTAATACACAGAGGGTCCCTTTACGATGTAGACAAGGAATAGGGCTGTTTTAGAAACTCCTGCAGGGAATTTCTACGTGAAAGACGAAGCTAGTAAAGTGCTTGTTGACATTATTTCTATAATCACAATTACAAAATGTCATAACAATCAAAGCTCTCCTTTATTTGAAGTCGGTTAAGTAAAATAAAAATAAATTCGGTTACCAACACAAAACACGTTTTCCTTTTGATTGAAAAAATAATTATTGGCGTGACACTGACAGGACAAAATATTGATGCCAAATTGTACAATGTAGCTACCTACCTGCGGCTGCGGCCACACAATGCTCACGGCGCAATAACTACCAATATCGATAAAAAATATACAACGTGTAACGGAAAGGGTATATACATACCAAGGGCACGGCTTCTTTGGATGATATTAAACGATATTGGAAGGGTTTTTTAATCCTATCTCTACATGTTTGGAAGTTATGAGACTTTTTAATACATTGATACCAGAAACCGAAGTTTTAAAATTGAAATAAACACATCACTAGCACTAAGTCAGCTGATCGGTGTCAGCGAACTATTTGTAAGTAAAAATAAACCTCTTACTCCTGGTATTTCTAAATAAAAGGTTCCGCATGTTTATTTTTTGTTTACAAAATATTATTACTGACTTTTCCTAAACTTTGATGATGTCTGTGAACTAGTTACAATACAATTAATAAAGTTGGTCTAGGTATCAAAATGTAACGAAATAATATTTAGAAACATTACACACTTGTTGGTTTTTTACGTAGTTGTCCTTTAGAAGATTACTTTGTAGATAATTATTATCTACATAGTAATCTTCCACCCACCACCCACCTTACCATCGTACCCACAACACAGTAAATACCTACCTAATTCAAAAACAATATTCCTGCAAAGAAAAGTGTGCAGAGAAGTTAAAAAGTGTCGGCGGCATATGTATGTAATTGATCTTGTTTTAAATAGATAAACCTACCTATTCGCTGTTTATGATTGTCAGCACAATACTTTGGGCAATATCATAATAATGTTTACACATACGATCCAGGAGATTCGATTCACCTTACAATTGAATCGATTTTCTTGAAGATCGCTTTAAAACGATTTGTTTCGAAAAATCGTCAGCTCGTACCATTGCATTGATCATAAAAATCGAATCTTTACGTGCATCCTACCAGGAATTAATTGCTTAAATAAACATTATTATTTGCCATTAGAACTTAGAATAGAAAAAGGATTTAGTAACGATTTATGTCCAACTGAACCCAAAACATCATTTCAATTCATTTCTTTGCAACTTATGCTACTCCTAGTACAAATAAAATCACAGTGGGTTCCGTTCATAATTGTTAAAATATGTTTATTTTTTAATAATTATCAATAAACTATTATCAACAAGGTAATAGTTTTGTTTTATTACAAAATAATAGCACGAACCACGAACGCATAATTTTTGTCTGTAGGACTAACCGAAAGAATTATCGGAAGTTCACGGTCTGTCGGTGCTGTTTGAAGAGGTACATGGGTTCTATTGGTTTGAGCACGTTTAGTCTTTATAATTCAAATGAAGTCAATAAATAATAAAAAATGTCGCAAAACTGCATCTAAATGTAGAAAGAAATTAATAAAAGTACTAGGACCGCATGAGTAACAGGAATTGTTATTGCCGAATTGAAAATCGTTTGCTCACAGATCCCTGATTACGTCGTTACACACACAATGAAAGCATCATAATGTGTGTAAACCTATTATTATTTATTAACGAAATAATATTTAAGTACCAGAATAGCAGGGAATAGAAGCTTTATTTAGCATTATTGTTTGTTATTGCTTTGCTCGTCAGTCGACTCTGGTCCGCGTCTCCGTCTAGTGCACTAGTTCCTATCCCTGTGATACGCGCATCAGTTCAGTGCGGTAAAAATGTAGTGTACGCAGTGCAGTGTGATACAATGGACCTAATGAAAGTGCGGGTTGAGGCCACTTTCAGGACCATTACACCAGACATGCTACGCAATGTTCAGGTGTCCATGAACAAGCGAGCGGCCTTGTGCATACAATACCAAGGTCACCACATCGAACCCCATCTTTAAAAATGTAAGTCAATTTACTAAAATAAGCAAAGCTTTAACATTTTACTGTTTACTCGGTAATAAGTAATAATAAGAGATGAAACTAGTTAACCTACCTAAACTTTGTTTCAATTTTTTACGTAAGTTCTGTTATCTCAGTTTTTACGTGCAATTTCTGGCTTGATATTAACGAATAACTTGTAAATCAATAATTACGCATTAATTTTTACATCATGGTAAAGTAGGTACGGTTTAGTGCGCGCGCGCGCAATCGCATTGGGCGGCGCGGCGGCGTCGTCGGTATGTTTTTTCTTTCGTCAGTTCGCGCCGACAAAGAACACCGCCTGCTGTAGGCTACTACTGTACTAGGCGCGCTGAATTACGGAGGAGAT
Organism: Agrochola circellaris; assembly: GCA_914767755.1. NCBI lineage: Eukaryota > Metazoa > Arthropoda > Insecta > Lepidoptera > Noctuidae > Agrochola > Agrochola circellaris. Next base: position 17,725,738 of record OU611840.1, on the reverse strand, counting down.
GTATCATGATATTGGCAAGTAACGTGGAAAGTTATTGACCTACGTAGTGCGGTGACACGTTTGTTATGATTTGAATTTAAGAAACATATGAAACCGAAAATTTGGTATCAATTCTTAGAGTATTTTATTTTGAGTTGAAACTACGTATAGTGACTCTATACCAGCTGTTATCTTTAGTGCTTAAGGATAGCAATAGGGTTTCTGTTACACGCTGTATAAGGCGAACTCAGTTGGGTATTTGATATTCTGATCGTGAAGGTCAAAAGATTTTTTAGAAATTTTGTTTATATTCGGCAAAAGTGGAAAACATAAATCATTCTTATTAACACTAGGCATGCACGCTGAAATAACTAATGACCAATTTGCGAAACTTTACTTTCCATAGATGATAATGTAAAGTGAACATTGTGAACGCGTTGCAGAACTACTACCTTCCTGAGCTCGCATGGCTCGTGGCTAAGTAATAACACACACACGGCTCTATCGGCCAGGTTTAGTTACACTTTCCTAGGTTGGTCCGCAGATGGGTGACCATTCATAACATACCGAGGCCCCTCCGTGCCTTGGAAAGCACGTTAAGCCATTGGTCCCGGGTGTCATTCGTAGATCGTTGACAGTCGTTACAAGTCAGAAAGAAGCCCAAAAGTCTGACAATACGCGCCACGAAAGATGAGACTAACCGCGACTCCCGCGCTCTTTGCGCCGCCCAGATGACGCCCCGGCGCAGACCTCATACCGCTAAAGAGACCTATAAAGCTTTGTTCAGACTAGCGCGACGCGACAGCGCGACGCGACACCGGTTATTGTTATACCGTGAAGTTTTCTTAGAAATTGCAAATTGTTCGAGTCGCGTCGCGCTGGTCTGCACGAGCCTTAAATCGTCTACTGCGCAAGTCAAACCACGTGGTGTGTCAAGTCTCAATGTCTCATCTTTAGTAGCACGTATTGTACCAACAAGTCTCATCTTTATTAACTCGTATATGGAGTGTCATAGAGTATGATGTGGGATCGGGAGGGGATCGTGTGGGTTGTGGAGGTCAGATAGGCAGTTCCTTCATGTAAAATACTGGAATTCAGCGACATCCGGTAAAATTGGAAGCCGACCCCATAATAGTTGGAAAAGGTTAAGATTGAGGTACCGTACCTACATAAATAAATCTAAATACCAAATACCGATTAAAATTACCATTTTCAATGCCATTAGTTACCTTTAATCAAGAATTCTCTAATAACTTTTATCTTTCTAATTAATAAATGTCATTGCCTCGTAGCACCAGGAAGCTGCCAGCAATCGTATAATCGAAATTTTCTATTATCTAACAGTTAGAGGTCAGTTTATATACCGATTTCACGGTAACAGTTAATGTAGTATTAACTACTGACTGACTTCCTATTGGAATTTGCTGACAGTGTCATTGGCTGCTGACCGAGTTGAAAAACTTACATTGTAATGGTTGCTCTAGGTTGAAAGGTGTTCAACACATAAATGAAGTAAGTAACTGCCGAGTTGGTATAGTGGTCGCAAGAGAACGCTGAACGTGAGGTCCTATCCCCAGGTCGGGCAGTGTTACCTATTGGGTGTTTCCGTCAGGAATTTCTCAGTAGCAGCCCGGATTCTGGATTTGTGCCCGGTTGATGGCAATAGGCTTGCCCCGTATTACAAGGGACTTGGATTGGTACATATCACATGTCTTCGAATTTTTGGGTCTAGGACATGCTGGTTTCCTCACGATGTTTTCCTTCACCGTTTTGAGAGCAGTGGTGATGAAATTATTTACACAAAGTAAAGCGGCTGGTCTGGGTTCGAACCCACTCTTAAGTCGGGGCCGTTACCACTGGGCTCACTCACTATATTTTTTGTCTGCTTTTATTGTCATGGTATTAAAGTTGAGATTTGCCCGCGCCTCCCGCCGCTCTTTCCCCCGCCCCGATCAAGCCCAGGCGGACCTCATACCGCTAAAGAGACCCATAAATACTACTGCGCAAGTCAAATCACGTGGTACGTCAAGTCTCAACTTTAAGCCCAAGTTCGCACGATTTTCAATGTTCTGCATAGCGCTGAGAGTTGAAAATCCAACAGTATGTTTTGTTTTTCAACGCGCTGGGACGAGAGTGCGTTAGATTCTCAACGCTCAGCTCAACACCGAGAGATGAAAATCTAGTGCGCGATAAAATCCCGCCGCGATATTTTTACGTCCTACCTACTTATAATGTCCGGGATAAAAGAAGGAATAAAGTTGTAAAACAACTCACCATCTGGTTCACTCGTGGTTCACCACAGAGTATCCGATATCCCTAGGGAATTACGTGATGTAACACAAAAAAGAAAGTCCCGCTCCTACAGCAAGAATGAAAGAACAAAGGACCTTACCCCTTTAGTTTGTAAGTCGTGTTTTGAACAAAAGCAAGAATAAAATACAAAAATTATTGTGGAACTGTAGCTTAAAAAACCCTTGCGTTCATTTCTGTCTGTTCTTTAACAAATAGAAAGAACTACTGGCTCTTGCCCGCGACTTCTTTTTCGTGTATTTTGTATTATATCATGTATACAGGGTCAAAAAAAATTGCTAGCAAAACTCTGTACCGATATCAAAATACGATAAAATAAATAAAAAAAGGATTTGAAGTTTTTTTTGGGGTCAACTAGAACCGCTGGTAGTTCTTACTTGAAGTACGAGTTGAAAAAATCTGTTTTCTTTTGATTTATCGTGTTTAGGTATCATTACTAAAAACGCCTGTGAAGATTACAATAAAAAATAAAAAAATACTGATATATCAGGGCATTACACTACATGCGGCCGATGACCCCACAACAAAAAATCGTCAAATTAGTTTCTTTTTTGTTTTATCATGTATAGATATATGATTAGATATAGATATCGATGACCACGTCTGCGAAGTTTAGCTACCTAATTTAATTTGACATATGTATTTAACTTGAGAACGGCTGGACCGACTTGGCTTCTTTTTAGTCCGAGTAGTAGAGAGGTTCATACGGAAATAAAAAAAACAAAACTTGCCGGGAAAATTGGAAAATTCGGGAAAACCGAAAGTACTTTTTTGTATAGGAATTGAGGACAGGAGAACGTCTGTCAGGGCAGCAGCTTGTTTATAAAACAAATATCAAGAATGAAAGTAGTCAATGTCCTTGTTCCGGTCCCAGGGCGTCTCTGTCAAATTTTCATAACAATCGGTTTAGACGTGAAAAGGTAACAGAGTTACCTTCGCATTTATAATAATTATTAGAATGACTATGAACAAAAACATCCCAGGACTGTTAGGTTAGCCCTTTCGTATGTTATCTATCACCTCAGTTTTATTACTATCACAAAATTCAGATCAATAGCTGTCACTGAAATCTACACCGGTAATCTATACTCGAATTAAGGGCACTGTCACACGGCCAGTCGCCGCTCTCAATTTAATAAACCTTCGGGAATGAACAATATATATTCATCGGTAAGTACCGGTTTTTAATGTGGAACAACTAGGTTTTTCCTTTCCGTTAATTGTCATGTCGGGTCTGTTACCGTAGGCTATTGTTGCAATCCGCTCAGGGACGGAGGACAGTTGATTTTAATTTAATATGGCCAGTATAGCCACCTTATAACCTTGTTTACTGAGGTGGTTGACACTTTCGAAATAAGGTTTCATGCTTGACAGCCATTTTAATTGTAATTTGTTGAATTTCCTGCTTTTAAAATGTATTGTTTCGCTTTAGGTATTATTCTAGAAAATATTGTGCAGGTTTTCTTATAGTAACGTCATAAAAATTGTTTTATAATACGTTTAGGAAATTAATATAAAAATATTATATAAGATAAGAAAACATGTTTCATCGAAACGTGCTTCAATTTACTTTGGTGTGTTTTTATTGCTTTTGCACCTAAACGTAGCAAACTGACCTTTAACGGAAAGAAATCTGGTTTATACAGAAAAATCAAAGAACAAGACGTTTTTGGGAGTAGCTCTGTAAGACAAGACCGCTACCTACGTGACTGAGCGACCTTGACAGTTGCAAGAAAAACAGACCGTACCTGTCTCCGTGTGATAATATCAATACCTTGTTGGTATCGGTACCTACATACAGAGTGCCCAAAAGGTACACGATCAATGTGGGAACTGGGCATACACTGGGCAATTAAGAAGAAGGTACTTTCGAAAAGCAAAATTGCTCGGTGGTACTACATTCTAAGTGATGATGTGGTCAACTAGGAGGACTATGTCCTGCAGTGGATGTCTCGACTGAATGACTTGAGGCTTTCCCCCTAAAGTTATGTTGACTTGTGACAGCACTTAGGTACCTATATTATAATTAATTAAATATCTAATATGACATAATAACCATTCGGTACAAGTGTTAGCTAAAAACCACGTTGCATTTACGAGGTTACGCCAACAAACACGAAATAACACGTAATTTATTATGTTGTAAGCCATAATGTGTTGTTTCATTGATTAACAATATTATTCTCGCTTGTCAGTTTTTCCTTGTGCGAGGTTGGTTTTTATGAGATGCATTTTTTCGGTGTCTTCTTCACCCGGAACGGCTTAAGATTAGCGTGTCGTGGTTTTGGTAACCATATTGGCCAAGCGCGGAGCTGAATACCCAGAGTGCGCCGGCCGTAAAGTGAGGGAAATTAATTGTATCGACTTAAATTGTCCACCCGCAGATTTACAATTATAAGTTGGCCGCCTAAATCGCAGAGTTATACAACTTGTCCAACTAAATTTGTATTAGTCGTTCGATAGTTGGCCAAGTTAAAATTGAATGTCTGCGGGAGCCCTTAAGCATTTAACATTAGCATGTCTTAAATAAGACAAACAGTCAATTACATAAGCCAAAGATGTAACAATAGATGTAAAAACTACAGGAAAAATAATAGGAATTAATCCTATTATTTTTCCTGTAGTTAGTAAATTAAAACCAATTAAAGCCGTTGCTGTAAGTACTTAATTGATTTTGATCTACTAACCAACCAATAAGACTTGGAAAGCCGTTGATCCCGGCTATCATTTGTAGATCGTTCTAATATTCTAATCATTACGAGTAGTCAGAAGCCCGAAAGTCTAACAACCAGTTTGTCCAAGGGATATCGTGTTACCCTGTAACTGAGTTGTGGAGAACAGATAGGCAGTCGCTCCATGTAAATTTCTGGTATTCGACTGCATCCGGCTTCAACATCTTGGGAAAAGGCTAACTGTGGTGATTCAGGCTAAAGGTACAGCTACCTACAATCAAAAGGCAATTGGGACAGAATGGTGCGGAAGGAGGAAAACCAGGACGCAACTTTGGAGAGGCCTATGTCCAGTGGATATCAACCGTGAATACTCGTAGATTGAGTACCCAACGAATAAGGCAACCTCTTAACTGGTACAATCGTTAGGAAGACCATCTAAATAGTACACATTTAGGCAGGCCGTGCTTAGACTGGATAAACAGAAAGACTGCATTAAAAACGCGATATTGGATTTTCAACGCTCGGCTCAGCGCCGGGAGTTGACAATCCAACAGCGCGCTTTCTTTTAAGCATTCATTTAGGTGCCTCTCATTGTTACTGAAAACGGAGATTATGATCAACCACTGCAAACAACATACCCCGTCAAAATATGGTCGCGATTCTGTTCCATTTTGTCACCTCTGCCACACAATGTCGAGATTTAACTTGATTGTTATGAAAACGTCATTATTATTGTGTGAGCTCACTCTTCTCAGCATCGAATCTTTCACGCGTGAGGGTCAATCTAACGATTTAAATCTTTGGTACTGTAAGTGTGTGACCTTAGTTATAACTGGATCAACCACCTGCTTACCTACCCCAAATTGACCAGACCGGCTGCAAGATGACCCATCTGTTAGGAAAGACGGGTGGGTCATCTTGCAGCTTGTCTTAACACATATTAAGTTACGATCTTCAAGTGTTCCAATCAAGTTTCATTAAAGTAACTAACGCCCGTTTTATTGACGAAACGTTTCCGTGATTCATCTTTGAGACAGATGTTTTTCGGAGTAGTGAGATGAAACCGAAAGTCAATTTGATTGAGCTCTGCTATGATTTAATTCTATGAGTTGGCCATGTTTTTTGTTTTTATTATTGTTTACGGTTTGACTCACGTGTTTATCTTTTTGAACGGTTTCAATATGAATTTTTGAATAAGGACTATATTTTTTTGAATTGTTGGATTCTAATCGAAAACAAAACTGTTATATAAACAAGTATCACACAATTCCTGGCTTTTCAACGAAAATATGTAAAAATTAGTTTATATTTTAGGTACTTAACTGAAAAGTTATCCTTTTATCTATGTATGAGAGTGTTTAGCTAATTAATAATTTGAGCACAAAGACATCGAATAATTGCGGTGCCTGTGGTGGTGAGTTCTAAATCAGTTTCTTTGAGGAGAATATCACGATTTCGTTTTCGCGGTTTCCTAGTAGTCTGCGGTCTACACATAAACCGTACACTCTGATGATAAGCTCTACCAGCTGGCTCACTTCCGCTCTTATGTAAGACACGTTTTAACTCTACCTATGTAATTTCAGCTGAGCATTTTGCATGTTATTAAAAGTTGTTAGGTTCATTCATATTACACGTAATTGCGATTAGATTAGATTTCACCTGATTAGTGTTGCTTGTGGCTTCCCTATTATTTTCTTACGCTAAACACGCTTGAGGTAGCCACTAGCCACTAAACAATGGGACATTTCATGAACACATTCTACTCCACCCTTTTCATAGAGCTCATACGCCATGCCGCCATACATATTGCAAGTTGACTCCTGGGGCGGCAGTCTCGACTTGGATAGCGATCGCTATACGAGCGAATTCGGTCGCAAAGTCGTAATGGCGTCCCTAGACGCGCGCGACGTGCTTGACAAGCAATTTTGACAGTCGAGGGACGCCATTAGGACTTTGCGACCGAATTCGGTCGTATAGCGATCGCTATCTATGTCGAGACTGCCGCCCCAGGAGGGGCACCGGCATTACGTTTTCGCTAAAGTCAACCTTCGAGGAGTTTCACCGGCATTAGGTTTGAAATCCATTTAAAATATACAACTGATTTTATTTTCACAGTTTATGATGCCGAATTCGCTAAGAAAAGCCTACATTTATAATTAGCTACGCGAGGGCTCCCGGTATCCTATATGCGACTTGAGTGACAGTAACAAAAAAAAACAACAGTGAAAAATATCAAATCTCTATTTGCGTGAGGGCAATAAACCAAATATGCTTTCACTATTCTTACTCCCGCGCACATGATCTCTGTCTCATTATGAAACCTCGAATAATACCTGCGTTAGGGGAAAGTATTTTAATGCCAAGTTAATTGGGTGCCGCCAGACGCTCTCCAATTACTTATATGTTATTACAGTCGACTACTGCACACGGCCCGTTTTATGCTAAACAAGTGCCCACGTAAAATTGAAATATTCAAGTGTCTTTACGTAATGCTCGAGATTGATACCGGCTTGTGAGATGATCACATGTCGAACAATCGATCGCTGAGCTGCCTTTTGTGTTTCTAATCACCTGCAAATTGGTGTAATGAGCTCTGACGACATCGCGTCACGCGCACGGCGCGGGCGCACAACGGTCTGCTCATTTCACAATAACATAGAATGCTAAAACACCACTAGATCTGTTTAATGCGCCACATTGTGATCAATTGACTTTAATAGAAAGGTCGCGGTAATTACATTAGCGACGCTCTCCTAATGTGTAACACTGACCCCAGCGTCCCCAGCTAATACTAAGCGACACCACAGACGGAGAAAGGCGATTAACGATACTCTTAGTAAATCGAAATAGAACAGTCTGTTGGTAGATTATACCGATTTTCAGCGTTTATCGAGCAGGGGACATAAAAATAGAGTGCGCGACGGAGAAAATAGCACCAATTTCGTCAGTGGAAAGTTGTTTGGGCGTATCTGTTGATATCATTGTATCGGAGCTGGTCTACATCGGGTTTCCGATCCCTCCGTGGTTACAATGTAACTGTACAGCCGGCTGACTGATGGCTGCCGTCGTGGAGACGCTAATTCCATGAACTGGGTCAGTAGAACCGGCGGCGTGCGCACTTGGTACTTGTACAAACACATGTGGTCGGTATTAGGGCACGTCGATATTACCGATTGTTGAAATTGGACAATAGACGCAATATAACGTTCTTTTAAAGGTATTGTTTCAATTTAATGTCGCAACTGTTTGGTCAGATGAGGTGTTAACAAAGTGCTGGACGCAATTTAGAAAGGTGTTTATTAATATTGGTCGTGCTAGTATCTAAGTTTTTTCGCTCGGTTTACGCGTGAGGCGTGAGGCGTGCGAATAGCGCCCATTAGACACACGTTTCCTGTGTACCTACCTACAGCACAATGCAAATGTTAGACAATGCGGGGTTTGTGAGAGATCGTGTTTACAAAACAGACGCCACGACCTTGCTGCTTGGTTGACGGCTGATAACTTATCTTTATTGTTTGCTAAAACGGAGATTTGTTTTTATGATTTTTTTGACGGTGATAGATGCTGTAAGGTATTACATACATGGAAGAGTTAAAAATTACCTGCAATTCGCATAATTGGAAGGTCAACTGTAATCTCTCGTTGAAGACCTCGCGCAATGACAAATTGACAAGTCGTTTATAGCAAAATTTTAAAGGAATCTAATCAAACTACATAGAAACATACACACATCATTTACAAGAACTTCCATTATATCTAAATTAGCTCAAAGTACGGACAATTTTTTGCAGTTTTTTATAATAGTAAGTACAGTTATCATCTCTTGGGAAGCAAAGCAGGCGGTATTGTTAATTTAGTTGGAAGACAAGAGGTGAACGCTCTAGACTTGAAAACATGTGTGTCAATAACATGGGTAGGTTAGGTATGTACGTCTGAAGCCACCAACGCTATATCGCTATATACAGGGAAGGAAACTGCTATGATGATTCATAAATAAAAATGCACATTTGGGTAAGTTTATGCGCAATCTTTTTTTTTTTTGGATCGGAAATTGTCAAATATCTTGTCTCGCTCTGCGGAGCGAGAGGGCGTGTCAGACTTTTAGTGACTGAAACCCACCCGTGGTCTTTCAGTTGCCTGTGTGTTGCCATAGGGTACGGTATCCCTTTCGGACATTCCCGCGACCCTGGCAGGCCCTATCAGTTGTGCTGACATCTCTTTGAGGCGCGCGTGGAACACAACGCGCCGTCGACCCGGGCTTTGGTCCTTATCGTACGGTGAGCCACCCATTGCTCACCGTCCGCAAGCCCGCGCCTACGGTGGCCGGGAATCGTCCTGGGATTCCCGACGCCCAGGGACACTCCTACGGAACTTTACTCGTCTTCGTTGCTCTCAGTGCTTTTGGATATCCGAATGGCTTTATTTGAATTAAGTAGCCAACACATCCGTAAAGGCGGACTGGCACTAGCCGGTGATCAAGTTCCCATGATCCCTGGTTCAAGTGTGGGTCTTTAGTCAGTAAGAGTCTGATAGACCTCTGCGCCCGCCGCAGGGCGGAGGACATCCATGAGGATTTCCGAACCCGGAACAAACAAAAAAAAAAAAATACGTGTGGCACTCGAGGACTGCCGCGGTAAAGCTATTGCATAGCATATATTCAAAAATAAGAAGATAATATTGTTGATTTAAAATATTTTTTTTATTTTTTATTTATCTTACAATACATGTAGGTTATTCTGGAATATTTATCATTGAAACGATAGGTTTATGGTAACTAAAATAAGAAACATAAGTTTGAGACTTAATGTCTTCTAAATATCTGGAAAACACCGCGTCAATAGTGGTTCCATATTTTGTTGTGGATTCTTGTGGATCATTATTCATTTGTAAATTTAATTTTTCCGAAAGAAAATTTGTCAACCGCTCTGATTTTTTATCAGCGAAGTTGATGTTGAAATCGCCAGCCAAGATAAGTGGAAATTTATTACCATTTGTACCAAGTATTTTCGACCCTTCTTCAGTGTACTCCAGTAAAGTGCGATGAATAAAATGCTCTACCTCGTCCAATTTTGGATTCGGAGAAATGTAAATTGCTACCATGACTATGTGTAGGCCATTTTTAAGTTTGCATAAGCATGCACAAATATCTCCAACAAATGAGCGTCTACAGGTCCATCAAGCAGCGCGCCTCAGCAGTCACTGTCGCTCGGCGTAGAAATGAAAGAGACGCGAACAGACGCCGCGATGATGCGACGTTTCGTTCGACTCGTTCGGGTTATTTATCATTAATTTATAATAATCCTTACAAATATCTTATTTCAATCGATAAATAAAAACAACAGTTCCCCTTCTTATTATTTATTACATCACTGTTATTAATTTTATCAAGATTTGTTCATAAATAATACAATTACAATTGCTAGAATTTCAATTTGAATGATTATTTTATGATTTTTTTCTATCAAGAAAATTTACCGAAATTATGTTTTGAACACAATGGTCCACCCATAAATATGATCAAGATTAACATAATTTTTTTTTGTTGCTCTAAAATGTATACATTTGGCTAAAAAACTGTTTTAGTGAAGCCTATTTTGACTATTCACAGCGCCTTAAGTTTAATTTGTAAAAATTTGCGCAGTGGATAAAAACTCATCGCAGGTCATTCTTACCGTTCTAACTTTTAAAATATTAGTCCAAATTACTTAGTGTAAAAGACAAATTTTATCTACATTAAATACCGAAAGCGATGAAGGTATTTATTTTGATACGAATTAACTAAATACTCTAAAATATGCAACTTAAAAAAAGTATTCAATTTAAATGTATTTATAGCTCACTATTTTGGCTATAATGGCTTCCACATAAAAGGTAGATATATGCTGTCGCGGACTTTTATTTAGAACTCTTTAAGACAAACAACCCCACAATACATTCTTTTCATGTAACTCCAGCGGTTTAGGCAGCGCACGCAAAGATAGATCTCAGAGGGCAGGATTTTTTCCGACTTACTGGATACTTATCGTTATATTATGGCTAAATCACATAAAATCTTTATAAATTGTAGCCTATGTGTTATTCTGATATACAAGCCACATTACTGTAAAGTTTCATTAAAATCCGTTCGGTAGTTTTTGCGTGAAAGAGTAACAAACATCCATCCATCCATCCTCACAAACTTTCGCGTCAGGTTTTTTTTTTCGTTACGGAATTTCTACATTCGGTCGCCGCGCTCAGAGTCTCCGATAAAAGCTATGCAATAGCTTAAAAATGGTAGCCAACACGTGAATTACATTGGTCTCTGTCGAAGTTACTGAACGATGTTGCCTAAAGCCTTTACTGAGGGTCTAGGCCTTCTGTACCGGCTAGAATGTCACTTCATCTAGGCCCTAGACAAAGTGACATTCTAACAGCGATAACGATGATGGGAAGCTCAAAAATGTATGGAACTGACATAAGCCAGTAAAAATGAATGTCAATCTTGGTGAAGTCGTTGTAGTATTACGAAACGCCTTAAAATCGATTGCCACTCGTCTACGTCCTCTGGATTTCGTTAATTTACTTTACAATCAACGCTTAGCCAGGAAACCAACGTTCAATAAGATTTTCGTGCACTCAGAGGAATGCCATTTCCTGGTGGTACCAATAGGGATGATGACTGAAATTTGTTTTTCAGTCCGTAATGGAGGTTGTTAAAAAATATTGGACACATATTTTTTCTTTTTTTACGTAATCTAAAGATTACGACGATACATTGAGTTAAAATGTGCAATGACGTCCCGAGTATATAGATTTTATACTTGCAAACGACCCCCACTCCCTAACTTAAAAGACGTTTTATCCAAGTAATTTGTTAATAATATGATAAAGCTTCGTGCAGACCAGCGCGACGCGACGCCGCGACGCGACTCGAACAATACAATTTCTAAGAAAACTTGACGGTATAACAATAAAGCTTCGTGCAGACAAGTGCGACGCGACAGCGCGACGCGACACCGGCTATTGTTATACCGTGAAGTTTTCTTAGAAATTGTATTGTTCGAGTCGCGTCGCGCCGTCGCGTCGCGCTGGTCTGCACGATCCTTAACCGGTGTCGCGTCGCGCGACAAGTCGCGCTGGTCTGCACAAAGCTTAAAGCAAAAAATACGTGTCTAATATTTTTTTATTATCTGACTGACGGAATAATTAGATTTTTTTTTTTTATCCAGGCATCATCCCTATTCTCTTGGTATTTAGTATTATTCCCTATAAACCACGATAACATTCACTATTATTATCTTCTTGTCAATAACGGTCAAGTTACAGATCACCCGAGTAAGATATGCAGTAAGTAAGGTGATCATCATTGCGGTCAATCAGTCAGTTGATGCTGTTACGTCACGACTCAAAAGTACGTATTGGAATGTCAAGGTCACCCACCTAATCTTAATACGGCGTCCATTCAAAGGTAGGTTGTAACTCATACTGTATGTTAAGTTGTAACGGTCATTGGGTTCAAACTAAGACACATTGTATTGCCTATAAGGCTCTTCATACAAAGTTTTTCAAGATATTTATACGTAGTTTAAGTGTACGTGTGAATTAGCGCATACAAAAAACACTGAGATTCACGAACAATAGAAGACAATCTGACAATAATTTAACGGTGAAGGCCTAAGTAAAGGGATTTAGAACCTCTTGAAGTATAAACACGTTAGGCTTGTTAGTTATATCTGATAAATGAATCTTTAAACAGATAAATGAAATGAGATAATTCAAGCGACACGCCCAGAGAACGATTGAATGGAAAGTCGAGTGAAACCGAGTACCTACGATATATTTGTGAGCAACAGTCGGCAAATTAACCCGTAATATGGCTTTAATTTGCCGGCTATACGGATATTGCTGTGGTTATAAAATAATACGGTTATTTAAAAAAAAAAAGGCTTAATGCTACGGTTTTCTAGAATAGCGGTGGTCGCAATGACAGCAGGTCATGAAAATGATGGCAGCGGGGTTTGACTTTACGATGTCAAAAAACTTACTTTCATAAAATAATAACATTTTAGTGACGTTATTCGCCGGTAAATTGCAGACGCTATGTGGCGGCCAGCGGTCTTCTAGGAAACCGTAGTTTTATGTAAAGTTCTCCGAGGCCATGACAGGTACTTACATCAAGGTAGCTGAACTACCGATGAAGAACTAAATTAAACTAATAATTGCTAGTAAATTAATCTGGCTATCGAAGAAACTATGTTTCTCGATACGGGGAAACGAAACAATCAGCCGGTCGATTCTGTATAAATATCACCGTGATACTTAGGTGAAGTGAGCTGTCAATAGTGTTAATCCCTAGCATCCTGCCGGTCGATTTGTGACAGTGACAGCTCACTTCACCTAAGTTTCACGTTGATATTTTTACAGAATCGACCAACTGTCGGTCGATTTATTTTTTATTTTACAGAACTCGAAGTGATAACTTGGGGGAGAAAAATAATATAGAAGAAGCGACGCGCGACGTTAGGTTACTATCAGACACTATCCATAAAAAATCAATATTCAGATCTCAGCGCAAAAAGTTGTGAGCTACTGTGCAGTGGCGATACCTACGTGTACATGCGGGAAGCTGTCCCAGCATCCGCCATCATTACCACCGGCTTTACAGAGCGGAAAGTAATTATGTGTACACATCATAGAAATATCTATGGTACACATCCTAACTTATATCATTTCCAACGCTTAGATTACACCTTCGTTCGACGTGACGTTACTTATAATCTTTTTACTTAAGTACAGAAAATGTTTATTGCATCTCAGCTGGTAATTTCCCCCAGGGAAAACTTGCGTCCGTCTTTGGATTAGTTTTCTTTTATGATTGCGATTAATTGCGATCATTACAGATCACGGATCAGTCGATTTTCGAATATTTGGGTCGGCTCTGCACGCACCACGTTTATAATGCGTGCATTTTTGTACCAAGTTTACAAAAATCCTGAATGTACCTATGTCCTTGAAGTGTATGTCCTTCTCCAGGTCTGTCAAACTTCATAACGATCTTTCAGTGGTTTACGCGTGAAAGACAGACAGATAGAGTTACTTTCATATATAATATAAGTGTGGATGCCTTTGAAATAAAACTAAAATCTAGTTTACCTGATGCGGAACAGTGGTTCTGGAGCTAAAGGTCGGACAGACAGAGCCGTTGTGTACATATGTACAGCGGTTTATAAATTGGATTATGGAGATTATCCAGAATACTAACAAATACTAGTCTAGGCCAGACGTATGAGCTATCCGAAGCACTAGGAGTATATATAGAACTTTTTTATACTGTCTGGCTCTAAATATATTGGGTTATTTTAAACATTGCGTATCGGTGTACGTTGCAAGCTTTTCATACTTAAAAAGAAAAACGTAGCAGGTTTTTTATAAGAATTTTACTAAGAGTGGATATTTCCAAAGAATTCATTTTCGGATATCCGTATCCGGAATTCCGGACATAGCCCGTTATTTTCATTTTAGCCTTGAGTTTTATTTTTTTTTTTTTGGTTCACCAACAATTGTTTACACTAACATCTTGATAATAATAACGTCTTAAAAAAAAAACTTTAAACAGTGTAACAATTACATAAAGGTAAACACCACATGAACTAAAATTATAGTAATTTGTAAGCCTAGGTACATGTACAGTTTACAAGCTAACTTATAACTTATTCGTTTATAACGTCAGTATAGTAAAAATCGCTAATTGTTCTAAAACATTTACCTAATATAACTGCAAATAGTAACGTAACACTAATAACAAGTTACAACAAATACAGCATAAATAATGTATGGAAACATACAAATTAACTATTCGTTGTAAAAGTCACGTCATGTAAGCGTCCATGTTGTGTGTATCTTTATTATTTCTAGCTAACAATTAGTGAGGCGGTAACCACGTGACGGCAAAACCGCGGCCATGATGCACTCATATTTTTAACAAACATTGTGAGCGAAAGATAGGGCGTGACATTCGTTATAGTTACCTATTCATATGAAACGTACGTCGTCGGAGATAAAACCTCTTAGAATTCCACTTCCGACTTTAATCAAGCAGAAAAAACAGCAAAATGGTAATTTCTTTCGGAAACCCATCACATATTCAGTCAAAATAACCCATAATTGACACGAAACACTAAATCAAATCAAATAAATATGGAGGAAGCTCACAAATCTCTGTTAATAACACAAATAATGATTTATTCCGCCACGACGACGTTATGATTTAACACTATATTAGCATATTTTATTACACAACATCGATCACAAACTATAAATTTTACGTTTTGCATGAATGTTCAAATAATCTAGCGATTTGTGAGAGCGATAATATTCGGATGTTACGTAATTTACGTAATCTGAGGCCAGTGGGACAAGCCGACGGCTTGCTAATAGATTGTCACCCTTTCTATGGCCGGCGGATTATAGGACGTTCACGTTGACTTCTTTACCCAGTTTGTAACTAATTGGACTAAGGGCCGAGTCTGTCAAGCAAGCTAAGTAATAAGTAAGACTGTAAACAATAAGCAGGATCGTACGTAAGTAGGTAATCAAGTTTATCTTTATGAACTTGGGTACCTATAAATTGATCACGTCAGTTTTGTATCAAGATATGATCAGGAACTTCATTTATGATCTCCTACGGAGCCACATTGGCTGAGAATACTACGGAAAATTGCCATAGTATTATTTAATTAGCGCACAGATCTGCTGATTACCCTCTTGAAAGGTCGTGACCTCATTTGGCGAACAATCAATGGGAAGACTAGTATTTCTTTCATCACACAGTAGCTATAGTTTGGCCGAAACCGCTGTACCGCGCCTTAGGTATATGCGCGGCGGGACGGGGCACTGCAGCCGTCTCATTCGTCAACGCTCATAGCGTCCCGCCTCTCATTCGTCAACTCTGCCCTTCCTCCTCGCCGCGCTTTCCTAACGCGCGGTACAGCGGTCTCGGTCAAACTATAGTTCAAACACTCGATAGTTATGTCAACATCGTCTGCTTAGCGTTTTCTTTAATATTGGTGGGTTTGTAACCTAAACATCTGGATTTACACTCACAGCCACACTTCTCACTGATTCTAAACTAAATTTAATGTTGATATTTGTAAGAAACGCTTGCTCATTCGTATGAGACCCAAACTTTACTTAGCGTTTTACGTAAATTCAAAGTACGATCTGTGAATGTTGCCTTAAGTACATTACTAATATAGTAACTTATTCATCTATGCATAACTTGAGCCCGCAACAATAACATTTCTTTGAAACATTTGAATAGTGCATAAAGCGCCGTTGTCCATTGGTCATTGCTTCGGTCAGTTATTCTCAGTTATAACTGTCTTACGTTATGTATTATACAATACATTATCATCATGATGCATGAAAATAGCCTCCAAGAGGCTTATATGTAAATACTGGTACACTGGGGCATAACACCATAAATTTTTCACCTGTATTTTCTGTAAATAAATGATTCTTATTCTTATTTTTATAATTCTGAGTAATTTAATACAAAAGAAGACATTTCCAGACAAGTCATTCAGTAATGGCTGCAATGGTATCTGAATAAAATACATGGGACAGTTGAGCTCCCTCCATAACATTACCAAAGAATATAAGTTCCAATTCCGCTGTCAGTCATCTGGCTTCGGAATTCGGATGACTTCCGGGAATTTCATGGCATAGAAGAGAACAATTTCCGGAAAGGCTGCGTTTTTGTAGACGTCAGTTTTGTTTGTGATTGCACTGCCATCCCAAGACGGGCAAGTGGAGGAGAAAGTGTCAAATGTGTCAGGTGAAAGGTGTCAGGGCTTCAGAGGAATCTTACAAACAGGAGCAGAGCGAGCGATTTTGAAGACTATCTTATCTAGTATCTTTCTAAAGGTTCTTTTAAAATTAACATCATATAATAGAGGTGTTTCCAAACAGCTTCAATTCTCGTCTAACTGTCTGGTATGATGAGTAAAGTATCACATGTGAACAGGCCTCTTCCATGGTCCACCAGCTCTCAAGTATGCGTCCCAACATGGACCACTGCGCCAATAAGTGGCTCAACAGATTCGCTCGATTTCTATTCAAATTGCATTATAATTTCCAAGTCATGTCGAGATATATTTATTGAGATGGAAGATTGTTGGTTTAACTTGCAAATATTCGTAAATACCATTGGATAGTGAACTTTCCGTTTATGTTATGATCCAAATCGAAATCCCTATTACTTTAAATTAGTAGATTTTGTGTTGAATCCTAACTTATTAAGAGCTAGTTTCACGTTAGGCGCTATCTAGCAATAACAGATAAAAAAATGGTGATGATGACAAATGCGCCAAATACATAGGTAAGTCAATCAGAACTTATCTAACACTCTGTTTCTGAATTGAGATTTGAAGTTGGGAACTTGACAAACTCAACTTTATCATTACATAAGTCGAAAGCCCGCAAAATTCAAAATTTCTTTGCAAAAAACTGCAATGAAGAAGATAAGATGTGGCAAATACTTATACAACAAACTGATGGTGGCAAAGAAACAGAAAATCCCAAGAATGTTGCCTTAAATATGTATAAGAAGGGGAGCAGGCCCAGTGTGTATAGCTGATACCTCAGCTCAGTGCTCTGGGCCGGCTGTACTATCGGGTCAATGAAATTTACACAAGTGCCCTTTTCAAATAATACCTATTGTCTTACACTGCCGGGCCCGAGTTTTACGTAACGTTTGCTTTAAGAATTCTCCGGCTATTTGTATATTTCTATTAGGTAAGTATATTGTTTTATTGGGAAATATTTTTTTAAATATCATAATAAAATTGTCATTTGTTTTTTTGTGTACTTATCATCTTTAATGAAGCATTTTTTTATATGCTTTGAAGGATACAGCCTCTATACTTAAGACTAATTAATAATATATAGGAATAATTAGTAAATTGTCATTAATCCTATGGCATTAGACTATTAACAAAATAATTGTAATCTTGTCGAATTGTTATTAAAACAGTAAGATGGAAAAAAAAAATTAAGTATATCTTTCAAACCGGTGTTTAAGAAATGAGTAAAGTTAATGGCAGTAGTAGTAATAAACAAAGTTTAACGCAATCTTTTGTAACAAAATACTTTGGCGGTGAAAGCAATACGTATGTTGGTGTAATTGCATAAGATCTGTCAGTTCTCATCGAAATATTCACCATTTGTAAGCAAACAATCGTTTAATGTGAACTATTTCAGAGTACTCAGAGTAATTGAGTAAGTATTGTGCAATGGACGTCCTTTCACAGTGCTCGTGCGGCTAACAAGAAGATATTTTGAAATTGTTAATTATTTTGACTTTGATGACAGTCGTCCTACACTACAAGACTACCTATACTAATGTTTTATTTGAAAGCTATCTTAATATGTACATGGATCCATGGCACTGAGGCCATTGTGTACTTAACCAGATTATTCAAGGAAATTCATTGCCATTGAATAATTTTTATTGCTGTTTTATGTGAGTGAACTAGTACACCATATAAACTAACCTACAGTGGTAATTTAAATATAACTCTTCGGTCAATCCGGTGTTTAATTTGAGTAATAAATAAGTGAAGCAATTTCCTTGTAAATCGAAACCAAGGTTGGGGCTCAATCACGTCAGGATTAAGTATCGGAAATTAATTATAAATTGTACGTACGTACATGAGTATTCTCTGTTTGTCGTTCGTTCCAAATATCACTCAACCACCTTGCAGCTTCGTTTACAGAGCGACTACTACATCTTGATACTCGGAGAAATAGTAAACTACGTCAAAATGTACTAATTTCAACGTAATAGTGCTAAGTGCTTTTGGACCAAGTGCCAAGTCATACTGGTTACTCTGTACTTGGACAAGCAACTTGATATTACGGACGAAATGCGACACTATCCAGCTATGTCGGCAGTATATTTTGTAATCATTGAAATAATTGCAAGACGTTTAAAAGGCATTTTGGTACAAATTGGTTTTCGAGATACAGATTAGGATTTGTGATTTCTAATATCATTATCTTGAATTGTCTATGTGAATTCTTGTTTAAGAGAGAGATGATATGATAGATAGAACGCTGTGTGACGACACAAAAAAATATACTTTGTCCACATGAGTCTGCATTAAGGCGGTTTTCATCAAAAGGCGAGATATAACATAAAACCCAAATATCAAATATAGACAAGATAGTACGTTAGTGATACAAGTTACCAAGATACTACATATTATACTTACTACGTGCAAAAAGCAATAAGCCACAAGCCCTAACATTGAAAGTGATTAACACATTTTATGAATAATTTTAGACGATTTATTAACAATTTTATTGCATAACTGGAACCTTACGTTTACTTTCAAGTTTCACTTTGGAGAAACTTATATCAAATAAAATTATTATATTACATACAACAATAAAAAGTTAATTAGTAAGTCTAAGATATGAATGAAGCTTACTGAGGTAGGGTTGTCAACGGCTGTACCTATTACTAGCATGATTATTGAACTATAAGGGGAAGAATGCACTCATTATCACAGCAATCCTAACTAACATTATGAATGCGAAAGTGAGTTTGTTTGTTACAATTTTACGCTAAAACAGCTGAACGGATTTGGATAAATTTGGCACATGATAGACCATGACCTGGGTTGGGACATAGGATACTTTTGGCCCGATATTCGCACGGGATCGAGTCTTATGTGTGTAAAATCACTAGTAATGAAATAAAGTTCAAAGATTGCCTATTTTTACCCGACTGCGCGACAGCAGTAACAGGTTTTTGTTTTTTTACTATCAAATCGGTTGCGTTTGCAAGTCTTTTTACACCGCTTCTCTCTATTTCAGTTAATTTTAGAATTAACTAGCTGATGCCCGTGGCTTCGCCCGCGTGTACCATTATTCCTTTTTTCTAATATCTAATAAAAGTAGCCTAAGTTACCCCTTATAACATCAGTTATCTGCCAGTGAAAGTCCTGTCAAAATCGGTCCAGCCGTTTCGGAGATTAGCCGGAACAAACAGACACAATTTTTTTTAAACTGTTTTTTTTTGTTATAAGTACCGTATACTTTCATATGGATTTAATAAAAAAAACTGTTATTATGATATTACAAACAGACACTTCAATTTTATTTATTTGTATAGATGAAATCTATTTGATAATATTTACCTACACAAATGACAACAACAAAATCAAAACACAAACACAATCGTACATATTAAATTAGTCCTGGCTAGGCAAACATGCGCGACGCGACTGCAATGAAACAATTTCGAAAAAAACTTCATGGAAATTGTTCTACCAGTCGCAGCGTCGCGTTGCGCCTGTCTGCTTCCAAGCCTTTAAAGGTGATGGTCGAATATTTCATCACCTATTTTCTCAAAGTGTAATGTAAGCTGCTGATAAGAAATTATTGTTTTTATTGGCCTGGCAACCCTCACTACAATGCCTGCCTACATATTAGCGACCTCTGTGAAGGTAAGTCGGTTATTTCGTAATTAATTAGTACGTGTTATTTGTTTGGCAAGATATTTATACCCACAGCTTGCCCACGCGTGGCGGTCGCGTGAGACCGATGATTTTAAAATACCACTGCTGTGGAAGTGTGGATTGGACACCGATGCCGATTATCAAATGTTATTATTCTCTCGTTATTTTAATTTTTCCAGATTTGTAGTTAGTTATAGGTCTTAAACCGACAACCAGTGCGAATGCGGTGCTCCTGACCAAATTATGCCCCTTATGTTGGAACACAGAATAAATAATAGTAGGTACTAACGTAATAATGATGTTGACAAAAAAAAACCCGTCAGTTAGATTATTAAAAAATATTGGACACGTATCTTTTCTTTTTTTACGTAGTCAAAAGATTACGGGAATACATTGAGTAGGCAATGCGTTAAAATGTGGCATGGTCACTGGCCGGTCGATTTTATACTGACTTGTGACATAGCGAGCCCCCACTCCCCGACTTTAATGCGTTTTATCTAAACCATTTTTATTTATTACTAGCTGCCCGCCCCGGCTTCGCTCGAGTAGCACTAAGTACGTATCTACGGCGCACCTACCTGCCTACCCTACCTACCCTACCGACCCTACCTACCCTACCTACCCTACCTACCCTACCTACCCTACCTACCCTACCTACCCTACCTACCCTACCTACCCTACCTACCCTACCTACCCTACTAAAAAGTATCCTATGTCCGTCTCCTGGTTCTAAGCTACCTCCCCACCAATTTTCAGCCAAATCGGTTCAGCCGTTCTTGAGTTATAAGTGGTGTAACTAACACGACTTTCTTTTATATATATAGATATAGAATACGTTAAAGCAAAAAATACTTGTCTAATATTTTTTTATTATCTGACTGACGGACCAAACGGTTATTTTTTCCTCAGTCAACATCCCTATTGGAGTGTCCAAAGTGTCCATAAACCTGCACTTCTGAGGACCAAAAAAACGCCACTGCTGCCGCGATTGGCGTGGACACCATAAACTGGGTATTTAATATTTTTATTTTACCTAGGTTTGACATCGGTTCGAAAATAAGAAGAGGAAGGAGGTCTTAAATGCTTTTGAGTTGTTCGTTTTTTGTTTACTGTCCGTGAATAAGAAGGTAAGAAAATTATCATTATAAAAGAACGAATGCATCAAGGCTACCACAGACGGGCGCGACGCGATAGCGCGACCCCCGTTTGTCTATATACATATACTAATATGTACATATACTATATTTTTATAATAAAACTAGCTGCCCGCCCCGGCTTCGCTCGAGTAGCACTAAGTACCCTACCTACCCTACCTACCCTACCTACCCTACCTACCCTACCTACCCTACCTACCTACCCTACCTACCCTACCTACCCTACCTACCCTACCTACCCTACCTACCCTACCTACCCTACCTACCCTACCTACCCTACCTACCCTACCTACCCTACCTACCCTACCTACCCTACCTACCCTACCTACCCTACCTACCCTACCTACCCTACTAAAAAGTATCCTATGTCCTTCTCCTGGTTCTAAGCTACCTCCCCACCAATTTTCAGCCAAATCGGTTCAGCCGTTCTTGAGTTATAAGTGGTGTAACTAACACGACTTCACGACTTTCTTTTATATATATAGATAGTTACGAAGATTTTTTCCGTTTGTCTGGATGTATGTTCTGGATTGGCGCATAAACGGCTGAACAGATCTGGATGAAATTTCGCACACTGATAGTTTACAACCTGGATTAACATATAGGATACTTTTCATCCCGGTAGTACGTTCCTGATGGATAGTTTCCGACATGAACCCAACCGAAACCTCGGGAAAAAGTTAGTTAAAAAACTAGTTTTTATGTATGTTAGTGCTTTTCCTTAAACATGCACGCAACTACAGTATTTCCATACAGATACGTATTATTCATACATAAATGGATTTAATAATTCGGATACACGTGACGCGGACATAAGGAAAGCCGAGTAGATTAAAAACGAGCAGATAATATTCAACAAGTTGTTTTTAATTTCGTTAGGTATAACATGACATAAAGACCGTGCGATGCTAATTTCTCATGCAACATTTCAAACCAGTTTGTAGAATCAATAAAACGTTAGATTATGGATTTTAATCATTTTAACTACACTTATAAATGGCTTAATTTTCTGCTCAGTAATGTATAATCGTTGTGGGTATTAAAAAGTAGAGCACAAATTGACCTATTTTTTATTTAGGTGAATTATTGCGGTACTGTAGTACTTAGAACTATAGATACTTATATACCTACATTTTAACGATACATTTATATATATTATTTATAGAACTAAATTTTTAACCCGTGTAATTTTGCGTTATTTTTATATTCCTTTTTTTTTATGGCACCTCTTTAGGTCATGACCTACAATATATAATAGATTCTGAAAACGTAACACCTGACTAAACAAGACTGTCACAATTCACATTAAACAGCATTAAAAAAATAACACACTTATTTTTTTAAATAACACAAAAAAATACCTTTTCAATAAATTCGCCATGGCCACTCGCATTAAAAACTTCAAACATTAAATATTTGTAGAAAATTAGCACTAAGCACACACTAGCCGTCCTTAGTCCATTGCCGCACCTCACTATCTAAGAGAAGGTGTTATCATGACAGATCGAGCTATTCTCAACGTTTATCAGCTCTATAATCTTGGAACAACATGTCAATCATGCAGTCATGCCACTTATCTCGCGCTCTTCTGATAGAACAACCATGGAGGAAATAGACAGAAGGTCAAAACACATGAACACATACTTCTGTTACTTCCTGCAGTACCTACCTATGCAGATTTCTGGTCTAACAGAACACAACACGTCTGAAAAACTTTCGACATTTTCAGCAAACGTTTCGACGCGATGTAAAGATATAATGTGCCAAGGTTTGTCTTTTTCGGGTTCCATGCCCGAAGGGTGCAAAACGGGACCCTATTGCTAAGCCTCCACTATCCATCTGTCTGTCAGCGGGATGTATCTCATGAACCGTAATAGTAGACAGTTGAAAATGTCGCAGATTGTGTATTTCTATTGCCGCTATAACAAAAATTAATAAAAATTAAATAAAGTTAAGAATTAAAGGGACACACAGACATACAAGAAACGTATTTTTTCGGAATTTTATGCTCGTACTTAATACGATGCGGAACTCTTGGTGTGAGTATCCGACTCGCATTTGGCTGGATTTTTGTATCATATCATACCCACTTTCCTGTTTCTTCGCCCTCTTGGAGTTCGTAAATTATTCCACGGTAACTGAGTACCGGGATAATTTTTTTTATTTTTATTTGCATATAATGTAGATATACAGGTATGTATGTCATATGTCATAACATAATGTTTCGTGCCGGTACATTCTACCATTTGGCATGCAAAAATTTGAACCTATAACCACATGAATAAATAACCGACTTATTTATACTTGTGCCTATAACTACGGAACTACAATATATCTTCTAAAAAGTATCCCATGTCCTTATAACCCAGGTCATGGTCTACCCGTGTGTCAAATTTTATCCAAATCTGTTCAGTCAAAAAGGCGTGAAAAGGTAACAGGCGGGCAGACAGACAGACACAGTTATTTTCGAATTTATAATAAACTAGTTGTTCCCGCGACTTAGTCTGCGATCCAGGATGAAAAGTAGCCTATGTCCTTCTCCAGGTCATGGTCTACCCCTGTACCAAATTTAATCCAAATCAGTACAGCCGTTTTTGCGTGAAAGTGTAACAAACAAACTCACTTTCTCATTTAAAACAATACCAACAATTAGGATAATTTAGGATAGTTAGGATTAATATGAAAGTATGTATTATTAGTGTATGTAGTCCGTCCGTACACCTACACTATATCAATTCAACTGCTGTAATAAACAGTACTTTTGGGCTTTCGTTCGCTGTGTCATACGTCTCGCATCTCGTTGTAGAATAAAACTTATCCAATGTATCTTTTGTCATCCAACTGCTCGATACAAGAGCTGAAAAATAATATTTAATGCAAAACTATGCAACTGGCACAGTAGAACCTATTTATTCCACCTGATCGGCTGTCTGAGAGTAATGTCAACGACTTCTTCACAATCAGGTGGATCAGGGACAGTCTGGCAGGATGATAACTTGCTTGTTGTCAGCCTTTGAAAGCTGTCAACAAGCAAGCTGTGTGTGTGTTGTTTCATCAATGTTTGTTCATTGTATAATAACCGGAAATTGATGACATAAATATAGGCAAGGAAATTAATCGATACGAAAATTGATACGTCAGCCGTATTATGGCCATTTTATACAACTGTCAAATAATGACAGTTGTGATTTCAATATAAGTACGGACAATTTAAGTTGGTAGTCAATTAGCTAAACAATAAATTTCAATTAATTTTCCTTATGTTTACATCCATGGAAGAAAATAAAATGTATCCTGTTCAGTATAATAACTAAGTAGGTAGGTACCTACCATGGGCGACCGAGCAAACTAATTCCATGCTGCATGAAATAATTCTAAGGTAGCCATCTTGTTATAAACTTTGGGCGACCGAGCTCTGCTCGGGTGAAAATATGGAGAAAACGAATTTTCCCAGATATGAGACCAAGCTAGATACATTTTTTGCCGCCGTAAACGCCTATATTAGAACTTTCGTCGAAATCATTACATCCGTTTTCGAGAACGTGAATACAAATATATACAAATATTGCTCATTCAATAGTATAGGATATGTGTTTGTTTATTCGTTGTCGTGCTATAACATTGTGAAGGACATTGTGGGGGACAATTATTTGCGAGCAATCAATACTTTGGGAGTTGCAATCTTATTTTAGACTTTATGCTCGTCAACCTAAAGTCTTATTTAAGTAATTAATTCAGGAGTCGACTCCTCAGTTTTATTGTCATTCGTCATGGTAAAACTAAAAACGGCTGAAATCAAAAACATAAGTATTACAATGATTTTGAACGTCCTATCAAGGTTAAAAATAATGGACAATCAACCGTTATTTCAGTTATCTAGTAATTAATAAAGTTATTTCCCTAATATTTTGAATACCTAGCCAGCTAATAACCAAGACATTTTTGCTAGTACCTTCGGCTGGCCCTGATGCAGGCGTAGCAAGGTCAGCGCAATGTTATTTGTATAAAAGTATGCAATGCTTATTTAACTCCAGTTTTGATGATTATGAACGTAATTTCATTGTATTGTGCTTTTATTATTATTTTCCTTTATTTACCTTGAAGAGCTTTTTAAAATGCCTTTGTCACAATGAAATATTCTACTCAATATTTACAAATTCAGTACCTACAACTCAATCTGTCAAGCCTTTTCTCAACTGTGTTGGGGTCGGCTTCAGCTGAATACAAATATTTTACATGGAGCGTCTGCCTATCTGTCCTCCACAACCCAGTTACTGAGTAACACGATGCCCCTTGGTACTACTGATTGTCAGACTTTTGGGCTTCTGAGTACACCCGTGACGACTGTCTTAGATCTACGAATGACAGCCGGGAGCGGTTATTCTGAAAGTGGGCAACGTCGCAAATAGATGTCAAATATTTCGCTGTTTTGATTAATTTGGCAATATTACTGTATGGAAATATAAAATGTGGCTAACTAGAGGACTAGAATATAATATATTATATATATATATATATAATACTCAGAATTTGATGTTGTAACCGTTTTAGGTGTAAAAAAGGCAATTAGAAAGTTTCCAAATATTTTTTTACATCTAAAATTAAATATTAATTATTACATTTCATAATCAATATTTTAGTTCACTAGTTAGCCACATTTCATATTTCCATACAGTAATATTGTCAAATTAATCATAACAGGTAAATATTAGACAATTATTTGCGACGTTGCCAACTTTTAGGATAAGCGCACTTAACGTGCTTTGCGAGGTACGGGGGCGTCTCGATATACAATGGATGGTTACCCATCCGCGAACCAACCGCAGCAAGCGTAGCGACCTTCTATCGAATCTTACGCCTGTCATTATTTAGTCACGAGCCCCTAATGAGAAATTAAGAACAACTAATTATAATAAAACCAGTACCTATATCTCGACTTTTCTGAGGATTTATATTTTAAAATTAAAATACGTAGATGGTTGATAGAAAACTGTTTTAACAGTTTACAAGAATTTCTGCAAGATAAAGAAAAAATAATATTTTATGTTTCCTATTGTTTTGTGGAGTGTTTTGATTTAGTTACATAAAATGTTATTTTTAGGTTAAGTTTTGATAAGTGTGTGTGATATTTATTGTAAATTTAAAAAAATCTTAATTTAAAAACTATAGGTATACCTACCTACCTATATCTTAAATAAGTAGGTACCTATTAGATACCTATAATTCTAAAATTAATTTGCATGCCCTAGACAAGCAAAATATTGACTGTAGGTACACTAACCACCAACTTTTACAACTGGTAACACGTGTCGGTCGATTCTGTAAAAATATCAACGTGAAACTTAGGTGAAGTGAGCGTGAAGTGAGCTGTCACTGTCACAAATCGACCGGCAGGATGCTAGGGATTAACACTATTGACAGCTCACTTCACCTAAATTCACGGTGATATTTTTTACAGAATCGACCGACTGTATTTTCTGCAAATAAATGATTCTTATTCTTATTCAACTGACCTGTAGTGCTATTCTGTAAAAATCTCACCGTGAAAACTTAGGTGAAGTGAGCTGTCAATAGTGTCAATCCCTAGCATGGACAGCTCACTTCCCTAAGTTTTCACGGTGAGAATTTTACAGAATCGACCGGCTGGTATATACTTATTACATCCAGGAGCTAGGCTGCAAACAGGCTCGACACGAAACGGTGCGACGCGACAATGGTAGTACAATTTCCGTGAAGTTTTCATATTCTTCCAGTCGCATCGCGCCTGTCTACGGGATATTTTAATCGGGATGTGTTTGGATAGTTTTCTCAAAATAGGTACCTAGTGTCGATATTGAAATACTCTCTTAGAACTAGGCGGGCATTGAACAGACAACGTCGATAAATCGCCAGTGCTCTATAAATTATTCTATCGGGAGCTATGGCGCCAAGACTGAAAGCAAACAGTTCAGTGGCCAATGACTTGTGAGCCGAATGAAAAACGTTCAAAGGTTCAATGTAGGGGGAAATGGGGGGGGGTAGTCGGAAAAAGTTCGCGGATTATTTAATTGGATTTTTAATTAATATTCTTTATGGGACCTCCTTAGGTCATGAGCTATCCGAATATCAAAAAACAATTGGCCTAGGTCTTGAGGGGAGCGTGAAAATTCATTCGCTTTTACAATGTATAATAAATAATTAAACTATTTTTAAATTAGGTATTTATCTGACTGCAATAAAAAGAGTTAGTAAGTACCTATATTTTAAAATTAACACAGTTATTCATTTTGTGGTAGGTAAATAATTATAGTATGTACAGTTGTTCAGTCTCAAAAATATACAATGTATGTAACATCGACGATAATTAATTTAATTGTCGACAATCTTTATTCTATAATATTGGGTCAATGCGTAGTCACCATAGAAATATTTCTTGTATCTACGTTTGACCCGTGGGAATGTCGGGATGTGTCCTTATACAGGTCATGGTCTACCAATGTGCCATTTTATCCAAATCTGTTCAGCCATTCTAGCGTGGAAGCGTAACAAACAAACAAACTCACTTTCGCATTTATTATATTAGTTAGGCTTAGGATTATGTACTAATTTTATTTATTAGTTAATTAGTTCAGTCATTTAATTTAGTACCTAGTATAAATATAAGCATTTTATGTAAGTATATGAAATAAATTGTATTTGATTCGCTTAGTAGTTATTAGTAGTGACCGACCGAAGGTTCGGTTTCGGCAAGTTCCGGCAAAAAAAGCTAGTTTCGGAATCAGTCCGTTTCGGCAGAAAATCTGTCGAACCTTCGGCTGCACCGAAACTCTGCGTTCGTGAATTGTCGCGCGTCGTTCTGCCGACTCAAATAATTAGGTCGTTCCTGTATAAGTAATGTAAATGTTGATTATTGACAAATTTTGGCCCAAAAAATAGTTAACATGATTTGTTAATTTTTAAAAATGTTGTTTGCTTTATAGCAGCAACATAAAACATATAAATTTCACATAACATAAAATATTTATTTATTTATATATTTTTTGTTTGTTTCAGTCCCGTACTAACCCAACAAGATCTACATTGAGTTCAACTGTATCAATCGAAGAATTTTTATTTGTTTTTAATCTTTATATAAAAAACACTTTACTTCAATTATAGTTTTTTATTTAATTTAACACGTGTTAACTGTCTGTAAAAAATAAGCGAATATCAGTAAACAGAGTTTTAACGTTTCTAAAAAAGTTCCGGTTTCGGTTTCGGTAGAAAGTCCTGTGTTCGTACACTAGTAATTTGTATATATATATATATATATATAAATAAATCCTTATTTCCCTTGGTCACGCCATAACTTGAGAACGGCTGCACCAAATTTGATCATTCTTTTTTTGTTGTGTTTGTTATTCTTAGGACAAGGTCAAAGGTAGGTGTAGGTAGGGTAGGTATGTAGGTAGGATAGATAGGTAGGTGTAGGTAGGGTTGATATGTAGGATAGATAGGTAAGGTAGCTAGGTAAGGTAGGTAGGCGTAGATAAGTACTTGCCGACGAAGCCGGGGCGGGCAGCTAGTTATCTATAGTTCACGAAACAAAAACAATTTGTATTGGCGCGATTCCAGCGGACCACTTTAGAAATTACTAGCTTCTGCCCGCGACTTCGTCCGCGTGATAAACAACCTATAATATGTCCACAGCTGGGACACAGGCCTCCTCCCTTCAAGAGAGAGGGTGCTGTAATCTACCACGCGGGCCCAGTGCGGTTTGGTAGATTTCACACTCATATGTTTTGTTTTTTTTTTCTAGGACATGCTGGTTTCTTCCCCATATCACCGTTTTCAGAGTAGTAGTTATAAACCAAGGATCAAATAGAATCCTATTTGATCCCTGGTCTGGCCTGGTCCCTATTTGATTCTTTTTTTACTCTTCGACTGCTTACGTATATTAACTATTATATTGAACCACCTAGACTAGAGCTTTTAATGAAATAAATTGTGGCCTTTAAGTAGTTTTTTTAAATACAATCAACATAATAATTTATCTTTAACGAATATATTTCATGTACTTTCCGATTTGTTAATAAAATAGAAATTATTTCCATTTAACCTAAGATTTAACCCGTGGCGCCGTGCTGGCGCGGCGCCTATACCAATTCATAATATCAAATAATTTACCTACCGTGGTGTGGTGTATGGTTATAATTGTTATCACTGACGTCAATTAATATTAACGACTTTTAATTGTTTATTGTTTCTGGGACAAAGAACGGAAAACACATTACAAAAAAAAAATTAACAAGCAAGCGACTTATATTTAAAAAAACGCAAACAGATCTTCCGGAATCCTGTCAGTCCTTATACTGAATAATAATTGTTTTTCCAGAGTTGCTTGCTTGAGTTACTGTAAAGCCTAGCTTTGAGTCTATCTAGTTAGTTATATAGGTCGATATAACCTCAGCCCCGTCTGATAGGGCTGAGGCAATATCCACCACTGAAGAAAATTCATCGTATCCTGCCTTTTATAATAGGCTGAGTTGACCTTTGTTGACATGCGTAGCATCTACCAATCAAATGGATGCATTGGACCGACGACGTCGTATGGCGATGCAATTTAAAATACATCGAATACCTAAATTTAGAACGCGCTTCCAATCCGAATGAATAAGTACACCAGGACCACTCTTTTGACAATAAAGTGCATATTTATTGATAAATGCCAGTTTTTATGACAAATTGTTTCATTCATTGTGGCTACGACAATTCATTTGTGACCTGCGCACTATAATGGGGCATTAAATCCACCCACCACACCGGTGCATCTTACTCCACTTCATAAATTAATATGATGTATCGATGAGGGCTGCGAAGGTCAAGTATCAGTTTATACTCAGTTGTGTTCATTTCATTGTTACGAAGGAATGAAGTTAATTATAGAAAATGAGGTTTTATTGCAACAAGATTCAGGAACTTTAAAATAAACGGTCTTCGACAGATTACGTCGACTACTTTTATAAGCTATACTATCCAAACAAATCCAACTAGAGAACCTCTTCGATAGTAGGAGGTAATTAATAGTACCTTATTTATATTTCTACCAGCCTGTAATTTTTCCCACAGCAGTTAAACGGCCAGTCTTTTACAGGGTAGGAAGTAGCATTGATCACCAATCAACATCACCTCGCTTGCTCAATGCATGTTGGCGATGTGAAACTATTACTATAATAGGTTTTCTCACGAATTTTTCCTTCACCGTCAGTAAGTGATGTGCCAGAATAGACAGAATTTAAAAATTCCATTATAAACTAAAACATACAAGTAAACATAAATCAGTCAGCTCCTGAATTATGATGCAGTTTGTTCAATGAAATTGGTATATATAGTATAGCAGATTGTTTAAGTTTTCCTCTACAGCAGCCAATAAAGAATGACTTTCATTGCGTCATTGATTTTACACCATTAAAGATATCATGATAACCACTGCACTGAAAGCAAGGGGTGCTAAACGCATTGAAATTAATAAGCTGAACGCATTCTCTAAAGAGAATAAGAATTTTGAAGCAAGCCTTCGGCAATTTGATGTTAATGTTTCTGATTACTCCCTCAATTTCACTTATATAGTCTCTCTAGATCAGAGAGCACGAAATCCCCGCTTCGGCAGCGACAAGAGACGCCTTTACGAATAATAAACGTGTCGGATTTGGCGCAACTGAGCGCAAACTAGATGTCACAGGGCATTGTTAGAATTGACAAAGGTGACGTACAATAAGACACGCTTCGCTTGTATTAAAAGTGTTGACAGTACCGTCTGTAGCAGCGGTCGCCGAGCCATCTCCTTGTTCTGCCGATCGATTCTGTAAAAATATCACCGTGAAACTTAGGTGAAGTGAGCGTGAAGTGAGCTGTCACTGTCACAAATCGACCGGCAGGATGCTAGGGATTAGCACTATTGACAGCTCACTTCACCTGAGTTTCACGGTGATATTATTACAGAATCGACCGGCTGTTCTCTAGATCATGATTCTTTTTCTCTCTGAGTGGCTTGTTTGAACAGACTTGGGCCACCTCCTGATTCGGGTGTATTTAAATGCGACTAAGGGATTGTGATGTAACAAAAACTGTCTTCAAACAAAGATTCGACGTCGACGTCTACGTTTATTCGTAGACATATTATCCGATATCCAAATTTGACAGTACGTCATTTTCAAACAGTAGGCTAGTGACATAAGTTTCTAAAGGTATTAAAAATATTGTAATTTCCTTGAATTGGGTACTAAACACGTGCGTTCGAAGTTTTGCAGACTTTGCGGTAGATTAAATATAGCTTTTACATGTGGCGATACTTCAATGTATGTACATCCGGCACATCAATGGCAATCAGCACTGCTACCATCTTGCTGACTGCCTAATATTTATCCATGGCAGAAGCTATCCTTCTACTAATACCTACGTGTACAATATCGATAATATAAGAAGAGAGTCTTTACAAAAGATGGCAGTCTAAAGATCTTAATTTTGAGTTACCTAATCAGGCCGCACTGAGTCCGTATGGTGGATTACGAAGGCATGTGTCCCAGCATTGGGAACGTTTTAGGCTGATTCAGTATGGCAGTAGAAAGAGGAAGGCCTATAGATTCCAGCAGTGTGCCATGATGCACTCAAGCAGACCACGGAGGACTTGATTCTTGAAATGATGGTGATAATAACGCAGCAGTAGATTACAAGAACTCAGTCAACAGTGCTGTAACTCATGATGAGTCATGTAATGCAGAAGCTATTAAACCAGAGTCATTAACAGTATTCTATCTCATTAGGGATACGAGTTCAAGATATGTTACGCACCGCTATGGGGTCCTACATTCTGTGAGATAATAAGTATTATCTTGTAGAATGACTGCTGGGGGTACAGTTTTGTTTCTGACATAAATGTCAACTCGTTATCTGGAATTCTGGACTATGGGTCGCAAGCTTTAATTGCCGCCTCAAAGCACCATTTATATAAGACATAATGTTTAATTAAAGCTCGTCTTTGGGATGATCATTTTTAGTAGGTAACAGTTCTGTTAAAGCATTCTACATCATGAAAAAAGGTAGGAGATAATTCTAGCTTTGCATGCTATGGCCGTTTACGATAGAAACTAGCTGTACCCACGGGTGACTAATATAAATATGAAGATATTCTCAAACTAGCCAAAGAACATTAAAAACAATCACGTCAAACAGATAAGTAGTTCTCGAGTTATAAGCACACTGACAGACAAATAGACAGAGATACGTCGTCTCATGAAAGGATGATAGGTACGTTATGAATATTGTATTCATTCATTGTTTTTGTTTATTGTTTTGAAATGATGCTATCATTTGAAAACATCGCAATTGTTCGTTATCGCTGGTCCGCCGAATGTAAACTAAGGTATCGTAAATACCACACTTCTCGCATCATGCAAGAAGCACAGAACTGGTCGAAGTGGCGGTGCTTGGGGGAGGCCTATGTCCAGGCTGAAATGATGATGATGATATACCAAACGAAAGTTTAATTTACATTTGCGCGGACCAGCTTTTTATCACGCTATATGAGCTATTCTAACATGGTTTGTGGCGATACGAGAGAAGCAGAAGAAACCCACGTAACCCCGGGTTACAACGCGATTTTTTTAGCGCGCTTTAAATTTCATCGCTCGGTGTTGAACTTAACGTTCAGAATCTATATGTATATCAGAGTGGATACCAGCGCGTCAAAAATTTGATTTACAACTCTCGGCTAAGAAGCAAACATCTAGTAACCCTCTGTTAGGTTTCGCCGTTTTCTGATTTCTTGGCTAAATGCTTCACTACGTAGGTATAGTCACACCGCACACGTGACTGAAGTTCTAGTGCTTCCAGTACTCAGTAGCAAGCAAGTCTATATTTTTGCGAATCAGCCAGTGTTGTGATCTTTGTTTTTTTTTTCTGTATCACCGCTGTCATCATTACAGTCGTTTTTATTTTAAGCTATATCCTTTAATATAGAAACTTTTTACAAATATTAAAAACGGGTACACAGTAGGTACCTACTAATTCAAACAAAACAAAATAATAAAAAAACAAGTCGGTCGAGCCATTT
Organism: Agrochola circellaris; assembly: GCA_914767755.1. NCBI lineage: Eukaryota > Metazoa > Arthropoda > Insecta > Lepidoptera > Noctuidae > Agrochola > Agrochola circellaris. The sequence goes on along the minus strand of OU611840.1, from coordinate 17,692,050 downwards.
TCGAGTTTTTGTACCTAATGCACGGCAAGAGAGAACACGAAAAAAAAATTTTTTTGCCCTTCAAATAGATTATTAAAAAATATTGGAGACGTATTTTTTATTTTATGTAATTAAACAAATACGGCAATACATTGACTTAAAATGTAGTATGACGTCACTGTCCGGTAGATTTTATACTGAATTGTGACGTAGCGAGTACTCGCCAATTTTAATGCGTTTTATCTAAATATTTTTTTATTAATATGATAAAGCAAAAAATTCGTGTCTAATATATTTTTATTATCTGACTGACGGACTAAATAGTTTTTTTTTAACCCAATCAACATCCCTATAGATTTTTATATATTTGTATAGAAGATTAAATTTAAACAAATTAATGGCTGGGAAGACCGGAAGAACAATACGTGTTGCGCCGACTCCAAGTAATAATATAATAATATAATTTTATTAGTACATAAAAACAACAACACAGAAACATACATGTAAACAGCATGCATGCATGTATTGCATATGGAAACAGGGTTGTACTACCAAGTTTAAAATTATTTTCAGTTTTCCGGGCTCCTAAACTAGGTACGCAGATCTACCGGCCGATTCTGTAAAAATCTCACCGTGAAAACTTAGGTGAAGTGAGCTGTCAATTATGCTAGGGATTGACACTATTGACAGCTCACTTCACCTAAGTTTTCACGGTGAGATTTTTACAGAATAGCACAATAACTGCACACTTTATATAATACAAAACAACCGTGACTTTTCTGTTTGTTTATAAGTAACATGGGACAAGGGCAGGAAGATGGTGACTTATATATTATTACTTAGAAATAGCTCCTACAAATTCTTGTCAAAGTGACCGATGATTTCTTCAATCATTGAGTAACAAACGAGAAAGTTTAGTAAAACTTAAGTAATGTCATGTCCTGATTATTCTAGTCAAAGCTCTTGTTTCTTAGTTCTAGTTGTATTAACATAAACGTTGAGCAATTTTATTGGTTGTGTTGATTACTAGAGGAGTATGTCGTAAATAATAGTTAGGTTAGGTTAAGAACATTACATACTGCTTTTGCCTCACATTTATAAAACTACCTAAATTAGGTAAGTAGGGATATTATTGCTAGACTTGGGTGAAACTTTATCAAAACCATGTTTTTTTGTTATTTAAATAGGTATTAGTACAAACAGTGGTCTAGTTCGGCCTTAATAAAGATAATTTACATAACTTTTTAATTAATTAGTAATTCGAATGCCTAACCTCGATAAAATGAATGTGGAATCTTAATTCTTGTACCTATCCGCAAGAATTGTATTGAGCCAGTCAGCTGATGAGTCTAGCTGTCTGTCTGTTTGTTAGTTAACTGATAAAAATGACTTGAGTTTTACATAACGCAACGCTGATTACTTTGCTTTGATATGTTATTACATTGCCACTGGCTAACTAGTGGCACAGGTGTGCTGTGTTGCACACAGCGAGTGATCGTTTTCCACCTAACAAACTGTGTTAAATGTAACTATGTAACTGATTGACACATTAGTACAGCAGTACCTATATAATATGCTATGTGCAAAGTACACATTGTTTCAGCGTCAATATTTATGACAAATTAAGGAAATTACAGTGACGGTGTCTGGTTCATTTGGTCATTTGAAATAAGTAGGTATTAGGTACCTATTTGCGTCACAGTTCCCCTGTTCACACACATGACTTTTAGGCTGCAATTGCTGTAACGTAGATAATAGAGTACATTATTTATTTGTCTTTTTATCGACTAGTGTACCGCATTTTTTAATGTTATTAATTTCTTGTTTGGTCGTATTTAAAACAGTTCTAAGAATTGTTCCATTGTTTTCTTTTGGTCAGCTGTTTACCAATGTCTGCTTGAATTATTTTGAACCATGTTACATGATTAACTTAAATCTAATAAAGCAAGCTTCGGCATTTGCCGCTCGCAGCATTTCCATTATCATAACTACGTAACAACAATGTCAACAAAACAAACGTTTGGCCGCGATTTGAGGAAAATCTTATAAGCAGACAACACTCACCGTGTGTAGATATACAGCTGCAAGTAAACACTAGCGACAAATCCACTCACTACTCGTCCACAGACGCGGTTAAATTGTTTTATTTCACTTGGTTTTCTCGAGGGGAAAACTAATGAAGTATCGTAGACTACGTACTAGCGCGAGCGTGCGTGCGCACACGACCGTCATCCATCGGCATGGAAGTGCGACTGAGTGAGCGTGTGCTCCGACTGTCCGTTGGTCCCACCATTCGGATTCAGAGCCGCAACGCTGCGCCGGCGCTGGGGACCTGACCGATTTGCCTCGCCCGCTGCTGGCCACTCAAACTACGAGATGTCACTAATACTTTGAAATCCATTGCATCATTCAATCGGAACATTTACTTAATTTCAATATTGCATTGCGATCATACCTATTTAAAGTTAACAAGAAAAAAATAAACGTTCAAACAAAGAGTTAAAAAAAAAAGTCATCAATGTCATCTATTCTCTGTCAACGCATTTATTATTTTAGATTTTTGATGTTTCTGATTGAGTTTCAGTTTCACTATCCTTTTGCGGAATTCAAATCTACCTGAGATTTCAGAGATAAAAACATGGAATCGCAGACAAATCTCGAACCAAATGCTGAAAGCTTGATGTATATGCAAAACGGCAATCGAGACAAATCAGTAGATGAGGTATTTCCGAATAACGACTCGTCAGAGGAACTGATGTTAGAGAAACCAGTGCCAGAAGCGAAGAAGAGGTCAAAGAAGATTTGGAAAGATGTATCTGTGGAGTCTTCGCATACCAAGCTTTTTAAACGGCCAACCCGTTTAGCTGAGTTCGAACATGTTACTAGAGATGAATATCTCAGTATATCAGAGTCGATGTCTGGATCATCTCATACTTTCAGCTGCATCCATGGACCCGAAGGCAAGCAATACACACAGAAAGGTTTGCTGAAAAGGAATATGTTGAAAAATTTGGATCCCATACCTTTTGGTAAGTTTTTAGCTTAGAATCTGATAAATTACTATTTCAGGACACATCATCAATTCATCAGCAGGCTTAGCATCACCACAATAGAAACGGGTTTTGTCGAAGGAAGAATAGACAAAATGACAGATAAACAATCACAAACTGTCATTTTGTCTATTCTTCCGTCGACAATGATCGATTCTTTTGATGGATTCTTTATTCAAGCGGCAAGGGATCTGACCACTAATTCCCGTAATCAAATTAGAATGCGAATGTTATTCTGATTCTGTTCTGGCTAGAGCCAATAAAATTTAGCACCTACTTACTACCTCAGGAAAGAGGAAAAATACTGTTTTTTTTAAATGTATGTATATATATATGTCAGGCTGGTGTCCGGTACTTCACGAAAAATATTCACACAACGCATCAAGAATAGAGCAGTGGTGGCCGAATGGTAACGGTCGCCACTTACGAGTTGAAGGTCGTAGGTTTGAACCATGACAAGCGCTTTACTTTGTGTTAATTATTTCATCACCACTGCTCTCAAAACGGTGAAGGAAAACGGCATGCCCTAGAACCAAAAATTCGAAGACATGTCTTGTGACATCTACCAACCCGCACTGGGCCCGCGTGGTGGATTACGACCCACTTCCTCTCACAGAGAGGAAGCCGGTGTCCCAGCAGTGGGAACATTATAAGCTGATTATATATATTCTTACGTAGCAGTTTGGAAGTCCCTGACATCCAGGCTATAATATACAATCTACTTGGTAAGAAATTTACAAAAAAAGGAAATTTAAATATCATCTAGGTAACTATAAAATCATTGTAATTGTGCGTTTCTATCAGCCATTTATGTTGTACCCGCATTATATTTCAACTATTTTTGTCGCGATGACTTCCAATAGCAAACGACACAGTATTTATGAAAGTGCACGTCAACAAATAGGACGATTGTCCTTTTATTAAATTAAAGTGCGCTTTCCCTCGCCCACTTACCCTTTTAATCAGCTATCATATTAATTTCTCGTGCAGCGACGTTGACCTGACCTGAAAACAATTCCATTGTTACACTACCTATTTGTAATTTCATTTGTCGGCTGATAAAACTCAGTTTTATTGTTATTTCCAATAACATATACGTACTACTGTTACCTTTGCCAATTTTTGTATCAATTGTACATGTCCATTGGTTGGATTCCTACAAGGTAATGTTAATTACTATAAAACGTCAGTCTTTTCAATGCAGTAAAGTATGCATCACGACTAATCGCGAGCATATTCAACTGTCATTCATTGTGGTCTGCGCTGCACCATTAGTCTTGAGTAAAGCAAACTAGGCTATTTATCGTTCTATTTTTGCTAAAACTGTTGTTATAATAATGTTACTAATTCAGGGATTATTTTGCCATCGTTCTTTGAAGAATAGAGATGCACTCATCACTCTATTTTTATCTTATATTTTTTGTAACACAAAACATATCCGGATACCACCATGATCTTCTATATATAACTTCAGATTTGTCCAAGGAAATCCCTCTATGAGCTCTTGACATTTATTTATAGTAACTACCAACGATATATCTATTTCGTATTGACTCCAGGCTGTGTAATTATTCATGATTTCTACTCGACTTGAGGACACGACAATAATTAAAGTCGGTAGTTAAAACTAATCGGAATAACTGTTGCATGTTTATTGTCTATACAATCGTGACTGACTTAATAACTTTAGTGGTCATCTTTAGATTTCCTTTTGATTAATTGAATGCAGAATTGCCATTTAATTTACAAGAAAGCGTTAAAATTATTTTGCATATTATGTTTGTGGGGTTAGATTTTGGACTAATAGACAATTTCTGAAAGATCTGTGTCTGATTGTTGTCTATTTTCTATATCTAGTGCGCCAACATGCCACACACACATTACACATAATAATATATTATACCATACCCAAAATCACCTCTCTTGTCTCCACTCTGAAATTCATACCTCGAGCCCCAAGATACAGACTGTCTAGTTTGGGGGTTACTGGCAAATAATATTATCTCTTCAATCTTAAGTTACTCATGTCGTCTCAACTTACTGCTAATCTGTGAACCTGCTTACTGTATTCCCTGGACAATAAATATTTAATATTTTTCTATCTTGCTAATATATATTTTTTTAGCTACCTTGCGTCTTCATCACCATTCTCCTGTTTAATCCCATTTTGAGGTCGACGCAGCATGTCTTCTCTTTCTATACATATTTTTCAGCCGTCATGGCAGTATTCACCCCCTTTTTAGATTATCGTCATCACCATTTTCATCGTTCTCTATCCATTCAGCGTTTTAACGTGAAAAACTGAAAACGTATTTTCGATCGGTGTACAGCAGGTGGTAAGTTCAATATTCCTAACTGACAAAAACTAAAAAATCTGGACCAATAATAACTACGAGACTCTTAATGTAGTCAGAAATTAAATAAAAGCCCCAATCGAAGAAACCTTGCATCATTAGGAATAAAATGAGCCTGAAAAGTCCAGTTTTAGCAAATACCGAATGCTAACGAATTACCCCGCAGGTTACAGCTGTGACCAAACGTTTTCACGAAAACAAACAGCGCGTGCGCGGTTCCGACTGTGCCAATTTTTTTTTCCTCTCTAGCCGTTGATGCTCATAACACTGTTCTCAACTTCTTTTAGACCGCAAATGGGGCGACGATTGTGCTCCGACATTCGCTTGGGAAATGGCAAAGATAATCGAGCAGATGGTCACGTGGCCACCGGTGGAACATCAGTTAGATCGCTTACAATCACATCTACGGGACTTCGCTAAGACTAGCCGTAATGGATACGTATCCTTTTCTATAAAAGCCATGGAATTCATAAATTAAATATGTAAGTGTATTACTTAATTAATATTGGCAGCTGCCAGAGTTATTTGCGGACAAGCTGGTCCGGGTAAATGTTACCATCATTCTTAATTTCGCCGCCAAACAGTCTGTTTACTTTTTTTGAGTTTTTTTACAAGGACATTAGGCATCTCAGCTTTGTCTCTGGAATGGCAACGCCCTTGTGATCTGGTTTTGCAGATTTCCACAAAATGACCAACACCCTAATTGCGTAACACACGATCAATCATAATTTGAAGGATAATAGCTAATCCATTGCTTTACATGTTCGAAAAAATTGTCTGCTCAACAACGCAAATAACGCAATGAATGTTGTTGAACTGTAAAAATGTAACAGATTGTGATTGATCGTGTGTTATGCAATTAAGCTTCACTTTGACGATCAAATTTGAACCACCATTAGTAAACCATTGCAATGAAACTCTTATCTAATTGTAATAAAGTATAAATTAGAATGATTGCCTTGAGTTTGATAAAACTCTCGGCAATCATTCTAATTTATACCTTACATTACCGAGATAGGGGTTACATTGCAATGAACTTACTAATGGTTTTACGTCCAACGTGAATGTCCTATTTTACCATCACGTTTGTCATTCCAATAATACAGTCATTCATAGGTACTATATTATTACCTATTGTTCCCTTAAAAAAAAAGCAGCGCGTTGATGTTCTGCAGAGTTTTACCATAATAATGGACTTCTTGTTGGAGTCAGGCATTCCTGTTCTACAGGAAGGAATTATGCTACTGCTCAAAAACACGGAGAAACCGATTCTGTTTATACATGAATCTGACGTCGTTTCATATTTTGACGACATCATGCATTTTATTGGGTTTTTGGGTAAGTTCCCAGCCAGATCTTTTATCGATAACGAGATAAGGTATGATTCTGATACCCGCTGTACGTGGCAGAGCTGCCACAGCAGTGCTCAGTGCTGCAGCGGGGTTCGGAATTAAGAATAATACATTTATTGCCGCGACATTGCTGCCGCGTGCTCGAAATGTACCTTATCTCATAGAAAATGTATAGGGACCAGTAGTGACGCGACAGAACTGCTGCGGCAACTCGGCCGCGTGCAGCGGGATCGGTGTCCTAAAAAGCGGTGCCCGCCACATAACATCCACAGTGTCGGTGGGCTGTCATGAAAATTATGGCAAGTTTGACTTTTCGATTTCAAAAAAACTTTCTGGGAAAATACAGCAACTTTCATAAATAACGTTTCAGCGACGTCAACCGGCGGTAAATTGCGGACGCTATGTGGCGGCCACAGCAGTCTTAGAAAACCGTAGCACTTAATCGTTAAAGTCCCATAAATGCGTAAAAAGCGTTGTCCTAAACTCCTGTTTTAGAACAACGCATTCTTCCATCGTCTGAGCATGTGGTAATCAACAGAATGGACTCACGGTTTTCCAAAGTTTAGCAATAAGACTTGGCTGTATGATTTAATTTCTCGCCTGCTTGTAATAGAACGGTGAAGGAAATCGTCGTGAGCAAACCGGCATGTCCTAGAACCAAAAACGCGAAGACATGTGACATCTACCATCCCGTACTGGGCCAGCGTGGTGGACCAGCCCACTCCCTCTCACTGAGAGCAGACCTGTGTTCCAGTAGTGGGAACATTATAGGCTGATTATGTTGTAATAGAACTAAGTACGAGATTTCAGACCAGCCCAATTTCCTGATAAAATTCCACATGTTCGTACAACAACCTTAACTTGATTCATAAACCTCGCGTGTTATTGTGATAACTACGAGTAGGTACTCTTAGACAAAACAATTCACTTTTTCTGAATGAAAGAAACTGCACAATATCTTGGGAATTAATTGAAACCGAACTGGTATTACGTAGACTTTCGTGTTCATAATATTAGTAAAATTGAGGCCAAGTCAATATCGCCACGCCAGTTTGTGGTAGCCGTTAAACAGGACAATGTCGTTGTCACTCGAGGGGATTTTACTCCTTTTGAGGTGATATGATTAATGGCACACGTTCGTGCTTCACATATCAATTGTTTCGACTCTGACGTCTAAAAACGGTCAATAGTAGGTCAGACTGCGAGTTCGTTGAAGACACGTGAGTAATGATTTAGTTAAATTTGATTAAAAAATTATTGAATCCTCCAATCCTCCTAATTGGTAAGAGAAAATGACTGTAAAGGAAATTTTATGGTTCAAATGGTGAAAACACTTTTCACAGTTTCACTGAGCAGTTTCATGATAATTTGAATTGTTTCTATCATAAACTAGATGACTCGGTGAATTTCGTACCACGTGAGATAAAATATTGACATTTTCGATTTTTCGGCAGTTGTTTTGGGTTTATACAAATTTTCTTTTTTCCCATACCAAGCCAGTATTGAAGAGACCGAAAGAAAAACAAAAAAAAACTGATCGGTTGAGTAATTTTCGAGTTTTTGCGAGACTAAAGCTTCATGCAGACAAGTGCGACGCGACAGCGCGACACGACACCGGCTATTGTTATACCGTGAAGTTTTCTTAGAAATTGTATTGTTCGAGTCACGTCGCGCCGTCGCATCGCGCTGGTCTGCACGAGCCTTAACGCACAGCAAGGTAATTGATTTTTTAACCAACTTTATGTTCGGCGCGTACGTTTGCTTTTTTTTTTTGTGTATATCCGCTGATTTCTTCGTCAATTCTGGACCGATTTTGAAAATATTTTTTTTTGTATGAAAGAGTATGCTCCCAAGTTGGTCCCATATAAATTTTATTAACTTTGCTTGGATAGTTTTTGAGTAAGCTTCAATACTACGTATTTTTCCCACTAAGTAGGTACCTATATTTATTTATTTATATAACAATTACTTGTTGCACTTACAGTAAAAACCAAAGCGCGCAGCAAGCCAACAACAACATTTAGGTAAAAAACTTAATGTGACTTAACTTATATGTGGATGATATGATGATAACTTCCTGTCACTGTTATTTACATAGCAGGTAGTGGTATTCGAATTTGTGTGGGGTAGGTACCACAACACAACTAAAAAGTGAAAAATAAAAACTTTACACAAAAAAAAAAACAACCAACTTCCAAAAAAAATACGATCCAAAGTGAAAACGATTGTTTTATTCTTTGTTATTTTTTTTTTAATCCTACATATATAGAAAAATATTGCTAGTGCGAAATCACACAAAAGCGTAAGACAGTCATCAGCAAACGAATTGCATTATGATTAATGTCCACACATGAATACTACGAATGTCAAAACAAACTAAATAGTAAAACAATGCCTACATTGTTTTCTCTCGGAATGACAATAAACATTTCAAACTACTTCAAGATGAAAGCAAAACAACACATACAACTACTATCTGATAGTATGAGAGCCCACGAACAAAACCATGTCGCACCGTTTTACGGCCAAAACCATATAAAATTGTTAGTTTAGATGATTCTGAATCCGACTCGATGTGCAGTACCGGTCAGAAACGTGCAGTTTTCGGGGAGCCCATTTCTGCTATGTCAAATAAAAAGGCACGGTTTTATCATAATGGGTTTGACATTAAAAATATACGTAGGTTTCGTCATTTTATTACGAAAATATTTGTTTTCAGACATTTTGCGCGTCACTTATAGATAGAACGCATTTTCAAAAATGTCAAAAGAAATTACCGACCTGTCTCAGTAACCTGGTTCAATTTGTTTAAATCTTTTGTATGGTTACCAAAAACCTTTTTTTAGAAATATTTAAAATGTCACCTATAATTCCAAAAACGAAGCTTGTTATGCTATCCCCCACAACAACGATGATGAGATCGACAATGATAAAAAACAATGTTTTTTTTTTCAATAAAAGTATTTTTCAGACGTATCCCCAGTTTTTTTGTCCGGCCAATTTATTAAAAAAGTCCTTCAATGTCAGTTCGATGGTTGTGGGTAAGCTCTTTATTAATCGTACATAAATACAAAATACGATTTTTTTTATGATTTCTGATTATTGAAAAGTTCTCTGATGAGTAAGATGCTACACAAAAATTTTCTGATATATTTTTCTGGGCAATTTTTCATCACGTCCAACAGTTTCGACACTTTAAAAATAGATTCAACACATATGATGCTCACACTTTGTTCTGAAAAATGATTTATTCTGAACAACTGACGCCTGATAACCTTGCTTTCAAGGTTATCAGAAGTTTGCTATGGGTTTTTTTTATGCCTCATTTGAAACTTTCTCAAATGGTCGCCTGGGTATATGCAACGCCACTGGTGTCAAAACAATGTGTTTTCAGTATCTAAAATCTATCGTTGAACTACATTCTGAAAATCAGATAGATTGCTATGAAATATTGCGGTTCTTTTTTTTTTTAATTGTGTAAATTGCGGTCAGGTACTCAGGTCACACGTGAAGCGGAAAGTTTCTGAAATTAGGTTTTTGGGTTCAGAATAACCAAACCTATCAATTCTATACGGTTTGTTCGTAAAACGATGAGGCAAAAGTTTCTGTCATGAGCTCTCGTACTATGAAAGTGGAAGAGATGAATCAAGAGACGGAATGAATGACTTTTCATTGATGGATTCATTGAAACTTAATAACAAAAAAGATAACTAGAGAAATGTTTGTATAATGAATAGCGGTAATACCTGCTAATACCCGTATTAAGAGCTAGTCCCTGAGCGAGCACTGATCTGTTGCAAATAGAGAATGCTCATTTAATATTATAGTACAGGGTAGTTCATACTAATTCCATGCTGCCATGATAGTAGTTACTTACTAATTCCATGCTGCCATGTGATGACATTGTTGAGACGTCTTGTTTTAAAGTTTGGGCGACCGACCTCTGCTCGGGTTAAAATACGGAGAAAACGAATTTCCCCAGATATGAGACCTAGTTCGATCGATTTTTCGCCTCCGTAAAACCTTATAATAAATTTCATCAAAATCGTTAGAGCCATTATCCTTAAGAATGAGCCCTAATAATTATTTAGCATAGACTCTAAACCTGTCTTTTAAAATGAGTGCAATCCAGTGGCGAAGGGTGAGTTTATGAGAAAGGTAAGCCGGCGCAAAAACAAAATAAAAAAAGCTTACCTAGCCCGGACGTGGCGCACGTTTGAATATCACTTGAGAGACCAGAAAACGCGGGGTTCTGAACTGAAGAACATAGTTCCAAATGAGAGTCCATTACGGTGTCATACTTGCTCAGATATAACAAGGTTTCAATATAGTTACCGCGGTTATCAGAATTCGGACGTTCATCGTGGCCGCGAAAAGCTACTTCTTGTTTACCTAACAAAATAACGGTGTCAATAAACCGTTTCATTAAATTCCTATTTCGAGCTACTTTCCTATTATGAGCTTCAAACGAATTGGTGAAAAATGGTTCTATCCTACTATTCCCGAAGTCATGTAAATCTAAACAGCTACGAATATGCTTTTCAGTCTGCACATGTTTTTTTGATGAATTCGTCAGATTATTCATATCTGTAAAACCCCCTTTATTCCATAAACTACTAGAATCTGAGAAAAGTAAACATGGAAAACAAAACATCTTATTTAATTTACAACTACCAGTCAGCCATTGATATTTATCGTAAAGGGATACATTAAAATGTTTGACAAACCCATCACGTCGTTTGTAGTTTATAGTCATATCTGGTCGAGCACGACCTAGCCTAATTATGTGTTTCTTATTTTCAAAACTTAACCTTGAATAGTATGTTTCCTCACGAAGCAAATAATCTGTCACACAACAATCTAAAACTATTAATGCCGCCATCCTACTAATAACTTTTCAAACCTACTTTAAAAAAGAAATTTCAACTTGCTAATCTATCGACTTACCACAAATTCCTAATTACAATGACGGCGAACGCACAATTTCACAACAAACTCACGATTATCCAATTCTAATTGTTACACTAATACTACACTAATAACTTATATGAATACAACGAACAAAATGCTAATTAACTACAAGTATCAACAAAATTAAAGGATAAAAATTCTATTATCTATTTACGTCAATCGTCAACATACTATTGTAGTCTTTGATCGTCAACAAGCGTCGAGCGAAGTTTGTCCCTCCCCCCGCCCCGAACCAAACCGAACGCTTACGAAATTCAGCGAATGGATTCCTACACTGTACCTATCATAACTCGACTTTTTACGGCTTACTATTGCCTCAAAAAACAGCGTGTCACGTGACCTGAAGTGACGTCATGACGAGATTATTTTGTATAGAAATTTAAGTTTTCATAACCCGGGCGGACAACGAGTTATACTGGAGGCATAAGAGCAAAATTGGCGCGCACTTTAAATGTTTTGTTTTCGTTGGAATATAAAGACAATTTTTTTAATGTAGGTTAGGGTTTTGTAATACTTTAATTTTATGGTGTAAGTATTAAATAATACATTCAGTGTGATTATTAAACACTGCTGAGAACTACTGACTGTCATAATTTCCTAAGGGAAGCCGACAGGAATCGGGTTATTGGTTAGCTGCGCCCCTGGTGCAATCTAAATTACGCCTGGGGCTATCAAAAATACTCTTTATAAATTCGATCTCAAAACCGTTAATTTTGAATTTGTTGAAATTGGTTAATGATGGAGTTCAATTTGTAAAAACTTCATACCCTGATCTATCCCAAAGAGTTGGAGAAGCACAAAAATGTTGTACCTACTTGGTCATGAATTCATGATTCATCTAATCTAGCTTGAGACAATTTTAACTTCCTTTAAACTTATTCGGACCGAACTAATAAACAGCGGCCAGACCTCTTTACGTTTGCAATCTTTAGACTTTCTCAAAAGTCTTCGATAATATATTTTCCATTCTGTAAAATCCAATATCCACACTAATGCATAATGAGTACGTAATATAAAACCATAAGCAATTTCATGGTGTTGGGCCCCTTTCTCTCAGCTTTATAGGTGATTCTAACCGAAGTGGTCCGCCACAACACTTATCTGAAACGCGACACCGCAACCACGAAACAGTAGGGTCTGATTTAAAACGCTATTTTTTGTATCTTCAGCCTTTGAAACTTTTGTATATTCAGTTACAGTTTATTGTATTGTTGTTATTTATTTTATTTACTACCCTCCCACCTTACCATTTGTAGCAGAGAATGGTTCAAGTCTAGGGAGACAAGCTTATATTTATTAAAAATCTAACTCAAAGAATTTATATTTTGCACAAAAAAAAAAATTGGTTTGTAAACGAGTCGGTCTTTTAGAAAGTTGAAGCTAGTTGCTCGTTCTCCGGTAGGTTCGGGCGGATTCGTTCCTTTGGAGAGGGACGGGCAAGAACGGACAACACACTCCTTTAAGACGCCGATATATGCCAGTGGCCTTGAGTGTTTAGCTTGCGAATTCTGTGTTGAGCTCGCGCAACGCGTCGTACGTGCAGCCAGTAATAGGACTCGCCCATCAAGGAGCGCTGTCCCAAATTAGACGCATTATTAATTTATTGTACATAAAACAAAAGGTAATTGAATAAAATACGTATACTAAAAGATTAATGATTAAATTATCTTAAAAACGGTGAAAGTTTCAGAAAAATACGCTAGATAGTTTTTATGTGATTGTCAGTTTTTTATCCGCATTAGACATTAATTACACTATGTAATATAAACATATTCTAAAATATTCACAAATTAAGTTATTAAGAAAATGCTCTAATTTAACATATATTTTTTCCAAATCATTAACACTAGGTACTCGTTTAGACGTGATCTTCAGTATAAAATCATTAAAAGTCGGTTATCGTCGCCTTAGATCAATATATTATATTTGTGTAATCTACGAGTTCGATTATCAACAAGCAATTATAAAGCGTTTCATATAAATTAATAAATATCAACTGTTCATACTATTATTTTATTGTTTTGTATTTGTAACTCAACGTTTGGGCCTTTTACATCCTCATTTACCTCAATATCCTCTTTTTATTAGTATCTATATTTATTTTCAACCAGCTGTCCCGACAGACGTTGTCCTGTCCACATTTCAATAGTTCATACAAAAATCCCATAGAAATAAGCACGTTTAGTTTTTCCAGAATTTGATTTTTTCCGGGAAACTTTCCAATTTTTCTTTCCATAAAAACCTAACTCGTACTGATAAGAACATTTTAGAACAAAAACAGGGTGCCTGCCTATGACCACGGCACGATAGTAGTGAAAATTACGACTGGAGCCGGGTATACGCGATTTAGCGTATTTATTTTCGCGTTCTCAGCAGACTAGAGCCGAGTAGGTAGATAGATAGATAGATAGATAGTTTATTAGGTGCACACAAAAGACATAGCACAACATACAAAAGCACGCTTTAATAATAACTAATTACTTACATGAAAATCAGGAAATAACTACAAGGTGCAACATACAAAAAAAAGATAAACCAGATTCAGCGTCACCGACCCCCTGCATGACTGTTCAGTTTCGTTCACTGTACAGAAAGATCGTAAAGTGCGCCTAAACAAGTTTTCAAACTCAAAAATAACCTAATCGGTGCAGCCGTTTTCAAGTGATGCGCTTACTAACGAATAGCACTTCATTTTTATTTATATATGTCTTAGTATGATGGTTCTAGCCATGATATAGTTATATCCTTAGGGATATAGCTATGTACCGTAATATAGTTAGGTATATGAAAGCTGTCCATAACTGTCTTACTAGAAATGTAACTATAATACGAGCACGATCTAGTAATATAACTATTAGGGCACTCCGACCAAATAGGTTAGGTTAGAAGTGTGACCAGCTATGCGCGAGCCGAGCGAGCGTAGCGAGCGCAGCCGCGGCTGCGGCCGGCGAGCGCTACGTCGAAATTGGACGCAGTAACAAAATTAGGGCACTCCGACAGTTATGAACCGCTTTCATATAATTATATTACGGCTATAACCATCTTACTGCGACATATAGATAGAGAAGAAGGTAGTTACCATCTTCTTCGTTAAATCTTCTTATCTGGACATACCTAAACCAAATAACTTTGTTTCAGCGTACCTGCTAATAAAGTTGGACGATGACGAGCAGTTCCGCATAGTGTCCAAAGCTATGATCTTTCACCTGTCGGCTCCCGACAAAGTTCGGGGTCCAGGATCAGTACGCCTACGTCACTCGCTGGCTGCGGCAGCCCCGGTCCTGAGAGAGACCATCGTCAGAATGGTGGCTGTCGCCGATAACCATAGGTTCTCAGCATTTTTGGAGATAGTGCTTCTGCTGGCGTGCGATACAGCGGAGAATTGTACGTACGAATCATTGTTATAGAAGCTGGTATTTAAGATTTATCAAATGATAATGCGTGTGCGCGATTTTATTTCCCATCGGTAAAAATGAAGCACTTCCATACTTTCATCCCCTATTTAACCAAATACTTGGGTTATTCCGTTCATCCACCCCAAAAACAACTCCCCCCCCCAACTCGGAAATTTTATGTCAGAGAATCAACTCTCAAGCTTTTAAATTCCGTTTATCCAACTAGGCATAGGCACGGGGTAAATTCTCGGACATACTTTTCCGAGTATCCACCATAGGGTGGATTTTTTGGGGTGGATAACCGGATTAACCCAAATGCTTAACCAAGACTTTTAATCCAAATTACTACTTTTCTATGTGTATCTATACACAGGATAACACCTGTGAAATATTTATCTGTAGTACCCACAGTCTATAAGGTTTGCATTCAAACATAATGTCGTCTACATGCTGAACCGATGCAGGCTTTAACAATAATGGGGTCGTAATACAATCTTGAAGCGTAAACTGATCTACTACGAGCAGTGTTGCCAACCCCACCAAAATAAAATGAGCCGGCCAAGTGCGAGTCGGACTCGCACACAAAGGGCTCCGTACCACTACCGTACATTATTTAGCAAATAAATAAAAATACTAAACGAAGAACATTATTATTTTTGCAAAGATAAATTATTTCTTAATGATGCTATGAATTACAAAGTTATTTTTGCAGTTGCAGAAAATCACCCATACTTAAATAAATACCCTGTGAATCGGCGTTTTTAGTATTTGTTGATTATATATAGTACTAGCTGCCCGCCCCGGCTTCGCTCGAGTAGCACTAAGTACTTATCTACTGCGCACCTACCTGCCTACCCTACCTACCCTACCTACCCTACCTACCCTACCTACCCTACCTACCCTACCTACCCTACCTACCCTACCTACCCTACCTACCCTACCTACCCTACCTACCCTACCTACCCTACCTACCCTACCTACCCTACCTACCCTACCTACCCTACCTACCCTACCTACCCTACCTACCCTACCTACCCTACCTACCCTACCTACCCTACCTACCCTACCTACCCTACCTACCCTACCTACCCTACCTACCCTACCTACCCTACCTACCCTACCTACCCTACCTACCCTACCTACCCTACCTACCCTACCTACCCTACCTACCCTACCTACCCTACCTACCCGACCTACCCTACCTACCCTACCTACCCTACCTACCCTACCTACCCTACCTACCCTACCTACCCTACCTACCCTACCTACCCTACCTACCCTACCTACCCTACCTACCCTACCTACCCTACCTACCCTACCTACCCTACCTACCCTACCTACCCTACCTACCCTACCTACCCTACCTACCCTACCTACCCTACCTACCCTACCTACCCTACCTACCCTACCTACCCTACCTACCCTACCTACCCTACCTACCCTACCTACCCTACCTACCCTACCTACCCTACCTACCCTACCTACCCTACCTACCCTACCTACCCTACCTACCCTACCTACCCTACCTACCCTACCTTTTCATTGTTTTTAAGATGTATTCTGCTATTCGGGGCGGAGACAAATCCAACGAATCAAAAACCATGAAAATTAGTCCAGCCGATCTCGAGTTATAAGTGTTGTAACAAACACGACTTTCTTTTATATATATAGATATGGTACATGATATACAGAAGTTTCAAATTCATTACTTGTTTAGTTGTTGAGATAGAGCTCATAGAAAAATGGATGAATGTTATAATAATTCAAAATCAATAGTTTATTATAAGGAAGACCTCCATCCATACAATAAAATTATAATTTTGAAAAAAAAAATTATATCCCCTTTAATTTTTAATGTTATTTAACATTTATTATTTGTTGTTATAGCGGCAATAGAAATGCATAATCTGTGAAATTTTCAACTGTCTACCTATTACGGTTCATGAGATACAGCCCGCTGACAGACACAGACAGACAGACAGCGGAGGCTTAGTAATAGGTTTCCGTTTGAAAAACAGCAAATCATACATAAATACACAGTAGAAAACAGTAAATAGTAATTTCAGAACAGTAATTCTACTGTCTAGCATATGATACAGTACCTATAAAAAGTTTGAAAATCCGAAAATGCATACTTACCTTCAGCACTTATTTTTTATAAATGTTGGGTTACACACCCGAATCACTAGACGGTAGAGCTTGTTTATACCCACACGACAAGCAAGAAACAAGCATGTTGGATTTTTCTTCTGATGGAGCCTATAGTACGAAAATCAGTAGAAATATGGACTACAATAGAAAACCATTGGGATGTCACTGAAAAAACAGATCTACTGTTAAATTAGTAGGGTTGGCAACACTGACTACGAGTACATTGTCATCTCAATATCATAAATAGTACCATTTTCTCCTTGAACTAGAAAATATATAGCCAATTATTGTTGGTTTGCCGGTTCACCGGCCGACAATAGCCGCTTAGACGATGATAAACGAACCGTCCTGTTTAGATCGCCTCCTTTATTGTTAACTTTCTATTTATTATCTACGAGTATTCTGGTTTGAAGTTAGAAACTGGTTATTGTGTGTTTGATCCAGAAAATTAAATTCTTCCTCAAATGTAATGTTACAAAGTTAGAGTGTAACTCAATTACGTCACGCGTTGGGGTTGAATCGATTCTGTTTAGATAGGTATTCGTACATATATCGCACCATCGGTGGAACAAGGGCACAACTAACAAAACATCTGAAAATGAGTTAAGTGTGTTACTAGGGTCATAATTACAAAATTATTTAAATTTTGGTGCAAAAGGGGCCACAACTGCACATCAAAAATATTATTTCTTTAAATTATAGTACAAATAATAAGTATTTTACTCCCGTAAAGTAAATACGTATATTCGCAAAAGTGTAAGGCTTATTTCACCCAAAAAAAATATAGTACTTAAAATCGATAAAGCAGAAAAACTCTATTTTATTCTACAAAAAATCATAAAAAATGTCTCTAGTGGAAAATAACAAAACGTGCAGTTGTGCCCTTGTTCCACCGATGGTGCGATATATCGTTAGTAGATGCAAAAATGATTAGGTGAGATATTAGCTTTAGGTATGGGTCTTGTATAAAACCTGCACAAACCTGCAGTTTTAGTAAATAAATTGATTTATGATGAATTGTGAGCGAGTCATGTATAGCATGATTCTTCATGTTCAATCGGTCTCTTGTTACCGAGGACCGTGGTCACAGGACCCCTTAAGACGCAGATATATGCTAGTGACCTTGAGTGGTTAGTTTGCGTGTTCTGTACTGAGCTCACGCAACGCGTTGTACGTTCAGCCAGTAATGGGATTAGCCCATCGAAGAGCGCTGTCCCAAATTAAACGCATTATTAATTTATTATACATAAAACAAAAGGTATTTTAATATAACAGGTATACGAAAGGATCAATAATTAAATTATCTTTAAAATGGTGAAGGCTTCAGAAAAATACGCATGATAGATTTTGCGTGATTCTTAGTTTTTTATCCGTGTTAGACATAACTTTACAAATTAATTTCAGTATGTTATATAAACATAATCTAAAATATTAATATATTACATTATTAAGAAAATGCTCTAATTTAACTTTTTTTTTAAATCATTAACACTAAGTACTCGTTTAGACGTGATCTTCAGTATAAAATCATTAAAAGTCGGTTATCGTCGCCGCGGACAATTTGCCTCCATCGACTCCGGACCAAAATTGCCATAACCACCTGAAATTTGCATGAAGACGTAGCTTCTTTTACTTGGTCAGTCCATCGTGTTGGCGACCGCCCTCGTGCTCTCTTTCCTTTCGTATAGCCAACAATGACCAGCTTTTCAAGGCTGCTATCATGCTAGCACGATTAATCAAATGATAAAATGAGGATCCTCATAATAGGTTTTCTTTATCATATTCAAACTTGATTTCGTCAATGTTTGCCTTCTTTCCATTGATCGAAGTTCAGATAGTGGTTTTGATTTTGCAGGCATAGAAATGATGAAAGCAAACATCGTTGAGATCGTCTTCTACCGTTTTAATCCGTACTTTCCTAAAAGAGTACTGCCGCATTTTGATATTAACCCTCTGGATTGCCAGGACATCAACGTTAGATTGGGTAAGACAGTAATTAGCCGTCTGTGGAGATCTGCAACACCAGCATGCGTAGCATGACCACAATCAATTCGAAACGGGTTTTGACGACGGAAGAATAGACAGAATGATAGATTATCGAATCTGTCATTTTCATTATTCTCTTGACAAACCCCGGTCATGCTACGCGTGCAGAGACTATTAAGACCAGCCGGTCGATTCTGTAAAGATATCACTGTGAAACTTAGGCGAAGTGAGCGTGAAGTGAGCTGTCAATAGAGCTAATCCCTAGCATCCTGCCGGTCGATTTGTGACAGTGACAGCTCACTACACGCTCACTTCACCTAAGTTTCACGTTGATATTTTTACAGAATCGATCGACAGACAGATACTATTGATATCACAGACTAATCTAAAATGTCTACTTTACCTGTAATTACACCGGAACCCATAGCCTTTAAACCTGCTATCTAATTACGCAACACATTTTCGTAAACGATTACGACTAATCTGTTTCATTTTGACAGTTCAACAACATTCATTGCGTTATTTACGTTGTTGAGCAGATTTTTTTTCGAACTTATGAAGCAATGGATTAGCAATTTATTTCAAAACGATTCAGATACTGATTGATCGTGTATTACGCAATTAGGGTACTGCAATGCAACGCTGTTTGGGCAGAAATAGGCATTGTAGTAGAACATGATTAGCTTTACTATTTTACTATTACTTAGGTATAATCAAGCTGCCTAGCCTTTTCCCAACTATGTTGGGATCAGCTTCCAGTCTAACCGAATGCAGCTGGATACCAGTATTTTACATGGAGCGACTTCCTCCACATTCCAGTTACTGGGTAATACGATACCCCTCGGTAAGACTGGTTGTCAGACTTTCAGGCTTCGGGGACCCGTAAAAAATAAATGAATTTTTGAAAACCTTTCCTTAATGCTCCCCTTCGTTGCATGTGGATTTCAAGTGCAAAATTGTATGCTTCTAGACCCAACGGTTTCGGAAATGCG
The DNA here is from genome assembly GCA_914767755.1 of Agrochola circellaris. NCBI lineage: Eukaryota > Metazoa > Arthropoda > Insecta > Lepidoptera > Noctuidae > Agrochola > Agrochola circellaris. The sequence goes on along the minus strand of OU611840.1, from coordinate 17,671,820 downwards.
TTGTCTGTTAGTCAATAATTGACTTTTTAATTTTTATTACGTAGAATATAAACTAGACGGAAAAAAAGAATGACGGTTGTGCAAACCAGTTCCGAATCAATTAGTGTTAATTTCCGTAGATCATTGAAAGTAATTAGAGTTGAGACCTCAACGGCTATAATACTGTAATATTACGTGATCTTAGGAGAGAGCAGCATTAACATGAACATAACCCTGTCGCTGCTGCTAGTACTTCTGAAGACTACTGCAAAACATTTGGATGAAAACCCGGGTTTTAGAAAACTGCTTCCTGTACCGGACTGTTATGCACAAAGGTGAGATATCGTTTTGACCCCGCGAAATCTTACTACTAAGTGAACCTAGGTCGTTCTTGGGGTAAAAGGCATCATAATCGGTTTTTCATTAGTAATTTCTCAGTCGCGCGCCCCAGGTTCTGGATTTGTGCCCGGTTGATGGCAATAGGCCCTATTACATGTTTCATGGGACTTAAATAGCGAAATGTGGGTGAACCTGTACTCCATTAACCCTAACCTATCCCGAACCTATACTCCTATACTCCATTTGAAATAAGATTTAGACATTTAACTACCTAAACCTTTTTTACAGTCCGTTCAACCGATTTTGACAAATGGAGTATAGGTAAACGTCTGCGGATTTACCTAACCCTTCGGGAATTACCGGCGGGATGTTATTTATGTTTATGTAATCATTGTGTGTTGATACTACCTTTACATCTTTTTCTTACTTATTTGATTTTAGTATTTGTCCAATACTATCGGCGCCAATAGGAATCCTCTATTTATCCACTTCTTGTTTTTGTGTGGTTAGTGACTATTCTGTTGTCAGAGTTTTTATACCGCCCATTGGCCTCGATTTGGCTTGACATGCCGTCTAAAAAATTTCTGAAAATTTTCCCGATTTATTTCGTCACCGTCTTTTTTAATTATACAATACGCACATCAATCCGAAAAGTCAGAGGTGCGTGCGTGCCTTGGGCACTGGGTTTGAACTCAAGACTTATGACTAGGCAGTCCGACGGTCACACCACTAGGCTATCACTGCGCGCTCTCCCCCATGGACGTCGTGAAAGGCGGCTAAAATGTTAATGTTGAAAAGTTTGGCAGGGGAGCGAACAGTTTACTTCTTTGGTGCTGATAATACCTTCAACATATTAAGATCAAGTACAATAACTATTGGAATATACATATCCTTACTTCCATATTGCCATCCATACTTATATTATAAATGCGAATGTAACTCTGTCTGTCTGTCACGTTTTCACGCCTTAACAACTGAACGGATTTACATAAAATTTGGACACAGGTACACCATGACCTGGTTCGTACATACTACCGGGATAAAAAGTATCATATGTCCTGCATATGATACTTTCTATTCCGGTAGTATGATACTTTTGCTCCCATGGGATAATTTCCACGCGAGCGATGCCGAGTGCAAAAGTTAGTGTATAAAGTAATTCAAGTTGTAGCTAGGAAATAGGAATCCATTATTTTCACAGCCCCGGCCCAAAAAGAGGGGCGTTATAAGTTTGAAACCAAGGTATTATTTTCACCAACAACTGAATGGACCGATTCAACAGCAGTATTTTTTATGAATATGACAATCGAGAACGACCTATTTAGCGATCTATGCGAGTAATCTCGACGCCCATGGCTAGTTCTGCGTCTTATGAAGAAAGCGATTCTGTGTTCAAGATCAATGTGCCTTGAAACCTTGTTTTAGCAGTTGGTATTTTTCAAATCTCACAAATACTACTTCTTTTTTTTTAATTTGGTGCCGTCTCAAACATCTTATTTCAGTACATTCGTTACTGTCAACGTAAGGTCCATTTGAATATCAGCGTGAGGCTCTAGTTGTTTGGCAGCTTGCTGAACTGGCGGAACCGTGAGGCACACAATATGTTTTTTATTGTTTGTGGAATTAAGTCTTGTTGTGTTTATATTGTGCGTACAGACAGACTATTAAGTACCTTTTTTTCTCTTATTATGGCAGATGTTTCATCTGGGCACATCGCTACGAGTGCCGAGCTCGGGGGCATCGTCATGAGAGAATTACCCTCACTGTGATAGCAAATCTGATGACCAAATGCTATGGGGATCGGCTGCTTCTGTTTTCTTCTATATTGATGCCAGGTTATCATACTCAAAGTAACTCAGACCTATCTCATTAAAACCAATCAAAGATAAGGCAGGGTTGTACTGAAAACTGGAAGCATTTGATTGCACAGCTGTTTTCAACGTATAGTCAGGGAAAATAATTGTTACTTTCCACTTTACGCCAATTTGACGTATTATAGCCATTTCATACAACTGTCAAAGAATGACAGTCGTGATTTGAATATACGGACAATTTAGTTGGTAAATCAACAACAAATTTCCCTGACTCCTACCTATGCTATAATAATCTAATTTACAGCGAACGACTCAGAATTCTGGAAAAGTACCACATCGAGAGTGGAGGAAGGAAGAGTCGAGAGGAGAGAGAGTGGAAGGTGGAGTCCTCCATCCTTTGTTTCGTAGACACAGGTGTCTACGAAACAAAGGATGTTCAGGAGATCGATTGTAAAGAACCATCTACCTATGGGCTCCTCATTCAAAGCGGAAAAAGACAAAGGATTTTCCCCAAAAATTATAAACATAACGTTATTGTATCAATGGGGATATTGAATTCGGAATCAGTTCCATTAGTGGGTTCTAGCAACCATAATTTGAGCACTTTCACTTCCGACGGACATAATTGCGTCGCTCGAAGAATGGACGCCGTTCAACCGTGTCCCGTCGAAACTGACGAATCTGGTCCATCCAGAGTTGCATCACGATCATTATCAGCTGTTTTGTGTTCGCAGATATCATGTCACTGTCAGTTCTCACTGAACTGCCTCCGAGGAAGGACTGGATTGCTAATGTGAACTTTACGACTTCGCAACAAGACGTTCAGTTCAAGAAGACATTGATTCAGTTTGTTATTGATCTGCTGAAAGTGTTCCCTTACAATAAATTCGTAAGAAGCTTTAATCACGAAATATGTAATACTTAAAAACATTTTAATAGGACCTTCTTTACCACCTCTTTTAATTTATATGTCAAATATTTTTCAGGCTTAATTTGATCCGGGAACTATAAAACAGGCTTTTATCTACCTACCTTATTATTTTAGATGATGGAGTCCCGGTATTGGCTTCTGGGCATCATGTACCTTCTAGACCCAGGTCTCTGTTCTCTAAGGTCACGTTGGTCGCCGTCTCTCTTTGCCGAGATCCGTAAAACAGCTCTTCAAGCATTGGTCTGCACCATACCTATGTCTGATCCGACGTTGGTCCAGAAGTATGGATTAATTAGAAGGTGAATATCATATTTTTCTTGTTTTAAAAGGTTTTTGAATTCGATTAAAATCATGGAAATTACTGCACCTTCAAAGGCTTCGTGCTTCGTCTAAAGGCTATACCTACACGCTGGCAGACGTTTCCATTTAGTGGATAAATACGGCTACATACAAATAAGAAGCCCGGGCGATTAGAAAGATAAAAATATCGTCATCGTATGAACACTAATACCATAGATTATCTTTTACATTTTGTGAGACGTCATTGTTTGGTACGGAACTCACCGAGTTGAATAAAATCATCAGTTTATAAATTATCACCTGTTTTCAGAATAATGTGGTACATTGAGTGGTATTCAGAGAGCCCGTTCGAAATCCCGATACTGTATTGGTGCGTGAGACTACTGCAGGTCGCAACTTTTCACAGCCACAACCCTGCACGCAGACAGGTCATGAAAGACCTGTTTGATACACACGGCATTATTATAATTATGAGTAAGATATTGGCAGTTATTAACTACTAATAATTTGGATTTATTGATTGAAGTCTGAATTGTCAATGTCAGCTTATCAACCCTATTGCTGCGCCATACGCCATTTGCTTGGTGATTGATTTTTGAAGCCTTATAAGTAAGAAGAAGCTTTACGGCAATCGTTTCAGACCAGCATAGGGTGCTTAGCTACCACTGAATCGGTCGGTCTTCAGAAAAGATTACATCCAACCAAATAGGCATCAGTACTTACATACAAATATTGAAATATATATCGGGGACAGGGCTTTCCGGGCTCCGACCCTTTCGGGTCCATTATGCCATGTCAGCCATGACGGTCTTTTGACGCCAGTGTTCTAAACTAAGAGTATGCTCTGACAAATAATACCATTGACCCAGATGGCCTTGACCCAGAACTGTGTAACCCAGAAATACTGACCAAGGACTTGCAGCCGAGATCCTGTAATTCTGAGTCAATGCTGTCTTTACTGTTGCTCAGATCTCTGTTACACCCTCATGGAAAAGAAGGTGCCGCCTGTGGAGAAGAGCCAGGCAGTCATAGCATTGAGTCTTCGCTTGCTGACGAGCGCTGTGGTCGAAAACCAACGTCTGACCTGCATCGTTTACCCGACCATCAGGTGGCCAGTTTCCGTAAACCATCTGGCCAGAAAGATGATGGATGTGGTACTGTTTTCACTTGATAAGCACTTTATTGTCAGTGACAGGTGAGTGGACCCGACTACAACTAAACATTTCAAAACGAGCTCACTTTTCAAGCAGTACAACAACGCTTTCGCGAGATTTTCGTGAGAAAAATATAACTCTGTCTTAGATTTCGTGCAGACGGGTTAAAAAAAGATAATTACTAGTCTCTCGATCCAGCCAGAACCTACGATTTGTAACTTGTTCAGAAAATAGGGTTTCTGTTATTTAAAATTTATTGCTTACAGCTGATTATTTTGAAATTACATGAAACGTTACTTACCTTATCTTGTTTAGAAATAGTTATCTACAGTTCAGTAACTGAGGTGTCTAAATTCTAAGGTACACATGTTTAACTCATGTTGTCCTAGTGTCCTATAGAGGGCAAAGGTGTTGAGACCCCTTGGGTAAGTACATCGAAGCTTTAATAGCTTCAACTTTCCTCTTTATAATAATTATGAGTTACTTTCACGATATAAACTGGGCATACAAATATTATAATAAAATGGTTGTTGCATTCATTTTTATTTTCAATATAAATAATGAAATAATCAAACATTATCATTATAGGTGGTTAGTATCGCTTTTAAATTTCATATGGGAAGCGATTATATGGAATTCAGACTACAGAGAACACTTTGTGTCCGACGATGGTATTTATAAACTGTTGGATATAATTACGGTAAGTAGGAGAAATTATTATCTAAGTACTGTCGCGGTATAACTATACAGCTACATAAGTGCAATTTTACGACCTTCTTAAGATTAGTTTATATTTCCTTGAGACTTACGCTCTTATGGTTGATTAAGAGGAGGCACCTAACTTTCATATATTATTTCATTACTTAGGTAGGAGGTATTTTAATGCACGGTGGACAGTCGGCCCCGTATCGTCTTGCCGACTAGCTAATGATATCAAAATTAAAAGTTATTTATTCAAACTAGGCTGAGAATCAGCACTTCTCGCTCGCTCTTCACCACTTCCTAGTGCTTTAGCTGGGAAGAAGAAGTGGCGCAACAAACTCCCCAGCAGAAATATTCTGTCTTCTATATACCTATACATAAATAAAGATCAATTGCAATGCATTAGTCTCGCAAAAACTCTAAAATGACTCGACAGAAAATATTAAATTTGTGTCTTTACTGAAGCGGAAGCGGTTTAGAACAAAATAAAATTAGGAATAACCCAAAGGAACAGTCGAAAAATCAAAACATCTAATTTTTGACTCACGTGGAACGAATTTCACCGGGTCATCTGTAGAATAGATAATTATATTAACCATGGGCGTAACCACCATTTTTTTTGGGGTAGGATAAATAAACTCCATAATAAGTAGTAGGAATTTCTCTCGATAAAACTATAACTACGCATGTAAGCTCGATTATTCGATACTGGATTGTATCGCGCGGTAAATTTGAATTTTTCCAAGTGAATAATTAATTTTGTTACTTATTAAGGCTAAATTTTTAGCTTCAAATTAGGGACCAGGGTGGGGCAGATGCACCACCTTGCCCCACCGTGGGTACGCCCATGATATTAACCATGCCATAACGCCGTACCGTACACTGCCTACTACCTACATCAGCTGATGTTCTTTCGCTGGTGTGGTCATCTTGTAAACAAGGTGAGCATGTTACAAACTATAATCATGTTTGAGCAGCGCTCTAGAAAAGGTACCCCGAAAACGTCTTTATAATATTTTCCCACAATCGGTGGGTGTTTGACCACTTAATCTGAAATAGTGAATGGATTTCACAAGCATATTCATTGCACATTCTAAGGATAGGTTCAAGTGTTCGAGACACCACTTTCACAACGTCATTGATTTATGCACAGACTTATATCAATTCTCAATATCTTGTAATTACGGGATGCAATCACGTTTAGTCTGGACGAGGGGCACTTGTAGTACTTGTGATTCCTTTAGCTAATACCAACGGCCAGTGCTATTAATATCGCCATGAAAGAGTCGCGTGCATTCGCTAGGGGAGTCGTGACTTCCTACTTGGACTATTCAATTGAAGTAAACGCTGGTAGTTAGCGACTGTTTCTTTTACTATCTAGGGACATGGTTCTCAAAGTTTTCATGATCCTAGAAACACAGTAACAATGTTGAGCTGCAATCAATTTACAATTCATGCAACTGCATGTTCTTTGTGTTACAATCATAGTTTGGAAACGTCGATACTTGATTGACAATTATCGGGGCTGTTGGACGAATTAGTTTGAGAATCGCAGTTTTGACGGTTTTATATGGGTCGGATAGATACAGAGAGCATGTGAGAAAACCGTTGGAACGTACGGCGCCGGCGTGATACGTTTGTGTAATAATTCTCAACGTACGTTAACGTTTAGGCTGTCCAAAGTTAATTTTTGTTTTAAGTTTAAATCTTGCAAAGGAAAAGGGTTGATTATAGCAATATCTCATGTGCTTAATAGATTCTAATGTTATTTAGTATCCTACTTATTTAATGGCTCATAAGAAATTAAAGGATCAATTCAAATTAAATAATACAGGTGTGGTCGACCAAGTACCTACTTGGTTAGACCACACTGATCTGAACTGGTCCTTTAATTTCTTACCGGAGATAAACTTAGGAGAAGCTGCTCCTAAGCTTTTTATTATTCCCTAACGAACCTACAAGAGACTTATCTCTGGAAGTGTGCACTAATACTAATAATAGATATAATAATTAAATGATATAAACGAATTAAAAAAAAAATTAAATATTAATTATTCACGAAAACCACTAGTGAATAGGGAAGATGCGTGCATCATATTAATAAAAAAATACTTAGTTAAAACGTATTTTAAGTTGGGGAGTCGGGGTCGCTACATCACTAGTATGTATAAAATCTATATACTCGTGACGTCATGGCACATTTTAAGGCTTGTGCAGACCAGCGCGACGCGACAGAGCGACGCGACACCGGTTATTGTTATACCGACAAGTTTTCTTAGAAATTGTATTGTTCGAGTCGCGTCGCGGCGTCGCGTCCCGCTGGTCTGCACGAAGCTTTACCTCAATGTATCGCCGTAATCTTTAGATAATTAAATAAATACGTGTCAATTTTTTTTTTTTATTCCCAAGGACGGACTAAAGATTTTTTTTTAGTAATCTTCCCTATTATCTATTTTCGTTTTAGATGACGCGGGCGCCGGTGCGTTGCATCGCACTAGCACTGGTCTGTGACATCGCCCGCGCAGGCGATGCGGTCGGCCACTTGGTATCTTGGCGAGCCAATCTAGGAGCCTCCAATGCGGTACGTACTTGCCGCAGAGCACGGAGTCGCCGCGCGCGCCGGTTGCGATTGAGACGCCAATATAACTTATGTACCTGACGCCCCCTAGTGTAATTAGAGGACCCGAGAGTGGGAGGGGAGTAGGGTCCGCGCTGGGCCCTCAAATTATAAAACCTTACTTACGATTTTGGAAAAAGACCACTAGATTTGAGGAAGGTCTTTTTCCAAAATCGTAAGTAAGGTTAAAATAAGTTAGTAATAGGCTGCAGTTTGTAGTTAGAGGCCCCTTACGTACGAGTCATCATCTGCATAGCCTTTTTCCAACTATGTTGGAGTCGGCTTCCAGTCTAACCGGATGCAGATGAATATCAGTACTTTACACGGAGGACTGCCTATCTGACCTCCACAACCCAGTTATTAGGTAATGATACCCCTTGGTAAGACTAGTTATCAGAGACCCCTTACGTACGAGTATAGGCAAAATATAATTTTCAAGCTCGCCCTAGCGTCCTTTGTTCTTCTAAGTAATACTCAATTTTTTCTGCATGAGATATTCAAAGTATGAGGTGATTAAATTATTACTCGCTTCGATCGCTCTTGCATCCCATATTCTCCTTATTCTCTTACTCTTCTGCATACCGGGGCGGGGGATAGATAGTGTTGCGACAGCTGGGCACAGGAGAATTGTCATGGCCCGTCAGTTTGTATGAGTATAAAAGATGACGTTCACTAACTGGCTTGGTTTGTATACACGGTGTTGACAATACCGTCTCTAGCAGCAGCCCCAGGCGTCTCCTTGCTCTGTGGTATGGTGCCTACGTAGGTACCTAACCCTCAAATCTGATCAGGAACTAAGTGTAGGGTACGCGCAGTGAAGGGTTTGTGGCAATTAGATTAGCATAGGCAGTTAGTGCTGTTCGATTTGGGAGTAGCTATGTTTGGTAAATGTTTGCTTCATGTTTTTGCTCATTAATTTTATCTGATTCGGAAAGTCTCCAGTTTTACATGAATGCCATTTTGGTTCCCGGCTCAGAATCACATTGAGGCAGGTGGAGTGAAGTGGAGTGTAAATTAGGACTACTTATCTTACACGAGGATGTTGGGCGTAAGTGGAGTCCAGCTACTGCAAGAGTTTGACTGGTTGGGATGCGAAGCCAGGGAATACCCTAAAAGAAATTACTTTATCCAATATCCACGCTACATACAAAAAAAAAACAGTATTAGATATCATTTATGTCCGCCGTCCAGCTCTTCTGGTTGGTCTAAGTTCTAGACCTACCTGGTCGTTGTTATGTGAGATGACACGATGACGATTTAATGGCGCACTGGATTTTGAATTTTCAGTATTTAGTCGAGGGTTGAGAATCCAACAGAGCGCATCCCAGCGCGTCAAAAGAACATACAGTTCGATTTTCAACTCACGGCACTAAGCAGAGCGATGAAAATACAGTGCCCCAAAAAAATCACCGCGGTATCTCCCGTCGGACCGTAGGTCGAGGGTAGTCATGTCTCCAATTTCAGAACCCAAAATTGGTGAACCGTGGTGCTACAATAGCAACCCTGCTGGCAGCATTGTTTCGGGAAGGATGCCAATCTTCTGGAATTCCGCTAAACCAAGACGGAGTACTGCAAGGTTGAAAATATTTCGGTTTATTTATTTTATTTTAAAGGCTTAGGAAGGCCCAACTGTCTTCCACTTAGCACTATAACGTTATGACGCCTGTATTCTACGAGGGGCTGGGAAGACGAGTAGGCAGGTACATAGGTAATCTCGCGACAATCTAAGAAGTCCGATTTGACACCTGTCAAAATACTTTGTGTAGAGATGGGGGAAAAAAAATCGGCGGTTTATTCACAAATCAGGACTCCGGAATGCAATCCATCATGAAATATTCTACCAAATAGAAAATTTCGCTCCGATCGAATGTATCGAACCGACTGTACAAAACCATCAGCCATGTTATCACCATAAACCTCTGGCGACACTTAGGACAATCCCGCACGGGATGCGGGACGCGACAACACGCGTATATTGTTTTAACCGTTAAAGGCCTGATAAACAACTAATTAACGTGCTAATTGACGTGCTTGAGGGTCACCCAGGGCTTTACCGGTTAATGGTCTATTCGCGCCAGTTTGAAACCTCCATACCAGTATAGTTGACACAGTCGGCGCGAGTGAACTTGATCTCGCATCTCGCGCGGGATTCGCTTTAATACGGCCAGAGCTTTGATATTTTTGACAGACTTGGACTTTCCCATCATGTCGGTGGATGCCCAGAAGGAGTTGTACAACACTGCTGCTAATCAGTGCATGCAGTGCTTAGGACAAAGAACGCCGGTCTGCTTGGCCGCCGCAGACCTAGCAGGGTCATGTATGTCCAAGGTAAGATTCTGATGATAATTTATAATGGTTCTTCCCTTGTATCCATCAGGTAGGCAAATTAGCAACATAAGTAAATTCGACATACGTCATGTAACGAGATCTAGTGCCGTTTTCTTTTTTAAATCTGCACCTAATCTAAAAAAAATCAAGTAGGTATGTCAAAAAATCATACATAAATAGTTACAACACCGTGTGCAATGATATAACTGTTATTCTCTCTGTTCCGGAGATATTAAGCATTAGCTTAATACATTTGTTTTGCAAAAAAATATAAGTTGCTAAATTGTTAAAAAAAGATTGAAAGATTGAAAGGTTTTTAACTCGGAAACATCTCAATTTCGACTCTAAGCTATCGGGATCTTAGTAGCATCGAAATACCACCATCTAGAGGCGGATTATCCTTAAGGCAAACTAGGCACGTGGCTAGCTAGGGGCGCGGGTTTACAAAGGGGCGCGCGCGCGGAATCTTTAAAACAAAAAAAAAAAAAGTATGGACCTACTTAGATACACAATATAAAAGATTCTTTAATTCTAGAAGTAGAGCTTCCGAAGCGTGCTCCGCCTTCTTGATTATTCCTACATCGCCTTATTTTATAATAGAAAAATACTAAATGAATGACACACACGATCATCCCACACATACACAGTCAGAACTGTTTTTCAGAGAGTCATCATGGATTTCCATGTTCGTTCTGTCCCTCTTGCTCTCTTCACTCTCATCACATATTTCATTCACGCCTAAGGGTAAGTACCTTCACGTGTCCTGACCTACCTAATTATCCCTACTAATATTATAACTGCGAAAGTGTGTATGTGTGTGTTTATAGGTATATCTTGCTTCTTTATGTAAAAAACTACTGAACCGATTGTGATGAAACTTGGTATGTAGATAGCTGGAGCCCCAGATTTACACATTTTATCCCGAAATTCCCAAGGGAACAACAAATTCACACGGGTGGCGCAGCATAGTTATTTTATTATGTATAAGTACTACTTAGTTAAAATTTATAATATGTAGCCGCTCGAGGGGCGTCGATGAGGTGCTTGCCTAAGGCGCTCTCGACATTTTATCCGCTTCTGCCACCATCCTGTATAGTTTAATTAAACTTCAAAACTGTCACAGGCCTTTGCAATATTACAAATGCTGTCTGAAGATCTTGAATGCAAAGTTTCGCTAGCTGATGAAGCATACAACTTATACAAGAACATAAAGTTGGCAACCGAAGACGAGGTAAATGTTTTTTTGGGGGGTACCTAAGTAGGTACGTGGGCACGACCACAACTGCAAGACAGTTTGGTCGCACGTATTTAATTTAGCTGATAATGCGACATACATACTTATTTGTCAAAAACCCATTTACGGCCAACTTTCTTCTTGGTTGGAGCTTCTGCGGCTAAGATTGCAGCCGGTCATGCGACAAGTTCTGGTCGTGCAATTTGTAGCGTCGGTGGCGGTCAGCAATTTACTTGCTTTAAGGCAGCTCTACAAACAGCGACTAAGCTAAGCTTTCTGAACTGATATTTCTAGCATTAGTAATCAGGGGTGGTCAACAAATTATGTCACAGTTACCAGTGGAGTACCTACCTACCGCTTGCCTTAAAAAGGCAGTTATCTTGGAACCCGGCTAAATAAGTAATTATATGAAGAGTTCCATTCTCCCTCTCCGTAGGTATTAATTACATTTTCATCGTCGTTTCCCAGTTCCGAGATAAAATGCCAGCCGTAGGTATCTACTGCACTAGATAGCTGCACTGCACATAGTATACCTAAATGTAAATAAAATGTTCTGTTCCTAGGCGATTTTGGTTCTCTGCTCCCATTACCTGACTTTAAAGCTAAACGAAGTTTGGAAGGAAACCCAGGTCCAGATCGTTCCTCTGTACGTGAGGGACAATACTATTCTTGAAGACTTCATTAATGTTGGCAAGTGAGTGCTTGATTTGATTTTGGCCCCATTCCTCGTATGTAGAGTTAGCCTAAACAAGATGTAAACCATGACAAGAATTCATTAAAAAAAATATAAAAAAACCTTTTAATTCAGATAACTTAATCCAAACAGTTCGATTAAAATTAAAATACAATACAAATTACCCTCGTAACAAAGGATCTCCATAACGGAAAAAAAGATCCTATCCGATAGTCTTCAGAATTCCGTTGCAGCTGTCACGCATTCTGCAGATCAGGGATACAGTTTTCTTGCGGATGACGGCATGAAAGCCGTCATGCATGCGAACATACAGCACAAACATCCCCGAGTATACTGGATGCGCAGGAGATCCAGCGATCTTTTTGTGTTCTTACAACCTGTGTTCTATAAAGGCTCGTACAGACCAGCGCGACGCGACGGCTCGAACAATACAATTTCTAAGAAAACTTGACGGTATAACAATAACCAGTGTCGCGTCGCGCTAGTCTGCACAAAGCTTAATACTGTATCAATGTGTACTACAATTATGTAGTAGGTACAGTATATACCCAATATGCACTATGTTTTGTGGCTATAAATTGATACAATATCATGGAACATAGATTGTCGAAGGATTAATCTTTCCGAGGCTGACTGTAGGTACCTACATTTTAGAATAGCGTTTCCGTATTTCAGGGGCTGGGCTAAAGAAGTGAAACGTCAGCAAGAAGATGTCGTTGCGAATGGTCGGAAAAGGGTAGGTAATTACATAACATAATAACATCACACTTGTCTATTCCCGAAGGGTTACCCAGAGGTTTACCTACGAGTATAGTAGACCCGCATGGTTTCATGTAATAGGAGGCGAGCTCATTGTCATCAATTGGGCACAAATCCAGACCACGTGCTCAGCTGCTACTAAGAAAATATTGATGGGAAAAACCCAATAATACTTTGCCGGACCTGGGAATTGAACCCAGCTCTTGCTCAATAGTCGCGCTTGCGACCGCTGAACCAACGAGGCAGTTTTATTCCAGACTTTTATGGTGTTTCAGGAATGTGAAGAAGAATCTTCCCTGTACGCCTTCCTGGGTCGTATTCGTCTGAACATTGCGCTTGATGCGTTGCGGATGGTGCGTTGCGTGGCGCGGTCGACAGACCACAACCGCATCTCGCACTCTCTGTTGCACGATGCGGTGTTCGCGCATCACCGCCGCACCATATTCGCGGACAAGACCAATGCGACACTGTTGCGCACTTATAAGCCACCTTTGGATGATCAGGTATTTAATTTCTTTTTAACCGACTTCGAACGATAAGGGAATAACCCATTTGCAAAATAATGGTAGACAATGGAATTTTCACATCACATGAACGCTCACGGCGCAGACAGACGTTTTTTTTTTTTTTTTGAGGGTGGGAAATTTTCAAATAACTTCTCCCGCTCTGGGTGGAGCGGGAGGGCGTGTCAGACTTTTACTGACTAAAACCCACCCGTGTTCCTTCCGTTGCCTGTGTGCCGAGGTCGCGATATCCCTTTCAGACAAACCCGCAACCCCGGCAGGCATTGGCCCTTCCGGACCCCGTCAGTTGGTGCTGACATCTCTTTGAGGCGCGCGTGGAACACAACGCGCCGTCGACCCGGGCCTGGTCCCTATCGGACGGCGAGCTACCCATTGCTCACCGTCCGCAAGCCCGCGCCTACGGTGGCCGGAAGTCGGCTCGCGACTCGCGACGCCCGGGGCGTCTCCTGCGGCGACTAGGGGCGCGAGGGCGCGCATTTTGCCTCTCCCTCGCGCGCTCCGCCTCCTCCCTCGCGAGCATTACTGCTTCGCAGAAGGAGGTGACGGCCTCCCATGCACTCTCGCTCCGGACCATGGCCTGAACCAGGGCCGGACGCGAGAGATCGCCGCCGCCGATCGCCTCCGTGAGGACATGGCGGTGCTCCGCCCAAGCTGGGCAGACCTCCACCGTATGCTCCACCATGTCCTCCGGGCGATCCACACAGTGGTGACACCCGGGCGTTTCCTCCCGCTTTATCCTGAACAGGAACCTCCCGAAACAACCATGTCCGGTGAGGACCTGTGTCAGGCGGAAGGTGAGGACGCCGTGGCGCCTCTCTAGCCACTCCTGGCGCAGACAGACCTAATGCGTTGTTCAGACAAAGTAGGTGGCGGGCAACGGTTTTTCCTCTGATTGATCAATACATTAACCGAAAATTTTACATAGATCACTAATGACGTAATTACTACTTACCGCCTTAAAGAGTTTCACACTGACGATTTGACAGCATGTTTCCAGCAATGCGATTTATGAACGTGCTCCACGCGACTACGCGACGTGTGCCCCGCGTTTTCACAAAATTGTAAGCTCGCTCATCTCACTCCCTCTTGTACACGCATGCAGACGCACCAACACGCACTAATACTTACCATTTATTATATTTAAAAGAGTGTCCGTGGAGTTTCTTGACCGTAATTCTTCTCCATAGGTACCTACTACGCTTTGGAATGGGCAACTAGCTTCATATTTTTGAATAACCGATTCTTTGACAATTCAAAATTACCTGTAGGTAAATGGTTTAATTGAAATAAATGCTTTGAGTTTGAGTTCATGTCAATCGCTCTCGTTCCGCAAACGCGGCGAACACGTTGCACAAGTGGCGACATCGCTATGCTCACGCAACGAGCGCGTTGAACAATCGCGTCGCTGGAAACACGCTCGCAAGACGCCATTGTTATAAGGACCTATATCTACCAAGTTACCCACCCTCATTATTTCAGAACATAACGGGACAAAACGTGAAGGTAACCAGCATCCAATCATCGACTGCCCACGACCCGTATATTTCAGAAAAAGATGATCAAGAACTGGGCTGTGAGTGTGGCTGCGGCGAGTTAGGACATAATATAAGCAATAACAATAACACAATATCACACGATATCATGCGACCGATAGATATAGGTCGGCATTAACTCGTTAATCCGGTAATCGTTAATTAACGAAGTTAACAAAATGTTAAGTTAACCTAAAAAAAATTTTAAGTTAACCTAAAAAAAAATTTAAGTTAACCTAAAAAAAATTAACGCTCTTGTTAAGTTCCGTTAAATTGAACTTATGTGTCCGTTAAATTGGTTGTTTGTTGATATGTTGTCATTATTTGTTTGAATTACGCTCGCGTCGCGGTGCTTTTGCTCAAAACAGCAAGTATCCAGAGCCGGGAAACTCTTAAAAATAAAGCGGCCCTGTTGATTACTTGCTCTGTGCCAGTAAATATGACAAGTTATTATAATCTGAGTTTAGCGTTTGCGCCAATTTTAACCGACTTCATTTATTATCTTTTTCGTTTGTGTTGGTTGTTGGTGGAAATGGTTGATGGTGTAAATTGACTAAATTGACGTTATTTTTACATTTACAAGTTTACATCATGAATACTAGGTACTACTTTCTACTCAAAGTACGCAAGGCACTGGAAGTTAGTATCCTTGGCCACACTGTGTCTACTTGTTTTTGTTTTATTTACCTATGTATTTCATTCCAAAAGGCGTCAAAATCAATATACGTTTTTGATGGTTAACTTTTAACGGTTAATTTTAACGCTTTAACGATTAACGATAAAAAAAAAAAAACAAAAAATATTTCACATAAACCTACAAGGGCACATATGAAACGTCAGAATTACTATTAACGTAGTTAACTTTTGGAATAACTGCCCACTTATCGGTATTTGAACTGTGACGGTACCACCACCTCATAGAGCATTATTAATATTTGTATTACTTCAGTGTGTGTGTGAGAAAGAAGTAAAGCTATAGAGAAGGTATATAGCTCGGTGGTGGTGGTGGTGATACGCAAAATACGCGCATTAACGTGGAGTTGAGGACGCTAGTCCGTATTACTTAACGAGCCAGAGGTGGTAGTTCCCGTAGGCTCCCTTAACATCACGATAGGACCCTTAGGAGCCGAGTAAAGAAAAAAAATGTCAGAAACAACGCTAAGTGAAAACGAAGTAATAGCGCGGACGGGCGATGCAATGCGACGGGGTGGGTCGGGGGAACAAGAAATTTTATGCGAACGAAGTCGCAGGCATAAGCAAGTTACTCGTATAAAATAAAACAATACTGAGACCGTCTATTGGTGCTCCAGAACGCTTAGCATGACCACAATAGAAACGGGGATTTGTCGACGGAAGAATAGACAAAATGACAGATAAACAATCACAATCTGTCATTTTGTCTATTCTTGCGTCGACAAAGCCCGTAGAAAATCCGTTTCCGTTGTCATGCTATGCGTGCTGTGCTCTCTTTACTGACGCCATTTTAATGATGATGATGATGATTCAAATGGAGTATCTACAAGCTATTACAAAAATACAATGTTTATGATGTAATATTGCTTTTGCCATCTGAGGGCCTAAAACGGCCACTTTAGCAATTCTGCTGAAAGCGATTCAACAGCTGTTCTCTTTTATCTTATTAAAGAGAACAGCTGTTGATCCCGTGTTCACAGTAATTCTGTTTCCAGGGTTCTTATTATTCCTAATTATGTGTAGAAGGCAATTCGTTAAGTCATTATTTAGTATAAAAATAGAGGTATTTTATCAAGAATTTATTTTGAAGTAGTTATTTCCGAATTTAATACGAAAATCCGTACGGATGGTTATCGTGGCGGAAGAAATCCGACATGTACCATCGAAGAAGTTCATATCCAACCACCGTAAGGACTATTCTTGCTTGCAGCGCTCGGCGGCAATAGCACCGGGCCGGTAACAGATGTGGTCATCGTGTTCAGGGGATTTTGTTTTGAAACTGGTAAGATATGAACTTCATTGATGTACCATCAAAGAAGTTCATATCTTACCAGTTTCAATATCTGCAGTAATTTATACTGTAGTAAACTGTGTTTTTTACATAAAAAGGTGGTTAATCACATGCAAAAATTTTGGTAGAAATGAAAACTAAATAAAACTTGTTTATAAAACATCTGTATTTTATTTCAGAAGCCGTTAATGACACAATGTGTAAACATTTGTTACAAACATTATGAAGCTTGTTTCATGCAACACAATTAAATAATAGTGTCCGCGACACCTAGTATAAGAATACAATGATAATGACACAACTTATCTAATAGGTAGGTATTACAAACTGCTACGGGACGTATAATGCAATTTTAAAGCCATCAATGTGCCGTTGCGACTATAGTAGAAAAGGGGTTTTTCGACGGTAGAATAGACAAAATGACAGATAAACAATCACAATCTGTCAGTTAGTCTATTCTTCCGTCGACAAAACCCGTTTATCTTCATATATATATATCGTATAGCTTCATCTCTTTCTCACACTAGAACAATCATGGCTACAACATTTAATTATACGGCCCCAAATATAGAATACACGTTTAAAGGACGATCCGCAGTAGTAGTTCTCAAATGTCATAATTTCATTAAAAAAATAATGATTCTAATTCTATAAAAATCTGTATTTGTTATGGTCGAGAATCATTAGTATGATCAATTGGCAATCTGACACTGACCTGCAAAAAACGTAAGAAATTTTGTTTTTCGCGGGCTACCACTGCGGATCGACCTTAAAGTTTGTTTTTACATTTATTTAAATGCCTAACTACCTCTAAATATCTATAAAATATGAAATATACACCCATGTATGAAGTACGCGTCTAAAATCATTCGCTTAGTACAGTAAAAGTAAAATGATGATTATATACAAATGCAATAAATAATTTTACATTGTTGTAATAATGATGGTAAAAAATATGTTAGTTTAATTTAGGGTTACTATTTATAAATAATGATAAACATAGAAAAACGTCTATTTATAAGGTCTAAATGTACATTTTAGTCAAACTAGTACTTAAAAAAGAACGAAACGTCTGCTGTTAATATCTTCTTAGCTTTGAGAAGAAAAGTAAGGTGATAGTTTGCGCATGAGTGAGAAATCCTAACGCTTTTGCAGTTATAGAGCATATATATTTAACTTCCCGACATCAATCGCCGGGCAGTTGCCCACTATACACGACACCTCCCCGACGTGATCACCAGTATAGACGGTATGAGGAACAGGGTGTAAAGTTCACTCATCCTCTATAGATAAAGGAGGATCCTCCGACCTTAACCGAGGTAAGGACAGTTTCCTAAGACCGTTTTGCTGTAGCTACAACGGTTCAGGTACCTGCCCTTACTGCCCCGTCTCTAAAATTCACCCTGTATATATGCTGATCGGGCTGTAAACTATGCTTGCGCGATGCAGGCTTTGTGTGACGTCAGGTCTTTGATGCGTAGTTCGCATGTGGCATTGTAGATGCCGCCACAGTGCCATCCACAAAGACGCGCCCCCACTCTTCTTCCTAAACGCGAAAAGTGGGGCGAGTCTTCACGGATGGCACTATCTGTATAGAAATATGTACAGAATTACGACCAATCGCATTGAGCGAGGGAAAGTTTGATTATGCTTCCGAATTAATAAGCACCTATACAAAATGAAAGTAATTTGTCATAGGTACATTTAACATGATTATGCACTCACTATAATTTAATAAGGAGGTTATTGTTAATAACTATGCTTTGATGCTTCTCTATTTAACATTACGATATTTCGATGTGTCTGTATATAAATATTGTCAATGAACCCAAAACCTATTTCAGGTATGGGTTCTCGCGCATTAGAGTCTAAGACCAATGCTGGAGTCTGGATTAACTGCAACCAATCTCAAGACTACTTTGGACTATGACTGGTGGCGTATCCAGAAATAAAGTGTCAACAAACACACGGGAGTGGGGCTTCGTGACGTCACATGTATACAACTAAAGTATTATTAAAACTTCAACTCTAACGAATAACTTTAAAATATTACCATTACCAATGCTATAATTATTATTATTATAAGGTTTAATTTAAAATGGCAAAATATGTGACGTCACACTAGGGAAGAGTAACACGAATATGACCACCTGTGACAAGGCAGCATTTGTGTGACGTAATTTATGGATGGCCTTATTCGTAGAGGTTAACTAACTGACTGGCTAACTGGTCTAAACTTTGCATTGCCAACGCTCAAATTAACGCAATTAACATCTGCAGTGCTATTCTGTAACCATCTCACCGTGAACAATTAGGTGAAGTGAGCGTGGAGTGAGCTGTCAATAGTGCTAATCCCTAGCATCCTGCGGGTCCATTTATGACAGTGACAGCTTACTTCACACTCACTTCACCTAAGTTTCACGTTGATATTTTTACAGAATCGACCGACTGTATATTATCATGATTTGTCTCAAGAATGGAAAGCAGAACCTTTTAAATTCGCTTCGATGCTCATTTAGCGTTGGGAATGTCATCACCCTAACACACACGATCGATCACAATCTGTTTCATTTTGACAGTTCAACAACATTCATTGCGTTATTGTTGAGCAGACAATTTTTTCGAACATATGAAGCAATGGATTAGCAATATCCTTCAAAATGATTCAAATTGTGAATGATCGTGTGTTGCGGAATTAGGGTGCAGGCCAGGCTTACAAACGATGACAAAAATATTGATACAATCTCTCTAGGAATGAGTAATTTCCACTTTTCCCAAGGTTACCGGCAATTTAAATATTTCTCCATTAAAACTAGGAAAAGTTGGCAAAAGTTTACACAGGACTTCACTAAGACAATGGTTGAAAAATAACCCTTTTTACCCGACTTCGGCGCATGATTTACAAAGGATCTCCAATAAATAGCAATATAATAAAATGAGATTTATGTATTTTAATGGTGTGTATATTAAATGCAATAGTGACTACCTGTCTATAAATTACTTAGTCAATACAGAGTGTAGTTGCTATTGTTTTTATGTTATTATTATAAATTATGATTAGGTATTGAAGTCCACACATTGCATACTCTTCTATATAGTTAGTTAATGGTTATAGGATCAGCTTAATGCGTATTATTTAAGTGTCCAGAAACTTATAAAGATGCATTATCGGCCGGATATTGGTGCTAATTCTGGTGTTCAACAACTAAATTTAATTTTGGCTATTGCTATCTTTTTTGCTCTGATAAAACATGACAGAGACATGACAATACTTTTTTGCCCTAAAATTCGATTCGATCAAATATAGCTGTAGCAGTACTTCACTATTGACAATAAAGTACAGCAATTGTTCCTTCAATGTAGCTGTCAATATTTACGAATCTTCGTGGGCGGGCAAATGACAAAATGGGCTAAGCTTGCTGCGATAACAGTTTGACAGTTCGAAAGCGTCACTGTCCTTTTCTCGCGCTGTATGTTGGTAAAAGATAGCAATACTCTCATTTTAGTTTAGTTGGAGCACAACCGAATCAACTCCTTTGTGTATGTGTAATATTCACATATAATAGTGCACAGGTATTTTAAATACGGTCATAATTCGTATAATAAATAATCATATTATTATTAATTGTATTGTACACATGAACTTTTGGTCTTCGATGTGTTGTATATTAATGATAAGTTTATATCTTAATGTATATCCCTTACTTATATGGCGATTACTTACACCCAGCGTTGACTTAACATCCTCATCGTCTACACTAATTATTCTGCTGATTAAATATTTAAAACTATTACTAAAAAAGATATGGTTAGACATATTTAGCCTATTGCGGCAAAACGTATGTATATACTTTGATTTAGAAGTATTGAACACGAACATCGTCTTAACAGCTAAAATGATGGGAAAAACTCAAAATACATGAGGAAAGAACTTAAGAGCCCATAGTACCTCAGGTCAAGTACACTTTTTACCTCGCTCGCACCATGCTCGAGGACTGAGTGGCGAGCTCGCGGCTCCAAGACACTAATAATTCAGGTAAGTAATTTCTTTTTACGCCGTAAATCAAGGTAACAAAAAAATTAAATATTATCTGCTATATATGTAGTTAGTACAGTTATTATGCAGTTTCATGATCGAACAAATTTTATGGAATCGTGTTTTCGTCAAACATTAATCCTCAAGTAAAGTAAAATAAATAAATAAGTATTTATTAAAATAAATATTTATTTCAAAATGAATGCTGCAGAGTTTTACGGTAGAACGGAGGGTCGTGCTAAGTAATTTGAGTTAGTATAGGCCCTTAAGTATTCAAATTCGAAGAATAGGAATATAGAAACCAATACAATGTGACGAAAAAGTCTATTTTCATAAATAAGATTTCTCTATTTACCCCTAATAATCCCTATGAAGTGGTGAATACACCTCTGTCTACCCCCTTCGGGGAAAATAGGCGTGATATTCGCGATAAAATTTCTTCTGCTAATTAGAAATTAATTTATTATTTGTTGGCAGCGGTATCTGCAGTAGTCTTGACCATACAGGAGACCAAGAATGTTTGGTTGCAGAAACTTTGTGATGGTTTAAATGAGCAACTGGTACTCTGTTCCAAAATTAAGATGGAATTATGAAGTTATAATAATGAAGATATAATTGATAGTTATATAGAACACTTTGAGAGAGTACACTGAAAACCTGAGGACGGACCGGAAAGTCTCAATAGTATATTGTGATGTATAGTGCGTTAATTATAAATTGACGCGATTCGTAGCACTGAATTTTGCCGTCTTAATTTCTATACTAATAGAGTTCAAAATGGCGACAGAACATTCGGTACTACCAATCACATGACGGAAAAATTCATGTCACGGGTCAATTTATAATTAACGCATTGTAGAGATAAACTACGATAACATGGCGCGCCCCTCCACTTTACTGTTTCAATGGGTCTAGTGACTAGACTCAAAATCTTCGGATTCCTCGGATTTATTTTTGTTTGATGGTCGTCTCAGTACGCACACAATGCGTTGTGAGTCTTGGTGGCGCTTTGTAAATACATTTCACAAATACTTTCAACCGTGTAGAATTTTGGAGGGGCGCGCCATGTTATCGTAGTTTATCTCTAGATGCAAATGTATTGGTTTTGAATAATGTTAAAGATGCCACGTACCTTACTAATCTATCTTCAGAAACTACCTTTATTTAAACTGTTGTCATAGAGTGACTTTGCTTTGTTTAATACCACCTACATGCTTAAGGTGCTCTTCCGAAGGCAATCGCAACCGCAAACTGCAAGCGGCAACGTCGGTGAATGATGAAACGCTTCCGTAGATGGCGACAGTGCAACACTGCATTGCGTTATATAGAAAGTCCAGTCGTGTCGCTGCGGTCTGTATGTCGTTGCGATTGGGCGGTGTTGCCGCTGCGATTTGCGGTTGCTGTCGCCTTCGGAAGCATCTTTAAGCATTGACGCAGCGTAAACGTGATTATATCGGAGCTGCGTCGAGTTGCCGCCGAGTCTGCGTTCTACAGACGCCTTCGCTTGACAATCGCGAGATGGGAACACGATCTTTAAAAGCGTAGCTTCTATAAGTGTTTTGCAATAATTGTCTTTTTCCACGTCTAAATAATTTAGTAAATAATAAAACTATAGTCGCTGCTTGAACTAATTTGGATGTTAATATAATTTGTGATTTATAGTATATTTTAATTAAAATATCAAGCCTAACTAAGTACTAAACAAATCAGTGAAATGCGATCTTAATAGCTAATATGCGCCTCGCCAAATACGAGTGTCCTACGATGGCACTTCTAAACGAACTTTAAAAGGAAAAGTTTTTCAAATCGACAAGCAGTATTTTTATATTTTTTGGCATTCTTTTGCCGGAGCTATACGGAGTTCCAGATTAATACAGATGCTTCACTCCGAAAATCGTTTAAATAAAAAACGACTCTTGCTACGACACAATAAAGTGCAATTCAGGTTGCACCGCGCTAATTACCTACAGTTATATTCACCTAGAAATATCTAGAATCTTCTGAATACGTTACGCTCACTGAATTGGCCCGACAACACGAGATCTCCGCGTACTTGTAGCTTCATACCTAAAATGCGGAGCGCGCCTTCTGTACTATTCTGTGACGGAGCATACGTCTATCCCACTTGTTCACTTTACTGACGTCAATGGAATACAATATAAAGGCTCATTCAGCTTATTTTGTAAAAAGAAAAATCTACTGTCATTTTAGTTAGAAGGATCGTAAAGTACGAGACGCAATATTGAAAGATTTTGTTGTGTTCCTGATAAAAAATATAATTATTCTAATATTTTTAACCATTAACGAGTGACTAGCGAAACAAATGGTTACAACTAACATCAAAACGATACACTTGATATGATTATGCCAATAAATTACAATGGAACACCATAAAAAAGATTTAAATACTATGTAAAGGTGCCTTCACATTTGGCGTAGGTCCAGCGTAGACGTTCGACGTACGTATACGCAGCGTAGCAGCTGCGCAAGATCGACGTGCGCATGCACGCGACGTATTTTAGATACAATCACGTCTACACGACGCTAGCACAGATATTTACGAAGCGTGTAAGCGGCGTTTACGCCTACGCCGCACGTAAGGTCAGTACGAAGGCAGCCTCAAGCGATCGATTTAGTTAAAAAATTAGTAAAGTGTATCAAAACGAGGGTTGGCACGTTACTTGAGACATGGTCTCAGGCGTTGCTTCGAAGGCACTCCACTTACATATCATGATCATCTATTTATTTATATCTGAACTACTTTACAGTTGCAAAAGGCCGCTGTTGATGCCATAATGTTATAATTAAAATATCGTAACTAATATGATTATAGAAACGTCATATAGCTAAATTACGGCTATTTGTCTGTCGGAGGACATGTTGAGAAATTTATAACTTGGTTAATCAGCGATACTGTAATAAAATGTATTGAAGATCTAAGATCTATAGTAATACACAAGTATAAGAGGAATTAGAATTTAAGATAACCGCCAGAATGTGTAAAATCTAAGATAATTTCCTTAAACACTACCAGGCACAAAATACTACAAAAGTTTTTACTTATAAGCCACGAGTAATCATGTTTCTACGACCTACAGTGACCCTTACCATTTAATAAACTATGCTCGTATCTTTCATAATTATAATATTTACATTGATCATTGAAATGTATTATTGTACATAGAATACCGATAAAAAGTTCCCCTAAACGAAATATCTTTATACATAATAATTTTACATTCAAAAGCAAGAAACAATATTAGAATTTTTACATTAATTGAATAAAATTTTGATTAAAACACGAACTCGTTATAAACTATGATACCAACACTTGCCGAGAACGATCATTGTATTATAATCATAATGAGTGAACATTTTAATGAGTGAAGCTATCGGATGCCACCGCGGCTTGTTATCAATACCTAAGCGTGCGACAATCTAAGAAGCCCGATGTGACTTCTCATTATACATTCCGCGATAACTTTGTAAGAACGTCTACGTAATAACGTAAGAAAACGAAAAATCTAATTAATAATCCTAATTAATTATTATAGTGTATGTATACCACATACACTATAACAATGAGTATCATTCGTAAGCACCAAATTTCACTTTATATTGGAAAAATGCACTCAAAAACACAAATATATCGTTGATTAATATTTCGCCAGGACGTTATTACAATGTCATGTCTTTGGGTTCGGTGACGTAGTGTTGTGACCGTTTTTTGACCGAATAAAATCGATGTTCTGAAACATCGATACTTTTACAAACATTACATTTAGAAAAGACAGACATTTATTATTACTGTATTAAATGTTTAAACATCTAAAAACAAAATCTGATCACATATATTTTTTGCTTTAGGGTAGGGGTGTGCAAGATCCACACAAAAGAATACTCAAAGAAGACTTAAAAAAAAAAAGAAAAATAAAGGTAAAAATTGGGCATGTCCAGATTGATCAGAAGTGTATAGAGAACCAATTATGAATAATGCTGGATCGAGTGCATTTCTTGCAAAAACTGCTGGCACGACAAATGCACAGCATGACCATGAAAACTTCAAATGTGAGATTTGTGAGTGATGTGCACTCTTGACCGACGTGCGCAAACTTGCGCACTCTTGCCCTCATATGTTGTGCAAAATTGCGCATTGAGGACGCTGTAATTTTTTTGAATAGTTCCTAAACTATTAGCTTTAATATGCGCACACGTCACAAAAGATGATTGGATCAATGTAGTAGAAAGGACAAAGAAAATTATAACGGAAGACTTTAGAAGAGACGTAAATTTTGACAATATGATCAAAAATGAATTTATTATAAGGGTAACCGACGAAGACAGTTCAACTGATGATAATTTTTCTGGATCATCCAGTGACGAAAGTGAATAAAAATATTACAAAAGTGAATTTATTTATTTACATGTCATGTCATCATGATGATGACGTGTAATAATAAGATATGCCTCGAGAATCAGTTTTAAGCAATGTAGATAAATTGTCGATTACAAACTCTAAGTATCATAAATCGATATGTCTCAAGAATCGGTTCTTAAAGCAACCGATTTTTTTTCCCGGCACTACACAAAGTATTTTGATAGGTGTCAGATCGGGCTTCTTAAATTGTCGCACGTTTAATACAGGCTACCTTACAGGTCAGTCATACGTCATTCAAAGTCTTGTCTCGTAAATCCAGTCTTACATTCCTAAACGTTTAAATCCACGAATATCGATTATATCTCTTACTCTTTCTACAATGTCTTCCAGTAAATAGACGCGTCTATAAGATATACATTCAAAGCGGTAAGAACATATACTATTTTTAATATGTTTACAAAATCTTTCTGAATTTGGTTGTTGGAATGAGTCATTTATTCAAACTTGCACTAAGAAAAACGACGAGTTTTTTAAAACTATTTTTGATACAAAACTAGCCTAAGAAGTCTCAGTCATTGTATGAGCACTGTAGAGTGAATTTGCTCTATGGATGAGTCTTAATAGTTTTTTTACTTTCTTGAAGTTACTACTCTGCAAGGGACCTAAACATGGCGTTGTAGCTACATTTGCTTGTATCACTATATCCGATGTTCTGTCTCGCCGCACTTTTTGATGATGGTCGAATAAAGGTACAATTCCGTAGCCGACCGCAGGCGGCAACTGCATTGTATCGGCTACGGAATTGTACCTTTATGGTTATTCGCGTACAAAAGTTGTTTATTGTGTGAATTAATTTAAATATTAAAATTGTGCTAGGTTTTCTTTTACAGCTTTTGTAAATGAAGAACTAATGCTTCCTAACAGTAAAGCCAAAATTATATTACGAAATTAGTGGCATAGACGTAGTTTCATGACATTTTATTTCATTAACAATTTCACGTGTAAACTTCTAATTTCAAGATGCATGCAAATTTATACTTGCGTGCGAAGCGCGATTTTGTGATAAAAATAATGTCATGCAACTAATTTCACGGTCAAGTGCGGGAAAGTCCGAAAGGGATACCGTGGCCCCTGGCAACGTAAAGGCAACTGAAGGAATACGGGTGAGTTTTATTCAGTAAGAGTCTGACACGCCCTCCCGCTCCGCCTAGAGCGGGAGAAGTTATTTGATCATTTCCCACCCAAAAATAATAATTGCCAAGTGAAACTAGAGTCGCGAAAGCACATTTTTACTATAATATTGTAAATTGCAAAATAAAACTTTGATACTGACCCCCCATGATTTCAGTGATACTGTAGATTTCACGATACTGATTATTTTATGAAACGAGTTGCACTGTTATTGAAACAAATTTCGTGCATGCATTAATGTTGTAATATAAATTCGGCTTAATTGTTATTAGACGCAACGCCGGGTATGTTAGCCAAGCAGTTGAATATCGTTGAACTATGTATAGATTTTGATAGAATAGGAAAATACTCAATGCTTTGTTTCAGGTCAGACAAGAAGATGGCGGTTTGTACTTTATAGTTCAATTAAATTGTTATTAACATGATTCTAATATTAATCTATCTACAATCCCTCAAAACTTTCGTGTTTTGAAGTAAAGCAGTGCGAATGTAATGAGCATCGTCTAAAATTAACCTGAAATAATCGTAATCGGTATCGTTCGACAATTGACAGCTCGTCCGATAGTAAGTTTTTATGAAATAAAAAATATGATTATTTAATGGCAGCTGTAGAAGATGTAAACAAATACATCAGTTAATTAAGCCTGAGCGTTTATGAATGCTTTTAGTCATAATTAATATTGTCAAATTACGCTTTTGGGCACATGAAAAATCTAAAATCCCTACCGGTCTTGTTAACATAAATGCGGATATCATTATCACTTTCTATGTATTGTAAAGTTAAAATCTCTGATATATTTGAGTAATTTATTCGCACTGCGCCACAGCTAGAAACCTTACTCTAATAACATGCATACAGTCTTACATCCAGTCCAGTTTAGGAGCGGTCGGAGCCTTCAGAGTTGCTAAACATTGAGGCGACCATGTTGTCGAACTCAGGTACGGCGTCTTCGAACATCTTGAGCTGTTTCGACATCGACTCGGAGTCTGTTGACCCTGAGGCTTCAATCACGATGTCGGTCCATTCGTCGCTAATGGACCGAGCTTGCAAACACTCTTGGTAGAAGTTTGCCAGTTCTGCTATCGGGCTGCCGTCAGCGAATGGGAACTCCTGGAAATTATGACGAATAGTGTAAGAATTCGTTCTGCCGAAAATTGAATTTATAAACCAAGCGCCAACCACATTACAGCCGCAACGCATTTTCATATAAACAAGTCCGCCTGTAGTGTGCGTTGGTTCATAGATAATGTTCAAAGGTGATGAAGGGGGCTTTTTGCAATGCGTTGCGTTGCAGCGCGGCCTGCCAGAGAACTGCCTGCTGAAGAACTCCCTACCAGAGTCTGTATTTCCTGAGAGCAGTGTGTGATTTAACAGGTTACTGCTAGATAAGACAAGTGTGCATCATCGATGGCATCTTCACTCAATATGAAGTAAGAAGTACTCAAACATGAACAGAATTTCTGGTTTAGATACCGGCACGGTTTTAGAGCTCTCGGCGAAAGCCCCCCGTCGCACCTCACTTCCCGCGCCAAACAGCGCGCCAAACACATAAATCGACTTCAGCGTATTTGAATACGCTGAAGTCAATTTATGCGGTGAAGTCGATTTAGGGTAGGTACTTCCCCTACACGTAGAGGGGATGTTCTTTTTTCTCGTCTGTCCCTTGGTGTGGCGTGTCGTTGGAAAGGTCGTTGAAAAATATTGTGGGTGTGTAAAAATGTTTTTTCAATTCAGGAATCCATTTGCGAAATATTAAGCTTTAAAGTGCAAATTTTTGTTAGAGTCAAGTGTCCAGTCTGCCAGTTAAATGGTTGTATTTGGATGTGTGATTGATGCTGTGTCCCGGGGTACGGTCTTAGCGGTGTCTCTAGACATGGCAGGTGAGGTCGCACGAGGCGGCGGCCGAACTAGCGACACGCGGGGTTGCGACAATCGTCGACAAGATCCGGCAATTGGGGCTCGAGGTGGCCCTGCACAAGTCCGAGGTCATGTGTTTTCATGGTCCTCGGAACGCGCCACCGTCGGGTTTCCAAATGACGGTAGAAGGGGTTCACATCGGCGTCGAGTCGACGATGAAGGATCTGGGACCCGTCCTCAACAGCCGGTGGAACTTCCTGGAGCATTTCCGACGTTTGGCTCCCAGACTGGAGCGGGCTGGGGCTGCCTTGAAGCGGCTCTTGCCCAATCTAGGGGGTCCAAACGCCTCCTGCCGGAAGTTGTACACGGGGGGGTCGTGCGTTCCATGGCCCTTTACGGGGCACCGGTGTGGGCGCGTTCTTTGAGGCTGCGGCCAGTCCGCCGGTTGAACAAAGGGTCATGGCCATTCGGATGGTCCGGGGATACCACACGGTCTCCGGTGAGGCGGCGACCCTCTTTGCCGGATTGCCGCCATGGGATCTGGAGGCAAGAGAACTCGCGCACATTTGGGAGTGTGGAAGCGAAACGCTGGGGCGTAACTCCGCTGCCGCGAGAAATCAAGGCACAGCGGACAGAGCTCCGGCGGGATCTCATGGCGACATGGAGAGCGCGCGATTATCGCAACTCAGTGCTGGACACGCCACAATTGCGGCGATAAGTCCCTTCTTTGAGGAGTGGCTACAGAGGCGCCACGGCGTCCTCACCTTCCGCCTGACGCAGGTCCTCACCGGACACGGTTGTTTCGGGAGGTACCTGTTCCGCATAAGACGGGAGGAAAGGCCCGGGTGTCACCACTGTGTGGATCGCCCGGAGGACGCAGTGGAGCATACGGTGGAGGTCTGCCGGCTTGGGCGGGGCACCGCCTTGTCCTTGTAGAGGCGATCGGCGGCAGGGATCACCCGCGTCCGGCCCTGGTCCAGGCCATGGTAAGGAGCGAGAGGGCGAGGGAAGCCGTCACCCTCCTTTTGCAAAGCAGTAATGCTCGCGAAGGAGGCGGAACGCGTGAGGGAGAGGCAAATTTCGCACCCTTACGCCCCTAGCCGCCGCAGGAGACGCCCTGGGCGTCGGGAATCGCAGGCCGATTCCCGGCCACCGTAGGCACGGGCATGCGGACGGTGAGCAATGGGTAGCTCGCCGTCCGATAAGGACCAGGCCCGGGTCGACGGCGCGTTGTGTTCCACCCGCACCTCAAAGAGATGTCAGCATAACTGACGGGGTCCGCTAGGACCGATGCCTGCCGGGTTCGCGGAAAAGTCCAAAAGGGATACCGTGGCCCCTGGGAACGTACAGGCAACTGAAGGAACACGGGTGGGTTTTAGTCAGTAAGAGTCTGACACGCCCTCCCGCTCCGTCCAGAGCGGGAGAAGTTATTTGATAATGTTTTTGAGTAGTAGTTTGTGATTTGGTATAGTTAGTTATATTATACAGATAGTGCCATCCACGAAGAGTCGCCCCACTCTGCAATTACTGTACTGTAAAGAACCCAGTACACGTTGGCCGAGCGACGGGCTCGCCCAACGTAAACTGGGCCTTTTTGCATGACTTGCCGTTTGATTTGCGTGTATTTTGCAAAATAAACGCAAATACACGCTACAACGCCGTACTTTAGTACAAAGCGGAGAGGAGTGGGGCGCGTCTTCGTGGATGGCACTATCAATAGTGCACGTACCATCAGTCCCGAGTATTTGTCTCCGTTCTTTGCCTTGGGCACTTCGATAGCCCGGCTGACGGTGTGTGATGAGCTTGGCACACTTGTGCTGCAACTCGGCTTGTTTGCATTCTCGTGGTCTGATGTCGTCAGGGCCTTCATTTTCTGTAACTGTTTTTAAATCATGATCATGATGGGAAGTTATCACTGCAGCTTGTGGACATCTGTTTTTCACGTCAATAAATAGCTTGGAAGACTACTTTATTCAGACATTTAAAAGAAAAACTTCGAAATTACAAAATCCTGGGATTTCCGTGGACTTATCCATACGAATGATATTGTCTGTGATTGTTGATGCTAAATTGTAGGTACTACCTATTCCGATTACTGGCTTTGTCTCTGGGATCCATAGGCTACAGTGACAACTTACAAAATAAAAGGAAATCGGCTTACTGTTTCCATTTTCTCCTTCTCAGCAAGGAGCCAAGCCATGGGAGGCTCCGGAGGCAGTTGCTCACTGAGCGTCCTATGTAACTCCTGGATCTTCTTCTGGTCAACAAATGCTCCAGCCGTCAAGGGTTTGGACAGGTCCAATTCTTTCTTCTCGTTGCGATTTTTTCTAAAACACAGATAAAATAACTGTCAATTTTAATTTGTATCTTATCTTTTTGTAAGGTTTTCTATGGCAATCTATATAGAGTTGGACATAAAGAGTACGAGGAGTAGATTTACACGGTCTTATCCACAGTGCTATTAACAGGCTGATGGAACATAGCTTTTTAATGACACAAGACTACACTAGTGTTGAGCCATTATAAACGCAGCTGAGGTAACTAAATTCGTTGCCCATCACTGCCTACATCTGATTTTTAGAACAGATCTACTTGGACACTTCTATCGCAGTGGTATTTTGTGTCTTGCGCCAGCTTAGGCCTTGGTGTTAGGAAAATGTACGTAATTCATTCAAATAAGACGCGTTGACATAGAGTTAGGAAAACGTCTGCACCACGTCTCCTTCAAGTAAGCGTTCGACTAACGCCTTCGCTGCACACGCCAGTACACCCCTGATGTAACAACTTGCCGACTGCTGAGCAGTAGCGATTGCGACCGCTAGGTCAATGAAGTCCTGGTGCGGCTTCCAGGTCGGGCAAAGTGTTTTTAGGTTTTTCCATCAGGAATTTCTCAATAGTACCCCAGAGTGTGGATTTGTGCCTGGTTGATTGCCAATAGGCTCGCCCCTTGTTTCATGAGACTAAAACATAACTGGCGAAATGTGGGCGTACTGTAGATACAGCTCTACGTAACCCTCCTGAGAGTACAGGCGTAATATTGGAATAATAACTTACTTGGGACTCTCCGTGTAGAAATGGTCGCTCTTGACCATAATGCCAGTAGTAGCCGGGGAGGCTTCATACTCAATCTTCTGCCTGGCTTCAGGCATGAATGTCATCTTGGTCCTATACACTACCTCTATCAACAACGTTCCGATTGGTGTGTGCAGCTCACTCACTTTCACAGTCTTGCGTTTTTCTCCTGGAAAAATCGTTAGAATTGTATTGTAGTATAAAATGAAATGAAATTGTTTAATGAAAAAATATTAAAAATAAGCTAGATGAGGTCGGTGTTTCCTATCTGACTACTCTGAGAAGAAAGGCCGAAACAAAGTCAGAGGTCGTAGTCTCTTTTAAAGTCCAGACATAAACTTGGTCAAGTCATATGATGACCATGTAGATTAGTGTCTGAAATGGTCTTTTGAGGAAAGAACCACACAGATTTGAGTGGACCTGTCCAGTCAGTGCAAGCATTTGTCAGTAATCGTGAAGCTCAACTCAGAACTGAAGGAGCTCAACTCGACGAACAATACCAAAGAAAGGATATTTGGGTAGAGGTATAGGGCCTACCCTATACCTCTACCCAAATATCCTTTCTTTAGAGGTATGAGGAACAGGGTGTAAAGTTCTTCATCCTCCATATAGTCGTATCATTGAGAATGAGGATGTTCTTTTATACGTAATTATAAATTAAAGTTGCTTTTCGTGTGACCTAAACTACGCGATTGATTTTGATGGGATTATTCCAGAAGGGTAACGTCTAAATCTCGATGTTTTGTCAAGTCGTAAAAATCATACGAAGCAAGGGCAGGTCGCTAGCCAACGTAATATCCACATATACATTATAAAGCAAACTTTTAAAAATTATTATATAGAAGCAAGTTTTTCCAACTGAAATGACAACTGAGCTGCTGGGGGGATTTTGTTGCGCCACTTCTTGTTCCCAGCTTAAGCACTAGGAAGTGGTGAAGGATGGGCGTTTTTGGGGACTGTCTTATGTAATTTTGACGTTCGAAAAGTGCTGATTCTCAGCCTAGTTCGAATAAATGACTTTTGAAATTTGAATAGAATTTGAAAACAGGTAGAAAGCATGGCAGGGCAAATATTATATATATTATATATTGTTGAAAATTATATTCAAACTGCACACGATTACTTTGTAAAGTATTATATTATTTTAATTATTGTGAATGTGAGGACTATGTGGATATTTTATTTTTATTTTTTCTCTTTCATTTATTTTTTATTTCTCAGTTAGTTTTAATGATGGTCTGGCAGTTTGAGTAGTTGATGCGACCTACCCAAATATCCTTTCTTTGGTATTGTTTGTCGAGTTGAGCTCCTTCAGTTTTGAGTTGAGCTCCACGATTACTGACAAATGCTTGCACTGACTGGACAGGTCCACTCAAATCTGTGTGGTTCTTTCCTCAAAATACCATTTCAGACACTAATCCACATGGTCCTCATATGACTTGACCAAGATTATGTCTGGACTTTAAAAGAGACTACGACCTCTGAGTTTGTTTCGGCCTTTCTTCTCAGAGTAGTCAGATAGGAAACACCGACCTCATCTAGCTTATTTTTAATATTTTTTTATATGACGTGTAAAAGTGATTCCGATATCCTATTTACAGAATAAACAATTTCATTCATAACACGTATTATTAAAGTCTATAACTTCATTGCTTAGAGAAAGCCCGCCCTGATTACTCTCGGTAAAGGGCGCATCTACTTATATGCCCTCGGAGAAGTCTCGTAGATCTATTCTGAAAGTGGGCACCGTCGCAAATAGATGTAAACAAACACGAGTTTTAGGAAAAACAACTGTAATGCCTACGCATAAAGTTCAGTTTACGCTACAACTTCATATTTTTTATGACTTTTTTATAACAGTACTGGTCGGTCTAAAATCAACTTTATTAACACTTACATAAAGTTGACGCTTGTCTAATTGGAAAATTCGTGTTTGTTTACCTGTTTGGCAAATAAATTGCGAACGCAGATTACACAAGCCGGTCGCGATAAGGCACACAGCCTCCGATAGAGTTGCATTGTTCTATTGAATTAGTCGTCTGTCAACCTATACAGGAAGTGCTAAAGTGGCAGTCTATGACTTGTTATTATGAAGTGCATGCTTGAATAATGAATGCAGTTGAAGATATTTAAAATAGGCGGATATATTATGTTAATATACGACTGTATATTAATATATCCGTCTATGTTATAAGACAACGATACTTCGTTGTGAGCAAAATGTGGCTCAGTTAATTATTATCTGTATGCAGGATATCGTTTATTGCTAAGGCATTTAAAATTAGCATATATGCAACTGCCTAGTTATACCTATTCTGATTTATCTGATAGTTCATTTTATTGGTTGCAAGTAAAGAATTTAATTATTTGTATCTATGTCTCGACCTTGAGGCATTGAGGTAATAAAATGGTACAATGGCAAGAAAGATGATATTCTCACCTAATTTATCATAATTTGGTTCACCACCATAAATCTTATGCGCGATCTTGTAGGACTCGTTGTGTTGGGACCGGGACAGTTTGTATGCTGGCGTTATCCTGGAGATGGTCAGTGTGGACTTCAGCATCACGCTCATGCGGTAATACACCGTCGAAGGGGAGCAGACTTCGGATCCTGGCGACAGCTTGACGGTCCACAACTCTAGGACCATGTCGTCTCCATCCACCGTGTGTAAGGATATCTCGATACAGAGAACCTTTGTGAGCGCATCCACTACTTCTCCGTTTAATACTCGCTTCGTGTCCTCCGTCACGCCGGGTTCGTCGGGAATCGATAAGTTGAACTGGAACAAGAGATTGAACATTGGAAGCACATATTATAATAACATGTATCACATCATAAAAAAAATCTGCTGTTCCATACATTTTGACCGCGTAGGTATTGCACTTTTCTATGAAACAGCAATTTTTTTTTTAATAACCGACTATAAATTTCTGAATCCATGGTATAAGTTTTCGCGTCGATGTCCCTGCCACCCTCTATAGTAGTAATAAAGCCTTTACCTAATGTATTAGTTTTCACAGAATAATTTATGTGACAAAAGTCTACAGGTGTTACAGGACCCTTCATATGCGAGTATGCAAACGTGTGTCTGTCACATAAATTATTCTTCGACGCAAAAAGGGTGTAAATTATAAGACTAGTTGTTGCCCGCGACTTCATCCTCGGTCCAGGATGAAAAGTAGCCTATATCTCAGATGAATACAGTTGGTTCATTCAGCAAAATCACTTAAATAAAAAAAGACTTGTTACGACACAATAAAGTGCAATTCAAGTCGCACAGCGCTAATTACCTACAGTTATATTCACCTAGAAATTGCCTCTTTGTGTATCGCGTAAAGCTTCGTGCAGACCAGCGCGACGCGACAGCGCGACGAGACACCCGTTATTGTTATACCGTCAAGTTTTCTTAGAAATTGTATTGTTCGTGTCGCGGCGCGGCGTCGCGTCGCGCTGGTCTGTACGAGCTTTAACTCTTACATCTTCTGACTACGTTACAAGACGGGCCCGCCGCGTACTTGTAGTTTCATACCTAAACTGCGGAATGTCCCGTCTGTATTCATTTCTGCCTGTATGTCATTCTACAGTTCCCAGGCTACCATCAATTATGGTAGCTTGCCGTCCGATAGGGACCAGGCCCGGGTCGACGGCGCGTTGTGTTCCACGCGCGCCTCAAAGAGATGTCAGCTCCAACTGACGGGGTCCGGGAGGGCCAATGCCTGCCGGGGTTGCGAGTTTGTCCGAAAGGGATATCGCGACCCCGGCACACAAGCAACGGAAGGAACACGGGTGGGTTTTAGTCAGTAAAAGTCTGACACGCCCTCCCGCTCCGCCCAGAGCGGGAGAAGTTATTTGATAATTCACCAGCATAAAAAAAAAAAAAGGCCACCATCAATTATAAATCATAACGATCAGTGGTTTAGGAGTAGAGACAGAGAGTTTTTTGACAGAGAGAGTTACTTGTGCATTTATAACTTTAGTATGGATAGATTAGATATAATTATGTTCTATTTTAAGATTGATGAAATGATAGAAAATAATTATCTTTTACTTAAGTATTTTTAACATTTTATCTCGGATCTTAATTTATAGGTTCAATTCTTCCTTTTAAACTATGGAACCCTAAAAACGATATAGATATAATTATTACACATATCAAAAACATAACCAGAAGCTTCTAATATCTTAATAAAATAATTCTTTCCACTTAACATTACCAAACAAACAGCTTTAAAAAGGTGTTAAAAAGTATAATCGTATGATATAATATCTATAATTCATATATTATATGTTTTGTACATATACATATTTGCCACTTCAAAACTGTATTGAACTTATTTGAACAGCAGTAAATATTATTAAATGATGCAACTAAGCAAACATATAACGTTTACCAATCAATAGATGGCTTGTAAACTGTGGTATTATTAGACTGTAAATGTTTAGAAAGATGGACGAAACGGATTTATTGGATTTATAATCTTGCTAGATTAACACATAATATCATTTTGTATTATCTACAATCATCTAGATTGTGTTCTACAATCACAACAGTGAAATGTATATTATTATAACCATTTCATTTGGCTTTTCCATTACCCTTTCTCTGCACTGTAGTTTGGTAAAAGTATCTACACTCGAGAGCAATGAATCCGGGTCACTTAAAGAATCCTAAAAATCTCGGAAACTAAAAATGCTAGGTTAATGCAATAAATTGTATTTAATAGACAATGTAATACTCCTTAAATGAAGGTATTAAAACTTCTTAGTTATTGTAAAGTTATATCATAAAAAAATCAAATTTGAAAAAGGGCCACTTTCGAAGATGGAACTACGAAATTACAGCATTTGGTTTTGCTTTTGTTTGTAATCTGTCATTTATGTGGGTACATAAACCATGTTGATAGTGCTCTATATTCATTATTCAAGCTGAAATTATGTCGCTTACGCCTGAAGAATGCACCAGAATACTTACAATGCTGGAAACCGGCCGGAGTCAGCGCGATACAGCCAGGACTGTCGGTGTGTCGCTGTCAACAGTACAAAGAGTTCTCCGACGTTACGAAGAAACTGGTTCTAACCTACGCAGACCAGGAACGGGCAGAACCAGGTGTACCACAGCACGAGAAGACCGATACTTGGTGAACACCATGCTTCGAAATCGCTTTCTCACAGGAACTGAACTCACAAATCAGTTTCGACGCCTCGGAGGAAGTAACCCAAGTGCATGGACAGTAAGACGTCGGCTTGCTGAATCTAACTTAAAACCCCTTAGACCTGCAAACGGCCCTAAACTGGAGCGTGGGCATCGTATTTCAAGACTAAGATATGCCCAGAGCCACGTAAATTGGAGTATTGAAGATTGGTCAAAAGTTATGTTCTCCGACGAATCAAAATTTATGCTCTACAAGCACGATGGAAGACACAGAGTGTATCGAAGACCAGGGGAAAGATTCAAGCAAGCATGCATCGAAGAAAAAGTAGCCTACGGTGGTGGGTCTGTACTTGTGTGGGCCGGAATTTCTTCTGAAAGTCGCACAGAGCTGGTGATCATAGAAAACGGCTCTTTAACTAGCGTAAGATATGTGGAAGAAATCCTCAATGATCACGTTGGTCCATTTATGGTCAATTTAGGTGAGGATGCTATATTTATGCATGACAATGCCCGACCTCATACAGGTAGGATTGTGAATGACTACCTTCAAGAGATGAACATTACTCGTATGGAGTGGCCAGCGCGCAGCCCGGATATCAACCCGATCGAGCATGCTTGGGACGAGCTAGGCAGATGCGTAAAACAACGAAACCCTCCCCCAATCACGCTTCGTGAGCTCAAAATTGCTCTCACAGAGGAATGGGAGAATATTCCCCAAAATCGTATAAGGAACTTGGTGTACAGCATGCCAAACCGCGTAAACGCAGTAATGGAAGCACGAGGAGGCAATACGAAGTATTAAAATTCAAGAAAATCGTAATAAAGTTCAAAAATTTCATGTTTCCTATTTTTGTTTTAAGGAGAGATCAGCAGTTTTTTTCTTTATGTAATTTTTTGTAAATAAAATGTATGGTGACTCATATTTTTTTTACTTTCATTTAAGGAGTATTACATTGTCTATTAAATACAATTTATTGCATTAACCTATCATTTTTAGTTTCCGAGATTTTTAACATTCTTTAAGTGACCCGGATTCATTGCTCTCGAGTGTAGTTACGGTAGGTAACTAGATACTTTTTACCCAACTCTATTGATTATGATTAGCCTAATGTTATCAAAACAACAAAAAATAGAACCTCATCGATGACCTGTACTATGAATGGACGAGACCTGAGGGTCTAGTGTGAGTTTCTTTTAACTATCTCGATTTTACGCATCGACCGCGTTCGGTGCTCTGATTGGCCCTTCACTGGCCATCATCTTCATTGGTGAAGTGCCAATCGGAGCGCCGGACGCGGTCGATGCGTAAAATCCAGATGGTTAAAAGAAACTCACACTAGGACCTCAGAACACCCGAACGTTTATTTAACCGTTTAGTAAACCGGATGGCCGGAGACGCCGAGACTAACCCAAGCTTAGATGGTTGGATAGCGTAGACCAAGATTTAAGAACTGTTGGGGTGAGAAAAGATCAATCAATGGAGAAATATAATATAAAGGTGATGATGATATTGATTTGTATATTATTATAAAGTCCTGCTGCAAAAATAACCTTTGAAGTTGGAAAGACAAATACATTCCACAGGCATTGGCCTACTGTTCCCCAAATAGTCACAAAATGCAGTGCTTTCATAGTTGCCATTATTTTAGTCGTAGAAAATAGATAAGTACTAAAGAAACGAAGCGGTCATTTTATTG
This sequence comes from Agrochola circellaris, assembly GCA_914767755.1. Lineage (NCBI taxonomy): Eukaryota > Metazoa > Arthropoda > Insecta > Lepidoptera > Noctuidae > Agrochola > Agrochola circellaris. The sequence goes on along the minus strand of OU611840.1, from coordinate 17,633,541 downwards.
ATTTCTAAACATAATTATGGTGCTGAAACTGAAAACATGAACTGAACTACTTATATTTAATGTTGAACAAGGAACAAAGATTGCATTGTCGCCTGGCCTTAGCACTTAATTTAAAATTTATATACTTTTTAAATATGTATATACACTAATAATAAAGCTGAAGAATTTGTTTGTTTGGACCCGCTAATCTACCAGTCGGATTTGAAAAAATCTTTTTGGTTTTGATACCCCATTTCTTGACCCGGTTGTGGGCTATTTAACATCAAGCTACGATCCTTAGGAGCCGAGCAAAAAGAAAAAAGACAGAATGAACGCTAAGCGAAAACAAAGTATTACCTCGGTAGCACCCCTCCGCCGCGAAACCGTAGTAGCGAAACCGCAGTAGTTCAATTCAACTGTCTCGCGTCATGTTCCGCTACTCGAATTTCGCGTAGCGGAACATGACGCGAGCCACTTGAATTGAACTACTGCGGTTTCGCTACTATGGTTTCGCGGTGGAGATGTACTACTGGCGTTAGAGCGGGCAGGAGAGGACTATTTGACGAGGTGGGTCGAGAGAACAAGAAATTGGACGCCGACGAAGTCCCGGGCAGTAGCGAGTTAAAAATAAAAAGGGAGACTTGGATCTTTGATTAACTAAGGTCTATTTAAATCTGTTTCCAATTGATGTTATTTCCACTTAAACAAACATCAACCTTATGATAGTTTAAATAAAGTTGATTTTAGACTGAATAGTACTGTTGAAAAAGTTATAAAAAAATATGAAGTTGTAGCGCAAACTGAACATTATGTGTAATCATTACAGTTGTTTTTCCTAAAAGTCGTGTTTGTTTACATGTTTGGCAAATAAATTGCAAACGCAGATTACCCAAAAATATGGTAGTTTGAAACTCAGAGATTGACTGACAGGTACAACCTTAGGATGTTATATTTCCTGTTAGTGAGAAAGCCACTTTACTCAATACTGACATTTTTATTTTTATTGTGTCCTGGATACAATATCCGATAGCGATGAGGATGACAACTGTATCTTTCAAATAAGTTAATTTCTTTCAAATAAGCAAGTTCCACTCTATGTTCTCAGCAATACTTAGGCAAAGGACACAGGATCAAAACCTTCCATTTAGATTGTTATGTGACTTTTTCTTAGTAATGTAACGGCAAATTTGGACTTAATTATTTGAAGCGCCAGCACACAGTGATCAATAGTTGATAATTCCAAAACCTTTGCTCTGCAGTGGGACCATGGTGGGCTTATTATTATATATATCTATACATATTATAAAACAAAGTCACTTTTCATGTCCGGTCGCATGATTGCTTAGATCTTCTTAACTACACAATGGATTTTGATACGGTTTTTACCATCATTAAGAGAATTTATTCAAAAAATTATATGTTATAATACATTAATATTTAACTAAGATATAGCAGTGGAACTGCCTTGTTGGTCTAATAGTCGCAAGCGCTACTGCTGAGCAGGATGTCCTGTGTTCGATCCCCGGGTCGGCAGTGTCATTGATCTTTTCATCAGGAATTTCTCAGTGGCACCCCAGGGTCTGTATTAGTGTCCGGTTAATGGCAATAGGCTCACCCCCTATTATATAGGAGTTAAACATAACTGGCGAATTGTGGGTGTGCTATGAATGCAATTTTGCCCAACCCTCCTGAGAATACAGGCTTAATGTTATGTGTGTGTTATCGCTCAGAAATCTTGATGTGTTGATCAATGCAACAGATCAAGATTTCTTTCATATCCCCATTGCATCAGTGCAGCAGGGGCCACTAGTTAATATTATAGTCGCAATGTTCAGCGCTGTGGATTAGCTTTAGGGATTAGACCCATCTTTCCATAATAGGTAAAGATTGCATAATGATAAGCAAAAATTCAAAATTTAAAAGTCATTTATTCAAACTAGGCTGAGAATCAGCACTTTTCGAACGTCAAAATTACATAAGACAGTCCCCCAAAAACGCCCACCCTTCACCACTTCCTAGTGCTTAAGCTGGGAAGAAAAAGTGGCGCAACAAACTCCCTAGCAGCACAACTGTCTGTTCAGTTGGAAAAACTTGATTCTCTATAATAGTGCTTTAAATGCAAAAATAATTTACATTACCACAAATTGCAATCAACTCATAAAATAAAAACATTTTAATGAGTAGATTGTCAACAAAGTAGGGCCTTTATTCTAAACTTTTTAGGGTCAGCTCAGCAAATTTTTATTTTAATATTAATTAAAAGAAAAATAAAAAAAAAGTTCGCATTAGGCTAGCACTAAGCAGATATTAAAACAAATTTAGGATAAAGTATTGTAGAATAACGAAGAAGTATTAGGATCAATACTTCTTCGTTATTCTACAATACATTACTTAGGATCACAACACATTGCATTCTGTATTTTGATCATATTTCACTTAATATTGAACTGTAACAACAACACCTGCATCTATACAATCTATGCAAACAGTGTTTGTGATATTGACGATATGTAACTGAATAAATAAAAAATACTAGTATCACTATTTTATCAAAGCAAAGTGATACAATAAGTATTTGTTTTATAATAGAGTAGTGTAAGTCAAACAATTAACTTGTGTACTCGGCTTGTAATGTGTGAGGGACAATCTATGGACTTGGAGAAAATAGACACCGTCTTGAAAATAAGTAGCAGAGCAACATTCATAACCTTAAGCACATCATTTAGGCAAACAATCGAATGCAACAAGTATTATCAGTAAACAAATATTTTTGTAATGTTATTACAATCAATTTTGCATGGACCATATGTAAATAATTAGCTCAGACATAAATAGGGACAATAAAGTAAGCATTCGTTTTTCTTAAAGTATAAATACAATAACTTAGCGTACCCATTGCGGCGAGGACTCAACTCCGTTGTCCGGAAACTTGTCGTTACAGTCGTGTGTTATTTTTTTCCCTTGCCTGCTCTGAACCACTATTTGCGCCACCTTCAGGGTCAAAACCTTCGTGAATTTGTAGTACAGTTTGCATCTTTCTTGCAACTCGGCGTTAGAAGATGCCATTTTCTTATCATTTAACGCAGCTAAAGCAACAATTTCATGATATTTCAATCATTTACGCAGCGTTTAAAAAATTACTCGATCGTAAAATAACATCGTAACCAAACTGCACTCTGTATTTGTCACTGATTTTAAACTTAAAAGACCAATTTTGTAAAACAGTATTTTTATTCAAGTTTAATCTCAAGTTTTATAATATTAAATGTAAGCAGGAGCAGATGAAACTATGAAACGCAAAGTAGATACGAAAACCCCAGACTATAAAAAATCATAATCATAGAAACTTTGTTGAGATTCCCTACGTTCTATTCGTTACATGTGATTAATCTGTAATATCTCATTGGCCGTAATTCTTTTGAATATGTGTTTTATTGGTTCAAGTTCTGTCACTTTATTTCGATTACACTTCTTTTTACGCAATAAACTAAAATTTTTAGCCGGCATATAAATTAACAGAATCTTTTATTACAAAATCTTAACTTTGTAAGTTGTTTCTACCGCGCTACAATTTACGGTCTTCTCACACAAAATACATTGAATTGGATAAATAACCCTTACTGCAGTTTATATTATACAACGCTGTGTGACTAGCTTTGGACCAATCACCGCCGTTGATTTTGGCGCGCGAAGTTTGGTTATTGGTTGCCTAAACACCATAATTTCGTAGAATTTCTTTTTAGGTAGGTACCTAAGTTTAACTCAATGTTTTCAGGCATTTTTCATTGTTTATCTTAATCAATTCTCACACTTAAATATAATATTCGAATTAGAACAATTTTAAATTCAATTTTAATCCGCAAACAAACTTATATACTCGTACGTCATGGCGAGAAGTTGTCTATGAATCTACTATTAGTAATTACTTACTTCGTCAAAAAAACTTCAAGGCACTGCCGTGCTCCTACTGAGGTTTGTTCTCCTGGTATCCGAGACTGCAAGTAATCGAACATATTGCGACTTGCGCAATGGGACTGATCTAACTACGCAGACTTACAATTAAATAGGTTCATCATAAATATAGGAATAGGGTCTACAAGCTACGCAGTACTGTACTCTATTCCGCTCATTGCCTAGACACCTGTAAAGAACCGGAGTGTCTAAAACATGCAATGCCAATCGGAAAATTACCGTACCCGAGATAGGGAGAGCTTTCATAATGCAAATGCATAGTCTATTAATTATACTGTAGTTGCTTAATTACCTACCTGCTGTGTAGTTCTTGTGTAGATGGTACAGTCAGTACCTACGCTGCATTACCTGACCCTTCTTACAAAAGTCGGGTAACAAGAAGAAGAGAAGAGGGGTCGGGTAAAGCTTCTTGCGGACTAGCGCGACGCTACACCGGTTATTGTTATACCGTGAAGTTTTCTTAGAAATTGCATTGTTCAAGTTGCGTCGCGCTGATCTGCACGAGCCTTATTGCAGGTCACTGACTGTACTTAGCTACCTACACCAAATTAGCTAGCGAAAAGCCGCAGACGTGATGGGTATCGATAATTATATAAACAGGACAAAAAAAAATCATTCCCTACTAATGTAGGGAACAGCAGATTTTTTTTTCGCGATTTCAGTGTTGGCCCCATCGTGAAAGTTGTTCATAATGATGAGTACAATGACCCCTTAAGAGGATGCAAACGAATTAAATTTCACATTGTATAAATAAATTATAAATTGAGACAATAGAGAAAACCTCTTGCATAATTAATGGAGACAATTAAATCTAAATAGGTATTAGTCTAAATTATCAAAATGTGAGAATACGTTGTAAGACAGCCTGGTGCACTAAAACATGGGCGTGCAGGGCGTGCACTGCACAAGGGCGGCACTTTCAAGGGGATGGCAAACGTATCAACTACATCCAGAACTGGAAGCCGACCCCAACATAGTTGGAATAGACTCTAGGCTCTAGATTTCGTAAAATGTCACGGTTTGCAGCTTCAGGCCTTTACTTATTGAATGAATAGCTGCATCTAAAATATTAATGAGGTTGTTGTGTGGCTGTGTCCTTTGTTATCGATCATGAAGGGTGGAGTCCGTGGAGGTTAATATAACGGCTAGTAAGTTTAATAGGTACTTACTTAGGTGAGTACTTAGACAATAGTTATTTATTTAAAAATCCCTAAATTGGAACTACGGCACTTAATTAAATAATTATTCACTATCTGGACATGTTACACTATTGCACAGAATAACTTTTATTCATCCTAACTATCGTTTTAAAAATTGTCCAAATCTGATTTGCCAAAGTCGTTGGATTTAGAGAAAGCTCACGATTTCTTCGTCAGATAAGCCAATACAGGGTGGAATTATCATTAAAAAATCTGTTGTTCCTAAAATTTTCAACGCAGGTTAGTCCAGACAATATTTTTGTAGACAATTTTACGATCTACAAACTTTATTTGAACTATTTTTCGGTAGCTCTCATTGTTTCAGAGATATACGCAAAAAACGCAAATTTGTGACCTTTGACCTCGAATAAAAAACAACGCACAAGCGGGATCGATGGGGACTTTTGACATATCATTTGTAATGACGTATTCAAGGCCTGCACAAAAATCCAGCTTGTTGGGAATTAATGCAAACTGGAATCATAATTTAATCTATTTTGACTGGACTAGGTGGTTCAGAATCAAGTACTCAATCCATGGTATCAGTTTTCACGTCGATATCCCTGACATCCTGTATATAGGTATATTATATACTAGGTAGCTGTTCGTGCCCGGCGTCGCCTGGGTGTATATTTCCGACATTTCTGGTGGATTTTTCAAAATTTTCTTGTCTTCAAACCTTGTCTAGGCAAAATACAACAAAAAAAAACAGCAATTTTTTACAGAAACAAAAAGAATAAAGGCTCGTGCAGACCAGCGCGACGCGTTTCGAACAAAACTATTTCTAAGAAAACTTCACGGTATAACAAAAGCTGGTGTCGCGTCGCTTTGCCGCGTCGCGCTTGTCCGCACGAAGCTTAATACCGGCCAAGTGCGTGTCGGACCACGCACAATGAAGGGTTCCGTAGTTGGGATGAATTTATCCCAAGAACAAACTTAACATTGTAGTTGAAAAACATGTTCTCACATGCGGAATGTATGGGAGAACAGAACAAGTTTTTCAAACTGCAAATTTAAGTTGGTCGATTATTACTCGTTAACCTGTAAACTTACTTAGCTGTGATAGTATTCTTTTTAACTTCGTTATATATACTACTGCTGAGATTTTTTTCAGGAATCCAAGCACAAACATTTAGTGGGCAGGGGAGGGGACAGGACTCTCCCATCCAAAAAATAGCACTTTAAAGCTTAATATTTCGCAAACGGATCCTTGAATTGAAAAATTTTTGTCACGCACCCACATTATTTTTGAACGATTTTTCCAACGACACCCCACACCATGTGATGGACGAGAAAAAAAAACCCAATTAAAATGTAGGTACCATCGCAGAAGTTCATATCTAACCACCGTAAGGACTATTCTTGCTTGCAGCGCTCGGCGGTTATAGAACCGGGCCGGTAACAGATGTGGTCATCGTGTTCACGGGATTTTGTTTTGAAACTGGTTAGATATGAACTTCTTTGATGGTACCTAGATTAATGATTTTATTTTACCACTTTGTCTGCGTGGTTAATATTGTATACCCATGCCGAATTACAGCTTTCTAGTTTTAACAGTCTCTAAGCTAAGCCGCGGACAGACGGACATGGCGAAACTATAAGGAGTCCTTGTTTACTACGGAACCCTAAAAATCAGCCATATCGGTCGACCCATTCTCTGGTGATCATTTTTCATACATGCGACAATAGATTTTTATTAGTCTTCATGAAGTAAGTACATAAAGTGCTGATTGTCAGCCTAGTTTGATAAATGACTTTTGAATTTTGACTAAGGTTACCGCTATCTGGGTAACCAAGAAGAAGAAACTTGTTACCTCATTTAGGTTACCGTTTTAATACCGGTTACACACACAGGCGACGCGCACCTTTTGACTAATGCCACAGATTACCAGATAAATCACTCCATGTACTTACGCGCGCTCACTACCGGCCGCCGGTTCGCACGCGACCCATTTCTCAGTGAGTTGCCGACAGCCGCAAAGCGCGTACGTACGCATATATTTCGGTCGGTCTGGCGTAAGTACGCCAGACCAGCCATATCATAAGAATTTGAAACTAAGTAGTTTCAAATTCTTATGATATGGCTGGTTCGAGTAGCACACATACGCCCATTTCCGTACCGAGAGCTCCTGCGCGTCACACATTCACAGCGTGTTCGTACACTTGGAAATCACAAGTAAAGTGCGCGTCGCTTCGTGAGATATAATACTGTAGCTAAAGCAGACCTCACACTTTTTCTTCTCTGCGTTACATCTCCCTTTTATTCCGAAATGTGAGGATTCTGTCCCGTGATTTGTAAATCGAGATAGGTTTTTGGTCTCAGGTAATCAATCTTAGATGGTTTTAAAATAAAACAATAGTATTCAATTAAATATTTTATTGAAAATAATTTTAAAATAGATTTTTAGTTATTTATATCTTGTCTTATAGGTACGGGGAAGTCGATTCTGTTGAAATAATAAATACAATTTTACACATATTGTATTCGTACGCTGCTTTACAAGTTATGTAAGAATTGGCGTTAAAAGTATTATATTATTAGTATACAGGTTCCCCAAACAGTGACGTCATAAAAAACAAATGATTCCTCATGCCCAGGAGTATCCGAAAATATCCCATGTGAGTTCCGCGATTCTGGATAGTTTTCGAGTTATAATTAGGTACCTATTTTATTAATTTATTGAAAATGTTGGAACCGCTTTAAAATATTTTTTTTTACACGGCCTTTTGTCATTCTTTTTTTGCAATTTTCATTTTATGGAATATTCTTTCAGACATAAAATAATCATTTTCCTATCATTATAATAAAAATATTTATCGAAAACGAGGCATTTACTTTCGAGTGATACGGAGTCGAAATTTAAACTTCGAATACTTTTTTTAATAGGGAGATGATTATTGTTATGACTGACAGTATGTTCCATAACAATGAAAATTGCAAAAAAATAATGTTAAAAAGCCATGTAAAAATAAAGATAGAATAAAAAAAATTAAAATAAAATAATATTTAAAAAAAAATGTAAAAAATAACAAAAAAATAATATAACTCGTTAACTATTAAGAATCGCGGAACATACATGGGGTATTTTCGGATACCCCTGAGCATGCGGAATCATTTTTTTTTATGTTGTCTCTATTTGGACCACCATGTAATATTGCTGCGAAGAGAGGTAATGAAATGAGTCGCTAAGGTACACACAGTGATACTACTTTAAATTCTATACAGCAGTCCTTAGCTCCTTATAATTGAAAGGATTCGCGGCATTTTGAAATAATCGCATGGCCATCGAAAATATAATAGGTTCAAATTATACGTCAAACACCAAGCAGGCAAATTTTATTGGCGTGTCCAAGACGTCGTGCAACTTGCAACCGATTGCACTATTTGCACAGAGATCGCGATGGACTACTGTATGGAATAAGACTGTGGTCAGACTAAAGCATTATAAGCCCACTATAAGTCTTTTAAAAGTCATAGTGAGGTAAAGTTTATAAGCGTTTAAAATTCAAGTTTATTAAAATCACGTTATGTCACCATTTCTTTTAAAATACAAGTTTATTTAATCCCGATATTATCACCATATCGTGGCGTATATTAAGACATTCTGTTTTATGGAAAATTATAGGTGATGCTCAAACTTTTCGTTAGTTGAATATATTTTTTTATCTACTCTCATAACGTAAAATTCGAATTATAAACTTCAAAACGAGTTTATATTGATATACTTTCTATAGACAATACCGAAATTTTATAATAGAATCATAATAAAACACTTTTTCTTGAAGAAAATGATGTTATAAAACAATTTTTTTATCAATACGATACAGGCCAAATACAAGAAGTAAAAAAAAAAAAAAGATGGTAACTCGTTGGTGATATCACGAGTTACAGTATATTCCAACAATTAATAATATAAATGCGACAGTGACTTTGTTTGTTACGCTTTCACGCTAAAACGGCTGAACGGATTTGCATGAAATTTGGCACATGGGTAGACCAAGACCTGGGTTAGGACATACGATACTTTTTATCCCGATTCTCCGACGAGAGTTTTGCTACCTTTTGATATTCATCTCCTTTAAACATTGATGCCAATTCAATTTGTTAGTTTAGAGAAATATTAAATAAAATTCTTGAATCTCAACAATAAAATCTTGGATTTTCTCGAATCCCATAAATTTTCGCCTAGGCTGTATGTGGTGCTTAAATTTTGCAGTTGCAAAGGGGTCACTATCGCGTCCTGCACGCTTAGCATGACCACAATAGAAACGGGTTTTGTCGACGGAAGAATAGACAAAATGACAGATTAACAATCACAATCTGTCATTTTGTCTATTCTTCCGTCGACAAAACCCGTAGAAAACTCGTTTCTATGGTTGTCGTGCTACGCGTGCTGGAAGTAATACGCCGAGTTACAGTTCACCCTGTATATCTCGTATACTTTTTATTCACTTTCAGAGCTTTTATTTTGTATTAATCCTTTTTGAAGACAAGTTTTAGGCGACATGAGAAATATAATAATACTATCTTCGCCCCGCTGTTTCACCCGCATAAGTCTCGATCCCGTGGGAATATCGGGATAAAAAGTATCCTATGTCCTAACCTAGGTCATGGTCGACCCATGTGCCAAATTTCATCCAAATCTTTTCAGCTGTTTTAGCGCACTTTCTCAATTATACTAATAGTTAATTTTTCGTGATATAAGTGTGTTTTTATCAACAGATATTGCACTTGGCCCTTATCTATATATATAAAAGAAAGTCGTGTTTGTTACAACACTTATAACCCGAGATCTGCTGGACCAATTTTCATGGTTTTTAATTCGTTGGATTTGTCTCCGCCCCGAATAGCAGAATACATCTTAAAAGCAATAAAAAGGTAGGGTAGGTAGGGTATGTAGGGTAGGTAGGGCAGGTAAGGTAGGTAGGGTAGGTAGGGTAGGTGCGCCGTAGATAAGTACTTAGTGCTACTCGAGCGAAGCCGGGGCGGGCAGCTAGTTAATATTATTTCAATGGTGCTATTTTGTTATTCGTGAAATTTGGCACACGGGAAAGTTTAATCTGTGGTTTCTGAAAGGGTGATTTACACAACAAAATGTGAAATTGGTTCATCGAAAAACAAGTCATGACATTTTACAGCTTTAATTCAATAAGCTTTCAGAAACCAGTCGAGAATAATAAATTTACGCCATAAAATGCTAGTAAATCGCGCACTTATAATTTTCCATAAAACAGTCACAGTAGCGAACTATATAATTACATGATAATCACGGGGTCCGGCGCAGCTAACTTTGACAATTTTATATCAATGCCGTAGTAGGCATACATTGTAGCCCATAATTGTAGATATTATGATGAATGAGGTAAAAACGCCATCTCCCTGAAAAGAAATAGAAAAACTTCGACCTTATGGCTATGATTTTACGACGGAGGCAAACCTAGGGTTTTTCTGACAAGTCGCTCAGCAATTTTATTGAACTGATCGCGGTCTTCCCTCCACATTTTGGCGGCGTCGACGTTAGCACCGCTTTCGTCGTTTGGTTCTGAAATTGTAAAATTTTGATAGTGAGGAAAGATACAGTATTATACCAGCACGCGTAGCGTGACAACCATAGAAACGGGTTTTCTACAGATTTTGTCGACGGAAGAATAGACAAGATGACAGATTGTCATTGTTTATCTGTCATTTTGTCTATTCTTCCGTCGACAAAACCAGTTTCTATTGTGGTCATGCTACGCGTGCAGGCGACAAGGGACGGAGAAATTAAAAAAAATCGAATCTCTTTTTAACTTAGATAGCTATTATGTTTTAAGAGCTATTCAAATCAGTGTTTTATCCCCCGAATACTCAAACACCACGAGGTGGTGACCACAGAGCACGGAGAGGCCTCTGCGGCCGCTGCTAGAGATGGTACTGTCAACGCTTTTCATACAAACCAAGCGTGTCAGTGCAGGTCACCTTTTACCCATAGAAACTAACGGCCCGTGCCTATTTTTCATTAATTGGAAAATAACTTGTCATTCAAGTTGGGATTTTAAATCAAATGACTTAAATTCCATTTTACGATGGCTATACATAATAGTGGACGGCTCACCGGCCGCTCACTGCCCGCGAGCCGTCACACGTAAAATAAACTTTAATGCATTTGATTTAAAATCCTAACTTGAATGGCAAAATATTTGTAGTGTCGGACAGGTGCTGTTTTAATGAGCGATGTCCTTTACAATGGCCTGAGAGAACAAATTTGCGCTCAAGCACCAATTTAGAACTCGAAAATTCGTAAAGACGTCTCTAGTCGCCGCCGTATCGTATCGGTATCGTACTCTGGTGTAGTGACACAGAAAGAGACAAAAGGCGATTTAAATATAGATGAGAGTTCTGTCTTTTGTGACTTACCGGCCAGCATGCTGACAACGGAAAGTAATATTTTCTCTACGCTCTGTACGGGCGACCAGCGCTCAGCACTGCTCTCGTAGCCCATGGGGTCGTCACCCGGCGCGTGCAGGATTGATATGCACACTCGACCATCAGCATATACTGGAAATTATAAATTAATCCTGTGTTTAATACACTTTTATACGGTTGATAGAGATCGGCAAACATCGGCCAAGCATTGATTGCGCTAGCTATGAACACAGATTCGCTCACTGACTAATTTAATTAGCCTGACAAACTGTTTATTACGAGTACATAACATAAAATAATATCACGCCTCTATTACTCGAAGGGTTAGGCAGATTTCGCTAGTAATGTTAAAGTCCCATGTAATAGGGGGCGAGCCTATTGCCATCAATCGCGCAAAAATCCAGACTCCCAGCAGCTACTGAGAAATTCCACTATTTATTCATTTTAAAGAAACACGTGATTCGCATAAATCAGCTATTCATAGTAATTATAGCTAAGTCGAGGACATCTAAGCAAAATTTATATATTAATTCGTGAAGCAAAAACTTTGTACCCCTTTTTACGAAAATTACGCGGACGGAGGAGTATGAAATTTCGCACAGTTAAATTTTATATGGAGAAGGAGTGCAGAAAGCTAATATTTTTATATAAAATAAGTACATTAGAAATAAATTAAATTAATAAAAAAAACATTACACATACTACCATGCGTTTGACAAGATTAAATGAATTATGGTCGAATTTCGACCTCTGGGCGACCACTAGTAATTATAAATCTGCCAAGACCTGCACATTTAATCGAGGAAGACAATGGCAAAAGCAATGAAAACAACAGGCACTAAATAACAAAACAAAAAATATGCAACGATCATGTTAAAACATCGCAATTGCTTTATATATAATCTATACAATGTAAAATTTAATTCGTTTGCCGGGGTTAACCTGAAATCGCGAAAAAAAAATCAGCTGTTCCCTACATTATAACGAGCTATGCGAACATAAATGTATGGAACAGCTGATCTTTTTTCGCGATTTCAGGGTTGGCCCCATAGTGAAAGTTGTTCATAATGATGTGTACAATGACCCCTTAAGAGGATGCAAACGAATTAAACACATTGTATATACTATTAAATAAAGTCGCTTTTCGTGTGTGTGACCGTCTGTGTGACCAACTAGTTCTTCTAAACTACACAATGGATTTCGATGGGGTTTTCACCATCATTTAGAGAATTTATTCTGGAACGGAACGTATATACCTATGTGCATTATATATTTAACTTAGTTAGAAGAGCCTTGAGATCTCGATTAATTGGTGTTATAAGGAGTAACTTAGGCTACTTTAATTTTAGAAAAATTATTGGAGTTGGAGCAGTGGTGGCCGAGTGGTAACGGCCCCACTTAAGTGTTGTAGGTCGTGGGTACGAACCCAAGCAGGCGCTTTACTTTGTGTAAATAATTTAATCACGACTGCTCTCAAAACGGTGAAGAAACAGTCATGTGACATCTACCAACCCGCACTGGGCCTGCGTGGTAGATTACACTCCACTCCATCTCGAAGAGAGGAGGTGTGTGTCCCAGCAGTGGGAACATTATAGGCTGATTATGCTTATGCTAATTACGGTCCACGCGGGCGCAGCAGCTAGTCGTGATATATATTGGTTATAGTGTGCATCTTATTTATGCCGAACAAACCATTTTTTCTTTCGTATGTTTCAGTTCCCCCCCCCTTTCTTCATTTGTCATAAAAAGTACGAGAAACTGCAGCGCCCTAGTAGCCTCTATAGATAGAGTCTTTCAATAAGTGCACCATATAACGTTTTTATGAATTTCCAATAAAAAAAAAAGGAAACAGATGCCCTACGACATTGTTGTATGAGCCTCAATAATGACGTACCATTGAAACAATTATTTATTAACGCCATCATACAGTGCAGCAGATTTAGTTAGTAAATTATTAATGTGGTACTTACTGTTTGGATGAAACATTTCACAAATGAACTGCATTTTCGGCGGGCTCAGTGGATAGTCCGGAGGGAAGACTAGTTTTGCTGGAAAGATGCCACCTTCAAAACATGTACCTTCTGGACCACTGAAAAAGACAATTAAAGTTCAATTATAGTTAAAATTAATTACAATTTTAAGTATCATATTTTTCATTGGACTCACGCCAAAGTAATATTTTTAATGAAACAGCCTGTATCTGATAAGCTATTAATACAAAAAAGTAATTTATTTGATTTTGACCTGCGATTCTGATGGTGTTATCTAAAATTTTAGTCAATGAACTAAGTTCATGTTAGATGTCTATTTATTTATGCTAAAGAGAATTCAGGTAAAAAAGGGCTAATTGATGTTCAATGTTTGTATCATAATATAGTTCTAATTGGCAAGTGACCATCCCATTTATCAAGTTCAATTTTTCTATCTATGAAGCAATGAACCCTGTAGAGCCTAGAGAGTTTGTTATTTCATAGATTGACAATACTAGTATTGCTAAAAATACAACCGAATTAATCACATCCTCTTTTTTTTAAATCAGTTAAAAATGAAAGTTATTCTGATTATGCATAAAGTTATGAAATTAGAATGCTATTCTATGTCTTGCACACGTATCATGACCACCATAGAAATGGGTTTTGTCAACAGAAGATTGATACGACAAAAGAAGGATAGATTGTGATTGTGAATCTGTCGAACGGGTGGAAAGTAGTGCAGTGACTAAAACAGAACAAGAATCATTTGTATTTGTTTATCTTTCTCACATTTTTTGATTACCTACAGGATTTTTTAACCCAATGTGATAAATGCACTTATCATACTTTTATTGTTACTAACATTTGTAACTCATTATAAATAATGCATTTCTTGTGAATTTACCCACAGAACAACAGAATAGGTCTGCTCACTGGCTGTGAAGTTGAGCTGTGGGTTTATGTATTACTTTATTACATTAAATCTTACGTTATTAGCGCCTCCCATTCAAAGAAGTTTTCTTCATTGATTGGGCCTGCAATGATGCCTTCAGGGGGGTTGAGAGTTAGCTCTGTAAATAGAAAATTATCATTTATTAAGTAATCTTAAAATTGCTTTCCTGCGTGATGCATGCATGCATGACACAGAACTTCCCCATATCTTTATTACTTTAAGCAAAAGTAATTTAGGAAAAGAACAGTGAATTACAATTATGGTGATCTTGTTACTGCCTTTTGTCAGATTATGGCATGTATTGGATGAAATGACATAGTCTTACAGGTAAAAACGAACAATAAGTGTAATTTTCTTATATGAAGTCAAAACTGTCCTCGGCAAAATGTAAAGAACAAGCAACAAGGAGACCTATGATGTGTGTCAGGGATTATTGATTAACAGTTAAATTAAAATACCTATTGTACAGATGTCTGTATGTAATGAAAAGTCATACCGCGTATGCATATTTTGATGTTCTGTTGCTAATAAAAACAAGTATAAGGTATAAACACCACCAATTTCTATAATGCTGTTGTCGTAGTGGAAAAAATGAAAATATAGTTAGCTGAGCGAAAAACAGCAAAAGAAATTATTCAGTACTGATAAAAATACCCATTCTGATTAAACTGATTAGCAAAGCAATGATTTGGATAATTTTGGTGAAAGACACATTTTATATTGAATATTGAGAACATTAGTTGTACTTACGTTTATATTCAGCCATAAGCCGCCTTAGTGCTGACCCAGCCATAATTTTTTAAGCAGTAGCTACAATAAAATTAATTAATTTCATTGAATCTAAAATTTCGCAAAAACTCTTAGCTGTTCTGGGCACTTCTGGGTTCTGTTAGAAAGTGTTATTGACTGCAGCACAGACTGCAGAAAATGGATGCGTTGCAGTTATTGGCGAATCTACATTAAAAAGCACGACAGTTTGATGACGAGCTCTCGTTTATTTATCACTGGTTAGATAAAGATAAAAAAACATCATTTGAAATTGAAATTGACGTGACGTGCATTGATTTCATGATTTGTTGTTCAATCAAGAGTGAGTGACGTATTGGTATTATTTATCTGTGGCATGAGTGAGACCAGCCTTCTGTGCCAACTAAACAGATAAATAATATATCTATTGTGCGGTGGGGTGGTGCCAAAATGCATGCGATTTACAGATTAAATAAAAAAAGTTTTAGTAAACAAAAATGCGTAAATGTAAACCGAAAATAAACCAGTGGCGACGATGACCAATATTTTACGATTGATTTTCTCTCATTATCGTGCAAAATTTCAAACAGTAGGTCTACGTCTGCGGTGGTCTCACAGGCTATCGTCAATAGACTCCAAAATGTTTTTGCAATGAATAATAGGTACCTACTTACCTAATTTAATGTACGCGTACATAAGATTTTTGCACCAATATATTTTCTGTCGGTCGATTCTGCTCACAGAGTTTATTCTGCTTGGATTATTTGCAAGCCATGCACGTTTGAAATTTTCTAACGTGACGATATTATCGTGAAAGTCCACGTCCATAAAATGTATGGAAATACGTGCACGTTATAACGTTATCGGTTACGAAAATGTAAACGTGTCTTCATAATTATATTTGCATACATTTTACTTCCTTGTGTTATCGTGATGCCGCTGCCGTGACGTGGACATGATTGGAAGTGGACCTATGAATAATGCTATAGCTAAAAAAAGCTCACCGTTATCTATGGCCTCTTGAGTAATATTTATGATCTGTGGTTAGCAAAAAGAAAAGCGGACTTTTTAAAAATTCTATGATTTTAATTTTATTTGCTGTTGTATTTTTATTTGGCAATTATGTAATGGTAATTTTACTTGATCTGCAAGCATAAATAAAAAGTAAGGTACGTTAGGATAAGAAAAAACCCACTGTCTGAGGAGTGCCGGCAGCTAAGCAGAAAGAGAGAGAAATAGGCAGGCCACGCTGTCTTTGGTATCAAAGTAGCATCGTTTCCTTCTGAATCACTATTCTCAAGGAGCCACGGTTAGTTCTAATCATCTCAGTCCATCCTCAGACCAAATAAAAAACCAAGGCAAACAATACAGTGAAGTATGCTAAAACTAAATCTCCACTCTGTGCATACACGCTCACACGCACACATATTACAATCAAACTACACCTCACTAAGTGCATACCTACATGTTTACGAAACCGGCCTCACGTCACTATTGACAGCGCTATGTCTTGGTTTTTTATTTGGTCTGAGAGTCCATCGAGACTATTTTTTATCAATCCGTTGTTCACCAAAACATGTCTTATCAAACAATGCAAAGCTGTAGGTTTAACTTTCCTATTACCGGTATCATAATATGAAAATCTAGCGGTTTCGCTTTAAGCTAATATTTTTGACGCGTTTTGGTCGCATGCTGACTACATTTTAAAGTTTATTGTTAAAACTAATAAGACGGTAGTCTTAAAACTGTATCAAATAAATCGAGGAGTTTTACCTAAAGCTTCGTGCAGACCAGCGCGACGCGACACCGGTTATTGTTATACCGTCAAGTTTTCTTAGAAATTGTATTGTTCGAGTCGCGTCGCGGCGTCGCGTCGCGCTGATCTGAACGAAGCTTTACTCGCTAGCTACACGTCTCAGATCAGAGTTCAATGTAGGTAGGTATATTTTGCCTCAGTTGATGCCATTCTGCGTGTTGTAGGTAGTAAACGATACGATGCGGGCAGAGGGAGAAAGGAAATCTGTTTTTTTTTCTATCAGTTGGTTAATAACTATTTATTTTTCACCTTCAATACTTTGTCCACATTCAATTCTTACTTAAACCTTTCTAAAATTTATTTTGTCAAGATAATTTTCTTTCTAGCTTTTATCTACATATAAGGTGGAAAGTTAAGACTGATTCCAAGGATTAGGTACCTACTTAACTAAGTCATAAGTCGCAACAAAAAGAAATCAAGGTACTTAAGTGAAGCGATACCTGGAGTATCTAAGTATGGAAGTAGTTGGAGAAAATGTGTCACCATCAGAGCCGTTGCTGTTAATGCCCAGAAATTCTGTAAGTGCCTGCATACCAAAATAACAATAACACAAGTCACAACAGCCTGATTGGTTGAATTATCGAAACGCATGTTCGGAAAGAAACCTGCAACCCGTCAGGATGGGACATAGGCAAGGGTGGATCCAGCCTTTGAGACATGGGGGGTCACATAATCAGGGTCTGGTCAGGACAGGCTCCAATCAGTGGCAGACTAAGCCTGTCGGGGGCCCGGAGCGGCAAAACAAAATGAGGCCACCGGTCTTCTCAGTTTATGTAGGTAGTAACATTTAGCAAAAAAATAATAATGACAGCAAAAAAAAGTATAACGTGCATAATTATAAGCAAGAATGTAAGGGAGCGAGCAAGGGGAGCTCCAAATTTTTTGCACCTTGTCTCGAATTCCCGGTTAGGTTTCTATTGAACATCCTTACGGTTATTGGAGTTGCTTTGCCGATTTACGCTGAAAAGTTCGAGAGTTAGAAGAATATAGAATTCAAGAGCGAGCGGAGCGAGCTCGATAATTTTAGCATACCGCCTTGTGTAGGTAAGGTATTTTTTTTTTGTGTCGTCGGTACATAATGGGCGTTCCTTTGTCGACTTATGTAGAGAGTTTGATAATGTAGATTGTAGCGAGCGAAGCGAGCTCAAAAATTTCATTCTTAGCCTCCAACTCGTAAACTGCTTCTTACCGAATATATTTTAACCATGTTTGTGATATCATAAATAAACTAGGTACTTCTTAAGATTTGGGGGGACCGACTATTTCTATGAAACAGCTGTTTTTTTATTAGTATGGGCCACGTAGGTATTGACCTACGCAGTCCAAATGTATGGAACAGCAGATTTTTTTTTAATAACCGACGAAAAATTGCAACACAGGGGATTTCAGAATCATGTACCTACTGAAGTCATAGTAACAGTTTTCGAGTCGGTGTCCCTGCCACCCTGTAATTTTAATAACAGCACATTATCATGATATATAGCGTGTTGTTAGCTCATGATTGTGTGACAAACACAAAGTGGCAACATCATACAAAGTATTTGTTTGATTTTTATCAATGAGATTAGAAATATTATCGATCTGAGCGATCGTTATCAAATTTGATAGGTCCTGGAGAAAGACATGGCATTCTGTATATTAGTTTTAAAAAAAACACGCAGACGACGCCGCGGGCAACAGTTAATTTAAACTAAAATATAAACACTTCATACAAACTTTTATAAACCCTAGTTCTCTTAAAGTATTAGACGATTGTTGGGTAGATAAGTGAGCCGACCAATCACAACATTCAACATTTCACGCCATTTACGGATCAAAGACTTGATCAGGCTTTTCGAAAACCACCTACTATATAGGTAAGTATATGGCATAGAAAAAATTAATCTTAAAGAGGTCTTTACAGTGTTCACACAGTCAGCTTGTGATGATTAAAATACTCGTTCCGTCACTTTATGAGAAGAGGTTTTAGCCCTGCAGTGGAACATAATACCAGGCAGTACAGATATTCATAATAAATTCAATGAAAGATAATCAATGAATGAAATTTTCATGAAGTAGTTTCATTTCAGTTACATTATCCTATAATATGGCACGAATCGCCGGCGAACTTTACGTGTCGATTGTGTATGAAAACGTTTTACAATAAAAAGGCTTTACAAAATCATAAAAAGACACAACACGACGACGCCGAAGACGACGGCAGAGATGGAGAATTTGAACAGAAAAAAGTAAATGAACAAGTAAGTCGGTTTTCTTGTACATATTTAGTACAAAAGTGTTATTTGTTTTATACTGAGCAATATTGCTCTCTGGCTGTTATGAATCTTTGGAAATTGGCAATCATCATCATCATAATTAACAGCCTTGTTCCATCCATTGTTAAGTAATAGGCCTTCTCCCTTTTGTGTCATGCTTGAAATGGCAATACCACGCGGTATTTACCCGCAAACTCAAGACTTCTGGTCTCGATTCCTAGGCTGGGGAAAATTATTAAATTGTGTTTTTCCGTTTGGAATATCTGAGTAGAAGCTCGGACTTCGGAAGTTGGTGTGACTTCCCGTGGCTCGGAAAACACATAAAGCCGTTGGTTCTGCATGTAATAGGCCTTCTCCCTTTTGTGTCATGCTTGAAATGGCAATACCACGCGGTATTTACCCGCAAACCCAAGTCTTCTGGTTTCGATTCCCAGGCTGGGGAAAATGGTTAAATTGGGTTTTTCCGTTTGGAATTTCTCAGTAGAAGCTCGGACTTCGGAAGTTAGTGTGACATCCCTTTGGCTCGGAAAACACATAAAGCCGTTGGTTCTGCATGTAATAGGCCTTCTCCCTTTTGTGTCATGCTTGAAATGGCAATACCACGCGGTATTTACCCGCAAACCCAAGTCTTCTGGTTTCGATTCCCAGGCTGGGGAAAATGGTTAAATTGGGTTTTTCCGTTTGGAATTTCTCAGTAGAAGCTCGGACTTCGGAAGTTAGTGTGACATCCCTTTGGCTCGGAAAACACATAAAGCCGTTGGTTCTGCGCCTGATCTCCGGTCATGTCGGCCGTTGCCGTCCCATCGGACTATGGGACTGAGGGAAGAGGGAGAGCACTTGTAATTGCGCACAAACTTGTGAACCGTACTTGGCTAGTATCTACTGCGTACTTGGCTAGTCTTCTTTGCGAAAATCATCGCAACGAAGAACTGAACTGATGATTCATCAGTTCAGTTGCGATTAGCCGCCGTGATCGAAATTCGGATAAGAGGATTTCAATAAAGTAGAGGCATATCACACTTTACCCACATTCTTCCTACATTATTGTTATGTATGTAAAATATCTGAGAGGGCATAAAAATCTTAAGATTCTAATGACATTTCTTTTGCGCAGGATGTTAACGGCCTCTGTGGTTTCAAGTTTATACCTCTACAGAAAAATAATAGCAGTGAGATTAGACAAGTCATTGGACGCGATGGTTTTATTACACGTACCTTTTCTGAAGACACTACTTATTTGATCATTAAAATTGAGAGGAATGAGATTGACTCTGACGCCATGAAGCGATCACGACTCGACGGTGTCGTCAAAAGGGCAATGAAACCAAAACTCCCTATCGATCTGAGGTATTTACATTGGTCTATCTATTCTCATAAAATTTTAGGTTTTTTTTTGCTTGTATGGAAAGTTTTTGGGTTAACAACGGTTCAATCTTATGTAATAATAGGTGGTGGTATAAATATAAGTACTTACACAGTATGCTACAGTATTTTGGAGGATTAAGAATTTGTCTTTTATTTGAAGTAAAACTTTAAACATCAGCATTGTTCCTGTGCAGTAAACTAAAAGAGGAAGTAATGTAGATACCTACTGCAGACGTTAAGAACGAACCTGGGGTCTTATTTTTAATTTGTTTCAACCAGGGGGCCCTTTACTTGCACTTTTCCTTCGACCATGCGTCCGGACCTGCAGTGTCGTCAGATTTTCTTCAACTGCTGTGACTATTCATTACACTACCGGGAAGAGCATACTAAAAGACGCAAAGCCGCGCTGCGCTGTCAGGTGTGCGAGAAACGACTCGACCGGGACGTCTACCGCACTGACACGTTCGCCTCTCAACTTCATGCTACAAATCGGTTTACCTTCTCTTGTCGCATTTGCAGTCTAATATTCCTGGATAGCAGCAAGTACGACGAACACAATCGTATCGTACACGCTAAGTTGAAACCGCACCAATGCTCGATTTGTCCTAAACGATTCACTCAACAAGGCGGCTTACAGCAGCACATGCGAATGCACACGGGCGTTCGACCCTTTGTTTGCACTTTTTGCCCTAAAGCGTTTACACAGAAGGCTGGGCTGGACCAGCATCTCCGGACTCACACCAAAGTCAAGCCATTCAAGTGTGTGATATGTAGCAAGTGTTTCTCGCAATCGGTGCACCTTCGGCAACATATGCGTACTCACACCAATATACAGCCGTTTGAGTGTTCCGTGTGCGACAGAAGATTCAAGCAAAGCAGTCATTTGAATTTCCATATGCGCTCGCATGTATCAGCATGTGAGCGCATTCGAGACACTTCTCTAGTTGTAGATGTGCAAGGGGAGGGGCAGGACAATCAGATGGAATTTCTAAAGTTGGCCAATTTGCAACCTATGCAAGACGAAGAAACTTTATATTATACGACAGAGCTGGCAGCTGACCCAGCAGTTTCCAATCAAGACACATTTTCCTATCAAACACAAGTTATGCCTGATAACGTTCTTTCATTGTAATAAATCTCTCCGTAAAACTTCAAAATACTTCAAAATAATAATGATTAACGATTCGATTATTTACTCATTTAAAATGTATTAAAAACATCACATAATGATAGCAGATGTGCGGTGTAGGCAGTTAATAAATGTACAATTCTTTACACATATTCCGTAAATGTCAATTATTGGTTCGATGCATGTTTAATTCAGGGCTCGGATAACGGTATATTTTTCGAAACGTTTTTGTCTTAAAAACCTAAAGAACGAATTGTTTCGGTTACAACGGGTCGGGTATAAAACGTTTTTAACCGTTTTAAACTATTATTGGGTTGATCGATAGGAAACTCGAAACACAACCCTAATAAATATGTAAGCAGCAAGCGCATTGGAATCAATGATGTATTGAAATCAAGATAAGGCACAATTTAAATAAACAAGTTCACGTTTGTCGGCGCACGCACGTGTTCGGCTGTTTCCTGCTGAATAAACCGGTTTTTGAAAACGTTATTTTAAATAACGTTTCCGAGCCCTGGTTTAATTACAAGAATGCATGATATTATAATGAATAAACTATTAAATTATAAGAATAAATCGCATTTTATTTTCAGTTCTCAATCCAAATTCCTATAGAGATCCCAACTCCATAACCGCAGCCATTTCAATGCACATTATGCAACAAGATTGCAAATAATGCTAAACAATCACACCCAAAACTTATTGTACAGTTCGCGTCAAATAACCTTGCCACCCTGAAGTTAGGTTGCGCATGCACGCTACATGCGCGACTACTGCGCAGTCAGTAGTTTGTAGCCTACTTGAGAGCGGTAAAGTTATTTGACGCGAACTGTACCTACCCATTTTTGACCAACTTCCAAAAAGGAGGAGGTACTATGTTCCGTTTATTCCCATCTGCCCCCTTCGAGCTTGCCACCGGGGTGGTGGCTGGCACTAAGTAGTGGCGTTTACCACTCCGTGGCAGATGACACTTATTTAGTGTCTTTTCCCCCCTTCATGATGATTATAAGGTGGTCGATTCTCCACCGCGTTCTCATATTACGTACTGGACATTATCAATAGAAATTTTAATAAAACCACTGGATATCATTAGCAACAAAAATTAATCCCTCCACCGCCACAAACCGCTACAGTACTGTAGAGGCTTGTGTCTTCCTGCCTTTAGCAGAAAGCTCTGGCCGGAGATAATATCCTATTCTAACATTCAAACGTGTGTCAAATATAATTTACTGTTGTTATTAAAAATAATGTGTCAGATCTAGTATGACAGTTGAATTGTGAATTTGTCTAAGAAATAATATATTACTTCCAAGTCCCCCGCGTTTCAATATAATTCCCCGGGACCTCTAGAAATAGGGAGAATACCTAGTACCAGTACCTACTTAGTGCTTTACAGTATTTTTCTATAGATTACGGAAATTCCTTGTACGTCACAATTTGCAATAGATAATCAGCCTGACTGCGTGGTGCGCGCGCGCAAATATACCAATATGGCGGAACCACTAGCAAGTGGAAGTTCCCAAGAGTCTGATACGATTTTTTATATTAATAAAAACAATGGTAAAGTGCTGTTACTTGCGGGACATCAATATATTATAAAAAAACAATATAAAACCACTGGTCACGTGGTATGGGAGTGCTCAGGTAGAAGAAAAAATAAGTGTCGCGGTCTTTTAAGAATGAAAGTAAGTAGAAGTTTTTTTTATTACAATTTAGTAAGTTTTTTAATCTGGTCTAGTTCAACAATTTATAACACTTATAATATTATAAAGAGGAAAGATTTGTTTGTTTGTTTGTTTCTTTGTATTGAATAAACTCAAAAACTACTGAACCGATTTTCAAAATACAAACCGACAGAAAGCTACATTATCAGTGGGTAACATAGGCTATATTTTATTTTCAAAAAATGCTCTGCTATCGGGCTCCGGAATGGGTCGCTAGTTAGGTATAAGGTCAAAAATAACAGAGTTAGACATGAGTAACATAAGACATGTTGATCTAAACTGATCCAACGCGAGTCACAAATTAATAGATAAGTGCTAATATGCCAATCTGTATCTAAGTAAGTAGGTAGCTACTTATCTTTGACTTGCGTTGGGTCAGTCTTATAGAATATTCACTTAACTAATATGTGTTTCTTTTTATAGGGCAAGAATATTGTAGAAGAGAAGCCCCACAACTGTACACCAGATTTCCCAAAAAATGAGACTGCAAAATTATTGCAAAGAATAAAGGAGAAAATAACAGAGCCAAACTTTCCCGCAGTGCCAACTATCTACAACAAAGCAATGGCAGAGATGAATAATTCCGACGTGAGTAATATTGTGCAACTTCCTCTATTTAATAACATCAAATCATCATTATATAGGCATAGAAATAAGACAGCAGAATTGTCAAAAATATCCTGTTGTGAAGCTGAAGAGGTGGAAATCCCAGCTAGATACCAAGAATTTTTGATGGCCGACTACAGACATGAAGGAGTACGTATCATTATATTCTGCTCCAAAAAATCCAGAGAATTAATTAGAAAGGTCACGGACTTCTTCAGCGATGGTACTTTTAAAAGTTGCCCAACATGTTTCAAACAATTGTACGTAATTCATGGAGATTTGGGGAGCGATAGAGAAGCCACTAACATCGTGCCGTTGTTGTACTGTCTTATGAATAAAATGACATGTAAAGCCTACGTCACTCTATTCGATTTAATAAAATCGCAGATTTCTGAGTGGGAACCATTGAAATTTAAGACAGACTTTGAAAATGCTGCGATCAAAGCTATAAAAAAATCTTTCCCAAATACAGAAATTTCCGGCTGTTATTATCATTATAATAAAAGTATTTGGAAGAAAGCAAAAGAACTTGCACTGACACAAAGATACGAAAAAATTAAGAGACGAGAAATAGAACTTAGCGCAGTATTACCTTTATTGCCTCGTAATGAGTTATTAAATGGCTGGAAATATATAACGCGTCATGATACTGAAGACCCTCAATTACTGAAATTCAGGTCCTATATGAAAAAACAGTGGATAAAGTCTGATTCGCTAGAAATTTTGTCAGTGTATGGCCAACGCCACCGAACCAACAATTTTTTGGAAGGTTGGCACAACAAGCTAAACAAAGCTATGGGAAAAAAGAATCCAAATATTATGCATTTTTTGAATATCATTGAAGAAGACGCTTCGTTAGTCAACGTTAAAAAAACTCAAATACAAAACAAAATATTTAAAAAGAGGGATCAAAAATCTATGTCCAATGACGACTTCATTCAAGACGCTCAATTAGCGTTATTGGATGATCAAATTACAGTAGGCCACTTTTTGGAAATGGTGCGTACCTAATTTAAACTTTTCTTGAATTAATATGATTACATAAGCTTACAACTGTGATTTGAATCATTATTACTATTTTTTGTTACTAATGGGTACATTATTCTAATTTTAATAATATTGTGATTAAAACTGTAATCTTAGTTGGTAATTTAAAAAAACAATTTTTTTTTAAATAATCTTGTTTAAGTTTTCGTTAGTGTCGTTAGTTAAAAAAATATAAGTAAGCGATTGGTTTTCATGACACGTAGTCATGAAAACCAATCGCTTAGTTACATTTCATTTTTGTATAAAAACTAGTCGATTATTGTAAATTATACTCTGATTAAAACTGTGATTGTGGCAATAGAACATTACTTAAAATTAAAAGATTATTTTTCTGTAGCATAAGTTTTTGCTGATTATTCCATGTTGTGAAAATATTCATCACTTGTGAAAAAACTGTGACTATAACCAATAAAGAAACAGAAATGTATAAATATTGTTAAAATAATGTAATGATTTTACACCCATCTTAAACTGTTGTAAGAGTACTGTTATACTAATAAAGAAATAGAGAATTTAAAATTATATTTATACAACATAAATTGTTTTTATAAATATAGAAAAGTTCCAATATTATTTGCCATTATTAAAGTTAATTTTTATTGCTAATGATATCCAGTGGTTTTATTAAAATTTCTATTGATAATGTCCAGTACGTAATATGAGAACGCGGTGGAGAATCGACCACCTTACAATCATCATGAAGGGGGCAGATGACACTAAATAAGTGTCATCTGCCACGGGGTGGTAAACGCCACTACTTAGTGCCAGCCACCACCCCGGTGGCAAGGGCAGATGGGAATAAAGGCTATGTTCGCCTTTTTTGTGTTTTCTTCGATATTTTCGTCAATTATGTTATTTTTCACTTTGTAGTGTTTTTTTGGAAGTCGGTTGAGTTTTTTAAATTTATTTATTGGAACGAAGTTTCTTGACATGGCTTGCGGTAGGAGTTGACTGGTAGAAATCGTCACGTAGGCGGAGGTATGGTATAATAATAGGTAAGGCAATAGCGTCAGAGACAGAAAGAAAGTCGCATGGAGCCAGCACGGTTAGCATGACCACAATACAAAAGGGTTTTGTCAACGGAAGAATAGACAAACTGAAAGATAAACAATCGCAATCTGACATTTTGTCTATTCTTCCGTCGACAAAATCCGTAGAAAACCTGTTTCTATGGTTGTCATGCTACGCGTGGTGGAGAGACTACGCGACGTGGTGCTCCATGCGACTTTCTGTCTCTGTCTCTTTCTATTATATACGAGTGTGTGTGTGCGTGCGAGATAAGTAGGTATCGCGTAAGGAACTTCGTTCCTGGATGTCCACTCCCTAAGCCGAATCCGTAGTTTCGGCCTAAGATTCGGGCGCTTCGTTCTACGTTCGTGAAAGAAATGGACAGGAAACGTCCGTAATTTCGCCCGAAACTACGGAGGGAGTAGAGCAGACTCCCTGACGGGGGTCGCCCGACCGTACATTTTTTTTGGCTCATTCATTTGCGCCATAAGCACGGTGAGCTCATAAGAAACACTTTGTTAGCACAGAAATGCAGTTTTAATGCATTGGAAGTACTAGGCGATCATGACAATCGAAGAGATTATACAGACGTAGTGCTCTAGAATTCTGAATACTGAACCGTATGCTAATTGCCCTTTCCTACTCGTACGGGGGGGATAGCTTGTTTCAGTTTGCTACCTTCTTGCTTCCACGTAGACGTTAGTGCATTGTACTACGGACGATGATGCGCAGTAAAAGTATTTCAGTCTCTCTTTGGCACATAAGGCAGGTCGTTTTAGTGATTTTAAATGCAGTTTGTGCCCATAACCTGAAGAGCGCTGAACTCGCAGCTGGAAAATGAATGTGATAAGCACACAGAATCGCAAAATCTTATAGTTTTATGTTTCTTTAAATACATATTCTAGCTGAACAGTGATATAAGGTTTTAATTAATTATGGGAAAATATATTTTTAGTTTCTCATGTGAAATTCGGTTAGAGTGTTCTAACTAAACTGTCCAATCATTCGATATTGTTCATTTAATGCACATATAATTATATCCTTTATTTCAGATAGATACCTACGAGCTAATAAAAAAGAAAACAATAAGTATTATGAGCACAAATTCGCTGACGTTAAAAATTACTTAGGTAGGTAGGTCAAAATGAAACAACGAACAATAAACCGTACTGTTCTCAAATAGGTATTGATAATATAACAAGCTTCCTCCGACATCATTAATAAGATAGTCTGAACAGTCAAACTGCAAACCTGCAGAATATAAATTGCGGAAGCGTATATAAGTTGTAGCGTAGTTTGTTATGATATATGCACACTATCCGTTTAGACAAAGGTATTGGAGCGATGACGCGTCGTCAAAACATGTATTGCCGGCGTGTGGGCGCGGCATGTTGGTTACATTTCGGTCTCTTGTATATTTTCTTAGAGCCGCGTATGGCACACCGAGAAAACAAAGGGATCCAACTGATGGCTGCATCCTGACCGACGTGCAACCCTTTTGTTTTGAAGTTCAACTGACCTTTGTAATGGCATGATCTAGTTTGTTTTATTATATATTTTGTTGTTGTTTTATTTTATTTAGACAAAATCGTTTTATGATGTAGGTTGTCGACACTATCGGGTCATTGTAAGATACTCTGAAATGAATATCAGAAGCGAATAGTTTTAAATAAATTCATCTAGATTACAGGCCTTAAATGTTAATTGAAGGATGAATTTAATCATGTAAGTAGGTACCATAAGCTTAATAATTGTATAGATTTTTATAAAAGATTTATTAGGTAGGGTTTGTAAAATATCTCGATCTGTTTGTTATACTTACATTACGTAGGTAGTACTAGAAGTAAGTAAGTAGGGCAACTAACTCCATATTTCTGACTGACCGATTCCTTAACGATTCAAAAGTGCCTGTAAATGGTTTAATTGAAATAAATGCTTTGAGTTTGAATTTGAAGTACCTACTTAAAATACATTTATTTATTTACCGCGGCGGCTATCCTGATGGTCAAAGGTTTTTAGTTAAATAAAATAATATTTTATGACTGTTCCTGCCATGCTATTCTGTAAACATCTCACCGTGAAAACTTGGGTGAAGTGAGCTGTCAATAGTGTCAATCCCTGTGGAATGACAGCTCACTCCACGCTCACTTCACCTAAGTTTTCACGGTGAGATGGTTACAGGTTACAGAATAGCACTGCAGCAGTGCTATTCTGTAACCATCTCACCGTGAAAACTTAGGTGAAGTGAGCGTGGAGTGAGCTGTCATTCCACAGGGATTGACACTATTGACAGCTCACTTCACCCAAGTTTTCACGGTGAGATGTTTACAGAATCGCATGGCTGATCTAGAACTAGAGACGAGCTTGCATATAATAGGTACCGCATAGGTATATACCTACAAACTAAACTACACCTAACTAGGTGCATACGAAACCGGCCTCACGTCACTGTTGACAGCGCTATGAATAGGTGATTTGTCTATTGAATGGGTTCAAAAGATCAATGCAATATGTCATGTATCGCACTTACTCGTAATATGGCTAAAACGCATTTATTTTTAGGGTTCTGTAACTCAAAAGGAAGAAACGAAACCCTTACAGGATCATTTCGTTGTCCGTCAGCCGTCGGGCTGTCTGTCTGTCTGTCTGTCAAATTCAAGACTCTTTTTCTCAGGAACGCGTGGAGGTATCAAGTCGAAATTAATATCAAATACGTAGGTCTACGGTCCTTTGGGAGTTCTAAAATCAAGCTTGAAAGTCGCAATAAAAAATTACGTCAATTTTTTAAGCGACATAATAATATTTTGATCTGAAATAATAAAAAAATATATTGTAAGCTAACGGTTTTTATTTTGACCCCTTGTGATAAAATTCACACTCATTTTGAGAAGTGTTCGTTTTGAGATGTGCTCATTTTGTGAACTGCTATTTTGAGAAGTGCACATTTTGCGAAGTGCACATTTTGCGTCAAGTGCACATTTTGCGAAGTGCACGTTCTGCGTCAAATCCACTAGAATCATGAAATTTGGCAAGAAGCAAGGTATCACAGTTCAAGAAAGGAAAAAGTCCGAAAATAATATGTAGATTTATCACTTTTATTTTTTTGCGGTTTCTTACATTTATTTGCCTTTGGAGAATTGACCGTGATGTAGGTATATCGATGTATGGTACCTACATAAAAATGTTTCAACTACAAAGTTGAAGTTTATTCTTGGGATAAATTCATGCCAACTAAGGAACCCTTCATTGTGTATGGTCCGACACGCACTTGGCCGGTTTTTTATTTATAATCTTATTTCAAACCTCAGAATGATAATACTCAGTTTTGAGACAAGTATGTAGGTACTAGAAATACCATTGTATTTATGGTATTTACAACTGTTTCGAATAATTTATTTGAACGCTGTATTATCGAAGCCTTCAGTTTTTGCTCTTCCTAAAACGTTTGCTTTTTCTGTTTTCGCACCCGATGTTCTGTCGACCTTATCTTCCTACCAGACGTGTTGTAAAACGTGATTTTTTTATGTGTCAGAATCAGATACCAATTAGTAAGTTTTTTAACCTTAACAGCGCACATGTGGCGGTAACGCCAGCCGTGATTTACATTTGTTTACATCCGCTGTCCGAGGGTTAAACGTTACCTATGCGATGCTGTAAGGGTTGACTCCTAAATGTGTGTGTAAAAATTAAAAAAAAAAACATCGGCTGTACGAAATAAGCCGCCGAAAAAATCTGACATCGATAAAAAAAATATATGCAGAGCCAAACTCGCTGAAAAGCGTTTTTATATGGTAAATATAATGATCTGAATTTGTTCCAATGAAATACTGAATAAATATTTTATTATTTTATTATTATTATTATTTTATCTCCCAAGAGATGTTCATATTTATAAATTTTAGTCGATTTTCGTGTCCGCGTTGTTCTTCTAAACCACGCAGCAGATTATGATGAGGTTTTAACCATCGTTTACAGAATTTATTCCGGAAGGTTTATGTGTATACTAAGTTAGTATTAAAGTTACATATAACTAAGAAATCTCGATGTTTTGTCAAGTCGTAAAAACCGTGCCAAGCAGGAGCGGGTCGCTAGTTAATGATAAGATATACTCTTACACACCCGACGCACGAATCATAAGACTTAACAACAAGATCAGCTAACTCCTCATATTCCTATATCTAATAAACTTGATATAAAATAATGACAGTAACGTGAACTAATGTGAGTAGGTAGGTACATCGTGTTCTTGTGCCGGCATGAACAAAAAGCGTTCGGTAGATTTAAATTCTCCCTAACGCCTTTTAAGTTGCCGTCAGCCGATGCTGTTGTTTACGTTCACGACCCGTTAATGGATCCAGTTCCATGCAAATGTAGGCGTATTGATAGAAGTACGTCTAATCTTACTCTGGGCCCATTACACCCACGCGGAGATTTTTAAACTTATAGGTAGATTATTAGTTGCAACTTGTGTTAACATGGATTTTTGCAAGATAATTTTGGATTGGTCTATCACGTTGAAACTTTGTAAACTCATTCGTACTAATTACAATTAAATCATTTAAGTATTTGGTGGCGAATTTGTAGAACTTTGACGGTCCTTCTGGGTAGTCAAAAGCCTAAAATTCTGATAACGTGTGTCATGTTACCCAGTAACTGGGTTGTAGTGGTCAAATAGGCAGTCGTTCCATGAAAATACTGGTATTCAGCTGTACCC
Source organism: Agrochola circellaris (assembly GCA_914767755.1). Classification (NCBI taxonomy): domain Eukaryota; kingdom Metazoa; phylum Arthropoda; class Insecta; order Lepidoptera; family Noctuidae; genus Agrochola; species Agrochola circellaris. The sequence continues at coordinate 17,602,649 of OU611840.1, read as the reverse complement.
GGTTAGACTGGAATCCGACCCCGTTGGGAAAAGGCTAGGCAGGTTATGATGAACTGATGCTGCAGCCAGAATCGTCTCAGCATGAATGGAATATCTAACGGTTACTGGTGTGACGTATCGTTTTGAAACCTGGTAAACAATTTGTCAAGTGCTCAGCACTTTGGGTGAATGGATTACTTAACTGCAAGAGTTTTTATTACTTGACTGACGTAATATGTTAATACGTAATATGGTTTCTGTTCCAGAACGTTTTGAGGTGTTAAGATAATTTGGCTTTAAATACCTAAAATAGAAGTAGGTAGGTATATAATATTGGGTATCCTACCTATCTACGATAGGTAGGATACCCAATATTATGTGGAGTTCGTCTGTGTTTGTAGTAAGCATTTTGTTCGAAATTCTGTTCCAATAAAGCCAGTCAAAACAAGTAGGTAATCAAAAGTATTTGCAGGTGTTTAATAAATCGCTTTTAGATGCATTCGCTTTCGAAAGAAAAATAAACGAATGTCTCGATCTACGTTACGATCAAATTGTTACAAAGCAATTTTTTTACACATCTACGTAGACCTGCAGTGCTATTCTGTAACCATCTCACCGTGAAAACTTAGGTGAAGTGAGCGTGGAGTGAGCAGTCATTCCACAGGGATTGACACTATTGACAGCTCACTTCACCCAAGTTTTCACGGTGAGGTGTTTACAGAATAGCATGGCTGCAGTGTTATTCTGGTCTATAGGAACTGGTTTGCAGATAAAATCTTAGGTATTTATAAGTACTACTCGCGGACTTGGCAGACGTTCTCCTGCCCGAACAGCGCCATCTACCGGGTCCACTTGTGAATCTTAACCATCCAGGGACTCAATCAAATACACATAAAAATTTCATCCAAATCGGTCCAGCCGTTTACGAGGAGTTCAGTGTCATAATTACAGAAGAATGATTGTTATAGAAAGCTATTAAAAGAATATGTGGTTTTTTCAGTGCTTTGCAGATTTTCTAATACAAGAAACATCATCATTAGTACTTAATATTGTTTAGTTTGAGTAGGTACAATAATTTCTATACTTAAAGTTAACATGCAGATGTTTAAAACTTTAATTAGGTAATTTAGTAAACCTATAAATTAAGTAAACTTGAGGTAATAATTATTGGTATCCAGCGTTTATGACATGAATAAAAACAATAACTGTAATTAGTCCGGTCAAATTAGACCAAAAAATAGGAGTGAAGGTACGAAAATTCGCACCCACCTCAAAGTTGGTAGGATTGTTCAAAACAGCATCATAAATAACATCTAAAAAGTCCTCATCGATCCGATTCCTGGAAAAAGATTTACTCGGTGTCACTGTCACTGTCAATGGTCACAAAAACGGGTTTTTCGCGATTTTCAGCGAAAAAGTGAGTGACCTAATTGTAATTTAGACTTAAAAGACCTCGGCCGAACAGCAGTCATGATACCATGGCTAATATTTGTGCATATTAATTTTAAATACTTAATCTAAAGGACAATGCAACTTTTCCTTTGACCGCTGGCCCAAAAAAATTAAACCTGTTGTGCATAACTGAAGCCTATGCCAAACGTTAGTACTAATCATCCATGACAAGTTTTACTATGGGGACAAATAAATCTATCCCAGTAAAAAAAATATACAGGGTAACAAACGTTTTGAAAAAGTATCGATGTTTATATCACTTACTTATAGTTCTTTTAAACATTTAAAATATCACCAATTGTAAACATATGGACAATAGAACATCTAAATAGGATGTAGGATAGGGTATTCAGAATTGACAAACTACTATACAAACCTTATTACTTATTATGTAGCTTTATAAACATAAAAAATACCGTAAAAATGACTCCTCATTTTGTTAGCAGAAATTACCACTATTTGTTTTAACTTAGCCAAAACTTATTTTTGTCACTTAATCTAAGTGGCATATTCGGTAATTTAGTTTTTAAACATTAGTGCATAAAAGTTTTATAACATTCGTGTTCATGGTTGTTATTATCCATACAAAACGCTGATTTCATAGGTGGGGACCTATTATTTATTTAGGTTTAAAGATATTTATTTCCCATAAGAACTATATAACAGTTCATTTATAATGAGATTAAGTCATTAAAAAATCGTCACTTTTTTAAAACATTTCTTACCCTGCATATTTTTTTTACTAGGATATTTATTTGGCCCCATAGTAAAAGTTGTCATGGATGATTAGTACTAACGTTTGGCATAGGTTTCAATTATGCACATTGGGTTTCATATTTTTGGGCCAATCGGTTGCATTGTCCTTTGATCTTTTAATTTTCGCTCCAAAAAATGTGTCAGCGACACTGGGATTTCATTGGTAGAATTATCTAACACTGTGGATTGAATCTTCGCGAATGATTGCTGCAGCAGCTTCTAGGAGTTTGAGTCGTTCTTCATTTTTCTTCTTTTTTTTTTACCAAGCTTGATGCTTGATGTTTTGAACAATCCTACCAACTTTGAGCTGGGTGCGAATTTTTGTACCCTTGGATGTCTAAATTGACCGGACTAAATGTACCTAGGTACCTATGCAACTTAACGGAGCCAAAAAAGACAGATAAGATGTTTAGGGGAATGTAGTACCTACCTATGTCATTCGATACCTACCTATTCTCTAAAACGACAAATGCTCTAGTAAGCGCAACGCGAGAGCTCGCGAAGTTTAGTTCGCGATAACGCGACAATGTAGCCCCAGCATTAGAAATTGTATTATTCGAGTCGCGTAGCGCTGTCACGTCGCGTAGCGCCGTCGTGTCGCGCTTGTCTGCACAAGGCTTTAAAAAGCCGGCATCATGACGCGAATACTTAGACAGAGCGCTGTGAACAATACAGTGAAGCATGCCAAAACTACACCGCCGCTCTGTACATACACGCACACATTTACAACCTTTTACAATGACACTACAATCAAACTACACCACACAACGTGCACACATGTTTACGAAACCGGCTTCACTTCACTGCTGACAGCGCTCTGTTTTGGTTTTTTATTTGGTCTGAGCCGGATTTAATAGGTAGGTATACTACCTATTAAATCCGAGTTTGAACGCGCATATCTGTGGTAGTACCAGTCGGATTTGTAAAAATGGTAGCCCAATTCTTGAAGAAGGCTAGTTAAGGCAAGAAGGCTATTTAACATCGCGGTATGTCCCTTAGGAGCCGAGCAAAAAAGTCAGACGCTTAGTGAAAACGAAGTAACAGCGCGGGCGGGAAATGTGACACTGACACGTCGCGGTGGGTCGAGGACTCGAGGGCCGAGGAAGTTTTATAAAAATGTGGCTGTTATTTTAGAACTTATTTGTATATCATACACGACTTCCACGCGAACGAATATTAAAATAATACACTTTTATACTTGCCTACCTACTTATTTTTAATATATTCAGCTACCTATTCTAGTCTAGTCGATACAAAACATCGATATTCCTGTGTTTTCTTTGGAATAATGCCGAGACACGAACATAACGGCGCGGCAGCGGAAAAACAAATTCATTTGCAATAGGTAGGTTTGTATTTTATTGTACATGTACTTACTGGTTTTTTTTAAATACTTATTCCGTAGCTAGCTACTTTTTAATTTAGTTTCAAGACAGGAGCATGATTGAAGACTGCGTAAGTTTTGGTAGGTAAGGATGTAATATTTTTGTAAAGTATCTACTTAACGTTAGAAGAGGTTTTATACCATGTGTAATATTGTAAATATTCGGTGTCCTGCCATGCTATTCTGTAAACATCTCACCGTGAAAACTTAGGTGAAGTGAGCGTGGACTGAGCTGTCAATAGTGTCAATCCCTGTGGAATGACAGCTCACTCCACGCACGAGATGGTTACAGAATAGCACTGCTGAACTACACTGCTGAACATTACTCTCCCTTACCAGCTTTGTACCTCTCATTTCCTACGAATACCTACCATTAGATGAATACTTAAACAACATTCATTGCGTTATTTATCCCGTGGGAATATCGGAATAAAGTATCATAATTATGTCCTAAGTCCCAACCTAGGTCATGGTCTGGTTTACCCATGTGCCAAATTTCATTCAAATCCGTTTAGTCGTTGTAGCGTGAAAGCGTGACAAACAAATAAACAAACTCACTTACACATTTATAATAATATTATGATATACAACCTTAGTTTTTTTTACACTAAACCTCTTAAGGGGTCATTGTACTCATTATTATGAACAACTTTCACTATGGGAACAACGCTGAAATCGCGAAAAAAAAATCTGCTGTTCCCTACATTTCGATGAGATAGACGAACATAAATGTAGAGAACAGCTGAATTTTTTTTCGCTATTTCAGCGTTGGTCAGGGTAAACAAAAAACTAAGGTTGTATATATTTAAAATATATATACAGGGTGACTTGTTATTTGACGTATTCCTTCCCAGGACGTGGGCAGTATGACCCATTTGCAACAATTAAGCACCCCATAAAGCCTTGATGAAAATTCGTGGGATTCGAGAAAACCCAATTTTTATGTATGTTTGACCCAGAATTCGTCACTAAATATCACTTTTCTACAAACTCTCAAATTGAATGGCCTTCATTGATATTCTTATTCTTCATTAAAAATTGGGTTTTCTCGAATACCATGAGTTTTCGCCTAGGCTTTATGGGGTGCTTAATTGTTGCAAATGGGTCACATTACCACGTCTTGGAAGGAATACGTCAAATCACAAATCACCCTGTATACTAAGTGTTGCTCGCGATTTCGTCTGCGATCCAGGTTCAAAAGTCGTCTCTCCTTCTCCAGGTCATGGTCTACTCATGTGCCAAATTTCGCAGAAGCGTAACAAACAAATTAACAAACATACAAACTCAATTTCGCATTTATAATAATATTAGTTAGGATTACGATTATATAGTTAGGATAAAAAATATAGGGAACAATTTTACTGTAGTAAGTATACGGACCTCACGTTAAGGCAGTTGCTTGAAGGCTCATTTGTCCCTTTTTACCGACCGATGAATATCATATCGTCACTAACCCGCATGTGGGGAGTTCCCGCATGCTGTATATCGACCGAGTTATCGACTTATGAAAATGAGTCATTACTGGTTATTTTAAAGTCTCATGTAATATCCCGAGCAACCTATTGCCACAAGGTACAAATCCTGACAACACCAGGACAGAGGAATTCTTGATAGAAAATGATAACTTACTTATACCAAGTTAATGAATGTTGTAATTACTTATATAATTACTAATTCTAGGTACATAGTTTATCTATTTATGTATCATCATTGGCTAAAAGTTTGAAGAAGTATTCTACTTCCATTTCTCCATCTTCAGGCAAATCTGTGCAATGCACAGCATTGTGCACTACTGATTTCCCATAGAGGGCTCTTATGGTATCTGGGTATAATTGGCGGCATAAATCCTGTAATTACAAAAAATCTTGTTATGAAATAGGTATATTATTAAGTATGTAGGTACCTAGTATACCTACTATAGATTTAAACTGTAGTTTTATTATAACACCTTTAAATACTAATTATAACTGGTTTATGTGATGAATGTGTTGATTGAAAAATCTGCCATAAGTAACGGTGCTCTTACACGCGCGCCACAAAATTTTGGAATTGCCGTAAATTGAGCAATTTACAGCAATTCCATTAATGTATAGAAATTGCCAAGATTTGCGCAACTTAGTGGCTCGTGTAAGAGCCCCGTAAGTAGTGAAAGGTATGAATAAAAAAACGAGCGAGCCTTACAGTAGTCGCATATGATGTGTGACATCTGACACGCCACCTCGGTAATATGCAACATTAAAGGGCGGGGCCTCGTCAACGTCGTTTCTGACGGTCAACTCTAGCACCGCGCGCGCTCATTGGTCAAATCAAATAGTTCGCGCTTCCCCGGCTTCCTGTTACACACTTCCGTCCCTTTTCACGAAATCACTCCCACAGATTGCAGTAGTTAGATGTTACACATCAATAATAACGACTCGAATTTACCGGATCTCGAGGACCGCACAATTTTCTGAATTCACAAACCACGTTCACACTAGGATCCTTACATTTAACTTCCAATGCTGTACATTTTCCCTCAGCCAAATGTATACACATTGCCTGAAATATAACGATTTATTTATTGATAGTATTCGTTCGAAACCTTTACGTCACGCTTTACTACAGGGTTATGTAAAAGAAAGATCAGCACACTTATTCTGTAAAACACTTTCAATCACAATGTGAATGATTTTTTGAAGGATATTGCTAATCCATTGCTTCTTAAGTTCGAAAAATGTATCTGCTCAACCACGTAAATAAAGCAATGAATGTTGTTGAACTATCAAAATCAACGCCATTGCTACTGTTAGTGTGTTACGCAATTACACCGCAGGACGGAGGGCCATTGTGTTTTACCATAGCGGTTTCATAAATGATTTGATACTTCGCGCCCCTCGTCGCAACACTCGCAAGAGTCGCAACCGGGCTAGACTCTCACTGTGCGCCAAGACAACATTTTTGCCCCACGCAAAGTTCCGGACGCAAACGGCGCGGGCGGCGGTTTCCAACCAACCGCGCTAGGTTCTCGTTGTGAACTCAACTCAGTAGAAGAAACTCGTAACAAAGAAATATTAACCTCGTAACTAGGCAAAACTCCACGATAAACTTCATAGAACTCTTTAGTGTCAGACACTTTCAAGGAAAACATAGCCATAGCAGATACGTAGAACTTTTCTGAAGTGGCAATGTGTTCGATAATGGAGCCTACGTTGCCGTCTATAAACACATGCGGTTTGATCAGACAACAAGTGCAGTTCTGGAATGTTGCTCTGAATGGTATTCGTGGCTTGCCATTTTCGGACCCAAAAAATGCTTCCAACGTCTGTAATAGAGAAGAAAAGAAATTTGTTGAAGACTGGCAGTACTTGAGGGTTAAGGCTTAACTGCCGCACTCAGAGACATCACTTGAAATAATCATAAGCCACCCAGAACCCTCGGCCGTCTCCACATCGTGCAGTCGCTCAGATGCCACTAATAGATTTACTATCATACCTACCTTTAGAGACGAATGTCGCTTGCAACATTGAATGTTAGTAGCGACGCAGTCTCGGAGAAGTTTAATGGACAAGTAGATCATTGGAATGCTGTCAGTCTAAAATACGTCAGATTGTGGAGAAATTTCAATTGTTTTGACATTCAAGTTAAATTAACGTTAATAATTGTTAAGTGGACGTGGTTAAGTAGAAAGGATCCAACCCACACTATGGGCGAAAATGAGTTATGTATACCAAAAACACTCTTTGTACCTAGTTAAAACTTTAATATCACAAAAACAATTCCAACGCATCATGTCATTATGACCAAACGTTACCAACCCGTATGTGTGGCAGGTCACATAACACGATCTGATCTTAAAACTTCAATATCTCAATACTAACTCTGTGTGGGTTGATCCTTTCCGTTTAACTACGTCCAAGTGTAAAGTGAAGAAGCCAATTATTAGCGCCGTAGTTACTCGGATGAGTACGGTAATAGGTCTTAAGTGCGTCGTCTCTCACTCAATACCCGTGTGGTTTTCTTTAAAACTTGGTATTAGGCAAACTCAAACTCAAACTCAAAGCATTTATTTCAAATAAACCAATTACAGGCACTTTTGAATTGTCAAGGGGTCGGTCAGTCAGAAAGATGAAGCTAGTTGCCCATTCCAAAGCGTAGTAGGTACCTATGGAGAAGAACGGGCAAGAAACTCCACGAACACTCTTTTAAATCAAAATATTCTTACAAAATAATGGTTACATACATCATTCATGTTTAAATTATACATGTGAGAACAATGTAGAAAGACGTGCACGTTAAAAGCGTCCGCAATGAAAAGATAATAAACAAATTCAAAAATTAAAATACATTAAAATAAGCCATGGAAGCTAAGAGATGACCAGTCCCTACTGACGGCGCCCGTTCACGAACATGACGCATGGATCAGCACCATTCAGCTCAACCATTTTGTAGGGAACTTAATGATCCAACACACACGCCACCACCAGCGAGACATTTGAGTGAGCATGACATACTCTCAGCCGCCAGGGCTCATTCAAGTCAATGAAAGACTTACCCAGTAAATGGTCACAGTGCAAAGGTACGTATTACTTACATGTATAGCTTCTCTCCTCGTGTTTACACCATGCGCGATGTTTCTGAGCGTAGTTTTTCCGAATAATTTCCGGAGGGTACCAGGAGCCGCCTTGGCTGGGTCTGTTGCACCCAAAGCGCGCTTCCATTCTTTAACTGCGTCAGGAGCTACCAGTTCCAGGCCGATAACTTCACCACTAGTTACGTAGTCGATTATAATACTGCACAAATGAGTAGGTACGTTTTATTCTCATGAACATATTATCATATAAAATGTAGGTAATAAGTTTACGTTCCCGTGCGGTACTTTTAGCGATACATCTGCCGAAAATTTGGCGTGGGTATATTTTCTATGAAAATTATGCGATGTAATTTCAGCCTCAGCGCCATAGGTAACTAAAATGCATGGTTGGCGTAACCACGCTGAACTTTCCGTATCGTAAATTCAGCGTAGTTCTTTCCAACTAGCATACAGAAGCCGCAGGCAAAAACTAGTTAGTTTTTATGGAAGTTATTATGGTTACTATGGTTACGAACCGTGATGTAACCGCTTGCTTTAAAATCTTATGTATGTAACAAACGTTATTACGCGTGGCAACATGTAACAGGGATGCACTTACGGCAGCTCGCTGCTTCCGCCCAAATGACTGTAAAGATCCAATGCAAAATTTTTCTTAATTTTTCCGTTTTTCATGCGAACGATGCGGAACCCCTTCTTTATAATAAATGTTATTATTTTGCCGTGTTTACTTGGTGAAACAGGTTTAATCAAAGCAAAAGTACTGAAAACAAGTGGAATTTTAATAGGTAGTTTTAGTAGGATCTTCCTTAAGATCTCATAACAAGTGTTGGCACATCAACAAGTACGCCGCAGTAGCGGCAGTAGGTAAAGCCTGCTATAAAGAACTGGTTGGAGATGGCATGGCGCTCTCAACTGCCCATTGCCATAGATGTTCTCCTGACTTGGCTACGGATCGATCCTGTGCCAGATAGGCATGGCAACTGCCTAGATGATACGTTCATAGGCGCTTATAGCCGCCAGTACATATAGTTATAAGTACAGGCGGGTGCCCAGCTCGGATAGCGCAGCGTTCTGCGGAAAATTAGGTACGTACGTTGACGCCAAAGAGGCGGTGGTAATTTGAAAGGATGAAAGAAAACTGAGGAACCCTTCGCTTAACACTGAGCCCATTAAATAATCCAAATTTTAATGTTACCTTTCACTATGATTGAACAAAGTCCTCATGGTGACTGGAGCGCAGTCTCTTATAAGAAGTAATTTTGAAAATATATTGATAATATTGCCGATTTGTAGCATTTCTGGTTTAATGTATGGCACCTGTACTCGTCTAAGTACGGTTTTGCCTTTTGCTTTATTTATTACTTGACATGAATTATCGAATGGAAAAAAGTAAAGCACCAATTCCACAATAACGTCTTCGTATTCTTCATACAGGTCGCACAAAAACGTGTATTTATCAAAATAATCATATACCTGAAACAATGTACACAGGTAGGTACAGTACAGTAAGGCATTTGATCGATCTAAAAAAGAAGACTACTGCTGCGACTGGAACTCCTCGACTAGTAGAACTAGGTGTGCCGAGTTTGGGCTCGTTTTGTTAGTTATGATGAGCATTTACCTCCGGATTTGATGGATTGACCTGAAGGTGTGCTTCGGTGACTGCACCTTCAGGTCACTCCATCAAGTCCGGAGGTAAGGTCTCATCAAAACTCAGGTCCACTTGCGACAGCGGCCCAGCGCGGACTGAATGTTTCTTTCGAAATGTTTATGCAATAAATCAAAACAGACCAAAAATAAAATAACCCTTAAGTAATCGATTAAGATTCTTCCGTAATAGCAAAATATGTGAAAAAGTTAGTTTCGGTTTTTATTACTTTTTCCGACTTTTTGTGACATTAAGAAACTTTTTTTTTTCTAAGTTTTAGAATTGAATATGTCTGCCTACTAATAGTATTTTTAGAAATCTTAAAATATTTTGTTAATAGTACAAAAAATGTAGGTACCTAAACTCAACCCGGTATCGTTAATTTTGTGGAACATGGCAACGGAAGATCCTTTTTACAATATAAAAAACATTAATTTTGAAAAAAATTGGCCCCATCATTTGAAGATGAAGAACCAACCTATAAGTGGTAGTTATTCGTTATATTTGATTCGGTTTATTTTTGTCACAAAATGTACCGAAAAACAGTATAATTTTGTCAGATTTGCAAACGCGCCCTTAACATTTCTTTTCAAATAAGGGTCCTGAGGCCGTTGTATTTTTTCCGTTATTTTAACTTTTCTTTCATAACTTCGGTTAACAGGTGTCCTCTTGTTTGCTCACATTCTAAATTCTACTATATTTCTAAACGCAAAGGCTTGTTATTGGGTTTCCTTTGGTTAGCTAAAGCCCTGTACACTATTAGCAACGAGATCAAATTAGCAGAAAATAAAATAAAAAAAGTTCGGAAAGTTATAAATAGTGAAACTAATAGAAAAAAATACGCATCACCGATTACGCTTTGGAGACTTCACGAGGTGCCATAAGCTCTAACTTAGTAGTACTTAGCTCGAGAATTTTTACCTACATTTCTTTACTAATTTATCATCTAAAACACTGAAGCTTTAAATTCCTCACCCGATGTCTCAATTGATTTATTAACATCATATCGTTTAGAGAATTTATTCCGGAAGATTTATTATGTATACTACGTTAATATTAAAATTACATAAAACTAAGAAATTTCGATGTTTTGTCAAGCCATAAAAACAGGAGTGGGTCGCTAGTTATTAGTATTAGTTGTTGGTATACATTTTTGTACGAGTATCTCGCTCGACACTGATCGGCCGGTTTTGAGTTTAAAGATTTGTGCAGACTAGCACGACGCGACGGCGCGACGCGACTCCGGTTATTGTTATACCGTCAAGTTTTCTTAGAAATTGTATTGTTCGCATCGCGTCGCGCCATCGCGTCGCGCTGGTCTGTACGAGCCTTTATTTGTTATTTTTTTTTAGCTGTAAGTATTTCCATGCTGTTATAAATAACTAAAGTACCTAAATGAATGGTAACATAACATAAGACAACATCACGCCCGGGAATACGGGAAGGGATAGGCAGAGGTAGCTGGTGGGTTAACTGGCGAAATGTGGGTGTACTAATAGGTAGGTACCTATAGTACATGTTTAAGTCCTATGTAATAAAGGGCGAGCCTATTGCCATCTACCAGTCACAAATCCAGGCTGCGGGCTGCTACTGAGAAATTCCGAGTGGGTAAACTCAATAAACTTTGCCCGACCCGGAAATCGAACCCAGGACCTCATACTCAGCAGTAGCGGTAGCAACCACTAGACCAGGCTTATTTTTATTGGAATTATGTTACTTCCTGCGGATTTAAGGCATTTCCTGAAGAAACTGGTCGGTGGGTCATCTGGGGCGGAATGACGGTAGGTACCATTCCATACCCGACCGCAGGAAGCAACTGCAGGCGACGTCCTGGATTAAGCTTCGTGCAGACCAGCGCGACGCGACAGCGCGACGCGACACCGGCTATTGTTATACCTATACCGTCAAGTTTTCTTAGAAATTGTATTGTTCGAGTCGCGTCACGGCGTCGCGTCGCGCTGGTCTGCACAAAGCTTAAAGCTGGGAACAAATTACCTATCGGACGCGTCCGTAAGCCGCGGCTGAGAGTCGCGGATTAATTGTATCTGGATAGTACATTTAGCACTACACTGTGCAAACTATCGGTCGTAAGTCTTGGACGTGGACGTCTGTTGGTCGCGACTGTCAGCCGCGGCTTACCGACGCGACCAATAATTAGTTCCCAGCTTTACCTTGGCTATCTATGCTTGTTTCTGATTTCCAAAAATATGTAAATAAATCAAACATTATTACCATTTCTTATAGGTATATAATATATGGAGCTCAACACAAAAACTGTAAACAGAATCTACTAAACTTATATGTAGGTATCTAAATATTTCTTAGTACAAACTTAGGTATATCGAAATTAAAATATATTTCCCTGTTGACACTGACAGTAAAACAATTTAAAAAACGTCTCTCTCTGGCCTCAGTGACCTCTATGACCTAGCTGCGCCCAGTAAGAAGGTTTTCATTTACAGTGAAATATCCAACCTTCCTTTTAGTTTACCCGAAACTATAAACGTCTTATTCCAAAACATGATCAAAATTTTGTATTGGGATTATTACTAGGTTTAAACCATGACTAAATAAAAGGTTATTATATAATGAAGTTTATCACTAGTTCATGAACTATCTGTGGTACTAAAGTTAGTCCGGGGGGACCCCTAGTTTATCTAGGTGCCCAGAATCTCTAAAGGGGTCACTGTTCTCATTATTTGAAAATGTTTTACTATTAAAAAAAACAGCTGTCCCATACATTTTGAGTTCACATAAATGATTTATTAAATCAACAAGCTTGTGTAATATTTTACACTGCTAACTATTCTACAAGGATCTTTTTGAGAGACGTTGACCGGGGCACTGTTGGTTGTTGAATTGTACCTAATAAGGAAGATGGCGGCGTTAGTTCCGCACCAACGGATCCTTGTACAGCTATATATGATTTATAAAGCTTCGTATTCACTAGGAGACAAATATCCTGCAACACGTGTCGCTATAGATGTCGGGCGACATTTGTTCTTCCAAATGATTTCTTGTGTATTGAGGTAGGGTTCTTCTTTTTAACATTTCCTTTCTACGTCAAATATACCAACATATACTAGTAAACAAACCAAGCTGCCAAGGCCAACATTGGCCGAGTTCAAAAAGAATTTCCCATTATCTACTAAAATAATATTATGTTAATCCTCGTACTCATAGTGTTCCTCTTAACTGAGGGTCGCTATATTCGTAGGTAATTCCATTGTGGCGGCATCTACATCGCCACATGCGAACTACGCATCAAAGACCCTGACGTCACACAACATCCTGACGTCACTCAAATCCTGCATCGCGCAATTAGTTTACCGCGCGGTGGACATTTATACAAGCTCCCGACTTCCGAACCTCTGGGCAGTTGCCCGCCAGACATGACACCCGTCTAGTCGGAGGATCCTCCCTTTTCTATGGTGGATGAGTGAACTTTACACCCTGTTCCTCATACCCCTAAACCACCATACACTTTTTCGGATGTATTTATGTACAGTTCTTATGAACACATCCTTCCTAGATCGACCCATAAGCAACCGGCACCTTTAGCAAGCAAGCTACGCAGCCATGACCAGCAAGACCGAGACAGGTACTAAAAACAAGTTCCCACACTTGAATAGTGGCTTTGCTATCGCGCAGTAAGGTAAGAACATTGCGTAACCAATTTCCTACTAAGACATTCAACAGGGATCCCGTCATCTCGACACTTACGAACAACCCGTCACGCATGTTCCTAAAACTTTGTAGGTACCTATCATAAAACATGATGGAAATGTTGCAGCTTCGAGAGTCTGTTTCTCATTCCACGTACGTCTGCTCGGAGCGTTCACAGAGGCGCCTTCGTCGCGCGAATTTGTCTGCTCGAAGCTTCCCGTTGATGACAGACAGTGCGCACATGGCCTGCGCGTCATAAAATGTAATTTACAACCATGTTTCATGCGCACACGGCTTTAGTTCGAATTTCGAACTGCTTTCATGTAGGTATTGTTGGATTACGTTGCATTCTTATAGCTCATTTGGTGTTTGGTGTAATCGTAGTTTTGTTTATTTTTTATTTGTTTTGTGAATTCCTTTATTTTGAGCATTAATTACATACCATCGGGACAACGGTAAGCATTATTTGTATAAAAATAAATAAGTAGGTACATCAACATACATCAATAAGACATTAGTTTATGAAACTATTAATTTTTAATAGGATGAAAATATAAACAATGAAAAACTACGTAGATACTACAAACTATAAAAAAGAATAATAAAATAATATCCTATCGTAGTACCTAGTGTAGTGAGTAGTAAACAAATATAAAACAACTTATAACACAATTTAAAAAAAAAATACAATGTATAATATCGTAACTTTAGGCGAAAGTGTCAGGGTAGCCCGCGGAATTCAAATTTACTTACGTTTTTTGCTATTTTCAGGTCTGTATCAGGTTGTATGTTGATCTAAATATGATTCGCGGCGGATTTCGCGGCGGTATCAAATATTTATTCATAGAAATTTTTATTTATAGGTACCTACCGATTTTGATGCGCTTTTCACCATCATTTACAGAAATTATTCCGAAAGGTTTATGTGAATAAAACATTAATATTTTTTTTTATTAGTTATAGCACTGAAATCTCGATGTTTTGACATGTCGCCATTGCACTCGTGCGAAGCAGGGGTCGGGTCGCTAGTTTAATATATTTTCTACTGTCACTGCTCTATTCGATAAAATCTCGTGTATGGTATACGGGAAAAGAATCATCCTGAACGTAGCCTTAAAGGTTGAAGTCGTAGTGTATTGTCTATGGTCAAAGACTAGATCGATTATATTAGTTCAAAGAGGGTAGATATATTCCATAGATAATACTTAAATACGGAATACATTCCTTGTATTAGATACATTAGATATACTCTGACCATATTGGTAGAAAAAATATACCTAATTTAAATTATAATTATATAATAAGCAATTTACCTAGGCTTGTATTATTCTTAAGAAATCTTTAACTAGAAAATCTGCTTCTATTTTTTGTGCTGAACTCAAACTGACGCCCTCGCTTGAAATTCAAAAAATGGTAAGATATTTCGCTTGATTTACTTATTTAGAAAACATCAACAGTTGAAAAGGAAAGCCTGTCCCTATCTACTCGAGAATAAAGTTAAGAAGCTATTTATTTAAACTGAACAGAGGTTTGTCTTAGGTATATTTTGAAATCGAGATCACATCAGACTTGAATTGAAATGGGCAACTTTAGAAGATCGTATAGGCTTACGTCTCTAGGTAGGCCTAGGTATAAACTTACCTGAGGCTCGATTATGGTTCCGTTGCCCACACAGATCAGTAGACGCGCTTATTTAATCACTACCACTACATATTATAAAACTAAATGCCATCGCCGCGTCTGTCTGTCTGAACGCGATCAACTCCAAAACTGCCGAACAGATTTTCATACGGTATTCACTAATAGACGGAGTGATTCATGAGGAGGAAATCTATTCTTTACTTTTTCATATGTTTGCAGTATTGAAAATAAAATACATTACAAATACTTCAAGTATAATCAACATCTTTAAATCTAATCCACATGCTGCTGGACACAGCAGGCTGATACGACAATACGACAGAAAAAAACCGGTCAAGTGCGTGTCAGACCACGAACAATGAAGGGTTCCGTAGTTGGGATGAATTTATCCCAAGAACAAACTTAACATTGTAAGTAGTTGAAAAACATGTTCTCCCATACGGAATGGCTGGGAGATCATGTTTATCAAACTGCAAATTTAAGTTTGTTGATTATTACTCGTTAACCTGTACAGCCTACTTAGCTCTGATAGTTTTCCTTTTAATTTCGTTATGTATACTATTGCTGTGAATTTTTTCACAAATTCAAGTACAACCACTTGACTCTAACAAATATTTGCAATTAAAAAGTTTAATATTTCGCAAACGGATCCCTCAATCCAAAAATGGTTTTTACTAACTCGCAATATTTTTCTCGCGACATTTCTAACGATACCACACACCATGGGGTATATGAGAAAAAAAAGACATCCCCACTTTATATGTAGGGGAGGTACCCTAAAAAAATATATTTTTCTTGAATTTATTTTACCACTTTTTCGGCATGATTAATATGGATACATATGCCAAATTACAGCTTTCTAGTACTAACCGTCTCTGAGCTAAGCCGCGGACAGACAGACGGACGGACAGACAGACAGACAGACGGACATGGCGAAACTATAAGGGTTCCTTGTTTACTACGGAACCCTAAAATTGAGCGACCCTTACAGTAGTCCCATAAATGATGTGACATCTGACATCTTGGCTGACACTGCTGACAGTACCAACCTCTCGGAAAATATTGGTACCGTCTGACAGCCAACTTTAGCACCGCGCACACTCATTGGTCAAATCAAATAGCACGCTCTTCCCCGGCTCCTTACAAGTTGGGCGAGGATACAGGCAAATCAAACGGCTAATACACGCAAAAATGCCCAGTATACGTTGGCCGAGCGCGCTCGGTCAACGGTCTCGCCCAAAGTGAACTGGGGGCTTTACAGACTTCCGTCCCTTCTCAAGAAATCACACCCACAGATAGCAGGACAGCGAGAGGCAAGTTGTACATTTTTTTAATCTGTAATCAAAAAATGTATGCATATTATGCTCTGATACCCGTGCGAAGCCGGTGTGGGTTGGATGGTAGCCTACAAAATATAAAAATCATATTCATTAAACATTTATCTACCTTGTTTCAGGTATACGATTACTTTGATAAATACACGTTTTTGTGCGATATGTATGACCAAGACGCCGACGTCATTGTGGAATTAGTGCTTCACTTTTTTCCATTCGATAATTCATGTCAAGTAATAAATACAAAAAAAGGCAAAAATCTACTTAGACGAGTACAGGTGCCATACCTTAAACCAGAAATGCTACAAATTGGCAATGTTATCAATTTATTTTCAAAACTACTCCTTATAAGAGACTGCGCTCCAGCCACCATGAGGACTTTGTTTAGTCATAGTGAAAGGTAACATTAATATTTGGATTATTTAATGGGCCACGACTTACGAGTTGAAGGTCGTAGGTTCGAACTCTGACAGGCGCGTTAATTTGTGTAAATTATTTCATCACCACTGCTCTCAAAACGGTGAAGGAAAACATCGTGAGGAAACCGGCATGTCCGAGAACCAAAAACTTCGAAGACATGTGACATTCACCAACCCGCACTGGGCCCGCGTGGTCGATTACGGCCCACACACAGAGAGGAGGCCTGTGGCCGTGTGGGAGCATGATAGGGTTACGAATAAGCGATCAAAACTCCAGTTTCTTGTTTTCAGTACTTTTGCTATGATTAAACCTGTTTCACCAAGTAAACACGGAAAAATAATAACATTTATTATGAAAAGGGGGTTCCGCATCGTTCAAATGAAAACTGGAAAAATTGAGAAAGAATTTGCAATGGATCTTTACAGTCATTTGGGCGGAAGCAACGTCCTGCCGTAAGTGAATCTCCATTAGGTGTTACTACACGTAATTACGTTTGTTACATAAGATTTTAAAGCAAAGGTTAAATAACGGGTCGTAACCATTATAACCATAATAACTTCACGCCACCGACATACCATAAATGAAGGAAATTATGCCCGACAACTTCTATAGCACTTATTAGTTGTCCATGTTTCCGAGTCTCACATAAATATTTCGATCCCCGATTTCAAAGCCTCTAAAATAAAATAAAATACATTAAAAATACTTGCAAGTATTAAGTTTTAATATAACCTACATGCTGGGCGCAACAGGTGATTTACTTTGTTCTGTTTCGAAGAATAGTTACCATTCACCATCTTGCTTTGCGCCATTTTTTTTATCACTCGTTTTTGGTAATATGAATAAAAATGAAAAGCGCCGTTCAAGTAAATTGCAGCGGCCGCGATTGCCTCTCTCCACGTCTATCTGACTTGCCAACGCAGCACAAAATGAAACACGCCAACGTGTGAACACCGTCATTAAAATTCGTCGAGCGCGCTCGGCCAATGGGCTCGCCCTTCGTGTACTGGGCTAGCTTTGCACTCACGCCACGTAATTGTGCATTTATAGTGTGCGGCTAACAGTTGGGCGCAGTTGGCGGTTTTTCGCGACGAGTTTACAGCTTTCACTGTCTATCTAGAAATATTTATTTATATATTTTGCTAAATTTATGTTGCTTAATTTTCATAGAAAACATAAGCACGCGGAATTTCCGCCGCGAAATTTTTGTAAGGTAAGTATGTCGTGTGTGTGTGTATTTCTATGGTAAGAAATATAAATACGGCACCGGAACGTAAAGGAACATATTACATTTTAATAATATTAGGTACTAGCACCCTGCCCCTGCTTCGCACGGTTACTACAACTTGACAAAACATGAAGATTTCTTTATCGTAGATCATATCTGGGAAAATTCGTTTTCTCTATTTTCACCCGAGCAGAGCTCGATCGACCAGGTGTAGGTATATATAGATATACTTACAGGGTGTCAGGGACATCGACGCGAAGCCGGTTACCATGGATTCAGTACATGATTCTGAGCTGCTTTGAAATTTTTCATCGGTTATTTTTAAAAAAACTGCTGTTCCATACAATTTGACCGCGTAAGTATTGCACTTTTCTATGAAACAGCAGATTTTTTTACTAATAACCGACGAAAAATGTATGCAAAAGCCCATGAGAATAAAACGAACTTCTTTGTGCAGTATTATAATCGACTACGTAACTAGTGGTGAAGTTATCGGCCTGGAACTGGTAGCCCCTCACGCAGTTAAAGAATGGAAGCGTGTTTTGGGTGCAACAGACCCAGCCGACGCGGCTCCTGGCACCCTTCGGAAAATATACGGAGAAGATATGCTCAGAAACATTGCGCATGGTGTAAACACGAGGAGAGAAGCTATCCATGTAGGTAATAGGCACCTAGCCCTTATATGGCACATAGACTTTAAGAAACAGACTGTCACACAAGTACCTGCGTATAAATAGCAGCACCAAAATTGCGTAACACACATTCAAGCACAATCTGAGTGATTTTGAAGGATATTGCTAATTCATTGGTTCATGTGTTCGAAAAAAATCTGCTCAACAACGTAAATAACGCAATGAATGTTGTTGAACTGTCAAAATTAAAGTGTGTTACGCAATTATCACGCAGGACTACATTATAAAGAACGAACAGTGTGTAGCTCCTTAAGCTTAACGGTTGCGTACTGTAGGTAAGGGCCCGAACACACGTGTGCGCGACGTCGAGCTGTGGAAATGGCCGACGCGACTTCGCGTCGTTGCCGTCACGACGTCATAAAAATTAACAATGTAAAGGCTCGTGCAAACCAGCGCGACGCGACGGTACGACGCGACTCGAACAATACAATTTCTAAGAAAACTTCACGGTATAACAATAACCGGTGTCGCGTCGCGCTAGTCTGCAAGTAGTAACTAAAAAGTTGACCAGCAACGAGCAGCGCGTGCGCGTCGACGACGAGCTCTTACTCGATGGTGCTGTGAATAGTCAGCGGTTAAGACAGTACTGCTGTTTTATGAAACGTCACTTAAAATTAATTCAAATTTTAACAAAATTGAAATGTTGTTTGTTGTTGTATTTTTGACTGACAGCGTTCCAATTATACTTGTCAATGGGGATAAAACTGCCACTTGCTAACTTCAGATGTCGTTACTATCACTAGTCCAAGAATTAGATAGCTACCTGTCTCTATCCACACATTTTTTTGCAAACAAGCGACTTCTTTTACGCATAATTAATTAATATGCCCTGTAACTGTGCAGCTGTTGATTGCTAAATTACGGGGATTCATGTATTTGTACAAAGATGTTAAAAGACGAAAACTGTGGCAATGCGATATTTCGTCGAGACTATGTGCCAAGCTATGTGCTTGTGCTATGTGCTATGTGTGAAACCTGAAGATTTTTTTCGGAGAAATTCATATAAGCAGGTGATGCTCCCAAGAGAACTAAGTCTGTTTTCATTACCTACATACAGGCACTTGTGGTGTGATATTAAGTAACTGATAGTAAAGATGTGTGAGTGTTTATGTTATCATAGAAGGGCAGAGCTAGAATTAACATCTTTTTTTCGGTCTGGAAGATCATTCTCGAGTTGGTTTTCAACTCCGATCAGTACCCTAATTGCGTAATACAGGATCAATCAAAATCTGAATCGGTTTGAAACAGATTGCTAATCTATTGCTTCATAAGTTCGAAAACAAAATCAGAACAACAACGTAAATAACACAATGAATTTTGTTGAATTGTCAAAATGAAACCGATTAGTCTTAATCGCTTACGAAAATATGTTACGTAATTAGATAGCAGGGGCCTTACTATGACGTGTTAAAACCATCACTTTTGCGTTGTGAAATAAGGATAGTGCTATTCGTCCTCTATAGCTGCATCTCTCTCTGACACTGGAACGATGATTGCTTTAACAAGTCATAGGGTACAGCCCCTGGTTATTCCTGTCGTACGCCTACGCCAGTCTTCAAAGTAACCTATAAATTATTAAACGTTCATAATCTATTGACCTTTCCATTAAATCTGCGTTTTTACCGGTGGTAGACGCTTCCCTTTTTCTTAACTGGTATTTTATCTGCTACAGTCCAGGGCCTTATACCGCACAACTTTACAAGTAATTTGCAAGTTACAATTTATAATTTTGTAAATATTACAAGTGCATTTACCTTGTATATCACAAAACACTAAGCCAATATGTAAATTGTAGTGACAAGTCTTCAATTTAACCTCATGCTTTGTGTTGTGATACGGTTTTTAAAATTCGAAAGAATTGTTAATTGTAAATTACAATTACATTGTGTACCTATTTGTAATTTTTGTGTTAAGCAATTTTTTCTACAATTTAACAATTTTGTAGAATTGTAGACTTGTAAAGTTTTGTAGTCTAACTCGCATACATTTTATCTAGTTTTCGTTTAATTTGTGATCGAAACAACAGTGAAAACATACACAACAATGGCGGGTTGTAGAAGGACAACAGTGCTGCCACCTATGGCGAGGTTTCAGTTCGTAATCCCATTAGAGGGCTACAATTTTTTTGGCGCCTGAATGACATTGGGGCGTTGTTGGTAAAAAAATGATATAGGTATTGAGATTGTATTGAAAAAACAAGATGGCAGCGTTAATTCTGATTCTGGCCACGCGCCAAATGTTTCCGTAGTTAATGATTATTTTCAAGTGACGTTTCTGAGTGCGGCAGTTAGGCCTTAACTCTCAAGTACCTACCATTTTCCAAATACTTTACAGTCATTGGAAGAATTTTTTGGAGACGAAAATGGGAAGCCACGAATACCTTTCAGAGCAACATTCCAGAACTGCACTTGTTGTCTGATCAAACCGCATGTGTTTATAGACGGTAATTTAGGCTCCATTATCGAACATATTGCCACTTCAGACAAGTTCTACGTATCTGCCATGGCTATGTTCTCCATGAAAATATCTAACTCTAAAGAGTTCTATGAAGTTTATAGTGGAGTTTTGCCTACTTACGAGGTTACTATTTCTTTTCTTTATTACGAGTATCTTCTACTCTAAAGCTGGGTTCATAATGAGAGCCTATCGCGATTGGTTGGAAGCCGCGAGAGCCTATCGCGATTGGTTGGAAGCCGCTCGCTGCGCCGTAATGTCCATAATGTTTATCGCGCTCGTGGACAATAATAAATAAAAATCTTTTATTTCGCACCCATAACTAGTCCATTTGGTTAGTATACACACGACTTAGAAACTAGTGTTAGTACTTACATCTACCAGAAAAACAAAACAACTATTAATTAACACGCCACAGTCGCATGTAGGCGTATCCAATGTCCCAGTATGGGGCTGTCCCACCTATCAGCTATAGTTAGCTGATAGGTGACTAATACAGCCCTTATTCTCGTGGGGCTAACAACTAGACTGAGTCCACAGTGCGAGCCGCGCCTGCAGTGCTATTCTGTAACCATCTCACCGTGAAAACTTAGGTCAAGTGAGCGTGGAGTGAGCTGTCATTCCACAGGGATTGACACTATTGACAGCTCACTTCAACCAAGTTTTCACGGTGAGATGTTTACAGAATAGCATGGCAGGTTGCGGCTCTTGACAGTGTTGCGACGACGGGCGCGGAGTATCAATCACATAAAGCCGCTATGGTAAAACACAATTTCCTCCGTCCTTTCCATCTTTCTTTTTCCATCGATTACGAACCCTGCAGTATAGTGTGATTAAAAAGTTTCGATCGAATACAATCAATAAACCGCTATATTTCAGGCAATGTGTTTACATATGGCTGAAGGAAAATGTATAGCATTGGAAGTTAAATGTAAAGATCCCAGTGTGAACGTTGTTTGTGAATTCAGAAAATTGTGCGGTCCTCGAGATCCGGTAAACTTGACTCATTATTGTTTTACTAGCTTTTGCCCGCTGCTACGCTAGCTGTGGCGCTAGGTGTGTATTTATTTCATAAGCAGAATTTTCTAATTACAGGATGTATGCCGCCAATTATACCCAGATACCATAAGAGCCCTCTATGGGAAAACAATAGTGCAAAATGCTGTGCATTGCACAGATTTGCCTGAAGATGGAGAAATGGAAGTTGAATACTTCTTCAAATTTTTAGCATCGGATGGATAAATATATCCTTTTGCATTCCGAATTACGCTGTAATCGATTTGAGCGTGCTTACACACATTCCGAATTAGCAAGAGCGCGATAACGATGTCCCGTGAATCCTCATAGATGTCGTCATGACATGCGCCATCTTGCGATAACGCCGGCCATGCCCTAAATTAATATCACCGTGAGCGCTGTTAAAAATGACAGATACTTATGCTGTTTTGTTTTGGAGTCGCATCATTTCTTAAAACTAACGTTGCATTATCGAAATTGTGCTTCTGGCTACCGTCGCCACCTAACCAAAGAAGAAGAAGAAATTTGTGGTGTTTACACAAAGATATATGTTAGAAGTTTTGAGGTTGAGCGAGCACTGTGAGCGCGTTCACGAGCGGCCCTATTGTTGATAGCTCTCAGCTGTCATAATCGTGATATCTAAATCGGAACGCTAATTACTGATGTGAGCGCTGTGACCGATTATGGCATTGTTCGGAATGCGGCCTTAGTAATTTAATCATATAATAATATTAGTACGTAATTATACTTTATTTTTACTAATTGGTGTTTTTCTCGTCGTTTTTATTGCGTCATTGGCCTAGTGGTCGCAAGCGCTACTGCTGAGTATAAGGTCCAGGGTTCTATTCCCAGGTCGGGTAAAGTGTTATAGGATTGTCCCTTTAGGAATTTTCAGTAGCAGCACGGAGTCTGGATTTGTGCCCAGTTCCGCCCCCTATTACATGGAACTTGAACATAAGAGCGGCTTGAGCGGCTTTGGATGTGCGTTGTTCATCAATTAAAAAACAGATATAAAAAATCCGTGAAGAAAGTTATGGGTGTTGGTGGTATACTATACATCTCTCTCTAATCTATTGCTTTCTTATTTTTTCATGGCAGATGGCTTAAATTCACTGATAGACAGCATAAGGCCCGGACTCCACCAAAGCGGAGACGAGACGAGAGGAGAGATCCACCAGTAGAATTTCGTTATGCACACATCTCGTCTCTACTCAACTTCAGTGGATACTTACCAGAGAGCGGAGATTTATCATATCAATCCAAGCAGATATGTGAGCTATGCCTCGCAAGCTAGTTAGCGTGACGGCGCACAGCTGAGACGAGAAGAGATGTGAGCGGGGTGCAGTGAGCGGCACCGCTCTAGCCAGCACACATCTCAGCTCCTGTCTAGCCAGTACGCAACTTCGCTGGATACATCCTAGCTGAAAAACGTCTCATCTCCGCACATATCCGCTATGGAGGAGTCCGGGCCTAAACCGCTGGATCGAGAAGCCTGTTTGCACAAGAGTCGAGTGCGTTATTTAAAGGTATCCTAGACTAGAGCATTTACGGTGGATTCGGTGGATATTACAAAAGCGTTTCTAGTTCAAAAAAAATGTGTACGTGCAATCTCTGGAGCCTGGTATATGGATAGTTGTAAACCCTTGTTTAAAAAGTACAATATTCTGCCATTAGCGTGTATGTACATTAGAGAATTATGCCTATTTGTACAAAAACATCCTGAATATTTCACTAAATACAAAGATGTAACTAAACGAAATGTAGCTCCTAGAAATAAAAAGAAATTTAAACATGAGCTCTGTTTACCGCAATGCAGGCTCGAATTGTTTAAGAGGAACTCGTACATAAATGCTGTAAAGGTTTATAACAAATTACCGGACGCTTTTAAAGATTTACCTTTGACAATGTTTAAAAAAAAGTTAACACAATGGTTAAGAGAAAAATGCTTTTACAATCTTAGTGAATACATGTCAGATCGCGGAGAAGGGAACTAAGATAAATGATATTGGTAACTAGAGTAATTGGAATGGTAATATACCGTATAATAATTTATTAATGTTCAAATTTTAATATATTACCACTGTGACATTATACTATTTATGACATTATCAATTACAATTTATAATGACATTTATATTGATTATCTGACATTTTTATTAAACTGAGATCTGCTGAATAATATAGATTATAGGTATAATTTGACATCTATTAATTAATTTGTTCCTTATAGACTTATTGTGCATGAGACATTGTTTGTTATCTGTTGTTACTGTCTATAATTTTATTTTACTTTCTGTTTTTATTGGACCTTATAACTAAAGGAATGTAATTGTATAGGTTAAAATTAAAGATTTGCACACCATAAGTAATGGTAGAATGTAAAGGGGCCATTATAGTTTTAAGATCATACATTTGTATACCTACATTCTGGCAAATAAATGAATTTGAATTTGAATTTGAATTTGAATTTACTTGTAACTTCATTTACTCGGAAATCCTTACGATTGACAGTAATTTGGGATTTTACAGTAATATACATAATTATAACATAACATTCATTGTTTTATTAAACAAACTTTTTAATTGATATAGCCGTATGTTATACGTAGTCCCTTAGTCACTTTCTCTGTAAAGAATGATATTTGCTTAGCAAGTAACGGATACATGAAAATAAATGACTGGTAGAGATTTACACGTCGTGATGGCCCTCTGGTTCCTCGGATGGCCTCGCTGCGTCAGGGTCAGGATGACTGGACCAAGAGCGATTTTTCTCATGCACGAGGTTGTGGGTAAAATAAAATGCAAGTGACAATGTGACCTTTTTTGTGTAGCTCTGCGGCAGAGCATGACACCAATTCATAGGTATTTACTTTCTGAGTTTATCTTGGACATTACTGACATCGGTGAGGGAAATACATCGTGGGGAAACCTGGACTTTTATACCAACAATATTATAATATAGAAGTGTGAAATCGCCAATTCGCCTTGAGCATGCGTGGTGATCAATGCTTATTGTCTTCTCTGTATGAGAAGAGGCCTTTGCATGCTATGGTACAATAATAGGTTTTTAGAGGCATGAGAAACAGTGTGTAAAGTTCTTCACTCATCCTCACTCATCTCATAGAAAAGGGAGGATCCTCCGACTAGATCGTTGTCGTGTCTGTCGGGCAACTGCCCAACGAGTGATGTCGGATAGTTTTATATAACTATGTCGTTCGCGCGGTAAACTCTAATTGCGCGATGCAGGATTTGTGTGACGTTAGGATTTTGTGTGACGGTCTTTGATGCGTAGTTCGCATGTGGCGATTTAGATGCCGCCACAGTCTGAAATCGCCAATCTGCCTTGAGCAATGAGCAAGCGTGTTGATTAATGCGCATGCCATACCTTTGCCCTGCAGTGGGACACTAATGCCCGTTTCAGCGACAACTAAGTGACACCTAAAAGTTTAGTGGCACTGTTGGATTTTCAACTCTCAGCGCTGAGGCTAGCGTTGAAAATCCAGAAATGCACTTTTATTTAGGGATTCATTTAAGTGTCACTTAGTGTTGTTGAAAACGGACATAATACGCTGGTATTATTTTTATTAATTTCGATTTACATACTCTGGCTCGTGGCGGACTAGTAACTTGTAGCCTAACGGGCCCCCCCAGTCTCTCTGCGATGGCCTCTAAGGCTCCGGCCAGTCGGTGGAGGGCCGCGGTGGCATGCCGCTTGGCTTCGGTCTTCATTCGCTCCACATTGAGCAGAGCTTCCGTAGCCTCAAGGATTCCAGGATCTTAATAAAAAACATAATTATATTATTTTATACATCATAGAAGTAAAGCGGGGTATATTACATGTTCTATATTCTGTGTTATAAGGTTTAGTTTCCGCACTTAGTCAGTCAGGTGGACCATTGTGCGGGGTGTTATTTCAACCAGCCCACCTCCCTCCAGAAGTTAATTAAATCTCCTGGTCTGTTCCGGGGTATACACATTATGAAACTAGTGCCGTGAAACAATAGCTTGACTGTTCTGTTTCGGGCTATAGCTAACTAACACCCCGTTTTTGAAAAACTGATAAAAAGGGGAAGACCTCAATGGGTATGAACAAATTCGTCCGCATCGCTGTCAATGGGAAATGTGCCCAAAAAGCTGGCAGCATTGCCACGTTGGATTGCAAAGCAGATTCTTTGGGTTAAAAATAGGTCAGCCCTCTGCTCACGTAAAGAGTCGACCAACCGCTTCGTGATGTCCCGAATCGTTAGATAGCACATGAAATCCAAATTTTATTACGTTTTTTGCAATTTGCAGTATCAGGGGACCTACTCCCTAAGCAAAATCCGTAGTTTCGGCCGTCGTTACGGGCCCTTCGTTCTCCGTCTCACTTGCAGGCATACCGTAAGTGAGAAGGAGAGCGAAGCGCCCGTAACGACGGCCGAAACTACGGTTTTCGCTTAGGGAGTAGGACCCCAGGTTGTATGTAGATAGATCAATATATGATTTGCGACCGTAACAAATATGTATTTACAGCACAATTACAACTCTCTGTTACGATCGCGACTTATATTTGAATTAAAATACAACCTAATACTGAGATGCAAATTGCGACTAGCCTGGCAGTTTCGCCTTAACGAACTACATATACCTACAACAAGTACCCACCGCCGTCTTGCTCGGAGATGGCTCCGCGGCGTAGTCGCCGTGGCGACCCCTCGGCGGTCTCTTTTTTGATTTGTTCACTGCGCACCATACACTCTGGCTGCTGGCCTGTATGGACCATAGGGTCCCGCTGCTGGTCAATGTGGACCACACGCTCTGAGTGCTGGTCAATGTGAACCACACTCTCTGGCTGCTGGACAGTATGGACAACACGCGCCGGCCGCTGGTCATTATTGACCACACGCTCCAGCCATTGGTCAGTATGGATCACAGGCTTCAGCTGCTGGACATTATGGATCATAGGCTCCAGCTGATGGACATTATGGATCACAGGCTCCAGCTGCTGGACATTATGGATCATAGGCTCCAGCTGCTGGATATTATGGACCACAGGCTCCAGCTGCAGGTCGGTGTGGACCACAAGTTCTAGTCGTTGGTCAGGGTGGACCACAGAGTCAGCAACCTGGTGACACATGTTGCCCACTGGGTCAGCAGCTAGATGTCCAGTGCGCTCCTCAGGATAATACAACTCGACGTCAGAAGAATCTGATCTGAAACACATTAATTTTATTACTTACATCCCTATATTTCAAACAGTGATTTTTAAAAAGATATCTTTTACCCTGTAGTGAAATTAGTATCATCTTGCAGTAAAACTTCCGCTGTGCTCGACGATGGCTGATGTTCAGTTTCAAGGCGCTGCAGCTGTTAACATAATTGTAGTGCATAAGTAACGGAAACCAACAAAAAACAAAAGCTATGGAATGTTTATAACACTCGACCAAAAATATTTAAGATAAGCGCCAATGTACCATGTCTTTCACCACTTATTCCTCACCTTTGAAAATTTCATGCAAATTCCTTTTGGGAACGCCAAAAAATTTTCAAGAAATTGTCATAAATAGTCACCAAGGTTAAAAAATTGTCGCATTATGACTCCCGAAGTTTAGCTATGAGATGGTGGGGATTGTGAGGTGAATATCTCCACACAATCCTCACCTTAGTGTAAGCATACGGCTGGGAGTGTCGATTTGGTTTCAAACCCAAAAAAAAAAAAAAAAAAATCATAACAGTATTACAGTAAGTACAGCCGACGTATTCTGTAAATAAAAAACTCACCGTGAAGACTTAGGTGGAGTGAGCTGTCAATAGTGTCAATCTCTAGCATTAGGTGGAATGACAGCTCACTCCACGCTCACTCACGAGTCGCTGGTCGATCACAAAATTATTAAATCGATTTTCATTAAGTTTTCAAAGGCGAGGATTGTGTGTGGTGGGGGACGCCATTTACAGAGTTTCCTGCCTGTGGACTACTGCCAATACTTGAATCAACATTATTCATAAAATGGTATAAGCACGTACAACTCTGTTTTTAGGCGAGGCAAAACTTGCATGCATAAATCGCGTTGCAATAACTACCTTGGTTAATGTTATCTATCAGAAGCCGCACTCAATGTGTGTAAACACGTGCGGTTTTTTAATGGCAATAATTGGACGTGTTTTATGGTATTCGAGAGTATTCGATGACTGCTCTTGAACATCCCAGAGGCTTAAGTTGCCATCAAACTTAAGTACCTGTAGATACTATTCTATTAAAAAGGTTTACTTACAGAAACTGGAGTGTTGCAAACTCTTGGCAATTTTTCCCCAAGGTCGGGCCCTAAAATTAAATATAGCCTGTTCTCCAAGTCCGACAGCTTTTTCTTGGCAGGACCTCCCCCTTTAAATCAATGATAGTATTAATATTTTAATACTAGGTACGGTCAGGGAGAGATAATCTTCAGTAATTTTTAAGCAAATTCCTTTCCCACATAGCGGGCTTTTCGAACTGTAATTTTTCGTGTATTCCCGTTCGTCCCACTGCCGCCGTCAAGTGGGACGATTTTCATTCAAAATGTTGGAAAAATAATAAGGTGCAAATAAAAATAAACCATTAGGTGCGTTTGATATTATTAATTCCTTGACTGTACCTGCCACCAATTCGGCCTTCATATCTTTTACTTTTTTTTTTAGTTTTCTTTTGTACGCATTGTAGTACTGGAAAAGAGAATAACATTTATTGAGCTAGCTATTTATTACCTACAGTAATTTTGGTTGAATATGATCGAATCCTTATAACCTTATAGACTAAAATCGAAAACAAAGGCACTTTTCACGTATGTTCGTGTGTGTCCTTAGTTCTTCTAAACAAATCAACACAATGGATTATCACCAAGGGCTGGGTTTTACTTTGGCCAGACGCTAAGCATTGCCATACAACGTGGCAATGCCGCCAGTTTATTGGGTACATTACCATTCGACCGCGATGTGGAGGAATTTTTCAACGCCATAGTTTAGTT
This sequence comes from Agrochola circellaris, assembly GCA_914767755.1. NCBI lineage: Eukaryota > Metazoa > Arthropoda > Insecta > Lepidoptera > Noctuidae > Agrochola > Agrochola circellaris. The sequence continues at coordinate 17,573,428 of OU611840.1, read as the reverse complement.
TGTTAATAAGTAGTTTTAGTTAAGTTAGGATATTATATTTTTATTTTATTAATTTATTAGGTATAAGTTGTTATTTATGTGAATTTTATTCATCGTAACTGTTGGCATCATCGCAAATAGCTGTCAAATATAGATGTCCCGTATAGATTAATTTGGCAATATTACTGTATGGAAATAAGAAATATGGCTAACTAGTGAACTAGAATATTAATAATGAATTGCAATTATAACACTTAATTTGATATTGTAACCGTTTTAGGTGTAGAAAAGGCATTTGAAAAAGAAAATATAAATATAAATTGCTTCCGTAAAATTTATTTAAGTACCTAACTTATGAGTCTTATGACTGCGTATTTGTTAGATGTAAGAAGAAATTACGATAAGCTAGCGACAAGAGAGTAAACATTTACAAATTTATCGTAAGTTAATTACGTAAGGGACTTACGTGGGGAAAACTTACAAGTGTAATGGCGGCCTTAGTGTAGGTAAACTAGTGACATGTGTAGGTAAACTAGTGACATGTGTAGGTAAACTAGTGACATGTGTAGGTAAACTAGTGACATGTGTAGGTAAATTAGTGACATATATAGGTAAACTAGTGACATATGTAGGTAAACTAGTGACATATGTAGGTAAATTAGTGACATATGTAGGTAAACTAGTGACATGTAATTTCTAAATAATAATTTGTACTTACCGATCTCCATTGGTCTGCTGTTTTTTGGATGCAGTCTGTCGAAACGTTATTGGCCAGATTGGCACATGCGGCCCAATGCCGTTTCAACAGACTGCGTCCTTCCTTGGTTCTACTAAAGCGGCTGTGCGCTAGCTGTGGGTTATCCTTCATGTAGTCGAGGATGGCCAATATTTGGTCCACGCGCACCATCTTTAGTTTGAAAAATAATACACGTATTATTATCTAAATTATTTTTACAATTACAAACCAATATTAAATATAAATCCATGGATTTAGATCAATGCATAAACCTAATAATATTTCAAACGAATACTAACACTTCTTGGATCTATATAGTTCATGTTGTATTCAACTCAACTTCAACTCTTCAATAATACTGACTTTCGGGAAGAGTATTTCAGTGTGAAGTGACTATGGAAGTGAGTAATAAATTTATGAAGCCGAAAACCAATTAGGGTAAAGTATCCAGTTATTAGACTTTGTAAACAAGATGAAAATAATTTTGTTCCGCTATATTTCAAATAATAAAAATTTATAATTTTGATAAATAGGTGCAGATGATATTCTGTTACCAGTAAAGTTTGATCGCAACTTTATGTAAATAAGCGGACATACCTCTTAATGATATGACCAATATCCATTTCTCCAACTACCTACCAACACTGATGTTCTTAAGATACGAGTACATCTTATGATACGAGTGCACTGATGGAGTATTATAATACTTACAATGTATTCTAGTTTCATTAGGTAGCTATTTAACCAGATTATAATAGACTAAGGTAAATTGGATAACGATAAAAACTTAAATTAAGGCCACAATAATTTATTTAAAACTACATAAACCGACCCCTGCGGGTGCCTATAGTACTTTAACGGTTAAACGTTAAAAATAAAAACGTATTAAATGTCAAAGCAGTTCTGCTTTGCTAAGAAGATAAAAGCTGATAAACCAACTATTACTTTAAAAAAAATATCCCAAGCAAGGCGGAGTATTTTTTTTAATGTTCAGTACATATCTGCAGGTATAGCAATAGTTGGACACTTTACCCTATTGACCACAGCTATTGACAGACAATACAGTCATGTCATCGTCGCCGGTTAAACTTTTTTTTAAATAAGCTTAATATGTCTCCGATAAACAGCCAGGATTTATACTCATTTTTATTTTATTTTTTAACAATAATGATTAAAAAAGGTTGGTACTACATTAATTTTATCAACGTGGCAGGTTTAGAGGATTTGTTAACAAATAGTCCAGGGCTAAACAATTTGAGACAAAAAAAATATTAGCATTATGTGGTTCGTCGGAAAATTTTGCATAAATTTTAAGTAAATGGAAAAAAATAAAGAGAACTCGGTGAAAGTTCCGAATACGGGGTGGGGGGTAGGGAAATAGTCGTTTTAGCGGTTGAATAATGCTTTTTACGATTTGCGGTTAAGCTACACCTCCTATCGGAAAAAGTTAAATGTAAAAGTTGTTGATAATCAAATATCTTCAACTTTTTCACGAAACTACTACAATTACGAAATTTAACGAAAAATTTCAAGGCCGGTGGTTTAGAATCATGTACTGAATCTATGGTAACAGGCTTCGCGTCGATGTCCCTGCCACCCTGTATGCAAAAGTTGAAGATATTTTAATTATCAACAACTTTTACAATTTTTTTCCAATAGGAGGTGTTGCTTAGCCGCAAATCGTAAAAAGCATTATTCACCCGCCAAAAAGACTATTTCTCTCCCCCTCTTCCGGAACTATCACCAAGTTCTCTTTATTATATTTCATTTACTTATAATTTATACAAAATATTCCGACCAACCACATACCTCTACTACTAAGAATTTTTCTCCAATTCGGGTTTTTTAAATCGGTTTGGCCCTGGAGAAAAAATAATGGGTATGTTTAAAAGTTTTTTATTTACATAGGTCGCTCACAATAGGCCTTTATTGTGAGCGACCACGTTTCAGTGCCATAAGTCATCACTGGCAACACGCACTGGCTTTCGTCTTGAGACACTGCAGTAAGAGGGACGAGAACTACGAAGGCGAGAAGATATTCCCGAACCCTGCCCAGCCGATTCGGATTCGACGATTGACCTCTTCCTCAAAGTTGGACCTACCTAGCTGGACAGTTTGTCCAGAACATGTAAACATACTCGTCCACAACTTCGAGCGTATCGTCTCCGATCTTCATGAGAGTGGGTGTTACATGGGCATTTGACATAACCTTTGTCCTGTCCATGTTCATTTTAAGACCCACTCTTTCGGAGGCGCTACTGAGGTCATCGAGCATTATACTGAGGTCCTCCATGATCTCAGCCATGATAAGTATGTCGTCGGCAAATCGAAGGTTAGTGATATACTCGCCATTGATGTTGATGCCTACCCCTTTCCAGTCCAGACCCTTGAAGACATCCCCCGGTGCAGCGGTGAACAGTTTCGGAGAGATAATGTCTCCCTGTCTCACATCTCGCTGCATAAGGATAGGTTTCAAGGTCTGGTCCTGGAGTCAGACTGACATAGTGGCGTTTTCGTACAGACAATTTAGCACCTCGATGTACCGATAGTCGATTTGGCACCGTTGACGAGACTGCAGTACAGCCCATGTTTCGATCGAATCGAAAGCTTTCCCGTAGTCCACAAACGCTAAGTAGAGAGGCAGTTTATACTCGTCGGTCTTCTGTATAACCTGCCGCAGTATGTATGTGGTCTACGGTGCTAAAGCCTAATAATTATTGGGGACACGCACAGGAAATACAAACAGTAAGTAATAATAAAAATAAAAAACAAAAAAAGGAGAATTTAAAAACAGAATAATAACGACCTGTGCGACGCCAAAAAGGCTCCTATCTCAGCATAATGCGGCGATATTTATAAAATAAATAAATACCGCAGCGCTGGTATTCTGTTAGGGCCCAAAATACATATATATATAGTATATATAGCATAAGTATATAAAGTATATAGAATGGATTTTTACAACATAACGTCACATCTATATATCCTGATGGGTTAGGCAGAAGTTTACCTATAGTACTCTCACATTTGTGCAAGTTAGTAGTTGTTTAAGTCCCATGTAAGAGTGGCGAACCAAATTTACTTTTTTACAAATTTAAAAGTATACACATACAGTATAAAACAAACGCAAGATTATCAAAAGCCGCACTATGCAGCAAATCAGATAACTTTTATTTGAGGAACATTTATTGCGGTTTTATCAACCAACTAGCTGCCCGCCTCGGCTTCGCTCGAGTAGCACTAAGTACTTATCTACGGCGCACCTACCTGCCTACCCTACCTACCCTACCCACCCTACCTACCCTACCTTTTCATTGTTTTTAAGATGTATTCTGCTATTCGGGGCGGAGACAAATCCAACGAATCAAAAACCATGAAAATTGGTCCAGCAGATCTCGAGTTATAAGTGTTGTAACAAACACGACTTTCTTTTATATACAGGGTGTTTAATTTTTTATTAAAAATGGGTAAAACAAGCATTTTACGCATTTTTAATAAAAAATTACACTGTAAAGTTAAGGAAGTGGTGAAACTAGAAGAAAACAAAAATTTTTTTTTTACATATCCAGGGGGCCAGAGCCAAATAAATTAGGGCTGAGTAAGTAGCAGATGACCCCACCTATCCACCATTTTCGTATGTTCAACGTTCTGCCAAACACCCTGTATATAGATAAAAGTTCCAGTTTCACATATTCCAGTTTGTTTGAAATGTTTCAGTTTGACATATTTTCTATACAAAAGCTGTAGCTTTTTTTATAGAAAATATGTCAAACTGTCATATTTATTCTTCAGACAAAAGTTATTTATATGGCTATACTTAACAAAATTGGACCTTAGTTAGGTACTGAAAGAATCAAATAAGGAATTCTTCGCAACACTAAGTATTGTTGTAACAATTTTCAATTTTTAGTTCATAAGCTGCTATTTTTCAACCTGGCAAATGCTCGGTGTTATCCAACGCGTTGCCAGTTCTGAAAATGCGATGAATGAGACTCAAGTAGTATAAAATATATCGATCGCTATGATGAGAACCGTACTCGAATCTGTGATTCGAATGCTCGTGCCAAAGCAAGTACGTTTGCGAAACAAAACACTGTCGTGATGAAGATTTCAATAGAAACTGGAACTTATCTATGGTACTATTTTTATTCAGTGCTATGCTCATCTGCTACCAAGCTCCGCGAAAAATGTTATACTTAATGTTAACCTATGCGATTTATTTTTCAGCTGGCGTGAATTGTTACGTTTAGGTATTTGTTAAGTTATTGTGAACTGAATACATGTTTATTTTTGCATTGAGTGTTTTATTTTTGTGTTTATCTCATTCTTATCTTCCACAAACCCGGTGGCATGAAGTATTTCTTCTGAAAACAATAGACAGTAGCACCTATTGAGACTGTGAGCGAGTGAGCTGAGCTGTTTTCCTTTCTTGTTTACCACTACAAAGACATTATAGGGATAGTTTTCTTATTTCGAGCATACAGGTTAGGTAAGTTAAAGATTTTAGAGTAGGTACGCCATTAGTGCCCACTGTATTTTGTGGTACTCTATTTGTGCCCACTATATTTTGACCTCTAGGGTGGCGTTGCTTTCAAAGGAAAATGTATCAAATTCGGTTACATTCATGTTTAGTTTCATAGTTCGCCACCAGTCAAGTTATATTGGGCACAGTGGACATCTTTGCGCATGCGCGAATAGCTAGAATGTTGCCACAAGAATAAAACCATATTACCAAAGGTTAACAAATCTGTGTAACGAAAAAAAAAATCGTTAGGAATACATACACAAATAGCTGTGTTTGGATTGAAATAGAGTAATGTCTACTATTTTAGTAATAATGTTGCCAGTAAAGAAAAAGTGCCGCAAAAGTTGATTTACAAGAAATCAACGTCTAAATTGTAATTTTAAAATGCGTGTTGCGCCTTTAGTAATCTACCCTATATTAAAATATTTATATTTATGAAGTAAGTATACTTAAAAACTCTGGTACTACTTATACTTAAATAGATCTGGTACTAGACTTATTTTGTGTTACCAGCTCTAAAAATAGAAAATTCACCGACCGCGCCCTTTATGCACTTTATTGATCTTACTAGCTACAACGTACCAGGAAATCATGATTGCTAAAGAGAACTTAGGAACAACCTCAGGCATTCTAGATTGACGCATGCGTATCAGGTAATATATTAGTTCTTCAAAGTTTTTTTTTGTGCTTTTCTGCACTCCGGCAATGTCCGGCATAACATTATCTATGGGTCATGTGCCCGAACTAAAAATGAATACATAAATAAGCTAGTCTATGGTATGGCGGCAATATGGCGAGCCTTGAAAGGTGCGAATGTTTCAAATGTTTAAGCTATCTAGGTGGTGGTCTTAACTTAGCATCATAGTTATAAGGTAAGTAGGTACTTAATTAGGTAATACGGGCTGTGTCCGCAAGTCCACATCATAGCGCGTATTTTGAAGTACTTAACTTCTAATCGGAAAAGTTAGCTGCATTACGAGCGTTTATTATGAAAAGTGGGCAACGTCGCAAATAGATGTCAAATATTTCGCTGTTTGATTAATTTGGCAATATTACTATGTGGAAATATGAAACTAGTGAACTAGAATATTAATAATGAATTGCAATTATAGCACTGAATTTGATGTTGTAACCGTTTTATGTGTAAAAAAAGGCATTTGGAAAGTTTCCAAATACTTTTTTTACATCTAAAACTAAATACCTATTCGGTGTTACGATATTAATGATTGCATTTCATAATCAACATTTTAGTTCGCTAGTTAGCCACATTACATATTTCATACAGTAATATTGCCAAATTAATCAAAACAGGTAAATATTTGACATCTATTTGCGACGTTGCCAACTTTTAGGCTAAACGCTCATAAGACTTAAAAGTTTAGAAACATTGATGTAAAACAATTTATTAAGCCATTAACAAGTTTTAGTGAAACTCTGGTTTTAACTTATCGTCTTTTTATAAGAAAAAATTCAAGAGGTGTCATGGGACACCCAGTTGGAACGAAGTTCCTTTTGCTGTATATTTTGCATTAAAAAAAAACGAGCGAGCCTTAAGCTGGGAACAAACTATCGGACGCGTCCGTAAGCCGCGGCTGACAGTCGCGGCTTATTTATATCTGGATAGTACATTTAGCTGAACACTGTGCAAAATATCGGTCGTAAGTCACGGACGTGACCTAGGGCCGTCCTTGAGCGTTCAGACGTCTGACAGAAATCGGCTTACGGACGCGTCCGATAATTTGTTACAGTAGTCACATATGATGTGTAACATCTGACATCTCACCTTGGTAAGAAGCAACATTATAGGAGCGGGGCCTCGTCAAGCTAGTTTCTGACGGCAAACACCAGCACCGCGTGCGGTCGTTGGTCAAATCAAATATCGCGCGCGTCCTCGGCTTCCTGTGAAGCACACTTCCGTCCCTTTTCACGAAATCACCCCCGCAGTAATAGTAGCAGCAGTAGTAGTGTTGATTATTGAGTTTTTTTTTTGATTTAGATTTTGAATTGGATTGCAGGAAACCGAGAGGAAAGGTGTTACACATCGATAACAGTCGGTCGATTCTGTATAAAGACCAACGTGAAACTTAGGTGAAGTGAGCGTGAAGTGAGCTGGCATTGTCACAAATCGTCCAGCAGGATACTAGGGATTAACACTATTGACAGCTCACTTCACGCTCACTTCACCTAAGTTTCACGGTGATATTTTTACAGAATCGACCGAATGGCATAATGAAAAAAATTAACAACAGAACATTAGTATCAGTTTAAAGACGTTTAAACTTAAAAAATACGTATAGTTAAGTAAAATGAATCATTTCTTATCTTTATGCAACGTTTATTAATTAACCCCCTAGGGTTCATTAATAAAAAAAACATTTTATACCCTAGTATAAAATGTTTTTTTATCTTTACGTTTCACGTAAAAAAATTTTATTTGTGTTTATTAATTAACCCCGTAGGTAAATGACGGCAGTTAGTTTTTTATCAGATTAAAACCGCCTTTGTGGGTTTTCTACTAATTACAGTCATAGGAAAATTGTGGTTACGAGAACATTTGCACACATATATAAGTACATATGTTATTAATCGGTATTCATTATGTTACTAATATTAGTCGTGAAAATTACTAATGAGGTATCGGCATCATTTATAAACCTATTCTTCTATACAAATAAATAAAATCGAAGTGTCTGTTTGAAATGTCAAAATATCAGCTTTTTACTAAATGCATATGAAAGTATATACTTACGGTATTATAAACAAAAAAAAAGTTTTAGCGTGAAAGCGTAACAAACAAATAAATAAACAAACAAACTCACTTTCACATTTTTATAATACTAGTTAGGATTAGGATAGTCAGGATTCTCTATCATTTAAAAACGTTATTAAGTTTAATCGTCATATTGCTGATCATTCTTTTCTTCCACACTATCAGGCGGTTTCTGATATGGGAATTTAAAGTTCATCACTTGTCAAACTCTACCTCAATCTGCCGAGCCTTTTCCCAACTGTTGAGGTCGGCTTTCAGTCTAACTGGATGCAGCTACATAACAGTATATTACATGGAGCGATCTGCCTATCTGACCTCCACAACCCAGTTACTGGGCACTTAAACAAAACCGGTGAAAAGTGGGTTTAATATATTTCAGAACTGGGACACAATTGACCTCTATTACTGGGCACTTAAACAAAACCGGTGAGGAGTGGGTTATATCCCTATATTTCAGAACTGGGACATAATTGACCTAAGCTTCCACAATATAAAATGAGGTAGGTATTGAAAAAACCCTCTAAGAATAGCCTCATTGCTGTTGGTATGTAACTTGGACTGTCAATCCATTGCTGTTTTCGCCAGTGCACGTTTACCTTATTTCGGATCTGAGACAAGAGTGCTTTTAGCTTCATATGATAATAATAATAATTAGACGAGCTTGTCCAAAAATATTCAATTTTCTGCCACAATCAGAAATTTTGAGGTAAGTACTTATCTTCACTTACCTGGTCGTACATTATTGAAGTCTGTTTATGGCGACGATAAACAACTTTTAATAATATTGTATACCTACTGAAGATCTCGTCTGAACGAGTAGCGTTAATGATTTGGAAAAATAAATTTTAAATAGAGCATTTTCTTAACAACTTAATATAGAAATATTTTAGATTATATTTATATTACATAGTGAAATTAATTTGTAAAGTTATGTCTAACGCGGATAAAACAAAAAAAAAAAATCTGTAAAGCTTAATTTTTCTGAAACCTTCCCCATTTTAAAGATAATTTAATGCTTGATCTTTTAGTATACGTGTTTTATTAAAATACCTTTTGTTTTATGTATAATAAATTAAAAATGCACCTAATTTGGGACAGCGCTCCTGGACGGGCGAGTCCTATTACTGGCTGGACGGACGACGCGTAGCGTTAGCTCAGTACAGAACACGCAAGCTAACCACTCAGGGTCAGTGGAATTTATCTGCGTTTTAAATGGATTCGACGTTATCGAAACCATAGCGCGATCTAGAAATCCAATATAAAAGCACAACGCCATCTATCGAGTTGGAGGGAGCTATAAGTGCTCTCACGCCCTGTTCCCAAGAGGGTAGTCAGTAACTACAGAACGCCTGGTACACTCCTTACATACTCCATTTGCTTCGTTTACGTTCATACATCGGGTTATACACGCACGCCAATTGCGAGCTGACTTTGCTGACTTTCTGAATGACATCACCAATTAGGTCACTATTTGTCCTCTAGGACGTCAACTCCCGGCGTTTCCACTCACCTGCCTTGTGTTAGTCGCCTTTCATTCATCCTCTCAACGTGACCAAATCATCTAAGCATACATACTCTGTTCAATTAAATAGTACAACAATATTATTAATACTGTAAATATCACGAGATTTGTAAAATTTGAGTGGATATTAATTTAAGTAGCAGGGTCATCGAAACGTCTGTAAATTAATATAATATTAAAAGATTTTGCTTAGGTTTACTGGTTGCACATGGATGCTTGCAAGATAATTTATCAAGTTTTCCTCAATGAAGTAGAAAATCTATGATGGTTTCATTCCATTCCATTGCTTGGGGAATAGTAGAGATGGCCCGATACTGCATTATCTTCAAGTTTTCTTAGAAATTGTTTTAATGGAGTCGCGTCGCGCCGGTCTGCTCGACGCTTTAAACAGTTACTGGTATTGTCTTGATTTTTAAGCGCCTTCAAAAAAAGGAGGTGGTTATTTCTTACGAACGATTTAGATATAAATAGAGATCATGTTCATTTCGTATTTTATAATGTTATGAAACGATTTAATTATAAAAAATAAGCCTTTTGATACTTTATGAAAGGTAATAATATATAAATGAATATATGAGAATGAAAGAACTTCTATAAATATCAAGACCATTCACCGATTCGGATATAAATACAAATGTACCAGGGCATCATAAAAGGCTAACAGGAGTAGCTACACATCTGAATCTAGGTACAGGGAAGTTGACGCATGCGTATATTAATTGAACTGCAACTGCATATGGCGTCGCCGCTGTAGTGCACGTCGCGAGATTTATTACAATTAATTGCGAAACAAGCCTTGCCAACGAGTTTAAACAATCGTGAGTGGCCTAAAAGAACCGAAGATGACGTCACTGATCGACTACTGTGACTACGAGGAGAAGAGCATCAAGGAAATGCTCGAAGACTCTGTGCTCATACAACTTATCCTAATGTTCGTACAGATTGGGCTGCTTTTCTGCAGGATTCTTTGTTCCCTGATTCGGGATATTGTCGACGGCGTCTTCCTCACGCTTCAAAGAATATTTGTGGAGGACGGAGAACTGATGCTCATGCTGGACTATGTGCTGCCCTTCCTGTATTACATGAAAACGGACTAAATCATCAATCAAGTCAAATACTTTAATTTGAAAGAAACTGTTGGCGCTCCAAAAATTTGTGTTGCAGCATTGATTACGCAGTAATATATAATGTGTTGCAGTTATAAATTTGGACGAAAAAAAGATGAGCTTTGGAAAATTAACAGTGGTTGTGTTTAAAATAATAACCTACCTAGTTATACGTTAAAAAAAATACTTTACTCATGAAAGCAGTACAAATGTCGGATTTTACCAAGTTAAAGATTTTTTGTGTACGATTTGGAAGCGCTTCAATTTTAAAACTGTTACAAAATTAATTAGGTAAACTTTACTTTGTTATCAACGTAAGTGTCGTGTTTGTGTCTCATAGTGATTTTAAGCTGTATGTGGTAAAGTGTTTCCTATTAGCTAGTCTTTATTGCTATTCAATCTACTGACCCACATTATCGCCATCAACCTCCATTGTGCCCCCCGATTATTATGTTGTGTACTACTATTTTTGTATAAAAACAGTTAAATCTTTTTAGTCATCTGAATCAAAAATCGTACCTGGTTATATAACCAATAAAAAAAAAACTACTCCCTTATGTTATGTAATGTAAGACTTGTGAAAAAACACAAGTGTTTTTACAATAAAATCTTTAAATGTAACCTGTAAAGCATCGTGCAGACTAGCGCGACGCGACACCGGTTCTTGTTATACCATGAAGTTTTCTTAGAAATTGTATTGTTCGCGTCACGTCGCGCAGGTCTGCACGAGCCTTTAAACGATTTTGGCCTATTTTAAGTGTGTAATGTGTGTATGTTGTATTTTTGTAAGGCGTGGATTTTTATATGCTTCAGACATCTGTGTCTTCCAACATCATCATCAAATTTTATGAAATTCAAAAAATAATGTTCTTGAATTCAAATCTATCTGTACTGTATAAACCGAATTTACCCTTGTAGAGTAGATAATGTTGTAATGTGCTTGTACTTACTATAATTTAAATAAAAGTTGTTAAACGACTATATATTTGTTTGTTTTACCCCCATTCATATAAGTAGTAATCAAATCAGCCATTTGCAGTGTGTTTAGAACTCTATAATGTTTCAGTGGCGTATTTACTTGATAAAAATCTTTAATTCATTCACTCACTGTCATACAAAAAAGCTCTAAGAACATGAAATTTTGCACAAGAGAACCATAACTAAGGAATTATTTTTGAAAATTCAATCTTAGGGAATTTTTTGAATCGATGTTCGTCATTTTGAACTATGGGTAAAAATGGCTTGTTTAGTATAAACTTTTAAACGAGTTATGTAGAAGTACCTATCTAGATTTCGCTGAAAATTAATGTAAGATTACTTGAACAGCGTACCATTTTCTATTTTGCTTAATACCTGGTATTTATTGATAGGCCTTCACTGAGAGGTCTCTCATACAAATCAAATAAATGGTTTTTAGAATGTTTTCAAATTACAGTGTTAATAGGTAAATTAACACTGTAATTTGAAAACATTCTAAAAACCATTTATTTTTATAAGAGTAACCGTGGAGTTTCTTGCCGGCTCTTCAGCTTAGGAAACGACCAATTGGAACCGTGCACCTAGCTTCTGACGTTTCATAAGTGCCCGCAGCGGTTTATGAGAAATAAAATATTTTGAATTTAGTTTTTTTGTTATAATGTTTATTGCCAGTATAGAACCATGAACTTATTTATTACTAAGGGAAAAAAATGAACGTTTTCTCTTTTTTTTTAGAGAAGACAATGTCAATCATTGTAAATTTTCCTGTCTTGACATCAACTGTCTTAAAAAATTTGTTCCTGAACCAACTTCTAACAAAATGTGTAAATTAGCACCATTTTCATCTATTCAAAATTATGTAAAATATTAGAAATTGGATAATTTGAAAGGAAAAAATAATATTATATTACATTTTTATGTAAAAATATTATTGCACTGCATTATTTTTCCATACATTTTTTTATTACGTACTTATTACAATAAAAACTGCGCAAGATTGTGTATTTATTCAATTTAATTTTTAGGAATTACTTAGATACATTCATTATGCACTCTAAAAAAAATGCATACACTGCAAAAGTTTGTTAACTTACACCACGACCACAGATGAGTACAGATGGTTCTTTAGGGGTATGAGGAACAGGGTGTAAAGTTCACTTATCCACGATAGAAAAGAGAGGATTCTCCGACCAGACGGGTGTCATGTCTGGCGGGGAACTGCCCAGAAGTTGAAGTCGGGAGCTTGTATATATGTCCATCGCGCGGTAAACTCTAATTGCGCGATGCAGGATTTGTGTGACGTCAGGATGTTGTGTGACGTCAGATCTTTGATGCGTATTTCAATCAAAATCTATTAAATAAAAAGTGACTCTTGCTACGACACAATAAAGTGCAATTCAGGGGGCCTACCACAACCTCTAAAGCAGTATTATTTTAATCTTACTTCAGTGGGGGAAAGAGATGGAGCTATACGTCCTGTAGAGGCTGTAGAGCTTCATCTCTTTCCCACACTAAAGTAATATTAAAATAATACTCCTTTAGAGGTGGTAGTAGCCTACAGTTATATTCAACTAGATGTTGCCTTTCTTTCTATCGCGTAACTCTTATATTTTCTGACTACGTTACACTCACTGAACTGGCCCGACAAGAGCGGCCCACCGCGTGTAAGTAGCTTCATACCTAAAATGCGGAGTGAACCATCTGTATTTATTACTTAGTTTTTTCCCCAAAATATATTTTTAAATTCATGTGGTGATTTTTCTTGCCGTGTAGGTAAACGACTGGTTTCACGCGACGATGCGCAAGCGGTGTGCGTCTCTTGTGCGCAGAGTGCGGGGCAGCGCTGGACTGGATTACCCTTATACCCGGCAATGCTGCAGAAGACATATTGTTACCCTGTGAGTGTCTGTTTTTGTCTGTGCTTGTTATCCTGTCTGTATCCTTTTATGAATCTGTTTGTATATGAGTTTGATTACTTGAATTTAACTAATTTTAATTATTATTTAAATACTTATTATTGAGTTTATGAGACATTCCAAAGAATATTCATTATTATAATAGTTAGGAAGACGGTATCACTAAGATGTAAAATCCATGTTCCTGACACCTATTTACTATCCTTTACCTATCCTAAACTTTGTTTGTGAACTAACTTAACTTCTAACAAAAAAGTGTGCATTTTAACAACATTTTCATCTATTCGAAGTAATATATTATTCAAAAAACCGGCCAAGTGCGAGTCGGACTCACCGCGAAGGGCTCCGTACCGCCGTACAATATTTAACAAAAAACGACGAAAAAGGCACGTTACTTGTATAAAATTAAAATATACATAACTTTATTTTATTTTTATGATTTGTTGTTATAGCGGCAATAGAAATTCACAATCCGTGAAAATTTCAACTGTCTACCTATTACGGTTCATGAGATACCCGCTGACAGACGGACGGACAGGAGACTTAGTAATGGGGTTCCCTTCGGCGCCCTTCTGGCACGGAACCCTAAAAATTTACTGAAAAAGTATTATTTGTGAAATAAATCATAATAATATGTATTTTTATGTAAAAATAATAATTCATCCCAAAAAAGATGATTCTTCATATTCATATATGAAGAATCATCTTTTTTATCACGTCAAAAAGGTCATGCGGGTGTAACACATCCCGCGCGCTATCAAGGCTAGTGGGACGAATCCATCATCGAACACAGGTACATACACATGCAGTTAAAATAATTTTGCAACAGACACTCCACACATTCAAATGCAGCCCCAATTAGCGAGAGGGATGGATGGAAACATGAAACAACAGATAATTAGGGCGCCACCGGTTGCAGGCATGCGCACAGCATCCTTACATCAATAGCGCACTTTGCCTAGACTCCTGTACCAGGACCTAAGTGAGCCTTGGAGCACTATTTTTATCTCTATCCATCCTATTTGAAGTCTCCTACTCCGATATGCACTCCTAGTTATCATTCAAAATCAACATCGCTTCCCAGCGTCCAGCGTTGTTTGAGTGCCTTTCAAATGGACTTATTTTATTTCCGCTTTTGAATATTTTCGAAAAACTACAACACATACTGACACACGCACACACAGTCGTGGTCAACACGTATGCACAGTGTCCCTCGACGAACAAGCGGGCATGCAACAAGTTGAATTGTATATGAACAAATGTTGTAGGGAAAACCTCGACTGGTAGTCTATATTCGGCATTGATATGCAAGGTTGAATTCTGATTTGAGATGTACCTACCAAAGTAAATAACTACTAGTTGTAGAATAGAGGAGAATAGCATTTAACGATGCAAGTTTCTTGTCTGTGGCATACAATAAAATTGAAGCAATAAATGTATTAAATCCAACACATACACATTCTTACTGCCGTATTTTCTCAAACCTTCAGTTGGATTTAAAACTTAGGGTTAGCGTTAAGTAGAATTTTAGATAGGTACTATAAAAAAAATGCTACTGGTCAGTTAATATTAAATCTTTTAAAAATGGATAATAAAACAATAATTTGAAGTCGTAAATAGTCTTCAACTCTGTTATTTAATTTTGTTTCTTTGATCTCCAAGTGTTACTAATTTCTTCGGACGAGGCTCGAATATAATAATTAACATAATTATTAATGATCAAACATATTTACCTGGTAAGTGAAGTTCTATCATAATTATATGATAGCCTCGTCCGAAGAGATTAGCAACCCACCCTTACCTTTACTTTTCAGTAGACCACTTTTAGGAAAATACAGCTCTGAACTTGATGAAGTATTGATGGCAAACTGACAGGGAGAATAAAGCATCCGACTTAAAATGAATATAAAAGAAGTTAAACTATACTTCATAGGTTTAGGTAGGTAGTTAAATAAAGTTAAAAAACCACGTGACGAGCCAGCTATCCAGTAACCGACTAAACGTAATACCTGTCACTTCAGTTGTCGTGCTACGTCACAGATGTACTCTTCAATTTAGCAACGTCATAATTCGTTGACGTTTAGAGTTTGGGCTCTTTACAATAGACAGATTACAAAATATTATATTATTATTATTATAAATCTAACAAAAAAATTGTGCTTAAGCAGTTACATGAGTAGTTTATGAATAAATGATAAAGTTTAAAATACTTACATGTAAACCTTAGTTTTAGTTTACGCGAAAAAAAAATCAGCTGTTCCCTACATTTCGACGAGATATACGAACATAAATGTAGGGAACAGCTGATTTCTTTTTCGCGATTTCAGCGTTGGTCCCATAGTGAAAGTTGTTCATAATAATGAGTACAATGACCCCTTAAGAGGTTTAGGGTGAACAAAAACTAAGGTTGTATAAAAGAGGAAACTATTGTAAAAATCTAAAATAAATTTCGTTTGGTTTATCGTATATTCAAACAAGAAAGTGTTAACTAAGAACCCTTTTTACGATTAGTTTACCTTTATTTAACTACCTATAGAGTATAAGTGCATGAGTGGCGACGTTTTATGAGGAACTATTATTTTAAACACTGTTTAGACAGTGCAACTTTTGTTGTTCGTTATACTAATGTTATACTATCAATCTGCATCCTAATTGAGTTACACACGATCAATCACAATCTTAATAATTTTGCAGGATATTGCTAATCCATTGCTTCATATGTTCGAAGAATTTGTTTGGCTCGGCTCGGCAAAAAGCTCGAAGCAAATTTAATGTCCTTTAGAATGCTTGCTAGAACGCTTGCTAGAATGCTCGCTAAAACGCTCCCGTTTATTGTTCTGTAATGTAACATTCGCTAGAATGCTCATTACAAGTGAATGCTTAAGTTTATCAGCACCTTAACAACAACATCTCAAAGCCCAATTTAAGTGTGTGTTGTTTTAGCAAATGACGAGTGCACATAACATTTATAGTTAAAGCTTCTGCAAATAAGCTTAACTCCCAAAACCCCACTCGCAAGAGACCTAAGTCGTTGTGACAATTTAATTATATCTTTATTGTTGACTTTTTCAAGCCTATAAAATGTATCTTTCTAGTCGCTTCGATTGTTTACACGAGATTAACATCGTTATGTGATCGCAGTCGGGTTTCAAAGAACAGCGCAGCTCGGGTATCAAACAAAGCCGTAACGTGCGATGTGTCTGGCCGTGGTCGCTACAAAGTTTATTATCCGGTCATTACTTATAAATGTTACTATAGTATGTCAGCAAAGATAGCGAGTTTGTGAACTAAATCTGTAGCGGTATAAAGGTACTTATTGTTTTGTTGCGCGTCAAATAGGTAGGTAGGTAGAACGGTACTTACATTACAACTTACTAACTATTAAATTAAAAAAGTTGGTTAAAGTTAAGTAATGCTTAGCGTCTGCTTTCCCATACATTTTATGACATTTAAACGTCTCTTAAAAATGTTTTTTATTAGCCTACACTGTCCCACTGTTGAGCAAAGCCCTCCCTCTAATCCTTCCAAGCATCTTTTTCCAGGGCCACCTAGATCCAACCCTTGCGGTAGGCGTCTAGGTCGTCTCGCCACCTCTTCCCGGCCCGGCCTCGGCGGCGCCGTCCATCTCTTCTCTTAACTATAAGCAACGTTTATAAATAAGTGGGCTTGCCTATGTTCGGCAATGATCAAAATATTTAAAGAAGTGACTTTGAGTATTTATATAACTTTTGAACTCGGCCCGAGTTTGCTATTTTCAATCATTGGTCGTTATGACAACCATACGAAAGCAACGCTATTACCACTGTTTGTACGTGGGTCACTGTTGTGCCGTCTCTCATGGGATATCGCAACGGTGACCAACCATTATTCCTTGTTACTTTTTGTATTGTTTTCCTTGCTTTTGTTTAGTGTCTGTGCTTACTAACATAGTTGTAAGTTTTACTAACAATCTTGTTGTTGAGTCTTAGTTACTCGAATAAAGAAAATTCTATTCTATTCTATTACCATTGTGCTAGAAGTTTGTAGTCTCCAAAAGAATGTAATGTTAAAATAATAGACGACAGATTAACAAGCAGTAACAACTTTTCAACTGGCACGCCGTCGGGAAATCATATTGAAGCCTTCCATAAAAATATCATAACATCATACCTGTATTTCCCGTCGGGTTAGGCAGAGGTGTACCTATCGTACACGCACATTTCACAAGTATTACTAAGTCCTATGTAATAGGGGCGAGCCTATTGTCATCAACCGGGTTGAATGGCTGGGTACAAATCCAGACTCCGGGCGAGAATTTCCTAATGGAAAAATCCAATGGAAATTTTGCATGATCTGGGAATCGAACCCAGGACCTCATGCTCAGTAGTAGCGGTAGCGACCAATACGAGGCAGTAAATTATGAGATTACCAAAACTGTCTAAACTACAATTACGGTACCAATGATCGGCAATTCTGATAAGATTGTGTTACAACACTTGGCCCGCTAAGCAACTATTTGATATCCATCTGTTTAAATACCTTTTGCTAGCGAATCTCAACGGTCATACCAACACGACGACAAGTACCTTCGTGTGGAGACAACCCTAGCTGCAGCATCAGAAAATTTTCACCAAATAGGTACTAAGTACAGGGTAACGAGGTGGTATTGTTATGGGTACGGTACTAATTACTGAATAGGTTTTTACCTTCATAGGCCAGCGGCCTATAAAAAAAAACAGGTGAGAGGTGACATGCGACAATCCGACAATTTTGCAAGTCTCTTTCATAGTAACTTTAATACACAGCACCTGCCGTGAAATGTGTGAAGAGGAGAACGTTGTCCAAAATTTGCCTGCAAGAATCCATCTTAACACAAAACTCCCAACTAAAGAGGCCAAAACCTATTTGTTCAAAATTAGCTTTCAAGAATCCATTGCAACGTGTACTTACATGCGATGTTGAATAAAAGCTTGTTTTGAACGGTCGCCTTCTATACAAAGTAAACTGACTATAAACAATGAATCTTCGGGTACCTGTGACAAAAAATAGGCATTCTTGGTGACTTCGGACAGAACTGAAAACTTAAAACTGGTATTAGCACCATCTATATTCTATAGTAAAGTATTACGGCGCGAGCATGTGGGTGGCGCGAATTCATATTTTACCCCCACCAAAAATCGCTCAAAGCGCCTAAAGCACTTTTCACTTAAAAAATGCAAGGTTACGGAAGGTCTACGCCGCTACGATTTTCGTAGCACAGGCTACACGTTGCTACGAAAAACGAATTGTGCAGTAAAACATCTTTTACGTAGAATTAATTAAAAGTTAAATCGGATTACTTATTGTTTGCTAGAGTTATTAACAAAGCGAGCAATTAATAGTGTTTTGTTTTTCGTACAATCTTACAAACTTTAGAATTATTCAAAAGTATTTCGGTAGGCGTTACCTACTGTAAAATATTATGTAAGTAAGTTCACTTATACTTAGATTGTTAGTGTCATTATCTAAATGACCGCCTTCAACTTAGTTCGCACTTGGTTCACACTATGAGTCACAAAGCCGCTGACAAAGACTTAAGTATAAATTCTTAGAGGCCACGGTCACTCGCGCTTAGGCGAGGATGTGCTTATCTCAATAGCATGCGTATGCGCCGGGGCTTACGTTACATAGTAATCTAATAAACGCCGACGTTTACTATACCAACATGTGTAACATGTCTAATAAATCGTTATATGTCGCTCCGAATGTGATTTCTCGAATTTTTCGGTTTGTAATAATGGTTGGAAAATCAATTAAACTTCAGCAATAAAATGTCTAATTGCGCACCAAAAATTAAGGCGAAACCGTAAAAACCTCAAAGCAAACATCACTAGATCGTAAAAGGTGATGAATGGAGGGTTCAAGATCAGGCAATGCTCCGCCGGCTGCGCGCGCGCCGCTCCTGTCGCCCGCGCCATCTTGTGGGCGGGGCTTGGCCGGTCGTGTCGGAGCGCATCTTCCTTTCAACTCCGTATTCCCTGGAATCACTGCGTTGGAAAGAGAAAAGTAGCTTTGAAATACGGAGCAACTTTGTATGTATGGTGCGTTTGCCATCTCCGCCGTACCTGATTAACTATTTTTGAAATAGGTAGGTATTCTACGATGTCTACTAATATTAATAACTAGGTTCTAAGAATGATGCTAGGGTGATTTTTGTATGAACAGCTTTGTTGTTCATATTTTGTTTATGCATTATTTTAGGTAAGTATTCAAAGTAGACTTGACCTCTGCTGAATTTGTTTGAAGTAGTCGTAAATAAAATGAAAAATACAATAGTAGTATTAATGTTTACTACAGTGGCAGTGATTGTATACGGGAAAGATCAGCAACCCGCGGCGCATCCGTGTCGGTCCACGTATTTATAGCACCATTCGATAATAATGATTTATTTATTTATCACGACATTCCTGTTACGTCACTTTTGTATACATTTAGCGGCAAAAGGGTAACACAAAGAGACGCTAAAAGAACCATGTTGCTAAATTGTAAATTCCGTGTACTGTGAATTTAATTTGTCTTGTTGGTAGAGTACGTACTTAAGTGATTTTTGAATTACTTATCTCTCCACCTACATTTTGTGTTTTTCTTCGCAGTTTGTCTACAATACCAAGATTAGGAGTGGCATTCTTCTGGAGCTTAAGGATAGGGCCTGACCTCACATTTTCATTTCTGCGTAACAATAATAGGTATATCCTAATCATGATAGTTACGTAATTATTGTGACATTTGATGCAATAGATTTCTTTTATCAATAAAAAGTGATTTCTAAGCTTAATGTACAGCAATAAAGCTGAAGTTTGTTTAATAAAGCTCGTTACTATGTCTTCCTCTTCATTCTCTTCAATGGTGGGAAGAACTGCCAAACGCCATTGATTCTTCACTTTCTGGTTTATAAACTAAGTCGTATGGTGTTCAAATAAAGTTTGTTTTCGATTGCGCTCTTTAGTTTACACGTGTGCGAGTAAATAAATCCGGCAAGTTTAATGCAAAACTTTTGGTTTACGCTTTATGGTAAATATTTGGTGTACGTCGTATAACTGTTTTATAGTTCTAGTAAAATGTTTGGTTTAATTGTGCTAGGTCAAGAGCGGGCGTTCGACAGGCGTCCTTGCGACGAGTAAATATTATTGTCTAAGCGGGTTTTCCGCTGTTTGGGTGTTTGTATGAGTTTGTGGATGATACAGACGGGGATCCGCCAGTGCAATGACCGCACTCATGTATATGACCACACATCCTGGGACCACTCTAAACCTTGACCCTCTAGTCACTCCAGTCACCACCACTCGCAACTTATATAGGTACCTTCGTTGTTTAACTTACAAAACTGTAGTCTGTACTACTGTCTCAAATAAACCAAGCTAATTCCAACTTGAACTTTAGAAAGCGTCTCTGGGAAATATTGTTCAGGAAAATGTCTCCTTAAATCGTACTGGTTAATGCGTTTTAGTTTTCAGTCAGTGTTCAGTTTTTGCGCGAGATGGTATAGCGCTTCAGCGAGTATCTGTTTGCCAATAAGCTCGAGTATAGAGGCGGACGTGGGAGTGGTATGGTGGGGGTGGTGGGCGGCGCGCGCGCGGACTGAGGCGGCGCGCGCGCACTGCGAACTCGCACGCGACCCGGCGCACACGCACGTGCACGCATGAAGACCGAGGACCAAACCACGGAGGAGGCGGCGCGCCGCGCGCCCGCCACCCGCAGACAAGAAAAACCACCCTTCTCCTACATCGCCCTCATAGTGATGGCCATACGACACTCGCCAAACAAAAGGCTGACGCTCAGCGAAATATATGCGTTCCTCCAACAACAGTTCCCGTTCTTCCGCAGCTCTTATCAGGGCTGGAAGAACTCTGTTCGCCATAATTTAAGTTTAAACGAATGTTTCGTGAAGTTGCCGAAGGGGCTGGGCCGCCCGGGGAAGGGTCACTACTGGACGATCGATCCGTCATCAGAGTTCATGTTTGAGGAGGGTTCGTTTAGAAGAAGACCGCGCGGTTTCCGTCGGAAGTGTCAAGCGTTGAAGCCTCAGTTCGGGACCGGGAGTTATCTTTGCGGGGGTGGAGTGCCCTCGCTGCCGCCGTCGCAGCCGACGGGCTACGAGCTGGCAGGTGGGAGCGGCGCCGGCGGCGGCGGTGGGTCGATAGACTACGGGGCGTGCGCATACTCGCACGCGAGCTCGGGGCAGCAGCTGGCGTACGGAGGCGAGTACTGCGCGTACGGTGCCATCAACGAGCGCGAGTGGCCGCTGGCGTACGGCGGCGTGGACGCAGGCTACCGGCCGCCGCCCTCATCGCCGCCGCCGCATCACGACCTGCCGGACCTCATCCCCAACTACCAGTATGCTGTGGCCAATGAACATGGTGAGTTTAACAATTGTTTTCTTAAACTCTACAGTAAGAGAGATACTGCCTGGGTTCAATCCCCAGTTCAGGTTACCAGCAACTTATGAACCCAGGCAGAGTGCCTGGGTTCATGGGTTGTTCCATTGCGCCTATTGGGGTTTCCTGTTGCCCCATAACACTTAGTATAAACGATACCTAACCCTTTCTTGTTAAAGACTTGTGCTGTTCCTCTATACATATCCGTGTTCCGTGGACCTTAAGGATATTATTATAAATAGGTATGTAAAATATTGATACACATCAATAACATTATTTTCAACTTCAACAATAAACGCTGTTAGAAAATGTTTATTAGATGTGGGATGGGAACTTCAAATCTAACTAGAAATCATAACAGTTAGTGTTTTCAAGGTAGAATCTGATTCCAGCTAAGTTAAATGTAAAGCTATAAGAATACTGAATTTTCAATGCAATTGCAATAAGAATACGTACTGTTTATTTTATTCGATTTTCAATTTATAGTGGAATGTAAGTAGATTATAGATACAAGATAACAGAAAAAATATAATATTATGTACGAGTAACTATAAAAAGACGATTGAATATATTATCTGAAACTTAAAGCTAGATAGATGGAATGAAAGGATTTAATTTCAGATAATAATAGTTATAACCAGCCTATTATTGTCCCACTGCTGAACTGTAGTCATGCTGGCAGGTGTGAAACTGAATCTAAATTCTAAGTATACATATTTTATATTAAAGTCGCTTTTCGTGGCTGTTTGTGTGACCACGTTGTTCTTCTAAACCACGCCATGGTTTTTTATGTGGTTTTCACGTTTATTTAGAGAATTTATTCCGGAAGGTTTATTAATATTAAACTTACATAATTATTATAATAATATAAAATGTTTTGTCGTGAAACCGTGCGAAACAGGGGCGAGGGGCAGGGGTGAGGGGCAGGGGCGAGTCGATAGTACGAAATTTAATAACAACAGCTGATAACATGACCTAGGTAGCTACAGCTAGCGTAACAAGTCAAAGTAAATTTTCAGTAGGCAGTGTTATATAATAATAAAGGACGGTAAAAATCTAAGATCTTACCGATCTTAGATTTTTACCGTCCTTTTCCTAATTTTGAACGTCCGGAACCTTAATTAAGCATTTTCCACGTCAGAAGCGAGAGCGTTCGTCAAACATGAATAACTTCGTGAAATAAGCGATTGATTGACTTTTTTACATAAAATAGACTCACCAAAGAAAAAACTTAATTTCAACTGAATATTAATGATTTCTATAAGTTTTCGTTGGCCATCCTCAATATGATTTCACCCGCTTGCGGCATCACTCGCAACGGCACAGAGCTGCAGCAATGTGTAAAATTCAGTACATTTTGCCGAAGCTCCTATTTTCACCGAATGACTAAGTTGTAAGGGCCGTCGTAATGCAACGTTGTGTACTACATTACCCTCTAGGTCCCTAGATGGCGTTGGGATCGAATTAGATTTTGCTATGGTTTCGTTACCGCATACGTATGACGTGACTTAGTGAAACCTCCAGTTTTCAGAGATCACCATGTTTTAAAAAAAATCTTGTCTTTTTTTGGTCCACACCACTTATCCATGGGATACGTACAAAAGACTGAACCTATCCTCTGGATAAGTGGTAAATATTCATGAAATAGATCTCATGAATTTGTAAATGATGAAAGACGCGGTGCTAGTGTCTATGTCATTGCATCAAATTGCATTTAAAAAAACTGTTGTTTCCGCCGGAGTTCAGTGGTGGCCCGGACTCTACCTATACAGGTTCAATATTTAAAAAAAATGTTTTTATATTCGGATACTTACTTTTATCTGTGGTTATGTACGAAATGTTTTTTTTTGTATTCTAATAATATAAAAGTACCTGTAGCCATGTCATTATTCTAAGGAAGCCAGCCATCTTATTCTAAACTTTGGGCGACCGAGCTCTGCTCGGGTGAAAATACGGAGAAAACGAATTTCCCCAGATATGAGCCCTAGCTAGATCGATTTTTCGCCTCCGTAAACCCCTATATTGCAACTGTCATCGAAATCGTTAGACCCGTTTTCGAGAACGTTATTACAAATATATATTATAGAGCCTGGCAGGGAAATCGACGCAAAAACTTTTATCATGGATTCAGTACATGATTCTCAACTCATAGAAAAGTGCAATACCTACGCGGTGAAAATGTATGGAACAGCAGATTTTTTTTTTAATAACTGTATCCACGGTTACAGTTTTCGCGTCGATTTCCCCGTCACCCTGTATATATACAAATATTGCTCGTTTAATAGCATAGGATGAAATATCCAGGCCAGTGCTTTCAAACGCTATAAATCGAAACATATAATAATGTGACCTACTATTTCCAAGAGACTAAATAGTAAGATGATATTTTCTTATACATTCCTAATTAGATTTCTGTATGTGCAGTCTTCACAGACTTTCGGCCTAACGGACAGACTTAAGTCAGAATAACGAACCAATTTGGCAATACATACCTAAAAGCACGCCTTCTTCCCCCAGGCAAACTACAGACCACCTGCTACAATATCCCTTTTGCTTCGTTTATGAACTAATTTGGAAACAAAGGAGGTTAAATACACAGTGCAAAACTGTCCTAATACCGGCGAGGTATCCCACACGCGTGGCCTTTTATCACATAACGGGCATCCTTCGGAAAGTACGGACCACTTGAGGGAGAAGTGTTGACAGCTCCGGTCCAGGGCCACGTTAGAGTTTCAAGTAGCTGCGAGTGCTTGAAAACAACGCGAGGCGAAACTAACTCATTCATAAAGTTGTCGATTGAGAAATATGCATATTGGATAAGAGCTTATCCAATATGCATATTTCTCAATCGACAACTTTATGAATGAGTTAGTTCTTTCCCATGGCGTGAGAAAGTTTAAAACAATACTTATGCGTTACAATCCTTACTTCTCCGTTTGCGACGTCCATTCAGGTTAATTTTATAAGTCTGGATCCATAGAAGGTACATACAACGAATACTTTCTGTGCGATTGGCCTTTTTAAAGCCAATAAGATAGGTGTACTGATTTTCACTGAACATATCTTAGATTAGTAAATAGCATAATCAGCCTATAACGTTCCTACTGCTAGTACACAGGCCTCCTCTTTGTGAGTGGGAGCGGACCATAATCCACCACGCGGGCCCAATGTTGGTGGATGTCACATGTCTTCGAATTTTTGGCTCTAGGACATGCCGGTTTCCTCACGATGTTTTCCTTCACCGTTTCGAGAGCAGCGGTGTTGAAATAATTTACACAATATAAAGCGCCTGTCAGGGTTCGAAACTACCACCAACAAATCGTAAGTCGCGGCCGTTACCATAGGGATGTTGACTGGCGGAAAAAAAAGTATTTAGTCCGTCAGTCAGATAATAAAAAAATATAAATTTTCGGTAATTTTTGGATGACATTGAAATAAATTAATAAAAAATGGTTTAGATAAAACTCATTAAAGTTGAAAGAGAAAGAAAGAAAATACGTTTATTTGCGGTGCAAGCTGGGGAGTGGGGGCTAGCTACGTCACAAGTCAGTATAAAATCTACCGGCCAGTGACGTCATACCACATTTTAACGCATTGCCAACTCAATGTATTGCCGTAACCTTTTGATTACGTAAAAAAAAAAACCACCGTGTCCAATATACCTACCTGACGGACAAAAAAATATTTTTTTGTCAATATCCCTATTGGGCCACCACTACTAACCACTATTAATTATGCCACCACTTCTAAGTAGAGCAGTTGCATAATTAATTATATCAAATTAAGTAGCATGTCTACCAAATGGGTGAAATGATGATATAATGTTAAAGAGGTCACGATTATGCGACGACTAGTTGCAGTATTGAGGTCTAACGTCTTCAATCAACTGCATAGCCTTTTCCCAACTATGTTGGGTTCGGTTCCCAGTATTATACATGGAGCGACTGCCTATCTGACTTCCACAACCCAGTCACTGGGTAACACGATACCCCTTAGTAAGACTGGTTATCAGACTTTTGGGCTTCTGACGACCATTATACATGGAGCGACTGCCTATCTGACTTCCACAACCCAGTCACTGGGTAACACGATACCCCTTAGTAAGACTGGTTATCAGACTTTTGGGCTTCTGACGACCATTATACATGGAGCGACTGCCTATCTGACTTCCACAACCCAGTCACTGGGTAACACGATACCCCTTAGTAAGACTGGTTATCAGACTTTTGGGCTTCTGACGACCTGTAACAACAGTCAAAGATCTACAAATGGCATACGGGGGCTTAACGTGCTTGCCGAGACGCGTCTCCGGTCTTCACGTCGCTTCTTCAATCTCTTGTCTAAAATCAAATACCCACCATGTTCAATACGATATATCAAAACATAGAAAAATCTGTTACATAACAGTATACAGTGTGTCTAGAACTAATTAAAAATTGAATAGAAACAAATAACGAATAGAAAAAATATATAAAATATCGAAATACGTTTATGCATATGATTTATTTCCTATGTAGAATTTATTATAAATACACTCGAGAGCAATGAATCCGGGTCACTTAAAGAATCCTAAAAATCTCGGAAACTAAAAATGCTAGGTTAATGCAATAAATTGTATTTAATAGACAATGTAATACTCCTTAAATGAAGGTATTAAAACTTCTTAGTTATTGTAAAGTTATATCATAAAAAAATCAAATTTGAAAAAGGGCCACTTTCGAAGATGGAACTACGAAATTACAGCATTTGGTTTTGCTTTTGTTTGTAATCTGTCATTCATGTAGGTACATAAACCATGTTGATAGTGCTCTATATTCATTATTCAAGCTGAAATTATGTCGCTTACGCCTGAAGAATGCACCAGAATACTTACAATGCTGGAAACCGGCCGGAGTCAGCGCGATACAGCCAGGACTGTCGGTGTGTCGCTGTCAACAGTACAAAGAGTTCTCCGACGTTACGAAGAAACTGGTTCTAACCTACGCAGACCAGGAACGGGCAGAACCAGGTGTACCACAGCACGAGAAGACCGATACTTGGTGAACACCATGCTTCGAAATCGCTTTCTCACAGGAACTGAACTCACAAATCAGTTTCGACGCCTCGGAGGAAGTAACCCAAGTGCATGGACAGTAAGACGTCGGCTTGCTGAATCTAACTTAAAACCCCTTAGACCTGCAAACGGCCCTAAACTGGAGCGTGGGCATCGTATTTCAAGACTAAGATATGCCCAGAGCCACGTAAATTGGAGTATTGAAGATTGGTCAAAAGTTATGTTCTCCGACGAATCAAAATTTATGCTCTACAAGCACGATGGAAGACACAGAGTGTATCGAAGACCAGGGGAAAGATTCAAGCAAGCATGCATCGAAGAAAAAGTAGCCTACGGTGGTGGGTCTGTACTTGTGTGGGCCGGAATTTCTTCTGAAAGTCGCACAGAGCTGGTGATCATAGAAAACGGCTCTTTAACTAGCGTAAGATATGTGGAAGAAATCCTCAATGATCACGTTGGTCCATTTATGGTCAATTTAGGTGAGGATGCTATATTTATGCATGACAATGCCCGACCTCATACAGGTAGGATTGTGAATGACTACCTTCAAGAGATGAACATTACTCGTATGGAGTGGCCAGCGCGCAGCCCGGATATCAACCCGATCGAGCATGCTTGGGACGAGCTAGGCAGATGCGTAAAACAACGAAACCCTCCCCCAATCACGCTTCGTGAGCTCAAAATTGCTCTCACAGAGGAATGGGAGAATATTCCCCAAAATCGTATAAGGAACTTGGTGTACAGCATGCCAAACCGCGTAAACGCAGTAATGGAAGCACGAGGAGGCAATACGAAGTATTAAAATTCAAGAAAATCGTAATAAAGTTCAAAAATTTCATGTTTCCTATTTTTGTTTTAAGGAGAGATCAGCAGATTTTTTCTTTATGTAATTTTGTGTTAATAAAATGTATGGTGACTCATATTTTTTTTACTTTCATTTAAGGAGTATTACATTGTCTATTAAATACAATTTATTGCATTAACCTATCATTTTTAGTTTCCGAGATTTTTAACATTCTTTAAGTGACCCGGATTCATTGCTCTCGAGTGTATAATGTGCGCTGTTGGAGGGGGGGGTTATGATAATACTCTTTCGATCCATCATCTACACGTACATACACCTACTCGTGCTTTGAACAGAGCACTCAGCATCCGGTTTCCATAGCAGCCATAGCAGAGCCACACAACCACCACTAGCCAGTGGGGTATTTGTTTTCTGCGAGTACTTATGGAGGGTCCCTCCGCTCTGGAGCGGCGGAGGGGCCTGTCAAACTCTTGCTGAATAAACCCACACTGTATTCTTAAAACAACCTCTTCATGAGCGCGGATTTGAGCGCTGGCGCATGCAACTTACCCCCGCCCAATATCAGGCGGACCCGTTACCCCGACGTAGTGTAAAACTCCAGAGAGCGGCCTGCATCTAGCAATTATGAGACAGGCATAATGGCTCCATTTATTATGGAGCTTATGGCGCCTTCTAAGAGCTAAATGATGCAAATAGATTCATAATTATAAGGCCTATAAGAAAAATGCAAGTTTTAAATATAATTTTTCTTCTTCCAAATATAATTAATTTTCCCTAAAAATAGCTTGAATTGTTTTTATTGCCATTTAACTTGGTGGGTGACATTTATTTTAACAACGCTTTGACGTTGGAAAATATTCAAAAACATAAATAGTTAAAAGTTACAATCAATTAAAAAAAACTGGCCAAGTGCGAGCCCGATTCGCTCACTAAGGGTTCCGTATAATCGTACATGATTCAACATTATGTACTTTTTAAATATTTTCGTAAAAGCTTAACGCGCTATACCAATATGCAAAGATTTGTAAAGTAATTGTCAAAATTTTATCGACCCCTTTAAATTTTTTTGTTTATATAAGTTTTATTATTTGTTGTTATAGCAGGAATAGAAATACACATATTGTGAAAATTTCAACTGTCTATGTAATACGATTGAAAAAAAAATGCTGCTTCTAACAGCATTCTTTATCGGTTCTGACATGGTAATTAAACATAACTGGTAAAATGTACCCTGTCCTATATACCTACCTCTGTCTAACCTTTCAGGGAAAACAGCCGTGATGCTATATTAAGTGTTAAGTCTAACTAACGAAGTATGAAAGTTTAGAAATAATTAAATATGACCCTAAAATAGACTATAATACTGACAAGGACAGAATTTGCAAATCAATTACTGTTTATGTCCTCCCATTTCAAAATATATATTTTCAAAATTTTTAGGTGTATCTTCTTAATTATTATAATAGTTTCTACTATCATAATATTCTTAATGAAGGCATTCTTTGCTAAGTTTAAATTGCAAAAATAACAGTTATGTAAAACTAATCAGGAATGGTCGCGGGGCCATTCCTGTTTTTAAAAAACTATGCCCAATTCCTCGCTTACAATAATTTCATCATATTCTGTACTTACCATTTTTATTTACTCTAAAAAAACATATAATCATATAATCTTGTACAGTATGTATTTTTGCGTATGTGCGGCTGTTATCTACGCAAACACTTATAAAATAAAAAAATCCTTATTCCAGCAACATCCCTGTGTTGCTAATTTATTAAAGAGGATGAAAATGTATACTCTGGAATTTGGATAAACTTCATATACGAAATTACTAACAAACTGACAGCGACGCCGACGAATTTTTTGATGCCCAATGAGCTCTCCCTTTATTGTTTATAATTTATATATTTTAGTGTTAGTTGTATATTTTAATCTTAATGTTATTTTAATTTTAATTTTATTTGTAACAAACTTAAAAAAAAAATAACTTAACCTAACTAAACTATGGCGTCTCTTGAACAGGTATATTGTCTGTCTGTAATTTCGAATCAAAATTATGACTCGATATATTTTTTAGTTGTACAATTAATGTCTTTTTGGTTGCCAAATTCTTTTGTACGTGTAGTATTCTGTAAGGGAAGGTGAGCAGCTGTTCCCAAGCACTTTGCGAATTCTCCCGGGTGGCAAACCGAACGCAATCTGCTAGGTGTTGTGCCACTAAAGGTATTAAAATTCAAAAACTCGAAAGAGTTTTCTCGAGAGGGTTTTCCAAAACGGGTCTTAAGTGGATGTAGCTGGTGTTGTAGGTGTTGCTTGAATAATGTTTTAGTCTTGAGTACCAATATTGTTTCGTGTGAAAATTGTCCTAAGATTTTATGAAATGTTGTAAATAAGAGATCAGGCACTAGTTATCAAATGTCGGGTCCGACGGAAGAAGTAATTCCGTCGGATAGAGAATGTTCTCCTTTTTAAGGTTCCAGTTAGTTTTATCAGTAACCCTGTTGCATTATCTCCTTTAATTTAAAAAGATTCAAAGTCTATAAAAAATGTTACAAAGAAAGAAGGCGTTAGTAGGGTTTTAGTAGTACACACAAATATAAAATAAAAAGGTGTTAGTAATTCGTTAGCAAATAAAACAAGTTACACAATAACTACTTCATATTCCTGTATACGGAGCAGAACTAGCTTTCGTGATGTTTACAGTAGTAAAGGAAAATTTAAGAAAAAGGAACTTACTATAGACTAACTAGTTACACAATAAATTATATAATTAACATTTTATAATTAATTATATAATTAATATTTTAACAATTTATAGTATAGGAGACAATTATACTCAAGGGAAAAAAATAGTTCCAGGTTTTTACAATAAAGGGTGTGTGGCCAACTTACCAGTAGTTTTAAATATTCTTATCGACCGTTGGCTAACCAAAACCACCAAAATAGCTACAGTGAATTCTACTATAAATAAAAAAATAGCGTCATTCAATATTGGCTTCTCATTTTCCTATGCGTGAAAAGTTCACAAATTGCACTTGTGTGAAAGTTGCATCCCCTTTTCCACACTTGTGTACAACCGCCCCGTAAGACACAAGGATGACGTGCGAGATGAACGCGCACACATTTGCAATAAATCCATCTCATGTTTCGCTAGCCTCCTGGTAACCTGATTCCAAATATAAACTTCGAATCAATAACTGCAGGCGAACTGAGGGTGGCGCTGCTGTTTCGCCCAGCGTGAGGGGCGCCGCCAGCATCACGCGGTGCAGTATTGATCACTATACGTGGAAACAGAATGAGGCTACTAGGACTGTAAGTTCTTGCAGGAGCTTTCAACATACGATGTCATTTTTCATTCATTATTTAGTTTGTACAGAGTCATTCGATTTGAAGTTTGATACTTAGGTATTGCCTGATAATAATGTCAGTTGCAAAACTAAGGTAATTCAAGTCATCAAGTCACTAATATTTTTGCTCAAAAAGTTATTCTTTTTCGTTTGGATTCTTTAAAACAAGGCCCACGTCATTTTATTTCTGTTATTTGTTATAGCGGCAATGGAAATACATCAATTGTAAAAATTTCGAGTGTCTACCTTTGTTCATGCTATGTTCATGCCCGCTGAGCAGACAGGCGGACGGGACTTTCTGAATTCGTATGTACTTTCTGCGTTTATCTCGGATATTACTGACATCGGTGAAGGAAAAACATCGTGAAGAAACTTGGACTTAAGGCTCTCGCAGACCAGCGCGACGCGACGGCGCGGCGACGCGACTTGAACAATTCAATTTCTAAGAAAGCTTCACGGTATAACAATAACCGGTGTCGCGTCGCGCTGTCGTGTCGCGCTAGTCTGCACGAAGCTTTTCAGTTAATATAAGGCTAAAATAGCCAACCCGTCTTGAGGAAGCGTGATGATCAATGCTCGTGCCTTCTCTGTATGAGAAGAGGCCTTTGCCCTGTAATGGGACAATAATAGGCCGGTATTATAAACAAGAGTTAATAAATAGGTCTTTAGTCAAGTTTTCTCGATAAATCTTCCATTTTAAGCAATATTAAATGCTTTTACCGATTATCGTGAGAGTTTCTAGCAACTTTGAAGATAACTCCACGTATCACGAACAATCTCGAACAATCGTCACCTGAGTACTTACCTTCCGGAAATTATACCTATTCTTAAGCGGATTGGAAGCTCAAGTGTCAAGTACTTTATGTTATCAAGATCTCTCAACTATTATAATTAGCTTACTTACTGTTCAAATTAGATACTATAAGATGCCGATTGAAATATCAGGACGATGTGATATTTTAAACTTAAACTGAAACTTCACGTAAAACTTACGACTAAATTCAATACCAGAAATAAAAAGTTAACCTAAAAAATTTAATTCAATATTTTTATTTATTTATTTTATTTTATTCTATTCGGGAAACTTATAGCCAACTTTTACAGATTCTTGAACAATATTAAATTGAAAGCCTTTTGCAAATTTCCACTGATAAAAAGTAGAAGTAAAGGTATTATTAACATTATTACAGTGTCGGAGGATATATTTGGGCAAAATCTGCCGAGATACATGCAAATGGCACAAATATTAATTGAAAAAGGTCTGATATTATAAACGTTGTCTTGTTTATAATTGTTATATTAGTAGATAATTAATTGTAATTATGCTAACAGGTCATATTTTTTTTTGAAAAGCGTAGATTTTGTGGCTTATAATTATAACATCGCCTAGGATTATTCTGTAAAGGTGCATAATTATGGTTCATACAAAAAAAATACAAAATACCTATATCATAAATTAGGAAATAAATAGTACACGATCGACTAATACTCGTACAAACTTAAAATCATTTAGACGCAAACATTTACTTAACCGTAAAGAAGCTTTTCACCAACAAATGCTTCACATCCCATAAAGTTAGATTAAAATTAATCAATTTAACCTAAACAATACGTAGTTCTTAAACATAAGTACACGTAATACGGCATGAAGTTATAGCCAAACTAGACACAGCCTGTTGCAAGCAAAACGGCACGCTAGTCCGTCCGACCATTTCCCAGTAGCGTGAGTTAATCATTGTCTCTCTAATTTAATAAGCTAGATCAGTGGCTCCCAAACTATGGATCGCGAACCACTGGTGGTTCGCGAGCGAATATGCGGAGGGCCATGAAAAAAAAAAATCGGGAATTATTAATATTAAAACTACATTACCGAAATAAATTGGACGTAACAAACTTATGATTAACAGTAACTAAAATTGAAGTTCATGCTAAAGCTATAATACCAAAAAGTAGGAATCAAATACATCCTTCTCATGAAATAGCACTCTTTGTATTTAATTAAGTATAAGTAAAATGTTCGATTGTAACTGAATGTTTTTTTTTTCTTTTGGAACAGTCCGTCATTCATATTTATGCCCCTTTTTTACTCCATGACAGCCAAGAGGTGAGTCCCGAATTTGGAAGTAGGTATTTGCTAGGTGGGTCGCGGTCCAGGCTACTTTGGAAACCACTGAGCTAGATTATCCTTACAACCTGTTTATTTAAAAATAATAATTATTCATGCACAGGACAAATGTTTTGAAAAAACATAGACAACTTTTCGCCATTTTTTTTACAACTGACGAATAATCACCATCTGCCTTTACCCAACTATATTGGGGTCAGCTTCCAGTCTAACCGGATGCAGCTGAATATCATCAGTATTTTACATGGAGCGACTGCCTATCTGACCTCCATAATCCAGTTACCTGGTTATACGATACCCCTATAGGTAAGGCTGGTTGTCAGACTTTCGGGCTTCTGACGAGCCGTAACGACTGTCAAAGATTCACGAATGACAGCCAGGACCAACGGCTTGACGTGCTTTCCGGGGCACGGAGATCTTTTGGTATGTAAAGATGGTCACCCATTCACGGACCAACCGCGGCAAGCGTAGCTTACCGGCTGTTATTACTAAGCCACAAGCCCCTATCAAACTGACTAATAATGTTAATTCAATTAATCAGTTTATGGTCGAGTCGTACGGAATCCGAATTCAAACAATATGATCGGAAAATTGTCTATGTAGTGAGGCTGTGTCGTTGTGTGCAAAGTATGGCCTACGCGTATTGACGTCAGCCACTTTCAAAGTGCAGTTTCACATCGACAACTTTTCTCTTCCCGTGTATGTGCCCCTAGTACAATTTTCATCGTTAGGCTCGTGTTTTCACAATTGAGATGATATTATTAACCATGAAAATGATAATTATCAAATGTACGGATTAAAATAATGCATAGCTTGAAAAGTGGTGAAACTTATCTAGTGGATAATTTCATGCAATTGCTATTTCATTATTTAGTTCACCTAGTAGATACTGCATACGCCGAGCTTGTTAAACAGGTTGAAGTTTCCTTCAAACTGCGAATACAATGTATAAAGTAACCTCCTTCATATTTCTGCGTTCCTGGTAGCGCATGGTTTTCTAAGACCATCCAATGACCGTGGAACTAGTTGAATATCAAAGAGTCATTTTATCTCACATACAGCAAGCAATGTAAACAATTTTTTTACAGAAATATTTCTTCCTGTCCTTTCCTTATTATCTCTTCTTGATTTTCTAGTAAATGTCACACACAACATTTTCACTTGTACCTGTTGGGAAATCGATTTCCTTTTCCATTGCAACTAGGGCGGCGGGCTTAATTATAAAGAATAAATGGAATGTC
This sequence comes from Agrochola circellaris, assembly GCA_914767755.1. Classification (NCBI taxonomy): domain Eukaryota; kingdom Metazoa; phylum Arthropoda; class Insecta; order Lepidoptera; family Noctuidae; genus Agrochola; species Agrochola circellaris. Next base: position 17,538,932 of record OU611840.1, on the reverse strand, counting down.
CTTGGAATAAATCGATCAGGCAAAGTTCCTACCTCAGTTAAATAATTAGAGATGTTTTCTTTTAGCTGTAAGTAGGCGGGTATTTTATTAGCTTGTTGAAATAGGTAAACATTTGCTAACGTTTTGCATGTTTGCAAAGATACAGGCTATTTGCTAAAGTTCAAAGGTGTTGCAAATACTACTTATTCTTACAAAACTTTAATTTGACATTGTCTTAATAAATCGAGCACTTTTAAGTTCTCTCTCGGGTGTGCACACAAAACCTATACACAATCTTAAAACAGCGCCAAATTAAAATATACAAACCAAACACAGCGCTAAACTGCAAATATAACACCTAAAGATTAAGGGGCAATGTACATAGATAGCCAATAAATACCGAACTCGGAACAGGGCCGGATAATCGCCGGTTTATGGCCTCCCATGTGCACAGCGCCCCGTTTCTGAGAAGATACAGCTCCCTTACGACGGTCGTAAAGATGCGGTATAACATGTGCAGTGCCAGCGCCTGCATTTGACGGACTCTGCTCTGGTTCTGATGCTTTAAGGTCGGGATTTAGTGCCAGATATGTGCGTTTATGTGATTCTGTCTGTATCATTGTATTGGAAGTTTAAAGTTTGATGTTTGTATAAAAACTCTCTCTGAATACCTATTATAGCAATACGAGTAACGTTGATCCAATTACCCAAGTGATTTGATCCACCTTACTCGTATTGTTTTTATAGATTTTCAAAACAAAAACAACGTATCAAAACAGCGGAACTTACGGAAGAGATGTTTTGGGATAAACAGACTTAATACTTAATTTAGATAGACCGAATAAGTACTCTTTATTGTACACCATAACAATTACAAATACTTAATAACATTTAAAACTTACTTAGGGTGTTACAGTATCTTTTAACGATAGGAAAAACTGCTATGTTCAACATGACAAAATAATAAATCAGTACCTTGATGCTGAGTTGCTCACTAGGTAGGCAATGTGTACTTTCTGCATCACAAAAAATAACAGGGTACGTCAATGTTCACGGTAATTAATTACCTAAACACTATGACTCATCGCCTGAAGCAGATAATGCTGATAAATAGTTCCAAAAGAGGGAACAACCAAATTGGCCAATCTGTTGCAATCTTGCTCGCTCTTTCATACTAATTTACACGTTCAGTGCCTGGAGCACTCCTGGAGGGTTCTACTAGTCGCATATGGGAGGCCGGGAGCCCTCGCGGATGGCTCATTTTAAATGAGGGTATTTCTTAGCAAATACAGAATAAACCGTGAAAATAAAATCTGCAGATGTATATTTTAACAAGATTTATTAGTATATGCGTTGGTTTTAAAATGCAAGCATTTACATTTTTTGTTCACTGTTACATAATATTCACAAAACATTTAAAAAGATGGAATCTACGTATAGCGACAAGACCCCTTGAAAACACTATTTTACTTCGCTTCAGTGTTTTATAACGCGGTTTTAAAAACCTAATGCCGCTGATCGTCCGCGATGGTTAACTTTAGCGCAAACGTAGCTGGTAACCCTCCCGGAGGGATCACTTCCAATATGTATGGCGGCATGGCGTAAGAGTTCTATGAAAACTTGATGAAGACGAATGTGTTAACAGAAAAATCCTTTTGACATTACTATGCCTTGCACTAACGAGTCACCAGCCTTCTCTGACATCAAATCATTTACGCAATAAAGTTGCATTGTGTTCAATTTTAAATCTAGTTTATAACAAATCGATTACAAGATTCCACAAAAGAATAAATTGAAACTGAATCATCATTCACTTGCCTTTATTTTAATTTATATCCTTTTCTTCCATACGAGTACTTCTCTGTTAGTCGTCATCTCGGTCACCCCCTTACTAGCCATATCATCTTTTACATCGTCCATCCGTCCTTTCTTTGGTATTTCTCTACTCTACTCATAAAGCATACACATTCAACGCAAAACTGCCCTTACGACATTTCCCTCATTCCTCCCCATCACAGCCTAAACGGTTGAATACTTGGAATATCGCAATCGTACCGACTTGTACTGATTTGAGAGTAACCTTTTTATGCCCTGAATGCATGGTTATCAGCTAGATGTAGAACTTACGGTATTAGTTCAAGTAAAGAAGATTCAGTAAAGTTGAGAGGTGGAAACAGAAAAACTGCAAAGGTCGCCGGGAATGTCGGTTCACGGTAGCATAAATTAATTACGATTGCTCCCGTTATGGATGAGCTATAAAATATGGCAGCCTGGCGACTAGGAAAAACTGAAAATAAAAAGCAATAAGACAACCAATTCCATCACAACTTTTCAGTCACCGGTGCCACTTTTAGACTTCCCATATATTTTCATTTTTATTTATGCTATCGATTAGCGTAATACCACTGTGCACGCCGGGGGTGTAATGTTTGGCATAATAACAAAATATCTAACGTTCACTTGACATAATTTCAGTTAACATAATTTTGTTTAACATAACGATCAGTTGACATAATGAATTGTTGATATAATTTCATTTTACCTAATTTCATATGACATAATGAACATTTTTTTTTTCTTCACTTTATACCCTATACACCTGGATGAAATCTGAACTTTAGGGCACCCCGACTCGGATAGGTTAGGTTAGAAGGGGATGGCGGGGTCGTGTGAGCGAGCGAAGCGAGCGAATAGACCCCGCCATCCCCTTCGTGGTTATTTTTTTATAAACCACCCATAAGTAGGAGCCCCGCGAAGCGGGGCTCCGTCGACTACGTTACGTTACGTCGGCTACGTTATACTAAATGTTATTATGTTAAATGAATATTATATGATACGAAATATTAGGTCATATGAATTTATGTCATTTGATATTATGTCTTATGAAAATTATGTCATATGAACGTTAGTTTAAGTGAAATTAGAGCATTTGTTATTATGCCAAACATTACACACCCGTACACGCCTTCCGTCCCCCCGTCCCTCTTAGTATTCTCATCTCTGCTGCCCTTCATCAGCATCACCATTCATCCCATTTTGAAATTGAATAAAATCGGGAATAAAAAACGTAGAAGGGCAATATTGACAAAGTTCGTTGGAATAACTGCAAATAAAAAGCAATAAGGCCTTATTACTTATTTGCAGTTTTTCCTAGTCGCTAGGCTGCCATATTTTATAGCTCATCCATAACGGGAGCAATCGTAATTAATTTATGCTACCGTGAACCTTGAACCGGCATTCCCGGCAACCTTTGCAGTTTTTCTGTTTCCACCTCTGAAGTTTACTGAATCTTCTTTACTTGAACTAATACCGTAAGTTCTACATCTAGCTGATAACAAGCTGACAACAAATCAGTACAAGTCGGTACGATTGCGATATTCGAAGCAGTCAACCGTTTTATTTTTATATAACAATTTTTTCGCAGAACTGTAATCTTAACTGAAATATCAGAAAAGTTATCGTAGCATACCTAATTTAACCAGATACTAGGCCGCCGAATACAATTTACTTGAATACAAGACGATCATAAAAACATAAAAGTTGACTGAGAGAGCGTGGTGTGATGTATTTTAGTTTACGTGTGGATAATGGCGCGTTAGGCGGCGTACGCGCCGACGCTGCCCGTAGTCAGTGCTGCGAGTATGATGTGTTTACATGAACGCCCGTTTGTTCGAGCCGTTTGATCTTTATAAATGCAATAGGTATTTCAAAAATATCGCCGTCGGCGGAACTCTAACGTTCGCTTTCATAAAAAAATCGAGAATGATTTTTAAGAACGACAACCTTGATACTCTGTTTATGCTCGCCTATGGGTGCTCAGTTTATGAGCATTTTTTGATTTAACGTAACTGACGTCTGTTTGAAAATTGTATTTCAGTACGTAGCATAGGTACCTACCGTGTGCCGTGTGCCGTCCCATCGGCATGTTATCGGCCTTCCACGGCGTGAGTAAGCTTCAAATTTCACAAAAGATGAGGTGTATTTAATTTACGATTACGACTGACGGCCTCAGGCATCGGTTTATTTGTACGATTACTTTTGTTATTCTGCGAAGTAACTAACTTTGCATTAGTCACTTCGGATTGTAATGATGGACTCGATTTCCGGTGTTTAATTAAACGTTATTTTTCGTTTTTGAAGCTCTATTACACCTACTTAGAACCACTATACTGAATAATGATGAAAAACTGAATTGTAATGGGTACAAATTGGAAACGATATTAAAAAATCTTGACAAAAGAGAAATGACTGAAGCATAAATTCTGGAGTCATAGATGAAGCTACAAATTTGTTTTTTGTATAGTACCTAGGTAATTTCAACGAGGGTTTAGTTTATTTTTGTAAATGAAGCCAATATGTGACTCATTTGCAAGTAAGTGAATACTCGCTATTATTCGGAATTCGGCATCACTCGAAATTTTTTGTTATTCGTCGAATACCGAATAAAAGTGTCTATTATTCGACATTCGGCGAATAGTTGTCTAAATAAAAATTTCTTTTAATGAACAGAAAAACTATAGACTTAAGATTAATACAATTTTAATCATTTACTGGTGCCTTACCAATAAATTAATTCAATTAAACTTTTATTAATCTTTAAAAACAAAACACACTTAGTATTAATATCATTAATATAAAAAGTTAACTTTTTAATTAAAAAATAATTATTATTTTATATTTAAAAGTCCAAAGGGGGCGGATTGTAGAGCAGAAAAACTAGTTTTTCTGCACGATTGTAATAAAGTCAGTTACGCTTTTATTCATAAATCACACATGCCTCAGAAAATAAATAAACTATATTATTATTTGAGAATAAATAAAGTTTTTTTATGTCGAGTAATAATGGCGAGTATTCGACTATTCGCTATAACAACTATTCGCGGCATCTCTAGTAGGTACACGTAAGTTTCATGGCTTGCACTGTAAATACCTGCCAAGGTACTTTATACCTTAAGAACTATCAAACAGAGTTCCATGAGACAGGCAAGCTAAAGTATTATGAGACATGCAAGCTAAAGTATTATGAGACATGCAAGCTAAAGTATTATGATTGACACAAGGACAACCAGCAGCAACAATAAACTACTTCTGCATAACAACTTTGTTTGTGTGGTCTTCTGAAACATCGGCGTAGCCTCTGATATAGCTTGTTCACTCTGAAATGACGCGCCCCACTGTCCCTTCTCTCTAGTCTTTAGATTCTACCAAACCCCTTTGAAAAACATAAAAACCCGACTCCAAAAACACGAAACTGAAAAGAGAAAAACAAGCATTAAAATCAATAGTTTTGTTTGTCCCCGTCCCCGCGATACCAAAATTCTTTATTTTTTTAACCTTTTTAATATACACTCACGCAATTAAGACGAATCTAAGGACACATCATTCATCAAAATCGGTTCAGCCGTTTAGTAGTTACGAGAGAACATAGAGACGGACATACATACTACATGTCAAACACATAACCCTCCTTCTTTGGCTTAGCCGCAGTCGGGTAAAAGGCATAAGTTCAACCGCGTATGAAATATTGAATTCTTTGTTCATAAATCCCGATTACAATCGTTTTCCGGTGACTGTTAAAACAGTTGTATCTCTAAATAACACATCTTCGGTATTGTTCTATTTGCGTTCGATATAAATAACTCGAGTAATTGACACAGTTCGATGCATTTGACTCGATGTGTGCGGTCTCGATCCGAAATCGATCTCCCGACGTCTTGACGAAAGAAGGTGCATCCAGAAACCACGTGATGAGTAGGATGTTACAGGGCATGAAAAGTAAAACATGTTTTGTTTTTATTCTGAGCGCGTTATTTCTGATAGTCAATGTTCCTTATTTCCAATTTCTTACGATTCGAATACTGGCTACGATTCACTGTCATTTTCATTTTGAAAACCTTTCTTCGGTATAATGTTTTATCTGGGTACTTTATTCCAACAATACAAATATGAAACAAAAACATTGAGTTCCTATTTTTTTTTAATACGTTATAGCCGTAATATCATACCGCATTAATAGAATATTACGTTGTCTTCACATGGCTTATGGGTGGTCCCTTACCCAATACAAACAGATTTAGCTTGCTTCTACCATAAACACGCAATACAAAAAAAGTAAAAAACAGATCTTCCCTTCAGTCGCCCGAATGAATAAAAAAGTTAACCCTTTCATATGGCAACCTTGACCCTAGTCTACATTTTATTTTTTATGCGTCACTTTTTACAACCGCCAGATATTTTTGAGGCAAAAAAACTTTGCATATTTCTTCCGAACGCAGCGCACATCCCTGACAGTTCCGAAGACATCATTTTAACGGTTCCTGTTCAGTGTTTTTTATTACTTGATATTATTTTTTTCAAAGGTTATAATTTTCTTAGTTAATAAAATAGGTATCACATTCATATCCAATGTTTTATTACAGTAATGAAAACAGAACTACTAACAGTCGTCGTTTCGTTAGCTTTTAATTTCATGTAATTTTCGTATCGTTTATTCTGTTTGGCATGTTACCTTGGTCATTATTTTGAAAGGGTTAATGATAATAATGACAAAAATATTTTCTTTATTTAGGGAGGATCGTTGGCGCAATACCAGAATACCTTTCAACGTGTGTGACTTGAAAGATTACACTCATCGATGATTTATAATCAGGTATTATGAAAGTTTCAAGTAGCTGCAGTGTCACCGCGAATTGTGTCTTGGTGTTCAAAGTAATCCGATGTAAAGGTACTGAAATGGTTAATAAAACCATCAGAGATCGCGAGAAACACGCTGTTGTGTTTATCGTCGTAAATATTATTATAGATTTCTTAATTTTCTGTAATCCCTTTATGACGATACAGCACTGCGATACCAATGCAAGGAAACTGTTTTCGTGTCAAAACACGGATTACTTTGCCCTTCATGTTTTCTGGAATATTGCGTCTTCGTGAATCCTTAATGCCTGCGAAACTCACGAAACTGTATCCATCACTAATAGTTCAGACATCCTCGCATTCACACACATCCGACGCGTCGTAAATGAACGTAATTAGGGAAACATCCATGGACTAATTATAAAAAGAATTATCCAGTTTTATTGCTTCAATGACATTAAAAATATTTTGATTACTATCATAAATTTCCGGCATTCAGGATTCACATAATTCGCTGGCGAAGATATTACATTTTGTAAATTGAATTTTATGTGCAATAGCTGTGCGACTTATGCGAATTCTTTTTACATCTGCTCCAGGAATAATATTTCAGGCGTTTCCCCACGTACCTGTGTGTGCCACTTAAATTCCAATAAATCTATAGTTAAACTGTTAAAGTAATGTAATTCGGTAACGGGTCGGCGCGGCCGCTGCGCCGGCGCGCGTCTCTCGTCGCCTGCCAACTTGAGAGCAATTTATCCCATCGGCGGGGCCCTCTCCCTGGCGTGATCTATGGCCTTTAAAAAGCGATGACAAGTACCGGAATGTTAGCTTATGAAACGGCCGCAGAGTAACCAACACTTTTATTTTTCATTATAAACAATTAAATAAAAAACTAGTTTTAGCATTCTTAGAAATCGAAACAGTGCCTGAAATATATTTATTATCAAAGCAAACTGATGAAAAATATCGATAATCTTCTGCTGTCTCACTCAACAGAGTGAAATGATGAATGTCGTAATCAAACAATTTCATTTCGGAATTTATATTCAGCTCCCCATGTAGTTCTGGGAATCGTTTGAATCGAGAAATTGGGATACACTTGTAATGTACAAATATAACTAGATAATATGGTATGAACAAAGTTCTTGGAAAATTTTAAGTCGAAGTAAAATTTTATTCCCAAAAGCGCCCAATTGGAAGCTGTTGCTAGGTTTGTTTAAATTATGGCGATTAGGTAGCGAGGCGTGCACGTGGCCGCCGACAGACGGGCAGCAGGCGGCCGCGATCGATGGGAACTTGTGTAGTGTGCAATTATAGCCTAACATCCACATATTTTATGTGAGCACGCTGGTGTACGTGAGGTTTTACGCCGTCTTCACATTTATTATATCAACGCGTTGTCAGCGGTGCACTGCTTATTTTTTTCCACAGAGTTTGTGGTTTCCGAAAACCGTGGAGTTGTCTCGTGAATATTCTTTTACTGAATTATTTTGTAATAAATTAGAGTGTTTGAACAAAATTGATGATTGATTCAGTCAGACACGCATACGTACGTACATATAGTTATTTTATACAAGCTCGCTGCAAAAGCTACGTTTTCTAGACAAATACAAAAATTTGTTAGCCAACTCCAACGCCTACTACACTGCAGTAAAAGGTCAATCCTATTTTTATTTAGATCGAGTAGGTAATATGATTATTCTGAATCGTACACGTATTCGTACACGTTTATAATTTCAGAAAACTTTTTGATATCAGAATTATGTATTTATTGTATACATGTGTATTTTTTATATTGGCATACATTCTAAAATAAATCACTAGAATTGATTACTTTCTTATAAATAAAATAACTTAATAAACTAAGTACCTAATGTGATTTTTGGTTTTAATTATACGAAATTGCGAAATGTGGGTTACTATAGGTACCATCGAAGAAGTTCATATCTTACCACCGTAAGGACTATTCTTGCTTGCAGCGCTCCGCAGCTATAGAACCGTGCCGGTAACAGATGTGGTCATAGTGTTCACGGGATTTTGTTTTGAAAATGGTTAGATATGAACTTCTTTGATGGTACACCTCTGCCTAACCCTTTTACTACACAGTATTAGAGATGTTTTGATGAATCTCTTAACACGTTCAGTGCCGGGAGCCCTCCTGGAGTGTTCACCTAATCGCATAAGGGATGCCGGGAGCCGTGGCGAAGGGCTCATTTTAAATATAGGTTTTTCTTACCGAATACAGCATTATAAACCGTGAAAATAAAATCTGATGGAAATTTAACAAGATTTATTAGTATAGCGTTGGTTTTAAAATCCGAGTATTTTATTTATTTTTATTTTGTTAGCTGTTACAAATGTTCACAAAAAATTACAAGGTTGGAAACTACGTATAGCGACAAAACACAATTTTACTTAGTTTTACAGTGTTTTATAACACGGTTTTAAACCTAATGCCGTTGACCGTCCTCGATGGTTAACTTTAGCGCAAACGTAATACCGACAACCCTCCCGGGGGGTTCACTTCCAATATGTATGGCGGCATGTCGTATGAGTTCTATGAAAAGTGGGTGGACAGAAAAAATGCTGGTAGGGAAAACATAATATTATATTCCAAACTAATATTGGGAATTAAACTAATTGATAACTAAAGAGGAAACGCGGACATTGTGATTGTTGGCGTTAATTCGTATTCCTCTATTTGCTCTCTGGTTAATGATACTAGTCCAAATATTTTTTCACAATATATTTTGTGGAAACAACACCACAACCACTGCCATGTCCCTATGTTTTGTTTTTAGGCGTTATCATAAATTATTTTTAAAATCAATAAATACGTTAGTACGGAAATCAAACTGACCGCGTTACCTCTTAAACTGCCTTTCAAAAGCAAACAGAATACATACACAAATTGTGTAATATTGAATTTCAGCCCTTTAAAAGATCCGCCATCTTGAAACTTTTTGACATTGCATATTACAGCGGTGAAGTACGAAACTACCTTCGATTAGTTTGAGGCAATAACATCAGCAATTCAGCAAAGAAAACGTCGGTTTCAAGTGCCAACAATAAAAGTTCACCATCTGCATTACTTAATAAAAAAAAATTGCCACGAGCCCCTCAAGCAACAATAAAAGTTGCACCATCTAAATACCATTTAGAAGATGCAAGTTATTTCTTTCTTCATTTTTATTGTATGTCACAGGCAGGAAACTGGCATCGTATAAAGAGGCTTTGAAATACAGATTGGTATGTTATCAGTATCACGTTATCTAGTTACCTACGGTACGTGTATGTTTCAAATATCTGAAAATAGTCGAGTATGTAAGCCCGTTAACAATTATGAACTATGTCGATACCAACGTCCAACAAAATACTTTAATATTTTAATTTTTAATTAACAAATAATTCAATCTTAGTTTAGTTAAGTTCCACTACAGCATGAGCCTTTCTCCTGATCGTATGCGTGAACTTTAGTCCTTAGCTCATTGATGTATGGAAATCAATCATCTCGGTTTTACTCTAAAATTTCGGAGTGCTCGCTCTGCGAATTTACCAGTTTGTCAGCTTACTCTCCGACTATTGAGTCATTTAAAAATAAACGTATGGAACAGCTGATTTATTTTTCAATGGTTCTGTCTGTCTCATAGTTGAAATTTATGATGAAAAGTTTTAAGACCTCTTCTCGTGTTTTGAGAGCTAACCTTATAAAGCTTATGAGTCTTAGCACTTATAATATTTTTCACTTTCAAATAATATTATAACTTGACCATTTGTAAAATTAAATTATTCTTTAAAACATAAGTTGTAAGACGTACTATAAGCTATAATATAACATGAAATCATAATCTTTAAAAATACCCATGACATCATGCACTGCGTGAAATAACAATGACTTCCATATGCTCATACGATAATATTGTTGTGTGCAGGCTCAGCGCCGATGTTCGCCGGGATGAGGGGTGTGCACGGCCAGATGCTCTCAAGCGGGTCCTCGATCAGCGGCCTTGGGGGCTTCGGGCTCTCTTCCCCGCTGCCGGGTCTGCCCCCCGATCGCAAGGTGTACTCGTCGCCGCCGCCCACGCCGCTCCCGACCCTGCCGTCGCCGGCGTCGGTCCCCACCCCCGGCCCACCGCCGTCGTCGTCCAGCTCTGTACACAGTTACTACCAATGAAGAGTTAAAACTGTCGGACGCTAATTTAAGGCCTGCTTCCACCATCACTATGTTCCCAACAATCGTTTAGTGTTACATGCAGCACTAAAGGATTGCACGAAAGGTTTGGGACAGCCTTCTATTTCTATTAATCGCTAAAAGCTGACCGCGTGAGCTTTAATTCATTTGGCGCTAAATGAACGTTTTAAAATTATAGTGCAAAGTATTTTAAGGAGTAAGTGAGTACTCATGGAATATTTTACAATTTTGTTGTTAAACTTTATTATTGTTAGTTCGTAGCACTTTGCTACGCCGGAGCCGCACAATCACATTATTCTTAAATAGACGGCCTCTCATAAATTAAAAAGAAAATGTCTGAGTCCAAAATGGAGGTGTAGTAGTAATGCTTCGTTAACGTGATTTTATTCCTAACATTATAATTGAAACTGCATATTCAGCCGGCGGAACAAAAAAATTGAAAGCTTACTTACAAATAGAGTACAGCCGATCCATTCTGTAAAAATATCACCGTGAAACTTAGGTGAAGTGAGCTGTCAATAGTGTTAATCCCTAGCAACAGTAACAGCTCACTTCACCTAAGTTTCACATTGATCTTTTTACAGAATCGACCCACAGGTTAATTTACTGAGTTTTAGCAACCGCTCCCGATCTCTATCTTGCATTACTGGTACAATGTTACAGCTTCTCTATGCAAAATACGTACCTACCTATGATGTAATTACAGTTGGTTTTAAATACAAATACACGGTGCGCAGGCGCCAGCGGCCGCCACCAATGATCAATGCCATTTCAGTCCATTACATTGAGTTTACACAATTGTAAAACGTTGGCATTGGCACACCAATTATTTGGCACTTCCCACTAAAATACAACTTTGATTAAATCCTGTTACTCCAGTAAGAGTCCGAACCACCTTCAGTGGTTTGTACAATTATTATTAGACAGTGTTTCTAAGCGTCGCGCGTCGGTGCCTTTTATGTGATCGGTATTAAAGCCATTTCGTACAAATTCTCGAAATAGAAATCCGAACGGTGTCGACGTGAGAAAAACTAGTGTGTTACTTTCGAATTGCATGCGGTATCTAGAAGTGATATTCTACACTTTGCAATGAATTTTATAGAATTACACTACTTGCTTCATGAATGATGTGCCCGAAATTAAAATCCGAAAGATCAAAATATATTTTAGGCTGCGTCCTGATTAAAGAGAATGTCGGGCGAATACGCGATCGTTGCGTACATTTATGTCACTTTTTGCCCGGTGAACCTGAACATGTTGTCGCGCCGACAGAGGACGCCTACCGGATTTCCCAACAAAAAGTGGTGACATTATGCACGCGACGATCGCGGACGATCGCGGACGCGGGGTGTAGGTATAACCAAATCAGTAGTTTGTTCTCATAGGTTCATTTTCACTGTTTCATGAAACTATTTAATTGAGGGTTTAACCGGTAATTGAAAAAATACAAAATGTACTTACTATTAAACAATTTGTCATACATTTTTCGTAAAATTATGTTTTATGGGTAGTTTATTCCTTGTGTGATACTGATATTATTGTCAGACAGATATTGTTGTCATATTATTGTAATATCTGATAAATCAATCAGAACGCTGGCCCAGTGCTTAATTGTAAAGAAAATGTGAACTATTGTCCCAAAGATTTAGTTTAAGATAGATGTGAGAGTAAATCAGTCTTTTGTTAAGTGGGGTTTACACTACGAGAAAAGTACCATATTCTTGTCGCATTTCTTAGGAAAAGGGCAATGACTGCTATTGCCTTGCTAAAACGCGACAACTATAGCTCTCATGGTTATAGAAAAGTGAATATTTAATGGGTTTTTAGTTTTAAGCCACAGGCGACAGTTTCAGGTTGAAACTAAACATTTTTTCATAATGTAAACCCCACTTTAGTGATCTTTTCATGTAGATGGATACGTAATTTGTATGCTTAGACTTAATATAGCTATAATTGTAGTGTAGAGGAAAATACATATTTATCATACATTGACTCATTAAAATCTGAGGACAGAATTTATATTAAAGCAGTTTCACTTGATGTAATGTTTAATCAAATGTACGCAAATCATTTTCCTGAGGGTCTAGTGTGAGTTTCGTTTAACCATCTCAATTTTACTCATCGACCGCGTTCGGCGCTCCGATTGGCCCTTCTCCAGCGAAGGCCAGTGAAGGGCCAATCAGAGCGTCGAACGCGGTCGATGCGTAAAATCGAGTGTTAAAAAAAACTCACACTAGACCCTTTGATGCTTGGTAGTTTCTGTTAGTTTATGAGAATTCTAAAGAAGCGTTTTATACACGGAAAGGATTATATCAATTTAGTTTCGAACGAACTCCACGGTTCCAAGAGCTGGGATCATCTCGAATTGGTGAAAACGCTTCTCAGTTCTTAGCATAGTATTCGAGATACTCTTATTTTTATATTATTTTTCATGCTTGTACAATTATTATTATGCGCCTGAACAAAACAAGCTTATCTTAAGGGGGATGCGATAAGTAAGCCCGCGAAAATCAAATTTTCTTAATTTTTTTGCACTTTGTATGTCAGTGTCAGGTTGTATCTTGATTAAAATATAATTCGCGACCGTAACAAATATGGCTTTACAGAATTACAACCATTAGAATAAGCAATACAACTACTTTGTTAGAACAATCCTAAAATGTCATGATTTCATGAAATAGTCATTCAATAGGATTATATGAACTTAGAGAGTTGTATTGATGATTATTATTCTATAAATATATATTTGATACGGACTGACCCGCAAATTGCAAAAAACATATTTTTTTAAGAATTTCGCGGACTACCCTGACGCCTTCACCTTAAGTTTGGTTTTATAGAGCCGTTTTATGATTGACGCGGAATGCAGAGAGTACCTAGATTAAATTGCAAAAACTCTTAATTAATTTAAATAAAATCGCAGTGATCATTATGTAGGCACCTATAATATAGTAAATGTAAACCAGTAGGATATTTATCAAAGTCATTAGTGAATTGCTAGATAAAAGTAATCATAAGCGACACAAAAGTATTATGTTAATATTTTCATATTCACATTGTTTTATGTATTATTTAGTAATATGTGTCTCTAAACCGACACGATGTATTTTATTAGTAATAAGCTGTTTCTTTTTAAATAAATACTTTATAATTTTTTGGATATGTTAATTCTTAAAACCAATCAGTAAAAAATTCTGCTCGCGAAACTCATTACCTATTACAAATCGCTTTAAAACACATTGACAAGATATTAATTTAAAAAAAAAGATGCATCGCGTGCATTGCCATGTTCAAACTGAAATGTAGAATCTGTCTGTAATCACATTGGCGTCCATATCCTTCTCGGCAATGCTGCTCAACGGATTTTTTTATAGTGGCAGTACTTCTGAAGACGAACTCCTTCAAAATGTCAGACGGTCTGCATTTGAACTGCCAACCGACTGCCTTACAGCTGCCAAAAGACTGCGCAGTCGGTCGGCAGTTCCGATGGTTATATCAACTGCACAAAAACTACAACTAAACTGCAATTTTGCAGCTGGCATGCAGATCAAATGCAGTCTGCAGATAAGTGGGCATAAACAAGCAATCGAGAAAGGTAATGAACAAAATTAAAGGTGCACGATACACATTTTGAGGAGGTTTCTGTCCTACGAGTCCTGTCCTGAACTCCTGGCCACCGGTAGCTTGGGCCCCGTCCCTGATATTGGTCGGCTAGTATTTTGGGGTGCCTACATTAAAAACAAAACGGAAACTTTATAAGATAATATTTTTCAGTGAGTACTTTTTTATTATGGAAAGTGTAATTAATAATTCATTATATGGCACTGAAGATAAACTAACAAAAAACGCAAAGTTGTGAATAAAAGCAATTTATTAAATGAGTAGCCCCTACTATTAGTTCACAAAAAAGGAAACACAGGACATTAAGCTTATCTGGCGTTGCACAGTGGCTGCTGATGACAGCTACTCGATAAGCTTCGTGTCGATAAGTGCTGTTGCACTGACGTGTCTGTCGTAAATAATCGACAGAAAAACTACGCAGACAGCCCGCGATAAGTGCAGGTTCAAAACAGTAGTTTTTTTTTCAAGTTGGAAGTCTTTTTTTACGTTTCAAATATAAAACAGAACTTGTTTTTGTTGATTCGCACGTAAACGATCAATGCGATGTTTATTTACTTTTGTTTTGTACGGCCAAGGTCAAAAATACAGCCAAGGTCAAACATACAGCCAAGGTCAAAAATAAAGCCAAGGTCAAAAAAATCCCTATAATAAGTTAAAAGTGTGTCCAAATATAAAGCGGCAAAAGTGCGCGGCTGCCGCGCGAACATTCGTCGGTTTAGTCCTAACTAGAGCGCTGCAGAAATGAGTCCTGCATACGCCGCGTGTTGCTGCCGCGCTGTTGCCGCTCGATGTTTGGACACACCTTTACGATTTTTTCCTTATCTTGTATTGATTGAAAGTATGAGGTGTTGTACAGAACCCGTTTGCCCAACGTTGTGTAGGTAGGTAATAAACATTTTCAACCTCTACCATTTAGAATAAACCGCAGCCTTTCGCAGAAAATTTTATTAAAAGTAAAAGCTAAACGATTACAAAAAAAAAGCCAAGATCAACAACAAATGTAAACAATCAAAATCTACTCTTACAATTGTTTCTCACTGGCACGCGACAGCCTCCGATGAGCTTGGACTTGCAGTGTTCGTTCTGCAAGCGACGGGACTCCGGCGATCCTAGCGAGAAGGTACGACAAGCAGCCAGGCCTTTGTTGCTCGGTATATACTGGTGTTCATCAGTGTTACTTATTCTCATTTTAGACTGCACAAACTCACACTGAGTACATTCATCATAAGCTTTTACTGTTATTGTATCCCTGGACTCCAGTGAAAATCCAATTTCCTGAAGTTGGAAAAATTCGGCACCAGTTTTTTGCAATGGACGCTGCTTGTTGCTTGCATGTTTAGCTTGAGAACTGCGGCTGCGGATGGTAGCGACATCTTCATAACTCCGGCTGTGATGAATGGAGCACTCCCTGTAGATAGGACAGTCCAGTGTCAACGCACCACTGTCTTCGTCACAGGTGACTGTACATTCATTGCGAAAGTTTTTGTTGTTGCGAGTGCGACTCCATTGTGTTTGAGCTGAATTCGACTTCAGATGAGCCCTTGCGTAGCAGCCCACCTCTGAAGTTGGTGCATCTTCTGGTTCACAATCCTCGTGAGATGTGTCAGATTCTAGTATCGTATCTTCTTGGCCGCTCTTCATCACATCGTAATAATGCTTCTTAGATAGTGCGTGCATAGTTCCCTAAGTTTATTTACTAGAGCACAAGAGAGAAACAAGTTGCTTAATAGGTAAAAATACTGGAAAATTAAAACTTTATAAAAAAACAATAATATTTTCCATTTTTGTCTTTGTGCCATGGTCTCGAGCAGTCAAACACTCCGATATATAAAGTGTATTTATTATCTATGACTCCGATCCCCTAGTCTTTGACTCCGAGCATCGGTGATCATTGACGGCCGAAAAGACAACGATTATTTATTCATTTAACCTCATTTCAGAATAAAAGAAGAACAACAAGGGCTGTATGTCCTTGTTTGCGGCGGGGGTGTGGAGTGTCCTTCGTCGTTCATCTTCTTCCGTATGTATTTTGTATGGAATTAGTATATAGAATGTATTTTACATCTGAGACGGTGTTATGTCTATCATGTAGTACTCTGTATACAACCTTAGTTTTTGTTTACCCTAAACCTCTTAAGGGGTCATTTTACTCATCATTATGAACAACTTTCACTATGGGAACAAAGCTGAAATCGCGAAAAAAAAATCTGCTGTTCCCTACATTTATGTTCGCCTATCTCGTCGAAGTGTAGCGAACAGCTGATGTTTTTTTCGCGATTTCAGCTTTGTTCCCATAGTGAAAGTTGTTCATAATGATGAGTACAATGACCCCTTAAGAGGTTTAGTGTAAACAAAAACTAAGGTGGTATAAGTGGCATTATCTTTTTTTTCGTTTACTCACATGATGATTATTTACAGTAAACCTTAAAAGGCTTCATAAGGTCAATTAAGTAAGTAACCGTCTCACACTGTTACTTACGTATTGACTGCTTCTGCATTGCTATTCTGTAACCATCTCACCGTGAAAACTTAGGTGAAGTGAGCGTGGAGTGAGCTGTCATTCCACAGGGATTTGAGGGATTGACACTATTGACAGCTCACTCCACCCAAGTTTTCACGGTGAGATGTTTACAGAATAGCATGGCTGGTCTAGTGGTTGCATGCGCGACTCCTAGGCAGGGTTCCTGCTCCGAGTACTAAAATTTTCCATCATCGACTTATAAGACTAAACGTCTTAAACGAATCTAATAGACGATTTCACAAAGATGTTACAACAGCATCTTTTAGAATGATTTTCGCTACAAGTAAGTAGGTACTTACGATCCTATTACTAGTTTTTTATAGGTTTACAGGATAACTTTATACAATTCTTACTAGAACTTGCAGATAAGCGCATGTTGTAAACCTAATTAGCAAAGTGTCGCTTTTGATCTTTACGCATTTAATAAGCTTGTTTACTCTTGTTTCATTCTACTCTGTTTCTCTTGTTTAGTCGTGCCTCGGAAAGCACTTTAAGCCGTTGGTCCCGGCTGTCATTCGTGGATCTTTGACAGTCGTCAGAAGCCCGAAAGTCTGACATCAGTCTTACCAAGGGGTATCGTATTACCCAGTTACTGGGTTGTGGAGGTCAGATAGGCAGTCGCTCCATGTAAAATACTGGTATTCACCTGCATCTGCTTAGACTGGAAGCCGACCCCAACATACTCGTAGTTGGGAAAAGGCTAGGCAGATTGACTCTTGTTTCATTCTTCAATAAGACAGTCACTTCTTTAAACATCTTACTTAGATATTGCTGCTATAGGTCAAGGATATTAAAGGATTGATTTGTCTTAGTCGTGACTTTTAATGGATTGTTGCCATCAAACTAGCATACACTCCGATTTTTTATAGGTAAGATTCTACTTATTATGTACTATCTACTTACATTTGCTTATTAGTGTTCTTGCTGCATTTTAGTGTTCTTGGCTGATTACTAGAGTAATCAGCCAAGAACACTAAAATTTAAATACGATGAAGAAGTAGGTATGTCCTGTAATAGTCTTAACTTTGACTAAAATGTACTAAAAAAGTTTTGATAATGCAATATTGACGTTTGACAGCAAGTCAGTTGAAAGGATAAGGCATTTGAGACAGAAGCAATGGCGAGTTATGTATTTGTTAATTACTAACAAATAAACAAATAATAAATGTGTGTAGTTTTAACGGGCATGAAGATATGTTTATTATCATCGAACACTTAATCAATCAAATTAATTTCTCACGTTGAGTAGGTATTCTTTACACAACAGTCAAAAGACGAAAGCTACCTATGTTATGCTAATAGATATTAATGTGGATTACTTTGAAAATCTTATATTTCGTCATCGTTACAAAAAGAATGAGCAACGAATGCTCATCTCGCTAACAACTGTCGGATCAATTACACGAGTAAAAGCACCTAATAAGATATTTATACAATTGAATAGCATTTTACCGGACTGTAACAACACGACTTTGGAGGGCGTAATCGCCCTATATACCTACGGCGCGCAAATATGGTTCTATAAACATTTGTAGGATTTCTATACGACAAAAAAATACGAGCTTTTAGATCACTTACAGGACCACATTTTGCTCTAAGGGTACGAACAAAAAAGAAGCAATATCCATTCGTAAGAAGGTTTTAAGGTCATCTCATACTTCCAATTCTTTCATAATATTCATGTAGCTCAACTCACTTCTTTTCTGTTGCTACTTCTTCACCCATTTTCTCCATTTCTTCTGTTTTTGCGGTAGCACCACAGAAAGAGCCAGGTCTATACCGATCTTTTGGGTTTTCGACAATACTGGTGCCATTCTCAACGCGTGTTTAGCTCAACTTATACCTGAAATCTGAACGGCAGGCATGATATGTGTAGAGACAATTCCGATATTGCCACGACCGCCGTGAACCCTTGATTGCCCCTGTGGCAGGTGTGGTAAGACTAAGCGTATGCTCCGATGCAGGTGACGCATGTCAGCACAGTACAGATTTTACAGGGTAGGACCGGCGAGGCAGACATAGACCGCGAGTGCATTCTGCGAAACAGCTACACAGACACATAAGCGTCCTAGCTAGTACAAACAAAAGTCGTGTGGTAAAAAACACCTGACAATCTGCACTCAGTGAAGTGTCAGGCTGAAATCTGTGGCGGCGCTACAACGAAATGCAGAGCAGGACAGACACATGTCTGCGTGGCACGTGCCTGTGCCGCAGCGTACGCAGCTCATGCATTACAAAACTTGCTCTGCTCTGCGCTGCGTTGACCAGCGTCAATTGCGTCTCAGGATACGCTTAGCTTAAGGCTGGTGGTCAGACTTCCTGGCTTCTGACGACCCGTGACGACTGTCTAAGATCTACGAATGACAGCCGGGACCAACGGCTTAACGTGCTTTCCGAGGCACCGAGGAGTCTCAACGAGGTATGTAAAGATCAAAGACATTAAATTATTTACTTAAGTAAAGATGGCTACGCTTGCCAGGGTAGGTCCGTGGATGGGTGATCCACGGACCTACCCCGGCAAGCGTAGCTTAACCTGATGGATCGACCCGTGCGGCTGTTATTACTTAGCCACGACCTCCTGTTCTGAATGTTTAAATAATGCACTCAACTGGTTCAATTCCAATTATGGTCGTCAATGTCATAAATGAAGTAAATGCATGTACTGAAGCTTTTTTAAAGATTCAATAAAAATAAAACTATAACGTGTTCCTTTTGATGGCCCTTAACTCTAAGTAAGTAAAAGTAATACAAAAAGTCCTAGAACAAGTGTTCCAAAATACATAGTTTCGAAGGAAACATACCTAACACTAGATTCTCGATGTTGTGGTTATCTAAGTTTCATTGATAAGTACGAGTAAATAATTTTCATTCAAATCAATCATTCATATTTAAAGCTAATAAAATGCAACGTTGTCTTTTTTTATGGAAAAAGTCTGTTTTTTTTTTAAGTCATTGCAACATTTTATAAAAAAATAGGCATATTCTTGCTAACGTGAAACGGAGTGAAGGAGGTATCTACTTACAGTGTACTGGCAATTCCAAGAAAGAAAATGTTGGCGGCTTATGTTGGCGGCCCCTGAGATCCCGCCCCCGGGCTTTCGCTATTTGGATCAATATCCCGATCCTCTATCTCTTTCTATCAAGATCAGTGTTGCCAGGACTACTGATTTTTAGGAGATATATTGAATTTGAAAAGCTCTATCTACTGAAATACATATTTTTTTAAATTGTCATTTGATCTTCATATCAGTGGGATTTGATTATCACATTAGAGCATAATATCAATTGTAAATACAGGAATTAAATAATAATACCAACCTATTATTGTCCCAATAGGCTGAGCATTCTCATACAAAGAAGGCTGAGCATTGATGGCCACGCTTGCTCAAAACGGATTAGCGATTTCAGACTTATAATTAGGTACCTACTTATAAGTACTGTAAAAATCTCACTGTGATAACTTAGGTGAAGTGAGCTGTCAATAGTTAACACTATAAGGCCCACTTGCGCGTTAACAGCTAACTCGGAGTTAACAACTAACTCAGGCTTAATCCAATAATTCTCTTTGGATTAACCCTGAGTTAGCTGTTAACTTCGAGTTATTTAGCTAACCCATGAACGCGCAAGTGGGCCTAAGTCGCACAAAACACTAAAAGTTAAGTTACACTTTAAGTCAAATCTCACCGTGAAAATTTAGGTGAAGTGAGCTTAAAGTGAGCTGTCATTTCACCTAATGCTAGTGGGAAGTGAGCTGACAATAGTGTTAACTATTGACAGCTCACTTTAAGCTCACTTCACCTAAATTTTCACGGTGAGATTTGACTTAAAGCGTAACTTAACTTTTAGTGTTTTGTGCGACTTATAGTGTTAACTATTGATAGCTCACCTAAGTTATCACAGTGAGATTTTTACAGAATAGCACTACAGGTTTCCTTACGATCTTATCCTTCACCGATGCCAGTGATGTCCAAAATAAAGTTAGAAAGTAATACCTTACATTATATAAATTGAAAAACTCACATTGGTACTGGCCCGGTTTCGTCACATGGTTAATTAATAAAAATATTTTAAATGAGTTTGTTTCATTTTTTGGTTTACATGTGGTGAAAACATAGTTTTATTTTAGTTTTGATATTATTCTGGCATTAAAAGATACAATCAAAATGTTAAACATGTTCTGACAGAAACCAGATCTGTGGATTTTTGTACGTTTGCTGTTTTCTTCTGTAAGTTTCCGGTGCACTGATTTCTCCTGTAATTTTCTACTTGTACCTGGCAACACTTCCACAAAGTGTAAGTTGGTGACCGTAATAAGCCTGTAGCGGTGTTGATGTGTTGCCACAAGTGCTGAACAAAACAAGTGCTAAAATGAATAAGTTTATGGAGGATATGACTAAGTGAGAACTAGTCACATAAATACGTGTAACAAAATCTTTTATAATGGCAGAGGGCTACGATGCTCCCGGCCTCGTGCACTACCTACCACCAGAAATATTACAAATAATTTTTACGTATTTACCCGGCAAAGCGCTGATTCGCTGCCGCGAAGTTAACACGATGTGGAGATCCGTGATAGACAGCATGTCTGGAAACGATAAGATGTGGCGTCGAAATTGTAAAGAAGACTTTGCCCATGTTTATGAGGTCGCTCGCAGAAAAGCACAGCCTGGTCTTCACTGGTTTAATTTGTACCGGTCTATATCTCTCTGGAGGCTGTTGAAGGACGCTACAGGGATCCGTGAGGAGTTTCGTTCTGCTCCGCACCCCACCCAAGAAATCCGAAACTTTAAGATACTCGACGATGGCATCATAGGAGTTCTTAAAAAGGGATGTATTGTTTATTACGATACTAAAACATTAGATCTGTTGCATCGACCCCATATGATGGGAGACTATTCAAAATACACAGAAACTGAAAATATAATCGTCGTATTGAATTACAATCTACATTTATTCGTCATACGAAAAGTAATGAGGCACGAAACGGATAGCTCTACCGTCACCGTCTACAATGTTAAACTGTTTACTCTCGCCGGAGAAGAACTATACTTTGTGAACCTAAATGATGAGATATTCGTTATGTATTGGCGCTGCCGAAAATTATGCGCAAATTTTTTGCTCAGTAGTCTTCGAGGAATCATGAATATCGGTTACAGCGATGGAAACCTCAATGTCCTCACTGTTCAACGCGAAATATATAGTATAGAGAAAGAGAATGACTTCTTCAGAAGAGCCACCCTGAGCACAGGCTGTAAT
Source organism: Agrochola circellaris (assembly GCA_914767755.1). NCBI lineage: Eukaryota > Metazoa > Arthropoda > Insecta > Lepidoptera > Noctuidae > Agrochola > Agrochola circellaris. The sequence goes on along the minus strand of OU611840.1, from coordinate 17,516,727 downwards.
TTACTTCAACAGCTGCAAAAGTACCAGTTTTTGGAAAATATTTACTGGCGAATATACTTTCAATGGATGTATATGTGGAATCAAGCAATTCCAGCAGGGCCGTTAAGAGATGTGTTGGTAAGCAAACAGTATGGAGATGTCTACTTTGTTGGCTCCCACTCTGGCGTTTTACGCATTTATTATGCTCCATTGTCAAAAGGAGGATTAGATATTTTTAACAGGAGACCAATAAGACAGTCAAAGTCCATTTGGTGCCCTATATTAAATGTCGAAGTCATAGAAAGGAAACGTGGACATATAGTTTATATTGCAATGCCTCAAAAGAAAACTGTGCTGATATTGAAGCATAAATTAGGTACTAAAGCTATTCGAAAACACACACGACCAATGCTCGCTGAGATTTCAGAGCTTCCAGAGCTTAAAGAGCGTGACTTGGAAGCTGCAGGAAATTCCAGGAACAAGGAGCTGCATTGCTTTAATAAAAAACAATGGACACATTGGACATATGAGTAAATACCTACCATTTATTCCCTCGTGGTATCTGGATGTAAGGTCAGGTAATTTAATTAATAATCAAATTGACTTTCAACTAAATTATAAATAACAACTGTAATTTTTTGACAGTTGTATTAAATTACTATAAAACGTAGATTGTTTATCAGTCTGTTTAATAGTTAATTTCCCTGACTGTATCCACCTACCTACCTTTCAGTTGTTTTGTTTAAAATGTTATTTTAAGCGTATAAAGGTCGGGTTTAGACTAAACGAGCGAAAATCGAATTGTCTTTGTTTAAACAGAGATAGAACAAATTCTCCTTAGTATCCATACTAAACTGTCAATAATATCAAGAAAATAATCAGAATGCAAAAATCTTGTTCTTCTTCTTCTGGTTCTAAGTACTCTGATTCTACTGTTTAAACCCACCGTTTAACTTTTAAACCTGGGCTTCTCTGCCTCGCGAACTTGTCAGTGATTATATTTTCACCCATATTTCGCAAAAATTTCACCTAACTCATAATTTATTATTTTGCCTGTGCGGTGGTAATAAATTAAAATTGTAATAAGGCTAACAATGCTGCAACGTTGTTGATCTGACACCAGCAAAAAATTAGTGCGTGATGCGTTACCTATCAGTCTACTACGTGGGACACACTGAAAGTTCTTAGAAAATAAAAAACTGAATGAATCATTAAGTTGCTATAACCTTTACTATTTGTCTAAATATTCTCCATTCCTTTCTAAGCAACGTCTCATTCAATGGAACCAGAGTTACGGACCGCTTTTAGTCTTCGGTCAAATTATGGGTATCCTCTATTACATAGCTTCCTGACGCTTAAATGCTCAAGTAAGATTTTTTGCACCTGACTCATACCAATGCCTAAGCTTGTCCGAATCTGTTGGTAGGTCATTCTCTTATTAGCCTCTATCATGCGCCGCACAGTCATGATTTTAACGTTAGTTGTCACCGTTGCACGTCCCTCACGCAGGTCATCAGTAAGATTAATTATTTTTAAAAGAGTAACCTTGGAGTTTCTTGCCGGCTCTTTTCCATAGAAAACGAACAATTGGAACCGTGCACCTAGCTTCTGGCGTTTCATAAGTGCCCATGTAGGTTTATGTGAAATGAAATATTTTGAATTTGAATTTTGAATTCCTACGACCACGGTTAAACTCATTGACGTGATGGGGCTTCATCATGAAAGGCTAATAGAAGTCTATCATAACTCTGTTGTTGACTACGAATACAACGAAAGTCGTAATAAATCATAGAGCAAAAAAATTCTCACGTTAAATTCATTTAGACGCGCTATACCTATACGCTCTTTTCAAATTACCGCCAATTTATAGTTCAAATAAGTGACAGATGAATTCGACAAACATCATGAGGTTACCAAAGAGTTCTAAATTCGAAATTTTAATTAAGTTTTCATTGGATTTGTTGGATCTCTAGCATAATTTAACTAAGTAGTCAGTTCTAACAACTTCCAGTGTTATCCTGGTATTTTTTCCCTATCACTTAGCAAGAACTATTCCTTAGAAGCTATAAATAGAGAGAAGTGAAAAGAAAGTAGGGAGGCCTTTGCCCTGCAGTGTGACGTCACATGCTTTAAATAATAATATCACTTAGCGAAATTCCGAAGCGATTGTCTTCTAAAGTGTTGGTCTTGGTGAAATAATCGAGTAGATTTACTGAACATCGATATCATCCTTTTATTTATTTATATACACCGGTAAAGTAACATACAGAGAAGAAATAATTATAATTTGATGTAGTATTTTTTATTAGGTATATTAGATACTCTTATCAAGCACTCTTGTCCATATAATTAAAAAAATCTGTAATCTAATCGTACCTAACTCGACCGCCATATTAATGTGATAAACTAAGTCTTGCTTTTGAACCGCTTTCACGGCAACAGAATCACAGATGATGAAGTTTATTTTTAGTGAAAAGGTATCTAAATGTTGACAGTATTAATTACTATATTATTACTCGATGTCCTAAATCATAAGTAGGTATATGTAATATTGCTAATAAATACTGTTGGTATTTGAGAAGACTTCCTGTTGTAGCAGTCAAACCTACTAGTTATTACCTTTATAAATGTCTATTTAAGCTTTGTGCAGACCAGCGCGACGCGACGCCGCGACGCGACTCGAACAATACAATTTCGAAGAAAACTTGACGGTATAACAATAGCCGGTGTCGCGTCGCGCTGGTCTGCACGAAGCTTTATGCGTAAGTACATCGCACCTAAATCGATTGTATTATCTACCTAATTTGGTAAATGTACTTAAAAAGTACTAATCTTGTTTTGCAAACAATTATCGAAGTTAGTGTTCTTGCGGAAAATAAAACAAAGAATTTATTGTAAAATGTAATGATTAGATAGGACAAAAAAATTACTTAAATTTAATTTGGGAATTACGAATAAGTATCCGAGATTAGGTAGGTATCTAATATTTTTACTTATCATTTATGAATATTTTTTATAAGTATTTATATCTGAACTTGCTTCTTATACATAAAATAAAAAAATACGATTGGAACAATGGATGAACAGGAAATGATAAATTAAGTAGATCAGGTTTTTCTGTCTCTTATATTGTGATTACTTAAGTAGTTGTATTACCTACGCGATGTTAATAATTACGGACATAATAATTTTATGATGATTAAATTTTCAGATTTTATCTTGACACACCGGGAATCGGATACCGTTAGGTCAATTGTATAGGTACTTAGTTGGTTCCGCCGATCAGAGATTCCGACGGCACTAGATGCTTGGTAGTGGAATGTCCACACCGTGTTATGTCCTTCTTACTTATTCTCCTTCGGTTCAGAAAGCCTTTTCAGCTCACTTTTATACTCAGTTGGTTCCCCTCGTCTCTGGCTTGCCTTGACTTATCACAGATTCCACCAGCACTAGATGTTTGGTAGTGGAATATCCACAATCTGTCATATCCCTGTGATTGTTCCCCCACCCGTTAAGTGTTGTGCTCCTTCGGTTCGGAAGACCTTTTCAGCATAGTATTATGCTTAGTCGGGACCCCTCGTCCCTGGCTTGCTTTGATTGGCCGATCAGAGATTCCGACAGCACGAGTTGCTTGGGAGTGGAATGTTCACAGTGTCAAATCCCTGTTATTGTTCCGCCACCTGTGCAGTGTTGTGCTCCTTCGGTTCAGAAGGCCTTTTCAGCTCACTTTTATACTTAGTCGGTTCCCCTCGTATCTGGCTTGCCTTGATTGGCTTATCAGAGATTCCGACAGCACAAGATGCTTGGGAGTAGAATTTTTACACTGTGTTATGTCCCTGTTATTATTCTTCCAACCGTTCAGTGTTGTGCTCCTTCGATTCAGAAGGCCTATTTAGATATATTGATATTAGGTCCCCACCTATGAAATCAGCGTTTTGTATGGAGAATTTTAAAGAAGTTACTTTTTTCATACTAACATTTTCTTAATTTATATGTATAACAACCATGAACACTAATGTTTTAATACTTATAAGCACGAATGTTTAAAAACTAAGATAACGTAATATGCCACTTAGGTTAAGCGACACACAAATTGTGGTCATTTCTGCTAACAAAATGAGGAGTCATTTTTAAGGTATTTTTTATGTTTAGAAAACTATAAGTAATAAGGTTTTTTACAATTGTTAGTTGTCTATGATGGTTATTATTCGATATAATACCAAGCAATTGATGAATATTTTAAATCATAGAAGTGACAAGGTTCTCTATTTGTGAGAAAAAAACGCCAATTTCATAGGTGGGGACCCAATATTTAGTCAGTTCCTCGTCTCTGGCTTGCGTTGAATAACCGATCAGAGATTCCGAAAGCAATAGGTGCTTGGTAGTGAAGTGCCCAGACTATGGTAACTCCCTGTTATTGTTGTCCCACCCGTGAACTGTTGTGCTCTTTCGAGCAATTCAGTATATTACAGACTAGTTTTTATGGAGGGTGAAAGCAAGTGCACTTTCATTCCGATTTTACTGAGCTTTCCAGTCCAAATAGTATTTATCTGTAGGTATCTTTAATTAGTAATAAGAATACATGTTACTGTTACTATACTCTATATACACGTTAGTTCTTTGTCCCCGAGGAACAATCCTGACTGCAAATTAAAGTAAGTATTGTTTACAATTTCAACTATTCCAATATTTTTATCTGAATATAAGTAACTATATTTGAAGCTATTTTTAATGCATTATGTATGCTTGCCTTATTAGTTATTATAAAATGTCTGTGATTTTTTAGATATCTATTGTTAGAGTACCAAATATTGGTCAGGTTACTTTGATAACGGAAAAGGTAGGTATTACAGGAATTTGGTAGGTACCTACAGGACTTTGCGATAAGTATAGCCTAGTTCTGTAGTAACATAGAGTGCGGAATATGATTAATTGCCATGAATTTCTGATCAGTTTTATTATGTATTGTAATTTTGAAACAATTATTGATTACATTGCAAGTTAAGTTTATAATAAGTATAAAATATGTATAAGTATACTGTTGTTGTTATGTTGTTTTAGAAATAATTACTTTTGAATTGTTAGCAAAACTCCAATATTATTTAGATATGAAATAAATGTTTTTATAAAAATCGTGTTTAAGTTATGTAGGTACTCTATGTTACGACAAGATCGTGTCCGGCAAATAAATAAAAAATAAAATTGACTTTGGCGTTTGAACATTATAATAATATTGGTTCAGAATTCACACATAGGTACCTACATGCTTTGTTTGCAAGGTTGTCTCGAAGTATTCTAGGCATAGCTGCTTGCTACATTAATTTAATTTTCGATTTATTAGTCAATAATTAAAATTATGCCCGACACGCGCTAGTCGTACTTATACACTATTGGTATTACGTACCTACAGTGTGTATGCAAGTGCATACATATGCACTTGCATAACTCCCCGTTTATCGTGTCTAAGGGTCACAGCACTACTAGACACTACAGCAGAACAGACAAACTTCTTTTAGAGGCCTCGCCCACGGTGACTTTTTGTAGCGATGCTGTCGCGCATGTGTATCGATACAGCCGCGATACTGTCACTGGCTGTGTACCTTCGCCCAGATTCTGTATGTAGCGATACAGAATCTGGGCGAGGCTAATCTGGCTATCGCGATGCTGTCGCCTCCCCAGAACCCCTCTCTCTGTTCTCCACCCTTCGTTCCACCGATATCGTCAGAAGCAGTCACGACTGTATCGTTTCTGTCGCTCGTTGCATACGCAACTAATGCGCGATAGTAGCGACGCAGAAGCGCGTTTACAAAACGCGCGACAGCATCGCTACAAAAAGTCGCCGTGGGAGAGCGTCCTTAGCATTGGCGTTCGGCGATTTTGCGACTGTATCGATGCATTTAGCTTCGAAACAGCGGCTAAATCGCCGATCGCTGATGCTAAAAGTAGCTAGTAGTCTCTACCAGGTAAATGGTTGTTTTTGGATATTAGAAAAAAATCACGGCAGAAGAATATATCGATGGTCTAAATGTTAAAAATAAAAATTTTGCACTTAGCACGTTTGTCTTGCAATTTTTTTAATTTTTAACATTTAAATGCCAAATGTACTAAATGTGCTCATTTAGTAAGCATTAGCATTTAAATGTTAAAAATTCAAAATTTTGCGCTTAGCACGTTTGTCTTCTAGAGCATCGATATAACGAAGTTAAAAGGCAAACTATCACAGCAAATTATGCTTTACAAGTTAACGAGTAATAATCGACCAACTTACATTTGCAGTTGGAATGTATGGGAGAACATGTTTTTTAACTACAATGTTAAAGTTTGTTCTTGGGATAAATTCATCCCAACTACGGAACCCTTCATTGTGCGTGGTCCACGCACGTGGCCGGTTTTGAAACCTCATCGCCGTCAAATCAGAAATTTCCCCCCGCACATGTTTTACATGGGTTCCCTCTATCTGGCAGAATTTTGATGCTCCGAAATTTATTTGGCGTAACACACTTGGCATAATCTTCTTTAAACGAATATATATATGGCATAAAAATCATTTAATATAATTATTGTTTGGCCGAATGTTTATATGTCCGAATTTACAAAGGCATACTTTTAAGATGGCAGAATTTTATTTGGCATAATTACTTTTGGCATAGCTTAATTTCGCATAATTTCGTTTCACATAACGTTTATTTAGAGCGACGATTATTTGGAATAATTTCACTTGGCATATTAAGAAGATGGCAGAATTTCATTTGGAATAATTTTATTAGGCATAATTATTGTCATTTCTATAAAATGTAATCATATTCTTAACCTTAAATTAAAATTAAAATATTGTCTTAAAAAGTCAATATGTTGTACTACAAAAGTTAGTGAAGTGACAGAACCGAATCGCTGCAAAACCGACTGCACGTAGTCTTGTCTGCCCTACACCTTTTTTTTTTTTTTTTTGAGGGTGGGAAATTATCAAATAACTTCTCCCGCTCTGGGCGGAGCGGGAGGGCGTGTCAGACTTTGTCTGCCCTACCCCTAGAGTGTAATTTAAGCCCGCGTAGGCGCGGAGGGGCGAGGCGGCCCGCGAGATGAGGAGCAGGTGGTTTTAACCGGCTGCTGTGGTGAGCGTTACAACCATCTGCGACGAGAAGCGTGCGTGGGACCGCCGGAGCCCCGCAGCGCCGGAGCCGTGACAGAAACCATGCCTGCTGCATGTTGCATGCTTGCATGCTGCATGCTTACTTGCATGCTGCATGTTTGCTTGCATGCTGCATGCATGGTGTGTGCTTTTTTGCATGTTCGCATTCTACATGCGAAAAAAAAAATAGTGTTCAATCAATGGTAAGAAATACAAAATTATTCTAACTATGAATTTTCCGTAATGTGATAGATGAGTCTTTGAATTATTATGGATATGAAAAGTATGCCAAAAGATGATTCTAACTGTAAACTTTCTGAGATATGATAGTTCTGCCTTTTAATGATTATATTATCGATATGAAATGTATGTAGGTATGCCAAAAGATGATTCTGACAGTGAACTTTCTGCAATATGATGGTTCTACTTTTTAATTATTATGGATATGAAATTTATGCCTAAAGATGATTCTGAGTTACAAAATTATGCGTTTTTAATGTATTATAAATGAGTGTACTTATGCCAAACGATTTTCTGCGAAATGAAGTTTATGCTATGCGCTGTTATGCAAAATAATATTATGAAATAAAAAGTTCTGCTATAAAGGGTAGACCCGTTTTACATAGTTTGATATTGCTGCAGCATAAAGTAAGTACCTAGATGAAAGTAATATTCGGAAGTTTTCAAATCGTATAATTCTGTTTTATGAATGAACGCGTAATAGTAATATGTCACTTGTATTAGCGTCATCTGGCGGGTAAAAGCTGTAACTGTACAACTTCCATAGGTAGTGCTCGCCTGCATGCGCCTTCTGCTGCTGCAGTGACCAAGGTTTTCTGATAAGAAAATTAATAATGGTGGAAGAACCGTGAGTGGCTGTAATTTGCGATGGTAATTGTGTCGCCATCTAGAGGTGAAAGTCAAACTCTTGGCGAATAATTCCGAATATTACTCAAAACTTCAGAATGCTACACGAATAATACAACGGGTATACTTCGGAATATTGCTCTCCGGCAACGCTAGTCACAACCACAATCTGGGAACGATTTAATTGACCGTTATACTAAAATTTCATTTATTTTTGGGCACATATTCCAACGTCGTAATTTATTTTAGATCCAGTTCTGACCACGGCCGCAAAACTGGGCGAGGGACTACCGACTTACACAAAAAAGATAAACTTAGGTATGTGTATACCTATTTATGGTAAATTACTTATTGTTTTTTTTACTTTAGTACTCACACACCTGAATACTGAAACGCCACTCAAAACTTAAGCGTTACTTATGACTCGTTTAAAGCCTTTTGATTGGTTGAAACTAGTTTTAAGTAACGCTTAAGTTTTGAGTGGCGTTTCAGTATTCGGGTGTTATAGTGTTTGTTTCAGGTTCTTAAGCGGAGAAGACTGTCTCAGATTTGGAAAAGTGGCTTGATACTGCAGAGTCGGACAACGAGCTGGATGTGGCAGGCCTACAAACGGACGAACAGATGGACATGCCATTTCCCCACCAGCTCACATCTTCGAGGATGCTCGAACAGAGTTGCGTACATGGTTGACAAACGATAAAAATAACTGACCGACTACTTACTGAATTGACTCCACCTGACCATTTGACGTTCAACTGGTCACAAAACTACATCATTTTCCGAGGGAAGCGCGAAAGTTTTACGGGAATTGGAGGACCGACCTTCCCAGTGACTGACGACACAACCTCACTAGAACTGTTTTTCAAATTTTTGACGACGAGCTCTTTGTCCTGATAATCAAATCAATTTATTTGTGAAACATTATAAAACAGACTAATAGATAGGTACGCGACCCGACAAATTGACCAACATTTGTCGCCTCATTGTGTACCTACTCTACTTTTTAGTAACCTCGGTCAACACCGAGGTGAAACGGCCAGGTTCCTCGCAATTCTTATCCTGCAGAGCTTCTTACCAAATCCAGTTGAGAAAAATGATTAGGCTGAAAATAGCTATTTATAAAATAATAATAAAAATATTTATTTGCGTCATGTGTACCGCAAATAAACGTATTTTCTTTCTTCTTATTTGCGTAAAACATGCACACAACTCTCAAATACGCAAGTACTTCAAAGACATCATGAACCGATTCATTTTATCAAAACGACTTCCTTTTTATAGCAACCCGATTGATCTTAGTCTTGACTTTACCTCGGATGAAAAAAAAATGCGGAAGACAAAGCCTGTGCTGGAATCTCTTGCAAAAGAAATTCTCGCTGTATCTTCCGGGACAGGAAATTGCCGTTGACGAATCTCTTTCCAATTGGAAAGGGCGGTTGTCATGTGCACAGAAGATCGCAACGAAGGCATTAAGTCCTACGAGCTGTGCGAATCCGAAACTGGCTATTTATGGAGAGATTTTTGGTCTACGAGTACACTGGCAAGGACGAACAGATAGACAAAACAGACGGATTAACAGAAGACCTGACTGATGGACGAACAGACGGACCGCCAGACACACCGCCACTTCTCACTAAAGTGACGTTAAAAATTTACCATGATCTAATGAACCCCTTGTACAATTGAGGGCATACTTCTATAACTTGCCCGGTATTTCAAATCGCAGGGGACTGACTGCTTCGGAACACTCCGGGTGAACTGAGAGTTTGTGTCCGAAGTCATTAAGGCGATTCAAAAGCACGAGCTGATAAGGGTGAACTCATCCAAAGACACTGAAGATTTAAGCGTTATCATATGGCGCGATTCATATCACTCTTATCCACCTACCGTGATGGTGTCGTTGGAGAAACTGAAAAATATGGCTAGTTTAGGTACAAGCCACAGGTTGTATTGGTTATTGATTGGTTGGGAATAAGTTCCCTGAAAGATAACAAAACATGGGATTTAATGCCATTGCCCAAACGTCGCAAAGCCATTTCAGCTAAATGGGTTTACAAGATTAAACGAAACTCGAATGGAAATATCGAGAAGTATAATGCCAGACTAGTAGCTGTTGGTTATTCTCAAAAGAAAGGCGTTGTCTATGAGAAAACATTTAGTCCAGTCGCAAAAATGTGCTCAATCAGGATACTGTTCAAGACAGTATGATCCTTGTGCAATTTGACGTATCTAGCGCATTTCTTTATGGAAGTTTAAATTAAGAAATTTACGTCAAACAGCCAGAAGGATATAACGATGGAACTAGCAAAATATGCCCTTTAAGTTGACGATGGCATGATTGCTGGCACGTCATGGTGGGTCTAATCGATGTTTGTCTCGAGAATTTAAAGAAGCGATTTAAAATAAAGACCCAAAGTAACAAAAAAATCCTATTACTTCCTAGGACTTGAAATAAAAAAAGAGGAACATTGTATCAAATATGGGGTGTCTACAGCACGCTTGACTCTGGTGCTTGAAGCGAGCGTTCGCCACGTTTAGTGTATCACCGTTTTGTAACAAGAAATGGAGCGCGCTTGAGCCATGTGCTCGAAGCGAGCGTTCGCCGCGTCCTGTGTATCGCCGTTTTGTAACCAAGCTCGCCTCGATTGATACATTACAAACAAACTTTGCAAACCACCCTTTATAATAATAATAATACAACAAATTGTTGTAACCTGTCGATCCATTCTGTAAACATCTCACCGTGGAGAGTGGGGTGAAGTGAGCTGTCAATAGTGTCAATTCCTAGCTTCAGTTGCAATGACAGCTCACATCAAGCTCACTTCACTCAAGTTTTCACGGTGAGATGTTTGCAGAATAGCACGGCTGATTCTAGAATTAAGTCTACTAGTTACAAAAACCGCAATGTCTATAAAAAAGTAAAAATTACTTAGCTATTGTACAAAAATCCATAGACAAAATATATAATTTTTATATTAGTCATATGAACCTAAACCCACTTAGTCCAATAAAAAACGGCGGTGAAACCTTTTAGTTTGCTACAAAAACAGCATTGTCCGTTCCTGTTTGTATTAAATTACGCATAGTCCACCAATCACGTCACGTTTTTCAATATGGCGGTTTATTAATTCGGCATAAGTTTTTCTATTGAAAAACGCGGAGGTGACCGTATGTCTCATAAATTCAAGGACAAAAAAGAAAATGTAATTAAATTCATAAAGACATTTAAGTGTTCAGAAGCTCATTACTGTCGTGGCAATTCGAGACTTATCTACTTGCCTTCAGAGCTAAGTATTAATAAAATGGCCAAAATGTATAACGATCAAGCACAAGAAAACCTCAGTGAAAAAGTTGTATTTTAGAGCCATTTTCAATACTAGTTTTAATTTGGGCTTTGGGAGTCCTCGGGTCGACGTGTCCTCAACTTATCTTCAGCTTAATGAAAAAATAAAAATAGGTCAAAATGATACTGACAAAGCTACGCTGATGGCTGAGAAAACAGTACACAAACGTCGAGCTAATGAATTTTTCAAAATGTTAAAAGAAGACAACCGTAAAATAAAGAGTTTTGACTGCCAGAAAAACATGCCGCTGCCCAAAATACCAGACCAGAGTACCTACTATTCCCGTCAACTGTACTTTTACAATTTCACTATTGTGGAAGGTAACTCCAAATCAGCATTAACAAAAGAAAATGTGTTCAGTTATTGCTGGACAGAGGATGAATTTGCAAAAGATGCAAATCTCATACTGTCTTCAGTTTACCATCGGCTTTACAATACAGATTTTCCACCAAAATGTAATCAAGTTCGACTTATGGCCGACGGGTGCATCGGTCAAAACAAAAATTCTATGCTTATAGCAATGCTCTCACGTTGGCTAACAAAAGATGCACTAGCCCAAATACATCTGGTTGAAGTAGTCTTCCCAGTTGTGGGACACTCATTTCTTCCGCCGCGGACAGAGTATTTGCTCGTATTGAAAAGGAGTTACGGAAACTTGAAAATATAATCAAACCGAAAGAATACTTTGATGTAGTGGAAAAACATTCTACCGCCATAAACGTTGCTACTACGGTTCAAGTATGCAACTGGAAAACCGTCGAAGATATATTTTTGATGACTACAAAATGGCATGTACCTTTTTCTAAATGCAAAAGGTTTTATTTGAAACGAGCCAGTAAAAGCAATGACATGGTTGGAATTAAAGGAGAACTCCACTACAGATTTGAATCAGGTCAATATAAAAGCGTGTGCAAAAAAGGTAAAAACACGGCTATGATTTCTCCAACCGCTATTCCACAGAGTGCACAAGCAAACCGTTAACATTTAAGGACGTTAATAAATTGTTATCTAATCATTTCGGGGACAAATGCCGCGATTTAGAGATTTTGGAGTATTATATCAGAGTAGTACCATCAACACAGGAAATACCGAAAATATGGTTGACGATATCGATTTCCTTGAAGAAGAGTCACCATTATTTATAATTTAACATCGGTTTTGTATAAATAATAAAGTTCTCATAAACAATCATAGTTTTATTTCAAGTAAAAAGTACCTATCAACACGGTTCAGTCATTCTAGGCCAGGATAGGTATGTTTCAAAGCCAACAATGTCCATCCGAGTGTTACAAAGTCAGCAAAGTCCATAACACCACAACATTGATTGTACAATCTCATGTATCATGGAGGTTACTCTTATAATTAGGGGGGTATTACACTATCAAATATCTAGGATCACAGATCAACGAGTCATATTTATATGATAATGTAATACAAACATATGAATCAAATTGTCTTTGATCAAAGATTTTTGACATTTGATGTTAGATAGGATCATAGAAACAGGTCTTGCCATATTGAATATTAAATATTGAATTTTCACATTTATTTTCATAATTTCCTGATACAAAATCTGTCCGTAAAATTATCTGATTTTGCCTTTTCAGTTTTGGTTCTGCCACATTCTAAATATACGGTTTTATTGACGGATAAAAAGTAAGTATAACGAAATTTTGGCGTAAGTTCACAATAAGCTTAGTGGAATTCTAAAATTATTTGTTGGCAACAAAAAAAAACTGTATTAATTTCTGTGTTAGATTGTGTGCCGAAAGGCTTTTGTTATTTAAGTAAGTTAAGTATTTTGTTTTACTAGACGATTACAACCACATATCGTCGTTGCGACTTTAAGACCTCTTAGGTGTCACTTTTGGCAAAATCACATTTTTACGCCAGCCGATTCTACATTTTAAACCTCTAACGAATGCAAAAACTCTCATGTGTATACTACATTTTAATCGTAGTTTGTTTACCAATTTTAAAATCACGAATGTGCTTGCTAATTAAAAGTTGGTGCTTAAAATATCTTATGTGTCAACATTAAACCACGTACCGATCAACAGTACACATACGAGTTTTTAGTATGTCTTACTCGTGGTCTTGAGAACAAAATGTCTTATGTGCATCAGACACGAGAAAGGCGGGTATTTTTTTTAAATTATTTATGTCCTTGTGTACAACAAAAGTTTATTGGATTTGTGAGTGTACCATACCATTTTTACCATCCGTTTTACAATGCATTACAATTTAATCGGGGTACTTAATGCTTAATTATATAGTTACCTCAGAAAATAATGATACTTTGATTTGCAACTTTTTTAACATTCTAACTTCTGATTTAACACACATGTTTATATCCTAACTAGTATAATCAGAGGCTATATATATATATTTATTTTCAATAAAATTTATAGTTTTTATTTTAATTATTATACCTATTTTAGTTCAAAAGCTCTGATGTGATGCATAAAACGCAACCAAAATCTCTTGTGTTAACTGAAATTGTTTTAATTTTTTTTACTATGATACTACTTTTTATTTCAACTAGCAATAACAAAGTAAAAAGCAGGAAATCATGTGGCTGATACCTATATTTTTTTTGTTTTAGTTTGTTACATTATATTTTTTTTAGTAGACGGTTTTTATCGATTTTCTCATTAAATTGATTTTTACAACGCAACGACGATATGACAAAAATATAGGATCCTAGATATATGATAATGTAATACACAGATATGACTCTAGGGCCCGTATTATGGAACCTCACTCAAAACTCAAGCATTACTTAAAACTCGTTTAAAGCCCTTTGATTGGTTGAAACTAGTTTTAAGTAATGCTCGAGTCTTGAGTGACGTTCTGTAATACGTGCCTTAGTCATATAATTATGTAGGATAAGAGATAGGATCCTACGTATGATCCTAGATATATGATAGTGTAATACACCATTATAATTCAACAAATTGTTATAACCTGCAGTGCTATTCTGTAACCATCTCACCGTGAAAACTTAGGTGAAGTGAGCGTGGAGTGAGCTGTCATTCCACAGGGATTGACACTGTTGACAGCTCACTTCACCCAAGTTTTCACGGTGAGATGTTTACAGAATAGCACTGCTGGTTCTAAAATTAGTTATGCTTTCATTTTCAAAGTAATATTATGTATGATATTACTCTAATAATTATAATACAACTTAGTGTTGTAACCTGATTCTTAAATTAATAACACCGTCATTCTTAAATTAATCTTATATGCATCATGGAGGTGACTCTAATAATTATAAGACAACAAATTGTAACCAGATTCTTAAATTATAACACCTTCATTGTCTGTTAGACCATCCTTTTTACAACATAGAGCTTTATAAACGTTGAAATCATCGCAGCCACAGCCATCACATGATTTTGGCATAGAGACTGGTAATCTGTGTAACGTAATTAATGCAACAGCGTCTCTGAACTCTAATGGGAATACATCAAAATGGTCTTAGTTGCTATGATAAATAGCCAGTTGGACGATTTTGTTTTCATTTTTGTCGAAATTGATTGTTCAATCGCTATTCTCTTGATAAGGGTTTGCCCAAGATGGTGTCCAAGAGTCATCATCATCGAGAATCTTTCTCTTAGCGGCTGTCTTTATCTGCATATTTAAGGGATTTATGATGTTGAGAGAGGTCTATATGTGTATTTTCTATCAAAACTCAATGATAGAAAAGATTACTTTAACAATGAATGTTTGAAAAATTCATCTGCTCGACAACGTAAATAACGCAATGAATGTTGTCGAATTGTCAAAATGAAAGGCGTTGCAATTGTATGTATAATAAGCAATTACCCCACAGTTTGTTGTCATATAATTATTACTTAGTATTGTTGATTCATAACACACTTAAAAGGTTAGCATATAAAGTCACTCTTCATAGTTCATTAATGAAATTTTCACAAGTACCTATGTGATGTTTTACAAGTTTCTGAACAGCACTTTATGAAAAATAGAAATATCAGGTTCTACATTTGAATGTGTGCTATATAATACGGGTTTGTTACTGCTCCTGAAAAACCAAACAAAAAAAGATTAACTTAGTAGTTATCAGGACTTTATTGAAAAATCTACGGCTCTAAAGGTACGGCCCTGTTACAGACAGACGGACGTACGGCTTAGTATTAAAGTACCGTTGAGACCCTTTGGGTAAGAAACCCTAAAACTAAATACAGCATACACACTATAAATTATTTTTCCTGTTATTTACATTTTAACGGAAGTTTCAAAATAAAATGTGTGAAGACCAATTAATGTCATAATAAATATTAAATTATTACCTGGCTGTCGTAGGTGATTGTCGGGTAACAAGAAGACAATTTATAGGCTGACCATCTAGATGTCTATTGTGATATAAATCTATTGCTTTCTGAGCATCTTCTTGAGTTTGATAAATAACTTCTGCAATGCCAGGGCGAACCAATCGTGATTCCAGCATGATCCCCACATCCTCAAATAATTCCTAAAACATAATAATGATGTTAATGGCTTAAAGATTGCAGAAGTACACGAAAAATCTAGAAAAAATAACAGTTTTCGTTATGAGGTTTAATAACGATTTATCGTAATTATGAAGTATGAAGTTTTATAAAAAAAGACTATGTTTAGTGTGGCCGTCAGCTTGACGAGTGCAGTGCCTTGCCTCGTCAATGATCAAACTTGAAAACAAAACAGGACAAATAAATTCATTGCCCTGTTTAAGTGAGCACTGACTAATTGGGCACAGAGGCATTGACTAATCAAGCTCAGTTTATTGAGAATATAACCAACCCTGAATTGAAAGTAGGACGTCAGCTTGATGGACTCGTTTTCTGGGTAATTCATCCCTTTCATCTAATATGCTTCATCCATCACAGTCACCAAGTCTTGCAACTGTTCTGCTGACGATGTAAGTAAAACTTGATCGTCTACATGGAGAAGGCACTTGACAGGCAACTCATTCATCCTCAATCTGCACTCATCCTCTTTCAAATCTGTCAGACAACTATCCAGTAAAGCTGAACAGTCACGGTGACATTATACAACCCTAATTACTATTTGAATATACCAACCTCAACATCCGTACCAGTAACAGTGTTCCTTAAATTGCTCACTATTATTCTGTATTCCGAGCGTGACTTTTCAGTTTTTTGAGCTATTGCATCACTTCCTAGGGTAGCCATAGGGAGTTTCTTCAGAATCGATGTTGGTTTTGGTGGACTCTTCTCCTTATCTGCTCCAATCGTTCTAGAAATAATCATCACAATGAGAAACCATTTGTATCTAGCTTATGCATTAAGGTGATGCTGCATCAACACCACATTAGTTTCAATAATATAATTACCCTGTATGAAAGAATAGAGACAGATGTAACCAAGTATTACCTGTGAATAGTAGCGACACTGTCCTCATGAATGTCATTATTATGAGTTATGATCTTGAGCAGCAGGTTAGCAACACGATTTAATGACGCTAACTTTTCTGGGATGTATTTATCTTCCATGGGGTCATCAATTACTTCTAAATCATTTTCAACAGTTTGAAGTAATGGTTTAGGTTTTGGTTTATGTTCAAATTCTGTAAGCACAATAATTTATGATTATTAATAAAGCTTTAAGTCTCAATAGTATCATGCCAATTAATTATGACAAATAATATTATAACTTAAAAAAGATAATCAAATTACCAAATAATCTTGACTTCTCACTTGACCTGACCTCAGCAAATGTGTGAGTGTTTATTTGACGTTTCAAGCCAATTCTAGACTTATTTAAAGGCTGTGAAACAACTTGCCTTGAAGAATCTGTAAATACTAAAGAAAAAAATTCATCAACCATTAGTTTATAAAAAATCAAATCTTAGCAAACAACTGGATTATTGGAAATGAAGAAACTTTTTCGTAACCATAAGTGCTATTATCAGGACTATTGCTGAAATCCAGCTTATCATATGTACCTAAATCACAAACAACAACAATGCTTATGAAATTGAGGGATAAAAGTAAGAAAACAAAAAAAAATCTGAAAGGATTTAAATTTAACCAATAATAACTAGCAATAATAGCTATATACTGTACGTAGCTATTATTGGTATCTGCCACTGTACAAAAAAACAATAACCTGACACTTTCTATCTCTTTCTGTACTTCAGTATATTTGAACAGGCAGTGGTTGGGAGGAGCCAGTTTATCATAATATGTACGGTATAATAATAAACTTCGCCAGGTATAGCATTCCGAGACAATGGTCACGTGGTTGACACAAGTGTACATCACTACATTTGTGTTAGAAGAAGTTTGTAATAATAACTCCCCAACCACCTTTATTACCTGTGCAAATCCGATAAAGCAATGAGGTTGTAATTAACAATTTTGTCAGTTTTTGTTTAAATTGAATTGTTATGTTTGATTAGACAAACGAAACAACAATTTAAATGCTTTGTAAATATTTTTTAACAGAATGATGACTGAAAATCTTTCCTTAATTCATGTTTTGTTGCAATAAAGTGGCAATTGGATAGTGACGTAAGCATGTCACTCCTGGAATGCCAGAGTTCTTTATTTAAAAAACTGAAATGAGCGTTTATTCTGAAAGTTGGCAACGTCGTAAATAGCCGTCAAATATTTACCTGTTTTGATTAATTTGGAAATAATACTGTATGGAAATAAGAAATGTGGCTAACTAAGTTTCTAGAATATTGATTATGTTATGCAACTGTAACATTTAATTTGATGTTGTACCCGTTTTAGGCGTAAAAAAAGCATTTGTAAACTTTCCAAATGCTTTTTTTACGCCTAAAACGAAATATTCGGTGTTACAATATTCATTATTTCCAAATTAATCAAAACAGGTAAATATTTGACAGCTATTTACGACGTTGCCAACTTTCAGAATAAACGCTCTTAACATCTTGAATCAGTATCTATAATCTTCATGTTTTCGTGTGGTTAGTGACTGACCTGCAGTGCTATTCTGTAACCATCTCACCACAGCATCTCACCGTGGGTGGTGAGCGTGGAGTGAGCTGTCATTCCACAGGGATTGACACTATTGACAGCTCACTTCACCCAAGTTTTCACGGTGAGATATTTACAGAATCGCATCATGGCTGGTGTCAGTTTTAAAGCCGCCGTAGCTTCACATGCCGTCGAGATTATGAAAAATTGTGCTTACATCTGTCTATAATTGGTGATGCTCTTGAAAAAATACCTCTGTTTGGAAATGTATTTCTAACTGGTCCAGGAAGTCTTCCCTAAAAATAAAGAAATTCATCAATTCAACAATCTCTGAATCCAATAAATAACATTATAAATAATTAAATGGTATAAGAGTAATTAATATGAACTTACTCTTTCTTGGTGTAACTTGTCTAATTTTAAAATTAGTTTAGCTATGTGTACTAGTTTTTTTCGAGTATCGGTAATTTGAGTTCTCTGTTTTGATATAATTTTATTTGTAGCATCGGTTATTGGCGCCATGTTAGATGATGGTTTGAATTGCTGTGCTTTTACTTTACCCGTTTTCACCCTATAACATAAAAATTACAATACATTATTATTACGGTGGGTGAGAAACTTATTCTGTTGTTTTGTGTTTTTCCGCAAATGAACGTAATTTCTTTATCTGTGAGAGACAACAAAAACATAGAAGATTTAATACATAGTGTTTTCTCTTTTCTTTTTAATGATATCCTGTAACCCGGCCGGAACGCGAAGACAGCCACAGACACTGAGCACTATTCTGCCCTCGTAGTAGCAAATGCAGTAATCAACATTTTTTAGAATTTCTGTTTTTCTCAAAAATTACATCTGGAGACTTTAAGCTATACATAGTTTTTTTTATTAACTTTTTTGTTTGGCTGGAACATTGCGAAATAATATGGAAAAATGCAGCATTTCACGTGAAATTATCTGATATTGTTAGTATGAATGCAGCAATGAGCATACACCAGATTAAAACGCAGTAATCACGTATTTAGTACCAAGTTATAATGCAGTATTCATCTAAATACTAGTAAGAAACGGTTCTGAAATATGTGCTGAAACTATTTCCATAAAATATTTAGAACCAGGACATACTTTTATGTCGGCTGACAGCTTTCACCACCAAGTAGAAAACCAATTACAAAAAGCAGGAAAGGTGATTGATTTTTCTGATTTCATTGATTATGTGCAGTTAGCTAATTCAGGGAAAGTCACAGTAAAAGCTATGAAAGTTTCTGACTTCTGCAAATATATGGATCATTCATGTTAACATAGACTTAAAAAGCACAAACAGAGTATATTTAAAAGATATTGTTATTGTGGAGGTACACAGAAATAAAATGAACTTAAAAGTTAAATGCTTTAAGTCATTGTCAATTCCTGATCCCTTCAAAAACGTTCTTCCAAGGGGTATAGCAGAAGCAAGAAAATCTGGTATTCTTTCTACAGTGTCCAGAATAATACCACAAAACAGGTTACCGTTTTGGCAAAACCTCCACGTCAATGATTCTTCGACTGATCTTGTGAATAGTTTATAAGTAGAAGACTGTGATGAAACATGAAACAAAGGCTGTGAGATTTAATTTTAATTAATTACTACTAAAAGACTATTACAGTGCCATTATTTAAATATTTTTTAGATTCCTATGGAAGCAGTTTTCCGTTTAAAGAATTTAAGGCGAAAGTGAATGAAGAATGATCTCATTTATTTTATGTTACTAAATCACATGTTATAAAACTGATGATATAATAATTTTATTAATAATAATAGGTATTTCTAAATATATGTTTTCTAAAATTTTAATTATGCACCGTACCCAGTACCATTATATTTTATTAAGTTCTCTATGTCCCAACAAAGTCTGATTAAATTATAAAATAAAAAGATTTTCATAATTAATCATGTTTTTCCTTTTTTTCTCTAGATATAATGTTTAACAACTCGTTTTTACACTGCATTATGCCTTTTATTATGCATATATTCAGTAAATAACAGTAAATAGTAGTAAGTCAGTTCAAGTTTCTAAAGACCTACATAAGAAAAATTAACTTCAAAACTAAACTAAACAATACTTTGTATTTTTATGTACCTTTTCCGTAACAAAACATATGACTTTTATATCAGATAGGTAGAGATTTAAAAAAAAACACTAAATCGCGTTTTCTCGAAACCGCCATTTTGCAAGTACTACTGCATTTGCTATTACGAGGCAGTATTACAAAAGAATACGAAAATTACGCAAATCACAGAGCTCTATTATTATAACGCTAATGCTTACCACCAATACCACCCACTCGGCACCGGGCGCACCGGCACAGGATGTAACTATACCCACTACCCACCCACCGTATTAAAAAAAATCCTAACTGCCACTTGCCAGTCTGCCAGTGTGACCATCATAAAATTACCGATTCTGCCATATTTTGGTTTGAAATGTGCCAAATCCTGCCAAAGACTCGATTAAAATGCCAGAATATTACCAATAAAATTTTGTTTAGCGTTGTAATAGTGGTATTGCCAACCTTATTTAGCATAGTTTAGTATTAAGTCAAATTTTAAGGCGGACGCACGGACGGACAGCGGAGGTTTAGTAATAGGGTCTTGTTGACACCCTTTGGGTACGGAATCCTAAAATGTGTAGTAAAACATTAATAAATATTATTACAGTTTATTATTCTGTAGTTTACTTACCGACAACTTGTTTACTGGTAGCGGCATACTCCTTTAAAGCGACAGCCGTGTTGTTAATTTGCAGTAAAGTTGCAGGCTTTACAAAAGGCCACGTCCGGATTATCTCTAGCCTTGGAAATCCTCGACGAAAGTAATGGATCTTGCTTCCACTCTGCTTTACACGCTGTTTCATACCTGTATTTCATCTTTCAGATACCATTAGCAAATATCACCGCAATAACTACCCATCGCAATGAAACCGAATCGAAACCAAAGTATCTAGGTACGTCTATGACTGATTGAAATATTATCAACCATAAACTCTCGTATACAGAAAACTCGTTATACGATTATCAACTTTATAACCAATTGTTCTTAATAGAATTTCTTAGTTCTTAGTAGAATGAGATAATATATAAACATTACACGAGTACGGGGAAATTCCCTACGGTCTGTTTTAGCGTTGCCATTATTGACATTTTGAGATGCTGTTAAGAAAATTTGAAATTAATTTTTACATTGCAATACTGCTATAAAAAAATAATGAGGCCAATCAATCCTGCCAAAAAGGCAGGAACTTGCCACTTATGGTCACACTCCTAATTGCTGACACTGGCACTGGCAGTTCATAACAGTGTTTCCACTTACGTTTTTGGGTTTCCCCAGTTTAATAATGAATTACTATCAGAGTACTCCATGGGTAGGTTTAGGCGGATAAAAGTAAACAAATCGTAAAAACGGGTTTTTATCTTGTTTAAAAATACAATAAAACCAAATTAAAGGACATTGAGTAATTTTGGTCCAATCCCTCAACAACGTTGGATGTGATACTAAATGAACGGTTTTGGTGTACACTTTATTTTATACTATGACGCCTAAGTCAATATCCGACGCGAACATGGTGTTTTGATACATTTTGTAAACAAAAAAGCATAAAAATTCTTAGCATCATAAACTATACAAAAGGTTTTTGTTCTATTATTTCTGTACCTGCGCGTACGTCGCGTCGTCGGTATGCACACATTTCCCCCTCTCTCATACACCTCGCCCGCCCGCAATTTGTGCGGTCCGAACAAAGCAATGTGAAGTCAGTCCTTGCTCGCACCTTGTTTACGCTCCTTGTTTTTGTGTTACTATCGGCTTGTTTTGCGACTTTTTGACCCCGGCCCGTTTTATTTAACTTCGATATTGCTTACGTACATGTGACTATCGGACTTCTAATTGAACACGATTTTAGCAAACGCTCTTGGTGAATAGTGTAATGGCAGATAGCCGCTGTGTATTATGTCTGCGCTCGCGCGTAGTACGAACAAGAAGGCATATTTTGGGAGCAAATATTCCACAACGTCGACCTCAGTTTGCAGAATATGTGCGACAAAACGCCTTGATCGAGGTATGGGCTTATTTATATATTTTTAGATATTATATTAAAAATCTGTGTATTTTTTATATGTCATTGCTGTCATAAAACATAGAAACACACTCTTATTCAGTCAGGAGCAAATTGACTACTATGCCATATAGCAAATTGTCTTTATAACGAAAGAAAACACTATCCACTAAGTTATGTTATAATAAGAATACTACGCTCTAACTCCTATCCGTTTAGCAAGCCTAAGCCCAAGCGTAACTAAACAAAAACCACAGTGGGATAAATGTCATATTTCAGTAGCCTTTAACTATTCTCATATTGGCATATTTATTTTCAGGTTGTGTATAATAATACAAAAAATGTTTGCCATCGTTGCTGGCAAAGGATTAATGCTGCTTTTGCAGCAATGCAAAATGCAGAAGAAAACTTTGAAGAGCCTGCGGTGGAGGACGTGGAACCTGCGGTGGCTGAAGTGGAACCTGCGGCGGAGAACATTTCTGTTGAACAAATGTTTTATTCCCCCGAATATATTAGAGCACCAAACACAGCAAATCATTGCATTTTCAATTATTGTCACAACATTGAACGAAAAAGAATACCCACCACAATTAAATTATATGTTCTACGTACACAGCGTTTGTACATTACGATTAGTGCAAGAGTCTGTCAAGAGCATTTGGAAGGTAACGTGTGGGATTCATTACTTGAGCACTGTAACGTGACGCACGATTTTTCGGTTGACTTTTTCACAGATATGTTTAATATGTTAATATCAGCTCTTAATCAAGGAGCTAGGATCGAATTTGAATTGTTGGGATCGTTAAGTGTCAATGACATGGTCTTTTGGACTGGACTCACTACTGGGCAATTCGATGTGCTTTTACAAGAAACTCCTTCATTGAAACAGTGACTAATCATCCTCGTACTTTATTTGGCGTGTATTTATCGAAATTGCGTACAGGTGAGTCTAATGAAAGACTATCAAGCCTGTTTAATATGTCACGCAGAACCCTGGAAAGGAAACTAGCACTAGCCAGACAACATTTAAGGCCCGATTTTGTAAGTACTCACTTAGGCATGGACAATATTTCGAGACAGAATATGTTGGATAGGATTTTGTTTTTACCGAGGAGTATTTTTAGTAATGACAACAACACAACAGCCATAGTCATTTGTGATGGAACATATGTCTACATTGAAAAAAGAAGCAACTTTCTTTTTCAAAAGTTAACATACAGTCACCACAAGTTTGAAAACTTGTTGAAACCGTTTTTAATTGTTTGCAGTGACGGTTACATAATAGATGTCCTTGGTCCATACGCCGCAACAACCAGTGATGCAACGATTATAAACAACTTGTGTGTAGACGAGACTCATGCATTTCATATGTTCTTTGAACCAAATGATGTATTCATTTTGGATCGAGGCTTCAGAGACTGTATCATGGACCTGGAATCGCTAGGATATGAAACACATTTTCCTCCAACAAAGGATAGGAATAAAAGCCAATTGACGACAGAGCAGGTCAATAAATCTAGATTAGTGACTATCATTCGTTGGGTGGTGGAAGTGGTTAATGGCAAGTTTAAGAACCGATTCAAATTGTTACGGCAAGATTATTTTAATAGAGCGTTGCCTCGCATGTTTGCTGATTTTAAAATTGCAGCTGCGCTTATTAATGCGTTTTATAAAGTAGCTACTGATAATAAACTTGCTCATGACATTTTGAGCATAATAAACATAAAGATGAACTCTCCAAACCTTTTATATGAGTACGTAACATTAAAAAATCTTAATAGACAGCGAGTCGCGTTTGAAACAATGGAAGCAAATCTTCCCCAGTTGCAAGACTTTCCCGTATTAACCATAGATGATTTGATTCTCATTTCTCTTGGCACTTATCAGCTTAAAACCTAACCTTATTTTATTAAAATATTTTAATAAAAATGGTCAAGTATTTGATCACAGTTTCGCCTGGTGGTTAGTGTCGGTATTTTCAAGATTACTTATATATTACATAATTTTTTGGGTTCGGTATTTCCAGCAAAGCAGATGGGTAGAACTTAAAGTATAAAAGAAACAACAAATTTTATATTGTAGCTTTATTAATAGTTCTGTATTATCAGTGTTATCTCTTAAAATAATTACAAAAATAGCTTAATATAATATTATAACTAAATAATTATTCAACAATAATCTCATCTAAATGTAGTGCCGGTCTATGAAATCCTTCCAGTCTACCCAGCCCCAAGTACCATATTATAGAGATTACATGCGCACAGCTCCCTATAGTGCGTCTACCCGTAAGACATGTACAATAACAATGTATTATCGCTTCTCGGCCTACTTGATCGCGGTCAATTAATGTGTAAGTGTATGTAATATGTTTTTGATCTAACGTGTCGAGATTGTACTCGTCCCCTGAGTAGCCATACGTTAGTTTGCATAATATTACATTGCTGCAAGTCGTGCAAGTTACTCTGCCGATATATTTCTATTGTATAGAGACCGCTTTCACGCAAGTGTTCGCTAGCGTACGATCGTGCAAGCTTAATTAAACACCATGATTGCGCTCAATTTCGGCTTGGCGCTATACTCGTAGCATGAAATATTTTACTCTTCAAATCCTTTAATTTGGCATAGGTTGTAACACTGTTGGTATATTGGACCAGGGTCCATACATTTTTGCCCATGGTCCTTTATGTTTATGTATTACTGTGTGTTAAATTTGAACATTTAGTCATAAACCATGTACTCTTTGTTGGTGTAACTGCTTGAACACAATTTTTTTGTTAGAAGAATTGTAATAATAATACAATATTTTGTAATCTGTATAATGTAAAGAGCCCAAACTCTAAACGTCAACGAAATAAAACGTTTTTTTGCTAGGTACTCGTGTCTCAGGCTTTGATGTCATTGCGAATGAAATAAAGCTTTTTCAAAATCCTTTTGATTCTGGCATTGAAACCCTGGCTCCGGAAGTCCAAATGGAAATGGTTAATTTACATGAAATCCAGTCCAGTGATATGATTAAGAACAAATATCAAAATTCATCTTTGTTGGAATTTTATAAGAGTCTTCCACTGGTACAATTTGATAATTTGCATAAATTTGCTCGTGGGTTGTGTTCTGTTTTTGGTACTAGTTACTTGTGTGAGAAAACGTTTTCCAAGATGAAGTACTCAAAGAATGTTTACAGATCTAAATTAACCGATGAGCATCTTTTAATCTCGTTTAATAATTGGCACAAGTAAATTTAATCCACAACTACAAACTATTGTCGTTAGAAAATTACAATTACCTAACGAACGTCGCGGACTTGAATACTGCCTACTATTTTTTTTAATGCTGTTTACGGAGATTGTTTATAAAAAAAACTATATGCTTAGTATATAATAAACAAATATTTCAGTACCCACCGTAAAACGAATAATAATGTTACACTGATTAATTACAATATTAATGTAATTGTAATCACGTTGGAAATAATTACGGTCTATCCCAGGCAAATATATAGTGCATTCTAGTAAATACGTCTCTATAACTTATGTTTAGGGCATTGACAGAAAATAGAGATTTCAACATGTTTTGTTGTGAATGTTTCGCCAGTGCAAACGCACATAAGTAAGTTCAATACACATTATTATTTTATTATCTGAACGCAACATGCTGTGAACGCAACCGATGTTCCTGTTCCGTACAGTATGTCAAGATTGTCAATGTCAAGCTAAAAGCTAGCTAAACACTGCAAAGAAATTGTCACCTGACTGACCTGACACAGTCTTCCAAAAAAAAACCCAAAAAATACATATAGTTGTATGTAAATACAGTAGTTAAAAACCCTAACTATAAGGGAGAACAGCTCCAACTTAATGTTCGGTCCGCAACCATCAATAATGAATCAAAGAAAATTTATTCATAATGAGCATTCAAGATAAACTTAGGGCCACAATAAAATATGTGAAAATTGTGGCAGCTGCAGGCTGTGGCTGTTTTTTAATATATTATAATATCATGCAAACGTGCAAAACAATAGGAAATATAGTAAATCCACGTGTATTTGAAAGGGAAAAGAAACATGTAGCCGAATATATTTACGTCGATGATCCTTCCTATAATCAAACTTTCCAACTTGAATACGATAAAGCGAAAAGGCAGCCGGTGGGTTTCAGTCGCATTTGGAAAAGTTTAAAGCATTCGTTAGCTTGGAGGCTATTGTGGTTATGCCGTCATGGAAATAAAGATCAGCGGAATATAGCCTTGGAACAACTTGCCGCTTTCAAAAATAATAAAATTTGGGACTGCTGTAAACTTGCTCAAGCTGTAGATGAAAACACAGCAGTTCTACTGGCGCGGACTCGTGGTGTCGACCTCCGATATTTCCTTCCACCTCCAATTCACATTAGACGTGCAGCACTGTCATCGGAACTCATCTCATACAAATTTCGAGACCTTATAACAGCCTTACAAAACATAAATCCCCATTGTTGCATAGAACACTTTCTCTCTAAATACTTTGTAAATGTACAAGAGGAAGTAGTGGAGTCGGATAGTATTCCACCCAAACCTGACAATATTAGTGAAAGAGATCTATGTATATTGTGTATGGATGCTCTGTACCACCATGTAAGTCTCTTCAATGTTGCGGAATATGACAAGGATATCTCTGTGAAAAAATTTATCGACATGGGAGGTCTATCTTTATTAGCTGAAGCTTTGTTAAGACATCGTAATGATCAAGACTGTGATCTAGCAGTACTCAAAATCCTTACAGTTTTGAGTGTGCATTGTAGTTTACTATCAGATTTTTTTCAAAATGGTCTTATTGGTGAATTATCAAGACTTATTCGGTCTAAAGATATACGCTTGTCTAGTTCAGCAGCTGTATGTCTTGCAAATTTGTCCGGAGAGTATTGTTACAGACCTGGTTTATTTCTGTTATATCCTCTGTATAGAACCACTGCTGCTACTTCTTGCGATACATTGCTTGTGCATGGACTTAGAGGAGGAGTTTTTGTCACATGGAGACAACGTGACAAAAAATGTGCACAGCCAATTGGAATTATAGAAGTTACTGTAGCAGACAATGACTGTGACCCTTGTGAGAATATAGATATAAAAGAACCAGTAAAAACATATCTTGACCCTGAAATGAAGCAGGTGATGGATGATTTGATAGAAATAGCAGAAGAGGTATTTTTATCAGAACTAGAGGTGGTCCTTCATGATATTCCTATTGAAGCGAGAGAACCAGCAGCATCCAACACATTCACTGCTAATCATAAACGTCATGCACTAAGCCAAGAAGAAGAAGACAAATGTAATTACACAGTGTGTTGGCCTAAAGATTGGCTGCCAAAAGATGTGAGTAATTTAAGAATACTTGGCGTCAATTATTGGAGTTCGCTGTCAGAGTGGCTTGAACGCTGCCCAATGCAAACTGCAGACATTGCAACGCGAGCCTCTGAAATGGTTCCTGCCCTCATAGATGCTGGTGTTGGCAGCAAAGATACTCCAGTTGTTTGGCTGGCTCATTCCATGGGTGGATTAATTGTCAAGCAAGTGTTAGTTGAAGCTTCACAAAGCAACCGGCAGGCTTTAAAAAAAATTGCTGACAACACTAAAGCTCTTTTGTTCTTCAGTACTCCACACAAAGGTAGTGCTATGGCTGCTATGCCTCGAGCTGCTGCTGCTGTACTGTGGCCTTCCAATGATGTGAGACAATTACAGGAGAACTCTCCAGTTTTGTTAAATCTGCATAAAGCATTCATAGAGTTTGCAGATGCGTATAGCTGGGAAACTATTAGTTTTGCAGAAGCCATGCCAACATTAGTAACTGCATTCAAAGTTCCTGTACACTTTGTTGAGTCATTTTCGGCGGACTTGGGCCGCGGTGAATATTATCAGCTACCTCTAGATCATCTGTCGATATGCAAACCAGCAACCCGACAGTCAATTTTATATACGACAGTATTAGATGTGCTACAAAGAGTATCCATAAAAAAGGTTGACTCACCATCAAATACTTTTATACAATGGATAGTAGACATATTCTTGTGGATTTTTAGAACAAAATCCACGGAAGTATTGGAAACCCTAGATGATAATCAAACTCATACAGGTTTACGATGGGCTGAGAGGATATTGTTGATTGCTTTCACAGAGGATTTTTCCGATTGATGTGTAAACATATTATTTGTGTAAAAATTGTTATTTTGGAGTATAATCTTACCTACCTATTAGTTTTGAATTTTCTTAAGAATGGACTAGATTTTGATGTTTCGTTAACTAATGCATTTGTAAATGAGTCCCTTTTTTTACAGTATTACTACAGTGAACAGTGAACAACTTAGGTACCTACTTAACAATAGTATTATTTTCGAAATAAATTAGTTAAAATGTATATTTGCGTTGATATTCTTATTACCCTTTGTATACTTACCTACTTAATAAGTAGAGGCGAAAAAAAAAATACTCGTCTATAAATGAAATTCAGGATTTCATTTTTAGTCGTAGACCAGCGGCTTCAGCTCGACAGAGCGGAGCTGGCCAACGAGATATCCACCACAGATTCACCCAGCATCCGCACACACATGGGGACAGAACCCCGGTTTAGGACGACCAGACCTGTCTCCAGAGCCCAGTCCTCCACCATCCTGCCCCATGTGTCCATATACCGGGAACCCCAAGCCACATTCTTGGTATTAAAGTCCCCGAGGACGAGCTCGGGGAGGGAACAGAACTCGAACTCGGAGGCTCGGTATTTCCAACATTGACACAAACCACACAATCACATCGATTTGGCATGGATAAAATCAGTTCATCAAAATCACTTTGAGGAAGGGCCGCCCTCGTTCTATCTAAAAATTCAAAAAGTTGTTGTGGTTTATGCACGGCATCCATACTCGGCATAGCTCTTCTTTGGAGCATATCCCATGCGTGCTCAATTGGGTTGAGGTCTGGCGATTGAGCAGGCCACGGCAGAACGTTAATGCGAGCGTCGGCAAGAGTGCGTGTTACGAATCTAGCCTTGTGTGGACGTGCATTGTCTTGCTTTACTAGAAACGAATCACCCAACCGGCTTCGCAAAGAGATGATCACATCTGAAACAATCTTCTCCGCATAAATCTGAGTATTGGGGTTGCCCCGGTTCCAAATGAGATCGGTTCTTCCACCGATCCAAATACCGGCCCAAACCAAGTTCATTCATAAGGAGCTCCGAGCAATAAGCTCGGGGCTCCTTATGAATGAACTTCCACACAAATAATTCAATTGGTGCCTCTTGCGCCCAACAGAATCGAAAAACGGCCTAAATCCAACACATGCAAAGAAAACGTTTCGGACAGCTGGATCCAATTCGAAACAGAATAGGGTAGTTCAAAAGTTTAGCTAGCTAGGCTTCATTATCATTGAACCGTGTAAAATCGATATTCGCTGCAATGCGATGACCCACATCATCTACATGCAATGGCATGTAGATGATGTGGGTCATCGTAGTTACGTGCAAAAAAAAAAACACAGAACCGAAATTGTACATACTCGTACTTCTTAGTCATCGCTATGCTTTCAGTATTTAAGTCCCTGGAGAGCCTAGGACCCTAGAATTTGATGACTCAAGAAAAATGACGAATTAACGATGCAATCGAAATGTGGTCAGGCACATCGCAGCGTCGCGTCTAAGCTTTGAAAGCACTTCATATGATGGTCATCGAAATAATCAGCCAAAACTGCCGCGAGTCTATACTTACTTAAAAAAATGTTATATTCATACATTCTCTGAGTGACAACGCTCAGCCTAAACCGCTGGGTCTAGAAATAGGCATGAAATTTAGCACTAGTATTCCTTATACAACGACAGTGAGTATTTTAAGGAAGGATTTTTTCATGTTCGTCCCCTAAAGAGGTTACCAAATAGGTACCTACATAGAAAGTGTGTCCGTATGGATTGAGGAGTCATGTCTCATTTTTAAACGCGGGTACTAGCAATATTTAGTAGTAAATCAGCCGATTTTGTAGGCCCGGTCCTGAAATTTGTAGTAAAACCCTTAAAAAGTTAAAGGACGTTTAAGGTGGCTCCTCAATCCTGACGGTCTATAAAAAATACGAGATATGTTACGTGGCTTCTAAAGTAGTTGATCAAATCGGATAGCACCAATGTTTAGTGGAAATTTCTACTAAATATTGGCATAATCCAACGTCCGTCACATTCCGTATTTCAAAAGATATGAATGTAGGAATTTGCCGATAGGAATATCACCGGGCACAAATAATTTATTTCGTACATGTAGGAAACTGCAGTCGAAGTTTGCTACTGGGCTGCAATCCACGTGGCACTCCATGAATTGACCACAACATTATGACAGTGAAGGAGTCTGCTAATACTTGCAATCCTCACTTCTCAGGTCTGGTGGAATTACTATGGAAGAGGTGGAGTGAAGAAACAACTGGATGTTGCGCGGGACATCTACCACTTGCTTAGTTTGCTACTGACTTCCAATCATCTGGTGGATGTGGCCCATTTTGCTACGCGAGTCATGACGAGCAAACGACTGTCACAATAATCAAGTTTTAATGTTATTTTAGAGCTAATTAAAGTCTTCCACATAGTCAACTAGCAATTTGGTATATTAAAAATCGGCCATGTACGTATCGGACCACGCACAATGAAGGGTTGCGTAGTTGGATGAATTTATCGTAACACTTTACGTGCAGGGGAGGTACCATAAAAATATTATTTTCCATTATTTCATTTTACCACTTTGTCGGCGTGATTCATATGTATACCCATGCCAGATTACAACTTTCTAGGACTAACAGTCTCTGAGCTAAGCCGCGGACAGACAGACGGTCATGGCAAAACTATAAGGGTTCCTTGTTGACTACGAAACCCTAAAAACATGGTAAAGTCAACTTCGTGGAGCATGTAGCTACTTTTTTTACCGGAAGCACAGCGTAGGTACCTATTCTATTATTTACATTGTTTTTTTTAATACTTTTACATAAACTTGAAAAGTACCTATTATTTGTACTGATCTGACAATAATATGACTACATTTTCTGGCTGAAAGGATCGTAACGTAGTCCCCCCTTCCTTAAGGTGCCCCACCCAAACCACCCAAATCCCCTTTTCTGCATTGGGTTAAGTCGGTAAAACAGGACAAAGAGGGCGCAAGAGAGAGAGATAGCATTCTCGCATTCTTTGAGAGGGGAGACATGAAGGCTTGGACGCTCTCTAAAGCCATCTATTGTATTAAATCGGAACTTTTAACGCGAAAGCACTCCAATAGATGGAGCTCGCAGCGCTGCTGTAGAAGTTACAATAAAGCTCGTGTGACGAGAGCTTTGGTAAAACTTTTTCCGACTCGCGATCGGAATTACGATAACCGTTTCAAGTTGCAATAATGGATTAATAAATTGTTTAAGATCAATTTCGTGAACTACAATTTTTTTATTAGGTAGTTTCACTTGTAATATTCGAGTAGGTATTCTTGAAAGCTACTTTTGCGGCAATGTGATTTTATCCGCACGATTGAACTCTTCGTCAAAATCGTATTTTGGAATTTATATACGTTGACATTGAGGATATTAACAAAATCTGGTAATTTATAATTAAGATAACCAGCTAAATTATAATATATGTTTGTTGTTGAAAAGTAGTTTTTCTTTTTTGTTCGTTTATTCTATTTCTGAAGAGGGAAGGTAAAAGGCTCAAACCAAATCAAAACCAAGACAGAGCGCCGCGAACAATACAGTGAAGCATGCCAAAACTACACCGCCGCTCTGTGCATACACGCTCTCACGCATAATTTACAACCTTTAACAATGACACTACAATCAAACTACACCACGCGCAAAGTGCACACATTTTCACTTCACTTGCTCTGTCTTGGTTTTTTATTTGGTCTGAGGTAAAAGGTAGTTCCTGCCTGCAGAAGTGTAAACGTTTAAAAACCAAATAAATATGCTTATGTATCTAACGGGATCTAAATACACTTAGCTACCAAATTTAAATTAAAAGACTTGACATATTGTGTTCCTACGTACCTTTTAAATATCGTGGTCCTCCAACAGAAGCTAAGCATATCATTCGGTTTCGATTTTCACTTTGTTTTGACACTGGCCAGTCAGCATCCTAATTGCGTAACACACGATCAATCACAATCTGTTTCATTTTGACAGTTCAACAACTTTTTCGAATATATATGAAGCAATTGATTAGCAATATCCTTCAAAATGATTCAGATTATGATTGATCGTCAATCAATCTGCCTAGCCTTTTCCAAAATATGTTGGGGTCGGCTTCCTGTCTAACCGGATGCATCTGAATACCGGTATTTCACATGGAGCGACTGCCTATCTGACCTCCACAACCCAGTAATCGTATGACCCAGTCATACGATACCCCTTGGTAAGACTGGTTGTCATAGGATACCCCTTGGTAAGACTGGTTGTCATACTTTCGGGCTCCTGACGACCCGTAACGACTGTCAAAGATCCACGAATGAGAGCCGAGACCAAAGGCTTAACTTGCTATCCGAGGCACGGAGGAGTCTCTATGTATAGATGGTCACCCAGCCACGGACCAACCCCGGCAAGCGTAACTTAACCTGATGGATCGACCCGTGCGGCTGTTATTACTTAGCCACGAGTTCCTCTGATTATGATTGATCGTGTGTTACGCAATTAGGGTGCAGTTCCTTTTCAGTGGATTTTTCTGTCCAGATGCGGAAGCTGTTAATTTTATTATTCTTTTATATAATATGGGTAGAAGTACATAGAGTTCCTACCTATAGACTAACGGGGTAATCAACTAGAATCAGGGTTGGCAACTCTGGTGTCTAAGGGCATCGAGAACAATCATGCCAGTCAGCCAACATTATCATAAAAAAATCTAAATGAAACATAATAAATTAATAATATCGGTGGTGGTATCGTAAAATTGACTGTGTACACTTAGAATTTGAGTCTATTTAAGCTTACTAACAGTAACAGCCATGCTATTCTGTAAACATCTCACCGTGAAAACTTGGGTGAAGTGAGCTGTCAATAGTGTCAATCCCATGAATGGATGATGAATGACAGCTCACTTCACCTAAGTTTTCACGGTGAGATGGTTACAGAATAGCACTGCGAACTTGGTTCTTATACTCGTAATAGTGTGTAGGTACCTATTCTAGATAGAGTTTTAAAATATGGCATAATTAATTTATAATTCCTGCAGAAATCTATTGTGTAATTTATCGAAGTTATACAATTATTAACCTTATTTGTTAGAGGATAAATAATGGAATTATTCGTTTTCGAGCTTTGTCTGGGCTTTGAATACTATATACTCGTATAAGTACCTACTTAAATAGGTACAGTCTGTTTTTGTGTTTTTAAACCGGCTTGCTACTAACCCAAGAAAGAGGTTGTAATTCCAAAACTAAACAGAGGCCCGGAATTAAAAAAAAAAAATTACAAGTCTTGTTGTTTCCTTTCAACTAAATAAAAAGCGACTTAAATAAATATAACTAACATCGTAGTATTAAGAGGCCGTACACGAAATCGACTGATTTTGATCAATTTTGTTCATTAGTTGTGAGAAAGGGAAAATAATTTACTTAAACAAAACTATTTGTGATTTAAAAAGTCTTAGTTCTTTGTTTTGCATACATGTGGCTGAAAGGGATTTTTCAAATAAATTATGTATTCATGGAAAATTACAAATATTCGCAACAAGTTTTCCGAAAAATGACGCCAGACGTTTGATCACTTTTTTACAAGAAACTACTTTTGATTTTGAACATTTAAAAATATCACCAACATCTTTATATGGTCTACTTGCATTTCGCTAAACCACTTTTTTTTAACTTCGATACAAAATATAACGGAAAAATAAAGTTGAAAAAAAAAATTTAAACCCTGTCAGTGAGTATTTTTTCCTATTATTTAACAAATCATATATCAAGAAATTTAACAATCACACATTAGTCTTCAGCTATCCTTGGAATAAAATCAAAATTTTATTTTATGATTATACAATATCTTCATAAATAATAAATCAATAGCGAAATAAACCATATTTTCGAGAACGGAAAACTGATGCAACTATTAACAGGTGCTGTGACTGACACAAATGGTTTAGCACCACGAAAATTTTACTTTTATACTTACACAGACTTAATGTTTCAATTATTTCAAGCTTTCTTATTATTAGATAAGTTATTGAGGAATTTCATCATCGGTGTGACTCCAATATATTCTATTTTTATAGCGTGTCTTAAAGATTTTGAAATAATTATTTGAGGAAGGGCACTATATTTTTTTTCGAACCGTGCATCTTTTCGATCGTTGCTTATCTTTGTCAATATAATATGTGTACTTAACTGTGCATTTTGGACCTTCCTTAAACATTGTATGTGTGTACTTGCATTTAGTTTCAAGACTATAATATAACCAAATAGATGGATAGGTATCTAATTAAATAATTAATGGTAACCTTGAAAAAACCGTGAAGTTGGCGCTTAAAAGAGGGTATGTCTTGTCAAGGAAACTGTATACATTAGTAATATTCACATGGTAATATCTGTTATTATCTGGCTAATAAAAAATACATGTCGATTATAAACCGTTTTATTCAGATTCTTTGTGGACAACTTATAACAACCTTCCTCTTACAACACTTTACAACCTTCTATTATAAAAACTTAACCGAAACATAAATAAAATAAAATTGTAAGTATTGACGTTGGTCAGTACTGTATTTAAAAAGGGCGATTCCTTCACTTTGCGCGTCGTCTGTTGTCTACACGTCTCTTATGTGCCTGCTATGCGTCTGCTACGCGCCTGCTACGGGCCTGCTTCGCGTCTAGGCGCTTGCTACGGGTCTGCTACGCATAATTGCCACTCAGTTGTAGGCTAGGCGTCTGCTACGCGGTATCGACACTTCTGCTACACGGAATTGACGCGTAGAGCAGCTACGGATTATTTATATGCTCGCGTTTTTCTGCATGTATTTGTCCTAAGTTTTACAATAACTAGAAACGAAGACAGGTACGAAAAGCGAGTTTGTTTTTTTAGTAATAATAGATTTAGGACAAGTCGCGTGACACTCAACTTAGCAATCTTGTCGATCCATTCTGTAAACATCTCACCGTGAAGAGTGAGGTGAAGTGAGCATGAAGTGAGCTGTCCATAGTGTCAATCCCTAGCTTTAGGTGCAATGACAGCACACACCAAGCGCACTTCACCCAAGTTTCCACGGTGAGATGTTTACAGAATAATGCTACCAAAGTAACGTCAACGGGGTGTTAACGCATTTCCATGTGATTCCACACTCAAACTGTCCAACTCCAAGGCTTTGTGTAGGGGAAACCGGGTATGGTTGTCTCATGGGTTGGTTGTCACAACGGTCAGAACAGAAAACTTAATGAACGAACCTGCTATGCATCGGCGTCGCAAAATAGCGAAGGCAAAACCTCCGTCCACGTCATTACAGTCCGCTCAGAAACGCCGTGATGGAGATTTCGCTGTCCGAAAAAAAATTAATGCACCTCGTTCATTTTTTTTCGGACAGCGAAAGTAACTTTTTGTGTCTATTCTTTTAAGTATGCTTGAATTTTGCATTGTAAAAGTATTTTTTCATGTACTTATTATGTTAAATATATGGTCCATGATATCGTTATATAGTTTTGTACACCTGGGCAACCTTATTACATTTCGCAAAATTGCGATTCTGAATATTTTAAAAGATTTTTTAGACTGACTTAATATTATATCTATACTTTCATTTACGAATATTGCGTCCACTGACTATGATTATATTTTTGTTGCTTTCGTTACCAGAATTCTAATATTGTTGCATGGAAGTTATTCGCTTAAAGTGAATTTTGATGACTTTTGTTTTTAATACTGAATAAGATATTATAAAAAATACTCATTTGATTTAAATAAGTGTTTTTTTATTCCCCCCCTTGATTTACTATGTGACTACCTACCCCAGACACTCTGACAACCACCTCTGACACGGGGTTAAAAGTCACACTTTTCTTTTTTCTCAAAAATGCAATATTTCCTCAATGGATAATGTTAAAGTCAAAAAGTATTAATTTATTTTTTAAACTAAATTTGATACATTATCCATTGATATAATAGGTCTTTGAAATTGCCGTTTTGTATGAAAAAATTTAAACGATTTTTTTTCATGTATTTTTTTATTTGTATTAATCGAAGTAAGTGATTACTTCGATTAATACAAATAAAAAAATGCAATCAATGCATCTTTGCCAACGCAGTGGCAGTTTATTGATGCCCTTCTTAAAGAAATCAGCTGGACGGGAGGCAACAAATTCTTCAAAGGCATTTTGTACTGCCTCTCGGGTATTGAATTTTTTTCCCGCCAAGAAGTTATCCAAATTCTGGAAAAAGTAGTAGTCTGTAGGCGCAAGGTCTGGTGAGTAGGGCGGATGACGGAGAGCTTCCAACCCTAGTTCTTGCAACTTGGAGACCGTCTGCTGTGCAGTATGAGGTCGCGCGTTGTCGTGCAGTAGCAGTGGAGACGAGCGATTGACCAATGCTGGTTGGAGATGTGCCAGCTTCTCCATCATTGTGTTCAGTTCTTCACAGTACACATCTGCAGTAATGCTCACCCCGTTTGTTAAGAAGCTGTGATGAATCACACCGGCGCTAGACCACCAAACAGTGACCATCACTTTTCTAGGGGTAAGTTTTCGTTTAGGGCATTGTTTAGGTGCTGAACCAGGATCCAACCAACATGCTGAGCGCTTGCGGTTATCAAACAGAATCCATTTTTCATCGCAGGTAACAATGCGGTTCAAAATTCCTTCATTTGTGTGTCTGTTGAGCAGTGCAAGGCACGTCTCGACGCGTACTTTGCGCTGGCGATCATTGAGTTCGTGGGGCACCCATTTGTCAAGCTTTTTTACCTTGCCAATTTGACGCAAATGGACCAATATTGTTTTGACGCTAACGTCGAAAGCTGCTGCTAATTCAGCCGTAGATTGTGTATCATCAGCTTCCACAATCGCCTTTAATTCGTCGTTGTCGACCAAAGTCTTCGGACGACCGCGAGGTTCATTTTTCAGGTCGAAATTTCCAGAACGGAAGCGAGCAATTCAATAACAGGTGGTGCGTTGGTTTGTAGTGTTAGCTCCGTAAACGTCGTTGATGTTGCGTGCCGCTTGTGCCGCGTTGCTGCCACGACGTTACTCATATTCCATAATTACTCGAATTTTTAACGTATCCATGATGACGAAAAAGATTGAAATGCGATGAAAATGTAACACTAATCAATAAACAAATGACTACTTTTGGAAAAAAAAAAACATGTTTTTAAAATAAAATTAATTTGAAATTAGAATTCTTAGCCAAACAAAAATTATTTTGATTTAAAATGGCCAGTACTGCAGAACGGCAATTTCATAGGTAAAAACCTAATATAAATGTCATTGCTATGCCAAGAATATAGGCAGTAAAAAATCAAAACAACGTAAATGTGACTTGCAACCCCGGTCTAAAAAACAAGTGAATAGCGAAGTAATATATATTATAGTCGTTAGTACTTAAAAGGAAAACTTCATCTCTTTGTTGTATTTTGTATTAAATAACTTTCATAAAGTTCCATATTTTAATGAATAAGAAAACGCTGTATTTACCTATTACACAATATATGAATAATATATTATATGTATTTTTTTTTTTTAAATTATATATCTATATGTAGGCATATAATAAATAAATTATACTAGTTATATTTACAATACTTAACACAAATAACTATTTACACTAGGTACTAAATACAATAACGAACTATACAAATAAATACAAAAAACAAAAAACATTTTTTTTATTTATTTTGGTTTGTTACATTTAGATCTTTTTTTATTTCTATTGCTTCCTGTATTTCTGTATACCAATGTTGGAAAATATAAATAAATTAAAAAAAAACAGGTGTCTGTCTGTAGTATAAATACCTCATGATAAAAATAAATACTAAAGCCATAAAAAATAAAAATAAATTCGTTTGGCAATAATAATGTACTTGAATATTTTTTTCATTTTCCAACCAGCACGTGTCTCTACCGACTGAAATGTATCTACTTCTTACTTTCACTTATTTTCACGCTTTCAGATCAGCTTGCAACGGATCAATAAACCTACTAACCGAATTTTTCTTCCCTCTTACTCTCTTTTCACTGTAGTATCTCACTCTTTTATAGGAGAAGCACTCGACCTACTAAAAGATGAGATGAATGCATTCATGAGTAACTTTTCCAAATAAGTTGAGTATTGTTCTTGTTTATCATTAACTTATATACTATATAGGTTAATGATAAACAAGAACAAGTCTATATGGTATATAGACTTAACTAGGTAGATAGATGTATAGTTTCGAAAAGATTCAGTATTTTTTCTTTATTAACATTAAATAATTTATTTGCATACAACATGCAAAATTTCGGGGCTTTTAAAAATGTTACAACTACAGGGCATCGACACTTTTTATACATAAATTTAAACTATTAAAAGCTACACTCATTTAACCGTTTGTATAATATTTTGTAATGGCTTGGTATCTTGCACAAAGGACAATGCAACTTTTCCTTTGACCGCTGGCCCAAAAAAATGAAACCTGTTGTGCATAACTGAAACCTATGCCAAACGTTAGTACTAATCATTCATGACAACTTTTACTATGGGGACAAATAAATCTATCCCAGTAAAAAAAATATACAGGATAACAAACGTTTTGAAAAAGTGTCGATGTTTATATCACTTACTTATAGGTTTTGTACACTTTTTTAAAACATTTCTTACCCTGCATATTTTTTTTACTGGGATAGATTTATTTGGCCCCATAGTAAAAGTTGTCATGGATGATTAGTACTAACGTTTGGCATAGGTTTCAATTATGCACATTGGGTTTCATATTTTTGGGCCAATCGGTTGCATTGTCCTTTCATATTTATATCACCTCCAGGCTCAGAAGATTAGGTAAACCTAAAAATCTACCCTGAAGCTTAAACTTATTATTAACTAATTATTCGTTTATTTATTTTTACTTCGATGGACCTAGTTTATCATTTGTGACTTCGAGTTACAGCTTTAATAGCTGTATGTAAGCGGGCACGTCATTTATGCCTGGAGGCTTTCATTCGGGTAGTAAATTCTGTTTACTTTTTATTTTCGCTTGAGTCTAGATTTTGATGATTTTTTTGTTGGTATATTGGCGTGTGCTAGCTGACTTCTTGCAAATAATTTAATTTAATGTTTTATGTTGCATAATGTACACGATTTTGCATAACTACTATTGTATAGAATAAAGTTTTTCTAACTGAACAGACAGCTGTGCTGCTGGGGAGTTTGTTGCGCCACTTCTTCTTCCCAGCTAAGCACTAGGAAGTGGTGAAGGGTGGGAGTTTTTGGGAGACTGTCTTATGTAATTTTGACGTTCGAAAAGTGCTGATTCTCAGCCTATTTTGAATAAATGACTTTTGAATTTTATTTATTTAAATCACAATTATAACACCTTTACACATTCATCCAAGGCGATGTTATAAGTTACAATGTCTAAAGATATTTAAAAAAAAAGAAAAAAAAAATTGTATGACCAGTAACCAAATTCCAAATACCAATACATACTAAGTACCTAATATGACAATTATTATAAACATAATAACTTTTATAAAATCATACCTCTTTCAATTATTATTTTGTGCAATTTGCATGAATTTAAACCATGTATGTACCTATTAGTAGGTAATAGCGTTAGAATGCGTTGTAATGAGATTTTGTAGATATGATAACCTCGCGGAAGCACTTTGTAACTCTTATCTGCCAGGGCTTAATTTTAATCTTATATTTTGAATTGTTTTAATATTTTTTTGTACATTGTTCTCACATATAGAAGCTACAAGAATAATGTACCCAGGATTGTGTAATTTTCTATATTTAAAAGAGTGTCCTTGGAGTTTCTTGCCCGTTCTTCTCCATGAAGATTACGTTTTGGAACTGGGCAAATAGCTTCAACTTTCTGACTAACTGATCGACTATTTGACAATTCAAAAGTGCCTGTAAATGGTTTAATTGAAATAAATGCTTTGAGTTTGAGTTTGAGTTGATACTTGTACGTGTACGTGAGTGTATGTATGTTTGTACAAAATATTGTACAAACATACATACACTCACCCCATGTTCTTGAAAGTGTAAATTAAATATGATACGATAATGTTGCACATAATAAAATATTTCATTAATTAGGAAAAGTTTCCGACTATAAAACTGACAGAAACTAAGCCTAATAATCTCGACTCAAACCTAGTCCATTCATGACTGAACATCGTAATTGAATTGGTATGACGCTTAGTCTTTGTAAAGAAATTACTGTAAGCAAGGCCGGAAATCAACGTTTATTTTTAAACTACTACGGTCTAGCAAAAAGGAGGGTTATGATTCTGACCGGTATGTACCTATGTAGGTATGTGTTTCATTCACAGCCTATACTTGAATCTTACGCAAATGTGTTGATTATGTCAGCGTGACGCGCCGCAATCACGCGTTACACAATAAAGTTACAGTTAAAATAGTAAATAAAATACTAACGAAAGGACGTCCAAAGTTTAAAAATCAATCTTTTAAGCAAATATCCATTAGTTGCATAGAAAATAGAAAACTTTATCTTAAGGAAAACAGCCTTATCTGAAACTTCAAAGCATAGTTCTGTTCAAATATGGGTCCGAAACAAAAAACGAGCAACGAGATTAGTGACGATGTGGTCACTGTAGGTAGCGCGAGTTACGGATTTACGAGTTCCCAAATGTGGGCCACGAAGGCGTTATCACCATAGCAACCAGTCCATGTTGCTATCGATCCCCAAGTTGTCTCCGCGCCGAGGCCTCAGGGACGGTGGCCCACATCACTGGGCCTTTGTTTCCCGCCGCTGCCGCTGTATCAAATACTTACTTTCTTATTTTCGAGAAAACTCAATCAGTTTTTGTGTCAAGGAGATTGTACTTATTTATCTCGATATGAATTTTGGATACCTCTTCAAGCCTCTTCATACGTAACTTTCATTATATTTCTCTACTAAAATGTAGTTACTAAGCATATTATAAAGTTTATTTAAAAATACTATTGTAAAAAAAAAACATCGTTTCTTGTCTTTAATCGTGTCATTTTAGTGTTGATTGTGAGAAACGAAAAACGTTTGAAGTGGGTCAAATATTAGATTACCGATGTACAATCTTATTCAAAACGATTTTTATCGAAGTTCTCTAAATGATGGTGAAGACCGCATCAAAAGCCGTTGTGTAGTTTAGAAAAAACGCTACACTGACAAACACGAAAAGCGACATTAAATTTATAATATGTATACAAGATGTTTTTTTATTTCCTATAACTCTATGGTATGAATGAGACCATATCCAAGAATCAACATGTACAATATGTTATTTTTTTTAATTTTTCCAGTTTAATTTTTGAGATTGTTTATGTAAAAAATCCTTAGGTGAAATAAAAAAAAAACATTTAATTCAAACTATTATTGTTCATAAAAAGAAAATATGACAACGTCGCATTTTCTTAGCTTTAAATATGAATGATTGGTTTGAATGAAAATGATTTACTTGTACTTATCATGTATTTAAAGATAATGTTATATACCAAAAAGTTTTCTATCCTCTCTCCCTTAGCCTTCATTCGATAAGTGACCTAAATTACTACGCTATACGGGTGTAATTAAAACAAATCGATAGAGACTCCACCATTATAAACATCGGTCGAGTTATTTCAATACTACTGGGTAGAACAATAAGCTC
Organism: Agrochola circellaris; assembly: GCA_914767755.1. Lineage (NCBI taxonomy): Eukaryota > Metazoa > Arthropoda > Insecta > Lepidoptera > Noctuidae > Agrochola > Agrochola circellaris. The sequence goes on along the minus strand of OU611840.1, from coordinate 17,474,554 downwards.
AAAGTTGTACACAGTATATCCGAGTTGGGGTAACTCGGATATACAGTGTACAACTTTGATTTTTTAGAATTATGTGGCATGAGGGCACTAGTCCTAGTCTCAGTCAAATCATTTATTTCGAATAGGTAAATAAATGACACTTTTGAACGTCATAATTTGCAAATAAATAGAAGTAGGTAATTCTAGTTGCCGTGGCTGCCCAAGAAACTCCACAATTACTCTATTAAAACGTTTTACAATATCTTGTCTAAAGATAGATAGCCTTATAGATGTAATGTTTATCTGCTAATTATAGTTACCGCTCTCAGACCAAATAAATAAAAACCAAGACAGCGCTGCGAACAATAGAGTGCAGCTTGCCAAAATTATTAAGCAGGCTACGTGTCGCCGCGACACTAATGGTTTGTGTATTTCTAAGAAATCACCATGTCGCTAGCTACGGAAGATATTTCATAGAAATACACAGAAACCAGCAGCGGCGGAAGAATAGAAAAAATGACAGATTGTGATTGTTTAACTGGTAGTTTGTCTATTCTTCTGTCGACAAAACTCGTTTCTACGGTGGTCGTGCTACGCGTGCAGTAGTGTCACGGCGACACGTAGCCCGCTGCTGCTGCCTGCAGTCGGCTACGGAATTGTACAATGATACTGTAATTATTTGACAAAACGTCTTCTTTTCATTAGAATGTGTGTTACAGCACACGCTGTTCTTCCTAAATTTAATTCGTGGGCATCTCTCCAGATTAAGAAATACTTATTTACTGACGCCGTCATGATTTGTATAGCTATTGCCAATTACTTTCTAATGCTCCCTTCACAGCTACGTATTTGGCAACGTTACGTGTGAGCATTACAGATCGTTCGTCCCATTCCCTCCAAATGGGAGAGTAAATAAGGTAGAGGGAGAAAGGACATGAGCTTTAACCAGCGCTTTGGTAATTTGGTGTCGGTTCTCGTGACTGGAATAACATTTTTTGGCCATTAAAGTGCTGCCAGCTTTGACGTTGAAAAACCTTTTGGTTAGTGGTTTAGTTTCGGTTAAATGTTGTTTCAGTTCAGACATCCGATATCAAAGAATAAACAAGGGCCTATGCACTCATCTATGAGCCCAATTTCAGGTCAGCAAAAACGTCAAAAATAATTTAAACATAAGCAATTAGAATTTGATTACAGTTAAAATCTAACCATTCAATTATTTTCCTATCAAGAACTAGGCATTTCTCATCTCGCTGCATCAGGTCTTAATTGTCGAGTTACCAGTCGACCTAGAACTGACTTATGCCTAACCACGTTACTCCGACTACCCTCGACGTTAATGTGGTTATATCTGCTCCCACCGTCACTGTCCACTCACGAAATGGCAAACATCGTAATATAATAATACCAGCTGGCATGAACGATGTCAGGCTTTATACGACTGATTGCAAGAGCTCATTTAGGTCACCATTTTAATGCATTCTGAGAGTTACAAATAGAAGCTTTAGGTACTTAGAGTCAAATAATAAAAAAAATGGGATTTCAGAACGAGGTTCATCAGTCTAAAATAACTTTAGATTTCAACTGGTAAAGTCGTTCGTTGAAGAAACATTTTTAAACATGTCTTGTGAAAGAAAGATTTAATGTGGAATTATAGATACCTACTTTATTGGTTATCAACTTATCACATAATAGCTGGCCAGTTTAGACTATGACTATGAAACAAGGCAGCTTATTCTGTAAAAACTCACTTATCGAAATGACTTCAGTTTCCGAGCTGTCAGTTGTCAGTTCTAACAGTCACCTCTGATTTCACCAGGGAAACAGAAGTTTACTCGTTAATAAGTTAGAGTTTCCATCAAATAGGACTGCTGAGCAAAGCGATTGCTGCTAATCTAATGAAAATGGCGGGATTCTGTCCATTAACATTATTATTTTTAGCCGTTACTCATAATATTAATTTCTTAGCAATTATTTTAATGAAGTTGTCTTTTCCGGATCTGTTCACTGAAAATTTATTATTATGAATTAGCTACTAACTGTATATTTTATATATCTATCTATATATATAAAAATGAATCCCTATTTCCCTTGGATACGGCATCACGCGTGAACGGCTGGACCAATTTCGCTAATTCTTTTTTTGTTTTCTTCGTTATTCTCAGGAGAAGCTTCTTAGGATAGGTCGGTGAAGGTATGGTAGGTAGGGCAGGTAGGTAGGTAGGTCGGTAAGTATATAGGTAGGTGTGCCGTAGATAAAGTACTTAATGCTACCCGTACGAAGCCGGGGCTGGCAGCTAGTATCTTTATAAATTATAGCCTATGTTACTCAGTGACAATATAGCATTATGCTGGTGAAATAATTTTTTAAATCGGTTCAGTAGTTTTTGAGTTTATTCATTATAAACAAAAATACAAATCTTTTCTTTATATAATGTTATTGGTGTAGACAAGCCGTGCGCCCGGTGGGTTCCCATCGGCAAAAATTATGAACTTTCATAGAATCTTTGATCCCGTGTTCCGTTTAAGGGAACCCCTTTAGGAACAAAATTTACAAAAAATCCTTATTAATGGTCACCTTCGTTATAAAAGGCACTCTTGTGAAAAATTTCAGGTTTCGAGACTCAGTGATTTAGGCTGTGTTGTGTCGTGGTCCTTCAGTGAATGAATGAATTAAGATTTTTATTAAGTAGGTAGATGCGTTTTTGGTACAAGTAAATGAAAGAACACAGTAAAATAATAATAGAAACAGTTATAGTTAAGGAATTCACAACAATATAATAGTTTCGATGAAAGATGAAAAAACAAAACTTCCATATTATAATGTCGTGTGCGCGCCTAAAGAATATGAAGAGCAAAACCCGTGCCCACGTTTTAGTCACATCAAAATATAAGGAGGGCCTACGTCGAACCAACTCCTTCACAACTCAAACTAAGACAAGTTTCAGTACCATAGTCTCTTCGTGAAGAAGCTCGTGCTCTTTGTGAGGGCCTTTGTCAAGCAAAAAAATTGTTAAGCATTTAATTGACTAACAACTAAAATTGTCCGTCAAAATCACAAATGTCATTAATTGACTGTTCTATGAAATTACTTTCACACGGCAAATTGACGTAGGCCGTCGATTTGCTTAACATACTTTTCCCTGAAGTTACGTGAAATTAGGTAGGTAGGCCTTATAGCCCAGTCAATAACATCAAACCTCGCAAACGCGCATGGTTCTTTAATTCAGCCGGTACGTGTCTTGGAAATGATCATACTTATCGATAATTTATCACTTTTGGAAAAAAGTGCCCATCTTTGACTAGATGTATCTTCGCAACAAAAAGACCTAGAGTGCTTGGGTTGAGCTCAGGTTGTAGCAAATTTAGTTTGCTTAATAAAAATATTGAACAAAGATATACTTAAAAACGCGTACTTATTAAGGTATGTTTTCAAAAAAGTGAAACATGTGCCAGAATTTCGCAATTTTGCGAGCACCAAGGGCAAGCACACACAAGCACAAGGTTTTCAGGGTTGCAAACTTGGGTATAAACTACTTTCTGGGGACCTAACAACATGCTCAGTAGTAGCGCTTGTGACCACTAGACCCACAAGGCAGTCGCCCCCTTAGTGAATGTTTTGATAGAAATGTTTCGACTACGCTATGTAGTAGCAAAATATATAGCATTTTGACTGCCGTATCGGACAGCAACACTATTGTTTTCAATGCGTTTTCAATGTGCATTTGTTTTCGAAACATTGATTAGTTGAAACTCTGAAAAAAAATCGGAGTGTCGACCTACGAGTATGTGTAGAGCGCTTAATGTACGAAGTCGGCTACTAAAGTCTTTTTTCCTTTCAGTAGTAATTAATGGAATTAAGTATTCATTTCCGCCGTATTTTAATGTGGTACTTACTGTTTACAGCATATTAAACCCTTTGGTTAACTGACATGGGGTCAGTATAAACGGAACTACACTTCCTCTTTAAACAATGTTTTCTAGCGAAACCTAATATTAAAAAAATATGCTTTAATTACCTTTTATCTTTGACCGAGATCTATCTTTTGAGAGTATTTTTACGAATATACGCGAAGTCTAAATGCGACATCCAGATTACATGGAGTCCAGCCATTCTTCTTGGCATCATGAACCGAGCTCAGAAGTTCCTTTTTTAAGGTTGGCAATGAGGCCGCCTACCTGTTAGGTCACCGTCACGTCTACATGCCATATCTGCGTGCATAGACGCATCGCTAGACCTTTGGTATCACAAAGGGTAAGCTAAAATGTATCATGTGCTTGCAATCACAGCTGTACTGTAGAAATGCTGGAGCTAAGATAAAGATTTTTTTTTAAATACGGTTTGAAATGAGAACGTCTTACCTATTCTCGGAACCTCTTTAGTTTTGGACAAAATATATAAGTTTTCTTGTTCAATTTTCCGTAAACAAATGACGTGTGTGATTTTCCTTTGAGTACGTTTCTGGTGTGTGTCTGGATTGAGGAGCCATGTCTCATATCGGAACGAGGTTACTACCAATATTTAGTAGTAAATTAGCCGATTTTGTAGGCCGGATCCTGGAATTTGTAGTAAAACCCTTTAAAAGTTATACAACGTTAAAGGTGGCTCCTCAATCCTGACGTCTGGATTGAGGAGCCACCTTAGAACCCGAAAACTAGCCAACGGATATTTTTGAAAATTTACTTATGCGTAATCTCTACAAAAAAAAATGGGGTTTGTACGGTCGAATTTGATATAGCTACTTACAACGTTTTGATTTTTCATAAAAAACCATAAATTTCACCGCGCTGTATCTCGGAAAGTTATCAACCAATTACAATATATTTTTAGTATGATTTAGTAGTAAATGTACTCGAATTTGTACAATAAAAATAAAACGGAAAAGCTATATAATTTCGGTCTATAGAAATGATATGTACGTAGCTACTAAAGTAGTTGATCAAATCGGATAACAATAACACCAATATTTAGTAGAAATTTCTACTAAATATTGGCGTAATCCAACATCCTGCGCAATCAGTATTTCAAAAGATATTAATAAAATAAACATTCCTTAGCAAATTAGCGAATAGGGTGACCGATAAATAATTCAAACTATGATCATAAACAGAGTTTTACTTACACATGAATAATTCTTCACCAATCAGTACTTAAATTATGAACACAATATTAACACAAAGAATAAAAAAAAAGAAAAAAAAACTAAAAGAGCAATAGGATCCCGTAGAATAAATAAACAAACACCAAGAATAAAATAAGAAATCACAAAATTATTTTCAGCATCAGCACTAACTCCGAGCGACGCTCTAAGGAGATTCCAGCCCAAACTATAACATATCCACTGCCAACCGGCACTGTCAACACGGTCGCGTCGGTGTTATAGGCGTCGGTGTTATAGGCGTCGGCGTTAGGCGTCGGCGTAAGGCGTCGGCGTAAGGCGTTGGTGCTATAGGCGTCGGTGTTATAGGCGTCGGTGTTATAGGCGTCGGTGTTATAGGCGTCGGTGTTATAAGCGTCGGTGTTATATGCGTCGGTGTTATAGGCGTCGGTGTTATAGGCGTCGGCGTTAGGCGTCGGCGTAAGGCGTCGGTGTTATAGGCGTCGGCGTAAGGCGTCGCCGTAAGGCGTCGGTGCTATAGGCGTCGGTGTTATAGGCGTCGGCGTTAGGCGTCGGCGTAAGGCGTCGGTGCTATAGGCGTCGGTGTTATAGGCGTCGGCGTTAGGCGTGGGCGTAAGGCGTCGGCGTAAGGAGTCGGTGCTATAGGCGTCGGTGTTATAGGCATCGGCGTAAGGCGTCGGTGTTATAGGCGTCGGTGTTATAGGCGTCGGTGTTATAGGCGTCGGTGTTATAGGCGTCGGTGTTATAGGCGTCGGTGTTAAATGCGTCGGTGTTATATGCGTCGGTGTTATAGGCGTCGGTGTTATAGGCGTCGGCGTAAGGCGTCGGTGTTATCGGCGTCAGTGTTATAGGCGTCGGCGTAAGGCGTCGGTGTTATAGGCGTCGGTGTTATAGGCGTCGGTGTTATAGGCGTCGGTGTTAAATGCGTTGGTGTTATATGCGTCGGTGTTATAGGCGTCGGTGTTATAGGCGTCGGCGTAAGGCGTCGGTGTTATCGGCGTCAGTGTTATAGGCGTCGGCGTCAGGCGTCGGCGTTAGGCGTCGGCGTTAGGCGTCGGCGTAAGGCGTCGGGGTTATATGCGTCGGCGTTAGGCGTTAGCGTAAGGCGTCGGTGTTATAGGCGTCGGCGTAAGGCGTCGGTGTTATAGGCGTCGGTGTTATAGATGTCGGTGTTATATGCGTCGGTGTTATAGGCGTCGGTGTTATAGGCGTCGGTGTTATAGGCGTCGGTGTTATAGGCGTCGGTGTTATAAGCGTCGGTGTTATATGCGTCGGTGTTATAGGTCGGTTACGCGTCGGCTTTAGGCGTCGGCGTAAGGCGTCTGTGTTTTAGGCGTCGGCGTAAGGCGTCGGCGTTAGGCGTCGGCGTAACTCGTTGGTGTTATAGGCGTCGGTGTTATAGGCGTCGGCGTTAGGCGTCGGTGTTATAGGCGTCGGCGTAAGGCGTCGGTGTTATAGGCGTTGGCGTTAGGCGTCGGCGTAAGGCGTTGGTGCTATAGGCGTCGGTGTTATAGGCATCGGCAAAAGGCGTCGGTGTTATAGGCGTCGGCATTAGGCGTTGGCGTAAGGCGTCGGCGTAACTCGTTGGTGTTATAGGCGTCGGTGTTATAGGCGTCGGCGTTAGGCGTCGGTGTTATAGGCGTCGGCGTAAGGCGTCGGTGTTATAGGCGTTGGCGTTAGGCGTCGGCGTAAGGCGTTGGTGCTATAGGCGTCGGTGTTATAGGCATCGGCAAAAGGCGTCGGTGTTATAGGCGTCGGCATTAGGCGTTGGCGTAAGGCGTCGGCGTAAGGCGTCGGTGCTATAGGCGTCGGTGTTATAGGCGTCGGCGTTAGGCGTCGGCGTAAGGCGTCGGCGTAAGGGGTCGGCGTAAGGCGGGATATACATATGTATTTTTATTTTATTTATTAATTAGGTATACAACCAGGTTGTAAAATACTCCACGTCGTTCCATGTAAAATACAGGTATTCAGCTGCATCCGGTTAGACTGGAAGCCAACCCCAACATAGTTGGGAAGAGGCTAGGCAGATTGATTGATTTTGTTTATAACCCGTTTGTATAGTAGGTACTAAAAAATTTAGAGGCGCCTGTTATGGTTCCTACACACTATGCCGGCGGCATGGCCGCCGGATTTTCCCGCGCGGCACGTACCGGCTTTTGTTCTTTCATTTCTTTTGCGATCCTTTGTGCGGTTACAATGAATTGTAAATTTTCTATTAAAATACTACTAATAATACTTTTTTAATGGAGTTTGTATCATTTATGTCTAACCGATTTATTTTCTAATCTAATGCTTGTCTATTACTTTCTTTACGTTACTATAGCAATAATGTTGTGAAAATAACAGCGAAACAATAATGAATTTAAAATCATAACGCATGAATAAAAACTTTGACGAAGACAATTTATTTTACTATACACGAAGAGGTCATGTTACTGCGGAGATTCCTATCACCGCGATTCAGCGGAGAGTGCTAAATGCACAACGCCATCTATCGATACATCAGGAACTAAAATATTATTTAAATAATCAAACTAATCATAAGTTTGTATAAAATAAGTATCATTAAATTCATCACCGGTTACTGAATTTCATTTCATTAGGTTCATTACATAAATATCCTAACTAGTTATATAATATTATAAATGCAAAAGTGAGTTTGTTTGTAAGCAAATAAAACTACTTATTTCAAGCAATGGTCTTCTTTGAATTATTTATGGTCACCCTATTCACTAATTTGTAAAGGAATGTTTATTTTATTAATATCTTTTGAAATACTGATTGCGCAGTATGTTGGATTACGCCAATATTTAGTAGAATGTTTAGGCTCCTCAATCCAGACGTCAGGATTGAGGAGCCACCTTTAACGTCGTATAACGCGGCGTCGTATAACATGGCGTATTTTGGACAACAATATTGGAAGTTCCTAAAGCCTAGTGGTGTGAATGAAAGAAGGTAACAAAATCCCTGTTAATATTATAAAAGCGAAAGTACCTACCTCCGTCTGTCTACGGCTGGACGGATTTAGATTAAATTTGGCACACCGGTAGACCGTGACCATGACTAGGACATAGGATAATTATTAATTCCGGTAGTACCTTCCCGTCGGATAATATCGGACCTCCACGCGGCCGAAGTTGCGGGCAAAAGCTAGTTCTCACTTAATAATTTTCGTCTTTTTGTAGAAAAAAAAGGGAATTAACTCTTGAGTCTTGATCGATGCTCTTAAACGGTCTTATGAAGTTTAAAAGAAAACTTCATATGACTGTGTATTTTATTAAAACTCATAAAATCAGTTTATTGGCACCTGTCTGTAAACACACGCCACTTTTAATTGCTTTTACTTAATTATTGTAGTATTTCATTAGTTTCGTAAGGTGTGCGCGGAGGCAGGTGGGCTAATAAGTGCTAGCGAACATAAATATAGGTAGGTAGGCGTACATATATCGTGCGCATCCGCATACATGAACTTTTAAAAAACATGTCATAAAATACTATTATCGTTATCGTGTGCACTTAATTTCAAATTCATGTTTTATTGATAATAAACAAGATGAAAATCGAGCGGTTTTGACGTTAGTTCTTTTGATATAATGTTCAAGGTATGCAGTTTATATAAGTTTGATCGCTCGGTAGATATGGAGGTAACCGTTGTCTCTGCAATATGCTTCCAGGTAGGTCTGTGATCATGGTCATGCATAGATGGGTGCGCATTCATTACGTAACTACCATGCGTTTAAGCAAACCAGAGATAAAAAAGCCTATGATGAATAAGATAGGTAATTTAAAAAAAATACTTATTTTGGTTTTATACTAATTACTATTTATATCTTCCTTGTATGTATATCGAAAAAAAGTAGGTATTTGCTTTAGCATCAAATCAAGTAGTTTTATGAAACAGTCTAGACCACCAGCAGAACACCACGCCGCTTGATACTCAACAATAATGTTGGTGAAAAAAACGTCAAAATTGGTTCAGTAGTTTTTGTTTTTTGGAAATCGTAGACAAAATATTCTAATTGAGAAACCGGTTCTGTTGCTTTTTTTAAGTCGGTTAAAATGATTATAATTGACTTAAAAAACCAACGAGGCGAGTTTAGCTTTAGCTAAATAAAATAACAGTTATGTATGAATGACGTAATTCATTACATAACATAACATCACGCCTGTAGCCTCCTATATATTGTCAATAAATTTTTAAATCCTTTCTTTGTAGATTTCTAACCTAAGTGGTTTGGGCTCCTGCCGGGGTTGCGGGTTTGTCTGAAAGGGATATCGCGACCCCGGCACACAGGCAACGGAAGGATCACGGGTGGGTTTTAGTCAGTAAAAGTCTGACACGCCCTCCCGCTCCACCCAGAGCGGGAGAAGTTATTTGATAATTTCCCATCCTCAAAAAAAAAAAAAAAAAAAAGCCTCCTATGGTTAGGTAGATGTGTATCTATAATACACAAACATTTCGTCAGTTATGTTTTTAAGTTCCATGTAATAGGGGGCGATCCTATTGCTATCAGTCGGGGACAAATCCAGACTCCCAGGCTACTACCGAGAAATTTCTGACGGAAAAACCCACCATGACCACTACCCATTTAAATAAAACGGTCTAAACCAGGATAAGACTCCCTACCTATGTGAATAAATACCACCAGACGAGCCGTTTTCGGAAATCTCATGACGTCATCAGATTCGTTATAAATCGACGATGGTTATTTTCGAGGAAACCAAACATGCGTCGAAAAAATGGGAGGAAAAGGGTTAATAATTAGGTATATTTCCTTAAAATAACTTCGATATCACAATACATTTTCAAATAATGGAGTTTGACTTCAGGAAAAGATGGCTACAAAATGTTTATTTCATTTGAAATATAAATTGTTACCTACTTCGAATATCACCATGACTCCCACGTGGGATTATAAAGTTATTTCGTGGAATATATGCCTGTTTATAAGTAACAAAATCCTGGAATCTTAGTTATTAGTTCTCTAGTGGTGTGACTGTCAGACTGCCAAGGCACGAGTCTCGAGTTCGAACCCAAGGCCGACCTCTGACTTTTCGGATTCATGTGCTTATTGTATAATTGTCACTTGCTTCAAAAACGGTGAAGGAAAACATCGTCAGGAAACCGGCATGCCTGAGAGATATTTCTCAACGGCATGTGAAGCCAAGTCACAGGCCCATGGGTGACTTTAAAACACAAGGTTAGTCACTAACCACACGAAAAGAAGAGATCTTAGTTATTATGTTTAAAGAAATGTAAAAGCCGTTTCAGTGTTCCCCAAACGGAGTTTTGAAAACTGTAAATGATATGGGGTGGCAGAAGTGTCGTAATAGAGCCTTTCTGGTCAATATACCTATGAGTGTCCCTTCTCGAAATATTTGAGAAATGGGCATAACCCGAAGGAGGGTAAAAATGTATACCTATAGACATTAAGTACATGTATATGCGCAACAAAAGTCTTTGGACCGTTTTCTATGTAGAAATGAAACAGAGTAACGTAACGTACCAACATTTCACTGGAAAAAAAACGCAACGGACATCAAACACTGTTCCTACTAACCTATATAATCTAAACTTATCTTTCAATATGTATAAAAGGAGAAACTGACTGACTGGCTGACATATCAACGCAGAGCCGAAACTACTGGGACTAGGAACGTGATTTTTTTTTATTTTTTTTAGGTAGGGCATCTCGTAGCTGACCTCTGAGGTCATGACTACTTAACCGGTCAATCCTGTGGCTGCCTTAAGCTTCAACACTTAAAAGCCTCCGGCCAGGGGCGCGTGAAAATTTGCACACAGCTTCCTTTTATAATGCAGGGGAACACTAAAAACAGGTTTTTGAAAATGGCTACCTCTAAGGGGGGATTTCGTTTCTATGAAAAATCTTAATCCTTGAGTTATAATGAACTTGAAACTTGGCACAAAAAGTACTAGGCTTGCATGAATTCAAGATAGTATTTCAATCATTAGACGTTGTGCACAATTTCTGAGCAGTACCTAACCTTACAAAATGGACTAGGCTTACATGAATTTCACGATACCTATTCAATCATTATGGTAATAGGACTAATAGGATTTGGATGAGGCAGAGAGATAGTTTATATTCTGGATTAACACATAGGATACTTTTATCCCGGTAGTACGTTTCCATGGGATAATTTCCGACTTCCACGCGAGCGAAGCTGCGGGAAAAAGCTAGTATTATAATAAAGAGAAAAGATTAAATTTTTTGTTTGTTTGTTTTTAATGGATAAACTCAAAAAATACTAAACCGATTTAAAAAAATATTTCACCTATAGAAAGAATATATCAGCGAGTAGCATGGGCTGTATTTTATAGACTTCACGCGAACGAAGTCGCGGGTAGAAGTTAGTGTTTTATATTTTTGTTGTTACTTTTTGGTTTCTAGTTTATAGCTTCACCTGAGCTTAAGTTTATCTTTCATTAGGTATAAGTGGTTTCTAGATCGAAAACCATAGACAACGGGTCCAATGATCGCATCACAATTTCTCCATGCCGTGTATTGCGGCTGCGGCACGCCATCCACATATCTCTTTAAATATTCCGGGGCAATGGTACCGCGGTTCGGCGGCCGGTGCTCGTAGGTTGTGCCACGCCGTACCACGTCCCCGCCCCCCGCTTCGGAGCCGTCAAGTAGGGTATAAAAGTCCGCGTATAATTTGCAAATATTGCGCCCCGCCGGAATTAGGTCATCGATCGGTGTGCCCGGTATATTTGCCCATAAAATGTTGCCCGCCTAAATCTATGATTAATTTGGATCCCTTTTCAGTTAGAAATGGATTTTTGTGACGTTTAATGAAATGTTGTTTAGATGTAGGTTACGGTGTAATTTTATGAAAAACGACAGTACTGTGAAACTTTTAATGAACATAAATGTAATATTAACTTATCTGCAACACCACAAATAGTTTTGTTTTTAGTCTTCAGTATAATTGCATAGGTCTACAGCGCAGGTTGTGCTGTCTGAAAACCACACATTTCAGGGAATACGTTGGGTACAATAATAGTTATTATTCTTTTTGTTTACTCATACTTTGCAGAAGACTGTTCAAGGCACCTAGAATAATATTTAAAACATATCTAGTAGGAGCTATGTAAATTACCTAGTAGTTGTTCTTATTATAGTATTGTAGAGTAGGTACTAACATAGAAAAATAATTCTAGCTTCCTGTAAAAATAAAAATAATTCCTTCAGGACCCACCTTTAAAACAAACGTTTCAATGGGTTCGAGATTGTGTTTTTAACACAATTTGCAAGACGAATGTGTGAAAAACATACAATCCAGAGATCAATGAAACTTTGTAAATTATTTCGTGGAATTAGAGCCGAGTTATCTACCATGCTATGCTACCCATCGGTTAGCTTCGTAATTTTGCCGTTAAAGAATTATAACAAGACAAAAAAACAGTCTTTTACTAATAAAGATATAGCTTTCTTTTGCAACTTTTTCTAATATCCAGTAGGTACATTTACTCAAAAAATCACGTAGCATAGAACTTTCCTCTCGACAAGTCGTTTTAAGTCTTTAGCAAACGGCCACTGCACAGAAACTTTTTTTTTTTGTTTTCATAGAGCTAAATCGACCTTATATATCGTAGAGGGGAGAGTGGACACGAACTCTTTTACAATTACCTATACTGCATTTGAAATAAGATTAAGACATTTAAATAAACCTGTTTCACAGTCCGTTCAACCGATTTTGACTTCTATTGCGTTGATGGCATGACAAATGGCAGCTGCAGTAAACAGTTGGTATTGTAACCACTTTTTTGCTTTTAATGCCATCCTTATACCGGTATAGAAGTCAGAATCGGTTGAACAGATTGTAAAAAAGGTTTGTTTAATCTTATTTCAAATGGAGTATAGGTACTTACAATGAAGAATGAGTCGAAGTCGTATTATGATTTTGCGAGGATAAAATATATTCATATGTAACTCTTCATAGACCTAGAATATGTAAGTCTATTTAATAGCAGAAAACGATTACAATAAGATAAGAAAATTACTAAGAATTCAGTGAGGAAACCTTAAATGAGAGACACGATTAAACAAAGACATATTATATTCGTCCCTAGCTTGTGTCTCGATTCAGTCTGGAAACAAGTGACTGCGTTGAGTGCGCTGTTCATTAATGATATCAAATATTATTTACTAGTACAGCAAAAAACGATTTTATTAGCACCAAGCTCTTAAAACAACGTCCGAAAATATTAATAACCGATGCAGACGGCGTAACAACGCATTTCGTTGGTAGGTACTGAATAGTGTGTTAATTGCAAAAAGAGGACAAGCTGGGCCGCGGGCCTGTCTTGTACTGTTGAACAACCTTGAGCTCGTCGCCACTTCTCGCCGCTAGATTGCGCCACCCGAGCGCTAAATGCTGTCTAATGATCGCACTATACTATCCTACATCAACGCTTAAAACTGGGTAATGGACCAGTTCTTTTTTTAAAACTACTTTTGCTGGAAAGAATAAAGCCTATGTTTTTTCATTTACGGTCTTGTTGAAACTGATTTCTTCTTCTAATTGTAAATGTCAATTATACTGCGCACTGTGAGTTGAAAAAAAAAACGAACGAGTGAAGCAATCTTTTTCTCGTTCCTGTTGGACAGAGTAAAAGGAATTAAGAGAATGGCGCCAGGACACCGGTTGTCCGCCACCAGGAGCGTTCCCTATTCTTTGTTTTCAAAAATCGATTTCTTTATGCAGTTTTCTGTTTTCAGAAGGCAGGCCTATTTTTTATTTTATTTTACATGTAACAAAGAGTCCGTACTTAAGCATGGCATTGTTGAGTCAATTAATAAGCATCGATGCGCAACCGGCCTGAGCTTGACTCTTTATTCTAATTTAATCAATTGAGTACATACAAACAAGGAAATATTATCGAAAAGACCGAAATTTCCACTAATTTTCGTACTCTTACGCAACCTCTGTGACGCTGTATTCGTAACAACACAACCGCCATTGAGCAACGAAGTACAGTTATCAAATTCAAATAAAGGCAAGATGTTTGTTAGCAATTCTACATTATAATAAAGCAGGAAGTTAGAAGCGCGGACGTCACACAAAGACCTTCGTTGTGGCGGCGTGTTGTCCATAATTTATCCGAGTTACCGAGTATAACCCTGTGGTTAATTATACTAGATGGAGTCGCGAGCGGCGAGCACATGTGCGCGATGACGTAATAGGCTGATGTCATTGAGCCAAGCCCGCGCATTCTATCAGCACTCCAACTAGCACGCTGCAGTTTAGGGTTACGTGGGAGTTTTATTGAAACGATATACCCAATGGTCAAACAAAAATCTAAATATTTTATATCACATAAATGTACACGGGCACTTATGAAACGTCAGAAGCGGTTCCAATTGGTCTTCTAAGGTTCGCCTTAGGAGAAAGGCGTGTCAAAGCGGTGTTACACTGTTATTATGTATGGGAGGACTGTGTAGGCCTGTCAACATGTACCAGGTACTTAAAAAAATAGATAATTGTCAACAAATAGAATCATCTGTGAGTGTACAAGGCCTACAATGTTCTCGCATTCACTAGAAGATAATATATAATCTATAATAATAATACCAGCCTGTTACTGTCCCACTGCAGGGCTAAGGCTTCTTCTCATACATAGAAGGCACGAGCATTGATCACCACGCTTGCTCAAGATGGGTTGGTGATTTCAGACTTATTTTAACTATAAGTCCAGGTCCAGTCCTCACGGCGCTTTCCTTCATCGATGCCAGTAAAATCAGAAATAAACCCAGAAAGTACATATGAATTGAAAAATTCACATTGGTACATGGCTGGTTTTGAACCCACAACCTCGTGCATGAAAGGCGAAGCCTTAACCACTGGGCCATCATGACATTACATAATCTTCCTATATAAAATATAAATTAAATCTATTTATATATCTAGTCATATAGTACTTAATAAAAATAAAACCTAATTTAACCAAATGTCATAATTATGGAATAGTTCATAATAAAATTAGCTTAGGAGGCCTACTACCACCTCATAAAATAGTATTATTTAAATCGTACTTCAGTGTATACAGGTATACCTACAGGTTGATCTCTTTCTCACACTGAAGTTAGATTACAATAAAACATACAGTTAATTCAGTCCAGGGGGCCACCCTGGACTGAATTAACTGAAGGTCCAGCCGTGGGTGTCCTGATGCTCGAAAAATTAAAGGCAAATCAAAGGTTTACTTTCGCTCGGGATCCGACGTCATGATGGACGTTTGTTTCCTGTAGGGAAGGGGGGGGGGTGGGGTGATGCAGGCTGTTAGTAACCTTAAAACAAAGCCTTCTATATTCTGTTGTTTTTTTAAATCTTTTCTTAATTCTGCCAACCTACTCTCATCCCCATAAGCGATTCAATCTGCCAAGCCTTTTCCCTACGATGTTGGTGTCGGCTTCCAGTCTAACCGGATGCAGCTGAATACCAGTATTTACATGGAGCAACTGCGTTTTTTTTTTTTTTTTTTTTTTTTTTTTTTTTTTTTTTTTTTCGCTGAGAAGTGCGTTACGCATCGCATCCCCGGCTCGTGGGGGACGAGTCGGGGTATGTGGGACTCCTGTGTAAAATACAGTATACCCACTAAAACTCAGCGGTGCTCCCGCATCGCCGTGATGGGAGGGCCATGGGAAACCGGCTCAGCCTTTACATCCACAGCCCTCCCGGCGCATGCCCGCCTAGCTGGCGGGCCCCACATGCCCCCCACCTGGGTGGTGGGGGGCTACGGGAATGGCCGGGAGCACCTGGCCATTCCCGTCCAGCACTGGTGGAGGCCTGTGCGATGCAGGCGAGGGTGCCCCCGCACCCGTTGCCTGCTGGCCTCCACCTGGGAGGAGGAGTCGGAGATGACTGTCGAACTGACGTCTCCTTCGACCCCTCCTCTGCCTTCGGAGCGGTGCCGCGTCGGGATCGTCCTCCCGCACGCGCTCCGCCGCCTCCTTCTGGGACATGACGTGCTCGCAGAAGGAGGCGACTGCCGCCCAGGACCCCTCGTCCCTCAGCATGGCGCCCACCACGCCGCGGAGCGAGAGGTCCACCCCGATCGCCGCGACGTGGAGCAACTGCCTATCTTAACCTCCACAACCCAGATAATAGGTGACACAATACCCGATGGTAAGGCTGGTTGTCAGAGTTTCGGGGTTCTGACGACCCGTAACGACTGTCTAAGATCCACGAATGACAGCCGGGACCAACGGCTTAACGTGCTTTCCGAGGCACGGATGAGTCTCGGTCTGTAAAGATGGTCACCCATTCACGGACCAACCCCGGTAAGCATAGCTTAACCTGTTAGATCAACCCGTGCGGCTATTATTACTATAGCAACGAGCTCCTCTCATTCTATGAGCGATTAGAAGAGACAATTTCTTATTGAGCAAATACTCGCTGTTTTGAATTTTCGATATCCATTTAACATTGTCAATATAAGATCAGAATAAATTAACTTTTTATACTTATTTCTCCGACCTCGTATGTTGTTCTGAGAAGACTGGCGCTACTAGAATGCTTCTTAAACAATTTTCCCACTGAAAACAAAAAATATAAACTGGAACGTACCATCAAAGAAGTTCATATCTAACCAGTTTCAAAACAAAATCCCGTGAACATGATGACGACATCTGTTACCGCCCCGGTTCGATAGTCGCCGAGCGCTGCAAGCAAGAATAGTCCTTACGGAGGTTAGATATGAACTTCTTCGATGGTACATATTTCAATTGATAACATTTCACGGTTCTTCAGGGCAGGCTAACTTCAGTCAAATCGGTTATAATTATTTCTCTCTTTTACGTTGCGGTGAATAAATCCCTTGAACTAGCTCTGAACGGTGTTAGCAGAAAGTATTCCTTTATTTAATGACCCGCCATTTTTTTTTTATGTGCCATATTTATGAGAAAATTTAGGATTTATTTTATGTTTCAAGAGTAGGTTGGCTGCTTTTTTTAAATTTAGGAGGTAAATAATTTCCTTCTCGTAGTTCTATGTATTGAGGAGTAGTGAAGCTCTTTGTGGAGGAGTTTGTCCGAGAAAGCACCTACCTACCTTTTCGGCTGCCAAGCAACGATACTGGGTTCTAGTTTGAACGGTAATATGAAAATAATAGGCGTAGAAGACATTCAGCTGAGAGATGAGCAAGACACGTGTGATTGCACATGTCTATTTGCGGCGATGACCAGTGCTCATAAAGGACGACTGCACAACAACATAAAACAATTGTACGGAACGCTCAATAAGCCTTTAGTTCCCACTTGACCATTTTTTTAACAGCTTTTTTTGCAATTTAGATTCCACACTCCACATTTGGGAGCCCTCTTAGCAGCATTTCATAGATGATTATAGATTCGTAAGCTTCAAATCGCGAAATGTGTTGCTAGGTGAAACCGGTTGTTACTTGAAATAGAAGACACCAACCTTTACATTGTTGTATCTATGTACTTATAAGAGTGCTATGTGGAAATGATTAAGAAGACTTAATTACTTAATCTTATTAAATAAGTTTTTTTTAAATTGTTCTTAATTCATGAAATGAGCCAAGTTATATATGACTCAGGAAGTGGCTAAAAGTGACGTGGTTAGAAAAAAATTCAATGACGATTTCTATTTATAGGTAATAAAAGACGCACTATGTCAGACGAGCAACTGAACCGCCCCAGATTAACTACGCGACATTTATTTACATAGATTAGATGACCCTCATTGGGTAGGTCACAAACGTGCTTAAATTGCCGATAACATGAATCTAGCACCGAACATATAGGAAGCTGTCTAAATGCTCAACTCCGTTATTTGCCTTTTAATCCAGTTAAACAAGTGGCCAATTTTCTGGCAGCCGTAGTACCTTCGTTGTTTACGTAGAGCGGCGCTTAGTTTTGATTCTATAATCATCTTGACCTACTTAAACGGTACATACCATCGTATCTACTTAGATACCAAATGACGATACGATCACGTTCGATAACAACATTAGATACCTAAAGGTGCGATTACATCTAAATTGCTTTTATTTTCCGTTAGCGCTTTATAAACGATTTGTACCTATGAGGTTTTTCATTGTGTAGTGCTTGCTAATGACTAGCTAAAGTTATTACACTATTAGATCCTTTTGTCCTTGTGTGCACTGCTGGACGAGACTACTCAGCGTTGACTAGGTTTTATTTATAATTTTGATGATGAATAATACCTATTTTAATGTTTTATGATTAGGAAATGCAGGACTTCAATTTTACTAAAAAGAATTTCAGTATAATTGCTCTAGTTTCTGTCCTTTCGGGTTAATATTGGTAATGTTTCAGCAGTCAAATAATAATTTCTTTATTTAACATGATAACTGAATATCACATTACCGATCTAAACAGATTGTTTTCTTTACTCGAGAATAATTTCATTTCCCTATAGTTTTTCCAGGAACCTTTTACCATTATGTCAATCGAATAAATATGTAGGTATCTACTTTATATCTATGTAATCTATTCTAATACAAATACCACAGTCTTTATTTAAAACCTCTGTTCTAAACTGCAGCTTGTGTAAAAACAGCGGAAATTCTCGTCTCCTGTAGACGAGAATTTCCGTCGACACCGACACTACACAATAGATTTTTACCTACCTACCTACTGGCGGGCAGTGGAGTCCCAATCGTTCGTCATTGAAGAGGCGTCCTCTATCCACGTGACTAGGTCCACTCTAATCAACGGGACGCAACAACGGCTTCAGGGGTACTACACACATTTTCGGGTCGGCAGCATTTTTTTAACAACAATGCCGACCTGAAGCAATTGCGACACAAACTTACATATTCGGCTTAGATTCGGTTCATGCTCGTAATCTCCGTTCAGTATTCAGCATCTACCTTCGTTGAATCATGTTCGGGTCGGTTCGCCATCATTCTGCCTAAGCCAAGCGGCTTTCCCCGAACATACTTATATTTTGCTGCCAGGCTGTGCCGAATCATGCCGAGCCGTGTGTGTAGCACCCCTATAAGAGATAGATCGTTCTAGAAGACACACGCCACAGCTACTGCCGCGTACCTATCTGTTGAAATCTGGACCATTTCAATCAGGCCCAATTTACTACCCAATCGCCACTAAACGGACTACATTCTGAGTACATTCTTGCTATAGCGATTTTAAACCTTATTGCTTTGGAAGAAGGATTGGTCAAATGCATGGCACGTATGTTACTCGACAGTAGAGCACGGCGGGAATGAAGAGGATGGTTATATTTTTAATTAAGTACCAACGTCCCTTGTATTTACTAGTATATGTATTGAAGTAGGATTGTAAAGTCACACATTTCATCTCATCAATTAACATTAAGCTTTTCTGTAAAAAAAAAGAACATGAAAAACGGTAATTGTCATGAAAACTGGTAGTGTACTGGTAGTAAATAAATGGAACAAACAGTATGGAAAAACCACTTTTTTAAATTTATAAATAAATGCAATTAGGGACTTCGCTTTATTGAATACCAACGTTTTATTTGAGCGAATACTGAAAATGCGATACATGGAAACCACGCATGGATAAACACGCTTTTGACATGAAATCAAACATTATATCATTTGAGTCGCTACAGTCTACAGTCCAGTAAATACACAGCGTTTTATTGAAACAAAAAGGTACCTGTATTCAACCAATGAAATCCATGGTTAATTATTCATATAGTTCGCTTTGACCTTCAAAGAAATTACGAAGGTTGCTTAACAAGTTCTTAGTAAGAATTATTGATTTCTCGAAGGTCGCCCCCAAGGAGATTGTGCTGGATTTTCTATCAGTGTCGTTGTTGGTGCGTCTAAAATGTATTATACTTACAAGTATAATACATAGTATCAATATTATATACTTATAAGTCTCCTAATAAATAGAAACAATGATTAGACTATTCAAGTAGAAAAATAGCCTTAAAGATGTAAGTATAATCAAAGTAAAGAGTAGGACAGAAATCATCTTTCAGCTAATATGGGAGAGAACATGTTTGAATGAAATGTTGATTGGTCCATTTGATTTCAAAACTTCCATAAAGGTAGGTATGTAGGTACCTATACCTGTAAATGCTTTATCAATCTAAGGTTGAATATCGCTTGCACGGTACGCCGTCAAGGTCTATTTGTCTATGAGACAGTTAGATACTACTGGGAGTTGTTGTGAAAAGTGACAAAGCATTACGAGGTCGACTTTACCTAATTTATAACATTATATAAAAATATTCCGTTCTAAATAAAAATGTAAACTTATTTGCCAGTGGTTCGTAAAAGACAGAACAATAATTAAATTCAATTTGATGACCTTCTAACCTCACCAAAATTTAGGTCGCATCCTAAACAGATAATTTTTCATTATACATATTTAGGGCGCCAAGTTCGTTCACAGTTTAGTGGCAACACAGTGTACGTGTAATCGCTTGATAAATAAATGTGACTCGACGCTTATCGCGGCTAGCCTTGGCCTGCTTAGCCCACACACTACGAATTTTATTTGACGTTTTAGTGGCTGCCAGTGTAGAATACTGGCGAGCAGCCGACAATGAAGTCATGAGTATCAACTAATTAGGCATGTACTTTGCCTAATATGTTGTGAGTAATGCCGATTTATTCCGTAAATATCTCACCGGGAAAACTAATGTGAAATGAAATTGAAGTGAGCTGTCAATATAGTGTCAATCCCTAACATCAGGTGGAATGACAGCTCACTTCAAGTTCACTTCACCTGAGTTTTCAAGGTCAGATTTTTACAGAATAAACTGGCAGCAGCGTCTGCAGCTTCTAGTTATTTTGTGGGATTAGGGACTGGAGTTGAGCAGCTTTGTGTACGGTTTGATGTAGAAAACTCTAATAAGGTAGAAATATGTTTGTTACATATCTTATCAACATTTTCTTAAGAACCGACTTTACTTGTATTAGGTATGGCTTGATATAGGTATTACACGTATCATTTTAATGACAATAGTCTGAATAGCTTTTTAATTAACATAGGTTCCTCAGGATATTCACAGAAAAAACATCAGTCAATCTGCCTAGCCTTTTCCCAACTATGTTGAGGTCGGCTTCCAGTCTAACCGGATGCAGCTGAATATAGGTATATTAAAAGGAGCAACTGCCTATCTGAATTCCATAACCCAGTAACTGGGTAATACGATACCCCTTGGTGTCACTGTTCACAGAATTTCGGTCTTCTGACGACCCGGAACGACTGTCAAAGATCCACGAATGACAGCCGGCACCAACGGCTTAACGTGCTTTCCGAGGTATTCACAGAAAAAAATATAATAAGCTATATATTTTAATAACGATAAAATATACTGATGGTCAATTGTTATTTTCAACGTACCAAATATGACCTTAGTTCGCATTGTGAAATGCTACAATACGAGTACAACAAAGTATGACAGCAATAATTGAGTATCAATGAAATCAGGAATACAAATCCATTATCACATAAACTTATATTTATATTACTTTGTCAATTTCCCCGAATTTTCCGTAGTTTGGGAAAACTCGTGTATTTAAATTGAATCAGCTGTAGAGGCTCTCCGTGGGCTATGGATTAGTTAAAAGCCTTGTTAGTACTTACCTGTTTTATGAAGAGCCTTGGTAATTGGTCAACACAAAGTTAATTGCTTGTGTCCATCCGGCAGTGGTCGAGCATAGTGTTAACCCTTTATTGAAATATTAAGTAAACAACTACGATGCCCTATGACCTTGGTCAGTAGTTTTTTGTATGCGTGTGTTTCGTAAAAACCTTGGATTTTTAATATAGATATTTTCAGCGCAACCTTCAACACCGAACAGCTGCAGCTTGTTTAGAAAAATGCTTCAGTGTTGTCATTTTCCATATTTTCGGAACTTTACAGAAAATAAAAACTACTCGTAAGTAAACCGGCCATATTTTACTCTAAATCCTGGAGTGTGTATATCATCGTGTTCGATGTAATTAATCGTGCTCTCCAGAAATCGATTTGCTGCAACAGCCATGAAGTCATTTGAATACATTATAATTATTGATGAAGCAATAACACAGGAATGGTGCGTGTATCTCGCACGGCCGATCGTAGCGTCTCCCTACGCTCCTGGCTCCATGCCAATAACACTAAACTGCTGGAGTTGATCCGAAAACTGACTTCGTGACACATTTCTATTGATCCTAACTCTATTTTTATGGCGTCAGCGTCGAGTCTCGATATTATAAAAGGTTTTGTCCGTGTCATATTTTCATTTTTCCATTTCAATCTAGCGGTCGTATTTCATCAGAACTAACTAAGAGTACCGACAATGAAAATTGGAATTATTGTAGGTATTTTCAATTTCAATTCAAAGCGGTGTGCCGCGCTACAAATATTTTTAAAATTTCTCGCCCTGAGGTTGCCGATCGTTTTCACACATGATGTATTCGTAATATTCGTATGATATGGCTTGCTCTGCCAGGAATATAACGTATCACCTTGATCTACCTCTCACGCAGTCATGTCCGCCTTTACGGAAGCGAAGAGACGCCGCCGTGAACAAATACACAGTAGGTTGAGAAGGTAGATATGTAGGTACCACCCACGACATGTCGTAAACTATTTGCTAACTACGAGTGATAGTTTGGCAACGGATTTATGGGACGTGCCATCAATCGGTGGCTACACTGTGTTTATTTACACATGCTAAATGCTCATTTTAGAGGTGTGACATTGCATAAATGATCACGCTTCGACGGGTGGCCTGTCATTGGCAAACACATGATTTGTCATTTCGTTAATAGACAACAAGTTTGCCGAATAATTATTACCCGATAAACTTTTTTTAATAACGTATTATTTCACAAACACAACAGCAACATTTTTTATTCATGTTATCTCATAAAACAACGTTTGGAAATAAAACGTTTTACATAATTGAATTATTACGCAATTTCTAATTTTTATGAAATTTTTAAATAGGCAAAGCGTAATTTTAATTAATAAGTATTTTTTTTTTTATTATCAATTAACTAATAAATTATTAAATAATTTAAATGCCAGAAACATTCGTGCTAATAGAAAAAAAAAAAAATTTTTTGTAGGCCTAGGATCCCCGGAATTTTTTTTAGTCGCAAAAGAGTTTAGGTTAGAACTGCGACCACGACCTGCGATGCACGATCCGAGCGAGCGAAGCGAGTGTGCCGCTGCAGCTGCCGCGCCGGCGAGTTCCAAAAACAACTAGAATAATATGTAGAAAAAAATACTTTAGTAGTACGTTAGTAGGTTCAAAGAAATTCAGTACTTGCCTGTAACTGATTTGACCCAAATGGCAACTATGATCACTTTGCGACTGGTTTAGATTTTTTTTTATAAAATGATATTTAGTAGGTATAAACGTGACTTTTACAAAAAAATAACAAAAACATAAAATATCATGCGAAAGTTTTTTTGGAAAGAGAAGAATTTGTCAAATAATGAAACGTTGGTTGTAAACTAACAAAAAAACACCTGCGTTTTGGTGAAACATCAGTTAAGAGGGCGCCTAAAGGTCCACTAGCGCCACTCTTTAAAAAAAATATTATCTCGTGACTGAGAAGGAATTATGAATAACGGCTAGTTACCCTCGGTAAGTGTGTCTAGAATTTTCTAATACCTTTTATAAAGTTTCATATTGAGACACGGAGCAACAAAATACGATCTAGAGGAATGTGGCCGCTTTTCTTTAGATCGTATTTTGTTGCTTCGTGTCTCAATATAAAGCTTTATAAAAGGTATTAGAAAATTCTAGACACACTTACCGAGGGTCCTTATTAGCTGTTATTCATATTATTCCTTCTCAGTCTCGAGATAATATTTTTTTTAAAGAGTGGCGCTAGTGGACTTTTAGGCGCCCTCTTAACCCGCTTCATCGTTGTACCTACTTGATAAAACGTTATTCTGTATGAACCGACGTGTTATATCAATACTTAACCATAAAATGAACAGGTAAAGGAAATATCCTGTTTGCGTTACAATACCGGTGGTAAGTGTAAGCAATTGTACACCGCACACAAGATCATATCTAAGCAATACCTACAGTACTGCGCTCGGAGGAAATCGAGCAATCGAATCGAAGCGATAGAGCCCCAATAATCGCATTTCCGATGTTACAAGTCTTATTTCGAGTTTCCAACGATTGGCTATCTCACAAAATACACCATCACCTCCCATTTTATTGATACTTTTCTTAGTAAATCCACTAAGAAAAGTTTGTTGCAGTATTTTATTTTGTCTTACTGTCAAGGTTATTTTAGTATGATAATGAAATGCACACATTAAAATAGCTACACTATTAATTACTAGCTGGACAGTCAGGCAACTAGGAATGGTAATAGGTAGGTAAAACCAAGAACTTGTACTTATTTCTCGGTAGGTCATAATGTCTATGATTGAATATCGACTTAGGTAGTAGAAGCGGTGACTCACAAAGTTACGTAATATACGGCTAGAGTTATTATGTACCTACCATTTTACTGATTTTCCAAAACTTTGTGACAACCGTGAACGATTTTCTCAAAGAAGCGTAGTGCTGTGCGCTTTAAAGGGCCAGTAAAATGATTTCAGACTTTGTACCTACTTTTAAAATAAAAAACGTTGATTCTAAAACTTATGTACCAATTTCACCAACGAAACTGAACACATTTAGCTCATCTAACCGGCATTCAAGAGCTGTCAGTGATATTGACACTCATAGCTCTTGAACGCAGTTTACATGTGCTGATCGCGTTCAGTTTCATTGTTGAAATGCTCCCTTAAAGTCGTAGCCTCATCGTAGCTCGTAGCACTTTCGTAGTTTCGTAGGTAACTTTAGAGTTTCGATACCACCAGAAACTACGATAATTATGTGTGACTTAAATCAGTCCAGTGATTTACGAGACAAAACTTTAGAACATGAAAACATTTGTATACACTCGTGAAAATTTGTGAAATTTTAAGGCATCTTATCAAATTCAAATAGGCAGAGAATCAGCACTTTTCGAACGTCTAAATTACATAAGATAGTCCCCCAAAAACGCCCGCCTTTCACCACTTCCTAGTGCTTTAGTTGGGAAGAAGAAGTGGCGCAACAAACTGCCCAGCAGCACAGCTGTCTGTTTATCATAACAAAATCTTCCTCCAATGTTCATACTCGGTCATCCTCCCTATGAGAAGGAATCATTTCAAAAGGCATTTATTTAAACTGGGCTGAGAATCAGCATTTTTTGAACGTCAACATTACATATGTATGTATTTTTTAAATTATATATTTATTAAATTAGAAGAACCAGATTATACACAATAGTATGAAGTAATCAATATTATGAAACACAAAACATAAAATTAAATAATTTTCCATATGTCAGCGAGCACACAAAAATATACCAACAAAAACTATTAATATACTCAGAAATAAAAACTTAAACAGACTTAACACCTAAATAAAAGCCTCCAGGCTTCTAGGGCGTGCCCGTTTACATGTGCAATGCTGGAGAATGTTCACGCTCATCTCTTACACGATATAAAATAAACCTTTGGTTGTCCGGTAAAGAATGAATAAAAAAAATACAAAGAATATATAATTATGCCAAGTAGTAGGTACCGTGTACCCGTGTTCTTTCCGTTGCCTGTGTGCCGGGGTCGCGATATCCCTTTCGGACAAACTCGCAACCCTGGCAGGCATTGGCCCTTACGGACCCCGTCAGTTGGTGCTGACATCTCTTTGAGGTAATAGGTACCTAAGATACCAATTTTTGAATAAAATACTGTGCAGTTTTTAGTCACATTATTTACTGCCTCTCTGTAGGCATAGTCAACGTACATTGTACAATATTACAACAGCAAATAACCGATGGGATTCATGCATTTGTGGTCGTGGTGAAGATGAATGTAAAAAAAGTTTGTTAAAAATTTTAGGTATTACTTGGGGTTTATATCTTCTTGTATTTTTTAGAACGGCCATAAGGTCTGTTATAGGATATTTCGAGGTTATCCATTCATTACCGGACACTCTGTATAAGTAATTTTCATTACCGACTTATTTTCTTTGACTTAACAATAACAAAGTTTAAAGTTGTTATGGAAACTTTATCGTTTTGCAAGTCAAATGTTTCAGAGATTTTCTTGCATCGATGCTGGGGAAAAGTAAAGGTCGCTGAGATTCATTTCTGCTACATTTACATTCTTATTTGGTATAAGATCTTTTTATCAATATTTGAATCTTAAGTAGGTCCCTTACTCATCATCATTTTGTCCTTAATCTGTTAATTATACCAAGAGCATTGAAGATTATTCTTGTACGTGTGTAATAATCATTTGATAATAAGCCTTTTAATTAAGTTTTAAACAGGGAATTAAACTACTGTTAGAGCACGTCTTATAACTGACTCATACAACTGCTTAGCGAAAAATTCTTTGTTTATTTAAATTCAACGTAATACGTTCGACATAAAACATAATTTCGTGTATCATTTATTCTGATGCGAAGGACCGGGATATTCCACGTCGTGAATACGAACAGAGTTTCAGACCCCCGAGAACATACTCCCACCACCCTCCACCGCCCAATTTCAGAGGGGCGGGGCGGGGCGGGGAAGATTAATAATTCGCTGGTTACGTTAAACAAAAGCACAACATTATTCTACTGCCGAAACATGCCATCGTAAAGCTTAAGCCAACGACATTAGACTAGACGAGCTACATTACATTTTGTCATTAAATTTGCGTTGGAAGCGACACAGCTGTTGCCAAGGCATTTTATATTGAAACAGTTTTTTAGAAAGCCGACTTGACGTGGCTGTTTTAAAACAGTAGCGAAATATTAGGCACGTACAGTTATTTTTATTAGTCAAATTCTTTCGAACGTTAACAACTGAACGGATGCACGATGGAACCATTTCATTCCATGCATTCGCGAAGCGTTGAACTGAACAACACAACATTTCGAATTGAATTGAATTTCCGAGTGCATTATAAAATATGAAAAGCTCTATTGCTCGTGTAAGGCAGCTATAAAGTGAATTCTAACTGCTGAACACTGCCGTGCATTTATAACGAGGGGTTGCGGGGTGGTGCATTTCTGAGGTAGAACGCTCCGTCTTGAAGGAAGTCTTGAGCGATTTACACTCCACTGAACTCTTGGCTTCACCGAAGGGAAAATGTTGTTTATCCCAGCCTTTTGGTTCATCGACTAAATGCCTGATTGCTGGTTGTTGTTGTTTACTAAGTTGGAAACCGTTATTCGTTTAGGTATGCTCAAATTTTTGTAGTTATTATATTCGCCAATATCGAAGGGTACTTTTAATACAATATGAACCATTTTCTTTTTAGATAAAGACACATTCTAAGGAAAATGGATCTGAAACACTTTTTTACGAAAGGACCAGTTAATTTCTTGATTGTGTTACATAAATTTGGCAGGATGCGAATCCAACTATAATTAAAAGTTAGACATTCACGAAAAGATAAATTAACAGCTCTCATGTAACAAATACTTCCGCCGTGCTTCGAAAAGTCATACGAAATTGTAGAGAGATGTTTGCAGAATGTCAGGGAAAACTCACACAGACAGTGACAGAATCGTTCGTTGACTTTTCACAAAGGTAAAAAGGCTGAATAACTGCTCTTGTTTGCCCTTGCCTGAGTGTCGCTCAATCTATCCTAGCGGAAATTAACCGTCGTTGTCAATTTTTTAAAGAAAAGAATGTGTCAGAAAGTTGGAGAGCTGCAAGGGTTGATCTTCATTTGTTTTGCTTCACTCTAAGTGACCGTTTTAATAATAAATGCGTGACGTCATCTACACACAATAATTACGCAGCAGGTTCTCTATTAGGCAGTGATGATAAGGTTGGACAACATGGCAATAAATTAGAAAATAATGGTCCTTGTTCCCACATGCTACATTATTCTAAAAAGGGGTAACATTCGAAAAGACTATGTAAATACACTGAGCTTATTGTTCTACCCAGTAGTATTGAAATAACTCGATCGATGTTAGTGAGGCGGAGGCGGAGTCTCTATCGATTTGTTTTAATTACACCCATATTGTGTAGTGGCTTGAAACTGACTTAACGAATAAAGGCTAAGGGAGAGAAGTTAGAAAACTTCTTGGTTTGTGTCACTTCTTTACAAAGTATAAAATGAAGTCGCTTCCGCTGTCTGTTCGCTTAGATCTTTTAAACTCCTCAATGGATTTTAATGCAGTTTTCAGCAATAGATAGAGTGATTCAAGAGAAAGGTTTATATGTATAATACATACTGCGGGGAAGCCGGGGCGGGTCGCTAGTATTCTATAATATCAATATCTATACTTACATATTATAAATTAAAGTCGCTTTTCGGGTTTATCTGTGTGACCTTGTTGTTTTTCTGAGCTACGCAACGGATTTTTATTCGGTTTGAAACCAGCATTTAGAGAATTTATTCCAGAAGCTTTTTATGTATAATGTATTTCAAAATTTTTGATGTTTTGTCAAATTGCAAAATGGGTGTGAAGCAGGGTCTAGTCAGGCTAGAGCCTGTAATGTAATGTAGCATTAAGAGCTATTAATTGAGTTCCTTGACAAAGTCTAGGTAAATCTAAATAAAGACGGGAATAAAACACAGAGTAAATACAAACTCCTGGAGGTGGAAGGGCTGCACTCCAGCGGTTTCTTCATTTAAAATAAGCATACTCATGTATGAGAAGCGAAGCCTCGAAGACCGAAGATCCGGAAAACTATTTCATTCGGACAAAAACGAAATAATTGTTTTTCGTGCATAATTACAGGGTACAAAGTGATCAAAGAAGCTGTAATAATCTTGCTTTTATCGATATTTTTTAATATTCGATATTGTTCAAGTGTTTTTTTATTTAGGAAACTAACTCTGAATTTGAAAACATAAAACACTGTGGGGAAGGGGTGCAAAACGTAATACTTTTCTACCTATTGCATGAATAATATAATAGTGATGAATATTTAGTAGCACTGTCTAAACACTTGCAATATGTAAAATAACAGAAACCCTGAACATATTAATTAACAGTAACCATAATATAAATACGAGTATGTATACCTACTACCTCTACCTACCTACTTAATGCAGAGGGATACATGTTCTAGGTATTAATTTAAATACTAGATTAGATAACCTGTACAAGTGTACACTCCTCACATAACCGTTGCATGTAAATGGACACTAGAATACTGACCTACTAAATAATACGGACTTTTTTAAAGAATGCAGTAAATTTGATGCTTTCTCTTTTTAATTAGCATTTGTTATGTAAATTATACATTATGTTGTATATTTTGACATGGGAATTAAAACCGTTTCTTTCTTTCGCTGTTTTAACTTTTGGTCCTTCGAGCCGGATTTTTTATATGTTTGGTCTTTCTGTTCGCATTCATTTCTGTTTCGATTACGGATATCAAGCTACAATTATGTTTTATGGATCTTCAAGTATCAAAATCCGATCACAAAACGGATCGCATCCTATCGCATCGTTTTCTAAAATTCATGTTTGTTACCATTCATACCTTGTATGTACTTCTAAATGATTTAATAGGAACACTTGTATTAAATGATATTGAATTGGTACAAGTGAGGCTGGTTGACTTGACAGCGTTTAGCTATGCGCGAGTGTATACGAGGTCGCAAGGGTAACCACTTCTAGTGTGGACTAAGGACAAATTACTACATGTACAGTATCCGGGCGTCTAAATGACATATCGAGTGTTTTTCTAAAACATCGATTTTGAGCGTCTTCTCTGATACTCATAAAGTCATAACAGTGTCTTTCAAAGGCTCGATGTGTAATTTTTACACGGCCAAACTTACTTTATATTAATAACTTAATAAGCCTAGTCAAATTAAGTTAATATTTTCGAAATGGACATAATTGAATTGAAAGCCCCTGTCAGGTAGCTAGTTTATCAGTTAGCACATTTGTCCTGAATTCATAATTATTTATTGGAATTGGACTGAAAAATTGCACTTTGAAAGTTACAAATCGACCCCAAACCCGAGCCGGGAAGAGCTGACGTAACGAACTTCACAGTCACACGTCTTTTCTCTTTCACTTTAGAGTGGTCTTATTCTATTCTTAGTCAAAAAAGAAAGCCTAAGTAAAAACGAAATTCGTTAAGTTTTGTTTTAAAACCAGACGTTTTATTATGCTTATAACTCAATATTCTAATTGGTGTGTCTCAACACTTGCACTTATTCTGTTGTGTAGGTACCTACTCGTAAAATAACACGACAATTAAGTGTTATTTATTATGTTTAAGGTAAAATGAACACTAGTAAAGGGGTTGGGGCCTGATGATTGATGTCAAAAACAACATAATAAGTAGGTACTTGTAATTGGAGCGTGGGAACATTCACAATCCGATAAAAAACCCTTGTTATTTTTTTTGTTATGGAGTTAAATATTTAAAATTGTTCTGTTGTATATTCAGTTTCTTCTTAGTTTTTCAGTCTTGGCTTTGATAATATACAAAAAAATATTTTTTGCTTAAGTGTTGAGACCTATAAAACACGATTCTACATCTTGCATTTGTACGGCTTTTGTCGTTGACTGTACCTAAACAAAAACACTTGTCATGTTTTGCTCCATTAGAATTTCGGAATAGAATAGGTAAAAAATATATAATAACGGTACCCACTTTAACTGCAGTGTGCTGTGCAAAGGTTGCTGATGAGGCTGAGGGTGATGACCAGGCATGCGCGTACGCTGCATGCCTGCTTGTCAGAATGCCCATTGAAGGCGAAGGTGCTGGCTGTTTGACTCTCCACTCGAAAGCTTGAGGAAGTGATAATGACGCCACGCTGAAGTAGTTGCGCGAAGGCTACGCTAAATTGTCCATGTTCGGGGACCCCAGTGTAGAGGTATGGGGAAGAGGGTGTAAAGTTCACCCATCCTCTATAGAAAAGGGAGGATCATCCGACCAGACGGGTGTTGTATCGGGTGGGCTACTGCCCGACGATAGATGTCGGGACGTTGTATATATTCTAGTTGCGCGGTAAACTATGCTTGCGCGATGCAGTATTTTGCGTGGCGTCAATGCGATGCGTAGTTCGCATGTAGCGATGTAGATGCCGCCACAATATCATGCAGCTGAGGTATTTCGTAATTCTCGTAACATACTTCAGAAACGTGATTATTATTATTGAAAAATGTCACTAGAAAACGGGAAATAACTCTTATAACTAACCTAACCCTCAATTTTGTCAGAAAACATGTGGACATAAGTAATTAGGTCTTGTACAACATTGGAAATTTAAAGTATAGATATTTAAATCTGGACTTTATCCATGGAATCCGGAATTGTGAAACTGAATGTTGATTCAAATATTTTTTGTCATTGAACCGTAAACATCAAATATGATGTTTTTAAATTACCATAACTTTACCAGATTATAAGGTTACGGTATAAGGTATGAGGAGTCCTAGTGGTGGTAACATTATACCCTCACAGAGGTAGTCCTCTGTGAGGGGGAGTCGGTCGTAAAGCACCACGCGGGTCCAGTGTGCCTACGTCATCATGACGTCTTCGATTTATCGGTACTAGGAAATTTCGTCACAATGTTTCTCTTCACCGTTCTAACACGAATTAAAGCTCGTACAGACCAGCGCGACGCGACGCCGCGCCGCGACACGAACAATACAATTTCTAAGAAAACTTGACGGTATTACAATAACCGGTGTCGCGTCGCGCTGGTCTGCACGAAGCTTTATGCCATGTTTACCGATAAATACGGATAATCATCCGTTGCAAAACTTGCAAACCTTGTCCCCACAATGCCGTCCGCAGTAATACCAGAATAATTATCACTAATGATAACTTAAGTCTACAATAGCGATTTGTCATCACTGCTAATAACACGCTGATGCGGAACATGTTAATTAAAATTACACATAGACAAGTTGTTGGATAATTATATAAGTGCAAAAGTATGTTCCGTCCTTATGAATTTATTTCTGAATTAGTTACGGAAATTTATGAAAAACTGCTTCATTTTGAACGGCTTCCCTTTAAGGTAACCTTGACCAAAATTGGCTTAGTCCACGATGTTGGTTGTCGGTAGGTACTTGCACATGCTAGGTCGCCAACCGCCAGCAATCCGTCCTCTAAACATTCATGAGTATAATGTTCGTATGTACTTGTGTCGTAACTAGTACACTATGCGTGTTGTGCTCAACTACCGTCATATGTTGTAGCCCAATCATACAATCAATGGAATCGTTTATGTGCGTGTGAGTGTGAGTACGCCTCGCCAAAACATACTATGTATGAAAAGATTCACACATTGATATTAAACGATCCAATATTTTGTAGTCCCGAGACGATTTAGGACAGTTTTTGTTTCAAATAAAAACTTTTCCCTCGACTGATTTTTTCCGATTTCCACGAAAATGTTGAGCGAAGTGAACGAAAGTTTTTCTTTGTATAAAATATTCTGCTTGAATTCTAGGTTTTTCAAACCTAAGATTACGATTAAATTGTATGATAACGACGCTATTTACAAAAAGGTACTTTACCTCAAAAATTGGGTTTGATAATTTGCGATGTTTGGAAGATAATGTTAATAGTAACTTCCGGTGTGGCGTATTTTGTCGTCTGTGCTATTATTATCAAAGTTCTACATCTACATCTTGACTCCCTGTAGTTCTATTCAGAGCAAAACTCACCGTGAAATATTAGGTGAAGTGAGCTGTCAATTGTCAAAAATTTCTAGCGATCCGTAGCATCAGCAGTGCTGTTCTGTAACCATCTCACCGTGAAAACTTAGGTGAAGTGAGCGTGGAGTGAGCTGTCATTCCACAGGGATTGATACTATTGACAGCTCACTTCACCCATGTTTTCACGGTGAGATGTTCACAGAATAGCATGGCACTCACTTCAACTAAGATTGAGAGAGAGAGAAGGTGGAGATTCATAAACAATAGGCCGGCTGATGATTTTTCTGGGAACTCAGTCATTAAAAATGGGAATTCATAAATAAAATAACTGTAGCATATTTATCCTTAACTGAATTTAGACGATTATTTTTGGTGTAGGTCGATTTTCTAATGGATACTGCCATACCTACCTTAACAACAAATTGGTACACATGTTGGTTTTAAAATGTCTCTATAATACACTCTACACAGTTTTATCCTGTACCATAGCATTGAACAAGTGGTTTCTATAATATACAGCTTGTAACTAATTTCAGTCTAGCAATTAAAGTGCAGTGTACTCTCGTTCGTGAAATTATTAATTATTTTACTCTGTAATTAAATAATAAAAAGACGTACCTATGTAAAAATAACTTACCTACTATAAATAAATTCCTAAGATATAAAAATCGAGACGGAAATAATAATTTCAAATCGTGGTCACGTGTATCAATATGTTAGAAGTTTAAAAAAGCTGTAAGTAACAGGTACAATATCAGTGCTTGAATGAAAATACTACATCGAGTACGTCACTTGTTTATATGTTACAGAAATAAAACCTGTAAACAGATGTCAAGGATTTCTTTACAACAATTTGTAACGGAAAATCTTAAAAGTTAGCTATCAATAAGTTTAAGATTATACACGCTCATTCATATGTGGTACCAGCCTAAGTCTGAGCACATTTGCTATGCCACTATTTATCTACTTCTGTCTAACAAAAATAGACACTGCTGTTCACGCAA
This sequence comes from Agrochola circellaris, assembly GCA_914767755.1. Lineage (NCBI taxonomy): Eukaryota > Metazoa > Arthropoda > Insecta > Lepidoptera > Noctuidae > Agrochola > Agrochola circellaris. The sequence continues at coordinate 17,440,796 of OU611840.1, read as the reverse complement.
TAAGGTCTTTAGTCATTTATATGAATAATGTTGTACATATGTACACGTACCTACAAACAATGTTGGTTGGTTGATAAGTAGTTAGAAGTTGCTCAAGGCTGGCGACTTGTGGAGGAGTAAAAACTTGGTCAAGGCCTGTTCTTAGTCAAACGGTTGTAATATGTCTGGTTTTGGCACTCTCTCGCGCATATTTGGAAATTCCTGGCGATAGAAACTTTGAATTAAAATTGGAAAGGTTGGAGATGTTTATCGTTGAGGAAATCGACACAAACGGCACGTCAGTTACTATTTATTATTCTAATTACTAGAAGCTACGGACATTATTTTTTTTATTGTGCGGATGGGTATTTGAATGATGATGGCGCCTGCTTCGTTCCTCATTTGACAGCGCACTTTATTTATCTATTAAGCTGAAATTCGGGCCTCATTTTAACTAGAATCCAAACGAATGAAACAATGCGACTATACACGCAACGGCGCATAAATTCGGCCAAACTGCCGTATGCTATTGTGAACACTATTCTTGTTGGTATAACGGTCACAGTCGTTTGGATCTCGAGGATATAGTTTTGGTACTCATTGTGCTAAGTAGCGTATTGATCGGCATGGTAACGTGGCTACACGAGAGAGACCCGAAACTTGTACTATAAACATATACCCAAGAACTTTCAAATGTAGTTTTCGAAGCAATATCTCATTCGACTTAACGAATCGAGATGCGAAAACCGGATAGTTGTTATTATTTTCGATTGACCTTTTAACTTTGGTACATAACCGCCAGAAAAATTACCTACTCGACTGGAATCGTTTAGGTTTATTTAGACGGATGCGACGGTGATCCCAATTCTGATGAAGTGTAGTATTAATGTTTTGTACCATGCTTTGGAGAATTGCTAGCATTTTTTCCTCTTCGATTTCTTCGAACAAACTCTTAAATATTCGAGATATTAATTTTTTGTGTTTACCTACGCGACGGTTGATTTCGGGCCCAGCTTCAAACTAAACTAATTTTAAGTATAGATTTCCTTTTCAAACATGTTTCTAAACTTAGGTATTAAGTACGTCAAATAAGGTCAATGTCAATTGACAGGTAGGATGCTACCTACTTGTTGAGATAATGGCTACGTAACGAATTAGTTTGATAAAATAATTGATGATCTTTTTTCTGAAAATTTACGTCACTCGGGATGATGATGATGATTCTAACGATACTCCATACATACAAATCTGTTAAGGAATTTAAACGTTATGGTGTAACAAAGAGACATACATACATACATATATATAGATACCTGAAAACATTACACTGCTTTTTGGGCGGTCGTGTAAAAAAAATTGGCCTCTGTAGCGGTCCGGCCTATGATGTAACCAGTATGTTATCACGATAATTATAATTAATCGTATCATAGAATCTAATATGCGTTCAGTTTAATAATGAATAGTTAGGTGTATCCGATACTGCAGTTAGTGACCTATATCATAATTCTACTGTACGTGTGAATGCCACTGAACTCCTCCTAAACGGCTGGCCCGATTTGGATGTTTTTTTTGTGTGTGTTTGGTAGGTGACGCTGCGATCGAGTTCTAGGAAACAGGACAACGTCTGTCCAGTCAGCTACTTTACAATAAATATGAAACAGGTTCCAATGTTCTAATTAGGCCTAATTCTGGTATGAGGCCTTGGTTTTATATGGCATTTATTGCGACCAGAGAAGAATAAATGCTTCGCGAATTCTTTAATTCGAAAGTCCCACGTTTGTGTTCCATTCCTTGCTTCCAATAAACTGACAAAAAATTATAAGTAGGTATAATATATTAAAACGATAAAAAAAATATTCGCAAGTCGATGACACCGGCCAAAACGTGTTAGGTACCAACGCCTATGTATGTAGTTATTCCGCATGCTTGAAATACCTCTCCACCACTAAGAGAAATGGACTTGAGAGGGCAAAAGTAATCTCATGTTAGAAGTTCAACTAGTAAAAGTTACATTTCAAGAGTTAAATTTTGAATTACTGTTCCTAAAATCTCTATGGTTACGAAGAGTAAATTGCTATTTATTAAACTTTAATCTCATCATGATTCTCTTCGTCTCGATTCAGTACATCACCAGGACAAACCTTTCTTTATCCTGTTTCGTGAGTAATTCGTATGCTTTGCGCATACGCAATAGGTACTGTCCGCAGATTGAGAGGGATTCCATTATTACTGATCTCTCTAATTTGCCTTTCACAAGCCGAGAAGGGTCAGCAACAAGACGGTGAATGGTTTTCTAATAACATTAACTGTTAATTAGCTATGTAAAAGTAAGACTTTTCAATATTTTGTTATTTAAGTTTTAAATTCAATGGTTAAGCAGTTTCCGTTGTCAAACACGAGCATGTAACTATTTGCCATTGTGTTCAATTTACCATTGTTTCGACACCGTATTTGATCGCTGATGGCGTGGCATCACGGGGCTAGCCGTAGCATAGTGAGCGTTATCGCGCGGCGTCGTGCGCTGGCGCAGCGCTTGCGTCGAAATTCGTCGGTGTCATCGCACTGGAGTAGCCTAGTTACGACGATATTTCGATAGAAGTGGCCACCAACGTTTCCTCCCACTGCCAACGCGAATTTGGACAGTTAGGTATTACGAATACGTATTAAACATTTAAAAATAATTTTATTATCGTGTGGTACCGTTTGTACGACAACTGGTTCTGTAGTCGTAGCGAGGGCTTGCTTTGTGCTCGCTTTGTAAAGGATGCTGTTTATCTTCATGTTAGTAGTTTGATTATTTGAATAGATACTTCATTGTTCGACTGCATGGTTATGGTGCTATTTTGAAGGGTGAACTACAATACTCAAAATCTTCAGGTGTGCTATGAATAGTGTATTTGAAAAGAACTTGTATTTTGGTCTCGCTTTGTTATCTCAGGTCGAGGCTGGCGACTTTTGTCCCCCCGTTAGTCTGACATCATTCCTCAGATGACCTTACCTTATGAGTTACTTCATTGAACGAAAATTTAGACATTCTATTACACAACACGAACTGAATTCGTCTTCCAAATATAGTGTGCCTTTAATTCAATTATAAACGGGCAGAGTTCAGCCTGTCGATGTCGAGCCGTAACCTGAATGCCTTCCCAAGTCGGTGCGTATAGCCGAGGCCAGTCAAATATTTATATTTAAGTAGTTGCAGAACATAACTTTTCCATTTCCCCGGCTGAAAAGTTTTATTGTGAAATCTATGTAGGGAAGCCGTTGGAAAATATTCTTCAATTTGTAACATTTCCATTTTCAGATTGGCGAAAATTGGACAGAATTTTATAACTACTGAAATAAACTTTAGGCAACTGTTCCAAAATAGGCAATAAAAGTGGAGCTTCTAAAGTAATTTACTTTCTTGAGTTTTCTGGGGATTCATACAGCTTCTTCTTCCAACTAATGCCAATTCCAAATACGGTTATTTTGTCACACACTCAATCCCCCATTACCAGTTTCAAATATATTTTTTCAGATATAATGGTATTTTTTCGGAAAACTCCCTAATTCGTAGTAATCTTGAAAAGAAAATGCTCACAACGTTTTACCTACATATATGAGCGGGCAGTCTAAACTAGGTACTTATAATAGAGTTGGTACCAAGTTGCGTGATGCACTAATTGAAACTGATTGCTGTTATGGTGCAGGCGGCTCTGGCGACAAATTCACGAACCCAATTTCCGTGCTTCTTCATTGCGAACTTTTGAACTATGGCATACTTAGCTCATTGGTCTGTAGCAATTAGGGATCTGATGTTATTATAGACTTTGAACTAATTTTCGTTGGACTAATAATTTCTTTATAAAGACCGCGCGCCCTTCTATTGCTGTAAGACTTCATACTGCTTTGGATTTTCTTTTTGTTGTGAGTATATATCCTTTTATTAGAAAATACTCCTCCTACTGATGTTCACTAAACTGCTTTAAATTTGTTCTGGATCCCTTATTAGAACGCATCCATCTATTCCCTCTTTTTTTCGCCAAAACATATCTTTCAAATCACATGCGTAAATGATCTATTTCGGTAAAATTCGTCCCCTTATTGTCACCCTTCAACGTAGGATACGTTCAGTTAGGTTCCGAGTTTGGACGGGGAGATATTATTTATTTATCATTGCATTATAAATTTTGCCAGTTCACTAAGTTTGCTGTCATTAGCAGCCGGATAAATCATTAATTCACGCATTGTCTACCGTGATCTGTTCGAATGAAAATCCTTGATTTTGTTGTATCCTGCAGGTAAAGTAATACCTATTATGAGCGAGGATATATCGGTTATTTAACCACGCGCGAGCAGCTCGTGGCTAAGTAATAACTGCCGCACGGGTCAATCCATGAGGTTAAGCTACGCTTGCCGGGGTTGGTCTGTGGATGGGTGACTATCTTAACATACCGAGACTCCTCCGTGCCTCGGATAGCACGTTAAGCCGTTGGTCCCGGCTGTCATTCGTGGATCTTTGACAGTCGTTACGGGTCGTCAGAAGGCCGAAAGTCTGACAACCAGTCTTACCAAGGGGTATCGTATTACCCAGTTACTGGGTTGTAAAGGTCAAACTCAAACTCAAAGCATTTATTTCAAATAAACCAATTACAGGCACTTTTGAATTGTCAAGGGGTCGGTCAGTCAGAAAGATGAAGCCTGCCCATTCCAAAGCGTAGTAGGTTCCTATGGAGAAGAACGGGCAAGAAACTCCACGGACACTCTTTTTAATCAAAATATCAGAGGCAGTCGCTCCATGTAAAATACTGGTATCCAGCTGCATCCGGTTATACTGGAAGCCGACCCCAGCATAGTTGGGAAAAGGCTTATATAAAATTTATATAATCTTATTACAATTTATTCCGGAACGTTTCTGTGTATAAATAAATGAATAATGTATAACTTAGATATATTTAGCTCAGAAATGTCGATATTTTGACATGTCGCCAATGTGTCGCTACATCAGTAGACAGTACCTGTACGAAGCATGGGCTTGTAAAAAATAAAGAGTAGATAGTTTATTAAGAAATTGATTCGAGTGGGACTTTCCCACTCGAAAGCTCCTCGAAAGCATACTTGAGCAGTAAGTAAGTATTCGAAACCAAATTGGTCCGTTCACAAAGTTAGCGAAACGAAAAGTGAGACAAATCATAAAACGTCGCAAATTATAAATGGATTTAAGAATTTTGTGTGTCATTGAGTTCTTAAATTATTAAAATTCTAACGTTCTTTGTACCTCCAGCGTGGGACAGCTGGCACACTTTTACATCGCGTTCTTTTTAGAAGTTCACGACGATAGAAATCGCCTTGTTGGTCGAATGGAGGCGAGGACAATTGGGAACCTTGAGTTCATGGGTTCGAAACGAGGTCAGTGCCGAACTAACACGAACGTGACGCCGACTACAAAGACTTCACTTGTAGCAAAGTACATTACTACTGATAAAGGGCCTCCCTTTTCAATTCGAGTAGGTACCTGTATATACGGAAATACCGTACTAAGTACCTACCTATTTATACATAAGGAAAATCATTGGTTTGGTAATATTTTACCGAACATTTTACCTTTTGATATCACAAAGAGTTGATATTTTGTTCTTATTTAGATGCATTCTGTTTTTTCCATAGATGGCGAGTAGCTACAGAGTAAGCACTTATATCATATACATTTTGCTAGGTGTATACAAAATTCAACTAACTCGAAGATTAATAAAAGAATGCCAATTATTAGTTCAGATTCAAACACTATCCATAAATCACCCGATCAACATAAATAATATACATTAATTGATTGGGCACATGAAACTGGAAAGCTCATAATAAGCCATCATGAAAATGAACAATGCATCGGAAAAGCCCCTCGGGCCAACCATCGCCATTGACTCGGATCACCGTCATATAGGTGCACTGGTATATAATATAAATAAAGCATGCAGACTGGATTTGATTATTCATTAATGAATAGGAGCGTCCCCTGCAGACCGTTGATATTGATATCATTGTCTCCACGCATGGCGAAGGCTCCCCATTAGGACGGGCATTGAAAACCGTCAGAACTATTGATTATTGCAACTGCTTGAGAACACTGACCATGTCTGGGCACGTTGTATTGTCCTTTAGTGTATATTCTCGTAACTTAGAATTACATAACTTTGTAACAATTTATTTTATTTAACAGAGTGTCCGTGGAGTTTCTTGCCCGTTCTTCTCCATAGGTACCTACTACGCTTTGGAATGGGCAACTGGCTTCATATTTTTGACTGACCGATTCCTTGACAATTCAAAAGTGCCTGTAATGGTTTAATTGAAATAAATGCTTTGAGTTTGAGTTTGAGTTTGATAAAACAACCGTAATCGTTCTCGCTTTCTGGGACTTGGCAGTTGGTGTCACTATTTTTATATTGAACTAAATCAACTAGCTTCATCTTTCTGACTGATCGACCTTTTGACAATTCAAAAGTGCCTGTTTATTGCATTATGTTCATTTGAAATCTACACTCGTTCAATGCATTTAAAACTCAATTTGGTCAGTGTATAATTGTGGATCGATCACTTTTGGAGAAATAAAAGCATTGGATGGGTATATAGTTTGTAACTGATGACTACGAACTTTGTGTAATTTATGTATGTTTTAGTATTGTTCTCAAGTAAGTGATATGTATGTATATGTCTTTATTGAGAATAAAGTTTCTTTAAACCTAAACCTAAATAAATGCTTTGAGATTTTGATTTTTTTTTTTAGTTATTTTCAAAGATAGTTTTCCACAATAATGAGGTCTTTTTGAAGGCAGTTTATTTTTAACTGTGTCACTCTTAAACTTGAAATAAAACATTCCCTAAAACAAAAACAATGTCAGTGAAGGCCCGAGAAGGAGAGTAGGAGTTGCTCTCGCCTTGTAAGCTAGAGTTCAACTTGCATTTTACAAAATTCTCTGAAAATTTTAAATAATACATTTAAGTACGTACCTACTAGTAGTGTAATAAACAGCAGTGATGGCCCAGTGGTAACGGCCCTGACGTACGAGTTGTAGGTCGTGGATTCGAACCTAGGCAGGCGTTTTACTTTGTGTAAATAATGTCATCACCACTGCTCCCAAAACCATGGAGGAAAACATCGTGAGGAAACTGGCATGTCCTAGAACAAAAAAATGTAAGGCATGTGACATCTAGCAACCCGCACTGCGCTCCTTCTCGAAGAGAGGAGGCTTGTGTCCCAGCAGTGGGAACATTATAGGCTAATTATGATTGTGACGAGTGTAATTAACGCTACCAACAACATAAAAGTACGCTAAGCAAACGATTCAATACTTATAAAATGTCTCAGCGGCTATTAGTAATACTTGTGTTCTGCAGCGTCCGGAGACTGAATGGCCATTCCAGCATTCTTGTGAAGTATACTTAGGTACTCTAAGGTACTCGGAAAAGTCGAGTCTAGGATGAGGAGAATGCGAATGCCAGTGCTTAAACCTCGATGGCCTTACAACGTGAAAAAGAGGAGAAAAATTCAAACTATTTCTTTCAATTTTAGAAAAAAATCGTCGCTTTAATGTCAGTCCAAGCTGCGCTTCGCAGTATGATGTTTAAAAAGAATTTTAGATGTACTTATGTATTTACATACCTTACTAAATTCGAGACTATCAAATTGTAGCTCCCGATTCCTACCGTACCGAATTGGTTAGAAATATCAAATTTATAGGTCGCCAATATCTCTTTTCGTTTTTGTAATGTTTATGATTCTTTGAAAAAAGTCCCAAAAGAAACGGTCAAAAATTCGTGTTTTTTTTTTGTTTTTTTTTTTTTTTTTTTGTTATTATTTTTTTGTTGCATTTTTAATAGCGCATCTTTTGATACCATGTTCATTTCTCCTGCTTAATAATTGAGGACTCTCGGTCGCACTTTTCTTTAAAAAATGCATTTTGAATGCATATATCCATTGCTCCTGTGCACTGGAAAAAGAAAATGGAAATCAGTGGTTTTTGCAATTCAAGCACTTATAGATCAACTTATATTGCTACATGCTATGAAATGTCCACAAATGGAATATGCTCCTTTTTTTTAAATAGTACTGATGTATTTACATCAGAAAAATAATACTGAAATATTATTTTTTCGGAAAACCCCCTACATTTGAGACTTGTCACAAACAGTTTCTTATTTAAACTCAAACTCAAAGCATTTATTTCAATTAAACCATTTACAGGCACTTTTGAATTGTCAAGGAATCGGTCAGTCAAAAGTATGAAGCTAGTTGCCCATTCCAAAGCGTAGTAGGTACCTATGGAGAAGAACGTGCAAGGAACTCCACGGACACTCTTTTAAATCAAATAAATTGTTACAAAGTATTGGTTACATCATTCATGTTGAAATTATACATGTGAGAACAATGTAGAAAGACGTGCACGTTAGAAGCGTCCGTAATAAAAAGATAAAACAAAGAACAATTCAAAAATTCAAATCAGCCATGGCCGCTATGAGTTGACCACGCAGTTTAATAAGCCCTTAACCAAAATAAAGAGAGCCAAAACATATCTGTCGGATCCAATAGAAAATTGGGGACGATAAGGCCAATAGTAACTTGCCCGAAGTTCTTTAGTAATCCCATTTATGCTGGAGCTTCAAGTCACAAATTAACATAGTTAATCGTACACCACCACCATCATAGCTCTACGTCAGTAGGTACTGTTAGGATTGTCCCACTGCTGGGCAAAGGCCTCCACCCAATCCCCCGTATATTTCCTGCGCCACTTCAAAATAGCCCTTGCGGTACGCGCCTAGGTCTCCTCGCCACTTCTTCCTGGGCCGGCTAGCCTCAAGCAACCACAGTGTGGATACTGTTCCCAACCGTTCACCGAGCAGGCGGTTTTAAGGAGCTTAGGACTATCCATTGCAACGAAACAAGATAGTATTATAGATAAGAACAGAGGTTCGAAGTATTGAGATGTGCAATTCTGATCTGAATACGCTAATGAGGACAAATAATTGTAATTTATGCAAATTATTCCATTGTGAGATGTTGTACGCGTTGCAGAATGCAGTTTCTTGCGTCGATCTTTCTAAATATGTGGACACGTTAGGAAGTGTTAAGACTCAGACACATTACATAGTTGCGTAAATAATAAAAAACTAGAATTTATTTATTACTAGCTTTTGCCCGCAGCTTCGCCCGCGTGGATGCCGGATATCATCCCACGAGAACGTATTATCGGGATAAAAGTAGGTCCTAACCCAAATCATGGCCTTACCGTATGCTTTTCATCCAAATCCGGGGGTGAAAAGGTAACAGATAGACAGATACTTAATTGTAATAACTTGTGACCCAGTTTAATGATAAAAAACTACTTAAATATACGGGCAATGACTATAAGTCCAATCCCTTAAATCTCTTAAAAAGAGATACTTACGAGTACTACACAACAATTTCTACATGTGCATTTTTAGAAGTATCCCCTATTTTATCTTCTTGGGGATGAATTTACAAAAACGTTGTAATTATTTATTCCTTACCAAATGCATCTTGAATGTTCATATACCTTACCTAACTTAAGAAATGATGGGTTTCCTATACTTACAGACTTTCTACCCCTCTATGCCCCTTCAGACAAAAATTTGCCTACGTCATACGGTAGGACGTAGGCTAAATGTTGACAAGGCGGTAGATGGTATCAGGGTAGGACTCCCACCCTGATACCATCTACCTCCTTGTCAAATCTGATCGAAATCTATACAGTGGTTTAGGCAAAGGTGTCGAAAATTAAAATTATGCTGCTTACGCTCGTGTCATACACACTGTACTTACCTATATGTTAGTCAAATATTTTTTATGACTTTCAATTTTATTGTAATATGAAATAAAACTAAATGTTAGCTCAATTTACGGACTATGACCATATTTGTAAAACCAAAAATCTCTTTAAAACGAAGGACACAAAAATATCATCCCCTATATTAACCCCTTGGGATGAATTTACAAAAGCTTTGTAAGAAGTAATTTCTTACCATAAGCATAAATTTGCATTTACGAAATGCTGGGTTTCCCATACAAACTTTTATGGGGGTGCCCATAGGATTCTTTTTAAGCTAAAAAGTAGCCTATGTTCTTGGCCAGGATGCCATCTATCTCAAGCCAAATTTTGTCGAAATTCGTTCATTGGTTTAAGCGTGAAAGGTAACAGACAGACAGACAGAGTTACTTTCGAATTTATAATATTGTAAGTGCATAATTAAGTAATGAAATAATATTAAGTAATATTAGTAATTAGTATATTTGTATTAGTATATTATCATTTGTATATTAGTAAGATAGCATCATGACAAAACACTTTAAGAAAATTGTCTTAAGTGATATATTATGTAATTATCTGCTTTACGTGTCTTTTGTTGCAGGTCATCAATAACAACGTTATGTGGGATCAATTTCTGTACTGAATAATATAATTTATTCATTAAGATTACGGACTGATAATTGCTTTAAAATAGCAACTGCATACGGACAACAAGCTAGGACAACACAACTTCTGCAAGTATACTCCAAGTATACTTGCAGAAGTTGTGATGTCCTAGCTTGCAAAACAAACTATATAAAACTTGAGATATTAAAATTCCAAAATCAAGCTCCTATCTCTTCACAGTAGCTGTAATCCCCACTCACTCTAACGTACATATTCCCCCATTCTCCCCGCTTGCTGAAGTAGGCTTGTAGGCTTGAAGAGCCGGTGCACTGTCATTAGAATAGGTTTGAAATATCGGAAAATCTGTAACATACAAACATGCACACAATTATCTCTCACAAAAATTTATTTATATTTTGTTTGTTTCTGATTTGGAAATCTGCAAATCTCAAATCTAAAGTGCTCAAAACTCAACGAATATTGGATTTTTTCTGTTTTTTTTTAAATCAGGTTCTTGATTTGAAACCTAAGTAAGTACCTACCTACTACCTACACAGCTTTAGTACTGTCATCAACAAAAGACGATCGACTCAAAATGTTTCAAATTATATTTATTATCAATAGAAAGTTAATCCTACCAGTGAGGATGCATGGATGGATGGATGTTTTTTATTCTTTTATGCAAAAACTTCTGAACGGATGGCACACAGTTTATAACCTGGTTTAACACATAGGATACCTTTCATCCCGATATTCCCACGGGATCGAGATTTATGCGGGTGAAAACACGGGGCGCTGCTAGTAACTAATAAACCTGGGGCAGAATATGTTAAACAGAAATAACTCAGACTCTTAATTATTACATGAAATACTGAAAACCAGGCCGTCGGAGGCTCTAATTACGAAAAAGTAACAGTTTTAACCGAATTTCCATTGCTGACCATGCCTTCGCAGTAAACAACTACACAGGTAGTAACTACTAGACGTAACAGCAACTTGTGCTAAATCTGGGACGTACATAGTTAGACACACCCTCCACAGTTTGAAGCACCACTCAGACCTCGTATTTCACCAGTAAGCCGCTTATTTGTTTCGATAATTGGCCTAAAAGACCAACATTCGATTAAAGTTTCCTCAAAGGCCCCTATGTCAAGAACATAAGCTTTTCAGTCTCGAAGCTCCAAAGAATCCGTCGGGAACACCAAAGCGATTACGTCGACTGTGACGTAGTTAGTCGATACACGACGACTATCAAATATTATTTGCTTTTGTATACTTACCTTGTTCCAACAAACAGAAATGAATACGATGGGAAAAGGGTTTTGTTTAGTTTTTAGTTGTGTATTTTGATATTACTTGCTTTTGGTGGACACAACTTTTTTTGTTTCTATGTCATAAGCCTTACTGAACTCAATGACCCGAAGTGTTATAGCTACAAGAAATCTTGGCGTCATTTTACATACTACCGGAATTATAAGCATGTTTCATAATTATGTAAAATCCCTCAAGACAGCTCATTACATATTTTTAAGCCAACCGAGCTTATGTATGCGCACATGATTTGACGTTACATAAAAGTCCAACAAAAAAGACCTGTCTCTAAAAAATTCATACGCTTTCCAAATATAACGTAAGTACCTACGTTAACCGGTCTTGCTGTCAAAATAAACATATTTATATTATGAATAACACAGTAGCTTCTACATAGATAGGTACTTAAGCCTCGACAAAGGGCGGACTTAACCTCGTCTCCACCCTGTTAATGTGTTGTCTGACCTTTGCGTTATAATTTTTTTTGTTAGATTAGGCTGGAGACTTCTGACTCCCTTAGTTACCAGAATTATATTCTTCTGAAGGGTTTTCCATCCGTTTCATATGTGAACATGTCGTATATTAAGGTTGTCGGCTAGTGGGGTACTACATTCATGTGGCTAAAGCCTTATTTGAATCGGCTATTGTCGTATCCTAGCGACGACAATATACATTTGGGGAACATTAAAATAACCGCAGCAAATGGCGATATTTTATTACTTCGGGATGTCGGGAACATCCAGGCAGTCAAAGCCTCTACTACCTTGCAAACTAGTTAATACTTCACGATGAATTACATTTTTTGAGCCAATTGGAAAGAAGAGGTACCAGAAGCTATCTAGATATCTGGTGAAATTCGGTGAATTACCGATGGTAGATTAGCCAATTGGTTTGGTGGTCTCATTTCATCGTCAATTATAACAGGTTTACAACATAAATACTTCGCAAGAAAAGTGGCAAACGTAAATAGAATGCTTAGAAATACTTAATTCATAGGGGAACTTATGTGGGCGATTATACATAACGCACTTCATTATATCATAAATGTGGTGGGTGGTGAAATATAAATATATTAATAGAAATGATGTGGGCTTATGGTGGGTTGAAGATTTAATATTTTCAGAGGCGTAGTTAGATATCAAGTATAAATTCGTGGGATAATAGCTCCAAGAGCCGTAGGGCTAATGTTACGTGAATAAATAAGAAAATTTTCCTCTCATTGCTTACGTCATTCATGAAAGTGTAATCTTGCAGTGTGGTCAAAAACATATTTTGATGAGAGTTCCCTAGGAATTGAACAATTTCGAAGACACATGGCTCCAACATTATACGTAATAGAAACGCATGTTTGAAACAATTCGTCTAGCGTCCGAATTTCGAATTTTCCGAGACGCTATTTAGCGGAAACACGTTCGGGATTACAACAGCAATATCGTGAGCCCGAATTCTTTCCTTTTTTAAAGCCAAGAGCAACATAACTTCCTCACCATCTTGCAGTCAACTGGCTCAACTGCCGCGATCCTGCTTAGAACGCCACATTGAACGCGTTTCCAAAGCGGATTTGCCGTCAAAACGTCTCCTGCGCTGCGTACGCTATTGACCTGCTGTTGGTCTGCCAAAGCCTTTGTCCCTTTATTCAAACCAGGAATGCCATTCTTTGACAGTTGTACGAAAAGGAACACGGTAAATTGACATAATGTGTCAATTACACAATTGATTTCCCTGATATGACATCCTTATAATTACTCTGCACGGTCCATAAAACTGGCTTTTTCCTTTGGTGATCTAGAAGAAATTCTCGAAATTGATGGTTTTTTTTTGTTGTGACTGCCAAATGGTTTTCTCAGCACTATGAAAATGTCAAGAAAACATTGTACCTATTGTTTACGTTGCAGTTCGCCAGTCGACAAAGATAACTGGTTATTTTAATGACATATTGATTGACTTACCAGTTACGGTTTTATAAGCATTCTATAGTACCCGGTAACAAATTCAATGACAATTCATTTATTTCAAATAGGCACAAAGGCACTCTTAAACGTCAAAATTTACAAGAAAATTGAATAGATTCTAGTTACCCCTTCCAAAAGGTTATAGTTTCGTGGGTGGAAAAGAATAGGGAAATAACTTATTTATGGTTCATATTGTTTTTTTTTCCATTGCAATTATTAATATAGTTACTACTGTCCATTGGATATTTGAAATTTTCTTATCGAAAAGGCATATAGGTACGTATATTACCTACATTCTTATTCCAATAACGGTTTGAAATAGTTTACAAATACATTTTCCTTGATCTCGAATAGGAGGAAACTAACTACATTGCTTCTGGCTGTTAATAAGTGTAACCTTAATGAAAGATACTTGTAACTAACAGGATAAATGTGTTCCTGGTTGCATGTTTTACAGTTTCAATATTCTACCAATTTGTGTTTGTTTTTTTCGAAGTCGCAGAACCCCGTCCTATGTTTTACAAATAGAGTTTTGACTTTGATTTTGGCATACCGTTACACATTTGAATGGATATTATCCGTTTATGTACCTTCCGAATTTTCTTTTAGGCTGTTCAGGGAACAATTCTCTCACGAGGATAGGAAAAAAATAAAATAAACAGATGCTCCTGAACTGCATGACGAACTGTCCCATCTTTTTGCTCCGATAAACAATAGCTGTAACAAGAGGCACAAATTATTCGCCCAGTCTTCTTTCCCTCGAACTCTCTGCGCTCAACGCTCTCTTGAACGTTACGCCTGACTGTGATGTGGTCGCCGATGAAAGGAAGAAGATCTTGTCAGTATGTCTGGAGTATTGTGAGATGAGCGTATGACCGTCGACGAGTTGTATACTTTTGATATTGTACATAAATAATGCGTGTCTGTGTCTTTAACTAATGTAATTGGCTTTAGCCGTTGTACGTTCACACAAAAAAAAACCTACTTACCTAATCTATTTCTTTCTCCAGGGTCTTTTAAAACCATGCTGAAAGTGTCCTTGTCCTTCAATAATGCTACTTCTTAGATATAGGTGGCCAGTTACAGTGGTTAGTTGACCCATTGCTTCACAAAAGAATCGTCTCGAACAGATGTAATGAGCATTGTGTCCACGTTTCCTGCTAAGATATCCGTCGCCGTAAGTCAGTCCTTTGCGGACACACATACCTTTGAAGTTATATGAAACTGAAAATTTCATTTCAATACTTAGTTTTGTACCTAAAACTCTTTGAGCACAAACTTTTAAAGTTATATGAAACTGATAAGTTCGATACTCAGTTTTGTACTTGAAACTGTGTCTGTGTTTGTAAGTACATGTACATGATCGTTGTCCCTTTAACCAGTTCATTACTGATTCTATACTGTTTGTAGTTGGTATCTGATTTTTCCGATACTATATCTGAAATATCGCCCATAAATAGAATGCATTGATGTGTCAGTTACTTGAGGAATATCATTTATGTTAATTAAGAAGAGATGAGGGCCTAGTACACTTCCCTGAGGAACACCGAACTTATTTCCTTCAAAAGTAGACCCGAATGGGGAGACACAAGTAGATTGGTTTGTTTTGACACATTGTTTTATGTTGCTTAGGTAGCTCTTAATCCAATCGAGTGCTTTACCTCGGATTCTATTCTATAGAGCTCGCATTTATTAAGTAAGATATGATGATGAGATATAGTCAGTGTGTTGCAAGTCTCATATCCTGTACATTTGAGGACATGTAACCCATTTGCTTCGGTGCAGTAATGAGATAATGCCGGAGCTGCTAGATTGCCCGGCGCAACGTCTTGCCGACATTATTGAGTTTGCTCAAGGTACGTAGGCTACGTGCATGTTCATCTTGCCTCCAGGGATTCATAAGTGGACGTAGTCTGGCTCTTAAAGATGGCGAAGAGCTGTTATTTTATGACTATGAAATACCAAAAGATGTTTATGATACTAGAGCGGGATAAAACATAGTAACACACTGACTTCTACCCCTACTCCTTCAGCATGCACACGGTTCGGTTGTGGAATTCACTTCCGCCTGACATTAGGGACTGCCAAACTGTTGCAGTTTCTAAAAGAATAGTGAAAGAACACTATCTTTCCACTTCGTCATAGTTGCATATTTTGTATTTATTATTTTATACTATATTATAATTAAGTATATATATTTTAGAAGTATGTATGCAAGTTTATTCTCATATTGTATGTTTATAGTTAAATTAGTGAATAATTAAGTGTTTTTATTTTATGTATTTTTTTTTTCTACTCTTACACACGTTGTCTACCTCTCGTGAATACTTTCCTATTGCAGGTATGCTGGAAGAAATTTCTTTAGAAATAAGCATCACCTTTTTACGTATTTTCCTGTTCCTTTATTCTTGTCTGTTTATATGTGTGAACATAAATAGTTAAATAAATAAAGTAAATACTTAGTTTTCCAAAATAAATTTAACGGACAAATAATCTTGTCGAATAGCCTTCAGTGTACCTTAATGATCAGTTTTTTCTAATTCCACGAAGAAGATCAAAACAAAGGATTCTCCGCAAATGTTTTGGCAGCGATGTAATGCGCTTTTCATAAACAGCGTCCATTTCCAGACAGCACCTTCTAGTATTTACAATATAGCACAATTAATAGCAGCTAGCGTGGGTTGTTATGTGCTCCACAACAGGTTAAAGTCTTGGCTCATTAATGACGCAGTTACTGATTCATTCCTCAAGGTAGAGTACGTGAGTTCTCTTCCTACTGCATTATTTTAACTAGGTATGGTTTGTTTTTCCTTACAATTCTTATTTGGTAAACAATAATATCATCATCATCATCTGCCAAGCCTTTTCGCAACTATGTTGGAGTCGGCTTCCAGTCTAACCGGATACAGGTGAATGTACGGAACTATTTGTTTACCAATTAGGACACGGAAAGAAAAATACAGTTTAAGTTCGTGAATTTGCATGTATTGTTCCGTCAGTGTCGACGGGAGATATTTGAAATCAAAGAGGGAATTAACTGGAAGAGGCTATTGTGAAGCGAGAATGTGCGAAGATAATAATGATGAGTAAGTGGTGACCAATTACTGACGATGCACGCGAAGGCCGCATTACCGCCGTGCCATTATTGTGTCCTCAGTGTCCCTCTCATTAGACGGGAATAGTGTCGGAGGAAGCCTTTTGTGACTGTATGGCGATGGTACTTACGAGACAGTTTTCATACTCATGAAATTATACCAAGCTTCTTTTCGTGTTAGTCGGACCAAATTTGAGTAGGTAGGAAGTTCAATTGACTTCCGAATAATGTCTGACCAGTAAGTAAATATGTAGTAGGTACCTGGTGGAAATATAGATGTTTATGAGCTATAGTACGCACTTGCAATACGAAGCAGCACCCTAACTCAGATAAGTGAAGGGTCATGATTGCCTCCCAATGAAAAGTTTATTTATTTACCTCTTCCTATGCTCGCAATCAATCCTTTCAAAAACATTTCAATTACACAGTCAATTCAACTGGATTGAGCCTATTCGAACGATTACTTTTCATGCGAATGAAAAGAGTTAATTGTCGGATAGAATCAATCTATTCAGCTTGACAATCTCCAGCTAGTATCGCCGCGGGGGCGCAATACAGCATAATGATACCATACCCGAATTGAGTAAGACGGTAAATATAAATTTCCTAATTATAATTTTCACGGGAACAGGGACGTCGCGTGTGCTCCGCTGGTTGGCTAAACTCCAGTTTTATATTTAAACGAACTAGTAGACACTGACATTTTATGAAGGAGATTTTGAAACATTTCGAAATGTGCCATAGTCATAATGGCTTAGTTGCATTTCGAGTTTTTACTGAGCACTCGTAGGCTGATTATGCAACTCAATTAGATACCTGCACAGATGAGTGCATCGTTGTATGATGCGGTCGCTTCATATGAATATCGATGTAGTAATTAAGGCAGATAAGAATCACGTATTAATAAACAATGCTCGCTTTGTGTCGTCACTCCTCGTGCCATGGACTCAGTTCTATGCATAATCATAACATTTTGATAACTCGTTGGTATTGAGCGCAGCTTACAACGACTTGTTGCAGATTTCTGCCCTAAATACTAGAATATGTAACTCTTTTAATGTATCCAAGTGTAATCTATACTCTACACTACATACAGGCGACCGCACAACTGACATAAGTGCGGAACGGTTACCTGCTCAAGTAATCTTATTACAAAATATTTTCTCTTCTAATCCTATCCCGTACTACTAAATGAGCAATATTTGTATATATATATATATTTGTAATCACGTTCTCGAAAACGGCTCTAACGATATCGATGAAAGTTGCAATATAGAATCTCTCATATCTGGGAAAATTCATTTTCTCCGAGCGGAGCTCGGTCGCGCAAAGTTTAGAACAGGCTACCTTAGAATAATGAGATGGCGGCATGGAATTAGTAAGTACCTACTGTCATGGCAGCAAGGAATAAGTATGTACTATACATGGAATTAGTATGAACTTTACTATACTATTAAATGACCATTCTCAAATTTCACCTGAGCAGAACTCGGTCGCCAAGGTACTGAAATATGATTACCCAAACGTTGCCTTATTATTGCTGTTCAAATTCTAGTACAAAATTTAATTCTTTAGGTAGGTTCTCTTTAAATCACGCAATTTTCATTTCTATAGAAACAGTGATAACAATTTAAGCCGGTCGGTGCCTTGATTTTAAAGCCAGGCTGAGGAGGTTATTTCAGAGCCAATATTAGTAAGACAGGGAAAATTCCTACTGAATTGTTTGTCTTACAACAAATTCTTGTAAGTTGAAACTTAGTTGGAAATAACAGTGGAAAATCATGGAAGACTATCAGCGAGAATGCGAGCAAAGTAGTCGATTGTGTTTCTTTAATAACGCTGTATGTTAACGTAGCTAAGAAAAAGCAGCCGTACAGTTTGATCGCAGGTTTAAGCTACGCTTGCCGAGTTCGGTCCATCCAAGAATGGATGGCCACCGATCCACCAACCGCCATGCCGGGATTAACGAAATTCGACGTCACGGGTACTTAGAAGCCTGGACATCTGATTATCAGTCTTGCCAAGGGGTATTATATTACCCAGTAATTGGGTTGTGGAGGTCAGATAGGCAGCCGCTTCATGTAAAATACATGCATCCGGGTAGATGGAAGCCAACCCCAACGTAGTTGGGGCAAGACTAGACAGATTATGATAAATAATTATAATACTTCATTCATGTGCAGGTCAGATAGGTAGTCGCGTGGTGTAAAATACTGGTACCTATTCAGCTGCATCTGGTTAGACTGGCTGCTGACCCCAACATAACTGGGAAAAGGCTAGTCAGAAGAATGATGACATGATGACGTGACAACTTACTGAACTGCGGTAGTTTCTTCTTACAGAAACGTAAATATTTCTTGCATAATTACATATGATAGTTGGTAATTATTACCTGTGCTAAGTGTGGTGTACTTACTCAAGGGGTACTTCCTTATTTTTATGAATGGTCGCATTCTTATGTCAGTCTCAATCTGTAAAAAATACCTCTCATTTCTATTTTTTTAATAAGTTTATGACGGTTTTGCCCGCTGACATGAGATTTGAACGATTTTTAAATTCAGGAATTGGACCACTGATGTTTTAAATACCACTTGAAAACAAATGAGTTGGCCAACGAATTGTGTGTGCAGGTAAAGTTTGTTGTAGGTACCATGTTGTTACACATAGGTATCGTGTACATACACAACACAACATGAAATGTAACACAATCACAAGGCGAATTTGTTTCGACGCGTGTTACATTTCATGTTGCATTGCATATATGTGTACTATCTAGCCTTTTCCCAACTATGTTGGTGTCGGCTTCCAGTCTAACCACCATAACCAATCGAACCTCAACAACCCAGTTAAAAATACCGTGGGGTTCCGTGTTACTGGGTAACACGGAACCCCTTGGTAAGACTACAGAATAGTCGTAGAAATTAAAAGACAAGGCAGGTATATTTTCAGGAGCCCCACCACATACTTCCTAGTCACAGGAACAGGGAGGTCCTGTGAACTAGAATCTGAAGCTGAGATTGAAGCTCAGCAAGTCCCAGAGAAATAAGCAATCATTATCCATCTTCTATTTAGTTTTCCCCCTACTCTTATAGCCATCCATATATATTATATATATATATATATATATATATTTTCTTTTCTATTTATTTAATTCTTTTCTCACGGAGAAATGAAACAGTCTCAGACAATAAAGGAAGAACAGAGGATAATCATGATCGAGATGAAAAATAAGTGGGTCCTAAAAACACGAATGCAAAATAGGAAAAACTAATTCAATATTTTGATAAATATTATTAATAAACAGCTTAGTATTACAATCAGAAGCGGCTTATCACCAATCCTTAGGCACGCAGGAAGTGGCTATGATTATTAACATTGTAGGTATGCCTACGGTAAAGTATATTATTCATACCATATTCATAAGACTGATTAATGCCGCTGGTCAAAGACCTTCTTTTGGGTATCAGCTGGTCGATTCTGTAAAAATATCACCGTGAAACTTAGGTGAAGTGAGCTGTCAATAGTGTTAATCCCTAGCATACTACCGGTGATTTGTGACAGTGACAGCTCACTTTACGCTCACTTCACCTAAGTTTCACGTTGATATTTTTACAGAATCGACCGACAGGTTCCATTTAAATTCAACATTAAAAATCTTAAATTCACAAGAGTTTTAAAGTCAGTTACTTACTTTAAGGATTTTTGGAAATTCATCCCCTAAAGGGCTTCAATAGAAGATTAATGTTTGTATGGAATTTCGTCATTTTTGAAGTTAGAAAAGTTCGTAGGTACACCTACTTACCTACTTAGGACGAATTTCACCAATTAAATTGAAAGCGTTCACCACATCTAAACAGCGTTCAAGAACTGTCAGGGTCAATATGCTACAGCTATTTTGGTGGCTTTTCCACAGCTTTTTAAGGAAAAGGCTTCTGAGTGGGAGCCGGTTGTTGAATAAATGCATCGGCCTCACAGATTGCTATGTACCTAATTTAAAAAATATGAAAAATATCGTAATGATGACTTGACTCAACCCTTTCGACCTTTTGCAATAAAAAAATACAAGTTTCTATTTCTACAGAATCATGGCTGGATTATTGAAAAACTTTCAAAATTGAAGTTTCTTGTGGTTTTTAATGAAATCATTTTCTTTTTTTTTTCTAAATGCGCTGTCATTGCCAGATTGTTAGCACTGATGTGCGGGATACTGCCACCGAGCCTCCGCATATGGATTCCTTGTGCCGAACACACGTGAAAAAACAATTGCTTTTTAATTTGATTAGGATTTTCTGCTGGGGAGTTTGTTGCGCCACTTCTTCTTCCCAGCTAACGCACTAGGAAGTGGTGAAGGGTGGGCGTTTTGGGGGACTGTCTCATGTAATTTTGACGTTCGAAAAGTGCTGATTATCAGCCTAGTTTGAATAAATGACTTTTGAATTTGAATTTGAATTTGAATTACGAGAGGTGATGTATTTAGTCAGCGACAACGCTTGCCGGATAGCCGGTCCGGTTTTTTTGTTAAGTGGCCAAACCGCAGCAAACCCGTGTGTTGCCATGTATGGTTGGCAGATAATATTTATAATGGAAACACATTAAAACCCGATCGCTTTCACGCTTTTAAGCGTAATGTATACAAATTGATAGAAAATTGTGTTTTCCTTTTTACGTAATTGTATTATCGAAACGCTTTTAAGTTGTTTATCATTATTTTAGAACAGGTAAACATTTTCGGGCGTAATGAGATTAAAGCTAATTAGGTAAATAACTACTTTTTTAAAGTCAACACAAATATATTGTGCACTAGGCAGTCTAGATGGGCAATATATCAGAGGAGACTAAAACGCACCTACTGACTTCATAAGATTATTCAACCAAACGAAGAAGTATTCTCCAAGGAACATCGAAGTTAGATGGTTCACCAAAACAAGCTACCAAAAATGGCTGACAAACTAAAAAGAACAAATTAAACGTTTTCTCCCAAACGTCTTGAAGCACGCAATATGACAAATTTAAAATAAAAACTTATAATGATTTTGACTTGCACAACAATATATGTACCTACAGTCGGCCTCAAAAAGATATACAATACATCGATAAGAATTCATTTAATTCATCAATTCATGTGTAGCCACAAAACATAGTACACATTGGGTACTTAATTGTAGCCAAACATTGATACAGTAATATAGAACACAAATTGTAGATAGTCAAATGAATTCTTGTCGATGTATATATCTTTTTGAGGCTGACAGTATCGGGTAAGTGTACCTATAATCTACCTACACAGTTTCGGGAACTAAGTTGCTTCAATCGAAGAATGGCAACGAATAGGTACCTACTAGTGATAATTGTTGCGACTCCCACACATCAGCAAATGCGTCTCCAGCCATCCTATCTCAGCAGTCAGGAAATGTCGGCTGCTATGGGACTGTTGACGCAAATAATTGACACATGGATATTCTGTCGGATTATCTCTGCCGTTGTAACTATTATTGTGATAAAACCTACGTACTTGTATGGTTTCGTAGACAGATAATATGCTTGGTTATGAGTGAGTGATTTTCTGCCACTGTGAGTGATTTAAAATTCTGATCACTTGACTTTGAAGAGTGTTATTAGAATTTTATCTTTGAATGTAAACAAATGGGGCACACAAAAGACAGAAATTATAGCAATATGCCTGTTTATTAAAAGTACCCGGTCGACCGAGCTCTGATCGGGTGACAATAGAGAATACTCATTTAATATTATATGATGTTTCATACTAATTCCATGCTGCCATGATAGAATCGTACTTACTAATTCCATGCTCCATGTCATTATTCTAAGGTGTTTCTTGTTTTAAAGTTTGGGCGATCGAGCTTTTCTCGAGTGAAAATACGGAGAAAATGAATTTTCCCAGATGAGAACTAGCTAGATCGATTTTTCCCTATATTGCAACTTTCATCGAAATCGTTAGAGCCGTTTTGGAGACCGTGATTACAAATATACTGTATATATAGATTGTGTTTATATTATAATAATATTGTAGTACCACTCTAACCAAATGTTACCAAGGACTGTTGTAGTACTTACACTTAACAAAAATCCAAACCGGTTATGGTTTGGTTTTTTGTTCATATCATTTTTAACCTTTCCATAAATCTTCAAAGGCACAAACTAAGTAGGTACCTATTTAACATAGCCCTCAATGACATATGACGTAGCAAGTACTCGCCAAGTATGTGGGACAAGAGATGGTTACCTTGGAGCCTTAAGGCGCTAGGTAGCGCCAGGGATCTGGACGAGCAAATCCGGGGGGAATTTCGGGAATAGCGTCGAGTAAAAGTGACATTAAAATGAATTTATTAAAATGTGGTATTTAAAAAAGGGACGACAGCTAAGGCTTATATAATTATTTAGAAACGAATATAGAGGTAAATTTAATTTTAAAGAATAATTTAAAATTACTAATCCAAAAAATTTAATCGAGGTCACAGGGTAGTAAAACAATCCATTTGTTTTATCTATTGACCATAAAAAGATTGGAGACAATCAGAGCACAGAGTACTATAGGTTTTTAACTACAACATATATTTTTTCCGCATTCTCAACTGTAACGGTCGTAGAGAACAACGGATCAGAAATCCGCAATTAGGGTTACCTAGCGCCTTAACGACCCGTTATTCGTAAGCAGCGGAACCACCGCGCGTCATTAGAAACCCGCTTGAGCTGCGCTTGCGACACAATAGTCGCACAGCTCAGATACGCATAGATTACATTTATTTATACGGCAGATGGGACAGTCGTTTGTTTCACATATTTCTCTTATTTTTGCTGATTTTAAAGGAATTGCAAACTGTAACAAGCTTGAACACTGCTTGGCAGTTGATTTTGTAGAGGAAAGTGGATGGGTAGTGTTCCTTCCGTTGCCTGTGTGCCGAGGTCGCGATATCCCTTTCAGACAAACCCGCGACCCCGGCAGGCATTGGCCCTTCCGGACCCCGTCAGTTGGTGCTGACATCTCTTTGAGGCGCGCGTGGAACACAACGCGCCGTCGACCCGGGCCTGGTCCCTATCGGACGGCGAGCTACCCATTGCTCACCGTCCGCAAGCCCGCGCCTACGGTGGCCGGAAGTCGGCTCTCGACTCCCGACGCCCGGGGCGTCTCCTGCGGCGACTAGGGGCGCGTGGGGGCGCATTTTGCCTCTCCCTCGCGCGCTCCGCCTCCTCCTTCGCGAGCATTACTGCTTCGCAGAAGGAGGTGACGGCCTCCCATTCACTCTCGCTCCGGACCATGGCCTGAACCAGGGCCGGACGCGAGAGATCGCCGCCGCCGATCGCCTCCGTGAGGACACGGCGGTGCTCCGCCCAAGCTGGGCAGACCTCCACCGTATGCTCCACCGTGTCCTCCGGGCGATCCACACAGTGGTGACACCCGGGCGTTTCCTCCCGCTTTATTCTGAACAGGAACCTCCCGAAACAACCATGTCCGGTGAGGACCTGTGTCAGGCGGAAGGTGAGGACGCCGTGGCGCCTCTCTAGCCACTCCTCAAAGAGGGGACTTATCGCCACAATTGTGGCGTGCCCAGCGCTGGGTTGCGACAATCGCACTCTCCATGCCGCCATGAGATCCCGCCGGAGCTCTGTCCGCTGTGCCGCGATTTCTCGCGGCAGCGGAGTTACGCCCCGGCGTTTCGCCTCCTCGCGCAACTCCCACATGTGCGCGAGGACTTTTGCCTCCAGATCCCATGGCGGTAGTCCGGCAAGGAGGCTCGCCGCCTCACGGGAGACCGTGCGGTATCCTCGTACCAGCCTGATCGCCATGACCCTTTGGGACGCGTTCAACCGCTGGGCTGGTCGCAGCCTCAATGAACGCGCCCACACCGGTGCCCCGTAAAGGGCCATGGACCGCACGATCCCCGCATAGAGCCTCCGGCAGGAGGCGTTTGGACCCCCTAGATTGGGCAGAAGCCGCTTCAAAGCAGCCCCTGCCCTCTGCAGTTTGGGAGCCAAACGTCGGAAGTGCTCCACGAAGTTCCACCGGCTGTCGAGGACGAGTCCCAGGTACTTCATCGTCGACTCGACACCGATGTGAACCCCTCCTGCCGTTATCCGGGAACCCGACAGTGGCGCGTTCCGAGGACCATAAAAACACATGGCCTCGGACTTGTGCAAGGCCACCTCGAGTCCCAATTGCCGGATCCTATCGACGATTGTCGCAACCCCGCGTGTCGCCAGTTCGGCCGCCGCCTCGTGCGACCTCCCCTGCGCCAGGACCAGCGTGTCGTCAGCGTAGCACACTACGCTGACGCCACTAGGGAGGTCGGCGCGCAGCACCCAGTCGTAGCCGATGTCCCACAGATGCGGCCCCAGGACCGATCCCTGTGGGACACCGCACGACATCTCTCGCCGGTTCCACTCTCCGTGGTGACCGGGGTAGATGACGGCCCTGTCCGTCAAATAGGCCTCGACCACTCGACAGAGGTAGGTCGGCATCCGGTGATACCGGAGTGCCTCCCTAATGCAACTCCAGGGCAGGGTATTGAAGGCATTGGCGATGTCAAGAGACACCGCCAAGACGACCCCACCCCGGGCAATAGCATCCCCCGTCGTGAGGGCTCGAACGCGCATGATGGCATCCACCGTAGAGCGCCCCTTGCGAAAACCAAACTGGCTCTCCGCCAAGTCCGGTCCCACTCGCACCAGCCGCCCGACAAGGCGGTCTGCAATCACTCTTTCAAAGAGCTTGCCCACCTCGTCGAGCAGCACAATGGGCCGGTAAGCGGACGGAGAGTCCGCCGGGCGCCCCGGCTTTTTGATGAGGACCAGTTTCCCCGTCTTCCAACGAAGCGGGAACTGGCCCCTTTCCAAGCATGCGCTTAGGAGCCCCCTTAGTCGAGGCCCGAGAGCCTCCAAGGCCAGAACCCAGGCTTTTAGGTGGTATACCTTGTGTTGACATTATGCTGAGCTGAGGCCCTTTTGGCATCATAAGTGTCGTAGGATGATTTGATAATACAAATTTTCGCGAAAGCACGGATGATTAGAAAATGTTGAAAACATTTCTGCGAGCAACTGAGTAAAATAGGTTAGGTTAGAACTGTGACCAACCGCGCGCGAGCCGAGCGAGCGCTACTTCCGAAATGCTCCCAGAAATGTTTTCACCATTTTTTAATTATCCGTGTTTTCGGAAATTCCCTAGGGTTTTCGCGGAAATTCGAATGACCAAATCATCCTACGAGATAAGCATTGTTTTCTTCCTGTTTTTTTAATAGTTTTCTGGTGTTTTTGTTGTAATGCCATTAAACGCATTTTTCTTACTTTCTTCTTTCTTTATTTTTATGAGAAGGTGGCCGTCATCGAGCCACAAAGATCCCTTTACCCTATCTATTAGTGACCAATAGGTATATACTAGGGTGTATTTTAAGGGCCACCAAGAGGGATTGTACTAAGGATCGTCTGGCCCTGTTCAGCACTTCAGCTGTACTTGCTACAGCCGCTACCAACCTTGCTGACTTTTTTAGCGAATCTTTTCACCATGAACATGATGAGCTGTTCTCATACGGTCCAGGCCGATTAGGACGGCTATAACATGTGTGGCAATAAAAAATAATATGTTTCCAAATTTGTACTAACAACTATGTTAAACATTCAATTGGAGTTGAATACACATTTAATTTGCAAATTCAAAACCCTTTTCTATTAAATTATAACTAACATTTCAGTAGGTACGGCAATAATATAAGCTTTCATTTCCAAATTAAGTAATTAGTTATTATGCACGTTCATATTCCAGGGTGCTTGGAAGTTCTGTTTAAATTAGTATTTTCGTTAGGTACAATCTAAATATTAATTAAGCACTGCAAATGTAACTGTCCTCACTGAATTGCAAAATTGCAAGACAGAAAACTGCAAATAAATTTCGTTACCTGTGTAAATTCATCGATTCATTTATTATAAAAAGAAATGTTGGCAGGCAACTATAAGAGCCAGGTTTTTAAATGAAATTAGGCTTAAAACTTTTCGAACCTAATATATTTAAAAAATTATTAGGTTGCTTTAGCTTTTGTCTCGAGTAACTACAACGTGTATCAGCAGTGATAGCCTAGTGGCGTGACCGTCGGACTGCCAAGTCATAGGTCTCGGCAAGGCACGCACCTCTGACTTTTCGGATTCATGTGCGTATTGTATAATTATCACTTGCTTCAAAAACGGTGAAGGAAAACCTCGTGAGGAAACCTGCCTGACAGATATTTATCGACGGTATGTGAAGCCAAGTCAAAGGCCCATGGGCGGCATAAAAACTCTGACACCAGGTTAGTCAATAACCACACGAAAAATAAAAAGAAAGCGTGTTTCAGAAATGTGTGGTCTTATTTAAGGGTCAGTTTGATGGTCTGTAAGACACCCTTAAGACGCAGATATATGCCAGTGACCTTGAGTTGTTAGCTTGCGTGTTCTGTACTGAGCTCACGCTACGTGTCGTCCTTTTACTGGCTTTTACAGTCAGTATAAGGACTCGCCCATCAAGGAGCGCTGTCCCAAATTAGACGCATTGTTACTATACAGAAAACAAAAGGTATTTTAATAAAACGCATACACGTGGATTAATAATTAAATTATCTTTAAAATGGTGAAGGTTTCAGAAAAATACGCTTGATAGATTTTTCGTGATTCTCAGTTTCTTACAAATTAATTTCACTATGCAATATAAACATAATCTAAAATATTCATATATTAAGTTATTAAGAAAATGCTCTAATTTAAAATATCGTTTTTCCAAATCATTAACACTACTCGTTTGGACGTGATCTTCAGAAGTCGGTTATCGTCGCCTTAAATATGACCACACATAACAGGTGTAGTCTGCAAAAAATTTGGTGATGACGTATCTCGACCCGTCTGCCAAGAGTAGTTATTACGGCAAATTCCGATTTAGTCGTTCGGCAAGTGGGGATTTCCATGTTGAGTATAATTTTAAACTAGATGCAACATTTTCTAAGGTAGTGTTGTTTCTAGAGGCTCGTGGATAATATAATAAATAATAAAAGCCGCTCGAATCGGTTGAAGGTTACGCTACGCTTGCCGAGGTCAGTCTGTGGATGGGTGACCATCCATTACTTACCGAGACTGTGCCTCGAAAACATCTAAAGCAATTTGTCACGGCTGTTAAAAGTAGATCTTTGACAGTCGTTACGAGTAGTCAGAAGCCCGAATGTCTGATAACCAGTCCTACCAAAGGGTATCGTGTAACCCAGTAACTGGGTTGTGAAAGTATAAGCAGTTGCTCCATGTAAAATACAGGTATTCAGCTGCATCCGATTAGACTGGAAGCCTAACCAAACACAGTTGGGAAAAGGATTCGCAGAAGATAATGATGACCGTACAAAGTTCAACCTAGTCAAGGTCATAACCGATGTCAAACACTACAAATGTGGCTACAACAAGAGCCCATAATCAGCCTCTAATGTTCCCACTGCTGGGACACAGGCCTCCTCTCTGTGAGAGGGAGTGGGCCGTTATTCACCACGCGGGCCCAGTGTGGGTTGGTAGATGACACATGTCGTCGAAATTTTGGTTCTAGGGCATGCCGGTTTCCTCACGATCTTTTCCTTTACCGTTTTGAGAGCAGTGGTGATGGAATAATTTACACAAAGTAAAGCGCCTGTGGTTACAACTCGTAAGTAGCGGCCGTGAGAGCTGTGGTGGCCACTGGGCCACCACAGCTCTCTTTCTACAAAATAAATTCCGTTTCGACTCAAAAATATTAAGTTATAAACGAAGATGCGTATCTCTGCTATCTGTTCTGTAGCCCGCGTCTCTAGAAAGGTCGGCACATTTTTTCACAAGTGGCTATGGAGTGAAAGTCAGTGAGCGGGCCTTTTTCGGCATTGCCAAATAACATGGTTTAGAACGGTGGCCTCTTAGTAACAGTCGCGGGAGTTATGTTGTGTTTCTTTTTCCCGTATCTGATTTGAATGATTTGGAGTCAATTCATTAGACTTAGTTGATGGCAATAGGCTTGCCACCTAGTACATAACTGGCGAAATGTTGCTGTACTATAGGTACACCTCTGCCCAGCCCTTCGTGATAACAAGGCATGATGAATGTATGTTTATGTAATTTAGACTTAAATGGGCACATTTTGTAGTGTTTTGATTAATCTATAATATGATCGTATTGAACATGTTAAAGAAAGTACTGGCGTGGGAACAAAAGATGTTAATGATCTGAACCCCTGGGCCTAATAAAACCAACAAGCCTTCGGTGACAGGCGACAATCTAACAATTCGGCAATTTTATATTTTCTTTCATAAACTACTTTATTAAACAGTTCTTACCTTTCGTGAAAATGTGACAGTTATGTATTGTTATTACAAATACGTCGCATTGTCAGTTATTTAAATAGGGCCCAACTATTTAAAATTAATAAAATATCTGTCAGTTTAGTTCATTTTATTTGTATGAACTTGAATCTGCGGATATTCATAATCAAATTACACCGTATTAAACAATTACCTATTAAGACTGGTACCAAAGAGTTAATAATTTAGGTACTTATTTCGTGTTCACTGATATCGTTTAAACGGTCATGGAATCGCCTTCCCATGTACACCTCACATAACAACGCCGATGACGTAAACCATCAATAGTTCGTTATGTATTACTGTTGGGAGTCGGACCGCTCGGGTGCCACCGGCCTGCGGAGAATACAAGCACGAAAGAATTTCGCGGATCTCCCGTCCTATTTCGACTTATTAAAAACCTGCGGTCATCTCGTTCTGACACGTTTCACCTCTAAAATGCTATTCGGCTCCAGACAGGGCCGAAGTTGTTGGACAGGTTTCTAAAAATAGCGGAAATGGCCGATTTTTTGAGAATAGCCTAAGGTCCACGGCGGCGTGTCTAAGTTAACCGCTTGTTCATTTTAGTTCGCGATATTCTTGCTAATAAAGTTTGCCGCTACAACACAGGGGCGTACAGTTGATGTCTTGGCGTTTGGATAATACTTTTTTTTAACGGAGCCTTGTGTAGATATGTGGCGTTATTATTAAATTATTATTGTAGTTTTATTTAATTTCCTGCTAGCAACGGCTAATTAGATAACAGAAGGTAACGGTTTTGCTCGGTCAACCAATGTGTGGCCGATTATAGCGCTATTCATGAAGGAAAAAAGTCTCGTATTTCGGTTGTAAGAATAGCAATGAGTGTAATGAGAATGACGGAAGGTATTACCCGTTTAATATTGTACTAAATTTCATTCAAATCCATTCAGTAGTTTTTACGTAAAGGAGTATCAAACATCCATCTATCCTCAAAAACTTTTACGTTTATAATATTAATGTAGGATTACCATGGACGTATCCAGCTTTATAATCTCAATAGTGAACACTGAAAAAGAACTTTCCATTAAAATGTAGATAACTCACAGTTGAGTATTGAGTAATAGTACTGTTAAAAGAATTACCTTTAGGGGGAAACTTTAATTCACACATGTAGGCAGCAGGTACGATGTAAGAACGTCGGTTCCTATATTCTTATATAATGATAATTTCGAACACAATGTAGATTGTTACTGAATAAATTGAATTGAATTGAATTCACAAGCTAGTTTATAGAAGTACTTCTGTGTACATATATGCACACCTCTTGGCTATTACACTATACTAAATCTAGGATCATAGATCTATGAATCTTAGATAGGGATATGATAGTATAATTTAGCTTGATGGCACGAATTCATTCCTTTATTCATTTCTTGGCAAGTTTAAATTTTTATTACAATCAATTTGATGTTATACCAAGCCTTTTATTCCCCGTTTTTATCCTTTTTTGTTACCGTACTTTACGACTACGTAAGACAGATATATACCAGTGACCTTGAGTGGTTAGCTTGCGTGTTCTGTACTGAGGTGAGGTAACGCGTCGTACGACCAGCCAGTAATAGGACTCGCCCATCCTGGAGCACTGTCGCAAATTAGACGCATTATTAATTTATTATACATAAAACCAAGGGTAATTTTAAAACACGTAAGTATACTAAACGATCAATAATTAAATTATCTTTAAAATGGTGAAGGTTTCAGAAAAAAAGCTTGATAGATTTTGCGTGATTCTCAGTTTTTTATTCACGTTAGACATAACTTTACAAATTAATTTCACTGTGTAATATAAACATAATCTAAAATGTTAAGTTATTTAAAAAAAATCTAATTTGACATGTGTCATGTATGATACTCGCTGAGACGTGATCTTCAGTATAAAATCATTAGAAGTCTGTTATCGTCGCCTTAACTTTTTCACGAGTGCATTGCCAAATTCCCATACAAGAAGCTTAAAAACCTTAAACTCTTAAGTCTAGACGGATACATCGGACTATTGAATGTGTTATAAGTTAAAGTTATGCACTTATTTAGCCTTATGTAAATTAACTTAAGGGATATGGCGGCGTTGACTCTTTCTATGATCAATATGGTCATACATACAGCCGCATGAAACTATCCTTACTTATTACAACATTTATTATTAAAAAAAAAGCAAAAAGATTAATTATTAAGATGTTTTTAACCTTATAATAAGTAAGTATGGATTTAGATGGATACTCAGAAAGATAAGCTTTGAATTAAATTATAGGATACTTTTCAGAAGAAGTTTGATTCGGATAGGACGAAACCGCAACCAATAACTTGAGAGTTAATAAAATTTCATAAGTAATATTACCGTGTATTGTATGCTAACATAGATATTCTAAGTTTATGTGATAGTAACGCTCAGAAGAGTATGTGGTTGTTTACTGTTCAAGAACTTACCCTGTAATTTGCACAGCAGCTAAGTTCTCATGTTTGGTTGATTAAAATTCTACTAATTACATCTTTGGCATGTTCAAGAATTCACCAAGTGAACATCGCGTAAGAATGAAGCATTGTATATATCAGCCGTGCTATTCTGCAAACATCTCACCGTGATAACTTGGGTGAAGTGAGCTTGGTGTGAGCTAGGGATTGACACTATGGACAGCTCACTTCATTCTCACTTCAGCTCACTCTTCACAACTGTAAATTAATCAACATTAACGTCAAGTAGCATTCAATAAAAATCTACAACTTCAACTATTAGAAGTAAAAGGCTCTATTTGCTTCTAATTAATAAAGCCAGTCTCCCCTATTAACAGTCTATTTACTTTAAGGCTAGGACCACACCAGCGCGACGCGACCCGCACGACTAGTCTATCTCTTGTAGGTACATTTTTACAGAAAATGCACAGCAGACGCAAGTTTTTCTAAGACGCAAGGAAGAATCGCAGGCACATGGCTTGTCATGTCGTGGCTGGCTGCAGAAAATCAAAATTGTCCTGTGAATACATCGTCAAGTCATCTCGGCTGTAGTCCAGCCTTTAATATTTTGTTGTACAAACAGACGTTGCTATTTCATTGCAAGGTAGCTACTCGTGTCCCGGTGTTCCGGACCAATGGTCTGATTTCCCATGCTGTTCATTCGCTGTGAATAGTAGTTCTCTGGTTTGCCACTGCATTCATGATTGGCATTTTATCGAACTACGAATTAGTAAATGTATTCTTGGAAACAACCGCTAATAAAGTCTGTTCCCAAAAAAATAATGAAAATAGATATTATTTTTAACTTATTTTTTATATTTCATAATATTTTGTAATTTTGTATTAAGCCTCGTGCAGACAAGCGCGACGCGACGGCACGACGCGATACCGGTAATTGTTCTATCGTACAGTTTTCTTAGAAATTGTTTTGTTAAAGTCGCGTCGAGCCAGTCTGCAAGAGGCTTTATATATTTGCGCTCTATAATTTATAAAATAAAAATTACTTTTAGGTATAAATAAAGAAAATAAAACACTACAATAAATTAAAAAATAATATCTAATTCAGATGATGTTATCAGACTATTAAATTACTTAAATTTAAATAAATAGCTAACTCGACATATAAATTTGTGATTTAAAATTCTCAATAAATAAACCCAGTATTACTTCCAGCTGCAACACCGAACTCTAATAAAGTCTTCGCCGGTATAGTTGTTGCTATGTTAACTAATATGTTAATTAGTATGGCGTCTGAGTCGTCCGCTTCTGGTCTGCTAGTTTCACTCTCGCGTTATACCGACATAAAGTTGGAGGTCCTAAGTTTAAACTAGTTTTCCATTGCAGTCCGAGTTTTGATTGTATCTGGATTAGTTTGCAAACAACCTCCCGTTTCACTCATTTAAGGTACGGTTTCCTAGAAGGGCGTTGGCCGCCATATAACGGTAGTGACGGCTGTCATGAAAAAGATGGCAGCGGGGTTTGACTATTACGGTGTCAAAAAACGCTATCTAGGAAAACACACTTACTTTCTTAAATAACGTTCCAGTGACGTCATTCACCGGTAAATTGTAGATACGTTGTGGCGGCCACCGCTCTTCTAGAAAACCGTAGCTTTAGGGGTGGATTTCATAAAGTCCTTTCTCCTTTATCTTAAATTCGCGACCCGCTCTTGCTTCGCATGGTTTTTACGCCTCGACAAAACATCGAGATTTATTAGCTATAATACAATGTAACTTAAATATTAACACATTATACACATGAACTTTTGGGAATGAATTCTCTAAACGATGGTGAAAACGTCATTAAAATCTGTTGCGTGGTTTAGACAAACAACGCGGACATACAGACAAACACGCTACTTCAATTTATAATAAAGAAGGAGTCTATCAGACGACTATCATGTTTGTGGGCTTTTGATACTGTTATTGTGATTATTCTTAGTCTGCGAGTGATTTTCGCAAGGTAAATCTTAAATGTGACCAGCACACACCAGCACGCGTAGCATGAACACCATTTTGTCGACGGAAGAGAAGACTAAACTGACGTTCCGTGTAGACAGTACGACGTCAGCAAAGTAGAAAGAGTCAATTGCAATTTTACGAAATTCACTCTTTTACCTAATTCGACTCAGGTTTCTTTGTTTTGTCAAAGGGTTTATTTTACTGTTTGATTCTCAATTTTTACTGATATTAGTCACGTATATATAGACAACTACAACAATTTTTCTCAGAGTCGAAGAACCGTATTTTAGAACAAAAAAATATTTCAGTAATATTGGCCTTAACCGTTTCCTTGATAATATTCCCTATTAACGAAATGATGTAAAATATGAGAAGATAGCTTTGTTCTTCTATTAATTATCACAGTTTTGTGTTTAAATCCTGTAAAATCATGATTTTGTAGATAACCTTTTATACTTTGTGGCCGTGGAGACAACACTGTGAAAACTTTCTCCTGAAATAGTCTACTTAAAAAAGGACTTAGACAAAGATTGTTAGAAACGAAAGACAAAATGACAGATTGTAGAAGGATTTCTACGGTGCGATGTCAAAAATGGACAAAATGTCACTTTGTATAGAAAGAGCTGTGTCTATTCTTCGTAGACATAGAAAGCGTCATGCTACGCGTGCAGGGAAGCATGCACAAAAGAGGAGGCCTACAATACTCAGCAGTAGCTGGAAAAAGACTGTCAATGATGAAAATGATGAGAAAAATCTGTTAAAAAAATTTGAATGAAAGAGGGTGAAAACTAGAAAAGAGTCGAATATTTCATTAAAAACTATTCTTTTTTCAGAGCACTTTGTAAAATGCTCCATATTTATGTGAACAGTCTCGAGCTAGCATTTGCTAATGGTGATCATTCCCGAACACGAGTTCAATTTATCGTAATTACGCTAGGTCGCGTCAAATTGATCATCTGATTGGCTCATGATTGAAACACTGGCTATCCTAAATGTGCACTTAGTTGTGACAATGATTTGATAAATTGATTTTCAGTCATGTTATCTCATGTATTGTTATCTTAACATAGACATGGCGGGAGAATAAAGGCTCATGCAGACCAGCGCGACGCCATGGCGCGACGCGACTAGAACAATACAATTTCTAAGAAAACTTCACGGTATAACAATAGCGAGTGTCGCGTCGCGCTTGTCTGCACGAAGCTTTACTGGGTGCCACTCAGACTAGGTTGTGCGACTATTTTCGCAGTGTCGCAGGTGGAGGAGACTGCCCGAAGGTTGAGCTAAATGGCGTGTATGTTGAAAAGCTTACCTACGTTCAGCAGTGAATTGATTATGATGATGATTGTGGAAGGATAAAGGTACCATTGCGTACCTGACCGCAGGCAGCTGCCTGTATTCCAGTCGGTAAATAGAAGATAGAAAAACGTGTTATCGCTTGAGCGTTGGCGGCACTACTGCGGTCGGGCTGTACGTGCTGCCTGTCACTCGCCCGTAGCTGCCAACGACGCGTGTCGCTAGCTACGGAAAGTATTTCATAGAACTTCATAGACACCAGTCGTGTCGCGGCGACACGTCGCCTGCAGTTGTCGCTTGCGGTCGGTTACGGAATGGTACCTTAAATCTGTGTTTATCAGAGAAAAGGCATAAACATAATTAGGTAGCTATAAAACAGAGATAGATTAATTTCTATTATCACACTACATAAGCACAATAAAGATGAGACACCTCTTCCGTTATCTCTAGAGTAAACCAAGCGACGGTAAACCTTGCATTATACATTCTGTGAAGTTAGCGTAAATTATTCCGTACGTGTGCAATCGTCAATTTGCAGTGTCAGTAGTAAACCCGTTCGCTACCGTGGCGCCACCGCCGGTCATACGCCGCGGTCGAAGGGTTAAGCTAAGTATAAAATGCGACACTGACTTTTCGAGACTTCGACATTTGGGGTGTTGAGTAGGAATAGTGTGATACTCCGAATATTTCGACAGACATTCGCTGATGATGGCGCGTGTGTTGGATCATTTAGCTGCCTTCAAAATAGTTGTGCTGAATGGTGCTGATCCATGCGTCATGTTCGTCGTGTCAGTGGGGACTGGTCATCTCTTAGCTGCCATGGCTTATTTCAACTTATTTTTATTTTTTTATTGTTTTTGTGCACGCTTTTCTACATTGTTCTCACATGTATTTGTATTTCAACATGAATGAAATAACCAATATTTTGTAACATTTTTTTTATTTATAAGTGTCCGTGGCGTTTCTTGCTAACTACGCTTTGGAATGGGCAACTAGCTTTATATTTCTGAGTTTCTGACTGACCGACTCCTTGCCAATTCAAATGAGCCTGTAAATGGTTTAATCGAAATAAATGCTTTTAGTTGGAGTTTGTCACTGCAGTGTCTTCTTTCCGCTAAACACATACTTTGGCTATACTAAACGACAATTTTTTTTATAATTTTGAATATGTTACTTTGCTATATGTGAATCACGTGTAAACCTGTAAGTGTTATATATAACATCTTTTTTAAATTTATTAATGTACAATGTCTAAGCTGTTGTACTTATTTTATAAATCAATAAAATGACATTACATTTCGTCGTTTTAGAGTGAAAACCTCTTCTAAGCGAAAAACTGGCAGGCAACTGGGAAGTTATATTATATGCTGATCGCGCGATAAATTCTGCTTACGCGATGCAGGATTTTGCGTGACGTCAGTATGATGCGTAGGTCGCATGTGGCGATATAGATGCCGCCACAAAACTGCGTGTGTTGCGAGGTTCTTTTTTCCAAAAAAATTATAAAATAAAATGTCAAAGTTGCATTCCCGAGCTTTTCACTCTAAGGCGACGATTTGCTGTCTACAATGCAATAAACACAGCACTGAAAGTGTATGTGAAGCTCGATGTAACAGCGACACAAGCGACACAGAGTTTCGACACCTTTATTATAATGACAGGACCACTTTACTGCCAAAGCTACAGAATATTTCCGAACCCTTTGATGCATTTAGATTATCGAACTGTATTGCTCTTGTTTTCTGTACGTCATAGTACAATGATACCGTTTTGAAGTCTGAGTCGACTTGACAAGACCATTTGCACAATATAAAATATGGATCCATAATTTATACTGTGCCCTTCGGTACACCCAAAGTGACAGTTTGGTTCGGAATAGAGTCCTAATAAAACAATCGTACTATTTGCGTGGTACTTGTTGATGGGCCTACACTGTCCTCTCATACCTTTTAACACTGTAATTTGGAAACATTGTAAAACCATTTACTTTTAAAAGAGTAACCGTGGAGTTTCTTGCCGGCTCTTCTCCATAGGAAACGACCAATTGGAACCGTGCACCTAGCTTCTGACGTTTCATAAGTGCCCTTGTAGGTTTATGTGAAATAAAATATTTTGAATTTTGAATCGATTACTGTCTTTGTGCTGGTGAAGCTGTTCCAATCAAACACTCACACGCTCTAATTTGAATATATATATTTCACAAAGACATAGCTTTGTGAAATATATATATTCAAATTAGAGCGAGTTGGGCAGTGGCGGATTTGCAATCTTGGCCGCCCTAGGTAGGCCCCAGGCCATGAAGTAAGTATCAGCCGCCCCTTTCTCAGCATCCATCATATGGACTACATAATGAATTTACTTTATTGCCAACTTTTATCGAAATCGGTTTAGAAATTTAGTATTTCTTGTTATTATTAGTGAATTTTTTGTCACGGTTGGCCGCCCTAGACCCGGGCCTTTTGGGCCTTATGGCAAATACGCCTAGAATATTTATGTAAACTTAGTAGCGTACTCAATATTCTCTGAAATAAATATAACGGTGCAGGATAGCTTTTACCAGAAGTGATCATCGTATTAGTGGTTCAGCTGCTTCAAAATCATCAGGATAGTGCCGGAATATAGTAGTTCGTCGTGGCCGTGGTACGACAGCGGCTTCCCTGACATCATCTTCTGTCATCAGAAGACAACCGCCACGCATCCATCGATGTGACGCTCTGCTAGAGTGACTGTCAGCAGCCAGTGTCACACTTATCCGACCTTTTTGGTATTCCAGTAACTTCGTAACAAAACGGGACGGCGCCACTTGCTGCGCCGTCATATATATTTTCGTTTAATTAGTTCTTATAGTTCTTCCCTTCTTTCTTATCAATTAAGTTCTTCCTACTATATTAAATTCTGTACATATCCGCAACTGTAGTTATATGAGCAAAGTCATAGTACCGTTATTCCGTCTCACTGTTGGCGTTGGTTCCACTTAACCCCTGTCGTAATTAAATTCTCTATCCCGCAAATATCGTGAGGACGTGTACCAGATAACAAACAGAACACTAACTATTACTACTGATGTATCTGTAGATTAATTTGACTGCACACACACACACACAAATGAATCTATGAAATATGGAGAAACGGGTCTGGGCGTTAATATCGCACATGGAGTCTTAAACAGACTGTCACACGACCCGACTGACATTGTCCTACCAATATTTCAATAATTCGTACAAAAAAGACGTTCAGTTTTTCCTGAATTTGAAGATTTTTCGTGAAACTTTTTTATTTTTTATTTTCGTACGGACCTGACTCGGATTATAACGACCCTTGTAAAAGAATAAATAGCCAAATCGGCCCAGCAGTTCTCAAGTTATGCGCTTACCAACGAACATAATTTCATCTTAATAAAATCCGAAATAAAAATCCGAAGTAAAAGCCCGAAATGCGGTAAATCCTAAGTTTTACCAAGGCTCACCGGTAAAAGTACGAATTATTCTATAATAATCTTTAATTTTCAGACGTTTACTCGGTATTCAGTCGGTAAATTGTTTATTAATTGGTAATTGTTTATTTTTGTGTTTTGTTCTTTCTTTGCGTCATGTGTACCGCAAATAAACGTATTTTCTTTCTTTTCTTTTCTTTAAATCCTAGGTTTTACCGCAGACACCGGTGAATGTCCGAAATCAAAGATTGAAATATAATAATAGTCGTGTCACCTCGTGTCTCGCTCGACACCCGCTCGGCTAGCGGGTAGTGTAATGATCCCCCAAGCCCCCGCTACCGCGCCTCCGCCGCCAGCCCATGCGCTCGCCGGTCGGTCGGCAATGGTCGACAACTAACATTTACCGGTATGTATCTGTGGTAAAACCTAAGATTTACCGACCGTATAAGTTAGAAATTGTTGATCATTATAGAACAATTCGGACTTTTATCTGTGAGACTTGCTAAATCTTAGGATTTACCGGTAAATCCCAAGATTTACTGCAGTTCAGGGTTTTACAGTAACATAGATACAAAATAAGAAAGCACGTTAAGCCTTTGGTTCCGGCTGTCATTCGTTGATCTTTGACTGACGTTAAAGGTCGTCAGAAGCCCGAAAGTCTGACAACCAGTCGTACCAAGGGATCGTATTACCCAGTTAGGGTTGTGGAGCTCAGATAGGCACTCGCTCCATATAACATACAGCCATGCTATTCTGTAAACATCTCACCGTGAAAACTTGGGTGAAGTGAGCTGTCAATAGTGTCAATCCCTGTGGAATGACAGCTCACACCACGCTCACTTGCCTAAGTTGTCACGGTGAGATGGTTACAGAATAGCACTGCTGGTATTCAGCTGCATCCGGTTAGACTGGAAACTGACCCCAATATTATGTAGTTGGGAAAAGGCTAAGCAGAGAGATACAAAATAAGCTACAATACTATATGTGAACAGGAAAACGGTAATAAGCTAAATGAAAGAGAAATAAAAATTACACACTTGTACAAATATGTTTATTTTTTTAATGTTTACAATAACAACAAGAGTTTTCTTTCTAATAGATATATTACCGTAAATATGCCAAAAATAAAATGTGCAAATATTATGTACGGTCAGCCGCCCGTCAGAACAGAAATAACAATTGAACTAGGAAATAAAGGAGTCTTAAATTAACATTAAGACTAATAGCCAACCGCATGTCTGTGGTGAACCACAGACATGCGGTTGACTATAGCTTAGCAGTAAAAGAAAAAAAGAAAAGAAAATCAATATATTTATTTAGCACAGACTAAAA
The DNA here is from genome assembly GCA_914767755.1 of Agrochola circellaris. Lineage (NCBI taxonomy): Eukaryota > Metazoa > Arthropoda > Insecta > Lepidoptera > Noctuidae > Agrochola > Agrochola circellaris. The sequence continues at coordinate 17,401,216 of OU611840.1, read as the reverse complement.
GGCACACAATATAGTAATGTATACAGTAGATAAAACTCAAAATAAAAACTGTAAAGTGCGATGGAACAAATTAACAGGAAAGTGACGGCTGCACCAAAAAGGCCTAGTTCAGCAAAAATGCCTGACGGTTGCTGGCTGGTTTTCAACTAGACCTGACTGTGAGCTATACATACCCGAATGTAGGATCCGAGTCTCTGCGACATATACCTATGTCGAGAAGTCATTAGATAGTTAGAGCATAGCTAGGTTTACTATGCAAGCAATTTGGTTGGCGGTCATCCACAGGGAGGGCAACATGCTGGTTGTACCGTAGCTGCGAGAATGAAATGAATTGGCAATTTGGCAAAAAAATTATAGCGTCCAGCGTTTCAAAATTTGCAACAGATGTAAACAACAATGGCCGCTCGAAATTGTCTATGTCTATTAGATATGCGGTCGTATGACTTTAAAGTTTTGGTGCTATCGAAGTTACGATTTTTTTAAGTGTTCCATTAGTATTGTTTATATTTAGGAACTTTCAAATAAAAAACAAATTTTATTGTAATTTCATTGAAATATGCTCATCATTTAAACCGTGAAAACGAACAAAGATATAATAAATATACAATCATATTTTGCATTTTTTGCAAGAACTTATTATTATTGGCAGTGAGCCCCAAACTGATCTTCTCCGTCGGCAGAACGGAGCGAGCTCGCGCAAGCCTAAATAGACAAAATTACAGATAAACAATGGCAATCAGTAATTTACTCTATTCTTCCGTCGACAAAGACCCCCCGAGGAAAACCCGTTTAAACGGTTGTCAAGCTACGCGTGCAGGTGCTGACAAACAACTAATTACTTTGAACCAGGACGGTGACCGGAGTTGGAATAGGAGAATCAGTGCACTTTTTGGAACAAAGACTACTAATCTGTAAAGTCAGTTCTCCCGTCAAGGCAACTTTGTAATAATAGAAATGTCCAATTTGAAATTGGTGTTGGTACCTACGTTACTTAAAATAATGCCTTTAAAAATTAAAGGAGAAAGAAAGTCGACTATCCAGTCCTCAACTATCCGCATCAGTCGGTCGATTCTGTAAAAATATCAACGTGAAACTTAGGTGAAGTGAGCGTGAAGTGAGCTGTCACTGTCACAAATCGACCGGCAGGATGCTCTAGGGATTAACACTATTACTAACAGTTTCACGGTGATATTTTTACAGAATCGACCGGGGACTCGCTTATGTTGCAAAAAATATATAAGTAACAAAAATGTAGTATACACAACAAAAAACATGCAAATTCGACATAGCTAAATAACAGCTTTTTATATTTTTTACCGACTTCAAAAAAGGAGGAGGTTCTATGTTCATCTGTAAGTATTTTTATTAATGTATATTCATCGATTTCTCCCTAATACTGGGCTGATTTACGTGATTCTTTTTTCAATTAGTAGATGAAGCTTGCGCGGGGGTCCCATATTATTTTATTAACTTTGCATAGGTAATTTTTGAGTTAGCTTCAATAATACTTATTTTTTCCACATATTCTATGGAGATGATGTTATAATAACTTCGTGTCAGTGATGATATAATGTCGATGACATTATTTATTGAACACTAACACTTGAACTAGGAAATAAAGGAGTCTTAATGTTACCGCTATAGCTTGGGTGTTAAAGAAGAAAAGAAAATCAATACATTTATTTAGCGACAGCATAAAGGCTCGTGCAGACCAGCGCGACGCGACGGCGCGACGCGACTTGAACAAAACAATTTCTAAGAAAACTTCACGGTATAACAATAGCCGGTGTCGTGCCGCTTGTCTGCACGAAGCATAATTTGTATTAGGGATGTATTTCGTTTACATTATGAATTCCATAAATTCATTTCGTAGATCCGTATAATGGATTGTTAGCCGGTACGCACTGTACAATCGAATTATCTAAGTACATACAGATGAGCTGGAAACCTATCAGTGCGGGTCATTGAGGTTCCCTCGGGTCACCACACGGTAATTACGCCATGAAGTACACAAGGAGAGGCAGTCAACAGGACAGTTCGAAGACGTTTCCACGATTTTCACATTTAACTTATTAGCAATCAATAAAGGCTCGTGAAGATTGGCGCGGCTCCCGTACTTGTTCTACCGTGTAGTTTTCTTAGAAATTGTGTTTTTAGAGTCGCGTCGCGCCTGTTTGTTGGAGCCTTAATACGTTCTTAAGACAAAAATATTGATCTTTAAAGTTTTATACCCTCAATAAGTGAAAGAAAAATCAACAAACAAACATCATATCTAGCCAAAATCAAACTTCTTGACACAACTAAAATCGAATTTGACAATCGCGAATCCACGTGGTTTGCGATAGGACGCACCATTTTCGAGATATAAGCAAAAGAAAAAATAAATACAGTACTGTTTTTGCACGTGAAGTCGAGATCTTGTTGTGAATTTTAGTTCATGACAACTTATTTTATCCCACACCTTTTTAATCGCGATTAAACATTGTCAGGTTTAGTCTGGTTTGGTTTTTTACAATCAAAATTTTAGGTGAAAACTTCAAATTCAGAATAGCAAAATTGCCATTTTCACTAAATTTAAAAGTCAGTACCATCTTAGTGCTGTCAAACTAAAATATAGTTAAGTTGTGTCACGTTAGTCTATTTCAGAATGGGAAATCGTCGTTTGACAGGAATAAACTAATTTTTTTTAGTCTAGTTTAGAGGCATTTGTGACAAGAGAATCGGCACCATTGCGTCCTGCCCATTGCCACTTAAGTTTGGCAATTCTTCAGCCTACGTCGGTTACGTTGGTTCTCCTGCGGATCCCTTCACTTCTGTTTAATTACCTCACTATTACTTTAATAGCTGTCACACAAAGCACAATAAAATAAAATAAGTGCCTAATTGACTTCCACACGAGGGCCCAGCCGCGAGCAAAATCTAGTTAAGAATATATATGATGCATACATGCTATCTTCCATATCGCTGATGTCTTAATACAATTTCAGCCAAGTATATGTAGGTACAGTACGGAAACAACATCAACTTGTTGTTGACGTTGTTAGTGCTTGGCTCCTTGCGAGCGCAAAGTGTCTCTGCTATATAATACCTAATGTTATGACGAAGTTTAATAAAGACTCGCATCTCAAAGGTACTCCCAGGCATGCATAGAAAAGCGTTGCTGAAGAAAATTCTTGGTAAACAAGTCTCGCATCGGTTATTAACTTATGATAGTAAGTAGTACCAGAGACCCGCCCTTGCTTCGCACAGTGTTTACGCTTTGTCAAAACATCGAGATTGCTTCATTATATGTAAGTTTAATATAGGTAATATGTATGTTTTGATTTTAATTTTGATTTTGATTTTAATTATAATTTGAAGTTAGATTTTTTGTTATTTTTGATTTGTATGTGTTATTTTTTAATTTTTTCGTTTTTTTTTTTATGGGTCAAGTGCTCTGCAATAAAGATTTTTATTATTATTATTATACACATAAACATTCTGAAATTCTCTAAATAAGAACATTCTACTTGGCGTAGTTTAGAGAAACAACGTAATCACACAGACACGAAAAGCGAATCGAAATATAGATTTTTAATTCACTGTTAAGGCTCGTGCAGACCAGCGCGACGCGACGGCGTGACGCGACTCGAACAAAACAATTTCTAAGAAAACTTCACGGTATAACAATAGCCGGTGTCGCGTCGCGCTGTCGCGTCGCACTTGTCTGCACGAAGCTTTAACCTTTCAGGAGGGGCAAGTAAGTACTCAGGATTATAAACAACTTTTACTATAGGACGAACTACGAAATAGCAAAAAAAATTATCTGTTTCATACATTTTCATCGGGTAAATATTAGATATTGTATGAAACTGCTGATATTTTTTTCGATGTTTCAGAGTTGGTCTCATAGAGAAAGTTGCTCATAATTATTAATACTTTTACGCCTTGAAAGGTTAAAAATGAATTAAAAATCATCGTGTGTAAGTAGATAAAGTAAGTGTAGCTACAATTTGCGTTTTTCTGATTTAATTCAAACAGACCAATAGAAAAGTAGAAATTAGACCGAAGACTGAACAAGCTCTTGAAAACTAGTGTTAATACTGTAATATCGAATATCAGCCTGATGTGATATATCACATTTAGCTAATTATTAAAGCTATTAAAAGTTTTTTTTACATATTGCATACCGTTGGAAAGGGGACAGACTAGAGAACTTTTTAAAAGAATTCAAAGATCCAGATCACTTTGAGTTTCTTTTTTACAGCAATTTGAAATTGAGTTTTATGTTTACTTTATGTTTTTCAAAAACTTTACGGGTCAATAAAAAGGGAACTAGACGTTACTAGCACGCAATTTTGAATTTCATAGAACCACACGACTGTAAAAAACTAATAACGTTTTCTTAAAATTTAAGCTTAAATGCCGAGTTCTAGTATTTATCTAAATAAAAATTTAAAATTTGTAATATAAAAAACCGGTTTAACTAGGAATGAGTTATTGGGCCTGAAGAGATAGCAAATGTCTTCTCCTATCGTCCAATTCAATTTGGGAAACGATGCACGAAACACCCTGTACATGAAATATATAAGAAAGAAGGAAAAATAAGTTTATTTGACACAGAAACACGAGCATACAAAAAGATAAATAACTCGAGTAGAACAAAAAAACACAATAGTAGATTTAAATATAATCACGAGCACAAAACAGAAATAGTCGGCAGTTACTGGCACGTCTTGACTGTAACAAGAAGGCTCCACTCAGCATGATGCTGTGCTATGGAGACCCACAGCACAGCGCTGATTTTCAGTGGTCACCTGAAAAAGACGTACGGAAACCAAGTCAGAGTTTAATGAACTACTCGTATATATAAATATATGTCATACCTACCTCACAAATGAATCATAATTATACACATTTACATTACGTCCATATTGTCATTATATCATAGATAGGTCATCATAGTTATATGATAACGTAATAGCCCCATGAAACAGCACTAATAAAAAAATCTAATTGTAATTATTTCCGGCCCGCGACGTTGAAATAAATGATAAGATTAATTTTGATTACGTATAGTACGTCTGCGTCTATAAAATTACTTTCTAATAAGTTAGTTAGGTACCTATAATCAAAATATTGGCGTAGCATAGGCAAGACGAATTGTACAGCTACGTATGCAGTATTAAGTTGTTAGTCAAGGTTCACGGTGTTTTGATAAGACTCCATAAATTACCTCTACTCAATTAAAATGTACTATAATTTCAGTTTTCATGATGTTTTTTTTCTATCTATATTCTACACTAACAGTAGAAATGGCTTTCATTTTGACAGTTCAGCAACATTCATTGCGTTATTAACGTTGTTGAGCAGAAAAAAAATCGAACATATGAAGCAATGGATTATTCCTTCAAGATCATTCAGATTATGATTGAAAGCGTGTTACGCAATTAAAGGGCTGTTTGCAAGAAGTTAAAGAAAAGATAAAAGTACTGTCTACCACTGACCGCGCGTAGATATCAATATTTTTTATCAACAACTTCTCATCGACGCGGTTCGTAAAAATAAAAGTTGAGAGACAGACATTAGATTTCTGCTATATTTATCAAATCAAGGCTTATGTAAGGGGGGGAAAGGAGAAGACCTCATAAATATGGAAACGTGGATGTCGGGAAAAGAGATAAAATTTAAATCGTCAAAGGATATTTTCACATAAATATGAATTGGCTCTTTATTGGGCTTATTAACTCGTTCAAAATCATTCGTTATAGGATTTTGGTACTTATTAGCTTTGTTTTGATTATACATCAAAGTGACTTTTTTTAATCAGACATACATGCTTTGAGTCACTACCTAGCCTTTTAACATACGTTGTAAATGTCTTGTTAGGCGCGGGTAACGGACTAACGGAGAAGAATTTATTGTTTTGGAATAACATTTGATTATTGTCGCATCGGAAGATTTCTTATCTTACCGACCGATGTTAAGTATGTACCAAATCTTATGATTTTGTAAGATGAAGAGGAGACCTGTCTTCACGACACAAGGAATCCACAGAATCCTAGTGTGGAAGCTACTGCTATTTGATTTTGTAATGCTCTCTTGTAGAATATAGTTTATATAATACTGGCTGTTGCCCGCGACTTCGTCTGCGATACAGGATAAAAAGCCTTCTTCTGCCGGTCTGTCCTTCTCCAGGTCATGGTCTACACATGTGCCAAACTTAATTTAAAAAATTAGTTAGGATTTTATTACTAACTGCAGCCAGCGGTTTCGCAATGCTAATTATTTTATAGAATAAAAGTAGCCTGAATTACTCTTTATAGTATCAGCTATCTGCCAGCGAAATCCTATCAAAATCGGTCCAGCCGTTTCGGAGATTAGCCGGAACAAACAAACAGACAGGCAGACAGACAAAAATTGTTTAGGCTGAGGTATGATGTGATAAGGCAAAGGCGCGGGTTAAAAGAATATGTAATGACAAAAATTTGAGGTGCTTAAATGGTTTGGTCATGTTAAAAGGACGAATGAAAGGCGACTAACAAAAGGTATTTACAAGAGAGATGTGAGAAACGCCGGGGGACGCCCTAAGAGGACAAATAGTGACCTTAGTAGTGTCGTTCTTTAGAAAGGTGCGGTGAGTAGAACTTGCAACCAGCGTGTGTGTAGGTATGAAAGAAAGAAAGAAAGAAAAATATTTTATTTGGGACACGCACAGGAAATACAAACAGTAAGTAATAATAAAAATATATTACGAAAAAAAAAGGAGAATTTAAAAACAGAATAATAACGACCTGTGCGAGGCCAAAAAGGCTCCTATCTCAGCATAATGCGGCGATATTTAAAAAATAAATAAATACCGCAGCGCTGGTATGACTGCTAGGATTGTAGCAGGTGGCGTTCTTTGGTTTCTGCCTACACCCATGGGGAGCAAACGTGAGTTTACGTGTCTATGTTATGTTAAAAGAAAAATCACAGATCAGAAGGGTGTGCCTAGAAAATCGCTCACTTCATCCTTTTTATGAATTGATCGATTACGCGCGAGTAGTCGACGCGTTGTCGCGGCTCTCTGGCGTCAGGTGGTTACGTCATGGTTTGCGAGGAAGTTTGGCATTGTTGCCCACTAAGACAAACATACGAGCAGATCCGTTGCTATGGATTAGAGGAGATTTGACCTCGTTGGGAACATTTTGTGTGGAAGTGTTTAAATACAATGCAGCCCATGGGCATATGACTGCCCGTATCATGCATGTTTTTTTTTCTAAAATTAACTTTAAAGGGGTGGGGGGGCTGTTTTTTTTTTTTTTTGTAGCGTTTGCCATATCTGCGATGTTATTGGGTCGATTTGGATTCTGTCCTGCTTTGTATTTCTAAAATACGGGCGGTCACATGACCATGGGCGACATTGTATAATAATTTCGTCTAATATACATATATAAAAGTTCAATATTAGCATGGTCAAAATGTATGGAACAGCAGTTTTTTTTTTAAACCAACATAAAGTTACGTTTAGAATCATGTGCGTGTCATATCTTCTGTCTGTGCTTACATCCTGTATATTCTTTATCATATTTTTGAAAGAACACACACTACTATGTTTTATAAACTATTATTTTAACGTCAGAGATATTTTACAGTTGTCAGTGTACAACCAATTTCTTGGGACTTTTTACAAAACAAATAATTTTTTCATGAAAAAAATCAAATAACTTTTATATAAAGAATAAATATTGCGGATAGCTTTTGTATGGAAAAAATGTCAAACTGTCATATTTATTCTTCAGATAAAAGTTATCTGATTATTGAAAAATCAGCCCTTAGTAGAATTTATAACTCTACAATTGCCAAAATATAATAAAGTATGTGTAAAAAAAATTCGCTTTTCATCTCTGTATGTGCGACCGCTTAGTTCTTCTAAACTACACAATGGTTTTGATGCGGTTTTCACCATCATTTAGAGAATTTATTTCGGAGCGTTCTTGTGTTTAATACATTATTTTATATTTAACATTGTGCTCGTAGAAATCTCGATGTTTTGACTTGCCGCCACGGTCGCCACATTGGCAGAACTCATCCAGGCGAAGTTTTGGCGAGAGATCGAAATTCGAATGTTGCTGACTTTGCATAGAGAAACCAACCACACTGCCAGTCACTTCCCGAACTTTCAATTAGAGAAAAGGTTTTTTATCCACATTGCTTTTTTCAGTAAAATGCTGACGGCGCCGTCTCCTCCGGACTTGGACGTCGACGGATGCAGAATGGACTTATCATTGTATATTTATAATAACGGTAGGTAGGTTATAGTCAAGGATAAAAATATGTCATCGTCATTCTCTTACCCTTATCGCAATTTTATTTGGGATCAGCGCTACTTGTCTTCTTTAAGCTTTGTTCAGACTAGCCCGACGCGACACCGGTTATTGTTATACCGTGAAATTTTCTTAGAAATTGTATTGTTTGAGTCGCGTCGCGCCGTCGCGTCGCGCTGGTCCAAACGAGCCTTTATCCTTTTTCCTTACAGTCAAGGATAAAAAATACGTCAGTAAGCACAGTGAAATTCAACAACGATTTTTAGTTTTCATTGAAATAAACGAACTGTAATGATCTTCGCACATAATGTAAGCTTTTTAAATTGAATAACATTAAATCATTTGAACCGATACTCTACGGGACATTTACATTTGGATATTGTTAAATAAGTGCATATTTATTCCCTTGACTGCACGGTAAACCGCATGTCAGTGGTAACGCTTGAACTACGAAACGGCATAAAATGGCGCTGTCAGTGTCAAATAGTGCTATACAATACGGCCGATAAATCATGGCCAGTCTGAACATAGGCTCTCCGAACTTTCGTGCACGTTCTCTCACTCACACGGCTTATATCACCATTAGGTTTATAAAAATGTTATTGCACAGCCTTCTGCGCAAAGATCGGACGGGCCATGATTCATCGGCCGTATTGTACCATCGAATTTTTGTTGAGTCAGCGCGTTTCGTCGCGTAACGTAGGTAGTAATTACAATATTGTTATGTAATAATATGGAATCGAATATCTCATTAAATTGCTATTAATTAATGCGTTGAACCGATAATGGCGTCACCACGCTATAAAGCGCTCTCACGGGGCGAGGAGTGTTTTGAAACATGGTCATTTTAATCGTTTAATATTTTCTGGTCGTTAAATGTCATCCCTGACTATTTAAGTAGTGTAAGAGCCTGTTCACGCGATGTGTTGCGGCGCCGCACCGCAAATATTTCGCCGCATTGGCGGTCACACGGTGAGTCAGCGGTGCCGCTCCGGCGTTGCAACGCGTACACCCCTCCCAGCCTCGCTTCGTCTCGCGGGTTGCAAGGGATACGTGCGATGCGACGCCGGAACACACCGTGTGGCATACAACGGATATTTGTATGCAGTACGCTGCGGCGACACCGTTCCGGCGCCGCGCCGCCACCGCAATCCGCAACGCGTCGTATGCATCGGCCCTTAACCTATATAAATTTATATGTGGTCGACGCGGTATTTCTTCTCATATATCGTCATTTGTCTGTCTTATTATGATGTACTAAATACATTTACCATTTACCTACTGTTTACTTTTCAGTTGCGCTGAAATGATTTCGTTATGCCCACCAAACATTTTCTCACACCAAATGTCAGCCAGCCACAAGATTATCGACTAAACAGAAAATTCGATCTGAACACAACTAGGAACAAATATTTGCTTTTTCGTCGTGATGGATGTCCTCTATCTGTAAGGTATTGTATGATTAGTACAGCTGGAATATGTCTGAGAAAGTTGGCAGTCAGAGATGTCACTAAAAGCTGCGGGCACAAAGTGCAATCATAAATCATCGATCGTCGAGATCTCCATTACTGAAATGTCAGTCAAGTACTGCAGCTATTTAGGGCGACAGTCGACACTATCGTTGTGACAGCTTGCCACTACTACTTCCTAATCCATTAGTACCAATTCCCGCTATCGATAAATAATTATAGCTCCAACAGTTGTTAGTTAGAATATTTCAATAATAGTTCAAGCAGAACATTGACACATTTAGCATTTGAAGACCAAGTAGGTACGTAAAACCAACGCATGTTTCTCCACTCATCAGAAAAACAGATTGATCAGAGTCATTCAGGCATTCATGAGATGTAGATATTCAAAATAGATGGTAACATATTCAAAATTGAATAAAAGAAATAGGATTGGTGTCGGCCGTTGACGTTCGACATATAGATATGAGTACATTCGCACTAATACTGTCAATCTGTTATTCTGATTCAATTATTCGCTTTCCCTTTTCATGCTGAACTTATTATTTGCAGCGTATCTAAGGTATTTTTGAATACGTTTCATCGAATGTTTAATATGTCATTTTGTTTGTGCTTCATTTATTTAAATACCTTTTTTTGTACTGTGTAAATTACGCGAGACCTATTGTAAAAGAAACATGTAGGTTATTTCTTTTACAATGTCTCGCGTAATTGAAAGGTTGTAAAACTTAAAAGAATTAAAATCATCACATACATTCAAAATCATTAATGCACGGTACATACACAATAGTGAAATAATATAATATGAAAAGGGCGGCCCGCGCCACTCGCCACTTATGTTATATTCCCGCGCCTTACGTATTTCATACTGACGATTTATGAGTTATGCATAATGTTGATTTGGGTAAAGATGTTTTTTTTAGGAAATTGGGTGCTGGATAAAACGTTTCACCTCGATGTGGTCATAAATCTTATTTGGGCCAGACTTTACGAGGATTTTCGCATATGCACCGAACTGAGGGACAATTCCCGTAATTTTTAAGAACGTTCACATTCGCATCTCATTCGCAGTCTGTCAAAAATACAATCAATTTACCAACATTTTTGACAAATTTGACAGATTGCGACTTGAATGTGAAGGTTTTATAAGTACGAGAATTATTGGCCTTCTGGTCTACAGACAGGATTATAGAACTGTCCAAGTTAAGGTTGCTAATTCAGAGTATTGTGGCAGACAGCGCTGTTCAACTGTTTCTAGTTCACTCGAGACTAATTAGACATATCAATTGGACACTCCGATATGCAGAAAGTGTCAAAACTTTATACCTAGTAGTTGGCGGAACTTGGAATTGTTAACAAATTGAGCCCCTACTGTGAAGTGGTAAAGTGTAATGGAGGCTGACTCTCGATTCGATTTATGCGATGCCCATTTCTCTGGCGAAGTCAAGTGGCGAGTGCTGGCTGCTTAATACTTTGAGCTCTATAACCGAGTTACAGTTAGTCTCAAAAAGATTTGAGGAAGATTTGTGTTTGATAATACTGTATCAACGTTAAGCAACACTTAATACCCAGTGTGTAATGTTTTGTGGCTACACTTTGATACAATAATATGAAACAAGAATTGTAGACAACTACATAAATTATTGTTGTTTGAGGCTGACTGTACCATGCCGTTGTACTATTTAATAACAAACTGTTTGGCCTTCAGTGTTGCTATATAAATTATAACGGTTTATGTAAAGTGGAGTCTCAAAAATCAACTCTAAATTGTATTGTCACGAATACCTATGGATGACTCTTTTAGTTCCGCTTAAGCTAATCTGAGTTTTATGAAGTCATTCGTAGATCTTTGACAGGCGTTACGGGTAGTCAGGCTCAAGCCTGATAACCATTCTTGCCAAGAAGTATCGCCAACCCAGTAACTGGGTTGTGGAGGTCAGATAGGCAGTCGCTTCATGTAAAATATTGGTATTCAGCTGCATCCGGTTAGACTGGAAACCGACCCCAACATAGTTGGGAAAAAGCTAGGCAGATTGAGACATAAATCTGTCTATTTATCGACGTTTAACAGCAAACCAGGTTTTGCTTGGTGTTTATGACTTAGCCTAGATCCTGAATAACACACACTTAAAATAGCGCATTTGTAAACATTAGTAAGTAAGTATTTATAATAAATCTATTTATCTTTTAAATGACATTAATTAATTCAAATCATTTTGTACAGTTTGCTGACCGAGCACCAGCAAAATAATTTCAATCATGTAACCAAAACTATGCACATCCTCCGCCAGGTTACAGAACCCAAATATTTATGTCAAAAATGCTTGCTCTACCTATAATGTTTCATCTGTGCACATTTTGCAGAAACAAGTTTTAAAGCCACAACCATATTTTGTTGTGCTGTTTGTTACGTTATTTGACCGGTGCGCATATTCGCAGTACCTAATTAATTAATGTTTTGTTATTTTTACAAACAGTTTTCTAGTTTGTCTACCGCCGTTTTCATTGTTTTCCTTTTATTTATTTTTCGTGTTGTGTTGTGGGGTGCAACATTGTTTTTTTTTTTTTGAAATTTTAACCAGATCCAAATAACGGGGTTTACAACAACTATTAAGCCTGTTAGCTAGTCCATTAACCCTAATGCAATTGGCCGTCCGCGATGGTTAACTTTAGCGCAAACGTAATGCCGGCAACCCTCCCGGAGAGTTCACTTCCAATATGTATGGTGGCATGGCGTATTAGTTCTATGAAAAATGGGTTGAATCGAAAGTGTTAGATCAAATCTGATTCCGATACCTATCATGTATGTCTCTGAAGTGTCTCTAATCACGTCTGCCATATACCGGGCTGCCTGCCGAGCCACCCTGAGACTGCTCTGCATTCAAACATGCATTCCCGAAGTCCTGCATACCGTACGAGCTACTAGTCGGCCATCTCAGCCACATTCCGGCCGCTCGTCTGAAATGTTACGCATTCTAATAGCGAAGGGTTCCAACTCGATCTTATTGGGTAGCGCCACCCAACCGTCCTAGAAAATATCGGCGATTTTTATTGAAGCTTTGGATTAAATTCTGAACATTTTTGGTAGCAAGTGGGTTTTCGGCTGCCGCCCCGCACCGACCCAAAAACTCAGGGCAACTCATTTGAAGTTGGTTTTATCCCACTTTGATACACAATTGTTAATAGCTGTAATTTTACACAAATAAAATAAATCTAAACATACATATACGTACGGACGAATTTCGATCAGCTAGAACATAAAGAATTCATGATGACAATGATTTCAAGATCCATTGAACTCGTTATCGCAAACTGGGGCAAGTTTGAATAATCATCATCATCATCATAATTTCAGCCGAAAGACATCCACTGCTGGACATAGGCCTCCCCCAAATGGGGGGGTTTGCCATAATCGCCACGCTTGGCAGGCGGGTTGGCGATCGCAGTATGGTGTTAAAATGCATAGAGAACGCTGCTGCCCATTCACTAGTATGTCCCTTAGTCGCCTTTTACGACACCCACGGGAAGAAATGTTACTATTCTTTACGACCGGCACCACACGGAAACTTGAACTTGTAGTTTGACTTGAACATTTAATAATACGATAAAATGAAAATAAACCGTCTCAATTCCTGAAATACGAAACTTACCTGAAAGAAAGCAAACATCTCTCAGACTCGACGCTGCCACAAGAATACGAAAGTACAAAGACCTACGTAGTTACGTTAATCCGCTGCAAACTGAAGAAAGGCAGCGAAAATTCAGGACAAACCAACAGATCCTGAAAAATTGATGAAGCCACTCCTCACAACTTGCAGGGGTCCTCATATTTAATTCCTAGTAGACACACTTACAGGTGCCGTAAGTGATACAAGTCTAAGCAAAGGGTAAGATGCCGCGACGGAGAAAACTATGTTAATTCGAAGCTTCAAGAAGCAAACGATTTATAATTTACATTAGTGACTTGAAGCAAACCTCATAACAGTTACATTATACAAGAAGAACAGGTTAAGTGAAACATCTACTAAGTAGATGCTCCAGAACATCTAGAATCTAGACCTAGTAGGTACTCTAATTTGAAATCGATCCAGCTGATTACTATATCTGTAGCTTTTCTGTATATACCTATGAAAGAAATTAGAGTAATGCCGAGCGCACTTTGTACGCGTTTTCATACGAATTTTAATCGTGCGAACACATACGAAAACGCACGAACGATCCCAACCTTCCAAGTAGTAAGGGAGTGCGCAGACCGAGTGCGAGTTAGTCGTACGTATAATTCCGACGTCCGAAATCAATGCGAACTTGTTGGCATTTTTCGTGCGTTTATTGCGATATCACCGGTACAATACCTATTTGACGGAGAAAAAAATTAAAACTCGTGACCAAAGTGCGCGAGGCGTTGACGTCGAAACAAACGTGTTCGCAATGGGGAGGTGGTATTTTTGGATACTAACCGCTTCTGTCGAAGAAAACAGAAAAGAGCAAGTTTCAGAATTATTAAGTGTGTTCTGTACCCGCAAAACAACATTATGCACATACCTACAGTTTTATTTTACACTGGCGAAGCTCTATCCATCAAAGAGGAGGTTTAGAAATGGCCACATTTTCAGATTGTCCGAGTGAGTTCCTTTTGAAAAATGCGAAATTATAATTTAATAATTCGATTTTATTTCCATAAACTAAACCTATGTTGCCTATACAAACACGAATAGGCTCGCACTTATCATAACCTCGCTGTTATTCTTTCAAGATAAAGTAGTGTTAGTAACAGTGATAAGGAACGTAAAACGGTATCAGTTTTTACGATTACTGTTAGCAATTTCATCATACAACTATTGTTAGGAGAACAATCTTACGTATTGTATTATACTCGTACAGTAATGTCTGGCCACAGTGCATGCTGCAGTTAAATCGTAAATGTAATAGTACTTTTAAAACGGTTATTTCCCCTGAGAATAACGCAGGAGTGGACATAATAAGGATTACATAAGTTTCCACACGCGACTCGATTCCGACACTGTAGTAACAATGCCAGGGACAGAACCAATTTTCTTTGGGACGGCAAACACTGTGTCGCTTTGCGTCAGTAGGTGGAAAGCACCAGCATGGTGTTACTGGAAAATTCCTTTTGCAAATTCTATTTCCCTCCCATCCGCAACACGAGCGACGTTTTCATTAAATACTATGAAATTCCATTATGAATCATGTATGAATGTTTGAATTCAATTTATCTACTTGTGTTTGAAAACTACAGGTAGGTAGGTACCTACTATTGGATTGGAAATGTACTTTGTTATCATAATATTCACAGTTTATTCAGATACTTAGCATCTCCCTACTTTATATGATTGTTTTCTGAACAGTATCTACATATATCAAGCAAGGAATTTCAAGTAGGTACCTAGTTATAGTTATTCATAATTAGTTAACATAGTTATAATACTCGTTTTATGTTTTTTACGATGTTTAGTTCAATAATTTTAAAGAACTGTTAGATATCTATTTATTCATAGATCGATTTGTGAGAATAGAAAGAAAGTGACAGCGGAATTCAAAACGAGGTACATTAACGGCTGCAGCATCTATCTAGCATCCAGAAACTGATGAGATGCCCTGTACTACAACCTCTAACAGCTCATTCAGAATCAAAATTAACTCGTAAAGCTTCGTGCAGACAAGGGCGCGCGGGCGTCGCGACAGCGCGACGCGACACCGGCTATTGTTATACCGTGAAATTTTCTTAGAAATTGTATTGTTCGAGTCGCGTCGCGCCGTCGCGTCGCGCTGGTCTGCATCAATCTTTACTTTTCTATGTTCTAAGTTATATGGGAGAGAGACTCATCTGAGCGCCTAAACAAGTGACAATCGCGTTCGAAATGTTTCATATTTATAAAGCGCGTTAATCATAACTTGACCACTTGCCACGATTGTCTGACTGTCAGTCGCCATTTTGAACTCTATTAGATTGCGTTTCATCAAATAGTTCCTTTGCCGTAATGTTCGCTTCACTGTTAAACTTTAACAACAGACCAATTAAGTAGTAGCGTATTCCTGCGCTACCTAATTGGTCTGTCTGTGTCTAAACGCACTCTAGTATGGAAACTAAGCTTGACAAGCAATGGTGCCAACATGACGGCAAGTGACAAGTATACAGGGTGTCAGGGACATCGACGCGAAGCCGGTTACCATGGATTCAGTACATGATTCTGATCCCAATGCGTTGAAATTTTTGGTCGGTTATTAAAAAAAAAATCTGCTGTTTCATAGAAAAGTGCAATACCTACGCGGTCAAAATGTATGCAACAGCAGATTTTTTTGTTCAGAATCATGTACTGAATCCATGGTAACCGGCTTCGCGTCGATGTCCCTGACACCCTGTATAAACGAACTACGACTTTCGACAGGATTAACATTTAATAAGCTTTTCAGTAGCATAATTTATGTCCATCCAATACATTTTCGACTTTATCATTACCGTTATCGCTGATAGAATATCACTATAACTAGGCCCTCTGGCCTTCTTTCATAAGTTCGTCCAAAAACGAAGTTATGTTAAATAAACAAAGCTATAATATATAGAAAATAAGAGTATGTAATTACCGAAACTCGTTTTATTTAGGACCGGACTAAGTAATTAAAACAATGAACGTTTTTTTTACGTAATGAGGTTAGGTACTTTTCTCGACATGCAAATGTTTCAAATGCTGCTAACAGTAGCATCTCATAACAAAAGTGAAATAAGATATAACGACTAAGTAATCAGTAACAAATATGTATGAAGTTGATCAATTGATTCGTTGCCACTCGATAGAAAGATAGACAATGTTCATAGTATGCGTTTAATATCGAACGTAATCATCAAATATTAATAAACGTGGCATAAACACCGATGCTTGAAACAACTGCCCTTCTGTTTCAAAGAAAACACTCGTAATTAATTATTAATCAATAAATTATACTCGTAGACAAACGATTGATGTATTTTTTCTCAAACATGCTTGGAAATTCGAGCATTATTTTGACAACCTTCTTCGAAATAAATCGAAATTGCTGTACTGACGTACTATCGAAAAATTTCATATCTAAGCAATTTGAAAACAAAATCCCGTGAAATCATCACCACATCTGTTACCGCCCCGGTTCTATAACGGCCGAGCGCTGTAAGCAAAAATAGTCCTTACGGTGTATAGATATGAACTTCTTCGATGGTACATGCGAGCGCCGGCCGACAATGTTTGTACGAAAATTCATATCTGTCGTATTTAGCGGCCAAATAAATTACTAAGAAAACTTATATGTGTCGTATTTAGCGGCCAAAAAAATTACTCTGTAAACTTATATGTGTCGTATTTAGCGGCCAAAAAAATTACTCTGAAAACTTATATTTGTCGTATTTAGCGGCCAAAAAAATTACTCTGAAAACTTATATGTGTCGTATTTAGCGGCCAAAAAAATTACTAAGAAAACTTATATTTGTCGTATTTAGCGGCCAAATAAATTACTAAGAAAACTTATATTGGTCGTGTTATTTAAAAAGGGACCGAACATTTTGTTTCAACACATGGCAACCAAGGAGGTAGCTAATCAAAGATTTTATTTAAATTTCGATTTGGTTTGCAAATACAGCTGTTTAAAGAAACAAATGAACATATTGGCACGTGAAAAATTATCATATTTGAGAAAAGCACCATGGCCACAACCAGGCCTTGATGGACTCACGTACCTATGTGTGCCTCGGCGATCATCCATCAATGCCCTTGTTGCGGGCCGCGACAGTAATGTACAATTTTTTTCTTGAAGGACTGAACTCTCTTTTTAGATAACAGTAATAAGCCTTATGCTGTTGATTGACAAAAGGTAAATTGATCAAAAACAAATCTGAATGTCAAGATGTCATCATATGGCTAATAGTGTTTTCCCAACTATGTTTGGGTCGATCTACTTCCAGTATAGCCAATAGAATTTAAAAATAACTTTATACTTAAAATAAACTTTTATTGTAAATTCACACACAATGATTACTTTATTGGAAAAGTTACCGATCTTAAGAAAAATCAAGATAATACCAGCAACCGTAAAAGAGTTGGCTGCAGTATCATTCCATCTCTAAAACGAAAGGATATTATAAATCTCCAATTCTAAGAGGATATTGTAGCTACATGAATCCATCCGATCGCGAACTGTAGTGCACCCGTTTATCTGGGCGGTATTTTTTTGAAATTCATTAAATGCCGTAATGATTTTTTTTTTAAATACCGCCCCAGTGCGTCTCGGTCCACGCACAATGCAGGGTTCCGTAGTGTGGATGAATTTATTCCAAAAATCAACGCAGAAGGAGGTGACGGCTTCCCACGCCCTCTCACTCCGTACCATGGCCTGAACCAGGGCCGGACGCGAGAGATCACTGCCGCCGACCGCCTAGGACACGGCCTCACGCCTCCGTAGAGACCTCCCGCCTGGACTTGTATTTTTGCGAACATGAACTTATTTCTTCCTTGACTGTTTTCATGTTCAGGTGTTCGTGAACTTCAGCGTTCCTGATAAACCATGGTGCATTTGATATCTGTTTTAAGACGGTGTTGTGAATTCTCTGTATCAAGTTTATATAGGAGTTACACGCGGAGCCCCAAAGTTGAATGCATAAATGGCCTTATTTTCTTTATTGCGTCGACTTAGAAGCTTGATTTTTTTGAGCTCCAACGGACCGTAGACCTACGTAACGTGGGAGTTATTTGATAATTAATCATTAATAATAATGATAATTAATAACTAATTTCAACTTGATACCTCCACGCGGTCCTGAGAAAAAGGGTCTTAGAAGACTGACAGACAGACAAATGGACAACGAAGTGATCCTATAAGGGTTCCATTTTTACCTTCTGAGCCACGGAATCCTAAAAACAGGCGTTTTGATAAACCTGCAATTTTTAAAGCCTGCAGAATATACAAACTACGTCATAAAGTTGTTGTACTAATTAATCCTTATAACTCCGTCCAACTCGATAGATGGCGTTGTACTTTCATGTCATTTCATGTTTTCTCGATCGCCCTATGGTTTCATTACCGGCGAACTTAACCTAAACGTGCCTAAACGCAATTTTTATAATGCGTAAAAGAATATGATCCACTGCCGTAAACAAAATCAGAAAAATATATGATATTATTCAGGATATATGCTAGTAAGATAGTGTGTTGAAAACATAATACAACTTATTTGATACGATAGGAAAAAATCATGAAGATACTTCTAAAAATTTCTTATAACGTTTAAAAATCAAAATAATATATATATAATCATTCTGATTTTTTGACAGATTATTCTACAAGTAACATATTAGCGTAATATCGTTTTAATTTCTCAGTCCAATCAATAGATTTTTTGTAAATCGCTAATAGCTTCATATTTTGCAATAAATTACCTGCGTCGTCGTGTCATCGCGCTTCTCTTTCATTTCTATGCAGTCCGACAGTGACCGCGCTTTAGCTGTTGTAAGCCTCTTAAAGCAAACTACAATAATGTACGATCAGGCCAGAGGAAGTACTTTCCTTGGAATTCTCTACGTAGCAGAAATTTATATATTTTTGGACAAGCTCGTCTAATTATACCTATTAGCGAGCGTTATAATGACTTTATCTTAAACTAGGTTCCGCCACCGGCTTCGCCCGCGTGTTATCTTAATAAATTGTAGCCTATGTTACTCAATGATAATATAGCATTCTACTAGTGAAAGAATTTTTTGAATCCGTCCAGTAGTTTTTGAGTTAATTACTAACTTTACAAACACAAAAACATACAAAAAATCTAATCTTTTCACTTCATAAAATTAGTTTAAATAAATATAAACAACTGTATGTATTTATATTGTATGTATCTACTAAATAGCCGAAACGTCGTCGAGACAGTCCAGTATTACTAATACAAACTTAATCCCTATTTGCGATGTTTTACTTAATACGATAAAACCAGGAGGTATTTTTTTTGGGTTATAATTAAGTATAATTTCGTCCAGTTCGTCTATCTGTCCGTATATTGTCGCAACAGTTTTCCTCGGAGATTATATACTATATTTAACTATATTTAAAACGAAGAAAGGTACGCTTTCTATGAACTGCTAGACAAGGGAGTATTGAAATTACGAAAAAAAAAGGCTGACTCTCCATCCACGTACTTACTCAGACATGAAGTAAAAAAATCCGTGCACATAAGCGTGTGGGTAGGTATTGAAACATAATAAATAGGTTTCGAAATGACTTTTTTATCACATCTATTCGAAAAGAGCTAGTTTATTCTTCGTAAACAGGGACTAAAATAGCTTTTTAATCCCTAGGCACACTAAAAGTGATTTGAATTTGTAATGTGGATATTGTTAGTAAAAGTTCCAATCAACAAAGAATGCCTCGCGGAGCTCTGGATTCAAAGAAACTATCCGTGGAGTTTCTTGCCCGTTCTTCTACATAGGTACCTACTACGCTTTGGAATGGGCAACTAGCTTCATATTTTTGACTGACCGATTCCTTGACAATTCAAAAGTGCCTGTAATGGTTTAATTGAAATAAATGATTTGAATTTGAGTTGAGTTTGAGTTTATCTCGCCTTAAAAATAGTTGTTTGCTCCCTAGGCAAACAATCTACTGTTTTGTTTAAGTCAATAGTTGGTAAATGAGATATGCGCTTAGAAAGAGGTAAAAAATGTGTGCGGCATTAATTTTGAACTCCGTAGAAGTGTACCTACGGTGGAAAATTGAGAATGAAGGTGGTATAACTGCAACACGCCTTCAAAGAAATTTTCATCATCCATTCCATCCAACATTCACAAGATGACAGCTCTCTTTCTACTTGTGTAAGTTATTTAGTATTTCTATGCTGCTGTGCCAGTGTCATCCAGGGTTCTATTATATTGGTAAATATACCTTATCTTAGTATTAAGATTGTAGTATTACAGTCAAACGACCATCTCGCAGTAGGTAGTTACTTACTCCAGACATACCTGCCTACAAGACTTTAAACTATCTAACCAATAAGCAATAAGTAAATTTTAATAGCATATGTATATGTAGCTTAAACTTATATAGCATAAATCTCTATCCACATTCCCGTTTATTCATCTGCTTAGCCTTTTCCCAACTATATTGAAGTTGGCTTCCAGTCAAACCGGATGCAGCTGAATACATGGAACGTCTACCTATCTGACTTCCACAACCCAGAACTAATTATCACTCAATCAATATCCCTTGGTAAGACTTTTTAACGTACATGACTTTTTATATCGCTCTCACATAATTATATGTACCTACGTATAATTTCAACATAATGATGTAGCCAATATTTTGGTAACTATATTTTAAATTAAAAGAGTGTCCATGGAGGTTCTTGCCCGTTCTTGTACATGGGAATCTACTAAGCTGGGATGAGGCAACTAGCTTCATATTTCTGACTGACCTACTCGCGACTCCTTGACAATACAAAAGTGCCAGTAAATGGTTTAATTGAAATAAATGCTTTTAATTTGAGTTACACTGGAGTTTGGGGTTTCTGACTATCCATAACGACGGTCAGAGATCTAGGAAGGAATTACTGCCGAGACCAACGCGACGGCTTAACCAAATTAATCTTTAAGTCCGTCGTCTCCTAATTATTCATAGGAAATGCAAATCAATTTAGTGTTGCTAAGTCCAGAGCTCGTCTAGCTGGCTGTGGGTCGGACGGAGTAACTGTGGGCTAGTTACGATGACGGACGAAGCTGTTTACAGGCAAATTGAAAGATTACTTGAGGCGATAATATCGTGTATGCGCAGTAGTCTGCATTTGTGTATTGTATTCATAGTTTAGTATGAGATTCATAGTTGTAGGACGGTGTATATTTTGAACTGCATAATGTATATTTTTTCAAGACACGTCCCATTCCTGGGCAATAAATGATGAACGATATTTTATTTCTGTCAATTGGTTATAAAAAAACACTTTTACACGTGAAAAGAAAGAATAAGATTTTCAAACTAGACGAGGTCGGTGTTCCCCAACCGACTACTCTGAGAAGAAACATCGAAACAAACTGAGAGTTCAGTCTTTTTGAAGTCCAGACATTATCTTGGTCAAATGATGTGAGGAACATGCAAATCAGTGTCTGAGATGGTCTTTTGAGGAAACAACCACACAGATTTGAATGGATATATCCAGTTAGCGCTCACAATATCCCATATTTTAATTTTTTTTTTTTTTTATATCGCCTTATTATGCTGAGATAGGAGCCCTTTTGGCCTCGCAAAGGTCGTTATTATTCCGTTTTTAAATTCACCTTTTTTGTTATTTATTTTATAATTTATTTTTATTATTACTTACTGTTTGTATTTCCTGTGCGTGTCCCAAATAAAATATTTTTCTTTCTTCTTCTTTCTTTCTATATTTTGTGTCTTGCTCTCTTTTTGCCTTTCCTAACCAACCTCGCCTAGAAAACGCTGGCGTGATGACATTCTTGTAAGTAATTGCTTCGGAGAAATGTCTTCGGTTTCTAAATGAGCTAATAAAAAAATGATAAATAGGTACATAGGTTATCTAAAACACAAATCGGTTAATCAATAGTATGTAGGTATGAGCCTCAAAAGTGACTATACTTGTTAAACTTGTTCATATTTATTTTTCTTCTAAGCGTAACTGTCGTAACTAAAATATACATCGTAACACCACACAAGCCTTGAATAGTAGCTACCATACAAGTGCCAAATAGGCAAAATCGCCACTAACGTACGTGGACACCTTAATTCTGGCGCTTAGTACTAGGTACTTACCATCGCACTCAGAGTGTTCATTATTTAATTAATCACTAACTAATGTTTTCCATAGGAGAACAAATTGTATCCAAAATTAACAACAGTGGAAAATTATCCATATTTTTTCTGACTACACTGCTCTCAAAGCGGTGAAGGATAACATCGTGAAGAAACAGGCATGTCTTTCAATCAAAAAAACGAAGACATGTGACATCAACGCAGGCCCAGTGCGTGTAATGGGTGCGCGTGGTCGATTATGTCCCACTCCTTCTCACAGAGAGGAGGTCTGTGTCCCAGCAGTGGGAACCTCATAGGCTGATTATGCCTGGCTATTTCGCCTGATTGAGATTGTAAACAGATAAAAGATATTACCACTATTCGAGTACTACAAGGAGTCGTCGAATGACAAACGCTACTAATCCGCGGGGTAAGTGAAAAGAAGGAACGTGCTCTTGAAATAACAGCTAAGAAAAAAGTTACAATGTTTTGTTTATTGTATCTGATTATAAATATTTCTAAGTAATAAGTTTCACAAATATTTCATGTCAGAAAATGTATAAGTACCTAAATATTTTAATTGATTTAAGCGCCTTTACTCGTGTAACTTATATCAATATGATATTGAAGAAAGAATTTGTATTTGAATTTTAGATAATAAATAGAGTTTTAGTAAGAACTATACTTTAAAAATACAGAAACATGAAAATGATCATTAATTTTCCAGTTGTGTGTTAAAAACTAGTGAAAATGAGGTAATAATGTTGATAACGCCTTTAAAAAAATATTGATGTCGGTATTTGGCTACTATTTTGAACAAACAATGGCGTTACTAGAAGTTAGAAATTAAAAGTACCTATCTATCTAATTGCGTAGTCATTTTTGGTAAACGATTAAGACTAATCTGGTTTCATTTTGACAGTTCAACAACATTAATTGCGTTAATTAGGTTGCTGAGCAGATTTTTTTTAACTTATGAAGCATTTGTTTAGCATTCTCTTTCAAAATGATTCAGATTGGGATTGATCGTGTATTACGCAATTCGGGTGCTGTTCGTCCTACCACAGTGACGGCGCTACCTAATTGGCGTGTTGTTAAGGTTTAACAGTGGACCCAACATTATGGCAAAGGAACTATTTGATGAAAACTTACACCATGTACCTACACAATTCGAACTCATTTGTACGAATTTCAAAGTGATGTGTGGCCGCGCCACCATTGAAGTCTATTTGACGCGGCGCTAGTGTCTATAACATTGCATTTAAAAAAATGTAGTTCCACAATTTTCCGCGGACCTTCTTTCATGACGCGCACTCTTTCTATGGATCTGTTGGTAAACATTTCTGCAAATGTATTGTAAATACAAGATGGCGGCGTTCGTTCCGATTTTGGCCACGCACCAAAAGAATAAAGATCCTTGCACCCCTATTTGCTCCATACTTTGAATCACATTCTGAATCATTTTGAAGGCTTTCACAAATACCTTCGATATTAATGAACCTCAGCCACCGACAGCTTGTTAACGTTCACAGGTCAATCACTCATTGAAAACATACTCTTATTTGAGGAAATGATGACGGAATAATTCCGGACTGGAACATCTGTTATTTTCGTGAAAATATTCTACAATAGCTGGCGCCCGCAATTTTCTCGCCGCCTTGGGGAACCATTTCAAATACCCGGATAAACATAATATAAGTGTAACAAACCGTAAAAAAAAGTGTGGGACCCCACACCCGTCAGGAACGAAGTTCCTTCTCACGTATGATTTAAAGCAAAAACAAAATATTTGCAGCCGTCATCTTGAATTTACATTTTGACCTCACTTTCGACTTTAGCACCCACGAAAACTACACCCATAATGAAACATTTTTACCAAATTGATACTTTCAAGAGAAAGAAAGTCGCATGGATCCCGAGCATAACGCTTTTTCGTTACGTGACGGTTACTACCAGTTTACTCCTACCGCAAGCCGAGTTAAGCTTCGTGCAGACCAGCGCGACGCGACGCGACTCGAACAATACAATTTCTAAGAAAACTTGACGGTATAACAATAACCGGTGTCGCGTCGCGCGACAAGACGCGCTGGTCTGCACAAAGCTTTAAAGAACTTTGTTCAAAAATCATAAGTTTCCATTAACAAAATGTTGGCTGCAACTGATTTATATCACTATAGTTATCAATATGTATTATTCTTTGATTACATAACCTCTGCACCAGTAAATGCACGGTTTAATTTTCGTAATTACAGATTACTTACTGTTCGCGGTTCAATTAGTGTTTATTCGTTTGTTTTCTTTCATTATGTTAATTGATGAGTTTAGGTGTAGGTATTATTTTAAACCGCTATCTATGTTTTCAACAACTAATTATTATAGCCCAATTATAATGGAAACTTAGTAACCTGCAATATGTTTTCTTTATAAAAATAAGTAGGTACCTACATTTTTGAGTTAAAACTTAGTATGTAAAATAAATCGTTTTGGGATTTGTCTACCGATGTGTCTGTCTTCTTTTATGACAGTCAAAACAGCGTGCAAAATTGTATGAGTTCTGAATGCGCTAGCCACTCGAGAATCAAGTGCAATTTCGAGATAAAATTGTGCATTGATACAGCGAGAGGCTTGAATCTATTGGGATTTATAACTTCAGATATCACTGATGCTCAATTCCACAGTATGACCTAACGTTTTGATAGGCAGTGGGCTTAAGTGCGCTCATTGTGTGTCAATCATTTAAAGGCTCAGAAGCGACGCGACAGCGCGACCCAAATCTAGTAGAACCACTTCCATTAACTTTTCATACAACATTTTCTCCTACACTCGCGTCGCGCCTGTCTGTGGAAGCCTTAAGTGTAACTTGAAAACTATCATATCATAAAATAACCAAGTTATTTGATTAAATCTTTTATAAGCAAACGATATGTTTCTGTATCTGGAGCGACACAAAATACTTACCAGATAAATTAAAAAGTGGCACAGAGGTAGTATAATCAGCTGCATGAGTTAACCTGAAGATTTCCTAATGTGGTGTAACAACCGGTCTATTCTGTAAAAATCTCACCCGAAAATTTAGTTGAAGTGAGCTTGAAATGAGCTGTCAGTGGTGTCAATCGCATCAGGTGGGATGACAGCTCACTTCAAGCTCGTGAGTGAGATTTTTACAGAATTGATAGGCAGGTCAGATTATAATCAGAACAGTAGACTACCAAGATTAAACAAGTATTATGAAGCTCCATCCTCTTGACACTGAAAATAGTGACAATCACAATAGCGTCGTTGAATCGTCCTCACTGCAGTCATTTGTAAGGATCTTCTTTGAACCTCCTTTGATAAAAAAAATTTCGTTTACTTTTTATTTAAATAAATTATAAAACTCTTCCTGTCTTTTTAATTTATATTAAGTTTTCAATTTAAATTTAAATTCTATATTTAATTAAGAGACAGTTTATATTCCATTCAATCATTTATACAAGACCCGCCCCCTTTATTAATATAAATATTATATTTATTTATTCCAACAACAAATATACACAATACATGACACATAAATAAAGGGCAACATCAGGTACTAGGTAGGTGTAGGTACTCCTTCACTTAAAGCTTCGTGCAGACCAGCGCGACGCGAGAGCGGCTATTGTTATACCGTCAAGTTTTCTTAGAAATTGTATTGTTCGTGTCGCGGCGCGGCGTCGCGTCGCGCTAGTCTGTACGACCTTGTGAACAAAGTTACAATATGAATTATATTTAAAATGTTAAAGGGGAGATTGTAATAATTTCGGTAAAATTTGGAAAAGTTAATACATTTTTTGAGGACATAAAAGAAAATAAAATATAACACTAAGAGATACTTTAATTAAATGAAAAGTTTTTTTTAAGTTGAAATTTTATTATTTACTGTGTTAATAAACAACGTTTGTTGACAAATCTTAAATATAATATACCTTCGAACACTAAATATATACATTATATTATGCACAAGTACAATAACGAAAAAAAAACTTTTTTTTTATTTTTAATATTGTTTATATGTATAAAAATGCAATAAAGGAAATAATAATAATAAAGGGAAAAGCTCATTGGGCATTAAATTAAATGAAATCTATTAAACATTTCTTATATAGGTATATTTAGACAGACTCTCAGGTGTCTAAATCCGTTGTTTTAGTTAACATGATAAATGCCTACAAAGTAGGCACAGCGGCGCCAGCGTAATGACCGAGGTTAGTTTTAGAGCCAGGGATGTATAATAAATTGTATATATGCCTGGGAATCCGATTCTTTGTAAAGGATATAGTCTAAAACATTCATGTATTTTGGTACCGCCAGTAATCCTTTGGCGTAAGATCTTCATCAGCAGCTTTCATTAAAAAAATCTTTTAGACAAAGATTTTTCCTTTCAAATGTTATTAGTTATAATTATAACATTCGAGAATATTAATTGCGTTATAAACCTATGTTATCGATCAGACGATTTAGCACAAGTCGAACTCAAGAGTATCCTTTCCTATCAATTGACCAGTTCTAAAACGTCAAAATTATTAGAAAGAATACAAGGAAATCTACTATAGAGCACAATGGTTAAATTACATTCCATAATTCACCGCAGGTACATTTACAAAATATACATTTTAATTTGTAATATTCCAACAACACTGCAACAGTCTTTGCGTTGCTGATTTCTATAACTTTTAATTATTTCACTTTTTTATAAAACACTTTTTTTTTTCATTTATTAAGATGATAATCATAGGTTCCTTTGGCTTTGCCGTAGTCGGGTAAAACATCGAGAACCGAAAACTTCACTTATTTCACTATGCTTTTTTTATAGTAATTTTGACAGGCATGACTGATGAGTGACTGAACTTCACTTTTCAGACTTCACTTTAATACGGTACTTCCTTTTCTCGTCCACGAATTTTCATTTTATTTATTTATTCACAAACATAAAACTGCATTTGTTTATTAAGTTTATCTTAAAAATTATGTAGATTAGTTAGTTTGGGAGAGACCGCACTAGAATTAAAACATCACCACTTCACTTCACTTCACCTAGGTCCTACCAAATAAAAAGGAAAAGGCACAACATTATTATAGGTAAAAGCACAGATAAATCTAAGAACAATAGAAAAACCTGGAAAAGAAACAAAAATAAAAGGTATCGGTGTTTCTATTTTGCATGAAAACATGTATGATTTTGTATGTATGGTGTGTCATAGGAGTGTAGGGTAGAGCTAATTTTTGCGAACTATTTTGGAAGAGTATTATGTAACCAATTTCTTTGTTTTTTTAAATTCAATTTATGCACCAGTAGTCCTAAAAACCGCTTTTTGGTAAATAGTAATATGATTGTGTATTTGGCCTTAAATACATATGTATGTCTTTGTAAAGAAATAATATACAGGGTGTCAGGGGACGTCGACGCGAAAACTGTTACCATGGATTCAGTACATGATTCTGAACGACCCCGCGTTGAAATTTTGCGTCGGTTAATTTAAAAAAAATCAGTTGTTTCATAGAAAAGTACAATACCTACGCGGTCAAAATGAATGGAACAGCTGTTTTTTTTTTAAATAACTGACGATAAATTTATTTATTTATTTATTTATCAATAGGTTGGCCTACAACTGTTTACACATAACATTTCATTTAAAAGTACACGATATACATTTATAAGTGCAACAATTATTTACAGGCTAACACCACATGCTACAACAATTATTTACAGGCTAACACCACATGCCAAAAATTTCAACGCAGGGGGTTCAGAATCATGTACTGAATCCATGGTAACAGGCTTCGCGTCGATCCCTGTCACCCTGTATAATTAATTAATTATATATTTAGTGTAATTGTGTTTTTTATTTAGTTAACATAGAATCTAAGTTTATATGGTAAGTTACTGAATTTCCGATGTAAAATGGTAAGAGGCTGAATTCCCGATGTTAATGGTGTTAAGTGGTTTAATTCAAACAAGGCAGTGGTTCTGGTGTCTTATATGATATTATTTTATTATTCTTGCAGTTCTGCCGTGCAGCTTTCAATTATTTAAGTAAACACTGCTTAAACTAGCATTAAAAATTATTGGTATCATAAAAACAAAAGTATCAAAGTCAATATCCAGTGCTTAAAATATTAATCCCTTTTAATTTCCGAGATACCGATACTTAGGTACCTACTTACCGTGATGCTGAAAAGCATGAGTCTTCTATTTCCTTTGTCTAGAAGGGTGTTAGGACGCTAATTGATTTCAGAATCAGTATCATTTATTAATAAATCTAACTGAAGTAAGTCAGGTATTTCTATATTTTGCTTTTTTTTTCTTTGATGTACCCTTTTTGGAGTTCTCTACTTCTATGATTATTCATTGCACTCATATTATTGAAAATCTTTTCATGTCCCATTTAAACTCAGTTTACGAAAATAATTATTACAATAAAAAACAGGCTTTTGTACAGGCTTGAGATTGTCCAATTTCTACCATATTAATACTTTGCAATGATTTTGATTTAAATGATTTTGAATTTTCATATTTATTCGAATTCTTGGAAAAGGTTATTTTTGTTGGTTATTGATCTTTTAGGTACTCAAACCTCTGCTTTTTATTTTTCCGCTGTCTCTATATATTTATTTTGGAGTTTGGACCAATTCAGGCCGTAGAGTTTATATCGTCTTCTTTATGCATCTGCTTATTGTTCAACAGTTGTTATTTATTTAGAAATATTTATTTTATAAATTGTAAGGAAATTACATAACCTATTATTTCGAATTTAAATTCCTCTTTGGGCGGCCTATGTAACATATTTGTTTTATTATTATTACTTCCGGTGTCTAACTATTTTTAATTTAAGTCTAGGTATATGGATTCTATACATTAATATGGTACCTATTAAAGTCGGGGAAATTAATTATAGAGCAAACCCACACGTCAATTTGCCGTATTGTAGCCATTTCATAAAAAAAAATGACAGTTGTGATTTGAATATATGGACAATTACTAGTTTGGTAGTAAATTTTCTTAACAATGAATTTACCTGACTTTATAATCAGGGTATTGCTGTTAATTCTTTACTATCATTGCCTAATTATTATTTATATTATATTTTTTCCTATTTCCCTAATTCCTTGCAATATAATAAGTGGAGTTTCTTGCCCGTTCTTTTCCATATGAAAATTACCTTTTAGAAGGGGCGACTAGTATCATATAATTTTTTTGTAAATTTTGACGTTTAAAAATGCCTTACAAGGGCCATTTCTAATTCATTATATCCGTCTTCTCTAAGTAGTTACTAAAATTTATTTTGAATAAAATGGTCTTACGTTATCATCAGTAGATAATAAAAAAAAACAGCATTACCGTTATCACGAACGTGGTGCCTGGTTCAATGATCGATTTATTTTTATCTAAAATTTTGACTGTTTAAATGAATAATTATTATTTATAAGCTGTGATCAACTTATTTCCTACTTTATTATGATTTATTTATTTCAATAATTACTAAACACTCCTTTCTTCTCTGTGTTTCGGTTTAGTTCGCCAGAGATGTATATGTAAAAGTCAAACACTTTGCTTGCTTCTATAAAATTCTTTACAGCTTCGAAACCAATGGCAAATTAAATTCGCTTAAAGCATTTTATCAATAATTGTTCTTTTGGTATTTCCATTGTAAATAGTGTATTGTTCTCTAGCGATAATAGAAGAATTATTTATGAAACTATTCATTCGCTAAGCCATTGTGTTTTTTCAAAGTGTCGGCGTGTGGTTTCACGGAAGTCTCGAAGGTTATCAAGGACAAGGATGTGGCTTGCTATTGGGCCTTTCCGCTGAGGGCGGGCCGGGGTTCCACCCACAAACTTTGAGATTGTTTAGTGTAACTTAGTGTTCTGTATTTTAGAGTAACTCTGTTGCCAATACAACTTTAACCATGTTCAGTGTATTAAGGGTTTAAAAAATAGTAAAAATAAGCAAAATAAAAAATAATTTACAGTAAAAACAAGTAGGTGTCCAATAAAAAAAACAGTTTTATTATTAAATCGCATTGCATAGTACATAGTAGGCGCAGTAATAATTAAATGCTAAACATCAATCGCAATTGGCGTGCACGTTATACAAATAGAGGCCGCGTGACGTTGCACCATGATGCTGGCTGGAACAAAAAAGAAAATTGAACAAGCTTGAAATCGTAGTCCGTCCGTTGAGTTCGCGTTCTTCAACCAAGTTAAAATTTAGGCAGCGGGGAGGCGGCGGTGCGCGGGGCGGCGGCGGGCAAGACATCCGCTCGCTCGCAGATTGCCCAATTCCCGCCACGAGCGTGCCGCGCCGACGATTATTTCCATTTCGTCATTCGGTGAAGTGACTCAAACCCAACTGTTACGACACAGATATTTAAAGCGAAAGACATCACACATTAATAATTTAAGTACAGTTACAAAAAATATATAACACAACGGTGAAAATCCTAAAAACGGCCTTGTCTCAAGCAGAAAATTCAGTGATTTCGCAGCCGAATCAAATAACAGCTTGCGTAATCTCTGACGTCACTGCGGACTTAGCCATGCTGGGAGTTAAAGAGCGGACGACTGCGGCACAGCATGTGGATGATAACGACGGTTACATGCCAACCATATAGGAGAGAGAAAAAGACTGACTAGTATATATTAAAGTCGAGTCGATTCCTCCCCCCGACACGACTGACATTTTATTTTTCTTCCATCTAGTCTTCATGGTTCAGCAATCTTCAGCTCCAACTGTAATTCAAATATTAAACGTAACCGCGACACGTGCGCGAACTGCTACAGCAAGACGTGAGTCACATGACAAAGCAAAAGGAAAAATATGACTAATTGTTCTGTAACAGCGCACAACCGAACGCGAACCGAGTTTGCTAATGTTATAACTTTTTGAGCGAATGATAAAAAAACGCGAAGTGGAAACTCAACTACCTATACGGAAGTTGTAAAAGTAGGTCGCGAACATCTCACAATTTTTTAAATCCAAAGTAAAGTTATTTTTATTCACTTTTAAGTTGATTTATGATCACTACTAGTCCCTATTTCCAGTTAACTTTAACGCGCCTCACAACGCACGCGAAAATACTAAGTTTGAAAACGTTCAACTAAAGTTAAACTTGCACTAGGGTACTAGTTCCGAGAGCACGACCGAAGCGGACGACGACCAAAGTGCGAATGGCGGCACGTAGTAGCGAGCCACGGCGTTTGCTGTGAGAGGGACGCGGCGGGGGGCCCGGGGAGGGGGCCACGGGGCGTGCTGCGCGCGCAGAGAAAGGACGCAAGTGATGATGTAATCGCGATCGATGCACTCCGTTCTGCCGTCGCCGTACCGTACGCCACCTTTGATCAGCTTCGAGCAACTACCTCATACCTGCTACAGGGGGGCGCGCACTTACACTTAGGTACACACTTTATCGACTCACTGTCCTCTTAGGTACTGCGCTACGGAGAACTAAGTCTTTCGGTGAAAACACCTGGTGACGTATTAAATAAGGAGTGATAAAGTGGAAGATTGCTGATTTGCGGCCGTGGGAGTAGCGAATCCGGCGGATTCTATGCAAATAAATTATGAGGTCAGTGACCGTAGTATACACACGTGCTCTATTTCACGTGTAGTAACAAAGAAAACTCGTAGGTACGGTGCATGATTTTGGAGTGGTATCCGTAATGTAATGGCGTCAGTTCGGCCATATTCAGAAAATCGCGATCGTATTAGAACGGCTTAGAGCAAATAGGTAGTCGAGATAATGCTAGTACCAGTTGGATATCGATCAGTTGGCTTGGTACTTGGTGACGACTGACGGCCGACGGGGCGCGCACTCGTCGTGCTCCGTCGTGCGTTTTCGTAGCCCCTCGGCTTCTATGTAGGTCACACGTGTACGTTATCCCCACCAGGCCGGCCTTGGCTTACTTGGACTAAATGGCATCTCACCTCCCCTTCTTATTGGGTACTGCGAGAACCACAGCTCTAGCCATGCACAGCCACCAACTTTACTGACTCATAAATACCCCTCGCACCTACTCCTGTCATTTTTTCATACTACGACTATGATAACATAACTTTTAATTTCTTCTAGTTGCACACCTCACAAGAGTCACAACCACACCACAAAGCGTGTGAGAGTGCTTTACTCGCGATAAGTCGCCGCCTTGTCAAAATGTTCCAACATAAAATCGTTTTTATACTATAATTTATTATACATGGAATTCATATTAGCTGGGAAGGTTTAAAACTAGATAAGTACCTACTTGACATTCTAAGATTTATTTTCATTTATTTTTCATTCTTACATTATATTTTTAGATAGAAATATATGTATAACAAAAAATGTAATTAAAAAAATGTCTTTGTCGTCACGATTCACGTCGTCACATACAATGGATTAAAATAAATCTTTTATCCTTCGGATGAGCCCTATTGATTTTCGTTATCAAACTCATAGCCGTTCAAAACATATTAACAAAAAACAACGATGAGTTTTCTTAGATTTATTTCAGTAAAATTTATCGTCGTCGATTTCTGTCTGTGAGGTGTGAACTTATGTATTTTCCAATTTTTTCATATTATTATCATTATTGCCATAAGAACGATTTTGTACTTAGTTGTTTTATAAGCGACAATAATAAATGTTAGACAATGTTAAATCCATTTTAATGATTTACATTAAAATGGATTTAACACAGTCTAACACAAAGGACTGACAAAGGGCGTGGCATATGCTCCTCCTTCTAACGAACGCCACATATTTTTTTCTAATAGCAACTTTTTTCGGCTTTCATGTATTCGTCAGAACTAGCAACAACCCTACAAGTATTTTAAACACTTGCTTATTTCTAATGAATGAAAAAGTATCGCCATTTTTGGAAGGATAAAATAATTGTCAGGTGGAATGATTGGTTGGCTCAAAGCAGTAGTGCGCATGACAAAAAAGCTGCGCGATGAAAATGACGCAGATTTAACGATCCAAGTCAGTCTCTACGAGTTCGGGCAGCCCAACGCGGCCTCTCCGAATAAAAGTCGCTGCTGTTGATTAAAACAGCATTTCGGCCTCGTTGTATCTAGGACGGCACCCGAAATAACTAGGGCACGGTAACTGCGCAGCTGCTAACGCAACTCATAGCTGGCGTGACGAGGCGAGGCGTCCAAAACTTTAAGATCCGCGAGAAGTTACGGCCTCTTGCGAGCGAGGCGTGTCCCGAGAGGCGCGCGCAGCGGTAGGGGGAGCTCTTCGACAGTGGTAAGTTCAGTTTCCGAAATCGACCTGTCCGCGGTACATTCGTCCGTTCTCTAAAACGCCAAAATGTATGTTAATTGGTAACGTAGCGATAGAAATTGGGAATTCTAATAGGCATTTCCCGTCGTACGGCTGTGATTGACGGTTTTCGTTTTGTTTTCGCAATCATTGTTTAGATTTGAGCGGAATAGCGTTGAAACAACGTCGTTCAATATTTGAACATCACGGACTCCATTTTGTGTTCACTTTGCCCTTAGGTCACGTACAAGGACGCATCTGCGTGTTTCGGAACCCCAATTCTGGACAAGTTTGTGCTGGAATTAGTGAAAACCTTCAATGATTATATGAAGCCGTCACTGTTAAGTTCCTTCGTGAAGTAATAAAGTCACTAATTTCTGTTGAAGTTTGAAGATAGATATAACATGGCGGACCGATGCGGCGCCCCATTCTTATGATCCCCTGAGCCATTAGAGCCTTCAGGACAATAACAACACATTCTTCGAGCACTATTAATACTTTATTAATTAGGTACTTTCAAATCTATAATATGACTCTAGGTTTACTTAGGATGCAGTGATTGTCCAAGATGAGCGTCGACCAATAGCATCACATAATATTTTCCTATCCAATTGTTTTATTTCATAATTATATTCCTATCCAATTGTTTTATTTCATAATATATTCCTATCCAATTGTTCTATTTCATAATAATATATTCCCTAAACTTGGTTTAAAGTGTGTTAATTGTGTTTAGCAACTGTATAAGTAGGCTAATTATGCAATAATTAGGTACCTAAATTAAACCGGAAGTCTATCTCCAATCAGGATATAAGCTTATAACTACAGCATAAACGTACCTTTATACTTATTTTAACTACTTTTAAAGATTTGTAAAATCCTCAAGATTATAATCTAGGTAGGTATAATTGTGCTACTCTCGCTTTTACCTAAAATCCCTATATTACTCATAAAAGTAACATATTTTATATTTCCACAAAATAAGGAGAAAAATATAAACTGAACAATTTCTGAATGACGCTCTAACCTTCCTTTTCTATCCTTAACTCTAACATTCTTAAGTTACTCTTGTATAAATCCTCTTGTATATATATACCTAATTCAATAATTAATTATACCTTCAGTCCAATTAACGTATATATATAGATATTAACGAGACATTATATTTCTGTATTTCATAGATCAAATTTTCATTTAAAATAGGAATTAATATTTTCAATTGGATGTCCCATCATGATGCATAGTGCCATGCATTTCTTACGAACTTATGGATTTCAGAAGGAAAATACATACCTACTAAATAAATGCTTTGAATGCTCTTTAACTTATTTTAGTTGTTTCTGATATTGAATAAATAATTTAATTTGGGCAACGTATTTTCAAATTACCTAACATCATAATATTTCACCCGGTCTAATTGAGTTAAACATGTTTGTGTGTTTGATTTTGGCGAAAGTATAACAAAGTTTTTGATTTCATAAAATATTCAAGCATTGAAAATATAAGTTCACAAAATTTGTACTCTTAAACGAGGCAAGTCGACTTAAATTAAACAATCGCAAAAGAAAATATATAGAGATGCCTTAAGGCAACAATATTAATTTTTAAACAGCTTCCAAGTAAAGTAAGGGAAATACAAACATAAATTGTCCATTAAAATCATAATTGTCATTCTTTGACAGTTTTATGAAATGGTTATATAACACAGCAAATTGACATTGCATAACGGCTGTTAATTACAATTAATATATCTAACCATACAATCAACAAAAGTGATAACTAACAACTGCAATCCTTTAAAAACTACATTGAGCGACGTTCATTATGTAGATCAGTTATATCAATTACATTCTTTGTTAAATATTAAAGTATTTTGCCTACTTAGAAAGGCAAATAAAAACCAAGACACAGCGCTGTCAACACTGACGTGAGGCCGGTTTCCTGAACATGTGTGCACTTAGTGAGGTGTAGTTTGATTGGAAATGTGTGCGTGTGAGCGTGTAATACACAGAGCGGAGGTGTAGTCTTGGTATGCTTCACTGTATTGTTCGCAGCGCTATGTCTAGGTTTTTTTATTTGGTCTGAGACTTAGAAGATGGTAATTCCTTATCAGGTTGCCTGACCAGACCAAGTTTCGGTTTTATTGGCTGTCCAGGTCCAACGCAACATTTACGTAGATGGTGTGGTTGAATCAGAAATTATTTAACACATCTAAGTATCATCTCTTCATAATACAATTAAAATTTTGAATTCGCAATCTATGTTCGTATGTTCTTTGTATAACAGAAGCCCTTTTGCCTTGCAATGAGACAATGAGAAAATTGTTTTCAGTAAGTCAAGTGAGAGATATTTACTACTTATTTCAGATAAGAAACGTAAGTTCCTATTATGTGCCTATCTCCAGACAAAGACAACATCAGCATAAACCAACACTTCCTATCTATTATAGACAAACGAATATCAATTTGTATTCAAAAACTTTGTTGATGCAAATTTGGGTCTTACTTATTTACAATTGAGAACCAATCAGATTCATACAAGAACGCGATCCATTCATGATATTATCAAACAATACATACCTACCGCACTCTAGCTCTCTACTATTGACATTCGGTATACAATTTTCTTTTGTTTTATAGGGATGATTTGATTTTACCGACGCGTTCTAGTCGCGCTAGATCATTTGAGTTCAAACGTCGCATACGTTTGTTGGGCACAGTATTATAGGTAGGTACCTAAATCGTGTTAACTAAATATTAGTTAGGCGACAAAGTAGGTACTGAAAATGCCTTGAACACGCCACCACGAGCCGCCAGTGATAACGGTGTAACGATACGCGGAACACACTGATAAGAGCACAGTGGAATAGAGCCGCACACACATGACACCGCGACATGATCCAGCGCCGAAACGTTCCACTTAGTACTCCGCCGCTCGGCCACTATTCGTAACATGATAGTAAACAGAAGGTTAGAAAGAGAACGATCGTAGTTTATTATAAACTTGTCACGTATCAAATGCCCGCACTCAATTTGAAACGATAACACCCCGAATCTTGACTAATCTTGAGTCACCTAAATCATACGACGTATTTAATAAAACAGCCGTCTTCAGTAAAAACTTAGAAAATTAAAAAAAACGCGGGTTTACACGCAGGGTTTGATAAGAGCCCGATAAAACGTAGGTTAATAACTGAAATTTCGCAAGCAAAAAAAGTACGCCAAAATTAAAAAAATCGCCGATAAAAAGTAAAGTTGAAGTATGAGCGCGCAGCGGGACTTACCTGGGGACGACGCGGCTTCTCGTGCTTCGGTCGGTTGTGTTATGCCAGTAACGGCTGGCATTTATATTTATGACAGTCGCGGCGGCTAGTACGCTGGCGCGCAGACCACGTCGACGCAGAGCGATGCCGCATTGTGTTCTATACTGTATACGTATGCGCGCCCAGGAGGCCCCCCCCGCGTATCCAACACTCCTCCGCTCCTCGAGCTTGACAGTAAAACGACGTAACCGCAACTGAACGTGTCACATGGCAAACTGACACTTCAAGCCCCAATGGGCCTGAAAGAAATGGTAGGTTTGTATCTCTATGGCAACGCTGCAATGGTTTATGCGGCATTTGTCTGCTACGTTAGCAGAAGTCGTCGATAACTCGGCTCGTACCGAAAACTCAACGCGCCGAATTCACTCCCATTTGGCCTAGCGGGCGTCAGTGGGCTCATGTTATCATGCGACACACTTTATAGCATTCAAAGCGGACTTCATTAATAGGATATTCTAGTTTTATCGAATTAACGTTTCTCCGTTAAATGACTCATTAAGGCAGTAATTATTGATTTGTCTTCAGTAGAAAAAATTGCCTTTCGGTAAGTAATTGCTTGGTGCCTTCCAAGATAATAATGAACATAATATGTAGGTTAATAAGGTAATTCCTGTAAAATTTTAACTTTCATACATTTGAACAAACATTATTTTGAAAAAGATTACAGGGGAAACTGACCTAAACACTAATATTAACATACCTAATTAGGAAAAACTAAAATTTTGTCAGCCTAGGGAATTTAGGAACAGTACAGTTTTCAGTGCCATAACTTTAACCAAGTTTTTCAGGAATTGCTTGGGTATGGACAGTGAACGCATTGAAGTTGAGCTCTACTAAAACTCAATACAAAGTAACCACTTATACCTAACTAAAATAATGACAGTTATTGTAAACATTACAAAATTAAGATGATGAGACAAGCTCAACTAAAGCGTCCTGTAAATTCCTGTTTTTATTTTTTGTGACACATTTTATTTGAATATTTCTAATAGACTGATACTGTAGAAAACCATAGACTATATTTTTGCTTAATTTGTATTTTTTATTTTAACTGTTTATTTTTTTTGTAATCCACTTGACAAAATTCACCCGGCTATCTAATTACGCAACACATTTTCGTTGACAATTCCGACTAATCGGTTTCAATTTGACAGGTCAACAACATTCATTGTGTTAATTACGTTGTTGAGCAGATTTTTTTTCGAACGTACGAAGCAATGGATTAGCAATCTGTTTCAAAACGATTCAGATTCTGATTGATCGTGTACCTATTACGTAATTCGGGTACAGGTCTTTGAAGGATGCAATCAAGGCTACCTCAACATAGGCAATGATTTATCAATTTTATTATTTTATATATTTTTGATTATTATTTATTTTATTTATTTTCTTGATATACCTACCTTCATATGTTTATAATTATTTTTTAAATAACAATATAATAATATATTATGAAGGTACTAAAGGAATAACAATGTATTAATTATTTACTTATATTATATGTGAGAGATTTTTAAAATTATTATTTTATTTTAGTAAGACTAATAATTTATCTGTAATACTGGGAAGATTAACATGATGACGTCTTCTCATGTTTCAGAACCCTGTCTGCCCTGGCGAAGCGTTGGAACCAGAACTCCAATCCGAATATGATGTTCCTGGAGAATGGGTTAACCTCATATTAATATTTTTCAGCAGATTATAGTTTGTTATGTTTTATCTAGAAACTGTTTTAAACTGGTTGCTTCTAGTCCATTTAATGTTGTTACCACCTGCTGGGTCAAACAATATGTTATGTACACAAAATAAAGAATATTAAATTTTATTGTAAAAAAATTTTTTTTTGGTCTTTGACCTTTCTCGGGACCTTGGGGTCCCGGACCTTTGGAAGGCGTACGAGAGGCCGAAGCCAACAATGAAGCACCAACCGACGATTACCCCTGTATGCACTATGCAAGTGCACCCAAGGACAACCCCCGGTTGGTGTAGGATTATTGCAGGATATGAAAACAAAGATATTGGACTATGGGTTTGGGTGGCTTAAGTTGACTGGTGACCTGGAACTATGGAAGGACTATGGCCCCTGCCTGATCAATGTTTTAAATGTACACGGAAAATATAGCATATTATTTAAGTATATCAATATTTTATGTAGGTACCATCGAAGAAGTTCTTATCTAACCACTCTAAGGGCTATTCTTGCTTGCAGCGCTCGGCGGCTATAGCACCGGGCCGGTAACAGACGTGGTCATCGTGTTCACGGGATATTGTTGTGTTGTATCTATAGGTCAGGCAGTACCTATCTAAGAAACTTTTTTAATCAGGTAGTTCGAACAACATTACAAAACTTAAATAAATTAAGTTCCTACACTTAATTTATTTCAATTTTATTTGATTGTTCGTCGCAGTTTTGGTCTTAACTCACTTGATGCTAGTTTTATTTTGGTTTTCTTCAGATAATTTTCATGTAAGTATTGGTAAATAGATACGTAGAAAATTATTAAGTATCAAAGTTATAAAAATTATTAACAATAAAGCAAAAAAAAAGGAATGAATACAAAGTCGTATTTACAAAAGGATTATTATAACCAATGTTTCACATTTATTATAATAATCCCTTTGCAAATACGACTTTGTATTTAACACAATGCCGGCGGCATGGCCGCCGACACTGCCGCCGGCCCTGCCACCGGGCAAACCGCGGCGTGCCCGGCCCTACCGCACAAAG
Source organism: Agrochola circellaris (assembly GCA_914767755.1). Taxonomy (NCBI): domain Eukaryota; kingdom Metazoa; phylum Arthropoda; class Insecta; order Lepidoptera; family Noctuidae; genus Agrochola; species Agrochola circellaris. The sequence goes on along the minus strand of OU611840.1, from coordinate 17,361,377 downwards.
GATCGCAAAGGAAATGGAGGCGCAAAAGCCGGGAGCACGTGCCGCTCGGAAAAAACCGGCGGCCATGCCGCCGGCATTGTGTGTAGGAACCATAACAGTAAATGGATTAAATAAGTTCATCAAACTATCCCAAGCCAGGTGACTGAAACGAGCTAAGAAATCATTAGATTGCAAAGTAAAGAAGAAGACCAAGTTAAATTAATTAAAGTGGAAAAAGCGGATTCATTCAAATTAAGAAAGAAATAACTTGACTAAATCTGGATTATTTATTTTATTATTTATATACGAGTACACACAGTAAAATGCATATAGATACAACATAATTATAATAATTACATCTATATCTCGGAAACTCTCAAGAATCGCGGGATATATACATGCGGTATATTCGGATATCCCTGGGCATGAGACGTCACTTTTTGTACCACCTGTAAACGATGTATGGCACATAAACATATTCAGCAGGTTACAGACTACAGACTCCGTTATCAGTAAAATGGAAACAAATAAAATCATGCCAAGTAGTTTTATCGCATTCAAAAAAAAAACTGCTGTATCATAGAAAAGTGCAATACCTACGCGGTCAAAATGTATGGAAAAGCTGTTTTTTTTTTTTTTTAAATAACTGACGAAACATTTTAACGCAGGGGGCTTCAGAACCATGTACTGAATCCATGGTAACAGTTTACGCGCGGATGTCCCTGCCACTCTGTATATGTAATAAGATAAGCCTCCCTCAACCAGTATTTTTACCACAGTAATTAGACATTTAGAAGCTTGGGAGCTTTCACGATAGCATAGTTAGAGTATGAATAACGGCTGAAAGTGAATTTTCCATCGATTGACTACACACTGCTTCCGAGCCTGGAAATCTCATTAGTTTATTGTAGCACAAACAATTGGATAAAAGCAATTTTATTCAGAGTGCACACAGTAAAGACGAAACAGTTTCCTCTACCGCAGACAAAATAGTTAAATTGCCTTTTAATTGTTAGTCTGACGGCTAGCCTACCTCTAAGTGCGTGTCTACAATTTTATAGATAATCCATTTTATACAAATCCTCTCAGACAACAAATCCTCCAGGACATGATAAACTAAGCATTGAGCACTTACAGTACAGCTGGTCCACTTTTTTTTTGTCCGCCATTCCGTCGTTTCTTTTTTATGTAATCAAAAGATTTAGGCAATACATTGAGTAGGCAATGCGTTAAAATGTGGCATGAAGTCACTCCCCGGTAGATTTTATACCGACTTGTAACGTAGCGAGCCCCCACTCCCCATTTTTTATTAATATGATAAACCAAAAAATAAGTGTGAAATATTTTTTTATTGTCTGACTATTTTTTTTTTTTTCTCTAGTCAAAATCCCTGTTTATAGAAAACTAGTAGCCCAGTCAATAAAAACATCAATTATCACGAACGCGCATGTAAATACGATTCTTTAATATGTTTTTAAGTTTCGTGAGAGTAGTTTATACCCAAGGTTGCAAACCTGAAAACCTACTGCTACGAAAAACTGCGAAATTATGACACCTGTTTCAGTTTTTTTTAAATAGGTATATTTAATTAAGGACGCGTTTAGTTATCTTTGTGAATCAAGCTAAATTTGATACAATCTGAGTCCAACCCAAGCACTCTAGGTCTATTGGTTGCGAAGACCCAGCTAGTCAAAGATGGGCATTTTTTTCAAAAAGTGAAAAGTTTAGAGTCGTTTTCCAAGAGACGTACCGGCTAAACTAATGGTCCTTAGAGAAAGTGTTTAACAAGTGAGTTGATGTTGATCCCCTTATTATATTCCAGAGGGTCTGTGTGGAGAAGGTACCCAAAAAGGCGTCCTTAAGGTACCTATATATTTTTCAAAAAAACTGAAACAAGTGCCAGAATTTCGCAGTTTTTCGAGCACTATGGTAGTAGCACAAGGCATTCAAGGTTGCTTATTTGGGTATAAACTACTCTCATGGGACCTAACAACATATTAAAAGAATCGTTGTTACATGCTCGTTTGCGATGTACCTATGCATTTGTGTCGATATTTATTTATTTATTTATATTTATTTATTTATTTAACACTTTAAGCACACAATGTACAGAGGCGGACTTAATGCCATAGGCATTTTCTACCAGTCAACCTATGGGTGATGCAGAGATAAACAGTGGTAGGTGCAATATCGTAAATTGTGGAATAAATATTTATTTAAATATAAGGATACATATACCTATTAACCTATATATATAATACTATATAAATAAATACAAGAACAGATAAATACACATAAATACACGAATATACTAAAACAAATAAGACAAACAATGGGAAAACATTACCGTTGTGATGATATTGACTGGGCTGTAGATAAAACTAGACACAGTAATAATATGTGGCCCGTGTGGTATTGTCTTGTTTCAGTAAAATAATTTGTACTATTATTGTTTTCCATAATCGTCCCCCTCATAATATTTACTTATACAATTATCATTTATACTAATAACGCTTGTCATATCAACTTATTAGTCATAACTTTCATTTGCCATAAAATAAGTTTCCATAATAGCATGTCTTATAATCATTAGGTTCTATAAGTAACACATAATTGATATTTGACATAAGCAACATTTAATATAATTTAGAAACGTCTGTTGTTTTGTACAAAAACTAATGTCAGTAAGGCATTTGGTCTGTAGGTAATCAAATATTTATTACAGCAAACAATCAAAAAAAGTCTGTATCGTATAATCATAAATTAATCAATATAATTCAAGTAATATAACAATATCATTTTCATGAAAAACAATATGCTCTTAAAAATTCTTCTTCACTGTAATATTTTTTTTGGGTTAAACTGTTATTTTTATACTTTCGTTTTTAGACGTCTTTATTTATTTGCTATATTTTTCATTTTTAATAAGAAAATGAAACATATGGCAAATAAATTTATGGATTAAAATTATTATGACACTTGATCGATTATGACCAATGAAATTAGTGAAAATGATTTTATGTAATTTCACGATTATGGCAACTGAAGCGTTATTTGTAATGAAATTATGGCAAATACAAGAATGGTAAGTATATAAAATTATTGCATCTTAAATGATGGCAAACATTAGTAAACCGACCCGTATATTGAATCCCAGGCTTAAAACGAATAAACGATGTAATTCTATTATACATAATATTTACTATTGTATTGTGAAATGATTAAATCAATTATGTTTCTTGCAATCCATTTCTATTATACTATTCTCGTATTTATAAAATAACTACGGATGTATGTTTGTACTAGCTTTTAATTCTACTATGTCAACTACATTCCTAGCTTCTTCAAACTGTCATACTGTGTTAGTCAGTATTGATGAGGTACAATAAAATGTTGCTAGTAGGTACTTTGCCTACTATTATTTGCTGTTTTGTTGACTTGCGGCATGTTCCCAGAGTTCCTAAAATCCTAATAGTACCTATTGGTTCAAGAACTCATTGTCTAAATACCTACCAACCAAATATAACAGTAGGTTGAGTCCTACAACTACGTAATCCGATGGGAATTTTCCCGGAATGGACCGATATAAACGTATACCCACATTTGAATAAACGCTGAGTACAACCCTTTAGACGAATCATAAATTTTTAACCGACTTCCAAAAAGGAGGAGGTTCTATGTTCGTCTATAGGAACAACAACACTCACACCTCAACACTTATACCTACTTGCACGCTAGGAACACTCTAAAAACTTCTATAATATCAATATACTACATATAATAAAATTCAAGAAAATGGGCAATACTTAAAACTGGGTATCTCTAAAACTTTAAAAATTCAAAAGTTACTTACCGCATGGACGAGCCGTGTGTGTCGTGGCCGAGCCGTGTGTATCATGGACAAGCCGTGTCATATCATGGCGCACCTAAAGGGGTATTCTCAGAAGTTGCTCCGTGCGTCAAAATCGCTTACGCACATAATACAAGTGCTTTCGATGCAGTTCATATTGCAATGTAGTCTAGTGCAGAGTAGAGGACGAAGCAAGCGATATTGTTTCTGAGCACGCAGGTTCATAGGCACCAGCTCATTGTTCATACTATGGAGGTCAATACTAATACCTACTTGTATTCTCAGACGAATGTATGAAAGAGAAAGTTCCTATGTTGTTGCGGACTGAATTCCAACGTTTATCTATTTCACTTTCCCCTGCTCTCGATTCTTTTTTCCGCAACCATAGATATTATTTCGAAAAGCCGCGCGGGACTATTACATTACAGCCCAGAATATAGTTCAAGGCTCATTTTCAGCATCGACGTAACGTAGTAGGTAGGTACTTACATACGTAGTTTTTGTAGACTATAAAATACGTAGGTAATCAATTTATGTGTTTGTGATCATTGATATGCAAATTTTATATATCGACGGTTGTGATTCAAAAGACAGTAGCGGGTACCTAAAGATATAGAAAAATGTGGACCTACGAATGACGGCGATCCTGAACACGTAAAGCAGGAAATACTTAAATAGGTCGCGGGGGCACGGAATCCCCTGGGGTAGGCGACGTGATGCTCGGAGCGGGGGGAGGGCATGGATCCAGGGGGGTGGGGAATGGAGCCAGCGGGGGAGGGGGCTGCCGAACTAGGTGGCCTACATGTTCACAGAGCCCGCTCCGCTGCACAGCAGTTTTTCATCGAGGGCACACGAATGAATTATTTGAGGATCCCGCCCGCGGCACCAGTAAGTACTGCGGCTATTATTTTGTTGTTCTAAGTATATTAAACTTCAGGACACAGCAAAAGAGTTCTTTATCAAGATTTGCTGTAAGTACAAATTAATTAGGCACTGTATCAATCTCTTCAGATTTAAGACCGTCTTGAATCAGTTTGACTGTCTTGCCGAATGCCGTTGCGAGCAGTTACTAGTAGGTACTACCTGAATGCGGCACTCAGTCAGTTCCCACGGAGGTAGCGTGTTATGATTTGCACATTCCTGTCTCCTACGTCACGACTGATGTCACTGTCGCAATCATTATAACAGACCCAATTACGATGAGATAGAATATGTCCTATGACTTTTGGTTGACAGGAAGTTAGTGACTTTTTGTGTGAGTTCTCTTCGCAAGCCATATCCGAAGGAGTGCACCTTGGTTGACTAACTCGAACGTCATTGCAGCTACATACGAAATTTTTGTGGAATAGAAATATCGCTGCCATTGGTACCGTATTTTTCATTTAGAAGTGTCGTACCTAAAGCTATATTTATATTATCTAAGTACCTACTGCAGTATGTCTATTGGGAAGACTGTTTTTCAAGATTTGATTTGTGTTTATGTACCACGTCCACTAGTCACATATATTACGCGGGAACTTTATCCCTACCGAATAATAAAAGTACCTATACTGAGGAGACACTTAATTTAAAATTAGCCCCTCAAATAGATATTCATGCCCAAATGCCCACCATGCCTACATAAAAATTCAGCTTCAATTGTAACAGAAAGACCTCTTTGGATTAAAAATAGGTGAGTCGCACACGTGTTTCTATAGATAAGTGTCTGGCCTGGGCACAATGGGCCCCTTGACACGTTCGCGAATCTAGTGCGCTATGAATGGGCCCCATTTCACCTTCTGCGCAAATACATATGTACCTTTCTGTGAATACAGGAATTACTGGATACATTCATGTTCAGTGACTGAAAACGATTGAGGTACCAGTTTATCTGGTAGTTTGGGATTGTCCCCTGAAGTTATCGGTTTAGGTTACTAACAAAGCTGCACGAAATCAATTTTATTAACTTCATCTGGGAGTGAGATTTCTTTAGTTTAATTGTAATCTTTGTACCGCTCGCTAGCATTCCGTTATACCTACGTATTTCTTCAAATATAGAGCCCTGAATTCGTGAAAAAAAATCATAAAAGAGCTGCACATAGCAAAATATTTAAAAGAAAACAATTACAGTTTGCTTACCTAAATGAAGGCTGAAAATCAAAAATCTCGTATCGACACTCAACTTCTGATAATTTGTTGCCAAGATTTGCATGTCTTTTTTTGGAATTGGAATATTCATGTACTTATTTAACGTATTTGTTTGGGTAAGTAACTTATAGGTATTTATTTATGACGTTTGTGTAGGTATTTCTCATTTAATAAGTTATGTATGTATTTAGGTACCTAGGTACAACTTATATTTTTAAGAAAAATACTGTTTTAATATGTTCGTCTGTATTTGTATGTAAAAGCACGTTTTTCAGTACCTTTGTAGATTATGTAGGTACTTGTTAGCATCGGAGGGATACTAAAGGTGCCTGGATAAATAAAAGGCATCGCGTACCTAATTATTCGAATCTTATTAAAGTCATTTAACACATTTTATATTATGACATAATGTTTGTCAGCTCTTCAGCTATTAACTGCCACAAACTGCGACTGTCTTTTCTTCTATTCTAAATACAAATCAATGTTTGTAATTATGCAACCTTATGATGATAAAATGGCGAAAAATAATCATCTGTTCCCTACATTTCGACGAGATAGACGAACATAAATGTAGGGACCAGCAGATTCTTTTTTTTCGCGATTTCAGCGTTGTTCCCATAGTGAAAGTTGTTCATAATAATGAGTAAAATGACCCCTTAAGAGGTTTAGTGTAAAAAAAACTAAGGTTGTATATAACAAACCCGTGGAGGTTGCATGCTAAAACCATGTCAGGTTAAATAAAGCCTCGTACAGTACGTAGGTATAACAATTTCTAATAAAACTTGACGGTATAACAATAACCAGTGTCGCGTCGCGCTAGTCTGCACAAAGCTTAATCCAAATCATCACCAATCATAATAACTTGTTTACATGCTACGAATATTCGTAGTTTACATGTGATAATCTTGTTTACTGAACACACTGTTAATTAATATAATTAATTGTTTATATTATTAACTGATCAACTTGTATAAAACATACAAAAATACTCGAATGGCATATTATCAGTTGACAATAAAATGATGTCACAGAATTATAAATATTTTCTATAAATCACTGCAATTTATAGCATCGTATAGTTTATAAAAATAAATCAATGTAACTCTTTATACCTATATTAGTAAAGTTCAAGGCAATAGGTATTACAAGATAAGTTAAAAATAACCGGTTGAGAAACTGGTAATAACTACTGCTTAGCTATATTCGTTTTATGTAAACGCTAACCTTTATAAAACAGTCCAAATATTAACGTCATCAAAACTTCAAAAATATACCTAGATACCTTCTTAATAAAACAACTTTTTTATTAATTAATTAAATATAGAATTAGGCGTCCAATCAGCGTGGATAATCCAGGCCAGATGACGGGCATCTATCGGAACTACCAAAAATAAATTTACGACTCTTTGATGGGCAGTTAATTATGTCGAAGGGTTTCCCTTATAATCATAATCATCATCGTTACGTGCAATAATCACCACGCTTAACACTTTCGAATCCACTCACTTTTCATAGAACTCATACGCCATGCCGCCATACATATTGGAAGTGAACCCTGCGGGAGGGTTGCCGGAATTACGTTTGCGCTAAAGCTAACCATCGCGGATGGTCAACGGCATCAGGTTTAAAACCGTGTTATTAAACACAGTAAAACGAAGTAACATGGTGATTTCAGGGGGTCTTGTATCTAAGTACCTATACGTAGTTTCCAACCTTTGAATTTTTTTGTGACTATTTATAACAGTGAAAACAAAAAAACTGCTTGTATGTTAAAACCAACACTTAATGAATCTTGTTAAAATATATATCAGATTTTATTTTCACGGTTTATAAATATTTAAAATTAGCCCTCCGGGAGGGCTCCCGGCACTGAACGTGATCTTTAACAACGTAGTATGAAGTTGTCAGTTTTCAGGTAGAATGAGGAGCATCTCCTCATTCCTGACGAGTCATTCATTATGATGAATTTGTTCGGAAAGTGATGATTTGTATTCAAGATCACTTTGATTAATATTAAACGTCATTGTTTCATGGTCGTGAATATACTTATTTGGAGCATAAAAATTCAATATTATTCCGCCCGAAATAGAAAATTTATCACCGACGTAAGCACGTCAAGCACGTTAAGCATCAATTAAAGAATAAGCAAAAAATTATTCTTATATTAGGTCCCCACCTATGAAATCAGCGTTTTGTATGGAGAATTTTAAAAAAGTTGCATTTTTATACTAATATTTTCTTAATTTTTAAAACAACCATGAAGACTAATATTTTAAAACTTTTATAAAAACCAACTTTTTTTTTTTTCTTTTTTTTTAAACTCAGGTAACGTAATATGCCACTTAGATTAAACGACAAAAATAAGTTTTGGCTAAGTTAAAACAAATAGTGGTAATTTCTGCTAACAAAATGAGGAGTTTTTTTTAGGTTTAGAAAACTATAAGTAATTAGGTTTTTTTTACTATTGGTAGTTGTCTATGATGGTCATTATTTGATATAATACCAAGCAATTGATGAATATTTTAAATTATAGAAGTGACGAGGTTCTCTATTTGTGAAAAAAAAACGACAATTTCATAGGTGGGAACCCAATACAAGAGTTACGTCGTGGATTAATTATCTTGGCAAGCCTTTGAACAGGAACCTGCTGTGGAGTACATTGTTGGACATAGACCTCTCTGCAGAATGGCAAAACCGAGAAGAATCGGAAAGACAATGGTGTTAGCAAGGCACGTCATCACTATGGTTTGCGGTACTGACAATCGTCTGAAGAGAGTTTATCACGAGGGGACCACAAGCGGTCTCCAAAGCGTGGGATGTACCCTCTTGACAGACAGACTGGGCGTTAACAGTTGGGGGGAGCCTTCATAATCAGCCCTTTACCCTTCGTAACGATCAGGTACAATCCCACTTCAGTCAAGCTGGCGACTATTGCCTATACACAATGTATAACAGAACTTTGGCGAATTTTATAAAGCTTTTTTTTTTGTGGCTTGTTTTATGTACACTGACGGGCAATGTAAAAAAGTCACGTGCAAAGTGCCAAGCTTTTTAGTTCAAGAAGCTATCTTGCGTGATTTCGGAAATATTTCATGATTAGTTACACTGACGAGCAATATAACAAAGCCCCTAGGCTTTGTTATATTGCTCGTCAGTGTATATTATCGTTGACTTCAAAATCGCTAACATTTCGTGGTGTTTTGGTGTACTTCCACTTCTCTCTCCACTCCTTTTAAAATGGAAACTAGCTGTACCTACCTCTTGCGATTGCACACAAATTACAACAATAATATGTAGATTCGCGTTGTGTATCTGTCGCTAATCCGAGTAATGCCCAGTTGTATTAGGTTTTGGTTTAGAGTTAAGAGGAGATCCATTTGACGATAATTTAAAACATTGCGTTTCTGAACTCTTGTGTTTTTTCTGAATTTTAGTATTTTGCTTTTATGAATTTTGATTATTTCATTTTGTCATCAAATTAACATTAATTTGTGTTCTATACTTACATAATTATTAAAAAGTTTTTGCTTCACGCAAAAACCTTGTAGCCCTTTTTACCAAAATTACGCGGACGGAGGAGTATGACAGTTAAAGTTTACATGGAGAAGGAGTGCAGAAAGCTAATATTTTTATATAATACATAAGAAATAAAGTACATTAATAAAACATAATCCACGAACCTTTTTCACAAACATTTGATACTACAAAATATTGTTTATAGAATTTTATTTGTTTTATCCCGCAAGTGTGTTGAAAATCGCCGTTAGATACCTACGAGTGAGGATTTGTCATTTCACGCTCGGCTTCATTTCGCCCTCACCTGCGGCTCGGGCTGCAATTCCGCCTCGAGTGCAATGACAGCATTTGCTCACTTGTATATTTTTACTTTGAGTGGAATTTCGTAGAAGTAGAGAATGAGAAATGCTTGTGCAAAGCAAAAAAGCGAATTATAAACAAAAGTAAACCTTTAGTTAATAGGTTTAACGAAATATTTTTGTTACTAGGCGGTGAAAAGCCAATGACTGGTCCTAGAGCGAGAGGCTGCAGCCGCCTCAGCGGCCATCACCAGGCTTAACGGTGTCAGTTTGGGGGCCAGTCGACTAGGTCGGGCTGCGCGGCCTGGTGGAGCCGCTAATGGCACATTTCCCCAACTGGGCGCAGCTGCCCCGGGGCCGCTGGGGCCGCCCACTGTATGTGGACTTCTGCACCTACACCAGGCTGATTGGCTGCACTGAGAATATTTTGAGGCGTCTGCTCGTAGCCGATAACTATGATTCAGTAAGTTTTTTGTTTTTGTTTTATTTGATGCTTACGAGAAGGCACGCCAGGGAACCTCGCTGGGTGAAGTGTACCGGAACTTCGTGCCGGTGGTGGTGCGTCTGCTCGCCTAAACGAGTGTCGGCTTAGCGCTCAAGCTAATACGAGGCGCGGAATGCCTAGAGGGTAGTTTCCGCTTTTTAGTTGGAGTCCGCCCAGGACGTGCTGCGTGATACAATCGTTACGGACTCACCCTAAGAGATGCTGGCGCCCGACAAGGAGCATTTCATGGTGGGCGTGCACATCTCACTCAACGGGAGACTTGGGATATTGATCGCTGATCCCAGTTATCACGTGTACGGAATTGTTACTATAATGAGAGACGGGGGAATACCTCATACTGGGTGGTTTTGTCAGGAAGACATATATCGCAAGGACTTTCGTTATTTCGTCTGCAATTATAATACAAATTATTTAATCTGGCGGGAAGAAGAGACGCGCGAAAGAGTTTTGAAATTTTCATGTCCGCTTATCTATGTTTCTGCCCTTTTGTGATGCAACTAAAAACTACGTTACAGAAAAAAGGAATCTGGTGGAGATTAAAAAGCACAATAAGGCGTTCGCATACGGGTCTAGTGATGGCGGGGATTGTATTATGATTAAAGGCTCGTGCAGACCAGCGCGACGCGACGGCGCGATGCGACTCGAACAATACAATTTCTAAGAAAACTTGACGGTATCCGGTGTCACGTCGCGCTGTCGCGTCGTGCTAGTCTGCGCAAAGCTTAACTCCCTTATTCAACCAGGCCAATTTCACTATTTATTATAACTGCTTCCAACAAGAAAATATTGAAAAATAAAAATTATATTAGGTATACTTACTATTTCAAAAAATTTAAAGAAAACGTTGATGGAAATATTTAAAAAAAAATAGCGATCAGTAACGCACAATTAAAACTGATTTCTATGATTTATACCGATTAAAGCTCTGTGCAGACTAGCGCGACGCGACAGCGCAATGCGACAACGGTTATTGTTATAACGTGAAGTTTTCTTAGAAATTGTATTGTTCGAGTCGCGTCGCACCGTCGAGTCGCGTCGCGCCGTCGCGTCGCGCTGGTCTGTACGAGCCTTAATGCAAATAATGTGAATGCTAAACTCGTAATTCGAGCAGTGCAGTAAACAACAACGGGATCAACTCTGGACAACCTGCTATCTAATTACGCAACACATTTTCGTAAACGATTACGGCTAATCTGTTCATTTTGACAGTTCAACAACATTCATTGCGTTATTTACGTTGTAGAGCAGATTTTTTTTCGAACTTATGAAGCAATGGATTAGCAATCTGTTTCAAAACGATTCAGATTTTGATTGTTCGTGTAGGGTACCTGTGGTAAAATAAACTGCAGTCTCATACATTTCTGTCAGTTAGGTATTATTATTTTTTAGGGAAAATCTACTTTTTCGAAAATTCTGAATTGCCTATAGGTATTTTAAGTAAAGTTGTGTGAGGGCCGGGCCGGCCAAATGGGTGATTTATTCTCGTGGGTTCCGTACCATCAAAACTATTTAAAGACGAAAAGTAGGTATCTACCATGGTATTTGTATATAATTTTTATTACAGCCGTAGCCGTAGCCATAGATAGACGTATTCTGTGAAAATTTCAACTGGTTAGCTGTTATGATTTAAAAGAAACAGCTCTGTGACAGACAGACGAACAGACAGTCCGTCAGACAGACAGACTGGCTAGTAGTAAGATCACGTTTGGGTACGGATCCCTAAAAATGAAGTTCCTAATGAAACTAGCAAAGGTTTCTAAAATACACTCGTACTGTCGGTAATCGGGACAATAATTTAGGATATTAATAAAATCTAGTGGTCGCCCAGAGGTCGAAATTCGACCATAATTCATTTAAATGTCATGGTTCTAAGCCACCTTGTGTCAAACGCATGGTAGTATGTGTAATGTTCTTTTTTTAAATTTATTTAATTTATTACTAATGTATATTATATAAAAATATTAGCTTTCTGCACTCTTTCTCCATAAAAACTTTAACTGTGCCGGGTACAAAGTTTTTGCTTCACGTATTAATATCCTAATTATGTAATGCTTATTATTTTAATAGATACTTACTTATTTTTGCACTTATGAAGAATTAGTTACCTATACCTACATATATATAAATGTCAATTACAAAGTAGACTGATTTTCTTAAAGCTAAACTATTTTCTATTATGACGAAGGATTTGCTTTTCAAAGAAGAGATTGGAGGCCCAAACTTTTTAGGTTATTAAATTAACATTAATGATTAAATAACAATTTAGGCACCTATGAAGTACCCATTGGCCTAATATCCATCCTAATTAAGTACCTATAAATTATAAATGCGAAACTCGTCTGTCTGTCTGTTACCTTTCAACACAAACCGATTGTTACGAAAGACAGATACTTAGAGGTAGGTAACTTGGGACCTGTAGAAGAACAAAGGCCACTTTTCATCCTAAATACTTGTAATAAAATATTCTTTGATTATACAAAATACACGTAGACAAAGTCGCGAAGACCTAGTTGGTAATTTATAAAGTTAAACAATTTGAAATAAAAAAAAAACACAATTTTAATTATTTAAATTTACCTCACTATCCCCCAGATTCGGCCTACTTGGGTAACAACGTGTATTCGTTCCTAGTGATCTGCAAAACAGGGTACCTACATTACGTATTTATTTTATCAAAAAACCATGTAGTAAGTTTTACGGGAGCAATGCTACGGAATTTTCCCTAAAGACTGTGCACAGATGGAGATAATTTAGTAGGTACCCAATCAAATAATGGTTGGTCATTCGGGATGCCGGTGTGTCCGTGTTACTAGCGTGATCTGGGTCGCGCAGCGCGTCCCACTGCCAAACGCACACAGGCGCGAACGTACCGGCACGCACACGGCAACACCGCACCCGTCCGCGTCGCCTCGGCCTCGCTCGTCACTAACTAGGCCGAAAAACTCGCGCATGCGCTCACAACCACATATAGGTACCTATTAAAATACAACGCTGAACATTTTGGAACATTCCATACAACTGCAATGCCTAGCCTACGAAGTAAATGAACGCCTCTGCCCGGGGATGTTTTTTTTAAATACCTTCTTACTTATAAGATCTAGACAGCTTACTGTTTTGTGAATTTTCTTGGTGTAGTAGTAGGAATAAGGATATAATAATTATTAATATTATTATTTATAATATCCCATAATTTATTTAGGCATGAACCTATACTATGGATGATTATCTACAAGTAAATCATTTATTGAAGAAATTATGAAGTACCAATTAATGTGCATGTAGCATCTTCACGCAAAGGTACATACACTTACATGTTCTATTAAGTACCTACTTACTTTTGAAAATTGAACAAAGAACTTGTTTTACAAGTTTCCTATCCTATATTCCTTGACGCACCATCACAATAAATACGTCGTATACGATTAATGACATCCCATATGGATGGTTTTTCTTTGTATTATTAAGTAGGGAGTCACCAGACAGGCGCTATAGAACCAGCATTCACAGGTCTCTATAGTACAAATTATAGTTAAGGAGACGCCATTCAATATTAGATTAGTACTTATCTAATATATAAATTTTTTATACGTGTTTATGGAAACACAGGTAACTTAAAAATAAGGTATAAATAAAAAATCAAGCACACAAGTTTGACTGTTTCTCACTATGTGTCTATTGTATAAGACTAAGCTCTGGGTTCTCGATTTAATCACGTCCGCAAAGTCCGTTTAAGTGATTGTGTAAAACACCGTCTAATTCAGTTGAATTAGACGGTGTTTTACACAATCACTTAAAAATTATGTAAGAACTTTAAAAAATACATAATAATTATTAATATTCATAAAATTTGTTTTATGATACATGAAATTATTTTATATGTTATGTGTTTTTTACGCACTAGCCAAGTTACTTTATTATTTAATAAAACAACTCATAAGTAAGTATAATATACATACCAACGAGGAGTTCGTGACTAAGTAATAACAGCCGCACGGGTCGATCCATCAGGTTAAGCTACGCTTGCCGGGGTTGGTCCGTGGATGGGAGACCATCTTTATATGGTACCGAGACTATTTTTTTTTTTTGAGGTTTGGAAATTATCAAATAACTTCTCCCGCTCTGGGCGGAGCGGGAGGGCGTGTCAGACTTTTACTGACTAAAACCCACCCGTGTTCCTTCCGTTGCCTGTGTGCCGGGGTCGCGATATCCCTTTTGGACAAACTCGCTACCCCGGCAGGATGGAACCGAGACTACGCCGTGCATCGACAAACTCGTTAAACCATCGTCCCGGCTGTCATTCATGGATCTTTGACAGTCATTTCAGGTCGTCAGAAGCCCGAAAGTGTGACAGCCAGTCTTACCAAGGGGTATCGTATTACCCAGTAACTGAGTTGTGGAGGTCAGCTATGCAGTCGCTCCAAGTAAAATACTGGTATTCACTTGCATCCGGTTAGACTAGAAGCCGACCTCAACATAGTTGGGAGCAGGCTAGGCAGATGATGACTATACATACCTACCAACCATAATGTTAACGAATGAAAAAAAAAATCGTTGAACAAAGATCTTCTTAACTCGAATATATAAAGATACCATGAGTCGTAAAAACTTTCTCTACCTCCTATAGTTTCAAGTGAAGCTCTGGGCCGCCCACAAACCAAGGACTAATCAGGGATTTGAGATCCGAGGGAACAAAGCTTTGGAATTTCTCATTAGGCCAAAATTGTAATTTCTCATTAGGTCAAAATTGTAATTTCTCATAAAGCCAAAATTGTAATTTCTCATTAGGTCAAAATTGTAATTGCTCATTAGGTCAAAATTGTAATTACAACAAAAAAACTTACATATCGTCATGACATGGCTTCTATAACAGCTTAAAATTAGTTGCAGAATTATTATTTTACCTACATTAATTTGAAAAAGATTCCTCTGACTGACAACATTTTGAACTGTTTCTCAGGAAACAATGACAATTACATTGCAGATTAAGATTTTAAAAGCTAGTGCCTAAGGTCATTCTCTAAAAGACAATTATGTATAAAATTGATAAACGTCACGGTAATAAAACCGAATTAAAAACTTATAATTCGAAAGCTACGTAGGCATCTATAATCTAAAAAAAAATTATCGAAATAGTAAGAGGTATGAGACTGTATGATGAGCTCTGTTGTATTAAACAATGCATATAAGTTACGGTCTTTTATTTTACAACCCCAATCCTAAGCATATATGAGATAACCCGGACGGACACTGAGACGGCTGGTCCGAAGTGGTGCTGCAAAAGAGTAAACTGTGGTGGGTCACTAATGTTTACTTTAGACTTAATTCAGTTAATAAAATAAATACCTACGCTTAAATTATAACAACCATCAATTAATTAGACAGAGACGGACTGACAAAGTAGAACGGACGATTATCGCAACAAGCTTGCATGCTGGTTGGTCAAAACTGCCGGTATTGAATGGCGACGTTGCATCGCCGCATTGGTTCGAATCCACGTCAAGTCGTGCTCTTTTTGAAAGTATTTCTTAAGAAAGTCGTAACGCAACAAAATCAATGTACACTACAATACACTTGAGGATCAGTACCTACCTGGAAGAAATTGGAAGATACTTCTTTCAGCAGTGGGACAGCGTATGTTCATAAAAAACCCTCTGGTAGAGCTGAACCGAGCTGGCTGAGCTGCTCTGCTGCTGCTCTGCTCTGCTGCTGCTCTGTGCCTATTTTACTTGGATTTTTAACGCAGTCAGCGGTTTCTTTTACCCCTGCAGTAGTTCTTTGCAAAATATATAAGTCGATGGTTACTTAAATAAATGCCTTCTTAGGAAACTAGGAAAGTCGGTAAAAAATCTAAAACCTAGATGACCTTCCCACAACAGCGTTGTTTGTAAAAATGCGCCTGCTTCTGTGCGGCAGCTATAAGCATTTTCATTATTAAGGTACAGATTGTTTCGAAATTTCGCTGTTATTTTGTGCCTGGCTTTAGTAAGAGGATTATTTCCTTACAAATAGTTTAGTGTAGGTACTGGCCAATAACGAGTAATTTAGTATATTATTCTACCGAACAACTTTTGCTGGCTGCTTATGATCTGGATGCATCGTAAAGCTATTTTAAAAACATCTTTCTTTTCTCTATTTGTAGGTAGGTAAGTAGGTACTTGGGTAACCTATACATAATCTACGCTACCTTGCTTTAGGTAAAGAGAAGGTACCTAAACTAGGGAGCCGTCCATAAATTACGTCACACGTAAGGGAGAGGGAGGGGATCGACAATGTGTGACGAAGAGGGGAAGAGTTATAACCCTCTTGACGTCACATGACATGTATAAATCTAAAGTATTAGGTAAAACTGTAAACTTCATCTCTAACGAAAATCTTTAAAATATTAGATACTACTCTATCAATACGTAGCGTCACTGCAAGGAAGAGGGGGTTTCACAAATATGTTAAGAATGGGGGCAAGGCTACAAAAACCATGAAATCCGTATGACGTGAAATACGTATAATTTGGCGACAGTCGGCCTGGGTACTCGGCTGAAAACACTCACCATCATCATCATCATCATCTCAGCCGCAGGAAGCTAACTTCACTACGACCGGTCCTGCGCTGACATCACTCCACTCACTACTTAGCTCAAGACTAGCTCACACCAATATTTAAAAAAAACTTATTTCAATTATGCAGTCCAATGCTGAAAAGAAAGCTTTAACTGAGGTACAGTTAAAGCTTAAAATTATACTTTCTACACTCCCATTCTATTCCATTGCTATAGGTAAGTTTTGTTTGTTTTTGATCAGCAACATCGCTTTCCATATTACGACACGACTCGCTAGTTACGTCACCTACGAAAAGGTTAGCGGGTATGTAGGTACCATGTGTTCGGTTGAAAGTGAAACACCATCGGTAGGTTATAGGAAACTACCTTTAAGTAGATACTCTTTGGAAAAACTGACGGACCTACTAGTACCTAATAATATTTTATATAGGTACATATTTATAGATTTATTTGTTTTTATTTGATTTATTTTATATGAATTCTAGGAATTTATGTTTGGCAATGAGTATTATTTACCTGAAATGAATGAATTTATTATTTACTAGCTTGTGCCCGCGACTTCGTCCGCGAACCAATATCCTTCCTCAAATCCAATGCAAACTTACATACAAACAAACAAATTTTACCTTTTTTTAACATATAGATTATTATTAATAATATTTAATTGATTTTTTTACAATGAATTTTTACCTAGCAGGAAATACCTGCTAGGTAAAAATTCAATATGTACCTAACCGAAATATGTAAGATTAGAAACAGAAATGCCATATTATGTACGCATAGCTATAAGTAAAAAAACCTGCCAAAAGCGTGTCGGACCACGCACAATAAAGGGTTCCGTAGTTGGGATGAATTTATCCCAAGAACAAACTTAACATTGTAGTTTGTACGCACTATATTGAGAGATCTGCCATGTTATTTTAAAACCATAGACATCCTATAGATTTTCCTGTAACCTATCAAAAAAATTTGCCTCTGTGGTGTCTGACATAAAGGGTATGGTAATGGCGCGGTAAATTATCATCGATTTTCTTAAATAACAATATAACTATTTAATTAAAAATTATTTAAAAAATGTGTTTCAGAACCTCAAAGTACCTAAGCCTTTCATTTGATATGCCACACGGTACTTTTTACAAAAGTTTTGTTTTAAATTTTCTAATTTGCCTTCCAAAAGTGAGGCCCATACTCAAAATTCATTTATTTACGTTACTCCTCCGTGTTTCGGTCACAGAAATTCATATGTCGACCAAATTTAAACTTAATCGGTCCATTTGTTTCGGAGCGAAATAGCTGTGACAGACTGACAAACAGACAGACACGAGTGAGCCTTTATGTGTTCCGTTTTTTCGTTCGGACGTACGAAACCCTAAAAAGAAGTACCTCTACCTACCAATACCTCATAATATTCCAACATTTCAATTTTCTTCTGGCGTCACCGTGCGTACCTACCTAGGAACCTATGTGAGTAGGTATACGTAGGTAATGTAATACCTAACGCATTATATATTTCTAAATTCCTTATAGATAGGCTTTCTCGGTCAGAATTAAACTCTACCCTTTTTCCTTTAATATCTTAAAGTAGGTGAGCGATGTACCTAAGTATAACGATGAAAAGTGCTGTGTACTTGAGTACCTCTGTGTGAACGGAAAACGGCAGTAAGTATTTAAAACAAAAGGCTCTGTATAAGCACAGTTATAGTGACAAACCCACTTAAACGGATTGGGTTGAGGATTTTCAGCGGTGACCCAGATAAGTTAAGCCGTGGTTTCAGTACACGAGCCTTCACCTACTACTGAAAAACATTGTTTTTTTTCGTTACATTGTGTTAGAAAATGTACTTAAATACAAGGAAAATCTCGTATACCTAGGTACCTACAACCATAGTCAGACATTTCAAAGCAAAGTAGGTTTATAGGGATTTTAGGGGTTCCTAGGGGTTTTTCAGGAAAAACTTTTTTCCAGGAGTGGGGGAAAAAAATAAAGGTAGAGCCGTCATTTAACCGTTCAATATGGTACCTACTAGTGTAGATTCGTATGGTACTTAGGTACTACAAGAAATACTTAATCGATCGTATCGCCGAGACTTGATTAAGAAAAGGGTCGGCCTATAAAGGCTACAGTGTAGTGTTGAGTTTCTAGGTACCGACCCTTTTCCCTTTTTCCTATTTTTTTTTCTTTGTACAAAAAAAAAGGAAAGAAAAAAAGGATAATTCCCAAATCCCCATTCAAAGGCTATAAGTCGTGCTTGAAGCAAGTTTAATATTGCCCAACGCCGCAGTCTTCGAGCGATGTACTGTCTCCGAACATATTTGCGCTGTCAATACGCGATCGACGTTATCAGCAGCTTCATTTGAAAGATTTCAATGAAAATACTCCTGTAAGGTAAACTTAGAATAATTGTCTATGTTAATCTGGACGTAATCACCGAACTTTAAAGGTTGCTAGACAATTTGAAAGTTTGGAACGAGCCAGATAAGGTACGAAAGGTTTCAATTTGGATATACCTAATAATAAATAGATGTTCTTAGGTATCTACTTTCAGAAGTAAATAAAAAATACAGCGGAATGCGATCGGTGCATAAGACTGGTTAAAATATTCCTTTTAGCATTTCGCAGGAGTCCCTCTGAGGTTGTGTGTACCTACATCACGCCAAGATAATGAGACGCAACAGCGTTCAGATCTGGCATCATTTTAACCACAAGACGTTTCTGCTGGCGAATATGGATCGGTACCCACAGGAATTATTTTAGTCATTTACTCCGAACTTTGAATTCTTTTACAATTTTATCATTGAGATTTTTACCCGAGCAGAGCTCAGTCGACCAGAAAAGTCGACCGTAAGTCGACCGAGCTCTGCTCGGGTAAAAATAGAGAATGCTCATTTAATAGTACCTATAGGAAAGTTCATACTAATTCCATGCCGGCATAATAGTAGGTAGGTACTTACTAATTCCATGCTGCCATGATAGTAAGTACCTACTTACTAATTCCATGCTGCCATGATAGTTGGTACTTACTAATTCCATGCTGCCATGTCATTATTCTAAGGTAGCCATCTTGTTCTAAACTTTGGGCGACCGAGCTCTGCTCAGGTAGTCGGATGAAAATACGGAGAAAACAATTTTTTCCAGATATGAGACCTAGCTGGATTTCGCCCCGTAAACCCCTATATTGCAACTTTCATCGAAATCGTTAGAGCCGTTTCCGAGAATGTGATTACAAAGATATACATTTATATATATATACAAATATTGCTCGTTTAATAGTATAGGATAGGATAAATACGTTAAGTTTGTCCACCTTGTCCTTTAGATACTTTTTTTCCAGCGTTTATTAAAACTTTTCCCCGGTGTGACGTTCTAATGCTCGGAACGTGACCCTAACGAGGATGGCGTGAGGACCGGGCGCGCCTGCCGGGCTCTCCGGCCTACGATCTACTTCCCCTGACCCAATTTCTTGCGTCTCATATATGCTCCAAATTAGTGACCCCGACGTGCCGCGGAGCTCCGATATACCTTCTTATACATAGGTACCATATTATGTATTGAGGCTACTTCTGCGGGGTATTTAAAGCCTTTTGTGGGTACAAACTTTTCCATTCAAACTTGAACAGAATCTGAGTTGAAATATTAAATGGAGCAGAATCACGCAGGAGCGGTAGGTAGGTACCTAATATTCTAGGTAGGTAATATTACCTAGGTCCTATATTTAACTGATTGAACTGAATTCGTATGAGTGCCTGGATGGAATTCGGAATTCGGGTCATGTAGCTATGTAGGTAGGTACCTACCTACCATATACTTAGGTGTATACCTAGTCATGTTCGCTAAAAAATTAGATTTTTGGCAAAAGATACCATAATGGTAGTTTTGATTTTCGTGTAAGTACAAGAAACAGATAATTATTTTCACTGGGGAGTTTTTAACCTGCTTAGGTATTGTTACCACATTTCGATTATTGGATTAAGTACGTAGGTAGTTAATTTAATTATTGAGATTATGTGGTTGTGACCGAACTAACTCCAAAATAAAATTAGGTTCTTAAGTAACACATACAAAGTACTAAGAAGTATACTACTAGTAGTCCATATACACTAGCAGTAGACCTGAAACCATACCTAATATTTAACTAAAACATTGAAACCTTGAACTACTCGAATAAATCTTACAATAGTGTGGACTAGAAACGACGATCTAGCAATCTCCAGCAAGTAGGTCAATGGTTATCAAACGACGGATGAGCTACACGACTCGCAAGTAGGGTTACTCGTTTATTTGTCCGGACATGTGCAGCTTTTTGACCCCCGTCCGGAGTTGTCTGGCCTTGTCATTTGTCCGGTATTTTGATTTAATGTGATATAACAAATAGGTACACAACATAATGTCGCATTGCACTGATAGTGTATACCCACATTTCTCCAGTTATGGCCCATGTTTAACGTGTATGTTAATTTCTTTGAGAAAATATAAAAAAGTAACGAATGCTGAAAGAGAATAAGAAAAAGATCCGGACTTTTTTGCAATAGTCCGGATTTTTGTCAGGACATTTCAAATTTAGAAATGGTAACCCTACTCGCAAGCGGCGGAGGCGCATCGTCGTCGCGGGATTCAAGTCATTAAGCCGCCTCTTCGCCGAGCCAGCCTCGATAGCGCTGACCCATATCTTTTAATCCGAAATGTAGGTAACTGGGCCGCCGCTTTTATACGTTTTAAATAACGAAGGGGCGACCCTGTTTGCTGTTTTCCTATGTTGGTAGGTCGCAGATGAAGGTACACACTGTGAAGGTACCTTTAATAAGTAGACCTACAGCATAGAGCCGATTAGGTACGATTTATTTCTGACCTACCTATTAGTTTAAGAAGATAAAAAAATCAATAAAAAATCGCTCAGGAAACGTGAATCGTGAATAAGGTGCGTAACTCCAGCTTGCTCATGGGTGATAGAATAATTCTACCTGTGCCAATATTTAAGGCATTCTTATGCCTTAAATATTGGTACAGGTAGAATTATTCTGCCTGCAGCAATCAAAATTCCCAATCTTAATTTAGCTGCCACAAAAACTTCCGTCAATATGAGCCGTTTACTGTGTTAGCTGGAGTGACGTCACCCCAGATTCTTCATGCAGTACAGGCAAACTAGTGAGGTTAGGGGTTTGGGACTAAGTATAGTCAGAAATTTAAGGCATAATAGCAGCACAAGGCAGGAAAAAACTGAACGATAATACTTAAAAATTTCAACCCCTTTTAAGTATTATCGTTCAGTTTTTTCCTACGATAAAAAAACTTTGTGTAACTTGGGGTGACGTCACCCAAGCTGCTCATGTCATATCTTCCGAACGAAAGATGTGATATGTAGCTGGAGTCTCCGCAAGGCGATCAACGTAAATAGGATGAGCTCTCACTGGACAAAGAAATTTAAAGGGATTGAATCCATCAAAAATCTTTTTGTGCGTAACGATTGTTTGCTCATTGTTAATAATACCTACATAATCATTTATTTAAAAATAATCTATACGGAACGAACTATTGCGTCTACCTTTATATTGTTTAAAAACTTAACGACATTGCAATCTCTATTGGTTCATAGACAACTGTCTCCATCTGAAAGGTTTACTCCTTCGCTTCTTAATTCGCTATCTCCAGGAAAAGATTCAACTGTGTAAATAGGATAAAAAATTAATCTTTACACATTTAACGCTTTATGGTTCATTTGGCGCGTGGCCAAAATCGGAACTAACGCCGCCATCTTGTTTTGTCAATACAAGTCGAGTTGCCAATTTGCCTTCGGCATTTTGCATGATTGCGAGCGTTTGTAAACGGACGGCGCCGTTTGTATAATGAAGAATCATGCAATCTGCCCGCGACACATACAGAAAATGTAGAATGCGGATTGGTGCTATGCCGTCCTAAAAAGATTGTCTTTATGACATCGTTGAATAGCGTTATGCCTGCTTTTGTAGCGCAAAATGTTTTATAAGAAGTTAACAAAAATACAGCATTTTTGTAGTTAGATTAATTTATTTCATAAAATTTTGCACGATTGGTTTGTTTAATTTAATTCTAGTCTATAGAGACCAACATTGAAACTGCTTTGACAATGTCTCCGTTTGTTTTCTGCAGTTGTTCGTGGCACTTGTCGAAGGTGACGTCAGAGCCCACTGACACCTTCACCCGCACTAATTTGATGGCGTTGTGAACGTTCCAGCCGCTCAACTCCAGGGCTTCTAAACACTGCGACTGATTCGCCTGGAATACAAACAATTTATATTAAAATCACATATAGGTGTTAGATTAAACGACGAAAGCTTTACTAACTACTAACTAAAGCTATACAGTAGGTAAGCACATGAGACTGGTCTACAGAAAAAAAAAAAAAAAAACTATCAAATTAATGTTTTTAATGCGTTTCACGCGGGACTTTATGAGAAATTACAAAAAAAAATATCATAATATTTTATGTAATTTTAAAGAACATGAAACTAAATAACAGGGAACACCATTTTGTATACCATCGGAATTTTCCGTTCGGATACAAATTCTGAAGTGCACATCGAGTGTTACAAATAGTTTGGCTTTGTAATTCATCGTTTCTCGTCACGCCGTGTGACATCTTTATTTAAATCTCGATGTGCCATATTAATGCCAGACTACACTCTGGCATCGAGATGTTGACTGGGAGAAAAAAAAACTATTTATTCCGTCAGTCAGATAATAAAAAAATATTAGACACGTATTTTTAGCTTTAATAAAAAATGGTTTAGATAAAATATAATCTACCGGGGAGTGACTTCATGCCACATTTTATCTCAATGTATAGCAATACATTTTTTTTACCTAAGTAATCAGAAGATTACAGCAGTAATCTTCTGATTACTTAGGTAAAAAAAAGAAATAATACGTGTCCAATATTTTTTAAATAACCTACCTGATGGACAAAAAAGAAATCAGGTAACATCCCTAATGTCGAATTGCTTTTCGAAATACAAGTTGACTGGGTAAACCTAAGGAATAAACGTTAAGTGTGCTAAAGATTCACAAAGAACAAAAAATAACGAACTGTATTTGATACAACATTGATTCTTCAAAATTACCCAAAAGAAAGTATCTATTTGATTGGCTCACTGTGTTACACAAATCTGAAAGGCGTACGCGCATGGCATGTAAATCTATGGGCCGGTGTTAGCAACATACTTATTATAAAAGAACCTTAATTGGGCGACTGATGCGCGTAAGGGGTGCTATACAATGCTCGGGTCAACACATCCGACAGTATTTGTTAAACTACAAAGCCGACCCGAAGCAATTACCACGCATTCGGTTTTCATTTGGCTCCTGCGGACCAGCAAATATCCCTTGGCATCTACCTTCGTTTAATCATGTTCAGGTCAGGACGGCACAATTCAATTAAGCCGAGCGGCTTTTTCCCGAACATATATCTACATACATCACGGCTGTGCCGATTCATGACGACCCGAACATGTGTGCACAAGTAAAAAAGTTCTGCAGCACTGTGCTTTGCATAACATAGGTAACTGATACCGGAGCCACATCAGTTATGTCTCCTCCTCTATGCTCATCTCCGATTTGTTACTTATCGAATCTAAGCGGGGTTCTCTGGCGCAGTAAAAAGAAAATATTCGAGACGAAATGCCAGCAATTACTGAGCAAACGTGTCCATATTTAGAACAGCGTATTTTTGTCAGTCATATTCATACTCACAGAAGCGCTAATATGAATTAATTGGTAAGGGCGTCCTCTGCATATTTTAATATAAATAGGGTTTTTGAGGAAGTTTTCTTTAGTTATGTACTGCGACATGCTAATAAACTTTATTTTCGGTCACCTCGTACGAGCATTCACTAAGTAAGTTATAATGCACCACTTAGGATCTCTATAAAATACCCAAACGATGGTAAGTAGTAATTAACCTATCATCAACGTCCTATTAAAATAGTCCACCATTGAATACATACTGAAGTTGCTTCATTAGAACAAACAAATATCGACATGGACCCCGAAAGCCATTTCACTGGGTCCTAAGCACCAGCGGCTACCAGCCACCCTGCGATGATTTTCGCTCCACCTATCCTGAAGGCGTCCTACGTTTGCAAATTGACGTCTGACCATCAGTGAAAAAACAAGATGGCTGTCCGATTAGTTTAGAAACAAATAACTAGATGGCGCTGTCGGCGAACAACAACTCTTGATTTAGGATACCCAGGCAACGGGACTGGTTCCTTTATGTTAGTTATGAAAAGTAGAATATACTTTATAAGAATCTACTCACCTTTTCTTTAAGTACTTTGCACATGATGCGGACTTCGTCAGATTCTTCTCCACGCTGGCGGCCGCATGGCTTCTGGTCAGCAAACTCCAGCAGATCTTCAACGGACACGTGATCTTTGCGCTCTGAAAATGTTTGAAAACAACAGTTGAAAAAGTGATGCACTTATATTAGAAAATGTATAAAGACGTGCGTTCCGCACAGACTTTTTGAGAGCGCCGCCAAGTTCGTGTGCAAAAGTAATAATATAATAAAACGGCTTATCATTGTCCCACTGTAGTGCTAATGCTTCTCGTACAGAGAAGGCATGAGCATTCATCACCACGCTTGCTCAAGCGCAGGTTGCCAATTTCAAACCAATATCCTAACTATATATTATTATATAATTTTATAAATGCGAAAGTGTGTTTTTTGTTTGTTACGCTTTCACGCTAAAACGACTGAACAGATTTCCCTAAATTTCATCCAAATCTGACAATGACCGGGATTAGGACATAGGATACTTTATACCCCGATACTCCTACGGGATCGAGAATTATGCGGATGAAACCGCGGGGCGCAGTTAGTTAATTATAAGCCCAAATTTCCTCTCGATGTTTCCTTCACCGATATCAGTGATGTCCAACATAAACTTAGTACATATGAATTGAAATAATTTACTTATTCATAAATCTACATACACAGCGCACACTATACTCATACATATTTCTACAAACTGCAAACCATATCAAACGCTTTGGAGAGATCGTGGAAGCAAACCTATCGGCGATTTGCGTCCGTGTAAAATTAGTTGACGACTCAAAATTGCACTTTGAGTGGATAGTCAGAGCTAAAAACCGAACTGATCCAAATGTATCATGGACACGGTGTCCAGTTCGGCCTCTTTCATCCATCATACTTCGTGGTGCCATGAAAGAGGTCGAGGGCAAACAATATAAATAAATGTATTTAAATTAAATGCTGTTCTGTGACTGGATTAGTCCGAATACGGTTTATAGAATAAGAATAAATAAAAGAATAAATGTAAAGTGCTTTGTTCTTTGGGATTTTTATATGAATAGTTTAAATTCGGACAGGACAACGTCTGTCGGGATTTTAAGTAGTGAATAAATTACCTTTTTCAAGCTTTTTATTGCTCTCATTGTCACTGCTGTCCGAGCTCTCGATGTTGACCTGCACACCAACATCTTCTTTCATGAAAAAGTCGCCAAATGGATTGGCTGAGTTTGATTCAGCTCCATTGGAGAAGGGATTAGTATCAACCTTCGGAACTGAATCGACGACGTCTTCAATGGCTTCACTGGCATCGGTTGTGATTGAAGCCTCTTTCTTTGCGGAAGTATTTTGATATATGAGAGTTTCTTCAATTTGCTCGATCTCTTTTTTGGGCTCGGCGAGCAGCTTCAACGGGTATTTACGGATGTGCCGCGGCTTGTCAACCAGCTTAGGCTTCGACGATCGCGGAGGTAAGGGCAACACGTTCTGTGGAAGAAGTTTAATAAATAAATGTATTTTCTTTTACAGTATGTTAAGTGCATTCTCTTTTTAAAACGCTTTTCTTTGGTATTGTTCGTCGAATCGTTGAGCTCCTTAAATTCTGAGTTGAGACTGGACAGGTCCACTCAATCTGTATGCGGCGAGAGAATTTGCTAAACAAAATCAGTATAAGTTTTGTTGGTCGGCAAATGGAAACGTATTTTTGAGGAAGTTAGAGGGAGTGAAACAAGTTCTCGTCAGATCAGAACAAACCCTGCGAGATCTTGAAGCCAGATCAGAAAAAAACCCATATGATCAACAATTATACGTGGACGCCAGACCGGAACAAACTCTTCGCGATATGCAATTGAATACGGATACGGACCAATGACTAAGTTTTATTTCGATCTTCACACCTTGTATTTATAAGTACATGTTAATAAGGTACTACTTTAACTTGTTAATTATTTTTCTATGCATAAGATCTTTCTCAAATACCCACACCCACCAATTTCACAATTACCTCTCAATAACAACTTACACTATACATTCTCATATTATATTCATTTACATGCTATACTTTTCCAAAACAAATACAAATCCACTCATACATACTTTGCACAAATCTGACAAAATTACTCTTAAAAAATGTGGTTATGATCATACCTATAGCTTTCAAATCCCATGTACACTTGACACAAAAACATATTCCTATAAAACCACTACAATTGATACCCTAGTAACTCAGATAAACGCATTCGTTCATATAAAATCAGTAATATATTATTATCATAAAGTATCGACCAAGCAGATTATAAAAAATACACCGCTACGATGTTACATTATCGGTGACACTTACGAGTGTCTAACAGCGACATTTTTTGAAATAAACATAATTTCTAATGGATGACTCACTACAGACAGTTAATGAGATCGATAACCTTGAAATTGCTTCCTCTATTGAGTGTGATTGTTCGAACCTTTCGAAACATATTTTTGTCAAACAGAATGATTTAACTATCGTGTCGCAAAACATAAGGAGCATTTATTGCAATTTTGATAACTTTATGATAATGCTATCTAATTTTAAATTCGACGTAGATTTAATAATACTCACAGAATGCAGATTGAGCACTAATAAACCTTTACCACAAATACCTAACTACAACTGCCACAGTACAACACGACAGATGAACCAAAATGATGGAGTAGTTGTTTATGTTAAAAATACTTTAAAACCTAAAATTCTAGAACTACAGCTAGTTCAAGCTACTTGTATACAGGTTGACATACTGAATAATACAGTTTTGTGCATATATCGATCACCGTCACATACTAATATCGATCCGTTTTTGGTCTCACTTAGTTTACACTTAGACAACTTACCTTCACGGAAAAATATAGTAATAGCAGGTGACTTAAACATAAATATCACGTCCCACGAAACTGAAACGTCTCATGAACGTACGAACCGAAACAACTACCTCAATACGTTATCTGCATATGGCATACTACCTGGTCACACACTACCTACCAGAGTACGGAACTGCCTGGACCATTTCATGATACGACTTGATAAAAAAAAGACTTCTGCCTCAATTGCTATTATACACACTACGATTACCGACCACTATACTACTTTTCTAAGACTTTCAAAAATAAAAAATAAAAATTCTCCAATAAAAACTACTACGAAAGTAAACTATGAAGAAGCCCTTAAATATCTTCAAGAAAAAAATCTTGCTGAATTACTGTTCTGTACCGACCCCAATCTTCTAACCGAATTACTCATACAAAAACTGACTGACTGTATCGTTAAAAATACCATAACAACAAATATCCCAAGCAGTAAACGTATAATCAAGCCGTGGATCACTCAGGGAATTTTACGTTGTATTAAAAATAGAAACATGTTGCAAAAATCCTTACGGGCCGACCCATATAACACAGTCTTAAAAATAACCTACTGTAGATACAGAAACTATTGTAATAACCTTATTAAAAAATTAAAAAGACAATATGAACGGGAACTTATTTCTAAATCTATCAAAAACACAAAGCTACTCTGGAAAAATATCAAATCAATTACTTACACAAATAAAAACAAAAACCAAAGCACTGAACTACTAAATACCAAATCGTCTCCAAATGAATCTGTTAACTTTGTTAATAACTATTTTGTAAATATTGGAAAGGAATTAGCACAAAAAATCCAAAATAGTAATACCCCCTCGATACAACCCTGCAATTCAAGTATGCGAAGTAATTCTTTTGTGCTTTTGGACACTGACCTCAAGGAAGTTGAAAATACCCTGATGGGATTGAAATCTAACAGTGCCCCTGGATGGGATAATATCTCAACTAATTTTTTAAAGTACTGTCATAAGGAAGTTGTCCCCATCATTACCCATCTGACTAACGTTTGTTTCAACTCTGGTGTTTTTCCAATCCTACTGAAAAAATCTATTATTACTCCAGTTCACAAGGGGGGGAGCAGAGACGATGTCAATAACTACAGACCTATCTCAGTCTTACCAGCTATATCTAAAATTATCGAAAAATTAACAAATACGAGACTAGTTAACTATTTGAACAGATTCAAAATTATATCACCTTCGCAATTTGGATTTAGGCATGGAGTATCTACTGAGGATGCTATTGACTCTCTTAGCTCGTTAGTTACTGAACACCTTGACGCAGGAAAGAAATGCCTAACGATATTCTTAGATCTTAAAAAAGCTTTTGACACCGTTTCTGTTCCCGCCCTTGTAGGAAAGCTGGAGGGAATTGGAATAAGGGGAATTCCCCTAAATTTTTTCAAAGATTATTTATCCAACAGGAAACAGAGAGTTAGGATGGGAGCACATACTAGTGAGGATGCTGACGTACTATATGGCGTACCCCAGGGCAGTGTTTTGGGCCCTACATTATTTCTTACGTATATAAATGACCTCTGTAACCTAAATGTAAAAAACGCTAATATTTTTTCGTATGCTGATGATACTGCTGTGGTATTTTCCGGAAACAATTGGTCAGATGTAAAACTCGAAGCTGAAATGGGTATGGTCCAAATTGCCAATTGGCTCAGAGATAATTTACTGTCGCTAAACACAACAAAAACGAACTATATCTGTTTCTCAATCTCTAACCATTCTCCAGATGTAGCCTTTAACATTAAAGTACACTCATGCAATACCACCTCAGATAAAAATTGCAAGTGCCCTATAATTGACAGAGTTTCGCAGACAAAATACTTAGGCGTCGTAATTGATCAAAAATTATCCTGGTATTCCCATCTTGAACACGTTACTGCGAGAGTTAGGAAGCTGGGCTGGATTTTCAAATCTCTAAGACATATACTTCCAAAAAATATAAAAGGAAACAGTGGATCTCCTAGGAATCTCCTAAATGAAGTTTATATATCACTTGCACAATCTGTCATAGTTTACTGCATACCTATATGGGGAGGCGCGGCTAAAACAAAATTTATCAATCTGGAACGAGGACAGCGATCCTTAATAAAGACTATGTATTTTGAAAAGATGAGGTATTCTACTGAAAAGTTATACGAAATTAGTGGTCTACTTTCAGTTAGGAAATTGTATATCATATCCACTGTCCTAAAAAAACATAAAACTCTTTCATACGATCCAAAACTAATGTCGAAAAGGCGAAAAGACTTGATTGCACAAATACCACCGACTAAGACGAATTTTGCGGCTATACAATATCAACATCGATCTGCTCAACTGTATAACAGGGTAAACAAACATATATTCATATATCCCAACCAACTACATGAATGTAAAAAAAAACTAACAGACTGGATAAAGCCATTTTCATACACATATACTGAGTCACTCCTTCAACACATGCACTAATATACACCCCCACCCCTCCCCCACACAGCCACACTGCTCACGAATGTCAGTCACTTTCACATCACACCACATCACTCACATCACTTTACATCACACATCACATCACATCACACCACATCACTCACACCACATCACACATCACATCACACTCACATCACATCACACCATTCTCACACTTACACCACTACACCCATTCTACTTCATTTGCGAACACGCTTACCTTAAACATATTTTGTAAAATATCCTAGTAGTTTTGTTTATTACCTTTGGCCTACCTAAGAAAGAGCGGTGTCTTCTAACACAGGCATTAATATGCTTAAAAGGAGGCGCCAATCACCCACAAAATGTAAACAACTATGGTTATGAAATAAACATTTTTGTATTTTGTATTTTTGTATTTTTTTTTGTGTGGTTCTTTCCTCAAAAGACCATTTTTAGACACCAATCTTGACATGATCTGACCAAGATTATGTCTGGACTTTAAAAGAGACTGTGACCTCTGAGTTTGTTTCGGCCTTTCTTCTCGGAGTAGTCAGATAGGAAACGCCAACCTCATCGAGTTTAAAAATAAAATGTTTGACGTGTAAAAGTGTTTTGTACAGCCAATTTACAGAAATAAAAATCATTTACCTATCATTTAAAAATTTAAAAAATGTTATAGGATATATTACATTAGTTATTGATACTTACGAAGAACACTTCCTCGTTGGTGAGCTCACCCGTGTATGCCCTGAAACACATATTGTAAAATAAATAGATACATTATTTTGTTAAAGGTCAGATACGTAGTACTCACAACGTAAATGAAACAAAAGAAGTATTTAAGGATCATAGCAGGTGGCGTTCTGTAGCTTCTGCCGACCTCCATGGGAAAAGGCGAGAGTTTATGAAGGTATGGTACCGAAGAAGTTCATATCTAACCACCGTAAGAACTATTCTTGCTTGCAGCGCTCGGCGACTATAGCACCGGGCCGCTAACAGATGTGGTCATCGTGTTCACGGGATTTTGTTTTGAAACTGGTTAGATATGAACTTCTTTGATGGTACGTAGCAGGATTTAACATACCGAGACTTGAGAGGCGGGTTTTGCAGCGAATGAAACTGCACATGCGTAGTCATACGAGCCGGCTTCGGGATAGTTGTCGGCTTCATCACAGCTCCCGACTCCTTGGCGATGTGAGACATCAGCGACGTAGAAGGAGTTGGGTCTTCAATGAGGCTGGTGTAGGCCATCTTCGACTCTTCAGTTATGGTGGACTGGAAAACAATGTGCGTCAACGTTAGAGGTGAATACAGAAGAACACGTATTACTGTACTCGTCGAAGGTTTAGGCACACCCACGTGTCGCCAGTTTTGTTTAAGTGCCATGTTATAGGGGGCGAGCTTATTGCCATTAGCCGAACACAAATCCAGACTCCGGGCTATATCCGGTTATAGAAAAACCAAAAACACTGCCCGACCCGGGAACCGAACCCAGAACCGCCTACCTCTAGTTAGCCCAACGAGCTACCTAGTAGAAGTCGTACACAGAAGAAGTTGCATAGAAAACATGTTTTTTTTGTTGCTGCCGGCAGGCACCATCCCATTCCAAGGATCGTGGCCAAATAATAACAGCGGCGCGGATCAATTGAAGGTTAAGCTACGCTTGCCGAGGTCGGTCAGTGGATGGGTGACCATCCATTACATATCGAGACCACTTCGTGCCTCTGAAAGGACGTTCAACCGTTGGTCCCGGCTGTCAATTGTAGATCTTTGGCAGTCGTTAGTCAGAAGCCCGAAAGTCTGAGAACCAGTCTTACTAAAGGGTATCGTATTTCTCAGTAACTGGGTTGTGGAGGTCAGATAGGCAGTCATTCGATGTAAAATACTGTTATTCAGCTGAATCCGGTTATTCTGGAGGCTGAACCCAACATAGTTGGAGAAGCCTAGGCAAATGATTCTAATATTGGGGTATTTGGTGGTGGGCGTTAATTCCGGGACATGTTGTATAATGAATTTAAGATTTTTTTAAACACGGGACGAAAGATTGTTTGGAAGTTTTTGCCGATGTGAAAAATCACCGGGTACACGACTTGTTAAGTAAATAAAGTTTCAGTCATACCTGTATGTCTGGAACGCTTTGCGCCTCCTCACTGAAGTTGCGACGCGGCTCGCGGGCACCTGTAAAACAGTTTTAAACAAATTAATACGGTCTATGCAAATGGCAAAAAAGTGGGGATTTTTTAAAGGAAAATTATTGAGTAGTTCTTTCTCAACTATGATGAATAAGACACAGTTTTATGTAATAGGTGCTCCTCGAATTTACCTTCCTTAACTGAATATAAATTCCAATATTACCACCATGAGTAATTTCGGGTTTCAGGTGCAACCTACGACCTTTGTCGACCTTTGCCGACATTTGTCGACCTTGTTGCCAAAGGGCCGAGAGGAGTTATAATCGGACTGTACGAAACGGGGGGGCGCGAATAATGCAAGCTTTAGAGTCAGAAATGCAAATTTTTATTTACCTGTAGCCTGGTCTCGTTCGCCAGGTTCATGGCCATGATGTAATGTTAGCGGAAACTTGAAGTGAAACTTAGAACGTTCGTTTGGCGACTGGGGAAACTTCTTGTCCCCATCAAGGTC
Source organism: Agrochola circellaris (assembly GCA_914767755.1). Classification (NCBI taxonomy): domain Eukaryota; kingdom Metazoa; phylum Arthropoda; class Insecta; order Lepidoptera; family Noctuidae; genus Agrochola; species Agrochola circellaris. Next base: position 17,328,277 of record OU611840.1, on the reverse strand, counting down.
ATTCATAGACCTGGAAAACGAAAGAAACAATTTTAGTAAAAATGCTTAAACAGCCAGAGAAGAATATTCTATCTACTTTGTAATACTTATGAAACTATTAGTTTCTCCTCATGTTCAGACGTTTTATTTCAAGTGAAAGATGAAAAATAAAAGACCATAACGAACGAAAAATTAACCATCTAATATAGTCTTAACGGCTTGATAGGAGATGTGTTTTAAATTTTTATAAATGATGTCTATAGTTTGACCGGGAACGCTGTTCCGCGCCTTAGGTATTTGCGCGGCAAGACGGGGGGGGGGTAGTACAGGCTGCTCATTCAACAAAGTTCACGGCCTGCGGCGTCCCGCCCGCCGCTCATTCGTCAATGCTGCCCCCTACCTCACCGCGCATTCCTAAGGCGCGGAAATGTAGTCCCGGTCAAACTATAGCAAAGTGCTTACTTCGATGTTATTTCATTAGCCATAGCGACGGCTGTGTTCAGTGTCTTTTCGTCGGCCGCAGACATGGGCTTCATCGTACTGGTGGAGAAGCCTTTCTTACGTTCCGCCTTCGAAAGCGTCTGCGATCTGTAACAATAACATTATATATTAAGAACCGATGAACAAAACATATGACATATGTTTCGTAGCCACTATTGATCTATCAAAATAATACGAGCGAGGTTATACCGGTGTCTGAATAAACTTTTAAGTGATTTGATGGACTGTTGTTATTTTAGTCAGCCAAGACCAGCAATTAACTGAGGCGTAACACACTTACAATTGCAACGCCTTTCATTTTGACAATTCGACAACAATTATTGCGCTATTTATGTTGTCGAGCAGACGAATTTTTCAAAAATATGTTCTATGGCTTAGCAATTTATTTCAAAGAAGTTGTGAAAAAAAGTGTGTTACGCAATTGGGGAGCTGAGATCGTGCTCATTTCCGGGTTTCGCGGAGTCATGGAAATGCTGCGTGGCGGTGTGAAAAAAAAAGTTAGCAATCGATACCACGACAGTCTACTTGGAATATTTATAAATTCTTATTACTTATGCTTATGAGGGTTCCGAAGGTAAAACGAAACCTTGATAACTTTTTTGACTATCTGTCACAAGTTTTTCTCGTGATCTATGCATTGTAGGAATTAGCATGTTAGTATATTGTAAGGTCTCCCAGGTTAGTCAGTCCAAGACCAAAAACCTAAAAAAAAAATCGTTTTTGGGGTCACTTCAATCAAAACATAGTTTTACTATCGTGTTAGGTACTATATCGGACACGCATGTCTGAACACCGTAAGGACTATTCCTGCTTGCGGCGCTCCGCCGCTATAGAACGATTACCTACAAAAAAAAGGGGCGTTAAAAAGATGTAGTCATTGTGTGCACGGCATTTTGTTTTCAAAGTGGTTAGATATGCATGACCGCGATGGTACCTATCGTTTGAGGTTTAGTTTATTTATAAGTGTTAACAAGGAAAATAAAGATAGTTACCTGGGACCCGCATCTCCCTGCTTGGGGGCTTGAGACTGAAACATAAACAAATATATTAGACACAGTTCTTGCTATAGGAGCTATTTATTGTGTAATTATCTAAATCTAAAGCGTACGTATCACGCCTATACATTTATTAGTCAATTCAAAAAATCATGAATTACGAATGGCTGGTGGAATGATAGCTAGAGTGCGACAAAGATGCTTTGGCGCTCGAATAATGCTGTATAGGGTGGCGCTGTTCTAGCATAAGCATAATCAGCCTATAATGTTTCCATTGATAGGACACAGGCTTGCTTTCTGTGAGAGGGAGTGGGCCCAGTGCGGGATGGTAGTTGTCACATGTCTTCGAATTTTTGGTTCTAGAACATGTTTCATCGCGATGTTTTTCTTCACCGTTTTGTGAGCAGTGGTGATGAAATAATTTACTCAAATCAAAGTGCCTGCTTGGGTTCAAACCCACGCCCGACAACTAGTAACTCAAGGCCTTTACCACTGGGCCACCCTAGCTCGCTGCTAAACATTTGTAAAATTGTATTGAACACAGAAGATGACGCTTAGATCCGATTTAGGCTGCGTGCCAAAATATCCTTGTACAGCTATACATAGATAAATATATGCAAAAACAATTACTTTACTACTATTTTAAAATCACCATCAAACGCCGTTACTGTATTATAGGTAACTGTGAACCGAAGCAAGATTGCTTCGCATAGGTGCAGACGTGCAGTGTAATCTATTAAAGTGGCGACATGACAACAAATCGAGATTTCTGTGCTATAAGTTAAATGTGAATGCATTCTACACAAAACCCTTCCGGAATAAATTCTCTAAATGATGGTGTAGAACTAGAAACTAGTCTAAGGCCCGTATTACAGAACCTCACTCAAGACTCAAACATTACTTAAACCTCGTTTAAAGCCTTTTGATTGGTTGATAGTAGTTGTAAGTAATGCTTGAGTCTTGAGTGAGGTTCTGTAATACGGGCCTTAGGCCTGTATTACAGAAACTCACTCAAGACTCAAACATTACTTAAACCTCGTTTAAAGCCTTTTGATTGGTTGATAGTAGTTGTAAGTAATGCTTGAGTCTTGAGTGAGGTTCTGTAATACGGGCCTTAGGCCTGTATTACAGAAACTCACTCAAGACTCAAACATTACTTAAACCTCGTTTAAAGCCTTTTGATTGGTTGATAGTAGTTGTAAGTAATGCTTGAGTCTTGAGTGAGGTTCTGTAATACGGGCCTTAGGCCTGTATTACAGAAACTCACTCAAGACTCAAACATTACTTAAACCTCGTTTAAAGCCTTTTGATTGGTTGATAGTAGTTGTAAGTAATGCTTGAGTCTTGAGTGAGGTTCTGTAATACGGGCCTTAGGCCTGTATTACAGAAACTCACTCAAGACTCAAACATTACTTAAACCTCGTTTAAAGCCTTTTGATTGGTTGATAGTAGTTGTAAGTAATGCTTGAGTCTTGAGTGAGGTTCTGTAATACGGGCCTAAGGCCTGTATTACAGAAACTCACTCAAGACTCAAACATTACTTAAACCTCGTTTAAAGCCTTTTGATTGGTTGATAGTAGTTGTAAGTAATGCTTGAGTCTTGAGTGAGGTTCTGTAATACGGGCCTTAGGCCCGTATTACAGAACCTCACTCAAGACTCAAACATTACTTAAACCTCGTTTAAAGCCTTTTGATTGGTTGATAGTAGTTGTAAGTAATGCTTGAGTCTTGAGTGAGGTTCTGTAATACGGGCCTTAGGCCTGTATTACAGAAACTCACTCAAGACTCAAGCATTACTTAAAACTCGTTTAAAGGCTTTTATTGGTTGAAACTAGTTTTAAGTAATGCTTGAGTTTTTAGTGAGGTTCTGTAATATGGGCCTTATAGACTAGTTTAGATAACTAAGTAAAAACATACACAGGCAGACACGAAAAACAACTTTGTTTTATACTTGTAGATACAAATAGTAGTGAAAACATTTCAACTAACTTTTGAAGGGTACTTACAAAATCATTTGACATTTCGCTTTCACTTCATTTTTGTCTAAGTAGCGTCCCCATGGATTTCATGTTTTCTCCTTCTCTCTTGCAAGGGTAGTTTTGGAAATTGATCATTACGATCTTTATTATTTACCTAGATAATTATTTGTGCCAATTTCAAGTTTATAAACGGAAAGAACATATAAACTTTATTCCCCCTTTAACAGGGGTTGTTTTTTTTTAAATAGTTTGGTGTTTCCATTATGTCACTATTTTACCAATTTATTATTTATACTTATTTTCAATTAATCGAAGCAAGCAGTGTAATCCTCCCTTAAAAACTTGATTGCCCCTTTTCACCAGTTAGGGGTAGGTTTTCTTCAGAAATTATCTACACTGTATATTAAATACTGGTTTGTTTGAAAAACTTCAAAAAGTGAAAAGTAGTGTTTAAAATTAGTACTTCCGCTTGGATAGCCTGCCAAAAGCGTTATTCAATGAGTGTCAAGTTCTTAGTGACATGCATATAAAGGCTTACGCACATTACAGCCGTGCATCAAGCTGAGGAAGCGCTGCGCTTCGCATTCCAATACAAAAAAACGCGATGCAGCCCGCCTGTAGCGACCGATGGTTCACACAGGATGTACGAAAGTGACGTATTTTTGCAATGCGGCGCGGCGCTGCGCTCGATTAGAAATCATACAAAATTGTTCTTATATACATTTCTATGTTTTTATTTTCTACCCATTGAAATATTTTGCAATATTATTTTTAGACCTCAATTATCAAACCGTGAAAGAAAACACATACACATAAACGATTTCACATATTTTTTAATACACTCTCGGTCTGAACTGTATCAGCAAGTTGTGAATTTAATAAATCATAATTAATAGCAGTCCATAAATTTTGCAAAAAAATCCTTATGTGCTTACTGGTTTGCCAGTTGTAGATATTGTAATAGTATATTAGGCAATTAGTGAATAAAGGACGGATTTAAAGCGAGGGCCATAGATGAATCACGAGCAAGTGAAGGATTCTAACGACTGAATCACGACCGTAGGGAGTGATTCATGACGAGCGATTCAAGTGTTTAGAATCCTGAGCAACGCGAGTAATTCATGGCCCTCGATATAAATCCGTTTTATTCCAGAGTTGCATACTATACTTTATACCATGACTACGAGAAAAAGAAAGATTTAAGCGAAAATAGACATTTAATGAAGAAAAAAGGAAGATTTAATTAATTAATTAAAATGCACATTAAAATTGGAACAATTACTAAAACTAAGAGTAATTTTCTTATTATTACTAATAATAATCAACTTGTGAAGCGATATTTATTTCCTGTGTATCGAGTATGTTTTCGCAAGGAGGTTGTATAGCATTGAGATGGAGGTCGCATATATAGATGTGTTCTAAATTCAAACACCAAAATAGTGATTAAAAGTGCTTTTTATTCACTGAAAACAGTGAATAAAATAAGCTTTTTAGAGGGGGAATGGTATAATAGTATATTATGCAATTAGTGAATAAAGGACGGATTTAAAGCGAGGGCCATAGATGAATCACGAACAAGTGAAGGATTTTAACGACTGAATCACGACCGTAGGGAGTGATTCATGACGATTGAATCACGAGCGTAGCGAGTGATTCAAGTGTTAGAATCCTGAGCGACGCGAGTAATTCATGGCCCTCGATATAAATCCGTTTTATTCAAGAGTTGCATACTATACTTTATACCATGACTACGAGAAAAAGAAAGATTTAAGCGAAAATAGACATTTAATGAAGAAAAAAGGAAGGTTGAAATAATTAAAATGCACATAAAAGTTGGAACAATTACTAAAATTAAGAGTAATTTTCTTATTATGACTAATAATAATCAACTTGTGAAGCGATATTTATTTCCTGTGTATTGAGTATGTTTTCGTAAGGAGGTTGTATAGCATTGAGATGGAGGTCGCATATATAGATGTGTTCTAAATTCAAACACCAAAATAGTGATTAAAAGTGCTTTTTATTCACTGAAAACAGTGAATAAAATAAGCTTTTTAGAGGAGGAATGGTATAAAATAAATTATCAATACCAAGCTCAACTAAGCCTCACCTTATAAAATATCCAAATCATCGGGGCACTAAAAAAAAATAGGGTTTAACGATAAAAAAATTGGTTGTAACAGACGGACAGACAGAGCCAGCCAGCCAGCTAGACAGACACAAGAGTGATCCTATAAGGGTTCCGTTTTTCATTCGGACATACGGAACCCTAAAAATGTTTGGATAATTATGAATAAGCTGCTTTTTACGTTTTAAGCTACGTTATAAGAGCTAAGTAGATGGGAACTAAGTTAAGATTTAATTCATTATATTTTCACCAAGAATTTGAGTATCGCAGGTACTGTCCTTCAGAAACAGAGGGATAAAATCTTAGGAAATGAATGAAAATCTAGAAACCATAACCATATTTTGTATTATTGCTATTCGATTTAGGGCAGATTTCTCCAAAGCCAGATGTCTTGATGGGAAGAATAATTTTGAATTGTTGTGTTTCGGCAGTTAGAGGTAAGATAGCCAGTTCTTCTGTGGTTGACGATTCCGGGTGAAGCTCGCGTCCACCTTCGGCCTGATCACTTACGATCAGGTGAAATGAGGAGAGCTTTTGTTTTTGAAAAACTGATTCTTTCTTTGTAATTAATGAAGGAGGTATAGCTGATATCCGACATTTCACTGGACTGAACGTTATTTGCTTTTTTGTAGTTTCCGAGATCTGCTCATTTAATTTGTCCATTATGCGGTAGCCGAGTGAAAGATACCGAGTGCCGAAATCCAACATCGTTAGATCGGTTCACTATAGAATTAATTTTTCACCTTTGAGTCATTTGGTGTTCAGACGGTTCACTTTCGAGTGAAATACAAAAGTGAACAAAAATTCAAGCGTCTATCTGCTTATATGTCCAACCCACTTCTCGAAAGGCCGAAAATAGTCCAGAAAATGCTTGTTTTAAATTGCTTTAAGATAGTCTAAACTGTAAGACGTACATGCCAGCTATTAACATTTTTAGTAATGTCTATATTGGTTTTACCTGCCCGCGTAGCATGACCACAATAGAAACGGGTTTTGTCGACGGAAGAATAGACAAAATGACAGATAAACAATCACAATCTGTCATTTTGTCTATGCTTCCGTCGACAAAACCCGTGACTGCTCTTATTATAACAAACATAAATATTATATTTGGACGAGCAGCGCGTTTCTTACAATAAAGACGCGAAGCAACAACTACGGTACAGTCGCCAGTCGCAAATTAAGGCGCCCTTTGGAAAGTTCAAGTATTAACTTAAGACACTAATAAAATTAGAATCTGACCATTATCTAACTCCCTTTAGTTTTAACCAATTCGATCCTTATCGCGAATTTGGAATATTCCTTCGTGCATTTCAATAAATCATGTTGTTAAGCAATTTACATCATTATCTAGTCGCCGTTAGCTTCATAATCAGATTATGATGTTCCCACTGCTGGGACACAGGCCTCCTCTCTGTGAGAGGGAGTGGGCTGTAATCGACCACGCGGGCCCAGTGCGGGTTGATAGATCTCACATGTCTTCGAATTTTTGGTTCTAGGACATGCCGGTTGCCTCACGATGTTTTTCTTCACCGTTTTGAGTTCGTCGTTTGCGAGAGTACAATGCTTTCATGAGTTGGCAAAAAAACTTGGTAGTATCATATATAAAAGAGAGTCAAAAAAAAAAAGTGCTTTACTTGCAGTTTATGAAATTTTTGCATATCAAGGATTACTCAAAACAAGAGTGGGCATTTAAAAACCGAGCTGCAACATCACTATTAATTTTAACTTCATCTCATAATAAAATAATGGGTAGTGCAAAATGCTATAAATTTTCCAACTTTAACGCCGACGAAGTGGCAATAAAATCTCAATAAATACCCTTCGCCTGAAATTAACCCCCAAAGAATGAAAATACAACCTGAAATTCAAACTTACATGAACAAATGCGTCATCCCAAATCAAACTATTACAGTGAAATTCACGCGTGACACACGGACGGAGAGGCGAGCCCTGATTCCCAAAGTGCGCCGTCAGAACAATAAAACAAAAAGTAACAATAGGAACAGAGGGACGAGAGAAATGAGAGAAGATCAATCATGTTGCAATAATGTGAAAGTACTCACAGATTCTTCTCTTCTTTTCATGTCGACGTTTTCGAACAGCCGTTCGAGTTCTTCAAGTAAACTCTGACTGAAGTCCGTAGAGCTTTTCTGTAACAATACATACAAATCAGAAAAGCTTCCACTTATTGTGTACCGTATGATAACAAGCGGTATGTTATCCTCATCAAAACTTAGCGTTGTTTATTAACCGGAATAACCAAAGCACAGAAGTGTAGAAGTCGTACCTACCGAACGCTTTTGATCTCTCTAAAGTGGCAGCCAGTAAATTCCCACGCGCGACCCACCACGATTTACAAATATATTCGAACAAATACAGGAGTCTTCCGATTAAAGGATTTTGTATAGGGGAAACTAACGACCTTGAAGTAGCTACTTATAACTAAACTGAACGTCCCCTTTTGAAGTCGATTTAATACAATCCTGAAAATGTACCTAAAAGCATATTTCACCACTATTACCTTTGAGAGTAGCGATGGCCGCTTTGGTACCGGCCGCGACTTACGTGTTGTAAGTCGTAGGTTGGAACCCAGACACAGGCGCTTTACTTTGTGTAAATTATTTCATAACCACTACTCTCAAAAGGCTGAAGGAAAACATCGTGAGGAAACCCGCATGTCCTAGAACTAAAATTTCGAAGACATGTGACCAACCCGCACTGGGCCCGTGTGGACTGTGTCCCAGCAGTGGGAACATTATAGGCTGAATATTTATTTATTTATTTATTATTATTAAAACTTCATGCACAAGTAAAAAATACTGTACAAAGGCGGACTTAATGCCGGAGGCATTTTCTACCAGTCAGCCTTAGGGTGATGCAGAGACAAAACATGGCAGGTGCAACATAAGGGATAGATAACTTGAAAATTAATACATACTAATACATAGATACATATAAACCGAATAAATTTTGTCAGGAGAAATAACGATAGGTAGAGGTGAAAACAAATCCAGCCAATCAGCGCTGCAATGATTCTTCCAACTTTTTACGAATATGTTCACGTGCCTTCACTTTGAAAGAAGACCGACTGGTTGCCATGGATTATGTCACCTTTTGCCCGCGTCTTCGTCCGTCTGGTTGTAGGACACAGATTTTTTCGAGATAAATAATATCCATATTCAATTAATAAATCATAACCTACCTGTGTGCCCATGTTCATGAGGTCGTTAAAGCGTAATTGAGTAACAAAATCTAATCTTCACATTTTTTATAACATTATAACTAACACTATTTACTATTAGAGATATAAAAGTGGTACTTACTAGAGCATCAACATTCTCAGCTTTTGAAACTAAGCGGTCAGATCTACTGCACGAAGTTGCGGTGCCCTCCTGCAACAAGAGAAAATTTTATTTACTTGCTTAAAATACAATAGATTTTAATATAGTCACGAAATAAATCGCATGGATTTAATTGGAGAGGCCTAAGTCCATATATTACTGTTATTGGCTAATGATGATAAAATACAGATTTATTTTCATTGTCTATTTTGTTAAGTACCAGCCATGCTATTCTGTAAACATCTCACCGTGAAAACTTGGGTGGAGTGAGCTGTCAATAGTGTAAATCCCTATGGAATGACAGCTCACTCCACGCTCACTTCACCTAAGTTTTCACGGTGAGATGGTAACAGAATAGCACTGCAGGTACTTGTTGAAAGGCTTGCACTGTCTCATACCGATTATCACTGTTATTTGAAAATATTGTAAAACTTGATTATTTTTAAAAGAGTAACCGTGGAGTTTATTGCCGGCTCTTCTCCATAGGGGTTAGCGATTTAACCTAGGATTGGAGATCAAATTTTTGATAACCAGCTGAATTTTTATACATACAGGGTGACAGGGACATCGACGCGAAGCCGGTTACCATGGGGTCAGTACATGATTCTGAACCCCCCTGCGTTGAAATTTTTCGTCGGTTATTAAAACAGCAGTTTCATAGAAAAGTGCAATACCTACGCGGTCAAAATGTATGGAACAGCTGTTTTTTTTTAATAACCCACGAAAAATTTCAACGCCGGGGGGCTCAGAATCATGTACTGAATCAATGGTAACCGGCTTCGCGTCGATGTCCTGTATATTCTGTATGTGGTATTGAATCATTACCTAAAACTCCCAGACCGTCCGCCACTTGCAACTTGAGATATGATACAGATTGTTAGCGAGAAGGTGAATTCTTTTCAAAATTCATTTTTATTCTTTTATAATGGCGGCAACCGGATGGTGACCTTTGACCTTCGATAGTTTAAATTGCCCAAGGGTCCACTCTGGCACCCCACGGATTATGGTTCAGTATATCAAACAATACTAGAAAAAATCATAAAATAACAGTTGACCCTCATTCAAGGTTACATGGCTCGGCAACCTGACTATTTAGATTAATTACATTTAAAAGTTTGTAAAAATACTTAAAACAGAACTTTGGAAACATTTAAAACTGAGGAGATAAAAAGGTTATTAAATTCTTCAAATACATAGACAGACGCACCATATTTGACCATATTCCGACAAATGATAAGCACGGTCAGCCAACCAAACATAATAGAAAGGAAGCAAACAAAGGCCATATATTGACTGAATCTTGTGTGAGTCGGACGGTCGCGTGTTGTATCTAAAAAAAGTTACGTCAAAGTTCGTTTGCGCGTCGCAAAATGTATTTCACTATGAATCCGCGACAGCAAGTACTTAAGGCGAAAACGTCAAGGCAGCCCGCGAAATTCAAATCTTTCTTACGATTTTTGCAATTTGCAGGTCAGTATCATGTTCTATGTTGATCTAAATATGATTCGCGGCCGTATCAAATGTTTATTTATAGAATTATAATCATAAAAATTATCAATACAACTCTCTAAGTTCATGTAATCCCATTGAATGACCATTTCATGAAATCAAGACATATGCCGATTATGCTAACTTTTGGAGTTGTATTGCTGATTGTAATGATTATAATTATGTAAAGCCATATTTTTTAAGGTCGCGAATCATATTTTAATAAACATAAAACCTGACACTAACCTGCAAAATGCAAAAAACTAAAGAAAATTTGAATCTCGCGGGCTACCTTAGCGCATCCCCCTTAAACAAAAATAACTAGGGATAGGATAGAATCAAAAGATAGCAGCACGAAGGCGCGACGGCCGACTAGCACTCTGCAGCATTCCGCCATTGGTGTATTATTTCAGTGACTTATTTTTGTTTTTTTTAATATTCTCTTACCGTGTCGGTGTCTGAGATCTCATGGTACTCATGGACCTCGTCAGTCTTGGGCACAGCACCGTTGTCCCCTTTGTGGGACCTGCCGAGCGTCGTGCAGCGAACCTAAGTGGAAAAGTCGATGTTTACATAATTATGTTTTTAGTTGACGTCTACCTTTCGCTATTGTATCTTTGTATTTATCGTTGCAAGTTGTTGTGCCTTTCTTAATTAAACGGTGGTACTGTACAACCGATGAAATAATATTACGGGAAGTTAGCTTATACACAATTTTTTTAAATATTTAAAATCACGGTTATTTGGAGTGCCTGTCAGCATGCGTAGCATGACAACCACGCGGTTTCGGTTCGGGTTTTGTCGACGGAAGAATAGACAAAATGACAGATTGTGATTGTTTATCTGTCATTTTGTCTATTCTTCCGTCGACAAAACCCGATTCTATTGTGGTCATACTAGGCGTGCAGATTTCATATTTTTTTCATTTGTCATAAATATTACTTCAACTCACACCACATTTAAATTTAACCGACTTGAAAAGAGGAGGAGGTTCTCTGGCATTTCTAAAGGGCATACTGTACGTATGGTCCCATATAAACTTGTTGAAGTTTTGATGAAGTTGATGAAGCTGGAAGATTTTGCTGGTTACCTATCTGTGGTCAACTGGTCCAACAATCATGGACTTCGAAGATTACCTACGGAACTCCTCAATGACGAAAAGTATACATATTATTGTGATTCAATTATCGTACGGAAAATGAAATAAAGTAACTGATTAGGTTACCTACTTTATAATATTCATATAACAAGTAGTGGTCCAAGAATATGTGTGGGGTATCACAACAAAAATAAATGCAACAAAACCAAAGACACCAACTTCCTAACCTTCCTAACCTAAAGTTATTTTGCACATTTGTATTTTTTTTTTCAAATTCTGTTGTATTTTTTGCAAAAAAATGTTTTTCGGTAAGTTTTGGATAATTTATGGATAACAAGTTTCCTAAAAGTTGTGTATTTATATCACAGAACACTGCTTAGGCGACTCCGTGCTCTAAGTAAAATAAGTATCTATTTGTGTATCTGCTATGAGATACCTGTTTTTTTTCAAATAATATCTATACAGGTTATCTTTTAAAGCCGGCTATTTAGTAGTAGTGTATGTACGTTCAAAATAAATAATTTTAACGGAGAATTTAATCAAAAGTCTAATATTTTATTCCTGCTCAGGATATTTCAACTTTTTCTGTTAAAGTACTTAAATCCAATGAACACAAAGCTGCTTTAGATTAAATTCTCAAAAAAAAAAATGCTGCATTTATACCTTACTAAGAATACTTTTGCTTGTGGTCGGCTCCGATAGTGTCCTGTGATTATTCCTCCTCAAACTTCTTGCTTGGTTGTCACCTAATAACGAGAAGAAAACACCACTTAAAAAGACATCTTATATTTAAACAAAAATATGACAAAATAAATACAGCTAGGACTACCATATTTACGTCGTCGGGTTGAAACTAAGCCATGACCTTACATGACATAAGTCAGGTTACGTCGGCATCCGGTGTCCCGGCGTGACAGAACACTGTGTTATCTTCACAATGGGCTTATTATACATGACACCATTCATGTTCTCGTATAATCAGAGTTCTGAACAGTATTGAATGAGTTGGTTTGAATTACAAGAAATGTAACTAGAATTATGTGTTAGGCTTCAAAACCGATGCATTGGGAAGCGTCGTCTGCTGGCCTCGCTATACAAAGACAATAATTCATTGTTGGTAATACTGACTAATAATAATTACATGTTTGTATTACTGAGACTTTCATACATTTGGGCCCACCGCGGTGGACGCACTGAATAACTGGCTCAACTATGCAAACTAACTTAGTTTAGCTGGCGCAGCTAATTAGTAATACAAGTGGCTGATATTAAGATATCAGCCACTTGTATTACTAATTAGCTGCGCCAAAAGCTAAAAGCAAAAGCTGTACGATCAAAAATAGGGCTGGCTTTGACTGGAGTGGTTACACTTGAATTACATTTTATGCAAACCTTACCAGAAGGTCCAACCAGACCTTATTCGTTTCTTGACATAAATTGTACATATTTGATATTGTGAGAATATACAGGGTGATTGGAAGATGGGTGCCAAGCTTTAAGGTGAAGATAGTATAGACAATTTAGAACCATTTAAGCCATGGTTGTCTTAGACGAAGTCTTACCAATTTTTTTTTTTTAATAAGGTTTAAAAGACGTATTGTACAAATTTTTAATATTTTTTTAAATGTCTGTAATAAAAATGTCTAATGACACAGAAGCCTAAAACATGTTTTGCTTGATTGCTTACACATTACTTTAATTAAATAAATAAAAAATGAATTCATTTATCATTCAATTTGGCCATAATTATGCAGTTTACATTAAATTTTGAGAATTTCCGAAAAAAAACTTAAAAATTTGGTTAAAAATATTTGGTAAGACTTCGTCTAAGACAACCATGGCTTAAATGGTTCTAAATTGTCTGTACTATCTTCGCCTTAAAGCTTTGCACCCATCTTCCAATCACCCTGTATATTTTGAGAGGTATGACATGAGGAGATATACTTTGAGATGATTGTCGACGTTTACCGACCCAAATAAATAAGGGCAACAGAATTATGATGAGGCGACATCCATCGGCGTCATATCATCATACCTGCAGACAACAAGAAGGAAGCCAAAGAGAACATTTAATGAAGCATTCGTTTTATCAATGCACCGTATTTTTAATTTATTAAATATATTTTATTAAAGACCCACTTCTGCTGCCCTTTTTATTCCAATTCTATGAAATGACCCTTACAAAAAACTGAGCCGAGGAGTATCAAAAACAATTGGTCAATTTCACAAATTTCTCTGGACAACTCGCAAATGATCAAATAAATTTGTATGCTAAAATTATTTCATGAAAAAGAGAGCTAATGGTTCCTTTGACAAATTCGCCTAAGTCCAATGGATTCGGATATCGTCATACTGTTCCAGTTTAAAAATATACTTCGTATAGCACAAGTGAACCATAACTTTTTAACAGCTCGTAATAACAATACAACCAGAAGGTTAGGCCTAGCCCGCACAGCGATTAAAAATCGCGCGAAATTTTAGGCCTTAGTCTGATGTTTGCACGTGCACGCGTCCTTGTCGAGACGGCTTTGCCTCAAATAAATATTAAGTGGAGGTATTAATCCCATAAAAAGCAAATTGAGAGACAAATTCAATAATAAGTGCGTTCCACGCTTTTAGCATTAACTTATTATGATCAGATTACATAAAACAAGTAATGAACGCAGTGAATATTTTAACTGGCAATGCGGGATCCTATACCAACTATCATTGTACAATATTTCGTCTATAAAATTACACATAATCTCTCCCAAAGTTATACAACTTATTTATTTCAGAAGTATCAAATGATCGAATCATTTGATACTTCTGAAAAAAATAAGTGAGCCTACAGAGAGATTGGATGACTGAAGTACCTAACGACGTGACATCATAGCAGCACATTTGCATTGCCAATAAAATGTATACAGCAGTGCTATTCTGAAAACATCTCATCGTGAAATCTTGGGAGAAGTGAGCTTTATGTGAGCTTTCATTGCAGCTGAAGCTAGGAATTGACACTATTGACAGCTCACTTCACCTCACTCTTCACGATGAGATGTTTACAGAATGGATCGACAGCTCTCTGATGAGTACCTCACCCCCGGCTGCCGTGGTGTCACAGTGAAATATTACTCTAACCGGCTATCTAATTACGCAACACATTTTCGTTGACAATTCCGACTAATCTGTTTCAATTTGACAGGTCAAGAACATTCATTGTGTTATTTAAGTTGTTGAGCAGATTTTTTTTTCGAACGTACGAAGCAATGGATTAGCCATCTGTTTCAAAACGATTCAGATTTTGATTGATCGTGTATTACGTAATTAGGGTACAGCCATACTATTCTGTAAACATCTCACCGTGAAAATTTGAGTGAGCTGTCAATAGTGTCAATCCCTGTGGAATGACAGCTCACTTCACCTAAGTTTTCACGGTGAGATGGTTAAAGAATAGCACTGCAGATGTCTTAATTGAAACCGATTATCGCGCGAATACGCGATCGTTGTTGTTAAGGACCCGAACAACGATCGAGACGATAGCAAATTCGCGCGACAATCGCTTTCACGTACAGTACAAGAATACATACAAGATAAGTCAACTTCTTCGAAGTCAGGTCTGTTGTCTGGCTTGTTTGAAGCCAGCATGTGATACGGAGTGGTGCCGGAAGCGCCCGTGAGGTGTGATGGCGAGTTCGGGTTGATGAGGGGCACCTGTTCCAGGTCTTCGGAGGGTTTGTATGGCGTCACGATCTGGCGAGGAGGCTGTGGGGAGAATTATGAGTTAATGCGATTTAAGAGACTAAAAAGAGCCAGACTAAAGAGAGTATTTTTGCATACGCTAATTTTCTCGTTATGTAGACTTTAATTTCATTGGAATTCATAACATGTAAATACCATCCTCTTTCCTACCTAGCATACTGCGACCGTCAATACAGATACGTAACAATAATAACTGAAAGACCGTTGCAAGATTAGCAGTTTGTGTTTATATTAATATTAACTACAGACCCGCCCCTGCTTTTCTCCGGTGCAAACTACTGATATGGCGATTAATAGATTGTACCCGTGCAATGCAAGGGCGGGTTGCTAGTTTTATAATAAAATCTTACTTTATAACATGATACACAAGTATCTGCTTCATTAAGTGGCTTTTTAGAAACTTACTCCAATATTTTGACAAATAAGCCTATATTAAGATAAAATAACATCAATTGGACCACTTAATTAGTTTCCTTCCACCAAATTACACAAAAGCGAGAAATTAAAAACGAAAAATGTATGTGTCCCAATGAAAAGCATATTAATGAATTGCGGAAAAGAACGATTACAGTGCCCGCGTGGATAGGCGAAACATAATGATAGAAATATGTGCTAGATTGTCTTGTTAATATTATTTATTAAAGTCACAAATTTTAAGGTTTCATCAATAAACTCTGATGGTTCGAGCGAATCGACAATATTTTGGCTAAATTCTTACAGCAAAACAGTTTAAAAACAATAACTCCAAGGCTGTACTGACTTATTGTTTATTGTTATCATCATACGTTTCGTTTCCAAACCTTTGTATCTGTAACAAACGGACTAATCTTCTACTTGGAGCTTGAGCGGTTTTATTTAATACCTCTTTATATTCAATCTAAACATTATAAATTACTAACAACATTTCTCATCATCCACGCAGGTTTCATCGCACCATTCCAGTACTTACGCAGCCAGCGGGGTCCAGGAACGAAATATCTCCAAAGTAGGCGCCATCGAGGCCGACGTGTCCCGTGTGCTTCACGTCTCCTTGCGGGCTCGAGATCATGCTGCGTTGTATGTGTGTCCGCTTGCCGGTGTACGTGTGACGTTTGACGTCCGTCCGCAGCAGCGACGGGCGGATCGTCCGCGCCGACTGGCGGATCGTCCGCGCCGACTGGCGGATCGGATTCGGTGACAACGAGCCCGACACGTAACATACATTTTTCTGAATGGGGGTGATGGAAGCTTAATGTTGGTTGAATTTATGGGTCGGATAAGTGTATTTTTTACAACTTTCAGATTGAATAGCTGCTCCAGTGATGCAGTTATGAGTGAAAAAGATCATGTTTACACACAAAAAAATGTTTTCAGTGCCAGAAAGCCTTTTCGTTTAAGTCCTTTACATAAAATTATGGTTTTTTCTAGCAGTGAAAAACGCGTGTAACGCAAACCAGAAAAGGTGAAAAGGAATGATCCGGTGATATATTAAGAACAGAAAATATAGGGTGGAAAGTTGAAAAGGGCTTTAGAGGGAAAGCACCCTAAATATTGATGATGTCTTAAATTTTTTACTCAAAGGAAACATTAGATTTTTTTCTAAAGTAAGTAAAACTGCATTTAAACATTTTTGAACTATGTATGTCATAAAAATACAGGACAACCAGGTGAGACAAACAACTACAAAATATGCAGTTTAACTTAAATAAAGGAATGTTTTCTTTGAGTAAAATTAGGTAAAATAACTTCAAGGCACTTTCTCCAGGGTCCGCTTCAACTATCCAGCCTGTATACCTACACACTTAGAAAAGGAATAACACCTGAAGTTAACAATGTATTTCATTCTTCATTATGAATAATGAATCTTGATCCGCGGCCTTGTGATTCGTCCTTTCAAAGACACAGATTAGGAAACTCGATCGTTGATTGGTTACAGACAAGGATCGGGTTTGATACATTATTAATTTCAAGCGAAAGTAAACACTGAACAAAAACACAGTAAAATTTATTTAGTACTTACCTCTGGAATGTACGGCTTCGTTTGTGTAGGGTCGAGCATGCCACACGCGCCTCCGGGGAGGACACCGTACCATAGTGAAGACTTCGTCATGTTTCTAGAATTGACCATCGACAATATTATGTTTCATTCGTTTTGGCATTTCTAGGCACCGCGTGTACAGCGCACAGCCAATTTAACAGCATTTTGTCAATAAGTACCAACTAAACACTAATAAAAAACTGGTTGTAACTTCTTTATGCTTTCGAATTGATGATGCACAATGCGTCGAGTTAACTGGATTACTTTGGCCCAGTAGGTGGCCACGCTGATCGAAGCTTCAGTAGTGTTCTTTACGTCCTCAAATGTGCAGGAGTAGAGACACTTTGGACAATCCGTAGTGGGCCATCGTCTGGTCAAGCCACCACCACACTCACACTAACTTGTAAATTTACTCCACGGGTACTAATAAAGAGGTAAGCAATTGCAATACGGCCGTCTGAACATAGGCACTACTAACTTTCGCGCATGTTCTCTCACTCACACTCGCCTCATGTCACCATTTGGTTCCTAAAAATGCTATTGCGCAGTGAGGTGTGGGGGGCAAGGTCGCCATGAGGTGTGGGGGGTTCCGGAGGCGTCAAATAATAGACGTGTGTTCAGTGCAGCGTTCCCTTTATTACTCACTCTAACAGTTATCCGTAATGCCTTATATTATATTATATGCTACTACGTATAGGTACCACTCCACAGCAGCTTTCTGCGCGAAATTCGGAACTGCCAAGTTATATCGCCCACATTGTATCTACGATGATTCGCACCAAGTCATGAACTCACGCCCGCGTATTACACCTGCCTTAGGCGCGAGATATAAATAAATGTCGCGGGACATACACAAACGGCGCGGGTCATACACAAACGGCGCGGGACATACACAAACGGCGCAGGACATACACAAATGGCGCGGGACATACACAAACGGCGCGGGACATACACAAACGGCGCGGGACATACACAAATGGCGCGGGACAAACACAAATGGCGTGGGACATACACAGCCTAAGCCGCTGGGTTTCGTAGAATCAAATTTTGCAGGGAAGGATTATTGAAATTCATCCCCTAAAGGGGTTAAACTGTGGCGCAGCTTTAGAGAAGTATATGACTACGAGTGGACTACGATGGGTTGAAGGTCTTAAGGAAGAACATCGATATTTGTTCTGCAAGCTGCATCCTATGCAATGAAGGTATATTATAGGCACGGGAAGGTACTACCGGGATAAAAAGTATCCTATGTCCTAAACCAGGTCATGGTCTTGTGCCAAATGTTTCGATATCCGTTCAGTCCTTACGGCGTGGAAACGTAACAGATAGACAAACAGAGTTACCTTCGCATTTCTAATATTAGTATGGCCTAGTATGGATTTTAACGACGGGCAATTGCAGTCAAGATGCTTGCGAAGTTTATACTGGACCGCAATAGCGATTCAATTGGCTTGTACTGCATATTAATAAAAATCATCAACATTAAAACCCCTTTTCACACATTCAGACAAAACGTATATATTATTAATATAATTATATTATTTGTTACTGGACTTATTGTTGTTGCATATTAAATATAATCTTAAAATTGATTGTATTTATGTAGTTAAGAATGACATTTGAATAATATTTGTACACCATTATAACATTCTAAATATAGAACCTCCTCCTTCTTTGAAGTCGGTTAAAATGATTAGTACTATGCTATGTCGTATTTAAAAGCGATCGTCACACGTAATCTGCATTCGCAATTCATTAGCCAAACATGTAAACAAACTCGATTTTTAGGAAAAACAACAGTAACGCTTACATATAAGGGTCAGTTTTTTTCTCGGAACACCGATAACCGACCACGCGTTCAGGTTCACCGAACAAAAAGTTCGAACGATCGTGTATTCGGGCAACGACCGCTTTTAAATAGGATGCCCCGATAGGCCAGCTGAATTGGTAACACGTAAGATCGCTCAATATTATCTTTCGGGTCACCCGCAAGCTCTTAGAAATACGCATAATATACTTTTTTTTAACACAAACAAATATAGGCACACAAGTATTACACAGATATACCCTACTTACTCTTTTCCTAATATTGTTATGATTTGTCCAGATTTGTACTCTAGGAAACTGTTCCGGCGACCATCTTCTGGCTTCTGGAAGTTCACTGTTGCTTGCACCTAAAAAGAGAGAAGAGGTAACTTAGATATTGCTGTAGCGTATGAGGATTACTTACATTTCACTTACATGAGAAATATTGAACTAATTAAAAAAGAAAAAAAGAAAGATTAACTTAAAGGATTACTTTGAAAAGGTAAGGAATGTCCCACAGCATTCAATTCGGCAGTATTTTTTAACAAGAAGCCGATCCGAAGCTATTACGCCACTATTCCCGTCCGTATTCGGATTTCATTCGTTTCGTGCCGATTGGCAAACTCCGTTCGCAGACGACTAGATGATCATCTCACTGTCACTCGGAGTTCTGTGAGATGAGTGTTGGACGAATTGTGTGCAATAAGATATTGTGTTTGACTAATATGTGATTGGCAATACAAACCTGTTCCGGTCGGATGCTGCGTAACTTCGGTCCCAAGTCTTTGAACTTGGGTCTATTATTGAAGTCGTGAGCCCAACACTCCAACATCGTAGCGTAGTAAGCTTCGGGACAGCATTCCGGCCGCTCTAGTCTCTGAAAATAATTTATTTTTATTTATTTATTTATTAACTATGGATGACTTACAGCTAAAACAAACAGAATAAAAAATTGTATGTGAGACTGACAGCCAAAAATAATATAAAATAAACATGAACAGACCACCATTGAACCCTCAAATTGAAGATATTTTATATGAGCTGTGTGGCAAGACAACTATAGTGTATAGTTTGACCGAAATCGCTGTACCGTGCCTTAGGTAAGTGCGCGGCGTGACAGGGGGCAGTGCAGGGCGCTCATTCGTCAACACTCACGGCGTCTCGCCGCTCATTTGTCAACGCTTTCCCCCGCCTCGCCGCGCATGCCTAAAGCGCGTCTCCCAGCGGTCTCGGTCAATCTATACTAAAAAGCATTTTTACTAGCGATCTGACAACAAATGAATATATAATAATGATACCAGCCTATTACTGGCCCACTGCAGGTCAATAGGCCTCTTTGCCGTGCAGTGGGCCAGTAATAGGCGGAGGAGCATTGATGACATATACAGCATGGATTTTACAGACGGGGCCGCAAACCTTGGCCGTTGTAGTTAAAAAAAAGACTATTAATTTTTTTCAGAAATTTTGAGCGCCATTCACAGATGTTGAAATGGTCTTATTCTCAATATCCCCTGAGAATAAAGAGTCTTAGGTGACCAGAGGGGCAATTCTGGTATTTAGAACGATTGCATTTTAATCTGTGTCAATCTGTCAAAAATGCCTTTTATTCCCCAAAATTTTTACACGTCGCTGAGATGACATTGTGACAGTATCAATTCATTTATATAAAGTAATACTTCCATGCACAATGCTGGTACTAGAGGCGAACCTTGGAAAGCTTGCCATTTATTAATTGAGTCGATTTGCAGATTAGCCTGTAGCTAGAATCTTTATGCAGTTGAATAACAGTTTATATCCTGCGTTTGCAATATAGTTTCCAAACATGTAAACAAACATATGTTTATGTAAAAATAATTTTCCTAGACACAAAACAATTATGACTTCTCATTAGCACTAGTCATTCTGAAATCAACTTATTAGCACTGTATAAGGTTGATTGATGGCATAGGATGGGCTCGCCCCATATCACATGGTACTTAAACTGTAACTGGTGAAATATGGGTCTGTCTGACAACAGGCGTGATTTTATGCAAACCTTTGAACATAATTAAATGAACAACTTACCTGAAAGTTAGGAGAATCAATAGCTTCCAGGATCTGCTGTCCCGAAAATGCAGCCCAGGGTTGGAAGCCATACGTGAACATCTCCCACAGGCAGACTCCGAAGGCCCAGACGTCACTGGCTGACGTGAAGCGAAGGAATAGGATGCACTCTGGAGCACACCTGAAAATTTTATATATTATATAGAGTGGTATTTAAAGATGGGGCAACCTTTACCGCTGTAGCTATGGGAAAAACGCTCTTAGGCGTGGTACACACTGGTTCGGGTCTGCATGATTCGGCACAGCCGGGCGACAAAATCGAATATACAGCTTGTCAGGGACATCAACGCGAAAACTGTTACCATGGATTCAGTACATGATTCTGAACCCCCCTGCGTTAAAATGTTTCGTAGGTTTGTTAAAACTTGAGGTAGGCTATAAAAAAAAAAAAACACTTTTTCATAGAAAAGTGCAATACCTTCGCGGTCAAAATGTATGGAACAGCAGTTTTTTTTTTTTTTATATATATATATATCCTGCGGAATCATGTACTGAATCCATGGTAACAGGCTTCACAGGGTGGCCCCTGGACATCGACGCGAAGCCTATTTTGAATTATTTTGCCGCCCGGCTTTCCCGAAGCTCTCCGAAACCTTACCTAACATTACGATTTTTGACGCTGTAATTTTTAGCAGCAGTAAGATATTTTAATTATATGATTATAATAATGATAGAGCCGTTCTCTGTCTTGTAAATTGGAATTATATATTATTTTCGAGTAATTTGCTGAATTTAGTACTTTTATTTTATTTATTGTAATTTTGTCTTATTATATTGAGAAACTTACTTAAAAATTAATTAATATGTATACATATGCCAAATTACAGCTTTCTAGTACTAGCAGTCTCTGAGCTAAGCCGCGGACAGGTACAGACGGACGGACATGGCGAAACTATTAGATAAGAAGGGTTCCTTGTTGACTACCGACTCGCTCTTGGTCGGCATTTTAGGGTTCCGCCCTACAAAATCGACCAAGAGACAGTCGGACTCGCCCACCGAAAGTTGGAAATATTTTTCCATTACAAAGTAATTTTTCACCGTTCGGGACTCTATATCTACGTTTGGGAAGAGTATCAGCCGAAAAGCCGAGTTTTTCAAGCTCAATAGATCTAAAAGTGCTTTAAGTAAGGTAAAGTAACGTAACGTTTGACGTTGACTGTAATAACATCCTTGATGGTTACGGCACCGATTTTGCACACATTAACCCAATTTGTATGTCATGGCAGATGTTATCATGTAACATTGGCATTAATTTACGAAGCATAAATAGTCAACGACACTATTTTCAAAGCACCAGTGATTAAAAATAGTATATTATGCAATTAGTGAATAAAAGACGGATTTAAAGCGAGGGCCATAGATGAATCACGAGCAAGTGAAGGATTCTAACGACTGAATCACGACCGCAGGGAGTGATTCATGACGATTGAATCACGAGCGTAGCGAGTGATTCAAGTGTTATAATCCTGAGCGACGCGAGTAATTCATGGCCCTCGATATAAATCCGTTTTATTCAAGAGTTGCATACTATACTTTATACCATGACTACGAGAAAAAGAAAGATTTAAGCGAAAATAGACATTTAATTAAGAAAAAAGGAAGGTTGAATTAATTAAATGCACATTAACATTGAAAGAATTACTAAAATTAAAAGTAATTTTCTTATTATTACTAATAATAATCAACTTGTGAAGCGATATTTATTTCCTGTGTATCGAGTATGTTTTCGCAAGGAGGTTGTATAGCATTGAGATGGAGGTCGCATATATAGATGTGTTCTAAATTCAAACACCAAAACAGTGATTAAAAGGGCTTTTTATTCACTGAAAACAGTGAATAAAATAAGCTTTTTAGAGGGGGAATGGTATAAATTACCTTTTTTTCTTTGGGCTCCGCCGCAGTCGGTTGAAAACAGGGCAGTGAAATAAAATTGCAACAGCATTGCGAGCACATCGCTGCATGGCTACAAATTCGCAAGATGCTTTTTTGTTATTCCAAAAATCTATCTGCATTGTATTGCTGAATAGGACATCATTCAAATTTTGTGCAATGAAAGTATATTTAAGTAATTTAGTTCTATTTATGTAACTAGATGGCGTTGTTCTGTTACGTCACATTTTTGAATCTCGATGTTAAGACTTTCCATGGATTACCTATAAGCTTTACGAATTTATGTTTTGTTTCCTCTCCGACCCTGACGACCCCATTACCCTCCTTCAGGAAAGCAATAGGGCCACAAGTACAGTTTACAAACACAAACGACACCCGACATACCGACCTCGCCGCCGAGGTCCTCCGCGATCGCGACCGCGACCCTCACGAGTAAATGATACTCCCCCCCGACCCTTGCTCGACAACGATGCGCCAGCCCGCGTTGATGCTGAGCCAGTAGCTTTAAATTCCCCGATTAATAATCATGATGATATAACTTTGATCCAGCCTGTCCCTCTTGCTGTCCTCCCCTCAGCGAACGCCCTAAGCCGAGGTTCGTACCCCACAGGGGGTGCCCTTAGCGAGCGTTCGCCTAGCTTTAATTTAGAATAGTTTGTTTGCCCCTGGCTGGAGGCTTTGAGTGTAGAAGCTTAAGGCAGCCACAGGAAAGCCCGGTTAAGCAAATACGACCTTAGTGGTAACCTGCGACATGCCCTAGATAAAAAAAAAAAAAAAAAAAAACAAAAAACAAAAAAAAAATGTTTTGTTTGAGTTTGGGATTGAGTATTGAGATCACGTCAAGATCTAATACGAATATATACTTTAAAGGTATCCGGTGTTTCGTTTATCCGAGTTCCGCGAATTAAAATTTACAATTCTTACTCATGGTATCGTAAGGCCGCGTCCTAACCGAAAGTGACTGTCACGCGAGTACATGATCGCCGCGCTCGTTTATATCAATATAACATACTCGCGCGATCGCTCAAGTCGTGTATCTCATTCAAGTATTTCAAGTAAACATTCGCGTCATCGCGTATTCGCGTCTCTTTCGGTTAGTACGCAGGTTAAGTAAGTAACACCACATCTTTATTCGTAGTAGAGTAAGCAGACGTGCTTCATGCAATTTAGCAAATTTCGTTCAAGTACTATTTATTAATAAACAAGTTGTAAGTACAATAAAACTCGTAATAATGCTGCTCTTTTTTTATTAAAATACAAGCTAATGCCATTTTTTTATTATGGGACCTTCTCCGGTGCGCACACAACAACTTACCAAAGTTTTGTCACAATCAGTCAGATTTTTATTTAATACAGATACATAGAAGATAGCTAGCTTAATAATAGATTAAGTTTTTTAACTTACCATGCCACTGGTAGCTTAAGATTCACGTTGTAATTAGTTTGGTAGTAGTCCTTTCCGACGCCTAAGGCACGCGACAGGCCAAAGTCCGATATCTTCACTCTATCCTTACTGAATACTAATATATTCCTTGCTGCAAGGTCCCTGTAAAATTATAATTTAAACGTTTTACTAGGATAGATATGCTGTAGTGGTTAAAATGGTTATATCATAACATCACGTGTACCTATAGTACACCCACACTACGCCAGTTATGTTTAAGTAGGTACCATGTAATAGCGGCGAACCTATTGACACCAACCAGACACAAAAAAAGACTCCGGGATGCGACTGAGAAATTCTTCATGCAAAGCTAAATAACACCTTACCCGACCTGGTAATCGAACCCAGGGGCTCACGCTCAGCAGTAACGCTTGCAAGCGCTGCTACACTCAGTTATTGCACGTGCAATTGCTATAAGTCCAGAATCGAGTATTTTCTCTAGCCAGGGCAGTACACGGATTCCGTGGCACCAGGTTATAACTTTAGTTGAATGCCAACGTTCATTTTCATTTTGTATCTATAACTTTTAAAGCAGAAGACAAATCGTCGATGTTGGTAGAGTAACGTATCGACAAAAAGCGGTTGTAAATATAAACAGTTACCAGCACACTCATATCTTTACTACAATCTACATACCTATGTATCAGTCTTTTGCTTTCTAGATAAGTCATCCCATCACAGATCTGTTCTGCAAACTCGCAGAGATTCGGCACCGGGAAGTTGAGCCGGAACGACACCTCCCGGAGGCACTCTAAGAGCGAACGAAGAGGGGCCAGCTCCGTCACCTGAAACGTATTTTATGTAGTGACTTTATAGTAGTTAGTGAGGTCACTTTCACCGGCTTCATATGGTTCATAACTCATTTGTTGGGCTTGGCCATTTATAACAAGCTACCCTCTTCTTTGCTAGATTTGCCTTTTAATGCGTTTAAAGGTAAAGTAAAATCCAACGTTTGTTCAAAGGCATATTATTCTATCAACGACTAGATAAATGATAAGAATAGTTTTGTCGCTGTGAATTAGATCAGAATTAGCTTGCCTACAGACAGGTTATACGAGTTTATATAATTGTTTATTTTATTTGACTTTATAAGTCATTTTATTTTAATTTGTTGTTGACATAATCTATCTATAATCTAATGATATAATTGTATTGCAGTATGTGGTTAGCTAGCGACCTCGACGATTGATCATATAATTTTTTGCCTAAGCAACCGGCAGTAAGTTCGTCATGCTCCCTTATATGTCACTGGTTGCGGTAGCGTCGGGGGTCGGGTTGCCTCCTTCCCTCAAATATGGCAAAGGGGTGATGGCTGATCATTTTATGCTCATGAACGGGTGCTGCTTGTAGTGCCTGGTCATCTTGATGATCATGGTTTTGTTTTTGTTATTAGTATTCGCTGTTTTATTCTACCTCGATGGTCCTAGTTTATCATTTATAACTTCCAGTTACAGCTATATGTAACGCCCTTTATGACCTGGGGGCTTTTATTTGGATTCGGTTTACGTTTATTTTTTACCGACCGAGTAGAGTTCTCGATGCTTTGGGTTTGTATATTGACGTGTGCTTGCTGACATATGGCTAATTTTTTTTAATTGAAATTATGTTTTGTGTTGCGTAGTGTAAATTATTTTGCATACGGCACTATAGAATCAATTGTTTCTAACTCAACAGACAGCTGTGTTGCTGGGGAGTTTATTGCGCCACTTCTTCTTCCCAGCTAAAGCACTGGGAAGTGGTGAAGGGTGGGCGTTTTGGGCGACTGTCTTATGTAATTTTGACGTTCGAAAAATGCTGATTCTCAGCCTAGTTTGAATAATGACTTTTGAATTTGAATTTACGGATAATAACATTGATGGTTTTGCCACCATTATTAGAAAAAGATGTGCATCCCTGATGTTACGTGTTCGCGGCAGCACCAACAGTATTCTACGAACACACTGTCGCAGATCGTCGTGATTCCCCGATGTTGCGGAGATGGATGCAGCTCCACGCTGAATTGTAATTTTATTTTAAACCGTGTCTGTATCTACTGACACAGATGTTAAGTAAAATTCTTACAAACGCTATGGACTCTGTCCGAAATAAAAGTATTCTATTCTATTATGTCCTAATATAATCGGAAAAACCTTTTGATAACCATTCCTGCTGAAACTTCTTAAAAGACTGAGTCTAAAGCTTGATTTACACAGTGCGATTAAGTGCCTGTGATTTACCATAAGCTGACACAACAATAAAAGGTGCACAGTCTAAACTAAACAGTGTTTAGACGATGCAAGTAATTTATTTCTTGAATTTTATTGTATGCCACAGGCAAGAAACTTGCTTCGTGTAAATCACTTTTAAAAGTTCGAGAGATTACAGTTCCTACCGACATTGTAGTAGAAACTAATAGTCTTGAAAGAATAACTTCTAAACTGTTGGACGGATTACGTTCCAATATACCATCGTATAGATTTTGAAAATTTCCGGATTCATGCAAACGACGCTGAGACTGGCGAAGGTTGCTACTATACGGATACCGAAATTTATATGAAAACAACGTTTTGAGCGTTCTTTCTCGCCCGCCATATTGCACATTTGGGGGTATAGATTTGTCGCTACTTGTGGAGACGCCAATGCAACGCAAGTTTAGCGTTAAGAATGCTGAATAATGCAGCCATAAACCTCTTCTACTTACAGTTCCTACCTCCTGATAAACATTCTTGAACACCGTTAACGATTCTAAGGACAAAAACCGGCCAAGTGCGTGTCGGACCACGCACAGTAAAGGGTTCCGTAATTGGGTTCTATATTTACGCATGCACACCATTGTTTAGCGGTGCACAAAATACATTTTGTTTCCAATTTTCATCGATATAATCTTACGAGTAAAATGCCTGTGTATGTGACATCCAGTTGTGTTTGCCATTTCGCAAAGGAACCATAAAAACGACGTAGTTTATTTAGTCTCAACATACTGTGATAAGGTTCACAGAGAAATGTATACTCCACTGCGTATAGCTCAGTGGGGGAGCGCGCACCATCTGTTCTAAAAATACCGTTTGACAAACAGAAGGAAAAAACTGAAATAATTACGAAATTCTTAGGTTGTGTCAGTTGAATGTGAATTTATTTATTTTAGTGAAGGTACCTAAGTAATTTTATAGAAGCAGCCTTTCAAATAATATATTTTATGCAAAATTAGAAGTAGTAGTGTGACTAAGCTTTTGCCACGACTTATAACTTATATTGTACAAAATTTTAGTTTAGACCGACGAGATGTATAAAACAAATCTCGACATTTACTTTGAAAACTTGGACAAACCATTCGTCGTTTTCAAGTTGGAATGACGCATTGGCACTTCCTTACTTCTCTGCTAAGTTATATTATATTTATAACCCAAAAGTTGAATAAATTTTCCCCCCTTTGGGGTTCTTTTCTTTTTCGTCTTTACATATCTCTATACTTCGCAACATTCAACTGACTTCCTGACCTAGACTTTCCGGTACTTCAAGAAAACGTGTTGCTACGACCCTAAGTAACATTGCACACACAAAACTTTCAAAAGTACCTGAAATATCTGTCTTTGCATACATACCAGCATCAATGAGTCCAGATGAAGTACCACACCGTACAAACGAACGATGTTGGGATGCTCAATACTGTGCATCACGGCTGCCTCCTTCAAGAATTCAGTTGAGTTTGACGTCATCCGCTCATGCCCCAGACATTTAATTGCTACTTGCAGCTGAAATAGTAAATAAGGCTTATTAAGTTTTATCTGGCTTTCATATTTTTATTGGATGTCAAACTAGCGAGCCACTTGAAAGCAAGTGGTCACAGTGGACATAGCCGTATGGCGAACTACACACTTGTTCAGGTCGACATGATTCAGCACAACCGGAACCAAATTATCTAGATGTATGTTCGGGAAAAAGCTGCTAGCTTGAGTTGTGCCGATCCGAACCGAACAGGATTCAGCTAGGGAACAGATGCCAAACGGCAAACGACCCCAATGATAACCGAATGTGTCTAGTGTGTAACACCCCGAAGTTAAAAACCTCCTTATACTGATGTGCGGTATGATCCCAAAGACAACACTAAAATGTCTCATGTGCTACTAATTTTACTGGCAAACAGCAACGCTTCTCCAAACCGGAAAAGAGCATCGCTGCTCGGCGGTAGTAACGTTATGATGGTAGTACACGAAGAGTTGAGAAGATGCCCCATTGCTAGACAAAGCCGCCCCCAAAATCTTTTCAGATACGCTCTTAACCTTTGCTGTGCATGGCTACAATTTTTTTTCTGTGTTTTATCTTCTAACAGCAACGTTGCTCGGCCGTAGTGATTAAGTACATAGGTATGGCGGCAGTACGCAAAAAGTTCAACTACTAAATAAAAAGATTTTCTGAGTATTTAGCAGCAGACATAATCCTTATGTGCATTCTGTCCATTTATTTCAACAAGTATCCAAGTCCTGACCTCAATAAGACCTTAAGGCATATTTGCATTGATAAACTCACAACAGACGTGAACACAGGATCTTGCATCTGCACACACGACTGTCATACGCCGTAACTGATAGTGGCTGCAATGAATTTAATAAAAATCCTATGTTGGAAAATTACTGTTTGAAAAGGAGAAGTTCCTGCAATACTTTTCGTACCGTGGGAACACAATACCTAAATGTTTCTGATTTAAAACAGTTACTATAATGCATTATTCATGACAGCAATTTAACTACCCTGTTGGTTTCATGGTCGCAAGACCGGCTTTTTTTTTTTTTTTTGAGCGTGGGAAATTATCAAATAACTTCTCCCGCTCTGGGCGGAGCGGGAGGGCGTGTCAGACTTTTACTTACTAAAACCCACCCGTGTTCATTCGTTGCCTGTGTGCCGGGGTCGCGATATCCCTTTCGGACAAACTCGCAACCCTGGCAGGCATTGGCTCTTCCGGACCCCGTCAGTTGGTGCTGACATTCATAATTTTTTTTAATTTTTTTTTTGAGGGTGGGAAATTATCAAATAACTTCTCCCGCTCTGGGCGGAGCGGGAGGGCGTGTAGAGCCTAGAGTTTGGAAGTTGGTGCTGTGAGCGTCACACCGCGTCAGATAATTTGTTCCCAGCTTTACGCTTTCACGCTAAAACGGCTGAACGGATTTAGATGAAATTTGGCACATGGGTAGAAAATGACCTAGGTTAGGACATAGGATACTTTTTATCCCAGTAGTCCGTTCCCATAGGATAATTTCCGTCCTCCACACAAGCGAAACCGTGTGTAAAAGCTAGTTTTTATTAATTTTAGTTTTTGCTAGTTTTTATTAGGAAGCTCTTAGCAAATCCATTTTTTGCACAGGAGGCACCTGCATGCACTTGAACCGTTTGTTGTCCGGATTTGCTTAAAATTTGAACAAATTGGCTTGAGATTGAATAAAAATTAAATTACCATAATTATTGTCTGAATAGAGTGGAATACAAATAATTTATTTTGCTTATAATGTAGGTATACAGATGAGATGCAACTGAGACTATGAGACTCCCTCATGGTCTAGGTTATATCTTATCTTTAACTCTGTATTTATCTGTGGGGGCTTGTAATTAGCAATTTAGTTAAATATTATTGTTACTATAATTTTATTAGTCTGTAAGCCTTCCGAAAACAAATAAATAAATAAATAAATAATAATGGAAACAATAAATGGATCTTACTCTTTGATTCCCTGTAGTCCATGTTCCCTGTTGCACCACACCAAACTGACCCATACCAAGCTCTTTGTTGATAGTTATATCTTCTATAGAAATTATGTGTTTAGTAGGTACTTTCACATTGTTCTCAAAAACAGGTTGGGTGTCTAATGCTATAGATGAATGACCATGAAAATTCTGAAAAGATGCAAAATTATTTGATATCTGTTTGAAACAGCATAAATATCGAATGTTTTATTTATTGTAGACAAACAACAGTTTACAGCATTCAGTTACAGCAGCTGTAACTGGCCATGGGTTATTTCATAAACAAGTTTTGGTTTACTGAAGCATATATAAAAACGTTTTTTTATTTATTGTTGTTACGTATTTGTCATAGGAGTCACAGACAGTCCCCTGTGCAAGGCCTGCATGTAGGACGACAAAGTTTTACACGATCATTTATATATCACCGTATGATTATCAAATTATGAACTTCGTTTATTTATAATCTATCGGTAATAAATGCGCAATGGCTTTTACACACAATGCCGGCGGCCGTGCCGCCGGCACTGCCGCAACAAAGCCGGACAAAGAATCGCAACGGAAATGGAGGCGCAATAGCTGGGTTCACGTGCCGCTCGGCAATAGCCGGCGGCCATGCCGCCGGCATTGTGTGTAGGAGCCATTAGATTATGAACTGTCGAAAATTGTGAACTGCAAAAAACCATTTACAATTTACTTAACGCATTATTTTGCGGGAGTTTATAAACCTATCCATGGGAAACCGGAAAATTGTGAACTGGCATCAAACTCGCTTGTGACGTTTAGCATATTGCGTTAATACTAAATAGCCTGCCTAGCTGCGAGACACTTGAAAATAGTTGTAGTTTACAAACTTGCCAACCCATACGACAATTTGGCAAATGGTACGATGTACGATAATAAATGTATAACGTACGGTAATTTTCGGCTATGCTAAAAAAAACTTGGATGCATTAACGTATTTGTCAAACAAAACTAAACGCAGAAACAAAAAACAATGTCTATTGTCAAGAATGTTGCCAACCCGTACGATAATTACGGGGGCGTATTATAATTTGGTCTATCATACGATGTACGATAGCCTGTCTAAAATCTAACTTACAAAGAATAGGAAAAAATTCTGAGGAAGCTTTTTTAACATTTCGATAAAAATAAAATTCAAGTAACATCTTATGGACTCAATATCGTTGGTAACAAATTACTTACAAACCATGTTAGTAATATTTGTTACAACTAAACAACAAAAACAAACAAAGAAAATACTCTAATCTTTATTTTACAATCTAGTTTTTTTGAGGTAGGTAATGAAGAATCAAGGGTTTTTAAATTGTGTCTTCGAGGTGGTCATAGAGGTCAGTATTTTTTTTTAACTATCAATACTATCTATTCAAACTACTTTTTGTATCTTTATGTACGATAATTTCTTAAGAAATGTACCATCGAAGAAATTCATAACTAACCACCATAAGGACTATTATTGCTTGCAGCGCTCAGCGGCTATAGAACCGGGCCGGTAACAGATGTGATCATCGTGTTCACGGGATTTTGTTTTGAAACTGGTTAGATATGAACTTCTTTGATGGTACCTACGTGATTTTCTAGCACTCTAACCTCAGTAGGTATAGAAGAGTCTTTTAATCCTTACATGAAACTGCATCAATTGGCACCATGAAAATAAAACGTAAAGATTGTCATTCTTTTAGCTAACTGTACTATTTTTACAAAATCTGTGAATGCAATTACTCAAAAAGTTAAGGGCTGTCTCCTAAGATCTGTTTCTTATCACTACAACAGTTAAGGTACCTGCCCTTGAAAATCGTGTAAATTCTTAAAGTATATTTTCTCGAAATTGCTGGGAAATTTCCCAGATTTTGATGCCCCTTTGAACTGGGGTATAGATGAAGTATCCCTACACAAATATCAAAATCGTATCGCTAGTGGTTCATAGACCACTTCACATACAAAGATCTCAATCTCCTTTAGGTTGGGGTACAATTATGAAAGCTAACATTGAATTTTGTTTTGAAATATGTATATAATCTAAATCAATTTAATAATCAAATGGTCTACTGCTGGATATGGCTCTCCGAAGTTCCCTAATACAACTTGAGGCCTGTTGTTCACATCCAGGGTGCTCTTAGACATATGGCTGAGGAGTGGACATCTGCTTAACTGTCAATTTACCTTTAGAAGTTGATAACAATAAAAAATCTATGGAGTTTCGTTAGTGACCGTTAAACTCATAACATGAATTTTATGACAGCTTTCTTTGTAATAATAGCACTAACCTGGTCTCTCTTTTTATTTGATTTCAGCATTTTCCGTATCTTTGATATATACGGGTTAGGAAAATACTTTGAGTATATCTTCTTGTACCGTCTTTGTTCTGGCCTTGACAGGCCAATTTGAGCTAAGTCTTCAGTCAATACAAACTTAAGTTGTGACACTTTTGTAACTTTTAATATGTCTCTGAAACAAACATAATTATCATCCAAATTTATAAATATGTAATACACAAG
Source organism: Agrochola circellaris (assembly GCA_914767755.1). NCBI lineage: Eukaryota > Metazoa > Arthropoda > Insecta > Lepidoptera > Noctuidae > Agrochola > Agrochola circellaris. The sequence continues at coordinate 17,295,532 of OU611840.1, read as the reverse complement.
TGCAGATAGTGCACTCCAGGAACACGCGCCCCACTCCGCCATTAATGTGCTGGGTAAGCTGTACTTTAGTAGATACAGAGCGGAGCAGAGTGTGGGGTGTCTTTATGGATGACAGTATCTATACTTACTATAATAATAATATGATAGTAAGTACTTGTGTCACAAGACACTTATGTTTAGTTAAATATGTGTTGATAATATCAAAACATAAGTGTCCTGTGACTTTCACATAAAAGCTGTGTTTCTAAGTCATAAATTAGGAAGTATATTTGTGGTGATTTTAGCTAAGTAATAATTAGAACACTTCAAATGGAAGTTTCTACATTTTTTGGACATGTTAATTTGATGGAAATTCGCATCAGCCAAAGTATTGAGCTTGTAATTATATTAACTAACTTAGCACTTACATTAACAAATACTCGCAAATGCAGACAAGTAAATACAACTAAACCCTTACTACTTAGAAAAAACTAACAAGTAATTCAGTGAATGGCAAGTAAGTAAGTACCTACCTAACAAGCATAAGTAATTTTCAACACGAAAGTAAAGGATATAAAAACAAAACTGAGAGGCGTAGTTGTTTATATTTACCTAAACAATTCATAATACTGTTGAAGTTCTGCCTCTTCCAAAAATTCATTTAAATTGTCTCGGTCTTCGAATACAGTTGTGGACTCTGGAAACAAACAAGACATCCCCAAACAACAGTTGTATTTTATGCAGAAAAATAAGTATTATAACTTAAACTGATTATTTTGTTAATACTATTTACCCATAATGCCGCCGAAGACACTAAAAGAACGATAAATAAACGGCTTTAACTAAAAATAAATTAAAAAAATATGAAATGTGCAACTGCAGTACAAGTTCACGAAAAAAAGAAGCCCAACACAAATAAACTTTTTTATCACGTCAGTCAGTCAAATCAGTCACAGCCAACCACAGCACACTACCACAGACTAAGTAGTACTCAGCCAACCAAGGACCAAGAGCCAGTATAACCACAGAATTGCGAATGCAAATAACAGAAAAAATCGACTAAATTCTGTTCAGACTTATTTTAGATTCTTTTTATAATGCAGTCCTGTATATTTTAAGAAATAGTTAATAATGGTGCCGATTCTCTTGTCACAAATGCCTCTTAAATAGACTAAAAATCACAAAAAAATATCACAAATATTTTTTCATATTTTCCATACAAAAAATGAAAAATTTCATATAAAACACGTTTTGGCTGAATCCACTGCGCGCCTGCGGCTCTAAATAATCACGGGTTAGGGCAAACCATGGATACCACGTGAATTCGCGATTGTCAAATTCGATTTTAGTTGTGTCAAAAATATTTTTTAATTTAGAGATTTTTATTTGCAGAATAGCTCTAAGATTCTCATAGCCAAAAGTAAGAAATTTTAGTGATAGTTTAGTTGGTTTAGTTCGGTGTACAAGAGAATCGGCACCATTAGAACAAGGAAGTGTATAGAGTGCCACTAGCTACACTTTATCTCTGTCGGATAAAGCGCCGCTATTTGCGGCATAATAGTGGCGCTGCCTCGGTCCGGCTAAAGTACCGTAAGCATTGCATTGTCACTTGTTATTTTGTTTGATTGTGGAGGTTAGTTCGCTGCCCTTTGTGATTGATTGTATTTTTTTTTGTTGATAGTTATGTCAATGTTAATTTCTTTCATCTTCAGCCGGGTAAACTTAAGTGTAGCCGCTTGGTTAAAAATGTATGAAAGTAAAAGTGAAAGTAGTAAATGAAAATGTAAATGTGAAAATGGAAAATGAATGAAAGGTAGGTTAGTATGTTAGAACTGACCACGCACGAGCCAAGCGAGCGCAGCGAGCGGTGCCGTGGCAGCGGCCGGCGAGTGCCAGGGTTCGTTTAGGCACAAGAGAATGTAATGTTTTGGGAATGTGATGTTTTACAGCGAACTAACCTCAACAATCAAACAAAATAACAAGTGACAGTGACTCAGTGACATGGAGTCACTGACAGTGGCAGTGCCTCAGTGACAGTGACTCAGTAACCGTGTCTTAGTGACAGTGACTCAGTGACAGTTACAATGACAATGCAATGGTTACGGCACTTTAGCCGGGCCGAGTCAGCGCCACTAATATGCCGATGCCGCTAGCAGCACTCTATACACTGCCTTATAACAAACACGTTTTTGTAGGTATCAAAATTCAGTTAAAAACAAGGAAAGGAAAGATAAACACATCAAAATCGAATTCGATCTTGTACATGATTTAGACTAATAAGATTTATATTCTCATTTCATATAAAATAATTGCTTGCTAAGTTGCTATGAAGCAATTATTTTATATGAAATGAGAAACGTGTGGTTTAAATGCACGTCTGCGACCGTAAATATATTTATAATACTATTGTGCTTTTTATATACGCACAAAAATAAGCTAGTACTGCACATATAGCCGTTTTGCACAGCATTAATGTTCCACTGTGGAAACGTGAGGACGGGTTCTCTTCTGAGGCGTGGATTACATTATGACTTTCGTGTTATTATTCAAAGCTCTTGATTCAATCATATGGTTATGATTTTATTCACGCAACAAACAATTAAGGAATTTCATTCAAAATCTTTACTTGATTCACTAGTCGAAATGGGTAACCTACGAAGTCGATTTTTGCCAGTTTAGTTTGGTCGTCACTACAACCATCCCGATGACAGATGTTAAAACAGGGCTGCCAACATCGGAAATAGTTTCTATAATGGTAGGGTAAGAAAAAACTGCAACAGATGAATAAACTTAGAAAAAAATTAATAATATATAAAATATGTAATAATAATAATAGGTAATATTTTTTTTTATAATTATGTGTCGTTTTATACGCATGCATTACTGTGCGTTTGTACTGGTAAAACATTAACATAAAACATTTGAAACACAGTCTTTTGTCAATGTATCGAACCGCGTTTGCATTGTCACCCAGCTTGTTGAACCGAAACTTGTTTCACACCTGATACCTCGGATGTTTTACAAACAAAATGTTTCTATGTGAATCTCGCAACATCTAGTCGACTACATGTTTCCGACTTATTTGTTTACTGTGCGTTTATACTGGCGAAACTTTTATAAAAACATGTTGTTCTATTTTCTGTCAAACATTGTATCGAACATTGACAGAAAATTGAAATTTTAACCGGTAGAATAGTCGACATCGGCTTTGCTTGCCATTTAATAAAAATATAATAGAATGTTTATAGAAACATTTTGGTAAATATTATTTTGTAAAACGTCAAGAGATAAATAAGTATCGTCAAACATGTTTCGGATAAGCTAACTGTGCGTTTGCACTGGTGAAACATCACAACAAAACATGTTGTAATCTCTAGTTCCTGTCAAAAATTGTATGGAACATTGACAGAAAATAGATATTTCAGCATTTTTTGTTGTGAATGTTTCGCCAGTGCAAACGCACCGTTAGATCGATACATTGACGGAAAACTGAGTTTTGAATATATTTCTACTTATGTGAATGTTTCGTCCGTGCAAACGCACAGTTAGGAAAGCATTGTCTTCTGTAGCAGCCGATTTTTCATACATTTTCAGTAAAACATCAAGGTTTATACAATAGTTTTTGCAGAAATCTATGAGGACTATGTGGGCCATTATTATAATTACGGTTAGATTTCATGAGTGTTTGGCAGTTAGTTTATCACTTCATGCAACAGCGACGAAAGGCGACTAGCATAAGCACAGATGAATACAGATGGGATAGGACACTCCGCAGTTTAGTTATGAAGCTACAAGTACGCGGCTCGACTTGTTGGGCCAATTCAGTGAGTGTTATAATAACGTAGTATAATGTAGTCAGAGGAAAGCACGTTAAGCCGTTGGTCCCGGCTGTCATTCGTGGATCTTTGACAGTCTTTAAGGGTCGTCAGAAGCCCGAAAGTCTGACAACCAGTTAAACCAATGGGTATTATCCAGTTACTGGGTTGTGGAGGTCAGATAGGCAGTCGCTCGATGTGAAATACTGGTATTCAGCTGCACCCGGTTAGACTGGAAGCTGACCCCAATATAGTTGGGAAAAGGTTAGGCAGATTGAGTATAGTCAGAAGATCTATGAGTTACGCGATAGAAAAAGAGGCAACTAGGTGAATATAACTGTAGGTAATTAGTGCTGTGCGACCTGAATTGCACTTTATGGTTTCGTAGCAAGACTCGCTTTTATCTAAATAATTTTGCGGAGTGTCCCATCTGTATTAATCTGTGACATAGTAACAAATAGTATTTACTACCTAAGTGCAAAACTATAGGAGTGGATGCTCTAAGGTACGTAAATTCTCGCAGCGTGCGATGCGTGTATGTATGACCAGATTTAAGTGATGTGGAAGGAGCAGAAGGTTATGGTAAAGATCGTAGCAGATGCGTACCGTCGCGTAGTTTCTGTCTACCTCTATGAGAAAAAAGTGTGAGTTTATGTACCTACGTATGTTTGTAGGTAATGCGTTTTTTGTAAAGGATTAACGTTACAACTTTACTCTGAAAGATAGATTGGGGAATTATACGGTTGCAAAGGCAACGTTTCAGCCTGTCTGCTTGAGGAAAACCATTCAGTTTGGGTCTGTGTTACTATTGAAGTATGGTAGTTTTTATTTCTTTAATGAGGCAACACCGTCACCTACTTTGCAAATATGGCGTAGAGTTGTACAAAATGCAGTGGGAGATATTTGATAAACTTGTCAATTCTGAATTTTAATAAAAAGACATGTATCTAGGATAAGACTTTTTCAATCGACTATAGTGTGCTAGACGAGTATTAACAGTGAAATGTGAATTTTACGCAATGTAGGTACAATAAATAGATAATTTTCTAATTTGAAAATAAGTTAGGAATTTCACGTCTTATCGCTACTCCGTTTAGTCGTTTGTTGTTAGTAAAACGATCTTTTGTTTACGTATTGCAGTTTGTTTTCTGTGTCGTGACCGTTAGCCCATTGTTTGTATAATTTTTAGTGCAGTTTTGTCAAGACGTTTTTGATTACAATCTGTTAGGGACTATCAAACGTAATTTTTTCCATTTTATTTATTGTAATGTTTTAGTCTGAAATAACTGTTATTTTCTTTACATTTTGTTAATTTTGAACGTTAACAATTAAACATGTTTGTTATATAGTTTTAAGTAATTACTTAAGTGTTATGGACTGTAACTTATGGAAATGATGGAGATGAATAAAAGAAGACACCTGGTCGGGTATGTAATGCTGCCTCATATAAAGGTAAGTGTTATTATATTCCTTTTAATTTTAAGAGCTTTAGAATTCAACTGGGTGCAACAAACAGCTGCTTAAAACACCAAAATGTACTGTTGTTGTTAAGATGTCTAATTGAATAATCTATCTCACACTTGTGAAAATGCTATCTGCGTCTACAACCTTTGTAGTATGTATAACCACTAAAATATAAAAAGTAAAATGTTGACATAATTATGAATCTACTGAAACTGTTCACAGTCTGCAATAGGCACGTCATGATCAATTACCTATTAAAACCTTTTAACTAGGTCTAACTTTGATTCCTATTACTTGTTCTGTACATATTGCATGATTTCTTCACAACAACATGTTCAATAGGGCCTCTAATTGAGCTGGTCATTTGTCCCATCATTGTTATGTAAATGCGGCATCAGTTATAAATCGAACAAAAGGCAAGACAATTATCTTTCATTATGAAGTTATCAGGAACCATTAAGTATTGGGCACAACAATGCAAAGTTTGCAATTCTTTTAGAAAAAGTTATCTACATGTACATGTACATATTTTTTAAGAAAACTTATTGTGAATACTACTCTAGTTGACATGTATTTTGGCATACAATCCATAGTTTTCAGGTCCAAACATTAACAGATACATTTATTTTAATCATTATCGTTAAAAATATGTTAAGGACTTACTACTTACTTATAACTTTAAGTAAGTAGATATTTATGCAAGAAATAATTTAAGGAACTTTGAATTTTTAAGGTTTTTGCACACTGGTGCAGGCTGAAAACAGTACCCACAAGTTCTCAAAAGAACTCGTTTGTTTTCTGTATGTGAAGTTTCTATTGATTTAGATAGCCAGTACGCAATTCAGTGCAATTGGCTTTACATCCAGTGTTTTAATTTAATATGATATCGTATTAGAATCTAGTATTTAGAATATTTTAATGATACTTCTAGGTCCATGCCCACTTGTCCCCTTACTACTCTCACAGTTTCACCCATGGATTTGCAATTGACTGTAGGCAGTCAAAAATGGCTATACCGATGGTACTACCTCAAAATAATGATAGGGACAATTATGGGACTATTAAACAAACATCTATTCAATGGAGGCACCACAAACAGCACACTCTGTAGGGGCTTCTTTATCGCAGAGAAATCAGCCAGCCACCTTATCCTGGAATGCGACTACAAATTTTCTCAACAAGAACAAATCCTCGGAACAGTAAGGGAGGGCACTCCATGCAGCTTATGAAGCCCCCAGGAAGCTTCTGTGCGTCTGGGCGGAGCTATTTTAGCCAGGACTCGACACACACAGCGGATCGAATGAGTCTAAGTGAGGACAAGGGAGTCCATTTACATACATACATAACATTAAAATGTAACAAAAGGGGATTTTTGAAGATTGGTTTAGCTGATTACATGGCAGCATTGTTTGCAAATAATCGGTTTTTGATATTTCCAAAATGCAAGTTATTATTTGCTTAGGTATCAGAGTATTTTGTCATTTATATTTCAATACCTCCAACCCTCGGCTTCGCCCGCGTGGCGGTTGGTATTAATCCCTCGGGAATTTACCAACGAGATAAACAATATGCTATAACCTAACCCTATTTGATGGTCTATCCATGTGTCTTTCATCCAAATCCGATCAGCTGTTAATAGAAATGTCTTCCAGGCCTCGAAAAATATGTACAATAACGAGGAATTTTTAAATCTTTGTTATTAAATACTAAAATCTTGTTACACTGTGTTTATTGAACTAAGAAACAAACCTTTTTGTGAAAAAATCAAATATCTCATTTCAATTAAAATATTTAGGGTAAATTCGACCAAAGTTGTATTCCTAGTTTTAGTCTACATCTCATGCTGTAAATAAATTTTTGAGGTGTGTCAGTTTTTGTTTGGAAAAACGGTCAAAATTTATTTGTAGGATATGACTACATGCTAGATATAAAAGCTTGATCTATGATCGGCCTACAAGGCACTTTTGAATTGTTAATCAGTCGGTCAGATAGTCTGAAAGTTGAAGTTACCTAGACATGGGGCATAAAAGTATGAGGCCCACTAGACCCACGTGGTTAGGGTTACCATCCGTCCGAATTTGTCCGGACATGTCCGGCTTTTTGGCTCTCCGTCCGGAGTATGTCCGGCCTTTTCGATTCTCATTTGTCCGGTCTTTTCGATTAAAGGGCATTTTCTTTAAAAAGATAATTGATTAAGTACTGAAAAAAATTTGATTATAAAGTTAAATATCCAAGCTCTTTGCATATTGGGCTTTTTGTTAGGACTTTTCAAATTTCGAAATGGTAACCCTACACGTAGTGGACTATGAATGCGCCACTTTCTCTGCTAGAGAGGATACGTGAGACCAAGCAGTGGTAAAACTAATTGGTGTAATTCAGTTCAATAAACATAAGCTATACTTATATTAAAATTCGAAAGTAACTCTGTCTGTCACCTTTACACGCCAAAACTGCTGAACGAATTTCGATGAAAAGGCAAGGAGATAGACTGCATCCCGGTGAACAACTTAGAAAAGGCTACTTTTTGTCTCAAAAATAATCCTACAGGGGGTGATATAGGGGATGAAAGTTACTATGGGGAACCCATAATTTCTTAAGTTAGGGATATGAAAATTCAAATTTAAGCTTTTGGTAATAAATAAAGATAGACGTGTTTCAGCGTTTTTGTAAAATCATCCGACAAGGGGGTAAAATAAAGGTTGATTTTATAATTTAACTAGGGACTCGCGCCTGCTTTGCACGGTTTATGACTTGGAAAATCATCTAGTGGTCTTTATTATAAGTAACTTTAATATTAATGTTTGATACACATAAACCCCCGGCCTCGTTTTCTCTTAATGATGGTGAAAACTGCATCAAAATCCAGTGCGTAGTTTAGAAGAACAATGTGGTCACACAGACAGACACGAATAGCGACTTTAATTTATAATATGTATAGATAGATGTTTGTTTACCTGTTTTTAAGAGGTTAGAGAGTTGGATTGGAAATATTGTCATAGTCCGTATCTTGAGGTAACCTTAATCTAAATTTAATTAAAATCGTTTCACTCGGTTAAAAGTTGTTACCATTAAAAAAAATCACGTAGACATACACTTACTTGGTCAAAGGCGGCGCTAGGGTAATTCATATGTGATAATACTAAAACGAATACAAAAAAAAAAAAACTGTATAGTCACTAGCATAAATACGTTACTATGGGCATCTCGACAATAATATCTGATTTCATGATTCATTCCTTAATATCTGTGGGCAATAGCGAATATATATGTGACCATGTGTGGAAGGTATAATACAAGTGGCAATACAAATATCTGACATCGAAGTAACACCAAAACTATCTGGCGAGCACAAATCTAGGATGCCGCATCGGCTTCAAAAAAATGTGAAGTGTGATTAACTGAGCCGATGTCGACTATTCTGCCAGTATCAATTACATCAATAATTAGTAGGCGAGTAAGTATTCATTTTATACTTGTTAGTGGCAGAATAGTCAACATCAGACAGTCATCATCAGTTGCCTATAAGAAAGAAAAAACTCTTGTTATTGATATTTCTACCTTCAAACTTTACCGTCAGATATTTATACTGCCAGTGGAATGTCACATTTTTTTTGCAATGAGAGCGGCTCTGATTACGATTATAGAAGAAAACATCAAACATTATACTGTCAGGTTTTTATGCTGCCAAAGTGATGTCAGATATTTTTAATCACAATGAAGTATTATTACATTCTTCTGAATTTAATTGAGTAGGCAGATATTTATAACGCAAGCCATATTCCGATATTATTGCTTTCTAAGAGGTGACACATCTTTTGCCTATGCAGCATCCTATGTTTTGGCTACTATGGTAATTTTGTTGTTCCTTGGATGTCACATATTTGTACTACCACTTGTATATGCCTTCCACAAAAGATCATATAGTGAGCGTCATGTTGACCACAGATATTTATGGATGAATCATGAAATCAGATATTATTGCCGAGCTGTTCATAGTAATATATTTAAGGTCATGACACTTATACTATTTATGCCAAAAACACAATTTATTGCAACAGGTTAAAACCCTTCAATTGAACTAGTAATAGAGTTTTTTGTGCATGTACTTAAAATAAAAACTTATAAACGCCACTAAAACAACACACGTGTTGCGTTCTCTTAATTAACCACATGGGCACCCCCCCGCTCTCAAAAGAACTCGGTAATTCCTATTCCGTATCCTTAATCAGAGAAACGATTAACTATCCTTAATTTAAGGAAATAAGGTCCAAATTTGTAAAACTGCGCAATAATTATAAAGATCGAGGAACATATTATTATAACGTTCGTAATTTTCGATGAACTAAGAGAAAGTAATAAATAGGTTTCTAAGAACACAGAATTCTCGTTTATCCCTGTTTAGGTTGTAGTTGATAGGTGATGGCTGTCACAAACACCTATAGGTACCATTTTTTTTTATATCATAAAGACAAACAAAGAAACATCTTGTTGTTATTTGACCCACAAAGATGTCTAACCTAACATGTAACAGAATTAAACAGAATTATGATGATCGAATGAAACATCTCGAGATTATGAGTGATGGACGGTAACTGACGGACGGGTCCAGAGTAAACAGTTTATTATTGTAGGTACCTACCTATTTATCCGTTTGTATGAAATATATGTTTCTTATATTCGTAAAACATATTGTTACTGAAAGCTATCTACCAAAATTAATTTTCTTATTTGCGCGACAATAGACCAACAAAATATTTTTTTGTCATTGTGGGTACAAAGGACATCATTTATTTCGTAACCAAAAATTAAACTGCCGGCCAGAAAAAAAAAATGGTTTTTTATGGGAAATAATATCTTGAATATTTTTAAATATTACAACGAAAGTCTACAATTAACCCCCTCGCTGCTATTTGAGTTTGAAAGTACTAAAAATCATATTTTTTTCCTAACAATATTTTGGACATTCCTTTAAAGACGCAAACATTTATTGCCCATGGTAGAAATAGACATGAGCATTGAGCGTTAGGTATAATAAGGTATGATAAGTATTAAACAATAACGAGGAAAAGATTGAGGGAAATGTTTTTATTATACAATAGCAAGTAGGCCGGTGGAGAATCTATTCTTAAACCTCATAAGCTGTTTGATTCCGTCATACTCTAAAACACCACAGGCAGAGACAGCACGCAGTCAGAGGTGTGGTGATATTCTTCTTTAAAAAGGGCGACAATGCCCTCCTTAAGAATATAGGCCCATCTCACTTCTGACCCATATCTACAAGCTGTTTTCAAGAGTCATCACGAGCCGTCTCGCGCGCAGGTTTTACGGCTTCCAGCTTCCCGAATAAACCGGATTCCGTAAAGGCTTTAACACTGTAGACCGTTAAGAAGTTCGAAGAGTATGACCTGCCCGTCTGCTTAGCGTTTGTGCAATACGAGAAAGCCTTCAGACATGGGCTGTACCGCAGTCTCTTCAACGGTGCCGGATTCCCTATTGGTAAACCGAGGTGCTGCAGTGTCTATATGAAAACACTACTACTATGTAGATGCGACTCCAGGACCAGACCTCGAAACCTATCCTTCTGCAGCGAGGTGAGGTGAGACAGAGAGACGTTATCTCTCCGAAACTGTTCACCGTTGCGTTGGAGGATGTCTTCTAAGTTCTGTACTGGAAAACGTTGAGAGTGTTATTTTCCATAAGAAGACTGTTTTTTTTTCTGGCCGGCACTTAAGTTTTTGGTTTTACTTTACAAAATGGCCGAAACTTGAATGATGTCCTTGGCTATAAAACTGTCAAAAACTCACAATGGTGCAACCATTGCAACTTTTGTATATTAGTAGATTTAGCTTAGGCCCCTGAACAGCTCTATCTTAACTCTTTTAATTCCTAAGTACCTGGTCGACCAAGCTCTGCTCAGGTTAAAATAGAGAAAACGAATCTTCCCGGAAATGACCTAGCTAGATCTATTTTTCGCCCACATAAACCCTTAAATTGCAATTTTCATCGAAATGGTTAGAGCCGTTTTCGATGAAACTGATCGAAAGTTAGCTAACGATTTCTGAAGACTAAGCAAAAATGGTGTTACTCGACGAAGTACTCCGTAAAATACATAAGTTATAAAAGTAACAAAGAATATTAAAAAAACAAGGGAAACTTTATTTTTTTCCTTTAGCCTTTGCCGAGGGAAGCTATTGTGAAACCTTCGCGTCGATGGGTGCCGTTATTCTTTTCTTACTCCAAGTAACTATACTGTCACCGTTTGAAAAAATCAACCTGTATAAAAAGTGACTTTAAAAATGTTGCATTTATAGGAATGGTCATGACTGGTTATAAAGTCTGCTGGGTTTAACTTTTGTAACAATCTTTCAGTTACTTAAAGAAATCCTATTCCTTTTAAATCTACGTACAGTGCTACCACTATCATTATTGATGTAAGCATTTGCGCATAACGCGCGTGCATATTACAAAATTACGTCATAATCTCGGTATTAGTTCAACGATCCACTTATCAGTTTGAGCTCCGTAACCAGGGGCAACAAATACGCTACAGGGCCTTTTCACATTTGCCGATAAGCCGACCTACCCGACGCAGTCTATAAACGCAAAAACACGTACGACGTACATTTAGAAATACGCGGGTGTTGCTGACGCGTAATTATTAATATTGTACTAATAAAAGACCTACTTATAGCTAAATAAGTTTGGTATTTACATTTAACTAAAATCTTCCTGATGTCTATACGACATCAGACATCATCTTTAAAAAATGTAAATTTACAAAATCAAAAACCCGACTGCGTAAAAATGAACTTTAAATAAAAAAGTTATAAAAAAAAAAATTACCGATTTCGAAAGAAATTAACTCAAAATTATGAAATAATATTTTTATATCTACACGAAATTAACCAATCAAAGGAAATCAAAAGTAGGTGCGAAAGAAATTAGGGGCCAATTTTTTTAAAATTTTTATGTTTTTTTACGTTTTTTATATAACTTTTTTATTTGGATATTTTTGGTTTTAAGTAAAAACTAGAGTATTTGTTTGTAATAAGTAGTTAATAGTTTTTTTTCTAAATATTTAAAGATTTCATTGCAAGCATTGATAGATATTTTAAGTTAAAAAAACTGGTATGGCTTTTTTTAAATATGCTTGACCAATGTAAAGAACGGGTCTATATGTTTAAGTAAGGCTATAGACGAATCAAGAGAAGAGCTACTTATGGCAAAACGCCACCAGAAAACGTAATTTCAACCGACCCTAACAAATGTGGTGGACTTTTAACTCAATTTCAAGTGGCAGTCGGATCAAAAGTTCAAAAGTGATGCTAAGAAGAAATGTTTCGGTGTCCGACGGCTTGGTCAATGGCAGCATGGGTGTTGTAAAAGGATTCCGATGGCCTGCACTAAGGCGTGATCAACTAGAAGAAGGAGAGTTGCCTGATGCAGTGCTAATTCTATTTGAAAGATGCAGGTGGTTATGTGCCAATATCTCCAATCACGGTAACGTTTCAAGCTAAACTTAGTTAAGGTGACGTGGAACGATGCATTTTACCGCTGATACTTAGTTGGGCTGTAACTGTATATAAATTACTGGGCACAACACTTGAAACTGCAGTCGTAAATTTAGGCAAAAGGTTATTTGCGAAGGGTCAAGCTTATGTTGCTTTGAGTAGGGTTAAAACGCTTGATGGCTTTGCTATAGATGAGTTAGATCCCAACAAACTTTTGAATCAACCAAATATTTTTTCGATTACAAACTTACATTTGCAGTTGGAAAATTGACCGTGACGTACCTATATCAATATATGGGAGAGCATGTTTCGCAACTACTAAGTTTATTATTGGGATAAATTCATCCCAACTCCGGAACCCTTCATTGTGCGTGGTCTGACACGCACTTGGCCGGTTTTTTTTTTTCTAACACGCGCTAGTATTTGACCATGATTTTGAGGTGTTTCCCTATGACACCACACCCGTAGCTCGTATTAATAAGCAAGGCCGTCGCACTTACACGTATTAGTCCATATTTTGAAAACGACTGAACCGATTTTGATGAAACTTGCACTGTTCCCTAAGTTGAAGTAAATATTAGCCAATTAAAAAAACAATGGTCACGATCCGATTGATAGTTTCGGAGATATGCGTGGACAAACCTACAAAACTTTGTATATTTGTTTGACAGATCATAGGTGTGATATATATATATGTGAATATAGTGCAGGTCCAATAATATTACATACATACATGGCGAATTGATAACCTTCCTTTTTTTGAAGTCGGTAAAAAAGATTGAAAAAAAATGATCTATTTCTTTCTCCAATCCTATTTAGTTATAAACAATCTCATGCAGTCGAAGGTCTTTATTGTTAAATTTAAGAAGATGCCACCGACTTTGAGTTGATTGAGAAACGGGCCAAGAGACTCATCAGCAACAACGCACTGGTCGGGTCAAAGCTGTGGTTTTCTATCGGGTACAATTTTAATTTCGGGGAGTGTTCCCCGAATTGGAAGTTGGAATTGCACAGTTTAATTCCGCCAAGCCCGTTCCATCATCGGACAACAACCGGTCTATTCTGTAAAAACCTTACCGTGCAAACTTAATGCACTTGAAAGCTCACTTCACCTAAGTTTTCACTGAATTGGGGTGACATTTTTGATGCACCACCGTTACGCACCCATAAGGACAAAATCTTCAACACTGTCATTTTACCTACGTACTGCTAAGGACTGGAATTTCCTGCGGGAGTTTGTGTTTCCTGATAGCTGTAAACTAAGGATGTTTAAGTCGAGATTGAACAGATTACTTCTAAACAAGGGTGTTCCATTGTCAAACGCAAATAGGTATCAAAACATTAATAAATACCATGTAATTCAATTATAAAACAATAAAGGAACGTCTGTATCGGGAAAAACGCCCACAACGCCCCCGCTAACTGTAACCGTTAGTTTACCTTGAAGTTTAATCATATGCCAACAAAGTTAACCTTTGTATCGACCGAATGAAATGTAAAAATTGAATTGGATGCAAGAGTTTACATTCAAAACGCAGATGTAAATAAAACAAGCCCTCGTTTCTATTAAATCTCTAAGATTACAAGCATTGAGTGTTGGGTGGGTGTGCTCTGAAAATACGTTTCCGGACCCACAGTACACACAGACTGTGTTTGTGAGTTGTTTGTGACTGTTTGCTGAGCTGAGAGCATTAGTTCAAATAGCATAGTGCTCTAATTATTTGCTACAGTTTTCGATTTTAACTGGAAACTGAGAAGTGATAAAGAAAGACAAGCGATGAAAAGAAGGGATGAAACTCGATAAGAAATACCTATAAATCAATATTTAAAAACGTTTCAAATGACGCTAGCAAACTGTATGATTCGTCATTTTACAAATGGCGCCGTCCGTTTACAAACGCGCGATTTTGTATCTAATCGGCCGAAACTTAACGCCTGTACTCTCCAAATTGTGGGAGAGGATATTCCTTAACCGACAAAAATCGTGACGGAACAACATTATTGGCACCACCAGTTTGGCTTTCGGAACTCACTCAACAATAGAGTTTCACCGAGTTTACCAAACAGGAAGACAGGCTTTTGAATGTAAAAAGTATCGCTCAGCGGATTTCTTGATGTACAACAAGCTCTTGACCGTGTCTGGCACAAATGATTGCTGGCTAAAGTGAAGGAAAAACTTCTGTATTCAATGTTCCTGCACATCCAGTCGTATTTATCTGACCACTGCTTCCAAGTGAAACAGAGCGAAGCAAGGTCAAGATTGTTTGAAGTGAAAGCTGGTGTTCCATAGGGATCTGTTCTTGGCCCAGTGTTGTACAAAACGTGTACATCAGATCTACCCACATTGGATGGCATAACAATAGCAACATATACCGACGACATAGCCTATTTATCAATAAATGACAACCCAGAAATGGCCTACAATACACTCCAAAAACAGGTTGACAAAACTCATAAAATGGCCTTGTAAGTGGTGGATACGTGCCAGTGAATCCATGTCTAACCATATCATCTTCACGCTCAGATAAGGAAAAAACCGTCATTTTAGTCTTGGTCCTGATACCCTACCACACACACACACATGGTGCAAAGTGTTTTGGCTTCCACCTAATAGGCGCCTAACATGGACGAGATAAACCAGAAATTCCGCAACCTGTATTGGTTCATGGGAAGAACAATAAACTCCTCATCTAAAACTCCCTTAATTCAATAAGGATCTAATGAATAAAAATAAAAAAAAGTGTAAAATTATTACTCTTGGATTCTAATATCCTTGCAGTAGCTCCATATCAAGGACGGAGCAAATCATACCGTCGCCCCTCGTCTCCAGGCGGATATGGGCGGCGGAGATGCATCCAAGAATCGATCACAAAATTCTGCTGGGGATAGGTAGGTACTAGTAATAAGTAAAACAACATAATATTTTATTTTTTATTGATATCTGTCTTATCTGTGTTTCTGTCGGTTTTCTTCACGGGAAAAGAGTTTTAAACGGATTTCAAGGATACTTGGAATCAAGATAAATAAGGCACTACGCTCTATATTTGTCCGCCCGTCTTAAACATAATATGGTACTTAGCGGTCGAGGGGCGACAGCAATACTCAGAAAAATGCGTTGGTTCTTTGCGTAGTTTTATTACTTCACTTTCATTTTAAAACGCTACTCGGTCCGAAACTATTTATGAAAACGCCTCATAAACATACCGAGTACTGTAAAATACAAGCTACATAAACATTTACCTGTTATTGTTTGCAGTAATTATTTTACTGCGATTAAAGAGCCACCACGCCATGATTATTGTTCATGGCATAAACTCGAGAGAAACCACTGCTGTTCACGGCATGACATGGCTATTCCTATGCCAAAGTTAATTTGTGAATATTTCGCTGTTTCTAATACTTATTCGATAAATGTCGTTACATAAAGTCACTACACCTGATGTCGAGCTAGACAGCGTAGAGCATGCGCCTGCATTCCAGCGACTGCAACCGGGGCGCGGTCTGAAATCCCGCGCGTTCTCGCATAAACCCGAACACTGGTTTTCTTGAGAACAGCAACGTTTGTGGTTTGCGCAGCCGTTTCACTGTCGGCAGACTGTGCCGGGCGTATGCTCGTGGATACCGCGGCAGCCGGCCGAATACCCAACGGCCAAGAACGTCATCTTCCTACTCGTCACCCAATTTAATTGGGGTCGACAGAGTACGTTTTTTCGTCTGTAAATTTCCTAAAAACCGGGTACAAGTACGTCCAAGTACAGTAGTCAAGATGTGGTCAATTGTCAGTTCTGACTCATACATTATCCTTCAAGAAAGACTTTTGGATTGGTTGGAATTTGTGCTCAAGTTGGGAGAAACCGGCCACGCATTGTCTAGTTTGAGTTAACTGTCGGTGTGTGTAGGTTACACCTCTCGGCTTACGGCATGCCAGAACCAATAAAAATAATAAAATAGCGCATGCACTGGTATGAGCTTTGGATTACGGTTAAAATATAGGAATAAGGTTGTCTACTGTTGTGCTTTCCAATTACCTAGTTGTGCAGTGTCGGTCGTGCTAATGTAGATTTATAATGAAAATAATTTACATTAAATGTGATTAACGTACATGTGAAATTATATTAAAATATAAAAAACCCCCGACACAAACGTTTCCTCATTTCTCTTTCCTACTCCATCAACAGACCCTGTTCATCATCTATCTATAACCTATTCATCAGTTTGTCGTTCAGGTATCGTGTTTGGCCTCATTGGAATGGTCTCACATTCCAATGAGCCCAAACACGATACCTGTGCTGTAAGTTGATAAAGGAGTTGGGTATCCTGCAAATTCCAGGTGTTGCTGCAGTATCAGTTCAACGTTACACTACTATGTTCTTCTAATATCATTGAAGTAACAGTATACCAAATTTCAAATCGATCAGACCTGTGGAAGACGCTCGCATCCATTTATCAACTAGAAAAGAGCTGATAATCTTCAAACGGCTGAACCCTCTTTTTGCGTCGGGGGTTAAAAAACAACTGTTAATGGAAACTGATTTCGAATTATTTTACCAGTTTGAGAGATACGGTGCCACAGACAGACACACATTGCGGTCAAACGTATAACACCCCTCTTTTTGCGTCGCGTGTTAAAGACCACTTTTAATGGAAACTGATTTCGAATTATTATATTCGCTTCAAATAGATAATTAATTCCAATTACAGAGAATATTTTAACGCGGAATCGAACGCTGATTGCGCGTTATATCCATAACGTATCTACTTACACAAATATACTTCTAAATAAATATGCCTGTACATACTTTTGTGGTTTTATTGTTTTCAGCCGCACTTAGGGTGGGGACGCAATGAGCGTTTATTGTTTGCATATTATACGAGTCATATAAAAAAGAAACATATACCCACACATTTTATTTCTTGTTTTAATGTCCCATAAAATGTGGCGGAGAACTTGTCTCTCCTGTCTCTTAAATAAACTAAATTCTGCTCCATGTTTTCTCCCGAAAGTTTTGCTTTGGGTAATTTTATAATAGGTAGGTAGTCGCATTCTTTCAGTACCTTATTACCTTCAGTATCGTATTACGAAGGTGGAAGTGGTCTCGCTCCGAGCAAATTGGTAGAGCATGCAATGCCTACCAGATGCCTTTCTCTAGAATTCTTCCCAAGTATGCTAAGCCTTCGATAATATAGGTCGTCCGTTTACCTTTTACGCTAAGGCAGGCCGCACACCAGACATACACTTGTTTTACGACCATTGTGGCGCCACATTTGAAACACGCCAAATTAGCGCCCCCGTATATCTGTGCGCAACTCGCACACCAAGAACACATTTGTAGCGAATGAAGTTTGCACAGAACACTATGGCAGTTTCTGGCGAGACTTTTGCCGCGCTGCACGAATTCAAGATAGAACACGAGGTGATTTGCAAAAATAAAAGACAACATTGAATTTTACGCAGAATTTATTGCAGAGGTTGAAAAAGAACCCTATATTATACAACCATGAATGTGTTTTGAGACATTTGATGATATACATGAAACTTTCTTCGTCGAACCGTAACTCTTGGGAAATTTTGAAATTACCGTAAACCGACTTCACCCGTATAATCAAGATGGATACTACAAGTATCCATCTTGATTATACGGGTGAAATCAATAACGTCTTCTTTCTCTCATTAATTGCCACATCAAGAAATCTGTATCGTCGGACGATGGTGTCGACGTTCTGGAAGCTGCACCACAACTGCGTCCGATGTGCGACTGTGCGTGTACACGATACATTTAAATTTTACTCTGAGCTAAAATGTAGCGCTGTAATTGTGGCGACTTAAATGTAGGATGCGTGTAGCGTGTGGCGCCGGTATGCGGCCTCACACAGAGATGTAGCTTGAAATTGTGTTCTATTTTTACAGACATAAAAAAAAGGAAGTATGTTTTTCATATTTTAGAAGACTTCTCTCCGGTTATATAAAAAAGGGCTTAGGCGTTCCTACTCTCTTTCCACCTCTATTAGTTCAGATCTGCCATGGACTACTCTTTTTTAAAGGAGTCCAGCTCATTCCACATCCTCCGTCTGGGCTTGGTTACCATTATTTTACGAAATATCAAAGAAATATTGATTCACGATAAGTGTTTCTGATGCTAACATGGCGCTGCTTTCCGCTTTCTTCTTCCCACACAGGTCTGATTTTGAGCTTTTTATTAAATTTATATTTAAAAAATAAATTAAGCTAGCAAGTTACACGTGTGCTGCATTGGACGAATCGTCATTTACTCTATTCCTGATTTGAAAGTCACTAATTCAAGATGAACTGGAACAACAGTTAACAGTTAATCTAAATACAAATATTTCAGGTTTATGCGTACCAACAAAAAAACAGCTAAAGCCAAATAGATTGAAAAAGCGCATCTAATAGATTATTGTATTTGCAATTTGTTCAGCGGTTCCGGGCTCGGGTCGCAATTGCAATATTCAATCAATGAACATACATTTTATGTTGGAAGCATCCATCAGGAAATATTTTAATGCTCGGGTAGAACTTATTAAATGGGTTTACTCTCTGTATAAAGAACAATTTACTGCAACAGACGCTTCACAAGGTATTCGCTTGTCCTGATTTAGACACATAAGAGTTATCAGCGGAATAAAAATATGCAATTTCCTCTTTCTTTACGAACGAAGACCATTGAATGACTGGAGTATGCTAATAACGTTCGATTCATAGAATTCATAGAAACTAATCTTTCGATCGGCTTCAGTTCTATTATTTAGGTACACCACGCTAAGCATGACCATAATAGAAACGGGTTTTGTCGGCGGCAGAATAGACAAAATGACAGATAAACAACCACAACCTGTAATTTTGTCTATTCTTCCGTCGACAAAACCCGTTTCTGTGGTTGTCATGCTACGCGTGCTGGTATGTATACCTCCAAATAACACTATCACTAGTTGGGTGTAAAAAAAAAGAATGAATCAAATGTTTATTATAATAGTTAACCCAGCACAGCACCTTGACTGCGTGTATCATATTTACCACGAATAACTCATGAAGTCATGACACTAATATAAAAGTGACCCAGTTTTATCCTGCCATATTTATGTACGATATAAATGGAGATTATGTTAAAGGACAACTTTTCTTAGCGCTCCTACAGTAAATGTCATCCTATCTCGCAAATGTTGTTCTTATTAAAGGATCGATGAAATTTTCATGTTTTCATGATGGATGGAACATTGGAAAGCAGTTTTATTAAATAAAGTGGAAGGAAGGAATATTTATTATTTAGGCTTTATATCACAAAACTTTAGGAACTAGAATTCAACTTCTAATCGTATCATTCTGTTAATATTGAAAACAGTATTTTGCGCTGCGGTTTTATAATTGCGTATGCGGACTGTGCGACGCGGATTAAACTGACGAGTGGGGCTTGATGGAGACCACAATAGAGACGAATCCCGACAGGTAATGCATTTTTCTATAAAAGTTGTTGGAAACAGATTGAATATAGACATAATTCCAACTTCACTGTGGACAAGTCATGTGTACAGTTGACAATAACTTCCATTTAAGAATATATTTTTAGTATTGGTAGGATTATATTTAGATTTTCGCTTTCTCATCTGTGTTTATAATATAATAAATTAGGTAGGCAAGTATCATTGAAATAGCGTCTTTCTTTCGGAAACTTCGTGATCTACCATCTCTCTGCACGCTTTGAGATGAACATCCTACTGTTCTAAATGAAAAAAATCTACCTATGCAACAGCACTTTTGTACATCGCGTTTTTTCACTATATTAATTAAGTATTTTCTCAGGCAGGTGGAGTTAGCGTGTCTATGCCGCATTTAACCTTCGTTGTAATTTCCGTGATTAATGTAACCCCATTTGGATTGGACTCTGCATTTATAAACGTTTTGTTATGTAATACGAAATCCGTTTCGCTATGTGTTAACTAAGTTTTATAGCAGCTGAAGATATCGTTGGCATCCAATGGGAATACTTACTGGAGTAACTGCCAGTGGACGACGTATTTTCTGACCGTCATACGTCTTTCATAAATAAAGATGGTATAGACGACCAGTACGCGTGGCATGATCACAATAGAAACGGGTTTTCACGACGGAAGAATACACAAAATGACAGATGCACAATCACAATCTGTCATTTTGTCTATTATCCCGTCGACAAAATCCGTTTCTATTGTGATCATACTACGTGTGCTGGAATTTTCATAACCAAACAAGCCATAAAATATCTCCAGTTTAGTCATAGGCTAGTCCTAAACAAAGGAGCTTCTTTGAAAACATATGAGAATAATCGTCTGTTCATCTTAAAGTTTAGTTTAGTGATCTTAAATCTTTGTATGTATTTGTTTATTGGAAATCGAACAGTGTATCATGAATATGAACCCTTTGCCAGAATTAGTTTTGATTGTCGTGTGACCTCGGTTTGTAATGGTCCGGTCCTCCCCATCGCCTCGTGTCGTATTATAACCATACGTCTGTCCCTGTGTGTGTGTGTGTGCTAAGATTGCGTATTGTATTGTGGTCGACAATAGGTCCTCCAGACGCGCTGATTGTTTGAGTGTGTGTTCTTGTTGATCGGGCCCTATTACTACAAATCGTCGCGAATTGATCATAATTGTTTTGATGTGCATAATGTAGAAACTCCAAGTATAAGGGCTATGTCGAAACATCCAAGTTATGTAACTTAATGCTTTTGTAGGGAGCTTTGCAAACCACCGCTTTTTAAAACTGTTCCTATTAGATAGATACCTAAGTATTTTACAAAAAATGAGTAAGTACGTACGTATACCTTCTACAGGCGAACTCAGAAAGTTTTGATTGCTTGTTAGCGACTGCTGCGCCATTTACCTACGCAAACTGACGTTGTTAGTAGATGCGCTAACTGACCCCGAACGTCCGACGTTAGGTTTAAACTTTAAAAAACTAAAATCCACCTACGACAAAAACGCCAACTAATAAAGCCTATACAAAACATAGTAACATAACTGAAGTCACACGTAATCTGTACGATTTATGCCATAATTACATGACATATTTAGTAATTACGTGTGACTCGGATTTTACAAAAAACCGAAACCGCTGTTATTTTTTACCATTCTTGTTTATACTAGGGATGGGCCGAACGTGGCTTGAACCGAATACGAACTGCGGTCGAACATTCGGTGAAAATAAAAAGTTCGGCCGAATTTCGGTTATTACGTTATAACAAAAACGTAGCAGACTCCTGGAAGATAACGCAGAATCCTTGGTGTTTTTGCACCATACAGGTTATGGTTATAAAAGAGTAAATTCTGAAAGATAAAAATGGTTACTGTAGGTCTTCCTTAGAAAATAGACATATGCTATAGCGGACGTTTTTGTTGAACTATTTAAGATCTACAATTCTGTAGAACATTAATTTGATGTATCTCCTACGGCTTACGCGGCGCAGTAAAGCTCTCAAGTCGGCATGATTTTTTCCGACATCTTCGACAATAATCATCATATTTCAGCCAATTTACACAAAACCTTAATTTATTATACACAATAACCTTCGGCATGAATCACTCCGTCTATTGGTGAAAAGCGTTTGAAAATCCGTTCGGTAGTTTTAGAGTTTATCGCGTTCAGACAGACAGACGCGTCGAGGGACTTTGTTTTTTTAAAACAAAAAAATACTTAAGATCCGTTAAAGGCAGCCATGTATTTTAATAAACTATACCTCGCTTGTCAAAATACGACTAGCAGTTTAGGTGTTATGAGGGAACAGACATAGATAGATACTAATATACATATAGCCTGTTCAAATCATAACCCTCCTTTGGCTTTGCCGTAGTTGGGTAAAAAGTATTACGGTGGAAACTCATCTGGGGCTGGGGCTTATCTACGTTAACCCAGTTTACCTAGAAGGGTGCAAAATAGTAAACGTTAAAAATACTCTTGTGCTTGTCCAAATTATACGTATTCACATTAAGTTTTCAGTTTCTTCGTATTGTAAAACAGCTGCATCGTGTCTTAAAAGGAACTTGGTTACACAATAAACTGTATTCCCTCTTCCTTTATTAGAAGGCAACACTTTGGGTTTTAGTAAAACATGGCCGTGGAAGTGTTGATTTAAGATAAGTCTCCTGCTTTACACTGTCAGGTGTACCGAGGGTGCTGCGGATTTGCATTGTGCATCTAAAATTAAACTGTCTCATCATGATCCTTTTTCTTAGTCAGATAATAAATCATTAATATTCATAGCTCAAATTAGCTGCGAGGTATTGACTGAAAGAAATCCCTGTTTCTTAGCTGAGCGCAGAGCTCACATAAAATTGGAGCATTCATAAACAAAATTAAAGTGTTTGTGAGTGGACATACGCTCCAATTTTATTTATGTGTATGACTATTATGGATTACCGCATTACGGAAACTGTTGAGAGCGACGCACACTAACTACACTTTGCGCCTCGAAGCATCGGTTATCGTAATCCACGATCGATAAAATTCGTGTTGAAATTATTTCGGGTAATGTCAATGCTTTTGGATGTGATAAAATTGTTCCTGAATTCATCGTCGTCGTATATCGTTAAATTTTCTTTCTCAGCATTTAAAATCATGAATAGTTTTCAAGAATTTATCGGTATTCAAACGACACATTAAAGAAAGTTAAGTCCTTTGGTCATTACCAAACGATTACGACGTACAGTAATAAAGCAGGTAAACTGGAGTACCCGTAATTAATTCCTTAGTAATTGGCACACTAGTGAAAGAGAAACGTTTGTCGGGTATTACACGTGCGTGCGCAATAAATGAAGACAGTCTAAAGAAGTGACGAGTCGAAATAATTATTTTAAGGCTTGAGCGAACACTAAAAATAAATCGCCGATGTGATGTCATGAAAAGTGTTACGTACCTATCCAACACGCATCCGAGTATGACATCAGTTCTCCTCGCTACGATCATCTGTTCGCCCGTTGAATTATTATCACAGTTCCCACCATTTGTGATTCACTGTGTTTTTTCTAGAGCTGCGATTAAATGGATTTTGCAGAATGTAGGTTGGCTAACCCATTATCGCAGTTGATACCTAATTAGCGGTTGGATCCGACCGTTGTTCTCAGATAAAAACCACAAAACGGTAAAGGACAGACAAAATGGTTGTTTCTGCTACGCTTGCTAATTATCTCTGGTATAAAGTCGTCTAACTAGGTATTATTTTTGGTTACAATTATTTTGGCTTAGATTACGGTTTTTTGATAAAGGGAAGATTAAAAACGGTGTACTCCCTGAGGCTGGACGTTTTTAAATTTATTTTATAGTTGGTACCTACAACATAGTTCTTTTATATTTTAATGCTCCTATTTAAATGCTAGTCGTAGCTTCCCGATGATGTAGTCACCTTATTCGATGCGCTACATTATTCATAGACGGCATCGTCTTGATACTGTAGTTCGCATGTCGTTTATTTTTGCTTATCAAATTATTACTATATCGTTACCTAATTTTAGCTACTACTCAAAATATTTATGTTCCAACAACGCCCACACAAACAGCGGATGGCCCGTCAATGTTGTCCTCAACATGGCATTGTTTTCGTCCGAGTGTTACGTCGTGGAATGCGTCACTAGCTGCTCTAGGTATCTACGTGCATGTAATTCTGCGACACTAAATCGCCCTGCAGTCGGCTGCTAGTCCGGCAACACGTTCGCGCCATGCGGGTTCTGCTATAGACGTTTGAAGGTTAACTGTTCTAGTTAACTGGCGTTCATGCTACATGCGACCCACGATAATCGGGATTATCATAGTCACCAATAGATGCTGGTGTGTGTCTGGCCTGGACTTGGGCCAGCCCACTCAGACACTCAGAACTACTGTGACTCGTTCATGACGCCGCATATTTTTAACGTAACAAACAGCGCAGACACACTCTCGAGTGCCAAATGTAAAGTTCACTAACATAGATTTGGCAAGAGCAGCTATTTACGCGAGTGTCTATGCTTCTAGCGAATAATCGCGGACCACGTAGACATTCATTCTTGTGATCGGCGTAGGAAGACGGAGGATCAAGTGAGAAGATCACGTGCATCAGTTGAGGGAATAGCTCACAAATTGCATTTTGTTCATGATATAGACAACAACAGCAAACATACGTACCACGTGAAGTTGTCGTTGTAATTACCAAATTCGGTCACGTTTCATCTATTAATTCCATGTTACATAGGTACCTAATACCTTAGAGTACCATATAAGAGGGTAATGGTGTTTACAATAATTATTGTAATTGATCTATCTTGGTTTACCAACAATAAGTAGGTAGATACAAAATGTTATCCCTGCGGGGACGTGGATTTCTCGGAAATGGTGCAGTCTTTTTATTATCCGATTAATAAAAATCCTTGCTCTCGAAACGTTTGCTTGCTTTCATAAAAAAGGATGAGATTTTATTAATTAACTCCGTGTTCCTAGCCAACTAGTAGTGCACGTAGTTGTGCCAGATAACTCTTTTTGCTTCCGAGTGTCGCATGCTAATTAAATGTTATTTTATTGTCCGTACAAAGTTCCTGCTTTCTATTGTCTTATGCAATTCGAACGATTTACCTATTGGTAGTAATGTATCCGGTTATTAACGACTTGCCTTCCTAATATTCAGTCTGTAGAATAACCACTTGCATTAGATCGTAGAATAAATATGTCAGTTTATATATAATCCTGTTATATTACTAATGTATTGATCAAACAACTGTCATCATCTCATCATACAACCGTACCTTTGTAACTTAAAAACTGGTGGCATTATTACTCATAGCACGTCGTCCATAGACAGACGGTATTAGAAGGAACGAGATTTTTAGCCATGTCTCCGGAACTATCTAACATGAGTTATTATGAGCATCCTGACGAAGACATAGGCACGTATGTAATGTACCTATGTTCGAGTCAGTTTCTGGCATTGTCTTTTATGTACCACGAGCAGCATTTCATCTAAAGTACATCACTCCATGACAATGGATTCATCTTGTGACCTAATGTAGTGGCTATATTTTTACTAACAATGACAGTCTCGGAAGTGGCAAGCAGCAATACCAATTGGCATTCTCCGTGATGTTTTGTTGGCAGACGTGCTCGGCAGTAGGTACGTATCTCCGTTCAATATCTGATAGATTGAATTAACGACATGTACCTTTTAATGAGAGATTAATGTTTGTTCTAAGCGCATTTAATTTATTGCAATTTTTGTTTCAATAACCTTCAAGTCGACATCGTATGCTTTTTAATATAATTAAGTCATGCTTTTCAATTTTAAAAGTTGCATCAAAGAAAGAAGTTGTGGCTTCTGATTAAAAAGCTCGGATTTTTTATGCAGAATTTCAATAAGCTCAAGACTATCTCAAGGGTTATTTGAAATATCCGGTGCTGTTTCTTGATAATCTTTGCAGGCATGACATTCATTTGTTTTACTTGTAGCTACATACTTATTATATATCATTGATCATAAATGTGTCAGAATTAAGCTTTGTGCAGACCAGCGCGACTTGTCGCGCGACGCGACACCGGTTATTGTTATACCGTCAAGTTTTCTTAGAAATTGTATTGTTCGAGTCGCGTCGCGGCGTCGCGTCGCGCTGGTCTGAACGAGCCTTTAGAAAAAAATTACCTCTACATTACAAAATATTTTATTGATCTGTTAGCAGCGACAGCTGCATGTACGTTTTGATTGCTTTTCTGTTATTACTAAACGTCTTTTGTTCTATAACGGTCACCTTTCAAATGCCTCTAATTTATGACGGCACTCAATCCCTTGTGCTTTTCTTATTTTTAAATTCTTCTTAGTTCCGCGGAGGTTATTTCTGGAAACAAAAAACATGCCTATTTTAAATGCCTAGTTCGGACGGATTTTCCGAGCATTTCTGGGAAAAATGTTGCAGAATTCTAATCTTATCTCGCAACGTAGGTATATCTACTGCGTAAAAGTATTGATTTAAATTCTGATTATTATCAACAGTACGAATTACGATAGGTACGTAAGAATACCTAAATACTGAATTGGTCCATTATCCATAAAGTAACATTGATCTAAAATCTTGTATCACTATCATAAATTAAATGATGTACCTACCTACTTATTTACTTAATGAAGATAATACATGTATTTATTTTATTACATTCGATTGTAGATTTGTAATATGCACGCTTCTACATTCGTTTGCGCACGAGTGCCTAGGATAGTAGGTACCTACGTACCTACCTAACTAATTCATTCAGTGTGGTACGCTGAAAGCTGAAATTACTGACTGGCATTCATTGTTTAAGGTGTTTTTCATAAAATCAATGTGTTGACGGTTATTTTTATAGCAGGGCATAACATAAGTACCCCTTTAGTTTTAGCAGGTAGGTATGGCATACGTAGGTACTAAGTAAAGTTTCATTAATCAAGAAACTGACCCCATGAGCGCGATTTTGGACTCGAAAAAAAGCTCATTTGCAGAGCTTTTTGCAAACATCAAAAAATTTCATTTTGTAGAAACATACTTAGTTGCCTATCTCAATAAATAGATTCAGTTTTCGTCCAATAATCCCATCTACAAAATTCCCCCTTTACCTATGCCCAAAATGATGCTGTGCCTGTTATCAATTATGAAAGTGAACGCGATCAGCACGTTTAACTCGAGTTCAAGAGCTGTCAGTGTCAATTTTCCACAACAATGATGACACTGACAGCTCTTGAACGCGGTTTAGGTGTGCTGCTCGCGTTCAATGACATTCGTGAAATTCGTTCTGAAATAAAGAGCACGTTTTGATAAAGCGCGAACATAATCATAAAATCTTTAAATGTTAGGTATTTATTTAATAGTGGTGTAGCCCTTTTATTAGCGTTCGAGGCTGTTGGTTGCGTACCGTAATAACGTTAAGATCCTTACCTCTTGGGAGCCACCTAGTGCACTAATCTAATTTCATCCTACATGCTCTAAATATATTCACTGCATCCACTGAAGCTAATAAAATTGATTACCAATGTTCCTGTTTCATTTATATTGACGTTTCCAACTTGTTTAGGTTACACACACACACACACAGTGGATTGATCCAGGCTTTAATTTTAACTGTAAATAGGTATTTCAGAAAGGTTCTCATCCATCTATATCTATCTATACTAACAATAAAGCTGAAGAGTTTGTTTGATCGCGCTAATTTCTAGAACTACCAGTTGGATTTGCAAAAATCTTTTTTGATAGCCCAAGAAGAAAAAAAGTCAGAAAGCACGATAAACGAGAACGAAGTCATAACATGGGCGGGCGATGCGATGCGACGCGTTGGGTCAAATAATTCACGCGGACGAAGACGTGGGCAGAAGCTAGCGCATTAGATGGCCACAACTCCGGCCAGTCGTCGTCCCTGGCCCGGTCTGCGGCTAGTTGGCCGTTGCGACTTGCGACCAAGTGCGCGATTCGTATCGGTTTCTATAGTTTACTTGCACGCTTACGTGACCATAATAAAAACAGATTTTGTCGCCGGAAGAATAGACAAAATGACAGATAAACAATCATAATCTGTAATTTTGTCTATTCTTCCGTCGACAAAACCTGTAGAAAATCAGTTTCTATGGTTGTCATGCCACGCTTGCTAGTCCATGCGACCACGTCGCAGTTGTGGCCGTGTAGTGCGCGAGATCCCTAAAATTGCGAGGTGGAACCCAATTTTGAACTTTGTTGATTTACATCAATTTGAATAAAATGTTCCACCTTTCCGGTATTCGACATTTATTTTTAGCTATTCTTGTCGCAAATGTGAATGCAGTCGTATATTATTCCCAGATGATATGTACTGGTTCGCGAGCAGCAATAATTCTAGTCATTCTAGTTTCATTACAAATCGAGATTGGAAGACATGATGAATGATGCAAGACGAATTAATGTGCCTAATGAATGAGTAGATCACGGTACTAGTTTGCTTTTATAACAACGTATAAATAATGTTAGAATCTTGCCATTGTTTGTTCCACGGGGAAGTCGGCATCGATTTATTTACAAGTTTATACAATACAGGTACAAGTTACTAGTTTCACTGCGCTGTATGCTGTAATCATTACAGGTGTACCTACACAACACAGTACCTACAATGCAATTTTATGATGAAACCTGCAGCACGGAACATGAAAACCGAAATTTTATATGCTTTGTTGAAGTAAGGTTGTTTCCCTAACATCTGTCTATAGAGAAGCATGCTTGAATTTTCCAAAATGCCTCTGCTACGTAACAATTAATATTGCGCTCGGAAAGTTACCTCTTTACAATTGTTACTAATTAATTTAATCCTACTAGAGGGATTGGATAGGCACCTAATTACAATAGGTACGGCAGTTTTATATAATTAGAAATGAGAGTCTGTCCGAAATTCGGTTTCAGTTTTTCTCTATACATGTAGGTAGGTAGGTACCTTACCTTACTGATAGCCGATGTTTTATTTATGTTGATAAATAATTTAATACATACTGAATATGTTTTTTAATTTCAATTACGATTTCCACCGAAAATAAAAATCTACTTTCGGTCGTTCTCTACGTAGGTACTAGAAACACATGATTATAAGAGAATACACAGTAACGTCTCTGATAAAATTGCTGATTGTTTTTATTGTTTTCTTCCATTGTTTGTGCAAATGTGCTTGCAAAAACCAAAAAACAAATCACTTATTTGTTTACCGTGTTCCGTTAACAACAGGAATTGTAAACCCGAACTACCTACCTACTGGTTAAAAAAGGAATTTTATTCGGTTAACGTATTTATTTGTGACAAACTTTAATATCTCATCAAATTAAAGTTAAGTTCCTCATTTTAATTTTATACTTAAACTATTTTCTGCCCGTGTTTTCGTCCAAGCGACATTTCTTGTTTTATCATAAACTAAGTATCCTAGGACACTCGGCAATACTGTAGCTGCTTCCCATTAGTGAAAGAATTTTCGGAATCGATCAGTTGTTCCGAAGATCTAAACCCCCTACATACAAACTAAAAATTTACAAAAAACCTTTTTTTGTAAATATTTGTATTATCTCATTTTAATTTCATACATAAAAATCGTTGACAATTTATCTTGTAGATATGTGACATATATTCAGAAAATAAATTAATTTGAACTGTGTTCCTAGCTGGTACAGAAGTTCTCAGATCGAGTTAGTATTATATTTTGTTGTTGTGCGTTGAGTTGTGATTGTTGAGAACTAGCTAACGAGGAGGGTTTCAAATGTAGCTAGAGTTAATAATTAGAAATTTACACCAGACTAGCTGTTGCCCGCGACTTCGTGTTCGAATATTTTGTATTTCAATCATGTTTTAATACAAACATCCAGAATGAAATAAATAGCCTGAGCCTAGAATCCGACCGAATTTCGTTTTCGTTTCCGGTTTTCGCGAATTTACATTTCCTTGCGGTCGAACAAAAGTGTATTGTTTTCAGATGAAAAATACGTTGCGTCAAATCGATACTTTCAAATCTTATATTCATAGAAAATCCACACCTACAACTTAACTGAAAAAATGCATTAAAATATTAAAAATTCGTTTATTGCATTTAAATTCAGATTGTTCTTTATAATTACGTTTTTGACAATACCTTCTAAGTAATAACCTACGGTACCTACGTTTCAGATGATTAAAGTTAAAACGGTTAATAATTGACACTATTTTTCTCGGTACTTCTACCAAACAAAAACTTACCGATGGGTATCGATAGATAAACGATATTCTTTTCCCGTTTTTGGTTTTCCCCGAAAATGCAAATTACGACGAATTTCGTTTTCGGCCGGAAATCAAACCTTTTCTGGTCCGATTCTACCTGAACCCTTATCTAGGTCCCAGAGTAACTATCTGTTCAATTCTATGACAATTGGTTCTGGGTTTTATTTAATTATTTATACTTTATCGTACTCCAGAAAATACCTAACAAAAAAAATTATAAGTATAACACTACAAAACATAGCGAGCCAACAATAAGCGGCCTCATGGCGGTCTCTTCCAGGCAACCTTGGAATGGAATGTTGAAAATGGTTTCCCAAGGCGTGAAAAGGTAACAAACAGACGGACAGAGTTATGCCCGTTTTCACCGACAACTAAGTGACACTTAAATGAATCCCTTAATAAAAGTGCATTGTTGGATTTTCAAGTCTCAGCGCTGAGCCTAGCGTTGAAAATCCAACAGTGCACTTTTATTTAGGGATTTATTTAAGTGTCACTTAGTGTAAGCGAAAACGGGCATTACTTTCGCATATATAACATTAGTAGGTATGGATTACCTAGTGTAGATTCTAAATAGTAGACCGGAAATAAAAAAACCGCCAATGATCTACATCTGCTTGAT
Source organism: Agrochola circellaris (assembly GCA_914767755.1). Taxonomy (NCBI): domain Eukaryota; kingdom Metazoa; phylum Arthropoda; class Insecta; order Lepidoptera; family Noctuidae; genus Agrochola; species Agrochola circellaris. The sequence goes on along the minus strand of OU611840.1, from coordinate 17,264,417 downwards.
TTTATTTATTTTTATTTCTTTTCGGACAGTCGGTTCCACTGAGATTTCAATCTTTACACGGTGAAGGTTATCCTGACGTAGGTAACCTATGCGTTCCAACATTTCTCCGGTAACTACAAACTACCTACGATTTCTACATTCATCCCATGGGGATAGGAGCCAACTCTGTCGCTATTTATTGTGCAAAATAATTCAGGTCATGAACTTTTCTAAATAGAAAAAGCAGATTCTTTTTCACATGTAAAAAACGATTTTCTTCTGAAATTAGGTAAGTATATATATTTTATTATGAGTCGAGTTTTTTTTAAGAAATACTCAGTTTCTTCAATTTCAGTAGGTACCTACGATATAATTGTCATTTTGGCGCAATATTTAGTAAAGTGCGACAAATACAATGTTGTTGCCAGCGTTTCATGTTACTTAATTCGACCTTACAGCGATACATCTACCTACCTAGTACCTCACTTGTCTGTTATCGTCTCAAGATAATGTATCTAACTTTGGGGTTTGTTATGTTAATAAATTAACCTCATTTTGCTAACTTCTGGCAGTCTGTTAATCGTTTATAAGTTCCTGTTACAACCTAAATTCGATGAATGAACCGAACTCCAAGCCAAGTTTAAATTGTGATCGATTAAGCTGAAACAACTGATAAATTAGAGCGAAAATAGCCAGCAGTTAGCGTCGGCTGGCGAAGCGAAAGATCTTGACTTTGATTGTAAACCCTATGTGGAAAGTGCAAAATAGTTCTGGTGAAACCACCACGTTTGTTAGCATAATAGGAGGACTAGCACTGTATGTACCTAAGGCGCATTGAGGGTAGCTAACTTCTGCCGGGGTCGCGGGAAAGTCCGAAAGGGATACCGTGGCCCCTGGCAACATACAGGTAACTGAAGAAACTCGGGTGGGTTTTAGTCAGCAAAAGTCTGACACACCCTCCCGCTTCGCCTAGAGCGGGAGAAGTTATTTGATAATTTCCCAAACATAAAAAAAGGTTATATAACTTGGTTCAATAGAATAGAATACTCTTTAGTATGTACTAGCTGCACCCCGCGGTTTCACCCGCATAAGTCTCGATCCCGTGGGAATATCGGGATAAAAGGTCCTATGTGCAGGTCGTGGTGTACCCATGTGCTAAATTTCATCCAAATCCATTTAGCCGTTTTAGCGTGAAAGCGTAACAAAGAAACAAACTTTTCGCATTTATAATATTAAGTTAGGATACCATATGAATAATGGATATAAAAATAGAATTTTTACATAAGTAGGTTGTGTTTGTCGCACTTTACCTACTAAATACTGAGCTAAAATGACAAGGGGCGGTCTTATTGCTAGAAGCGATCTTTTTTAAAGACGACGTTTGGTTAACAGATGTGTATTAAAAAAAATGCATTTTTGAGGTCTTGTGTGTTAACGCTGTATTAAGTGACTAGGTACCTAACCAGACAATAAAAAATAAAAATAAATGATTTTAATTTGGGTTGGAAACTTTAATTTAGGTCTCGTACTGGTCTGGTAATAATTATGAAATTGTAAAAAAAAGTATGTTAAGTAGTTCCCTAGCCTTTGAATAGGGCACGACGCGAAGTCCACTTATGTTTGCAGGTTTCCGGCCTGCACCGCGCAAGCCTCGAGCTTTTTATGTGTAATACATAGGTAGTTATCATTGTATCAGTAATAAAAAACGCTCGAGTTACATATACAGGATTATTGGTTATATGTCATGATCATAGGGTAATTTGCAACCAAATTAACCCTCATTACCCCTATGCCAATGTCAACCATTTTCGAGTAAAAGTAGAAAAAAGTAGTAAGAAGTACTTGTCATTTTATATTTTAAAATGAATGAAATCCTGACTATATGATGTTATAAATGCGAAAGTGAGTTTGTTTGTTTCCTACGCTTTCACGCTTAAACGGCTGAACGGATTTGGATGAAATTTGGCACACGGGTAAACCATGATTTGGGATAGGACATAGGATTTAGGTCCTAAAGCACGCGGGCGAAGTCCCTGGCGAAAGCTAAAAAAAGAGAGAAAAAGAAAAAAAATCGACTCATTTGACATTTTATACTTTTACGTATAAAATGTCAAATGAGTCGATTTTTTTTGACATTTGTTTAGGAGTCAAGGGGTTGGTAATTTGGTTGTAAACGACCTCTCCTACATCCCCATAATGGATTGGCGACATATAACTAAAAACCCTGTTTTAACAGGAAATCTTCAGTAAACGTCGCTTCTCTTTGTCTCTGAAAGCATTAAGTATCTGGAAAAGCAAGTAGGTTTATAAAGATTTACGTACTTGGTTCTTTTCAACATGCTGTTCTCGAGCCGTTTGAAAGCCAAGAGCCCCGGGGTCCCTAAAGAACTTACTTCCTGAAGAGATATTGAATTTAATGTCTTGTCGAATCTTAAATCAATTCTGGACGTATTGTTCACTAATCCGGTGGCTTAAAACGGCCGCTTTGGCAGAATCATAATATAATAATAACATGAATCACACAAACTGACAATTCATAATATTATTTGCGTTCAATTCATATTACGCAATTCATCTGTTTGACAGTTTTATATTATAAAGAAATAAAATTTAAACTGTAGAAATAAAAATAAAAATCTCATTTGATTAAGTAATAAAAACAGTAAATAAAAATTATCCGGTAAAATTAGTCTTAATTTTTTTCATGCGGCAATATTTACACGAAATATGATTCTGATATTAATTGAATATGATTCAGCTAAAATATCTGTCACCATAGAGACATTGCTGGGAATTCAGAAAATGAATGGCTTTTAGAGGAATTGCTTAATGTGGCCGTTTTAGGCCCCCAGGAGACAAAACATGATAGAGGTCACCATCAATCTGAAGGCAATTTGAGATTAGCGAAAATGTTTGAAATATTTAATAAAATATTCCCCAATCCGGATTATCCGTTATCAATCTACATATTTTATGATCTGTTTACCGTCAACCCATGCAAAATATCTGATTGACCCCAAATGAATCGTGCACTACCTAACCTAGCCTCCGTCTAAGATTTCACTTGATCAACTTTTATATATTGGGGGTAGGCTTAATTAAAAGTTCGGTATTTAAAGTTCGTTTCATCATGCATAAGCACGGCCTGCATTATGTTTCCTGCTCACTGTCCTTCGTTACCCTTCGGAATCGACGATGTAAAACAGATGCTGAGAATGGAAGGTTGGATTAATTCCGCAGAATTTGCATTTTTTCCGTATGACATCGTGTGACGCAATCTTATGTTGCAGTGGTTCACTGCATAGTTTGTAAGAATTGTTGGCATCAGTTGTAATTATCCCTCTCACTAAGAAATAAGGACGGGACTTCGAATCATTAATTTATTACGTTTTGGTTTCGGCAATTTATAATCTGCGCATTATAATTGGTAAGTACTTGTTTAAGGTACCTAGGTACTTCTTACCTACCATTTTTCGACCATTTTTTTTTGGATCAGCATTTTATAAAGTTATAGTTAAACATTGATTTATAAAAGTCCTTTCGTTTTCTTAGGACTACCTTCTTACTATTACCTAGATAGTAATTCATAGGTAGGTATCTATGTATGTACGTAACCCACCCTCTAGTACGGTTACCTACCGCTACACTTCCACACTACTTTTTCAATCTTTATTCTATATTGTTCAAACTAGTTTCAAACGCTTAATTAATTTAAAAACCAACGCAAGAATACTAAGTAGGTTTTTAATATGCATGCTTACTCATCATATTGCTATGTGTTGATATAATTTTGGGATGTATTTATATTACCTATGATCTCGTGATCTGTGAATCACAGTTATCTCTAATAGTAAGTCTTAATAATAGTTGCATACGTAAAACAATGGTTGTAGTTTGTGTATTTAATAAATTTGGTGGAAAGTGGAAATGGCGCGGGCTACGCGCCAGCTGATCGATACATTATACTTTTATTTTGTTACAAACGCAAGGTCAGATGGAAGTTGGGACCGCATTCAAACTCAATGTCTAGTATTAGGGGAATAAATCATTGCGAACGCAGTGATTACGCAGTCTTACACCTGGACAACAATTAAGTGGTCATGTTTTGTTCTAATAATTTATTGAGAAATAAACAAATAAGTACAAATGTTTGTTGTAATGTATGTCAACGAATTATATCAACTTTGAATCTTTACATGAAAAGAATAAGATTTGAAAGTTGACTATTGCACCATCTAGGGACGCATGTGCGACCTACATCTTCCCTAAGTTTGTGAAACTTTCACTAGTTTCAGTTTCAATCCACTGCAGTAAAACTTACAGCGCGCCATCTGTGTACGGTGCATCGAACTTCGTTGTTGAGTTTAGTTCTAGAAAATCCGGACAGAGGGCTCTAGTAGTATCTATCCGTTAGAATCGTGAAAATTATTATTCAAGATCTCTCGTGCTTAGAAATCAATGCGTTAATTTGATTCAAATCCGTATTTAAATTCAATATATCGGATTTTCTTTCGTACATTTTAGAACAATCGGATTACGAAGTTTTGTTGCAATGTCTTGAATGTCCACGGCGTATTTTTATTTGCCCTGCTATCCATTATAGAGCAGTGACAGAAAATTTTGAATAATGTGGTGAAACAATTTAAGTACGTAAGTATCCAATTAATAACAAGAACATAATATCGTAGATACTGCAAATTAAACTTCGTTACGTTATGTATAGGTACACCTAGCTAATATTTGATTAGATTAAATTGTGCATAGATAGACATTACATATTATCTACCTGTGAAATATCTATAGAAGCAAAGTGCTGTCCAAAGGTTGCTATAAGTGAAACTTGCATAGTACGCGTACATGCATTTACCTACATATATATGTCACAAATAAGCTTGACGATATTCTAGTTTAGTCTAAGTAACAAAACTAAATCTAACTTTTTTTACACCAACCTTGATTGGGAAATTCTTAAATGCCCCACTCAATGGATATTGCGCCCGTTTTTTGTAGTTAAGTGCTATATCATCGAATAATGACATTATATTCTCTATGTCGATGATCAGAGACAAGAGTTTTCTTTCGGATAAAAGTTCGGAAAAGCCAGCGCCAACAGACCTTTTCACAAAACAATTATCATTATGATAACGAATTTTAGATTTACACTGAATCAATCAATTTAGCTATCAGGATGTTTCTGGCTGAACGCTTATAATACTTATACGAAATTTCCGGCTTAACAGAAAACATATATACGCTTTCAAAATAAATGATTAAAATATATGTAATAACTAATAGAACCAACCTACCTAAATAAAAAATACTCTTACGTCAATATTTTACTTCTGTGGACTATTTGGGATTTTTTTGAGAGGAAGGCAAAATAAAAGATGTGTGTATTGTGTAAGAAATGATATGAAAGAGAAAGGAGAGAATAAAAGCGTGACGTTTGAGGGTAAGAAAGGAAGACGAAAACGTGTTGTGCCGACTCCAAGTAACATCGGACAACGGCAGGAAAATGTTGATGATGATGAGACTTGGGTAGAGCTGCTGTAGTTCCTCCATTCCTTAGGTTACCTACCTGTAACCTAAGTGTTTTAATTACCAGAACCGGTAACCAGATGTCAGTCAAAACGTCATACAAATATTTTTCTGACAGCTTCGCGCACAGATTACTCTAAGCCGGCGGCGCGCGAGTCGATGCCGACTGAACGGAATGTTGCCATTTTAAATATTAAAATATTTTATCTAAACATGCAGAATTATTTTATATTTTCTTATTTATATCTAAATAAATTCAAAAGTCATTTATAAATTCAAACTAGGCTGAGAATCAGCACTTTTCCCCAAACACGCCCGCCCTTCACCACTTCTTATTGCTTTAGCTGGGAAGAAGTGGCGCACCAAACTCCCCAGCAACACTGTCTGTTCAGTTAGATTATTTTTTATACAATACTATGCAAAATGATTTACATTACTCAACACAAAACATTACTTAAATAAAATTATTTGCCATACTGACAGCTAGCACATGCCAATATACCAACAAAAACATCGAAATCTATACTCAAGCGGAAATTAAAACTAAAAATGTAAACAGAACTTAATACCCGAATAAAAGCTTCCAGACATAAAGGGCGTGCCCGTTACATATAGCTAATGAAGCTGTAACTCGAAGTCACATAAGATAAACTAGGACCATCAAAGTAAAAATAAATAAACAGTTAGGCAAGAATAATATATGATCAATTTTCGAGGTCGCTAGCTAACCACATATTGCAATAATAAATGAAAATTAAATTAAAATAAATTGACTTATACAGTCAAATAAAAAATGATATAACTCATTTATAATCTGTCAGTAGGTAAGCTAATTCTGGGAAAGAACATAAACATTGTGTTGAGTTAATCACAGCGATCAACTATTCTTATCGTTTAAGTAGTCGTTGATAGAATAGTATGCTTTTGAACTAAGGTTGGATTTTACTTTAGCTTTAAACGTATTAAATGGCAAATCTAGCAAAGAAGAGGGTAGCTTGTTATAAAAGGTTATACCAAGCTCAAAAAATTAGTTATGAACCTTATGAAGCCGGTGAAATGGAGCTCGTAATTTGTCCTTATTTCAGGTGTTAATATTGTGAATATCACTGTTTTTAGTGTATAAGTGTATATTTTGCCTAATATATAAGATGTTGACAAAGATGAATTGTGATGCTACCGTAAGAATACCAATATTTAAAAAAAATCTCTTAGAGAAACTCTGGTATCTAGCTGGTAAATTGCTCGAACAGCTCGTTTTTGAAGAAAAAATAGGTCTAGTTTGAATATCAGCGGCTTTGCCCCACAACAGAATACTTTAAGGCATATTATTTACGTTACACGTCCGTGTGGGGTGGGTCACAGAAATTTATATGCGTATCTTCAGCTTAATCGGTCCATTAGACTCGGAGCAAATTGGCTGTGGCAGACTGACAGACAGACACGAGTGATACTATAAGGTTTCCGTTTTTCTTTCAGACGTACGGAAGCCTAATAAATAAGTCAATTTGACATACTTTCTATATAAAAACTATTTAACCGCAATTTTTATTCTTTACTAGCTGACCCGCCAAACGTTGTCCTGTCAAAATTTCAATTTAGATTCTTTGTCTGTTCCTTTGGGTTTTTCCTAATTTTCTTTTGTCCTAAACCACCCAGTAAAGATGCGAAAAAAACAAAACAAAAAAAACAAGTCGGTCGAGCCATTTTCGAGTTTTTGCGGGACTAATGCACGGCAATTGATTTTTATATAAATAGATATAAAACTTATCTGAAGATTGAAAATCGGTCCTTAATGTAATTAAAATAGATGTCTATATTAATAGTTATAAGCTTGGCCAAGCCTGCATGGTAGTTTTTCTATATTAGTTATCAAGCTTGGCCAAGCCTGCATGGTAATCTTGTTACGGTTTATTTATGTCATGCTTCTACACTTTTTCTTTGGTTCAAGTTGGCTAGTAATCTTTTATATGTAGGTATATATAAAGAACCGTCGTAGTATAGATTACTGTCGCTATAATTTGCCGGTTATATGGACCATGGCTGAAGCTTAGAAGCCAAACTAAAGATACGACGAAAGAAAAAGGTGCGACCAAGTGATTTTAATATTCGAAATAAGACTTTTTTAACACTTCTTAATTTATACTTCACCTTCAACTTCTGAAATTAGGTCGAGTGGTAGGTACTCGAGAAGAAAAGGTAAAGATTTCTTTATTCCAAGTTTTTATTCCATATTCCAAGATACTTTAGGTATCTTCAGGTCAGATTTATTCTTATAAAGTGGCCAATATGTTTTAGTTTACTGAGCACATTGCTTGTTTCATATCCGGATTCAAAATGTAAATAAATTATAACTGTCGCGTTTAACCTTGGACCTATTTTTATTAATTGACTGCGGTTAATTTCCTTTTTAACTAGGTATTAAATTATAAAGAAGAGATCGCTGGACTAGATAACAATACGGCTAGGTTTAAATTTCCCTAGTTAATCTTTGTTATCCTTCAATATTGAAAATATTGTTGCTGTTCTCAATATTGGACAACGATCAACTAAGTAATTATTGTATGTTTCTGGACAGTCCAGTATCTAATCTTTATGTGAGTATTCCTGAACCTAAACAGAAGTTTTAATGTACCAACGTGAAATCAATTTACATAGAACCTAGGTAAATATGAGCCTCGTTGCGTTTAGGTCTCCGTAGAGTGCACTCAACAAAGGCTTGCTACTTACCGTCTAACGATGTAAACCTGAGACTTTTATAAAATTTCTCGTACCTATGTTCAGGTTATTTTCTTCTTCACTAAAGTCATCATTATAAAAAACACTGCTCTTAGTTTGACTGAGTTTAGTACGCTTATCTACATTTCCGTACCTATAAATTCAATATTTTTATACAGCTGGGCCCATTCTGTACATTCTCTTTTTCGGGAATGCAAAATCTAAGTATATCAACACATTTCATACAGATCACTTACCCGATACGCAAAGACTTCGACATTTGACGATATGGAGAATGCAATATGAAAAGGTGGTCCCTTGAAATTTTAATTCTCTGCGATGACCCAGTGCCCTTTCGGTAAAGATATCTATTTTCCTGATTATAAAAGGTTATCGAAATCGAATGGGTGTAATAAAAGTGTCCATTTTTAATTTACACGCCCTAAAAACTAGAAAGAGCAAAGTATTTTTGCCGTTTCTTAAAATATTATTGGGGCTGGACCGTAGAAGTTTTTAATCATGTAATAGGTACCTATTATGGCTGGCAAAGGTTAGTGTCAAAAGCTGGCAAGGTTTTTGTGAAGTTTTTTTATTATCATTTTGTAGATTCTATTTGCATTGGGTGGGTATATGTACAGCCATGAGCATAAATATGCTACACTTATGCAAAAGTCAAAAGCGATTGCAACTTTGAGAAAAGACCTATTTCGTAAATATGTTCACACGGATCGACGTTCAAGGTTTGTTGAGGTCGTGACCCCTCCGTACGTCGGAAAGCATGTTATGCCATTTGTAGAACCTTGACAGTCGTTATGGATAGTCAGAACGCCCGAAAGTCTGACAACCAGTCTTGCCAAGGATTATCGTGTTACCCGCGGTTATGGAGGTCAGATAGGCCGTCGCTCCATGTAAAATACTGGTATTCATCTGCATCCGGTTAGACTGGAAGCCGACCCGGAAAGGCTAGACGCTTTTGAATCTCGGGAAAGTGTAACATGACTGTACTTGTTAAGACTCACACTTGGGTACTTGCCTACAATGAAATATCTTCGTAGAAAACTGTTTTTTTTTCTATATTATATTTATACATTAACTTGGCACTCTCTAATCCTGATTAAGACTTTAAAAATGAAAAGAGTTTTACCACAGCTTTTCTTCAGTGTTTTTTTTTTTCTAATTATCGCTTTTCTATTTTTCCAATAACCCACCTGGGTTTAAAACTAAAGAAAAAATAAAAAAAATCCGCTCAAAGTCAGATTTTCCATAACGCGAGAAAGGGTCGTCGGGTCGTTTTGTATTTGGATGCAAGAGCCAACGTGAAATCGTACTTTTCCGTTTTTAACAATGCGTTTGCAAAAACAGGATGTTTACTATACCTACCTATGGCCTAGATTTGATATCAAGCGTTGCTAGAACGGGCTGATGCATTTCACATAGTAAGTCGATTCTATTGGGAACTTGAACAAACGAAAAATGAAAACTCTCGCCGCATTTATAACTCCACTACATTTTGTGTTGGAGATAATCCTTGACAACAAAATGAAGTACTTAAGCCAAACACTAAACCGCAACCATTTCGGAACATGAAAGAACTGGACCATAATACCTATTACCTATAATAATTGTTTCGAAATATGCAGACAGAGTAACAATTATAGTACCTACCTAACATACTTTTATAACATTACATAAAACAGCTCTATTATTATGGAAATCCGATAGTCATCAATGTGTTATCAGCAGGACCTATAGTATTATAAAAGTGATAAAACAACTTAAGATATAGGTGTAATCGTATATCTTAAGTTGTTGTATCACTTTTCCCGCGTTTGAATCTACCTTCAATAAATTAATATCCACAGCCGTAAGCACCAGGTGAAAAAAACAGAAAATGAGGACGCTAAGATTTATGTGCTGGTCTTTGAAATGAGTCCGGTAGCAGTTAATGTCGTCTACGGATGTCTATCGCCTCCCTGCTAACCTAACAGATCTATTAAAACACGACGGAGATGAGATATTTTATTCATGGTCTAAGTTCTTCTATATTTATTCATTCGGAAAAGCTGTTCGGCCTTCGTCTGTTACGATGGTTGATAAAATTATGCCGTGTAAGTATATCTCCCGTGCCCTTTCATGCGTGTAAGTAAAATAGGCTGACACGCGTATTGACGCGGCGCTGATTTAAGCGAACTTCATAACAAGTGGTGTTCACATTTAGTCTTTGCGGAAAATTCCTTGAAATACAATTTCTCGTATGCCAATTCCTCGTATACAATTTCTCAAATGAACAGTTTCAGTCTCTGGTATAGGTAATATAATGGACAGTTTCCGGAATAGACAATTTCCCGGATGCATCTGTTCAATTCAAAGCCAAAGGAACTCCGCTTCGCAGGGCTCCTACTTTTGGGATGTGGATGACTGTTCATTGTGAATGTCACCTGTCCATTCGGGTATTTCTGTTTGGAAAATTGCCCGATTCACTAATTGGGTTCCGACAAGTTATTGTAATATTCAAGCAAGAAGACATCCTTATTAGGGAATCGTATTCGAGACATTAACACTCAGGCATTTTCCTGATCAACAATCTGGTATGCATTATTGATCGCTTAACGTAACCGACGTATTTGGAGTGAAACTTATGCAGTGCTATGCTTACAGGTACCTACTTATACTAAATAGGACGTACTTATATGAAACATGTCCAATAATTTTGTTTATCTGAAATCTAAATACTCTTTAACACAAAATTATTCTGAACTAATGGTTTTACCTGTGTAATTTTGAAGCATTCTGCCCTGGGTTTATTGAAAATACGCTTGTTGCTGATTTATATACTGACTAACTTCCAAGAGCGGCTTCACCCGCGTGATATATTTAACATCATCATTTCAGCCAAAAGACGTCCACTGCTGAACATAGGCCTCCCCAAGCACCGCCACTTCGACCGATTCTGTGTTTCTCGCATCCAGCGTATTCCTGCAGCCTTCACAAGGTCATCGGTCCATCTTGTGGAAGGCCTTCCGACGCTTCGTCTTCCGGTACGCGGTGGCCACTCCAGAACCTTTCGGCCCCATCGGCCATCTGTTCTACGAGCAATGTGCCCTGCCCATTGCCACTTAAGTTTGGCAATTCTTCGGGCTATGTCGGTTACCTTGGTTCTCCTACGGATCTCTTCATTTCTGATTCGATCACGTAGGGAAACTCCAAGCATAGCCATCCATTGCCCTTTGGGTGACTTAGCCTTCTGATAAAGCCTATTGTGAGCGACCAAGTTTTTGTGCCATAAGTCATCACAGGCAACACTGGTCAAAGACTTTCGTGTTGAGACACTGCGGTATGTGGAACAAGAAGATATTGCGTGCAAGATAATATAGCATTTTACTGGTAAAAGAATTTTCAAATCGGTCCAGTCGTTTTTGAGTTTATTAATTACAAACAAACATACAAAAAATTACATCTTTTCTCTTTATAATATTAGTTTAGAAGACATTTTAACCTTGTATCCATTAGATGTAGTTTTCAATATTTTAGCAAAAGTCTGCTTTCTGAGTTCCCAAATCAAGTTGTTTGTAAAGTTACAAAGACTGAAGTTAATCACAATATGAACTGTGACTTATAAGGTACATTCTGGAGACAGGGCAATTACCTGGGAAAAGTCTTTTGCGATTTCTGACTTATCTAATCTATCTAATATTGTTTTTGACCCTTATAAGAAGCAGTATCGATTGGCATCAAAAAAAGGTTTTGTGAAAATGGCCCATTTTCTTGCTGACTACATTTTTTTTTTCTGAGCCGATATTAAAATTTCTCCAAAAAAATAATCTTCTAAGACCGTTTTCCTGTAGCTAGTACGGTTAAGGAATAGTGGGCTTACTGGGCCCTTCTGCCCCAACTCAAAAATCCACCCTGTATATAAGATACCTACTTGAGTATTTTCATTTCGTGGACAATAGTGTGGGTTATACGTTTTTTCGACTGTAATATAACTACTTTTTGTTAATGCTGTAATGTATAACTGTTTTTTGTCCCAAATACAATAAATTACTGCTCTGGTACATACTATCGTGAAACGGGTTCTTTCGCCACAAAACTGCGCTGGATGAAGCCTCTTTGGAGTGTTTATCGATCTGTTCGCAATCCACTTCTGTCTTGCTGCTCGCTTTAGAAAAATTTTATAAAGATACCTATTTCTTTTTTGTATTTTTAGTCCCGAGTCTGTCTCAGCGGCAGGGCTAACATGCGCCACGCGACAATAACCCACACTTGCGACAAAAAGATTTGTCTATTTTGTCACTCTACCTACATAATGTGGTAAACCTGTAGGATTACTTCATCCGTTGGTCACTTCTATAGACCTAATGCTCACTATTTACGTAGATGAGCATCACTTTCAGTTATAACCAGTCACTTTGCCAAGTATGGTGATTAACAAGATTTAGGGAGTTACGGCAATATCAACCTTCCAAAATAATACCTAGGATCGCCAGCTTATTTTCCAAGGGTTTTGATTAACAACGTTCTGTGTTTTATGGTTAAAATAACGCTAGCAACCCCAGCTGAATGTTTGTGTGATCGTCAGCACTGTTGCTAAGTATAGTAATTAACAAAATTTCTCTCGTAGCGAGTAAACGAAGTTTCGAAGTGCTTTTTTTGCAAGCTCGAGCTTTCTCGAGCTTGACGTGCATGTTAGACATTAGGATGACGTAATTTGAGAAAACGAATTGTAGAATGTAGACAAATCTCGACAAAACGTTAGAGAGAGCGTTGTCGCGCTGTGCATGTTAGCCCTGCTGAACTTTCAACAGACATTCCATTAAGTAGGTACCTACCTACTGAAACTACAATCAGACATGTCGGTTCAAAAGCTCTTCAATGTGGAACGATTAAATAGATTTATTGACATTGTTGACAATAGGATTAATTAGGGAATGAATATATATTCAATAGAGTAATAAACTTGAATGTGTTTACTTGACGACGGATTGTAATAGCCTGAGGAATTTTCACCTTGATAAATTGTTACGGTCCTGGAAAATATTCAATTGTTTAATATTGTTTGGAGAGCCGAGATCAAATACAGCCATGCTATTCTGTAAACATCAACACCGTGAAAACTTGGGTGAAGTGAGCTGTCAATAGTGTCAATCCCTTTGGAATGACAGCTCACTCCACGCTCACTTCACCTAAGTTTTCACGGTGAGATGGAGACAAAAATCTTTTTTATCAGATAATTTAAGACTCGTGCAGGGCACCTAATGCCCGAGTCTGACCCTTTAAAGAATATGCCATATCTACACATTTGAGTGGACTTGGTTGGCATGCATAAGCCAGTCATTGTTGATCTCAATTTTTAAATTATATGTGGGGAGCTCAATGACCCGACGAACATTATCATCACATAGGTTGGAACACTTGGATATTCGCATTAAGTACTAATGACATACACAGATTGCCTAGTTTTACATCATTAGGTACGTTATATTGTCTTTAGGTATGTAGTTTTTTATTTTACCTAATACGAATATCAATTAGGATGTAATAGAATGTCAGGAGATTAGGAAAATGTTACAAAAAGCTCTGTTATACTGATAATGTAATGTAGCTACCTATTACATAATGATTTAAACTTATGTAATTCGCGTTCCATGTTTTCGTTCGCTGATAAATGGTAATTTATGCTTCAAAAACATTAGGTACCATGTTCATTTGGTTCAGTCGTAAATTCTGGTTCCTAAATATAAAAAATAATATAATAATAATAATAATATTTATTAGAACTAAAAACACAATTACAATAAAAATTTATGTACGATAATGACTGCATTAGTTATAAACTGTGTCGCAGCCATTAACGCCCATACAAAAAAGGTTATGCGTAAGTGCTCCAGCGTTTACAAATTATTATTATTAACTTAAAACTTAAAAAGAAAATTAAAAAGAAAAATAACAAATAATAATAAAAAGGAAAAACAAACAGAAAATAATATAAAAGCAAAAAAAAGTATGGTAATCAAAATATGCAAGTGATGTGTTGTGCGTGTGTGTGGGTGTGGTGTTTTGTGCGTGCGGAGTGTTGGTGTGCGTAAGTGTGCGTGTGATATGTTGTGTTGTGCGTGTGTGTGGTGTTGTGAGTGCGTGCCTATGTATATGTTACGTTTTAACTAAATATCTTCAATTTCACGCTGAATTTATTAACTTCGGGCATCGGCCGCCGGTTCGATAAAGAATTCATAACAGGTGCAGTTTTGGAAGCCTTTATGTTATTAATGGATATGTCATTAAGAATTGTAAATGTGTGTAGCGACTGTATCTGAATAAAATATGGGCCTGAAATATGTTAGCTAAATCCATTTATTCGACAGTTAACAAAAAAAAAAAAATGTTCTTATATCTATGTAATTAGTTACAACAGTACCTACTTCTGAAAGTCAAAGTCAAAGTGAAATCATTTATTTCAAATAGGCACATGAAAATCACTTTTGAACATCAGAATTTACAAATATATAGTATTGATTCTAGTTCCCTATTCCAAAAGCTAGTGCTATTCCGAAGAGATGCTGCAGCATCACCTGGAATTTGCAGGATACCCCCCCCCCAACCAACTTACAGCACAGGTATCGTTGGGCTCATTGGAATAGGTTATTATATAGATGATGAACAGGGTCTGGTGATGGAGTAGGAAAGAGAAATGAGGAAATGTTTCTCAAAAGTTTTTTAAATTTTAATATAATTTCACTTGTAAAATGTTAACAACATTTTGTATACATTTATATGTGAAGACGATGTACCTAGAATAAAATTACAATATCAGAATAGGTAAAAATTATTAAAAATGAAGCAATGACAGATAAAATTAATTATGTGATAGATACATACCTATTTACAAATATTGTACAAGAACATAATTAAAAAAAATTGTAAGTCAGTGTGTGTGTGAATCACAGAATGTAAAATAATATCATAAAAATAATAAATTATACAATTAAATTCGCAACGAGTATGGTTTTGTGTCTCGACTCTAGATTGTCCTATGGAGCAGCCATGCTATTCTGTAAACATCTCACCGTGAAAACTTGGGTGAAGTGAGCTGTCAATAGTGTCAATCCCTGTGGAATGACAGCTCACTCCACGCTCACTTCACTTAAGTTTACACGGTGAAATGGTTACAGAATAGCAATGCAGGACCGCTGCAAGTTTCCAAGCATTCATATTATCTTGGATATAATTCTCTAATTTTTAGTATGGTTGTTTACAAAATGTTGTTGGTAAAAAATGCATACTTGATATTTTCATAAATTAATTGACAAGTTACCGTCATAATATTAATCTTTTAAAATAGTTCCCTGAGAGATTCGCGGCGACGTAGATAAATAAACGGTTCTGACAGATCACATTTACAAAAAAAAAATGGATTCAATGTCAGCATCCCGATTCTCGAAAATGCCATACGACCTAATGCTGTGGAAGTAGATAAAATAGACCAAACGCGCGGTTTCTATATCTGTCTTATCTTTCTAACAGCATAATCGGTCGACCTTAGCCGTCTCGCAAGAGATGTTATATGAGGTCCTCATTGTAAATGTTTGTCTCGCGTGATTCCTAGGAAAACCGTTTATTTAACCATTCCTTTTTTTTTTTCATTCAACATGATATCATATCGCTACTTCTAACATTAGGTTATTTAAATCAAATGCATTTGTTTTTTTTTCACATATCTAATTCCAAATTATTTACCGCTAACCAATTTTGGACCTGAAGAATAATGTTATTCACGTCGTAAAGATTTTGTGACCATCGATCTATTTAAAAAATCAACGATGTGTCATCTGCAAATAACACTATTTTCGGTTGATTTTGAAGTAATTGGGGCATAACGCATTAAATATTCGATACCTATTCGATACTAAATAACTTCACTACCGACTCTGCAAGTACCTGCGCTCACATACTCAGCTAACTAGAGTTAGGTCGCTTAGTAATTACGTCAATTTACGTTAGTTTCGGTGCCGTTGGTTCAAAGTACCCACACCGTCCCCTTTAATGCCCCGACCCGTCTTATAATTACTATCAACCTAGTTGATTATATCAACAGTTTAACTTTCACCTTAAAAAACTTGGGTGTAAGATTCATTTCATAATTAAAGTTCTCTAGGTGCGACCATAATTGAAAAAAGTATCTGATGGACCCTTTCAGAACTTAAATACAAAACAAATGAGCCTTGGTCTTTTAAATTTAAATATACTGGAATTAGTGTTTTCGTTTTGCCATTGAAGTCAAACGACACTGTGGCTTGTTTTAAAGTAAGCCTATCGAAAGGTGAGTATAGACTCGAGCATTTACTTGTAACAGAACATCGAGCATTCGCCGATTTAAAATTTGTATCGAATTGCACTTCGAACACGATGCTCGATGTTTTGTTACAACCTGATTTTAAAAACAACGAGCGTAGGTATTGCTGTAACATTTTATCAAACAAAGGCACGAGCACGAGGGCAGGTCGTTACTATGAATGCAAGGTAGAAAGAAATGTTACAGGTAAATGCTCACTCGCCGTGAGCATTATGTCGAACGCACCGTCGAGCATTCGCAGGAACGTTAAATTACAAGGAAATGCTTTTATAAATTGAGTTTCTGCTTGTATTGTACCATTCGTAAGAACGTTACAATACATGGAAATGCTCGACAAAATGCTCTAGTGTATACTAAAGTAGTGTGTACCTTAAAGTAAACACTAGTAACCACCGGTAATAATTTACAGGGCTTATGATTTATGTCTCTACATTGCACCTTGTTTTAGCAAGTCTAAACGTGATTGCCTCAGTCAGTCGGTGAAAACGGAATATCATTTGCCCACGGCATTATTTTACTATCGATTTCGTACTACTATCTGGGTATAAACCTATCAACCTGCACTAGGTACCTACTACTTGTAATCGTTTCATATGTTGTAGGTAGGTACTGCTTCAAGCTACTCGTATTTATTCATAATACTAAAATTATTTGTATTTATCTTCTATAATATAAAAATGAATCGCAAAATGTGTTGGTAAGCGCATAACTCAACAACGCCTGGACCAATTTGGCCAATTCTTTTTTTTAAATGTTCGTTGAAGTTCAAGGATGGTTTTTACGGCGAGAAAAATTTGAATAATTGCCGGAAAAACCGTAAAAACAGCCCTTTTCTTTTTCTCATACAAACGTTTTCTAACTAAAACGTTGAGTCAATTTGAGCTCTATTGCTATTGTATAAAGGGTAGGGTAGGTAGGGTAGGTAGGGTAGGTAGGGTAGGTAGGGTAGGTAGGGTAGGTAGGGTAGGTAGGGTAGGTAGGGTAGGTAGGGTAGGTAGGGTAGGTAGGGTAGGTAGGGTAAGTACTTAGTGCTACCCGTGCGAAGCCGGGGCGGGCAGCTAGTTATTAATAATTGAAAGATGTTTTCTAATATGGATTATGTGTACCTGAAATAAATGAATTTAAATATTTTTTTACCGACTTCAAAAAAAGGAAGGTTATCAATTCGATATGTATATTTGTAATGTTATTGGAACTGCAACATTTTCACATATCTGTTATGTTCTTCAGAAAGATCAGGTGCGTAGTATTCGCAGCCGGCGTGCGTATTGACCACATGTATGACAGTAAACGAACCAAAAGGTGTAGGTAAGTATGTGAGGACCGTAGCGGGTGGGGTTCTGTAGTTTCGGTCTACGCCCATGGGGACAAGGCGTTTATATATGTATGTAAAAAAAAAAAAACACGGAACAGGATTAGAAGTTGTAGTCAACAACAAAACCAAAAATCCTCTTTTTCTGCTACCAAAAGGCGAGTTCTTCGTCGGAAGCTTCGGAATGATGTAAATGAGAAAATTTAATGTCGTTTATTAACGAGGTGGAGTGGAAAGATGCAATAAGGTACATTGTTGTCATTTTCAAGTTGCGGCACCTGCAAACTAGGGGGATTCGTTTAGTTACTTTTAAAGGCTTTTATACTTAAACATCGTCGAGAGAAGATGCGGACAGTTAGGTACATAAAAGAAAAAAAGCCGGCCAAGTACGTGTCCGACCACGTATAAAACTATTCTCTATTTTTATTTTTTATTTTAGGGTTTTAGGGTTCAGCAGTTTCGGAAATAAGGGCCGAATTGTAAATATTCATCTGTTTTCTTAAATACCTTTAATAGTATTTACATATTTAAAAAAAATATTGATACAAGCCTTTTCATTTGATATGTTGCATGGTACAGTTTGCAATTTGCATCTTTTTTTATTTTCAAATTTCTCCCCGAAAAGTGACCACCATATTCAAAATTCATTTAATTACGTTACAGGTCCGTGTTTACGTCATAAATTTATATTTGTACAAAATTTTAACTAAATTGGTCTAGTAGATTCGGAGCAAATTGGCTTTGACAGACGAGTGATCTTATAAGGGTTCCGTTTTTAATTCGGACGTACGGAACCCTAACAATGAGATAAATATTTACCAACGCTCCAATGTTACCTATTAAATATTGTAGTTCTAAAATATTCAGGTGTCGTAACCATTTATATAATACTAGCTTTTGCCTGCGACTTCGCTCGCATGGAGGTCGGATATTATCACACGGGAACGTACTACAGGATAAATATTTGTTAATCTAGGTTATAAACTATCTGTGTGCCAAATTTCATCCTACTCCGATTAGTAGGATAATACTTATGATTGAAATACTATTTTGAATTCCACGCCAGTAATGCTCCCAGTCAGCATGATTTTTTCCGACATCTTTAACAATCATCGTCATATTTCAGCCAATTTACACAAAACCTTGAATTAATCACCTAAACCTTTCTCTTGAATCACTCCGTCCATAGGTGCATTATTCTTTCTTTCTTTCTTTAGGTGAAAACCGTATGATAACCCGTTCGGTAGTTTTTGAGTTCATCGCGTTCAGACAGACAGACAGACACGGCGGTTTGTTTTATAATATGTAGTGATAGTGATATCTTTGGGTTGCTCATTAATTCTTGTTTTTATGCCTTGGAAAACCCTCGGGAGGGATAAGAAAACTCTTCCTGAACAAACATTTTCCGAAAGTCGACTATTGCCTCCCGGGACATTTCAGAAGTAGGTATATTTCTTTAATCTGTTATCGATATCCTCATCCTTCCTACAATTACTCTTAGAAACTAGTGTTAAACGATAAAATCTCCATAACCTTTGAAATTAAATAGCTCGTACAATCGGCAACAAAAGTCGATTAACACTCAGTCTTTTTAATCTTAATTATTTAGGAAAAAAAAAAGTGAACGGATATTAAATTTTAAGAGTAATTACCCAACTCTTATTTATTACACGATAGGCTAGAAATTATGTAAAATAACAGTGTTACTAGACTTTTGTTGCCGTGTGTACCTAATATGTAAACTTGTTTAAGAAATCCTGTTCTATTAAATGAGCAATATTTGTATATATATGTATATATAATACCTATATGTAATCACGTTCTCGAAAACGGCTCCAACGATTTCGATGAAAGTTGCAATATAGGGGTTTACGGGGGCGACAAATCGAACTAGCTAGGTCTCATATCTGGGAAAATTCGTTTACTCTATTTTCACAGCCTCGGGAATGTGATACAACGTTGGTTCTGGACAGTATGTTTATCTATTTTCACACGAGCAGAGCTCGGTCGACCAGGTACAGGAGAATAAATTAACGTCCGCTTTTAACTTTTTATTCTTCGATACGCTATAATAGATATAGCGTAGGACTACTCAACGAACTCTACTAAAACGTGAAAAGCTTTTCACATCACGGATTGTCGTGACAAGGATCTCCTGAATTAGTTTAACTTACCGTTTTCCCGATTATCCTTTTAGTTTCGAATACCTAGCGCTTGTAAGCGCGGCAGATGCCACGCAATTGCTTCCTCTCACACTTTGGAACTTGGAAGTTTGTTGGCCATATGAGACAAATTGTCTCACAGTCATGTATAACATACCTTGTAGCCATTTACGCTAGTTATAATTGGTCGCTAACATTCAAATATTCATGTAGGTATTTGACCAATTTGAACTAAGAGAGTTGTATTGATGATTTTAATGATTTATACATCTGTAGATATACATTTGTTGCGGGCGCGTAATTACTACTTTTATTAACTTGATACAGATCTGCAGATTGCAAAAATACGTTAGATTTGGATTTCGACGACGACTCAAGCGCACCCTTAATAAGTTCAGAGTTATATCATTTCAAAAAATCTGAACACGGAACGACGGGAACACAGCGTTCTGTTGCGTTAAGGCTTGTGCAGACCAGAGCGACGCGACGGCGCGACGCGACTCGAACAATACAATTTCTAAGAAAACTTCACGGTATAACAATAACCTGTGTCGCGTCGCGCTGTCGCGTCGCGCTGTCGCGTCGTGCTAGTCTGAAAACAGCTTTACATTGTTAATTAATGGGAAAAAAACGTGGCATTGAGTTAGTGTTACGCCGAATGTTGTGTTACAACACAACATGGTGTAACTGAAAAGGAACAAAGGGTATTTT
Organism: Agrochola circellaris; assembly: GCA_914767755.1. Classification (NCBI taxonomy): domain Eukaryota; kingdom Metazoa; phylum Arthropoda; class Insecta; order Lepidoptera; family Noctuidae; genus Agrochola; species Agrochola circellaris. Next base: position 17,243,650 of record OU611840.1, on the reverse strand, counting down.
ATACCTTTTAATGTCAATGTTTTGGAATCTCTGTGCTGGTCAGAGCAGTAGAATGGAGCGGTGGCTTGAGCACATCTCGAAATCAACGAAATTTCGACTGTTATAACTTAACCTAAGTAATAACTAATAACGATCGGTTAGCCATTAGGAATCGAGCATTAAATACTTGTCATCTCATTCTCAATCAATCGTGTCAGAGGCATGTTATCTGTCACACTCTGCGTTATCTAGTCCGATCAAAGCACTCGAATGATAATTACTGGTTATATATTTTACGTCGGCGTCGTTATCACAAGGTTAAGCTACACTCATGCCGTTGTTCGCGTATACTGCACTAGCTAATAAAGGTACATTTATCAATGTCCATGATAATGTAGCCTATGTAAACAAGGGAAAAAACTTGTACTGAATAACAAGGGTATAATGGGAAATATTTACTTGATCCTCTAAAAACTTATTGACCTTCTGATGACGGACGCTCTTTAAATTAATGAACTTTTAAACACATTAAGGACCTCTAATGATACATACTTTTTTAAATAAATGACTTTCTGGCCTTTTCTCACAGTTGGTAGCGCATTGGCAATGCAACCAAAAATCCAACTATTTTACATAACGTAGCTGTTTTATAAAATAACTAGCGGTTTTGTGAAACAGCGGATTCGTCAATCCATCTACGACAGTGACAATCGCATGAAAATCCATTGTGAAGTTTAGAAGATCTAAGCGATCATACAGACAGACACAAAAAAGCTTCTAAAACAAGTGTAGATTTAGAAGTAGGCCTGTACCTATGGCACTTCTATAAAATTTATTACTAGTGCTGTGATAATAAATATCCCACCAAATCAATTAGATTTCTATAAGTTCAAAGCTTTTGCAAATACTGCATTTAGCGAGCCAGACCTTAAAGCTTCGTGCAGACCAGCGCGACGCGACGCCGCGCCGCGACACGAACAATACAATTTCTAAGAAAGCTTGACGGTATAACAATAACCGGTGTCGCGTCGCGCTGGTCTGCACGAAGCTTTAGACTGAGCGAAAAGTTTGAATGTTTGATTTAAATCTTATATCAGAAATAGACCCAATTCACTCATTAAAAATAAAAATTAACAGTCTTACCACAAAAAACAAAGACGCGCCTTAGACACGTGTTTAGCAGTTGTTTAACAAAAGTGATACTACAAAACCATGTTTAGCCGTGGTTTAGCGTTAGACATGCTTTAGACGTTGTTTAGATTTAAACACCAACCACCCCCTGTTTAACACGTGTTTAACCCTCGGCAGTCGCCATATTGCTTTCTCTCATAAAGCTTGCTTGATTGAATCATGCAACCTTATTTTTACCGACATTGACAATAGTATGCGTTTATACAGACATCTTACAACAACTCCAATAATTAAATGCATTTTGATTTGAAACCATAGTGTGGTGTTAATTGCCGCTTAACACTAGTTAAGCGGCAATTAACACCACACAATATGGAATTAAAATAGTAGCTAAAGCGAGTGCAGAAATTCAATTTTCTCTTCGGAATTCTATTTGCTGTTCATTTTGAAATGCTAATTGACGAGTTCCAATTGCTTGTTAATTATTGAACGTTAGTAACTTAACTGTTTACCATACTTAGCGTTGTGGTAATTCTGAACTGATAAATCAATACTAAGTATCGGTGCCAAACATGCGAATGCTTTTTTGGCAAAAAATAAAGTTTGAAGTTTTTGGCGTAAGTAAACAGCCGCACGGGTCGATTGAAAGATAAGCTAGGCTTGCCGCGGTCGGTTCGCGGATGGGTGACCAATATTCATGACATATAGTTACCTATCGAGATCCTTCCGTGCCTCGGAAAGCAGATCAAGCCGTTGGTCTCGGCTATCATTCGTTGATCTTTGACAGTCGTTTTGTCAGAAGCCCAAGTTTTCCAACCAGTCTTACCAAGGGGAATCGTGTTGCCCAGTGACTGGGTTGTGGAGGTCAGATAGGCAGTCGCTCCCATGTAAACTACTGGTATTCAGCCGCATCTGGTTAGACTGGAAACCGACCCCAACGTAGTTGGGAAAAAGGCTAGGTATATTGAGGTATAGATCTAACACTGAGATATCTGTTGAAATACCTAATTTATGCGGATTTTTCAGTATAATAGTTAATTACGGATTGTAATGCACTTTCAGTATTTTAATCAATAAAGATTATTGCTCTGATAGACAAGTTATTTGTTTTAAATGAGTGTTTTTATAGTTACAAGTGATTTGCGTGTGTGATATTAACAATAACAATGTGTCTCGTGGTTTTTGGCACTTTAAAAACAAATGAAAATCAAACTAACTAACTACTTACAAAGGGTATATTCATTTTTTCACAAATAACGAGTACCTACCAAAATGTCAAATAGTTAATCCCTGGCATATTATATACCATAAATTCCGTATGGGAGAACATGTTTTTCAACTACCATGTTAATTTTGTTCTTGGGATAAATTCATCCCAACTACGGGACCCTTCATTGTGCGTAGTCCGATACGCACTAGGCCGGTTTTTTTATTTCTGTTCGTACGTTTAGACCTACTTTTCCACGTCAATACTATTTTTAAAACTATTTAGATGAGGTCGGTGTTTTCTATCCAGCTCCTCAAACGAACTCAGAGGTCACAGTCTCTTTTAAAGTCCAGACAGTTGGTCAGATCATCGGAGGACCATGTAGATTAGTACCTCAAACGGGTTTTCGAGGAATGAAGCACACGGAGTTGAGTCGACCTGTCCAGTCAGTGCATGCATTTGTCAGAAATCGTGTAGCTCAAATCAGAGCTTAAGCTCAAAGACTCTACGATCAATAACAAAGAAAGGACATTTGGGTAGGCCGCATAAAGTACTGAAACTGCCAGACAATCATTATAAATAACTGAAAAAAGTAAAATGAAACACAGTCCTCACATTACAATAATAATTTAAAAAATCTCTGCCTTCAAATTCGAAACTCAAACTCAAAGCTTTTATTTTAATTACCTAAACCATTTACAGGCACTTTTGAATTGTCAAGGAGTCGGTCAGTCAGAGAATATTAAACTAGTTGCCCATTCCAAAGCGTAGTACCTAGGTACCTATGGAGAAGAACGGATAAGAAACTCCACGAACACTCTTTTAAATAAAAAAAATGTAAAAAAGTATTTGTCCACACAGGGACCATCTACGGTACATCTACCAACAGTCTACACCGCTTTTGAATATCAGAAAAGTACTTACAATGATCGCTTTTGTAATTAAATTGAATGGAAAAGTATCACGGCTAAGTAAACTCGATTAGTTAACGAGTTATGAGTTGACTAACTCATGAATGGTTTGGTTTGTAAAATTTATACTACCTACTGAATGACTCACTACAAAATCACCGACAAAAATGACTAAGTTTTTTTTACATTTAACTTAACGTATAGACATCTTGGTGCTAAGTTTTGCTAAGGCTGTATTGACTACAAAAGTAGAAAACGCTGCAAACCGAAACGTAAGTACCTACTTGGTCTATTTTTCCGTACACTGCCTATTTGTCTAAAATAAATCCAGTTGCCGTGGTGGGTAGCAGAGATTGTGGTAGCAAAAAGGAGGACGTTATAATTATGTTTGACGCGTATGTGTTTTTTTTTTAAATCTGTTTTTTTCTTTTTATGTATGTCCACCGATTTCTCCGCCAATTGTGGACCGATTTTGAAAATTCTTTTTTTGTATGAAAGGGTATGCTCCCAAGTTGATCCCATATAAATTGTATTAACTTTGCTTGGATAGTTTTTGAGTAAGCTTCAATAATACGTATGTTTCTCACTTAGTATATGTGGATGTTAAAATGATAACTTCCTGACACTGTTATTTACATAGCAGGTAGTGTAGTGGTATTCGAAATTGTGTGGGGTAGGTACCACAACTAAAAAGTGAAAAATAAAAAAAAAATACAAAAAAAAACAACCGACTTCCAAAAACAGAACACTACAAAGTGAAAAATAACTTTTTTATTTCGGAAGTCGGTGGCAAAATACGAAAATTCAAAACCAAAGACACTACTTCCGAAATTAAAGTTATTTTTCACTTTGTAGTTGTTCTGTTTTTGGAAGTCGGTTGTTATTATTTTTGTAAAAAGTTTTTTTCATAATTATCCAAGTATGAAAATGAGATCTTAAAAAAAAAAAAAAAAAACTGTTCCCTGTGTAGGTACAACCGACTTTAATAAGTGGAAATATTTGTACCGGTTTGGCTATCGCTGTAACTACTAGCACGTGTTAAGATTCTGAGAACAATATACTTTTCATGACAAATAGTGCTTATGACCGGAGAATTCAAGATATGGGGGGACATTAAACGTCTTTTATAGTTAGTGTATTTTCTATTACCTAGCTGTTGATGTTGGATACTTATTTTCTAGTTCATAAATTTAAACATTTTGTTACGCATTTTATACGTTGTACCTACCTATCTACTTACTTACTGTTATTCACCAACAAGGTAATTTCGAAACAAACGTACAATTCTTAATGGAGGATAAAAGAAACAAGTAAAAACGAGGTTACGAACTAAACTCTTAATCAACTACCTACTTACAATTTCGTCCTTGCAGATAAATCTCGAAATTAGAGGTCAAGCTACGTTTGTCCTAAATGAATTAATTTACCGTTTTGTACCTACTATAGGATGGGGTAGTAATGACATCATCACAGAATAAATAAAAAATATTAATGTTCGTCTGGTAGAGAAACTTCATAATAGATACGGCTACATATCAATCTATAAATTTCCAGTATAAGCTGATCTCGCATTGTACGGAAATTCTATACAGTGCGAGATCAGGTTATACTGGAAATGTATAGTTTGATATGTAGAGTGTGTTCCTACACGCACCAATTATAAAAAACTAACTAACTGAAGCTGAAAAAGATATAAAGGCGATAATAGTTATTATGAAAAGTAGTACGTTCAATCAATGTTCAAGAAGAACCTTTATGAAGGCTATCAACAACGCAGATACCTGAAGATGAATAGAAGTTTGGTTCAATGTCTGTGCAGATTAAATTTGTTGAGACATAACCTTTTCTAGTTCTAGATAATAAATTAATATCAGTATTAACCTTCTGTCTGCCTCCCTTACAACCTGAGATGTCCGATAAGTAGCATTAAATATTGACAGCCATTGTTATGGTTTCGCTTCACCTACCCACAACTATTATGGGCAATATGAAGGTAATCAATCAGGCATCAAGAAATCACGGTCGGCAATTCGGCATTCTGCGACGTTTATTGCGACATACTGAAAAGTTGTGGAAAGCGAAACTTTAAAGCCAGATTTACATTCACATGTAAACAGTTTTTTTTTTTAACTCCTTTAACTATCAATGAAGTTTGCGCAACTAGTTTCGAAATGTAAATCCGGCTTAAATAAATTTATTATAGTATCTTACAATATTTTTTAAGAGAGATAGAAAAGAGCCAAGAAAGCAACGTAACTCCGCCAAAGGATTCACAGGCGAAGATTGACTGAGCTAACTGGCTGCGACGTTATAAAAAGATGCCCAGCCATAGATAATTAACACCCGTCTCTCCACTACTCCAATGCTTACTCTAGGATGCATATCCGGTACGGCTCCTTCCTTATCCTAAGGGCACGTCTTCCTTACCATTACCGCGCGCCACCCGGTCTACTCCTCGATATGCAATTGCCTTTTTAGTCCCAAGAAACATGAGACTTCATGGGCTAGTGCAAATCTTGGGGTTCATTCGATTTATTGAGTCTGGTTAAACTTTTACGTGAAAATTGTCCACAGTTTCTGAAAGTATTTTACCATGCTTATGAAACCCACCAAGCGCTTATTGCGAAGGCAAGGAGCCTACAAACGTCCTCTTGCGACGGTACCCTTCTTTGTAGAAGTTATTCCAAGTTCAAGCTGGTTGCCAATGTTGCCATGGTGTTGCTTTGTCATGCGGAGGAAATATAAATAATAATAGGGTTATGTCGTGAGTAAAGGTTTGGGTATTAATATGAATGGCTATGACAAAAGAAATACAGAAGCTGGTTATTCATTTTCTCTTGTATCCTACTCATTAGTAATACTTGCCAGTTATTGCCTCACTGTAGGGCGAAGGCCTCTTTTCATACTGAGAAGACACTCCCTAAAGGCGGTTCGGCGATTTCTGACGAGGTTATGGGTTCCAATCTGGGCAATTACCAATGTGACTTTTTCAATTTATGTGTACTTTCTAAGTTTATCTTAAACATTGTAGACATCCGTGAAGGAAGACATCGTGAGGAAAACCTGGGCTTAACCTGCTCATTAAACAGTAAAAAAATGGAGTCAGGAAGTGCGTACGTAGAGTCTGCGCCACCACTGAAGTCCGGCGGAAAATTGTGGAACTACATTAAAAAAAAATTGCAATTAGATACAATGACATAGACACAAGCACCGTCTATCGGACACACTACGCATACCTACGTACCGCCTCTCGTAAAGGATATTTGAATGCACCCTTGTTTGGCTTAGAACATCAAACAAAACAATTATTATATCCTCGCTCCCTTGAGCGCGAACATAAACAAATATGCAATTGAGCATGTCCGTCGATGCCGCTTGACTTGTTATTATATTATTCGACTCAGTTACATCGAAATTTGAAACTAAGAAAACGTCGAAATGGAACCTTATTTTACGTTATCCAGTTTCAATTTATTTAGGTGGGTTGTCATTGAGCTGATATGGTGCAATATCTTGTCTCGTGTGATGTGTACTTTCTACCGTTTTATCTATAAAGCTTGGATTTACTAGGAAAACTGTTCCTTCATGTTATAACGGCCATCATGAAAATCTGCAATTTTCAGCAGTATTTGACATAGAGGTGTCAAGAAACGCTCTGTATTTGCATAGCCGTTATTGTGTGACCGGCCGTTCACCGCTTTCCTAGGAAACTAAAACTAGTACATTAATGACATATTTTATAAACTTATGAAGCAACTGGCCGATTGGCTGTTGTTAGGGTCACCGAGTAATTTGTGAAAGAAATGGGAAGCCGTTGTCGCTAAGGTGATTCCTACAGGAAGTTCCTTACTATTAGGGAAAATAATGAATTGCTGTATTACGGAAATTGAAGAGAATAATAACTGTTTTTACTTAGTTTGGATTTCAACAGTTTTTTCTGCCGTTTAATTACGAAACTCGATTATGAAGGCAAAACTTTCAAGTGAAATTATATTAAAATTTAAGAAACCCCCGACACAAACATTCCCTCCTTTCTCTTTCCTACTCTATCACTAGACCCTGATCGTCATCTATCTATAACCTATTCATGGAGACCATTCCAATGAGCCAGGAAACACGATGCTAGTGCTGTAAGTTGGTAAGGCAGTTTGGTATCATGCAATTACCAGGTGGTGCTGCAGTATCAATTCAATTTTACTATGTTCTTATAATATCATTGAAGTAACAGAATACCAAATTTTAAATCACACCTGTAGAAGACGCTCACATCCATTCATCAACTACATAGAAAAGAGCTGATAATCTTCAAATGGCTTAACCGATTTTGATAAAACATCGCTAGAAAAACGGCTTTCAAATAAAAAAAACCGGATTCAAATCGGTTCACCCGTTTAAGAGCTACGGTGCCACAGACAGACATACAGTCGAAACTTATAACAACCTTCTTTTTACGTCGGGGGTTTTAAAAACAGATACTGATTTAAATTGATGCTGTAAAAAGATAAAGCAAATGAGGATTATATTAAGAAAATTAATTCGATTAAGTATTTTTCCTGAAAAGTAATAAGTGGGTGTTCGTTTTAAATAGGCACTTAAGGGGGATGCGCTAAGGTAGCCCGAAAAATTAAAAAAATCTTACGTTTTTTGCAATTTGCAGGTCAGACTCAGGTCTGTATCTTGATTAATATATGAGTCGCGACCGTAACAAGTATCTCTTTACAGGATTATAATCATTAAAATCAGCAATACAACTCCTTATGTTCGAATAATCCTAAAATGTCATGATTCCGTGAAAGAGTCATTCAATAGGATTAAGTAGGTATATGAACTTAGAGAATTGTATTGTAATTTTTATGATTATAATTCTATAAATAAATATCTGATACGGCCGCGAATCATATGCAGATCAACATAAAACCTGATACTGACCTGTAAATTGCAAAAAACGTAAGAAAATGTTCATTTCGCGAGCTACCCTAACGCTTTCGCCTTATCGCCCTTTGCGACACTGGCGCCGTACCCATTACACAGATGTATGTCCTTTAAAGTTGTGTTGTTGTTCACCAAACCTGCAACTTGAGAAATGTTTCTTTTGAGCTCTAATCTGTAATGTAAAGTCAGGGACTACCAACTTAATTGTCCGTATATTCAAATCACAACTGTCATTCTTTAACAGTTGTATGAAATGGCATAACACGACAAATTGACGTATTATGTTGTCGATTTGTTTAACAACTAATTTCCTTAACTGTACCTACACTAAGGTATTCAGAAGGTGCTCCAAATACCTCGGTCTCTTTCATACATGTATGAATAATGGGCTTGTTGTGCTTGGTGAATTGAATAGGTATTCCAGAGCTTTTAACCTGTTCTAGGGATTTCTAATTAGCGAAGTTCCTCGTCCAACATTATCAAGTTGCAGCTTTCACCAAAATTGCTTACATTGCATATCTAACATGCATCGACCTCGTACTGTTGGGAGCGGTTCACCTACTTGCACAACTATTCGAAACGAATTTCACTATCGTCTAGTTGGGCTATGAATTTTCATCGACTTGAAGTAACTAACATACACCGTGGTCGTACATTATAATCACGCTTGTAATCCCCGAAAATGCGGCAAGGTTTGGGTGCACCTACAGTACATCTTCATTTCGCCAGTTAACTGATAGGGGGCGAGCCTATTGCCATAAACCGGGCACAACTCCAGACTCCGGACTGCTACTGAGAAATTCCTGATGGAAAAACCCAATATCACTTGGCCCAACCTGGAAATCGAACCCAGTCTGAATTTTGACAGGCCCTTAATCTATGTTTTTTGTTGTTGCAGGTACGTACCCCCGTCTACGGCGTAATTGACTATGATGAATAGCGACGTAGTAACAAGTCGACGGAAATAGGTAAGTCCTTTTTTTGGGACAGTTTTTGCCCCCCCCCCCCCCCCCCCCGCCAGCTACAGAATTAGCGTTAGGATGAAAAAAAAAATACGTGCTGAGCTCTCCGGGTCACCCTCCCGCGCCAGTCGCCAGCTATTGTATAATTACAGGTTGTGCGGGTTGGGGTTGCATGAAAAAAAAATATGCATATTCTACCTCGTCTGTCACATACATAAATTTAGTTAGGTATGCTGCAAGATGTATATTAAACACACTACAATACATCAGGTTAAGTGCATAGTAATCGCAACCGGCGTGCGTGTATGACCAGATGTATGAACATAAACGAGGCAAAAAGAGTATGTCAGGATCGGAGCAGGTGGCGTTCTGTAGCCTCTGCCTACTCCCGTGGGAAAGAGGCGAGAGTTTATGTATGTATGTACAATACATCATCATCTGCCTAGACTTTTCCTATCTATGTTGGGGTCGGCTTCCAGTGTAACCGGATGCAGCTGACCAGTATTGTACATAGAGCGACTGCCTATCTGACCTCCGCAGCTCAGTTACTGCTACTTTCGGGGTACTTACCCTTTTTTTTTTGAGTTTCGGAAATTATCAAATTTCTTCTCCCCCTCTGGGCGTAGCGGGAGGGCGTGTTAGACTCTTACTGAATAAAATCTACCCGTGTTCCTTCAGTTGCCTGTACATTGCCAGGGGCCACGGTATCCCTTTCGGATTTTCCCGCGACCCCGGCAGGCATCGGTCCTAGCGGACCCCGTCCCTTGTGCTGACATCTCTTTGAGGCGCGCGTGGAACACAATGCGCCGTCGGCCCAGGCCTGGTCCTTATCGGACGGCGAGCTACCCATCGCTCATCGTCCGCAAGCCCGCACCTACGGTGGCCGGAAATCGGCTTGCGACTCCCGACGCCCGGGGCGTCTCCTGCGGCGGCTAGGGGGGTGAGGCCGCGACATTTGTCTCTCCCTCACGCGCTCCGTCTCCTCCTTCGCGAGCATTAATGCTTCGCAGAAGGAGTTGACGGCTTCCCTCGTTCCGTACCATGGCCTGGACCAGGGCCGGACGCGAGCGATGACTGTGCCGCCGATCGCCTCCACAAGGACACGGCGGTGCCCCGCCCAAGCCGGACAGACCTCCACCGTGGGGTACTTACCCTAAGGATTTTCAAACTGCTACAAATGAGCCTTCGATCAACCAGAAGCGCTTTTTTTATTTAGCAACGAGCTCCTCACACGCACTACAATACAGGCAATATATTGTGATTACCTAGAAAAACAGCAACAACTTAAAACAATACGTATGTATGACACATACGATCAATTTTTAAAGCCAATTACGGGTTTTTACGAATAGCAACAGAAATCGTTTCAAGTTCTGTTGCTATTCCAAAAAACCGAACGAATACAATATTGGTCGATAGAAAAACAAACTGTAAAGAACATAAATACCTAGGTATCACAATTTTCCCACATTGATCGAGAATACCTATGTACTGCTTGTGATGAACACAATAGACGGCACAAATCCAGAATTATTGGAATTTCTTTTGTATGTATTGAATGATGCTCCGTTGTAGTTCTACGGGGTAATTACTTAAAGTTGGTGCCAGACACAGCAACAATATTTGAACACTTGTGAGGCACATGTATTGGGTTCAAAGTTTGATCACATATTTCAACCTTGCCATTCGGTGTCGGTTTTTCGAGCGCACATCAAAGCGTCTAAAGTTCAAGCTACATTTGCACAAAGTTCAGTTGCTCGTAAATCACTACGCGGAACGGTCGAACCGGAGCAACGAGTGTCCTGGAATTTTAGTTATTTTATTATTTATTTATATATATATATAATTTTATATTTTAATTTATCAATTAAAAACATAGACAATTACATTCATTAAATAAGTACCTACTTTGTTTTAAGGAATGGTCAATGTCATCAATTTTCTTGAATATCTTTAAAAGTATTTATGTTATAATTATAAGTAAATAAAAAATATTTAAGATCCTTGCAACAAGCCGTTTCATTTGATATGTCACACAGTACAGTTAGCTTTTTTTTTTTTAATTTCCTGTTTGCCCGCCAAAACTGACCCCCATATTCAAAATTATTTTATTTACGTTTCACGTCTGTGTTTGGGTCACATAAATACATATTGTGTACAAAATTTCAACTTAATCGGTCCATTAGATACGGAGCAAATTGGGGTTCCGTTTTTTCCTTTTGAGGTACGGAACCCTAAAAAGTGTGTTGTGCAATTAAGGTGCTGGTCTTTCATATGGTAGCTTTGATACGGGTCAGTCGCTGTTAATTTCACAAAACAATACGAGTACATCGCGTTCGTCGTTCGGAAAGCGTGAAAATGTATCTAATGAGCGAATAATTTTGATTGGCGCTTTTCGTGTTAATTTCTCCCCCTTTGGTTCAATATACTTAGTTGTCAGAATAAAGCCGATCGTCCACGCCAGCCAATCGTATGAAAAACTAGCTCAACTATGCGAGCTAACTTAATTTAACTGGCGGTGGAAGACCGGCTTAAGCGTCCCTCGCCCAATTATTTAGTTTCTGGAAATATCATAATATACGAGTACATATAGCTTGATATCATAATACATTTTTATTGAAAGGTTTAATGTAAATTAATTTACAATTGATCAGTGCCATCCCTTTATTAATGCCTGAATGTTTGAGTTAAACATGAGACTAAAAACAGTAATAAAAAGAGATGATTGGTATACGAACAGCGCCTGAATTGAAGTAAATCGACATCCTTGCAATAATTATATCCTACACCTGAGTTATTTCAGCTATGAAATAGTAGTCAAAACACAGTTGCTTATTTATGAAGATATAAAATCATGTTCATAACGATAGCCAATTATATTGGAAAATGTTTTTTTCTTCTAATTGGACTAACTAAAGTGTATTTGACTTGCTTGTCGTAGTTTTTATTAAAGTTATTGTGCGCCGCTAAAGCTCCGCTTTGTTGGTTTCTCCTTCGCGGTTTTACCCCCAGTTGGTTCCTAGCTATTATCGAATTGTGACGATGGGTTGACTTGCTAAATTACTTTCAAGCCACCGACACATTACTGTGTCGTGCTGTGTCGTGACGCGGGATATACCAATCAGACGAATCTGTTCAGGATTACGTCAAACCACAACGATTTTTTATTGGCTAACACTGCGTCAGAAGGCGTCACGACCCGACACACCACAGTAATATAAATCCGGCTTCAGTCTCTAATGTCCCATTTATTTCGCTCGATACAAAATGTATCAAATAGCGATAAATGTAGAATGCTTTGATTTTTCTTTTAAAACTATGCAGCGCAGGTGAACCATTTGCCTCGCATGCTTCTAACTTATAAAACGTGTGTCACTATTTAAGTGGCCTGCATCAACAGCAGTAGTGAGCACGACTGTTTAAAATGTTACTATAATAAAATTAGGTAGATAATAATAATTAATTATCAAGCTGATAATAATAATTATATAAAAGCTCTTCCACTTATTTTGTCGAACACGATTAAGCTGCAAAACCGTGTTCTAAGCATAAAAACTTGATGTTAAGATTTTGTAGTATTTCTACGGGAGTATAGTATGCACACTTTAAAGCACAAAGTGAGTGTGCATACATCCAAATGCACACTCACTTTGTGCTATAAGTTCCGTCAGTCAGTTACCGTGCCGTTCAGTCAGTTACCGACTATGGACCTTACCGTGCCGCATGACAAATCTGCTTTTTGAAGTTTATTGCCTACTGCTACGCCACGTAGCAGCGGCCTACGCGCGAAGATGTCCGCAGGCCTGAAATAAAGATTACGTTTATAACGCTTGTCAATAGTACGCTTCGTGTGAGATGCTCTTAGGAATTATTATAATTTTTCATATTCATGCCATCATTAATTCAATATTGTGTGATAGACGAGTTGATACTGATGTAGATGATGCAGATGTACCTAGTAGATACTGAGAAAAAAAGCCTGTGACTAGTTGTACGAACAGACTGCCTCTGAAGAATTAGTATTACTCAGTTCCTGTAATTAAAGCTTACGGCAGACAGAGCCTTCTGTGTATGACAACACTTACAACCTTGAAAATCGATTATGTTACTTATACCAAAAAAAAATAAACGGATCCCTAAACCCACATTTACTTTTCACTAAACTTGATTCCAACTGTGCGAGTATGCAATTGGGTGTTGACACATGCATTTTACAATAAGTACATACATATGTATTTTCTTTACCTTTTAAATCCGACGCTTTGTTTTGATGTCGAGTTTTGTGAATTTTCGCTAGCGCACTGCTTCAAACAAACATTTGTTACGCTTTATGTCTGAGTAAAAAACAAGGGAAGCGAATTGTGCCAGTTTTCATATCACCCTAGTCTAGAGCCGACCGTACGCAATCCTTATGAATAGAACATGTTTGTCATATTAAAGGCTGTCTCGGTGCCCCCGCCGTAATTTGGGCGTGGACCCGAAACAAAATGCATTAATTTAACTTTGTTCGTGAGTTTGTATTTGTCTTACTCCCTACCATACCAACGTTGTTCGCTGAAGGTTGAAGCTCACTCTAACAATACTGAAATTGTATCAATTTTTAAGAAGAGTCGAGATATAAACTGGTTTTCTACATCGTGGTGATATAGTTACAAAATTGTGATCTTGAAGCATGCGATGTAGGTTAGAGAGCTCCGCATCTTGGACTTTACTCTCTTCTCATAAATTATTTAGGCACTTCATTACAGCTACGTTTCTTTAGGATACAATTCGCACTAAAGACAACTTCAGGACTCGTTATCGCTCCCGTCACCTCCTTCTGCGAAGCAGTAATGCTCGCGAAGGAGGAGGCGGAGCGCGCGAGGGAGAGGCAAAATGCGCCCCCTCGCGCCCCTAGTCGCCGCAGGAGACGCCCCGGGCGTCGGGAGTCGCGAGCCGACTTCCGGCCACCGTAGGCGCGGGCTTGCGGACGGTGAGCAATGGGTAGCTCGCCGTCCGATAGGGACCAGGCCCGGGTCGACGGCGCGTTGTGTTCCACGCGCGCCTCAAAGAGATGTCAGCACCAACTGACGGGGTCCGGAAGGGCCAATGCCTGCCGGGGTTGCGGGTTTGTCTGAAAGGGATATCGCGACCTCGGCACACAGGCAACGGAAGGAACACGGGTGGGTTTTAGTCAGTAAAAGTCTGACACGCCCTCCCGCTCCACTCAGAGCGGGAGAAGTTATTTGATAATTTCCCATCCTCAAAAAAAAAAAAAAAAAGGACTCGTTATCGCTCTGGCTAATAGATTATCTGCGTATATTATCGCTCTGGCTAAAAGATTACCTGCCTATATAGTCTTGCCACCCCAGTTTTAAGCGCTAAATTATTTTATCTACAAATCAGGAAACGGCACCCTGTATTTTTCTCCAAACGAGTTGGTTACGCCTCCAACGTAACATTTTCATAAATAAGCGCCTTAAATACGTATTTACGTTAAGTTGTAAGACACGTTTACCTCTTGGAAATCGCTGACTTATCGACTGGGGATGTCCTTCGGCTTTAATTATAAACTTGGGTCGTTTAAGTTGACTTTGTTATATATAAAACAACGTCGCGCTTCGCTGAAGCCACTACCTATACGAGCTTAGGGGTAACGTGGTTGGCGGCGGCAAATGAAATTACCTGATTGCACGTAATAAACCCACAAGCATTATGAAACGCCCGTAGCCGTAACTAAGCTTTATCCCGCGCTCAACGCTGTCGAATACACTTGATTCATATCCAAACCTATATGTATTAATACGTATGTTTGTTTCTGTCCGCAGAATTTTTTGTGCGACATAATAAGCGTCACTGGGTATCGATCCGCCCAGCTCACTCATCACTCGGAGTCAGTCATTTTTGAATTAATGCCATATATTCTCGTGTGTGTTTATTTTACATTGATGAAATAGGCGTCGACATAAATAATTAATATGTAGTAACCATTAGGTACCTACGTACCTTAACATTTGTAATAATAGTACAGAACTTCGTAGTGCTTGCTACTGCCTTTGCTGCAAACATAATCCATAAGTCAGCGTCATCGACATAATTTCAACTGCAAGACGTCCATCTCTGGACATAGGCTTCGTGAAACCATTAGTACTAAATAAGCATTTTTTTTTTAGTTCTAGGTTATTCTCCTAATACCAATAACCTTCAACATTAGTAGGCTTATGAGATCCTGTTACTTAGTAATTACCGGTAATTTGGTATTCGTCTTACATTCCACTGGATGCTACAATAGAGATGCACTATAACTACAAGGCCTGTACTGTTCATAGCAGATTATTCCTCGAGCTCAATTATTGAATCGTTCGTCCTAATTCTCATCCCAAATTCAAATTCCGAAGAGAATTTCGACGGTAAATTCTGTGTAGCCACAAATGAATGCAATGCCAGCCAGGTATCAGATGTCTAATAAATATTACCTGGAAAAGGGATATTTGTAATTAAAGTAGAAACTGTATAAAGAGAAGAAAATGCGAATAAGTGCAAGATAATATAAAAATAAGTGCAGAGAGAGTTCCAGGATCTCTGTTTATTTCTATTATATATTTCTGCATATACCATTAAATTCTTAAATATTCAGATGTTGGATGAGATAGCCATTCCGGTTAAAACCTCTACCTACGGTACCAACTGTACATGAATATGAAACCTAAAACCTCAAGCTTCGTGAGAAAATATTCATTAACGAGTACTCAAACTACTAACTAACACTAACTGGCTCATCCAACCTTTTAGGATTAACTCTTGCACTATTTTCAGTACGTAACTACACAAGTAGAATTTAGCTTAACTCCTACTATCACTCTATTATTTAGTACCTACCAACAACAATTGCATACCAACAACTGAATGTATTAATTTGACATTTGCTTTGTTAGGATTCGAATCTAATTGCAGGCGCACATGTGGCGGCATCTACATCGCCACATGCGAACTACGCATCAAAGACCCGACGTCACACAACATCCTGATGTCACACAAATCCTGCATCGCGCAATTAGAGTTTACAGCGCGGTGGACATATATACAAGCTCCCGACTTCAACCTCTGGGCAGTTGCCCGCCAGACACGACACCCGTCTGGTCGGAGGATCCTCCCTTTTCTATGGGGGATGAGTGAACTTTACACCCTGTTCCACATATATTACAAAAGGCACGTAGGTATTATTCGATTGTCTGACCGACGTTTTAAAAGATATGTGCTGGTAATAACTGCTCATGCCTACGTCACGCTTGACGCACATGGTCCGAACAACAGACATCAAGAGTACAACGAAATGAAAATGACAGAAACACTAATTTGACACTAATCTCATCTCAGTCTAACGTCATAAGTCAGCACAAACAAAGTCAACAATCCAAAAGCCCATTTACTCGCTTCATTAAAGGGCTCTAGACTAACATCGTTAACTGTGTAAATAAATCAGTCTAAATTGAATCGAAAGGATCACAATGAAAGTTGATTATAGTGAGCTAATTTCTTGAACTAAACGGTCGTAACATCCATGTGTGCCTTAAATATTATCGTCACTGACGGCGGCAGGGCTCCAATGGGACATTTAGTTTGTAGCTGCAGGAGTCCAGTTCATAACGAATACAATGAAATACAAACAGCATTGCTGACTTTGTTACATATTCAAGAGTAATAAAGCTGAGAAGTTTCACAAAAGCTAGGTGTCTCTGAATAGAAGCTCTGATGAGTCCGATGAACAAAGACAGCACGGCGCTTTAGTTGCTAAAAAGAAGCGCAATATCAAAGATATTTAATTAAAACGCACTGAAATAAGAAAGAAAAGGTAGTCGTTTTCCATACCTATACAGCACATTTATCATCATATTCCTACTCATCACATGTTATCCTACAATCTATGCAATTAAATTTAGTTTAATTTACTTTCCTAGAATTTTTCATGTGACTTCTGATCTTTCGAATTTCCAAAATTTCCGCACGAATTACTCTATAAAAACCCCATTTACACGTTGCAAGTTTCTTGCCTGTGGCATACAATAAACTTGAGGCACTGGCTTGCATCGTCAGAACTGTTTAGACGGTGCAACTTTTATTGTTGTGAAAAAGTTAGGCTTAATACATAGTGATTTTTTATTCAAGCTAGTTTTTTTGTAGATCCGAGTGAAAATATTTTTGAATGATTTTTTTGCATACCTTAGCGTTGGGTTCGCCAAGGTATAAACAGAAACATGAAAACTTTTATGGGGTCTTAAATAAAATGTTTGGAGCACAGCAGAACATTGACCTTTAAATTAACCGACCACATTTTTATGCCGTCATAAAGTAGATGAGCAAACACCGAGGAGGCACTGTGACTGTTCCTCCTTTGAGGAGATCATCCGCTACGAGCTGCCAAAGTATTCCAACAAAAACTCGGTACCTTACGCTATCATTTAAACTGTAGTTTATACATTTACTGTTTAGATACTTGTAGTTAAACTTACCAATTTTTGTGTATTCATCTTTAAAAATAAAAACCGGCCAACGTGTCGGACTACGCTCAATAACTAAGAGTCAGTAGTTCGGATGAATTTATCCCAAGAACAAACTTAAAATTGTATTTAAAAACATGTTCTCCCATACACTCCAACTGCAAATGTAAGTTTGTACGCACAATATTGAGAGATTTGCCATGTTATTTTAAGACCATCGACTTTCTATAAGATTTCCAGTAATCTATGAGTAAAGAGCCGTTCTCGGTACTTTAAAAAAAAAAATTGGTTCAGTAGTTTCGGAGATAAAGGGGTCAATTTTCATTAATTTTCTTAAATATCTTTAAAAGTGTTTATTACAAAATTATGAAAAAAAAAAATTGTGATTCTCGCAATAAATATAATACTTTCATTTGATATGTGACACGGGACAGTTTGCAATTCTTTTTTGATATAGTAGATGTGATAGACCCAAAAAGTCAATATCCGCACACAACCAACACTGTTCAACGCAAAAATTCATAAGATGCTTACCGAACGATGCACTCGGGTGAGCATTAGAAAGAATCCCTTAGTATGAAGACCGTTTACACGCCAGAACTGTCCGTAAAATCGGCCATATTATCCGTGGCATCTGTCGGCATATAAACCGAAAATACTAAAAACTGGCGCTCGTCAAGCACTACTTTAATGGCTGTGAGTCTCACATTTTCACACTCCACTACAGACACGTACGGGTATACACTCTTGCGCCATAGTATAGCAATGCCGTCATACGGCCTGCCCGCGTAACAGCCCCGCTGACGTATCCACCGCTGATTTCCCAGTATACGCAAAATCCAGCCGATCGATTCTGTAAAAATCACCGTGAAACTTAGGTGAAGTGAGCGTGAAGTGAGCTGTCAATAGTGTTAATCCCTAGCATCCTGCCGGTCGATTTGTGACAGTGACAGCTCACTTCACTTAAGATCCACGGCGATATTTTTACTGGTCTTGCCCTCCTAGATATGAAATTTCATAGGGCATGAGCCATGTTTCCTGTAACGCTACTATATCAGCTGTTTGACACAACGATCTTACACAGTCAATTGATCTTGTTATTGACCGACAATTGAAACAGACAAAAGTCGTATTATTTATTTTATTTTGTGATTTGTCTACCATCACTATTTTTAAATTCCATAAACCTTCTAACAGAGACGCCCTCCGGCCATAAACTACTTTCTAAGAACAGTGTAAGCTTTGGCCTTGGACACAAATTTTGTACGCATTATATTGCCGCTGTATTTTCGAGTTGAATCTTTGCATAGATATTCGTATATTAACCAGCGTTTTATTCAATATGTAGGCAAGTATTTCGCTTTCCGCCGAGGTACTTTTATCTACATAGTTTAAAAACAAAGGTATTCTAATATCGGCGGCCTTAAATTTTAAAACAGTATTTAAATATTCTTATCAATTAATTACCACAATACATGAATCACAAAGTTTAGTGTGGTGTTCATTACACATAAATTTGTTGCATTTACCACACTTGGTTTTTGTTTATCTATCATTAGATTTCGCACATAAAAGTAAGTGTAATTAAAATTGTTTTTTTTAATGTAAAGTTATTTAACGTCATACTACATTATTAGTCGCGCGGGGTCCGTTGGACCCCAAGCACCTACATACAGCACGTGTGGTCAACGCTGCGGCTAGCGGAACGCTGAGAATAGAGGGGCGCGTGAGTTAGGAAGCTACTGGAACGAATAGTCGCGTATGTATATAATATTGGCTAAAATATGATACAAATAAAGTCTCGATACCACTAAATCTTTTTAAACCCCGTTTTAAATAACTTTAGTAGTGAAAACAACCATGTCGGTTTAAAATCCTATCTATACTAATAATACAAAGAGGTTAAATTTGTTCGTTCGTTTGTTTGTAAGTTTGTATGTAGGGAGTAATCAACGGAAGTACCTTTCGGAAGCTTATCTTTAAGTGAAAGAACGACAACGACGCCTCAAGCTTTTAAGAAAATATTAAAGTTCTATGTTTACGTCGTGTACGTTTTATTTAGTAGGTACTTATTAGTTCAATAAAAGCTTGTTTAAAAAAGTATTTTACTTATATTTTAGTCTAGCATTAGAATTTGATAAAATGTGTTCGATCACCTTCACTTGTAAGGTACCTACTTGCCAAGAAAAATCTTGCCAAGAAAAATCCAACGAGTCCAACACAACAGGGGTACCGTGTAAAGTTGAGGTGTTCCTGTGGCCACCTTCCGGCACTATCATCAGACCCTAGACTACACCTTGGGCTAACTTGTCAAAATAAATCGAAATGGCCTAAACACAACGAGGCTATCTTGTCTAGTTAAGGAATTCCTATAGTGACCTTCCAGATCCATCATGAGGCCCTGGACTACTCCTTGGGCTTGGCAAGACAAAACCAACGCGGAGTTTCTTGCCGGCTTGTGGAGTTTCTTGCTGGCTCTTTTCCATAGGAAACGACCAATTGGAACCGTGCTAGGTGCACGGTTCCAATTGGTCGTTTCATAAGTGCCCTTGTAGGGTTATGAATTTGAATTTGAACGACCGCAAAAACAACAGGGCTATCTTGTTTAGTTGAGGAGTTCTTATGGACCTGGACAGCACCTAGTGTATAAGCACATGTGAATACATAGTCCAGTGAGTCCAAAAACGATGGTTCTAACTTGTTCGGTTGAGGAGTTCCTATGGCCACCCTCCGGCTCCATCATCAGACCCTGAACAGTAACATTCATTCTTAGATCGGTGTCCAAAGTAATCTTATCTCCGTAGGTGATAAGGAATAGGCATCGCCCGTAACTTTGGCCGAATCTTCGGACTTCATGTTTAGAGAGTAGACCTTCAGGAACAACCATGAACATGAACGATAGCTTGTAGTTTTAGCGTTCGAAAATATTTTATGCTATCAACGTTCTTCTATGATCTGACGGCGATGACCTACTTTTTTTTCTATCAAAAAAACATGACATCGTTCAATACGTCAAATTCAAATTTAAAACCCGGCCTACTGCGTGGACCACGCACAATGAAGGGTTCCGTAGTTGGGATGAATTTATCCCTATAGAACAAACTTTAACGTTGTAGTTAAAAAACATGTTCTCCCATCTCGCAGTTGGAATGCAACTGCAAATGTAAGTTGGTCGATTATTACTCGTTAACTTGCAAAGCAAACTTAGCTGTGATAGTTTCCTTTTAACTTCGTTATACAGGGTGTTAGGCAGACGGTTGAACATACAAAAATGGCTGATCCGTGGGGCGACTGCTATGTGTTTAGGCCCAATAACAAGACCCAGGCCACATGGATTTTTAAATTCATTCGTATTTCGTCGTTGCCCAAAATTCAAACGTCAATAATTTCATTTAAAAATAACAATGTCTCACTCAATTATCTCACTATGGGAACTAGTATAAGGCTGTATTTTCGACGGTAGCGGGCAGCGGGGCGGTGGTGACAGCGGCGTGAGAGCGGAGTGTTCAAATGCATAGTATTTTATGGAACTGTTCTCGTTCCCGCGCCGCTGCTGCCTGCCATCGAATACAGTTCCGTATAAAACCATGCATGTGATCGCGCCGCGCACCGCAACGCTGCTCGCTGCCGTCGAGAATACGGCCTAAGAGAATTCCCTGAGGCGCCGTGGGCGAACGAATCGCAGTCGAAAATCGATATCTCGTGAAACTTAGGACGATACCCTATTCAAAGCTTCGCAGAGTTTACGGGTGTTATAATACCTATTATATACAACAAGCCTTTGTGTACGCCTGTCCTATGTCACCGAGATCCTGAACAGTGGTCGACGTGACACTATCTTTTACATTATATTATTCCAAATAGGGTTTTAAAAAATATGCGTGTCTGACCTACATACTTATTACTTCTATACAATAAAAATGAAATGATGTTTGTTGGTAAGCGCATAACTTCAGAACGGCTGGACTGATTTGCAATTTTTATTTTTTCAACGCCGTCGAAAAAAGAGCGGTGTTATAAGTTTGACCGCTATGTCTGTCTGTGGCACCGTAGCTTTTAAACGGGTGAACCGATTTGAAAGCAGGTTTTCTAGACATGTTTTTATTAAAATCGGTTTAGCCGTTTGAAGATTATCAGCTCTTTTCTAGTTGATGAATGGATGTGAGCGCCTTCCACAGGTCTAATCGATTTGAAATTTGGTATTCTGCTGCTTCAATAATATTAGAAGAACATAGTAACCTTGAACTGATGCTGCAGCATCACCTGGAAGCAGATACCCAACTCCCTTACCAACATACAGCACAGGTATCGTGTTTGGGCTCATTGGAATGGTCT
The DNA here is from genome assembly GCA_914767755.1 of Agrochola circellaris. Taxonomy (NCBI): domain Eukaryota; kingdom Metazoa; phylum Arthropoda; class Insecta; order Lepidoptera; family Noctuidae; genus Agrochola; species Agrochola circellaris. The sequence goes on along the minus strand of OU611840.1, from coordinate 17,221,716 downwards.
CAATGAATAGGTTATAGAAAGATGAATAGGGTTTCGTGGTGGGGTAGGAAAGAGAAATGTATATGTTTGTTTCGGGGCATTTTAATTTTTTTAATATAATTTCGCTTTTAAAATGTTCGTAATTAGTCCGAAGCAGGTTCTGTCGGGAAGAAAATTTTGAAAAGTTGCAAAATTCGTGAAAACTGAGATGCATGGGATTCTATGGGATTTTTGTAAAAAGAAATGACATTTGAACAGGACAATGTCTGTCGGGTCAGCTAGTTAAAAATAATAATATTATGACATAATGCCAGGTTATAGCCGCATATATACATGCCGGTTTAAGAAATTTATTTCGCTCAAAAAGATCCTGAGGAAAGAGGTATTTCTGGACGACATGTGAAGCCAAGTCAGAGGCCCATGGGCGGCTTTAAAACTCTGACACCAGATGGCCTACTACCTAAGCGTAATCCATAGTTTCTGCCGCCGTTCGGGAGCTTCGCTCTCCTTCTGACTTACAGACATACCTTAAGTGAGAAGGAGAAGCTCCCTTTAGTCACTAACCCCACGAAAAGAAGAAGAAGAAGAATTAAATATATTATTAATAAAGTAATTACGGGTTATGCGTTTGAAATGTTGTTTAACTGTTTTATAATAACTCTAGTTTTGATTTGAGGTTTATTTGATATCCGACTCTTTCGTAATTGACCATCACTTACGTAGTTAAATGTTGCGGTAGGTAATAATCATGAATGCGTTCAATTACTGATAAATTGACCGCATTCATTCTTATATATTCATCTTTATAAATAAACTGGCCTAGTGCGTGTCGGACCACTTACAATGAAGGGTTCCGTAGTTGGGATGAATATATCCCAACAACAAACTTAACATTGTAGTAGAAAACATGTTCGGAATGTATGGGAGAACATGTTTTTGCAACTGCAAATGTAAGTTGGTCGATTATTACTAGTTAATTTGTGGAGCCTACTTAGCTGTGATAGTTTTCCTTCTAATTTCGTTAAAAATTCACGGCAGTAGTCTGTGAAATTAGCACTTTAAAGCTTAATATTTCGCAAACGTATTCCTGAATCCAAAATGGTTTTCACACACTCACAATATTTTTGACCGAACTTTCCAACGACACCCCACACCATGGGATAGACGAGAAAAAGAAAATCCCCATTTTGGTTGCAACTTACACCCAAATTACAGCTTTCTAGTAGGTACTAGGAATCTCTGAGCTAAGCTGCGAACAGACAGACAGACAGACAGACAGACAGATGGATATGGCGTTGACTACGGAACCCTAAACAATGAAATGTTGTTCCTTTTTTTCCGCATCACTTGACTGATTTGGCAATTTTTTTGTTTTAACATGTTCGTAATAGTGCGAATTCAGTTTTTATGAAAATAAAAATGAGAAAAGTTTTCTCGGCAAAATTTCAAATTAATGAAAAACTGTACGTCCTTTTTCTATGGGTTTTTTTGTATGAATTATTGAATCAATTTATAAAATAAACAAGATTACACAGCTTTATTGAATAGCTTCATGTGCTGTCTGCTACTTTCATTTGTCCTTGGGCCTTACATTTGTAGTCTATAAAGCTTCAGTAAATTTACTCATGTTATTTGGCAAGGTATTCAAAAAAGATTTTCCTACATAATAATGTATAATATTTTACATTTATGGAGCGCAAATTCAACACTCAATAATGTTTTCTATCTTTGTGTGGTATTGTACTACTTGGTATTGTATTGTAAAACATTAAATAGGGTATCAGATGATATGTTGGAACGTCGCGACGCCTCCACTGAGGGAAATAGGTTGCGGAAATAGGCTATGAGTTAGAAGTCTGTGACGACTTGTGCACTGTCGTAATCTTTGAAGTTCGATCAAATTTTGGCTCTCCGGCTGGCTTCACTGAGATAAAAATTACTCGCTACTTAAAAGTTATACTTTTATCACACATTTGTTCGGTCTTTAATCTTTGAAGTTCGATCAAATTTTGGCTCTCCGGCTGGCTTCACTGAGATAAAAATTACTCGCTACTTAAAAGTTATACTTTTATCACACATTTGTTCGGTCTTTGAAGTTAATTACGTTGAAAAAAGAGAGCAAATGCGAAAATATAATAATAGTTACTTACAATAAAAACGTCATATATATGAGAATTAAGTCGGTACCTATTATGAAATATTAATGTCAGACTAAACAAATGAAGAAATTAAATTTTTGTTTTTTTACCCTTGATTGTAGAATGGGAGCTATACCTTAATAAAGATTTCCACAGAAAATCTCACAATTAAGTCACGCGATCGAGGAACTTCGGCCCTATACTTGGTCAAATATTCATGCAATACATACAAAGCTCGTGTTAGCGTGTTTACGGGTGCATAATAATAATTTCATGTGCTTTCCGAGCATTGTAAACATCGGCACTCAATCAAGTGTCCGTTGACCACCGAAGCGGTGAAAGCCTGACGTTCGATTTATCTACTTAGCGCCGGAAATACATGGCTGACGTGACGGATGTTGCACTTTATCGCCGGGTGACATTTTTAAATGGAGTGCAACTAGTTTTTATGCGCTTGCGCTTTGCTAAACTGTACATTCAATAAAATCGTAACGAAGCATTTCTTAATGTTTGTAAGTTTGAGCTTCACGCCAAAACTACTGGTCACATTTCAACGAACTATGGTACAGAGCTTAAAAATGTACCAAAGAACGACATAGAGGTAACTTTTCGTAAAGTGAAACATTCAAAAGTTAGGTAGGTACCCTTTGATGCTCGTGAAGCCCGGCAACAACGTATGTTTAGTTACGTGACGGACACGATTGCATACATTTGTAACCCCTTCTTCATGACATTTAAATGCGCGACGTGTATAATATATTTTTTTTTTTTTTTTCACCCCAGTTAATGCAGGCACCTGTAAATTTGCAATAAAGCCCAGCATTCCAAGAAAAAATTCTGCGTAGGCAGGTTTCACCTATGCGTGTTGGCGTTTTGTGTACGAAATAATGTTGTTGTTCCAAGTTTTTTTTTTTTTTTTACTAGCCTACGCTTTGCCACTCCTGGGCAATGGGTTATCGATAGGTTCCGTCAAAACTGGAAGGAGGACGCACGGGCTCGCGAACGATGGAAGGAGTGGAGGGAGGCCTTTGCCCAGGAGTTCCAAGTTATTTTTCTTAATTTCTAGCTATATATTTTTGGCGTGTATGCAGTCGTTAGTCGGAAAAAAACAATTCCACACGTCTTTTCTCTGTCTTAACACCAGTTGGCGCTTTCATTTACTTTTCGAGTACAAGTTGACCTCATCTAAAAAGCGTGTAAAACTCGAATTTCCTCATATTTAGATACCAGACCTGAATGTGTGTTATACCATGCAAACGTACATTTCCTATTTCTGCTCGAAGCGAATTAATTTCCGTATCATCAACATTATTCATTCCACATAATTGTACTTACCAAATATTTCATCTAGCGTTTTCAGAGTTAGTCAAAATAATAATTATTCGCTGGAAATTGTTTGCATATGTTTTTGTTTGCACTCTACTGCAGCTCATGTTTCATTTTCGTGGAATAGGAAAATCAAATTTCATCATGTGTGGTATATATTTCTGGTCCGGTCTCAATGCTATGAATTCAGCGAAGCTCTAATCAATCAATTTGATGCATCTGTGATATTTTAATCAAGAGCCAATTCAAATTATTTGGCCTGCTTTTTATTGCAGGGATGCAATTTATTGGAAATAAAAACTGTAGACTTGGCGTTACAGTACATTGAAAGTATTCAGAACATTTCTTTTTTCACCAGTTTCTTTTTTTAATTTTTCTCTTTGATGGCTGAATTGCTTTAGGAAGAACCTTCAATGCTGGATGGTTTTAGTCATTCAATGCGGAGGTCTCTAAAAATCTACTAATTCCACTCTAATTCCGCTGGTTTGACACTAAACTTAACGCTGCCAGGGACTGTAGGTAGATACTCTAAGTTAGAATCACAACAATAACTACTTTGGATAATCTGAGTTGATAATTTAACTTATAAATATTAAGTAAACCCATTAATAATACTTGTCATTAGGCACGCTTACATCACAAAATATTTTGTCCCTGCGAACGATTTGTGATGCAAGTGGGCCTAAGAATTGGGTATTAGGTAGAATAAGCATTAAAGAATATGCTGCTTGTTCCAGTGCTGTCATAATACCTCCTTTTTCTATAAAAAAATGTGTGGTCGCCGTTGCGGCTCAAGATACCCAGGGATTGAAAAGCAATCTGGACGTTTAACTGCCTACAATTCTTTATCCCTTCAATGTTTCTATGAATTTCCGTAAGACGAGAAACGACACTGGTTTTTATTTCTCTTTTTCTCATTAAATTCCATCTCGGAAGCAGGTAATAAAATGAATAAAGAATCCGTACAGTTTTTATACATTTTTTCTAGGTTCCATGGTGCTATAGATTTTAATATTTCTATTGTATTATCTTCCGCGACTAGGGTTATAAATTCTCTTTGAAATGTTCACAATTAAAACTCCTTATTTGTTCTTGTTTTCATTTTTATCTTTTAACAATGTAGGTTGTCCTGACAACTTTCTCTTTGAATTAGAAGTAGCTTTCATTATTAAACGACTTTTATTTACCTGCTTTTAGTTGCAGCTGATATTTGTGTAGACTCAAAGCACCTAAATCTTCTAAAGCTTTCGATTTTGCCTTGGACAAGTTTTCCACTATATCGTGCTGTTGGCTCAGTAACTTGATCCTCGAATATGGAGCTACAAATGAACCGGTTAGATACCTGCCCGCTCGCCGCGTTAATACAAATCTAATACTAAACAATAAGGAGAAACCTATTTATGAAAGAAAGAGAAAACCTATTTATGTCGCAGGCTTTAAAAATACCAGTCACTTAGAGAAATCCGGGCTCAGACAAGAAATAATTCATAGGAAATCAAATGATTTTGATTCAAGTTATTTCTCTACATTAATGCCATATCTATTGTACATTGTAACAGTGTATCAATTTTCACGCCTCCCCCTTAAGACCTAGGTCAAATATATTTTGATATTCGGATAGCTCGTGAGCCATGACCTGAAGAATATTAATTAAAAATCTCGACTAATTGAAATGTTTTACTCAGTAAATACTATAATAAAAAGGCATTTTTTTTGGCTTTGATTGGAAAACAAACCTTTTCCACAGTAGGTGTATGTTTGTACTAATAAAATGGAAATGGGAAATTCATCGATTTTCCCGCAGTTCCACTAGACCTTCGGATCAAAGACAAAACGCCTGCGTCATTTATATTCCATAACACGTTTTATACTCGAACTTCATCTCGTATCAAAGATGAATTGTCATTCGAATGAATTGAACGTTCATTTATTGAAGTAGGTAGGTACTACCTTTGTTGTTATTGTTAGGGTGGATAATGTGAATTTTTGAATTTTTACATAAGTAATTGTGATGTTTATATTATTTGTATTGCGTTACCTATGCCGTCGTGGTTTGACGGTACCTAAGCCTTGATGATGAACCATTGGATTCGTGTCCATATTTTTTTTTTTGTTATATGTAGTTACCGGAAAACAGACGGAGCTATGAAGGAATCACCTTAAGTAATGGTAAAGTAGACGTTTACAAGTTCACAACTTACAATTCTCAATTTAGAAACCTGTGCTAGTTAACTTATAAGTTTTATATTTTAGTGACCCTTCCCACTGAAGTGGAATGAAGAAAGGCTGTCGCTGTGTCATCGTTCGATCGGTCACTTTGTCAGGACGGAATGTCGTATGTCGAAGGGTATCTGCAACTATCGTGCTACTATACAATACTATGATATTACTATTATATTAATGGATTTTACTTGCACTAAGATTACAGTACATTTTATGTGTCACTAAGTATCTTAAAATTTTCTGTGATTTATCCTGGAAAGATAAATAGTGGGCATAGCGTTATCAATATCATTGTTGAATGCGATGACGATCCTACTTGCAGTTTGATAACATTGATTTGAATTGCGTCACTTTTCTGCTGGTATCTTATTTTTGCGCATTTATCCTTATTTAGTTACTCTAGAAAAAAACACAGTGGTGAGTGTGACTACTATTAACGATATGATAATCTATGTTAGCTATATTGATTATCCTTCCCTAATTCTTAGTCTTACAAAATATACCAGTGGGGTTCCAGCATTGCATTGAAATAATATACGCTCTACAAGTTATTTAGTAAAGCTAACAAAAAGTTTCATACAACAAGTTTCTACCCACACAAAGTGATTCAATGAAATCTGAATATAACTATTATTTTGTCGTCATAACTTGCTTGATACTTTTTCAATAATGGGGTGAGAACAATGTAAAGCAAAACCCAGTCGTAATTTCGAGGGGTGCTCTATAGAAGCGTTGCTTGTTATTCATATAGGTAAGCAGGTTTGATGCAAGATAACTCAAAACGTTCCCAGATTTATTTCAAACTGTATAAAAATACAGCGAATAAAAAATCCTGATAATATTCGGTACATAATAACGTATGTATTGACATTGAAATGTGTCCGGTTATTGGCTCCGAACCAGTCTTATTGTAAAGATGGCGGCACGTGCGGCCCTACAAAAACAGAAATTGAATGAAATGTGAAATTGTATGTAAGTAACTCGTTTCATATTTGTATATCTACGTACTTCTGCTAATCAATCAATAAAATATAAATGTTGCAAATGCGTTAATTGAGCACACCTGATACCGCACCGTATTGTATCCTTCGCGTTAGTGCTTGCGAAATAGATTGATCAATGGCCGACTACCTGTTCCAGAACTGCGACAATATTCTGTGTCACGGGCTTCACCTCACCTTAATTAAACAGTTTTGAAGTTTTAACTCCCTTGATTTTAAAGTTGTACAGACTTGGTCGCTTTATCAGTGAAGACGTTGGAACTCCTGGAGGATAGTTCCATCCTCTTTTTAAAACTTTAAAGTTGTACGTAAAGTTTCAGAATTTTAAAAGTGGCAGTGTTTACTCGTAAAGGTTTCTCCAAGATTTTTGGTGATTGGAGTCGTGTAAGGAGCAGCGCAAATCGATATGCAAAGTAGGTTGGTTAGCAATGTGGTGTGGAGGTCGCAAGCTATGCGTGCCTATGATCGATGGCGTTGCGTGCGCTGAGCGGGAGGTCGCGGGCCCGCTGGCGCTCCGTGCGACCCTCATCCAGCACCGGTAGAGCGCCGTGACGTGGCTTCTCTTTGTTCCACGCCGCCCGTCGACGCCACCATTGCCTCCACCGCCTCCGTCGCTTCGTATCGCGACGCCGCGCCTACCTCTCATTGCGCATGCTCAGCGCGATTCTCCTGCGTCCCCACTACGTCATGATTTAAAATGATATGCGGTGCAAAGTAGCGTACATTCTATCTTTACGTCGTCACAATCCGGATTGTGGCTGATAGGAGCGTTCCAAAAGTGATCGCAGCGCGGGTCGTGCCGTCGTCGTGCTGTACCACTGTGGTCCCGTGGTTAGTTGGGAGCTGGGAAGGGAGCGCGCGGCACCGCCGGTATCGATCTGAGCGTTTGGTGTGCCCGCTCGTGCACGACGCGACGTTCTCTCGGGATATTCGCCCAGTGGTCGCCGTCGGCGCCGGCCTTGCTGCACTGTTTACGCGCAGTGTATATTTATTTCATCCGCGCGATCATGCTCACCGGAGCTAATTGATAACGCGACACACGCATCCGCGAGCGCATCTCCGAGCCGCACCAGGCTCCGTCGACATACTTGATACAATTCCAGAGCAGATAAACTTTCGGTAAGTCCAGTTTTTAGTGTCCAACGTGCCCGAACTTTACTTTATTATTGCATTTTATTTTTTTGCGGTCGGAGCGAATGTTTGCTAAGTTTTTAATACTAAACGTTCTGTTCGTTAGGCTTTTAGTTGCTATTTTATCCAATTTTATAATTTTGTGATTCTGTTCCTTCGTTCTACGTATATAATCTGTGTTTAAAGTGTGTTAAAATATTTCTATTGAGTGTTTTAGCCGGCCATCTGGTTTATATTCTAAAGTTAGATTGTAAAATCGTAAACCACAGGGAATCATCGGTACATAGGTATTAACAGAGCGAGCGGTTTGTTGAACGCACTCCATCCCATCCATGCTCAACAAATTCGATCCGGTTTTTTTGTACAAATAATCCTATTTTAATTAGGGCATTCGCCATAGTGTATATTTAGAGAAATACTACGTTAAAAATACACTCAGAAAATATTTGAAAGGGCTGTATACACGTGAGGTATTTCTTATTCATACTGCGCATGTCTTTCAAGTTTATTTGTCATATATCTGTACAATGGAATTCCTAAAATCGGTAGTAGGTGGTGGTTTACTCGGAGCAATCTTCACTAGAGAGTATTCTTTACTTTCCAATCTAAATTAAAGCAGAATTCTTTCTCGTAGTCAACCGTACGTGTTGAATGGCTCAGCAGTGAAATAGAGGGCCTACCTATACTGAAGTCTCTCTTTAGAGTACCTACACGGAGCCTCTTTACCCGCAGAGGCTGTTTAGCGACATTGTTAGAGCGAGGGCAAGGAAAGGAAAAAGCCTAGTAAATGTTACACCTACTTTGTTTAAATTGTTTCTTTAATTAAATACTAATAAAATAAAAAATGTCACCTACGAATAGGATCGTTCGATCTTTGCAGCATTCTTGACGTTTCAAAGAGAGATCACACGGTGTTTAGTCGTCCCTAGATCACGTTGTTATGGCTGCCTACATAAATATAACTATGTACTTACCCGTACCTAATCAAAGTTCGTAGTCTCTCCGTGATGTTGCAATTATCACTTTCCCACTAGTACCTATAGATATAATAGCTCTATTACCATTTACTTACCTAATATTAGGTACAAATACATAGCAAAAACTACGAATGTTTTGTTAACCCTGTACTTACCATCACAATCTGTTCAACGCTGCGCATGCGTCATCATCGCTATAAAAACAGCATAAACGGCGACAAAAATGTCTCGCCACTGCATATCACCAGACTTTTCTATACTGAAATGTTCTAAGGAAATTGCGTGTACTACATTTTTATTGAAATAAGGCCTTTAGGATGTGTGATGATATCTTTTAACAAAAGGTGGAGTCTTGTCTATACGCGACCCGAAATTTAATGTAACCCGACAGTATTTTTATGTAGCATTCAATGGGGCTTCTTCAGTAAATAACATAGGGGCGTTTGATGAAATATCGAACTTTCTCCCGAATCCTTAAACGACACTTAACTTTTTAAGACGTTCTTAAATATCTGTCTACGGTAGGTACCTACAATACTGAAGGAAGGAAGTTTCAGGGTCATCTTGAGACTTTATGGCAACTAAAAATCCCGTTTCGTTTGATAATGATGATAGAATTGAATGACTATTGTAAAATCATTCAAGAGAACTAGATCGAAGTAGTTAGAAGCAGAAAAGGTCGGCATCGAAGATAGTTAAAACCGCATTTTTATATTCTCCACAAACATCGTGAGGAAACCGGCATGTCCTAGAACAAAAAAATAAAGATTTAAAAGAGAGAAAACCATTATGTCATATTTCAAAAGCCATATTTTAAAATTTAGGGACACATGGAATAACGTAAACGATATAGCCGTTCAAAAGTACGGAACAGTTAATTAGCTTTACGACGTTCATTAATTACTTTAATTAAACTTCACTATGCCATTATAAGGAACGAAATGTGCCTGCCCAGTTCCTTGCATTTATTTTTATTTTTGGCTCATGCTACTTAATTCTTGAACTATCACCTCCCTCTTACAACAACAGGGTTCCCAATTCTTATAATAATTAATTTATGAAAAACAAGCGCGTGTCGGACCACGCAGAATGAAGGGTTCCGTAGTTGGGATGAATTTATTCCAAGAACAAACTTAACATTGAGACATCCACCAACCCTCACTGGGTGGGTGGCCCTCGTGGTGGATTTCGGGTCCCTCCCTCTCCTGGCTTGTGTCTGTTTCTCATCAGTGGGAACATTATAGGCTATTCTCTTAAATGTTTAAAGTAATATTTTGTACAGCGAAATTAAAAGTAAACCAAATTCCGATATTACCTTACCTACATGCATTAGGTAAGCAAACAGCTTTTCTGCTTTTTAAAATACGCCAAGATTTTGGCAAACTAACATTCGATTATGCGAAGAGTCAGTGTTTTTAAGTATTATTGTTCTTCTGTTCTTGTACAATAGGTATAGCTAGTGCCAATCTGTAATGTAGTAACAAGGCTGACTGCCCGCTCAGTGTGCACCGATTATTCATAAAGGCTGGTTTCACAGCTGTCCAGGAGACCCGTACGGGCTTTCCGTACCCGGGAGACCCGTACGGGTAGAGCTCGCAGTGCTCTGAAACGAGGGAGTCGTACGATACGTTGTACGGGCTCTACCCGGAGCGGGTCGCGTACGGACGAATCAGTGTCGCTGTGAAACAATGTTCTTGCGCCTCATGTGTGTCTCTGTTCCGGGAGCCCGTACGGGTCTCCCGGACAGCTGTGAAACCAGCCTTAAGAACGGTGGCTATTTTAATGCCACTCATCTGATTATTCGTGTTATTAGGCAAGTTGTGATCATTTAGAAAATCTCTACAGACTATCGGATGCGACTTAAGTCACGACTGTTTATGTTACGGCCGATAGTTGGGTCCAGGTTTAATACCTATCTTATTTCCGAGTTAATCATAATCCGAGGTTATCTATTCGATAGTCCTATTGGTTTGATATCTTGAAACATTATATTTGTAAATAAAGACAAATAAAAGAACGTTTATTTGTCACTAGAAAATACATTAAAATATGACACACAAAAAGTCACAATCATTACAATTAATGTACTAATTACAATCACGATCAGATCCTAACTCCCAAACTAGGCCTAGGCCTGTATTTTGGGGGTCAGTGTTCAGCCATGGGATCTGTTAAAACAATACAGATTTTTAAAGAGGAGTGTCGCCACATAATTGACACGCAACATACAGGGTGGCAGAGACATCGACTCGAAAACTGTTACTGAAACCCCTGCGTTTAAAATTTGGTCGGTTATAAAAAAAAAATCTGCTGTTCCATACATTTTGACCGCGTAGATCTATGAAACAGCAGATTTAAAAAAAAAACCGACGAGAAATTTCAACCTGTATAAAGCACCACCACCAGTACCAGGTTAGTCACTAACCAATCGAAAAAAAAAAAGATATATGTATAAAGGCACAATTGTAAGTGACATGTGGAGTGGTACGATAGATGATGTATATTAATTAGTGTTATCTTTGCTTAAATTGACAGGTAACTTCGAATCGAATGAAAAGCGATTGAGGCTTTATCTTAGCCGTGCATTAGGACCTTTTACAAAGGTAGTGGTTACCCAAGGGTATTGGGCTGTTCAGTATATTCGCTGTTCATTAGCACAATTAATAATGCAATATATTTGTATAACATGTGACGTAACCAAGGTACTTACTTATGCTACGCTGATGTATGTAGCAGTAATTAACTTAAAATTGCCTGACGTTGAGGGCGTTCATATAGTTTCTTTAATTAAAGGTTAAACTAACGGCACTACCGCAAGAAAAATAAGAAGCGAAAACGTTTGACCTTTGGGAAAAATAATAAAGAATAGTAGATTGTTTGCCAATGGAGCTAGGCGAATTTCTTTGAATCCAGATCGGAGCGAAGGATTCTGGAGTAGAATCCTGAGCGCAGCGAGGGATTCAAAGTACGTCACTCGAGATTAAAATAGTGTTACTCCCGAGGTGGACACTCTACTTTTTATAACCCTCTATGAGAAAATAAGTTAGTTCAACTTATGAATAAGAATAGTACGTTTCTTATTTATTTACATACAATTAGGACCTGCAAGACGTATCATAGAAATAATTCGAGTATTTTGCTAACAATATCCACATTCTAAATTGAAATCACTTTTAGTCCCTAGGGATTAAAGAGCTATTTTAGTCCCTGTTTATGAAGAACAAACTAGCTCTTTTTGAATAGATGTGATAAAAACTTCATTTACAACTTAACTCCTAGTTATAAATAGTCAACGTTTTCATTTAGCACTTTTCTCGCGGCTTCGTCCACGTGTATTATTCGAGGCATTCGCAGCGAGTATTCGCTGTGTATGACATGCTATTCGTTGCGACTAGATTCATTCGCCCGCGATTAGAATTGAACATGTTCAATTTTACGCGAGCATTTGCTGTGTGTGACAGGGTCTCGCCGCGAGTAACCATTCCGCTCAGCGCGGCGCTCTGTCGAAATTCTCATGTAGAAATCGCTGCGTGTGACCGAGGCTTTCCGGGTTTTGCAAAGTCAACACTCCATTTCACTCCATATTCGGGGATGTTACAATAAGACGACAACTAATAGAGAAGAATTGAATAAGAAGACAAGCTGTGCCGAACCCAAATAAATTGGGATAAGGGCGAGAGAATGATGATGAGTCGGGGTTGTTTTATTTAAGACCCTGCCCTACCGAGCGACCTTGATAGTTCGGTCCTTCTCTGTCCCGCCGCTCTGTCCTGGTCTGCCCGCTCTCTCCGCACGCCGAAGTCACACAATTTTCGGAATTATAAATAAAAAGAAAAGCTATCTTTTAAAATGAAATAAATTTTAAATTTTGTAATTATCTATCCATTAGTGTAATCCTCAAATAGAACGCCACCTTTAGCAAAATATGCATGCAATCAATATTTTTTATAATTTTTTTACAAAGATATTTTATTTTTATTTATGTATGACACATAAAAACAAATAAGAACATGCAATGTGATGTTAGGATATCGATCATTAATAATGTGCTTTTTAGATGAAGTTTATTTCTTTGAATAACGAATAAAAACGAGGTTTTGATCGGGTTAGCGCCTTAAGCATGTCAACATTATCCATTTTCAGATCCACGCTATCACTAACGAATTACAACTAATATCGTGAAAACAGACACACGCATTTGAATTTATGACATTAGTGTGAAGTTATTGCGGACTGTAATGTGATATATCTGAAATTCCAAACCCGTCTTGAGCAAGCGTACTGATCAATGCTGCCTTCTCTGTATGAGAAGAGGCCTTTGCCCAGCAGTGGGACAATAATAGGCTGGTATTGTTTATATTTATATTCAGGATTGCGCTAGCTTCTATCCGTTTGATTCAAGATGAAGCAAGGATCAAGGTCTTTATGTCGCACATTCGGAGAGACTACGCATTCGAATTTATGGCACTAGTGTGAGATTATTGCGGGAACCGTAAATCCACCAACAAGCTGCTATGGCTGATAATGATTCTAAGATCGTCCTCATTCCGAACAAAATCTTTTTATCTAATCTTAACAGACGAACTAAGAGCACAATAAAGATAACAATAGTTAGAGAACATTATAATTAGTAGTGTAGTAGTTTTAAAGAAAATAGTGCATATTTCTAACCTTTTACGTACAGGGGTGCAAATTACAGATATATTTTTAATTAGGTTATAATTGGATAATTTTGTGGCTAATTGGTTGAGGTGAGTCCTAATAATCTTATCTGAACGCTTACAAGAGTAAAATTAAGGACCATTTGCTTTCCGAATGACATCATATGTAGTTACGGGTTTATTTATATTTTTGTGGTATTTTACATATTCTGTTTGTTTCTATAAAAAAGGTTTTGCACAACTGGTTTTGTCTCTTACTCGAAAGATTTTTCTAGTGGCAAAACTCATTTTAAGTCGCCTTTGTGCAAGCCATATTGTTCTGCGTGCTGAAAATTATTTGTGTGTAAGACATATAATAAAGAATTCAAAAAGAATAATCGATCGAATCGAACTAAGCTTAAGAATGCCTTTATTTATTCTCTAGTGATTCGCACAGAATTCAAATTCCTTTTCAGTGAGTGAAATCTCTAGGTATTGTTAACATAAAACTTCTAGTGATTAGAAAAGGCGTACACACACGTTCGTGCCCCCTATTATGATGATAGTAACCTTATCTCTGTAATGTTTCCGTACACAGTTGCAATGATGATTTGCAACTGAGTATTGAGTAATTCTAAGTCCAAAGGAAAATATTCCACTTTAGTCGACGTGAGAATCTAGCACGAGACCTCAAACCGAACATAATACGGCTTATTGGTCGATTCACACGAATTTATTCGCCCAAAACGGGCGAATCGTCACTTATAAATAATATTATCTTTTCTATAGGCGAACTTGTAAGAAGTAAATTTATTTGTGGTCGAATCGACAACTCCAGAAATACGTATTAGGCAATTGGCATATTTTTTCAATAATTGGCAAATATAAATTCCTAGTGTAGTTTTTTCTTAACTATAACATATGACTACATGTAGACATATGTTTGGGAAAAAGTCGCTCGGCGTAGCTTGAATTGTGCCAACCCCACCCGAACATGATTCAACGAGGGTAAATTGCGAACGGACTTCGCCGATCGGCACGAGTCGAATATATGACGAATACGTGCAGTAATTGCTTCGGGTCAGCTTTGTTATTCATTGACGAGTAGTCGCAATCTCATCTCAGCGACATTCAATGTCAAAACTTGACAAAAATTTTGGTAAATTATAAAATAAAATAATAATAATAAAATCTTTATTGACATAATATAAGGTTTAAAGATCATAATATGAAGCCTCTGAATCCCAAACTGAAGAGCAACTTTTGACAGATTGAAACTGATATTAGAATGCTTTCGTTCTTAAAACACGGGAATTCTTCGGATATAGAAACTAATAACTAATGTCAGTATTACTTTTGAAATCTTTTGAATTTCAAATTCGCTCTAAGGGATGTTTTTTATGCTTGAATGCGTACCCGGGGGACGTTCTTTCGTCTTACCGTGACGGAGCCAGAATTAAGGCTCGTGCAGACCAACGCGACGCGACGGCGCGACGCGACTCGAACAATACAATTTCCAAGAAAACTTCATTGAATAACAATAACCGGTGTCGCGTCGCGCTGTCGCGTCGCGCTAGTCTGCACGAAGCTTAAGACTTAAACACCGACAAAAATTGCGTTGCATTTGGGGGAATACAGCCGTTGTTCATCGCTTCTCTGAATATTATTAAACTAAGTCGCTTTTCGGGTTTATCTGTATGTCCGCGTTGTTCTTCTAAAATACGCAACGAATTTTGATGAGGTTTTCAACATCGTTTAGAGAATGTATTCTGGAAAGTTTATATAAAAATATACATATATTTTTTACATTAAACGTAAACGTAGTACTGAAACTTGTATTGTCAAGTCGTGAACAAGGCACCTTTTTAGCGCTTACATGGCGTACGCTGACTAAACCGTTACAGATAGATGAAATTTATATTCTACTGAATGTACATGTGTATATCTTATCAAATTGAACAGAAACGTCCGCGATATCATATGTCTATCTTCTTAGGATAACCCACAGTAACCATTTTTATCTTTCAGAATTTTATTAAAAAAACAAATTGTTATTTCCGAAGCTATTTTGGCCAGTATATTGTTAATCCGTAACCGATAAAACATGTTATTAAAATTGGCCATTTAATTAAGATTAAAATATGCCTGGACATTATATAATTTAAATGAATACTGTAAAATAATAAAATATTATGCCTGACGGTGCTCGGCGTGGCGCCATGACTGATAAGGGTCAATGACCTTTCCTCGGTTATTAAGGAACTGCGATTATTGAAATTAATTTATGAATGGAATTAATAACGTTTGATGACAATGTGGTTGAGGCTGAAAAACATTAATAAATTAAGGGTTTTGGACGTCCAAACTCCACGATTAGAGAAGGACTCACCATTTTTTTTCATTTATGCATTTGAACGAAATAGTGGGACCATCCGTAGACAATAGACTACTTTTGTTTTTTTAATTGTAAGACCCGTTCACGCGGCGATGATTAGAACGATATTTTGTTACTGTATAATTTGGGATCATCCGGCAGTTTCTTGGTACCTAGTTTAATACTGCATTTTGTTTTTAACCATATGAACATTGGGATGTTGACGTGACCATCAGTACCTACATTGCACCCGTGCGAAGCAGGGGTGGGTCGCTAGTTATTTCTAAACTGAAAAGGAAGCAATGTGATGTGCCTAAGTTTTTTTACTATACTTACATCGCAAGATAAATCTGATTTGACGCTATCATAAGCATTACCAGCCTATAATGTTCCCACTGCTGGGATACAGGCCTCCTCTCTGTGAGCGAGAGTGGGCCGTAATCCATCACGCGGGTCCAGTGTGGGTTGGTATATATCTTAGAATTTTTGGTTCTAAGACATGCCGGTTTCCTAACGATATGTTCCTTCACCGTTTAGAGCAGTGGTGATGAAATAATTTGCATAGAGTAAAGCGCCTGTCAGGGTTCAAACATACGACCTACTACAACTCTTAAGTCGCGGCTCCACTGGGCCACCACTGCTGTCGACGCTAAGCACTACTTAACTAGTATTTTCTCCAAGTAAATAAATAAATTGCGTGTAACCAATGACGCGCTTGCAGAACTCGTTGGATATTAATTACAATTACCTACATACAAACGAGACCCTACAACAGGAGTCACCAAATGGCGGACCGCGGTCCGGATCCGGACCGCCGACCTATTTTGTACGGACTTTGAGTAAACAGTTAAATTTATAACAAAAACCTAATCAAAAAATTTGAGTATTTGAATTAAGCCCACGCTTTGTATTTTGTGACAACGGACGACGAGAGATGCAAGCCGCATGAAGCTGTAAATGTTTTCGGGAGTAATAGAGCTAGCTGGGTGAGTTGTATGTATTTTTTTCTAGCAAATAAACATTTTTGATTTGATTTGTTTTTGAGGTACCTACTGTACAAATCGAAATGATCGATTTCCAAAAAACACAAGAATACTCGAGGTTCTTGAACGTCTTTTAATCTTGGTTGGTAGTAGTTATCGTCTTCCAAACGGACCGCGAGTCATACCTATTATTTTTTTATATGAACCCTAAATAAAACTAATTGGTGATCCCTGCCCTACAACATACCTAGGTACTTGTCACGTAACGATGACGTCACCACACCAACTACCGTCGCGTCGGTACTGTTGTAAATATACCGGTAACAATATCTTGCATATTAGGAAATACGGTCTGGTATCAGCATTTCAACGTCAAAGCGGGTATTTACATATAGGGTGGCAGGGACATCAACCCGAAAACTGTTACCATGGATTCAGTACGTGATTCCGAACCCCTAACTACTAAAAACTACTAACTAAACTAAAACCCCTACTAAAAAAAAAAACAGCTGTTCCATACATTTTGACAGCGTAGGTATTGCACTTTTCTATGAAACACCAGATTTTCTTTTAAATAACCGACGAAATATTCCAACGCATGGGGGTTTAGAATCACGTACTGAATCCATGTTATTGTTATACCGTGAAGTTTTCTTAGAAATTGTACTGTTCGAGTCGCGTCGCGCCGGTCTGCACGACCTTTACACGGTCAAAGTCACGATAAATATCAAGTTTGTTTGGTATCGCACAACTATACATGACCATGACCACGTAGTGCTTATAAGGTCTAATAACACGAATACATCCTTCCTGTAATAAAGGTGTTGGATCTGAAAAATATTGCACAATTCTAAGCTGCCAGAATTAAGATTCCTCAATTCTTGCTATGTATTGCACCTACCACTGTTTGTCTCTGCAGGTATTGCACCTACCACTGTTTGTCTCTGCATCACCCAAAGGTTGTTATGGCATTAAGTCCGCCTCTGTACATTTGTGTGCTTGAAGTATTAAATAAATAAATTCCCATCGACACGTTAAGAATACCTAAGATTCCTATTCAGTAAAAATTCAACTTGAACTTGATTTGCCTGGATAAAAATAAAACCTCAGGCTGTCACACATCTGCATTATAAATGCAGTGAATTCAAATATCTCCCAGTAGAAAATAGAAAATATATTCTATCGAGCAATGTTCCAGATAAGGTTCCATGTATGAAGTGAGTGCTCTGTACACAGAACCAGTTTGTGAACGATTGAGTCATAGAACGAAGATTATTTCACTGTATTTTTTTTTTGTTGGAAAGTTAATATTTTTCATCAGGTTAAATAAGTCTTTATATTTTTCGTACAGGCACACAACACAGCGAACTTTCTTGATTAAATTAAATAATAAGTTTAAGAGGAATGTACTTAGGTTCTTTTCCCTGGGCCTAAAAGATTGTCTGAAGTTAAATTACTTACCTCAAAAATAAGTTAGGCAACCCCATATTCAAGTTATGGAAAAATGTAGGAAACAGATAATTAAATAAGATAAATTGAAATTGGGGAAAACTTAGGCACAATAAAATTACAAAACGTTATTTCTCCAAAGCTACCGCCTCTGTGGTCTAGTGGTAAGACCACCTGTCTCAGACCTAGAGATCCCGGGTTCGATTACCAGCGGGGCGACATTTTCTACTCGGTTTGGTTGGTGGTAGGGCTTGTTCTAAGTCCGCCTGGCAAGCTACCACCATCTCATCTAAGTCTGTCGCCATAACAACAATATTAACAGCATTGTTGTGTTTCGGCAGTTAGAGGTAAGATAGCCAGTTCCTCTGTGGTTGAGGATTCCGAGTGAAGCTCGCTTCCACCTTCGGACTGATCTAATCAGTACTCAGATGATGACTGATCAGGTCTTGGTTAAAAAATATATTTATAAAGTATCGGGGGGGTAATTGCGTAACACACATAAAATGACAATTGATCGCAATGTCCTTCATTTTGACAGTCTAGTCACGTTCATTGCGTTATTTGCGTTGTTGCGCAGATGAATGTTACAAACCTATGAAGCAATGGATTAGGAATATCCTTAGAAACTCTTTCATTGTGGTTGGAAGTGCGTTACGCAATTAGGGCGCAGGTCTCCATATTTATCCATCAAATTAATCATGTTGTTTCCTATTTATAAATTTTTATCAATCCATCGTCGGGACGCTGTGCCAGGAAGGACGAATTGTGGTACCAACATAGAACTGACCAATAACTATTTTGTTTTAAAAACGAACCATTTCAATTGGATTATTATTTATGGAACGAAACAGTATTTTATTTATTGTAACGTAAAAATAACATCATTTGGTTGAAATTTTCACGCTCGCTCGCGACGATCCAATAAAATGCAGCGGGTTCCGCGGCAATGCAATGGTTTTATCGTTTTTGTAAAAAACCCGTTTTTCATTTCAACCAATAAGCCTAATTGAAACCGCAGTACAGTCAACAAAACAAGACGTTGGCTATTTTGTAGTATTTGGAAATAAAATGAAGACAAACAATGCTCTAAAGCTTTGTGCAGACTAGCGCGACGCGACAGCGCGACGCGACACCGGTTATTGTTATACCGTCAAGTTTTCTAAGAAATTGTATTGTTCGAGTCGCGTCGCGCCGTCGCTTCGCGCTGGTGTGTACGAGCCTTAAAATGATATGTACCTACCTAACTCTCATTATCTCTTTAATAATACAGTAGTACGAAATAATAATAGTACTTGAAAGTTTTTATTGATAGATGCAAAAAATAACATACACAACATTTTTTACCGATGGAACACTAAAAAATCATAGTTTTGATGTTGAACACCAGCTTAATAAAAGAGAATTGTTGTTTCAGGATTTTTAACACTTCTTTTTAACTGGACCATCTACTAATTAACTATACTCACATGTCGAGGAGTTCAACAGGTCTTTGTTTGCCTCACAGTTAATTAAAATACTGCATAGCCAATCATTTGACGGCGTTGTTTTGACTATTGTTGCGATATTTGTATAGTATTTATTTTCTTATATTTCGCGTTAGCCATAGGTACTCTACTTTCTACTGTATTGTACTTTACTGCACTGGATAATACGGCTCATCTCTATAATCAAAATATATCAACACGAGAACACTGCCAATTTTTGTGTGTAAATAAGTATTCTGAAACAGTTAAAGTTTCTCAAAATTTCTTCAATAGACAGTTCCCGAAATGGGTGCGCTAAAGTCAAATAACTATCACTACGTTTGAACAAATAAAATCTATAAAGCTATTCTGTAACGACACCACCAGTGTGCATATTTCTTTACACAAGCTACTCTATGCAGTATACGACTGCTCACAACTATAGTTCCAACATTAACGAGAAGTTCAGTATTTGAAGTTGCGCGTATTCAATTAAGCAAATAGACTCTACAAAGCCAAGCTCGAACAAGTAACATGATCTGTAGGTACTGCATGCATTGATTGAAAGGGGACTGTATAGCAAATTAATGAATACCCCAAATACCAGTCTCTGTTCTAACCAAAGGCGAGCCCGGAATCTGTGTTAAAGTAACAAGAACAAGCCTTTGAAATAGGATACGCTTATGTAACCATTGTTTGCCTGACTGACGGAGTCAAACGTAGGACGACGTACGACAGACCAAATACGATACCGATAAATAATTATAATATAATCGTAGCGGAGTCAAAACTGTATATTGAGAATTGTTGAAAAAAAAAAATAACAAGGTTTGAGAACGATTCTAATGCCGAAAATGTAGTTTTTAGAAGTTTTGTCTGTTTGTCTGAAGGTACCATTATACTCGTCGCGATTCGAACAATACAACTTCTGAGAAAACTTCACTGTATAACAATAACTGGTGTCGCGTCGCGCCGGTCTGCACGAGCCTTTACGCATATACTACCGGATAGATTTTGTCCAGTTTGCATAGATTTATTCCCTATAAATCTGGTCAGTCTATAGGCTAGCCTAAAGTATCACGCTATTTGCTATGAGCAATAATGTCTTATGTTCGTCGTATTCTTCTTTAGTTTACCGGTAATTGTAAAAAGACGAGCAAAAAGGTTAGAATATTGCAGATAGTTACGGATTTAACCATTCAAATGTTTCATCATGGACCTTAGCAGTCAATGAGGACTTATATAGGGAACTTCCACGCGAACGAAGTCGTCGCAGGCAGAAGCTAACATAAATAACAGCAGGAGATATAGAAGCGAAGATTTGTACCTACTACGCTATTTTATTGCGCATCTATCCGAACAGAGACTACGATACAGGCGTTGTCCAATTCCCAGTTTGCACCCAATCAAATATTTCCAGGTTTATTGCCACGGCTTTAAAACATAAATCTATTTCAATTCTTCGGAAATAAGATACCTTTATGTACCTATTTCAATTTCTCATTGCATTATGTATCGTTCATCTTGTGACAATGAGCTCGACACATTTCTTTTTTACACGTTATATTATGTGAACGATCTCGAACAAATGGTAATTACGTGACAGGGGTACCACCCCAACTTCATCTGCTGACATTGGCCTTACACAAATCGTTTTCATTTGCCATATCAGGGTCCGACATCTCCGACAGACAATCTCTACAATCATATTTATATCAGACTCTCACTAGCATTTTGCTGACGAAATAAACCCGATGAATTTGTGGATTTGTATTGTACACAATGCTGTAGTATATTTCTGTACTCGTGGAACGTGCCTCTAGACGGTACTAAAATGTAGTGTCTTCTTAAGTTAAGATCTTTCTACGGCGCTGGGCTTACAGCTCTAGAAAAATGTTATGGGTTCACACAATATTACCCCCTAGGGCCGTAATGAGTCTAAAAGCTGCTCTTATTATGAGTACAATATTTTATCTCGCAGAAAAGCACCATTTTCAATGAGTCTGACGAATACGCAATGTCTCTGGAGCAGCTTTATGTTCGTCATATTTCATTTGTGTAACATATTCCTTATTCCGTTGGTTCACTTTGCCTGTATTGTGTTTGTGATAGTAGAAGAAAATGGGGTACCCGGTACATAAAATAGGTATTTTCTTAACTAGAAAACGAAGGAAGTGTTGGTTAACTCTCTCTATTCACCCCACGCTTTATACTAGATCTATATCGGTAGTATAGTAGTTTAAAAAGTTTGCGTGTTATGGCGTTAGGAAAATGTAGCTTTATTTTTATTTTTAGTTTTATAGGCTTTATTTTTGATATCGATATGAATTCTCCATCCAACCAGTATAACAACTATTTTAAAATGAATCGCAACGCAAATAGAAAATATCCTCTTTTTAATTACTTGAATAGAATGTAATTGGGAAAACGGTTCCCTACTACGTCTATCAGGTACATATCAAGAAATATGATTTCCATGTACAAATCATCACATCGATCTAATGAATTTGTATTGCTGGGAGTTTGTTGCGCCAGTTCTTTTTCCCAGCTAAAGCACTAGGAAGTGGTGAAGGGTGGGCGTTTTGGGGGACTGTCTTATGTAATTTTGACGTTCGAAAAGTGCTGATTCTCAGTCTAGTTTGAATAAATGACTTTTGAATTTGAATTGAACCTAATGCAATCTAGACTCTATTTAATGTTTGTGACGATCTCATGTGTAGTTTTACTTAACTTTATGTGATGAAAGTAATAAATGAGCTTTGGTATTAATCTATATCTGTGTATATTCTATATAAAAATCAATTGCCGTGCATTAGTCTCGCAAAAACTCAGAAATGGCTCGACCGATTCGAATATTTTGTTTTGTTTGGTTCTCCTCAACAGGAGTAGTTTAGGAAAAAAGACAATTAGTAAAAACCCAAGGGAACAGCCAGAGTATCGAAAAAATCTAAATTTTGTCCCACGTGTTATCAAGTTCACCGGTTAATCTAGATTTAGGGTTGTTGCAACGCTTTCCCCCGCAGAGATTGTAAGATGCTATCTAATTACGCAACACATTTTCGTTGACAATTCCGACTAATCTGTTTCAATTTGACAGGTCAACAACATTCATTGTGTTATTTACGTTGTTGACCAGATTTTTTTTTGGAATGTAGGAAGCAATGGATTAGCAATCTGTTTCAAAACGATTCAGATTGATCCTGTATTACGTAATTAGGGTACTGGTCCCGACATGAAGAAAACTGACAGCAGCAAGAAATTACATGCGGAAAATTATCAATTTAATTTTCTTTTCTTCTTTTTTACGATAGTTCAACTCTCATTTAAAGCTAGGTCATAACAAAAGCTTGGTTTTGCTAAAAATATTTATCCCACTTGTCATTCAAATAGAGATCCTAAATAACATTGCTATAATCACACTGCTTCCACAGTAAGCATTTGCATTATGCTTAACTATGTTGGGTTAAGCTAAGCTTTATAAGTCTTAGGTTTAATATGCAATCAGTCGGTGGCAGGCGATGCAAAGAGCGCAATTAATTTTGTGAACAGGCGACTGTTTCGGATTAATAAATCCAGTTGGACATGGACTAAACCTATATTAATATTGCTCTTTTCGGTGCTGACTTAGGTATGTTATTATGTAATGTTCCCGTTTTATAACGTAAACATAACGTCACGCGTTATCTATCTCGCGGCAAATAAGTCATTTGCACAGGGCAGTTTTGAACCATTGTTGCACGTATGGTACAACATCTCATGTAAGTACTTCACTTTTCATCTAATATTCACCTGGTATTAGAGAATACAGTACCTAGGCGATCGAGCTCTGCTCTGGTAAAAATAGAGAACGCTCATTTAATAATATGGGATAGTTCATACTGATTCCATGTGTAGTACATACTAATTCCATGCTGCCATGATAGTAGGTACTTACTAATTCCATGGTGCCATGATAGTAGGTAGTTACTAATTCCATGTCATGTTATTCTAAGGTAGTCATCTTGTTCAAAACTTTGGGCGACCGACCTCTGCTCGGGTGAAAATACGGAGAAAATGGATTTATCCAAATATGAGACCTAGCTAGATCGATGTTTCGCCCCCGTAATTGCAACTTTCACCAAAATCGTTAGAGCCGTTTTCGAGAACGTGCTTACAAATATATTTATAAATAAATATACAAATATTGCTCGTTTAATAATATAGGGTAAAGTAACACGTCTAAAGTTTTAAAAACTCTTTCAACCTACTAGTACTAATTTGAAATTTCTATTTTCTCATCTCTTTTGTTTTACATTCATAATCCTGTCCACTCCGTGCCAAACAAATTCGAGCTCAACGTGACACATAACTTTCAGTCTTCACACTCGACCGCACACAGTCGGTCTTTGTTAAGTGTGATTAGTACCTATTGGGTGCGAACCCACAGCTAAAAGCGACTCGCTTTCCGCTGGCTCCGACCACCCTGAACAAATGTTCTTTTAATATTTGCTTTCAAATTATAAATAGAAGCTATTAGTACTGGCGTAGTGCTTCGTCTTCTCATGCTGGCGTCAGACAGGCACATATTTGCACAAAGACTTTGAAAAACTTTGCTCACACATTTGGACACGTGTTTGCTTTACCTGCCAGACATGCTTTGCAGACAAGTTCGCTTCATGGTAAACAAATAGACAACAAACAGGATGGATGTAGATTTTGTGGACGCGGTATACCTGAATTATTTAAGTGTATGTAATTATTTATTTCATGTGCAAAAAAATAAACTAAAAACTGCGAGAAGGCGCGAGTGGATGTGTGATATGTATCCATAATAGAAATAGGTATTTATTTAATGAATGAAATTGTCTATGTTTTTAATTGATAAAATTAAATAATAATAAAATAACTCAATAAATTCCAGGACACTTTCGTTGCACTGAACAAAGCGACCGAGCAACTGGACTTTGTGCAAAATCGACACCGAATGGCAAAGTGTTAATATGTGATCAAAGTTTGAACAAATACCCAAAAACCCGTGCCTCACAAGTGTCAAACAATGTTCAAATATTGTTGTTGTGTCTGGCGCCGGCTTTATTGTAAGTAAGTAAGTAAGTAAGTAAGTAAGTATATTTATTTGTTTAAACATGGTATACATACATTGCATGCAAGATATTACAGTAGAAAAGAAAGTTCAAACATGTTCAGCCGCGTGACGTGGCGTACAAATTGTTGAGTGGCGTACAGTTGCTGGGTTTTAAACCGGGACTACACTTATTAAATTCAAAATGATAAAATTACTATAACAATCGTACTACATTATCAATACAATTCAATTATCAATTCTATTCAATGTCAGTTCAATTATCAATTCAATTCAATGTCAAGTTAATTATTAATTCAATTATGTCAAGTTAATTATTAATTCAATTCAATGTCAATTCAATTTAATTATCAATACATTATACAATAAAATAAATTAAAATACATAATCATCAAGAAAAATTATCCTCTTTCATAAATTCCGAAATACTATAATAAGATCTCTCTATTAATAATTTTCTCAATTTCAATTTAAGGCCAGATACATCCAATAATCTCCATGACTTGGGCAATTTATTAAATATGGTCGGAGCCATGTAATAAATGCTCTTATGCAAAAGAGCAGTTTTACCGCCGCGAACACAGAGTAGAGTATTGTCACGTCTATTCCTTGGCACAGCATCAGACAAACGTTGGAATAAGTTAGGATGACTTACAGTGAACATTACCGTTTCCAAAATGTATAATGAGGGTAATGTCAATATTCTATGCTCTTTAAAATAGGGTTTGCAGCTGTCTGTTGTTTGAAGTCGAAACATCGATCTGATGCATCTTTTCTGGGCCCGAAACGCTACTTCATTGTCCGTACTATTTCCCCAGAAAATAACCCCGTATCTAAGAATGGATTCAGCCAATCCATAGTACGCAGTAATTAATGCATCTTTATTGAGAACCGCTGCTAGTTGTTTCAAAGCGTAGGCTGCACTACTTATTTTCTTACTCAGAGCTTCTATTTGGGGCTTCCAACACAACTTATCATCAATTATAAGTCCCAGAAATTTTGTTGTGTCAGTTGCATTTATATTAATATTATTATACTGGACATTATTATTGTTAGCTGTATGTGTACGTTGTCCGAAATGAATTACATTAGTCTTTTTTAAATTAATGATTAAATTATTATTATTAAGCCAATTTATGATAGATATAAGCGAATTATTAATGTCATGTTCATACGTACTTTTGTCATTACAAGCTATAGTCACAGTGCAATCGTCAGCAAAAAGTGTCATTGGGTGGTCAACAGCTTTAGGCAAGTCATTTATATATAAAGTGAACATCGGAGGGCCCACCACACTGCCTTGCGGTACTCCGTATATTACTTCTCGTTCCTCGGATCTTACAGTTATCTCACGTTTGTTGCAAATTTGACTTATTTCGGTAACCTGCTTACGTTTGTGAAGATAAGATTCAATTAGTTTTAAGACGTTACCCCTAATACCATACGCTTCAAGTTTCGCTGCTAGGGAATTGTAATGCACACAATCAAAAGCCTGTGTCATGTCGCAGAAAATGGCGCACACAGGTGTCCTCTTATCTACGTTTAACATGACATTATGTAGAAATTCATAAATAGCCAGATTTATACTTTTGTTTTTGCGAAATCCCTTTTGTTCGTCAGCTAAAATGTGATATTTTTCTAAATAATTGTTGATTTCCCCCGATATATATTTTTCGAAGACTTTGGATAACACTGGTATAATCGCAATCGGTCTGTAGTTTGACATCAATTCGTGATTTTCCTTCTTATAAAGCGGTTTTACTATAGACTTTTTTAAAGAATCAGGAAAGGTGCCTGCGCTTATACAAAGATTGATAATGAAACATAAGTGTGTAGATATTATCAATGCAACTGCTTTTAATATTTTTGTGGCAATACCATCATAGCCAACGCTGTTCGTGTTTCTAAGTTTCATTATAATATAGAATATGTCATGTGGTGTACACGGAGCCAAAAACATAGACTGTGCTCTGCTATCGATCAGTGACGTTGAGTTCGTTCCTGCGTTACTTGTTGGCTGGATTTTATCGATAAAATAATTATTGAATGCATCGGCTATATCCTTCCTTTGAGCAATTTTTTTATTTTCAGAGTTGATGCAAGTAATACAAGTTCTCAAGTTTTCACTTTTGGACTTATTGATGATTTGCCATGTGGTTTTTGATTTGTTATTTGAGGTTTTAATATTGTAAGTGTTTTGAGCTTTTTTAGTTAGATTAATAATTTTTTTAAATAATCTTGAATAATTTTTGAATTTAACTCTGTTTGATTGATTTGGTTTTAACCTGTATTTCCATAGGAGATTCCTTTTATTTTTGCTACAGATCTTAATCCCACGTGATACCCAAGCAGGTTTTTTTACTATGTTAACGGTAACAATTTTATTGGGGAAACATAAATCATAAAATAATTTGAAAGTTTCTATAAAACAGTTGTAAGCTGCATTTGAATCTTCCATCTCATACATATCGGAGAAGGAGAGACTGCCTAGACAAGTTTTGAATTTTCCTATATTTTCTGGACTGTAATCTCGTGTCATTTTACGATAATATTTATGAGCATCCTTTTTTCGTACGGGACACTTTAAAAGCTGTGCTGTGTGGTCGGATAGCGCGAACTCCACTACTTCAGTCTTACAACGTTTACCAAAATCATGAGCAAAATTGTCGATACATGTTCGGCTCGCAGTCCGAGTATGTTGCCTTAATGCTAGTTGTAAATTCGAGTTTAAGAGAATACATTCAAATTCGGTTGATTGCTTAGTTTTCTTTAAAATGTCAATGTTGTAATCACCAGCTATGACTATATTCTTACATCTTTGTTTGGATAAATATTTTAAAAGAATTTCAAGTTTATCAATAATATGTATAGATGTTAAAACTCAGAGAAATGGATTCGTAAGATTTATTACTGTGAACCCAGATTGTCTGTAAATTCAAACTCAACCGACATCCTTTGTCTGTTACAGCAAATGGCTATAGTAGGTACCTACGGAAAACGGGGTGTATAAATTTTCTCAAGAATAACTGCGCAATATGTGGTTAGTTTTTAAATTATTTTAGCCTAATAAGAGGACACGCCTTTATATTGCGTTGATGGAGGCGGGATAGAGGTCCTTTGTGGTATAGAAAGATTCTAACTAGATTAATGAAGACGTAACCTCTAAACTTTTTGGCATCTACGCACCACTATTTGGACGTCAATCAGGTGATAAACTTTGATAGCGAGGAAATTCCAGATTTACGACGCATCAGTTTTATGTAATAAAAATAAGCCATAAATAGGTTTCATATACCTACGAGTATACTGAAGTCTGGCCGCTGATATCTGTCTCAAATCGAATTCATACACTATTTCAAAGCACAGTTTGCTGGTGTAAAAAGGGCAGACAGAAATGTCGAATGCAAATCCAGAATATATTTTCGAGGACTAGAAATCCGGATTTCAATAAACCATTCATGAACTTAGCTTCAAAGACTAGATTTTGTCGAGCTATTTGGCTCTGCACCGGTGAAGTCCCATAGAAATGTTGCGGCTTGCTACGAACTATTTACCCTTTGTGACAAAATTTCGCGACGTTGCTCAAACGACGAAGTTATGTTATAGTCAATTCTATTTTGCTTCATAAATATTCCTGCGGATTTGCTTGTTTTGCCTTTGTCGATAGACGAACAGCGATCAGTCGACATCCGTGCCCAACTTATCGTTTTGCGCACCGGTTCGTGCACGGATTATTTTTCTCTGTATGCAGCCACCCTTTGCCTCAGTGTCTCAATTCTCCGTCAATGAACTAGACGTGGCTGCTCTAAAAAAGTTAAATTGAAATTGACATTTTACCTCGTAAGCATTGTATTTCAGCTGCATACTAGTAACTGTAATAAAGAGTGAGCCGGCTGCAGCCCCGCTCTGCGGACAGCACCTGCTACCGCGACTGACCGCATCCGAATTAATTCCACAAAAATTCACTTTTTAATTTCGTAACTAAATAGATTTTAAATTGAATTTGACGCAGAGCAATATGTCAATATAACCACAGTATAGATCGGAAAATTACATTAAAAACAAAAATTTTCAATCTCACGGTTTTACCTCATATATTCAGTGGTGTTTAAACGATAAAATAATCACGAGGCGTGGGAAACTGGAGTGTTGGCTAATAGCTTTACCATACCATGGCCACGGCAGCTGATGGCACACTGATGGAATTATGGCACGTGTGAAGGCGTTACGGGTAAGAACGCCACATGAATGTCGATACAAAATAACGTTTTTTGCAATTCGCAGGTCTATATGTATTTACAGAATTATAACCATTAAAATCATCAATACAAATTTCTAAGTTCAGATTACTCTATTGAATGACTATTTCATGAAATCGCGACATTTTAGGTTAATTCTTACTTAGAGAGTTGTATCGATGAACTTAATGATTTTAATTCTGTAAATACACATTTCTTACGGTCGTCAATCGTATTTTGATCAACATACAACAACCTAAAACTGACCTGAAAATTACAAAAATGGGTAAGAAAATTTTAATTTCGGAGGCTACCTGAACTCATCCCCCTTTTAAGCACCATAACGCAATGTTAACACCTACAGCCGTAAATAAAGCCATGTAGGTACTAACTTGTACTTCTTATTTATTAATCTCACGTACCAACGTCTAATTACAGCTAAGTAGCAAATTAGTACAGTGTCAGAGTCTAGTCTTATTAGTGGAAACTGAGCAGTCGAGTAAATGAGGTTTTACTCCAATTGCGTACGTACAATACAGCTAACGTGTTCTTACCACAAACTGGCAAAGCCGCGCACAATGTGGACTATTTACTGAGCCGCGAAAATAATTGTCTTCAATAGTTTGCCGAATCGGAGCAATTTTTGTATTGTTGCCGTGAACAATCGGATACATGAACTGAATGGTACCTATCGAAGCTTGGGAAATTTAATTTCTAAACATAATCCAGAAACTAAAGAAGCCAATCAAATCCAATGTCTTCAAGACTATAAATTTTTTCTAAATTGTCCGCACAGAGTACAACAAATAAGACTCGTACTCATATCCGAAAGTTTTAATTAAAGCTCTACCTCTATGCTTATGACAAACGTTTCAATCTTCATTTTATGAGTAAAAAGGAATACACAACTGCGGAGCGGATAAAAATCTCAATACTTCAAAGCTCGGTTGTTCGAACCCAGCGGACTCTTGTGCACTTGTTAATTGGCGGGCCGGCAGACAAAGCTCCCCTTTGGAAATCAATCAAGTTCGGAACAAATCAAAATGGACTACTTCAATACTACTTGTGTATTGTTCTTAGGCCGATATTAGCAATTCATAAGGTAGCCTTCGCGTGATATTGTACTTACAACGAACATTTTCGCGTAGCTTTGGAATTTTGTTAAGTATATGTAGAGTTATACATCGTTTTTCTCGTACCCTCTACCTACACTTATGTATAAGTATTTGTAGGAGGTTAGAAAGCTTTGGGTTATATTAGCTTTGGCTAAACTTTATCCGTCTAGTGAAATAGCAACATTTAAATGGTTTAGTTTCCAGAATAGGAAACTCGAAAGTGCATCAACGCAAACCGCTTACAGCCACGTGCAAGAAAACAAGAGGCTTAAATATTAATTCAATTGTGCGACTTTATAAAATGAATTTACGTCAATGTTAAAGTCCTAGAACAACTGAAACCACTTTATAATTCTCTAAAGGCTCTTTTCTTGGAAGTTATTTTTGTTACACTCAGTGCTTATATGTTCTAAGAATCTGATCCCTACGCTATAAATTTCTCTAAAACTTATTCTCTTAGAAATTGTTTCACTTCATTATTAAGAATGTGATGGAACAATAATAATCTGCACGATATTCGCAACAGCAGCTCCCTGATTCTGTAGAATTCTATTGTTTTCAGAAACGGTTTCATTTAGATTCATCTTGCACTTAGAAAACTGGAAGTTGTAAGGCTAGCTTTGAGTGTAGGTACTCGTCATTATAGTTGAACACTTATTCTCTAGAAAGTGGTTTCGAAACGGGTGATTGCTGAGCTTGTGCGAAACAATAACTTTATAAGAACTGCGCTCGCGCCTCGCCTGGGTACTTGCTCAAGCGCGACTCCTGAGAGTCTTTGTCTAATTTTGCAAGAAATTTGCATTATTTTAGGCGTGTCTTCAAACAAGCACTCCGTAAGACGATTAGCGTGGATTTCTGTTAACACGAATCACGTATTACGAGCACGTCTATGTCATCAGTCGTCACGTACTTACTTACCTAGGTATATGTACCTACATCTGTACTATATCCGATATCTCGGTACACTGCTGTCAGTCTCCTAGATAACTAGATATCCATTCATAAGCTTGTCCTATAATACCGTAGAAGTCCAATTTGTTTAGTAGTTTATCATGGTTAACAAAATCAAAGGCCTTACTCATATCTAAGAAGAGGGACACCGCGGGAAGAAGACTATGGTACCTACGTAGTACTCGTATTTCCAGTGACGTTAAGTACGTAATGCCTCACTAATCAACGTAATCATTACGCCACTGTACGCTGATTACATTTAATTATTTATTTGCAAAATGTACACTTAGTTACAGGCTAGGCTAAAACCTAAGAGTACCCTGTTAGGGCGCAGCAAGTATATTAACACATTTAACTTATAGCTAGGTTAAATACTTAAAGTTTAGATTATATAAGTACTTTGGTATAGCAGGTAAGTAGGTACTTGTAAACTGTTGCTCGTAACTTTGGTTAAAGCTCCGTAAAGTTCAGTTACCGTAACGTGTTAAATCATATTATAGTTAGTAGATTTTACATACACTGATTAAAAAAGAATTGCACCTGTGTTACGATCAGGTAATTATTTTAATTTTGTAGAAAACACTTAGGTACCGAATGAGAGTAGAACGAACTCAAATGAATGTAAAATATTGTGAATTCGAGTTTTTGTTGGTAATAGAAAACTATTTATTTGATGTTATTTTTCTACCAAAAACTACCGACATTTCCCAGTATTACTAATGAATCCACGTTTCCACTGACAAGTTTCTTCAGAACTTTGTAAGAATGGCTCCTTGTTACCGTCGCGTGAGGCGTCTCTTTGAATCTACGTCGTAATATTTTGGGTTAGATATACAAGGAATGTACTAGTACCAGAGCTGAGAAATAGCTAAGGCGCTCACTATGTGGACCAAATAAACTAATGAGAACTGTTTTATTCCAATCCGCCAATTTTCCTTCTAATGAGGATGTAGACTAAAAAAAGTATTTGGTCCGTCATTCAGATAATAAAAAAAATATTAAACACGTATTTTTTGCTTTATCATACTCGTATTAATAAAAAATGGTTTAGATAAAACGCATTAAAGTTGGAGAGTGGGGATTCTCTATGTCACAAGTCAGTATAAAATCTGAGTGTCGTCATGTCACATTTTAACTCAATCTATTGCCGTAATCTTTTGATTACGTAAAAAAAGAAAAAAAACATGTCCAATATTTTTTAATAATAAATCTGACAGACAAAAAAAATTTTTTTGTCGATCTGTTGTCAGATATTTATTTTCATAACAGAATTTAAGTAAGTAGGTCAAATTAAGTGTTTTAATGCGCAACAGAAAGCGGGTTGTCGCGCTAAAATATCGGAACATTTTAAAACCTTTATCAGAATTAATAAAATTACGGTCGCCTTCTTGAGTTCTTGAACGAATCTTCAGCAAGATTTTACTTATCTTTTCTAGCTGGAGACGTATATTGAATTTTGTGAGAACAAGATAAAATATATTTTGAGAATGCAACTGCTCTGTTGGTGAACGTTATTGGAATTTCCTCCGTATAAATATATAGTTATTTGATTGTTAGATTTAGTATCTACATTGTTCAATGCAGGTTTTCATGTTTTTGTCTGACAAAGACATCATTATAACATGACTATTAAGCTTCGTGCAGACCAGCGCGACGCGACGCCGCGACGCGACTCGAACAATACAATTTCTAAGAAAACTTGACGGTATAACAATAACCGGTGTCGCGTCGCGCGACAAGTCGCGCTGGTCTGCACGAAGCTTCACGACGAAGTCTATGTTAGTTCTCCCTATTAAAAAAAAAATAGAAATACATCTTTACCTTCTGTCCCGATTAAAGGCTTGTGCAGACCAGCGCGACACGACGACGCGACGCAACTCGAACAATAGAATTTCTAAGAAAACTTCACGGTATAACAATAACCGGTGTCGCGTCGCGCTAGTTTGCACGAAGCTTAAGTTGTTGTTATTTATGGTGTCGTAAGTACCTACTTACGTACATTTATTATATGTATTAAATCAGATATACACTCAAACATCGTCCGATTATTTAGTACTTATTCGTTTTAGAAATCGACAGTAATTTATTTTTATGATGAACTAAAAAAAATTAAAAGCAGTGACTGCCAAGTCATAGGAATCGAGTTCGAACCCAAGGCACGCACCTCTGAGTTTTCGGATGTATAATTCTCCTTGCTTCAAAGACGGTGAAGGAAAAAATCGTGAGGAAACCGGCATGCCTGAGAGATATTTCTCGACGGCATGTAAAGCCAAGTCAGAGGCTCATGGGCGGCTTTAAAAACTCTGACACCAGGTTAGTCACAAACCACACGAAAATAAGAAGATGATGAATTATTACAGCTAGTTCATCATCTTCTTTGACTTTGGCTGTGTATATTTGGGTTTTAATACAAAAAAGTAGCATATGTCCTTCTCCACGTCTCAGGCTACCTGTCTGTCTTTCATAAATTTCGGTTCAGTGTTTTAGGAGTGAAAATGTAACAGACAGACAGATGCATTTATAATATTTTAGAATTGAAGTATGGATTATTATAAATCGGATTGCTCCAGTAGATTACCATGACTTATTGAAGTCCATTGTTTCACAAAAAAAAGGCAATTGTATCGAGATAAGTGTGTCCACTTAAGTTGTTGTAGCGATAGGTACTTACTTATATCATCAAGTAGGTAATTAGTAGAGACAGACCGTATTGATTTGCTGGAGCTTTTTTTTCCGGCAACGGTCGAAAATAACATTCTTCAGCCGAAAACGAAAGTGGCCGAAATATTTATTTCGGCCGAATACAAAAAACGAAAACTTATTAGAGCGGACTCTAATAATTAGGCACTTAAGTAGGAATCTATTATGTTGTTTACACAGCTCAATATATTTTATAGATAACTAGCTGCCCGCCCCGGCTTCGCTCGAGTAGCACTAAGTACTTATCTGCGGCGCACCTACTGCCTACCCTACCTACCCTACCTACCCTCCCTACCCTACCTACCCTACCTACCCTACCTACCCTACCTACCCTACCTACCCTACCTACCCTACCTACCCTACCTACCCTACCTACCCTACCTACCCTACCTACCCTACCTACCCTACCTACCCTACCTACCCTACCTACCCTACCTACCCTACCTACCCTACCTACCCTACCTACCCTACCTACCCTACCTACCCTACCTACCCTACCTACCCTACCTACCCTACCTACCCTACCTACCCTACCTACCCTACCTACCCTACCTACCCTACCTACCCTACCTACCCTACCTACCCTACCTACCCTACCTACCCTACCTACCCTACCTACCCTACCTACCCTACCTACCCTACCTACCCTACCTACCCTACCTACCCTACCTAGCCTACCTACCCTACCTACCCTACCTACCCTACCTACCCACCTACCCTGCCTACCCTACCTTTTCATTGTTTTTAAGATGTATTCTGCTATTCGGGGCGGAGACAAATCCAACGAATCAAAAACCAAGAAAATTGGTCCAGCAGATCTCGAGTTATAAGTGTTGTAACAAACACGACTTTCTTTTATATATATAGATAGATAACAAGTATCTGATATAAAAATATTATCCCTGTTAACAAGAAATTGAGCTTTTACTGACTTCCTTTCTCTCCTCTAATTGCGTCAAAAATAGCTCAATTTCTTGATAACAAGGATTATAGTTTAGTTTAGTTTCTACTCTATATTTTTCACGTGTTTTTCCAATTTCGTACCTACAGGAAGGACTAACGATGTCTGAGAAAAATTGAAAAATAAAATATTTATAGATATACTTGAACAAGCATTTATTATATCGGAAGTTGTTTTTCTTATAATATTGTAATGCTGCGGCCGCATCTGCGTCTATCGTGACAAAGCAATGCGTGCCGAAGCTTCGTGTTCGTATGTTTTGCTCTCTAAAAAGTATCGCGGTACCAGCACCCGGGCTATGCCGCTGTATACTATCGCGACGATAATCGATAATGGTTGGTCACATCTGCGTGTATCGTATCACTGTGCGAAGCTTCGTCACGATAGACGCAGATGCGGCCGCAGCATAATAAAGACAACAACACCATGTTATGGTGACTTTACACACTGCCACAGGTAATATGATATATTAATTAAAAAAAAAAAAAAAGTGTCACAAAAATGATGTAACATCAAGGACTCTTTGTCGATAAATAATCAGGTACTTATCATTAATAACATGATTAGACAATCTAGATAAAATAGAGCCAGATATGGTGTAATTGCAATTAGATTAATATGATTGAACCTCCATTTCTTCCGGAACATGATTTTAGCGTATTGTCTAAGCAATTAGGTTATCTACCATCGATAATTCGATAGATGTATACAATCTGTATGCTGATCGATCACTTAGTTGTAATCCCGATTCAGATACACAATGAAAGAAACAATCAAATTAGGCATCATTGAACTGGAATTGAAATAATCACGAATTGATTAAATTAATGATTTCTTGAAAGCAGTGGAATACCTGTCGCAGACATTGCAGCAATGTTATTATTATTCCTAATTGAATGCACCTATTTGAAATAAGATTAGACATTTAAATAAACCTTTTTCCAGTCCTTTCAACCGATTTTGATTTTTCTTCTATTGCGTTGGTGGCATGACAAATGGCAGCTGCAGTAAACAGTTGGTATTGTAACCACCTTTTTGCTTTTTATGTCATCCCTACGGTGCCTTATGCCTACGGTATTTAAATCAAAATCAGTTGAATGGACTGTAAAAAAAGGGTTTATTTAAATGTCTAATCTTATTTCAATTGCAGTATAGATTCTAAATAATTACTGATTCGATTAAGTTATTAACCATAAGACATGTAGGCCTAAAGGCTCGTGCAAACCAGCGCGACGCGACGGCGCAACGCGACTCGAACAATACAATTTCTAAGAAAACTTCACGGTATAACAATAGCCGGTGTCGCGCCGCGCTGTCGCGTCGCGCTTGTCTGTACGAAGCTTTATGGTTAATAACTTAATCAAATCAGTAATTAATTCATCAGAATTTCCAGAAATCAGTAGGTACAATATTACCTGTCAAACAAAGCAGATATTGGAATGGTATTACTAATTGAATGCACCGCTTGTACCTTATGATTAATTAGCAGATGCACGCAAGTGTTATCAATTTAAATTTGGCTACCCAAGTAGGTACACAGAGAGGTTTGTACCGATGCGTATAAAAAAAGTTTGTGCTATATATGCGAGGGTTTATGTTTTTGACTTACATTGCTCAATAAATACATAGCTCTTTACGGTTATTTTGGGCAGCATTACATGGAAATACACTCGGCCTGCTAGCTCACCTGAAATAATAAGGAATGGCAAACATTTATAACTTTGATATTCTGTAGTCTGCTATATTGGTGTTGGAACCCTAGGTTCAGTAACAGCTGTGACTTTTAAACTTTTAGGTTCCCTACCGAATCTTTAAAATGTTCGTGTCCATACTTACCTACATACCTACAAATATTATAAATACGAACATAAATAATACCAATTAAGTGATTTATTTATTTCTTTAATAAATTAATTTATTTTATTTTTAATAGGTATTATAAATTATTATGTTTTTAATCAAAATAATTAGCTAAAAATTATAATAATTTAACTTTAAAATTTATAAAATCTCAATTGAAAATGATAAGTAACTTATTTTAAATTTTTGACCCCTCAACAAATTTATTTAATGTTCCTTTTAATTATTTAGAATAGAATCCTGATAAATTAGAAGGAGAGTAAATTGCTTTAGTAATATTTATTTTAATTTTAATTATTCTCACTACATACGAAAGTAACTCTTATCTGTTTGTTACCTTTATAAGCCCAAATCACTGATCCGATCATTACGAAATTTGATAGTTAGGTAGCCTAGGATCTGCAGGACATAGGCTACTTTTCATCCCGTATATTTGTATTAAAAATCATGAAATACAAAATACATGCAGACAAAGTCGCGGGCGACAGCTAGCATTATATACTTTTATAAAAATATATATATAAACTTTATAGTGCTTTGCTGGCGTCTCTTACGCAGATAATGCTCAAAACATCTGTTGTGGTCTTACGAACATTCTTAAAGTGCTTTTTCTGAAAATAAAATTCGGCTTGATCTCATTGCTATCATTTCCTGAAGGTACCTACTTATTACATAATTAAGACACGCGGTATCGTAAAGTACCAATGTACCTAAGTATATTTTTGTATCACCCCTTAGCCTTGACTGTACAAACTTTGAAGATTTCTTGTCGCCATCCATCACTCCGTTTCTAGTTATCGTAATTGAATGGGTCAGTGGCGGAAGCATTGTTACTTTGTCCTCCAAAAACTTTTACTGTAGGTAGGTAGGTACCTAAAAGTATATTACGAAGTTTTTTCGCTGATAAAGATTTAAGTTATTACGGCCGAAGATATACCGCAAATACCTTTTAAAAGCTCGAAACCCACCGAGTTCACTACAATACTCAAATATTAACAAAAAAAACACTCCCCTCGCGTAAAATTAACAATCCACTCATGTCTATATCATACGCTAGGCGTGTGCTAGTTTGTATAGGAGGAAAGATACGAGCCAATTACAAACGGTCTGCTGTCCCGACATTTTACTTAAAAAATTCAGAGGATGCGATCCGCTCTTAGGCAGAAATTGATTAGTGACACTGGTCACTAATCAATTTCTCTACTTCACTTCTCCTCTCTCTACTACTTCACTTTCGTTAGTGTCAAGTGCCACTAAAATTATTACATCTGCGTTTTTTTGCCATTTCTTAGCCAAGTCAAGCGACTATAATGAGCGGATATGAGGAGCAAATACCTATCGATTTTTATTGCTTGCGATAATGGATACCGATTGAAGTCATCTAGTGTGTAATGAGTTATCTATATAATAAAAATCAAATGCTGTTCGTCAGTAAGCGCATAATTTGAGAAAAGCTGGACCGATTTGTCTAGTTGTTGTTTTGGATTCATTCGGATATAAAAAATTATAGAAGAAATCGGGAAAACTGAAAGTGCATTTTCTATGAGAATGTTGTATGAATCATTGAAATTCGGACAGGACAACGTCTGCCGGGTCAGCTAGTTTAAAATGAAGCCTTCTACTAACACCGGATGAACGGAGACTCCGTCAGTCTCCGTACATTGTTGGGAGCTGATACCACCAGTCCATCCACCCTTTCCGTGAATTATAAAATTGCTACTGGACCTGAGATCCTTACTTCCGTAGATAGGGACTGCGTTTTCATTTACTCTAAACTATTCACGTCTTAGCCTTAGAGCTGATAGTACTATCCACTCAAGGTCACTGGCATATAACTGCGCCTTTAATTTACTTTCTGACAGCACAGCTGACAGACATCGCGCTGTTAGTCCAATGTATTGTGATAACTATATATTTACTTGTTTGATAAGGCAGTTAGCGTCGAATATGTAAAACTATTTCATCTTAGGTTATTTTCGATACTGAATATATTTGTTAAATATGCTAAAACTTATCAGTTCATCACGT
This sequence comes from Agrochola circellaris, assembly GCA_914767755.1. NCBI lineage: Eukaryota > Metazoa > Arthropoda > Insecta > Lepidoptera > Noctuidae > Agrochola > Agrochola circellaris. Next base: position 17,183,099 of record OU611840.1, on the reverse strand, counting down.
CTTTAGTCTGCAAATAAATTTAATTTGTTGCAATATTTGCTAACAGATTTTCGACGTGAATTCCATGAACGTCTTAATTTTATATGTATAACTTTTGAAAGCTTCGTGTTGCTAAAGTTATTAAGTTATAAAAGTAATAGTCATATTATTACAAACATCGATTCGTTGACTACACAAAAACATGTGCTTGACCTATTTTTTATTGCGACGACGATGTAGCTCGCGAATTGTTTCCTAAAATTATGGTCGCACAACGGCGCCGCCGCTCAGTAAACGTGCTACCTACCGTCGGCGTCGAAGCACTCGAATCTACTCGATGGATTTAAACGAAATAAATTGTATTTTGTATTTTTTTAAATACTATAGCTGACTTGGCCCCCGGGAGTAAAGTTTAGAAGCGATGTCCAACGCGCGAAGATAAAATAGTCGTTAAGTTTTCTGAAATTATCCAATTTTCTGCGCAATTTTCTTAATTTTCCGTTCCATAAGAACCTTCTCCTTACAATAACAAACACAAAAAAAAAAGAATTAGCGATTTTGGTCCAGCCGTTCACGCGTGATGCCGTGACCAAGGGAAATAGGGATTCATTTTAACACGCTTTTATTAGGTCGACCTGTATGTATGTAACTATGTAATCATATCTAAGAAAACTAATTTAACCATCTTCTAAAGATCGTAGCGTTATGAAAATTGGCAGTTGTATGTGATTTTGATGACAATACAATAACATGGTACTGTCGAGCTGATCTGATGATGGAGCCGGAAGATATGAACCGGAACTTCATGATGGATGATCGTATCATAGCCGAGTTTGGACTTGTTAGAAAGGTCTTGTAATGAACGTTGACCATGATTAGGTTTCAAGGTCTGATGATGAAGCCGGAAGATAGGCACTAGCATTCCATGATGAAATATCGTATCATAGCCGTGTTTGGACTTGTTAGAAAGGTCTTGTAATGAACTTTGACCACGATTAGGTTTCAAGGTCTGAATACAATAATATGGTACTGTCGAGCTGATCTGATGATGGAGCCGGAAGATATGAACTGGAAAGCGTGTTTTTTTGTGTTTTGAAACTATTAATTAATTTATATATCTAGACTAGACTAGATTCAAGCAGAAACCTCACCAAACTTACCTTAGTGAAAACTCAAGCAGTTTGCCAAGAAAAGATATATATTCACATGCCTTTTGGGGTCACTTCCGGGCTTTTCGACAACGACGCGTTTCAAGTTTGCGTTCCGTTCAACTAAAAAAATATAACATAAAATAATGAATTGTAAAATAAGTAAAGCATGAAAAAATAATATAAAATTCCCTATTGCCATATTAAATTTCCCGGAAGGCCAAATAATAACAAATCCAGTCTGTACAATTCCGAATAATAAAAGATCCCCGTATCTGAACAAACAAAGCTGAATTTATTTTTGCATTCCATAGTTTTGAAATCCACACCATCAGTAAAACGCATACCGGAATTCATTTTACGAATAATATTTAAAACGAGCTTCAGTTTGGGTAGACAAAGGCAGATTCGGACGAACGGTTCAAAGGTATCAAAGCTACGGGGTGTATTAGATCGAGGTCTGATAGCGATGGAGTGTCTCCGCAAATTACTAATTAGGAAGGTGCCGTGGTCTCATCGAATGCAGGCTCCAATCCGGCTGTAGGCAGGTTTCTACCGAACTGCGAGCTCCATGCTAATTTAGGTTACGTTAAAGATCAGTTTCCGTCGAATATAACAGAATGAGAAATGTTAGAAGAAATTCCGAAATTGACCTGGCGAAATCCTATGACTAATCCATTAGAGATTAGTCATGATGGCCCAATGTTTCAATTTGCCATTGAGTTTTATGAAACGTCTTGGAAAATCCGTTATGACCGCTTAGATCACCATCTGACTATAGTGGCTTTACGATACGGCTGGTCGCGTTGTACTTACCTATAACAACAAACGAATTAGAACCTCTTCATCAATAACTCCGGAACTCAGATAGGAAATGAGTTGAATTGGAAATTGAGAATAATAAAAATGTATCAACATTTTAATATTCCCGAATATACTCGAGTAATATTCAAGTACTACTCGAGTCCCTCGTTACACGATGATTAAATTCCTACAGGTTATTTGGAAACGTTCTACTTTCCAATGCTAGGTAGATGTTCAAGTACATGTTTGCAATATTGCAGATATGTACTTCAATATGTTTCAGCAGCAGGGTTTTAATAGTGGGAATTATCGAATTCTAAGTCCTTCAACTTTTGAGTGCAGTTAGTGTTATTACTGCGGGGGGGAATTAATATTATTTTGGATAATTAATTGACTCGCGTGACTTTGCGGAAATCCATTAAAAATACAATAGACGACGTATATTTAGTAAAATCTTAAATAGTCATAAAGAACTCTGTAAGAAATCGACACATGTTTCACCTCTCAACGAGTCATCCTCAGGATGACGATTTACTTGTTGCGAACCCAGACACGACGTGTTGCCACGTCAATCGTCATCGTATTTTATTATTTCTGATTGTTACTATTCAATGATATTTAATTCAGATGTTTGAACGAAGCAGTTTGAAGACCATTTTTATGCTGTGACATCAACATTCTCCTATCCCAATTTATTTGTGGTCGGCGCAACATGTATTTTTCTCCCATACTAGTCGTCATCTCGGTAGTCAGAGTGACCCCCTTTGTAGCCATATCATCGTTTGTGCTCAGTTACATGAACAACTCGAGAAATTAGGAACAACTCGATACGTCGTTAGCGGCGGCCGATGCCTACAAAATATCTCTGGTTGCGTTCCGTCGAACGTCGGATGTGTGCGCCAGTTGTTGTGTATAAAGCCTAGATAGGAGCGCAGCGCCGGCGGCGGGGAGGCGCAGCTTTATAACAGTGATTGGAGTTCTTTTGTTTGCTACAGCTATCGCCGGCTCTGATTCACACTACATTTCAAGCACTAAGGAGTTTATTTGTCTTTCAGTTCGCGAAACTCTAAGCGCCGCAAGTCTGTATGAATTTTTGGAAGGATTCATATTTGTTCCGGGATTTGTGTAGACAAAAATGCGTAAGAATAAGGAATCAGTAGTAGTATAGGTAAATAGAACTTTCTGACTTTTAAACGTTACTACCAATCACAAATTGTTGGGCGGACTTGACTTCCTACCGATTTATTTGGAACCGTCCGCCCATTGAATTTTCATTAGACTGTGAGCTAAAAGCGTCACTACTGATAAAAGCATAACTACTGCTACGCTTTCAGAAACCAAAACTTCGTTTAAAACAAAATAAAGACTCACGTCGTTGTAAATACATCCTGTAATGAACATTTCCTATTTGTAAATTGAGAGCGTACTTACCTACCTATACATAGGTCTTCTCAAGTCTGCGAGTGCATCTAGGACTCAACTAACACCGCTTGTTTATGATTCATACTTAGACTAATGAAATTAGTTTGTAGAAATCGTCTTTAAAGTTTTTCAAATTTGAAAGGTTGAGAAGATTGATATGACAAGATTGTAATGGAAAATACGAAAATGGTACTTCATCCACAGGTTTATGTCTCAGATTAAATTAGTGTGATTATGTCGAAAGCCAGCAAAAATACTGTTTTTGGGGTTCCGTACGTCCGAATGAAATAAACGGAGCCCTATAGTCTCGTGTGTCTGTTTGTCTATCTGTCCGTCTGTCACAACTAATTTGCTCCGAATCTAATGGACCTATTAAGTTGAAATGTGGTACACATATGTATTTCTGGGACACAAATCAAATTTAATACCTACCTACGTAATTAAAATAGTTCCTTCAAAAATAGAACCTTATTACCCCTTCTGTTTCGCTCGAATTTATAATTAACATTAAAATTTATCTTTGAGAGGGATGAGTGGGACGTACAAGTTAATATTTGGTCTGCAAACGCTAACGTTTCCAATCATGATTTGCGTGATACTCGCACCCATACAAGTACCCCAGATATAATTAAAAGAGGGTATTTTTTTTGCATCAGGTTGCGCTAAAGTGGTCCGTGAAATTCAAATTATCTTACGTTTTTGGCAATTTGCAGGTCAGTGTCAGGTTGTATGTTGATTAAAATATAATTCGCGACCGTAACAAATATGGCTTTACAGAATAATAGTAATTAGAGTCAGCAATACAACTCCCAACTCCTTATGTTACAATAATCCTAAAAGTCATGATTTCAGGAAATAGTCATTCAAATGGATTATATGAAGTTAGAGAGTTGTATTGATGATTTTTATTACTATAAATAAATATTTGATACGGACGCGAATCATATTTAGATCAACATAAAATCTGATAATGACCTGCAAATTGCAATAAACGTAAGAAAATTTGAATTTCGCGGGCTACCCTGACGCTTTCGCCTTAAGCTACAGTCATTTTCGTGAACTGGGACGCGGGCCCGCAAGCCTGTTTTGGTGTCCTCGCTGGCGCGGGAGCGTAGCTGTAGTTGGGAAAAAAGCGATATCAATGCGCGCGCAGCCCCTGGGCTCAGCTAAGCGCCTCCTCTCTCCGCTTGGACGCTACAAGTGTCCAGCGTTGCAATTGCAACCAGTCAAACGCATTCCGGGTTTCGCCGCTGACATATTACGTCTCGCTTGCCGACCGCGCACCCCGACGACGCTCTCGAATTCTCTCAATCATTGCGGAAATCGCTAAGTCTCGGTTCGTAACTTTTTACAAGTTTAAAACGCATTTTTTTTTGTTTAATAAGTTCAGTGCCAGTGCTATAGTATGTATTGCTATTTAATTCTGCAATAGATATTTCTTTGGTTTAAAAGTTTTTATTTAATTCCTTTTTTTTGTACCTACTTTGTGTTTTTAATTTGAATATACTCGTATTATTAATAATATTTAATTTATAGAATTTATTATTTCGTTTTTGTTTGTTTAAATCCTTTTAGGCAAAAGGATGTAAACTCAACTACGAAGAAGCGAAATAATCATCACTATAAAGTGATGATTATTTCGCTTCTTTGTATTTAAAATGCTTTCCAATATTTTTTACCACGTAAAATAACTAAACCCCCATTGTCAGAATTGAAGTTTTTTCAGTGCACAATAATCCTGACGGAACTTTGCATTTCATCAGGAGTTGATTTTTTCAATCGGTAGAATTTATAACGCTCATAAAACGACGGATAGTTTAAAATAAGATCGAAGAATCCTTAAGCTACCGGTAAAACGAGGTGATTAAGAGAACTTTAATAACTAATCGAAATGGAGATAAGAAAATAATTTACCTTAGGGATAATAAATATTAATTACGTATTATATCAAAATATAAATAAGTAAATAAATAATAATGAATAATATTAAAAATAAATGGTTTTACAACGTTACTAAATAAATAAATGTATATAATTTATAAAAGAATAATTATAATCCCTATATTCAATTCTGTTTTAATAAAAGAGTATAATTTACTAACTATTTAACTAATATGAAAATGTATGACATTAAACACACAGTGCTCTTCCTCCTCTCTCTTATTTGATCTATGCTGTGCCCGACAGGGTCCATAATTGTGACTAATGTAATTATTTCCCTACCAACTTTATACATTATGGTACGCAATAAAGAATTGAGAAATTTCACTAAATACCCGTAAAATAAATACAGCTGATTATTTTATTCCTCTATTAGGAATTCAAGTCGTCAGGCAAAGTCTTAGTTTTTAAACTTTCTTCTGAGTGAACAGAATAATATTGCAATATTTAAATTAAATGGGTAAATTTAGACGGCAATGTAATAATTGGGTTATATCCAATCCGCGATGTCTGAACGAGCCTTAACGTAGATTTCCGTTTTTATGTTTCGGTACCCGAAGGGTGTCAGACGGAGCCCTATTACTACGCCTTCGGTGTCCTTCCGTCTGTCTGTCAGCGGGATCTATCTCATGAACCGTAATAGGTAGAAAGTTGAAATTTTCACAGATTGTGTATTTCTATTGCCGCTATAACAACAAAATAACAAAAATTTAATAAAGTTAATAATTAAAGGGGGTCCCCGTACAATAATACTAAATACGATATGGTACGGAACCCTTTGTGGGAGTCCGACTCGCACTTGGCAGGTTTTATTTATTTTTAACCCCCATCGCAAAAAGAAGGGTGTTATAAGTTTGACCGCTATGTGTGTCTGTCTGTAGCAACGTAGCTCTTAAACGGGTGAACCTATTTGAATGCGGTTTTTTTTATTTGAAAGCAGGTTTTCTAGCGATGGTTCTTAGATTTTTTTTATCAAAATCGGTTCAGCCGTTTAACGATTATCAGCTCTTTTCTAGTTGATGAATGGATGTGAGCGTCTTCCACACGTCTGATCGATTTTAAATTTGGTATTCTGTTACTTCAATGATATTAGATGAACATAGTAACCTTGAACTTGCTGGAATTTGCAGGATAGCCAACTCCCTTACCAACTTACAGCACAGGTGTCGTGAATGGGCTCATTGGAAATGGCTCATTGGAATGGTCTCAATGAATAGGTTATAGATGATGAACAGGGTCTGGTGATGCAGTAGGAAAGAGAAACGTGGAAATGGTTGTGTCGAGGGTTTTTTAAATTTTAATATAATTTCACTTCATTGTTTTGGTACGGCTCAAAGATAACTTTAGGAAAAAGTGGGAAATGATAATACAAGCTTTAGGGTGCGTTTCCACTGAAGCGGAGACGAGCGAAGCTGAGCGGAGACGTGCAATCACAATGGTTGAAATCTTCATCGCGTCTCTCGTCTCGTCTGTGATTGGACGATTCCTGCACGTCTGCGCTCAGCTCCGTACGTCTCCGCTTCAGTGGAAACGCACCCTTAAAGCTATGAAGCAGTTTTTTTTTTTAGTATTTTGATGTATTAAGTAATAGGTTGCATGTCTCTGGAGCGCGTTAGAAAGTTGATTCAATTTTCCAGTTGAAGAAGATCTAATAGAATAAAGATTACATCTTTTCTTTGTAACTAAATAAGTTATGTTCATTGCTCATAAACTTTTACTATTAAAGAGCAGGTGTTCGAACTGTTTGACTTTAGCCATACAAAAGATTATAACACAGACAAGAGAAAATACATTTTAACATTTTCAGCAATATTTTAGCGCCCTTGGGAAATCAAAGCAAAAATATTCAAATGGATAAAGTTCATGTCGGGCTAAAGGAAATATTTTTTAGATTGAGTTATGTATTGAAAGGACAAAACGTTTCGGATATTTGAATCCCTAGATCTAATAAAACATTTTTGCGGCCAGGCGATGACGGGTTTTTGAGAGAAACAGATAGTTTTGTCACAACTAGCAGTGTCTCTTCACTCCCGTGGACTTACACTCAAGCTTAAGAGCGTTCATCCAAAAAATTATAATTAAAACACTGAATTTAATGTTGTTACCGTTTTAGGTGTAAAAAAGTCATTTGGAATATTTTCAAATACTTTTTTCTACATCTAAATATTCGGTGTTACGATATTAATTATTGTTTTTCATAATCAATGTTTTAGTTCAGTAGCTAGCCATATTTCTTATTTCCCGAAAGTAATATTGCCAAATTAATCAAAACAGCGAGATATTTGACAGCTAGGTATTTGCGACGTTGCCCACTTTCTGTATTAACGCTTTTAACCGGGGAACAAAACTATGAATTAAAACGGCAAAAACAGTAAATCGGATAAGTTGTTCACAAGTTAAGACGGCACTAACTTACACCAAATCTTCGTTTTAATTCAATAAAGATTTAAAATGTAATCTTTTTAATGTTAATTTTATATTCGCCATCTGTTTCCGTTTTGCATATGGCAATCAACGTATCTAATGGTACCTTTAGGTGATACAACGCGCCCTAATAATAACCACGTGGAAGTTCGCTACATGCCATACCGTTACTTAACTTTAATTACTTGCAAAGTGCATTTCTTGTCTATCACGGCAGTGCCTACCGCTTACAGTTTCCAAGATTTACACTACATTTAACTTCGGAAGTGAGGGCTTACCACACTCGCTAACTTGATACCTACTTACTACCCTTGATTAGATATCACATTCTGTCAATCTCAATTTGAAGAACCCAAAGTTCAAGCTGTGTCTAAGGAGAGCGTAGGAATTTGCTGTTTAATTGGATTCATGCTCATATTAATCGTGATGAATTTACACTAGTCGGATTGTATAATCAATGTGGTATATACAGGCACAACTGTTTATAAACGTAGTTTGGTCTGTTTTTTCAGTAAATCTCGGAAAATCTGCCTCAAACGAAAAACAGTTAAAACGAATATCAACACGCTATTTGCTTTTACCGCATAAAATGTTCTTTTGGTTCGTTCGATACGCTTTTGGTATCATTCAGCGGAAAAACAGCCTTTGAATGTTTCGAAGTGCGTCGGCTTAAAGCGAATACAATAAATCCAGCAAATACTGCTGTTTACAGTTATAATTATAGGTAAGTACCTCATATGTGACTCCCCCTGCACCCCCTTCGAACACATACAGAATGCATTGTGTACCCAAAATCTAGCAACGATGATACGAATAATCATGCCGTCGGCGGCTGTCATCATACAATTTATGGTTACATACTTTAGAATAGACTCTGGAGGAAAACGCTTAATGCTTGAAGTGTCGTGGACAGAATTTCGCACCAACAAATCTATACTACAAGAACTGGGCATCAAGCAGGGTCTATCGACCACAGTACAACCTCGAATACTCCAATTCTTTGGGCATGTGTCACGACGGGGAAACGATTCCATAGAACGTCTTGTAGTTCAGGGAAAGGTCGAAGGAACAAGAGCATGCGGCAGATCACCCATGCGATGGACCGACCAGGTTAAATCCGCAGTTGGTGGCCCACTACACGAATGCACACATGTTACAGCCGACAGAGAAAGATGGCGTCGCATCGTGAATAAATCAAATCACGGCTTTTCGAAATCTCACTGCAACATGATGACCACGACCGCTCTGTCAAGAGTGCATCGACAAAGAAGAAGAGACTTTAGAATAGGCACATTATTGTACTGATATCAATTAGCTTCGAACACCGATCATATTTTCTAATAATTCGGCAAACTATGAACCATTGCAGGGACTACTACACTAGCTCAAGGTTTTTATAATTGATGCTGCTAAGTATTAATTATGAAACGTTTGATGTCAGTGCTCATTACCGCGGGCTCTTTCATCTATGTTTTTACACTCGTGCTTTAATGTAAGTCTCCGGGTCACCCGTTGTACCCATGTGCCGTGAACGCGGATAGTGCTGACTATCGCTACAATGATCGTGATCGTTTCAACGACCAAACTAGCGCTGATATAGACACAGAAAATTACCTTTTTGTTCCTCCCGTGTTAGATTCACACGCGTCGATCTATTATGCTGCTGTGAAAGCCCCTTTACATTTCCGAGCCGCTGTACGTCTGACAACTATTGTATCGATACTAGCTTTCACTCCTCTGCCTGTGGTGCCCTCCTATTTCTTTTGTTTCTTTAACCGAATGTCACCTCTTGATCGTCCCATCCTCATCGTTTAAAAGAAATTCAAGAAAACTATTTCATTAAAGTAGGACCACCAAAATCTGTCTGGGTTTTGGTGACAACACTGTCCAACGCAGATGAAAAATGACATTGGATCCGGTTCGAGTTGTGTCTGTTTAAAAGCGAAGTCTAGATTCTCAAAGGCTTTACACAATAAGTAGATGTACTAATAAGGTCGGAAAGCAACGTATCTATTAATTCGATAACTTCTTTGTTGTAAATTAATTATATTGTACCGCGTGGCTTGCTTTGCCGTACATTGAATCCTACTTCCGCTGCTCTGTGCCGTCCTTCCTATAATGGTTTCCAATAGAATTTAAAAAAGAAGATATATTTTACTCTTTCATGGAAGAACTATGACAAATTGATGTCGAACTAATCAAAACTTTTAATAGTTGTTTTTTAATGATGAGAATCTTTCAATTTCTTTCGATTTCATCCGTAACTTAGTTATTGTATGCCATTTGTATGGGAACAGGGTATTTGTTTCAGAAACTATTCTAATTCTAATAGTCAAATAGTTTTTAGTTGAATTCAGAAGCGGTAGCCCTCTAGTTTACCCGCCCGCGGTAGCGACGCTTTACGTCGAGTTTTGTATTATTTCTGCATTTTAGAGTCTGAAATTCAATATGTCCAACTTCTAGTTTTGGTTTTTTACAGAAACCAAATATTTTATGTCCAATTTTATAAGCTCTTTAGGTATATGATATTTGGAACGAAGTTCTTTAATAAGGCTTGCGGTAGGAGTGGCCTGGTAGAAATTTTCACGTAAATAAAAAGCGTTATACCTGAAAAACTCGAGTTTCAACGTCTCAAGTTTCAAGTGCTAAAGTTTTTGTTTTTTAAAACAGAGAACTCATACTAGATGGCTCTATATTAATACATAATATACAACGAAAGGAACTTAGTTCACACCTCCCGACTGTTTTTATCTCGTATTTTATTTCACTAACAAGCTCCCAGCATGTGAGTACTGAGTATGTCATAGGATTAAGTCTACTGTGCAATTTAAGCGGGACTGAAAGGACAGAAGTTTGAGTGTGCTCCACAAGAGTCAAAGGACAAACAGAATAACAATAAGTGTGTGTCTCTTGGAGCGCGACCTGAATGTTTTTTATAATTTAGGCAGCATTGTGACAAGGCCAGTCAACCAGCTGGTACGGGAGTGTCTTACCAATTATACCTTTTCTTCATACCCAAGACTTTAAACAAAAGCCTTTATTGCGCACCAAACGCAATATAATCTGTATATCGATATATTCTCCAGAGTGTGCAGCACAGACGGTCATATCATAATACAAGAGAGAACCCTTTCGTTCTGAGACCTCCTACTACGGCGATAATATCTTTGCTCTCCCAAGAAATTCCATCACATAAATATAAAACGTGGTTATAATTCTCCACATCATGGTTAGTCCCAATTCTGCGGCTTTCTTCAACTTCGACTAACAATTCAAGACCTTGAAGTAACACGACAAGCGGAATGTTTTTATTTTTATAATTTATTGCTTTAGTGGCGTGGTAAGCCGCTGTCGAGACTTTATATTGCCTTCATTATCCCCGCACCCTTGTGGCGCGGCTCTTTAGGTACTAGTAAGAACGGGTATAGAGTGTAAAACGATGTTTTCTGAGATGTTTTGATATTTTTAATTGCCAGTTTTATTATAAATACAGTGTCTTCGTGAGGTTGTTATGGTCACTTAATTGCGGTAATAATGTCAGGCGGCCGGCATTCATGAAGTTGTGAAACGTCGCGCCGACGCAACGTGACCGGCATCCCTGTCGACTGAATTAGCATCCTTCCAATAGCGGACTGCAACCTTTCCTTAACACATGCACGGATTACAAACCACGCTATTGTTGTACACGTGTATAGAGTTGCGAACCTTTTTGCACGTAATATGTCTTCATTAGTAATTACACTAATGACGTAAGCAGCTCGACTGTGTGGCTATGGCTTCGGAAAGTAATATCAACCTTTATTTCAAATGCCTCGGCTAATATAGGACTCATAAATCGTAGGTTAATTACCGAGTAGAAAGTAAAAAAGTATAACTATATTTGTTTCATTGTTACAATTCCTAGCATATTATGAAATTGTTAGCGTTTCTCAGCAATGATAAATGAGGGCGTATGTTTAGATAATACTCCTCAATAACAGCACATTATGAGAAGTGCGGGCGGGACGGTTTCGCAACAAATCTTGGCGCCACAACAGATCGAACGTATTTATCTCGATGAAGCTCGAGCGCTTGCCTTGACCGTGCTAAATTAACACTTTCTAGCGTCCTTCTATCTAGTGCTTCAAGTTATCGATGCAGCTCAAGAGCCTTCCGGTCAGATAATATTCGTTGAAGTCACTGAATATTTCTTGGTAGTAAAATAAACGTTTCTGCTATGGTAATAGAAGCCATTGCACACAAATTGCAGCTATTCCTTTTTTACAGGTCACTGGGTTATACTTATAAAGCTGTCGGCACAAACAATCTTACAGTATCATTGCCTACGCACATAAATAAATTAATTTTACGTCACGCTACATAATTAGAACACTCATATAAGTACAAGACATAGTACCGATCTTGTATTTGTATCCATAATTAATACATTAATCAGTCAAATGTAAGCTAAGCTGCACTTGTACATATTATAGCAACAATATGTACGTAAAATTATTAGAGCATTCGTGCAATTGGCTCTCCATTGCGTTATCGTCATTACTGTCTAGTGAAATATAACCATAAACTCAGCTCCAATTTATGAACGGATGATTCCAATAATTCCCTGTCCGAGTATGATGCGATAATACGCTGATACATTCGGAGGTATCTGGTGCAATAACTCGTCATGAATTTAGATCGGGAATTCATAATTGTGACTACGGTCACATCCATTATGAACGAACCAGATGGGAATTCAGGGCTTTCGCTCGTATCTAAATGTTCTACTAGATAACCAGCGTGTATTTATTTTCTTTCCTTTACCCAAATTACCATATTTACGAACTTATAAAAGAGTTATCGAAAGCCAGTCTGCGTGTAGCGGTTGCAAAATGAGAGTAAGCCAAAGAAGTCAACAGGACACGAGTTAACACGACACAGTTCGTGATCGCGCTTCATTTCAATGTCTATAAAACGCGTCTCCCTCGTATATTCAATGCCGAAATATTCGATGTCGTATGCATGGACACGTCCAATTGCTTCGTCAAACCGACATTGACTGAAACAAGTCATCTTGCTTTTGGATTATCGTAAAACTATTTTCGTGTATCGACTGTAGAGTGCGCGTAAATCACTTCGGCTATTTTTTCCATAGCGTTTAGAAACATCTCAAAATAGCTGTTCACGTAGGTATGGCTTTTTATGACGTAACTCTGCCGTGGGGCAACGGCGGACGTGATACGGAATTGCACGGAACACTCAGATATATCTCGTTTGGATCTAAGAGTGGTGACCAAGAGCTTGTGACATAAATCGATTTGTCTGACCTGCCAGCGCGGCGGTTTTAGGGTTACAGTTGTCACGGAACAAGAACTGTTCCAATTTGCCGCTGGTCCCGATGCTAGTAAAAGTTTCCTCGTTACACACAGTTGTTTTGAAGCGCTCATGAAGGGTGTGACAGCACATACATGTACGACCTATATCATCGACGTGTTGCGAACAAAAAATCGTGTTTTTTTATCATAGACCTGTTGCAGCACAAAATTAAATTCGTTGCTTGAAAGTTAGAAATAGATAGCGCTTAAAACTATATCCGTAATAGTGAGACCATTTTTATCGGCGCAAGTTCAGAACTTTTATGTGCCGACACACTGCGCTCAATAGTTTTACTGGTTGTATCAGCTCTCAGCTGTAGATATGTGCCAATCGTATATGCTTATCATGCATTTGTGCAGAAACAGAATGGAACCAAGTGAATGCTAATACACGATCTGGCTACAGTGCAGTGTCAGCGTTCACACTTAACACAATGACCCTATTACTCGTAGCAATAAAGTACTTGCAATTTTTTCTAAAATAACTCTTTTATAGACGGATAATTATGATCAGAAAGTTGAGTTCAAAAATGTTGTGCCTTGTTGGCATAATCCGAATCCATATAAAACGCAAGTTCGGCCGCCGGTATAACGAATGAAAAATAAAAGTTTCTTTCAGTAATTCGGCTTTAATAACAATATCTACTGAAAAAGACCACAGGGCGCACTCGAGTTTCCGTACCCAACATTTTCGCTAAAGTTCGGTTCAGTAAACAGAAATCGATAAGATTAATTAGAAATTATCCAATCAAGGCGAGCGCGTACCCGAGTCTCGGCTGCTATATTTGGGGCAGTCGACCCCATGACAGGTGAGCGCCGATGCCTAAATAACCTGTACGATAGATTTGCGCAGTGACTCTGCAGTTTTTATATCGAATTTCCCTTCGATGCCGACTGAAACCTACCTCCATTAAATTAACGCCGACCGCAATGCTAGCGGCAGCTAAAGTTGTTGTAGGATTTTTATAATATTCCGTTTTCTTTACTATTATTAACACGATTTTGTTACCTACATAAAGCTAGTTTCAAATAATACATAAATATTGTATGCTTGTGAGTTGTAACTAATAATGAAATAAAATCTTAGAAGTCAATTTTAATCTACTTCTTTTTGTAGTATTGAAATGAAACTTTGTGTAACTCGGACAATACTATAATTTGCTATCTTGGAGCTGATCTGATGATGAAGTCAGGGGGTGAAACTCTTCAGTGGTAATAGTAAACTCCTAGAGTTTTGGCTCGTATGATTCGTTTTGATGAGTCCAATATATTTTACTTGGTGTCAACTGTCGAGGGTCTGGTTATGGAGCTAGGCAGTGGATAGTGGAACTCTTCAGTGGCTACTAGTTAACCTTCGAGTTTCGGGTCATCTGATTCGTTTTGATGAGTCCAATAGATTGCACTTGGTGTTGAGGTTTTTGGTGATTTTTTCCAATATTTATAACGGGCGGCAGATATGAATATTGTGATTTTTTTTGAGGTTAACGTAGTTTTTTGGTTTTATTTTAGCACATTGGGAACTCTTTCCGCTACTCTAAGTGGTGGTGCTAGCAGTCAAGAATAAGAAGAAATACTTATGTCCTGTGCAGATGCACTGACTACTTGTAAAGTAGTTGCTTACTGCTTGAGCAAACCCATGCGTCTGCAAAATAGCAAGTTAAAGCCCTCCTTTGTCCGAATCCAACTTATAACTTGAAGTTTAAACTAAAATGAAGCTTCTGACCCGAACGTTACAAAACAATTTGACCGCTTTCTTGAACATAATCCTACGTAAAAAAATAATATTACCTACTCCCAAGTAAGAAATTAGAAATTCAATACAATACCCTTACAATAACTAAGAATAATAAAAAAGCACCTAAATAATGAAATAATGTGGCAACGCGGCGGTTATTACTTTTTCTGTCATACCTAGCCACCCGCACAAAACTGTAACTCAGTTAAAAGGTTAGAATATTAAGTATGAAAATAATATTTACTTTCACGTTTCTAGTGGTTTTACCGGGATATGTTAATGTACCTACCGAGCTTTAGAATACACGCACAAGCTAAACAAAATTTTGGCTATTTCGATCTTTTTTCCTTCTAATAAGAAGCATACAAATAAAGTTGACATGTCAGAACATATCGACAAAAAATACGGCGAAGTTCAAGTTCAGTTCAAGGCATAATGCAATTTGACATCTCAACTTAGCTCTTACCTGACACCGTCCTTTCTCGAGCTGATAATCCCCTCATTTTTAGTTTAGTTGGTGAACAAGGGAATCCTCCACGAACACGAACACGAAGTTTTGAACGCGATGAGTTATATTTACGGTGTGTCTAAGGTCGAGATCTAGACACATTACTTAGCTCGAACTGTCGCACAACTGTCAAATTACAAGAACATAATAGAGACGGCAACATGCTTCAGTCAGCACGTGCATAGTAACTTTTATAGATCTCGGGCCTTAGTCCAAGGTATTGTATTAAGTCCACACTAGCTTTTGTGATTCGTTCACAGTACGGAAGCAGTGATGCCTTTTGTTTCCGCGATTCGCGAGCTATTCCAGTGTAGGCCCTGTCAGTTGTAACATGCAAATCGTTTTAAATAGAGTTATTTTTGTCACGTGTTGTGGAATATACGAGCAGACAAATTGCGCTCGGCAACTTTGAGCTTCATTTCCGTATAGCTTTAATGAGTTTTACAATAGCTTTCGCTTGCATTGCAATTATGAAGCTTTCGCTTGCATTGCATAGCGGCTATATATTTGTTTTATGGGCAAATTGAAAGCCAAATTTCTTAAATACCTGCCTAAATAGATATGTGTGTTTACATAATTATAATAAGTAGGTAACTTATATTGTTATATGTCACTATATCGTTTATTAATTATTTGTAACTTTTAGAAAAGTAATTTAAAGCTAATTAATAATCATTTTTTGTACAACTTCTTTATGCATAAGTACGGAGTTTGCCTTTAAGTGATTGTTGCACTGTTGAAATGTGTGAAAACAATTGTTGGTGAACCAAGAGAATAAATAAATACAGTTTCTAGTCCTCTATGTATTTAAGTATGAAGGTATTTTTGTAGTTTTCGGATTGTCTTAATATTTGGAATTTCGTTGAACTCGCTCGTTTCGATATGAAGGGCATTATGGAGGTGGAGCGATATTAATCAAAATTACGTATTCAGGCTTCTGAATATTCAGTAACTCTCTATAACATTAAACTGGCCGTGCCATGTGGTGAACAGTATCGGCCCTACCTTAGGTTGAAGCTTTTAGGACAAACGTTATCAAATCAAACGTTGAGTTTTGAGAGCCTTCCCGTTGGAGGCGCGAGGCGGTAGGCTCACTTTATCTGGATCGCTGTGTCCGTGACATTTGCACGCCCTTAGCCCTCTGTCGCATCAAATACCATCTTTTACTCACTGATACAATAACCATTCTCGAATAACGAATGTTAAACCAAGTCTAGACTGAAATAAACTTTTAAATAAATCATACTTTTCATCGTCTTTACGTCATTTGTTGCGTGTGTAGTTGCATGCTTTGCATATTTAATCGAATACAACTGACGCATCTATACGTTTTAAAGTAGTGTGTATTTTGATTGGGGTAGGGAAAACAAACAGGTGCTTTGTGATTGCTTTTACCCCTTTACATAGGTTTGAAAACGATTTTAGAATTCGGTATCTATATACCTATGTACATTTTAATGTAGCATCGAGGTTTGGTACGGGTTGTGGTGGATTCAATTAGATGATTGAATTCTCTTTGTGTGCAGAGAGCAATGTATGTCTGTGAAATACTAAAATAGTTGGTAGGCAAAGAGCGATTTTATAGACAATTCACTTAGTTCGACAAGTATGCATAATCAGCCTATAATGTTCCCACTGCTGGGACACAGGCCTCCTTTCTGTGAGAGGAGGTGGGCCGTAATCCACTACGTGGGCCCGGTGCGAGTTGGTAGATGTGACATGACTTCGAATTTTTTGGTTCTAGGTTCCCTCACGATGTTTTCCTCCAGCGTTTTGAGAGCAGTGGCGATGAAAATAACTTACATAAAGTAATGCGTCTGTCTGGGGTCGAACCTACGACTCTACGACCTACAACTCGTAAGTCGCGGACGTCACCACTTCGCCACCACTGTTCCGACAAGTATAATATGGGACATGATAGAATTTTACTATAGATGCAACCGATATCAATATTGCTAGTCAAGTTCTAGCATTATTGATGTCGGTTATTGCATCATTTAACGGAAATGAAAGTCGCATTTCTGAATAGTATCATAATATTGGAAAGAAGTCCCATCTGTGTCGACCGATTATCGCCCAGCAAATAGCAGGTCGCAGTAAAGGCCTTCAATTTTACTGTCATGTCTGCTTCGATTCGATTTAATAATGCAACGACTCAAAGTGTGCTGTGAATTGTGCCACAAGTATCATACGTGTGACTTTTAGTACAAAGTAACTACTTTGTACTATGTTGGAATCCCAACACTAAATGTTACTAAATAATATGAACATCACTAGCGTGCCCGACTTCCAAAACGGAGGAGTTTCTATGTTCGAAGCGTACGTTTTTGTATACGTCCACCGATTTCTCCGTCAATTTGTGGACAGATTTTGAAAATTCTTTGTTTGAAAGGGTATGCTCTCGAGGTGGTCCCATATAAATTTTATTAACTTTGCTTGGATAGTTTTTGAGTAAGCTTCAAGAATATGTATTTTTCCCACTTAGTCTATATGATGATAAGTTCCTGTCACTGTTATTTACATAGCATTCGAATTTGTGTGTGGTAGGTACCACAACTAAGAAGTGAATAATAAAAACTTTTTACAAAATATAATAAAGGCTTCCAAAAATAAAAAACACTACCAAGTGGGAAATAACTTTAATTTCGGAAGTTAACAACCGACTTCCGAAATTAAAGTTTTTTTTTGTAAAACTTTTTATTTGAATGTTCTCGCTGACTTCCTCACGGATGGTGATTGGAATAGGTATATCGCCTTATTTAGAAGAACCTCCACTATTACACGTCCCCACAATTTTATTGGCTCGTTCTTTAATTGTATTGATATAGCATATATTTTAAAATTGTATGTACTGTGAGACACTTCAATGAAACACTTCTTTAGAATTAAATAATACATATTTACAGAATCGTTTTACGTTTTTACATTTATCACATGACATACGCTTTTCTAAACTGACCCCTAAATTCGTATTAGCGTTTATCTCATAAATGTATGCCATTATCTTATAATTACTAGAAAAGTTTGTATGCCACACACCATGCACAGGTCATAATCTCTACAGTACTTTATAAGATTCTTCTTCTCCTTGTATTATTCTAGAATCGTTCTTTCCATGGATTAATATTCATGTGCTTAATAGTGGACAAGACATTTAATAAAGATTTTAAAATCTTTCTATGTGTTTGTCGCCAAATAAGTTGGTTTTCGGTCTCACACGCAACTCGTTCTACATAATATGTAATCAATTTTTTGTTTCCATTTATAATAATATTATTATTATAAATGGAAACAAAAAATTGATTCCAAAAAAAAATTGAAAAAAAATTAAATTTGAAATTGAAATTTGAATTGAATTGAAATTTCCATTTATAATAATATTATTATTATAAATGGAAACAAAAAATTTATTGCAACTTTTATGTTTATTTGCCGTCAGTATCATAATAGCAACAATATGTGTTAAAACACATATTGTATAGATCCACGAAGACGTGGCCTACTCTTCTTCCTAAACGATACGGCGCGAACTGTGCTGTAAGCGATTAGGAAAAAGACTAGGCCACGTCTTCGTGGTTAGCACTATCTATACATAGATGAGCGTAGTCTAGTCTAGACTCGAGACTACCGTCTCGGCGTAAATTGACATTACTAGGATGCTATGAACAATACTTAAACGATAACTGAATACTTTACTGAAGTGAGCCCGAACCGGACTTTCAAAGCTTCCGGAATGAACAGCTGAGAGGACTAGCTGTAATCTGTTCCCCTTCATCTTTTAATTAAGCCTTGCCTTTTAGTTATTTCTCTTTAAAAGCTCATCCTTAATTTACTTTCTTAAACTATTTCCTAAAATGACCGACGATGTGTGCAACATAAGGTGTCAACGATTAACTAATGAATCTTTTCTCTTTGTTCTAGAATCCAAGATGGGGTGCTTCGTCAGTAAAGACAAGCTTACCAAAGAGGACATGGATTTTCTAAAAACGCATACCTCTTACGATGAGACCACCATCAAAGAATGGTACAAGGGCTTCAAGGTAAAGATACGAAACGACATGCAGATTGGAGATTCGTCATACACATTTACACACAACATAGTTAGGACTTTTAGAACCTTTCCAGCTTCTGGATAGGCACTATCCAGAAGCAAGCATTTACCAGATCAATTACAAACGGACCAGGATTACTAGAAATGTAAAATTCTGAATTAATCATAACTTAGGTGGTGAAACAGACCTGAATTCTTGAAACTGAATTCGAAACCGAGAATTATCGATTTTCCGACACCTTGCTTCGCTTTGTTCAGATTATTCCCAGATGAGAAGAGAAACTTATAGAATTGAAAAACTAGTTCAGTCTATTTTATATTGTGCACTATACATGATTGGAGTTCAATATTTACAAATCCCGGTTCAGTCTCAGCATAATCATCACCTGGCTAGTCTTTTCCCAACTATGTTGGGGTCAGCTTCCAATACCGGATGCAGTTGAATACCGGAACGATTTAAATAGAGCGACTGTTTCCACACTCATTAACTGGATATTACGATACCCCTTGGTAAGACTGATTGTCAGACTTTCGGCCTTCTTACTCCATTGAAAAGGGAGGATCCTCCGACCAGACAGGTTATGTGTCTGGCTACTGTTCAGTCTCTATTCTATGATAATATATTTGAATGGTAACAACTATTAGTTGTTTATATTGTTTCGAAATTCAGTCAGCCGGAAGTGAGTGGAATCTGCGTCTTGGCTCGGTGAGCTTGTAAATATTGTTCTGCTTACTGAGACAATAAAATTTTACTCAGTTCTTGAGATTCTTGCAAATAATGAATTTCTACTTGAATAGTTTTACTACGGAAAATATGTGAGACACAGTTTGTTACTTCGTAAATGCAACCAAAACTAATTAACTACGATTTTGACTGATGATGTGTCGTTGCATGATTTTGTCCAGATCCAGAGACTTCTCATTAATATATGTAATGACGTGAAACAGACTTTTCTGTGCACATATTTGTTTTTCCATAAAACATTTTATTATTAGCTACTATGGATAATTGGCATCTAGATATTAGGATATTAAATTCAGTAATCATTTTATTTTTCTTCTTTTCATGAAAACAACATCCAATTATATTGTTTTTCTTGTGTTATACAAAACAAAGCGTTCGCAATAATCCTTAACTTATAAAACCTAGGCATAAAGTGCTAACTCTGAAATAATAAAGCCAGCTATATTTTTACTACACGATATATAAAAGTTATATTCTCATTTGAACTGGCTGTGCTAGGGTCGCCTTTAACGATGTAATTTTTCTAGTCAACTGCAGCTTAAATGCCTTGATGATTATTTTTTCATAAACGGTTTTGATATAGATAGGGATGTCCTTGACTCCAATCCGAGCGCACTCGAATTTATGGATACTTCAAAAGTTTTTGGGTAGGTTTCTTTAATTGTTAGATAAAAGTAAAGGTCTTTCATAGGCTTTATTAGACGATATAGAAGTAGCTAGCCACTGCTGTGTCCACCGGCACAGCCCTCTCTTTACATAAACAAACACGCAAACATCGGTGAATTGACAAATTTGCATTTGCAAGAAGTTACACGATTGTACCGACCGCGTTCGGCCCACATGCAATGTTTAGTTTAGGGCAGCGGTTCACCATGCACATCAGCACATGTGCATAGTGCATTCATACTGTATTTGGTCTTTCTCCATCTCTAGAAATCAAACGTATTTCATTATTTAAAGACACAACATAGGTCCTACCCATACACACTGGTAATTTATGACATCATATTTACAATTTATTTTCCTGTGGTCCTGCAGCAAGATTGTCCCAACGGCAGACTGACTCCAGCCAAGTTCGTGGACATGTACAAGATGTTCTTCCCATCCGGCAATGCCGTCGAGTTTTGCGACCATGTATTCCGCACATTCGACATGGACAAGAACGGATACATTGACTTCAAGGTAACCTATTGGTATAGTTGTAAAAGCAATGCGATTATTTGTGGCAATTTACTAGATAGGGCTAACTATCTCATCACCATCAGATTTTTTGGCGGAATAACAAGTGGTCATTTGTTGCAAAGCAGCAATGCGAATGGCTTGCTTAAGGTATCTGTCCCAACGCCGACGATAGACAAAATGTGAGTAGAACTAGCAACTAGAAACGAGTTGACGAGTAGAGAGTGTTCTGCCCGCCAAGCTAGCGTCGCTGAGCGAAGTTTTTCTTTGATAGCTATTGTCGCTGCGATAATCTTTTACTGACACAGGACATACATCTATTACAAGTTTCTTGAGTGATAAAATAGTCGATATAATATAGTCGCTTTCTCATCGGCTGTGGGACAGGTGCCTTAGTTAAATTATAAACTTCTTGCGAATGATTTATCAAGTTTTTTTCTGGCTTGCGTTCTTAATTTATAGTTTCTTACTGTCAGCAGTAAACAGTATTTAAAATTCATCGAACAAGAGACCACCGAGCTCTTGTTTGTATTGGCCCCGACTCGCGTGGTGTACCAAGAACTACTTTGTTGTAGGAGTTTCTGCAGGCCATCCACGTCACTTCAAGTGGGACGCCAGAAGAGAAGCTGAAGTGGGCGTTCCGCATGTATGATGTCGATGGCAACGGTGTCATTGACATTCAAGAGATGACGAAAATCGTGCAGGTTTGTTACATAGTACAGATTTCGCAGATCAATACGGAGCAATGCCCTTCCTAATGCCAGCGTCTGCAGGTTAATTATACCCGAAACATTAACCGCGCTATTTGCAGATTCGGGGATGATAATTAACCCCGCCGATTCCGAAGCACATTGCTATGTGATCTTACAAAAAGTTTGCAGCCATTGAATGTTCCCGGAGCATATAAGCTAGTCTTATAGATGAGTCATGATAGCAATTTTTACGTTTCACAGCATCTATATTTTTATCTGAGAAGCAGCTTTGTTTAGTCTCAGGTGAACGTATTTTATAGTAATTGTTTTACTAGTTTTATGAACATAGAGCTTCACAGATGAGCAGGGCTATACCTGCACCCTAATTGCGTAACACACGATCAATCACAATCTTTGAAGTCTATTGGTAATCCATTGCTTGGTATGTTCGGAAAATTTGTCTGCTCAACAACGTAAATAACGCAATGAATGTTGTTGAACTGTCAAGATGAAACATGATGTAATTGATCATAATACATTCGATAAAATTCGGTAGTGCACTTAATTCAAGCTTTTAAAACAAAACAATCTGGCTGTTAAATGAACAATATTTGTCGCACATTATATATTTCTAGTCACGTTCTCAAAAACGGATTTAACGATTTCGATGAAAGTTGCATTAAAAGGGTTTGCGGGGGCGAAAAATCGATCTAGCTGGGTCTCATATCTGGGAAAATCCGTTTTCTCTGTATTTTCACCCGAGCAGAGCTCAGTCGCTCAAAGTTTAGAACAAGATGGCAACCTTAGAATAATGACATAGCAGCTTGGAATTAGTAAGTACCTACTATCATGGCAGCAGCAATTAGTATGAACTACTCATATATGAGCATTCTCTATTTTAACCAGAGCAGAGCTTGGTCGCCCAGGTACTTACTTATAATCAAATGAAACATCGCACCATCATAGTGCGCTGTCACAAACTATTATTTGGTTTGTTTTGCGAAATATGAACAATCCATTGACAGGCATTAATTATAGAACACCTGTGTTGCGTTGATATTGTTATGTCCCGCGTTCCCAGTAGTCTTTGTCATGATGAGTGACGTCCATAGAGGATGACAGTGTTCGACATCCTGCCGAAAACGGACACTTTATTTGCGGACCTCGGCGATAGTAGAAACCAATATTTCTCTAAAAGCTTTTTTAACCTCTAAGGATTTCTCAATCCTCTTCAATCTAAATCATTTACCGTCGACGGATAATGCAGTAGCAGTACTTGGACTGGGGACCACCATTTCAGATAACGAGAATTTCTGAACTTGAGTTGATGGATTTAAGCGCCCCCGTCCTATTATAGATACGCTTATAATTTTAATTAATATTTCATGTTAGTAACATTTAATTGTAGTTGTTTTGGTGAATGAGACACTTTTGAAATTGGATTATCGATGTTTATGTTTGCACAACGTTTGCACATCTACCAACAGAAAAGTCGTCGAAATATTGACGGAAATAAGGTTCTTTCCCCCCCCCCAGTCTCGCAACGTCCAATGTAACTTTTCGCCGCTGCCTGCATCAATTGGAGTGCAGATTCGAACGAAAACACTTTGAACACCCCCGGGAATTAGCACTTCGAGAGAGCTTCGAGATAAATATGTTATCGGAGTCACAGTCGGGGCGGCAACATCAGTAACTCAGTTAATCGCTTTAGGTGTATGTGACATCCATGGTGGACATAACACATCGAACTGTTAGTGTACCTATACATATATGTAATGCCGGACGGCAAAGGCGCCTTCGCTTTGACTTGCTCTTTGAGCACAAATGCATTTACACCTACATGTTAGCATCTCTCACACATCCAATATTAATACACCCGATCTGCGGTATTTCATCCCTCAACACTCAAGTTAGTATAATGCCGTCAATATTGATTAATATACTGCTCTGGTATATTAATCAATATTGACGGCATTATACTAACTTACCTTCACAAAATGGATAGATAACCTTACAGTGTATTTCATCGATTGCTTAATTGTCTTATGCCATTAAACCATTCAGTATTCTATTGCGCTCTTTCTTTCAAGTCATAAAAGTTTGAGAAATTGAAAGCAAATGAACGGTCTCTTTTATAATTACTATTGATTATAATATGCATATGGCTAACAATAGGTAGGTACTGCTGATTCTCACAATTCTTTAAATAATCTCATCGTCTTCGAGCCGTCTGTCGCATGGCGTGGTTATTACGACCCCTTTCATTATATTGTAGCCTACTATCGTACCCCTTATCGTTGTAAGCTTCAATTTCTTATTTATAGAAGGAATGGTTTAAGTTCTTTGTCCCCCCTCATTGTTATTGCTAACCATTGGTAAGTGAGGGCTGTTACGAATTCATGCATTTCAGTATTCCGTTTTACAAGTACCGGCTTGTGACTAAGGTCTTTTGTAAATATACAACGTGTTCATTTTAATATCCCTTAACTCTAGGGTATTAAGGAGACCATGTCAAAGAACCAACTGGCAGAATAAAAAAATAAAAAAAAACCTTTCTTTTTTTCATTCGAAATAGTTCGACAATTTCACGATTATTTATGTAAAACACTCTTTCGTAATATATATATATATATATATATATATATATATATATTTAAAAAAAACATTTTATTCTGACTACTTTTATCCATAAAAAGAATAATATGATAGTCGCATTTTCTTAGCTTTAAATATGAATGATTGGTTTGAATGAAAATTATTTACTCGTAGTTATCAAGGAAACTTAGATACACACATCGAGAGTCTAGTGTTATGTTAGGTTTACATGGGTCTAAATGACAATTCGACTAGGCCGCAAGTGACTAAAATCGCAAACCCCAAAGTTGGGTGCCATCTGAGTTTTGCCGTGCTGCGACAAACTGCTTGCGGAGGCGGATGGGTGACTAAAACCGACCGTGTACTCGTAAATGGTCTGTCAGTTGCAGGCGATCGGCCACTGCATGAGTTGTGTTTTACACTGTGTTGTTCCGATACGTTGTCGGTACAGATCGCGATTTTTGTCGGCCGGTGTAAATAGGGTGGCGATTCGATTTTTACAAGCGATGCGACTCGTGGACCTTCCGCACGGCTCAAATCGACCCGTGTAAACCCATGCGGGGCTTACACGGGTCGATTTGAGCCGCGTTTATATTCGAAACTATATATTTTTGGAACACGTGTTGTAGGACTTTTTACGAGTATATTAGTTTTACTTATAGCATATAACCTTAGAGTTCTAGGCCATCGAAAGGAACACGTTCTATATTGTCATGACCACGATAATTACATAGTTGTATGTAGTACAGGAACGTTATTTGTCTAATATCTCATCATTGTATACTATAATTATGTGATTTATTTGACGTGACAAGTATTTTAAAGCGAATCCTAAAGATCTCGAAAGTCTATTACAATATTGCTTTAACGGATTTAACAAACAGAGATGGAAATCCTAACTGCATAATATTATAAACGCGAAAGTGAGTTTGTTACTCTTTCACATCTTAACGGCTGAACAGATTTCTATGAAATTTAGCACACAGGTAGACCATAACCTGGGTTAGGACAGGATACTTTTTGTCCCGGTATTACGTCCCCGTGGGATAATTTCCGAGCTTTTGCCCGCGGCTCCGTCTGTGTGGACACAGACGAAGCCGCGGGCAAAAGCTAGTAGAGTTATATTTTCTTGTAATTGTTTTTACCGGTTGACTTTACGTAAAACGTTTGAATAGACGTTCCGATGTTTTTGTTCTGCCAGCCGTTTCCGAAGTGGTCGCCCACGATATTTTAAGCCGAACGAAAATAAAAAAGAACCCGGCTTCTAAAATACATCGGCCTTTCTCTTGTTGCATCGACTTTTCACAAACTGCTAGGTACCTATTGTGCCTTGGATTACTGGATCATAGCTTGGCTCTGACTGTGTTATTAGTTTATTTTCAAAGAGTTTTGTTCAACCAAGATTGTTTATGCCTTGAGCGCATTTACAAAACTAGGTATTATACCAGAGTAGTTTGGTAGTAAGATCGGGTGCATTACTGTTGCGGTTCCGAACCGGCACGGCAAAACAAATGCAAAACGTACCTACGATAGGTACGGGGTCGCACGTACGAGGCGTCACGACACCCAGTCTAAATTGGTAGTGGTAAATCGGACTCCCAGTGTAATTGACCGAACAAGAACCGTAACTGTAGATAAATGTAGCTGTTGTGCTCTAGCCTAATTACCTAGGATGGAATTAGAACGGCACGGCAAGGGTTGAACGATTAAACATTCAGCTAGGTACCGATGCGATGCTAGGCACAGGAAGCGGCGTAAAAGTGTTGGTAAAATTCCCCAGCGAATTGTAGATGGAGTCATTAAAATCGTTCGATTTTGTAAAGACATAAGCGGATACTGGGTTTCAATCATTAATTATAACTGTAATCACTTAATTCAAATCTATCTGCTCCGGGAACATCAAAATTATGGCTGATCATTCATTGGCTTCTTATGATTATACAATTTGTGTTTTTCTGCACTTTCCAGGCCATCTATGACATGCTCGGTGCTTGCTCAAGCAACCGACCAGCTGACTCTGCCGAAGAGCGCGCTAAGAACATCTTCGCTAAGATGGACGAGAATAACGACGGTCAGCTGACGCAGGATGAGTTCCTCAAGGGATGTCTGCAAGATGAGGAGCTCTCGAAAATGCTGGCACCTTAAATTGGCGCTCAGCTTCTTTTAATCCTGCGATCCGTTCTCACATACCCAACCCCGTTGTATGCCTCACGATAACCCGACGGCGTCGTCTTGTCCACACGGCAGCATTAGAGAATGAATCGTTTCAACTAAATTTATATGCTTTCAGTCAACCATTCGATCATTAACGTACATTCTCACTGTAAATATATTTTCGAAAATTAAAACTCACCCGCGCATTTTAGTAGTTTCAATTCTGTATAAAAAATTTGTAATAAAAAACGAGCATTTTAAACGTTTGGAGAAATTTTAATCGTTGCGGTGTAAGTGGAGGTAGTAAAACCGGGTCAGCTTTTATCATCGAGTCGGATCTAACACGGTAAACGGTACGGTTGTGTGGTGTTGCTGTCGTGTTGACATGGCATGAGTACGTAGCATGTGTCCGTGTAACTCACATTGTGTTTGCGCATCCCGCTCGCGGCAAGAGCAGCCGACGACTGTTCACTAACATCTGCTCAAAGCTAAATATGAATCACAAACCGAGCTAAAATGTCGTTATACACCGCCGAGTAAACTCAGTACGAATCTATTGATTGCATCCGCGTGTGATCTTTACTTATCGCTCCACAACCACAGCTATAAGCAGATACAAACCAACAATGTATGTTAGCAGTTGTTACTCGGCTGGAGGTATTTTAGGCCCGCCACGTTTTCGGCGAGGTTGTGCGCTCCACAATCTGCTTTCCCACGACACATGTGAATTTGTCGATTGTAAAAAAAAGTATTGTAAAATTTAAGCTATTATTGATGTAACGAAATTGACGTCAATAAATCCTCGAGTTAAAAATTGTCCATTCCTAATGATAATGTATGAATGATAATATAGTATGTGGAATATGTCGCTGTCGGATTGTCTACTTCGCTAATATAAGATTGTGTCCGAACCATTCACTTCGTAGTGTCTATGAGCATTCCTATGTGACTCTCGGTCTATCTGGTTCAACGCTATATTCAATCCGATGTCGGATTACTATAATACTGCACAGTATAAATCTTACATTCTAATATTAAGGAAAAATTAGTGTAGCTATGTATGTACAGAATCGGTCAGATTGGATGAACAAACTCCGACAAGTTGCACGCAATAGGTAGGTACAGTTCGCTAACAAGATTGTACCGCGCATCACGACGCGATATTACTATTACAAACACCACGAACAATCTGATCACTTCTGTCGGCGCTAAGTTCAATTTATGTAAGTTAAAATAACCGTAATCTTGTACACGAGTAAACTTTATATTATTATCGTTTCTAGTATCGGTGTTGTTTATTATTGGTGTATTCGTAAATTCGTCAGGGATCTTCTCCCCCGCCCCCCGGCTCCCCCGGGAGGACACATGCTTCTTTATCCCTATATTGTTTCAAAGCTTTGGTATATTCTCTATTCGTGATACTATTAATCAGTTTCTTCGCGTTGTAATAAATTACCTACCTACTATTTCTAATTAATTGGAGTATTTGTATGTATATCCCAGTTCATTTCCCCACTACTGTGCCTTCTAGTTCCCCGTTGTAAATAGTTTACCGATTCAGCATTATTTATTTTAAAACCTACTAATCTAAGTTTTTTGGTTATCTCCGTCAACTTTGCCAAAGGTGGCCAAAACCTTGGATCTTTAACTTAAACCAAATTTTAGTGTGCCCTAGTCCCATATTTCGTGTTATAGTTAATTTTAGCGTTCTTATTATATTTTGTCGCAGTCTTCACCAATAGCCACTGGCCGCACACAGTCGAAAGGGTCGCGATATTATTAATTAATTTAAATTATATAATGTTTAAGCTATGTTGTTTTGTCTAATAGTTTTCAGTGCATAATTGTAAGATTATTTAATGTACCTATTTGTAAGTAAATCATACAGCGCGGAAATAACGCACAATAAAGTAGTCAGGCCAAACGCATTTATTTGTCGTTGGCTAGAATCAAGCGCACACGACATTACGAGGCACAAGTCTTTTTTTTTTTGTATTAAAGCTTAGTAAACTTTCTCTCTAGTACCAATAAAGAACTCTCCACACCAATACTTCACAAAGAGCAAATATGTTGCGAGTCGGTAAAGATAACGCCTGACCACTTTTATATGTAACGGAGAGCAAGAATACCTCTTGTAATTATCTTCTTCATACCAGATGACGATATTAATAAATCATTAATAAACTATGATCAGTAATACCGAGGAGAGTAAATCCGCGAGTTTTGTTACATAATTACTTCACTATTTCATAATCAAGTGCACTGGAAGCTAAATATCCTTGCATTAATTTGTTGTTAACACATTCCATATGGTAACGCATTGCAGTATAGTCATTTAAGTGTTTACTTAATTTTTAGTGTACGATTATTTCCCTTGTAAACTTCATATTTATTGTATTTTGATGCTTTATAAGAATTTGTTGTAAATGAAAGTTAATTTATTTTGTTATTCACTATTTACAAATCCCTTAACATAAGTCACCGGCCGGGTAGTAAATAAATGAATAGGTACAATTCAATCAGTTGAATTGTATTCATTTATTTACTAACCGTCCGGTGACAGTCATCTGACGAATAAATAGTAATATAATGCAATTCTCCTGGTTGCCACGACTAATTACGTTGCATTCATAGAACAGTGTTAGCACGATCATAAATCGACTGAATTTTATACAAACAGAGGGATCAATAATTCTCATCTCGGACCCGAAGGCAGCTTCGCAGACAGGGTGTTGTGTGACATATCAGATTAAAGGATTTTCGATTGGAAATATTAAAATTAAAATAACCCTTAATTTAAAAAATTACATACCAATTTCGTAGAAAAATTCGCCCTAGGCGTAACGTACTTTGTCTTACTTGCAAGCAATTAGTTACGGCTCCAACCATGCCCGTGTACATATCTCATACAAAACAATGAAAAATTACAATTTCATAATATTTAGTCAATTATAATATTTACGATACATTTTTGATTGAAAAAGTTTATTATTACGCGACCCAGGCCTACGAGTCAGTTGCTACTGATCTTTGTAATTATGGTTAGTTAGGCATTGCCGCTTATTTGGCAGTCTTTAAAACTACCTTTTTGTCCAAACCTTAAATTCAATCTAACTACTTGACTCGATCACTTCACTTCGGAAGAAAGCTTTATGTATGCACGTTATCGCACCACGTATTGTAACTTTTATCATAGATTTTTAAATCTCAATTATAGAGTCGTAAAATCAATGTGAATTATATTATGTTCGCTTGTGGTTTCAGTTCTCACATTTTGGGCCATGTATTTCTCATTATATTTAAAATCTAGGGCGAAAATTGGCAACTAAAGGCATGGATCAACACCCGAGAGAGGGCGCCACTGGCGGCTTGCTGTTCGTTTTAAATCTCGTAGTGAGACAGTTCGTTCTCTTTGCGCATTATCGCCCATTTTTATACTTAAATATTGGTTAGGACATAAGTGAATACTTTCTTCTTGGTCTCAAAAATGAAATCTCAATCTGAAGTAAGGAACTACTCTGATCTAACTAGGCGAGGCATTTTACATAGTTAACCTATAATTAACTCGTGATTTTATATTTAGCTGAAATTACAATGAATGAATGTTAAAATAATTAGGAATCATTTAGCCTATTTTTATTCATTTTATAAATTAATTATTAAGGTAATTAAAAATGTTATAAACATTAATATTTCATGTAATGAGTGTTATGTTACTTGTACCTTTGTTTTGGGAGATGTCTTGCGTTTCCTCATTTCTTTATGACTATCAGATTCATGTGTACAGGGGTGGAGTTCGCACTCCTGTACCCTAATTACGTAATACACGATCAATCAGAATCTGAATCGTTTTGAAACAGATTGCTAATCTATTGCATCGTACGTTCGAAAAAAAAAATCTGCTCAACAACGTAAATAACACAATGAATGTTGTTGACCTGTCAAATTGAAACAAATAAGTCGGAATTGTCTACGAAAATGCGTTGCGTAATTAGATAGCTGGTAAAATGGGGATCAGGAGGCACATGGCATCTCCCATTTCTCATAATTTTACATAAACTAACAGAGTAGTTACCTTTGATTTAATCAATTTATAATTTGTAAAAGTACTCTTAGTAGTAAGCTTCAATCACAATTTTTGGCTCACGCCATAATATTTTTTCTATATTACAAGTAATAGTGTAGTATATAATTTAAGATATTATTATAACTAGCTGCGATAGTCGCACAAATCAGATATTTAGATTATTTTCCGAAAATGCAGATACATAATATTAAACATAACTTAATTAATTTCGTTTAGTTTGTATTGTATATCATGTAACAAAATTCGAAATCTGTTAGGTTTCTATAAAATTTTGTCTTGACAAAACTGTACCCAAGCGGTGGCGATACACGGTGGATAGTCTCACGAAAAACCTTAACACAACTGATTGGTTAGGTTGGTAGAACTGCATAGTGTGTTGACTTCACAGTCAGATAAACCAAGACTACTTTCCAGATACCTACTGTGTGGACTCCGCTTTACTTGTTGAAGTCTGAGTAAAGTATTTATAGCCCATTGTGTAATCTTCATTTATATTCAAATTTGAGGCTTCGTCATTATTTTATTGAGTAAAGTCGTTTCAGGCGATAATTATCATTCGGCATTATGTATTAGATAAAAGTATCCACAATGTGTCCCATTTCAATATTTTGTGTTTCTAAGAATACATAGTTTTTATGAATTCACATTTTGCCTATTCATATTATGTATAAATTAAAATACAAGATAAAACAAATAGTTCATAATTATTTGTCTCATTATTGTAGTGTGCACGACAACGTAGTTTAGTTATTCAGTACGTGAATTAAAATCATGTAGTCAGTCAGTCTATCCTTTATTGTAAGTGGGGTAATTGTGGGAACGTAGGATTCATTAATATTAATAAAGTTTGACAAAAATCAAATATTTTACGGCAGTGCTTTTTGGAACATTCAATTTGTTTTAACTACGACAAGGTTTATCCTCAATCCGATTTTTTCACTGACTGGTAAAACTTTTCAGCTAGCCAGACGCTTTTTTCGTGGTTACCACTTTAAGTTTTCTATATAAACTTATCCAAAACCCGTAACACGATTTCCTTTCCGCCTACTCCCTAACAAGTACCAATAGTTAATCCTCGTGATTATTACAGGGAAATAGCGCAGTGCCACAGTAAATTCCCGATTCACACACTTCATAAAAAAATGCATTTGCGTCTCGTGGCGTGAAGAGATAAAGAAATGCAACACAAAGAGCACTACATCAACAAAATTATTAAAATAGAATCTGGCATAGACATACCTTTAATACATATTTCAGAACAATTTCTAAAATTGGCGCAAGCGCAGTGACGCCGACCCGTTTTACTCGTAGTGTGCTGTTAAAAGTACACACAAGCAAAAACAACCTTCATTCTTTATAAAATCATGGCTGCCAAATTTCATACAATCAATATCTGATTTATTCTGGGATTGACGCAGGCGCAATGCAACCGACACCCCTCCCCCGACGGGCATTGTCTGAAATGGCTATGCTTTTATGTCTGTGTGGTGTTAACATAAACAAAAACAACATAAAATGCAATATTCCATTGGCCATACCTTTTCCCATATCATTTCAGTTTTTTTCATGGAATTCCCCATTCTTCCGGCTCTCTCACACCCCCTTGTATTTTTGCGTGTTTTCAAAAATAAACAAAAATAACACACGACTCACTACTATGTAATCTCACGTAACTAAATGAGTTTTAATTTGTAAAGTATTCTTAATAAGTGGAACTGGCGCGAGCGCAGTGCAGCCCCGCCCACTTTTATTTAACGAAGTGAAAGTGAAGATTATTCGATTGGACTTCATATTTGGAGTTTTCCCAACAGCTCATAGATAGGCGTATCTGAGCTGTTGGGAAAACTCCAAATAGTACCATAGATCATCCCCTTATCACCCCACTTGCCCGACTCGTCTCTATTTCACCCCCTCGTCGTTCACACAGTCGCACAACAATACCTGCAGTACGCACACATACTAGACTGGTAGGTACATAACTTTTGCTTCGAACATCTTGTTTGAAGCTTTTCCCAGAAAAATTCATCATCACGAAAATACATCATGTTTTTCGCATAAATGTAGGTTTTTTATTCAGGACTGATACATGATTTTGACTAATTACGTAAACTATAGTGTCGTGCGCATTCGCCATGATTTGGTTTTTTATAATTTAATTTTTGCTTTTGAATTCATTGCTCCAAAGTACATATAATAGCGTTATTGCGAAGGCTACAGAAGGTCAGATTTTTTCTTTGACTTTACTCACTTTATTTACAAAGGTTTGACTTATTAATCAATCAAATCAAGATTGTTTTTTTATCAACATTTCTGTAGAACGGAGTTTCGTAGTTTATTTTATTAAATAACGTTTGTAAATAAAGTTATGATAGATTGTAGATTTTACAGTTTAATATTTTATTTTACTTGTAAGAAAACTGCACCTTTACTGATTGGTAGCATGGTATTATCGAACGATTTTCCGCAACTGATCGGCTTTAACACTTATTTGACATTATTCTGGGGTCCAATCAACGCAGAAAGTTAGTGGCACGGATATATTGTGTTACCGCATGCGGGTTGTTCGCCCGCATGCAGTAGCTTAGTATCTCAATAATTACTATATTGTTCATTTATCTCATGGATGAGCTTAAGCCTAAGACACAAAAGAAACTTAGGATGACTTACTTTTCTGTATAATTTTTGGATTGATGATAATTTATTTTTCAAAGTCTTGAAAATTAAATTATCATCAATCCAAATTTTGATTCTGTTCCGTCTTGTGCAAGAAGACATTGATTCTATTTAGTCTAGTCTTTATTCTCTGAGATTAATTATATTTATGTAAGCTTCAAGAATGACGCTGTCATGTTCAACTCTTTTAGATTGTATTCGCCACCAATATACTCTGCCCAGACAATGCTATAGGTATCTTTTCTCCCATACATTATTCTCTTATCAGCCGACGTGTTTCACAAAATTTACCTATGCTTTCTTGTGTAGTCTTACCAGACTCTATCCATCGTCTTTTGGATTGCAAATATGTGTTTGCACATAATGCAATAAAGATTCAAATTGTTTTATAAATGCCCGGTCGATGATAGCACAGTGTATCATAACTTTAATGGATACTGTTTTTTTTTTAGTTTCAACGCTTTGTACTAACAGTACCAAGTTCCAACTTTTTAAGTTACTTATCTGTATTTAGCAGTTTTCTTACAATCTTTATATTATGATAACAAGTGTACCTACATTTTCAGCGTCACTACATTCCTATTATGTTTTAGGGCACAAGATTTGACTACTAACTAAAAGCAAGCAGGTTGTGTAATATTTTAACGTCCTTTCCAAAATATAAGCAGACACCAAAATGGGCAAACAAAATAGTAAATTAAAGCCTGAGGTCCTGGAGGATCTGAAGCAGAACACTGAGTTCTCAGGTATATATACAATTGTTATACTTTTATGTACGATTTACACAGGGAGGTGCGCGTCGGGCCGCATCGGACCGCATTTGACCGCATTTTACAGTGTGCTATAGGAAATTGAATCGTTTATGAAGTAGTTAATTGTCATATTTGTATAGAATTTACACAGCTTGGAACCTGTTCGGATTTGCGCGCATGCCGCGGTAGCCAGTCTGCTCCTGGCGTAAGCGGACAGCTGCGTTTCGCTGCCGTCACGTTTGGTCGGATCCGTTCGGCTACTGCCGCGTGCCCTCGGGTTTCATCGAACTACTGGTCGCTCTAGTCATGACTAGAGCGACCGCGCGAGCGTGCGCGCGCAACTGCCACGCTATCATGATAGCGTGGCAGTTGCGCGCGCACGTGCCCAAGTTCCAGCTAGTTTTGGTAGTCGTGCGGACGCAGTCAGCTGCCGCCACGTGCTCATGCATGCGCCGTTTAAGTTTAAGCCATTTAGTATCTACCTACCGTCAACCTCTCGTCCATGCTAACCATTTGACTATGACAGCACCTTTATTTCGTAGCAGTAAGGGCGATTTTCGAAGTTCCAGTATTAGTGCTGACGTACTACTTGACTAAAGTTGTTGGAATAGTGGATGGCTGAAGGTGACTTTATGGTATCTTTTAATTAACTATTGTCAATATTAAGCTGTAACTTGAAAATAAATTACTTTTACCACGCATATTTCCGAGGTTATTTTTGAGTCAACTAAATTATGTAAGTCCTTATACGTTTATTTAATCATTTTCCAGACGCTGAGATACAGGAATGGTACAAAGGTTTTCTAAAAGATTGCCCCAGTGGACATTTGTCTGTAGAAGAATTTAAGAAAATATACGGAAACTTTTTCCCGTATGGCGATGCTAGCAAGGTAACGAAAAACTTTACACACATTTTTCTATTCAACATTTTTGAGACGAGGCGGTAAGGGCAGGTACCTTAACCGTTGTAGCTACAGGAAAACAGTCGTAGGAGACTGTTTAAAATAGTTTGTTGAGACTTTTGACTTACTTTTCTTGTACTCAAAACTCAGTTGGTCCACTACAGTTGTTTGATCCTTAAAAGAAACAGGATCTATTGGCATCAAAAACAGTTTTTTATAAACTGCCCATTTTCTTTCTGACTGTACCTTTTTTTCTTAAAATCTGTGAAAGCAGATCAAAATATCTCAAAAGGTAAAAGACAGTCTCCTAAGACCGTTTTCCTGAAGCTACAACGGATAAGGTACCTGTCCTTACTGCCCCTCTCAAAATCCACTCTGTATATTATCTTTAACGTGGTAAACCTTCATGACTACATCAGTCTTCGAATTTTAAAATGCCAGTAAACTGGCATTTAAATAAATATATGGAGAACGTGTTTCGCGATTTGCGGCATTTTAAGACTGTAACCTCAGTTGGTCCAAAGAGACTTTTAATCCATACAGGAAACTACATTGTTTTTCATAATAAAAATAACGTTTTTCTAGCTGAGTCAACCATTTTTCCAAAATCTATGAAAGCAAGCAGCAAAAAAAAAAGTCATTAAAATTTTTATGACGGACTCCTAAGAACGTTTTCCTGTAGCTACAACGGTTTAGGTACCCCGCCCTTACTGCCCCGTCTCAAATATCTATCCTGTAAATTGATTTGGACGAAACAATTCAACAAAAACCCGCCTTTTCTGATAGTGGTGTCTCATCACATTACCTTAATAATTTTCAGTTCGCGGAGCACGTGTTCCGGACATTCGACGCGAATGGCGACGGCACGATAGACTTCCGAGAGTTCCTATGCGCGCTCAGCGTGACGTCACGCGGCAAACTCGAGCAGAAGCTCAAGTGGGCCTTCTCGATGTACGATCTCGACGGCAACGGGTACATCTCGCGACAGGAGATGCTCGAAATTGTCACGGTGAGTTTCCTTTCTTTCTATGTACGTGTAGTCTTCAATAAAATATAATGTCATGGTATAGTAGTTCGACCTCGACTATCATACACATTTCTCGGTTTTTCTTGGACACGGTAAAAGATCGTGAGGAAAGCTGGACTTATAATTAATATAAGTTTGGAATCACCAACCCGCTTTGAGAAAACGTGGTGATCAATGCTCACGCCTTCTCTGTATGGGAAGAGGCCTTTGCCCTGTAGTGGGACAGTATAGGCTTGTATTATTATCTGGTTTATTTATTTTCTTACTTATTTTACTTTTTTATAAACAACATGAAAAAAAAAACAATAAACAAATAAAAAATTGTTATCCGCCGGTATCGGGAGCAGGGCTGTCTGAATCAGGTCCTTGATCCTACCGCCTACCGACGCCTCGAGAGATGTCGATTGAGGCTTTCGGCCATCAGGCCATTGGCCGATACGACAATCGGCACAATGAGAGCCGAGCTCACATATCACATCCACATGTCAACAACCTTGAGTGCTAATTTGAATGTATGAATGAATAAAATGCACCGACCCCAGCATTTTAACCAAACTCGATCAATCGAATGAACCCCAAGATTTACTCTAGACCTTGGAGCCTCATGTTTCATGGGGCTACAGAGACCATTGGATATCATGGAGTAGACCGGGGGGGCGCGGTAATGGTGGGAAACACGTGCCCTTAGGATATGGAAGAATTTGCGAGCCGTACCGGATATTTGCGTGATATTGCGCGGGGTGCTAATCGATCTATCACCACTATATCAGGCTTATTGGCGACAATAGTCCTGTCAGTGATGATACACCGCTCCTAGTACAACGTGACATGGTCATTTTCGAGAACCGGGTCGGGTACATACTTGTAATACGGTACCACATAATCCAAATATATTTCAAAGCAAGTTAGTGGTGAATAATACTGGCTACTTACTTATGCCTGTGCAAGTACTCACCATTAGCCAGATGAGAACAACCAGAGATGGACTCACCCAGACGGTGGCATGCCCGACACACGTCAACCGTCCCGTCCTTCATAATATGTCTCCAGTAGTTATTCGTCAAGATAACTTCGTCCATAATTGCACAGACGAAACCTTCAGTTTCAAGTTCACCAAAACGTAGCCAGGATACGGAAGGTCAGAAATTTACAGCGGGCGCATGAAGAGCCCGATAGAAGCGCCCGTGAAGCTCCTTGCTTTGCCATACGTGCTTGTCGTTATCGGTAGTAAGTACTACAAGTGCGCCAGTTCTCTTTAGCCACGGAAAGCGGGATGAACCACTAGTCCACTGCGAACAAGCTGCGGTGCATAACAACTTCGGCTTTAAAAAAAATACTCCCTGAGATTGCACACCTCGCGGTTGTGGACGGTCTTCGCAATTAGAAAGCCGCGACCCCCACACTTCCGCGGGATGTATTATTATTATTTTCGGTTCTTTACGTTTCTTCTCATTTAAGAAACCTTACACACGGGTCGGGACCAATTCTGTAAGGCGAAATTTAGAAAAGGTGGATGACAATTTTGAAGAAGTCAGGAACTTTCGGGTGATGCGACAGGTGTTAAGAATGGTAGCTTTTTGGAGCATGTAAAGTGTGTGACAAGGCATCTGTAGGGTGTTATTATTATTATTATTTTCTTCTTTTTTTTCGTGCGGGTAGTGACTAACTTGGGGTCAGAGTTCACTCTCCACACAATTTCTGTGCGTCGTATTAATTGTGATGTATTAATGATTCCAGGCTATATACAAAATGGTCGGGTCCGTCATGAAGATGCCCGAAGACGAATCGACGCCGGAGAAACGAACCGACAAAATATTCCGACAAATGGACAGAAACAAAGACGGGAAGCTTTCCCTCGAAGAGTTCATAGAGGGCGCCAAGAGCGACCCGTCCATCGTACGGCTGCTGCAGTGTGACCCCCAGTCACAGTGATACCTTAAATATTAAATCTTAGTACTCAATGAGTACCACTCAGTTTATCCACACTTATATAAAACTGTTGTAAAATATCACCCTTATTACAATGCTTGTAAGAGCTAGTGCGCGTCGTAAAGCGTTGGTTACACATTAAATCAGTTTGTTGTCCTGTTGCTTGGCTGTTTGCTACATTTTCGCCGATTCTATGGATTTCCATAAATATAATAAGATTATTAGAATTAAAAAAAAAATGTGTAGATTTATACTCTGTGATTCTTGTTCACAAACGAAACAATACGGTTATAAAACCTGACGAACCGATCGCGTGATGAGGTTGGGGATACATATTACGACAGAGTTCCTCAATAACCCTCAATACAATATGGTTGTGACAAGAAATGTACAGAAAATAATAAATGCGAGTTATAAATGAGAATGAGATGTGAATATTTACAAAATAAATCACAGTAGAAAATTAGTACAAACATTAGTATAAAATAGAGTGCAAATAGAATATATGTTATTTATATGACATCTGCTTAAAAAAGAGAAAAGATGCTAATATAAATATTACAAACTGACGAAAACGCAGCAATAATTCCAAAGATAGTAGCATATTTACGGTAAGATAGGTCTATGAAGAAAACAAGAATATTTTGATATGAGATGTAGTAGGGTAACGAACTCTTGTCTTCTATACATAATCTGTGGCTTCTGAAAGGAGGCAAGGAAACGTCAGCAGCAGACAACAATACGAAAGTTAGATACAAAACACAAGGGCAGTTAATAATTCGTTGACCTTGAAGGATTTAAATTTCTGTAAAAAATAACAAACTCACTGTAACAACCAAACAGCAGGACAAATTATGTGCGACTCTAATGTGTATAGTGTTCAAAGATTTTTCCCATTAATACTTTAATACTAGTTAGGTTAATACACATTCTCTGCCCACAAACGTTTTGCGGCTTTTCGTATAAGCGGGCTCGCGAGTTACCCGTACTGTCGGGGACTTATTCTCGAATGTTCGACTGTTAACCACATACCCGCGGCATTCTCGTCGGTGTAGCCCATTGCTAAGGTAGCGTTCCATTTTCATGTATTTAAAATATATTTGCAATAGAATAATATTAAGTACCTTGTATATCCCCCTGCTGCCTTTTGAAGGATTCTTGCATCTAAAGTAACCTTGTACAGTTCGCGTCAAATAAATTTGCGGCTCCGAAGTAGGCTACAAATGACTGCGCAGTAGTCAAACTTACTTATAAACCAGTAGCGCGCATGCGTAATCTAACTTCAGAGCGGCAAAGTTATGTGTACCCCGGTATGATTGTCATGTCTTGTTGTCTCTTTAACCCAATCACCGTAGTAAAATCGATACAGACGTCATCGATAGTAATATATTGCAAAAATCATGTATCCACATCTCACTTGCCCGCTTATATCGCGTCTAAATTTTTATCCAACTATCTTCCTATATTATCGAAAATAATTTATTATATCTACAAATATTGAATGTTCTAACAATCACAACGTGGGTGTAATATGAGATTTTCGGAGTTTGTAGATATTAATGATTCAATTTAACTTTTAATGCAGTCATTGACTTTACATTGAAATAAATTCTAAGTGTGTCTTTAAATACATTTGATTAACGATATTCTAAAGTCTTATTTGACAGAAAATTACCTATAACCGTATATAGTTGAAGCAATTATGATGTAGAATAACAGGTATATTATTTAAAATAATTTAACGATTTTAAGTCCAGCCTTGACACAAAGATGGGAGAGTTACTACATACGCGCAGTGCCATTATGTACAATCAATGATATAAATGATCTGTTTCGAATATTAGTTACAAAAAATCAGTTTTTTTGTACCCAGTGGTTATTAGTTTAATGCCCAAAGTCTCATCGTTGACATTAACTCAGCGGATCTTGTTTATATGAATTGAGCGCAGACACTATAAATATGGACAGCGTGGAAACTAGGCCTATTTGTTGAAATAATTACCTACGCTCAATTTTTAAAAAGATTGCGGCGTCCTCTCGTTTCGACACGGCACGCTTCGCTTGAGGTGTCGCCAATGAGCGCGTCTGTGTGAGTGTGCCGTTTGGAACGTTTACTACGTAGGTTCCGTACTGTCCATATTTATACTGTGGCGCAGATGACGCTGCACGATACCGCGTGATGCGGGCACGGCGCGTATGTCGTTGCGACGCATATGGTTCGGTAATAAGGTTGTACGGCTGTCTTCTCACTGCTAGCGACTCTGATGATGACGATCATGGCTCGTGTTAATTGTGTGGTACATTGGTAAAGTCAGCTGCCGATCTGAGAACATATACCTACTAAGATCTTGACCCAAACGGTCATCACGGAATGTCCTAATTTTAAATCAAAATTGGCATGCGATAACTCGTTTTATTCTATGAAACTGGGAACTCGTTGACCTCTCCGAGTATATTTTCTCATGTTTGCACCTGTTTGTGCAGCAACATTGCATGCCTTATTATTATATTCTAAATCTAAATCGTTCCCCTTGTAGTGTGTAACCGAGCTAGCACTGGTAAGACAGCGTTTTATAGCACAATTTAGGAAGACATTTACGCAACAAACGATACAGACAAATACGAATATACAGTTATTATTAATTTATATAATAATGAATATTCATGCTGATTTATTCGCGTAGCTGATATTATTAAGTTTAGTTTTAATGAATGATGAAAAAAAAATGTAAATTCATTATTATTGTCCCGAGTCAACCTAAGTATTAGGTATTATTCAATTAATTTGTTGCAAAATTATGTGTAAGGATTTTTAAATATGGTTAGTATAAAAAGTAACAATTGGCAGTAGTGGAATGTTGAGTTTTGCGGTGACTAAGTATCATTTCAATACGCATTCGGCTTTAAGGCAGCCGCAGGGGGACCACCCGTTCGATTTCGTTGAATGAAATTGAAATTAAGATGTGTAATAATGACTTTGAAAGTATGTAGCGATCACAATATGTTTACATTATAATATAGTATTGATGTATTCTGTACAAGAAGTTCTATTGATGAAGGTATTGTGGCAAGACTGCTATTAATTGTTATGATGTTAGATACCTATATACTTAGACCCCGCCCCTCGTCAGCTGTGGTCTTTCCACGAAAGCCCTGAACCAGACACTCGGTGACGCTTCGACTGAAATAACTAATTGGTTTGGTTTGCGCAGACAGCATCGCCAGACAAACGCCACGCCGCTGCGATACCGCCTTTATTTTAAATGGTGTATAAATGTAGAAGTAAAAGTGAATATTGAGTATATAGACTTGTCTAAAGCAATATAACAGACTGAATTTATAAATGGATATTTGTCCGCGCAACTTTATTCATTCGTTTCATGCTTAAAGCAACATATTGTGATAACATGCGCCGCTATCGTATCTGCCGATGCGTGTAGATATCTTACTGAATGTGTAACCTCGTCTTCCAGACAGAATATTCTCTATCTTGTGTAGTCGCGTGTTTAATCGCAGCGGTGGAGGCCGTTCCTCTGAAAGATGCTCTGAATTAAAGAATTATTGGAATACACTTTATTGGTAGTTATTGACTCTGTAATATTATAATAGGTTACATATTCGACTACATTTAAATGTTCATTTAAAGTATTTATCACACATCACCAGTGTTTATATACAGTTAAACAAATATTGAATAGTATAGCGCTTGTTCTCTGCCCATATATCACGTTAGTTGAGATGATCTTTTGGAATGAACGATTTTTTATAATACACATAATTAATTAGGTATGTAGTTATTACAACCACTTCAACGATGGCCCAAATCTCAATACGATTATTAAGTTTAAAAATGTATTCACAGTGAGTCTCATTTTATTTGTTATAATAACTACATACATAAAGTTAGAACTTACACAATACATAGTATTTTTTATTTTATAATAATCTGATTTTGCAATGTATCGCCAGTTTACTAACTCAATTGTTGTGGCTGTATTATTTTTGTTTTCACTAAACTTTTAAACTAACACTTATGTTTTAAGCACGCTTTATTTTTATTTATTTATTAGCTTTACATAGATGTAGGTACTATAGACAAATTCACATTTTATATATTATATTATACAATGCGAGTTTTGTTTGACCGACATTTTATTTTGCTTCTTTAGCTAGCTAGTTCATTGAACGGAATATCGAATCAAATGCACAATTATTTTGGTTATCGCACAACAACAGAATAATGTACGTATCAATATTTTTTAAACAATAATTATGTATTTATTGTGGAATTGATGGTATTTTGCAAGTTGAAATATATAACAAAGGTTGCAATATGCAATCTTATTGAGTGTTCGACCTGTCTTACTTTTCTGCATCATGTACCTACCTATTCGCCCCAATCCGCCAGTGCATAAGATAAACACCTACAAGTATATTTTATATACATTACAGTATTTGACGTTGAGCAATATTAATAGTGTTATGTTTTGTTACAAGAAATATCTATCGTAACGTTGAGACACCAAAAACAGAGAAAATATTATATCCAGAAGTCTTCTAATATTATATTCCATAGTGTCTGTAACTTTACAAAATATTATGATGTCGTGTACTTTTATATTCTCAGTAAGTTTACATATCTGTTGTATAAAATCGATGTTCAACTAACACCCGAATACTGAAACGCCACTCAAAACTTAAGCGTTACTTAAAACTAGTTTCAACCAATCAAAAGTCTTTAAACGAGTCATAAGTAACGCTTAAGTTTTGAGTGGCGTTTCAGTATTCGGGTGTAAGTGTCGTAGAATTAAATTCCGTAAAATATATCGAACCTGGACAAATAAAAAAAAAGAAAGAAGAATATTTTTAATATATAATTTTTTGATTGTGTACAGATTACTAGGTGTTCGGTCGAATTTTATATCTGTGTCATTTTTGCTAATAAGATAATTAAATTCTAAACATGAACGGTATGTACATCATCTTGAATGAAGCCTTTTA
The DNA here is from genome assembly GCA_914767755.1 of Agrochola circellaris. NCBI lineage: Eukaryota > Metazoa > Arthropoda > Insecta > Lepidoptera > Noctuidae > Agrochola > Agrochola circellaris. Next base: position 17,139,997 of record OU611840.1, on the reverse strand, counting down.
TTCTAAGTGTTTAAAATGGAATTAACGTTGTATTTTGAATTAGATTTAGCAAATAGATGTTTATAAGAGTAATTTATAATATTCCTTACTTCTCTATCCAGACACCGGACGTTTCTATGCATTTTTCTCTTCTTTATATATCCTGACTGTGCAGTTGATTCTATAATCAGTTTCATATATTCAGTCTGAAATTGCTTTAACATAGGCGGTGAGGTCATTTGGTAGGTACATAATCAAATACACATAAAACTTTGAAGCGTTCAAATTGACTACCTTTGAATTAATTCTCTGAAAAAAAAATATTAAGTAGATATGAAATGTTGCACAGTGCGGCAACATCGCGGGTTCTCCGACTGCCCTAAACGGCAACATCGCCATTCGACCTCACCCTATGTGCTTCCAGGATATACACTAGCTATTTCTCAAGCGGTCCTGATAATATTTAGTTATTGATTTGTAATAAAAATTGGCTTAGTCACAGCATATATGCTGTTGGAGCAAAATTGCATTATGTGAGCGAATCACTTGATAGAACCTTAGATAGATAGGTTATAATACCCAATATTAGATAGGGTTCTGTTTAAAACGCTATATGCTCCGCATCCTAGTCATAATAGCCGAGTTTTCTGAATTCTGCAGACGATTATTTTACTGTCTTCCAGTATTTTAAGCAGTCGACGACTGAACGTGCTTACGTACGTAGTTAAACTTCAATTTACTTAAAAAAATAAATGATTTAGTTCAGGTTTTAATCCTGAGAGTAAACGAACATACTTAGATGACTTAGCACCGCTCTAGTTTATTGCTAGCATTAAATGGGTGCTAATTTTTACATACATTACGATCTAGAATGCTTTGAAACATTTTTAGTTTATTTAGCGGCGCTATAGCGGGTTTTATTGTATTATAAAGTTACAATTTCTTCCTAACATCTAATTAGATACGTTTTTGCTCTTCCTCAAATATGCTTATCGCCTTTTTAAGTTATTCACTCGATGTAATATCACTTGTAATCTATGGTGCATAAAATGTCCTCTGAGATTAAAGGATTGTTATGATACGTGTAGCGATAGTTGAGGTGCGAGATGTACCTTCTCAAATGAAATGGTATTTTCGTGACGCTGGTATTTTAATAAAGTTATTCAAGATAAGTGAATATACTATGCCGACATAAATACTCGGATCTGAATGTTTTCGCACTAACAAACATTTCCCGAACGCTTGATCAAAACCGTCTCAAAGTTCTCCACTTATACAATGCATTGCACAGATGATCATGCAATGCAAAAAGAAGGTTAAGAATAAAGACCAGTGACGTATTTAGCATTGGTATTCTCAGATGTACAAAGCTTATATTTCATAATCTTGCACTAAACTAAAGCTACAAGTCTAAATGTTTTAGTTTTTTTTTTGTAAGTATCAATAATTAATACCTACTGTGTTTAGCATATGAACTTATTATTTAATACGTAAAGATGTATTGTAACTTAGGGACTATAATTATTATCTTAACTCAGGGTGCTATGGTATTGACTCGAGAATTCTCGAGATTGGGCGCTGGCGATCGAATGTTACTCAAGTGTCCGTCTTGCAAATTTCTTGTAAAAATACTAAGAATTTTTGAAAATAATTGTCACTGTCATACACCGTCGCCGCGACTTTACTTGCGCACGCGCATGAGTAAAGCTCAATTGCCCCACAGAGATAGTAGACTCGTACTGAACCCGGCCGCAGTGGCTTTCGACCCGGCTGAGCTCAGCCCGCTCATGCAAGGGCGAAGCCCTTCGTGCTAACAGTTCTCGAAACTCTTCAAGGATCAATATGTACTAGAGTGGTAGTACCTAAGTCGTAATGAGAGGTACCTTGACAATCAGTATTTACTGCGACATCTAATTATTAGTAGTTGTAATATCACCGGCCTCTTAACTGTTGTGCATTACATTACATATCAAATCGCTTGAAACAGCATGTTCTCAGTATTCACACACTTTAAAGTACACTCTGTTGGCTTCTTGAACAATTACAATTTGTGATCGGCATTTAAAGTAAAAACATCCATATTTGATACACTAATAGCACCCTGTTCTTTGGCGATTGTACTGTGTCAACTTAACGTTGAGTACGACGTCGACTATGAATATTTGGCTCTAACGCAAACTTTGCTTGTATACTTAAACGAATACACTTTGTCTTGGCAATCATTGTTCTGTGTAGGTAGTCAATTTGTGATTCCTAACATCATTTTCTTTACAATTGACCTTCTAGCTCTGATACTCTGTTTTAGATTAAAATTATTATGTATATCTATTTATTAAATCTTTCTCCTCTCAAATGACGTTTCATTTTCTAACCTTATGCTAATCGTATCCTTAACGTCTCGCCTAAGCGTTTATAAGTCTTTAATAATTATAAATGTACCTATTATATAACTTATTGTAATCTTGTTTGGTGTTCAAATAAACTAATTATGTATAAAATTGACTTAATTTTCTTGGTAATCCAAATTCTTTGACGCTTTAACAGTACCCAGACACCTACATATTAATAACTTTTCTACTGTTCTCTCTAATTTAATCTGTTTAAATCCTTTTATGACTTTTCATTGCTTACTTCTCTACTAACATCTTAGCGGCTTTGATTGGATCTAAAAAGTACTAAGTAGGCGACGAAACATTTAATTCACCTACAACCCTTATATAGATAGCGCGATATTTTTCTATACTTAGAACAAATTGTCCACCTACCGACCACTTATGCTTCGGCCGCATCTGCGTCTATCGTGACGAAGCTTCGCACTTTGATACGATACACGCAGATGTGACCAACCATCATCGGTTATCGTCGCGATAGTTCGGGCTGCGTAGCATTTATCGCCCGGGTGGTGGTACATAATAAACGTGACGAAGCCGCTAATGTGACCAGCACGCGTAGCATGACCACCGTAGAAACGAGTTTTGTCGACGGAAGAATAGAGAAAGTGACAGTAAAACAATCACAATCTGTCATTTTGTCTATTCTTCCGTCGACAAAACCTGTTTCTACGGTGGTCATGCTACGCGTGCTGTGCATTAGCGCGATAGCTTTTTAGCGAGCAAAACACGAAGCGTCGGCACGCATTGCGTTGTCAAGCATTATGGAAACCTAGTTGCTGAACTTCCAATCAAGAATCCGTTTGCAAGATAAGTTTCTCTACTCCAGCACCGATTATAGTTGGTCTCTTCAGAGAGTCTTGGCATCGCTTGAACACCTGCTGACGCCACAGGAAGGACAGCTAATGAAGCCACAATGTTCAAGACTGCAGGGAATCGCCGCGCCAGCAGCAGCCGCCGAGGCGTTTCCGTGTTTTGAACTAAAGTGAACGATAAGTTCCCACTACATCCTGGAATATACGCGTAGGTAATTTATTCACCCAGCCGATCGATTCTGTAAAAATATCACCGTGAAACTTAGGTGAAGTAAGCGTGAAGGGAGCTGTGAATAGTGTTAATCTCTAGCATCCTACCGGTCGATTTGTGACAGTGACAGCTCACTTCACGCTTGCTTCACCTAAGTTTCACGTTGATCTTTTTACAGAATCGACCGACAGTAGACGATTATGATTCCCTGAATTTGCAGAAAACATCGGAAAATACACTGAAACGGAAAAGTCCTTGAGATTTTACTATTTAAACAATTATATTAAATAAACCTTGTTACTTCATAGTATCAATTGTTTATTCTATTTATTATATTCTTGGGGCTTGTCTCACAGTGTCCGAGTGGTTTCTACCAACGGGAAGCTACTCGGAGATGGTAAGACAAGTGCTTGGTAGTTATCTACGTATAATATTATATTAATATTTAATGTAAGTACATAATTAATAATATTATTTAAGGAATATTGTATGTACAATAAATGTAAGCATACACACACACACACTCTCAGGCCGATACGCCGGAAAGCGTCCTCTGTCGGCGCGACCACGCGTTCAGGTTCACCGAACAAAAAGTTCGAACGATCGTGTTTTCGCGCGACGATCGCTCGGACGCGGGGTCACACTCACGCAATTGTATCACGTTAACAACCTTTATTTACTATGTGATGTAATTGGGGGCCTGAAGTTCTAAAATACAGGCCTAGGCATTTTTAAATTTGTGGGAGATCAGACACGATCAATCAGAATCTGAATCGTTTTGAAACAGATTCCTAATCCATTGCTTTATAAGTTCGAAAAAAACCTACTAACGTAATTAACGCAATGAATGTTGTTGAACTGTCAAAATGAAACAGATTATTCGTAATCGATTACGAAAATGTATTTATATTTACTAATTACGTAATTACTAAATACGTAATAAGAAAGCTGGAGTCTAAACCACATATTAATACAGATGTTTTACTCTGAATTTTAGGTATCAAGATACAAGGACGCGGCGGTCTCGACTTGTTGGGCCAATTCAGTGAGTGTAACGTAGTCAGATGATCTAAGAATTACGCGATAGGAAGAGAGCAGTACATAAGACTATGATGCCCTAAGCAATCCTAGCCTGTGAGCCCCCTTAGCCACTAGTAAAGTATTTTAGGTCTTAGATTAAGTATCCAATGGAATAGCAATAAAGGCCGGTCAATTTGAGAGTTTGGAGAAAAAAGATAGTGACGAATTCTGAGAAATTTTCAAAAATACCTACATTTGAGTTTTCTCAAAGCCCATGAATTTCCGCCTAGGCTTTATGGGGTGCTTAATTGTTGCAAATGGGTCACACTACCACGTCCTGAAAGGAATACGTCAAATTACAAGTCAACCTGTATACTTTCATAAATAACAGCTTTTTTACTAAATTAGTAAAAAGCTGTTATTTTGACATATTTTTTACAAACTTATTTGTGATGATGTTTTTGATTACAAACAGACACTTCGATTTTATTTATCTGTATATATGATTGATAAAGCATCGAACCTGTCCTGCAGCATCGTCGATCTCTTCTAATTTTTTATTACTTTCAACAACGACATCTCCCGCCGACAAAACGCGCGGGTTTTCAAACAGCCTTGCCTTTAATGTGCTAGCTAAATATTGTTTCGGTGCTGTTTATGGTGCCCCCCGAGACGTGCTTCCCTAAGCAATTGCTTAATTTGCTTGTGGGCTAATCCGGCACTAGAAGAGAGGCAACTTCTAGGTCCATATAACTGTAGGTACCTAATGTGCGATAGCTGTGCGACCTGAATTGCACTTTATTGTGTCGTGGCAAGACTTGCTTTATATTTCAATGATTTTGCGGCGTGGTTCACTCCGCAAATTCAGTTAAATAAAAAGCATCTTTATTAATCTGTGTCTAAACTAAAGACTCTTAAAATACTTATCAACTTGTAGTCAATGAATGTTTGTGGAGATAAATAGATATTTATATGATGATAATATTTTAAATGGTGGCATCTATCGTCTGTTTGTTGCACCTCGTTATGGGGTGACGGGTGCCAAGCTATGGGGCTGTTTAGCAACGCTAAAAATAACTGGCATTGATAGTTCCTGAAAGACAAATATCTATTTTATAAATCTGAAGGCTGAATATAAGTTTAATTTTAAGTTTTAAATAGAAAATTAGGTAGGTACATAACATTGCTCGTAGAACAAATGTTGATGTAGCCAGTAATTTAAAGAATGGAGACCATGTAGACGATAGGTAGCCGCCACATAAACGCAGCGTAGCCATTGCGTAGGCGTTTCGTAGCATGGGTAGGCCACCTATAAGGTGGCCAATGACTTGTTGATGGACGCGGGAAGCACAGGACCAGTCGTTGTGGTGATGCTTAGGGTGCGATGCGATATTATATTCTATTGAGGACAAAAGATAACATCATAACATTACGACTGTATTTGCCCGAGGGGTTAGGCAGACGTGTACCTGTAGTACACACACATTTCGCCAGTTATGTTTAAGTCCCATGTAATAGGGGGCGAGCCTATTGCCATCAATCGGGCACAGATCCAGACTCAGGGCTGCTACTGAGAAATTCCAAATGGAAGAAACCCAATAACTCTTTGCCCGACCCGGGAATCGAACCCGGGACCTCATGCTAAGTAACACTTACGTCCATTAGAGCAACGAGGCTTCAAATATATTTTGAAACCGAAAATGACTGCTATTTTTAACCACGAAAGCCTGAAAGTCTACATTACTCACAAAAGACTAGATACCACATTGGTAGGTACGATTTTGAGGAATGATTAGGTAAAATCACTCATTTCAGTAGGTAACTGACATTTGTGTTTTTATTTTTACTTATTCCTCTTTATTAGCGGACAAAGGTCGCTGCATCCCGTAACTTTCACGCATTAGTGGAGAAAAAAAACCCGCCCTGTGCGAGTCGAGTCACGCCATTGGGAAGGGTTTCGTAATCGGTAGATACCATAGATATCAGAAAGAAGTAGATACTATGAATCTCTACGCATGCACACTATTGCATTTATCGGCAGCAAAAATAAGTTCGTATTTAAGTATTTCTCAAAGAAACTGTAAAATATAGTCATTTCTGCGGTTGCTATATCTCAGAAACTACATGCCGTAGGTATCTTCTTCAAAACAATTTCTGGTGATAGTGTTTTGTAAGTTAATTTTTGCCAGAATTTTTTACTGTGAAATAGATACTTACGGTGGAAAATTCTGAAAGGAAATAGCTGGAGCTAAAGTAGAGAGCCCTTTTTCTGCGACTTTAGAAGCGCATTTTCACCAACTATTGTAAGCAGGTATTGAGAAAGTCATTTAGTTTTTTTTTTTTACATTTTCCGTTCCATTTCCTCACTAATGAATACTATGTATATAAGTTCATGTAGGAGCCCGTGGCTAGGTAATAACAGCCGCATGGGTCGATCCATCAGGTTAAGCTACGCTTGCCGGGGTTGGTCCGTGGATGGGTGACCATCTTTACATACCGAGACTCCTCCGTGCCTCGGAAAGCACGTTACGCCGTTGGTCCCGGCTGTCATTCGTGGATCTTTGACAGCCGTTAAGAGTTGTCAGAAACCCGAAAGTCTGACACCAGTCTTACCAAGAGGTATCGTATTACTTACCCAGTTACTGGGTTGTGGAGGTCAGATAGGCAGTCGCTCCATGTAAAATACTGGTATTCAGCTGCATCCGGTTAGACTAGAAGGCTAGTTCTATGTTGGGGTCAGCTTCCAGTCTAACCGGATGCAGCTGAATACCAGTATTTTCACATTGATTGATATAAGTTCATGTATGTATTTTTATAACCTTGTTACTTAATCTTATTTTTATAGTATGGTAGGACTTATATTTTTTTCGTTTTTTCACTACGCCTGTGTAGGATGTAGAACCTTTCAGGGAAGGAACCTATCTAAGGTTCCTTCCTTCATATTGGGTCAATAATCTTTGACTAAAATAGCTGTGAGTGCTGTGACATACAGACTGACGGGACAAAATTTCAATAGTTCCGTTTTGCCGTTTGGCTCCTGCAGTGCTATTCTGTAACCATCTCACCGTGAAAACTTAGGTGAAGTGAGCGTGGAGTGAGCTGTCATTCCACAGGGATTGACACTATTGACAGCTCACTTCACCCAAGTTTTCACGGTGAGATGTTTACAGAATCGCATGGGTGAACCCTAAAAAAGGCCTACTCTTTTTCGAATCCAACCATGGATCTGCCCAGAACTCTTCTATTTTTCATTCAGTATCTAGAAATCACAGGAAGATTAACGACTTAGGTAAGTAATAATTGTAACTTATTAACTATGATTTGTTTATATTGCCGAATATCGATAGATCAGAAGGATAGAGGAAAAGTTTCCGATCAACTATGATGTCGAAAAATTCTTAAGACTTAGGTGTGTCATGGTAGAACCTCAAACTTGAACCGTTGTTTATGCATCCCATGAGAAACCAATATTCGTCCGAATTTAATATCAAACTACCCTAAAGTTACAAGTCATCAATATTCACTGAAATCATCTAGCCAAAACAAAATGACTAAAATCACAACTACGCACGAAGCATCCGTAGTAAAGGGACGACTCACGCTTGACCCCCATTTCATCCCCTCTTCACATTACGTGAGCGCGTAGAATTCGCCGTTTTTTAATCAAACTTTATCTTTCGAAATTGTAGTGGAGAAGTACGTAGAAAACCAGTTTCAGACATACTAAGTTATACATTATAATAAGAAGAAAATTCGCATTTAAAGTTTTAAGATAAAAAATACCTACTGCATGAGCTACGGTTTACCCTGCTGTGTATTAGGTAGTTATAAAAACGATGAAACTAATAGGAAGCTCCTTGGACGTTACGTAGAGCTAGTGGTCGCAAGTAACATTGTAACCAAATGAAACAATTACAAACTCAAAAGCCAACGTCCGTTCAAATTAAATCAGCTTAAACCAAATAAAATTACACGCTAAATTGATTTAAAGCTCAGTAGGCACACACCTAAATATAGTTAGTATGTATAGGTGGGCTCCAAATTGCGTATTTAAATAAGTACCTATCTATACAGGAACATGTATGAACGAGTTTATAGAGGTTGGCAGCAGAGTTAGTTCGCTCTCTGTATGGTGTACTATGCGTGAGGGGGGGTCCAGGGTGGACGGGCGGCGGGGGGAGGGGAGGGCGGCGGGTGGCGTTCAGGACGCCGCCGCCTAAGGGGCCTCGTCCAGAGAAAGTAAAATATCCTGGTATGGGGGAGGCTAGTATTGTCAAGCCAATGTATAACTATAGCTTTAAACTATATATCGGGGGTCCATACTATAGCCTGTGGAGTACTTATTTACATACGTATATAAGTTTATCTATTATGCAGACATAGGAAATGGAACAGGTTGGGAAAGGGACGTTGAGAAATTTGCTTACATCAGATCTATAAGACGTAAAATCGTGCAACTTTGTAATATTGATTTGAATTCTCATTGCATGCTGGTCAGGAGGCTTCCTAGTCCTGTTCTTGTTTGAACAGTGGCGTGTTTATTGTAAATAGGCAATTAAGATAGAATTCTACATTTTCAAGTCGTTGTTTAAACACCCTAGTCTTCGTACTAATCACAAGTCACCTTTATAGGTCTTAGATAGACCTATACTAAAAAATAAAATTAATTTTCATTGTAAGTCAGCTCTCTATGTAGGAACCTCGTGAAAGCCTACTGCAGCAATTTTCACGGCCTCGTTGACCTAATATCAACCCGTAGTCGCAGGTTTGAATTCAGAGGGGCAATTCCCGTTATTATTAAGAACGTTCGCATTCGCATCTCATTCGCAATCTGTCAAAAATACAATCAATTTACAAACATTTTTGACAAGTTTGACAGATTGCGACTTGAATGTGTACGTGTTTTAAGTACGAGAATTGGCCTTCTGTTCCCCTTGCCATAACGTTCGCTTCTTAGTCTAGTTCAAGTTGGTTTTCTGCACTTTTGCTAATGACTACTTGAGTGGATATTGCAGAAGTTAATCATAATCATAATCATTTCTTTATTTGTGTAACATAGGTAGTGAATACAGTTCTTAAATTAAAGGTATAGGTCGCTATGTTATGCCGAGAGGCGTACAAATATGGTTGCATGCGAAATAAGAACAATAAAATAATTTCTACAGTCATTGCATAAATAAATAATCATAAATTACAATTAGTCACAACATTCAATTAAAAATTGTTTCTACAGTCAAATAAATAAATAAGTCTACTTTAATTTATCATTCAGAAATTCATCAGTCGTATAATAACATTTTTCAATTAATAATAGTTTTAATTTTTTTTTGAATTGTGTTACATTCAAATTTTTTATGACATTTGGTAATTTATTGTAAATGCGCGGTGCCATGCCTAAAACGCTCTTTCTCACTAAGGCAGTCTTACAACGCTGATTGCTTAAAGAGTTTGCGTATTGGCTACGAATCGCAACATCTCGTGACGTTGACACTTTTTCGAATAGTCTCATGTTTGTCTTGACGAAAACACTAATTTCAAAAATATATAACGAGGGTAGAGTAAGTATTTTCAGCGATTTAAAAAATGGTACACAGCTATCATCAACTTTCAGACCACACATTGATCTTATGCACCTTTTTTGTGCCTTAAAAACGATATCTTTATCGGTAGAATTGCCCCAAAAAACAATACCATATCGCAAAATTGAGGCTACTAAGCCGTGATATGCAACTAGTAGCGCATCCATATTTATTTTTCTAGCAATTTGGAAAAGTGCGTATGCTGATTTATTTATTTTTTTACTTAGGTCATCTATGTGGGCCTTCCAGTTAAGTTGGTTATCAAGGAATAAACCTAAGAATTTTACTACTTTAACGTCTTCAATGTCACAGTTACTATGTCTGATATTTAGTTTTGGTACTTCAGTTCTTTGGTGAAAGTGCATTATTTTGGTTTTCTTTAAGTTTATAATTAAATTATTTTTGTTAAGCCAATTAATTATGTCCGATAGTGTATTATTTATGTCATCTTGATAAATATTGCGATCAATACATTTCACTATGGCAGTACTGTCGTCTGCAAACATCACCATTTGATGTTGAGTCACCTTTGGCAGATCATTTATATAGATTAAGAAAAGAGGTGGCCCAAGGACGCTACCCTGTGGGACACCAAACTTTATTAATCTCGAATGAGATAAAAAACTCTCTTCAAACTTTGTTTCACATACTCTTGCAATCTCTGTACATTGCATTCTGTTGGAGAGATAGGATTCGAGTAGTTTTAAAATGTTACCTCTAATACCATAGCTACGCAGTTTGTCTAATAAGACGTCGTGCTTTACGTAATCGAAGGCTTTAGTCATATCTGTGTAAATAGCACAAATTGGAGCTTTTTGGTCTACTGCTAACAAAATGCTACGTAAAAAATCAAAAATAGCCATGTTGATCGTGGTATTCTTTCTAAAGCCGTTTTGTTCCTTGCATAATAAGTTAAATTTATTGAGATAGCAATACAGAGACTTATAAATAATTTTTTCGAAAATTTTGGAAAATACAGAAATTTTCGCTATGGGCCTATAGTTCTTCATATTGGTTTTGTCATCTTTTTTATGAAGTGGTTTAATAATAACTTTCTTTAAGTCTTCAGGATAAACACCGTCAGCAATGCTAAGGTTCATAATATGCGCTAATACGGGTGCTATAAGTTCATTTACAAATTTAATCACCTTTGTTGACATACCGTCGAATCCTACAGTACTTGTATTTTTAAGTGATCCTATAGCCGAAACAATGTCGGTTGTTAGAACAGGCTGCATAAACATGGATTGCCTTGTCAGATTGTCGAATTTACTGTCGAATTTCATATCAGTTTTTATATTATTCTCAATCTCATCCATAAAATAATTATTAAATGCATTCGCAATGTCAGTAGGTTTTGAAAAGGTCAGGTTACATTGCTTAATGGTCATTATTTGTTCTTTAGGAGAGTTATTTTTAGGTCTATTGACTATTTGCCATGTAGCTTTCGACTTATTCTGCGAAGTTTTTATAAAGTAATCATTTAGAGCTTTTTGTGTTAGTCTTATAACTTTCTTATATTGTAAAGAATATTTTTTTAAATTAGTTTTATTTTTTAATACAGGATTTAGTCTGTATGTCCACAATAGTTTTCTTTGATTTTTAAATGACAATTAAATGACAAAAATTAAATGACAATTTGAGTGCATTAAAATAGTCTTCATCAGTGACGACAGTAGGGAGATACACTGGTAACGTCAGGGAAAATAATTGTTTAGCAAATTGACGACCAATTAAAATTGTCCGTATACAACTATTATTCTTGGATTTCAAAGTGAAATAATTTATTTCAATTAGGCATATGAAAGGCACTTTTGAACGTCAAAATGTACAAAAAAATTGAATCGCCACTTCCAAAAGGTAGTTATCGTATTGAAAAGAATGGGCAAGAAAATCCACCGTTACTCTTTTAAAATGTTTTACAATATTTTGGGATACATTAATTATAAGACGATGCACCTAGACTAAAATGACTATACCACCATAGGTAAAAATAATTAAAAATGAAGCAATAACAGTTATACTAACTACATAGTTAGTATAACTGTTATTGCTTCATTTAGCTACTTTGCTAGATACACAGTGCTCACATATTTACAAACATTAAAGAAGTATACGATATTCCATTTTTTTTTGTTAACAAGTAATACTAATGAGTCAGTGAGTGAGTTAACGCAATCACAGAATATAAAAACAATGATTGTTGTATGAAATGGCTATAATACGACAAATTCCCGTAAGGTGTGTGCCTGTACTACTTCTGTTGCAACCTGGGCACTGCGCTGCTGACTGTCCATAATAAAGGGATGACTTAGATAAGGGATGACGTCACCGAATATTACCAATCTGTCTGTCAAATGTGGTGATTATAACAATCTACTCTATAACTGTTTATTGGCAGGTGGCTCGGTGTACGTGTAGTACGATATACCGCACGTTCACGTGGTAACAACACAAGTAAAAACAGGCCTCATATTCTACTGAAACTCTTATACGCTAGGCCAGCTCAAGGTCAAAGTTTCCATTGACGTGCGGTCTACTGTACCTGTACCCTAATTGCGTAATTCACGATCAATCAGAATCTGTAACAGATTGCTAATCCAATGCTTCATAAGTTCGAAAAAAAAATTTACTCAACAATGTAAATAACGCAATGAATGTTGTTGAACTGTCAAAATGAAACAGATTAGTCGTAATCGTTTACGAAAATGTGTTGCGTAATTAGATAGCTGGTGGATTTAGATGAATATGATGCCGTATGATATTATTGATGTTATTACGTATCGGAAAATCATCACTCAAAATAATCCAGGTTACATTCACATTTTTTTTTGGAAAATTGGTAAGTACCTACCTTCTGTAGGTTCACAACACTTGATAACAGAGTTATTCTGTTTGAATACAAACTCATCTCGATGTCATGGAAACTCGTACCTACTCTTTAAGTGTGGCTTTTAGTAAAAAAACCTTCCAAATTAGGACGCTATCATCGATTGAATTTGAAATAAATAATACTAATCTGACGTTACCACATATCAAACTTACAGACAAAAAGAGGGCGAGGTGATGAAAACAATAATAAAGAAATCACAACGGTTTATCCAGCGTTTTGGAGATGAAAAGTTAAAAGTTCAAGTTTTCAGGCGATTATTGAAGAGTCTACTCTACTTAGCTTCGTTAATTATGAACTGCGGCTATGCAAAATGGTCAAAGCTTTGACTACTTACTTAGTTTAAATTTAGAACAGTCAGTGAGTCTTTGATAAAGGATTATTTCAGTTTCATTGACCAAAATTTGTCACTGAAAATTTTGTCATAAAAATAGCGAAATCTTAGGACTGTCGACCTACCGCGATGGCGGGTAAAAGTGCTCGTAAAAGACAAACGGTAGGGGATCTACGGGATTGCCGCGTAGCATCTTATTCATCAGACTTAAGGTTCATTTTTGTTTAACATTAACCACATTCATCGAAAGGGTTATGTGCAAAATGTGTAAAGATAACGCATGACGGTAGGTAGCTTTTGAATCTTTTGGTATGCAATACCCAATCATTATCACGAACAAGCACCATATTTGTAATTATGATTAGTTATAGCCCCCTCTTGTCAATGACCGGTCAAGGAAACACGCTGTTGCGTTTTGAACTTTCGGAAAATTTTAACGAATGCTACTATGCTGCGCGTGCGTTTTGCCGCCTATTCCGCTTAGCGTTGTCCCGAGCTCTAGGGTTCTATAATCACATCGGGTTTTTCACAGCACTATCAAAACTGGAAGGCTTTTGTGGTAAGTTGAACTTGGCCGGTAGGAGCAAATACCAAGAATTTTGTGTCACCACTGGGCAGAGGCTTTCATGTAGGAGAATGTGGAATGGAAAATAAAATAGTTGTGTAACGTGAACTTATTTCGAACCGCTCCCGCCAGAATCGCTTGCCAATAAGGGTGAAGCTTCTAGCTAGAATGTTCTAGAAGCCGTGTGAGACGCAGACGATCCGCACATTTTTTTTGGCGTTTGTCGTCTGACGTCCGTCAGCTGGGCAGCGCATCAAGATATAATTTACGAAACCTTTTCTTCGCCCCAAAACCCTATTGTTTTCAACCTATATTGTGATGTGTTTATGCTTGAAATATCCTGTGATGTGTGGATGCTAAATTTGGTAAAATTCTGCAAAAGCCCTAGCCCAATTCTACTTGTCGATGGGAATTGTTCTTTTCTTTTTCAATTGGTTAGTGATCGTGACGACAGAAAACAATAAGTGAATGAAAAATCACACTGTGAAAAGATCGTTGACCACAGTTTTTCGTGCAAAACATAATACAAACACTCGCAAACTCAATACAGGCTTCTTTTAACCGTTTTTAGTTTATTTAACTTTTTTTTGTTATTACCATATTCTTTTTATTTTTGTTAATCTTTTTGCATAAGATTCTGTAATATCTCCTACTGGGAGAGGGCACTGGCTCTTGTAACACAGGTATATCACCTAGCACAGGAGTCAAGGACTTCACACTATTTTGTAACCACTTTCTTGTGTAATAAAGATTATTATTAGACTATTATTATTTGTGAACAACTCCACAAACAAGCCACGGCACTGAACATCCGCCGTCTCGCAGTAGGAACAGGGGCTTATAAAAAAGCATGTAAAATTCAGGAATTATTTACAATTTCTATCAAACATACAGGGTGTTTGACCCAAACAACGTTGAACGAGGTGATTGTATATCTGATTGTGAACCCAAAACAATAAAAAGGGGACCTTAACGAACGCTCTTAACCTTGACCGATAGGCTTGTCAAGTGCGGGCGCGGCTAAGTCGTGTCTATGGTCATAAACAATTCAATATTTGTGATAAATTGTCGGTAGATAGATTTTTTTATTATTGTCTCTGAACTCTTAACGCTCGTGGCTAAATGATACACCAAGTCGATTGAAGGTTAAGCTATGATTGCTGCGGTCGGTTCATGGATGGGTGACCATTACATATCTAGATCCCTCCGTTCCGGAAAAGAAGTAAAGCCGTTGGTCTCAGATGTTATTCGTACATCTTTGACAATCGTTACGGGTAGTCAAACTCAAGTCTGACAACCAGTCTTACTAATAGGTATCGTGTTACCCAGTTACTGGTTGTGGAGGTCAGAAAGGCAGTCGCTCCATGTAAATTACTGGTATTGAGCTGCATCTGGTTAGACTGGAAGCCGACTGCATCATAGTTGAGAAAACGCTAGGCAGATGCTGAACAATTAATTGGTAAATTATCGCGTTTTTTTTTGGTTAGGCGGTGCGTTATTAGTTATTAGGCTCTGTAGCTGTTATTTGATTTCTAAACTGCTTATACCGAGTTCGATTTCCGCACAAAGAAAATGTTTCTTAAAAAGTTTTTCCGGGCTAGGCTTGCTTGTAAGACATGTGTTTGTAAATGCCTCCAGGATTCAGAAGTTTTTTTTTAGTAAAACGCGGATTTTGGTAGAGTTTTGGTAAAAAATAATTATATCCACTTGGTTTTAAACTTTTCCAGTGGCAATATATGTACCTAATCTTGATTAGCGTACTTGTATTAAGCGTATACGTACGTTTAGTATCCCATGGACTTAAAACTTCTTTAAAATTGGCGTAAAAACCGAATGTATGTAAATGTTAAATAATACCTATACGTTGTGTTGAAGAAAGAATTGGTCCTACGGAACTAAGCATCGATGTAGGTAGCTGTAGATTTTTTGACGCACTAAATGGTCCTTCCTCGAAAATACGAACTATTTCTTGTTTTTTTTGTTGTTGATATTCTACATAGTTACGAGTAGGTATGTGATTACGTAATGAACTAGAATACACAATCCAACAGGCCACAGCTTTGTGTAAGACTCATTACGAAGCCAAAGCTCCTCTCCATCCAATCATCGTACAAGGATCATAAACAAAGCCCTAAGTCTAATGAGAACTGATGGAAAATTTAATTAAGTTCGATCGAGATGTTGATATGCGAGCAAGCACTCATCTGGAGCGGCCGAGGGGGGCGTCCGAGCAGCGCATGTAAATGCGAGCAACGCACCGGCACCACGGGCCGGAACCTACAGCCGCAGTAGCCGGCATCGGGAGGAATGGAAAATATATATCAAGCCGAGCGAAAAGTCCACTACACACCCCGAGGGTGGCGGGCCCGGACGTGCGTTCGATTCAAACGAGCCGTGGCCGCCCCCGCACTGTCGAGCTCCATTTTATTGTGACGTGCGATAGCGTGTGCCGCGACCCGTCCACCACCGCATGCTGCACACGCACTGCATGTGACGCTCCACGCACGCACGCACGCATCACACGCACCGCACCGCACTACGTTACCCAATCTACCCTCCTACCGGCCAAAACCGCCTCCTTATTCCTTACGTACCTACTGCAGAGAACTTTTTCAGATGTAATTTCAGATTTTTCTCTTTAGCCTCGAGAAAGTCCCGAGGAAAAATAAATATGCTTAAACCCGACCCTAAAGGACCCGAAAGAGGAAAAAATATTAAAAATTAAGAAAATATTTGTTTTACAGTTATGTAAACATCTCTAATTACGACCTGTTCAAATTATTATTTTTTCTTTGCAGCGTGCGCGGGGCGGCGCTCTAATTAACATCTATTACAGGCTTACAGGTATTTCGGGAACAGAGGAGTATCATTTGGCGAGGGCGCTGAGTACACTCAATTAAACGAGGCCGCCCCCGCCTCGCCTCGCGGCCGAGTGGAGGACCCTGTAGCCTGTAGCCGTGCTAACACTGCACTCCTTGTGCACATCTTTCTCAACGTTTAGCATCTTGCGGCTTCTTGAGCCAGGGGTTACGATGAGTTATTAGGATGGGTTTGATGTTGACGGTCGGCTGGCGGATCCCGCGTTATCAGCGTCTAGACCAGTTGTCTGGACCTGTTGCATAGGTGGTTGCGTGGTGCGTGCAGGGCTGCGGTGCCGCTGCGTGCCGCTAGGCGGCGCTGTCCGGCACACGCTGAGCCTCCCCGTGGTCACCCGCTCGGAACGCTCGCCTCCCGCCGCCCCCCGGCCACCCTCTTTAAAAGCCAGTGGCGAGCTTCAAGAGAAAGTGCCGCGTGTGTACACTCACATGCGTACAACCATCTTTGGCGAGAGCCGCCGGGCGCAGGCCGGCGGGGTGAGCCTCGGATTATGTGGAGGCGCCTCCCCCCGTATGCGTAAGTGCGTTCACACAAAGCCTTCCCACATACATTTGCATAGTGACATTGTTCGGTAATAATGTATGTGACCACTCGGCTCGCCGCCCCACGGCGACATCTTTCAATAGATCGCCTCGCCGCTTGTTCTGTGCCTCCCATGCCTCCCCGCGCCCCGCAGCATCTCCCGCGCCGCTTTCTAATTAAAATACATCTACTATAATATATTATTTGATTTTCAATACGTGCTCGTGTTAGCAACTATAGAGGTAGAAATTTAAATAGGAAGATGACCAGGAACTTTCAAGATGTAACAACGCTAAAATATCCAGTTGAGTAAGAAGATAAATTCCCAGAAAAGTGCGAACCTCCAATCATTGACAGGCTAGATATTAGCTAGTATCTACATAGATGTGTGCCGTTCGATCAATTGGATCAGAAGAAATTGAATGTGTAATTTTGATTTACATATGTGACTAGGTACACATGTGCGTATAAGAGGATTTCTTGAAGTTTCGTCGATATAGCGGCGGGTGGCGAGGGTGGCTCGGACGCTCACACGCCGCCCGCCGCGCGTCGGTGTGCGTATGTCTCGGACATGCACGCTACGCAGATTTCTCTAACGATTTTCCCGGAGTGTGAAATGTAAAATAAGGGGTTAGACGAGGCTGAGCTCGCCCTCGTCCCGCGCGCCCCCCACCTGCCCCTCCACTCGCCAAATTGATGACCAACCACCCACAGGGCGATCTGTTCAAATTTAACACATATCGTATTTAAAAGTAAAACGGTTCAGAACCTTATCTTCCCTCATTAATATTCCCTTGCAAATTGTTAGCGTACTTCGTGCCGTTTTTATTTTTAATTTCCTACGAGTACTTGTAAGACCCGCATACTAATAATTTCCCTAGTCACATCTTTAGGGTAAATAAAATAATTGCTAATGTCACTTTATTGAAGACTTTTTATTTCGGAGTAGGCAGTACACGAAGTAGGTAATGTAACTTAACCCTTTTCTTAGAAATCATGCCATAGCCAATATTGAGCAGCAGGAACCTAAGAATATTTGCAAGATTTGGATATTTTCGTATGAAATTATCTTCAACTTACAAAACAATTGCACTAACATTCTAGACAGTGAAGGCCTATGAAACTAGATGTTTTATTGAGAAACTTGTAAAACATTTCAACCCCTACAAACGTTAGCTATTATCATTATTCACCTTGCTACTCATTTCCTGGCAGTCCTAAAGGTCTTCTAATTGCACAACTCCTTCATTCATCTATTTTTCAGAACTATTAAGTACCTTTCTGGAATTATTTTCCTTCGCACCACCTGCACTGGCCCACAGCTGGACAAAGTATCCACCTTTCATTATTTTCATGCTTCTTTATCAGTTTTGTATCGTAGCAAATCCAAAAAAGCCTATTACCCTTATTACCTTCAACATACTTTGAGCGGCTACGAGGTCTTGCTTGCTACGAAACTGAAAATTTAAGGCTTTGCAGTGACGCTACGACTTTTAATATCAGATATACTTGTTGAGTATAATGTAGATTTTTATATTATCACCACATTATACATATAAGCACATTTTAAAATGTTCTTGTATGTTTTACTTTCTACTATCGTGTGATTTTTGACCTGACTCTCCCCTCTAACTAATACACGAAACTTATTTGAAAACAACTAGATGAGTAAAAAAATGGCAATAAAGTGTACCTATTTTAACACATGGTAATATTTGTTGACAAGAATAAATAAACAATAAGTAGGTACAACAAACAAAACAAGCACATGTCAGAAAACTCGACAATGATGCACAGGCCAAAAATAACCTAATAGATAAGATAAAAGTTGCACGGTCTGACATACATTTTTGATTTGATAACATCCTTTTAATAAAACACACCTACTCTAGGAACGAACCCAATATTATCAAACATTTTCGCCCAAATTACGAATCCAAAACTAGCCTATTTATCCATAAGAAATAGCAGTGGTGGTGGGTTCTCGAAACCGGTTTCAACTCAGCCACCCCCGCATCTAACTGTATTTTATCGTTTTTTACCACTCCCGCTGCATTCCTATGCACCCCTATCATCGTCTACAATGTGTGCACCGCTTTCAGAAATCGAAGTTTTTTATTAAATCCAGTATCACCCCTGTTGAAGATAAAGTTTGATTCAGCTGTGTATTTGTGATTGTCAAATGAGTGTATCATTTTTACAATTATTTTACACGCAAAATATCTTTGAATAAAATAACTATAGGGTCAACTTGAATAATTAGGTATCAGTGTGATTCCAATTCTATAAATAAATTGGTACAAAAAATGTTGTTAAATTTGTATTAGCTGGATTGTCTATTTAACCGGTAAAGCCCTGGGTGACCCTCAAGCACGTCAATTAGCACGTTAATTAGTTGTTTATCAGGCCTTTAACGGTTAAGACAGTTTCGCAATATAAGTGAGCATTTTGTTCCTGCAAATAATTTTTTAACAAATTTTAATTTTATATCACATAATAAAACTTAGTTAAAAAGGGGGTTTTAGAACGTCATTGGTTTTACTATGCAGCAGACCTACCACAACGCAGCGCGGTTGACATTTAACACCACGTGCACAAAAATAAACCAATACAATAGCAACTTACAGTGACGAAACTAGTATTTCGTATAAATTATTTAGTACATAGGTAGTTTCTTAATACAACATACCTACAGCAAATCTTAAAAATAACAAAGTTTAGGAACTGATTCCTTGTTACAGGTGAGTACGGAACAAAGAACAATAAAATTCTGCTGCGTGTTATCCTCAAAATTGCAAGAGAAATCCAAACGCCCGATGAGCGGTGCGCGGGCGCATCATTGTTTTCTCGACCCAGCTGTGTGGGTGCGACTTAGATTTTTTCTGTAACACACAAACGCATTAAGCTCTGTGTATGCGTGGCATTTCTCAGAAACCTTTCGTGAGAATCATGCGCATTGTCCTAGTGTGCGTACAACGTGCATTTTACACCTGTTTCGGACGCGCCTGTGTGGGTCGTTTTTTCTCTCGTGGGGGTAAATGCGATGTTGCTAGATGCATGTTTTGGATGCACTGATGTAAATTTGACAACGTCGCACAATTTAGTTACACCACCACTTTCCGTGCGAGGGTTGTTTGTGGTTTTGGTTTTTGGTAAAGTTAAAATAAGTAGGTACTCTACCTAATTTTCGAATAAAATTAAAGCTGTAATCGTTATGTATACTTTTTTAGGATATTCTGTATATACTGATATTCTTAGATTTTTTATTGTGGTACACAGAATGGGTTAATCCACCGTTTTCTACTATATTTTCTGGTCTTTGTATAAACTATTTTTGGCACTGAGCTTATTTAAGCTACAGTAATAGAAAAGTATAGCACTTGGTTATAAACTCAGATCTTTGAATCGTAATTACTACAAATTAATCTAGTATTATTCAGTTTTTCTCCTATGATTTTGTGTGTTGTGTTACCCTTTGTGAAAATAACAGGTGACTTCAGATAAAATTATTTAAAAACGAAGTACCTACCTACTGTTTACCACACACGAAAATAAAGTTGGCTCAAAACAAGGCTGAAATAAATCGGAAGGTACTAGAAATAATAAGAATTAATGATTCTGTCACCAGCTTGCAATTTGCCAATTTCAGTCCTCCCGTGGAAGTAGTAGTTATACAGTTCAGTTCACATTAGAAATTGCCTCCAGGTGTGCGACATAACGAACTTCCGGGGTTCAGATACCCTGGGCCCAGCTACCATCAAGCTGACTGGCTAATATTTGAGCACGTTAACTTTTTGAGACTAAATAAAAAACCAGGACGCTGCGAACAATGCAGTGAAGCATGCCAAAAGTACACCTCCACTTTGTGCATACTGTATAGTATGTAAATGTGTGCATGTGCACGTGAGCGTGTATGCAGCATACACGCTCACATGCACATGCACACATTTACGTCATTTACCACCAAACTACAATCAAACTACACCTCACTAAGTGCACACACAATTAAGTGTCACAAGTAAGTATAAAATCTACATACTCGTGACGTCATGGCACATTTTAACTCAATGTATCGCCGTAATCTTAAGATTACGTAAAAAAATAAAAAATACGTATCCAATATTTTTTTATAATCTCCAAGACGGAATAAAATTAAAATAATTGTCATCATCCCTATTATACCAGACAAGAAGAATTAGAACAAGCTGAAAGTATGAATAGGTAAGGTAAGAGGTGCGTAGCCCATTTTGACCACTCGGGATAACACAATAGAAAGACAACGAAACAGTAACAACAATGTGTCTAAATTGTTGTTGTTGTGACCCCAAATAAATTGGGATAAGGGCAAGAGAATGATGATAATGATGATGGATACATTAAGAGCGTTTATCCTAAAACTTAGCAACGTCGCAAATAGCTGTCAAATATTTACCTGTTTTTTACTACGATTTTTATTTACGTGCTTATCGTGCCTCGGAAAGCACGTTAAGCCGTTGGTCCCTGCTGTCATTCGTGGATCTTTGACAGTCGTTACGGGTCGTCAGAAGCCCGAAAGTCTGACAACCAGTCTCACCAAGGGGTATCGTATTACCCAGTTACTGGGTTATATAATAATAAAGTTGGGAAATGGCTAGGCAGATTGATTGATTGGTTGATTGATGAATTTGGTTATATTGCTGTATGGAAATATGAAATGTGGCTAACTAGTGAACTAAAATATTGATTATGAAATGCAATAATTAATATCGTAACACCGAATATTTAGTTTTGGATGTAGAAAAAGTATTTGGAGGCTTTCCAAATGCCTTTTTTTACACCTAAACCGGTTACAACATCAAATTCAGTGTTATCATTTCAATTCATTATTATTATTCTAGTTCGCTAGTTAGCCACATTTCATATTTCCATACAGTAATATTGCCAAATTTATCAAAACAGCGAAATATTTGACATCTATTTGCGACGGTGCCCACTTTCAGAATAAACGCTCTTAAAGAAGAATCATATCTTCCAATCGTATGGTTATCCTGTCCAAATCCATGTATCATGTAACTGTCTTTGGTAAGTAGAAGTTGTTAATGAATTGTCTGTAACCAAGGTAAATGCACTTTACACTAAGTATAAATAATTACTAGTGTGCAATCAGACTAGTAATTACTATTACTAGTCTGATTGTACATGGCATACCATATCTATTTTTGAAAGAATTAATCAAGATACTATAACCTGCAACTAATTTAAGCTATGTTCAATTGTTCCTGTCTTCTGTCAGACTGCTAGATTTTCAAATTAAATTATTGGTTCGTTTGTTGTTAGATGAATATGGATCATTAGTATTTCGCGTACTTCAAAGTATCGTAGCAGTTTGACTTTAGAGGAAGTTTAACACGTAAACCCCTCCGGGAACCACTGGGACAGTGGGTCCCGGAGGGGTCGGTTCCCGATAGTAATATCACGCTTGTAGTACCGTACAAGTAAAAGCATGAGAGTAGGCACGTCAGGTGGGTCTTTGTGTTGTCATCTGATATTATCATCCTGCCCTGCTAAGCCGAAAGGCGCTATCTCAATCGGAGTAAGTTTTGAGAAAATTGACTATTTGTAAATTGTAATTTAAAGGAAACATGGATATAAAAATCTGAGTGGTTTTTTTAAATGTTTTAACTTAGATAGCGGTATGTGGCTTATACTATTAGATGCAAAATTGTTATAGCTATTGAATGGTATAAAAAAACTAAAAGGGCGTATCTCAGAGATAGCGCCTTTCGACTTAGCAGGGCAGCATCATTGTTTTAAGTTTTTATAGTTTTAAGGTATATTTTTCTGCTGAAATGCCAAGAACACATTTTTCTTACTTTTTTTATTTTATCGTCTTCTGAAGGGTTACCGCCCTGGTCCTCTTCCAGTCTAAAAGCCTTTTCTATTCTAATTCTGTTCGTCGCTTCTTGCCCTGACTCACTCAGTAATAATTTTATAGTTAATGATACACAAGTATTCCACGAAGATTAAAAAAAAATACCATGATTCAGACGATCTCACACAATCACTCCAATATACCGCTAGATCAAAAATTGCCTAGAATCAAAACAAAAACATCGGTCAGAGTTTAACTTGTTATGAATACTAACAAAAAGTCGGGTTGGTTCGTGTTGCAGACTGCAGCTTAACGGGCCTTCGAGCTCGCAAACTTTTTCACTATACTTACGCGGGTCAGTTCTCAATCTTCTGACAACTTGGACATACAAATGAAGTTTAGTAATCACTAAATAATAACATGTCTGGCTTTGGCTAACTAAAAACGGGAGCGTTCGTAGAATCAGCTCGAATGTGACCTTTAGCTAAAGTCAAGTCGGTGAAGTGACTAAGAGTAATAATTAATTTTTATATATGCGCGTACATGTAGAGATATGTTGCATTCGTTTTTGTGTGATCGCATGGCCTTCGCTGTCGGTAAGTGTTCATCAGACGGTCGTCTTTGTGAAGCGAGATATTCGCCAAATGATACCAATAATGTTTTAGTATTATGCCGTCTGGTGACCGCGGATACGTAGACGATTATTATTTACCGCCTGTCAATCGAGTATAATTATAATTAGTGTTGCAACTTCAGAAAGGTCGTTATCTTGAATGTATAGTTTCAAATAAGCGGTGAACGTAAGACGTGTAACTTAGTTCTTGCAAGTCTGCCTTTTTATCTCATTATCTCTGTTTCCATTTTTTTTTAATGGCAGTTTGAGTCAATTTCAGTCAATCAAACGACTACAAAATGATCCATGTCTCCACGTCCATATTTGTCTCTTTGTATTTTTTTCGTTTTGATTTAATCGGTCATGACGTCATGCAGCAGATGATGTACTTTCTTTTCTCGATGCTAGACTTCACTATAATTTATTTTCCCCTAATGGTTTCCCTCGTTTTATCAAAAGTTTCTCATTAGTCCAATATTTCGACATATCATTGATATACAGTTACAGTCAATTAAGTCATAAGCAAATTAACTACCGACATCACCTCGTCAACTGTTAAAGAAGACAGTTGTGATTTGTTTAAATGCGAAATTTAAGTAAGTAGTCAATTTGCTCAACAATTAACTTCCCTGACTTTACTTAAACCCAACTAATTATGCTCGTATTAAGCTTCGTGCAGACTAACTCGACGCGACAGCGCGTCGCGACACCGGTTATTGTTATACCGTCAAGTTTTCTCAGAAATTCTATTGTTCGACTCGCGTTGTGTCGTCGCGTCGCGCTGGTCTGCACGAGCCTTTATTCTATTTCTTATTAAAATTTATTTCTATGTAAAAAGGAGAAGTAACGTTCGATATATTGGTATATTCTCAGTAATGAACATAAAACTATTATGTATCTTGTACATATTTAGAATTCTTGCTAATGGCAAAGTCAGCTGAGGTGGCTCCTGGCCCGGGGCTACGTTTAGCCGACAAAGGACAGACGTGCGGGGTACATATAACTAGGATTTATTAACATCACGACTTATGTACATTTTAGTAACAGATGCTTATAGTACCGATCATTCTAGAACTGAGGAACCTGTAATTTCAGAAAGTTTGTTTTGAAGTTACAACATAAAATTCAATCAATCTGGCTAGCCGTTTCCTAAGTATGTTGAGGTCGCCTTCCAGTCTAACCGGATGCAGCTAGATACCAGTATTTTAAATGGAGCGACTGCCTATCTGACCTCCACAACCCAGTTATTGGATAACACGATATCCCTTGGTAAGACTGGTTGTCAGACTTTCGGACTTCTGACGTCTCGTAACGACTGTAAGAGGTCCACGAATGAGAGCCGGGACGACCAACGGCTTAACGTGCTTACCAAGGCACGGAGGGGTCTTGGTATGTAAAGATGGTCACCCATCCAAGGATCAACCGCGGCAAGCGTAGCTTAACCTGATCGATCCGTGTGGCTTTTATTTCTTAGCCATGAGCCCTGTATTACATAAAAAACGAATTCGTAATGAATTGCAATGTACCAGTCGTGTCCCCGATGGGATTTTCCATCGGCAAAAATGACGAACTTACATAGAAACCTTCATCCCCTATTTAACCCCTTTAAGAGATTTTTTTTCAAAAACCCTATTTAAGCCCTATTCCTTAGTGCTCACTTTCGTTATATAAGGAACTCTTGCACAAAATTTCATACTTCTAGACCCAGCCGTTTGGGCTGTGCCTTGTCTGTCAGTGGATGGATTAAAAAGATTTAGGTTTCCGTAACTGAAGGGTGCCAAACGGAACCCTATTACTAAGCTTCCGCTGTCCGTCTGTCTGTCAGCGGGCTGTATCTCATGAACTGTAATAGGTAGACAGTTGTTTACACATATTGTGTATTTCTATTGCGGCTTTAACTACTAATAATAAAAATAAATTGAAGTTAAAAATTAAAGAAAATCCCCATACAACAAAACGATATTTTCGGCGTTTTTTGCTATATACAGGGTGGCAGGAACAGCACTGAAACCTGAAAAAAAAAACGGTTACCATGGATTCTGTACATAATTCTGAACCACTTAAAAATTTTAACGCAGGGGGCGTTAAATTTTTTCTACGGTTCTTTAAAAAAAAACTGCTGTTCCATTCATTTTGACCGCGTAGGTATTGCACTTTTCTATGAAAAACAGTTTTAAAAAAAAATAACCGACTAAATATTTCAACGCAGGGGGTTCAGAAGGATGTACTGAACCCAAGGTAACAAAGTTCGCGTCGATGTCCCTGACATCCTGTATATTGTACGGTGGTACGGAACTTTTCGCGTGCGAGTCCGATTCGCACTTGGCCGAATTTTTTATTAAGTACTTAGATTATATTCTAAACCCTAGTATTTTATTTTCATTAGTAATTTCATAGCTTAGCCTGTATATTTAGAAGTTCCCTGCCTACCAAACTTCACTGCGACAATGATGAAATAATAACACAAAATCTAAACAATTAAAAAACCTGGTTTGTATATTTAAACAGCCTTTTATTTTTATTTTTGAGAATTATTTCGTCATACCCTTAACGAAGCTGGACTGTTGAATTCATGACCTTTCCGATTTCTAACTATTTCGTGTGCTAGTACATCAATCACTAATTAAAATAAATTATTGGCATAATAATGGCAAACAGTCCTACCTAAATGATTCCATAACTATCGTACATTTAGCTGCTTTAGAAATTTTATATTTTATATTAATCCTAGTGAGAAAGACATGACGATACGACGAATTCGTCAAAAGCCGCTTAGACAATAATTTTACAACATTATTAGTAAAATCCTTAAAATCAACTTGTAAATAATGAAAATAAAATTTGTAGCTCTAAAGTCATCTTACAAACGGAACGTACGAAGTTTTGTAACAGATAACGATACACTTACCTTTGTTTCATGACTTTGGATTTACGCAGAAATATTTATTACTTTTTTCCTCAAGATAAGACTTTTTTACAATACCATCGCGTTATAATTCTTCGGTGATAATAAGTGTACCTTTTGTTATTCCAGGTGTTAGTTTTAGCAAAGTTGCTTAGTTATGTGAGAGGTAATTAAGGAATAGCTTAAGTTCTTTGTTCTTTTGTTTCTAAGTTATTCTTGTTCTTTTTAAAAGTCTCTGATTCTAGAAATGTTTAAAGCAAAGTTGAGCTTAACTACATTTTTCTTTCAATTATTCAAATATTTTTATTTAGTAAACGAAAATTCTAAACAAAAATGTACGTGGGTCAGCATGAAAGTGAAGATTATCAAACAAGAACTTTTCAATGAAGAACCTGGCTAGTAAATTAATTATGAAAGCGACCGTGAAGTAGATGACTCAGTACAATACCGCTAATAAGATTGATAGTGATAACCATCCGAAGAAGTCCGCGACTAGACGCTCGGCGGAGGTTGGGCAACGTCGCATTGTCAGCGGGGCGCTTAGCACCGCGCCGTAGCACGATTTAGGAAGATGGATTTATGGTAGTAGAGCGCTGTTGCTTATAGTCCGGCCGTCGAGAGAATACGTTCCTGACACCTGTCAGTTAGAGAATTTCTAGTAGTAATAAGGATCAAATTCGCAAAACACATATTCGTTAGTATGCGCATTCTCTCGACGGTCGGACTGTAGTGTGTAGTAACCTGCAATTTTGTATGTTACTGAATGCAAGGTATATTGAGGGGTAAGTTTGGGCAGTTTAATTTGGTTGCTCGTTTTTTTATTTCAGAAAAGATTGACGCTATTGTCTTTGACAATAAATGTTGGAAATAAAAATGTAATTACTTGAAAATAATGATATAAAATTAATCCTAGATTTTTGCTTTATAATTAACTATATTATTATTTACAAAAACGTGAATTGGAACTTTTTATCAGTTACGATAACACTGAGATTATTATCATATTTTCAGAATCAATATATTGATAATTCCGATCTTATTATCTAGCAAAACTTCAATAGCAATAACCTCATAATTTATTTGTTATTAAATCAATATTTTAATACGTATACCTACTTGTACATAATATTACACATATTAGTGTTAGCTTGTACATTTTTATTTAATATTTTCTTAGTTCGGTTTATTCATATTCCGCTTTCACATCTCCAAACCCGTAAAATAATCCCCTGATTAAATCCATCGCTTACAACGAGACCTCGGGCCGCACAAAGTTGTCGAAGCTCAAGTTTGTTTGTCAGCCTGTGTGTTTATTGCGTCCGTCCCTCATAAAATGTTATGAATGATACAGTTCGCGAGGCAGGGATTAACCGTTTAGTAGCTACGTTTCGTAACCATTATACGTTTAGTTCGGCCTTTTCCAGACCTTTTTGTGTTGAATATTTTCAGCTATATTTATATGACGGGTGTCCCGAGCACTTTTTAACAGCAAAACAAAGGTTCACATGAATGTTGTTGTGCATTGTTTTAGTACTGTTCTGCTCTGAGATTTTTACTTGTGTGGAGTTTTGTTTGTTTTTGTTTTTATTAACTTTTGACTGTCATACGTAATTATATCATCGTTATGTTAGTATTAGCCTTTCCTAAGACCTTGATTGCACAATTTTGCAATTTCCGAGTCTTGTGGTCGTCATGAATATAATTTTTATCCTAACTTTTAACTATTAAGTTATGACGCAGAGGTATTACCCAGTTTGTAAATAAGTTTACGTAGGTACTTTACGAAACATTGTTCCGTACCGAAGTTTCTTGTAATGTTTTGAATGTTTAAGCTAATTTAATGTTTCCGCATCTATTCTGTCACTTATCTAATGAATTATGGAATGTAAAAAATGTAGTGTTAAGATATGTTTTAACGTAGCCGTTTTAACGTGCTTAATTATTATTCTTAATTGTGTCAGCAAATACTATTAAAACTTAGGCAACAACGTTCGAAATGTTATAGAAACAAAACGTAAAATGAGCCTGCTATGCACAGAGGTGTTCGGGAACAAGGAAGCCTCTTTATGTCAGTGAAGGAAGCTATCGGCACAGTCCGAGAAAATCGATGTCGGCTCCCCTCATAGTTTGCATGGCCACGGTCCGGTCGCGACCACCTCGCTACGAAACTCCTTACTTCCACTACCAACATACATCTGTGAATTTTTTATTAAAATATTAATATTATATGGCTGGACGTAAGGGGTAGTGCTTTCGACGTGTTTAGAAAAAAATTAAGGAACCGTGCCGCCCCCCCACCCCTTCTCCTCCGCCCGCACCCCTCGCTCGTCCACGATGCAAAATTTTCAGTGCCCTGCGCACGGCTCGGCCATTCTGATAATACTAGCTTGTACTTAGGATTCGCTTGTAACATTTCGTTATTTTGTTTTCACATTAATGTTGGTGAAAATTTAAATGTGATAATTTAATAAGTTCACCTATTACAGTCTTAGTTAGGAAAACTAAAATATTTCTTAAGGTTTCTCGTTTTAACATTATAGTCACATACTCAGAACTACAATATTATTCACAAAGAAATACCGCTACTGATGTTGGGACGTATTCATTTAATTATGACTAGTTTTATTTACCCACTTGAACTTACTAATATCGCTTTAAAACATGACCTCGAACAATTTAGTTTTTATTCTCTTTATCAAAATCGCACAAATCTTTTTCGGTTATTGACTTCCAACAAGGAAATGACATTTGCTTGTCATCTATATAACAGATTAATAATATTGAACACAAACACGTATGAGCTGCTATTTGTTTTGTTTTAAGATCAATTAGTCGATAAAAAGGCTCAAATTATTTCGATACCTATTAAGGTGACCCTAATAATTTGCAATACTTGCATCAATTGTAAACACACTTTACTAAGTTTTAAAATATTGTTTAGAATTTGGAGGCAATTTTTTTTTACGTACAACATAATAAAAGGAGATTTAAAATTTAGAGAATTTCGTCGCAGGGCTCTGTCCGCCCGCATTGTAAGGGTGGGTGCTATCGCTATCCTACTCGGACGCAGCTTCACCGGACATTTCGACCGGGCATTTCAATTTTGAGAAAGAGTAGGACCAGCCCCGTCCCCCGCGCGCCTCGGCCACCCCCGCTCGGCTCTCTCGCTCGCACTAAGGACACACAAAAGGACGAAGGAGCGATAACTTCATCACCGTGCGACGGTCTCTCTCGCACACACGCTACGGTGGGGGACGACGTTGCGAATTGTTATTGAAGTCATGCCCCCGAAGGCGACTTCGGGAAGGCTGTCAGTTGCTAGTAAACGTTCGCAGCGTCCGTACCCGGTTGACCCGCGACGCCTTCGCGACGCACCTAGCACATTACAAACTATAACGCATCGCGCCACCGGGTTTACAAACAAGTGCCAAGTTGTTATTTCACTACTTCCTCTGTGATTTTAGTTTATTATAGACATTGTTAATTATTATTAGACTTTTCCGAGTGACAATAAGTTATCGCTTCGCTACGATGAAACTTTTGGGCAAGTGATGCGAAGTGTTGGCGATCGCCGGTGCAGCGAGTGTTGTTGATGGACCAGGAGCCGAGTGGAGCGCGCCGCTCTCAGTGTTTACAAGCGCGCACGTGGTCGCGACGCACGCCCGCGCTGCGAAATGCCGCCAAAAACTTTCTTCGGAAACATTGCCGCTGTTTGAGCGGAGTCGCGAGGGGAACCGCGCCGACCGCGACCATGACTTTAACCTGTAGCGCCTGATCAAATAGGACTACATGTACGTCGACACGAGAAGTGCCGTTTTTTTATTATTTTTTTTTCGTTGGCGGAGACGGTGCTCTCCTTTGGATTGATGATTTAAATGGCTAACAGCAACGCCGTTTCGTCGACTTTATCGTCGAGGGACTATCATTGTAAGATTTGCGATCTCTACTTGGACACTGTTGAATCATTAGAGGTGCATTTGCAATATCATAAAGAGAACTTATACGTGAAGTGGGGTACGCAAAACTCACAGAATGATACCGATAACAATAACGGTGCGAAAGTGAAGATCGAGACCACGGTGTCGGCGCCAGCCGACTCGAGCGACAACATGATCACCAAGCCCAGCCCCGAGTTCCCGCAGCGCGCCACGCCAGAGACGTCGGCGCAGTTCCCGCACCCCGCGACCCCGCAGAGCTACCACAGCGCGCCCTCGCCCTACCAGAACCCCGACCAGACCAACTTCTCACCTGGAGCACAGTTCGGTAACAACTACTCTCATTCTGGCTTCCAACAAAATCAGCATTCTGAACAGATCAATTGGGAACAATCCCAATATAACCAAGAGTATCACAAATCGAACCGGTTCCACCCATACAACATGCAGGAGCGAGTGTCGCAGGTATCATCGTCTAGCCCACTGTATGGTCAGCCACTCAATCAACCGACGCCCTCACCCTCACCCAACCAGTGCGACAAGTGTGGGTTCGTATGCGACTCCGCGGTCCAACTCAATGAGCACTGCAACTCTGCTCATGCGGGGGCGAGCACTGCTCCTACGTCAGCGTCCATGCCATTTCAACAGTATCAGGGAAAGCAATACAATAACTCGGGCTATCAAAATGAAAATCCAAAAATAAAGGAAGAACATGAAGAATCGTCAGATATATTAGACCTAGACTCTCAAAAAGTTGTTTACCAAGGAAATGAGGGCGACCAACCGACTGCGCCTTTTGAAGACGCGCCACCTCAAGGCCGAGAAGTTAACACGCGGACAGTGCCCATGATGCCTTGGGAGGCTCAGAAATTATACAGTAATCCACAGCTTAACGGAGATGTATCTCTTTTCAAAGAACAAAAGATGTTTGCTGAACAAAAGGGGTATCAATCGGAATCAAAAATGTTCCACCCCGAACAAAAGTTTGCCTACACACAAGACAAGTTTCTTAGCGTACATCATGATCAAAAACCTTTCATGCATGTTGAACAAAAAATATACCCAGGCGTACAAATGCCTCCTCTTACTGATTACTCGGGGCCGGTAGCATCTTCGAATCCGGATATGAAACCACCGTATCGACCATACGATTCCCCAGCGGCGCCACAAATAACAAGCACACAACCTGCGAATCCTACATCTTCAACCCTTCCAAGTATCGGAGGTAAAGGTGCTAATTGGAAATCGAACGAAGCGCGAAGACCGAAGACATATAACTGCACCGCTTGCAATAAATGGTTCACTAGTTCCGGTCACCTAAAAAGGCACTACAACACGACGTTGCACAAGAACGCGGTAAGATCGTCGGGTCAGCCCGACCCGGCGACGATGCCCATCTCCAACCACCACCACCCGAGCCGCGAGATGTCTCGCGCGCAGCAACAGGCCGCCGACTCCAACACGCAGAGCCCCGTGCCGTCCGAGGACGCGCGCGGCGTGGACGACGCCGCGCTGCAGTCGCCCTACGCGTCGCAGAGCTTCGAACGATCACACCGGGTCGCCACCATGCAGTCCAAATCACCGTACTCGCATCTTCAACAGGGTAACTTAGATAATAATTTCAGTAATAATCCTTTAGCTAATCACCCTTTACAGCACCAGGTCGGGTCACATCCGCTCAATATAGGTAGTCAACCGCCGGGCATAGGGAATCCGAACGATAGTAATCATCAGTCATCTAAAGGTGTAGCAATTTCAACGGCAGGGAATCCCCCAAACGGGGAAGCAGGTCCCTCTGTTTCTCAAAATCACCATATGAGGGGCCTGCTATCAGTGTCAACCAGCAATATTTCAACTCCAGTTCTAACGCAGAGTACGCCGGCGCTTACGGCGCACACCCTGCCTCCGTTCAGTCATTTGGGTGTCAACCCGTACAGCCCGAGGTCTACGGATCCTTTGGGGCCTTCGGTTCCGGACCCCACGCACACCCCTTTATATTTGGGTCAGAATTTTCAGCAGACTATAGCACCGAGTTACCCAAACGGGATGGCCCCCCACGTTATGGATATGGCTATCAACAATCTGCCTATAGCCAATCAGGCTACTTTTGGTGAATCAACACCTGAAGAAGTCGAAGTTATGGAACAAGAAACGTCAAGCGAGCGAGCCGGCGGCCGCCTGCCGAGCTTCTCGCAGCTCCAGACGCAGAGCTTCAGCGTTTATGTTTCTAACTATATCACGCAGCCTAACGTGGGGGGTCAAGTTGTGTCTGACGAGTCGACCGCCGGTTATATTATCGTGGACCCGGTCCACTCAGCGTTACAGTACGGCAATCCCGAAATACAAAGTATAGAGTACGATTATAACTTTTCACCGAGAAAAGTCAAGGACATGGACGTGATCGATTACGATCCGGAGCATACGAAAGTTTATCCTTACGGTTACGCCGTCGAAGGAAAAACTATAAAACGCGAAGTTGACATGTTACAAACAGATTCGGGCGAACTTCAGATATTAAAGATAGAGGATATCATGGACTACGCGAATAAGGAAAATTACGGGACTCAAATGAAGTCCCCAGCTAGTCCGGAGAGCGCGAAGGCTGAGAACGAGAGCCGCGGCTCGCCCGCGGTGTCGTCCACCGTGCCGAGCACGCCGCTCGCCGAACGGAACCAGATGAAGAAGTCGGCCGCCACCACCGTGCACAAGTGCTACGAGTGCGACAAGCTGTTTAACAAAGGTTGCTATCTTACGCAGCACAATAAGACGTTCCACTCGGGCGCTAAACCATTTAAGTGTATACGGTGCGGCAAACGTTTCTCAGACGACGCTTCTTACGAATGGCACTGCGTCAAGCATTCCGACAATAAGCCGTTCAAATGTAACGAGTGTCCGAAGTCGTTTAACCACAAGTCGGACCTGCGCCGGCACATGTGCTTGCACTCTGACTGTAAGCCGTTTACTTGCGACCATTGCGGCAAAGGTTTCATTAGGAAAGACCACATGGTGAAGCACTTCGGCACTCACAAGAAGAAGATCCGCTCGTCGTCTTCGCCGACGTCGTCGTCCTCGGTGACGTCCACGTCGGTGACGTCCACGTCGAGCTCGCGCGCGCTGCACGTCGCTTATAACTGAACGCTACGGTCCGAACGTGTCGCACACACATATCATTTCATATTTGCAGATAGCTCGTACTGAAATTTCTTTTACTTAGACCCTGTAGTACACCAAAACCTGATGTTCCGCCGCGATACATATTTATTTAGAGTGCGTTATATCGCTGTAGGGTGGCCGCGGCGCGACTCCGACGCACGCGTTCAGTTCGCAGCTCGTTTTTTGTTGTTCATTCAAGCTAACCTTGCGTCCGGCCGGCACAAGGTGACTTTACATGCCTGGGTG
Source organism: Agrochola circellaris (assembly GCA_914767755.1). Taxonomy (NCBI): domain Eukaryota; kingdom Metazoa; phylum Arthropoda; class Insecta; order Lepidoptera; family Noctuidae; genus Agrochola; species Agrochola circellaris. Next base: position 17,106,112 of record OU611840.1, on the reverse strand, counting down.
TCTGGGCGCTAAACATATAATTACATGACGTTAGAGTAATTCTACGATATCACTTAGATCGAACCATATCATTTTTACATATTGAATACGGAAAGAAACGTAGAAATAATTAGATAAAGTAAAGAACGTCGTTTTATTTGGGAAATATTAGACGCGACGTAACATCACATATCTTATTTTATTGTAAAATATTATAAACTGTAAGAAGTTTTTTTTTTAACTTTAGTTAAAATTCTATGTTTTCTTATGATTGTTGAAGTTTACGAACGATAGGTATGTGTATTTTGAAAGTATTAGGAGTATTTTTTGTAAATATTGGGACACGATTGCCAGACATTTATTTTAAGTAGGAACTGGAAAAATGCAAATCGTACGCCGGAGATAAGTGTTATGCTTTAATTATACGATGGGTACAAATTGAAATTTCAAAACGGTTTAGATGAATTGCCAAAATATAGGTTTAATGGCAAACTTTGTAATGGTGATAGGACGGTAGTGCAAGCGGTGCGGGCGCCGGCGACGCTCCGCTCGCGTCACGTCGCCTGCGCTCGAGCGGGCGGAACGCGGCCCGCGCTCCTCTGCTTCGTAGCTATTTAGCGTTTTTGTTCTAGGTGTAAAATCTTCTATTGATTATATTATTACGTATTGATATTTTCCCGGTGCTTCCTATTATTATTTTGTCTGTTAACATTTGTTTTAATATTGTAAGCTAGTTGACTTCTTTGTTTAAAATTCTGAGTTTTTCCTAAAATGATACTAATTTATGTCCAATTTAGTTACCATACGTTATTTGAACGAATTTAGTTATACATTCCTGTTTCGTTAGTGGTAGGAAAGTAGTCTTCCTAAACGTTGCCAAATTGATTCCGCCAACTGTCTGTTGCGAAACGATTTAATTTTTAATAATTTTTAGCCTAATGATAATGAAATTCTCTAGCAATAATTTAACGTAATAATGTAAATGTTTTTTGTATAGTATTAAAATTAAATGGTCACGATTTATTGATTTATGTACCGAACAAGTTATAAGGGAATCATGAATTATTTGTATATAGAATTGTGAAAAACGGTAAAATCACATTATGAAGGACATATCAAGGCCCCAATGCGCACGCGCTGGCGTGTCAATATACTTGGCTTGCGCGTCAATGTCGATGCAAGTTTGTTTAGTGTTGAACCCGGTGATCACATGCATGTGTCTGCACCGCAGTGCACTTGCGGCCGACGGTGGTGACGCCTCAGGCAATACATTGACACGCCATGCAGTCGTCTCCATATCATCGGTCGATACACAAATCTAATACAAACTATCCGTATGTCAAGGCAAAAAATGTGCAATATGAACATTATATCGATTTAATTTTTGATAATGTTTGTATTTGAATGTTGATTATATTGCAGAAATATTTTTATACACATAGAATTACACTAACAACGTTGATCTACCTCATCAGCGCATAATTATACATTATATAATAATTAAAATCCGAGAACATATTGCACGGTAAAGCGATATAATAACTGTGAACAGCTCGGACCGATATGGCCTACCTCTTAAGAAATAATTAACTTTTAATGAAATGTAAGACTATAGTGCGATCGTCAGTACAACTACTAACTGACGCCTGTGATCGTTTATATACTTGCCAATATACACAGATGAAACGACATCAGGCTTAACGTATCGCACGACATCAATATATACAATTTCTGATAAATTATATGAGCTGTTTGTGAAAAGTAATACATAAAAGTGTTATATTGTTGAGAATATTGTATAACAGTTTTTTTCCTATAGCAATAATAATGTGTGAAACAATATACGAAACTTAACTACCTCAAGTAACGAGTAATAGGGTTAGCGTGTTGCGAGGGCTGAGGCGTGGCTGTCGGGCCGGCCACTACATACCTCATCTTGCCTTCCATGTTACGTTTAGAGAGTGATACGATATACAGCACCACCGGAGCGACACCTACGCCGCAGCCCCTTACCAATATATATATATATTAGAAGGCATGTATGTCTCTCCTCATACTGTTTAAAGCACACACTAGTAGTATCAATTAGATATTAACTTATGTAAATATATAATAACGATAAATTTGTTATTTATCTTATTCTATTATCGTACTCATCGATAGACTTATTTTTAAATAAGTTTAACGTAGCGATTTCAAGTTTATAACATTAGTATTAAGGACGATAAGATGTAAGATTTTTGTGATGAATATTTGTGTATAATGTATTAATTTAATAATCAGTTACCAGAAGATTTCTGTTACATTGAGTTGAGTAAAATCGGAAGAGTTAAATACTATAAGAGGTTGTTTTCTTTATATCTTGTTCCCTCGTCCAGTCGTGTCTGTATGTCTGCCAGGTGACAGATATTGCATGCATTTCATTTTTATTATTGACATTTGTTAGCGTAGCGACAAAATTTAACATCAGTAGGTGACGTTCGGGTGGAAGCGACCACTGGCCACTGCAGCAGTGTTAGTAATTAACACCTTTCATGGTCTGAAGTTTTCTTCAAGAGCTTCCACTCGAGTGTTGTCTCAGTATAGAGATAAGTCTTGATTATAGATATATCTAGTTTAAGGCGACAGATCTGTCACACCGCTACGGCGAAGGCTCTGTGCTCTGCGGCGGCTCGCTCACGCTTGACGATACATTACCGAACATAACATCGACAAATATCGTGCAACGTCGGATCTCATTTTACGTATTCTTAGATTATTCTATCTACGAGATTCTCAAACGTGAGCGAGCCACACGAACTATTCCGATGCGAACTTTTTGTATGTAAACAGCAAAGCGATTTATAATTTTTATGTATTTGTCATTTCCCAGAACATTGGACGGGAACATAGGTAATGTCTACATTGTTGTACTGGTAAGGTTTGCAATGTCTCCGATGTCGCTGTAGCAGTAGTATTCGTTTCAGATCTGTGAGTTAATATAAATTTAATGTGAAAATATTCTTGTTTCATTTCCCTGTTTCCCCTGCTATGTGCGATTTTTTATGCTGAGCAATTTTGTTTTATTTTTGTGGTTCATGTAAACAATATATATTTTGGTGTTTAATATAGCCTAGTTATCGATAGCCGAAATGAGGCTTTGATAACATGTTTATGATTGCAATAACGAAAATAGGTCCAGTAATTGAAAATAGACACTATTTTCAAAGTTTACTTTTGTTGTAACAGCAAAAACAAACTTTGTTCAATTACTTTGTACTAAAACCATAGCTGTGTCTATCTTCTGTAATCATGAGATAATTTTAATAACGTGGCTCATTTTACGTGTTTTATCAATAATGTAAGTAATTAACAACATACACAACGAACTGACAGTAAATAATAATATGTTATCCCATAATTAAAATAATTGTGATTCATAAAAATTGCCATAGATTCCTTCAACCTAATCCCAAAGTTCCTAAAATGCCATGCTTTCTTCGTAGCCTCGAATCGAGGAAATAATTATGTTATTGAGTAATTTCAGTTTTTTATGACATTTTATTCCGATAATTTCAAAATGAGCTACCGTATTTTTTTTTTAAGTTATTAAATAATAACAATATAAAAATGTGCTATTCTTCAATCGAGGCTTCGAAATAAGCAAAGCAAACAAATATCATTGACAAATGAAAAATATGCTAAAAATAAAATTGACTTCGGTTGATTGTGTGTTTACCATATAATATGAACGGAGCGAAGCGGAGCTGAGCTGCGCTACGCAGCGTAGCTAAACTGCAACGCTGCGTAGCAAGGGGTAAGCGAGCGTCGAAGAGGTCTAAGTATAAAGTATAAAAGGGTAAGAAATTTTGTAATAGGGATTTTGTGTAGTTTTATTACGGTAGACTCAATTCACATTAAATAGTAGTACTATTTATAAAAATAACTCCGTAGAAACTTCACATAGAAATCGAGAACGAATAATAAATAATAATAAAGAACTAAGTAATGAAACTAAGTAACTACTAACAGGATAGGTATTGAGTTCAGAATTAAATGATCTGTATATATATAAAAACTTTTACATAATTATTTAATAAAATATAAATATAATATCCTGAATTAACTAAATTATTTATAACGTAGGTATACACGGCTACATATCAACCTATACATTTCCAGTAAAAGCTGATCTCGCATTGTATTGGGTTTTTGTACAATGCGAGGTCAGCTTAAACTGGAAATGTATCAACAGAAGAATAAACAGATAGAAAATTACATTAAGTTCTTCTGTTTCGTTATATATAAATAGAAAATAGTTTAGTTCCGTAAAATCAAAATAAAACAACTGTCAATAATATCAATTGGACGCCCGCAAGCAATAAGTCGGTAATCGTAAAACTTAAATTTTACAGGAGAAATGTTTTTCTGTTTTTGTTGAATAGCTTTTCGACGAGTCGGAGTAGTGAGGTCGTTGATACATCAAACGAAAGCTAGTTTTTTGTTTAATTCAATTAGCAACTTACCCAAATTAAATACGAAATTCACTTTTGTATTGATACGTAAAGATACTTTTCTCGACATAATTTCGTTTTTAAATTTCCCTACAATAAAAGTGTTTTTCATGATATCTCTGTAAATATCACTACGAAAAATGTGAAATAAATTACTAAGATGTATCCCAACCCATAGGTTCCGAATTTGACATAACAATAAAAAGTCCATAATAGCACATTACCGACTTATTGCTTGGGGGCATCGTTTAATAGATAAACGGTTTTTTTTTATTAAGAAACCTTACATGGGTAGATAATATTTTTTTAAACTTTCCCAATCTATACAGATAATTTTATTCTTAATTAACTATACACATTAAATTAAAAAAATGACGAGGTGTCCTAAATTAACTAAATATATAAAAAAAAACTAAAACATAAATAACAAATTAATTAATTAAACAATCATTATTATTATGTATACGTTGAAAGTTAAAATAGTTCAAAAAGGTTTTAGCGCGACGCCGCGCGCCGCGCCTTTGCAACTCGGGCGTTCATACAAAAGACTTCAACGGGCCATCCCTAGTGCACATAAAGAATGTGCCAAAATAATTTAATTTTAAATATTACTACACATTTTCGAATAATTTTATTTCTTGTTTGTTTTAAAATTTAAATTATTGATATGTTATTTGTATAATTATTATTTTAGCAAGAAGTAATGTGGAACGAAATAGCACAACACTTGTAATAAGTGGAATATTGAAAATTTAGTTTTTATATTTTTGTATAATAGATAACATTTTTGATAAATATAATAACAATTTATTAAATAAATCGTTACATTTCAAATTATACGTAATTTGTCACGATTTACGAGCATTTTTTTAAAAATAATACGTAGTTAGCCTCAAAAAGATGACAATGGTGCCGATTCTCTTGTACACCGAACTAAACTAACTAAACTAAAACTAAAATTTCTTACTTTTGGCTATGAGAATCTTAGAGCTATTCTGCAAATAAAATTCTCTAAATTAAAAAATAATTTTAACACAACTAAAATTTAATTCGACAATCGCGAATCCACGTGGTACCCGTGGTTTGCCCTAACCCGTGATTTTTTTTAGAGCCGGAGGCGCGGGGTTGCAGTCTCGAAGTGTTTTATTTGGAATTTTTCACTTTTTGTACAGAAAAAAAGAAAAAATATTACCTACATGTTGAGTGTTAGGTGTTAAAGGGTTTTTAAAGGGGGTCGAAATTTTCATTATTTTTGCGATAGGACGCACCATGTTCGAAATATAAGCAAAAGAAAAAATAAATACAGTACTGTTTTTGTACGTGAAGTCGAGATGTTGGTGTGAATTTTGATAGTAAAAAACCAAACCAGACTAAACCTGACAATTTTTAATCGCGATTAATAAAGTGTGTTCTAGGTGTAAAATCTTCTATTGATTATATTATTACGTATTGATATTTTCCCGGTTCTTCCTATTATTATTTTGTCTGTTAACATTTGTTTTAATATTGTAAGCTAGTTGACTTCTTTGTTTAAAATTCTGAGTTTTTCCTAAATTGATACTAATTTATGTCCAATTTAGTTACCATACGTTATTTGAACGAATTTAGTTATACATTCCTGTTTCGTTAGTGGTAGGAAAGTAGTCTTCTTAAACGTTGCCAAATTTTAGGTGAAAAACGCCAAATTCGCTCAATTTGACGTTTTTCACCTAAAATTTTGATAGTAAAAAACCAAACCAGACTAAACCTGACAATTTTTAATCGCGATTAACAAACTGTGAGATAAAATAAGTTGTCATGAACTAAAATACACACCAACATCTCGACTTCACGTGCAAAAACAGTACTGTATTTATTTTTTCTTTTGCTTATATCTCGGAAATGGTGCATCCTATCGCAAAAATAATGAAAATTTCGACCCCCTTTATAAAATGCTTTAACACCTAACACTCAACATGTAGGTAATATTTTTTCTTTTTTTCCGTACAAAAAGTGAAAAATTCCAAATAAAACACTTCGAGGCTGCACCCCCGCGCCTCTGGCTCTAAAAAAAAATCACGGGTTAGGGCAAACCACGGGTACCACGTGGATTCGCGTTTGTCGAATTCGATTTTAGTTGTGTCAAAATTATTTTTAAATTTAGAGAATTTTATTTGCAGAAGCAGAGTTACTTAATAATTGTAGCTACACATGGATATTATGAAACACAAATTGTAGACAATCAAAATTGCATACTTATCGATGTATATATCTTTTTGAGGTTGGCTGTACATAATATGTAGTTACAGTTTCTTTAGCATGAACAAATAAATAATGCTTCAGATACACATATCGCACACCTAGATAAAGAGTAGCACAACTCAAAATACCTCTTTTTTCAGGAACAGCAAAAAACGGATTATTGCTGTTAATTAATCCGTTTTTTGCTGTTCTTGAAAAAAGTGGTATTTTGAGTTGTGCTACTCTTTATCTAGGTGTGCGATATGTAAGTTAACATAACATTAAAAACATATACTTAAATATTACAAAAAAAAAAAACCCAAACTATCCAGCCCAAGTTTAGTTTACAGCAACTAATAGAAACTTAACAAAATCTAAGAACATACAATTATATTAGTATACCAAAGGTACAGTCAACCGTACATCGTTTTCGTGTTGCAAGTGTAAAGACTGATGTACGGTTAACTATGCCTGTACTTATATAAACTTCAAGAATTTGCAAAAACAGTGTGGCGATTTAGTGATCTGATCCGTCAAGGGCGTGATGCTGCCTGTCATACTATACAACTCGTCATACATGAATCGAAATAGTCTGTTTAGTATGATGGGTAGAATCACCCCCTTGACGGGTAGAGACTCCAAGTCGCCACCCTGTATAAGACGGTAGGTATCAAAAGTTTGGACAACAGTTACCCTGGGTCCACACTCTCCAGGAGGCAAGACGAGGCGAAGCGAGCGCGATAGTGTGGATAACGCCGTCTCTCGCCTCACCTCGCGCGCGCTCCGGTAGGTGTCGTTTTTTTTACCGAAGTCAAAGGATGAGAGGAGCGAGGCGAGCGAACCAACCACACTCTCTCTCATTATAATATTGGTAAGGACACAAAACAGCAATCGTAGTCACTTCTGTCACGTCCATCTTTAGGTAGACGTGGCGGGCAACTGAATAATACGAGAGTGTGGATGGGTAGCACCCGTGTAGCCTCCGCTTTCCGCGGTTCGTGCAATGCGTTTATCCATGAGGTGGACTCGCGAGAGTATGGACCCGGGGTTAAATTGTCTCCTTGTACGACAGTGGGGTGTTTGACCATTGGAGATATCAGCACTAGGATAAATAAGTATCTACCTATTAACTGCACTTTATGAAGGATCAGTGGAACACAGGTTTTTTTAGCCTAATATTGAAAAATGACGCGAAAGCGTTGTAGGCAACATCAGTGTTTTATAGAATACAGTCACGGAAATTATTTGGTTAACAAATTGGCACTACGTCAATTTTCCATGTTATAGCTATTTCATACAACCATCAAAATACGGCAGTTGTCATTCGAATATGTGGACAATTTAAGTTGGTAGTCAATTTTGCACACATATGGTATCTCTAGAGTACACAAATGGTAATAATCAATGGCTCGTCTGTCTAAAGGTCGCAAACGCGTATTTTGAGCGTGGGTTCAATGCCCAGCCTGGTTACAATTACATAGGAATCTTCATATAGGAATTATAGCAATCAGGAATCTGGATTTGTACTCGGTTACTGGAAATAGGCTCACCCTCTAGTAGGTAAATGGAATACGAGGTCAAATGAACTATCAATTCAAGTTATTTTTTGTAATCTTCACATAGGTGAGTAAAAAATATGTACAGTTAGATCTCTGTACATATTTTTTACTCACCTATGTGAAGATTACACACGATAGAACAAAAATATACAGATTTTCTAAACTCATACTATCAATCAAGTACCAAACTAAATTACCTGCGGTCGTCGACCAAAAATTATTTTATTTTATTTTATCATATTGAGTTACCGACACCCATCACATATGCAGAGTTTCGCTAGCTACTTAAAAAAAATAGCTTTTGAAACTTTGTATTAACTATGTAGGAGTGCAGGAGCTGGGGTGTACTAAATACTCCCCTGTCTACCCGTTCAGGAAATACTGCCAGGATGATCCTTTTCCCAACCACTGCCACTTCTGTACGCGTAGCGTGACAACCACAAAAAGTTTTCTACAGATTTTTTCGACGGAAGAGTAGACAAAATGACAGATTGTGATTGTTTACCTGTAATTTTGTCTATTCTTCCGTCGACAAAACCCGTTTCTATTATGGTCATGCTAAGCCTGCTGTTAGCCACATTAATACTAGTGACTAGCCAGAAAGTAGCGATTAGTCGATTTCTAGAAAAATTATTCAACTATCTAGCAACTCACTACAAATTAATCAGAAAACAATGTTGGAGAAGTAGGAAATAACTTTAGAACTACAATTACAAGGTGTCTTCCTTTAGGAAATGGCCTTCCGACAGTTCGTTCGTCACCTTAAGGCACCGTGCACGAGAAAAGCCTTTTTTGGTCAATAACTAATCTAATTGTAAGAAACCTTGAAATAATTGAAACAATAAGTCTGTATAACTATAAAAGTACAGTTTTCGTGGTGCTAAACCATTCGTGTCAGTCACAGCACCTGATATTAGTTGCATCCCTTTTGCGCTCTCGAAAATAATATGGTTTATTTCGCCTTTGATTTACTTAATGAATATAATTGTATAACAATCAAATAAAATTTTGATTTTATTTCAAGGATAGCTGAAGACTGATGTGCGATTTTTAAATTTCCTTATATGGTTCGATAAATAATAGGAAAAAATACAATAATACGAATAATATGATTTTTTTTTAACTGTCGGGTTTATAAATAAATGGATTTTTCAACATTATTTTTTGCTATATTTTATATCGAAGTTGAAAAAAAGTGGTTCAGCGACATGCAAGTAGTCATATAATGATGTCGATAATATTTTTAAATGTTCAAAATCAGCAGTAGTTTCTTGTATAAAAGTGATCAAACGTCATTCTCGCATCATTTTTCGGAAAACTTGTTGCGAATATTTGTGATTTTCCATAAATACTAACTTATTTGAAATATCCCTTTCAGCCACATGTAAAACAAAGAAGTGGACTTTTTAAATCACACATTAAATAGTTTTGTTTAAATTCTTTTTTGCTTTCCCACAACTAATTAACAAAATTGATCAAAATCAGTCGATTTCGTGCACGGCCTCTTAATTAGGTCACACAAATATTTTACTTTTGTTTGATGAAAATGTAAAAAAATGGATCAGAAAACACAGCTGTGGATGCCAAATTGTAATGCCACGTAGAAATTAAGTGCTTTCATTTGATTATTTGAATACTTAACCCCAAAATACTAATATTGAATCACCTGAAAGATGTTCTTCATGTGACAATAATTGAGGTGAATATAATCTCAATTTTAAAACAATAATTACTATTGCAAAAATGTGTAACATTCTCAATACAGATAAATTTGTTACTAATTACTTTTAGTGAGTGACATAACATAACATCACGCCTTGTTTCATCGAAGGGTTGGGCAGAGGTGTACCTGTTGCAGATACACCCACATTTCGCCAGTTATTTTTAAGTCCCATGTAATAGGGGGCGAGCCTATTGCCATCAATCGGGCACAAATCCAGACTCCGGGCTACTACTGAGAAATTCCAGATAGAAAAACTCAATAACATTTTGCCCGACCCGGGAATCGAACCCAGGACTGCCCAGGAGGTTTTTAGTGAGTGATTGCTTATGAATTTAACCTGAACAGGGGTTGTTAACCTTTTCATTAGATACTTTTGGAAAAGACCATAGTTAGTTTATGTCTTATGAACAGTTTATCCCGTCACTAGAGAAACAAAAAACACTTATAAAGTTTTTGTACAAAAATTGGTACTCATAAATAATTCCAGTTGTCACTTTTAATGGGCTAAACTTCATTATAATTAAGTTAAATTAGTGATGACGCTAATGAGATAAAGGGAATACATTAAATAAAACTGCATCAAGTAGGTATTTAGTGTAATCTGCGCTTGATCAGTGAGCTTGGGCTTTTTGTTGGTTCTGCGACTCGAAACGATACCTGCCATGCTATTTTGTAAACATCTCACCGTGAAAACTTGGGTGAAGTGAGCGTGGAGAGAGTTACCTAAGTTTTCACGGTGAGATGGTTCCAGAATAGCACTGCTGGTTTCCGTTGCTCGGTTGTGCCGCTTCTTCTGTGGAAGAACAATTAAGTAATATTATTAACTTAACTGAACAAAATTAACTATTATTTCAGGATGGTTGAATTGATTAGATAGATTTCAGTAAAAGGAAATAATTGACTCGTAAATGCCAATATTTTATTTATCTTACCAACTCATGCAAGCCCGTTTCCAATAACACTAGGCGGCCCTGAATGAATGCCTGAATAAAACCATTACACCCAGCAATAAAATAAAATTGTAATTGTTACGAATAAACCAGTCAATATCGACACAAGAAAGTGCAAACGTCGCAAACGCACATGTGACTACGATTTTTTTTATATGTTGTTAGTACCCCTGAGAGTAGTTTATACCCTAGTTTCCAACCCAGAAAACCTTGTGTTACTCCCACGGTGCCCGAAAAACTGCAAAATTCGGCACTTTTTTTTTTTTTTTTGTTTCAGTTACTTTGAAAAATATACCTTATGAACGCGTTTTAGGTACTTTGTACGCGGCGGCTCGACTTGTTGGGCAAATTCAATGAGCGTAATGTAGTCAGAAGATCTAAGAGTTACGCGATAGAATCTCTTTCTATCGCGTAACTTCTAGGTGAATATAACTAAGTATAGGTAATTAGCGCTGCTCGACCTGAATTGCACTTTATTATGTCGTAGCAAGACTCGCTTTTTATTTATATGATAAAGCGGAATGAACCATCTGTATTCATTTGTGGTAATTCGTGTCTGGAGTTCGCCCATAAATAAATTAACTTAGTGCGAATCACATATAGAAAAAGTAATAGGTATTATTTAAAAATGTCGATTCGCCCGTTTCGGGCGAGTAAATTCGTGCGAATCGACCAATAAGCCATACTATACTAATGTATAAAATTTTGGTAGTTAGAAAGAAAGACATCTATTACATACATTTCATGGTACACACGGCTGCACATCAAGCTACACATTTCCAGTTTAAGCTGAACTCGTATTGTACGGAAATCCTATACAGTGTAGCCGTGTGTACGTTCGGACGTCAGAAATAACAAAACCAGTATAAGCAGGTCATTTATTCCATTGAAATTCAGTACTACGCTAGGCCAGCTCAAGGTCAAAGTGTTACCACTAACGTGCGGCCTACTATACCCAATACAGCCACAATGTCACAAATACCTGCGCTAACAAAACGAACAAAATTATATGTCCAAGCACGAAGAACATACAACTTCTACTAATACGAAGCTAGGACATAGAAATCGAGAGTAAAACTAGTCACGACTTTGCGAGACTAGAACAATTACTTCGCTCGTAGTCACACAAGCTCAGTTTGATATCGTCGGTGCATGCTTGAAAGGGAACGCGTGGCGAGTCGGCCAGTGCCGGCAGTCCGGCAGTCCCGGCGCGATGACCTACACCGGTTTCGCTTTCGTTCGAAGGTCACAACTGAATCAGAGCCGAGTAGGGAGGTGACTGCACCTTCTTTAGTATCGATGACTGGTTTTTGTGGCTGAATTATTTATCGCCAAATAGATGGTTTTTTTGGTGTAAGTTATCGCGTTAGTATTGGTTGGAAGTTTTGGAGATGAATGGAAATTATATTTGACTCTGCTTTTTGTTTATATGCCGACTAGAAATGATAAATTTCGACTACTCGGTAGTCTTGTGTAGGTATGCAAAGTTGAAACGTGGAGTCCTGTGTTTTTCCATAATAAAATTATCTGTAGCTGCCCTGAGTCGCGAATTATGCCCGATTAAAGAAGAACAGGGTCGCTCTGTATATTTTAATTTTATTAGTTCGCACCATACTTGAGAGTATTTGGGTTTTGTAAAATATGTATTTTTATCGACACCTGATATTCGAGTGCACATCACTGGCTACCAATAACGTCGAGATTCGTTGTTGTAATAACAACATTATTTAATTGAACACATGTTCGCGACAAACTCTGTACATATTTGTCGAGGCATATTGCGTTCCTTATTTATCTACGTCTATATATTAGCAGTAACTGGATTAGGTTACGTGATAACTTGGACGTTTTTATATGACACAACGTTCTTGTGTATCTTTATTATATGAATATTATGTTCCGAGTTTTAGTTATGATGATTTACTTAATATGATTTGCATGACCATGCGGCGGTATAACATGCAGGACTATTTTTTTTTTAAACATCTACTTTGAAATATGCCATCTTTGCCCACTTTTTTTCGAATAAATACAATTTAAATTCGATTTTTCTATGGAGACGTAAGTATTTTCCTTCATCAGCTACAGCTGTAAGATCATGTGCATGTGTAAGTATCGCTAAATTTACTACTAATCAACATTGAATTCAGTATTTGTTCGATTTTGTTGGCAGGCATAGTTATGTGGACTTTTAGCCAACTTTGCCCACATTGATTTTTTTGACGTAAATATGGGCTTTATGCAGATGACATAAAAACCAGTAGAACAATTTAGATGTAGATGGCGTTTACTTTAGGAATGTAAACTATACCTACTATGATAAGCTTTTACTAAAATGACTGTTCAATGTTATCCTGACCTTGCACTAAAATGCCAACATTGCCCATGTTGGCATATTTCACGGTATTCTAATTACAATTACATGGGTAAATGTAATTAGCATATCTTTTGCAAATTCATAAAATTATTTGATTTGCTTTGATGATTTTTGATGAAGACGTCGAGAATAGTTCAATAAAATTCTAATAGAATGTAGTAAAATTTACGATAAAAAAAGATGGTATGGTGGCAAAATAATATTTCTCCGAATCACTGTTTTAAATAATTTAAATAAGAGACATATTATTTTGCCACCATACCATCTTTATTTTAAACCTAAAAGTATTGAAATAGTATTGAATTTAAATTAAATTCAATACTATTTCAATTCTTTTAAGTAACACCACACATAATTAGGTTTCTTAACTTAATGGAAAAACTTATCCCTACAACACAGATTAATACAGATGGTGCACTCCGCAAAATCATTTAAATAAAAAGCGACTCTTGCAGCCACACAATAAAGTGCAATTCAGGTCGCACAGCGCTAATTACCTACAGTTATATTCGCCTAGAACTTGCCAGTCTTACTATTGCGTAACTCTTATATCTTCTGACTACGTTACGCTCACTGAATTGGCCCGAGAAGACGAGCACGCCCCGCGTACTTGTAGCTTCATGTCTAAAATACGGAGTGCGCCTTCTGTACTATTCTGTGCCTATAAGCACGTCTAAAACTCAGCCACATCTCTGCATCAGTAGTTCTAAGTTTTTAATTTTAACCTTTCTAAGATAAACCGACAATCTGAATACCTACATAATAACAATCTTAAACGTCTAAGGTCTTTAAAATAACTGTAATTAGTATTTCCTCTAGGCCTTCCTATGCTGATTATGTAACAGGAGAAACCTCGACCCTCTGCCCTCGTCATATAGGATGTCCTACTTCAGGGAAACCACAATGATGAATTAATAAAGTTGAATAACGTTACTGAAGTTTTGGAAATAAATTACTATTACTAATAAATCAAGTAACAAAAATCTAAGTAAGTACACGCATTCAGTTTCTGTAGTTGCCACAAAGGTTATATTTATCAGTGCAAGTAAGTAGATTCAGTTTCCGAATATCATAATACTGAAATAAAATAATTTCCACAAAAACATAATGAAATAAACACCTTCATTTCGCAGTAAATCTTTCGTGAATACTACTCTTGGTCGCCTGAGGTGAACGACCTCGTCATTTTATACAGAATATAGCAGTTGTGGTACAAACCTCAAGTTCAAATTCAAATTATGAGATTGGAAGCACGGTTGGCGCAGTGACTGAGCGATTGGTTAGTATGTTAAGCTTGTTTGATTCCTGCACGAGATATAAAATGTCCAGCCGATCTATAATGAAAAAATCTCACCCTGAAAACTTAGGTGAAGTCAGCTTAAAGTGAGCTGCTGATGTTGTCAATCCCAAGAGGGAATGACAGCCTACTTCACGCTCACTTCACCGGGCACCGGCACTAGACCGGCTGACATATTTTTCAGTCAGATCGGAACATTAGGTTGTTCCGATCTGACTGTTACTGTAAGTGACAACGAAGTGATTTCTGTTTGCGACCTCCACGATACAGAATAATTGACTAGTGTAGGGACTTTTTTAGATAAAAATCATGTGCAATTTAAGTCTAGATAATAAAATAAAAATAGAGAAAAACACCAATTTATTTGTCTTAAGCAACGATCATTATCGTTGCTTAAGACAAATAAATTGGTGTTTACGATCTGCCGAAGGCGTTTGAGCTTAGTAGCCATTAAAAGTTTTTACAACTCAATGCATGTAAATTAAAGTCTGATAAACGTCAACTCACGGTGGGTAATAAATGTTATGATCCTTAGCTTAATTAGTTTTAATCTTATCAGGATAGTGGAGACCGCGTCTCGGCAAGCGTAGCGGGGGACGCCCGCGACTGGATGCGGAAGGCTGAGGATAGGGTGTTGTGGCGCGGCCTGGGAGAGGCCTATGTCCAGCAGTGGACTGCGATAAGCTGAGTAGATTGATTGAGCTAGTTTTGATAGCCCGTATTCTTCCAAATAAGTACCTTTTTTCAGGTTTTCAATTAAACTTTGTATGGTGTAAATTGACGCGCAATCTGTTACCATGGACTCAGTACATAATTCTGAAGCACAGCGTTGAAAATTTTTGTCGATTAAATTACTGTTCCATACATTTTGACCGCGTAGGTACTTATTGCACTTTTGTATGAAAAAGCGAAAAATTTCTACGTTATCGAGTTTAGAATCATGTGCTGAATTTATAGTTACATTGCGCGTTGTTGAATTGTCACCCACCAACGAATCTAATTTCGGAACTATACAGTTCCGAAATTAGATTCGTTGATTCGATTAAAACTCGATTTACTGATGATTTTTATAACTCAATTTTAGTTTTATCTTCCAGCAAAACCGTCGCATAACTTAATAACTATTATATTTTTCTCATAGAAGTGAATAATTGTGTTCTTAGTGAGTGAAATAAAGTATCTTAAACCGTATTACTAGAGCTGAGATGTAGTAATTTATTCGGTATTCAATTAATATCCGGTCTCACGCGCAGTGCGTTGATATCATAAATTATTCTTCGTGGGCGGACGGTAGGCTTTGATGCGGTTACGCAGGCTGAGATTTTAACATTTTGAATAAACTTAGAAACTATAGGTTGTGTTTTTTGAGTTAAATGAAAAAACCTTGTTTTGTGTGTCCTTACAGATTCTTGAAAATAAATACTGAGTAGCATCTCTAGCTAAATCTGACTGTCCGTCTGTCAGATTGCCTCCTATCCGTCCATCCGGATGTTAAACTTCGACTATTTGCACTCAATCCATGCCAATTGGTGTTTTTGTGCAACTCTCAAAAATCGTGTAGTGAATTTACGAAAAAAAACGTCGTTGCGTTGGATCCCATAATTAAAAAGACGATGGTGTTTCTGAGGGTGAGATATGTGATACTTTCGGTTACAACCTCACTGTGAACTTTATTTTTCATTGTTTTTCCGAGAAATATACCCTTCATTTGGATTATTCCAGTTTGTTAAACCAATGTGGAATTTCTTTTTTGTTATATTGATTATGAAATGCAATAATTAATATGATAACACAGAATATTTATTACATGTAAAAAAAGTATTTGTAATTATTCCAAATGCTTTTTTTAAACCTAAAACGGTTACAACATCAAATTCAGTGTTATAATTACAACTCATTATTAATATTCTAGTTCACTGGTTAGCCATTTTTCTTATTTCCATACAGTAGTATTGCCAAATTAATCAAAACAGCGAAATATTTGACAACTTTTTGGATGAACGGTCTAATCATAACAAGGTAAAACTCGTCGACGTTTAGCACACAGTATTGTTTATCATCACAAACCGAATCGTCATTAAAATCAAGGTTACAGTGACAATAACTAAATAAAGTGCATTTGTTTTTTATCAGGTGTGGTCATTACACCTTGGTGCATTGATCGATAGGTTAAAAAAATATGTATATATTTTTATTGGTGAATCATGTTGGTTCGGCGACTAAAGGACAGCTCACACGTACCTATAAGCATGCACGCGATCAGCGTCTCTTCAGGTCGAGCCGTTCAGTACCCATAGTACATAATACACTTTAAATCACAATCCGGATCACAGAGCTTTGAATGAAATTCCTTATCCATTGCTTCAAAGGTTTGGAAAAAACGTAAATAAAGCTATGATCGTGACTGACCGGTCAAAATAAAAGGCATTGCGATCGATTGCTATTGTAATCTGTCTTATCCAATTACCCCACAGGATTCATTGCAACAAGCATCGTAACGGGATCGCGTCGGCTCGACGAGCCGATGAGGTGACGTGATGCCTATCTCTTGCTGGGCTTATTCGTGTACTTTCGACCTTTACTGATTTTTATATCCGTTGTTTATTTCATATTTATTCGCATTTAAACTTAAAAAAACATTTGGCCTGCTCAGGAGTTTCTAAAAATGCTTTCTTTGCACATCTCTACGCCCTAGGAACTAGTTCTTTTTCAAACTCTTCACTAGTTCTTTTAACGTGCACCAATATTTTGTAAGGATGTTTTGATTTAAAAGAGTGTCCGTGGAGTTTCTTGCCCGTTCTTCTCCATAGGAACATACTACGCTTTGGAATGGGCAACTAGCTTCATCTTTCTGACTGACCGACCCCTTGACAATTCAAAAGTGCCTGTAATTGGTTTATTTGAAATAAATGCTTTGAGTTTGACTCCGTGTTACAGGATGTACTTCGGCAGCAATTAACAATGAGTTAGTTGTACAACCCATGATTCGGCACAGGCACGGCAGCAAAATAAAATGTAGGTATATTTTGCCCGCTCGGCTTTGCCGTATCATGCCGACCCGAACAATTGTCTACGAATAACTACATAGCATAACATGACACCATGTTTCCTCTAAGGGTTAGGCAGCGCTGTACCTATAGTAAGTACAATGTACCTATAGTACATTTCGCCAATTATATTAAAGTCCCATGTAATAGGGGGCGACCTTATTACCATTACCTGGTACAAATACAGACTCCGGGCTGCTACTGAGAAATTCCAGATGGAAAAGTCATATAACACGTTGCCCGACCTGGAAATCTAACCCAGGACCTCATGCTTATCAGTAGAGCTTGCAACCACTGGACCAATGAGACAGGTTATTGGCCTTACTAAATCTTGTAACGTAACGTATCTAGGTAGGTGCAACGATCAGCGACAAGAAAAAAAATGTGTTCTTATTTCTAATAAACAAGATAATCCATTCATGGATTGCTCACCTTAGCCGTTAAGAGAATGCATAATAGCCAAAACAAAAAAAAAACTTACTAATACAATTTTTTTATTGGAGAATCAAGTTTTTAAATGGTTTTTGTTTCATAATGAAATCTTTCAGTAGGTTAACTTTTTCTAAAAACTACAGTTGCAATTCCTTTATTCCAACAATTTATTAAAACCAAAAATTTCCAAGAGCTTTAGGCTTCTGGACGTCAACGAGAACGAGATGACGACGCCGAAGTAGCGACAGTACATTTACTATGGCCGCGTAATCTCGTTTCTCGTTGACGTCCCGTTCACGGTGCGGTGGACAAACAGTGTAAAGCATAGATATATAAATTTACAGGGCAATTCAAAATATATACACAATCTTAGATCTAATATACAACCAACACAAAAATATATAAATTATAAACAAGTACAAAGAGGAAAAAAATAAAATAAAGGAAGAGCTCATTGGGCATCAAAAAATTCGTCGGCATCGCTGTCAGGGGGAAAAGTGCCCGAAAGGCTGGCAGCATTGCCACGTTGGATGGCAATGCTGATTCTGATTCATAGATATATAATATATACATCTATAGTAAGTAAAACTTCTGTTTCACAGACAAAATTTTACTATTTCACCTTGAACCCAAATTTTTCCTATCAAGCAGACCAAAAACTAAGTAGGTAAAACAAAATGTGCAGTTTGTTCTTTTTGTCGAATGCGATTCAATATGGTATCACGTCGATGCTAATGACCGTTCGCACTTGAAACGACGGAGGTCAGTGGCGTGCTGACGACATTGTGTTTGCAATTATAACTTAGATGAGAATGGACGTGATCGTGAACGAGGCGATGCTTGGACACGATGTGTGTACAGTCGACGCAAGAGTTTGGTGTGTGGGGTGGAAATAAACATCATCATAAACATAATATTACGCCAGTATATCCCATAGGATCAGGCAGTGGTGTACCTATGTACACCTCTGCTTGTAGTGTAGTAGCTGGTAGGTACACCCACAATTTGCCAGTTACGTTTAGGTCCCATGTAATAGGGGGCGAGGCTATTGCCATCAACCGGGCACAATACCAGACTCGCGAGTTGCTACAAAACTGTACTACTGAACAGCACAGCTTAAACAAGCGTGGGGATCAATGCTCATGCCATTTTTGTATGAGAAGAGGCGTTTGCCATGCTGTGGGATAGTAATAGGCTGGTATCATGATTTATTTATATGGACCTTCATTCGCATTGTCAGGAGGTTCCTCCCTCTGGAGCCCTGACCACCGGTAGCTTGGACCCTGTTCCCGATACCGGTGGACTACTATTTTTTATATGTATTTACAGAATTGTAATCATCAGAATCATTAATTACATCTCCCTAAGTTACATTTGTTCCATTGAATGACTTTTTCATTAAATGACATTTCAGAACAAATGTAACTTAGAAAGATGTATTAATGATTTTAAAGATAGAATTTTGTAAATACATATTTGTTATAGTGGCAAATCATATTTTAACCATGATACAATTTGACAGTGATTTGCAAATTGAAAAAACGTAAGAAAATTAGCGGGTTACCTTCGATCGAACTCTTGACCGCTTCGCATTTACGATGAACGTGAACTAAACACTTGCTGCCAGCACACTTATCTCTTTTGCTGGCTGTACGTAGTTCAGAGCCCTCGAAGGAATCGTTTTCTCTCTCAAACTTGCACGAATTAATCAAGGATTCCATTCGCGAAAGTGAAAATATTAAGCATCGATTTGGAATCAATACTCAAATTGATATGGATGTTTTTCGTCGTGGTTGTGCTGAGCATGTATTTTTCTTTTGTTCTACATGATTTTGAGTAATTTTTTTAGTAGCAGCTCGGAGCCTCCTGGATAGCCAGCTCGGTTGATAGAAATAGGCTCGCCCCATTGTACATGGTACTAACGAAATTTGGGTATACTAAATACATCTCTCCCTAATCCTGTGAAAAATATTGGCTTAATTTTACGTTATATTATTAATTTATAAAAAAAAAACAAAAGGCTAACTAGTCTGCTACCTTTAGTTGAAATAATAACAATGATAATTAATCAAAATTGGCTGCAGGTGCCTTTCAAACAGACGAGTGTTTCAACAATCCATTGTTTTCATTGTATTTCAAAATTAATAAACATTTAGAGTAATTACACGACTAGGTGCTTACGTAATTACACGACGAGTAGACTTTTGTAAGAATTTGTTAGGAAGGGTGATCATATCAAGACAAGACATCATCCGTATTTATAATTTTATTTATTTATAATTATATTTATTTATAATTTTATTTATTTATAATTATATTTATTTATAATTTTATTTATTTATAATTATATTTATTTATAATTTTATTTATTTATAATTTTATTTTATAATGTTTTTGTAAATTAAACTTAATATTTTTTTTAACATTCCACAGTCAAACTATTACTACGGTTTTGTGGGGCTTAGTTTATCAGTTATACTTACCATAAATGTAGTGTACCAGTATCCCCATGTAATAGGAGGCGATCCGATTGCCATCAACCGGACACAAAAAAAAAAAACCTAGGAACCAGCATTCAATTTACTGGGATTTGTTGTGAAAAGTGGTACGAGCAATTACAAGGTCGACTATACGTTGAATTTCGTTTCGATACGAGTAAAGATTCTCGTATCCCTGCACCTCAACGTAAATAATTGACGTCAGCACACAAAATAAACATATTAAGTAGGTATATAAAGAAGTGAAGGAACTATAACACATAGGTGCTAGGTACGCAGGTGAGCTATTTGCTTCACAAGTGCAATGTGCAGCGCAGTGCAGTGCAGTGCCACCCTGACTGAGTAAACTGTGCAATATGAATTTATTTCAATACTCTCGTATTTTTTAAGCATCATTGGTGAAAACTTAAACAAATTTTGAAAACTAAAAACTGTATCAACAAGTTTTTTCAGTTATTTTAATTCAGTTTATTAATAACTAACTGCTCCCCACGGCTTCAGCCACATACGTCTCGATATCGTGATAAAAAGTATCCTATTTCCTAACCCAGGTCATGGTCTACCCATGTGCCAAATTTCATCCAAATGCAAACAAACTGACTTTCCGAATTAATATATTTAAAAAAAAACCTATTCTCATACAGAAGAGGCCTGAGCTTTGATCACTATGCCTGCTAAAGGCGATTCCAGACTTATATTTATTGTAAGTCCGCGTTTCCTCGCGATGTTTTTCCTCCACTGATGTGAGACAAGTCCAAGATTAAGTTAAAAGTACATAATGAATTTTAAAAAGTTTCATTGTCACTTGTCCGGTTTCGATCCCGTGCATGAGAGGCGGGCGCCATAATCACTGGGTTTTCACGATGAATTCAGTTTATTGCATTTAAAGTATGCATTAAAAACCAAACCACACTCGCAGGAACTAAAGTACAAAGTTTCTTCTAGCCAACATTTTCCTAAGTCTTAGAGCCTGTTCACACGATGCGTTGCGGGGCCGCACCGCAAAGATTTCGCGTTTCACACGGTGAAACTGAGCGGTACCGCTCCAGCGTCGCATCGCGTACATCCCTCCCCGCCTCGTTTCGCGAGTTGCAAGTCCGGTGTAAGTCCGTGAGGTGCGACGCCGGAACGCACCGTGTGGCATATCATAGATATTTGTATGTATTACACCGGGGCGTCGCGCGGCCGCCCACCGCCGCAACGCATCGTGTTCATCGGCCCTTACACCTTGTAACAGCTGTTTCATGATCTTTATAGGGAAGTTAAAAACATATAGGTTTAAGGCTATAGCAGCTGGCCGCACCGCAATACACGCTTTGCAAACAGCCTCCTTCGTCACTTCCGTACATTTTCTAGGAACCGCACTGCTCTTTTTTTGTGAAAATGCGTTGCGCTGCGGCTCGTTGCGCCTGTAATGAGCACTTGGCTTTATAGTAAAATACATATTTCAATGAAATTGGTGACGGTTGCACCACACTCACATGCCAATTAAGGGCATGCGTGCGCTTTGCAATTGTGCTAGGAAATTAACCACAGCAACATATCCTTAGTACCAAGGATTTATTAGTGTGAGCAATGAGTCATTTATAGTTGTTGTAAACAGAAGAACGTTTCGAAATAAAATTGTCTGATATAAGTCTGCTCGCACCTTAAGAAAAGGTGACCGTTAAGATATCATTCAGTAAACCTTTATGCCTCACACAAGCTCGCCGCATCTTTCGAATCCCTGAGGAACACTTACGTTTAACCAAACAAACACTTAAAATTCCGACGCAAGAGCACACCGAGTTTGTTTTAATGCGCAAGATTGCTAAATGTACAAAACATTCAATATCAGGCCCTTCCTTATTCAAATTGGTAATATTTAAATTTGTCCTTGTTGATGACCAGATAACCCCGGTCAAGTAGTACCTACGTAAATAAAAATGATTTGATTCGGTAAAAAAAGAGAAGTTCGCTTGGCGTGGTGATTGGCCGTGCGGCTTCAAGGAGGCTGCAAGGGGATGGGGTCCTCGACCTATATTGAAGTCGCTTGCGCATCTCACGCACTTATTTACTCTGCTGTTTAACACTGCAGTTATATAGGTCTCTTTGGATGTGGACAGACGTAGTACAGTCATACGTCAGTGGTAACATTTTGACCTTGAGCTGGCCTAGCGAAGTACTGAGTTTCGATAGAACTTGAGGCCAGGTTTTGTAACCACTGGTCGGCTGTTACTTACATACATAGATTATACAAAAATATTATACCTAGACAAACGGAGGGACCGTTTGTCTAGATGTCAATGTACCGACTGCCGCATGCAAATATAAGTACGTGTTTTACCTACATTATATATTAAGTTGTGGCGACTCAATGCTGGGTGCGCAGTAATTTATCAAACAAACATACATACCTACTGTATAAGTATTATGTTTTACTGCTATATATATAATAATACATTTACCTTACTTTAAATGTGTTAATGCATGCATAGGTACCTGTCGCACCTACACTCACAAACTTATGACAAAAGCTCACCTTTTTCCCAAGTTTTGATACTGTTAAAGGACTGTCCCTCAGATTTATAAGTAGATTATTTTCTAATTAGTAAGTAATAACAATATCTCGCCAGTATTCCGCGGGGGTACAGCAGCAGTAGGTAGTAACAAACAAGTGACTTTAAAAAAATACTCCTATACAATAGCTGATTTAATCCCACTTTCAGTACTGCCCAACAGCAACCTGGCGTTATCAGAAGGTTCCGGAAACGATGACCAGACCGTCTTATTGTTTAGAATATTAATATCTTTGGAAACTGTCCATTGCTACCGGGAAAGGGGGATTTGAGCCTTGATGTCTTCCGCTTTGTAATTCAATCGACTGCTTCTGATAATATATAATTCAATTGAGAGGCTAAGCCCAATGGTTAAGAGGTGTGAGAGGTATTGGGTTTGATGCCTACTCGTTAAGCCGATATCACTCGAGTGAAGGTTAATTTTTGTTTCATTCCACGTTTACAAGATACTGATAAGATTACAATAGGCATGAACGATCGGTTCCTTTCGGTTCATTTTCCGATCTTTCGGTAGGCGAGTGAAAGATGCCGAATGCGGAAACCCAGCATCGTTGGATCGGTTCACTAATGAATTGATTTTTCATTAATTTTGTGTTCAGACAAGCTTTGACTTCAAGTGAAAGATTTCGAATAAAAAACAAAAACCAGCCAAGTGTGAGTCTCACTCGCACAAGAAGCGTTCGGTACCACCGTACTGTATTTAGTAAAAAAACGCAGAAAATAACACTTTAATTTTTATCTTCATTTAATTTTTATTATTTTGCTGTTACAGGGGCAATAGAAATACACAATCTGGGAAAATTTCAAGTATCTACCTATTACGGTTCATGTGATACAGCCCACTGACAGACAGACGGACGGACGGACAGCGGAGGCTTAGTAATAGGGTTACGTTTGGCAACCCTTGGGTACGGAACCCTAAAAATTATCAAATGGTGAAGCGACGATTTACACGACACGTTTAGGCTTAAAACACTCAATTCATTTCCCATCTAGGGAATCGAACTTATGACCTTGACAGTACGTTGTTTTATTGCGCCATACTAAATTAATAGGTAAAAAAAATTATATAAATATTTGCACATCGTCTGCTGCGCAATTTGCATCATTTATTATATTATGTACTGCGTAGCTTACATGTAAACAAGTCTCAATCAGGAATTTAAAAGATAAAACAAAGAAATAATGGTCGTTATAAAGAAAATTAAACCAATCAGGGCAGGGTGAACATAGCTTCAGGCATTATTGGTAATGTTAACCAATTCTTAAGAATTATCAAGCTATTGTTACTTATATAGTTCTATTCTGTTAACTTCACTTCGGACCTTACTCAAGTGACAGCACACAATTCGAATGCGATCACATTTGTTTTTCAGTTCCGGGATTCACTTCTCAACACCGTTCGAATTTCAAAATGATTTTCAGAGACTGAACTAATATTATTTTGGTCCTTGGACTACCAGAACTTGATGTCATCCCCTGTAGTATAGTCGTCCTCGTAATTGAATTATCACTTTTGACAACAATATCAATCTACCTAGCCTTTTCCCAACTATGTTGGGGTGGGCTTCCAGTCTAACCGGATGCAGCTGAATACCAGTATTTTACATACAGCGAATGCATATCTGACTTCCAGAACCCAGTTACTGCACTGGGTACCACGATAAGCCGTGGTAAGACTGTTTTTTTATTTTGATATGGGCCATCTCTTGACCTCGAGCTCGCCTCAGCTTGCCTCAAACTTTCGGGCTTCTGAAGACGCGTAACGACTGTCAAAGATCTACGAATGACAACCGGGACCAACGGTTTAATGTGCTTTCCCTTTGTGTAAAGATGGTCACTGCAAGCGTGGTTTAACCTGATCGATCGAGCCGTGCGGCTGTTATTACTTAGCCACGAGCCCCTCCTGACAACAATGCCCAGTAAATTGAAACTTCGCTAAGTTGAAACTATCTATCTAAAGACCAATATACGTTGTCGTTTATAGACGTGCAAGTGACATTTAACCTTAGAGTGATAAACCAATTACGAGGTCGACTGTACCTATCTATATATAAGTGGAAAACACTACAAAAAAACTTAAAATAATCTTCAATCACGTATGGATGATGTTTTAAACCAGTCTCTGATTCACTGGCAGTCAGACATCGCGAAGCCTAAACCAAGGAGGAAAATAATATGAAAGTAGGTACCAACGATTACATGAATTTAGGAAATTCAACTCTCAACTCAAAACTTGAAGCAAAAGGATGTATTTTGTATGCAAACCTATTTGTGGGCAAAAAATACCTAACGAAGGTTTATAAAGCAACGGGTTGATAATCTTTACCGATACAATGAAAATCAATAAGATTTTGCCCTTTACAAGACAAGCACAAAGCGGTATCAATGCACCTAATTACACGAACTCACATAGGGTAAACGAACGTGACCATACACACCAATAGCCTATAATTAAGTATCAACACATAAGTATAATGTACATAGGTATGCGCTATAGCAATTAGCACCGCTGTCCTTGAAACTCCGACGACCTTAGGACGCGAGTTATGCATAAAGAATCAAATACTAAATTGGAGCTGTGAGCAAAAACTGGTCGGTTCAGGTCCTCGGGTGACGTCACTCCACCGAAACGCGCCCGTTTCCGACCAGAGGACATTATAGAAAACGACAGCAGACTAACTGTTGATACCCGGCCGCGCTTAATGGGCACAAGGTTGGAACGTCTGGGATAGCTCCTTTGTTTTTGAACTGGACCACTTTTTGGCAATCTAGTGCTGCGAGATCGTCATTTGTTTTATGAAATACGGCTTGTAAATTCATGTAAAAGCTCTGTTAATTGCTGCCTATGACTTGAAAACGTCTTTTTGTACATACTTTTAATGCGAATTAGGTATGTCAATACAAATAGGTACATAGTGAAAAGATCTCAGGCACGTAAGATTTCTTAAACATGCCTTATAAGCTGTGCTCCTAATTGTTATTAATATAACATTATCAGCCGATATCTCCCTCATTCTCTACGCTCGACACCGTTTCGGACGGACGTGCTACACAGATTCCAGTGTTCCGGCTCAGAGGCACCTGCAGAGGTCCCCGGAGTCATCTTTCGTCGCGCCCTGCGACGAGTAAGTTCAATAGTCTCGGACTATCATCAACCTATCGATTGTTGTTTTTTTCAAAACACAATTGATAAATATTTCTTATCAGAGTACATCGAAAGATTGTAATCGTCGTGTTTTTTCCTTCCTATTCGGCCCCTTCTGGGCAAAATCCACAGTTTCGTGGTTCTTGGCGGAAACCATACGGTGCTAACGAAACCAAGAGGGTGTTGACCCAATCACACCCGCCGAACCCCTTCAGGGCTAGGCAGTTAGTTGGACGGGTCCCAGTGTCCGGCCTTGGGGGATCTCCTAGTCGGCATTGGTGACACTCTAATACCTATTTGCTTTCACAGCTACTCACCTAGTGTCGGTCGGGTGTGTCTACACCCGGCGCACTAGACTGGATAGGACCCCGTTGCACAATAAGATAGGCAACGGGCAAACGCAAGCTTAGGGCTCACCCGTAAGTACACAACCTCCCTGTCTATACCCGACAGGGAGGGTTTCACACATCCCCGGCCAATCCGCCCGGGGAGGTAGAGTTAGGATAATTTTAAATAGGAGTAATAGGTACCATCCCTCCCATTAAAAAAAATTGAAATAAAAACCGACATGGAGGCTCTTTTAAAGTCGCTTCAAGACGACATAAAGTCGCTTAGAAGCGACAATGCAGCCCTCACGAACATCCTGAAAAGGATCGTGACCGTATCTCCCTCTCTTAAAAAAGAGTTCGGCCCGGAGATCGTCGCTTTACGACGGCCCTCTCCCAACCTTCCCTCCGATACGATCATCGCTGTAAGCTGCGATGACAGCCCAAGTTCTCCAATATTAGAGAGCCCACTCAGTCCAACGACGTCCATGGACACCGACGTACCCTCACCTTTAGTCTCAGTCGCAATAAAACGCCCAATAAACCCCTACCCATGTAACTCCGATACAGAGGCAAGATTCTCCTCTTGTTCCGGTTCGTCCCATTCCGAAGACGAGGGATTCATCCCCGTCCAAGGAAAAGGGAGGAAAAGGAAGAGCAGGAAGCAGCAATCTTCCTCACACCTAAACAAAGTAGTAGCGATCGAGGATGGTGATTCGCTCCCACCTCACCCGCTAATACTAGCCCCACCCGCTACTTGTACACCAGTAGCATTACCCTACCCCGCCCGTTGCCCGACCGTGCCATCCTCTTCGCAGGATACTCCCACCCCATCAAGTTCAGGCCCTAAGAAGGTCGCTCCGCCACCACCTGTGTTCATACAGGACAAGGGTAAGTGGACGGATGTCTCTAAATGGTGTAGCGAACAAAAAATCGCATACACCAACGCCCGAAACACCCAACAGGGTATCAAAATAAATGTCCCTACGTCCCGCGACTTTAGGGACCTCACTAGACTTCTGAGGCAGAGGAATATTTCATTCCACACATTCTCTCTCCCAGAAGAAAAACAGACCCGCGTTGTCATCAAAAGGATGCCACGCGAAATACCAGTCACAGATATTTTAGCCGACCTTCAGTCGCAAAACATCCCAGTGGATGAAGTCCACCGTATGCACCGCGCTAGAGGCGGCGAGTCATACGACATGGTTCTAGTAATCTGTCCCCCAGTTGAAGGTTATCACCCAATTTTCAAGGTGAAACAAATCTGCCACCTCACGGGTCTCGAAATCGAGAAACCCAGAAAAAATGGCATAGTAGGGCAATGCCATAATTGCCAACTATATGGCCATTCCCAAAAGTTCTGTCACGCGACACCCAGGTGCGTAAAGTGCCTGGGCGCGCACGGCACCTCTGAGTGCACTCGCCCAAAAGACCGCTCCCTCTGCCTCTCTCCACCCAGCTGCGTTCTGTGCGGACAAGAGGGTCACCCCGCCAACTACCGAGGTTGCCCTAAAGCACCAAAATCCTCATCCCCAAAATTAACAAAGCGCGCAATCGCCCATCAACAGAGGGAATCTCCCTCCTATTACAAAGCCCCGTCCGCTCAAATCCCCCAGAGACTAAGCCCTCAGAGGGACAGCCCGTGGAATCAACTCCACCACCAACAGGCTTTCCCAGCCCTGGCCCCCTCCCAACCCCCTCCCCCCCCTCCCCCCTCTGCAATCCCCCCTCGCATGGACCCCCGTACCCGCGCTCCCGCGCCCCCTACTCAACCCTTACCTGCTCCTACAGCAACTCGTCCCCTACCCGCGAATGCCACAGACTTCAACAGAAACTTCTCTGTTATCTCATCCGCGTACCTAGCCTTCCTTTCCCCTCGCGCTACCCAAATGGCTAGGGAAATCAGTGCCGCCCAAGCGGCCGGCGACATCGCCCAGCTTCAGGTCATCGGGAACGCCTACCCTGACCTTATCCAGGCCCTGGCCGCCCTCTCCAAAAACACTACCCCCCATAATGTCTAACACCATTCTAGCTAGGTTTAAACCCCGATCCCTCACCTTAGGCATCTTCAATGCAAACGGCATTGATGGTCAACGCGATGAGATCGCGGTATTCCTCCGCGATCACCACATAGACGTCTTCCTTATACAGGAATCCTTCCTTAAACCCATCAAACGAGATCCGAAAATCGCTAACTATCGTATAGTTCGCAACGATAGGACCCGTTGTCACATGGGCGGTACTCTTATCTACTACAAAAAAGACCTCTACTGCATCCCCATTGACCCTCCTACGCTCTCAGTATTAGAAGTCTCTATCTGCCGATTAGGCATGTCAGGTCATCAGCCGATCACCCTTATTTCGGTATACCTCCCTCCCCAACTCAACACAGAGGATCCCCGCCTCCTTGCAAATGACCTCTCTACTCTATTCGGCCTGAGTGATTCCGTTATCATAGCGGGTGATCTCAATGCCAAACATCCCGCATGGAATAGCACCAGAACCTCAACCAGAGGGCAACAACTGTTTGACCTCTCTGCATCAATGATCTTTGACGTCATCGCTCCGATGACTCCAACCCATTTCCCTCATAATAATACTCATACCCCCGATGTACTAGACTTGGCGCTCCTTAAGAACGTCAATCTACGATTAGAATCAATAGAGACAGTGCACGAGCTTAACTCGGACCACCGCCCCATAGTTTTAAAACTGGCCCCACGCATAGGTCTCTCCGACCCCAATCAACCTCCTGTCACTAAAAAAGTAACGGACTGGAAGAAAGTAAGCACTCAGCTGAAATCCAACACGTCCCCCCAATTAGATTCAATACCCGATCAGTTTGACTCTATCGCTGACACGATGGCCGCGATCGACTCATTCACGGATCACGTACAATCCGTCCTGAACGACTGTTCAAGGGAGGTCCTAGTGACGGAAGACCGTCGCTGGAAACTTCCCGACGATGTGCGTGATATGTTGACTGAGAAGAACGCGGCAATCCGTGCATACAGTAACTTTCCCTGCGACGCGAACAAGGCCCATATGCGCTACTTACAGAGATCTGTAAGGAAACGTGTAGCAGAGCTGCGTAACGCGGGCTGGGACAGGATGCTGAGCGAATTAGAGCCTAACCACCTAGCATTCTGGGAACTTCAGAGGAAACTCAAATCCCAGCAAATCACATCCATGCCCCCATTAGTACGCCCCGATAAGACCATCGCATTCGACGACGCCGACAAGGCCGAGTGCCTAGCCGACAGTCTAGAAGCTCAGTGCTCACCCAGCTCCCTACCAGTAGACCAAGCTCACCTCTTCAAGGTAGACGCGGAAGTCGAACGTAGAGCCTCCCTCCCTCCCGAAGAAGACCCAGAGAATCCTCTGCCTCCTGTCACTCCAGACGAAGTGCACGATATCATTAAAGGTCTTAAAGCCCGAAAAGCCCCCGGTTCAGATGGACTCACCAACAAGGTGGTTCAACTCTTCCCTGCCCACCTGATAATGCTACTAGTCACCATCTTCAATGGTGCCCTAGGCAACAATATTTTCCCACAAACGTGGAAAGAAGCCATCGTCATTGGTATCCCAAAGCCAGGCAAACCCAAGACTGAGCCTTCCAGCTACCGCCCCATCAGTCTGCTCAAGGTCCTCGGCAAGATCTATGAAAGGCTTATTTATAAGCGCCTCAGAGATTACGCCGAGACCAAGGGCCTCATCCCTAACGAACAGTTTGGTTTTCGAACTCAGCACTCTAGTGTGCATCAAGTCCACCGCATCATCGAGGACATAAGCGCTGGCTTCCAGCGCGGCCTCATGACGGGTGCAATCTTCTTCGACATAGCAAAAGCGTTCGACAAAGTCTGGCACAACGGCTTATTATATAAGCTCTACAAACTTGGTGTGCCAGATCGTCTCGTGCTCATCCTACGAGACTTTTTGTCGAACCGCTCATTCCGCTACCGTATAGAAGGAGCGCTCTCCTCTCCCCGACTCTTACGTGCGGGTGTCCCCCAGGGCTCCGTGCTATCCCCTCTCATTTTCACGCTGTTCACCAGCGATATTCCCAAAGATAAAAAGGCGCAGTTGGCTCTGTTCGCAGACGACACGGCCATTTACTATTCAGGCAGAAGCCCCGTAGCGATAGCTCTCACTCTCCAAACCGCAGTCGACAAGCTCGGCGCGTGGTTCAGAGAGTGGAGAATCGAAGTCAATCCAGACAAAAGTCAAGCGGTCCTCTTCAGGAAACCGAGACTAAAACTCCCCATCACGCTCCCCCGACCAATCACCATGTTTGACAAGCCGATCCCCTGGGAGAAGCGAGCCAAATACCTAGGTGTGGTCCTCGACTCAAAGCTCTCATTCTCTGAGCACATAAAGCAGGCTCGCTCGCGAGCCGCTTTCGCTCTTGGCAGGCTCCACTCCGTTCTGAATGCACGAAGCAAATTGTCACTTAAGTGCAAATTGCGTACCTATACGGCGTGCATTCGACCCATAATGACCTATGCGTGTTCCGCCTGGGCACAAGCCAAACCACATCACCTCCATAAGATGCAGACCCTCCAAAACCGATTCCTCCGTATGGCAACGGCTTCCCCCTGGTATGTTAGGAACGAGATCCTCCATCTCGACCTTAAAATCCCCACAATAGCCCAATTTCTAAAACGCAATACAAAGCGTTATTTCGATACAGCCGCCAATCATCGCAACCCTCTAGTTGTAAAGGCCGCCAGCTATATCCCCTCTCTAATCAGCAAAATCCGCCGTCCTAGGCATGTTCTCACCGACCCAGATGACCCCATAACACTCCTCCAGGAGAAGAATAGGGCCACCAGTACAGTTTTAAAACAAACACACCGACACACGTTCCGACCTCGCCGCCGAGGTCCGCGACCGCGACCCTCCCGAGTAAATGTTACTCCCCCCCGACCCTTGCTCGACGATGCGCCAGCCCGCGTCGAAGCTGAGCCTGTAGTATTAAATTCCCCGATAAATAATAATAATATATGTTTGATCCAGCCTGTCCCAACTTGCTGTCCTCCCCCCAGCGACGCCCTAAGCCGAGGTCCGTACCCCACAGGGGGTGCCCTTAGCGAGCGCTCGCCTAGTATATAAGTTTAGTTTACGCCCTGGCTGGAGGCTTTAAGTTAGTAGCTTAAGGCATCCACAGGAAAGTCCGGTTAAGCAGCTACGACCTCCTCAGAGGTCAACTGCGAGATGCCCTTTCAAAAAAAAAAAAAAAAAAAAAAACGATATCTCCCTATTAATGTTATTTATAGTGTATTACTAATACGCTCGATTCGGTCCAAGATTACATATTTAAACCACCGAAATTATGTATATAGCGTCCGGTTTCCAAAAATAGTGCTTTCGGCTATTCTCATAGGCCTTTTAATTATACATACAAGGAGATACTTTATTCGATTATTGGCGATAAGTATTCGATAATTTCCGGCAATGTGTGGTCACCACGAAAGTGCGTTGGGCTGCTTCTCGGGATTGAGACTGAGGTGACCATGAATATGGCAGGAGTGTTTCACGTAAATTAGTAGTATGTAGCGCTACAAGGCTATTTAGGTGCGTGGCCAAAATCAGAACTAACGCCGCCATCTTGATTTTTGAACACATTTCAAGTGAAATTTCACAAAACAAATGCACAAATTGCACAAATGTTTACCAACAGCGCCCTGTAAACGTCATTCGAGCTCCAAATTATACATACTGCTTTCATCAAATCTGTGATGCATTTTGTTTCGTTTAGACCACTAATACAATATTTTGTTGTTATTGTTGTTGTGATACTTTTTATACATTCTAGAATTGCAAGTCCGTGAGCTTCTGACATCTTTTAAATTACATTTTATCTTATTTTTTTATAGGCAGCTAATAATATCTAAGAATTTCACCGTGCAGATGTTAGTAGAAGATACCTAACGCTAGGACTTATCCCAATCTCAAAAAATATATGGTATCACTAATTTCGCAGTATTTTTCGCTTTGTTGTAAAAAACGTGTCGGTTACTCATAGGTCAGCGGTGCGAGGCCAATGTATTTCTGTTAGTTTTTTTTACCATATTTTATATGTATTGACAATGAACATAAATCTTTGTTTTATTGGTGTGTATTGTGGCTCAATGGCAAGAAATATTGAACCCACAATTCAAGTTAATTGTGTTAATAAAATTATAATATCTCTCGATTTCGTATTGCATTCAGTTTACTATTTATTTTTCATGTTAGCATGTCGGAATAAAACTACAATAAAGATCTTGTATCAATTGACAGATTAGTTTCGCTAACTTACAGTAGGTAGCTAAATTATTAATATTATAAATTAATTATTCAATCTGCCTAGCCTTTTCCCAACTATGTTGGGGTCGGCTTCCAGTCTAACCGGATGCAGCTTAATACCAGTATTTTACATGGGGCGACTGCCTATCTGATCTCCACGACCTAGTAACTGGGTAATACGATACCCCTTGGTAAGACTGGTTGTCAGACTTTCGGACTTCTGACGACCCGTATCGACTGTCAAAGATCCACGAATGACAGCCGAAGCACGGCACGGAGTCATAAGCTACTATGTTAAATATTTGAAATTAATGCCGTAATAGCTACTAAGTTTTTATTCTATTTTTGCTTCACGTTTTTCTTCACTGAACAAAGATTAGAATATCATTGACATTTAAGTATAAATTACCAACGCAAAAAAGAAAAAGTGCATAGGAAAAAAGAACTGCATTTTAACCATATCATTATTATTAATAACAATTAAGACTACATTCAACTTCAAATAACAATTATAATGTTCCCAAACTAAGCATATAGGTACATAATTACAAGAGATCAATCATATATCACGAATATCGTTTCTAAGGATTAATAAATGCATAATAAACATGCAATTTGCAGTTACAGGGTGGTGCTTTAATAGCACAAAACATAACATAAAATCATACATAGACATAGGTAGGTACTAGAAATGTTACGGAGCTTCGATTCCGACTCCGAAAGATCGGAACTTCCGATTAATATTACACCTCCGACTTCGGCTCCGATAATTTTGAATCGGAGTTATGTATACCGAAGATAGAAACGCATCGATGCACGTGACTAGAGCGTATACAAACGACTTTTAACTTGTCGCCCGGGTAATTTTATACACACT
Source organism: Agrochola circellaris (assembly GCA_914767755.1). NCBI lineage: Eukaryota > Metazoa > Arthropoda > Insecta > Lepidoptera > Noctuidae > Agrochola > Agrochola circellaris. Next base: position 17,072,337 of record OU611840.1, on the reverse strand, counting down.
CGCGGTCGAAGTCACAGTTTATTGTTTTGTGTATGTCAGACGCGTCACGTTAATTTGTTAAATTAAGTTAAGCGCGTTGTATTAAGTAGTTTAATTGTTATAATAAGTTAATTTTAATATGAAGCCAAAAAAAGTGTTTTATGGAACATCTTTCTCCTACCTCCGCCTCCAACTCCGGCTCCGGTTCCGACTCCGACTCCGGTTCCGACTCTGATCAATCAAATTTAAAACCTCCGACTCCGGCTCCGGTACCGGTAAAACAACATCCGTAACATCTCTAGTAGGTACCTACGCCCACATGTCGCCATTTTTGTTTAGATCCTATGTAACAGGGGGCGAGCCCGTTGCCATCAACCGGGCATAAATGCTGACTCCGGGTTACTTCTAAAAAATTTCTAATGGAAAAACCCAATAACATTTTGTCCGACCTGGGTATCGAACCCAGGACCTCATACTCAGTAGTAGCGCTTGCGACCACAGACCAACGATGCTAAATAGTGAAAAGAGTTGTGTTGGTATCTGATGATCAAAAGTGTCAGAGATACCCCTTATGAGAACTTGTCTATTTAACATAACATCAGGCCTGTCCTCGAAGGGTTAGGCAAAGGTGTACCTATACCTAGTACACCCGCGTTTCGTCAGTTATGTTTAAGTCCTATGTAATAGGGGGCGAGCCTATTACCATCAACCGGGCACAAATCCAGACTTTTACTCTTGTCTATTTCGTATTTACAGCCTATCTAATTGGATAACAATATCGCAACCTTTAAAACATTGTCGAAAAAAAAATATTTTCCACACATACAGTGCATTGATGTAGCAGGCAAGATACGAGTACGGTTCGAAAACGTGTGTAGTGTATTCCTTTATAAGTTTGCATCTTTCACTTCAATGAAGATGAAGAGGAACATATATCTGCAATGACCATAACGCAGCGACCAAAGCTTAGTCATCAATGTAGTCACTGTAAATGAAAAAAAAAAGAAAAATTTCTTATTCTACACAAACAAGACGCACATTACATAAAAATACATGAAATACACACTAATACAAAGTATCCAAAAGCCTCATATTCAACAAATAAATGTTCATAGTTTGACAATGTGACATGACGATTTACGTATCTTATCTGCCTAATTTAGCCAAAAATTCGTTGAGGTCGGCTTCCGGTCTAACCGGATGCAGCTAAATACTGCCTATCTGACTTATAGACACTGCATAACATGATACCCCTTGGTAAGACTGGTTGTCAGATTATCGGGCTTCTGACTGCCCGTGACCACTGTCAAAGATCTACAAATGATAGCCGGGACCAACGGCTTAGCGTGCTTTCCGAGGCTTTATAATGGACGGTCACCCACCCATGGACTAACCTAGGTAAACGTAGCTTCGATTGACCCTGATTGACTGATTGAGACTGTTAGTTACCCATGGGCCACTTCCTTAGCCAGGAGCCCCTTCATAAAAATGCACATCCTATATGTCAATTCTCACGTCCGCGTATATTTTATTTTATCTAACTGCATTATTAAGAGGTTAGCCAGCTCCGGTGGTCTGCGGCCTGTTTGATGAACCAACCTTCAAATAACATTAGCCGAACGCTTATTTTCCGTACAGCTTGGTCACAGTATAAATAAATAACAGTATTATCTTCATAGAAAACGCCCAAACGATATGCTTCAAAATCTCAGTGTATATCAGTACGCAACAATATATAGTGCGCAGCAGTTACGCATGGACGCGGCAGGTTTATCTACCGAGCGTCCGTAGGTAATTATTTCAAGGGCACTGCCTAGACATAATACTCTTACTTATTTATACTGTGATTTGAACATGACAAGACTTGTATACGTAATTAGAAATATAATTTATTTAGAGGTCAAAATGGCATCAATGGAATCATCACTTGTGAGAATTTGAAGTAAACAACGTTTTTAAATCAATGCAATAATATTACAAATGCGAAAGTTACTCTGTCTGTCTGTTATATTTCACGCCCTAACGGCTGAGTAGATTTGGATGAAATTTGGCATACGGATAGACCATGACTTGGATCAGGAAGGACAAGGATACATTTTATCCCCGTAGTATGTTCCCGTGGGATAATTTCTGACCTCCACGCGGGCGAAACCACGGCCAAAAACGAATAACATCAAGCTTGTATTTTGTCGACAAAATTTTAAGTTCTGGGCACCAGCCTAATGCTGCAAATCCAGACTACGGGCTGCAACTGAAAAGAACCTATTATAGATACTGGAATACCCCGATAACGTTTTAACCGAATTGGGCTTCGAAACCAGAACATCTCGTTTAGCAGACGCGCTTGCTAACGCTATACCAACGAGGCGTCCCAATACTTTTTTACAAACCATCGCTGAAAAATTTATATTTATACAAGCCATAATATTGTGATTTATAAATGTGAAAGATACTCGGTCTGTCTATCTGTCTGTTATGTTTTCAAGCTCAAACCACTGAACCGATAGTTATGAAAATTGACGGATAATTGGCGGATTGGCCTGGGACCTACTTTTCATCTTAGATCACAGACGAAGTCGCGGGCAAAAGCTAGTATTTCATACATCGAACATCAAGTCAAATAATAGTACCTGTAACCGTGTTGCGATCAACAGATTCTGGATAGGAAACCTGCCAACGCGCCGCGCCGTGGAATGATTTTTGGAACTAAACCAGAATATGATGAAGTGACGGTAGGTACGAGTATAATCTGCCTAGCCTTATCCCAACAATTTTTGGGGTCGGCTTCCAGTCTATCCGGATGCAGCTGAATACCAGTATTTTACATGGAGCGACTGCCTATCTGACCTCCACAACCCACTTACTGGGTAACACGATACCCATTGGTAAGACTGGTTGTCAGACTTTTGGGCTTCTAACTATCCGTAACGACTGTCAAAGATCTACAAATGACAGCCGGGACCAACGGCTTTACGTGCTTTCCGAGGCACGGAAGAGTCTTGGTATGTAAAGATGGTCACCCATCCACGGAGCAACAGCGGTAAGCTTAGCTTAACCTGATCGATCGACCCGTGCGGCTGTTATTACTTAGCCCCAAGCACCACTGCTCTCAAAACGCTGAAGGAAAACATCGTGAGGAAACTGGCCTAGAACCAAAAAATTCGAAGACGTGACATCTACCAACCTGCACTGGGCCCGCGTGGTGGATTATGGTCCACTCCCTCTCACAGAGAGGAGGCCTGTCTCCCAGCAGTGGGAACGTCATAGGCTGATTATGAAGAATGTCACTTGCACGTCATTAAACGACAAGGTATATTTGTCTATTGACAGTTAGATAGTTTCAACCTTAGGGCATACACGGGTTGCTCGAGTAGTTACATACTCAGCTTTAAGCTGCCATTGATAACTGCTGCGGCAGCCGGTTTCAACAGCTAGATCAGTCACTATTTAATCGCGGGAGGCGCGCGCGAAGGTGTGGGATAACTGCGCAAGAGCAGTCGACAGCTCGAGAAGTCAGTGTATGCTTGGCAACTGCTTGACCGGAATATGAAATTCTACCGTGCTGCTGACGGCCCGGAGCAGTCGTAACTGCTCGAGCTTCCATGTATTTATGTAAATGGCAAACTGTAGTTTACTATGCGGTCGTAGCTTGAAGCTGCCCGTGTAATGTAGTATCAATTGAGTGAAAGGTAAGGTATCAATTGAGTGAAAGGTAAAGTATCAATTGAGTGAAAGGTAAGGTATCAATTGAGTGAAAGGTAAGGTATCAATTGAGTGAAAGGTAAGGTATCAATTGAGTGGAAGTGGAATCGCTGTCAAAAGTGGTACAGCAATTACAAGGTCAACTATACCTACCATATTTTATTTGAAGAATAATTACTTTAAGATTAAGAAGTCCTTATCAGTTTTTTAGTCTCTCAGTCAATGTGTAAAAAGTTCTTTATTTCTATAAAATGAATAAAGGTTTCCCAAAACATATTTATTACGTACTTTAAATTTAAATTAGAGAATATCGTATGTACATAAAATACTTTAAAAGCGATTCTTGTTTTTTTTTTCTTTGCCGTCGCCTTGCACCGACACAAAGATGTTTTTAAAGACCCGTTTTTGATACATTTGAACCGATTTAGTCGAATCAAAGTTGTTATTAGGGTAACCATGCGCTTAGCTGTAATTAGGATTCCCTGAAATGTTTTATTTTGAGAGATTTCCGAATTTGCGATGACTAACTTACTTATTATAGTGATTCAATCATGATTGATGAGTTTTTGTACCTAAACTCATCGCTACAGCTGAACTGACGATATATAATAAAAGTATGTGCAATTACAAATTGTAAGGCCGATTGCTTAGCTTGCGCAATGGCATACGAGGAGGGTTGCATGCAAACGTTTATCCTTTGTTTTTCCCGACTTTAGTCGGCTAAGTAGGTACCTAACTTTTCTAAACTAATTTTATTAAGAGAAAAGATTTGATTTTTGTATGTTTGTTTGTTACGCTTTCGCGGCTAAACGGCTTAACCGATTTTGATGAAAGTTTTAATGGGGATACTTTGAACCCTAAAAAAGGCTTATCGATATACCATGCGGGCAAGATCGCGGGCGTAAGCTAGTCTTTAATAAAAATGCTCTTAACACCTAAAGATGATCAAAATATGGACAAATGCAATGTAAAACTTTTCAAATTCAAAGTTATGATATTTAGCGACGTTATTCAAAGTTTGACATCAGTGCGACGGATTTTCACGCCGTTTTGATGTGAAATAAGTTGTACGATAAAGTTCAAGGCTTAGAAGCTTGCGGCAAACATCTAAAAGTCGGATTATACCGGATAATACAAAGTTAACTTGATAAAATTACTTTAGATACAATTAACCAATCATTTGGAACTCTTGTACTGTTTTCAGGTGCTAACTTCTTGATTGAGGTCCCATAAATAACTTGAATACGTCTGTTCGGAAGGAAACTTAAATGATGCATTGATTTTTAACCGACTTTAAAAAGGGAGGTTCTCAATTCGACTGTTTGTTCTTTTTTGTATGTTTTTACTCCGCCAATTATGAATTGATTTTGATGATTATTTTTTTGTTTGATAGTTCATACTTCAGAGGTTCCATATAATTTTTATTAACTTTGCTTAGGTACTTTTTGAGTTATTATTTTGAGTTATGTTACTGTTATTTACATAGCATAGGTATTCGAATTTGTGTAGGGTAGGTACCACAACAAAAAATTGAAAAACAAAAGCTTAAAAAAAAAAAAAAACTGATTTCCAAAAAAATACTATAAAGTGAAAAATTACTTTAATTTCGGAATTCGGTGTCTTTAATTTGTTTTTTATGGAAGTTGGTTGTTATTTTTGTATTTTTTTTATTAATTTGCAGTTATATTATGACTTTTAAATGAAGCACAGTTACCTTAGTCGTCTAATCATTATATAAACACTTTTAAAAGTTTTTTATTTATCCTAAAACTATTTGTTTAAATAACATTAATATTTGTTCCTATAGATAGGTTATCTGCGTCAAAAGGACAGAGATGTGACTATTGTCGGGAAAATTAAAAAAATAACCCATCACTTGAGTTATTTGGGTGTATGTTTAACAAGGTTGCATTAATCATTATATTACTGTACAAATTGAAACGGGGAGATAAATTAGTTTTTAATTGGGGCTTTTAGTAAAAAAATTATGTAATTATAATAATTATTAAAAGATAATAAGATAAAAATGGCGCCCCTCGCTAGAGTTTTCCGGCTCTCCAGTAGTGTAGGGGGTAACCCCTATGCTACTGGAGTTCTCACTTGCACACTCGGAACAACACTCTTCGCGTGACGTAGAAGTTTGAAGTTGATCCTCTATCTCTTTATTAACATGAAAATGGCCCAGTCAGCCATTAATGGATGTGGATATCTGATTGCTATGGATCTCATAGTTATTCTAATTTAAGCCATCTATTATTCAGTTTTTTTTCCTCAAATAAGCCACGAAACAGACGGTGCGTGGTTACAGTAACGTGGGGTCACCCCAATCGCGATAGAAACGCAATATCGCGTGGCGCTGCAGCGATGCAATAATTGTTGCCCCAGGATGACGCCCGCACGCTTTGCTCTAATTAATAATTCCAGCTTACAAATTGCAACCATTTGTGTGCCGCGCTTTATCGACTATTTAGCTTTAAGCATTTTGTGAGGTTGATTTCCAGGGTTCCGTATGCAAATGGGACCTATTACTAAGCCTACGCCACCATGCGCCGTCTGTCTGGTCGTGCTCATATTTGTTCGGGTCGGCATGATTCGGCACAGCGGCAAAATGGCGAATCGTGCCGAATTATGCCGACCCGAAACAATGTGCACGCCTCACAGAGCTGTATTATTCACTGTATTAGGTAGCCAATTGTTTACAGAATAAGTGTTATTTTGGCCTAAGTAGGTATTATATATATCATGAAAAATTCTTCTGTACGAAACGAAACTTTTGGTGCGCCAGTCCAACTAACTCATTATTGGCCGGTTTTTGGTTTAGGGTGTCCATTAACACCTTTATAATTGGGAGATTTATCAAACACTTGACAATTAAATTATTATTTTTATTGCCTGTAACTTTTGTTGCTTAAGATACGTTTAAGCATGTTTAGTTATTTACAAAGTTGACTGATTTTGAACTTTAGGTATCCATTCGTTTTGTGTCCTTTTCTATTGAGATACACCAATTTGAAACGCCATGCGTAAACTTTGATCCATAATTTCCATTTAAAGTTTATTAGTGTTTGATGTGGTTCAAATGTAGTCCTTATCGCCATACTAAACTGTTTTTACGATGTCCATAGCGATACGCAAATGGTATGTGCCAATAATAACTTATGTCTCGGCAATACCTACTTGAAGTGAATAGGGGTGCGTACCTAATAAATAATCCATAAGGGTCACTATTGAAAGGCTTTCGTGCGAACACTGAAAGAAAGGAGTTTCATGATTGGTATACTAAACTATATCTGTAAAAACTGGCAAATTAATTGATCACAAGTATAACAGTAGGTACATAATATACGTACCCCTATATATCGTCGTCTTGGAGTGTAAACCATGTATATGCGAAAAACTGGTGGGCAACTGGGAATTTATATTATATGCTGATAGCGCGGTAAAATGTGCTTGCGCGATGCAGGATTTTGCGTGACGTCAATATGATGGTCACATGTGGCGATATAGATGCCGCCACAAAACTGCGTGTGTTGCGAGGTTTTTTTCCCAAAAATTTAATAAAATAAAAAGTCAAAGTTGCATTCCCGAGCTTTTCACTATAAAAGCTCGTGCAGACCAGAGCGACGCGACGGCGCGACGCGACTCGAACAATACAATTTCTAAGAAAACTTCACGGTATAACAATCATCGGTGTCGCGTCGCGCTGGTCTGCATGAAGCTTACGGCGATATATTCAAATCACAACTGCCTCGTTAACCTTCGTTCAGACAGCGCGACGCGACACCGGTTATTGTTATACCGTGAAGTTTTCTTAGAAATTGTATTGTTCGAGTCGTGTCGCGCCGTCGCGTCGCGCTGGTCTGCACGAGCCTTTATGGTCTAGTAGTCGCAAGCACTACTGCTGAGCATGTGGCCCTGGGTTCGATTTCCGTGTCGGGCAAAGTGTTATTGGGTTTTACCATCTACAATTTCTCAGTAGCAGCCGGGACTCTCTATTCGTGCCCGACTGATGGCAATAGGCTCGCCCCCGTTACATGGGATGTAAACCTAACTGGCGAAATGTGGGAATAGGTACTATAGGTACCATCAAAGAAGTTCATATCTAACCAGTTTCAAAATAAAATCCCGTGAACACGATGACCACATCTGTTACCGGACCAGTTATATAACCACCGAGCGCTACAAGCAAGAATAGTCCTTACGGTGGTTAGATATGAACTTCTTCGATGGTACACCTTTGCCTGAACCTTTGGGGAATATAATTATGCGTGATCTTATGCTATGTTCAAATCATAAAACTACTACAATTGTCAAAGGATGATCTTTTAAAACCTTTAATCTTTGGGTGTTTACTGGGGACAAAAAAAAGCTATTTACGTCAGTCAGATAATAAAAAAATATTAGATACGTATTTTTTTGCTTTATCATATTAATAAAAAACCGGCCAACAGGCCACAAACTTAACATTGTAGTTGAAAAACATGTGCTCCCATACGGAATGTATGGGAGATCATGTATTTCCAACTGCAAATTTAAGCTTCGTGCAGACCAGCGCGACGCGACGCCGCGACGCGACTCGAACAATACAATTTCTAAGAAAACTTGAGGGTATAACAATAACCGGTGTCGCGTCGCGCTGTCGCGTCGCTCAGGTCTGCACGAAGCTTTAAGTTGGTTGATTATTACTCGTTTACCTGTACAGCCCGTAGGCTGAGAGCTACGTATAGCTCTGATAGTTTTCCTTTTAATTTCGTTATATTTTCTACTGCTGTGATTTTTTTTCACAAATTCAAGTACAAACATTTAGCTGGCAAGGGGGAGGATACTTGACTTTAACAATAATTTTCAGTTAAAAGCTTAATATTTCGTAAACGGATCCCTAAATCTAAAAATGGTTTTCACAAACTCACAATATTTTTGAACGAGGTTTCTAACGATACCCCACACCATGGGGTAGATGAGAAGAAAAAAACTCACTTTACGTGTAGGGGAGGTACCCTAAAAAACAAAAAAAAATCTTGATATAATCTTTCCACCGTATTGGCATGATTAATATGTATACATATGCCAAATTACAGCTTTCTAGTACTAACCGTTTTTGAGCTTAGCCGCGGACAGACAGACGGACATGGCGAAACTATACGGGTTCCTTGTTTACTACGGAACCAAAAAAAATACGTGTCCAATCATTTTTAATACTTACCCGATGATCAAAATAAAATTGTGTAGTCAATATCCCTATTGTATGAAATGGCTATAAAACGGAAAATTGGCGTAGGTACCTAAAATAAAAAATTAAAAAAATTGCCTTGACTGTGCGTACTAACTCCAGTTCTGTAAAATTCACTTACCAAGTTCCCTCAAATGACCGCACACAATTCGAAATCTAACTCATTTGTTTCCATAGCATAAATCGGTGATCAATACTTGCTCCCCCTCTCCTTGTATTTTTGAGAAGAGGGAAGAGGGTTCATATTAAAACGTTTTTTTTTACTAGCCCACGCTGTCCCACTTCTGGGCCCAGGCAACTCCCTCCACTCCTTCAATCTTCCGCGAGCCCGCGACCTCCTTCCAGTTTTGAAGAAACCTATTCAGCACGACCCGCCATCTCCTACGTGGTCTGCGACCCCGCCTCACTGTCTCAGGGCACCAGTGCTGTGCTATTTGGGGCCTGTCAGACATGTCCTGCCCAGTTAAAAATCATAATGCACTTCTCTCTCGTATAGACGAGTGTGTCCCAGTGACATAAATGGAGCATAAGCGGTATTTATAATCAGAGCCAGTAAACGTCACACCGATGACATATACCTGCTGTTCTATTATTAAAACGCGTACCGGGTACGGGTGTAGGCTTGCAGAGCTATTAGGCATGCCGCACAGTTTATAGCGATAGCTGAAGAGATATTAGGTACACCAGCTATGCTAATGAGCGATGTTCTGAAATATTACGGCAGTTTAAACTCAGGTTCCTAACGTTTTACGAGGCAGCCGTTTTGCATGTGGTGTGCAAATACCTTTAATGGTCTTCGCAATTTAGGTTATCTATTTTGTAAAATGGAGGGGTAGCATGAAACCTAAAAGATAAGGGTATATTTTTTTAAATTAAGTTTTGGTTTAGTTAAATCTAGAGCACAGACCAAATAAAAAAGCAATACCATATAGCTGCAATAAATGTAGCACACGCACATTTACAATCAAACTACACCTCAATAAGTGCTCACATGTTTACGAAATCGGCCTCACGTCACTGTTGACAGCGCTGTGTCTTGGTTTTTATTTGGTCTGAGATATAAACAAAAATAAGAAAAATCACTTTTATAAATTAGGTACGTTATGAATGAATCGAAACTACCATTAACCTACTTCCCTTCTTTAAGTAACCTATTTAAGTTAGCTATAAAAAAACTCCTATTCAGTACCTATAATGAAGCCCACATTCGGTTTAACAATAGCAATTAACAATCAATAGAGAAGCTACTTACACACTGCTATATATTTGGTACGATCGCGCCGCATCGCGTTCATTCCTTTGTAGGGACAGCGCTCGCCGTGCCAACCACTAGCTAACGTCCGTCCGGACTACACCGAGACGATTTTCTAACATTTATTTTTTTATTTCATATGTAACTGAATCTGTCTGAGTTTATCTTAGACACTGACATCGTTGAACGAAGAACGTCGTGAAGAAACCTATACATAGTTAATATTAAGGTAGGTATGATTCCGAACTACGCCGAACGCGGCATTGCTGCATATCTTAAATCTGAAATCGTCAACAGTCGATCCATTTTGTAAACATCTCACCGTGAAGAGTGAGCATGAAGTGAGCTGTCCATAGTGTCAATCCCTAGCTTTAGCTGCAATGGCAGATCACATCAAGCTCACTACACCCAAGTTATAAATTCTTGTTTTTAATTTTCCTGTGCGAGTTTCAATAAATACTCTGTTCAATAAATGAGTTAATAATGTTCTTTATAACTTTCTTTAACTTAAAAATAAGGAAAGTTCTGCTCTCGCAGCACCACCGCCCTAACCCGTTCGTGCAACCCCGGTTATTATTTAGACCGCAAGCGATTTTGCTCACTTAGCTACCTCCAGCCATTTTACGCGATAAAGAATACGCCATGACACCAAGCAAATGCACCGTAAAAATTGCACTTCAACGGTACAAATAGCTAAAGTTTGACGGAACTATTGCAATAAAAACAAGAAAAAGTAAGTTTTGTAGAATTTTAAAACGTACTGCAGTAGGCGAAAGAAGCTTGGTTTGTTATTGTTTGTTTTTAAGGGGAAATCTGTTTGTAATTTCTTGTCACTGCAAAGGATTAAAACTTCGTACAGACTAGCGCTCCTCAACAACGTGACGCGACACCGGTTATTGTTATACCGTGAAGTTTTCTTAGAAATTGTATTGTTCGAGTCGCGTCGCGCCGTCGCGTCGCACTAGTCTGCACGAGGCTTTAACCGGGCGCATCGTAGAATTAACATTTGACGTATCATATTTTTTGTTCAGGGACAATTAATTTGTTCGCTTGAATTAGGTATGTTTTAGTAGATCGTTAAAAACTTATTAGAAACTTTTATTTCGTTTAATAGGTAGAAAAGAACAATATGGACGATCAGAAGCATTTCTCGACCCATTTTAAGGAGCTGACTGACTGTTGTGTTTGTCAGTCAGTCAGTCAGTCACTATACTTAACTAGGTGGCTATACCCTACATCTAATTAAAATCATTTGAAAAGTAGGTTCACCCCACGTGGTATATTTTAGGTAGGTAGGTATATTAATTATGAAAAACGACACACAAATTAATACTATTTGTAAATTAACCACAAAATTATGGTTACACAAAGTCGGTTTGTAAATTAATGTAATGTCTAAAAAAATAAAAAGAAGACCACCCCAAAACAGCAATGTTAATAATAGACAAACAAATGCTTTGAAACGACAGAGACAAAGACGACAATATAAGAAAAGAAAGAGGTGTGAAAGAGACGGAAAATCTTGGCTACAATATGGGTGGTCGAACATTTTTTTCACTGCAATTTATGTTCGTAACAAAGTTTTAGGAGACGGTTTAGAGTTTCTATCAATTTGAAAGTGGATGCTTAATTTTATATAGAACTAAATCAATCCCGATACCACACGATATCGGTTCTTTTGAGTTTTAGCTCAAAATATAGCGTAAATATACGTCACCTATCACCACTGCTTGTCACCTGTAGGTATCTTAAAAGGGACTATAATGCCCGTTTATACTAAACATATGTGTATGGTAAATACATTTATACCATTCCCCCTCTAAAAAGCTTATTTTATTCACTGAAAACAGTGAATAAAAAGCTCTTTTAATCACTATTTTGGTGTTTGAATTTAGAACACACCAATATATTCGACCTCCATCTAAATGCTATACAACCTCCTTGCGAAAAAATACTCGATACACAGGAAATATATAGCGCTTCACAAGTTGACCAATAATAAGAAAATTACTCTTAATTTTAGTAATTCTTTCAATTGTAATGTACATTTTAATTAATTTAACCTTTCTTTTTAGGGTTCCGTAGTAAACAAGGAACCCTTATAGTTTCGCCATGACCGTCTGTCTGTCCGCGGCTTAGCTCGGAGACGGTTAGTACTAGAAAGCTGTAATTTGGCATATGTGTACATATTAATCACGCCGACAAATTGGTAAAATAAAATCAAGTTTTTTTTTTTTTAATGTACCTCCCCCTGTGGGGATATTTTTTTTCTCATCTACCCCGTGGTATGGGGTATTGTTGGAAAGGTAGTTCAAAAATATTGTGAGTTTGTGACAACCATTTTTGGATTAAGGGATCCGTTTGCGAAATATTAAGCTTTTAACTGAAAATTTTTGTTAGAGTAAAGTGTCCCCCCGCCCCTGTCAGCTAAATGAATGTACTTGGATTTGTGAAAAAAATCACAGCAGTAGTATATATAATGAAATTAAAAGGAAAACTATCATAGCTAAGTAGGCTTTATAGCTTAACGAGTAATAATCGACCAACTTAAATATACAGTTTGACAAACATGATCTCCCCATACATTCCGTATGGGAGAAAATGTTTTTCAACTACAATGTTAAGTTTGTTCTTGGGATAAATTCATCATCATAGCTAAGTAGGCTTTATAGCTTAACGAGTAATAATCGACCAACTTAAATATACAGTTTGACAAACATGATCTCCCCATACATTCCGTATGGGAGAAAATGTTTTTCAACTACAATGTTAAGTTTGTTCTTGGGATAAATTCATCCCAACTACGGAACCCTTCAATGTGCGTGGTCCAACATGCACTTGGCCGGTTATTTTTCTTAATTGAATGTCTATTTTCGCTTAAATCTTTCTTTTTCTCGTAGTCATGGTATAAAGTATAGTACGCAACTCATGAATAAAACGGATTTATATCGAGGGCCATGAATCACTCGCGTCGTTCAGCATTCTAACACTTGAATCACTCGCTACGCTCGTGATTCAATCATCATGAATCACTCCCTTCGGTCGTGATTCAGTCGTTAGAATCCTTCACTTGCTCGTGATTCATCTATGGCCCTCGCTTTAAATCCGTCCTTTATTCACTAGTTGCATAATATACTATTTCTTTGCGTCCAAAACTCAAGAGGATGTTTCGCGATGTTGATTAATCATTGGCAATTTAAAAACCAGCTCATTTTTATTTCGATTTGTGTGTTCACCTGATGCTGCGTCTATCGTGACAAAGCAATGAGTTCCGAAGCTTCGTATGTTTCGCTCGCTAAAAATTATCACGTTAATGTGGTGGTCACATTAGCGGCTTCGCCACGTTTATTATGTACCGCCACCCGGGCGATAAGTGCTACGCTGCCCGAACTATCACGACGATAACCGATATTGGTTGGTCTGCATGTATCGTATCGCTGTGCAAAGCTGCGTCACGATAGACGCAGAAACGGCCGCAGCATGAGAGAGGTTCAAAATGATCTTTAAGCAGTGCATCCTGTAAAAGAACATACATATATAAACTCACGCAGAAACTACAGAACGCCACCTACTAACCTACTTCTTTTACTTCGCTTACGTTCATACATCTGGTCATACACACTAGTTGCGAGAACTACGCCCCCGACCTCTCTGAAGAACACCACCAATAAGTTCAGTATATGTCCTGTGAAAAAAATGCGATGAAATAATTATAATAGCTACCCATAGCTTCACAATGCTCTGAAAACTGAAACAGCACAGAAAAGCACAACATTATTTTTTAAATGACTGCAGAGAACTAACGAAACGAAGGGTAAATAAACAAAAAGTTATATACTTTAAAATACCTTTCGAAACACGATAATACAATGAATGTAAATGTTCCTATAAATTGTTTTAATTCAATATTTTTTAGGTCCCTTTAAACCGGTGATTGGCCTGCGATGTAGTGAGTTCAACAACTCACGGAAGTTTTTTGTAGGTATAGGTACTCGCATTTGTAGTACCAGTGGTTGTGAATTTTCAATTCATATGTACCATCGAAGAAGTTCATATCTAACCACCGTAAGGACTATTCTTGCTTGCAGCGCTCGGCCACTATAGAACCGGTCCGGTAACAGATGTGGTCATAGTGTTCACGGGATTTTGTTTTGAAACTGGTTAGATATGAACTTCTTTGATGGTACTTACCTACTTTCTGAGTTTATCTTGAACATTACTGTCACCGGTGAAGGAAAGCATCTTGAGGGAACCTGGATTTATAGTTAATACTAGCTACCGCCAGCGGCTTCGCACGCGTGATATCTTCATAAATTATAGCCTATGTTACTTAATGATAATATAGCATTCTAGTGGAGAAAGATTTTTTAAATTGGTCCTGTAGTTTTCGAAATTAATTGATTACAAACAAAAATACAAATCTTTTCTTTTTATAATATTGCTGTAGATAGTGTAGATAAGTCTGAAATCGCTAAAGGCTCAGTAAACAAGTGTGATGCGACCATTTTTTTTTTATACTTCATGTTGGAACAGTTACCGGTGTCGCGTCGCACCTGGTTGCGGGAGCCTTAACGCGTCTTGAGCAAGCATGGTGATCTATGCTTGTGCCTTCTCTGTATGGGAAGAAGGTGTCCTGCAGTGGGACAGTAATAGGCTGGTAATGTATGTACTTTGCGTTTGATGATATACTAGCTCACTTGTTTGTTAGCAATGGTGAAGTCGACTATGGTGATTGTCAGTTGATGTTTTTCTATCAACCAACTTATAATACACTAGCTTCCGTCAGCGGCTTCGCCCAAATGATATCTTTATAAAATATAGCCTATGTTACTCAGTGTTAATATAGCATTCTACTGGTGAAAGAATTTCTAAAATCGGTTCAGTAGTTTTTGAGTTTATTCATTACAAACAAACAAACATACGAATACACAAACATATAAAAAATCAAATGTTTTCTCTTTATAATATTAGTATAGATGTATTCTACTTATTGTGTCTACTATCTAGTTTCGTTTATCGTTTACACCTAAAAAAAGTTGTAAAAACTAGTTTTAGTTGTTTACAAAACTTGTCAAAAAGGTGAACACTATTGTTACAATACACATCTGAGCCAACGTCAATCATACCTAGAAGAGGTATGATCACAGGTTTTATACCTACATGACATATTTTTAAGAAGTTTTTCCTAAGAGTTGTCGACAACTTGTATCACAACTTTTTTATGGGTGTAAACATGGGGTAAAACGTATTGTGCGTATGCCATACAACTACGTCATAAGAGAGACAGAAAAATAGTTTTTTTTAATTACGAGTTAATATAACTTGAAATAATTTTATTTATCTTTTGACCATACACACTTTGTCTATAGTGGTTATTTTAACATTAGAATATAAAAAAGCCTACTGCCCATCCTCTTAATGCAGAACCTAAGATGCGTTTAAGACAACCACTAATGTGCGTTTCGTATCTGACTGCTCTAGTCAGATACGAAACGCCGCGACCTCATCTGGTTTTCAAATTATTATTGACCTATTTTCAGAAAATAAAATTATTTCATTTCATTTCAGAAGGTACATCTTCCGTCCTGAACAGTTAAAGAAAATTTTAATTAATCATAATACCAAAACAATAAATTATACCCCGCGCTGCAATAATGAATAGTTATGAACGCGATCGATACTCGGTGGAGATACCTGTTACGACTTGGCACTATTGTATTTTTACCCAATAAACAAAATAGCAACTGATATAATAAAGGAATTATACACCGTATTTCAAAGCGATGTAATGATGAAGACTATTATTCAGACTCTTTTCAATACCTTTTCTATTTATAATAAAAAGTGTTTTATCCTAGAAAACGCACATTCCTCAGAACAAATTATGAAAACAAATATAAGTTATTACTCAAACAGAGGTAATTGAACTTTATGCAGCATTTTAGCCACACTTAGGACTTAAAGGTAGAAACATTTTATGGTCCCTATAAATAAGAAAGATATGCGTCATATGAGTTCCATACGACACATATGTAGGTACCAAAAACAAGCGGTCTAGCATGAGTCTAGAACATAAAAGTCGCGTAAACTAGAAGTGGGACACCTTGTATAAGAATTATGAACGTTCGCATGCTACTAGGTTGTGTTCATAAAGAGGGTTAATTTTTTTTTAGTAGTAATTCTGAGGTGATGTAATTTTTTTTTAATGTTATTATTTTTAATACTAGCTTTGTATTCGTTTATCTTTTGTTCGTATATACAAGTTGCCCTGCTCTGCACTACTTTTACGACTTTACTAAATATGTCGTTTTTTGTGCTATATCTAAACTAAAAATTAATTTATTATAACTAATTAACTACCTAATTAGTTATAAGTTGTTTGTACCCACTTGTAAATATCTATATACAAATAAAGAAATCCTATCCCATCCTAAAAACATTATACAAAAAAAAATAGACATTAGACACTAATATCAGTATAATAATGTATAGTAATGGCGGATAAAAACAAACACACGTACACATACACCAAATTTATAAATAAAATACATAGGTACTACGATAATTAAGTGCTACGAGATTCTACGCTACGTCGCGTTGTAGCTACGCTACGAATAACTCGTAGCAAACTTGTAATGTCACTTACGCCTATGCAACATGACAACAACGTACAAATGTAAATTACTTACCAAGTAACTTTTCTACTTAATATTATAATAAATCTAGTATATTAAGAATTGCCTCCAAGTTAACATTTTCTATTACTATAATATCTTACTAATAAAAAAAAATCCTTAGTAAGTTGTGAAGGTAAGTTTATCAATGTTTAAGTTAAATTCAAATTAAAAATTTCAATTATATTCTATATATCTACATGAGCACTCATGTATGTCAGAAAGTAGATGTCTAGTCGGGAGCATATTGTGAAGAAAGTCGCAGGAAAAATCTAGTGGTACATAATTTGCGTAGAACTCTAATTATGAACGTGCCTTTACCGTATCAGCAGGCTATTATGATAGGATGTTCGCGCCGTGATTCCGCGGTAGACGAGGGCGCGACGCCGCACACTGAAAACGTTCCACCCTCGCGAATAACCGGTAAACTTTTATTTATCAACTAATAATGTACAAGCGAATACTTCACACAGTTTATTTGATACTTTTTCCACTGAATATGTTTGTTTGTTTCGAGTTGCTACTGAAACTGCACGTGCGATTTTTATAGTTGTTTCGGAAACGCAATGCGATGTTTTTATTTATTTTATTCATTGCATGGAAGATTTACAGACAGAATTATTTGTGATCGTGTATTTTTTTCTTGTTGTGTTTAGATTTTTTTGCTGCATTGTTCGTGTGCATGCGTTGATTGGATGTCTGTAATTAAGGTGCTCAAATATGACAGGATAATCACCTGTCAATTTTGAACTTTTTATTTTGTTGCGGTCGATTTAAAAGGAAACAAAGGTCGTGATTATAATTTTGAACTTGCTTTTTGTAAATTATTTACTGATAATTTCGGTAAGTATTATTGCAAATTATTTAAATTGCTTCTTCTCATATCTTTTAAAGAATTTCTAGTTTTGAATGACTTGGTTTCTTACTAATATCCACAGAACTATTTTTATTTCATTGCCGTTTCTTCTGACTTCCCAGTTGTGTGCACTTACGGCTCTAGATGACATCGTAGAATAGGTACAGGCGACCGCTCGGTATTGGTAACACTGTGACTTTGAGCTGGCCGGCCGTAGTACGAAGTTTTAATAGAATAAGAGATCAGCTTAGATTGATTTTGTTACTAGTGACATGCGGTAGGCTGTACGCAAAGTCGCATCGTAATAATTTTATTTCTAGTTCACTATCTACATATATTTCACCGTGTGATAACGTGCTCAGTAAGCTTGTATCTATTACATAATTAATCTCTTGCTCGCTAGTCTTAAGCCATTACTCGTTATAAGAAAGAATTTCGGTCAGTTCTAAGAATGACCGACTCCAAATGTAATATAACTATAGGTACAAAAATTGGTTATCAAAGTAGGTTTTAAATCATCATCGTCAATAGCTTTTGAGCAACTACTTGAAAGAGATAAAGAAATTCCAGTAACTATAACTGCATTCGCGATTTAGTTTCCAAAAATGTAAACAAATGAGTTTTTGGAAAAACCACTTTAATATAGACGCATAAAGTTCAGTTTCCGCATAAAGTTCAGTTTCCGCTACAACTTCAAACATTTTTATGACATTTCAATAGTACGAGTCATTCGGAAATCAAATTAATTTACACTGATATAAAGTTGATATTCGACTAAATGAAAATAACAGCAATTGGAAATAAGGATTTTATTAGACTTTTACCTACTTCGTTTTCAGCAGATACATAGTCATAAAATGGTAATAATTCATTCAGAATTATAACAAGTTATACCTAATTAATCATTGAAAATAAAACTATTATCAATCAAAAATATGGGGTCGAGAAATTGATCCGCATCGCAATCGATACTTAGTTGAACTGTCATCAAACAAGGTTGCCGTAATAAGGTTTTCGGTGGCCATGTCAGTCAGCCAGCTGGTCTCGGCTGTCATTCGTAGATCTTTGACAGTCGTTACGGGTAGTCATAAGCCCGAAAGTCTACCAACCAGTTTTGCCAAGGCGTATCGTGTTACCTAGTAACTGGGTCGTGGACGTCAGATAGGCAGGCGGTCCATGTAAAATACTGGAATCCAGTTTAGACTGGAAGTCGACCCCAACATAGTTGGGAAAAGGCTAGGGAGGCAGATGTTAGTCTCACACAGTTTTGAGTTTTCTCTGCATCGTTATCATCGGTAGACGCCAGTAGCACATCTCTGCCGCGAAACCATAGCAGTGAAACCGCAGTAGCTCAATTCAACTGGCTTGTGTCATGTTCAGCTACGCGAAATTCGAGTAGCGGAACTCGAGTAGCGGAACATGACGCGAGTTGAATTGAACTACTGCGGTTTCGCTGCTACCGTTTCGAGGCGGAGGTGTGCTACTGGGGAGATTTTCACTTTCTCCAAACCCACTGTGAATCCTTAAAAAGATTCTTTATTTAAACATAGAACATAAATAATAAACCACATTTAATAAGCCCTTAATTAAAGGCTTAGACTTAATTAAAAACACACACGAGAACTGGATTAATCCAGTTTACGTGTACCTACTTTCTACTTGTATCTTCATGCCTGAAATAGTCACATAACCTAATCTAAACGACGTGAATCCTTTTTTGACCTCATAAAACGTTTAACACCCCAATGACGTCACCAACCATTTGCCGATCAATTTGCGACTAATATATTTCACATAGAAATCGATTTTAATGCCTCCAAGGTAAACATGCGTATCGAGCGGCCCCTTTGATGTCAACAAAGGCGTCCGACAAAGGTGCCGAACATCTAGTCTATTGTAAGAATTAACTTTACTGCACCGAGCGGCAGTTTAGTTAAACATGTAGTCATTTGTTAATTGTTTAAGTAGTGTTTGCAGTTTCGCAGAACTGTAGCTAAAGCAAATATAACCCTGTTTAGTTTGAGCTTCATGTTAAAACGGCCCTCTAATGTACGAATGTTAAATTAACTGAAAAGAGGAGAGTATTATTTTTTTAGATTAACTTTCGCCAAAATATTCGCAAAGTCTTGTGTAATCGCATTAAGCTTTCAACAGTTTTATACTCCATTTTCAACGTCATAAAAATCTTCAAACTTTTTCTACGAAATCCATGTAAATAAAGTTGTAAGAAAGCTGACCCTAGCATAGTTGTGAAAAGGCAATGCTCACCGAATTTGATCATAGCAGCCGATCGATTCTGTAAAAATATCACCGTGAAACTTAGGTGAAGTGAGCGTGGAGTGAGCTGTCAATAGTGTTAATCCATTGCATCCTGCCGGTCGATTTGTGACAGTGACAGCTCACTCCACGCTCACTTCACCTAAGTTTTCACGGTGAGATGGTTACAGAATAGCACTGCTGGTATTTTAATAGCTACACGTGATTGGTTAGCTTGTTTTTTTTACTTCGAAATCCATGTCAATGAAAACCTTCACTAACTCATTACTTAATTTTGTTTCAATAATTTATTTAGATTTTTTGGAAATTGTATAAATCCTAGATGAATATAAATATTTAAAGTTTAAATATTAAGATGACAAGGCTTTTGAATCATAAGTCACCGCTACCAGACCATGGATAGGTAGTGCCGCCTCATAAGGATAGGTAAAATAGGTCATAATAGATTCCAGTAGGAATATTATTGTATCTTTGGATAGAAAGCATTCGCAATTTTGTACAAGGTGTAATTATTGAAATAACTGAAAACCTGCCGTGCTATTCTGTAAACATCTCACCATGATAACTTGGGTGAAGTGAGCTTGATGTGAGCTGAGCTTGGTGTGAGCTGTCATTGGACCTAACGCTAGGGATTGACACTATGGACAGCTCACTTCATGCTCACTTCACCTCAATCTTTACGGTGAGATGTTTACAGAATGGATCGACTGAAGTAAGTGGTAATTGACACTCGTCATTGATTGATAATGATGAGTTGGTATCATTGTGAACAACTTTTACCATAGGACACAACCTGAAATCACGAAAAAAAAATGATGTTTGGTACATTGTGTTCACATAAATCGTCAATAAGTATGGAGCAGTTTATTTTGAACGATCGATTTTGAATCGATTTATATTACGAACAGCTAACTGGTTATTCGCAATTTGAATTTTAGTACCATTGTTAAAGTTGTACACAATGATGTGTTCAATTACGCTTTTTTGTTTCTTATTTTTTTAGGTTTTATTTCAATTACACCTTTAATGAGCAGTTACCGAATAACCCTTGACTCTCCAATCACGAAAAGGTGAAGATTAAAGTAACATTTCATCACTGCATATGTTCTGTAGTAGGTTTCGTGTTTGGAACCCATGAATCACTCGCTTTATCGTGATATAGCATCAGTGATACGTGTATCGACATTTATGAGGAAAATGTTCACTTAGTACCTACCTAAAAGGCACACACACATAGCAAAATAATAAAGTTTATATAACTTTTAAAAACGGTGAAGGAAAACATCGTGAGGAGACCGGCATGTCCTAGAACCAAAAATTCAAAGACATGTGACATCTACCAACCGGCCCGTGTGATGGATTTCGGCCCACTTCCTATCACATAGAGGAGACCTGTGGCCCAGCAGTGCGAAAATTATAGGCTGATTTTGATTATGACATAATTTTTGCCCATTACTTGGTTCGCATGGATTTAGGATAAAAAAAAAAACAAATTGATCATTGCAAGATACAATTTAGGAGGTGCATAAGCATTAGCATTATCAGCCTGTAATGTTCCCACTGCTGGGACACAGATCTCCTTTCTGTGACCCCGAGTGGAGGATAGCACCAAGACTTCAGGAGATTTTAGGAGATCTGTAGGTGTCTTCAATCTAAGTAGGTACTTGACTTTCAGATTCTACAAGACTACGACGTAAAAGTAAACGAAAAACAAACTTACTTATAAAAATCTATTAAGTAAATGATCATCGAATTCGTGTTTCTGTTCAACCGTAAGAGTGCCCCAAGGGCCAGGAACATTGTCCTGATATTTTTAGATGTTTGTCTAGATGACTAATAACTAGATTAATCATTATTTATTTTGCCTTAACTGGAGACGCGGTTATAGTAATAGGTACTACGAGTTCTCGACAAAAAGGGTTGAGCAAAGTAATCAAACTGATTTTCAAAACTAAGTTAAACGCTAACGAAGATCGATAATGTTAAGCTATACAAGGTGGAAATGACAATACGATGATAAATTAAACTTCGTATATCTAATAATTTCCCAGTCTGCATAAAAAAATCTAAATCTATCTATGGATTTCGCCGATCTTTGAAGAGCTATGATCAAAGATGGGCAAAATCCATGGCCAGCCCACCACTACTATTTAGTTGTTTTAAAAAAAAAACCCGTTTTCAATTTCAATTTTAGGATTTATTTGATAGTTTCAGAATACTTCTATGCATTAGTATTGCCAGTGTTATCATTTATTGTCATCTCCAAATTGTATTTATTAACTGCCAATTATTACAACAAAATAAAATTATTAACACTTCGAAAAGCTTCAAAAACGTTATAGCATAAAAATGAGATATAAAAATTATACAATCAAATATTTAAAAAGTCACGTAGCCGACATTTCCTGACGAACCCAACGTTTTGAGTTTTGCCCACCACTTGGATTTATAACGCATTGAGATTTCGTGTCCCGTAAAATAAGTATTTCGACCAACCCTAATTAAGATGGTCAATTGATTCATAATACTTCGGTCAGTAGTCTATTTCACGTGGTTTTCGGGGTCAACAAGCTAGATTAACTATTTTCTATTGAATGAAAAGATATTGGTCATTACACACACAGCTTTATAACAATTTTGTCAACCCGTAAATGTCCACAATGTCGATAATAGTGGGCCTCCTTACAGTGGTCTATGTCGTTGTGATTATTATCTTTTGAATTCCTTTTATTGTTATGTGCTCCTATTTAAAATTAATTCGAAAATGTTATTAGAACTATCGATGTAGTTTAAGTACAAGTATAAAAGTTGGAATTTATAAAATAAAACTGTCAGTAACTTTTTATAAATTTTAACCTACAATACTCCATCTTAAAAGAATGCAATTTTAGTCTATATTCAAAAAAGAACATACAAGTCGTCCCTCAATTATTATTTGTATCAAATACACATGCACCAAAAACGCCATTGAAATGTCTGTCGCAGACGCATTCAACTCGCTAGCTGGATCATGGATGTCTAGAGAACAATTTGTGAAAGAGACAGCACTATAGACTAATGTGAGACAGGAGTTATAATTCCCACAACGATTACCTTCACCTGAGATTTGATGGGGATGTACCGAAATGTTAGAGAAATATCGATATCGATGTAGCCTTCATAAAAATGATTTGGATACTTCGTTTAGAACTTAAATTTTATGCTGAACATAAGTATGCTATACAGAGGTATATTTTTTACCTCTTTCTAATTAATTGTTTAGCTGAATCAAATATTTTATTAAGTTTAAAAATGTATTTAATCTGTTTGTTTATGAAATTCTATTCAGTTGTGTCTAATTAAAAATATAATTGGGGTAATCATTAAGACAGCATTAAAAATACTTTATTTTTATCAGCTCTGTTAATTTGACCTATACCTTTTGCAGAACAGTTGTAGTTTAAAATATCAAGTAACTTTTCCGCAGTTTCGCAGTGTTTGTGTTACGGAGTTGCAAGTTCAGATAATGATGAAGAGGAATTTTAACATGTAGCAACGTTTTCCTATGAGCAAAAAAAAAACAGTAGATAACTATCACCAAATCAAATCCTAACTATCGATATTCACCATACCTTAACTATCGATATCTATCGTAACATCCCTACTAAGAATGCACCTTGACAGCACTAAGGGAAATGGTTTTTTTTAATCACATCAATCTTCACAATATATCATCCCTTTATTTACTGTGCGTCGCTACATATTCGCGCAGCCGGCTTTGTCTGGTCGCCGATAGATTTTAGGGCAAGGGCTCCTGGTGCCGGTGTATTTTCTATAGAAATAATCACCATTGATGCATGTCTCATGCAACGTCACAATAAATGATCTTAAAGAACAACTGGTTCATTATAGGGTATGGGAACTCTTTTACAGCAATAATACTTAGGTAGTACATGACAAGACATATCATCTGTTTCGCAAGGCTGGGTCATTATTGAGGTATAATAGAAATTATGATGTACTGTACTCTGTAGCCCGGAGTCTGGATTTTTGCCCGGTTTATGGCAATAGGCTGGTGACTTTTACATGGGACTCAAATATAACTGGCGAAATGTGGAGTTTCTATAGATACACCTCTGCCCAATCCTTCGAGAAATGCAGGCGTGATGTTATGCTTATGAACTCTATATTTCAGTCTGAACGTTAGATGGTATGTTAAAATAAATAATCTTGCAATTCTCGTGTGCATAATCAGCCTATAATGTTCCCACTGCTGGGACACAGGCCTCCTCTTTTTGAGAGCGAGTGGGCTATAATCTATACCACGCGGGCCCAGTGCTGGTTGGTAGATATGACATGTCTTCGAGTTTTTTGTTCTTTTGTTCTAAGACATGCCGGTTTCCTCACGATGTTTTCCTTCACCGTTTTGAGAGCAATGAAATTATTTACACAAAGTAAAGCGCCTTCAACTCGTAAGTCACCACTGCTCTCTAAATTTTCGTTTGCTCAAGGTCAATTCTGTACAGGCGACCGCATGTCAGTGTTAACAATTTGAATTTGACCTGGCCTAGCTTATTACCGAGTTTCAATAAAAATCGAGGTCAGCTTTATATTGGTTTTGTTACCACTGGCGTGCGGTCGGCTGTACCTAAATCAATTCTTTTCATTTATGTTTATCTAGACGCTTACATTTGACCGTTTGTCTTATCGTCTAAGGCCCTTTTGCCTCACCTTTTCTTCTTTGATGATGTCAAGCTACTAGCACTAAGTAATTTATGCCGTGGCAAAACGATTATTTAGCTATTCAACTTTCTTATAATTTCTCCTAATTTAAACAACGACACTTCATTTCTCCACACGTAGTCCCAAAATTGCATAGACCATAAATCAAGAACACTAAATAGCTATAACAAAATAAGAAGGTAGGCGTAGAACTTGTTCCTTTTTGAGTCCGGGGGGTATCCTATTGTAATGATAATCGCGAAGGTCTGGCTGGAGATTAGGATGCGGTAGTAATCAATACGTTTTTATTTTGACCTGCTTTTGTGCACTGACCCCGTGGCAGGTTGTATTGTATGGTCAACTTGCTCGGACGGGGGATTGCAAGTGTAATAAGGTCAGTTTAGCGAAACAGGTTATAAGGTTTGGATACATACAGTGTGGGCATTCTGTGTCGAAGTTGTTGTTTACAACTTCAAGTGGAGAAAAGACAGGTATATTTTTTTGTAATTGGAATTATTATTGCATTGGAATATTCAGTGACGTTACGTACGTACTTAGAACAATAAAGACACTTAGTTCAAATGATGGTAAAATTGAAACACAATTAACAAATATTTAAATAAGTAACAAAGTTTTATATTCATTAGACCATTAAAAAAATATTTTTGCGTACTAAGTAGTTAGTAGCGTTGGAAAAGAGAGTACACAGAACATTACTCACTGGGGAGTTTGTTGCTCCACTTCTCCCAGCTAAAGCACTAGGAAGTGGTGAAGGGTGGGCGTTTTGGGGGGGACTGTCTTATATAATTTTGACGTTCGAACAGTGCTGATTCTCAGCTTAGTTTGAATAAATGACTTTGATTTGATTTTGATTTTTGATTTGGATAAAAGTAAGCATTGAGTCAACTGTAAAAGTTACAGGAAGTATAAACTCTTAACGCTGGCCATACACTATTAGTTAATATTCAAGTAATAAATATATTCATAAAAAAAACATCTTAACTCCAACAGTACATTTTTGTTAAAACAACAATGATTCTTCCTAACAACTAAGCTTCGATTGTTTCTCTAGTATTTCAACAAACTAAACCTCGTTCTTAACAAAACGAGCTTTAGTTCAAATTGTTAAATCAAAACACCTAAATACTTTGGTCAAGTCCATTGTTCAAGTTTTTGAGCTTTTCACAAAACTTTTGAGTTTCTCCAAAAGTCATCTTACAGTAACACGATTAGAAGTAATCGGTTTTAACCGAGATTGGAATTTGGACGTAGTTTTGTTTGATATCGCTCGTTGATTACCGGGTTGACTTTATCGAGGAAACATCTGATCTTTGCCATAAGAAAGAGTTTTAATTCAGTAATACCCATTTTTATATACAGTAATACACATATAGTTATTTTAAGACTTAGCTTTTAAATTATGTTAATATTAAACTTACTCAAAAAAACAAAACAGGAATTGAAAGTGACTGAAATGTTGCAATACGCAAGTTAAATCAATTCGTAAAAATTAATGCATACCTAACCTAAATAAAGGCAATACACGCTAATAAAGTCCCAACAAATGGCCGCTCTGTATTTATAAATAAACTAAAAATACAAATAAACTGCGCTTCGCACGATCCGGACACATAGCAAGACAAAAATGTGGCCCTATTTACGTGCCCAGCATTATAAGCTTGTACCCATAAATATTCCGAATGTGCATAATTCCAATATAAAATCGCAGCTAATAACTGATGTGCAGGACACAGTCACGCGCACGGGTTTGCTCACAAATTTCAACAGAAATCGTATTCGTATCGTAGGCCATGCAACGTGCATTTGGCGCCTATAAGATACGTAGCTTTTTTTTCAATAATTATGAAACTTGAATTCCTCAACGCATCCCACACGAAATTCAACTTTATCTTCCTTAGTACAAGGAATAAATTCTCCCTAAAATTTTCGGGTTCTGGATGAAATCTAAGTTAATCGTTTTACAAGCGGGTGATTTTCTAATCTCACCGTTAACGTTTAGAATTTAGGGTCGATGTTTCCGTGGATGGTCGTGTCCTTGTACTAGGATAATAATAATGCATTTTTTGTTATCCGAGATGTCCGTGTGCGATGCACCGATTTTTGTATGTGTGCGTCTTGTCTAGCAGCTGTGCCTATTATTTTGGCGTTGTGTGCGAGACTTGAATAGTGCGACTTTGTGAATTTGATACGTTGCAGTCGATCTCGGTGCACTATTGTTTGGTTCAATTGCAAATCTAGGTTTAATTCAAAAAATAAATTATCAATATGCATATTTTTATTGTATTATATTACAGAGGTTCCCAAGGATTTCTTAAGGAACGCCACTGAACAAATTATTCAAATCGGTATTGTAAACTGTAGTCGATATCAGATAAAGCCGTGCTGTCACTTTATGTTTGAAGTCTCTAGACGCGTTTCCTACAATACGACGTGAAAAAAATTTATTCTACGACAAAACGCACAACATCCAAGGCTGATTATGTTGTACACGCTTGCGTGACAGGTTGACATTCGACTTTAAAAGTATAGTTTATGGCAGCCGGTAAGTTAGGGCCAAATGTGTTTATATTCGCTTTTGTAATTATGCAAAGCGATGATAATGACTCCGTCAAGTCACGATTAAGCTATATTTGAATTTTTTCACGAAACTTTTTCCGCATTAATGTTTATGGATGTAGCAAACTTGTTAATTTTTATCGAACTGGGTCAGGACATCACACTGTGTTCATAAATAACTCTGGGCAAAACTCACGCATAGTTCTGAGCTAACATTGCTTTTATAATTATTTTTATGTTTTTTTTTTAGCAATTATGACTTTGCTATGCATTATGCAGTTTCCAACGATCAAAACTATTTGAGCGCATAACAAAAATAGAAATAAACTTTTTTTTTGCATCGTTGGCAAAGCCATTCCCAAGAACATGTGGACCGCTACGTTGCTAGATCAAATACACCATCCTGCCGACATTGTAGTTCCTTTATCAATACTTTCCAAAAAAAAACCCTGTATAGCATATCTGTCTCACTTTAATCTGCCATTTAAAATACAGAGGTGTGAAAAGGACGGGTATAGAGGAACATCTTCAAACATAATTGCTTCCAAAATGAATAGATGTTAGACAATAGTCTTAAGAAAGAATGACAAAACGTCCTGCGAAGTCTCTTCTGACGGTACAATTGCCAATTTGAGCTTAACACTTAATTTATTTTATTTATTTTCAGACAATACATTTCTTAAAATTTGTCGGCAGTAGGTATTATAAGATATATTTTTCCGTTATTATTTTAAAAGAAGAGTAAAAGCTCAGCTTTTGCCTACCTATAACCTTTAACCTAATACTGGAATCAGTTAATATTATATTATTAATAGAAGAATTTGCATTACCTGGAAAAGTTTTTAAAATAATGGCCACCGACAGTTTAGAACTTTTTTTACACCATTTGCACCCCAAGTGTCATAATTTTCTAGAGACTCCAGTTGAAATTTAAAATAAACACATTTTTATTTAATACTTTTAAGATTAAAGTTAAAATGTTATTTGAGTGCGATAACGCATGTATTACACAGTTATAAAAAAAAAACAAATTAAATAATAATTTCATTTATATAAATTACAGCCGAATTAGGTAATTTTTATGGAAATGAGCAAGTTGACAATTAATCAAAAAAGAGTAAAAAAAGAGGAAAAAATTGTTCAAATTGTGGTATGTGATAGCTGAATATACGGTGCTATAACCCCTTAACGTTGGGCCTCTATTCGCTACACTCTGTATTTTTTTTAATAAATCAAAATGGGAATTATTTGTGGATAGATTAAATATATGGGTTTTGGCGACTGAACAAGCAGACTGCAGTGGTGGTGGAGTTTCCCCATTGTGTATTACGTAATTGTCTTTGATATTTTATATGGTCAAACATATGCGTAATATGTATTAAAGGTTCTTACTTAAGGAACTCTCTGGTCCGATTACTACATGTTTAGAAATGATGTAACACATTTTGTTTGTATCTGCCTGGGGATCATTTGTTAATCAACCGTCTATTAAGACACAAAGCTCCCTAAATCGATCTACCTAGCGTTTTCCCAACTATGATTGGGTCGACTTCCAGTCTAACGAAATGCAGCTGAATGCCAGCCAAACAACCCAGTTACTGGGTAACACGCTACCCGTTGGTAAACTGGTTGTTAGACTTTTGGGCTTCTAATTACCCGTAACAACTGTCAAAGATATACGAATGAGAGCCGGGACCAACAGATTACCGTAGTTTCCGGGTCTCGATATGTAATGAATGGTCACCCATCCACGAACCGACCGAGACAAGCGTAGCTTAACCTTCGAACGACTCGTTCAAGTGTTATCATTTAGCTACGAGACACTTAAACACGAAGCTCCCTCCATTTAAAAATAAGCAAAAGAAAATATCTATTAACTAACATAAGTCGTATAATTCTACTTATCTATAAACGAAGCTAGCTTGCACGACATTACACGTAGTACCAAAATACCGAAACAGTGAACCCAAAATATAATATTGCTTACATACGAATCACGTTGTTACCAAATATGAAAGCCAATAAACCCCGTGGTATACTGTTTGGGCGCTCTCATTCCGTGCTCGTCCTTGAAACCTGGCGGTACTTGAGAGCCTTATAAACAATACTAAATATCATAAACACAATAAAATTTCCAACAGTAGATACTTAATCACGAAAGCTAAATTAATTCATACTGTTTCGATTTGACCTTGAGTTACCTGTGAACTGCAGTTAACACGAGTTCAGAGTGTTGAACCTTTGCTACAGATTGGTTGCAGAATTTGTCGTACGACGATTCAGAAGATATTTTAACAACTACCACATGAATACCTTTCTCATTTCTGATATCTGTAATTACTGAGTCACCTTTTGAAGCCATGGGTGTTGGCTGGCTGTGTGACTCGCCTCACGAAATGTTATGTGGAGGAGCATATGCGAGTTTTGGCCTATCCTGCAGGACTGGTTCATTTTTCCAGGATGTTGGGTGTTTTCAACGTTGCCCCATAACATAAATGATCGTAAAACCAAGTTTGATTAAAAATCAAGTAATACTTGTTGCGTAGGTACTATGCTTGCGAAAATAAAGTCAATTTTTCGATTGTATGGAATTTGGTCAAATAGATATAGTTGGCGCCTAGAGAAGGAAAGTTTGTGAAGGCAGGCTATTTATTACGTTGAGTAACCATTTTAACTCATCAGTCGTGATCATACATCCATACATCTTTTTATTCTTTTTCTGTTAGTTTTTATCATGGACAGCTTGAGTAATTTATGCGGCCTACCCAAATGTCCTTTCATTGGTATTGATCGTCGAATCGTTGAGCTCCTTAAATTCTGAGTTGAGCTGCACGGTCTTGACAAATGCGGACACTGACTGGACAAGTCCACTCAACCTGTGTGGTTCTTTCCTCAAAAGACCATTTCGGACACCAATCTACATGATCTTCACATGATCTGACCAAGATTATGTCTGGACTTTAAAAGAGACTGTGACCTCTGAGTTTGTTTTAGTCTTTCTTCTCAGAGTAGTCAGATAGGAAACATTGACCTCATCTAGTTTAAAAAAAATATAATTAACGTGTAAAAGTGTGTGTACAAACCTACTTACAGAAATAAAATCATTTATCATTTATAAGCGATACCACAAAATGAAACTACTAAATGAATTTGTACTACTACTAATGTTTTCTCAGCGACACATTATGTTTCAAAACAAGTTTGGAAGTCCGCAATATGGCAAAGCAAACTAAAGGCATAGACCAGAAACTGTATATCATCCTCGGCTGCATAATATTAGCGTATTACCATCACTGATTGGCTAAATTGAAGACGTAACATCGCCTGCAGTATTAACAAGTTCGTCACAGGTCCGCTCCCCAAATCCAACGTGCATGCGAAAGTAACTTTGTCTGTCTGTTACTTTTTTACGCCTAAACTACTGAACGGATGCACACGGATAGATCACGGTCTAAATTAGAACATAGGATACTTTTTATCCCGGTAGAACGCGGGATAATTTCCGAGAAACACATGCATTTTCGCAAAAAACTATATATATAAGAAATAAAATTATATCCTATTGACTTAATTTCAGACGGAAAACAAATGAAATGTGCCAGGCTACATCTACAGCAGAGAGCCAAGAGCAAGATGAAAAGAGAGAACTCCACTTTAGTTGAGAAACCAAGGCGATATTGTCAGAAGCGGCTGGTAAATCCTCAGCACGAAGAAGATCCTAGATGGATTGATATTTTTGACAGGTATAGATGGTGCCAATTCTATTTTGGCTATTTTTAACTTTTACTCCAAAAACAAAAAAGCGATGTACAGAATTATATAAGAGCTGTCAACTTTTAACAGTGATCTTACATAAGCACAATTAAGTTTATTCATTATGTTTTGGTTTGACCGACATCCATACATATCTAATGTCACCGCTTACGGTAACAGCCATGCTATTCTGTAAACATCTCACCGTGAAAACTTGGGTGAAGTGAGCTGTCAATAGTATCAATCCCTGTGGAATGACAGCTCACTCCACGCTCACTTCACTCAAGTTTTCACGGTGAGATGGTTACAGAATAGCACTGCTGTCCTTTTCTCTAGTCGTCCGTCAGTAAGACAAGTGAGTTCTTTAATTTTAGTTTAATTTGTGAACAAGGGAATCTGCACCATTTTTTGTTCTTTTGTACATAAGACTTAATTATGTGTGCAATATAAGAATACTCTTATACCTGGGTAGGGCGCATCAGTATAGACAGGAATATGACCCATTTATGGCTGGGCAAGACTTATGATGATGACTCTGATTGATCACACATAGAAGATATTAAGCACCTAACTAAACTGTATCTCGTGTTTGCCCGAGTGCAACCCTCTCAAACGTTGCCTCCGAACAACCCAAAATATGGGTCAAGGTTAAGTCTTGCTAACTAAGTTAGAAAAGGATATTAAAAATTGTTCTTAGCATGATTTATTTTATTGTACCTTATCCTCATTTTACTTCATATTCAAATATTCAAAGAAAGGATTTAAAAAAAGTTTTTATAGACTTTGCATGTTTTATTAAAAAAACAAAGAAAACTTAAAATTGTTGTTTTACTTCAAACGCCTATATATATTTATTATTTTATAGCATGTTCTTTTTTTGCCTTAGATATCATTGCAACCTGAACAGTGCTGAACTCTCTGATGCCCTCGATAGCGTCCGAGCTCAGCAAGATACCGAAGACATGGTCCTCACGGTGCAGACCCTGAAGTTCCAAGGAGACGTCGACCAAACAAGTCGGCCAAGAACCAGCTTCAAATATAAGAAAAATACCGATGGAAACAACCATAGAATGTTCGTTAAACAAGCTGTTAGCGAAAATGAATTAAGTGATGATGACAGATCATCACAGTTAACTTACTATTACTTCGACGAATACATAAAGTATTTGTACAGTACTGACAGATCTAGACCCGCGTCTCGAAATTCCAGCATATTCCTGCGAGGATTTAGCAAAGACAAAGAGAGACAGACTAAAGTATCGCAAGTCGAAACTAACACAAATGAAACGAAAATTTCGCGGAAAATTGAAACTAAAATTAAGAGTAACGTAAAAAAAGTCCCTAAGACACAAATAAAAGACGAAATTAGAGATGGCTCTGAAACTATAGAACACACGAAAATTACTTATCAAAAGACTGGAAAAAGGAAAAGTCTTACGATATCTCGAACTCAAAGCCCTGAGACTGTTCAAGTAATTAGAGTCGATGTTGTTTGTAATTACACCAACAGTACATCATCGGACTATGAAGATAATAAAAAAGAAAGTCTCGCAGATAGGTCGGAATCGTTTAAAGAAAATGCTATAATAAAGAATGATATTTTTGCAAATAGGTACAGTAACCATTTAGCAACGAAATACCTTTTGACGAATTCGATCAAATCAGTGGACGAGAATTTATCAGGGGGGTCTAAAGTGACGCTGCTCTGTAAAACATTCAAGTTATCTGATCGAAACATAACTGAGAAGCCGGAAAAAGAGAAGAAGCGAACTATGAAAAGCAAGAAGACCTACAAAATAAAAAGTAATAAAATCAAGCATCATGAAATTATCTACTAGGATTTTTATAACATCGACTTGGCTGTTTGTTGTGTCAGGGGACTGGGAAACTTTTTGTAACCTAAAATAAGTTAAAAGACAACTCAAGCATACTTATAATAATTTAAATAAGTTTAAATAAACATAAACTGTGTGCGTCTGGATTGAGGAGCCATGTCTCATATTTGACTGTAACAATTTTCGTACTGATAATAATTTTCGAGTCTTATTAATAGATATAGTACGTATGAACTAATTAATATGAATTAATTAAATTAGAACTAATTTATCATATGATTTTTTTTTAAATAAATAATCCTCACAAAAGTACTTATTTGTTTATTCAACTTCATATACTGACTTACGACCGGTTTCTGAATTGAGAACTTGTCAACTCCCAATTCTCAATTCAGAAATAGGGTGTCATTGTTATGATATGATTTCTCCGCTAATACTAACGCCATCTGATGTATTTCGGAGGAATCATAAGCAGTGCAATTAATTTTGTCTTGAGTTGTTTGAACACAGATATTAGATACACACTACTTTTGATGGCGCACATTTAAATTTATAGGTACATACATAAATTCTGCCCATAGGGGTAGGCAGGAACGCCACCTGCTAATCTCCATACACACTTTGCTTCGTACATCTGGTTGCGATTACCACGCACCTGACCTTTCTCAAGAACATCACCAAGTAGGTCACTGTATGTCCTCCTAGCACAATTATACAACAAAATACCCTTATGTATAAACAAATTACATGCATACAAGACTCCAATTACCTGAATATATAATCGCAGATTACACCCTTCCTAAAAATTAAATGCATTGGATGGCTTTATCATAATTTATACATTGACGATTGTGACGAACCTTATATTTATAATTTATTTTAGAATCATTTTCTCATATAAGTGACTTGCTTAAAACTTACACTTGTTACGCAGCCACGCGGGAGTTTCAAAATAACTTAGTGAGTAAGTATGATCTTCGTTTTAGCATGTCCATGGCGATCTAAATGGACTCGGCCCAGAATTTGGCTAGGTACGGGTTTGGCGCCGTCAATAGCATCCACCAGGTCCTATAAAGGGCAGCTGACAAGACTCGCAGGGCATGATAGAAAGTGTCCCATCGTTTGTGGAACAGCACACTTACACTCCAAAGCGGATTCTTCCATGAACTTCCACCTGAACTGGCTTTCCTTGCTTCTGCCAACCTTGATCCGGAGTCTTTTTAAAGACTTCCAGGTAGCCCAAGGCAACTCATGTTCAGGTGGGTAAGTAATTATAAAGGTATTCTAAGAAGGCTAGGAAGGAAAGGCAACGTGGGCAGTTTTATCTTTGGTTTTCAGTCAAACTCAAACTTAAAGCATTTAATTCAATTAAACCATTTAGAGGCACTTTTGAATTATCAAAGAGTCAGTTAATCAGAAAGTTTAAGCTAGTTGCCCATTCCAAAACGTAGCTCTCTATGGAGCAGAACGAACAAGAAACAACGAACAAGGACACTCTTTTAAATGAAGATATTACAAAATCCTGGGTACATTATTTTTGTTGCTTCTGTATGTGAGAACAATGTAACAAAATAATTAAATCAATTCGAAATATAATATTAAAAATAACCCCTGACAGATAAGAGATGACCAGCCTCAACGTACGGCGCCTGTTCACGAACATGACGCGTGGATTAGCACCATCCAGCTCAACCATTTTCCGGAAGGGCCAATGCCTGCCGGGGTTGCGGGTTTGTCTGAAAGGGATATCGCGACCTCGGCACACAGGCAACGGAAGGAACACGGGTGGGTTTTAGTCAGTAAAAGTCTGACACGCCCTCCCGCTCCGCCCAGAGCGGGAGAAGTTATTTGATAATTTCCCATCCTCAAAAAAAAAAAAAAAAAAGCTCAACCATTTTGTAGGGAACCGAATTATCCGACTCACACGATCACTGGGTAGATACATACCGATAATATGATTTTATTTCTGTAAGAAGGTTTGTACAAACACTTTTACACGTCAATCATAAAACTAGATGAGGTCGGCGTTTCCTATTTGACTACTCTGAGAAGAAAGACCGAAACAAACTCAGAGGTTACAGTATCTTTTAAAGTCCAGACATAATCTTGGTCATTTGTAGGTAACCGTGTTGCTCAACTCAGAACTTAAAAAGAGCTCAATGACTCGACGAACAATACCATCAAAGAAAGGACATTTGGGTACGCCGCATAAAGTACTCAAACTGCTCGATTATCATTAAAAAAATAACTGAGAAAGAGAAAATTGGTGTCTGGACTACTGCAGAGAGCTTAGACAAAGTTACATTCTTTCGGCGATTTAATAACGATGATGGAAATGTTTAAAAATGTGTTGGATTAACGTTAAGCTTATATAAATCCTGTTGAAAGTCGTTATAGAATTACAAAACGCTTTGAAAGTGATTGCTACTTGTCTAGGCCCCGCTGATAGAAGCTATTACAGAGTACGTCACAGCAAAATTCAACATAATTATCGAGCTTGGGAATCGAACCCATGCTGGTGTGGCGGCATCTACATCACCTCATGCGAACTACGTATCAAAGACCTGACGTCGCACACCATACTGACGTCACACAAATCCTTCATCGCGCAATTAGAGTTTACCGCGCGATGGACATACAGGGTGTTTGGCAGAACGTTGAACAAATGGTGGATAGGTGGGGTCATCTGCTACTTACTCAGCCCTAATTTATTTGGCTCTGGCCCCCTGGATATGTAAAAAAAAAATTTTTTTTTTCTTCTAGTTTCACCACTTCCTTAACTTTACAGTGTAATTTTTTATTAAAAATGGGTAAAACAAGCATTTTACCCATTTTTAATAAAAAATTACACCGCAGATGACCCCACCTATCCACAATTTTCGTATGTTCAACTTTCTGCCAAACACCCTGTATATACAAGCTCCCGACTTCAACCTCTGGGCAGTTGCCCGCCAGACACGACACCCGTCTGGTAGGAAGATCCTCCCTTTTCTATGGTGGATGAGTGAACTATACACCCTGTTCCTCATACCCCTAAACTGGTAAGACGATATCGCCCCATAGTTAGATAAACCGACAATCTTTTAGAACCGCAAAGAACTGGATGTACAGGCGCTAGTCCGCAATATAGGTGAGGACCATGCCTTAGAATAGATAGATGAGTTGATTGGTAGAGGTAACAGCTCTGACATAAGCCAGTCAGTTTCATTACAAAACAATAATCCATAGACCCAGGTTTAAATCATCGAGCAATTTTTGAATTTCGAACTGTCTTGCGACTAGTTATAGGTACTTCTATGTACAAAAAGTGACGTTAAATTCGAATGTAAGCTGCCAATTTGGTATTAAGAACTTTACGCTCATCGGATTAAAGTTCAAAACAAAATAACTGGCTCGAAGGTTTGGGTAAACTTATAGCCCATTTTGTAATGAGACGGTTAAGATTGGTTAAAACTATAGGATGTCGTAGTAGTGAATTAACAAAAATGAATTTTCTTAGTTAGAAAAAAAAGGATAATCGCCCAACATCCTTTATATAATTAGTATTACTTATTTCACGATCGACAGTTGTCTAATTTTCTTGGTGAAGTAGTATTTAGTTACTAGCTTCAACTTTCTGTCTAACTGACCGACTTTTTGACAATTCAAAAGTGCCTGTAAATGATTTAATTGAAATAAATGTTTTGAGTTTGACTTTGAGTTTACAGCAAATTGTTTAGACAATAGACAATAAAGATACTTTAATGTACGTCACGGCGACACCACGGTGTCGTTGAATACCTGCCCGCGAACCTGCCGGCATACTGGCGCCACCCTTACTTTGTCCAGTGGCTCTCAAACTTTTTGCTTCGAGTATGATTTTTTTTTGGTTTGTTTTATTGTCAATCCTTTCCCGACTATGTTGGGGTCAGCTTCTAGTCTAATTGGATGAAGCGGAATACCGGTATTTTATATGGAGCGACTGCCCGTCTGAACTTCACTACCCAGTTACTGGGTAACACGATACCCCATGGTAAAACTGGTTGTCTGACTTTTGGGCTTCTGACTACCCATAATTACTGTCAAAGATCTACGAATGACAGCCGGGACCAACGACTTATCGTGCTTTTTGACGCACGGAGGCCATTTATATAATGGATGGTTACCCATCCGCGACCCAACCACCGTAATGTAAAACACCACATGTAAAATAACATGATAGGTATAGTCGACCTCGTATTGGCTTTACCACCTTAGACAATAATTCCCAGTAAATGGGAAAGGCCGGTTAAAGCTGTAGATGGCGGGACCCGAGGTCCCTTTATTTTTTAATTTTTTTTGGTTAGGAAATTTTCAGATAACTTCTCGAAATTTGCCTCTCCCTCACGCGTTCCGTCTTCTCCTTCGCGAGCATTACTGCTCCGCAGAAGGTCCCTACGGCCTACAATAAATTTGACATTTCGTTCTTTCGTGTTCACTCATGAGTTCGGTTTTAGTTCACTATTTCGTTGTTTTCAGTGATATTATTATTTTAAATCAAGTTTATGACATGGAAAGTGTTAGAATTTAAAACCATAAATATTTTCTTGTAATCACTTTCTTCAAAATAAAGTTTTATTTTAAAAAAAGTCGCTGGCTGCCATCATCTTGAAATAACCCGTCTTTTTGAAAATGGTGTACTTCAATTTCGGAGTATTTAGGAATACAAAACAGTGTAATTTTCGAAAAAAAAATTCCTCACGTCTTGTATTATTAGCTTGTTTATGGAACTAGCTACGACAGCGCCATTTGACAGTTGCCTTCCCCATTAAAGCTTAACTAAGTCTGTAACTGTCACATAGAGTTTGTCGTTTTATGACGTTCAAGTGACATTCAACCTTAGGGTGGTATAACAATTACCAGATGGATTATACTTATAAATAGATATCCTGTTGCACTCACATGTGAACTCGTATTTTCTCACATCCTAGAAGAAAAACAAAATATGGCAATTTTGAAGGGGAAGCTTACTTACCTTCAATGTGTGAACTGTCTGTGCCAATAGGTAGTTTTAGAAACAAATAACTAACTGCTTGACAAAAATTGTGGAGTTTTACGGGTTGTACCTACGCATAAGCAGACCTTCGGATAAGTTCCAAATATCTTAGCAGGTAGATTATTATATAACAAAGCTGTTTAATTATCTCTGATTAAAAGTGCATAATAATATGCAATGAAATTACTTTATTTATTTGACAACCTTAGCGAAAAACTTTGACAATCCCTGACGACTACGCAGAAAAAATATCGTAAAGTATAGTTTTCACAAACCCAGTGATTTAGTGAAACGGTGCATGATTTAAAAAAAGTCGTTTAATCTATAACGATGGACCGACAAAAAGAAATAACAAAACGTTCTGTAATCAATCTTTTAGTTTTTACAAAAGTAGACAGATATTATAAACGAAATGCCTGTAAATTGTTGAGAAGATTTCTTATATTTCTTGAATAACTTGAATAACAAAACTGTACCAACTATGTTGGGGTCCGGTCTCAGTATTTTACATGGAGCGACTGCCTAACCCAGTTACTGGATAACACGATACTCCTTGGTAAGACCGGTTGTCAGACTTTTGGGCTTCTGACTACCTGTAACGACTGTCAAAAATCTACGAATGACAGCCGGGTCCAGTGTGCTTTCCGAGGCACGGAGGGGTCTCGATATGTAATGGATGGTTACCCATCCACGAACCGCGGCAAGCGTAGCTTAAGCTTCGGTCGATCCTTGCGGCCAGTATTATTTACTTGAAAATAATTAATATAACTAAATAACAAGTTCATATTCTTTCAGAATTTACCAAATTGAGTACCTAACTAAACGGTGTCGTCTACTTGTTGTTCTGCTCCAATAGTACCACATAGCTCGATAGATGGCGTTGACCGATTTCCTGAATCGCGCTATGGTTTCGTTACCCGTCGTCCTTTAACACCGGGTCTTGGTTTCAGCAACGATATATGTTTTCGTTTTTACAATAATGTAATGATTTAATTTTTGAAAGAAGCTTGCCTTTTTGGGTGATCTTCTTATTAAGACTAAACAGGTAGATATAATCTACCTCATTCGGTATATAGACCAGGGTAGAAGCCTTTAAAAATAAAAAAAAGTGAAAAAAAATAATAGTAGGATGAAACCCATTAGAAAAGGAGGGGAATATTATAAAAATGAAATGAAAAATAATTTACGGGCGATCTGAGGTCGGGAAGGGGATGGGGGTGAGTTTTTAAGGGTAAAAAACGGTTTTTCTCGATTTCCGGCAAAACTAAAAGTCCTATCGAAAAAAGTCAAATGGCAAAGTTGAATGTAATAAAAAGATCTAAAACTTTTGTATTTACACTTTTTTCACATAACCTCAAAATGTATGTGAAAAATTCAAAAAACCAAGTTTTTGGTTTTTTATTTTTATCTTTTACAATTTTTTTTTTTTTTAACCAAATTTGGTGAAAACTTACCTTTTTATGTCCCAAATACACTGTAATTTATTTGATTAAAAATATTTATTTTTTCACCTTATTTTGAATTAATATCGAAAAAACACCCTAATTTTCAATCGAAAATTCACCCGTCAAAATATCAGCTTTTTTCAAAAAGTTGGTATGGTTTCTATTCGTTGAAATCTCTACTTTCCGACGGTGAAAAAAAAAATATGTTACTACAGTAAATCTTCTCAGAAAATGCAAAAATTCAAAAAAAACTTGAATTCGTTTTTTTTTTTTATTATTATAAATAATTTTGAGCTATTTATTAAAATTTACACTTTAATTACTCGAAAAACGTTAGATTACATGTGACATTGATAACAAAAAAATTGCAAATAAAAATATACTACTATAATTATCAAACAAATAAGTTAATAAAATTAATATTTAATAAGACATCTACAATATTTGGAGAAAGTTGTCGAATCTTCTTTAAATTATATGCGTAGATGCCTATTTATAACTATTTTAAGATAAATTATATATACCTGAGTAGATATACCTGAGTGACCTACGAAAAATTGTAGCCCATCAAAAGGTATTTCGTGGAGAAGTGGGGAAGGGGCTAGGCGGGTCTGGGTCTTACTACATACATACCTACTATTATATACTATATATTTCGTAGCAGCTGTTACAACCGTTAGCCTAACCAGTATTCGAAATACAGTACAGTATACAACATCGTTTATAAAAATACACGTGCACGCTGAGTTTCTTGAAGATAATTGTGACAAGTTTACTAAAAAAACAAAAAAACTTTTCGAATCTGCATAGGAAGGTAAATACTATCTCTATTTTTATCTGTATCAATCAACTCAAACATAAAAATCGTAATATTTTCTTTAAAAAATAGTATGCTTAACGTAACATAACCTAAAGATTGAAATTAAATGATATTTTAGTACAAGATAAAAAAATAATAATCTCCTTAGTTCTGCACAAACAAATTTAGTTAAACCCATGAAAAAAAAAATATTTCAAAATACATAAAAAATATATTATAAATCTATTAAAAATGTATAAAATATATATGAAAATCGGCCAAAAGTTTGTTATTAAAAATATATTTACGATATATATTTTTATTCGATTCGATTATATAATTATAATTTATCTTAAAATAGTTATAAATAGGCATCTACGCATATAATTTAAAGAAGATTCGACAACTTTCTCCAAATATTGTAGATGTCTTATTAAATATTAATTTTATTAACTTATCTGTTTGTTAATTATAGTAGTATATTTTTATTTGCAATTTTTTTGTTATCAATGTCACATGTAATCTAACGTTTTTCGAGTAATTAAAGTGTAAATTTTAATAAATAGCTCAAAATTATTTATAATAATTTAAAAAAAAAAATCGAATTCAAGTTTTTTTTGAATTTTTGCATTTTCTGAGAAGATTTACTGTAGTAACATATTTTTTTTTTTCACCGTCGGAAAGTAGAGATTTCAACGAATAGAATCCATACCAACTTTTTGAAAAAAGCTGATATTTTGACGGGTGAATTTTCGATTGAAAATTAGGGTGTTTTTTTCGATATTAATTCAAAATAAGGTGAAAAAATAAATATTTTTAATCAAATAAATTACAGCGTATTTGGGACATAAAAAGGTAAGTTTTCAACAAATATCGTTAAAAAAAAAAAAAATGTAAAAGATAAAAATAAAAAACCAAAAACTTGGTTTTTTGAATTTTTCACATACATTTTGAGGTTATGTGAAAAAAGTGTAAATACAAAAGTTTTAGATCTTTTTATTACATCCAACTTTGCCATTTGACTTTTTTCGATAGGACTTTTAGTTTTGCCGGAAATCGAGAAAAACCGTTTTTTACCCTTAAAAACTCACCCCCATCCCCTTCCCGACCTCAGATCGCCCGTAAATTATTTTTCATTTCATTTTTATAATATTCCCCTCCTTTTCTAATGGGTTTCATCCTACTATTATTTTTTTTGGTTTTAAAAATTATCGACTCTGGTCTAATAGGGACCTACCTACCGGTATACTTCTATTGTAACCTACACTAGCTTTGTTTCTGCCCATTCAAAAACATTGTTTCGAAATGGAATCAGGGTAGTTTTTAAAGCAAATAATTAATTAAGACAGAATGATTTGTAACGGAAAAGATCGATCAGCAAACGATAAAAAATCTGGTGTTTACAAGCTACATTGTGATGATTGTAATGGTATATACATAGGTCAAACTGGTCGTAATTTTTAAACAAGATATTATTATG
This sequence comes from Agrochola circellaris, assembly GCA_914767755.1. NCBI lineage: Eukaryota > Metazoa > Arthropoda > Insecta > Lepidoptera > Noctuidae > Agrochola > Agrochola circellaris. Next base: position 17,030,763 of record OU611840.1, on the reverse strand, counting down.
AAGAATATATCAGGATCCCATTTTGGTCACCACTTAATAGATTCAGGTCATTCGTTAAATAAAAATAAACAAGACTTTCAAAATTTTATACACACGTGGTTTTAGAAATTGCAGGATTCGGTCGTCAGACGTTGCAGCGTATGGACGCTCCTAATTGTGCTCCACCAAAGTTTTTTACTGATTAGTGAAATGTGCACACCACATGTTGCAAGTTTTAGCTACAAGCCGGGCGTCGAAATCGAAGTGTTTTTGTTTTGCTGTGGTTGTGACTTTAGGTCGCCAAAAATACAATAAAACAGTACAATAGTGGGTGAAATAAGTGTTCCTAATCTCAGGCGAACGGTTCAGTGCATGCATAAGTACGAGGGTATACCTGCCGCAGCGAATCTGGTGAGGTCTCTCCATATTTCAGGGATCGCTGAAGAAGTCCACCTAAAGTCATGAGTGGATCTCATTATAAATCCATACATCGTATATGCTGTATTTACAATTTGTTCGACTAACTTTAAACTATAATACGTGTGTGATTATTTGTGTAGTGCAGTGTTTCAATATGCTTTGTTTTTTGCGTGTGCGCATCCTTTTTTTTAATATTTGGAGTGAGTCAAGGGTCGCAGGTAGTTAGTTGTTGACCAACAAAGCATTCCTTTTAGACATTATTGCTCTTGACTCTGACATTGGATTTTAAACCCTATAACTTCGAAGCCAAGTGTAGTTTTGTGTTTATTTGGGTGGTAAAGTTAATTGTGTAAAGAAATGTTTGAGTTTATTTAAGTAAATATTTGTGAAGTTGAAAACTGCTTAAGACCGCGACAAGATTAAGAAGGCTAACGAGAGTTATAAGAAACCTGAAACGGATAGTAGCCAGACGAAGACAATGGAAACAGCAACGTGTAACACAGCATAGCAGTGTCATAGAAAATAGTCGAGAAAGCAGTGTAACCCCGTCAAAATTCACCGGTGAAGATGGACTCGAACCAACATAACGAAACGTTGCAAAAGATGCCCATCCATAGATAATTACACCCGTCTCTCCACTATTCCAATGCTTACTCTAGGATGCATATCCGGTATGGCTCTCAAATCCTTCCTTATCCTAAGGGCACGGTCTTCCTTACCATTACCCGCGCTCCCTGGTCTACTTCTTGATTTGCAATGGCCTATGTAGTTCCATGAAACATGAGGCTTCATGGGCTAGTGCAAATCTTGGGGTTCATTCGATTTATCGAGTCTGGTTAAACCATGCTGGGATCAGTGCATTTCATTCATTCATTCATTCACACGTGGTTTTAGAAATTGCAACAAATAATAAAGGGACCGTTACACTGTTGAACGCATTAAATACGAGTATTCCAAGGTCACCTTTATTGCGATTTTTCACAGCAGGGATGAAAAAAAACTGTGATTTTTACAATTTTATAAATCAATCAGTTTTAAATGTTTCCTATAAGTGTTTTTTATTGTTATTTTTTTATTTTGAGCGTTTTATCAACACAAAGCGATTAGGGCTAATATAATTCATTTCTAGACTATTTTAAATACGTCGAACCTCTAGAAGGGTGGTTATCTTTAAGAAGTCAAATTAATGGGTAAACAATGGACCTAGTGACACAGCTCTACACTACACTGCTGATGCTTCAAGTGCTGGAATTGAAAGACTGTTTTCAACATTTGGATTTATTCATTCCGACGTATATTATACGTAATAAACTTGGTACCGAGAAAGCTGCGAAACTTGCCACAGTTTTTAAATACCTAAATATAAGAAAATAAGTGTTGTTTTATCTCATTCGAATTGTCACAGTTTGAGTTGATTGAATAGATTAATAAAAAGTGATGGATGTTTAAATGTAGTGTAAGTTTAAACTTTTATTGTTAATTAATGATACCTTGTTATTTTATAATTAAAATTTTTACTTTTTGATTTAATAAATTAAGTGCAAAAAAATTTTTTTTTTTAAACACGTGTTATAAACAACTTGTTTGTTTTATGCCAACCCTGGTTCACAGCCCCTAATATCGCGCTGATAACGATCCTAGCCGAGGTGGACCGAGTAGTAATCCTATATAAGTGGGGTTGTCGGGCGATATGGCTCACACAGCGCTCGGCGCTTGACATAGCAACACGTCGTGTCCGGGTTCGCAACAAGTCAATCGTCATCCTGAGGATGCCTCGTAAAGAGGTGAAACACGTTTCGAATCACTATTTAAGAACAGTATAGACGTAATAGACGACGTATATTTAGTAACCTAATCCGCTTAGGATTAGGTTACTAAATATACGTCGTCTATTGTATTTTATAATGGATTTCCGCAAAGTCTCGCCTGAGTCAATTAACTACCAGTATTTTACATGGAGCGCCTGCCTATCTGACCTCCACAACACAGTAACTGGGTAATACGATACCCCTTGGTTAGACTGGTTGTCAGACTTTCGGGCTTCTGACGACCCGTGATGACTGTCAAAGATCCTCGAATTACAGCCGGGACAAACGGCTTAACGTGCTTTCCGAGGCACGGAGGAGTCTCGGTATGTAAAGATGGTCATCCATCCACACACCAATCCAAGCGTAGCTTAACGTGATGCATCGACCCGTGCGAACGTTATTACTTAGCCACGAGCTCCTCATATAATGTAATCATATACAACGGTACATAATTTAGTATCACCATAATTAACCATGTCTTATAACAGAAAACAAAGCTAAAATTTAAACAACTTATCGAAGTAGAAGTAGTAAGTAGAAGAAGGTACCCAATGGGTTAGGCAGAGCTAGTTAATACACCAATATCATCATTTAATAAGGCAAGCTAACTTTAACGTTAGCAGCTAATGTAATACTCGTTTCATATCTATGCCTATAAAAAACTTAAAAACTTTTTTTTTAACTCTCTTTTCTCGGACTACTAGTCGGATTTAAAAACAATTTTTGCGTTTTTTATAGCAAAATTCTTGAAGATGGAAGGCTATTAACATCACGCTACGAACATTAGGAGCCGAGCAAAGAGAAAGAAGATTAAGAAAGAACGGCAATCGAAAACGAAGTAACGGGGCACACCTAAAGGATAATATTCTATGTTAGAACAAAAAAAATCAAGCGGACAAAGTCGCGGGCAGTAGCTAGTAAACAAATACTTAACGAAGTGCATGATTGTCGTAAGGCAGTCGAAAGTTTCTGATTAGATTTTTACACTTTAAACAGTTTGTTAGCTGTTGACAATTTCTTGTGAAGAGAAAATGACGGCAGTTACTGAATAGAAAGTTATACCTACTGACTAAGGTCCCATCTATTCTCTATACATCGGGCCATTTTATGGACTCAGTTAACACTATAAACAGCAACTCAGTTAACACTATAAAAAGCAACTCAATTAACACTATAAACAGCAATTCAGTTAACACTATAAATAAACTCAAAGTTCTGTGTTTTTTTTTCTTTTAATTCTGAAAGTTATGAAATACTTTTAATAATTTGGAACATTTAAGAAATATGATAAGGAGTATAACACTAGAAATGAGAAAATATGACTTATTTTCTCAATTTATTGTATTCGCCATATTTGTTATAAAAATAATGAATATTCCAATTATGTTGTCATTAGAAGTTTTTTATAACTGCAAACGTTATTATGCATTGTTATATGATTGCTTTAAATAATTGTGACTTTTGATCAATGTTATCTATGGCTACTTAACTACGTGAGTAATAAGTACCAAAATAATCGCATTTTACATAGATATTGTGTAGGTACGGTGTACATTAAAAGGGGATGAGGTCGCGTTGTAAGACGATAAAAATGTAACTGTATTTTGCCCTTTTCCTTATAATTAACAGAGTATTATTGGGTAAAATTATGGACTTTCATAACTTTGTAGAGTGCAGTTTTTGTTCTTAAAAACAAAGAACTTTTGAACTTATATCGTGTTTTTAAATCATTACAATTTAACATTGTTTTCAAAACCCTGCAAAGGAACACTGTTGGAACAAAAAATAAATTTAAAAACGAAATCCCAACTGAGACAAAAACGTCAACTAAAACGGTAAAAACAAGACATCGCAACAAAATAAAATCAGTTTTCGCATAACCCGAGTCACACACATAATTACTGTAAATAAATAGCATAGATCTTTCAGATTACGTGTGACTCCAGTCCACTCCAAACTGATGTACGTCTTATAAACGTCATTATAACCTGCGGAACAACTTAACACGTCCAACGATACCTCGTTTGTCAAAATAAAACGAGTACCTAGTTTAGGAGTAATGAGCGAACAAATGAACATATATACATAACCTGTTAGAATCATAACCCTCTTTGCCGTAGTCGGGTAAAAACAGTGTAATGTATCTGATCTATATATTTTGAGTTGTAAAATGTTTTGTATCTTTCTATATTTTATTGCTTTGATTAGTATTCAAATTGTAGTATTGATTGAGATCTGCTCTTCTGATTCCAACCAAGTTACGGTAGAATAACATGAACTCATAAGTTCCGGTTCGTTCAGATTCCGAGCCGATTTTTAAGCCGTTGTGGATTTTTTGTGCTGAAAATTCCTGAAAATCTTTAGTGACCACTGATACTGTGGTAAAACCCAAAGACAGACAGACGAACATCGTACTCTTTCTTAGTAGTAGAATCTCATTGCATTGTAGTTGTACCAAATTCAATCCAAATACTATACCAGGTATATTTCAGAATTATCCTCAAAAGCAATAACACAAAGCGGTACATAGGCTAGCTACCTAAAGCGAAGGTGTAGTACATAAGCGAGATCACTGGCAGAAACGGCAATGATTAACGATAGTAACGGAAACGTTTGTGAATATTAATTTGTAGTGGAGGTCACCGGCGCTTGCCAAGTGTGACACGCCAAACGAAAGGATTGGTGCGATATAGACCTCCCCCCCTTCCCTAGGGGTGAAATGTGTGTGCCGAATTTATAGGTGTGAGAGATGGAACTTCAGGGTAGCTAAAGGGTGAGGTTGGACTTCGGACACCCTCACTTGGGGGGTTTGTAAACCCCCCAATTTGCCCTAGTCCGGCGCCCCCGCCCGAGGCTCCCGTTCTGTCCAAGCGATAAGAGGGAAGAGGGAGATCGTCAAATGGACGTTTTACGCATAATTTAGAGAAGTAAATGGATTCGAACAGTATCCACGCAGCATAGGTAGCTACATATATTGGTAAGAGTAATGAGTCGATTACGTGAAACATTACACTTGGAGTTTTGACTGATGATGTCACATGCATAAGAAATTTTAGTGTTTTATGGATAACAAACGTCTGAAATTACATAACTTATGAGTTACGTTTCCTAAGGCAATTTCAGGGTGATTTTTATCTTTAAATAAAATTCCTTTTTTTTGTAGCGCTAGCTTTGTAAGACGGTGATCACGTTAATAAGCAATTATTTAAAAATATCAAGGATTTCTTAAAACTATAGTCCTTGGAAAAAAACAAGTTTTTTTGTAATCCTTTGATACTTTTCGACTTGGACTTTTTCACGAGGGATTCAACGCACTTTGTGGAGTTTTTTGTTCTACCTACGTACCTACATACTTGCTTCACGGCTTAACAAAATCTCTATAACTTTGCGAAATTTCTATAGAGCGATTTATCTTTCAAAATAAGGCTTTAAAAACACCAATGAAATCTATGAATTTAGTCAAACGAAAACTGTAAAAAGTTTTAAACATACCTTCCTTTTTCCATCCAATTCTTAAGTTAAATCGGTAGACACTAAACAAACATTTAATTGCAAACATCCAAAATAAAAGTTAAATCAAATGAAATAGTAATGTTCATAAGGGAATTAACTTGGTCCATGGGGACTTCGCAGTCCAGTAATTAGCACAGCTCAACGATGGCTGGTCAAGTGTTGTCCGTAAAAAGGGTTGGCGTTCCAAAGAAGCGAGCGTGCCAAGTTGTACGTATGTAGTACGTACCTTTAGAGGCAATTTTAATATAGATTCTCTGAAAAGGAGGAAAGAAGTATTTGATTTTGAAGCTGAATAAAAATCAGGTAGTAATTCGATTTTATTATGAGCTAGTTTTAAATGTGCAAATAGTGACAATTAAAAAAAAAAATCTTGCACATGTTTGATAATTTAAGTCAATCAGCTGTTTAATTTTCCAACCAAACCAGAAAAGTGTTCTTGGAAGGTTTTTGAATAATTAGATTCACTAAATTAGGCTAAAGTTGTCATTAACACAATTAGACCCGGACTTGGACTTGGATAGGAATCTAATATTGAAGCTATCTTTGAAGTTTAGCAGTGTTCTATGGGAAATACTTAAATGATCCTTTAAAAAAGTTATCGATCTTCTAATGTTGCACGCTTTTGCTTGATGCGGCGAACGCTACATCCAAGTTGGTCCCAGTTACTTGGCTATTTATTATTTTTAGGACCCCAATATCTTAACATTATTTTTAATATTATGAATGCGAAATTGAGTTTGTTTGTTACGTTTTTACGCTAAAACGGCGAAACGGATTTGGATCAAATTTGCCACATGAGTTGACCATGACCTGGGTTGGGACAAAGGATTCTTTTTATCCCGATATTCCCACGGGATCCAGACTTATGCGGGTGAAACCACGGGGCGAAGCTAGTAGGAAATATTGACGTTCACAAAAACAGTTAATTATATTAAAGAGTATTTTTAGGAAAGCAAAATCGTAATTATTTCATGTTTGATCAAATGCCGTACTCTTTAATGAAAAAAATTGCCATTTCCGGGTTTCAAGTCAATGTAGAACAGCGAAGGTTGACTGAAACTTAGCCTATAGTACAATATTGTACGTCGATAGGCTTCCACAGTAATAGGGTCTGCTAATTTTAGATGTTTTTTTATTGCTGCTTGCACTAAAACAATTATAACTAACTAGTGAACTATGGCCAACTAGTGAACTAATAGAATAAAAAAATCGTATTCAATTATGAATTGCAATTATAACCCTGAATTTTATGTTGTAACCATTTCAGGTGCAAAAAAGGCATTTGGAAAGTTTCCAAATACTTCTTTTTATATCTAAAACTAAATATTCGGTGTTAATTATTGCATTTCATGATCAATATTTAGTTCACTAGTTAGCCATATTTCTTATTTCCATATAGTAATATTGCAAAAAAAAAAAAAAATGAAAATAAAAATATATATTGTTTAAATGCCTATGGCATTAAGTCCGCCTCTGTAGATTTTTTTTTAAATTGCCAAATTAATCAAAACAGCGAAATATTTGACAGCTATTTGCGACGTTGCCCACTTTCAGTATAAACGCTATTAAAGAATAGATTTAAGATGAAAAAGTAAAGATCATAAGGTTAGAATAAATAGATCGGTAGGTGACCAAATGCTTTGTAGCTTAGCCCCTTTCAGTAATATCAGAACAAAAACATTTTCTTTTAAAACATCTGTCTGAATGCGTTGAAACTCGGCATTTACTCGGACGCAAGATTTCGCCATTGCTATTCCACGTGGTATCCAGTTTCTGGCCCACTGCCAACAAACGCTGGCATAATATATTTTTATAAATAGTGAGGGAAAACAGCTTTGTTTCAATTTAATTTCCCGGAATATGTTGTATGAAAAAACATGTGAAAATAAAACTAAAGAATTTTTTGACTATTTTATTGAATTCAAAGTAAACTGTGTTTACCTGGGACGTTTCGCTAAGGGACTATAAACTTGTTTATAAATATGTAGGTAATCTAGAAACTAACATTTTCCATGCCGTGTCTTGACTAACATGGGGTTGAGATTTAAATTCCACATTTACATTTGCAGTCTAACTGGTTACTGTATTCGATATCAGAGGAGCAATACCGTATATTTTTAAGAACAATTGCAATCTATCAAACAATTTATAGGGTTTTGACAATAATTGTCACTGATAAGGCGTGGTAATGCCGATCCGGTGCTGACCTGAAATGTGTGCGATAATGTTAAATTAATACGGCAGGGCGACCTCAGAAAACCCGATGACATATTATTAGCCCCGAAACAGAATTTCAAAGCAAAGTTATTCTTTTAAAAACATTTTTCTAATACATTTGTCTGTCAACTTGTGTATTTTTGGTCAAAGGATATTTTGTTGTTCGTTGTTTTTATGTACGTATTAGTTACTGATATTCCTTTGATGATACATTACAGTTGGATGGGCTTTATACCCCAAAAGTCAAAAGAGATTAATAAAAATTAATGGAAACGTACCTTGGACTTAGTAATATTCGGGTAGAAGGGACGAATGTGTCCCTCAAACGCTTGTTGAAAGGGTTTGAAAATACAGAGTACGGCAACTCTACTAAACTTAGAAGTAGGTAGTACACTCAGCGAACGACTCGTCCAAGGAAGTACTATCATAGTTCTGTTTCAAAGCATTGCCAATAAAATGTTATCCTACTTCAGCATTATAGCTATATTTTGCTACGACACATGATAAACTTTACTCATATTGCTACACGAAACTCAAAAACAATCCTGGACGACCCTACAGTGTATTCAAACAACATTCCCTACATGAGGCCCTATCACGAACGCGCGACGGATCCATTTTCAGCCTATAAGGTTCCCACTGCTGGGACACAGGCCACCTGTCTGTGAGAGTGGGCTGTAATCCACCACGCGGGCCCAGTGCGGGATGGTAGGTGTCACATCTCTTCGATTTTTTGGTTCTAGGACATGCCGGTCTCCCCACGATGTTTTCCTTCACCGTTTTGAGAGTGGTGATGAAATTATTTATACAAAGTAAATTGCCTGCCTGGGTTCGAACCCACGGCCTACAACGTATGTCCATAACGTTTTTGAATCGAAAATACAACTGCTTACATTTTTGCGACAAGCTTAATGAGTATCACCTATAGATATGAATAAAGTCATAAAACTAAATAAATATAATGAACGAAAAGAGTATTTAAATTTTTTTAATCATTCGAATTTCTTAAATTACGTTTTTACGCACATTCATGCTAGGCCCACTGAATGCAGTTTCAAACACAAACAGCCAGTGCGATAGAAAAGGAGAATCTTTTCTGTCGACAAATAAAACCTCTCCTGGGGTTGGATACACGTATAATCAGCAATAAAAATGTGTCGCATGTCCGGGCTCTTTCTAATTCAAGTGGTAGTGTGAACGTGTTAAAATGAGAGATGCATTACCCTGTTAGCCTTAGTACCTATCCTATTTAATGTGAACGGTAGTCGTTTTCACTCTACTACTCCAAACTGCCTAGCCTTTTCCCAAATATGTTGGGGGTCGGCTTCCAGTCTAACCGGATGCAGCTGGATACCAGTATTGTACATGGAGCGACTGGCTATCTGACCTCCACAACCCAGTTACTGGGCAACACGATACCTCTTTTGGTAAGACTGGTTGTCAGACTTTCGGGGTTCTGACGATTCTTAACGACAGTCGAAGATCCACGAATGATAGCCATGTACAATACTGGTATTCAGCTGCATCCAGTTAGACTGGAAGCCTACCTCAACATAGTTGGAAAAAGGCTAGGCAGATAATGAGTTTTAAACCGATTAACGGACATGCGGTCCCCAGGACGAACTACTTCAGAAATAACACTTTTATACATCAATTTTAATATTAAAAACTGGATTAAGTCGGTGTTTTCTAGCCCACTCTGAGAAGAACCACAGAAACTAACTCAGAGGTCATAGCTTATTTTAAAGTCCATACAATTACATTGTAATGGTCAGATCTTAAGAGAACCGTATAGTTTAATGAGAACACCATGTAGAACGAGCTTTACGGCTACTAAAAGGCATTTGTGATAGACTCATCAAATAAAATAGCTTGATTTCAAATCATGTGAATTGTGGAACTGATATTAAAAATTGCATCGTGGGAGTTATTTTACATAATCGATGCCCCCAAGCAATAAGTCGGTAATGTGCTATTATGGACTTTTTATTGTTATGTCAAATTCGGAACCTATGGGTTGGGATACATCTTAGTAATTTATTTCACATTTTTCGTAGTGATATTTACGGAGATATCATGAAAAACACTTTTATTGTAGGGAAATTTAAAAACGAAATTATGTCGAGAAAAGTATCTTTACGTATCAATACAAAAGTGTAAAAGCTATTCAACAAAAACAGAAAAACATTTCTCCTGTAAAATTTTAGTTTTACGATTACCGACTTATTGCTTGGGGGCGTCGCATAGGACAGTATGATATATTATATCATACTGTCCTATGCGATGCAAGGATATTGAATATTTCCGATATACTCCGTCAAGAAATATGTCGTATTAAATCCAAATATTTATTGGATAGTATTGGATGTTTTACACATCATAGCGTTTCCTTGCTGGAAGCAGATTTATGAATTCTTGGAATATTAACTGTTAGTTAGCTACGTATCTAAGGGCTTAGTTTTCAATAACGGATATTGTAACAGAAAACTTTTATCTGAGGATAAAATATTCCGTTTTGACAGCTTTTGTATAGAAAATATGTTAAACTGTGATATTTATTCCTCAGAGAGTTAACTGCCGATTGGAAAATTTGTCCTAATATAAATTCAGCTGTGGACAACATTAATGTTGACGTGCACTATTCACTGGTTACTTATACTAACTATATTTATAATATTTTGGAAGTGTGTTTGTTTATTTGTTTGTTACGCTGTCACGCTAAAACGGCTAAACGGATTTGGATGAAGTTTGGCACGCGGGTCGACCGATGGTCGTTTTAGTTGTTTTATAAATAACACTTTAATAGAATTTCGTTTCACATAATAACACACTAACATAGCTTTTAAGTTTTTGTTTGTAACTAACTAACTAACGATAAATGGATCTTTGTTGTCTGAAAATAAATAATTTAATTTAAAATAAAAATAAAAAAAATATTTTTATCGTTTTATAATTTCATAGAATAATCAATACGCAGAATTCTTATGTTGAAAAAATTTTAATCATTGATTTTTGTTACAAATAAATTTTAATATTTCGATATTCATATCATAGAATAACAAATCAAATATTCTTTATCCTCATATTGTTTAGTTGATAAAAAACTTATTACCAAGAAAAACATTTTACCGAGTGACAGTTTCTAAAGGTTTCGTTTCATACCTTTGACAAAATACATACCCTCCTATATAATTAGAACACATACACTTGCACACCTTTAAATATTTTGTTTAAATTTTATTTGGACTATTTTATAATTGATAACACTATATACCGTAGTATAGTTATATGAAAGCGGTTCATAACTATCGGAGTGCCCTTATTTTGTTACTGCGACCAATTTCAACGTAGTGCTCATCAGCCGCTGCCGTGGGACCGCTCGCTTCGCTCGCTCGGCTCGCGCTTAGTTGGTCACAGTTCTAACCTAACCAAACCTATTCGGTCGGAGTGCCCTAATAGTTATATTACCAGATCGTACTCCTATCATAGTTCGAAGATTGAAGACATTTTTATTTGAATATTATTGCATTTGTTTGTTGTCCAATACAGAACTTTGATTAACAGAGTTGATTGATTGAACTGTTCAGGTCTGTATGTATAAATTATCTACGTGGCCAACACACCAGGGTTTTTAACCGTTTATGTTTATCACACATGATCATGATAATGAAATTGCCAACTTACGTGATTAATTATGTACAACTGACGATCATTATATTTACGTTAAAAATACGTACTCGTTAAAATATCGAACAAATTTTGATATAGGTAGAATGAGTGGGAAACATGTACGTAGATTGGAAAATATAATGTTGATTTACTCAAGTGGATTAAATGTTGGCATTTTGAAATTAGGTATAATAACTATCGACATTTTTAATCATTAGATATTTTAATCACTCGGCATTTCAATCTTAGACATTTTAAGTTCGATACAATAGTTATTTAAATTATCGATGTTTTGAACATTGGCATTTTACCCGTAGGTATTTAAATTTTTTTCGACGTTCATATATGTACCTATATTTATTGATAAAATTATAGATAGCTTATCGTATATTTTTACATTTTCGTTGAATAAAATACCATGGATTAATACACCGAACAAACAGTATTAGTAGGATAAATAAAAAAATATGATTATTTAATCATATTTTTTTATTTAACAATCTTCAATCAAAATAAAAAAAAAATAAAAAAACATATTTTTTTATTTAACAATCTTATCAAATAGTAGAATTATTTGTAAACGAATACTGTTTGTTCGGTGTATTTATCCATGGTATTTTATTCATTGAATTGTGTTTCTGTGAAATATGTTTCATTCAAGTAAATAGTTGTTAAAACAATAATATTAGAAATAAAATACAAGGACCAAATGTTATATGGAGCATTTGCTGCGAAACGAAATTCTATGAAATTTCCGTCTGCGAAACAAGGGAACTCTTGGTAGACCATGACCTAGGTTGGGACATGGGATACTTTTTATCCCGATATGCCCGCCGGATCAAGACTTACGCTGGTGAAACCGCGGGGCATAGCTAGTAACATTTTAAATATAAAGGAAATAGAATAGAATATTTATTTAATTTTACAAATGTGAAGTATTTTGTGTTGTTGTACCTAAAGTTGTTTTATAAATGTTAATAACAGTACCAGTATGTTATTGTGCCACTGCGCGACCTTTTCTTGCGAAGAGAAGTTGAAATAAACATCAACACTGCCTGTTAGCGATTTCAATTACGTGAGCCTTTATTGATGGAACTTTCCAGGATAGATTAAGCTTCGTGCAGACTAGAGCGACGCGACAGCGCGACGCGACACCGGTTATTGTTATACCGTGAAGTTTTCTTAGAAATTGTATTGTTCGTGTCGCGTCGCGCCGTCGCGTCGCGCTGGTCTGCACGGGCCTTTAGGAGTACTTTCTTACCAGCTATCATTTATTAATATTTTTGAACCAAACAGAGTAAGCTGTAATAACAAAATATACAGACAGTGCCAAACACATCCTGCGTCGCATTCTATTAAATTGTACTACTGTAAAACAAAGCAGTTTACGAGTATTTATGTCGAAGGATGATTTGATAATTCGAATTTTCGCGTAAACTCTAGGGCTATTGCGAGAACACGGATAATTAGAAAATGGTGAAAACTATTCTGCGAACAACTTGGTTGAAATTGGTTAAGTTAGTTAAGTTAGAACTGTGCGCTAGTATTAGCGAGCAGTGCCGCGGTAGCGGCCGGCGAGCGCTACTTTCAAGTTGCTCGCAAATGTTTTCACCATTTTCTAATTACCCGTGTTTTCGCAATAACCTTAGAGTTTACGCGAAAATTCGGATTATCAAATCATACTACGACATATACATGAAGCATTATTGTTAAACTTTCGTTCCGCAGCACTATTTCAGTAAATTGTTGAACATTTTAAATTATGTTGAATTCCTTGTCCGTAACTAGTGGTTGTAATGGTTGTTTCTTTGGTACCTATATCATGGGTTGCATCGTCCTAATTAAATGGTTTGGTAACACGGTCGACATCAATCAATGGTATGATCGTCACGACACAGACTTTTAGTTTTTTCCTCTAGTTGTAATTTGTAATTTGTACCAACTTACTCACCGCGGGAGGAAGACCTGGAGTCCTGAAATACAGGGCTGCCCTAGTTTAGGCTCCAGTCCACTCCATGTATTTTATGTACCTATACTGTGTTTAGGTTAGTGTGGAAAATAAATGAATTTTAACTTTTACTTTTACTTTTCGGCAGTCCAAACAACAGGTACGTACAGTCATAGCTGCTACTCGTACAACTGGCAACGGGTCTTTTAAATAATAACACCGCTTTGTCATAGAGAGTCACTGATAGCTCCCTGTTCAGAGCTATGTGGTCAGATTTGTTGTCAAAGCATGCTATGGAAACGTACATTACACGTGGTGTTACCGAAAATCTGAAAAGAGGTTTTTCCGGGCCTACTCTATATTATGCACAACTCTTACTATGGGTATTCCTGAAATACTGAAATAATCAGCTGACCAAGGGTTCACATACCTTGACAAAATGTATGGAACAACAGTTTCTTTTTAATGATTTCTGGTTTGGTCCTGTAGTAAAAGTTGTTTATTGAGTTTTTCGGGCTTTCAGTAATTTCAATTACACCGTGTACACGTTCTCACATCGGATGGCCGCGGAGTTGTCACCACTAACAGCCACGCTGTCAGGAGTTAAGCTGCCTATTGAATTTTTAACAATCACGTACCCTTTTCAATTACCAATCGAAAATGGGGTAGCTTCACTGTCCAACCTCGGGTGAGAATCCTTTTTGCGTTGTTTAATTATTTAAGGAAATTTCTTTATTTAAACGAGAGCGCTGAAAGCGCTTTTTAGAACTTTAAGTGCAGATTTGTGATGCACGGGTATGGGTAGCCGATTTAAAAATAATTTGCTTTGTTGGGACATTTTAACTACCTAAAGTAGGGGCTAATGATTTTAAGTTGGTTTTAAGTTTACGCGTGGCAGGTCTTTGTTCGGCTACCACAACTTAGACGACCGCATTGTTTAGACCAATACATAATTTATAAATGCCTAATCTTGTGACGTAGGCTTCATTAGAGAGAACTAAAGAAATTAAAATATTTATGAAGTGCTGCAAACTTTTTGTATAATAACAATATAATATTATTTTACAATCGACTTAGCCTTAGTATAAAGCTGGACACATGCTTCAGTCAAGTTACGCAATGTTACTCGTCGTAGGCACGTCGTAGCGTCGTAGCTAGCTCGCCTACGAACTAGCTACGAACCAGGAGCCATGGCGTAGCTGCGTAACATAGATTAAAAGTACTTGGTTGTGACGTTTTGTACTGATGTTTATTTTTCTCTCAGTAGTCTAGTCTTGATAGTATAAACTAAAACTAATTTAGGGGGATACGCTAAGGTAGCCCGCGAAATTCAATTAGTCTTTTTACAATTTGCTGGTAAGTTTCAGGTTGTATGTTGATCAAAATTTAATTTACTATCGTAACTAATATGTATTTAAAGGATTATAATCAAATGAATCATCAATAAAATAAAATAGTTTGCTGTGATTTGCTTTTGCTTTGATCATATTATTTTAGCCTGAGAAGTACCTACGTACGAAACGATCTTGAAAACCAGTTACTGGCAGCCGAATGGTAATCTTTCGTCATCGTCGAAGCTAATGTATATATATTTTTTAACTTTAGTTTAAAACATGACGTTTATTTAAAATATGACGCATTGAAAGGAATGGTATCAATTTGGCGTAGCACAGCCCAATGCAGGACGAGCCTTTCCTCAACATTGTTGGAGTCTGCTTCTAGTCTAAAAGTATTCAGCTGAACACAGCTATTTTCCATGGCGACTGCCTACCTCTAATCCACAACCCACTTATTGGGTAACACGATAGCCTTTGGTCAGACTGGTTGTCAGATTTTAGGGCTTCGGACTGCCTGTCACGACTGTTAAAGATCGGCAACGGCTTGGGTCTCGGTATGAAATGGATGATCACCCATCCACAGACCAACCTCAGCAAGAGATCCCTTACCTCTGATCGATTGATCTATGCGTCTTTAACTTAGCAACGCGCCGACACAGCGTTTAAAGTACTTGGAAAACTAATTAGTAGGAAATATATATAATAAATTGATCCTGAAATGTTTACTGAAAATGGTTTTGATGGCGGTAGAAAAAGTTGAGTCCCACGGGAATACTTCACGCGAACGATGCCATGGGTTAAAACTATACTATGCAAATTTTATGATGGTTTGCGTGACACATCTGAAAATATTTTTTTACGCTTTTACAAGCTTCCATGACAGTTTATACATATTATACAGTTTATATTTATTTTTATAAGATAATATTGCAAGCGAATTTTTTCTTGTTTGATATGCGATAGTAAGTCAATTAAGTTTAAATTTATGTCATACGATATCTATAAAATAATCATTTGAGATGTGCCGCTCAACAGTTTCTGAACAGATTTCTTCTAAATTACATACATAACATCACGCTTTGTGTTCCCTAAGTTTTGGGCAGAGCTGTACCTATAATTCACTCTCATTTCGCCAGTATTTTTTTTAAATCCCATGTAATAGGCGGCGAGTCTATTGCCATCAACCAGTAATAAATCCAAACTTCGGGCTGCTACTGAGAAATTCATGTTGGAAAAACCCAATAACAATTAGCCCGACCAGGGAATCGAACCCAGGACCTCACTAGACGAACGAGGTCGTCAACTTCTTCTTTCTTATTTATTAAAAATCCCGAATAATAATTACATTAGTAATTGATTTCATGACACATTACTTTTCAACTAATGGGTACTGATTGAGATATTATTAATTTGTGTTAAAATCATTTTAACTTAGCCCAGTCGAATATTGGTTTAACTTAAAGTAAGTAACCACAAATATTTGATAGGCAATCAAAATAATAACAATTAAATATTTGTCACAATCGTCTATTATTTCGATAGCCATAAAAATTAAATTAATCCTGTTTTAACCATCAGGGTGATTGATGATGTTTATTTCT
This sequence comes from Agrochola circellaris, assembly GCA_914767755.1. Lineage (NCBI taxonomy): Eukaryota > Metazoa > Arthropoda > Insecta > Lepidoptera > Noctuidae > Agrochola > Agrochola circellaris. The sequence goes on along the minus strand of OU611840.1, from coordinate 17,014,271 downwards.
GTAAGTAGGTTCATTTAAACACATAAACGTCAATAATACGTATTTGAAAAACTAGATGAGCTCGATGTTTCTTATCTATCTACCCTGAGACGAAACACCAAAACACACTCAAAGGCCACAGTCTCTTTTATACTCGAGATATTATCCTGGTCAGATCATGTGAGGACCAAGTAGATCAGTGTCTGAAATGGCGTTTTAGGGAAGAACAACACAGATTTGAGTCGGTGTCTAGTCACTGGTGATTGGTGAGACAAACATAATATTACAAAACAACATTTTTCTTTTGACATGGCTTAAATCATCATGCCAGTTTTAGAAATAAGAACGTTACTATATTTGAAATACAGTTCTTTGTACAAAACTGACAACTTCGTCCGTAATCAAGTTGTCAGTTTTGTATTTGGTATTCATTTACCATAATCCGAATGAAGTTCGAAATTCAAAAATGGCTCCAGAAGTTCGCAATTCAAAAATGGCTCCAGAAGTTCGCAATTCAAAAATGGCTCCATGGTTAAAACCTGGATCTGAAGGTTATAACACTGTTTGCCTTTGTAGACTAATATTCAGATTTATTAATATCCAATTAACAAACTGATGTTTAATTAAAACTAATTCCCGATTTCCTGCGCGGACATGCTAAAGTTTCGTCCGTTCTTCAGAATAATATGCGTAGTTACGTGTCGTGTACGTCACGGAGTTTGAACTTACGATGAATCGATATTATGTCCAGTATCCGTACCTCTTGGAATGCGGAATGTAAAATAGGTGTGTGATTATAATATATTTACATTATATAGGTATTTCAATGATGTGTGTATGTATTGTATATATTTTTTTTTAAAGTTAAGTCTTTATCTGCGACGCCTATAACTATCTGAAAAGTTTTTAGGAACAATGTTAGAAAATGACAACAAAATTGCTGATGTTATTTGAACTTAATAGTGTACCAATTAAAAACAAAACATCAAAAGAAAATCCAACACTTTCGCAGAAACATTTAATAATTCAAACAAAGGACATTACCCAAATTCTCTGAAGTAAAGCTGTATTTTTACCGTGGGCTATTAAAAACTCCCCTTGCCGGCCACATAATTACGCCGAGCATCGGCTGGTAAATCCGCGAGTATAAGAGATACATATTAATACGAAAATTTAAGCCGGCCCGAACGTCGCAAGTACGAACCCCTACCCCCCAATAGCCACCTAAGTCCGAATAGGTACCTTTCTCGGAGGTTGTGTGTGTGTGTGCGTCCATTCTTGTGTGTGTGCACAAATTTCATAATAGGTGTGGCGTTGTGCTCGGCTCAAATTTTACATCTCACATCTCATGCGTACAGGGTGTTTCGGATTTGTTGTTTGCTTATTTTATGGTTTTCTTAGTTGTTAATCGGTTTAAGAAACATTATTATGCTTACATAATTATGTTTCTCAAGTCACGTAAATATGCTGCTCATAACAGTGGAAAAAAAACCCTGAGAGTGTTTTAAGAAAACTATTTGGACCGTTAGATGACATGAACATAATTATCTCAGCTTACTTAAGTGAATAAATTCCAGAAAATATGGAGATTTTTTGGTCCTTTTGTCACAACTTGCGCTATTTATGTACGTTTCATTAGCTTAAAAAATATTAAAGTGACTTTTTTCATATTTACACACAACTTTGAAACGTTCTCTACGCTACAATTCCTTCACTTAGCTCATAACTACTTAGATTACCCATACGATTATACACTGATAATGAAGATGACGCCTTCTAGTTTCGACCACAGTGACTGCATTCTATGACTTTTCAGGGTGGTGGGGAGCTTTCATGTGCTCTCATGTGCTCTCATGTACTACTACATTCACTATCAATTCAATAAAACGACACCAAAACCCAATAAACCACAAAAAATCAGGACACCCTTTAACACGGTACTCACGGACATGCGTGCTATATCTATGCGCACCTAGGTAGCTGCTTTATTAATTTATCTGTAGCGGAGAACTAACCATAGCCTCGGGCCTCCACCCACTACCCCTGCCTCGCTGTTTAAACATTTCCAAATGAGTATGCAGAAGATTTTGTCTAATACATGGCCACGCGTTGTGGAACGTACCCTGCCCCTCTAAATTACTTGAGCTTTAATTAAAAGCATAGCATTCTGTTCATGACAAGTATTCCAAGCGACCTATGCCTACTACTCTAGTAGTATAGTACTATAACTAGGTATTTTTGAGTACCTATACTACAACTTTGTTTTAATAGTTATTCGTTGGTTTATCGTTTAGGACGTGCGTTGGTTGGAGTACAATAATATTGTAGGTTATAATTTTGATTTAAAACAGTGTCCTTGGAGTTTCTTGCCCGTTCTTCTCTATAGGAACCTACTACGCTTTGGAATGGGCAACTAGCTACATACATCTTTCTGATTAACCGACTCCTTGAAATTAAATACCTGTAAAAACGGTTCGTTTTTTTTTTTTTTTAGATATCTTTAACCACTGTATTGATAAAATTGGCATCTTTTTCTGTGTCCAGTGCTGTGAAGATAAATGAAGTAAAGGTAAAGTGATAAATTTAATAATATGTAAGATGTCCAATTGTCCAACAATGCACGAAAACAAAACTTTCTTGTTTTTATTTTGAAGCTCGGGTCGGTTTTTCTTTCGTCAATTAAGTTTTTTCGAAAAATATAAATAATGTGGTTGACCACAGAGTACAAAATCGCTGTGCCGGCAGTATCTAGAGACGGCCGAGGCAGTACTAATAAAATTCGTGGCGTTGCAAGTGCGATGCAAAACTTCTGTCATCTTTGCCGGCGACACCCTTGGTTTGTGGAAATGGAAAGTGGCCGCCGAGGCGTCTCCGAGCTGTGTGTGGCTTTGACATATTTTCTACACAAAAACAGTCGAACTGTCATATTTACCTATTCTTCAAAAAGTTATCGAACGATTGAAAATATAACATTGGTCAAACAATGTTATGTTTTCTTAATGCTGCTCATAATGTGTTATAACCACGACAATTCCCAGGAAGGGTGGGTAGAGTTTTCCGTTAGTGATAAGATCTCTAATAAGGTAGCAAAGTTTTGGCCATTCAACACATACAATTGTTTTAATAACTTTGTTTACATTTTCAATTTCACTAGTTTGTTTAATATTAAATAGAGAAGTTCGTGCCGTTTTTAGTTAGGCTGGCACTTGGCGTATGCTTCTAGTTAATAAAGCTGGTGACATGTTTTTGATGGTGTTGTAAATAGATGCTTAGCGTTAGGAACTGTTAACTGGTGTTTGATTTTTCCTAAATCTAAAACTATAATAATTAGATCACTAATAACTTAAATAAAAGGTTTTTATATTACACACAGATTATCTTAAAATAGATGGCATTAAGGTAGCATCAGAATGATTTGCGATTAACTTATTTTAACAGGAAGTCAATCAATCTGCCTAGCCTTTTCCTAACTATGTTGGGGTCGGTTTCCAGTCTAACCGGATGCAGCCGTATTTTACATGGAGCGACTGCCTATCTGACCTCCACAACCCAGTAACCGGCCCATACGATACCTCTTGGTAAGACTGGTTGTCAGACTGCCAAAGATCCACGAATGGCAGTCGGAAACAACGGCTTAACGTATTTTCCGAGTCACGGAGGAGTCTCGGTATGTAAAGATGGTCACCCATCCACAGACCAACCCCAACAAGCGTAGCTTAACCTGATGTATCGACCTGTGCGGCTGTTATTACTTAGCCACGAGCTCCTTCTTAGCGTTAGGAACTATAGTCAGCAAAAATGTCAGTTAACCCTTCATTAATCTAAATCTTAATTTTTGTGCAAACTATTTAATTATAATCGGAACAGAATTTGAAATAATATTTATGTAAATAATGATATAATAGTAACTCTTAGCTGATATACGAAAAGCTAAAAAGCTTATCGCATCATTTTGTGTCTATGTTGATGATATAATTTTGTTAAAGTGACAGTGATATGGGACTTTTTTTGCTGACCGTACCTACTAGAAAATATGATTTATAGTATTATATGTTTGTGGAATGGTTACTTCATGAAGCCAGTTCCTTAAGGGGGAAGCGCTAGGGCAGTTTGCGAAATTTAAATTTTCTTACGTTTTTTTGTAATTTACAGGTCAGTATAAGATTGTAGTAAACTAGTAATACAATAGTTAGACGCGCCCGTAACCTACACATACGTATTTCCCGAAGTATAACCAATAAAATTATAAATACTCTTTCAGTTCAAATTAGTCGAATATATGAATACATGACATTTGCGACCAATTCTAACTTCGAAAGTTGTATTTCTGAGCTTTAGGCTACTGTATCGCTTTTGCCAAGTAAAAAAATCTCGTCGAAAAAAGTTTATCTAACTATTGGCTCACGATGAAATGTTTGAAAAACCGATCAGTTCAGTTTCAAAGTGAGTTTCTGAATAGATTCTTACAAGCTCCGTTTCAAGCTCGTTCCTAAAATTAACATAGCTAGGTACTAAGAGTGGGTATGTAATGCGTAAGCGGTTATTAACGCAATAAATACACTAAGTACCAATATCTATTTGAGGAAGTTTGTTTAGTGGGAAATTAACATAATTTGAACACTAGGTCTGGCACGAACGCGAAACGTAAACGTAAAGTTTAATTCAAACGCATTTTAAATTGGAAATATTCATTCCGCACATAATATTTACTTATTTAGTTTGAAGACATTATTCATAATTATCTACTCGTCTGTCCAGAACATGACCCACAGTGTCCATACACCTGCACCTTCGTGGATCTTTTAATGAACATCGCTGACGCTGCAACCTTCTAGGTCCAACTAATATAAAAACCAACTTCTCGAAAACTAAAAGACAAATTGTGTTTGTTGCATTAATCGAGTCGAAATGAATACTAAACGCATTTAACGTCTATATTACTCGAACTCAAAGCATTTTTTTTTACAATTAACACTTTCAGTGCCGGGAGCCTTCTTGGAAGGTTCACCTAGTCGCATATGGGATGCCGGGAACCGTAGCGGTGGGCTCCTTTTAAATGTTGGTTTTTCTTAGCGAATACAGCATTGTAAACCGGGAAAATACAATCTGATGTATACTTTTACAAGATTTATTAGTATATGTGTTGGTTGTGATATCCAAACTTTTTTTTTCGTTCACTTCTACAAATATTCGCACAAAAATAAAAGATTGAAAACTACGTATAGCGACAAGACCCCCTGAAAACACAATTTTAATTAGTTTTACAGTTTTTTTATAACACGGTTTTAAACCTAATGCCGTTGACCGTCCGCGATAGTTAACTTTAGCGCAAACGTAATGCCGGCAACCCTCCCGGAGGGTTCACTTCCAATATGTATAGCGGGATGGCGTATGAGTTCTATGAAAAGTGGGTGGAGTCGAAAGTGATAAACCAATTATTATAGCACTTTTGAATTGTTAAGGAGATGGTCAGTCAGTAAAAGGAAGCCCATTCAAAAACCGAAAAGGTTCCTATAGACAAGAACGGGCAAGAAACTCCTTGGACTCACATTTGAATCAACAACAACATCATTCGAGTTGAAATTATACACGTGATAACGATGTACTTTCACGTTAAAAGCGTCCGTAGTATACAATTAAAAAATCTAAATAATTAAAATAAGTCGTGACAACTAAGACAAACGTGACCAGTCAGTCCCTACTGACGGTTCCCGTTCTCGAACATGATGTATATCAGCACCGTTCAGCTCAACTATTTAAAGGGAACTAAATGATCCAACACACGCGTCACCATCAGTGCGACATTTGAGTGACTATGACATACTCTCAGACGCCATATTGAAGTCAATAACATGAGTAATTTATCATTATGATTTCAGCCGAAAGACTAACCACAAGAAGAGAGACAGAGAAAGCCGGAAGACGTCTATTTCTACTACTGCTGGACATAGATCTCCCTCAAGCATCGCCTCAGCGACCGGATGATTCTCGCAACCAGCGGATTCCTGCGGCCTATGCAAGGACATCGGTCCACCTTGTCGGAGGCCTTCAACGCTACGCCTTCTGATACGCGGTCGTCAATCAAGATATTTTCGGCCCCATCGGTCATCTGTTCTGCGAGCAATATGGCTGCCCAGCATAATAATCACCCTATAATGTTCCCACTGTTTGGTCACAGGCTTACCACCATTTTCCTTCACCGTTTTGAGAGCAGTGGTGATGAAATTATTAACACAAAGTAAAGCGCCTGTCTGGGTTCGAACCTACGATCTACAACTCGGCCGTTATCCACTGGACCACCACGGCTTCTCATGTGCCCTTCCTACCGCCACTTAAGTTCGGCAATTCTCGGGCTATGTCGGATACCTTGGGTCTCCTGCGGATCTCTTCATTTCTGATTTCATCACGTAGGGAAACTTCAAGTATAGCCCTCTCCATTGCCGTTTAGGTGACTTTCATCCTTCTAATGAGGCCCATTGTGAGCGACCACGTTTCAGTGCCATAGGTCTCTGACAACACGCACTGGTCAAAGACTTTTGTCTGGAGACATTGGGTATGTATGTGAGACTAGAGGATATTGCGTACCTTCTGTGACGCTGCCCAGCTGAGATATAGGTACAACTATGAGTACGCATTCTGATTTGTGCTTGTTTTTCTATAAAGCGTCATTTGTTCTCCACACAATTCACAAGCTTATATTTTTCAAACTTGGATTTTCCGTGAAAACCAGAGACAACAACTTTTGTTTAATTTATTATAAGTATTACGAATTTGGAAGCGTAGACTACGGTTGAAAATAAACAACCAAATTACTCACCTACTTTGAGATTAAATCTGTATATCTTTCATGGGAAACGAAAATAAAGAAAAGAAAATAAAGATTTAATTATCACGAAATAATTATTATATTATTGTTTAAAAACAGAGTTTTGTTCTGATTAGTTTTATAGACTTCGTCGAAGTTTGAAACTTGACGGAACTTCGGACCTACAAAATTATGGACTATCCAAACGTTTGGTACTTAGGTATGTAGCTTTTAAATTATTATAATACTTCGCACGGTTTTTACAATTTGACAAAATATCGACATTTCCGTGCTATATACAGGGTTACTGGTAATATGTCGGCAATCCATTAAGGGGATGGAGGAGAGGTCTGCATAATTATCTAAATTAAATATGAATGAATTGTACATATAAATATAAACCTTCCCGAATAAATTCTCTAAGTGATGGTAAAAACAGCATCAGATAAGTTTAGAATATTTTTAGTGCTAAACGAAATTGGGTTAACAATTTTTTTTTATTGATTCATATCTATTCATCATGATTTAATATATGTTCTCTTGTAGTTGTAGACAATAAACCGCAATCTTCAAAGTCACTAACATTTGCTTTTAATATGCTTTATATCCCCCACACCTACGTACTATCCTTTTCTAACAATTTACCAGAACTTTTTTAGGCAGACATAAATACAAAACTAAAAACAATTTAGCCAACTGATAAGTTGATAAAAATGTTTATGCATTTCTTGAAATTTATTTGAACTATATTAAAATTAAATTACAAAGTGAACGACATCATAGGTACAAATTGTAAGGTAGGTATACCAGCGCCATCTAGTGGTAGGTTTTTCGGAACTAAACAAAATGAGTGAAGCGCGAAGTGTCTTGGAAAGTTCAGTAGGTACTAATGAAAGTTTATTTTTAGTAATTAGTACTTTTAATGGTTATTATGCATTATGTAATAAGGTTCAATAAGGTGAATAACGCATGGACGAGGATTAACGACAGACATATTTTTATCAAAGAGGTTATTTTATTTTGTCAAATGCGTGAGTTATGAAAGTCTGTAAGTATTTTCAAAAAATTTCAATATCAGACACATTTTTAAAGTTCTTCAAAGCTGCCGGTTTATTAAACGTTTATGTCGCGTACCTAAATTTGCCACACATTGATTTGCGTGTTTTTTTGATATCATAATCATTCTCTGGCCCTCATTCTGATCTACTTAGAGTCGGTGCAGCATATCTTCGTCTCTCTATTCTAGCTATATCATCTTTCCCACAGTACAACCTGGGTTTCTATTGTCTTCCCCTACTCTTATAGCCACCCACACTCATACTCAAGACTTTCCTCACGACATTTTTGATTTTTCGGCAATGAATATCTAATTGGTGCATCCCTTTCTTTCATGGAGGATGTAAAAAAGCAAATGCGTGACTTTTATAAGAATACCTATACCCCATAGGTTTTAATAGTTAAATAAAGGTAAACAAAAAAAGCCACGTGACAGCTGTCAAGTCACCGACTAAACGATACCTGTCACTTCAGTTGCCATACTATCATACTTGTAGTCTATTTAGCAACGTTACAATTCGTTGACGTTTAGAGTTTGGGCTCTTTATAATAGACAAATTACAAAATATTACATAATTATTACAAAACTAAAAAAAAATTGCGCTCAAGAAGTTACATCTACGAAGAGTAGTTTAAGAATAGATGATAAAGTTTAACATACATTACTATAAGAGGAAACTATTGGAAAAACCTAAAATAAATTGAATTTGATTTTATTGTATTTTTAAACACGTGTCATCTATAAAAACCCTTTTTACGATTTGTTTACCTTTATTTAACTACTTAAACCTATGGTTTATAGTTCTTGTTAGAGTAATTAGAATACACAGTCAGCAATGTTAGTAACAGGATGATAGCAGTCTAGGGACAGGGTGCGCGGGACGTACTTTAGTAGGTATTTTTATTCTATAAGTAAAGTGAATTGTTAATCAAATTGGCTACCCCCTCAAATTGTCTGTATATACAGACAATATGAACGATTGCACGATTTGAATAATCTTTGACAGTGGTTAGGAATGGCTATAACAAGGCAAAACGAGGTAGTGTGTCGATTTGATAAACAATAATTTTCTCAATAATTCTTCAATCTTTTTCTCAATAATTTTCTCAATCATTTTCTCAATCATTTTCTCAATCATTTTCTCAATCATTTTCTCAATCATTTTCTCAGTCATTTTCTTAATAATTTTCTCAATAATTTCCTCAATAATTTTCAGTCTTATCTAAATAACTAAGTATCGCTAGTCTATAGGTACTTTGTTAGTGAACAAGCTTATCTTCCTCTTATTCAACCAGTACCTATTAAAGATTTTCCATCATGCAAAGATGAATGCAGTGGAAAAAATAGACTTGATCCAGGGTTAGTGTAAAAACAACTTTAGACTGTTAAGTTTAAAGTTGATTTTTCCTAGACTCTCTAACAAATACTTGTTTGATATAAAGCTTAGTCAATAAGTTACTTCCGTCCTTGCTTATTATAAAACTAATAAGAGAAGCTTATTAGAACAGCTTAGATGTAAGCTTGAGACAGTTTCTAACAAGAGAACATTTTAAATTAATTTTACTATATTTTAAACCTAATCTGCTGTTAGTATGAATAACTATAAGTGTTAAGTCATAAATAAAATTACTTACCATTGCCTATAGTTTTACTTACCTGTAAGTTTCGGGGTTGACCGACCTATTCCGGACTCGCATAGAGTCCTTATTCACGACCTTAATACGCGACAAAGTCGTAAGTCCCAGTTTTAATAAGTACATATTATGCGAGAGTAAAATTCGTAAACAATCGTAAACATGAAATTATAATACAAAGCCACTACCTATTGGTCAATTTAACGATAAACTAGTTTCTCTGTATTACAACTTCTCAGTATTCAGAGTACCTACACAACTTACCAAATAGAAGGACGAAATTATCCAAGAAAGTACACAAATACTTAGTTGAGTCGCGGCGGAGTTCGCGCGAAAATGAATGAAACCGAAAGTCAACGGCCTCAGCGATTTGTTCGGAACAACAGACTTAATAACTCGGCCCATTCATACCGACCTTCGTCTTGAGACGGAATTAGTCGATTATGTGTGAATGGCGCAACTCTATTTGTCTATATTTTTTTATCATGGTGCGGTTCGTCACTACTTGTACCTAGGTAGCCGATGGTTGACGATATTGTTGACCACTTATTTAAAGAGAAGATTTAAATTATATTGTAATAAGTTCAATTACTATATAATAATTTTCGGTATTGTGTGTTATTGTATTGTGTTTTATACAGTTTCTTATTGGAAAATATAAGTACCGTTTTTTTTTTTCATCGAACGTCACTTTTGGTACCCTAATGAACCCTATTACTAAGCCTCCGCTGTCCGTCCGTCCGTCTGTCTGTCAGCGGGCTGTATCTCATGAACCATAATAGGTAGACAGTTGAAATTTTCACAGATTGTTTATTTCTATTGCCGCTATAACAAAAAAAAAAAAAAAAATTGGTAAACTTCATAAACAGTTCCCCAAGCAAAACAGTTCCAATTCTAACAGTTATTAAACTATGTTGAATAAGGTTTATGCGATTAAAACAAGGTCTCCCTATGTCTATAAATATAAAAATGAAAATGTTATTAAAATATACTTTAAAAAAAATCGTCGTATAAAATTACCTGCTAGGACGAATTTCTTAGCAGACAAAATCACGCATTTTGACCCAACTTCTCCACGTGTCAGTTTGCCAAATGCAAATGACCTGACATTTTTCCCATCTCCCCTAACCCTATGATTACGCAAGTTGAACGCTGCAGTTCAAACGGGGTAGAACTCGGAACTGATCGATTCACAGCTGACCCCTCGCGCGTTGGACTATCGTAGGTATCTTTTTTTTTAAATCAGTTAATTGGCTGTCAGATCAAAAAGTCAACGTGTCAACGCAAAATAAAAACAGTAAAACTATTTAAAATTAAATTAAGACAGTTTCATGTACGTATTTGTTTAGTTGTTTTCTGTCATAATTCTTTGCTAAAATCCGTAGGTAATTCGCCATAAATTTAATTTCTCTTTTCATTATGAGAACGAAAAAACCGGCCAAGTGCGAGTCGGACTCGCACACAAAGGGTTCCGTATCTTATTAAGATCGAGCATAGAACGTCGAAAAAATCTGTACGAATTTTTCGGCGTTTAATTATTAACTCCATTTAATTTATATTATTTGTTCATATACAATAGAAATACACAATCTATGAAAATTTCAACTAATAAGACGGAAGGTCAAGAGGTTTAGTAATAGGGTTCCGTTTGGCACCCTTCGGATACGGAACCCTAAAAATTGACTAATATTTATATGACCAAAGCTATTGTGATTTAATTTTTTTTTGGAAAAAGGTGCTTATTACTGTCATTAAATCAGTTGCATGTCGATAAAAATCTCAAACATGACTATTGCGGACCCTTCGTGATGTTCATCGCTTTGTTTGTAGTCAAGGGACTAATAAAAGTGGCTAGTTGGCCACCAATGGAAGCTGTACTATGCGATACATCCGGCTTTTAAAGTGATAATTTACATGACTCTGTTTAGATTTTTGCTTAACAAGTTAGTATATCGTAATAAAAATAATGTACCAGATGAATAATAAGTAACTGACAAAAAAAAAACATTATTTTCCGATTCAAACGAAAATTTAAGACAAAGGTCAGTCAAAAAACTTATTGAAAGCGAAACAGAATCTAGGTATCTAGGTAAGATATTCACTATACGGTAGGCAACTTTCTCACCACAGCACAGGGCTACCACTAATGAGAAAACACAAGCATGTGTGGACAGCGTTCGACGCGTGGACTAGAAATTGTATAAAATGTGGCTGAGCACATTTCCATCGTCAAGGGAATTTGCACAAGGAGGAACAAGGAAGATGCGGGGGCACCCCTTTCTCTGGGGGGTCGGGCCGTCCGTCCGCCCTACATACGTACCTACGAGGGTTGCCTGTTTACAGCGAGCCGGGCACGCACGCCGCTCTCTGTTCTACAGAATCAGGGCTGCGAGCCGGACACCCAGGGCTGCCACGCTATACTTATTTTAAACATTCATTTTCTTCATCGATTTTTTTTACATTTTTAAGATGGATTATTTGTTCTTTTTTTAGCAGTCGTTTCTGGAGCAGGGTCAAGCAAATGGTCGCGTAAACTAGAAGGAAAACCTTGATAGTGTTATGTTTCTGTTATTTCTAATTGGAATGTGACTGAAAACTTTCGTGGAAGTAAGTTACAACTATGAGATAATACACTACAGTCGGTTACACTGGATAGTGAAAGTTTCAAGCCTAGTCCGCCAAACTTAGCGTCACATAATGGAGCCTCTATTCAGTCTCAAAACTGAAATATAAGGCATTTATTTACTATATCTAAAATTAGCATACTTATGTGTTCTAGCGTTTACATATTACGTGTTCGAAATTCAATATTGTAACCCAAAATTCATTTGAGTAAAAAAACGGACACTTAAAAGTAAAACTTCTTCAAGCTAGCCTCGATTCAGTAAACAAAACAAACCCCACCATCCAAAGAGAACGAATCTCGAAAAAGTTTAAAATCTATTTTTTTTTAAATATTCAAATAGTCTTGAATAGTTCGAATTAACCCTAGCGGGCTAGTCGCCGTACTAGATGACGCAGGGTGGCCGAAGGGGCCGTGGGGGTGCGGCGAGCGATTCGGGGGTAGTGCGGAGGGCGGGAGGGGGCCGTCCCCCCTCGCCCCGCGCCCCCCGCTGGCCAGGACGCGGACGGTAACACGAGTGCGCCTATGCGAGGCATGTATCTTGGACGAGCAGATATAACAGAGAAGTAGCCCCCAGTACCAAGCTTCTAATCGAACGCTGGGCGGTATGCTCTACTTTAGTTTTGAAAATTGAAAGTGATTTTAAAGTATTGTTTGTTTTCTGGTGTGTGTTAAATTCGAGTATTTTGGTGGGAAGAAACATCGTTTGCAGAGCCATACAGCAATAACATCAATAATTCGGAACCCTTCAGATTTCAGATTTTTTGGTTTTGTCTGTAGCAAGTGTTAAGGTGTAACTAGAGTGCAGCTAACAATAAAGCAAGGTCATAAACATATTAAACATTGCATACCATAGGAGCGGCCATACATTAGCCGTAAAACCGATGACCGTTGGGGTTCACTTGGTTTTGAGAGGAGACCGCGAATCGCCAAACGTAAGTTTGTTCGCCTTCATGTGGAGCGGCCAAGGAAAAGGTGGGTAGACATATTTTGGAAGAAGGGAGGACCAAGATGGATGACTAAAGCTAGGGACAGGAATCAGTGGCAGGTAATGGGGGAAGCCTACGTCAAAGAGGCGACTAGTACTTAGAGGCTTGAGCCACACTATTATAATATCACATAATATGTATGTAAAAATTGTAAACGTTGGCTGACTAACGGTGCACATCATATAAACTTCTGCATTTCTTAAAAAAAACCCCTAATATACTAAAATAATTTATTTCAACAAAACTGAAGCAAACCCAAAAATCAATAAAACTAATTAAATATCCAAGTAGAGTACCTTTCGAGCCAGTCGTAGCTATTTTACATGTGCGGCCTATAGCTGCCGTCCTATCGGTAGGTACATACTGGCAGTCTCAATAGCATCGCAGCGACTCAGAACTGAATATATTCCGTATTCCGTGTATACCGGTTTTGACCCGGTTTTCTCCAATTCCGTTCGATTTTTGAAAGCATTTTCTTTTTTTCGCCAAACGCAGGTGATTAAAACGGACGGGTTGTCATTTGGGGGGTTTCATTTTCACTTGTGAAATGTTCGTCTCTGATTTTTGGTTGGTTTACTTTATAGGTCGCGTGTTACGATTGATTTTGAAAAGTTTTGCTAGTTCAACCTACAGAGAGGTAAAATGAAAAAAGGCCTATGAAAAGTTTTGTTGGAGTGTACATCAAGTTTTTTTTTTTCCGTTTCGGGAATTCTCTTGGCCTTCATCTAACCCGATAATTCTAGTTCGTTTAAATTCTGTTTAGTTATAAAGTTAGGTTTATAAAACCGAAAATCAATTTCTTCTACAAATAATGTTATATCTACATATTGCATACTTTACTGAGAGTAATACTTTTCTTCTAAAAGAGAATCAAAACCTAAAAAAATCACTTGTGTAGGTACCAGTTACAAAAAAAATCATTTCGTGTGCAAAAAAAGCTGACAACCCACGAAACAAAAATAAAAGAAACAAAATCAGTTCGAAAAGTGGACAATTTTAGAAACACGTAGGATGACATAAAGGGGTTCGCCGAGGCCCTTTGTGCACGGCACGGTTTCTTTACGGTACGGCGTATAAACCGCTCCCGTGCCGTAGAAAAAACTTGTCTGTCAAAAAGCTTCCATACAACGTGACGACCGTGCCTACACACGGCGTATAAACTGCGCCGTAGTAAAAACGTGTCTGTCAAAAAGCTTCCATACAACACTGACGACCGTGCCTACACACGGCGTATAAACCGCGCCGTAGAAAAAACGTGTCTGTCAACAAGCTTCAGCGAATAAACCGTAGTTTTTCGCGGCTAGAAAAACGTGTGTGTACAAAGGGCCTGACGGACCGGATACGTCCCCCGGGGATTGGACGTACCTCCGTTGATTTTTATAAATATTAATACGGTCATCTGTACCTTCCCCTCCATTGTTTGATCAATAAAATATAATTATCTATTCAATAAATACACTGACGAGCAATACATAAAAGCCACTAGGATATCATGAAATATTTCCGGAACGACGCAAAATCGCTTCTTGAAGTAAAAAACAACATTAAAGTGTATTTCCAATCCAAAAAATCTATTGCTGATCGTTAGTAGCAAATAAAAATGGTCTATAAAACTGTTTTCAAGATTTTTCTTACTTCAAGTAGCTGACTTGTGTGGTTTAGATATTTAGATTTTTTTGGCATTTTGCAAGTGGTTTTTTTATTGCTAATTGGCAGAGTATTATCATACATTTTATGTCTGCATTCACTAAGATTGAACTTTTGTTAAAAATTTCTTAATGGTGGTTAATAGAATTTTCAGTAATAATATTATTCTAATCATAATTTCATACCTACTATTCCAATTGTAGTAATAGTATCTTAGTTTATTATAATAGATCTAAACACATACTTAACTAAAATAATACTAAATAATTTTTTGCTGATGGAAAATCCCATAGGCCACACAGCTTGGCCTATGGGATTTTCCATCGGCAAAAAATACGAAATTTCTATACAAACTCATCCCCTATTTAACCCCTTTAGGGGGTGTGTTTTCAAAAATATTCCATAGTGCTTCGTTATACAAGAAACACTTTTGCAGAACTCATTGCTCCTAGACCCAGCTGTTTAGGCTGTGCGTTGTCTGTCAATAAACTGTTATGTCTATTTATAAAATTAATTTACGATTCCACTTCAAACCAAATAAAAAAAAAAAAAAACATAGATAGATAGATATATCGTTTATTTGGTGCACACAAAAGACAGCACAAAATACAGAAACACCATTAAATAATAACTAAATACATGAATATAGCTATAAGGTGCCAATATACAAAAAAATATAATTAAGAAGAAAATAAAGACATTGTGATGACTATTGGCTGAGACACTTTAAAATAGTGAAACACAAAGTGCGGTATGCGTCTAAGGTTGCACCAAATGAGAGTCCAACTCAGCATGTGTCAGGCAAATATACATACACCTATGTACATGGACACATATGAAACGACAGAAGCAAAGTGCACGATTTCAATTGGTCGTTTCCTATGGAGAAGAGCCAGTAAAAAACTCCACGATTATTCTTTTAAAAATAATTGGCATATTTTTAAATAACAGTGTTAATAGGTATGGGAGGACAGTGTAGGCCTTTTAACAAGTACCAGGTACTTAACAAAATAGAAAATGGTCATCAAATCTACAGTCCACTAAGCCAACAACGTTCCCACATTCACAAAATGGGAAAGATATATAGAAAAGATGAATAAAATAATAATAATAAAAACCTATTAAAACCAAATGACTTGATTGCCATTACAACTGAAAGAAATCCAAATAATTATCATGTCCACAAAAGCTACTAATAAAGAGTTGTAATTCAATTGCAGGTCAATAATGTCAAAGTAATTCAAATGTATGGTTCCGAGTCAGTCAAACAAAAGTGTAGGTTGTATGGTCAGTAATTATTGCTCAGAACCTAAATATTTCACTACATTTAGGGTAAACAACATGGTTTCTGAAAAAGTCTTGCAACAGTAGATAAAGGTAGTGATTTTCTTTATTTCAACTTTATTCTAAAGTGTTAACAAAAAAAAGTTGTTAATAAGATATACATAGCCTATGTACCTATCTCCATACCTACAAGTGCTCTAAAAAACTACGTTTTTCTACTGAAAATTATCCATTCATATTGTCTCATACGAATATCTTTGAGAATCGTTAAGGGTCGTCAGAAGCCGTCGAAAGTTTGAAAGCCAGTCTTACCAAAGGGGTATCTTATTACCTAGTAACTGGGTTGAGGAGGTCAGATAGGCAGTCGCTCCATGTAAACTACTGGTATTCAGCTGCTCTGGTGTTAGACTTGAACCCGACCTCAAAAAGGAAAAGGCTAGGCAGTTGATGATTAGTGGAGATCTATACATCTATTGCCCCACTCCTACTATACCATATCGATATGAACTAAGAGTAGTTTTATGACGTGTTAAAAACAAATGCCAGTCAGCAAAAGTGGTAACGGACTTGACTGTCCAGGGTCTTATTACAATATATACTTAACTGACAATGCGACATATTTATCAAAGAAAGACAAAAATGACACATTTTCACGACACATGCAGCTGTTTAATAAAGCAGACCATTTATGAATAACACTTTGGACAATTATCGAATTGTCGGTCCTGTCGGTTTGACTCAATGGGTCCCAGGTTGTGCCAAGCATTCATGTTTAAAGTGTTCCACTTGTGGAGGCGATGCCAATGCACCCCCATCGTCCCACTGCATTGCATTCAATGAACTTGCATTATTCCCTCTTCCCAACCCCCCCCTCCCCCGAAAAGGGAGGGAGATACTACTGAAGGTCACTTCTCGCAGACAACTTTCGCTTTCACCGTTTTCATGCATTTCATACATGCCGGCTGCACTTTCGTTGGCCAACAAGAAAAGGTCATAGTGACGAGTGTTTTTACACCCTGTATAGCTAGGTGGTATACACGCTGTAAAAAGACCCATCACATAGCCGCTATCTACGCATTCTGTACATTAAGGCTCCCGGAGATAGGCGCGACGCGAGTCTGGTGGAACAATTTCTATTAAAAATTCACACACCAAGAAATATTAGATGTAAAATAATTGCTGGGAATCCAATTTAATTTTTGGTGTGAAAAGTAACGCGCTATGTGAAGCACGCAAAATATTAATCTTTGGTGCATGCAACTGTACATACAGGGGTCGTGCAGGTATTTAAAGTTTAGTTATAACTAATAAGTTAGCTTTATTATAGTTCGTTAGGGTATTATATTGTTTTTTTTAAGGATATTATATTGTATTTCATTTAAATAGTTTGTTAGTTAATTTATTATAAGATCCAGCGTATGGTCCAGTACAAAAAAAAAATCGCATTGATGAGTAGACCATGTGACCCTCGGCTTCGTTAAGTGTCTTTGTACACCCCTTAAGTCGCAGGCAGTAATTATATTAGTCTTTGTAAAAAACAGCAGTAGTTTAGGGAAATGCGCAATTTGTTATAACAATAAATTGAGCAGAATTATTATTTGTTTAGCGTTTCTTCGAGACGTTAAACGAATCTGTCGTAGTCTGTCGTAGTACCATAGGGCCCGAACACACCTACCACAACCACACCACAACCACTCCACATTGCACCGACAAAATGTGGACAAGCAGTGGTTACGTGTGAATAGTGTCGCTACAGCTCCTTGCAGAACCGTTGTAGTAGCTACAAAATCAAATCATAATATGGTCGACGCAAAGTTGTGTTTGTGATGTGGCCAGGCGCTAGTTCGTGATCTTGCTGGTGGTTGCGTTGTGGCTGTGACGTGGGCTTGATGTGTATCGCTCACACAGTTGAATTTGACAGCCAAGTGCGGTCTGTGTGAATAAACTAAATATTCATTTTCATAAAAATTACCGCCCGTCCACGTGCTGTCGTTGTGGTGTGGTTGGGGTACGTGTCCTCGGGCCCTTAAAATTAAAATATTTTTTGTCAATTGTTTTATGAGCCCCGTGAACAGGGCTATTCATCTCACCGTGATAACTTGGGTGAAGTGAGCTTGATGTGAGCTTGATGTGAGCTGTCATTGCACCTAAAGCTAGGGATTGACACTATGGACAGTCGGTCGATTCTGTAAAAATATCAACGTGAAACTTAGGTGAAGTGAGCATGAAGTGAGCGTGAAGTGAGCTGTCACTGTCACAGAATCGACCGGGAGTGTCTTTTTAGTAGTTTTCGGTAAAAGACTATAAATTAAAATAGGTAGGTAAAAAAATATATTTGATTCTTTGCTTGCAACGTTTACGTATCGTTCAAAAATTTTGCAATTGATGTTATTTCCATTAATGATGATGGTAGCCCGCGAAATATAAATTTTTAATTATGTTATCAAAATATGATGCACGACCGTAACCAATACAATACAGAATTATAAACATTACAATCATCAATACAACTCTCTAAGTTAGAATAGGCCCACAGTTTTATGATTTCATGATATACCCTAGTCATTCAATAGGGTAATTTGAACAATTATGTTGTTGATAATTATATGTAGCTACATATTTGTTACATTCGCGAATTATATTTTGATCAATAAACCTGATACTGACCTGAAAATTCCCAAAAAATTAAGAAGATTTGAATTACACGGCTTAAACCAATATCAAGTTTACGTAAGTGTCAATAAAGTTAATTTTAGAATGACTACTACTAATGATAAAAATTATAAAAGTTGTACTTAGAGCAAACTCAACTTTGTGTGTAGTCATTAAAGTAATTTTTCGAGTGCACATATTTGTTTACATTTTTGGAAACTTCATTGCGAAGTATTCGTAATACTGATTCCTATGCCTGTTTAGCGGGACAATTGCGTAACACATCTAAAATAACAATTGATGCAATGGGTTTCATTTTGACAGTTTACCCCCGTCCATTGAGCGGACGAATGTTTCAAACCTATGAAGCAATGGTAATCCATTGCTTCATAGGTTTGAAACATTCGTCTCACACACTTTCGAGAGTTTTGAGAGATATTGCTAATGCAATATCTCTCAAAACTCTCGAAAGTGTGTTACGCAATTGGTGATATTTGTTTTACTATATCTGTTTCGAAATTAGAAGGTCATCAAAATTTACAATGAAAGGCATTGAAATTCCGTGAAGGTGTTGAGATCAACGTAAAATCTATATTAAATGGTAGATTATTGAAATATATGTCAAACTCCAAATTGAAAAAACAAACAACAATCACTTGAAATGTCTAATTAGTCTCTGGGATTAAAAAACGAACTGTAACTATGAATCATTTACTTCAGCAGTACTTTTCTGTAACCATCTCACCGTGAAAACTTATGTGAAGTGAGCGTGGAGTGAGCTGTCATTCCACCTAATGCTAGAGATTGACACTATTGCCAGCTCACTTCACCTAAGTCTTCACGGTGAGTTTTTTATTAACAGAATACGTCAGCTGATATTGGAAGACTAACGACTTTGTGATATGTTAAGCAAATTATGGGGAACTATACAGCTTTCGCAATTTAGGTTCCAAAAATGTAAACAAATATACGTATTTGGAAAAAATACTTTAACACTTATATTACACATACGGTTCATTTTGCGCTACTACTCCAACAAATTGTATGACTTTTTCGATAATACCGACTAGTCATTCTAAAATCAACTTAATTAACACTAGCATAAAGTTGATATTTATTAAAGTGGAAATACCATCAATTGGAAACAAGGATTTGAACAGATTTTACCTTACTTCATTTTCCCGACTAAAAAGTATCATAATTATGTGTGACTATCCTAGGGAAAATAATTTAAAAATTTCTCCTAATTCATATTTAATTGAATCACAAAACATTATAAAAAAAATCTAATCTAATCTTTTCATTATTTTATTGTTTTTTTTTTTTTTTTTCCTTTCAATGATGACCACCTTTTGTACTGAATGATCTTTAAAAAAAATATATGTACTGAGTTGGTCGTAATATCTAAGCTGGGGCACCCAGACCAAATGGGCTAGGTTAAGTAGGTTAGAACTGTATCGTAGTAACTATCGAAGGCATATCACAAAAATACGATCAGTCAGTATTATTAGTGTATCAATTAGATTTAGGAAATCTAAATATTGATTTAATACATTTACTGGCCAACCAACAATTGTGTACAATGTAAAAAGTTAAAGTTAATATCTACCATAATCTAATGTTAGTGTAACAATTTCTTACAGGTTAGCACCGCATGTCCCATAAACATATTAGGAGCACTAAGCTATAAAATTAATATATAACTACTAAAATTAACATTACGTGATGGTACTTATATAAAACTAATATAAACAACAAAAGTAAAATTCTATAGAACCAAACAAACAGAGACACAACAAAAAAAAAAAAATCGGGGATCAATTATTAAACATGTCAGAACGAGTTCGATAATAGCGCTTAAAATAGCTACTATAGGTATTTTTGTAACTTGCATTCTACTCCGAATAATTTCTCTCGTCTGTTTACAAAAAAAGTGTTGAATGGACTGCGTTAGTGACGTCATCAAACGAGAGCGACCCGAGGGCCACTAATAAGTGGGGCAACGTGGATATCACTACAGTCTTTTTTCGCCCCTTATACCCTTTGTAAAGGGCGATCGTAAAACTTAACAAAATATTGTTTTAGTCTCCTATTTTGATTTTCAAGAATATTTTTTTTACTAGCTTTATTTACTGAACAGTATTTTCTTGAAGGAAAATGTTGATTTTTCCTTTTTGTTTTCGCAGAACAGTTTAAGGAACGTAATTGAGAAGCCTACTAAACAAGTTACTTGACAGTTATTTGGTTACTTACACCGAAATATTGTACGTGTTTCCGGCATAATCAGAGAAGGAGCAAACCTGATCATTGAAAGTTGAAACTAGAGAGAGTCAATAACTTTAATTATTTTTGGTACCCAAAAGTTGAGTAAGTTTATATTATATAACAAAAATAAAGTATTAAACGTTTTAATAAATTATTTTCATTAGCAGTAAAGGAGTTTATACGTATCAGTCACAAACAGAACCAAATGAGTCCCATAAGGATCAGAATGTCTTGTACTAGCTTCTTATTAACCTGAAAACTGTTTTTACAATATATCCGACTATGTTACTAATAAATCAGTGGAGACCTCGAAACATCTTGCTTTTGTTTCTACGTGCTTATATTTAAATAAATAAAAAAGTTTATAAATAAATAAAAAGTTATCAGGCACATCGACACTGCTCGTAAAGACTCATAACGAGCGGCCGCAATAAACAGCGTAGGTACGGGCGTCGGGCGTGCGTTGCGAAAGGCAAATCTGTAAATTCAATTAAGGTTCGAGCATTTTTCGGACACAGGCGTCCGGAGCTACGCAGCCCTTCCGCCGCGGGCACTCGCCCCCGCATTGGAAAATTTTCTCTCGAAAATTGAAGATATTTCGTGCCTTCTCCCTGGGGGCGACTCGTTCCTCGACACTTATGGTCGGCGTCCTCCGGGTGTGCAGGAGGCTTTTTACATAAAGTCCACACGTATAGGTATCGATCGTGGGCGGCCGGACAGGGTGTACGCAGATGACGGCCCCCAGCGGCTCCCTAACCCCCTCGCTTCCCCCTTTCATTATGTAAGTGCGTACCTAACGCGTGCTCGCGCGGACCTGATTAGGGGGCCTCTTTTTTAACTGACCCCCTCACTTGGTGCGATTAAACTTAATTTGAGAGTGTCCTGCGAGAGGCGATTAAGTTTCACTAACAACTAAGCCTTGAAATATCGTTCGCAATTTGTTACGCTACGCCAAATGCGACAATGGCGTCCGCCTTCATATATTATTGTCTTATCGTCCGATGCTGGTCGTTAAAGAGAATTTAGTTTTATATTCGAGTTAAGTAAAACAATGGTTTTGTTTCAAAGCTTTATTAACGCGAATCAATGCTTCAAAAAATATAATTCACTTCAGCACACCGCATCAATGGAGTGTTTGAGTTTTAAGTAAATGTTTTTCCTTGAGTATTTTGTTATAAGCAGTCCAACCCGTCCTATTGTAGTCGTTCAATTTACCTGGCATCACGCGGTACTGATCCGTGCCATATCGTCCGAACTCCCAACAGAGCATAATTTCCACTGGACGAATCTTAAAAGAGCCCAAAACTTCTCGGAAAAGATGAAAAGGGGTATGTCTACATTAAGTATTCGAAAAGTGGAATTGTACAAGAAAAGCAAAGTCTTGTTTTAAACGAGGACGGGGTCTTATATCGAACTTTTCCAATGATCGGACAGCGAAGAATTTTTCAATATAGATGTTTGGCGCATCTTCTATCATTTATATTTTAGTATTCCGTGAGGGAGATCCATGGAGCTGCCTTGTTGAGTTTCTTATTTTTCATTAAATAGGTGGTTGTACAGTTTATAAGTTGTGAATACGAAGTTGTCAACTTATAAGTTAAATAGTGGTTACCTGCCGATTGCGTTGCTGGTCTAGTGGACGCAAACACTACTGCTGAGTATGACGTCCTGGGTACGTTTCCAAGGTCGGGAACAATGTTATTCAGTTTTTCTACCAGGATTATCTCAGTAGCGGCCCGGAGTCTGGAATTGCGCACCTGCTACCAACTCTTGTAGGTACTTAATTTGCAAAACTTTAAACTTGAATCTAGAAAGGCGATGGAAGTGAAAACGTTTTACATATACAGAAAAAAAAAAACTAATTCAATTACACTTTTTTAACCACAGGACCAAGGATAGTCAAGAAGTAGGATAGTTTTTCAATTTTGAGATTTCCAGCTGCAAGATCTGGAATAAATGATCAAATTAAAGTCATTTTAGTTTAACAGAAGGTTGTCGTGACCGCATTGATACAGTATTTCAATGACATATAATGATAAACGAGACAGACAATATAAAGAGAGGCAAAAAAAAAAACTTCGGAAATATAAATACTCAATGTCTACTCCACTCCTTTCGCTGCGTCGGCCATCGCCCAAGCCCGGTGCCTGTATACTATAAAAAGTATAGTTGCTGTTCGTGGATTTGGACAAATTAAACATCTTTCACTTGGTGTTACTGTTGCGTACCCTCCGATTAGCCCTCAGGCATAAATTCTGACAATCAATGAAGAGTAGAACTGAAAATTCCGATAAAAACTTAAATAAAAAAATTAGTATAAGTATGTTCTAGATTACTTATTCTAACAAAATTTCGTCAGGAAACCGGAAGACATGTGACGTTCATCAATCTTCTCTCAGGAAGCTAGGAAGTCGAGTCTCAGTACGCCGAGCGTGGTCCGTTCAGTCTAAACTAGGTTAGTCTAAAGGCGCCTCCAAATTCGCCGCTAACTGCGGCTGCAGTACTGCGACCGCTCGTTTCTAATTTGTAAAGTCAGGGAAATGAATTGTTAAGCAAATTGACACGAAGTCAATTTGCCGTGATATATAGCCATTTCGAAGAACGATTAAAGAATTATAGACTTGAAGCAATATAAGTCGGTATTAACGCCAGGATAAAAAAAAATGGTTGGTGTTATAGTAGATATTATATAAATAAAATCAGGCCAAGGGCGTGGAACACAATTAAGGGTTCCGTAGTTGGGATGAATTTATCCCAAGAACTAATTTAACATTGTAGTTGAAAAACATGTTCTCTCATTCGGAATGTATGGTAGATCATGTTTTTCAAACTGCAAATTTAAGTTGGAATTATTACTCGTTACCCTGTAATACCAACTTAGCTGTGAAATAGTTTTCCTTATACAATGTCGTCCATGGGCATGTGCCCGCCCGTATTTATCTGAATATTCATGAAAAATTATCGAAAATTAACTTTAAAAAGATAGACCCCCGTCAATCTTAATCAAAATATTTTTTTTTTAGTGTGCTCTAGAAACATTTTTTTTTATACATATTTTTTTTCTACATTTTGTTTTACCACTTTGTCGGCGTGATTATTATTCATTTATTGCCAAATTACAGATTACTAGTACTAACCGTCTCTGAGCTTAGCCGCGGACAGACACACAGACAGACGGACATGGCGAAACTATAAGGGTTCCTTGTTTACTACGGAACTCTAAAAAAGGTTACAATTACTGAAAAAGTATAATTGTATTCTTTCACGCAGCGCCATCTATAAAGTATTTGGAGAATAATTGCAGCCTCACCTTCATATCGCAGTTCAGCGAAAAACGCTACGCAGACTTATAGTGTTGGCTCCATCCCAAAGATGGCGTTAAAAACTCGGTATTGACGTTGGGTAAAACTATTGCGAATGGTGGTACAGACTAAAGCTGCTCTGTCATTCTTTGCTCCCTTTCCGAGTCTATAAGTATGAACATAACTGGTTTGTAGATAGATGGCGATGGGAGCTGCAAAAACCCGAAACACGAAAACCACGCTTCGATGAGAATAAATTGTGGAATTGTGCGCGTACCTATGTGAGAAATATTAACTACCTAAAAAGCCCCGAAATTAACACTTCATCTATCACAAATATTTTCACTGATAACGGAGCTTAGTTCTATTAAAAACTACGTGTAGCTTAGCATCCATAAAGCTTATAATGATTAGTGATTAGGTAGTACCTAAGTACCTCGAAGATCCGGCCACGTTCCAGTGAACAAGTTCGCTTTTATGATGAGAAAATCGGATTCCCCGAAATGCAATATGTTCGGAATTTCAAGTATTCCGTGTATATTGCATTTCGGGGACGTGTTCTACTTATGAAACAGACCGAGAGTCCTTAATCAGGACACTTAACTTAAACAGACCCGTGAATCACTGACATCCGAAGCCCTTAAGAATCTGTTTAGGTTCCTTAGTCTAGTCTTAGTTCTTTCTCAATTATAAGTAGAAGTAGGTTATTTTAATTATTTTGTTATTTTAGGTTACGATGGAATTATCAGCTAAACATGTTTAAAATTCCTTAAATAAATAGCATAGTAAAACTACTGGGACCAGCCCAGGATACCCTGATATCATCATCGTCATTCACCCACTACTGGACATAGGCCTCATTTTTCTTGTGCCAATTCCCCATGCTCCATGCTTCTGTGCCAGCGTCATCCAGGTTCTATCCGCGATGGCAAAATTATCGTTAGCCCAACTTGCCTAGCACCACCGATTAAAATTGGGTCCTAATATGCGCAGTTATTAAGTCTGTTGGAGTCTTGTTGCCTCTGCTGGAGTGTCAAAGGCGAGTTCACCTGCACCCTTGACGATCTGAACAACGCCTCTTACAACGCCTTTTATTATTATTATTAATATTCCAATATCCAAGTCGTCTTGGTTGTTCTTTCATCTCCATCAGCCAGCAGCTCAGAATTCAACGCATTTCATCACTTTCTAACTACATAAATATGGGAGAGAAAAGGCACTGGGTCGACGGCCTGACGTGTCATGGGTACTATCTTTTTGACTCCGGGCTGCTGAGAATTTCTTAACAGATAATCCCAGTAGTTTTTTTTAGACCAACTTCGTATTCGAACACGGGTCCTCATGATTGCAGCTGTATTAGAGCCGCTTGGCTAGACCTACGGGGCTGTCAAACAATACGATATACGCCATAAATAATAAAAGTATAAAGTCTCATATCCTCCACTCAGTTTCATTTATACTAGCTAATCAAAGCAGATAAAACTTTAGTCTGACACAAAGGCACTTTGTGAACATTGTCACGTATGGGCAAACTTGGAAAAACAGACGCAGCAAGTTAGCGTGTTATCGCATCGTCTGTCATCTTGTTTTAAAGACGTTGGAAAAGAGTTAGTGGCCACACGCTCCGGCTGTAGGGTAAATTTTACTGATGTTGATAGCATTTTTAATGATGATGGTGGGCTTTATAGCGACTGCAGTCGATGATTTTTCAGATAGTAAAGAGCTTAAAATGTGCTGCTCTTTCACGTGCAATGTGAGTTTCAAATGCAACTTCGGGTTCCGAAACTCCGATCACAAAGCAAACGTATCAGAAGTCAGAACACCATTGACGACATGACAAATTATAGCTTTTATAAAAGTTGGTGCAAAAGTAATTCACCATCCCGAAAGATGCTCTCATTTTTGCAAACCTTTTTAGACAAAGAGAAGACAAGACATTTGACAAAGTATAAAGTTTACTCCCTCGTTTTGCTTTCGGCCGAAGGGTTTGGCAAATACACCTATTCATAGTTCCAAAGTTGTACACATACACAGTACGAATACTGCCGTGCTATTCTGTAAATATCTCACCGTGATAACTTGGGTGAAGTGAGCTTGATGTGAGCTGTCATTGCACCTAAAGCTAGGGATTGACACTATGGACAGCTCATTTCATGCTCACTTCATCCAAGTTATCACGGTGAGATGTTTACAGAATAGCACGGCTGTACTGAACCTGGCGGTGGTAGTGACGGGGGAGCAAAAACTTTAAACTTCGTATTGTATTTCCACCAAATTAAAGGGTATTACTTATGGAGCCGATTTTGTTTATTAGACCTCCATTACGACTCTGTTCAAAACTTGCGAATGCGCTTGCGGATGTGGAGGTGCGAAGTTCCGTTACAATCTAAGCAAGGAAGGTAGTGTCGCGAGAATAGTTTTGACTTAACATTTCGTGTGTCACGGAAAGAAGAAGACCATGGAATTGATGGATGAATTGTGTGGAAAATGGCTAGGAAGGAGTGAGTACCTACATGATGGCTTAAAGAGAAAAGGAAAACATTAGATTATTTGGGAAAAGGCAGGATGACGATAATAAAGAAGGCGTATACGTACTAGTACCTACAAGGTGTAATTCAATTAACTCAAAACGCGTTTGTCAGTCATCACTATGAATTACTTTTACTATAAATGGGTTGGTCACTATATAACGCTGAAATCGCGGAAAAATCATCAGTGTCACACATTTATATTCCACATAACTCGACAAAATGTATTGAACGACACATTTTTAGGGTTCCGTAGTAAACAAGGAACCCTTATAGTTTCGCCATGTCCGTCTTTCTGTCTGCCCGCGGCTTAGCTCAGAGACGGTTAGTACTAGAAAGCTGTAATTTGGCATATGTATACATATTAATCATGCCGACAAAGTGGTAAAATAAAACCATGAAAAATATTTTTTCTTCGGGCTCTCTACCCTTGAGAAAAAAAAACATCCCAAATTTACGTATAGGGACGTAAAGTGGGGATGTTTTCTTTTTTCTCATCTACCCCATAGTGTGGGATATCGATAGAAAGATCGTTCAAAAATATTGTGTGTTTAGCCATTTTTGGACTCAGGGGTCCGTTTGCGACAT
Source organism: Agrochola circellaris (assembly GCA_914767755.1). Lineage (NCBI taxonomy): Eukaryota > Metazoa > Arthropoda > Insecta > Lepidoptera > Noctuidae > Agrochola > Agrochola circellaris. The sequence goes on along the minus strand of OU611840.1, from coordinate 16,986,918 downwards.
ATTAAGCTTAATTAAAAAAAAAAAAAAAATTGTTAGAGTCATCTGTCTCCCCCTGCCAGCTAAATGGTTGTACTTGGATTTGTGAAAAAATTCACAGCAGTAGTATATATAACGAAATTAAAAGGAATACTATCAGAGCTAAGTAGGCTTTAGAGGTTAACGAGTAATAATCAACCAACTAAAATTTACAGTTTGAAAAACATGATCTCCAATACATTCCGTATGGGAGAACATGTTTTTCAACAACAATGTTAAGTTTGTTCTTGGGATAAATTCATCTCAACTACGGAACACTTCATTGTGCGTGGTTTTTTGATGTGTAAGTAACATATTTCCTCACGATTTCCTGCAAATCTTTCCTTTCACTCTCCTGTAATCTGTGGAGTGGGAAATCTGTAGGAGATATTTCGTGAAAAGGGACGGAAGTGTATTACAGGAAGCCGGAGAAGCGTGCGCTATTTGATTTGGACCAATGAGCGCGCGCGGTGCTAGAGTTGGCCGTCAGTAACGACCTTGACGAGGCCCCGCTCCTTTAACGTTGCTTATTACATTAATGTTGCTTATTACTAAGGTGAGATGTCAGATGTTACACATCATATGCGACGACTGTAATAAGGCTCGCTTCTTTTTTTTTTGTTGATCATATTTTTGAATTCATTTGCACCTTTTTAGGTTTGGAATTATTTCCATGACCTACTCCTTGTAGACGCTATTGGTAAAAGTTCAATGTTTAGCGAAGGGTAGGTTTTGAAAGCTGCCCCCATGCATTAAGATACAGAACCTGCGCCAAGGCGACTAACTTTTGACAGGCTTTTGTTTCCCAATCAAATGGAGGAAAGAGATGCGACTGCGCGTGTCAATTGTTTTATTGAGCTAATCATGCTACTATTCATTTATGGAGTGAATTTCGCCCCGCATACCGCGTGGGATTCTCTTCAGTTTGGCCAGAGTCGAAAACTAATCTGGCAACTTTCTCGGAATTACATGGGAGCTATTTTTATTTCGGTCCTTATAATAGATGCTTTATCAGAGTTGTTCTTAGGCAATTGACGTCATTCCCCCTATTAAGTATAGAGACACGTGGCTTACGATGAATATACTTTTATTTCAAGGATAATTATTCCCAGCAGGGAGGAAAGAGACGAACGAAAATATAATATTGCTGAAGGTAGATAAGCAAGCTTGAAAGAACATCTAATAACACACATTGGGTGATAATCGGTTGACCGTCGTCACTGTGGTGCCTACTGCAGTGGTAAAAAATATAAAATTACCTATTTCAATCTTTCTGTTTCCTTGAAAATGGTTGAGCTGAATGGTGCTGATCCAAGCGTCATGTTCGTGAAGCGGTCATACAGATAGATAGCCGCACGGGCCGACCCATCAGGTTAAGCTACGTTTGCCGGTGTTGGTCCCGGGTTGGGTGACCATCTTTACATACCGAGACTCCTTCGTGCCACGGAAAAGCACGTTAAACCCGGCTGTCATTCGTGGATCTTTGGAAGTCGTTACGTATCGTCAGAAGCCCGAAAGTCTGACAACCAGTCTTACCAAGGGGTATGGTATTACTCAGTTACTGAGTTGTGAAGGTCAGACAGGCAGTCGATCCACGTAAAATACTGGTATTCAGCTGCATCCGGTTAGATAGGAAGCAGACCCCAACATAGTTGTGAAAAAGGCTAGGCAGTTTGATCGACATAGACAGGCACGAAAAGCAACTTTATTTTATACTATGTATAGACCAAACAGCTATCAATCGGCAGCTCTGGGAATTGATAAGGCGCAACGTGACAGAGCATTAAGTCACCTTCATTACTATTTCTGAAAACGATCAATATTTTTATAAATATACTTTTTTTCCATTGTTGACACCATCTTTTTGACAAAAGGATAATATGTTTTTATCGAAGACGACTTCAACGAAAATGTATTGAAAGTCCTTTTTTTTATAGAGCCTTCTATGATTTAAATGGTAACAAGGTGATTACCAGCGGCAATTCAAAATATATTTTATTCTAAAGAATTTGACAATATGTTTGTCACACTTGTATTTCTAGAAAGGGGGGGGTAAAGAGAGGTGTTAGTGGGTATACCTACATTTTGCCAATGTGGTTTTTGTTGCCAGTTTTGTGCTTCGTAGGAATTCATTGACACAATCATACCTATTGATACTTTATACAAGGTGGAGATAACAATGTGACAGTAAATTAAACTGCGTATATCACGTGCCGTGACGTGCCCAGCCTGCATTATTTTATTTTATCAAATATATCCAATAGTTTAGTCACTATTAGCTAGTCAAAGATTGGCAAAACCCATAGTCGACTCATAACTACTATTTAGTTTGTTAGAAAAAAATCCTTTTTTATTTAGATGGTAGTATTTATTTGATAGTTCTAAAATAGTCTTATTCATTAGTATAGTCAGTTTTTTCATTTATTACTTGGAAGAAAGTGACATAATCGATAAATTAAAACGAGCCTTACGTAGTCGCATAAAGCTACGCTCTGACTAGCGCGACGCGACCCCGGTTATTGTTATACCGTGAAGTTTTCTTAGAAATTGTATTGTTCGAGGCACGTCGCGCCGTCGCGTCGCGCTAGTCTGCACGAAGCTTTACAGTACCAACCTCTCGGACAATGGGTTGAAGGCCAACTACAACCCCGCGCGCGCTCATTTGTTTCGCCGCCTTCCTGTTACACACTTCCGTCCCTTTTCACGAAATCACTCCCACTGATTACAAGAAACCGAGCGGAAAGATGTTACACATCAAAAGTACTTAAACATTACACATTACACGCACATAGCACGTAGCTGTATCGTTAAAACATTGTTTGTTAGCAAAAAACCTGCGTGTTGTGTAACATAAATACAGGGACAGTGCTACCTACATACATACAGTGCTTAATTATAGGGAAATGATGCAAATTTATTCCGTAGCCGTCGCCGTTGTAATGTATAATCGTAAAAAAGCGTTGAAACATTCCATTCGCCGCAGGTTCTAGCTTAAGACGACGGAAAGTTGAAGTTGGCTCGTCATTCTCATTATAAGCCATAATCAGCCTATAATGTTCCCACTGCTGGGAGACAGGCCTCCTCTCTAGAGGGGGAGTGGGCCAATCCACCACGTGGGCACTGTCACTTGTCTTCGAAGTTTTTGGTTCTTGGACATGCCCAAGGTCGCCCATTGTATATTTTATAGTGCATAATTATTATTTCTTGTTATGTATTTTTGTGGTGTACAATAAAGTATATATAAATAAATAAATAAATGCCCGTTTCCTCACGATGTTTTCCTTCACCGTATATTTACACAAAGTAAAGCGCTTGTCAGGATTCGAACCTAAGACCTACAATCAAATTCACTACCTGATTGTGAGTGACTTTTCAGTGCCTACTTAAAAATATTTTTTTGCTTACGAATCCTACAAATGAAAATTTAAATTGATAGTCAACTAGCTTAATTTCCTGGATTTTATTCAAATTCAAATTTCATTTATTCAAACTAGGCTGAGAATCAGCCCTTTTCGAACGTCAAAATTACATAAGACAGTCTCCCAAAACGCCCACCCTTCACCACTTCCTAGTGCTTTAGCTGCGAAGAAGAAGTGGCTCAACAAATTCCCCAGCAGCACAGCTGTCTGTTCAGTTAGAAACAATTGATTGTATAAAATAGTATGCAAAATAATTTACATTACGCAACAAAAAACATAATTTAAATTACAAATTATTAGCCATATGTCAGCTAGCACACGTCAATATTGCAACCAAAAAACATCGAGAACTATACTCGGACAGAGATCAGAAATAAAAACTAAACGTAAACAGAATCCAAATAAAAGCCTCCAGGCCATAAAGGGCGTGCCCGCTTACTTAAAGCTGTAACTGGAAGTTATAAATGATAAACTAGGACCATCGAGATCGAATACGAGTAAAACAGTGAATTACTAATAACAAAAATAAAACCAACAAAACAAAATATTTAAACGGGATCTGTTGGTCGATTCTGTAAAAATATCAACGTGAAACTTAGGGTGAAGTAAGCTGTCACTGTCACAAATCGACCGGCAGGATGCTAGGGAATAACACTACTGACAGCTCACTTCACGCTCACTTCACCTAAGTTTCACGGTCATATTTTTACAGAATCGACCGGCTGTTCTAGTGTGCGTGCATTTAGCGGCCGTTGGACGCTATTTTTTCAACGAGTTCACTCTTAGACCTTTAGTTTTACTGACTACGCTATACGCTATTGAAGAAATCATGAGTCTTAAGCTTGGGTTTCCTAGGAAAGCGATTCCGTCATAAAACTATAACGAGCGTCATGAAAATCTGTAATTTTCAGCAGTATTTGACATTAAGGTTTCAGAAACCGCTCTGTATTTAAACGGCCATTAATGTGTAACCGTTCATCTTTAAGGATATCAAAGCTTTAGTTATTAATTATGGATACTAGATAATAGGGAAAACATAATCGAAAAGACTAATCTAAATTCGTTTAGACAAAAATGTTCCCTACCCGTACCTATGTAGTGATACATTTTCTGGGTCACCTGTCTATTAAAACCAATCAGCTAGTCAATCTACGCTAGCCTAAGGGGTCGTAGCGCATAATTTGATTATGTTGTAAGAGCTATTTCGGTAAATACGAAGATTTTTAGGATGGCAACCGTTTCGTATTTTCATTGGCTCACGGCACTGCACCATCGTTGTACTATTATAGTACGTACTAATTCCATGGCACCATCTAATTTGAACGTGGAATGCTAGAATAACGTATTGATGCCATGGAATTAGTATGTGCATAACACAGCTGACTGCGGTACGTGTGCTACATCATCAGCCTAGCCTTTTCTCAACTATTTTGGGGTCGGCTTTTATTATGTTGCGGTACGTATGCTAAAGTTAGGTACAAATAAGATCCTGTAGAGATCAACTTGAAGACTGTATGTAGACCTAAGTAAAGAAAAAAAAGAAAAGAAAAATAAAATGTCTATTCTGTTTGTTTGTTTGTTGTTGGTCTATTTACACAGACTATCGGTTTTGTGAAAACAATTATGGTGGTACGCATGCAGACATTCAATACAATAGTCAGCAACAGTCTGAGACCGACATCTTTAAGCTTCGTGCAGACCAGCGCGACGCGACACCGGTTATTGTTATACCGTCAAGTTTTCTTAGAAATTGTATTGTTCGAGTCGCGTCGCGCGGCGTCGCGTCGCACTGGTCTGCACGAAGCTTTAAACGTTAGGTACTTGGCACGTGCTTTAGCTTAAACATGTTCCCCTCTCTATCTTGCACGTGTAGTTTGACAATTGTGCCATAGATTTCTGTAATTAGGTTTGTACAAACACTTTTACATGTCAATCACTTCATAGTTGTGAAAATGTATTGTAATGAAACCGGCCAATAATCTATAAATGATGTTAAAAACCTCATCGAAATCCGTTGCGTATTTTAAAAGAACAACGCAGACATACAGACTTTGGGCACGCCACAATTGTGGCGATAAGTCCCCTCTTTGAGGAGTGGCTAGAGAGGCGCCACGGCGTCCTCACCTTCCGCCTGACACAGGTCCTCACCGGACATGGTTGTTTCGGGAGGTTCCTGTTCAGGATAAAGCGGGAGGAAACGCCCGGGTGTCACCACTGTGTGGATCGCCCGGAGGACACGGTGGAGCATACGGTGGAGGTCTGCCCAGCTTGGGCGGAGCACCGCCGTGTCCTCACGGAGGCGATCGGCGGCGGCGATCTCTCGCGTCCGGCCCTGGTTCAGGCCATGGTCCGGAGCGAGAGTGCATGGGAGGCCGTCACCTCCTTCTGCGAAGCAGTAATGCTCGCGAAGGAGGAGGCGGAGCGCGCGAGGGAGAGGCAAAATGCGCCCCCTCGCGCCCCTAGTCGTCGCAGGAGACGCCCCGGGCGTCGGGAGTCGCGAGCCGACTTCCGGCCACCGTAGGCGCGGGCTTGCGGACGGTGAGCAATGGGTAGCTCGCCGTCCGATAGGGACCAGGCCCGGGTCGACGGCGCGTTGTGTTCCACGCGCGCCTCAAAGAGATGTCAGCACCAACTGACGGGGTCCAGAAGGGCCAATGCCTGCCGGGGTCGCGGGTTTGTCTGAAAGGGATATCGCGACCTCGGCACACAGGCAACGGAAGGAACACGGGTGGGTTTTAGTCAGTAAAAGTCTGACACGCCCTCCCGCTCCACCCAGAGCGGGAGAAGTTATTTGATAATTTCCCATCCTCAAAAAAAAAAAAAAGACATACAGACTTATTTGAAAAGCGACTTTTTTATAATATTTAGAGATAGAGAAGAGATAGAGATTAGAGACCCATAAATATATAATAAATAATAATTTCGCTAGTATTAAGATTGCTTATAAGTGTTTCTAAATCCGGACAAACCTATTCAGGTTTTTGTGATGTCATCATCTGTTCATATTTTGTTTTGTTCCATAATAAATAAAACATAAAAAAACATGTTATAAATTCTAAATGATAACGACTTTTTGTTGATCGAAGAAACTTAATAATATACTTATTGTCTTTTTGTATTGTATAGCTAGTGTAAGAAAAAATACTTTATCACTATAAAAATCTTCTCTCTCTACCCCCTTTTCTGTTACATTTTTTAAATCTACGACCCAAAATTACCCAGAAACTCGAGCTTGGTTTTTTATTTACTCTCCCACAGGGCCTCTGTTAAATGTAGGAAATATTGTCTTACCAATAATGGGCTAAGAGGATAATAATTTTATTGACTTGCAAAATAATAATAAAACTAAGGCAGGGTTGCTTATTTTGGTGTTATTATCATCATCTTTCTCGGGCCTATAATCGAATTTATTTCGGAGTGTCTCAGCATGTCTTCTCACACACGTCTCCATCTCATGATACTACTTTCAGAGAACCTTGTTCGTTTGTAATCTTATAAGTATAAACAGGTTTGAACTTACACTTAGCAACAATTAAGGTCAACGCACACATATCAGTTGGGTACAGGACCGACATCAGCTTATCTCGAACCGTTCAACAGTCTTTCTATGAAGCTCGATTCTGCAAAGCACACTAATCAGCATTGTAACAAGAGCACTCTGTGGAGAAACCTCCATAGTGAGCTCTGATGTTGATGCTGATGAAGTGCTGATGAAATGGGGGGTATTTGTTTAAATACCCCCCATTTCCGCACTTCATCACCACGGAAGAACTAGTTGTTCTTCCCCCCCTGGTCACGAACTGCAGTGACCATTATGGAAATTTGTGAACCGAGATTGTACGACCTGTGCAGGCTCAAGTTGACCGCCGCACAACCAATCTGGCCTGATGGTATACATAATCGATCCATCCCAAACACAGTGTGATTGTGGAGCCTCGACACAGGTTATGCCGCACCTTCCTTCCTATCCGTCGTGCACAACTAGCTGCACTCTCCAGGATTTTAATGAGGCAAAAGGTTGAAGACGAGTCAATGCCGATGAGGCGAAGTGATGCCGATCCGATGCTGAGATGAAATGGTGTGCGATGACCTTTGGTTTCCTTCGTTATTGATTTAATTATAAAAATATATTCTTTTCTGAACAATTTAGCACCTTCTCTGCTCATTATGAGCATCTTGCCTTCATCGTTATTTATAATCGCTGTTGTGTGATTCCTTTTTCTTAATCCGTGTCCTAATGTAAGCGATTAACCCGATAACTTAGTTCGGCGAACCCTAAAGGCTTGTGCAGACCAGCGCGACGCGACGCCGCGCCGCGACACGGACAATACAATTTCTAAGAAAACTTGACGGTATAACAATAGCTGGTGTCGCGTCGCGCTGTCGCGTCGCGCTGGTCTGCACGAAGCTTAAAGGCTCGTGCAGACCAGCGCGACGCGACGGCGCGACGCGACTCGAACAATACAATTTCTAAGAAAACTTCACGGTATAACAATAGCCGGTGTCGCGTCGCGCTGTCGCGTCGCACTTGTCTGCACGAAGCTTAACGCGACAAAGTGCCGACAGAAGGCGCCTGCCGGTTTTCCAAAGTAATGAGTGCCAAATGATCGCGTATTCGAACGACGACGATCGCTTATGATGATTTTATCGGTGCTCACTTCCTTTCGCAAATAATTCTTAATAAAAAACGTTCCTCTCCCTTTTTGCAGATGCAATAATATTATTTAGCCTATGCCACTCCCACAATTAAGAAGGGTCTAATCTATTAATACAGAAATAGACTTATCGAAAATAATTAACCTCTTTCTAGGGCAGTCAGGTAAAAAGGAAATATCAAAATAATTTGTGTCTATTTCGGATCACTCGCTCCATGGCAACTTGACGCTACTCAGCAGTTCTATGACTGTATTTTTCTTAGAAACTGATCTACAATAACTACCTACTACACACGGGTCGATCGATCAGGTTAAGCTACGTATGCCGAGGTCGGTCCGTGGATGGGTTGGTGGATCTTTATACACCGAGACCCCTCTGTGCCTCCGAAAGCACACACGCACGTATTAAAGGGTGTCAAATATCCACGAATGACAGTCAGGACCAATGTCCGTCGTTAAACCGTTGGTCCCAGCTATCCATTCTTGGATCATTGACAGTCGTTACGGGTCGTCAGAAGCCCGAAAGTCTGGCAACCAGTCTTACCAAGATGTATCGTGTTACCCAGTAACTGGGTTATGGAGGTAAGATAGGCAGTCGCTCCATGTAAAATACTGATATTCAGATGTATACGGTCTGTAAACCATACATTATGTACGTCACTTCCAGATTTGTTGAGGACGAGTCTCAAGTAGGCGTTTCGTTTCCCCAAAAAAACGTTACATAAAATAATGAATTGTAACGCATAAACAAAATGTAAAAATAAAATTGTTTCACTCTGCTATATTGAATTTTCAGTGACGGAACCAGAAAAGAATTATTTACAATTAAGATAAAACAAACGATATTTTCAGTATTTAGCCTACACGACAAAATTCAAAATTAAAATTCAAAATCCAAAAGTCATTTATTTAAACTAGGCTGATAATCAGCACTTTTCGAACGTCAAAATTACATAAGACACTCCCCCAAAACGCCCACCCTTCACCACTTCCTAGTGCGTTAGCTGGGAAGAAGAAGTGGCGCAGCAAACTCCCCAGCAGCACAGCTGTCTGTTCAGTTAGAAAGAAAAAAAAATGACTCTATATAATAGTATTCAACATAATTAACCTAATTTAAATTATTATCCATATGTTAGCTAGCACACGCCAATATACCAAATAAAATCATCGAGAACTATACTCGGGCAGAAATAAAAACTAAACGTAAACAAAACTTAACGTCTTAATAAAAGCCTCCAGGCATAAAGGGCGTGCCCGCTTACATAAAGCTGTAACTGGAAGTTATAAATGATAAACTAGGACCATCGAGGTAAAATAAATAAACAGTTAATTACTAATAACAATAAATAATATGATCTATTGTCGAGGTCACTAGTTACATATTGCAATACAACTCATTAAAAAAAACTTTGTAATGAGTAGATTATGTCAACAATAAATTAAAATTAAATTAAAATAAACAATTATATGAACTCATATAACCTGTCACAGTAAGTAAGCTAATTCTGGAGAAAGAACATAAAAATTGTCTTGAGTTAATCACAGCGACCAACTATTCTTATTATTTAAGTAGTCGTTGATAGAATAGTATGCCTTTGAACAAAGGTTGGATTTTACTTTCGTTTTAAACGCATTAAACAAAAATGTAAGATAGTCATATCATGTTTTTCTCATGTTTGCAGGGTGGCAGGGACATCGAAGCGAAAACTGTTACCATGAAATTAAACACAGCAGATTTTTCGTCGGTTATTTTAAAACAAATCTGCTGTTTCATAGAAAAGTGCAATACCTACGCGGTCAAAATGTATGGACCAGCTGGTTTTAAAAAAAATAATTGACGATACAATTCAACGCAAAGGGGTTCGGCATCACGTACTGAATCCATGGTAACAGTTTTCGCGTCGATATATGCCACTCTGTATAATAAACACAAATAATAATTATAAGAGAGAAAGTTAAAATATTTCGCATCCGTTATGAAAACCAAAGATTTATCGAGAAAATTCAAGGAATGAATTAGCTATGAGTATCTTTCTGTATAATAAAAATAATAATAAATAAACTGAGCAGTGGCAGCCCAGTGGTAATAGCCCTGACTTACCGAGTTGAAGCTCGTGGGTTCGAACCCAAGCAGGCGCTTTACTTTGTGTAAATAATTTCATCACAACTGCTCTCAAAACGGTGAAGGAAAACATCGTGAGTGTTTTCCTTCACCGTTTTGAGAGCAGTTCAAACCGGCATGTCCTAGAACCAAAAATTCAAAGACATGTGACCTCTACCAACCCACATAGTGTCCGCGTGGTAGATTACCGCCCACTCCCTCTAACAGAGAGGAGGCCTATGTCCCAGCAGTGGGAACATTTATTTATTTATTAAAACTTTTCACACTCAAAAAAGTACAAAGGCGGACTTAATGCCTTAGGCATTCTCTACCAGTCAACCAAGGGTGGTGAAGAGATTAGATGGCAGGTGCTCTAATTGAGAGGAACAAAGAAAAAAAAATATTCTAATGACTTATAACTAAAATAGATACAACAATACATAAATAGATTACAAACTACATACCCATACATACATACATATTTACTACATTAACAACATGAACAAAACAACATTATGAACATTATAGGCTGATTAAGATTATGTTATGATGAATAATAAATATAAGTGCAAGACAAGTAGTTTAATTAATTATCGCCATTCGTTTTTTACAACCCACGAATTATAATTTAATTTGTTATTAAATTAATACCTTTATTTCATTATTTACATAATTATTATTATTATGTTCTGATTATGATTTCGTTTATTCATTTTTATACTTTTTTAGATCATCAAGTTATTTATTAGTTTCGTAAATTAAAAAAACCAATTAAATACTTTACATATATATCCTTCGAACCTCTCGTAAGGGTGTAGATATATTCATTGCTCCGAACCTTATTAAAAAAAAAATCCTGGTGGTGTGAGCTTCCGAAATAAAAATTCTGTAGCTTTGTGTTGATTTGTATATATTCGACGGCGATTTGGTAACTGTAGAAAGAAAAGCCCATAAGGCGAGCAGTAAGGTATATTAAGGCTCAGAGTATCAGAAATATGGACGCATAAAAATCTACTTTGATAATATTTATTATTAAATTATTATTAAAAATTCAGATTTTTATTGAAAAAAAAAAAATACAATCATCAATATATCAAACCGCGTTCTAGGGCTGTCAATATCCACTTATACATTTACAATATTTTTATAAAAATCATTTAAAAATATAAAAACTGTGGTACGCCAGTATTGGTGACCAGGGTCGTTTCATTATGATAATATTATACAGGAAGAGATAGCATCATTTAAATAAGATTTTTTTAAATTAATTGTCTCAATAAATCTTTAGTTTTCTTAATTTTTCATTACATTGTTGAAAACTTGGCCGAACCTGATGTTGTGAAGCTTGCAAAATTCCGCATACACGCAAAATATGTATATTAAGTAGTAGAAGTACAAGCAGAAGAAATGATCGGAAAATCTTGCTGAAATGCTTTGTTAAGATTCAAAGGGAGTTCAGAATTTTCATATTCATTCGATTTTAACCCTAGACTAGTGTCTAGTTTGTCTTACTACCAGGCGCAATTATGAATAACACTTAGCTTACTCGTAATTCCAACAAATTAATATAATAATAGAATATTATCCGCGCACAAGAGACAGCACTGTTTCATTTTGACTGTTTCATTAAACAAAAGGGACTTCATGCAGGGTGTGTAATAACAGGGAACGACGCGGTTCATGCCTTATATTGTGAGATTCGGCCAATTTACTCTTACTTGTTCCTCGCTCCTAAATTCTGTCTTAGAAATTTCCTGATTATCTTTACCCGCTGGTTTATAGATCAGTAAGTAGTAGGAAGATTTTTTTTTTGTTTTTCCTTGATCGTATAGTTTTTGAGAAGTGAATATTCGTCACGTGGACATCGATCGCTGCACAGCAAAAAATTATGAGAGATGAATAGGAATAGGCAAAGCCTCCTAACATTTCGGCAACGCAGGCGGGCACAGTGGCGGTAAGGCGGACGGGATCGGAGAGTGCGCGAGGGGAGGTCGATAAGCAGCAATTCAGTGTGACTCGGTCGGTCGAGGCTCACGGTCGCTTCCCGTGCTCCCAGTGCGGTCGACACGCTCCTCTCCTACCCTTGCTCAACTAAGTTCATTCCGCCCCCGCGTCGCTCGCTCGTTTGGTCGCTCGCTAGTTCGCATCGCTTGCAAGTTTGAGGCGCCTGCTAGTGTACGCGTTCACCGCTCTCGCGCGTTTGGCGCCTTACCACAGGTTTTATAAGTAAGTATCTTTTTAAACCTACCTGTCGCCTCAACGTTCTTTATATTTTTCTTAATATTTTCACAGGATTTTCCGTATAAAAAATATTTTTTGGGCGCTGCTGGAGCGGTTGCGGGAAGAAGATCGTCTTCCGTTTCGCGATATAATTTATTTATAAGAAAAACAAAGCCTCCACGTCGCACTAAAACGTTAGTGCCTGTTAACGTACCGTAGTAATAAACTGTGGCACTTTAATAATACTTCCGAAATGGATTTGGCTATCGGTATAAATCTTCGTACGTGTACGTGACTTTGGTTTTGTATGTGTTTTAACGGAATCAATAATGGGGGATGGAATATAATGTGATTGTTTTAACCCGTATCTGAAATTCAGTCCACTAATTTATTTTGTACGGGGCCTGGTTTTCGGTCGCGCCGTTGTGTCGAGTTCTCTTTTACTTCTGTTGACTTACATAGGTCTTTGTTTAAACTCGTTGTATGCGGCAACAGCTTTAGGATCTTCGGTTTGAATGTATCTTTTAATTACGATTTTGAATGTACATACCTTGTACATTAAATAACTTCGAAATTTTGAAACTTCGTATCTTTTGCGAGGTATAATTTTGGTCCTAGCTTTTACTAACTACTAACGGATTTAAGCACAAAAATCGATATGATATCAGTTACGTACAGTGACATAATTTGTTTATAATTACGATTTCATACACAATCATTTGTTAAAGGTATTCAGGGGAAGCCGACCTAAACATAAATTTTAACCTTAATTAGGAAAAACGAAAATGTCATCAGCCCAGGTTAATTTAGGAACAGGTACCAATAATTAGGACGGGGTCAATATGTCTGCTTCTACGAGTACTAATTATTAATCAACTAGATATTAGGTGTATAAATTACATAATTTATGCAATGTCGGGTAAAATTACATGTATTGCTTTTCTAAAGCTATGCGATTTTTCAAATTGTTGTTACGAAATTATTTGCCTATAATTATAAGAACAAAACATAAAATAATGACCCATCTTTTATCGTCAGAGTCCTAATTGATAATACATATTTTAGGTATGGGAATCGGTAAATGTCCCTTGAAGAAAGAATTAGAATAAACGAATGAAATCGCGTAACAATAGATACTTGGTCCAAACAATTTCATCAATGAAACCTTTATTCGTAGGTACCTACTGTAGTCGAATTCTGAGGTTTGAGTAGTACGTGGGTGTAAAGCTGAACTTTAGAAAGCACGAAAAAAAAGTATTTATTGGGAATCTCACAGGAAAATCACAAAATCATAGAAAAAAGAAAGTAAAATAAAAATAAAACAGAAAAATCAGAAAAAAGAAATAGATTGGAAAATAGAGATTAGGGTAATTAAACGTAATTTTTTGAGGTATTTAATTACGTCTGTCTGTGCAGGCTCCTAAGAACGCTTTCCTTTAACGTCAACGGTTAAAGTACCTGCCCTTTACTGCCCGTCTCAAAATAAACCCCTGTATAAGTATAAAAATATGCTGCTTGTTAGCTGAACTATTGGATAACAGCCTGCCCTATTCACACTGCAATTTTCTTGCCTGAGCCATACAATAAAATTGGGGCAACAAATCATTTGTATCGTCTAAACACTGTTCAGATGGTACGAGTTTTATTGTTGCTTCACCGTATTTTATGACACTGACAATTACATTGCACTGTGTCACCCAGGCTAAAGAGCGTTAATTCTGAAAGTGGGCAACGTCGCAAATAGCTGTCAAATATTTACCTGTTTTGATTAATCTGGCAATATTACTGTATGGGAATATGAAATGTGAAAGTTTTAAAATACTTTTTTTACATCTAAAACTAATTATTCGGTGTTACGATATTAATTATTGCATTTCATAATAATCAATATTTTAGTTCACTAGTTAGCCACATTTAATATTTCCATTCAGTATTATTGCCAAATTAATCTAAACAGGTAAATATTTGACAGCTATTTGCGACGGTACCAACTTTTAGGATAAGCCCTCTTAAATCACTAAAGACAGACATAAACATTTAAATAAAATCTTCAATCTGTTTGTCAATGCGTTGTTAGTCAGGCAGCCAGTCAAGGATATTTTTACATTTCTTGTAGGCTGTCACTAAAATAGGGTACTGTATTAAAAACTCATATTTACTCATACTTTGACGTTCAAAACTGCCTTACAAGGGCCTATTTGAAATAAATGATTTGACTTTGACTTTATTTCCTGAACGGGTCGTAAGATAGACGAGGTACTGAGCAACAGTGAGAACTATAGAAACAATTGAAGGATGGATGGCAATTATGCCACCTCGGCTAGTATAGCAATCCTAATGAACTTCCGTACAGTGAGCCCGGTAACCACTAATAGACTAATATATTTATCATGGGATGAGCAATTTTGCGCTGGTACCGGCTGTCATTCGAGGATCTTTGAAACTTGTTGCGGGTCGTCAGAAACCGGCAAGTCTTACCAAGGGGTATCGTGTTACCCAGTAACTAGGTTGAAGAGTAAGTCGCTCCATGTAAAATACTTACTGCTGCATCCGGTAAGACTGGAAGCCCACTCCAAGATTGTTGGTTCTGGTCAAGACATATTTTGTGCCAATTTGCGAGAAGAATCTCTACAAGAATGGTCACGTAATAATTCTGTTATTTTCCTATTTCATTCGAAGAATGCTCATCCACACGTTATTACAATGTTAATGGAAAACGGAATTGATTACGCTCAGTCTTCGACTTCAATATGGCATGATATCGACGCTTTTGATATTCCACTCGAGTGTGACTGACAATGAATGTACATACATACCTGTTTCGTAAATCAATTATTGACACGGGAAAACGTCTTATCGCCTGGTTTACTGGTGGTAAGTTAAATATCTCTGACTAAGACAATGATATAAGATTTAAATGGCTGATAATACGAGACTTTTAATGCTAGTAATGGCTGAGTGGGCAGGGAACATTGCTCGCAGAACAGATGGCCGATGGGGTCGAAAGGTTCTGAAGTGGTGCCGCGTACCGGAAGACGTAGCGTTGGAAGGCCAACAAGGTGGACCGATGACCTTGTGGCAGGAATCAGCTGGATGCGGAAAGCATAGAACCGGTTGAAGTGGCAGTGCTTGGGGGAGGCCTATGTCCAGCAGCAGACGTCTTTCGGCTGAAATGATGACTGGCTGAGCATGCAAAAGATAGGTCATGTCTACCAATTTTGAGGCAGGATCTTTTTTCTCATGGTATCTATTTATTGTCATGTTTTTCTTTTACTTAAATTAATTTACCATCCATACTTATATTTCCTGGCACTTGTCCGGAATTAGAATAACTATGAGTGAGTTAATTATTATTTATGTAATTTAAATAAAACTCCGGTTGGCTGCTCAATATTTGTAATAATTATTCAATTTTCTTTAATTTACTAATTTCAGATATAAAATTAAGATAAGTTAACTTCCTTAATTTCTATTAGGTCATTGATTAGAATAGTTAAGAAAAACAATGGAATAATAATCCTTTGTGGCTTCTTATTGCCAATGTTAAGCAGTCATTGCATAATATTTGTTAAAGTCACAAATTACTAAAGAGACTATCGTTCCATTTTCCTTAACTTTATGAACAATAAGTGGAAATTTAACATATTTCCTTAGTCTAATTTTAATAAGAACTTAATTTATAATTTACTTAGGATAGGTTAACATTATGAAAATATTGTTTTTAAATTGCATGAATCACTGAATATCTCCACTGGCACCCAAGCTAAGATTAAACTTGTATTATCGGTGCCAAGGCTCTCTCTATTAATACATTTTACAATTTATACAAACTAGTATGGAGTTACATCGTGTAAGTAATTATCGTAGAGTACAAAAAGAAAAAGAAAAGAAAATAATAAAAATAACTTTTAAATTTAAAATGTATTTTATTTTGAATCTGCATATTAGTTATCGTAAAGTACAAAAAGCAAAAGAAAAGAAAACAATAAAAATAAACTTTAAAATTTAAAATGTATTTTATTTTGTATAGAATCTGCAAATTAGTTATCGTAAAGTACAAAAAGAAAAAGAAAAAAAAACAATAAAAATAAACTTTTAAATTTAAAATGTATTTTATTTTGTATAGAATCTGCAAATTAGTTATCGTAAAGTACAAAAAGAAAAAGAAAAGAAAACAATAAAAATAAACTTTTAAATTTAAAATGTATTTTATTTTGTATGTGCAAATAAATTGATAAACATAACTTCTCGTTTAGTATCCGGCCAAAACGTTATTACGAATCCTGATGATGGATGTGTTATTTATATTGACAGACCAATCCAATCTGCCTAGCCTTTTTCCAATTATATTGGGATCGGCTTTCTGTCTACCCGGATGCAGCTGAATACTAATATTTTACTTGGAGCGACTGCCTGCCTATCCGACCTGCACAACCCAGTAACTGGGTAATACGATACCCATTGGTAAGACTGGTTGTTAGACTTTCGGGCTTCTGACGACCCGTAACGACTGTCAAAGATCCACGAATGACAGCCGGGATCAACGGCTTAACTTGCTTTCCGAGGAACGGAGAAGTCTCGGTATGTAAAGATGGTCACCCATCCAAAGACCAACCCCAGCGAGCGTAGCTTGATTGTAGCTTGCATACCTGATGGATCGACCCGTGCAGCTGTTATTACTTAGTCAAAAGTTCATTTATCTGAATTTTATCTCTGTGTGCCAATATTAATATTTTTCTATGAATTCACTTATTGCTATTAATGTATGAATTTATTTATTTGTTATCAATTTTAATCAAATTTTATCAATTTATATAAATTTCTACCATTTTATTTTTGTGCAATTTTAATTAGTTTTACCAATGTCGAAGAATGCCAATTTTAGTTTTACCAATTCTATAATATTTCAACTTTGTTAATATTTATATATTATTATTTTATAAAAAAAATACTTTTTACCGATGTTACCAAATTTACTATTAGCGCTTATTACTTAGTAAGTTAGCATAATTGTCCGATTTATTGTTTTATGCATGTGGTGTTTACCTATAAGTAACTGATGCACTGTTATTTTACTTTTTAAATGTATTATGTGTTTGTATCAGTGTAATCAATTGTTGGTGAACCTAATAAAATAAAATAAAAGCTCCGAAATTTGACAGACCGTAAACCCAATAAAACTGACTGAAATGCGATCTCTTATAAACGCTAAGTACGTGGGTGTTGCGAATGCGCGGCAGATTTTTATAAAATCGCGTTATTTAACTCCGTGGACTAAGGTAAAGGTTTAAAACTATCTAAATCCAGTACTGAAGATCATCACGAGAACCGGGGCTTGATAGGCCGCAGTAATTCACTGGATGCGTGAAGTACAGAACCGGACGAAGTGGCGGTGGAGGCCTATGCCCAGCAATGGACGCTTTTCAGCTGAAATAATGATGATGATGATGCTGACATGTATTAATTGAGACCCTACGTTGCGAAATTCAAAAGCTATTTACCGGTCTCATGAAACGTATAATATACCATTACTAGGCAAAGTTCTTGTATCTAATAACAATTAAAACACAACAACACATCAATAACACAACAACATTAACATTAACAAAACAACAGCATACGACAACACACACACATTTAACATTTTGCTAATCACTTGTTGCTACAATGGCAAACTAGTTGCTTTCTGCTACTTATACTGATATAAAAAGGTCATTTTACGAGGCGATATTTACCAATACGTAACCACCGGTAAATTGTATAGGAAATCGGTAATAATAATTTAGAATCAGGTGTTAAATGGAACCACAATGAAACCATTAGGTTGGAAATAGCCTCAGTTTTGTGCGTTCATGTGTAAAACACGCACTTCGGTAATTACGTAAAAAACTTGACGAAAACGAAGGCTTTTTGTTTTAAAAAGGTTCTAGTTTAAACACGTAGTACCTACCTACTGGGATTTTAACTGGACATCTAAATATATTTCATTTTTAATAGGGAACATGAAAAAGGAACCTACTTTACATGGCTAACTAATCAAATAAATCAACCGAAATGTAAAACAGTCCGTGAATTTTTAAATGCCTTCATGGCATTTAAAAATTCACTTCACGGACTGTACCTAATTATAAAAGTTGTGTAATTATTAAAACAATTTCATTGTTGTACGCCGTTCTGCCCTCTTTCCGAGTTCTGCCGCCCCACAGCGTAAGGTGACATTTGTGTCGAATAATTTAATCATTTTATTGATCTGCGTAGGTACCATACACACGAATGTAAGCTCAGGGTCGCGGCACTGAAAATAAGAACCAAATCAATTAAACTTTGAAGAACTTTATTGAAGAGTTTTTTGGAGAAAGTTTTCCTGTTCGGTTTTATGAAAGAAAAATGTTTTATTCGGGACACACGCAGGAAATACAAACAATAAAAAAGGAGTATTTAAAACTACTGGACTTTAAAAAAGAGACTTTTGCGGATCCTAAATGGCTCCTATTTCAGCATAATGCTGTGATATTTAGAAAATGAATACCTTTGCTTTTCGATGTTTTTTTGTATTTTATTGATAGGTAACAGAAGTTTGGACAGTTGATTGCTTCAATTACGGCTAGTTCTCATGCAAAAGACGGCACTTCAGCCTCCGGCAAATTCGTAATTCTCACTTGAGAAACATTTTTCCGATCTTACTTGGTATCAGCTTGTATTCTAATAAACTTATTTAAAAAGAAAATTCTCTTCAGTTGGGCTATAAAGTAACCTTTCAATACAACCATTTTCAAAACATTCCTTGCGAGGCCCAAAATTTTAAAACGCTTAACTGTTCAACTAGTGACAAAAACATACCATTTTTTTCCTGCCCAACAGTCGCTTCACTAAACGGCTCAGAAAATTGAATCAATATTAAGCGCGCTGCTGTACTTCCATATCTAACTTAGCTTATTCCCTTGGGTGCACGTATTCCTATAAAATCAGTAGTTTAGAGAATTATTTGCATAGGCTTTTAATTTATTTTTATTTTTATTGATCATAACAGCAAACAGTAACATCATAAGAAATTAGAACTAGTTGTAAAAGGTCAAATTTTGATCATAATGTAACCCACAATGCTGCTCTCTGCTCTAAAAATGTAAAAAATAGGAGTAATCGCTAGGAGTATTAGTAGCAGTACATGCAGATGAGCGCATTAAGAATTAAATTATGTTTATGACCAAAGTTTTAGATAATTGACAAGCGCCCGTCGAATTGATATTTTCTACTTAGTAGCAGCACCTGTAGCAGACAAAAACCTCTTTCACTAAAAATCCCTTTCCCTTCGAAGACCGCTGTTAAATCTGACTTTTAGATCGACCAGTCCATGTTGTGCCAGTTGATAGAACAAACTACAATCATGAAGAGTGGTTTAGGGGATAGAAAGTTATTCCAACTCACGGACGACTGAGAAAAAAACATTTAAAAAAGCAAAAAATTAAAAATATTTGTTAAAGGATTCACTAAAATGTCGACACTGAGAAAAAACTTTGGCATAGGAAAACTGAATATTATCGTAAACAATAATTATGCCAAAACAAGACTTACAAACATCATTCTTATTCTCTTGTGTAACATTGTACGTGGAACGGGACGGCTTTTGATTGATAGTCTATAGGATGGGATAGTCCATTTAGCCTTTTAACTGAACATGGTTCTCAAAAAGAGACAAAAATGTCAATAAAGAATAAGACGGATAAAAGAGTTATATCTTTTCTTCGGATAAAGCAATATGTATTTTAATATTTTTTAAGGACGTCAATATTTTTCGTTTATTTTCTGTGCGCTGCGCAAACTTAGTTTATTATGAAACCGAAAACATTTATAAATAGAAAACAAATGCGTTTTTTTATTACAAGCATGCCTTTAAAACACAAAGCAATTTTAATATGTAATTTAGTACGTCGCCTAAACCGGTCATGCTGGATATTTTGTCGTAATAAACAAGCATTTAACACTCTACTCCTTCATAAAATTATACACTAAAATGTCCCGAATAAACCTGTAATTCGGCCACCCCTCTATGATCAAGTACATACTTTATCGTTAGCCGATACTGCTATAAAGTAACCTACTTACTAATCGGGAACGGTGGCTCATTAAATTCAACTGTATACTAATTTTTACGATTCAAATCAGTTTGTTTCTTATCGTTTTTTTGTAAATACTTTATTTAATTTGGTCATTATAATACGTCACTTATCGAATTACTAGATATCTTTAGATATCTTATATCTTTATAAAAAATCTGCCGGTCAGCGCAGTCAATCCAGCATTTAGTAAAAAATAAAGTAGGTAGTTGGTTCTTTATTTAAGCCATAATATTTTCTATTGGCGAGCGAAAAAGCATACTTACATTATTATTTAGGTTTTTCATTACGTCATTAGTTCGGCAATCAAAATAAAAATATTCATTAAAAAAAAATTGTCTTATCTACTATGCACTTTAGAACTACCATTTACCGGATAATATGTCGTTCATTGACTTGAATGTGCCCTGGCGGCTGAGAGTGTAATACCATGCTCACTCAGATGTCTCGCTGACGGTGGCGCGTGTGTTGCATAATTAAGCTCCCCTCAAAATGGTTGAGCTGAATGGTGGCGATCCATGCGTCATGTTCGTGAACGGGAACCGTCAGTTGGGACTGGTCATCTCTTAGCTACCGATTGCTTGCTATAACTAATATTTTTGCAACAATATAATTTAAAAAAGTGTCCCTGGAGTTTCTTGCCCGTTCTTCTTAATAGGTACCTACTACGCTTTGGAATAGGCAACTAGTTTTATATTTCTGACTGAGCGACTCCTTGACGATTCAAAAGGGCTTTATTGAAATAAATGGTTCGAGTTTGAGTTAAAAAATCCATAGTCATCATCCATCCTTCTGCCCTTATCACAGTTTATTTTGGATCAAAGTAGCATGTCTTCTTCATACATACATACATCTCTATTTGGCATCATTTCTGGAGTCACACCAGTAAAAATTCCATTGCATCTATTAAAATAAAAAAACGTGTTCTAATATTATCACTAATATTAGGTCCCCACCTATGAAATCAGCGTTTTGTATGGAGAATTTTAAAGAAGTTGCTTTTTTCATACTAACATTTTCTTAATTTATATGATAACCATGAACACTAATGTTTTAAAACTTTTATGGACTAATGTTTAAAAACTAAGATAACGTAATATGCCACTAGATTAAGCGACAAAAATAAGTTTTGGCTAAGTTAAAACAAATAGTGGTCATTTCTGCTACCAAAATGAGGAGTCATTTTTAAGGTATTTTTTATGTTTATAAACTATAAGTAATAAGGTTTTTTTTACTATTGGTAGTTGTCTATGATGGTCATTATTCGATATAATACCAAGCAATTGATGAATATTTTAATTCATAGAAGTGACAAGGTTCTCTATTTGTGAGAAAAAAACGCCAATTTCATAGGTGGGGACCCAATAGATAGATAGATAGATATAGCGTTTATTTGGTGCACACAAAAGACATAGAGAAAATCCAAAAACACCATTTAATAATAATACATAATCACTCGCTCCAAAACGAGAGAGTGGTCTCTAAACCGGATCCACACAACCTTTGATATCCTTTAATCAAATAATTAATATTTTACTTTGGTCTACAACACAACCAATTTGACAAAGGAACATTCAGTTAATTACGATTATGAAAGAAAAACAATATTGGTTGGGACTCACGTTTTTACAAAGTAATCACAAATATGTAATAAGCATATTTATGTAATGTAATGTTCGCCTTGACATTACAAAAATATTAATTCTGATGTTCAGTTTGAAAAAATAAAACATGAAAAAAGATGTCATCTCTCCATCTTCAATTATGAAACAAACATTTTCATTCCTGTGATGCTTCAATATAAAAGATCGGCAGTTATACTTCTATTTTTTCCTTTGGCCCGAGCTAATCAGAACCGTAAACCGTGATCTACTGCTTTCCTTGGTTCTTAGTCGTAATAACGACATTTTCCTTAATGCTTACAATTCCAATGATTATAATTTGTAGCTGATAATAAATATTTTAAGCAATAAGTACAGTTTTTTTTAACTGTGAAGAAATACTCAAAAAACGGGAGATGTAGGTGCCGAAATAATTCCTTTGCTACGCGAGCTACGTCGCCCTACGCCGAGTACGGCACAACAACCAAAAACGTTTTTTTTTTTTAGCAAAGTTGATTTTATATCTCGAGTCGGCTTGCCAAACCTATTGAAATTCTCATTAGTACTTCAGTTAGAACCTAGGTATAGAGGTGGGAATGGGAAATGTAGCACCGCATCTCAATTTCCGGAGTTCTCCGGCAGACTTGACCTAAATCTATATCTACATTGTGAAACTAAAATGGTGTTGGATCTGAAAGGGGTCATTGTACTCATGATAAGGAACATCTTTTACTATGGGGCCAACCATGAAATCGTGAAAAAGCATTTTGTTTAGCAAATGCAAGCTTTTGGCTAGTTTGTAAAGTGGGTATAGTAATTTGTTTTGCTAGTTTGTAAAGTGGTATTATACATATATTTTTATTTTTAATGTGCGTTTAGTTTGTGCAGAATAAACAAATTTTCTTTCTTTCTTTTCTTTTTTTTCTTTTAAATTCTTGTGTTGATTTTGTTCGAGAAAATGGCTACAAATAATGAGACTAGAATATTACATTACTTATTACATTATTTTCCCTTATTTCTTATACAGATATTCTATACTATTTAACGAGCAATATTTGTATATAATATGTATATTTATAAACGAAAAAAACGTTCACGAAAACGGTTCTAACGATTTCGATGAAAGTTGCAATATACCTAGTGCTTTACGGGGGCGAAAAATCGATCTAGCTAGGTCTCATATCTGGGAAATTTCGTTTTGACCCGAGCAGAGCTCGGTTGCTGAAAGTATAGAACAAGACGGCTACCTTAGAATAATGACATGGCAGCATGGAATTAGTAAGTACCTACTATCATGGCAGCATGGAATTTGGAAATATCTACTATCATGGCAGCATGGAGTTAGTGTGTACTATACATGGAATTAGTGTGCACTATCCTATACTATTAAATGAGCATTCGCTATTTTCACCAGAGCAGACCTCGGTCGCCTAGGTACTTTTATTTTATATACACAACAAGTACAATAAAATATACCTATTTGAATGAACAACCTGATTATCTTTTTGTATTAATTATAGATGGAATAATAGAAATAATATCACAATGTGTCATTATTTCGATAGATATTGCCTTTTCATCTCTGAGTCCTTTTGCTTAGACGTCGCGAAACGTGAAATAGATATTATTTATGGAGGCACAGTGTGGGCGTGGCATTCAATATTTGTGGCTAGGCTAGCAGATGTTTATATTGTGTGTAAGCTATTTATACAAAAAAGTTGCTTTCGTATTTTCGATAATGGAATTATAATGTTATCATAGTCAATTAGGAAGTTCATTCGGTAGGTAGGAAATAATGAAATCCATTTTCTTTTTATAATATTTAATATAATATTGAAGTTTAGCTTCCCTTTTTTAAGGTTTCGCACCCAAGCCATTTGATTGAGGCTAAGAGGTAAGAGGCAGGATAAGAGCTCCGGGAGAATGTACATTTTCAAAGATCATAAAAACATTCCTGTTTTGCTAACATGGTAAACTCTCTGTTTTGGTAAACTCTCTGTTTTGCAAACATTTCTGTTTTGCTAACATCCCTGTTTTGCTAACATCCTTGTTTTGCTAACATCCCTGTTTTGTTAACATCCCTGTTTTGGTATACTCTCTGTTTTGGTAAGCTCTCTGTTTTGGTATACTCTCTGTTTTGGTATACTCTCTGTTTTGGTAAGCTCTCTGTTTTGCTAACATCTCTGTTTTGCTTTGACTTTTGCAGATAATGACCCAAACATAAAACTAAATACGAATATGGTACGGTTTGTGGAAACCCGATATTTTCATAATATTTATTCAGGACTTATAATTGATAGTGAGCATAGTGATATTGGGTTTTTCTATCAGGAATTTCTCAGCCGCAGCCCGGAGTCTAGATTTGTGCCCAGTTAATTGGCAATAGGCTCGCCCCCTATTACATGGACTTTATAAATAACTGGTGAAATGTAGGTGTACTGTAGGTACATCAAAACAGGTATGATGTTGTATTATTTATTCAGGCCGTATTTTGATTATTTAGAAACATAGCTTGAGTTATATCGATTAGTTAACATTACGTATTAGGTAGATTAGTACCTAAGTATGTTTTGGCTTAAGTAAGGGCGTGGCAATTAATCCCGAGTGGTACAATCGGTCATTCGGTCTCGGCCACCAACAGATGGCCTGTCAATTGCTCTGGATATCGTCTCGAAGGGATGTTTTCATTAATATAAGTCGTCCTTCATTGTTGTGGCAGACTTGTAAGTGTTTGTATGGTCGACTTCGTAATTGCACCCTAACACTGTTTCTCCACCACACCGTGAACAGGACGTCAACAACAAACGAGATTACGCGGCCGTAGTAAACGTACTGTCGCTACTTCGGCGTCGTCATCTCGTTCTCGTTGACGTCCCGTTCACGGTGCAGTGGACAAACGGCCTAAGGTTGAATGTCACTTGCACACGGTCTATTTTGGATTTAAGACCTGTCTTGCGATATAAATAGCTACCAACTGAATGAAATTCAGAAGAATGTAAAACGCAGTTGTGATAAAAAAAAACTGCCGTCACTTTGATAACATAAAAACTTTGACTGTACCAATACATAAATATTAAACTTACATAGTGGAATAAAGAAATCTTGGTTATTTGTCAAGTCGTAAACACCGTGAAAGCGAGGGCAGGTTGTTAGTAATATATGAACCATATTCAAAATATTAAAATAGCGTAGTTACTTTACAATATAATATGAAACTTTTAACGACCTCTTCGGCATTTTATTGCCAAAACTCACTAAGTAATTCCTTCGTTTTCATGTAACATTTGTAATATAATTACAATGTATACGTGCTCATCTTTCTTTGTAGTAGCGTGAAGATATGGACACAATTTACGTTTTATATGCCCGATCATTTACATAATGGCACATCCCATATGTATCCATGGTATAATTTCGGTTGTTTGCATTACATTTTTATTAAAGATAACATTGTGAACACTTTGTTGGCACTTTCTTATCAATTTTACTAATATTTAGCTTATTATACCTGACTAGGGAGCAAACTTAAAATGGTAATAAATCTCGTTGCCTTTATTAGGTTTGTATTTTATATATTTGTATCGTAATATTTAGTTTCTTTAAAGACATTGCCTCGATGAATGGAGAAAAAAACGGCGGTATATAATCCTGGAATAAACGTTGTTTTTTACCATTTAAGTACCGGGTTATATATTTTTCATTGACTTGAATGTGCCCTGGCGGCTGAGAGTATATCATGCTCACTCAGATGTCTCGCTGATGGTGGCGCGTGTGTTGCATTATGTAGCTGCCCTCAAAATGGTTGAGCTGGTGGCGATCCATGCTTCATGTTCGTGAACGGGAGCCGTCAGTTGGGACTGGTCATCTCTTAGCAGCCGATTGCTTGCTGTAACTAATATTTTTATAACAGATTAATAAATAAAAAAAGTGTCCAAGGAGTTTCTTGCCCGTTGTTCTTCATAAGTCCCTAGGCCTAGGTTAGTTCCCTTCATAGGCAAATTTTTCAATCTTATCTAATCTAATTAGTCTGTGACCCACAGCAGGGCAAAGGCCTCACTCTACCTTTTTCAGATAATTCTGTCTTTTGCTAGTGCCAGTCCTTAAGTTCGCCCTCATCTTAGCCTTGGCGCGCCGCTATGTGGTCGTGAGTTAACTGGGACCCAATCAGTGGTTCTTTTAGCCCATTTCTCATTTGATATGCAGCAGACATGTCCGTCCCAGTCCCACTTAAGAGGGCGCCCAACGGTACATACATTAGAACAACTTCTTTAAATAAATATTATCTCGTGGCTGCTAAGGAATTATGATAACAGGCTAGTAAGGACCCTCGATAAGTGTGTCTAGAATGTTCTAATACCTTTTATAAAGTTTCATATTGAGACACGAAGCAACAAAATTTGATTAAAAAAAATGCGGCCCATTTCTCTAGGTCGTATTTTATTACTTCGCAGTCACAAGATAATATTTTTTTAAAGGAGTTGCGCTAGTGGACCGTTGGGCACCGTCTTAAGCTTAGCGGGTTTCTGGGTAACGTCCGTGATCATGATTTTGGCTCGGAATGTTGTGTTCGTTATACAATGTTGCCCATGAGCATGTGACCGTCCGTATTTTTCAGAATATTCATGAAAAAATATCAAAAATTAACTTTAAAAGGGAGATCTTTAATAATTTTCATGTTATTCAATTTTTTATTTTTTTTAGTAGCGTTTGCCATTTTCCGATGTTATTCTAAAAAAAAAACAGTATTTATTTTAAAAACACAAGCGTAAGTACATAAAATCATAGGGGATTTGGAAAAAAATATATAAGAAAGATGAATTTAAAAAATATATTTTTTTTTTATATAAAACCCCCTTTTAAAGTATATTTTAGATAATTTTTCATGAATATTCAGAATGGTCACATGCCCATACCATTGTATATGTGATCCGAAATTTGAACCCTCAGGATACGGCGCTCTATGGCTCACTGGCTTAGCTCGCATTTTTCAATCGACATACAAAATTTTATCTTAAGAAATAAATACGGTCGTTTGATATGTTATACAAAAGCTGTCAAACTGACATTGTTCCTAAATACAAAATCTGCCCCTAACAGAAAAGATTATCCCTTAAATTATTACTTAATTTCCTCAATTTGTTCAAGTACTTAATTAAAAAAGAAAATCTGCATTCGTTTTGCTAACGATTAACTCGATTATTGTTTTACATTATATCGAATCACTTACGTTCTGTCTGACACCGATAGTCGGTACAAATAAAAAACAAATCAAATTATTTCATCGGGTGTTAATTCTGCGGCTAAAGGTGCCATTTTATACGATTCCTTCCGTTTTATCTTTATTTTCTTTACAGTTAATATCACTAACTTAATTTTATAAAGTTGGAATGATATAATTATCGGTTCATTTTTAATGATAAAAAACCGGCCAAATGCGTGTCGGACCCCGCACAATGAAGGGTTCCTGTAACGGACGCCGAGCATGTACCTGCACATATGTGTAACGGACGCCGAGCATGTAATATACATATGTGCAGGACGTCCAAGGATAGTTATAAGTAGTAGTATAAGAACCCTGTAATGATCGTACGTAATTCTAGGTCAAGTCGAGAGCAAGTTTGGACTTGACAAAACGCGTCAGAACTTGTCCGAACTTGTCCGACATCGAGACGCCATCCGCTTGTCTCTGATTGGTGGACCTAGGATTGCGTGCGATCACCATTTTGATTCCGAACGTGTATTGGATGACATGTTTTTAATAAAACACGATACCGCCGCTATTTGCGCTATCGTAGATTTATATAAGTATAGGGCGATCTTATTCATTTGTTGTAGTCATTCGTAGTCGATCATAGTCGTTTGTCGTCATTAGTAGTTTGTAGATCAAAGTAAAACAGTGTCGTAGTTCGAAATAAAACAGTGTGGATCGAAGTCGATCAAATCCAGTTAAGCTCTCTCAGTGTATAACGTGTATAAATAAACAAGAACGAATCAAACCAAGACATCTTTTATTGGGGAAATCCTGAAAAGAAAGAAAAATCAATACAGTCCACTTCAGTCTGGTCCTTCGAGCGGCGGATAATATTAAGAAGAAAGAACCCGCCTTCACCTGGTCCACCAAGCTGCGAGAGTCAAGGATCCGTCAGTAACAGGATTAAACCTGCCCGTCAGTATTGCAGGCTTAAACCCGACGTCACCGAACCGACGTCACTGAACAGACGTCACCGAACCGACGTCAACGATCCATCAACAGGATTAAACCTGCCCGTCAGTATTGCAGGCTTAAACCCGACGACACTGAACAGACGTCACCGAACCGACGTTAACGATCCGTCAACAGGATTAAACCTGCCCGTCAGTATTGCAGGCTTAAACCCGACGACACTGAACAGACGTCACCGAACCGACGTCAACGATCTGTCAGTAACAGGATTAAACCTGCCCGTCAGTATTGCAGGCTTAAACCCGACGTCACCGAACCGACGTCACTGAACCGACGTCACCGAACCGACGTCATCGATCCGTCAGTAACAGGATTAAACCTGCCCGTCAGTATCGCAGGCTTAAACCCGACGTCACCGAACCGACGTCACTGAACCGACGTCACCGAACCGACGTCACCGAAGCCGAAGAGTCGCCGACTGAAGCCGTGCCGGACGTGCCGATCCGAACCAGTACGGGATCGACCGAGCCGAGCCGAAGTGTCGCCGACTGGTAGACGAACCTACGTCACTGAACCGACGTCACCAAACCGACGTCACCGAACCGACGTCACCGATCCGTCAGTAACAGGATTAAACCTGCCCGTCAGTATCGCAGGCTTAAACCCGACGTCACCGAACCGACGTCACTGAACCGACGTCACCGAACCGACGTCACCGAAGCCGAAGAGTCGCCGACTGAAGCCGTGCCGGACGTGCCGATCCGAACTAGTACAGGATCGACCGAGCCGAGCCGAAGTGTCGCCGACTGGTAGCCGAACCGAACCGAACGTGCCGACCCGAACGTGCCGACCCGAGCGTGCCGACCCGAATTGAACGAAAATTTATAAAAAGGGACTTAGAAGATGGTGGTAACAAGGAGCCAAGGGGACACAGCAGAGATGGAGGAACAGCGCCGCATCCAGTTGCAGCAGGAAACGCGACGCAGAGACCAGGAGCTAATTGAACGAGAGCGCCAAAGAAGACTCTCACTGGACCCGCCGGCGTCACCATTCTCCAAGCCAGCAGCCACCAGCACAGCAGGACCTTCTGGGATTCAAGTAACAACAACTGCAGTTCAAAGATTGGGATCACCAACCAGGTCAGTCAGGTCACAACGGTCGACCACTAGTGTAACTACGCGGCTACGGATAGTGGAACTGGAGGCAGCAGAGAAGCTAGCCACCATAACAAGAAGGGAGTTGGAGCTGGAAGCGGACCTAGTCAAGAAACGACTAGCCGTTGAAGTGTCAGCTATCAACGACGATGAGAGCGTGCATGAGCCGGGACCCGCCCCTCCTCGTGAAGAACCACATCAGAAGGTGGATGAATGGCTGAGGACAAACCCCCTCAGCACACGGGGGGAGGAGGCACGGGTTGAAGAAGGAACTCACGAAGAACAGAAACAGCTGCGATTCGAAGTTCAACGTGCGAGATCGCTGACTCCGACAAGGAACAGGAACAGCATCGAGCACCTGGCAGCCACGTTAGAGAAGATGGCGAGGCCCAGGCCTCGACACATGGACCTGCCAACGTTTTCCGGAGCGGCCAACGAGTGGTTGCCGTTCAAGGCAGCAGTACGAGACACGACCGGTATGTACCAGATATCAGCAGCAGAAAACATCCAGCGACTGAGGAGCTGCCTCAGGGGAGACGCAAGAGACGCCGTGGCAGCCCTTCTGCATACGGCCACAGATCCAGATATCATAATGAAGACCCTTGAGCAGTGCTTCGGAAGACCCGAAGTAATCATCGACAAAGCGCTGGAAGACCTCAAGAAGCTGCCGAAACCGGGTGCATCAGCGGCCGAACTCAATAGCTTCGCGATCAAGCTGCAGAACATCATCTGCGTGCTGACAACGATCGACCGAAGAGGATACTTATTCAACCCCCTGATGACAAGAGAAGTGTTGGACAAGCTGAGCCCGCATATCCGATCCCGATGGTGCGACTACGCCTACGATCATGAAGGGACAACGGACCCAGAGATTGTCGTCATGTCTCGCTTCCTGATACGCGAAGCGGACAGAGCATTACGGTACACGTACGCTCCGGCTACGTGCGCTGCGCCACAGAAGAAAGAAACCAGGCCAACCATAATGCTGAAGAAAAAGGCGAGCGTGTTCAACACTACTGCAGGAGCGGAAGAACAAAGTGATAAGTGCCCCAAATGTGAACAAGCTCACATCCTGACGCAGTGCCCCAAGTATAAGGCGCTAGCGATAGAAGAACGTTGGAGGTTCTTAAAAGAAAAAGGGATATGCTTCAAGTGCATCCAGAGGCGACACAGGCGCATAAGCTGCAAAGCCAAACTATGCGGAGTGGATCAGTGCAGCCGACCACATCATGCGACCCTCCATCAAGTGAAGAAGGAAGATCCAAAGCCAGCGGAACCACCAAAAGAGGAAGCGGTCATGTCAATAGCGCCGCGCCTGGCTGCTGGATCAAAAACAGTCCTGCTTAAGATGTGCCCTATCGTCATGGCCGGACCACGAGGGGAGGCGAGGACATATGCTCTCCTGGATGAAGGAGCCACCATCACCCTCGTCGACAAGGACCTGGCGGAGAGCATCGGAGCAGTAGGACCGTCGCAACCACTTCACCTAAACGGGGTCAACATGTCGCAGCAAGAAATGGAGAGTCAGCTGGTGAACGTGCAAGTCAGAGGGCTGAAGAACAATGACAGCTACAAGGTCAGAGCGAGGACCATGAAGGACCTTCGACTGCACCAGCAGTCTATTCCAGACACGCTATTGGACTACGAGCATCTAAGGGACCTGACACCAGAAGAGGTGTGTTATGAGAAGGCACGCCCCGGGCTTCTAGTGGGGACAGACCACTGGGAGTGCATCGTGTCCCGCGAGCTCCGAGTCGGCGGCCCTAATCAACCAGCCGCATCAAGAACGCTGCTAGGATGGGTGGTGCACGGAACAGCACCACGTAACGCCATCTACCAAGAAGGGAACGTGCTGCACATCTACGAACCCGACCGAACGACGGGAACGTGCAGCCAGGAACTCCATGACTTAGTCGAAGGCCATTTCAAGATCGACTCACTCTGCATACAGGGGAAGCCGAGAATCAAGGAGGCGGATCTACGGGCCATCGAGATAGTCGAGACAACCACATAGAAGACTAACGCCGGGTATGAGATAGGACTGCCATGGCGACGGGACGACGTCACCATGCCGCCGAGCTACGGGCAAGCATTCCGACGGCTGAGAAGAATCGAGCAGAAGATGGACGCAGATGCAGAGTTCGCGGTCGAGTACTCCAAGCAGATCGCCAACCTGTTGGACAAGGGGTACGCGACGCTGTGCGACGGATCTGAAGAGAGCAGCGCCATCTGCTGGTACCTGCCACACTTTGCCGTGCAAAATCCGAACAAGCCCGGCAAGCACAGGCTGGTGTTCGACGCAGCAGCGAAGAGCAACGGCGTGTGTCTGAACGACGAACTGCTGGAAGGACCCGATCTACTACTGTCGCTGCCAGGAATCCTCTTCCGATTCCGAGAGAAGGCGGTGGCGATCACAGCGGACATACAGGAGATGTTCCTAAGGATCAAGATCAGGCCGGAAGATCAACCAGCGCAGCAGTTCCTGTGGAGGGGCAACGAACGAGAACAGCCTCCGAAGAAATACAAGATGATCAGCATGATCTTCGGCGCCGCAAGCTCCCCGTACATGGCCCACTACGTTCGCAACCACAACGCGGATGTATACGGGCAGGAGTGTCCACGCGCGCTGGAAGCCATCAAGAGGAGTCATTATATGGATGACCTAGTGGCCAGCTACGAAAATACCGAGGAAGCTTGGAAGACGGTCGAAGAGACAAGAGTGGTACACGCACACGCGGGATTCACGCTACGAGGATGGAGCTCCAACGACAAGACGGTGCTACGCGACGTGCCTACGGAGCTACACGCCACCTCTCCCACACAACTGGGGGGAGAACAGCCCGAGAGCAAGATCCTGGGGCTGTATTGGAACGCGGAACGAGATGAGCTGGGATTCAACACATCGATGAATCGAGTTCCAGCCGAAGTACGATCAAGAACCCGCGCACCGACCAAGCGTGAAGCCCTCAGCGCTGTAATGTCCATCTACGACCCGCTGGGATTGCTGAGCCACTACACCATACGATCGAAGATAATACTGCAGAGCTTGTGGCGACTCCAAATAACGTGGGATGAGCAGGTACCGGAGGAAGAAAACGAGCTGTTCGCGTCTTGGCTCGCCCACCTGAACGAGCTCACCCAGCTTCGACTGCCGAGATGTTACCTGACGAAGAAGTATGAGCGCATCGACCTACACATCCTGTGCGACGCCAGTGAACAGGCCTACGCGACCGTGGCCTATTGGAGAGTGAAGAACGTCGATGGAAGCGTGAACGTCACATTGGTGGCCGCCAAGGCCAAGGTAGCGCCTCGTCGGGTCCAGACGATACCCCGTCTGGAGCTGCAAGCAGCGGTCATCGGAGCAAGACTGGCCGATACCATCAGGAAGGAGCATCGCATCGACATCGGCCAGACGACCTACTGGACGGACTCTACGACCGTGGTACACTGGATTCACCACGACGTGCGACGATACACGCCATTCGTCGCGCACCGGCTAGGAGAGATCGCCGAGCTGACCAAGAAAGAAGAATGGCGCTGGCTGCCCACAGCTAGCAACATTGCCGACGATGCCACCCGGCTTGTCGACACAGCCATTAATGAAACAGACCGTTGGTTCCAGGGGCCGGACTTCCTGTTCCTACCTGAAGAACAGTGGCCCACGGCGACGGCGAACGAACAAGAGGATGAAGAGGTCCTCCACATCACCGAGAAGGCGGAACAAGACAGCTGGCTGCCAACCCCAGCCCGTTTTTCCAAATACGAGATTTTGGTAAGGGCTACCGCGCGAGCAATCGCCTTCACCGACATCTGCAGGAAGAAAGCAACAGCGATGGAACATCGTCATATCCAGCGCGCCGAGGCCGAGCTGATAAAGCAAGCTCAAGAAGACAGCTTCGGGGATGAATTAAAGAAAATCCGGTCTGCTCGTCCACTGATGAAGACGAGTCGATTGTATCGACTGAATCCAGTGCTGGAAGATGGTGTCCTGAAGGTGCGAGGCCGTATCGAGGCCTCTTCCGCGCCGACCGAAACAAAGCGACCAATCATACTGGATGGCCGCCATCAGTTAACCAAGCTCCTCGTTCTGCGGGAGCACTGCGCTGCGGGTCACGCCAACAGGGAGCGCGTGACGAACGACCTACGGCAGCGGTACTGGGTCATCCATTTGCGACCCACGGTACGCGCCGTAGAGAAAAACTGCGCCTTCTGCCGGAGACGCCGAGCAACGCCGCAGCCACCAGCTACAGGGGACCTGCCACACGCCCGCCTTGACCCGTTCCACCGCCCGTTTACTAACTGCGGGGTGGACTACTTTGGGCCAATGATGGTCAAGGTGGGGCGCCGCCGAGAGAAGAGGTGGGGCGCACTTTACACGTGCCTCACTTCCCGCGCCGTGCACATCGAGCTCGTCACATCACTCTCCACCGACTCAGCAATCATGGCGCTGAGACGTATGGCTGCGCGCAGAGGCTGGCCAAGGCTGATGTACTCCGACAACGCGACCAACTTCCGCGGGGCAGATCAAGAGCTTCGCAACGCCTACACCGAGTGGATGCCTGCCCTGCAAGACGAGGGGCTACTGCATCGAATGGAGTGGCGCTTCATACCTCCTGGCGCGCCCAACCAAGGCGGCGCGTGGGAGCGAATGGTTCGCTCCGTGAAGACAGCTCTCAGCGTCACTCTGCGAGAGAAGGCACCGGCAGAAGAAGTCCTGAGAACTCTACTAACAGAAGCCGAGTTCTCCATCAATGCAAGACCGCTGACCCACGTCAGCGTGAACCCCAGCGACCCGGAGGCCCTGACCCCAAACCACTTCTTGTTGGGGTCATCAGACGGGCTACCGACGACGGGACCCTGCGACGAGGCCGACAGAAGAACATGGCGAGTTAGTCAAGCACTCGCTGACCACTTCTGGCGACGCTGGCTACGCGAGTACCTTCCCACCCTGGTACCTCGCGGCGAGCCACAGAACGACGTGCGACCGATGCAGGCTGGCGACGTGGTCCTCGTGGTCGACAACACGCTGCCCCGGAACACCTGGCCGATGGGAGTCGTCGAGCGCACACACCGCGGACCAGACGGCGGCATCCGAGTCGTCGAGGTGCGCACCAGAACCGGCACCTTCCGGCGTCCCGTGAGCAAGCTCGTCGTCGTGATGAAGAATGAAGAGGCTACGCGGGCTGCGCCGGGGGGAGGAATGTAACGGACGCCGAGCATGTACCTGCACATATGTGTAACGGACGCCGAGCATGTAATATACATATGTGCAGGACGTCCAAGGATAGTTATAAGTAGTAGTATAAGAACCCTGTAATGATCGTACGTAATTCTAGGTCAAGTCGAGAGCAAGTTTGGACTTGACAAAACGCGTCAGAACTTGTCCGAACTTGTCCGACATCGAGACGCCATCCGCTTGTCTCTGATTGGTGGACCTAGGATTGCGTGCGATCACCATTTTGATTCCGAACGTGTATTGGATGACATGTTTTTAATAAAACACGATACCGCCGCTATTTGCGCTATCGTAGATTTATATAAGTATAGGGCGATCTTATTCATTTGTTGTAGTCATTCGTAGTCGATCATAGTCGTTTGTCGTCATTAGTAGTTTGTAGATCAAAGTAAAACAGTGTCGTAGTTCGAAATAAAACAGTGTGGATCGAAGTCGATCAAATCCAGTTAAGCTCTCTCAGTGTATAACGTGTATAAATAAACAAGAACGAATCAAACCAAGACATCTTTTATTGGGGAAATCCTGAAAAGAAAGAAAAATCAATACAGTCCACTTCAGTTCCGTAGTTGAGATAAATCTATCATAACAACAAACTAGTTGAAAAACGTGTTCTTCAACTACATCCATGCCTATCCATCGACACCATACACTATGGTATAGACGAGAAGAAAAAACCCACTTTACATGTAGGTATTATACCTATCCGAAAAAACGCTTTTTCAAGATTTTATTTTATCACTTTTTCGGCGTGATATTCATTTATTTATGTATCCTCCCACCACTATGATTGTATACTCATGCCAAAAACAGCTTTCTGGTAGGTACTAAGAGTCGAGCTAAACCGCGGACAGAGAGACGGACGAATATGCCGAAACTTCATGGGTTCCTTGTTGACTACGGAACCCTAAAAATGATTCACTGATCCGCAAAGAATTTCAAATATCCCGATAAAGCTGAATTTTGAAAAATGTATTTCCATCTTGTACACACGAGTGCTTCTTGAATTTTTGTATTCAAGTTTATTTTAACGGAAATTTCTAGACGGAAGAGTCTCCGATTTTCAAGTAGTTTACGTTTGCGTTACACGTTGCTATCATTGTTGAAACTTGTACGTGAAGATTTGTTTTTTTTAGGGTTCCGTACGACCGAATGAATAAACGGAACCTATAGGATCACTGATCGTGTGTCTGTCTGTCTCTCCGTCTGTCACAACCAATTTGCTTCGAATTGAATGAACTGATTTAATTGAAATTTGATACTACACATAATGAATTTCTGTGGACACGGACTTTTAAACTAAATAAATGAATTATGAATATGGGAGGAAAATTTAAAAACCGTGTGTCACATCAAATGAAAGGGTGTGGCTTACTGTGAGGGCCTCAAACTTTTTTTAAATAATTAGTTATATAGTTATTAAGAAAATAGATTAAAATATACCATTACGCCTAAATCATTGCCGAAACTACAGAGCAATTTTTTTTTTTATGTAGAAAATAGTTCTATACTAGATTACAGGAAAACCTATAAGAAGTCTATGGTTTAAAAAGAACATGGCAAATCTCTCAATATTGTGCGTACATTTGCAGTTGGAATGTATGAGAGAACATATATTTATATTATTCAACTACAATATTAAGTTTGTTCGTGGGATAAATTCATCCCAACGACGGAACCCTTCATTGTGCGTGGTCCGACACGCACTTGTTATGTCTTAGATTATAAGTAGACACTGGATGAATATAAGAGTAGGGGCAAACCAAAGAAACGTTGGATGCACTGTGTGAAAGATATGATATGGCTAGAAATGAGTTGACTAAAAAGAGAGTTGGCTAGGTTGGGGGTTGGTTGGTTGGTTGTTGTTGGTTGGGAGTTGAGTTGGCTAGTTGTTGTTGTTGTTGTTGTTGAGTTGTTTGTTGTTGTTGTTGTTGTTGTTGTTTATTTTTGTGTTTTGTTCTTTCTTTGCGTCATGTGTACCGCAAATAAACGTATTTTCTTTCTTATTTTTTCTTTTTCTTTGACTACCGAGATGACGACTAATAGAGAAGTATGAATGAAGAAATCTTGCGCCAATCCCTTACAAATCATGATAATTTATTTATTTATTATTATTTATTTATTTCAGACAAAAACTCGGGTTAAGCTTTGTACAGACAAGCGCGACGCGACAGCGCGGCGCGACACGGGCTATTGTTATACCGTGAAGTTTTCTTAGAAACTGTATTGTTCGAGTCGCGTCGCGCCGTCGCGTCGCGCTGTTCTGCACGAGCCTTTAGAGTCGATGATGTGGCTACATTTTATTTTTAATATGATTTAGAAAGAAAAATGTTATCAATCTGCCTAGCCTTTTCCCAACTATGTTGGGGTCGGCTTCCAGTCTAACCGGATGCAGCTGAATACCAGTATTTTACATGGAGCGACTACCTATCTGACCTCCACAACCCAGTAATTAGGTAATACGATACCCCTTGGTAAGACTGGTGTCAGACGAGCTTCCGACGACTCGTAATGACTGTCAAAGATCCACGAATGACAGCCGGGATCAACAGTATCAGTCAGTAGTTAACGTGCTTTCCGAGGCACGGAGGAGTCTCGGTATGTAAAGATGTTCAGCCATCCACAGACCAACCCCGGCAAGCGTAGCTTAACCTGATGGATCGACCCGTGTAGCTGTTATTACGTAGCCACGAGCCCCTCCAAGAAAAATGTTATAAATATTCAAATGTTGTTATATCAATATAGAACGTACGGTCCTGGTTTTAATGACTATAGCCTCAAGGTAATAAAAGAGCAGAGCAAATTAGACCAAGATCTCTTTAGCTGAAGATTTCGAACCAAAGGTTTTTAGTCCTATGACCTTGAATAAAGACAAGAAATGTTTGTGATAAGGGAAATAGAACATTGAAGAATCTCCGTTCTTGTAACTCGAATCATTTATCATCAACATTATTATGCATCATTCATTTAAACCTTTACAGAACTTCGTAGATATACTGAATCAAAATAATGAGTTTCATGATTATATACTAAACATTTGTCCTATTATGTACTAAACATTTGTCCTATTATAAACTAAACATTTGTCCTATTATCGAGCACGCTTGGGCGTCGAATGGTTCTCCCGCTGAGCTACCTCGCTTTGTAACAAATTAAATACAAGGCTGACTAACGAGCCTTAATAAGCTCTCCTTATGTAATCGTAACTCATAAATTTTCCAAAAAATACATAGAGTATTATTAATTTTTAGGGTTTCGACCCGAAGGGTGCCAAACGGAACCCTATTACTAAGCCTCCGCTGTCCGCCTGTCTGTCTGTCAGCGAGCTGTATCTCACGAACCGTAATAGGTAGATAGTTGAAAATATCACAGATTAAGCATTAATTCTATTGTCGCTATAACAACAAATAATAAAGGTAAAAAATTATTCAATAAACTTTGGATTTTGAAAAAAAACAATCTAACCCATGGCACTGTCTAGAACTCATCGACTAGAGATTTTTTTTTCATGAACGTTGAAATTGTGGGCCATGAAAGTTGTCAGTTATAGACCGTTTTTGTAAGAGCTCTATCTCAACAACTAAATAAGTTAGTCGAAACCGTCATGTACCATGTACTGTATAATCCACAAATTCTACGCCGATTCATAAGGTATTTTATTTAATTATGGGTGATTATCTGCAACTGCAAATATAACTTAGCAATTCATAGTATCATTATTAAATACAAATTTATCTATGCGATATTTTAAGTAAAAGATGAAAAATAATAATATTTTTCGTTAAGTATTTTCATTTATTTGCTAAATAATGTACAATGTATGGAACCGTTCATGTGCAAGTCCGACTGGTACTTGGCCGGTTTTATTGTATTAATAGGTATAAGTGGCAACATAGTGGCCAACCTCCATAAATTTTAACTAAAATATGCGTTAGGTGTCATTTTATGAGACGACTAATTGCATTTAAAATCGGTTTGGCGGCATTAATAAAAAAAAATAAAAAAATGTTTATTGCAATTAAGTAGCTACATACATTGTTGACACACATGAGTTGGAGATCACCTTTTAAGCAAAAAGATGCTTGTGTTAATAGGCCGTTTTGTTTTGGTAATTTTGACGTGCTAATGAAATCATGTGGTAACTAGCCACTTTGAAACACTTTGATATTATGTTACCTAGTATTTAACAATTCAATCATTTTAAGCTCAGCTCTGCTATGGAGGTTTCATTATATTTTCGATAAGCTTTGGTAGGTACGAGACGATCTCTTATCATCTATAAACCTATACTTAATTGATTAATTATTAGCTGTTACCCGCGACTTCGTCCGCGTGGAATTATATACTTCAATTTTATTTATTCGTGTAGCTGCCAGTGAAAGTCCCGTCATAATCGGTCCAGCCGTTTCGGAGATAAGCCGGAACAAATAGACAGAAAGACAAATAAAATTGAGTTTTTGTTGTGTTTACCGTATAAACATAGTTTCATTTTCATTTAGAAAAAAGCTGTTATTTTGACATTACAAACAGACTTAATAACACAGATTTTATAAATTTTATAATTTTGCCGACGCTAAATTGAGAACAACAACCGGTGGTGAAACAAATAGCTAATTTTAACATCGATGAGTTGATCTCGATTCGCTCGGGAAGATTTTATCAGGGTGAGAACGTGTTAACTCAGCGCCGATAGGTCGATGAAGCTCGAAACTCTATCTCGACTCTCGAATCAACTCATAGGTACCTACCTACTTTCATATATATTATAGTAGATTAGCAGCGCCCCGCGGTTTCACCCGCATACACCTCGATACCGTGGGAATATCGGGATAAAAGTATCGTATGTCCTACTCGAGGTCATGGTCTACCCATGTGCCAAATTTCATCCAAATCAGTTCAGCCGTTTTAGCGTGAAAGGGTAACAAACAAGCAAACAAACTTACTTTCGCATTTATAATATTAGTTAGGATAGGATTTGGATAATGTACCATCGCGGACACTGGCGCCTGATCACATATAAGGTCGAGAAGTGGTTAGGAGCCGAGATAGTACCAAATAATCATGTGGGTATTTCACATGAACAAATAAACTACAGCGAGTTTCATCTTCGAATTATATGTTCATTTTAAATTATCTATGTCATTGCATTCAACACAATATCCACGGTTGGATGAAGCCAAATAAGATTTCCATTCAGTCAATCCTACGTTCAGCTCTAATTGGCTCTTCAACCGCGAATAAAAATTAAATAAAATTGTACCAAAGAAGTTTAAAGAAAATTCCAAGACGATCCCGGGTCAACAAAAACACGAAAGCATTAGGAATGCATGCAACTTTAACGCATGCGACACAATAATCGACGAATAAAGACTCATTTACAAGAAGCCAGTTTCTTGCATACAAAAAAATTGAAGCAACAAAAAACACAAAATGAAACTTTGTTTTGACAGCTTTGTTTTGTAGTGACAGTGCAACTTTTATTGTTGCTTAGTCGTACAATCAGTACCTACTGGTGCAAGTTGAAGCAACCGCACCGTGCATCGCACCGTGTAAAGCTTTGTGCAGACTAGCGCGACGCGACAGCGCGACGCGACACCGGCTATTGTTATACCGTCAAGTTTTCTTAGAAATTTTATTGTTCGAGTCGCGTCGCGCCGTCGCGTCGCGCTGGTCTGCACGAGCCTTTAATCAGGCTTAACAAAGCTTCAATAGCAATTTGGGAATCGTTCATTCAGTATATAAATCAGTAAAACACTTATGTCTAACAAAAAGGATCTTCCATTTTATTTGATGATGATGATATAACATAATTATCGGAAGGATCGTCGAGGTCTATTATATGACAATAACTTTCTTCTACAACTTTAACGACGACTATTATTTAAATTAATCGAACTTTTGGACACTATTGTTTTCTATCTGCTTAGATATGAAGTTTTTCGATAGCACCTATATCGAAAGTGACCACAAAGATATGATCTTTGTTTTCATCCCCTCAATCAATCTGCCTAGCCTTTTCCCAACTATGTTTAGATCGGCTGCCAATCTAACCGGATGCACCTGAATACCAGTAGTTTATATGGAGCGACTGCCTATCTGACCTCCACACCCTAGTTACTGGGTAATACGATACCCCTTGATAAGACTGGTAGTCAGACTTCGGGCTTCTGCCGACCCGTAACGACTGTCAAAAATCCACGAATAACAAACCGGGACCGACGGCTTAACATGCTTTCTGAGACAAGGAGGTTGCTTGACCTGATCGATCGACCAGTGCGGCTGTTATAACTTACCCAGTAGCCACAAGCCCCTTTGTTCTTTGTTTGTTTTTATCCCCTAAACGGGTTAAATAGGGGAACATATGTATGGAAGTTCGTAACTGTTACCGATGGGAAATCCAGTCGAGCACACAGCCTGTTATGTAATAAACTTTGAAACTCGCTCAAACTTTTTTCAGTCATTGCGTAATCTTCACTGTTTACCCTAAACGGTCAACAACAGCCTTAGAATTTCTATAAAGTTACGGATTCCAAGAAGACCGGTTCCTTCATATTATGAAAATCTGTCATTTTCATCAGCATTTGACTTATGGGTGTCAAAAGTGCTCTATTATTTGACAGCCACAAATGTGTGGTCGTTTACCGATTTCTTAGGAAACCAAAATCTTTAACAGAAGGCCAATTCTCTTACTTAAAAAACGTTCACATTCAAGTCGCAATCTGTCAAACTTGTCAAAACTGTTGGAAAATTAATTATATTTTTGACAGATTGCGAATGTAGTTTGTGAGTTAAAATAATTTGACATTATAAGTATGTATAAATTTGCACGCCATCGTTTTGGCAGGATATGCAGAAACAAAATTATTGTAACACCATTATGTACCATATTCTAGCAAATAAATATTTTTGATTTGATTTTGATTTGATTTGAGATGCGAAAGTTCTTAAAAATTACGGGAATTGCCCCTCAGGTACCAATTGCGCTGCTTATTCGATAATGAAACAAATGCCGACTAAGTCCACAGTGTGAAGCTCTTCAGTATCGCAACCGCCTCTCCCCACATTCCCCTGTGGAGTGATACTAAATCGAGTGTCATTGAAGTGAATGCTCCTCACCCGAATCCACCCTCTATTGTTTTTTTACAAAGGACACTGACGGCAAATGCGTTTTATGCAGCTATTGCGTATTGAATAGCCAAATAGCCCAATGCTTTCAACTGAACAAGTAGATTTTTCACGATCAATTGACTATTTAGAAATGAAATAACTTTGTAGTTAAGTCTAATTTATAACACGTTAAATTAAAACGTAGCACTTCTTTCTTCGCTCCTAAACGCGCTACATTTCATAAAATGCCTTTGATCCATCCCTGCATCAATAAATGATTACACCAAAAAACCTTTTTACATTTAGGAATTTAGCTTTCAGAACATTAATGTTAAGTTCTAAAGGGTTTTAAAACGTTAGCCCTGGCAAGTTGTATGTTTTATTTCACAATCGAATTTAATAGAAAGTTTTAATTAAAAGATCGACTGACACTGAGTGCTGATAAAATCAATTAAGTCGTGGAACTCATGTTACGTATTTGCATGTTCACGCTGGTTCGATTTTTTATCGGTAGGTTTATGTGAAATAAAAATATTTTGAATTTTGAATTGAATCGCCATATTAGATATGAAAACAGACAATAATATATGTGATTATATATGACAATAAATTGATGACATAGCGAGTCCCCACTCCCCAACTTTGATGCGTTTTATCTAAACCATTATTTATTAATATGATAAAGCAAAAAAATACGTGACTAATATTATTTTATTATCTGACTGACGGACTAAACAGTTTTTTTTTCCCAGTCAAGATCCCTATTGGAAGTATATAATTGCCGGCCAATCATTGTATTGTTATTGGATGTATTCAATGCGTATATATTAGGTATAGGGACGTATATATATAGGTAATGCGAGTCTTCGATCAGGGAGTTAAGAGGCTGTCAATCAAGCGCTTCTTGCTTCGGAAAGCGCTTTAATCCGTCAGACCAGATTAATATTCACGGTAAAAGGAGTCAGAAAGCCTCAATATTTATTTTTCAATTTAAATGTAGTACCTGGGCGCCCGAGCTTTGCTCTGGTGAAAATAGAGAATGCCCATTAATTAGTATAGTAAAGTTCATACTAATGCAATGCTGCCATTATAGTATGTACTTACTAATTTCAAGCTGCTATGATAGTAGGCACTTACTAATTCCATGCTGCCATGACATTATTGTATGGTAGCCATCTTGTTCTAAACTTTGGGTGACCGAGTTCTGCTCGGGTGAAATTACGGAGAAAACGAATTTTCCGGAGACCTAGCTAGATCAATTATTCGCCCCCGTAAACCCATGTATTGCAACTTTCATCGAAATCATTAGAGCCGTTTTCAAGAACGTGATTACAAATACATACAGGTTGTCAAAAAAGAAACAGCTATTCCATACATTTCGTTTGCGTAAGTATTGAACTTTTCTGTGAAACAGCAGATAATTTTTAATAACCCACGAAAAATTTCAACCCAGGGGTTTCAGAACCATGTACTGAATACATGGTATCAGGCTTCGCGTCGATGTCCGTGCCACCCTGTATATAGTACATGGGCTACCGAGCTCTGCTCTGGTGAAAATAGAGAATGTTCATTTTATAGTACTGGATAGGTCATACTTATTCCATGGTGCCCTGTCATTATTCTAAGGTAGCAATCTTGTTCAAAACTTTGGGCGACCGAGTTCTGCTCGGGTGAAAATACGGAGAAAACGAATTTTCCCGAGACCTAGCTAGATCGAAGTTTCGCCCCCGTAAACCCATGTATTGCAACTTTCATCGAAATCATTATGCCGTTTTCGAGAACGTGATTACAAATACATAAATTAATATATATATATACAAATATTGCTCGTTTAATAGTATAGGATATATATACAATGTCACCCATGACATGTGACCGCTCGTATTTTTCGGAATATTTATGAAAAATGATCGAAAATTAACTTTAAAAGCACCCCTTTTAAAGTTAATTAACTTTAAAAGCACCCCTTTTAAAGTTAATTTTCGATCATTTTCTATCTTTAATATTTTTCATGTTATTCAATGTATTTTTTGTGTAGCGTTTGCCATATATCCTGTGTGATTGGCTCGAATTCGATTCTGTTTATTATTTCTAAAAGCTTATGAGTTATTTTATCGGATATTTACTAAAATCTGTCGACTATGAAAAAAAAACGGAGGTTAAGACATCGTTTAAAAAAAAAAACAGTATTGATTTAAAAAGCACAAGTGTAAGTCCATATAATCAAAGAGGGATATTGAAAAAAATAAATAATTTAAATTAAAAAAAAAACATTTAGAAATATGTATTTACAGAATTATAACCATTAAAATTATCAATACAACTCGCTAATCGTAGTCCTGTTACCATGGATTCAGTACATAATTCTGAAACCCTGGCTTGAAATATTTCGTGGGTTATTAAAAAAAGTCTGTTTTTTAATAACCCACATTTTTTT
Source organism: Agrochola circellaris (assembly GCA_914767755.1). Classification (NCBI taxonomy): domain Eukaryota; kingdom Metazoa; phylum Arthropoda; class Insecta; order Lepidoptera; family Noctuidae; genus Agrochola; species Agrochola circellaris. Next base: position 16,942,699 of record OU611840.1, on the reverse strand, counting down.
AATAATCGACCAATAATTTCAATGAAGGAAGGAGCGATCAAAATCATGTATTGAATCCATGGTAACAGTTTTCGCGTCAAATGCCCTGACACCCCGTAAAGATCAGTGTCAAGTTGTATGTTAATAGAAAACGATTCGCGAGTTGTATTGATGATTTTAATGGTTATAATTCCATAAATACATATTTGTTATTGTCGCAAATCATATTTTGATCAACCTATAAGACCTTTTGAATTTCACGGGCTACCCTATAGCTTTCAGCTTGGAGGAAGCACTGCATTTCATATTAATGCCAAATAATTAACCTAGCTTGTACTTGACCGAGCAAGCGAAGCGAGCGAAGCGTCTCGTCCGGCAAAATTTGCTTTCGTGTGTCAGTTTGTTTTTACTGCTCCAAAGATCGTATTTTACAACCGATCTAGACAAAACTTGGTATACAGGTTTTTTGTGATTGGAGGGGTACTTCCTCCGAAAAGGGGAAAAATGGGGCTTACTTGCTTGCCCCGCCTTATGAGATCCGGTTTCGACGATTGTTTTTTATTTGAAAGATCGTAACTTTAAATTGGTGTCATAAAAAATTGGCGAAGATCTGATGAGGATCTACGGTGTGGTGAGCAGAATAGCTCCTGAAAATGAAGTAAATTGCTCACTTTTAGATTTCTATCAATGGAATCGGCCCTTTAACCACTAGGTATGGATTGATGTAGCACCTGCAACCACCTTCTCATCACAAAACTAGAGACTCTGAACATTTTTTTTTTTAATTCTCTAATTTTACAATAAGGTCACTAGATGGCGCTACTGTGCATCGCTATATTGCGCTGTCGTTGTCGCTCGCCAAATGGGTAGGTCCCGTCAAAAAATTTGTGTGACTGAGTTTTTTTAAGGTAAATAGTTGCTTCAAAAGTAAAGTCTCGTGTTTAACAGATAGTAGTTGGTTTGTTTATTACTGTTTAATTATCGTTTTGCCACCATAATTATGCTTTTTAGTAACCTACAGCCGCAGTCGAGTTTTATTTAAGTTGACTATGTGTATTAATTAAAGGATTTAAAACTGACATGGTTTCATGTGGTCTGATTGGATTAAAAACAAGTTGTATAAGGTAATCTGTACATACCAAGCGAAAGGTTACTCGGTCGGGGATTTACTCGCTGACTAAACAGATAAATAAACTGTCATTGCTGTCGGGGGACCATTCTGTGGAACACTTTTTAAACTAAGATGTCCCCCGACTGCCAGTGTCAATGGGCATGATGGAAGGATTCTAACGATACCCCATACATTCAAATCTGTTCAGGCATTTAAAAGTTATGTTGGAATAAAGAAACTCTCTCACTGATATTTTGGGCAGTCGTGTAAAATAAAATAATTAAAAAATATTGAATAACTATACGGTACTCATATAACGGAAGGTTCATGAGTACGGGATGTCAATTGACAACGAAACGCAAGTGTGAAGTTGGCGCGCTTCGGCAAAGTCTAGCCTGACGGTCGTACGAGTCCGCGAGGGTCGCTGTGGTGGCGAGGCGCAGCTCCTTTGACCATTGGAAATCGTACGGACAACAAGTGCCTAGAAACTATCCAACGTTTCGTTTTGTAAATTTAGTCAAGTTCAAATATAACCGAAAAATCAATAATCGACTTTAGGCTTTTCTTTTTCGTCCGCAACACATCTACGTCCAGTAAAATGTTCAGCGGTGAAGATTCCAGCTCCAATCGGCCCCCTGTCCCGATTCTTTTTTTTTTTTTGCTCTTTACTTTATGCGCGTTGAGAGATTTTTGGTAGGGTTCGCGTCACTGATAAGCTTAAGCTAATGTTAACAGAGGGTATGTCTATAGCTATGAGTATGACGTGTTCCGCTTGGCCAGAAGTGAAAATTATATATTTTAATTAATAATAGGAATGAAAAAATTATGATTTTTTTATTTAAAGCCACTGTTATTTCTAAGTTTTCATGTTTGTATGTAGTCCTCATGACTACAACCTATTTGTTTTTAGATGCTTTCCTAAAGGGGTCTAAACCAAACAAACACAGAATCAGAAGAAGAGCAAGAACATTCTTGTCTTGATTTTCTTGAAATTTTAGTACGGATAGACCAACGAGAGAATACACTATCCCTGTTTACACAAAATGAATTTGGTAGAGTGGGGATAGAATGTGCATTCACTGGTCTAACCGACCTTTAAAGAAAAAAACAGCTCAACTAAGGGACTTACTAGAGAATGGGCAGTAGCGTTCTCTATGCATTTTAACACAATACTGCGATCGCCAACCCGCCTGCCAAGCGTGGCGATTATGGCAAACCCCCATTTGGGGGAGGCCTATGCCCAGCAGTGAACGTCTTTCGGTTGAAATGATGATGAATGATAAATGGCCGTATTTTTATTGCGTTGACTTAGCAACCTTGATTTTTTTAGAGCTCCAAGGGACTATAGATCTACGTATTTGATATAAATTTCAACTTGATACCGTCACGCGTTGCTGAAAAAAAGGGCTTTTGACAGACTGACGGACGGACAACGAAGTGATCCTATAAGGGTTCTGTTTACTCCTTTTGAGGTACGGAACCCTAAAAAACAATTAAATTTCTTTCAAAAAACAATCGCTACTGTAGTGCTATTCTGCTCTGTCAAGAGAGCCTACGCAAAATAACATTCCGCGATTGCAATGTTATAGAAAAGTCAAAAATTTATGGCACTGAATTCTATTGAAACAAATTGAAGGAATAAGAAACGCTCGGAAAGGGATTCCATTTGTCTAAGCCCTAGTTTACTTCAATCAAACCTCAAGCAAACGCACACAAATCAATCTCATTTGTTTAAAACAAAATCATCACGAATTTATACTTCGTTAACCTTCTCTATGTGATAACAAAACAATATTGCTATCCATCCCTAAGGTTTCTAACAATATTATTAAAGATCGATTTATACTTAAATCATGCACATAGTAAATATTTTCGAAGTCATTAGTATAGTGCCGTGTACAAAGTTAAGGCGATCGGCCTTCCCTATGTAGTCTCGGCTCGAACGCCACTAGAATATGTATTGGCTTAAATTATTTATAACCCGGATTTCCTGATTTATCCACACAAGAGTATAGTACGTTCCCTTGTTTCTGCAAATATTGCGTACCTAATAGGATTTCTTTATAAGTTTAATCAAATGTTGTTAACATAATCGTTATTCTAGCAATGTTTGGAAATAAACCGTGACTTAGTCAAACTTAAAAAAATCCCATTAGTTAAAAAAAAAAACATATTACATTACTTAATAATTTCGTGTAAAATATGAGATATTGCACAGAATAAAATAATAATTCTCGCTGGTAATTATCACCCTTCCAGGTAAATAATTGCAACTACATTGCGTCTGTTTTGAGCGTCAAAGGAAATAATATCATATTTCTCAGATTTCACATTTTCTTTGACATAATTTTATATTTCCTGTGACATTTTCCCTTGACATTTTATGCGTTCCAACTGAATCCTTTTCAGGAATTCCTAGTACCCACTAGCCGGTAAAGTAACAGGTAGGTTGTATGGATAATTTTGCAGTAGTGCCCTGTTAGGGAAATTCTTTGAGAGGCTTTGGAACGCTATCTTGTAGGTATCTATATTCTTCATTCATGTCATTTTCAAGCATTTCCAAGATTTTATGTTCTGACTTTTTTAAATCAAGAAGAGGATCTAAAGATTGATTAAGTATTGATTTTTACTATATTTTACAAAAACATCATGTTTTTTTTTAGGCTCTTCGTACACAAGGGTACATCTTCGATACCAGACGATTTGGGTCTCTAAGCAACGACCGCAATACAAATTCATAGAGGTTTGTACACAGGCACGCGTCGCCGACGCATGAATTTGTATTGTGGTAGTCACTCAAATACCTAAATTATTGGGTAGGTATCGAAGATTTGCGTAGCCTTGTGTACGAAGGTCCTTCGATGTTTATAGATTTCTACCAAATTTCTTCTAGTTGGTTAGTTCATTGAACGTTTTATCTTAGGATGGATAAATTATTAGATACTGACTTATTCAAAAATGTATTTGTGAGTACTGGGTCGTCTAAATTAGTGTCATGCGCAGGGTTCCGCCTCACAACACGATCAGTGACGATAAGGTCAATGCCCTTTTGAGACTAAATTATCAAGCTTTAGTAGTAAATAATGAAATAGGTGTAAACATTTGTAACGTTACGTGTAACTTTATCGTAGTGCGTAAATTATTGATTGATTATGAAGTTACCAATTGAACCTTAGGTTTTAGTTACCTAGAATGAAACGTGTATAGACTTGCAATTCGATAAATATTTTGAACTAGCGCTAAAAAAATCAGGCTTAAGCTATACAATAATGTAAAATATTAGTGTAGATAAATAACACTTTTATTACAATCCACCTGTCAGCCAACGGGCTGACTTTCGAACCTTTTCCTATCCTAAATACGAAATAGTGTTTATCTCTCTAATAACTTATAAATTATTCGTATTGGTTGGATGAGAAAGCCATCCAAGTTAAAACCTCTACAGTAGGTACCTACTTTTTATAGGTAGACAACTGAAACAAAGTTATTTACGTAAAACATTTTTGACTATCAAAAATACACGTGACACATATCGTCATTCTAATATAATGTACTAATGAAAGTTCAAAAGCTCTATATATTACTCGTATATGTTAATGAAATCCTCGAATTAACGAGATGTGCTTAATTTAAGCCGGTCTGGCATTCAAAAAATTAACGTTTTAACGTTCAAGCCCCGCGATTTGACATTGACGCGCGCTTTACGTCACTTTCGAAATTTTTCAGAATTTTTAGGCGCTACCTGTAATTTTTTGATTATTTTAGGTCTAATCAACGAGAATATCCGTCAGGCCATAGAGTGAAACAGCCTTCAGACGATATTAGCCTTTATTTAGCAGTAAAAATTGTGATTTAAGCCGCGTGTGTCGGCCGTAACAGATTGCTCACAGTGGGGTTAGACTGTTATTTCGCGTATTATAACCAATTGGTAGTTGTAGCTTTGTTAATAGAATTTAAGTGTGCCTAGTTTTGTGATGATAAACTGGTCTCAGGTGTTCCATCAAAGGGACCAGGCCCGGGTCGACGGCGCGTTGTGTTCCACGCGCGCCTCAAAGAGATGTCAGCACCAACTGACGGGGTCCGGAAGGGCCAATGCCTGCCGGGGTTGCGGGTTTGTCCGAAAGGGATATCGCGACCCCGGCACACAGGCAACGGAAGGAACACGGGTGGGTTTTAGTCAGTAAAAGTCTGACACGCCCTCCCGCTCCGCCCAGAGCGGGAGAAGTTTTTTAGGTGCTCCATCAATCCCTAGCTAGTAGTTAAAGGGCCGATTCCAATGGTAGAAATCTAAAAGTGAGCAATTAATTGCATTTTGAGGAGCTATTCTGCTCATCATGCCAAAGATTCTCATCGGATCTTCACCAATTTTTTGTGAGACCAACTTAAATTTACTACCTTACAAATAAAATATAAAAAGAACCATCGAAATCAGATCTCATAAGGCGGAGATATCCAGTACCTAGCCCCCTTTTTGTCTCTTTTTGGAGCAAGTACCTCTGTAATCAGAAATCCCCAACGACAGAAAAATTCAATAAAGTCTTAAAACCAAGTTTCGTCCAAATCGGTTCTAAAATACGACCCGTAGAGGAGTACCAACAAACTGTCACACGAAAGCAAATTTTGCCAGACTTGAAGCAGAGAGGCTTCGCTCGCTCTTTCAATTAAATAGTTTTACTAGCAGTGTAATTCTGCAAAGTTCACTTCGAATCTTAGTCAAGTGATCGCACATAAAAAGAAGTCGAACACACTTCTTTTTAAAATTGAAATTTAGTAAAAAAAAACACGTTTTCGCGTTTTGAATTTCGAAGTGATGTTTGGAGACTAGGACAACAGCAACAACTTAAGTAAAAAAAAATAAGAATAGTACATTACCGCCGCGGCTTGCAACAGGGGCATTGATGGATGATCGTGAAAATGCGGGCCGACGCGAAGCTGAGGCACACATGACATATATATGTTCATATGTTATATTCATTTGTTTCTTTGTTTTACATCTATATTTGCTAGCCAAATCGAAAATTAAATAAAATCTTTGATAGGTTACCTTAGTTGCCATATGTCGAAGTAAAAAGTTCGTTCCATTTTTTTATAATACGACAGATATGAGTTTTCATACAAACATTGACGGCCGGACGCTCGCATGTCCGCAACCAGTACAGCATTTTCGATTTATCTCCAAGAAGGTTGTCAAAAACATGCTCCAAGTTCCAAGTATGTTTGAGAAAAGTAAAGTTTATCCAAAAACATAAAAAGAACAAGCGAGTAGTTTGTACACTTACTTATTAGGCTTTTTAGATTTTTGCAATTACTAATATATGTATGTAGATAGTACAGTACATCAACCATGATCATTATCCGTCTTGAGCAAGCGTGGTGATCAATGCTCGTGCCTTCTCTGTATGAGAAGAGGGCTTTGCCCTGCAGTGGGATAATAATGGGGTGGTATTATTATACATAGCATAGAACAAGTCGCTTTTATTGTCTGTCTGTGTGACCGCTTAGATCTTCTAAAGTATACAAAAGTCTTTTTTTTCTGGACGGATTAAACGTAAAAAATACATAAAAAGCCTTTATTTCTACCATAAATTAAAAGTCAAAGTACATTTTAAAAAAATCACTTTGAAATACAATAATTCAAGCGTAAAAAACATAAAACAATTAATGAAATTCAATAAATAATAAATTGATTAGGTATAATGTTTATAATCAATTTTATTTTTTATTGATTTTGCATTTTACATGCAGTATTATATTTACATTACATTTTATCACATAATTAATAAAATAAATAATATAAATATAATTATCAATTACATTTTTTTTTTTATGCTTTTAATATCTCTGCTGTTTCAGATAATTTAAAAATCATGTTATACGTGTAATTAATTAATATTTAACTGAGATTTAGCACCGAAATAAAGTGGTAATTGACCCGACAAGACGTGCCCGCCGTGTAATTCTAGCTTCATACCTAAAATGCAGAGTGCGCCTTCTGTACTATTCTGTGGTGACAGGTTTGCAAAATACCTTAAAATTTTCACTGTTACTGTTCACTCTACGATACGAAACATAAAACTCTGTACCTAATGATAATAATTATTATGTTAACATGCAATTGAAGATAAATAGTTAAGTACAGGTTCCCTTGTACCTACAATTATGGTTTCTAAGCTCAATAAATTAAAAATTCATTGCAATATCAACAAGACCGAAGGCTAGCTGATTTCCTTGCGTTTTACAATAAACTTGTTTTTTCAAATAATTGCAGAACTTAGAACTATCGATGTTTACATTACAAACACAAATAGCTAAATGCCGTTCATAGACTAACGTTTATTTTGTTCTTTGACACGCCACATAAGTATTAGAAAAAATATACTATTAGCTTCGCTATCATAGGTTCCTTATTTATCATGGTATATGTAACTCCAGTCTTATACGAGTAAATACCTAGTTATTAAATGCACTTTCAAAACACCCACTTTAGTCGATGGAAAGCGAAACAGAGTGGTCCAGTGGAAACAGCCGTGACTTACGATTTGTAAGTCGGTTTGAACCTATGGGCAGTTTATTTTGTGTAAATAATTTCATCACCACTGGTCTCAAAACGGTGAAGGAAAACATCGTGAGCAAACCGGCAAGTTCTAGAACCAAAATTTCGAACACATGTGACATCCACTATTCCGCACTGGGCCTGCGTGGTGAAGTCCCTCCCAGAGAGAGCCTGTGTCCCAGCAGTTGGAACATTTTTTTTTTTTTCTCTTTATCGACGCTGCATCATCCGGCTCGTAATAATTGTATGCAAATATCTCATTATGAGGGTCCATTCTGAAAGTGGGCAACATTGCTCTCAAATATTTCACTATTTGTATTATGGAATATATTATTGTATCATGGAATATTTAATTTTAGGTGTAAAAAAACCGGGCAAGTGCGAGACGGACTCGCACATGAAGTGTTTAGTACCACCGTTTCTTGTATACCCCCTTTAATTTTTTTTTTTATGATTTGTGGTTATGACGGCAATAGAAATACACAATCTGTTAAAAATTCAACCGTCTATTAGGATTCATGAGATACAGCCTGCTGACAGACATACGGACGGACAGCGGATGCTTAGTAATTGATTTCCGTTTGGCACCCTTAACGTACGGAACCCTAAAAAGCTTCGAAATTATTTTTTTAATTCAGTGTTATTAATGTTATTCGTTAATTACTTATGTGCAACGTTGCCAACTTTCAGCAAGTTACGAAGAAAATATGTTCAGCGCAAGTAAGAAGGCTTTTTCTAAGCCTGTAACAACACAGAAACTACTCAAAGATAAACTTCATTCACAAAGAAAAATACGGTTTTCAGCTTGGCTGCCTGCGACTTTGGCAGATCTTAGTAATTACAGAAACGATGTAACTGGCTAAGCTAATTTTAATGTAAAATCCGCTTTATGAGATATTTTTAATATCGTCGCTCTGTTGGTACTCGGAACAAGTTTTAATAAAATATTACGTCCCCACCTATGAAATCAGCGTTTTGTATGGAGAATTTAAAGAAGTTGCATTTTTGATACTAACATTTTCTTAATTTATATAACAACTATGAACACTAATGTTTTAAAACTTTTATGCAATAATGTTTAGATTAAGCGACAAAAATAAGTTTTGGCCAAGTTAAAACAAATAGTGGTAATTTCTGCTAACAAAATCAGGAGTCATTTTTAAGGTATTTTTTATGTTTAGAAAACTATAAGTAATATGGTTTTTTTTACTATTGGTAGTTGTCTATGATGGTCATTATTCGATATAATACCAAGCAATTGATGAATATTTTATATCATAGAAGTGACAAGGTTCTCTATTTGTGAGAAAAAAAAAACCAATTTCATAGGTGGGAACCCAAAATTATACCTATCGATCCATTCTGTAGACATCTCACGGTGAAGAGTGAGGTGAAGTGAGCATGAAGTGAGCTGTCCATAGTGTCAATCCCTAGCTTTAGGTGCAAAGACAGCTCACATCAAGCTCACTTCACCCAAGTTGTCACGGTGAGATGTTTACAGAATAGTACGACTGTAGTATAGAGCAGCCATGCTATTCTGTAAATATCTCACCGTGAAAACTTGGTTGAATTGAGCTGTCAATAGTGTCAATCCCTGTGGAATGACAGCTCACTCCACGCTCACTTCACATAAGTTTTCACGGTGAGATGGTTACAGAATAGCACTGCAGTACTTAGTAGTTTACTTTTGTGAAACTTAGTGACAGTGCTTGACTTCCCTAGTGAAGCACCTAAACACAGGTCATTGTGTTAACAACGAGCTGGGTATAGGTTGTCTTACTGGTCAAATAAAATGCATAAAGCACATGAGAAAGTAATATAAATCTTTATCAGATTTTCTTTACAAGATCAATCTTTAAGTACATAATGAATCTGAGCATTCGATGTTATACGAAACTTAATAAAATTAGATACATAAGGGTATTTTAGGGTTAGTATCTTTTAAAATTCACTTCGAAATTTGAACGGTGTCGAGGTGAGAATCTGCGATGATTTTCTTGAAAAACAAATGAGTTCTTTTTTTATTGTATTTTTATTTGTGTGACGTTCCAAGTGAACTTTATAAATAAAATAGCACCTATTATAAATATGAGTCCATAAATGTATTATTGGGCGTGGTATACAAATAAATGTTGAAGTATATGTATAATTCATTAAAGATAATTGAAATCACGTTTCTTGCGGCTCAATTTCTATTTTCAGCGCACAAAATAATTATCCGAGAAACTCAACGATACGTTAGAGAAATTTAAGTTAATGGTTCCTATATCACACAAAACATCCTTATACGAATCAAAAACTGTCCTAACTTTGTTCGTCGAACATTTTATAAAATATCTTGACATTGAAGGTTAGAGATTATATCGGATTAGTCCAGCAGTGCGGAACGTTAGCATTTGCTCTAGAACTATCATATCGTTAGTTATACTCTATCGCGTTGCTGCAGCCGGGCTAAGTGCAGGCTTAGGATGTGGGTTTAACTCAGTAAATAGGTCAACACTGTCATTTTTATAATTTAAACCTCTTTCGATGCGATGGGCGATGCAAAAAGATTAATAGGTACTCAGATTGACTGAGAATTTACTTGGAAAATCGGTCCAGCTGTTCTCAAGTGATGCGCTTACCAAGGAACAGCAGACAGCCCAGATTTGAAAAGTATGCATGCGTACTTGGGCTACTTTTCAAATCAGTCTAAATTCAATAAAAAATGCTATTCAATGGCAAGCGCATCACTTTTAATTTTTTGTATAAACTCAAATTAATTAAGCTTCCTTCCAAAAAAAAATGTGCCACATTAACAAAAATGGTTTAAAGAGGAGTAGCTGTCAGTTTGCCCTTTTTCTTACGACGCGACCGAATTTACGGGCAACTCCAGTTGACTTTTTCTACTAAGCGGATTCGTGAGTCAATTCGATTTGGCAGTTCTCATGAGTTGTGCGAAAATAGTTCAAACTGAAGAAAAAAAAAATTGCTAGTTAATAGTAGTAGCAAGACTGACTGAATTTGTTAGACATATTCTAGTGTCGGTACTTTTAATTTTCACGCTTGATTCATCAGTACGTACCCTTAGTGTGAATTTTGTACGTTGACTAATGTCGAAATGTAACTAAAAAGATAACTCGACTATACTAAAAAGTTTAATCTTTTAATTAATTTATGTAGCTCAAAACTAAATTTGGTCACAGTGGTATACTGCGACCGAATTTAGTTTTGATCTACGTACCGTACCGTAACGTTACGTTTACCTCCGTGGAGCTAACCGTAGGTTACAAACTAAATTAAGACATGAAGCGTACTTAAAGATGAAGGTACAAGGAATTATAAAAAGTAAGAGTAGCGGCGTACCGGCTTGAGACGCCCGGCGCTGGTAGCAGCGGCGAAGCAGCAACCTGAAGCTAAGGGCGCGGAGCGGGAACAGCAGACTGCAGAGAAGCAGCGGCCTGGAGTCACGAACACGAAGCAAAGCAACACAAAGCAGGAGAGTACCGGAGGAGCTTGAGATCCTCACGCTCAGCAGGTCCGGGAGCAGCAAGTCGTAGCGGAGGAGCTTGAGATCCTCACTCTCAGCAGGTCCGGGAGCAGCAGGCACTAGCGAAGGAGCTCGAAATCCTACTCATCAGGTCCGCGGGAGGGACGCCCTCCTGTGTTGGCCTACCTGCTCTAGAGGGGCCAAAGATTGAGGGCAACGGCGTCATGACCTCTGATACTCCGGCAGTATCAGAGGTCAGAAATCGCTAAGGGACGACTTGTTTATGAAGTAATTTGTCTTGTATTTGAAATATTCAAAATGTTTAATAAATGTACTTCCGTAAGACGAGTATGTACTTGTCTTACTCAAATTACTTCATAAACAAGTCGGCCAGTAACTTATTCAAATTATTTCATAATTGTATGATCGCCAGTAACATACTTATACTCCTGCCATGCTATTCTGTAAACTTCTCACCGTGAAAACTTGGGTGAAGTGAGCTGTCAATAGTGTCAATCCCTGTGCAATGACAGCTCACTCCACGCTCACTTCACCTAAGTTTTCACGGTGATATGGTTACAGAATAGCACTGCCGCAGTGCTATTCTGTAACCATCTCACCGTGAAAACTTAGGTGAAGTGAGCGTGGAGTGAGCTGTCATTCCACAGGGATTGACACTATTGACAGCTCACTTCACCCAAGTTTTCACGGTGAGATGTTTACAGAATCGCATGGCTGGTGTTAGTGTAGGCCCGCCTAATCATGGCAGCTTACACAGAAAAACAAATATGACATGGTGACAATGATGAAAATGTCAGAATATAAGAAATTCTAAGATTTTTACAAAGCGATGGAATTAATAGTTTAAAATACAGATTTGGATGTTGAAATAGTTCAAAGGCATGTTATAATAAGTATGGGTATGTTTTGTAGTGTTCAAAAGTAAGTATCATAAGTGTGGTTTGTATGGTACCACGTAAATAAGCTAAAAGATGCGATTCCATACAGTGGAGTACCACACTACCTAGATACTTTCTCAATTCTGTGACCTCATTGTTACGTAGTTTATGATAAACAAAGTGTCTTACAGGTTTCGCGCTGAGTGTCAAAATTAAGCTCGGCAGTAAATTAAGTATTATTCAGTACAACAATTTCTGTTCTGTAATATGTACATAGTTAAAGTATTCACGAGCTGAATGTTATGGAATCTAATCCTCACCGAGAGGCAAATTCATTCTGAATTGAAAACGGAATATGGTAAGCCTTTGTAAGCTTAGCTTGGATTTTTAATTTTTTTTTTCACTTCTTCATATAGAGAACTTATATTATCTTCAATATCAGTATCTATTTGATAGACGTTTCGCTCTTTGTTTACCTATTTTTTGCAGTTTGTTTTGAAGATTTCGATTTTGTAGTACTAAGGGAAAAAGTAGATTCTCAAAAAATCCCTAAAAAAAGGATAAAGTAATAGTACACAAACAAGGTAGGTAATGAGAAACAGCTATAGTTACTGTAACTAATCATCTAGAAGGTTTTCCAGGAAAGGGCAGGATGAAAGTTGCAATATAGGGGTATACGGGGGCGAAAAATCGATTTAGCTAGGCCGCATATCTCGAAAAATTCGTATGCTGTATTTTCACCTGAGCAGAGCTCGGTCGCCGAAGTACTTACTGTATTTAAACAGAAAACTGTGATGTGATGTGTGTGTACTGTGATGTACATCACTTTCACGAGAGCATGGTAAAACAAATGCTCATTATTCAACTTATTGTCTACCGACTTCTCTGACGCGCAGTTAAGGAATGAAATGTTCCACTAGAATAATAAGTAACCTGGCGCCCTATAGTTTGACCCAGACCGTTGTACCGCGCCTTAGGAATGCGCGGCGAGGCGGGGGCAGCGTTGACGAATGAACGGCGGAACGCCGTGAGCGGTGAAAAATGAGCGGCCTGGACTGCCCCCGTCTCGCCACGCACATACCTATGTCGGGGTACAGCGGTTTTGACGTAAACGTAACGTAAATTCTAAGGAATTCCTATAAAATTTGGAACGAAGTTCTTTAACGAGGCTAGCGGTAGGAGTTAACTGGTAGAAATTGTCAACGAAAAAGTGTTATCCCCGAAAAAGTCAGTTTCAAATGTCAAAAGTTATTATTTTTAAGACCAGAGCCATCCAGTATAAGTTTTTAGAAGCTAAAATCTTATATGGCTCTGTATTAATACAGCGAAAGGAATTTCGTTCCAACTGGATGTCCCACGACATCTCCCGACCTTTTTTTTGCGACAAGCACAATTTGCATCACCCATAAATAATATGAATAGTGTCTTAAAACTAAATAAATACTACGTGCGAAACGAGTTTAGGATATAAACTATTCTAAAATCGTTCTAATTTCGCGCGTTTATGCTAGGTCTACAGTTCAGGACCGAAGAGTTCTGTCAGAATAAAAAGTAGCCTGTTTTCCGTGTCAGGGGTGTCAAATCATGATGATCAATTGAGTTATCGAGTCGCGATAAAAGAGACTATAAATTGTGTAGTTAAATATCAAAACCTGATATGTCCACTCTAAGTGAAAAGTGCGAAATGAAAGAAATATGTTTTTGGCTATAGAATTTTAGGTTATGAGGTTTTTATAAAACGATCACTCGCGAGGAGATTGTGTTTATTAGAATAGTTTTTCTATTCTAATAATATAAACAAAAATAATAATATATAACAGATTAAGCTAAAAAATCATGTTGAAGTTGATGTTTGATATAAACTATCGAACTTTGAGAAAGAACGAAAGAAAATAAGTTTTTTTTATGCTGCACAAACAAAACGCACATCACAAACAAAACGCACATCACAAAGAAAATACACACATACAAAGAAACCAAAAGCCTCGTTTTCAACCAATAAAACTTTGGCAATTTTGTTCATTGTTTGATCTCAGGGCCAGGGACCAAAGAGAATATATATTGCATAATTACTATTGCGACATTGGCAAAATGACAACAAACAAACAATCAAAACAAAATGCCGATTGCAGACTTTGAGGGCTTTGGGCTTTGGGTGTGACTTACCGAGTTTTGATATTAACTACACAATTACGTAATTATGTAGGAAAAATATATTTTAAGGTAAAGATCATTCTGATGGTGAAGGAAAGAGGAAGCTAAAACTGCAATAAAGTTTTCGCTGTTTATATTATTAATCAGAACACGTACCAGGTTCGGAGAATGGTCCTACAATTCTTATTCAATATTGTGTCAGTAAGAGCTATTCAGGAGTGAATAAAAATTACTAGTTGATGTCGAAACTGACCAGTTAATCCAATACAACGTTCATGTTGACTTTAAAATACGACTACACTGCAGCAAAAGCTAAATGGTCCAATTTGAATGTCCTGTAGTCTTTCACTAAATGCGACATAAATTCTAAATTTGAACGATGTTGAGTTGAGGTGTGATTCCATGATGATTTTCTTAAAAAATAAATTACTTCTATTTAGAATTGCGTGCGCTCACTTGAGTGAGTTTCGAAGTGAATTTTACAGAATAGTACTATCTACTTGTCATCTCATGTCTCATGTATATATCGTGGCCAGATCTTAGCATCGATACTTTCATGATTTGTTTGTCAATTTAAAAAAATAGAACTTTGACCGCTGGTCACATCATGATGTGGTCAGACCAAATCACTGAATACTCAACCTTTGATGATATAAACAGTTAAACGCTCGACAACTTCATGATGTGGCTAAACATTAGTGATCGTATCGTAAAATAGTTAGTAACTACGTCGAAATTGGTCGCGATAACAAAATTAGGGCACTCCGACAGTTATGAACCGCTTTCACCAATATTACTGTATATAGCTATATTTCTAGGGATATAACTATATCACGGCTTCAACCATCTCTCTAGTGACCGTGCTGTTATTCTAAACTATGCAACGAATATTGATTCGGATTTCACCATTATTTAGAGAATTTATTCCGGTAGGTTTATGTGTATAACACATTCATATTAAATTTACATAATATAATACAGAAATATCAATGTTTTGTCATGTCGTATAAGGATTATGATCATAAGGATCATTAATACAACTCTCTAAGTTAGATTTAATTCGTTCCATTGAATGACTTTTTCATGAAATCATGACATTGGAGAACAAATCTACCTTAGTACCATGTTTTAATGATTTTAATTCTATAAATAAATACTCGTTCAAAATCCGATAACGACGGTTAAAACTACTAAGTACTACTTCTAATTTTAATACTGATCACATTAATTTAAAGCTTTATTTACATAATTATTACAAAATGAATACAGTAACTTTTAATGTAAGCTTAAATAAATAGACGCTATTAAAATGAAAAGGAATATTTATTATTTATACGGTTTATCATTCAATATGATTTATTTTATAATCAAAATTTAAAATGAATTAAGAATTCAACAACCTGGCCATGTTCTGGCTACATGAATAATATTGTATGCATGAATGAAAATATTGGAGGTGGATCCGTAAAGGTAGTTTGCGAAATTCAAATTTTCTTACGTTTTTTGCAATTTGCAGGTCATTGTCAGATTATATCTTGATCAAAATATTATTAGCTACCATAAACATATGTATTTACAGAATTATGATCATTACACGATTATGATCATTACACGATTATGATCATTACACGATTATAATCATTACAGGATTATGATCATTACACGATTATGATCATTACACGATTATAATCATTACAGGATTATGATCATTACACGATTATGATCATTACAGGATTATGATCATTACACGGTTATGATCATTGCAGGATTATGATCATTAGAATCATTAAGACAACTCTCTAAGTTTGATTTAATTTATTTATATTTAAGTTAGATTTAAACCTTCGGTTTATTTTAGGGAGGGTTGTAAAGACTGTAAATATTAAAGAAAGTTCATGTTCTTACAGTAATAAATACCTTTTAAGTAATATGATATATTATATACCTTTATATTTCTGTGTTTAACATTACTGTGTTTAAATATTTTTAGGACCAATAATATTCATTATGTAGATTGTACTTAGCAAAATGTTAACAAACTTTAAGTAACTGATTATTTAAGTAACAGAATGACTTCATAGGGACATGAACATAAATTATTACTTGAGAAATGGATAAACGTCAGAAACTCACTCTTCTTCTGCCTACTAATAAATTTCTCAATAACCAGTATCTATAGTACTCAAATAATTGACAAGTACCTGGGTGACCGAGCTCTTCTCTGGTGAAAATAGAGAATGTTCATTTCATAGTACAGCAAAGTTCATACAAATTCCGTGTACAGTACATACTAATTCCATGCTGCCATGATAGTAGGTACTTACTAATTCCATGCTGCCATGTCATTATTCTAAGGCAGGCATCTTGTTCTAAACTTTGGGTGAAAATACGGAGAAAACTAATTTTCCCAGATTATATGATTATATTCCCAGATATGAAACCTAGCTAGATCGATTTTTCGCCCCAGTAAACCCCTATATTGCAACTTTCATCGAAATCGTTAGAGTCGTTTTCGAAAACGAAATTACAAAAAAAAAATATATATATATATATACAAATATTACTCGGTTAATAGTACTGGATAAGCAGGTCTACCAGTGCCTGTCCATCAATTCCTGAACTGACTTACACAGCACTCACAATAAACTGGCTCAAATCCGTTTTACCAAAATATATTGCAACCATAGATTAAAAAAAATACCCAAAAAAAACCTTACCTTTGACCCGTCGCCACACAGTACCTACCCTTGTGGCCGCAATATATTAGAATTTCATGGGCCTCATCTTTATTCCAAGGCCGAAATGAAAAGGCCTCTCCAAAAACTATTTCTATTTTCCTCAAATCAAAGACAGGAAAAAGTAAAATAATGTGAATCCAGAAATTTTAAGCAATTTTAGAAACAGGGTTAATGCTGTTATAATTTCCAACGTTACGATATTATCGTGGACAAATTCGAGCGCGTTAATGTTATCGTGGACGGAATATTAAAAGCGTCTTCATATATTATTCCCATACATTTTCCTGTATTATCGTGATGCCGCAACCGGCTCCATAATTAGATCCTGGACTCAACCTTGGGCGATAGTACTTAATTAAGACAAATTCAACAAGACCAAATGCGACAAGGCTATCTTGTTTAATTGAGGAATTCAAATATTAAAAGACATTATTAAGAGATCCATCAACTCGCACTGGGCTCACGATTTATTGATTGTCTGATATTTTATCATATATAGATAATTGATGTAATTGACATTATTTTTCATTTTTGCCTTGTCTACACTAATAATAATATTATAAAAAGGTAAAGTTTGTAAGTTTGGATATAGGAGGTAATCTCCGAAACTACTAATCTGATTTCAAAAATCCTTTTGCTGATAGAAAGCTACACGATTGACGTTTGCTATAGCATATCTTTCATGGTATAGTTGACTTCCACGAGGACAGAGTCGCGAGCAGAAGCAAATACAACAAATGTAATGCTGTTTATAATTGTAAGAAACTCTAACCAATAAATGAATTTATTAAAGGACTATGACTATATATTTACCTACTTATATTATATTCAACATTACTCTTAACATATGTTTGATATTTAGCTGAAATTGAACAACGTTGATTAACGAGAACTAACGCGTTGTGGAATCATTATATAATTCCATTGACCGAAGGATTTCAGTTACATTTAAATGACGTTTCGGATCAGCCATGCTATTCTGTAAACATCTCACCGTGAAAACTTGGGTGAAGTGAGCTGTCAATAGTGTCAATCCCTGTGGAATGACAGTTCACTCCACGCTCACTTCACCTAAGTTGTCACGGTGAGATGGTTACAGAATAGCACTGCAGGTTTCGATTTGAATTGTCGGATTAAATGGAAGATATGAATGATAACGTGCATAGCATTTTCATCGTTTATGTGTAGGTACCATTATTTTAATAACATACAAGAACTTACATATTGTAGTTTAAGTTTTTTTTAATGTATTTGCAGGAAGTGATATATCTATTATCCTATGAGCAATATTTGTATATACCTTTATAAATATATTTGTAATCACTTTCTCGAAAACGGCTCTAACGATTTCGATGAGTTGCAATATAGGGAGGGGTTTACGCGGGTGAAAATTTGATCTAGGTAGGTCTCATATTTGGGAAAAACCGTTTTCTCTTTTTTTATAGTTTCGGGAATGTGATTCAACGTTGGTATACTTGGACTACATAGTATATCTATTTTCACCCGAGCTGAGCACATTTTTTCATTAATATGACTTAAACTCCATTTGATATAGCTGTATGTATTTATCATGAAATAGCGGAATTGATTATACGTTCATATCGAAATATAGTAAGGGTTATAACCATTATTTGTCTAAAGTTATATTAAATGGGGTATAAGCCTACATTAAATAGCGTTGTATCTATATAAATAAAAATTAAATGCTGTTCGTTCGTTAGCGGCTCACTTGAGAACGGTTATTCCGATACGGTTAATTTTTATTTTTGAATGTTCTTTATTGTCCGAATATGGTATTTAGGGAAAGAAAATTTGGAAAAGTAGTCCGAATAATGGGAATATTCGGGAAAAACTGAAAATGACTTGTTTCTATGGAATTTTCGCATGAATTATGAAATTTGGACAGGACAACGTCTGTCGGGGTAGTAATTATATACAATACTATCACAACTACACGCTACACGTCTACTACTACTATTAATTACAGTTGTTATTGTAGGTTTTGTATAACTTAGAAGCATTTAAAAAAAAATTGGAAACGTGAGTATCAAGAAGCTATTTTTTTAATGTTTTTAAGATGTATGTTGACTTGAAAGAGCACGGCGGTCGAGAGTATGTCATGCTCACTTAAATGTCTCGTTGATGGTGGCGAGTACGTTGGATCATTCGGTTCTCTACAAAATGGTTGAGCTGGATGGTGCTGATCCACGCGTCATGTTCGTGAACGGACGCCGTCAGTTGTGACTGGTCATCTCTTATCTGCCAGGTCTTATTTTTAATCTTATATTTTGATTATTTTTTGTACATTGTTCTCACATATAGAAGCAACAAGAATAATGTACCCGGGATTTTATAATTTTCTATATTTAAAAGAGAGTCCTTGGTCTTGCCCGTTCTTCTCCATAAAGATCTACGTTTTGGAACTGGGCAACTAGCTTCAACTTTCTGACTAACTGACCGACTATTTGACCATTCAAAACTGCCTGTAAATGGTTTAAGTTTGAGTTCATAAGACGTCAATGAAATACCTAACGGAAATAAAAATAAATTTATCTTCAGAGAATTAAACACGTAGCAAATTAGAATTCGGCTTACAAAATTCAATTTGGCCTCGAGCGATGTCTCGACTAAGCCACAAAAACGCTTTTTCAATAATTTCCAAGTCGGTAGCCAAATACATCTAATTTTAGTCTGAATAATTAAATTCCGTTGTACAGTGCTTAAAATTTTCTCGAATGTTCTCTTTCAATGTAGGAGGACGTTTAATGCCGAGAACCCTCCTGGAGGGTTCACTCCCAATATGTATGGTGGCATGGCGTATGAGGTCTATGAAAAGTGGGTGAAATCGAAAGTGTTAAGTTGTGCTCTTTATTTCATTCTATGACAGCTAAGTTCAAATCAGTGCAAAAATTATATTTTGTCACATTTTACGTGAAATATTAGTAGTTTAAGTATTTTACGTAAATAATATTATTATATTATTATTATTAATATATATTACGTGATATACAAGTTGTGTATTAACGGGCATTTTTGCAATGACGAATGAAGAATCTAACAGTGATATATGGCATCATATCAAAATATTACACACACAACACACACACACACGCCCACACACAAACACACACGAACACATTATGGTATGCAAATAAATAAAATGAATATTTTCATTTGTAGAACATCGATAATTACAGTTGTTATTAATAATAAAAAAAATGAACGCTATGCCATCAACGGCGTAGAAATATTCAAACCATAGTTCCTAATTAATTAGTCTTTAAAACATTAAAAATATATTAAATACAATAACTAAATTATAATATTAAAAATTAATTAATAAATAACACATTACATTAAAGATTAAAACAACAATAAATTAAACCACTCCTTTGATTCTATGTCCAAAAAACCCATGGTTGTTTGTGCTACGAATACCGTAGCGGGCGGCGTAGCGATGTCGCGATTTCGTAGAGGCTCCGTAGCGTCGTAGCTCTGACGGAGCTTATGATTCTGTAAATCTGTAATAAGAAGCATTTCTCATTAAGTCCCCGTTCAAATCTGTCAGTGCGTCATAATCAAGCCCAGACTTCCGTGTTTAAAATGCCTGCTGCTGACTCAATAAAACTGCACTGTCCTACAAACCCTCGATTTTGTTGATGTCTAAGCAAATTAACCGCCCGCAGTAAAAATCGAATATACACATATTCTCGAACGTGATTTAATTTTGTGCCATATTGACTTTACCCACTTACCAACTCTGCTGACGCAAAATCATACCTTATGTGTTTAACTATGTTATAAAGCGCAAGAAACTAATAAACGCATACTAAATAAAAAATACGTTTAAAATATTTTTGTTATTTTTAGCTTTATTAATAAATTAAATTTTATCAGTATTTCAAAACTACTAATGTTAAATACTGTTTTGAATTTTATTGTCCTACAGTTACCATAAGTCGTAATATACATATTACATATACATTATATTTTTAAATAAAAGAATATTAAAAAAATATTGAAACAATAAGAAATTGTAGTCTACTGGTATCGGGAATCAGCACCACGGCTCCAGATAGAGGAACCTCCTAACAATTATTTTATAACTATTATTTATTTTTTTCTTTCCATCTTGGGACCATAGGGTCAATATACAAATTACATATAAATTATATTTTTAAATACCTAATAAGAATATTAAAAAATATTGAAACAATAAAAAATAGAAGAGGAACCTCCAAACAATTATTTTATTATTATTATTTATTTTTGGTTTCCGTCTTTGGACCGTGGGGTCCTTTGGAACGCGTACGAGGGGCCGATTAATGGCGTTCAAAATAAAAAAATGTGTAGTACCAAAGACTTTACAAATAAAATATTATTTTAGTCTTAAACAAATATAGTAACCCGTCCATAAGCATTATATTGTATAACCCACCCAGACCACAGCTAGTTCTACAAAGTGGTTTTTAATTAAGTGAACAAAAGTATGTTCCAGTTTGAATGTAGTCCACATCAACGTCAGAAAACGTGAACAGTTGACAATTGCATTGAACATTTTAGTAGGAGTCGTATCTATGAGGTATGTTTAAATATTATAAATTAAAGTCGTTTTCGTGTCTGTCTGTGTGACCGCGTTATTATTCTAAATAACGAAATTAATTTTGATACGGTTTTCACCATTATAGACTTTATTCCAGAAGGTTTATGAGTATAATACAATAATGAAATGTCGATGATTTGTCAAGTCGAAAAAGCATGCGAAGCAGGGGCGGGTCGCTAGTAAGTATTAAAAAAAAACACGGGTCGAGCAAAAAATTAACCATTACTTTCTACTGCGGTTAGTGAAGTTGCGTAACAACAAATTAATTCCTCGGATATTCTTAAAATGTTTACTCTAGATACTCAGGTATCCGCTATAAAAATTAAAATGGCGATTAAAATGGATTTGGAATGTATCAAGTACTCAAAAAATTATTACAATCCCGATATATTGGTTTATGAAGTGGTTTCAGAATTAGTTTCCGAGTATATTGATCTGGTGTAAATTTTTTACAGACCCGAGCCGCCTTCTTTTTCTAAAATACAGGTTATTAAGCTAGTTTTAAAATTGATGCAACTGTATGTATAATGTCTCTGGTGATCATTGCAATTTACGAAGCAGTGGCTTATGCAGTTAGGGAAAAAGTCAATAGAGTAGTTATTTTTATTGACACTGATAGCAGGAGCGCCATACTACATGTGGCTGGATGCGTCTCTGGTTGCAGAGGTGCATCTATAGCCTATGATATTGTCAAATTGATGAATAATATTAACAAAGATGAGACTAGGGTAATATTGGAATGGGTGCCTGTGCACATAAGCTTACGGGGCAACGAGGAGGCTGACCGTCTATCAAAGCTTGCAGTGGAGATGGGTAGCGATAATCCTTACATTCCAGATTACTGGGCATATTTCGCCAAGTTTAAGCTGTCGTATTTTGACGAATGGAGGAACTATTTCGATGAAAAACTCAAAGGAATTTGGTATAAAGTAATTCAGAATGAGCCTCCTAGCGTGCCATGGTTCGAGGATACAAGTTTAAGTTGAAGTTATGTTAAGTTAGCCCTAAGGCTGCGTCTGGACACTATCCATAGTCGAAGTTTGCTTTCCTCATGCGAAACGTCGCACCACCTAATTGTGAAATATGCAACAAAATTGAAGATGTGCAACATTTGTTGATGGAGTACGTTAAGAGCAAGGGTGAAAGGGAATCATTGATTAGAGAATTAAAATTGCACAGTATGTACATTGAGCTAATTCGAAATATTTTTGCAGGTTTTGTGACATGGTGAAGATGCATAGTCAAAGATTATATTTCTTTTACTTACATATTATATTATAATTATATTATCATATTTATTATTCTGTTTTTTTTTTTTAGGTAACTAATGTGGTTACCTCAATTAAAGTTATATTGTTGTTAATATACGGTGGGATTCACATATCCTTATGAATAAAAACCCTTTTTCATAATAAAGAATAAAAATAAAAATTAATTGAATCCCATCCAAGGAACATTATCCAAAAACAAGTTTCTATCTTCAATATTGTACTGTGTAAGTTTTTTGTCAGTCAGTCAATGGCATGGCATGATGACATGGCATGAAAAGACATGATAATATGGCACGACAATAGCTGTTTGTACATACACGTGTCATGATTAGCAAGAGTCAGAGCTCAAGTCTCAATTATACGTCCCAAATTAACAAGGAGGTTATCTAAATAAGTACAATCTGTACATATAGTTAGGACAGAGTACGTCTGTATTCCCTATGGGGTAGGCAGAAGTTTATCACTTACAATAGAAAGACAGGTATAGTCACGAGCATAGGTAAATATATTAGGTACTATGGACAGCTCGGCAAACATAGTGTAAATACTGTTACGTTTATAACCTCCCAAAGTGATGTCAGATATTTTTACTACAACGTGGCATGATATTCTTCTGAATTTAACTGAATAGACTGGTATTTATAACGCACGACATACCCGATGTTATTGCATTCTAAGAGGTGACACATATATTTGAAGCCGATGCAGCATCCTATATTTTTGCGTCGCTTGTGTCGTCAGATAGGTTTGGTATTCCTTTGATGTCACATATTTGTGCTGCCAGTTGTTTCCTTCCACAATTGATCTCATATATTTGCTGTCACCTTGACAACGGATATTAATGGATGAACCATGAAACCAGATATCATTGCCAAGCAGTCAATAAACAATAAAAAAATACGAAAGAAAAAAGGAAGAAAAGCGACGAAGAAAATCTTTTTATTCTGCAAAAACAAAACGAACATTACAAAAAAACAAATAGACAAAATACTCATACGAAATAGCCAAAACATAAAATATATATTTTTACAAGTTCTTCCATTGCTTGATATCAGTGCAGGTCAGAATTTATTAGTCTACACCAAGACCAAAGCCAATATACGTTAGGTAAAATAACAAAAATAAAAAACTTACATATGTACTAAAGAAATCGTCATTTGAATGCTTTGCATAGTTTAGAAGAACAACGCAGTCAGAAACAAAAAGTTACTTTATTTTATACTATTTATAAATATAGGAGATAAAGATTAGATGTTTATAATAAACGTGTGCGCAATATAATGCGTTATATTGAAAAAAAAAACAGTGGAAATAAAATAACATAACATTACGCCTCGTTTCCCCGGAGGGTTGGGCAGACGTGTACCCATAGTAGATATACCCTCACTTCGCCAGTTATGTTTAAGTCCCATGTAATAGGGGGCGAGCCTATTGCCATCAACCGGGCACAAATCCAGAGTCCGGGCTGCTACTGAGAAATTCCTAATGCAAAACCCAATAACACTTTGCCCGACATGGGAATCGAATCCAGGACCTCATTTTCAGCAGTAGCGTTTGCAACCACTAGACCAATTAAACCATTGGAAGTATAATTTTTTATACATAATTATAAACATTAGCAGTATTTTGAGTGTGTGCTGTATTATTAGCGGATTCAAAGAAAAACTGCATAACTGCACTGTTATAAAAACGTAGTTTTTTGCTATTAACGAAATAAATATATAAATACTTACCTTTAGTAAGATCTCAGGAGGACAAAAAGTCGTTGGAAGTCTTCTCAACTGCTGAGATCACAGGGTGAAACATAGAAGGTTCTCGTTTCTGCAAACACTATCGTCTCAAGAATTCAGCATTGTTCACTTGCATTCTCAAGTGAAACGTTCCCCTTATTTTATTGTCCTCAATTTTCAATGTCCGGGAGTAGAATAATGTTAAAATTCCTACTCTTTCGTTCCTGTGCCAGTACATAGTTTTTTAACATCAATTCACTTATGCAATGTTATAGAATCCTAATAGAAAGCGATCGTCACGCGAATACGCAATCTTCGCGATCATTTGTTCGGAAAACCCGAGCGCACCCTCTGTTGGCGCGATGACGTGTCCTGGTTTGCCGAACAAAATCACCGCGACGATCGCTTATATATTAGGACACGGACATAAACATGGGGAGATCGCGATCCTGTTTTGTTTCCAGTTTGTTCTGACAAACACATTCTAATGGTTTCACAATGGACGATAACGATAACGACACGATATCGCCGGACTGGTAGTATCATACAATTACTACTAAATGCTTTCACTCTGTCGGTGTAGTCAACGGTATCGTCGCCAACTTTGACTGTCGTGCCGATATCGGCGGATGACACAGTGCACTTGTTCACTGCTGCCAATATTACCTCGAATTCATTATTGCACTTTTGGAATCGCGCGGCGATGTGAGCTTTTGCTGGCGCAACGCGACTATTCGAGGTTGCTGTGGCATAAGCTGTTGGTTACATCGTGTCACATACCGTTATCGTACCGATATTATCGGCCGATATCGTTGTCGTCCGAACTGACGATATATCGGTGTCGTTATCGTCGCAGTGTAAAAACGGCCAATGTCGGAACATTACTATACATTAATATGGTCAAATTGTGAAATGGTCAGACTGATTTGAATGTCAGATTTGATTTTGCTTGTCAGCCAATGAGTGTACTAAAATAAAATCACTACACGTCACGCTCAATGCTTTTTTGTTGAATATTTACGCGATTCAATCAAATCTACAATTTGATGCTTTTCGCATGAGAATTGGTTTAAGCCTAAACTGAATATAAAACAGTGAACTCTCCAATGCACTTTATGCAGTGTGCAAGTGTTAGTAAAAAAAACAATATGATGTTGAAAAATGTATACCTGCGAGCTTTTTGACAGGGAAACGTCTTTTCGCTTAGTGTACACCAGTCAGTCGATTCTGTAAAAATATCAACGTGAAACTTAGGTGAAGTGAGCGTGAAGTGAGCTGTCACTGTCAAAAATCGACCGGCAGGATGCTAGGGATTAACACTATTGACAGCTCACTTCATCTAAATTTCACGTTGATATTTCTACAGAATCGACCGGCTGTACACCTAGCGAAAAGACGTTTCGCAAGACGTTAAGTTCAATATTTCTGAATGAGAAAATCATGTAAAACTTCAATCGCTAATAACTACGAGTCTTTTAATGCTTGAGCAACGGTTGAGTATGCAACAGATAGGTGATGTCTGTACCAAATTTGATTTAAACTATGTTTAGTGTGCTCAGGGCTTTTTGATTTAGTTTTATTTAGCACTGAAGACTGACTAATAATTGCCAAATGGCGAAGTTAATTTCTTTTTAACCAACTTCCAAAAACGAGGAGGGTATATTTAATGTATTTTCATCGATATTTTCGTCAATTGTGGACCGATTCTGAAAATTCTTTTTTTCATTTGGTTCTACCATAAAAGAAACAATTTTCAATATCAGAAGGTTGCGCGATGCCACCCATATAATTTTTATTAACTTTGCCTTGGTATCTTCGAGTTAGCTTCGATAATACGTATTTAATACACTTTGTCTATCTTTATGATGTTAGATAATACTTCCTCTCACAGTTGATTAGATAGCAAATAGTGGTATATGAATTGATTTGGAGTATTGACCATAACTAGAAATACAATAATAATAAAACTTATTACGAAAAAATAACAACCGTTTTTAAAAAAACACTACAAAGTGAAAAATAACTTTAATTTCGAAAGTCGGTGGCAAAAAACTAAAATACAGATCCAAATTCACTTTGTCGTGTTTTTATTTTGAACTCAGTTGTTATTTACAGAATTTAATCCTCTGAAGAGTTCAAAAGCTTATCACAAAAAATGAACGACTGAATTTAATAGAGCTATTATTATTTATGAGAATACCTTCATGACCAATAAGGAAACACGAAATTCGCAATTTCAGGCGTAAAAGAAGTAAACACAGGATTTAATGCCAACAAATATAAAAATGCCTTTTATAGGAGAAGGCCTGTGTCCCAGCAGTGGGAACATTATAGGCTGCTCGTATGTTTTCAATAATAATTTAAAGGGTGGACTGTCGGGCTTCGTTAAACATATAGTTTGAGTTTTATTGTTAAACTATGTACATACCTAAGTATTCTACTCTCATATCGTAAAAACTTTAAAACGAGTTTATATTGCCATACTTTTATAAACACAATACTGAAATTTAAAAATAGAATCTTATTATAATACTTTTTCTATAACAAAATAATGTTATTATAGTAGTTTATGAAACTGTTGCATAATGAGGGATATTAAAATACGAGTGTGTGTTTAAAAACCTCGCCTACGGCTCGGTTTTACGAGTACGAGTGGTTTAATACCTAGTTATGTGCAGTTTCATATACTACTTTATCTACTCTCATACTTTGGGATTGAAGCTACTAAATAAAAGATCAAAGTTAAAGATCAAGAAAAAAAATGCCACGAAATTCAGTACAACTTCACGTATGAATGGCGCCTGCACCAGCACATCACCGCGCATGCGCTAGAGCGGTGCTGCTGTCCCCCGCTAACGTTCCATTACAAAAGTTATGGAAACTCCTTGGTTATAATTAAGTTCTTGGATTTGCCCTGTATCGTAAAAGAAAAAAATTAATATATAGCGTCATTTTGTTAGAGAAAAAGTGTTATAATATGATTCTATTTTTAAATTTCGGTATTGTGTTTATAAAGTGTGTCAATACAAACTCGGTTTGAAGTTTATAATTCGAATATTACGTTATGAGAGTAGATAAAATTAATTAAAACACTCGTGTGATACTATTAAAACACACACCCGTGTTTTAATATCCCTCAATAAAGTACATGAAAAGGGAAATAAAATACGGTCCTTAGGGAAATAGACTTGGATACCATAATTCTCTTGCCTTTGTCCTAATTTATTTGTGGTCGGCGCAACATTTATTTTTCTACCATACTTCTCAAGTAGTCCTCATCTCGGTGGTTACTACCTTTCAAGCCATATCAATTTTCGTACACTCTATCCATCGCTTCTTTGGTCTTCCATACTCTTATACCCATTCAAATTCATACTCAAAACTTCCTTCACGACATTTTCCTCATTCCCCCGCATTACATGCCCATAGCCTGACTTCCACAACTTTTCAGTCACCGGTGCCACTTTTAGACTTCCTCTTATATGCTAATTTCTTATTCTATCTATTCGCGTAACACCACACAGCCCTCTTACAGTCAGTCTAGCAGACAGGATAAAATAATAAGGGCCGTTTTGGCCATTTGTTTACGTATTTGGATTTGGTTGAGGTGCTTCTCGACACAAAAAACAAACTTTTGTAAACTATGTGTCGGTATATGCATAAAGAGGCGTGTTCTCGCACAGTTCACCAGGTTTCAGCAATATCGCTGCTATACAAACTATGGGGCGTTTAAGCGTCATTCACTCGTAAATAAATGTATTGAACAAACGTGACGAGCTTTCAACGCGAGGCCTGTTGAATTCACTTAAAAACTTTTGATATTCGCTATAAAAATAATCTGTAAATCCCGATAGTTTTAACCATGTAGAATCTTGAAAAAATCATCGGACATGTTTATCGTGAAACCAATATCATTTGTATATACAACATACCAGTATAGATGAAATTATAACATACCTTATCATAATTTTAAGCCATGATCAACCGATGGTACAGAATTATAATCGATAATGAAAACTTAATTTATAATGCTATTATATTAAATTAATGTTCTAAAGTTGTCTCTCTTTAGGTAAGTATCAATAAAGTAGTAAAAAAAAACCTTATATTTCTTGCAAACCTTAATTAGGTACAAAATAAAAATATCTGTTTATTAGTGTTAAATAAAACATCGAAAGTTAATCCTAACTAATATTATAAATGCGAAAGTGAGTTTGTTTGTTACACTTTCACGCTAAAAGATTTTGAT
Organism: Agrochola circellaris; assembly: GCA_914767755.1. Lineage (NCBI taxonomy): Eukaryota > Metazoa > Arthropoda > Insecta > Lepidoptera > Noctuidae > Agrochola > Agrochola circellaris. The sequence goes on along the minus strand of OU611840.1, from coordinate 16,913,943 downwards.
GAAATTTGGCACATGGGTAGACCCATAACCTGGTTTAGGACATAGAATAATTTTTATTTCGATAATCCCACGGGATCGAGACTGGTAATCAAATCACATCGTATAATTCAGGCTTTAGCCTTTATAATTCAGATTGACCGAGCTTATTCACGAACAATAAATCTATTAACTTGAACAATTGGATTATACGTAAGTCAAGAGATCAATGTACGTTAGATGACTTGAAATTACATAGATATTACACAATATCCTAGTCTTGGGAATGTAAGAGTCTATCATCACGAGCCGCTTTGTCGTATTCCTAGCTATATAAAGCATTGCCTTTACGGCTTAGGGTAATGGCCGTCCAATCGGCTTTTAGGGCAGTGTTTCGCAAGAGAGAATGGCTTTGTGAACCTCAGCTTTGCATATAGCTCGGTTGAACTTTGGCTAGTATGCAAGCATGTATGTATGACTCCGCTCCGTGTAGGCTAAAATTTATTGATGGACCTTTTACTAGCTATTGGCACAACGGGTACTCCAAAGCTACAAGCTTTTCTTGGTAACAGCACCTCATCATCATCATCATTAGGGATACGTAATTTTCTTTTTTACGAAATAGATGATTGATGATTAGATGCAATAATTGCGAAATTTACTCATTAGTGCGAAATGTTCTGTTTTATATACAATACTTTGCCGAAATTTTGAAGAAAATCATTTTTGAAACGCAACAATCCCGTGACGTAGGTAACTTAAGAAGCGAGTCTCGTACGCAAATTAGAAGATTTTAAATCTTCTCTTGAGCGACAATGTAAAGGTTAATTTGGAGAAAAAACAAAATGTATTTTGACAAATGAAAATGGTGAATCCCATAAACACACAGTGTTGTAGAAGAGCTTGGATAAATTTTCTGTACACATGAGGTCCAGCCCAACTAACGAATCTTATCTGCACATCGGCAAATTATTTTTTCCATCAGTAGCAGCGGCCGTGACCACATCGTCTCTGAGACCTTCTTCAAAATACCATTCCTTAATGAGATACTACAGGATTAACTCTTAGATGGATACGCTCATTTCTATAGACAGCTACTAAATGTAGTTCAGCAAGAAACCCTGTCGAAGTCATACAGATTTTAGTAGCAACAAAATGTAGCTACCCTAGATTTGGAAATGCAGATATAAAAAGCCTCCACAGCCCAATTAACAGTGTAGACGCTGAAAGATATTTTAGTATCTACAATATTTTCATAAATGACCGAAGGCAAAGACTTAAGCAGGAAAACATAGATACAACCACAATGTTAGCATTTAACAACATTTTTTCAATAGTCTTATAATCACTATGCAAGTAAATACGTGATTTTAAATATTGAGTTTTTTTTTGTCGTTTAAAAGCGAAATTTCGCATTTTGAGTTTATATTTATGCGAAATTCCGATATTTTATTTGCGAAATATACGTAACCCTAACCATCATACATGAACTGAACTGAACTGAACCTACTGAGACAAATACTGAGAGGCCGTACTTAAGTGAAATATATATTCTTGTGTTACGTTTAATTAATGTTGTATATTGCCGTCCGCTCTGATTAAGTTGTATTAATAAAGATTTATAACTAACTTTGGTTTCTCTTCTTCAACAGGCTTTCGCGTGGCGTCATGGCTGCAGTCGTATTCCTTGTTCAAGTAAGTTAAATATGTAGTAATTACTTTACTTATATATAACTAACCAATTTTCCACATTAAAAAAAAACACAAACGAATAAAAAAAATCCGTAGTCTACAAGAGGGTATAGTTTCGCCATGTCTGTCCGTCTGTCTGTCCTCGGCTTAGCTCAGGGGCTGATAGTACTAGAAAGGTGTAATTTGACATGGGTATACCTATTAATCACGCCAACAAAGTGGTAAAGAAAAATAATGTAGAAAACATTTTTTTTTGCATCCTACACGTAAAGTTGTGATGCTTATTTTTGTATTTACAAATTGCAGTTTCACTAATAATCTATACACGATTTAAGTTTAATTTCTTTTGTTTTATATGCCTAAAGATTCTACACAGCAAATAGAGAAAAATCTTGACAAATAAAACAGAATAAGTAGGTAACCCTGAAATTATTTATTTACCACAAAGCACGTGCGGAAGAAAACCTTTGAGGCTCTACAAATAGAAACGTATTCCTTTAAACTGATATTTGAATTACGTTCTTAACGTAAATCAAATAAAGTCCAAATTCAAATTCGAAAGAAAACGTTTCCTTGACTACGCTGTCATTTATGCATAATCAGCCTATAAGCTTCCCACTGCTGGCACACCAGGAGTGGACTATTATACCACACGGGCCCAGTGCGGGTTGGTAGATGTCACATGTCTTTGAATTTTTGGTTCTAGGACATGCAGGTTTCCTCCACGACCTTTACAACTCGTAAGTCGGGGCGGGGCCGTAACCACTGAGCCATCACTGCTCACGCTGCTGTCATTTATGAGCTTCACAGTTTTTTTCCGCACGTCCTATCTGGAAAATCATATATTAATGGGTAACTTACCCACGCTAGTTATCGATAAGAAATTAAAAAGAAAAAATATCTTCAGTGAAGTTTACGAAATGAAATGAAATGAAATGAAATGAAATGAAATTGTTTATTCTGTAAATAGGATATCGGAATCACTTTTACACGTCATATAAAAAAATATTAAAAATAAGCTAGATGAGGTCGGTGTTTCCTATCTGACTACTCTGAGAAGAAAGGCCGAAACAAACTCAGAGGTCGTAGTCTCTTTTAAAGTCCAGACATAATCTTGGTCAAGTCATATGAGGACCATGTGGATCAGTGTCTGAAATGGTCTTTTGAGGAAAGAACCACACAGATTTGAGTGGACCTGTCCAGTCAGTGCAAGCATTTGTCAGTAATCGTGGAGCTCAACTCAAAACTGAAGGAGCTCAACTACGAACATCCTCCTCCCCCACTCTTCGATCAATTTCCACTTTAAGCAAGATACCCTGGAGTGTCAAGCACACGTCCCATTTGGCGACTTGTTTCACAAACAATTTCTGTTCAACATGGCCTTTCCAACCCAAAACAATGAGGTTACACTTTTACACTTCCGCAAGATACAAAAGCGATTTCCGCCTAAAGTATTGAGAGATATTTTACTCAAAAATGCTTGTAAAGTAGTTAATATTTCGACAACCTTCTTTGAGCAAACTCGGCCTTTCCGAGCTATTTGAATAGGCTCCAGCAAAGTTGTACGGAATTGCTGGTGAATTTTAGCCACCAGCAATTTCCTTTGTAAATCCATTGTCGAGTTTTGTTTCAAAAATAGTTTTTTTTCAGAATTTGGATGTATAGGTACAATGCCTTACAATCATCATTGCCTGATAAAAAAAACAAAACCAAAGAAGAAACAAAAGTTAAATATTTTGCAATTCTCCACATTATTTTCGAACAATTTTGGATACTAAGCTGTTTATATTTAAATAATTCGCATTGTTTGAGTAGCACTATACCAGCCTTGGTCCGCAATCCAATGACTGCGTTGGTGGCCACACTATGATGGCATCGAGCTTAGCTTAGCTACGCTCTCGGCCTTCAAGCTTGGTCATCATTGCATCCCTTGCTGTCCGCGCTATAAAGGCTATAAAGGCACCTTCAGTTTCGGCCTTTATTCCAGTTTGTCCATCAAGGGCTGCAATGTTTACCGCGCTGTGTTGGCCTGGAGCTGCGCTACGCTGCTGTTTCGACCATCATCAGCGCTGCCGTTTCGGCCATCATCAGCGCTGCCAGTAAAGTAGTCATTGCAGACCGCGGTAGTAATGTACTAATATGGCGTTGCGAACATACAATTATCAAAAAATATACTCTAACTAGCTGCGCATAAGTCTCGATTCCGTGGAAATATTAGGATACAAAGCATCCTTGTCCTAATCCAGGTCATGGTCACCCATGTCCCAAATTTCATCCAAATTCGTTCAGCCGTTTTAGCGTGAAAGCGTGACAAACAAACAATCAAACAAAGTTACCTTCGCATTTATGATAACAAGGTCTTTTCTCAAAGTTCACCATATTATTATATTTTATTCTTTAGATGAAAGCTTTCTGACTTCGCGAACCAGCCCTAAATAATCTTTTCTGTCACTCGGAATTTAGTGGCCTTATCGATAAGGTCACTAAATTCCATTTTATTTCAGCCTCGTCTTAGAAGCTCAGCTTTTTATAGTGGATTTTAATGCACAAACCGTGTACAGCGCTAATAAGAATTTATTTAACGCTTTAACGGTAGCTTCACAAATCTTCCCTCGGATTTAACTTTGAGTACCGTCAACTGGCCTAACTTCGCCTGGCGTCCTATGTTTGCCTGTAATAAAAAATATGTAATATCTATTTCATTTTACTTGTATATCAATCGAAACTAAAAGCTCTCTATGAAAACTCAAAGTATCGATTGCCATACAAGTAAAATTAAAATGATATTGTATCTTTTTCATATATATATTTTTCTATATGTTACATGGAGCGACGGCCTATCTGACCTCCACAACCCAGTATTTAGGTAATACGATACACCTTGGTAAGACTGGTTCTCAGACTTCGGGGTTCTGACGACCCGTAACGACTGTCAAAGATTCACGAATGACAGCCGGGACCAACGGTTTAACGTGGTTTCCGAGGCACGGAGGAGTCTCGGTATGTAAAGATGGTCACGCATCCACAGACCAACCCCAGCAAGCGTAGCTTAACTAGATGGATAGTCCGTGCGACTGCTATCCTTGAGCTAATAATACCAGTTTTGATTAGAGCTTCCCTACTGCACTATAACGCGTATTTTGCGTACGGGTGGGAAAATCGGTCATTCGAACCTCCACATCCATGTAGTAATAATTATTCATACGATTTTTTTTAAATTAGTATAAAATAGTAGAAGCCTAGGGGCAAACTGAAGACCCGTCCCTTAAGCCAACCATCCCACTAAGTAACGGCAGTTCTAATGCGGCACGAATAAAATTGTGGCTGGTCAAACACCCCCGATTGATAATGTTGAGACTGCAAAAAAGTTCCTAACCAACCCCACCCCACCAACTGCCAAGGACATCACCTGGAATTTTCTAAACTAACTACGAAGCCAAGTGGGCCGCTTTAGATACAACTTAGAGCGATGAGACTACGCTGACGAGCCAAAGTGCGACTGTAGAGCCCTCTAACAAAAGATGTTTCACCTCCTGCTATTTTACCCGCCTCGAAATCGCTGTACCGCGCCTTAATATGTGCGCGGCGAGACGGCATTGCAGGCCGCTCATTTGTTCACGCTCACGGCGTCCATCTCCGCCCCACGCCGCGCATTCCTAAAAGCTCCTACACACAAGGCCGCCAGCTTTTGGCGAGCTGCACGTAACACCAGCTTTTGCGCCTCCATTTCTATTGCGATGCTTTGTGCGGCAAAGACGGGCGCGCCGCGGCTTGCCCAGTGGCAAGGCCGCGGCGGCCATGTTGCCGGCATTGTGTGCAGGAGCCATAAGGCACGGTACAGCGGTCTCGGTCAAACTATAACTTGAAAATTAGAATCTTTGACACGACTCAGAAGTACTATTTCTGGCAAAATGCTGATATAATATATCTCTACCAACTAGTACCTACTCTTTTGTAAAAGTTTATCAACAGGTTTTTCAATCTTGTCTTCTTTTGTTGCAGCTTCTTGGGTACCCTCCGTCAGGTGGACTGGGGAGGATGGCGACGTGACACTCACAACCTCTTCACTAAGCTCATCCGGACTAAGGACCCTCGTGAATCTGAACAGAGTCAGGAGGTGTCCTTACCGGGCAGACAACGACTTTCGGTAAGTACATTTTACGGATATCCGCGACAGACGGCCCGCACCCAGCTATGACTCGCAGTACGTCATCACGCTCAGAGACGCAATCGGGCAATGAAAACTGTACTTTATACAGTTAGTACTTTTTTATTGTGAGCGCGTGCGCAGGCGACGTGAAAGTGATGGTGGGGGCGAGACAAAACATTTAATATTTTTGTAGGTATTGTTATAATGGTGTTTTAGGTGTATTATGTTTTATGTATTATGCACGCACAGTGTTGCCTTCGGATAATTATTTATATGTTCTATTTGTTTTATTGTATATTTATTGAAAATTCATTACTGACTTGGTCTCCGTACGTCTCTTTCGGGTGACCACTGAAAATCAGCGCTGTGCTGTGGGTCTCCATAGCACAGCATCAAGCTGAGTGGAAGCCTTCTTGTCACAGTCATGACGTGCCAGCAGCAGCCGACTATTTCTGTTTTGTGCTCGTTATTGTATTTTTCTTTTGTTTATTTTTACTCGAGTTTTTCATCTTTTTTTTTTTATGCACGTGTTTCTGTGACAAATAAATTTATTTTTCTTTCTTTTCTTTCTTTCTTTCACCATGTAGTTGTACTCACAGATTTCTCCAAACAAATCCGCGTGCGGACCGTCCGTCGCGGACTTGTGAGTAGTTATTTTTCTAGAAGGTACTTACTATTGGTATGTAAAGTTTAGACTATATCTCTACAAAAACAATTAATGCGCACATACTCGTACTCGCACAAAAACAATAATAACAACAGCAATTAAAGTTATCATAAACTTCTGGAAAAACTGTACGAAAATTAAACTTGACACCTTTTAAATTTCTAATGAAGCTTGGAAGACAAACGCTGCAGTCTACTACATTCTAATTTCCGTTGGATGCAGAAGAATGGGTAGCTCCCAACACATACGTGTTTAAATATAAATAATTATTAACACGATCGAACAAACTTTAATAACGTATCGTGTGCAACGCAATACTATAAGTTTGTTTTTAATGCATAGTTGTTTGTCTATAATCAAGAGGGCCGATGTCATAATGCGTTGCACACCTACGCTGCGTACGTGGGACCAGTATTTGTCTCTGCCTTGCACTCGTAGCCTGACAACCGTAGACACGGAAGAAAAGACAATTTGACAGATTGAGAAAAGATTTCTACGGCTTAGTAGCAAAAAAGCTGCAAAGTGGGAGTCGGACTCGCACGCGAAGGGTGTTACCACCGTACAATATTTAACACTACCATTTTTCTTTTTTTTTCTTTTTCCTTTCTTCTTTATGAGCTTCGATCAACAACATGTTGATAGAAGTTTATGGGGGTCCCTTTAATTTTTAACTTTATTTTATTTTTACAATTTTTTATCATAGCGGCCATAGTAGTAGGTAGGTACACATTCTGTGAAAATTCCACCTAGTACGGTTCAAAAGATACAGCCCTGTGACGGACGGACAGCGGAGCCTTAGTAATAAGGTCCCATTTGGCAACCCTAACAATGAATAATTGACGCGCACTTTGTTTAAGAGAAATTAATTAATTATTTTAAATCATCATAGAGAACAGATAGAAAGGATCTTACAACATGTTCAGGAAATAAATCACATCCATGACCAATCTTTCGGTAACATCTTGGATATTAAACGATCGTTGTTTGTTGAAGATAACAAACTTAAATCTAACAAAGTTTTCCAAGTAAATAATGTAACAGAAAGTTCCCGTGGCGACATTGTAACAAATGGTGCTCCTTATATAGTGGCATCTGCTGCAGACGTTAATTATTTTCTCTCATTGCTAGTTTGTGGTTGCTACTCGATTTAAGGACCTAGTTCATGGACCAAGTTAGTTTTAAACCTGTCAAGTTTTAAGACCTTTTCTGTAAATTTTATTTAAGAGACTGATTTAAGTTAATTGAATTAGTAAGCAATCTTGGATTTAGTGGACAGCTATTTAATTCTGCAAGATTACTTTGCTACTCTTGTTGACATAATCTACTCATTACAATGTTTTTTTTAGTGAGTTGTATTGCAATATGTAACTAGTGACCTCGACAATAGATCATATTATTTATTGTCATTAGTAATTAACTGTTTATTTATTTTACCTCGATGGTCCTAGTTTATCATTTATAACTTCCAGTTACAGCTTTATGTAAGCGGGCACGCCCTTTATGCCTGGAGGCTTTTATTAAGACATTAAGTTTTGTTTACGTTTAGTTTTTATTTCTGCCCGAGTAAAGTTCTCGATGATTTTGTTAGGTATATTGGCGTGTGCTAGCTAACATATGGATAATAATTTTAATTAGGTTAATTATGTTGAATACCTACTATTATATAGAGTCATTTTTTTTTTCTTTCTAACTGAACTGACAGCTGTGCTGCTGGGGAGTTTGTTGCGCCACTTCTTCTTCCCAGCTAACGCACTAGGAAGTGGTGAAGGGTGGGCGTTTTGGGGGACTGTCTTATGTAATTTTGACGTTCGAAAAGTGCTGATTATCAGCCTAGTTTGAATAAATGACTTTTGATTTTTTTTTAATCACAGAATTCAGATGTATCTATACTAATACAATATAATCTATACTAATGTTATAAAGATATTATCCTATACTATTAAATGAGGAATATTTGTATACATAGACATACATATATATATATACTAGCTGCCCGCCCCGGCTTCGCTCGAGTAGCACTAAGTACGTATCTACGGCGCACCTACCTGCCTACCCTACCTACCCTACCTACCCTACCTACCCTACCTACCCTACCTACCCTACCTACCCTACCTACCCTACCTACCCTACCTACCCTACCTACCCTACCTACCCTACCTACCCTACCTACCCTACCTACCCTACCTACCCTACCTACCCTACCTACCCTACCTACCCTACCTACCCTACCTACCCTACCTACCCTACCTACCCTACCTACCCTACCTACCCTACCTACCCTACCTACCCTACCTACCCTACCTACCCTACCTACCCTACCTACCCTACCTACCCTACCTACCCTACCTACCCTACCTACCCTACCTACCCTACCTACCCTACCTACCCTACCTACCCTACCTACCCTACCTACCCTACCTACCCTACCTACCCTACCTACCCTACCTACCCTACCTACCCTACCTACCCTACCTACCCTACCTACCCTACCTACCCTACCTACCCTACCTACCCTACCTACCCTACCTACCCTACCTACCCTACCTACCCTACCTACCCTACCTACCCTACCTACCCTACCTACCCTACCTACCCTACCTACCCTACCTACCCTACCTACCCTACCTACCCTACCTACCCTACCTACCCTACCTACCCTACCTACCCTACCTACCCTACCTACCCTACCTACCCTACCTACCCTACCTACCCTACCTACCCTACCTACCCTACCTACCCTACCTACCCTACCTACCCTACCTACCCTACCTACCCTACCTACCCTACCTACCCTACCTACCCTACCTACCCTACCTACCCTACCTACCCTACTAAAAAGTATCCTATGTCCGTCTCCTGGTTCTAAGCTACCTCCCCACCAATTTTCAGCCAAATCGGTTCAGCCGTTCTTGAGTTATAAGTGGTGTAACTAACACGACTTTCTTTTATATATGTATATAGATATATATTGTAATCACGTTCTCGAAAACGTCTCTAACGATTTCGATAAAAGTTGCAATAAAGGGTTTTACCGGGGTGAAAAATCGATCTAGCTAGGTCTCATTTCTGGGAAAATTCGTTTTCTCTATTTTCACCCGAGCAGAGCTCGGTCGACCAGGTACTAATACTAAAGGGGTAAAATTCTTCACTCAGATTTGATAAATTCTTTTTGCATTTGATAGACCACTTTTTGAGGAAGGATAAAGGCTGTTTAACATTACGCTACGACCCTTAGGACCGACCAAAAAGAAAAAAAAAATAGAAAGAACGCAAGCGAAATCGAAGTAACAGCGCGGGCGGGGCGATAGGATGCGGCGCGTGCGTCGGAGGCCAGAATTTCACGTGGACGATGTCGAGGGCAAAAGTCAGTTACATCATAATATCATGAATTTGTGGTCTTTCCATAAACCATTTATTAATAATTCATTCATTTCAGACTTAAATACCGTCAACTGCCCTAACTTCGCCTGGCGTCCTATGTTTGCCTATAGTGAAAAAGCTGTAATACGGTTTTAATTTTACTTGTATGGCAATAAAAATTAAAAACATATTATATAAAGCATATTATAGCAGTAAAAGATATTACAGCTTTTTCATAATAGGCAAACATAGGACGCCAGGCGAAGATAGGGCAGTTGACAGGTTATGCAATTTTTATGAATAATAAAATTGTGCAGTTCATAAAGCTATGTTCAAATCAACCTAAATCCACCATCATAACGAGCATAACATCACGCCGGCATTCTACGAAGAGTTAGGCAGTGGTTAACCTATAGTACACCCCCATTGCGCCAGTTATGTTTAAGTTCCATGTAATCAGGTAACACCAACATGTAGAAACATAATTAATGCTGATTATGCTGTTGCAACTTTGTCCCGAACTAAAAGCAAAGCTCAAGAAGCCAGGACTAGATATGTGCAGCGTTAAACTTGATCAAGACGAGTAGTGAGTTCAAGCATAGTTCTTAGTAGCTTGAAGGCAACTAGTTCGAAACTACAGGGGAACATTGTTCGACTTTGTTTCTTGGCGTTCTTGCGGCTAGAAATTGTTACCATGAAACCTAAAGAAGTCTATTGATTCAGTTTAAAATAATCATGGTAATAGTCACATAACGCATTACCTTTCCTCTCAACTGTGAGTATTTATATACTTATACTATTTAAGCTTTATGTATTTATTTATGTATTTTTTTTCCGTTATACGTGTAGGTACTCGTATATTTAATATTTTAGTTTAAGACTTCGCATATTCATATTTTTCTTTTCTTGTTCTCACACACAATTATCTACATTTCTTCCTCATCTATTCGCAGGTCTGCTGGGAGAAATTTCTTAAGAAATAAGCAGTACTTTAAATTATAATTATGTCGAATTTGTATGTATTTTATTTACATAAATAGCAAAAAATTATAAAGATATTGTCTGCTTTCAATAAGTCAAACAAATCGTTTTCTCCTAAATGATTACATGCACTACTAAAAAGCTAATACTTGGTTTTCACTCCGGGCATCTGAATATATAATTAATTCGCAGTTACCTCGCCCAGAGCCGGTCACTTTATATTTCAAAAGGTGGTCTGTCTGCCTCCATCCACTAATCCCGTTGAAGCTGGTCCTTCCGATGAGTAAATTTTTAATGGTTTCAGTACAGTCTGCTTTACAAAACGACTTTGCCTAAGAATAGATATAATAGTTCCAATTTTTACTTTGTTTACTGCGGATTTATTATTAAAGAAAGGAAGACCTTGAGTGTTTTCCTTTTCCTAGTAAATAACTTGTTGGCAATGATCTTCTCTTAATCTATGGTGTCTTAGAAGAGCGGTGGCCGCCACGTATTGTCCGCAATTTAGCGGCGAATGACGTCACAAAAACGTTATTTATGAAAGTAACTTGGTGTATATTCCTAGAGAGCTGCCATCATTTTTATGATAGCCGCCACTACGGCCGTTATATGGCGGCCACCGCTCTTCTAGAAAACCGTAGCCTAAGTATAACTTAAAAATTTGAAAGATCTCATGGTGAGCCGTGATGTTTTAAAAACAGATGATTTGGCTTTCGAATTTGGTGGGCTTGCTGCGTGAGGTATGTTTTGGTACGGTATGTACCAATTGCAGAGTACTCAAGTCCAGAACAATGCCTTTCCTAAGCCCCTTAAGATGGCATTGTGATATTACTGCAGCAAGTCAGCTAATCCAGCTAATGTAACTAAAGGGACATCCACATTAGTAGATCGAGGTGATGACCGAGCGACGCTTCACTTTTTGCCGTCGTTTAAACGTCTCAACACAAAACCACAGGCAATCATCATGAGTTAATCGTCATCCTGAGAATGCCTCATTGAGAGGTAAAACACGTGTCGATTTCTTACAGGGTTCTTTATGTCTCTTTAACAACAGTTAAGCGGATTAGCTTACGAAATATACGTCGTCTATTATATTTTATAATGGATTTCCGCTAAGTCACGCCTGAGTCAATTAACTAACACAAAATCAATCAATAGTGAACTAACCCAAAAACGTTGGATTTCGGATGCATCTGTCACTCGCACTCGAAATAATCGAAAAATAAAATAAAATGAGCAAATGAATTTTCATTATTATGTAATTTTGTCGGTGACGTGTGAACGTGGAATGAAACAAAAATGAATATTCGCTCTAGTGAAGCGTATGATATCAGCGTAATATGTACATGAACTCACTACTGACACTCCTTTGTTAACACTTTAATAGACAAAAATCTGATAGCGCTTAGCATAAACGACCTTTTGCAATTCAAGACAGAAAATGCAATTACGGAAATTCTTTTTATAGTCAAGTGGTAGGAATTGCTGTTAAATTAACATAGTAAAAGAATTCATTCAAAAGCGGAACATCTACGAGACATCTTACACAGCGCATCGAGAATTTTCCTTTGAAACTGAATGAAGGTATCTTATAGGAAATTCTTTTCACCTATAGTTATAAGATTTCTTTGCGGCTAAAATAGTTCGAGAATAAACTTGTTTTGGATATAAATAGACTGTTCATATCTGAACTAATGAATGTAGGTACCTGTTATATTTGTTTTTTTACCTATTATTTTTCTGCGTGAGGCATTGATGGACGATCGTGGAAATGTGGGCCGAGGCGAAGCCGAGGAACACATTCGTGAGACTCGTTTCACGATCGTCCCTCAGTGTCCTTTTTGCAGGCCGCGACAGTAATGAAGTATTGATATCTTCTAATTTCGGAATCATAAATCCATGATTATTTCAAAATAAAACTGCTTGGTCATAACGTTACGGCTGTCCGAAAGCCAGTTAGGGAAATCAAATTTTAAATTCAGAAGCGCGCAGTGACAGTTTAATGGCGGTCACGTTAACGATGATTGGACAATTGGACATTAACTCCAAGACTCAGCTGTCATGACGCATATCTGAACATTGAAAATTAAAACACGAGAACGTTCGATTTTTAAAATTACATGGACTGAAATTGTCAAAGTAATTGTACCAAATGGCAAGATCTTTCTTTAAGAAGATTATGGAACAGTAGAATGCCCTTCAACATAGGGCAACCTATACCAACCGAAAAGTCCGCTGTCACAACCAAACCTAGTGTATTTGGAGGGGAATTCAATGCGCTTCTTATATTGCATACTATTTATTTGTCATAATATTCTGAGGTTAGGTTTGAAAAGAAGTGCCGCAACGCCCGCATAATTAAATAAACGTGCCTTAAAGTATTAAAATGATTACGTTGATATATTATTACCAAGAAATTACTTTTAATCATATTCAATTACGTATGTTCAATTATCGATAGCAGCGGTACTCAAACTTTATTGGCGACGGAACCCTAAAAAATGATAAATATATGCACATAGTTATTATTATTAAGCAATGTATGTAAGTAGGGACTCGGTTTGTAAATAGTCTTGTTGAAGTAACCATTCTGTCACCTAAGACTTTACTTGATATCTGTTGAGGTCGCGGATATTGAGGTCTTTGTGAGTTTTTTGATAAATATATGCACTAAGTGTGTGGTACTGGTGTCTGGCGAACGATGTTTTATGCTGTGTGCTTGGGGGAATGTTGGTACGCTTTTTAGGATCAGAAGGAGGGACGCAAGCGTGTCTTTTAAGTACCGATCGGAGCAGGAAGAGCTGACGGACAGTAAGCACCTTACATTCCGAGTACAATTGAAATGGATTTTTACTTTTCATCGAAAAAGCAAACAATAAATAGGTCATCGGCAATATTCTAGAAAGTGAATTGCTGTAGGTACAAACTCAAACTCAACTCAAAGTCAAAGCATTTATTTCAATTAAACCATTTACAGGTACTTTTGAATTGTCAAAGAATAGGTCAGTCAGAAATATGGAGCTAGTTGCCCATTCCAAAGTGTAGTAGGTACCTATGGAGAAGAACGGGCAAGAAACTCCACGGACACTCTTTTAATTTAAATAAATTGTTACAAAGTATTGGTTACATCATTCATGTTGAAATTATACATGTGAGAACAATGTAGAAAGACGTGCACGTTAGAAGCGTCCTTAATAAAAAGATAAAACAAAGAACAATTCAAAAATTAATATCCGCCAAGGCCGCTAAGAGTTGACCAGTCCCAACTGACGGCGCCCGTTCACGAACATGACGCATGGATCAGCACCATTCAGCTCAACCATTTTGAAGGGAGCTAAATGATCCAACACACGCGCCACCATCAGCGAGACATCTGAGTGAGCATGACACTCACAGCCATTAATAAGAATAATAATATTTTATTCAATAAATTGCAAGGTATTAAAATTAGTACAGTTTTGCTTAAATGTAAATTATATTCCTAAGACTTACGACTTGACAACGACTGACTCGACTCTTAACTTGACTTACATTGAAGTCAATAAAGCCAAAGTCTTTTCTTAAATGCGTAAAATGTATTTAAAATAATTATTTTTAGTGTTTGCGATGCTGCGTGTTCCAAATACTTTGTAAGACAACGTATTAATAATACTTCATTAAACAGCAAATTGGTACGAACTTACTTTTTCACGTTTGGTATTTTTTTATCGTATATATGGGAATGGCGGATGGTACGACGCAACGTATCAGTGGGAAATAATAATACAAAAGTACATTTTTTCATGATAGGTATCAGAAACAGAAGTATTTTCCATAAAAAGAAAAAAAAACTGATTTAAAAAACAGGCATAATTTTATGAACTTCATTTGGTTGTGTAAGAGAGTAGATTATATTCTTTGGATAGTTGTGACGCGCTCGCCCGCAAGTTGGTACGGCCCGATGGCATTCTCCATAGAGCAAGGAAACTATCTATCCTCTTACGAGAGATCCATAGAGAGAAAGTTGGTGATAGATTAGAGTGATGAAATGGAAAATAATAAGAGTGAGACAGTGATACATTCTTAGCTCAGCTAAGCAAGGTAGTCTGTGATGCCAAACGACACATTGACGCTCTATCTTCTCTCGCAAGTCATACATAAGAGCATGCATATAGCAAGCCCAAGAACGCAATCGAAACTGCATTAAAACCCCAAAGCTTTGAATTGGATCCCAACTATGTAATTCCTCGATTGGTGTTTAGAATATACGTTTCGCTTTCAGATTTACTCCATAACATAAACATTGGGTTTCATTCAAACAAACCGAGCCAATTCATTGCACGAAAACCATTCTTTTTTAACCTTTCTCTAGAAATCAAAAAAATCCTACTACCTAGCTCGTTATTTTGAACGATTGTTTACAATAAAACACTCATGGAACAATATGGTTTTCCTCAGAGGATGAAGATTGCTTTTATTCTGTGGTCTCATTCCTTTTACGTGATATACGCAAGGCACGCCACCGCACCATACCGTACGACAAACTAATACGCGACGCGACGATGCGATTGAAATTCTTTATGTATAAGGCCGACTCGTAATATAAGCGATCGTGGCGCGAATACGCGATCATCGCGTTCATTTGACTTTGTCACTCATTTGTTTGGGAAACCGTAAGGCGCCCTTAGTCCGCGCGTCGGTTCGCCGAAAAAAATATAAGTATCACACATCTACACAGTCTAGGGATATTTCAGGTTTAGTATCATAACTTTAAAAGTACTGGCCATATATAAGAGATTTAAACGTCAATTTGTACCAGGCACATTTCTCTACTCTATTCCAAATTCAAATTAAAAAAAAAGAATGAATGAGGCCGCAAAAATAAATTAACCTAAACACGATAAATTTTAATCTCTGTGTGTTTTAAAGACAAAATTGGTTTTAATCGAATTTTAAATTTTCTCACAAGTTTAATAATTAAATTCATACTGTTGGTTTTTCCTTTACTATGGATCGCCGACATTTAACCAGAGAAGAGATGTTGGGAGCAATAGACGTGCTGGAAGCCATTGGCACCAGTCAAAGCGTCATATCAAGATTGTGGTCTCGCTACCGGGTCACTAGCGAGGTGGCTGAGCGGCACACTGGGAATATACGAATTACCACCGCAAGACAAGATCGATTTTTACAAATAACGGCAAAAAGACAACCTACCGCTACAGCTATGCAATTGGTTTTGAAGTTACAGTCGGAGCACCAGGTGCTGGTGAGCGATCAAACTGTAAGGAGGAGACTACATGAAGTCAACCTACATGCTCGTAGACCATTTCGGATTCCAGCACTACCACGAGGCAATCGCGGACGACGATTACAATGGGCAAATGAACATTTGGCTTGGAACGATCGCCAATGGGCTAGAGTATTATTCTCTGATGAATCCCGGTTCGGCTTTCATACAGATTCACGAAGAATACGTGTTTGGCGAACACCTGGAAGTGAGAGCCGTCTGCGAAATCCCCAGGAAGTCCATCCATACCAAGGTGGAACAATAATGGTATGGGTGTGAATACGTCTAGGCGGGAGAACCGACCTCGTTCGGGTTCACGGTAACTTAACTGCTGCAAAATTCCGTGACGAGGTACTGGAACTTGTAGTCCGATCACACCGTTTGCAAATGGGTCAAGATTTTATGGAAGCCGACCCCAACATAGTTGGGAAAAGGCTAGGCAGATTGATTGCATGATAATGTCCGCCCACATACAGCTCGAGTGGTAACTCAGTAGCTGCAGCAATATAATGTGGCAACCCTGGCCCGCGCAGTCCCCGGATTTAAATCCAATTGAGCACGCGTGGGATATGCTCCGACTACGGGCTTTACAAAATTTTCCCGAAAATCTGGTGACAGACAGTGAACTTTTCATGGATCTTCGTCGAACCTGGGACCTTATAATTAATAATCGTTAATCATTAATAATCGTTGCAGATGTGATATTAACATCCGAGGTGTTTTTACAGATATTAATGTTTATTTTATAATCAATTTAATGTTTAATTTTATTTTATATCTTTATTTAATCATTTACGTCGTTAACTTTTTCAGTTCTTCTATAAAAGCCATTTTTTTAAAGTTTATTTTTATTTAATTTCCTATTAGTAGAGTATAAAATACTGCGCATTTTGATATGAGTATGTTATAAGATTTTCTAAATAGTTTCTTTTCAATACATGAATAACTAAAATATCCCTAGATTGTGTTGGTGTGTGTATATAAAGACTAGATATTTACTTGTAACAGAACATCGAGCATTCGCCGTATTGAAATTGTATCGCACCGCACTTCGAACACGACGCTCGATGTTTTGTTACAACCTGATTTTAAAAACCAACGAGCGCATTGGTGTAACTTTTTATCGAGCAAAGGCACGACCGCGGGCGACGTGGTGTGACGTGCGCAGGCCAAGGACAGGTCGTTACAATGAACGCAAGGTACAAAGAGATGTTACAGGTAAATGCTCACACGCCGTGAGCATTACGTCGAACGCAGCGTCGAGCATTCGCAAGGGAAGGAAGTCCATGTAATGTAGCGTACATTACATGGACTTCCAAGTAATGTACCAAAGGTGAGTGTATACCTTTAGGACACGGGGTTACCTATCGTCCGATTTCTTTTGTTAGCTATTTATTAAAATCCGATGCCGGTCGTTACAAGACAGAATTTAATGAAGAATCCGTTGAGACACTACACTTTTGTAGAGCTGAGCGTTCCTGAGAATTGTCACCTGGGAGTTGAAGCATTATACTTAATTGGCAAAGAACGGCGAACAAACCATTTAATTTAAAGCTCTGTAATATTACGCGAAAGAGGATCTGAGTGTTTATTTAATTTGCAATCTCGTCGTCTGTAAACTGTCTGGTCAATTTCAACGAACGTACGTAATTGCATGTAAACTTCATGCGACAAGCTGTGCGCCTTTCCAACAATGTCTTAGTCAGCTTTGACATATTTCATAATTTTCATTTCAAACATGAAAATTACATTTCACTCATGTTAGCGCCAAGTGATGAACTTTAACTTTAAAATAAACTGCGAACTGGGATTTGACGTGTTGGACATTTGCCGCTAAACACTGATATTTATAAACTTCCGGACTCCTAAATCGAGCCACCGTGCAGTTTTGAAGTTGACATACTGGCCATCATTTCGGTATGACCAACGGTCATAATCCAAATTTGAATTCTCGAATATGAAAAAGAGAAGAAAAGCGGACTTTGGTCGCTCGTGAAGAAGCTACAAGCTTTGATTATAGCATCTTTAAGATAATAGTTATTTCGTTACTTATTTTGTTTTGCATAAAAATAATATCGACTTTTTTGTTTATTCTGACGTTCAAATTATGGATACTGCATCTAAAGTTGCCGTGCAAGCTTCAGTCTGGGCTTAATCAGCGAAACGTAAGTAACTTCATGTAAGTCGTTCTGTCGTTCAAAGAATTTATCATGGATACAAGAGACGTATACTAAAGGATTATGTGATGCCATATGCTGTGTTTCTGGACCAGGATTTCATTTTTATGCATGATAATGCAAGGGCGCACACTGCAAGAATTGTTTGAGATTATCTGCATGATGTTAGTATCGCAGTAATGGAATGGCGAGTAAGAAGCCCTGATATGATTCAATAGAGCATTTATGGGATGAACTGAAGAGGCGTGTTCGGGCTAACCAATCACTCCAGAAACTTTGCAGGAGCTAAAAACTGCTATCTTGGAAGTATGAATGTTCTCCATTCCACACAATAGCACGTCATAGTGGCAAAAATTAATTCCATGCCAAACCGCATGACGGCCATCATAAATGCTCTTCGAGATAAAAAAAGTAACTAAAAAAACGTTTTCTCTATGTAAACCATTGCTTTCTTCAAACATTCCACGCTAATTTTCCTGCCCCTGAGAAACGCGAAAGACAACTTATTGCAATTAAACTGTATTTTCTTGTATTCCGATTTCAAATTGAAACAATAACAAACGAAAATGATAGTGGCTGGCTTTAAAACCACATTTTTTTTTCTTACGTTCTACTATTATTTAAAAATATAAAGACCTTTAAAAAAATATGCAGATGCTTCAGATGTCCGAGAGTGTATTTATAGAAAATATTTTGTTATTAACATGCTTTATAATCTACCAACAAAAGGGAATTGAATTGAAAATGTTCTCGTCATAGAAACTCTTTGTTATACCTCAATTCTTTTCTTTTTATTACAGCAATATTAATTAGAATTATGACCAATAAAAGGTATGCTTTCTAGAAATTAAACAAAGATGAATTTAATTATTTCGCATGATAATTGTTTTTGTTCTTACAACCTTGTAGCCCTCGCAGATGCGTTGGTGGCTACGCCGTAGCAACCGCGTAGCGCCTGCGTGATAAGATTTAAAGGTTATCCAAAATTAAATTTGAGGAAATTTGTACATCAGCATAGACAGGGTTACATAAATAAATTCCTATTTGAAATAAGTACGACCGTTTACGGTTGGAATACATTGATTCAGCCAAAGAAAACGTTCAGCGGATAAAACGGTCGTTTAGGAAGATATTTATGGGAAACCATTAGCCACAGCATGTGTACAAAGTGGTCTAGGACGTGATTCTCAGAGGGCAATACACTCTAGTAAGTCATAACTAGCCTCATAGTATAGATACTATTCGCGAATAAGGGCTGACGTACTGGCGGAGGGGATGGCACAGGATTTAAAATTTATCAATTGAATTTAATACTTATCCAATCGAAATAAGATGTATATTTCAATGCTCGGTGATCGACCTTGCAGCATCGCAGTCCAGTTTTCCCTGGAGCATCGAAGAGCACGCTGGAGGATACAGTGGCGGTATGCGCTGGAGTCAAAAGCAACTTTTTGACTGCGTAGTCGCTAGTGGAATAATCAAATCCGAGCGAGCGATGACTACTCGGGGATGCCGCAGCATACCGGAGGATGCTGCGGTAAGCTGGCGTACGCTCGCGGTAAAGCAGAGGATTTTTCTAGTCGGTGTGTGCGCATAACGTTAATAATCTCACTCTCTTTAAAGGTGCGAATATCATAACAATTATACTGTGTAGCAAAATAACTTTAACATTTTAAGACAAAATGGCCACCACAACCCACCTTGAAACTATCTTACAGGTTCTTAAGGTACCTTCCATTGCCGACCACAGGCGGTCCGACTGGTTTCTATGAATTTTTATGAAACCGATATGTCTCTAGTTACGGAAGGTATTTCGTGTCGTGGCGACACGTCGCCTGTTGCTACAGCCTGCGGTCGGCTACGGAATAGTACCTTTACTTTACTCATAGTTGTTAAAAATACCTAAGTACCATCTATTTATACAGTTTTATTTTAAACGTCATTCATGCTTCTATTGGGATCAAGTTGTGTGCGTTGAACCTGCCACCGCCACTTTGTGTGGGTGGGCGTGGGATGAAACGGACGATTTGAGGCTGAATTTTAACCCCAGTGCTCAATAAATACGCAGAGCCAATATTGCAGAATGGCTGCTAAATACGGTTTCATATTGGGTAACATAATTAAAACTCATTTTGCATAACTTTATTTGTCATAAACGTCATTTTGCCGTTAGCAAAATGACGTTTTCTACGACCTTATAATATGAATGATTGGCATATTTTTTCCCATATTTACTGATGTCACATTATTGATTTTCAGTCAAAGATTTTTAGAGATTTAAGATAAAAAATGTCATAGACAAACTGTGATACCATGTCTCAATGAGACCATCTAGCTTAAAACAGCCAAATTACTTCATTACCAAGTTTGACACCAAACTTTGATTACCAACCGTCAAATATTTTGACACATTTATATAAATACTGGGTAAATTATAAAATACTACGCAAAAAAATTGTATTTCGGGACATTGCTAAGCTGTTCGCCGAGAGTTTACGTAACCAGAGGGTTCGCCTATTTTAAGGATAAAGAATCGGCATTGCCATCTAACGTGGAAATGCTGCCAGCCTTTTGGGCGGTTTCGGACGATATTTTTGATGCCCAATGAGCTTTCCCCTTTTTACCCAACTGCAGCGAAGCCAAAAAAAGAGGGTTATTTTATACTTGTACATTATATACAGGATGGCAGGGACATCAACGCGATAACTGTTACTATTCAGTACGTGATTCTGAACCCCCTGCGTCGAAACATTTCGTCGGTTATTTTTTTTAAATCTGCTGTTCCATACATTTTGGCCGCGTAGGCGCGCACTTTTCTATGAAACCGCAGATATTTTTTTTATAAACGGCGTATAGTTTTGAACGCAGGGCGTCGGTAATTATAAAATGTTCAGAATCCATGGTAACAGTTTTCGCGTCGATGTCCCCTGCCACCCTGTATATATTTAAGTATTATAAAATTTGTCAAAATACATGAGAAATAAAGTACAACTTACGCAAATAAACAATAGTTAAGTTCAGTCGTTTTCTCACTACGAGATATGCAATGACAGAATGTGCAATTGGGCATAAATAATTTTCTCTTAGCACGTAATGTGACCTGCCATATGAGGCGTATGACACAAGCCATGAACTATAAATTAAAGTAAATGAAAGTAAATTACGATTTTGTTCACTTTGTCCTGTCTCTCATAAGTATATTTAAATGTCTGCGTCTACAGCCTTTAGCCCTAAAATTATCATGCATTTTTTTTAGGCTTAACGATATCTACCTTCTCATATGGTTTACCTGAACATCAAACATTTTTAGCTTTTTATGGTTGTATGCATTTCCAAAATAGAGGATACAATTTAATAGTTTTTTTTTTTACTAAGCATTTTCCTTCTGCGATATATTTTGCAATTATTTTTAAGAAAGTTTTTTTTTTTTTTGTGAAGTTACTTGAACAACTTTTGCAAGTTAAAGCAGAATCAGGGATATTTTCTTTTCGAAACGACTTTCCTCACTGGTCTATACCGAAAGCTTACCGAGTGCCTATATTTCTATGAGCGTTTCCTGATTGGTTCGATATACGCGGGAGCGGGGTGGGATCGTTTCGGTTTACCGCGATAGAGAAATCAAGTGCGGTACCCGCTCACGTCACGCGTTTTACAGCATGCACGGTATACTCGATACCGAAACCTTACCGAGCACCTATATTTCAATGAATTGAGCGGTATTGCACAAATTATACCGAAAACATAACGTCAGGTCCGTAAATGAAAGCAGTGCGGTATCGTTTCAGTCTACAGAGCATACTATACCGTACTGCTACTTACCAAACAATGAGGGAAAAATTAAAGCAGTGCGGTATCCTTTCGGTATTTATTTCATGCAATGGAAAAGAAACATTTTGTTTTAACATTTTTACAATAACCTTTGTATTTAATACAATGAAGTGATTAAAAAAAAAAGAGATTGTTAGATTCGTTATTGTTATCATTTCATAATAATTCATTAGTAATTTCCATAATATCTTTTCCTTTATTTTTATATTTCTATAGTAATTAAAATATAATAATAATAGTTACAGTAATAATAGTTGAAAGGTATAAATTAAATTAAGTGATTGTAATTATAATTGTTGAATTATTAATTAAAATATAATAAAAATAGCATGCATGAACCCCTCAAGTAGTAGGTAAGGGTGAAGGCTTCCTCCAGAGAACATCAGTGGTTTTGAACAATACTTCAATACAAATCTTAGACAACTGTTGTGTCAATGTAAGATACGGACCCGCTAACCCAACCTAACTTCTACATTTTGAAGATAATAAATTATAATAAGGCGATATGACACGTCAACCTAGTGTGAATTGACCATAAATGCAGTCGCTCACAGCGGTAATTAGTGTTTTCAATGTGATGATTGCATTTTCCTCAACCAAGCTACGAACGGAAATAGGTACTTCAAAAACTCCAGACGCGGGGACGTTTTCATATTTTTCTACTTTTCTTTTAAAAACAAACGTCTCAGCGAAGGAATTTCAAAAAAGAAACGATTTTTTTAAATGCTGCATAATTTTTTGCTACGTTTATAATAGTAACTTGTAAGCAAAAAGTAATAGAACGTTATGCATTTGAATGAGAATTCTTTTTCAGTTCTTTTACAATCCAGATGAATTGTATAAATTTGTGAAACACTAAACGTGAACCACTTCTCGTATTATCTATTATAGAGAGAAGGAATATTTCACTTTATTTGCCAGGCGCTACAGTCCACTTTTCAATGCGGTCGCATATCAAGATGCAACAGCCTTTTGGCCGACCAGTCGCCGAGTTATATTGAACAAACTGAATTGTAAAGTTTACCATTTCCATTTAACTTTAACGTTGAGTATGGCTGTGTGTAGGCCGAAAGAAAGCTTTGTTTTGTGGTTGATTTTTTGTTAAATTCTTGTTCAAAACCACAAGCAGCTTTATTAAAATATTTTTCCATTCAATAAATGTATATTTAAATTCAACATAGGTTGCAATGGGTTTATTCAAATGGACAATTATTATTTACAAAATAAATTGAGATAATTGGACAATGCATTTCATTTAGTTGTGGATCCACGAAGTGAATTCCAATAATTACAAATCCCGGATTAATTTAAAAACCTATTGATGCAACTGTAAAATAATTAATACTTTAAATGTTCCGGTTTTAATCAAATAGTCTGAATTATTTTTATGAACTCTTCATTACAACCCTTGTGCTAATGGAAATGCTCGCCATCAGGTATTCATGAGATGATTTTAACAAATAAAAGGATTGTAATTCTCACATAATCTGCTTTAAAATATGGATTAAATACCAGTATTTCGAGCTCATCCATCCATGAGGCTACATCATTTATGAAATTGTACGTGTGTCGTACTGGATGGCTATTTTTAACAAAAGCGTTCGTGCAGTGACCAGCGGTTTTCTGTAGAATGCAAAACAAAATTTGGATCGAACCGCACTGAAATGATACAATTTTATCCGAACTATGTTGGGGTCGGCTTCTAGTCTAACCGGATGCAACTGAATACGTTACATTGAGCGACTGCCTGTCTGACTTCCACAACCCAGTTACTGGGTAATACGATACCCCTTGGTAAGATTGTTCGTCCGGTCCGGACCTTAAGAGCGAACGTTCTTAAGGTAGTAGTCAGGTAAATATTTGACAGCTATTTGCGACGTTGCCAACTTTTAGAACATTCAACATTCTAAAAGTTGGCACCGTCGCAAATAGCTGTCAAATATTTACCTTAGCTTAGTTAGCCACATTTCTTATTTGAACTAGGTATTTGAACTAAAATATTGATTGTGAAATGCAATCATTAATATCGTTATATCGAAAATTTAGTTTAAGCTGTAAAAAAAGTATTTGGAAACCTTCTAAATGCTATTTTTACACCTAAAACGGCCACAACAACAAATTCAGCGTTATAATTGCAATTTATTATTAATATCCTAGTTCACTGGATTGCCGACATATAAACAATAAGTCTGTATATATAATTGATGTTTCATTAATATAGGTATCAGAAACTAGCGCATGTTACCTGTCACACTGAAGTAACTGAATCTTTTTTTCACAGCGATGCCTAACGACAATGGATTTAACATCTCTCGGTGTCGGCTCTTGTGTCGGCACCGGCATGTACCTGGTTGCTGGGATGGTTGCTCGGAAGTTCGCGGGGCCTGGCGTTGTTATTAGCTTTATAATCGCAGCCCTTGCCTCCATCTTCTCCGGTAAGTCCTTGTGAATTCATTTAATTTTAAACAAGTTCTTAGTTTGAATTTCACTCATCAGGTTTTTCATTCTTTCATCAATTTGCTGCTCAGATTCTGGTTGTATGGAATAAAAATATAAGAAGCGGCTGAATCGTCAATGCAAGTCTCTAAGTTCAAATTACTATTTTATGAAAACATGATGACGTTTATGTCCAATTCTTGAGAATAAATTCATATTCAAATCTTTATTTGCATTCCATATTGTAAGTACACAGGTGTTATAATGGCTTAGAGCTAAGGTACAATTACGGACCCTGTAGGGCACAGCAAAAAGTATTAAATAAATTCTCAATTAAAAAAAAAAAAAATTAAAAGCAATAGAATTTAAATTAAAAAAAAACATTAAGTTTCAATCAACAATTTTTAAATATATTCTTAACATTATTTGAGATCAGATATAAGTGTAAGTGTGGTTTCACGGACTACTCGTACCTTACATACTCTTTTGGCTTCCCTTTTATTTTTTTAAATATCTATGATTAAATCATTGTTTTTGTCCATACAGGAGCCTGTTACGCCGAATTCGGAGTCCGTGTTCCCCACACTACTGGAAGCGCTTACATGTACAGCTATGTGACCGTTGGTGAATTCATCGCGTTCATCATCGGTTGGAACATGATTTTGGAGTACTTAGTACGTATCTTTTATAACTTTTTACCTTTTTAAAAAGATCGGGTGTAAAGGGGAGCTCCACTAACTTAATGATACAACACTGTTTTACTTACCTACCCAACATTTTTTTCATGACACTGAGGTATCGTCGCCGGTTTGTCAAACTATCGGTTAATTTTTGGAGAGTGTGCATTGGAATTCTACAGTTTATTTCCACCGAGCCCGTTCCATCACAAGAAGTCGTACGGCGATGCACCACCGTCTGGGTTACATTGTCGCGTTATCGCGAACTATACTTCGCGCGCTCTCTGTTGCTCAGCGAGAGGTCAAGCGGTGGGCGAAAGACAGCACGCGAAGTTTAGTTCGCGACAACGCGACAGTGTATTCTGAATTTACTTGAAAAACATGTAAACAAACACGAATTTTCTACTTAGGCAAACATCAACTTTATGCAAGTGAAAATAAAGTTGATTTTAGATCGACTAGTACTGTTAAAAAAGTCATAAAAAATATGAAGTTGTAGCGCAAACTGAACCTTATGTCTAAGCTTTATAGTTGTTTTTCCTAAAACTCGTGTTTGTTTACTTGTTTGGCAAATGAATTGCGAACGTAGATTAGCTCAAGCATTAGCGTGACGTGAAGCGGTGTGCGAGAGAGAGAGCGCGTGAATTTTAGTGCGGCAATGTGGCCCCAGCATAAAATGATGTATATCTCACCCATACGCACAAAGCGTTTTGGGAACTGAGCACGTCCCCGGTGCTCAGTTCCCAAAACGCTTTTCTTTTTGCCTATACGTATAAGGTCACTTTTGGAGCGCAGCGTAGTGTTACGTATTCTGTTAGTTCGTTTTATGCCCAGAATGCTGTGCTCCATTGCTCTTTGGCAAACCCCAAGGCGGAACTTTTGACTCGGTGAGCGAGCAAGTCTGAGCACCGTAAGTTAGGACTCGCAAAATAAACATTTCGAAGAGTTTTCGCTTCAGGGACATCCGTAGATCGCCCTTCCACCAGTAGCTTTGGGAATACCTTGCCGTAGTCTGTGTATCCTGTAAGCTATAACCTGGGCGTCTTTAAGTCGAGAGTGAATAGGTTTCTTCAAGGGAAGCGTGCTCCATCGTGGACCACATCATCGCTAGTATGAGACAGTCGCATTTTCAGGTTACGATCGCTTATATTGCGACAAGGAAATAGTTAGGCCACCTGTTTGGTATATCAGAAAATGTTTGATTACTAGTTCGCGCGAATTTAGATCGTACGAATACCCGATCAAACATTTTGATCGCGCGAATTTCTTTGTGAAATAAATAAGAATATGAACATTCAGAGAACAGAACAGTGGTAGTCCAGAGGTAACGGCCGCGACTTACGACTTGTAGGTCGTAGGTTCGAACCCAGACAGCCGCTTTACTTAGTGGAACTTATTTCATCACCACTGCTCTCAAAACGGTGAAGGAAAACATCGTGAGGAAATATGTCCTAGAACCAAAACTTCGAAGACTTGTGACATCTACCAACCCGCACTGGGCCAGCGTGGGAACATTATAGGCTGATTATGCATGAACATTCGCGTGAAATTGCGATGGTCACATAGTCGCAATCTATTAAGACACCCGGTACGAGTAAGAATGTCGTCATCCCGGTTACTAAGAGTAAACGGGATGAGTGATAACGATGAGTGCAAAAATACTAACTCCAAATAAAAGTCCTGGCTATTCTTATACTTAATGGATTAGTTACGCAGTGAAAGATCCATTGTGTTCTTACAATAGTTAGTCACTTTTGATACAAAATAACTGTGAAGATCATAAACGGGGTAAAAACGAATTATTCCACTTTGCCCCACCAAGCCCAAGCACTGGAGGGGCAAAGTGGAATTCTTAAAATTTTGCAGTGAGATCTGCCCTATCAGTTCGATTTTGTGGGACAGATTCCACTAGTCTAAAAACAGATATAATTTCTTTTTTTTTCTTTTTGCTGAAAAAATTTGTTCGTTAACTTGAATTCTCCGTGACGAGATATCGTAAAATTTACATAATTGCAGAAAAAAGACATTAATCAATTACAATTCCAGCCTTCAACCAAACCACAGAAATGAACTAAAAGGCTCCTCTCTTTTTTGATTTGATAAAATACTTACATCCCTAGGTAAAATAGGTTCACTCAGTTTACGACAAAAATATCAAAACAACTTTCAGCTTTCACCACCGTTTAAATTGGGTGACTCATATTTCACGCAACGTTATTAGCATACTTAAAGCACGAAACCAACCGTTTTTCCAACAAACAGTTTAAAATAAAACTTGGAAATATAATCCAGCTATCAATTTTACCTGCAAACACTTTTAAACTGACTGGTAGTTTTGCTCTGAATTACATAGACCAGTTTAAAAAGGCAAACGCAATAGCCAGACGCCACGTCACATTAGGAACAGTTTAGATGACAACGAAAATGGAACAGTTCCATTATATTGCCAGAATTTTAATAAATCTACTCGTAATACTCACTTGTGCTATGCGAAACCGAATCCAAGTTAACCACAGCGGATTGTCACCTCAACAATGTTTGAATTTCGAAGTGAAGTCAAAACTGAATTTGGAACAAAACTCGTAGAAGATATTGGTTTTCATTCATTCATTCATTCACAGTCTTGTTACATTAACTACGGGGTTTAAGTAGGATAATAGTTTTGTGTAGGCAAATAAAACAGGTGAAAAGTGTATTGATCAATACTTTATTTACCTAGTGCTTTCTGGAAAGATCAATATACCTGAGGCTCCGTTGGGTTAGAGATTTTGATGTCATTTCTTATATTGTTATGTCACGCAATGTGCGGGTGGCAAGTAAAACTATAACCACGCCACCTATAAGAAGTAAATCTTTGAATATTTTGAGAATTTACGGGCTCCCCCTAACCACCTAACAACAAAAATATAACGAGTAACAGAGTAAGCGTAAACCTCAAATTAAGATTATAAATAAGTTGTAGTGTAAAGACCGTAGTCAGATATAGGTAAGCTATATCGCTGTCGTGCTCGGTAGCGATACTGGTTCTCCTTCTGGTTAGTCACTTTGGACCAGGCCCTGCAGTCTCGACATAGATAGCGATCGTTATACGACCAAATTCGATCGCAAAGTCGTAATGGCATCCCTAGACGCGCGACGTGCTTGACAAGCACGTGATTTTTTCGTGCTTGTCAATCAATTTTGACCGTCGAGGGACGCCATTACTTTTTGCGACCGAATTTGGTCGTATAGCGATCGCTATCTATTTCGAGACTGCAATCTCGACATAGATAGCGATCGTTATACGATCGAATAGGATCGCAAAGTCGTAATGGCATGCCTAGACGCGCGACGTGCTTGACAAGCACGTGATTTTTTTGTACTTCTCAAGCAATTTTGACCGTCTAGGGACGCCATTAGGACTTTGCGACCGAATTTAGGCGTGTACTGATCACTATCTATGTCAAGCAAGACTGCAGGCCCTGTATCGCTACCGAGCGCGACAGAGATATCACTTAAATCTGAATAGGTGTTAAGTCTGTAAAGTTTAACTTAGAAACTCTAACTTAGAAACTGAATTTTATACTGCGTTCACGGCTGGAAACGGTTTGAAAGTGAACAAAACTGTGATTTCGCCCGTGTGATGTCTTTATAAATTATAGCCAATGTTACTCAATGATAATTTATAGCATTCTACTGGTGAAGGAATTTATAATATCGGTCCAGTTTTTGAGTTTATTTATTACAAACAAAAATACAAAGCTTTTCTCTTGATAAGTAATGTTAGTGTAGATTTGTATCAACTAAATTGGTACTAATACTTGTTTCTCAGATCGGCTCCAGCGCATGTGCCCGGGCTTTAAGCGCCTGCTTCGACTCGTTATGTGACGGTGCAATCTCTCGCAAATTGGCTGACAAAATCGGAACAATGTATGGTAAGTACTGTCTCATTTTTTTAGGCGAAAAGGCGGAGAGAAATGCTGTTTGGATGTGACACGCTAATGTAAACGTTCGGGTCGGCGCCGAAAGTTCAAAATGCATAGCGCGCTCTTATTTCAATATTTATTTAGAAGTCGCCTAGTTTAGTGAAAACGGGCGTAATGAATGCCGTTTTATGACAGTTCATTAGAAATGTCCAGTCGGTCGATTTTGTAAAAAGATCAACGTGAAACTTAGGTGAAGTGAGCGTGAAGTGAGCTGTCACTGTCACAAATCGACCGGCAGGTTGCTAGGGATTAACACTATTAACAGCTCGCTTCACGTTCACTTCACCTAAGTTTCACGGTGATATTTTTACAGAATCGATCCTAGCTTACATAAGGAACCTGACTAAACGTCCGACAATCTAAGAAGCCTGATTTGACGTTTCTCAATATACATGCCGCGATAACTTTGTGTGAACGTCTACGAAAGAAATCGAAAAAACAAATTCATAATCCTAATTAATTACTATGTTATACATACACTATAACAATGAGTATCATTCGTAAGCACCAAATTTCACTTGATATTGGAAAAATGCACTCAAAAACACAAATATATCGTCGATTAATATTCCGACAGGACGTTATTACATTGTCATGTCTTTGGGTTCGTTACCGTAGTGTAGTGACCGTTTTAAGCCATTTTTTGACCGAATAAAATCGATGTTCTGAAAAATCGATACTTTTTTAACAATGCTCCATAATTGGTTCCCTATACACTTCGTATAGAGAACCAATTATGGATCATTCTGGATCGAGTGTATTTCTTGCAAAAACTGCTGGCACGAAAAATGCACAGCGTACGTAGGCCATGGAAGCTTCAAATTCGACATTTGTAAATGTGATGCGTATTCTTGATCTACGTGCGCAAACTTGCGCACTCTTGCCCTCATAGGTTGTGCAAAAGTTCGCATTAAGAAAGCTGTTTTTTTTTTAAATAGTTAAACTGTTAGTTTTAATTTGGGTACACGTCACAATAGATGATTGGATTAATGTAGTAGAAAGGACAAAGAAAATTATAACGGAAGACTTTAGAAGAAACATCTTGACAATATTATTGAAAATGAATTTGTTATAAGGGTAACCGACGAAGACAGTTCAACTAATGATAATTTTTCTGGATCATCCAGTGACGAAAGTGAATAAAAAGATATTTCTCGAGAATCAGTTTTAAGCAATGTAGATAAATTGTCGATTACAAACTCTAAGTATGATAAATCGATATTTCCAAGAATCGGTTATTAAAGCAACCGATACTTTTTTCCCATCACTACACAAAGTGTTTTGATAGGTGTCAAAATCGGGCTTTTTAGATTGTCTTAGATTGTAGACCGAAAACTTGCAGTCCTCTTATACAATATGTAAGCAAACCCTACCCAATCCGAAAGGGGCACAAAGGTACTGCAATAACATTGACTATAAGTAATAAAAAATCTTATTATTACTGAAAATAAAAAAGTTATTGCTATTCAAAAATCACATTTTTGTACCAAAATTACCCCAAATTCATTTAAATTTAGCAAATTTTCAACTGGTGTCTTAAGTTGGGGACGGCCGCCCGCGCCCCACGTAAAATTCCCCATTGAAAAAAAATGTGATGAATGGTTTTTTTTTCCTGGAAATTGCCACATAAATAGACTCTCAGTACGTAATAACACCCTCAAGGATCGACCAGGATATTTGTTTCCATGTTGTATGTTTGCCCTAGCATCATGTTATCTCTACACGGTTTTTGTACATTTTTCATTGTCTTTTGTTTGAATCTCGTCGGTTAGTATTCCAACCAACGCATATCAAAGCGAGATATCCTGCCATTTGAAAAAATATGCCATGCATGCTCGTTTCCACTTGAATTATCACAATGAAGAAAGAAAGGTATACGTTATGTCAATAATGTTGTAGACTGAATTAAGTTTAGTGACCACGCTTGGAAATGGAATTGAAGAAGACTTTGTTTTTGGTATTAACGTTTGTAAAAAAAATAAGGCTTAATGCTTGTGGGCACGCAGTGGCATATTGCTCACAGGACGTCCTGAAGTGGCGACCACTTACCGGAAGGCGCAACGTTGGCTCTCTCACGAGGTAGATCGATGACTTTGGGAAGGCCTTGGGAATCCACTGGATGCGACAAGCACAGGATCGGTCTTTGTTGTGCTGTTTGGGGGAGGCCTATGTCCAACAATCGACTCAAACTCAAACTCTCTCTCTACTTTTTTTATAACAACGTAAATCGTAATCGTACCTAATCGCAAATTACATATCTTTCTCGGTTAGTATTCCACCCAACGCTTCACAAGCGAGGCGTTATATCCGTTTGAGGCGAGATGCCTTTCGGGATAAAGTCGCGCTGGTCGATAAAATTAATAATGAAGGGACCTCTCCCTCTCTCACTGAAGAGAAAACTTATGGTCATATGCATTCTTCCCACTGATCGTTTATGGGACTCGATATTGCGTTCCAAAGCTAAAATTCCTGATCCCGGCCGCCAAGCTTAAATGGAACTAGGCTGGCTACGTCTAGTCGCATGCCGGAGGAGCTGTGGGTTAAGATCCCAAACAGGATCAAAAGGCAACGCGGCAGGCTGAGATAGCGGGACGAACTCGATTTTTTTCATAAGGATTGGTGATAAAGCAGTAGATAGGGATAAGTTGAAGGACGGAAGAGAGGCCTTTGCACTGCAGTGGGACACAAACGGTTCATAATAAGATAATAATAATATCGTCATTTCAAACTATCTATTACAGAACATCCATAATTGTGTTAGTTAGAAAGTAGGTAGGTATTTAAACCACAAAAAAAACAAACGAAATCAAGTAGACACGTGGAGTGAGATCCAGTGTCAAAGAAATGGACCGTCTAGCCGGTCCGCCATTACTTTCAGAATGCTGTTGGAGCCTGTAGGAATATGGTGTACTATGGAGGTCACTCTCTTATAAGTCCTCCAATAGCGTAACAAAGAGGACGTTCAGCAGAGGCCTGACAGGTTGCAATCCCATTGAATGTGTTTCGTATTCATGGAAAAGTAAAAAAGCATACTAGCATACTTATTACTTTGCCTAGGGATGACTACCGCTTCAACCTGTTTTCTTAGTAAATAATACGGATTTAAAAGTATAAAAACGTGTTAAAGAACCAACACAGCCTGAGACTTTTAACGACGTTTCTTCGAGAATTCGGGAGTAATGCTTTTAAAATGAATGAAATCTAACGATGGCCAGTATTAAATGGCTGGCTGGAATAACATGTAATTAAATGAAACATTACACTAACTCGTTTTCATTCATTCCGCTATCTCCACGATGGGATTAGCTTTTTTATGCACTTTGGAGTTAATAGGAAGGATTAAAGTAACTAGTTTTTTTTTTAAAGCTAATACGTTTAGCTCACCGCGTATGTACTTAAATCTAATACGTACTATTCCCAACTGTGGTACCTACCTGTCATATATTTTTTGCCAAGTATTTGATTTTTTACCCTTTGCCGAAGATTTGTCAGGGCCCTATTTAATATAACTGACAATATGCCATATTTGTCAATAAAATTCAAAATTGTCACATTTCCACGGTGCTGTTGAATAAAACAGAAAACTTTGATTGGACCTTATAACATTTTTGGAAATTTGGACTTATAACTTATAACTTCTCGCCTGAAAACCGACAGGCGAGGTTATTCAAGTCTATGGACTGATTTGAATATGAAGACGCTCTTAGACTAGCAAAAACGACCTCTTTAAAGGACTTCAAAAAAGAAGGACGATACATGTTCCCCTACTTTTTTAAATGTAGATTTTCTTTGATATTTTTTATAATAAACACATTTATATTGAAATCACAATAAATTAAACCATTAACTAGCACTTTTGAATTATGAAGGAATCGGGCAGTCAGCAAGGTGAAGCTAATTGCCCATTCTCAAGCGTATTAGTTTCCTATGGAGAAGAACGAGCAAGAAACTCCAGGACACTCTTTTAAATAAAAAATAAAATAGAGCCGTCACGTTTTAAAAATAAAACCTTAGAGAACGTTTATAACAGAGAAATATTTTAAAATCTTTGTGCGAAATGTGGAACAAGATAGCGTAAAACTTTAAGATGGCGTTTATTACGATGATTAAATTGTTCCACTTATTATCAAGTTTTTTTTTTTTTGCAGTTGGTTTTGCCTGTTGTCACAGGCCTATTTTTCCCAGTTTCAGTTACGTCTGTAAATCCATCACTTAAAAAAAAATAACTGCTCAGAATATTTAAGTACGTACCTAGTAGCTTTTTTGTTTTTACAGAAATTGAGAAAAATGGATTGGATAAAAAGTTTCGTTCCAAAATCGTATTTTTACGTTATTTCGAATTGAAATGAACTACTTTTTGTGAAAAATAGTATTACTATGCCTACTGTCCACTTATTTTTTGCTGGAACCCGTATGATTTTAGCAAAACTTTTCGTCCTACAACTACCGATGTGTGAACTGTTTTAGTCCGTGTGGTGCCGGACGTAAAGAATAGCACTATCCCATTTCTTCCCGTGGGTGTCGTAAAAGGCGACTAAGGAACACACTAGAGAATGGGCAGCAGCGTTCTCTATGCATTTTAACGCCATACTGGGATCGCCAACCCGCCTGCCAAGCGTGGCGAATATGGCAAACCCCCCATTTGGGGGAGGCTTATATCCAGCAGTGGACGTCTATCGGCTGAAATGATGATGATGACCTATGTGAACAATTTCTTATTACCTACCAGCCAAATAAAAAATGGAAAATAGGTTTTGGTTTTTGGGATTACCTTTTGAAAAGTACAGGCTCTTCAATAGATAAAGTATTAAATTCACGTTGAAATGAAAACATACTGACATAGATTCCGTTATTAAGTTCCGCTGTAGTGTGGTTTGCGTTTACGCTAACATTTGCGTTTCGAAACAAATTAAATCGTAGAAATAGCGAAGTGGATGGAACGTCTTGTTTATTTCTTAATCTCACAGTTTAATGTAGGTATTACTGTGTTCGTAGCACAAACGTGCGACGTAAATGTAATATAAATTGGAACGGTTTTTGGAATCGAAAATAAAACTATTGTAAACCATTTTAGTTTCAATTTTTCGACAAGCATTATAAGTATCACCCATGCATAAGAATAGGGTCTTAAAATTAACTCAATATTATGTACGAATCGTGTATATTAAATTAAAAAATCGTTCGAATTTGCGTTTACTCAAAAAAAAAAAAAATGTAGTAGATACAGTTCGGCCGTCGAGAGAATGCGTTCTTGACACTTGTAAGTTTCATACTAATGAATAAGTGTTTTGCGTTTTGCAATCCTTATTACAACTAGAAATTGTTCAAATGAAAGGTGTCAGGAACGCATTCTCTCGACGGCCAGACTGTAACTAGCTGTGCCTTTCTCTCAAAAAATATTATGTAGATTGAAATAGAAATGAAATATTTCGTATTTTTATAAGATGGATGTTATTTGGTTTGGCCCAAATTTCCGATACCTACTTTTATAACACAAAGGAAACTACGAATAAATATTTTAGTATTGATAGCGTTTTTTCACAGTTACCTTTATCTTTATTCAGACCTTAGGCAATGTATGTAGTAATCATTATTAGAATAATATATAGAATAAACCAATGCTTATTCTATTATAACCTCTTCATCTCTATTTATTCTTTATTCTTTTGTGTCTTGAGCATTGTCTCAAAATCTTTATTGTCTTAAGTTCAGTACGGAAGCAGCGCCCGAGGATATTATCCCTTAAGTACATCATTTACTATTCCATATGTAATTCCTTGTTTCCAAATTGACTTTATTTCCACTAAAAGAAAAATTAACCTTAGTGTAAATTAAGATATTTTCCGACTGACTTTTAGTATAGAAAAAGTCGTCAAAAACTTCAAGCACAAACTGAACTTTATTTATTTAACGGTTTATTTAACGGTTTATGTACACACATATAAACAGACAAGAAAAAAAAAGAACAGAAAAATACGTACAAAGGTGATGCTTATTTCTAAAGAAATCTCTTCCAGCATACCTGCGATAGGAAAGTAGTTAAAGAGATGTAGACAACGTGTGTAAGAGTAGAAGAGAAAATAAAATACATAAAATAAAAACACCTAATTATTCACTAATTTAACTATAATATTAACTATAAACATAGATTATGAGAATAAACTTACATACATACTACTAAAATAAATATCACTAAAATATATATACTTAATTATAATGTACTTAGTATAAAATAATAAATACAAACAAAAAATGCAACTATGACGAAGTGGAAAGATAGTGTTCTTTCACTCTTCTTTTAAAAACTGCAACAGTTTGGCAGTCCCTAATGTCAGGCGGAAGTGAATTCCACAATCGAACCGCGTGCACGCTAAAGGAGTAGGAGTAGAAGTCGGTTGAGTGGGGAGGGGATTTAAGGAGATTTCTAAGATGCGACCTGCATGGTGCATCAGAAGGACGGGCGTAGGAAAAGCGTTCCCGCAGATAGGATGGCGTTTTAGGGTTGTGAAGGATGTTAAATAGCAGACACAATATCCGAGAGTTCCTGCGAAGTCGAATAGGGAGCCACTTGAGTATCTTGCGAAAGTTAGAAACATGGTCAAACTTTTTAAGGTTAAAAACAAAACGAATACAGATGTTTTGCAAACGTTCAAGTTTATTTAACAGCTCCTCGGTGGCATCCAAATAACAGGCATCAGCGTAGTCAATGATGGGCTGTATGAGAGTTTGAGCAAGGGAGATTTTGGTACTCAAGGGCAAGAAGCTCTGGAGGCATTTCAGCGAATGGAACGTGTAGTGCACTTTACGACTGACTTGACCAACATGAGCAGTCCACGATAGGTACGAGTCCATGATCACGCCCAGGTTTTTAACAGAATTTGCGTATTCAATCTGAACTCCATTCAGACAGAGTGGAGACAGCGACGCAACATCGAGCCTATTCCGCATATACCTTCCGCCGATAATGATGGCCTGGGATTTCTTAGGATTGATTTGCAGTCCAAAGGACCGCGACCACTCACTAATCAAATCCAGGTCACTGTTCATGGCAGACACTGCTGCTTCGGCATCTTGCCTTAAAAAGTGAGTGTAAAGCTGCAGGTCGTCGGCATAGAGATGGAAGTGGGAGGAGATGACTCTGGTGACAGAATTAATGAAAATAGAAAAGAGAAGAGGAGAGAGAACGCCACCCTGAGGCACACCCGCGGTAAGAGAACACCAGTCAGAAGAAGACTCTTCGAGACGAACCCGCTGCGAGCGGCCTTTAAGATAGGAGTCGAACCAACCAACAGTAGAAGAAGAGAAATGGAAAGATGTAAGGATTCCTAGAAGGATGTCGAAATCGACAGAGTTAAAGGCACTGCTAAAGTCCAGCAGTACAAGCAAGGTGAGAGATTTGTGGTCCATAGCCCAGCGTATTTCATCAGTAACCTTCAAAAGAGCCGTTACTGTGCTATGACCAGGTCGAAAACCAGATTGAAAAGGACTAAGAAGGTCATTCGCAAATAGGAAGGCAGAGAGTTGCTGATGAACAATATGCTCAAGAACTTTAGAGAGATATGGGAGGATAGAAATGGGTCGGAAATCGGACAGAGAGACCGGGTTAGGAATTTTGGGTAAGGGGATGATATGGGCTTGTTTCCAGGCCTCGGGAACAGTACTAGAAAAGAAGGAGAAGTTAAAAATGTGGGTCAAGATAGGAAGTAATGTGGGGAGGATAGGAGAAACCATTCTTGAACAAAGATTGTCATTACCAACCGCAGAGGAGGAGATCGCACAAATAGATTTTTTGACCTCAATTTCAGATACAGGACTAAGCTCAAAAAAAGGACACTGAAACACAGGCAGACAGGAAAGTTTATTTAAAGTAGCAGATTTGACGTGCGGATCTAACGTAACAGGGGGATGTGAGAAATGCTTGTTAAGAGCACACACGTCAGTGTCATTACTGGAAGCAACTGGAGACTTACCAATGCCGACAGTTTTAAGAAACTTCCAGACTTCTGAAGAGTTACGACTGTCAAGAGAATTATGGAAGTAGCGTCTCTTTGCATCTCTGCACATACGACTGCAGCGATTACGCAGCACCTTAAACGCATTCAAGTTGCGCTCGGAAGGACAGCGTTTTAACCTCCTTTTGGCTCTGTCTCTTACTGCCATCATATCCTTAATGGCAGGAGTAAGCCAGGGAGCCGGAACATACTTGACTTTGACTCTTCGGATAGGAGCATGACGGTCGTATAAGCTGAGTATCGTGCTGTTGAAAATTTGAACCATATCGTTAATACAAGAGCTCTCCAAGACATCCGTCCAGTCGATGCTACCAGCATCACGCAACAATGCCTCCAGGTCAATACCCTTGTAGTTCCTAAGGAAAATATATTGAGGCTTACGCTTGGGAGGGCGAATCCTGTAGGACAAAAAGATGAGGTCGTGGTAAGAAAAGCAAGCAGTAAGCTGTCCGTGGATAGAAACATTATTAGAATTAGAGATAATCATCAGGTCCAAAAGAGAAGGAGTGCAGTTAGGAAAATGATGAGTAGCAGACAGAGGCAAAATACTAAGGTTAAGTGAAGATATGATAGATTGAAGTTTGTGAGTACGACTGTCATTTTTAAGTAGACAAGTATTAAAATCGCCCATCAAGACTACGTGGTCATAAGAGGGACAGAAATCATTTAAGAGAGAATCAAAAGAGTTAAAATAATCGATAGTAAGGTTAGGGCTGTACATCACTCCAAGAAGCATTTTAACGCGATGCAAGGAAATTTCTAGAAATAGATGCTCCGCAGACCCCGAGTAGGAAGATGGTGAAGTGCTGATAATCTTGTAGGGAATATCAGTACGCAAGTAAACGGCAACACCGCCACCACCCTTCCCAGTTCTATCATTACGAATAAGAACAAAGCCAGGAAGGGCATAGTGTATAGATGAAAGAGATGGTTTGAGAAAGGACTCGGAGATTAGCAAAGCATCTAAATGTGCACTGTTAATGGAAGCCAGAAGATCAGAGTAATGGCATGGAACACTCTGGGCATTGATGTGGGCTACGTTGAGATTGTTGGGGAGGTGGGAAAGCAAAGAGGAAATCTGATCGCCGAGACTGAGAGGAGAGGAAGAACCACTCGCCGCACTAAGGAAACTGCTAGAAGAGGAAGAACACGAGAAAAAATTATCATCCAGGTTTGCATCAATCATAGTATGCTAAGATAATAATATATATATGAATAAAATATAATATATAAAAAAAAAAGAAAAAGACAAAAAAATAAAATAATTTAAACTACTTAACTAGACTTGTTTGTGCATAAAACAAACAAAAACAATAATTAAATACGCTCAACTAATAAAAGCACCTATTCGCTGTAGTTGGTAGAGATTTTAACAAACCATAAAGAACTAGGTAAATAAAAATGTGAAGGAAATAAATGAATAACAGAAGACATAATATTTAAATAAAAATGAACTAACGAGAATAACATCCTCAACAATCGGATACAAATTACAAACGCAGAGTGAAACGAAACGTAACGTCATAAATAAACTAAAAATGACACTGATAGACGTCACGTCAATACATCATAAAAATATCAACATCTACCGGCAAGTTAAGATTTGTGAAAAAGATATGTAAAAAGTAAATGCTATGGGTAGATTAATAAAAAGGAAAAACAAATTATAGTGTACCGACACTACACAAATGTATCACAAAGCGGTTAATGTAAAACAAGTAATCCAAATGAGCAAACTTAGCGACGAGCCTTCCTCACAATCTTTCGTTTGGGGGTTGCTGTTACAGGCGATGTAGATGCAACGGCTGACGAGGTAGAAGCGGCAGGCACGGGATCATTGGGTGCGGCAGCACTAGCGGGAGCGGGGAATAGCGCGATTAACGCTTCAAGCTCACCCATGGTCGCTATCTTCCGGCGAGACTTGTCAGGCGTCAAGACAATAATCTTTCCCTCTGCAGACCAGCAACTGTTGATACTAAAGTGTTTGCGAGCAGCCATAAATACCTGGTGCCGTGACTTAGTCAGAAACTCTGATATAGTGATGCCGCTGCCCTTGAGTGAAGTTTTACCATCCCAAACCAACCGACGATGCTCCATTTCTTTAAATCGTACCAGCACAGGTCTGGATTTACCCTGGGGGGCTCCTAATCTGTGGCAAAC
Organism: Agrochola circellaris; assembly: GCA_914767755.1. Taxonomy (NCBI): domain Eukaryota; kingdom Metazoa; phylum Arthropoda; class Insecta; order Lepidoptera; family Noctuidae; genus Agrochola; species Agrochola circellaris. The sequence continues at coordinate 16,874,596 of OU611840.1, read as the reverse complement.
ATCTAAATGATCCAATTTAATGTCATCAATCACCAGTTGTTTGGATAAAATCAGAAGAATCGAATCGCATAGCTTTTCATTAGGTTTTTCAGAAATACCGTGAAACAGCAAGATTTTTCTACGCATAGCGGTCTCATGTGTGTCCAGGCTCAATGACAGGAGTTCGATCTGAGTTTTGAAATGAGAGAATGTTTTGCAAACAAAAGATTTAAACTCAGAAAAGTCCAAGGACAGCGCAGCAAGATCCGAGTGTGCTGGGTCCTTTCCAGCTGTAGCTCTCTGCAGCTTATCTTCGTACTCACTCATTCGAGAGCTAAACAGCTTTTCCAGTTCCTCCATACTGTGCACAAGCTTGCTGTCCATGCTTAGTTGGTAAATTACAGGTGTTGTGGTTGTAGAAGAGTGAAAGTGAAAGGACAGTTCCGAGCGAAGGTGGGTTTAACAGTTAATTAGCACATAAATATAGTGAAAAAGAACAATTAACTATTTTAAAATAATTATTAATTAAGGAAGCTTCAAAATTATGTACATATGTCACGCCTACCCACGTAGGAAAAAATTTATGTTCGGATGTTAAAGCTATTTTTCCAAAAACACATTTGTTTACATGTTGGAAAGCAAAATTGCAAACGCAGAATATGCAAATTTTGTAAGCTATAAGTCTCGCGAACCGTACCAAGTGTGTTTGTGTATTATGAAACTAAAACAACTTCATACTTCAACTTAATTATTAGATAGGTATCTTAATACCTATCTAATAATTAAGTTGAAGTGTACACAATAATGTACAAAGGCGGACTTAATGCCTTAGCATTAAGTCCGCCTTTGTACATTATTGTGTGCGAGGAGTTTAAATAAATAAATAAATAGGTACTGTAGAAGATCGGAGATAAACACTCTTGTTTGGCTAATTAGTTCATCCGGGTTGGATGAAAGTAGACTTAACAGTGCAATTAAAATAAGTAGTATAATATGCTAAACTTAGCAGAAGTGTTACCTACTAGGTATGTGATTTTGTCCAAGAGACTTGAGATTGATTTGATCAAAAATAAAACTGCTATTCTTTTAACTGATTCCGTAATAAATATCCACAAAAGTAATAATTCATTAATTCCATCACACTGTCGTTAACATTTTCGAAGAGTTGTGTGAACATCGAAATAAAATGTATGAAATGATAAAACCAATGAAATACTGAAACGCTGAAAATTATTTAATCCTTTGCCAATCTTTACTATATCGTTAATTTACGGGTATGTTTTAGGACTACGGTTTCAAACTGTGTACTCATACAATATTTGGATATTCATGAAGATTATGATTATTATAAGGGGCTTGGCTTAACAATAACAGCCACACCGGTCGACCGAAGGTCGCTTGCCGCGGTCGTTTCGTAAATGGTTGACCATCACATTTCGCATATTGTCTCGGAAAGCACGTTAATGCCGTTGGTCCCGGCTGCGGCTGTCATCCGTAGATCTTTGACAGTCGTTACGAGTAGTCAGAAGCCCAAAAGTCTGACAACCAGTCTTACCAAGGAGTATCGTGTAACCAAGTATCGGGTTGTGGTGGTCAGATAGGCAGTCGCTCCATGTAAAATACTGGTATTCAGCTGCATCCGGTTAAACTGGAAGCCGACCCCAACATCGTTGGGAAAAGGCTAGGCAGATTGATTTTGGTAGGAGACTTTAAATTCACTGACAGACAACGCACAGTTACCAAGTGACGGGTTGTGGTGGTCAGATAGGCAATCGCTCCATGTAAAATACTGGTATTCAGCTGCATCCATTTGAAATTTTATTCATGGATAATTTTAAGTACAATTTTTTTATTCTGTTTGTTTTAGCTGTAAGTCATCCATAGTTAATAAATTACTAAATAAATATAAATAAATAAATAAATAATAATTTTAATAATTATAATTTATAAATTTATAATTTTTGTACAGTCCCAGAAATAGAGCTCCCTTATCTATAAAAATACCCGAACTACACACATAGAACATACCATCACGCCTGTAATTCCCGAAGGGTTATGCAGAGGTGTACCTATAGTATACCCACATTTGGCCAGTTATGTTTCCTCGAAGTGTTATCTATACGGGGTAAATATTATCAACTTTTGTCGAACTTTAGGGTCTTATGTCAAAATTATTGATCGATACAACAAATCTTACCTGCTATTGGCTAACTGCCTTTTACACAAATAAAGTCAAACAATATTATTTTCAGGCTACTTGAGCTTTGCCATAATGAGCTTCTAAAAAAATTGATGTAAAGTCAAGGAAATTATATTTTTTGCAAATTAGTTATTAAAAAAAAATTGAAAAACATTCAAGAGGAAGAGAAGTGGAGAAAGCTTAATGAAAATGCATAAATTATATAATTATGAATTTGTAGTGGACGTGAAAAAAGGACGGAATTAATGTATATGCAGGTTTTCATGTTTCCTAGTTCGCGATAGCTCCGACAGCCTGGTTGCTATTCTGGCCAACAAAATGAACAGCCCAGTAATGTGGCAGTGGATGACTATTCATGTAGAATTTTTATAACTCATTTAGGTTTATGAGGAGCTCGTGGGTAAGTAATAACAGCTGCACGAGTCAATCCATCAGGTTAAGCTACGCTTACCGGGGTTGGTCCGTGGATGGGTGACCATCTTTACATATCGAGAATCCTATCCTTGCCTCGGAAGCTGGGACCAATGCTTAACTTAAGCGTTGGTCCCGGCTGTGATTCGTGGATCTTTGACAGTAGTTAAGGGTCGTTAGAAGCCCGAAAGTCTGCCAACCAGTCTTACCAGGGGGTATCGTAATTCCCAGTTACTGTGTTGTGGAGGTCAGATAGGCAGTCACTCCTTGTAAAATACTGGTTTTCAGGTGCATCCGGTTAGACTGGAAGCCGACATCAACATAGTTGGGAAAGGCTAGGCAGATAGATAGTTTTATCTATAATAGATATTAATTTTTAGTAACATTTATACCTTGTAAAGTTTTACCTTGTCTGAGAATATGTTTTATTATTATTTTAAAATTTTCAGATACAGTTTTGACTTCTATTTTAATATTTAATTTCATCTACCAACAAGTGAAATTATATTAAAATTTAAAAAAACTCCCAACACAAACATTTCCTCATTTCTCTTTCCTACTCCATCGCCAGACCCAGTTCATCATGTATCTATAACCTATTCATTGAGACCATTCCAATGAGCCCAAACACGATACCTGTGCTGTAAGTTGGTAAGGGAGTTGGGTATCCTGAAAGTTCCAGGTGATGCTGCAGCATCAGTTCAAGGTTATTAGTTCTTCTAATATAATTGAAGTAACAGAATACCAAATTTCAAATCGATCAGACCTATGGAAGACGCTCACATCCATTCATCAACTAGAAAAGAGCAGATAATCTTCAAACGGCTGGATCGATTTTGATAAAACATGTCTAAGAACCATCGCTAGAAACCCTGTTTTCAAATTAAAAAAAACTTTATTCAAATCGGTTGACCCGTTTAAGAGCTACGATGCCACAGACGGACACACACACATATCGGTCAAACTTATATACTCCAGACATTATCTTGGCCAGGCCATACGATGAATTAACCCCTTACAAATACAGGACACATAAAGGAGCAAGAAAACATAAAATAATTGACTTTTCGAGCCATTTATTCCAGTAGTTTCGCAGGTCTAAGACAATCAAATTAAGGTGTCCAATTTAAGGTGAGATTTATTTTCCACTCACCCACTCACTACAGATCCATTAATAGCAATTAAAGTTCAACAAATGAACTAGAATTACGAATCTGAGGCCCTGGCCTTGAGTTAGGACGCTCGAGAAAAAGCCTTGGCGAAATAGAACAAACAGTTGGCAAGACCAAAGGTAGCAGTGAGTTTGGTGAAGGAAGGATTAGTTTTGAAAGCCCTGCTTTAAGTAAACAGATGTACTTGGAAGTTATAAGACATTCGCAAGGATGCTACTGATGTTAGTGATGTTGGTCGTGACCCCGCTTTGTAAACTTATAATAATTTAGATGACTACGTTTACAGCTGTTATTACAATATACAAACTTCGTTTTGGTTTACCCTAAATCTCGTAAGGAGTCAATAATAATAATAATCATTTTATTCCAGACGAACAACCATAATTTGTTAGTAAACATTAACTTTCATAACTATGTTAGTAAAATATGCAGATTGGAGAAATAATGGACAAGCGGGCATTTACGCGCAATTCGCGATTGTTCGAGCTGCCCCGGACCCTTTGCAGCAGCGATGCGGCACACTTACTTCTGATTACTGCGAAGCCATCAGTGTGCCCATCAGCAAACATTCCCGACGTATTGCAGAAACGTTGCAGCCCCGGCAGCATCCTGAACACATTTTTGCATTAAACTCGAAGAACATTGATGGCTTTCTGCGTACAACTTGTGCGCGTGTAAAATGTCTGACAATATGCTATGAAAACCGTCACTTTCACTTCACACGAGCAAACCTATGGACAAGAATGTTATATCAAACCGCCAAACCTTCCTTCCCTTTCTACATCCAGATCATCTTTGATGCCCGTGGTTGCAATATGGCCGAGAAATACAAATTGTTGAACACGATTTAAGATATTAACCTGCTGGTTTAATCGGAGGAAAACTTTCCGAGGTGTTTGTTCCAAAAATAAGAAACTCACTCATTTTGGCATTGTATCTTAAACCGTGTTCCTCAACATACCACTCACACACATCATACAGCTTTCTCAAGCCTGAGACTACTCCATCTATATAAAAGCCGGCCTGCAAGCAACTGAGCTCACTCTATGTACAGGTTAAACAATATCGGAGAAGCTAAACCACACTGCTTGACCCACACTGTACACAATTCACCTAGTGACCATACCAGTAAAGATATTTATAATTTCTATTGGTGCTTTGCGTAACTTATCCCACAACGTCATAATTAACCATATCAAATGTCTTTGGCATAAGAAGGATGCAAGAAAATACAGGTCTTTAATTATCTACGTATTAGCTTACTGTCTCGTTTAGGCACAATATAGCCGTCTCTGTTGATAGTCCCTGGCGGAAACCGTGCTGAGCATCATGTAACGTAATATTCTTCTGTAGGATGATGTGACGTATTCCACATTGGGCACCCGCTTAAACGGCACCTGAGCAAATGGCACCTGAGATATTCCACACACGGCACCTATCGATATTTTTCGCATTTGCCGTTAGTGGAATAATTTGTTATTTAAAATTTTATTCCACTCATAGCACCTACGGATCAGTACGTACTAGTGTTACTAAGTTATTTCTTTTTTAGGACCACAAAATCAAAAAATCGATTAAAATCAGTGGAGAGAAAAAACATAACTAAACATGATAAAAACATAACTTTTTTGTTTTTAGTCATTATGGCCCGCGCCGCCGCCACCGCCGACCCCCGCCCGTCGACTTCGTGTCCGTAGCCTTACAAGAACAAGTAGAGTGGAATATGTCCCATATCTAAGAAAGTTCCAATTTAGGGAATGTAATTACATAAGATCACGCCGGTTTTCCCCAAAGGGTTAGGTAGAGGTGGGAATGTAGTTGAAGGGTATTTATTGCTTGATTCTGATTTTGCGGGTGGGCGAACTCAAGATAATATATGAAATTAGACAGAGTCTACCGACAACTTACTTTACCACAATGTTGTACAATTATTACCAATATTTTTATTTCTGTGCGTTTTATTTTACTTGCGAAATACGATTCAATAATGAAAAACAATCCTTTATTTTAAAGATGAGTTACCTACTTATGGAAAACTAAGTTTACTACACATACAACGCGTTCTGCAATAAATAACAGAAAAAAAATCTCCTTATAGAAAATAAACTTCATATTTATTTTGCTATCCTCTTTTAGATGATATAGAAATAAATATACGAATCGAAAGAATTGAAATCCGTCTTTAGACTGCTGTCCGTTCATTCGAGTGGTTTGTCAATGGTTAGAAAGTAAATCTTTAAATCCGATGCTCCTTAAGTCCTATCGGATACAATCTCTCCTTACATGTCAGGTAGGCCTCCTCACTCAGAGCCTTTTTCTTGATTTCTGAAGTTGTAACATCTTAAAATAAAATATAATCTACGACGTATATTTAGTAACCTAATCCGCTTAACTGTTCTTAAAGAGTCATAAAGAACCCTTTAAGAAATCAAGCGTCGAGTCAAGCTCCGAATGCAGTAAACACTTACTGTGTTCGGCACTTGACGTGGCAACACGTCGTGTCCATGTTCACAACAATTCAATCGTCACCCTGAGGATGCCTCGTTGAGAGGTGAATCACGTGTCGATATCTTACAGGGTTCTTTATGACTCTTTAAGAAAAGTTAAGCGGGTTATGTTACTAAATACACGTCGTCTATTATATTATTTTATAATGGATTTCCACAAAGTGACGCCTGAGTCAATTAACTATATCTTAATATATTTATTTAGTCTCACGGAATAAAAGTATGGCACTAGATCGCTGGAAAGAAAGCTGTATTCTATGAACCGTTATACAATGGCGTAAAATACGATAAAGAAATATTGATAGCGCACCCCGACATGACCCGAATCCTGACAAAAATATTCGTTGCACACAAATTCGTCGATTTTTTTAAAACCGTTTTTGGTTGAATGTTTGTTTAATAAAATCAAATCCTTCCAAATCTGCTCAGTAAAACAAAACAACGAACGCGAAATAAAACCCAATCGGTTTTCAACGCTTTCATTTCCAGAACAATTTACGTTTTTATTTGATACTAGCTTCTGCCCGCGACTTTGTTCGCGTGGAATATTCTAATCTTTTGGCTCTTCTTTTTACAATTTGCAGTAAATTATAGAAGAATACGAAATAATTGCAATATTGCTCATCCCCCATAGTAAATAGCGTGTATTTGTAGCCTACAGACTTATAGGGAATATCTATGCAAAATTTGAACAAAATCTATCTAGTAGTTTTTGCGTGAAGTTGGAACTTACATTCAGACAAACAGTTAAAAATTCTAAAGAAAATATTTTTGACATTAGAATCGTTCCCAGCACTCGCAAGAATTACTTTAAAAAAAAATGTACAGTTTTGACTTCGCTGCGATTTTATTAGATGCATGTAGGTATACATTAAAAGAAAAGGAACTGATACTATAGAACCATCCATTAAAAAATATGTATTATTTTCGCAGAAACGTTATTATTGGTTAAACGTGAAAACCATTATTTTGTAACAAAACATGTTTTTTTTTTATCCTAGCGCTGCGTTTCCGCTTCAGCTAAAATTAACACTTTAGCTGAACCGGAAGCGCAGTGAATATTAAAAAAAAAAACAAGTCCATAAACTGTCGAATGTTTTTTGTTTGTTTGCTTTCATTCAACACCCAATCCAGACGGCACATTGAAAAACTTATTTTATACCATTCCCCCTCTAAAAAGCTTATTTTATTCACTGTTTTCAGTGAATAAAAAGCACTTTTAATCACTATTTTGGTGTTTGAATTTAGAACACACCAATATATGCGACCTCCATAAATTTAGAACACATCTATTTATGCGACCTCCATCTCAATGCTATACAATCTCCTTGCGAAAACATACTCGATACACAGGAAATAAATATCGCTTCACAAGTCGACCATCCTATTAATAATAATAAGAAAATTACTTTTAATGTTAGTAATTGTTCCAATTTTAATGTGCATTTTAATTAATTCAACCTTCCTTTTTTCTTCATTAAATGTCTATTTTCGCTTAAATCTTTCTTTTTCTCGTAGTCATGGTATAAAGTATAGAATGCAACTCTTGAATAAAACGGATTTATATCGAGGCCCATGAATTACTCGCGTCGCTCAGGATTCATCTATGGTTGTCACTCGAAAAAGCGCATTTTATTCATCGATAACAGTGAATAAAACTCTATTTTACTCACAAGTGAATAAAAACATTTTGAATTTGGAATAAGCACGAACTATATAAACTATGTACAGACGCCAGCACATCAAGCTACTACAATCTGTCAGATTTCTTTAATAGATTTTGAACTTTATTCCTATAGTATAAGGTTCAAGGTTGATTGGGAAAATTTGACAGTTTCGGGTAGCTTGACCTGCTGGCGTCTGTACAAATGAAACGTACTGAAAGTACCTACTGGCTGCCTAGATGGAGCTATTCCTTAGAAGCTATACAATTAAATTTAAAAAAAAGATATCCCGCCAGCTTTAGTTAGGTTCTTTTCAATCTGTCATCGTGGTTGTTTTATTTTTTTGTGATCATTTTTAATCATGTTTTCATTTATCAATGGGATATCTACATTTTACTTTTATTACTTAACTAGCTGCCCGCCCCGGCTTCGCTCGAGTAGCACTAAGTACGTATCTACGGCGCACCTACCTGCCTACCCTACCTACCCTACCTACCCTACCGACCCTACCGACCCTACCTACCCTACCTACCCTACCTACCCTACCTACCCTACCTACCCTACCTACCCTACCTACCCTACCTACCCTACCTACCCTACCTACCCTACCTACCCTACCTACCCTACCTACCCTACCTACCCTACCTACCCTACCTACCCTACCTACCCTACCTACCCTACCTACCCTACCTACCCTACCTACCCTACCTACCCTACCTACCCTACCTACCCTACCTACCCTACCTACCCTACCTACCCTACCTACCCTACCTACCCTACCTACCCTACCTACCCTACCTACCCTACCTACCCTACCTACCCTACCTACCCTACCTACCCTACCTACCCTACCTACCCTACCTACCCTACCTACCCTACCTACCCTACCTACCCTACCTACCCTACCTACCCTACCTACCCTACCTACCCTGCCTACCCTACCTACCCTACTAAAAAGTATCCTATGTCCGTCTCCTGGTTCTAAGCTACCTCCCCACCAATTTTCAGCCAAATCGGTTCAGCCGTTCTTGAGTTATAAGTGGTGTAACTAACACGACTTTCTTTTATATATATAGAAGTGAATATTAAATTTTTATTAATATAATACAATATATTACTTTAATTAAATTTACAACTATCTATTATATATAATATAATATATTATGTACAAGAATGTAAAGAAAAAAAATAAGAAAATATAACAAAGGGAAGAGCTCATTGGGCATCAAATTTTTTAATTTTAATTTAGTTTTAATTTTAATTTTTATATACCACTTCTATTTTTTTATACCACTGACTTCGGAATCATTTCGTTCTGAAGCAGCAATTATGGTAGAAAATTTGTTACCGCCAAAAATGTGAAACATATAAATAACATAACATCATGATTGTTTCTACGACGGGTTGGGCAGAGTACCTGTAGTACACCCAAATTTTGCCAGCTATGTTTTTAAGTACCATGTAATAGGGGGCGAGCCTATTGCCATCAACCGGGCACAATTCCAGACTCCGGGCTGCTATTGAGAAATTCCTGTTGGAAAATCCCAATAATACTTTGCCCGACCTGGGAATCGAACCCAGGACCTCATGGTCAGCAGTAGCGCTTGCTACCACTAGACCAACGAGGCAGTTATATAAATACTACAACTACAACAGATAAATATAAATACTATACTACTATTTATTTTCTCGCAGTCAATGATAAAAAGTAGAGTAGGTACCACAACTCATGAAAAAAAAAAATCTCGGTCCTTGTGTCCCTCGCTCCGCTCAGAATTCAAATCTAGAATCATTCGCCGCTCTCGGGATCCAACTTAGTCCCTCGAATTAAATTCCCTTTTTTTCCACTTGTTGTATAATCTACTATTGTAAAAACTTTCGAGTGAAAATTTTATAGGATACCTATGTTGGTGTTCCTTAATTGACATCTCAGCATGTGAATAAATATTAAAAATCGTAGTTCAAGAAAACCAATGCAATTAAAATGAAGCCCGTGAAATTCACTTTCCCAAAAACGTAAGAAATGTTGTATTTCACGGGTATTGAAGGAAACACAAGGTTATTTTTCCGGATATGGACATCATTTTATCGGACACTTTTTCGATTAATGGATCCAAACTCCGATAAGCCACGCACTTGCATCTACCACCTACGCTTTCAACAGTTTACTCCTACACTACCCACCCCTTTGAGAAATATATTGCAATCATCACGGTCAACCAATTCTCTTGACAGCAGTTTACCGTCGTAACTTCGATTTTCGGGTGCATCCAATATCATGGTCAATTCGCTTGGGGTCTCGTCAATGATCGCTGTGAGTGTACCGTGTCGAACGTTTACCACGTAGTTTCTGTACTGTCCATATTTATACTGTGATATAGCTCTGAGAATCACTCAAGTTTATCACATTCAGCAAGCCAATACTTTGTAGCATAGCGAGCGTGCATATCAGCATATTGTGTGAACGTGACTATATAAAATGTATGCAAGGCAATATTGTCATGTGCTATGTAACATTTACTATATGCTATATATTATAGCGTAGTCTAAACTACCCTTAGTACGACATGCATGTCATCGTAACAATATAATATTTCAAAGTTGCTATTCTGTAAATGTGGCCACACACGTAACTGCAAGCATGAGAAGCCGGCATGCACAATCATTTTGTGCAAGCGTGCACAACTCTCTTATAGGCTGGCAAGCTGGAGCAGCATCAGTTTTTGCTCGAGCAATGGACGACGACGACGCGCTTGCTTTAGCCGCATTAATTATGTGCAACTGGCGATGGCGTGCGTATGATACACGAAAGCTTGTACGTACACACGGTCAATCATGCTTGCACAAGCGTGGCTTGTTCATTCCGCTTAATGAAAATTCCATCAATCTTCATTCCGCTTGCACAAAATCATCATACAGACGCTCAAGCACGCTTGCACAAAATGATTATTCATGCAAGCTTGTCATGCTTGCAGTTACGTGTGTGGTTACCTTAACTGTAGGTAGGATATATTCGACATCAGAAATTCCAGCGTTTGGTTGCTTAGAGATGAGTAAGTAGGTATTCTAATAATTCGTGTGCAACCAAGGACATTTAAAATATACGATATACAAAGCGAGCAACATCATAAGTTACTTGTATCTAATATGCCAACTGGTCGAACCCCACTGGATAGTTCTATGTCTCGTGTCATACGCCCCACATGACAGATCGCATTGTGTGCTACAAGAAAATATGGCGAATTGTGCATTACGGTATTGCAAATTTCGTATTGATAGAACCACTGGACATAAGTACGGCTTATTTTTTTATTAGAATTTTGTTAATTAAAGGTTGATGTCGGTTAACAGTCCGGTTTTGACACATTTTGAATGACAAAATCTGTCAAAACCACATAACCGAAAGACCTCTGAAATGTTTTTAAATTACCAGGGCCCTGTTCTCTTTGAACAAACCATCGTAATTCTAACTGGGAGAGCACCTTGGATCCGCGAAACATAAATTTTAGATTAGGGCCTCTCAACGGCGGCGGCGTAGGTTGCATGAACTATTTGCGTCACGTTAAATTACGAGAGGGCCAAGCCTTGTACATTTTTTTTTTTTTTTTAAATTCGCTTTTATAAATTCTAACCTGACGACATATATATCGTGAACGCCCACGTTCACGTCCATAAAATGTATGGAAATAATTGCAGGTTATAACTTTATCGTGGACGGAAAAAAATCTTCATATATTTGCATACATTTTACTTCTCAGTGTTATCGCGAAACCGTGACGTCACCGTCCACGATAATATTGTCAACTTAGAAACGCACATTGACCAATAAAATACGCGTTAGGTCTGATACTGTACTTTAATAACCCAAATATTTTCTATCGGATCAAATAATATTAATATATATCTCAAATCTGAATCAGAAGTGGGTCAGGCAAACAATCTATTTGATTGTACGGAATCTTAGTATTTTATACGAAATACCAAGTTTAGTTCGTTAGCTCTATAAATTGACAAAGACGTAATTTTACTTTACTTCTTTACTTAATTTTCAGATTTCTGGCTACTACTGCGAGTGAAATATCCGATACGATTCGAAGACTTTTCTCAACATATGTAAGTAGTTGGGAAAAGGCTAGACATATTGATTGATTGAGTGCGAGTGAACTTACATAGTTAAAATCTAAGATACTACGTTCAACCAACGCGTTTATGTAAGAAAATTGTTAGGTATAGGTACATTCAAACCTTTTTCATAAAACCGGAAACTCGAAAGCGTAATCACTTGTTTTGTAAATCGACATTCACAAAGTCTTTGCAGAATCCCCACTTCCGCTTACTTAGAGAATGGAACTACTCAGTAATGAATAAGGCTTCAGAGTAGGTACCTAAATGTATATCTATAAGCACTAGTAGGTATAAAACAAAGTGGTTTGGGTGGGTCAGGTCATTGAAAAGGCTTCCATTGACTTTTATATTTTTGCCACACATTTTTACAAAATAACGTGCCCATGTCGGGGCCTCTTGTTAAGCTCCCGTCATAAGTGATAATCGGTGAGGCTGCCACGTTAGTGACAGTTCGCCACAGAGCTCTGCTAGGACGGCGGAGTTCGTACACCGATATATGTCGTTTTTCGTGTTTGTCTGCGTGACCGCTTATATCTAAAACTACCTACACTGTAGATTTAAATGCGGTTTTCACCATCATTAAGAGCATCTATTCCGGAAGGTTTATGTACATAATTGATTAAAGTTTAACTTAGATTCAGCTATTGGACTCTTGCGAAGCGAACAAATCATTCATTTTGCCTGGATTGGCAGATGTCACCTTCATTAATTGAGTTGGGTTCTCCGGCTTGACAAATCCTATACTATTAAATGAGCAATATTTGTATATATATTTGTTATCACGTTCTCGAATACGGCTCTAAAGCTCTACCCATTGCTCACCGTCCGCAAGCCCTACGGTGGCCGGGAATCGGCGTGGGATTCCAGACGCCCAGGGCGTCTCCTGCGGCGGCTAGGGGCGTGAGGGCGCGAAATTTCCCTCTCCGTCACGCATTCCGCCTCCTCCTTCGCGAGCATTACTGCTTCGCAGGACGAGGCTTCCCATGCCCTCTCGCTCCGTACCATTGCCTGGCCCAGGGCCGCACGCGAGAGATCACCGTCGCCGATCGCCTCGACAAGGACACGGCGGTGCCCCGCACGTTTGCTCACTTAAGGCCTGTTCACAAATAAACGATATCACTGTCGTGCTCGGTAGCGATACTGGTCCACCATCTGGTTAGTTACTTTGGACTAGTATCGCTACCGACCGTGACAGCGATATCGCTAATATCTGAATAGGCCTTTAATGGGCTAGAATGTATTAAACTGCCTGCCTTTAACTATTGTCCAAAAGAAAAATAGATTTTCTTGGCTTAAGACTGATTTATCTAAGATCAGTAGAGAGTAGGAGCATGATCAGATAACTTTAAGAATAAATGTGACAGTTTGACATAATATTATACTAAAATGTAACTTATCCGCCATTGCATCCACAAGGAAATCTCATCTCACTACATAGGATACTTTACAGAAATCCCTTTTACGATCAGTAAGCAATGAATTACTTTGAAAGTTGAAAACTTTCTCATTTGCACTTAGCTAAGCTAACTCCACTGCCAGATAAGGACTAACTTTTTAAAGCGCTTTTTCGCTTAATTCATTTTATATGTTTTCAACTCAGGCACATATAAAGCGTCATCATAAGAACGGTTTAAATACAATGTGACGAGTGTAGTCAAATGTCACAAGTTGTTACAAAAAAAGTAAAATCGTAACATGCTTAACATGTTAAAAATCGCGTACAATTTTTAAAATTACTGATTCTACCTTAATTAATTTCTCAAACCAATAGGTAACTATTTGTGTCTTACTGATAACACAAACGAACGCCATATTTTATACGTGTCTTTAAAATTGTAATACGGAGGATTTTCCCTACCTGCGTCGTTGGTCAAGTGGTCGCAAACGCTACTCCTGAGCATGAGGTCATGGATTCGATTCGATTAGGCATAATGTAATTGAGTTTTTCTAGTATTTCTCAGTAGTAACCCGCTGTCTGGACTTGTGCCCGGTTGATGGCAATAGACTCGCCGTCTACCTATTAGGTGTGGCTTAAAACATAACTAGCGACATGTGGGTGTACTATACGTACTGTTACATCTCTGCCTAACCTTTCGAGGAAACAGGCGTGGTATTATGTTATATGTTGGATATTCCCTCAGTTCACTTTTTAATCCTTCTTTACGCGACACTTTTATTAAAATTGGTAGCACTGACATCCGTGCAAGAACATTACAGCTCGTTAATTATCTTCAATGCCAATACTATAATTAAAACGATGAATAACGTTATGGTGACCATACACCATGCTGCCTTTCGTCCGATCGGCATGACGCTGCAGGCTTGAGCCAATCTGCAGTTCATTCATATACACCACACACGATCAATTTAAACGGTCGAATCGGCAGTGATGATCAGTTGAAGCCATGGCGTCAGCAGTGACGGACGACGACGTTTTAGCCGTCTTGAGCATTTTACTCGTGATGAGGAAACCAAAAATCTTGACTCAACTGAAGTGACGACGACCGCCATACTCGGACCAATCAGCATGATCGATTGTTCCGTCAAGTATAACTGTCATGCCAATTCACGCCCACATACGGTCGGTTCTACTTAATCCCATCGGCAGCATCATGCCGATTGGACGATGGGTGAATGGTGAATGGCCAACATTAGGCAATTAAAATGGATAACACTGCAACAATGAAGGGAAGTTTTGTGAATAGAAACTGTTTGTAAATTTCATTACTGATGCATAGAAAAGTAACTGAACGAGGCGATATGCTTAAGCAGATACATTTCCAAAGCGTGTAGGCGTAACCAACTAATGATTATGGATAATGAAGATCGTCATCTGCCCAACCAATTTTGTTGTCAGCTTCCTGTCTAACCTGCTGCAGCCGAGTTTTAAAAGTAGGACAATGAAGATGAAATTCATAAATAATAAAGCCAGTAAAATACCTGAACGCAAACAGTGGTTTCAGAAGTTCGATATTTCGCGCCCGCCTTAGCACCCGCGCGAGCTCCTAAGCCTGGATTAATAAGTCTTAGGACTGATCCAAGCCCCGGTAGAGGCCTCAGAATTATAAATATAGTAATTGTTTCTCTTCTCGATTCATCTTACATCCACGCTAGGTGAATAAAAATAAATTACAGTTTATTTCTCTCTATTTTAAGCATAGCACAGAGCGTTCTCTCAGAAATATAGCGCTTCTATTTCCTGATAACTTGATGGCCCTATTTGTATGCTCTGTAAAGTTTTGGTCAAACTGAGGCGAATCCCGTGTGGGATGCGTGACGGAATTC
Organism: Agrochola circellaris; assembly: GCA_914767755.1. Classification (NCBI taxonomy): domain Eukaryota; kingdom Metazoa; phylum Arthropoda; class Insecta; order Lepidoptera; family Noctuidae; genus Agrochola; species Agrochola circellaris. The sequence continues at coordinate 16,859,253 of OU611840.1, read as the reverse complement.
GCTCGCGCCTATTGTATCCACTAACTTATAAGGAGGTGTTCAAACTGACGCGAACAGTCACGTGATTTCCTAATCATTAAAACAATGGACGCGCGCAGTCGCGTCTCGCGTCCCGCACGGGATTCGCATCAGTTTGATCAGTAATGAGTTTCTGGTTCTTGTTCTGTCACGACGATGTCAATGCATATGTCGCGTCGTTCAGCTTTGATCATCTGCGATACTTCATTTTACACTTTGGTCATCAGAGATATTTTTTAAACTAAACAAATTAGAGTTTAAATATTACATACTTACAAGGGGTAAACTGAAAAGGGGTCATTATAACTAAAACACGGTTTGATAAAGTGTTAAGAGGTTATGCAGTTATTTAGCTAGACATAAAACTACTAATCGAAGTTCTTCTAATATGATACCACCCGTTACGTCGGTTTCGTAGAACTCTGAACCGTATACGTAACTCCCAGGTTTTCAATGACCGTGCTTCGCAAGGTTTGTACGACTTGACAAAACATCGAGATTTCGTAATTATCTATAAGTTTAATATGAATGTATTATACACACAAACCTTCCAGAATACATTCTCTAAATTATGTTGAAAACCTCATCAAAATCCGTTGCGTATTTTAGAAGAACAACGCGGACATACAGACAGACAGACAGGCAAACGTCTTTTCCTTCACCGTTTTGAAAGCAGTGGTGATGAAATAATTTACACAAAGTAAAGCGCCTATTTGGGTTCGAACCTAAAATATTTCAATTTTATTTACAGAGAGAAAAAAATGCGAATTGGTGCCGCCGTATTCAGATCTATAGTGTTCAATAATTTTAAAATAAACCTAAAAGCAAATTAAATATTGTTTATATAAACCACCACGCGTATAGTACAACTTTGATCAACGCTTATAAATACTGGGGCATATTTAATAGGATCGACCGTTTAGGTTGGGTCGGGAGTGGGCCAGCATTCTATCCCCTTTCCCCTCATAAAGACCCCCCCCTACCGCTTTGACACCCAGCTGACGTTATAAAAACCATCTGTGACAAAAGGTAAAGCGCAGGTCACACTGGGAACGAAGCTAAGATCGTTTATTTTCGCTTATGTAGGTATCGCGTGTTTGCATACTTCGGTTCACACTGCGAATTATGAACTGAAGGGTGAAAAAAAAAAAACAAAAAGCACTATAAAGGGGATCATAACTTTAATTTCGGAACTCGGTGTCTTTCGTTTTGAATTTTCGTTTTTTGCCACCGACTTCCGAAATTAAAGTTATTTTTCACTTTGTAGTATTTTTTTTGGAAGTCGGTTGTTGTTTTTTTTGGAAAAAAAATATATTTTTAATTTTTTTGTCGTGGTACCTACCCCACACAAAGTCGAAAACCACTACCTGCTCTGTAAATAACAGTGACAGGAAGTTATCATCATATCATCGACATATAGTATGTGGGAAAAATACGTATTGAAGCTTACTCAAAAACTTTCCAAGCAAAGTTAATAAAATTTATATGGGACCAATTTGGGGGCATACCCTTTCAAACAAAAAAAAAAATTTCAAAATCGTTCCTCTATTGACAGAGAAATAGGCGGACATACATAAAAAAAAGACATTCATACGCGACGAACATATAACCTCCTCCTTTTTGGAAGTCGGTTAAAAAGACGCGGTGGCTACATGAGCGATTCAAATGAACTTAGCTTCGTTCCCAGTCTGGTCTGCGCTTCACGATTATTTGTTAAATAACAAGTAATTTTCCTATTCGAGCACGCGGTTTTAAAAGCGTTTTTGTTTTTTAAACGTTTTCAGTTGTTTAGTTTTTATGTCGCGTTTAAAATGGTTTACAGAGGGTTTTTGGCACGACATTAAAATAAGATTTTATTTAGCTTCGTTTTACAGGTTAACTTTTTAATTTCAATAGGTAGGTACCTCACAGGTGTAAATTCATACATCATTTAAAACCATAATACCTAATATTATTAGGTATTATGGTTTTAAAAGAACGTGTGTGTTAGCGCGGTGAGCAATAAAAGAGTGGACTGTTTGAAATAGGCAATGGTTTAAGGCCGTACTGGTTTAAAAATATCCTAGAATTAGAGACAAGAATATCGTCCATCGCGGTGGAGTCCGTGGTAGCGAGTGACCGAGCCGTGTCGCCGTCGCGCCGCGCCTCAGCTATATCGATGACGCGCTAATCACGATGCTCGCACGTGCATACCACGTCCAAGGTGTTGTGTTGGGTTCGATTCCCAACAGTGTGTGCGGTAGTATTGTTGCTTTACCTGTTTATGTTCCTGTTTACCTACTGTTTTTCAACGTTGATATACTTTTCACTGACAAACTTGTGTCGAATTTCATTGAAATATACCAACCCCAACGTTCGGCAAGGAATATGGAATCGAGCGCGCCGCATCGTGAACCGCACGGTCGTGATTTGCAAAACGCACACTATACTACCTACATTGCATAACAACGCTCTTGCAAATGGCACTAATTGACAATCTAAACTGGCCATACGTACCCGAAATATCTCTGGATGCACCAGCACTCATTGTCGAGCAAACGAATATTTAAACAATGAAGCAATGGATTATGAAATTCTTTCAAAATCCTTCGGATTGTGATTGTCAGTGTGTAACGCAATCGGTGTGCTATGTGGATGGACTATTTGTGTGCTTCCAAATCCGATAAGAGCGTTTATTCTGAAAGTTGGCAACTTCGCAAATAGTTGTCAAATATTTCGCTGTTTTGATTAATTTGGCAATGTTACTGTATGAAAATATGAAATGTGGCTAACTAGTGAACTAAAATATTGATTATAATTATTATCGAAATACTGAATACCTATTTAGTTTTAGAGGTAAAAAAAGTTTTTGAAAACTATCCAAATGCATTTTCACACCTAAAACGGTTACATCATCAAATTCAGTGTTATAATTGCAATTAATTATTAATATTCTAATTCGCTAGTTAGCGACATTTCATATTCCCATACAGTAATATTGCCAAATTAATCAAAACAGGTAAATATTTGACAGCTATTTGCGACGTTGCCAACTTTTAGGATAAACGCTCATAACCCTTATTAAAACAAAGTTAGGTACTTGCATTATAATTATTCTTTCCATCTCTCTCATTTACATTGAATTCCTCGTAGGTCTGGTTGCAAGCGCGCTACTGCTGAGCATGATGAGGTCTTGGGTTCGATTCCCGGGTCGGGCAAAGTGTTAATGGGTTTTACCATCACGCATTTCTCAGCAGCAGCCCGGAGTCTGGATCTGTGCCAGGTTGATGGCAATAGGGTCGCCACCTATTAGATGTCAGTTAAACATAACATAATGAAATGTGGGTGTATAGGTAGGTATACGTTTGCACAACCTATCGGGAAACAAGGCGTGATATTATGTAGAAGTATTTACATAGTGATTCAGTAACAACATCCAAAGTCACAAACATTAACGTTTTAGAGATCTGTCATTGCGATTAGCCGACGTTGCTGTTTGCGGTTTGCGGTTGCGGTCGCCTTCGGTGGAGCACCTTAAGGCGACGATAACCGACTTTTAATTATTTTATACTGAAGATCACGTCTAAACGAGTAGTGTTAATGTTTTGGAAAAAATATATCTTAAATTAGAATATTTACTTAATAACTTAATGTAGGAATATTTTAGACAATGTTTATGTTACATAATTAAATTAATTTGTAAAGTTCTATCTAACGTGGATAAAAAACTGGGAATCACGCAAAATCTATAAAGCATATTTTTCTGAAACCTTCACCATTTTAAAGATAGTTTAATTATTAATCTTTTAGTATAAGTGTTTTATCAAAATATCTTTTATTTATGTATAATAAATTAATAATGCGTCTAATTTGGGACAGTGCTCCTTGTTGGGCGAGTCCTATTACTGGCTGGACATACGACGCGTTGCGTGAGCTCAGTACTGGCCACGCAAGCTAACCACTCAAGGTCATTGGCATATATTTGCGCCTTAAAAATTCCAATGTCCGCTTGGGCATAGCATACCTAGGACTTGTCGCGTTGGCGAATATTCATTAGGACGTCGATGTTGTGAACTACAATATTTGACTTCATATTAAATTGCTTAACCCTCCACAGAATTTAATCGTGGAATGTTCAATGGTCTTAGTAAAAATTGCAACATAGTTCTCAACAGTTTTTTTTTGCGCTATTCAGTTGTGCGAAATAGAGAAGTTTGGAAGGAAAAAGAGGAGGCTTATGTGGGAGCAGTGGGACACTGAAAAGCACTGGGTGAAGGGCGGGCATTTAGGGGAACTGTCTTATGTCATTTTTATTTTCGATGAACTTCGATTTGCCAACAAAAAAAGGCAACTTTGTTTTGCTTTTAATTATTTCAGAAAAGGCTCTGTATTTTACCAATAACTGAAATTATGATAGTTAAGCTATTGCATAGCTTTTATCGGAGACTCTGAGCGCGGCGACCGAATGTAGAAATTCCGTAACGAAAAAAAAACCTGACGCGAAAGTTTGTGAGGATGGATGGATGGATGTTTGTTACTCTTTCACGCAAAAACTACCGAACGGATTTTAATGAAACTTTACAGTAATGTGGCTTATATATCAGAATAACACATAGGCTACAATTTATAAAGATTTTATGTGATTTAGCCATAATATAACGATAAGTATCCAGTAAGTCGGAAAAAATCCTGCCCTCTGAGATCTATCTTTGCGTGCGCTGCCTAAACCGCTGGAGTTACATGAAAAGAATGTATTGTGGGGTTGTTTGTCTTAAAGAGTTCTAAATAAAAGTCCGCGACAGCATATATCTACCTTTTATGTGGAAGCCATTATAGCCAAAATAGTGAGCTATAAATACATTTAAATTGAATACTTTTTTTAAGTTGCATATTTTAGAGTATTTAGTTAATTCGTATCAAAATAAATACCTTCATCGCTTTCGGTATTTAATGTAGATAAAATTTGTCTTTTACACTAAGTAATTTGGACTAATATTTTAAAAGTTAGAACGATAAGAATGACCTGCGATGAGTCGACGGCGGGCGCGCAGAACGAGGGTGGAGGGGCGGGATAGGCAATGACGCGCGATCGCCGAGTGCGCGACCCGAACGCGGGCAGACGCGTGAGGGCAGACGTCATTGACGGTTGTGTAAATTCTGCGATTTAGGGGGGGGGGTATAGGGGTATTTTTTAAAAAAAATATTTTAAATCAACAATATTATCTTCTTATTTTTGAATATATGCTATGCAATAGCTTTACCGCGGCAGTCCTCGAGTGCCACACGTATTTTTTTTTTACCATAATAGTTGGTCTGTAAGATTAATTTCAGATTTTTTTTGTAGATATTAAGTTTAATAAAAAACAAAATGAAAGTTTTTCAAATCTGTTAGGTAGATATTTCATTGTAAGCCAAGTAATAGGCACCTGTCTTACCTACTTTACGACTTGCGGTTATTTTGTAACGCGTTGAATATTTGATCAACAAAATGTGGGACCTCTCAGTGTTTACCCAGACAAATACTACAATAGCATTTGTGGCTCACAAAGTGGCTCGCATATTTTATCAAGTCAAATACATTCAATTCATCAAATTGTAATTTCTACTGTTGGACATAGGCATCTCCCAGGGTGCGCCACAACACCCTGTCCTCAGCGTTCAGCATCCTGTCTGTCCCAGCTACCTTCTTGAAGTCGTCAATCTAGCTGGGGGGCGTCCCACACTACGCTTGCCGATACGCGGTCTCCACACTGGGGCTCGTCTGCGCCACCGGCCAGAAGTCCTTTGACAAACATGGCCAGCCCACTGCCACTTCAGCTTGCTTACAATTCATTAACTTCGTACTATTTGTTTACACTATTTTAAAGATTACAGCTGTTTCTAATAAGTAGTTATCTTACATACTACAAACAGTTACTTTTGACCTGTTTTCGAGCAATATGTACCGACCCACTATTTTTTAATTGAGCATAACGTGGAGGACAAGTTAAGATCTTCTTCCTCGTTGAATATTACGAAATAGTTGTAACTGAAACAAAATATAAGCAGACGTTTTGTTAATTTCAGGATACATAGGGAGTTGGTAGTAATGTAAAACTAAAGGGAATTATGCATATTAAGTCTTTGGTTACGTAGATCCTAACAAAAAAAAAAAAAACGATATATATACTATTATGAAAAGATAATGAAGCCATAATTTTAACAAAAGATATCTACGAAGATGCTGGATTACTTGTAGAACTTAATTTAAGCACAAGCAATTCAAAATGTGCTAATTGCCTAATATGTTTTCTGGAGCTGGCAATTCGTCTACAAATAAATTAACTGCGTTTAAATCGACTCAAGAAAAAATAAGATTATTTAAAAGTGTCGATTCGTCAGTTTCGAGCGAGTAAATTCGTGCTGATTAACCAATAAGCCGATTGGCTATATCTAGACAAGGATGGGCTTGTAATTAAGCTGCTTGTGCTTGAATGAAGTTCTACAATGTGCCAATTGCCAAATAATAATAAGCCAGCCATACTTTTTATAAGCAACCGTATCGCTTATAGATTATACCTATTATTTACTGTAAAAGCAACAATACTTCTGAACAAAATGTTGCCATTAAGATATAGGTTTTTAGTCTGCATAATTTGTAATACGTCTCGAGGGCTTTGTGTATAGTCTATTTGGAACTGTTCGAGACGAAACCGTACCCAAACACACGACGGTAAATGAGGGAAGGTACCCGAGTTCAGGTAAATGATGTTACGTATATTATTGAGGGCCTATTTCTGAGATATTCGATGTCACAAACCTAATTTGGTACTTATTTTGCTAAGGCTAAGGTTATCTTTCAGTCTTTGTGTAAGTATTTACTGCTGTACACTAACGGTATAACATAAGTACATAACACACACACACACACACGCACACACACACAGTACACAGTGTACATAACTGGCGAAAAGTGGATGTACAATAGGTACACCTCTATCTAACCCTTCGACAAATACAGGCGTGGTATTATGTTATAGAATAGAATATTCATTTATTTGCTAAAAATTTTGGTATTTGCATTATGGTGGTTACAATAATATTAGAGAATTCTTGTACATTCTACCATATTGGCATGCAAACATTGATGCAGTTCATCATCACAAATATACATCTGAAATGTTATAAGCTAGATAATCCGATACGGAGTAGTAACATTTATTTAATAGAAGTTCAGTTATTTTATTTTTGAAAGTTGTTACTGGTTCCTCTTTTATGGAATTAGGAATGTGGTTAAAAATAGCCGGCGCCATACCAAATACGCTTTTCCTCAACAAAGCAGTCCTTTATCCACCTGTGCGTAACAAGTTTTGGTATTGAGATCGCAAAGTTACAACTCGGTATCTGCGTTCCGATAAAGGTAAACACAAAAAGAGCAATTTCTAAATTGTATAGGCCCGGAAATGTCAATAAATTATGACTTTTAGGAATAGGAACACAGCTGTCGGTAACTTTCAATCCAAATATTGCTCGTAGGCAGCGTTTTTGGGCGTTAAAAATACTTTCTATTTCGGTACAATTGCCCCAATATACACCGGGTGGCAGGGAAATCGACGCGAAAACTTTACCATGGATTCAGTACGTCATTCTGAACCCCCCTGCGTGGAATTTTTTCGCCGGTTATTTAAAAATAAAACAGCTGTTCCATACAAATTTTAACCGCGTAGGTATTGTACTTTTCTATGAAAGAGCAGATATTTTTTTTAATAACCGACGAGAAATTCCGATAAGGACCAGGCCCCGGTCGACGGCGCGTTGTGTTCCACGCGCGCCTCAAAGAGATGTCAGCACAACGGAATGGGTCCGGTAGGACCGATGCCTGCCGGGGTCGCAGGAAAGTCCGAAAGGGATACCGTGGCCCCTGGCAACGTACAGGCAACTGAAGGAACACGGGTGGGTGTTAGTCAGTAAGAGTCTGACACGCCCTCCCGCTCCGCCCAGAGCGGGAGAAGTTATTTGATAAATTTCCAAACGCAAAAAAAAAAGAAAAAAAAGTGGAGTTCAGAATGACATATTGAATCCATGGTAAAAGTTTTCCCGTCGATGTCCCTGCCACCCAGTATAATACCAAACCTTAAAATGGTTAAAATGGTAATGTTATGTTACTAACAATTTACTATTAACAATGATTATTTTAATTCTGTTTTTCTTGTAAATTCAAATGATGTGATTGCATAAAGTCCAGGATTGTGAGAAGACTCTGGCCCCTGTAACACTGTTTTTTACCCAGCGCAGGAGTCAGGAATTCACTTTGTTTGAACACAATTTTTATGCCAATAAAAATTATTTATTTATTATTTATTTGATGTACCTATAGGACATTAACTAAAAAAAAAAAGACGTTCTTCGTTACCATTTCTGGGCTGACAAGTTTCAAGAAAAAGCTCAGTTTTAATCTTTCCCTGGGGTTTATTTACATACGTTGATTAAAGTTAAGAGACCATTTAACGTCAAAAGTGTATAGTTAAACAGCCGCTAATCATTATGTACTTAACTTAAAGCAACGTTTATAAATAAAGGGTTACAGTACGACACAACTTAGATGTAGCATACATTTGGTTGTATGGCTTCACAAGTTATTGCGTTTGCGTAAATATCAAAGTTTTAATTTCTTCTTTGGTGTTCAAAATCGGTAATCGTGAGTCGCTTTACTCAATTTTACGATTCGTTGAGTAATTCCTGTTAGAAACTTGAATCAGATACGCATTCCTACGACTGATTAGGCAATTTTTGGCTACTCCGATAAACAATAATTATTTTAATTTACTGACGTTCTAAACAAATTTCTTGTGTAACATGATGCATAATCAGCCTATAATGAGTTCCCACTCTGGAACACAAACCTCCTCTCTGTGAGAGGGAGTGGACCGTAATCCACCATGCGGGCCCAGTGCGGGTTAGTGGATGTCACGTCTTCGATTTTTTGGTTGTAGGACATACCGGATTCCTAACGATGTTTCCCTTCACCGTTTTGAGAGCAGTGGTGATGAAGTTATTTACATAAAGTAAAGGGCCTCTCAGGGTTCGAGCCTACGACCTACAAATCGTAAGTCGCGGCCGTTACCACTGGGCTGCTGGGCGGCACTGCTCAATTTAAAAAAAAGAGTCGCAGAAAATATCGAGTTTTTAGCATGAAGGTAATTTTTTGGGCACGAAAGGATATTAATAGAATGTTATTACGTCAGAGATTGTAATCTGACGTAATAAAATTATATCCTTTCGTGTAGCATCATGTAGCACTGTTGTTAGTACTACATGATGAAGAGTTATCTATTTAATTAAAATCTTATATTAATTTGTTCACTACCATACAACCCACAACCCAAACAGCTGGGTCTAGAAGCATGAAATTTTGCACAAGAGTCCCTTTTATAACAAAGGTGTGCAAAAAAGTAAGCGCAATGAAATAAAAAATATAAAATTCTCAGGAGGTAGACTGCGCGGCACGTAAAAAGAACGCTGGACGCTTTCTGCACAAGTTCACATGATCGCTCTTTTAACGTGATGCACCTACCTAGACAGATGACCAAAATAAACTGTATTTCTCTACCCATTTTCCCGAACATTGTCTAAACTAGTAGTTCTGCGGACAGTAGACCTCGCGAGCACAACCTTTTTCACAACAATTAATATTGGTATTTAAAACGGGATATATACCATGTTTTTAAAAACATGCTAAATATCCTGTTGTAAATAACTTGAAGTAGTGAACATAACCATGTCAGTTTAAAATCCTTTAATTAACTTTGGGTACCTAGTCAAAGCAGTCAGAAAACAAATTGAAGTAGGTATATGTGTATGTTGAAGTCCTCCAAGAAGTCTCCAGCACCTGTGCCGCTACCACGCTATAAATGATTATGATTATTATGATTTTTGACATTTCTCGTTACCCTGGGGTCCCGGACCTTTGGTAGGCGTACGAGGGGCCGAAGCCAACTCGCAGAGGCCCGTTAGGCGTTTTAATGAAATGAGGCACCAACCGACGATTATCCCTGTGTGCACTATGCAAGTGCACCCAAGGGCAACCCCCGGTTGGCGTAGGACTATTGCAGGAAATGGAAACAAAGATATTGGACTATGGGTTTGGGTGGCTAAAGTTGACTGGTGACCTGGAACTATGGAAGGACTGTGGCCCCTGCCTGATCAATGTCTTATATGTACACGGATAAAATGGCAGGGGGTGACTTGCACACTCAATAATGGGCCCCCGGTTATTATGATTATGATTACCTGTTTTGGATCCGTCCGTGAAGATGCGTAGCTCTGCGAGGCGCAAACCCTCGCATCGGCGATCCTAGTGAAGTTGAATTCTGTATTTTTTATCAAAGATAAATTGTTTGGGTACCCGGTCATTTATGGCTTTCGTAATGGGGAAGTACCAACAAACTAACAAACGAATGCAAATTTTTCCAAACTTGAAACAGAACCGCTTCGCTCGCTCGGTCATCTAATTTTATAAAGCGAAAATATATGATTTCTTGTATGTTTTTTTAATCTTTCACGCTAAAATGGCTAAACGGATTTGGATGAAATTTGGCACACAGGTAGACCATGACCTGGGTTAGGACATAACGTACTTTTTATCCCGATATTCTCACGGGATCGAGACCTATGAGGGTGAAACCGCGGGGCACAGGTCGTCCGTCTGTTTTCAACTCTGAATGAAACAATAATTGACTGCACTGGAGGCAATAAACCGGCTCTGCTGTTGGTAAGTAATAAAATACTGCAAGCAATGACAAAGATATAAAGTAACTGCAACTTTTACATCCGGGCGGCGGCGGCTGCTCTTTTTAACTGCGCAAAGCAATTGCTTTCTCATAACTATGAGTTTTACTCAGAAATGCGTTTTTTATTACTACAAAGGGCTTATAGTAAGTTGTATTATTGCCCGTCAGAGTGTATTTTGTATTTCGTCACTTTTTGGTACTAATTACCTGGATGAAAATTAGCCTATTTCCTTCACCAAGTTTCAGTTTTTCTTAAGTATCGGTTTCGGCGTGAAAAGTAACAGACAGACAGAGTTACTTTCAAAATTTATAATACTAGTATAGATTGGTATAAGCGTACTTTATTTCACTGCTAGGTCAAGGCCTCACAGACGCCATTATGATAATGTGGTTCCTCTTGAAGATTCCAAAGTAAAACACGCAATTCGTATTCCTATTCTCTTTGTGGTCTACCGAGTTCCCAATTGATTGTCTAAGGGCTTCATTTATTCATTTATTCATCATTATAGTTACAATCATATGGAAAATAATAAAATGTATTTCCGTCCCATGGTGGATATTTTGAGACACGACTACATATTTATAAAGCTTTTAAAATTCCCTATTCTAATCAAATTGCACCAATTCAACTTAATACTAACATCAAAACTTGCATGATATAGTGCAATTGTACTTTACTTTTACATACACACCTCCACACCCCACAGATCCATAAAATACATACACACACACGCGCATCAGTTTCGGGATGTAAAATACGTAGTATCTCTAAAGGTACCATTCCGTAGCCGACCGCAGGAGGAAGCAGCAGGCGACGCGACGTGTCGCCGCGACACGACTGGTTTCTATTTATTTCTATGACACCGGCGGCGTGTCGCAAGCTACTGAAGAAAATTCATACAAATACTTAGAAATCAGTCGTGTCGCGGCGACACGTCGCCTGCTGATGCCGCCTGCGGTTGGCTACGGAATGGTACCTTTAGAGATACTACGTATTTTACATCCTGAAACTGATGCTAAAGCACATACTACTCAAGGTATCATTCCGTAGCCAACCGCTACAGAATGGTACCTTCAGTAGTATGTGGGTGTAACAACAACCACAGCGATTCGCACTGCCAGTGGATTCATTGGTCAGTGGTCACCGCGGAGTTTGACAAATGACGATCTATTCTGTAAAAATCTCACTCTGAAAACTAAAGAGCGTTTATTCTGAAAGTGGGCAATGTCGCAATAGATGTCAAATACTTCGCTGTTTTGATTAATTTGGCAATATTACTTTATGAAAATATGAAATGTGGCTAACTAGTGAACTAGAATATTAATAATAAATTGCAATTATAACACTGAATTTGATGTTGTAACCGTTTTAGGTGTAGATTTGGAAAGTTAAACGTTTTTTTTTATATATCTATAACTAAATAGTCGGTGTTAAGATAATAATTGCATTTCATAATCAATATTTTAGTTCATTGGTTAGCCACATTTGATATTTCCATACAGTAATATTACCAAATGAATCAAAACAGGTAAATATTTGACAGCTATTTGCGACGTTGCCAACTTTTAGGATAAACGCTCTTAAGGTGAAGTGTACTTGAAGAGATCTGTGAATAGTGTCAATCCCTAGCATGTGGAAAGACTTCAAGCTCACTTCACCTACGTTTTCACGGTAAGATTTTTACAAAATAGACCGGCGGCGACGGTTGTTGTATTAAATATAATTGCGGTGACACCAAAGATAGAGTGGGCGATCAAATGGTTTTAGTGTTTTGCACATCCATGTCGAAAACTAAAAGTAGCTATTATTGAAAGTGGCTGCTATGAATGTAGGTACTTGTAGCACGAGAATATAACCCGAGTAAAATTGAAAAAAAAAACTAGTTACATCCTACCTCAGACCAAATAAAAAACCAAGACAGAGCGCTGCGAACAATACAGTGAAGCATGCTATAACTACTCCGCCGCTTTGTGCATACACTCTCACACGCACACATTTACAACCTTTTACAATGACACTACAATCAAACTACACCACATAAAGTGCCCACATGTTTACGAAACCGACCTCCACAACATTAAGAAATCAAATCAAAACGAAAATTATTACTTTTTGAAACCAAAACCTAAAACTGTTTTGTTTTATCAGCTTTTCCGCACACAATGATTTCACCGCTTAAACCGCAAGCCACCCTGGGAACGAAGCTGAGTTCGTTTAGCTACGCTAATGTAGCTACCGCGAATTTTCATACTTCGGTTCATAGTCTGCCAGGTGGAATCTGCCAGAGATCAAGTTGTTGTTATCACTTTCTTAACCGCTCCACTTTGTATAATCGAGTAAATAAACAGCACAATATAATTATAATCACCTAAGGTGGTATAAGACAATTGATAATATAAATGTTTTTTGTGCCCAATAGTTATTTTATACTTTGCATTACTACCAAAATGAGTACACTCTGATAACTAAGTGTAAATATGTGGGTCGTAAAGGCATTTTTTTGCGAATTTCTTAAAACGGAATATACAGATCGATAGAGAATTAAAAACTGAGTAAAACAGTGTCAAAAAGTCCTTTACGACCAAATGTCCTTTACGACCTTTGAGCCCAGAGGTATCGATATGTACAGGGTGGCAGGGACATCGACGCGAAAACTGTTGCCATGGATTCAGTACGTAATTCTAACGCCACAGCGTTGAAATTTTTTGTCCGTTATTAAAAATAAATCTGCTATTCTGCTGCTGTTCTGAATTTGCTTTGGTTTCGGCCTTTTTGAGGTGGACGTTAATAACTGCAACACAGTATTATACTAATGCAGTTATTATCGAACACAGAGTTTCTGTAAACTGAATTTTTCGTTTCAATAAAGTTTATTTATTCATTATTTATAGTTCACGGTGTGAACCTAAATATGAAAAGACGTAGTAGCTACTTGAGCGAAGCTAAACCAACTTAGCTTCGTTCCCAGTCTGGCCTGAGCTTTATACTTCGGCACACTAAACGCAAGGTGAGAGCGATGCGAACAATGCTAGTCGCGAGCAGCAAGTTGTTAACAAGAAACTTTGAAGGACGGCATATTTAATGTAAACCGCCTCACCAGACCCGCCCACGTTTAGTGTTACACCAACTTTAGTTTTAAACTCATGTAGGTAATATGGTAATATCCAACAGGACCAACTTGTTTTGGCTAGCCGACGCCAACATCAATTGTTTGTCAAACGTGTCGCAAACGTTTGTGGTGTGAGCCGAGTGCTTAACTTAAGCACCATTTTGCCAATAGGTGCACGAAGCTACGCCATATGTGTGGGTTTTCACTGTAAGCGGAATTAGGCACTTTGCACACACACGTATTTCTTGCCGTGAACAAATACGGTTTTTTCGCCGTGTGTAGGCACGGTCGTCAGTGTTATATTTATCACTATGAAAGCTTGTTGACAGACACGTTTTTTACTACGGCACAGTTTACACGTTGTACCATAAAGAAACCGTGCCGTGTACAAAGGGCCTCAAAGGGCTGAAATACGGTTTTTTATATGAGTGGTTTATGGGGGTTGCTACACCTATGATTCAAAGTAATGTAACACTTTTGGAAAGAAGTTCTTTAACGCCACTTACGGTAGGAGTAAACTGGCAGAAATCGTTACTCAAAAAAGCGTTCATAAATGCGTCTATGTATCTTCTTCTAATTCGATATATAGAGAGAGAGAAAGTGCGAATTTTGGTCAAAATGAAAATCAAGATAGCAGTTGCGAAAATTTTCAAATTTTTCGTCATGGGAGTCGTATTCATAGTTTTCGAGGGTGCTAAAGCAGATAGTGAGGTCAAAATGTAAATCAAAGATGGCAACTGCGAACATTTTCAAATTTTTCGTCATGGGCTTCGTTTTCATGGTTTTCGAAGGTGTTAAAGCCGATAGTGACGTTAATATGTAAATCCAAGATGGCGGCGTTTTTTTTTTAAATCAAGCATGAGTAGGAACTTCGTTCCTGACGGGGGTCTCCAAGCTGCCTTTCGTAAAACCAACCAATTTAAATACTTACCTAGCTATGGTGTTGACCGTAAAGTAAGTAGTCACGATAGTAATACCTGCCTGGCTGCGGATTATTATTTTTATGTTATTTAATCATATTTATTAATATCATTGGTTGTATAGTGGCATTATAGTCTAAGTACTATTTTTTTAATTATATTTTTCTACCTATTTATGTATATTAATTAAACATGACTTGGTTTACGTACGTCTTTTTCGGGTGACCACTGAAAATCAGCGCTGTGGTGTGGGCACCCATAGCACAGCATCATGCTGAGTGGAGCCGTCTTGTCACAGTCATGACGTGCCAGCAGCTGCCGACTATTTATGTTTTGTGCTCGTGATTATATTTAAATCTATTGAGTTTTATTTTATTGTTCTACTCGTGTTAATTATCTTTTTTTTCATGCACGTGTTTCTGTCTCAAATAAACTTATTTTTCTTTCTTTCTTTACTTAGACGGTGGCGTACCAACATCCATAGACCAGCCATATTCGACTTTTCAACTCTCATCGTATCGTCCACCCCCTAAACCGACTGACCTAAATGCCACAACAGCGTTTTGTTACCACAAACGTAGTTCCATTAAACGTTTTTAAGGCGGTGCCTTGCTCCAAAGGCATTAAATTGTTGGTTTATATTTAAATACCCCTTTTCGAAACATTTGAACCTCTACTAGTATACGTTTTTAGTGTTTTTAAAGGATTTGATCCGTAGTGACAGCATTATGTCCATTTCGTGCAATAAGAACAAAAACTTCATTTAAAAAATCAATATGTGTTATTAGTCTTTTTTTTTATTGAGCAGTGGTAGCCCCGAGTTCCGAGTTTTATAGGTCGTGGGTTAGAACTCAAGGAGGCGCTTTACTTTGTGTAATTTATTTAATCACCACTGCTCTCAAAACGGTGAACGAAAACATCGTGAGGAAACCGGCATGTCCTAGAACCAAAAATTCGGACATATGTGAAATCTACCAACCTGAACTAGGCCCGCGTGGTGTATGACGGTCCACTCCCTCTCACAGAGAGGAGGCCTGTGTCCCAGCAGTGGCGTTATAGGCTGATTATGCTTATGTTTATTAAATTCATTCTTTAGAAAGAGGTCATATTCTTGTACAGTTACGGAAATTAATTGTTTATCAAATTGACTTACTACGGCGTGTTAAGGCCATTTCATACAACGATTTGAATGTACCGATAATATAAGTTGGTAGTCAATTTGATACACAATTCATTTCCCTGACTTTATATCTTTAACGGTCGTCAAACACTTTGTGAAATAGGAACACGAACATTGAAACCGCAAGGTGGCCAACCCATGATTACTTCCCGTTACTCACAAATAAATATTGGAAACACAGTTTTAACAGTTTCCCCGCAATTAATGGCGCTAGTTGTGATTGTAAATCCAATCTCGGACGGGGAAATATTCCTCATTTGGAAAATATTTATAGGATGCAGACGAATCAATACTTTTTTCAGGATATCGCGTGTAACTATCACGAATACTGTTTGATTTTTAAGTTGAAGTTAGATTAGGTAAGTATATAATTTAGTATATTCACCATGAATATACTAAATTAATATTATTTCTTCAGTAAACGTAGGCAAGAAAGAAAAGGGATAGAAAATAAATTAAGAACCATGAAAGCAGCTTGGCATCAGAAAAGAACTGCTGACAGAGTTTCGTGTTCAAACATGCACTAATAGAATTACTGTGACCCATATTAAACGAATACTTTAGACAGATCGCAATTACAACAAGGCTAACATACACGTATTCGGTACAAAATCATCAATATAAAGCCGAGTGGCCACAGTTAAAGCATCGACAGCTCGCTTGACTTCATGTATAAGTACTCGCTATAGGTACAAACAAAGACTCCGTATACAATATGCTGTAGGTACTTATTCATAGATACAATAGTGACCTGACCTACCCATGCTTCATGCGGGTGCAATGTATGATGTGGCGACATGTCAAAACATCAAGATTTCTGTGTTAAACCTTCCGGAATAAATTCTCGAAATGAGAACAAAAACCGCATCTAAATTCATTGAGCAGTTTAGAAGAACTAAGGGATCACACAAACAGAAACGAAAACCGACTTTGTTTTATACAATATATGGTTATAGAATAGAGACAGCCTGTTTCGTACAAAAGGTGGTACGTTCCTAATTTATTTAGGTGTTGTTGCCTTTCGGGGCGAACTGGGACCACCTATAGACGATATTTCTTTTTTATTCTAGCTTTTTTCTCGTCTGTTTTTATGGTCGGCTTTCGTGAAGAGATCTTTCGCTCATTATTTATTTTTTAGGAACAACGTTTAGGATATTTTGGACGTATTAGGTACTATCGTTTTTCTTTTTTAAGTCTAAAGTCATAGACATTATTACACAAAAGTTTGACCAATATGATGTTGTTCCCGAAAGCGCTAATTACATAATAATCAGTACATAGGCGACCAAATTCTGCTCTGGTGAAAATAGAGAATGCTCATTTAATAGTATAGGATAGTTCATGCTAATTCCATGTATAGTACATACTAATTCCAGGCTGCTGTGGCGGCATCTACATCGCCACATGCGAACTACGCATCAAAGGCCTGACGTTACTCAAATTCCTGACGTCACACAAATCCTGCATCGCGCAATTAGAGTTTACCCGCATATACCTATATACAGGCGATGAGTGAATTTTTCACCCTATTCCTCATACCTCTAAACTACCATGTCATTATTCTAAGGTAGCCATCTTGTTCTAAACTTTAGGCGAACGAGCTCTGCTCGGATAAAATGAGGAAAAACGAATTTTCCCAGATATGAGATCGATTTTTCACCCCAGTAAACCTTATATTGCAACTTTCATTGAAATCGTTAGAGCCGTTTTCGAGAAAGTGATTACAAAAAAAAAAAAATATACAAATATTGCTCATTTAATAGTATAGGATTATAATTATCTTAGATGTAAGAACAAAGAACCTTGTGATACTGTTAACACTAGAAACACAAGTCGCGCAATATTTTACACATCACGGTTTTGTGGACTTTCCTTGGTGCTCATCATCATTATCTGCCCAGCCTTATATCACCTATGATTAGACTCTTCTACTTAGCGAATCGAAATGAAACAGTTCAAATCATGTTTAGCCAAAAATTCTGATATTCGAACTCCACTTACAGACACAGTCAAAGGAAGTGCATAGGTGACGATATGTAGCGTAAGATTGTAGACGGGCCATTGTCCGCATGTTGGCTTTCAGTTGAATACCAGAATTGTACATGAAATGACTGCGATACGGTGCTTAACAAAACATAAAACTGCATCATAAATTCTATATTTATTTAAATATAGATATAAAGATGTAACGACAGAAACAGTACCGACATGAAGTTGAAAATAATACAGCCATAATTGTTTGTCCGAAAGATTATTTGTTCGTGTATGTAAAAATTCCTTTATTATAAATGAAGAAATTAATCTTACCTTATTTTGTCAACAGGCAAACCCCCGGATCTGATGGCCTGTGGTATCACGTTAATGATGATGATGGTGCTAGTAGCCGGCGTGCGAAAATCCTTGTTCTTTAACAACTTGTTGAATGCTATCAACCTCAGCATTTGGGTTTTCATCATGACGGCTGGCTTATTCTACATAGATGTCTCGAACTGGACTGAGCATAACGGATTCTTACCCTTTGGATGGAGTGGAGTAAGTATTAAACTATTCTATATGTTTAACTTTAAAGTTATGCAATACGCCACAGAGGGCTGGTGTAAAATTCACTTCGAACCTTACTCAAGTGATAGCAAACAAGTCGATATCAAACTCATTTGTTTATAAAGACATCGCGTATACTCTCCTGGATACCGTTCGAATTTTGAAGTGATATTTAGAGAAGGCCACGTCAGTTGGAATATTGTTGGAAAGCCAGTCACATACATTCTAAAATTGAATTATACTTTTTATCTTACATTCCGTTTCACTCGTAGTAGACAAAGCAAAAATGTAATTACAGTGACATTGACATGCCTTTCCGATCGTTATCGAGGTTGACGCCGACGCGGAAAGTAGGTTGGATATTAGCCAGACAGAATATTTGCAAGCAGTGAGGGTCCCGCTTTATATTATACCATGAAATTTAGGCCAAAGTTGATCGAAATGTGCGTTTACTCTAGACGATTATAATCAGCATTCAAATTATACTCGGCTGTCAATTATACTCGGCTTTTATTAGTTTCCTAGGATCCCGCGTTATAACGTGGGATCCTGACTCTAAAGAACCAATAAACGCCATGTGTACATTATACATATTACTGGTGCTAAAACGTTTACGACTATAGCAGCTGCCGTGTCAGATATTAATAATGTGCTAGTGTGTGTGAGTGATGCAGGTGAGCGCTGCGTGCTAACTTTTCATTTCAACTTACATGAAATTTTAGCTTTCATTACTACGCAAGCAACTTGCATGCAATCGACAGCTTAGATATTGAAAAGTTGCTTGAATTCATCTCATATAATTTCAATATCTAGAGCAGATATTCAACGTCTATAACCACTCAGACAGCTGCATTTGATTAGATTAGGAGTTTAGGTTGGATCAAAGTTTTATTCATTTCCAATCTCGGTCACTATACCAAGACAAAGAGTTGGAAGTTTGCATGTAACTGGAGGTTACTATCACGATCGGGACTGGCGAGTGGCGTCCGCTATCCTCAA
Organism: Agrochola circellaris; assembly: GCA_914767755.1. Lineage (NCBI taxonomy): Eukaryota > Metazoa > Arthropoda > Insecta > Lepidoptera > Noctuidae > Agrochola > Agrochola circellaris. The sequence continues at coordinate 16,839,737 of OU611840.1, read as the reverse complement.
TGCTGCCGGATGAGTTCTAGTTTCAACTGACTTTTCAACCGTAAGAGACAGTTAATTGAAGATAACGATAACAATGACTTTTATATCAGAACTAGCAAGTTCATTTTATTTTATGGCATTAGGTAGGTAGGTATTGTGTATATAAACGTAGGTCTACCCACTATCTCTTTTCACCTTTTAGTAGTCAAAGGCGGTCTGGAAAAGATAGTATTTCAGACCCGCGCAGTACTTACATTATTAATTTTAATTTGGGATCACTTTTTTTATGTGAAACATCTAATGCAGCGGATCAAACCGGCTATTATTATTCATTTATTCTCTCCGAGTAACATGACTCATATTATACAAATATTCAACACATTATACACACAACAGACAACACATAACATTACAATACAATACAATACAAAACAACCATAACACTATCAACACTTACATTACCGACGACTGTAGGTGACTATAGGCGTGGCGACGCGGCCAACAGCCAGCATCCAAAATTTCAATAAAGAAAAATAAAAGTTGATTGTGCCATATTTATTTCCTTTAATAAACCATCCATACAAAATAGTGTCAATCGTATATATATATCTGCGACGGCTTATTTTGGTTTGTGAAATAATCTAAGGTACTGACAAAGTGAATTTATGAAGTCTTGATGCATAATTTAGTACAGCAAGGTCGTGTTGACCAAGTGGTTAATGCCTCATGCACGAGGTTGTGGGTTTAAATTGGTAGATTTAAACCTAAGAAAAATGTGACTTATTCAATTCAAATGTATTTTTTTATCCTGGACCTCACTGACATCGGTGAAGAAAAATATCGTAAGGAAACCTATACTGAAATAGCCAACCCGTCCTGAGCAAGGCTGGTGATCAATGCTCATGCCTTCTCTGCATGAGAAGACTTCTTTGCTCTGCCGTGGGATATTTATAGGAAAAAATAGCAAGATGCGGTTAAGTATTCCTTTTGTTAAAATATACCATTTAACAAAGGAATAACAGTATCTTGCTATTTTTTTACAAGCTTTTATTAACTTGCTTTGTTAGTTAGTTACTATGTATTGGTTAAATGTTGCAAGCTGAATTAAAACCACTTCCTCTTATCCAACGGAGCTGATTCTTTCTTCTAATAAACTTGCACGTTTCCCTTAGCTATGAGTATAAGATCAATGCGTAAGTACTTATAAAGTATAATCTAAGTCTGCCTGGCTAGCTACCACCATTTTATCACCATAACAACAATGATAACAGCATTGTTGTGTTACGGCAGTTAGAGGTAAGATGGCCAGTTCCACTGTGGTTGAGGATTCCGGGTGAAGCTCGATTCCATCTTCAGCCTGATTATCACTTACCATCAGGTGATATGCAGGCCAAGAGCTTACATGGAGTGGATAAAAAAATAAAAAAACATAAAACGTATTTGTGAGTTTGTATGGAGGCGGTAATCTTCGGAACACCTGGATCCGATTCCAACTGATAGTACAATAAGTCAACATTTTACAACGCATTTTGACTCATACAGTTTATAGTTTCAATAATATTCTTTAGTGACAACTACTGCGTAAACTTTATCTCGATTCGATGTAAAATTGCACACTTTCTAAAAGTAGACACTGAAAAAAGTAAAAAGAATATCGAGAGATCGCAGTTCAGATATGAAATCATAATATTGAAAGTTATCTTGAACAATTCTTAATAAAGCATATCATTCCGAACAATATGATGCAGAACTATTATTTCATTGAATAATACAGCTAAAAGACAATATTTCCATACAATTGCAAAGTGTTTTTGATGAGAAATTCCTTGGAAAAGTAATATTTTAAGTTGCTAAAAATGCAAATGATTGTGAAATCATATCTATTACAAAATTGATAGCGTATTGAGAATATACCGTTGGTTTAAATGTAAAAGTCATTAAGTGTTTTTAAACAATTAGGAGATAATGACATTTTAATACATTTTTCAGCCTAAAAAAAGTGCTTAACTGAATGTTTCAACATTTACATAAAAGCTAGTTATTATGACTGTTCATCTAATAATCGTTTTAAAATAAACATTAAACTACTGGTTTAGATGATAATTAAAAATATGTACTTAATGATTTTTTTTGTTAGGACTTTTCTTAAACTACTCGGCTTTTAACGTTTAATACGTACTTAATGAAATTAAAACAAAATAAGTACATAACATTCAAAACTTTATTAATATTATGAAATTGATACTCAATGAATCTGAAATTGACGGTTAGGCTTAACCTGATCTGCAGCTTCAGTTTCTTTTACATGGTTCAGGCAATTTTTCAATAATATCAGTTTTGTGAAATGTATAAAGATTTTTCCTCTCGATAATCTTCTTAAAAAGGTTACTTATGGATTTTTTTACATGCGTAACTAGAAAACTTTAGTAATCAGTACAGTTAATGAGTTTTTGCTATGAAAGATTACGACAAAATAGTGACGAAAATTAAAAAAAGTGATTTTTACCAAAAATGTCAGTTAGTGAGTTTTACCTTTTAACCAACGATACAATCGCATATATGCTGCTCTATGAAATGCCAACGACCGGACGATCCTCATAAATGTTATAGAGAGATTAATTCAAAATAGAATGCAATGATAACTCATTTTGTGTATGTATAGTGAACCTTTGAATCGTTATGACATTTATGATATAAGTAATATTTGTAACAATATAATTTAAAAGAATGTCCATAGACTTTCTTGCCCGTTCTTCTCCATAGGAACCTACTACGCTTTATAATAGGCAAGTCGTTTCATATTTCTGACTGACCCACTTCTTGACAATTCAAAAGTGCTTGTAAATGGTTTATTTGAATTAAATGCTATTCTGTGGTAGCAATTTGACATTCACAGCACTGTTATGTCTAAGTATCTATGGGTGTTTTTCGTAATGAAACTGATAAGCGGTTAACTATACAAATGACACTATTTCGTCTGGAACTATTATTATGTATTGTATTTTTAAAGAAAGAAAAATAAGTTTATTTGTCACAGACACGTGCATAAAACAAAAGATAATAAACTCGAGTAAAAAATAAGAAAATAAAACACAATAGATTTAAATACAATAACGAGCACAAAACAGAAATAGTCGGAAGCTGCTGGCACGTCATGACTATGACAAGAAGGCTTCCACTCAGCATGATGCTGTGCTATGGAGACCCACAGCATAGCGCTGATTTTCAGTGGTCATCCGAAAAAGACGTACGGAGACCAAGTCAGGTTTAATTAATTATACATAAATATAAAATAAAATAAATAGTACATAAAATATACTGCTACTATACAACCAATAGTATGAATAAGATGATTAGATAACATATAAATAATTATCCGCAGGCATCACCGTGCGTGCATAAAACATAAAACATGTACATATCTAAAACCCCATTATCAATACCTACAAGAATATTCAGTGTTTTGTCTCGCTCCCACAATCACCTTCGCGTCGCCTGCGCACGCGCTCACAACTTGAAACTACTGTCTTTTGTAATATATTATGATTAGACGAGTTGTAGATGGCGACAAGAAAACTTAGTATGACTCCTGCATGAGACACAGGCCTCCTAGGATAGACCTACACTTGGCCCGCGTGGTCCTCGCGGTCCTAGTGCGGATTGGTGGATTTCACGTCTTCAAATTTTTGGTTCTTGGACAAGCTGGTTTCCTCACGATGTTTTCCAAGTTTGCCAAGAAAACTTAGATCATCAAAAATAATCAGCCTCGTGTTATTTCTAATGAAGCCAAAGACTACTTCAATAAATCTGAAATTGACGCTACGAGTATTCATGACCATTTCAATGGAAAATTTGAAGCTCTTCCTCGAAGTTAGTGTACTTTAAATAGCCACAGGGTATACAGTCAATTCATTTAAATTAACCTTATTTTACTTAGAAGCCCGATTGACCTGCAAAGGTTTACGTTTACCGCAGGAAAATATAAAATTCTTAAAAGGAAAGCAGTTTTTTCTTAAAATAATATCTATGGCTGCACAGCAACGTGATTAAATTCTCGCTGTGGGCAGTGAAGCCTTTTCGGTAAAGTTACCCTACTGCTTTGTTCTTTCACAATTTGAAGATATTTTCAAGCTTTATTTTAAGAGGAAAAAATGTATAAATAAAATCAGCGAATCACCTTTCAAAATCTTTGGATTCATGGCTGTCCAACGTTGCTATTTCACATTTTAGAAGATTCATCAAATTAAAAACCATGACAAATAGCAAAAGCCCTTACGCTTAAACCGCTGGTAATAATATATATATATATATATATATATGTATAATTCACATACATACCCACACACATGCATACACACACACACAACACACACACACACGCACACACACACACACACCCACACACACACACACACCCACACACACACACACACACTCACCCACATATACATTTATACTTTTGACTTATCTATAGCACAGAAAGGCGGATATTTTGACATGACGCCATGAAGCAGGGCTGGGGTCGGTCGCTAGTGCTGAAAAACTATGCTGAAAAACTATGAACACAAACAACAAGTAATATCTCCTGACACTTTTAATTATTAAGTTAACCATCATAGATTATGTTAATTGTTTTTTTTAAACCTTGGTTTTTTACCTGGCTCTTCTCCATTAGTTATCAGATAACAAATAAGAACCGTCTACCCAAACTCTGACGTTTCATGATGTGCCATGTTGGCTTAAACGATATTAGCGGCGTACGGTTTTTCGACTTGACAAACCATCGAGTGTTGTTTATTAAGTTTTTAAATTCATGTAAATGACTCTAAACGACAGTGATAACCTCATTCATCAAAATCCGTTGCGTAGTTTAGAAGAACAACGCGGTCACACAGATAGACACAAAAAATGGCATTAATTTATCGTGGGGTTTATCTATAAACGTTGCTTAAAGTTAAGTAATGATTAGCGACTGTTTAACCATACATTTTTGACGTTTGAACGACATTAACTATAAACAACGTTTATAAATAAAATCCAATATGTATAGATATAGATAAGATATTTGTTATTATTTTATTTTACGTGTGTTTTTTTAATTTTTTTATCGTGTTTTTTATTTATCATGTGGTCTGCAATAACGATTTTTATTATTTATTTATTTTATACAGACTGGCCCGCTTACAGTTGTTTTCCTGTTTAGCGATTCTTTGAAAGCCTGTCTTCAAGGGTTTCTTGAAACACCCTTGAATGTTCAGCAATTATATATAGCTTAGGAACTAGATGGGTATTTTAATATTTCTATTGGGAAATCTGCAGGTTTTCGTATAAGTTTGTATTATTATCTCTTTCCAACGTATTTTCTTTCTTTCTTTCTTTCTTTTCTTCTTTCTATTACATTTCATGGAATTAATTTGTTCGACTAAACGTGTTTTGATGACAAAAGTTCAACAAGTCACTTCTTTTGTGGGTATCAATTATGTCAATATTTTTGATCTGCTATTGGAGGAAAAAAAAAAGAAAAGTAGGGGTCGAACTAACGCATTTAATGATAGGATGTTTTAATAAATATTCGTCAGGATTTAAAAAAAAGATTTAAAAAAAGATTTATTGACCATGAGCTTAAAATAACCGGCCTAGCCTATAGGTACGTAAAGAAATTTATTTAAAAAAAAAATTATGAGAAAATATCTGTCCTACCACACAAAGGTGCTTGTACGTATTGACTCCTACCTCTGCGCCCGTGTTGCCGTCAAGCATCGTTACCAAGTGCAAAGGGCAACTGATGGAAATCCGACGGCTGACGAAACACGAAGTTTGCCGAAGGACATTAAGAAAATAGTTGGACTGTACACCTACCTGTAAAAAATCTATATCAATACAATTATAATATAGTACCGAAGTAAAACTATACATTGAATATAATTTAAAAAAAAGTAACTGCTACTAGGTGTGGGAGCATCGTTGAGAAGTGAACACGTGTCGATTTCTTACAGGGTTCTTTATGACTCTTTAAGAACAGTTAAGCGGATTAGATTACTAAATATGTCGTCTGTTGTATTTTATAATGGATTACCGCAAAGTCGCGCCTGAGTCAATTAACTATCTTAATTTCCTTGTCAACCAGGTATTCAGCGGAGCGGCAACCTGTTTCTACGCTTTCATCGGCTTCGACATCATTGCTACCACCGGCGAGGAAGCGAACAACCCCAAGCGTTCTATCCCTCTGGCGATTGTCAACAGCCTCGGGATCATCCTTCTCGCTTATGTCTCGACTTCCATGATACTGACTCTGATGGGTACGTACAAGACTCCTTTTTTTCGGTTTCTCTTTACAGCAAGGTCTTCTCTGTCTGATATTTCCGTGGGATCGCACCTACAGCCTGTACACACGGCTACATATTAAGTTATCCATTTCCAGTATAAATAGACCTCTCATTGCAAGGAAATTCTAAACAATGCGAGATCAGCATAAACTGGAAATGTCGTGTGTACAAGGATCTTTTGACGCGTGGTCAAAATTGGAACTAACGTCGCCATCTTGAATTTAGCTCTAAAGTCTTCGTGTCACCAATTAAACTTATTATTTTATCTATCTATACTGCGTTAGCAATTTAATTTCCAAACATGTAAAGGTTTACAAAAATAATTTTAATAACCAAACATAAGTTTAAGTTTGCGGTACAATTTTAAACCTGATAGTTTTTTTATAAGTAATTCTGAAATCAAATTAATTTATGTACACTGGCTTGTAAAACTTATAATATTTCTTCGGGTGGAAATAGGTAACATCAATTTGGACAAAAAAGTCCCCGTCACGAGAAGCTATAAATTTTGTAAATAAAGAACTTCTACTAAGTTACGTAGCGACAATTCTATCAACAACAAGTAAAGTCAAAAGTGTCTTATGTTTGTTTTGATTATTTAAATTATGTGGTCGATGATTTTGGTGCACGGTAAAACTCTAATGAGTTTATGTTTGCATCAACTTATTATGTATAAAGATGTAAGTACTGAATGAATGAATAAATAATAAATAATAAATAATAAATAATAAATAAATAATAATAACACTTATTATCAAATTAAATCAACTCAGAACAACATTCGAGTAATACGAAACTAACGAGCAATTTCACTTGGTCGGGTTATATTTTAGCGATATAAAGCGCTATAGTCTAATGTTTTGTGGTACCGAAAGCGACTGAGATCAAGAACCAAAAAAAATTTGACGATTATTTGTTACGCTACGTAACATAGTACAAGTTCTTTGTTTACAAAATGTATAGCTTCTCGTGACGGGGACTGTATCTCGTGGTACGTAACGTAACAAAACGTACTAACACATACCTAATTAAATAATTTCGACGGATAGGTACCTCGATAGAGACAAGTAACGTTTTAAAATTTGTCTTTTATGAACCTTCCTACTCAAAATTCCACCACGAGTGTATAGTTATAACTATAGTTCAAAACAATATTCGTATGACAGATTAAAAAAATCCAAAAACTCTCAATTTTATTCAAATAAGCCGTCGGTGTTGATTAGGTACTCCTTGGTGGCTTATAAGATTAAGGGCGAATTTCACTAATGAAACTGAACGCGATCAGCTCTTCTTAATAGCATTCAAGAGCTGTCAGTGTCATCATTGTTGTGGACTATTGACACTGACAGCTCTTGAACGCAGTTTAGATGTGTTGGTCGCTTTCAGTTTCATTGATGCAGTAATTGGCACTAGGGGCTAATTTCACAATTGAAACTGAACGCGATCAGGCCATCTAAACAGCGTTTAAGACCTATCAGCTATCTAATTACGCAACACATTTTCGTTGACAATTCCGACTAATCTGTTTCAATTTGACAGGTCAACAACATTCATTGTGTTATTTACGTTGTTGAGCAGATTTTTTTTTTCGAACGTACGAAGCAATGGATTAGCAATCTGTTTCAAAACGATTCAGATTCTGATTGATCGTGTATTACGTAATTAGAGTACAGAACCAATATTCTGAAAAATAACACATGGCTCGGGTATACATTGATATAGAATTATATAATACTTAGAATTACTAAGCATGAATAAACTAATATTAGTTTGAGTATGTCTCCCTTGAGAAGCAAGTATGTTTTTCTGATTAGGTTTACCTTTGATTTGTTCTATGTGTCTTGGTTAAATATAACATAAAATCACGCCTGTAGTCCCTGAAGGGTTCGGCAGAGGTGTACCTATATAATAGTGTCTCACACCCACATTTCGCTAGTTATTTTTGAGCCCCATTTAATAGGGACGAGCCTATTGCCATCAACCGGGCATAAATCTAGACTCCGGGGTCCTATTGAGAAATTCCAGATGGAAAATGCCAATAATACTTTCCCGCACTTGAGACTACTAGGTCAACCAGAACGCAAGAAATCATACCTCCGCCTGCGCAAGTGTTTGAGTTGTAACGGACGTCTTGTAAAGGATATCGGCTCCAAAACTAAGACCCTTTTGGTATGGTGCAGAAATAACTTGAAGATCCAAGATCACCGCCACCGCTAGGTTCAGTACCAAGTGAGCAACTGTATAGTGAAGCTCGTTTAATTTATGAACCACTAATAAATCGCCTCAATCAATCAACTCAGCCGTAGCCCACTGATGGCCACAGGCCTCTCCCAGGCTGCGCCACACTACCTTATCCTCACCCTTCCGGATCCAGTCTGTCCCAGTCACCTATTTAACGTCGTCGGTACATCTAGCTGAGGGGCGTCCCACACTACGTTTGCTGATACGCGGTAGTCGTCTGCTCCACCGGCCGTTGGTCCTTCCACAAACATGGCCAGCCCACTGCCACTTCAGCTTGCTTACTCTGCAAGGTATGACGGTAAAGAAAGAAAATACGTATGCTTGCGGTAAACATGACGCGAATAAAGACCACAATATGCGTCACATCCACGCAAAACAGCCATCGCTCAGTATAATGCTGCGACCCCATGCGAGACAGAGCTCCAGCGCTGGTTTTCAGCGACAGCTGGCGTTGACGTGATGACGTCAACCGGTGTAGCATACCATGATATAAATAAGATAAAAGAAATTAAATAAATAGACAACACATAATTCTATATGTTTATATAATTATAATATTTAAAATGGCAACATTCCGGTAACTTCGGTTCAGTCTGTAAATCGCCCTCGAGGTGACAAAACCGCAAAACTATTTATTTGTTAAATATAATTAGCCCCTTCAAAAGTTTGATTTGATGGGTCAAATTTTAACAGTTTTTTTTTTCAATTAATGTGTGAGAAGAATGAGGGTTGTCTGAAATTACGTTCACTAGGTGGTAACACTGAGAAGTCAGGTCCGGGCACCTGTCAAAAGTGTCAAAGCGCCTATATTTTCTTTAGTCGTGACTGAATGATGAACGAATGAAGAAAGTCATCACATATTTTTTATATTCGTTGGATATAAATGGTAGACCTCTTGTCAAAGTAGCGCCAACTGGTGGCGTGAATTGTCATGAAAACCATCATTAAAAAGAAATAGTAGAAATTAAGAGGTTAAATTAAAATCCACTTATTCAACCAGTGGTCTTTAATGATTGTTTACATACCTATAAAGGTCAGTTTCAAGACGACAAAGTAATGCTTAGAGATGGTACTGTCTGTTCTCATAAGTTTCTGGTCGTAATTTCATTAGTGGTGTAACCAACGTCACATTAAGTTAGTAGTGCGCTCGTAACGTGGTTTCTCAGAACATTAGACCGGATGATACCATTAACCTACTTTACATAATTAGAAAGGAAGGAAAAGCTTTTAATTAACAAGTAAAGCTTATTATAATTAATTTGAATGAGTTTTTAGATGAGGGATTTTGATCATGTTTTACTAATATATTATTTTTAATGTTCTATATCAGGGCTGTCCAAACTACATACCTTTGCGGGCTAATTTACTACAAAAGCTGGAGGGCCGCAGAAACAAATATTTTCAGTTTTCAAGTAAAAAAAAAAACTATTATCCAAACTATTTATATCCAAAACTATTATCCAAACTATTTATATCCAAAACTATTTTCTGATTAATTTACACTTTAAAACATGCGTCGCGGGCCGCATGAAAACAAGCCGTGGGCCGCATGCGACCCGCGGGCCGTTGTCCGGACAGCCCTGCTCTATAGTATCATGACATTTTTAAATAATTAGTATTAGAGTGAAATTTTACGTTATTTTATTAATATTTGATTGCCATTGTCTAAGGTAAACGTGGTCTGTTTTTATTTTTACTTTTAACATCTCTTGCATGCTGTCAATTTGTGTTGTATGTATAGTGTCATGTTTGAACAAATAAATGATTATCTTATTGTATGACTGTCTTATAAAAGTACTTATTAATAATAAGTCTATTAGGTAAGTATTTTATTTAATAGAATTATACGTTTTATTAAGTTTTACATCCGTTTGTGAATAAACACGTCGCTGTCAGCGTTAAATCTAAGGATCGATATTTCACCTACATAGTTCCTTTAATTAAATTGAGTTGAGATTATTATGTAATTCAACTGCCGTGTAGTTCTGATGATATCACCTATAATATGGATTATTACCTTGCAATAAAGTGGAAAACCAAACATACATAGGTACTTAACACAAAAGAGTTTCTTAAGAGTTTCTTATTATATTTTGGGGGCAGTCAACTGACAGGGAACTTATATTTAAGATGCAAAAACGCTGTATAAGATCTATGTGTGGATTAAAGACTACTGATAGCTGTGTACCATCCTTTAAATCACTGAAAATACTAACACTACCAGCATTGTATATTTTAGAATCTGCAATATTTATAAAAAGCAACCCCCACTTATTGGAAAAAATGTCTGATAATAAAAGAAAGCCAATACGTGCTCAATATTTGTCACTGTTATGTAATATAAAATGCAAGACATCTTTAATGCAAAAGAGTTTTTTTGGCATTGCGCCAAAGATCTATAATAAAATACCAGACAATATTAAAAATATGCCTCAAGTAAAGTTTAAAAAAGCTCTCACATTATTGCTAATTGACAAATGTTATTATAAAATTGAAGACTTTTTAAATGATAATGTTAATTAATATTGAAATTTAGTGTAAACCAACTATTTAATTAATTATGTAAATTGTTCTTTTTTTTCTTTTATAGTTGATAATTGACTACGCATGTTTCCTCTAAAAATATTTGTATGTCAAAATTGACAAGACATAGCGCACTATTTAGTTCTTAAGATCTATCATAAAACCTATGTTTCACAAATAAATTGATTTGATTTGATTTAACCTATATTGTCCTACTGCTGGGCAAAGGTCTTCCTTACACCCTTCTAGTTCTCATTATCTTCGGCTTTCTTCGGCAAATTGGTCAGGAATGAGTCCAACTCATCACGCGAACGATTCTTAGGCCTATGGCTCGGTGACGTCGCCCGTCTTCAGGCACCCACTGTGTGAAAACTTTTGACAGATGTGCTGTCAAAAGTTTCTTAATATACTAAAATCTCTTCTCAGTAAAATAAATAAAATAATTTTGTCTACTGATGTTAACGACCGTCACTTAGCTAAAGAGTAATCAAAACTTCGCCAATTAGTTTTCCAGAGTTCAAAATTTTTGGGAGTTTATTACAACTCCTACAAATTACCTACAAGAAAACTTTGATCGTAATTATTTTAAGTAAGTGCTATGTGGTTGCTTCTTTTTTTTATAAAATTCACTTCTAATTTCACTGGAGAGTGCGCGAACTGCTTGAAAGCTACACTCATCATTATTCTCTTGCTCTTATTCCAATTTTGTGATGGCTTCTGGTCGGCCCATCATGTCATCATCATGCGTATGTCTCATTTGCTCATTAATATATACTCTTTTGTTTTGTTTTGCAATTTTATGCACAATCACATTATTTTATGTACTTACTTAATCGTTATTATTGTTATCTGACACAAATTTATTATATTTAAGTATGCATACACACGTTACATTATAAAACTGATTTACATCCGTCACTTCACACTCTCAGGTCCAGTTGACAACCAGCGTCAGGCACTTATAGTTGTCTGGCATTTTTGCTGAACTGGGCCCTTTTGGCGCAATCGTGAGGCACACCTTGCTAATTTCTTACATTACATTTTACACTTTTATTTGTTTTTTTTTTATTTGCTTTATAAATTGTGTGCTTTTTAGTCTGTATTTACTTTTTCTTTTTCTTTTCTTTTTTTCTTTTGCGGCCGCAACAGGCGCTTTACTTTGAGTAAATTATTTCATCACCACTGCTCTCAAAACGGTGTTGGAAAACATCGTGAGGAAACCGTCATGTCCTAGAACCAAAACTTCGAAGACATGTGACGTACGATCTACGCATCGCACTGACGTCACGGAAAATCCTGCAACGCGCAAGCAGGGTTTACTGCGCGACTGGCATATATACAAAGTCCTGCCAACAATCGTTGGGCAGTTGCCCATCAGATACGGCACCCATCTGGTCGAAGGATCCTCCCTTTTCTATGGAGGATGAGTGAGTGTCTGTTCCTCATACCTCTATATCTTCATTCGCGTAACACCACACCACATCCCTGTTAGCATTTTGATCTCAGTGACATGCAATTGCTTTTCATCCCATAACTATCGGCCGAACCCAATAACCTATTGTCAGTAAAAGACAGGTCATTCTGTCACATTCCATAAGATTCCAAGTCTCTGACAGATTATTGAGACGTTAATACCATAGATACATAGATAGGTTTTTCTATCTCCAGTATGCCAAAACTGGTGATAGATAGGTTATTAGATTCGGCCGTCATCAACACTATCAAACAAAATGTAATATTCTGTAATCTGTCCACCAACTCATGAAATCTGGTCAATCTGGAATAATTCAATTGTAAATTAATCTAGAGGGACACCTTGTGAAATGAGAACTATTTTAAGCCAGCCGAAGTTTTGGAAACCGATAACCAAGTGCAGTTTCGATATCTCTCAAGTCTTTACAGTTTGCGGTTAACCTCAATACAGTCGCGCTAAGCCGTCTAATAAAATGAACTTCATGATTTTGATAGTTATTGGTTACGAGAGCCGTTCTCTGTCTCACGGAATTGTACCTATAATGGAACCACAGTGGCAGTTTTTCGAACTTCGGAATAAACAGAAACTGCTATTATTCATTAAAAGTATTGTCCAATACTTTTAATGAATAATAATGGACAGGGGGAACACACAATGTTAATTAGGGTTTCGCGTTGCTGCTTTCAATCAACCATTGTTTCGACTTTCGATCGTGCAACTGGCAGTTGCCAGTTGCCAGAATATTAAAAATAATAAACAGTAGTTCAGTATGTAACTGTTTATTATTTTTAATATTCATTCAGTCTTCAATTTTAGTTTCTGAATACAATCGTTTTGAAAACTCAGAAACAAAATCAATTGCTTGTTTGATAATGAAGAAAGGAAGTCAAGTATTTCTCTTAACTTTAAATTGTGTAAGTAAATAAATAGTGGTAAAATGAAATAGATAGATTTTGTAAATGGTAAGATGTACTTACCTATTGTTCGAATACCAAACTCAATATAGACACACTTAATTTTTAAATATGGGGAGCATAACAAGCCACGCATGGTGGCCATCTTGTGACGTCACACGCGCTCTTTGCTTGACCCGAATGCATTTTGCGTGCGAAGTTCCCCCCACATTGAATAGGTCAGGGTTAAAGCTATGCTGCAGATGTGTTCATTGCATAGTGTAAAACCACGTCATTGTCTTCTAACAACTCATTGCTGGGGTATTGTAATTGAGGCACAACTTTCATGCACAAAATTCTTTCAGGCTTGTTCATTATCATTAATAAGGGTGGTTATTCATGAGTTAGTTCTTAATAACATCATATAGTAACGAAGTAAGAGATACTAATGGATTGAGGCAAGCGTCGTACGTGTCCAACTGCTAATTGACCTGCCACCTGACAACTTGACAGTTTGGTGTTGCCACGCTGAAATTTTACCCAATGTTGCCAATCTCCGACACTACCTTACAAGGCTTACAATGGACAAATTGTCGGTTTTAGTTTAAAACAAGGTATAATAATAACACATTCACACAGTATCGTTGAATTCAAATGGAAATTTTAGTTCGCTTCAGTTTGGCTAGCTTTAGTATTACGTTAGGTAGGCACATTAATTTCTAACTTAATATTAGTACGAGTAGCAGTCTACAGTTGTTCGTGATAGGGCGGGATTTCAACACAAAACAAACACAAAGTTACCGGTAACAGAGTACTTATATTACTTTTCGTACAGATTTACATAAACTCGCACATAGGACAGTTCACAGTAACTATAAACAACTAGCGTAACTAAAGGACTAATGACTAAACCGATTTTGGCGGGAACGCCCGAGCGATTAGGCATACGTCCGCGCGCACTGATCATCCGACGGCGCTTTTTCGACCGACTCCACGGCGGCGCGCGGCGTCACCCGTCGGCTGGCGAGCGCGCGAACAAAAAGGCGGCCCTGCGCATGCGTACAAGGCCAGCGTAATCGACGATGCTTCTGTGGCGAGGGGATGGTATTTCTCTTCGCGCGTAAAGCTTTGTGCAGACCAGCGCGACTTGTCGCGCGACGCGACACCGGTTATTGTTATACCGTCAAGTTTTCTTAGAAATTGTATTGTTCTAGTCGCTTCGCGGCGTCGCGTCGCGCTGGTCTGCACGAAGCTTAATTCGAAACTTAAAACTAACATATATATTCAAATGAGGCGAGTGAGTTGCCTACAACAGTAAAACAAGTTTCCTCGTTGAAAAATACCTTTTTGGTTATTAAGAATCACACAATTAACTATGCCATACAAAACCAAGTAATACCAAAGATTAATAAATAAATAAATTTAAAAAAAATATTGTTACAAAAACCTTAGACATTGCTTAAAACTAGGATACATAACTTGGTTAAAGGTCATACTTATAATTTAAACCCTGACTCCTAAACTAGGTGATCCTGTGACTTAGGAGTCAGTGTTCTGCTGTCACTGTGATACTAGAAACCTTTTATGATGTGTTCCAACATTACAAAAGCAGTCACAAAGTAAGTATATAAAAATTAAAAAGTAAAAGAAATGTATAATTATCAAATTTAACTATGAAGGTACTAAGGATATTGAAAACGACTTCTTAAAAGTGTATATGTGTGTGTATGTTAGAGTAAGGATGTGTATGTTAGAATGAGGGATGTATGTGAGGGTGTGTAAGTAAGAGTGTGTTTAGTAGTATTTAGCGTTTGCGTGAGGGTGTGTTGAAATGTTTAAGATTATGTAGTATATATGTACTGCTGATAATTATGTTCCAAAATGAAGAGAAAAATTGCAAACACCAGTAAAAACAGGCCTACTGCTGGTGGTGCAATAGTTCCTCTGTTCGAGCGTAGTCTTGATCCTGCAGCCAACTTTGTACTTTAATCTTAACTTCGTGGTTGTTTAGCCCAGCTAATTGAATGGCTTTATGTATGTTCCTATAAATTAATGTACTTAGAACGTACAACTGGCGCCTAGCGAATGCAGTTTTGTGGCTTACTGTCGGGCATACATTTTTTGCTTTGCGCTTAGTAGGACCTGATGGGGGAGTATATTTATGCATTCTGAGAGTGGCTCGAAGGACAAAGAACTGCCTCACAGTAAGTAATTTGCAGTCTGCATATAATTTAGTACTAGGGAATCTGTATGGTCTTCCAAGCATAACCTTCAGGACAGCTCTCTGTGCTCGCTCCACTACAATAAACTTGGTTTTGTAATACAGATGGTTCACGCCGCATTTTATGTATGAAGCTACAATTACGCGGCGGGCTCGACGTGTCGGGCCAATTCAGTGAGTGTAACGTAGTCAGAAGATCTAAGAGTTACGCGTTAGAAAGAGAGGCAACTTGCAGGTGAATATAACTGTAGGTAATTAGCGCCGTGCAACCTGAATTGCACTTTAATGTGTCGTAGATTCGCTTTTTATTTAAATGACTTTGTGGAGTGAACCATATGTATTATCTGTGATTACTGAAAATTAATATGTTCATCAATTAAATTAAATTATTTACGTATACCAGCTGTTTTTTACATAGTCCTAATACTTGTGGCTCCTTCCGGGTTTTGATACCTGGCAATTATTTGACAGATAGTAAGTTTGGTTTTCCTAAGTTTACTTGTGTTGCGTAAATGAAATAGGTATACTTAAATATTCCAACACAATTTGTAAAATTTTACAACAAAAAGCTTTTATTCAAATATTTTTAGGGCTCCGAACTTCAAAAGAAAAAAACGGAACCCTTATAGGATCACTTCGCTGTCCGTCCGTTTGCTTGTGAGTCTATCAAGACCCTTTTTCTCAGGAACGCATGGTGGTATCAAGTTGAAATTAATATCAAATACGTAGGTTTACGGTCCCTTAGACCTCTAAAAAATTCAAGTTTCCAAATCAACGCAACAAAAATACGGCCATTTATGCGATATATTTTGATACTCGCAAATAAAAATAAAAAAAGTCGAAGCCTACTTACTACTACTTCCTGTTGACCCAGAGTCATGAAATTTGGCAGGACGCAAGGTCTCACAGCACAAGTAAAGGGAAAATTCCGAAAACCGTTGATTTTTAGTTATATCACATTTTTTTTTGCGTTTGCAACTTATATTTGCCGTTAGAGAATTGACCGTTACCTATACTTATTGATGTGGCAGAGAACATTTTTACAACTACAAAGTTAAGTTTGTTCTTGGTTTGTTGTTTTGACCTCATCCCAACTACGGAACCCATCATTGTGCGGAGTCCGACACACAGTTGGCCGGTGTTTCGAAATAAGTTTAAACATAACTATTTAATCAGTTAAATTAACGTCCGTTTCTGTAAAATATGTACCGTATTCAGGTTACAAAATGTTGCATGCTCTGTGTAATTAAGACAAACTCTATCATTATTATTAATGAACTGAAATATTTTTTCCTGACTACGTTTACTTTAAAAATGGGAAAGCATATTATGAGCGTTTATACAGAAAGTGGGCAACGTCGCAAATAGCTGTCAAATATTTCACTGTTTTGATTAATTTGGCAATATTACTGTATGGAAATAAGAAATATGGGTAACTAATGAACTAAAATATTGATTATGAAATGCAATTTTTGATAGCTATTTGCGTCGTTGCCAACTTTTTGGACGAACGCTCTTAAATGTAAGCGATTTATGGTATTATTTTTTGTTTTTTTCGGATTCTGTCTAGTTAGGTAGGTTAGTTATGAATTTAGGAGGTTTATTAAGAATAGGAAAAAGAATAAATTATTGGTTCATTGTTACAAAATAAATTTCAATACTATTGTATTGTGATTAATGTTACTGTCGTAACTTTAAACGTTTATTATTTATTTACAGGGCAATTCAATGCTGCCAGCCTTTTGGGCAATTTTCCCACTGACAGCGATGCCGACGAATTTTTTGATGCCCAACGAGCTCTTCCTTTATTTTTTATTTTTTTCTCTTTATACTTGTTTATAATTTATATATTTTAGTTTTAGTTGTATATTATATCTAAGATTATGTATATATTTTAATGTTACTAGAATATTTAACATTCCAAGTTATTTGAATAGTGGTCTCTTTACTAGGCAACGCTTGTATCTAAGGGCCACAAAATAATATTAATATTTGTTCGGTTGATCGAACCGTTTCTAAACTATTAAAAATCAAAGCACATCTTTAAGCAACAATTAAACATATATTTAACAATTAAACGTCTCATAACTTTAATTTAATTTTGTTTATTTTTGAGCTTGCTGATAGGATTGTATTCTACCGAGATCTACAAACGGTGGCTACAAATAGTCACGTAAATGTTTTTAATTTTAATTCTGATTTTGATTTTGTTTTTGATTTTTTTATTTTAATTTTGAGTTTAATTTTTATTTTAATTTTAATTTGAAGTTTGAATTTTTGTTATTTTTAATTTGTGTGTGTTATTATTATCTTTTAATTTTTTTATCTTGTTTTTTTTACGGATCATTTGGTCTGAAATAAAGATTTTTATTATTATTATTTATATCAGATACGGACAGTGATCCATATTTATGTTAGTATACCTACTTAAAAAATATTGTAGTAGTCAAAGATGCCACAATAGTACTACTACAACTAAAATAAATAACTGAAATAGGTCCACAAAATCTAATTGTATAAGATAAATTAATAAGCTTATCGCAATCATCATGAAGTTCATTAAAATATTTAAAATCATTTACTTAATTAAATTCATTCAAACAACGTTTATAAATAAACTCTTTGACTAATATCTGCTCGAATTTCATTGTGAGCTTAGAGAACCGCACAGTTAAAACACACAGGAACAAAAATATGCGGTTTAGAGTAGCCCTACCCTATGCCAATCTATGCGTGGAAAGAGCACTCTATTTGTGTTGTCTATGGATGGCCGACATTCCACATTCGTACAGAAGCTCACCAACAAACCACTATTATATAACAATCGCTTTAATACCCAAAAGCCTCGTTCGAATATGGAACTGTTATTCCGATGTTATAAATGAAATGTGCCGAACATTTCATGTCAGACAATAACTGTTCGGTTTCCAACATGTGTAGAGATTGGACTGAACGTTCCGTATTGAGTTGTGCAGTGAATACAGACCGAAATGTAGGAGAGAGACGAATGTGCAGCCAGTAGTAATTGTCTCTTTCTAGAATTCTGATTGATCCAATTATGTTTTGGCTTTAATGTATCATGTTTCATGCTTGTAAAATATCAGTACATTTATAATCTTTGAAATTGTATGGATATATTTATGAATGAAAAATAATTAACAAATACAGCTATCAAGACTTAGTTCGCCTTAAAAGATAAAAAACTATTTTCTATTATTTATATTATTTGAAGAATTCTATTTTTTGTTGATTTTTTTTTTCTCGGTGTGGCCTGAGCCA
The DNA here is from genome assembly GCA_914767755.1 of Agrochola circellaris. Taxonomy (NCBI): domain Eukaryota; kingdom Metazoa; phylum Arthropoda; class Insecta; order Lepidoptera; family Noctuidae; genus Agrochola; species Agrochola circellaris. The sequence goes on along the minus strand of OU611840.1, from coordinate 16,820,801 downwards.
GTAAAGTGTAGAAATAATAATTAGTAACTTAAAGCAATAATTACTTCTTATTTTATCAGTCTGCAATTTTAAAGCTTTTCCTTTTAATTGAAATTGGAACACTGCGCCTTTGTTATTACAGGCTTGCAGAAAAGAGACAGGTATTGGCCACATATTCGCTTTGTCTATTTCTAGCTAGAGAGTGGCAAGTGTTGTGAGGCTAACGCTTAGTCCATTCTGTATGTCTATGGTATCGACTTTATGTCGAGTATGTGAAGTATTTCTGACATTGGTGCATAGGAAATGGATGCATTTGAACGGATCAAACTAGACTTTATACAGCGGTGTCTAAAGTTCCGATTTATTTAAAATAAGTATAAAACTACATAAGAAGCAACTTCTGACTAATTATCTATACATTTTATACATTAAAGTCGATTTTGAGACCGCGTAATTCTTCTTAAGCAGACAACAGTTGTTGTTGCAGTTTTCAACATCATTTAGACAATTTATTCCGGAAGGTTTATGTGTATAATCTAAATAATGAAACAGTAGAATCCGGTGTCTATCTATCTGTCTATTTGTTTGTTCGCGCACATCTTCGGAACTACTAAACGGATTTTTATGTAGTTTTCACTGGTAGACAGAGTAAGAGCAATTTGGAGTAGAAGGATGAGACAGGCAGAGTGAGGCTTTGTTTAATTAAAATCGGATGTTGCAAAAAAGTTACCTCCATACAAGATGGTATTTTGTTCACGACACGTTGTGCACAAGTTCTGAGCCGTAACCTAACAAAAAGTACTAGGCTTGCATGAATTCAAGATATTATTTCATTATTATAATATTATTAAATACTTTTTATATATTTACTTAATATATAGCCTATGTCCATCTGGAAAAATGTACCTTTCAATTGTGAAATATTTTTTCTAATAGTAACTGTGGTTCCGGAGATTACCTTCCACATAGATACAAACTCACAAAATTCGCTCTCTCTCTTTCTAATATTAGTAACTAACGATATAATATTAGTATAGATTTCGTTAGAAAATGTTTCTGAACCTACTGCAGTTCAGACAAAGGCGAAAATGGAAAGAAAACTTGTTTATTTGAACAAATTGGAAATCTCTGTCTGGTTAGAAACTTTTAGTTCACTTTTGTTAAGTTACTGTGAGTTACTGTATTTTATACCAAGTCAAAATGGACATAGAATACTATTTCTTTTAATTTTTTCTCAAACGAATTTATAGCGTTGCAAGAGAAATGATATAAATGCAAAGATGGACAATGTTCATAGAATATTAAAAGTAAAAGAGATTGGCATCTCTTTGAACCAGGCCGTTAATGTTCTTTCAATCAAATCTCAGTCTTTCCCACTGAACACAACTTGGAAGAATTAACTTTTAGTATTTTCTTATACAAGTCATATTTCTATTGTTCAGTCAAGTGCTTCCTTTAGGAATGAAACCTATATAGTGCTTAATTTTTAATACATCGCATCGCACAGACGTATTTCATGTTTACCGTTTGCCTCTTGCATGATTTATAAAGTTACCATTTTTGGCATACATTTTTATAATATGGCAACAATGAAAATATTTTTATCCGATAAGTACCAGGATTTTCGTGAAATGCCTCTGAAATATTCAAAATCAACAAAGAATATTCAGCTCATTTAAACCGTAGTAAAGTTCAAAATACCATAATTTTAACGTACATAGTAGTTATTAGTTGCCAACTTTATCGACCGCTTTCTAAGCGAACCTATTTTTTTCCAGCGGCCGTTAGTTGGTCTTGTTTTTTATTAAATCCGTCTGTCCACAGCAATTCGTAACGTACCAACGTATGTTAGTAAATAGACGTTGGTAAAAGGTGTTCGTATCGTGATATCAGTAACCAACTATTTATTTATAAAACCACGACACATACACCCTTTCTTTTAAATCGAACCCTACACAACAAATATTAAAAATTGAAAACATCATTTATATCTACCGCGCAAGATGAGAAACAGTTCCCTCGTCCATATCAGAAAACAGATTGGAAACATACATTTATACTTCATGAGGGTACTTTATGAAATCTTGAAACGGATACCTCACAAAGCATACTGCAATTTAACAATATGTAACATCTAGTGCTGACATTGTATCCTTATGGATTCTATTTCAATAGATTAAAAGGCTTCGTTGTCTTGTCTGCGCCGGGGACGGTACAAAACTTTTTTGTCATGTTATCGATTGGAGTCTCTTTGTTAGAATGAAGAAATGTTTTTTTTACATTCGATTTCATATTCTATGTGCCTAGCCTTTTCCTAACTATACTACTTTTCATAACTACTATTTATCTTGTATACTATAATACTATACTTACTAGATGTAGCTATACCAGTATTTTACATGGAGCAACTGTCTATCTGACCTCCACAATCCAGTTACTGGGTTTCACATTCTGACCATAGTACACCAGAATATATTACATTGCATGCATCCTTTGTAATATGTTCGCAAGTGTGTTTGGTTGGGGTTGCGGGTTTGTCTGAAAGGGATATCGCGACCTCGGCACACAGGCAACGGAAGGAACACGGGTGGGTTTTAGTCAGTAAAAGTCTGACACGCCCTCCCGCTCCACCCAGAGCGGGAGAAGTTATTTGATAATTTCCCATCCTCAAAAAAAAAAAGAAAAAAAAAAGTGTGTTTGGTTGACGCGATTGGTTTGGCAGATGATCGAGGACCCACAATTTTACGCCGATGACGGCTACACATAGCGTTCTTAACTAATAACAACATCTGTACCTAACCTATCTATGTTCAACAAATAAAAATATTTGATTTGATTTAACAATTGGCAATGGGCTGATATTTGTAGATCAACGTTGTCTGTATATGATTTTTTAATTTTTCCCTTTAGAGTGAGTTTATAAATTAACGAGTGATTTTATAAAATATAACAAAGGATGCGTGCATGGAGGAGCTCGTGGCTAAGTAATAACAGCCGCACGGTTCGATCCATGAGGTTAAGCTACGCTTGCTGGGGTTGGTCCGTAGACGGGTGACCACCTTTACATATCGAAACTCCTCCGTGCCTCGGAAAGCACGTTAAGTCGTTGCCGTTGGTGCGGCTGTAATTCGTGGATCTTTGACAGTTGTTACGGGTCTTCAGAAGCCCGAAAGCCTGACAACCAGTCTCACCAAGTCTCCACTGTCGAAGAACGACAGTTGTGATTAATTTCATTATACAGATGAGTCTATAATACCTCAAATTGCTTGGCATGATCGTCCGCTGTATCGAAAATAATTTAACATTAATTTTGAAATAAATACATATATGGTAAAGGTGAGGATTAATGTTACTATGTTTTAGAGCAGCCGGTCGATTCTGTAAAAATATCACCATGAAACTTAGGTGAAGTGAGCTGTCAGTGTCACAAATCGACCGGCAGGATGCTAGGGATTAACACTATTGACAGCTCACTTCACGCTCACTTCACCTAAGTTTCACGGTGTATTTTTTACAGAATCGACCGACAGTTGTTTGGTTGAGAGCAGTGATGGCCCAGTTGTAACGGCCCCAACTTACGAGTTGTAGCCTTGTAGGTCAAGTAAATAATTTGTGTAAATAATTTCATCATCACTGTTCTCAAAACAGTGATGGAAAACATCGTGAGGAAACCGGCATGTCCTAGAACCAAAAATTGGAACACCTGTGACATCCACCAACTCGCACTGGCCCGCGTGATCGATTACGACTCACTTTTTCTCACCGAGAGGGCCTGGCATGTCTCCCAGCAGTGTGAACATTATAGGCTGATTTTGCTATAATATGTTTGACAAAAATACGATTACATACAACTATCTCGACAGAAAAAAAAATAGCAGTAAATAAAACATACATAGTTACCTCTAAACCGAACAATTAAGCTAGTATTAAACAAATAGATCATGAGACTTTGCATAATAACTGAAACAAATATAAAACAGATACCCTATAATACCTACCTCCCTACTATGTCTTTGATTTTTTTTTTATTACGATTTTATTCAGCGTAAAAATAAAATACTTAAACTATTGGTGCCTTGGGGCCTTTCCTCGCTGCTCAGGCTGAGCGGTGTGCGAGATGAAGAGTGAATTTGAGCCGAGGTACTATGGACTCTTGGTAGTCAATTTGATAAACAATTAATTTCTATTCATTCAGTCATGGATTACCCCGCTACTTACTGAATATGAGAGCACTGGTAGCCAGTGGTAGTGGCTGTGACTTACGAGTTGTGGGTCGTGCATTCGAACCCAAGCAGGCACTTAGGCATTTCATCACACTTGCTCTCAAAACATCGTGAGGAAACCGGCATGTCCTAGAACCAAAAATTCGAAAGCTTGTGACATCCACCAACTCCCACTGGGTCTGCGTGGTAGATTATGGCTCACTCCCTCTCACAGAAAGAGAAGGCCTGTGTCCCAGATGTGGAAACATTATGGGCTGCTTATGCTTACTGAATATTAATCGGTACCGTTATTAATATTCAGTCTGATCAAGGCTTTGTACAGCCAAAAGTTTTCCCGACCTGGGAATCGAACCCAGGACCTCATGCTCAGCAGTAGCGCTTCTGACCACTAGATCAACGTGGCAGTCAGTCATTACCTACTAGATCAATAATCGTCTGTTCATCAAAGGCTCCTTTGTGAACTCCCCTTAGAGTGAATGGCGCGGAATTACGATGAATATTGCCGTGCATTTTAATTAAAAACTTTATACTGATTGGTAAAATAGATGAGTATTGAGTGTGTACAAAAGCTTTGACAGTATGCAGAGATAAGTAACGTAAATTCCTGTCTCTTCATTGAGAACACCGCGCATTTAAGGGTACTTTATTATGTCTTATTATTGTTTTCTATTGCTTGAATAATGCGAAGCATTAGAGAGTGCTTTGCGATCGAAAATATGGTTTTGCTATTGAAAATGGCTCTTATAATCAGAGTAGTTTCATTATAATGAATATTATTATTAATTCACTATCTAATATATATATATCCAACTTTGACCCTCTTCCGTTGCCTAGCAACTAACTAACCTAAATTCTATTTTTTTTCTAAATTCTCCTATAGTATTGACTCCTACCGCTGCGCCCGCGTTGCCGTCAACCATAATTACCAAGTGCAAAGGGCAAAATAGAAATCCGACGACTGACGAAACACGAAGTTTGCCGAGAGACATTAAGAAAATAGTTGTACTGTAGGCACATATTATGATTATTATTTTAATATTATCTTGTTTGCAAATAAAAGTTCTTAACTTATACTATAGTCATTACCAAAGAAAATCGCATTCAAGTTATGGTAAACCTATTGAGTAAAAGATTTTCAACTATGAAATTAGGCTGGTTTCACAGCTGTCCGGGTGACCCGTGTACGGGCTCCCGAACTCCGTTTCGGGAGCCCGTACACGGGTCACCCGGACAGCTGTGAAACCAGCCTAATTTCATAGTTGACAAGCTTCCTGCAGACCAGCGCGACGCGACACCGGTTATTGTTATATTGTCAAGTTTTCTTAGAAATTGTATTGTTCGTGTCGCGGCGCGGCGTCGCGTCGCGCTGGTCTGTACGAGCTTTGAGAGGCGCTAGAACTCGAATCGAATACACGACGCCGCTACCTAATGGTCCGTTTTATAAATTTAACAGTTTAGCCACCATTACGATAAAGGAACTATTTGATGAAACGTACTCTAGCCACTTATGTACATGTTTAACGGGATTTAAAAGTCTATTGCTTTGCCACAAAGAAGTCACCCAATTTTTGATCAAAAATTCTAACATTAGATTTAATGATAGCTTCTTTTTCAAACCTGAAAATCAAAAATGACGCTACAATAAAGTCACATGACTAATGTACCAAAATCCAAAAGAGATCAATATTTTCGAAGGTTTAGTTGGTACCATTTTTAAATTGTCCCCTAATGCATGGGAATTAGACATAGCTGGCAAAATTTTATGTGCGTGTGTCACTTCCTAACCCTTTGGGAAAAACATGCATGATCATTTTCTGCCAAGCCCCCTTGGTAAGACTGGTTATTAGACTTCCGGGCTTCTGATAACGCGACTGCAAAGATCTACAGATGACAACCGGGTCCAACGGTTAATCGTGCTTGCCGAGGCTCGGAGGGGTCTCGATATGTGATGGTTGGTCACTCATCCACGTGCCGACCTCGCCGAAGCGCAGATTAACCTTCGATCGCCCCTTCGGCATGAAGTTATGTATAATAATGTACTTTTCTCTGTTGCCCCCAGTGCCCTACGATCAAGTGGACACCGACTCGGCCTTGGTGCAAATGTTCGCCCACGTGAATGCACCGACCTGCAAGTACATCGTTGCTATCGGCGCTCTCGCTGGCCTGACTGTTTCCATGTTCGGCTCGATGTTTCCGATGCCTCGTGTTGTCTACGCTATGGCTCTTGACGGACTGATCTTCAAGTAAGTGTTTCTAATTATTTTGTGCCTTTCTTTATTTTACTTATGATCAATCCTGAGATCAATCTAAAACTACACGGTGTTCCTTCAAATACTTTTGACGTAGAGACTACATTCATCAGCCAACCCGATAAAGGAGCACTCAATGATTTAAAAAACAAAATCACAGAACACGAAATCGCTGCACGGCGCCGGCAGTGTCTAGAGACGGCAGTTGTAATAAAATCCGTGGCGCCGAAAGTACGTTGAGCGCACAACTTTTGTCGTGACCGTCATTCAAAACCGTCAGTTTATATACATAATTTGCGGGGTAGTGTGAGTAAATGGTGACACGCTTGGTTTGTTTGAAAAGTGTTGACCATGCCGCCTTTAGCAGCGGACGCCGAGGCATTTCCACGCTCTTTTTTTATACCGATGCCTTTGGACCAATACAGTAATAAGGTGAAATATAACAATGTTGGTTCCGAACATACCGACAAAGTTCCTCTGAGTTCAATTTACTTAATTTTACGGCTTTATATTGGGCAATCCCATAATAAACGTCGATCGAGCCGTATCGTGCAATCTGTAAATAAACAGCTGATATTTGATAAAATATTGGCTTGCTCCAATATTTACACAGCACGATTCTACCTACAGTGCGTTAATTATAACTTGACCCATGACGCGAGTCATGTGATTGGTAGTACTGTTCTATTAGTCGGCATTTTGAACTCTATTAGTATTGAAATTAAGACTGCAAAATTCAGTGCTACCAATCGCGTCACGGGTCAAGTTATAATGAACGTACGCGTATAATGTATACAGGGTGGCAAGGACATTGACGCGAAAACTGATACCATGGTTTCGGTACAGTTATCTGACCTACAATTTCTTTCAGTTGCATGTGCAAACAACAACAAATAATACAACACTTTCCCGATTAAATAGACCAGTTTGACCTCACCTCGGCCTCAGTTTTACCACGGATTAAAACAAATGGTTCACTCCGAATTTTAGGTATGAAGTTACTAGTACGCGGGGCGCCCGACTTGTTGGGCCAAGTCAATGAGTGTAACGTAGTCAGAAAGTCTAAGAGTTACGCGATAGAAAGAGAGGCAACTTGTAGGTATATATATAACTGTAGGTAATAAGAGCGATGCGACCAGAAATGTACTTTATTGTGTCATTGCAAGAGTCGCTTATTATTTAAATGATTTTGCGGATCGAACCATCTGTATTAATCTGTGGTGTTACTGTCAATAAACAATTACCGCCGCTTGCACTTTGTGGCCTTAGCACCGCTTCAAAAGTTTCTTGTAAATGGTTAATTAAAAATCACTCCACTAAGAGATTAATTATATTATAAAACCCTCAATCTTATATTATATATATAATATATATATCTATCTATATACGAGTATATATAAAAATGAATCCCTATTTCCCTTGGTCACGGAATCACGCGTGAACGGCTGGACCAATTTCGCTAATTCTTTTTTTGTTAAGTTTGTTATTTTAAGGAGATGGCGGAAAGCTTTCTTACGGAAAGAAAAAATAAGAAAATTGCGCAGAAAAATGGGAAATTTCAGAAAACTTAACGACTATTTTAACTTCGTGCATTGGACAGTTAACGCATTTGATGAATGTGAATTTACCAGAGTAGGGTATATTGGTAGGTAGGGTAGGTAGGTAGGTAGGTAGGGTAGGCAGGTAGGTAGAGTAGGGTTGGGTTGGTAGGGTAGGTAGGTAGTTGCGCCGTAGATAAGTACATAGTGCTACCCGTGCGAAACAGGGGCGGGTAGCTAGTTAAGAAATAAAAGAAAACAAGATATTGAGATCGAAAGAGATTGCATTTTTATTGATGTTTTGTGGAAATCGGTACGGATGCGAAAGAATGAGGAACACGTCATAAGGAAAGTGTTGGCAATGAATATGGTTATAAGAGTAGAGGAAGTCTAAAGAAACGATTAATGGACAATGTGAAAGTCGATAAGGCTTGAAAGTGACTACTGAGATGACGGCTAATAGAGGTGTAGATACGGAAGAGGTAAACATGCTGCACCGACCACAAATAAATTTGGATAAGGGCTCAAGGATGATACTAGCTACAATTAATTTTAGAAATGTTTTCTTAATCATTGCTTTGTTTAAATCTAAGAAATCGGTATTATTATATTAACAAAACGCTGTTTTAAAAATACAGGCTATATTCATTATATTGCCACATTTGCCACATATTTTCATTACTCTCCATATTATATGGTTCATAAATTTTAATGAGGCTGTGATGAAACAGCTTTCTCTTCGGATAACCACTAATGATAGGTTGTATCGCTGAATTCAATGTGTATGTCATCTAAGGCACAAATCTCTCAACGGCCTTCGAAATGCAAACTTTCCAAATATTCGTTTGACCATTCATTTCCGCGTATCATTGAACAATGATTTTCGAATTCCAATATAAGTTTTAACGGAATAAATTCCCTTTGACATCGAAACTTTAATACGTCAGAAAGGTAAAACAGAGTAAATACGGTCTACTAACTGATGTCACTAACCATTAGAACCCTCCGTCTGTCGATGTATCCGTTTTATTCCTGTTTCCCCCTTTGGTTTGCTTTAACTAGTACTATTTACGAGAATTGTTCCTACATAGAGAGACTGACTAATTCTAATCAAGTTTTAAATGATCCGTGTTCATGAACGTGCTTGCGAATTCCGCTTATTTTCATTTGTAAGCTATTGGTTTTGGTAATTACGCTTCCGGCCGGCTGTTTGTGCGCTCTCAGCGCGTCCAACTTAATAGTTATTGCAATAGATCGCAGAGATTTAGGAGCTTGTGATGTTTGTTTGCACATATTCTAGTTAGACACATCTTATTAAAAAACAGTTTTTCTTCGGAATAAAAACTTTTACATGATTTTTTACCCGCCAGTCAGGGAGGTCAAATAAACTTCGAAAGTACATGTATTTGAAATAGTCACACTCATGCGTTTAGAACCTATTAAAAACGGAATTTTCAAACACCATTCCATTATATTATTTCCTGAATATTTGCCATTTTAATCCCTCTAAAGTGCACTAAAAAGTTTTATAGATAATCCGATCTGATACATACTGATTTTGAATTAGGAACACATTTATACTCGTATTTACAAAGTGCGGCTGAATATTATTAAGAATACTTTATATGTATATTTCACTGACTGACAGATCGTTGCAATCAGGTCCATATTAACGGACCTAGGGGCCCCGCGTACCTAAGGGGGCCCGGTGTCAACACACAAATAAATGTCAAAATACAAAAGAACTTTGGCCTTCAATATCTCTTCTATTCTGTAAAGGTGGTTTTAAAGCAAACGTACATATAACCAGGGCAACAGCAGGAATACTCCTGAAACCTAAATGTCAAGAATATTTAGAAAAAAATACTCTTTTCTGGTCAGTGCGGCTGCTGCATTTTACCGTAAGACTTTTATTTAGACTAGAGATAGATTTATTTTTTTGGTTGGTAATTTATCTAATAACTTCTTCCACTCTGGGCGGAGCGGGAGGGCGTGTCAGAGTCTTAGTGACTAAAACCCAACCGTGTTCCTTCAGTTGCCTGTGTGTTGCCAGGGGCCACGGTATCCCTTTCGGATTTTGCCGCGACCCTGGCAGGCATCGGCCCTAGCGGACCTTTTCAGTTGTGCTGACATCTCTTTGAAGCGCAAGTGTTGCTTTGTTTGATGTGCGGAACTTATACATAACTTATATTATTGACGTAAGTATAAGTGTTTGAATGAACCTACTTACAGAAATAAACATCATATATCAATCACCCTGATGGTTAAAACAGGATTAATTTCATTTTAATGGCTATCGAAATAATAGACAATTGTGACAGATATTTCATTGTTATTAATTTGATTGCCCAGGCTATCAAATATTTGTGGTTACTTACTTTAAATTAAGCCAATATTCGACTGGGCTAAGTTAAAATGATTTTAACACAAATTAATAATATCTCAATCAGTACCCATTAGTTGAATAGTAATGTGTCATGAAATCAATTACTAATGTAATTATTATTCGGGATTTTCAATAAATAAGAAAGAGGAAGTTGACGACCTCGTTGGTCTAGTGAGGCGTTGGGTTCGATTCCCTGGTCGGGCTAAGTGTTATTTGGTTTTTCCAACACGAATGTCTCCGTAGCAGCCCTGAGTCTGGATTTGGGCCCGGTTGATGGCAATAGGCTCGTCCCCTATTACATGGGACTTAAACATAACTGGCGAAATGTGAGTGTACTATGGTACACCTCTGCCCAACCCTTCAAGAAAAACAGGCGTAATATTATGTTATGTATAAAATTATCCAAAAATAAGGATTCATATTGAATATGAATTGTTATTTTAGTGTTCATACGTACGTTCACTTTAAATATACAATACGGCTTAAGGGATCAGTTCAATAGACTAGCTGAACGGCCAAAGGTAATACTATTGTAATAGGATTATCTAACGTCTAAGTTACCTGAATAATATTATATTATTTTGATATTCCACGCTAAGGCATATTATGTAGGCGTGAAGCATTTCTAGCTACAGAAAATGAAACGGCCAAATATTTTGAAATTTAGTTACAACGACCCCGCCCCTTCTAAGCACTTTTTTTACAACTTGACAAAACATTGTGATTTCTTTATCTCTCGCTATTAAATGAGCAATATTTGTATATAAATATATATTTATTTGTAATCACGTTTTCGAAAACGGCTCTAACCATTTCGATGAAAGTTGCAATATAGGAATTTACGGGAGCGAAAATTCAATCTAGCTAGGTCTCACATCTGGGAAATTCGTTTTCTCCGTATTTTCACGCGAGCAAAGCTCGGTCGCCCAAAGTTTAGAACAAGATGGCTACCTTAGAATGACATGGCACCTTGGAATTATTAAGACCTACTTTCATGGCAGCATAGAATTAGTATGTTCTTACTATATATGGAACTAGCTGCCCGCCCTGGCTTCGCACGGGTAGCACTAAGTACTTATCTACGGCGCACCTACCTACCTACCCTACTTTCACCTACCTACCCTACCCACACCTACCTACCCTACCTACACCTACCTACCCTATCTACACCTACCTACCCTACCCACACCTACCTACCCTACCTAAACCTACCTACCCTACCTACACCTACCTACGTACATCTACCTACCTACCCACATACCTACCTATCTACCTACATACCTAACTACATAACTACCCACTTTCATAACTACCTACCTACCTATATAATACACCTACCTAGCTGACCCGACAGACGTCTTTTCTTTGATTTGGTTTTAGAACAGTTTGTGTTGGAAAAATAATAGTGGTGTTTTTACGTTTTTCCGGGCAATTATTCCAAATTTTCACTTATTCGAACAACACTTATATAAAAAAAAAACGATAAATTGGTCCAGCCGCTCTCGAGTTTAGCACTTAGCAACACGTTTATTGATATTTTTTTATTTATATAGATTATTTATTGATTAATAATCCCTCCCTCTCAATTCGTGTACGTACACGTACATATTATTATACTGTTACTGTTGTTTAGCAGTGATAGCCTAGTGGTGACCGTCAGACTGCCAAGTCATAGGCCTCAAGTTCGAACCCAAGCCACGCACCTCTGACTTTTCAGAATCATGTGCGTATTGTATAATTATCACTTGCTTCAAAAACGGTGAAGGAAAACATCGTGAGGAAACCGGCATGCCTGAGAGATATTTCTCGACGGCATGTGAAGCCAAGTCAGAGGCCCATGGGCGGCATTAAAACTCTGACACCAGGTAAGACACTTACCACATGAAAAGAAGAAGATTATACTGTTCCTCATCAAAGAAACATATTTCGTAGAGCATCTGTGTTAGGCCGCGTACTATTTAAAAGCGATTGCCGCTCGAATACGCGATCGGTCGCGTGTATATGACACTTTTTGTTCGGAAAACCGGAAAGCGCCCTCTGTCGGCGCGACCACGCGTTCAGGTTCACCGAACACAAAAGTTCGACCGATCGTGTATTCGCGCGTCGGTCGCTTTTAAATAAGACGCGGGGTTAAGCAAGCTTCGTCGTTTACAAAAGCTATACGATCACATACAGAGTTTATACTGGATTACGTCCGCCACGGCGCGGTGCCTTTTCTATAACTTTTTAAATTCGTAATATCTATTGAATGAAATAGCCGATTTGAACAATTCAAAAACTAATATACGTGAATGGAAACAGTCTTGAAATCAATATGATTTATTTGGATAAGGATTTAAACAGAAGTATGAATAACATGGTCTAATTTTGTTCGGTATTTTTATCAACTTTTAAAATGTAAAAAGTGGTTATTGTGACATAACGATAATAGTTGGACATATAGTATTGTAAAGTTTTTTGTAGTTATTGATATGTTCTTTAATATTGTAGAACATAATTTTGTTCTATCATCAATACTTTCTGCAGCGCATGCGGCGAAAGATGTTTTATGGCATTTTTTTCACACCTTGGGTTACGTTACTAAAGTTTTAGTAAGGATCCCTAATCTTTTCTAGCAATAAATATAGCCTATGTTACTCAAGGTGAATGTAGCTTTCTAATGGTGAAGGAATTTTTGAAATCGGCACAGCAGTTTTTGAGTTTATTCATTACAAACATACACACAAAAATACAAATCTTTCCTCTTTATAATACTCGTATTAGTGTAGATGTAGATTTGTATGAATTTTCCTATGGTCGGTACTATTAAATAAGCATTCTCTATTTTCACCAAAGCCGAGCTCTGTCGACCGGGTAGTTATATTTAAATGTAATATAGACGTAATATACAAATAAACTTTGGTGGGACAATAAAATTCAAGAGAAAAACTTTTTCTTTGCCAAGGATCCAGAGAGAACTGGCGTGGGTTGTTTTAATCCTACGGGATACTGGTAGCGCACGTCTCTTTGAGGAGTGCCGACATAGATTGCGATCTTCACGACCGAGGAACGAGAATGTGGACGACACGCTTAATCATTTTACTGGAAGTGGCAGTACTTTGAACGTGGTTTTAAACGGTCGTGAAAATATTTCGGGAAAACTCGGAAAGACGGAGTAAATGACAGAGATGCCTCATGCTCTTGCACGCAACGGCACTTTGACCTCAAGTCGTTTTAAATTCTGTTTTGCAGGTTTAAGAGTAAAATTATGCGTCAATTTATACAAAAGCTCTTCAATGGTATCCAAAGTGCTGACACATAAATGAATTCCTTCTTTTCTTTTGCTTTAGGAAACTGGCAGCGATTTCTGAGAGCACTGGCACCCCTGCTTTTGCAACCATCTGCGGAGGAATTGCAGCGTCCGTGGTGGCCCTAATGATCCAACTTGAGGTGCTGGTGGAAATGATGAGCATCGGTAAGTACCCTGTCCAACTACATAGGTTTCTGAAAGATGCAACGGAGCACATGAAATGAAGATAGTTTTTATACCAGAAAATGTTTAAATTGAAATTTATAATGTCACTCATTATATCGGCGATGACGAAGTCAAAAAACAACCGACTTACATAAAATAACTTTAATTTCGGAAGTCGGTGCTTTTGATCTGTATTTTAGTTATTTTGCCACCGACTTCCGAAATTAAAGTTCTTTTCACTTTTTAACCGACTTCCAAAAAGGAGGATGTTTTTTTTTTTATGTATGTCCGCCGATTTCTCCGTCAATTTTACAAAGATTTTGAAAATTCTTTTTTTGTATGAAAGGGTGTAATATGCTCCCCAGTTGGCGATTGCCACTTGTATAACCCCATTTATTTATTTTTTTGGGTGGGAAAGTATCAAATAATAAAAGTTCCAAGGGATTTCTTTTCTTAAACTTTTCGTAATATTTATTGGAAACTGTAGCGTGCAAGCAACTTTAATTGTGTGAAAATATTATAATTTTTATTGTAATTATCCTCCCGACTGATTTTCGGTCACGGTGGCCAATCTTATTGGCGATTAGCCAAGTACGCAAGAGAAAGGTAGTATAATACATAAGTGTGTGCACAAAAAAAGCTGGACTCCCTCTTCGATTAGGAATCGAACCTGTCCTAGGTTCGATTCCTAGGTTGGGAAAAGTCAGCATGGTCAGCAGTCGCCCTTCCGACCACGAGACGGGCAGTTTCAGTGACTCTAATATTAGTAGAAGAATCTTATTTACATTGTGCCGACTATACAATATTTTAACCGTGAAAATTATATACAGGAAAGATCAATTAAAAAACAACTTATAAAGTGTGGCAAGAAAGTGTTTAAGTTTCGCATGAAAACTTTTCACTTTAGACATTGAAAACTTTCGAGTCGATACAACGTGAAGAAGTTTTAATAAAAAAGTATCGCATTTCCCAGGACCGAGACAAGATGTTTTGTTTCTTGTAGTTTACTTATATCACGTCTTTTTAATTTAAATTTGAGTCATTTTAAAAAGCTCAACGATTGTATTTGAGCTATCAATTCAAACCAATATTTTTTTTCCACTACGATTAACCCCGTGGCCTGCTTCTCACCTGATGGTAAGTGATGATCAGGCCGACACAAACACACTTATGAAGTTAAAAGCTAGGTGCACGGTTTCTATTGGTCGTTTTCTATGGAGAAGAGCCGACACGAAGACCCCACGGTTAATCTTTTAAAATAATTGGGTTTTTCACAATCAAATGTAAAGGTACATCCTTTGCAAGTGTTATTGATCAACAACGGATAACAAAAACTCATTTAATAAATCTATTGAAAATTAATTAATGTTATCATGTTGTAAAAACATGCTCTACAAAAACCAACTTCGGTGTGGATGCCTCTTAGAAACTTAAGTACTAGATATCTAGTACTTAAGTTTCTAAGAGGCATCCACACCAACAGTTGATATCAACTTCGACCGATCTTTGAAGCAGCTGTGATTTCTTCCAATTAATTTCAAGTCAATATTCTGACACTACCTTAAGACTCTTCCTGCCTTTCCAAGCGGGCATCCATTCAGCCAAGATAATGAAATCAACGATGACAATTCCTCGATAGCAGATTCCTCTTTTAATAAACGAAGTTTAAATTATTAACAAGTTTTATTTTGGTCATCTAGACATCTTCTGGCAAATATTTTAGTATTTACTTTTTATTGTTATTTATAGCATAGATGCATATGTAGCATATGTTTAGCAGTAAGATAACTTGATTAAAACTTGAAAAAACACTTTCAACACTTAAAAGTACACCAACTTAACAAAATAACAATAACAAAATATTCTAAATTAATAAACAAAAGCATAACAATAATTGCTATTTAAACCATTTAAGTTATAAATAGTAAACTTTAGATTCAGGTATTTACTTCCTACACTTAAATAACCCACGTATTGTCAGCCAGTTTTAATTTTAAAGTTATAAACAATAATCTATAAAAATAAATAAAAGTGTGGTACTAACAATAAACCTTCTTCTTTAATTTTTGTCTGTTGTCTTTCTGTTTTATTTTGATGTTATAAAGAGTAACTTAGGCTACTTTTATTTTAGAAAAACGAGCAGATAGTGTAACAAATAAAACATTTATATTTCCCATTCTTGAATTATAAACAGTAAATAAGAAACACAAGTATTTTACGTCACAAATCAACCATGAGTTGTCAGTAAGCATACTGAGAATTAATTTCCTATTTAAAACCCATTTTAAGTTATAAACAGTAAGCTATTTAGACAGGTATTTACTGCAGCAATTACCTCAACTTAGTTTTCAACAAGTGAGGCACTTAACTCACCGAAGTGAGGCTAAGGTGCTCTCTGCGCTTGAAATGCTACACAATTGTTCCTGTTACTTATTTACAACTTAGCTTCTGCTGGATAACTAGGTATATACTCACATTTACTAAAACTGCAAATGATACGTAGAAACACTTTTTGATTTCAACAAATATTTGTCATGATTTGTTTTAATATAAAATGCTTATAGCACTTTTTAGTTACCTAAAGAGAAGGCACCTGATTAGGATAAGATGTTTTTTTTTATAAAACCTCGCCCAGCTATATGCGTCGCCTTAAAAAATAATTATATTTTTCATGTTCCTTTGCACTTTTTATCTTCGCATATTTATTGCATTTGAAATAAAGGAATAAAAATCTTCATACAGAAACATAATGCAGACCATTGCGGGCTTATCATTTTTCAATTCCATACCGAGATATGTAAATCAGGAATAGTCACGTAGACGCGTAGCACCTCGTAGCACCACTCAGCCACCTCGCAGCCACACACGTAGCAATCGGCTACGCGTACGTAGGTAGACACAGAATGCATAATAATAAAGAGAAATAATGAGAACGCCTTCCAAAGATCCGGGACTCCAGGGTCCCGAGATATGTCAAAGACATTTTTAATAATAGTAATATTATTGTAGTAATAATAATAATAATAACGGAGACTACTTGCATAGGCACAACCTTGTAGCCAGGATTATCCACCAGCAACTTGCTCTGAA
This sequence comes from Agrochola circellaris, assembly GCA_914767755.1. Classification (NCBI taxonomy): domain Eukaryota; kingdom Metazoa; phylum Arthropoda; class Insecta; order Lepidoptera; family Noctuidae; genus Agrochola; species Agrochola circellaris. Next base: position 16,803,882 of record OU611840.1, on the reverse strand, counting down.
ATACAGCCTTGTGCAATCGGTAGTACCGTACTATAGGTATTTGCCCGACCCAGTTCTCGAAAATGACAATATCACGTTGTATTGGGATCGATCTATCATCACTGACAGGACTATTGTTGCCAATAAGCCAGACATAGTGCTGATAGATTGATTGGAGCGTCGCACAATGATTATTGATATAGCGGTCCCGCATGACGAGAACCTCATGAAAGCTGAAAAAGATAAGCAGATTAAGTATTTTGACCTGGCTCGCGAGGTTGTCGACATGTGGGATGTGGATACAGCAGTCATTGTGCCGATAGTCGTGACGGCCAATGGCATAATAGCCAAGAGCCTCGACCAACACCTGAGGAGGCTCTCGTTAGGCGGCTGGATCAAGGGCTTGATCCAGAAAGCGGTACTTCTGGACACAGCGCGTATCGTTAGGAGATTCCTCTCTCAGGAACCCTGACCACCGGTAGCTTGGACCCTGTTCCCGATACCGGTGGGCTACTATTTTGTATATTTTTAAATGTTTTTGTAATCTCTTTTGTTTTTATAAACATATTTAAAAATGTAAATTATATGTATATAAATTAAATAAAGGAAATAATAATAAACATTGTTTATGCTTCAATTTATAAAAAGAGTTTAGTGTTTGAAGCCTCCTTTTATGCAAATAGTTCCTGTGTTAGGAGTATTTATCAAATAATGAAATAATTCATATTTCGAGTGCGTTCTTGTCAAAAAGTAAATGTGCAATTATGTACTACGAGTATATTTACAGTATGAGTAAAGAGGAACTTAGGATCGTAAGAAGTAGTTTTTTGTTCGATTTTTTACGGAACTGGACTAATTTTTAATAATTTTGTTTATCTCTGTTTCCTATAAAGCCTCCAACTTATCCTGGGTATACTGGTAACTTATTCTTATAACCAAAAGGCTGTTCTTTAATTTCCGTTTAGGTACTAATAAGGAAGGCGACTACTTTATATGTACTTACCATTTATTTATCCATAAAGTCTACAATTCAAAAGAATATGTCGTGACATAAGATAATATACATGAGCAAATTATACCGTAAGACGGAACGCAACGTTTAATGTCATCATCGCCTCACTCAGGCGGGTTGTGGAGGGAATCGGCCTATATAAGATGGCACCGAGCAACGCCGACACGCACACAAAAACAGAAACCGACCGCCGTCTCTCCGTCCGGCGGCGAGGCCGAGGCCCGCCATGACGAACCCGTCCTTCCCCACCCCGACCCTTGCTCGAGCCAGCGTTCGCTGAGCCTGTAGCTTTAAATTCCCTTCATAATTATATTAATCCGATCCACCCAGTACCTTGCTGTCCTCCCCAGCGACGCCCAAAGCCAAGGTCCGTACCCCACAAGGGGTGCCCATAGCGTGTAGTCGCTTAGCTTGTAAGTTTTATGCCCTGGCTGGAGGCCTTAATTTATTGAGGCACCCACAGAAAAGTCCGATTAAGCAGCCGACAACCTCCTAGGTTAACCTGAGAGGCAGCGAGATGCCAGTACCAAAAGAAAAAAAAACAGTGGGGGACAGTCCTAGTCTAGTGAGCGCCCCATTCCCAACTCTAATTGTGACACAGATCACGCCTGAATCGCATCATTGAAACGTTTTATTGTTAATTCTTCAAATCATTTAGTTGTTAAATTAAATTCTGAAAAAGCAGGTCTTAAATCACAAATAAAATTCATTTTGCGTTTAATATTGATTTTCTTTTTAATAATGGCGAATGACAACCCTCAAAACCGCGTGGCCATTGTAAAACGCAGGTCTCCTTCACCAATATTTCAATCTGGCCACCGTCGTGCCGAAAAATATCATATTCTGCTGATGTCTGAACCAGCGTTATTTATCACCGAATCGTAAAAAATGCTATTTTATTACAACTAGCATCTGGCGCAGACGAGCTCGTACGATTTTACTGGGAACATAAAAATTAAAATTTAATACGAATTTACAGATGCAAATGCAGAACTTGTTTTCGTAAGTAGAGTGTTATTCTCATGTTCAAGTTTTGAAAGTCGAAAAATACGAATCAAAGGCTTACTCTCAATTAAAATTATTTTGAAAAATAAGTATTTGGGGAATGAACGAGGCGTTCCCTCGTGTCTGTCTGTCTGCATGGTGTCAACGTGATTGTATATGTAAGTTTATTTATGTCATTATTCCAAATAATTAATCTAGTACCTGGTCGACCGAGCTCTGCTCGGGTGAAAATAGAGAATGCTCATTTAATAGTATAGGATAGTTCATACTAATTCCATGAATAGTACACACTAACTCCATGCTGACATGATAGTAGGTACTTACTAATTCCATGCAGTCATTATTCTAAGGCAGCTATCTTGTTCTAAACTTTGGGCGACCTAGCTCTGCTAGGGTGAAAATACGGAGAAAACTAATTTTCCCAGAAATGATTATAGCTAAATCGATTTTCGCCCCCGTACTTTCATCGAAATCATTAGAGCCGTTTTCGAGAACGTGATTACAAATATATATAATTATAAGTATTGCTCGTTTAATAGTATAGGAGTATAGTTTAATAGTATAGTATAAGAGGTTGAGAAGTTCGTAACTTAATAGTTTTGCAACAATTTGTTTAAATAGCAGTCAACAATTTTTTTTAATGGTATTTAGTCCAGAGAGCCACGGGGGTCAAATTGCTAAATAGACAAGCAGGTAATACAAGCGACCGGTTGGTCAAAATAGACATTCAAATACAAGGCCGTCCGCCGGACAACGTTGTCTGACACCGCCTGTTTAGAACAGCAGTGCTATTCTGTAACCATCTCACCGTGAAAACTTAGGTTAAGTTAGTGTGGAGTGAGCTGTCATTCCACAGGGATTGACACTATTGACACCTCACTTCACCCAAGTTTTCACGGTGAGGCATTTACAGAATAGCATGGCAGATCTCCGTATATTGTCCAACGTGGCCTGAAGAGCAAAAATGACTTTCAAGTCTGGCGTTCAACGTGTTTACTACGGGATCAGTAGGAAGCTCTAATCCTTACATGCAGCTAGACGGGTATCGGAGCTGACTTTGTATGTAAAGTCGAGGCAGTTAATTGTTAAGAAATGAACTACCAATTTAAATTGTCTGTATATTCAATTCAACAATCATTCTTTGTCTATTGTATTAAATGGTTATAACACGGCGAATTGGCGTAGTGTGTCAATTTGATGATTTTTTTTCCCCCCCGACTACATTAAGCATCGCCTTGTGGAGGCAAAAAATATTATGTTCGTTTGAAGATCTGACCACTGACAAAGACAGAAAAAGATAAAAACAACGTAATGTCTAACTACCCGTCTCAGGAAACAAGATAGCGGTAACTTCGAAGGCATTTGTTCAGCATAAAAAGCGGGCTTATCTATATAATAGACGTCCAAAGTTGGAGCAGATAATGTTAGTTGATGGCTAAGTAGGCTGGCAGCTGAGGTCGGGACTTATGACAGTGAAACTGCATTGATAATAGCGATGATAGTAACAATGTCGGTTAGGTTTCGACTTGTTGGTGGTGTATTTATCTTGAGTGTTATGGGGGTGTGGAAGTTTTTCGAGAGAGTGTTATAAAAAAAATCATGGGACTTCATTGCACCGGCCACCCTGTATAACATATGTAGCTGAACACTAAGGAGGATATTTTGAACAAGGCATACAAGTCTGTTTCGAAGTTCGTCTCATTTGCCGATACCACACGATCTTGTAACTAAAAATGCTGCTACATTTTCAAATGCTGAGATTTTTCTTTTGTTTTCTTGGTGACTGCCTACCAGTATTGTATACCTAAGTCTATTCACGAAGTCCACAGTGACAACATGTGATTAAGTACGAAACTGCTTCGTTAGCTAGAACACCAACTGCTCAAGCGAGGATGGCCGAACATTCACGTAGGTGGTTTCGTAGCCGCGCTACGCTGGCGAAGAGAGCGCTACGCTGGCGTAGCAAGCGCTACGAAACTGTATTTGTCCAAGTATTTAAATGTATTATTTGGAACAGCCCCGTCTCTTCGTGGCTACTGTCATAATCTTACTGTGTGATAAAACGTAAAAAAACTTATTCCAATTGTAAATCGTACAATAATATAACTCTTTTGAATTAATGCAGAATTTTTAAAATACGAGTAAAAAATAATCCTTGGATATAATTAAGCTGTAATTCAGCACTTTTTGAATACTTATCATAAATTAATAAGACAATCCCCCAAAACGCTTAACTATCACACATATTTAAGTACCTACTAGGAAATACTTTCAATAGCCCTAATACTTATTGAGCAATTTATTTGAAGAAAATGAAACAATGGCGATAAAATGAAAGAGGCTTTTAAACTTCTTGCAAACAGTTCTATATTATTACAGGTTCGTATAGAAAGTAACTTGATACGTTTGGCACACAGACGGTTGATAAGTTCTCCAAACAGTAGCCTCTCGGGATTCAATACCGCTTGTCCACAGCAGAGTTTATATTACTAGGTTATTTTATAGACCAGTGTTCTTGATAAGGCGGGATTTCGACACAAAACAAACATAAAGTTACAGGTATTGAGTACTTATATTTGTCGCACATGTTTACATAAACTCGCACATAGTACAGTCCACAGTAATTATAAACAACTAGCGTATAATGACTAAACCGATTTTGGCGGGAACGCCCGAGCGATTAGGCATACGTCCGCGCGCACTGGACATTCGACGGCACTTCTTCTCTTCGACTGTACGGCGGCGCACGGCGTCCCCACCCATCGGCTGGCGAGCGCGCGAACAAAAAGGCGGGGATGGCATTTCTCTTCGCGCGTAATTCGAAACTTAAAACTAACATTTTTTTTACATTAGGAGAGTGCATTGCCTACAACCAGAAACAATGTTTTTACAGCCTGAATCTGCCGTTAAGTAACTTGACGAATAACTAAATAAACTGATTAAAAAAAGTTTATTTTTGGACAAAATCTTGTGCTTGTTTAATAACCCTCATAGCAAAGCAATGAAGTAGAATAACCACATCAAAGTGGCAATTCCCGTATTTTGTAAACTGTCACATTCTCAATTCAAAATCTCAGTCTCAATCTGTCGGAAATTCCTCTAATTTACCTACATTTTTTACAAGTTACGAAAGAGATACCGACTATATTTTGAACATATTTAAATACGGGTTAGCCGTCAGTATAAGTAATAAAATAACAACTTAAAATGTTAAGTAATCTTAACATATTCAATTGTTCAGCTGTTAAGGTTTGGTTAAGTTTCATCGGAACAATAATATTTGATATTATTAACCAATGGAGACATCTAGGACACACTAACAGTAAAATTTTTCTTATCGTTTGTTTTTCTTATCAGAACAACAAATAAAACTATGTTTGTAAGAATTGAACCCACTGAACACAACAATTCAATTGAATAAATTCCAAGAATCCTTTTGTTGGATCCTTTATCGTGTTTTTATTACAATACCTAGTGACCCGTCAAGTCTTTTTGATGTTTAACCCTTCCGGAGGATAAAAACAATTCTAAATACATAAGTAGTATATTTTCTAAAGCTTATTAGGTATTCATCAACAGGCAATTTACCAATTCGTCCATCTAGCCTCTTCGCAAATCTAACCAATGCATATTTTACAAGGGGCTACGGTTAATCAACTTCAACAAAAAATAGGGTATCTAACAGTGACAATATAAGGGCATGCACATAGTTTAGTATGGCAACCGGGACCGCAGCTTTAGCGTGTGTCATGGAGGGTTCTCCACATGGTATGAATCCTATCATGGCCTATCATGAAGTGACTGCAGCATGCGCAGTTCAACCTCACAGAATTTAGAGATTGATGAAACCTATTAGTGGCATGATCTATTCAACCCTTTTCATACCTATAAAAAGAGTATTCATACAACAACAGATATGGCGTGTTGCATTTAATTCAAATGTACTCGTATGTATGAATAATTCAGTTCTTTCGTTTACGACGCCCTTGTGATTTAAATTTCCTCTGACATGCAATGAGAACATCGCACTGCATCGTATTCTTATTTCATAGTATGCACACCGCTTGGTTTTGAATGTGATGTAGATGGCATTTCAGCTGTTTTAATTATTATCACTGTGTGGCGAGGCCGTCGTCGAGGACGAACTAATGAAATTACGAAGAAACACTATAGAATAGAATAGAATAGTTCTTTATTTACACAGTAAGTTGGTACAAGTTACTGGTATTAAGGTTAAAATGATCCTTATACTAACTACCTTAACTAAGGCATGCAAACAGTTTACAAATATTATTAACAAATTTAATCAAATCAATACAAGTTTACCATGTCAAAATGAAAGCCAGAAAAAATAAAAAAAATATAATAGGCAATACAACTCAAAATGTCAAGTTTAATAAAATGGGATTATAAATTAGTCAAGGTTGAGTCAATACATTTAAATTAAAAATAAAAGTTTTAGTAAAAGGCAGGAGTACAGAGATGTCATATTATCAATTTAAATTCTTATCGGTCAAAAAATCGCCGATTGAGTAATAACACTTAGTAATTAATAGATCTGTCAATTTCTTTTTGAAACGTGGAACTGTCTCATTTTTTATTACATCGGGTATTTTGTTAAATATGATTGGACCCATACATATTATATTTTTCTTTAATAGGGCGGTATCGGAACCACTAACAATTAACAAATTTTTATACTGTCGGTTGGCCGGTTCCTATTTTCAGACACTTCATTAAAAAGATGCATGTTTGATTTAACAGAAACAGCCACCTCCAAGATATAAATATGTAGATGGGAATGTTAGTAATTTTGGGGACTTAAATACGGGTACGCAGCTATCTGTTACTATTAAATTGCACATAGCCCTTATACAGCGTTTTTGAGCCTTGAACACCTGTTCTCTCTGACTACAATTTCCCCAAAATATTATGCCGAATCTCAAAATCGACGCGACTAACCCATGGTATGCAATTAACCTTGTGGCCATATTTACTTTTTTATAGAGCTTTGCGCTTTTATTGCTTTTTTATTTTCTTTTTTATAGTAAAGAAACAAATTAAATTTTAGGCGCAGTTTGAGTCCGCGCCGTACGTCTTTTTTTTTCAAACTTTAAAATGGTCACAGCTGTAACCTTTTAACTTAATGAGAGCACGGCGGTGCACTTTGCCTCTATCTCGCTCTAACTTGCTCTATCCCAACTATGAAGAGTCAGCTTAGCTTGATGTGAATGCGACCACCTCGGTCACAATCACATCAAGCTAAGCTATCTTAAATGGGGTTCCCTAACTCAGCACAGTGTGATGAGCACAGTTTCATAGATCGAAGCGAGCCCATAAGATAAGCGAGAATAGAAGCCCACTCTTAAAACGAGCTACCGAAGCGAACCCACCTACGTCATGAGTGAGCTATGCGCCCTTTCATACGAGAAGAGCGAGCGATGCGAGTATGCGAGCCTCCTCCGCAAGCGAAGCAAGTTAGCAAGAGCTAGCAATAAATATCTCGTAGTTACTAGGATTCAAATCTTACAGTATTTTCTCAGTCAGAAATATCGAACTTACGTACACCGAGCGAAAAGACGTTTTCACGTCAATAAATCCCCCTTTCTAATTCAGTGGTTTCATATTAATTAAACCCATGACTTTCAAGTATTATCTTTCCTTTTTTTAACCCCCGACGCAAAAAGTGGGTTTTTGTAATGCGGTTTTTTTGTTTGAAAGCAGGTTTTCTAGCGATGGTTCTTAGACATGTTTGTTGCATGTTGTTTGAAGGATACCCAACTGCCTTACCAAATTACAGCACAGGTATTGTGTTTGGGCTTATTGGAATGGTCTCAATGAATAGGGTATAGATAGATGATGAACAGGGTCTAGTGATGGAGTAGGTAAGAGAAATGAGGAAATTTTGTGTCGGGGTTTTAAATTGTAACAATCTTATAAAACTGATAGAAAATGGACACTAAAAAGTACCGTTTCTTCTAAAAATGTCCATAGTACGAAGGCAGAAGATTCCTTCAAAGACCACACAAACAACACACTTTAAGCTCATAAACAAAAGTCAGCGATGCTGACAAAGAGTTTAATAGCAAAAAATTGCAATAAAACATTTTCAAGACTTAAATGATAAATGATTTTATTTCTGTAAGTAGGTTTGTACAAACACTTCTACACGTCAATCATATTTTAAAAGCTAGATAAGGTTGTTTGCTATTAGACTACTTTGAGAAGAAAGGCCAAAACAAACTGAGAGGTCACGGTTTCTTTTAAAGTTCAGACATATGCCAGTATTACAGAACCTCACTCAAGACTCAAGCATTACTTAAAACTAGTTGCAACCAATCAAAAGGCTTTAAAGGAGTTTTAAATCATGCTTGAGTTTTGAGTGAGATTCTGTTATACGGGCCATAATCTTGGTCAGATCACTTGAGAACCATGTCGATTGGTGTCTGAAATGGTCTTTTAAGGAAAGAACCACACAGATTTGAGTGGGCTTGAAATGCTATTTGTCCTAGATTCTTAATTTATTAGTTTGCTACATTCTCTTCCTCTCTTTTTAATCTGTACTGGTAATGAGCTTGCGCCTGCGTCATCAGGATTACGGGCCCCTCGGCTAAAACAGGCTGTATTGTGATATGTTGGATGGCAGGCTCTCAAGTTAATACCGATGTGTTTACTTTATAAACCTTCGTATATCGTAGAGCTACTTCTAGTATAGTGTGGGTTTTTGAATCATAGTCGTAAAATACGTTAAGAGGCTGACAATAGCCAATGCGCGGTCACTGTCGAACTGCATAGAAAAAAAAGAGGAGGGCGATGACACAACGCTGGTAATTTATTGCAAAATATGAAGCAATTATCTATTTACAAAAAATCTACTGATTGGACTAAAAAATTAAAACACTATTTTGCTTGTAGAATAATCTGACAAAAAAATTGAATGGTTGCATGTATATTATTATGGTTTTTAATCGTAAGAATAAATTGTTAGAGGTATCGCCGTGTTTTTTTTCTATCGTATCAAATTAGTTGTATTATGCTTTCAACACAGCACAATTTATTCTGCTCACCCTAAATTACGACGACACGGAAGAATTACTTAAACCATAACTTAAACAAATCAGGCACCCACCACATACATACCTACACTCACTTATACATATATCTACACTCACACATACACATCTACACAATCGACATCACACATACACATCTTCACAATCAACACACACCTGGCACACAAATAGATACTACCTTTTCCTTGTTATTATTAATTTAAATCCCCTTTACTTTCATCCCCCCCTTTCTTATCCTCCAAATCAATTGTGTTAGTCTAGTTTATTTGTTTATTTTTTACAAAAGTGCACATTATTTAATTGTAAGTAACTATTATAACATCCATAATGGACGGATGGATGACCCATGTAACACAGGTTTTTCCTAGCATAGGTCATTGATCAATATTTTGTACCAGGCTATTTCCACGTTTGATTAAGTGTCACTCTGTATATGTACTTTTTACGTCAAATAAATAAATAATAATTATTATATATCCAGAAGAATATCATATATTTATTCTGATTTTGTTTACTGCAGTGGATCATATACTTTTAGGCATTATAAACCTTGCGTTTAGCTCCTGTAGTCCCCTTAAATCATTTTATCATAAGCGGTTTCGAAATAAGACACTACTGATTTTCATCACCATCGTTCTATAATCTTTGTCCCAAATGTTTATTTGAGTTCGTGGTATTACGTCTCTCTATCTACACCTCAATCAGTCGTCACCTTCCTTACCACATTATATTGCACATAATCTATCAATCTTTTCCTCGGACCAGACCTTTATTTATCGCCATTTACATACATACAAGTTACTACTATTGACATAATTGTTGAATAAAAACAACTTAAAAAATAAATACCGAGTCTGTCCCGGAACAAACCGGTCCCCGATGAACCGACGACCCGGAAAGCTAGGCCGACGGGCGGCGGAACGACACGACAAGGAACCGACTGACCTATATTCAACGCAATCAGATAATCGCACCAAGCTAACAAGAAAAAGATGCTGCTGGATAAACAGTATGATTTTACACATACGGTTACGGTTCCGTAACTCAAAAGAAAAAACGAAACCATTATACGATCACTTCGTTGTCCGTCCGTTAGTCTGTCAAGACCCATTTTCTCAGGAACGCGTGGAGGTATCAAGTTGAAATTAATATCATTACGTAGATTTGTGTTCCCTTGGAGCTATAAAAAATCAAGCTTCTAAATCAAGGTAATAAAAAATACGGCCATTATTTTATGTGACATATTTGGACACTCGAAAATAAATCAAAACCTACAGGGTACTTCCCGTTGACCTAGAATCAAGAAATTTGGCAGGGAGCAAGATCTCACAGCATAAGTCGGAAAATTTACAAATTGTAGTTTTATAAAATCAAATTTAAAAAATATTGTGATTACATTACATTTGCAGTTGGAGAATTGACCGTGACGTATAACGATGTATGAATGACATATTTCTCAACTACAAAGTTAAGTTTGTTTTGGGATAAATTCATCCCAACTACAGAACCATTTCTTAATTCTTTGTGCGTGGTCCGACACGCATTTTATCGGTTTTTTGTTTTATTACCGCGAAGCCTCAGACTTAAGTACTTTTTAGATTTATGCTAATATGCAAAAATAGCTGTTGCTTGGAATTGGACTCGTCTTCAAACTTCGACGTACCGTTTGACCAGTCCTGAGTGGATAAATATTTAACATCTACACCCTCGAAACTTCGGAAGTTTGGCTTGGCTTCCGTCAGTTAGTCAGACCTACAAATCTTTAGCTACCAACCTACATATATGTAACTATTCAAGAATATATTCGCTATGTACGTGATTTTTATTTCTTACATATTATTATAAATTAAAGTCGCATTTCCTGTCTGTCTGCTCGACGGATTTTGATACGGTTTTCACCATTACTTAGATAAATTATTCCGGAAGGTTTAGGTTAATAATGTATTCATATTAAACTTACATATAAAAAACAAATCTCTAAAGTTTTGCCAAGTCGTAAAAACCATGCGAAGCAGAGGAAGGTCACGGGTTTATTAATATGTTACGTGGCTTTACACTCTGTTTTGCTACCTTAACTTAGGTAACTTAATTTAAATTGTATAGGCGCCAACATCCAGCAGAAATATCAAGGTGTGTGTTACTGGTATGCTATCGTATAGCTTCAGATTACTTCCTGTGATCCATCCTGCCAATCTCGCCCGGTTGAGCCAGTAGTCGTGACTACTTTGCCTTGAAATGTCTGCATCAGCGGGGAAACTTGCCGTGTTTTTGAAGTCGACTTCAAAAAAAGGAGGAGGTTCTCAGATCGTCGGAATCTATTTTGTTTTATATAATATGTTTGTTCTCCTTGTACTCAAAGAATGCTGGACCGATTTGAAAAAATATTTTTTCTTTTTTAATGTGAAAGTGCTTCCTAGGTCTCATTGTCATCACGTCAGGATCACGTAGATGATGAGATCCTGGAGAAATCGAGGGAACTCTTTAAATATTATAAGCACACCGATAGGGATTTGGGTATTTTTTATAGTTACTCTTGAATTTGCTTTCGGAAAACACCATTTGGTGAAGTGGAACTGTTGATGAAGACTACAGATGGCCACCGGAACTACACAATATTCAGAATTTCACAGGTTACGATTCGATAATACGTATTTAATCCACTTTGTGTGTCTTGATGATGTTATAATAACTTCCTGTCGCTATTATTTACATAGCAAGTAATAGGCTACGAATTGGTGTGGGGTAGGTATCATAACTAAAAAGTGAAAAACAAAAACCTTTTACAAAAAGAAAACAACCTATTTCCGAAAAGGTTGGTTCGGCTGTTTTTTTTTTTTTGTCAAAATGTTTTTTATCAAGTTTATCATCCGGTTAAATTGGAAGCCGACCCTAAAATAGTTAGAGGCTAGTCAGATCATGATTAATAAAAGCACTTCGCGTTATAATAATTTAATTTTACTTAACTGAAACATTTATAAGGCTTGATATTTTAAAATTGAAATCATAATATTAACAATTGAAATGAAGTACCTGCTTATAAATTAAACATACGAGTTATTATTCAACAGAAAACAATGGTAATAATGTGTATTACCGATATTATTCTGGTTTGTTGTATAAATAAACACGTGTTACATAAATGATCGACGACATTCGAATAGGAAACTCTATTTATTTATTTATTTATTATTTATTAGGGACAAAAAACAGTTACATGTTAAAAAATACAGAAAATTACTTAAGCTAGGAATTGACAAACATGCAACCCACACCATTGTCCACGAATTAACTAAAAATTAAAAGAAGTGATAATATAAAGCGATAAACAAAACAAAACAAAAGAATCATTGTCATATTAGCGCTGAGATTGCCTAATGTTAAACAATTTACTCTGCGGACAAAATATCCAGAGCCATTTTCTTAAATACTTGCTTAGATAGATAAAATATATCAAGGTCCATGAAACGCGCGTTGTATGCATCAACAAGACGGCGAAGAGGTGCTCGTTCCCCAGCATTAGTCCGACATATATCCGTGTGGAACAGTTGAGGCACGCGCACCCCCCTTAAAATAACACTGCGGGGCACCTTGTAACACAACTTACTTGTAAGTTCGATACAGTCAAATTTGTTATTACATATACCGTGCAGGGTTATGACATCAAGTAATAACCGCCTAGACCCCAGATCTGGAACTCCATACCGTTTCAATAGCTGCACATATGGAATTTTTGACTGGAAACACTTATAATTCATCGATCGCAAGAACTTCTTCTGTACCATTTCAATTCTAGAGCCGTATTTGTCATAGAAGGGGTTCCAGATTGGAACGGCGTACTCTAGCTGTGATCTTACCAGAGTCTTATAAAGCAGTAGGAACGTAGAGGGTCGCACAAAGTCACGTGAAGATCTCATGACGAAACCATACATCTGGTACGCCTTATTTATTATATTGTCGACGTGCTGGTCGAAGTGCAAACTGGCATCCAGTGTAACACCCAAGTCACGAACGGAATCAACTTTATCCAAGCCAGCATTATTAATGGAATAATTAAAATTAATTTTATTTTTCTTCTTAGTAAATGAGATGGCATGACATTTGGGTAGACTGAGAAAGAGTTTATTTTTGTTACAGTATGTATATAATCTAACAAGGTCCTCTTGAAGAAGCAAGCAGTCCTGTATATCTTTGCAAGATCTATATAATTTTATGTCATCAGCGTACATTATGAAATTTGAATTGATGAAACAACTTTCAATATCGTTGATAAATATAATAAAGAGCAGCGGGCCTAAAATAGATCCCTGCGGAACGCCAGAGGTGACAACTATAGGGTCAGATTCATAACCATTAACCGCCACTATTTGTACCCTATTAAAAACATATGAAACAAACCATCTAAGTAGGTTACCACGTATTCCATTATATGCAATCTTCTCCAGAAGCAGTACATGATCCACCCTGTCAAAAGCCTTCTGAAAGTCTGTGTAGACAGCGTCTACTTGAACACGTTGATCCATTTTTACAAAGAGATTGTTGACATATGTTAACAGATTTGTCATGGTAGAGCGATGTTTAACGAATCCGTGTTGTTCGGGTATGATAAGCCGATGAAAATGAGGATAAACAGCACCGTGGACAAGACGCTCAAAGACCTTGGACAAGATGGAGATGATTGAAATAGGGCGGTAATTCTCAACATTATTTTTGTCACCTGTCTTGTAAACAGGAGTGATAAATGCCCGTTTCCAATTGGCAGGAAAAACTCCCTCACGCAAACATTTATTAAATATTATACACAAGGCAGTGCACAAGTTATCACATGTCTTTAAGAAAAATATCGGTGGTAGACCATCGGGGCCCGCTCCTTTGGACGAATCTAATGACTTTAGTGCCGAGCAGATAACTGTAGGGGATAGGTATATATCAGATAGACAGGATGTGTTATCTGCATGGCAGTTAGATGCTTCCCAGTTAATAGGGTCGAGGGTTGAGGGTTCGTATACAGAAGAGAAGAAAGATGAGAATAAATTGCAGATTTCCGCGGCATCACCAGAGGAAACATTTTTAAAATACATACAGGCTGGATAATTGGCTTTTCTATTTCGCGATGAGACGTAAGACCAGAAATGTTTAATATTCTTCGGAATGCTATCCTCCACGGATTCCATGTACTTTCTGTAACACTTATTATACTCACCGTGGAAAAGTTTGCGATAGGCAGAGAAACTTAGGTAATCAGAAAGATTATTGTATTTCTTCCATTTTATCCAAGCGCGCTCTTTAGCTTTAACGATACGTATTAGAGACTGTGAAAACCAAACAGGAAAATTAGAATTTTTGGTTTTGACTAACGGAACATGTGATCTGATGACACCGTATATTATCTCATAGAACAAAGCAACAGCTTGCTCCGAATCCAGATGAGAGAGTTCCTTGTCCCAATCAATTTCATCAAATTCGCTGTTAATACAAACGTAATCGGCCTTATGGAAGTTGTACCTAAATGCCGTGCGGCATTTCATGGGAGTGAATTTCATATTAAGACAGGTTAGTGCAGAAAAAACTGGATGGTGACAATCAGGGATAAGTAGAGCATCGCACGATGCTACCAGACAGTCGGTATTAGAGATAAATAAATCTAGAATACGACCCAATTCGTTTTTTATGACATTAAATTGTGATCCATTAACTAGGTTCATGAAATTTAGTAATACTCTACCGAGTGAGTTAGAAACTTGCGCTATTGCCCTACCTCCATGGTCGGACCAATCAATGTCGGGAAGGTTATAATCTCCAACAATAAAGTAAGAGTCAGTAGTAGTATCGTTAGCTACTGCCCTGCAACATGTCAAGGTACTGCAGATATGTTTCCTCACAAGTACGTGGTGGTATATACGTAGCACTGAAGATATGAAACTTATTGCGTTGGGACGCAGGCAGTCTGACTACAACCTGTTCTATATCCGCGTGGGCGAATTGTGTAATTAACATAGTAGGTTGAAGTTCACGAAGCACAGCTACTAAAACACCACCTCCATCGTGTTTTTTTGTCGCAGAGCGGTTACGGTCACATCTAAAAACTATGTAACGTTCGTCAATAAATTCATTATCCTGGATGTCGGGAATCAACCACGTTTCAGTTAATATGATGATATCGTATGAGCTCGCCATTATATTCATATATAGTGTTTGTAACTTTGTGCGGACCCCTCTGCAGTTTTGGTAATAAATTACTATGTTATTCGAAGACATTGATGAGAAATAATATACATAAAAAAATATCACAACATTTCTCGGTACATGATAATGAAACAGTAGTTCCAAACTTGGGGCCCAGTGCGAAACGGTACAGAACACATGGAGGAATATTTATGTTGGGTACCGTTACATGACTCGAGATTAGAGTTTTTCTCGTTAATTTATATTTATCTACAATGTTATTATATATTTTCATACATAATTTATGTTTACCTAATAAATAAATGTACAGATTATACACTGATATCCAGTAGATACTTAATAACACACGTGAGAAGAACCTACAATACAGAAAAACATACTGCAGTGAGATTTTTATATAGGGAGACAATAAGCAATTAGAGACATAAACAAAATACAAACAGAGTACAAAGCAATCATAGACCAGCATAAGAACTGCATTTGAAAGCAAATGGTGAAAGGATATATCAGACCAAAAAACAGCAGCACAGTTAAAATAATTAAATCGTGGTTTCATTGCCAGTCTTCCCGCTAATCTTTTTAAGATCATCAACGGAACGAATTGCAAACGCGGAGATCCCTTCCCGTTCACGCACCAGTATTGTCGCGTTCCTGATCCAGACATACTTAAACCCGTTCTTGTTAGCGAGGATTTTGGCTTCGCGAAATAAGGTCTTATTTTTTAGAGTAAGATGTTCGTTCAAGTATATATGGGTACCGCGGCGCCTGCGATACCGATCTGATCTGACTTGACACTCTTCACTTTCCGGTAGGCGCTGAGTATATTGTCGCAGACGATCCGCGATTTTAATTTAACAATAATATTTTTTGGCGCGCAATCTTGCTGTCGAGCATGTGGAACTCGATGAATTGATATAATGTCATTATGTGACACCGGGAAATTGACAGCACTACCTACTGATTCCATAATATTTAATAAGTTTTCACTTCGCTTTTCAGGCAGATTACAAATTTCTATATTGCACTGACGTGCCTGCTGCTCCATGGACTCAATCTTCGCCTCAAGTAAGGCCACCCTTTGGTCACCACTATTACTGGCCATTGCATGGCAGCGCTTCACATTTTCCTTAAGTTCACCCTCTAAGGTGTCCAAGCGGGCCTTCATTTCATCATAGCTTGTGCTAATGAACTGAATAGATTTTTCAAACTCCTTGTTGGACTTCAGTATTTCAAGATTTTGCTGCTTCAAGTCAGCGACCTCTGCGACCAGTTTGTTCAGAATTTTGTCCTGATCGGACTTTAAGGATTGCAGCATACTCTTCAATTCTTCGAATCTATCCTGTTCAACGAAGCTATCTTCACCACGAAAACGTTTATTACTCGGCCTTGTAGTGATATTAGCCGGGTCGTAGAATGCGCCCTCAGAGGCCGAAGTACCAGGAGAGAGATCCGGCTCAGAGCGCGTCTCCACTAGAGTACGGGTGATTGGAGAACTTTGTGGAGGTGAGCGCATTGTACGAGGCATGGCTGGTAAAGTGATGCAAACGAAGACCAGTAGAAGATCCAAACGCAGGTGAGTAGATGATAGTACTAAGTAATTTCGACCAAGCTCCTAGATGTGAGGATGGCCCAGCAAGCACGACGCCGCCCTCGACGGACACCCGAATCAAAAAGTCGCAAGTTCGCGCCCGGCAAAAGGCAAAAATTTTTGAGAGTTTTCTGAGGTTTTTTAAACTATAAAAATTTAAACGCTCGCAGAAATCTTCTATCCCGCTTTAACTCCGCCCACTGGGCGTTGACCACAGGTAACAACTTCACAAGAGCAACAAGGAATCACAAATACGAGCATCAGCCAATCACAGCACTAGAAGTCACACATTGATTAATATTCACAGCGCGATATGTAACACGACCGACCGCTTCAAAGCAAAAGAGCAGACTCTATTTACAACTTACCGGAACTGAAGAAAACAGCTCACTTCCTGTACTTAATTAATCTGGACCGTACATAGGCATACACTTATACACATGGACAAACGGACACACAGCAGAGTACTGTTTAGTTTACAGGTATGAAGAAATAGGGTGTAAAGTTTACACATCCTCTATAGAAAAGGGAGGATCCTCCGACCTGACGGGTGTCGTGTCTGGCGGGCAACTGCCCAACGAATGATGTCGGGGAAGTTATGTACATGCGGTTCGCGCGGTAAACTCTAATTGCGCGATGCAGGATTTGTGTGACGTCAGGATTTTGTGTGAAGTCAGGTCTTTGATGCGTAGTTCGCATGTGGCGATGTAGATGTCGCTACAAGTGTGTCTGTGCTGCCCAACAAATTTTGAGGGTGGGTCATAATCTCGAGTCAGTGTCCGGCATCTAGTAAATACACTCGAGAGCAATGAATCCGGGTCACTTAAAGAATGTTAAAAATCTCGGAAACTAAAAATGATAGGTTAATGCAATAAATTGTATTTAATAGACAATGTAATACTCCTTAAATGAAAGTAAAAAAAATATGAGTCACCATACATTTTATTAACACAAAATTACATAAAGAAAAAAACTGCTGATCTCTCCTTAAAACAAAAATAGGAAACATGAAATTTTTGAACTTTATTACGATTTTCTTGAATTTTAATACTTCGTATTGCCTCCTCGTGCTTCCATTACTGCGTTTACGCGGTTTGGCATGCTGTACACCAAGTTCCTTATACGATTTTGGGGAATATTCTCCCATTCCTCTGTGAGAGCAATTTTGAGCTCACGAAGCGTGATTGGGGGAGGGTTTCGTTGTTTTACGCATCTGCCGAGCTCGTCCCAAGCATGCTCGATCGGGTTGATATCCGGGCTGCGCGCTGGCCACTCCATACGAGTAATGTTCATCTCTTGAAGGTAGTCATTCACAATCCTACCTGTATGAGGTCGGGCATTGTCATGCATAAATATAGCATCCTCACCTAAATTGACCATAAATGGACCAACGTGATCATTGAGGATTTCTTCCACATATCTTACGCTAGTTAAAGAGCCGTTTTCTATGATCACCAGCTCTGTGCGACTTTCAGAAGAAATTCCGGCCCACACAAGTACAGACCCACCACCGTAGGCTACTTTTTCTTCGATGCATGCTTGCTTGAATCTTTCCCCTGGTCTTCGATACACTCTGTGTCTTCCATCGTGCTTGTAGAGCATAAATTTTGATTCGTCGGAGAACATAACTTTTGACCAATCTTCAATACTCCAATTTACGTGGCTCTGGGCATATCTTAGTCTTGAAATACGATGCCCACGCTCCAGTTTAGGGCCGTTTGCAGGTCTAAGGGGTTTTAAGTTAGATTCAGCAAGCCGACGTCTTACTGTCCATGCACTTGGGTTACTTCCTCCGAGGCGTCGAAACTGATTTGTGAGTTCAGTTCCTGTGAGAAAGCGATTTCGAAGCATGGTGTTCACCAAGTATCAGTCTTCTCGTGCTGTGGTACACCTGGTTCTGCCCGTTCCTGGTCTGCGTAGGTTAGAACCAGTTTCTTCGTAACGTCGGAGAACTCTTTGTACTGTTGACAGCGACACACCGACAGTCCTAGCTGTATCGCGCTGACTCCGGCCGGTTTCCAGCATTGTAAGTATTCTGGTGCATTCGTCAGGCGTAAGCGACATAATTTCAGCTTGAATAATGAATATAGAGCACTATCAACATAGTTTATGTACCCACATAAATGACAGATTACAAACAAAAGCAAAACCAAATGCTGTAATTTCGTAGTTCCATCTTCGAAAGTGGCCCTTTTTCAAATTTGATTTTTTTATGATATAACTTTACAATAACTAAGAAGTTTTAATACCTTCATTTAAGGAGTATTACATTGTCTATTAAGTACAATTTATTGCATTAACCTAGCATTTTTAGTTTCCGAGATTTTTAGGATTCTTTAAGTGACCCGGATTCATTGCTCTCGAGTGTATAACATTATGATAATATTGATGGTACATACCTAGCTATTAAAATTAAATAAAACTTTAAGTTATTCATTGTTTAATAATAATCTAATAAAAATCTTGAATGAGTCCTTTGAAGAGGTTTTTGTGCTTACAATTACGATCGCCACGTGACCGCTGTTGGCGGGAAAATTCAAAAGCCTTGGCAGACTTGACTTCGTGGTCCGCGGGCCTAGGCTTGGGCAGCCTGGCACTACACTATATAGACTCTTCGGTTTTAGTACACATTTTTAATTAACACAACTTAAAACGAATTAAATTTCACATCGTATTTACTCTTCAAATGCATGAAGAGTAAATACGATGTGAAATTTAATTCGTTTGCATCCTCTGAAGGGGTTTCACATTGTATAGCTATTTAATAAAGGAAATAATAATTAAAAATCAATTAGGTGTCTAGTTTAGTTTGTCTATTTAAACCCGTGTATATTGAAATTAAACTCTGATTTTATCTCTAATCCAGTTAACCTACTTTCAAACAAGTTAGCGTTTGTGATTGCTTGACAGAAAACTATGACATACAATAAAATAAAAAATCGTATAGATAGTGTATTCATTTCAATTGCTGACATTAGCTATGTACATGGGGAAAAGTTATTTCGTCGAGGTTACTCTACCAGTAGACTGTTACGGAAAACATAGACCAAAATTAATTTCAGGATTTTAATAACTTGAAAAAAGTTTTAAACAAATATAAAAACCTATTTACTGGCTTTTTCGAAGCTTGCATTGGAAAAGAGACACTTTTTTATAAGCATGTTAGCTTATAAAAAATGCATCCTGACTTTATTCGCTTTTACTTAGCTCTCAATGTGACCACATAAAGTCCTTATTAAAACCCAAATGAAAATGTTCCTGGCGTAATATTTGCAAGCTCACTCATAACGAGAAGAAGTAAAAAAATCTTTGTCTCCTGATTCATCAAAACTCTTCCAAGCCGTGATTTGGCCCCCTGGGGACCTCATTTGAGCTTTTATAAGGGTGATATATTGTACGTAGGTGGTACTTATATTTCACAATCGTTAGAGGTACGGTTTCTGTATGATATTCCTGAAAAACGTGTTTTCATAACATGTTTTTCAAATAATAATTAGGTCGGTGCAGGTCAAGCAGCACCCCAAATGGTGCAATGAAGTTTAAGAACTAAGCGCACACACACACACACACAGACACGAAAAGCGACTTTGTTTCATAATATTTATAGCAAACTTTCACAACCATCACAAATATAGATTTATAGATAAAAAATGCGCCCTATTAATGGGTGATTGTGGGTCTTACGTAAAAAAGTGTCCCTCGATCGAAAAAACGTTTTACGTAACGGCAGTGATGACGGCCTAGACACCATGTTGGTACTAAATTATCTCTTTAGGTATACGAAATAAATTTATGAAAAAACCTAGACATTAGAAATAGGAAAATAGTCATACATTTGCTGACTCTTAGGTGGATATTACACTATCAATTATCTAGGATCACAGATCTCTGAGTCACATTTATATGATAACTAGCTGCCCGCCCCGGCTTCGCTCGAGTAGCACTAAGTACGTATCTACGGCGCACCTACCTGCCTACCCTACCTACCCTACCGACCCTACCGACCCTACCTACCCTACCTACCCTACCTACCCTACCTACCCTACCTACCCTACCTACCCTACCTACCCTACCTACCCTACCTACCCTACCTACCCTACCTACCCTACCTACCCTACCTACCCTACCTACCCTACCTACCCTACCTACCCTACCTACCCTACCTACCCTACCTACCCTACCTACCCTACCTACCCTACCTACCCTACCTACCCTACCTACCCTACCTACCCTACCTACCCTACCTACCCTACCTACCCTACCTACCCTACCTACCCTACCTACCCTACCTACCCTACCTACCCTACCTACCCTACCTACCCTACCTACCCTACCTACCCTACCTACCCTACCTACCCTACCTACCCTACCTACCCTACCTACCCTACCTACCCTACCTACCCTACCTACCCTACCTACCCTACCTACCCTACCTACCCTACCTACCCTACCTACCCTACCTACCCTACCTACCCTACCTACCCTACCTACCCTACCTACCCTACCTACCCTACCTACCCTACCTACCCTACCTACCCTACCTACCCTACCTACCCTACCTACCCTACCTACCCTACCTACCCTACCTACCCTACTAAAAAGTATCCTATGTCCGTCTCCTGGTTCTAAGCTACCTCCCCACCAATTTTCAGCCAAATCGGTTCAGCCGTTCTTGAGTTATAAGTGGTGTAACTAACACGACTTTCTTTTATATATATAGATGTAATACAAACATATGAATCAAATCGTCTTTGATCAAAGATTTTTGACATTTATTGTTAAATAGGATCAAAGAAACGGGTCTTGCTATATTGAATATTATATACTGAATTTTACATTTATTTTCATAATTTCCTGATACAAAATCCGTCCATAAAATTATGTGTTTTTGCCTTTTCAGTTTTGCTACTGCCATATTCTAAGTTGACGGGTTTATTGACGGATAAAACGTAAGCACAACGAAATTTTGGCGTAAGTTCACAATACGCTTTGGAATTCTAAAATTATTTGTTGGCAACACTGCTGTAGTAAAAAAAAATCAAACTGCTGCCGGGCAGCCGGGAATTCTTTGTTTTGTGGCTTCATTAGTGTTCTAAGTTCTATTTGTTATATTGTTTGCCGAAAGGCTTCAGTATTTTGTTTTAATCGACGATTGAAACCACATCTGTCAAAAAAATAGGATCCTAGATAATTAAGTCATAAGTCATTTATTTCATAACAATATGGAAACATTGTGTTGAAAATAATATAAAAATAACAAATTGCAATGAAATTAAATTAAAAATAACAATTAATACGGATCAAAATTCATTAAAATACATCAAAAACGTTGAAAATATAAAACAGTACATGGCAATTAAATTACATTAAAATTACAATAATAACAAAATATAAAGAATTACAGTGAAATCAGATTAAAATTACATAACATAAAACATTATAATTAAATCAGATTAAAATATTTAGAAATGTCAATAAATAAAAACACTAATAGTCAATTGAGAATTCAAATACAATAAGATTATAAATAATAAATGTCAAATTAAATTAAATCAAATACAACTTTACAATAATATTACAATGTCAAATGTCTTCCATGAATTCATTGATACCATAATAGCCTTTCCTCAATAAATGGGCCCTCAATTTATTTTTAAATAAGTTGACACTGTAAATACTTTTCAATTCTATGGGCAACTTATTATATAAAATTACTGATTGATATCGTGGGCTGTGATGCACAACTTGCAATTTCGGTTGAATGTTGTTGGGCACATCTTTCCTACGTGTACTAGCTCTAGTAATTCTCTGCTCAGCGTTCTCAATTTTGTTTAAGTTTTTAACAAAGCTAGTCAGTAAAACCAATATATAGAGGCATGGCACTGTTAAAATATTTAGTCTTATGAAATGCTCTCTACATGATTCCGTCTGTTTCATGCGGAGCATTGTCCTAAGAGCTCTTTTTTGAATGACAAATGCCATTTGAACATTGTACTTGTAACTGTTGCCCCAAAATTCGATGCTGTATCTGAGCTTGGATTCTACCAAAGCAAAGTACACACTTCTAAGTTGAGGCAACGTTAAAACTTCTCTCAGAGTTCGGATAGCGTAACATGCCGAGCTAACTGATTTAGTCAAAGCTAATGTCTCAACCTTCCAATTTAATAATGTATCAATGTGTACACCCAGGAACTTGACACTATCAACTATTTCCACACTGTTTTCACAAGAAACAATGTCCAACTTAATGTCATTCCGTACAGTGGGCTTAAATAAGACACATTTTGTTTTACTTACATTAAGTTTCAGATTATTTGTGCTAAACCAGATTTCGAAAGCTTTCAAAAGAGCATTGATCTTACATTCTAATTCTAGTGTATTGTCTGCCGAAACTATTGCATTTGTATCGTCAGCAAAGATAATTAGTTGTGCGTCATTAATACATTTTTTGATGTACTCAACTAAATCATTCAGGAATATAATAAAAAAGATTGGACCAAGAACGGATCCCTGGGGAACACCACGGCACACAGTAGCTAGATCAGATCTATAAGTTTTTTCTTCTCCATCTATTACGGATTTTATCTCTACATACTGCCGTCGGTTATGCATATAAGAGCCAAGTAGTTCCAAAACATTCTCTCTTACACCATAATGTTCTAATTTGGCTAGGAGAATACCATGGTCCACTGTGTCGAAGGCGGAACTGAGGTCTAGAAAGATACCAGCTACTTTTAGTTTATTATTTAAGTTACAAATAATATTGTCTATTAATGCCTCAATGGCATCGGAGGTTCCTAGTGATGTTTGGTAGCCGAACTGTTGATCATTTATTATACCATACATCTTTAAATGCTTTATAAGCCTATCCTTTATTATTTTTTCAAATATTTTTGATAATACAGGCAAGAGAGAAATAGGTCTGTAGTTTCCAGGTTCCGTCTTTGATCCCTTTTTGAAAACCGGTATAACTCTTGCTATTTTAAGCTGATCAGGAAACAGGCTTTTCTCGATGCACTCGTTATAAAATGATGCTAACGGAGTTGCTAACAAGTCTATATTCTCCTTGATTATTGTTAAGGGAATTTCATCATAACCCGAAGAAGGCTTGTTGATCATTTTATTTACCAAATTGAATATTTCTCTAGGTGTGACAATATCAAAACTCATTTTATATTCAACACGACTAACACCTTCAGTTAAGAATACCATTGCCAATTGTTTGTCACAAGCCTCTAAGTGGACCGTGTTGTCAAACCTTTTGGAAAATATTTTTGCCACTTCTAGAGCATTATTAGTAGCTGCGTTATCAATTTTTAGTGTAATAGTTTCATTATTTATTTCCTTAGTAGCATTGCGCTGTCTATTAACTATTTTCCATATCGTTTTAGAAGAATTTGATGCCCTGTTTATTTGTTTTCTGACATCATTCCTTTTTGCACAACTCACTACCTTTCTGAAGATACGGATATAGTTGTTCCGATACTCCAAAACCGAACTGTCACAATGTGTTTTATCTGATGTGTTAAGGAAACGTTTCATTTTACTAGCTATCCGTATTCCGCTTGTTATCCATCCAGAACCTCGATTCCTTTTAATATTAACCTTTATTTTACTCTTTTTAAAGACGGTAGAATGGATTTCTTTAAATTGTGTCAAGAATGTATTAATGCCTGTGCTCCAGTCAGTCTCAGAGAGCAATTTTCTGTAATTACTTTTATTTTCATCATTATATCTCCTTTTATAAATACATACATAACTTGACATCTTCTTAAACTCAGTTCTTTCCAAACGCAAAGTGCAGAATATACCAGCATGCCCATCAGCTAAACTATTGTGATCGACATGTGTGTTTTCTATAAGGGAGGCTGGTAAGTTCGTTATAAAGTTATCCAAACATGATTCGGACTTATTTCTTCGAAAAGTAGGATCTTTTATTAGATACCTAAAATTGTAACACGATAGTAATGATAAGAAAGAACCATGTCTCAGATCATTTTTTAACACGTCTATGTTAAAATCACCACAAATTAAACATAATTTATTGAGGAAATGCTGTAATAGCTTTTCAAGGCCATTCATGAAGTTGTCAAAATTTTTGTTTGTGGGAGTTCGATAACAACAAATAATATTTAAATTGGTTTCAACGTCTCTAACCCCACATATTTCAAAACAATCAATTTTATAAAGTTGTTTACACACTTGCAGTTCGTCTACGTTATTAGCTCTATTTGTTAATATCATTGAACCTCCCCTTTTCTTATTGAGTCTAGCATTGTAAGACCCCATTCTGTAATTAGTAAAACTGAATTGTTTTGCTAGAGCATCATTTAGAAAATGTTCAGTTACACATAGGAAGTCAACTTTCCTAGAAATTTCACTAACATATATTTCCAGATCATCCCGTTTATTTGTAATACCACAAACATTCTGGTGAAAAATATTAATGACTGAATATTGTTCAAAGTTATTATTATGTTCAAGCTTACCATTAGGTTTTCCTTCACAACTTATATCAGGAACGAAAAAACTGTTCTTTAATAATGTCAGTACTAACGGCTAAATATGATTCCTCAATGTCAGTAAGAAAATTATTCGTTAAATTGTCAAGATAGCACTTAAGATTGTCAAAAATATTTTTCATACCATAATTATTCAGAATTCCTCGTCGTTTATAAAACATTGTATAATCATATGTCAAATTTAAATTAGAATCAAATATCATTGCATAATTGTAAGTACAAATGTCTTCATAAAGCAAATGACTAAATGTCTCTATTCTGGAGTTGAACATTGAACTAATTCCATCGAATTTATAAGTTGGTAAACAAAGTAAAATGTTCGTATGATGTATTGCCATTAATCTATTCCTTATGCTATTAATTAATTCGAAGTAGTTGCCAGTTTTCCTAAAGTCTTCTTCGCCTATCAATATCAAGCAATAATCATTCATGGTATAGTTTGTTAATTTTTGTTCCAGTTGGTTGATCAACTGTAATACTCCACAATTTGTAAAAATGAGATGACATATTTTATCATTCGGAAACGTAGTCTGTGCTATAGGTACTATTTTATTGGTTTTGTTACTACTTATTATACAAAGTCTGCGTGGCTTTCCTTCCAACAGCTGTGATTGTTGTAATGTACCGCCAACAACTGTCCGAGTTCCGTCTTCAACAGCTCTTTCATTGCTTGTTCTATCCGAATTTCTGTACAGTTTGGATGTGTCGCTGGTGGCGCCATCTGATATCACCTCCACTGTATCTGTAGTTTCCAGCCCCAGGTCTACGCAGCTACTGTTGAATTCTTCATTCAAGGAATGTCTCAGCTCTCTTGAGATTCTTTTATTTCTCTTGCTTTTACTCTTCTGGTTGTTAGTTCCTCTAATTTTTGTTTCTGAGCATATTTTTTGTAAATGTTTGGATTTATTTTTTTCTTTGTCTAAAGCGGTTTTTAATGTCATGTTTTCCTCATTAAGACTTTCTATTTCCGCGTGTGCACCGTTTAACTCACTTTCAAGCTGTGTTATTCTTGCTTTTAAATCTTCCATATCACTGTCATATACAGTCGACAAGTCAGGTAAACTGTATTTTTTGATTTCAGAGTCAGTTGATTCAAATGAAATATCTAATGATTCATTTGAAGTGGTCTTAGGTCGACGAATCGTTACATTACCTTCCATTATATGTTTTTATTAAAATTTAGAATCAAAAAAATAATTATATTGTTTTTTTTTTTTTATATTACACTATTATTTACAGTGCTAAAATTCTCTTCATGAATACTTCATAAACTTGAATTGCTTGGAATGCGTGAAACGGAACACAATCTCAAAAGGCTGGTATTCAAGACTTAAAATTTTCTTAGGAGTTAATTTCCGAACGGCAGCTGTTACGTCAAATGTTTTCTCGTGAATTCTGATTGGTCAACAGTTTTAGTAGAATGACAATGAGTCAGCTGTGGTTTGTTTACATTACCAAAATTTCGTGAATTTGAATTAATAACTGTTTTCAATATGTGGTTTTTGCCGTAGCAGCACTTTCACTTTTAGCAATTTTCGCTCACAATTGGCAATTTAAGTGTATAATCCAGTGTCATGCACTAATTTGAAGTTTAAACTTGTTTATAGTCCACAATCACCAACAGTCACTGGTCATGAATTTATCGTTTTATTCATTAAATACTTTTATAACTTATAGGGATAACACTCTCACGATGTTTTTATTGAAAACTACGCGTAATTCTTGATACTTTAACTTTGCAGAATAATAACACAATTAAATTATTTAATAATACGCGGAACGATTTCAACCGTGGCTAGTGTTGCCAGACGTTTTGTTTTGACTGAATTGATAATGTAATACACAGATATGATCCTAGACGTCAAATATGTAGGATCAAAGATAGGATCCTATATAGGATCCTAGATAATTGATAGTGTAATACCCCCTTAGTCATTTTCTCAAACATGCTTTGAAATTCGAATATTAGTTTGACAACATTCTTCAAGATAAATCGAAATTTCGGTACTGGTCGAATACATGCAAGCGCCCGGCCCGCAAAGTTTGTATGAAAATCCATGTCCGCCGCTAAGGCCGAATAAATTACTACGGATACTCTTATCTGTCGTGTTGTTTAAAAATGGAACGAACTTTTTACTTCAACACATGCCAAGGAGGTAACTTATCAAAGATTTTATTTGAATTTCGATTTGGTTTGCAAATATAGCTGTTTAAAGTAAATAAGAAACAAATGAAAACATTGGCGCGTGAAAAATTTACGATGTTCGTCATTAATTTATATCTATATCACAGACAAGTTACTGTAGGTATTGTCATTAACAGTCAAATCTACACGCCGCACTTAGACTTACTTTGCTAAGCAAGCGTCGTATACGCATATAAACATTTTTCATATCTCATCAAAGTTCATATTCGGGAGGGGTTCGGTCTAAGTAATAACAGCAACACGGGTCGGTCGATCGATCAGGTTAAGCTACGCTTGCCGCGATGTTTGACTATTTTTACATACCGAGATCCCTCCGTTCCTCTAAAAACACGTTAAGCCGTTGGTCCCAGCTGTCATTTGTGGATCTTTGACTGTCGTTACGGGTCGGCATGGGCCCGAAACGCCAGTCTTACCAAAGGGTATCGTACTACCCAGTAACTGCCATGTAAAATACCCATTCGGATGCATCCGGTTAGACTGGAAGCCGACCCCAACATAGTTGGGAAAAGGTTAGACAGATTGATTGATATATTATAAATTAGAGTCGCTTTTCGTGTCCATCTGTGTGACCGCGTTGTTGATTTATTATGTATAGATAAAAAAATATATTTATCTCTCACCACAATAATTACATAGTACATTTTTCAAGATATCAAGAACAATACATAATAATGTTAACTATACTGTAGGAGACTGATGCCTAAGCTAGACGTAAGGCCTGTATTTCAGGACACCACCCAAAAAAACAAAAAGATAAAAAATTAAAATTTCGGCGAAAATGCCGTTCTATAAACGCGGCGTATCGTTATAAACGTGACCTAAAATGTCAATCAATTTCGACAGGTTTATTTATTAACATAATTAAAATCAAACGGGCCATTTTTAAACAAGGCTTACTGTTGCTACTTGGTTATTTATATTTTGTAACAGTACGATTTATTACAAGCTTTTTGCCGTAGTAACGCAATACGCATTTTAAATAGTACAAAAACGCTTGACGTGAAACACTAGGCTAGATCAAAATAAAAAATATGCAAATAAAAGCCTTTTGGATACGGTCCACATTTCTGTCCAGACCCGTGGTCCAGCCCTGTAACTTCCGGTGCGAAAAAAATATTTATTTCACGTATAAAATTCCTTATTCTTCCAGAGCCCAAATAAGATTGTATCTTATTCCCAATTTAAAGGACTTACCTACAATCAATGAATCATCCGAAAAATTACATCTGTTGCTTTATCATTCGCTTAGATATCCTCACTTGTCAAATACGAACAATGATTGCCAATCCGTTCACGTCATAAATGCTATCAAGTTGTCATGACGTCACTTACATGTATATAAAGGTCGCGTGCCGCCGTTTTCTATCACACAACAGGCAAGGACGCTCACGTTGGCGGTGTGACATCAAGACAGCATACTGTGACGTGTTTCAACAGAAGACATAAGAAGCGAGTTGAGTGAAGAACTGACAGAGATGCTAAAAATAGGCTTGGAATTTTTTAAATATTTGACTCCCGAATCAACGACTTCCTAATATTTGATATGGATTGTTACATTTAAATTGTGTGTCATCTTATTTATTAACCGACTTCCAAAACGGAGGAGGTTCTACGTTCGTAGCGTACGTTTTTTTATTTTTTTTGTATATTTTCACCGATTTCTCAGTCAATTGTGGACGGATCTAAAAAAATATTTGTATTTTAATAAAATTATAACACCTAATAAAGTGTTTCAATGATAACAAAATCCACATTAAAAAAATTAAAATACATGAGCCCGTCATTCATAAAATTCTGACATTATATCAGGCTTTTTACCTATCTGTCAACATTAAAAAAATCTATAAAAAAACGGCTAAATTTCGTTAAAATAATTATTGTAGTTATGAATGAGCAAAACTTCAGCAAAATCTATTCTAAATTATTCAATTAACAATAGATTTAAATTCAACACTTCATATTTACATTTACTAAGCTGCAAACTGTGCAGACCAATGTGGAAGTTCCGAGAAAAGGTGAGTGCAAGTGGCACAGCCAAGTTGACACAATTAAATATTGAATACAGGCAACAAGTTAGAACAGCCTGCGATAGTTGGGAACACTCTCACCTACCTACCTAGGTACATAACTTTCAAAATGGTGCAGACAGCAGGGAAATTATTCACTGAGTTAGGCTGCCAATTTTCTATCACAATTCAATTTCGCTTTGATAAATACAAAGCATTGGTGAGAACATGAACATTTAAACGTGGCTACGATAAATAATATTCTCTGTGCTATTTAAGAGAACTAGATTATTCAATTTTAAGTAAAATCACTTGAATTGGAACATCAGTACTGAATGCTGACAGAAACATTAGGCAGCTATTTGATACCGTTATTGCGTTTATTGGCATCCCCTTATCGCGCTGATAACGATCCTAGCCGAGGTGGGTGGGGCAGTAATCCTATATAAGTGGGGTTGGCGGGTGAAGTGGCTCCCCGGCTCAGATGGAATCACCAATAGGGTGGTCCAACTATTCCCAGCCCACTTGATAATGCTTCTGACCACCATCTTCAATGGTGCGCTAAGCAATAACTTCTTCCCCCAAGCGTGGAAAGACGCCACCGTTATCGGTATCCCAAAGCCCGGCAAGCCCAAGTCCGAGCCGACCAGCTACCGCCCCATCAGTCTGCTCAAGGTCCTCGGCAAGGTCTATGAGAGGCTTATTTATAAGCGCCTCAGAGACTGCGCCGAGACCAAGGGCCTCATCCCCAACGAACAGTTTGGGTTCAGAACCCAGCACTCTAGCGTGCATCAGGCCCACCGGATCGTCGAACACATAAGCGCTGGCTTCCAGCGTGGTCTGACGACCGGTGCAGTATTCTTCGACGTAGCGAAAGCGTTTGACAAAGTCTGGCACAACGGCTTGATATACAAGCTATACAAACTCGGTGTGCCAGATCGTCTCGTGCTCATCTTGCGTGACTTTTTGTTGAACCGCACCTTTCGCTATCGTATCGAGGGAGCACTTTCCTCTCCCCGTCCCATCCGCGCCGGAGTCCCTCAGTCAGGGCTCCGTGCTCGCCCTGCTCATTTTCACCCTGTTCACCAGCGATATCCCGAAGAGTAGAAAGGCGCAGTTGGCTCTGTTCGCAGACGATACGGCCATCTACTACAAGGGCGCTGGCCCCGACTCGATAGCCCGCTCTCTCCAGACCGCAGTCGACAAGCTCGGCGCATGGTTTAGAAAGTGGCGGATCGAAGTCAACCCGGATAAGAGTCAAGCGGTCTTATTCTCAAAGCAGAAAAGACGCTTTAGACCACCGCCCCCCCGACCCATCACCATGCTCGGCAAGCCGATCCCTTGGGGGAGGCGAGCCAAGTATCTTGGTGTCATCTTAGATGAAAATCTCTCCTTCACAGAGCACATAAAGCAGGCCCGCGCGCGGGCCGCTTTCGCTCTCAGTAGACTCCACTCCATACTAAATGTACGTAGCAAATTGTCACTCAGGTGCAAATTGCGAATCTACACAACGTGCATTCGCCCTATCATGACCAATGCGGGCGTCGTGTTCGCACATTCAAAACCCCGACAAATCCATAGAATGCAAGTGATGCAGAACAGATTCCTTCGTAAAGCCACCGGAGCCCCTTGGTTCTGTAGGAACGAAACCCTCCACGTAGATTTTAAACTCCCCACAATCCACCAGTTTCTCAAACGCAATTCCAAGCGTTCCTTTGACTCAGCCCTCACTCACCGCAACCCTCTGGTTGTCGAGGCCGCCAGTTATGTCCCAAGTCAGATGAGTAGAACCCGCCGTCCGAGGCAAATCCTTCTCGACCCCGATGACCCCATAACACTCCTCCAGGAGAGCAATAGGGAAACCAGCACAGCTCGCATTCACACACTCCGACACACTTTCCGACTTCGCCGCCGAGGTCCGCGATCGCGACCCGCCCGAGTAAACGATACTCCCCCCCGACCCTTGCTCGACGATGCGCCAGCCCGCGTCGCAGCTGAGCGCGTAGCTTTAAATTCCCCGTCTAATAATCATGAAATATCCTTGATCCAGCCTGTCCCTCTTGCTGTCCTCCCCCCAGCGAACGCCCTAAGCCGAGGTTCGTACCCCACAGGGGGTGCCCTTAGCGTGCGTTCGCCTAGTTTTAATTAGCATAGTTTTGCCCCTGGCCGGAGGCTTTTAAGTGTAGAAGCTTAAGGCAGCCACAGGATTGACCGGTTAAATAGTCATGACCTCAGAGGTCAGCTATGAGATGCCCTATCTAAAAAAAAAAAAAAAAAAAAAGTGAAGTGGCTCACACTGCGCTCGACGCTTGACGTGTCCACACGTCGGGTCCGATTTCGCAACAAATCAATCGCCTTCCTGAGAATGCTTCTTTGAGAGGTGAAACACGTGTCGATTTCTTACAGGGTTCTTTATGACTCATTAAGAACAGTTACGCGGATTAAGTTACTAAATATACGTCGTCTATTGTATTTTATAATGGATTTCCGCAAAGTCACGCCTGAATCAATTAACTAGCTATTTGAATGAGTCCTTATTTTAATTATGTTTGCTGATGTTCATTTTATATCAACACCACGATGTCTTTTTACGAAATATGTTTATAATTTTCTTACGGTAGGTAGTTGTAAATAACTTTGTGTTCAGGGACAGTCCATTTGAATGTATTTGTAAAACTCACACTACTTAATTACTTACCTGCATTTCATAATGTGTTTATTAACTTTATGTAATTAAGTAATGTGGAGTATTGAGAGATTCAAAACATTCGTGTTCAATGTACTTATTCGTGACGATTTATTAATTTATTTCATGTTTTCCGTCCTGATTTGCCCCTAGATATGGACCTAAACATTCACCACACCACACATGGCACGCAACGTTAGAAAGATTTATTCACACGTCATCTCGTGGGCATTAGCCCTGCCATTGCACTAAGGAACATGTGGATCGCCTGTAAAGGGACCTACTCCAATGTTATACAGCTGAATATTTCATGAATATTAAGGCGTTCCAAATGATTTTTTTTAAAAGGTTTTCTATATCGTGGCCCGTGGGGCTCGCGCGATATATCAGGAGTCAAGTACCTAAGTATTGTCTTAAAAGTATTATAGGTACTTTTCGGTTAGGCATGGCTCATAACAACTGCCATACAATTTTTATAACCGAAGCTGACTATCTAATAAAAACATTCACTAAATAAAAAAAAAAGGTATGTAACGACCCGAAAAAGTACTTTGTGATTTTGTATCTTTTATGAAAACAATTGGTATTTCAAAGTTAGAAGCGAGTAATGGTGGAAATTTTAGGATTCTTAAGGTTTACTTTGTCATTCAAGTCGGATACATTACGATATAAAAGAGTCAAATATAAACAGAAGCACGAGGAGGGACTCGCGTTACGAAGCAAGTACAGATACTGAGGACGGTTCTTAGAAAATTGAATTTTTCAACACCTCATATGGATAGGTCACATTGCAAAGGCTGTGACGGTACACATTCTTTGTTCCCTCCGAATATCTTCAACACGACGCTTTTGCAACTAAAAGTTCATTCTTATTTATATATACTTTATTGTGCGTCAGAAAATACATTAACTACTAATAAAAATAAATTACACTACACTATAAAACTTACAACTCTTATTAGAATTAGTGTATTTCGAATCCAAGCAAAAAATGCATTCATAATTAGGTAATAATAGATTACTAGTGGTCGCCCAGTGGTCCATAATTAATTTAAATTGTAAGTTTAATAGGATAGTTCATACTAATTCCATGCTGCCATGTAAGGTAGCCATCTTTAACCATAAAGAGTCTGTGTTTGTCAAACGCATGGTAGTATGTGTAATATTTTTTTATTAATTTAATATATTTCTAATGCATATTATATATGAATATTAGCTTTCTGCACTCCTTTCCCATATAAACTATAACTGTGCCAAATTTCATAGTCCTCCGTTCGCGTTATTTTCGTAAAGAGGGCTACAAAGTTTTTGTTTCACTTAAATAGATTTATTTTAGACATACTCTTTACATTATACTAAATTACACATACACACAAAATCTATTATTAAATAATACGAGGGGAGGCTTTAATGTAATGCTGCATCTACCTGTCTTCCTCTATAATCAAGCTCATCATTTTCATACAGCTATTGAAATTGTAAAGCTTCGTGCAGACCAGCGCGACGCGACGCCGCGACGCGACTCGAACAATACAATTTCTAAGAAAACTTGACGGTATAACAATAACCAGTGTCGCGTCGCGCGACAAGTCGCGCTGGTCTGCACAAAGCTTTATTCACATATACCTACATTAAAATTGGCAGTTATTTTCGTTATATAACATTATAGAGAAAATACTAAAATACAAGCAATGAGACAAGACTATTTTTGATTCCTTATTAGTGTTTTATAATTTCCTATAACAATTTGTTGAAGTGAAAACCAGTTTTTATCTTTTATGGAGGTGAAAATGACATTGATATCCACGCTTGCTCATTGTTTGTTAGTTATTCCTTAGGATATTTTACTTCAGCTACATAATTACCTACGTAACACATTTTCGTAAACGATTTCGACTAATTTGTTTTACTTTGACAGTTCAACAATATTCATTTTGTTATTTAAGTTGTTGAGCAGAAGATTTTTTCGAACTAATGAAGCATTGGATTAGCAATCTGTTTAAAAACGATTCAGATTCTGATTGATCGTGTATTACGTAATTAGGGTACACCGTAACACAGTCACCACCAGTTTTACAACTGCAACCTGCGGGCCAACTCGGTGTCACCTTTTACTTCTTATCAATGCCCAGCACAAACCCCTGAACCTAGAAAGCTGAAATTTTGCACAGAGGTTTCCTTTATAATGTACACAAGAAATTAGGATTTTTCAAGGACATAGTGCAGAAGAAGTCACCAGCAAAGTGCTACCATAAAATAACACTACAAAAAAATATATCGGTAAACACAGAATAGCTGTATAGTAATATTTCTTGGTTCTGTTAGCTATAGAATATTTTTCGTCAGTTCATTCAGATAACTCTCGCAAGCCGATGGCACCCGTCGTTCCCTTGACCTACTTAGAAAGGGAGGTCGGAAGACATTGTGTTGTGCCCAAACTAAGGAACACTGTCGTTAGAGAAAGTACGAAGGACCGTGTACGTATCTATATAGTTATACCTACTTAAACAAGACTGATACCTAAATGATGACTACATTCTGATTTTTTGTCTGTTTTGAACTCCACAGATTTAGGTACCTAGTTACATAAATCGTAAAAAGGGTTTTTATGGATGACACTTTCTTCTTTAAAAATACGATAAACTGAACTAAATTTATTTTAGATATTTATAATAGTTTCCTCTTTCATGAATGTATGTTAAGCTTTATCATTTTTTCATAAACTAACATAGATAGCTTCAGCACAATTTTTTATTAGATTTATAACAATAATAATTATATTGCAATCTGTCTATTGTAAAGAGTCCAAAGTCTAAACGTCAACGAATTATAACGTTGCCAAATTGAAGAGTACAACTGTGACATACAAACACAACTAAAGTGACAGGTATTACGTTTAGTCGGTTACTGAACAGCTGTCTCGTCAAGAGGTTTTTTTTTGTTTACCTCTATTTAACTACCTAAACCTATGGAATATAGTTAAAAATATTGCACATAAGAAATTGTTTAAATTCGCGTGAACCAAGTAGTGAAGTAAAGTTCGATTGCATAGTTCACTTGCATAATTTGAATGTGCAAAGTTCACTTCTATTGTTCACTTACATAATTCTCTCGCATAATTCTCTTGCATTGTTCAATTGCATTATTCACTTGCATAGTTCAATTGGAACCCTATAAAAGTGAACGCATACAATTCCAAAGCGAACTCATTCCTTTTTCAAATAAATAATCGTGGATTCGTACCCCTTATAAATGTTGAAAACGGTGTCTTTTAATTAGGATGACCTATTTTCAAAGGTGTTTTCTCGTGTACCTACTACTTTGTTCTACCAGTAGGTCCACGAGGGTATGTTGAAACCAACATGAATGTCCTTTGTTTAGAAATTAGACTAGGTGTGATTTCAGTTGTCCTACTGCAAAAACATAACATTTAATTTGTCTTTTGTAGATAAAAATTAAGTATTTGTTGAGCAAAATAATTTTTGACAGGTGTCGAATAGGTTCGACACTAAATGGATAGGCTCTTTTTCAACGTCATATATCTTTTACACGTGGAATAAAATTTACATCTGACAGTTTTTATATAGCTGTCAAAATTCAAAATTATTCCTCGGAACGAAATAAATTCCTCAAGAATCAAATTTAAAGGTGTGTCATGTTGTCAACCTAGTTACCAATCAATCTAGCTAGGCTTTTCCCAACTATGATGGAGTCAGCTTCCAGTCTAACCAGGTGCAGCTACTGATCGCCACAACCCAATAACTGGATAACACGATACTCCTTGGTAAGACTGTTCAACCTAGTTACTAATTAATATCCGTCAGTTCTGTTTACATCACGACATTTGCTTGTCACAACTTGACATATAAGATCACAGCTGCTCTTGCTCGAGGTCACTGTTAGACACGACCCATTTGTTAGGCATTATTAACAACAGCACACGATGACGTAATCTAATCTAATAGTTAGTTTATGGAAAAAAACATCTACTTTTCGTGCGGTTAGTGACTAACCTGCCATGCTATTCTGTAAACATCTCACCGTGAAAACTTGGGTGAAGTGAGCGGGGAGTGAGCTGTCATTCCACCTAATGCTAGAGATTGACACTATTGACAGCTCACTCCACGCTCACTTCACCTAAGTTTTCACGGTGAGATGGTTACAGAATAGCACTGCTGGTGTCAGGACTTTAAAGCCGCCGATGGGCCTCAGACTTGGCTTGACGAGCCACCGAGAAATATCTCTAAGGCATACTGGTTTCCTCACGATATTTCCTTCTCCGTTTTTGAAGCAAGTGATAATTATACAATACGCACATGAATCCGAAAAGTCAGAGGTGCGTGCGGCTATTACGTTACGCTAGTTTTTGTATTTCTGATACAGACTATGTAAAAAAAAACAGCTGTTCCATACATTTATTTATGTTCGCATAGCTCGTTATAATGAAGGGAACAGCAGATTTTTTTTTCGCGATTTCAGCGTTGGCCCCATGGTGAAAGTTGTTCTTAATGATGAGTACTTACAATGACCCCTTAAGAGGATGCAAATTAATTAAATTTCACATTGTATATATAAAAAGTAAAATAAAGTAGTACCTATATATTTAATACAGGTAGATTATAATATTAATGCTTCACTCTATAGGCGTTACTGTAGGTTTCAAGGTTTTTGCTTTTCCGTGCCCAAATCTACACTAGCATTTTAAAGAAAAAATTTGTATTTTTATTTGTAATGAATAAACTTAAAAACTAAAGAACGATTTAAACATTTCTTTCACCAGTACAATGCTTCAATTATCATTGAGTAACATAGGCTTATAAAGATATTATGCGGGCGAAGCCGCTAGCGAAAGCTAGTATAAAAAATTATATATATCCTTCATATAAAAGTGAATACAAACACAAATATTTACCGTTCTATTTAAATATTTGTCTACCTCATCTAGTTTATTTGGAGCGCGATATTTGTTTATAATTCCCGGATACGTACCAAGTAAACACAGGAATTCATTGAATTTTGAATGCACCGATTTTTCATTTTAACGATTAACATTTTGGAGCCAATCATTTCAACACTAAATAGGGTTTATCTTCTTCTATATACAATCTGAAATTGAATTCGTTTGCATCCTCTTAAGGGGTCATTGTACTCATCATTATGAACAACTTTCAGTACCATGGGGCCAACCCTGTAATCGCGAAAAAAAAATCAGCTGTTCCATACATTATAACGAGTTATGCGAACATAAATGTATGGAACAGCAGTTTTTTTTTTAAATATGTTTATAATTATTTTGTACGTGTGTTTGTCACCTAACTCCTTCTAAATGGCTGGACCGATTTGGATGAAATTCGCTGTGTATATTTGAGTGGGTACCTGTGGGTACCACCTACCGGGTTCAATTGAATTTTCAAACCATCCGGTTTGAAAATACAATTGAACCCGGTAGGTGGCGCTGTTTGGACAGGACGACACAAAAAAAAGGTATGTATGTAGATAGATAGGTAGGTAGGTAGATAGGGTAGGTAGGTAGGGTACTAGGCTTGCATGAATTCACGTTAAGTTTATTTTGAGTACGGGCAGGACAATGTCTGCTAGGTCCGCTAGCATATGAATAATACAAATATATATATATTTGTATAATTTGTAAAAGTGATTCCGATAGCCTATTTACAGAATAAACAATTTCATTTCATTTCATTTCAAACATTGCTTAAAGATTAATAAGACTACTAGGCGGTGTGTCGTCCCAGAGTAATGATGGATATTGAAGAAATTTGCTCGTAAATGTTTCTATAAGGACCTTAACACACTGACGATTTGCGAGCGTGTTTCCAGCAAGGCGATTATTTAACGCACTCGCTCTCGTGACACAGGTCTTGAACCCATCACAGACTCCAGCTCTCACAAAGGATAGATTGTTGCAATAACTTGTTACTATGTACCTGTACCTTTTTGAGAGAAATAAATAAATATATTATATTATATTATGAGAAGAACGGGCAATAAACTCTGGTAGTCTGCCGATTTTTTACTAGAAGTTCTACTTCTACATATTTCACCGAAATTGTTACATGTAAGTACTAATTATAAAAACATCGGTAGTTATAATCAATTAAATATCCAACGTAATTTATTATTAATTGAATTACTAAGAAATTTTATTGTTTGCTACTATATTGGCGCTGCTTGGCAACGCGTAACACGTAGGTACCTAAATTAGTGCATTCATTCAATAAATTATGACAATAGAAATAAAGAAAGAAAGAAAAGAAAGAAAGAAAAGAAAGAAAGAAAAGAAAGAACATAAAGAAAGAAAATAAAGAAAGAAAATTAAAAAAAAGAAAACGTTTTTTTGGACACAGTTAGTGAAATACAAACAAAATAAAAAAGTAAAAATAATCTTTTGACAATATGTGTCCCACACGGGTACACCAAAAAGGTTCATTTCAGCATTAATGCCAGACAAATGCTGTCTGCTGCATGCTGTATGTGCAATGCTGAATGGCGCTTTAAATAAATATGTTGACAGTTTTTTGAGGACGAAATTTAAAATGGTTCATACCTACTAACTATCGGAAAACTTTGTCAAACATGTATTTCCAATTTGATGTCTTTTTCACCGCCTCCAGCGAGGCACTAGACAATCCTATAATCGTACGAACAAATGACGCTGTATCTGTCAGATAATAATATGATAACTATAACAGTAACGCATCCGTAGTCTGTTAAACGGGCTCTTAACTTCTCTGGGCTTTCATATACGTAATGAGATTAAAATACCAACTTTAATGATGAAAATCAACACTACAAATTAAATATCCATTACCTTAATAACCATTTGGCCATAGTCCTCATTTCATACAAGCCGCAGCTTTTAATGTCTAAATATTCAACCAAAAATATGTCTTCCACGCTTCTCCCAGCAGCGTGAAATATTTTGCACGGCCCGAAGGTCGCCGGTCCGCATGGTCGCTCGTAAAAGATTCTCGGCGAAGTAAATTCTGCCAGCGGGGTAAGTATCTCAACGCCTTATAGTTATTTAATGCAAGCCATAGCAGGATTATGTCGTCCACAATGGAACATCAACAACGCAGCTTTCAGCGAATCGTTCCAGAATCTTAATTTAGGTAATAAACATCTTTTTTTAATGTTTTGTGTCAGGATGTGTGCGTGTCGTAAAAACTTTCTGAAGCAATTTATTAATTTTGCAAAAGCACTGTGATATTAATATATATATCAAAGGATCTTAAATGTTCATAATAATTTATCCTACTAATATTATAAATGAAAAAGTTTGTATGTTTGAATGTTTGTTACTCAATCACGCAATAACGGCTGAACGGATTTGGATGAAATTTGGCACACAGATAGTTTGTAACCTGGATTGACATATAGGATACTTTATATCCCGGCAGTACAGTCCCGCGGGATCATTTCCGACCTCCAAGCGGACGACACCGCGGGCGATAGATAGTGTATAATAATTATGTGCAATAAATGCACTCAAACCAAACGGAAATATAATTATTCATCCACATCGCTGTCACCAGTGGCGGTGGGGAAATTGATATGATTGTGTAACACACACACAATCCCAATGCCATTTAGACAATTCAAAAATATTCATTGTGCTGTTTACATTGTCGAGCAGACGAAATTTTCAAATATAATATGAAGAAGCAGCTGATTATGAATTTCCTTCAAAATCGTTTTGATTGTGCTTGTGCGGGTAACGTATACCCAAAAGATAAGCAGCCATGTTGAATCTCCATGCTGATACTTTGTCCAAAAATAAACTAACCCTCTTGACACTTAAAATGCAATGGAACCCCGGTTTTCTACGATACATGTATATCCTATCATGTACTATTAAACGACAATATTTGTATAAGTATATATATAAATATTGGTAATCAAGTTCTCGAAATTGCTCTAACGACTTCAATGAAAGTTGCAATAAAGAGGCTAACGGGGGCGACAAATCGATCTAACTAGGTCTCAGATCTGGGAAATTTCGTTTTCTCCGTATTTTTACTCGAGCAGAGCTCGCTCGCCCAAACTTTAAAACAAGATGGCTACCTTAGAATAACATGACATGGCAGCATGGAATTAGTAAGTACCTACTGTCATGGCAACAAGGAATTAGTATAAACTATCCTGTACTATTAAATATGAGCATTCTCTATTTTCATTAAAGCAGAGCTCGGTCGCCCAGAAACTATAATTCGATATTTAAATGAGTGTTAAATTAAAGACATGTTGTGCCGATCCGAAATATTTTGGGATAATTTCAGGAAACTGACGATAAACGAGTGTTAAATGATATTTTCGGAAATCACGTAAAGCCGTTGGTCCAGCGCCTGATCTGTCCCCGGTCGTGTCGGTTTGTTGTCTCATCGGACTATCCGAGCTCCTTCAGTTCTGAGTTGAGCTCCACGATTACTGACAATTGCTTGCACTGACTGGACAGGTCCACTCAAATCTGTGTGGTTCTTTCCTCAAACGACCATTTCAGTCACTAATCTACATGGTCCTCATATGACTTGACCAAGATTATGTCTGGACTTTAAATGAGACTGCGATCTCTGAGTTTGTTTCGGCCTTTCTTCTCAGAGTAGTCAGATAGGAAACACCGACCTCATCTAGCTTATTTTTTTTAGTTTATTATATGACGTGTAAAATTCCGATATCCTATTTACAGAATAAACAATTTCATTTAATTTCATTATGAGTGATCCCAAAGAGGTAGTGCACCTGTGTTTGTGCACACGCTCGTGCACTATAATTTATTACCAGCCAATGGTGATGCTACGCCTACAACTTGATTCAAATGAAAATCAGAAAAATAACTCTCCCACAATACAAAGAACTACTACACTATACAATAATAATTTACAAAGAGCTTGCCCCAAGCAGAAAAATGAAAAATAGCAGACATCTATTACACAATTAATTATTTCTCTAGTCGACTTCAAAGGAAACATTATTTCTATGCAGAACATTGCATTTAATCAGTCTTTGTTAATAAATCCTCTTATAAAAGATAAATTATTCGCTTTGAAGCAAGGTTTAGTGAAGTAGGTATTATTTTATCATCCCATAATCACGTTTGATAAATATTTTTCTAAGTTACAAAAATTATTTGTATTAAGCATACAAATAATTCATGTAACTTAGTAAAATTATTATGTCGGCGTTTATGTATGTGGATGATGATAGCTGACAGGCTCGACTGTCCTTACATACGACGCTGCAGTGCAGGGGCGTAGCTACCGCCGTATCAGCCGTATCAATGATACGGGGCCCCCGTGTTACAGGGGCCCTGTATCATTCATCATAGTAAACATAGCATAACATCACGCCTGTATGCCCTGAAGGGTAAGGCAGAGGTGTACCTATAGTACACCCAAATTTCGCCAGTTATGTTTAAGTCCCGTGTAATACGGGGCGAGCCTATAATTGCACTCAACCGGGCACAAATCCAGACTCCGAGCTGCTACTGAGAAATTCCTGATGGAAAAACCCAATGACACTTTGCTCGACCTGAGAATCGAACCCAAGACCTCTTGCTCAGCAATAGTGCTTGCCATCACAAGACCAACAAGCAGTCACACAGATAAAATCTGAACTACTAATCTAAGCTCGGTTACTTGAATTTTGAACTCGTTTTGCTCGCTTTTCATTCCTCTAGTAAGGTCACAATGACAGCTTTACCTTTCAAATCAGTGTGCTATTTTATTTACTTTGTAAAAACAAAAAATCGATAGAAGTGTGACTTCTTCAAAAATAAAGATAAATATACTGGTATCTTTAACACAGGTTACTCTGTAATCTAGCTAAGATGCCAGTTGCGATACGTACTGTGACTATAAAATCACGATCACTGTTAATCTGTAACATTCTAGTCTTAAGGTTTTATACTGTGAGAACGAATAAAGCTTATTATTATTAAAAAAAAAAAAAAAAAAAAGAATAAGAGAGATTTAGTGTGTGAGAGAGAGAGAGATAGAGTTATTTGCGTTATAGAGTTGTAGCGAAATGTGCCTAAACGTGACGCTTCCTTGACATTTTACTCTCAATTCTCGTCTAATTATCGAATCACCGCCTAAGAAGTTTCACTTCAAAAACCCTCCTATAGAGCTTCGCCGCAATCAGGTAAATAGGGCCCCCAACTAATTTTGATACAGGGCCTCTTTAGGACTAGCTACGCCTCTGCTGCAGTGACTTGCACGTCGCCTACAGTCGTCGGCCATTAATGGTGTGTTAGTGTAAGTGTTGAATGTACTGTGGTTTTTGTATTGTATTGTAAAGTAATGTATTGTTTGGTTGTATTGAATATTGTATAAGTCATTGTAACTCGAATTAATAAATGAATAATAATAATAATGTAGTTTTTATTTATTTGTCTAATCCATATTATATTTCATTTATCAAAATATGCTAAACTATCTCTTATTATTTTCTCTTATAGGCTGGCTGCTCTAAACTTAAGAACATCACCTGATACTCTACGTGAAGGCAAAAGATTCTCGAATCTTACCGACTAAACCGACCTAGCACATATGGCTCTTCAATAAAGTATGTTCCTCAAACACACCGCTGACCCTGCCCTGCCTAACTAACACTCGTCACAAAGAACAGTTTCACCGATACGTATGTACACATATGTTCCAGCACTAACTTATAGAATCTTCTGTTGTTCCCCAGGTACTCTTCTGGCATACACCCTGGTCTCCACCTGCGTCCTGGTGCTGCGCTACCAGCCTCACTCCACCAACCTGATCGAGTTGTTGCCACAAAGTCTTCGAACCCCTGTAGATCCTGAGGGAACTGCTAGTGCCAACCGCGAGACGACTTTCACGGTAAGTTATTAATAAAGCATAAGCATAATCAGCCTATAATGTTCCCACTGCTGGGACACATGCCTTCTCTCTTGGAGAGGGTTAGGGCTTTAATCTACCACGCGGGCCCAGTGTGGATTGATAGATATCATCATATCTTCGAATTTTTGGTTCTAGGTCATACCGGTTTCCTCACGATGATGTGATAAAAATATCTGAAATACATTATTTGTAATGTATTTCAGATATTTTTTATCACCCCGAGTTATCACATTCTTCTGTATAACTGAACATTTTAAGTAACAGGTGACAGATCTTTCTGAAGCCGATGCAGCATCCTAAATTGCGGCGTCGTTTGTCTCGTCGGATAGTTTTGGTGTTCCTTCGATGCCATATTTGTGCTGCCTTCCACAAAAATGATCACATATATTTGCCGTCATCTTAAAGACAGATATTAATGGATGCATCATGAAATCAGATATAATTACCGAGCCGTCCATGGTAATATATTAGTGCTCGTGACTGTATTTGTGTGTATAAGGCAGTATATTTACAAATCGATATCTATCTATACTTACAAAATTATTATAAATAAAAGTTGCTTTTTGAGCCTGTCTGTGTGACCGCGTTGGTCTTTTAAACTACGCAACGGATTTTGATGTATATATAATAAATCAAAATTTATTATTTATTTATTCTGGAAGGTCATTAATATTACATTTACTTATAAAAAAGTAATCTTGATGCCAAGTTACTGTACAGTCTTGAGCATTTATATGTGTAGAAATAAACTGAGCAAAAATCAAAACCGGTTTTCTAGGGTAATAATGATTGCAACGTTGAGATAAAACCTATTGCATAATAGTATGAGTTCAAAAATATTACGTTCGTAACAATATAAAATTACAATAAATACAGTAGGAGAAAATAACTTTTAAAAGTTGGTAAATGTACCTTACATATTAGTGCTCATGGCTGTACCTGTAATAGTAGATAATGTAACTGTAGGAATTATTAGTTACATGTATGCCACAAAAATAATCAGCATTTGAATGTGGAAGGAGCCACTCCCATATTCAAGATTGAACACTGACAGTATGTGACCGTCGTTAATTGCAACGTTGTATACAATCTGTAAATGAATTAATACACAT
Source organism: Agrochola circellaris (assembly GCA_914767755.1). Classification (NCBI taxonomy): domain Eukaryota; kingdom Metazoa; phylum Arthropoda; class Insecta; order Lepidoptera; family Noctuidae; genus Agrochola; species Agrochola circellaris. The sequence goes on along the minus strand of OU611840.1, from coordinate 16,759,624 downwards.
TATGAAAGTAGTTTGTTCAGAATCGATTTCTGTCATTTTAAATATAGGTAATTTTTTATCTCAAAAATAATAAAAACTACATAAATTACAGTAGTACCTACTACTAGACCCTTATACGTGTGTGACTTTGTGCGTGCGGAGATTTGATATGTGACCACTATTTTCTGCCACAATCAGTATAACTGAGTACCTACTACGCTAGACCCTTATACGTGTGTGACTGTGTGCGTGCGGGGATTTGTAATGTGACCACTATTTTCTGCCACAATCAGTATAACTAATTTAATAAAATAAATAATGTTTTATATGTAACAGTAAAAATTCAGTGTATGGTTATAACATAATATCCTTATTGGGGTGTTTGGTAGCGTGCGTTAATTCCGGGACATGTTGTATAATATCTCCGAAGGTTTAATCAATGTTGTCTCATAATTAAAAGATGCAGGCTATTATAGATCAGTCGCGCGCATGACCGTCGTCGTTGCGAAAGTCATACATGATGATTTACACGTACGGTGGTGCAAATCATCCGGCAACAAATATGACCCAAGCCAAAGCTACTTGGCATCTGTTCTCATAAGATCAGGTCCCAAATAGTTGGTTTAAGTGCATAATTTCTCATTAGGTTAGTTTCAAATTTTCTTATTAAAAATATATGTCAAAGCTGTTTTTAAAGTTCCCAGGAATCTAAGTTGACATTTTTATTTTACTTTGAAGCTGTAAAATTTTCTTTTTATAACTTTTATCAATGTGTAGGTGGTGCTGATATCAGAAAATTACGACAAACATAGAGCTACGTAGGCCACATGGGCCTGCTTGTTTATCGTCAAAGGACGAACTCGGCTCTATATTTTTCTGTATATTAAATGTATTCTGTATAAATATTCATTAATATAGGTTGGGGTTGATCCATCTGAACTTTCCTGAGAAAAACTTTTCGGCGTCTGGATTTGTGCCCGGTTGATGGCAATACGTTTGCCCCGTATGACATAGGAGTTAAACATAACTGGCACGAAATGTGGATGTACTATGGGTACACATCTGCCTAACCCCTCATGGAATACAGGCGTGATATTTGTTTTGTATGTAAATTAACACGGAAGTCAGATTAAATACCAAATAATGAAAACAAAATTAAAATCAAATAATGGTATTGCCTTAATTACTTCTATATCTTCAAATAACCTGAAAGCAGGGAGGAATGCTTTATCTTGTCTGCCATTTTTACTTCGGCATAAAAAAAACCGTCAAAGGCAGTATATAGGGTGGCACGGACATCGACTCGAAAACTATTACCATTGATACAGTACATGATTATGAACCCCCCTGCGTTGAGTTATTTAAAAAAGTTCTGCTTTTCCATAGATTTTGATCGCGTAGGTATTGCACTTTTCTATGAAACAGCAGATTTTTTTTTATAACTGACGAAATATTTCAACGCTGCGGGGTTCAGAATCATGTACTGAACCCCTGGTAACAGTTTTCGCGTCGATGTCCCCTGCCACCCTGTTTTGGACTAAAATAAATAAATGTTGACTACTCACTCCTTTGAAGTATCCACATTAGTAGACAAAGTCGGGTCTTTGGCTGAGGCACTTACAAAATACCTTTCCCTATTGAAAAGTTCGTTGTTATAGCAAATCGAAAATGTGTTCGAATGAAAAATTTCCTTTAGGTACATTAATACAAGAATTATTTCCGAGCTGCAGGAAAAAATGTTAGAATTTCTACTGAAGTAATTAGCAGAGGAAGATAAATTGTAACTGAAGGCGTAGTTCCGACGTTTATTGCGCTCCGAGCTCATAACAGTCAAGACGATACTGAGAACAAAACCAAAGTTGTACAAAGGCAAAAAAATATTTTTACTGAATGAGTTTCTCAGTGAAGGTTAAAACTGATCCAGTATTTACTTTCTAATTCAATTCAGGCCCATATAATTACGACAGGTGCCTACGGGAAAATCATAAGTAGAGAATTTACTGAAAATCTATAGGATCTATACTAATAATAAACTGACGAGTTTGATTTTTGTTTGTTTGAACGCGCTAATCTTGGGAAATAAAAGTCGGATTTGAAGCAAGCTTTTTGCATTTGATAGCCTATTTTTGAGGAAGTTATGTAAAACTACGTTACAAGCCTTAAGAGCTGAGGAAAAGCAAGAAAGTCAGACAGAACTCTAAGCGAAAACGAAGTAACAGCGGGGGCGGGCGATGCGATGCGGTGGGACAGGAGAACAAGAAATTTCATTCGGACAAAGTCGCGGTCCGAGGCTTGTGAAATATAAGAGGACATTTTCATTAAAACTATATTCATTTAAAGCATGTACGAATATCATCCTTCTACATGAAGTAGGATGTCTTTGAATATAAAAGGTTTCATACACAAAGTAATAGCAATCAAGTAGATTAGACACTTAACTCATTCGACATAAAGCGACGGCGTTATTTTCATACAAATTGTGTTACAGGAAAATGTAGCACAGGACTGGAAACTCGTGAAAAATTGTGAAAATAAACAGACTATTAACATTTAACGTGGAACATTGTGTATTGAAGCTAGCGGCAAAGAAAATAAAACTGTAGCCGGTTTGCCTTGACGGGAAACCTCAGTGCAGCGTTCGCAAAAAATATAATTTATTTAGGGCTGATTTTTTCACCGCCGATATCTTTTATCCTAGAAATAATTTTTAAATTGTTGAGTTATCCATACAAACACTCTCAGACGTTAATTTTATTACACGGATTAGTTCGTTATAACTATCTGGCTTTAGAAAATTTCAGGCTTAGTAAAGTTATCCCTATACCTAACCAAGGGCTGATTTTGCAAAACTGAGATAACTCATTCGAAGACTAAATATTTCGATTTGGCAACTTTTGTATAGGAAATATGTCAAACTGTCATATTTATTTTTCAGATAAAAGTAGCTGACTATTGAAAAATCTGCCCTAAACTAAGTAGCTAGTTTTAAAGTTACATAATAGTTAACCAGGGTCGAGCGAATTACGCGTTTAAAAAGTGAATCCCTCTGTTTATTATGATACAAGTGTGCTGTGTTGGTCATTACACATAAGGCGGTCTTACTCGCGCGAACCGCAGGCGAGCGCGATAAGGTAGCCGAATATGTAATGATCAATGCACACGCGTTTCATACAACGTTTTTCAACACAATTGAGGGGGAAAACAGACATGTTGTAAGAACTTATGCTAGAATAACGGAACTAAAGAGATGATAAATTTAGATTTATTACGTTCAACTGACCTTTGTTGCCAGGTACTGACAATCCGGAGCTTCTTTTAAAAACTTTTGTTCGTCGGTTGGTGACAATACTTTAGATTTCGTATTTTTTATAATAACAAAACGAAAACGGAAAATGGCGCGCTAGTTTTGCTTTTTTCCGCTAGCGTTGCGCGCGCAGGTGTAAATAAAGGCACTGGCAAAACTGCTGAACAGCCTATATAAAAAAAAAATACAAAATAATAATTTGAATACGTAAATTAAGATTAATATGTAGTGAAAAAGATACAATTTGATGAAATATTATGTTAATTTATCATATTTTATTTATTTACACACGGTACCTAGGCATAAAAAGACAAAATGTACCCACGCACAATGGTCCACCTGAAGGACTAAGTGTGGACACCAAACCCCATAACATAGAATGTAGAAGGCAAGAAGTCTCTTTGATGAGATTAAAACAAGCACAAACCTCTGCTAGGGTGAAAATAGTGAATGCTCATATTTAGTTCCATGAACTCAAAGTCAATTTCCAAATACAAATTCCATGCTGCCATGATAGTACTTAATAATTCCATACTGCCATGTCGCGTTTCAAAATTTGCCTAACAAAGATGGCCGTTAAAAATTGTCTATGATTTAGTGATGTGATAGTATGATGTTTAAGTTTTGGTACTTTCGATGTTACGATTGTTTTTGTAGGTAATGTTTCTTCAGTATTTTTTATATCGAGTAACTTTCAAATAAAAAACAAATCCATTGAAATATGTTCCTATGTTGAACCTTAAAAACGAAAAAGATATAAATACAATCAAATTTTGCACTGGTTGAAAAAACCCCGTAGTTACAACCATAATCGAAATAGATTTGATAAAAATATTGAAGACCTTATAAAAATCGGCACGGCACTTCTACTTACGTTCGTTTGGTATGTTAAAGATTATAAAAAAGTTGCTTATGCTAACCAAATACCAACCAGACAAATAAAACGAGACGAGCTTACAGATGGTGTAGCAGGAGCACGAGTCACCAAATGGCGGACCGCGGTCCGGATCCCGACCGCCGACCTATTTTGTGCGACCTTTAAGTAAACAGTTAAATTTATATCAAAAACCTAATCAATAATTTTTGAGTAATTGAATTAAGCCCACGCTTTTTTTTTCGTAAGCTGCATTAAGCTGCAAATGTTATCGGGATTAATAGAACTAGGTAGTTACTATTACAGATCGAAAAGATCGATTTCCAAAAAACACTAAAATAAGCAAGGTCCTTGAACATCATTTAATTGTGGTTGCGAGTAGGTAACGTCTTCCAAACGGACCGCGAGTCATTTTTTTTTTTATATGGACCCTAAATAAAACTAATTGGTTATCCCTGGTGTAGCTCATATTCTCTGCTCGTACTTTCCTCGGACATGTAGAATGCCAAAGACAAAAACATTTTATAATATTTCGAAAACTAACGATATATTGTATTCGTCTAGTTAGCTCGGAGGATTTAAGATCACTTGAAGGGGATATGATTGTAGTTTCAATTCCCAGAAACAGTATTCCTTTTGACATTCGGTATTGAATGACGACTTTGGGCAGTACGTCGCCAACCCGTGTTTTTTTTTAAGGTATTCGTTATGAGTTGTAACAAATTAAGTGTTAAAGCAGTATAATATTCTAAAACTTGATGGGTCCCCATATTACCTATAGACCCTCGACATTATTTAATAAATAAGGAAATAGGACCGCATCTTTAAATGCGGGCTAGCTCCAACAGCATCTTGAAAATTCTAGCCGGAAAGCACGATTGTTGTCAGTACAATAATTATAAATACATTAAATTGTTTTTTTTTTTTCAATAAAGTTGTAATAAAATACTCCTTGAACAAATCCTATCTAATGCGTATTTAATCAGTGACACGTAGATATCGCGTTTAATTCCCAGACAAGTTCAGTGTTATTGTTTTTACCAAATCCAGATTAGTTATCTGTGGTGTACATCACCGCACTAGTCTGATAATATAAAGTAAAAAGCACGCGTGTTTAATACACTGCGTTATAAACCTAAAAACGGTTCAATAAGAGTCACTTTACGACCAAGTGTGTTGAAAAAATAGTTATAATACAGTTAAGACTTCTTGTACTTAATGCACAAAAAATAAACTGTAAAAATAACCATATAAATACCATTCTGAGCCCAAAAATAGGTCTAGCATTAGGGAGTCGCTAAACTGATTCCTACGCAAATAAAAATCTATATATATAAAAGAAAGTCGAAAGTCGTGTTAGTTACACCACTTATAACTCAAGAACGGCTGAACCGATTTGGCTGAAAATTGGTGGGGAGGTAGCTTAGAACCAGGAGACGGGCATAGGATACTTTTTAGTAGGGTAGGTAGGGTAGGTAGGGTAGGTAGGGTAGGTAGGGTAGGTAGGGTAGGTAGGGTAGGTAGGGTAGGTAGGGTAGGTAGGGTAGGTAGGGTAGGTAGGGTAGGTAGGGTAGGTAGGGTAGGTAGGGTAGGTAGGGTAGGTAGGGTAGGTAGGGTAGGTAGGGTAGGTAGGGTAGGTAGGGTAGGTAGGGTAGGTAGGGTAGGTAGGGTAGGTAGGGTAGGTAGGGTAGGTAGGGTAGGTAGGGTAGGTAGGGTAGGTAGGGTAGGTAGGGTAGGTAGGGTAGGTAGGGTAGGTAGGGTAGGTAGGGTAGGTAGGGTAGGTAGGGTAGGTAGGGTAGGTAGGGTAGGTAGGGTAGGTAGGGTAGGTAGGGTAGGTAGGGTAGGTAGGGTAGGTAGGGTAGGTAGGGTAGGTAGGGTAGGTACGGTAGGTAGGGTAGGTAGGGTAGGTAGGGTAGGTAGGGTAGGTAGGGTAGGTAGGGTAGGTAGGGTAGGTAGGGTAGGTAGGGTAGGTAGGGTAGGTAGGGTAGGTAGGGTAGGTAGGGTAGGTAGGGTAGGTAGGGTAGGTAGGGTAGGTAGGGTAGGTAGGGTAGGTAGGGTAGGTAGGGTAGGTAGGGTAGGTAGGGTAGGTAGGGTAGGTAGGGTAGGTAGGGTAGGTAGGGTAGGTAGGGTAGGTAGGGTAGGTAGGGTGGGTAGGGTAGGTAGGGTCGGTAGGGTAGGTAGGGTCGGTAGGGTCGGTAGGGTAGGTAGGGTAGGTAGGGTAGGTAGGGTAGGTAGGGTAGGCAGGTAGGTGCGCCGTAGATACGTACTTAGTGCTACTCGAGCGAAGCCGGGGCGGGCAGCTAGTTATTCATAAAAAAAAAAAACAGATTTTTTCGACGAACGGATGACAACAACTCCTGTGAAAAAGATAAACTCATTGTAAAAAACTATTTCCGCATATTTTGAAGATAGATGAAGAGGCTCAGACGGGGGATTTATGTGGAAAAAAATAAATAGAATAGTTACATATTTTCTTTAAAATTATAGACAGCAAATCGGATCAATACAGGAAATATTAGAAAAATAATATGGTATTGAAGCAATAGACTTATGAATTTAGTTATTACCTATAGGAAGTTTACAAGAAATAAGAAATGACCGTCGTCGTTGGCGTGAGCTCAGAATCACATCTTGTTCAACTATTTCGACATTCGCGTGAACTTGTTCAACTATTTTCTCATTTTCTTGGAAAATATCTCCAGGAGCAAACAGAATGAACCCTTGTTTGATGAAAGAAAAATGTACCTAGTTTTCTTTTATTAGCTGGCACCTCAAGATAGAGATGTTATTAAAAAAACCGTTAAAATATCATAGTTATTTTATCAGTGTAGCTTTTCCGTTTGTTTACTAATAATCAGTTTAGAAAAATATAAATATTTACTAGTTTATTTTAATTTAATATCCGAGTTTCATCCAAAAGGCAAAATTTCTATAAACTTCTTGATTCCTTACAATACAAGTTTTTATATATTAAAGAACACATTCGAGTGCATAAACTAATCAATTCTCATAATAAAACATACCTACACATACACACAGGAAACGGGAAGTCTTTGACGGTACTGCTTGTAATTGCCCAAAAAATATCTATTCTAAATCTATAACAGAATCGCTCAGTTGAATTACGCAGATCGTTTTTCGTAATTGCCCAAACAATATCTATTTTGAATATATAACAGAATCGCTCAGTTGAATTACGCAGATCGTTTTTTGTAATTGCCCGAACAATATCTATTCTGAATCTATAACAGAATGGCTCAATTGAATTACGCAGATCGTTTATCGTAATAGCCAAAACAATGTCTATTCTGAATCTATAACAGAATCGCTCAGTTGAATTACACAGATCGTTTTTCGTAATTGCCCAGACAACATCTATTCTGAATCTTTCACTATAAACTACCGGCAACACAGTAATAATCATTTTCTTGTACTTACTTTCTTTTACCAAACGAGCAGTTGTTGCTTTTCTTTTAGTAAAAGAATTTTTAGTTATCCAACAGCTTTTCTTCTATCTTGTCTTTTAAAAAATAGATGCAGCTGCTATGAATCTGAAACTTGTAGAAAACACTGCTGCAAACTTAAGTGATTGTAAAGAGAATTGCAATGCTCTTTCGAAAGTGTATCTTGACTTGAAGAGCAACGCACAATTTTGGAAACTAAGGGCTGTTCTAATTCTCTAAATTTCTAATTTCATTTTTGTGATTATTTGCAAAAAAAAACATTTTGAAATCTAATAATATACTTAAAAAATTATTAATTAAGTACTTATTTTTGTTGAAATTAAGTTATGTATCCACTGTCTACGTGGAGTAGGTAAGTTAAAAACTATAAGGGGGTCCTTGTTGACTACGGAACCCTAAAAAAACAAAAGGTTTATCAAAATTGATATCATAAAATAATATAATTATGTTGTTTTCACGAGAAACGTCTGATAAATATAGGTATATACATAGAATAATTATAATATTCCAGTAAACTAAGAAAATATAAACAAGTAAAAGATATGAATATTTCCGTTTATTAAGCGGAACCATTGAAGAGTCAGTCAATAACCGTGCAGTCATTTATCTCCGAGGCCACTTAACAGAATTGCTTTACATTCCCCCCACGCCTACACCCCTGCCCCATTATTTTCTAACCGACTTGTTCAATTCAAGGCTGAACATTGAGAAAATACCTATTTCGTACGTACTTACAGTTCTCTCAAGAAAAATATGCGCTTCGGGAATCAAATCATCGTCTATCTTCGGAAATACGAACGCGCGATGATGAGATCTTATATACAGCTGTCACAACCATGGAAGTTAAAGCCTATTTAGCATTACTATGATCTTCTTCTTAACGTATCGATGGCAAATAAGGTTGTAAAAATTCAAATATTATGTTTAGCCCAAAATTCTGCCAAGGAACTCCATTCACTGACGCAGTCATAAGATCCTCAAGTGCTCAGGTGACAGGGTATGCGGCGCAAGGTGCATTGTGGGACATTGTCTGCGGAGAGACACCGCATATCCACTTGAGGTCCGAGTCATTCATAAATCCCCATCTGTAAAGGCTCTCTTTCCGACTTCGGTTCGTAGTTTATTTACGGAAGAATTACCATGATTACAAAATTATCTATTTACAACTCTACGTAATTTTCTAGATTACCTATTGATATTTTCGTACTGTGGGTGGGGGGCGCACATCGAGTTTGAGAAAAGGTGCGTCTTTGTAGACGGCGTCACAGTCAATCATGCCGTATAACAGATTTTTCAATAAATAAAAACAATATGCCTTTACCGGCCGGTGACGTAGGCATCCTCCAATAAGATAGCGGTAAACCTATTGAGTCAAACGAAAATAAGACTTATCTGGAAGCTATAAGATCCATGACAGATTTAGATGCAACTGTTTTGTACGTCTCAGTAGCCGGCAGAAATGTATACTACAGTTTCAAAGGAAAATGAGACGTATTTCAAGGTAATAACGATACAATAACGGGTTCCGGTGCAACGGCTATTACCGTGTTAATGCGTGTACCAATATCTGGTACAAAAGTTAACGATTTTGCCGGCTACTAGGACAAGTAGGGATTTGTAAGGCGGCCCCGAGACATACAATAAGTTTGCGTAATACATATTTATATCGCAATAAGATTGAATCAACCCTTGCAGTTAAACAATCAATCATTTTCACGCAATAACATTTACGACCTTTAAGCTTCACTGTTTTCTATGTGAGCAGGAACTGCGCAATACTTATCATGCACGGTGCAATTAAAATAGGTTGCCCTAAGAATTACACTCGCCTAAACTTTTGTTCAATCATTAGCTATCATCAAATATTAACCCTTAACTGTCAAAACCGCAATTCGTGATATCAAGCAATATAATTGATCGTGTAGAACTTATATATAAAATGGTCTATCCAATAATTAATAAATAAAAGGCAATAGTTTGACCTAAGGCACCGAAATAAAAAATATATTTTTACATCAATTGATGTATTGTTTCATCCTCAAATTCAAAGAACCTACGAAAAGAACTGAAGAAGTATCCGAAATATTATATATTATTATTATAAGAACCGAAATAAGAGTCGTTTATAATGAAGCCGTTTATTTCCAAACTCTCGGTACATAATTAATTTGTTAACAAAGTATTTGGGTAATCAATCATAATATGTCCCGCAGCTCAGCGTGCCTTTTGGCATAGGCCTCCTCCAACTGTCTTCATTGTGTTCTGTCCTCTGCAACTCTGGTCCAGTATGGACCCAGGGTTAGACGGATGTCGTCTTCCCATCTTGTTTTTGGGCGCCCCCGGTTTCTAGTTCCATCTCTTGGGTAACACAGTTGCTCACTTGAGTCACTTGCTTGCTCCGTTTGTTTCTCTTACATCGAAGCATGTGTCCTGTCCAGTCCCATTTCAAATGGTCGATGCGAACCACTATATCCGTAACCTTAGTTTTTCTTTTAATATCTGTGTTTCTGATTATGTCCTTTAGTTTCACTTCTAGCATGCTTTTTTCCATCGCCCTTTGACATTTTGCTAGTTTTGCTCTATGGTTGTCAGCGAGCGAACAAGTTTCGCAGCCATATGTTATGCAGGGAAGAATGCAAGTGTTGAAAGTTTTCCTCTTCAAATGTATTCTTAAGTCTTTACTCTTCATTATTTCCTTCAGAGACCAGTATTTTTTCCAACCACAGGCAATTTTTTTTTACTTCCTTAGGCATTCATTAGGGAAGATAATTTTCCCTAGGTAAATATATTCACTCACATATTTTCGCTTCCATAAACTTCTATGTAGACCTCTGGGGAACTAGTCATCTCACTACTAATCATCAGTCATCTTTGTTTTGGTCGCATTCATTTCTAGTCCTACTTCTCTGCTTTGATTTGTTAGAGTTTTTACCATGAGCTCTAATTTCTTGGGATCTTCTTGTAACAGGATAATATCGTCCGCGAATCTCAGATGGTTTAGGCGGCTACCGTTGATGCTAAGACCGTATTTTTCCCAGTCTATTTGACTAAAAATTCGTTCAAGCACAGCATTAAATAGTTTGGGAGATAAAGGGGCTCCTTGTCTGACACCTCTATATATAGGAAAAGAGTCTCCTTTCGTTTCCAGTTTTATGCAGTTTTTGCTCTTACTATAGATGGTTTTTATTAGTTCAATATATGTAGTTTCCACTCCTTGTTCTCTTAGGCTAGACCAGATATATGTGTGGTTCAGACTCTCGAAGGCTTTGGAATAATCAATGAAGGCAATGTACAATGGCTTCTAGTGTTCGTTGTATTTTTCCATGACTAGTTTGATTGTGTGGATATGGTCGATGGTACTATAGTTTTTTCTGAATCCTGCTTATTCTATCGGTTGATTTTCATCTAGAGTTTGTGAAATTCTTTCCAAAATAACCTTTGCGAAAACCTTATAGACGTTTGATATAAGGCTTATTGGTCTATAATTGCCAATTTGGTCCTTGTCTCCTTTCTTATGGATGAGAGTGATATGTGATTCTCTCCACTGGTTCGGAATGGTGCCTGTGGTTAGGATGTCATTAAATAGCTTAGTTAGGATTGGACTTATTTCTTCTACTGTGCCTCTTACACCTCATTTGATGCATTGTCGGGACCTGGAACTTTATCTAGCTTTTGTGACATGATGGCTTTCTGTACTTCCTGTAAAAGTATCGTCAAATCTTATATTTGGGTTTTAGTATGGTATCATTTTCTTCTTGGTTTTCGTCTTTATTTGAGTCTCTACTCAAATAAAGACGAAAACCAAGAAGAACGAATCGAATCTCAAGAACCCTCTGGTTCTTTAGTAATCTGTAGCAAGGTTCTGGATTTCTATAGGTTCCTAATAAACAATAAAAAAAACAAAGCAACACGCTTTGTTTTTTTTATTGTTTATTAGGAAGCCATTCCATACCATGTTCACGTAATTCTTTGAAGGCCTTCAAAGAGTCGTTTAATTTTACATAAATAATGATAACGCAGACATAGCTTATAATATCATACGATATACAGTCTCGAACATAAATATATAACTATGCGAAGAGCTGACACATGTTTTTGAAGCCGATGCAGCATCCAAAATATTAGCTTGGCTCGTCCAATAGTTTAAGTGTTCCTTCGATATCACGTATTTGTGCTGCCATGTGCATAGCTCACATATCCATAGTAATATTATCGCTCGTGACACGTAATGATTTACACAAGCACTAACACTAACATCGTGTTAACAGGTTCTCGAACTAAACTTGTTAGACCAAGCCTACCATTAATACAGAGAGGCTGATTAATTACAATCTGTTGAAATGGGGGGAACCAACTGGGCTTGAATATGTACTTACGGCAAAGTACATAGGTTAGGGAGGAGCGAAACGAAAACCCAGCGTAATCTGAGTAGCTCAAAATGAGTCCCTTCCTTAAGTATATCCCAGTCAACCCTACCCTCACATCGCACCTTGCCACTTCCTTTATTTCTTTTTAGGGTGAAGCCTAAAAAGAAAGAAAAATAATCCTTTGTTATTTTACGGTTTCAGGCGCTACTTACTAATATTATAATTTATCAATTTCATATTTCGTAATTTCATTCCCAAATAATAACTTCATATTATTATTTTCCTCCCTTTGTTACCTGTAATCGGATTTCGTAAGCTGAGAGCTGTTATTTAATTATTCGCCTCCGTGAAGTAATGAAGAGAAAATGTTTTGATTTTTCACATTGCGTTCATTTTATTGGCGTGAAAATATAAAAACAGAAAATGATTTATTTGTGTGTCAGATGTCGGATCTTTAAGCGATTACCTACTGAAAAACATAAGTATATTCTTTCGTCGTAAATTTTAGCTTCTAGGGATCTGATAAGGACAATCTTTTTCCATAGGTAACCCAACCTAATACCTTGGGACTGAAAACACTTCACAAAACCTTTACAATATGAACATGACTTACCTCTAGTTTTACATAAGAGCTGCTTCAATAATTGCCAATTATTTTAGTACTTTTACAATATACTTAAAGACAGTATGGAAACTAGGCCTATTTGTTGAAATAATTACCTACGCTCCATTTTTAAAACGATCGCTGTCCACTCGTCTCATCACGGCACCCGCAACAGTCAATGAGCGCGTCTGTGTGAGTGTGTCGTTTCGTACGTTTACTATGTAGTGTCTGTACTGTCCCTATTTATACTGTGGTAACAGGTACCCAACCCAAAAGAGATGTCTGGCAGTTTGGTCCATTGCCATAGAATTTTATGTCATTCATAACCATTGCACCATTGTATCTCTATTTACAGAATGACAATTCATTCGACGCTTCGCTTTGCTACTTATATACTAGATACTTGATGAATATTGACGCGGTTTATATAATCAATAAAAAGTAGATTTAAAATATTCATAGCGGCGGGGTAATTGCCTAACACAGTTACAGTAGTAATGGCTTTCATTTTGACAGTTCAACAACATTCATTGCGCTATTGACGTTGTTGAGCAGACAATTTTTTCGAACTTAAGAAGCAATGGCTTAGCAATATCCTTCAAAATCATTCACACTGTGACTGCAAGTGTGCGGTTTTTTTCATGTTAGTTTTTCATGGCCGTTCTTTTCAGATATGGTTCAGTATCATACTTTCGTCCTGTAATATTTTCGACAATATCGATAAAAAAAAACACTGGCATAAAATACAAGCAGAACGTGCGGACAGTTACAATACCTTTGAATAAAAAAAAACAGCATACACATAAAAATCCAGAAAGTGCATTGTTTAAAAGTTATGATGTTTTTGGACTATACAATATTTTTTATTTTGAAAAAGCCCCGTTGTGTCAGTTTGATCTACTTTTAAAAGACTGGTTATTGAAATCGAAAACTAACTCTTTATCACCCAAACGACGCTGTGGGGCGGGGTCACCAGATAGATAGAATACCGCACTCAACTCAGCCTATCGCAGTCCATAACCAGACATAGGCCTCTCCCAGGCTGCGCCACAACACTGTCCTGCCTTCCGCATCCAGTCCGTCCTAGCCACCTTTTTAAAGTCATCGGTTCATCCAGCTGAAGGGTGTCTTGCATGCTGATACGCAGTCTCCACTTCAGGACTCGTCTGCTCCACCGGCATCGATCCTTCGACAAACATGACCAGCCCACTGCCACTTCAGCTTGCTTACTCTGTAATTAGGTCGATAACTCCGGAAGAATACTTACGCTTTGTGTTTATTGCTTGTTTATGTTGCTGGCTGAATCTAAATGGCAAAAATACCCGTGTTTATACAGTCACGTTGATACGAGTATGTCGAGCCAAAGGTAAAAGACAAATATATTCTGCCGCAATATCCGTGGCCCGCGGCTCGTGGACATTGCAATGTTTTTTCGACGGATGAAGCGGATTTTATTGAACTGGATATTCCTTTGTCGTTTGGGTATATTTTGACCAGTTTGAATGATTTGCAATGAGTAAACCACAGTTTTACGTGTGTGAGGTAACGGGAGACGTGATATTAATAAAATTTTAAAGGATGTCACAATTGGTTTTCAACCCCGACGCAAAAAGAGTGGTGTTATAAGTTTGACCGCTATGTGTGTCTGTGGCACCGTAGCTCCTAAACGGGTGAACCGATTTGAATGCGGTTTTTTATTTGAAAGCAGGTTTTCTAGTGATGGTTCTTGGTTGGATATATTTTATCAAAATCGGTTCAGTCGTTTGAAGATTATCAGCTCTTTTCTATTTGATGAATGTATGTGAGCGTCTTCCACAGGTCTGATCAATTTTTAATGAGGTATTCTTTTACTTCAATGATATTAGAAGAACATAGTAAGCTTGAACTGATGCTGCAGCATCAGCTGGAATTTGCAGGATACCCAACTCCCTTACCAACTTACAGCACATGTATCGTGTTTGAGCTCATTGGAAAGGGCTCAATGAATAGATTATAGATAGATGATGAACAGCGTCTGGTGATTGAGTAGGAAAGAGAAATGAGGAAATGTTCGTGTCGGGGTTTTTTTAAATTTTAATATAATTTCACTTGTTTTTTCAGTTGTAGGAGGTATAGTTTGCAACAAAAGACGATTAACTCTGGAATTTTTGCATATAATCTAAATTGGTATAATGATTCGATACACTGCTTCTATCAACATTTCTTAATCAAAATAATTCTAATCTTTCAGCATTTCTTGGAACAACTAAGAGGAATTCCTACTCCTCAAATGTATATCAGCTCATATTTCATGAATATTTTTCTCAGTAATTAAGATATGAAAAATAACTAAGGTCCGGTGTAGTGTCCGTTCGTGCGAAATGAAATTTTTGCAATATGTTGCGATGCGGTGGGGCCCGCCGTAATTTGCCCTAACAAATCTCAAATATCTTTCCCCTGTAGAGTCATAAGTCATAAGTCATTTATTTCATAACAAAATACATTGTGTTGAAAATAATACAGTGATGATAAGTAAAATAATAATAATAAAAATAATAAAAAAGCATAAACATAACATTCATATTTAAAATTCATTACACATTTAAAATATATCAATATCACTTATACTAAAAATAATTTTATGTCAATAATTCAGTAACAATAAATTAAATAAACACCAAAATTCCATTCAACTTATCAAATTCATTTCCCAGTATTAAAAGAAAGAAAATAAAAAAGTCATAAACAATAACAATACAAC
Organism: Agrochola circellaris; assembly: GCA_914767755.1. Classification (NCBI taxonomy): domain Eukaryota; kingdom Metazoa; phylum Arthropoda; class Insecta; order Lepidoptera; family Noctuidae; genus Agrochola; species Agrochola circellaris. The sequence continues at coordinate 16,744,292 of OU611840.1, read as the reverse complement.
ACACAAACATACATAATAATAATTCACAAGTCTATCATTTATGGGTGTCGTTTGTCATCTATTCCGAAGTTTAAAAAAAAATACTGTTAGTACCATAACGTGGTAGGTTCAAATATAACGTTTACCGTCCTAACGAGCTTCATCTTCGTAAGCCATCTGATCCCCACTCAATCAAGATTTCTACAGAGATGGATAAAGAGGCTTCTGTAGTTACTCTTCGAGGGTTTAAAGGGTTCTAGAAGTATTAAATAACTTACGGTTTGTTTAATAACGTAGACAAAAAATATTACAGCGTTGAGGACGAGTACTTTGACGCCTAAGTGTCCGTTTTATTTTTATTTATAGTTAGTTAGCTCGTCACTCAATTTAGTACGTAGTGTAAATAGTTAATTGTGTTAAACATTGTTTTTAAGCATTTTAATGTATATAAAATAAAAAAGTATGTCTCAGAAATTGAAAAAATAATGTTTTCGCGAAAAACATAAAAGATAAGTAATTGGTGCGTACTTACCTATGTAAGGTTATCAAACAATATCGCACCGCATACGCAGTTAAGAGTTCGAAATTCAACCATAATTCAAATTTAAATGTCATGATTCTAAGGTAGCCATCTTGTGTCAAACTCATGGTAGTGTGTGTAATGTTTTTTGTTTATTAATTTAATTTATTTCTAATGTATATTATATAAAAATATTAGCTTTCTACACTCCTTCTCCATATAAACTTTAACTGTGCCAATTTTCATACTCCTCCGCCCGCGTAATTTTCGTAAAAAGGGGTACAAATTTTTTGCTTCGCGTATTAAAATATTAATCAAAGAAACATCTCCGAATATACGGAAAAAACATTACATTTTTAAAACGGTGAAGGAACGATGTTTTCGTTAGGAAACCGGCATGCCTGAGAAATATTTCTCGATGGCATGTGAAGCCAAGTCAGAGGCCCATGGGCGACTTTAAACTCTGGCACCAGGTTAGTCACTAACCACATGAAAAGAAGATTTTTCGATGTTCGACAACAGCCGGTATTTACTCTCCGGCCAAAAAATAAGAAACGACATACGTATCCACAAAACAATACTTTGAAGCTATGGCAAGAACGTAATTGTATGAAGAAACTTCCGTTCGATTACGTTTGTATATTTCGCGGAGGTATGATTTACTATCTAGAGATGACATTACGTCACTACCTGAAAACAATGATATTACTAGTGCATAAGAGGGTCTTGAAACCATGAGCATCTAAAACGAGGTAACAAAATTTTTCAAATAAAGGAAAGTAAAAAATAGAATATCACGCCTGTATTTCTTCTAAGGGTAAGCAGAGGTGTAGGTAAGTATTTATTGTACGCCACATTTCGCCGGTTAGGTATGTTTAATTCCCATGTAATTGGGAGCGAGCCTATTGCCATCAACCGTGCACTAATTCAGTCTCCGGGCTGCTACTGAAAAATTCCCTATGGAAAACCCAATAACATTTTGCTCGATCCGGGAATCGAACCCGGGCCCTCATACTCAGCAGTAGCACTTGCGAGCACTGGACGAACGAGGCGTAATTTTCGAGAAAAATACGGGCGGTCACATGCACATTGGTGACATTTTGTAGTAGGATAAGTTAGGATATCGATCACTTTGACTGATGTTTTGATTGGCGGAGTAATTGCGTAATACACTTACATATGAAGCAATGGTATACCTGAAAAACCTTTCGGATTGTAATGAAAAACTAAAAATAAAAGGCTTAATAATATTCAGACTAATATTATTAATTATTTCCAGGCCCACGCGACCACCCACATCATGCCACCTAGTCAACGCGTCATGGTCCGTCGAGTCACCAGAAGGTAACATAAGCTAACTGCGAATGTCTTGCGAATGTGCCACCGCGAAAGGCCGGCCGCACCCTTATGTGTCATCAAATATGTGTGTGTTAGCTACGCGGCTATGTGACTAGCCTCCCTTTTGGACGAACTTTAAATTTCTAACCAAGCAGTATTTTTTTTCAATATTTATATATATTTTAATAAAAAAAAAAACCTTATTTACACTATGCGACTTAATTGCCTGTGGCATACTATAAGTTAAAGCAAGACGATGCAAGTAATTTTTCGCTTCAATTTAATTGTATGCCACAAGCAAGGAACTTGCAGCGTGGAAATGGGGCGATGTTTAGTATACAAGAATAATCCTTAACAATCATCTCTTTAACGTCACTTTAGATGATTATTTTTCCAAAATCATGCTCCGATTTTGCTGCTAACAAAAGTTGAGTTTCCTTCGACACCAACTCCTGAACTATAAATGTTTCCAGTTCTCCGGATTCAGACGATACCCTGCCTGGCGATGAGAGTGAGGAGTATCGCGATGATACCTTCCTGGTCAACTCTAACAACGAGAACAATTACTACGGTAAGACATTGTTCCATCTAAGTTTATGCTCATGCTCTGTAAATTTAACCTCGCTAAAACTTGTAACCGTCATTTGCTTTTATTGCCAGGCGATCTGTGAATTTGTGCTGATAATTATGAACACTGCTTTAGTACTTTAGCAAAAAAAAAAAAGAAAAGTAACTTAATTTTATAAATATACAGTATTTATAAAATTAAGTTACTTTTTTTTTTATGTAAGACTTTTGCGCGGCTTTGCCCGCGTGGATGTCTGAAATTATCTCACGGGAACGTATTATCTGGATAAAAAGTATCATACGTACATAAACAAGTAGACCATGACCCGGGGTTCGGTCGGGTAATGGTCTACCTGTGTGCCAAACTCCGTTCAGTCGTTGAGCGTGAAAGGTAACAGACAGAGTTACTTTAAAATTTATAATATTCTTATGGAAATGTATTGTAAGTGCTATTATAATACTGGGAGCACACCTGCGAATCCACCGGTTCGTCTTTGTTATTAGATTCATTATTGTTTTAACAGGTACCTATTCACTCTACACGAATCACAGGAATTTCTAACGGATTTTTTTTGAGACTCGCTGGATTTTATACGCTCTTTATCTTTATTCGTGGAAGTAGGAAATATCAATTAATGAACCTTGCTTCTCGTCCCTAAATACATAGAAATTAAACGACGCTGGTACCTACTAGAACTTATTCATGAAAACTTTATTGGGATTTTTACGAGCTACAATTCAGGCATTTAAATATAAATCTCCTTCTTTTTTATCTTTATTTGAAAAAACGGCTTTAATCGCAAAGCCATGCCAGTCTCGTAGTTTTACAAAATAAATAGAAAGTAACTTAATTAACTTAACGATCAAATAATTTAACTTATTAGTTAATTTTAATGCAGGTTTAGATAAGATCAAATCACACATAAAAACATCCCTTAACCTAAGTCCAACTTCTGATTCCAAAACTCGCCGCTATGCCCCTTACCTCCTTTTAGGCCGCCACATACATACGGAATTCCGTTTCGAAATATCGATTCGCAATTTCAAAGGCAGACAGAATCAAGGATCTATAACACACGTAGTTCTCCGTTTGAAATTATATCCGATTCGAAATTCCGAAACGGAATTCCGACTGTATGTGGCAGGCCTTTTGTGACTTGCCGCCTTCAAAATTCCGAATCGATATTTCGAAACAAAATTCCGTATATATTCCGTGTGTTCCGTCTGGTATTTTCAGAATATTGAGCTAAAAACAGCAAAATTCCCTTCCATATACCTTCTTATCTCCCAGTATTGTGTCCTTTCCTGTACACATTAAGTTCTCGTCCCGTCCCCAGTTTAATTTCCCTTGTGATATGAAAAAATAATAGAAAATGATCTCTGATATTTGAAACCGGAATAAATCATGCTTCTATATAATGTCAATATTATAGACTTATTTATTATGTTTATAGTTTTCTCATGAATCCCAAATTCTTTTTGAATACGTCCTGTTGTACCTGTACTGTTAGCACCGGGACGAAATGAAAAACGCGTATTTATGGTATGCTATAAATACGCGTTTTTTAAATATAAATCGATTTAAATAATTATGCAAGTTATGACTTGCATAATTATTTAGCAGATTTATATCATTTTACATTTTATTATGATGACGCACACTGTGAGCTCTTCAAGCTCACCCCCTTACCCCCTTACTTCAAAATATAAATTAGTGTTTGTCTCATGCCATCAACTTATAAACTTCTCTCGGAGTATTCATTGGAACGCCATGAAGGTTATCTCTACAGTTTTTGTCTTTACAATTAAGAAAGGAAGAATCGATTGCTTTTCGATAAATTAATATTTGACCCTCGACATTGCGTGTTCAAGAAATAATTTTCAACTCAACCATCTTTAATAGAGCAAGTTGTTATAACTAATTTAAATGTCGATAAAGTCGTGCCCATCATCTGTATAGATACTTTTAACAAACCACGAACTTGGTTGGATTAGACCCGTAAATATTTATCTTAGCAAGACCGGCTTTCTGAAAAGCTAATTAAATTTAATGTTCACGAAATTAATTTATTAGTGTTGTTATTTCGTTCAACCTTTCACAACAGACAGTTAGTACCTACCTCGCAGATTTATATTTTTTTGTAGAATAAATTAAAATGCCCAATTTCACTAACACTAAACAAAAGGTACCTAAATGTAATGTGCAAACGCAAAGCAGTTACTTTTAACGCAAAAAACGTTCCAGCAACAACTAAACGATGACTAAATTTACGACACCGATTCAACAATGTGTAATGCTTAGACAGTTCTTACGGGTTGCCTAGCAACAGGTTTATTACAATATTGACAGAAAGTCCAAGTTTCTTTGCCGCAACCAGCAATATTAAAGCAGCGCCATCTATGTACAGTTGGCGGCGGTTCTTCAGGCAACAACAGTACTTGCAGCCGATTCCTCGCAGCTGTTTCCCGTCAGCTGCATGCGATGAGCTACCTGTGCCCTGGCCTGTTCCCATGGGTTGACTGCGGACCAGCGACGGAAATGAGTGGTAAGTTTACCTCTTAGACCTGCACCCTAACTGCGTCACACACTTTCAATCACAATCCGAGAGTTTTGAAGGATATAGCTAATCCATTACTTCATAGTTTTGAAAAATTCGTCTGCTCAACATCGTTAATAGCGCAATGAACGTGGGCGAACTGTCTAAATGAAACCCATAATTGTGATCAATTATAATTTTTTATACGTTATGCAATTACCCCGCTGAACACGGATACCTATGGAATTCAAGATAACGTACTATCGAAGAACTTCATATCTAAGCAGTTTAAAAACAAAATGCCGTGAACACGATGACCATATCTATTACCGCCCCGGTTCTATAGCCGCCGAGCGCTGCAAGCAGAAATAGTCCTTACGGTGTATAGATATAAAGTTCTCAGATGGTACAAGTTTAGCAGTAGTGGCCCAGTGGTACTCGTGAGTCGAAACCCAGGCAGGCCTATACTTTATGCTCACAAAACAATTCCGGAAAGCTTCGTGAGGAGACGGGCATGACCTAGAACCAAACCTTCGAAGACACACAAACCCGCACTGGGCACGAGTGGTAGGTTACAGCCCATTCCTCCTCTCACAGACTAGAGTCCTATGCCCCTGCAGTGGGAAGATTGTAGACTGATTATGCTATGCATCCCATCTTCGGACATGTTCCAGCTTTATCGTCCCATTCCATAGACACCCGAATTCGTCAAGTTACCAGTGAACGCCTCGGATGCCAGAATTCGAATAGCCAAAGACGACGAAGAGTACTGACTGTATATGTGTGATGGCATTATTAAAAACTCAAACCAAAGGTTTATTTCCCGGATGAGAAAATTTCAAAATAATCCCAGTGAGAATTTTACGAGTTTCAACGAGACTCATGAATTGTTCAGAGATTCATACATTTTTGAAAGTTGTTCGCTTTAAAACAATGATAAAACTTCTCCCTGTAACTGCAAAGGCTCTGAATGGAACGTAAATTCACAGCTCCAGTTTCAACTTTCAAAGCCTTCGTTTTATTAAAATCGTATTGAAATTGCGTTTGCGCTTGTGATCGGGAGTGTCAGGCTAAACTTTTAAAAGAGCTCATTTCAATGCACGGTGTTTGTTACACCTTTTAACGGTGTTCATTTCATGCCTTTTTATTAAATATTTTCCGGATAAAACTTACACTGCTAACTAGCAGTTTTTTGAACAACAAAAGCCAGTAGAATTATTTACTATCGAAATAACTTTCACAACCGTCAGACATGTATTAATTACGTCTGTCTTTATGAAAAATCATATTTCAGTTAATGACAATTGGTTGGATATTATAGGTAGCTGGCGTGCGCTGCTATACCTATAATATGGGCGTAAAACCTCTGCCTCCTAGCCCTTCGAGGAAGATGTCTGCCGAGCATGAGGTCCTGGGTTCGATCTCCGGGTAGGACAAAGTGTTATTGGGTTTTTTCATCTGGAATATCTCAGCCCGGAGCATGGATTTGAGCCAACATGGGTCTTAAACATTACAGGCCATAAGGGGTGTACCTCTACCTAACGCTTCGGGGAATACAGGGCGTGATGTTTTGTGATGTATTTTAAATAAACATTTCTTATGTATTCTAAACCGCTGATAAACTCCGGCTTTAATTGATTGTATCCTTTAAATAGGAATGTTCGTCATCAAATCAGTGGGCATCATGTATCTGCTGATCATTATCTTCGACCTGTTCGCTGCGTACGGCAACCCTGGCACCTCCACCTTCACGAACGTTACCATGATACTGCTGATCCTTGCCATCTTTACCATCTTGTTGATGATTTCGAGGAGACCACAGAATCGGTAAGGGGTTTTTGATTTCTTAGTAATTTGATCTTTTACTTACAGACAGCGCAAAGCCTAAACTGCTGGGTCTAGAAGCATGAAATTTTGTACAAGAGTTTCTTAAATAACGGAGGTGACCACTAAGGAAGGATTTTTGAACATAATCTCCTAAAAGGGTCAAATAGGGGATGAAAGATTGTATGGAAGTTCGGCATTTTTGCCGAAGAGAAATACCATCGGGTGCACTACTTGTTATTAAATAGAAAAAAACGTAAAACATCATTTTGATTTCAGTCTACATTCGAGACGAGACTGCAGAATCATAATGATGACGGAAGAAATAATATTAAGTAGTCGACTACTTAATATTATTAAGTAAATAATAAGACACTAAACTACTACTACTAACTATTATTACTAACTACTACTAACTACTACTACTAACTATTATTACTAACTACTACTAACTACTACTACTAACTATTATTACTAACTACTACTAACTACTACTACTAACTACTCCAGTAGGAGTATTAGTAGTAGTTAGTAGTAGTACTTAGTAGTAGTAGTAGTAGTTAGTAGAAGTAGTAGTAGTTAGTAAACTACTATTACTAACTACTACTACGTCTACAACTACTAGATACTTAATATTAGTAATCTCTTATTAGGCTCTGGTCTTATTAGGTAGACCTAACCCGGAGCTAAATTATATACAGAAACAAGTAATAACTGTTCCTACTTGCCTAATAAGAACTTACAGATTCAATAACATAAAAAATTCAAGTTTTCTTACAAAAAAAAACCTGTCCTGCTGAAGCTCTTAGAAAAAACTTAGTTATTTTCTGAATTCCAATTCGCTTGTCGCAGCCGCATAACTTTGAGCTTTAACATATCAACTTTTAACCACGTTTTAATAAACATTTCAGTCTTGAACGTAGACCGGGTAGATACCTACTTGAAAGCTAATTTCAACGAAACATTCTTAGCGCAATTTCTTGCATAATAATATAAATTATTATGCAAGAAAGCACGCTATGAAGTTTTCGCTTATACCTAATTTATTCACACTTCGTTAAGACTAGGTACTTACCTAGTTTTACATGGAAATTAATTATTTTGCCGCAAAGAAAACAAAAGAGTTTATCTTCGTCGTGAACGCGATGTGTGGACTTATACTTGGTGTCTTTTTTTCTATCGATGGAATTCACAGAGTACGGAGACGCTTCGACGGTCGCTGCTAGAGTTAGCACGTCAACACTTTCCATAATAACCAAGCGTTTAAACGATAACTACACTGATGAGCAATATAAAAAGCTACATGAAGTCAAAAAACCTTGAAAACCCATAAAACTGTTTTCAAGATTTTTCGAACGAAGTAGTAGAAGGTTATAAACTTTCAGAAATCGTCACGCTAAAAACTGTTAATACTTGCCTTAACTGTCTTCTTCTAATTCAAAGAGAAAGAAAGAGAAACAGAGAGAGAGAACGCCGGCAGAAAAAATCAAAAGAAAAGGGTAAAGTGATTATAGTGTCGTGGGATAAAATTGTACACATCGACCCGAGTACACTGCATGCCGGAGAGATAAAGTGTGAATTTTGTCAAAATGAAAATAAGATGAAGATGATCCAAGATGGCGCTGCCAATTTTTTTTAATTTTTAGTCATTGGTGTCGTTTTCATAGTTTTCGAGCGTGCTAAAGCCGATAGTGAGGTCAAAAAGTAAATCTAAGATGGTGGCTCTGAAAATTTTCAAATTCTTCATCATGTTTATCGTTTTCGTGGTTTACGAGGGTACTAAAACCGATAGTGAGGACAAAATTTAAATCCAAGATACCGGCCGCGAAAATTTTGTTTTTGTTTTTAATCATAAGTGAGAAGGAATTTCGTTCCTGACGGGGGTCCCCCGACCGCACTCGTTTATTTTTACTTTATGTAACTAACTTGTGTAGTTTAGGAGATATTAAAAAAAAAATTACACTTAAATTTTCAAGTGGTTTTTTTATATTGCTCGTCAGTATAGCACTACGACACAAATAACGTAGAACCTGTAGGCTTTGTTTGAATGGTGAAGGTGACAGAAGCTGTGCGCTCAACGTAATTTTGGCGACACGAATTTTATTAGTACTGCTCAGTACTGCCAGTACTGCCAGTGCCAGTAATGCCAGTCTAGAGCGATTTCGTGCTATGGGGTGGAATTCTGTTTTAGCTGAACTCAATTAAATCAATTGAGCTAATGATATATGATGTATATGAGCAATTGAATGATGATAGCTTTTTTTTTTTTTTTTTTGAGGATGGGAAATTATCAAATAACTTCTCCCGCTCTGGGTGGAGCGGGAGGGCGTGTCAGACTTTTACTGACTAAAACCCACCCGTGTTCCTTCCGTTGCCTGTGTGCCGAGGTCGCGATATCCCTTTCAGACAAACCCGCAACCCCGGCAGGCATTGGCCCTTCCGGACCCCGTCAGTTGGTGCTGACATCTCTTTGAGGCGCGCGTGGAACACAACGCGCCGTCGACCCGGGCTTGGTCCCTATCGGACGGCGAGCTACCCATTGCTCACCGTCCGGAATGATGATAGCTAATGATCGATTAATTAAAGTAACATCCATCCATCGATTTAAAAATACACTCGTTACTTTATTAAATAAATACCTAGTTTACGTTGTCTGAGCTGTTTATCAATGTATTGTTTGGAATGTTTCAGTGTTGCCCTGATCTACACCACTCCTGGACTGCCCTTCGTGCCGACCATTGCCATCATCGTCAACATCTACCTGATCCTGAACCTCTCCATCTTGACTCTGGTCCGATTCACTGTCTGGATGATACTCGGTAAGTTTCATTTACTCGTTAAGGAATTCATTTTAAAATATTTGTTCAATCATCGGCAATTTATCGTTTTGTAATAGAAATTACAATACAGTTTTAAAAGTCGGCTAACGGTGAAACTTGTCTATTGGGACAAGATAAAAAGATTTAAAGTGAAAATAAACTACGGGTTAATATTATCCTTTTAAGAATAAAAGTCCTATCTACTCGTTTACAAACTTTAAAGTGTTATCGCTTTCACTTTAAAAGTCAAAAGTTTTGAAGTAGGCCCCTTGGGTATAATTTTCAACATTTTTATAAATAGGTATTAGGGGTCGTCCATAAATCACGTGAAATTCGAAAGGAACGGGGTTCGTAAAAAATCACGAAATATCAAGTGTATTAATTTTTTCGTTTTTCGCGCATTTCTAAACCAAAAAGCGGCCCCCCGAATAAAATAATTTTCTTTCTTTCTTTCTATTTAAAGATAAAATATTCTGTAATTTTTTAAGATACTTTGCACCAATAAAATATACTTGACTTTGGGTATGGGGGAGGGGTTAGTCTAAAACCTCACCACGGTTCACCAGGGGCGAAGGGGTAGTTAAAAAGTTGGTAAAAACATCACGTGATTAATGGACGACGAACAAATCAAGTCTTGTCGCGCGAGGTTCTTGTTATTTTGAATGAAGACGCATCGATCATTGTGCCGATAGTCGTTAGGCACAGCCAACAGCATATTTTCCAGGCTAGTTTTTGAAGCTAGGATAGAAAGCAAGTAGGTAATATCCTGGCTTGGCACATGCTAGAGTTATTTACACGATGCTAGGAAATTTTTAGCTAGTAGCATTGCAGTGACTTAATCCGTAGAGTAAGATGATTGAATACTAACTTCGGCGGCCACACGAGACTAGTGTACAAGCCAGGATAGTAAAATCAGTGGTTGAGGGCGCTAGTAGTTCAAAAATAGAACACTATCCTATTAAACTATTACACTAGCTTACTATATTTCTCACTAGCTTATTAGCCTAAAAATAGGGATAGTTTTGTATACACAAGGCCAGAGTTAGCTTGCCTTGAGTGACCTTGCTAGCTTATTAGCACAATCTTGCTATCCTAACTTGAATAACTAGCTCCGTGTAATCCAGCCATAACAGACAAGAGCCTCTACCTACAGCTTCGTACGCTCTTGCTATTAGGAATTTGGATCAGGTGTTTGTTGCAGTAACCGCTTCCTCTCTCCGATCACCACAGTTGCTTGGACCTGGTTCCCGATATCGGTAGCCGTTATTTTATTAAAATATATTTGATATATTTGACATACCATTATACCAAACAGTGAAATTTTAATGTTCACATCTTTAACAAAAATGGGTTCTTAATCGCTATTTCATCGTGTATTCCAGGCATGTTCATGTACTTCAAATACGGCATCAAGAACTCGACTTTGGAGACGAACCCTCCTGTCCCGACCCCCGAGACCCCGCCGGCCCCGAACCCATTGGACCGCACCACCATCCCACCACCATCACCGTACCAGGCCAGACCAACCGGCGACCGCAACATCTTCGAAGGAGACGGGAATGAAGGGCTGTATGGAAATATGGAGTCAGTATCTTTATGAAAAGCTGAATGAACCAGTTTTTTCTTAATTTTGAAGATAATGTTGTAGGTAACATAGGAATTTTAGCGAATCATGGGTAATAGTCATATTTATGAGTGTGTAAAGCTTTGTTCACGGACATAGTATGAGAGAGAGAGAGACGTTATTCATGAGATAGCGCTAAACGACGTTCGCTTGACTTGACTCATGTGAGTAAAGCCCTACACGCTGCTTCACGAGACAGTGAAGACTCTAGACCTTGTGAATGAGTACCGGAATGCAACGAACAGTCACAACACCCATTTAGCACCACATTACTCTTCAAAAGTTTCCATCAACTATTTTAAGTAGTAAGCGATAGAATTAACATTTAGAATTTAGCTTTAGATTTCTCTTTTGCACCCGTCTACCAAATAACACCATTTTCCAGGTATGACAATGCTTTACTTACGTGGCATGACTCTAACTTGCAACCAGTAGGATCGTCAAGTGGTCTTTCAACCCCGTCCTCGGAAACCAACAGAATGCCACCACAACCACCGGCGCCACCCACTTACAATCCGTCAACGTTCCGTCAAGTAGAAACACTGTAAGTACTGACGTAGGACCGTATTGTGACGTGTTACAGCCAACATTACGTGGTCATTGAGGGAGATGGACCTATATAAGACGGATAGCCTCATCCCGTTCTCGCAACGGCGCAATTATAGCTTGAACACTTCAAAATACGGTCCCTGGATATCCATCAGAACGTGACGAAAATATCTGTAGACCTGACTTTTTTGAAAGAACAGTTACTGAATGCCCAGGTAGGTATATCCTTAAGTCAAACGACGACGTAACGCAGCGTATCACGTGTCATTACAAAACAAATGTACGGAAGTTATGTTTCAATTTCGTTGACGTGAAATGCGACCCATTTACCGTGCACCTACGTACTAAAACGAAGGCTAGCAAGTGGTTATTTCATGTCCGCAGATATTTCCGCCGACCAGTATGTAGGTATCTTAAGTATTGATTCATCCTACCAATTCATGTCATCAATAGCGTTTGGAGTGTTTGACATCTACGAGTATTAACAGGTTAACGAGTTCAAAATTATTTATTGAAAGGATTTTTTTGGGAAAAAATAAAGAAAACTTAATGGAGAACGGTCTAAACGGTTAAAATGTTTATTGATTTCTTAACGTTTCTTATACCAGGCAGACATTGTGCTCAATTATAATAATTATATAGTTTTCATGACATTCACAGTATATTATATAAAGTCAAAGCATTTATTTCAATTAAACCATTTACAGCCACTTATCAACTGTCAAGGATTCGGTCTATCAGAAATATGAAGTTAGTTGCCCAGTCCAGACCGTAGTAAGTTCTTATGGAGCAGAACGGGCAAGAAGCTCCATGGACACTCCTATAAATTACTAGCTGCGCCCCGCAGTTTCACCCGCATAAGTCTCGATCTAGTGAGATCCAGACCCAGGTCATGGTCTACCCATTTGCCAAATTTCATCCAAATCCGTTCTGCCGATTTAGCGTGAAAGCGTAACAAACAAAAAAACATACAAAACAAACATAATTAAATATTTTCTCTTTATAATATTAAGTTCAGATATTGTTATAAAAATATTAGTTACGTCTTATATCTTGAATTTATAATTATATGCGAGAACGTAAAAAAAAGTACACTTCAAAAACGACCAGAGTACAGCAAAAAACATAGAAACAAAAAAAAAAACAAAAAAAAAATTAAAATAAGTCGTGGCGTGGCAGCTAAGAGATGGCCAGTCCCAACTGACGGCGCCCGTTCACGAACGTGATGCGTGGATCAGCACCATTCAGCTCAACCATTTTGAAGGGAGCTAAATGATCCAACAAATTCATAGAAGGTATAGCATAACCATAATTACAATCTCCCACGGTTGGGACCCAGGCCTATGGACAGGTTTATGGACCATAATACACCACGCGAGGCCAGTGCGGGTTGATGGATGTCACATGTCTTCGAAACTTTAGTTCTAGGACAGAACAGTTTCCTCATGCTGCCTGCCTGAGTTCGAACCGACAACCTACGACGCTAAAGCCGGGCCGTTACCACACTTACCACTAGGCCACCACTGGTCACACACAGTTTACTTAATACGAGTATTATTAATTAGGTACTTTTTAGATTGCCTCGTTGGTCTAGTGGTCCTAACTACTGCTAAGCATGAGGTCCTGGGTTCGATTCCCGGGTCGGGCAGTGTTATTGCGATTTTCCATCTGGAATTTCTCAGTAGCCGCCTTTTTTTTTTTGATGGTGGGAAATTATCAAATGACTTGTCCCGCTCTGGGCAGAGTGGGAGGGCGTGTCAGACTTTTACTGACTAGCCGTGTTCCTTCCGTTGCCTGTGTGCCAGGGCCATATCTGATATCCCTTTCGGACAAACTCGCAACCCTGACAGGCATTGGCCCTAACGGACCCCGTCAGTTGGTGCTGACATGTCTTTTAGGCTCTCAGTAGCAGCCTGAAGTCTGGATTTGTGCCCGGTTGATGGCAATAGGCTTGCCCCCTATTATATGTGACTTAAACATACCTGGCGAAATGTGTACTATAGGTACAGCTCTGCCTAAGCCTTCGTGAAATCAGGCGTGATGTTATGTATGTATTAAATACTTGTCGTAGCTTTCAAACCAACACTTCGAGCATAAAAAAAGGGTTTTTTTGGCATTTGAGCCGGCTTCGACTATTTTGCCAGCGACACGAAAAAATAGCGTTTTAAACAGTAAACGAAGATGTCAAACACTGCATTACCTAACTTCGTTTTAATAAAGTTCGTGATAGTTGTAGGTAGGTAGGTACTTTAGATGATTAATAATATAAGCTTATAAACCCTCAATAGGTACTAATGACCGCCTGGGAACTACTGGGAAGGTACTTTTACAGTAAATATAGAGTGTGTTACCTAATTAATTTATAATTAATAATAATTTATCATTTCCTACTAATTTCCTAAACCTTATAAATTTTTTAATAATAATTCATTTATAAATAAAAAGTCTTACTACAAAGTCTAAATTTTAATAGCCTTCGTGGTACCGAAAACGCGACAGCGCGACGCGACACCGGTTATTGTTATACCGTGAAATTGTATTGTTCGAGTCGCGTCGCGCTAATCTGCACGAGGCTTAATATAAACACTGCCCACAAAACCATGTCTCAATAAACCTTCGAAGAAACTCCAACACTGAAAATTATCTACTGTTTCAAACAAAAATGAAATACCTACCTACCTAATAAAATAGTACCTATCCAATGAAAACGTATGAAACCCAATCCTATACTAGAAGTTATTTATATATGTTGTTGTTTATTGTTAAGTTGTTGTCGTTGTGGTTGTTGCACTTTCACCCCTGAAAGATTGCCAATGAATTTAAAATCAGCATGTATTTCTATAAAACAGACGGCTTTCCTGGCGATAATTAGTACCTATAATTGGGTTATTGAAGAATGTTCGCACTGTTTGCTGTTACTGTTATGGCTCCTACACACTATGCCGACGGCATGGCCACCAGCTTTTGTCGCGGCACGTACCCCCGGCTTTTGCGCCTTCATTTCATTTACGATCCTTTGTGCGGCAGGGCCGTGCGCGCCGCGGCTTGCCCGGCGGCAGTGCCGATGCCATGCCGCCAGCATAGTGTGTAGGAGCTATTAGTAGTATTTTCATGACCGCCCTTGACTAAGTTAAGTTATTTATTAATCGACGAACAAGACATATACCCCGTGTCCTATTAAAAACGGTCGCCGCACGAATACACGATCGTTCGAAATGTTTTTTTCGGTAAACCTGAACGCGTGGTCGCGCTGTCAGAGAGCGCTTTCCGATTATCCGAAAAAAAGTGACATATGCATCGCGTATTCTTGCGACGATCGCTTATTATAGGATGCGGCCCATTAATATTTATAATTAAACATTCTAACATTTCTTATCCTACGTACTCGTACAAGTTTCTTATAGAGTTTTCCATGGTTTCTCCAAGATTATTAAGCACTGATTTCTGAAATAACTGTGACAAACATTAACTCGTGGTATTCTCTAAACATCACTTGGAAATTCGAACGAAGCCGATAATAGATACTTAGTATCTGGTCGACTGAGCTCTAGTCGAGTAAATATAGATAAACTTATCGTCCAGGTATACCAACGTTGTATCACATTCCGGAAGCTGCGAAAATAGAGAAAAGAAATCTTCCCAGATATGAGCCCTAGCTAGGTCGATTTTTCGCCCTATAAATCCCTATACAGCGACTTTCATCGAAATCGTTAGAGCCGTTTTCGAGAACGTGATTACAAACATATATATATATATATATATTTATATAATCAATAATATATAAGCAATATTTGTATTTGCTCGTTTAATAGTAGTACCTGGGTGACCGAGCTCTGCTCTGGCGAAAATAGAGAATGCTTATTTAATAGTTAAAGATACTAATTCTATACTGCCATCATAGTAGGTACTTACTAATTCCATGCTGCCATGATAGTAGGTATAAGTACTAATTCCATGCTTCCATGTCATTACTCTAAGGTCTTGGATCTTGGATCTTGGATCTTGTTCTAAACTTTGGGCGACCGAGCTCGGTTAGGGCCGTTTTCGAGAACGTGATTACAAATTTAAATATATTTTAAATATTGCTCATTTAATAGTATAGGATAGGATAACGCGATAATGATTTGTACAAAAAAAACAAATGAGCTCGCTTTCAATTTGTGTTCAGTGGCTTGAGTGAGGTTCGAAGTGAATTTTACAGAATAGCAACACAGAACGTCTCTTTAAGAAGAATTGAATTGTGTACTAAAAAGGATCTTAACAATTTCAGTTACGACCCGCATACAAACCGGACAACCACCGTGACGAGTTCCATCAGCCGACCACCATGGGCGTACCCTGACGCTGCCTACGGGAACTGGGACTAAGCTCCTCCTTCACACGACTGTCTTACTTAAAGGTTTTAGACTAAGATGAAACGCTCTACATGCGTCTTGCAACTTATTTTTTGTTTTTTCTCAACATTTCTCTTAGCATATCATTTTCACACACAACTTTGCAAATTCAATAGAAACCGGTAATGTTTATTTATTTTACAACTTCTTTTGTCTAATAGAACGTGATCATGTCTTCACGGTAACGTGGGAAAGCCTAGCAATGACTAATTACGGCTTTAATCATTTTCACTGAAGATCTATCGAAGACCTTACAATCTGACCAAAAATAATATGGTCTTCTTTTTATTTTTACCCGACTGCGGCGAAGCCAGAAAGGGAGGGTTATTGTCGTGTAGCAATGTAAAGTCAGGAAAATTAATTGTTAAGCATTAATTGTTAACTTAAATTGTCTGTAGGTAATATTTAAAATCACAACTGTTATTCTTTGACAGTTGTATAACACGGCAAATCAACGTAGGGTATTTCAGTTCAGTACTATAGTTTGACCGAGATGCGGAAGGCGGGCTTAGGAATGAGCTGCGAGGCGGGGGGCAGCGTGAGCGTTGACGAAGACGAATGAGCGGCCTGCACTGCCGGAGCAGCGGTTTCGGTGAAACTATAACCCCACAAGATCTACATTAAGTATCAACTGTATCATCGAAGATTTTTATCACTATTTATTTTTATTTTTTTTTCATTTGTTACTATGCACACTTGCTTTCCAATTGACTTTAGACATTGGCAGAATGGTCGAAATCGGCTTTGCTAGCCATAATAAAAAATAGAATACAATAGAACGTAAGGTATCATTCTGTTTAATAATTATTTTTTCTGACTATATCTATGCGCATACACACTTCAAATACATGCTTCTTCAACTTTTAGCGTAGTTTATGTACAGCCAGTGACCCGAGATAAGTGTCTACCATATCTAGTAGTTCACGTGGTGACGTGGATACTTACCTCGGGTCACCGACTGTATATATATTTACCGATTTAATATACTTCTTGGCCATTTACTGTAGACTCATACTTATATTAGTGATATACTTATAAATTATATATCATCTTTATACATGTATCCTTATAATATGTAGTATATAAACAGTCTTAATACAACAGTATTTTGATCCCGTACGTTTACTCCGGCAATTCAATATCATAAAATACAGGACATCAATAAACATATCTGATG
The DNA here is from genome assembly GCA_914767755.1 of Agrochola circellaris. NCBI lineage: Eukaryota > Metazoa > Arthropoda > Insecta > Lepidoptera > Noctuidae > Agrochola > Agrochola circellaris. Next base: position 16,726,964 of record OU611840.1, on the reverse strand, counting down.
ATATTATTATCAAAATTCATCAATTTTTACCATAACACATAAGTATATACAAGTATAACATTCCTATAGGTAGGCACTTAAACAGTGTTTTGCTCTATTCGACGTACGGGAGTCTCTAAATAAATCTACCTTTCTCTATATTTTTTATTCCAAATTCTAAAAAAATATTAATATCTAAACATATCACCTAATGAATTTCTACGATATTTATTTATTGTTACCCAAAAATGTTCTCCTGTTATCAACATTTTTCGTAGTTTGTATATACTCAACAACAGATAGTTGTACCTATTTTGTAACTCATGTATTGCCCTAAGTTAAGGTGCAATTCCGAAGGCGACCGCAGACGACAGACCGCAGCGGTAAGGCCGCAACCGCAATGACAAACCTCTGTGGTTTGCAGTTGCGGTAGCCTTCGAAATTGTAGCTTCAAAGAAGTTACGATACCTTCATTATTTTTATATCCATTTTCACCTGTTTGTTGTTACAGAATATTTTTATGCAGTTCAAAACGTTGTTGAATATTTATATTTATTAAGTATTTGATTCAATTCTGTTTATGTATTTTATGTCAGTATCATTTAATTTTTTTAAACAAGAGGCGGTCACACACCGCTGCTGTCGACTTTTAAGTTATTAGGTATTAACTTGAAAAGACGGTTATCTTCCATTAATTTGACACACTTCTGAAGGCCAATTCTCGTACAAAAAAACGTTCAGATTCTAGTCGCAATCTGTCAAAATTGTCAAAAATATTGGTAGGTAAATTGATTGTATTTTTGACAGATTGCGAATGAGATGTGAATGCGAACGTTCTTAAAAATGACGGGAATTGCCTCTCTGGAATTGGGCTGCAATGTCCGCCTTTAGAAAAAACCAAAGTAACATCAACATTATCTTGCTTCGGAAGAATGACGCTTTACTATAAAGTAAACAAGAAGCTACATCTCATGGATGCGGCGGACCCCCGATTCGTGTCCGATGTCCATGCAACTAGAACCGGACTATCTAATCCCAAATATATAATTTTAAGTAACATATTTATGAAATATGAACAATTTAACTACCACTGTCATTAATTATTATGTAACTTGATCCTTCTTCTTTCATTAATTACTTAATAATTAAAAAATTCTAGTCAAATTTCCTACTAACCTATGGTTTATTTTGAACTCTATGTAATATTATTCTTAAAAATGTGATATTTTAAGTAATGGTTTAACTATAAACTTAATATATTATTAGAACTCTTCAGTATTTATATATTTATTTTTGATTTTAATATTAGGTATGTCATTTAGGCTAAATACCAATATTTTTAGTTAGTCATAGTATTTCATTGTACGTTACTTTACAATAGCCACATGTGTAAACGTTGCCTACTGTAGATATACTAACAGGTCTCAAGTATTTCTCAGGTATTATTTAATAGCTACTTTACTGCTAGTCGCTTTTTATAAACTCGGTCTTAAGATGAGACAAAAACAGGGTTAATTTAAAATTAAGTTTAAAAAAATACAAATCTAAAGTCATTTTCTTACATGTTATACCTAATTACGAAAGTAGTTATTACTTTATTATGTATTTAGGTTAAGTATTTTGTCAGGGAATAACTCAGGGAAAAATTCTCTTTGAATAACTAAAATTATGATAAATTGGTAAGGCCTTAAGGTACGGCCAAACGCCAGGATGCCGCGTCCGGCGCCCTGCCTGCATCTATTGAATTACGAATTTGTGATCGCGGCGAATGCGGGACGGTTCGTGGACCCGTACCTAGAAGTTCATAATAAACAACTGAACGCTCCCTGAGATGCCGGACGCCGGCGTCCTGGCGGTTTGGCCGTACCTTTAATGATTAGAATTTGTTGATGTTGATAAATTACTAGTAATTGTTGGCTTTTTCAAGTCGAGGTGTACTCAACTTGAAATGAATTGATTTGTAATTAAGTTGTTAAAGGTCGTAACAGCTGATATGAGTTAAAAACTGACAATGAATTATGATTATGTGCAATATTCTTCTCAAAGTAGATTATTAATTGGAACTGACTACGGGACTTGACAATATGAATGATCTCAGTTGGCACCTGAACTATTAGACATGGCTCAACGTAAGCCTATGAGACTCCAGCCAATCCTTACAACCAGGGGAACCCCGCACGTCTGAGGACTAGAGGCTTACTTAGAATGCGCGTGACATAGCTTACTACGACCGACAAAAATCTGGTCGCTGACAACTGCAGAACAAATTGAATATCGAACATAGCAGCGAAAAGGGTTTTCACACTGTCCTACTCCCGGGTCGGTGCCGGATAACCGGTGGCGAACTGTGCAAGTGTGTGTACTACCTTTCATTCTTACCCATATGCTTCACCACTAGGTACCCGGCCACGACTGTTCGGCAGCCGGATGGTTTAAAAAGACAGAGAAAAAAATCTTAACGTCAATACGAACCTTACGCATTCCCCATCAAGCACGCGCATTCTAACCGGGACTACAACAGCTACGTCCCGTATTCAAATAGAGATGATACTACATTACTCTCTTCTATTTAATAGTATATAGGTATGTTCTGTGTAATCACGCACTATGTAACAATAACTGTTAGTATTAATGTGCTCCTTCTATCAGACACATTATAATTACCAAATGGGCTGCTGGCTTGGGTGGGATATAAAATTGACTTGCAGTCCATTTTTCTATCAAATCAATCAATCGGCCTAGCCTTTTCCCAACTATGTTAGGGTCGGCTTCCAGTCTAACCGGATGCTGCTGAATACCAGTATTCTATATGGAACGACTACCTGTCTGACCTCCACAATCCAGTGACTGGGTAATACGATACCCCTTGGGTAGGACTGGTTGTCAGACTTCTGGGCTTCTGACTACCAGTAACGACTGTCAAAGATCTACGAATGCCAGCGGGGACCAACAGCTTTCCGAGACACGGACACGAAGATACTGTCTAAATTCAACTCCTGCGCATCAATATCACGTCAGAATTTAAGACTATGTGTAAATGCTGTAAAGATATGGTGCTCTTACATGACATCAATTTAATGGGACACTCTTGGGTACACTTAACATCCATGACTAACATTGCATCCATCTGATAGGTGAACTCGTTACAAAACGATGATTTCTTATGTTGTTTTCCGTCGTTCCCTCAATGCTGAGGATGTCGATCAAATACGACTCTAAGTTACCTGTGAGGTCTCTCTAACATCCTTCGTAATTGTGTCACACCATCTTGCCGGTGCTCTGCTTTGAGCACGTTTTCCTTTCACCCGGCCGCATCATAAGCCTTTCCAGACCATGCTGAGATGAACGCATAATATGACCGAAAAAGCTGAGGCCACGCTCCTGGCATATTCTAGATAATAAATCCACTTGGTGAAATTGGGTTTCTCCAGTCTGAACTCACTCGGTTTCTTAACAATACCTACCAACATTCGGCAGCTGTTATTAAATGGCCAGACGTTACTTCATCTACCTAGGTGCAAGGTATGAAACCACTAAACGAGTCTTTGTTACTACCAAAATCCGTCGTTAACTTGATCGGAACACTTTATGTACCAGTAACCACCGCCGTTGTTGCCACTCCAGGACCACCAGCCTAAATCTAAATTTATTTATTTTTTTAATCTTTTCTATACCCATTTTGGATTTGCTACCAAAATTATGACGCTCAAAATTTTAATTTAAGTATTTTCCTCATTATTTTCATAGATAGTTCTTGAAATTTTAATTATAAATTGTTGATACGAAGGATTGTAACTGTAAGTCTTAAATAATTATTGTGTTGTTAAGATTATTATACATTTAGATAAGTATTAAAATGTTAAGCGTAGGGCAGACTGTGTGCAACCGTAGCTGGACAAACTTAGGTCAACCTGAAGTCAGTCATGCATATCTCAGCAGACTCACAGTCCACCATATCATTCTGGTAATGAAACATTTTGGTCTATTACTAATCCTGAACAGACGTACAACATCAGCAGAAGTCCATCATAAGACCCTGATGGCTTCTCCCATTCACGCCATTTAGCTCGATTAACAGCAAGCGTTCAATCAACTGATTGTCAACTGCCATACAAGTGAATGCGAGTAATGCACTCTTCGACCTGCAGTGCTATTCTGTAACCATCTCACCGTGAAAACTTAGGTGAAGTGAGCGTGGAGTGAGCTGTCATTCCACAGGGATTGACACTATTGACAGCTCACTTCACCCAAGTTTTCACGATGAGATGTTTACAGAATAGCATGGCTGTTTCCACCAACACCTATATCGCTGCGAAAGACAGATGCGGAACGAAAATCGGTTCATCGTACATCAAAAGACAATTTCAAAATAGTTTCAGATGTCCAAGCTGCTATGCACAGTTTGCTCTAAGCTTTAAAATACATTGAAAGGTTTACCTACATTGAAGGCAGGGGGCAGTGGGGATTGTTAATACCAGTTTAGTCGCAAACTTTTAGTTATTTAAGGTTGGTTTCCCTTAGCCTTGAGTGGAGATCGAGCTGGTGTATTTTAAAGCGCCGAATCGATGTCCCCCATATTTAACCGAGTTATCCAAGCACTGCTGTTATATTTAAGTGTAGATTCTGCTGTCCGTGAGTATATGAATACACGGATACAGAGTCGAGAGGAAATATTGGCTGGAGATGGTATTGAGTAAGTATACCTATAAGGTGGAAAAACTACATGTATCTATCTACTGTGACGCGACTTTAAAAACTGATGCGATACCAAGCAAACGATCCAAATGTTTAATCAGACCGATGTGTCAGCCGAAAGACCCCCACTGACGAACCGTAATCCACCAATAAACTTCACGAGGATGGAACCAAGAGCTGACCGGCTGTCATTCGCCTTCGCATGAACACAACACCCGAGAATGCTCCTAACACAATCGTCTCCACATAATATTTCCGCTCCGTAGGTGTCCAGGTACAGAATGATTATTTCTAGCTTGGTCATTATAACCAACTTATATTAGAACGATATAACCTGACTGTTAGATGTCAGACGACAATGAGCAAAAAAATTATTACAGCATGGTATGTAATTTTCTATATTCCGTGGTTCAGCTAGATATTGTCATAATGTATCTCTGTCTCGCAATGCTTACTTTCCTATTTTAGAATACATAAGAGTATCAATTAATTTTTGCCTACAATAATGGATCTCTACTTTTTTAGGTTTCTTTAGTTTTTAAGTATTTAATTAACGATAAGTATGTCATAAGTTAATATAAGTTATTTGCTATTACGACTATGGCTGATTTTATTTTTTTGTGTATTTGTATATTTCTTTGTTAAACAAATTCTTCTTTTGAAATATTTTTGCATGCATTCCAAAATAACATTCCTAAGGAACTAAGTTATGAGAATCTCTCTCCTTGTTACTTTTTGGCCGAATCTTTGGAACCATAGTCGTAAAGTATTATATTAATGCACACAATCAGTATAATTTAGATTATAATTTGTCTGTTTCTGCTGTCGCCTCTCCGGATCGCAGCAGCACCGGTTATCATGATAAGAAGAGACATGATTGTAGATCAGGATGTAATTGTTTGAAACAATTAATTCCTGTAAGAGTAGTAACACCTGGTCAAAATGTTATAAAAGATGCTGGCCACATACGACACGTTCAGAGAATGAGTAGACCCTTTTGAAGGAAGGAAGGAATTGTAGGCAAAATGAAAGATATTGGACCAATGGATATAGTCGATTCGCTGCTTCGCTCCGGAAACTATTTATGTGCTGATATGTAAACTTAGTTTTACTATAATCGATCGTAATAAAATGTTAATAAATCAATCATTCGTTTTTTATTTCATAACTAATCAAATCATCCAGATTTAAGCAAAGCCTTCGCCTATGTTGACCGTTCTCATTAAGAAATGAAAAAAAAATAAGAAAATCTACATTCAAAGATTTTTGAAATATCACTTGCTGAACCGGGAATCGAACAAACTCAAATGCAAAGAGAAAACATACTGCACCTTAAGGATTAAATCTCTCTAATAAACATTTCATCTAATTGAAGCAAAATCATGAAATCTATCTAAGTAAAAGTAATTTTACTTTCTTTTGAAAAGAAATTGTATGTTTTCTTTGAGTAAAACTTGGTACTTAGCATCAATATTGCCCGTTTCAACTTTCCCCCTGTATGTAATAAAAGATACGCCCAACTGGGATCCCTAAACTAGAAACGATCCAAGAGCCCAGGTGTTTTAGTAACGACAGCATCACAAGTCGCCAAAGTAAGGATTTTGCCTTTTTTTTTAGAGGGTGTGAAATTATCAAATAACTTTTCCCGCTCTGGGCGGAGCGGGAGGGTGTGTCAGGCTCTTACTGACTAAACCCACCCGTGTTCCTTCAGTTGCCTGTACATTGCCAGGGGCCACATCTCTTCACAACAATTTAACGCCTCAAAATAGAAGTGAGAAAAAATATAACGAAGCACTCCAACAAGAAAGAACACTATCTTTCCACTTCGTCATAGTTGCATTTTTTTGTATTTATTATTTTATACTAAGTACATTATAATTAAGTATATATATTTTAGTGATATTTATTTTAGTACCTAGTATGTATGTAAGTTTATTCTCATAATGTATGTTTATAGTTAATATTATAGTTAAATTAGTGAATAATTAGGTGTTTTTATTTTATGTATTTTATTTTCTCTTCTACTCTTACACACGTTGTCTACATCTCTTTAACTACTTTCCTATCGCAGGTATGCTGGAAGAGATTTCTTTAGAAATAAGCATCACCTTTGTATGTACTTATTTTTCTGTTCCTTTTTTTTCTTGTCTGTTTATATGTGTGTACATAAACCGTTAAATAAATAAGAAATACTGTCGAACGATGCTTTGGTGTGTGGAAACAACGCTTTCAATGCCTTTTACATGGCATGACAACTAGAAAATGTGAAGACAACCATAGTGGCAGTACTTCACAACATTGCAGTTGGCCATGGACACATGCAGTTAGAGGCTAGTAGAAGTATCAATGTATATCATACAAGTGAAGAAATTCAAGAAGTTGCAAGGCGAAATGCAAATGCTAATGCTATTTTACAAAATTTTATAGGAAGACATTTTAGCGAGTAGTTAGTACCTAGTAAAAAACTTGTATATTAATTAATTGATTAAATAATTTAACGAGAAAAATTGCACTTTCGTTAGAGATCGGTAAATTGATGACTTGCTGTAAGTCAAACGTAGCACATTTTATGTTACTAAGGGTATTTTTTTATTCTTTTTTACATATACGCTACTTACTAAGATTTATTTTTTGCAATTGAGCTTAGACGCCATTGTGACAACTAACGTAAACGGTAGCAGTCGGTCGATTCTGTAAAAAGATCAACGTGAAACTTAGGTGAAGTGAGCGTGAAGTGAGCTGTCATTGTCACAAATCAGTCGGCAGGATGCTAGGGATTAACACTATTGACAGCTCACTTCACGCCCATTTCACCTAAGTTTCACGGTGATCTTTTTACAGAATCGATCGGCTGATATCAATACGTCGATCAGACAGATCAATAGAGCTTTTAAAGTACATTTTCATGGTATTTTTAGTGCGGTTACGTCAAAAATCTCAGTTAGGTTACTTCGTAAGAAAAGCGACGATACGTCGTAAAGCTTATGCAGTTCGATGGTCTAAAGCACCTCTTACAGTTCGTTAAGTCAACACCCTATTGAATTAGTTACTAGCTGACCCGACAGACGTTGTCCTGTCAAAATTTCAATAGTTCGTACAAAAATACTATAGACAAAAGCACGCCAGTTTCTAAATTTGAAAATTTACCGGGAAAAGTTTTCCAAATTTCTTTTTTAAAAACCTAATTCGTATTTGGAAGTGTACAATAAAGTATAATATAAAAATAAATACGGGAATAAAGTATGTACTAATCACAAAAAGGGCGGAACGAATAAAGTTAAAATCCCCGTTAAATACAGCGTTTCTGTATATTACATATGTACAGGTTGTGTATTCCCTGAGCTATCGCTGATTATGTAAAGGTCTTTTCCCTTTTTTTCCTGTCCTTTCAGAGCGAAACCGGAGTGCATCTGCTAGTATATAAGTTTAAGTTTATAAGTTTATATTTCGTAATCAACAGGTTTAAAAAATACATTTTAGAGGCCTCCTTTTACGTATGGAGATACCTGTAACAGGAGACTTCCCTCTTTAAGAAAACTAAAATAGAGAATTTAAAAATAATAAGTAGTAATCTCAGATAATTGTCATCTCATCACCAAAGCTAGTAAAATATTAATATTATGACAACATGGTCTGTTTGGAAGTACTAATTACAAAAAGTGCTGGTCCGATGTTCGTATTTTTATCATTAGATAGAGCGTTTCTCAGGGAACTATGTATGGTTACTGGACTTAAAAATATAATAATCCATACTGCAGCGTACGAGCCGCGTGTTTACAAAATGCGTTTTCATGTTAACACTTTGGGCAGCCAAATTGTATGTTGGTGTGACCTACGTGTGCTTCTTTTTATTTACATTTTAAGTATACTTTACCTACACGTGTTGTTTATTATAAGTATCTATTTTAACTTCTCAAACATATGTGAATATGGACTTTTTAACCATTAGGTAGGTAACCTACTCTATAATTTTACTAGTCTCGATAATTTTAAATTTAACTAGACCACTAATACTAATGTAAGTTTTCCAGTTATTGCTAACGATTTATCAAGGATGTTTATAAATAATAACGTATTTATACAGATTTGTATTAAATTAACTAGGAAACTTTTGCATCCTAGAAATCGACCAACCTTTTAAAAATAAAACTAGGTACCTATAACTAAGTACTTTGGCTTGGATAAATTCAAATCAATTTTTTTCCCCTAGTCATCTGTTAGATTGCTTCGTTTCTTTGAGAATGCTTGTCCTTTTTCGTCTTAACGCAGCTCATGTTTTGCGGTAAAGCAGGATACCTACGTAGCTAGAACCTACATACAATTTGTCTGGCCAAAAGTTTCTTTAACACAACCCCGTGGTAGAAGTGTCGGAATAAAGAATCATTTGTAAAACGCGTACGAGACTCATCCTCTAGCTATTTCGTAGGGTGGCGCATGCGTAAAAGTAGTCAGTTCGATTCAATAAATAAACCGAAAGCACAGTGAATGGAATCACACTTGCGGCAACTACGGCTCGGAACGGACGCCGTAGATGCTGCAAGTGTGGATAATCTTATATCTATCCAGGGTGGCAGGGACATCGACCCGAAAACTGTTACCATGGATTCAGTACCTACATGATTCTGAACCTTTTTTCGTCAGTTATTTAAAAAAAATCAGCTGTTGCATACATTTTGACCTATTAGGTATTGCACTTTTCTATGACACAGCAGATTAAAAAAAAAAAATCTATGAAAAGTTCAAACCAGTTGCAACGACGACCGTTTTCATCGTCGGGAAAACGGTTGCGTTTCGCCGTCAAAAATTCGACAACGGGGTACCACTAAAGCAGAGTAATAACAGGGCCTTAAACAAATGTATTTGTTTGCGGATGTATTGGGCAGAATCGCAACTCAATCACGGCAGCAACTCTGATTAATGTGAATAATTACTCCTGTAACATTGAGCAAATCCAACTGGAATTTCTGTTCCGAATCACAGCCAAAGTGAGGGCGATTCTGCTCCCAGCACCATTACTTATTACTTATCCCATCAAAATAAAAAGCTGGAGACATTTTTAGCCAGCCCATCTTATCCCCATATTCAACTTGCACGACGGAAGCAACCATACCATGTTACAGCTCTTGAACATACAGATTTCTTGACTTCGAAAAGCTGTCGTCTAATCTGAGATTTCTCTCTTTACGAAAAGATAATTCTGGACAAAACGTCAACTGGACAAAGATACCTGAGTTTTCAGTAGTGAAAAGGGAACCCACGACTTTTTTCTTTAAAACTAGTCACTCTGAAATAACTTCTCAGTCAATTACATAAACAGGAATGTTTCATCTGTTCTCCAATCACTGCCCTCCTACTGAGAGTTGTCCCAAAATCTCAAAAGAAAAGCATGATGAATGTGTTTTATTTACTTGTCTGTACTGTTAAAATACAGTCGTAACTGTAGGGAAACCAGTCTTCAGAAATACAATATTCTTACGACGTGTCGTCATGGGCGTACCTGGGGGGGGGGGGGGGGGGGCGGCAGGGAAGCGCAGCTGCCCCCCCTCCTGGATTTTGTATGCCTAAGGACCAACTGTTGTCGATAAAAGTTATGTTAGGGTCACGTTAAGACTTCTGCCGGGGTTGCGAGTATGTCCGAAAGGGATATCGCGACCCCGGCACACAGGCAACGGAAGGAACACGGGTGGGTATTAGTCAGTAAAAGTCTGACACGCCCTCCCGCTCCGCCCAGAGCGGGAGAAGTTATTTGATAATTTGCCACAACAAAAAAAAAAAAAAAAAAAGGCGTCACGTTAAGACTACTTGACTTTGTAATTACAATATATTATGCATTAATTTTAGAAAAAACCGCGCTGCGTGGCCTTTTTAATTATTATAAGCAATGCCTTATTCCACGGCTACAATTGAATCGTTATTCAGTACATTCAGACCGTAAAAACATCGTTGTGAACAGCAATGGTCAAAGACAGGTTAAATGGGCTCTGCTCTCTTTGGTCAGTGTTATGTTGTAATATTTAGAATCATTAATACATCTCACTAAGTTAGATTTGATCTGAAATGTCATGACTTTATGGAAAAGTCATTCAATGGAACAAATCTAACTTAATAAATGATTCTAATGATTACAATTCTGTAAATACATATTCGCTATGATCGAGAATCATATTTTAATCAACATACAATCTGACACTGACTTGCAAATTGCAAAAAACGTAAGAAAATTTAAATTTCGTTAAAAAAAATCTGATTTTCCCCCCCCCTGGGCCAAAACCTGGGCACGTACCACGCGTGTCGTATCTGTTTTACATATTTTTATTTAAATAAATACGAACTTTTAAATTAAACAACTTCGATCAACAATAGTATTATTGAGGTGAGTATTGTTGTTGATGCAATGCGGGGTCTCGCCGCGCACATATCTAAGGCGCAAAACAGCGGTCTCGGTCAAACTATAGCACACATTTACGATCATAGTAGAGACATTGTAAGACTGATGCCCGGAGAAATTGTGCCAATTTCAGGGGTACCTACAGTGGCGCTGAAGCCTCTTTTACAACTGCTCTAGTAGAACTATTTTATGGAGCCAATGCCGATATCAAGAACTTCTAACAGGGTACGGCTTGTTATAGAGCTTGTGTGCTACTTGGGCACCCTGCAAGCTTTTGTACCCAGAAACCCTTTTTGTTAACTACTCTTTACAGACCTTTTCCATTTGACCGGACATCTAAAGCGGACCTTTCTTTACCCTTGTCACTACATTTAAGAGCTTTTACCAAAACTATTTTAGTTTAAACCCGATAGTGTTGCTATAGCTACTCCTCTGTCTAACAGAGAAAAAAGGCTCGATATTCAGTTATGTTCTGTAAAAATGCATACCTACGAAATAATAATGTATAAGGCCTTATACAGGGTGGCAGGGACATCAACGCGAAAACTGTTACCATGGATTCAGCGTATTATTCTGAAACCCCTGCGTGGAAATGTTTTGTCGGTTATTTAAAAAAACAACAGCTGTTTCATAAATTTTGACCGCGTAGATATTGCACTTTTCTATGAAACAGCAGTTTATTTTTTTTATAAACGTGGTAATGCTGCAAACCTTTTGGGCGGTCACGTATTCCACTGGATTCACATATGGATGAATATTGATAACTAAATGTATTAATACCTTATAAGCTTTTTCATTTACGCATTTACCATATTTGTCCATTATTATTTATACATTATAAAATTATATTGTAATTGTATTTTTTTATTCATCCTATGGCACTCTATATTATCAATTAATTTGTGAAACGAGGCACGTGCTATTACTGAGTAATACAAATAAATATTATCACTATGCCCTTGACTGTACATAGTCAGTAATTTTTTTAACACCTTAAATTATCCGTATATTCAAATGACAGCTGTCTTTCTTTGACACTTGTATGAAATGTCTTTATCACGTTAAATTGAGGTTGGGCGCCGATTTGCGTACAATTAAATTTCCCTGATCGTACATCATTGCCAGTGAAAATGGTAAATCCTTTCTCTCTACCGTCATCATCATCATTTCAGCCGAAAGACGTCGTACGTATTTGTTAGTGCAGAAGAAAAAAAAAAAAATCTTGACTATCTTAAAAAAAAAAAACAAAGTGGTGACGGAATCAAATTTTTATTTCAAAGTCCTCATAATGCCGTATCATGCATGTGCGCTTCCTCCTCTCAAACATTGAACACAATAACATTAAGAAGAAACGTATGTCATTTCATTTGGAACTACGTAATATATACACAATGGTTTGAAACATCAAGAAAAGTCATCCCAACTATTATAGACATATGACGTTGCTACAGAACATTTTATTTGAATTTATTAATACAACATTTATAACAGATAAAAACTTTACTAAAACGTTATTCTACTCATAAATTAATAACACAATTTTATAATACTTACGGGAAGCATCGGTACACATTGGTTTGTTTGTTAGTAATAAATCGAGTCGCTACAATTTTATACAAGATCATAACATAATCCTATCCGTAAGTTTAAAAGACAGTGACCAAAATGTAGGGAGCGTCCTCAGTTTTGGTCTTTGGCTTATATTACTCCAAAATTAAGAATGTATATTCTAAAGTATACGATGTTACTATTTAATTGATTTTAAGAGCCAATTTCATAGTCGATTTGTACTAAATCCTACTAACCTCGAATAATCGGGCAGAAACGAAAACCCGCGTAATTTTTATAATTTTGATCATAATGCTACGACACGCGCTTTGCTGTTGATTAACACTTGAATTTTCGAATAATTACTATCAAACAAAAGATTATAAACTAAATAGCGTTAGTTTGGCGGATACTTTTTGGGGGAGAGATGGAGGGGGTACGTTAGATAACTCTCTGCTCACTACATACATTTAAATAGATATTGAAGTGTGAATGAATACATCAGCTAACATGTATGATAACATTAAATCGAATATGGATATAACAATATTTTATTATGAGTTATTCATATGTTCATTACTTGATAAACATGACAAAAATACCGTGAATCCATGCCCGGTTATGACTGTATAGCAAACACAATGAATGAACGCGTACCGTAAAACTAACGTAACATGAAAGAGTCTATGTGTGAACGTACTTTATGTTACTTACTGATTGTGGCTAGGTACCGACAGATTGCACAGAATTATAATATCAACTTAATTCTAGCTTAGTATGGTTATTAGCTGAAGGCGGAATTGTATTACGGAGTTAACATTGCATTTTTATCGAACTTTCAAGCTTAAAAATAAATTTATTTTCTATATTAGTCATTAACCGAGTTATCAGATGTTTAATTTGAAAAATAATGACTGACTTAAATAAATTACCCAAGATCCAACTATGAACCGATCTTGAGTTTTTACCCCATGTATTTAAAAGAACATAACTATGAAAAAATAATTGACGGATAATCAACGGTATCAGCAATTTTGAAGGCTCGAAAACGCGACAAAAATAACGTAGGGCTTGAAATTTTTGCAATAAAAATTACGTACTCTAGATATGGAAACGTACCTATGAAGTGGAGTAGCGCAAGCCAGGCTTAGATATAACAACACGTTTATATACAAGACCCAACTATACACCTACAACGGTCTGTCGGTACCTGACCGATTTAGTCTCAATCATAATAATTCCAGATGAAACCAAAAATTATATAAACAAATATAGAATATACACATAAATATCATATCAAAAGTGGAATTGAAAAAAGAAATATCAAAACCCTTTGAGTGAAATAAACTCAGTTTTTTTTTTTCAAATTTCACTCCCATCTGGTGAAAATGATCGTTCATATTTTATTATAAAGTATTTTATGTCGGGCTTGGTAGTAATAACATGACAAAGTTGATGATAATGACCATTGATGAACATGAACATAAAAAAATATTCTTCAGTTGTAAAATTCTTAATTCGTAATATTTTATAACTATTAAAATAAAACGTTTGTTTAATTCAACATTATGTTACTTCCGTCAAAATAAAAAATATTGAGCCCCGTTTACATGACGTAACTTTCTTGCCGGTGATGTACAATAAAATTGAAGCAACAACTGACTTGCATCGTCTCAACACTGTTTAGACGGTAAAAATTCAATTGTTGCTTTAAGTTATTGCAAGAGGTTTTGGCACTCGTAGAAAATTCTGTTTAAAATGTTATTGAACCAGCTCACCAAGAACTTTTTTGCATCAAATCAAAGGTCTTTGTCATATTACTCAGTACTCCGCCTCTAGTCGCATTTCAAACCCAGATCAACTTTACCGCCACTTACACTGGTTAGTTGCTACTGCTAAACATTTATCAAAATGGAAATGCAGACTTAAATAAACCGCGCTCGCGGTTGCCAGCTCTATAACTAAGAAACTCATCAAGGAATCACATTACGGATCTTGGCACTCGCTGTCGACGGTATTCTTCCGTTCGGTGTCGTCGGCCGTGCTTAGGGCTGCGGCTTCGTCCTGGCCGCTGTCAGCTTGGCCAGCATCAGCGCTGGTGGCGCCCTCCGGGGCCGTAGTCTCGTCCTTCTCTTCAATAGATGAGTGTTCGTTGCGCAGGCTGGTCCCGCCGGCACCACACTCGCCGGTCGGACGCAGCACCAGGTACATGAGAAGATCGGATAGAGATATGATGCCGATCACTTTGTCGTTCTCATCTACTACAACCAGACGATGCACCTGGAAGATCAGAACAAAAACTTTGTATCTCACAATCAAGTAAAGTCTACATAATAATAATACCAACTTATTATAGTCCCACTGCAGGGCAAAGGCCTGCATGCAAAGAAGGCACGAGCATTGATCACCACACGTGCTCAAGACAGGTTGGCGATTTCATGCTTATATTAACTATTAGCTGTTCGCCCGCGACTTTGTCTGCGTTGATTGTTATTGGTTGTTGTTGAACTTCAACCCCTATATCCATTTTAAGGGGTAGTTTTGGAAAATCAATCATTACTATACCTAGTATACTTATTATTTCCCTAGATTTGTTTACACAATTAGCTTGCTCGAGAGGTGGATTCCTTGAAAAAGGGTACACTAGAGCTAATTTGGAACAATTTTGATCCCAATAACTTAAGGTCCAAAATGGTTTGTAATCGGGTTAACGAACTTTTTAACATATATGGGAACAGTCAACCTCTCAACCAAAAAATATTACTTGTATAAAATCTGCTCTGCTCTGATTGTGAAACTGATACTTTTCTGTTAGCTTATGAACGAATGAATCTTGTCCAAAAAGTTCGATTACTCGAAAACAACTCAATATGGACCCCAAGTTATCGGGGTCAAAACAAAATTGCTAATAACCTCTAGATACCTCTTTTCAAGGAATGTCTAAAGAAGATCGATTTACCTCGGCACGCACTATCCTCTCCATAACATTGAAGAGCGTTTCATCAAGGGTACACTTCTGGACGCCCTCGAACCATTCATTGCGGTGCTCGTTGGCAGTCTTCAGCGTAACGTCCAGGTTGTTGTATGTCTTCTCAGCTGCCAGGTTCTGCAATTATAAAGGATAGACTGAGTAACACAGAACGTTTTGACAGTATAAATGTGGCAGGTGATGGTCATCTGAAATTATTCACATGAATAGGTATTGGGTTCCCACCTATGAAATTGGCGTTTTTTTTTCTCACAAATAGAGAACCTCGTCACTTCTATGATTTAAAATATTCATCAATTCCTTGGTATTATATCGAATAATGACCATCATAGACAACTACCAATAGTAAAATACCTTATTACTTATAGTTTTCTAAACATAAATTAAGAAAATATTAGTATGAAAAATGCAACTTCTTTAAAATTCTCCATACAAAACGCTGATTTCATAGGCGGGGACCTAATATGTTTATGAATTGTATTTCATTAATTTTATTTGTATTTTCCTCTGCCTGGCCCGTCGACGAAAGTTATGTTAAGTTGTGTGTTGTAATTCTCCTATTTAAAAGTCGCTTAAGATTCGAAAAGTTTAAACCTTACTTTACTTACAAAGACCAAACGAAACAGGCGAACTTGCTTCAGTTTGACTTAACATACGATTCTTTAATTCTTTATTGCTAACTATGTGTACATAAATAAAGTTTTTAACAGAGGATATCAGTTCTTAGAACATAGTGGCCCTGTTAGGGCATTGCAATTTCATCATGCATATATGCTTATAATTGTAACAGTAACAGTTGAACATGCATTATTTACATTCATTAATTAAAAAGAAAAAAGTTATAAATATTAAATTTTATATAGGACATCGTTTTAATTACATTATATAATTTTATCATTTACATCATATTAATTATAAATGATTAAAGTCATACCTAAATAAAAATACACACACACACGACACACTCTCATCAGTTTATATTACTTGTTGCTACGCTCCGGCCACTAACCATTATGCACGAAAGCCTGAAAGACCGTAACACTAAATGAAATCCATGTGTTTTCTCATTTATTAATGGATTTTATTTCTTTACGTCAGTATGATTCAAGCTAGCATGTAAGTACGCTAAAGTTTTCAGCACCAAACAAAGTAATAACACATTCTGACATGTGTCACGAAATTCACAGAGCTGTCAAACAAGATTTAATTAGAAATTCGTTAAGATACGTACAATGACGTCAAACTTTGCGTAAATGTCCTTGAGACGTCCGTCGGTGTCAACGAGTGGCAACGCAGAAACGCGTCGGTTGACGAACTTGCGCAGAGCGTCGATAATCGACGTGTCTTCGGTGGCAGTCTCGATGTCGTTGAGCGTGCCTATGCGCAGGTCGCGCAGCTTATTTTGCAGGTACGCAGGCTTTGGCAAGTCGTTTATCTGGAACATTAAACATATTATATTAATGAGAAGTTTAGTACACCCAAGTCCCATATGTCGGCAGTTATATTTATGATCCTACGATAAGCCGGGCAAAAATCCAAACACCGAGCTTCTACTGAGAAATTCGCCCGAAAAGCTCTCTCTCGACAAATGTGCAAAGCGAGGGGGGATTATGGAAATCGTGGGAACCTAAGTCTCGGATTCCATACCCCTTAGATCCCTCTCCTCATCCAAAACCTACGAGTATTTGGTATGTCGGAAGCATTAGGCATCAATAGAGCGCTTCTGTGGCCGCCTGAATAAAGTGATATGTATAGTCTTTTATCATGCGGAAACCAGGCGCTTGCTTTTAACGGTTGGGTTATAACGGTTTTGATGTATTCTTTTGGCATACTTAAATGGACTAGGATGGAGTTTGACGCTCTGGATAGGAAGGTCCGTACATTTCTGCCGGCAAATCAGATGCATCACCCACGGTCATCAGTGAGGAGACTATACTTTCCGCGGAAGTTTTATGATGATAAAACCCTCCACAACCGCGTGATTTGCAGTCTCAGAGATTATTTCCTTTAAACTGACGTGGGGATGCACCTAGATGTGGTCGCAGTGGACAAGGGTGTCACCCTGCTCTCCTTGAAGAGAGTGAACTGGCGCTGCAATTATTGTACCGATAATTGTTACGGTTAATGGCCTAATAGCGGAGACCCTCGACCCACACTTAGGAGGCTCTCATTGCGGCTGGATCAAGGGCTTCAGTCAGAAAGCAGTACTCCTGCACACGGCACGCATAGTGCGGTTCCTCTCTCTAGAGCCCTGACCACCGGCAGCTTCGACCTTGTTCTTGATGCCGATAGGCTACTATTCTTTATATTTCATTATTTTTATAAAAATATTTAAAAATTATGTGTACTTAATAATGAAATAAAGGAACTAATAATAATAATATTAATATACCGCAGAGCGCGATATATGGCCTCGTCTGTATTCTATATTTTGCCATGGTTTAATTCACATAAATCGCATATATTATGCGGGACCATGTTTTACGTTCAGAGGTTCCTGTCTTTGCAGCCCTAACCACCGGTAGCTTGGACCCTGCTCCCGATACCGGCGGAACACCATTTTTTATATTTTTAAATGTTTTTATAATGATTTTTATTTAAATATTTAAAAATGTAATCAATAAGTATTAAGATGAATAAACGAAATAAGTAATATTAAAATATTGCGGTTGGATCAAGGGCATGATTCAAAAGGCAGTAGGTACTCGTCGATACGGCTCGCATCGTGAGAAGGTTCCAGTCTCTGGAGCCTTAACCACCGGTATTTTGAACCCTGTTCCTGACACCGGCAGACCACAATTTTTCATATTTTTTAATGATTTTTATACTTTTATTTTTTTGTAAATTACTTAATCTACCTGAACACGTTTTAATAGTATACACATGTTTTCTTTTTTAATATCCATGAAGGTTTTTACCGTAGAGCGCGATATATGGCGTCGTCTGTATTTTATATCTCGCCATGGTTTTATTCACATAAATCGCATATATTATGCGGGACCATGTTTTACGTTAATTGAACAGAGCAACCTACAAAACTTAAAATATTTGGTAATTTATAAAAAAGGTCGTCTTTTTGGCGAGTTTTTATTACATTTTTCAAACATAACATCAGTGATGTTACATCTCGCTAGTTTTCCACAATCTGTTAGGCAGAGGCGTATAGCACATTAGGCCTGTTATGTTTAAAGCCCAAGGTGGCAAACCTATTGCCATTAACCGGTTACAATTCATGAACTAGGGCTAGTACTGGTTACCTAATAGTTAACCTCAGTGACACTGCCCGATCCGGGCATAGCATCCACGCTCAGAAGTCAAAACCTAACCTACCCTCGTTGTTTGGTTGGTACTTGTTAAAAAAGACGGATTCCTCAAAATCACCCACATGTACAAAAACACAATACTTACATATAAGAATAGAAAACGCAGTATCCTCTTGTGGGTGAGTATGTAGAGGACGTTGCCGGTCCGAGGGTCGATGACAGGCAGTCGATGGATGCGGTTGGTGATCAGCATGCGGATGGCGTCGAACAGAGAGCAGTCCGGCCCGATCGACACCAGCGGCACCACGGAACCCATTAACACATCTGAAAACCATTTTCATTTATACAACTACTAACTTCTGCCAGCGACATCGTAGCCGTGAAATTTTATTGTTTTAACATAAAATATATTCTACTAACTTTTGCCCACGGCTTAGCCCGCGTGGCAGTCGGAAATTATCCCATTGAAACCTACTACCGGGATAATAACTATTCTATTTCCTAACCTAGGTCATGGTCTACCCGTGTGTTAATTTCATCCAAATCTGTTCAGCTATTCTAGCGTGAAAGCGAAGCAAACAAACGCTGGATGACAACTCCCCTGATGCAGACTGGCTTTTTCAATGGCCATAATGAGGTGAGAAGAAAAGCCGATACTAAAAAAGTAGATCCAGTAAGGGAGTGACGGAATTTGTACGTAACCTATTATGATGTAGGCAAAAATATAAATCAATATATTAGTCACATTTTATTTGCCATTTACGAAGATATCCGTTGGAACAGGTGACTGTGATCGGACCATACCAGTCTTTGGGACGCGCTGTCCATCTACGGTGATTAGAGTAGATTTAGTTTTAATTTTAGCAAATTAAAGTATTTTATTCTCTAGTCAAATAATCAAAGTATACTCACGTCGCCAAGTCTCAAGTCTGTGCTCTTCTAGCTCTTCCATAGCGACATTCGGGCTGGTGTAGTACATCTGCAGTATCTTGATGAAGTCCGTGATGGTGAGCATGCCGACGAACTTCTGCCGCTGAGAGTCCCATAGAGGAGCGGCTCGGACGCCTGTTGGCAACGACGATTATTGATATTGGCTGATGGTGGCCAAAAGCCAAGGTTGTTTTAAAGGACGTGGTGTTGGTGCCCAACATCAGTATTGGGAGCGTGAATAATAGAATGAATTGGCTTCATTATTGGATGGCCCAGAGTCTGTCTATGGAATTTGTTAATTGCCTAAAGGTATTTATTAGTTTCTGAATTACATGCGTTATATATTTGTAGCGACAACTACGGCTACATTGTTACTACAACGCTAATAGTAGCGAAGTACAACGATAACGATAAAGTTTTCACTGATGTCACAGAATTCTGCATCACTTTATCAGGAATTTCCGTGAAACTTTTACGAGAGTCTAACAACTACCGTTGGGCAGCGGCCGACTACACGCAACGCCAATCTGGTCCGAAAGTCCTCCCTTTTCAAAGGAGGATGTTCAAATCTCGTTACTTCATCTCTGAACTGAAGGCTGCGCTGTCATAGAGCTCGAGGTCATGAGGACCAAAAAGGGATTGCTTGGTGTTGGCTACTGCCCAACGATTCGCGGTTGGCATTCGAATGATATTTTAATGCAGATTCCGTGGCAAACTCGCAGGATCGTGAGGCATCAGAGTCGGCACTATCGTCAGCTTCGCACACAGCTACTGTCGTAGAATCTAAGTACGCAGTATTGACATTGCTACATATTTTAATTTACAATCTCCACCTAATGGAAGCATAAATGTCCTTCACAGTAGAAAAGAGGCTGTTATTACAGTAATTGACTCTGTTGTCGGTTGAGTACCAAGTCCGCTATCCGGGGAGTAATCAGTTTACAATGCGCTGGTTCGCGTACAAATTGCATACTTATGACATTCCCGACATCATGTACAGACATATGATAACGCTTGATAGAAAGATGCTTGCATCCTACAAGAATCACATCAAGTTTTGCTCTATAGTTTTTCTGTCTTCCAACTTCCGTGTTTTCGCCTACTTTACCTACATATATTTATTTGTATTATGTTAACAATTCACTACGACGCAGAGCTATGCGTAATTTTACTATATTGTTGTTGCGTTCCTATCAGCCACAGTTGCATATTGCAACAAAAAAGCGGAAAATATCAACCACAGCCAAATTAAACATGGTCAACAAAGCATGTGTGAGACTAACATAGTTTGCCAACCCGAATGAAATATAAGGGAAGAATTCTCTTCGCATTTATTTAATTCGAGTTGGCAATTTAAATAACTGGGTGATTTAAAGAAAAATATTCTCAGCAGTGTACCGCTCTGAAACATTGATTGATGTGTTACACTTGTACACATCAAGCTATACATTTCCAGTATAAGCTGACCTCGCATTTTACGGAAACCCTATACAATACGAGATCATCATAAACTGGAAATTCATAGCTTGATGTGTAGCCGCGTGTACGGCTTCTACGAATTTGGAATAATAGTGTTATACATGATTGATTACTGAATAGACACAATGAGACAGAAACACAACAGTTGACGTGTGATTATGAGACTTTCTGAGAATACGATATACCTGGCAACACTAAGGCTGGCTTCCACCAGATGTGCGTAAGGAAACGGAGATGTAAGCAAAGAGAAAAGCATTAATAAAATGTCATTTTGAATATGAAGCAATGGCGGATTGTTTCCTCGCTCTGGTCGAAAGCCCATCTTAACCGATAAGTACCGACGGATAGCGGGCTTGCCATAGTGGGCGTGTTTACAAGCAAAACAAGCGTGACAAATATCACGTATGCCTGAATATGTCATAGCTAACTGTAGCAAAAAATCCATGCTATATTGCAGGTTTTAACCAAATCAATTCCTACATTAAAACGGTGTGTGTGAAATAAGTTATAGGCCTATAAGTGTCAGACGGAAAGCGAAATGGCGGCTTTTACAATAGAGGCTCTATTGATATTTGAATCGGCTCTTCCCGTCAGATAAGTGTTAAATCGAATAAAAGGTAGCAGCTTGCTTTTATCTGCCCGCAAACCGAATCATCACGAAAATATTCCCTAACTACCATTTTTTCCAAAAGGCTTGAGCTTAGTACAAGTTATAAATAAACTATCGCCATTTTTTTTGAAAAGCCACATCATTAATTATATCTTGTTTTCGCCATGGAGACTGAGATCTAGTGGCCCGAGGAAAAGAGATAGTGTTATGTTGACCCATTTTTATTATATAGGTCTATCTTAGCACTGACGACAGAATATAGGTCGTTTAGTCGGGCCGTATTGACCTACTAGATGTCACACGGTTCAAATTTATTCACCGATACCAAAATAGCAGGGTTTTAATATCCGTTGAACGGACTTACATTGAAAAAGACCAGCTATCTAATTACGTGACATATTTTCGTAAACGATTACGACTAATCTGTTTGGTTTTGACAGTTCAACAACATTCATTGCGTTATTTACGTTGTTGAGCACATTTTTATTCGAACTTACGAAGCAATCTGTTTCAACACGAGACTTCTTCGAGATAAATCGAAATTGCAGTACTGGTCGAATACATGCGAGTACCCGACCGGCAATGTTTGTATGAAAATCCATATCTGTCGTGAATAGCAGCCAAATAAATTACTAGAGTGCGTTTCATCAAATAGTTCCTATGCCGTAATGTTGGCAAAACAATAGAATAATAAAAAAAAAAACCTTATTAATTATTTAAAAATGTATTCATGCAAAGTTTCAAGTTTATTAACTCATGGGATAAGATTTTCATACAAACTCTTACAGGTCGAATTTCCAAAAAGCCCTTTAGTGCTCGCCTACAATATAATTTATAACAAAAGACTTAGATTCTGATTGATCGTGTATTACGCAATTACCTACCTACAGAGAATCTGTGAGAGGATCAGAACATTCATTTACTAATAAAATCCTTAGAATCGGGTAAATAAGAGTAAATATCTTATTGGCATAGCCTATCTACTTTTGTCGGACACTTACTTATTAACCTCCTTAAGAAACAATACAACCACGCGGTGGAGACTGTAATTAGGCGCCTATTACATAATACAAGGTTTACTAAATAAAAAAATATAGGCAGTTATCGGGACTGCCGAAAGACGTGAAGAAACTGGTATTAGCGCCATCTATATTCTACAGTACAGCACTACGGCGCGAGCATGTCGGTGACGCGAATCCATAAGTTTATCCCCTACCAAAAATCGCTCAACGCGCCTTTATAAATGTTCACTTCAAAAATGTTCTGAAATCATAAAGTTCAATGAACTTTTTATCGTATATCCTTAACTTCTAATAACATTGATAACAGCTTGCTTATCAGGCTTTAAATTTAAATTCTGGTACAAGAACGGTCATAAATCCGTGTTTTGAAATTGGATTTTTTATTAATGTATTCATAGATAAAATAGCAAAATACAATAACCAGTGGTGTAGCAGTCGCGAATCGAGCTTCAATTGTTGTAAAATAAGCCATTTCTGTCACAAAAATTCAGGAACGATATACACCTTAGTTTCCATGGCAACGCGGCCGTATTGTTTCTTATGGGGTTCGGCCGAACATTGCAAACACCACAGCTGTACAAATAAATCAGAAATGTTACATCATCAATTGATTTCTTTAATTACCTCGCATGGCATTAGAACGCTATTAAAATCGCTTTAGACAATTAGATAGAGTAGAGAAGAAATCGCAATGCTTTTAATAATTCATTCGCTCAGACATAAATAAAGGTAGTTATAAAATATGAATAAATGGCCATTAGAAGAGGGTCAAGGTATCAAAAAACTGTTATAACTACTAATATGGAAGGTAATTTTCTGATACCTTGATTCGCTATAACTTTATCTATGGTTAATAAAACACATTACAACAAAGATGACATTGAACAACAGGAAAAAGAACAAGCAGATAACAGCGGCATGATGACTAAAATATATTTTTGTGCTAATACAAAAACGCGTTAAGAGGTTGTAAAGTGCCGTCGTAATGCACTCAACATAATTTAAATGCCATACGCAAACAGTTTTACACACTGACCGTTATAAACCAGAGCGAAGAACGCCTTCTTGACCAGGAGTTGTGTGTCGAAGACCACCAGCTTCGCCGAAGTCGGTATCAGGTCGTAACACTTGTGGAACTTGAAGAACTTGACGAATATCTGGGACTCATCCTCCTCTGAAAATAGCATCATCAAAAAAAACTTAGTATTGATGTACATTGGAACATGCTCATTGTACGGCAACGCGGACATAAAATAAGAAATGACTCATTTTTGATACCTATTTATAAACTCGGTACATACACTAACATACGTACATGTTCGTTATATGTACCATCGAAGAACTTCATATCTATACAGCGTAAGGACTATTTCTGCATGCAGCGCTCAGCGGCTATAGACCCGGGGCGGCAACAGATGTGGTCATCGTGTTCACGGGATTTTGTTTTCAAACTGCTTAGATATGACATTCTTCGATAGTACACTCAACTATCACATTTGAAACGCCATTGGATAATTTCAACTGAGATGATAAGCATTATTTTCGTTTCCTTGTGTGCGTTTTTTAAGTTTTGGGAGAGGAATTCGATTCAAATGAAGGTAAACGAGTTATTGCTAATTTAAACAATACACGCGGGAGATACATTTTAGAGAAACATTTGTTTAAACAGTTGAGTGACGTAAATTACGCAAAATTTACTGAAAATTATGATATAAAGTTATGGACTGATCGATTGATGGAGAGATATCGACTAGATGCGAGTAGATAACATATCATTCGTGTTAAGTTTCGTTAATAAGTGTAATATCCGAATAGATAAAAACAATGGCGTGTCATTGAATTCTAATCGATTACTTACAATCTCGAATGCTGAATTCATTATTCTTGTTTACTGTCGCTACGTTTCATGGAAGCGATGATAGGTACCTATCTACTGCGCCAATATTGTCCGACTCAATAATGGGTATAAATGGGTCAATTTTTACATATTGTTTGTCGCCTTTTACCGGAATAACAGTAGATAGGTAATACAGGTCACCAAATATTACGACAATGTTTTTGTACTCTATAGAATATGAATATGAACGATTGTTGAGTGAGAGTGACCAGAGGACCTAGTGAAGTATCTTTTAACCATCTCGACTCCGATTGGCCCTTCACCAGTGAAGGCCAGTGAAGGGCCTATCGGAGCGCCGAACACGGTCGATGCGTAAAGTCCTAATGGTTAAAAAAAAACTCACTACAGCGGTAGATAGTAAGGAGACGGCTCCAGACTGGGTCGGCTTATTTAAATAGCATAACGGACTTCCTATAGGTACCAACAACAATGATGATTCTAAGCAAACGCACGTTTTAAGAGAAGAATATCATGATGTCATGCTATATATTTAGTTTTAAGTACTATATTTCCCAACAGCTGATTTACCTTATATTCCTTATATTCACAAACACGTTTATGATAGAGATATTTCTAACATGTTTATAAAAGTTTTAAACAATAAACCGAATATGTAAGAAAAAGAAGTCAAAGTTGTTTAAAAAGTCTCCTCGGGGAGTTCTCGTAGGAAAATTGAGATTTAGAGGGTATAAAAATTGAGAAAGATCAAAGAAAAAAAGAGATTTATCGTGTGAAAGAAAGTAACATACGCAAATACTGAGATGGCGGGTACTAGAGATGCATGGAATATGAATACAAATGTTGCGTAGACCCTAAATAAGGGGGGGTGTGGCAGTCTCCTTGATGCTGTAATGAATGGAGACGGAATATTCTTTATCAATTTGATACACTACGTCAATTTACTGTGTTATAGCCATTTCATACAACTGTTAGAGAATGACAGTTGTAGGTAATTTAAATTGTTAGTCAATTTGGTAAGCAAATAATCTTTCCAAGTTCGCTGTCAAAGATTAGATGGGCACGTGGATTTACCCATTCTCTTGTCTATAAGCTAGAAACGACTAATAACGTGTGACCGTGAAGATATGTCACTTGTTCCGTAAACAATTCTGATGTTGAACATACAAGGTCAACGCCTTTGCGTGTAATAACAGTCACAAGGGTCGATCTTCAAGGTTAAGCAACGCTTGCCGAGGTTGGTGCGTGGATGGGTGACCATCCATAACATACCGAGACCATCGCCTCCGTGGCTCGAAAACCACGTTATTCCGTTGGTCCCGGCATTTGTCATTCGTAGATCATTGACAGTTGTTACGGGTACTAAGAAGGCCAAAAGTCTGACAACCAGCCTTACCAAGGAGTATTGTGTTACCCAGTAACTGGGTTGTTGAGGTCAGATAGGCAGTCGCTCCGTGTAAAATACTAGTATTCAGCTGCATCCGGTTAGGCTGGAGGCCAAACCCAACGTAGTTATGAAAAGGCTAGGCAGATTGATTGTATTGTAATTTTAATCTCTGATTCGGTTAAAATTATATTAAACACAGTCAAAAAACAAGTATGTAACCGTTACAAATAAAGTAAAACGAAAATTTGTGGGTTTTACATGTTGTTCGCTCCACATTAGTTGAAGCAAAATGTAGAACATTCAAAGAGAAAAATCTAAAGCCAAGAATACACATGCTCAATAAAGGGTATGTAACTTGCACAAAGGTATGCAAGTAGCTGCTTGACGGTCATTATGACGGTCCTGTTTTCCACCAATAAATAAGCATAGGTAATCAGCCTATAATGTTCCCACTGCTGGGACACAGGTCTTCCATTTCTGTGAGAGGGAGTGGTCCATAATCCACCACTCGGGCCCAGTACTGGTTGGTGGATGTCACATGTCTTCAAATTTTTGATTCTAGGACATATCGGTTTTAGTCAAAGCTGTTTTGTTTTATAATCAATGTATTTGAATTATAAAACAAAACAGCTAGACTTAGGTGAGTCAAAAAAGCCTTCGTTCGACCCTTGCGGCTGTTATTAATTAGCCACGAGCCCCTCTCCGAACATGATGTACCTATACATAATGTACGGAAGAGTATGTAATACAGATAAACAAACAAGTACCTCATAATTTAGTCGCCCTCTGTCGTCGGTTGGCACTTATTGGTGTGCATTAGATATGACAGCCAAACACATTCGTGCTAGTTTATTATTCTCTAGTGCACGCCAACGCGCAATATTGGCTAGATACTACCTACTACTCCTACTAGAGTAAGTTAACAAAGTCATTCTAACTTTCTAAGTGCTATCTCCTGCTCCACCCCTATTATGGAACTCATAGACGTAAAGCTCGGAATACACAAGCCATAAACTTGCATAAAAGTAGCTATGCAAGTCTTGCTTGCCATTGTGCCATAACAACTTCTGATTGGAATTTGTGATAATATGAACTGTTACATTGTCTGAAATAAAATAAATATTTATTTTATTTACTTATTGTAACCACCGCGATTTACGAAATGTAGGTCGTGGGTACGAATCCAAGCAGGCGCTTTACTTTGTGTAAATAAATTCATCACCACTGCTCTCAGAACGGTAAAGGAAAACATCGTGAGGAAACCTCCAAAAAAAACACTACAAAGTAAAAATAACTTTAAATTCGGAAGTCGGTGTCTTTGGTTTTGAATTTAAATTTTTCCGAAATTAAAGTTTGTTTTCACTTTGTAGTGTTTTTTTTGGAAGTCGTTTTTTCTTTTTTTGTAAAAAGTATTTCTTAACACTTTTTACTTGTGGTATCTACCCCACACAAATTCGAATAACACTACCTGTTATGTGAATAACAGTCACAGGAAGTTATCATCATGTCATCCACATCTAAGTGGAAAAAATACGTATTATTGAAGCTTACTCAAAAACTATCCAAGTAAAGTTAATAAAATTTATATGGGACCAACTTGAGAGCATACCATTTCATACAAAAAAAGAATTTTGAAAACCGGTCCGCAATTGTCGGGAAATCAGTGGACATTAATAAATAAAACTAGAAAAGCTAGGGAAGCTACAGCATTGCCGAATGTCATAGGATATACTTTATGTTAAAACAAGCAATTTTACGTGTATGAAGTAGCGGGCAGAAGCCAGTTTATTTTTTTTAATAAACTATGAGAAAGTTTCAGTGATGAACGTTTTCCGCTAACTGAATTTATGATTTGATTTGAAAATTATCCTGATATTTATTTGATAGAGGTGATGATGTTTAGTTGGTAAGGGACACATTAGTTTACCTGAATGAGAGGTAAGCACAGTAGTATAGGTAGGTATATTATGAATAATAAAACATGTGTTCATGGCTTACTTTATCCAAGTTTTTATCAAACCTTTACCCTAATTGATTAATACACGATCAATCAGAATCTGAATCGTTTAAAACAGATTGCTAACGCATTGGTTCATAAGTCCAAAAAAAAATCTGCTCATCAACGTAAATAACGCAACGAATGTTGTTGAATTGTTAAAATGAAACGGATTAGTCGTAATTGTATACGCAAAATATGTTACGTACTTAGATAGCTGGTTAGAAACCAGCCATTTCTATTACTTGAGCTCTTAAGTTGGAATTAAGAGGGCGCCTAAAGGTCCACTAGCGCCACTCTTTAAAAAAAATATTATCTCGTGACTGAGAAGGAATTATGAATAACGGCTAATAAGGACCCTCGGTAAGTGTGTCTAGAATTTTCTAATACCTTTTATAAAGCTTTATATTGAGACACGAAGCAACAAAATACGATCTAAAGAAAAGCGGCCACATTCCTCTAGATCATATTTTGTTGCTCCGTGTCTCAATATGAAACTTTATAAAAGGTATTAGAAAATTCTAGACACACTTACCGAGGGTCCTTATTCATAATTCCTTCTCAGTCACGAGATAATATTTTTTTTAAAGAGTGGCGCTAGTGGACCTTTAGGCGTCCTCTTAAGTAATAACATAACGTAACATCACGCCTGTTTCCCCAGATGGTTAGGCAGAGGTGTACCTATAGTACAAAGTGTATAAAGACCAGAATCCGGGCAGAATCCGGCAGAATCCGGCAGAAATTAAACCATTTACAGGCACTTTTGAATTGTCAAATAGTCGGTCAGTTAGTCAGAAAGTTGAAGCTGCCCAGGTCCAAAACGTAGATCTTTATGGAGAAAAACGGGCAAGAAACTCCAAGGACACTCTTTTAAATATAGAAAATGACACAATCCTGGGTACATTATTCTTGTTGCTTCTATATGTGAGAACAATGTACAAAAAAAAAACAAAACAATTCAAAATATAAGATTAAAAATAAGCCCTGGCAGATAAGAGATGACCAGTCACAGTCAGTGGCCAGTCAGTAGCGCAAGGGCTCACTAGACGAGGCAGTCAAGGAAGTAATAACGTATGAATGAAGTTAATATTTGGCCAAAATTGACCTAAGAAAAGGCCGCCTTCAGAAAGTACAATTTAGGTACTAAAATCATGTTTAGAAACAGAATACTTAGGTATATCAATCAATGCAGCAGTCCTCGCCAAAACTAATAGATATGATGCTTTGAGTGTTTGATTCGCTCTACATTTTCTGTGCATTATGCATGTTACAACAACTCATATCAAATCCGCTGGTTTTATGTAGATCAATTTTGTCCTCAGCTTTGCCCGCGTGGAAGTCGGAAATTGTCTCACGGCAACATGCAACGTATTAAAAAGTTTTAAAAAGTATCCTATGATCTAACCTAGATCATGGTTTATCCGTGTGCCAAATTTTAGGCGTGAAAAGGCAACAGACAGTTGCTTTCGTATTTATAATATTATTACAAGCTGACCCGTCAGACGTTGTCATGTCATAATTTCTATTTCTAGTTTTCGGCTGTGCCTCTGGGTTTTTTCTAATTTTCTTGTAAGGAGGTATGGATGTGTAGAAATTTATAAAGGATCCATCATCGATGATAAAGTATAGTATAATCTATACATCTATAAAATAAAATAAAATAAAATTTAAGTGTCTGTTTTTTTTTCTTAATAACAGGTTTTTACTAAATGCATATGAGTATACACGGTACTTATAATAAAAAAAAAACAATAGTTTTATCTTTTTTGTCAGTCTGACTGTTTGTACCGGCTAATCTCCGAAACGTCTGGACCGATTTTGACGGGACTTTCACTGGCAAATACCTGATGTTATAAGGAGTATAACTTATGCTTTTATTTTAGAAAAAGAATAAGGGTTGTCGCGGGGAACAACTAGTTTTTTAACCAATAAAATTCTTTGTGAGAAAGCAAATGACGCGTAATAAAAGTAATATTAATTCATAAAGAAAGGTTAAAAGTTGTAAAGTGAAGCTTTATGGGCAATAAAATTTATTTAACCACATCGTAATAGCCCTCAACATTGTACGAGGTACAGTTACATTAATTTATTACGTGGCGAACGGGAACTACTAATAATTTTAAGCACCATCATTTAAATATATATATATATATATATATATATATTATGTCACTGAATGTCAACCGGCTGCTTAGCCGAAATTTCCTGTGGCTGCCTCAATAAATTAAGGCCAGGGCATAAAACTAAGAAACTAATCGACTACACGCTAAGGGCACCCCCTGTAGGGTACGAACCTCGGCTTAGGGCGTCGCTGGGGTAGGACAGCGAGGGACAGACTGGGTCAGAATGATATAACATGGGAAGGTAGGCCTATCCATTTTATATGAATTTTTTTTTTTGGTTTATTTTTGGATGGGAGGATAATGAATTTCAGTCCCTATACTGAAATTCATCATCCTCCCATCCACCACTTTTTCACTAAATTAGCGCGCTCGTACACAGCATACTTTTTGTAGCTTCTACAATCGGTAAGTTTTTTCTTTCTTTTCATTGAAGGAACTATGCATTGATAAATTTGAATTTAAATTATCTCTACCGTCTCATTATGCTCCTGCAACAAATCAACGAACGTCATCCGGAAAATTATGAATTCCAGTAATATTTACAAAGTAAAAACAATTTCAAATAAGGTCAGTGAATAGAATGTATTCGTCAGAACTCATATATCACCACAAAAGCTGTAATTACGGTAGGTAGATAGGTGTACCAGGAATAATAAATAGGTAATTTCTATGTTATATATAACATGGAGATTACAATTTGGTAGGAGCAATGAGCATATAAGGTAGATGTGGAAATGTAGAATATTTCAGTTGAGTTCAGTTCATTTCATCAAGCCCTCAAGTGCATTTATTTCTAAAGAATATCTCGTGATTAAGTAAGCATCAGCAGTGACAAAATCTTTAATTTTGTAGTCATTCTCACACTCGATTAAATTCCCAATTGTCATTAGATCGTAATCTTTATTCCGTGTCGAAGTCATTGTGTGGTCACGTCCACAATATCGAGTTACAAAAAATCGACGAGGAAGCCAAACAAACAATAGATTTCGTAATTCTCAAACAATATAGTAGGTACTATTGAATCATAACGATTATTTCACGGGTCCTATTAGCTGACGGAAACGAAAAGTAAGCAGAGCTAAATGCAACACGGATGTTCTAAATCGTCGTTGAATTATTCTGTGGAATTCACGACATCATTGGGTTGCTGACACTCTTGTCCTTGATTGATACCAGCTCCCTTATTACGTAACAGTTTCAATCAGAATCTGAATTATTTCGAAGGATATTGCTAATTTGCTTCATATGTTCGAAAAATTTGGCTGCTCGACAACGTCAATAACGCAATGAATGTTGTTGAACTGTCAAAATGAAAGCCATTGCTACTGTGTGTTACGCAATTACCCCGCTGATATGTTATGATCAATGCTCAGAACATATTATTATTATTTTGCGCACATGTCAAGTTAAAAAGCGGTCCGGGTCCGTCTTGTTCCGGATTACGATTGTGCAGGCCACTTCATCTAATCTGGGTGATTTGACTACGAAAATTACATAGGTAAGTAAAAGACTACAAAAATACAGATTATTTATCTGCCTTTAACTTTCTTTTGTAGCATAATAATAGAAAGCTTTTAAAGGCTGCCCTTTTTATTCAATTGTGGTGCAGAGCGGAAACCTCTTAGTACGCTAAGTACGTGCAGAGAATGACTGAATGCAACTAGTTCAAGGGCACCCAAGAGTTACCGCGCCCTTAAATGCATTTAATAGTCTGAGATGTTTCCAGCTCAATGGCACAATATTCTATTCTACACCAGTTAAACTAAGGGTGCCCTTGCATCTGGCGTTTGTTGACGACACGCTGACGTCGGCGTCGCGTTACGCTGCGTATACGTTCGACGACGACGCTAGATGTAAACAGTGCCTTAGACTTTAATGTATTTATATCTCTAATATTAAATAATGCGACCAAAAGACAATAAACTCTAGAGCTGTCCAACTTTTAAACGCGATAAACTTCAGTGTATTTAGACGGCCTAGGCTGAAAGTTCCGAGTTGTTCTCTAAACTTAAATGGAAGTTTAGCTCAACCTAGTTTCACAGCTCTTATATCTTCCCAATCTCTCTACACTACCTTCGAGTAAGAGACGGTAGAAGTTTAGGTTTAGTTTCGTTGATGCACAGTAGTCAGAGCTAGAGATAATTCTCTCACGCGATTGTAGGTATATTGAAGTTACAACTTCTAGCTTCGGAAGTTTAGACACAATCTCACCCTGCTGATATTTCTTAGGGTAGATACTGAGACTAGTACTTTGACCAAAAACCCGAATAAAATCCATACGTTAGTTTAATTTAATATGAACTGTTTCTATAAAGTGCAGTATCTAACACTTGCATCACTCTAAATCGCAGTGTTTGTCTTTTAACGCCTCGATTGCAGTATATTACTAGTGTGCATCTAATGTAATAAATATTTTATCACTACTACATTCAATGATAAACTACGATGCGCGTGAGTCATGCGTTTGATATGATAAATGCAAACGCGGAGCAAAACTGAAATATGATAGACATTACGGTGAATAATTAATGTAATTAGGATCATAGCAGGGTACTTCGATGAAGCACAGGACAGAAATAGTTGAGGAATGAGGAAGAAGACTTAAAATATATGTAGATGATGAAGAGGATTCCAGCTACAAATTCAACTGAAATTATATCAAATAATATGTATAATAGGCTCCCCAGTCTTGAGAAGACTGGGGAACAAATAAAGCAACTGCATTAGGTAAGTAGAATAGCCCCAATACGATGATAATATGGAGAGACGAACCGGACTCCTGCCGAAAGGATTGGTTCACAATAAATAGAGGACAGAAACGTGTGGAAAGCAGAAGCCTTTGCCCAGCAGTGCGACAGTACATGCTAGATAAGTAGCCCGCCGTATTCTGCAAGGCCTTCGATTTCATATTTCGAATCATGGTAAATGACGTGATTGGTCGAAATTACTTTGATCAACCAATCGCTATAATGCACATTTACAGCCGCATTCAGAAACCGGGTTAGGTGTGAATTTATCCTGGATTTTTTTTTGTTTGTATTATATTCATCCCGAATGTTCAGCGGATTAGTATCACGTTTGTCAAATAGACCACCGAGTTGTACAGTTTTGGCAGCAGACATTCTAATTATTAAAAATCCGTCAGTTAAAAAAAATAGTGACGTACGTATCTTATACGACTAGATAAAAAGCCGTTGCTATCCGAATAATGTTCAATATATGTTAGATGCTGATACCTATTTGTTTATTTACGTTCATTGCTGGTGCGTTGCGCACGCGGCGCTAAGGATGTGACGTCATTAGAAACCTCAAGTGGACTGGGTTCGTGAAGTCATGCATGAAACTGAATTTGAATACTTTATGGTTAAACTTTTAAAATTGCAATTGAGCACGCCATGGTTCATATCCGTAATAGCAATCTGAGAAACACATCTGAAAAATTCAGCAGGTAGTGCAAATCACATAAAATTAAGTTGTTGTGAACACCCTCCACCTATGGGACTTCCGAGTATGACATAGTTTACTTGCCAACTAAAGCTTCTACTAAAATGTCTAATAAGTAGGTACAGGGGTAACGAAAAACTTTCAGCATTCAAATTAATTTGAATGAAAGTGATTAATCCGCGATGTCAATGCACTGCCTGAAGATACCGGAGTATAGCGACTCAATCATCACATCGTCACTGCACTGACAGGCACAACGAAAACAAAACGCAAACATCAACAGGTAGAGAGTTGCGCAAAAGCGGTCGCGCAGCGTGGGTGACATAAACAAGCCGGCACCTTTGAGGAGCCAGTCAGCTAGGAACGCCTTCCAAGCGCGGCCGACGGCCTCGAACTCCTTGATGAGGTCGATGGAGTAGACGGACTCTTCGGCGTCGTCGACGGCGAGCGCGGGGTTGTCCGAGAAGTAATGTAAGCGCAGCATGCGCGGGGCCCGGGCGGCGCATCGCCCGCCGCCACTCGGTGCGGCCCGGCGCGCCTCCCACGGCTCACTGCTAATTATACGCGCGCGCCAGCCGCGCCGGCCACGCCGAAACGCGACGAACTTGACACCACTAGCACCCCGCCCGCTGCTACGTCGCCGTCGCTTGGCCGTCTGCCCACGCCCACCGTGTGTCCGAGGAGATGCGACTATAATGCATCACACACCACCTCTCAGAGACAATTATACGTCTACAGTGACGCATTTGTATTCTGTAGTATCTTTAGCTTGTTTCACTCTATTTATGTCACTAACAAGAGGATCCCCTCAAAGAGTAGGCTGCATCAATAAAAATTATTTAAAATATCTATACCTTAGTTACTACGACTACTAATTTATTGGTATAATAATAACCGTTAAAAACAATTAGAGTGAAACTCAAGTGACATTGGACGCGACAGTTACGGTTTTAGATAAGAAAAATAATAAAATAATACATGAATGCATGGAAACTCCAATGCATAGGTACTTATTTTTCATGATCATCTAAAATAATACTATCTGTACCGGTTTGCTTTTCCATTATGCTCACGGAATTTTAAAACGTTTGACGCTATTTAGTCGATTCTCGGTAGACGCCGCACTCTATGTTTAGAAAACTAAAAATGAGCATGCCAGTCATCATACGGAAGACACACTCGTCCGTTGATCTCTATTGCCATAATTATGCTGCGACATTATTTAACGAAATATGGAAGAAGCCTAGTTTAGTTCTCAGTGATATACGAGTATAAATTGCAACTACGGTATTTCAGCAGAACACAATAACAATTCACTATTATAATATGGTAGGCAAGTATAGAGTTATGGTGGAGCCTTGAGCGCCTCAATATTACCGATAGGTAAACCTATAGGGAATGGAGGGAGGTCATTGCCCAGTGAGACAGAATAGGCTAAAAAAAAAACAATACCGTAACTAATTGGACACGATGAAGTAACGGATTGAAAAACGCATGGCATCTAAAACTATGTTCTCATGTTCCACAATGCATTTGCGCACTATGATTTAGTAATGGTAGTTCATTGCTCAAGGGAAACTAGTTATAGTTGTTATAAGTACATACAACTTATTATTTACTACTTTGTGTGTACTAGTGGTACAAGAGGCTATCGGAACTATTCCACGGCCCAGCACGCTTAGGGTGACCACAATAGAAACGGGTTTTGTCGACGGAAGAATAGACAAAATGACAGATAACAATCACAATCTGTCATTTTGTCTATTATTCCGTTGACAAAACCCGTAGAAACCGGTTCTATAGTTGTCATACTACGCGTGCTGGAGACTTGATTATGAAATGCATGGAAGTTTTCACAAAATATGATTAAT
The DNA here is from genome assembly GCA_914767755.1 of Agrochola circellaris. Taxonomy (NCBI): domain Eukaryota; kingdom Metazoa; phylum Arthropoda; class Insecta; order Lepidoptera; family Noctuidae; genus Agrochola; species Agrochola circellaris. Next base: position 16,691,385 of record OU611840.1, on the reverse strand, counting down.
TTGCATTAGGCTGTCATGTCATACTTACATCGGCAAAACGCGATATAACTTTACAATAATAAAGATACCTTCAGTCCATGTGAGTTTTCTTTGACGCAGATAAATAAGCATATCTAATTTCTTCACTTTGCGAATTCCAAACACTACTAGAGTATGAAATCACAAACTTGGCAATTATGCCTCAATAGGTATTGAATTTCTTGACTGAACGAATTCTAAATACGCTTCACGTGAGTATTACAATATAACCTTGTAAATAAGTAGTAGTTTATAAAGAACTATACGTTTACAAATAAACATGAATGGAAACGTAAACCGTAAACGTGAACGCTGTTCGTCAACACAATCAAAATGGCGAGAGAAACTGCTGGGTCGGTGATAAAAACCGAGTTTATCGCTATCATAAGAATCGTTAAATTTTATATGGCTAAAATTTTTGTTGTTTGATAGATACAGACAAGTTTATATTAGTGCCGCGCCTGTATTTGAGGTCTTCTGATGTTTTGAAAAACACGGTTTTCAAACAATAGTTGCCCAACATGTTTAGACCCGTATTTCAGAACGGGTCTAAACATGTTGGAGATGTTTAGACCCGCACATACCCTTACTCAAAACTCAAGATTTACTTAAAACCAGTTTCAATTAATCAAATGGCTTTAAACTAGTTTTAAGTAATGCTTGGGTTTTGCGCAAGGTTGCGTATTACGGGCCTTCATGTTGCAGGAAACAATATTTTTTGGCAAAACATGGCTTTGTTTGGGTGCAACATGTTTTCAGCAACACAAAAACTGGTTTCTGCAACAAAGTTGTGCAACTTTTTACAAGATGTACCAAGTACACAATTGAAATAACTGAGAACCTTAAAATCATCGGGGTAATGGAACGAATCATTGTGAACAACTTGTAGTGTAGAACGGGACCAAGAAGGATGAAAAAAAATTTGGTCTAAGGCGCGGGATATACTTACACAAGTGGCGCGGGCGTGGCAACGGAGTGGCGCGGGCGTTGAAATATCAACGGGCAGCGCAACGCACGCGCCACGCCGTCGTCACGTCCACGCCACTTGTGTATATCCCGCGTAAAATTTACACCACACACCTGTCCCATACAAAACCTCATTACCTACTCGACCCAAATGTATGGGTCAGTAAATTATTTTTTCGCCATTACGATGTAGGTCCCATGGTGAAACTTGTTCAGTTTGATGGTCTGTACTACACCCATAAATATGACAACACATTACTCATACATGCTGTATAGGTAAAGGTAATGAAAGCCTTAATTTCCATAGTCATTCATCATCAATCCACATTGAGGCTAAACGAAATTAATTAAAAAAGAAGCTAGTCTACTCGTAATTGAATGCTCTTATGAACTTTTAAACAGGGAACCGCATAAGGCAGACCACAGATAAGCGCGTCGCGACTCCGATAGAACATTTTTTTTCATAGAAATTGTTGTTGTCAGTGTTAATTAATTTACGGTGCAATAAGGGCAGATATCGTTACGCCATGAGTAAGTCGTGTTTGCCAATTAAAAATTATGCGAGCCATGTATAATGATGGCTGCACCAACTTACTTATGTATGTATGTCTACTAGCTTTCTGTAAAAAGATGCAGTTTTTGTATAAGATATTAAGTATTTAAATACCGGGAAAGCATAGATGTACAGATCGTTAAGTTCGAAAAGGCTTTAAAAGTTACGAAATGGAAATCGTTCTTTCCAAATCGCAGGAAAATATTTATAGCTAAGTAGGTACCTACCTATTTCGATTATTTTCCAGAACCCTTTGAAGCACGTAATCATAGCAGAAAAAATCATCGAAGTAGAAACGATTCCAATGGGATGATCCGTATCTGAATCGTTTCTGCAGATTGCTGAGACAGAAACTCTTTATCTAAAGGTCCTTTCTAAACATCTATCATGCGAACCTAAGCAAACGCAGTTACAATACGGCCAACGTAACTTGGCGGGTGAGAACTTCGCGCAGAAGGTTGCGCAATAACGTTTTTTAGGAACGTAATGGTGACATAAGGCGAGTGTGAGTGAGAGAACTTGCGCGAAAGTTCGTTGTGCCTATGTTCAGACCTGCCAAGTTACGTTGGCCGTATTGTACTTACAAGCTTCTGCCTTTTCTGTTTTAACATAAAATATATCCTACTAGTTGACCTGTACCCTAATTACGTAATGCCCGATCAATCAGAATCTGAATCGTTTTGAAACAGATTGCTAATCCATTGTTTCGTACGTTCGAAAAAAAAATCTGCTCAACAACTTAAATAACACAGTGAATGTTGTTGACCTGTCAAATTGAAACAGATTAGTCGGAATTGTTAACGAAAATGTGTTGCGTAATTCGATAGCTGACTGACGTTGTCCTGTCCCAATAATTCATCCAAAAAAGGACGTTCAGTTTTTCCAAAATTTTCATATTTTCAGGGTAATTTTTAAATTTTTCGATGCGTAAGAACCTAATTCGGTCTATTACGGACATTTTAAAACTAAAAATAGCCAACTAACACCTAGGAAAAGCATTCATTTTTAACCGACAAGCAAAAAGGACGGTTACTTATGATTTTGACCGGTATGTACGTATGTATGTTCATCTGTTACCTCATAACTTCTAAACTACTCAGCGTAATTTGACGTATCGTTGGAAGCGTCTTGATAATCAGCTGGTTATAGGCTATGTGACGTCACATTAAATTGAATATGGGGCCCTCTAGATTAGCACATTTCAAAAATATATAATATATTGATATAATTTAAAAAAAAAAGGTAAACCCAACTACGACAAAAAAGTCAACTAAAAAGGTATTAATTAACAAGACATGACAGACAGACAAATAAAAATCCGGAGTCACACGTAATCTGTTCGATACAGACTCCGGATTTTGATATGAGACCTAGCTAGATCGATGTTTCGCCCCTGTAAGCCCCTATATTGCAACTTTCATCGAAACCGTTAGACCAGTTTTCGAGAACGTGATTGTACATAAATATACAGGGTGGCAGGGACATCGACGCGAAGCTGTTACCATGGATTCAGTACATGATAAACTCAAACTCAAACTCAAACTCAAAGCATTTATTTCAAATAAACCAATTACAGGCACTTTTGAATTGTCAAGGGGGTCGGTCAGTCAGAAAGATGAAGCTAGATGCCCATTCCAAAGCGTAGTAGGTACCTATGGAGAAGAACGGGCAAGAAACTCCACGGACACTCTTTTAAATCATAATATGGTTACAAAATTATTGGTTACATCATTCATGTTGAAGTTATACATGTGAGAACGATGCAAAACGTGAAAAGCGTCCGTAACAGAAAGAAAAAAAATAAACAATTAAAATAAGCCGTGGTAGCTGAGAGATGACCAGTCCCTACTGACGGCGCCCGTTCACGAACATGACGCATGGATTAGCACCATTCAGCTCAACCATTTTGAAGGGAGCTAAATGATCCAACACACGCGCCACCGTCAGCGAGACATTAGAGTGAGCATGACATACTCTCAGCCGCCAGGACACATTCAAGTCAATGAAAGACATACCCTGCACCTAAATGGTAGCTTTATAGTCGGTACATAGTACTCACACATGTTCTATGCAATTATACAATGTTAAGAGATTGAATTTATACAATGCAAAGATAGTTTTTAAAATCTTCAGCAGCTCCAACTGTACTTTCAAATGCTAATCAATTAGTTTATGCGCCCTTGTGGAGCAGGACCAGCATTGGGCCAAGCATTTTTATCAGCAATATAATCTGCCAATTTATAATATGCTTGGCTGCATAGTGTGCGTTTAATATAAGATTTAAATTTCGTTTCATTCAGTTGAAGTATGTGGGGAGGTATTTTATTGTAACACTTTAAACAGTACCCCATGAAAGATGAGTCCACTTTAGCCAGCCTGAAACCCGGTTGAACTAATTGGTCCCTATTTCTAGTAATATAATTGTGTCTTGCACCTCTTTTACTAAAAAGATGTAGATTTTTCCTTACGTACATAATGTTTTCATAGATATATTGACAAGGTACCGTCATGATGTTAATATCTTTAAACAGTTCCCTTAAAGAGTCGCGCCTGCGGAGGCCATATATGGCTCTGATGGCTCTTTTCTGCAGAATAAAAATAGACTCGATGTCTGCAGCCCGTCCCCATAGTAGAATACCGTACGACATAATACTATGAAAGTAGCTAAAATAGACTAGCCTCGCGGTACCTACATCTGTAAATTGACGGATTTTTCTCACAGCATATGCTGCTGAACTTAATCGTCCTTAAAGGGATGTTAAATGAGGACCCCATTGAAGCCTTGAGTCAAGCGTGATCCCTAGGAAAACATTTTTATCGACGAATTCTAGTTTCTCTTGATTCAATACTATCTCACAATTACTACTTTTGACATTAGGCAACGAAAATCTTATGCACCTAGTTTTTTTCCCATTTAATACTAAATTATTAGCAGTGAACCAATTTTGGACCTGCTGTAGGGCGTTATTTACGTCGTCAAGATTTGATGCACGTCTATTAATTTTATAACATCATGTATAACGCGAAGCCTGTTATCATGGATTATGTACACATAAATCATACTCCCCATTTGAGATTTATTATAAGGAAAACTGTATTATAATGGTTGTTACAAGTGAAAGTTCATTCCAAACAAACGTATACGGTTTTCTACCTTTTTTTTGGGTGGGAAATTATCAAATAGCTTCTCCCGCACTGGGCGGAGCGGGAGAGCGTATCAGACTCTTACTGACTAAAACCCACTCGTGTTCTTTCAGTTGCCTATACGGGGGCCACGGTATCCCTTTCGGACTTTCCCGCGACCCCGGCAGGCATCGGTCTTAACAGACCCCTTCAGTTGTGCTGAGTGTGCTGACATCACTTTGAGGCGCGCGTGGAACACAACGCGCCGTCGACCCGCTATCTAATTACGCAACACATTTTCGTTGACAATCCCGACTAATCTGTTTCAATTTGACAGGTCAACAACATTCATTGTGTTATTTACGTTGTTGAGCAGATTTTTTTTTTCAAACGTACGAAGCAATGGATTAGCAATCTGTTTCAAAACGATTCAGATTCTGATTGATCGTGTATTACGTAATTAGGGTACCGGTCATTCGACGGTTTTCTCCCTGGTTAATTGATACTAGAGCAAATAACATTTCACGATATAATGAATATGCCACTGCCATGTCTTATGATTTACTTTATAGCCTACTTAAATTAACTTTAGAAGGAAAAACAATATTGATAAAGAAACCACAACATACGAACATGGGCGCGGTAGATATAGTAGCGGTAGTGTAGTTTTTTTTTTGCTCTAATGTCATTACCCAGGGAGAAAACAAATGAATACGTTTGTATGAAATAAACGCGTGAAACGTGGTCACGCGTGGTCCTCTAAAGAGGCGAAAAAGTATAACTTAACGAAAAACGTAAGTAGGTACAAGATTACTTTATTACACAACTTTAAACAATATTAAAGATGTTAAAAAACTTACCTAGGTCGGAAAGGCTGACTTTTTCCAGAAATGGGTCGGCCACCGGCAACTGAAAAGTAAAGTTAAAAATTATTTCCTGTCACAATGAGTTCTGGTGAAAATTGTAAATAATAGCACCCCGGGCTGGATAAGGTAGATATCATTTTGATATCCATTTCTAAACAACGTTAATAACGCAATGATCGTGGCTGAATTGTCAAAACGAGGCATTGCGATCGATTGCCATTTTATGTGTGTTAAGCGTCGTGCAGACTAGCGCGAGCGACGGCGCGACGCGACACCGGTATTGTTCTACCGTGAAGTATTCTTAGAAATTGTATTGTTAGAATCGCGTCGCGTCGCGCTTGTCTGCACGAAGCTTTACGCAATTACCACGCTGAATAACAAAGCCACTGCTAAAGCTTGAATTATGCATTCTTCGTTCAGATATATCCCACCGAAACTAGGCAGTATCATGGTACAATTTTACGGACAAAGCAAAATTAATAATGCTAACTGAAATTACTAAAATCAAAACAAATAATACCAAATGCCAATGACGCAAATTCTACGATCTTAGGTTGTTAAAGTTGGGAGTCTTTTCAGACGTATAGCTATACGAATTTCTTGTTAAAACGAAAAGGAAAAATTCGCACTACTCAGTGGAACTAAATAAAAGCTTGTTGAGATATACTGGGTGGATTTTTGAGACGGGACTCCAAGGACAGATACCTTAACCGTTGTAGCTACAGGAACACGTTCCTAGGAGCTGTTGCGATGACATGCCATGCCGCCATTACTGCCACAGATAATGTAGAAACAACGGTTTGGGGAGTCTATTATGCACAATATTCAATATTTTTTCACAGAAAGCAATTGTTTTTATTGTTTTATCTATTTAATTAATATAGGTTTTTTTTTTTTACTTCTTATTCCACTATACGTAATTGAATTATTTTGGAACTCATTGTCGAGCTGTACTGTAATAGACAAAAAAAACTGTTTTTTCTTACGTTTTTCTTTTTTGAAGTTCCTTTTTCAAATCAATCAAATTTAATTCATTATAACCAGCGGGTTAAAATGAAATTCAGGACAGAATTATTGCCCGGCTACAGCCTAGAGCTTTAATGACTTGCTTTAGGTACGGTTTGCATGACATAATTTGTCAATTGATTTTGATTAAATAATTTGAATTTATAGAGCAAGCAGGTGGTATGAAAAATAATATTTCATATACGAAACTGCATCGATGGTTAAGGACGTCGAAGAACGTGTTATTGTAGCCTGTGGCTAACGGTAAGGGCTAAGGTGCCTGCCTTAACAGCCCCGTTTCAAAAATCCACCCTGTAGTTTTATTTGCCGAGTCCAGCTTTTGCCATTATACAAACCACCTTATGTCCCTTTACAGTTTGAGTGCTCCACGTCACTGAGTTTAGGCGGCCTATTTGAAAGTTTACTATAGGAACAGAACAAGTGGTGCTAGCATGAAAAGTTTGTAACTCTGATGGCGTAGTACGATAACAAGTGGCAATTACGGGAAGCAACGGCGTACAGTTACAAACGTTGTGAAGTGACAACTTTTCAATTAATCAACTGATAAAAATTGTATGTAACAGTAATTTTTAAATTTTTGGAATATTTATTTTTTGCTCTGTTTATTTTATCTTATGTTGAGAATGAACGGGGTATTGTGTCACATAGGGGCATTACAAAAAACTGATTTTTATACGATAACGGCTTCTTCGTCTACAGCTCTAATTATATGTAGCGACACCTATGCGCTAGAGAGAGTACCCCGTCAGTTTTAACAATTTGCCAATATCTAATAGATGGCGCCGCGCCGACACACTGACGTCACTGAATCCTAAATCGAGCAATCAAGGTTCGCGGACCACGACCACTCTAGATTTAGCCCATTCTTATTTTTTCTTAAGAATGAACTATAGCCCGCTTAATAATTAGCACTTAACTATAATTGCAGCTATACATTCGCTTTGTATCTTCCAAGTTTTACTTCTAAGGCGAGTCCAAATACAAATGCACATAATATTATTATTTTCTTTAACAAGCTTTGTACTACATAGCTAGTGATAGAAGTGTAAGCAAATAAATGCCCGTATTAGGACACTGCACTCTTCCGCATCTTAAATTTACGTAATGTATATTCACATACAAAAATAATACCAGTATTTATAATTTTTATAAGTTGAGGAAGTAAGTCCAAAAAATTATCTTTTGCTTGTTTGTTTTAAAACTTCCCTGGAAATTTATAAACTAGCCTGGGATTGCCCGTGCAACGTGCAGCTTAGTTATAGGAAACGATGTATCTAGCGTGTTACTTTTTTAGGAAAAAATAATATAATAATACCATATGGTGTTACAATTTTGCGATTGCATGGACGTGTCATTTGTGCGCCGAGGAAACAATAAGCTACTACGACAACAAACATTAATAATACAGTCATAGCAAGTAACTAAGTAATCGTGCCAAGTACAAGCACTGATAATCGTCCTAACTACAATTAACAGGTACTTAGGCAGCCAATAGAGCACTGAACAGCAGTTACATTTAGATTGGACACGTCTGAAAAACGAGGGGACTTGAGGTGCTGTTAACTTATTCTTCCAGTCCTTGTTTTAAGTTACTTAGGGTCGGTGCAGCACGTTTTTTTCTCCCTTTCTCCTCTGCCAGCCGTCACTCAATCATCCACTCCTTTTTTTTTCTTTCATAACATCCCTCATACATCCCATCCATGTTTTCTTCAGTCTTGCTCTCTCTCTTCATTCATGAACATTTATATTCTATCACCCTTTTGTGATGCTGATTATATAAATTAAAATGTTTTGTTTAATTTTTCCAATTAGCTAGGTACATTTTTAAGGAGAGAACAGATAAAGAATTTGGATAACTACAAAGTTCCAACGACAAAATTTTATATTTACATTATATTAATATCTCAAAAGAAATGGCATCTAAAAGCACTACGCTCATATTTAACTATTTCCTTTGTATTATTTTACTTACAAAAAAAAACTAGAAATTATATTTTTGTTTCAGGGGTTTATACCTTTTATGAAATGTTGTCAATAAAAATTTGTCCGTTTGGGTCATATATATGAACCCTTACGCCGTTGGCCTTTACTGTTGTTCTATTATTATTGATAATAAATTAAACACCTAATTTTGAACCCTAACGACAACGCAATTAATTTCAATACTTTATACCAACATAGACAGCCGTATGCCTACTTAAGATTCTGAATAATGAAAATATAGTTTTAATTAATTCTGACTAGCTAATCGAAGGATACCAAACAGCTGCTAATTAGGCAATTAGTATTAGTCAGTTTATAACTTCAGATTGCTTCATTCGACGATAAGGCTTCTTACCGTGAGTGAACCTAGGCCTGGTAACTACGACAACATTAGAAATAAAAAATACATCAAATGAGCAATTTGTTGCTGTTTAAAATATCGTAATGTGATGCATGGTTATTGGCCATTTGCTTTTCTTAAGCATAACCACTTTGTTATGCTTAAGAATTGCCCGAGATTTGCCGTCTTCTTGCGAACAGATATTACAAATTAAAATTCAAAAGTCATTTATTCAAAATAGGTTAAGAATCAGCACTTTTAGAACGTCAAAATTACATAAGACAGTCCCCCAAAAACGCCCGCCCTTCACCACTTCCTACTGCTTTAGCTGGGAAGAAGAAGTGGTGCAACAAACTCCCCAGCAGCATTTATATGAAATCAGATATTATTGCCGGTCTGTCCATGGTAATACAATCATGCTCGTATCTGTACGCGGCATGCAGATTTTTTTGTCTCTCATTATGAGTGAGAAAGACGACGTTCCCCAAAACTTTTTTTCTATCTACTGTACTGCCAGTATAATCTCGGTTGTAAGTCGTTTGACACTCACCCCTCGTGAATCCCGGAACAGTATGGCAGCATGATGCGGGTCGAGGAAGGCGTCTGAAGCCCGGTGTCGGATGGTCGGCACATGTCCTAACGATGACCGACGCTTCTCCGCATCCTGCGATGTGGCTCTGCGCAAGTGAGCTCCTGTGAAACAAGCGAACATGACGTCATTATCATCACCATTGTAAGTACTAGAGATGAAATGGATATTCGCTAACTATCCGCTATGCGGCCTATCCGGCCTTGTTTTCACTATCCGGCCGGATACCGAATAGTAATTCAGTATCCGGCCGGATTCCGGAAAGTAAAATCAAAATATATCTCATCATTTTACACAAAGCAAATCATACCACAATAAGTAATGGACACCGTTTATTTTTATAGCCCCGGATATCCGGCGCTCCGGCCTCGTAGCTTACCGAATATCCGGTATCCAGTATCCGGCCAAACCACTATCCGTTTCAACACTAGTAAGTACTACGGATCTTTCTTTGGTCAACAAGCATTACAGTCCTCAATATTTATGGACTCACTACGGTCCTCATGAATGACGTCCTCTAGATTCGTGTTCCTCTAATTTGTTGGACCTATAGGCACTTCGTAGATCAATAAATTGCTTAGCATTTACTAAGACCCAGCAAGAAAAACAAGTTAACAGTAATACATAGTGACTAGCCGTTAGTTATGTTATTTACCTAAACAATAAGGAAACGTGCATAATAATCTACACAATCGTGCGAAGAAATAATTGATTTCGTTTGTGTAAAAACACATTGTGATTAAAAAAAGTATTCAAGTAAATTCACATTAAGTATTTTCCTTAAAATTTATTAATACAACACAAAACGATTTTATACATCAAAATTTTTCTAGAAATTATTCCTTGACTTCACCCACTTGGACAAACTTTGTTATAAAATCGAGTCAACAAGGAAGTACCTATTCGAGTACCATTTCATATAATTATGATAGTAATTATCTAAACATTTTTTATACAAACTTTAACACCACTTACAATCCATTTGAGGCGCAGTTTAAAAAATAAACTGTTTTCGTGCATTACACGACCTTCGAGGTTCATTGAAAATGCACTCGACAAAATAAAAACCGCATTTCATTTCTACATTATTTCTCAAAAACACAAACTGCTTAAAAACTCTGAACAAAAATTTTGAAAGAAAAAGAGATAACCTTGGCATTGTATAATAAAGTAACAAATACCATTTTCTCAAACATGCTTAGAAATTCGAACATTATTTTGGCAACCTTCTTCGAGATAAATCGAAATTGCGGTACTGGTCGAATACATGCGAGTACCCGACCGGCAATGTTTGTATGAAAATCCATATACGTCGTGAATAGCGGCCAAATAAATTACTAGAGTGCGTTTCATCAAATAGTTCCTATGTCGTAATGTTGGCAAACCAATTGAATGTAAAAAAATGAAAAGCTTTATTAATTACTAGCTTTTGCCCGCGACTTCGTCCGCGTTTCCGTCGTTTTTCGTAAAAAAGTACCATATGTCCTTCCTCACGGTTCAGTGGTTTCGATGTAACAGACAGATTAACTTTCGTATTTTAGTAGGGAAATATAATATGTCAATCCACAATACTGTTGAAAAATATCGCAATAAGGAACCGCAGAATATTATTATTAATAGCTGTGCCCGCGACTCCGTCAGCGTGTAACTCCTTGTATGTTATTAAGTTAATGTATTGGTAATATTGTTTAGATCACTTTCACATGACACTTAAAATCTAAGTGCCTATTTAAACTAAAATATTCTAATAGAATTATACCCAGAAATATGTACAACTTACAACAAAAAAAGAAATGAAAATAAAGCTGAAACGCCTGTGCAATACTATCTACCTATACCTACTTCACTTAAAAATAAATACCTATAACTACTATAATTAATAAAACTATCTACGCTTTCACCTACTAAAAACAAAAATAAAATTGAACATAAATTAGCCAAAACTTACCTATCGGTATCCAAAAATCTATGCGTACTACTTCTACTACTACTACTACTTCACCTAAAAAGAAATAAAATGCAAAGTATTAAGTAATAATTTGTAATTTGAACGAATATTTAAACACTACCAAAACAACTAATACCTATTTTATAAAATAACAACAAAAGAAATTCAAATAAACTATTTAAAGACTAAAAGTCGCGCTGATAAGCACGGTTTGTTAATATCAATTATTATCTGTCAATAAGGTCGAACGCTCTGAACGCATCAACAGCCAAATATTGAATGCATGAAGCTCGCGCTCGGACCTCCCGCCATTTTATACCCTACCGCCACGACCCGCGTCGAGCGCGGCAACCGTTACACAAAAATAATCCTTAAGGCATGATTCACTATTCACGCGCGACGGCGCGATGGCTTATTAGCGTATTTCATGTATAAGTTTGGTGTTTCTATACCGATTACTATGATTATTTTTTTATTGAATAGGTAATAATATTTACTTCTTTTAATTAGGGATGAGTGAGAGTATTATAAACGTAAGAGTAAACAAATATAATCAGAAAGCTCCGAACTGCTAAGCTATCGGGGGTTACACGTGTTATTGTGAGTCAACCATAAAAGATAGACATATGCTGTTGTGGGATATTTTTTAGATAATTTTATGTAGAACATTTCCGTCATAAATGATTTCTATGTAGCTTTAACCATTAAGGCTTTACACGCGACGGAAGCTTAAAAAATGGAGCAACTTCTCCCGTTTTCCCAACATTTATCTTCACTGCTCTGCTCCTATTGATTGTAGCGTGATGAGATGTATACTATAACCTCCCCAGGAGTATGAAGAATAATTGTACCAAGTTTCGTTAAAATCCGTCCAGTAGTTTTTGTTTCTATAAGGAACATACAGACAGACAGACAGACAGACAGACAGACAGACAGACAGACAGACAAAAATTTTACTGATTGCATTTTTGGCATCAGTATCGATCACTAATTACCCCCTAATAGTTATTTTGAAAATATATATCATGTACAGAATTGACCTCTCTACAGATTTATTATAAGTATAGATTTAAAAATGTATTCATGCCAAGTTTCAAGTTTATTAACTCATGGGATAAGATTTTCATACAAACTCTTACAGGTCGAATTTCCAAAAAGCCCTTTAGTGCTCGCCTACAATATAATTTATAACAAAAGATTTAGATTTTGATTGATCGTGTGATACGGAATTACGGTGCAGTAGTAAAAAATATCAAGAAAATAATGCTCTTGCTCTAGTTCTATGTTCGTTTGGTCTTAATCCACTTTTATTGTCATCTGCCTATCCTTTTCCCAACTATGCTTGGGTCGGCTTCCAGTCTAACCGGATACAGCAGTATAAGTATTTCACATGAAGCGACTGCCTATCTGACCTCCACAACCCAGTTACTGGGTAACACGATTATCGACGTTCCAATCCATTTTTATATGGAATGATAAATAAAAAATAAAATATCTGCCTAGCCTTTTCCCAACTATGTTGGGGTCGGCTTCCAGTCGAACCGGATGCAACTGAATACCGTATTTTACATGGAGCGACTGCCTATCAGACCTCCACAATCCAGTCACTGGGTAATACGATACCCCTTGGTCGGTCGGTCTGGTTGTCCGACTTTCGGGCTTTTGACGACCCGTAACGACTGTCAAAGATCCACGAATGACAGGCGGGACCAACAATTTAACGTGCTTTCCGAGGCACGGAGGAGTTTCGGTATGTTAAGATAGTCACCCATCCACAGACCAACCTCGGCAAACATAGCTTAACCTGATGGATAGAACCTTGCGGCTGTTATTACTTAGCCACGAGCTCCTCCCCAAACTAGAAAATAGTAGGACAAAGTTAATTTTATCATAATGTAAATTTTTGAATATTTGAGATTATTAATTCCTGTGGACATTAAGACATATTTTAAAAGTTTATACGGCACTTATAACAAAAAAAAACAATTTAAAAAATCTTTTTGTTCCGTCTAATCTCTGAAATAGCTGGACCGATTTTGACAGGACTTTCACTGTCAGATAGCACCTACTTTTATTTTAGAAAAAAGCCACGGGCTAACCCGTGCAAACCCGGACAGCAGCTAGTAAATTTTATTTTCATTTAATCAGCATAGTTTTTGACTTATGAAGTTATGATGAAAAATGTTCGTAAAAATACCACTGACCGTTATCTCCGAAGTTTGCAAAGCAAAAATTTTTGAATAAATCTAGTTTATGGAGGCTCGGAACTTAGAAAAAATATTGTTCCTACCTAGGTAGGCTACGGAACCCTCGGAGGCCCCAGCATACACATAACTTGTGTAAATAAGGGGGACGCTTTTAGTAAAAATGTGTACTAATAAATTAATCTATAAAAATCTATTGTCGCATGTATGAAAGATCATCACTTGAGAACGCCTCGAACGATTTGGCTGTTTTTTGTTGTATTCGAAATTGTCTGAAAAACGTTTGCTATGAAAGAGAACTACTGGAGATAGAGACATGAAATTCACCCGGGAGACGCCGGGCACGAACAGCTAGTACCTATTAAATAAAGAAATCTCTTTGTTTTGTCGAGTCGTAAAAACCGTGCGAAGCAGGTAAGGGTAGCTATGTAGTATAATAAAATGAATGAAACATCGATACCTACCTGATAAGGGGAAATTAGGTACTAGAAGCTTATTTATCGGAATTTAATAGCTTTCGTATACACTGGAAATAATCCCTCGATTGACAACAGATTGTTTCCTCTATCTAGGATAAAGGAAATAATCACAAAGAGGTAAAATGTAGGTCGTCAGCTCTGTGATGATGTTATAAAAGCCTAGTAATTCATGGCGACAATTTCTTAAATCTAAGCTACATGTCCTTTTACCGACAGAACTAAAGACAACTTCAACAAATATTAAATAACTATTATTTTTCTAAATTTTTTAAATGTAGCCTATGTCCTAACCCAGTGGTCGGCAAACTCATTAGTCAATAGAGCCAAATATCAATACTATATAACGACTAAGATTTCTTATGAGAGCCAATCCTTTCTGTGTGTCCAAACTGTCTCAGTACTCTTTTCTTAATCCTTAAAACTCCCATCCTTATTCACTCCACAACGCTACCTAAAATTATCTTGCTAAGAAGTAGGATATCTTCATCATCACCACCATATCGGCTGCTAATAATTTCATGAAGGCATCTGTCTTATTTACAAGTTAGCCTTGGAAAACTTTGAGAGATACAGAAAATGATTAATTTTCGATGTCCTGTTTATTTTTGGTGACTTCGTAAATAAATCTTTGATATACAGGCTGGTAGGGAACCGACGCGAACCCTGTTACCATGGATTCAGTACATAATTCTGAAAACCCCTGCGTTGATATTATTCGTAGATTATTAAAAAAAAACTGCTTTTCCATACATTTTGATTGCGTAGGTATTGCACTTTTCTATGAAACATTTTTTTTTTTTTTATAAGTGACGAATTATTTCACCGCAGACGCGTTCAGAATCATGTACTGAATCCATGGTAACAGTTTTCGCGTCGATGTCCCTGACACCCTGTATAGTTTGAATTTTGAATAAAATTTGATATCTTGCTTAATGACCGAGACCCCGACCCCAACGCGTATCTACGCTTACACTCGATGCTCGAAATTTGTACAGAGCCGCACTCTAAAGGTCAAAGAGCCGCATGCGGCTCGCGAGCAGCGGTTTTGCGACCTTTGTCCTAACCCATGTCATGCGGTCTATCTGTGTGCCTCATCCAAATCCGTGCAACCGATTAGCGGTGAAAAGTATCAGACAGAGTTACTGGACACACATTTAATTCAATGAATTAATGATAACTTCATATCTATTCACATACGCTGACCCATAGATCCAAAGGTATCTTTAGATTAAAGAAAATGACTTCCAAAACAACACTACCAAAAAAAAACATAACATTTTGAGGCCAATTCTAACTTAAAGAGATTCTAAAACGAAAACACAGCGCGGCAGCCGCGCACGATTGCCGCTTAATGTTTGGATACAGCTTAAGAAAATTTGAACTTCGTGGGCTACCTTAGCGCATCCAATTTACCTTTCAGACGTAGATGTTAAGTATAAACTAAGTAGTTAGGTAAGCCCTCGGATTTGAATAGTTAAGTGATGAATAAACTGAAAGCGGTTTAATTTACACAATGTCGTAGCGTAGGTACGCAGTTAACAATTAAATTATCATTCCACTTGAGACTGTTTCTAATTTATATTCGTCGTTCCCATTTCCTTATGATAGCATTCGTTTTGTGAGATTGGTTTACTCAACTGTAAACTCGTGAAAATATTGTCATTGCTAAAAGGGTAACCGACGTCGATGGTAAAAGTAATAAAATTCATGGTGGCAAAAGAGTGGCCACTATTTACCTTACAAAGGTTTAGGTGGGAGAAAAAGTAGAGAGATGTCGTGGGGCACCCGGTTGGAACGAAGTTCCATTCGCTGTGACCGTCACGACAGTTTTTTACGCAACAAAAGTGTCGTGATAGTCATAATGTTACACTTTTTCAACCCCCGACACAAAACGACGTGTATGTCTGTGGCACCGTACTCGTAGCTCCTAAACAGGTGAACCGCTATGAATGCAATTTTTTTTTTTGTGCAGGTTTTATGGTGATGGTTCTTAGTCATGTTTTATCAAAATCGGTTCAGCCGTTTGAAGATTGTCAGCTCTTTTCTAGTTGATAAATGGATATGAGCGTCTCCCACAGGTCTGATCGATTTGAAATTTGGTATTCTGTTACTTACTTCAATGGTTTAGCTCTCATTCGCCACGTGTGCAGTGTATAAATATTAAAAATACAATGCTTTAGTATTTCCATTGTCTCAGAATAATAAGAACTAAAACACATTTATTTTAGAAATTAATATTTTTTCTAGTCCTGTTAGTAGACTAGTCTTTGAGGCTTGCTGCACGGTGGCCATATGCTGTACGCACTTATTTATGTTTGTTCCCAGCAGGTAATGGAGTACTAACGTTCCTGTTAACCTCATTAATTAGGCGACCGTTCGATGATCAATGAGGTTAAATTCTGATATCGTTCCTCAATTAGGTAACCAATAATATGGTTAATGGTTATCGATAATATAATGTATGTATGCAAAGTACACTAGAGTTGAAAATATATTCAGATTTATTTTCTATTCGAATATCTAACGAAACACGTAGCCGCGCCATAGCAAATAGTAATAATTTTATTATTCTACTTTCGAGAAATGTGGCGACTGTTCGATTAAAGGGCTTTTAATCGAATAGTCGGCACTTAATGAGGGTACAGCTACCTACGACAGATATGTACTTACAAACAATACAGTCTGAGACCTGCTACCTAATTACGCAACACATTTTCGTTGAGAATTCCGACTAATCTGTTTCAGTTTGACAGGTCAACAACATTCATTGTGTTATTTACGTTGTTGAGCAGATTTTTTTTTTCGAACGTACGAAGCTATGGATTAGCAATCTGTTTCAAAACGATTCAGATTCTGATTGATCGTGTATTACGTAATTAGGGTACCGTTTTGCGGCACGGTTTCTTTACGGTACGACATATAAACCGCCCTAGAAAACACGTATCTGTCAACAAGCTTCCATATGATCCATACAACACTGACGACCGTACCGTACCAACACGGTGAATAAACCGTAGTTTTTCACGGCAATAAAACATGTGTGTACAAAGGGCCTTAGGCGTTATAATCCTCCCCATAGATATATTTAGCCAGATGAAATCACTTGAGCCTTTAGCCAGCTTTTACCTACGTAACATAGGTAATACATATGAATCTCGTGCTCGTTTATCTACCACTGAAAATATTTTTTCGAGCCGAAGTTCGCTGCATCCCAAGTAGAACGCGCGCCACACTTGAACCGGTTTCGCCCGAGATATTTTCTCCACCCAGTAACCAAGTCAAAAAGACTACTAAACATTCATTAAAAAAATATGATATACACCGTGACATTTTAGTCGTCTTACAATAGGCCACTCAATGTACCCGACATAAAATACCTCTAGGAGCAATTCAAAATTTGTTACAATACTTATATCTTTTTTTTAAATGATTGTTTAGTAGTCTTGGATAGGATATGACAGCCCGCAAAATTCAAAGTTTGTTTGTAAAAAACGACATGAATTTCGCGGGCTACATTAGAGAATTTAGAGTTTAGAATTTAGAGCTAAACTGTTAAGCTATTGAGAAATTAAACAGATACAATACTATAAGGATACTTGTAGAGCCCTTTCATTGATCGCCAACTTATTTATTTCTGATATAGACTTTATAGCAGATATTTTCCGATAGAACATCCTAACTTAATATTACAAATGCGAAAGTGCGTTTGTTTGTTACACTTTCACGCTAAAACGGCTGAACGGATTTGGATGAAATTTGGCACATGGGTAGACCATGACCTGGGTTAGGATAGAGAATACTTTTTATCCCGAAATTCCCACGGGATGGAGACGTATGCGGGTGAAACCGCGGGGCGCAGCTAGTTACAAATATTGTATCAATATGTTAAGTGCAAAGCCTAGGAGAGATAGTTGCTAACAATTATTGTAGATAAACGGATAGATATCTGAACGATATTTAAGCAAAACCAATGACACCTCTGCTAGCTTATCCTGAAATACGGATTTACGAGAAAATCTGGATCAGACCAAAGAATATTAAAACTAGGTACTTATTAAAAGCTCTACCATCCATTACGAGACGTAGGCAGTCCATAAATGCTAGTGTGTTATATATTCCAAAGAAAAATTAAAACGTTGATTAACATTTTACAATTTTTATTATTTGTTGTTATACAGCCAATAGAAATGCATAATCTGTGAAATTTTCAACTGTCTACCTATTACGGTTCATGAGATACAGCTCGCTGACAGACAGACAGAGGGAGGTTTAGTAATAGGGTTGCGTTTGGCACCTTCTGGTACGGAACCCTAAAAATTATTAAAGAAACATGGTTTTCAAAGACCTATTCAATAATACCCCAATTGACATAGTTTATCGATTTTCATTTATTTCTTGAACACAATCTTGCGTCTGACTGTCGCCTTATTGAATTTTAAGTACCTACTGTCATGTATTTAGTGACACTCACAAGATTAAGACAAATCGCTTCACGTATAGCCCAGTCAATAACAACATCGAACATCGAAAACGCGCATGTAACTACAATTTTTTTATATGTAGTTGAGTCCTCTGAGAGTAATTTATACCCAAGTTTGCAACCCTGAAATCTTTGCGCTACTCCCATGGTACTCCAAAAACTGCGAAATTCTGACACATGGTTTATTTAATTTTGAAAATGTACCTTATGGACGCCTTTTAGGTATCTTTATTCTATATTTTTGTGAAGCAAACTAAGTATATTTGCTACAATCTGAGCCCAATTCAAAAATTGCCTTTTTTGTGTCGATTTTGTCTGGGCTAGTAAGAATCATCGAAATAGGCCCACGCGCTTGGTCTAGAGCGCCACAAAGGAACAAACATACGTACATACATAATATATACTGATAAACACATTACCCTCCTTTGCATAGTGCAGTCGTACAAAAATTTATAATATTTACCCACAGACAAACTACATAATCTTCTGCTTCCTATAAAAACTTGATAAGTCGATCACTAAGGTTATTTGGGGAAAAAAATATATATTTTCAGGTTCTCAGAAATTTAATAACAAAGTTATTCGTTTTACTCGAGCGACAGAGCTTGCGGCCATTTTCTAAATGATCCTGTATTCATGAAAGACACAAAATAATAATTTAATTGTATTTGTAATTTATTTTTGTAAAATAATTAAAATATGAACCCCTATAAAAAGGATTAATTTGGGCCTTGGAAGAAATAATCAACTAACATTAGAAAAAAAAACAATAATTATCATGACAGCGACGGCGACGCTAGCGGTGGCTTTAGAACCGATCAAATCGGATTAATAGCAAATCAGTGTACAAAAACCCATCAAACCTAAATGTAAAATAAATTAGATTCGTCGACTTGTACCTCATTTAAAAAAAACATTACACTCCTTTTTGGACAGTCGTGTAAAAAAACGCCGTCACTGGATATCAGATGGATTCATAAACTTTTACATATAAAATAGTAGTCCTCGTTCCGCTCAGGATTCAAATCTAGAAGCCTTCGCTGCTCTCGGGATTCAACTTAGTCCCTCGAATTCAATTCCCTTTTTTTTCACTTGTTGTATAATCTCTACATTACATTAATTTGAGGTCGGCGGACCACACCTTTGCGTAACACTTTCAATCACAACCTGAATTATTTTGAAGGATATTACTAATCCATTGCTTCATATGTTCGAAAATATTTCTGCTCAACAACGCGAATAACGCAATGAATGTTGTTGAATTGTCAAAAATGAAAGCCATTGCTACTGTAATTATGTTACGCAATTACCCTGCGAGATTGAAAATATCTGAAAATCTCGTCCAATGTTCCTTCAAGCATGAAAAAACATTGTGAGCAGATCAGTCGCTGGAATGACTTATTCGCTGTGCCGTAAAAAAAACAGCTCCAGAGCTCTTACATTACCGAGCTCGAGTCAAGTTTGCCTGAAGAGCGCAGCAGACTTATAATAAATACACTTCACGTTGTTGAAGGACTTAGCGCGAGGAGGTATGAAGCACAGCCTTGACGTGGGTTTTATGCTAGCTTTACTTATACGAGACATCATAAAACATTTTAACGACTGCACTATTAAGTTTGTAGTGACTTTCATCTTTAACACATTATTGAACGAACTGCAGGCGTAATAGGTGAAAAGAAAATCAATTGTTTGTGGGTTGATTTCGCCAACTTCGAAGCATAATAGAGATGTTGACTGAGAAAAAAACTGCTTAGTACGGACTAAGCAGTTTTTTTCCAGTTCCAGTCAGATAATAAAAAAAAAAATTAGACACGTCTTTTTTGCTTTATCATAATAATAATAAATGGTTTAGATAAAGGGGTCGGTACGTCACAAGTCAGAATAAAATCTACCGGCCAGTGACGTCGTGCCACATTTTAACGCATTGCCTACTCAATGCATTGCCGTAATCCTTTGATTACGTAAAAAAAGAAAAAAACCGTGTCCAATATTTTTGAATAATCTACCTGACGGACAAAAAAATATTTTTTTGTCAACATCCCAATTGAGTAGAATTCATATAATTTAAAGTTTCCTTTACCCTAAAGTTGTCCCCGTGTTTTACCAAAATATTTGTCGAAAGGAACTCGTCTTGCTCTCATTAGCACGACCAGTTTCAGTTTTGTATTCAGTGCCATCGTGGCCTTCACAGATATCAAGGAAACCTGATTTGGATGACGTAATCGGTAGGTACTTACGGACGCTACTGTTGCCATTGTTGTTATTTTGTACTCTCCAGCATCATATCTATTCTCTAAATAAATAGGACCTATATAACAAACAAGGTAGTTACTTTCTTGAACCTTTTTCAACTTCTCGATAGATTTTGATACGGTTTTCACGACAATTTAAAGTATCTCTTGAGGAAGGTCTTAGTATAGAATAAATGCTGATTTCACGGGCGTCGGGTCGATATACTGTTATATAAAATCATAAGTAGTTATCAGTTCTATGTCCTTATTCCTTACGTATTCGGTCCACGTTCCGTTAACTGGATTCTTTGAAGAAAATAAGAATCCGTGCAGACAGTCAATTTGAAATGAGAATGTCTCATGTCTCATCTTACGAGGGTTGAATTAATTATGAAAGTTAAATAAGATATCGTTTTGTAGGGCCCCTTATAAGATTATCGCGAGTTTCTTTTTCTTTCTTTCTTTCTTTGCTAATAGTGGCGCTGCCGCGGCCCGGCTAAAGTGTCGTAAGCATTGCAGTCACTGAGTCACTGTCACTTGTCATTTTGTTTGATTGTCAAGCATCAAGTTCGCTGTAAAACACCACATTCCCAAAACATTATATTCTCTTGTGCCTAAGCGGGCCCTGGTGGTCACAGTTCTAACCTAAGCTACCTTTTAGCCATTTTCATTTGTTACTTAATTTTTCGTAAATTCAATCAGTGTAGTGACTTTTCATATAATTCTCTAAAACAAATATGATCAATCAATACAAAGTGCAGCGAACTAACCTCAACAATCAAACAAAGTGACAGTGACAATGACAAAATAATACCACTATTATGCCGCAAATAGCGGCACTTTATCTGATAAAGATAGAATGCCGCTAAGGGCACTCTATACACTTCCTATTATTATCATTGACTAGCTAATGACCTAATGCGTTGCAGTGCAGCGCCTTTTTTTGTTACGAACCTTCTCCGGCGCGCACACAACAACTTACCAAAGTTTCATCACAATCGGTCGAGCCATTTCCGAGTTTTTGCGAGAGTAACGCACGGCAATTGATTTTCATACATAAAGATACCATATATTGTTTGGTGAGACACACTAGCAACTAATTAGCCGATGCGTGTATTTCAAATAGCTTGAAGATATTTAATCTGTCCAGAGCATTGATGGGTCACATAACAACAAGTTATGTAAGTAACACGAATGGTAAATAAATGTGGCGTAAATATAAGACCCAAAGCAACCAGTTTTCGACACAAAAAAAGTCTTTAAACGGACAATGTATGTAAACCAGCTGACATAAAGATACTTAACCATATTATTTAGGTATAACTAGCGACCTGCTTCATAAGGTTGACAAAATATCGAGATTTCTTTATTATGCATATTTAGTTGAATATGAATTTATTATACACATAAACCTTCCGGAACAAATTCTCTAAATTATAGTAATAACCCTCCTTTTTTGGTTACGCCGCAGTCGGGTAAAAACCGCATCAAAATCCGTTGTGTAGTTTAGAAGAACAACGGGGTCACACAGGTAGACACGAAAAGCGACTTTATTTTAGAAATAATATGTATAGATGACCTCAGTGAACGAGGCAGACTGAATCCAGACGGGACAGGGCAAGTAGCAAATGAGTTCACGTGACGTAAAGGTTATCTTTAATACACGGCCACTGGTACGTAACATATACTAGATAATTTCTGTTCCCGATAATGAATGAATTGCAATTGATTTTGATTCGATATATTAACAAACCTCTCAAAATTCTCTTACATGCACGTGAATCTCAAATGAGACTTGAGGCAATGAAGGAACACTACCTGAACATGCAGCGGCATTTACTAATAACAAAATATTGATGCCAACTAATTGATTTCCCGTAAAACAATGCAAAACGAGAGGCTTTTAAAAGGCAGCAGACGATTGAGCAATAATAAAGACTGGCAGGCTAAAACATGAATGAATGTTTACTTAGTCGGGAAGTAAATGTAGACCGAAGTGCGAATCAAGGAGAAACATTCATTGGAACGTGTAAAAGTTGAAGTGACACATTTTGTACTTTTTGAACTCTAATTTCCACTTTAGATGGTTGAAGGTTGAAGATAACCATGCAACAAGTTCTTAAAAAATCTCTTCCATTTTTGTGCATGTCCATTTATAGGATGATAGCACTGCATCTGGTAATCAAGATAGCTGAAGGTGTAGACATTCTAATAGTATTAATTGAAATGTAATTGAAAGATACTACGTATACTAAATCGATCGAGTATGGTGAATCGTGATGGTGATGATGATTCATTATTTGTATACAATAAATAACATTCCTGTAATGTCGATATTGCTGTAAGTCAATCCTTACATCTATCGATTGATTCCAACTCTTATCATAATATGTTCTAATGTGCATCAAATGTGTTAAGAGCATTGCCAAGAGAAAAAAGTACCTATAATACCTACATGCGGTCATTCACAGATGACGGGCACATCGTATCGTGCTCCCATTTTAAAATAAACGCATCGCCGCATCTGCGCCAACTGCAGATTATTTAGTAATGAGCGTCACTGAATCGGCCACAAAGCTAATTAGTGTTGAGTATGGCGATATGTCTTCTTAAAACATAGATTTAATGTTCATAGTTGACATATTGCCGTACATCTCGATAATGCTCATTGAGATGATACTTTCCAAGTTTTCCAAAGTGCACTTTCGAGAATTATTTCCAAATAAACGCTGTAGCGTAGTTATTTAACCACGTTAAGGCCACTAATAATGCAATTGGCAGAGAATAAACAGGGGGCTAGCTTAAGTTCAGGCTCAATTTTAACTATGTGTTGAAGAAAGGACAGAAGTTTAGGGAAATAAATCGACCTAGTCAGATTCGAAGCTGAACAGCTGAGTCCATGATCCAATAATAATATCATATTAATACCAAAAGAATGCGTGTAAGTATTATATTACGTTCTACGGCAACACACATAAAACCGCAAGAAAGTGTGCTGTGAAAGTCCTATATGATGCGAATCAGAGCGAGCGTTAAACAAAAACTACTAACTAATCTAAATCAGATAACTAATATTTTTTTCCTCATATATAGTCATTTAATGACGATAACTAAACGCAAATGACTTCAGAGCATAACGTAGAATTGAGTAAAGGAATTATTTATTTTGTACACGCTGTCATATTTCGAGAAAATTCTAAATACTGTATCCTGACGGCACGCTTTTTGGATATTTCCATAGTTTCTATTATGAAGTTGTACAGCGAGAACAACGCTTTCCCCCGACTTTTT
The DNA here is from genome assembly GCA_914767755.1 of Agrochola circellaris. Lineage (NCBI taxonomy): Eukaryota > Metazoa > Arthropoda > Insecta > Lepidoptera > Noctuidae > Agrochola > Agrochola circellaris. The sequence goes on along the minus strand of OU611840.1, from coordinate 16,667,288 downwards.
ATTAAACTTCGTAATATAATAAGTTTTGTAGTTTGAAATTCCTAGCTTACATCTACTGGTAAAGCGATAAAATATTGCCAAGAACAGATACAATACCTTCTCTCAATATTTCGTCGTAAATCTGGTACGTAGCGCCGCAATCTTCGAGTACTTGCCGCCTTAGAATTTTATGCGAGTGATCACCATCGAGAGACTTTGATCGTGAGCGAAACTCATCACTGTCCATAGCACGAGCCTCGTCGGTACTGGCGGCCGGAATAGCGCAAGAGCCTCGCCGACCTTCCCCAGTCTCGTGCCGCCACTGCCCCACTTTTTTACCAAACGTTCGAATCAACTCTTGTATCGTGTGGTGCTTGTGTCGATGTCCGCTACCGCTTGACCCTGACCCTCGCCTTTCATCTTTTTCTTTTTTATCATCTTTGCTATGATCTCTGGAAAACTCATTACCGTGATCTTTGTTGCCAGTCACACTTTCTGTTAACTTTTGAGCAAAACTTTTGTTATCATGACGAGTCTTATGGCTCAATTTTGAACTAGAAATTTCACCATAACGTTCACATTTGCTATACTCGTGCTCTTGAATATCGTCCATAGCATCACTATAGAGGGGTGAAACAAAATTTCTGTAGTCATTTCGTGGCGGATGGTATGTGTTGACACCAATCTGATGACGATCTCCCTCGCTACGCTGCCGCCTATAGTCTGGCTGGTGGGTGTAATAGTGTTGTTGTGTGGGGGAGCCTCTTTCCATAACATCACGAATGTAACTCGCAAAGTTGGGGTACCGGTCGCGGGGACTAGATGCAAACTCATAGGGGCTCCCCGAACTAGCTCTCATGCTGCGCTGAGAACTGGAGCCTCTCGGATGAATGGGAATAGGTCGAGCAGCCGATGATGCCGCGGCGCCTTCATTTGCCAGAACATTACGTGAATCTGTTGAACTCAGAGTAGAATACCAGCTGTCTCCGCTGCTGTCATCTTTTTCCAATGGAGGAGTTGATTCCCGATGGTGTTTATGAAAAAAATGTGTGAGTCCGTGCATTTTGAATACTGTCTAATTAAACTTCACTGAGTCCTAACTCTAACACCTTCATCTTCGTTGAATATTGATCAGATCTCGGGCTAGCAACATGAAAAAATTGCTCAAATATTTAACGGGCGCTGCGGCATCACCATTGTTTTAATGAATACCGAGTTATGATATGTACCTACCTACATAAGGGTTCATTGGCCCGTGCAGAACCAAAATGACAATATAGAAGTTCGCTGCTAGAACATTAAGCAGAGGTCAAGTGTTTTTAACCGACTACGGCAAAGCCAAGAGAAAGGGTTATGATTTTAGCAGTATATGTATGTTTGTATTTACGTAACGCCTAAAGTACTAAACCGATTTTGTTGAAGGAAGAATGAAATTTATGGAGGTCTCGAAAAAAAAAATTGAGATAATCATGACATGTTTGGTATCAAAATAAAGGTCTTGACGAGTACATTACAAGTAGGTATACCTATAGACTTGTAATTTGACGTATTCCTTCCAGGACGTGGTAGTGTGACCCATTTGCAACAATTAAGCACCCCATAAAGCCCTGGCGAAAATTCATGGGATTCAAGAAAACCCAATTTTAATGTATTTTTGAAAATTTGCAGATTTCGACACAAAGCATCACTTTTGTCCAAACTCTCAAATCGAATGGCCTTCATTGATATTCCATTGGGTACCTAATACTTAAATAAACCGTTTGATGATACCCAATTTTTTAAAACATCAAACAGTTAACAGTTAAAGGCAAAAATTTAATAATCAGTTTCAATAATCATCTAGGTACAAGTATGTACTTGTACTTTGACACCAGTTATCTTAAAATTTTATTTTGGTTTTAAGCGTACAAATTACGGAGAAGACATCTTCATTTAATCAGCTATCTAACGAGGTACACAAGTAAAAAGAATATTAAAATGTGCCGATGAAACAGTCGGATAAGGCTGGCAAAGGTAGAATTTGCAAATTGTTGAAATATTAAAAAATTGTGTAATAATCGAATTAATTAACTGGTTTATGCCAACCCACTACTTTCTTACCTCCATCATACGTAAGACACCCAGGTCGTCATGACCACGTTACAAATCGGGGAGCGGCTTTTGAGTTTTTAACATGACTCACGGTTAGTGTTGCCAGATAGCTAATTACGCAACACATTTTTATTGACAATTCCGACTAATCTGTTTCAATTTGACAGGTCAACATTCATTGTGTTATTTACGTTCTTGAGCAGATTCTTTTTTCGAACGTACGAAGCAATGGATTAGCAATCTGTTTCAAAACGATTCAGATTCTGATTGATCGTGTATTACGTAATTAGGGTACAGGTCCGATTTGTTTTAAATCGGGGCAGAAGGTAAAACAAATCGGGATTTAGGGTTGTAGATCGGAACAATAAAAAAACAAGGTTTTTAAATTAAGGTTTAAGATATTGCGTTTCGCAATTAATATGACAAGTAGTTTGAATTGAATCTTATATTAATAGTCAGACTTGCTGGAATAGTACAAATTACAATAAAATCGTAGTTTAAGTATTAATTATTGACGCTGTTTATACGTTTAAGTACCTACTTAATTTATTTTTCGTTAGATTTTGCTGCCTTTGGAATTGCCTTGTTTTTTATAACGCAGTTATAAAATTTACAGGAAGTCATGTTAAAGTTGGTTTTAATTTGAATTTATATTTTGACATGCTCGAGTGTCAAACTGTTTCTTCGAGAAGACCAAACCTCGCTTTCTCGTTTTGCGTCTTAGCCTAGGAAAATACCCTTTCTGTTGCCGCATTTGATACCGGTATTGAAGCCATGGTAGAAGACTTTTGAAGATTTGCAAAGTCTTGATTGTCTATTTATAAAAATATTGAGCCAATTTAGGATCGGCGTCAAGTTTTTGATTTGCATTGCTGCCTTAACTACTAGCGCTTTATCGCATTCGACATAGTGATGTGTAATTTATTAATTTTTGCTATTAATAATGGTTTTTAATAAATTTACTCATGTGAAAATCGGGACGCGTCCCCAGACCCCTGAAAATCGGGACGTCCCGAGCAAATCCGGACACCTAGCAACGCTACTCACGGTCTACTCGTCAGTGTTCTCTCGTCGCTTAGTTGCGTGTATTGAAACATACAACGCACTTACATGCTCTAATAGTTTGACATTCGTCGCCTATCCTTAGGTACGCCTCTAGATTTTTATGTTTACATCATATGACAAGCCTTGTATACTCCACACCGGTGCCTTCAGTAGAAGTACTAAGGTAAAGAATAATACATGCAACGGAACACATAAGAACTAAGTAACTTCACTTCAAAAGTTACCAAGGCAGAATTTAGTGGAAGAGCAAGGGCTAATAAACAATTGCCAATTGAATCTTTTTCGGTATTATCGAGTATGGCCCTTCAAAACTTTTTGTTTACTTTGGAAGCTTTGTATTAGCTTGCAAATAAATTAGCAATGAAAGCAGCCCTCCAATTCATATTGTATGAGGCATTCTGGGAAATATTCAGAAACTAAGGCAATTTTATGATAGAACAAGGACTTTTTTCCAAAGCCAACGTTAGTCAAACTATTAGAGTGCGGTATAAGTTAAAATACACGCCAACTTAGCGACAAGTGAACCGTGACCGTAAGTAGACCGTGAGTCCTGTTAAAAAGTCAAAAACCGCTCCCCGACCTGTGACCTGGTCAAGACGATCTGCTATCTAATTTTGCAACACATTTTCGTAAACAATTACGACAAATCTGTTTTATTTTGACATTTCGATAACATTCATTGCGTTATTTACGTTATCGAGCAATTTTTTTTCGAACTTATGGAAGTAATGGATTAGCAATTTGTTTCATAACGATTCAGATTCCGATTGATCGTTAATTACGCAATCAGAGTACTGGGTGCCTAACGTGTGACGGATTGCTAGGAGGTTAGAAAGTAGTGGGATGGCATTAACTGGTTAATTAATTCGATTATTACACAATTTTTAAATATTTCAACAATTTGCAAATTCGACCTTTGCCAGCCTTATCGACTGTTTCATAGGCACATTTTAATATTGTTTTCACTTGTGTACCTCGTTAGATAGCTGATTAAATGAAGATGTCTTTTAATATTTGATAATTTGTACGCTTAAAGCTGTAGTAAAATTTTGAGATAACTGGTGTCAAACTTCAAGTACGTAGATGATTTTTGAAAAAGGTTAATAAACTTCTACCTTTACTTTTTAACTGTTTGATGTTTTAGAAAATTTGCTTACTTCGAAAGGTTTATTAAAATATTAGGTATCCAATGGAAACCCAATGAAGGCCATTCAATTTGAGAGTTTAGAGAAAAGTGATATTTAGTGACAACTTAAGGGAAATTTTCAAAAAAATATAAGAATTTGGTTTTCTCGAATACCATGAATTTTCGCCTAGGCTTTATGGGGTGCTTATTTGTTGCAAACGGGTCAAACTACCACGTCCTAGAAGGAATATGTCAAATAACAAGTCACCCTATGTCAAGTAAATAAATGTTTAAATTTTAAATTAAAAACAAGCAAAAGTGATACTGCGCTACATACTGCTAGTAGGGTATGTAGTCGTATTAAACTCTTAACCGCCCTGAATGTGTGTGTATTTGTAAATTTGTATTAAGCATTTGTAAATAATGTACGTCTTTTCGACACTGCACACACACATCTCCCTGTCATTCTCACTATTACCACTGACACTAAGTGTCGTCAAGTGAAGAGTAAATAGGTTAATTACCGACCTATTCTATTCCTTACTCTTACTTACGTTAGAGTTAAAAAGGAAAAGTATAAAAATAAAAATTAGTTTTAAAAAAGTGTAATCCGACTACGGAAAAATGCTAGTGATCTAAAAAGTACGAAACAATATTTTTTTTAGACAGAAATCAAGACATACGTACAAAAATGGTCAATATATTGCCGTCGTAAAATTTTGAAGGTGTTCCTGGCACCCACATGGTATACAGACATGCGACCACGGCTTTACCTTGCCCATTTTTGTACCTACGTCTTGTGCGTAATACATGAGCGAGAGAACACATCAGCTGTGACTGTGATAGCGCGTAGCCGAAAGGGGATAAAACAGGTTTAACGACTTCCAAGGTCGCGTCCTACTTTGAAGGTTCGTGATCATGACTGTGGCAAGGCGGGAACGCCGCGCAAGGCCTTGAGGACGCAGCGAACACAAGCGTTTGGGACAGGCAGGCAGGACGCATGCGTAGGTACATGGGGGGTCACCTTCAAAGCGTGCCAAGTTAATTCACCATGGCAGAACCATTGCATTGCGAACGTGACGAGAGGCACGCAATGTTATTTAATAGAAATAAGAAGTAGGTGTACCTACCTAACAAAGTTCATCTTAATTATGTAACAAAGCGTCTTTGATAGCGTCAATAATAATATTAATGTTACGTCATAATAGTAAATTGATTGAAAAAAAATCGGCAATAAAACTCATTCCTAGCAGTGTTCTATTTTTAGATGCTGCAATTTATTTTTTACTCATAATAATGAGTAATGACAGCTATAAAAAAGCATGTTGTTTTTTCTACAATGTTAACCCAAGTTACAAGTACTTACAGCTAAGTTGCATGCAGGCACCAAAATATAAGTAATTTGGTTGTCGTGACCAAATCAAATAGAAAACAAGGAAAGACCAATTATTATAACGTTATCGGTTATCACAACTTTACAATGTTCAAGGTCGAGCCATTTAATCATTTACCTACTTATTTTTCTTTAAATAAAATGTATTGAATAAGTTCAATGATTTACCACTATTTATTTTCAGATAATTTATGTGCAGTCAAAAAGTAATCGCTAAGCAGATTGACATGTTGTCAATTTGTTTGAAATAAATAATTAAAACACAAAAAATTTCGGATATTATAAAACAGGACCGGTTACATAATGTGACCTAATCCAGCTTGATTTTGTATTTTTCGAATATTTAGAATGGAAATCATCTAACTCGACTGCTGGAAATGGTCACCAACCTTCGAAATTTAGTCACTTGAAAGTAAAAATAAATATTGTAATTGCTTGAACATATAAGACTTTGTGAGAATATTATATTTTCAATAACTATGTAATTGCAAATGGCTTGCTAAGGACGCAGCCAACAACTCCAAGAGGTCAACTACTATGGTGGCAAACAGAAAAATATAATAAAATAAACGTGACAAGTATAACTGTTTTATATATATTATGTTAGTATTTATCCCATAGCTTTGAACGTTTACAATTTTAAAACAAGTTGACTGTAAAGTTCGATTTACATGCCTTCGCCGGGCAGATAATGTCGGTGTAAGATTGATTCCGAACTTTAATTAAAACGGCCAATCGTGCGCCGAATCTCTACTTTAATATGGTAGGTATAGACTAAATTTGGGATAGGATAGTAATTCCGATCCGGCCCATTTCACAAGAGAAAAATCATCAACAAACAGGTGACCTTTTTGTAGCCAGTGGATCACCAGTGTCACAATTTTTAAATTAAGAACGTAGTTCCTATCAATGTTTTTGTCTATTACCTGTAGTCACAGAATAAATAGTAGATGTAGTTTAGAAATCACGCTATAACTACAAGCTAGAAAATATTTGTGGCCTCAGAGATAGCGGTAGGTCTTCAATAAAAAGATACGGGTGTCTAAAGTTTCGCCATTACTAGACAAACTGAGTTATCAAGAATGTCATCTAACATCACTTATCTTAACAGATAAGTGATGTTTTGGACACAACTGATAACAGCTTATCATGGAATCCCTTTAAAATTAAAATAACTGATTACCACGTATTATTATTATACAATTTATTATTCTATACGGTGTATGACAAAACATCCGCTACAAAGAGTTAATTCAACTGTTTTTGCTTAACAACTACATCGAAATATGTAAATATATACGACTGTGTTCATCGATTAAGGATTCAACGACGGTCGCATTAACAATATACTTAATCACATTAAATTACAAATGCGTAACTCTAATTTCAATGTCATTGTCTGTTTTCAAGAAATATAAGTAAAAAAATAACATCGCAGGTTATTGTTTCAGCAAATGTAATACAACGACACCTGCGACATGAGCCATTATGTAACCGAAAACTGGTGAGATTGCAAGCTCAACATCAAAAACGTAATGATTGTATATTTTATGTAGTTTCCGTTCAACAACTTAATCAAGTATTTAGAACGGAATTTGACACTGACATGATGATTATGTATGTATAATTAAATACGAAGCCGTCGCATTTGACCAATTATAAAATTCAGAGGAAGGAAAACCCGATAACTCATCTTAAACATTCAGAATTTTAGTGTGTTTGACTTAAAAATAAATATCCTCTTCACCAATATGTTTTGTACTTAAACGATACTTTGTTTGTATTATTGCTTCTGTACGTTTATTTGTCTGTTCGTTTCGTTCGCTAAAGCTGATGTCAAGACGCTGGACAAACAACAATGAAATATTGGCACTTCGTTGGCCTTCAGGCAATACTTTAGTCGGTAATAACACGACTCTTTCGGTAGGTAGTTTAAAGGTTCATGAAATAATTGAAGTTTTCGTTATTGTTTTCCGAATGTGTCTTATTTTTACTGTTGCATCTTTCCAGTGTTTCAGTTTCTTACCCATACACATTAATAGTTCGCGTTAATCAAAGAACAATGTTTAACTTCTGCTGATCTTCCCGCTTCCCACTAATCAATAACAACTTATATTAGATATTCTAGCAGTATAAGAAGTTTGCATAAACAATAAGTTATACTGTCTGCATTCTATATTATTTTAAAGGGTCTATTGCTTGCTACTACTTACATCGGCAGTTGTAAACATTTGGAACTTCATAAGTAACTTTGTAAACAATGTGCGGACCAGAATGATTGTGTAATTAATTATCAAACAGTGTCTAAAAGTAATCTAGCTACTGATATTGTTAAGCCTTCACAAATATTCACAGTTACCTGTTATATGGAAATATGTTTATCTATCAAAAACCCGTTCTTTACTGATACAGAAGGAAGGTGCTGATAAAATGTGTTTACCGTTCGTCAGGGAAAATATGAACAATAACGATAATGACAATTGGCGCGGTTTCGGGCGGTTCTTACGGACCTGTTACGTTGTGAGCTCAACAATGTTGTTTACAACATGTGTCGCAATGCGCCAGCTAACACGACCAAGGAGTTGTACGAGAGCTCGCACCATGTGCCACAACAGAAAACATAAACACCACGCCGTGGCACCGGCTGCGCCGAGATCTGATCAAACAAAGGGAAGTCAACCTAGTAACTACATCCGCACCGTTCATGGACGATTTAACACAACGTGCCGCTCATGTGCATCGTAAATAAATATTCACAGTTCATTGTATCGTTATTATTATCGTGTGTATGTGTACGTCGCGCGCGACACGTCACTCACTCGCGACAGACGTGGGAACACTAACTTAGTGAAATAAGCTACTAAAGAGAGTGGGAACGAGAGGGCATTAGAGAAGACGCGCGTTGTCGGGCAGTCCGCACGCGGCATTGGAGCAGCGATACGATGCGCGAGGGGGCACAGTCTTGCGGGCCCGAGTGCTCGAGTGCCCGACGCGGCTCACGTCGTCGCGTCGTCGTCGCCTCGCAGGCCGGGGCCGACACACACCGGCACTACGTCCTCCCGCGCCTACCGGCGCATCATGCTCATTGGCCTTGGCTTGTCCGCCGCTGATGTCACTTGGGCCTAGTGGCGTGGTAGGCCACACACTTTTATAGTCTTGTTATCAATTTAACCATACAATAATATTGACGGCCAATTCGTGAGTTAGCTTGACCGCATTGTTGTTGAGGCGCTACCTACTACCAAAGCGATAGCTGTCGGAACCACTGCACTTTATAACCCGCCGCTTTTTTATAGTAGCTATTTTTTTTGGGTAGATTATACCCTTTATAGTGTATATTTGAAAACCCCAAAGTGCGGAAAACCATAGGCGCGAAAAATAAAATTGTCAAAAGTATATTTTGGAATTGGTGGGATACTGGGAGTATTAAGAGCGGGAAAAATCACATGGCGGGTCTAAATTTGTTTTCAAGCAATAATGAGGTCAATGACATCTTCAAAGTCAGAAAGTCAAGGTCCAATACCCCAAAAGTCAAGGTAAAACCAAAATATGCTTAAATCTTGGAATATTACTTCATAACAATCTCTCGGGTTATGGACATTTTGAGGGTCAATGAGAAACGTCTCGAAGATCAAGGTGAAATAAAAATTAAAGAAAAATATAGGCGTAGTCGACAAAGCCCCGCTTCGTGGGGTATTTCTGTGTGCAGGGTAAAAAGGAACCTAACCTGTTCGACTCGGGGTGCACCAAGTCCTAAGCTCGCTCAGCTCGCTCTTGCAACCTATAATATACTCATAGCCTGTTTACTAAGTCGAGATTTGTAATTTTTGTACAATATATTGTTGGTTTAGTCACTAAACCTTAGTGTAATAGGTTATAAAAAAACACGAGTGAACAACTGTCAACAGTTAGCGTCACTTATATTCGATTACGTTTGTTACCCACGATATTTAAACAAAACTTAATTATTTTTAATTTGATTAACTACATTATTGCTTCATAATTAAGTTCATTGCGGTAGCAGCTATTTAAAAATTAATTAAAGCTAAAAAATTACAATACTAATACTAAAATCCGCTGTCACTTTGTCTGAACAACCTATGAGTGAAATTCGTACATATTATATGTGGTAAAATGACAATTTTATTATGTAAATAAGTTTATAATATTTTCTGAAACTTTGTGATTATTTTTCAAAAAAATTAAGTATGCATTTCCGCAGTGTGAAATTTTGCAAAAGTGATTTACATGAAGACATCGATACGCTATAAAATTGTGAAACTTCGCACGCGCGGGTTATAAACTGCCGTGGCACCCAAAATTTGGCTACTAGTTTGGCACCTTTAGTATCGTCCATAAATTCCTGTTACGCGCAGAGATCAGGACATGCTGGACACGATATCAAGTGTCCCATTGTTTGTCCACCAAGTACTCAAAGGAGAATGATGACGATGAGTCTAAAGTCCTCATCTAAGAAAATGTCAACAAAGGTACATATTATATGCATAGCAATAGCTAAAATGGAAAACGTGAAATATATTTGCACAGGAAATTGACTGAAAAGAAGATATAACGTTACGAAATGCGAAAGGCTAACTGATATTTGAGTAGGGTATTCTCTACGTAGCTAGGCATATCAGCGACCTAATAGAATAAAATAAAAAATCTTGAGTCGCAGGCACAGGATATCGGAAATGAACGTTAATCTGTTCCTGACACAGATATCCGAGCAATCGCGGAAATACTAATATCGCGTTGATGCACTGTTGACCTATACAGTCAACAGCGGTAAAGGCCAGCGATGAAGATAGATCGTGTTGCCCTTTTAAAACCTTACTGACCCTAAATAAACACATCGAAAAGTCTGTGTGTATTTATTTTTAGTATACCTATAGATTAGTATGAAACCTGTCACAGTATGTGGGCCAGAATTCCCAATGCGGTCGTCTTAATTACAGCAAGGAGTTACGATAAAACAACTGAAATGTCCTTGCTCTTTCTGATAAGGAAATTGGCATGAGAAAAGGTATGACCTAATTGTAGGTAATAAAATAAACACGCCATGATAGCAACGTCACAAGAAATGAAATGATTCACATACCTACTGAGTTCGTTCCCCACTGACCTCTTTATATTTAAAACTGGGACAAATTGGGGAGTTGTGCAATATGTTTGGTTAGCTGGTCCAGTCAGATAAGACGAATAATATAAAATAAGGATAAGTAAACTAAACCCTTTCCAAAAATACAGATTGAGATAGATTAATCGAATTATAAGCGTTTACAGTAGGTAAAAGAATGAAAAAGTTGACATTTTACGAATAATTTTTTTACTTGTGTTTTGTATGCGACCGAATGATCGTCGCATGGGGCTTATTATTTTGTGGACTACGTACTACCAACGTTACGAATAAAAATGGCAAAAGTTTCAAAATCTCGTTTAAGAGTTTTAAATTCCTTTTTCCTTAATGTGTCATTTTCCAAAGGCTTATGTTTAACTTAGCACCAGATATAGTAACATATAACAGACAAAAATAGTAAATGATCACCAAAATTAAACCCGCATTTTTAAATAAAATTACAACCTTAGTTTTAACATTTCGCTATCCTATTAAAGCAAAACGACTCCAAATAAATCATTGTTAATCCAAAAGTAGTAAATGATCACCAAAATTAAACCAGCATTTCAATGTAAAAAAGTTTTTACATCTTGCTACCTATTTAAACAAACTGACTCCAAAAAAATCATTGTTAACCCAAAAATAGTTAATGAACACCAAATTATTAACGACATTTCAATATAAAATGAAATGCAAAAAAATAACATCTCGTTAAAGCTCGTACAGACCAGCGCGACGTGACGCCGCGCCGCGACACGAACAATACAATTTCTATGAAAACTTGACGGTATTACAATAACTAATGTCGCGTCGCGCGGGTCTGCACGAAGCCTTATCCGATTAAAGTAAATTAACCTCGGCAAAAAAAATATTTTGCCAAACATAGTAAATAAGCTCCTAACCTTTTTGTCTCCAAATTGATTAACCACTACCAAAAAAAAATTTTTTAGCGTTTCGTTTATTCAACCAAATGCTATGCCTAAGATAAAAAAAGAGGGGATTGCAAGCCGGAGACATAACTTAATATGGCATCATAATACTTTATTTGGTAATAAGCCTACATTTTATGGCAATCACAGTGGTTTATTTAGGCAGAAATAGCGCATTAATTTGCTCGCTAAGATTTGGTGATCATTTACTACATTTTGTGTTCGAATACAATTTGAAGTGCAGTTGTGACTAAAATAGCTAGTAGTTACTATTGTAATTTTAGACTTTATTTTTCTGGTGTCAATTATATATTTTTGGTAAAAGAACTAAGGGTATCAAAGCATTTTATGGTGGTCATTATATTTAACCCCTTTTCTAAATACATACTTGGATCAAACCCGATACCTCACGCCGTACCCATTTCTGCTCAATGCATGCCATTCATACAAGTTGGAAATAAAATTCTTACGATACATACTTTTTAGTGTCTAAAAATTATTTTTCTTCCGATATTTCTTTTGTCATTCATAATCTATGAAAGCAATGCACATAACATGTGGCATATCAGCACTGAAGTGATGCTAAAATTGTAACTTTTCTAATTTTACTAGGAATTAAAGGGAATATTAAATTTAGGTGTTTCAAAATCTAATTAGTACTGTGTAACTGAAACTAATCAGAAAGTTTAGTTTGTTTTTCAACGAATAAACAGTTCAGAATATAATACCGTAAAAACCACGTATAGCAATAGGGATTTTGACTGGAAAAAAAAACTATTTAGTCCGTTAGGCAGATAAAAAAAAAACACATCGAACGCATTGACACGTATTTTTTGCTTTATCATATTAATAAAAAATGGTTTAGATAAAACGCATTAAAATTGGGGAGTGGGGGTTCGCTACGTCATATCATAAGTCAGTATAAAATCTACCGGCCAGTGACGTCATGCCACATTTTAACGCATTGCCTACTCAATGTATTGCCGTAATCTTTTGATTACATAAAAAAAGAAAAAAATACGTGTCCAATATATTTTAATAAACTACCAAACGGACAAAAAAAAATTTTTGGTCAGCATCCCTATTGGTTCGTAATTCAGAATTACGTACATTTCTAAGATATCTAATCCGTTCTATGATTGAAAAACTCGAAGTCAAGAGCGGAATTGAAAACCGAAAAGTTAACGCTGTATTCAATTTTAACTGGTAATACAACACTTTCGTTATGAAAAGAAAAGGAGAGCTGAATTTGTTTACTAATAATTTTATTTCTGCATAAACTTTCGAGATCTACCACCTAGGGCTAAAATATAAGAAGCAACCTACAAGTAGATAATATGTGGCAATACGCCCAATTTCCGAAATAATTTCACTCATTGAATGAATTAATAAATGAACGAAATGCACCGATCCCAGCGTGGTTTAACCAGACTTGATAAATCGAATAAACCCTAGGATTTGCACTAGCCCCTGGAGTCTCATGTTGCCTGGGAGTATAGAGGCCATTGCATATCAAGGAGTAGACCGGGGGGCGCAGTAATGGTAAGGAAGACGTGCCCTGAGGATATGGAAGGATTTGCGAGCCATACCGGATATGCATCCTTGAGTAGGCAATGGACTAGTGGAGAGACGGGTGATATTTATCTATGGATGGGCATCTTTTAACGACGTCGCCGCTTGATTGGTTCGCGTGCAGCTTCACCGGTGCATCTTTAGGGTTAACTGCTTTCCCAACACTTTTCAATGTCACTTCTATGATGTGTTACACGTTGCTGTTTCCATTGTCTTCGTCTGGCTACTATCTGTTTCAGGTTTCTTATAAGTCTGGCTAGCAGCCTTCATAATCTTATCGCGGTCTTCAGCCGTCTTCCACTTCACAAATATTTACTTAAATAAACTTAAACATTTCTTCGCACAATTAACTTTACCACCCAAATAAACACAAAACTACACTGGACTTCGAAGTTATAGGGTTCAATATCCAATGTCAGAGTCAAGAACAATAATATCTGAAAGGAATGCTTTGTCGGTCAACAACTAACTACCTGCGACCCTTGACTCACTCCTAATGTCAAAAAAAAGGATGCGCACTCGCATAAAACAAACCATTTCGAAACTCTGCACTACACAAATAATCACACACGTATTATAGTTTAAAGTTAGTCGAACAAATTATAAATACAGCATATAAGATGTATGGATTTATAATGAGATCCACTCATGACTTTAGATGGACCTCTTCAGCGATCCCTGAAAGATATGGAAAGCTCTCACTAGATTCGCTGCGGCAGTTAAATTATTCCCTCGTACTTATGCACTGAACCGCTCGCCTGAGATCATTTTTTACTTTACCATTAATTTTCTTTCTCTGTGGTATTGTGTACACAGTTTGTTTATTGTTGGAAAATGCCACGTGGAAGTTGCGGAGTGTCCTACTACAAGCAATTCCTGGCTTAGAAGGTGACGCCACAGATCGTAAAGAAGCGCACTCATGTTAATTGAAATAAAAAAATATATATACTTATTTGATTCGTACGACTCAACACAAACAACCAGCCGATGCCAATCCCGTATCGCTAACACTAATGTGCTAATTCTTAAAAGTGCTGAAGAAATAATTTAGCTGTAAGTATACACAAATATTTGATTTGCCTTTGATCATGTTAAGTGGTGATAATTATTTGAAACGAAATAACACGTAACAGTTTTTTTTAAATTTATATTTTAGTAAATATTAGTTTCGTAGTCTACCTAATTGGTTCAAAGAATGCATTTCGTTTTTCAGTACTACCTAAGTATAGTTCTTTTTCCTATCTAGCAATAAGTTCAACATAAGAAATAAACTGCAAGAACAATAAAACAAATTAAAATGAAAACAAACAAACTTCCGGTGGAACTAAAGAACTGCAGTGCTATTCTGTAACCGTAAATCTCACCGTGAAAACTTAGGTGAAGTAAGCGTGGAGTGAGCGGTCATTCCACAGGGATTGACACTATTGACAGCTCAATTCACCCAAGTTTTCACGGTGAGATGTTTACAGAATAGCATGGCTGACATATATACTAATATAATCCTAACAGTATTTTTTTTTAACGCTCTCATCTATGCAACTACCGTCTGATTTGAAAAAATATATTTTCATTTGAGGAAGGCTATTTAACATCACGCTAGAACCCTTAGGAGCCGAGCAAAAAGAAAAGGAAGCAGAAAGATCGCTAAGCGAAAACGAAGAAATAACGCGGGCGGGCGATGCGATGCTATATATTTAAAAAAAGAAAAGGAAGCAGAAAGATCGCTAAGCGAAAACGAAGAAATAACGCGGGCGGGCGATGCGATGCTATAAGTACAAACGAGACATTTTCCACGAACGAAGTCGCGAGCAGAACCTCATGTCTAATAAAATTGTTTTCAATGCGCCTGAAAGTTATTAATTACTGGGTGACAGGCAATTATTGGGTGGGGATGAGTGTTCCAGCAAGTTAACACAGTCCAGCCGATTTGTAGCCTAATAAATGAATTGCCTTCAATAAAATGGAAGTGGCGATACGAACATAAATTAATCGGAATCAGGGAAATGAATTGTTAAGCAAATTCACACCTCCGTGTTCCAGCCAGTTCGTACAACTGTCAAAGAATTACAGTTGTGATGTGTATGTAGGTACGGAGATGTTATGGTTGTAGTCAATTTGCTTCTGCGCTCGGCGCACTTTGGGCAGTCAGTCGTGCAAAATTGAGTCTATCTGTATATCTAACTACCTACGGTACCTACTTTTATCTTTCTATCCGAGATAACAGTGCCTTTCATTTCAATTGATTTAGCTATTCTATTTGGATCCGACATAGAGATCCGATGTTAAAGTTATGTGACTAAGTATGGATTTCAGCAATGAAATTGAACGCGTTCAGCACTTCGAAACGCGTTCAAGAGCTGTCAGTGTACAATATTCCATAACAATTTTGACACTGACAGCTCTTGAACGCGTTTTAGAAATGCTGATCGCATTCAGTTTCATTGGTAAAATCAGCCATAAGTGCGGATTTCACCAATTAATTGAACGTGTTTTAGAAATGCTGATCGCGTGCAAGAGCTGTCAGTGTCAATATTCCAAAACAATTTTGACACTGACAGCTCTTGAACGCGGTCCAGGTGTGCTGAACATAACTATACATCTATGAGTTATAAGAGAGATATAAGAGTTACGCGATAGAATTATAAGCAACTTCTAGGTGAATATAATTGTAGGTAATTAGCGCTATGCGACCTGAATATTGCACTTTATTGTGTCGTAGCGAGAGTCACTTTGTATTTAAATAATTCTGTATTAATGTGTGGCAGAACTGTAAAATTATTATAAGGTTTTATATCGTGCCACTTGGAATACGACACTAAGTATAATAATAAAAGGTAAGCGTTATTATTTATCTTTATTTGACATAATAATACTGCTATTGCCTTTTACTGACTCGATAGAATTCAAAGTTTATTCTTATTACCTAGCTTGCAAGTTTAATGCAAGTTCTTTAGTTTAATCACTTCAAGAAAAGCCTGACTTACAAGAGACTGGACTTTAGGTAGGTCCGCATATCCACATCACAACAGTAATTGTCATTTTTACACAGTTGTATGAAATCACTATAACACGGGAAATTGACGTAGGGCGTCAATTTGTTTAACAATTAATTTCCCTGACTACATTGAAGACACTGCATAGGTACCTACTGACTACTGAATGGTGTATTTAATCTGCCTAGCCTTTTCCCAACTATGTTGGGGTCGGCTTCCAGTCTAACTGGATGCAGCTGAATACCAGTATTTTACATGGAGCGAATGCCTATCTGACCTCCACAACCCAGTAACTGGGTAATACGATACCCCTTTGTAAGACTGGTTGTCAGACTTTTGGGCTTCTGACGACCCGTAACGACTGTCAAAGATCTACGAATGACAGCCCGGACCAACGGCTTAACGTGGTTTCCGAGGCACGGAGGAGTCTCGATATGTAAAGATGGTCACCCATTCACAGACCAACCCCGGCAAGCGTAGCTTAACTTGATGGATCGACCCCAACAGCTGTTATTACTCAGCCACGAGCTCCTCCCACGGCCTACTGTCTACTGTATGGTGTCATTCTTAAAATTAATGAATTTATTGTTGTTCTCGGCTGAGATCTTTAAACGTGATTAATTGTCCCCAGAGACCAATATCAGAGCAATTTGTACGCACTAAAATATTAATCACTTTTATTTTCTCACCACAATCCCAATTTTTTCGGGAATGTGCTCCTATATCACAGGCTATCTAATTTAATCAACCCCAAAACGGCCATAAAGTTTCGTTAGAGCTTGTAAAATACTGGATTTTCAACTGAGATGTGAGATAACACTCCAATTCTAATTAAGATCATATATACTCACAATTATTTATGCTGTGACAGTTTTAAACAAACAATGACATGGTAGGTTTGATTATAAGGAACACAGCTCCTAAAGTACCTACAATACAATTATATTTCAAGAATGAAGAAGACTGAATCATATAAAGTTACTTGTAAAATATACTGTTCTTACCACAAATAATTGACCAGATGGTACACTGATCGGAAAACGTCCCTACTAATTCCACTGCACAAGAAAGGCTCAGCAAGAACTTGCGAGAACTACCGGACAGTGACAATTATATCCCCTAATCCTCGATAATCCTACGGACGGCTATAATCAAACCTTCAGTGGCAGATACTCAGTGAACGGCGGGTTTCCTGAGAGGTCAAGGGACAAAAGAACAGATTGTGAATGTGAGACAAACAATTGAGAAAACTCGAGAGTTCAACACGCCGATACTATGTGCTTCATCGATTACTCGAAGGCATTTGATTACGTAAGATGGGATTGCCTGTGGACCATATTACAAGAGATGGGCGTACCTAAGCTACTCGTCTCGTTGATCGCACATCTGTGCGAAGACGGGGTATCCATGGTTAGGGTTAATGACGTCAGCTCAGGCCAGGCAGATCAGGCAACTTGGAAAGTTGGTGGTGATAGGCAACGTAGAAGGGAAAAGACCTCGCGGCCGGTCACCTAACCGCTGGTCAGACCAAGCAACCGCCCTCACTGGACTCTCTGTTACGACCTCCCTGAGAGAAGTCGAGAACCGAACGAAGTGGATGAACATCATACATAAACCCACGAAGGCCTACGGTAATGAAGTACGCGACCAAGAAGAGCACAAGTAAACTAAAACACGGAGCAATGTTTATCATACCCGCGCCATAAAGCTATTCAGCAATCACGTTATACTTTATACATTAAATTGAATGAACTGGATTGTTATTCAATTAACTTAGTTATAATATCCCACGACCAGGAAAATTACAGAAAAATATTATTGAAACTTTGCATGCCACTCGAGTCTGTCAATGTGCTGAGTATTGGCTACGTTTCAAGTACCTAGGTACCAACTATGCAATAATAATTCATTACACACATAACCAGTACACACAGACACATTTTAGCAGACATTGATACAATTGCACGAAACCACCATTATTTGTTTGTTTATACAACAAATGACCTACAATACAGTGTTTACAAATACTTTTCTCGGCTAGTAATTTATTAGGAGAATTTGATTAAGGCGAAAATGCTTTTAATATTTATTTGAGAACCTAACAAGCAACTTGGTTGGTAGGTAAGCATGTTTAAGTAAATAAGAGGTGAATCTCCTGTTGTGATTAGTTAACCAGAATAACAGCAAACCATTAGAGTTGATTATTAAATCATTAGAGTTGACGCAAGATTTGATTACTCATCACATGGGGTTGGCAACTGTCAAAGTGGCGCTAGCATAGCTATAACCAAAATTTACATTAATCTAATTTAAGTTTACCTAGTAACGGGTTGTGTTGTGGAGTTCAGATAGGCAGTTGCTCCATGTAAAATAATAGTATTCAGCTGTATCCGGTTAGACTGCAACCCGACAAAAACATAGTTGAAAAAAGGCTTGGCAGATGATAATGTGATACATACGTACCATCAAAGAAGTTCATATCTAACCAGTTTAGTTATAACCACCGTAAGGACTATTCTTGCTTGCAGCACTCGGCGACTATAGCACCGGGCCGATAACAAATGTGGTCATCGTGTTCACGGGATTTTGTTTTGAAACTGGTTAGATATGAACTTCTTTGATGGTACACCGGTGTGCAGTTGTCACTACGTGGGGTTGTTTACTGATATCAAAGGAAAATTAATACGCTATTTAGGTAAATAGAAATCTAACTTGCTAATAAGTAACATTATTCAGAGTTACTACTTGCTATTAAACTAACACTAACTTACCAAGGGAACGTAGAAATGTCGTGGATAACATCAATGAAAGGTTCATATGACAACATTCAAGCATGTTCGAGATTCCGAATTCCCGAGTAATAGCTAAGATAATATAAGTTAGATAAGTTGTAAGTGTTTAAAAAAACGACAGAGTCCTAAAAAGAGGGTGTGTCCTTAAACTTACGACTGGAGCCGAGTATACCCGATTCAGCGTCAAAGACCCGGTCGTGACGGTTGAGTTTAGTTCACTGTTTAAAAAGAGCGCAAAGTGCGCCTAAAGAAGTTTTCATTTCAACATGACGCAAAAACATGACAACATGCAATGTATCCGACACGGATGTGTGTGTGGATAAATAGGGTGAGATAAATAGGGAGGCAAGATTGTATGGAATTGACAATCGGGAGCAGACAGTACAATGGCATAGGACCAAGAGGATGAATAAGAGATTTCGTAGTTAGTCCCATAGTGAAAGTTGTTTATAACGTCCTGAAAAGTTAACAGTGAATTAAAAATCACCGTGTATCTTTACATAGTACAAAATGAAGTCGGTTCCGCTGTCTGTTCGCTTAAATCTTTACTAAACTACTCAACGGATTTTAATGCAGTTTTCAGCAATAGATAGAGGCATTCAAGAGGTGTATGTAGGTATAGTACATACGTAGCGACACGGGGCGTGTCGCTACGTATGTACTACCTACGTTACGTATGGCTTCGCACGGGTCGGGTTGCTAGTATAATATAATTTAGAGTCGCTTTTCGTGTGTATGTGACCGCGTTGTTCTTCTAAACTACGCAACGGATTTTGATGCGGTTTTCAACATCATTTAGATAATTTATTCCGGAAGGTTTATGTGTATAAAATATTAATATTTAACTTACATAATCATAATATAAGTAAGTACATAGAAATCTAGATGTTCTATTCAAGTCGTAAAAATCGTCTGAAGCAGGTGCGGGTCGCTAGTTTATTATAGGCATTTAATCAATGCCTAATAATACCTAGCAGTGCTAAACAGACTCCGTTCAGAAACAATATGACGAACAAATATCTATTAGTTACCGAGCTAAACCTCGTGCAGACAGGCGCGACGCGACAGGCAACACCGGTAATTGTTCTACCGTGAAGTTTTCTTAGAAATTGTTTTGTTAGAGTCGCGTCGCGCCAGTCTGCACGAGGCTTTACGTGATCGATGCCGGCCAACATTTATTTGGTCCTTTATTATTATTCCCACACTTAGCGACCTATTTGTTTGAGGGCCTTATGTATAATTCAAAAGAGAATTGAGGTAAATTCAATTTGTTTAAATCCAATCCCGTGGAATGGAGGACGACCTCATTTTCTTTTCCCTCGTTTAATGCCATGTTTTATTAATATTGCGCTTATATAAGTGCGAACGCGTTTGCGTTATGCGTTTCTTGCCCGTTCTTCTCCATAGGAACCTACTACGCTTTGGAATGGGCAACTAGCTTCATCTTTCTGACTGACCGACCCCTTGACAATTCAAAAGTGCCTGTAATTGGTTTATTTGAAATAAATGCTTTGAGTTTGAGTTTGAACGTGGGTTAACTTGGCAGTTCCGAACTTCGCGCAGAAGGCTGCGCAATAACATTTTTATGGAACCAAATGGTGACATGAGGTGAGTATGAGTGAGAGAACATGCGTGAAAGCTCGTAGTGCCTATGTTCAGAACTGCCAAATTATATCAGCCGTATTGTACAGGTAGTTTTTAAAAAGACCAGCGGGGGAATTGCGTAACATATTTACAGTACCAATGGCTTTCACAACATTCATTGCGTTATTTACGTTGTTGAGCAACTTTTTTTCGAACATAAGAAACAATGGATTAGCAATATGCTTCAAAATCATTCTGATTGTGATTGTTACGCAATTAGGTTGCTGAAAGTTAAATTAAAAGAAGATAATTGAGAAATAAACTGATTTCACCAATGAAAATTAACCTGCCATTAACATAAACCATTTAAACTGCGTTCAAGAGCTGTCAGTGTCAATATTTCACAACAATGATGACACTGACAGCTCTTGAACGCAGTTTAACTATGCTGATCGCGTTCAGTTTAAATATTCCCTTACAAAAATGACAAAAACATCAAGTCAACTTTAACTCAAACATTTCAATGAAAACTTTGGGGTTTTATCTTGCGCTTTTCGTCAGTTTAGTACCTCTGGAAGTAATTATAAATGTTTAATTTTACTTTGAACAACTTACGCCTTTGTTACTTTTCAGACTGCTCAGTTTCATATTATTTTATTTTCACAATTGAATCGACTGAAGGTAGTGCATTAGAAATAAAGTTACCACGCGGAAAACGTGCAAAACCATCAATACATAATTATAAATTAAAATCGCTTTTCGTGTCTGTTCTAAACTAAGAAACGGATTTGGATACGGTTTTCACCATCATTTAGAGATATAAGGTCTACCTATTTATAACCTTGTTTCCAATTGATGTTTTTCCCGCTTAAACAAACATCAACTATATGCTAGTGTAAATAAAGTTGATTTTAGACTGACTAGTACTGTTGAAAAAGTCATAAAAAATATGAAGTTGTAGCGCAAACTGAACCTTATAATGTAGGAATTACAGTTATTTTTCCTAAAACACGTATTTGTTTACATGCTTGGCAAATAAATTGCGGACGCAGATTAGATAATATCTGTTGTTGCCTCTCGTTACTTTGGTAAGTATTCCTGCGAATTAACCTAAATATATGCCAATCAGACTTGTTCTTCAACAAAATCCGCTGAATAGGTAAAACAATAATGGATGTAAAGGTTGGATACTTACAAAAGTATTTAAGCACACAAGATAATCAGCCTTCCTGTTCTGTGGAGGTCGTCTTCAAGATGTTTACTAATAATTTCAAATCAATACAACAGAGCATCGCGTCACCTACAGGCAGAGGAGTAAATCGTACAGCCACATTTTTGCCGGTTTTTTTCTGTCCCATGTAATAAAATAGAATAGGTACCTACTTACGTCGTCACAACATAATGTTCACAACTTACAATTTGTATTGTTCTGTTAGGAAACTTTCAAGTCACTAGCAGCAAGTTACCGGCTCCCATAGACAGGCGCGACGCGACGGTGTGACGGGACTCTGGTGGTTTCTTTGAAAACTTCACGGAACTTGTTCTACCAGTGTCGTAAGCTTTAATGGAAGCTTTTCAATCCGTGTGTACAAAATCAATATATCTGAAGTGGTTATGTTGACATGATACTGGTGGAAAAATATGAGTCTTACCTGCAGCATGGTGTTGCTGAGCTATCACCCTCTGAAATAAGAGAAATTAAAAAAATATTAGGAAAAACTCAAAATAACATTGCAAAAGTAAAAAGTATGGAAATAATGTTTCTAGAAGAAGCAAATGGTAAAACTGGTATAAACAAACTAAGTGAAAATAAGAGAATATTAAAACATTTATCAGAAGATTACAATTTAAAGTAAGTACCTAAATAAGTGCATAATTAAAGCAAAAAATAATAAACCTATGGAAATTTCTATCAATTTGAACGATACATAATTTGACATTTCATATTTTTTTATTCTTAAACATTATTGACCATTTATATTCATTAGCTGAATTATCACTTCAGAGCTAAATGGATGGACAATTCTGACACCTGCAACCTAATTGCTCATTACCTTTTCATCTCGATGCGTAAGCATGAAAAAATTTTCTTCTCGACAGATCAATTCAAAATGAAAACCATTGTTATTGAAATTATCTTTCAAAATTAGGGTAAGTAGGTATGTACTGTTGAATTATTTTCGGTACAGGAAAAGACGTTTGCAGATATTTACGGTGTAGTTTCGTCCTAATAAACTTTAACATCTCGATATGCGTCGTCGCTCGGTAGGCTTATCAGTACAAACGAGGTCGCTTAAGTAGAAGGTAGGCACTGATTTACCGAACAATTTAAAGCTTTGTTCGTTGCGCTTTCCACCGGGTGAACTGCCATTGACGGTGGTTCTACCGCAAACGAACCAGTCATTCTATACACAAGTTTTGTTTCCTGATGTAATAAGGGATCTACAGGAGCTAAAAGCAAGTTTTATAATACCTGAAAGTATATGAGCCACTGCAGTAAACAAAATCAGAAAAATATATGATTGTCTTCAGGATATTATGCTAATAAGATAGTGTGTTGAAAATATAATACAACTAATTCACGAAGATACCTCAAATCACTGTCTATTCTAAGGTTGCCTGGAAGAGATCGCGGAAAGCGATAAGGTCGCCCATTGTATATTTTGTAGTGCATAATAATTATTTTTTGTTATGTATTTTTGTGGTGTACAATAAGGTATATATATAAATAAATACCTCTAAAATTTTCTTTTAACGATTAAAAACCATATACATGCAACATTCTGATTTTTGTCAGATTATTCTACAAGCAAAATTACCAACGTTGTGTCATCGCGCTTCTCTTTCTTTTCTATGCCGTCCGACAGTGACCGCGCTTTAGCTGATGTCAGCCTCTTTTAACTGTGAGTACTGTGACATCAGATTAACATGCCAATCGCGACCCAAGTATTAAGTGTATGCGTTAAATTTCGAGAGTAGGCATTTTGACATTTCAATTATCATTAAAGCAGAACCATCAAACAATCTCCCTAGCCTTTTCCTTTGAGGTCGGCTTCCAGTCTAACCGAAAGAAGCTGAATACCAGTATTTTACATGGAGCGACTGCCTATCTGACGTCCACAACCCAGTTACTGGGTATAGCTTGTCCACTTTGAAATGACGCGCCCCACTACCGCATTTACGTACACGGTAATGCGGATTTCTATGGGTAATTGGGGCGCGTCATTTCAGAGTGGACAAGCTATAACACGAGCCGAACAATAAAAGCGGAGCTACCATGCAATCCAAAATATAGTAATAATAGAAGACATAAATTGTAATATGGAATGAACTAATTTTAACTACGAAGCGAATCAGGGCCTTTATTTATCATCAATTTAATGCAACATAATACTAAACGTAACCAAAGGCGATAATTAATAAAATAATTATTACTTCGAACTCGAATAGGCATCATACTTTATAATACCTACATTATTTCTAAGATTTTACTGTTTTACCAATTTTTATTTTTAATAAATGTTATTATTTATTATTATTAAACTGACGCGCGTCAATACATCACCGGTTATTTGCCCAGTCCTATTTATTTGATCACCTGCATTAAACGCTGACGTATGAACACACTACATATAACCTACCTATAAACAAACATCCCTACAATGGTCTTATTACAACGTTCAAGTTTCATGGCCATAGCAGTTTTCAAAATAAAACGTTAAATGTATATTCCTAGTATAAATTTAAGGGGAGTAGACAGGCGCGACGCGATATTTTGGAATAATTTCTATAAAAATACGGCGTTACGTTGTCCCGTCGCGCCTGTTTGAGCCTTATAACGGTAGGTCTTTTCTGATCGAGCTTGCTCCATTCAATAAACAAACACTGGTAGGTAGGTACATATCTCGTTACTTCGAATTGAAGAGCTCTAAAGGGGATTAACCCGTCATACTAAGATGAAAATCACTCGCTTATTCCCAGTAGGTTAGCCCCGTCAAGTGTACACAATCTAGAATCTAGACAGACCCAATAATGGACGTCGTAAATTGAAGGCAGCAGATAAATCGATTTATTTCTAAACTTTCAGTTGTTAAGCGTGTGTATTCTTCAAATGTGAAATTGCTTCAATTTAAACTTTTTGAACGATTTCCACATGTTATTTCTTAGATTAGTTGACAAACACCCGGTTTAAGGTAGCCCGCGAATTACAAAATTTCTTACGTTTTTCGCCAAAATGAATTTTGCGGGCTGCATTAAAGGAATCACCTTAAGCAATGCTAAAGTAGAGTATGACAAGGTCTCAACTTCAAATTGTCAATGCAGATACCGGGCGACAGTTACGTAAATGGGATCGAATTTGAATAATAATAACACGCGCCGCCTGATCACAATAACGTCTAATCTATGGTAGACTATCTGGTCAAAGGCTAGATTACGATAAATCCACGTCGCCTTAACAAGACAAAGGACAGTTTCCATTAGTGTCGTGGCAGTACCATCGTTTTGTACTGCCGTGTAGCCAATACATTTCTGTCGTGAGCTATTAGGGGTAGGGATTCTGTTTATTTTTTATGTTTCCTTTATTTACCCTCTTTGTCTATTGCATATTCAAAGACAATCGTAAACTCCAGTCGTGCGTCAAAAACGTAAACTTTCTTACAATCTACGTTTTCTTAACATTTTCATCTTCTTAGCATCTTTAGTTATCATATTGATTGGTATTTCTGATAATAATTATGTGTACGTATTATTTTTCTGACACGTAAAACAAAATCTAACAACGTATGTACATATTGGAATACAATTAACATAATGTATGTATTTAAGTCATTATTCATTATGCATGTAAATAGTCGTGATTCATTGATACGAAGTCTTTCTTACAGATTGAATGTGGCCTTTGTAGGCTTCATATTGAAATACATACAAGTAGACATGCCATAATACAAAGCTCGAACGCAAAATGCGCTAACGCATACCAAGCAACGTAAAAACAAAAGGCAAAACCGAACGCAACGAAAGAGGCGGCGGAATTACAAACTACATTTATTCAACTTTTCAGTCGCTTTTTCCAGACATCGAGGAACATACTCACAATAGTGTTTCCACAGTTGTTTTGTTTTGTACATAGAATCAAAGAAATGTTTTTCATAAGTACATTTAATTATAGTTATTTTCCATTGGAAACTAGTACTCCATAATATGTAAAGTAAGGATCTTGATTGATAAGCAAATTTACTATCAACTTTATTGTTCGCAAATTCACATCACAACTATCATTCTCTGTGTGAAAATGTAAAAGTAATGGAAATGTGAAACTTTGTACGTTATGTAGGTACCATATCTGCTCAACAATCAACATTCTTGACTGTAGGTTCTGCATACCGATAAAATCGATGCTCGAAGGGTTAACTCTTCATCGAACTATAACGGTTAATTAGTTTCATAAAACTAATTAACCGTTTGGAAATAATGGATAGTTCCGCAACTACAAAAGTATTAATAATCATTATGAAATTTTTGTATTTGTTTCCGAATACTTTTGCAGCTTACAAAGCAATTCTACAATTGCTTTGTAAGGAATTCTCATTATTTCTGAGAGCATTTTTCTCCTGTAGGGGTTGGTAGGAAGAAATACGCTTAAAGGCTCGGCAGACAGGCGCGACTCGACTCCGGTGAAACAATTTCTATGAAAACTTCACGGAAATTGATCTACCAGTGTCGCATCGCTCCTGTCTCATTGAACCTTATCCGTTTGTTTTGCTGTCATTATAAATTCATTCTCATTATAATACCTAATCAAGCCACAATAGCAACACTTTCGTCAGAAGCTATGTGTAAGATATGTAAAGTATCTACAAACAAATTAAACTCGCAGTAAACATTGAATTAAGTTAATATTTTATCAAATTATACAATAGATATATTAAAATAATTCCAGGATCTTCACTTACCTGTGAAAGAATAAATCATATTTATATACTTTCATAGATACGTAAAGATCCTTCATATCACTCCGCTCACTTCCGACATCATCCACTGAGTTCTAAATCCAATCGAATTTCATTCGAATTGGTGTCAATTTAACACTTGTTTGATTCGATTGAGAACACAAACATCAAAGGAAACCACGCAGGACTTGCGTAAATTCGAGTTTCAGGATTATAGCTTCCTTTCAGTCAGCATTTACGTTTACATTGGTGAAAGGCAAAAAGGATTATGTTTTTTTTACTGGAGATATTGACGTTTGATGCACTCATAAAACAATGTAAGTATCGATTCCAAATCGAACAATAACCCACTTAGAACCAACGTGGCCAGTTCGGCGGTGGACATCGACTGTAGAAGGTTTTACACAAACCTTAAAATCATATTTAATTTTTTGACAAAAATCGTGCTCGGTGTATCTTCCACCACTTTCGTATATTTTCATACTTCGGTATTTCGCCCTGAAGTCTGACAAGTACCTTTACATACAGTTACAGTCAAAACTATCACTAACGAACTATACCTACTTCCTAAAAAACAAAGCTAGCTAGCTTCTCTAGCTGTAGAATCTTTTGGCGCGTGGCCAAAATCTGAATTTTAGCCGCCATTTTTTTTATTCATGCTTTTTAACCAAACAATGTCACAAAAATGTTTACCAAAAACGCCCCCCTGTCAATGTCATTCAGGCGCCAGAAGATCCGTGTAGCACGTAGAAGGCACGAAGGTGACAGACGGCTGTTCAGCGTTATTGCACTAAATTTCGGTCGGTAGACGATTTGAGATCATGGGAGCACGCACTTCATGGACTACTGGCCACATCTAAGTAATAAACTGCAGCTCTTACGAAATAGGTCGCGGACTTATGTCGAACCTCGGAACCGCGCCATAGCTAGAGAAGAAATTGCGTATTCAAGGAGGATTGACAATAGCAAGACCTTATGTCTTGAAGTCAATATCACAAAACCAGCTACGAAACCAGGATAAGTATGGCTAAACACAAAAATTTTGTTAACCTTGCAAGTTAAGGAAACAAATTGGCCAGGAAGAAAATATTCGATTTATTTTTCAGAGGGCAATGATTTGGTAGCTTCCAGAAGATCGGCCTATTGGGAAACCGCAATATCAAGAAAGACACATAGCATCACGCCTGCCACCTGTGTTCCCCGAAGGATTAGGCAGAGAACGGAGAGGTTGGGAGGAGGGAGACGATTACAAGAAAGAGTATGAAAAAATAAACGCGACATTGACAGATGCACTGCAGGTTTCGTTGAAAACAAATTCAAGTAGGCCTATAAAATATAAAAATTTTACAACTCAACGTATTTCAGGACGAATCCAGGGCTAGACAAAGCTGTTACAAAAATATTACTTACTACTACAACAAGGAGACGCGACACAAAGTCATAAAACAAATATGTTTGCCTACTCCACGCCACAAAAGTAGCCCAGGATCCTCATCGAGATAATCACAAACATGTACATAAATCAATTTATGTGACAATATAAACGGTGTCAACAACCGATTATATTATCGTTGTCTCATTGCTAACTTTAACATTGGGTACGACATGAAGTGTGTCAACGCAAAAGGTTGTCACAGATACGAGGCTCTTGATTTCGAAAAATGATAACAGAGTATAATAAACCATAGATTAAACATGTTTAGGCTGGATTTGAGGGTAAACGATGCTTATCAAATGATAACGGACGCTATTGTAAATAAAGTACTAAACAGATTTGTTTTTCTTTTAAAATAAGATATGCTTCGTATCTTTACATGAAGGATGTATAACCACACATCCTTTATAAATCATCCCTACATATAAGGTATAGCCATCGACAATCTGCTTGATTTGATGCTTTAATAAAACTTGACCTGCATCATATTCATAAATCGACGTGTGCGCAAGTGGCTATTTGAAGAAGGAACAGATGCAATGCCTCTAAGGACAGATTGCGTCATGATCTGGACTTTGCCATGTTGTCTATAACGCAAAACCTATGCACTTATCTATGGCGAAATCGACGTAAATATAATTTACACTAATTGCTACAACATGAACATGTACGTACTCATAAGTATTCAAGGATTTAAAAGAGTAAACAAACTTGACAAATAATTGACATAAGGTATTTGTGTTATAATTATGTGAGACTCATAGATATGTGAGTGTAATAATGAAAACCGAACCCGGCAGCGATCGCAGACACTAACAGTAATGAGATAGCTATAGGAAATGATAACATCGACTGTATGCGACATACCTATATTCAGCCTTCGTTATTAAAATAATGACGTCATGTTTACTTGGGGGCGAAAGTGACAATGCAATTATATTTTCAACTAAGTAGCTGCTGCCCGAAGCATCACCCGCGTGGACCCTCGCTATTTTTCTAAAATAGTTTCAAGTTACTCCTTATAACATCAGCTATCAGCCAGTGAAAGTTTCTAGAAAATCGGTCCAGCCGTTTCGGAAATTAGCCGGAACAAACAGAGAGAAAAAGACAAAAAACTATATTTTTTTTGTTACATGTACCGTTTGTCTCTGTCTAGTATACATTCATCACTAAAAAATAAGTTATTTTGACATTACAAACATACACTTCAATGTTATTTATTTGTATCCATAGATGTATAGATTCTCACTACATCATTGAACCAATAGTAGGTAAACCATATTTTATTCGACATGACAAAGTAAAGAGTCACTGTGACTTGAAAACTGAGAAAGCCATTTGGAACAAACGGTGGCTCAACTTATTACAAACAAATTGATCGTCAATCATGATAAGAGAAAAGGGACAAGACTTCAAGAGATAATTTCGGAGTATTTTCCGGCTAAATAGCTTGATCGAATCTCACATGGAACATTTTACGCCCCGGTTCTGTGCACATTAAAAACATATTACGAGTAGTATCGTAAACAAAGATTGTCACGACAGCTTCCGCAGACAGAGTGTAGTTTATCAACATATAATGTGCATGAATGCATGAGTTTACGTGGCTGTGCTCTAAACCTACACAATCTTGTGGAATAACTAGGTTATACTGCAGCAGGAATACAAGTAACGTGGTAAAAAGTTTGCCTTTTTAGCTTAACTGTTGTTGAGAACTTGAGGGTAACGTATTCGTGAGACATGTCGGACTTAGTCTAACCGTCATCATTAAATCTGAGAAAATCTAGCTGAAGGTTATTGTTACCAGTAGGCAAGGATCAAAAACTTTTTCAGGCGTATAATCACCCGCCATTATCAGTATCTACCCAAGACAAAAATATGTGTAGAACAAAACTTCGTAGCATAAACTCTTCATGAATCCTCCTTGCAATTTTCACGCATGCCATCTTTTTCCTCAGTCGACAATAGAATTTCATTTCAATATCTATTTTGTGAGACGTGTATGCTCATCGTTATGAATTCGGGATCGAGTTTTAACCTCCCGTTTCCTAAGCGAGGTCACAGGAACAATACGAAACAATAATGGCTCGATGTTATCCCCAAAAAGTTATAAGTACCTACATATGTCATAGCAAATTATTTTCAGTACACAAACACGTACAGTCAACGCACATCATTGTTATATATTCGACATTGAAAGCGCTTTTATGTCTTAGCAGTAAGCGGTTTTCGTAGTTCTTACCACTGATATGCGGTTGTCTGTACATAAATTTATCAGTCCTGTATCAATAAAAATATTATCAATGCGAGCACTGATTGCATTAAGCTACATAATAAGTACAGACGAAACAATAAATCCACTCCAAATTGGATACGTCCTGTCGTTTATCGACACTTTCAATTTAAAATGAACAGATTGCAGCTCTCAATTGCGCGGGATATCTTGCATTATCAGTTTTAGCGCATCATTTTTGCAAGCAGGCACAATACGAGAGCGATTTACGAATGGAATGGCTATGGAAGATCATGTAAATATAATATTACTGTACGGTAGCACGTATCATCAAACGGTGGCCTCGTCTACTGAGTCGTATTACAAACTTTTTCTAAACAGGAGCGCGTAGGTAGACGGCAAGGACTCGGGAGTAGGCCACAGTTTATCAGGTATTAAAAAAACAAAATAAAACACTCTTCAATGTATCACAGCAACATTATACAGCGATAAAACTGACATAATTTATGTTTCAATTACGATAACAGACATGTTTTATCAATCAAATTTGATTTTTAAATATTCTACTAGCCAATTGGCAAAATAACAAATTATTAAGAATGTTAAAATAAAAATGGTATCTAAACTGACTCAAAATTAAATTGACTATGTAGTCTATTGAACTCTTAGTGCATGGGGCACAGAAGATTCGATCAACTGCGAGCACTGACGATAAATGCACTTAGCGGTTATTGAACTTCAACTTCTTGTAATTTTTTTCTAAGCTTCTTATAAGTGCTATTATTACCTGCTGTTGTTCTTGAGCCGACTGTTTCTGTTGGTGGTACTGTGCTACAAGTCTGATACCACTCAACTCCAAAGACCGAGGATCTAAAGAACGACTACGCGGCTTCTCCGAATAAAACACATCTTCGTCTCTTTTGCCTTTTTTCCACCGAAAATAGTTAGACATATCGGGCCATTCACTATCACAAACACACTGATATGTACATTTAAATTAATATGCTTAGCACGAGCGTGGTTGTAGTTTACACATTTCAGTAAAACCGGGGAGGTTAGACCGCGAAGGCATCTCCATAAGTACTGAGAGATAACACCGCCGTCACGAGACGTTATTGTTATGCAACGCGGAGTGTATTCGCGACCGATATCCGCCGGTGTCAGCCCGGTTCCGCAGCGGAACTTCGAAATCTAAGCGGGAAATGCGCCTGCGCCGCTCATCTGACCAGTAACTGCGCACGCACCCACCGCCCAAGTGCTCACTCGGCGCTGACACAATAGTTGACAACTTAACATTTACACATAGCTATGTATATTGGTGAGGCGAATCGTGATATCGTAATTTAGACCATAGGTAATTTTTTTAACGTACTACATAACACGTAATAAACTCGAATTCTGACATTTACCGTGTTTATTTACCCCTGATTTTACAGAAACGATGACAATGTGTCATGTTTACTTCCCGAATTAAATATGAGTGTTTGCGACGCGGCCGGTCAGGACGAATGCACGATGGTCTAGATCAGGGGTCACCAAATGGCTGACTGTGATCCGCATCCGGACCGCCGACCTATTTTGTGCGGACCGAGTCCATAATACTTCAGCTCAAATTCACTCTTTATCCCGCTCGCACACTACTGCTCGCAGGCTGCGTGGGAGCGAGACTGAGCGGCGGGGAAAGCGCCGGTTCCAAGGCGCCGATAGATTAGATAATTTATTTTTACGGTAAAAAAATGGTAATTAAAAAAAAAATAAACATAATATCTGCTTTATATTAAGTTCAGTTAGTAGGTATGCAAAGTTACATGATCTAATTTTAAGTAGGTTTTTTTTTATATTAGCGGTTTATTGTTCGGTTTGGAGCATAAAATAGCGGAAAATATTATGGAATCATGTTTTCGTGAAACATAGTACTTAACATCCGGTCTAAAATGTACAAAGTGCGGGCTAAACTAAAATACTTTTTTTTAAAGCAAAAGAATATCATTATGTACAATTTACTTTGTTATTTTTGCATAATATTTGTATATTACTTAATAAAATAATGTTCATTATTTTAATCTTGGTTGAACGTTGAATCAAACGGACCGCGACAGTCATATTATTTTCTAAACGGTACCCCAATAAAACTAATTGGTGATCCCTGGTCTAGATCCTAAACCTTAGGCCAGACGCTCCACTTGTCAGTTTAATAGCCGTACTAGCCGTGTAATCACGAATGTACTCTACTAACTAGTAAACAACGTGCGCACGAGTCTGTATACAAAAGAGGTGATGTAATCAAATCAATTTAAGGATAAACGTTTCAAAACAGCACAATAAATGCATGTTGCGTGTTGTTTTTAAATTATATGCATAGAGTCCGTCATTTTGTTAAACGATAATTTAAACCAATCATTCTCTTAAAACTGACGCCTTTCATGTTGATACGAGCCACGCGCTCGGTCGGATTTCCCATCGGCAAACGTCCTTCGTCTATTTACCACTTAAAAGGATTTTTTTTTTTCAATAATAGCGTTTGTGGCCAAAACAATTCTTTGTCCGTCACGAAGATTATTAAAAAATATTGGACACGTATTTTTTTCTTTTTTACGTCATCTCATGATTACGGAGATCCATTGAGTTAAAATGTGGCATGATGTCTATGTACATTTTATACTTAGTTGTGACGTAGCGAGCCCCCACTCCTCAAGTTTAATGCGTTTTATCTAAGTCAATTTTTTATTAATATGATAAAGTAAATAATATGTGTGTAATATTTTTTTATATATAAAAATATATAATATTATCTGACTGACGGACTAATTAGTATTTTTTTTTAATCAGGCGTCATCCCTATTCCTTAGAGCTTACTTTCGTTTAACTAAGGAACTCCTATGCAAAATTTCATGCTTCTAGACCCAACGGTTTAGGCTCTGCGTTATCTGTCAGTGAATTTAATATTTTTATTAAGAGCGTGTATTGAAAATGGGCAACGTCACAAAAAGATGTCAAATAATTCACTGTTTTGATTAATTTGGCAATACAGGGTGTTAAAATAATTGCGTGCCATAGCTTCAGGGTGAGTTCAGAGTCGATAAAGGAACCCATAAAAAATAAAAAATAAATACATTTAAAAAAAAGTTTAAAAAAATCGAAAATTATCATAAGATGAACCTAATGTAGTACTACTAATTAAATAGCAATCGTTTAGAATTGATTAAAAATTTGCTTAAAATAAGTTTATATTTTGTTTAAATGCTAATAAATAATTTCCTAGAGTTACTACCTACTATCGAACGCAATGAAAGTAAGTAATTAAAGTATTTAAACAAATAAAATAGTTTTACTTCTAAACGATTGCTATTTTAAGTTAGTAAGTACTAAATTAGATTGATGTTGCAATTTTTTTTTTTTCCTGGATTCCTTACTTTTTTTTAAGATATTTTTTTTTCCTGGATTCCTTTGTCGACTCTGAACTCACCCTGAAGCTATGGCACGCAATTACTTTAACACCCTGTATACTGTATGGAAATATGAAATATGGCTACCAAGTGATCTAAAATATTGATGATAAATGCAATAATTAATATCGTAACACCGAATATTTAGTTTTAGATGTAAAAAAGTAAGTACTTGGAAACTTTCCAAAATGTTTCAGCTAAAACGGCAACATCAAATTCAATGTTATAATTGCAATTCATTATTAACATTCTAATTCACGATATTTCATATTTCCATACAGTAATATTACCAAATTAATCAAGACAGTTAAATATGTGACAGCTATTGGCGACGTTGCTAACTTTTAGAATAAACCCTCTTATGTAGATGGTTCCCAAGCTATTTTGTAAAATTACTAATTTACAAAAATACGAGCCAAAGTTAGTAAGCAAAGATTGCTTAGGATTTTAAAATATTATAATGGTTTATTGGCTATATGAGAGCCCTTGAGTATTCTTTGCAGGGCTATTTAGTTTCAGGTTTATTCTTATTAAAAGTCTTGACAGAAAACTCGTTTCAAGTTATTGTTTGCCCCAATGAAGAAGGTTGAGTAGGTAATACTGCGCTGGACAATCAAATATGGACGCTATAAAGTTGCTAGTTGACGATAGAATGTCATCATACTGTCCGCATTTAGACCTAAGTGTTGACGAGATGACGTTCTGGCTGTAAGTGGGCAGTTATCCCACACACGATGTAAGTACCTACTGACTTAGATCACACAAGTTGTAGACATCATGTAACCTTTTCCCAACTATGTTGGGGTCGCCTTCCAATATAACCGTATGCAGCTGAATACCAGTATTTCACATGGAGCGACTGCCTATCTGACCTCCACAACCCAGTTACTGAACAACACGATACCTCTTGGTAAGACTGGTTGTCCGAGTTTTAGGCTTCTGACTGCCTGTAACGACTGTCAAAGATCCTTTCCGATGCGCGGAGGGGTCTCGGTATGTAAAGATGGTCACCCATCCACGGACTGACCGCAGCAATCGTAGCCCGAATCGATCGACCTGTGCGGCTGTTATAACCTGTGCGGTTGTTAGCCACGAGCCGCCAAATTGAAGACAAATAAAAAAAAAGGGAAAATAAAAGTAATAGTAGGTAAATTTTCACACCTTTACTGAAAAGTGAATGATAGAATGTTTCAAAGACGACAACACCGATTTACATAATCACAATTGAATGTAAAATCTATAAATATTTTACAATATAAAGTCGCTTTTCTTGTATGTCCGTGTGATCGCGCTGTTCTTCTAAACTACGCAACGTATTTCAATGCGGTTATCACCATTACAATACATTAATATTAAATTTACGTATAATAAAAAATCTCTATATTTTGTCAAGTCGTAAAAACCGTACTAAACTCGGGCGATTCAGTTAAATATAAATAAACATATCTGTTTTGCTGAGAACTTGCCACAAAAACACATGAAAAGAAAAAGATTGTCCAAAGACACTCAACGATAGAATACTAATAACTCGATGAAGCTATTAAGATAAGTAAATATTTCATAAGTATTATTTTATCTTTATAGCCGACAGAATTAGACTCTAACTGCTGGACTCAGAACATCAAAGGATTTAAATACATCTCATTTAGAGTGAATTTTACCATTAAAACTGAACGCGATCAGCACATCTAAACCGAGTTCAAGAGCTTTAAGTGTCATTATTGTTGTTAAGAAAAATTTACACTGACACCTTTTGAACGCGGGTTAGAACCCACCACCCCATGCATGACAGACGGAGCCGTCACCACTGGACCATCACAACTAATTGTCGTATGTGTAATTACAATAAATTCATTAACAAAGAAAACTAAATTATACATGGAGTAGGTACACAAGCCTACACATCAAGCTATACATTTCCAGTTTATGCTGATCTCGCATTCTATATGATTTCCGTTCAATGCGACGTCAGCTTATACTGTAAATGTATAGCTTGATGTGTAGCCGTGTGTACCTTAGTTAAATCTGGCACTAAGCCGACGACATTTGCCAATTCTATTAAGAAGAAAAACGATTTGTTTACTGTTTACTCGACTTTCAGAGAGTGTAAATAAAATATAGCATAGTTAATTGATTTCAATTTATTTTTATTCTGCGCTGTTAATTAATATTAAGTTCATGAATACCGCCACAATACCAGCCGAGCGCTCATACACACGAGCGGTACGCGTCACCGGCAGAGACAACTGCAGCCGACGTCGACGCTTTGGCAGCGACGGCTCACGAGCGGCATTTTGTCGTCAACTGCAGTTGCATCTGCCGATAACGCTTGCCGCTCGTATATATGAGCACTTACTGTCCCACTGCAGGGCAAAGACCTCTTCTCATACAGAGTAGGCATGAGCATTGATCACCACATTCACCACGCTGTCTCAAGACAGGATTGCGATTTTAGACTATAAATTCAGTACCCCAATTGCGTAATACACGATCAATCAGAATCCTGAATCGTTTTGAAACCGATTGTTTCTAGGATTCTAGGACTTATTTCTAAGCCTCCACTGTCCGTCCGTCTGTAAGCGGGCTGTATCTCATGAACCGTAATAGGTACCTAAACAGTTTAAATTTTGACAGATCAGTACCCTAATTACGTAATACACGATCAATCAGAATCTGAATCGTTTGGAAACCGATTGCTAATCCATTGCTTCATAAGGGTGGAAAAAAAAATCTGCTTAACAACGTAAATAGCGCAATGAATGTTGTTGAACTGTCAAAATGAAACAGAGTAGGTAGTCATAATCGTTTAAGAAAATGTGTTGCGTAATTAGATAGCAGGTTTCCTCACAAAAATATTCCATCAACGATGTAAGTAATTGATGTTCAAGATTCCAAGAAAATCGCCAGCGTATTTCAAAACTATGACACTATACAGGTATAAATTAGCTAACAAAATTCTGCAGACATCTAAATACAATAAATTAAAAACAAAAAACATTTGATGTTTTTTTTTTTTGGTGCAAGCACCTCTATTATGTTTGTTAGTTAAACTATGAGTTGAGAAAATCTGTTTAATTTTGTTTTA
The DNA here is from genome assembly GCA_914767755.1 of Agrochola circellaris. Classification (NCBI taxonomy): domain Eukaryota; kingdom Metazoa; phylum Arthropoda; class Insecta; order Lepidoptera; family Noctuidae; genus Agrochola; species Agrochola circellaris. The sequence goes on along the minus strand of OU611840.1, from coordinate 16,630,495 downwards.
TCGTATTTAGGTATCGGCCTATAACGTCTATGAACTTTACTCCAAAATAAATATCTGATTCTTAAAACTGATATTTCAAGTGACTACACTAAATGCGGGTAAACATCATTTAATTTATTAGTTTTTTGTTTGTTTTGTCATGTTTTTATATCGATGCGCATCACGTCTGCGGGGTTTCGCTAGCTTATTTACTTTGGCCCTGTATTCTACATTTCGACGCGACGGTAAGTTTTGACTAGGTACTGTCTGATTAGGCGCAGAGCTTACAGTGAAACGTTTTTTATAAAGATTTCGCATTTTGCAGTCGAACAAAGTGAACTTATTTGACTTAATCACAATCACTACGTTAAATATACAAAAAAAATATTATACAAGAGTACCAAGTGTTTTTCTTCGTCTTCGTTTTCCTCCTCTTTATTATAACACAGACATGAGCCCATCGTTCTATTCCAATGTCTCATTGGGAAATCCAAATAAAACTAAAAACTTCACTACTTCCCATAAGAATTAAAAGTGTTCCAATATGTCACGAAAACAAACAATTCGTTTGCAGCTATCAAAAGTGAACTAAAACTGTGAATGATGATGAGGAACAGGAAACCTATTTTATTGAGTTCCAATTATTGACCTAGGAGGGCGGGAACCCCAACGCCCTGTAAAGGGATTTTATAACCAAGTTACATTTTTACAACAAACTCCCAAGCCATGTCAAAGAACTGAGCCTCAATAAATTTAAATCATTTATTAAACAGAAACTATGTCAAAAAGGTTTCTATAAAGTTAAAGATGACTTAGACGACAAAAAGGCTTGGGACTAATTAAGCTACTCCAATGTACCAAACAAGCAACAAACAAGTGTTTTACAATCAAAGACTACATGATATTATATGAGCTCATATAATTGTTTGGATTATTTTATTTGACTGTAAGTCAATTTATTTTAATTTTTGTTTTCATTTATTGTTGACATAATCTACTCATTAAAATATTTTTATTTTATGAGTTGATTGCAATCTGTGGTAATGTAAATTATTTTTGAATTTAAAGCACTATTATATAGAAACAAGTTTTTCCAACTGAAAAACAACTGTGCTGCGGGGGAGATTGTTGCGCCACTTCTTCCCAGCTTCATCACTAGGAAGTGGTGAAGGGCGGGCATTTTTAGGGGCCTGCCTTATGTAATTTTGACGTTCGAAAAGTGCTGATTCTCAGCCTAGTTTGAATAAATGACTTTTGATTTTGAATTTTGAAGTAACTTTAAAAAGAGATTATTTTAAAGGAATCCTGTTTTTATCAAGGGCTCCACAAATTGGCCAACGTTTAGTTGTTAGTGGAAACGATGAAAGGAGCCATTCATACAGATGCTCACAAAATAGATGACCATCCTTTAAACACAGTTAAGAAAGCCGGACGTATTCAATAAATTCGCATATTTTATTTCTTCGTTCTAACGCTACAGTTATTGAGGCACGTGATTCGATAAAATAAATTATTACGTGGTGTGTAAAACCCAGGGACCGTAACCTATATGATCGGTACGGGTATTTTTTCGGTTACAACATTTATATTTTTTACTGGTATTTTTAAAGGTTACCTTAAATTGAATACTACCAGTAATAATACTGGTTACCGAAATAAAAATTACCTCTATTTTACACGTGCTGTCGGCATTAGTCAAGGAGCGCGCATCGCCTGTGTGTGTGTAACATGTTTCTTCTTCTTGGTTACCCAGACAGCGGTAACCTTAGTTGTAGAAGTAACCAACATTTTTCAATACCGTACCGTAATTTATAAAGGTTTTCGGTACCTGGTAAAAACGGTATAAAACTGATGCTGTATAAAAGATAGCCTAAGACTTGCCCCTGGTTAGAGCAAAGAAAGTTGAATTAATAAAACTTTTCAAGCATTTTTTTAACGGTTTTTTTTGCATGCCGCATCGCCGCTCTACTATTGTGGGTTAATGGGAACGCACTTTTTTAGTTAACATTCTGTATATATACAGGGTGGCAGAGTCATCGATGCGAAGCCTGTTACCATGGATTCAGTACATGATTCTGAACCCCCTGCGTTGGTTGAAGTATTTCGTCGGTTATTAAAAAAACAAAACAGCTGTTCCATAAATTTTGACCGAGTAGGTATTACTCTTTTTTATGAAACAGCAGAATTTATTCCGGAAGGTGTATGTGTATAAAATGTTACTATTAAAGTTACCTAAGAAATCTCGATGATTTGTCAAGTCGTAAAAATCGTGCGAAGCCGGAGCGGGTCACTTGTTAAAGTATAATACTTTAATTACGGTATTTATTTATATGAAGAGTTCTTGAAAATAAAGTCGAAAATAAATTCCCTGACCCTAACAAGAGACGCGCGCGCCTCTGTACTTTGATGCGCTCTCGGACTATATAATTGTTAATTTTCTACTTTATTTCAAGCAATGCAAGGTCACTATTTGTCTGACAGTGACAACCGCGCTGCGCTGTCTCAGGTTGGGAGGACAGCCAGTTTCGGGCTGAATTCGGTTACTAACCATCGATTAGATATAAGTTGATCGGTCTGAGTCTGTTTCGGTATTTCTACTCAGAGTAGACGGATATGAACACCGAACTCATCTAGTTTTAAGACATAAGATATTTTAAACGTGCAAAAGTATTTTTTGAAACAACTTACAAACATAAATATCATTAGTTAATTGACTCAGGCGTGACTTTACGGAAATCCATTATAAAATATAACAGACGACGTATATTTAGTAACCTAATCCGCTTAACTGTTCTTAAAGAGCCATAAAGAACCCTGTAAGAAATCGACACGTGTTTAACCTCTCAACGAGACATCCTCAGGATGACGATTGACTTCTTGCGAACCCGATTTCAGGCTCCAGGGTTCTTTGCGACTCTTTAAGAACAGTTAAGCGGATTAGGTTACTAAATATACGTCGTCTATTGTATATTATAAATATCAGTTATAAGTACGTACCGCTTTTCTCTTTTCAGCGCCCTCTACCGGCACGCCCTGTGCCGGCAAGGTGGCACGTCCCCGGAACATCTCCTTCACCTTCTCCATGGCGCTCGGACGACGGCTCGACGATGCTGTTACTGTGTGGTAGTACTGTTGGGGCAAATTATATGTTTTTAAAGGAGATAAATAAATAAAACATACATAAACTCTCGCCTCCTTCCCATGGGGTAGGCAGAAACTACAGAACGCCACAGACAAAAACTACAGAACGCCACAGACAAAAACTACAGAACGCCACAGACAAAAACTACAGAAGGATACGGTCCTTACATACTCCTTGCCTCGTTTACATTCATACAACTGCCATGCGATTCTGTAAACATCTCACCGTGAAAACTTGGGTGAAGTGAGCTGTCAATAGTGTCAATCCCTGTGGAATGACAGCTCACTCCACGCTCACTTCACCTTAGTTTTCACGGTGAGATGGTTACAGAATAGCACTGCTGGTCATACAAGCACGCCGGTTACTCGGCACCTGACCTTTCTGGAAAACATCAGTAATAAGGTCATGTCCTTTTAGGGCGTCGCCTCCCGGTGTTTTTATTTACTCACATCTCCTTTTGTTAGTCGACTTTCATTCATCCTCTCAACATGACCAAACTATCTAATCAAACACTTTTAATTTTTGAAATTTCAATGATGATGCCTAAAGACGTCGCGGCATGCCTGAGGATACTGCGGCATCGATGATTTCAATTTTATTGTCATACTATTAAGTTATATTTCTACTCGTCGCATTAATCCTTTACCGTGCCGTGCCGCCAGTGAGCGCCGGCCCCAACACATCATTCCTCAGCCTAGTTACACCACACATGCTTCGCAAGGAGATACATTTATATTGTTTTAGCCTATAAATCAAAATCTCTTACTATAAAAATAAAAGTTATAAAAACTAAAACCCACACACAACAAAAAACTCAACTAAAAAGGTATACATCACAGACAGACAAGTAAAAAATCCCGAGTTACACGTGTTAGGGCATAAATGTAACAGATTACGAGTGACTCCGGATTTTAAATTTGTTTTTCTGTGACGCTTCCAACGATACCTCATTTGTCAAATTATGATCAGTAGTTCAGAAGTTATGAGGTAACAGATGAACATACATACATGTATACCGGTCAAAATCATAACCCTCCTTTTTACTTCGCCGTAGTCGGGTAAAAATAGCACCATGACCGGTAAGGCAATACATAAAGCCAATGACATTTCTTTTCCGTTCACCGGGAGCTTGTAACGTTATGAACAACAACCTTAACTGGACATGAAACAATTGAAACTCTCACCTACATATTTGTTGAAAAGAACCCGAAATATATTTGTCCACACAGAAAGTGATACAGCAGTTATTTTTAAGCTGGGTCCAGTACTTTAAAGTCACATGATATATAAAGACTTTTAATAGGCTAACAAATCTTCCGTTGCGACCTCAGACATTAGAATAAAAAAATAGATTGACAGGCATCGTGTTATCCTATTTCTTTCAATTGACACCCATAACTAACGGGAAACGACTACCAATTGATATGCCACAATTTATTTAACACCTATGAATTAAGGCAACTTTGCACAATATTTATTACTAGCTACGCACCGCGGTTTCACCCGCATAAGTCTCAATCCCATGGGAATATGGGGATAAAAAGTATCCTATGTTCTACCCCAGACCATGGTCTACCCATTTGCCAAATTTCATCCAAATCTGTTCAGCCGTTTTAGCGTGAAAGCGTAACAAACGAACCCATTCCCTTAAAATTTCCTTACCCACCAATAACGACCATAGACATGAGTTGACATGACATTAGAAAGTTCTTTTCATGGCTATTATCCATTTGCCATAATGAAGACCGTGCCATGTCGTTTATTTCTGGATGTATCTTTCTATATTATAGATTTATTGGACCCAGCGACAACGCTGGTTGTCCACAAATTATAACCAGTAACAATGCAAAATACCGTTACATGGTAAATTTGCGACTGCAAAAACTATTATGATTCCACAGAATTCTTTTATTTCGACCCAACAGCTTCAATATTGTGCTGCAGTGAAGTGTAATAGTGATAGGCCGATAACATCCATGGGCAATCATAAGGCACAAACAGTTTAATTTTGCTGTAATATGCCTACTCAAGTGCATGCCCAGATAAGGCGTTTTACACATGTTTACTTGACACAAGACACTTCGAGTATCTATACATAATTATATGTGTTGCTACGCAATAGAAACGTACGCAAGGCAACGTAATATATAACTTATAATTTTAGCGAACACAGGCTATTCAAGACCAGACGCCTAAGGTGAAAAGAGACCTTTGGGAAAGACAGCACCCGATTTCGTTCAGCCTCAGGAGCATCTGCCACCGTGACCTGCAGTGGCCTATACGGAAAGCAATCAATGGACTGCGGACCCAACTGGGCCGCTGCAAGCACAATCTAGCAAAATGGGGGATAATTGATCCCAAATATACCCAGTACGAATGTGGTGCTCCTGACTAAACCATGTCCCAAATGCTGGAGTGTCCAAAGTGTCCACACGCCTGTACTTCTGAGGACCTAAAATATTCCACTGTTGCCGCGATTGGCGTGGCCTCCTCTCGGCCCCAACTCGTTTAAAATAATACATGGTTCACCATCGACTCGAATAGAAGAAGAATTTTAGCGTCGGTGGTGCTTCACGCATGTTCGGGTCAACACATGGCGATTTTTCACTATTTGTTGATCAACAAAGCCGACCTGAAGCAATTACAAAACATATTCGCCTCGTACCGATCGGCAAAGTGCTGTCGGCATCTACCCTCGCTTAATGATGTTCGGGTCAGCTCGACATAATTCGAGCTAAGCTGGCCGGCTTTTTCTCGATCATTATTATCTACATATTTAAAATTTTGCCGCCCGGCTGTTGAGATAATTAGGTGGAAGTGATACATACCTTCGCGTCACTGCCAGAATGTGGATGTGCTGACCCATCCTTGGCCTTCAGCACCGGCCTGGCCACCGCCGGCACCACCTTCGAAGTCTCCAGTTTGGTAGGATCTTTGGTAGGCGCACTTGATTTAGTCATGTTCTGAAATCATATCGATTTTGTTATTGATTGTGCAAATTCATCTTAGTTTTTAGAACCATACCTCATCTTGACGCCATGGCGACGTCACCAGGTCGCGCTGCTGACTAATGTATACAGCTATATAATGGGTGGCTCTCCTGGCGTCCGCTTAGTAACGCAGTCAACGCAACCTGGTTGCGACGCCATGGCGTCCCGGCGACGTATTGCTCATAGAAAAAAATCTCACTAGCCCTTCTCAAGCACTGGACAAAATTACAAAACAAGATCTTTGTCACCGGTTTTGGGTATATGATGATTAGAGAAAAGACATGGAAGAAAATATGTCTTCTATTTAAGGTCCTTCAATCAAAAAATATTAAGTAATTAAAAAGGATTCGGTACCCGCAGTATTTTTGCCTATGATTGCTAATATTGCACACATTTGTTAAGCAAATACGCGCGGTGATCTCGCATACGTAATAATGAGGATGCAAAAAGCATAAATTTAAAAATTTAAAATCCCCATCACAAACATTTCCTCATTTCTCTTTCCTACTCTACCACCATGACCCTATTCACATTCTTTATCATTGAGACCATTTCAATGAGCCCAAACACGATACCTGTTCTGTAAGTTGGTAAGGCAGTTGGGTTTCCTGCAAATTCCAGGCGATGCTGCAGCATCAGTTCAAGGTTTCTATGTTCTTCTAATATCATTGAAGTAACAGAATACCGAATTTCAACTCAATCAGACCTGTGGAAGGTGCTCACATCCATTCATCAACCAGAAAAGAGCTGATAATCTTCAGACGGCTGAATAGATTTTCTTGAATCATAGCTAAGAACACTCTCGATCAAGTTACCTTTCAAACAAAAGAAACAAAAACACAATCGGTCCAGCCGTTTGGGAGCTACGATGGCACAGATACACACGTTAAACTTATAACACCCCTATTTTTCCGTCAGGGGTTAAAAAAGCCCAGTACTTTATAGTGAGTAACCTACACTTACCGCTTCTATGAATTACACTATTCCAGTGATTGTTACAATACAAAACAATAACTGTTCGTAGCTGTGTCATTCACATAACTATTGTATTGATAACCGAGTTTTAATTGAGTACTGTGCAATCAGTAAGTGCCTATGTACTAGAAATATATTTTACTAAGGTGACATCACTTGATTCGCGAGAAAAACAATTAAATGTGTAGTTATTCGTTACTTTTGTCACATTAAGTACATGTTAAAGAAGAATCAAGACTATAAAGGGTTCGACATTGTTCGCCTCTTTCTGTAAATCGCTAAAGCGTCATATACAACTGTACAATTTAACCTTTTTTCTTAAAAAAATCCTCAATTAACGTAAGACTGACTATCGCAACGATACTAAATAACTCGACAAGAAATTTGACATTGGATGGATTTGAATAAGCATAAAAAAACCGGGATATACGATTTCTTTCCTGCGCAAATATTATAATATTAATCTTTCCTTCTTTTTTTCTTTTCTTTGTCCCACTTCTGGGCAAAGGCCTCGTCTCATACAGAAAAGGCAACAGCATTGATAACCACGCTTACTCAATACGGGTAGGCGATTTCAGACTTATATTAACTATAAGTGCAAGTTTCAACACAAAGTTTTCCTGCACCAATGTCAGTAATGTCAAGATAAACACAACAAGTACATAGAGAAAGTAACATTGGTTGCCCTGATTTGAACTCCCAACCTCGAGCTTGACAGAGGCGGAGTCTTGTCTAATGGGCCATCACGACTTACGACGCACTAATATTGTAATTTCATAAGTAGTCCGTACGCAAAATACGTATTTTGATGTGGAGTTGCGCCAGCCCGCTTTACCAAAAGGTGAAGTACTGACCTGTACAGCAGTCATGACTTGCTGCATGATAGACGGCTGTTTCTTGACGTCACCGCGCTTCGACTTGATGATGTCGAACACCGCAGGCCTTCGACTCACCCCGGTGGTTCCTAGAAAATACAATATTTTATTTGAAATCGGGATATTCTGAATAGAATTTCTTTAGATGGTTAACCATCCACTACATAATATCGAGACCCCGCCGTGCCTCGGAAACCAGAACCCAAAAGTCTGACTGGTTGTCAATTGTGAATAAATGAAAATGTAGGTACCTACTAGGTATTACTTTTTATTTTACCTTTTTGTTATATGTCTACAACTTGGGGACTCGTGGCTATGTAATAACAGCCGCACAGGTCGATCGATCAGGTTAAGCTACGATTTCCGCGGTCGATCCGTAGATGGGTGGTCGACCATCTTTACATACCGAGACCCATCCGTGCATTGGAAAGCACGTCAAGCTGTAGGTTCCGGCTGTCATTCCTAAAAATCTAACAACCAGTACCCAGGGGTATTGTGTTATCCAGTAAATGGGTTATGGAGGTCAGATAGGCAGTCGGTCCATGTAAAATACTGGTATTCAGCTGCATCCGGTTAGACTGAAAGCCGACCCTCAACCTAGTTGCGGAAAGGCTAGGCAGATTGACTTGCAGCCCGGAGTTTGGATTTACTCGGTTTGGTGGCAATTAGGTATGATAATTAAATATGTAATTACTACATGTGACTTACATATCTGGCGAAATGTGTGACGGCAATCTGCAATACCAGAGGCATCGCAGGTGCCGCTGAAATCTCTTGTAATAAAATCGGTACCCAAATCCTGCCTGCTTGGCAGAAGAAGTTCCCTGGCCGATCTCCATCACAATGAGAGCTCTTTGAGAGTATTTGTAAATACTAGAGCTACTACTTATTTACAAATACTCTACTTGAAAAGAAATCATATCGTTATTAAGTGTTCAATTACCGTGTATAGTCTGTTGGTACATGGGATGAGCCTGGCCGTCATCGTTGGAAGTGCGGCGCCTGCGCTCGCCCACAGACTGCGTGCTCCGAGTGATCGCTGCATCCAGACGTTGCTCTGTAACGTACACAATTGTTGATTAATAATCTATTGTGCAAGCTACTGTTATTATGAATGGAGCCTACGGTCAAGGTAAGTTACTAAGAAAAAATTAATATCAGCATGATTCAGTACAACGATCAACCAATCGCTCATTAGCATTTTCTCAGAATCAAGCGTCCTCTCAGTAATTTTCAAACTGTACCCATAATGTACAATCGACGAATGAAAAGGCTAAGCAACTTTAGAAATCAAACACAGTATGACTTTGTTCATCTACATTACGTTATGGTATAGTTGGAGACGATGTATCCAAACTAAATAATTCTATCTGCTCATGGATTTGTTCTGTTCTTATTCTTGGCACATTTCATTCGGGAAACTAAATATGCACAGAGTCGCGGGAAAACAACTACTTATATTAAATGCAGTTATAAATCATAATCGTGCCGAAGGGGAGCCGATAAAACATTCACGGAGTGTGTGCGTATCTGTGTCAGAATCTACATAATTATCGACAGCGGTCACGCGGTTATGTTACAAAACGGTTTCTATTGATGCACGTCGCTCGTCATATCTCTCGCCTGTCAGCCTTACTCCCATCATGGCATCATAATATTATAAGTACGTTGACGTGCAACAAAACCGCTTCTACTACTCTTCTACACAAGTAAGCGCCTACTATCATCCTGTGGCCCAGAAATACCATGGCCATCATGCCCAGAGGCTAGTGCATGCAGCGTTGCATTCGTATAGCTTTCATGAGTTGCACATATTATTAATCCCGAGATAAAAATTTGCAAATCTGCAACATTCTCTTCAAATCTTTACAGTGCAAAGTGTCTGCAGATACGAGCATGGAAGATCATACAACTTTTCCATCTCATCTATTGCTGTGATTGTAGTCTGTTTACAATCTTAGCTCGAGGGTCGAGGACGATTTGATCCACTAATGAATTCGTTAATTTTCTTTTTATTACAAAGTACAAATAACAGAACTTTATGTTTTTTTATTCTGAGTTTTCCCTGGACATCCTCGTATAAATTACCTACCAAAACTATCTGCTGATAGTTTTATTTTGGAAAATAAATGTAAAACTGATCAATTTTTAATTCATGGCTTACTTCGGTTTTGTGCATTTCAGCATTAAAGCAATTTTTTTCCGATGTTCGAAATTGATGTTGCATGCTCAGTTAGAGAGCAAGCTAAGTAGGTACAGTCACAAACGCCTAATTGAATATGGTACCGTTAAGCCTACTGAAGGTCACGAGCAACCGGCGGCGTGTGTTGTTGTTACAGTAATAGAATTTACGCACTTCGCGCGGAACTACGACCGTTGCAAGTGCAGCATGACTTTGAAGAAAGATTCAGGCAAGATGTATCCTATACTATTAAACGAGCAATATTTTTATATAAAATAAATATTTGTAATCACGTTCTCGAAAACGGCTCCGACGATTTTGATGAAAGTTGCAATATAGGGGTTTATGGGGGCTAAAACCCAATCATATCTGGGAAAATTCGTTTTCTCCGTATTTTCTACCGATCAGAGCTCGATCGCCCAAAGTTTAGAACAAGATGGCTACCATAGAATAATGACATGGCACTATGGAATTAGTATGAACTATCCTGTGCTATTAAATGAGTATTCTCTATTTTCACCAGAGCAGAGCTCGGTCACCCAGGTAATTTACGATAAAGGGGACAACAAAAGACCACGATATTAAAAAAAATATGTCCTAACCTATATCCAATTTATAACACCAGTGTTTGAAAACATCTCAATTCTAAATGGCGGCCAAACAAATACTTAGCGTAGATATCACTGAATGAAACCATCAAACGACCCTTCGCAACAGACATCGTAAACAAGATTACAGCAATGATTCTTGAACAGACAGCGTCACTATTGTTTATCGACATGTAAATAGTACCTACCTATTCTATTAGAACAGAGTGTGAATCTCTGTCGTTACTCATCTTAAAGTGTTCAACAATTTTACATTAAAAGCATTCGTTTTGGGTTTGTTAGCGTTTAAAAACAAAACAATTTAATAACAGTGCCGGAATGGAGCCAAACTATTTAACTGGACATAGAAACGTTATGCATTATGGATTGTGCGCGCTGTGGTGTGGCATATTCCGTGAGACTTACACATTCATAACGCACAACAGATTAATTATATTCTATCACTGTTTAAACACCTGGAACTCTTCTAGCAGTCAATTATATCAGCACCGGTTCATTTAGCTTTCATCTATAACATATCGCAGTACTAAATCATGTCTAAAATGATGTAAAACTGTTTTCTATCGCGCTAGACAAACAACGGTATGATAATGTTCGTACTTTATGCTATAACCACAGCTAACTCAAGGCCTGCTATTTTGTATGTGGAGGTGGGGCATATACCAAACGAACATTGAACCAGAACATGAAGTTTTCTTGACATGTTAGTATGGTTAGTTAGAAATAATGGTCTATCCCTGTTTACACAAACAGAATTTGGGAGAAAATGTGTATTCGCTCGCTTGGTCTTTAAAAACTAAACCGACCAGCGCAGCGGGGTAATTGAGTAACACACATACAACTGACAATTGATCACAATTCCTTTCATTTGACAGTTCAGCCACGTTCATTGCGTTATTTACGTTGCTGAGCGGACGACTTATTCAAACCTATTATGCAATGGATTAGGAATTTCCTTTAAAAGCTTCGAATTGTGATTGAGTGTGTTTTGCAATTAGAGTGCTGGTTTTTAGTACAATGCGTAGTGCAATTTAATTTTACCTTTTTTTATTCTTTAATTATCTAACATACCCTGTTTCAATTCCTCGCGCTATACTATCGAGTTCGATCAATTAGACAGAGTGAAAAGTTGAAGCGGGTACTGGAGGGTCGTAAATTACAAAGAAAACATTCGTTTTTTATTTCCAAAGTAAGTAAAAATTCATTCAAAATTTTTCGAAAAATAGCTTGCCTGAGCCAAGAGTCGAACTGAAACGACTGCGAAACAAGAACATTCTGTAATGTTACGACACCATTCGAAAGGGTCAACCTATTTAATGAAGTCAATTTATTGTTGTTGCTCAAATAATACGCTGTGATAACGATCTTATACCAAACATTGCACAAGCAGTCTATAATGTTTCCACTGCTGGGACACAGGCCTCTTCTCTGTGAAAGGGAGCGGGCCATAATCCACCACACGGGCCCAGTGCGGTTTGGTGGATGTCTCATGTCTTTGAATTTTTGGTTTTAGGACATGCCGATTTCCGCATGGTGTTTTTGTTCACCGTGTTGAGAGCAGTGGTGATGAAATGAAAGACACAAAGTAAAGTGCCTGCATGGGTTCGAAAATTCAGGACCTACAACTAGTAACGCGGGTCCGATACCACGGGGCTACCACTGCTCCCGTAACCGTAATACACTAAACATTGTAATTATTATATCTAATGTATTATTTGCCTGTGTCTGCACTCGCTGGGCACCTATGAGTTCGGACAAAAATAATTATAGCACAGCGGTTTGTGCACATACAATAATACCTTAGGCTACTGAATGCGTCTAGCAGACAAGCTAAATTATATTTCATAAATAGCTCCAATGAACACAAATGCCATATTTTTTGTAAAATGATGATTGAGGATTTTCTATTCTCTGCAGTTCAGTAGACTTTGTGCGAGGTGAAATTTCCAGTAGTCAATAAACTAACAATAATACGCGTAAATAGCCACAAACAAAATAACGCTAATCTCAGTAAGTCTCGCGTTAACATCGACCCTTACGACTAACTAGACGGTTGGCGAGCAGCCAGCGCGGCTGTGCGACTCAAATATGTAGGCGCACTCTGGCAAACATTGCGGGATCTACAACACTTTCCGTCGATGATAAATCTATATTTACTAACTGTGAATTACATAACTTTCCGTTTATTTGTCAATACAGTTAGCATCAACACTTCGTAAGACTTCGGTTGTTAGTAGGTGAGATAATATAAAAAACTAGGTGACCGTAGCAAGCTCTATCAGGCCAGTAATAATGATGTCATGATAGTCGCGTGCTAGACCTATGCCACTAGATACCGCACTAACAATTTAGCAATAACAAACAGAAAGGTCGTATAGAAATCCACGTGCTCGCTCTGTGGTCGACTCGAAACAGATGATAGCAAGTCACGTCATAATGATAATTATATTTTCATTCCTCACCTCGTTTCTGTCTCCGTTCGTCACTGCTGCGTCGTACTTCTTTCTTATTTTGAGTCTTAGAAACCGGTTCTTTTGGTTTGGTCCCAGTCGCAGCACCCCAGGTTCCAGAACGCGCTCTGACTTGCTCTAAATTCTTCACAGTCGTCGGAGCTTCATTCTTCCCAGACCCCTTAGCTACATTATCATTTTTCTTCAATAGTTCCGGTTTGGCAGAGGGCTCTTCTTTGAGGGTCTGTAATTTATAAAAATATTTAAAGATATATTCCTATTGTTTGTATGTGATTAAGTCGTTTTTAAATGTTATCAATCCTAGAAATACTTACTTTCTCTTCGGTCCTTTTAACCCAAATGTCCTCAGAACTAGCGGCTACTCCATCAACGGTAGATCTAATTTCGATTAAACTACTATCAAAAAAATGTTTATCAAGGTGGAGATTCTCGCCTTCAAATATGGAACGAACACTTGGCCGCTGTTCTTCAGCGCCTTTGGTTCCAAAATGAACAGTATGCGCGTTATGCATATGCCCACGCAGAGCTTTCTGGACGTTGGGCGGCGCAGACGGCGGAGGCGCAATCGGCGCCGTCGTTGTCACCAGAAACTTGTGGCGAGCTCCCATTACAGTTCTTTTCGGAGGTTCTTGTCCATCAGCTGCGACATTGCTGTCACTAGGTGTCAGCTCGCTAACAACATTTGCATTCTGGTCTTCTGTTTTGGTGGGGCTGCTACGTTTAGCAACATTGTTTCTGCTTTTAGAAACAATTTTAGGACTGACTTCATCCCACCTAGAAGAAAGTAGATCGCTATCTTTCCACTCAGTGTCTTCATCTTCCTCGCGGCATTGTGATAACCTCCGACGCTCCGGAAATGGAAATGGTGAATTAGAATTTCTACTTGAAAGACTGTTGCAGTGATTCATGAAGTAGTGCTGGAAGAAACTATCTGTTTCTGGAGTATCATTATTGTCGCCTTGGATTATATCCTTTAGAGCGGCTAGTGATGTGATAGTGTTGTAGTTTATAGCAGTTACTAAGTCTTCGCTATCGGTGGAGCTAGCCGAGACGCTGCCGCCACCGTCATCTATAGCCAGCTTGTTCATTTGTTGGCATGATACTGCTAATGTTTCGTCTGTATCTGGTGCCGCAGCTTTTTTCTTCTTTTCATTTTTACGTCCGCTCTTCTTTACTTTTACGTTTAAGTTTGCTTTTTTTTCGGTATCCATTGAACAGCATGTGCCTTTGTTGTTTGGCCAAATTTACGATATTTAGAAAAGCGGCTAATTACTTAAGGCACTTACTAATTTTACACAGTTTTAATTCACAAAAAGTCACATGATAGTACAATATAATGTCACAAGTTAAGTAATATCGTAACAAGTTTCGTGGCTTCCGTCACCGAACATAGGGCATGGTGCTGTTGTATGATTCCAAACTATGTCCAGGGAACATTTTACGAATCTGAAATTTAAATTGGTTGCATGGTCACGTCACTTCTTTATTTTTACTTCTTAATTTTGTTATTTGCCGCGTAGTCTCGGAAATGGCTACATTTGAGTTTATTTTGAAACAATTAAACAACAACATAAAATGGAAGTGTTTTCTGAGAATTCCCTAACTATCGATACCTACTCGTACATACTTGTGATTTTTTATGGGGAAATGCTCATGTATGCATTCCCCAGTCGCTTCTACAGCCTAAAGAAACAACACATTTCGCGAGCTGTCTTGGCGCTTTCACCTTATGCCTTAAAAATAAATCTTTAGACATGTGTGTGCGCATCTCTAACCATATTTCGGATGATGCACTTTAATATAGAATAGGGCGATTGGGATGCTGTGTTTTGAATTTAAGCCTAAACCAATATCAATCTGCCTAGCCTTTTCCCAACTATGTTGGGGTCGGCTTCCAGTCTAACCGGATGCAGCTGAATACCAGTATTTTACAAGGAGCGACTCATTATCTGACCTCCACAACCTAATAACTGGGTAATACGAAACCCCTTGATAAGACTGGTTGTTAGACTTTCGAACTTCTGACGACCCGTTACAACTGTCAAAGATCCACGAATGACGAGAAGTCTCGCAAGGGCGTCGCCAGCCGATGGTTTAGGAAGGGGGGCAAGTTGATTTATAGAGGATGGGAAAAGTATGATTTATAGGTACAGTCAAGAGCACATGAAGCTTTTCACTTGTAGTGCGAATGTTACCTCTACGGCGCACAATGAGGCCGACGCTGGTGTACATTTGATTTTTGACAAATCACTTTCAACTCTGCGGTCCCGATAGGAACTAGGAAACATAATAATTTCCATTTTCAATGAATGGATTGGAAATGGACCGTTCGTTTTTCCCAAAACTATTCAGAACTGTAGAGCTGAAACCTAATAGGTAGGTGTTATGATTGGGCCTACCACCAACACAACACAGATACGCATTACGACCCCCGACTCCGGATTAGACTAGACAATACTAGTGGACTAGAGGCTTTATAGATATGTAATTTCTTTACATTAAAATGCCTTATATTTGACAATTTTTCTTTTTATCTGTAGGCAGCTGCCCCCTTTGCCCCCTCTTGGCGACGCCCTTGAGTCTCGGCATGTAAAGATGGTCACCCATCCACGGACCAACCATTTCCAGACCTCGCTTCCAAAATACAGAAAGATGAAATACTATTGTTATAGTAAGTACACTAAGTTAATTTATTCGTGCAGTCACTGCACTCTGTTATCTAATCAAAATTTGTTATAACAACGCGCGAAGTTTACGATGAGCAAAGAGCATGATTTATAAAATATATATTCAAGTGTCCACAACGAAATTCCATATCGTCATCGATATGGTATTTCCATTGTAGATGATCTCATGATAATTTTAAAGAGTGAATTCTTTAAGAAGGTACTCTACCTCGCTCTGTTTTGAATAAATGAAGACAAGACTATTATATAGGGTGGCAGGGACAAAGAAAAGTGCAATACCTACTACGTGGTCAAAATGTATAGAAAAGCTGTTTTTTTTTTTAAATAACCTACGAAAAGTTTCAACGCAGCGGGGTTTACAATCATGTACTGAATCCATGGTATCAGTTTTCGCGTCGATGTCCCTGCCACCCTGTATATACCACAGTCATGGGTAAATATTTTTACCTATTAAGAACGGGAAAGATCTATTTCATAAAAAAAAATACTTCTCAAAACTACCAGACGCAAACAAGCTTCCCAAATAATGACAAAGATCCTCTTATGACTCGCAAGTCGAAACCAAGTATCTCTTCCCAGCCCGTTGACACGCTTGACAACTTAACAATTTTTGGAATCAAAAAAATATCATGTAAAAGAGGGTTATAGTGTACCTACCTCCAGAATGAACACCCACCGCATAGTGAAAGAAGCCTTGAAAGTTCTCAACGATTGAATATTAATATCGGAAGGAGTTTCTTGATTGCTTTAAATAGTTGGTCTACATCTCGCCAGCCCACTACACCGTGATAATGTCAATCAAAGAACAGTACACAAACACTACAGGCATACAATACAATCGAACAGCATCCATAAAGTAATTAGACGAGATCAAGAAGTCACCACATGACATCTCAACGCTCAGTCTTAATAGACGCACGATGAATGGCCGTGTACCGAATAATAATAGGCCCAGAAGTATTTCATGTACCTACTTTGTAACAATTCTATTGTCTGTCATAACAGAAGCATCTTCTTCGTATAGATTAGCAACTGATGTCGGGAGCGACTTGTTATACAGTAAAGCAATGGGCGTCGCGGTGGTTGTTTGCACACTCCCAAAAATACTGCTACTCTACGCTGTGGATTACGAATGGCTCAATATTGAGATCCTATCGACCTTGAGTCATGCTATAAATGGATTGTATACTGCTAATTGATAGGCGAACCGCTGTGCACGGCAAACAATGTGTGCAAAGTGGCAGCATAATACTTCTCGCTGTGCGAGCAATAGTATTAATGGGTATTGTAATGGGATACAGAAAAATCTTGCTGTTTGTATATAGGTACATAATATAGTATCCACAACATATGTTGTAAATGAGCAGCAGCGTTAATTTGCATTCTCATAAGTTCTTACAAGGAATACGCTAAACGTGAAATAGACAAGATATTCGATAATAGAATGAATAAGCAAGCCCTGTTTGTATATTGACACTGTACTTATTCTCGACGATTATATTAATTTTACCAGTCAAGCCATGTTGAGATTAATGAACGATCGATGCTAATGCGGGTGCGCAAGGACGCAGTCACAAAGTGCATAACAACTAGCAAGCTAAGGACCTCAATGTAATACCTAGGAAAATTATGAATTGTGAATACAAATCTATACAGGTTTTAGGAGGCCAATGTTCAACACTGGACTTGTAATAATGATTTCATACGGGTGATTGCTCAGATTTTCAGAAAGAAGGGGAACTTTTTGATAACTGTATGGAAGATTATGCCTTATAAACATCCGAGACGTTTACATTTTTTTACAGTCGATGTTAAAAAGTAGAAAGTTACCAAGATCGGAATCATGATGGTTTACAGCAGAAAGTAGAGTCGCTATACCTATCAATAAGAAATTAACTATTCCGAACGAACCTCCCTCTAGGAAAACAAACAGGACGAAAAATCTTCATCGACCACTTTTTACTCGAGGAGTATGTTTCAACATTAGTTCTGGAAATAATGAGCCCTTAACCTTGAGCATTGCCAATACTCAAAGTTTATTTAATGGTACAGTACGCCTATGTAGGAAAACATTACCTACATAGGTATACTTTTCCATAACAAATATTCAGACAATAGATTCTAAACAAACAAACATAGTAGGTACGTTGTGCATACGACGAGGATAGGAATTACATCATTTTGCTATCATTCATCATTAAAGGACAGAAACTAAATACGTGTGTTTAATATGGAAAAGATTTTCTGTTCGCATTTCTTTTCTTCGTTGCTCAGCATTTAATTTAGTGCTTACTGCTTACTGTCTGAGAAACGCTAAACACAACAACATAATAATATCATTCAACGATTCATTCTCACTGTAGGTACTTTTAACAATATATTATGACGTTTGAAAATCAGCTGAGGTTCATAAAGTTTTTTAATTGAGTGGCACTTCATGACCAACGGGTTTAATCAATGACAATTGATTGACAATAAATACTTCCAGAAATGCCAGGAAACAATTGGCACCATCTGAAGAATGGAACGACATTAAGTACCTACACCAAAGTAAGTAGGTACATAGAACATTACATTTACGTCAATTATTTATCTTACAATAAATTTGAATAGCAATAGGAAGGTGTGACAAATGTAATGACGTGATTTATGATTTTGAGTTTTATTAAGTGCATAAAACGTGTGCCTATTAAAATATTAAAACGTACTAATTTATCCAAGTTTTTGCGTGAACAGAAGTAATGTAGATTAGACAATTGTTTGCGTTTCACGCGTGTATATTGACACGCAAATTGTTAGTATTTGAATCATGCTGTATTAATGAATAATGACTAAAACTGTTGTATTTTCACGACTGCAAAAAATGTATGAATCATTTATCTGATGTTTATTTGTATGAAACGACAATTAAAAAATTAGCTTGTCTCCCCACATGCAAGATAAGACAAAGAAGTTGCTCGACGCACCGAGAATACCTAGAAGAGCTCTATCTGTTTGATAAGAAATAACGTAGGGACTTTCTCTTACTAAAGAGAAGAACACAACTTAGTAGTTTGTCAGCGAAAAATATAACGCAGTAAGCACATAAGTATAAAGGTATAATCTGACTGGAAGCATAAGGACCTCCGAACTGCGTCCCAAAAGTCAAACTGCTGATGTGGTGACGGGGCTGCTTAGGGCCAGCGCGTCACACCATTTCAAACCGCAGCAACTCCTGAAAGCCAGAATCTACAACGGCGTCCACCGGAAATGCTTCAAGACAGTAAAGTTAGTCGAGTCCCGGAGAAATCATTTGACTCTCTTGAAACCCTCAACTAGTTTACTCAGATAGAACAGCCCAGGAGTAAGAAAAACCATAGTTTCCATTTCTCTCCATATCGTTCATTACACATGCATGAGAGAGAAGGAGTACGGCTGTCAAGCTTAAGTAGAACTAGTGAAGTCCCGTATATAGCATGCCGGAAGAGAAACAAATACACAGTGGGTCTCAAACAGCTGCAAACGGCTGCGAGTCATGACCACGATGAGTTGAGGAAACGAATTTGGCAATTTTTTCAAAAAGTAGGCACTGACAGCCAAAGATTGGGATAGTGGAAAGGAAAGTGGTGGTAATAAGGAAAAGGAGGGCTTTAGCCAGCAGTAGAAAGTATTAAGCGATAAATAAAATAATTTCAACTGGGTAATAATAGTTCTAAAAGCAGTGTTATTCGGCTGAAGACTATATTATTAGCACTTGGGTTTTCCAGAGCTATTTGATATATTATTAGGGCAATGAGCGCCACTATAGTAGGAAACAACCAAGTTAAAAGTAGTGGTTATTTTGTCAGACACTGCACTGAATAGAAACGGACAATAGGCTGAACCTGATGCCCGGCGACCGTGAATGAAAAGGGTTTATTGTTGCTAACGGCCAGTCTGAACAAAAGAGAGTTATATTCTCTTATATCATGTATAATACTCAGGTGGACAGGTGTGCACTTGGACCAAATTACTATCAAATACAGAGACAGAGGGTCTGCTTAAATTCGAAATTAAAGTAACAACTTTAATTTCGAATTTAAGCAGACCGTCTGTCATTCTCAATTAGCTTTGTGTGCTACAGTGAAGCACGTAGATAAATGCTTAGTTTTAAATATCTAGATTCAATGTTTAAAACTAAAAAAATCCTATTTATACAATTCTAATCTTGTCAGGACCGAAGTGTTTGCATTTATTATAACGCAGTAACATGCAAGTAATGAATTCATATTCATAGTCAATTACACAACAACATACCTACGTTTCAATTAATTCAAAGAGTGCCAACTGCTGATATTAAGAACATAGTTTACATAGGACTCTTATAAAATTTAAAGAGGGGCATGCAATTTTGTAAATTAGTCGTTTCCTATGGGATTTCTCGGAATATTGGTTGCGATAGCGGAAACAGCTAATGCCAGTCATAAAGACCACTTAGAACTATTAGACCTACTGCCTGTGCCCTAAACGTGTCATTAAAGATAAAGCCCCCGAAAAACTGAAAATTGTAAGCAAAAGAAAAGTCACTGCATTGTTCGTCAGCTTGTATTCGCTGTGAATAAAATACTAGTCCATATGAAACTAGAATCGGTTTTTATTCAAATCGATTACCTAGATGATTCTTTACCAGACTCTCGATCAGTGTTAGTGACACACTTGCTCACAAAACGATTAAGAGGTGGTCATTAAAATGTCATCTTCTGGCGATTTTATTGCGCACTATAGTTTGTAAAGTGTAAAAATCTAAAGACTACTGAAATTGTCTAATACCAACCACATTCAACATAAAGAGGATCAATTTTTTAATGGACTCTTGCAAGATTGCTTCAGGTGATATGACTATACCAAAGCATGCTTTCTTGGTTTTACTCTAAAGCTACAAATAAAGGAAACCAAGGAATGTTGGTCACATGTGGAAGTCAACAATGGATGAGCAACAAAGTTCGAGAAAGGGGCGATTTTACTGTCTTTTAGTGGTAGATCTAACCTATATCTATATAAAATTATAAATGGGAAGAAATATTTGGATGGAAAAGCACCAAAAATTTTAAGTACCGGTCAAGTGCCCTAATTTCGCCTGGCGTCCTATGTTTGCCTATAATGAAAAAGATGCAATATATTTTTGATTTTACTTGTATGGCTATCGAAACTTTGAGTTTTCATAAAGAGCTTTAAGTTTGGATTACCATACAAATAAAATGAAAAAGATATTGCATCTTTTTCATTATAGGCAAACATAGGACGCCAGGCGAAGTTAAGGTAGTTGACGGTACTTGTTAGTTGGACTTTAAAAATTCTAGATAAATGAGATCCTTAATTACCAAATTAATGATCTCATTTATCTAGAATTTTCTCAGGTATCGTTTGCCAATATTTTGCATCTATTTTAAACAGATGACTATGGACTAGATGCTACTGCGGAGGAATGAGAGACATGTTGTAAAATTTTTGATTGTAATGTGCACCACATTACATTCAAAAACTTTTCCTCAAAGAAAGAACACTGTCGATAATACCGGTTATTATGGATCCCGTTTTCTTGTGTGCCGAGAGCGTTCGGTTTCCGCAGAGGATTGTGTGCACAAACGCTTTATCTATAAATATTTAGATCGATATATTATACTAAGAGTAACAAACATTGAGAAATTACTGGCGCCTAAAACATTTTGCTACTGCCAAATCTGAACAACAGCATCTACACATATCTTCTATACAATAAAAATCAATTGCCGTACATTAGTCTCGTAAAAACTCGAAACTGGTTCGACCGATTATAATTTAATATTTTTTTGTTTGTTTTGTTAGCCTCATTACTGGGGTGGTTTCCGAAAAATAGAAATTGAACTTTTGACAGGACAACGTCTGACGGGGTCAGCTAGTTATTATATAAATTGAAGTCGCTTTTCGTGTCTACTGTGTGACCGCTTTGTTCTTCTAAACTTAGCTTGCCTGTAGGTAGGTATATTAATTTATGTCTCCTGCTGCTGACGCTCCAAGGTGGATCTGGGTCGGTTGAGTAGTTTGACCAAAACCTCTCAACAACTTGGCAAAGACTCTAGCAGGGAACTGCTAGAGTCTGAGTGAGTTTACGTCGATTGATATATAAAGCACTTACGAAATTTTTATCGCTTCAACGGTTTTAGGTCAAAATTTGTGAGGAATTATTTAGGTGGAATCGTGTGAACCTTAACTCACTCCTACATTGAGGGACTACACCGCCTGGTGAAGGGACTCGTGAGCCACAGCCTTTATCAATGATACTACACTTAGTCTGTAGTACGTGATCATTTCGTTTTAGTTACTCTGGAGGAGTGCTCAGCTTGGGCCAGCACACGCTGCGCCCTCGTCGCGCCACTTGTCGCGGGTGATCTCTCGCTTCCGGCCGTGGTTCAGTCCATGGTCGGAATCAAAAACACGTGGGATGCTGTCGCCTCTTTTTGCGAGGAGGCGGTGGACAGGGAGAGAGACCATAGCTCTCAATAAATGTGCACCAGGAGAGCAGACGGGGCTTAATGATCTCCGGTCAACATAAGGAGAGACCTGCGGGCGGTAAACTTGGGGCTGAGTCGTCCCTCGACAAGTAAGGCCCAAAAAAGTTGCAGCGGGCTGATACCAGTCGGGGAAGCGGCGAATGTACAAATTTCTCCCAGGCCCCCGACTCATGGTAGTAGAAGTAACCATGGGGTTTTAGTCGGTAGGAGTCAGACATAACCCTCCATTCTCCCCGGGCGGAGGGTATCCATGAGAATTTCGCCACAGAAAAAAAAAAGGTGTTTGTATGAGCAAGCATGTCCAATATCATCATAATATTTCAGAAATATGTAATTATGCACAGTACGAGAATAATTATTATGGTTATGTAAATAATTTGACGCGACAGGTGGAGCCGACAGCCCGACACTGTTATTCTAGGTAGGTGTACCTACTTATAGGTTTTTCTAAGTGTGAACTTCTTATCAGTCGTTGTGTAGCAAACATTATACTATGGTTCTAGCCTCTTCTAAATCAGATTATAAATACATGTTTATCTAATCAAACTCATTACAGAGCCCTTGTCTTTGTTTTTAGATCACTCTAACCAGTTCCTTATAAATTATCTACATTTCTACAAGAGGTTCACAAAAAATAAATATATGGAACAAAGTTTATCTTATCAACCCAAATATTAAAAAAACCGGCCAAGTGCGTGTCGAAACCCGCACAATGAAGGGTTCCGTAGTTGGGATGAATTTATCCCAAGAACAAACTTAACATTGCAGTTTGAAAAACATGTTATCCCATACGGAATGTATGGGAGAACATATTTATCAAACTGCAAATTTAAGTTGGACGAATATTACTCGCTAACCTGTACAGCCTACTTAGCTATGATAATTTTCCTTTTAATTTCGTTATACTATACATATACTACTGCTGTGATTTTTTTTACAAATCAAGTACCATCAAAGAAGTTCATATCTAACCAGTTTCAAAACAAAATCCCGTGAACACGATGACCACATCTGCTACCGGCCCGGTGCCATAGCTGCCGAGCGCTGCAAGCAAGAATAGTCCTTACGGTGGTTAGATATGAACTTCTTCGATGGTACCTACAACCATTTAGCTGGCAGTGGGGGACACTCACTCTAACAAAAATTTGCAGTTAAAAGCTTAATATTTCGCAAACGGATCCCCGAATCCAAAAATGGTTTTCGCAAACTCACAATAGTTTTGAACGACCTTTCGAACGATACCCCACACCACGGGATAGATGAGAATAAAAAAACATCCCCACTTTACGTGAAGGGGATACCTCCCCTAAAAAAAACACTTGATTTTATTTTACCACATTGTCGGCGTGATTATTATGTGTACCCATGCCAAATTACAGCTTTCTAGTACTAATCGTCTCTGAGCTAAGCCGCGGACAGACAGACGGACATGGCGAAACTATAAGGGTTCCTTGTTTACGACGGAACCCTAAAAATATTTCCAGCAATAAACGTTTAAAATGCTTAGTGTTGGTACTTCAACTCGGTTGACATTGATTACTTGTCCTAGATCCAGTAGCGAGAACGTTACAAACAGCTAAATAATCTAGGACCTTCTGACGCCGGCCACTAACTAAACCACTACGATATCGAATTTATTCGTAATAATCATAACTAGCATGCTCTTTTCGCAAGTTATCGTTAATTCTGAGCTGCCTCGCCTTCTAACCCACAGTTATCGTAACAAAGCCAAGGCGAGGCAAATTAAAAACTCGATGCTTCGCGCAAACGATAACAGACACTTCGCGAGGTCGCGCGGTGTAGTTCCGGCTAATCGCATGTGATGCCCACACGCAGTGACGTCATATGGGTCTTCCTTCCCAACGATGATTATGCTACTTAAAAGCTTTATACATCTTTATAGCTGTGAATTTACTTGCTACACGCATTGTCGTTGCCGTAATAAACCGTAATTTGCAGACAAAATCACGCGGTATTTATGTAAAGATTGAATACTTTGCTTTAAAAAGAACAAAAGGGATTTCGTAAAGTAATATGGCACTTTAAAACTTTATAGACAACTAGCCGCTTCCCGCGACTTCTTCTGCGTGTATTTTGTATTTCATCCTTTTTTCATACAAATAATATTTGCTGGGTATTAATATATTAATATATTAATAATCTAGGCTACTTTTCATCCTGGATATTATCCAGGATGAAAAGTAGCCTAGATGTCCTTTAGGTCCCAGATTACCTATCTGTCAAATTAAACGATCGGTTCAGTGGTATAGATAGGCGTGAAAAAGTAACCAACAGGCAGTGGTACATTTGCATTTATTAGTATAAATTTATATATTTATATCATGGCAGCCGTCGATTAGAGAAATCTATCAATATATACTAACATGACCCAGGCAATTGTCGTGGACAAGAAGTCGTTTGAAAGATTCTGCTAAAGCACCACATCCAGCTACCTATACCTAAACAATAGTATTTAAAATTAAAAAGAAAGTCGACTTTCGTCTGTCTGTGGGTCCGCTTAATTCTTCTAAACTACACAACGTACTTTAATGCGGTTTTTGCGACCATTTATAGAATTTATTCCGATAGATTTCATATTTGGAAGTAGCATAGAAATGTCAATGTATTGACTGTATGTCACTGTCGCCACATCAGTAGATCGGACCCGTGCGAAGCAAGAGGCAAGAGCAAGCCGCTAGTATGGGATTTAGACGGAAGATCATTATTATTTAGCTGTTATAACCGGCTTGATTATGAAATGCAATAATTAATATCATAACACTGAATATATATATAAAATAACATCAAATTCAATGTTATAATTGCAATTCATTATTAATACTCTAGTTTCGCTAGTAAGCCACATTTCTTATTTTCGTACAGTAATATTCCTATATTAATCAAAACAGGTAAATAAATGACAGTTATTTGCGACATTGCCAACTTTTAGAATAAATCCTAAGCTGTTTGTTTTTACTCTGTTGTTAATAATGCTCAGAGCAATCTGTGACATATTATACAATTATCTTCCAGCTGATATGATGACAACGGAAACAGGTAGCTTAGTTAGCTATCAATTATTGTACAAACAAATATGTGCACAATCACAGACAGATACTTCAGTGGTATTTAAATATGCTCTGATAAAACAATAATGAGCAATACTTGTTTTAATACCTAAAAGTAACTTTCTGATAAAATAAATAATGTGTTGATTTTGATAGATGAGTGATGTTTTATTCAAGACTAAGGACACGCCCCTGCTTCACACGGTTTTTACAACTTGTCAAAACATCGGGATTTATTTTTATATGTTAGTTTATTATTAATGTATTACACCTATAAACCTTGCAGAATAAATTCTGTAAATAATAACTTCTCTACAAGACTATTCTTGAGTGTGCATAACATGACCTATATTTTATTTAACACAGGCCAAACACTTTCTTAATTAATAGAATTAAAGGTCATCATGATAACAATTTAATAAACCCACATATTTGTTTATGCATTTCTGACACCATTTTCCTGACTGATAATGAATTTTTAATACTTTGAATTTTAATATTTTTTACTTACGTGCTTTTTATAATAATTTTTGTTAATAGACTTTGCATGGAGAATAGCTGTTTATCCAACTAGGCCTAGGGTGAATTCTAGGACATACATTTCCGAGTATCCACATTAGGGTGAATTTTTGGGGGTGGATAACCCAGTGCCTGTAAAAACTTCATTTTAAAATGAATTTAGTGTCAGTACACTAAATTCATTTTAAAATGAAGTTTTTACAGACATACAGTTATGACAGTGATTGTTCAAGTTTGTTAATATAACTTTATAACACAAAAAGAACACAGACAACTAACAAGACCAAACAAAAATGAGAATTTGAAAGAACATTCTTACAGCTGACATTATAATTATTTCATTATTGTATGTAAGTATATAAGTGAGGAACTTAGGGCAAGATTCACAGACTGCACTTTTATTTCATTTTTAAGTAAAGTAAATGTTTCATACAAATATGAACCTTAATTTATTTCATACAAGAATAATGCTAAAGTTTCCTCAATGCATTGGTTGGTTGGTAACAATAAGCCACATCAATATAGTATTAAAAAATTGCAAGTAAGTATTCTTGACTTTGAGGTTGTACTAGTAGACTGTTTTGCAATACTAGATATGGTTCATATTCATATCGAGGGGTGAAAGGCTATTTGGTTGAAGCGACATCTTGGGCGATATTGAGTTATATACATATTCGGAATCAGCAATTTTTTCTCCGTCGGATGATGTTTATAACTCAATATCGCCCAAGATGTCGCTTCAACCAAATAGCCTTTCACCCCTCGATATCATTTACATAAATCGCTTTTAAGAATACCTAAACAAACATGGTTGTTACTTCAATTTGACTTCTATTATGCAATATCATTACAAACATTGGTTAGTATGAGTCATTATGGTCAGTTCCGGTGTCCCTACACCTAAAAGCCCACAAGTCATAACAGAGCTGGTGGTTCCAAGAATACAATAGGAGGTTATAAATTTTGTGCATAAAGTAAGCAAGCAATGAGGATAAGGCCGCCCATTGTATATTTTGCAGTGTATTACTTTTTATGTAATTTATAATCTGATGTACAATAAAGTATGTATATCTAAGTAAATATAAATAAATAAAGTAGGTAGGTACAAAAGTGAAAAAGATACTGGTTTCAAAGAAAATCATAAGAGCATGACTCCAAATCCTGTACTTACAGCAAATTTATGTTGACAAATTACCTGTTAACACTTACTTTACAACATAATGAAACCAAGCAACCTGTTAATCACCAAGTATTAAGACAAAATTGATGTTAAAGTTGTTCTGGTCACATAGGGTAATTTTATTTATTGTAGAAATAAAATACCTTCATATGAATTATTTCCATGATTATGGCATTTGATAATTTTGTTTGGATATGTTGGTACCCTACCTTATTAATAGAAATAGGAGTACCTACTTCTTGCTTAGTTTGAAAGTTCAAATAAAGAACTAGACAAAACTTACGTCGACAAAAATAAATATAAATAGATAGTTCCTTATGTTTACTGAAGTTTAAGTAAATAAAATCATCACAATTTCCACTATAGCGTTATTTTTTTCCAAGACTACGCGAGGCACCCACAGGGATAGACGAAGGAGACGTGACCAAATAATTGCGAAACAAACCGTAAACACATCAATAACACACACTACACTTGTTCATAAAACAAAATGTCCCATCACAAAAAAAACTATAGTCTTTGTAAATTACTACGATACTTTGCAAACAATTTTCACGAGTAATTATTGAGTTTTGTAATAATCCCCTGCTCGAAAAACTTCATTTTCATTTGACATTTTTGACAACCAGGGCTGTCAGTAGAAGCAACATAATAAATATATCGCCGAGTCCCAGATATTATACAAAAAAAAATCAGATTATACAAAAAAGTTAACCGTCGGTAGTGTTTTTGTAATAAGTTTATTTTTATTTTTATACTTTTAGTTGTAACTATCCCACATAAATTCGTATTGCTATGTAAACAACATTGACAAGCAGTTTTATAGTTTTACATAGTGGATTAGAGTCGGCGCCACCACTCAAGTCCGATAGACGCGGCGCTAGTGCCTATGTCATTGCCTTAACTAAGGGGATTGTATACGACCTCTTCGTAAAAATGCTTATTCTAGCGCACTAAATAAATGTGCAAAGTAATCATACAAAATCGCGGACGAAGAAGGAAAAATGCCGAGTAGGGTGATTCACAAAAATGAATTCAAGTCTAAGTACATAATTAATTATATAAACTTAGTTATGTGGAAGTTCATAAATGAACGCGAGGATGGCAATCTGAACATGGTCTGGCATGCAGTCGAGGTGTTAACTTGATTCAATTTTATCGCTGCTCCGATACAACCTCTGATGTATCGGCCGATCTTCCAAAATTATTCGTTGAGCAGCCTGGTCAGAGGATCCTCCCTTTTCTGTGGGGTAGTTTCAGACCTAATAATCCTCATCTAGAGTAATCTGCAGGATTCTCCGCTGACTTGATATATCGCCAGCATTCGGAAGGCATGGCCTTTGTTATTTGTTGAACCCTATTGGCACTCCAGCGATTGGGATCTCCTTGTATCCATCCCAGAAAAGCCATGGAATCAGTCCACCCGTATACCTTGATGTCGTGACCGATGAAACTTGCCTTAGAAAGCAGATGTGCACCACTTTCCAAACAAAAAATTCAAAAGCAAAGAAATATTCTTGTTATCAGCTACCAATTTTTATTTCGCAACTATTCAAAATATTTTCGTTTGACCTAGATTAATTGTTATTTTGCTATAAACGACACAACATGCATATAGCCTTCTACGATGAGCCGCAAAATCCATGCAACATTAATGCATTAGACTTTGGTTTATGTTTTCTGTCTTGTTAACCCCCCCCAAAGTCACGTGTATTTGTTTGGTGCAAAGAATCTTAAAAGTTACAGAATATTTTATCTTTAAACAGAAAGAAAGAAAAATATTATATATGGGGGTCGCTTTTCGGTTTACAAAATGCGCGAAAGACGAAAAAATAAATACACGTGATATCTCACTACACCTACCACAGCTCCCCCTTGTGATATTTCGTGATTTTCCCGAACCCCCGTTTCGCGCCTGACGTGATTTATGGACGACCCCATGAATCGTCGCTTGCTGCGTCACAGGGGTCTTCATTATAGTGTAGTTGATATTCATTATAATGTTGATATGAGTGAAGAAAATGATTTTCTTATTGTCGTAACGGTGGTTTGTAGTTAGTTCGGTATAGTTCTGCCCTCCGCAATCAGGGCACTATCTCCTACCGCAAAGAGAGTTGGCTTGATGAACCGGCTTTCTAAATCGTATCTCATAACTTCCAAGTAGAACTTGGTTGGCCTTGGTTTCTTCGCAGTGATTTACAATAAAATATTCTTGACATTTTTAACCGAGTTCAAAAAAGCATCTGGAGACATAATTATTACTTTGTAACTTTGCTTGGGTAGTTTTTGGTTTTAAGTGTAGGCTTCACCCTACAATGGGTGGCTGTCAGACGTAAAAAAAAGTTTGATGGCGACCTTGGCGTGGCCCGACCCCTTTTCGGACTGCTTGCGAGAAAAACCCCAATTTCTCGCTATTTTAATATGAAACCCATCTGCAACTCATATGCATGATCTGGAAGTAACTTTCGAATGCTATGGATTCGCTTTGACGTATAAATGTTGGTAGCATGGCGTGTTTTATTGTTAGCTCTGTTTTTGTGCTTACTATTCCACAAGAATGAAAGTCAGTCTACGGGATAATACGTATTTATAGCCCGCGCCATGTCCGGCGTAAAATTGTGGAACTACAATTTT
Source organism: Agrochola circellaris (assembly GCA_914767755.1). Classification (NCBI taxonomy): domain Eukaryota; kingdom Metazoa; phylum Arthropoda; class Insecta; order Lepidoptera; family Noctuidae; genus Agrochola; species Agrochola circellaris. Next base: position 16,600,676 of record OU611840.1, on the reverse strand, counting down.
TTAATGTATTTAATATCACCTTTTTTGTGTTATCTCGTAAAATTGTTCCGCATGTCTGCACTAGTAACAAGTATGAAGTAAAACGAAGAGAAGACACGTTGTAAAATAACGGTTTTTTTGAGAAAAATGGCGGTAACTACCAATAGGCAGTTGAGTTATTTATTACGTAAAGTTTAGGTCACGTAAAGTCATTCTAAACAATTAAACAAGGTAATCTGTGAGTCAAACATGACCAAATTATACAGATTTTGAATCTTTTATACAATCTAGCAACCCTGAAAAGAAAAACCACAGACAAGCAAAATGGACATGGTAAATGGTCGGATATGCAAATGCAATCTTCCATTAATCTGTGAATCTTCCACGACTCCACTCAATCCCTATAATACTCACAATAATTTGTATTGTTTCTATTTAATGATTCGAACAGAAGGATTGAACGGATAATTGTCACTGCCTGTATATATTTTTGTGAAATAAGCTAGAGCTTGTATAGTGTGCTGCCTGCCCCATTTTTTCGTTCCGCCGGGTACCTTTGCGGGTATGCGCTCGACTACACAACAAAGTTTCACCCTAGTTTTAAGTGGATAATAGACATTCGAATTTAAAATACGGGGTTTTTAAGTTCGCCAACTTAATGATAAACCGTCAGGTTTTCTTAGAAATTGTATTGTTCGAGTCGCGTCGCGCTGGTCTGCACGAGCCATGAACCATATTTGGCGCTGGGGTGCGAAAATCAGCCTAGGAAGCAGACCTTAACAACGATAAAAAAAAATTGTGTTCCATATTTTTATAATAACTCTACTTACAATAAAGTTAGGTACATTTTCGAACATCGAATTCTATTTTTCTGGCTCATAAGTTGGCAAACTTTTTTATATTATCGGCTGTTTTGAAATCTATGTAAGTACGTTGGTCAGTCAGTAGCTGACTAATCCTGTCGGGAGCCCGGGGCGGCAAAACTAAATGGGGCCCCCTTGCCCCGGAATGAACATCGAAGTATTTAGCACGCTGCCTCGAAAAGGTGAGGTTTTCTTATGACTACACATATAACATAACATCAAGCCTTGTTTCCCCGAAGGGTTGGCCACAGATGTACCCGTAACAGGTACACCCACATTTCACCAGTTATGTTTAAGTCCCATGTAATAAGGGGCGAGCCTATTGCCATCAACCGGGCACAACCTGCTACTGAGAAATTTTAAATATAAAAACCCAGTAACACTATGTATTACTATAGATAAAGAAATGGGAGATACTTTGTCATCGAGGATGATAGAGCGAGCGAAGCGAGCTCGAAAATATTTGCACCTTAGCCCGGATAGGTAGGGTCCGGAAGGGCCAATGCCTGCCGGGGTCGCGGGTTTGTCTGAAAGGGATATCGCGACCTCGGCACACAGGCAACGGAAGGAACACGGGTGGGTTTTAGTCAGTAAAAGTCTGACACGCCCTCCCGCTCCACCCAGAGCGGGAGAAGTTATTTGATAATTTCCCATCCTCAAAAAAAAAAAAAAAAAAAAAAAGCCCGGATAGGTAAGGGTTTCTTTTGACAATTCGTAGGTACATAAATAGGGACTTACTTTACTTCTGCTACTGTCACAGGAAGTGTTAAATATATACGTAAAGATATTGAAACATTAAGAAAGAATACCAATACAAAATAAGTAGGTACTTTTGCCAAACGTTACGGTCACTTACACGGCTATCGCAAAGCAAGTATTTATATGGAGGATGGGAAAAGTATGATTTGTAGGTACTTACAGTCAAGAGTCAAGAGCACATGAAGCTTTACACTTGTAGTGCGAATCTTACCTCTACGGCGCATAATGGGGCCATAATCGATGCTGGTGGACATAATTTTTTTGACAAATCAGTTTGAATTCGGTTGTCCCGATAGGAACTGAGACAAATCATAATTTCCATTTTCAATGTATGGATTGGAAACGGACCTTTCGGGTCGTTTTCCCGAAACTATTTAGAACTGTAGAGCAGAAACCTAATAGGTATTATGACTGGGCATATCACCAACACATAGTTACGAATTACGTCCCCGGACTCCGGATTAGACCCCGTTTAGGAGACATGGAAATTTAAAAAACAAAAAAAGGGTCGCCAAAAAAATAAAATTGGCTTAATAGATATTATGTAAGTAAGTAGTATCTATACACTAAACTGCCTTTTATTTGACAATTTTTTTTTGGATCTTTAGGGTGGTTAGCTGCCCCCTTTAGGTATGTACTCGTATATATGTATGTATGTCCCAGAACTTATTAGATTTGACAGACTGTAACATAGAACAACTTTTAGTATAGATAATTTTCACATGGGAATGTTGATTTGCTCAGTTATTTATATTTTACAAAAACAATTGACGTGAATGTACGGAAAATACTAAAGGTAAACACCGTATAGTTCGTGTCCGTTACCCAGGCCAGATGTTGTCGAAAATGGTAATTTGAATCTTATAGATAATTAGTTGTGCGGCTTCTGTAAATGTTGCGCACATTTTTAAATTTGTTGCGCTTATAGTTATTTAATTATTTCACAAAAACATTTCCTGCTGGCGTAACGTTACCGCAGCCAGACCTTTTTCTTTCTAATGGGAATATTTAACCGTTAAAGGCCTGATAAACAACTAATTAACGTGCTAATTGACGTGCTTGAGGGTCACCCAGGGCTTTACCGGTTAAATAAATACTAGCTATAGAATTAGTTGTCTAGATGAAGTAAATGTTGTGCCTTATTTTGTATTTGTTCTTTCATCGGTTGCGAAGTTATTCGAGATTTTGCTGGGGTAACGTTTTTGGTTTTGCTAGATCTTTGAAACGGTTAAGCAGATTCTTATCATATTTTGTACAAGACTTCTAAGGGATTAGTTTAAATTTGTTCTGCAATAAAAATACCAAAAAAATGCATAGCTTAAAGGTTATTTCATTAAATAGAAAAACACTTCAATCGGTCCCAGCACTCTCAATAAGAGGTCTAAAGACTTACTTTAAACGTTATTTTAAAGCTTGTAACTGCCTTCAAATGTATGTGAAGTTTCATTAGTATCCTGTAAGTATTTAAAAATATATGATGATATTCAGTTCTTCACGAGCACGGTCTTGATGCGCGCGGTGTTATTTGGCCACTGGATTGGATATATGAACTGAATGTTATGTCAATTATTAGTTGTTTAGTTCAGTTGTATATCAGTAAAATTTCAGCGTAGTACATTGGATAATTAATGAGATAATACGATTAAAGTCATTAGGAAGTGAATGATCGAGGTAACCCGACCAAGTTTAGGTGGTTACGAAAAAGCGAAAACTCAGAACATTATGCTATCTTTTGAAATGTTCAGTATAATACACCTTACAATTTCGGTACAGACGCGTACACTGTTAAATACATAATAATATAATAATATCTGTACTATGAAAACATTATTATTATCTTCCAGTTGCACATACTTATCAAAAATCACCGATATAACATGTCGTTCGGTGGGACGCGGGAGGGGTGGGGTGAAGGGGTAATTCATTGTTTGATTTATTCCCTTTATGTCGAGTCCCGTTAAGTCGAGCCGAAAACCTTGTCTCGCTTCTATTACCCCTATGTCGAGTAGTTTTCTGTCCCGTTTCTATTCCCTTTATGTCGAGTTTATTTACCACGCTTTTATTACCTTTATGTCGAGTTTAATAATATCATATTTTAGAAGTACAGTCACGTCCAATGAAATGTATACACGCACATAATTTAGAATCAATTTTTACACAAAAAAGAATTTAAAAATAACTAATGACTTTAACCTTACAGTACTATGTACGATTATATTTTTAATTAACCATCAAAGTATGTCATAATTTCAGTGTATTTTTTTTAATATTCGAAATTATGTGCATGATGAAAAAGTACCTATCTTTTAAAATATTAAGTTCATTTATTATAAATGAACTTAATAATGCAAATGTAACTATTACGTTAGTACCTACCTACATATCAAAATATAAACAATCAAAATACATAAAACACAGTATAAAAATACATAAATACGTAATGATACAATGCACATGTTTTCAATTTATGGTTCAAAATATATAGGTAAGTAGTACCTACCTAATAAATTTCGAATAATATAATCGTTATAAAGTATAGTTATTAATCGAAATCCAAAGCCGAAAAGACCCCACGTTCAAATTCTTTTAATTTACATCTCTGACTGTACCTGTTCACCATACTCGACATAAAGGTAATAGAAAGCGTAAAATATCAATACTTTGGAGAACAATAGACTTCCAGGCTCGATATAACGGGACTCGACGTAAAGGGAATAAATCCATTGTTTGCATAACGCACTAAACATCTATAATAAAAGGTAATAGAAAATTTCAAAATAGCAAAATTACTATCTGTAATTTTAATCTGTGATTATTTTTAAGTATAAGTTTATTAATACTTTAAAAGTTCAATTGAAATGATTATTTTACCTGTTAATAAAAATTCTTTAATAAACATGTAGTTTTTTTTAAAACTTGTGTACATGTCTGTACTAAATTTGTAACACTATCCTACATATTTTAGAAGGTACCATAATGTTCTGAGTTTTCGCTTTTTCGTAACCACCTAAACTTGGTCGGGTTACCTCGATCATTCACTTCCTAATGACTTTAATCGTATTATCTCATTAATTATCCAATGTACTACGCTGAAATTTTACTGATATACAACTGAACTAAACAACTAATAATTGACATAACATTCAGTTCATATATCCAATCCAGTGGCCAAATAACACCGCGCGCATCAAGACCGTGCTCGTGAAGAACTGAATATCATCATATCTTTTTAAATACTTACAGGATACTAATGAAACTTCACATACATTTGAAGGCAGTTACAAGCTTTAAAATAACGTTTAAAGTAAGTCTTTAGACCTCTTATTGAGAGTGCTGGGACCGATTGAAGTGTTTTTCTATTTAATGAAATAACCTTTAAGCTATGCATTTTTTTGGTATTTTTATTGCAGAACAAATTTAAACTAATCCCTTAGAAGTCTTGTACAAAATATGATAAGAATCTGCTTAACCGTTTCAAAGATCTAGCAAAACCAAAAACGTTACCCCAGCAAAATCTCGAATAACTTCGCAACCGATGAAAGAACAAATACAAAATAAGGCACAACATTTACTTCATCTAGACAACTAATTCTATAGCTAGTATTTATTTAAATATTCCCATTAGAAAGAAAAAGGTCTGGCTGCGGTAACGTTACGCCAGCAGGAAATGTTTTTGTGAAATAATTAAATAACTATAAGCGCAACAAATTTAAAAATGTGCGCAACATTTACAGAAGCCGCACAACTAATTATCTATAAGATTCAAATGACCATTTTCGACAACATCTGGCCTGGGTAACGGACACGTATAGTTCAGCAAAAAACTTTCTGATGGCCATATTGATGAATGTGGACCCAGTAACTGTATAGACTGCAGCTGCCCTCCCTGGTCAATGTACTTAATGACAAAATTTTGAATATTGAAATATAAGTAGGTATATATATTTAAGTACTTACTAAATATTGATTTATATTTAGTACGTTAATATATACAAGTACCTATATTTTTTTAATTATATAAATCGATCTTTTTTTTTGTAGGTATACCAATAAAAGGTACAGGCGTTCCTTAATGTAGGTACACCATTTTTTTCAATTTAGTTTACACTGATAACATACCTATTTAATCAACTTAACTTACACTAGAAATATCTAATATGTGCCGGACTAAGACTACTTGATGCCCTAAGCAATCCACGCCGGTGGGACCCCCTAACCACTATTTAACTAGTATCGGTCTTTAAAAACAAATTAACGTATTTTTAACAACGAGATAGATCATTACATACCTAAGAATAGGTATGTACGAAAAACGAAAGAGATACGTGGAGTAGGTAGGTATTACAATAAAAAGCAAAATATGTTTTTTTATATTTATATGCGACTTTTACGTGCATTAAATTCGCGGACAACGATTTTTAAGTTCAACGTTTTTAGCATAAACTGCCTGTATATGTCGTGGCGATCTTAGAAATGATCATTGTTCAACCATTTCATGAAATAGAACATCGACCGCTGGTCACATCATGTTTTCTGTCCAGATCATTGAATACCTACTCAACGTTTGACGATATGAACAGTTAAACGCACCACTTCATGATGTGGCCAAACATTAGTGATCATAAATAGCTAGATTATCCACGGGTAGAGGCGTATTGCTGTCGCTTTGTTTTTGTGATGCATCATGGCAGTGGCATACAAAAAATTGAACGAGAAGAGGTGCTGTTTAAGGTGCCCCCCGGAACGGGATTCCCCTAAGCAATTGCTTAATTTGCTTATGGGCTAATCCGGCACTGCTGACTGCTTATTGTTGATGTTTTAGTATAATGTAAACAACTTACCTTCAAGTCTTAATAAAACGATTTTTCGAACTACCGACATATTGACCAAAAATAATTATGGGACTAACTTTTAATAATTGATCAGTGTGCGTCGGTCGATGATTAATGATAAGGAAGCCGCGCAACTATTAGCATCTCCGGATCTAGAATTTAGCTGGGAGGATAGACCTCCCATGGTAAGGAAAGGGAAAAAATTATGGGAGGATTTTATGGGTTAATAAAATCTAAACATCTTTTAAATTATTTATAAACATATAAAATTGGTGTACAAGAATACATTCAGTTAAAATACGTACAAACAGCTTTTTAATCATATCGAGTCAATTCGAGTATAATAAGTGTTCCGTTTTGTCTATTTTGGTACGGATGAAAAAAAATGAATAGAATAGTATGTTGAAAGATGAAAGACGCAATTTTTGAATTTTTCTTACCATCTGCAACTGGAAGCGGCCATTGCTTGAGCTTGAGGAGCTCAATTGTTGCGTGGACTGCAACAATAATTATACGACGTCTTTTTTACATAGCGTAAACGCGCGTCAGCGATGCGATGCTTGCGGCTCTGCGCAGGTACCTAAACACTACAACACTCTACAACAATGCTTGACAACAACACTTCTTCCCAGCTAAAACATTAGGAAGCGGTGAAGAATGGGCGTTAATACATCATACTATACGTGCGTCGACGAAACCTAAAAAAGCTGGCTAAAACGGAGTGTTCGCTGAATCTGTTTTAAAGTGCTTCATCCCAAGCCAATTACATCAAATTCATAAAAATATCTCACATCAAACGACATTGAAATAATTTATAATATAACTACTACCTAAAACCCATAAAAATTAAATTCATTCAAACCTTATTCATTCAAATAAGAATACAACCGCAACAGTCTAATTTAGTTTTTCGAAATATTAGCCTCAAGATTTGTCTACTAACGAATGTTATGAATATAATAATGTTTTTTGTAACAATGTTGTTTTGTAGCAGTTGAACATTAACACTAAAGCCTCGTATTCACTAGGAGACGATTGTTCCGTGTCACAACACGTGTCGTTAGAGATATCAGGCGAATTTGAGCGACATTGTGGCACGACATGTATGGCAACTTCGAAAACGATAAAAGGTCGTAAGACAAGATGTCTGGCATCGTTGGTTAACATCGCCCGACGTTCTCCGACATCTTTAGCGACACGTGTTCCAGGAAATTTCTCCTGAAGGCTGCAACCATATTTCTCTATTTAATCGATTTAAAATTCAGCCATTAATTGTATACAATTTAAAAATATATTCATTTGGTTGTAAATTACACCCTTGGTAAGTTACAAAATAGAGATTTATAAAATTAATTTATTAAAACATTCGCTTGTGGCAGTAACGCAATATTAAATATAGGTGATACATGTTGCTAAATTTTTCTATATAATTAGTGTTATACAAAAAAAATGTACTTTAAATAAGGAGTAGGCGTGTAATTTTAAATTAGAACATCTACTATAAATTTTCTCCCTACTCAATTTATTTCAATTTAGGCAAGAATGTAAACAAATGTGAAAAAAATAAATTCAATCAAAAAGGTTTTAAGCAAGACTAAGGACATTGTTTATAAAATATCTGTTTTTGTTCTAATGATTGTACAATATTAATTGACATATGAAATTAGTATTAACTATTGATACATACAATTTTTGGTTAGTAAAGAATCTGGTAAATTACTAGAAATCCTAGCTACTTAAATCTACAAAATTTGGAGGTGCTATGCTTCAAACGGTTTGGTTGGTTTCTCAGTAGGAGTCTGGACACTTGAGTATATGATATTTTTCCTGAAAGTGAATATATTTATATTAGATAAGGCGTGTGGGATTTCCGATCGACAAAAATGACAAACCTCTATACAAACTCTCGTCCTACTATACAAATAAACATTGAATTATTATTATCCCCTATTTAACGGCATTATTTTTCGGCAATTTTAGGGCAATAATTATTATTCATTGGTCAACTTACTTCGTTGAGAAAAAAAAACAAGCTTCTAAACCCAGGTGTTTAAGACTGCATGGTATTTCAGTGAGTTTAAAAGTTTATTTTATTTGGTAATTTGTTAGATAGTACGGTCAACCCCAAGTCAGTAGTAACACTTAAACTAAAAAAAAACGCTATTTTTATAACTATAAACCCGGCCACTACGAGTCGGACAACGCACAATGAAGGGTTCCGTAGTTGGGATACATTTATCCCAAGAACAAACTTAACACTTAAGGGCGAATCCAGCCTTAGAGTCAGGGGGGTCACATAGTCGGGGTCCAGTCAGGCCAGGCTCCAATCAGTGGCGAACTAATCCTGTCCCCTACGGGCTTAGTCCGCCACTGATTGGGCCGGGGCGGCATAACAAAATGAGGCCCCCCCGGTATACTCAGTTTATGTAGCTATTTCTTCTAGTACAATTTTGGAACAAAATTATAATGACAGCAAAAAAGTATAACGTGCGTAATTAAAATCTACCAACACCATGGACGTCACGACCGCCAGGTTTTTTTTTTTTAGGGATGTGCATTTTCATCTGCTCACTATGCTATTTACGAAAAGCCAGAATGTAGGCGAGCGAAGCGAGCTCGGAAATATTAGCACACAGTCTTGTTTTTTTTAAACTCCTACAAAAATAGGAGTTCTTTTGTCGATTTATGCAGAAGTTAGAGAATGTAGATTACAATCTACATTCTCTAACTTCTGCTACTCCTATTACGAGCGAAGCGAGCTCGAAAATGTTCATCAGGGCCGGATTTAAAGGTGTGGAGGCCCTGGGGCAACCAAGAAGTGGAGGCACAGACAGACAAAAAAAAAACATAGTTTTCAATCATTTATACTTAATAGGTACATGATAAATGTTAGGCGAATGGAACTTTGCGAGCTTTTTTCCTCGAAAAATCATTGATAATTTCAGTGAAATCCAATTCTCGGAGTAAATCACTTTTAATACTAAGTAGGTATAACTTTCATAGGCGGTTCTGTGTCATCGCAGTCCGAAGTCTATTTTTTATAATTTCATCTTCGAAAGTGAGCATTATCCAGTGCACTTCGACGCAATCTGTTGATTGCGTCGAAGTGCACTGGATAATGCTCACTTTACCAAGTACATTCTCAACGTAATTTCAACATGAAGCCAATTCAGAGTAACTTAGACTCCAAAATGCTACAGGACGACGTCAACAGACTTGTAGAGTGGTGCAAATTAAACAAAATGCTTTTAAATATAAATAAATGTCACTACATCCAGTTTACTCGTAATAAAAAAGTGCTTGAGAACCAATACTACATAGAGGGAGTTGAAGTAAAGAAACTGAGTAACATTCGCGACCTGGGTGTTCAACTCGATCAAGCGCTAAAGTTCGATGTGCACATCCTGAGTATTGTCTCAAGATCTTTCAAGGTACTGGGATTTGTTTTGCGTAATAGTAAGGAATTTAAAAGGCCCGCTACAAAGATAAAGCTTTTCAACACCTTAGTTCGTCCAATCCTAGAATATAGTTCCGTGGTATGGAATCCGCTCTACGAGGTTTACTCCAAGCGGTTAGAGAGTGTCCAAAGGCGGTTCCTTTACCATCTGTGCTACGGAGATCACTTGGCTAAACAACTCACTAGCTATACTGACAGGTTGAAACACTACCACATGGATACACTAGCCAGTCGTAGGAAGAAGCTGGACTGCATCATCCTTCACAAGATATTGAGTGGAACGATAGATTGCAGTGAACTTTTGAGCTCATTAGAGATTAAAATTCCGACTCGGATTCCCAGGCATAAGACATACAATTTATTTTACATTCCTGGCTCAAAAACTAACCTCGGTCATTACGCCGCTGTACCAAGACTTTGTAGGCAATATAACATGTTAGCAAAAACTACGAACTTAGACATCTGCGAGTCTCTGTCCAAATATAACAAATGTTTATTAGATTTAATTTAAGTATATTTAAATGTTATACCTATTTTCTTCATTTTTTAATGTTGTTTATAAATTCATTTTAGTTGTTTTCATGTTTTAACTTTGTTAGCTTAGTTTTTAACTTTATTGTGCATGCTGTGGTTTCCTATAAGTGAAGGAGTACACTTACTCAATATCTAATGTTACCCTTTAATTATGTGTCATGTATTGTGTACATCTTTTGTTGGAGATCCTAAATAAATAAATAAATAAATAAACATTTGGAAATGTAGCTGTGAATTTTCGAGTAAGTATTTGCTAATAGAAGATTTCCTTAGATTGATCTTTTTGATAATCGTTTTTATACAAAACGGTAAATTTAGCGTATTAGAACAACAAAACTTTTTTTTTTATCAATAAAAATCAAATTGTGGGGGCCCCTATTTTGTGGAGGCCCGGGGCCATGGCCCCTGTTGCCCTGCCTTAAATCCGGCCCTGATGTTCATCCTCAGCCTGCAACTCTAAACTGCTTCTTACTGAATATATTTTGACCGTGTTTGGGATATCATTAAAAAGTATTTCTTAAGGGGGCCGCCAGGACCAGGGACCCGGTTTGTCTTGACCCTATTCTGGGGTATTTAATTTTTACGTCTAGTTGCTAGCTTTAGATAAACCTAAATGGGCATTTATGAAACATTAGAGGGTAGGAGCACGGCTCCATTTGGTCGTTTACTATGGAGAAGTGCCGGCAGAAAACTCCTTGGTCCATCATCATAATTATAATAACAGCACATAGTCTTATTATGCGCGTCGTTCGCGCATGTGTGGCAAACACATCCTACGTGGCAACATCATACAAAGTATTTATTTGATTCAATTTATCAATGCGATTAGAAAAAATATCAGTGGTCGACCTAGACACAGCCCAGGGGATCCGCCCTTGTTAACATTGTAGTTGAAAAACATGTTTTTCAAACAGCAAATGTAAGTTGGTCGATTATTACACGTTAACTTGTAGAGCTTACTTAGCTGTGATAGTTTTCCTTTTAACTTCATTATTTATACTACTGCCGTGAATTTTTTCACAACCATTTAGCTGGCAGGTGAGGGACACTTGACTCTAACAAAAATTAGCACGTTAAAGCTGAATATTTCGCAAACGGATCCCTAAATCCAAAAATGATTTTCTCACATTCACAATGTTTTTGAATGATAAATGATTTTTATTTCTGTAAATAGGTTGTACAAAACACTTTTACACGTCAAACATATTATTTTTAAACTAGATGAGGTCGGCGTTTCCTATCTGACTACTCCGAGAAGAAAGGCCGAACTACCTTTCCAACGATACCCCACACCATGGGATAGACGAGAAAAAAAACCAAACCCACTTTTTATATATAATTCATGATTTTATGTTACCACTTTGTGAGCGTGATTAATATGTATACCCATACCAAATTACAGCTTTCTAGTACCTTAGTACTAGAAAGCTGTAATTTGGAGACTCTTCTCTTCTCTCTCTCGGAGCTAAGCCGCGGACAGACAGACAGACAGATAGACGGACATGGCGAAACTATAAGATGAGAAGGGTTCCTTGTTGACTACAGAACCCTAAAAAGGCGGTTACAAAGTCAAACGATTAACATGGACGTGAGGTTGACTGTATCAGTAAAATACGGTAAATACTGACCTATGCTGATTATAAACCCGTGCAAAATGTATTTTGTGGGCGATATAAATTCCTATGAACAGGCAGAGACCGATGATAAATGAACTTCCAAGTAGTGCCGGAAACTGAAAAGTAAATAATTTTACAACATATTGTAACATGAGATAGTACAGTACCTATGTTTACCATAGCTAGATCATTGATATACCTATAAAAAACCTAAATACACTTTCATCAGCTCAAAAATGTCCCCAAAACCTTACCAAGCCTTCATTTCTATTTTCGATGTTGTTCAAAAAATCGCTCTATGCGGGTTGATTTAAAACTGGAATTTGTGTTTATCCAAATCGAAGTTTGTGATGTTAAGAGCGTTTACGCCATCCGTGCGCTGGTTGACTCAAAAACAGCCATGCTATTCTGTAAACATCTCACCGTGGTAACTTGGGTGAAGTGAGCTTGATGTGAGCTGTCATTGCACCTAAAGCTAGGGATTGACACTATGGACAGCTCACTTCACCTCACTCTTCACGGTGAGATGTTTACAGAATGGATCCACAGTACTTTTCGACCCAGTTAATATCCATCAAACATTATTTTAAAAACAAATTAATTACTAATAATTTTAGGAAATATTGTTGTCTAAATACTTAGTTAGGATTTTTTTAGATTAATAGAGTATTTGTGAATTCCATCAAGATAACTGAACAGAGATTTTGATAATTTCACTTCGAGCGTCAAATTAGAAGCTTAAAATATCTTAAATCAACCTAACTAACAATATTTTTTATCTAACTACAAAATACCCTTAGGAAAGAATTTAGTTTATAAAAAAATCATTTTAGGTTCCCTACATGAGAAATAAAAATCCAAACAAAACGAAAATATAAAGAAATTTTAGTCAATAAAATGATTTTGTTGACTTCATTACTGTAATAGAAGAACATCTTCTTAAAAACTTGCAATTTAAAAATTTTACTTAGAGTATTCTATTATTTTTTTTGAAATATTTTAAAACCACCCTAAAACTACTATAAAACTCCATGCTCAAACCGTTTCAAATTAGTCCGCCGTTAGGCCTTCCAGAGAGAGGACGTATCGCTCGGCCGTTTGCCTGACCGCTGTTGACCTTTTGTCGTACGTACAACGATAGGGCACGAGTATAGTAGATCGCCAAATCTTAGTACTTTAGTAAGTAAAACTTTTATTGAAGTGAAAACTAATTTTGGGTGCTAAAGTCGATAGTGGTGCCGATTCTCTTGTCACAAATGCCTCTAAACTAGACTAAAAATCACCAAAATTTTGTTTATTCCTGTCAAACGACGAATTCCCATTCTGAAATAGAATAAAGTGACACAACTTAACTATATTTTAGTATTAATAGTGAAAATGGCAATTTTGCTATTCTGAATTTGACGTATTTCACCTAAAATTTAACTATTTTTAATCGGAGAAAATGGTGTGAAATACAATTAGTTGTCATGAACTTAAATTCACACCAACACCTCGACTTCAGGTGCATAAACAGTACTGTATCTTTTCTTTTGCTTATATCTCGAAAATGGTGTCCCATCCCAAAAATAATGAAAATTTCAACCCCAGGAAGCCCATAAATCTCATCATAAATAATTTTTCATATTTTCCATAGAAAACGCGAAAAATTTCATATAAACACGTCGAGGCTGGCACAATCTGCGCGCTTCCGAGTCTAAAAAAAATTCACGGGGTATGGCAGACAAGTACCACGTGGAGTCGCGATTGTCAAATTCAATTTTAGTTGTGTCAAAATTATTTTTAAATTTCGAGTTTTTTTTTGCAGACTAGCTTTATTATTCATAGCCAAAAGTAAGGAATTTGAGTGATAATTAAGTTAGTTTAGTTCGGTGTACAAGAGAATCGGCACCAGTGAGGTTAAAATATAAATTCAAGATGGCGTTTTACGATCTGCCAAAATGCCTTTCGAGCGGAGTAATGGAAACACTATAAAATTTTTAGAACTGCTGGAATCCAAAAAAACAATATGGGATTTAAAGGACAAAAACCAAAAATTAAAACAAAGTTCACGACGACGCCTGGAAGAGAATTAGTGGAGCTTAGAAGTCACTGATGGCCACGTTCATTCGTTCAGGCTTCATTTGTAAATAAAAATTCATCTATCCGATCTGGAGCAGGTACAGACGATATATTTTATCCGATATGGTTTGCATTCGATGTTATAGAGAGGATCCACCATCTTTCTTTTTTTGATTTTGTTAGTTTTAAATAATGAACATAATTTTGTATTGCAAAAACATACAGCGCGGACGCTGTAATTATTTCGACGTCTGCCATTGCCGGAAGTCGAAAGCAATGTGAGTGGTAGGGCAGTATGTGAACACACTTTCTCTTGACCCTTCTACGACAGTATTTAGGGAATTATGGCCGGCAGCGCGAGGAGTAGCGGCAGGTGCAGAATGTAAATGAGGCATTCGTTTTCGTGGGTCTAAAGCCGATACTGAGGTCGAAATGTAAATCCAAGATGGCGGCTGAGAAAATTATATTTTTGTTTTAAATGATACGTGAGAAGGAACTTTGTTCCTGACGGGGTTCCCTCGAACGGAAACGTTTTGTTTTTTAAGTGAAAACTTCTTTACGAGCGTATAGATTTTTGGTAGAGGAAAATCTTATGGGCTTGCGTCATCGACATGCTAATTATTTATTAAACATTTGTAGACTTAACAGGTCAACCACAAAATGTAACTTCTTTGTAAACGCCTTACGTTTACAAAGAAGTTACATTTTCGTAATACACGCGTAAAGTCACAATGTGTGCTTAACATATTATTATTATTATGTCTCTAGACATTTCTCGGGACCCTGGGGTCCCGGACCTTTAAAATACGAGGGGCCGCAGCCAACTCGCAGAGGAGTTATGCGTTTTAATGAAATGAGGCAGTAACCGACGATTATCCCTGTATGCACTATGCAAGTGCACCCAAGGACAACCCCCGGTTGGTGTAGGACGGACTATTGCAGGATATGGAAACAAAGATATTGGACTATGGGCTTGGGTGGCTTAAGTTGACAATTTACTTAAACTTGACTTCCCGCGCTAGACGTAAACGCTCTTAGTAATAAGTATTGTTCGAAAAACCGCTGCAAGTCTATTGATTTAATTACATTTTACAAGTTTGTGAATGAGGGAAATGTCGTGAGGAAAGAAATGAGTATGAATATGGATTGGTATAAGAGTAGAGGAAGGCCAAAGAAACGATGGGTACACTGTGTCAACGACGATATGGCTAGAAAAGGTGGTGACTACCGAGATGACAATTAATGAAGAAAATAATTGTTGCGCCGGCCCCAAATAAATTGAGATAAGGTGATTGTGTGATGATCATGAAGTTTGTGCCAGTCGGTTTTTTTTTTGTTTTGATCAGTGTATCCATAATTTGAAGGTATTACGTATCGATATTGTATTTTTTTATATCAATGACCTTACTACAAAACCTATATAGCTAAACTTGTCTAAAATACGTCTACATCTAAAATACTGAACAAGTTGTTAATGTAGGCCAGGATTGTTATACCTATATGGATACTTGAAGACCCTTCGATAATGACTGAAAAATATTAAGCAGATAATTAATATTTTTAACATAATTGTAGCAACATATCTTCTAATTTATGCTTTATCTTGGTTCCAGTTACCATAAAATATATCCATTTCTTAGCGCTCCTTTATTAAATACTGGAGGTAAACAGTTTTACAAAGGGAATTCTACACCAGGGCATTATTAATTTATATCTAAGGCTTTTTAATTTGAGCACCTATTTTTATGTGAGTATTGATAGTATGTTTGTCACCTCTTTTCTGCATTCTTCTTCCCAGTTCACGGAGAGAAGATTATTGTAAAGCTTCTTGAATCTTTCTACAGGACAGACTTCCCCACAAAATGGTATTTTGAGAACTTTCGGTTCAACAATCTCTACTGAATTCCTGTACGAGATTCTCACATAATATCCACCTGTAGTTTTGTTGTCTGGAATACACAATAATATTTATCAATATAATTATTATCAATATTACATGACATACTATCAACTGCCAGGGACATTCAGAAGTCGATTTATGAACTATTAAAGTTGGTTTGTATATTTAGAATAAGGAAAAATAAATCTTTATCAATGTGTCTGTACAAGCTTAAATAGTTGATGATCTCATAACAAACCAATTTCAGAATTATACTTACCCGTTAACAGTTCAATAAGTATAGTTGATGTGTATGTAGGACAATTGCCATCGTACAATCCCAAAGCATTGAGCATGCTTCCCACCGTCAGGTCATGTCCACTATACATTACCACCTTGTGACGAGTTTTTGAGGAAACTGACATAGCCTCCTTCATGCTCGCCATTATATGTTTGAGTAGAGGACCCACTTTCAGTCTTGCAAGGAGGGGCGAGCCCGTTTGTGTTGTAAAGCTGCCAAGAAAATATTAAATTATTATTATTATTATAAATTATATTATTAGTATAAATTATATTGATTAAGTTTTTAAATATTTTATAAAAATCATTAAAAAGACATTTAAAAATATACAAAATAGTGTTCCGCCGGTGTCGGGAGCAGGGTCCGAACTACCGGTGGTTAGGGCTGCAGAGACAGGAACCTCCTCACAATGCGAGCCGTATCGAGGAGTACTGCCTTCTGGATCAGGCCCTTGATCCAACCGCCTAACGAGAGCCTCCTCAGGTGTTGGTCGAGTCTCTTGGCTATTATGCCATTGGCCGTTATATATTATATTATTATTATATGTTGGCATAATGGCCATAGTGAGATAGACTGTAGCGCTAGAGTAATTGAAATATTGAAAATAGCATTACATAACATTTCAATGACCATAGAAAATGTTACTTTGTAGGAAAAAAAGAGCAAAATGGGGCTTTTCATTAAAGAATACATACATACTTACATTAATAAATCTATGTATGTAAGTAGGTAGGTAGGTGCGCCGAAGATAGGTAAGTACTTAGTGCTACCCGTACGAAGCCGGGCCGGGTAAAGCTAGTAACTTTATAAAAAGTGTTCAGTTCTATAATAAAACAAATAAACCTGTAGCATGATGGCTCCCGCATTTTATCTGGGTAAACAGACAGTGTCCAATTTGGTAACGTAAAGTTATATAGTGATTCGATGTACAAAGTAGAATAGATGTCATCAATGTCATAGTAATCCTTTACTTTCATACCAGTATAAGCCGAAAGATAACTGAAAAACAAATAGGTAGGTTATTTTACAATAGTATACATAAATCTAAATAGACAACACAGACACAGACAAACACAGACATACAACACAGACACATACATACAAAAGGGATATCGCGACCTCGGCACACAGGCAACGGAAGGAACACGGGTGGGTTTTAGTCAGTAAAAGTCTGACACGCCCTCCCGCTCCACCCAGAGCGGGAGAAGTTATTTGATAATTACCCATCCTCAAAAAAAAAAAAAAAAAAGACACATACATACAACGACAAACAGACATAGACCAACTACGTTGGTTGCCGTCACAAGTGAATTACATGAATACATCAAAAGTGAATTACATGAATACATCAAAAACTTTTTTATTATAAGCTCCTTCTCCTCCTCTCCGTCTAGGGCTAGTAGGACCAGTCTTTATCAAAGAAGACTAGCTCATTAACTTAGCCAGTCTATCCTTGCCTTAATCTACCAGACAAAGATAGTCAAGTATACACTTACATACTTTCTAACACATAGATAACCAAGCTGTGGGGTGTTATTGTTTTTGCCCTTTATTATTTTTAAACTTAGATTCCGTAAAGTAAATTAATGGCAAACTGAAATCTCTAAAACTGTATGATAAATCTGAAGCTAATACTATTATAGTTTGATTCGTTTTTATAAAATTACTGTTTCTTCATTCTTAGTTTTTATTTTTCTTAACTTCAGTTCTTATTCCTCGAGATCTGTCACCGAACATTTTATACCACAGACTCAAAAATATTACCATACGTTTAAAAACTGTTCAGATGTGCGGACATTGATCCTCAACAAATACTGATTGTACCTTTACTCCGAGTTTATTAACAAGGGGAGGGTGTTGTTCATCTGACTCCCCACATGACATTATTATGTAAAAGTAAAATATGACTTACTCCATCAAACGCTGGTATTTACTCAGTCTTTCCTTATAGGGTTTAGAGTGTGTTAGCCTCTCAAGTTCCTTTTCATAAGCAGGGCAGGGCTTCTTCATAGCAAGAAGTTCATCTTCGTTTTCTGGTTCAGTGTGTACCGGTATTGGCTGCCAGAGTATTTCAGTATTCCATGTAGTTTTGTTGTTTGGTGGGTACATTCCTGTTTGTAAAGTTATTGTATTTTTACTAGAAATTCTAGTGTTTACAGGCCTACCATTTCACTGACACATTACCTGAAGTACTGGCGGTGCGGTCCCACCACATGGTATGTAAACATAATTATAAATAGTTATTTAGTCAACGTGAAGGGATAAGACATAAGATAAAAATCGAAGTAAGGAATAGATACAAGTATATAGACTGAACTGGTAGAAGTAAACAAATATGTATTATTGTACTAATGTAGGCTGTGTGTCATAAGTACAATGAGTTATTATATCTTACTAGCGACCCGCTCCTGCTTCGCACGGTTTTTACGACTTGACAAAACATCGAGATTTCTTAATTATTTGTAACTTTAATACTAACTTATTATACACATAATCCTTCCGGAATTAATTCTCTAAACGATGGTGCAAACGTCATCAAAATCTGTTGCGCGGTTTAGAAAAACAACGCGGACATACAGACAAACACGAAATATGTATAGATGAAAATGAAATAGCTCCTCACCTGCTAAATTTGCCTGGGCAGACATAAGAGTGCGGTCCACATCTGTTGACCGAATATAAATTTCAGTAGGATCAAAGACTTCTGACAGTAAATGCTGAAATGTTTAAATTGCAATTAATAATAAAATTATATAAAAAATCATTTACTTTAGACATTAAATCCATATTGTTGTAAGTATTCTTACAGCTATATTAGTAAGCACACAGAAAGAAAAACAGATAATCATTTCACCTATGACTAAGTTTATCCAGATCCTTGTTAGTTTAAGGTTGTCTGAGTGCTCTGCAAACGCTTTTAGAATGCTGTTGTTGTTAACGCGCACTATTGTGAGAAGTGAAGCCATCTTCTTTCACCAGCTGGCGTGAAAGCTATCAGTATGTCTCCGCGATCATTCCTGAAGTACTACAGCGCCGCGGCAGTCCCAACAGCATCCTAATCGCGTTGTTGTATTGGATGCGGAGGAGGTTGTAAGCTGGGCGTGAATACTTGACCCACAGGCTGCTGGAGTAGAAAGACTAGCAATATGCTTTAAATAATCTAGTTTGGTACATGCAAACCCACTTATTGCTCCTCACGCTCAGTGTCCTTCATTCCCGCTCTATGTCTTTGTCATCCTCAAGGAAAGTTGTTATTATATATATGTCCTGGATACTGAAGTATCCAGGACATATTATATAACGGCCCAGGTGGCACAGCCCTAAAAACGAGTACCTAGATTGAAATCTAAGTACTCGAGGGCTGTGCCACCAAGTAATATATGAAGGACTTCAGAAGGATTAATTTTAAAATAATGACATTTATTTTTATTTTTAACACTTGCTATCTCATTCAACTTCAAATCATTGACAGTAATTGAATAATGTTTTATCATTATTTAGCACTTTATTTAATGATTATTGTGATGTGTCAGGGATTTTTGTAGATATATACAGTCATTTCTTAACTTGCAAGAGTTGCAAATACTTTCACCTACATTTCACATCACTCATTTGAAGCACTGGCCGCGTACAATACATTTGGTTTACCAGAAATCTTAATAAAACGTTTATATACAGACAAACAGTAATCTATAAGTTAAAGAATACAGTGTGTTTGGCTTAAAGTATAAGTCAATCCAGGTCACTGTTTATGTTAATCCTTTGTGAGTTTAACGGTCACTAACAAGAAAATAGAATTTTTATTGTTTTTGACTTCTAAAGGCAAATCAACAGTTTAGCACACAACTGTACAGACTTAATGCCTGATTTTTTTTACTGCCATTCAACTATGGATGATGTAAAGAAAAACAACATTCAAATCCATTCAGCTGATAAAGCGTCATTTAGTAACAAATATCCAAACTTTCGAATTTATGATTTTACTAGTGCAAAATCAATGGAATAAATCCTCTAAATTATAGTAAATAACACATCCAAATCTATTAAATAGTACAGAATGACAATGCAGTCACACAGACAGTAGCAAAAGCGCAAAGCAAAAACTTTGATTTATAATATGTATTGAAATAGGATGTTTATGACAGCTATTTTTCATTTTTTTTATTGTTTGTTATTTTAATACTGCTAATACATGTTTAGTTAACATTTAAATGCCACACTAGCTTTTATTTCTAATTATGACGCTCAGCATTAAATACAAGAAGTCAAATTATTTTGTAGTTATCAGTAAGTAATTAACTTATCTAAGAACCTATTATAAAAGTATTATAGAACTGTGGTTTATCAAATGTGTTCAAGTAGTTAATGGTGATTGGATAATTATTATGGAACGTCTAAGATTACATTCACATGATTATGATGACACATAGCAACATAAAGGTATCATCTTACCGAATATCTTTTTCTGAACCATTTCCCCAATGCATAGTGCTGCTTTTTCCCAATATTGGTGAGCTCTCCAAATCTTACAGGCCATAAAGATTCATTTCGCCAAGGGTCGGTAGGGTAGGTCTCCACAGGCGTCCTATCTCCATGTCGGAAAATAATTGCAGCATATTTAACGCTTTCATCGGCGTATGTAGTCGTAAATATCACAAATAATAAGAAAGGGATCATGTTGTTGAGACTAAAAATACACAACCACTTCTGTTTGGTAAAAACTGCATTTAAAAGCAGAGTATTGAATAGTGTACTATCTCATTCAATGTGCCATAGTAAAATTAGTTACTAATGTAAAAGTAATTGAACAAAATTGCAAATTGAAAATAAACAATTTAAAACGATCCACTACATTGGTGCCGATTCTCTTGTCACAAATGCCTCTAAACTAAACTAAAAATCACTAAAATTTAGTTTATTCCTGTCAAACGACGGTTTCCTATTCTGAAATAGACTAAAGTGACACAACTTAACTATATTTTAGTTTGACAGCGCTAAGATAGTACTGAGTTTTTAGTTTAGTGAAAATGGCAATTTTGCTATTCTGAATATGACGTTTTTCACCTAAAATTTTGGTTGTAAAAGACCAAATCAGACTAAACCTGACAAATTTTAATCGCGATTAAAATGGTGTGGTATAAAATAAGTTGTTATGAACTAAAATTCACACCAACATCTCGACTTCACGTGCAAAAACAGTACTGTATTTATTTTTTCTTTTGCTTATATCTCGAAAATGGTGCGTCCTATCGCAAAAATAATGAAAATTTCGACCCCCTTTATAAAACCCTTAAACACCTAACACTCAACACGTAGGTAATATTTTTTTCATATTTTCCATACAAAAAAATAAAAATTCCATATAAAGCACGTCGAGGCTACACCACATACGCACCTCCGACTCTAAAAAAAATCACCGGTTAGGGCAAACCACGGGTACCACGTGGATTCACGATTGTCAAATTCTATTTTAGTTGTGTCAAAATTATTTTTTCGTTTAGAGAATTTTATTTGCAGAATAGCTCTAAGATTCTCATAGCCAAAGTAAGTAATTTTAGTCTTAGTTTAAGTTAGTTTAGTTCGGTGTACAAGAGAATCGGCACCATTGACTGTACTCAATCAAGTGACACATCTATTACTATACTCTATGAAGTGACAACAAAAAATATTACAGAATTTACAGAGTACAAACAGATAAAAAAGAACTCGCTCAAGTTTCAGTCATAGACTAATATTTAAAGATGGTGTCAGTGTCATGCATGGAATTAGTATGTACTTTAAACATTGAGCTAGAAAAAATATGGAGATGCCGGTGCCGCGTTATTCTATGACATACACTTATCAAACATGGGGAATATCCAGCATTTTTTAGAGATGAATAAACTCGATATATAGTAGGAATTTCTCTCGATAAAACTCGACAGCTGCATGCGCGCTCGATTCATCGATACTGCATTGTTACGCGCGGTAATTTTGAATTTTTACAAATGGATAATTAATTTTCTTACTTAAGAGGCTTACAACAGCTGAAGCGCGGTCACTGTCGGACTGCATAGAAATGAAAGAGAAGCGCGATGACACGACGCAGGTAATTTATTGCAAAATATGAAGCAGTTAGCGATTTACAAAAAATCTATTGATTGGACTGGAAAATTAAAACACTATTATGCTGATATGTAGCTTGTAGAATAATCTGACAAAAAATCAGAATGATTGCATGTAAATTAATATGATTTTTAATCGTTAAAAGAAATTTTTAGAGGTATCTTCATGATTTTTTTCTATCGTATCAAATTAGTTGTATTATGTTTTCAACACACTATCATACTAGCATATATCCTGAAGAATATCATATATTTTTCTGATTTTGTTTGCTGCTGTGGATCATATTCTTTTAGGCATTATAAAACTTGCGTTTAGGCACGTTTAGGCCCTGTAGTCCCCTTAAAACAATTTTTTTAGCTATGTACTAGTCAGATACCAGAGTTGAAATACGATACAGAATGTGACATATCGATTTGTCAGTTCTAACTATGTTTATGGTCAGCGTCAAAAGAATAAAAAGTATATCAAAATCTTGGTAAGTACAAATTATCAGAGCTTCTAAAATATTTACTTTGATCAGAATTATATCATTTATATCAGAATCAGAATGAATACTGTACCTCACAGAACACTACTATCCTAACTCTGTAGGTACCTACACGACAGTAGGTACGGTTTTTTTTTATTGTTCCTTATCATTTTGAAAAGTTTTCATTCTTATTAAACTTTTCAAAATGATAAGGAACAAGTAAAGTCAGCGTCAACACATTTTAAGATAAATAAAATGTGTTGACGCTGACTTTACTGCGTGAATATCAAACAAGAAACTGTCATGCGGAAATGAGAATACGACTAGGTACCGATACGAAACGCCTTCCATATATTATGCGAACTTCTAGAATTCGATCGATGTACCAGTTTTATGGTTTACTTATGGAATGAATCATAGTGGTAAGGTAAATGTTGGGGTAATTAGTAGGTAAGTAGCATAAACTTTATGACATGAAAATAAATAAACGTCAATGTGTTACGAAACCTAGAAATTATAACAGTGGCGTAGCTTGTAAAATTTGTAAAATGTAAGCCTTAAACAAATTACGTTAATTTACATATTTTCAATAGGTAATGAGTGAATACCTACCTTCACTCATTACTTGTATCAACAATATGAATTTGAGGTTGTGGATAATATTTCTCGAATTTTTGCTTTCACACGTCGCGTCGGGGGCCCCCTGAAGCATGGGGGCCACATATCAATGATACGGCTGATAAGGCGGTAGCTACACCCCTGAAGCATAACGTTCTATGTATGATTTTCGATATATTAGAACTGTTTTGCATTAAAACAAAACAGTTATTATGTTATGAAAAACATAACATTTGATTTGAAGAAGCTGTCTTAAATTTTACCGATAATAAGCATAAAACGTACTTACGGTTGCCAAAAGTTACCTGTGGGCCTTTCACTCACGCAGAAATCGCAGCTGCCAGCTCGATCTGTCACTCATGACAAGTGTCAATCATAGAAGTCTTCAAAAATTCAACAGCAAGCAAATTGCTCAAATGTTATGTTTTTCATAACATAATAACTGTTTTGTTTTAATGCAAAACAGTTCTATTATGTTTCTTCAAAACATAACATTTGATTTGAAGACCTGTTTGGTATCTGCTGGTGAAAGAGTACCCGAAGGATGTAGACGCTATGTGAATTAAATATTATATGGAACGAACGAATATTTCAGTCTGTATTAATTAAATGTTCCAATAAAACAATTAAGTGTTTTCAATATATTTATCTTAGTAGATGCAGAAATGAACACATCTTCCTTATGATGTTAAAGATTAATGGCAAATTTATTTGCCTTATTTAAGGTGAATATAAATTATAAGGCTACAGTATGCTGATAATAGAAAATCAATGGGACTAAACTGAATAATAATCTCATCAATAAAGGAGAATTGGATCACTCATATCCTTAATTAATATAAGTTTAGTTACTTACTTGGAAATTATGAGATCAATCAAATGTACAGACATTTTTGAATGTCATAGTAAGCAATTTTATAAAGATGTGGAAACACAAACTCAATGTCATACATACATGACAAAGTTAAAATTTCGTTGAAACTGAAATTTAATTAGGACCTTTTATTAAAATGGTCAATAGGTTAGTCAAGTGGTGATGCATGTAAATGAAGTCTCATCATTTGTTAATTAAATTAACTTGAAATGTGAATCATGTACACAAACATAATTTTAATATTTTCTTAGGGGATTAAAAATTATCATATAATAAATCCTCTTCCTCTCTCACAGAGAGACCCTTTGTCCACTCAGTGGGAACATAATAGCCTGAGCATTATAATAATAATAATTCTTTATTTTTCGGACAACATACATACTCGTACATTATACATTCTCTTGAGAGGTAGCCCTCTCTTTTACTACTTTACGAAAGTAATTTTTCTGTCTCTAGCGGCTCTTCCAGTTTCATTTCATCTGATAATCTATTTTCCAGCCAGCCTCCCGAAGGCTACCACAGACCTTATACTTCCTAGAGGCTCCTCAATCTTAGTTTGTTTAAAAATGAATCTAGTCCATTCTAAGGAGAGGCAGTGTTGTCTTTCAAGGAAAGCTTAACCACACCTGTTATTGCAAACCAAAATCAACAAGGATTATGGTAGCTTTTAAGTAAACATCTTGATTGTCAGTGTCTTTGAACCCTATTTTGGCCACACTATTATTCAAAATCTTGAAAGTTGTGAGATGTCTTATATTATTAGGTTAAGCATGTAAATCTACGCCAAGCAAGGGGTATCTTTTTATCCCATATGGGTGCCTGGGTAATGCTTTTGAAACTTACAAATGGACAAAATCTGTTTAGATGCGATCAGGTTATTAAGGGCTAATGCCATGCAATCTACACTATGACATTCACCTCTGAATAGGAGCTTTATAAGTAAGTAGTATGGATTATCTCCAAATAAATTTTAGCAAGTACCTTGTTCCTCTATCGACCACTGCCCCTTGCAACCTGACTGCCCCCCTCCCCCAACTTTCCAAGCTAGGAGTTGCAGCTTGTCAGGTCTAAGAGGTTCTTACATGGATCCTGTACTGGTACTGGGTCTAGTATGGGGCGATTTATATATAGTACGTCCCCATCCCATTACCGAGTTCAGATGGCTGAACACTCGGTCTTAAAATGGGCGAAGAGAGAACACCCATGCTAGTCAATGCTGTCACCTCTGACTAAAAGCATCGTAGAAGCATCGCAGAAGCTTGCCAAGCCATCGTTTGAGTCCCATGTGACGTACTGTCGCACAACGGCCGACTTATCTTACACGAAAAGGTCGTAAACGTCGAGGACGCCCCACTTTGAAACATGGCCTCCGAGGCCTGGGGCCTGGAGCAACAGGAGCCAATCAGGCTGGTCTGTTCTTAAAAGCGGTCGGCTAAGCCGTTATAACACTTAACCTCCCCGGGAGGTAAACCGCTGACAGAGTGATGTTAAGCTAACTTCGTCGTTTTGCAAGATAGGTTCAGGAGAGCTAGGAAAATGTATCCCTCGCTCATCCTTGAATGTACGACAAATGGTCTGTTGTCGGAATGAATTAAATTACTAGAATATTTGCACTCTGAAGACTGGCTTTTGTGGCTGCTTATTACTGCGTATATGGCAAACATCTCTCGCAAATTCGAGTGCCATTTTTTTTTTTTTTTTTTTTTTTTGGTTTGTTCAAGTTCCTGACAAGAGTAGAATACTCTTTATAATTTACACCATACGAATTACAGATATAAATGTAGAAATTGTACATATGGTGACACAATGGGCGGTATTATCACTAAAAGCATCTTTTGGATGTATAGAGTGGCCCATTTATGTGGGCTTACCTTTCCTCCACGGCATGTGTGGACAGGAAGTGGGTTACCTTACCATGTGTAGAGGAACTGAGCTGTGGTCTATCAATAGCCTTTGGCCACCACATTAACTCTTGGCAAACCAATGGAGCAACCTTTTTTAATTTCTCTTGGTCTGCCCTTTTCAACTATTTTGCAGACAGGGCCTTGTGACTAGTATCAGTACACAAAAAGGCCTAAATCTTCTAAATCCTGATTGAGATTTAGAATTTGCTTAGGAAATTTACTTCTCATCCAAGCTTTTTTAGGAGTTCCAGTCTCTGAGACATAGAAATAAAAAATTTACAGGCTCGCAAATTCTCTATTCAAACAAAAATCTAATTTTGTGATGGCCCAGTGGTTAAGGCCTCTACTCTCATGCATGAGGTTGAGGTTTCAAATTCAGGCAAGTACCAATGTGACTTTTTCAATTCATATGCATTTTCTGAGTTTATCTGGCACATTACTGACATTGGTGAAGGAAAACACTGTGAGGAAACCTGGACTTATAGTTATTATAAGTCTGAAATCGCCAACCCGTCCCGAGCAAGCATGGCGATCAATGCTGGTGCCTTCTCTGTATGAGAAGAGGCCTTTGCCCTGCAGTGGGACAGTAACAGGCTGGTATTATATTATAAACAAAAAGACCTAACAAGGGAACTATTTCATGAACAGCTACCCTTCATTCATTAATAAAACATTGCTTCCATTTTACTTTTCAATTGTCATCATCTTACTTGAGTATAAACAATAGGCTATTTGATTATAATATCATAATATTAGAAAACCACATAGATTAATATTTTGCGTTTAATAAAAATTTGCAGAATTTTCTGAAACTAGAATTGTTCTGAATATTAATATTTTCGGTCTTTGACTTAGCAATAGAAATTTGTGGAATTTGCTAAAAATAGAATTGTTCTGAATATTATTAATTTATTTATTCGACTTCTTGTTAGGATCTTATCATTCCCAAGCTTTTACATGGTTCTTTAGACGGCCTGAATCTTGTCAACAATATGAATCTAGGCCTAGTTATTCTTGCTATGATCCTGTTTATCATGTCTTTTAATATAAAAGAACTAATTCTTATAAAACCAGCTTTAACTAAATATACATATTGTGAGTTTTAAATTGTTTAGTGGCTGTATTTGTTCCATTTCTAATTTTGATAGAGCAAGCTAGCTCCTGATGATCATAACTATAAGATTTTCTTAATTATTACAAAATACAGCAAAGAAAAATACAGTATTAACATTATAAATTATAATGTTGTTTAAATATTTAGTATTTCCTAATAGTTATAGAACTTAATGTCATATTTAATTAGTAATTTTAATGTTCTGAATGCAAATTAGAGTTCATAAGAGGTGCTGAACCTCTTTAATGTAACAACTGCATACCACATGAGAGTATTGCACTCTATTTTAATTTAAATACACTTCTGGATGGGTGTGTCCGGACTATTTCCAAAATGGAAAGAAGGATACTATCTCAGTTGCTGGTAGGCTGTAGGTTGCTGCCCAATTAACAAGTCCCTGTGGACGTTGCTTTAGCAGCTAGCTCCATCTGCACTAGACCTATATTATAGATCCCAGCCAAAACCCCCTCCGCAGGGGCTAAATAGTCTTTAGTTTTATTTAGTGGCATAAGTACTCATTTACTTCTAATTCAGTGTGTGAAACACATGGGCTGGGTGAGCATACCTACAGGTCTTCTTATAACGGATTGTTTTATAAGATGGGATGTCAAAATAAAAATAAAACTGCTTGAGTAGTTTTGCCTCCTCAAGACAATCTGTATTTGCGTTAGGAATTACCTAATCACAATATTTTACTCTGAAACCTTTAAGTTGTAGTGTTTCAAGTCTCTTTAGACATGACCGGATTGTTTAGAAAACAACAATGCGCTTCTGAAGTAGATACTAGCAAGAAGCAATTTAGAAGTTTGTGGATAGTGTTTCTGAGTAAGATTAGTGATATACTTAATGTAGAAATTGTGTCATTGTTAACAGATTTAACACTTACTTGTCTACTCGTTCAATTGTAAATGCGTGGGCCCGACTCACAGGAAATCGTTTCGATCTCTTTGCCGTTGTTCGGCAGTGGGAATAGGTGCCTTCTTCCTCCGAGGATAAAGAGCATTCTTCACCACTATCGCACTTAGGAGAATCCGCAGGCACCGGTGACAATTTAGATTTAATGTGACCTTTCGATCTCCATTTCGGCATTTCGCTGGCTCAACTATCAGCGTAACACTATATATCACTTACCACAAGCACTATTATTCACTTTCTATAAGTTTTTTCTGAAACTTTACAATTTTCTTTAAAGAAAATTATCGAAAGAAAAATTTTCCGTACGTTGGCGGCAAAATTTTTAGACGCTATGATTGACACTTGTCATGAGTGACAGATCGAGCTGGCAGCTGCGATTTCTGCGTGAGTGAAAGGCCCACAGGTAACTTTTGGCAACCGTAAGTACGTTTTATGCTTATTATCGGTAAAATTTAAGACAGCTTCTTCAAATCAAATGTTATGTTTTGAAGAAACATAATATCAATTGTTTTTTAAAATAAGGACGAATGAATTTTGACTTTTGACAGTTAAGTATAGAATATGTGCATTGCGATGGCTCTCCTTACGAAGCTCCATAGCAGTGACGGCGGACGAACGTCTAATGCAGGGATCATCAATTGGATTTATTAGGGGTACGTTTAAAAAAATAATAGGTATGATTGTTACGGTCCGTTTGGTAGACGATAAGCAACCAAGATTATGAATATTTTTTTATTATGTAATAAACAAAATATTGTTGAAAAAATAACAAAATACCTACTTACCTAATTAATTAATGAAATTTTTTTTTGTTTTTCTGTACTTTGAACTATCTGTCTTCGAGTGTACAAAGCGCGGGCTAAACTAAATTCATTTATTTTAATTTTTTATTTTAAGTTATTACTGCAGGTCCGCACAAAATAGGTCGGCGGCGCGACCGTCCGAATCTGGACCGCGGTCCGCCATTTGGTGGCTCCTGCCATGCTGTTCTGTAAACATCTCACCGTGAAAACTTGGGTGAAGTGAGCTGTCAATAGTGTCAATCCCTGTGGAATGACAGCTCACTCCGCGCTCACTTCACCTAAGTTTTCACGGTGAGATGGTTACAGAATAGCACTGCAGGTCTAATCGTCGTATTCAAAATATCCTTATTAACGAATGTAGGTACCAATAGGATGACCTTTGCACAAGCCGTGCGAAGACAAAATAATATAAAAGGCAGAAAAAGGTACCAACGTACGTACCTACTTTTGTTTGAACAACATAATAACGTTCTATTAGGTAGGTACGTGACCAGAGTTATAAAAAAAGTATTTAATGCGAGCTTCTTTACGCCTCGTGCAGACTGGCGCGAAGCGACGACGCGACTCTAACAAAACAATTTCTAAGAAAACTTCAAGGTAGAACAATTCCTGGTGTCTCGTCGCGCGAGTCTGCACAAGGCTTTATTGTGATATCGTTGCTTTTGGTCACAGTTCTAACATAATCTAACCCATTCGGCCCCACCAATTGGGTTGTCCTAGCTTAGTTTCTGCGACTAAAACGACTCGCGCGTGGCTGATCAGAGTTCGTATCCTAGCTTATTTACTACGACCAACTGTGAGAAAAGGCCACAAATTTCAAAAGAGCCACCCTGTATTTAATAAAGGGTGCATCATTAGAAGGTCAATAAGTTAAATAGTTCCCGTAGAAAATATGGACTCAGAGTGTACTTAGCTTGATTTCGTTCCACTTACCTACGATTAATATTTCATCTTTAAAAAATACACCAATCTAATGGCTAGCGACTGTAATTCAATTAATAAAGATGGGGAATTTATATGTAATACGTATTTGTGGTTTTGCAACGTATTTGTAATTTTGTACATATTAAATAAATGCGGATCGAGTAAGTTGCAACACTTTGGTCACATGTTTACGCTTTCGTATTAAAATTCAAATACATCTGAATCTGCATATAAATCTAGTAATTAGCGACTTTTTACAGGAACATTAAAAAATGTAACAATGTGAACCTAAAATGCCGTGAAATAGATAAAAAACATCAAAATAAAACATTTGCAATTAAATTTAAAAATAAACGCTCCTATTTAGCTCCTATTTGGAACGTCTACGGTTCCTCGTATATATTCCGTGGCTTCTACGCAACGTCCACGTGTTTTCGACCTAGTGCCTAGTGCCTACACCCCCAGGTCAGTAGGGTTGTGTATATGTTGAGATCTTCAGCGTCGACACATCTTCCTCGAGTCGTCCCGTAGCTCATAAGCTTCGTCAACGTAGCTTACTCGCTTCATTTACGTAGTAGGTGCTACGAGACGTCGTAGCGTCTACGCGACACCTACGCTGCTTACTTGCATCGCTTGCGTAGTATGTGCTACGAGATGTCGTAGCGCCTACGTGACGCCTACGCTGCTTACTCGCATCGCTTGCGTAGTATGTGCTACGAGACGTCGTTGCGCCTACGCGACGCCTACGCTGCTTACTCGCATCGCTTGCATAGTAAGTGCTACGAGACCTCGTTATGCTTAGGCGTCGCCTACGTCGCTTACTTGCAACGTCTCCGTAGTGTTTTTGCGCCGCCTACGGATTGCCTAATGGCGCTCAGTAGATAGTGAACGCTACGCTGGACGACCGCGTCGCCCAGTGCCGCAAGCCGCGGTAATAATACAGCGAAGCAACAAAAAAACAAAAATGATTGAAAGAAGTTTAGCTTTTATGATAATATTGCAATGCAAAGTTCGGGCCGTAGATTGAGAAAAATTGGCAATGTTGGCAGCGGTTCTGCACATTTATCTACCAGTTCAAACAAGCTAAAGTGGCATACATTTCAGCTTCGTACTGGGATGGCAACGCACCTAACGAGTATATGACCGCTTACCATTGGTTTAGTGATAGACATAATGTTAATACTAGAAATAAAGATAAAATAAATGAACAGTTTTTCAGATTATCTAAAGTACATATATCTTTTATGGGGTACTGTATTAAATGTTACCACAAAATACCTTGTGATATTATTATATTACAATTAAATCAAACAAAATTTACAACTCATATATAAAGTACACTTTGTAAACAAGCATATTATTATTACAAATTAGAGGATTATACCTATCCAAGATAAGAATGATTGGAAAGATGATGGTCCTACTCCATATGACAATTTAGAGTCTAGACAAAATCAAACTAGTTGCAAAATTAATTGTAGAATTTATATTTTTTTATTATATGACATTGATTTTACATTCTATGATTACTTCCTCACACAGTGACTTTATCAACTGTAAAATTTTCGGAAAATCGTCTACTTTTACAATGTATGTAAATATAAGCACCATGTATCACATAATTAGTTTATCTGTTGCTTAATTTTTAATTCTTTTTACCTATTGTGGTGTAGTTATTTTATTCTATGTGCATCGTCTTCACATATACCCTACTCGTAATTATATAATTGATGTGTACAAATAATTGTAAATCATTTTAAAAGAGTAACAACGGTTGAGATTCTTGCCCATTCTTCTCCATACGAAAATTATCTTTTGGAAGAGGCGTCTAGGGGTGACTAGAAACAATATTTTTTTATGTGCCTAATTGAAACCAATTATATATTTGACTTTGAATTTGTCGTCATCAAATAACATAAAAACAGTTTTTAAGAAATAAATCACTTATCTGTCTATATTTTAGTATTTATACACGTTGTTGGATTTAGCACAAGTTTTTTCTTGTAATTTTCATATTTTAATACCAACCTATTATTGTCCCACTGCTGGGAAAAGGTCTCTTCTCATACAGAGAAGGCACGAGCATTGATCACCACGCTTGCTCAAGACAGGTTGGTGATTTCAGATTTATATTGGCTTTGTAGTCAATATAAATCTGAAATCGCCAACCAAGTTTCCTTACGATGTTTTTCAAGATTAACAACAAAAGAAACGAGTCCAAGATAAACTCAGAAAGTACACATGAATCGCAAAAGTCACATTGGTGCTTGCCTGAATTTGAACCCTTGTGCATGAGAGGCGAGGCCTTAACCACTGGGCTAAGTAATAGGTAATACGAGCTGAGGGTCTAGTGTGAGTTTCGTTTAACCATGTCGATTTTACGCATCGACCGCGTTCGGCGCTCCGATTGGCCCATCACCAGTGAAGGCCAGTGAAAGGCCAATCAGAGCGCCGAACGCGGTCGATGCGTAAAATCGAGATGATTAAACAAAACTCACACTAGACTCTCTGATATCCGCAACTCCACGTCTAAGCGCGTATTTTGCGTACGGGTACCACTGGGCTATAACGACATCTAAAGTTTATTAATTAAAACATGCATAGAATACTAATAGTGGAAAATTATAAGGTTGTGTGTAAATCAATTGCACAATTAATGATTTAATTGATGCAAATCGTTCAGATTTGGAATATCCACAAATCAAGTTGGCGGTATCTTAACAAAATTATTATTACTATAGATTTGATTTTATTTAAACAAAACGAACAAATAGGTATTTCCTTTTGTCTTTGAATACAAAAAGCTCCAATTTATTTTATTTCAGAAATGTTTTATTTTTTTTGTATAAACGTAAGGAGTATGTAAGGATCGTAGATGGTGGCGTGCCAGTAGCAGATCTAAGGAGGGCGAAGGGGCTCAAGTCCCCCTCAAAAGCGTCTGAGTTCTTCCGTGACTTGATATTATTCTATTTAAACTGTTTAGCAAGTATTACACTACCTAATGTACATGTATTATTGTCATCAATTATCCTTAACTTAATAAATATTATGTTTTCAAGTTTTTTTCTAGCTAATAGTAGTAGTGACGAATTTTGATTCCGCGCGCCACTCATTTTGCCACTCACGCTGCCCGGTTTGGCCGCCATGTATACTCACCGTGATGTCTCTGGTCATCTATAACGTGAGGAATTTGCGAAAAGTGATCCGGTGAGGCTTGTAAAATGTTGTGTGCTTTTTTAGTGTTAACTTTGCTAATATTTACCCTGAGCGGGGTTGAACTCCTCCCAAAGGATAATCTTGGATACTGTGGCGTTCTGCAGTGTCTGCCTACCTCCATAGTAAGATGGCGTGAGTTTTATGAATGTATATTTTATTTTCAGGATTTAATTTTCATAAACAGTACTTACAGTACCGAAGCAGTTCCGTTTACCGTTCATATTTTGTCATTAGAATTGGATAAAATGGACGAGTTTTGTTTTAAAACTGCGTAAAATTATTATTATTTTGACTGCCTCGTTGGTCTAGTGTTCGGAAGAGCTACTGCTGAACATGAGGTCCTGGGTTCGATTTCCGGATCGAGCAATTAAGTGTTATTGAATTTCTCCTCCAGGAATTTCTCTGTAGCAACCTGGAGTCTGGATTTGAGCCCGGTTGATGGCAATAGGCTCGCCCCTATTACCTGGGACTTACCATAACAACATACTTCGCGAAATTTGGATGAACAATTAGGGTACACCTCAGCCTAACCTTTTGGGATTATGTTATGATGATAACAAACGGAAAGAAAATTAAAAATTATCATGTTATAATAGGAATGGCTTCAGGTCGAAGAGTCTAAAAGATTTCCATTACTAGATTAGCGTTATAAGTATTTACATAGAACGGGAACATTTTTGACTGCGATGTGGAGGAGTTTGTTGATGCCATTAAAGTTGTTGTCAGGTTGAGTATTAGGATATTTTGATTATTGTTGTATGTTCCTATGTAGATTAAGTTAGTAAGTAAATTGGTTACAAGGAACAATTCAACTTCTTACGTTGTATATAACGTCTAAGTTCCGTAGTTAGAGCTGCTCGCAGCGCCTGCGTAGTCGACTGAAGTTAATGCAACGGCAAGATGTGAAAGGTCAAATCGTCTAACATTTAAAACCAACAAATGCATACTTATATTATATTATGTAAAATTAACGATACAACTCATTACTATTCAATATTATGCTAAATAAAATTTTGCAACTTTATCAACAAATTAAAAAAAAACTTAAGTCCCGCTATATTATTCTAATATTGCTTTATACATTTCTCAAGGTCTTTTTCTCTATTGTGAAGAAATAAAACTGTTTAAAAAAATATTTCAATCAATCTGCCTAGCCTTATTCCAACTATATTGGGGTCAGCTTCCAGTCTAACCGGATGCAGCTGAATACTAGTATTTTACATACAGCGACTGCCTATCTGACCTCCACAACCCAGTAACTGGGTAATACGATACCCCTTAGTAAGACTGGTTGTCAGATTTTCGGGCTTCTGACGACCCATAACGACTGTCAAAGATCCACGAATGACAGCCGGACCCAACGGCTTAACGTCCTTTCTGAGGCACCGAGGAATCTTGGTATGTAAAGATGGTCACCCAACCACAGACCAACCCCGGCAAGCGTAGCTTAACCTGATGGATCGACCCGTGCGGCAGTTATTACTTAGCTACGAACTCCTTTAAAAAATATTTGTTTAACGGAAATCATATTTTTTTCACAAAGATGTGTTAGATCTTTGAAAAACTTGTTTTTTACTTTTTATCAGATCCCTATATGTATTCAAAGAATCTGATAGTGATACAATAGCGGTAGTTTACATATACCTACATACATACTCCCAAAAAACTGGAAATATAGTTTTTATGACGCCAAAGGCCTTGAAATACCTACCTACCTATATTTACAATACAAATGGACAGAGTCTAGACTACAGTGCGTTCAATTTTTTTTATAAATTCATGTATAACGCATATACAAGGGCATTTGCGTATTGCTATTCGGCCAACGCTTAAGAAACGCGGAAGCGTATTTACCAAAATGATTGTCCGATCAATCCTTTTGAATGTACCATCGCGTTCACGCATATCCAATCACTTTGAAAACAAAATCCTGTGCACACGATGACCACATCTGTTTACCGCCCCCCTTTTTTTTGTAGGTAAGCGTAACTATAGCGGCCGAGCGCTGCAAGCAAGAATAGTCCTTACGGTGTTCAGATATGCGTGTCCGTGATAGTACTTACCTTATAATTAAAAAGTAGGTAATTCGGTGTTCACGGGCGACTATATCCACTATATGGGACGGCAGGGCCGCGGCCGCTGCGCGTTATATTTTCCGGCAAAACAACGTTATAAGCAATGAAGGGCAACTGATGTCATATTCACTGAAATATTGAACGTAGGTTAACCGCTTCAATCAATCTGCCTAGCCTTTCCCCAGCTGGAGGATGCAGCTGAATACGAGTATGTTACATGGAGCGACTGCCTATCTGACCTCCACAACTTAGTAACTGGGTAATACGATAACCCTTAGTAAGACTGGTTGTCAGATTTTCGGCTTCTGACGACCCGTAACTACTGTCACAGATCCAGGAATGACAGCCGAGACCAACGGCTTAACATGCTTTCCGAGGCACGGAGGAGTCTCGGTATGTAAAGATGGTCACCCATCCACGGACCAACCACGGCAAGCGTAGGTTAACCTGACGGATCGACCCGTGCGGCTGTTAATACTTAGCCACAAGCTCCTCGGTAAACTAGGTTAACCGCTTACTAATCGTAAACAGAGATAGTTTTATGAAATATGTTAAAAGGATATCAAATTGTTACTAAGAACGGGTAGGTAGCAGAAAACACCCTTTCCCTAATTTTAATATCTGTCTTGATTTAAACAAATGCATGATAGCGATTAATTTCCAAAAAAAAAAAACATTTTTCAGAACCATATGGAAGAGTAGCGATAGTGCAAAATTAAGCTTACAATGTAATCAAATGGTAGGTACCGAAAAATAATGAAAGTGTATATATAATTTAAATTTTATAGCAACAGCATCCAATCAGATCTCATCTATCTGTTACCTAATAAAATACCTGAGAATCATCTCACCTATGACCTCAATGAAAGTGGCCGCCGTAGTGACGCGCGGTTATTCATTACCTATGACGCCGGTCCCCATCTTTCCAGCACAACGGCGCATGTATTCCAATAAGTCAATCTATTATCTAACTTAAGCAATCGACGATAATTTTTTGCATCCTTCTGCTTTCCCAGTATCATAATAATTTACCATTAAATTATAAGATGCAGGTGACCTATCTAATATGTAAAAGTTCACGATGCGCTAGCAGGAACTGGTATAAAAAGGTCAGTAGCGACATTTTAATATTCATATATAATATACCCCGTTTCTGAAGCACCGTTAGAATAGTTTCCAAAAATATTTTCTGTAACCATGTCACGACATGGTGCAGCGTCGCCGCGACGTCACAACAGGATTCACTTAGTTTAAGAGCCAACAATTGAGCTAAAGTTGCTATTTAGACAATGTTCGGCATGTGGTTGCGCGCGCGCCACACGAATATAAATCAGGCTAGTGGTGCCGCATGCCGGGCGGCGGCGGCGGCGGCGGCGGCGGCGCGGCGCGGGCGGACTGCGGCAGCGGCATCCATTTGGAGTGTACCGGAGGTGTTTGAGTTTGAACGGCAGATCAAGCGTGGCCTCCGTCGATTGTAGACCTGCACAAAGCCGTGCCGCGGAGAAAGGACCGACTCTAGTGCCTCTTGAGACATCACCAGCTGCACCACACAAACATGAAGATTCTACCCCTGTGAGTAACCTTAAATCTTTTATTTAATTTATTGTAGTGCTGCCCCATTACAATTTATTGTATTCCTATAGTTTCACCTTACTTCTGTTAAGGAGTGCTTATCCATTATTAGGCCCCGGTTGCAGCTGTGCGATTGCTTTTGCGATGTCTCTTTAACTGTATAACTTAACACTTAGTAACTAACTTAATGTCGTTCGTAAGTGATTTATAGGGTAAAGTTTATTTGAAACCTTTTTCAATACTTAATACCTACTACCATTTACATTTGTTGGGGATTTGGCATGGCGATATAATTTGAAAGGTAGGCTAAGTGAACGATTGTGTTAGTTACCCATTTATTGATATTATAGTTATTAACCCAGTGTCGAGTATTGCTTTATAACCTATGACGAAACATAAAAACGTAATCATAAATACAATATAAGCTTAGGAATGTTTACGGCGTGTGTTGCCTTTCTAATATCATTCTCAATGGTCAAACGTAATACCAACGCACCCTTGTACTTACTGCAACTGACAGCTTGCGGACATTATAATGAATGCCGCCTACGAGCCGGTCACTCGTTGTAACTACTCTTCATTATTTCAATAACCATTACCTTCAGAGTCCTATCTGCAAATTAGAATAGGGTGTTCGTAACAGATATTTCATAATTTGTTGACTTATAAACCTCATTATAGAGACCGCGGACTGACCCGGCGTAACAAAGTAATTAATTTTCAAATTAATTGAGCGAAACCAAGAACCGGTTGTATGAATGAGTCGGTCCCATGTCGAAAGTTGGTCCCGCGACCTACGATTAGGCAATGTAACGTTATGTAGGATGCGGCAGACGCAGCCGTGCCTAGGCCTCCGGACTCGCGGCATTTACAGCTCGACTTCTATCATTGTTATGTAAAATGTCTCCGCATCTTCTTATTTGCTCGTGTGTAGGCGTGCTTATAGTTTTGTCTCAAAGCATTTGCCTTTTGTGTGAGTTCAATATTTCAAAACATTATCCAAATTCTCGTTTAATTCATGAACGTGGAAGCATCACAGATGCATAAAATAGTAATAAATCCAGTTCAGTACTGTTGAACATTAGGTCTTTCTGGTACCTTTACCAAAAAGAACGAATGTTGAACAGTTTAAAAAAAAATGTCCCGCTGTAATTTATTCCGATGGCCGAAAATAAAAAATTGTTTTTCAATCCATCATCCTCTTGCCCTTAATCCAATTTTTGTATTTGTGGTCGGCGCAACATGTGTTTTTCTTTAATACCTCTCTATTAGCCGTCATCTCAGTAGTCCACCCCTTTTGTAGTCAAACTATATTTAAATGGTTTTTCAAATGCATCTCTATTCATATAGCAACCAGTATCTATTCAAACAGGAAGGGAATATTCATTAAGAGGTATCTTTCACTAATAAGATTGACAAAATTGAACAATTTAAAGAACTCGACCATAGTTACATTTCGTCCAACTCTGAATTAGATTTACAAGAAACACGAACGGTTTTATTAAATATGCAAGTAGAAGTCCTTGATGGTGTTTTGTCGGCCTTTGGAATGTTTGGAGTTCAAAATACATATTCACATATCTATTCAGAAAATATATTGCTCTGCATTAAATTGTCGTAAAAAGGTTTACAAATCAGTCTGTCTGCACGTGAGTTGCTTTCAAACTAAACGTTCAGCAACACTTACTCAACTTAGAATATATTGATCTTAGTTTACATATTCCATATATTTTCCGAACAAATTCAAAAGTTTTGTGTTGAGAACACAGATCCTTTTTGGTAACCGTGATTTTATTAACATGAAGATTTACAAACACTGTCGTAACATCAGAATAATATTTCGAAAATCACGATTACGAATTGCAACAAGTGCCTTACTTTTTAGAATTCATTGTATCACAAACTATCACATGTCTGCATTTGAAATTAACATCTTGCAACACGAAGCTAGTATTAAAAAAGCCTCCAAAATGCAAAACGGAAAATATTAAGACTGGATAATTGAAACAAGGTTTAAGAATTGGTGTTTCTACATTTTGCAATGTCGGTAGGTAACTATTGATAATGAATGCAACCACTTCCACTTGCTGGCCTCAATTATTATAGATTATAATGTATTAAAATTCTGCATCAGTTTTAACGCAGTTTTCTACCCTATTTGGATCAATTTTGAAGTCTTACAGTATTTAGCAATCGACGTTTGCTTAGACAATGTAACGCGTGGGCGGAGGGTACGCAACGTTCATTGTAAGCTTCATTGCACATCCCACTGCAAGTAGATTCACATTTTGAGCTAGAAGTGTGCGCTACAGTTTAGGTCATAGATCTAGACATGCACGTAGCAATCCTAGCATCTGTAAAACAAAGGCGTGACTGGATGTAGATGCGCTCAAAAACACCTAGCACTTACTCAACGCCGACATTACCTACTGCGCACATAAGACATTTGGTAATAAAACAAAGTTGCTCAACCAGACGATTGACATTTGCCTATTAAATCGAGGGACTCGTAAGCATTCAGTGTTTCATAGTATCTTTCCCGCCCGCATCTATTCTTGCATAATTAAAAATCACGGCGGCATCAAATTCAGTAAAACTGCTCATAGCGAGAGCTTTCGCAGTTATTATCACGAGCAAATTGCTCAACAGCCGTTATGAAGCTACATTTAATTGTGAGAAGTTTCGTGCGCTGAAGCTCTCATTGTTTCTCAATTTATTGGACTCATGTTAGATCTACATCAAAGTGTAATCATTAATTTTTATAAAATTACAATTTTTGAGCGCTATTGTTATTCTGATTGTCGAAATTCGTGGGAAACAGTGGTGCAATTGGATTTTTGGGTCGTAAGAAGGTCACCATAGAAATGGAATTCCTGTCAAAAGTGCGTAACTCCGTCATGACTGGGCAGAGTGGTGCGCGCGCCCGAGGGGCAGAGCACTGTGTCTGCCGCATTGCACTGCGAGGTCAGCCTACTTTTTACCACTTCTGGTTTCTAGCCGACTGACCTTGACGTGATTTGAGGTTAAATTTACACATTCGGTGCGCCCGCACACGTGCGACATAGTAAATTACATTGCCTAGTATAGAAAGCTGCACTTTTTCCGACGTGACCTGAACTGTAATTACATGATTTCTACTCACAAACAAATGACAAATAAAAGGTGCGGACTTCCTTTCACAAAATGCAACGGCACGTTTACAGAGGCGCGATGAAATATTTGTAAAATAACAATTGTGATGAGCGCTGATCGTATTGCTAGCACTCGTGATGGCGCATAACATTAGTCGGACAATGCGTGCGGGTGGGCGCTGTTCGATCGTGAATTACATAAAACAGAGAAAGCAAAGGGAAGCTGTTGTCGGAAGCGGATACGGAATTGAAGCGTGGTCCACCTGAGTCGACCCTGTGCGAGGACCCGTTATACAACAATCTATGTAGTAGAGCGACGTGTTGACCTTTGTGGGCGATGCGGCGCATGGTGGACTCTCCGAGAGTCGCGCTGATGGCCGACCCGGAGGTGGTGCCGTGTGCCGGGTTGTACCGTGTAACACGACATTCACCCAGCCTCGGCATGCCATACTTTGACATTTAACGCCTTGAACTATGTATGTATTAAGCACACATTAGGTACTCACAAAACTCATTCTTCAACCTGTTAATTCTGCATGACGTTGCCAGGTTCGTATGCGTAAATAACATAATATGTCCATTCTGTACAAATGGTCCAAAAGGCAAGTAGGTACCTATAGGACGTGATAACAATTGAATTATCAAATAGTGTATTTGCCCCTTGAACTTAAAATTAACTGACCTTTTTATATGACCACTTCTAAAATGTTGAAACGTCATTTTCTATTACGTGATTCGTATATACGTAACTTTATATCTATTACATAGGTATATTCTATTAGGGGTTATATAAAAAATATGTTTGCGACAATTATAGCAACAGTTAGTTACATCGTTCAAGTATATTTTCTGATATTATAAGATAAATATTTATACATTATTGCATGTCTCGTGAACACTGTGGTCTTAATTGATTTCACAAGGACAACACAAATCCCAGTGCATGACACTCATGACACATGACATTATACATTCGAGGAATCATTCGACTTTGTTAGTTTAGTAAATTAGTAGGTATTATAAATTGCGCATATCAAACAGGTACATGAATAGGTATGCAAGCGTCTATAATAGATATCCCTGACATTTCATAACTAAATAACTTGGCAGAAAAGTGTAGATACTGACATGACAAACTTTATTATTGACGGCTTTTAACTCACTATCGATTAAGCAATATGAATTTTTTAAATGTCCAAAAAGGTATTTATCATATTAAAATATGCATGATGCATATTAAGTAAGCATAAATTGCATATGCAAGCATAATAAATACATATGCATTGCAGAAACCGATGGTCCATTATAATTAGAACAGCGTCAAGACTGGTTATTTATTTCTCACTAATATTTGTAGTGGTTGTATCGTAAATACTGACGGAATATTGAGCAGTTTATTAAGTGTTTGTTAATACATACCTACTGTTAGACAGCTTGCAGCGATAGGTCTGGTTTGGATTTTTAGTAAATGATCACTTTGCGAACTAGATAACAACAAAGTCAGGGTTGTATTAATTTAGTCTGACAAGGCTATGACTTGAAGGGATATTAGTAGCGTTAGAAGAATAAAATAAGATAACACCTTATACAACGAATGCCTAGAATACTTCTAGGTAAACGATAAAATAGAATGGATGTTTCGAAGTAAAATGCAATATCATGATAGTCAGATACAAATGATTTTCTTAGTAATGGGAGTCATGCTAGCTATAACAAGCTTATCTTCCTGATGTGATTACAACATAATCCACATTAATGTGTGGCCAGGCAGTCCGGCAGTTATCAATCGTCCCGATACTGTTGTTTCATACGATTGCGCTCGCGCCGCTCGCGGACGCTTCGGTGCATAAAGTCTCAGTTATTTCAACACGAAATGATACTCAAGAGTAATATTGATTTACATTAGCCATGCAAGCAACGTCATAACTGCATTTTTTGCTGTGAATAACTCGATGCAATACGGCTGGTGGCCCGGTTATTATAATTACTGTGGAAATAAAACAATTAGGTAGTAGACTATACAAAAGTTTTTATTTCTAAAGCTACCGATAATATTATAACTTGAATGTCTTGATTACTGACCGACTGTGATTAACATTATGCCAATATTTGCATACAGCATACATGATAGCTATCATGTGAAAAAGAATGTAGTAACTAATAAAATATGTAACAAACAGGTTTGTAACACAAATGTGTGACTGTTACGGTCCTGATTTAGTGTTAACATAACACCCCCTTGTAGTGTGATGTGTTGAAATATGAATAAGGTATTAAATTGGGTGGTCAGCATTCATTATGCAGTGACATAGAATTCTTACCGCCTTGTTGGTTGTCGGTCTATTAGGTAGCACCAATAACTGGGTTTGATCTGACGGACAGTACGATCGAGTTATTGTGAAACACAAATTCTTAGTAACAACGAAGCATTTGGTACAGTCCACTTCGATGGCAAGAGCCCTTTAACCTCACCCCCTATCATAATATGGAATCGGACAATATATATTGTTACATTACCAAATATATGGGGAACATCAACTTAAAAAAAACTTGACCCGCTGAATCTAAAAGCATCAAATTTGACACAACAGTCCCTTTTGTAACGAAAGTGAGCGCACAGGATTTTGAAAAACGAATTCTCTATAAGGGTTAAATAGAGGATCAAAGTTTGTATGAAAGGTCGTCATATTTTAAGTTAGAAACGTGGAAGTTAGTACTTAGACTACTGTTTATAAATAAAAGTTTGCTGTATCATCTTTTTTGGAAACTTATAACCTTTAAAAGGCTCCTTAGACGTTGCCGATGGGCAATTCCATCGAGAACACGGGTTGTCTTCTATTTATAAATACAATATTTGAAGTGAATTGTGATTGTATTTCAGGTTTATTCTGGTGGCGTGCGTCGTGTGTTCTGCGCGGGCGCAGGACGAGGAGAGGCCGGCGGCGCCTGCGCGGGGCCTGCTCAAACGCGGCGGGTTGACCAAGGGGAAACTGACCACCACGACTACTACACCTGCACCTCAGGTATACTCACTACTGATTTCTCTCGTTTTTTACTAATCTCTCAAATAAAAAATTGTCTAAATACGAGAAGAAATAAGATTTCAGAAAATTTAGTCTTTGTAGCTATCTTGTCCCTCCTTCTTGGTCAGTATTCTGTACTTTATTATATATATAAGCATTATTTTCCTTGATTAGCAAAAATATACCTAAATACATAATATGCATACATAACATACCCGCGCCAGAACAAATACAACCGAAAATCACATGATTTCCGATCACTAGATTGTCTATTTTGGGTAAAATGTTATTTGATTACCTGCGTCGGCGGTTGCTGCGCGGGCGCGGGCTGCGGTTACACAAGAGACAGCTCGCATGCACACGTACAAATAAACATGTAAAACAACAATATTGCACACATCTCCACGTCTATTGAAAGAAATTGCGATCCCGCGACGATTTAAGCTCTTAGAAAGTCCACTTAGTGTCTGTCGTTTCGCAACGAATCTCAGTCAAAGCGGATTGTTTGGCCAAGAGTGAGCGTTAATTGTGTAAATATGCGTAGTCAGTATTACATGTTATGTTGTGTGTCACGACGACACGAGAGGACGCGCCCGCGCAGCCTCTCGCCGCTAAAAGGTGGAAGTTCATGCGATTTCACGCTCAATTAAATCTAACAATACCAAATTATGAATTGGAAAGCGTTTCTTTTTGTAATGTCGAGACATGAGAGGAAATGTCGAGTCTAATAATAGTACAGGCTACCTTTTAAATAATATGCGGTAATTGACCGAGTTTGTCTCGCTTTTGGGTGCACGAGAGTCGAACATAATATGTAGATATCATATTTTGTTTCAAGGGATGATTCTTGTGATAGATACCATTTCCTTTTTCTGATGAAGTAGATTGATAAAATTGAAATGCCTCCGCTAAATGTTATCAAAGTAAAGCTGGTGAGCCATTCCTTTCCATCAAACAAAGGAAATACTGGTTACTAAACCGTTTAATGCATGGTGCAAA
This sequence comes from Agrochola circellaris, assembly GCA_914767755.1. Taxonomy (NCBI): domain Eukaryota; kingdom Metazoa; phylum Arthropoda; class Insecta; order Lepidoptera; family Noctuidae; genus Agrochola; species Agrochola circellaris. Next base: position 16,556,653 of record OU611840.1, on the reverse strand, counting down.
CACTGACGTTTGTTGCCCTGTCGTACAGGATTGCCTTGACCTGTCTTTGAGTCATCAAAACGAGGAAAACATTGTATTTATTTTCGTGTTACAATAATAAATGACTGCTTCAGTTACCTAGAGTTCTTTTCAAAACATATTTATTTGCAAAGGTCATGCAAATAAATATGTGTTTTGCGAGTAAAACTTTCCGTTTGTATAGATTTTGTCGATGGGATGTATTTAATAGCACTTTAAATTTGATGAAAACAGTAAAAAAATTGTATTTCAGCACTTTAAAATAATAATACATATATAATTATACTTCTATAATTTAATATTATCACTTTAATAAACATGAACCTAATTTCTGCGAGCAACTTGGAAGTAGCGCTCGCGGGCCGCTACCCGCGCAGTTGGTCACAGTTTTAACCTAACCTATATCACCCAGTTCAAAATGACGAATTATACAGTCTGCCTGCGAGTAGATAATTAGACAATCCTACGACATAGTAATAAGCTTAGCATATTTATAGTGAAAACTATTATTTTTATACTTCATTCAATTAATTTTAAAGCTAAACATTTTAAAGTGTTAAACATTATTTTTAAAGTGCGTTTATATATTCCCCTTTGTCAATAGTCTGCTATGTGTAGGTAATTGAAATCCTTGAAGCTATTTAAAAGATTCTCCTGAAGCCCACTACCATCCAACTGCTGCACCTAATAGTTACAGCACAGCTGCAGGTCTTATCTAAAAATACCTACTTAAAGTTGGGCTGTGACGTCACTCGATGCACCAGCGTTTCGTAAAGGATGTCGTTGCAGGTCCATCTAGTTCAAGGCGACTGTGGCGAGCGTCCGATGATCGGGTCACCTTCGCGTATGACCTTTGTGAGACCTCCCTTTCCTCTGAGGAATTTCTACCTGCAAGTTTCGGCCACAACCCGTCGTCAAACCGAACTGGTTTCCCAAGGAAATTTATGACATCCAATGCAAAACGCGGTCTTTGCTCGTTTTCGGATAATACATGCATTAATTGATTACTTTTTAAAACTTCTATGCTTTATTGAATCCGGTTCTGTAGCTGTCTAATTGTTAATATTATGTAAAGCTACTTTGTAACAGGACTTGTGATGCAAAGGTCAAGGAGAGGTGCGCATGAGGCAGCTGAATTATTCGCCTCAGAGGTGACCTTGATGTTTCTGACACGAACTGTTTTAGTACCTATCTACAGTTCAGAGTTAAACATCTGTTGTCATAGGTGACTTTCATCAATATCAGTCCCTTAATATTCCGTTCTAATTTTGATGATAAATAATGCCGAATAAACGAGTCTAGAGAATAACTGCGCCTTCTGTTTGGTTCAAGCTTTAGTATGAGGGAGACGGCGACAATCCGGTTTAAAGATCAAACCAAATTGATTGGAATGGATGACAAAGATTTCAGTTGTTACGACCCTATTCGGTGTTTCAGTCTCTACTTAAAATACACAATCATGTTTCAACCTTTTAACAATGCCCTCAGGTGAACGTTTTATTGGACCTGTTTTGTTGGGTCAATGGCGGGTCACTCAATTGGCAAATCACCAACAGTGTCTTCGTAAATCGATTATACCAACATTTAATAATCAATGTTAATCAAATTGTCTTAATGAATTCTTTGTACAATATTGATTTCAGTTAAGAAAGTCGATTTTCAATTACAAAGCAATAAAAAATATGATGATATTTTATTATTGATTAGGTATACTTACCATAGGTACATCATTCATTATAATATTTAGTTTCACGACCACGAATATCGTATGAACCACTTCTTTAAGTAGAATTTCTATTTATCTTTATTGATCGTCGGTTAAAGTTCATTAAAGCATTGCAGTGTGCAGAATCCCTGATCGAGGGAAACACCTTGTTTATTTCCTTGGTAACACGGTGTTATTTGTTTAATTTTCTAAGTAGATTTTAACCATTAATTAATTTTGAAACGGGATTCCTTTCCAGGATGAAGCAGAATACGAAGACGATGGTGACTACCCGGCCGAGGGCGAGCAACAGGAGGCTTCGACCGAGGCCCCTTCCTCTACCACAGAAGGCAAGAAGCTAGTGGGCAGCGGCGTCCGGCCCTTCAGAAGTAACACGGAACTGCTCGAGTTATTGAAGAGAAAGAGGGCTCAGGCTGCTGAAGGTCAGTTGGAAAGGCATTGAGAATAACAGTGACGCAGTTTATTACATGTCTGTATTTTTTTTTGTATATCGTTAACTACTCTGAATTCAGTCAGTATTCAAGACATTTTTTGGTGTCCAGGTTTTTTGTATAAGAAATTTAGTTGTTTTTTTCTAGTTTTTATTAACAGTATTCTTCAATAGGTGGTCAGGATCGGACACTGAGAGAAAACTTTAGCAGCGGACAATACGGCGGCCATATACGCGAGATATCAACGAGTTTCTTTAGAACTACACTATTTTACTATAGAGAATATTATGTTAGTAAAGAATGGTTCAAAATTAACAACACTTTGTATTTACAGCCAAATTGAACGCCCCATCGACAACCACCTCGTCGTCAGCACAGGATTCTCTTGACCCCACCAAAATTTCCTACAGTTAGTAGTATTACTTAGTATTGATCGATCGCAATATTTGAAATCACACATTTCATCATGCATTTTGTCATTGGCACTATCATTTGGGTGACAGGTTTTCATAAATATTAATACGTCATCATCATTAATGTGAAGAGCATGAGCGGGAAATTAAGAATGCTCTTTCTGCTGCAGATAACAAGAGCAAAAAGCGTTTCAACAATTCTCCGGTGACCAGGGAGGTTGCTAACGATGAAGCACCAGCGGCGCCTAAGCCCAGCAGAGGACGATTCGGCAAACGTAAGTTAAAGCATCATCATCGTTTCAGCCAAAAGACGTCCACTGCTGAACATAGGCCTCCCCCAAGCACCGCCACTTCGACCGATTCTGTGCTTCCTGCATCCAGCGGATTCCTGCGGCCTTCACAAGGTCATCGGTTCAACTTGTGGGAGGCCTTCCAGTTAAAGCATACCTTAGTATAATTAAGTTTTTATGCACGTGAGGTGACGGTTTGGCCTTGTATAGGTTGCTCGCCCTTCATCCGCAATCTGGTGAACATACTATCGTAAACATAAATACCAAATCTGGTATTTTCTTAGCATTCCATTTTATCCATAAAAATAATTAATTAACGCCCAGATGAAAATCATATTAACTGCTGTTATTGACTGACTGAAATAGCAACTGCCACTCAGATCACTTGACATGAGTTACACAATTTGCAACCAGCTCTTTTTTATGTTAATTGGCGTTGTAACAGCCGAGTGTTAGTAATTTATAGAGTTATGATTTTAATTACTGGATTCAAATTATTTTTTACTTCTCACAGCAGCCACAAGGTCAGTCCAAGAAACAGAGGAAGAGCCCCAGAGCGATGCCGCGGCTGCCCCCGCGAGGTCCGGCAGGCCGTTCAGGCGAGGCGGCAACTAATTCCCCCGTCAACACAATACTCCCTACCCACCATCCCGCTCCCCTCATCCCTTCCTGTCAAAAATATTATCTGGGAACAAGTTTAACTCACTCCCTGCAGGCTATAACCTAGAATATATTCGTACCACGATGCGGCCACTCACCCTGTGATATTGTGAAATAATTTGGACCATACGAGTTTATGTAATTTAGATGCAATGACTATTATGATGAAGTTGCTAGGCCATTCATCGATTGTTACAAAATATCGTCTAGGTTATAGCCCCACAGCGGACACACGCTACAAAGAACCCTTTTAGATTCCAAGTTCATCACATTAGATGGATTAGAATACATTTTTTATACTTGTGTAAATTATAAGTGTAAGTAATTTTTAAATAAAATAATTTTAAATTTATTTTTACGGTCTTTTATTTTATTTCATATTGCATTCCGCGATACTTTCTGATCCAGAAAACGACGTTGACCCTTCAAATACTTAGTATAAAAAAAATAACATAATATTATAGAAAATAATTAACAGTTTTGAAACATTAAGTAAAATATTCAATGAAATTCGCTGACCATTTAAGTTTGATTATGTAATAACTTGTCGATTATAAGGCATTTGATATGAGTAAAACAATATTTCGAGCCCTTATTTCAGTGGATTTTGTAGTAGGCAGTTCTGAAGAAACTTACTTCATAGACAGAGAAGATAACGTTCGAGATGTTCGAGTTAAATACAACTTAGTAATGTCAGTAACATATTGTAATTTATATCTTCTGGAAAGATAACTGTTCTACAAGCTTTCTTTCCAGAATATATAATATATAAAAAGGATAATGATAATTAAAAATAGCTTAAAAGTAGAGACAAAATGAATGACGAATATGATGAGTTAACATAGGAATGTTTCTTCTCTCTGCTTGCCTACTTCTTGAGAACGCGAGTGACCTCTGCAAGAGGAGTTTTGTAAGTACCAGGCTTCACTAGGTTGACCAACTGTTCGGCGATCTCTTGACCAACACGGACTTGAGCCTCCTTTGTTGATGCACCTGGGACATTAACACATTGATCAGGTTTACATACAATAATGATAATTAACGTGACGATTGTATTCCCCGAAGCGTTAGACTACGACTAGGCATTTTGTACACCCACGTTTCCCCAGTTAATCGGCGGAGAGCCTGTTGCCACTCGGGAGTGCTCGGGGAGAAATTCTGACTCAAAATTGTTGACCCCTGAAAGATACGTACTAGACGGGATCAAAAATAACTGACGTAATGAATTCAGATTTCGTGGAAATTATAGTTTGTACATTATAGTACAACTCAACTGCGACATGTGGTGTTGGAATCACGAAACATTTCTAGTAGCAAGGATTCTAGATTGTTGGACGAGATCACCCAAGACGTGGTTTATCAAGGCAGAAGGGTTTTATATTACCTAGCAGATACATTCTCGGAAATAGTAACAATATCATGTCCCATGACTCTAAATTTCGCAGAGCTCGCAGCTGGGCGAGTTAAATGATAATAAAATTTGTTATTGAAACGTGTAACTTTATTTTTACACATAAATAGGTATGTTGTTGCCTAAATAACAACTGATAGAGCATGTCCTAAATCAACAGACAAACAGCGTTGGGCCGTTTTCACATTGGACGATAACGATAACGACACGATATCGTCGGACTGGAAGTTTCATAAAATTACGCTTTCACAATGTGTCGGTGTACTTAGTGAACGGTATCGTTGCCCACATTGATTGTCGTGCAGATATCGGCGGACGACACAGTGCACTTGTTCACTGCTGCCATTATTACCTCGAATACACTATTACACCTTGTAATCGCGCGGCGAAGTGAGATTTTGCTGGCGCAACGCGACTCTTCGAGGCATGACAATAAGCTGTTGGTTACATCTTGTCACATATCGATATCGACCCGATATTGTCGGCCGATATCGTTGTCGTCTGAGCTGACGATATGTCGGTGTCGTTACTGTCGCAGCGTGTGCCTTTAGCTTTTGATACGTTACATAATTTGAACCATCCAGGTATAAGAGTAAGTAGGAAATTGGCATGTGATAGATCATTTTGGCCAAACATGAACACGATATTGGTGATTGCGCTAAAGCTTGCGTAAAATATAAAAATATACTGTATCTGATTTAGAAGCGTTCCAGAGTATAAGCATAAGAATACAGATGACGCAGATGGATTGTCGAATCCACTGTTTCACATAACCACTAGCTATTTTACAAAACCGCCCCGTTATGTAAAACATCTGAGCACACGATGAATTGCGCGATATTTCGCAAAATAAATGTTTTGAATTTATCAATAAAGTGGGTCAACGATTAGAGGTTACGTAAAACAGCGTGGAATGCAACGATATATTGTAGATTTTAGTTCTGAATTTTGTCGCTCGTGGCTCTGTGTGTCATAATAATAATAATGGCGTCCGACACAGAAATAAATAAAACGAGTAGTATGAGTGAAAATGACCCTAACTCAAGTGAAAACAGTGATATTAAGGACAGTTTTAATATAAAGATTTATGAAAGTCAGTCCTAAAAATAATAAATTGCCTGGTAACTGCGACCAACTTGGAGGTAGTGCTCGCCGGCCGCTGTCTCGGCACCGCTCGCTTCGGTCGCTCGGCTCGCGCACTGTTGGCCACAGTTCTAACCGAACCTAAACCAATCAGGGTGCCCTAGCCTAGTTACTACGGCCGATTCAGCATTAGAAGCCACACCAAACGCTTATTGTGACTGCAGAAAAGGCATTCTGCATTACGTCTAAACGTGGGTAGCAGTTTTATTGAACGTAACGCTACGGCGGTATTTTACATAACATAGCTGTTTTGTAAAACAGCGGATTTCACAATCCATTTGCGACATAGACATAGTAGGACCTTTACCAATTTCACCAGATACAGATTAAAAAAATATATATTTATAGTTTTCTGCAGAAGTAGGTTGTTGCAAAAACATTAGTCGGGGGGTTGGATTAGTTGTTACAGCTGTCCGGTTAAGCTCACAAGTGATCAAGAAAGACAGTTTGATTGTAATTTGCTTAAAGAATTAATTTTATGAATGGGAATTAAGAAAACGCGTACCAGTCATATCAACCACAATGTAATGGAGCGGTAGAATTATAGCACAGATCCTTAAAACCCGCGTTAAAAGCTCGTAGATAGTAAATGTGGCAACTGCAATGTTAGGATTACGTACAACAATTAGGGCGAAAATAGTAAATAAAACAGAGTAAAGTCCGCGTTTTAATCATCTCTGTACACATTCCTAAGAATGTATCACATTCGCGTCTTCTATCACATACACCCGTAAAAACTCCTGTAACTTTTTTACCATGGTTAACGAGGCAATCAAAAACATAAGGAAAGTATTTCGAATTTTATCAAGTGTCAATAATTCGCGCAAGTTAGCAGTTAAATTGCATAAAGAATTGAACAGACTTGACTATTACTTCTGAGGGTCTAGTGTGAGTTTTATTTAACCATCTCGATTTTACGCATAGACCGCGTTCGGCGCTCTGATTGGCCCTTCACTGGCCTTCACTGGTGATGGGCCAATCGGAGCGCCGAACGCGGTCGACGCGTAAAATCGAGATGGTTAAACGAAACTCACACTAGACCCTCTGATAAGGTTTCTATAGCAAACATAAAGCAATAGGTACTGGTTGCTAAATAGTACGTGGTCGACCCAGCTCTGTTCGGGTGACAATTTATAAATATATCGTCCAGGTATACCAACGTTGGCGTCGGGAGTCGCGAGCCGACTTCCGGCCACTGTAGGCGCGGGCTTGCGGACGGTGAGCAATGGGTAGCTCGCCGTCCGATAGGGACCAGGCCCGGGTCGACGGCGTGTTGTGTTCCACGCGCGCCCCAAAGAGATGTCAGCACCAACTGACGGGGTCCGTAAGGGCCAGTGCCTGCCAGGGTTGCGAGTTTGTCCGAAAGGGATACTGCGACCCCGGCACACAGGCAACGGAAGGAATACGGGTGGGTTTTAGTCAGTAAAAGTCTGACACACCCTCCCGCTCCGCCCAGAGCGGGAGAAGTTATTTGATAATTTCCCACACACAAAAAAAAAAGGTATACCAACGTTGTATCACATTCCCGAGGCTGTGAAAATAGAGAAAAAGAATTTTCCCAGAAATGACACCTAGCTGGATAGATATTTCGCCCCGTAAACCCCTATATTGCAACTTTCAACGAAATCAATAGAGCCGGTTTCGAGAACGTGTTTACAAATATTGCTCATATAATGAGTATGGAAAAGTTATGGGCAAGTTAGTTATCAAAGGCGTACTTTGGAGTGGTAGGATACGAGCCAAAATAAGACTTGGGTGTACAAAATTGTTCAATCCAATACCTACGTCGTGAAAGATTATAAGTAGATATGTGTTAATTAGAACATGTATAGTTAATAGAGTTATGTAAGAAATACAGATTGGTAATTTAAATATGTACCTATATACCTACTTGATAACACAGTAAGCCATTTTTCATACTAGTATAGACTTATTATTCACAGACTATGGTGAATAATAATGTAACACGGACTGTAGTGTATGAGAAATTGCCTGTAATTACCGGCAATTTCTGTTGGAAATTATACATAATATGTCTGCAGTAGTTTGGTACTAGATGTTATGTATGTACGTATCTAGAATTGTAAATCTTTAAATTAGTGTTCATGAAATCATGATATATATATATATATATATATATTATATATACATATTTTTTGTTTCAATGAATAAAATTGAGCATAACGAGTAATAAGGATATTGCAGCGACAAAAACTACATTAAAGTTTGAAAAAGAATTGTACCAGATTATAATGCTAATAGGGCTGATGACAAAAAATGTTTTTTTAGTCCGTCTTAAAACTATTGGACACGTATTTTTTCTTATTTTACGTAATCTAAAGATTACGGCGATACATTGAGGTAAAATGTGCCATGACGTCACGAGTATGTAGATTTTATACTTACTTGCGACGTAGCGACCCCCACACCCCAACTTAAAATGCGTTTTATCTAAGTAATTTTTATTAATATGATAAAGCAAAAAATACGTGTCTAATATTTTTTTATTATCTGACTGATGGACTAATAAGATTTTTTTTTTAACCAGGTATGATCCCTATTGGCATAAACGCGATCTAAGGCACAACTGCACCAAACATCGCTAAACGCATTAATGAATGCTAAATGAATTTAAGATATTGACTGTGTTTCTGACAATCGTTTTCTGAAGATGACAGAGACAAAGTGGTATTTTAAATACGTTTAACGTTAAATGTATTTAGTTATTGGTGGTGCAAGCGGACCTAAGACTACCTATGTTGATTGATCCGCGTGATCAGAATCAAATGCAAGATGCAACAGATAGACAAATAATGAATTTCTAGATGAACATACCTAAATGCGGGGTGGCAATGACGGCTTTGTGCTGAATGATCTCCAGAGTGAGGGGATCAGTAGGTGGCTCCTGCTCGAACACGTCAAGAGCTGCTCCTCCAACCTGAAAAATAACAGTTGAAATTATTTATGATACTTACAAGACTCAAAGAAGATGGATCATCCAAGGCAAAAAAAAAAACATTCGAAAGAGTTTTTTTACAACTTGATATAGGTAGAGGTATAATCAACCTATAATGTTCCCACTGCTGGGACACAGGCCTCTTCTCAGTGAGTAATCGTAATCTACCACGCGGGCCCAGTGCGGGTTGGTGCATGTCACATGTCTTTGAATTTTTGATTCTAGGACAATACCGGTTTCCTCATGATGTTTTTTGCACCGTTTAGAGAGCAGTGCTGATGAAGTAATTTACACAAAGTAAAGCGCCTGTCAGGTTTCCAACCCACGGCCCGACGACCGACAACTCGTAAGTCGCTGCCGTCACCACTGGGCCACCACTGCTCTTAATAGAGGCGAATTCTCGATATTATTTAGTTTCCATCTTTTACCTTGAGTTAAGTGGTTCAAGGAACAGCCGTGCTATTCTGTAAACATCTCACCGTGATAACTTGGATGAAGTGAGCTTGATGTGAGCTGTCATTGCACCTAAAGCTAGGGATTGACACTATGGACAGCTCACTTCATGCTTACTTCACCTCACTCTTCACGGTGAGATGTTTACAGAATGGTTCGGCAGTAGGCCAATTCTCGTACTTTAAAAACGTTCACATTCAAGTCGCAATCTGTCAAACTTGTCAATAATGTTAGTAAATTGTTTGTATTTGATTAGAATGCGAACTTTCTTAAAAATTATGGGAATTGCCCCTCAATTAATTGACATTACACAAATTCTACAGTTCAACTTAAACTATATCTAGTCTAAAGTCATTGGAGTGCCCAAGGGAATCATATTTGTAAACAGTAACATGTAGATATGTAGAATTAATATAATTATGATCTATTGAGTATTGATGATCAATTATACCTGTCCAGAGTTAAGACCATCAAGCAGGTCACGTTCCTGGATAAGACCTCCGCGTCCTACATTCACGATCTTGATTCCTTTCTTGCAGCTGCCCAGCACATTGGCGTTGATGAAGTCTGTAAATAAGGATGAAGTGTATGTGAAAACACGAATAAGACAAATAATTATATTTGTAGGTACACACACGTTGACTGCCTCTTTGATCTAGTGGTCGAAAGCGCTACTGCAGAGCATGAGGTCCTGGGTTCGATTCCCGGGTCAAGCAAAGTGTTATTGGGTTTTTCCATCTGGAATTTCTGAGTTGCCCTGAGTCTCGATTTATGCCCGGTTGATGGCATCAGGCTCGCTCCTATTACATAACTGGCGAAATATTAGTAGGTACCCCTGGCTAACCCTTTGGGAACACAGGCGTTATGTTATGTTAGTCACTCGCACGAATTTTTTCCGCTTTTATCGGATTGATTTGAAGTGTAAAAAAAAAGAAGTTTTAAGGTGAATAATTTTGTTTGTAGTAGGGACACATTTATTTTTTTGGTGAAATTTGGCCATTAAATGAGTCAAACTCAAACTCAAAGCATTTATTTCAATTAAACCATTTACAGGCACTTTTGAATTGCCAAATTTTAATAGTCGGTCAGTTACTTAAAGCTAGTTGCCCATTCCAAAACGTAGATCTTTATGGAGAAGAACGGGCAAGAAACTCCAAGGACACTCTTTTAAATATAGAAAATTACAAACTCCTGGGTACATTATTCTTGTTGCTTCTATGTGAGAGGAATGTACAAAAAATAATCAAAACAATTCAAAATGTAAGATTAAAAATAAGCCCTGGCAGATAAGACATGACCAGTCACAAGTGACGGCGCCCGTTCACGAACATGACGCGTGGATTAGCACCATCCAGCTCAACCATTTTGTAGGGAACCGAATGATCCAACACACTCGCCACCACCAGCGAGACATTTAAGTGAGCATGAGTACATATTGAAGAATATTTTAAAGATTGGGCAACCTAAACATTCTAAACTACTGACATATATGTGGGTTACCGATTGACCTGTCTAATGTCTATATACAGCACATTAATTAAACAGCAAATCTTATTAATATTCAACCGAATACAATAAAGTGAGTGAAACCAATTGTTTTAGAACAATTTACTCGAACAGAGCATTCTTTGTTAGTAATTCGTATATTATATGTTTTTGGAGCTCTAATGAAAAACATCTATCATGAAGCTTATTATCACGAAATTATTTTTTTAGTTATAAGTTATGATGTACCTATATATTTTTATCGCATTAATGAACAATAAATTCTTAAATGACGAATCGTGATGTTAGTGATAAAATATCTATCAGGTCTATCTTACTCGTAGAATACAATAAAAATAACTATCTATGAATAACTTTATAATTGATAGATATGGTAATCGCATATTCACCAGTGTGTTTTCCTACTTACGATGAAACATTTTGACAGTTGTCCATATCTATGGTACCGTACGCAAAGAATAACTTGATCTTTCAAACTGCGGTCGGCAACCTGCCTACCAGGCTTGGCGTTTATGGTATACCTCCTTACCAGGTCTTGGGGGCTATGGATATCCAGGAGTGGACGTCTTACCGCTGACATCATAATAAAATACTTATTTTAACCAAATATGGATGCAATGATAACGATAAAAATGTTTATTCTAATAAAATCGCGCACTTACTCTTTGTAGATTCAATGAGAGGCGTGTGCAGAGTTATGTAATCAGCAAGCGGCCAGATTTGCTCCAGCTCCATCTTGGTCGCGTGGAAGGTGGCGCAGTCCTCCGCGGTGACGAACGGGTCATAGCCGATGATCTGTGCAGGCAGGACATTCGTAAGATTGAAGACAAGGTATACATTCGCTGTTTGAAGTGATAAAAATTAAGGCAAAAATAATCAAATTTCGCTCATAATAGCAAGCAAGCGTATCATGATAATACAAAAGCATGTTGCGTACAAACAGTTGAAAGGTACAATAACAATACAAACGGGAATAGACATGTTATCAGTAGGTTAAAAGCTAAAATTTGCATCAGACATTATTTCATCAGAAAAATCCAAATAATTTATCCATTACTATTGCTTCCTTATCTTATCGGCCAGTTTACTGACGAGTTCTCAGTGTCAGTGGAATTTTAGTTAACCGTCATTTGTTTCATCAGGTCTCGTCAGGAGCCGACAATCAAGTCATATTCATCAAAATATTTGCTTTGACCTTTAGTTAAGATTATCCATAAACCAATATCGCAATAGAAATTATAACATTGTCAATATGTAATTATGTTCGATATCTTATACAGTGCTGTTTACAACGATGTTTCTTTTCTATGTTGTGGTTTGCTGTCAAAGTGACATTATTTACAGTAAAAATGTCGCTTTGACGGCTAAACACGCCATAGAAATATTCTTCAAGGTAGTTCTTATTCGCTGGTGATTTCGCACAGACCTAGAATAAGAGACATATACATATACCTTCATTCCGAAGGCGTGCATGCGGACGGCGACTTCTCTGCCGACCCTGCCCAGACCGAGGATGGCGAGTGTCTTGCCATTGAGTTCAGTGCCGGTGTAGAGGGCGCGGTCCCACCGACCGGCACGTAGGGCTGAAGCAGCTGGCACCACATGTCTCGAGAGATTCAAGATCAGACTGCAAGTGAGCTCGCACGCACTTAGGGCGTTAGCTCCTGGGGCACTGCAACAAAAATTAACGAAAGTCATCAGACAAGAGCGAAAATAAATAAAGGTTTAATGTACATAAATAAGACCAACAATATTTTTACAAAGAAATTATTGGCATTGGAACACAATTAAGTTTGTCAATTGAGCCAGTTGGGAATAAGTGTCTGAAATCAATTCTCATGATTGGATTGGAACCGCACCGAACCTCTTGCGAATTCATCTTTTTACATAGGTTCGCCTCAGTATGCTTTACAGCTACTTACTTGATGACTCCTATTCCTCGTTCGCCAGCAGCCTTGACGTCGATATTGTCGACTCCTGCACCAGCGCGACCTACCACCTTCAGGTTTCTGCCGGCTTCCAAAACCTCCTTGGTGACTTGTGATGCAGATCTTACCACCAAAGCATTGTATTTCTGTTCAACAATCAGTATTTAATTAATGTACATTCCCATAAATAAAAATGTTGTCAATTTCTGAGATTACACAGTACTTGCTCTTGTATTGGGGCATCGAATTCGAAATTCACACGAAGCATTCAAATCACAGACCATTCAACTCATTTTGTAGATTCACACGTCATTTCAATTTTTAAGTTCCTATTTATACTCTAATGTTTAGAGAATAACAGGTAAAGACCATATTAATTTTAAAAAAAAAACTAGATAAAAAAACTTGTCGCATATGATGTGTAACATATGACGGTAACAAGCAACATTAAAGGGGTCTCGTCAAGGACGTTTCTGACAGCTAACTCTAGCACCGCGCATGCACATTGGTCAAATAAAATAGTAGCCCGGCTTCCTGTTACACACTTCCGTCCCTTTTCACAAAATCACTCCCACAGGTTGCAGGAAAGCGAGAGGAAAGATGTTGTAAACATATCAAAAATGAAAGGAACACAATGAATAGTTTTATAAACTAGAAGTAGGCACGTGTTGTGTCGTGTTGTGTATTACTGCAGTGCCTGCAGTGTATACCTAGTAGCTGAAGAGGAAATCTTTCCATACCTACCTATGTTTAATGAAGGGGTTAAGAACTATCTGACGCACTAGCAAATTGTAGTTAGAAGGAAAAAGTTAGATAAAAGGAAAACTGCTTGAAAACTTTATTCTTATCAGAATGATTGCAATTATAAATTACATGCAGCCGGAAAATATTTATTTTTATCCATGGTTTTGCATTTATTACGCATGTAAATTTTTTATAAATGCTTAACTAAATATTCGGTGTTATGATATTAATTATTGCATTTCATAATCAATATTCTAGTTGGCTAGTTAGCCACATTTCCTATTTCCATACAGTATTATTGCCTAATTAATCAAAATAGGTAAATTTTTGACAGCGATTTGCGACGTTGCCAGTTTTTAGGATAAACGCTCTTAAATAAAAACTTTAAAGATAAGTAGATATAACTTGCCCTAATCGTAAGCAAAGTGCAACAACCTCTTGTCATTAGGAATAAAGATAACGATGAATAAAAAAACGAATCGAGTTACATTTGGTGTTTACCTTTGTAAAGAGCCCTTACCGGTATTTCTTGTAAGAGTTCCTCTTTGGTGATCTTCGCTTTGTTGATGACACTAATTCCATGTGAATTGAGAATCTCCGTGCAGTTAGCACCAACACCATCCACCACTAAGACTGACTGGATTTCCAAAACCATATTGATTCTTGAAAATAGAAAACAAAAAAAATACTATTAAATTCATTAGTAGTAAACCTGGATCAACTTGTGTACTAAAATAAATACATCATCGCAAATATTTTTCGTCGTTTTCTGCAATTCAACGCATGTTATACGAATTATTAATTCAAGAAGGTACTATGTCGTGTCGGCACATAAAGGGAGCAAAACCGGTTTAACTGTTTACTTACTAAAAGTAAATACCCACTAAATAAGTCGCAAGCATTAACATTTGATATATTATAAGGATATAAAGCTGATGCAAAAGGGTACACAAAGGTACTGCGCGTTACGTGAGGGAAATACTATACTGTAAAGCGAAATTCGCGGAGAAGCGAATAATTTTTATCAAAGTAATTGGTAGTAGTTGGTTTCGGCCTAGGTAAAATTCGAAGCGTTGAAAACATTCATGATTTACCGAGGTTAGTTAAAAACATATATTCAGAGTGTTATGTTAACTTTTGACAGATAAAAGTACAAAATGATACTCACGTTTAAGATATTGGGGTGCTTGTATGTGTAGCTGAGCGGCTGGAGAACAACTGTGGAGTAGGGACAGCGAGGAGCGCGGTACGATGCCGACCAGCGTGGCGTGCGGGGTCGACACTTATCTTCGTTAGCGGCCAATGAGCGAACGTCACAGTCGCGGTCTGCTCCACCGTTATGTACGGCTGAGTTTGCACTCGATTCCAATCAGCTACGGAGCCACACGCGCCACCTCGCGACCGTACGCAGTCTCCGTGTGCATTGTTGAGATCACGGCTAATATTTGGGTAACCAGATAAAATTTGAATTTACTTTAAAAATTAGCTTATCGCTGCTGCTAGTTGGTGTAACTATAACTACTTCCTTGATAGGGATAGGGCGTAACGTCAGATATTTATTCTTTTATGCTAGCTGAAGACTAGACTGGACTCAATTATGTCTACGTGTTAATCTATTCTTATGTTGTGTTTATTTGAACAAGCGCTATACAAGTTGTGCATGTTGTTCGTCTACAATAAAAACAACATTGTTCTTATATATATTATATATTTGTGATGTCAAATAAGGGCAGTATTGCGCCTCGTTCTTCTTTATTTGCGTAAACATGTTTATCGCATTTGAAGTCACTTTCGATTACTCATTAGGTATTTCATAATACGATAATTTATCAGAAATCGAAAGTGTGCGTGCAAAATGAATACTTACTGTTTATTATTTACAAATGACTGTTGCTATGCATCTCGTGGCTAAGTAATCCGTCCGATCCGTCAGGTTAAGCTACGCTTGCTGGGGTTGGTAAGTGGATGGGTGAACATCTTTACCTATCGAAATTACTCCGTACCTCGGAAAGCACGTTAAGGCTCGTGCAGACCAGCGCGACGCGACGGCGCGACGCGACTCGAACAATACAATTTCTAAGAAAACTTCACGGTTTAACAATAGCCGGTGTCGCGCCGCGCTGTCGCGTCGCGCTTGTCTGTACGAAGCTTTAAGCCGTTGGTCCCGGCTGTCATTCGTGGATTTTTGACAGTCGTTACAGGTCGTCAGAAGCCCGACAGTGTGACAATCAGTCTTACCAAGGGGTATCGTATTACCCAGTTACTGGGTTGTGGAGGTCAGATAGGCAGTCGCTCCATGTAAAATACCGGTATTCCACTGCATCCGGTTAGACTGGAAGCTGACCCCAATATAGTTGGGAAAGGCTATGCAGATTGATTTTTGTTGTTATGTATCTTATTACTTCATCAAAGGGGTATGAGGAACAGGGTGTAAAGTTCACTCATCCACCATAGAAAAGGGAGGATCCTCCGACCAGACGGGTGTCATGTCTGGCGGGCAATTGCCCAGAGGTTGAAGTCGTGAGCTTGTCCACCGCGCGGTAAACTCTAATTGCGCGATGCAGGATTTGAGTGACGTCAGGATGTTGTGTGACGTCAAGTCTTTGATGCGTAGTTCGCATGTGGCGGTGTAGATGCCGCCACAAGTGGTACCGGTGACGGGAGTTCTTGGCTGGAAGACCTGAGTCCATGCTAGGGAAACTCGAAAAGGTCTCGTTTTAAGACTTTACCTTAGAGTTCTTAATGTCCAACCGTACCGGCAGACCGAAATTTTAATACTTACATCTTTCTTTGATCTTGCTGGAGGAGGAGATCCAACTTTATATCAACATTTATTTTGATTTTTTGCAGGTATATCTTATGCGATATGATAACACTGCCGCTTGGTCGCTTCATGACCTACTTACATAATTTAAAAAAAAAAATTGCGATCGGAAAAGGACGCTAAGCGGTCATCTCAGAATCCACTTCATAGTTAGTCAGTAGCCATATCATATATCATGCCTCGGATGCCTCCATCTTTTCCTTGGTTTGGTTGGCTTGATTAAGGAATTCTATCACCCAAGAAAATTAAGGTTAGCTTTCTAGTTTGTCCGAAATGGATATCGCGACCCCGGCACACAGGCAATGGAAGGAATACGGGTGGGTTTTAGTCAGTAAAAGTCTGACACACCCTCCCGCTCCGCCCAGAGTGGGAGAAGATATTTGATAATTTCCGAACCCCAAAAAAAATAAAAAATAAAGTCAGCTTTCTAAATACTTACCTACTTCCTATTTTCAATAACTTACTTCTAAACAAAAGAAATAGGTTTCGCATCAAATAGCATAACAGCCATGCTATTCTGTAAACATCTCACGGTGAAAACTTGGGTGAAGTGAGCTGTCAATAGTGTCAATCCCAGTGGAATGACAGCTCACTCCACGCTCACTTCACCTAAGTTTTCACGGTGAGATGGTTACAGAATAGCACTGCTGCACTGCTATTCTGTAACTATCTCACCGTGAAAACTTAGGTGAAGTGAGCGTGGAGTGAGCTGTCAATAGTGACAATCTCTAGCATTAGGTGGAATGACAGCTCACTCCACGCTCACTTCACCTAAGTTTTCACGGTGAGATGGTTACAGAATAGCACTGCTGCTGTCACTTTCCTAGCACTGTCATGGTATGGTATAGTGAATAACTCGATTTTTAAAACTGTGCGCTTGGAGCTGTCAAAATCATAGGTTGTTAGTATTGAATAACCCGCCCCGTTACCTCCCCAGTGCCCCGACGCCTCTTACTTCGATCTCCACAACCCGTGTCGTCTCCGTTCTGTCTTATTATTCGTTAATTTGTTATTGTTATTATTTAAACCACATACACTGTAAAAATTTTACGTTGACAGGCGCACATTATAAAAATCGGGCTATAATTGACAGACTCTTTAATACATATATACCTTTTATAGAAAAAGCTCAAAAATATCTACAATACCGCGGTTGCACACAAGGTGTTACTCTTTACACAAAATCAATATCGGTAGAGTACAGACGTTCAAGCATGCTCCTACAAAATGATTGTTCATACAAGTTTGTCAAACTTGCAGTTCTGTGTGTTTACTGTGTGCACCTTTAGTGAGTGGAAATTGTAAAAATAAATATCGTCAATCGGTCGGCTGTTAAGGTAGGTAGAGGTGACACTACCTACTGTATTAACTAGTAGAGGACATTAAACGGACAGACTAACATTTAATATTGTCCGGCCGTTCATTGGTGACGACCTTGAGCCAGCCAGAGACACTATGATTGGCTAAACTGATTGTGTTGTCTCATGTTTGCTACTCTTAGATACCGTAGCATTATTTATCTAGTCCATTATTTATTTGTTGAAAGGAAGCCAAGTTATATTTGGTGTTTACCAGGCTGTAATTGTCATTCCTGCAATTTCAGGCTGGGCTAACTCTGGCAAACACTGTAGGTATATTGAAAAAAAAGGGAATTTATCACCTCTTATGATCAGTAGTAGGTACGTGTACGTACTGTTTAGCGGTTCAGTTTTTCCTTCACCGTCAGTCCAAGAGAGTCTAATTGCTTCACAGTTGGATTCGACCCTGTTGCCTCATGTACACGCCTTAAACTATGATAACATTTTGTATTTTTACTTTATATATTTAATCATAGTAGAAGGAAAATTATTCGTGTATTCTTGGAACAATATACAAGTTAGTAGTTTTATTTGCCAAGAGTCTGCAATGTAGTATTTCTTCCCTCATTTTTAATTTATTGACTTTGTTCAGCATGTCAACTATGAAGGTCGTCTGAATACCTTTCATTTAAATTGTTTCAGTCTAGTTTCATTATTACGTGACTAACAAAAAAAAATCTCTGACTAAAGATGAGCTCGTATCCGATTGCTACCAGTACCCTAATTGCGTAATACACTATCAATCAGAATCTGGATGGTTTTGAAACAGATTGCAAATCCATTGCTTCAATAGTTCAAAAGAATATTCTGCTCAACAACATAAATAACGCAATGAATGTTGTTGAACTGTCAAAATGAAACATATTAGTCGTAATCTTTTACGCAACATCATTACTATTCATAGAGATGAACAGTCCTCTGGAACGCTTTGTGAAATGTAAGCTCATTACCTATATTCAGAGATAAATAAAACAATAAAATCCAAACGTTATAATCTTAATTATTAATTTTATTATCACACTTACGAAAGATACAAAAACATATCACGATGGCACTAGCAGTCAGTGCTTCAGCAGACGTGTAGATACAGTAATATCGAGTTGATTGTGACCGGTGACGTCACCTCATACATATAGTAAAACTTTTTCACCAATCAATAATAAATACACACGAAAATAAGTATGCTCGATGAAAATATTCAATTTCAATATCTACAAAGTTTGTGTTGGAATAAAGACAAAATCAGGATATAATTAATACAATATTTAGACAAAATATGAATAGTTATATCTAAAGTTGTTTTGGAGATAACAGACACATTTTGGTGTCGTGTTGAACTAAGGCTTGATGGTAATCTTGTTCTTTTAGGTACGTATATACTATTTTGAAATTTACGTTACCGATCTCGTCAGAAATAATTTCCAAGAGGTACTGGAAAATGTCTTAGAATTTAGGAATTTTAATATCGGAAAGCACTATTTTTATAGATGGTAAAGTGATATTGATTTGGTTTATATTGAATTTTTCGGGCGATTTCCTTATACATGGAATCCCGGACTTACTCGTAACAATATCTACTACTAATATGTACATAACACTTGTAAAATAAAAAAAGGATAGAACTAAGTAGAGTACCCAAAGGCACATTTCTAGGCATGAAAGAATATTAGAAACTTAAACTAATTATAGACACATTAAATCTACAGTAGAAAAAACATTATTAGGCAGATAGTACGTAGACGAAAGACACTAACACCTAAATAGTTTCTGGAGTGAATTGACTAAGATTAATGACATATCATAAATGCTGAACTTAGCTGAGAATTTCTAATTTTAACCTTAAAACGAACTTTTAAATAAAAGTGAAAAATGAAATTGAGTGACGGAGTCACTGGAACAGGTGTGATACTAAAAAGATCTACATAGAAAGAGGCGTATGGTTCAGCATTATGTCATTGTATATGTAACCAGAGATAATTAGGATTTTTGTGGTGGTTATTTGGGATGGTAGATGCCTCTGGCGGGCCTGGCGGGCCTGCCACCGATGCCGCCGGCTGCGCGTCTCTTCGCGATGAGCGCGTCAAGCCCGCGTAGGGGCGCGGCCGTGGTCTCAGATGGCGTGGGCTCTGTGTCTGTTTCACTCTTCTGTTCCGCACTAGTGCTCTCTTCTGTTACCTCTGTTGACTTCTTAGGCGCTTCTGTAGTTGCCTGGTACATCAAAATAAAAGTTAGCAAAAGTATTGACGAAGATATTTTTTTCTAAAAGTACCTATCTCATGTCATTTTATCTTAACAAGTCACAATTAGTCTAAAATTACCTCTGTAGAAGCCGGCTGCTTCCTTTTCAGGAGGGGGTTGACTCGGCGAGCAGGGGGAGCGGCAGAAGCACGGGGCTTGGGGGAGGGAGAGAGCTGTAGCCTGGTGCGGACCCTCAGGCCACTGCGAGGTGCCTCGGGAGCGGGAGTGGGCGATGAAGCCTGTTTGAAAGGAAATAACACATATTTTAGTCTGGTAACGTCGAGCTTAGAGAAATCATGCGATGACCTTGCGCCTTGAAATAAGAGATTGTTTTCGAATACCGTGGTATTTTAAGAACAGCAAAAGTGTCTGCTAAGACCCCAACATAATATTATGAAAGGAGTCTATTTCCAGTTAGCATAAAGTAGTTTTGACATTTATTTGTGTTTTATATTTGTTTACCTCTGCATCCGCATCAGTAGCAGACGATTCAGGGGCCGAGGTCTCAGCGGGGGCTTCCGAGGCAGCCTCAGGGGCTGTGCTGACGCCTCTCTGGCGGGGGTTGGGGCGCAGGTTCAACCTGGGCCCGGGGCGGAGAGACGCTGGCCGGAGACCGCCGGGTCTGCCACGGCTAGACAGGACAAACAGGACATCGTTCGTTTAATACATTTGGTCCACTTACAGGCTCTTGGCTAAATGATAAGAGCAGCACGGGTTGATCGAAGGTTGTCGCGGACGGTTCGTAGATGGGTGACCATCAATAACATATGGAGACCCGTCGTGCTTTAGAAAGAACAATAAGCCTTTGCTCCTTTCTGTCATTCGTAGAACTTTGACAAAAGATCAGTCTGACAACCAGTCTTACCAAGAGGTATCGTGTTACCAAGTAAAAACTGGTTTGCAAAGGTCAAAAAAGCAGTCGCTCCACGTAAAATACTGGTATTCAGCTGCATCCGGTTAGACTGGAATTCGACCCCAAAATTGTTAGGAAAAGACAGAGCAGATTGAGTTTCGTCCACTTACCAACATCTTCTTTTTTCTTTTTCATATTAACATTGACATACTCTTCTGCTGAATATTGATTACCCTACTTCATCTAAGGTACCATTGGGAATTTTCAGGAAATAGTTAGTTACGAAAACGAACTATCTGAGTATAACAACACCGCTAATTACTGTAACGAAGCTGATGTCATAATAGCGGATAAACTGTTAAGCTACTTTCATACCAACATATTCAATGGATTTGCAACAAAACAACCATTGGGTACTTGGCTCATTCAGCCACGACTGCCACATTTTGACCATTCGACAGAATGCCGAATAGGTTCTATAATTTTGTTTTCTCTCAAAAAAATTACAACATGCATTCGAGCCGATACAAAATAAAAATGTCATTAGAGGTGAAACTAATTGAGATAAACCTCGGGCAGACCGGCGCGACGCGACACCGGTAATTGTTTTATCGTGAAGTTTTCTTAGAAATTGTTTTGTTGAAGTCGTGTCGCGCCAGTCTGCACGAGGCTTAATATATAAGTATGGAAGAAAAAGACATGTTGCGTTGACCCCAAATAAATTATGATAAGGGCATAAGAATGATGATGTGGTGGTGAAACTAACCCAATAGTCCTGGAAGGAATGGGGGTAGTCTCGGCGACTTCGCCGGATCCTGCGCTGGGCGACGTGCTGTCTTCACCGGCGGAGCTGGCTGCAGCGGTGGTGCTTGTGCTTGATGGACCTCTCCTCAGGCCTGGACGAAGCCTAGGTCTGAAAGAAATCCACGAGATGTTAGTTATTATAGTTAATTGATTCAGGCCTGACCTTGCGGAAAACCATTATAAAAAATACAATAGGCATAGAAATATTTAGTAACCTATTCTGCTTAAGTCAAAAGCTTGACTGGGTTGCTAAATATTTCAACGTCTATTGTATTTTGTTAGTTATCATCATCATGTTCGGAATTTGAACTTGACATCTGAATCAAGTTCTAATTGAACGATTTTGACAAAGATATGTTGATTAGGCCGTGCAGTATACATAGAACATTTTAGACAACTATTTAAGACCGCGCTATAATAGGAGAGGATAATCAGCCCATAATGTTTCCACTGCTGGGACACAGGTCTCCTCTGTGTGGGCACGAGTGGGCTTTAATCAACAACGCGGGTCTAGTGCGGGTTGATGGATCACATGATGGTCACAAGCCTTCAAATTTTTTGTTCAAGGAGAGGTGTATAATAGTCTGCACGAACGTATAAACTTCTTCATTCGTTCGTTTTATGCAAAGCGTTTAGAAATAACCATATGTTACCTGGGTGTCGGTGCTGCTGGCGCTTCACTTGATGCTGATGCGCTGCCGGCATCGTCCACCACGGGGGCAGAAGTAGTGGAGGCTGGCCTGGTGCGACCGGAGAACAGGCCACGACGACCGAACGCCTGCAACAAGGAACACCCTCGTCAAATATACGGAACTTACTCATACTTACTTCGCTCTAGACAGATACACAATTGCAGGTCTACATAACCTATCATTTTCTAAACATTAAATTTTGTTTTATTCTGATTTTAGTTTTGATGCACTGAAATCTTTATTTGTTTAACTCTGACGAAAAAGTGTTATTTTTTCAAAATTAGGACAAGGCTACACATAAATTGGATGCCACAAAATTCTCGGTCGATGGAGTCTGCAGCTCATGGGGGCCTTTTTTGGCTTAACATAGCTATATACGACCGAAAAAGCCCTATCCATCCAGCTGAGTTTTACATCAAATGGTAATTATTTACCTGTCCCTAATACATCTTTATACATTTGTATACC
This sequence comes from Agrochola circellaris, assembly GCA_914767755.1. Taxonomy (NCBI): domain Eukaryota; kingdom Metazoa; phylum Arthropoda; class Insecta; order Lepidoptera; family Noctuidae; genus Agrochola; species Agrochola circellaris. Next base: position 16,533,737 of record OU611840.1, on the reverse strand, counting down.
ATATTTTTTCAACCACAAAGACATCCCTTAGGACGTATTATTCCCCTTGCAAGTGATTATCTACCCTCTCTGTGCGCCGAAGGGTGCTTTTGCTAAGGAAGACCAGTATATGGTGAACGAACATTTACACTGTTTGAAAGTACTAACCATTAGTTATAAAACCACTCGTACCTGGTAATTAACATTTACATCTTATCAAAATATTTGAATGTTTCGTAACACGAACTTAATAACTCTATTTAGCTGACACAAAATTCGCAATGCAAAACAGTACAGTCGCTCTTATAGTTACTCGTAGCTAAGCTTTTAACTAAGTATACGCAGTAAGGGGTCAATGAATATGGATGCAGACCTTGGGTTGTGTGACTGGTTTCTCTGCTGGGGCCGGCGTCGTGGCGTCGGCAGCGGTGGAACTGCTGCCAGCTGTAGTCTTGCGTCCGCCTATACTCGGCTTTCCGAAGCGACCTGATGAACAAACACACATTGAATGCATACCTACGATTTACTGATAGTGGGCCAACTTTGCCCTTTACTTGATATTTTCATGCTACTAACATTTTATAAAAGAATGTGGTAAAGGCGAGATGTACCTAAACCAAAGGTTTATGAATGTTCTTTAGCGGAAGTTGTCGGTCGATAAAAATATATTCCTTTTTTAATACAAATCATTTTGATCAAAGTGGTTGGTGCTTATTCTGTGCTGTTGGAAAAAATATTTACGTTTCAAAACTGTTACGACTTAGGTAAACTAAGCGATGTGGACAAAAGTATACAGTTTCTATATCTACTTACTAAGATATTGAAATGTCGGTCAGCTAAGTGTATATATAAATTAGTTGCCAATATACCTATATACCTGGACCGCGTCATGGCCGACTAGCTCGACTTGTTAGAATTCCTAACGAAATTACGTCAATGTCTTTTATTACATGGGCAACGTGGAGCATTCTTGTCATATCCATTTTATAATGTCACTAGCGACTCGCTCTTACTTCGCACGGTTTTTACGACTTGACAAAACATCGAGATTTCTTAGGTAAACGTAACTTTAATATTAATATATTGTACATATAAACCTTCCGGAATAAGTTCTCTAAACGATAGTGAAAACCTCATCAAAATCTGTTGCGCGGTTTAGAAGAACAACTCGAACGTACAGACAAACAAGAAAAGCGACTTTAAATTATAATATCTATAGAATATCCAAAAAGTGCAGGGTGGCTCGATATTATTGTCAAGCTCGGCTCGATATTGTACGTCAGGATGACCCAGTGGTTAAGGCCTTGCCTCTTATGCACGAGGTTGTGGGTTCAAATCCGGGCAAGTACGGATGTGAATATTCCAATTCATATGTACTTTCCGAGTTTATCTTGGACTTTACTGACATCGGTGAAGGAAAAACTTCCTGGATTTATAGCTAATATAAGTCTGAAATCGCTAATCCGTCTTGGGCCAGCGTGGTGATCAATGCTCGTGTCTTCTCTGTATCAGAAGAGGCCTTTGGCCTGCAGTGGTTACTATAATAAGCTGGTATTATTATTATTATTTATTTATGTTTCCAAAACAATAATCGCAAGCTGCGATAACAATGCGTGAGATAATAATGATTTGCCCTTTAACAATCATAATATTGTAATTTAATTAAGTACATATAATAATTGATGAAGAGCTTTAGGTTTGGCAGTTTCAGTAGTATATGCGGTCTACTCAAATTTCCTTTCTTTGGTATTATTCGTCGAGTTGAGCTCCTTAAGTTCTGAGTTGAGCTCGACGATTACTGACCAATGCGTGCATTGGCTGGACAGGTCCACTCAAATCTGTGTGGTTCTTTCCTCAAAAGACCATTTCAGACACTAATCTACATGGTCCACATATGGCCTGACCAAGATTATGTCTGGACTTTAAAAGAGACTGCGACCTCTGAGTTTGTTTCGGCCTTTCTTTTCAGAGTAGTCAGATAGGAAACGCCGAACTCATCTAGCCTACTTTTAATATTTGTTTAATATGACGTGTAAAAGTGATTCCGATATCCTATTTAACGAATAAACAATTTCATTTCATTTAATTTTACAAAAAATCTAAATATCATTGTATTTTTAATTGATGCTGGATAAGAGTTTCCTAATTCGGCTAAAGTCATTCGGATGCCCGAATTAACGACACATTAGTGTGATTGCGCCTTCAGTCTTGCTATTATTATTGCATAGTATCAAGTAGCGGAAAAATAATTGTTTTTCATATTTAATTGATAGACTTAGTTCTTATCAGAGCGGGAGATATGATAACAAGATCCTCACGGGGAAGTTCAAGGTAATCTGATACAATTTAAACAGATATTTTTGTCGACATTTATTTTAAAGATTCTTTTTCCTCCTGGACTACTCTTTTGGAAAGAAGAATTTGAGAAGAAAGAATTCGATCCCGGCAAAGAATAAGGGCTGTGCTGTGTAGGAATCCAGTCAACGCAAATATATAGGTTTATTATTATAGGCAACCACACAATATCTCTCATTTCATTTAAAACCACCAACAAAAATCTTTTAACCAAATTACTTTTTACATAAAAACAAAAAATTTGAACTATTTAAAAATAGAACAGTATCTCCCGTTATCGTGGCAACAAAACTAGCTTATCTGATATCGACCGACAATGAGCGCCACAATGAACTATGACTGTGATGTAACAGACGAGAAGTGTCACCTACATTGAGACACGCCATTTGTCTCGAACCTGCCTTTCCCACTCCATTGTTACTCCAGCAGATGTATGAATACATTCATCAAGCACAAAACAAAACTTTACACCTTCCACGCACTAAACATTCGTGAGAAAAACTATTCACATGCTTAGTGTGTAGAGCGTGTGTCTATCTATGGCCATACGGATATTCTCCGTAGCGTGACATTCGCTTAAAATTCATATTCGCAACAAAAACAATCGCAGAGCAACAAATGAATAATTAAAACATAACTTTCGCAGGTGTAACGGCTACTGCATACATAACTTGGGATCGTAGGCAGCATGCTAGGAAAATAATGGCGTCGGCTTTATCCAGTCCACTACGATTTATCTTTGTAAAGGTTTGTAAAATGTACTCGGAGTTTGTATGTATCGTTTTTTATTGTAGGACCTATATACAATGTTTGAGACCGATTTTTACTTTTCATGTTCATAAACTAACGTATAAAATAAATTTCTCAATAATAAGAATTTACGACAGCTTGCCTAAGTACTTATAAGCAAAAGGTTCCGATCAATTTTATTTTAAACGCCTCATTAAACTGTGACAGTGACTGTCGAGTATCAGTAACTACTAACTATTAAATTACAAGTAGGTACCAATTTTTTATCTGTTCATAATCAGCCTCTACCTGCCCCATAAACCTTCTCAATTTAAAAAGAAAAGACGTAAAACGATACACACAGATTCCAATGAAAAATTACGTAGTATAGAAAACACAAGTCGAATATAATCAATAATTAGTTTGAATAAAACCTCGTAGTGGACTTTCGCCAATCGCGCCGGGAATCTCGAACTGGATTAGTCAATGTAGTTCATGGTGAAGCAGTCAGTGTTATTACACAAGTGGTCGAAAGCTGTGTGTTTACCTCGCACTCTGGTGGAGGTCTCCTGAGGTGCTTCGGTGGCGGCGCTGGAGGTGGAAACGCGGGTGCGTGCGCCGGCGCGGCCCTTGAACCTTGAGGGTCTAGTGGGCGCTGCTGACGTGGTGGTCGGCGCCGGCGTGGTTGTAGTCGTCGTCGTCGTGGTCGTGGTTGTGGTCGTGGTGGTCGGCGGCGTGGTCACCTCCTCTGTAGTACTCATGAACTCCGTCGTGGTCCACATATCGTCCTCAACTGTCGTCGTTCCATCGAAATTGATCTCATTCGTCGGGTTGATGTCATTGTTCAAGTTCTCTCCTGCTAAGTACGCGTACAGGTCCAGAGCCACCTTCTCCATCGCAGTCATTGTCGTGTATTCAGTGGTCTCCTGGTCGTAAGGAGTAGTCTGCTTATAGTCGGCGGGCAGTTTTGAGTCATCTAGGATCTCCTGGAATCTGATGCCCGACGATAAGCTGTGACCCTCTCTGGCAGACTCTTTGGCATAAGTAGGTTCTTTGGCAATTGCTGTCGTTTCAGGCACTTCTTCTGTAGTGGTCCGGCTTTCTGAGGAATATCTACTTGGTGGTTCTTTGTATTGAGACGGGGACGGAATGTCACCGGAATGAGTCTTGAAGCTGTCCAAGTCTACAAGTTCTGAGCTTGGGCGTCTGTAAATATAATAAATCATTATTTAAACAATTTACACCTTTGTTGTGCATTCAGAGTGAAATGTCGGTGTGTACGTTACCTGATGTGCGCACGGGTCCTGCTTCTGGTCTGACCGATTGACTCATCAGCTACATTGTCGCTTTGTGACCGTCCGCGTTGTCTAACTGTTTCAGAAGATACTTCGGGTACGTAAGTTGTCGAAGTAGCTGATGCTAAGTTACGACCTCGAGGCGGGAACCGTGTGCTTGATGGCAACCTAACGCTTTGAATATTAGGAAGTGTTATTAATATAAGTAAATAATAAAAGTATAAAGTGTATCCTATAATTCAGTGTAAAATGTTTTGAAATGCAATAGAACATGAAATACCTGATGTCCTCCTCCTCTTCCTCAGAGACGGGTGCGGGTGCGACGGTGCGGCTGCGGCCTCGTCCTCTAGTCGTCGCTGGAACAACTTCATTTTGTATTTCTGGAGTAGCCACGGTGGTAGCTGTTCTGTCAATAGAACTGTACTTGTTCTTAGTTTTACTTTCGTTAGCGATATGATTCTCACTTTCGATTTTCTCCGGACCATCGTGAGCATTGTGAACAGGGGTAGCGGCAGTGGTTGAAGCTTTATCTTTTCCTTTTCCGTCTTTTTTGTTACCTTCTTCATCCTCATCATAGTAATAATAGATGTACTCATACTCATAGTCCTGGCCATTGGGACCTTTCTTAATTTGGATCCTCGATTGGGGTTTCTGTTCTGAGCCGGCCGTTTCTAAATTAATATTAGATGATAACAGGCCGGTGTTGATGTCGTCGATACTATCAAAGTTAATAGGGATGTAGTCGAACTGCTGGTTAGCAGAAGCTGTTGGTGGGGCAGTAGTAAGGACAGGCCTCTGAGTAGTTGTGCCTGAAGTTTTACTTAATTTTCCAGACTCTGACATCGCTTCCAAAGCGACGGCCATTTTAGGATTGGTTTCAACATCTTTCAAGTTCTCCTGTATTTTAATGTCTTCTAATTTTGATACGGGAATATCAACTTCAATTGATTCCGAAGCTTTGCTTTTCAATCCCTTTTTGAACAAAGCTTTCTTGTCCTCTTCGATGGCAACGATGCCCTCGGTAGCGTGTTTGACCTTTCCGCTGTGTAGCTTCTTGACAATTTTTTCACTTTCATCTTGTTTGAAGTTTCTGTGATGAGGGTGCTTTTCAGGAATTTTGTGTGAAGTCTCAAAGTTTCTTAAAGGAGTTTGTTGGCCTGAACTGACCAGCACGTACTCTTCACCGGGCCGAGGCTCCGTGATGATATCTACATCGGCGTGCGCCGAGTAGAACGTGCACACTAACAAGCATCTGTAACAAAGAAACGGAATTTGTAAGATCTCCATCTACATGGTAAGTTACGAAAGTTTGTTACATTACAGAATAGGAGTCAGTGCTCCGTGACTCAGCAAGATGACATCTGGCAGCTGCGCCTACGAGTCAAAAGCTTGCGACCCTGCACAAGGAACTCTGAGTCACCAATTCATTTCATCACCGCATTCTCGAGCTGGGTATTGTTTGTCTACCAACACAACGTCGCTGTTACATGAGCATTTCTAATGTGTATGTTTAAAGTGACGTATAATCACGCGTATGTACGGGTTATAATATTAGCACACTTTTTGTAAATTGATTGGTTTCATAACAGCTATCGATTTGCATAGCTATCGATATTTCTGGCACAGTTGCACGATGGGGAGCAAAGAAGTTGTGTGAAAATTCATCTAGATGACTACAAAACAAGCATTGTCGAACATTGCAATGTTGCAAGAGTGATGTGGTCGTGAGAAATGGCGGCGAAAATCGGAGCGTGGGTGTATTACGCATTTCGATTCCGCGCAAGTGCAAGCCGATCGATGAGGCAACTCTGCATGACGTTGACGATCACTTTCGCCTCTGGATTGACTCTCACACGAGCCGCTCGCGGCGAGCCCGCCTGCGTCCATTACAATACATTACAGTATTTATGGCACTTTATAATTGATCAGCCTGTCATTAAAATTATCAATACGTAAGAGCTATTGCGACTGTTGCAGCATCCTACCGAGTGGTATATGCTAGTTTGACGAGACAAGAATTTTGCAAGTTTTCGCGATCGAAGATGATTTTGCGATTTCTCAACCGACGGTTTACAGACATTAATAACCCGGGCTGTTAAGATCAGACTCAGAGAAAACATTTTACATTAATAACAATGACATGTACATTAGTCTTTCGAAACCCTGTCTCTGAAGCAGTGGGAAAAAAAAGTGCAATGAATCATATCACGGCTACATTATCGAATCGCGAATCCAATTATCGGTGTCGGAAGTGTTTGAGCTTCCGTACAATTTCTTGTGAGCCTCGACGATACACGGAAGGTGATCGAGGGATAACAAGCGAATGGCGCTATATTGGAATTAAGTCCATCCGATCGCATTAGGCCACCTTCATTTCACTGCGTGCAAGGAAGTGTTTGACAACGCACGCCAGTGAATGCGGCCACACCGACCGTGACTGGTTCCGATGCAGTCACTTTATTTTTGAAGGTTACCGTGAACACCGCCTGGACAATAAAACCCATATTAACGATAGGTAATGTTCCTCAAACAACCGGACTTTTGCTAACCTTCTTAAGTTTGATGCAAACTAGACAACGAACACCTCAATTGTGTCATTGACGAATCAATTAACATTATGAGGTTTAGGTATGTTTTCGAGCATAACAGGATACAGTTGACGATAAAGCAGAGTTAAACTGTGTGATAAAAAGGTAAAAGAGGTGTAGCAGCTTCCAGCAAAACTTGTACTTGAATATCCGCTTTCCATAATAACAATACGTAATTTCCTGCATCTCCATTTGACGTCACACAACATCGTTGAGCTAAATTAAGCTTACATAAATATTATGGAAAATCATTGGGATAATGAATGCAGCCTCAATTCCGCACTGGAGTGTAACGAGACCAGTACCTACGTTTGTACCGGTTCAATTTCACTAGATGTAAGGTCGCGAGCGCAAGGCTAGGTGAGCGTGGCACAGGACCGATACACAAAGACGTGATACCTACCGACACTAACTAGTCCCTACTGCTGCGAGCTGTTTTGTTCACACTGTGAATTTGGACCAAATAATTTAGTAGTTAAATGCTTTTCTCAAACATGCTTGGAAATTCGAGCATTGTTTTGACAAACTTCTTTCAGATAAATCGAGAATGCTGTACTGGTCAAATGCATGCGAATAGGCGGCCGGCAATGTTACTATTAAAATCCATATCTGTCCTGTTTAGCGGCCGAATAAATTACTATGAAAACTCATACGTCGTATTATTTAAAAATGGAACTAACTTTTTAGTTCGACCCATGTCAACCAAGGAGGTAACTTATGTTTTGATTTGGCTTGCAAATAGAGCTGTTTAAAGTTAACGAAACAAATGAATATATTGGCGCGTGAAAAAGTATCGTTGTTTGTCATTGATTCTGGAATTTATAATTAACTGGTTAGTCGGCCTGTCAGCCCATCTCTACTACCTACCTACCCTACCTACAGAAGTTACCTACCGGTGCATACCTAACCTACTGGGCTTAATTCACATTCATCAAACGCGCGAACTGTCAAACGAGAGAAGTTAAATAGTTGATAAGTTTTCTGAAATTTTCCAATTTTCAGCGCAATTTTCTTAATTTTTCTTTCCGTAACAACCTTCTACAAGCCTTGTCTTCGCCTCGGTCCACATTTTCACGATCATTCTTCAATGCCCCTGTTGCAGGCCGCAACAGTAATGTACTATTATTGATTCTTGCACGTAGATAACAAGTAAATATAGTTTATCGCTGGCTATCAGCTGATTGTATGACTCTACAAAAGGTTTATTTTTTAAATCTGTTATACCTTACTACCTAATTAATGAGTTGATCTCTCAAATTATACATGGTAAATGTTATAAATGATCTCCACAAATATCGATAGGTACTCTCATGCTCTTTTAGCTTTACATGGTATTGCCACATGCATCAGAGAGTTCAGAAAGTTCAAGGCGTAACAGGGCAACGTTTATTTGTAACATTTGGTTTTGAGACTCGTGTATCAAGTTATTTTAGAATGTAGTCGAACTACGTGGGTCTCAAATATTTTAAGCTTTGTTTTTGGTAGCTCTCTCGTGTTAAAGAGAATTAGCTGAAGATATACTTTTTATTAAAATCTTTATACATAAAAGCCATTTGTTTCTCGTCTACTGATTATTTTTGTAAGTAAAATAAAGTTTAATAATACCCAATAGATTCTTCCGATAATACAACATGTTATAAATAAGCTTATCGTGAAACAGATCACAAAGGCTGTTCTAAAATAGATCAATCGGCCTTTCGCTAAGTGCCGTGACAGATCGCGATCTACGTAAAAACTTTACACAATATTTCTTTTTGTCGCGTGCGCCTTTAGTGGTTTGTTATTTACAAGATAGAAAATACTCTTTCGTAACGCTGACTTACTACATGTCAAACTAGCATACTCCTGTTCAGTTCCAAAAGAATTTTAATTGCACGATGATGGAGTATGCGCGTAGGCATGAATTTATAGTAAGACAAAGCGCCACAAATAAAAATGTTTGTATGTAACGAGTCAGTACGTCTGCGTCGGTATACGTATTATTTGTGTAGATCTGCTAAGTCAGTGTCGTGACTTGATTACATCTGGGTTCGGCAAACCCACGCTTCCTCCCCGGCGAGTGGTGCATCGCCCCCTCGCGGAGGATGCCACGGTACAATCTCCCGGGAAATTGAGAGATCTGAACGTGACAAGAAAGTATTGCCAGCTGACTCTTTCACTACTGACAGCATGCGCAATATTACCATCTTTTGATTAAATAGCACCGCAGTGCTAAAGGTTAAACTCTCTCCGTGGTAAAAACGAGTTTCATTATATCTATGCTCCTTATGTTTTTTTGGAACTTGTTCGTCTACATTGTTCGCTTTCCACACAGGATTGTAGATAACGTCCTTGTAATTCACATGCTTTATGGAATTCTTGGTCTAGAATTAAGTACCATAAATCTTTCATAATATTACAAGAATCTCAAGATCACTGGAACAAACTGACTCCAATACAAATCTTAGTCACAGTTACGCAAAATATCTAACAAATCGTATATGCAATGTCACTTTATAATTACAAACATACATACCAGAAGGTTTTTAATGATCGTGTGAACTTTATCATTAAGATAACAAATATCTAACATAACTTAAGTTATTGTATACTAACTTACACCACATAGACATTGGCCAACCGCGATGGATGGTAGATGCAAGGTTAAGCTCATATATTTTAATTATATTTCTTGTAATATGTATAGTTAAGTATACAGTAAACTGCCTCGAAATGACAACATGCCCATTGTTGCATTGGCCATGGAACGCCGAAAATCGTTTATACAAACAAAATTGAATATATTTTTTACTGTATTGTTATCGTGACTATATCATGCATATTGTAAGACACGCCAAATGCTTGTTCACACCTATCAATTTCAAAATTTAAATAGCTACTATGCTTATTGCAGTTGCATGTTTATTATTCATTGAATTGCAGTCGTTTTAGTTTTGGATGTAGAAATACACACACTTTAAAAACAACAAACTGGGAACAAGGAGTCTGCCCACTACACCGTATCATACCATGACCGTGCTAGGAAAGTGTCAGGCAAAAAAAAAAATTAAAAGTATGAAACTATGCCCAATAGACCGTTCCATCACCGACCACCGCCGCCGTCGCGTACCATGCAAGGAGCTTCAACGTTAACGTCGGCGAAAAAAATTTAAAAATTTGAGTACATCCGGAGATACACATACATTCTGCCGCAAATATGTAATGTTACATAACAACATCATAATATAAATGAGCAATCGTTTCACATTTCTGAAATAAAAGTGGTCACATTAATATATAGTGGGGCAGTTTATATTATCCAATGAGGTGACAGCAAACCGGTGGAAAACTGGTTCTAGGAAAACCTGCGTGGAGCGACAAGTACTTAGGTACATTTGGACAGAAGTGGTGATTGTTATCCGTGGGAGCAACACCTGAACGGGAGGGGGTCAAGGACGGACTATATTTCCCACACATTCATAATATTTACTACGTATCGCCATACAAACCTACGGCATTTGAAAAATCATACGAAAACAATATTTTTAGAACAATAAATAAATACCTCTTCGACCTACCTACTACTACAATAACTACTACTATTTTACAGCCCTGCCATGAAATCAGACAAAATAAAATATCTATAGTTTATTCATTGAAGGAACTTCGGTTACGAAAACCACCTTTGCAACTCTTAATTTGCATAAACTATTTCTAAAGAGGACATTAATGTAAGTACTTGTTTCCTAGGAGCATCGATTGAAGAGCTTTTAATTACTGTTTCGTTGTCACTTGGATATATATTTAACCTATCAAGTAAGTCTGTATGTGTTGCATTGGAGTCTTTTAACGTTCAGATTCTATTTTTCGGAGGCATCTATATTGGCGGATTCGGATAAATTAGTTCAAGAGAAATGTAATCGCAATTTGGTATAAGTAAAGACTGGCAGAAAAAAAATTGTCATAAAAAAGCAGTAGGTAATATTTTTTCAGGACAACCAGTCTGAAGTTCTTAAAATTGTATTGCACCTAAATAATGTAAGGCATCCTGAAGATGATTCGTACAATTTGATAATATATAAATATCATAAAATCCGGCACTTTGACATTCACGTGTGCAGTTAGCTCACAAGTCACATATTACGAGATGTTTGCATAGGTGCGCAAGAGTGGAACATCTCCTAGCTGCAATTTCGATTGCAACCAGTTAGGTAAGAGCAGTTGTAACGTTAGGTCGTGCCAAATTGTATTATAATCGCTCTTTACTTGAATCATTATTTATTGTGTCTACATAAGTTTTAAGTGGTCGCTTGGCTCACCTTGAATTGACAAAAGTTGTTCTACATATTTAACGAAAATAGATTTTTTAAAGGAACTTGTAACATTTAAGATTTAGTTTGAGAAGACTACTAAGTAGGTCTGTAATTTGTGCTACTGTATTCAAATTCTTGATGGTATATTTACTTACCGGTGTAAAGGAAGATACAATTTGCCATAACAACCGAATTAAATATGTATATATTAAAAGCTCGCTACTCAATAAAACTAGTGAGTATACAATACATGAGTATTTAATGATTCATACAATACATGATACTTAAATGTTTAATTCTAAACACGTACTAGGTCCTGAGAACGTTGACAAGTAGCGGCGTCACGTTGTGCTAACTACCCGCGCGGGCGCAGCTACGCGGACACATCGAATACCAAGCGTTTAACATCGCTGACATTCTGTGAAGAAGACGCAGAGATATGCGCAACCAGAATAGATGATCACGATGATATGATAAAACCATATCTAGCCCGTATCTAAAAGTGAACTTGATTTGCATTTGATTTTAGAACCCATATGTCTTGGAAGAAGAGAAAAGCTTAGTCTAAGCATACTACATGAAAAAAGAACTATCAATTTTATTTTATTTTATTTTATTGGGACATAAAACAGTTACACGTTACAAATTTAGTAGATAACAAACTAGGGTAGTAGAGGTAAACATGTAACCCACACCAATGTCCGCGGAATAAACTATTATGGAGAAATTAAACAAAACAAAAGACGCATCTACTGGAGGCGAAATAGGTTAGGAAGAATTCATAAATTATTGTGCAAGCAATTGAACAGCCATTCTTTTAAAATTTGTTTGGGATAGTGAAAATATATCAAGATCGAAAAAGTGTGTGTTATATATTTCTAAGAGACGACGGAGGGGCGCCCTTGCGCCAGCATTGGTTCTGCACTGTGCAGTGTGGAACAGCCGGGGCAAGCGCGCCTCTCGCCGTAATACAGTTCTGGGTACAATGTAACAAAGTTTATTGGTGATATCAGAGCAGTCAAAGTTGTTATTACATATGCCATGCAGCATCACAGCCATAAGTAGAGTTCGCCTGGACTCCAAGCCCAGGAGTTTATATGCTTTTAGTAGTTGTGCGTACGATAGTTTAAAACGGTGGCATTTATAGTGAATGGAGCGTAAAAATTTTTTTTGGACCATTTCAATCCTTTGCTTATATTTGTCATATAAAGGACACCATATTGGGGCTGCGTATTCCAATTGGGAGCGTATTAAGGTTGTGTACAAGATTATAAACGTGTGCGGTCGTTTAAAATCAGTTGAGGAGCGCATAACGAAACCATACATACTATAGGCTTTGTTAATAATGTTGTCAATGTGAAGGTTGAGATGCAATTTTGAGTCAAGTGTAACTCCTAAATCACGAATATGGTCAACTTTTTTAAGAATAGTGCCTTGTAAAGTGTAACAGTATTTAATTAGATTTTTGTTTTTTGTGAAAGATATTACAAGGCACTTAGGTAAGCTAAGGTGAAGTTTATTATCTGAACAATAATTGGAAAGTCTGTTGAGGTCTTCCTGAAGGAGCAAGCAGTCTTCTGTGTTTTTGCACGACTTATAAATTTTAATGTCATCGGCATACATTAAGAAATGGGAGTTAATAAAGCAGCGTTTTATGTCGTTTACGAACAAAATGAAAAGCACAGGCCCCAAAATTGAGCCCTGAGGCACCCCAGAAGTAACGACAATGGAATCCGATTGAAAGCCGTTGATAGCCACTTTTTGAGTTCTGTTATAAATGTAGGACATGAACCACCGCAATAGGTTACCCCGAATGCCGTTATAGGCGATCTTGTCCAGAAGCAACTTGTGATCCACCTTGTCAAATGCTTTTTGGAAGTCGGTGTACACAGTGTCAACTTGGGTTTGATTATCCATGTTCTCAAATAAATGGTTTGTAAATAACATAAGGTTAGTAGTAGTAGAGCGGCGTTTAATGAATCCGTGTTGTTCGGGAATTATAAGGTGGTGAATGCGAGAGTATAACTTGTCGTGCACTAGTCTCTCAAAGAGCTTCGACAAGGCGGGCAGCAAGGAGATGGGACGGTAATTCTGTATGTTGTTTATGTCGCTATTTTTGTGTATGGGCGTGATGTGTGCGCGCTTCCAGATATCAGGAAATGAACCTTCACGCAGGCAATTGTTAAATACTATGTGAAGCGGGATGCAAATGCTATCTGCGGTGTTTTTTATAAAAATTTGGGGCACGCCATCAGGACCAGACCCTTTATTTGGGTCCAGTCTCTTTATTGCATTGAGTATATCGTCCGTACCTAAATATATGTCCGAAATACACAATGAGTTATCCGCGTATGTGGTAGGTGTCTGCCAAAGCTCGGGGTCGAGGGAAGAAGGTTCGTAGACAGAGGTGAAGAAGCCTGAAAACATGTTGCATATTTCAGTGGGATCGTTAGAGTTTATGTTGTCAAGGTACATGCTGGCTGGGATGTTAGCACGCCCCCTCCGCTTGGAGACGTATGTCCAGAAGTGCTTGATGTTCAATGGAATGCTGTCTTCCACCGACTTTATATATATCAGAAAGCACTTGCTAGACTCGGATGCGAACCGTTTGCGGTACATTGAAAATGTTTCATAGTCAGATAAGTTCCCATATTTTTTCCATTTTTGCCAAGCATTCTCTTTATTTTTAAAAATGCGAATAAGAGCAGGGCTGAACCACGACAGAAACTGGGAATTCCTGGGACGAGTAAGAGGAACATGTGATTTTATTGTGCTGTAGATAGCATCATAAAAGGCGTTGACAGATTGTTCGGCGGGAAGATTACTAAGTAAGTTGTTCCAGTCTATTTTGTTAAATTCACTATTGATTGTTTCGTAATTTGTTTTATAAAAGTTGTATTTCATGGTTGAGTGGCGTCTCAGGGGAGTAATTTTCGTATTTAATGGTGATGAAACACAGAAAGGAGGGTGGTGGGCATCGGGTGGAAGGAGTGACACGCACATCATAGGTTGACAGCCTACATTAGACAAGAACAGGTCCAGTATGCGGCTCAGATTATTTCTTAATGTGTTAAATTGAAGGGCATTTGTAAGAGACATGAAGTTGCATAAATAGTGACTTGTGGGGGTAGTAGGTTGAGGAATAACATAATTGTGATTACCACCGTTCGCGTTCGACCAGTCAAAGCCGGGCAGGTTGTAGTCGCCTACCACAAAGAATGCGTCAGTACTCGCGTCGTTAATGACGTCGGCTAACAAATCAATATGAGCGGTGTACATGTCGTCCCGCGAGCGAGGTGGTATGTACGCCGCACTTATAATATGTCGTTTATTAGAAGACGACGCGGGCAACTGCACCATGATGTGCTCAATATCTCTGCTAACGGGTCGCATCAATACGTTCGAAGGGCGTAGTGAGCGTAGAACGGCAATTAGTACACCCCCACCCTCACGCTTGCCTGTGGCGCAACGGTCGCGATCACATCTAAAAACTACGTAGCGGTCGTCGATAAATTCACTGTCCGATATGTTAGGTGTTAGCCAGGTCTCCGTTAGTATGATGACGTCATACGAAAAAGACAAAATATTCATGAATAGTGTGTGTAGTTTTGTACGCAGCCCGCGGCAATTCTGATAATAGAAAGATAAATTGTATTTATCCATTTTTTATACAATGAGTATATACTAATGTTAGAGGCCAGACCGTTTATTATTGTTTTATTGTGTTATATATAACGTAAACGTAAACAGCCAAACGCAGGAACCACCAGTAGGGTGAATTCCTACGAAAACGCGGATATAACCATATGCAATAACTAGTAAAATATAAGCAGTAAGATGACATACTCGTACATTTAGCACAGACTTGGGATCCAGCTATAGGTAAATAATTAACAATAACTTGCGATATCATGTGAGATAGTGGTAAAGAAAAGGCGAAATTGACTTCATTATAAATTAAGTAGAACCAAAAACTAGTGTGTTGTATCATTAAATTATAAGTACTTGTTTTGTACCTAATGACTGTCTGTAATGCTGCATAGGCGTAAGTATATAGCTTACATAAAATAGTTGTTGTACAAGAATATTGTTTTGTGTTGAAATACATAATTGCACCACACATAAGTAATAGTGTACATTCTGAACTAAAGAGAATACAATAATAAATGACATAAAAAAAACTAACTTCGCAGTTCGTTTTACGAAAAGTTAGAATTATGAGGGTAACTTGGAAACAAATGCAAATAATATGTGTTATGACACAGAGTAGTGAACGAAACAGAGCGCATGGACTAATAACGTTACCTGGAACAAACTTTAGAATATTGTGTATTCGGTAGACGTTTAGAGAAATATTCTTAATTACCGGGTTTGGAATAGGGTTTGATTTTCGATAAATCGTGTTCGGATCTAATGGGGAATGCAGGCTCTGGAACATCTGCCCGAACAAGGACAACTCCATGCTTGATCCAAACGAAGCGATTCCCAAGACGCTTGGCAGCTTCCCTGGCTTGACGAAACAAACTTTTAGTCTTCAATGTGAGATGCTCATTGATGTATACTTTGTTCGATGTTCCGTTAATCTGCAACTCTTCGGACGTGATGCCCTTCCTTAGCCGTGCCGCTGCTAAGAAATTATCGCGCAATACTTGGCTTGTCAGTTTTACTATGATGTTTTTAGGCCGATTGGTATTAGCATTCATTTGCGGAACCCGGTGAATTGTAATAATATCACGAGGCGATAGCGGTTGTTTGATGACATTCGAGATAGTTTCAATAATGGCCATAAGGTTCTCGTTGCGTTTCTCTGGAAGATTGCTAATTTCAATGTTGCAACTGCGGGATTTTTGCTCCATGGCTTCTAGTTTTGCTTCGAGCACAGCAATGCGTTGGTCATTGGCCAGAGGTGAGGAAAGTTTCTCTTCAAGCGCGGATACGCGTGAGGCAACGACCTGCGATTTCTTCTCCAGGTCATCATATTTGTCGCTCATGAACTGAATGGAGGACTTCACACCTTCGAATTCGGAGAGGAGCTCGGTGAATTTATCATCTTGTTTTGTGAACCAGCTGTCGAGCATGCCTTTTATGTCCTTTTGCAGCTTATTGAAATCATCGCGGTAGGTCTCGCGCGGGTTTGCATCGCTGATGAGTGGTATACCTTTGCGGAATGTTACATAGGGTGGTGGGGATTCTTTTTCTGTAAGTGACCCATCGACACTCATATCACCGGACCTGGGTGGATGGTCGGTGTCACTTGTGCAGTCGAAGGTGGTATTTATATTGGCCATAGTTTTCAAGATTAGGTGTAGTCTCTGTCAGCAATACTACTCCGTGTCGAAAGGAGTGAATCACACACGACGACGCGAGTCGACTACCGATAGTTCAACTATAGATAAAACACACGTGAACGGTTACGCACACATAGAAGTGACTAAAAATGCTTGCAACTAGAGAGACGACTGGACAACCGATTTGCCCCGAGACGCGCGGCGGAATGTAATTTTAACTGTAATATAAATAAATTTTAAAGTGTGGTAACACTATGTATAATGTGATTTTTGATTGTTTGGTATAAATTTTCTTACACCGGGCCAAAGCCTTTGATCGATAAACTGGGCACTTTGGAGATTATCACTAGACTATTAAAGTATGTACTTTTGTGTAATTCATGAGCATTAGATGAAGTTACCACACAGTGTGCTTACGTAACCTGCCTGATAGCGTTAGGTAGGTATAGGTTAGGTAGGCGATAGGTTAAACATCCAAATAAAAGCTACGTAATAAATATCAATTGATGATTATTTCTCCCGATTTCACCACACTTTTCTATGGCATTTACGACGAATTATGACACGCGTAGTCGTAACTATAATGTTAGTATTTTATTGAAAAATTCTTAGCGATCCAATCTTTCCTTCAATTACATGATCATTGCTAAAGAGGGGACTGGAAGAACTATGGAGGTCTGACGCCAGACTACACTGTAAGGATCCATATTGGCTCTAGACCCAATTAAGTAACTGGTAGGCAAACGGGGAAGACTTTGGCGAACAGTAGGATGGTTCAAGCTTTTAGTAACACTGTTCTGATTGGGTAATTTACCACCCGACCTAGAAAGCTATGCACTCTAAGCAGAAGGCCTATATATAGAACAACGCAGAACTTTTCATTCCGAACACTTTCACAAGAACACAAAGAGCGTTGTTCGACGTTTTGCTGAAATATTTAGGAAGAAATTACTAAAATAGTTTTCTCTTTTCATAACTGTGTTATAATGAGCAGGCCTACAAATAAAATGAATTCATTTCGTCAGTGCGTTGTGACAGAGTAATAAATACCGGTCGATGAAACCGATACCTTGTGCAAACGGATATGAACAATACTCGTGCTGCCGGAATCAATTCGAGCATTCCACGCGACCGTGTTAACGGAACACAAAGGTACTCAGGACTCGGGTATTTTAAATTTTAGATAACAAGGCAACCTGTGTGTGTGGTCCTTAAAAAATTTGACACCCATTTTTAATAATCAATTTAGGAAAGGAGGAACGGTCCCTCTACGTTCTGGCTACGAATTCTGCTACGATTTTTCGTAGCAGTTCTCGTAGATCTTTTTTAGAATTCTGTAAAGTGTTAAGGTTATGGATAGTTCTATCTATTAGACAGGTTTTTAATTGACTTTTGATTTCCTTTTCGTAGTGTACAATTTTTTTATGATTATTTTGAGAATAAACGGGCTGATGAGCATAATAGTCTATTAAAATTAACACTTTAAATAAGCAATTAATATGTATAAAAAGTACAAAGTATTTGGAACGTGCATATTTCACATAGTTGTTAGTTGTTTAAGTATGTTGTAACATTATCATTATTTGTGCGTTTATAATAATGCTAATCTTTTCATAATTTAAAACACGTTTTGATATTTATATCGAAATGGTGCGCTACGCACGATTAAATTATCAAACTATCTCATTTATTGGCCCTAAAGCATTTGACAAAATGTCACATGTCACATTTATACGTAAAAGATCAAATTAAAAGTGAGTCAGAGAAACCCGGATCTAATATTTTCACGATACTGACAACCAGCTTTTATGTAATCAACAGGTTCTCAACGTTAGTTAAGTCATATTTGTCATTTAACGGCAATAGATTTTCTTTGTATTTAAAGTATATTAATAAGTTATTACAAGGAGTTACAGAATGTGTCAGTACTCGCTGTAGTTACCACCCACCTCCTAGTAACTGCTAGTGCTTAGCATGCGTATAATTTCAAAGTTGCGAATAATTTCTGTAACATTTATTAGAAAGTATTGTATGAGCAGTTAGTCGTTAATATCGGCTGATCGCGGGCTCAGGGTTATAAAAAACGCAAATATTATTGAGAAAGGCTTGCCCAAAATATTTAGTAGATTTCGCAAGTCCTTGGCGTTCGACATTTACTATGCCCGGTTACGCATTGTGCGTTGTACCATAATGCAACTAAAATTTCGAGTAATTGTTTAAATTTCGTAATTTTAACACTGAAATAGAGTTTCCGGAGGTAAAATTGAATCTCATTAGTTATTTGAAGAACCGTTACTGTACGCGTTTCAATATTTCATTAAGAAAACTTTTAAAATAATTTTCCTTTGAAGTCGTTTGAATTGTAGCTGTTGCAATGTCTTTATCTCTATGATTAAATATTAAAGTTATGCTAATCAACCTGATGAAACAGTTAATTCGAAGTTTCAAGGAAAAGAAACCATTTAAAATTCCACATTATTGTTGGAACACGGAAAGCGAGCCTTCCAACGAGAAAATTGGAAGGAGCGAATTGAATCGTTGAATGCATTCATATTTCAAGAGCATTCTGAACTTCCTAAATGCGGCACGTGAAGGCGGCGCCGGCGACACTCGCGGTGCACCCGTGTCCTGACACAAGGTCTGGTCTCCGCTCGAGCACCTCGAGGTCACCGGTGAACGTAGCCACGGGGGCAAATATATGCGCGTAATCAATTGCCTATTTATTACTCATGCTCACTCCCTCACTCCTCGCGCTACCGACAGAGTCGCAAAACATTTTATCAAGAAAACTAATTCAACACGGTTATACAATGTTTGATGAATCACGACTGGCGGTCTATCTTCGACATTTACTCCGCCAGAATTAAAACCATTAACATTAGATAGAGGTGTGCACCACATCACCGACGGACGTGACGGATCATACGTGAATGTGAAACGAAATCGAAAGGGTAACACAAGTTTACTCAGCATACTTGCAAATCGGACAATCACGAAATAACACCAGTGTTTATATGCCAATGAATAACGAATTGACAACGTAATAATGATAAACATTGAGAAGAGAAAATAACAGACATCGTCCAAGTGGTAACGTGCGAATGATCGTAATAGTCGACTACAGATTTGCTATCCGAAATCAGCCAGCGAATTTCAGAATAGACCAGCTTGAATCGTCATCTTAGGTCGAAGATAAAATAATAATTAAGTATAATAATACACTATTGACTCATCGAATAGACTTGTAAAGGTTAACTAGATATGAGTAATATCGTCCTTTTAGCAACTCTTATTCAGCAATAAAATTGACGTCCAATGGAATGGCTGACGGCTAGTAATATTCCGCAGCAGGCACGGATTGATGCGAATATAATGACAATTAAGCGGCACGTAGCTCAAGTATTGAACGGTACTGTGGTTCGTCAACCCTAGGCGAAGTCGGATTGCGATCACGTAGAATTAACACGTCGCGGCGTCGCCCGTGCACAGAGCGCTAAACCCAACGCCGACGTGATCGTGGCGTGGCAGCAGCGTGGCGTACGGCGGCATGGCGTGGCAGCCGCGGCTTACTCTGTAGATTATCCACGACGCAAACAATCGATCGAGACAATGAACGCAGATACGTGGCTACGATTGTTATAGACAATGGAACAAACAAAAGGCAATTTTAACGTAATTTCTGAACTGATAGGCTAATCAAAAGGGAAGTGCGAATCTCGATGTAGATCGACGATACAATGGTGTAACAAATAACAAAAAAACAATGTTTTTATATTGTTAAAGATAATATGACGCGTCACGTTTCCATTAATTATCATAATTTGTTACTAGACAATTTTTATTACAGTTTTGCTACTTCTAACTCCAAGTGTTTTATAGTTTAGAGTTAGTTATTGTAGAATAAGTATACAAGTAGAAAATGCAATTGAAGTTATTATCTAATATTACAGCATATTATCCACAATGTAGGTAATTTCATAACACAATCAGCTTTAGGTCACTGTGTTAATTTATGTTGAAGAAGCGTTTTTGTTTCGACTCATAAATCGTAGCGTTGCAAGTTGCAACTAATTGCCAAGCAAAAATATACCGTTTGTGAAATTCTAACGATTTAATATGTGTACATATAATTATCTTTTCATACTTAAATGTCACATAATATGAGATTTTTGGCAATTGAAATGTTAGTAGGTCATTAGAGTCAAGACTTGTACCCCTAGTTCAGTCCTACAAGAGTCATCGCGAGTTTCAAGGCAACGAGCAAAGACTATATCTTTATAGCATTTCTGACGACCATTTAATTTATTTGCAAACGCGCCTTTATTGTAAACTAGTCGTATTACATTATTAAAGCGTGGAGTCAACAATGTAAATTAAGAAGTGGAATTTTGCATAAAAATGAAGTACGCCTAGAGATTTATAAATAAAGCTTTAGTGGTCGAATGAGCGGCGAGCACTTGGGTATCAGTATCACGCCCGCCGTATGCCCGGAATCAGCAAATGTGGTATGGGCGGCACGCACCGCGCTGTCCGCGGCTGACACCGAAATATTGGCATCACACTGCACGAGAATATGTAATCCACACACCTCTGATTCACACAACACTCGCTCGGAATCCATAGAACATAAAACAGACAATCTCAACGTATGAACCCACAAGCTATCAGCTACGCTTAGTTTATTAGGTCGATGACTATCCCGCCGTCATTGGGGGCTCAAAAACCGCATTTCAAGGTCCAAGTATTTCTTGCTAAATACCTACGCTTCCCAAGCAGAAAATCAACTTTTACCACAATGCCGGCACATAAAACATGTTTCGTAAACAGGAACCGCTCATGCGTAGGTACCGTGACTGACGGCGCACCCTTTTTAAAACCACACAAAAAGTATCGAATATTTTAAATGTAAATCATCTTCAAATAGAACAGCGAGCAGCGACCAGTCTGCAGTCAACTTACACGGTTCATTTCGCTTCCTAGTCCTGATTACTGTCGAAGTAATAGTAGTGGCTGTCAATCAAAACGCGAGCAAACTGCGGATAATTAACGTAACCGCTCGTCGCCGGGTCAACAGCTGACCGCAATGATAGCTTTGTTTCGAACGCGTTTAGAATAAATTATAATGGTCAACTACAACGGCTACATTCAAGTCTGGTGCTCATAACTCACACTTATGCGTGGCCGTACAGTGGCCATTTCATCGACCGCGACGCTCGTGGTCATGTTTCGTAATACCGCAGCGGATCATGGGCATAGAAAGACCCAAGGTCAGAAAACTGCGTTCCAATCGTGCAGTGGCGCCGCCAGCACGTCACCGGCCGCAGCGGCCACATTCTCACTCATTACTGGGAATCTCCGGCCGACTTAAAACATCTTGCGAAATGGTACTAAGCATTAGATAAAGGTTAAATCCCCCGCGTTGCTACAGCGATTTGCCTAGATAGTGAAGATGTTGCATCCGCCTCGAGCAACAATAGTGCGTGCTTACATACTCGCCTACAGAGTGGTGCCGATGTACGGGACTCCGATAAGTATGTAGTTATAACTAATACCTGTGATGTTTTATTCATCCGTTATCTCATTTCGCATTCCTCGAAAGGTCATCGGCAGGAAAGTGAAACTGGTTGAAGCCGAAAGTGATGCTTACAAAATTCGAAGACGCACATAAATATCTGATTATGTTCGCGTCGACGCGTTGTCCGACGCGGGGCTCGAACCCGGAGCCCGCACTTAATGTCACTGATGCAATCATGTTAATCCAATGTCACTTTATTATGACATGCTTTTAGCGTTTTCTCCACACACGATGCGCAAACCAATCTGACGAAACCAATGATATAAGATGTGCAGTATTTGCGCAAATATTGTTAGCTATCATTACCAGCAATGCCTGAACTTACACTCATTGTAAATACGTGCTTATGCAAAACATTGAGTCAAATACTTCCCAGCTTCCCAGTCAGTAATATGCATAGATAATGTATTTCATTACTACGAAATATCACACGATATTTACATGTTTGCCGCATAAAAAATCATCTAGGAACATGAAATGTGTTAATAAAATATTAAGCAACATGTAAAACCAGCTAAATAAATAACTAGCTAATTATTCATTATCAAATGTCACAGAATGAATGGCATTAGTATTTTAATAGCTTAGTCAAGGGGACTGGCGTACCATCAGGCTCGACTGCTGTTTCTTTAACAACAGCCTCTTTTTTTGGAAAAACTGCGTCGTGACTATAGTTGGGCGGAAGCGAGTGTCTCGCTGTACCTAAATGGTAACTTCATGACTCAAAACTTGATTCGTATCAGTCCCTAAAACCATTATGAAACACGAACAGACAATTAAGTATTATTTTCCTCACCAATTAACCGCTTCCCTTTCGCTGTATCCGGCGCAAAAGTCCAATGTGCTGTCGATATTTAAATATTCGTTTTCTAATAGTTGCTAGTCACGAAGGACAAATAAAGCTGAAAGTAGCCGATAATTGACTGAAAATATGATTTAAAAATAATTTCAATAACTACGATATGCTGAAAGTGTTGCAATATTTTATACCGAACTATCAAACCAGTTTTTATCTGAACAGTTAAATCCTCAGGCGTCAAATAAGCTTTTATATAACATCAAAGCTCCACGCGAGTACCGCTTCAGGCGAAGCTAGTTTATTATTTTCGCCACGACATCGACTTGACCGCATTTTTGGCGCATCGATGCCTGCGTGCAGTTGCCACACGCCATTGATTCTATCATTTTAGCCGCAACTATTGTTAGGAAGGCGAATGTGCCGAGAAAAATGCTACTGCAATTTATCGCTACAAGCCTCACCGCGTTGAAACTATTAAAATTGAGCGTTGCGTCAAATGGACTCGCAAACTAATGTTGTTGCCGAGCCGGTTCTCAAGCCAACAGTAGGTTAGTGTAAGTCTCTTGAGTTTATAGCACGTGGTCAACTTGTAGTTTGTATCAATCAATAAGAGAAAGAAATATAGGCCTTCGTATCGAACCGAGAAAATAATTTTGCAGGTAAAAATTCCTAAAATGACTCTCCGAATTATAAAAAAATGTGACTAATCAGCAGCTAAAAACAAAAGTTACAAAGTGCATTCGATGCACACAGCAATCAGACATTATTCACTACGTCTGCAGGCAACTTATTACCAACTGCATTACCACATATATTGCCAAGTTTATACACATTCCGATTGAAATCAATCTCTAGCCGTAACTAATGAATTGGACACTGAAAAAAAGAGGTTTTGTTGCGACAAGATCCACATTTTGTGGATATGTATTCATCGCCATCAAATGCTGGACCAATCATGCGGGACTATAATAAGGCAAATCTTCAAAAAATTATTGTCATCACAACAGTGACAAATATTTGCGTAGTATAGAGACTCTCGGCGGATGCGAAGCGAGTTTGAATCCTTAGTCTCCCTTCGCGCGGATCAACACAGTTGCTAGGTCGTGACCAGATCCGCCAACTAGCTGTCCTTGACATATCGACTCATAGAAAGTATAAGCATCAACAACGACTACTCGGACTTAAGATATTGTTTGCAAACTGGTTGATTTGTTGATGTAATGACAGGAATGTTGGCTAACGCTAACAGTATTAGGTCAAGTTGAGAATTTCTGATGGAGCTAGGATAAGTATTGTTTCTCCATCAGATAGTTTTTTTGTAGAAACCTTCTTGCAAGGCATAATCATACTATAATGTTCCCACTGCTGGTACACAGGATTTCTCTCTTGGAAAGGGAGTGCTGTAATCTATCCCGCGGACCTAGTGCTGGTTGGTAGATGTCACATGTCTTCGAACTTTTGGTTCCAGGACATGCCGGTTTCCTTACGATGTTTTCCTTCATCGTTCTGAGAGCATTGGTGATAAAATTGTTTACACAAAGTAAAGCGCCTGCCTGGGTTCAAACCCTTGCAAGGATATAAGACAATTCTTTCCAGAAATGAAGGAGCGCCGGAATAGTTAGTTCGACCGTTTAATATATTTATTTAAAAAAATCCCAATTTTCGAGAAATTGAAAAGTGATGCCACCTATCCCTAGAGCAAAACCTAATGCAGAAACATGAAGGTACAAAGGCCACTTCGAAAGACATTATTTTCATTGGTAATAAGTATAGTATCCGGTCGATAATGACACGTGGTGGCCTAGTGGTAACGGCCGCGACTTACGAGCTGTAGGTCGTAGGTTCAAACCCAGACAGGCCCTTTACTTTGTCTAAATTATTTCATCACCACTGCTCACAAATCGGTGTAGGAAAACATCGTGAGGAAACCGGCATTTCCTAGAACCAAAAATTCGAAGACATGTGAGATCTACCAACCCGCCTGGGCCCGCGTGGTTGATTACGGCCCACTCCCTCTCAGCGAGAGAACGCTTGTGTCCCAGCAGTGGGAACATTATAGGCTAATTATGCACATGACACGTCGAGCTGTAGAATAATGCTCCCATGGTACGAGTGGCCGAGCCGACGCGATACAAAGTTGAACTATTTCTAAGACCTAATGTGTACAATAATATCTTACCAACAAGAAAATGCTTATTACGTTTGTCAATGTCACGTCCCACGCGGGCAGGCGGCCACCATTTACATCGTTATGTGGTATTCATTAGAGCTGCTTTATCTCGTAACGACCGCCAAAGAAGGAGCATTAGCTTTACATAGTTAGACTCACCACGAGACGAGCACAGCCTTGAAAACTGTAGGATTTTCTGTAAAGTTCACTTTGAACCTCACTCAAGTGATCGCACTCGTGGACCGTACACTATTTAGATGCAAACTGTTTTTTTTTTCGCGGTTTCACAGCTTGACACCGTTCTAATTTCAAAGCTTTTTTAAGTTCATGGAATTAGTAAGTACTCTATGTACTAACCCCACAGATTAACTATTAACTAGCTGTAATATTAGAGAAAATGCCGGACCAAGTTTCCGAATTTTCCAAATTCACGCAGGTTTTGTTTATGGCTTTCCCCGGAAAAGCCTTATAGGTCCAGAAGAATTTGTTAAAAATAACCTATATTATATCTTTTATAGCTCCTCTTAAGTTATGTTGTTTTATGAAGCCGATATATATCTGAACATTGTGCGTGGCCATGCTATTTAAATTTTCAGGAATCCACTGTTGATCAAAAGTTAGTTACCAAAGTTCACTGTGTTCAAACATCGACCTCTCGGCTCATTTCGTGCAGCGTATATTTTGGCCTATTATGTAACGACACTATTTGTTTTGTCATAGAGAAAGTCAATAACAAATGACGATACTAAATGCTAATTGCGTGTTTAACTATCATATTATTTGACTTTTGAAGAATGTGCCAGCGTCCCACTGCTCGATCGATGTATTATGCTTATTTATTTTCTTAGTCAAGCTTCATTGAACTGCGAATGAAACTGATCTAGTAAGCATGTGAAAGAATAAAAGATTTTGTTTTCATTTGAACGCGACGGCGAAAGTTGTCGGATGTGAGATGCACGCGGGCGCAGCAACGTCACACCTAGAGATTACGTTTGCTGGTGACAAGTTGAGAGGAAAAACTAAAGTGAATTTCATAATACCTAACTGTTTTTATTTAGTCCGAAAATTCTATAAATTGAATATTGACAGTTAATTATATCAAAAATGAAGTAAGCCAGTTGCTTAATTTGCAATTCAAATGTTATTTTAACTTCTAGAATTTTTGATAATAATTATTATAACACGTGCGCAACCAGCCTAATCGATAAAAAATATAGCCGACTAATTTAATTTGCTAATTTCTAACCGGTTCTCAACGGTACAGCTTGCGGCAATTAATCGTGGCAAACATTGCTCGATGATTTTATAACACCAAAGTAAATATTAGTTGGCAATCTTTAGTTATTATTCAGTTTTGTGTAGAATTTATCTAGTTAGGTAACAGTAGATGCAACAACAAACAATAAATTTTTATCCCGACTTTACAAAAGGACATCGTGTGAAACAATCGCGATTGTCGCTAGTTACGTAAGCGAGGTGTGTGCGATGGGCTTTAGCGAGATTCACACATAAAAAGCGAAAGTGAAGGTCGGACGACGAGACGCGGCGCGCGGCGCCCGCGCAGCGCCCGCTGACACGCCACCGCCGTGTCACCAACGTTTTGAAACTCCTACATTAATATTAAACAGAGTTTGCCCAATTTTTCGTTCACAAATACCATCTAAATCAACAACAAAGTATCAAATAATTACAATAAATTTTAATGACTCTATCAAAGAAAATGATGACGTATACGTCAATGAAATTTCAATGCATTATCATCCGAATCTGGAGCTCATTTAAACTAATGCAGCGCACAAAATTTGAAAGATATGCCTATTAGTTCGCGAAGCTATATCCGACATTCCAAGTTCTACAATAACCGTGGTTCAAATGGTTTAGGCGGTAAATTTTTTGTCGTACGACAAGTGTCTGGCGGATGTTACGTTTAACTTCGTCCGGGGAAACTTGCCAGACGCGGACGCCCGGACATCCGCGCGCATAAACAAATAGACACCTCACAATAATCGCATATGTATGTGCATATAGAGCGACCGTGGCGAAATAAGGAGCTGGTAAAATAAAGGATGATTTATGCTAGACCGGGCAAGGTACGAGACGAGTCCGAGTCGGTACTAGGGGCTGAGCCTCATTAGGAACACGAACCGATTGGACTGTTCAGTTTCGACGATTTCCTTCAAGAATAGCTATCGTTCCGGCTGATCGGATCAACAGCTAGACACGATACGAACTCGTTCAAATCAGATGGATCTGAAGGTAGAACTGACTTGATGCTTATATAATTATTAATATATAACGAAAAAAATCCTGTTTGAGAACCGAGGCTCGTCCGTGGCCAGTCCGACATACGGCTCGGATTCTGCTCGGTCTAGCATAAATCATCCTTCAATAAATCTTGTTAAATAAACCAGCTTCGGTATATATTTATTAATTAACCTGCATCTACCTATCAAATGTTGGATAAACCGGTTGGAGTACGTAATAAATTAATTTCTAACTCTTCGTAACTGTAAGTAATGTGCTAGTTGTAAGTAAATGAGTTCCTGAAAGTGTAGTAGTTGGCAGGGTACCTGAGATGTTACTAACAGCACATTGATTAAAAATATAATATCATTGATCAAAGAATAACCAATACCAACAACCAACACATGCGCAATTTATTTTTACAAGTGAATTTTGTGAAACGTGGAAGTACTTCAATATAATACTTACATTTAATAAAATAATTAGGCAAATGAATGTCTTATCGTATATAAATCGCAATTTAATGTTTCGCTGTACGTGACAATTAAATATAAATTCATTTGCATAATAAAGCGGTTAGTCTACTTTCATCAGGAAGAGTTTTTTTAGGCAATTCAGAAGTTCCTACTAAATAACCTAAGATTTAGTAAGATATAGGTAGTTTTATTTTATGATCCGATGAAAACAAAGTGATAGTCTATTTCCATTAAACAGACACAAATCGAGACTCGGCTGCTATTCAGAAATTTCTCATATAAAAACTCAATTAAACTCTGTACAATCTGGGAATAGAACCAAAAACCAGCTCAGCCTAGTAGTCACACTTGCGACCACAACACCAACTACGCAGTCAAAAGAGCTTTAAAATTTTCAACAAAAGCTATTATTTCTAACTGCAGAGTTATTTCAAAATACATACAAACACATATTTAGTTGATTCCCGTGACTAAATCTAGACAATTGTATAGCTGTAAGAACAAATCCAACGGAGGCAATATAGCTCCTAGCTCGCAGAATCATAGACAACAGACAAATTACGAGTTGAGCAACGCGCCGGACAATGAGAGCATGCTCAGAGACAATAGAGCCGCTTGAACTGAACAATGTTGCTTTAAGAACTGCATTTTGACAGCACAGTATGATGAAAGGGTTATTCGTGTATATGGGTATTTATTAAACATAAAATATACATGTTATAGTAGGTTAGTCATCGTGACGTGATTTACGTGGGGTAACGCACGCTATGAAGCCTCCAAATTGTAGTGACCCATTCTCCAGCCAACTCATATTGCTACCAGATTATAAAATAAACACAAAACACACTTATTTCCAAGCACCTTTTGTTTACATGTTACTTTACTCTTTTACCAAAACCGAAAGACTTAGAATGGTCGTCCTGAAAACCTCTTAACATCCTCAAAATTTACAGTCGCTACTGGAGGAACTTTTGCAGGAGCAAAAGTTCTTGCAGAAGCGACTGTAATTTTTTATAAATTTATTTCCATCTGGATTTAGAAGAAGCTGTATTACGACCATGATTATCTAATTTTGAATTACGGGTTCAAGTCCTTGAAAGCTTGTAACCAACCATCTCAAATCTATTTTAGAACGTATCTAATTATAAAAACAATAACTAATTAATTTCATAATTAGGTCTAGGTTGTCCGTGGGCTTCGCCTGGGTGTAGATGAGTCAATCGAAACAAAAGCTTCTTCAAGCTATCTTCACTAAATCCATACTAATGTGAAGGCCAACAAAATACATAATTAATGAGCTACCACGCAATCTGTGTTTACTCTCACAGCACTGAACTTTTTTGGAGAAATTTAGTTTTTATTGATAGAACTGTAATTTTCCCGATGTAAACATATATGAAAAGGTTTTACAAGATTCTATGTTGTAAAACAAACTTCGTAGAGACAATAGAGCATGCGCGGTGGAGGAAGCATGCCTACAAACAGCTCATTTATGAGACGGGCCGCGACGCCTGCGCCGCTCGGACCATCGCACCAATGATTACCTACCTATTGAAATGTAACAGACATAACTCGGAACGCGACGTAAACACCGATCGTCACGTTTATGGACTTTCTTTTAACACATCGTCTACGTATCGAAAATCTCTTAGTAAGGAGAAATTCCCATTCTAATTTGTATTCAGTAAGAAAACGCCTAAACGAATTTTGCATTGGATACGATATGTTACGTTAGTTTTTTAATAGAGAAAGCAATCTAGGAATGTTTTATATTACCTAATTAGGAAGTGGTGGCATATAATAAAGCGATTGTTTCACGACACACGTAACATGGGACACGCAGATAGATTTAAATGTTCCAACTGCCTTTCCTTCAAACAATGTCTATTATCTGCCGTACAATTAAATGTACCTAAACACTATTATATAAATCATTAAATGCACGTTAGATATAATTTGTGTTGCGTAAAATCTAATGACGGTTGTTGTATACAGTTTTTAATTTCGTAAAATGTAACAAGGAATGTTAATGTTGGCAAATGTGTGAGAACTGTTGTTGAACTCCATTTAAATGTTTAAATATACGGAATGATGTTTCTAAATGTGTGCAAGATTAATTAATCCGGTCTTTTACTCTTGTATGTTTTGTTATTTTCCGTTTCCGCATAATAATTATTAATGTATCGCATATTGCCCACCTGTGAATTTATTTATTTTGAGCACATAAATACAACTTTTAACTATAGCCATTTCATATTTTGTTTTACTTTCGATGTCTACGCTATAAAAGTAATTCGTGATCACTTAAAACGCAATACAAGAACTTTACGACTTGCGCGACCTTGCTTTTAGTTGGAGAAATTATGTTACAAGTATTTATCAATAAGTCCATTTATGGTGGAAATATTGATTTATTTGATTTGATTGTAAATTGGAAAATATGCTCTACGCAAGTAAAAATAAGGTCTATAATTAGAACTTAAAAGTGTTTCTGCACATTAAATCTTGAATTATATTTCTTTATAAGCAGGTACCAAATGAAATGCACGGAAAAAGGTCAATGATCGACCCTTGGTTGCCAAACTTGGGATCTTTGGTTCCACTCAATCTCATTTGGCACATGCCTCTGAGAATTTGAAACAGAGATTATACTTTGGTATCCTTTTTTAACATTTTTAGTCACTAATACTAATGATAAATATTTACTTCATTTATTAATTTATTATTGAAATGAATTTAAACTACCTTATTGGGAAACCTTCAACGGTTTAACTTTAAAATGTCAAAGCAACTGTAAGTCAAAACAACTTTGATCGAGTTGTTAAAAAACCTAAACTTGAAAACTAGCAACTAAGGAAGCTAGAAACTAACTGAACTAGCTACTAAACGAGTAACTAAGAAAATTAAATTAATGCGTAATATTAATAATGAATCACGTAACATTGCAGAATATTTAATAAAATTGAAGGCAACGGCCTTTGATGGAGCGATCAACTAATAAGTATTCCTAGAATCTAGAAATTTCGATAAAGGATAACAATAAAAACGAACGTTTAATCAAAATGTATTCAAAACTAAGGTCACATGGCACCACAGACAAAATTCGTCGATATCGTTGACTAGCAATTAACGAGAAACCTTGATAAAATTCTTGATAATTTTGATCTGTAAAAAACCCTTATTGAACCGATTGGTCATCAATAAGAAGTCATACATTAGCAGGTTTCGAAGTTTCTCAAAATGCAGCTTATGAAATTAAATCTACAAAATCGATAATTACTTATACATTATTTCGTTAGTAAAACGTATCTGATTCAAGTTCAAATCGATTAAAAGAAACAGCAAAGAAAACTACACGCAATTCAAATTTTGACCACGCCATGAAAGATCATGGGAAATTAGTTAGTAACGCTTTCATATATCGCACGCACTTGTGTGTATGTACCATACAACGATGACAGTGCTGGCCGATGACAGCGGAGACAGGTGGGCAGGACTTCGGACATACGTGCCGCATCCGCGACGCCATTTAACATCGTGTTGCAACTAGAGAGAGCTTTGACAATGGCCCGCGTTAGATCACACTTATCGCACGTCATGTTACTTATCTAAAAGTATTACAGAACTTTTATCGTCACTTAGCGATGTTTACATCACTAAAACCTGTTAATTCGACGATATTCTATTGATGCCTTTCCTATAATGTTTTCTGTAATGACGCCGAGTGTGTGAAGAGTGAATTTTATAAGGCTCGTTGCGATATCTCCTCACCTATGCAGACTTGTTAATTTCTAAATAAGCCTATCATAGATAATAGTCATTTCTGCAATGAATCTCTCCGGTACGGCCGGCTAAAAAGCTTTATGGATACACTAACAAACTATGTAAATGTGTAAGTATAGTTGGAGAAAACCATGAAACGGTGAAAACGACGCGTAACGAAGCTTCGCGGCGAGACGCTCCGCACTTCACATAAAGTTGCAGCCGCAAGTACCGGCTGCATTGTTTTTGCAGCAGAAACGAGAAAACACAATAGACATTTAGCATTTGCGGTTTATTTGCAACACGCCTTGTATCAGGACGTGAAATTGCGGGTTCATGAAGTTATTTATAGATTATGAAATGAAATACGCCAATATGCAAATAAGACTAAAATAACGAGGTTCGACAGCTAGCGTGGTGCGGTGGAGCGGGCGCGGGAGCCTGCCAGGGAAACAATATGCGCACAAAGTCGTGCATATTTTAAAAGCAATGTTTCGCAGCCTTCATTGAGAAATACGCGCCCTCATTCGTGATGTCAGTTGGTTGCCGTTGAGCAATGAAAACCTGATTTCCACACGAGAAATCAGATCGAATTTTTGTCATATCGATCGATGAGTTAGCAATATCATAATTTCAAACTTAGCCATAACCGAAAGTCATACTAGCAAGCAAACACAAGATGAAAGTCCTCCGGTTACAGACGGAGACGATCCGGCTACGTCCATTTATAGTTTTATAAACACGTCTCTACACAACAATTATCGGCTTTGATGTTAGAAAGTGGTCGTGTCCGTATGGAAACAGATAGAGATATGTTAAATGCAACAGTAATGATCGTATTAACAATAACAACCATTAAATAGTTGGAGCGTAGAGTATGTAGTAGCTAGTGAGTGGTACTTACAGCGTTATCCTGGCGACGGTCATGGTGTGTGTGGGGTGGAGCCCGGCTGCTCGGGCTGCGGCTGCAACAGAGACGTCACGTCAACACACGCGCCTTTCCCAAGCGACACAAGTTGCGACAGTGAAGCTCAACGAGGAAGCTGCATCGCACATTTAAATGCAACGCTAATGTCAGAGAGCGCTTAAATGCCAATAGCGGCGACCTTTCGGTTTCGACTCGTGTTGCGCAAGTGAGAATCGCCGGTGATCGTGTGAGAAAGGCGAGTGCGTGTGGGGGAGGAGGTAGGGGTGGAACGCACCGGAGGGGGGAGCGGGTGACACCGCTGGCGACGCGCTGCCGTTCGGCGACTAACTTCGCCGGCGCGTGCGCACCTCTTACTTATAGCCGCGCGCCCACCAGCCGCCGCCCGCGGCTCACCCTCGACACCTCTCCTGAAACCCTGACGACCTCACCAACCCTCTTCTCACTCTGTCCACATGCAACCACCCAACAACCCGCCCCTATAAACAATCATGAAAAATTCAGGATACAGCCTTCACATATCTTGGCTCTAATTGCCTGACTTGAAGCAAGGTACTTTGACATTTGATGAACAATAGTTGTATAACACCGCTATATTAAACATCACACATACATACAAGTACTATTTTCAATGATCAAAACAATTCGTATAGCCTCGCTACGCGGTGCTACGAAAGACATCAACGCGCTCAACCACACATTTTTGGAATTTTATAAGTTTTTAGACACTAAAACTACGATTAGAACGCTTTTTGAGTTTCACCATTTTTTGTAGAAATATTATTAAAATGTGGAAACCATCTGTTGAAGATGTTAGTATTGGGCAGTGTTTTACACTCTCGGTTAGATAACCCTTAAAAGTCAATCTAAAAAAGATGTCATTGTATATTATGTAATGTCCCGGAAATAACACAAACGCTATAAACCATCTAAACATAAAAATATAATATACAAGAAATAATAGGCCTTTACCGAAACGCAATAGGTGTTTGTGTATTCTGTGCGTAATAGTATGTAGGTATTAGTTTTCCTTGTAAATTGCATAGAACTTTATAAAATCCTTGACTACTTACATCATTTATTTGGGATACATAACAATGATTTAACACCGCTTTAGGCTAGCAACGCATGAAACGAAATACCGAATAGTTTTAGCACATTGTAGGTGCTAATTAATCATAATAATAACGGTTTAAATTATTAGTTACAAATCTTGGTGTATTAAAATTCTAAAATATTAACATATTTCTAGACTATGTAGGTATTTATAATATTCAATTGCGTTTTAATCTTTATTACAATAATTAAGGCTTAATTTTTCGTGTAATAACTAATTACATTCCTGTGTATTATTTAATGAGTTCTGCACTATTAAAAATATTACCGGAATAAATGATAATTACCCTAATCGTTTTTACCCATAAAAGTCGACTAATGAATATGAGTTTCCATTACCGTTATTCTTGGATTAATTATGAAAGTCATCTGAAATTGTAAAATTTACTGTAATTACTTGCTAGGTTCGTTTTCGCTACTTCATGTTCGAGACGTAAACGGTGGCCTTTAGAATGGTGCTATTGCTATTAATCGACAATTACAATAATATCAGCATGTAGTTATCCCACTGCAAGCAAGGCAGCGGCCTCTTCTGACCTAGAAAATAAACGAACATTGAATTAAATTAGTGGCCCATCCTACCCCCATGGATTTGAACCTGCCGGTCGATTCTGTAAAAATATCACCGTGAAACTTAGGTGAAGTGAGCGTGAAGTGAGCTATCAATAGTGATAATCCCTAGCATCCTGCCGGTCGATTTGTGACAGTGACAGCTCACTTCACGCTCACTTCACCTAAGTTTCACGTTGATATTTTTACTGAATCGACCGACTGATGTATAAGTTTCAAGTTAGGTACAAAACTGACAGTTTTTTTACATAATTAATTGCGTTTCTAGACTTATTGGTCTTACTATAGATTTCTATTAGTCTTTTTTTATCAAAATCTATGGATCTATGCAATACTATTGAGCCTACTATAGAGTATTGGCTTCAAGACTTTAACAGATAAAACTAAAATTAGCAGCACGTGGGGCTGATTTTTCCAACGCCAGAAATATTTATCCGAAAAATAATTTCATTTTTTGACAATTTCTTTCATACAAAAATTACTGTAAGGTCTGATTTTTCAATAGTCAGATAACTTTTATCTGAAGAATTCATAAACAGTTTGACATATTTTCTATACAAAAGCTGCCAATTTATTCTTCAGATGAGAGTTATCTGACTCTAAAGAAATCAGCCCTAAGGGCTGATTGATTTCTCTAACATCAGACATATTTTATCTGTGGAATAAAATTGGCGTCTGACAGATTTTTTGCGGAAAAACTGTCAGAAATTCAAAATTATTCATCAGATAAAGTTAAAAAAATCGCTTTAGAAAAATCGGCACTTAGACGTCAGTTTTATTCAACGGACATAAGTGACGTTGGAAACAATCAGCCTAAAATCACCAAGAAAATATCTCAATATACAGGGTGATTGGAAGATGGGTGCAAAGCTTTAAGGCGAAGATAGTACAGACAATTTAGAACCATTTAAGCCATGGTTGTCTTAGACGAAGTCTTACCAAATATTTTTAACCAAATTTTTAAGTTTTTTTTCGGAAATTCTCAAAATTTAATGTAAACTGCATAATTATGGCCAACATGAATGATAAATGAATTCATTTTTTATTTATTTAATTAAAGTAAGCAATCAAGCAAAACATGTTTTAGGCTTCTGTGTCATTAAACATTTTTTTAACAGATATTTAAAGCTCAGAAAAAATAAAAAAATTGTACAATACGTCTTTTAAACCTTATTAAAAATAAAATAAAAATTGGTAAGACTTCGTCTAAGACAACCATGGCTTAAATGGTTCTAAATTGTCTATACTATCTTCACCTTAAAGCTTTGCACCCATCTTCCAATCACCCTGTATTACAGTGATGGAGTATAATGGAAGCTATCGTACAAATCATGACTGATTTAGCTATCTATTGAGCATTTTGGCCTGAACTACCTTCAAACTTTTCTCTTTACATATTTTCTCCAATAAATCAACGTGTTATACTTAACATAATATTGCAACAACAAGAATGCAGTTTAAAAGTTGTTCACAAAGCTAGTACAACAATGCGCGGTTTGAATAACAATACAATTTCAGATGTCTCTGTTAACGAAATCGTAAGAGTCGAGAAGATTCTCCTTGCAAACTTAACGTCATCAAAGTTCAAGTGGTTTGGCAACAAGGAACTCACGTATACATGCATGCTAGGTATGTGTGGTATGCGCTAACTTTTTATTTTATTTATACTTTTAATCTTCACGCGTGTTTTGCCTTATGAGACTTGCGAACATTCCATTCGTTGGCGCCACAAAAGAAGCAGCCGGTCGGATCAATTGTTTTGTGTTGCAAATTGTGCTACTGTTTTCTTTTTCAACCATTTATGCGACGTTGTCACATGTTTTTTGATTTTCACTGTAATGTACTGAATAGTTTAGTATAGTTGAAAAAGTTAAAGCTGTTCAATAAAATTAAATAATATTTTACGTTAATCGAAGAAGTCTATTCAGGTAGGTAGAACTATTTCTGGTTCTTGTGAAACCCTGCTAGAGTTTAAACCCATTTACGAAATTGTCCTGAAAATACAATTTAATCATTTACTAGCTTTAGCCCGCGGCTACATCGGCGTGGGTTTGATAAATATCCCATGAGAACGTACTACTAAGATAAAAAGTATCCTATGTCCTAAACCCATGTGCCATATTTCATCCAAATCCGTTAAACCGTTTTATCGTGAAAGCGTGACAAACAAACAAACTCACTTTTGCATTTAT
This sequence comes from Agrochola circellaris, assembly GCA_914767755.1. Classification (NCBI taxonomy): domain Eukaryota; kingdom Metazoa; phylum Arthropoda; class Insecta; order Lepidoptera; family Noctuidae; genus Agrochola; species Agrochola circellaris. The sequence continues at coordinate 16,497,382 of OU611840.1, read as the reverse complement.
AATATTAGTTAGGACTAGTAGTAAATAATTTATAACTTTTTTTATAATTATTTTTATCTTATTTTATATGATTTCTGATAATTTATGTTTTACAATGGGTGTTGTTTACCTGAAATAAATGAATTTATTGCATTATTTATTTATGTACACATATAATCGTATAAAAATACAAGAAGAAAATAATAGAAAAATACAGTGTGCAAAATTGAATTATTAATATTTGTTAGGCATTTGGACGACGAATTATTTTACCTGTTAGCAAACACCTTACATGGCCCCTAAGGGGTTGTTCACCTAAGCTACCAGGTATTGATGGTATTTATAACATCGGCCCATCTAGAGCGATCTGGGTTATCGGAATCAGTATCTCTTGAGGTGTAGAATTCTTTGACGTCGAGAGCGAAAAAAGAGGGCAACTTCTCAATGCTCATTAAGTTTCTCATTCAGCTATCCTTAGTAAATGTCACCAGTGAGAAGTCACAAAATATTATAGAATTTGATGAATAAGCAAATTATCCTTAAATTATTATTAATCCTTAAAATGCAAATTACGATTAAGAATTTTCATAAAATAATATTTTCTGAGTGAGGCAATCTTCCGGAAAAGGAATGGTTTCTGCTTTTGCGCAGTAGAGGCGTTTCTTTTTCAGCAGCACTTCTCACGTACTATGCACTTATAGGTACTAAATATTACAGTAAAGTCAGGAAATTTATTGTTAAGGTTCAATTCCGTAGCCTTACGTACGTACGTAGTACGTTCCTAAGTCAGTTTGCCGTGTTATACAAATTGACACCCTTCGTCAGTTGTGATTTGTGGCGTGGTGTCGCCGCGACACGACTGGTTTCTATGCTGGCGACACGTCGCCTGCTGCTGCTGCCTGCAGTCGGCTATGGAATTGTACCTTTAAGCAAATTGACTTCCAACTTAAGTTGTCCGTTTATTCAAATCACAACTGACGTAGGGTGTCAATTTGTATAACACGGCAAACTGACTTAGGATGTCAATTTTCTTAAAAATAAGTTTTCACTTACTTACATCGCGAAAAGTAATTGTAAATAAGTGAATTATGTAATTCAAATAAAGCGAATGAATTTAAAGTATTTGCACTTGGAAATAACCATACCAATACTGGTGCCAGAAATACTTTTACTGTAGGTACCTACTCAGTTTGATTTTAAATTGCTGTGTAAGAAAAGGATGATGATGTCATTATGATTTCGCTGTAAACATTGTGGTATAAATTTATAGGCGGTTTTACCGGTAGTGTGCATGATGAACCTACTTCCAAAATTATTTTATTTTTATTTGTGCATTTTATATACAGGGTGGCAGGGACATCGACACGAAAACCGATACCATGGATTCGGTATATGATTTTGAAATTTTCCGTTGGTTATTTTTAAAAAAATCTAGTATTCTATAGAAAAGTACAATACCTACGCGGTCAAAATATTTATATATAATTAGGTGTATATATTATATTTATAGTTTTTAATAGGTATATATATATATAACTTTATATTTAAATAAATATTTATTCCTCAATTCTCGCTATTGCAGCTACCACTGTTTTTCTCTGCATCACACGAAGGTTGACTGGTAGAAAATGCCTATGGCATGAAGTACGCCTCTGTACATTTGTGTGTTTAAAGTATTATATAAATATAGTGCGCACTTTCGTAATAGAAGGAACACTTGTGCAAAATAAGGTTGTAGAGCACCCAACAGTACACTAGCGCTACCACTTCTCTAAAAAAAAATTATCTCGTGACTGAGAAGGAATTACGAATAACGGCTAATAAGGACCCTTTCATAAAATCAGGAAAAGTTTCTAATTGAGACACGAACCAACAAAATACGATCTAGAGGAATGTGGCCGCTTTACTTTAGATCGAATTTTGTTGCGTGTCTCAATATGAAACTTTATAACGTTATAATTTGAAGTTTGAATTTTTGTTATTTTTTCATTTGTATTTTTTTATTTTTTTTTATTGATCATGTAGTCTGCAATAAAGATTTTTATTATTATTTATTATTATAAGAGGTATTAGAAAATTCTAGACACAGTTACCGAGAGTCCTTATTATTCATAATTCCTTCCCAATCACGGGATAATATTTTTTAAAGGAGTGGCGCTAGTTGTTAATAAAAATGTTAAATTCGATCATTCACTGACATGAATGAATTTAACATTTTTATTAACTAGATTTATCCTTATCCTTACTGATATTATATCCTTATTAGGGTTACTACATTTTAATATTATATATGCGAAAGTAAATCTGTTTGTCTGTTGCCTTTGCAAGCGCCGTAATGGCTGAATGGATTTGTATGAAATTTGGCACACGGGTATCATGACCTGGGTTAAGACAGCGCTTGAAATTGTAAGATTTCAACTTTGACTCATAAAATTTCAAATTAGGGTTTCAACTTTGACTTATAAAATTTCAAATTAGGTCTCTATAATTCTAAAGGTGCGATAGGGTAATTTTTATACCGGTAGTATTATTCGTAGAATTTCCCGTCTTCCACGCGGGCGAAGACACGGCGTATAAAAAAAATCTACGACCTGTTTGTTGATCGGTGATCGTGACCGCATCAAATTAGGTGTGGTGGTGGATCAACATTTATTTATAGACCAACTTTTGATAAAATAGGTAAGTAAGATACTTTTATATTTCTCAGATGTGTGTCAAATGTTTTAAAACTAGTTAGGTAGGTGTTCAAGTTTTTTTATTTGTAAAAGGAACGGAACGCATTTACATTTTTTAAAGAATTACCTACGTGAATTATTTACTTAGGGTAAATTATAAAGATTTACATTAAAAACTTAACGAACTCAGTTATTTCGTTTTGTTTATTAATGTAATTGTTTCATCTGATCTTGTAAAATATATAAAGTAAATGAGACAGTTGAATCCATGAAACCTGTGTCTCTGAAAAACATGGTTAATAATTTTGCATTAGGTAGGTTTTTCAATTACTCTTAGTTAGGTATTTCGGTATTTTTAAAATACCTAACTGGCAGAATGTGATTGTAATAAAGTTTCACCTTCGGAAAACACACGCATGATATTATATTAATATTTAAGTATGGATGTGTATGCCCCCATGCGACTCGAGCGCCACCTAGCGCCTCCGCCGATGCTTTGCGCCGCTTAGCGTTTTATTACGTCAGCCGACGTCATCTGCCTAGCCTTTTACCAACTATGTTGGGGTTGGCTTCCAGTCTAACCGGACACAGTTAAATACCAGTATTTTACATGGAGCGACTGCCTATCTCAAACCAGTGACTAGGTAATACGATACATCTTGGTAAGACTGATTATCAGACTTTTCAGCTTCTGACTACAAGTAACCACTGTCAAAGATCTGGAAATGGCTACTGTGAGCAACGGCTTAACGTGCTTTCCAAGGCACGGAGAGGTCTCGAAGATGTAATGGATGGTCACCCATCCACGGACCGACTTCAGCAAGTGAAGCTTAATCTTCGATTGAGCCGTGAGGTTGTTATTATTTAGTCACGACCCTATAATTCTGCTACAGTAAATAAACTCAACTTTCAGTTGTTATGGAATTAGTCGCTTCACCACCACTTCGTCGGTCTGCACCGACCCTAATAGCAGATACATACAATAATACCAAAGTACATTGTGATAGCAATTTTTTATTAAAAGTGATCAGAAAATTATACCTAGATCAATGTTTAGTCGTGCATGCAAGGCCATGTATCAAAGTCAAAATCGCGATGATGCTCAGCTTAATGTGTCCGAATTACATTTACCGATAGAATTGCATGATATTTGATCGTCCTCTGTCGACCCGTGAATGCATCAAAAGTCAAGGACATGATCTAGCGCTCCGAACTAGTTCTTGATCCTCTTTGATTTGATTTGCATATCGACATAAAATCGCTTTTGACGTGAAAACGTCTTTTCAATTTCGATGTAGTAAGTTCAACATAATATGTCGGACTGCGAAAATCATTTACTTATTTATCAAAACTTCATGCACAAGTAAAAAATACTGTACAAAGGCGGACTTAATGCCTGAGGCATTTTCTACCAGTCAACCTTAGGGTGATGCAGAGACAAAACAAGGCAGGTGCAATATAAGGAATAGATAACTTGAAAATTAATACATACTAATACATAGATACATACATACATATAAACCGAATAAACTTTGTCAGGAGAAATAACGATAGGTAGAGGAGGTACTTAGAACTTCAATCGCTAATATCTGCAAGACTTTTAATGCTTGAGCTTACTCTAGCAATAAAAGTCTTGCATATACTAGAGATTGAAAAGGAAACTATACAGGTACATTGCTAGATTATTATTATATCAGGGAACAACTCCGTGCAGTTTACATAATCACATCACAATAACATAAACTCACAAAAAGTTAGTGTGTCAGTAACAAATTGTAATGTTAGTATTGGGCACGCCACATTTGTGGCGATAAGTCCCCTCTTTAAGGAGTGGCTAGCCATTACGTATATTTTACGTAGCTGCTAAAGCAGTTGATCAAATCGGATAACAATAGCACAGATATTTCGTATAAATCCTACTAAATATTCGTGTAATCAAACATCCTACACATTCAGTATTTCAGAAGATATCAATATTATAAAAAATCTTTAACAATTTAGGGTGACCATAAATAATTCAAACTATGGTCTTAAACAGAGTTTAATTTGCACATGAATCATTTTTACCAATCAGTAATTAAATAATGAACACATATTATTAAAACACAAAAAATATAAATAAAAAAAATTAACTAACAGAAGATTATTCTAAAAGGCCTTTTTTAAATTAACTATAAATGGACAATGTATTATTAAACACCAATTTACCTACGCCAAATACACGCTTGGACGTGGAGTCACTTGAACTGCATCCGATAATCTATGTCAATATCCAACTTTATAATATCAAAACCTTTTAAGGTTGAAAAGAAGGAAAACGGTTTACGTCTAATGTATATCCAAGTTAAATGATATAAAGTATACATTGATATAGATTATCGGATGCAGTTCAAGGGACTCAGTTTCTTCAAAAGTAGGCACGATATAAGGGTTAACCATGCAGCCAAGGAATTTTTACATTCTTGAAGTATTTTTTGGCAAACAGGTTTTTTTTATTGTTTAAACAATGTGTATAGTCGTCTCTGCGCCCCCTGAGGGGGCGCAATCGGTTTTGAGGCTTTTTGGGCCCTTGCCCAAGGGATTGTTCTCTCCGCTCTCGAAATCGGGGCCGGTCATTGGGTTCCTGCATAAATAATGTACACTCAATAATGGGTCCCATAAAACTGTCGCTACCACAAATGACGTAGCGACAAGGGGGCAACATATCCTGAGGTGCTTGAGGAGTGGAGAGGTATTCCACGGCTATCAGTAAAATACAGGACGTTTAAGGGTTTGGCTACAAATTCCAGGATCGAGCCTACAAATTCGACTAATTTATCTATTAATAAATATTGGTATCCGTGTTGAAACATGGCTCCTCAATTCAAACAGTCTTGTAGACAATTATTGCCGAAACTGAGACCATGCAACTCATAAATTATTGGATATAATTAGCATATTTAACCAAAAAATTACCCGTGATTAAGCGCGATAATTTTTTGACAAATTACTAAATGTTCATTAATTGATTGCTTATGCTACACTTTCTATTAAAATGAATATAGAAAGGTCTTCCTATAAAATCAGGGTATTAGGCACAATATCAAGAATAGAAACGAACATATTATATAGACGAAGAAAATACTTTTTCACGTCAATAACAAACGTGTTAAAAAAGACGAAAATTTTGTAATTCATATTTATATTATGTAAATACCTCAAATCAAATATTTAAGACAAGCATCATAGATACCCAGAGTTATTATAGTTACATTAATTTGTAGTTCTCACCACCACGAGTTTACGAAAAAATAAAAGAAATATTAGGGGCAGGTGAAATAAAGGACTTGTCCATAATAAAGATACTGAAACCCAAATTTTGAAACTCAGTTAAATAAACATATTGTAGGTACTGTTACATATAAAATTATTGATAGGTACTCTAAATCTGAACATTTTAATTAGATAATATAATAATATCAACGCCGTCTATCAGATTTCACGTAATTTACGTAAATAGGGAGTAAAGAGTAGAAATAACGAAACGTCGACTCGAATTCGAAATTTTGGTTTTATACTGTCCCACTGATGGTCACCACTGGCAAAGTCGAAATAAATAAATAAAACTAAGTAACTAGTTAATATTCTCTCAGAATTTAACAAATTACCTACCTAACTAAACATTGTATCATGTTGTACTGCTCCAATAGTTCCTCATAGCTCGAAAGATGGCGTTGCCCCGATTTCCTTAATCGCGCTGTTTCGTTACCATCATCCTTTATAAGCGGGTCTTGGTTTCAACAACGTTACTCTTATTCAAAATTTTAAAAGGAATTTTTAAAAGAAGCTTGCCTTCTTGTGTGAGCTTCTTATTCAAACTAAACAGTCTTATAAGTAATCTACCTCATTCGGTATACGTACCTACATACCGATATACATTTATTGTAGGTCCTACCTGATTTTCTTAATAACGTTATCAAAAATCTGTAATTTTTGTTTGTAGAGTCCAAAACATGTGCTTTATACTTCAAGAGTACCTACAATAAAAAATGCTGCGGGTCGCTAGTTATCTCTAATCTAATGCACTGCTGGGCAAATCCCTTTCCCTTTTCCCCACAATTCACAAGTTGATCGTGCGTGGCATTTTTCATCTCATGAGGATATCTAGCATTAGGCACCTTTCTATATATTTACCTACTGTAGAATAAATACATTGAAACACGCAAAGCAACACATTCTGTTTTTAGTTTTTGTTGCCAAGTTTTTGAAACAATTATGTGCACATAACTGATACATGACCTCTAGCGATACATTACCGTGCGGCGGCATTTCGCCAACTTTTCTATTTTAGTGTTTGTCACAAGTGTGTGATATATGAATAACCTTCAAAACTTGCACTGTTTTATATTCCATATTTCAAAATAATACATTCATCTATCCGTAGTATTTTGTAACATCTCATTTTAGATATTTATAATATTGCCAGACGCGAACGGAGACGTGAAAATGCGTGAAATCGAGAACTTCATTTAAGTATCTTACTTAAATGAAGTTCTCGAAAGCAGTGTTCGACAGTAATGCTGAAGCGACTGCACCAACCGAAATGTACTTACATACCTAGGTAGGTACTCGAAATACTCCATCGTCTATGTTGTAAGTACCTATTGTCCAGCGTACCTATAGATCTTAGATCTATGGTCCAGCGCATTTCGGAGGTACGGTCAATAAAGAAAGTTGATTAAAACTATTACTTTGAAATTATTTAAATTGCTCTCTTCTCTCCTTGTCTTCTATTATTCAATGTGTTCTTGATCAATAATATTTTGTTTAAAACTTTCGTTACTGACTGTACATGCATTGTCATGTTTGCATTATTAATATGCATTAGGTACAATAATTACGATTTGGAAAGCATTCAATTTACAATTCTCTAGAATTAATTATTAAATTAGCTTATATAGCTATAAAGCTATAATAATAATATTCGAATACGTTGTTAGTTAGGAACAGTGACGGCTGTGTATTAGTAATGCAATAGGTAAGGTTGATAAATAAAAAGACCACAATTATTTTAAATTCTTTATTTACAATGCGCATAATGAAAATAGCGAACATTGGTACTGAAATATTCATGCTCTATCGTCCATCCATGTTACAAATAATGATTATTAAATTTAAAAATAACTATCTAAACATTTTACGAGACGAGTTGACAAAAATATATAATTATTTATCACAATATTCTTATGTTAATAAATTGAACTAAATATTTACAAATTTGGTTAATAAAGCCCTGTTCTATGCGGCTACACCATAACACAACGCGTTGAAATATAAAAACGTTATAAGATCCGTAAACTTTGAATAGTAGACGGCAAACTAACATTGAAAGATTATAGGTTCTACGTACTTAGTGTGCCTGCGTCGTTTGGGCCGGACCCTTCAGAAGACGAAGGTCAACAGGTCGACACCAAGGAGCCGTAAATGACTGTCTCCATTAACATGTTTACCTGTTGATCTTCCCCGGGGGACCACCATTGACATCATGGCATGATAAACTAAATTGAACACATCAAGACTAACGACTATAAAATGTTTTTATGTAAACGCGAGATACAGTAAGTAGGCTCTTATCACGGTTCGCAGGTAAGAAGCTAAAGGTGAATACAACTAGAGCCACTCCGGAAAAGAACGAGTCATATTCACTGTCAAATTAGTTCTATAGTCGAAACAATAGTCTAAACTAAAATTAGAAAGAGAATAGTTTCTCAAAAAATACCGGACGATTTTAGAAATTCTGTCATCAGTTCATTATATAATATAACTGAGTAATATAGGTTATAATTTATAAAGATATCACGCGGTGGAAGTTAGTATAACATAAACGGTAAACTTCACAAACAATATTTTATAGAAAAGTGGTTCATTGAACTTGGTATTTCCTCCCAAACTACAGGACAAATTCTATGATGCGATTGTTTTTAGTAACTTTAATTCATAGATTTTGATATACTATACAATCATACTACACCTATAATACCCCCTATTCATAAGTCTTATAACGGAAAAGGTGTTGTATCATATTGTCCTCTCACTTTATTGACAGCCAAACGACGAGGACAGCTAGATTTTATCTAGAATTAGTTTCAAGTTTTTATGAATAACGAGGTAGGTACTGTTGTCGAGATCTAAAAAACCACACTTGACAGATATACTCTGGACATGATATGATAAGTAAATTCTTAAGTTCATATGATTTGTATTATTTACATTCTCATCATTAGTTTAGCGAAACTACAGCTGTCAAAAGTGTCTTCCAAGATCTCAAGAGGTGTAAACGTCATAGTTATTATATCAATTGCATTCATTCGTTGTATTCAGTTACCAATAACAACTTAGCATTAGATTACAAACCGTGGTTATAATTTATAGTCTTATTAATTTCACAAACCATTTCTTGGAAAACAAGTACACTGTATGTAAATAAACATTAAAGCGCAAACCTATATATTGAGCGACTGAGTATTTTGTGATCTACTTTCATTCCTTTAATCTTGTTGCCTTTAACGGCCCGTTCACACACTTGGAGCGTGATTCTATACGAATCGTTTATGATGATCGTATTCAATGACAAATCGTCAGAAACAGATGGTGAATCATTTTGAAGAAATTTAAATTAATTAAGGAAAGGTCACGAAGGATGTTAGTGCGAACAGACCGTTACTATTTGGCATTTAGTACGATAACTTCATGTAATGCTTTAACTTATGTAAACGTATCACAGTGGTGTGCTGACCAATCGATTCGAGTGTTGCTTGGAGCCGCGGGCTTCTCACGGCGCACGCCGTGTCCATGTATAGCTATTATAATTTGGTTCTAAATAAAGCCTTTCTGCACATTATACCTACGACTCCAAACCCCCGTTAGCAGACACAATTAAAGTATATGAAGTGCGCACATCAACTTATCAAAATAATTATTAATAGTATAATATAATTGGAGCAATTTCGAAGACATTGCAAATTATTATCCCATCTTACTTGTTGCGCGCTACTTCTGAATGCCATTACATTGCCAAAAGAACATAATTTACTTGCTTTCTCATTATGTACTAGCTTTTTTTCTCACTGATGCATGCCTTCATTAGGCGGGCTTTTTACAGTTTAAAATACTAATAATTTTTTAATTGCTTTTAAGAAAATAAGCCACTTTTTATTAAAAGATTACATATTTCTTACACAGTAATACTATTTTCTACGTCAGTTTTTTACAATATCAGGTAATAAACTAAGATTCTTATAAAAACCAATCCAATAAAAAAAATGTAGAACAAGGCCTCGAAAATGTAAAACAAATGTCATCTTCATTGGATAATGATTTAGTTTCAATCAAGTAAGTTCTGATGGAGCATACATTCTTGTTGGACACTTAATTTTATGCGATATTTATTTCAACTAATCACTAAATCGTAATAGCTACTTTACAATAAATTCTAACCTTTAGATTTAGATAATGGGTACATTATTTTGGATTACTGGCGATTGCCCTGTTGAAATCAATATAATTTTAGTTGGAGGCCACCTTGGCCTTTTTTTGGACGTCCGCTATTTAGTGAAAACAATCACCGAAATTCATAGTGTGCATTTATCGCCTATTAACGTGACACATCTACTTACATCGCATTAAACAATATCACATCTGAACCTTCACATATATACGTAGTTACCGTTTAAAGCACTACATTTTAAACGTTATTAAAGTCTTATAGTAAGGATCAGACGTGGCACTGCCACGACAGCACATGACACATAGGTAAACATGACACGTAACTATTGCATAATTAATATTATCACGACCGACTACAAGCTGGAGACGTATTCATTTTAAGATTATTACTTTATAGGTAACAGTTTAATTGATAGTAATCGTATAAAAATTATTATAAGATTGATTTCTGCAAAAATTGCCATGGGTTTAGAAATCTACATATAAATGGGAGAGTAATATTATGCGCAAAATTTATTAAAAATGGAAGGGACTTTATCGAATTCCGAATATATGCCGTAATTACGAAATGGAAAGCGTTTGACATCGAACAATTACTTAGGCAACTTGAAAGAACTGCCATTTCAATCATTAATGGGATATTACACTATTGTGTATCTAGGAACATTATCGGTTTTCCTATAAGAAATATAAGTCATATATTATACCGAAACTCACAATTGATACATATCGTCGCTCGTCATCCAATACCGCGAATGTGAAATTTTTGACGAAAATCTGATTTTTATTTTATTTTATTCTACACGTTCAAATACATGATCATAGGTAATACGGGCTGGTATCCGCAACTCCACGTTAAAGCGCGTATTTTGCGTACGGTATAAATACATGATCATTCAAAATCTTGCATTATAAATCAGATTTTCGTCAAAAATGTCACATTCGCGGTATTGGATGCCGAGCGACGATATGTCTATATTACTTTATATTATATATATGACTCTGAATAGATCTATAATCATAGATATAAAATAGTGTAATAAGAAAGACAATTTTCAATACTAATAACCTACAATCTATAGACATACATGTTCAATCCGCAATTCTTTATTGCATAATGTTGGTAAAACAGTTGGTAGGCTTAAAATTGATGAAACAATAATGGACTCTGTCGGACACAGCATAGTAGGAGCGAGGAGGAAGAGCGCTTTTTTGCGTTTGTATTTATTTATTAATTTTATATTTTTATTCATTACATAGTTTACATATCACAAATAAAATTAAACAGAGAGGTTTAATGGAAGTGCACATTAATACAGTTTACACATTATTTAATAGAATATGAAACATTAAAACAATATTGTATTTATATGTAACGTAATGTAACTGTACATTTTCTAAATTACTGGAAAGCTTTTATGGGACTAAAACTATTGAAACCCTGGACGAGGTGTAAAGAGTTTATGCAAGGCAACTAACTTATTAGTTACAGTCCGCCTGGAATATGAAACAACGAAAACGCTCTATCTAGGACATCATTACTACATTACAGTACTTAAATTGAAGTCCATGTAGTTATATCTCGCGAGTTCTTTGGAAGCTTTGTCTTGGACGAGGCGTGTGAACATTGTGAAGAATTATTCAAATAACTATTACAGCACCGTTAAAATATTATGGTTTTCTAAGAGTGTAAGTATGTGGCTTTTTATTCATGTTTTGGTGTATATAATCAATCTTGTTTTGATAATGTGCTGACTGATGTAGAGCATAATAAAAAGCGAACGTCCCGATCGTACCAGAACGCGTGTTCGCGCCGACAGAGGGCGCTTTCCGGTTTTCCGAACAAAAAGTGACTTATGCACGCGACCGATCGCACATTCGCGCGATTATCGCTTTTAAATAGGACGTGGGGTACGATTCAAATTTCAGTAGTACACAATTTTATAAATATTGCTTTTTAAGAAATTAACTAGATTTTTCAATTTAGTTATTCCAATAAATGATTTGAACACAAGAAGTCAATTTACAGGTCCACACAGGGATACTGCCATCACAGCCACAGTGGGATTGTCGATGATAGTGTTTGAATTCAAACAGAACTCAAATATGTACAGCTTCTTCACACATGGACGTTTTAATGTTTTTTGTTGCTTGTAAACGCCGAAGATCGTATTCACGCGATTACGAATCGTAAATATTACGAACACGTAAAAAAAAAAGCCAAAACATCAAGAAGAACGGCATATGAAAGGGCGTTCGTTTTCTGAAGGATCTTTTTCGAATCGTCCGGTTAAAGAATCGTTATTTATGACTAGGGTTTGGTTCCCGGGACGTCACGTGTCGCGAAGTTGCGGGATTTTCTAAAGGTAAATAATAATAAACTTTATTAGCTTTCCGCACTCTGTCATTGAAGTAGTATCTAGTCATTGATCATAGTTCTCATAATCACAGATTCATTTGTTTAGTAACATAATCATATTGTTTGGTAATAAGATCACCTAATTAATATGATTATGTTACTAAACAAATGAATCTGTGATTATTAGAATTATAACCAGTGACTAGATACTACTAGATAATGATTATTAATGGTGACTATGATCAGTCTCAATCATAAATGGTAGTTAGACCTGGAAAGCTTCCTACTAAGTTTCCTCGTATAGACCAATAAGTCTTCTTCCTTTATTGTCTAAACCGAGAAGTTGTTGCTACGACTGTGACCTATACTTGAGGAACAAAGGTCAATCCCAGAGCATCAATTTGGTTTCCGAGCACACCATGGAACGACTGAACTAATCCACAGTGCTGCAGACAATCCTTGGAAAGAAAGAAGTACTGCTCAGCTGCTTTTCTTGACATACAACAAGCATTCGACCGCGTATGGCATAAGGGCCTCCTGAGTAAATAAAAAAATTGTGTAGCACCCACCGCCTAAATGCTGCTACAAATGTTACTTGGAGGTCCGAGTGTTCCAAGTTTAGTCTGGAGACTACCTATCTTCATTCTATCCCATAGAAGCTGGAGTGCCCCAGGGTTCTATTCTGGCCCCTGTTCTATACACAGTCTACATTGCTGACCTACCCTATATACCTCAAAGCTACTACAACGTACCAAAAAGTTACTGCCACCTATGCTGATGACACCGCAGTCCTATCCTGCGATAAAGACCACATTAAAGCATCCGCGAAAATCCAAGAACACCTGGACAAGATTGGATCATGACTGAAAAAGTGGAGAATCAAGGCTAGTGCTGCTAAGTCGGTCCATTTTGCCTTCGCCCTAAGAAGAGGAGAGAGCCCACAAGTGAAACTAGGAGAAGATGTTCTGGCACAGAAAAGTACTCCCTAATTAGGTATGGATATATATGGTAAATCTCGAACTGCCAGTGATCAAACAACCAATCTGATTAGAGCTCTGTGCTCTCTCTAGAAGGGAACAAAAAGATTTGATTATAACCGATCTAGTCCAATTGTCGCCGAATATGTTCAATAAATGTTGATTTTTACTCAAATTTATATTTTTGTTGACACATCTGGCCCAAAATTAACTCAATTCTAATTTTATTCTGAGAAGTCCCTGAATGTCCTGGGACTTTGATCGTAGGTTGCCTCGGGTCCCGAGACTTTAAGACTGTCGACTTCCCAAACCCTATTTATGACGTATCGACTTTCAAAGATGATGAATCCTCTTGTCAAATCTTATTTAAACGACTCGTCTTGACGGATGTTGATGTGAACAGACCGTAATGTCGAATTACTTTATATTTTATCTTTATCTTATGGCAGTCTCCCTTGGGCTTATTTTCAATCACAGCAACCTTCATCACTAAATTTACTAATGTAATTATTACCAAAACGGACAAGCTATAACAGTTAAAAATCGTAGTATGGCCAACCCGTACCGATCGTAAAAAAAAATGGTCATTCTAATATTATTAATACATAATTGTAATATTTAATAAAGGCGATATCTACAACACATAGGTACAAACAGCCGGCCTCATAAAGGATTACCTTTATGTAAACATATATTATTACTACACTTTAACATGCTTTCATATAGTAAAATTGTTATTTTTTTTAAATATTAGTTTGTATTGGCTAAGTATGAATACAGCTGTTAACTGAGATGTATTATTTATTAAATATAATTTTTGAAAAGTTGAATGCAGATATTTCAGTAAATTTAATCAATTGAGAACTCGATTAGAGAAATCTTAGACGGCGGCGTATGAAATGTGTATACGAATAAAATGCCCGCGGCTTCGCCCACGTGGACGTCGGAAATTCTCCCACGGCAACGTAAGTAAATACTGTAGAACTACCCTTCTTGATGTACTGCAGTGTATTTTGTAGGCCGTGATCACAGCCTAAAAATACACTGCAGTACACCAAGAAGGGTAGTTTGACAGTTCAGAACAGTCACAGTTTCTTATTTGCTCAGCCTTATTTTAAAGACTAGGTTTATTTTAATTCAGTCAGCACACGAAACGACAGTTGTCATATTTTGGCCTACATAGTTTTTATCAACTTCATAAATAAACCAACTCGGGTTAAAATAATTACAAGTGTCACAATTTTTTGGAGGTAGTACTGAGTACCTAGAACTAGGTTTTTATAAATGTAGTAAATATTTCTTGAAATACGGGAAAGCTAATAAATTGTAAATAAAATTCAATGTCAAATTGTTGTTTAGAACACTTTCTAAAGAATAATAATAATTAATTCACCTACCATATTTTGATTAAAGTGAACCAACGAATTAATAAAAAAATGAAAAATAAACTTTAAAACACTAACACCAAAAATTTTTGCAAATATGTGCGTGGAAATAGTTCGCGTCGTTGAATGGCATTTGGGTGTGACCGCGACCCGCAATTCTAACTCTGCAAGGGGCTCAATTATTGCTTTTATACTAAGTTGAGCGATGTTACGATATATATGTCAAACTATATATTCATTATTTATTTAAAAAACACATACATTATAGATCATCATCATCATTTATTCATTTATTTGGTTTTATATTTTGTAGTGCTTAATTATTTTTTTTTTGTTATATATTTTTGTGGTGTACAATAAAGTATATATAACTAACAAAATAAATACATTTGAAAAAAATAACATTTATAAAAAAAAAAATCCTTTTAAACTATGTAATTATGATTATGTTGGTATGTTTTTTTGTTTATTGTATATCATAAAAGTAGTTTTTAAAGTTGCCAAAATAATTTGAATTCCGTAGGGAGGACCAACGGATTTGAATTCCGTAGGGAGGTCCAACGGATTTGCATAATCGACCTCTTATTTAATTTACCACTTTGAATAACAATTCCCAGTAAATTAAATCCACACTAAGTGCCCGATCACACGTACCACAACCACACCACATCACAGCGACAAAATGTGGGCAAATTGCTGCAAAGTTTGCAGGCAGTCAGATCGACCCCGGCTTTCGTAGAGGAAGCACGGGAAGGGCGCAAGCGGGACTGTGTCGTCGCGTCGACGCAACGTTGTGTTTGCGATGCGGCCTTGATATGGTGGTATTGTCCACACGGTTGAATTTGACGGCCAAATGTGGTCAGTGTGAATAAACTATTCATTTTCATAAATTGAAGCACGTCCACTTGTTGTCGTTGTGGTGTGGTTGAGGTGTGTTTGTGGTATATGTGATCGGGCCCAAAGATTGAAGCTCTGGCCACACGGCAGCAAATTCCGCGCGAGTCGCGACTGCGCTCGTCGTTTGTTTGAATGGTTATAAGAAGTTAAGTTACGTGCGAGTTCGAACACGGTCATTTAGGTAAGGCACAATCTGCGGAGCGAATTTCCTCACGCAATTCGTGCAGGATCAGCAGATTCATCGTCATTGTTTCGTCTGTTTGGCTAGAGCTTTAAACTACCTAACTGTCACAAAGACAAATAGACCTTCTCGTTTTATGACTTACAGGTGACATTAAACTTTAGGGTGGTAAAGAATTTACGAGGTCGTCGAATAGAGTTACTTTTGGACATACATATTAGAACGACACCCTCTACTGAAATATAAACCGGCATCTCTTTAGCCAATACTATAATTAATTAACATATTTAGTAAAGAAATATTCATTAGTAAGCGTATTTTCATATAATTTCAGTGGAACATTGTCCTGTACGGAACACGAGACAACATGTAGTTTGGATCCCCCTACAACGCAGCCCTAAAGACTATGAATTTAATATTTTGAAATTTTTATTTTTAATGTATATTACTATACATTTTATGAAGCTATTTTGGTATAAATGTTATTTTACTTTACTTACTATTGTTATATTAATCAAAAATATTTAACGATTTTAAAGGTGTGACTTATTCAATCTGTGTGACTAATAAGCGCATATTATGTCTATACAATCGTTTTTCCAGCTTTATAGAAGTCCATGCCATGCCCAAGAGCCATAGCAGACATGATATTTTTAGCATCGGCGATTAGCGCTTAAGACGCTTCGGGAAGCTTGATACTGCGACTGAAAGCTCAACTCCGCACACATTCATAGATGCCAGTATCAGCGATTTATTGAGGTTTTGACATCTGCTGAACACGGCTCGATGCTCAAACGCAGCGAGTCGCAAGAACGCCATACATCATCGAAGCAATCGCTACCGACCGCTGAATCGCCAAACACGATGCAGCATTGATGAAGTCACTAAATTGCCAACACTCGCAGCATGTTCACACAGCCGATAAAGCCAGTTTCAATATAATGCTCATGGATTTGAAATTCATGCTTACGATATTATTCTTTTTTTTTCAGTCAAATTTTTTATACGGTTTACAGGTTTACGTTTTAATGTAAAGCAGGAGCTAAGATCATTAATAATTCTAAAATCCAAAAGGCCGAATGACAGTGCTATAATTATAATAATACATCCATATTGTCTCATTTATTAAGTAGCATATCATTCAATACGGTGGTGCAGTATTCTAACAGCAATGGGTACAGCTATCTAATTACGCAACACATTTTCGTTGACAATTCCGACTAATCTGTTTCAATTTGACAGGTCAACAACATTCATTGTGTTATTAACGTTGTTGAGCACATTTTTTTTTCGAACGTACGAAGCATTTGATTAGCAATCTGTTTCAAAACGATTCAGATTCTGATTGATCGTGTATTACGTAATTAGGGTACAGGTTTACATCGGAGTAAATTGCTTCGTGTCTTAGTGACGCGTGACGGCAAATTTCAATTTAAGAATTTGAATTGCCCGTGTAAGTGCACTTTTAGAGCAAAAATTATAGGACAGTACTAATCGAAATTGAGGCTCATTTTGCCCGACCTTTGTTAACAACTATATCAAAGGAGAACAGAAGGAACCATCTCACTGGTATGTAACTTATTACTATCACTGTCTCAAACTATTGTGCGTACCGCTTTCGACAAATTTTGTATAAAACCGTTTAATTTCGGAAGACATGCTTGTCGTATACAGGCTGGTAAATTGTGATCCGTCGTTAAAACTAGAATCTATAAATATATTTTTATAAAAATATTACGTTCCAGTTGTTTAAGTCTCTTTTTTGTAAATATAACTACACTTTTTTATTTAATAAGATATTATTATTCATTATGAGGAGGTGCCTAGATGTCATGGGCTCCGGAAGACTCATAAACTAACTTATATAATTTTGCAGCAGTTAATCTAAAACCTAAGCTTATTGAACACGTGAGCTTGTTCAGTCAACAAAAGAGGTCAGTTACCCGCCGAGAAATTACCTTCATTGCACTGATATTATTACTGCGTCCGGAAAAACTTTTTGGCTGTCTAAGATTTGACTTCTGAACTCATACAAAATGATTTAATAAGGAGTTGTGACCTGGCTGGTTACTATTCTTTATTGTTGACCGTTCATTGTTCATTGTTAGTCGCAAATGTGCGTAAATTTTCTTTCAGTACTTTTCTTATTTCCCTGTACTATTTTACTTCAAAATCATCAACGTCTTAGCTCCTGACAAATAAAGTGCAAGGCAATTCCCTAAACTCTGTTTTATGGACAGCCGTTTCTAGTATTTTACTCGAAACACGATTGCATAGACACAGTTTTATAAATGGAAGAATATTAAATAAATAAATAAATACCTCATTTATTTTAGGGGTTTTATTTAGGTTATTTCAACTTGATATGCGTACTATAAAAATATTTTTTTGTATTTTTTTTATAATGCCTATTACTATAAGTATTGCTTTTTTTATTCAACCCTATAAAGAACTAACTTTTTTTTTTTAAATCTAATGCGCAATTATGTTAGGCACGCGTAGTGTTCGTGCCTCTGTTAATGGTGAGTTAGTTTACCTTGGGCGATGGATTACAACGATAACGCATAAAGTTTTATTACACGTTTATTCTACGGCACTTTAAAAACGCGAGTGTTTACAGCTCGATGCGCCCATCTCAAAATCATTATTAAATTATCAATAATATCCCTCCAATCTGCAATCACAGTAATTTGAATAAAAACTGAGCCCAAGACACATACAAGAACAAAGGTATTTATTTTCTTGTATGTTTTTAAAAACTTGCCTGTTCTATCTGCCAACATTATAAACTGGCCACTCGCGTCGTTAACATTAGGTTAGCAAGGTCGATCTTATCCTTCTATATATAACTGTACATAACTCCATATTCAAAGACTCCTAAAAAAGACATAAAAACAAAACATGTGCGTTCTAAGATTCTAGTAATTATCTATAAATAGTGTGTTCTCGTATAAAATCACGTTGTATAACAATATTGCCCAGTGAGTGGCAACATGTTCATTGACACCTAATTTTGAGTGAAATGGTCAACTATAAATGGTTTGAAAGGGCTCTTATGGCTTTTATTGCTTAGGGAATACTCGCTATCACATAGATTGTAGACCACTTTACTTATAATTAAAACAAGGTGTTTTAGACCATTTTCAACGAATTGAGTATGGTCTGAGTATGACACGCGGTTAGAGAAAATCGTCAGAAACAAACAATTTGAATTGCCAATTAATGCATGACAGCATTTACGATGAAAAAATCCGTTAAGAAGATCGAATTTCGAAACGAATACCAAAAAATACAAAAATAGATTCTGAATTGAATCGAAACATCGCATTTTAACCGTAGATATGTACAAGGAACTTAGTATAAAACGAACCAAACACTGGCACACAAAGAAGTATTGTTTGTTACGTCACTGTCTAAGCGTGTGCTATACCCAGACGGGGTACTTGTTGCCACGCGGGGACAGCAGACACCGGTGTTATGGCCGGTGAAGGAGCGGAGTGTCTTCTCCCTCGGTGCTGCCCCATCGCCCGCCGCGCTGTCGTTCGCTGCATTTATTCGTACAGCATGATAGATTCTGACCCGCCTGAAAGAATTACAGTTCTTAGTGCTTCGATTACCAGATCTGCCTGGTGACCATACAGCTTTTGTAAAAAACTTAGTTTAGGCACCAGTCTTCCACAAATTAATTATGAAATTGTGTCTGAAGACTATTTATTACTATCTCTGTAATTTGTGGTAAGAAAATAAATAAATTATTATTTCGTTTATTTCAATTTTGGACATATAAAATACATTTTTAAATATTTCTTAAAAAAATATATAAAAAACATTTAAAAATAAAAAAAATTGTGTTTCGCCGGTATCGGGAGCAGGGTCCAAGCTACCGGTGGTTAGGGCTGCAGAGACAGGAATCTCCTCACTATGCGAGCTGTATCGAGGAGTACTGCCTTCTGGATTATTATAGATTGGGTAGTGTTATTGGGTTATTCCATCAGGAATTTCTCAGTAGCAGCCCGGAGTCTGGATTTGTGCCCGGTTGCTGGCAATAGGTTCGTCCTCTATTATGTGGGACCATGGTGTAATAATATACTTGGCCAGGTATAGCATTCCGAGACACAGTGGTCACGTGGGTGGCACAAGTCTACGTCATCACATCTGAAGCCAGAAGTTTGTAATAACTCCCCAACCACCTATATTACCCGTGCGAATCCGATAAAACAATGAAGTTTTAATTAACAATTACGTTGGTTTATGTTTAAATTGAATGGTTTCGTTTGATTAGACACACGAAACGACAATTTAAATGCTTTGTACATATTTTTTAACAAAATGGTGGCTCAAAATCATTCCTTAGTCATGTTTTGTTACAATAAAGTGGCAACTGGATAGTGACGTAAGCATGTGTTAGTCCCGGAATGCCAGACCTTGTTTTATTAGACCAGCCATGCTATTCTGTAAACATCTCACTGTGAAAACTTGGGTAAAGTGAGCTGTCAATAGTGTCAATCCCAGTGGAATGACAGCTCACTCCACGCTCACTTCACCTAAGTTTTCACGGTGAGATGGTTACAGAATAACACAGCATGTGTGGGACGTAAACATAACTGGCAAAATGTGGTACTTATATTTACACCTCAGGCATGATGTAGTTATTAAAGTATTTAAAAAACGCTACATCGTGCTACACAATTGCATGGGTTGGCATGATTCGGCACAGCCAGGCGACAATATCGAATATTTATGTAGATATATATGCTCGGGAAAAATTTGCCGAGCTGACCCGAATATGATTCAGCGCGAGTATATGCCGAACGATGTTTTTTATATCGGCACGAGTAAAGTGAAAACCAAGTATGTTTTTCACTCGGCTCGTCCCGAGGTATTGCTTCAGGTCGATTTCACAGTAAAATATTTAATCATTACAACACCGCATGAACGGCGACTAAAGCTCACTTGCACACAACACACACACAAATCATTGAATGCGCTTCTCAAATTAAAAATATATGTGTATTTCTAGCGCTAATCGAAATCAAAATATCGTTTTATTTCTGTCCATCGTTTGAAGCTGACAGAGACAGAAACATATTTTAAATGCATGAAACGAATTAAGTGATTGTGGTGCAAATTTGCCTAAGAGTGTATGGTAACTCTCGTGAGAACATACCTGTGTCAGATGCAGGTCATAGAGATGCAGCGTGCTAACAGACATGTCTTGGTTGTCGTCTCCTGGCTGGCGCGGCGTATCCCCGCTGAGGGCGCTGGCGCCCAGCACTGAGCTGACCCCAGCGAGGCCCATGAGGGCACTGGGGCTACTGCCTGCGGGCGCCGGGTGCGCTGGGCCCGCTGATGGGGCATCCTCCTCGTCGCTTGTTTCGTCCATGTCCTTTGAAACAACGGACTATTTAAATTTCATGCCAATCAAGGACAAATTAAAACTGCGATGCCAATCATTCAACACACGAATAGGCTAGTTGACAGTACGAAAAATACCTTATTTATTTTGTTTTGTAGAATAGTTATGAGGTAAAAATATCAAAACTCAAGTCAAGTAAATAATTTTAGATCAATTAATATTCAATAAATAAAGCCATTGGTCACGTAACATTGACCACGAATCGGAACGCAACACTAGAATAATCACGTAATTCAAATTGTAAATAGCAAAAAACTTTATGCTTCAGTCATAAAATTTCTTTTGCTTTACCAATAGTCGTACGAATATAATGGTCTTGAAAGGAACAACACTCATTGGTACTGTATCCCTCTCGCACAATGTGGCACTTTTCATTATACTAGTAAATATTCAGTCATCGTCATCGACCAACATAAGACTGACAAAGTAAACATTAACACAAATAATTATAGGACAGCTTTGTTTTTTTTTTTTTACTTTTTCAATTACTACCGACTACCGAATATTATAATACTAAGACAGAAAATTTCAATGAAGTTTGTATGTAGAAAACTGTGAATTTGATGGACAAAAGTATAACGACACTCGGACCGCCATGATCTTATTATAAAGTTTGATTGTCAAAACGGGTATGCCCGTTTTGACAAATGAAAAAATAGTTCTGTTAATATTTTGCTGAAATATTCACATTATAAGGAAAATAAACCACAAAGAACATTACTGATGGGTTTCTCAAAACTGTGAACTAACCTATTGAGAGTGAGATGGCATAATGAGCACCGCTATCTTCGATCAACAGTAGTACTAGATTCCCGATGAGCGCATCAAAAACGGCCGGAAAAATAAGACCACAGTGGTCTTATTTTGGTTTGCTTTAGCTCTTTAACAGCTCTAGCTGAATTATGTTTTATTGTCCCTTAAATAATGTGGTTCTAGTTTAAAAAAAAAAAAAAAATTTTTTAGCTTTTCAATCGAGGTAGTAAATATATTGCAAACGATAATAAAGTTTATGATTTTGCGTTAAGGTTTATAATCAAGTTATATGCAATCGAGGCCACTTGAGCTATGGGTTTTTGTTCCTAATCCTAAACTAAAGTAACCGTTTTGAGAAGCTATAAATTTTGTAAACAAAAAACTTCTACTAAGTTACGTAAGTTACAATTCAATCAACTCAAAGTAACATACGTGTAATACGAAAGTTACGAGTAATTTCACTTGGTTGGGTTATATTTTAGCGATATAAATCGCTATCGTAATCATTTTGTGGTACTGAACAGTACCGCAAAACATTAGTGCTCGTCAGTTTCGTATTACACGAATGTTACTTTGAGTTGATTGAATTTGGGATCATATGTTTCGCTACGTAACCTAATAGAAGTTCTTTGTTTACAAAACCTATAGCTTCTCGTGACGGACCTTAGTGCTATGGTTGCTCGAAGACCGCCATTTTTGATTCATGTATGTCAGTCATAATATTGGCATAATTTTTAAAACTTCTAATCTTTAGGTGTATGAAAGTAGCTTACGTCGTGATAAAAATATTTGCTAGGCTGGTGGCAGAGCTTACAACCAAGGTAGCGCCGGACGAACATTTTATAAAAATAGTGAGGAAGTCCTCATTATTTAATGCACTTTTACAACTATATCAAACCACCAAATCCCGGAAATCGAGTTCGTCTTAGTTTCGGTAGAAATCACTACCACAATATCAACCTTATTCAAAAACATAATTATATTTTCGTAAATTAAATATGAACAATAAAACTTACTGGTAATCTGTATTGTTGTTTCTGCTGTGGGTAGTATGAGAGAACTGCTGGAAGCGGCGTGATAGCACCAAATAGACTTTGTTGAATGTATGAACCCAGCATCGTTTTGTTCTGAAATGAATACAATAATTAATATGTAAGACCCCACTCCATTGTTTTGACGACTGTCGATTCCAGCCGCTACTGAATTGCACTCTAAATAACTGTTCGAATACAAGCGTTCGTAAGTAGCGCATTCTCACGGATATGGATCGAACGCAGTTTTACCCAAGCACTGTCAGATTGTACGTTGTCTGACACCCGATCAGCTAATCACAAAACTCTGTGTTCTTATTTATTTCAATTTTTAGGCATAATGGTGGTAAGGTCATCAAAATCAGCACTTTTTGAACGTCAAAATTACATAAGACAGTAAAACGTCCGCCCTTCGCCAGTTCCTCTGACCGTACAAAGGGCGGACTTAAAAGCATAAGGCATTATGAAGCAGCCAACTTTCGCTTAGTATACTTACGAGGTGGTTGTTGGCCGGCACAGCGTGGTGCATGCTCTGCCGCAGTGAGCGCAGGAACTGCCGCTGGGAGGGCTCGGTGGGCTGCCAGCCCGGGTGGCGGCACGAGAACGCCACCAACGACAGCTCCGTCTTACCGCCCTCGCCCTGGTCATATTGAGTGTTGCCATTTCCTCCTGCAAATAGGTATGTAGGTATTGTTATGTATTCGCAGTTAAAGAATTATTTGAATGCTAAACATTACTTATCCAAAAACAGATGTTTACATCGTACAGTGATGACTAATCGTAATATGAAAATTCTAGAAACAAAGACTCTATTACACTTTTATTTATGAATCAAATAACCGTACATACCTTTCAATTTGCCGGGTGTATGCCAATCAGGGTGTCCATGTCGACGGATATCCAGCTGAAACAACCGGGTGTTATCTATTTTTAGTATATGTAGCTTAAGGCGATACCGCCAGTCTATACCGCGCTTAAGGCTTTTGCAATTTACAGGTCAGATTTGCGGTTCAGTTCAGGTATCAGGTTGTACGTTGGTCAATACATGATTCGCGACCGTAACATATATTTACAGAATTATAGTCGTTATAATCACCAATACAACTCTCTAAGCACAAATTACCCTATTGACTGACTATGTTATAAAATTATGACATTTGAGGTCAATCCTAACTTAATAGAACTGCCCTTTAGTTTCTATTAAAGGACAGTTCTATTAAGTTAGAATTGGCCTGACTGAATTTTCCGTGTTATAGTCATGAGCATTAGAGACCGACTGCAGTTGCAGTTTTGGTAACGGATTCGGCCAGTTTCGGAAAAACTAAGGGTCAGTTCACACCGAGACGTGACGCGACGCGACGATGCTAAACCACTGGCCTCTTCAAGGCCAGTCGTTTTACGCTGCGCATCGTGAAGTTGCTGACAGCCCCACGCGCCACAACGCGCTGCTTAGTGATACGTCGCGGCACGCCGCGAAACATCTCGAGGCGCAGCGCGGCTAGCATGACGCCGCGAGGCATTTTCCAACTATCTCAATTAAATGTGTATCTTTTTGAGTAGTAAATAAAGATATATTTTGTATCACTATCTTAAAAAGTGAGCATCGCGTCACGTCTCGGTGTGAACTGACCCTAACTGATTGCGGTCGTTTAAGTCAAGGCAATTTTAGTTGCACTGCACATGGTACAATATCGTTCGATACTACGTTAACCTTGTCTAATATTGACCTGCTATAAAAGTGAACGGGGAACTCAAGAGGGGTCTCCATACGATTTTACCTCATGTAATGGCACTAACACTACAGAAATGCATGGAGCTGCAGATTTATTTTCGGCTGTTTCAGGGTTGGTTTCATAGTTAAGGTGTAGCATACCTGTGCGAACGAGCAAACGTCGCCAATGCCCAATACGCTGACGGTGAAGTTGCGGTAGAAGTCCACGATGTCGAGAGCTCGCGAGCGAAGCGAGAACAGGATCAGTGGACACAGCAGCGGACTTAGCAGCTCGAAAATGATGTATACCTGATCATAATAAGGTTTGGTTACGAAATTGTTCATGTTAGAGGGGGTCTTTTTATAAAATTACTTTCGTGAAATACATTCATAATTTTTCGTGTTCATATTTAGTTCACTTATCGGGGAGTGGTCGCTTCCGCCGTCGCCAGCGTTTCGATCTTGAGGCCGTAACGGCCACTCACGGTGCGGATTTTCATGAGTTTATACGGATCTGAATGTACAAAATATGTATGTAGTGTACAGATAAATACATACGGCTCTAAACTGGAAGAGTTGTTGGAAGTGCGCGGCCACGTCCTTGGTGTGCGCGCGGCCTCTCCAGGCGGCGGGCAGGTAATGCACGTGACCCAGCACTTGCACGAACAACTCCTCACCTCGAGCGGGGCCTGTACAACCTCCGCCTAAACGTTCCTCCTCCCCTATAAGAGCCCTGAAATAAAACAAAATTTAAGGCCTCTTGTTCACACACGTGCCTTCCAGTGTGTAATTTCGGCCCGGCTGCGGCCACGCGTAGTTTATGTGTTTATTCGAAAGAGATAGATTAGCAAACAATTGATAAAAAATCCTATGGTTAATTTCTGTATACTTTTAGAGAAATGTTTTATTTTTGTGAAAGGTCAATGACCTTAAGGAAAAATTAATATTTTTTTTACTCTTTAAATATAATTGCTTCTGATTTTGTTAGTATCTTAAGTAACGTTAAATTGAATTATGTATTCATATTTAAAAAAAATGGAAATGTAGCTGTAATATTATAAGACATATTTAAGATTTTCTTATTTTCCCTCTTTATTGATTTTTTATTTAATCCTTTATCGGTCGCATTTTATTCTTCATTATGAATATGAACAATATAGTTGTTTATTATTATACTCTGTGCAAACTGTGTGTTCCGACTTCTGTTGGTCGCGACTGTCAGCCGCGGCTTACGGACGCGTCCGATAATTTGTTCCCAGCTTTAAGCTCGGTGAAACAAGTCAAGGACAGTGGTTTTACGGTCTAATTCGCGAGTGTGATGTTCTCGATCATAACGCCAAAATTTGATCCTTGATTCACCAACTTGTTCTGAGAGCATTCCAACGGGTAAGGAAATAGAATCTATGATTTTCGCATCATGTATTAATATTTTGTGTGAACCGTGACGGTCATATAAACATGTCCTTCATCGAAGATATTTTCATATAAAAAACTTTTGACGCAACGTTCTTTTGCGTAGCATAATTTTTTAAGAGAGTCAAACATAATGCATGTTACAAAATTTTTTTTTTTTTTTTTCATTTTTTGTTTTTAAAATTTGAGTGATTTATTTAATAAGTAGGTACAGATGCGCCGAATATTCGTTTTATATTCTGTATTCGGCGTATTCAGCCAATTTTGAGGTATTCGTATTCGGCCAATTTTGAGGTATTCGTATTCGGCCGAATCATTCGGTAGTAGCCGAAGACATAGGATAGCTACATACTAAATAATAGTTAGATCAAATAATTACAGTTATGACATTTTTGCTAGTAAACATGACAGATAACATTTTTTACTATGAAACTTAGGATCTGGTTATTCTCCGCATAGCTATAGTATTAGAAATAAAGATTTATTCATGTTTTTTTAATAACAGTTATAGTAATAACTAATTCAAATAGATAACTTGTATTAGTGTATATTTAATTAAAAACAGTGTAATGAAATAACGCATGCTTTTAGTAGGTAGTTACATAAATATGGACCCCAAGTTATCGGGGTCAAAATTGTTAGAAATTACCTCTGTTATGGCCCATTTCAACGATTGCACACAATTATCCGATTGCCAATCACGATCAATTAATATCTACGGGTACGCGACGGATGTCGGCGTTACATTATTTCGACCCCAAGGCCGTGTACTAACCGAATACGATCGTCGCGCCAGTACGCGATCGTTGCGCTAGTTTATATGAATATGTCGAAATCGCGCGATCAATCAAGTCGCGTTCGGCCGTCGTAATTTATGTAAATGATCGCGTATGCCCGCGACAGTCACTGGTTAGGATATAGGGTAACTGTGCTTACATCCAACATTCGCGACTCTTCTAAAGGCGACCGATTTCATGTTTGTCTTCGAGATAAAAATCGACAATTGATCGATTGTTTCGCGAAAAGTGCACATAGTGGTACGCTCCGGTAGTATAAAAGACACTAAAATTGAAGCAGCTGTACCGGAGAAGATACACACTATAAGAGGCTCAGATCTACAACAAAGATAGGGAATGACATCCAAAATTCCAGTAGAAAATTATAAGGTATACCAACCTGGCCCCAGCCAGAACGCAGCCCAGTATGGTGATGATGCTGAGCACGTGTTCCACTGTGAGTACATCTTCGTCGTACACCGACAACACGACGAGCACGCCCAATACACTCGCAGATATAAATACCACGTTCCTGGAACACGCGAAGAACATTTTTTTTAACTAAAGCTCTAAAGATGTGTCCCAAACATTGAGCAGCAATCGTGCACGGCTGCCGCGCGCGGCCGGCCGCGCTGTGTCTGGACAACTACCGCGCGCGAACATTTTTAGGAAACATTCGTCTCTAATTGTGTCTAGACGTATTCCTGCGGACGTTTAATACGTCCGCAGGAATACGGCTAGGCAGATTGATAGTGCCTACAGAACTACGCGGCGTGTCTGCGATGTTCTGCGTAGAACTACCGCGCAAACATTCGTCGGTTTGGTCCCAACGAGAGCGCGGCAGAAATGTGTCCTGCAAACGCCGCGTGTTGCTGCCGCGCTCTTGCCGCTCAAAGTTTAGCCACATCACCTTAAGATACCCCACCAAAACAACATTACAATTTGCAAAATGCAAAAAATCAAGAAATTTTAATATTTGTGGGCTATCTTACGACATCGCCCTTATATAGTTAAATAATATAAATAGCAACATCATCGGCCTAGCTTTTTCTCAACCTTTGTATGTTGGGGTCGGTTTCCAGTCTAACCGGATATTATTACTAGTAAGACATTTCCCATACTTTGGTGACCATTTCGACAATTTAAAAAATAAATTGAAATTCCTGTTTCTGGTACTTGTTACACAAATTGAGCATTTCAATACTAATAGCAGCTGTTACAGACCCAGCAACAGGAAGCTAGCTAGCTAGAAATAGACAGCTGCACACATGCAACAATGCACTCGCCACAATGCCATCGATCGATACAGACAAAGGTAGATGCGCAATAGACCAAATGAAAGTTCGCCGTCATCATAGTTGTAAATCAGTAACGAAATAAGTGCCAAATCGCATGAGTTTTATTTTTGTCAAGAGTAAACATTGCGTTGTAAATATAGCACGGCATTCTTTACGTAATATCGTTTGCTAGATAAATACTTTGGCGTAGTTACGATTACTGTAATGTCTCGATTAATACTAGCATAAACATAATTAATGTTATAATTTTATTTAGTAATTCGGAAACTTGCGTAGTTATTGCATATTCTAATTTAATGTCCTGAAAATTTAATTTTATTCGGTCAGCTGCAGTTACATATATGGCCTAAAAGATATGCTTATTATAAAATGACGGTCATGATAATGTGCCCTCCGCGCCACCTTACCTGTATTCTAATTTCTATTTCTACACTGCAATAATATAAATCTGAATTGCAGCTATTTGTTATTTTAAGATAACACTTCTGAATATTGTTTACCCTCTATGACGCGTGTGAGTCAATGAATGAATCACACGAACTACGTATGATGATAAACAGTCTAGATAGCTTCTTTTGTTTTGTTTGTTGCAAAACACACACAACTCGTGTTAACAGTTCGGCAACTATGTTACCTTACATTCAGTGTCTCGCTGTCCTTTTTCCTGTCTCATAAGATACAGGATACCCTAGTTTAAGAGACAGAGGTTAATCTATTGTGTACAGATTTCTGCAGCATCCAAATGTTATATGTTAATGTTCTCTATCTGTATTTTTGGAAATAAAGATATTATTATACAGTGTTCCCACTTGTGGGACTGGGCCCTCATCTCTGTGAGGGACAAGGAGCCTTAATTCATAGACATCGTCAGGTCTTGTATGACCACCATCATTAAAGTTCGAATATTTAATCAGAAACTACCTTACTTGGCAATGACAGTTGTGATAGGTGATGAGAAGCTTCCGAGGTACTTGGTAGCCGGTTTGTGAGCTCGGTTGAGTCTGTCTCGAAGCTCATGTTCCAATTCGTTGAAATGACGTAGAGTGATGCGGGCGTACAGCGACCATGTTCGCAAACCAAGCGACGCCGGTGAACGTTTTATTAACTGTGAATGTCACATAAAAGTATTATACAAACGGTCAAACGTAGGACTGGAGCGCTTAAAGAAGAATTAAATAAATAAATACTCCGGGTTATTATTTATTTAATACTTTTTTTTATACAATCGCAGATGTTTGTCACTCAATTATTGAAAAGCATAGAGTTATTATTAAACTATAATTTTGTAATCATGTTAATACAAATTATGCAAGTACTTCCATGGTTGTAACAGCTCTATATTAGCCTCATCATCGCGCGTTCGTATTTATTTTTCTTGGAGAATTGTTTGTGATAATAGAAAAATAAAATCGGTCAAGAGCGAGCCGACCTCACACAATTACGGTCCCTAATCAAAATACACTGAACAGTCTGTGGAACGTTCGCTGGCCTGCCGTAATAACTGTATTGCGTTTATTTAATAATCGTGCGCTAGCTCCTAAAATATACATCGCCACTGATATAGTCTCTACCTAAGGAACCATTTTTTAAATAAATTATTTATGTCTAAACGAAGAAAGCACCAGGATTTGATTTAAAAAAAACAACAGCTATTATAGTGGCGCAAACGGCCATAATTTTCCTGTTAAATAGCGATCAATATTTAATAACTCTGTTATAATCAAAATTTTATTTGCAGAAGGAGATAGCCCAGTCAAAATATATACAATAAAAAAGCAAACGTCGCAAACGCTATGAAACAAAAAAAAATTTATATGTTGTTAGGGCCCTTAAGAGTAGTTTATACCCAAGTTTGCAATCCTGAAAACCTTGTGTTCAAAAAACTGCGAAATTCTGGCATTTGTTTGCACTTTGGACGCGTTTTTGGGTGTCTTTGTTCAATATTTTTGAGAAGCAAGCTAAATTTTCTACAATCTGAGCCCAACCCAAACAATCCAGGTCTATAGGTTGCGAGGATACAGCTAGTCAAAAATAGGCATTTTCTTTCAGAAAGTGTAAAATGATAGATAATATATTATGATTTAGTGCTCCTGTGGGTATCCATCGAAAACCTAGCTACCTATTTAATAAAGTGGTTGAAAACATTGCTGAAACGGAAGGTTCTCGTAATCGATGGTGGCATGAAAATGATTCAGTAAAAGCCATTACGGCGGAATACTTCAGCTTTGTATGCAAATAATAAAGCCTGGACTGCCTCTTTGGTTTAGTGGTCGCATGCGCTACTGCTGAGCATGAGGTCCTAGGTTCAATTCCCAGGTCGGCCAAAGTGTTATTGGGTTTTGCAATCTGGAATTTCTCAGTAGCAACCCGGTGTCTGGATTTGTGCCCTGTTGATGGCAATAGGCTCGCCCCCTATTACATAGAACTTAAACATAACTGGCGAAACGTGGGTGTACTATAGGTACAGCTCTACCTAACCCTTGGGGGGAACAAAGCGTGATGTTATGTTAATATTTCTCCTCTTTATTCCTTAATTAAAACAATTAACAATGTATAAGTAAAAAATGGAAATTCATTAAGGTTCTTTTTTCTGCCACTCTTAACGGAATTTACCATTCGATTTTTATTGTCTTTGTTACGCATTTCTGACATGGTCCGATAAAATTTCGCAGAAAGCACTTAAGCAGAGTAAAAGATTTCGCAATACATCATTCAAAGCCACGTTGACTGAACGGATGAACAAATATATCGTCGCTTTTGCAGCAAAAGTTTATATAAGTAATACTACTAGTTTAAGCAGGTTTAGCTAAAAATACAGAAAATAAGGAACAAGGACGTTTTATTAAGAAACTTACCTCGGCATAGTTGAAGAAGAAGTAAAGTATCTGCCACGCCTGTATAAGTGGCGAGAGCAGTAAGTTCACAACCGCCAGCCACAGTATTTGTCTCTCAAGCTGACGAGCTAGTAACATTCGTTTTGAATGATCCTTGTAACATGCACGAAGCTGCCAGCAATTCTCCCAAGGACTCCACGGACTGTCTGTTGACGAAACACAGACATTCTTCACTAATACCTTAATTATAATAAAATACCCAGCACATGGAGAACTTTTAACGAAATGCTTACATACTAGTTTAGAAATTTCATTCTATTCCAAATATAGTCGGAATGCAATAAATGGTCGGAAAAAAAGAATGCATACAAATTAATATAATCCAAAAACCCAGCTATTTTCACCACAGAAAAACAAAGAGAAGCATTTGCTTTGCTTTTTAAGATATTGGGAATATTGTATACCTAGAATAAAACACATGAAAGTGTTTAGCAAATACATTTAAAAGAAATGCTTAACAGTTCTCTATGTTGGCTAGATATAACACAAAACCACCACTACTAAGATAAGAAAGTGGATACTTACAAAATAACAAAAATTCTATGTTCCATTTCAAACCCCGGGACAAATAGTGAAAATCACCAATACAAGGCACATGTATTTGCAGAGGCAGTAAGTTTTTATTGACCATTGCCACCATATAGTTTGTAAATCTGTAATGAAAAATAGTTCACATCAGTTGACTGTTACACTTCACACATAATATTTACAAGATGCTTTGTTTGTTGCTAAACTCGAAAAATGGCTCGACCTATTGTGATGAAACTTAGGTAAGTTGTTGTGTGCACGCCGGAGAAGGTTCCTAACAAAAACAATTCAAAAGGCATTGCAACGCAATGCATTCTGTGCATGTGCTAGTAAAAAATAAAAGTGATGAAGTTATATTATTTTCCTCCTAACTTAAGAAAAGCTTGTGTACAGCAGAGAACTTAAATATGTGTTCGTATTCGATAATGGTAAACATATTTCATTTATAAGTTCTCCAATAGTAATAAACTCTTGAACTGATAAACAAAGCGGAACTCAAGTTGGTTGGATATTGCACCCATAGCATAAATAACTTTCATGCACTTATATGCATTATATGACATGTATTATTGATCTTAAAACAGAACAGTGAGCACAATCTGGGACACAATATGTGACATGTTAAATCATGAGTCTGGTCATTAATTATATATGTAATATATTCGTATGTATTGCATATATTTTATGTTTGTTGTTTGTGTTATATTGGTTGTATCTATACCAATATTATAAAAGAAAAGATTTGTATTTTTGTTTATTTTTAACATAAAACTCCTGGACCGATTTAAAATATTCTTTCACAAGTATAATGCTATATAATCACTGAGTAACTTATGCTATAATTTATAAAGATATCACGCGGGCGAAGCCGCTGGCGGAAGCTAGCTTTTAGTATATTGGAATGTAAATGAAGCAAAAGGATTATGTAAGGATTGCAGCAGGAAGCGTTCTGTAGTTTCTGCTTATACCATGGGAAGAAGGCGTGAGTTTATGTATGTCTAAGATTATTTGCAATTTCAAAACCTTCTCATATTTTTTTATAATTTTGGTGGTTCTTGGTGCATTTGGGGCTCTGGCGGCATCTACAACGCCACATGCGAACTACGCATCACACTGACGTCACGCAAATTTTGCATCAAGCAAGCAAAGTTTGTTGCGCAACTAGCATATTATAAACAACGTCCCAACATCAATTTTAGGAAGTTAATAGCATTAGGTTGCTTCTTCACAATTATACCTTATTTACACAAGCTATAGCCAGTCATAAGCTCTGTATGTGCTAAGATAAAACGTATAGGTCATGTAGGTATAGGTAATATATTTTTTAGGGCACATCACACCGCCTATGGATACGTATACGAAGTATTATCAAGAACATAAACTAAAATAGAACACACCATTTAAGTTTGGAACCATTTAAAAAGAGGTCCTAACTTGAAAGTACTTATATGTTATTTCAATTAATAAATTAGTTGTAAAACTAAAAGCGGGCATTCAAAAGTTTACCTGAGTATTCGATGGTATATATCTAATTCGTTAATCTCTTGCTTATGGACGCACATGTGGTGTTCTGGCTGTGCTTCTCTCACTCTATCCTGTATAGTCGACCAGTTAATCCAAACTAAGTCACTCTGAAACACATGGGCAGCCAATTAAAGAAAAATAACATATTTCAGAAAGTATTTGTTTTATTTTGCTAGTGAAACCACAGAAAAATAGAAGAATATGATTTATTTACTCACCTCTTTGATTTTTAATGCATTATTATAAAATAATTTGGTGTCATAAGCATAATATAAATGGTATATTGATATCACTAGCCTCATCAACCAAATGACTGCACACAATGTGATCAGACACCACCTAAAAAAAGTTAATTAAATTTACAATTATGATACTATACCTATGAAATATTTATTTAAAAGACATGAGTTAGAAACACATTGACATTTGCATATGCTATACATGTTCATTTGCAACAGAATATAGTATTTTCATTGAAACAATAATTTATCATTCTTTAAAACCTCTTTGGACCAGAGAAGTTACTTTTTTAGTTAATTATCACAACAGAGATTGTTTTTTTTTTTTGGATTCTTAAAACCTGAATCAAAGAAGCTGGCAGCTGGCTGACTAATAAGAGCCTAGCTATCTAGATTGGGACTTAGAATAAGTAGCATTAGTGCTATGCACACGGTTTTTTTTTTAGACTATGCATTAAACAAATGAAGTTGTTACAAAAAGATGTAAATTTTTGATAAACCTTAAGAGTTGTGATTAGGTTTACCATATATGTAAGGGAGGATGCCTGTCTATAATATATACAAAATCCCACATTTTTCAGAAAAATGGCTATCTATTGTAAAAAAAAACTGTTAGTCTTAAAATAAATAATACGCAACATGTGGTAGTTTTGAAGAATATTCTTGGGTTACTAATAACGCTATTAGGTACCGACTATTGTCAGGCGATTCCTTTGTTTACCCAACTTTGCATTAATTAGGGAAATTAAAAAATGCCTGTCTCAGCTTAGCGCCAGCCAAATGCCTGACCAATGCGACAAATGCCTGTTAGTTTACTATCTACTTCCCTAGTACTAGGGTTACTACCCTAGTTGTGATTGGCTTATGCAAAATAATCACAAATATTTTACCAAGATGTTTTACATTATTTTATGCACTTGTGCAATAAGTACCTGGCACCCTAACATTTGTGGTACACATTCAGGTTGAATATTAATTTCAGTTCACAATGCTATGGTATGCAAATAAAAACATGGATTATGGTCAGGTTCTATACATTCTGCAGCTTGGCAATCTATAACTGTGCAGGTATAATTGCACATGAGCTGTTTATTTTAAAACTGCACACCCCTCTAAAATTTCTAATTTCTATACAAACATTTCAAAAGTGTAAGCAACTAACAGTGGTGGATCGTGCAGATTTAAAGTAAACAACCTCTACACAGATGCAAGTGTGGTCTACTTTAAATGGCATCAAATATTTTGCTACTCACCATTTCCAGGCAACACTGTTCACGCACACAGCAGGAGACAATATAACATCATTTAAGGTAAGTTTCTCACTTCTGTTGGCATTTGCATCATTCCTAAATAATCTTGTATAATCTACACAATACACCAAAAATGTGGAAAACCACACTATGAAAATAAATTGCAACAAATAAAATAAGTCAGACATTATCATTGGGTAAAATCCACCACGAACATAGTATCTATACATCCTTGTAAAAAATGAGTCTAGATCCTCTATATGAGTCCATCCTCCTGCAAGAAGAAAATAACATCTTTTATAGCAGCTTCCATTTTTCATTTGAGACTGAACTTATTGAGAAAGATTATTAATAAATACATAACAGCCACTAAAGTTGATGATACAGCAGTTATTTTAAATGGCCTTGCATACACAAACAACACGCCTAAAGACTTTAGTATCATAATATTGATCATGAGACAATGAACAAAGACTCATAAAGGGAAAACCATGTATTTTGCTTGCTTACCTTTATTTTTGGGCACTTTATGGATGATAACATTGTTAGCATCCTCATGCTCGTGGTCCAGGGTAATAAATGTTGGAGGTGCATTCGTGGTCTCCGCCAGTGCCGCCAGTGGCGGAGT
This sequence comes from Agrochola circellaris, assembly GCA_914767755.1. Taxonomy (NCBI): domain Eukaryota; kingdom Metazoa; phylum Arthropoda; class Insecta; order Lepidoptera; family Noctuidae; genus Agrochola; species Agrochola circellaris. Next base: position 16,461,983 of record OU611840.1, on the reverse strand, counting down.
TAATTCGTTGTCAAGTGCGCTGTAGGTAACATCGCGTTTTCCAAAATGTGCCATGTTAATTTCGACAATATCAATAAAACTGCACGTTTCTACGCATAAACACAATACGCAGATGCCATTTACTATCTAGACATTCTTGACTTTGTCCCAGAAACGTGAAAAATAACAACACAATCAACTTTGAAAATCATGCAAATTATTATTTTAATGCAATTTTCTAACAGATAATATTTTTTTTTTCTTTGAAATCGCTTCTTTAACGAAATTAGTAAAATAAGTTCAAGGATACAAAAAATTTTGTAAGTCCCCAACAATAAAGAAATTATTACACTTCACAAATGACGAAAATAAACCACGAATGAAATGACAGCTTATTGTACTACATGTTCTCAAACAAACTATTGGTTCGATTTCACGCAGAAATGTAGGAACCACAGATAACATACTGATTATCTGTCAGATAAAATCACGCCCAGTATATTTTGGCAAACACCCATTCAAATGCAGAAATAATAAAAACTTCAAATAACTGTACCACATTCCAAATCGCATACAATTCTATCTAGTTTTCGTTTAATTTGTGATCGACACAACATTGAACAATGTCGGTTTGTGGACGGACAACAGTGCTGTGACCTATGACGAGCTTTCAGTTTAAATCCCATTGAAATAAATGGTTTGAGTTTGAAAGTCCACGCTACAAGGTTATTTTTGCGCGTGGCCTAAATCGGAACTAACGTTGCCATATTGTTTTGTCAATACAATTTCAGTTTGGTACACAATTTCACAAATTTTTACCAACAACGCTCCCCTGTCAATGTCATTCAGGCGCCAAAATACCCTTGAATTGTTTGACCGGCGGGACCGCTGTACCGCGCGGTGACGCGGGGGCCGGAACGCTGTGTGTTGACGTGTTGACGAATGAGCGGCCTGCACAGCCCTCTCGTCTCGTCGCGCACATAACTAAGGTGCGGTACAGCGGTTTCGGTTAAACTATTAGCACTCTACAGCTACATAAGTTAGGTGATCTAGGTACACGCGCAACCACACGCGCATACCTGGGCATGACCTTCAGTCTCATCAGCTAACTTGGCACAGTACACTGCACTTTCGGCCGGTCAACAAGAAGAGCTGTTCATAACTCTCCTGGTCGACGCCAGCAGCTAGCCTCGACCCGGTGCTGAACCGACCCACTGGATCAAAACGCAGCGCCACCCCGACTCACTGTGGAATCACCGCAGACAGTTCCGACTCACAGCGAACTATACGGTACCCAGTTCAGACTCGGTGGAACCTCAACTGACTCTGGCAAGCATCGCAAGGATACACGACTCAGCCCAACCACCCCGGAGGGGAGTGATGTGGCGGTATCTACAACGCCACATGCGCATTACCACGATGTCTCGCAAAATTCTGCATTGCGCAAGCAAGTTTACAACGCAACGAGTCCCGAGTCGAGCAGTTGCACATCAGACACAAAACCAGTCAGATCGGAGGATCCTACCTTTTGTACAGAGGATGAATGAAGTTTACACACTGTTCCTCATACTTTTATAACGGTATATCGGTGGAGCTACTCCTGGTAGGAGGAGATCCTACATTGAAAGTGGTAGGCTAGTGGAACTCTTCAACAAGGTAGGTACTATAAGGTGGCCACACGCGTCAGTCGTGGCAAAATGCAGTGGTAACGATTTTACACAAAAAGGGAGATTGCTCCAAACTTCGAAACTACCGACCTATAAGCCTTCTCTCTCAAGTATAGGTACAAACTTTTTGTCAAAGTTCTGTGACACAGGCTCACTCGCCAACTCGACGAATGCCAGCCTATAGAACAGGCAAATTGGTGACAAGCCGCTGTAGGTAATGGATCATTACGTATATCTGGGCATAGTTTATCTTTTGGCAGAGACTACCAAAGTTAGGAAATATCGAGGTGCATACAATTAGGCTGGGCGGCATTTGGCAAGCCGGTTGATGTTTTTAGGGATCGGAAGATACCTACCACAGTGATGATTGCAGGTGGAAGAGCCCTAACGGAATGGTTGCCGAGAAACGTTAGAAGGAGCGTTGGCAGATCAATAGTCAGGTCGGTGGAACATCTACAGAAGATTGAGGGGAAGACCTGGATGAGACTCGCACAGACCAGGAAACTCTGACACAAACCGTAGGAGGCTTATACTCAGCAGTGGGTGGAATAAGGCTGCCATGGATGAATACATTTTGCTGTGCTTTACCTACGCACAGCAAAACACTTGTTAGAATAAAATAAAACGAACCAATAAAATGATGTATTTTAATTTATTCTTTTTAACGTAAAGTATACTATATATTTATTATTATTTTGACATTTATATAATCTAAACACGTATTTCTTAGTTCAAACTTAGGTTTTAAACCTATCAGGGTAGTAATTTATTCTACTAATAGGTATATAATGGAAAGCTATTTAAAATAAAACAACCAATCTAGTCAAGGAATATTAGGGTGGAATGATACTCTAAATAGTTAAACACTGCGCGCGCTCTGCCCTCTATCTCGAAAATGGTTCAAGTTATTAAAAAAATGTAAAAAAAAACTTGTAGAGAATTTAATCCTCCACAATATTACAATAAATATGAAGAGCATAAAACCCATAGGAAAGGAGATATTTGCAATACATGTGTAAAAATTGATTTTTTGACTTTTGACCTTGGAATATCTGTAGTCGCGGACACCCTACGATAAGTAGGTTTTGAGACAAGTTTTAGGGTGCCAAAATAAAGGTTTATACAAGTTTATAGCTGACTATCTCTCATTCCGAGATACTTGCCCTTATTTGACAAATATTCCTGGACTAATCATATTTATAGGTATTTAAACATACCATCTTTACATACAGAAAATCCTACCGACATTGTTTTCTGACAGTTTGCTGTCTACATTTTATGCTAGACAATTGCCAGATACCTATACAATAATAATATAATAGACCATTTAGACGGGGCTAATCCCCGAGATAATCCAATAAGCCAGTCCAAAAGGCTTCATCAATGGCTTGAGGACAATACAATGCAGTCAGTTTATGACTACTGGATGCCCTAAGCAATCCACGCGTGTGGGCCCGCGTATCCACTAGCATCGGTCTTAAATTTTTTTAAACGTTTTTATAACATAGATGTAGATCATTACGTACCTTAGAATGTGTACGAAAGACGAAAGAGAGAGAAGCATAAATTCATTTTATTTATTGAAATGCTACTTGCGACTATTACTTACGTGCATTAAATTCGCGGACAATGATTTTTAAGTCCAACGTTTTTAGCATATCTGTCAATTTTAGCTGGCCATTTCATGAAACTCAACCATTTTATGAAATGGTCGAAGTCGAACACTTCATGAAATGATCATCTAGCTACGACATAAATATTATTATTAGCAATTCATAAAGCATCGAACAATACAATAAGATACGCGCGGGTTTTCAAACAACCTTTAAAGTGCTGGAAAATATTATTTCGGCGTTGTTTATGGTGCCCCCCAAGGCGTGATGCCCTAAGTAATTGCTTAATTTGCTTATGGGCTAATCCGGCACTGAATGCACTGGACTGTCTCTATCACGATGTTATTACTGGATTGGCTTAGTGGATTGTCTCGGGAATTGGCCCCGTCTAAATAGTTCCTTATGTCTGGTAAACGACTGAACCAAAATGGGGGTGTCTACACAACCCCATAAAGTGTGTATGCAAAATTTTATTAATAAAATTTCTGGGGGTCTGTTTCACAGTTACCAACGAGAACACTTTGTAGTGTTTTTGTTGTTTTTTTTTTTTAAGTTTCTTATTTTTCGGTGTGGTACCTACCCACACAAATTCGTATACCACTACTTGCGCATACAATAGCAACAGGAACTTATAATAACAGCATCATTCATCAACTTACAAAAAGTGGATTGAATCCACTTTCTGTATGTTGATTCCTGTTGGCTCCCACAGTCAAGCGCGACGCGAGTCTGGTGGAACAAACTTCTCGGAAATAGTTCTACCGGTGTGGCGTCGCGTCGTTGCGTGGCACCTATTTGCCTTCAATAATACGTATTAATGAAGCTAACTCAAAAACTACCTAAGCAAAGTTAATACAATTTATATGGAACCACGCCACACCGCGAGTTCTCACTACCAAATAAAAAAGAATTCTTACGTAAATCGGTAGCACAGTAATCAAGGAGAAATTAGTGTGGTATATAGATGGAAAAAAATCTTATACCAACCAATTTATATGGTTTCTTGTGTTATTTTTGAGGTAGGTATGGGTATTTCGTTTACCCGCTACCTTGAGTTTAGAGACCGCAGAAATGGCTTTATTTTCCACAGTCTTTATTTATTTAGGCATTCACATGTTGGCATATTTGGGTATTCATCTGTTTCATCTGTTTGTGATGTGTTGTCTACGTATGTCTTTGATGCTTTATCCGCTTCATCTTCATCCGAACTCCATACGCCAGGATTTTCTAACTCGTATAGCCTCATCGCCTTCTCCAAAATAGTCAGCTGGTGTTCATCTCTCCCCATTTTTTTTTCCTTAGTCGCAATTCCTTTGTCAGTCGCATTTTGCTTATCAGTCGCATTTTCTTTATTAGTCACATTTTCTGGACCAGACACATTATCTTTATCAGTCAAATTTTCGGTACCAGTCACATTATCTTTATCAGTCGCATTTTCCTTTCCTTCAGCATTTCGCTTATCAGTCGCATTTTGTTTACCAGTCGCATTTTCTGTATCAGTCGCATTTTCTTTACCAGTCGTATTTTCTTTACCAGTCGCATTTTTGTTATCAGTCGCATTTTCGTTGTCAGTATCATTTTCTTTACTTGTCGCATTTCCTTTATCAGTATCATTTTCTGTATCAGTCGCATTTTCTTTACCAGTCACCGTTTCTTTTCCAGTCGCATTTTCTGTATCAGTCGCATTTTTTTTACCACTCGCATTTTCTTTATCAGTCACATTTTCTTTACCAGTCGCCGTGTCTTTACCAGACACATTGTCTTTATTAGGCTTATTAGCTTCATTAGTGCTAATTTTTGGTTTCTTATTATATTTTGATTTTTCATATTCTGGCGCTGGGTCTGTCGTTCTTTTACACCTTGGAATGTGCGTTTTTAGTACAGTCCAAGTTCTTAGGTCCATTAAATCCCAAGATGGCTCATCAAACTCAAGAACAGCTTCCATTTCGCTGAAATAAATCAAAATACACCTTATTTAAATACATACTACTTACAGTATTATAACACGGTAGGTAAAGTCAGCAACGAAAGTCGGCTAGCACATAAGAGCCTGAGCATTAAGATATACAAGGTGGATTTTTGAGATGGGGCAGTAAGGCCATGCAGGGCCGCTAGTCTATTAATACTAAAAAACTAAATTGCGAGTCTCATTTCCTCCCTCTCCGTAAACAGAATGATGTTTCACAGAAAAGTGCAATACCTACGCGGTCAAAATGTATGGAACACCAATTTTTCTTATAAATAACCAACAAAAAAGTCAGCATCGGGATTCAGAATCATGTACGTACTGAATCCACCCTTACAGCTGCCTAGAACATTTGTTACTATAATGACATGACATGGTGTCAACTGTAAACTTTAAAATTGGTCATAGAGTGACAAATGGCCGATTCCTATAATTTACGGACCGTTAATGGTTGAATTTAAGACTCTTATAACATTACCAACAATGAAGCAATGACCTCATAACTTTGCACACTAGACCCTCCCATATGGAAGTAGCTATCACATGTAAAATTAGCTTATGAATCTTTGGCAATAAAAAAATCTCCATTGCATTGGTAAGTAAATTAAACGTTTCGATTCGTTTTTTTTTATAGGAACCTAGCTTGTAACTACATTATTCTCGTATTTCGTTAACTAAGTTACTTTTAATAAATTAAAAAAAAGCAATTTACTAGTAGGTATTTGAAATCATCAAACTAGTTATCATGGATTGTACACGGCTGCACATCAAGCTATATATTTCCAGTTTATGCTGATCTCGCATTGTATAGGATTTCCGTACAATGCGAGGTTAGCTTAAACTGGAAATGTATAGCTTGATGTTTAGCCGTGTGTAGGTACATGATTGAACCCCCCCGCGTTGGACTTTGTAGACGATTATTAAAAAAAAAATTGTTCCATTAATTTTGATCGCTTATGTAGGTATTGCACTTTTGTATGTAACGGCAGATTTGTTTTGATAACCGACGAATAATTACTAAGCTAGGGGGTCCAGAATCATGTACCGACCTATTTTGGGAAATGTTTTTTAGTACCTACACACACACGACACGCATATCTGGGGGCCTACCACCACCTCTTAAGCAGTATTATTTTTATGTTACTTTGTGTAGGAAAGAGATGGAGCTCTACAGGACCTATAGCTCCATCTCTTTCTCCCACTAAAGTGAGATTAAAATAATATTGCTTTAGAGGTGGTGGTAGGCCCCCTGAACAGCCTAAACTGATTTCTGACCATAGAAATCTTCTTTCTTATATCTATGGTTTCGATATATTTTCTACTACCGGGCATATCTCCTTCTTTCTTATATCTATGATAAGGACTATTCTTGCTTGCAGCGCTCGGCAGCTATAGTAACGCTTGCCAACAAACGCTAAACAGATGTGGTCATCGTGTGCACGGGATTTTGTTTTCAAAGTGGTTAGTTATGCTTAACCGCGATGGTACATACATAGGTAGGGTTAAAGTTTATTTTTACCGAGATTGATAAACGCTGTGCAGGAATCTCAAACTATCTTTATATTTTTTGCCCGGGTCTTCATTTTTGTAATAAGTGTCCCTCAGCTCCACCCATACTTTCTTAAGTTCAGCAACTAAAAGAAAAAGAAAGGTTTTATTGGTTATGAGTAGATACAATTTCTGTCAATGATAAGGTTCAATTTGCGGCTGCCTAGTCTTTTCCCAACTATGTTGATTAGAGTGGAAGACGACCCGGCTTCCAGTCTAATCAATTGCAGCTGAATAGGTACCAGTTCTTATTTAATATGGAGCGACTGCCTATCTGACCTCCACAAGTCCACAACCCTGTTACTCGGTAACCCGATACCCCTTGGTAAGACAGGTTGTCACACTTTTGGGTTTCTGCCTACCCGTAACGACTGTCAAAGAACTACGAATAATAGCTGGGACCAAGTGCGTTCCGTGCGTTCGGCAGGGAGGGGTAAGTACCTACCCAATGGATGGTCCATCCACGAAACTGCCGCGGCAAGCGTAGCTCAACCTTGACGCGTACGTTTGTTATCATTTAGTCCCGAGCCCCACAGATGATAAGATTGTCTGGTAAAAATTAACTCAAAAATGTTTAAAGTCGTGTTTTTAATACCTTTCACTAGTTTCACCTTACATTGAGGTCTCGTCAATCGAAGTTTATCTATTATGGGAAATATCAAATACCGAAATACCTAATCGTAATCGCAATAGGGCAGTTAGGTACCATCAAAGAAGTTCATATCTAACCAGTTTGGAAACAAAATCCCGTGAACACGATGATCACATCTGTTACCGGCCCGGTGCTATAGCCGCCGAGCGCTGCAAGCGAGAATAGTCCTTACGATGGTTAGATATGAATTTCTTCGATGGTGCCTAAGTGTCTTCACTATGTCAGATTGAATCACACAGTCCACACATAATTAATAATCTAGTTAACAACACTAACAATCCAACGGCGACGGATAACCGACTCAAGTTTCATTGTTGACATTTATTTGTTTCTTTGTTTTGACAGTACTTAGGTACATAAACTAAAAGAAACAAAATTTCTCATGTAAATATTTGGTACTCGCTTAATATGTATAATAAAATAACCTACCCTTCTCTTTGTTTTCTGCTTTTTGTTGACTGTCGTCCAGAGTTTGTCCGGGCATTAGATCTTCCGAAGGTGGTATTAATGATTTCCACGCTGCTCTATACATTTTCCTATTATAATATTCCTCAGACTGCATATCCCATATGCATTTGTGTTCTTTTACCGCCTCGATGAATTTTAAGGTAGGATCTTTTTCTTCTTCCACGATTTCTTCTTCCAAATTTTCTGGTTCCACAATTTCTTGTTCTATGTTTTCTTGTTCCATGTTTGTAACGCTCGCGGCACGATTGCACGTCACAAGTAAACTGAGGTAGCGCGTAGGTAGCTACTTAGGGTATTGATTGGTTCACCCACTCAGACCGGCGCGGAAGACGCGGCGCTCTGCGCACTAAATATGGGTCATCCTCAGGATATGGGTCAACTTCAGGTTACAAACCTAAACTGAACCTATACAGGATATCTATAAGAAATACACAACCTTAGTTTTTACATAACATAGCTTCACCCCTGTAAGCCCCGTAGGGTTGAGCAGAGGTGTTATGTCGTCAGTTTTTATACCTACCTGAAGAGGGATCATTGTAGGTACTAATCCCAATCCTGTTTTGTGTCTACGTATGTCGTCACATAACGGAAGAAAATTAACCAATCAGGATGAATTATAAAATAATGAATATTTAGTTGCTTGTGGCTAAGTAATAACAGCCGCACTGATCGATCGGTCAGGTTAAGCTACGCTTGCTGCGGTCGGCCCTGGCTTGATGGTCGGTCTGTGCTGTGACCAGCTTTACATAGCGAGACCCCTCCGTGCCTCGAAAGCACGTCAAGCAGTTGGTCCCGGTTGTCATTCGTGGATCTTTGACAGTCGTTACGGGTCGACAGAAGTCCCAAAGTCTGTCAACATCTTACTAAGGGGAAGGGGTATCATGTTACCCAGTAACTAGGTTGTGGAGGTCCGATAGGCTGTAGCTCCATGTAAAATACTGGTAGCTATTCAGCTGCATCCGGTTGGACTGGAAGCCGACCCCCCTTTTCCTCCGCTCCGCCTAGGTGGAGTCAGCCTTACCACGGTAAAATCCGTTGCAGACAATGGTAGTATTTTGCGGCAGCTAACTATGCATCGTTTGCAACGGGCCTTATAGACGCACCGAGAGGGCCTGACAGGCTAACATAATCCCTTCGTCTGCACTAGGCGGAGACATCAATGAGGACCATATCTAGGCGTCGGCGAATCACTTTGCCGTCGTCGTCTTTAACCGGCATCATTGGTAGGTACCATCAAAGAAGTTCATATCTAACCAGTTTAAAAACAAAATCCCGTGAACACGAGGACCACATCTGTTACCGGCCCGGTGCTATAGCCGCCGAGCGCTGCAAGCAAGAATAGCACTTACAGTGGTTAGATATGAACTTCTTCGATGGTACGTTACTTATTGCATAAACTGTTAGAACATAAACAAATATTTTTATTACGCACTAAGAAAATTCAATTTTTGTCGAACGTAAATATATGATTGCTTGTAGTTAAATATATAAATGTGTAGGTACTTGTGACTTTGAAAAATGTTTAGCACTCTAATAAGAAGAACGTTTGGAAATGGTTTTATTTGGTTTTCTTTTGTGCTGTGTTCTTCAGCCTATATTGCAGTAGGTCAAATAATAATATGATGATTGTCATACTTACATTACCTACGTGGTTCATTCCCAAAATACCTATATTTGTAATGTGAAGTTTATTTTTTCAGTTATTACTGTGTTTTTGGTAAAAGGGAATCCCTCCAACGTTTTCTAGTAGAAGACGGGGCCAAACCGTATGTATTTTATAGGTTATACCTATAGACAATCATTATAACATTTGTAGGTACCTAAACCAGTAAGATGAAATACCTACTTAATTTAAAAAAATATTTCTGTTTTAGAGCAATCTTTGGTTCGTATAGTTACGATCCAGTGAAGCAAGTGTTCGTACCGCCGCCTCCAGACGCCAATGACAATTCCGTACACCACCAACCACCACACTCAAACACACAAACAGACACGGAAACACAAACAGGAATTGAAACACAAACAGGAACAGAAACAGGAACAGAAACACAATCAGGAACAGAAACACACACAAGCATAGACACACAATCACTTCCAGACTCGTTCATCTCGACTGCAGGTGACACTGGAACGGACATTCCTGCTGCAGACGGCAGTATTTTAAGGAAACATGAATCGGCGCCAAACAACAAACCCTGGTGGGCACGTGCTAAAACAACTTTCAAAAACGTTACTTTTAATTTTATATAAGTAACAAAAAGTATAATGACAAATAACCTATACACAATTATTTTTAGTGTATTAATGGGCTATTGATTTTATCACTATTATATTAATTTAATAACTCATGATTGTAGGTACTTACTTTACAAAGGTCAGTGGAAGAATAAAGAATAATTTGTTCAGGTATACATTTTTAATTCCTCCCAATTTTTTAAGCCTTGTAATTTATATGGTTGAACAAAACAATATTTTAACAGCAGAACATTGCTGGTAAGTTCAATAAACCAATGTATCGCATAAATGCTGTCTGGTCGACAAGGAGACGCTCGATTAATGTCGAGACTACCGTGTTAGGTCAGCGCTTTTCACTTTATGAGCTGACATTATATTACAACACTAGTAGATAGGTACCATCGCGGACACTGGCGGTGAACCACTTTTCAACCTTATTACTAAGGGCTTAAGGTTGAAAAGTGGTTCACCGCAAAGGTCCGCGGTTGTACATATTAAAATTGTGGACAGCTGCGTTTTTAAGCTATTGCATAGCTTTTATCGGAGACTCTGAGCGCGGCGACCGAATGTAGAAATTCCGTAACGAAAAAAAAACCTGACGCGAAAGTTTGTGAGGATGGATGGATGGATGTTTGTTACTCTTTCACGCAAAAACTACCGAACGGATTTTAATGAAACTTTACAGTAATGTGGCTTATATATCAGAATAACACATAGGCTACAATTTATAAAGATTTTATGTGATTTAGCCATAATATAACGATAAGTATCCAGTAAGTCGGAAAAAATCCTGCCCTCTGAGATCTATCTTTGCGTGCGCTGCCTAAACCGCTGGAGTTACATGAAAAGAATGTATTGTGGGGTTGTTTGTCTTAAAGAGTTCTAAATAAAAGTCCGCGACAGCATATATCTACCTTTTATGTGGAAGCCATTATAGCCAAAATAGTGAGCTATAAATACATTTAAATTGAATACTTTTTTTAAGTTGCATATTTTAGAGTATTTAGTTAATTCGTATCAAAATAAATACCTTCATCGCTTTCGGTATTTAATGTAGATAAAATTTGTCTTTTACACTAAGTAATTTGGACTAATATTTTAAAAGTTAGAACGATAAGAATGACCTGCGATGAGTCGACGGCGGGCGCGCAGAACGAGGGTGGAGGGGCGGGATAGGCAATGACGCGCGATCGCCGAGTGCGCGACCCGAACACGGGCAGACGCGTGAGGGCAGACGTCATTGACGGTTGTGTAAATTCTGCGATTTAGGGGGGGGGTATAGGGGTATTTTTTAAAAAAAATATTTTAAATCAACAATATTATCTTCTTATTTTTGAATATATGCTATGCAATAGCTTTACCGCGGCAGTCCTCGAGTGCCACACGTATTTTTTTTTTCATAGTTGTGTATGTATGTATCTTCAGTCGTACGGACAACAATGAAAGTCTTTTACTTTCACCTATTATCTAAAATAAATTGACGAAACAAACATTATTCGATAGTCTGATTTTCACTATTTCATGTAGTCAATTTATTCAATTTAATCAAGTACGTCTTACCATTTCTTTTTCATTATTATAAGACTTTGTTTTCAGTTATGATTTCAAAATTGCAGTGTTAACCAACTTTTTTTGCTGACCGTACCTAGGCTGTTTATATTTAAATTAAGGAAGTGTATAGAGTGCCGCTAACGGCACTTTATCACTGTCGGATAAAGTGCCGTTAGCGGAAAACTTTAATTAACCTTAACCCGGCTACGGTGCCGTAAGCATTGCATTGTCATTGTCACTGTCACTTGTTATTTTGTTTGATTGTTTAGGTAAGTGCGCTGTCCTTTGTATTGATTGATCGTATTTGTTTTTGTGTATGGCTGAAACATAGGTAGAACTGTGACCACACAACGCACGACCCGCGCGAGCGTAGCGAGCGGTGCCGCGCCAGCGGCCGGCGAGTGCCAGTGTCCTTTTAGGCACACGAGAATGTAATGTTTTGGGAATGTGGTGTTTTACAGCGAACTAACCTCTAAAATCAAACAAATAACAAGTGACAGTGACTCAGTGACTGTGAAAATGACAATGCAATGCTTACGGCACTTTATCTGGGTTGAGGCAGCGCAGCTATTATGCCGCTAGCAGCACTCTATACACTGCCTTAAATTAATAGTCCAAGGGGCCTACCACACTACTGAAGTACACTGTTTGCACAAGACAAGCCAGTCCCTCAATCATACCAAGTGGCCCACTTGGTATGCAGACAATTTTGCCAATCCATTTTAAAATTCACAATGTTTTCACAAACATTTGTGCGTGATTAATCGGAATTTATTCCATTATTTACTACAATAACAAATCATCTCTTTTTAATTGGCTACGTGATTTTACAACTAAGTAAGTATATACAACAACCATTCGCTTTTTGGTATTTTTATCTAAGTATTAAAAATCTGAAGCTTTTTTTTCTAAATTGGTGTTTTTATTTCTTTGAGTTATTGCTGTTTCATTTAAAAGGTACACAGGTGCTTACTTCATTAAATTATTATTACTTCATTAATTATTATATATAGGTAAAGTTTGTTGTTAACAATAACCACTGTATACACTATTACACTCTAAAATATTTCTAAATGAGCACAATACAAGCCTTATACATATAATATCCGTATTCTTTACCATTACCTGAACTAAATAAATACCATAAAAACTTTATATTCCCCTTGTATTTCATCAGCCATATGTGTATATCACCTCCCATCATTTATTGCCGGATAATAGATTTCATAATTTTGTAGTTATTAAATTTAAAATAATATAATTACCTACTTAACATTGAAATATCGCTTTGGCTAGAATTTTCCTACGGTCTATGTTGTAATGATTAGAAACTGGATCATATGCACTAAATCACAGATGACTGAACCAACAAAATGACGCGTAGGCAAGTCCGGAACAGCAGCCGGTCGGGATAGTTTTGAAAGTTAATTACATAATTAGGATAATGTAATGTAATAATAATTAGGATGCTGGAGCCGATTTGATATCAATATAAAAGTAGATAAGTATGTTTTACATAAACATACATACATTTTTGTTTTAAAGGTCCAGTGCTTTTCCATGATTTGCATACATTCCGGCCTCTAGCTTATAATATCAATCTCACTTATTATTACTTTAATAAATACATATAATAATTTATCCCACTTTTAATTTTGTATATTTGATCACAAGGAATACGCATGAATATTGGGGATGGCGCGAAGCTCATAACGCATCTAAGGTCATAGGAATGTATAGGTGCTCGATGACACCCCAACTAATGGTAAAAAACAACTACATACGTCAGCAATATACAAACGTTTAGGTGCGCTAAACACACATCACACGTTGAAAAAGTGAATACTTAATCAAAGAAGTAATGTTTGAGTTGAGATTTTTTTTCTAAATAGATGTAACAAGCAGGCGGCTCACCTGATGGCTGCCTATTGTCGTCCCGGAGGCAAAGCTGAAATGTTTCTTGTGCCTGAAATTACAGAGGCACCCCACTCTATTCTTCTAACTAAACAGACAGCAGTGCTGCTGGGCAGGAGCGGATCCAATCCTCTAAAAAGGTTGTGGTCACGTTGGATTAGGAGTCGCTCACGATCGATACATTAACTATCAAAACCAAATTGCTATAAGTCGATAGATCACTTTTGCCCAGTCTCCTTTGGTAAGGATAATGGATGGATGGAGCCTGGGAAAAAGTGGTCTCCCACGCAATGTGTTATGTGTGTGAACATCAGCCTATCGACCTCAATTAGACTAGTGCCCACAACGGTGAATCCGCGCTTGCTGCTGGGGAGTTTGTTGAGCTACTTCTTTTTCCCAGCCAAAGCACTAGGAAGTGGTGAAGGGCGGGCGTTGTGGGGGACTGTCTTATGTAATTTTGACGTTCAAAAAGTGCTGATTCTCAGCCTAGTTTAAATAACTTTTGATTTTCTTTAAACACAGCAACACTGCTTGGCCACAGAGATAGGTAATGTGCGGGTAGCACTCCCCCCACGAGCTCTCAATAACATTACAATCACTACTTACGTATTCTAATTTGCTGACTATAACAATGAACTGTGGTTAAGGACTAAGCTTCCTTGAGTTCAAATATACTACTTAAACATTGTATTTTTATAAATTTCATTTCTTATTGACAATATTACTGACTATGTGTCCGATTCCGAATAGGAGAGACAAAAACGCAATACCAATAATTGCTCGAAAGTACCTGGAACAAATAAAAATAAATTTAAAAGCATTATCTAGGTGTATAAAAGTCTAATGCCCGTTTTCACCTTTACTAAGTGACTGTTAAATGAATCCATAAATAAAAGTGCACTGTTGGATTTTCAACGCTAGGCTCAGCACTGAGAGTTCAAAATGGGATTCATTTAAGTGTCACTTAGTTGTCGGTGAAAACGGGCATTACTTACCTAAACTTATTCATAGTGATCTGGGTCTGAGTTTGCCTTTCAAGGAACGTATACATACCACATAGTGTAATAAACACTGCACTTGTCAAAAATATCCCTACATATTATAAAACCCCCGACGCGTCTATCTGTCTAAACGCGATAAACTCAAAAACTACCGAACGGATATTCATACGATTTTCACCAATGGACGGATTGATTCGTTAGGAAGGTTTAAAAAAATTATGTCGAGCTTTACTGGCGTGCACGTTTATACGGTAGTCCGTTTCCGTGGGATAATTTCCGACCTCTCCAAAGCTAGTGACACACTATAAAGTCTTATATTCGGAATCGTCTCCTCAAGCCCTTTATTTTGATACTCCGTCTTTTTGATACATGGTCAGAGTACCTACAATTTTGATTTTATGTATTTTATTGAGTTGCTTCGATGGTATAAAGAATCTCACATACAAAGATACACAAATACGCGCGAAAAACGTAACCCTGTCTTTGCTGTCGCGCAGTCGGGTAAAAAGAGAAAAAATAGGATCGAGAGGCAAGTGTCCTAGATCCAAAAATTCAAAGACATGTATGCCTTCCACCCGCACTGAGCTCCCGCGTGATAGATTACTGCCACTCCCTCTACCATAGAGAAGGCCTAGCAGTTCCGCAGGCCTAGAGTCCCAGCAGTTAGAACATTAAAGGTTGAATTAAAGTACACTTACTGGCCATGGGTCATTTAATAAACACCTCTTTGTCATAGGAGTCACAAACAGTCCGCTGTGCAGAGCCTGCATGGAGGACGACGAGACAGCAGCTCATGTGCTGTTATACTGCCCGGTGGTCGCCACATACAGGGCAAAGTACTTCGGTAACCCAGGTACCCTACGTGAGATTGTCAGTGACACCAAGGCGCTGCTGGCCTTCTTTGAGGAGCTGGGGTGGATCGAATAACCGATTTTCCCACCCGTACGCAAAATACGCGCTTAGTCGTGGAGTTGCGGATATCAGCCCGTATTACCTATTACCTATGCCTTCCACCCGCACTGAGCTCCCGCGTGATAGATTACTGCCACTCCCTCTACCATAGAGAAGGCCTAGCAGTTCCGCAGGCCTAGAGTCCCAGCAGTTAGAACATTAAAGGTTGAATTAAAGTACACTTACCAAGTAAACTTTGATCTTTGGAGTAATCTTATGATGCATTCTGTTTGTTGCCTAGTGCTGCCCAGGCTTCCTGAGTTGTCCACCACAAAATGGGACTTCGCCACTTTATCTTCAAGAGGCATTTGACTAGCGATGCGTTTCTTAGCAACAGCTTCTGAGAAATCGTTGCGTTTACACAACCTTTCTAGTTGCTGGTGATCTTCACTGAAAACAGTAATAAATAGATTAGGAATATTGTGTAATGCGCAACAGGTATTTATTTCTTTTATAAGAGAACAATTTAAATAACTTACGCCTGTTTTCCCTTATTTAGATCGAGATTTATACTACAACCCGGGCGCAACAACTAGACACCTGGCTCGAAACTCGACTCCGCTCCCGCAAACCCGCGCGAGGCCCCGCTCTCGTCCTTCAGTACGAGAGCGGGGCCTCGCGCGGGGTAGCGGGAGGGGAGTCGAGTTTCGAGCCAGGTGTCTAGTTGTTGCGCCCGGGTTGTACATGAAGTTTTCGCCATTTAGATATACTATGTAACATGGGGCGGGCCTGTTGCCAGCACATATCTAAAGTGTGGGCTGCTACAGACGATTTAAAACTTCCGTCCTCGGGATCGCACCCAGGACAGCACGCTCGGCTGTCGCGCTTGCAATCATTCGACAACTGCTATCTAACGATTACGACTAATCTGTTTCATTTTGACAGTTCAAGAACATTCATTGCGTTATTTACGTTGTTTAGCAGATTTTTTTTCGAACTTTTGAAGCAATGGATTCAGATTCTAATTTATCGTGTATTACGTAATTAGGGTACTGGGTACTCCACTCAACAAATATTCGTCGTAAAGAATAATAATAGAATTTCAAAAGTAAGACTCACCAAACAACAGTAATAATTTTATGCATAAAGGTCAACATCTTCCCAGTTTCAAACAGCAATGGCACTTCCATAACTATGTAGCTATGACCGGAGAAAAAGTAGGATACGGCCATTTTCATCATCGCACTTTGTATCCTAGGATGTGTTATGGCGTTCAACTTCCGTCTCTTCTCAATATCATCGAAAACGATTTCACCCAGCCGCGCTCGGTTCACTTTACCATCAGCTAAAAGCACCTCGTCTCCAAAATATTCACGTAACTCATCCCACGCCTTCGTCCCTGGCTCCAATACTGAAATTAAAAATAAGTTCAGTGTAGGTAAATTGTTTCTCCTAACTACTTAGGCCTTTGAATCAGGCCTCTTGTGCTGAAAAGTCAGTCCAGCACCCATCAGCGTACCCAGCAATTTTACGCAGAAATATTTTCACTAATTTCTAATTAACCGTATTTTTGCAAAATCCCTAGGTTTTTCGGGAAAATTCGAATGATCAAATCATCCTAAGACGTATAGGTACAACGTGTATCAGAAATGCGTGGTCAAATTTATTTTAAGGGTGTGGTACAGACTATCAAACTGAACCAAATCCTCCATGGGACCAATATCGAAATAGAAAAAAAAATACGTGTGGCACTCGAGGACTGCCGCGGTAAAGCTATTGCATAGCATATATTCAAAAATAAGAAGATAATATTGTTGATTTAAAATATTTTTTTAAAAACATACCCCTATACCCCCCCCCTAAATCGCAGAATTTACACAACCGTCAATGACGTCTGCCCTCACGCGTCTGCCCGCGTTCGGGTCGCGCACTCGGCGATCGCGCGTCATTGCCTATCCCGTCCCTCCACCCTCGTTCTGCGTGCCCGCCGTCGACTCATCGCAGGTCATTCTTATCGTTCTAACTTTTAAAATATTAGTCCAAATTACTTAGTGTAAAAGACAAATTTTATCTACATTAAATACCGAAAGCGATGAAGGTATTTATTTTGATACGAATGAACTAAATACTCTAAAATATGCAACTTAAAATAAGTATTCAATTTAAATGTATTTATAGCTCACTATTTTGGCTATAATGGCTTCCACATAAAAGGTAGATATATGCTGTCGCGGACTTTTATTTAGAACTCTTTAAGACAAACAACCCCACAATACATTCTTTTCATGTAACTCCAGCGGTTTAGGCAGCGCACGCAAAGATAGATCTCAGAGGGCAGGATTTTTTCCGACTTACTGGATACTTATCGTTATATTATGGCTAAATCACATAAAATCTTTATAAATTGTAGCCTATGTGTTATTCTGATATATAAGCCACATTACTGTAAAGTTTCATTAAAATCCGTTCGGTAGTTTTTGCGTGAAAGAGTAACAAACATCCATCCATCCATCCTCACAAACTTTCGCGTCAGGTTTTTTTTTTCGTTACGGAATTTCTACATTCGGTCGCCGCGCTCAGAGTCTCCGATAAAAGCTATGCAATAGCTTAAAAATAGTCAGCTGTTCCATAGAAAACTTCCAATACCTCCGCGACCCTAATGTATGGGAAAATTATATGGCAGGAGGTAATCACACAACCAGACCGCAAGCCATGCTTCAGCTTTAGTTGGGTCTGTTTCAATGGATTTGCAATAAAATAAAATGATATTAGAATCATTTGGTTCAACATAATGTTAAAGATGAACCAATTAAATCAAGGCTGATGGGAAGATCGCCTTGACCGCCCGAGCTAATAAACTGTGCGCAAGAGACGATAAGTGTTCATAACCGAGTTTAATCACTATTCGCTATCTATTCGTAATTAACACTTAGCCATGGTAATATGACATTTCAGACAGCACAGCTAATAAGGTACACTATCAGTTCGAAACCTATACCTTGTACCTAGGTATTGAAGATAAGAGTGAATTCACAAGTATGCACAGCATGCTTCTACTTTTCTTAGATTCTGAGGCCAAGTTTGATGTCAATAGTTTAAATGAATTTTCTAATTCAGAATGAGTGGAGTAGAATGTTCTTTTATTACAAAGAAAGTTCAGTTTTTTTTTTAAATGTTATGGTCACGTCTGCTATCAAGCAGTTGTGCTCTTACATAAATAAATAAATAAATAAACACTAAATTATTCATACTACTACTTGCAAGTATCCAAATCGACAGAACCCCTCTCTCCATGCATACAAAACAGTAAAAAAAAAGTACTTATTGCAATGATGAAAAGTTATAATATAAGTAAAATTATAGTACAGTGAAAATCGTTTATAACAACTTCGAAGGGACCGTCGGATTAAAGTTGTTATAGCCGATAGTCGTTATAACAAAAATCTATGTTAAGTAAACAGAAATGCTGGATCCTCAAGATTTCGTCATAATAACCGGTACGTCGCTTTAAGCGAAGTCCTTATAAACAGTTTTCACTGTATAAGTTATAATATGTGAGTGCATACAAAACAGAATATCTAATACTGTACAGAAGAGATGCATATTTATAAAGAATGTAGTATAAATTTCTGGTGGGTGTATTATGACTTTATGTAACAACAAAAGTCATTATTCAGATAATAATATGCTTCAGCTATCAAAATTAACAAAACCAACATCTTATAATATAAAAAATTCAACATTTCTTTTTCCGTCTGTCAAAATTACACATAAATTGGATAAGTGGTCTCCAGTAAACTACTTGTGACTAGAGGAGCACTTATCCAATTTATGTGTAATTTTTTCATTATTTGAGTGCGACATTCACTTGCTTGGGTTTAGTAAGTATGTTACATAAGGCTCAGGCTCAGCTAGTTGGCTATCAAAATTAAGACCACTGCAGAAAAAAAAGGCTATTTCAGTCCTATATTTTCGAGTTTGCTAAGCAAAGAATTCAGATCTGCTCTCACAGCAGCATGAAATATTTATTAGGAGAATATACAATAACCTCGTCATTTGTAGTTGGTTAAAAATATTAGAATATGTAAACGTTTTGTTTAAAAGAGTGTCAATGGAGTTTAGCCCGTTCCCTCTCCATAGGAACCTACTATGCATTGGAATGGGCAACTAGCTTCATCTTTCTGACAGACTGATTCCTTGACAATTCAAAAGTGCATGTAATTGGTTTAATTGAAATAAATTTCTAGAGTTTGAATTAGATAGTATGTTTAAAAAGTGACATTACCACTGATTACTTAAGAAATAATAAATAATTCAATTAATGGTTTATCAATTAAAGTTTACAGATTATGGACAGTGACAAAATGCAGTTATAAAATTATTTTACATCTTTATTCTTGTTTTGGAAGTATACAACATGAGAGAATGATGCCTTCTCTGTAAATGCTTGGTTTCTTTTGTGGTGCAGAAACGGCAGCATAGGACGAAAACGAAAAAAAAAATTTGTGTGATTCTCAGATTTTTGTAAAATTTGTATACTGGGTGTGAATCTATAAATTAAACATTAGTGATAGTATTAACAATAAAAGTCGCTTGGAATGGGACCTTGGCGAGGTACTAAGCAAATGATTGGCGCATGGCTTATCTAATTCAACTTCGCCCAGTAAGTAAAATAGCGAAATTGCGTGAAATTCGCAAACACTTAGTAAACACTTTACACAATTACCTCTTCTAGCTACTTCATCTGCGTCAATTACTGCTATGCCATGCCCTCGAAATATTGAAAGTACTGTACTTTTTCCGGTCGCAAGTCCACCAGTTAAACCTACTATGAACATTTTGTTTGAAATTACTTAAAACTTTAGTTAACAACTTTACACCTGGTATATATCGGTAAAGTGCGGGTAACATTCGCTACTCAATCGTAAATATATAATGAATCCGCTCAAACAATTCAACAATGAACAGAAACAACACTGCACAATGCACGAAGCTGCGGCTTCAAGCTTGCTGAATTGCTGCTTGCCATATTCTGTGTCGAGTGTTGCCTTTTCGAGTTTTTGACAAGACGTCAAAACTGAATACAGCTTTGCACACTTAGTTGCCAGCTTGAAATACAAAATTACCGCATTTTATGCCAGTATGTTAATTCGATTTAATAAGGGTAAAATTCACAGGTGAGGGCAGACCGTAGACGGAAACGGGAAAGAATAGAGAGTTGTACTGATGAATTTAATGATTATAGTTCTGTAAACATATATTTATTACGGTCGCAATTATATTTTCAAGAAATTTTAATTATGCAGGATACCCTGGCGCTTTTGAGAAGCACTACACTTAAGATTTTTTTTTGTATAACAGACCCTTTTTAGTGTACTTTTAGAAACCCCAAAGCCAGCAAAACAGAGAAAAATATAGAAAATAGGTGCCGAGAAAATTATCGCCAGTTTGCCAATTGGGGAAGCTGCTTAGAGTATATAATTAACGGTTAACGGTTTGTTTCCGGGGGACGCGGTAGCTACTACAAAAAAAAACAAAAGACGCTCGCCCGGAAAGAGAAGTCCGTACCATTAATTTTTATTTTATCGATATCGATATTCATTCGGAATTTTGCTTGTTCTTACAATTAAATAAAAGTAACTAAATTTGTAATAAGTAAGTAATCTCAATACTAAATTAAGTCGTTATTTATTTTATTTATTTATATAACTACTTCAATGGACACATACAATTAATAACTAAGTAATTCTTATTATGTAATTTTGACGTATTTGAACGCTTTTTACAGAATTTAACAGCACTGTTAGGCATTTTGCATTTTTTTTAAACGATTTACAAAGTGCGTTAGAATCGATTTTTCGAAAGCAGTTTTTATGAACGTACTAAAACATTTGTTCTTGTACTTTTAAAGAGGGGAAGTGTTCGTAAGGCTTCTCCAGTGTTATATACTCTAAGGGTAGCAGCTATTAAAAATGAATTAAAGTTAATAACTTACAATATTTGTAAACAATTAAAATCCGTTTAAAACCTGGCATTTTGTCTGAACGTTAAACGGATTTGAACGTCAAGCGTCTAGAGTAGCCTATGTAAATGATATGATGTCAAGGCATATTTTAATCTAAATTAAATGCCCAATTTAAATAACATAGATTATTGGATAAGGATTAATAAAATACCGGTCAAAATAGCACTGGAAATAACAATAAAAAAAAAATCCACAATAATCCTCATATTTCAGCCAATTTACACAAAACCCTAATTAATTATATACTAAAACCTTCCGCATGAACCACTCCGTCCATTGCTGAAAACCGTTTGAAAATCCGTTTAGTAGTTTTTGAGTTTATCGCGTTCATACAGACAGACGCGACGGGGGACTTTGTTTTATATTATGTAAAGATGTTAGGACTATAGATAAGATGGTTATGATTTTCAATTAAACAGCGTGACGTGAAAAACACCAAGCAGGCACTGGAGGTTTCTACCGAGACGCGGTATACCATAACGATCCCGCCCCACTTCCGCGCATACCGAGCCAATCAGGAAACGCTTCTTGAAATATAGGCGATCGGTGAGCTTTTGGTACCGCTTATCGGGTATATAGAGCATGCTGATCCCGCACCGCTGACGCACCGACCAGTGAGGAACGGGCCTTACTCTGGCAAATGCCAACAAACAAAATGCTGATTGCGTGAAAGGAGTGCTACGTGTCTTCAATTAATCATAAATTACCAAGAGTTCTGCTGTTCTAACGATACTGGCAACACCAACGTTGAAAGTGACAGTTCATGTTTTTTTAAAGTATCCTAAATTTAGCTATCGGTCTTTTTCTTCATTGGTCTTTTTATACAATATATATCAAATTCATCAAGTTCCGAATCCTAATCCAATCGGATTGCGGATTCCAGTTTTTTTTTTTTACCAATGTAGGTATACACTAAGGCTGGCCACACACTTACATACTGAATTCTGTTACAAAATATCTATTCGGAATTTCGAAGACAGCAAATCCATACAATAGACCGGCTACATACAGACGGAATTTCGAATCGGAGAAAATTTCGAACGGAGAACTACTAGTACGTGTGATAGATCCTTGATTTTGTATGGATTTGCTGCCTCAGAAATTCCGAATCGATATTTAGAAACGAAATTCCGTACTATGTATGGCCGGCCTAAATAAAATACAAAAATCTCGTCGATGCACATTCGATTCCCCGCGTCGACTGCGGCGCGCTGAGTAGAGCCGAAACGCGTGGGCGAAGAAATTCGCTTGTCGAGCAATGCGCGCGGGCGATTCAAATCGAACGCAGTTTCATCTAAACTAATATTTTAAAGAGAAAAAAAATGATTTTTTGTGTGTTTGTTTGTAATGATCACACTCAAAAACTACAGGACCGATTTAAAAAAATTGTTTCACTAGTAGAATGCTATATTATCACTAAGTAACATGTGCTATAAGCGTAAGCTATTTATAAAGAGGGGGCGAAGCCGCTGGTGGAAGCTAGGCTTAGGAGTACTTAAATAATATAGGACGCGAATTTCTGCGATTGAATTCGCCTCGACTCAGCAAGCCTATAAAGGGAACCACTGAGCATCTTTTCAGAAAATAACAGTAAAGACAAAGTAGTCAATCTTGCCTAGCCTTTTCCCGACTACGTATATATTGGGGTCGAGTACAAGAGGTGGACTCTTCAAACTACCAAATGGATAGGTCCGCTAGGCAAAAGGAGTGTGGCAAAGACAAAGGAAAAGATGGGCTGAAGACATTATAGAGATTGCGGGAAAGAACTGGATCAATGCTGAAATAGACAAATGCAAATGGAAAGAGATGGAGGAGGCTTTTACCCACAAGGGATCACATGCAACAAAAAATTAACTTAATTATTTGTTTCTTATATCAATTTGTGTGTGTGTGAGGAATAAAGCTGTAATAATAAAAATAAAAAAGTAGTTGAGTACAGTGCTGCATTCTTTCAATTCTAATTCAAGTATTTACAACTTTACAGTTTTGTTATTGATGCTGCAAAACATGCATCTTCATGTGTTTGGTAATTCTATGTTATTTGACTTGACATACACATTGATGTCATTATAAATAATATGTAAATTACCTTTCCTTATTACAAAATATTACTAAGATTTATTATCTACTTGGGGATATATGCCTTATCTATTCTAACATCATCAACTGGACAATCATCTTTGTCACATTCAACTAAACCTATTCTTTTCACAACAGCCATTCCAGATTGTACTCTTCCAAAGATTGTATGCTTCCCATCCAGCCACTGTGTTGGAGCCATGGTGATGAAGAATTGAGACCCGTTTGAGTCAGGTCCAGCGTTTGCCATAGACAACACTCCAGCTCCAGTATGTTTTAAATCCAGGGATATTTCATCGTCAAACTGCGGGCCATAAATTGATTGTCCACCCTTGCCTGTGCCAGTGGGATCACCACCCTGTATCATAAAATCTCTGATAACTCTGTGGAACTTTGTGGTATTGTAGTAACCCCTGCGAATTAATTCCATGAAATTTCTGCATGTTATAGGTGAATGTTTCCAATACATCTCCACGACCATAGAACCCATTCTGAAACAGTAAATTAAAAATATGCTATTAAAAACTCGTAGCAGCATACTTTTTGTTTTTAATTGAAATCTCAGCCAGACAATCGGTTACCGCTACTAGAATATGTGAGGTTATTTGATGCGTGTTCGGTTATATATGTACACAATGCAATTATGGTTTCCGATAATTCCGATGTCCACGTGGGTGGACGCAGTTAAAAGGCACAGTCTATAGTATGAGAAGGTTACTACAATGAAACTAGCTTGATTAAATAAAAACCTGACATAAAAACTTATTTACTTACGTGGTTTCTATCACAGCCACTGGCGGTTGCCATGATTTATCGGGAATACCATCATTAGAATAGCCAAGCATGATAGTCTGTAGCTTGAATTTGAAAATTCAGGCCACTTTATTTAACGAACGACTCAGAACTTGTGGTAAGAACAACAAAAACAAACCGCACCAAACCGATTAGTGTGCACAGACCAAGTTTACTGCACAGACCACAAATTAGCGGCACACTTAAAACATGAGCAGTGTTGCCAACTCTACCAAACTAAAAAGCAGCAAATCAACCATAAAAACCGACCATTTGCGAGTCGGACTCGCACACGAAGGGTTCCATACCGCCGTACTATATATAGCAAATAAATGAAAATACTAAACGAAGAATATATTTCATCTTAATTTTTTTAAATCGCAAATACAAATTTGTATTTCATAATGATACTGTGAATTACAAAGTTATGTTTGCAGTTCCAAAAGATCGCCCATATTTAAATAAAATACCTTGTGAATGGGCGTTTTTAATATGTGTTTATACAGTTATATGGTACATGATATACAGAAATTTCAAATTCCTAACTTGTTTAGTTGTTGCGATAGAGTAGGTACGTACGAAAAAGTAAAGACCAACAACTTTTACGCCCCAATTTCTTCATTTTTGAGGAAATTGGGGCTTCTCTTCGGGTATGGAACCCTAAAAAACAGTAGAAAACAGGTAAATAGTAATTTCGTAACAATATTTTTTTAAAGTTATAGAATAAAAAAGTTTAAAAACGAAAGTGCATGCACTTACTTTTACATTGTATGTTTAATTAAAAAAATATATAAAAGCCTTGCCGCAGAGTTTCGTTATGTTATTATTTACAATGAATTATAAAAATCTGTGCTCATTGCATTCCTAATGATGATGCAAGCTTTCATCGATTGTGCGTGTGATTGTGTGTTATTTTCCGGCTCTGAGCAGAGCTATCTAGGACGACATCTTACATTTGCAACAAAATTTTCTTACGGTTTCTGATACTGCCGTTGCTTGGCACTAGATTGTTTAGTTAGGCTCATTGCATTCTATAAGATGACAGCTTTCATCGATTGGGGTTTTTTTAATTTCTGAGCAGATTTACGGCCGATATCAGTCTATATAAGAAATTACTTTGCTATTGTCAACTTCATATTAATTAATATGCATTTTTACCCTTATTTTACGATATATTTTTCTTATGTTATCGTAACAACGAATAGGTATTTAGTTTTAGATGTAAAAAAGTATTAGGAAACTTTCCAAATGCCTTTTTACACCTACAACGGTAACAACATCAAATTCAGAGTTATAATTAGGTACAATTCATTATTATTATTCTAGTTTGCTAGTTAGCCATATTTATGGATTCCCCCATTGAAAAAGCAGTAGGGTTGGCACCACTGCGCGTACAGGATGCAGGACGTGATCTATTGAGTCTGTCTGTATTGGTCTGTATTGAAGTATTTGGCGAAGTACCTACCTACCTACGTTCATAGCGTACGGCTATCGAGTATCGAGTAAGTATTTAACTATTCCAGTCTATTCATTTCATGTAAAGATAAACCTAACTACATGCACGTAGGTACCTAAAATATAATTTTAAATGGAAGAATGCTTCTTCATTATTGATCTTGGACTTACTTAGGTAAGTACTCGTTTAGTTATAGGCCATTTGTTTTCGTGAAAACGTTTGGTCACTCGCTCATCTGTAACCTAACCTAACCTAGCGATAGGAATTCCCTGAATAATCCTTAGTCTGTGCTGGCACTTGCCACCAGCCTAGCCTTTGCCAAACTTGCTCTATCCCAAAGAATGAGAGGTGGTCACATTCACATCAAACGATTACCTAAATCAGCCCATTGTAGTGAGCACTGTTTCTTGACGAGCGAAACTGTCCAAACTGAACAAACGAGCTCACAGGCGACACGAATAAGAGCGCACTTATTCAAGTACCTAATAAGCGAGCGTAGCGAGCCCCTACAAGACAAGTGAGTGCAACACACACACACAAGCATATTCTTAAAAAACGAGCGAACGAAACGAGCTCACCAACGTGACAACGCCACGAGTCAGCTTTCACACCAGAAATGCGAGCGAAGCGAGTCTTCTCCACAAGACAAGCGAGTGGAGGTAGACCACTATTCCGACGAAGCGAGCGAAGCGAAAGCGAGCCCACTTACGCCACGAGTAAGCGAAGCGCCGTTTACTAACGAGCGACATGAGGGGAAAACTTATTAAAAAAAAAAAAACTTACGGTGTCCGATACTGCCGTAGCCATTGCATGCTTGACACTGGACTTTTTAGGCTCATTGCATTCCCTATGAAATAAGGCTTTCACCGATTGTGATTTTATCACTTCTGAGCAGATCTACGGCCGTTAAGAGACGACATAAACTTTTTGCTTTTGCAACACATTTTTTTACGATTTCTG
Source organism: Agrochola circellaris (assembly GCA_914767755.1). Lineage (NCBI taxonomy): Eukaryota > Metazoa > Arthropoda > Insecta > Lepidoptera > Noctuidae > Agrochola > Agrochola circellaris. The sequence continues at coordinate 16,435,186 of OU611840.1, read as the reverse complement.
ACACTGCCGTAGCTAATATGGGTTCCGCATTGGACTTTTTAGACTCATTATCTATGAGATGATTATGATCAGATGTGATATTTTAGACTTTTTATTGCAGGTAGGAGCTCGTGGCTAAGTAATAACAGCCGCATGGGTCGATCCATCAGGTTAAGCTACGCTGGCCAGGGTTGGTCCGTGGATGGGTGACCGTCTTTACATACCCAGACTCCTCCGTGCTTCAGAAAGCACGATAAGTCGTTGGTCCCGGCTGTCATTCGTGGATCTTTGACAGTCGTTCAGAGTCGTCAGAAGCCCGAAAGTCTGACACCAGTCTTTCCAAGAAGGTATCGTAGTAACCAGTTACTGGGTTGTGGACGTCAGATAGGCAGTCGCTCCATGTAAAATACTGGTATTCAGCTGCATCCGGTTAGACTGGAAGCCGACCTCAACATAGTTGGGAAAAGGCTAGGCAGATTGATTTTTTTATTGCAGGTTAATCATTTTGAAGAACTTTTATCAGGGAACGAAACCAAACCTAAAGTCTCAAAAAATTACCTAACCTCTCTCTAAACTAACTTCGAAAAAACTGCTGTATTTTTGTCTCGATTGTAATTTTGGTTGTTCATAATGACGGGTCTACCTACCTTCAGAGATTTAGGGTAAACTAAAACTGTTAGGTAATTATTGTAGTTTAAAGATCGAGCCTAACAATTTCGTAACATACTCCTGATACTCAACCCTTTTATTTTTTAATGTAGGTATTTAGGTACTTATAACAAAATCTATTGCGTCATAATGTTTTGAAAACTTCGCCAACTCGACAACAAGAATAACACAATGAAAATTGTTGAATAGCCAAAATTAATAAGTTTTTTGTTACGAGAGTGTTACGTAATTAATTAAGCATAATGTTCTGGGCTTCGTTTCAGAATCCCGGCACCCTAATATTGTGTACAAACAGTCTCGTAAGTTCGCTTTGTTTCTTGTGGCTTCTTTTTTGTTATTGCAGAAACTAACGCTCTTGAAATCATCAGCGCGAAGTGACGATGATTTCAACTCCGCACTCGGCGTAAAACCGGAAAATAACCCAAAATTCAGGCTCAAACACTGCGTCTAGGGCGGACGGCGCGGCGGGCGACAGAAATAAATGTAGGATCACAATACAACGTACGGTGGTTCCGCGCCCAAAGAGCGGCCATATCCTCTTAAAACTGTTTTTAAATCTGGATTGAAGATTAAACTTAACTTTTCAATTGAAAAAAACTTTTAATAGAGTAAGTACCTAATCAAATAGGTACCTACTGACTAAATGTTACTTCAAGACACGGCCTATGAATTTTTTGTCCTAGCTTGAAAAACAAACTTAACTTTGCAGTTCATATATAAATGACCAATTTTCGGATTTTCCTCTTTAGTTGATATTGCTTCCCGTTAAACTTCATGCTGCTGGGTCCACAGGAAGTACCAAATAGACTGGTTTATTTCCGAGTGCCAAAATATGCGGCATAAATAACCGTATTTATTTATTGTGTTACCGAGATACGGACTGAGAAAGAGATAGGGGGAGAAAGAAAGAGAGAGAGAGGGGGAAAGAGAGATGGAGAAAGAGAGAGAGGGGAAAAGAGAGAGAGGGAGAAAGAGAGAAAGAGATAGAGTGAGAAATAGAGAGGGAGAAAGAGAGGGAGAAGGAGAAAGAGAGGGTCAAAGAGAGAGAGGGAGAAGGAGGGAAAGTGAGAGAGAAAGAGAGAAAGTGAGAGAGATAGAGAGAGAGAGAGGGAGAAAGAGAGGGTTGTTGCTAGCGGCGGTCTGGTTCTGCCTAATCACCACGGGAAAATGTCGTGAGTTTATTGTATGTGTACAATTAATTCTTTCGGGATTTATATTTTGCTTCTAAAAGAGGAAACACAAAAACACCCCAAAATGTGTCGAGGCCTTATTTGTATCATCTACAATTAACAAACCAGTTTCAGTAGTCAGTATCACTTTTTGGGTTCCGTACCCAAGGGGTGCCAAACCGAACCGTATTACTATGCCTCCGCTGTCCGTCTGTCTGTCTGTCTTGACACTTTGAACTGAGGACTTGACTTCGAAGTGAAGAGACCGTAGACCTAAGTTTTTGATATCTATTTCAACTTGATGCCTCGGTTTCCTGAAAAAAGAGTCTACAGACAACTTTAAGGGTTGAAATTTTTCGTTTTGAAGTACGGAACCCTAAAAGAGATTTATTATCTGCCTGTTACCTGTTACCTTTTCATGCCGTAACGGTTGAACGGATTTAGATGAAAGGCAGACCTGGGTTAGGACATAGGATACTCTGAATCCCGGTAGCACGTTCCTGTGGGATATTTTCCGACATCCACGCGGGCGAAGCCGCGGGCCAAAGCTAGTTCTATATTCACTTTCAAAATAATAAAAACAAAGTAAGCAATTAATGTTAAAAATATAATGCAATTGCATTAGGTAACTATTTTATGACGGCACCATGTAGCTGTATCAATAATATGAAAAGAAGAACGTATTATACAATAAAAAAACATAACTTTATTACTGTAGAAAATCTTACAATATGTAACCTAAGGTAACTTTTCTTTCCCGGCGCCGTTTTCAATGAAACACTGCCAAATTAAACTGCACATAATGCACGTCAAAAACAAACATGTACTATCTTTGGTCGCTCGGGACAGGGCCCATACATTTTTGCCCATTCTCCTTTAAACAGATTGAAACAGATTTTCTTACGGTTTCTGATACTGCCGTTGCTAATGTATTTGCTCGGCATTAGATTGCTCAGCATTCCATTCCATATGACGCAAGCTTTCATCGACTGGGATTTTTTAAATTTCTGAGCAGATTTACGGCCGACATGAGTCTTTATATGAAATTATTTTGCAATTGTCAACTTCATTATGCATTTTTATCCCTATTTATCGAAATATTTTAGTTACTGTCTTTTGGGTCCTGGTAGTCCTTTGTACATTCTCAGCAACGACACAGAATCATCGTTCTAGCTGAACACGTTTTTGCACAAAACGATTTGGAATTTCTACCTAAAGTGAAAAATAGAGGGCGCTGCCCTTGCGATGTGACGTCATAGTCAAATTATATCCTGCCTTAAAATTGTTATAAATATGACATAACTTTTGCGTGCTTAACTATTACTCTAGCGTTAAAATTCTCGTAGTTATTAACGATTGAAATTTTACATGTTTTTGCCGGTCAGAAATATTGAGCGTAAAGACGTTTTCACGTCAAAAAAAAAAGATGATTTCCAGCCCTTCAGAGAAACTAAACCGACTGTACCTACTGACACTTTGAGGTACAAAAACAAGCTTTACTGCTTACGACATACAATTGCAGTTGCCCTGAACGTGCGGTGACTTTATAATATAGGTGCTAACTATAACTACCACATTGCTTTCTACTAAAGATAAAAAGTATGCGGTTATTTTCAAACAAAGGCTAAAATTAGAATTAAATATTGACACACTAACAAGGCAATTTTCATGCCGGGCATTACAGGTACGCGTAATGCTCAGCATGAAAATTGCCTAACAATGTTGTTAATGAACTGCTTGGACATCGTCTACACTTGATTGATCTAATAAAGTCTTTTATCACAACAAGATAAGGATTATATTACACAATCATAGTTGTTCTAGAACATTATTTGAAACCAGTTGAAAGGGGTCCCTGCTACCCCTCATTATTGTACGCGCAGTTGGAAACCGCGGTTTCATTTACGCGTTACGGAGGGCCTCATTATTTTGGTCTGTGCGCACGTGGGCGGGGAGCTGTATTAGGGCGGAGTCTCTGGGCGCCGAACCATCCCTCTGACCCTCACACCGAGCACCGTCACAATCTCGTCAACTGTCAGTGGTGACACTACTCCTCCGGCCTTCACGATTCCTTAACGTTCTTTGGAATATAATTCAGTGTTTCTAGTCATATGTAGTGTGATTCGAGTATTTCAAAATTTTTACTAATTTTTTTCTGTCATGGAGGGGCCTAATGGAGTCAGATGCTCGTCGTTGGACAATCCTACGAGTGTAGTGCCCTTGCCCGTGGGAGGTTCACCGATCTCGGCCAACAGTTCTGACAACTACATGTTCGACGACTCGTCGATGTCAGATGGTAGTCTGTACGCCAGTGATCAAGAAAATCTGTCTATACCACGAAGAAGGTACGGATCTTTAGCAAAAATTAAGTACGTAAGATGTACTCCTGTACTCATTTTTCATAATTATTGCTAGGCAATTTTGTAGTCTTATGTGTATACTGTGGTATTTTTTGGTGCGCCTAACGTGTTTTGTCACTGCTTCTTCATAGAACAAAATGTAGAGCTCTTGCGACTTCAGCATTTTTTTATCTGTTCGTCATCTTTTATTTTCTTTTTCTGGCATCAAAATCTCGAGTCAGAAATCTATACTTACTTACCTACTTTCACGTACTGATGATGACTTAATTTTACTTCAGCGATCTAGATAATAAATATGAATATCTTTGCTTTGATGTAATCTGTAGGATGTAAAGTAGGAATTTTCTGGAATAATTAAATGTAGCTAGCAAAAATCCTGCCAAATCAACCAAAAATCCAGCTTTTTAAGTGCTTGGCTGATTCATCATAATTAATTACCAACGAAGTAGGTGTTTACTTAATTATACCAATTTAGTTGAAAAGACATAGGTAGAGTTGATTTTATAGGCAGATTGATTTTTTTATTGCAGGTTAATCATTTTGAAGAACTTTTATCAGGGAACGAAACCAAACCTAAAGTCTCAAAAAATTACCTAACCTCTCTCTAAACTAACTTCGAAAAAACTGCTGTATTTTTGTCTCGATTGTAATTTTGGTTGTTCATAATGACGGGTCTACCTACCTTCAGAGATTTAGGGTAAACTAAAACTGTTAGGTAATTATTGTAGTTTAAAGATCGAGCCTAACAATTTCGTAACATACTCCTGATACTCAACCCTTTTATTTTTTAATGTAGGTATTTAGGTACTTATAACAAAATCTATTGCGTCATAATGTTTTGAAAACTTCGCCAACTCGACAACAAGAATAACACAATGAAAATTGTTGAATAGCCAAAATTAATAAGTTTTTTGTTACGAGAGTGTTACGTAATTAATTAAGCATAATGTTCTGGGCTTCGTTTCAGAATCCCGGCACCCTAATATTGTGTACAAACAGTCTCGTAAGTTCGCTTTGTTTCTTGTGGCTTCTTTTTTGTTATTGCAGAAACTAACGCTCTTGAAATCATCAGCGCGAAGTGACGATGATTTCAACTCCGCACTCGGCGTAAAACCGGAAAATAACCCAAAATTCAGGCTCAAACACTGCGTCTAGGGCGGACGGCGCGGCGGGCGACAGAAATAAATGTAGGATCACAATACAACGTACGGTGGTTCCGCGCCCAAAGAGCGGCCATATCCTCTTAAAACTGTTTTTAAATCTGGATTGAAGATTAAACTTAACTTTTCAATTGAAAAAAACTTTTAATAGAGTAAGTACCTAATCAAATAGGTACCTACTGACTAAATGTTACTTCAAGACACGGCCTATGAATTTTTTGTCCTAGCTTGAAAAACAAACTTAACTTTGCAGTTCATATATAAATGACCAATTTTCGGATTTTCCTCTTTAGTTGATATTGCTTCCCGTTAAACTTCATGCTGCTGGGTCCACAGGAAGTACCAAATAGACTGGTTTATTTCCGAGTGCCAAAATATGCGGCATAAATAACCGTATTTATTTATTGTGTTACCGAGATACGGACTGAGAAAGAGATAGGGGGAGAAAGAAAGAGAGAGAGAGGGGGAAAGAGAGATGGAGAAAGAGAGAGAGGGGAAAAGAGAGAGAGGGAGAAAGAGAGAAAGAGATAGAGTGAGAAATAGAGAGGGAGAAAGAGAGGGAGAAGGAGAAAGAGAGGGTCAAAGAGAGAGAGGGAGAAGGAGGGAAAGTGAGAGAGAAAGAGAGAAAGTGAGAGAGATAGAGAGAGAGAGAGGGAGAAAGAGAGGGTTGTTGCTAGCGGCGGTCTGGTTCTGCCTAATCACCACGGGAAAATGTCGTGAGTTTATTGTATGTGTACAATTAATTCTTTCGGGATTTATATTTTGCTTCTAAAAGAGGAAACACAAAAACACCCCAAAATGTGTCGAGGCCTTATTTGTATCATCTACAATTAACAAACCAGTTTCAGTAGTCAGTATCACTTTTTGGGTTCCGTACCCAAGGGGTGCCAAACCGAACCGTATTACTATGCCTCCGCTGTCCGTCTGTCTGTCTGTCTTGACACTTTGAACTGAGGACTTGACTTCGAAGTGAAGAGACCGTAGACCTAAGTTTTTGATATCTATTTCAACTTGATGCCTCGGTTTCCTGAAAAAAGAGTCTACAGACAACTTTAAGGGTTGAAATTTTTCGTTTTGAAGTACGGAACCCTAAAAGAGATTTATTATCTGCCTGTTACCTGTTACCTTTTCATGCCGTAACGGTTGAACGGATTTAGATGAAAGGCAGACCTGGGTTAGGACATAGGATACTCTGAATCCCGGTAGCACGTTCCTGTGGGATATTTTCCGACATCCACGCGGGCGAAGCCGCGGGCCAAAGCTAGTTCTATATTCACTTTCAAAATAATAAAAACAAAGTAAGCAATTAATGTTAAAAATATAATGCAATTGCATTAGGTAACTATTTTATGACGGCACCATGTAGCTGTATCAATAATATGAAAAGAAGAACGTATTATACAATAAAAAAACATAACTTTATTACTGTAGAAAATCTTACAATATGTAACCTAAGGTAACTTTTCTTTCCCGGCGCCGTTTTCAATGAAACACTGCCAAATTAAACTGCACATAATGCACGTCAAAAACAAACATGTACTATCTTTGGTCGCTCGGGACAGGGCCCATACATTTTTGCCCATTCTCCTTTAAACAGATTGAAACAGATTTTCTTACGGTTTCTGATACTGCCGTTGCTAATGTATTTGCTCGGCATTAGATTGCTCAGCATTCCATTCCATATGACGCAAGCTTTCATCGACTGGGATTTTTTAAATTTCTGAGCAGATTTACGGCCGACATGAGTCTTTATATGAAATTATTTTGCAATTGTCAACTTCATTATGCATTTTTATCCCTATTTATCGAAATATTTTAGTTACTGTCTTTTGGGTCCTGGTAGTCCTTTGTACATTCTCAGCAACGACACAGAATCATCGTTCTAGCTGAACACGTTTTTGCACAAAACGATTTGGAATTTCTACCTAAAGTGAAAAATAGAGGGCGCTGCCCTTGCGATGTGACGTCATAGTCAAATTATATCCTGCCTTAAAATTGTTATAAATATGACATAACTTTTGCGTGCTTAACTATTACTCTAGCGTTAAAATTCTCGTAGTTATTAACGATTGAAATTTTACATGTTTTTGCCGGTCAGAAATATTGAGCGTAAAGACGTTTTCACGTCAAAAAAAAAAGATGATTTCCAGCCCTTCAGAGAAACTAAACCGACTGTACCTACTGACACTTTGAGGTACAAAAACAAGCTTTACTGCTTACGACATACAATTGCAGTTGCCCTGAACGTGCGGTGACTTTATAATATAGGTGCTAACTATAACTACCACATTGCTTTCTACTAAAGATAAAAAGTATGCGGTTATTTTCAAACAAAGGCTAAAATTAGAATTAAATATTGACACACTAACAAGGCAATTTTCATGCCGGGCATTACAGGTACGCGTAATGCTCAGCATGAAAATTGCCTAACAATGTTGTTAATGAACTGCTTGGACATCGTCTACACTTGATTGATCTAATAAAGTCTTTTATCACAACAAGATAAGGATTATATTACACAATCATAGTTGTTCTAGAACATTATTTGAAACCAGTTGAAAGGGGTCCCTGCTACCCCTCATTATTGTACGCGCAGTTGGAAACCGCGGTTTCATTTACGCGTTACGGAGGGCCTCATTATTTTGGTCTGTGCGCACGTGGGCGGGGAGCTGTATTAGGGCGGAGTCTCTGGGCGCCGAACCATCCCTCTGACCCTCACACCGAGCACCGTCACAATCTCGTCAACTGTCAGTGGTGACACTACTCCTCCGGCCTTCACGATTCCTTAACGTTCTTTGGAATATAATTCAGTGTTTCTAGTCATATGTAGTGTGATTCGAGTATTTCAAAATTTTTACTAATTTTTTTCTGTCATGGAGGGGCCTAATGGAGTCAGATGCTCGTCGTTGGACAATCCTACGAGTGTAGTGCCCTTGCCCGTGGGAGGTTCACCGATCTCGGCCAACAGTTCTGACAACTACATGTTCGACGACTCGTCGATGTCAGATGGTAGTCTGTACGCCAGTGATCAAGAAAATCTGTCTATACCACGAAGAAGGTACGGATCTTTAGCAAAAATTAAGTACGTAAGATGTACTCCTGTACTCATTTTTCATAATTATTGCTAGGCAATTTTGTAGTCTTATGTGTATACTGTGGTATTTTTTGGTGCGCCTAACGTGTTTTGTCACTGCTTCTTCATAGAACAAAATGTAGAGCTCTTGCGACTTCAGCATTTTTTTATCTGTTCGTCATCTTTTATTTTCTTTTTCTGGCATCAAAATCTCGAGTCAGAAATCTATACTTACTTACCTACTTTCACGTACTGATGATGACTTAATTTTACTTCAGCGATCTAGATAATAAATATGAATATCTTTGCTTTGATGTAATCTGTAGGATGTAAAGTAGGAATTTTCTGGAATAATTAAATGTAGCTAGCAAAAATCCTGCCAAATCAACCAAAAATCCAGCTTTTTAAGTGCTTGGCTGATTCATCATAATTAATTACCAACGAAGTAGGTGTTTACTTAATTATACCAATTTAGTTGAAAAGACATAGGTAGAGTTTCACCTCGTAAAGAGATGAAGCTGGGTGGTAAAGCCAAGTTATCAGTCACTAAAGCCGAGTAACATTTTCTATCAACTAATAAATAAAAACCTTACAATGAAAAATATGATAAAATATATATTTTTTTCCCTGGGTTCCTTTTTCGATGCTGAACCTACCCCCTAAGCTATGGCACGCAATTTCTTTAACACCCTGTATACTATAAGGATATCTAAGGACAATATTTTGTTTGTTTTTTGATGGAAAACTAGAGCACATTTGCACTTGCCGGTGATGAAAAAGTATTAGCGCGTGCACATTATTTGAACTCCAGCTTCAGCTTTTGCGACCACTTAATACTTTGGTAGAGTTGAGCTTACCATAGTGATTCCCTCATTTGTTTCCAGGTCAGACTTCCGGCGCTTGCACAGACGTAGATCTTCATTGCGGTGCCCTCAGCAGCAGATCCAACAGCGGCAGGCCGCGAACCTACGCGAACGCCGTCGAATGCAGTCCATCAACGATGCCTTCGAAGGACTACGTGCTCATATCCCCACTCTGCCTTACGAGAAGAGGCTGTCTAAAGTTGACACGTTGAAGCTAGCCATTGGATATATTAGCTTTCTGGGTGAACTGGTCAGTATTACAGTAAGGACTTTTTAACCGATTTCCAAAGAGAGGTTCTATATTCTTCTGTATGCTTGTTTTTTTAAAACTATTTTTAAACGTTTGTTCATCGATATTTTCGTCAATTGTGGACCGATTTTGAAAATTATTTTCTCATTTGGTGTATGAAGCTTGCGCGGTAGTCCCATATATGTACCTATTCAAATTTTATTAACATTGCTTGGGTAGTTTTTGAGTTAGCTTCAATAATATGTATTTTTCCCACTTAGCCTATTTGGATGATGTTGTAATAACTTCCTGTCACTGTTATTTACATAGCAGGTAGTGGTATTCCTATTTGTGTGGGGTACCTACAGGACATAGGTACCTACTTAATAAAAAAGTGAAGTAACTTCAGAAAGAAACACTATAAAGTGAACTGTGATAACTTTAATTTCTTAAGTCGGTGGCAAGAAACGAAAATTTAGAATCACAGACACGGACTTCCGAAATTAAACTTATTTTTCACTTTGTAGTGTTTTTATTGGAAGACGGTTGTTTGTTTTTGTACAAAGTATTTTTGTTCTTTAATTTAATAGTGTGCAGTAGCCTTAAAGTCTTTGAAAGTATTACTTATTTTGATAAGCTAACTAAATCCAGGTAGGATAGATAGTAGTCTGTCTAGCCTACCTGGATTTAGTTAGCTTATTTACTTTATTTAAATTGCAATCAATAGCGTGGAGGACAATAAAAGGGACCTACATACCCGTTACAAGACTATAAATGAAATGCCCTGGCTCAGCGACCCAAAGTCATTCGTCAGCTCCGAAAGGAAAACACTTACAAAGACTTTAAAATATCATACTCTAATCTTTCTCAAAGTTCGGTAACTAACCTTTTTAGATCCCTCAGGAATGAAATTGGTAACACTTTGGAATAACATAAGTTTTCTGTATGTAATACTCAGGTACGAGTGGACCGCTGTTCATCAGAAACCACGCTGTCAGGAGTAGCCAACACACACAACAAAGAGGAGCAAAAGAAAGTTATAATTAAAGGTAAGACTTACTTAGTTACTTACTTAGTTAGGTACTTACCTTTGTTTAACTAAAGCGACGTAACTATGACACTTCCTACGATTGAATTAACTTACTATGTGTAAAACTGCAAAAACTTTTTGCGCATAACGTTAATTTAAGGTATAAAAAGACGTATATTCACAGGAGAGCAATTTATTTTCGCCTACTTAGTCATACCTCTAATTTGTTGCGAGTTCATTGCCCAGCATTTGCAATATCTCGAATTACAAACATGCCTTTGCACTTATGGCCACGCGTTCTAGAAAAATGGAATATATGTATTTTAGTTATCGATTCCAATAATTTCAAGGTTCATTTTAAAAGTAAAACGGAACCTTTAGATGTCACTCTCTTGTCCATGTCTTTGTCCGTCTGTCACAGGAGTTGTTCTTGAGATCTATGCAACGTAGGAATTTGAATTGGCGTAGTGTTAACTCTCGATGACGTGCACACAGATCGCCATTTAAACACGTGCACACAATTTTTTGAGGGATTCCGACATCACTTATTAACCGACTTCCAAAAAGGAGGAGGTTCTATGTTCGTAGAGTATGTTTTTTTTTGTATGTCCATGAATTTCTCCGTCAATTGTGGAAACAGTTTGAAAGTTTTTTTTGTTTTAATGAAAAGGTCCTATATAGATCCCAAGGCTCAAGTTGGTCCCATATAAATTTTATTAAATTTGCTTTCGCATAGTTTTTGAGTAAGCTTCAATAATACGTATTTTTCAAACTTAGTATATGTGGATGATATGATGATAACTTCCTATTCCTGTTATTTACATATCAGGGAGTGGTATTCGAATTTGTGTGGGGTAGGTACCACAACTAAAAAGTGAAAAATAAAATATTTTTACAAGTCGTTTTTTTTTTGTTTTCTTGCGAAGTTTCATCGTCTGAGCGTTTTTATTGTTGTTCCGTGTAATACCTTCTTACTGGAGTTGCAGTGGATTTGGGCATGGTATTTTTGAATAAATATCAGCTGTAGAATAAATCACTTAGTACTTTCAACGAATGCGTAATAAAACAACCACAATGGGTTGGCTCGCAAAAATCGAGTGCGGAATATTTTATTTTGTTAAGTTGCTCAAGATTTAATCAGTAACAATACAAATTGATGTACAAATAAAGTCATACAGATGTGCGGTGTCCAATGGAGCATGCATGCAAACTATGGAGCGACGCGGTGGGTTAGGCGGTGGCGGTGCCAGGGCGCGACCCCTGCAATATGTTTGTGCACCTTTTAATGATCGATTCGCCACTAATGTGGGTTCATTACATGACATACATGTACACACAATTAATTGCTGTACAAAACGTTGCATTTTCCTACTTAATTGTGAAAAATTCGCAATGTGGAAAAATCTAATTGCGATTTTGTGACGAAAGTTTGCACGGAAAAATCTATTAAAAATCAGTACCCTAATTGCGTAATACATGATCAATCAGAATGGGAATAGTTTTGAAACAGATTTCTAATCCATTGCCCTTAAGGTAAAAAAAAAAAATCTAGGCGACGATAACCAACTTTTAATGATTTTATACTGAAGATCACGTCTAAACGAGTATGTCTAACGCGGATAAAAAACTGAGAATCACGCAAAATCTAACAAGCGTATTTTTCTGAAACCTTCACTATTTTAAGGATAATTTAATTATTGATCTTTTAAAATACGTGTTTTATTAAAATACCTACCTTTATTCATATCATTAGTTATAAGTTGTTTGTACCCACTTGTAAATATGTAAATACCTTTTGTTTTATGTAAAATAAATTAATAATGCGTCTATTTGTGGACTGCGCTCTTTGATGGGCGAGTCCTATTTCTGGCAGGACGTACGACGCGATCCGTGAGGTCAGTACAGAACACGCAACCTAACCACTCAAGGTCACTGGCATATATCTGCGTCTTATAAATAACGCAATGAATGTTGTTGAACTGTCAAAATGAAACAGATTAGTCGTAATCGTTTACGAAAATATGTTACGTAATTAGATCAGAAAATAGCCACGGGCGCGCGGCACCCCCGGTTCGCAGTTTCGATCGTCTCTATTAATATTACCTATTCGGTTGTATGTAAGTGGATCAATCAAAACTATCCAAACATAAACAAATACTTGTTAATCTAACCAAATTTACTCTTGCCGTGGTTTTCTGAAATCAGTTTGTCTAGATCGGATTATCGATACGATACGATTTGTGACTGAAATCGATTTTAGATACGTTTTGATATGTCTGACGCATGTCTACGCCATCCGTTTCACTTCCCGAATGCGTGCTCGCATTTCAACTTGTTTTACTCTGTTAGTAAAATCTCTAACGCAAAATTAGCGTGTATTCCCTTTCGTCCCACTGACTTTGTCAGTGGGGACTAGATAATTTAGTAATTTTATTTTTGAATTCCCGTTGGTCTCACTAAATAATTTGAGTGTAGTTGTTCAATGGTAAAAAAAAACACTTATTTATCTAATCTAATCTATTCTTTCTTATATAAAAGGAAACCGTGACTGACTGAGATCTATCAACACAGTCTACTGGGACTGGGAACGTGAAATTTTGCACACAGCTTCCTCTTACTTATAATGTAGCGCAGCACTAAAAAAGGGTTTTTTGAAATTCGTCCTTTAAGGGGGTGAAAAGAGGGGGTTTTGTTTTTAAGTACGAAAATAAATTATAAGAAGTAACTTTATTGGTTTACTGTGTACGTAAGTTACCTACAATATATTTTCAACGGAATATGTTTTCAAATGGAAACTTAGTTCCTTTGCAGCCATAAAAACACTACTTACTTATTAAATTCTTATTGAGTCACAGTCAATGTCAATTCGCCTAGTTATTTAGGGAATGCTGTCTGGGAAGTCAGGTGTCGTGATTATAGCCATCGGACTGGTTTTCGAGATTACGACATTTTCGAAATCGAAATAAACCTTCGTTGTGAAACAATGCGTTGTTATTAGTAAAAAAAAAATCTTAGACTTAGGTAATTAAAATGAAAAGTACACCTATTTAGGGGTAGGTAATCGTGCTATATTTTATAAATAAAAAACCAAGTATCAGATCTCGAAACAAATTAACAACGATTTGTTAAGTTATTATCATAAGCCCTACAAACACAACGCAACAAAGCACACACATCACATACACTATTATAGTGCTGTTTCCATTCATCATTATATAGATAAAATAAATAATTTAAGAATCAAAAATCCGACTGCAAAATCACATATCTGAAAAGATGAGAATCTTAAAGAAATTCTGCAAAAACAAATCAATAAAATAAAAAAATAATTTTGTCACAACTAAAGTCGAATTTGACAATCGCGACTCCACGTGGTACCTGTGGTTTGCCCTACCCCGTGAATTTATTTTAGAGCCAGAGGCGCGCAGGGGGTGCAGCCTCGACGTGTTTTCGAATCTCGAATTTTTCACTTTTTATAAGGAAAATATATAAAATTATTACAAACATGTTGAGTTTTAGGGGTTTATGAGTTCCATAAAGGGCGTCGAAAATTTCATTATTTTTGCGACAGGGCACACCATTTTCGAGATATAAGCAAAAGAAAAGAAAAAAATAATGCAGTAGCTTACTGTTTTTGCACCTGAAGGTCGATATGTTGGTGTGAATTTGAATTGATGACAATTTATTTTATCCCACACCTTTTTAATCACGATTAAAAATAGTCAGGTTTAGTCAGGTTTGGTTTTTTACAATTATAATTTTAGATGAAAAACTTCAAATTCAGAATAGCAAAATTGCCATTTTCACTAAATTGTCAAACTAAAATACAGTAAATTTGTGTCACTTTAGTCTATTTCAGAATGGGAAATCGTCGTTTGACAGGAATAAACAACATTTTGGTGATTTTTAGTCTAGTTTAGAGGCATTTGTGATAAGAGAATCGGCACCATTGTCTATCAGCCAATATCAACTAATGTAGGACATTTGTAAAATAGGTATTGAAGTGTTATTTTATTGTGAATTCATAAATTACTTACTTTAGTCTTCTTTCAACACTTGTACATACTTCAAAACCCTACTCTCATTTAGTACCTTTATTTTTGAATGACCACCTATCAACAGGGCTGATATAGGTACTACCTCTACTTGCCTACTACTTACGCGCTAATTTATTTATGATTTTACAATAATTTCCCATCGTTGCGAGCTACCCTTTTGGACTGCAGTTTGCACATGGTGGGTAGCAATTACGTCACCCATCGCGTGTGTTAAACGCATATAATCGTTAATGTACCGATTGGTCCAGTAGCTTTGTTCTCACGGTACATCACTATCGCGTGATGAGCCGAGTCCCGTGGGATCCCGCTACCGTGTCATTTAATTTTATTGATGAAGTTCTCTCCCACAATGTGTTACTCCAGCATACGACATTTTTAATTGAATACATACATAAATTCACGCCGACAATCCTCGAAAGGGTAAGTAGAGGTGTTCTCTGCTTACAAGAGTATACACCCACGTTTCTCTTGTTATTAGATGAGTCCCATATAATAGGAGTATACGATTATTAGTAAATGCCTCGTTGGTCTAGTGGCCGCGCTACCTACTGCTGATCATGAGGAGGGCTCGATTCTCTGGTTCGGGCACAGTTTTAATTGGTTTATCCATCTTGAATTTCTCAGTAGCAGCCCGGAGTCTGGATCTTGTGCTCGGTTGATGGCAATAGGCTCGTCTCCTATTATAAAGGACTCAAATATAACTGGCGAAATTTGGGTGTACTATAGGTACACCTCTGCCCAACCCTTCAGGAAACACAAGCGTGATGTTATGTGTATATGATTATTGGGTTTTTGGAGCTTTGGGAGCTCTACCACTTCAGATTCTGTGTCTCACTGTTTGCTGGGTAAACTCTGTGATTTCATAAGCCAATGAAGAATGGTGTTGGCTTTAAATTACCAATATTAATAATATCATTATTTAGTACTTACCTCAAACAATTAAATTTCTAAAAGTATTTTCTTTGTTCCTATGCGAACTTTCGAACGTTGGTCAAATCTTTTCTTTAGGTAGCTAGATTATGATAAATTCTTTACATGTAAATTATTAAAAATACACACAAATAAATTATCGTATCTTTCACAATAGAGCAAATAACTACTTATAGGGGAATAAATATTCAAAACAATGCGCCCCTAATTTGACACACAAAAAGCATTGTAAGTACACTTGTGCCGAAACTGAACGCGCTAAAAGTGTAAACAAGGGTGTAGGCAGCATATTTGCGAATCACGCCGTAGCAAATTGAAAGATCACCCCCCGCTAACAGCCCTGAGTGTATTACAACACTATTAAGCACTCCATCCCACTTTAACGCGTCCCCAGACCCTACTTATGTACCATCGAAGAAGTTCATATCTAACCACTGTAAGAGCTATTCTTGCTTGCAGCGTTCGGCGGCTATCGCACCGGGCCGGTAACAGATGTGGTCATCGTGTTCACGGGATTTCGTTTTGAAACTGGTTAGATATGAACTTCTTTGATGGTACATAACGTGCAGATTGCCTTGAGAATTAAGTTTTTCAACTACCAAACTCAATCTCAAAACTTCTCTAACATCTCGAGTTATAGAGAAATTTAAGTCATCGCTGATAAATATTTACACTCAGTTTCATCAACTAGGTACCCCAGCTAAAAACAAAAGGCAAATCTGCATTTAATAACAGCTTTTTGTATTACCAAAAAAAACTTTTTTACAAAAAAAAAGTTCCTCGCAATAGCAAACAACCTCGCTGGCCAGTTGGTCAAAACGGCCGGTATTGAATGGCGACGTTGGGCGATGCGTTGGTTCAAATCCACATCAAGCCGTGTTCTTTTTGAAAGTATTCTTTGATAGTCGTAAAAATTCAATGTTATGTACCTAATTATTATTATTACATAGTTCGCTACAACACAAGTTCATTATTTTCATATCAATATCGAACTTACCTATGGACTCAACAAAACATTATTGTTAAAATAGTCTACAGTATTTTTCCGATGTGTGATAATGGCAATACTATGGTTGCAGTATAACGTATAATCTCTTTTTCAATTATTAAAAAGGTCCTTATCGAAGTGTAATGTAGGATTTACATAGAGATTATAGCGCACGTGCGCCCTTTCACACTCGCGTTGCGTGACGTCAAGTATTTTCGTTTCTGTATTGTTTTTTATAAGAACCTAATCAAAAAGTATTTAAACAATGTTATTAGACGGTTACTGGCAATCTGAATAGTTTAGTAAAATTTTAAATAAATTTTGGAACGATATGATGTAAAACAAAGAAGTTTGACGTCTTCATGTTATTTCGGACTTTAGCGTAATAAGTTTGAAAATTATTTTTTATGTGTTTATAATTTTATTCACCTTTACCTTATACTTTCAACAATGCCGATCAAACTTTTGCTCGCTCGTCAAATATTCGACGCGACTGGCGTGCCGACCGTCGAGGTGGATATGGTAACTGAACTTGGACTATTCCGCATTGCGGTTCCATCAACTGATCATAAAAAAATTGCAGAAACATTACAGCTACGAGATAATAATCCCCTGGAATACCACGGTATGGGTGTATTGAATGCTGTCAAAAATATAAACAATATAATCGCCCCAGAACTCATAAAACAGAACCTCGAGGTAACCATGCAAAAGGATATAGATCAATTCATGATTGCCCTCGACGGCACTGAGAACAGGTCGAGGCTCGGCGCGAACGCTATAATGGCTGTTTCGCTGGTGTCCGCCAAGGCCGGAGCCGCCAAGAAAGGCATGCCTCTGTACAGACACATTTCAGACATGGCAGGAGTCACCACCATCATATTGCCAGTTCCGCACTTCACAATACTGAGTGGCGGAACATTGTCCGCCAATGGATTGCCATTTCAAGAATATTCCGTAATGCCAACTGGAGCGGCATCGTTTACGGAAGCCATGCGTATTGGTACAGAAATATATCAGTATGTTCAAAACGCGATATTGTCCAAATACAACGTCGAGACTTCGTACGTTAGCGACAGCGGCGGCTTCTCAATTCCATTCATAAGCCACAGAGATGCTCTTCTTTTCCTTACCGACGCTATTAAGAAATGCGGATATCATAACAAGGCTGAAATAGCCATCAACGCGTCTGCATCGGATTTATACAAGGATGGAGCTTATGATTTGGAATTCAAGAACCCAAATTCAAATCCTCAAGAATATATTTCGTCTGACAAGCTCGCCGAAATCTATTTGGACAACGTAAAAGAATTCCCAGTGTGTTCTGTTGAAGACGGTTTCGATTGTGATGATTGGGCTGCATGGTCCCTGCTTACGACTCGCACCTCAGCGCAACTATTCGCCAACGACTTGACGCAGACCAACCTGAGAAGAGTTGGCCTGGCTATCGAGAAAAAAGCGGGAAATACAGTTGGTTTGCGATTAAATCAAGCGGGTACGTTGACTGAGGTCATCGAATGTTACAAGTTGCTTAAAGCAGCTGGGTTAGGCATCGTCGTCATTGATAGATGGGGAGACACTTGTGATTTGTTCCTAGCTGATTTAGCGGTGGGTCTGTCCGCGGGACAGCTGAAGTGTGGCGCGCCTGCGCGAGGCGAGCGCATCGATAAGTACAACCAAGTGCTCAGGATAGAGGAGGAGCTAGGAGCGCTGTCCAAGTACGCTGGCAGGAACTATCGCGGCACACTGTAAAAAAAACATTGCTGTTATATACTGTTTTTTTTTTAATAATAAAAACCTAATACACAATGTGACTATTTTTACCCGACTGCGGCGAAGCCAAAAAGGAAGGTTATGTGTTTGACATGTCCGCCCCTACGTGCCCTCTAACTACTAAACGGCTGAACCGATGTTGATGAATGATTTGTTACATTCGTCTTTATTGCGAGAGTGTCACTGGGTCAAAAAACCAAAACAAATTAAAAAAAAATGCTTCCAAACCTATTAAAATGAAAGGAAAAGGTGATTACAAAAGTGTATACAAATTATATGTTTAAATGTTATTTGGAATGAGCATTTTGAGATGAGATTTTTTTTTTCGAACTTAGGAATCAATGGATTAGCAATCTGTTTCAAAACGATTCAGATTCTGATTGATCGTGTATTACGCAATTAGGGTATTGTTGTTTCCAACTTTTTAAAATTTACTTTTTACACATTCCAGTTTTTTATTTTACTTTTTTTCTTATTTATTTAATTCCAATACACAGACATTAATTAGAGTCTACAGAATTATACGTATAAGAATAAGACTCTTCGTTCGTGTATATAAAATAACGCAAATCTGACTGTGCGGTAGGTACGGTACCGAACGCACAAATTGCCGGAAATAGTCATTATGTCCACTGTGTCATGATATAAACTGTTATTATAGCACTTGTAGTTAAAGGGGGGTGGACTCAGGCTGGACGCTAGTCGTAGCACGAACTTACTATTTGGTAATTATTTTTAACAAACGTCACTCCCTTAAAAAATCACATAGGTGCGTCATGCTCTGCATCCTGACCTTTTCTTTGATGGTGCAAGCTAATACTTATTAACTATAATAGGTACACAGCTAAGGTAACCAAAGGAAAGGCGTAATGAACAATGCAACTTTTCCTTTGACCGCTGGCCCAAAAAAATGAAACCTGTTGTGCATAACTGAAACCTATGCCAAACGTTAGTACTAATCATCCATGACAACTTTAACTATGGGGACAAATAAATCTATCCCAGTAAAAAAAATATACAGGGTAACAAACGTTTTGAAAAAGTGTTAATGTTTATATCACTTACTTATAAGTTTTGTTTTTAAACATTTAAAATATCGCCAATTGTAAACATATGGACAATAGAAAATCTAAATAGGATGTAGGATAGGGTATTCAGAATTGAAAAACTACTATACAAACCTTATTACTTATAGTTTTATAAACATAAAAAATACCGTAAAAAAGACTCCTCATTTTGTTAGCAGAAATGACCACTATTTGTTTTAACTTAGCCAAAACTTATTTTTGTCGCTTAATCTAAGTGGCATATTCGTTAACATAGTTTTTAAACATTAGTGCTTATAAGTTTTAAAACATTCGTGTCCATGGTTGTTATTATCCATACAAAACGCTGATTTCATAGGTGGGGACCTATTATTTATTTAGGTTTAAAGATATTTATTTCCCATAAGAACTATATAACAGCTCATTTATAATGAGATACAGAGTGATTTCTAAATAATAAGTATAATTAAGTCATATAAAAATCGACTCTTTTAAAACATTTCTTACCCTGCATATTTTTTTTACTAGGATAGATTTATTTGGCCCCATAGTAAAAGTTGTCATGGATTATTAGTACTAACGTTTGGCATAGGTTTCAATGATGCACATTGGGTTTCATATTTTTGGGCCAATCGGTTGCATTGTCCTTTAATATCTATTTAGGCATTTGCACAATTTTGTTCTAAAAAACAAGTCCCACCCCGTTATCGGTATAATGTATCAATGAATTTGTTATCATAAGCGCAATACAATGAAAAAAATAATCGACAAGGACAGGTCAACCCTATCAGGGTGTATAGAAGGGGCCTAAGGGCCCATAACAGTGCGCACGTGCGCTCCCCTCGTGTCGCGGTCCCCTCACATCACGGGGCCACACGGAGCCGCACGGGGCCTTAACGCATTTGTGAACTGTTTAGTTAGCCCTCTTTACGTCTCACAAAAATAATTGTAGATAAATAAACCTCAAGTTGAAGCGCTTAGGGGGTTCCGGGGCGATTGTTCGCGGATAATTAAAGTTGGACGATTAGCTTGTTTTGTCGCTGTTCATTTTTCTTCCGTTGATGAAATGATGTAAGTATTACAAGCTTCTGCCTGCGCCTTGGTTCGCGTCGAAGTCGTAACACACACAATATACTAAAATATTAAACCTATGAAATTAACGTTTTGTATGGAGAATTTTAAAGAAGTTGCATTTTTCATACTAACATTTTCTTAATTTATGTAACAACCATGAACACCAATGTTTTAAAACTAAGATAACGTAATATGCCACTTAGATTAAGCGACAAAAATAAGTTTTGGCTAAGTTAAAACAAATAGTGGTCATTTCTGCTAACAAAATGAGGAGTCATTTTTAAGGTATGTTTTATGTTTAGAAAACTAGAAGTAATAAGGTTTTTTTTACTATTGGTAGTTGTCTATGATGGTCATTATTCGATATAATACCAAGCAATTGATGAATATTTTAAATCATGGAAGTGACAAGGTTCTCTATTTGTGAGAAAATAAATTAATAGTTTCAAAACACTAAAAAACACGCTTTCCAGTTCATATCTTCCGGCTCCATCAGCAGATCAGCTCGACAGTACCATATTATTGTATTCAGACCTTGAAACCTAATCGTGGTCAAAGTTCATTACAAGACCTTTCTAACAAGTCCAAACTCGGCTATGATACGATCATCCATCATGAAGTTCCAGTTCATATCTTCCGGCTCCATCATCAGATCAGCTCGACAGTACCATGTTATTGTATTGTCATCAAAATCACATACAACTCCCAATTTTCATAACGCTACGATCTTTAGAAGATGGTTAAATTAGTTTTCTTAGATTTGATTACATAGTTACATACTTACAGGTCAACCTAATAAAAGCGTGTTAAAAACGCCAATTTCATAGGTGGGTACCCAATAACAGCCACATTTCCATAAAACTCTCGCGGCCCTCGACCCCCCGCGTAGCATCGGATCGCTAGCCCGCGCATACTTCGTTTCGCTCGTTCTTCCTTTTTGCTCGGCCCTTTAGGGTCGTAGAGTGGTGTCAAATAGCCTCAAGAATTGAGATATCAAACCCAAAAAAAAGTTTCAAATCCGACTGGCAGTTCATGCGATTAGCGCGTTCAAAGAAAAGAACAAACAAACTCTTCAGCTTTAATAAAAATTATTATAAAAAATAAAAGATAGAAATAAGGTGTCGCTAATTTTTTGTAGAATTAATTAAGGCGGACGTTGCCATACATTGTTTTCAATTATATAGGTACAACTGTTTATGCAATTTGTAATTCTGTTTTAAGAGGCATTTCTTTCCGACTTGCTAAACAAAAATTGTGATATGCATGATATAAATATAATTTATATCCTATAAGTACCTATTCAGATTAATGAAGCTTTCTAAAAGTGAAAAAAAAAATTCACAACACAATATTCGTTCCGGAGATTACCCTCTACATACAAACAAACACGTGGTTCAAGCAGAACTTTTCCCACTAGCATTTTGGAGAAAAATTAAATAACTTGTAGTACAGTTTTTTTCTATGGTCTCCATAGAAAAAAACTGTACTACAAGTTATTTGATTTATTGAATACTGTCTAAAAATAAAGTGTAAAGTAGTTAAAAGTATTATTTGTTTAGGTGCATTGAATAATGTTTTTATATGGAGTACTCGTACATAAAAACCCACTTAGGTAACGCAGAACCACGGATCCATATTTTACCTACTAAATGGTCCACGTCCATTAGACTGCGACTTACGCGTAGCGCGCGTAGCCGCGGCTACGAAACTCGTAGAGCCACTGAACTTTTCTTTAGGAATTATGAACCTGAGAGCCGGTAGGCAAATGTTAAGCTGTAATATTATCCTATTTTGCTTGCATATGAAGAGCAAACACAAAATGTTGATAAGTAAAAAAATATATTTAATTCTTAGTTATTGTTTGGTTTACGAAATGAGTCTCTTCCCGAACACCGGACGTTTCTTGCAGGTAGCGTACAATATTGAAGCAACAAATGCCTTGCATCGTCTTTAAACACTGTTTATACGGTGCAACTTTTATTGTTGCTTCAACTTATGGAATGCTACTGACAATTAAATGACACCGCATAATCACCCTAGGCCTGGAGCCGAGAAGCTCTTTTTAAGTAGGTCCAGCAGACATAATTAACTTTAAAGCGTCATGTACGTCAGTCCTATAATATTAAATGAGCAATATTTGTAATCACGTTCTCGAAAACGGCTCTAATGTTTTCGCGAAAAACCGATCTAGCTAGGTCTCATATCTATTAGTTTTCTCCTTATTTTCACCCGAGCAGAGCTCGGTCGCACAAAGTTAAGAACAAGATGGCTACCTTGACATGGCGCAGCATGGAATTAGTAAGTACCTACTATCATGTCAGCATGGAATTAGTATGTACTATAAGTATGTGGAGTTAGTATGAACTATTCTAACAATTAAATGAGTATTCTATATTTTAACCCGAGCTGAGCTCGGTCGACCAGGTACTAGGTCGAACAATTATCCCACAATTATTTCATTAAAATTAAAGACTAGGTCACATTCATACAATTATTTAAGTAATAATTGGTTAAGAATTATTTATGTGAGACTCTCTCTATATGATCATAGTTTGAATGATTTATGTTCACTTAATTGTTAAGGATCTTTTTAAATAATTGTTATCTTCTGAAATACCGGTTACGTAGAATGTTGAATTATATGTATATAAAGTAGAATTTTCTACTAATGCTATTTGTGTTCGATTTGATCAACTGCTTTAGTAACTATGTACCTACATTATATTTTCTAAGTATAGTGAAGACCGTCTGGATCGAGGAGCCACATAAAATGTGTTGTATTACCGAAATTATAGTATTGTTAAACCCGAAAACAGCGCAGTGAAATTTATGGATTTTTGTCACAAATCAAAGCATTGTAGTTATCTCAAATTCAGGTGTAAAATATACAAATTTTCAAAAATATTCGTCGGATTTTTTCTAGATTTCTTAGGTGGCTCCTCAATTCAGACGTCTAAATTGAGGAGCCACCTTAAACGTCCTGTAACTTTTTAAGGGTTTTATTGCAAGTTACCGGAACGAGCCTTAAAAATCGCTTGAGAGGGTTTATCCGAAAAGTTGGCAACGCCGCAAATAAATAGATACCTGTCAAATATTTACCTGTTTTGATTAATATAGCAATATTACTGTATGGAAATAAGAAATGTGGCTAACTAGCGAACTAGAATATTAATAATGAATTGCAATTATAATACCTATTGAATTTTATGTTGTACCCGTTTCAGGTGTAAAAAAGGCATTTGGAAAGTTTCCAAATACTTTTTTTACATCTAAAAGTAAATATTCGGTGTTACTATATTAATTATTGCATTTCATAATCAATATTCTAGTTCGCTAGTTAGCCACATTTCTTATTCCCATACAGTAATATTGCCAAATTAATCAAAACAGCGAAATATTTGACATCTATTTGCGATGTTGCCCACTTTCAGAATGAACGCTCTTAATTTACTCCTAAGCATTGATATTACCTGCGTTTAAATATGAGACAGTGGCAACTCAATCCATACGGACGCAATCCACACCATAAGTTTAATTTTTTATCATAGTCTATAGGAAAAAAATAACTCGTAGCCGGCCCGAATTGATGAGGAACTCACGCGACTACTTTCGCCAGCGCCAGTTTGAACACCTCAATACAAATTAGGCAACACGGCCCGAGCGAATTTCGTCCCGCATCACGCGCGGGCTCGCTTCATTGTGACCACAGCTTTTTAATTCCACTTCCAAAAAGGAGGAGGTTCTATGTTCGTAGTGAATGTATTTTTTTTTTATGTTTGTCCACTGATTTCTTCGTCGATTGTGGACCGATTTTTTTTTGTATGACAGTGTATGCACTCAAGTTGGTCCCATATAAATTTTATTAACTTTGCTTGGATAGTTTTTGAGTTAGCTTCAATAATACGTATTTTTCCCACTTAGTAGCTATATGTGGATGATATGATGATAACTTCCTGTCACTGTTATTTACGTAGCAGTGTTGGTGTTCGAATTTGTGTGGGGTAGGTACCACAACGAAAAAGTGAAAAATAAAAACTTAAAAAAAGAAACAACCGACTTCCAAAAAAAAACAATACTAAGTGAAAAATAACATTAATTTCGGAAGTCGGTGGCAAAAACCAAAAATTCAAAACCAAAGACTTAAAGTATTTTTCACTTTGTTGTACTTAGCGTTTTTTTTTGTAAAGGCTTTCTCATCAGTACCTAGGTATTTCCGTTTCTATTGACAAAAACTTTTACTAAAAATACAATTTTATTACTATTTCAAACGTTATTATTCAATTTTCATTTGTTAGTACGTCGCGTTTGGTTCTTGGTTGCGAAATAACTTTTCACAGCTTTTTACTTATTCCATTTAGTTCAGGGGCTTTACTATGACGTGTTAAAACCATCACCTTTCCGTTGTGAAATATATAGGATAGCTATTCGCCCTGTATAGCTTCATCGCTCTCTCACACTGGAACGATGATTGCTTTAACAAGTACAGCCCCAGATATTCAGACATAACATATTTACGTAGGTACTCGTTCAGTGTGGATAAAAACATTATTTTTATTTGGTAGAGATGACCTAGCCAGAATCGTCTCCAAATGAGGAAAATGTTTAACGTCGGCCGGCTATGCACGTTGAGAATGCACTTTAAAGCTTGTGCAGATCAGCGCGACGCGACGGCGCGACGTGACTCGAACAATACAATTTCTAAGAAAACTTCACGGTATAACAATAACCGGTGTCGCGTCGCGCTAGTCTGAACAAAGCTTTATGCAGAACGTATCATTTATTTATATATTTACTAGCTGCCCGCCCCAGCTTCGCTCGAATAGCACTAAGTACTTATCTACGGCGCACCTACCTGCCTACCCTACCTACCCTACCTACCCTACCTACCCTACCTACCCTACCTACCCTACCTACCCTACCTACCCTACCTACCCTACCTACCCTACCTACCCTACCTACCCTACCTTTTCATTGTTTTTAAAATGTATTCTGCTATTCGGGGCGGAGACAAATCCAACGAATCAAAAACCATGAAAATTGGTCCAGCAGATCTCGAGTTATAAGTGTTGTAACAAACACGACTTTCTTTTATATATATAGATATATATATATAGAAGATATAATCGCCTACAACTATTATTACAGGCACATTATATAGATATGACACCTAGGTATGTACTTACTTTTTTTTTATTAGGTTTTCTTTTACAGGTAGCAACCTACAAGCGCATTCGTTGTCATGGTCTCGACGTGGGGACAGGCAGCCGGGATCCACCCTGCACGCCAAGATATGGATGCCCGAAGACCCCAGAATCTTCTCAAGTACCCCCACTATTATCGATAAAGAGGAACTTAGATAAACACCTGTCTAAAGCCAGATTCTCATTATTGTGTAGTGTCGTGTCGTGACGCCTTCTCACGCAGTGTTAGCCAATCAAAATTCATTGTGATATGAAGTGGTCCTGAACCGAACCGTTTGATTGGTCTACCCCGCATCACGAAACAACACGACACAAAAGTGCAGATCGCTTCACATTGTTATTTTTTAATACAAAATATTAATTATTGATCTCATTATTATATACCTACCTGCAGCGGTTATTGCGTTAGGTATAATTTATGAAGTATACTTAAAAAGATTTTTATCTCAATTATGTCTTGTCAATTAGGTAATTGTATGGTTAGTTAATGTCACAACATGTAAAATATGTGTAAGTAAGTATAACAAGACCAAAGGTATTTAAATCTACAACCCTAGTTTTTGTTTACCCTAAACTTCTTAAGGGGTCATTGTACTCATCATTATGAATAAGTTTCACTATAGGACCGACGCCGAAATCGCGAAAAAAAATAAAAAAAACCAACAAAAACCAAAATCATGAACAACAAAAACAAAAAAATCTGCTGTTCCCTACATTTCGACGAGATAGACGAACATAAATGTAGGGAACAGCAGATTTTTTTGTTTTTGTTGTTCCCATTGTGAAAGTTGCACATAATAATGAGTACAAAGACCCCTTAAGAGGTTTAGTGTAAACAAAAACTAAGGTTGTATACAGGGTGGCAGGGACATCGACATAGAAAATTTTCGTCGGTTATTAAAAAAAAAACACCTGTTCCATACATTTTGACCGCGTAGGTATTGCACTTTTCTATGAAACAGCAGATTTAAAAAAAAATAACCGATGAAAATTTTCAACGCAGGGGGCCTCAGAATCATGTACTGAATCCATGGTAATCGGCTTCGCGTCGATGTCCCTGACACGTACCCTGTATAACTTCGAACAACATGTAACTACTACAATTCTAGTCACTGTATGTACCTATAATGAATCGTAAAATAAGTTTAACAATAATATGTACCATATCTATCTAACATAGTAGTGTAAATATTCTATTCTAATAAATGATATACCTACCTATTGCTGAGATTGTTTTATCTTACTGTCCTGTATACTTACTTAGGTAAGTAACAGTACATACATAGTACCTATAGGTATGATAAGAGAGCAGCCTGAATGTTAAAATGTTATCTGTTCACCCCTTTCTTTCCAGAGTGTTAAAAGGAGACAAGACGTTGGAGCAACGGGCAACAGAAGGCCTAGTGCGAGTTTTTATACTTGGTATTCGATCACGTTGACATAAGCGTTACCATTAGTTTTCACTTTCGTAAAGTGTGGATTTTAATTACTTACTTGTTGTTCCCATCATTGTCACCAGACGGCGCTAGATTTTAGTTCTGTATCAGAATTATAGTTTCATACGTTAATGCGATCGAATAGGTAGGTATGAAAACTCGCACACACAGAATAGTAGCTCACTATTCTTTGCAAGGGCGGATCGGGGGGCGGGGGGGTGGCATGCTCCCTCAAACGGTTTAAGTAAAATACAATCGCATCGTCTGAATGGACTGCCCTGAATGCATCTCTCTCAAGAAATTGCTTCAATAATGAACGCTGAACAATTACGCTACTATATTTTAATTGAAAAATAATTAAAATCCCAAAAAACAGCATAGTGCAATAAAAGATATGGGAGACACTTCTTATCTGTCTGGCCCATGTGCCCCTCCCAGAAATAAATCCTGGATCCGCCCTTGATTCTGTGCTTTTAAGGTATGGTTTCTTAGAAGAGCGGTGGCCGCCACATAGCGGTCGCAGTGACGGCTGGTTTGACTTTACGGTGTCAAAAAACGCTCTCTAGGCAAACATACCAACTCATTTTCATAAATAACGTTTCAGTGACGTCAATCGCCGGTTAATTGCGGACGCTATGTGGCGGCCACCGCTCTTCTAGGAAACCGTATCTTTAGCCGTCGGCATTCTTCTCGCTCGTAGTAATGACTTGCCTACTGCAATCACCAAACCGTTTGCATGGCTCGATAGTGAAGCTATGAACTAACAACGGCTCATGAGGTACCGTATTCAGGGTGTCAGGGACATCGACGCGAAAACTGATACTATGGATTCAGTACATGATTCTGCCCCTCCCAGCGTTGAAAATTATCGTCAAAAAGTAAAAAAAGTAAAGTGAAAAGTATCGACCTACTCGGTCAAAATGTATCAATGTGAATCATATACCGAATCCATGGTATCGGTTTTCGCGTCGATGTCCCTGCCACCCTGTATAATACACGGTCAACAAAGTGATGGTGGATTGCCTAGGTTACGGTACATACAGGGTGTTTGGCAGAACGTTGAACATACGAAAATGGTGGATAGGTGGGGTCATCTGCTACTTACTCAGCCCTAATTTATTTGGCTCTGGCCCCCTGGACATGTAAAAAAATTTTTTTTGTTTTCTTCTAGTTTCACCACTTCCTTAACTTTACAGTGTAATTTTTTATTAAAAATGGGTAAAACAAGCATTTTACCCATTTTTAATATATATCCAGGGGGCCAGAGCCAAATAAATTAGGGCTGAGTAAGTAGCAGATGACCCCACCTATCCACCATTTTCGTATGTTCAACGTTCTGCCAAACACCCTGTATATAGTACGCCGGACGTTATTATTACGTATAACGTCCGGCGTAACCTAGGCAGTCCACTCAAACTCGTTGCCACAAAGCACACACTTTGACTGGGTGGAGTGCGATGGGGCCTGTGTATTTTTCACTTTCAGGCATTTCGTTGTAATCCCTGATATGTGTACCTAATTAGGTACTTTTAGGTACCTATGCAAGTAGGTACTCTGAAGGCACCCAAACAGAATGGTAATGGTTAATGAAAAGCCTTGTTCATAGAATTTTATGGGATGCTATATCATAATCTCAAACAATTATCATTCACCTACAAGTTTTGTCACATAATAGTTTGTGAGCTAAGGTTAAGGGATGTTTTCGGTTACAAACGTAGAAATAACTTTGGTTTTCACAGTTTATTTGAAATATAAACTTATTTTTGCTGTTATAATTTCATTATTCGTTTATCCCGAATACGGAACCCTTCACTGTGCGTGGTCCGCGCACTTCGTCAGGTTGGTACAAGGTGTTTTTTTTATTTATTTTTTGGTTCTTTTTGCTTCAGGCAGATTCTATTGGAAGCTATTACTTATAGTTGAAAATTGCGGAGTTCGATGGTGAACCCGTGGAAGGTTACACAGGTGTTTCCATTCCCAAGGGGTGAGCTACGAACGACGCTCCGTGTACATGCCTACCTAATCATTAAAACACATTCGGGTATACTGATTTTTATAAACGCTTCCTAAAACTAGGAAACCGTGCAATGCTCGCCAGTTTAAGGCTTATGTCCTGTATGTACCTACCTCTAAGATCTCAGGAATTAGCCCAGTCCCTGGTTAATCTTAAAAATATGTAAAAATTTGAACTCATTTGCTTTTTGTTTTTTATTTGGTAGGTATATTTACCTAAATTCCTCACCTGGATACTGCGCAACCTGCCTTTACAAACCTTTGTAAGGGCAGGGTTGCTCAGTGTCTCATGTTGCTGTGACACACAGGCAAACTGTCACCTTCAAAAATATGTAGAATAATCTGATTTATTAATAAAAGTCGAAAACGAAAACATTAGTTACCATTGCCTATTAGGTATGCGGAACCTATAATTGGTTGCCTGCGGTCTAGGTCTTGCCTTATTTATTCATAGCAGTACCACGTGTAGGAGCCATGGTCAAGCGTGGTCAAAAGATACAGTCACAAGCTATTATTTTGCGTAGATTTCTCGTGAATCTCGGAATCATTCATGTTTGGTGTAGATAGAGAGTTAATAGGTAGTTTGAGATAAAATATTCCGAATCAAAAGATCATTTACCTAAGGGTATCCACGTGTTGTCAGAAATAAATAAATTAAGCAAGTCCGCCTACTGTCGGTCATTGCCAAGGTAAAAGTATGATTTATATAACAGAAAAGTGTAGGTGGATTAAGTCCAGGATTTTGGTACGTTTTATGTATCGCTTCATGTCAGTTTTTTCTAAAGACGTTGAAAAAACATAACTTTTTTATTTGTTATCCATCGGAGTGAATGCGAGGCTCTCGGGCGGCACTCGATCAATATATACTGTAGATGCGGATTGGCTGCAAATGTCTTTTCCCACGGTCGTCCCACACCACCGCCAGTGCTGCATACCGGTGGATACAGGCTGCGCACCACGCCGCGTGGCTCTAGCGAACACCGGCTTAGATTGCGACCAAGATAAAATCAAATGAAAAATACCGGCAAAAGCGTCAGGGTAGCCAGCGAAATTAAAATTATCTTACTTTTTTGTTTGCAGGTTGAATGTTGATCTAAATATGATTCGCGGCCGTATCAAATATTTATTTATAGAATTATAATCATAAAAATCATCAATAAAACTCTCTAAGTTAAATTTAAATCCTATTGAATGACTATTCAAATTCATGAAATCATGACATTTTTGGATTATTCTAACTTAACGAGTTGTATTGCTGATTGTAATGATTGTAATTCTGTAAAGACATATTTGTTACGGTTGCGAATCATATTTTAATCAACATACAATCTGACACTGACCTGCAAATTAAATTAAAAAAACGTAAGAAAATTTTAATTTCCCGGGCTACCTTACCGCATCTCCCAAATATAGTTCTAAGATGACATACCTACTGGAAGAACCTATTAACGTTTTAGATTTCCGTCTGTGGTCTAGACAGATGTAAGGTGAGTATTTAAGGTTTGAATATGTTTTGAAACAAGGTGGCTACCTAAAAATAATGACATGGCAGCATGGAATTAGTAAGTACCTACTATCATGGCAGCATGGAATTAGTAAGTACCTACTATCATGGCAGCATGGAATTAGTTTAAACTATCCTATACTATTCAATGAGCATCCTCTAGTTTCACCCGAGCAGAGCTCGATCGGCCAGGTGCCTACTAGTACTTGAGAACGAAATATGCAAATTTTAACTCGCACACACTACACACCCTCACACTTACACACTCACCCATAATCGCAATATCACCCTAATACGCGCATTTCTGGCTCGTTCATTTTTATAGTTTGCTTTTTTATAATTTGAAATTAACCTAGGTATTTACTTTTATTTTTACATTCAATATTGCAAATTAATAGATATTGCCAAGTGGAAGAGCGGACACTCCTAACACAAGCAATTCCTGCTTATATAGTGATCTCCAAATAATGTAAAGTAAATGCACTTTGTACCTAATTTAAATAAACATTTTTTTTATTTTATTATGTCCATTAAGTCGAGGGTTTGCTCTATATAAGTATTTTTTTCAGTGAAATATTAAGTGAAATTCTTTTTAGTTTTATTCTCTTTATTACATATTGTGTCTATAAACTGTATTATACAAACCAGGTTTTCGCCTTTTGACAATTGTTTTATCTTCTCCACACGATTGTAAAGAACAACAATGATTTGCAATCTTCGCGTTTATCTTGAATTTAAACAATAAAGAAATATGATGTGCTCATGTTACATAAGATTTAATTATGTATCCGGATAGATAACAAATTTTAATTTCTAAAGAAAAATATATGCATCGATACTAAAGATCTGTATCATAAAAACAATTACTATACCATACATATACACTTTAAAGTTTACAAATGCTGTAAAATTTACGAGTACATATAATATTTTTTTAAGTAACAACTCAAGGCCTACTATTAGGTAAATTATAACAACTTTTCATTAATAATATCGTGCTTAACGCTGTTCTAAATAATAATATCTATTAACACTTATGTCTTATGTTTGTAACTACACGAGTTTACAGTTCAATATAAATCATAAGGTACATTTAAATCACAATTAATTAATTAATATTATGTCATCATGTTTTTGCAAGATTTTAGTCTACGTTTATCAACAGTTATGTTACATATTAATAGTCCACATAATATTACAAAGTTCACGCCTGAATACATTTACAATTCTTACATGTATGTAAGTATTTTTAATCACGAGCTATTTAATAAGTAATATCGTAGGCAGAGAATTTAGGTGGGTACGCTATGAGTGATTCATATCACAATTGAGTGCTGACTTTACATTATTATTGGTGTTTAATTAATGATACGGAAGTCCGCCAACTAAATGAAAGAGGCGTGAAACAACAGGAGCTGTCATAATATAAGGTACTTAATACCTTATATTAATGTGAATTATATTTGCGATACAACAATTAGTTATACACGTTGGTCAGTTTGTCTGATGGTAAACGAACGAAGAAAGACATATTATGTGTTATATTTATTTGGTTTCCTTAAAAACAGAGCATTGTCCACTTGCGGTTGTCAGTCTAAAATGTAATATGACTATACTACTATTTCCCTGGACCATGTAGATGTATATTACATATATACAGGGTGTAAAAAGACACATCACAAAGCCGTAAACTACGCATACTGTACGTATAGCTAAGTAGCTTTGCGCAAAAATTATTGCTGGGAACCGTAATTTTTTTTTTTTTTTATAAAAAAAAACAAGTTTTTATTGCGCGCAATGTAACGCGAACCCACGCTTGAATGAACGGATTCAGTGTTAGTTAAGCTCCGCC
This sequence comes from Agrochola circellaris, assembly GCA_914767755.1. NCBI lineage: Eukaryota > Metazoa > Arthropoda > Insecta > Lepidoptera > Noctuidae > Agrochola > Agrochola circellaris. Next base: position 16,402,779 of record OU611840.1, on the reverse strand, counting down.
CCTACGCTACGTAGGTAGGTACTTGTTGTTCATTGCGTTTTTGTAACTTCAAATGCGTAATCTGTTAAGATAAATCTAAAATTCAGGTAATGTTTGTTTGGAAAAAAGTTTCGTATTATCTCATAGAATTCATTTTCGTGAAAAAGTAAAAAAAAAAATGCGACTTTGACCTTCAATATCTCCAGAACCAGTGGATTCCCAGGTATGGTCTAGTGGAAAAAAATGATGCAAATAATGGGTAGAATATGTGGCTTTCGGCTTCGGAAAGTGTCTTTTTACACCCGATATAGTTATTAGGTATTTAAACGAACTATGGACATGATCATAGTTCTGAGGCTGAATTGGCGTTGTAGTTTGTATGATTATATTTTTATTACTAACTAAGCAACAATCGTAAAAATAAGGCTACAACTATTACAGCCCTTTTCCACTATTTAGTTGAATTCTTTTTAAGTTATATTAATTACATTATCAGACTAGTATCTAACCTAATATTCTACACTAAATTCATACACTGTATAAGAGCACAAGTTATTAATAATTGTAGGCTAGGCAACGTCGGATAGAACTTACTTGCTAATTAGCTTATTCATTAGCAGGGGGTTAGGGATTATAGTTCTTGCGAAATACTTAATCATAAGAAATATTAAAGATAACTTATAATTACTAAAAGTTTTATCATTTTAATTGATCGAGAGTGAAGGAAATGAGAAGTTGTCAATAGAGTTATTAATACTACCGATACACATTTATGTTGCTGCCTTTTATCATTCATCGATGATCATCTGAATCAATGACGTAAGCGGAAAGAGTTTTATTGAAAAAAGTCAGTGTAAGTCAATTTTCCAATAAAAAATTGGAAAATTGTGGGATTTGAAAATAGAAAGACCGAGACTGTAAAGTTATCAAAAATAAACTCGAAATTTTAGTATTAAGAAGGTACGACAAGATATATATTTCAAGGTATCCGAAAACCTTAAAATGCGCGTTAAAAAGAAACCATAAAACAAACATAAAAAATACTTTTTATGAGTGGGATAATACAAACTTTTTTAAATATAATGCATAGGACGTATTGAATGATTATGTTGGTCCACATTTTATGTTAGAATTCAGTTTTGAGCAGCATTGATACTAAATCTTTCTCCATGACCATTATAAGAAATTGGTTGAGGAAGGTCATGTAGTAGCCTGACTGCGTGCCGTGCCACAGCGCGAGGAAGGCGAGCGTGATGAGCTGGCTGAGGTTACGGTTGCCGAGGAAGCGCAGTCGCTTATACACGTGAAGTGGCTGGTGTTGCAGTTGAAGCTGTCGATGCAGTGCTGGAAGGGCGAGGCGCTCTCAAAACGCAGCAGCTTAGTGTTGTTGCAGCCGACCCACTGGCTCACAGACACGCCGCCCTCAGTGCGTGTGCCGTTGTATGACAGACCGAACCTGACGCAAGACGCTGCAACAACCAATACTCAACATCAAACAACATTTATTGAAACTAGGCTGATATGCAGAACATTTTGACCGTCAGAGTTGCAATAGACAGCACTCAAAATTCCTGCTTCGAAGGACTTCCTAGCTTTTTAGCAGGGGAGAAGAAGTGGCGCGACAAACTCACCAGCAATTTATCTGATTTTAGATCACAAGAACTTAGTGCTCTTTGTTATAATGCCCAATTGATCCAGATTAAACAAAGTATTCTTTCTGTGCTACATTTTGTAACAAAGAACAATTTCAATTTGTTTAACCTAACTAATTTATACAAAATGACCTCAGTGCACTGATTGCCTCATGAACATTAAATACTAAAGCAGTATCAAATCAAAGCGACCATTGTTCACAGTACCTATAACGAATTGTTTTGAAATTGGATTAACAGGACGTCGCAACTGTGTTATTTTGTCCGAACACTTATATAATTAAATATTTTGAATACTTTTTGCAGACACATTATGTTGCTGATTAATTATTGATATGACGGTCATCGTCTTATCATTGTATAGAACATTTACCCATCATTATTGATACAATGAAGGTCAAAATCTTGAAATATTTATTTTGTAAGTACTGCTAGCTAATGAATCAGTTATGGACCTATAGCATGATATAGAAAGTTTACCTTCGGTGAGCAGCCAGCAGGAAATATATTTATACAAAGCGAAATGAGTCCAAAGTCCGCAGTAGAGGTTACGATAGAATACTGATGTATTCGGGACACTACTCTCTCTACTCTTCTAACTCGTCCGATAACATAACTTTCATACTGAATACAGTGACTGAAACAAAAGAAAACGCAATTCTATTAGCTTTGAGGCTTTGTGGTTAGTATTATTGTATCAAGTAAATTCTTCCAGACTCGGTCAGTTGAGAAAAAAGTAGGTATTTAGTAGGTTAATAGTTTGATGTCTAAAATATGTCCCATTTTCGTAATAATTTTTTGTTTAGCTAGAAAAAAAAAACAAATATACCAGATTTTTCTAATTTTTGAATATGGCGATTATCACTCTGTACCGCGAACGTCGTGTAGCGCGGGGTACGCGCATATTGATTGAATGGCCACCCTGGGCTAAGCGACGGAGCGCTGTGCAGTGTGATGATCGCCTTAGATACTAATTTGGTATCCAACACATTACGTACGAGTTCCAAGCAGTATGTGGGTAGAAATGTATAAAACACAAAACAATATAAGAATATTAAGTAAGTACCTTCAACTTTATAAGCTACCAAGTAGACTGCACCCTGAATTTGCCTCTTCATTTCTTCAGCTTCTGTTTCCAAGGGGAATTTATCCGATATAATGTCTTTAGTGTCTGAACGAGAATATATCCCACTAGGCAACACGCCGGGTAGGTAGTAAACGAAACCCAACAGCTCCAGGAATGTAGGTTGACTCCAGATTAGTCGCAGACCTTTCCTCTCCTTTAAGCATCTTACTACCATCCCACAGGTCGAAGGACAAAGCGATCAACTTCAGAGTGAGCACGCAGTGCGGCATCGTCCATGTGATGTCGTAGTCCTCCGACTCGGTCACCACGTAGCCGGCCAGCAGATATGTCATGTTAAACGCAAAAGTCACTATTGCGTTGTTCTTTCCCGGACCACGGATCTTAGTGCTTAAATAAATTACTAGCGCTGGGAATGCTGCGATGGCATTGAGAAGTTCCAATATTCTACATTTTGCTTCACGAATTTATATTAGATTTAATTATTATTATCAGATTAGTATCTAACCAAACATTCTACACTAAATTGATACAGTGTATAGGATTGTAGGCTAGGCAACGTCGGATAGAACTTACTTGCCACTTAGCTTATTCATTAGCTGGGAGTTAGGGATTATTTCTTGCGAAATAATTAATCATAGGAAATATTGAAGATAACTTATAATTACTAAAAGTTTGATCATTTTAATTGATCGAGTGTGAAGGAAATGAGAAGTTGTCAATAGAGTTACTAATACTAACGATACACATTAATGTTGCTGCCTTTTATAATTCATCGATGATCATCTGAATCAATGACGTAAGCGGAAAGAGTTTTATTGAAAAAAGTCAGTGTAAGTTTTTTATTGGAAAATTGTGGGATGTGAAAATAGAAAGACCATGACTGTAAAGTTATCAAAAATAAACTCGAAATTTAACTATTTAAGACTCGAGACGACAAAATATTGGCTAATATGAATTTTGAAACGAAAATTGTGTTAAATATTTCTAGGTGATCCGGAAACATAAAAAACGCACTTTTAACAAACACTTAGTCAATTTGATCTACGCTAGAAATGTCGTTCATTGGCATATTAACCCGGTCCGAATATTATAAGGAGTTGCAAAAATAGAATATAAATATAAGTAGCTAACATGCAACCATGATTGAAAATTGAAAATAATATAAAATGAAACAAAACAACAAACACCATTTCATTCACGTCCAGCAGTCACAATATGCGATGTGCCAGCGAGTCTTTCTCTTAATACAATTCTAACCGCGTGTTAACTCCAAATTGTACTTAGGCAATATTTCGTAAATTATGTATGGATATGTACGACAAGCAAATACTAAACTTTGTAATAACTATATTATGCTAAATGCGCTGATTGTAAGCATTAACTAACCAATACTGGATATTCTAATTACAATTATTGTGCTTTCGGATGAGCTCCGCAAAATTTTAAGGCTTTTTTAACTAGGGGCTTGTAAACAAAGGACCACGGCAGAAATAGTAAGAATCCTGAAAAATATAAACTAGAATAAACAGTCCACCATTTTGAGAAGCTCTTGACGTCGAATGGCGCCAGACTCCAGCCCATAAATACTATTGTGTATGTTTTTAGTATAATGTAGAGGAGGTATTTGATGATTGTATTGTTCCACATTTTATGGTAGAATTCAGTTTTGAGCAGCATTGTTTCTAAATCTTTCTCCATGACCATTATAAGGAATTCGTTGAGGAAGGTCATGTAGTAGCCTGACTGCGTGCCGTGCCACAGCGCGAGGAAGGCGAGCGTGATGAGCTGGCTGAGGTTACGGTTGCCGAGGAAGCGCAGTCGCTTGTAGACATACTCGGCGGCGAAGTGGTTGGTGTTGCAGTTGAAGCTGTCGATGTAATGCTGGAAGCGCGTGGCGCTCTCGAAGCGCAGCAGCTTGATGTTGTTACAGCCGTCCCACTGGCTCACCGATGCGCCACCCTCCGTGCGCGTGCCGTTGTACGACAGACCGAACCTGATGCATGACGCTGCAACAATCGATACTCAACATCATTTATTGAAACTAGGCTGATAGCCAGAACTTTTTGACCGTCAGAGTTGCAATAGACAGCACTCAAAATGCCTGCTTCGAAGCACTTTTAGCAGGGGAGAACAAGTGGCGCGACAAACTCCCCAGCAACTTATCCCGAAAATCACAAGAACTTAGTACTCTTATCGCTCAGTTGATCCAGATTCAAAAGAGTATTCCGTGTTACATTTTGTAACAAAGAACGATTTCAATTAGTCTAACTTAACTAATTTATGCAAGTGAAATGACCTCAGTGCACTGATTGCCTCATGAACATTAAATACTAAAGCAGTATCAAATCAAAGCGATCATTATTCACAGTGTAACGAATTATTTTGAAATTGGATTAACAGAACGTCACAACTGTGTTATTTTTGAACACTTACATAATTAAATGTTTTGAATATTTTTTGCGGTGCCATCATTTTGCTGATCAATTGATATGATGGCCATCGTCAATGATTATGTAGATCATTTTACCCATCATTATTGATATAATTTAGGGGAAATGTTGAAATATTTTGTAAATACTACTATAAATGAGATATGTACAACATGATAAGAATAATGAATTAATGATGATAGTATATTTACCTTCGGTGAGCAGCCAGCAGGAAATATATTTATACAAAGCGAAATGAGCCCAAAGTCCGCAGTAGAGGTTACGATAGAATACTGATGTGTCCCGAAACTCGTCCGATAACATAACTTTCATACTGAATACAGTGACTGAAACAAAATAAAACTGAATTAGCTTTGAGTGGTTAGTATTATTCTGTCAAGTAGATTGTTCCAGGTTTAGAGGTCAGTTGGGAAAAACATGTACATACAGTGTGTCAAGAACGTGATCGGCATCATTTTAATTTTTGACTATTATATCGTAAAATAAATTATTGAAGTCAGTAGAGCAACTCTTTGCCTAGCATCGCATCTTGACAACAGAGTCCTTTAGTGCAGTAGATTTTCAGTAAAAGCACTTCTCCCGACATGAGTCTCGCGTAAGCAGCACGCCACTAGCAGGTGTACACGCATCCAAAAGGACCTAAAATATCGCGTAATCAGGCTGCAAAATGTTTGAAGAAGTAAAAGACAATAATCGTAAAGTAGATAAAGTGATATATATATTCAGAGTGTTTGGAAGCTAGATAGTTGACACCATTTAGACCCATATGATGTGCCCCACCGAAGAAAAATACAAAACACAACTTTAGAAATGAAACCACGATTATGTATCCGTTCTAGCCAGGAACTGTTGTTGAAAAAGAGTTAGGGCCCCTAAAAATAGGTCCTGTAACATCTCACGTCTCTGGACATTATCTTGAGACATAGTAGATGAGAGACGCTTAGCGGAAACCGATCTCAAATATAGAAGCATCATGATGCTGCAGCATTAAGAAACCGTTCCCTGCCAACACAATTTGATACACACTCAAAAAAAAAAAACATAGCCGGGAAATGATGCTATCCTGAATAAAAGCACATGACTAAATAAGTTTTTTAATTCATGTGATAAAAGTGTGGGCATTGATGAATAAAAATACACATACCTGTCAAAAATCAACGCAACATAAAAAAAATAAAGACGTCATTTATCCGATGACGCCATAAGTAGTGAAATAATACCTCATAGATGGCAGGCGCTTACAGAAAAGGGAGACACAAAATTGATCATAATGCATTCAAGTATAAATCCTGAACACTCCTACGATCATTTACAAAAACCTAAATATTTTTTTTGAATTCATTTTGCCGAACACGCCTTTGTCGTACAGTGTAAATATTTTGATAAGCAAAAGTTATCCTATTTTCATGATAATTCTTTGTTTAACAAAAAATATACCAGAAAACATTATGTACGAGCTCAAAGCAGTAGGTAGGGTATAAATGTATAGGCGAAACATTAAAAGATTATTACCTCCAACTTGATAAGCTATCAAGTAGATTGCACCCTGAATTAGCCTCTTCATAGCTTGTCCCTCATAGACTGCAGCTTCCGTTTCCAAGGGGAATTTATTAGAGATAAAATCTTTGTAGCGTCTGAACGAGAATATGGGTCCCACTAGGAAACACGCCGGGAAGTAAACGAATCCCAAGAGCTCCAGGAATGTAGGCTGACTCTCCAGAGCCGTCACTTTATTAGTCGCAGACAGTTCCTCTCCTTTTAGCATCTTCTTACCATCCCACAGGTCGAAGGACAAAGCGATCAACTTCAGAGTGAGCACGCAGTGCGGCATCGTCCATGTGATGTCGTAGTCCTCCGACTCGGTCACCACGTAGCCGGCCAGCAGATATGTCATGTTAAACGCAAAAGTCACTATTGCGTTGTTCTTTCCCGGACCAAGGATCTTAGTGCTTAAATAAATTACTAGCGCTGGGATGGCATTATGGTACATCGAGATACCAAAATTATAGAAGGCCATGTCGAATCCCGTCACGATGAAATATAAGTTCCGATATCCTACATGTTGCTTGACGTATTTATGATAGATAACCGCCAGCGGGTATCCTAATAGGATGGATATTAACAGTTTCAGTGCTGGCTCCGTGGCACCTATTATGTCGGACAGAAAGGGAACTGGGCTCAGGCCAGCTAAGCCCAGTAAACTAAGCAGCAGGCCAAACATTATTCACCAATCTGGAAACAAAAACAATATTGTTAGTATCTACTTTTCTGATAATAGATGTCATTTGTATGTGCTAGTGACTCTATTTGTCGATAAGACGGGTCCATGACTGTAGGTTAATGTCTCTTAGCTTAATGCATGACAGATATACAAACAATGGAATAATCCGAAAAGGGTGATTAATTTTGACTTGTCACTTTTATATATTTTTGCATGTGTGTTGACATTCCCTTAATCCTACGTTTTGGTGTAGGTACATCTAAGTATCCAACCCCCGGAGTTAAAATAACATAACTGAAGAACGTACTCTAGACATTGAAATTTACCTCGCCACATAAAGACCGATTCATACCTAAAAAAATTCGTACAGTGCATGGAAGAAGCGCATCCTCGCGAATCCGCGCGTATCCCGACGATTGCGAATACGACCATCTAAATGGAACTCGATTATTTTTCACCACATTATATTTTTAAAGAGGTTTATTGCTGTTATAACATTCCACAAAAACCCTGTTCGATACGTGGGGGTGTGTTACGAATGGGGCTAAGAGTATAGACTCTGAGCACCATTCGTAACAACACCCCCAAAAGAAAATATAAAAGTTATTGAAAATTTCCCATTAAACATAAATGTGTGATAATTTTTGTTTAATGGGGAATTTTACTTGGAAATAAATGGGGCGCGGGCGATGACGGTCAAGTTAGGATAAGTCCTAACTTATGACCTCCGTTGCAAATTTGCATTTTTTTTTTCAAATTAAATGGTGTAATTAAAAGCAATAACTTTAATATTTTCAATAATAATATATTTTTTATTACTTTTTGGTAATGTTATTGCAATACCTATGTGCCTCTTTCGGATCGGGCAGGGTTTTTGCTACACGTTATATACAATCATAGTCAAATTAAATTAGCTAGCCAAATTCCGCAGACGTGATGGATATCGAATTATCGATATCTAAACAGACATGATAAAGCAAAAAATAAATAAATTAACTGCATATTTTGTGTGGTCATCGACCCCGTTAGATAAATCTTTATTTACCCTAAACATGGTATAAAGTTGTTGCAATCTGGTTTTGATAGAATGTCCATATGTTTAGCTATACAGAACATTGTATCAATTGCATGCAAAATAATTTGTCGCCCCCGGCGCCGGGGGCACGGGCCCCGGTTTGCCCCTCCCGCAAACCCGGGGCTGCCATTCGCGTAACCACACGTGGTTTTCTTAGTATTCTTAAACATTCATTTTTAAATAATAAACATCAAAATGATTAATTCACCAAAAGTCACTCTTTAAAATTCCCCATTTTAAAGAGTGGGAGGTTTTAGTACGAAATCCGCGCGGCCGACGTGATGGTTATAAATAAAAGGTCTTAACAACGGAAACGAGCACTGGTAATTAAATCCAAGGACGGCTAGACCTGAACTCTTGCCCCTACTTAATTTATACATTTCGGTCCGGTCTCACTCCAATAAAAAATCCGGTTTTACCTTTCTATTAACGTAAACCACGAGTTTAATTTTTACTACCATCAACGATACTAAAAAAGACAACAAGGAAAATCAATACTCTGCATGCGTAAATATTTATTCCAACTACCCTTCAATGTGTGTGGTCCAACACGAATTTGGCCGGTTTCTATTTATATGGAAACAACAAGATCGTAAAACGCAACAAAATGACAAGTGTTTGTGATGCGGCCCTGTACACGAACTTTGAGTGGTCATAACTTGTCCATATATCACCAACCCTCTGGTAGGTGATTTTTAAAACTTATATCTGACCACCGCTGTTAACTTGTTCGGGAGTACAAGCGTGATATTTACTATCGGAAACTGACCCCTCCGGGCGCCACTGGGACTTCAATCAATCACAGCCTTAATTTGCGAGGGCACGGCAATGCCACCGCGAAGTCGAGCAAAAACAAACAAACAATTTGGTATTCAATTATCCTCATTTTGACTTGAAATTTTGGCGGCTAGAATAAGCAAACGTGTCGCGTTTTCCAATTGTGAAATGATCGCGGCAGCAGTTTATTAGTTATCATCAACGCGGAATTGCAGGATAAATTGTTTATGATGCTTATCGCGCAGATTACTCTTCACATGAGCCGAGCTGTGTAGTCTCACCACTAGATTTTTCGAGAAGTACTCTCAATTACAAAGTTATTTTTGCGGTCGGTAAAATCAATGCTGTGCACGCGTAAATATTCATCTTAACTATGGAACCCGTCACTGTGCATAGTCCGCCACGCTCTTGACCGGTTTTATTGTTTCCTACAAACGTGGTTTCTTATTTCCACAATGGCTTTACAAATTGCATAAGACGTACGAGTACATGATAAAGGCCTATTCGGATATTAGCGATATCGCTATCGCGCTCGGTAGCGATACCGAATAGATACGAGATATCGCTGTCGCGCTTGGTAGCGATACTGGTCCACCCTTTGCTTAGTCACTTTTGTGCCGCGCATTAGACAACACAAGCACAGGCGATATAACCTACCGAGCGCGACGGCGATATCGCTTATAATTATCCGAAGATTACTTAGTAATTAATAAGTGTTAGTCATAGTGGTTCATTTTAACATAATCTAGGGGATCAGTACTTACCTCTTTGAAAAAAGTACTTAATACTCGTAAATATTTATGACTCAGCGTAAGATAATAATGACGTCAATTTGAGTATGTTTATTTTATTAACTTTACAAAGAATTGGTATGTATATACTTGCTCAAGCAAGTACTTATTTGCTTCAAGATACAAGAATACTCATTATCATCTTACTTGGTCGGCGCAACACGTATTCTTCTTCCATTCGCCCTGTCAGCCATCAATAATTCACTCCCTTTTCTTTCATAACATTCCTCACACAATCCATCTATCTCTACTTTGGCCTTGCTCTTCAACATTTATATGTATTCTAGCGACCCGCTCCTGCCTCGCACGGTTTTTACGACTTGACAAAACATCAAGATTTCTTAGGTAAACGTAACTTTGATATTAACGTATTATACACATAAACCTTCCGGAATAAATTCTCTAAACGATGGTGAAAACCTCGCCAAAATCTGTAGCGTGGTTTAGAAGAACAACGCGGACTTACAGACAAACGCGAAAACTTAAACACCGGTACTTTGTTTTATAATATGTATAGATGTAGCATACGCATTAGCCGAAACAGTTAATGGCTTTCTGCTGCCCTGGGAAGACCAGAGGTTTAGTTTGACCATTTTCCACTGAATTTGTAATAAGCCGATGTTCAAGTCCTAGGCCAACAACAGCAAGAATAATGAATGCAATGTACGTATACCTTGATGATGAGGTATTACTGGATGAGGCTGGCACAGGAGCGTGAGGATTGGCACAAACAAAGAGCAGTGGGAGGAGTGAACTGTGGATGATGATAATGATGTGACATAACTTAGACTGCGACAGCACTAGCCGACGGCGAAGGGTGCACCCGAAATCATAGTTTTTAGATCACACGTGATGATAGTTTTATTCCAACGGAATAATTCCATGAATAAGCGGCAGCGTCGATTGCTTGCGCGGCGACCATAGAACAAAGTCAAAGTTAGAAATTTTGAACTTTGTTAGTTGATCTAACCTTTTTATTGATAATAATTTAACGTTTATAGACAGCCAAGCTTTCACATTGGACGATAACGACACGATATCATCGGACTGGTAGTTTTATACAATTACTACTAACGGCTTTCACACTGTGTTGTAGTGCCGGTATCATCGCCGACATTGATTGTCGTGCCGATATCGGCGAACGACACAGTGCACTTGTTGGGTGCTGCTATTATTACCTCGAATATCTACACTTTTAGAATCACGCGTCGATGTAAGCTTTTGCTTGCGCAACGAAACTATCGGAGCTGCGGCATAGCTCATGACATTAAATTAGCTGTTGGTTACATCTTGTCACATCTCGTCGGACGATATCGGGACGGAGTTGTACGGTTGTTGTCGGGACGATATCGTCCCGATATCGTCCGATGATGTCGGTGTCATTATCGTCGATTCGTCGCAGCGTAAAAACGGCCATTGGCGTCTCGTTACTGTATTGCCATGAAAAAGAACATCGATAATGTTACATTTCAGCTTTAGTTTTTAATCAAACTCAAACTCAAAACATTTATTTCAATTAAAACATTTACAGGCACTTTTGAATTGTCAAGTGTAATGTTAACGAAACAATTATATTCATCACTCTGATAGTGACATGCGTCTGGTCTAAGTATGAGTGTAATCCCTTCTCATCACATGTGTATAGAATATAAAAATAAGGTAAATATAATACCAAGACTCAAAACGACAATATTTCTCTCTTATTTTCCTACTGCAATTATTAATATGCTAATATAATATGCTCAAGATCAAGAGGTACTTGAGATAAAAACAAACCAAGGTACAATATAAAGTATAATATACAATAGGTAGTAATCAGTCAAGAAAATTAGCTCATTTTATATCTATTAAACCATAGGAGTGGGTCGTTACGTGATTTTCGCGTAACGTATCGTAACGAGTGACTTCGAAGTCGTCACCTGTTTTGAAAACTAGTGATTTTAGTAACTAGTTATTTTTTCAAATTCTATTTTATTATTCAACATGGTGATTCCATAGAAGTGTTACAGTTATTTGCGAAACGAAAATATAGATGATTACCTACGTAATGCGTTACAACTGTTACAAGTTTTAAGTTTTGAAACGAATGTACTTAGCTACATAAAGTATGCAGTTACATCATTAACGTAATACTAACACAAATAAACTTTCCTTCATAATTTATTCAGGCTTTTGACGGTTATTTTATAAGTAGTTACATTTTCGATGCAGTAGCGAAATTGTAACTACTTTCAAAATAACGTGTTTACAGTTTGACTCAAAACTAGCTATTCGGCTACATGCCCCGTAGCCAGTTATTGTAACTAGTGACGTGAAATGATGCCCATACCTAGTAAACCAGTGGTGGTGGTGGTGCTCACCAGTGGTTAGTGGTGACTAGTGGTAGTATTTATCATTTAAAAGTTGATTATAGCAGCTAGACTAGGAGGAAATCATTGTAGATAATGATCACTCGTGATGAACCATATCCTACACAACAAGGGAATCATGGAATTAGTATGTACTAGGTATATAGCACCGAAAAGTCGACCTTGGAGGAGGAAATTGGACTGAGTGTCATTTTCTAATAAGGTGGCCATACGTTTACTGGAAAATAGGTCAGATAGGCAGTCGCTCCAAGTAAAATATTGGTATTCAGCTGAATCCGGTTAGACAGGAAGCCGATCCCTTGGGAAAAGGCTCGGCAGATTCATTAATTGACATTGACTGGCAAAATAGGACACGATGCAAAAGTTAAGACTATTAATTACGTAATTGATGTAAACTACGTATTAAGCTTCGTGCAGACTAGCGCGACGCGACACCGATTATTGTTATACCGTGAAGTTTTCTTAGAAATTCTATTGTTCCAGTCGCGTCGCATCGTCGTGTTGCGCAGGTCTGCACGAGCTTATTGAAAACAAAAAAATAATAAAAATTAAGTTGTATATACCTACAAAGTGAAAGGTCACTCATTTACTCGCTGACTAAACAGATAAATAAAATTGTCATAGCTGTCGGGGGACCGTCGTGTCGTTGTGTGGAACACTTTTTAATCTAAGAGGTCCCCCCACTATAAATAAATAAATAGACTTTCCCGGCCGCAGCATCAGTTCAAGGGTACCACATAATTGCAGTGTCAACAAATTTAAAAAAGTATGTCTACCAAATTTCATGTCGATTACCTACCATTGTATGGCTTAGATCCCTACACGAATCAGAAAAAAGCTGACTATCATCACCTGCTGATCATTTGCTGATTCAAAATGGCTGAACAGATTTTTGTGAAATATCGCTAATAACCATTTCGATTAAACCAGCCCAAAAAAACTAATTGAAATCGAACCAAATGCTTGGGAGCTACGATGCCACAAACAGACACACAACGACATAGACGTCAAACTTATAATATCCCTCTTCATAATTCGGGGGTAAATAAGGTAATTTAAAAAAATCTAGTGCACAATAACATATTGGATATATATTTTCGAGTAATTAGGTATTGTATATAAATTTTATATATTAATTAAAATGAGAGAAAAAAAAAAGTCAAAATACTTGAAATTGTGACCATATTTGACTTTTATATAGGAGTCAAAAGGGGTCATTTGGCTGTAAATTAACCTGAATCTCCTCATCATGGTTTGCCGACATATAACCAATAACCCTGTATATGTCGCAGATGGATTGGAGAATCCGCTGTTTTAAATAACCGCTAGCTAGCGCTAGCTTTTTCAAAACAGCTCCGTTATGCAAAACCGCTGAACAACGTTCAAGCTGGATTGTCATTGCGTGATGTTTTACAAAACTGCTACTCACGTTTAGACGTAATGCAGAATGGCTTATTTGCGGTCACAATAAGTGTTTGGTGTGGCATTAGTTGCCGAAACGATCGCAGTATAATGTTGTGCGTGTGTGTGTGGGTGCGTGCTAGGGAACCCTGACCAATTGGTTTAGGTTAGGTTAGAACTGTGACCAGCCGTGCGCTAGCCGAGCGACCGGAGCGAACGGTGCAGCGACAGCGGCCGGCAAGCGCTACTTCCAACTTGGTCGCAGTTATTTAGACTAACTCTAGCAACTAGACTCTCATAAAACTTCTGATAACTTTATGTTTAAATTTTCCTTCCTGTTTTCATTCAAATTACTCGTTTTATTTATTTCTGATTCGGAGGCCATTATTGGTTTTATGACACACAGTTACGTGCGATAAAATAAAAATCAACGCTCTTAGCCTAGGTACGCGGGCGATTTTTTCCTGCGGAGATTTTATTTAGCGCACTTGATTTTCAACGCACTGCTTAGTGCAGAGTTGAAAATCCAACAGTGTGTGTTATGCCGCGCTGAGATACACTCATTTGGATTCTCAATGCTCGGATCAACACTGACAGTTGAAAATTCAATGCGCGATAAAATCCTGCCGCGATATTTTTACGCCCGTTTCATTTCCCGCTGTTTTACATAACCTCTTATAGTTGACCCACTGCATTGATAAATGCAAAACGTTTATGCAATTCTGTGTATTAATCGCTAGACGTCGTTCAGCTGTTTCACATAATGGAGTTGTTTCATAAAACAGCCGTGCTATTCTGTAAACATCTCACCGTGAAAACCTGGGTGAAGTGAGCGTGGTGTGAGCTGTCATTGCACCTAAAGCTAGGGATTGACACTATGGATAGCTCACTTCACACTCACCTCACCCCACTCTTCACGGTGAGATGTTTACAGAATGGATCGACAGGTAACGGTTATGTTAAACAGCGGATTCTACAAACCTTCTGCAACATATATACTATAACCTTCCAAAAAGTATGTAGAATATGTTAGTGAGATTATTAAAATTGATTCATTCGTTTTTTTTAAAGTCGCAAGCATAGAAACAGTCAAATATGATTCGAAAAAAAACTAAACTTAAATGATCAATAAGGGCAGTGGTGGCACAGTGGTAACTGCCCCAACTTACGAGTTGCAGGTCGTCAGTTCAAATCCAGGCAGGCGCTTTACTTTGTGCAAATTATTTTGATTACCACTGCTCTCAAAACGGTGAGGAAACAAGGCATGTCTTAGAACAAAAAATTCGAAGACATCTACTAACCCACACTGGGCCCCTGTGCCCATTCCCTCTCGACTCAGCCTATGTCCCAGCAGTGGGAACATTATAGGCTGATTATGCTAAGCAACTGATATAAACAAAATTATGCTATAGTCAACTTCTCTGGCAAAATAATATCTATCTGTTATATCTGCCAAACAGTATGGCATTCTGTACTTAGAAATACACACAAAAGTGGTTCTTAACATAAATTGTATAAACTGGAGAATAAATGATATGAAAAACACTATATCAAGAAATCACTCTCACAACAAAAAATTTGATAATTTTTTAATAATACATTCTCAAATTCTAATCCTCATGCTCTCAAAATACACAGATAAAAATAAAATAGCATGGCGTGAAGGCAAATCAGTACTTTAGCACAGGACCAGCACAGCAAATTGTAAGATGCACACAAGTTTAAAAATTGTATAAATATTATTTCAATCCCTCTGATAAGATGTGGGGATGGGGACAGGTTTGTGTGTCCCACCTTAACAAAATAGATTTAGTCAAAAGAAAATATCTACAGAGTTCAATCGAAAAGGTGCAAAATTAAATTATAATACGTGATTAAAAGAGTAAGTAATATTACTGGAACAAGTTTCTTGTTTTCAGTTAAAATTAATTTCAAATTTAGCCAGTGGTATGTGGTAGGAATAACTACCCACTTATTACAACTACTACAGACACCAGTACAAGAAAAAATAGACTTTAATGGAGCAATAATTGACTATTAATATTTGATCATAAAAATTTGTTAACTTGGTACAATTATTGTCAATCGCAATTTATCAGGGGCATACGAGGAATAAGTAACAATTTAGCAGATCGCGGTCACGCAAGTTGAAAATTAAGACATCATTTAAATAAAACAAAGGTACGACATGTTAAATACTACGCTAATAACGATAAACGACATTGGATCAGTTTCGTTTGTTGTAGAAAATACTTACCTACATCCAACAGTAAAGATGAAAAACGAGCCCCAAGTCTCTCGAACTTCGAACTCTCGTAGGCAGATTAAAAGGATGCCCAAAAAACTACAATGCAGCAATTGGTAGAGAAAATTATTATGGATGAAGATTATTATGAACAATGCAGTGAACGTACGTGTCCAAAGAGCACCTTTGCGGCATAGTAATTCGAGACCGTTTCGAGACTTTAGTGCAGAAGCACTGACAGACGTCACGTCAGACAGGAGGTTGACAGGAGGCGGCAAACCATAGGCAACTTAAAATATAGCAAATAGGCGCGGACACGAGATTTTACGAGTCTTTTCAGACAACTTTCATGATAATGAAAATGCAAAAATGAAGGTCTAAAGAAGTTTACAGCATAATTATCTGTCACTAGCTGTTGCCCGCGTATTGGTCTGCGATCCAGAATGAAAAGTAGCCTATGTCCTTCTTCAGATCAAGATCTACCCCTGTGCCAAATTTCATCCAAATCTGTTCAGCCGTTTTAGCGTGAAAGCTAAACAATCAAGAAAAATCACTCACATGTATAATATTAGTTAGGATACCGAGGCTAACCCTCTATACGACATTCTTTTCTCATTCGAATCACAAAATAAATGTTTTCACTAGTATTGTTTTCATTAATCTATGGTGCAGCTACCACTAACCACAGAGTACCTTTGTCAAGATATGTAATCTATGGTACTGCTATGCTACCTCACAAACCATTTTATTTATTGCCTTCAGCCTTGTAGATTATTGATTCGTGATTTGTGAAAAAAAAAAGTCATTTCTTTTTTTGCCGCATTTCTTCGTGGTATTGTGAAAATAATTCTTTCTGAATCGCGGAGTTTACAAGAACATTCCATCATTTACTTTCCGCTACTAGCACAGGTTAAATTTCTTACCGGCTTATGATACAAAGGTAACACGGATTTTGTTTAATTATTTCATATTCAGTACTTTTTCTCGCGGTTTTGTATGGAAAACTTAATGTTTTAGTTAAACACTAGACGACATGAATTGCAACTTAAATGTTTTTTTTAATTTTCATGCTACAGCTATCTAAGTATAGTCGTAATTTCCTGCTGAGGAGTTACAAGTCATCGTTGTCAAAATTGGTGTAAATAGCATTTATTTTCTGATTGTCCTCGAGTACATTTTTTACTGGTGTTGGTTTTTTTGCGAATAAAGGAAACCAAATCGCGATTACAGCACAAATACAAGAAAGTAGAAAGGTTTGTGAAAGCTTTGCCGCCATACACGGTATTTTCGTTTTCCATTGCTCGGCACCGGTACGGTAACGGCCGGCAATGGTCGAGGTATTTATGGAGCCGTCGCCGTGGCCGCCAAGTGTGAAATCAAACAACAAAAGTTTAAATAACCATCAAACAAGCTACGAAACTTAGAATTATTGACAAGCCTCTACAACCATTAGCTGAAACGATTAAAATTTACTTTAGTAGGCGGCTTTGTCTTTAGTTTTGTTTATTTTTTTTTGCCACCGGGATTTGCATCAAATAATGTTTAGGCCCGTATTACAGAATTTCACTCAAAACTCAAGCATTACTGAAAACTTGTTTAAAGCCTTTTGATTGGTTGAAACTAGTTTTAAGTAATGCTTGAGTCTTGAGTGAGATTCTGTAATACGGGCCTAAGGCAGTTTCAACCAATCAAAAGGCTTTAAACGAGTCATAAGTAACGCTTGAGTTTTGAGTGAGGTTCTGTAATACGGGCCTTAGTCTTTGACCTAGTAACTAACAGTATTATGTTATTCCTTCAGGTGATATTTCAACATGGAGTCTGCTGGTGACTGGTGTTTGATAGAGAGTGATCCTGGGGTTTTTACACAGCTCATTAAAAAATTTGGTAAGTGGAACCAGAACCTAATCTCATTTTTGTTGTTCACAAACAAAAATGAGATGAGTTCACATAAGTAATGCTAGATTATGTTTTACAGAAAGAATCTTATCATAATCATAATTATGGTCATTATCATGATACTTATAGTATGACATAAGATATTAGAAGGACAGTTAGGGTAAATTAAATTGAATTTGATTAAAAACTAGCTGTGAGTAAAAAAAATAGGTTATTTATAAATTACTTAGTTTTCACAAATAAAAACCTTCCAAATTGGGCTATCAAAAGCAAAAAGAATTTTTCAAATTCGACTGGTAGTGCCAGATATTAGCGTGTTCCAACAAAAAAAAACAAGCTCCTCAGCTATATTATATTTAAGGCTAAGTTTAGAAGAGTAAATATGAAAATATCACCATTTTATACATTTTTCAAAACAAAACATGTTATAAAATGTTACGATACTGTTTGCACCAGAAAATATTAATTAAGTAAATGCCTTGAAACTTGTCACATGAAACAAATCTCACTGTTTGTTTAGAAAAACACAATTTGTTTAGAAACTGGAGATTTGAAGATTTGATTTGTTGACTGCATTTGCACTCTATAGAAATATATTATTCAATAGGCATGTTGGTTAAAGATGTGTCAGGTTTGGTATTTGCTCTGTTATTTTTAGGGTTCCGTACCTCAAAAGGAAAAACGGAGCCCTTATAGGATCACTTGTGTATCTGTCACAGCCAATTTGCTCCGAATCTAATGGACCAATTAAGTTGAAATTTGGTACACATTATGTATTTCTGTGACCCAAACACGGATGGGTAATGTAAATAAATGAATTTTGAATATGGGGGTTACTTTTGGGGGGCAAATAACAAAATAAAACGTTTTGCATACTGAACCGTGTGAATATCAAATGAAAGGGGTTGTTGCGAGGATCTCAATTTTATTAAATAATTTTAAACTAAATTCTTTTAAAGATATTTAAGAAAATTTATGAAAATTTACCCTTTAAACTACTGATCCAAAAATTCTCAGTAGTTCCTGCAAAGGAACTGCTTAAGGAACTAGTGAACACAAAAGAAACTACCGAGCCTAAAATTAAAAAAAAAATGCAGAGATTGGTTCTTTACTCATAGATTACAGGAAAACCTATAAGAAGTCTATGGTCTTAAAAATAACATGGTAAATCTCTCAATATTGTGCGTACAAACTTACATTTTGCAGTTGGAATGTATGTATGTTGGGACAACATGTTTTTCAACTAAAATCATTAGTTTGTTCTTGGGATTAATTCATCCCAACCACGGAACCCTTCATTGTGCGTGGTCGGACACACACTTGGCCAGTTTTTTTAATGTCTTGCACCTTCTCCATAGTTTGTGTTAAGTGCAAGTCTTATGCCCGTTTCCGGTAAAAGTAAGAGAAACATTTTATTATGAAATTGGTCTGTAAAATGTGTCAAGTGATACGAAACATCAAATAAGTTTTGAATCAACAAGTTATGCGACAATGCAAATCGTCAGTGAAGTTCTAACCGTACGTAAGTAAAAATTGCTACTTTACAGGAGAGTGAAAAACTGTATGAAATAAATGTAGTTTATGCTTAAGGCCTTATTGTGTTCAATTATTAATACAAATGAACTCTGTGGTGATTTGAACCCGTGAAAATCCCAATAAAATTTTCCATTGAAGGAATTTGGTGAATTTCGCAGTGTTGCAAGTAAAACACTCATAAAATGACTTACGGACTGTTAGAACTTCACTGACGAAATGCGGGTTGATGCATTGACAGAAAACTGAATTTATAACTTTGAATGTTTCATCAGTTAACAAAGACACTTTTAATTTTATTATAAGTTTTCTTACATACATGGTCATAAAAACACATATGTGATGAACATGTGAAACAAACGACTTCGCCCTTGCTACAACTTTGACTAGACTATGATAAGTATTATTGATTTGTTAGTGAGTTACCGTAGCATAATTTTAATTGCACTGGTTGGATAGCATCATCATTATCTTTTTATGTGCATTTTAGATAGGTACATCTATTGTATAAATTAAATAACGATGGATAAACACTGGCGCCGACCACATAGGGCTTGGAGGTGCCCGAGCTCTCAATTATATCACAAAGGGCTGCGCCCCCCAAATATTTTATTGGGATACATATTAAAATATTGCTGTATTTATAGTCTTATATATCTTCGTCAGTTTTCAAATTACACTCGAGAGCAATGAATCCGGGTCACTTAAAGAATGTTAAAAATCTCGGAAACTAAAAATGATAGGTTAATGCAATAAATTGTATTTAATAGACAATGTAATACTCCTTAAATGAAAGTAAAAAAAATATGAGTCACCATACATTTTATTAACACAAAATTACATAAAGAAAAAAACTGCTGATCTCTCCTTAAAACAAAAATAGGAAACATGAAATTTTTGAACTTTATTACGATTTTCTTGAATTTTAATACTTCGTATTGCCTCCTCGTGCTTCCATTACTGCGTTTACGCGGTTTGGCATGCTGTACACCAAGTTCCTTATACGATTTTGGGGAATATTCTCCCATTCCTCTGTGAGAGCAATTTTGAGCTCACGAAGCGTGATTGGGGGAGGGTTTCGTTGTTTTACGCATCTGCCTAGCTCGTCCCAAGCATGCTCGATCGGGTTGATATCCGGGCTGCGCGCTGGCCACTCCATACGAGTAATGTTCATCTCTTGAAGGTAGTCATTCACAATCCTACCTGTATGAGGTCGGGCATTGTCATGCATAAATATAGCATCCTCACCTAAATTGACCATAAATGGACCAACGTGATCATTGAGGATTTCTTCCACATATCTTACGCTAGTTAAAGAGCCGTTTTCTATGATCACCAGCTCTGTGCGACTTTCAGAAGAAATTCCGGCCCACACAAGTACAGACCCACCACCGTAGGCTACTTTTTCTTCGATGCATGCTTGCTTGAATCTTTCCCCTGGTCTTCGATACACTCTGTGTCTTCCATCGTGCTTGTAGAGCATAAATTTTGATTCGTCGGAGAACATAACTTTTGACCAATTTCAATACTCCAATTTACGTGGCTCTGGGCATATCTTAGTCTTGAAATACGATGCCCACGCTCCAGTTTAGGGCCGTTTGCAGGTCTAAGGGGTTTTAAGTTAGATTCAGCAAGCCGACGTCTTACTGTCCATGCACTTGGGTTACTTCCTCCGAGGCGTCGAAACTGATTTGTGAGTTCAGTTCCTGTGAGAAAGCGATTTCGAAGCATGGTGTTCACCAAGTATCGGTCTTCTCGTGCTGTGGTACACCTGGTTCTGCCCGTTCCTGGTCTGCGTAGGTTAGAACCAGTTTCTTCGTAACGTCGGAGAACTCTTTGTACTGTTGACAGCGACACACCGACAGTCCTGGCTGTATCGCGCTGACTCCGGCCGGTTTCCAGCATTGTAAGTATTCTGGTGCATTCTTCAGGCGTAAGCGACATAATTTCAGCTTGAATAATGAATATAGAGCACTATCAACATGGTTTATGTACCCACATAAATGACAGATTACAAACAAAAGCAAAACCAAATGCTGTGATTTCGTAGTTCCATCTTCGAAAGTGGCCCTTTTTCAAATTTGATTTTTTTATGATATAACTTTACAATAACTAAGAAGTTTTAATACCTTCATTTAAGGAGTATTACATTGTCTATTAAATACAATTTATTGCATTAACCTAGCATTTTTAGTTTCCGAGATTTTTAGGATTCTTTAAGTGACCCGGATTCATTGCTCTCGAGTGTATTTCCTATAACATTTCAGAACACATATGTAACCACAGATTACATGACACCTTTTGAAGCTACGGCACTGAGCAGACTATTCATAGAAAACGATATTTAATTACTTGTAAGCAACGATCAAATAGCATAAACTTGAGTTCATAATTTGTCGGCGACTGTCAGTGTCACATTTTTAATTTGGTCTAAAAGAGGAGACTGACTTTTGTAACATTTGTTTGTAATGTATCGAGTTTTTATATCGGGTACAGTACTCAGTGTAGCTACCCGACCCGCGCGATGCGAGTGCGTAGATCTTCCACTGAACTGTCGGCTGTTTCGTGAATTCCTTTGAAACGGAAATATGAGAAATGAAAAATTTCATGCTGCTCGAAGCGATCGTTCCCGTCCCGACAGTATTGTAAGCAAGCTCGCCGCGAATGATACATTACTGATACATTACACACAAATGTGACAAGTCAGTTTCCGCCTTAAGATGTAAGATGCTCGAATGTCATTCTGCAGTATTAACATTACGACGAAATATGTAATGCTGGGTCGGCAAAGCAGACTCTATCGTGCAATTAGCAGACAAAATAGCCCTTACGGTAACGAACATGTGTATGTGACTGTACAGTGGTGACATGTTTCTGAGAGACTCAACATTACATAGCTGTTCTCAACACCCAACAAACTGAGTTACACGGACAGTCTGGAGTCTGGACTTTAGATCTCTTATCAACCTATTTATAATACGCGACCCACTACAGTACATCGTTCGTGGGCGACAGGGGACCACGGCCTACAGCTTTACGGTCCTAGGGGCCTCTTGCCTCCAAACTTTGTTTACGTTCCTTACTTCAACTCATGAAAAATACTTACTATAACATGTTGGCTATTTATTCATCTACTATGAACCAAACCAAACAAAATGTAACCTATCCGAGGTGGTGTGCAAACATTTTCTAGCTCGCTTCGTTCCCTCTTGCAACCTCTTTTTTGCATAAGTCGACAAACTCCTGTTTCCGTAATAAAGATTTAAAAAAAATTTACCTATGCGAGGCGGGAGCTAAAATTCTCGAGCGCGTTTCAATATTGAATACAAATGAACAACACGTACGGCATAGTTGACATTTGAAAATATATAAACTTTTTAGCCCCTAGCCCCCCAAGATTTTTATGGTGGCGCCCCCTTGGATAATTTGCAACCGTGCAGTTCAAATTCGGTATATTTTAACTGTTTAGTACTTGTAAAACGAAATCTTTTTTTTTATCTTTTAGGAGCTAGTGGGGTTCAAGTTGAAGAATTGTGGACAATTGAAGATGGTATCTTCGAAACATTAAGGTATGTTTTTTTTTAAAACTTTGGGAACAATTTCAATGCTGCCAACATATTCCTTTTTGTAAAATTATATTAAAAACACCCAAGAGGTGAGATTATTTTTCTCCTTTTTAGTGGTGATTGTACTATGAACATTGAAAAAAAACTGTTATGTATCTTATTTCAGGCCAGTGCATGGGCTTATATTCCTGTTCAAATTCTTGCAACATGAAGAGCCTGCAGGCCCTGTGGTCACTGACAATCGTCTCGACAAAATCTACTTTGCCAAACAGGTACTTAACATACAGGAGTCTGGGAACTCGTAAATCGAGGCACTCCTACACTTCTAGGTTTATAGGCCTAAAACATCAAAATAATAATATATCACAGAAAAATTCTTTCAGTTTTGAAGCCATAATTTCGATATCACCATTGTTCCAAATTTCAATTCACGAATTTGAAAAACAGATGAAGATCGGAGTTTGGTCGCTCTTTTGCCTCCCGTACACGTTGGGCGAGCCCGTCGCGCGGCCAACATATACTGTGCCTTTTTGCGTGATTTGCGTTTTGATTTGGGTGAATTTTGCGCACGCGCAAACGCAAAATACAGGTTGGCTCGAGGTGTACTGGGGTCTATGTTATAGGGTTTGGTTTCCACACTTAGTCCATTAGGTGGCCCATTGTGCGTGGGCCATTGCGGCCATTGGTCCAGAAGTGAATTGAATCTCCCGGTTTGTTCAGAACATCTCTGGAAGATCTGGGTGACCTGAGGATTTCTGTTCTAATCTGGGTGACGCCTGTGCATTCAAAGAGCACATGCGCGACGGTTTCCTCAGCCTTTATGCAGGCCCTGCACAGAAGACTGTCCGTTATGTCTATTGTGTGGAAGTGTTTGTTTAGCGAGCGGTGTCCCTTGATGGTACCCGTGACCATGCCAGGCCGACTGACCCGTGACCAGGCCACAGAGATATGCTGGCTTTTGTAGTGATATAGTTCGTGTGTTTGCCCAGTTCAGTTGTTTGTCCAAAAAGAAGCCCAGGTAATTGGGTTAAAAAAAAAAAAGGTATTTCGGTTTAGTTGAACCGCTTAGGGTTGTTCCAAAGAATCGTGGAAATTGTAGTGTCGTCAATATTCTCTTTTTTGCGTAGCGTTCGTGCTGAGCATTTGTGGTCCACTGCGCATTCAATTTTAGAAACCACGCTGTGCAGCGCTGATTCTGTTGATTTGCATGTGGTGCATGCTGTTGTTCGTGAAGTGTTTTTATCCGGAGAGGTCCGTCTCGAATGTGCCTATCACAGAGTTTCTCGAGGGTTTTCAGTAGGAAGGATGTGAGGCTTCTAGGCCTATAAGCCTCGGGTTGTTTATAATCGGTTTTGCCGAGTTTGTGTATGAACATGACTTTCACCTCGCGCCATACCAAAGTTAAGTGTCTAAGTGTTATGCAGGGTCGATAGATGTCCACCAGCGATGGTGTCAGATAATCTACCCCCCACTGCAGTAGAGCTGGCAAGATACCATCCAGCCCTGCCGACTTGTATGGCTGAAAGGTGTTGGTAGTCCACTATACTCGGTCTTCTGTTCTATATTGCGGGCTCTTGACCAGTCTTGATTCGTTGGGGCCATTCTGGTTCAGCCTCCCACGTCCTGTCCTCTAGGATTCTACAGTCTTCGAAGTGAGTTTCAAGAAGGACCTTACTGGTTTCATGGTCAGTTAGTGTGTATGAGTTATCAGGTTTTTTGCGCGCCGAGAGTTCGGTCCTGATCGGTTGATAGGATCTTCGTTACCCTTGCGGCTTCATTATTTGTCTCGATGGATTCATACAATTTATGCCATGGTGTCCTCCTGGCGGTTCTGATTTGCTTTTTGTATGTCTATTGGGTCTCTTTGTATATGTCCCAGTGGTCCGGGAGTCTAGTGTTTTTTGCTCCGCTAAATTGCTTACGTAACGCATCTCTGAGTTTACTAAGTTCAGCGTTCCACCAGGGGTTTCACTCGATCGTGGTTAGGTATTCTGATAGTTTTGTCACGGTGTATTCTAATTGTGCTTGGTCTCTTATGCTTACTTGTGTTAGGTGTATAGTTAATAGGGAGGCCAGGAGCCGTTTGTACCCAGGAACATTGGTGCGCCTCGGGTTTCGCCTCGGTTCGGGTTTCCCAGTATTGGTAGTTAGTGTAAAGCGGATCCTTCTGTGATCTGAGCAGGAAGGCTCGTCCGATATGTGCCAGTTTGTAATAAGGTTTGTCGTTTTCTGTAGCAAGTGTTAGATCTATAATCGTTTGTCCTAGGACTGTGACCCAAGTGGGTTCTGAGCCGCGGTTAATAATATTAAGGTTAGTAGAGTAGGTGATCCCGATTTCAAAGGAACAATGACAAACGGAAATGATAGTGAGTGACTGGCTTCTAAACCACATATTTAATTCTTCATAATACCATTATTTAAAACGTTAGAGACCTTTTAAAATGCAGGGTGGCTCGATTCAGGTGTCTGGGACTGTGTTCTTTATAGAGAACCCATTTAATTTTTAAACATTAATTTCTGTTTTGTTTTAGGTTATAAACAATGCCTGTGCAACACAGGCTGTTGTAAGTCTGCTGTTAAACTGCGACCATCCTGATGTGGACCTGGGTTCAGAATTGAACAGTTTGAAGGAGTTCAGCATGTCGTTCGATGCGAGGATGCGAGGACTTACACTAAGCAACTCGCAGACAATTCGTAGTGCTCACAACTCCATGGCAAACCAGACCCTCTTTGAGTTTGATCCTAAAACTTCTTCAAAGGTAATAATGTATTTAATTGAAAATTATTTACAAACTTTTGTATGGTTTTTGCAACTACTTACAGTTACACTAACTTCCTCTAGGCGTTTTATCCTATTACAATAAGACTTTGCATATTTTTTCTATTCCGGTGAATGCGACAGAATGCTTTGTGAGAAAATTAGTAAATGGATTGTGGTACTTAATGTTTTTCTAGAGTGGATAGCAGATTTTTCTGAACAGTCATTGCACAAATAATAATACAGAATGACCTTGATATTTCAGGATGATGAAGCGTACCACTTCGTTGGCTACATGCCGATAGATGGGCGTCTGTACGAGTTGGATGGCCTCCGTGAAGGTCCCATCGACCACGGCCCCGTCGCTCCGGAACAAGACTGGCTGGATGTGGTCCGTCCAATTATTATGAAGAGGATTAATGTGTAAGTGTATTTTTTTTTTCTTTTGTTTGTCACATCGGTATTAATGACTAATTTTCATTCCATCTGAAAACTAATTTTGCTTTCAGCTGCAGCCTAGAGTCCGAATTTGTGGTTAATAGCAATAGGTGGCGAGTTTGAACATGACACTTACCCCACGCCCTAACCAAACGCAATCGTCGCTCGAATACGCGATCCACGCGATCGTTTGTAAGAATTTTGACATACAAACGCGACTTGATTGATCGCGCGAGTTTGACATATTCATATAAAAGAGCGCGATGATCCCGTATTCGCCCGACGATCGCTTTCAGTTAGTACGCGGCATCACTCACCTCTGCATTACGCATGTATCGCCCAAAGGGAGCCCTTGTAGTACTGGCGTGATGCTATGGTTGTAAATAGTTGATATATTTAATATTTCCAGATACACTGAAGGCGAAATCCACTTCAACCTGATGGCTCTCGTGTCAGACAGGAAGATGATCTATGAGCGACAGCTCCAAGATCTGTTGGCGGAATCTCAGATGCTCGGCATGGAGACAGATGAGTTGGAAAACGAAGTACCCAGACTTAGAATGTTGATTGAGTATGAAGATGTAAAGATGATGAAGTATCAACAAGAAATGGCTCGCAGGAGGCATAATTATTTGCCTTTCATCATCATGCTCCTCAGAATATTAGCCGAGGAGAAAAAGCTGATGCCACTGCTGGAGAAGGCTAAGGAGCGTGCTAATAAAAAGGGCCCGAAGAAACAAAAAGTATAACACACGTCTGGGGCTGGAAAGCGGGCCGAACGCGCGCGAAGTTCGCGGCGTGACTCGCAGTCCAGCCCCTCGCGCGTGTTGCCCGCCGCCGAACATTACTCTTTAGCTGACT
Organism: Agrochola circellaris; assembly: GCA_914767755.1. Lineage (NCBI taxonomy): Eukaryota > Metazoa > Arthropoda > Insecta > Lepidoptera > Noctuidae > Agrochola > Agrochola circellaris. Next base: position 16,375,680 of record OU611840.1, on the reverse strand, counting down.
TAGACGCCATTTATAGAGACCCCCAAGATTTATTATTCAATATAGAACCACAGCACATATTAGAACAAGCCATGGTAGAATCACATGAAGTATTAGATCGATCTATTTTCTCGCACGCAGTGACTCGTAACAATAATATATTAGACTCAGATGATAGCAAAGACTTTTTAGGAGACCCTCCACCACAGCCCGGTTTAATATCAGATAACATTGAAATGGAAGATATGGAACTGGATACAGACCTAGTGCATCAAATGGATCCGCTGTTGAATGTCAAACCACCTGAACCAGATTTTGAGACAGACTAAATTTACAGCTTTTAGAATTAGAGTCAGTGTTGTTATAACGGGCGTCAATTGGTGTAGTGGATAATGGACAATTAAATTTAACGCTAATCTAAATTAAAATCGTGAATTGGATTGATGGATACTTCAAATATTATTTATGCAACCGTATTAAGTGTGTAAATGTTTCACGTGTAATTAGATAATTCAATTACACTTTTCATATACCTTTTATGAACTGTATGTTAAATATTAAAGTATTATTTCAATAAAACTGCAACGATAAAAATACGTAAATTTATTTACTAACAATATTCGTGTATGTAACTTATAACTGAGCACAGTTAAGTGTCAAGCAATAGTTCATAAACAATCCTGAAATATATTTAAGTACATTGTGGATTATTAGTGAATATGCTTGACGACATCTTACTTTACATAGTGGGCTGTTGTTAGTAATGAGCCGACGACTCGCAAGTGACTGTTGAACTTTAAACTAATTAGTTGTTGTAGTGCAAATTGTTTGATGTTGATAATATCATATTGTTCGTATACATAATTATAAATCACGCCGTGCAAGGCGTTACACGAACTTGCTGCTACACGGGTATATATCAGGTACATTGATGTGTATGTGCTACTGGTTAATTACAATAGAGCAATGTGCAACCATACATATATAATTGTAATTAAAATCATACATTAAAGCATATAATATAATAATATATAATATTTCGAGAGTTAGTGCATTTATAAGTGTAAAATAAAATTCAAATTCCCAGGCTAAATCCGCGCTGTCATAATATTACGTTACATAAAAGTATTGTTGTCATTTTGTTTGCATCTTATCGATTGCTGTATAATAATTATTATTTACATCTTATTACAAAAATTTACTTACATCTAAATTATAAACCTAATTAACGAAAGATTTTTTTATGTATCAAGTTTACATGAGTAATAAATTAATGAATTTGGGGTGTGATGTGGCACTTCAAACATAGTCTAGCATCTGTTATTTACATCGGGGCACACAGGTACACGAAGATGTGGTGACGGTGACATGATCGATGATTTACGAGTAATTATTTACAGAGATAGGTACATTATATTGAGCTTAGCTGCCTGCTATGTTCTATGTCATTACTTGGATTCGGAAAGCAATCGTTTTGATCTGATCATATTCTTTGTACGACCAAGTTTCGAGTCGAATATCGATTAAGAGTATCACAGATTAGTTGCTTCAGTTCAATTTCGACTAAAACGCTTGTTGAATGTTTTAGGTATCGTTATGTTTGTGTGTCGAATCCAGGTAATGAGTGAACAGAGGCTGGATAAGTTGTGTAGTGTGGCGTCGTGTCACGACGCTTCACGTGTTGGGCAGCAGGCCTTTGGGCTTTATCATCATGGTGGCGCGCTTCAGCGTGTAGTCCCAACCTCTCCAACGGAACCACACGATGCCTGGAACACATTCAAGTGTAATTAGCCATACATACTACGAACATAATACAGCGGTTTTTCTCATCCGCCATTTTTTTATCATCACAGTGTACAGACACTCGCCCTCCCACGCGTCGGTATGTGCTTACGCCTGTCTAAATAATGCTGGCAACCAGCTGTGATCTCACCATCAATTTTGATCAGAGCTTTCCTTATTCAAGGAGCCATCCCAGATACTACAACTTGGTTTATTATTTTACGTCAATTAAGCCTTATTGTGCTAAGTTGGACTTATGATTGTTAGTTGGCTACCTTGTCTAGCAGTGAGGTCTTGTGGGTCGTGCAGGTAGAGCCCGTTGAGCCCGCGGCCGCAAGACTTCCACCACCACCCTCCCTTCAGCATGGAGGCGCAGTTCAACGAGGACCTGTCGTTATCTCTGTAAAATAATAACAATGGAGCATCATTTCTACTGTAAGCAAAATCTCGCTCATGAACTCCTTATTTGCTTCATATTATTGGCGTTGGCGTGTAGTAGGTAAATAGCTAATTGGGTACCTAGTCAATGTTGTACAAAGTTACATTGTATTTGAAAGATTTCATTGGTAAGATTATCAGATAGAAGCCGTCAAGGGTCGTAGGGTCGACTGTGAGGAAAATTCGTGTTCGCCAAACTGACCGTGGCTGATCCTAAACCTCATCCATACAAAACTAATATTTTGTATGGATGAGGTTTAGGATCAACCACGGTCAGTTTGGCGTTATCGCTAATCTTCTCCCGGTGGTAGTGTGTAGACAGGCATTTAATATCCGTATTAAGTAGATTAGTAAATTATTGTTATAAAATATGGTTCTATGTGCCGTAATGATAGCTGCATATTAGAATAGTACCTATTTGAATTTGAGTTTTTCGTATAAACAATTGTAAAATCATTGTTATTTGCATCTCATATAAACAGCTTTACCGGTAGTTCAAGTATTGTAAAACAGTAGCAATATCCTGTATGTCATTCATATTAGTAAAAAATTGTGTCTAGACTCACATGACATGACACATGCTCAGTGTGAAGACGTAAAGCCTCATACTGTCTCTGTCACTTTTAAGGCGAATTGTAGCAACAGAAATACTTTACTATTTATTTCAAAAACGTCTCAAAGTTAGTTTTTGTTTGAAGAATCGCTGTTTAGGTCGTTACAAGTCCACATACCTGTTGTAAGTAGAGAAGGGGCTGTTGTTGGATCCGTACCAGGGGTCGTTGAGGGAGTCTCCCGCATTTCCCTCATAACCATCTATTTCAAGCTTGTAGTATTCCGCTTCCGAGTAAATCTTGAAGTGCGAATACTGTGCATACCTGTTTTGTCGGAAAACATTAGGCATTTTATTATATTCTTTGATCATATAGTTGATTGTACCGCTAAGTCTTCTCTGTTCAAACACACTCATTCTACAAACTGTACTACAGATCGTCATAAAACAGTCTGGCGTGGTGACATTTGGAACTAAATATTATAATTAAGTAATGCAGACCTATGATGATGGCACTACTTTGCAGCTTTGCCGACAAGTGCTAGTAGGGTTTGAGTCACCCACAAGCAGCGTTAACCATTAGTATAAATTCTTCTACTTATTTCCCATTCCAAGTGACCTAAGTGCGATAGTGGCGCCCTCGTTTTTTCCAGACCCGATTTTGTCAAACTGTATCAAGTCATTTACCCCCAGTTTCTAAAAGCTTATGAATTTAAACCATTATAAAATCCCATGAAGTCATTTGATTGGCCGTAGTTATTTAGTTCAACCAACCGCAATGTTAAACATGAGATTTCACTACGTTTTATGTAATTTTAGTGTTACTGTAGGTACAAACGTTAACAGAGTGTCTTGTACAATATCTAGTTCAGTATCACGCAATTGTCGAACTATCTGACTACAGACTATTATTAATAGCCATAAATCACTCGATCAATCGTGTAGTGAGCATCAAAGCAGGTGATAAACTTGTAAGTAGGTTCGCCTACGCTGCTACCTACGATGTAACTTGTAAGCACGTGTTAGAATCACATCTCATAAATATGGCTCTTCGTTAACGATATTTTATTGTAGTGAGGCAACAAGCCAATAGAGTCCCTATTGGCTTGTAATTTTTTGACTAGCTCCATGACTGTTTTCTTTTCGTAATATGCGGAGCTATTTGCCTTAGGCTGCCTGTCCACTGGAGCGGAAAAGAGAGGAGAGGAGCGGAGTTGTGGCTGTATTAATCAATAGAATCTGAACTCCGCTCCTGAGTATTGATTCTATCGGCACAGCTCCACTCCAATGGAGAGGCAGCATTAATTAATGATTTTGTTAGTTATCAAGTATCTCTAGAACAACTTAAGCAAGGTTATTTGTAGCGTGCAGTTGCAAAATCTGAATTTATATTCAATTTAAGTCTTATGTCAATGTCCATAAGTCACATAACGAGCACGACTAAAGTACTCGGAAACACTATCCTGGTAGTTTGCTTACCTCTTATTACCGTCGAAGTCTTCAAGTTCAACCCTGAGCATGTAGTCATCGTTGTTGGTCAGCATATAAATGTTCTCGTTACCGAGCCAGAACTCCTTGCTGGGGTCGCCGAACCCGTTCTTGTAGTCGTTCCAGTCTTTGTTGAAGTTCTCGGCAGGGATGCCGTAGTCATCTCGACGGTGTATCACCTGGTTACAAGAAAGGAGGTTTTAATTGCCGACTTTGATAAGACAATGAGTGGAACGCGCCCAACTGCACGCTTAGCGTTTCAATTCCATCGCCCATAGCAGTACACGACATAGGCCTCTCCACAACGCTACGTACAACCTTCCGCATCCAGTCTGTCACGGCCACCTTCTAAAGGTCCATCAAGCTGTAGGCGATCATCTCAGTAGGCTTACAAATCCGTGAAATATTTGCGCTAGACTGCGACAACTCACGACTCTCAGTTGTCTATTCACCTTGGTCGGCTAAGACCTACAAGCTATGCGCTTGAGGTTCACTTGTTTTTTGTTTATCTTCGCTCATGCCGTTCTTATAGGATTTGTCGGTTATGATGAGTCCGCAAGGTTGTTAGTGGGTCTGGGTGTATTCCCAGCGTGCCGGACTAAAGTATAATTGTCGTGGAGTTTTTCAACATTGTATTGCTTTACAATAACTAGTAAAATCCAATTTTAAAATGTTTAGTAGTAACAATTTTTATATTGAAATGTCATAATATGTAGGTATCTAACGACGTATTATATAATAAAAAAATTATACTCAATTATCAAAAAAAAAATCATTAGCATCATCATTTAAATAAGTATAACTATCTTTTTGAAAAGTCAAACTTTATGAAGTTTGACTTTTCAAAAAGATGAAGATGCAGTTAAGAAATCAGAGTTGAAACATTTATTACTTTAAATTACTAATACCAGCCTATGATTGGTTATCTTCTGGGTTACTGTCGTCTTATGTAGAGGAAGACTGCATGAACACGATCACCACGCTCAGACCGTTTGCTCATTATTAAGAGCGCTTATCCTAAAAATTGGCAACGTCGCAAATATCTGTCAAATGTTTATCCGTTTTGATTAATTTGGCATTCTACTGTATGGAATTAAGAAATGTGGCAAACAAGTGAACTAAAATATTGATAAAGAAATGCAATAATTAATATCGTAACACCGAATATTTATTTTTAGATGTACAAAAAGTATTTGAAAATTTCCAAATGCCTTTTTTACATCTAAAACGGTTACAACGTCAAATTCAGTGTTATAATTGCAATTGATTATTAATATTCTAGTACTCGTAAGCTACTTAGCCACATTTCATATTTCCATACAGTAATATTGCCAAATTAATAAAAACACCGAGATATTTGCGACGTTGCCCACTTTCAGAATAAACGCTCTTAATTACAGATCGTTACCCGATGTTGAGACGAAATTGACTTCCGGTATTAATTTATATTCCAAGAGTCAAGCACCCCTATTCAATATTACAATATTTGTATTAATGTTTAAATAAACACCAAGTATTTAAATAAACCTATTTACTTCGATTTTGTTTCTTATGTCAAAGTAGAAATTATAGCGTTAATATGATTGTATATTTTGCTATATTTATCAATTAGTAATCGGTGTTTATAATAGTCCAAATATATAGCACAATATGTAAACACACTACTTATATTCAAGAAGCCAGTAGAATGCGAATACGATAAGCAATAGAAGCCTTAACTGTTATTATAAACATTAATTAATATAAGCATAATATGCAAACAGTATTCATTGTATTCAACAAATTTCTCTCCTAAAGCTTTCCTTAAACCTCCTTAAAATCCCCATTAGAGTACTAATGGGGATTTGTATATTACACGAAATAGCTACGATAAATTTATGAGTATAAGCAGTATTTTAATGTATTAAGAGGCATATTTAATCATCATATTTTATTCTACCATATGACTACATAATGGATATATTATTATGATTATAATGCTGCGGCCGCATCTGCGCCTATCGTGACAAAGCAATGCGTGTAGAAGCTTCGTATGTTTTGCTCGCTAAAAAGTTATCGCGCTGATGCGGTGGTCACATTAGTAGCTTCGCCACGTTTATTATGTACCACCAACCGGGCGATAAGTGCTACGCAGACCGAACTATCATAACGATAACCGCTAATGGTTGGTCATATCTGCGTGTACCGTATCACTGCGAAGCTTCGTCACGATAGACGCAGATGCGGCCGCAGCATAAGCCTTTATTGTCCTCCCTTCCTTCTTTCCACATAAATGGCTACATAGCCTTTTTTACTGTAAGTGGTTAGCCCTTTAGTGCTTAGTACGACTATCAGGGCTGACTAACTATTGTTATCAATCAACTCTGCCTATAACAGTTCATTGCTTGGCATAGGCCCTCACAGGTAGTGCAGCTCACACTGTGAGCACGGAGCAATTGTACTGTAGTGCCGCTGTAATAGGTACTATAATAAGTATTTACCTAATATTCCCTACATGTTAACTATGACACTCATCAAGGGATTGGCTCTAAACAGAGACAGTACTCCGAGCGAACAATGTGAGCTCGATGTTATGATTATGATATCTGTGGAATAAATACTATAATAAGTATTTACCTAATATTCCCTACACGTACACTATGACACTCATCAAGGGATTGGCCTTAAACAGCGATATTACTCCGAGCGCACAGTGTGAGCTCCGTGTTACGTGTACTATGATGTCGCGGTAACACGTTACTTATGATATTTGTCAAGTCAAAGTCTAAGTTAGTTTTCTTTGTAATGTTTGTGTTGATGATTTGTTCTCATACCACAGTGATATTGTCATTTTAGGGCAATTTAAGCCAGAATTACTTAAAATTAAATCAACCTTTGTCCTATGATCAGTTCTTTGATTTCTACAAACCTATTCCTACACGTACGTACGTATAGGGTCTATGGGCCGCACGTCCGCGGTAATATAACCTCGCATTCTATTGTAAGCCACGGTCGCACGGACGTAAAAATAACGCGGCGGGATTTTATTGCGCACTGGATTTTCTACTCTCGATGTTGAGCCGAGCACTGAGAATACAAAAGAGTGCAACCCAGCGCGTCGAAAAACACACTGTTCGATTTTTAACTCTTGGTGCTAAAAAGAGCGTTGACAATCCAGTGTGCGAAAAATAATCGGCGCGGTTATACATCGCCCGTGCGAATGTGGGCTTACTCCGTGGGTACTACGCTAGGTCAGCCCAAGGTCGAAGTGTCACCACCGCCCCTTGCGGTCTACTGAACAAGTCGTCCCATTAAAGCTGAGACTTGACCGCGCCTCCCGCCGCTCCTTCCCCCGCCCCGATGACGCTCCGGCGGGACCTCATACCGCTAAGGAGACCCATAAATCGTCTACTGCGCAAACCAAACCACGTGGTGCGTCAAGTCTCAACTTTAATGGCACGACTTGTACGTAACAACATAATATCACGCCTGCTTTCCCTGAAGGATTAAGCAGAGGTGTGTCTATAGTGCACCCACATTCGCCAGTTTGCCATATTACTTTATTCAATATGGCAATTGAGTTATATTTTATCGGTAGGACTCTCTAACTTCTAGGATCTCGAGTTTCTAGGATCGAGCCGAGCATAAAATTTGTATCAGCTTTCTACCTAAGATAGATAAGGTAGAAGAAAACTCAATATCCGTCATAGTGTCGGATTTGGAGAACTACATCATCATGACGGAGACCTTGGTCCGTGTAACGTGGCGCTTGCGACTGAAGTACCTACTATACGAAATGTCGAAAGCGCCAAGCGCCAAGTTAAGCGCGCTTAACTTCCCAAAAACACATAAAATAAAATAAATCCGTAAACTTACAGTCCAGCCTCCGTCAGCGACGTTCTGCTCGCAGAACACCTTCAGGAACCAGTAGGTGGTCCCTCGGATCTGCAGATAGTACACGCCGGACTCCCGCATGCCGCCGTTCATAAGGTCCACGCACGAGTACCCCTGCAAAGACATCAGACATCATTGTAGACTAAGCTAAGCGCGCACGTTAACGCCGCCTCAGGCCGCAGAGCATCGCATTTCAATACAAAAAAAGTACGGTGTGGCACACCTGTATTATAGTGTGTAATGGTCATATAAAATGTACGAAAGTGATGGAGAATTTTTACGCTGCGCTTCACTCTACATCAATAATAATATAGGTAGGTATACGCAATAACTTATGAGCACATGAAATACGTGCATTCATTACAGTTATCTTTAAAATTGCGGAAATGATCTTCGGTGCACCCTACGCCCGCTTTGAATAACTTTATAAATGTGCAACGTCTTACAACATTCTATTCGCATAGGCTATACTTATTATAGGTGTTCGCGATGCGTTCGGAATGATAATTCACACATTTTATTATGCATAATACAGAGAATAAGCATTTGAATGGGTTCGAGGCGCGTATAAAACCTTTAGTACTCAAACAATGCCATCAATTTGAATGCCACGTTATGTATAGGTATCATTACTTACGCAATATTAATAACTTTCTTTCCCTTTTTGTACTACAGGTAGATTGATTACCGGCCCCTTTGCAACTTTCTCAAGATAATTGCCATTTGTCTAAATGTCATATTTATAAGATTCTTTGAATATTTGTCTTTTCTCCTAACTATGAGAAAAGACAAATGGGTAGAGTATATAACAGTATGTAATGACTGTATTTCCCTTTTATAAGTACCTATACCTAGTTCCGTTTTTATAGTTTACATTCAAATAACTTCTCAAGTACACGCAGATATGGGTTTTAAAGTACCTACCTACAGCTACCGGGACGAGATCTCGAAAGTGACTGCCACATAAGTGCCTATGATGCAGGGATTTTGGGGATATTCGCATCCGCAATTGGTAGGTAAGTAGAATCATAATCAACAAAATGGAAATTATCATCATAACCTCATGTCATCAATATAGCTCTAACTGATCACATAATTCACGAAATAGTCTTATATCCATGTGCGTACCCAGGGGGGGCCAGGGGAGGGCAGCTGCCCCCCTGGATTTTGTATGCCTAGGTACCTACTATTGTCGATAAAAAATATGTTAGAGTAACGTTAGGACTTACAATCACAATATATTATGCATTCATTTGAGTTAAAATCGCGCTGCGCGGCAGGTCATATTGTAGTATCTTGAAAATACGCGAACGCAGCAAGCAAGCACACAGTTTATTTATTTAACTACCTATAGCTTAGGATTTCCTGCAGGTGTTTCCCCTACACACGAAATGTAGCGTAAAACATCCGGTCCGGTTTTAGAAATTTCTGTTTTGCCCTCTCCAGGGCCAAAAGCTGGGTACGACCTTGCTTCTATCCATCAAACACATAAAATTTCGGGAGTTTTATAGATATTTAAATGATTATAATTCAGTAATTATTTTATTATAATTGCCTTGAATTGAATAGTGATCAACATACAACGAAACAGCGCTGCAATTTGAAATAACGTAAAAAAAAAATTGAATTTCGCCTTGCAGTCTTGACAAATCTCTTAAAAAAACTCTAAATCGATAAAATCCGCGGATGTGAGCCATCAAAATTCCGCATCCGCGGTTGTTAAAAAATCAGCTCCAGCAGTACCGCTGATGTGATAGACACGACGCTCTACGAAGCTGAACTGTTTTCAGACAACTATGTGTTGAACTGTACCCTAATTGCGTAATACACGATCAATCAGAATCTGAATCGGTTTGAAACAGATTGCTAATCAATTGCATCATAAGTTCGAAAAAATAATCTGCTCAACAAACGTAAATAACGCAATGAATATTGTTGAACTGTCAAAATGTAACAGATTAGTCGTAATCGTTTACGAAAATATGTTACGTAATTAGATAGCTGTTTGTTTTTAAAACCCGAACAGCCGCGTGCAAACATTACATTACCTACGTCTTATCTTAACCCTTCGTTCAAGAGTGTAGGTATTCTTGATGGAAGCATTATGTGAGCACACCCACAAAAATGTCAATTAGGTACTATTGTATTGTTGTGCTCCTTTTGTTAACGGTTTGTATTTCCTGTGCGTGTCCCAAAAAAAATATATATGTGGTTGTTGTTTTTTTGTTGAACCTCTGGTTGGATTGGAACCTACCTATTGGTCCAACCATAAGTTCAACAAAATACTTTGGTGAAAAAATAGAACTTCCTCTTCCGCCCGAAACAATTCAGCATTCACGACATAGATCCCTATAGTAAAATACCTAAATGCCTATCACCACGTTCTGCGCAAAAAATCAAGAGCCTTTTTATTTGCATTTTGTAAACAAACAACAGACTAAACTAAGTAGGTATATTAATTTACACAGCTTTCGAGCGAATAGGAAATTATTCATCTTATAGGTACATATTTCTGTTGCAAAGTTGATAGAAAAACGCCGCTAGAGTAAAGCTTTGTGCAGACTAGCGCGACGCAACAGCGCGACGCGACACCGGTTGTTGTTATACCGCCAAGTTTTCTTAGAAATTGTATTGTTCGAGTCGCGTCGCGCCGTCGCAGCGCGCTGGTCTGCACGAGCCTTAAAGAAAAAGAGAGAGGTAGATACCTAAACTATGTCTATTCAAGCATTAGTAAACATGCCTAAAACAATTATGCAAGAGTTTTTAGTAATTAGTAAACGCAACCATTTCTAATGGGAACAAAACATCATTTGTGTAAATCTTAGGAACTCATTCACTCGATCTGGAATGCCAATTACGTCGGCATTTACGGACAGTTCAAATGACGGTTCATTAATATCTCTATAGTAGTCGGTATTGCCCAATTTACTGTCCAACTATGTACGGTACCGGAGTACCCGGTAGGTACCTCTACTTGTTATTATATTCTTACACTAAACGTTGTTGCACAATTCATTTATAAAGAGACCATTTTAACCTTTCTACAAATGTCTCGTAATGAACGTTGCCGTAGATACAAATTATTGCTTATAAAAACCCGCAAAACAACGGGTCTAACTTACCGGCCCGAATCGTACGAAAGTGGAGGAATGCCTTCAGGGGAAGGCTTTCCTAGCGTAGGTATTCGTAGCGATAAAATCCAAAAAGGTTAACAACAAACCTCTACTGAAAGCGGCAAATGACAAAACGAATCTGATAAATATTTGAGGGGTAGGTAGGTAAGTAGGTTGGTATTGGTACCTACTAATTCTCTAAATGGCATCGACCATCATTCATCTTAAGGCTCATGCAGACACACTAGCGCGCCGCGGTAAGGCGGGCGCGACAGACCGCACGACATCAAAGGGACATTTTGTATGGCGTCTCGTCGTTATCGCCGTGACACAAGATAGTATTTTGTGTCGTTATCGGCACGACAGGTCGCTCATGTGTGCAGTGCCGCGCTCGTTTTCATATAAAATGTATCGCAAAATCACGTCGCGTCTTGTCGCGCCAGTCTGCACTAATCACCGAACTAAATCATTATGTAATCTATCGGCATTTATAGTTTTTATTAAGTAATTAGACACGTAATGTGACAGCCACATTCATTCAATCATTAACTAAATCTTACTAGGTAGTTAAGACAGTGCTTTATTCAGAATCGGTCACTTAAGTTACAAAACGCAACCATCAGTTTGCATCATCTTGACCATAAGTTAAACTGAAATAACCATTTATGTGCTGATAAAAGGAGCATCTGAAAACATTATAAAATGGCGGAGATGTCAAGCCTACTATATCGGGAACTTTACCTACTACGGTGACATAAGTCAAAACTCAAAGGTGAATTCATGACTTCCTGAAAATATGTCGTAGAGCTAATTCGTTGAATCTTTAATCGAGACCTATAAGTCAGTTCCGTGATTGACTAACTGGCAAGTGGCAACGCGGGTACCACAATGAAGATAAAAAGTTGTTTGGAAGATTTTTGTCTATGAGGTTGAAGGTGTACAGAGGTAAATACCTACTATAAGCCGTAGGCTAGTTTCACAGCTGTCCGGGAGACCCGTACGAGCCGCCAGTACGGGCTCCCGGAACGGAGACACGTGAGCCGCTAGAAAATTGTTTCACAGCGACGCGGATTGGTCCGTACGCGACCCGCTTCGGGTAGAGCTACTCTCTCATTTCAGAGCACTGCGGGCGCTCTACCCGTACGAGTGTCCCGTGTGCGGACGCCCGTACGGTGAAACCAGCCTAACATTTTTGAACTTGAGCCTTGACTAAACTACTTTGTCTAAACTCTACAGAAGATTACTAAATAGGTCTTAAAAGTTTAAACATTACCTACTCACTTACTTTAAATCTAATCTAAACTTAATATTATAAAGCTGAAGAGTTTGTTTGTTTGTTTGTTTGAACGCGCTAATCTCAGGAACTACTGGTCCGATTTGAAAAAATATTTTAGTGTTAGATAGCCCATTTATTGAGGAAGGCTATAGGCTATATATCATCACGCTAAGACTAATAGGAGCGGAGCACCAGTGAAGAATGTTTCAAAATCGGGGGATTTTTTTCCTATTGAGAGCTTCCGCTGCGTGCGCTGCGTAAACGGTTAAAGTTTCTCAAAAATTATGTATGATAGAATTGTTCCCCTTTAAAAGTTCTAAAAAAAAGTCCGCGACAGCATATGTCTATCTTTTAAGGTTAGCTCACTATAACGCTTTTTATGCTAACCAAAATTCCTCTTAAAGAATGCATTATTTGCGAAGGTGTTTTTTATAAACATTATTAATCCTTATCCAAATAAATACGTTATTCATCACAAGTATTTAATTTAAAACAAAATTGCCCTTTATATCATAATATAGATTTACGCCAAGAGTGTTTTTCGCACGGGCAACTATATGTTGCCCTATCGAGATCTGGTTCTGGTAAAAATCAATATCTACTTCTGGCGGAAGAAAACAAAACTAAAAATATAGTGTACGCAGACTTACTTTAAAATAACATTAGTTTAGTTTTTTTGAGAATAACCTACAATCTACATGATATAAGATTATAAGACCCAGTACTTTAGTTACTTCATCACCTATATAAACGAAGTCGCGGGTTAAAGTTAGCGTTAGCTCAAAGTAACTATTCCACGCGGACGAAGTCGCGGGCGGAAGCTAGTCCTTACATATTATTATAAAACAAAGTCCCCCGCCGCGTCTGTCTGTCTGTCTGAACGCGATAAACTCAAAAACTACCGAACGGATTTTCAAACGGTTTTCACCAATGGACGGAGTGATTCATGGCGATAGTTTATTGTATAATTCATTAAGGTTTGGTGTAAATTGGCTGAAATATGACGATTATTGATGGAGATGTCGGAAAAAATCTTGCCGACTGGGAGCTTACCTGGCCGCCGCGTAAACCGTACAAGATACATAAAAAATATGTTTTAGAGAATGGTTCGTCTTAAAAAGTTCAACAAAAAAGTTTGCGATAGCATGTCTATCTTTTAAGGATGACCCACAGTAACCATTATTATCTTTTAGAATTTGATAAACATTTCATTGTTATTTCCGAAGCAATTTTGACCGGTATTATATTAATCGTTATCCAATAAAATATGTTATTTAAATTTAGAATAAAATATGCCTTGACATCATATCATTTAAATTAATAGTTTAAAAGATATCACAGATTAAAAATTACCCGTAACAAAATAATTATGGTTGACGGCAACGCGGGCGCAACGGTAGGAGTCAATGAACTTTTCCTCGACTGTTAGGACTATAATCTCGGTAGTACGTCCCCGTGGGATGGCAAAAGCTAGTATTATATATGTTAGATATTTTTAAATTGAAAATTAAGCTTTTGCCAGAACTGCAAAAACGGTCCAAATTTGCAGTTCTGCTCATTTAAGTTACTCATAGGTTCCCCTTTGGGTACCTATGGAAATCAACAAATTACGTCGTATGGAAACCTTCGTTGGGAAACTATGTCTTCATGGAAACGACTTCCTATTTTAGTGTTACGGTGAAACTTGCGGTTTCCAACGCTAACTGTTAACATTTTCCCTATGATTGTTAACAAATCATAATGCACTATGGTGTACTCAGTGATTTATAGATATTATTGTGATTTGCATAAGCGTATCTAATACAAACCGTTGGGTCGTACGACAGCTGCGGCCCTCAGGGGAAATGAAAGTAGGAGGTTTGTTTTCATCATTTCGTCTGACAAGACGGTCACGATCTGTCAGTCTTCTGACTACATTCCTAGATGTGATTGTTATATGGTTCTTATAGCACCACAATAGCAGTAGGTAATAGTAATTTGTTAATAAGACGGTTTTAATAATGTTGTCCATCAGCGGCGAGGTGTCAATTTTTATGAGAGGGATGCCGAAGCGGAGCCCTTCTTAACTTACTTAAGTACTTATGAATAAAGTAATCATAAATTATTTATTAACTTAAAAATAAAAGTCTTTCCTTAACGCAGTAGTAGCAGAACCAAAAAGACGCTATCATTACACAAACATATATACTTATATATTTTTTACAGAAAAAAACTCACCTATATTAGGTACTACCTATAATTCTAAAATTATTAAAGGAATATAAAGAATCGAATAAAATACACTTGAACAGGTGAAAACGAAATAAAATGTGCAATATTCTTTAATCTCGTTCTCGCTGACGCATTTTTTCTATATGATCTGTATCTATCGTAACCCGTTGTACCTACAGCGGCTTGCTCTCGTCCATATCAAGCTGTGCCACGTGACTTAAAGTGACGTCATCACGTGAACGCTATGTATGAATTTTTAGTTCCCGATGTTTTGGCGCCATTATGGTCAATTGTGCCTAGCACCCATAGTGTACCTAGGCTTTTTCAATAGCGGTAGACTTGCTGATGCGATCCTCCGAAGGGAAGCTGGTAAGAATCATGTTCTATATACGTAGTTTCCAACCTTTTATTTTTTTGTGAATATTTGTAACCGTGAACAAAAAATTTAAATGCTTGAATTTTAAAAGCAACGCATACCTTAATACTATAAGAGATGGCATTTCTTGTCGGCGTTTTTGAATAGGATCTAATATTTTTCGGAACACTGAAGGCCTAATGAGCAAGCAATCTGCTATAGGTAGGTACCTACCCGAAGAACACTATACTTTCAACTCATCAATTAATTTACGCTTCCAAACTTATTTCATTACGAAAGTAAATGTGAGCTTTCAATAATATTCTTGTTTCAAATTTTGACAATCTCAAGCTTAAAGCCTGCTAAAATAATTTACTGACCAATCGTTTTGTGAAAGGTATCTGTTAAAGTTTATTGTGGATATAAGCTCTATAATATCTATCAATCAGGGAATTAAAAGATATTTAAGCCGACATAGTCTATTAAAAGGTACTGAAATAGCAGGTATTTATTCAGTCTCAACTGGAGTACCTATTGGTAAATTTATTGAAATTACAACACTTGGATACGCGGGTGTTCAATAACCTGTTCAGGAAGTTAAATCGCAAAATTAATTACTTACCTTAAGTTAGGTAAGTTGCGAAATCACGACAACCTGCTACAGTTAAGTATAATAAGTACCGTTTCATGCTGATTCTGTTTAGGTATCGGATACCTATTAATTACTGGGAATTGCAGTACATACCTACATAATAGTTAATAATTTTTTGTTAACATTGTTATCGCCTATTCCGGCCAATTTTATTTATCCTTCAAATATCGTGCCTACGCGCATGAGACCAAATCTAATAAATATAACAATAAAACGTGTCTTAAATGAATAATGGCAGTAAGAAATGTGAATTATTTCGGAATGGTTGCTAACAAACAGTAACCACAATGTATGTGTTCGATTGCGTTTGTAACGTAACGTAAGTATTTGGAGCGACATTTTTTACACAGGTGTGAGTCGTGCGCGATAGGTAAACATGTTATAAAACGTTGCATCATGGAGCTCCACATAACCGCCGGTTCTCGTAGCTAAGAACAATAAACACTTGTAATCATTGGTAATTGTCGCATGGTGGGAACGGCCGGTTTTTGCGCGGGCGCTTACAAAGGCGCGGAAAGCGCGGCGCGGTGTATGAGTGTGATGTCGAACCAGATTTACGTAATGAGAGCCACGCAACTTTCCTTGCACGGAAATGTCGCGGTGTCTCAGCTTGGTGCTTTTTGAACGACATCGACAGACCAACAACAGAGCTTCGCTCTTGCGAAGTTTACCTACTGTTTAAGTATGAGCCAACATTTTTAAGCGTCTTCAATGTTGTTTTTTTTATATTTTTTACGAAATGCTCGTAGTTATATTTCTTTCAATAAAAAACAAGTAGGTTCGCTGAATTATTGTAAAAAAGAAACAAACTAGGCCGCTTTTACAGATGTACCTTTCGTGTGTGTGTGGGAATGATACCGGGGCAAGGGTCTAGATCTGACGTACCTAGCTAGTAGTTAGCTTTTAAAAGCACTTTGCCTTGAAACATGATAAAATAATTTAGAAATTAGATTGTTAAAACATGTGGTGGAACAGCGAGCGGATGTCATAAAATATTTAACCAATCCTATGACCCGTACCTATAGACTGGAACTAATAGCCGTTTGGTCCGAATGCTATATTCCGGCAACTGCATACCAGAGCATGTATTGCGGAGTATTTTGTGTTCCTTATTGCTAAACCGGGAGACGTAAATGGCAGTGTATCGGAGAGACTGTGTCTGCTTTGCTCACAACCAGACCGACAGGCGCTCATTAACATTCCGACAACAGAGCAACAGTAACATACCCGAGCCACCGTGCACCGCCTAGACTGACCGATTTGTATCAATCCCCTATCCGTAGCCGATGCAATCGCCTTACTTCATCTAACCTACATCTAGACAAGAATCAATTAAACTAAGACGTATTGCTGCAGCTACTTGTAATCGACGTTTTTGTTTTGCGTTATGATATTGATACACATTACGGAGGCTTACGCGCGCCGCCTTTGGATCATTTTATTCAAAACTGTCTGAGTTTTATACAAAGATGTAAAGCTGTGAGATGATCTTATTACTCCATGAATCATGGGCCAAAGAAAAACGTTTCAAAGTGTTTTTATTAAAGACAATAATTCCGATTATGATTAATAGCCACGGGACGATGAAACACGATGCTCCGTGGTACTTCAATAAAGTTATATCATTCGCTCGGTTAGCACATTTTATTAATTGCACCTTTAAGATTTGTTTAGTGACAACGATAGGTGTGTTAAGTTATAATGAGTAATAATATTCTTTATGTAAGTTGGACTCACTTTCACGTCTTTATAGTTGGCGACGATTTCCGAAGCGAAAGTGTTATTGCCGATGATGGGTTTGTTCTTGACACTGGGGAAGATGATGCCGCCCTTGCGGCTGGCGGGGCGCGGGCTGGTGCTGCCGGAGCCTGTGCTGGCGGGCGTCACGGTCACGGTGGCGCCCGCCGTGCTCGCGCTCGATGTGCTCGACGTGCTCGAGGTACTCGTGCTCGGGCTGCGTGCGACACGGACATTAGTCACCGTACACGCCTACACCCCATGCACAACAACGATATAGCGTGTGTAGGTTGTACGAATAAGACATAAAATCGCCAGGGCTCGCATAAACATGTCGCTTGGAAAACAAGTCATATAAAGTATCATCGAAACAGCACAGTCGCACAGGCATAATAAATTGGAAATAGAAAGATGTCACCTGTTGTTAAGTGTAGTAGAGGGCGGAATGGTGGTGGCGGCCACGGTGCTGGTGATGGGGTCGGCGTAGGGGTCGTCCACGCGGTACCGGTTGGGCGCGTACTCCACCAGCCGGTCGATGGTGGGGTCCAGCAGCAGCTCGGCGGGCACCGGCCGCTGCGCCAGCGTTGCCACATCGTCCTCTTGTTTCTTCAACCGTTTCTCCACCATGTCTAAATTTTCAATGATGAGATTCGTCTTGAGACGTAAATCGTTGTGGATCTGTCCGATGGCGCGCTCTTGACGCTGCGTCTGCGTGAGCAGTTCATCGGACTTAGGAACCAAATCATCTACAGAACTCTTAGTACCGACGACCACATCCCAAACTTCGTCCATCTTTTCTGAAACACTCATCATAGGGATAATTTTATTTACAAGGTTATCAATTTTACTGCTTTTTGTAACGGGAGCCTGCGTGCTCGTCGCGGTTCGGTTCTTAAACAAACTGTTGACGTTAATTGACGCATCTTCAGGTTCAACTATAGCGGCGTGTACATCGGCCATCATATAAAGCACTTTGCCTAGATTCTCAGAAACGAGATTTATATGGAACTGTAATTTACGATCTACTGTCGACACGGAGCTTCTCAATTGATCTACTTCTTTCGTGATTTCAGTGATAACCTCGGTATTCAAACCTTTTGCAATTTCTATAACGTTCAAATTAATAGGTTTCTTTTCACTAGCCTCGGCATTGATGTCATCGACTGGCAAAAAGTTGCTGTCGATCTGATTTTTAAGGCCTACCAGTGTCGTGTCGATGTTCGATACTTTTTGATCTAGAGATTCCAGTTTTCGGTCGAGCAACTGTGCGTCACTTATCTTGTTTTTAATTTCGGCCTGCCTTTTTGCGGTGTTTTCGGTAACGCTTTCCTCGTTGTTTTGGCCTATGTGACTGAACAGTTTTAGGTCGAGGTTCCCCAGTTTTGATATGATAGCATCTGTTTTGTGTATGTTGTCATTTACTCTCGAGTCGAGCGCTTCTACTCTTCTCATTAAGTGTTCCACGGCCTTGTCCAAGTTCTCTATCCTTTGTAGTTTTGTCTCTAATGTACTCACTATTACTTCAAATACGTTGAATATGTACTGCTCTCTGAAACAATAAACAAGGAACTGCTTTAAACCGACATCAACTCAAATTACGTGTATTAAATTTGTATGAAAAAGTGTAAGCAGATCATTTAATAATGTTGGGTAAATACTAGGATTTATGGAGTAAAACAGTTATTTTTTATTTACTCCTATAAACCTAGTGAAATTGAAATATCTGTCATCAGAGTTGTTATGCAAGGTAAGAAATAGAAACCTTAAATACGTGCTACAACGTGCGTGCCACAAAATGTTTAATAGTGTCATAGACCTACGCCTGCTGTAGACATGGCGCTAACTAAGCATAAACTAGTTCTTGTTATTAGTCGTTTTATATTCACTTGCGCTTGCGCAGAGACTCTGAAAATGTATGAACCTATAAAATATCATGTAGCAATTTGTTCCATAGATTTCGTAAATTAAACGTCATGTCTAACCATTTTATGAGTCGGTGAAATACCTACCAAATATTTTTGTTGAACTTAATTCAAATGGCCTACGATAAATGTTAGATCTTATTACCTACTATGTTTAACGAGTTATTTTTAAACTGTTGGTATGTCTGATAGAGTCATAGGTACTTACTCGAATATTGATACAGAATGACATGGCGTTGACGTGTAATAAAAACAATGCGCGTGTGTTTACTAACGGCATAATGTAAAATGGTTACGTCAGTTTTGTTAGAAGTGGACAGCTTAAACCTAACGCAGAATTATCCTGGGTTTATCGTCGACTAGCTTTCGCCAGCGGCGTCACCCTGGTGATATATTTATAAATTAAAAACCTATGTTACTCAGTGATAATGTAGCAAACTACAGGTAAAATATTTTTTTAAATCGGTCCAGTAGTTTTTGACTTTATTCATGTCAAAAGAAAAATACAAATTCTTTCTTTTTATAATACTATTAGTGTAGACAGTTATCAATGAAATGGACTCTACGTCAATAAAAAATAAAAAAAATGCAATAGAAAACAGGCGAAAATTGTGAGATTCGATATTATACAGTTAAATAATATTGTAGGTACTTTAATGCCTATTAATAGTATGTTAATAAATATGAATGGTATCGCGAGACGTGTTGGACCAACCAAGATTTTATGTAATATATTAATGTGGGAATTATTAATCACGACGGTGTCAATGAAATAAACGAGTTTTATTATTATGTTTACGACCACTTTCCTCTTGATATTTGACTCTAAAATTCTGATTAATCTTTGAGAACGCGAATAAGTCAGGATGCGCAGTTTTTAAGTAAGTAAGTAGCTTTAGAAAAAAAAGTTACATATTGGATAGCATCAGCGCTTATAGCATTCATAAAGACATGAGATAACTGTAAACTTGCATCGAAATAGATGCAGTTACGACATAATCCAGGGTTCAAGTTACAGTGAACGACTTCAGAACCAATTAAAGAAATTTGAGCAACAATATCGCTGATATTATAACTTTCGAAGCTAAGTTCTGCTAATCTTGCAAGCAGCAAGGCGTTCGGCAACATAAATTCATTTCGAAATCACAAACGAATCTGTTATTATACGTATAGAGGCGACCGCACCACATCGACCTAAAGTGAAGCGGGGGCTATCGCCTGGTATTATGCAAATCCGCTGTAAAGTCGCAATTTGGTCAACCGGCCCACTTTAATAGTGTTTGCTTTACTAAATTGATCGCCTGTTACGACCTGTCCTATCCGATACATTTACTTCCTGAAACCGATACATTTACTAAAGTGTAGCAACGGCATTGAGTATTGCAACACCCTGCCTCCTTTCGAACGCATTATAGGCACCGTAGTCCCGGGTACGGCTCTAGAAATTAAATCTAACAAGTGTTGATTAATGAAGCATTCATTGTAACTATTTGGGTGAGCGGGTTCCTGCTAGACGTAAAGTATTGTGTAAGTTGTGCGCAGAGGCATTATGTAGATGGTTAACTATAGCTCGCCGTTAGCCGCGGCTCGCGTGATGCCAGTTGTTGCCATAAATCTATCTTCTGGGATAACAGTGATTGTGTTAATCAATCATATTAATAAGACGCGTGCCTAATTCGATAGAGATTCGTACACTTGTTGCGGAGTTAGATACTATAGTAGGTAACTTAAACAAACACATAAAAGTATTGATTGCCTCCTAACCTGAAGATGTTGCGATGAGCATTTTTCATAAAATATTTAATAGCTCTCAGAAACTTCATGATTAAAGATTTTAATTTAATTTTTTGCAATCGTTCGGCCTCATCTTAGACAATATAGTAAATCAATAACATCGAGACGTTTTAATAGTAATGTATTGTGGAAAAAATATAAACAAGTAGGTAATATATATTCATATTTTTATTTTTACGTGCTTAAGTTTTGAACTTATGTATGTAAAATAAAATTCCGTTATTCCGTTACACAATGAAATGTTTTATATTAATGCTATTATATAAGCCTTTGTTAATTGATTACCATCTCCGACGATTAAAATAGATGGGCCTTCAATATTATACAAGAATGTTATAAAAATGATTGTTGTTGTTTAACTGGTAGGTGTAAAATACGCGCAAATTATTTCCTTGTTTATGTAAAAAAATACTACAGGGTAATTACAGGGCTATGGTGGATACGGTAAGCATATCAGGTAACTACATACTTATTGGTAAAATATGTACCTGTTTTCAGGCTATCTCCATTTAAGGTCTTCGGGATAAGAAATGTATTATTTTGATAACAGATACCGGGCAGTAACGTTAGTAGGTAACTCCAACCCAGCATATGCACTTATGTTCACAGTGAAGCAATTTTCTTATCATAGATGGCGAGAATTCTAACAAAGCACCTTGCTTGGATGCAGGTCGTAACTTTCGCCTCTCTCCTCTTCTACATTTCTAATTATAATACAGATAAGTGGTTTTTCTGCCTGGGGAAATGATTAAGGTGGAATTTTATAGCTAGTGGGTTGAGAATTGTTGTAGTAATGAGTAGACCAATTCTCCTCACGCTCACGCTTAACGATCTCAGAACAAATTCCAATTAGCCTAAAACATTCTTATGTCCCTTAATCGGCAGGACTAATCCGAGGGCAGAACATTCTTTTGCTAAGATTCGAATGTGGCTCAGGGTCCAAGTATTGTGTGGGGCACCGATTGCGCTCACAACCCGCGCAAACGCGTTGTGCAGACGGGCCATTGTCAAGCGAATATTTTGTTCTATTTGTTCCGTTCATAATGTAACTGAACGTGCTTTGTCTGCACGTCTGACAGACCCACGTGCATTTCTGAAACGATAATGGCAAGCGGTTTTGTTCGCAAATTGGCGACAAGATTGTCTTTCGTTGATTGGAGGTCGTTCACGAACATCTCAGTTCTCTCACATTCATAGTATTGGTCAGCTTGCTTGCAATAATCGTGATTTTGTTTCGTTATTTGAAGTTTGTAAGAAAAAGATTCCAACTTTGTTTAAAAAAAATTGAACTAATCATGATAAAGTATTTCTCGTTCTGTATGTTTGCTATCGCATATGTTTTTGTGGGAATCGTGAGAGGTATTTACCTCTCACGATTCCCACAAAAACTTCTTCTAAGGCAAATAGCTTCTATCTTTTAGCAGGCAGTTTTAAGATAAGGCCACGTTTTGGATAATGCCAGATCTGGTAAGCATCACGTCCGAACTGTTCTTGTCGGTAAGATGACTACAATCCAAGTCAAAAAATGATTCGGATCCAGTAATATTTTAAGCATGTCGAGAATAACAATACGTTACGATTTTCTAGTTCATTGTTATTGCGTGTACCTTATCAGATATTATGCCAACACGATAGTAATCGACAGGCATACCTTGATCCTATGTTACGGCCGACTCCACTACAAGGACTTTATAAGAATCTAGGTAAATGTAATTAGCTGTGACTTAGCTGCGATATAATCGACAATAGAGCACTAATATGTCACCAAGTATGCTATAGTAAAAACGACAAATATTTTCATGGGAATTAAAAGTGCCACTCAGTGGGACCTTGCGGCAAGCCGTTGGTTTATCGTCGGCTGAGCTCAGCACTTTTCGTACAAATATTTGGACGTCGACTTTGTAATTAATTGAGTGAGCAGTGAGCACTGACCCTCGTGTGACCATGTGGCAGCGTCGTGCCACCCACGCGCCGCGCGCTTGCGTGTAGTAGCTATCATTAGTCTTATGATACGAGGAGATATTTGATTTCATTGCGTTACATAAGCATCTTGTACATTGAGTTTCTGTTTATTGACTATATTATTAGGATATAAAACAATAGTGGTATCGGCTCATGTTTCTCCTATAAAAAATATTGACAACGTAATGTTAGATGCCTTAAAAGTCACATGATAACGCAATATGCCCACGATAATGTTCTTGTATTACATTCTACGTGCAGTTTTATGTTTCTTTAATAACTGGTCCATAGTTTTATGGGCGACACGCGTCTAGCGGCCGCACCTGGTTCATATAAAAGGTATTAAGGTCTACATTTTCATTGTTTCAAGATCATGAGAAAACTGTTCTAGCATTTCAACGCCGTCAGCTGAAATTAGATCACAATTACCAAGTCAGTTTACATAACTCTGTGTTGTTACTTTTGTATTATTTTCTTGAATAAAATGTGGTATTTAAAATGGTTGCTTAAGTATATTCAGTTGTTAATTGTTGTTACAAGTTACGACAGATATCGGCAATAGCGGTGGGCGATGCTTCGTGAAGATGTTGGCTCATTTCGTTAGAACGAAGTCCTCTTATCGTAGCTTAATAGGATTATTTTTAACTAGCTGCGCCCCGCGGTTTCAACCGTATAAGTTTTGATCCCGTGAGAATATCGGTATAAAAAGTATCCTATGTCCTAATCGAGGCCATGATCTACCCATGTGCTAAATTTCATCCAAATCTGTTTAGCCGTTTTAGCGTGAAAGCGTAACAAACAAACAAACTCACTTTCCCATTTATTGTATTTGTTAGGATAGTTAGGATATTTAACTTGTTTTAAAAGAGAGTCCTTGGAATTTCTTGCCCGTTCTTCTCCATAGAGATCTACGTTTTAGAATGGGCAAGCTTCAGCTTTTTGACTAACTGACCAACTCTTGGACAGTTCAAAAGTAGGTACCTGTAAATGGTTTAATTTAAATAAATGAAAAAATAAATTATTAATGAGTTTGAGTTAGCTCGAAGACGAACATACATTGGATCCACGGCATAACTTTTTAACGAAACATACAAATGTTTGGGAATGGCTAGTGGAGCCATTCCCAAACATTTGTATGTTTTGTTCCTGCCATGGTGCTATTTGGTACCTAGGTACCTTGTAATCTACTGTATGGTCGCCACAAACCGTGATATGTTACCATTACAGAACACAGACATGTTTGCTCACACAGCTCACGAAGATATTCTTTCTACGTCAAATATACCTACGTGAGCAACGCAACAGTGATTTCGAGCTATCCATTGAATGTGTAGGTAGGTACATCTCAGGCAATAAAGCGTAGCAAATGTTTAACGATTTATTTACGTTACGTTATGTACGATGAAAAACGAATTCAACAAGATTTCAATCAATTTAACTTTCGTAGCTTATATTGTACCTATGCGATATATTTACCCGATTACGGCAAAGGCAAAGGAGGGATATTATTTAACAGCCTAGTATGTTCATCTGTTCCCGCATACATCCCAAACTAGGTACGTTTTTTGACAAATGAAGTGCCTAACTTTGTAAGTGACGTCACATAAAATCCAACATGATGTTGAGTGATATTAGTGCTATACCGAAAGGTCTCAAGGAGAACTTTCTGAAAATATATTTATATACACCCCAAATAAAAATAAAACAATTCATTATGACTGTTTTCAATAACACAAAATATCCTCTATAAAATTTTATTTAGGCTGTATAACAGCTAAACGTAATTTGTAAAGTTAATGCCTTAATTACATCACTTATTTAGTGACGTTTCACTCCGGTTATACTAAAAGCGATGCTATTTTGTTACGATATGTTGATATTTTGTTACGATAATTATGTTGATATTTTGTTACGATATGTTGATATTTTGTTACGATATGTTGATATTTTGTTACGATATGTTGATATTTTGTTACGATATGTTGATATTTTGTTACGATATGTTGATATTTTTAGTTGTCATAGTTAGGTTCTAAATTTCTTTTTTTTATGTTCTAGTAGTAAGTAAGCATACTATACATACTACGTAGTGTACTATACGACTTAATCACACCAAGAAAAGTAGTTACCATTGTTCAAAATAGTTCACACTCGCGACATTTTCTATCCCAAAAATTAACCTACTAATCTCAAATTAAATGTTCTTAATACCAGCAGAGTGCTAGTAACGAGTGCTAGAATTTCAACGAACAAACGCCATTTTGTCAAACTAGAAAGTGAGTTCACACAGTAATAAAGATTTTTATATTTTTCTGATGATATAACTTAGCATTCAACATTTCTAGAAATAAGTGTTATTGTTTTAAGACCTGATTTGTTACGTCATTAATTCATCTTTTTTAAATACTACATAACATAACATCATGCTTATATTCCTCGAAGGATTGGGCAGAGGTGTACCTATAGTACACCCACATTTCGCCAGTTATGTTTAAGTCCTATGTAATAGGGGGCGAATCTATTACCAACAACCGGGCACAAATCCAGACTCCGGGCTACTCCTGAAAACTTTCTAGATGAAAAACCCCAATAACTCTTTGCCCGATCCGGGAATCGAATCCAGGACCTCATGCTCAGCAGTAGAGCTTGCGACCACTAGACCAACGAGGCAGCAGTTTATGTATACTACTACTTGAAGAATATATCGGTGAAGCGTTGAGCAATCCACAAAGTTTTGGATAAGTCTTAACTACTGGTTTGTTAAGAATTCAAACTGTGAATTAAACATTGTGTCCATATGGGTTGAGGAGCCATGTCTCATATTTAAACGCGGGTACTACCAATATTTAGTAGCCGTTTTTGTAGGCCCGATCCTGGAATTTGTAGTAAAACCCTGAAAAAGTTACAGGACGTTTAAGGTGGCTCCTCAATTCGTCTGAATTGAGGAGCCACCTGAGAACTCGAAACCTAGTCGACGGACATTTTTGAAAATTTGGTAGAATTTAGTATAGTACATATGCGTAGTCTGTCCAAAAATTTCACCGCACTGTTTCTCAAACAGTAATCAACCAATTACAACAGAGTGATTGTTTTTGCCCGACCACTGCAGGTTCAAGAAAGTAAACCGTTTCAAAATCGTTCAAAAAGTCGGTCAAAACGGTTAATTTGTATGATTTTCCTGCTAGTGCAGAACTGCAGAGCCACGGCCTTTATCTTTAAAAGAGAAAGAGCTGGCTCAGTGCTTGTCGTCTTTCTTTTATCTACTTATAATCATCTTTTATAGTTTTAAGCAATTTTGAATAAAACGTTCATTAAGTTGTAAAAACTTTTAATCAAGACGAAACAGTTGAAAAAATGCTGAGTGTGCAATGTATGCATGTCAATAATTAATTCGTAGTATTCGTCCGCACCTCCAACTCAGATGATTTAGTAAGAGATTGCTGACAAATAAGCAATTTAAATACCTATTTGAATAAAACAACATTTCCTGTTTTGTTTTTAACAAGATGTGTTGAAACAATAATTCCAATTTGTAAGACTAATTAGTCGATACTTCTTTTTAATTTTACAACATAGGAATTAAGAAATAAGAGTAACTTGGTAACCTGCGCAAGTGGTTACGGTTATCCGAGGGGAACCGGTTATTACAGTGCTCAAAGAACTGTGCACTAACTACCTGACACAAACTGACGCAATGTTAAACGTACAAATGTATCTGTTGAATCATCCATATATATTATAAATAGTGTCTGTCTGTGTGATCGCGTCGTTCTTCTAAACTACGCAAAGGATTTTGATGCGGTTTTCAGTATCATTTAGAGAATTTATTCCGAAATGTTAATTGTGTATATGGCATTAATATTAAACTTACATATAATAAAGAAATCTCTATGTTTCGTCAAGTCGTAAAAACTGTGTGAGACAGGGACGGTTCACAGTCTGTAAAATAAAAATTAAATGCAGTTCGTTGGTAAGCGCATAACTTGAGAACGGCTGGACCGATTTGGCTATTTATTGTTTTAACATCTTCGTAATAGTCCGAATCGTGTTCTTACGGAAAGAAAAAACTGAAAAGTTACCGGTAAAATTGGCGCATTTTCGATGGGATATTCTTATGATTTATTGAAATTTCACCGTATGCGGGGGAATTTCACCAATAAACCCGAACGCGATCAGCACATAAACCTAAAGAATGACACTGATAGCTCTTAAATGTTTAAGAGCTATCAGTGTCATTCTTTTCGTGTGGTTAGTAAGTCACTAACCACACGAAAAGAAAAAGAAGTGTCATTATTTTATTTGGAATATTGACACTGACAGCTTTTGAACTCGGTTTAGATGTGCTGATCGCGTCAGTTTCATTTGTGAAATTCGCACTTAGTGTTGAATTGATCGCGTTCAATTTCTTTGTTGAATTACCCACGGGACCATAGTACCGGGATAAAAAGTATCCTAACTTGGTCTATGTACCAAATTTCATTAAAATCTGTTTAGCCGTTTTAGCGTGAAAGCGTAGCAAACGGACAAACTTACTTTCGCATTTATAATATTAAGTTAGGATCTACACATAAAACAAGTTGCAAGAAGAATAGTTCTAGCAAAAACTTGTATTAAAAAACTTCACAAAAATGTCAAAGAGGTGAACTAAATAGTTATGAAAAGAAATGTCTGGAACAACGTCAATACATGTATTATACATGTTTTATTCACGACATGTTTTTGACAAGTCTTTTACAAGACTTGTTGAATACAAGTACTTGCGAGCGCTACTTCCAAGTTGCTCGCGGCTAGGCAGGCTATTTAGTATGAGCACATGGTGCGTGACGTCTCAAGCAAGTTTAATACCGGTTCAAAATTTGTCGGTTTTCCATAAATAGATAACTAACCAACAACTACAACAACTATCGAAAATATGCGTTAAATTGTAAATGGTTTTTTGCAGTTCACAATTTTTCGATAGGTTTTAATCTAACGGAAATAATACCGATAACTATAAACTAACGAGGTTCATAATTATACGGTGACATATAGGAGATGGCGACTTAGTAACATTACATAACATAACGTCTTAAGGTGCCTACCTAGCACCTCAAGGGGTAGGCAGATATTTAACCAGTAAGTTTAGGTAGAGAATTGCCTGTATACGGTGTTTAAACAAACAGAGGCCTTACTAATTTTTATATCGTCTTTTGTTTAAAATATTTAATAAGCAATGATATTTTTGTTAGCTCTCGGTAAACATAAATATATCTGTTACCTGTCCACACGATTGCTCATGCGCTTAGGTACATTCAGTCAAGTACCTACTAAATGGAAAATGTCAATTAACATCCAATATGTATAAGGAGTTATAAAATAAACAAAATACAATACAAAATATTGTTCTTGTATATTGCTTAAATTTATGGATTCGGGCGAGATAATTCGTGCGAATCGACCAATAAGCCAAATATGAAGCCCCAAAAGTTTTAAGATAATGTGATTGCTGTGAAACGTGATACTCTAACTTTCTATCCATCCACTGACATAAGAAATAAAGAAATCATCTCTAAAATGGCGACGCCATGCGCTCGCGTCGCATCTGCAACGCTTCAGATATTTTACGATCGTGTCTGCGCACTTGTTCTGCGACTGAGCTAATATACTTCGCGTTATATTTAAAAAAAATACGAATTCTAGGAATTTCTCCTGTATCGTGGGCGCGTTTACAAACACAGATCTCACATGCACAAACACACATACCCGGAACAACGGAACAAGGTCAGACAAATATTTGTTTCGTGCGGGAATCAACCGCAAGACGTTGTCAATAGCCCAGACAATGCGCCAAGTATGCTGTGAAAAATTTAACCATGCAGTTGATGAGGAAGTAGAATTAAATTACGAATAGTGAATAGACAAACTTCTTTTTTTCTCATTGACTGTAAAGCACCGATCGTAAATCTACCTATTACTACAATACCTACAATGTTAACGACGAAATATTTGTACGTAAAAGTATCTACTTGTAAAGATTTTTACGGTCAGCTATTACAAATAAATAATTGTTGTACCTGTTGCTTGTTAAGAGTCTTTGAGCTTTAAACCAAAGTAAAGAGACGTCTATTAATAATACCTGTAGATATACTTATTATTTATTGAAACAGCTCCATATTCTAGGCGTAGTTGGCAGGATGTTGTGAAAGCCGATAAAAGAGTCTACAATCTAAACTACTGCTAACGGCCCAGTCGTCGAGGTCGTCACAGAGAGCAAACGTTTAGAAAATGTAAGTGACAATACAATAAACAGCTTATTTCAAAAATAAAAGAACTTTAATTGACTGTAATATTGAATTTATATCATAATGTTTGTGTATTATATTTGTAAATTACATTGAAATGAAATATAGTAATAGTAAATAAGTGTATGTAATTAACTCGACGGTTAAGTAATAAATAATTATATTTTGGAAAAATTAAACAATAATTGCCGCGCTCAGTAATACACAGTGGACGTTTCGAAATATTTTAAAAGCATGCTGAGTAAAGTTTGCAAGTAATTTCACGATTTTATCGATGTATGATTATTACAACTCTATATTAGTAGATAAGCGTCCACGAATGATGGATTGGCTGCACAGTGCCTGTTGCAACTGTCCATAACTTTATTAAATGACAACTCGTCTAGACTCGTATTATAAGGTGTTGGCGACGCAAAATACGTGGCCAGTAGCCAACTTATTAGGAAATATTTTGATATATTATACGAAAGGCGGAGGAAAATTGCTGCAATCTGATCATGTTGATTAAAATTCAGATTATGGAATTTAAACTCACATTCAGTTTGTGGCGGCTGAAGGACCAATTTACATTTAAGAGAGCGGAACACCTTATGTAAAGGAGACATTCCCGCCTAGCAAGGACATCAGAATCTAAGTACATTCTCAAAATTTCAACTACACACGACACAATTTGAAAAGGTAACCCCAAACAATCGTAGCACCGTCGTAGGGTCGTAGCGCCTACTTGACCTATTTAACCGCTACGACTCGGGAGCGCTACGGCGTAGCACAGTGACTCAACTTTTCTTTCCTAGGTCCTATTTTGTAAGCAGTTCAGTTTAATGGGATGAAATATTTGTATCTTCATTTTATAATGAGGATACAAATATTTACTATTGTCATTTTTGTTTTGAAACCCGGTTGTAGCATAGCAAACTGTAACGTTCGTGATCTCACAACATTAAACCGATTATTATCTGCTACGAACCAATCAGTAAGTATCGGACTCGTGTTGTCTCTCGACGGGCGGTCCGATTTGTATTCATATTGGTAATTTATAATTATGACCATATGTCAATATTATATCACGTATTTATCTATTCAGAATATTAACTTGAGAAAGGGACAACTTTTCTATAACTTGATAAAATTTTATTATTAATAGAAAGTATATAAATATTACACAATCACAACATATTAATTGCCTACAATTTAGTACATAATGGGTAGTTAAAAGCGATTGTTTCTTAAAAGCCTTTCAATGTTTTTTAAAAATAAGTTTAAAATAAAATGGTCAGTCGTTAGCGCAGATGTAGGTACAAGTTAGATAAATCTTCGGACGTGCACATAAGTTAAACATTTGACATGACTGACGTATTTCGTTCAAGTATTCGTACCGCGCCATAATTCTATCGCATAACGACTGAATAATGATATCTGATTCTGTTTAAGAATTCGGCCTGTGAGTTGACTAATACGGTCACACGACACAGATGTATGCGCCGCCGCCGCGCGCCGCGGTATAAACATAAGTTAAATTAATGTGCAGTCGCCTGCGCCCGCGCGCCCGTACTTTACGAGTATGTTCAGCCTGCCCAGATTGTATCTAACAACGTATCAGTGACCGACATGATTGTACAATCAAACAAATGGGTGATAAACACAGTACAGTGGGCTTTTATAGCTCTGTCTATATAAACTTGTTGCATTAAGTGATAGTTTGAGCTTGAAATACGACGAAAAAAGGAGGAGATAATTTGTAGTAAGTTTCAGATATAGCGGCTAGGTTTACAAAGCGTAAATATTGTATTATCACGACGGGCTAGAGTTGGTGAGTTAAGAGACGTTGCCACAGCTTGCGTTGGCAAATGACAAACAAACTCGACTCATTTTGAAATAGGATGAACATCATAACGAGTATGTTTGGAGCGGGTTCAACGAGCGATACAATCAGTTCGAAGTTGATTGACGGCTCGCGCCCGTTGGGGAAAGGGGCTTATGTAATGTCACATTATCAGTACGTAGGAACGTGAAGACCATGTGTATAGCACTGATGTACGACCGCGCATGCTGCACCGACACGGCTCGTTAATATAGTTCACTCTTCAGAGCGTCACACTAATAACTGTGCAGTCGGCAGTTAGACGTGGCGGCGCCGACGCACAGAAAGTGAAATAACTGGATGTTCATTGAGCGCTTTAGTTACGTATCGACGAACAAAACGGCGGCGTGAGGAAAGTAGCCTAGAGGATCACTTTAAAACATAGTATGAGTTAGAAAACCTTCTATGTAGTATTTCCAATACATACTGAAAATGTGTTGTTCTACTGCCGATATAATGAATCATGGCGATTTTACGATTATTAATAAGATAATAGATCCTCGTGCAGTTTGACACGTGGAGTGCTGATTACAGAACATTTATACTATTTATTATTGAAAGTGGTTCTGTTGTTTGATACTATGTTTATTTGAGACTTATCTAGAGGCTTTATTATTAGACTTTATTATTATGATTATTATCATTCATATAAAAAATATTTTTTAACCTCGCTTAGTCCAAAAAACTG
The DNA here is from genome assembly GCA_914767755.1 of Agrochola circellaris. Classification (NCBI taxonomy): domain Eukaryota; kingdom Metazoa; phylum Arthropoda; class Insecta; order Lepidoptera; family Noctuidae; genus Agrochola; species Agrochola circellaris. The sequence continues at coordinate 16,343,718 of OU611840.1, read as the reverse complement.
CAGAACAAATATTGTAACATGCTACTCAAAATAACTGATGTTTTAGCTAGGTTTATTTAAGTATAGTTTTAGTATTAAATTGTAAATATTAAAACCAACATGTAACATAATTCAATTAGGAGTCTATTGTATTTATTATTTTCGATACCTAGTTATGTTTAGCTACGGTATTTAATAGATATTTTGTAATAACAAGAGACACGTCCGCTAGTTATTACGGTCGGTAAATACGTGCTCTATTATTTTTACATCAAAGCTGACAATTTCATAATGACACCGGGCCTTGGTTGGATTACTTGAGAGTTTTTTGATATCGCTAGTTTTCGGTACACTTATATTCTACGAGTACATGTTGTGTCTACTGTTTTCGATTATTACACCTCAAACAAGTTGTGAAGACTAGTTGTATAAAAAAATTGCCAAAAATATGAACATAATAATTTAAAAAATATGTCTGAAACAATTTCAATACATGTTTGATACATGTTTTTATACACAACATGTTTTCAACAAGTCTTGTAAAAGACAATAAGACAAGTATCACAACTTTTATGCGGTTGTAAACGCGGGGTGAGGAATTGACATGAAGTATGATGGGAACCTCCGTATGGCGGTTATGAGAAAACGAATTCTTTAATTATCTGATACGTGTCACGACGATAAATATAGGTGTGGAAAAAAAAAGGCAGGTATATTAAGCATCGCCCGAACTATGTCACCGCTCAAAAGTTGTAGCTCTGAGACATTACTGTTCTTATTCAATTTAAATTAATTAATTTCGTTTCTCCTTATAAACAATTTTATAGGATCAAGACTTCTCGGGAATATTTTTATTTTCCTACCATGCTACCATCGATACTCTATGAACCCATTAAAGACCATCAATTTAAATAATATACCTACATATTTATTACATCCGCCGGATCAGCATCAACCTCTAACGTAAATGGAAGATAATTTGCTCACCGTGAAACAAAGGGCTGGTAATAACTAGTAACGAGAAACAATATGCGGTAACCCTCAAATAGATGATAACACTTGATATTTAACCGAAGGTTCAAGGTGTATATATTTTATTGTTGATAGTGCTTTTGGATTACCTTATTATTACAACTTAGCTTTAACTACACGAACTGTGGGCGCGATTGGGTTTCCCATTGGCTAAAATAACAAACATCCCCAATTCAACCCAAAAGGGATTAAATAGAGGATGAAAGTCTATATGGGATGAATTTTCAAAAATTCTTACTTAGTGCTTACTTAAGTTATACAGGGTGGCAGGGACATCGACTAAACCAGTTGCCAAGGATTCAGTACATGATCCTGGTCAGGAATAAAAAAAAAAAAAAAAGTAGGCTTAGCAATTTTTTTAAACAACCGTCAGTTGTAAAAAAAAAAATTATGGGACAGCATTTTTTTTTAAATGCTGTCCCATACATTTTGACCGCGTAGGTATTGTACTTTTGTAGAAAACAGTTGTCTTTTTTAATAACTGAAAAAAAAATCAACGCTTCGGGGTCCAGAATCATGTACTGAGTCCGTGATTGAAGGTCGCGCCTCGATGTCCCTGCCACCCTGTATAAGAAACACTTGTGCTAAATTTCACGCTTCTAGAGTCAGCGGTTCAGGCTGTGCGTTGTCTGTCAGTGAACGAATGAATTTCAGATTTTATTCAGTATATTCAGGAACATTTGCTTTACTGTGTTTTACATAAAGTAGCATGCGTGCGCGTCGTAAAGTTTATAATTAAGAAACTATTTTATGGAGTTCCTTTTATGAAATCTAATATAAAATCGTTAACTGAATTAGCCGTACAAGGACAACAAGCACTTTCAAAGAACATAATTTACTGTAGAACTATTACAAGTTATAAACTAAATTAAAGATTCAGCTTTTGCGTGCATTTCAGAAACTGTTGAATTTTGATAGACATAATTTAGAGTAACCGATATGGCAGCTTGTTATAAATAACTAAACTGTAATGTCACTTGAGTTTAATGTGTTTACGACTTTACAATGTATTGCAATCGAAATTAACTTTACGATTGACGTTAACGTCGTTACCTACTATATTATACAAAGTGGAAATCCCTAATATGTACATGTTATATTATATAGTTAGCCTCAAAAAAAAGTATGCATACATCGACAAAAAATCATTTAATCGTGTACAATCCTACATGTTTTTGAGGCTGACTGCACAGTATCTAAATGAAACAGATTGGTATACACAGGCAGAAAAAACACATACCTACGCTGCCAATATATTTTTTGAGGTAAGTATAATGTGTGCGATCACTTTTTAAGAACGCACTTAAAATGACACTCAGATTTTTTTATGTAGAGGCACTGTCTGTACCAGCACTTATCTCTTTGATTGACTGTACTTAGAGATTACATTAATTTGAAGATTACCTTGTGATTTCATCAACATCAATCATCATCAACCTGAGTCTACCCTTTGTCAGATTTCAGCAGGGAATGTAATGTACCTGAAACAAGCAAAGTATTTTTTAAGTAACAGTTTCATGTGAACAATTCCGATAGCCAATCTAGTTACATAATTATCATAACCATAAAACAAGAAAACAACAAAAATACACATTAATATTCTTCATGTAGCAAGTAAAACAAGGCCTGTTTTAGTCATCATATTTACATTAATATTACATTTAAACAGTCATCATCTACGTAGCCTTTTCCCAGTTTAGTTGAGGTCGGCTTCCAGTCTAACCGGATGCAGCTGAATACCAGTATTTCACATGGAGCGACCTCCACAACCCAGTTACTGGGTTATACGGTACTCCTTTGTAAGACTGGTTGTCAGATTTTCGGGCTTCTGACTACCCGTAACGACTGTCAAACATCCACGAAACCAACGGCTTAAAGTGCTTTCCAAGATACGGAGCCAACCGTGGCAAGCGTAGCTTAACCTGATCGATCGACCTGTGTGGTGGCTGTTATTACTTAGCCACAAGTCCTATTTAAACAAAATTAATCACGCAACTACACACAAAGAATGATTTATTTCAATTTTTGCGTAGACATTCGTAACACCCAGTTTATAATTAAGTAATTTATTGTTGAAGTCAAAAATCGTTTAAAAAGATCGCTAAACAACATTTCAAACGCCATATTTTTTCATTATTAAGCTAGAACAGGTTAGTTCATAAAAACGGGTTTTAATCTGATTAGTTATTATTATCATCGGAATATGATGATGTAATGACATTTCACACTGTAATTCTGTTTCTGTTCACAACACAGCACATGTACTATGTGCGGACTGCACATTTCAAATTTTCGCATAATTATGTACTCTTGGACTCGAGAATCCCACTGCACATTTAAAATTCTGACAGTTGATCCCTAAATACGATTTTAGTAAAATCTTGATTCTCATTACAACTATTATAATCTTTGTTTCGTGAAAAAAATAATTGTGAAATAAAATAAGCCATTTTGTAAACTCGTTCCACAAAAACTCTGCACTTTGCTATTACGGCAGCGGCGACCGCCCGGCTCGCAAAACAGTGGCAAACACAATCAAAAGAAAAAGATAAATAAAAAATTACCGATCATGAATTTGGTTGTTATAGTAAAGAACAATTTCAATGCTTCAGAATGTCCAGAGTTGACCATTATGTTTGTAGAGGACAATAGACAACGAGCCTCTAAACTGCCTTCAAACATTGTTAAAATGCAGTACTTTACATCAAGCAGTTTCATTTATAGAACAATAACCATCACTTGGTGAACTACTAACCTTCATAGTGAATTATTTGCTGTTTTATCATTTATTTTAATAAAGTTAAAAACTGTAATTTTCTGATCGTATCGTATTCTCAGTTTTCAGTGTAACTGACATCAAGGTTTCTTCAGTAATTCTAACGATTACAATACAATAGTAATTTTGACAGCATGCAATTAAGGCTTTTCGATTAAGTCGTTTATTTTGAATTAAAGTTACAAATCGTATTTAGACAAAAAATTTTATAATATTACCCAATATTGTAATATTTTTACGAATAATACAACAAATTACGAAAATAGACTACCTAGTAGTCTATTTTCGTAATTTGTTGTTTATCAACATTGCTATCAAAAACGTTTTTCTTATCGCTGTTAGTGTTAATTTTGTATTAAATATTATTCAGAACATCATGCATAATTATAATAATTTTACATAATTACTTATAATTCATACATAGATTAAGTATTTTTACGAAATTGTCTTTCCTTGCAATTTAAATTGCCGCGGAACGGAATGGAAGCGATTTTTTGGAACGAAATTGTGTAAAGCATAATGAACTTTATGACAATTGTTTAATGTACAAACTAGATTCGAGCTGCTAGCTGCGGAAATTCCCGAGAATGCGCGAGAATTCCACGGAAGACGCGCGACCTGTTTTTCTGTTCATGTTTCTAAACGAAAAACTACAATTTATTGGGCGTGTCGTCAGTGTTGTATGGATCACTATGGAAGCTTGTTGAAAGACACGTTTTTTCTACGGCGTGGTTTATACGCCGTGTGTAGGCACTGTGGTAGTGTTATATGTATCACTGGAAGTCTGTTGACAAACACGTTTCTACTACGTCGCGGTTTATTAGTCGTGCCGTACAGAAACCATGCCAGGTTCAACGGGGTTAGTTATTCATTTAATTTTGTACCTAGTGTAAATAGTTAGCTGTGTTATATATTGTTTAAAGCATTTCAATGTATATTAAAAATAAACTTATAAGCATGACATCTATCAGAAAACTAGTCATTATAATATCATTGTGACGTAATGATATCGTAATATCACCGCATTTGAACTTAAAGCCCTTTTATATTACGTTTTATAGTTAGATGAAAAAGGTTACTATGTGTCTTTTAAAGATTTTACGATGTGTCAAGTCAATTAATTGAAAAAAAGAAATATTCTGACGACGTTGTGCAGGTTTTACTGTCGATAAACGGTGATGGGCTATTCAATAATTATCATTAATTATGATTATCGTCTTCTGTGTAATTGATGTAAGTGTCTTGGATTAATTAAGCTGTCACTGGATTGCGAAATATTAAGATACAACTATTCAGGCAAGTCAGATGTTATTGATATTATTACTGTTACTGATTTAGGTTATCTTGAACGCAACTTGTGGAAGAGACTCAAAACAACAATCTAATACATAAAATTATAAATAATTGATTTTCTACGTTATTATTTTGTTTTTCATCTCACAACATAGCGCTACGGGAAGCAATTAATGCATTTTATCTCCACAAGTCAATTTTCTTCCACATAATAGGTAAATTGACTCTCTAATGGCGCCAACAACCTAATCGTGTAACAACTATGGAAATCGAAAACCGTTTCATTTAACTTTTGAGTCACAGAAAAGTGAAACTGACTTTAATTACCTACTGTTGAGTTAACCGTTGATTAGGGTGCTGTAACAAACAGATGACGACGTTTACCGTATTTTGCATGCAGCCGATGATCTGCTGGACACACTTCTGTTCCTAAGGGGCTAAGGCTAGGTTACAACACACCTTTTATAAAGTATGCAAGGCATCACATGCGACTGTATGGCTTTTCTTTAGATAACATGCGAAGAAAGCTTAATTCTGCCGCATTTATAGATAAGTACTGATTACATATTAATTAGCAATGCTTCCTAGTAACACGTAATGCAGTATGGAGTAACACAGTTGTTACCGTGCTTACTTAGAAAAACGACATGCGATATAAAATGCACCGTTCTGTTGTCCTACAAAATTATTTACTTAACGCTTTACTTATGTGAAATACTTAGCTCACATAGTGGCTATAGTGTACTCATTAAGGTAGCAGGGTAAGTGTAACTAAGCACTGCTAACCGCGTTTCGTTTCGTGTGATATGATAACGATCAACCGACGCATTAGTGCATGCCAGTTGTATAATGTACGAGTATTTGTCTCTTGCCATACATTACGTACTCTTGTTAGACGAGTTATGTACCGCAGTCCGCACAGGGCGAGCCAACAACCGCCTTATTTTTACTACTACGTGACTCAATGATAGATAGCTACCACTCAAAATGAATTGTAATCATTGACAATTTAACAATTATCGGTATAGTGCATTCCTGACGCAGTTACGCAATCTTCGAGGTTTTATAACAATTCGCTCTTTCTCTAGAGCTAAGTAATTGCATGTGCTCATTGAAGTTTTGAGAAAAAAATTGTACGCCGATTTTATGTAATTTTACCATTTATGAACCTTATAAAATTATAAAATGCCCAATTTGAAGAATAAGGAACATTACGAAATTCTTTTAAAATTCACCTCCATATTTTTCTGGTGCATAATAATGTGTATTAAGTATGTTAATTCACAAAGTAATAACACCAAATTATTCGTGTGAACTAGGCTTAAGTAAAAAGGTCGTGGTTGGTCATATCGTATCACGTAACAGTTTGCGTATTGCAGGCCAGCTGACGATTTGATCACGAACTGTAAACAAAAAATAAACGAGACTTCGTGAGGCACGGGATTATAACAAGGAGGCCGGTAGTGCGGCCCCGTGCTCAGATCGATATCTCCCGCGTGCATTGCACTGCACTGTCACGTCAATTAATTAGACCGCTTTTTACCAAACCACATTTGGTTGCAACTCTGGCGCAAGATCTCGAATCACCAGCCTCTAACCTCTGCTCCGCCATTAAAAGCATTGCAGCTGCATTGCGTGCTTAAAATATCACTTTAATTTCTCAATGTTCATAAAAAAAACCCTCCAATGAAAGTAAAACACTGCAAAAGCTCAGACTATATTTGATACCCACACTCCAGGCACATTTATAAATAGGTATAGGTACTTCGTTTATTAATCATGGCTTATAAAGTTTACATAATTAAATAACTAAGACGAATCTGATCTGTTTCCTTACGGATTTTCCTCTTACGATTATTTACTGTCATTTTATTTTACTCGTAACTGCTGGATCCTGTTCCACTTCCCTATGGTTAACTCCGCCTTAACTGAAGTTTTAACGTGGATATGTACTTTTGTAATGACAATGAAAATAACTTGGTTAGGAAATCGACGTTAAATTACCAGCCTTTATTCTGTTCGTCGGTAAGCGCATGACTTGAGAACGGCCGGACCGATTTGGCTATTATTTTGTTTTAAAACGTTTGTAATAATCCAAATAAGGTTTTAATGGAAACATAAATGGGAACGTCCTTTTCTCTATGAGAAGTTTGTATGAACTATTGAAATTTGAACAAAACAACGTCTGTGGGGTCAACTAGTTTAAGAGATCTTCATTCAGAGTGCAGCAATGAAAACTTTAGCGGTATTCCATACGCAAGATAAGCCAACTATCTATTTTGTTGCGGAAATGTTTTCCGTGGAGTTTCTTGCCGGCTCTTCTCCATGCACCTAGCTTCTGACGTTTCATAAGTGCCCATGTAGGTTTATGTGAAATAAAATATTTTAAATTTTGATTCCTTTTTGTGTCGTTTAAAAGGTATGCTGACATGGTTAATCTCATTTTAATATAGACGTGAGCTGAGACCACGTAGCTTGCTAAATTCTGGTATTATATATTCTAAAATTCTGGTATTCGACGACATTAGCATTAAGGGTATGCCTAGGATCAGAGTTCTCAATTACAAACATGCAGATCTTTCTTAGAAAAGGAAACGTCAGGTCACTAAAGTTCAAAGTTAAACATTTTAGATGTGTTCTTAATTAATTTTAAGAACTTTAACCCTTAACCTCATTGAGAACTTATAATAAAAGAAATAAAATAAAATCCATTAGTTTAAATTATAATATGTCATAAAACCATCAGATATTTTATACTTTTATGAATGCTTAATTTAATATTTGTACCTGCTCGAATAACTTTAGCTTGCAATAAAAAAATTACAATCGTGTATGCTCTCTGCGAGAGGGAGTGGGCTGTAATCCACCACGCTAATCCAGTGCGGGTTTAGATGTCATATATCTTCGATTTTTTACTTCTAGGAAATGCCGGTTTTTTCACGATGTTTTCCTTCACCGTTTTGAGAGCAGTGGTGATGAAAATATTTACATAAAGTAAAGCCCCTGCCTAGGTTCGAACTCATGACCTACGACTCGTAAGTCGCGATCGTTACCACAGGGCCACTATTGCTCACACCACTCTACATTCTATTGCCATCAATCGGGCAAGAAACCGCTTATGCAATAAATAAAAATCCATTTTGTCCCCAACGATTCAATGTAACCAAACCTAGTGTTCTAAATATGATAGATAAGTATTTAAGCTAAGCTAAGTTAGTATAAAGTAACAGCATAACTTGCGGTTTTATATACTCCACTCACCGCACATTATACCTAAAAGATTAACACGAATACCTGTACAATATAGGTCTAATTAATGGCCTACCATCAGCATAACATAATCCGCGTAGGAAGACAAATAACTAGGTATAAACGATTATAGAAGTATGAAGATACAAGATACAAGTTTTGTGTTTTGTGTGATTCATTTTATAAGGACCGGATGGCCGTTGTAGCCGTCGAGTCCTTGATTCGGCGGAGTTCGTGGGGTAGCTATTAGTTTGATCAGTGATGAAGCTAGATGGGGTCTAGGGATCAGTAATTATATAACTAATGTACCTACATATACAAAATATTTTAAAACATTTTCAAAGAGTAGCGCTGGAGATTCTTGCCTATTTTTCTCCACGAAAACTACCTTTTGGAAGGGGCGACTGGAAACATTTTTTTTTTTTTGTAAATTTTTGACGTTCAAAAGTGCCTTCCAAGGGCCTATTTGAAATAAATGATTTGACTTTGACTTCAGTGGAGTGCCTAGGCGTTAAAAGTGAAAAACTTGTATATTCTGTAAAAATCTCAATGTGAAAAATTAAGTGATGATAACTCACAAAATTTTTCACTGATGCTTGACCACTCACTCCAAGCTCTCAGCGCCTACAGTGCTTTCATTACAACTCGTCGGCCCGTGACGCGATTGGTAGAACTGAATTTTGCAGTCATGTGATTGGTAGTACTGTTTTATCAGTAGTCGCTATTTTGAACTACATATATTAGCATTGAAAGTAAGATTGCAAAATTAATCGCGTCACGGGTCTTGTTATATAATGAACGCACTGTAAGTTTTCACAAAGATTTGGAAAGCCCAACATGAAAAGCGGACGCAGCTGAAACGACTTTAAACATTATCGGCAATTGCTGATAATACTAGCATTCACTACAACACAATGAATGTCATCTGTCTTCAAATTGAAGCACCAGGGATAAGAAAAGCTGCGGACGGTGAGCAATGGGTAGCTCGCCGTCCGATAGGGACCAGGCCCGGGTCGACGGCGCGTTGTGTTCCACGCGCGCCTCAAAGAGATGTCAGCACCAACTGACGGGGTCCGGAAGGGCCAATGCCTGCCGGGGTTGCGGGTTTGTCCGAAAGGGATATCGCGACCCCGGCACACAGGCAACGGAAGGAACACGGGTGGGTTTTAGTCAGTAAAAGTCTGACACGCTCTCCCGCTCCGCCCAGAGCGGGAGAAGTTATTTGATAATTTCTCACACTTATTATGGGATAAGAAAAGCTGTCCCACTGAAATCACGCTATTTTATACTTAATCTGACAGTATAGCGGTTCAGTATTTTTTCTGGTGAGAATTCCCGTTCGATACCTGCATCGGGACTTTAACCCGATCCGCGGTTATTGATGAGCCGTGAGAAGGTTAATTGTTCCCACCGTTGTTAAACATACACTGGGAATGGCAACATTTACAAGACATGAAGGTAGGAGAGACACTCATGTAATATGGAAGCATTATTGTGAGAAAAATCGAAAACTTCTTATTGAGTTTATTGACTTTCCCGGTTCTTGAAAGCTTAGACGAATCTCTTTTGACTAAAATCTCTAAGTATGATATTGAGATAAGATTTTGTTACTTATTCAATTCGGCAGTATAATATTTTAATGGAACAACAAAACTGACCCGAAGCAGTTGTTATACATGCTTTCATTCCGCTCGTGCTGGATGAGTAAACCTCGTTTGGCATCTACCCTTGCTTAAACATGTTCGGGTCGGCTCGGCACAATTCGAGCTAAGCCGAGCGACTTTTTCCCGAACGCGTATCTATATATTGTTATGCCGCCCGGCTGTCTCGAGTCATGCCGACGCGAACATGTTACCCGGCGCCAGTAGTAGGTCGTAAGGGGCCGTCGACAGTACAACATATCACATGATGAGTGTGTGAGTGTACATTGACACTGTGATTATCGTGTAAGTACCTATAAGCACGTATAAGAAGTGTGCTGGGTGGAGCTGAGCGGAACTGGCTCTGAGGTCGCCGGTCGGCGAGCGGTGTTTACGGGCCGTTTATCAAACTCGGCAAGGTCTCAGCCACTTAGGTATACTAGGCTGCAACTCGTTATCATAACTCTACAGTCTACAGACTGGACCACACATCTTTCAAATACGCGTCTTATGTAGCTATGGTCTTGATTTGAGTAGGTATATAGGTACTTGGGACCATAGTTAGTACTTCATAGTACTCATAGGCAAAATCAGCAATTTAATATCATACGTTAATTCAGAACAGCACGAATGCGTTAACAAAAATCCTTGCTTTGCATAGTAATTTAAAGTATAAAGTTCCCTGTACCGGTATTGTGAAAGCCCTGTATTGCTCTGACAGTACAGTCCGATTCCCAGAAAGCCCATTCCAGTTTCCGTCCCATCAAACAGATATACTTTGTAATTTCAAATGCAATATAATATGACCGTAATCTCCGTATAGTACCGTACCGTTTACTTTGTGGGACAACGCGAAGCAATCTTAAATTGATGTTGTTCTTGCACGTTAGCATATCGAATATTGATTTAAGAAACGTGCGAAGCTGAATACAATTATTTCACGCCTACTGTTTTGTACTGATGTCATCGAACCGAGTGTCGCGATGGACGCTAAAACAAGCGGGAAACTGGAAACTATCTCTTTATACTGGTTTGTCTACTATGAAATAATATGTGTCAATGACAGATTTATAATTATTTCATAAGAGTGATGGCTTAATACGCGTAACTAGGCCTGCGGCAGTGATACAACGGTTCTGGGCCAATCCTTTCTTCACTCGTGTTTCTTGGTTGGTTGACTTCACTTCTGGTACCTACGATACGGGCTTTGTGGGTTCGACTGGGAATTATGTAAAACCTACCAGCAATGTGTAAACTGCGCAAATATTTTGTCATATTAACGTGCTGAAATGAATAATTCTTATTGTAAGTAAAAGATCTTTGACAATGTGGCTTCATGCTTCGATGCTGTTGCTATTCGGAATTGATATCGATTCGAACATGCCTTAATATAAATAATGATTATAAAATGTTCTAATCACAATTATTATTTTATATCAGCAATAAGAAAATAGGTCTTGTTGTTTATGGTAGGAATTCACTTAGCTACAATTGGAACCTATTTACTGCACATTGCACAAAACATGAAAGTAAACTACAATTTTTATATTAAGACCTACATCTAGTTGCTCGTAAAAGCATTAAATTCGATTCAATAATAAAATATTGGCACGATACAAATAGGTCTTCAATAAGGTGGCTGGGTAAAAAAAAAAACGAATTTGTCCACCAGTCAGATAATAACAACATATTAGACACGTATTTTTTGCTTTATCATAATAATAAAAAATTACTTAGATAAAATGCATTTTAAGTTGGGGAGGTGAGGTCGTTACGTCACAAGTAAGTATAAAATCTACATAGTCGTGACGTCAGGGCACATTCATTCATTTTAGTCATCATCCCTATAGGCAATGTGCGCGCTGTACTAACAGTAAATCAGCAATAAAATGGTATTTATAGAGTTACTATCTTTCGCCCGCGTGCAGGTCGGAAATTATCCCACGGGACTTACTACCGAGATAAAAAAGTATCCTATGTCCTAACCCAGGACATGACACACCCATATAGCGGATAAAGCGTGAAAGCGTCAAAAACAAGCGAACTCACTTTCACTTTTATAATATTAGTTAGGATTATGGTTAAGCAGTGTAAATGAGTTTAGTTAAACTTGTGGAATAAAGCTCTTTCTTTAGACTGACTGGCTTTTATCCTTGGAATATGAATAATAGTATTTTAATTTACTTTTAATAGTTTTAAAAGGTTGTAAAAGCTCGTGTAAACTTGCTTCATTTTCAGTGTCATCCGATAAAAAGATTTACTTGTCATTGTGATCTTGTTCTCGTAACTGCAGTTATCTATAGTCTTTATTTATTTTCGTATGTATGAATGTATGTATCTATTATGTAGGATATGTATTTATCTGTGTATCTATTGTAGTATATTGTACTTATGCTTATTATTTGCACCAACGACAGCCCCATTTTATGCCCAGGCAAATCACTGTCCATTCCAAGGTTGCCTGGAAGAGATCGCGGAAAGCGATAAGGCCGCCCATTGTATATTTCGTAGTGTTTGTACATAGGGCGGACCTTAAATAGTAGATAGTTACGTTAAATATCTATAATATTAAAGCAATCTAAAGTAAAGATTGCCTCGTAGAATCTTGACGCTGACCTTTATTTAGATCAGACGCTCACTACCAAACATGTAACGCTCGTTAAATTCTGATCTACCGATGCATCATTCGATTAGCCTGCATCGATTCGATAGGTTATGCATCGATGTTGCATTCTGAATACCTACTTAAGTTAATTAATGTTTAAGGCTTTGAAGGTCTACCGATATAGAGATGCGTTTTTACAAATTTCAATGTTTATTTATTTTTAGTACCTGGGCGACCGAGCTCTGCTCTGGTGAATAGAGAATACTCATTTAATACTTACTTTTAGGTACTTACTACTTCCATGCTCCCATGATAGTAGGTACTTACGAATTCCATGCTGCAATGTCGTTATTCTACGATAGCCATCTTGTTCTAAACTTTGGGCGACCGATCTGTCATGATCAGTCATTCTTCCATACAAACGTAGTATGGTGGTTAGTCATCTGTTCGACGGTATACGTTCAAAACTAAAAATTATATTAATTTGACTAGTCAATATCTAGCCCTGTATGGAAGCAGAATTAGAAAGAAAAAAAAATTGTTTGGAAGTTATGAGCGTCGAAACTTTAACTCGTGTTTGGGTGTAAATAAATAACTTATGTAGTAAGAAAATGGCAAAATAGAAACCGTACAAGGATAGATAATTTATTCAATAGTTCAAGTAATTTTATTTTGAGTAAATACATTCAGTAGTTTTTACATAATATCTATACGCCCAAAGGTCATGAAATTGTACGCGGGCGTTTTCGTTATAAATCATTGTCTATTTCACTAAATAAATAAATACATACATAAATAAATCAATAAAAAACATTATAAATAAATTCTAAATAAAAATAACGAAATAAATTAATAATTAGACTAATTAGCATGCATATTAGTTACGAGTTCCAACAAGTTCGAGCCGTCGACTAGTTTACCCTTAAAAGTATAGGATAGGTATAGGTATCGACCCGTTTTGTAATTAAAGAATAAGAAATGCTGCTGCCCTTTGCTTATCGATGTCTGATAATGTTAATGTTGTTCGAATACAGCACTTAAAACTAAAAGGAAATATATCAGGTAGCGTCTTCTTTGATAACGTTAGTGTACATACCTACTATATTGAATAGTTAGTTATTGGTGAATTCATCAATAAGATAAAGTTTAAGTGATAGTAAATAAATACGAAAACCACTACAAGGTAACTCACTGTTCATGTAAATCTTGGCAAACGCCTGATGTTTTTGGAGAAAGGCGTCAAATGCGTTAGGTTACCCACGTTTGCCCTCTTGCAATCGAATTGATAATCGCCGTATCATGTATTACTATAGTCAGAAGATTATGACGGATTATGACGGATCAGGATTTGAGTGACGTCAGGATGTTGTGTGACGTCAGGTCTTTGATGCGTAGGTAGTTCGCATGTGGCGATGTAGCTGCCGCCACACTGCTATACATAAATATATTAACATCGGACTCATGAGCAATCAGGGCGTTCAGCAGATTGATCGCCTGGGTTGTGGGAGCATCTTGAGCAGTATGGGTACGTACTGGCGAAACAAAACGTCCCTATATATGTTTATACATCGGTGCATTTAGTTAGATATGGTCTGGTTTTTATTTGCATATGGTTACTGGTTAGGATTTTGTACAATAATACATATTTAGTCCACGCACCTAACTTCATATTTCTGACTGACCGACCCCAAGATAATTCAAAAGTGCCTGTAATTGGTTTATTTGAAATAAATGCTTTGATTTTGTGTTTGAGTTTGCCCCATCCATAGACATGGCAGTTTATAAGTAGCGCTGTCAAGTGAATTCAAGAGATGTTAGACAAACTTCTGGCCAAAAACCTAGATTTAAACGTAACAATCTGTCGTGTGCAGATCTTAGATCTTATAGAGTTAACTTATAATAACAGAAGGTGCCTTACGAACCAATCGCAGAGCAACGATGACAGTGGAATTTAATGAAAGCTCATTAGAACAATAGCTTACGAATACGTAGGCGCACTACTCAGGGACGACTTTCTCAAATTCCTTTAAATTGTCTACGGCTTAATTATGTGGTGTCAAACCTTCTCGAAAAATTAACATTTGGATAGCTTGAACGAGTGTCTCGTTAGTCTAGTCATCGCGTAGATGAGGGCCTAGGTTTGATTCCCAGGTCGAGCAAAGTGTTATTTATTTATTTATTTATTTTATTATTTATGTACACACAGTAAAATACATAGAGTTACGAAATAATTATAATTTGAGTACAAAGGTACTGCTTATTTCTTAAGAAATTTCTTCCAGCAGACCTGCGAAAGGAGAAATGAGAAAGAAATGTAGACAATAGTGTGTGAGAACAAAAAGAGAAAAATATAAATTTGCAAAGTCTTATACTAAAAATATCAAAATATACCTACACGTATAAAGCAATAAATTAACATATACTTAATAAATACATAAAACTTAAATATATAAACATACATATTACAGGTATATAAATACTCACAGTAGAGAGGAAAGGTAATGCTCTTTTACTCGATATTTGAATTGTGAAATGGTTTTTAAATCACGAATGCTAGGCGGAAGTGAGTTCCATAATCTTACTGCATGAACAGAGAAGGAATAAGAATAGTAGCTTGTTTTATGAGGATGAGATTTAAGAAGGGATCTAAGGTGTGATCTACATGGAGCTTCGCTAGGGCGAGCGTAAGAAAAACGCTCACGCAGGTAGAAGGGATAGGACGGGTTGTGTAAAATGTTGAAAACGAGACATAAAATCCGAGTGTTCCTGCGAAGGCGGATTGGGAGCCACTTGAGTTCCTTGCGAAGGTGAGAAACATGGTCATACTTTCGAAGACCGAAAACAAAGCGAATGCACAAGTTTTGTAAGCGCTCAAGCTTATTTAATAGCTCCTCAGTAGCATCCAGGTAGCAGGCGTCGGCATAATCTATTATCGGCTGAATAAGTGATTGTGCCAAAGAAATTTTAGTCTTCAAGGGCAGGAGACTTTGAAGGCTTTTCAACGAATGAAAGGAGAAATGTACCTTTCGACTGACCTCATTGACCTGAGCACGCCACGAAAGATTGGAGTCAATAATTACACCCAGATCTTTGGCGGTTTCGGTAAAGTCAATGCGAACACCATCGAGATACAAAGGCATTAGAGATGTAACATCAGCCGCACTGCGAACGAATCTGCTGCCTATGATCATGGCCTGGGATTTGGTTGGATTGATTTGCAAACCAAATGACTTCGCCCAAACGCTGATGCAAGCCAGGTCACGATTCATAGCAGCAATTGCAGAACCCGCGTCAGCTACAGTAAAATGTCTGTAGAGCTGCAAGTCATCTGCGTAGAGATGAAAACTAGAGGAGATTACTCTGGTAACAAAGTTAATAAATATTGAAAAAAGAAGAGGAGAGAGAACGCTACCCTGAGGAACACCCTCAGTGAGGCTACACCAATCAGAGAAGGACTCCTCCAGGCGAACACACTGAGAGCGTCCCCGAAGATAAGAACTGAACCAAGCTAAAGCGGAAGAAGAAAAATTTATAGCTTTGAGGATACCTAATAAAATGTCGAAATCCACTGAGTTGAAGGCGCTACTAAAGTCAAGCAATACGAGAACAGTAAGGGACTTATTCTCCATTGCCCAGCGGATGTCGTCAGTTACTTTCAAAAGCGCGGTTACAGTACTGTGGCCTGAGCGAAAACCGGATTGAAATGGGGAAATTAACGAGTTTGACGCCAAGAAAAATGATAATTGTCTATGAACTATGTGCTCAAAAACTTTGGAGAGAAATGGGAGAATAGAAATAGGTCTAAAGTGGGTCAATAAAGTAGGATTGTTAGTTTTAGGTAAAGGTATTATGTGAGCCTCTTTCCAAACTGCCGGAAATGAGCAAGACGAAAATGAGTGGTTGAAGATGTGAGTGAGAATAGGAAGTAAGGAGGGTAGGATAAGAGTTATCATTCTTGAACACAACTTATCATTACCGACTGCTGAAGAAGTAATCGCAGATATAGATTTCTTAACGTCATCCTCAGTAACAACGCTAAGCTTAAAGTGAGAACATTGTGGTAACGGCAAACCAGCAAGACTCTCTAGTGTCGCAGCTTTGACAGACGGATCAAGAGAAAAGGGAAGGAGAGAGAAATGCTTATTGAGATCATTGAGGTTCACGTCCTTACACTGGTTGGTAGGTGACTTGCCTATGCCAACAGATTTGAGAAATTTCCATACATCGGAGGAACTGCGGTTATTGAGTTGATCGTGGAAATAGCGTCTCTTGGCATCTTGACACAGATGACTGCAGCGATTACGCAAGGATTTGTAATAAGAGAGATTCAGCTCTGAAGGTCTGCGCTTATATCTGCTCTTAGCTTTATCCCTGCGAGCCATAAGCTCTTTAATTTGTAGTGTTATCCATGGTGCAGGGTTATGTCGAACTTTGACACGTCGGATAGGGGCATGGTGATCATATAAGTCGAGAACGGTTGCGTTAAAACAATTCACCTTATCACCGATGTCATCTTTCTCAACCAGAGGGGTCCAGTCGAGATCACCGGCATCGCGCTGCAAGGCCTCCAGGTCTATACCCTTGTAGTTACGGAGATATAAAAGCTCGGACTTACGCTTGGGAACACGAATACGATAGGAAAGGTAAATGAGATCGTGGTAAGAAAAAGTAGCCGTAAGTTGACCATGGCAAGAAACATTGTTAGGAGAGGAAACAATCATAAGATCAAGAAAAGAGGGTGTACAATTTGGAAAATAGTGAGTTGCAGAGAGAGGCAAAACTTGAAGATTGAAAGAAGATAAGAGTGAAAGCAGTTTAAGGGAGCGAGAGTCATTTTTAATCAAGCACGTATTAAAATCACCCATTAAAATAACGTGCTCATACATGGGGCAAAGATCACTGAGAGTTGAGTCGAGAGAATTAAAATAGTCAATGTGAAGATTAGGACTGTAGAGCACTGCAAGCAAAACTTTTGTATGATGCACAGTGATTTCAAGAAACAAATATTCAGCCGACTCAGAATACCGAGAAGGAGATGAACTGACCACCCTGTAGGGTAAATCAGCACGGAGGTACATAGCAACACCTCCTCCACCTTTGCCGGTCCGATCGTTGCGGATCAAGACGAAGCCAGGGAGTGAGTATTGAGTAGAGAGGAGAGATGGCTTCAGAAAGGATTCCGATATCAAGAGAGCATCCAGGTGAGCACTGTTAAAGGATGCTAGAAGGTCAGAATAATGGCCAGGAACACTCTGAGCATTTATGTGAGCTATATGCAGATTCTTAGGGTCATTGGAGAAAAGAGAAGAGATTTTATCATGTAATGTAAGTGGTATGGAAGAGTCACTATCCGCACTAACAAAACTAGTAGAAGAAGAGCACGAGAAAAAGCTGTCGTTAAGATCAGTTACATCATCCATGAATAATATACCTAAATTATAATATAAATATAAAAATACTATAAATACCTAAAATACTAAAGTAAAATAATTTTAAAATATAAAAGCACTAATAATTACAGATTTTTCCTTGAATAGAAAAACCTCCCCCACTCGCTAGTATATTAGCAGAATTTTGAAAGATACACATTTAAACAATTGAAAGATACCTAATTTAAGAAAAATAGAAACAGAATAAAAATAGAACAAAACGAGAACAACCGATTCACACATCAAATTGTACGTAAAATGGAACGCGGCGCAATGACGGATGACGAGCAGTGACACTGACATCTACGTCTTAATGTCAAAACATCAAAACTAAAGAAAACTTTAGATACGTACCGGCACTACCGGCAGTAATAAAAATAAAAAGTAAAATGATTAGCGGTGAGACAAATGAAAATTAGTTATTTAACTACCGGCCCAAGATGATTATGAACATGCAAAGCGGCTAAGTTGAGAAGTGGTGAAGTAAATGGACAGACAAAAACAACGAATGTGTTACTTGCGCAGCTTCTTCCTCGTTCTCTTAGCGGGAGTAGCCAAGATTGCGGCTTTAGGAGATCCAGGTTCTTCAGATTGCGCAGAATCCTCGGTGTCGACTGAGCAAGACGGGAATTTGGCTATTAGATCATGAAGTTCGCCTGCCGTTTCGATCTTCCGGCGGGATTTGTCTGGGCAAATAACGACAATCTTGCCTTCCATGGACCAGCAATTTGGCATACCGAAATGCTTACGAGCAGCTGCAAACACACGATGCCGGACTTGTGTCAAAAACTCGGAGATGGTGATCCCGGTACCCTTGAGAGCTTTCTTGCTATCCCATACAAGTTGCCGGTGCTCCATTTTGAAGAATCGTACTAGTATGGGTCGGGCCTTCTGCTGTGAGAATCCAAGTCTATGACAAACATGGATAATATTCTTGTCCTTGCATACCTCTGTCAATTTAATTTGATCGGATATGATGTTGTGAACCACATCAATTAACTTTCCGTTATCCTTCTCTGGAACACCATGGAAAAGCAGGACCTTTCTTCGCATGATGGTTTCATGCCTATCAAATCCAGCAGCAAGCAGCTCAATTTGAGTTTTTAACTTAGAGAGCACCTGACAGACAAACAGCTTAAACTCGGAGAACTCACGTGCGATGGATGCAATGTCTGGTGAAGCTGATGTGGTACCAGTGGTAGCATGCTGCAATTTAGCTTCATAGTCCTGCATGCGGGAGCCAAACAACCGCTCGAGGTCCTCCAAACTGGCAGCAAGTTTAGTGTCCATGTTCAGTGAGTGTGCAGTGAAAGAATGTGAACCAGGTACAGACTTGATAACAATAGATAGCGGGCGTGGGGGGGTCAAATATAAAATAAGCTGATTTATTTCATTAATAAATGTAAATAACTATTTTTAAAATTTATTTTATCAAGAGCACACAAAAGTATATATTAGTGCTATGCCTACCCACAAAGGAAAAAAAAGCTGTTATTGGGTTTTTCGTCTGGAACTTCTCAGTAGCAGCCCGAAGTCTTGATTTGTCCGGTTGATGGCAATAGGCTGGCCCCCTACACATGAGACTAAAACAAAACTGGCGAAATGTGGGTGTACTATAGGTAGTTAGGCAGAGCTGCACCTAACATCGGTCTGTATTCCCCGAAGGGTTAGGCAACCTAACCCGTCAGGGAAAACCGACTGTGTGACCGGAATGTATGTGGATAGAATGAATTAACTCCCGGATATGCAGTCATTACATGTAAGGCAACCAGAGCAAAAAACGGCGGGTGGGCATTGCCGCGGGGCGGAGCTAGTCATTTAATAAGAGACTAGTCGATACGCAATGCTCCGTCGGCGTACGCGCAGATTTCGCAACCGCCCGACTCCGCCGCACTCACACGGATAACTCGATCACAATCTGTTCGATACCTCGATTGTAAACTACTGTTCGTTAAGATTGTATGTGACCACTTGCGCCGCCAATACCTTTGTCCAATTGTCGACTCCATTCTAATCGATATGTTACTACCTCTCTAGTCTACTGCCCAATGCTCATTACACAAGCGGATATACACGGCTTTAAAACTAATATTACCTACAATCAAATATTTAAGTAGTAGTGAGAATTTAAGATATGCGTAAATTTCCTTGTTAAGTATATTACGTGCGCATTTATTTGGTGCTCATGCTTATAAGTATAATATAAACTTATTTGATAAAATGTAAGCTGTGTTAAAATGAATTACCGAAACAAATACCTACCAAACTTCCGAAAAAGATACTAAGTTTCCGAAAACATATGTTCTGCTTAAATAATCGTTTTCTTAAGCTCTATAGAAACCAGCTTAATTTCTACTATTGGATAAAGAATAACTTTTTAATTCACAATTTTAATTAAAATAACTACCTACCGGTAGTTGCGTTCGGATTCAGAGGTGAAATAGGTTAGGTTAGAACTGTGACCAACCGCGCGCGAGCCGAGCGAGCGTAGGGAGCACGCCGCAGCAGCACCCGGCGAGCGCTACTTCCAAGTTGCTCGCAGATTTTTTTTCACCATTTTCTAATCCGGATTTTGGGATGAAAATTACTAACTGTAGTTTTCGTTAAAACGCAATTTAAACTGGTGGAAAAATATTACGCCAGCAAATGCAGTATTGGTTTTTCGGAATTTTAAGTATCTTATTCGTTCGTTTCTTTATTTGCATTCGCATATAAGTTGTCGGAAAATTTGTATTTAAAGCAGTAAATTTAATATTTTGAGAATGCCCAAATTTTTTTTTTTTTGGAATGTTGATTACTACCCATTTTAAAACCACCTTGTGGACAAAGAAAATTTATGATTTAATCAAAAGTTGTCTAATCTTATGTAGGTTAAGCAATATTATATGAATGAATTCCTGATTTAGCTACTTATACACAAGTTACTACCTAAGTAGATTGTTTAAATAGATAAATTAATAAAAATAAAAATAAACTACGTTTAGGACATTAATTATTACTTAATGTGTTAAGTTTAATTTGTTATGATTATGACCCAGTAATGGAGAGAAAACAAATTAATATCTTGTTGTTGATTACATAATGTGATTGAAACAAAAAGTTCAACGTCCTATTTTGTATGAAAACCACTTTTTAAAACCAGTTCCTTAACTTGTATCTTTGGACAAGCAGAATACAAAATTGACGGTATAATAAGTTTGTGTTTACTCACACAAGGCACCTACACATGAATGAGATTACATTAATAATTACTATTAATAGCTTATGTAACCCGGGGACGGACATAGTGTTTAAATAATTTTATGTAACCGCTTTAGATACGTGCGGTCCACTCCCTCGCGTGAATATCATAAAAGAGGGCGAAGGTTTTGCAAAATGTCGTTTAGTTTGCGATTGATTAGTGATGGACAAACTTGGTGTTGCTGCCTCTCTGGTGACGTAACGGATTGCGTGGGAGTCGGCAGTGGCAGGTGGCTAGCGCTTGAGTGGTCATTCTTAGTGTTCCACCATCTACTTACACATCTTCTTACACCACTCCCCAGCAGGACGACTGATAGGACCTAACATCTAGTTTGTTAGATCCTATCAGTTTGTTTCTTCTGTTCGACAGTAAGACGAAAACGGTCACCATATTATGAAGTGTAAGTACACTAAGTGTTTATTTTGCTTGATGTTCTCTCTGAACCACCATCATGGCGTGCGCAAGCACACTCTCTACAAACACCACATCATCATCGGCAGTCACATGCGATTTTAACAGTTCTCTTTCTTTCTCGATCTTGAATACATTAACTTTTTAATTTTTATTTAGTGACCCGAATTAATATTGCATGCCGCCGGCATGCAATGCCTTGCAAGATGTGATTTCGAATTCTTACTTTACAAAAATGGCTACCGTTTAATTAGATATGAGGGTATGAGTTCATGCTTTATTTATGTAACTTTAAAATAAAAATATTATTTCATTGACCGGCCTGCTGTGTTGCCTAACGAGGAAAAAGCTATAAAACTTTTAATAACCGCATTGTTCAAACAAAACTTTACTTATGGAGAGAGTAGATACGGCTACATTTTGATTGACACTTCAGTCTGATCCTATTAAGATCTTCTCATCGATAAATTCGCAACAGGCTGCAAGGTGGCCGCGATTAGAAGTTTAACATACCGATATGGAATACCGGTAGATACTTGTAGGAACGATAAAAGCCCTTTCCCTGTGGTGAAAGTTTGAAGTGGACATTTAGCGAATCGCCCGGTTTCACAATGTGCTCTCCAAGCGTTTCGTAATAATAAATACCGGGAAAGGCATTTTATCAAGTGCCGCGTAACGAGGTTCTTGGAGTTGTGCTGTTGCTCTGTTGGACTTAACTCGGCGAGTGCACATTATTGCAGTCGGCTTCTTTGGATGTCATTTTAAACTGCGACGTGTCAACAGTATGTTCTGGGTTGCCTTCATCTTATTTTCAAGCACTTCGAGAATATGTACCTAGACCATGCCGTAGTTTATATGTGAGCCAAACAGCATAGTTATGACGCGGCTGGTTGTCCAGGTAGCACCGGACATACATTTAAGTATTGCCACTTGTCGAGGCTTTTTTAATGCACTCCGTACACCTTGACCGAGTATGTCTCAGCGACCCTGCACTATACACTCGTTTAATAAGTCGCTCGTCTATTGTTCGCACTTGTTCTCGCAAGGGCGGAAGGTAGTAAATCTCGCTTCTCTAATTAGAAGGCACTAACGAGTGTTGACTTGACAACCGTTCCCTGCATTGTTATTATTTTCTAACGAGTTGCATTGTTTAACGTTTTTAAATACACTTAGAAAAACCAAGGTTTAAATTTTTTTATATGTACCTAGTTGAAATGCTAAATGGCTGCATAGCACATTGAAAGAATGATTGCTGGGGACAAATAGATGTCCATTTATAATTTAGATGTAGGTTCCTACTAAAATATGACAAGGGGTTCCCACCGGGGAAAGCAGACACAGAGTAGGCGGAAAAACCTAAAAGCTCGCCAAGTATCAAAAGCGCGAGCATGTCATTAAACCTTTATTAATTGACAACAGAACCGGTCAGTTTTCTCGTTAATATATGCGCAAGACTTCATTGTTCTTTATTACATTTTTTACCCATCTGTCGATCCACATTGTATTTAGAAAGGTGTAACAGTAGATTGAACTGTGATCGACCATAAACTGCGTGCGCTATTAACCAATAGTCGTGTTTTCGCATGCGCAGCTGTAATCATCATTATCTAAAGTATGTTGCCGTTCAATGAAGATGTTCGGAAAACCTGTCATTTACCTTCTTAACACATTCCGACTAATGCTAGTTTTAAAATAATCTAAATGCAAATAGAAATGAAAGCATACAACTGCGAAATACACATTAAAAAGCTGTGTCACCCTGAAACCACTATTTACAAGGAGTTCGACAGCGATTAGAATCAATGTGTACCGAGTACATGCTGTGACTGTGTACAAGTTACGAGAATGAACATATTCGTCGACACAGTCGCTTATAGAATGATTGACATCAAAGAACGGCTTATGTACACAAGCTACATATTCATGATTATTTATTCTGTCGTCCCGATTTAATGGTCCGTATATTATGGCAGGCCGGTCCAAAAATAGAAAGATTAGAATGAACGCCGACCACCTTGTTACATTTTCAACAGCCGCCGCGGGCGCAGGCAGTTCTCGATCTAACAAGTGCTAATGCGTATAATTGCCTTTAAAATTCGCATTTTCTCAATAATCGAGCGGCATTTGAAATAAATTTTTAAACTGTGCATAAATGTGTGTTAATTTAGATAAAAATCTTTACTAATGGAATTATAACTACCGAAAATGGAGCTCTTGAGTATGAAGAAATAAAAATATTGCGAAGTAACTTGTAAACGTAAAGTTAATTAGAATACCAATAATATTTTATGAGAACAGATATATGTGAAAAGTAACTGGTCTCTGATTAAATTGTATATGTAATATATAGCAATAATATCAGACGGAAGGTGCCGCGGGTGATGCAGGTGTTATAGTTTTAAATCATTAATTAGGCTTTCAATCGCTAATAAATAAACTGCGAGAATTAATTGATCATCTCGATAACACAAATCCTCTTCTCTTACAACCAATCGTTTTGGAAAAGAAGACAAAGAAAAGCATATCGAAAAACTGTTTCATAAATAGAAGTTACTCACATTTAAGAGCTGCTGACGACCTTCATGATGTGAACGTAATTCGCAGTGATATACATACTTATAATTTATTAAGTATTTACTTATAGTGAATTTTAATGGGCGATAAATACTGAAACGTCAAAGATTAATCCTCATAAGAACCTCAGGTTATAGAATATTTATGTCATCAAAATTATTTACTCCTAGTGTAAAGGGACTGTGACATGGTAGCTTGCACGTACCTACTTACTATTTAGTAGTTTGCTTGTCGGTCACCGATTTCATCAATATTTTATTCGACTACTCAGTTGGAACGTCCGCATTTTTGTGAACGATGTGCGTTTAGACATGGAATGTCGTACCTACCTTTGCGCTGCGCATGTCATGTATTTCAGCACGTTTCCACGAATCTCGAAAATGTAATTAGAGCCAAACGTGATGTTTGACAATTTTCTTCGTTTTGTCGCATGTTGAAGATTGTTTTTTTTTTATTTAAATGAGCTTCGATAGCGTTAGCAGAGGCTTCAGACTGATCCCTCAGTGACATTGATGATGACGAACACAAAACATTACCTTTAATTTATTGACTTGCTTCTAGAAAATGAAACATGGCTCTTTAGAATATTTTTTATCTTTTGCTTAATAAAAATGTTAAATTCACTTACAGGCAACGCACAGCCTAAACCTGGCTGGATGAGCTGGATGTAGAAATATTAAACTTTGCGCAAGAGTACCTTATTTATTGAAGGTGAGCACTGAGAGAGGATTTTTGAAAATTTATTCCCTAAAGTAAGTTTAAATGAATGTTCGTAATTTTTAAAAATTCATCATCCCATCGGGACACGGCTTCTATTATCATAATTTATAATAGAACCTCAATTTTCTATATCCTCATTATGTAGAGCGACAGGAAACGGAACCAGACAAGCGATAGAGAGTTGGTCTCGATGGACTTAAGCAATTACCTTAGGAAATAACTAATTACCTATACTACCGTTGTATGCTTAATATTAATAGTTTATTATATTTAGAACCTTTCTATTGTTAAATACGTAACATTGTCGGTGTTATTAGGGTTATAAAGAATCCATTTATTTCTATCTTCTTCTTTTCGTGTGGTTAGTGATTAACCTGGTGTCAGAGTTTTAAAGCCGCCTATGGACTTGGCTTCACATGCCGTCGAGAAATATCTCAGGTATGCCGTTTCCTCACAATGTTTTTTTTTCACCGCTTTTGAAGCAATAAGCAATAAGCACATGAATCTGAAAAGTCAGAGGTGCGTGCCTTGGGTTCGAACTGGAGACCTATGACTTGGCAGTCTGACAGTCACAACAATAGGCTATTTATATCCTAGAATCGTGCATTATTAGTGTAGAAAATGTAGGAATCATTTTTAGATACTTCATGTAATGTACTTACATATAACAACACGTAATCAGCAACCAAGGTTGGTGATATTATAAAAAAGAGCAGTTATTTTGATTATTTTATGCAGTTTATGTTCTAGTTTAAGATAACCCACAGTACTTGACCGGTATACGTGCGCTGCCAGTCTCTCAAATGATGTTAAAAGCAATGCAACGTAAACGCGATGAGCAATTAAGCACCTCTCATATTGGCAGTTACAAATTATAACCTTTACAGGCCGACGAGCCATTTGCATCGCTATTTACATTACATCATTTAAATTAAACTCTGAGGCCTACAATGTTAAGCACCGGCAAAATATCACCCATTTCGATACCACATAAAACTACACATTTAATTTATATTACTCGACATCAATTAAACTCGTAATATAATAATGCTTCCGACCGATATTTTATTGCTTATTCGACAGTTCTTCTTGGGCCACAGATCGTTACAGCACAAAAATGTAAGAATGGTAGACTAAATAACGTTTTTATTTTCAAACACGAACATAATTAGAATACAATCGTTAACCTCGAAATATATTGTTATGACGTATTATCTACATACGTATATAAATATTATATTATAACACTTGTTTCTCGATGGCGATTGGCTGAGTCTTGATCTCTCATTAAAACCAGTGGGGCCACTGTATAGAGTGAAGCTCAAGGCGAAAAGGCTTAAAGGGGAATTACGTTAATATATTGCAAACATTTATCGTTGTATATTGATCTCGCCATGGACCCCTGTACTCAAAATAGAAATCTCCAGTATCTATCCGAGGCGTAGATTTATCTTGTTATGTCAAGTAAACCGATTACATTTAGTATTGTACAACAAACTCGCCATGGTCTGCAAGGAAGATAAAGTTACATTCTAAGCGAGTGCAAACAGAGCAGGTTTATATAAAAGCATTCTCTGGCTCTGCGTGGCATTTAGCTGCACTAGTTATTCGCCAGTGCCCTATATTACCTAACGTGCAAAGATACCAACAACCGCTTCCGCGTCTGCGAACTACATCTTAGTGGCCACAAATCAGTGGCAGGCGAGTGGAAGCTCGTTTGCGCAACGTACTGGTATGAGTGCAGTTGGCAAACATCGTCACTGCCTGTCCTGCACCGCCCGGCGCGGCGCGGCGCGGCGCGACCAAGGGAAGCTGCTCTCACATACCACCGACTCATTACACGATACTCCCACCTAATACATTCACAGTTTAAACGTCAAGCAGTGAGTAATTTATTACGTTTGTATAACGACAATTATACCCCCCACGGAGGCATGGCAACCTCGAACATTTTAAGCGCCAAAAGAGAACCTTATTATACAAGAATCAATAGATTCGAGGAGACCATACCTTTAGATGAGCTTGTAAAGGTTACTCAGTTGGCTCAAAATTATTTATTCATATATCTACCAATGTTTATTATTTACATAAATTATATCGACACATTTGTCATATATCACAAGTAAATATGTTATAAATTCATAACATAACGCGAATATGGTATTTTACAAAACGTAACAAAAGTACCACAGTTTTTCTATGAAGTAATTTCCACTGACAAGTTATTGTGAAACAATTCATTCAATCAAACACCGTCATAGAAATATCAGTACCAGGTAAGGGCTCTACATAATTAACTTCACACACAATTATGCTGGCAGCACGTGCGTGTGTGAGTGCACCGCATTACCAAACACTTTCGATATAGCCGTGTCTCACTTGTTTGTGCTCAAGCCGCTGGTTGGCCTTTACTAACTTATTTCTTAGCAATGGAACTTCAAAACTGAGCGCTTCGCAAATCAGTAAACGAAAAATTATACATTATTTATATCGCTGTGCATTAAGTTGAATAGAAACAATATCAGAGCAAAGAGCTCCAATCACGCGAGCCAACGTCTCGACTTGACATTGGTTTTAGTTCGTAATTTATTCTGTTAAAATGTTGCAACTCACTGTGCCGTCTATTGAGGCCTTTAGCAGGCATCGCGACAATGACCACGAAGCGAAAGTTCATTTTCATCATACAATGGCTTGGGAATTCATTACCGCCTCATCTAGAGAAATCTTTCTGAACTTTGCATACATAAATATAGATCCGTGTGTACCTCGCACATATTGTCGGCTTTACTTCATCTCGTTTACTCGTAGGTCGCTATGGAAAGTACATTATAATTGTGGACACAAACCTCGGTTCTTACTATGAACTACGTATTATAAACTGTAATTAAAAGTATAATAATTTAGGCTTTCAAATCCCACCGGGTATCATTAGATCGGGGACTTAGAAACTACGGAGCTGCGGTTCATAAAGCAAAGTGTGAATCCGCTAATTATATGTTTGGGATTAACAAATACACATAGTTTTAATAACTATACATTTCCTTGATCAGCGGAATATAGTGCACTACATAACAACAATAGGTAATGTGTGCAATGTGAAGTAACAATGGTAATGAATGAATCGAATTGTGTTGGCGATTTGTAAACTAGACGTAGTGGCGGGTGTTCAGCACTTAGATGGCAATTGTTATTGATGTTATGAGCACAGCGATGACAATGCTAGTTGCTTATGGCCATTGGCCGGGCCGGTGCGGGCGCGCCGCTACCGGCTACACAACGCACTTGGCCTTACGACCGATGGTAGATACATTAATGAGTTCCCAAAGCGTGAAGATTGCTTGGAAACGCTTTGTTCCCAACATCTTGATTAAAATTGAATAGCTTAATGTTCATTTTTGTTGTATATTTATCTTACGAGTATTTAATGTTATTTTCTGCAAATTGTGATGAGATTAGATTAATTTATTTACAATTACTGTTAACGCAGCTGCTTCAATCTATTGTCCTGACTTTATCTTGATGCGGTATCTCCCATATGAATAGGAAAGATTGTCCTTAGCATCATTCGTCATGTAGGTAAGTATGTGCGCTCATTGAAATGTTTGTTTCGAAATGGCTATGAGAGTTGCCTTCAATGTTAGATGCCTTATATACATACGTACATGTAGATTGATAGGACAAGAGTGAATCATTTGATTCTAATTCAAAGATCGAGCGACAAATTAATTTGTAAATGTTACATTTAAATACAATTAACGACTATTCATATTTGATTGGAAATCCGTTCTAACATAAAAACCTCCGAAGTTTGCTATAAAAACATGATAGAATATATTTCCTTGACTGATCTGAATTAAATTAATTCATCATTCACACACAATAGGTTATTAAAATAAAATGTCGTCCGCGTAACGGCGAGACTGGACCTTTACTGGAACGTCATATAACATGTTTGATTTATATTTTGTCACATTTGATGCGCCATGAATATTTATGGTTCTGTTAATATGTATACAAGTTGTCGATGATAAAACTGCTCGATTTGCATGCGAATAACACGGGCATGTTGACGTCCAATCAAAATTATCGGAGAGTTATGATTTGATTTTAATTAACTCACGGGATTAATGGAGGTATAACTTATTCAAGGGTTATTTCAAAGTATGATTCTAGATCTAGGAATTGTAGGTTTGAATCTGATAGGACGCTGGTGTTATAATAATCTTAGAATAAAAACTAAAAAAATCTTACTATATTGTTGGATAAATTTCAGGAAAATAAAATACTTTCATAGATTCTTCTTAAATATGAAAGAATTCAAACCGTAAATTAATGTAAAGTTATTAATCTCATTCATAATAGCAGAATTCATAACAATGAATCCTCTTCAACCTTTATCTAAAGCGGCCAAGGACGCGGAAAATGTTACTTTATTTAGCTTATAAAGCTCTGGCCATATTCCAGGGGTAGGGCGTTTAGCTCCGCCCACATGCGCAAGGTCAGTGAGCCTACTAATCACCTTAAGGCGAGCCCCCGCGGGGGATGCGGGACTAAATGTCTTGTGCCGATTGTGTCAACTAAGTTATATGGAGGCGATTAAACTGGCGCGAAAAGTCGAGTTTCTTAATCATTAAAACAAAAGACGCACGCATTCTCGTTCAACATTCCACGCGGGATTCGCCTCAGTGTGGCCAGAGCTTTATTTTTGAGCTTTTTTATGCATTAGATTGATTGCAAAATTATAATAGCATTTAATTAAATTCGATAATAATAATAATAAATCTTTATTGGCATAAAAACACGTTACAAAAAAAATGTGAGACCCTGGCTCCAGAGCTAGGTTAGAGTACCTGTATTTCAGGAGCCAGTGACTTCTTCCGTTTAGGTTACAATTGAGCAAGTGTTAATGCATCAAAAGGTGACAAAATAGTAATAAGTATCTAAAGACAGACAGATAAGAAGCAGGTATAAACCAATTTTATTTAACTTCATTGTCGTATTTATGTGTTAGTTTTATTTCAGTAACTTGCAGACAGTAGTTGTAGAGTGCAGTGGGTCCAGTAGTGCAGGCTCACAGGTGTCCTGTCCGCAGGAGTGAGTCACGAGATCACAGCCTCCACGGCCAGCCCTTTATGTTAACGTAATCTACTTTACTTTTCCAAATCTATAACTGGCTACTAAATATGAATTAAGGATGCAGAATTTATTATATCTCGCCATAATGACAGTTTTGGCCGTTTTCGTAACGGACGTGTGGTTAGTAATTGATTGGTTAGTTCTAAAGTTAGATTCTGACAGTTGTGGTTATAGCCTTAATGTGCTAAGAGAGGCAATTAAAGCCTATCGCCCGGTCGGTCACCAGCGGGCTACGTAAAAGGCGTTGTAGACAAGCCCTTAAAATTGACCAGTCAGTTAATTTTAGGTTTGTTTTACTGTAGCATATCATTTTAAATTATGTGCACATTTACTTGAGATTTCAGTTCAAGTATTTATATCTGTGTATCTTAGTATACCGGAGTTGTAGTTCCAAGATTTGTTTTAAAGCTTTAGGAATATACTAAAGTAGAATGAATTATAAAAATTAAAATAAGAAAAAGTACTTAAGTTGTAAACGTTATCCCCATTGGCATGGTAATTATATTTTCCTGCTCCAGCTGTAGGCACGTATGTCTACTTTTGCAAAAGTAGATCAATAAGGAAGTGAGCACCCAATTTGATTAAAGTTCAATAAAAAACAGAGCCACGACATTATAATGACAAGGTAGCTTTTTGCTAATAAACGGCAATGGTCGCTTTTATATCCACTTGTATTTCTTAAAAATGACATTGTAGATGAAATAGTTACGAAGGAATAAAATAAATAATAAAAATAAACTGCCAACATTTATACTGCAATGATACTTAAAAGTTAGTAAATAGATATTTCTCGCCTGGTTACAGAAAATTCCTACAATTACAACTTTTGAACATTTCGTGTTGTGAAAACCAATTTAAAGTTCGTTTCGTTACATTGTAATTGTATGCATGTTGATCATAGGACTGGATCAGGTTAGATCTGTAGCTAAGTACATACTTTCCTGGTATTCAGTTAATCACTCGGATTGCATGTATTAACTTGGCAACACTATAATTTACGTGCTACATTTTAATGGGTTGCTTATTTAAGTGTCTTGCGTTTGGGGTGTCCAATAATCACGTTTTTTTTAGCAACTTTTTACACCCCCCCTTCCCCTCTTGTGACACGTGGTGAGGTTTTAGACTAAACCCTTCCCCCTACTCAGAGTCACGTGTATTTTTTTGGTGCAAAGTATCTTAAAAAATTACAGAATATTTTTATCTTTAAATAGAATGAAACATATTTTATTTGGGGAGCCGCTTTTGGGTTTAGAAATGCGCGTTAAACGAAAAAATTAATACACGTGATATCTCACTACACCATTCCCCGTTGTGATATTTCATGAATTTTTCCGAACCCCCTCCCTCCCTCGGAAGGTGGGAGGGGCTTCGGAAAAATCACGGGGTCATCCATAAAACACGTGAGGCTCGAAACCTCACGTGATTTATGGACGACCCCTTTCTAAT
Source organism: Agrochola circellaris (assembly GCA_914767755.1). NCBI lineage: Eukaryota > Metazoa > Arthropoda > Insecta > Lepidoptera > Noctuidae > Agrochola > Agrochola circellaris. The sequence continues at coordinate 16,312,187 of OU611840.1, read as the reverse complement.
GTTTAATTAACTAAATATTTTCATGAATAATTGACGACTGTGATTTCACAACTACCGGATGGAAAAGTTATTGAAAAAAGAGGGAAACATTAATAAATGCGGATATTTTGTGGTCAGTTTATTACGCTTCGTTTGGGTCTTGTTAATCTTTTTCTGTGTGCATCCATTAACTCGTTGCAGTAATTAAACATTTTTAGGTCTTCACTGGAAACATTTTAAATGTTTCTTAGTGCCTTATAAGTAAAGTGAATGAGCTTCATTTTGTGACGAGCCTGTGTTGAAGTTGTCTCTCTATTAGGGCTAAAATGAATTTTAAAAGATAGGTGTGTACTGCGTCCAACATCGGGTACACGTAAATCACATTAAGTAATAATATTCAACATAAGAGTCTCGTACAAATTGCGTAGACTGCCACACAATTGTTTCGACTACCGCATTGCTGTAAATATGTCTATCCGAGCTCTTACTGCAAAGTCATTATAAACTTTATAAGCAACAGATATATAATTTGTAGTGCTTAAGTCATACTAAATTGCTAATAGTTGGCACAATAGCATGCAAGTATGTCCGTATGCTAATTATCTTGGATTTACTTTCAAAAATACTGAAGCGTTTCAGTTTGAGCAGTTTCATTTTTATCCTTTTGAAAAAGCATGTGGTATTTACTGTTTTTTTTTGTACGCGTAGTTTAATTAAAACAATCTCAATAACATTGGAAAGAATTGAGTTGTATGTTACCGATTGAACCACGGCGTAGTTTGTAATAACTACTTACTTACATTTCAGGAAATTCCAACCTTCTAGTGTATTTTTTCTCCATCATCTTTATCATCCTTTTTTTTTTCCGGGATGGAAACTCCTCATTGATGTCCTCAGCCCTGGGGCGGGCGGAGGGGTCTGTCAGACTCTTACTGACTAAAAACCACCCCGGTGTTCCGACTCACACCTACGCCGGGGGTCGCGGGATCGAAAGAATCTTCCGCAACCCCCGGCCGGTGCCGGCCCGCCACCGCGGGCCTCCTCGGGTCAGGGGGGGAGTGATGTGTTTGACTCCCCCCGCGACGTCTCAGAGGGGATCCTTATCATCCTAACCTAACCAAAACAGCCGTACAGAAGTTTACAAGTTTACTTTTACCAAACAACGCGTCGTACCTAAAACGAGTAACCTTATCGCATTAATTTCCTTGTTGACTGTACTCATGTGTAAGTATATGTATATGGCGAGTATCAGTATGTATATACATATATATATATATACATATATATATATATATATATATATATACGAAGGTAATTAGAAAAACTCGTCATTGAACTAGATAGCTGAGCATTAACTACATTGTGACCATAGCCGTGATCGGATCACGTCTGTCCGACATGCTGCCAGGCGAACCGGACTTCTACCTAACGTCAAATTATTTAAAGCTATAAAAAAGTGCTCTCGTTTGCAAAAAAATAGTGCAAGGCCATGTTAGTTTAGGTTTTGTATCAGCGCAATTTTGCTCCATCTAAGTACTCGTAGTAGGTAGTAGTGTATCAAAAGATTAAATGAATGAATTTATACTTAAAGAAATTACTTTGATAATGCGTTTTCGTTTTAAACAACGCTCTAACTCGTAAAACTATATCGACTTTTGTGGTAAATCTAAGATTTATTATTGGCAAGAAATTCACAAACATTCGTCTAACAACTAAACAGAACTATGCAACTATTTATTAAACAAATGCAGGTGTTACGTTTATGCACTTATAAAATATATCAATTCAATTCATAAGTAAGATAAGCAAATTACGGCTAAGCATCTCTAGTGGCGAATCGTGAGGATGCGAGCGGCGCGGGCGCCGATCGTGCTGGCTGCAGACTATGGGAATGGAAGGAAACGTGACTGCCTCTGAACGCGGTTCCACAATCATACCCTCTTTAATGCAACCGCCAACACAATTGTCTTTGATGCTCCTCGAAGGTCGTTTACTCGATTCCCATCACCAGTAAAGATAATTTCCATCAAATCTGTTTCTTCAATAGCTCTCGTAACGAATTCATTATCTTTATCAGGATGCAATTTTCTAAAACCTCTTAAAAAATTTGCTTTAATTGCATCGCCATTTGTAATCTCTATTGCAAATAAGTCGACCCAATATTGCAACATATCGGTTCAAGAGGTGAGATTGCAATTAATTACTAATAAACTCTAAACTTTTATGATCTCTATTTCCACAGATGCATATTATTCATCAAAAATTAAAAGCATAATTAATTATTAAAACTTTGCAAACAGTATCTTAGTAACTTTTAATTGAAAGGAAGTATCTTCCATGTATTAACACTGATTACGTGTATAAATAGAATGTTATAAAACCTTAATGATTTATGTAAAAGAGATAACGGTTCATTATGCAAATTAGTCATTAAACCTAATTAAGTCTGGTAGTGGAAAGTCCACGAGCGGAACATTCACGATGAAAAACATTTGAAGATCTAGTGTCAGATGTCTTTATGAACTCTAGGGGTGTTGACGTTAATTATTCTTAGGGTGTTATAAGTTTGTCCGCTATGTGTGTGTATCTGTCTGTCTGTTTGTGGCACCGTAGCTCTTAAACGGGTGAACCGATTTTAATGTGGTTTTTTTATTTGAAAGTAGGTTTTCTAGCGATGGTTATTAGTCATGTTTTATCAAAATCAGTTCAGCTGTTCAAGGTTATCAGCTCTTTTGGGTTACCTGTGGAAGGGATCTTAGACGCATAATGGGTATTTACTTTTATTTTCAAACATTTGTGTGACCAACAATGACAAATTTAAAACACCCATGTATGCTATATAACTATGCAAGATTATGGAATTCTTGGTCTGATGCTGCAGCCACGATATCCAGCACATAAGAAAACTCATGAAAAAAAAAATGCCTTTTAAATGTTCGCTTTTCTTCTCTGCGTTGGGTTTTTTTTAATTTTTAGTAGCTAATAGTTAAATAGTACAAGTCTCTTTTGGCTCCTTAATCAAATTGCCACGGGGACGTTTTTGTAACTTGTCACTGATATTGCATTGATACAACAAGATGGCGGTGTTAGTTCCGATTTTAGCTACGCGCAAAAAAACCCTTGCACCGTTGTAGATGTTGTTTGTCGTATAGTTTGACCGAGACAGCTGTTCCGCGCCCTAGGTATGAGTTCGGAGATACGCCGCTCATTCGTTAACGCTACTCCCCGCCTCACCGCGCATTCCTAAGTCTTGGAACAGCGTTCCCGGTCAAACTATATTAGAGACGCCTAGGAAACGATTCTATTGTAATAAGTTAATGTATAGCTGCCATTCGCGAATGTCACGCAAGCGACACGCCTGCCGAAGCAAAGCTCGGGTTCTCCTCGATAATTATCGTTGTCGCCATGACTCTTACTGTCACTCACATGATTATCGCGTTGCATGCACTAGTTAGCGTCTTTGCTAACCATATTTTCTGTTGGGAAATTACTTAGTTAGGGGCATATTTGAAAATGGGTAATTCAGAATCAGGATGATGGATGCTAGCATTTTGTTAAGCCTTAAGTGGTTAAATACTTAGATAGGATTTTAATTAGAAGTTATATTATTATGTGTGATATCTATTATACCGATGACGCCACCACGGTTTGTCACTGCATCACTCAAATGTTGACCGGTAGAAAATGCCTATGGCATTAAGTCCGCCTCTGTACATTTGTGTGCTTAAAGTATTCAATAAATAAATAATACAATATTAGATTGTTTAAAACATTATAACAGGCTAAGCACAATATGCGCGACAGCAGGTCAGCCTATCTTGAAAGGCATTTTTTATATCGTTTTTGACATATTTATGTGATACAATACCATATACCTCTTGTAGTTCAAGATACAGATCACATAATTAAGATGACATTCCTAAATAGATTATTATTTAAATAAAAATCGTCGTACTTATGGTAAATTTACATAGCTTGAAGAGACAGAAAGTTCTAATTTAAAATGGCAACAGTGAAGGAAAATTGGAATTGTGACAGGAAACTCCCAAGAAAATGCGATATTAAGAAATCCGAATAAACCTTCGTAAAGTAATTAGTATTTAGTAAGTAGGTATGTTACGTACTTTGTACTCGTATGTATATTATTTTATGCATTGCTTTCATGCAGGAAGTATATCTTCTTGATATTTTTTATATATGTAGTGCACCTAGTAGTGGTACTTATGTACAGTACCTAAGCGAATAAAATAAAAAAACATTTAAATAAGTATTTACTCGGTGTCGAAACCTAAACAATTAGCAATAGCAATTCATCTTCGACGTTTAAAATTATAACTGTGGGTATTAAAGTTTCTGATTTCCAATCATAATTTAAATTATAAATTAACAGGATTGAGAATAAATTAATACAAATCTCGTATCGATGATGAATTGATGATTAATTTCCGAATGCCAGCTATGCTAAACAACATTTTAAGCATCAAAGTCTGAACTACAATAAATATTAATTTATTCATTTATTTTATGTAGCAATATCAATCAGATATTTAAGATAATGAAATCACAAGGTTTCTTCCAATTTGTTTTACTTAAAGTTTGATTTTAAACTAGTGATAGCGCGCGGCTTTTTCTGCTATTGAATAAAAAAGATTACATTTCTATGGCACAGTTGATTGGTTTTATTGTGTTACGATGGATGTTGGTATTACGTCTTAAAAAAAAAACAAGACACCTGATTTCGTTTAACTCTTCTCTTTTGAGACTGTGCTTGAATGAAACAGAATCATAATCTACAGGCGAATAATAAATAGATACTGAAATCGCTATATTTCCTTCCGTTCTTGTTTAGTTAACTTTTGAAAAAGCCAGCAAGGTTGAATGTATTGTCCTATTAATGTATTCCGTATAGAATTTTGTTTTGGAACTTGCTAAATATATGAATGTATAAAATAAAAAATGCTCGATTTTCCGCAATGTAGATATCCAATTCATAAAACCGGTCTTGAATGAGTCACTAACAATATCCAGTTTGTGTATCAACAATAATACCTATATATCTAGGATATAAATAACACGCAATAACACATCCGCTGAGTATTTAAACATATCGGTCTGCAATAAGTGTGAAACATTATGAAAATAGCAGCAGTGATGCAACAAGATTGATAGATGCTAGATGCTAGCCGCTAAGCCATTCTCTTATATCACTCGAACTAATACAAAACGCGAAATAAGCTCCGCAAGTTTACTTAGGAAACTTTATTAAAACGAGATTATTTTGACAGATAACCGTAGCTTGTTCGCATTACTTCACTTTATAGATGTTAAGTGGAGAGAAACGTGAGCCTACGGAGGGAGTCGACGTCTTTTGCAACCTAAACGTGCTTAGTTACCAGTTACCAACACTGACAATAGGAAATGCGCTGCGTATACGTAACCAAACTAAATTAGTCAATTTTTCATAGTAACCAATCCAAATAATGTTGCTTTATGAGATTTATAACGAGTCGTACGTAACTTTATGTGCTGAAATGATTCGTTAGGGTGGCAACACCGTAAGTCGTAGGTATGATGGCTCGGATCATGGAAAGGGCATTGCGTCACGTGTTTGACGTTTTCGTCGAGAGATTACGAAAGGTCGTAAGTTCGTGCGTAGGTCTGAGTTCGGTTGTGGAGCTAACAAAATGTATGCGGCACGGTATCTGAAATCGTATCAGATCAAGCACGATATGCACGGTGCTGCGGCCGTGCATGTCGTGTGAACTCGTGTGGTGCTTGGAGTAATGCCTCGTGCAGACTGGCGCGACGCGACTCTAACAAAACAATTTCTCAGAAAACTTCACGGTAGAACAATCCGGTGTCGCATCGCGCCAGTCTGCACGAGGGCTAGCAGTCTTGCCCATACTACTTCGAAGTAACTACAATGATAAGATATATCTAATGCATACGACCAAAATTAATCTACAACACTCAAACGCTTGCTATGTCATTCATTTTGTGTATTTACAGTGACTACAAAATCTCTGTCATGTCTTGTCGCAGATTAACATACCTAACTACTAATCTCACTAACTCAAATTAAACCATGCAACACGTGTTTGCCCCAAACATTTGGCAATACGTGTCATTATTTTTCATTGCAAACAAACACGAAAGAAACGTATCACGAACTCGATTACTGTTGACCATGTGAAGATTGTATATAGATATGAACGTGTATATATGCCTGAGTTCACGAAAAGGTCACGTATACATGTTCAGTACAAAGCTCTCGTGTTGGCCACCAGTAATAGAGATACAATATATATGATTACAACAATGTTAATTATATAGGTGGCTATTTACAACTAAAGTAGGCCCAACAAATGGCGCTAATATTCAAACATATCCCTTAAATAGTTAGTAAATTGCAACTGCAATGAAAGCGGCTGGTTGGAATATGCATTTTGCCAATGACTATTTTCGTGTGCTAATTGGTGCAAATTGTCGTAATCAACCAGACCTTGTTGACGTCGTCGCATACACAAAATATCCGGACAGTTTTTAAATGAAAATGACCAACGAGAACTTATTCTGAAATATATTTATATTAGCACATTCATAATAATAATAATACACCAAGATTTTCAGTTTCCGGCTCCTGGGTCAAGCAATGATTTTTTTATTTAATCAATAAAGTGCCTTCCTGGTATTTTTCAAAATCTTAAGTATATATAAGTGTTTCACGCTTAAACGGCATAACAGAATTGGATGAAATTTGGTACATAGGTAGACTAGATACTTTTTATCCCGATATTCCCACGGGATCGAGATTAATGCGGGTAAAACCGCGGGGTGCAGTTTACTATTTCATTAATAAAATAACCCAGTGTTGAGATATGAAAAGTAATTTACTACGCCTGGAAATATCTAAATAACCATACCTAGTGAAAATATGAAAGTGTGAATACCTAACGTAATAGTCGCTTACGGTAAATAAGCAAGATACAAGAACCAGGCACATAGCAATTACTACATAACTTACCTTTTCTTTTGTTCTGGCATTCGCCGGTAAGATGTGAAGCTAACTTGTAAAATAATAGAGCCCGTGAATTACGATTCTGAAATACTTATGTCATGCTATTCAATTTATTAGTTAATAATTGTTACATGGTGTGGACTGAGAAGTGAAGCAGCATCGTGCATTTCATAAAGCGACGTCTTATTGAATACAGTTGATCGTATGAGCTTGAAAATATTCTCTACTACATTAATACTGCCATTGCTACAGCCAAATTATGATCTACTAGGTTCTCACGCGGTGTCGCACGCGTCGGTGTCGGAAATTATGCCACGGGAATGTACTACCGGGATAAGCACTATAATACTGTGGGAGTGTGTTTGTGGTGGTGGAGGTACTTCCAGTTAAAACCAAGCCAGGTGTATATTCCAATGATCACAGAACTAGGCAAGAGCACGTTGTTGTAGACAGTCGTAAAGTCAACCTATCGCGAACCCGATCCGTGAGGAAGTGAACGAGCATTCCATAGAGAGATGGCGACCGAGAGCGCATGCTAGTGATGTTCGTATTCATAAGTTATTTGCTATTTAGTAACATTTAGTGTTGGGATTCCAACAAATACTGCCAAGTAAAGCACGTTTTAATCCTCCCATACGTGTACCTCATACATCTTCTTCGTATTATAGGCAGAACAGTTATATTTTGCGCGGAAATCTCAGTGATATATACAAGGAATATGATTTTGATCCATTCACAATTAGTTTGAACTCAAATTTTTCAAGTATTTTATATTATTGTTCTCGTTTTTTATTATTTTCTCTATCACTTCAGTGATATAATTGCAAACCAAGTATTTATACTGCTTCTTACTCTAATTAAGAGGATCTGTTTTCTGTTTTGTGCTCGCACAATAAATATTATTATAAGTCTATACGTGAGGATTTGTAATTGGCTCTCTGGTGACTTATGGTCTCATTTTTTTGTCTGTTTTTATTAGCTGTAAGTCCTCCATGTACTAAATAAATAAATAAAAGTATCCTATGTCCTAACTCAGGTCATGGTCTACCTGTGTGCCAAATTTCACTGGAATCAGACCAGCCGGAAAGGCATGAAAAGATAACAGACAGACAGTTGTTTTGTTATTTATTTTACCCTAGTATGGATTATTTTGAGTCAAGTACAGAAACAAGTTAGCTATAGTTCAGGAAGTTCACATCCTTTTTGAATAAAAAGCTAATCGGTAAGGCTCCTTGTTGCAACATAGCCAATAAGTAACATACTGTTTGAATTTCGTACAGGATGGTAACGTTTAGGCGCAGAATGTCCAATTCGCAAAATGTGATTCATTAACTTTGCGTAATTTAAAATAATAAGTATTCTGGCATCAAAACATCCGTTACGTCACATGTTAAAATAACAAAGAGGAAACTCTGTGTATTACGAGTACATACTAGTCCGTAGTCAGTGGCGACGTGTAAATTACGACGCCTAAAATAGGCAATTTACGAAATATTGACATGCAAGTAAATATCACCTTAGCCTTGTGCCGCACGCGTGGACTACGCACGCGCAGGGCGCTGCATGGTAGCAGCCTTCACACGAATCGGACATGTTTCTTCATATTTCGCAGCTTCATCCGGCATTTGTACTGAGTTTTAAACGTCATTTTGAGAGCAGAATCATTACATTTAATTTAGATAGAGATAGAGCTACCGAAATAGTAGCTAACGTTTTGAAGAGGTATTTTTTTGTTTGAATAAATATGCACCAATGAGCAATATTAGACATCCTAGGTTAGCAATAAGCGCCTTTTTCTTATGCCTGGAAACTGTTCACAGTCGTGGAGTCGTGAGATAACTAATAAAATTAGTAAATAAGGTTTATTCAAACACACGTCAATAATATTTCAACAATTAAATGAGGTAGGTGTTTCTGAGAATTAACATCACACACAAACAAACTCTAGTATAGGCCCCGAAGAACACAGACACCCAAGAAGGGACATAATGTCCAAGTCTATTAACCGCCATCTTGGGAGCTTGGGTAAACTAAGTGATAGATCAAGATAATAATATAAACTCCAAGCGTCTAGTAAGGGTATCTTGATCAGGCTATTTAAGGAAACAGCAATAGATTCCGTGAGCGATATAACGTCTGTCGTCACAGAAACTCCGAATTCGCAGAACTGAAAAAATGCATTCTTGTTACACCATTGCTTTGCGTTCAATCTAATACATTTTTCATAGACGCGCCCACGTTGCCTCAACGCGGGACTATTAAGTAAAGCGTGTTAGTGATACCTACACGTGTACTTACTAACGCCGAGCATTTTTACAACCGACTGAGCATGACAGCCAGAATAAACATTTACGTCCGGAAAACTTTATTAAACACTTTGTATTTTATAGCAATTTTTAATGATCCCTTAAATAAGCGTTATTTAGTAACAGGTACAGAATTTCCTGGACATGTTTACGTAAACTTCCTATTGGCTACATAGAAAGGCTATCAATACTTAGTTGGAGCAACGACCAAGCGATGTCGTAACTTTACTTTTATAGTGAAAAGTGACAACTTTCCAAAGAATTATTGACACTTGGCTTTATGAAATAGTTCAAAGTACCTATTGTTAATTTGCGTCACATATTAGGTGTGTATCAGAAAAACTATTTATACATATATTTTTGCTGATACAGACACCTAATAAGTTACAAATATGGATATAACACCATAATGTGAATAACCCAGATAATTAAGTTACACGAATTCATCGAGTCCATTCCTTTTTACAACGTTGATTGAGACTTGACGTGTTTGGGTGAAAAAACAATTCTTATTCACAATAACTGTAACAATATTATTGTTACCGTATTTCGGTTTACACCATGTGTATTATTGCATACTTTTTCATGCACTACAATGTCGTAAGATCGAGCGTCGATTGTAATGTCGTTCGCAATAAAGCAGGCTACCGAGTAGGTACTGCCGACCTGCATCAGAACCGGCCTCAGTGTGAAACTGTCGCGGATACATTAGCCGATACCTACTTGTAATTAGCTAATCGCCCTATTGCACAATTAACCAGACCGCTACAACTGTCTATTTATCTGAGCGAATGGTTATTACGGCAAAATTGAAACAGGTCGAACATTAAATATAATTTCATACAGTTTTTCTAGTATCGGAGTACATTAAAACAGTATTGAGTATTTAGAATCCAGCGAGTGCTCTACCGTGGGAAATGGACAAACGTCATTTATTCACCGAATCTTTTATTACTCTAGAAACAGGACTAGATTGAATTGCAAAATAAAAGTATGGCAAAAATTTTGCACTTGATGTCGAAGCGACTGAGGTACATTGAGAAAATCAAATGATTAGCTTCAATGGTGTCAGATACAAATTACAGCTACAACACTTTTCTTCTCGGTGACGAGGTTACGCAGCCTGAACCTCTATTTTTAGGGCACAAAAAACCGTCGCAGTTGCCGATCTCGTAAGAAGGCGTTTGTGGGCCGCGTAGCGTGGCTGCGCTCCGCTTGCGTGGCGGCCTGGTGCCGGCAGCGCCCGCGTGCGTTGCAGCCACATATCTGTGTTTCTTTTAATTTAGGCAAATTTTTGTGCTCTCGCAATAATTAAATTGACGCTTGTTGACATTAATTTTGTCGTCTTATTTTGACGTACAAAATTGCAAACATTTCTCGCCAACTGAGATCGTAATACCCCATTGAAGCAACGATAGGCCCAGAACTTGCGTACGATTGTAAAAAATCCGATTGTATTGACGCAACGCTTATTTAATTCCAACTGTCTTATGCAAATGGCAACCGTAGTAGTTAGCAAGTAATTAAAGCTCACCAAAATAATTTAAAGTAACTTAATTCGATTTCTCTTACTTTACCTTGTATCTTGAATTTAAGTAGGGAAAAGGGTCGATTGATTTGGATCATTACTTCATACAAGGCGGCATAATTTAAGCATGGTGGATGGTTTGATTGTCTAAGAGTTAGCCGGTGTCAATGCCATCAACATTATAATGATAAATAAGTGACCTATTGCCTTTTACACTGCTACGCGGGAATACTTTGAAGAAATTGTTTTTCGAACTGTACCTTTGCAAATAATTGACCTAATAAATTATTTTATATTTACTCGTTACAACACATTATACATTAAGCAAGCGAAGCAGCGGTTAACTAAGTATAAAACTTAAAGTTTAGTTGCTAATGTTAACATTTGTTTACAGAGCACTCACTATGCTCTGCGTAGGCAAGCGAAAATGACATCATTTTGATGACATCTTCTGGAAACCGAATGCATACTTCTTTTTGCTATTTCTTGGAATTGAATCAATTAGCCCACCGAGTTCCTCGCCGTGTTCGTAGCAGGCAAGGTCAGTCAACCATAGACACACAGTGAACCTATAAATACTAGTCGCTTCCCGCCATATCTGGAAACTTGTATTTTGGGCATGCGGGCGGTCGTAACTAGAGGTCGTTATCATTTCGATTGGCAGCGGCGCAGGCGACTCTTAATCATTTGATTTACTTACGGCGGCGAATGGCGTGAAACGAACATGTTACCAACATCCCTTCTAGCACCTTGTGCTCTACTATCACCAAACCCAAATCTTTAACCTTTTACCATAGAAAATTTCAAGAAAAATGTCTTGAATAGACCACTTAACAAAAGAAAATATTTGTTAATAGGGTTATTAGCAAGATAACAATCTGGGAACATAAAGAATAAGCTGTCCATTATTATTAAAGTTCTGAGCAGAGGCTGATAAGCAGTACAAATACGGACCTAACAATTTTCATACAACGATACAATCAAAATAACCTTCCTTGGCGTAACTTAGAGAACATAATTCAAGTTTTCAACAATCGTATTGTTATCGAATCTATCTTAGCACGGCGCGGGCGCACCGGGCTCGAGGCCAGGTGCTAGCGGCGCGGCGGCGGTAACATCGCATACCATAAAACAATGGACATTGTAGTTATTGTACAATTATCAGAAATATAAGACCGCACGTCCGCACTCCGCGGGTCGAAGCTGACCTGCGAACTGTAAGGAGCTTCGAGTCAATGTCAAATGTGGGAAACAACTTTTTTTTAATCGGTATTTATTTTAGAACAGGGTCTAATTCTTTTTCATAGTTGTTTATGTATTCCGCTGCGTGAAAGATGATATGGCTAGAAAGGGGGTGACTACCGAGACGACGACTAATAGAGAAGTAGGTACGGAAGAAAAAGAAAAGTTGCGACGACCACAAATAATTTGGGATAAAGGAGGATGTATTCCTACTGGATACAATGCTAGTACAAAATGTTCTTTCTTTATGGTTGTTTTTTATAACGCTGAAGTATGTGAACGATTACAGTAGAGTTCCGTGGATCCATTCTGTAAACATCTCACCGTGAAGAGTGAGGTGAAGTGAGCATGAAGTGAGCTGCCCATAGTATCAATCCCTAGCTATAGGTGCAATGACAGCTCACATCAAGCTCACTTCACCCAAGTTATCATGGTGAGATGTTTACAGAATAGCACGGCCGGAATATAAGTATAAAAGTCTGTATTTCAGAATATTACCACCTACGACTTCATTGACGGAATTGTTTTGTTCCCTATTCTTGGTGTGCAGTTGTATAGCTTACAAATTATTTTAAACTACCTACTGTTTCAGAAACTTGATCCTCAAGCATGTTTTAGAAGTTAATAGTGACTTCCCGTTGCATAAAATCTAATCTCAACAATTTACAAGAAATATGCATTTAACTCCTATTATTAGCTTGCGTTTTGTAAGTGAGTTGATTATCATAATTCTAGACATAATATATAAATCTAAAATACCTGCACCAGGCTCCACTTTATGGAATGCCATAACTATAGACTATTACACTTATACTTCTACTGGATAAAGACAATTTCTTCATGGAAAAGCTGTGATAAGGAAACTTGTACCAACTTTTTAGTATCAAACAAAACTATGCATCCCTTTATTTTAATAGCTAGCTGGCAATAGACAGTTATATTATGATATTACATACAATGCACAGTCACACATACGAATTCTTTGTTATGGAATTGCATACACGTGTTTATCCAAATCTAGAGTAGGTATCTTATAAGTTTTTTTTTTAATTGCGATAATTATAGTGACACGAACTACTATTATCAACTAAAGCGGATACAGTCATGCCTATTAGGTACCTATTATTAATTCAATCGTTACAAGCACTGTGAATGTTGACCGCACAACGAGACACAACCTTACGAAGGACATTGTTCCAATAGTTCAGCTAATAAGTGCTAACTCAACACACCAACGAGTTATATTCAAGTACGATACGCAAACAGCGTTCGCACACCAATTTAGATGTGATAATTGCCTAGCGGTTAAGTTTCATGTACAATTAACCGTTGATAACAGTAACTGAACGTCGAATCACAGAAATATCACGATATTTAGATAGATTGGGCAACGATGCGTTTGGTTGCGTTTGTTATTATCGTGGACCAGCAGTCTAATTACGCAACACATTTTATTTCTGATTACAATTCTGAATTTAAACCAACTCCAGTTTTAAACGCATGCCATAATTGGAATTACGATACAAATTTTTTAACAACAGACGGAAATTGGTTAGGGATGTTCTAACCAAAAGGCCATAATTTGTTTACTCTGTGATTTTGTTACACCATATAGGAATGATTAATTTCCAAATTATTGTGCAATTTTTTTATTTTTTTTTAGTTACAACTGATGTTCTACTACTGCTTATATATGAAAATGGACAATGATTGCAGAAAAATCTAAAACCAAATTTTAAAACACTATCTACCAAAAACTACCATAATTGAAATACGTAACAAAACGTTTTTCTTTTCACGTTTTTGTTATCTGTGGCCAATGACAAAATCGTAGAAATGCAGTGTTGTCAACTTAGTAGGATTTCCACTAAACCTGGGGGTTTGGACACCCCTACTGGCGGAGAAATTTTGCTTTCAGATGTGGTTTTGTCTAGTGGTTAGTTTATTCAATTTGTAGAAAACAATACAATCAATTACAAAAACTTTGACTCGAGAAAATATTAAAATAACACGATAATGGCATGTTTTATTGTTTGTGTAAAACCTGTGTTAGGTTAGGTTAGACTGACACAGCATGACGAATATATTGAAGACACACAGGGGCTCCGCCCGAGAGATCGAAAAACAAAGTCATTAAAAAAAAACCCACGGGAACATACTTCCGGGATAAAAAAATATGCCGTTAAGCCGTTTGAAAACAAACATCTTTTCATTAATTATACTGCGGCTGCCATTTGTCATACCGCCAACGAAATAGAAGTCAAAATCGGTTGAACGGACTGTAAAAAACGTTTATATAAATGTCTAATCTTATTTTATTAATCGAGTATAGTTTATTTCTGGTGGTTTGAAGAACTACCACTAGTGGACTAGACATGGGCGTTTCTGGATTCTTACGCAAACAGTTAAATATCCTATTTCAGATTTTGAAATTGTTTTCAAAATTCGTTTTTAAAAATCGATTTCAGGAGAGGCTCCGGCTCGCAGTTTCGATCGTCTCTAGTAATATTATTCGGTTGTAAGTGCATCGATCAAAACTATTCAAACATAAACAAATACTTCCTTACGCAAAGCTACTCTTGCCGTGGTTTTGTGAAATCGGTTTGTCTAGTTTGGATAATCAATACTTTAACACTAATCGATTCGACACTAATCGATTTCTGACTGAAATCGGAAATTCGTTTTGATGTATCTGACGCATGCTTATATTGGACTCAGGGAAAAAAACTGGCAGCACTGACTTAACGATCTGCCGTTTCATTGAAACGACGATGCGAAATATTGCCTGTCTAAAGTATACCTTTGCTGCTCTTACTTTATCAGTGTGTAGGGAAAAGAACAGGATGGGCATATAACATTACATGTTAAACATTCAATCATTCTTTGAAATCTGTGGAGAATATGCTATCAATCATGGATGTTTTTGTTTATATTTTTCAACATACAAAATTATATTTACTATTCTCTTACAGAAACATGGGCCTATGCTAAGCAGTTTTGGAACATTTTTCTTGTGGCTTGTGGAAGTCGGAAAAAATCTCTCGTTCAAGACACTGCGTGCTGTTTTCGTTTTTACTGGCTGCACTAAGACTTTCATAGGCTGTTTTGCTCAATTGCAAAAAGTACCTAAGTGGATATTATCACCAAGTAAGTAAGCCAATATAAATAGGAATAACCTGTGTATCTTCGTATCTCATTCGATTATTGTAGTTGTAGGTATTGAGGTTAACTATTTATTGTGATTTAAATAATTATTGAGTATCTTTTCTATGTCCGTCAACCTCACATTCTAAGTGAATTTTTTAATTGATATTTATGTACATAAGTAGATGTTGAAATAAACTATTATAACCACTAACCAAATAACAACTAACTACAAAACATATTTATAATTTATTTTCACAGGTGGTGTCTCGAGCTGAAAATACAAGAATACCGCTACCCAACATGAATCTTGTTGATCAAACATGGATTGGCTAACCAATCTTCTGTATTAATCATTGAAGGTAAGCTTTTTGACACATAGTTAAGAATCAAGCATAGCAAGTGACTTAATTATAAAATTATGAATATATTTCCTTGGCCGAACTTACTAGATACATCATACATTTTGTGTGTGCCTAACTACTGTTTACTACAAAAATGTTGTATTATAAAATATCTGGAGACTGAAATATCAGCCCTAAATAAAGAAGAAATTATACCACCAGCAGCAATGACTAGGCTGATGGCTTTTGTCCAGCCATGGGCCTAATGAAGGCCTAGTTGATATGCCTACTTTACTTAGCCACATAATGTTTAAGTACTTTATTTGAGCAGAAAATAATAAGATTTTGTTTTAAAACTAGAGTTCCTGGGGCGTTTCACCTATGAAGTCATGAAGGCAGCATGAATGATGTCACCCATGCTGTGTTGTCCTGTTGCTCTGCTACTTCAGTTATCAAGCTTCTCAAGAACTAAAGTAGAAACTGAAGATTGATAATGAACGATAATCTTTTTTTTTTTTTAACCTGTTCAGTCTTGTACGACAGCGATATAAATGTGTGTTCCTAATTTGTTAATTGATAACAGTGTAAACTTTAATAAAGTGTTTTAATTATGAACTATAGAGGTAGAAATAAAAATAAGAATTGAATACTATGCTTTTTATTATAAACACAGCCAATTGATTATTATATTGATACTATTTAGAGGTATTTGCCTAAATTAACTGTCGTTTTCGTTCATTAGGTAACAATAAATAAATTAGGGTAAACAAAAACAACTTTTATTATATCTTCAATAGCATTTATTCACATTATTATGAAATATTTGGACATGGTTCAAAAAGAAATAGGAACAAATATATTACAAGGATTAGTGGAATTTGGGATCTAATGTCTTTCTGTGAAATTCATGGATTATGTATGTACTGCTTGCTAATTTCGGTGAAAGTCATCATGGATTATGTATGTACTGCTTGCTAATTCTTGCTGTAAGCGCATGAGAGTTAAATTTTTTCCAAATAATGTAGATGTATAATGTGACTGACACCTGAAATAAAAAAAAAGAATTTAAGTAAATTCTCAATATATTCCATGATCCATTACATCCATCCACAAAGTCTAATAGGCCTCTCCCATTAACACTTCAATGCACAATCTATCTACTTTATAGAACAGCAATATTCTGCTATATACAACAATTAGGTGCCTACAATTGACTTTATTTAAATGTATGGTAAGTTTACGTTTGATGGTGCATTTCATAGTCAAGTCAAACAATATGATTGTGTGTAAAACTGTTGCTGTGCAAAACACACATTCAATGTTCAACACTAAGTAAGAAAATAATATTGATATTAAGTAGGTACCTTAAACAGACAATGATGTGGAAATAGATCTATGTATGGTGATGTGATGAGTATGTTCATTGATGTCCTTACAGAATCCATTGACATAAAATGCTTTAAAGTATATTATAATATTTGTTCTTCCTCTATTATATTTGCTTTTCAAATGAAGTACAAGCTCGACTGGGTTGCTAAGCTTGTGGCATATGATAAGTTTGTTAGGGTACGAGGTACGAATTTGTCTGTCCTTAAAATGCCACCAAAATACCTCGTTTCTGAAATATCATATTATACATCTTTAATTAAGGTTGTAAGCACTTGTAACAGAAGAAAACTTTCACAATTATTATTAAAAATCCACCTCGCTGCTTCAATATTTTACAGACCACTAATATTGATTTATCATTGTGATTTTACACAAAAACACATTCACAATAAGACGACGTTCACTTACATAATTTTGTAATAATTAAGGATATTAAATGAGTAAATCCCAAAAATATTGCAAAGAAAATCGAATGCGACCAGTAAGCCGCCTTCGCTTTAACTTGACAGCACGAAATCGATTTCATATAAATTTTAAAATGTCAAAATGGTAACGTAATTCGAATAATAGCCTTTTTAAACGATTATCGTTCACTCTTAAACGTCTGAAACAGAGCGCAGTTGATATCACAGATTTTAGAGTTACGTAATTCCAAAATTTTAAAATGAAAGAAATTGTAATGAAATGGAAAGAAATTTTACTGAGTTGCTTTGGGAAAATGTGTTGCGTAATTAGATAGCAGGAATGATGTCGTAGAGAAGAGGTCAAGGGTAGGCCACGGTTGGTGTGTAAACCGGCACCAGCGTGAACTTTGTGCACCGATCTCAAAAGACTGTGCGTGCTGACGCCTCCGGTGACCCCTCCGTCACACGCGACGCTCTGCACGAGATATTAACCCAAATAGCGCTCATCTATCGATACTAATGAATGTTGTGTAAAAAACCAATAGACCGCTGAGAAAAGGTCACCGCAGACTCAGTGCGTTGACTTTCGACTTGGAATTCTGACGGCGATTGTAGACACTACATCATTTTACCTTTGCCAAACATTTTGTTCACTATTGAAACGAAACGGAGGATTTCATGCATCGATGAATTTAACGATTTCAATTACTATGTCAAGAATTGATAAAACTGTGTTGCGTCCACAAGGTTGCAATGTCAATACTAACAAGCCTATCTCAGAGCTGTCGGAGCATATGATACAGAGTTCATTATAATCTATTATTAAAAATAAATTGGCCAAGCCTTCTCCGGATTCGGATATTCTCAGCAAACGAGATAATAAATCATACAAATTAGTACGTCCGTACCAAAACATTTTAGCTATTATTTCCCAAGAAGACCTAGCGGATGAATCGCCTTTGTCGCGAATTATGTACGAGTATTGAAGAAAAATGCATAACATCGTGAGTTACTCAAGCGGGTCAGTCATACAATGTCAACTTAATTTGCTGTAGCAGCCTCCATTCAGTCAGATGTCGGTCTCTCGAATGTAAAAGTTTAGATAATCTGATGTTTGAAGGTCGCCAGTTTTGAAATGTAATCCCCTCGAGCTTTATAAAACCTGACTGGAGCTCGCCTAGTTGCCGAAGTCCGAACTGATCACATAATTGTGATTTATGTGTGTATTAACAACGACTGAGATACTGACTGCTCTGATTGATTACGTAGCCGTACAAAGGGGTCTAACTAATGAGCGGAAGACGTCTTTTTTAAACGATGACTTTGAAGTGCAAAAGAACTTTCTGTGTTTGAGGTGTTGCGACAATTAGTTTTACAGTTATGGATTGTTGAGAACAAATAACGAGTGTTTAAACAATTGTTGGCACGAATTGTCGTGTCGGGCTCGGAACACTAACACTAGTGACGAAATTGCCTTTCGTCGAACGCAATTTAAGAAATTATGTTCGACATCATTTCGACAGTCTACTCGTAACTCGAATCTAGTTGGTTATCGTAGATATTTATTATGTATTGGATGTTAATGACTTCGATGATGATGAAAATTGACTATGTTACCTTTTGAATTGTATTATAATCCGAAGATTATCTTTAATTACGGCATGAAAGGGCAGTAGGTGCAAGGCGAACATACGTAGGTGCTAGTAGTGCTAATTATTCACATTTTCACGTTCCAATAATGCAAAAGCAACAGTTTTAATTTTTAAAGAACTATTCAGTACAAATAAGATAATAACAAAATAATAAGCATTATTACTTGTTATCAACAGTTACGTCAGTTTTCGCAATGAAAAATCTACGAATTGAACTAACCTGGTTGGCATTTAACCGAACCTTGAAAGCGCAGTTAAATCGTTACATTGAAAAGAAGGGATGATAAAAATAAACAGCAATATAATACTGTAACTCACAAAGGAGTTAATAAGTACTGAAATTTTATCAATAACATATATTTTGCTTACAATCATGTAATGTCGAGTTGTCAAGGTACTTGGCAAAGTTTTTAAAGACATAAATTTTTACTAAGCAACTCGGCCTCGCTGTGTATCAATAAGATGTTAAATTGAGATAAAGAATTGAGTAATTAAATATGGGTTGTTACAAAAAACGAACGATATCAATGTTTCCGTTCACTATGACTTTTAATTTTGAGGTTAAAAAAGCTATTAATTTGTAGTGCTACTCGTTTGGTGCTATTTTTTTTGTTCCGTAATTTATGAACGATGCAATTAAGAATATGTTTTATGTTTATGTGCCAACATACCGACTTATACCTAATTTAAATTGTAACGTTAGGTCCTTTTTATCTTACATTTATATTTGGCGGTCATTTGACTGTTGACAGCTCTCACTGTGACCTATTTAAATTAGAGCCTTTTAGATACAATAACTTACATACATAAATCATAAATATATACATTCTACATCAAGGTCAACAAAAACGAAACGGCATTAGTTATTATTATGAATTGTTTTGATTTTGTATCGTAGATATTATGTACGCATCTGCAAGGCTGTGTTTATTTATGTTATGCCATTATAGGTAACTAAGGCACCTTTTTTGGGTGGGGAGTTATCAAATAACTTCTCCCGCTCTGGGCAGAGCGGGAGGGCGTGTCAGACTCTTACTGACTAAAACCCACCCGTGTTCCTTCAGTGTTGCCTGTACGTTGCCAGCGGCCACGGTATCCCTTTCAGACTTCCCCGTGACCCCGGCTAACTAAGGCACCTACAAACTGTATCTGTTCATGCATGACACAGTACAAGAAATAAACGTTTTGAATTTCCAAGAGACTTTAAAAAGACAACTTTTAAACTCTGGTAATTTTTGTCTTGTTTTGCCACGCCAACCGTGGAATTTCTTCAATTAAATTAGAACAAAGCAAATCTAAACCAAATAGCAGGTAATAAGTCGGTAAAATACTTACAAAAAGTGCCTTTGCATCGGGCGTTAAAACGCTATGTTTTCCCATTGATATGATATATAGTGACGGGCAGGTAAGAAATAAAAAAATTAGACACCTAATAAATACAAAATAGCACTAAATTGTAATTTCAGATAATTTATCAAAAACTTTACAATGGGATCTCCAGTTTTTTTCATTCTTGTCTTTCGTTATAATTTTATATTAGCATCAGCAAACAGTGTTGTTTCCTTATCGGAATCAATGATTTAATAATTGTGTCGAAACTACATGGTTCTGTGACGTAAAAGCTGCGACTATGCTGCTGCTACGGTCGTGCTACGCTGTTGCTACGCCCGGCTACGCATCTGCTACGCGGCTATAATGCGTAGGCTACGTAAATGAATCGATTTAAAAACTACTTAGGCACAGACTTTGTTCCATATTTGTAAGTACGCATAGAAGAGTCTACGCCTCATTTATATTGTTGCGGTTTAGACCGGTATACCTACCTATTTAAAGAAATGAGTCAACTGTTTTCCCATATAAACCTCTATCAATACGTAATAAAAAAGTGGACATTGTTTGAAAAATAAATTATGTTATGATAGACTTGAATTGATTATTATCCGAATAGCAGCCATTTATCTTCTGTTGTAACTTGTAAGTTATAGCAAATAGTCCAGAACGGATAATTTAATAATTGACCGCTTTTAGCAGGTAGATTCAATTGTACTACCTACTAGTATTATTTACAGGATTACAAAAAACCTAAAATAGGATGTTCTCAAACTGAGCTCAAAATACTTAATATGTTATCAATTCGAAGATTATACTTATACTTTTTTTTAACTTACCATTTTAGCCTCTAATCTACTTCAAAACAACCAAAAGTGAATATTGGGTCGATAGCCATAAGAAACTTGTAAACAATCAATATTTTTTTAATAAAATGGTTGTGATAGGTATCCACGTTCAACTGCGTGGGCGCAGTGCCTCTGCGGGTAGACGAGCTGCGCAGCTAAATATCAATCTATCAGGTTATTTTAAGTATATTACGTGTATAGCCGTATCTCCAAGTGATCTTGTTCTCAACAGACCTATTTAATCTGTAGTCATCACAACACAATTAGTTATAGTTATACTAGCGCCCTGTCCCTGCTTCGCACGGTCTTTACGACTTGAACATCGAGATTTTATATTATAAGTAGGTATTTTACACACAACCCCTAGAGAGAGCTAGAGCTCCCTTGTGCCCTGCGATAGCTACAACCTCTCATGTAATGGGGTGTGGGTACTCAAGCCCAGCACTGGTGGACCTCGACACCGGGCTGCAGGCTAACTTGGATACCAGGCTAACCCGGCGTTTACTACGCCTGGATAGGAACGGCCTGCGCCTGGTGACGGGGACCATCACGGGCCACTGCTCGCTGAACAAACACTTCCATACAATAGGCATAACGGACAGTCCTCTGTGCAGGGCGTGCATGGAGGCTGAGGAAACCGTCACGCACGTGCTTTTTGAATGCACAGGCGTCACCCAGATTAGAACACAGACCTTCGGGACACCCAGATCTTTCACAGTTTGGTTTGTCAATTATCAAATTCCAGTCTCTTTAGGACCTAATCTTGAATGATTTGGAGTCTCATTACACTGCCAATTTCGACTATATTGCTGATATCCAATTTGCTAAGTAAAACGTTTTTATAAGGGATCTCGCGCCCAGTGGTTGCAGGTCATAGAAATCGAAACGAAACGAATCGCGCACTTGGTCGCAACAGCCAACTAGCCGCAGACCATACAATACCACTAGAAGGCCATGACTGGCCGGAGTCACGTGACGACCGCGAGATCCCTAATAGTCGAAAAACATCAGGGGGCCTACTCCCTAAGCGAAATCCGAAGTTTCGGCCCTCGGTACGGGTGCTTCGCTCTCCTTCTCGCTTAAGGGTGACGTTCTAATTAATGAGTGACTAGTTCACTACAGCAGCAATATTATCATAAACCATGCATATTCACATTCATTAATTTTTCATTTGTATTGATATAAATATCAAGTGCATACAAAAGAATTTAATTGTGTATTACTTTCATTGACATGTTAATTTAAAATCAGAGAGAGTTATCGTATTGCTAGTAAGATGTAGTCGTAGGTAAAGACGTGAAGTTATGATAACACCTTATGTTAAGTGGTGTAAGTTACAGCTTGTATGACAGTTACGTGGCAATTATACATAGTTAGTAACACTTTCGATTCCACCCATTTTCATAGAACTCATACGCCATGCCGCCATACCTACATATTGGAAGTGAACCCTCCGGAAGGGTTGCCGGCATTACGTTTGCGCTAAAGTTAACCATCGCGGACGGTCAACCGCATTAAGTTTAAAACCGTGTTATAAAACACTGTAAAACGAAGTAAATTTTTTCAGGGGTTCTTGTATATATAGGTAGTTTTGAACTTTTTGTAATCGTAAACAAAAAAAAAACCTTCGATTTAAAAACCAACGCATATACTACTATTTCTATCTATCTTGCTAAAATATACTTACATCAGATTTTATTTTAATGGTTTATGATACTGTATTTGCTAAGAAAAAACTACATTTAAAATGAGCCCTTCGCGAGGGCTCCCGGCCACATACGACTAGGTGAACCCTCCAGGAGAGCTCCCGGCACTGAACGTGAACAAGGTGTAAAGTGGTGTTAGTTATAGCTTGTATGGCAGTTACGTGTAGGTATACATAGTAAAAGATATTTAAATCAAATACGAATTAAAATTCATGAAACTTTACTGTTTTCAATTGGCGTATTTCAGGTTACCAACACATTTGGTTACGAGAATAACGATAGATATTAAACAAATACAAAATACATTCGCTTTGCTCCATTTATGTAACAAACGATCCTATATCAGTGCTCAACGACTAGTGCCGCCCACTTGCTTGCTGTACATGTCATTCCACGTTGAAACATGTCAATGGAAAAAGACATACGGCTGAGAGTCGAATATTACCATAAGTAGGCTTCCGCCCTACAATCGAGCTGGTTACGTAAAGCGTAGACAGTCACTAGCGATTAGCGACTGTGCAATATACCCGTAAGTGGTTACTGCACTTTTGACTTGATTTGTATTCAGAATAACAAATGGTTAAAACTGGTAGCAACCATTTAATTCAACCGTAGGTTTTGATTGAGGCTAAAATGGGTGAAAGTAATTGAAAACTTTAGACGCTGCTTACACAGTGTTGTGCATTGTTTATTTTATTTTTTCGTGACCTAGGTACATATTTTAATACGTAACTACACCAAGCAGTTTTTAAATCATTCGTTGGTTTCCAGTACATTTTTCACCTCATCTTTGTTACGCTTAAACGAACAACTACGCGATCGCAAATGATGCGAAACGCTGCCTTCGTCTGCGCCGGTGCATCATTCTGTTTCCCACATGATGAGTAAGTAAATGCGACATCGACTATTGTACAAGCATGTAATGACTACTATCTGTTGGATAATGTCTTTCGTTGTAACAACACTATTACGTTCGAGTGGTTTTGTGAACTGCCATAATACATAATTCAAACAAAATGTGATCACTTAGGTTCCTAGTTTTAAGGAATTTGTTTGAGAAATTCTGCAGCTGATAGAAATTGATCAAATCGACTTTATGATTAGTCATTCAACGGGTTTTATATGTTATAGGTATTTATGTTACCACAGGACCACCATTGCTCATCACTCTATTGCAATCAATCAGGCAAGAAACCAGACTCCGGGCTGCTACTGGGAAAACTTATAACGGAAGAATTCAATAACAGTTTGCCCAACCTGGGAACTGAACACAAGACCTTCTGCTTGTCAATCGTGTTTGCGACTGTTAGACTTACGGAGCGCTCACGCATTTTAGTTGCAAATCAAGACGATCCTGATTATGCAAGTCACGGTAAGAGACTGTACAGTGTACATCGCATACCTGCCACCTGCCATGTTGATCGGTACCCTTTACTGTGGGCCCCGTGACCCTATGCCGTAACCTGTCCCGGAACTCGGAATATAACACGTAGGTATAGAAAATCTTTCGCAAATTGGTTTATAAAAAAAACTCTTTGAAACGGACACTGCTTTCAACCAAATACGTTAGTCCGACACTGATACTCCATAGCTTCTGCGTAGGCGCTGCTGATTTGTAGATGTTGCGTACACGACGCGTCTACGCATTGGCTACACTGAAACGAAACTCTCAATGCAAAGTCGTGTTAAGACTTCTAAGTTATAAAGGCTAGATTTATGGGATTCATTTAAAGTCGATTCAATCACAGTATGATTGTATACGTAATTTTATTGAACTTTAACTTTAGAATTATATCTTCGATAGAAAAAGAAAAGGGTACATTACACTTAGGACAAGAACTATGTTCATCAATGCTAAACTTTATACATTTAAATGAGTCTTAGATGTTCTAGATTAGGGATTCGGCAAGTCCCGACCATAAACACACTATTATATCTGGTAATATTATTATGTTTGTTTGTAGGTAGATTGTCCAAAGAGATCGTTTGGCGCACAAAGACTCCATCACAACAGCGAGAATAATATAATTGACAAAGTTATTGTTAAAACATAAGTATCTCATTCCAATTTGTTACAAAAATTACAACACACTTTAATGATATAACATTTATACACGTAAAGTCTAATGGAGAACGTTCAACGTGTTTGTATATTAAACATGCATCTAGGTTAGCGAGTAGGTATGGATCTCTTAATTATAAAATAAACAAATGTCTTTGCTCGGATGACTGGCAGTCGCAAGTACCTACAAAATAAACAGATCAGAAGGTAGGTGCACTAGGTAGGTACGTTATTATAGGTTAGTATCAGGCGCGGGCCGTTTGGAACGCAGTTGTTACGAAAGGTGATACAATCAGTACATATCCTTGTCGGCAGTGTCCTTGTTATAGATAGACACGCCAATATTTGAGTGGTCACAGCCGGCGACATCGTAACACGCCCAGACCTCTTCCTGTATCAACGTAAGCCGACATCGACATTGACATTTATACAGAACAGTGGCCCGCGCACCTCACACACTGGTCCGCCAACAACCTACGAAAGGCCGCTTGCACTGAAAAATAATCTTTGTATAATATATTTTTAGACCAGTTGCAAAGTTCATATACTGCATGCCATACATTCGCTCGATTAGCGTCCTTGGCCGCTTGACTGTCCCTTCGAGAACGGAGATGCGATCTCGACTTGCGAACGCGTATCGAATCCATTCATTAGTACTTGAATGGAAGATGTCTCGGCCGACGATTAATTACTAGGCAGTTTATATGTACCATAAGTTGTTAGTAACGTTGGAAGTGGTATGTGGTTGCTTTCATTCGTAAGTAGTAGAAGTAAGCAATGAACGGAGCTGTTATTTGTAGATATTAGAGCTCGTAATTAGCGTCAGAGCAGTAACAATACGCGCCTGTGACCTTGATCTCGTTTGGAGCGCAAGCTGCGCCTCTATCCACCTGTTTGTACTTGGAGCTTAGAAGGAACCGCCCAACAACATACTCGTTCTAGAAAGGCTACTATCGGCTTATTTTCTGATAATTGTAGAACACTTATTAGACTTAGATTCTGAAGGTGTAATTAGTGTCACCGGAGTAGACGTTACTGGCTGGCAAGGAGTATTATTAGACTTAAATTTCGCACTTATTGCATAGTGTAATAAGAGCAATTTAGCTGAATATTTGCGATCGAAATGGAAGTTTCATCATCGTGTCCCGAGGCAGCCGCATCGGCTCGCAATGCGAGTGCTCGCAAGTCGGCTGCATTGCCTTTGTATCGAATATCTTGCATACATAATTATAAAGGCAGACAGATTAGTATTAGGCATTATTGTCGTCGCTTGACGCCGCTGTTGCGTTAATTTTATATAATTTTGTTACGGCAAGAGCGATAGAATGTCAACAAATAAAATATGTTCTCCAGACATTTTGATATGGACGACTCGTGAATAAGCAGATAGAATATTTATTTATGCATATCAAACTACACAGTCTATTACTATAATGATAAATTGAATATCTGAAACTATAAAATTAAAGCAAAACACTTTAGAAGTAGAGCCCACTTTCATACCGTGTCGTACCAATATTTCGAATTGAACAATGAATGTCCACGAATTGGCTTATAATACGGTAGAGGAAGTGAACGTGGCCATGATGTGGTACTTACACGTTACTGTTCAAATGTTTGCTGCACGAGTAGAGTAGGTGATACCTACCACAAGTAAATGATACGAATTATAGAAAAATGTAATGAATCAACACGACAAGCAAAATGTCGCGAGAGAATGTGGAAAGCGGCTGCGATTTGCAGCACGCATCTCTAACATCAGACTACTTCAACTAAGTCTCACATTGATCAAGCATAACTGTTGTTTTATACTAATTGTCTTTTAATATCAGCTAGGCCTAATCTAAGCCTATCAATAGGTAGATACATCTTTAAACAGAATATCTACAGGGAAAATGAAGCATGAATAAGGAATTAGACTTTGGCGGAGAGAGGTTAACAACAAAAACGCTCGCATTCAAGTCGCAATCTGTCAAACTTGTCAAAAAATTTGGTAAATTAATTGTATTTTTGACAGATTGCGAATGAGATTAAAATGCGAACGTTCTTAAAAATTACGGGAATGGCCCAGGCCTGGGCCGTTCCCGTAATTTTTAATACAGGTACTACTGCTGAACGTGTGTTACTAATAAGGTGCTACTGTTATTTGTGTGTATTATATATTCATACTATTTCCAAGAACATTGAGTTCCCATTGATAATTTAAATAGAAGAAACATTTGTTTTGAAGAAAAACTGGTATTCTAACAATGTTTTGATACAAATTCGTTATGACATCATAACAGGTCTTAAGAAAAAAAAAACAGGTGTTAAAACAGGTAAAATAGCTATATATATAAACTTAGGTAAACGTAGCGGTATATATATGTTACATCCGAATTAATTTACACATTTTTAATTAAATAATAGATTGAATCAAAACTTTATGTGGTTTATATCTGTCAAGTTGAGATTTAACGGCGTGGGGGTTATTGCTACAATTAATCTTTTTTTTTTATAAATTCTTATTCATAATAAATGTGGCGTTAATGCCAATTTTGATATTCGACAAGATCCATTACTTTAAATTGGTTTCCTAGTTTTTAATTATACAATACCTAAGCAAAGTATGCAACTATGGTGTACCTAGCCTACACCTCTTTAGATGTCCTCTAATCCAAAAGATTAAGTACGTTTTAATAAGATAGCGTAACAGCATAATCACCCTGTAATGTGCCCACTGCTGGGACACAGGCCTCCTCTCTGTGAGAGGGTGTGAGCTCGCACTGGGCCCGCGTGATAGATTTCGTATTATAGATGTCGCAGGCCCAGTGCGGGTGCAGCAGTGTTGATGGATGTCTAATTTTTAATTCTAGGAAATGCCGGTTTCCTCGCGATGTTTTTCTTCACCGTTTACAGGGCAGTGGTGATGAAAAAAATTACACAAAGTAAAGTGCCTGACTGGATTCGAAGCTACGACCTACAAGTCGTAAGTCGCGGCCTTTTCTACTGGGCCACCTTTGCTGTCTTAATGAGGCACCTACCGTGGCTATCATTCAATCCGGAGACAGTAAAAAGCTTGAAACTTTAATTCCTAGTCATTATACGAGTACGTAAAGTCTAGGGAACGTTATT
This sequence comes from Agrochola circellaris, assembly GCA_914767755.1. Taxonomy (NCBI): domain Eukaryota; kingdom Metazoa; phylum Arthropoda; class Insecta; order Lepidoptera; family Noctuidae; genus Agrochola; species Agrochola circellaris. The sequence goes on along the minus strand of OU611840.1, from coordinate 16,284,122 downwards.
TTTGGGTAGGTACCAAATGTCTATGTATATAAGCCAATAAAGGATATAATGGGAATAGGTACAGTCAGCACCAAAAGTTATGCTCTGCTCCTTTAACAACGGGATCACCTAAATTGAAAAAAAAATCGATACATTGTTTTTCACCATTTCATAAACAAGGTAAAAGTAATTTTCTTTCAATTTTAATTCTGTTCCAATTTAATTAAAAAAATTGCTCAATAATTAAGATTTGTGGGCAAGTGTTATAGGTAATTGCATCTCTCAAACAACGAAAGCTTCGATTAGGCTTTCAACAATGGCTTCAAGTAATAATATCCTACGATAATAACCCTTCAGTGGTTGTGTTAGCAGTAGAGCAGTGATAACCTAGTGGTGTGACCGTCGGACTGCCAAGTATAAGTCTCGAGTTCCAACCTAAGGCACCTCTGACTTTTCGGATTAATGTGCGTATTGTATCATTATCACTCGCTTCGATTAAAGAAAATATCGTGAGGAGAACGGCCATGTCTGAGAGATATACCTCGACGGCATGTGAAGTCAAGTTAGAGGCCCATGGGCGGCATAAAATCTTTGACACCAAGTTAGTCACTAACCACACGAAAAGAAGCAGAAGAGAAAATAAACTAAAAAAAAATATGAGCTATATGAGCTCATAATTTTTTTAGTTTATTTTATTCGACTGTGTAAGTCAATTTATTTTCATTTATTATTGATATAATCTACTCATTAAAATGTTTTTATTTTATGATTTTTGCGTAAGTACTGTTCTATAGAATCAACTTTTTCCAACTGAACAGACAGCTGTGCTGCTGGGGAGTTTGTTGCGCCACTTCTTCTTCCCAGCTTAAGCACTAAGAAGTGGTGAAGGGCGGGCGTTTTTGGGGAACTGTCTTATGTAATTTTGGTGATCGAAAAGTGCTGATTCTCAGCCTAGTTAGAATTATACTATTTTGATTTGTGCGTAAGTACAGTGTCAACCCTTGGCTTGGCTCCGGTATTTCCTCAAACTGAAGAGAATTTGACAATCAGTCAGTTTTTCTGTCTTGTCAATACAAGCATTGTATGGATTATAATTATGGGTAAAAACCTATGTTACACATAAGGGTAGGATAAGGAACATTCCTTATCCTACCTACACATACACGTGTGTGTAGGAGGAATTCGAAAAGTGCACCGATGACAATGTAGCATTACCGATTTTTGTGATATGGACCTTGACATGTGATGCAGCTTAGTAAGAAGGGAGAAACGTTCTACGAGGAAATGAATAAAACAGGAAAGAGGTAATAAAATGTTACGAGATTGAGAAAGACAACCAAAGCAGAGATGAGTGATGAGAGTGAGAGATTGCAATGCGATCACGGCTGATGAAGATATATGGTTGGATTTTGGGATAAGGGCATTTTCGTTAAAAACAAATAGTACCTACCTACCTAAAAGCGTGAGCCTGGAGTCACCCGAGCCACCCACACATTTCAAGACCAGGAAACAATCAGTTCAAAAACAATTGATACTTTAATAACTTCCCATACATTAAGATTTTATGATAACATCGATCTTTAAAGTTTCGTATAGGCCGTAAAGAATCAGTTATCGATTATTAATTATGAAATATTTATAAACGATTGGTAAATAGATATTTATTTAGGTAATTTTGAAAGCTGACAGTCAGAATGGTATATTAATTCATTTATTTTTATATAAAAGTCTTTAATTATGGAAATGATTACGGAACAGCGCTTGACTCTTCATTGCGCAAATAATGAAAGTGAACATTTTGTTTTATCATCATCATCATACTGATCGGTTTTCAGTTTGTCCTGAAATCCTCGGCTCATTTATGAGAGACTGTGAGTCAAATTTTTCTGATAATGAGATGAATTTTTTAAATGTTTAAATCATATAACTAGGCTATTATCAGTATAATATAACAAAGTATTGAGGAAATCCGGACGTCGACCAGAATGAAATATGAAATACCTAGTAGAACTCTTACTTTCCGCTGAAAGCAACACTGATGCTGTCGCTCCCAACGCCACTAATCGGATTGTATTACTATCATCAGCACCTTTTGATTATTATTTCGCCAATTATTTCAAAACTGGGCCGAAGCCGTAGTATTTCATTGATAGCGCGTTGACGTCGTTCGGTTAGTCGTCGTACTTGACAACTTTATGTACAAAAGCTTGCGCGCGCGCATACTCTTGCCTCACTTGGGACGGCCAGTCGAGTATCACATAATACTCACTCAATGTTAAGTGAATCTAACGAATATAAGGTGCCATGACATTCCAAACATCCGCACATTTATACCTACGTGTAGGCTAAGCTTATGTTTATATCAAAGGGTTTATTCAAAGGGTAGCGCTTAATTATGAAAAGTAACGTTGATAGTTTCGCAAATCACTACAACACGAACATATGATTTTGATGTGGGCTTTTATGAAACGTTTGATTACATTTTGCCGTGGGGTCATAAACTAAAGAGTTCAGTACAAAATATGACTTAGGTTACAACAAATCGGACAGTTATGACATTAAGGGTACTGACCTGTTTCTTACTGAAGATCTAGATGCGAGGGTGAGATTCCTCTGAGGCAATCGCGGCGCCGCGGAGGGCGCCGGCGGGGTATGGGGTGCGGGCGGGGAGGTGCGGGGCAGGCGACCACCCGCCGCCGCCGCGCTCGCCAGCAACACCACCATCCACCACCTGGACATCACGATATTATCACGATACGCACGAGACGCGCGACTCACGTTTCGGAACGTACTGTCACAACAGCCACTCGCCGACTCACGGCGTCGTACGCGCACGCAACGACGTTCACTTTTGTTGTGCTTGTGGTGGCGCCCCACTCCGATGAAAGTGGGCTTTCACTGGAGCCCGCAGCGCTGCACCGCCGCACCGCCGGCTGGAGCAGAACGCTGCCCAGCCGTCGTCTGTCACCGTCATCTTTGTATTTCTGGTAGTTATGCCAGCTCAACTAAGAGTTAAGGGATACTGATGGACCATACTTTCTTTATTCCAGAAGAAACGAATATTTCAAACCGTGCGTGTTTGTTATTGGAACTGCGACCAAGCTGCCTTTCTTTTTAGTGAGAAGCATTAAACAGTGGGAACAGGTGAAATGACATTGAAAAAGCAACGATATTCATTTGATGTTTAGGTAGACCTTCTGTTTGGACCCTTTTTTTTTTTTTTTTTTTGAGGATGGGAAATTATCAAATAACTTCTCCCGCTCTGGGTGGAGCGGGAGGGCGTGTCAGACTTTTACTGACTAAAACCCACCCGTGTTCCTTCCGTTGCCTGTGTGCCGAGGTCGCGATATCCCTTTCAGACAAACCCGCGACCCCGGCAGTCTGTTTGGACCCTAAGGTACGAATTTAGGGCATGGTCTTGTACTTATTCTGGAAAACTAGGAGCCGGACGATCAGATAAGTGTATATTTTATGGGTGAAAAAGCCTGAAAATATTTATTATCTTATCTGTAAAGAGAGCGACTTTTTTTAAAGACGGTAGATAGAGGATGAATTGGCGACTGGCAAGCCGAATGAATTTGATACTTGAGTATAAACAAGAATTTATAATATCAATTTTAATACATAATAATTATTGACATTGATAAATAAATCGTATGTTATGTTTTTATAGGTGATGATTTTTGGTGAGGGCAAAAGCGAAACCTTTATCATTTCGTCATGCCCGTCTGTCTGGAAATCATACAGTTATTTTACTCGGAGAATATTGCACTTTATCGATGAAAATTGGAAAGAAAGAGTATTCTGTAAACTGCTAAACAATGGTGTAGTGCAATTATGAAAAATTGTGAAATTAGGGGTGGTATCTCCCCATACGACATAACTCCCCATACATAAATAACAATGCATATAAGCATGTGAGATGTTGCTGTAGTTATCATTGTAATTAGGAGATTATGATGTTTCTTAGCGACTTTGCTATTAAAGGCAATAGTTTTTGAGATATGAGATATTTCGGTCACAACCGCAGAAATACCTTCGTTTTTCATAGATTTTTCGGGAAATAAGTTATGAAATACAAACTTCTATTTGGGGAATATAAAATCAATGCTGTGCATGCGTAAAAGATCTTTCCAACTGCGGAACGCTTCACTTTACGTGGCCCGACACGGTTTTTTTTTTTAATGCCTCATTAGATTGTCTATGGACAATGTGCATTGCACATACAAGTATTAAGGTGTCTAACAATTAGATATGGTCCAATAAAACATTCCATGCAGTTTTGAAGGTTTCCCTAAACACATCTGCTTAGCTTTCGCCCAAGAATGTTGGGGTCGGCTTCCAGTCTAACATGCAGACGGATTTTTGGTAGACGAGATAAAACGAGAACAATCTAAGTTTTATTATTCTCAATTGTTCTTAAAGCGACTTGAAATAGATCTTGATGTATGGGCATTGCAGACTAGCGACATCTGTCGGACAACTTAGTAAACAGACTGACAATAGCTTTGCTTTTTAGCTCCATATCGACTTGACAAGCACTGCACGCGATAGGATTTCCCATAGAGGCAATAAATTACGAACTTGAATACAAACTTTCATCTCCTATTAAAAACCCTATAAGGGATGAATTTACGTTATGATGCAATTCTAGACCCAGCGTTTTACGTCAGTGAATGAGCACTTTTGAATCCACCCATTTTTCATAGAGCTCATACGCCATGCCGCCCATACATATTGCAAATTGACTCCGAGAAGGTGACCGGCATTACGTTTGCGCTAAAGTTAACCCTCGAGGAGCTAAATCTTGTTAAAATATAGAACTGATTTTATTTTCACAGTTTATAATGTCGGATTCAATAAGAAAAACCTACATTTAAAATGAGCCCTCCGCGAGGGCTCCCGGCATGCCATATGCGACTAGGGTGAACCCACGGCACTGAACGACTTAAGTTTTTATTTTTATTAAGTAGATGAGATAAGGTATAAGAACGAATTCTTATCTAAACCCGGTTTATGAAAGGCTAATTAACTAAAAAGCATTATTTTTTTTGTCAGTAGCCAAACCATAAGCCAAATAAAATACTTGACATAGGTTTGCTCTTGACATTTTCAGAAACTGGATCTAGGTAGGTATGTACGCAGGTATCATGTCTGAACTCATACTATTAAAAAAACCAAGCAAATCATATTTCTCCATTGCTCAATTCGATCACGCATAGATCTCCATGCGTGTGCGCATGACCCTGTTACTAACGTCCCATGGTATTCATGCGTGCTGCGTGCTGTATGCATAACAAGTAAGTACCTCCTGTTCTTCTTCTTTCCAAGTCGAAGGTAAATAAAAATAAGTAATTATTTTGTTAAATTTGTTGTGCCCACGCTAATCGCGACATCAGTGGCGTGTTCTAGGTCCTCAGAGTGCAGGTGTATGGACACTTTGGACACGCCAACATATAGTACATGTTTTTGTACACACATATGGTATCTACATGGTGTACTAGACTAAAGTCACTTAACATTTATGTATCACTTACCCTTGACGGAGATGGCGGGTTGACCTGAACTCATTTGGTAAAAACTGGTCCTGAACTCCTATAGAGCGGGGATGCTTCGACTTATAGAGAAAAGGGGTCAGTTGGGCACATTATGAGCCAAAAGCGGGCCTAGTGGTAAGAACAATAACTGGGTAAACGATATAAAAGAACTTAATTAGGTTCCTTCTTTGTGTAACTTACAATACCTATTTCGTTTGATGCAAGGCATCGGAACTCTAAAAACGTCAATGCAACGTTTTTAGAGTTCCGTAGTAAACAAGGAACCCATAGTTTCGCCATGTCCGTGTCTGTCTGTCCGCGGCTTAGCTCAGAGACGGTTAGTACTAGAAAGCTGTAATTTGGCATGGGTATACATATTAATCACGCGGACGAAGTGGTAAAATAAAACCTAGAAAAAAAATGTTAGGGTACCTCAACTAATGTAAAGTGGGTGGGTGTTTTTTTTTTTTTCTCTTCAAGCTCGTCTATCCCATAGTGTGGAGTATCGTTGGAAAGGTCGTTCAAAAATATTGAGGGCGTGTGAAAATAATTTTTCAATTCAGTTCGTTTGGGAAATATTAAGCTTTAAAGTGCTAATTTTTGTTAGAGACAATGGTGTCAGCTAAATGGTTGTACTTGGATTTGTGAAAAAATTCACAGCAGTAGTATATAGGTATAACGAAGTTAAAAGGAAAGCTATCACAACTAAGCAGGCTTTACAGGTTAACGAGTAATAATCGACCAACTTTGCAGTTTAAAAAATATGATCTCCCATACATTCCGTATGGGAGAAAATGTTTTTCAACTATAATGTTAAGTTTGTTCTTGGGATAAATTCATCCCAACTACGGAACCCTTCATTGTACGTGGTCCGACACGCTTCAGATTACTTGTTTTTCATTGGCGGTTTTGATTTTTCGTTTTGTTACGGTTCATACTGACAACGTCCGTTCATAAGTATACGTCGATCCAAATAAGCTTACACGTTTTAGTCCATTTAATTGCAATTTTTTATTCTAATTTTGTCAACGCAACGGTAGAAGTTGAGTAAGTCACCTTAATTAAATTTGTTCCGTAAATTTTCATCATTTTGCATGTCTATCAATTGCATGCATGAATGTAGGTATAATAAACAATATTGATTTTTTTATTTTTTATGTGATGTACCTATTTATTATTATTATGTGGTGTAGGTATAATAAACAATATTTAAAAAAATTATTTCAATTTTTCTTTTTTAACCGACTTCCAAAAAGAAGGAGGTTATATTATGTTAGAACTTATGTACATTTTTTCTTTTTTTTTTAATGTCGGGCCTTAGTCATACCAGCTGCAGGCCGCGGTCTATGGATCGCTGCTATAGAGGCTAGATAGACAGAAGTGGTAGGGCAGTACGGTGGTCTACACGAGATAAAAAAATGTTCTTTGCTCAATTACAAAGACGCGCTCTTTTAAAACATTCTTTCTTACAACATATTTTATGTAAGAATATTCTTTTCTCTATAATGTATGTTTTCAGATTTCTCCATACTGACCTATCTCAATGAATCAGCCTGTATTTTAACTAGTTTGTTGAGTCTATCAGTTTAGCCATACTCAAAGTGTGCTCCGCGGACCCCTAAAGCCTGTGGGGAATACGCGAAAATATTATGGCCAATGGCCTATGGCCTATGTCCAGCAGTGGACGTCATTGCTTTGTGGTATTTTAGCTGCTTCAGAATCATCCTAATCTCGTACCAATAGTATTTATTTTTAGGGTTCCGTACCCAAAGGGTGCCAAACGGAACCCTATTACTAAGCCTTCGCTGTCCGTCTGTCTGTATGTCTGTCTGTCAGAGAGCTGTATCTCATGAACCGTGTTACCGCGTAGACCATTGAATTTGCATTTCTATTGCCGCTTTAACAACAAATAATAAATATTAAATAAAATTAATAATTAAAGGGGGTCTCCATACAATAAACCTTGGATTATGAAAAAAAAAAATTACTCTAGCCCTGGCATGTGGGGTGGGGTGTCTTTGTCTAGAGCTCATCGAGTAGAGAACTTTTTTTTTTTTCAAATGTTTGTAATACGCGGCCGTAAAAGTTATCAGTTTTAGACCTTTTTGTACGAGCTCTATCTCAACAACTAAACAAGTTAGGAATTTGAAACTTCTGTTTAACATGAACCATATACTGTATACAAGGGTTAGGCAGCGTTTCCACCAGAGATGAGTGAGGATGCGATTTCTAAGATTAGCCTTTCATGTTTACAACTGGTTCAATGAGTTTAAGCGTGGTCGTAGGAATGTTACTGATGACCTGCGAGAGGGACGCCCTGCAACGGCGACAACTGACGATAACACCATTACCTACTAATTCTAAATGCCAGTCAGTCAGTTTTGGTATTATTATGTGTTATCAACTATTGCTGTGATTGCTGGTTACCCTGTAATTGGCGACTGTTTAAGTCTGAGGCTATTGCTACATAAAGTACTTCAGATACATTATATATACAGAAGCTGATGGTGTACCTTTATAAATAAATAAATTACGGTGCGGCGGATGATAGAGACTGATAAGAGAGTGACCTACCAACAGATTCGGGCAAGCTTAGGCATTACTATGAGTCAGGTGCAAAAAAAATTACATGAGTAAGCGTCAGAAAGTAGATGTACTAGATGTATAAGTATCCCATAGTTTCACCGAAGACCAAAAAACGCTGTGAAACGGCGTGGACGTTTGGTCCGTTCCATCCAAAAAGGTTCCGTCGCCAAAAAAGTTTGAGAGCCGCTGATCTAGTTCAGAAATGGTTATTCCAATAATAATGTAAAACCATTCATGAAAGAAAACTTAGGTAGGTATGTAGCTACCTACTTTTCTTTTCTTTTCTGTAATAAATGGTTTTTATAGCTGTGTTTATTTTAGGTAGATTAGAAATTACGCTAATTAACTAGGTACCGTCGTTTCCAATCTACCTAAAACAGTTAACCATTTGTTTGTATTTATTCCTAAACCCAACTAAGTCTGTGCGTCATACACACCTGATACGTTGTGACCTTTGAGGTCCGGCCGGATGAAGCGAGGTGATAGCTAAAGCGATTATAAGAGAAAGGCACTCGACTAAGTTAAGGACATCTGCTACCAAACAGTGTTCTAGCCATTGAAATCTGATACGAGAATCAGAGACGTAGGTATCAGTGGCAAAATAACCATAGATAACACGATTCCTACCGGTTTCCCATCGGAGGTTCGCATCACTCTACCGCTATCGCCAAAAAATATATTACACTATGGGTATTTAATTCACAATAACATTCCAATAACAAAAACGCAAATTTCTAGCTTTGAACTACAACAAAAAAAAAATTGTTCTGAAATAAGCCAAAATGTCATAATCAGGAAGTAATAACCAAATCATTAAAAAAAAACTACGAAGTGAAAAATAAGTTTAATTTCGGAAGTCGGTGTATTTGGTTTAGAACTTTCGTTTTTTGCCACCGACTTCCGAAATAAAAGTTATTTTTCAGTTTGAGGGTTTATTTTTGGAAGTCGGTTGTTTTTTTTTGAAAAACGATTTTATTTTCACTTTTTAGTTGTGGTACCTACCTACCTACCTACGCCACACAAATTCGAATACCTACCACTACCTGGGGCTGTACTATGACTTGTTAAAGCAAGTGAGAGAGAGATGAAGGTATACAGGACGAGTAGCACTATCCTTATTTCACAACGGAAAGGTGATGGTTTTAACACGTCATAGTAAGACCCCAGCTATGTAAATAACCGTGACAGGAACTTATTGTAACATCTAGCTGGGCGTCTCCCACGCTCCGCTTGCAGATACGCGGTCTTTCACTCTAGGACTCGTCTGCTCCACATATCGGTCCTTCGAAAAACATGGCCAGCCACTTCAGTTTGCTTACTCTGCAAGCTATGTCATATAATACAACAACAACAACAAGATAATTTCATTTCTGATTTTACCCTTCAAAAAAACTCCGAGCATAGCCCGCTGCATAGCGCGCTGAGCGACCTTGAATTTGTGGACCAGCCCAACTGTAAGTGTGCACGTTTCGGCACCGTATGTCATAACGGCCAGGACGCACTGGTTTAAGACCTTAGTCTTCAAACATTGCGGGATAGGCGACGAGAAGACTTGACGAAGTTTCCCAAATGCTGCCAACTGGATCCTCCAGTCGGCTTCTTTCTCAAAGTTGTGTCTACCGAGCGGGATGACTTGCCCTAGGTAAACATACTCCTTCACATCTTCGAGAAGCGACCCTTTGATGTGCATTGGACTCGGCGAGACGTGTGAATTGTACATGACTTTCGTCTTGCCCAGATTCGTGGTGAGGTCAACCCGCCGAGAGGCTCTATTTCGGCTGTGCAGCATCTGTGGGCCTAAAACGGCCACATTAAGCGATTCGTCTAAAAGCAATTCATTTCCTGAATTCCCAGCAATTCCTCTATGGTGACACATATTTTAGCTCAATCATCTTCAATTTAATTCATATCAGAATCATATTGGGTGTAAATATTGCCGCATGAAAAAAGAAAACCGATATAATTGTTCCAGTGACTTTGCCATTATGACGATGTCATCGGCAAAGCGAAAGTGTCAGATGTACCTACTCGCCGTTCTCGTTAATACCCTGTCCAGTCCAGTCCAGCGTCTTGAAGACGTTCTCCAACGCATTGTTAAACAGTTTCGGGGACATCAAATCCCCCTGTCTCACCCCTCTGAGCAGTTGGATGGGGCTGGTTTTGCTGATCGTGGATCCGGACAGTCAACGTGGCAGCGTCATACAAGCATCGTAACACTTCAATATAGCGCCAGTCAATTCGATATCGTTGCAGAGAGGCCAGAACTGCCAATAGTACGATGGAGTCGAAAGTCGAAGGCTTTCTCGTAGTCCACAAATGCCATACACAGCGGCTGGTTGTACTCCTCGGTCTTCTGTATCATATGCCGAACAGTATTTTATTTTATAATTTTTAAATTCTAAATTTACAACTAATGCATTTCATTATCTAGTAAAATGTGTAAACGATGGCCAATTACAAGCTTCCACTAAAGATTAATGTGTGTAACATTAACAAATACACGAAAAAACCACTGAATAAAATAAATTAATGAATTAATTCACGCTCAAAAAATACAATAATAAAGAGCAGTGAAAAAGGAAAAACAATTGTTCAAACTTTTCTTTACTTCCATAACGCTACTAGTAAATAAATCTAAATCAATCTCGACATGCTGACAAAACATATTAGAAGTACGACAAGCTCTTATCACGTATGATTGTCTGCAGATATTGAGAAGACGTATTCTCCGAAGAAATGCACTCGGTACACGAAGCCGGATCTTACCCACCAACTCAGGAACACTCAGGAACATCAGTAGATCCGTTCATAACGCTAAATAAGAAAGCAAGATCTGCAGTTTTCCTTCTCTCGTCTAGGCAGAATATGAACTTTTTTACACCGACTTATACATGTTATAATAATTATAGCTTTCAGTACCGTAGACCACATCCATAATATGGATGTGGTCTACGGTACTGAAAGCTTTTCGAAAACTGGCTTTTTCTGATGGCTGGAACTCATCAAGTCTCCTGGCGACACGGTTCGTGACGACCATGTGACGACTCTCGAGAACAGCTTGTATACGTGGCTCAGAAGTGAGATGGGTCTATAGTTCTTCAGCAAGATTTTGTCACTTTTTTTGAATAACAGAACCACCTCTGCTCTACGCCTCGGGCGTTGTACCCTCCTGAAAGAGACTCGCAAGGCCGATGAATTGGAACTGTTGGTTTAGGAATTGAAGATCTTTTAGAACGGTGTCTACGTCCCCACGGACCTATATAGTGTAGCATCATCTAAATACCATACATTAAATTTGAAATTAAGTCGTTGTATTATGGGATGGATAGCCAAATACTAGTACTTTTTGTAAGCAGGCTCAGATCTTGTTCACAACGTGTCTTGAACAGAATACCGTCTTTACCTACATGTAAATTGCATCTGTAAGGGGGCAGGTCGCTAGTCTATCCTTATTTATACTAATATTATAAAGAGACAGAACGAATTTTGTGAGTTTGTGTATAGGTGGAAGGTAATCTCCGGCTCCTACTTGAAAAAATCTTTCAACGTTTTCGTTACATTATAGCTGGATGGACATAGGTAAATATGCTATATGTTGGAAATATAAACAAAAACGAAGTAGGTACTTAATAATTCTAATTAAATACTATCTTGAATTTATTCAAGCGTTTTGTTAGGTTACTGCTCAGAACTTGAAATACATAACATAGATAATAGTTAGGGAGGCGAGGTAGCTAAATGGCGTAATTCAACGGCGCCGTCGGGACCTATCAAAATCGAAAGATAAAATAATTTCGAAAAGAAAAGCTCGTATGGTAAAAACCATTTTAGCGGTGGGTTTGGCGTGTACGGTTTTTCAAAAATGTTAAAAAAAACAGTTACTTGGGCATTCTCGAGCGCGTCAGATATTCATACTACGTATGCCCCAAGTGCCTCTGATAACAACGGTATACTAATCTGCCGGTTTGCGTGGTGGGGGTAGGCATATAAAGTAGTCAAAAATGCAAAAAAAAAAAAAATACTCGAGCGCGTCAGATTTTCGGAAGGGGTGTTAAGTAGGCCCCAAGGAAGCTCCCTTTAAAAAAACTGACGATTTCGGCGTGACGATAAGTTACGATGAATTTTTGAAAATGCAAAAAAAAAAAGTTTTTTTGAAATTCTCGAGCGCGTCAGATTTTCATAGGGGAGGTTTATGTCGGTATTCTGAAAGCATATTTTCTTAATCTGACAAAAATGTTGGTGGGTTCTCTTAATCTGACCGAAAAAGGTTTTTTGGTTTCTTTTTTTTCCTTCTCCTTGATAAAACGGGGAATTTAACATTCGAGAAATATACCGTCGGGTCTTTTCTCTCTCTTCAATCGGCGTCATACTGAGGGCACATAGGTCTACGGTAGGGGACCATAAACATATATATATATCGCGTAACTTTTTCCGAGTCCACGAAAATTGTCGAGAAGATTTAGAAAAAAAAAAATTGAGATATAATAAAAGTCACATAATTTAATCATCGTTATTTCATATCAATTTTTTTTAACACCCTCAGTTTTCGAGATATACTCAAAAACCGGGAGTTTGAGTTTTTATGATGCTTCAAGTCAAAAAGTTTTAACTTTGTACAGAAATGTCCTTTTTTGTGTAAAATAAAATTACCTTTTTTGTTTATTTAAACTTTTTTTTGTAAAATGTATCGTTCGCGACTTATATGCCGCAACGCGTTTTTCGGAAGACGAAATGGCTCCTCCACACTACCGGTCATGCGGAAACCGGCAGATTTTGTATTTTTAGTAAGTTTTAGATTATATTCTTCAAAATAAAAAAATAAAAAATCGCGCTCGAGAATGCCGGATTAACGTTTTTTTTTTACAAGTTCGCGACCCTATAACTCGGCGGCGTCAAGGACTTATCGTCAGATTAGTTAAATTTAGTCTTAAAACACTAAAATCAACCCCCAATATCTTAATCTGACGCGCTCGAGTATTTCAGACTATCGTTTTTTTTTTACTAATCTGATCGTCTATCCTAGGCGCGCGTCACTACATATAGAGCTAATTACTTTACAAGGTTGTTCTATTAGGTCTAAGGTATCTCTCATATCTTAAACTGCCACGCTCGAGTATTACTGAAAATTCCCCTATTCGCCTCCCTAACTATAAATAGCACCCGTGCGAAGAACCCGGGGTTGCTAGTAATATATAAAGCTTGTATAACTGCTCTTATCTCTAATTTGTGACCCTGACCATAAAAACGTCAGGGTCAGGATGACTGGACCAAGAGCGAGTGTATTTACTATGACACCAGGTTAGCCAAAAACATAATGTCAGTGGTTATACGAAAACCACCTAAAGTTGAACAAAGGCTTGTCTGATGCATCTTTAAGACTAAATGCTTATATTAATGTATTAAAACTATAATGATAATGTGTAGCTACAGTGTAGCAAAACTTTCATATTTATTAAAATAACTTTCAATAGACTTTACATATTACGTGCATATTAGATAATTTATCGAGTAGCAATAAAATGAAAATATATCACTCTTTAGACAAAAGTATTATAATCACTATGGTGTTATAAGCGTTGGGCATTTGGTCTTCCTCAGGTAATTCTTGCCGGAAGGCAAAGGCACCACAGTGGTGCCCTGCGGGAACACTTTGGTTAATTGGTCTTCGGGCACAGAAGGCAGGACCATGCAGTCATCTCCGAGCTGCAAATAGTAGAAAGACACGTTAGTTAGGGAATATTAGCTTACTGACTTCATGATATCATCTCTCATAAACAACACTATTTATAAAATCATTTTTTATATATTCCGTTTTGTATTATTATAGGTTCTTTACTGTCCTAGGTCGACTCCGTTTATCACCTATTCTGGTTTTCGCTTGATATGTGTATCAGAAAAGTTTTTATATAATTTTTTATTGTCATTAATCGTTTTAAGAACATACCGACATAAAGTTCCCGTCACGAAAAGCTAAATAAATTTTGTAAATAAAAAACTTCTACTAAGTTACGTAGCGACAATTCAATCAACAACAAATAATACCAAATTCAATTAACTCAAAGTAACATACGTGTAATACGAAACTAACGAACAATTTCACTTGACCGATACGTTACTTGAGTTGATTGAATTTGGGATCATTTGTTTGACTACGGGCTGATTTTTTAATAGTCTATATAACTTTTATGTGAGGAATAAATATTGTGGTTTGACAGCTTTTGTATAGAAAATGTGAAACTGCCATATTTATTTTTCAGATAAAATTTATCTGACTATTGAAAAATCAGCCCTTAGTAGAAATTAGTGACGGAGACTTTAGTTTTCATTTTTAACTAAGTTCGGAGGTTCTCAATTCGACTGTAGGTATATTTTAATTTTTTTGTGTGTTTACGCGATTACTCTTCTAATTTTGAATTGATTATGATGATTCTATTTTGTTTGGTAGGTCATACTTCAGTTCAGAGGTGGTCCCATATAATTTTATGAACTTTTGGTAGTTTTTAAGTTAGCTTCAATAAGACGTATTTTTCCGACTTAGTCTATATGGATGATGTTATTATAAGTTCATGTAACTGTTATTTACATAGCAGGAAGTAGTATTCGAATTTGTGTGTGGTAGGTACCACAACTTAAACGTGGAAAATAAAAAATAAACGACCGACTGTTATTTCACACTACAAAGTGACAAATAACTTTTATTCTTTAGAAGTCGGTGACTTTGATTTTGAATTTTCGTTTTTTGCCACCGACTTTTGACTTGACTTTTGTAGTGTTATTTTTGAAAGTCGGTGGTTTTTATCGATCAAGCGACAAGTCTAGACAAGTCTCTTTAATACTTACAATTTGGTACGGCAGTAAAATAACCATGAAATTAAAACTAGGCTATGGAAATGCGTTTTTTTATTGTATCTATGTTAACTTTAAATTACAAATAAGGCCTAAACGCGAATGTGTGACCACCATTTTTTATGAGTTTTTTTAAAGAGAATAGATGACATGTGGCTTCTTTAGTTGGTTAACTGAATGATTTCACATTAGGTTGAAAGAAAGAACATACAATTTTACCAACGCACACAATACGAGGCTGTAATTCTTAATATACCGAGAAAATGACGAAGATTTGTTGTAAAAAGGGGATATGATATGATTATATTATGATTGATGATAAAATTACGAGACTTTATTTTATAAACGTATCATAAGCTTGATCAGCCTCCTATAACGTTCCCACTGCTGGGACACAGGCCTCCTCTCTGTGAGACGGAGTGGACCGTAATCCACCACACGGGCCCAGTTCGGGTTGGTGGATGTCACATGTTTTCGAATTTTTGGCTCTAGGACATGCCGGTTTCCTCACGATGTTTTCCTTCACCGGTAGTGATGAAATAGTTTACACAAACTAAAGTGCCTGCCTGGGTCTGAACCTACGACCTTCAGCTCGTCTTCAGTATTTTCGAGGTAAATTCAGAATTTCAGTCTCCGGAAACTGAGTTCGTTCTTCGACAATTAACAAGCAGGTCTAAGCAGCCTACGTAGCATCGGCGCAGCATTTTTTTTTTTCTGATATCAGCATAAACTACGCATAAATAATATAAATAAAAAATATACAGGTTGAAAGTAAAAAGTTTTTAAAATAGTTCTGGCATATCTTTTTACACAAATTAATTTTAAACTAACCGATGTCAAATTATTCACTTTGTGGCGGCACCTACAACGCCACATGCGAACTACGCATCAAAGACCTGACGTCACAAAAAGCCTGTATATAAACTTCCCAACATCAATCGCCGGGCAGTTGCTCACCAGACACAAGAACCCCGTCTGGTCGGAGGGTCCTCCCTTTACTATAGAAGATGAGTGAACTTTACACCTTGTTCCTATGCTTCTAGAACTTAAACCAACTAAAGAAGCTACTTGGCATTTATTCTCATAGAAAAGGTTAGGTTGAAAAAAAATCTTCATTTATGGCGTGGGCCACGGCCATGTCACTGAGTGTATGTAAGCACAAAATTAAAAGTTAACCAACCGCCCAGTCCACAGGTGTAGCGACTTTGGCGTTATCAGTCAGCTGCAAGGAGTCCAACACACGCAGTATCTCACTGGAAGGTAAAAACGTTACTTGTTTATAAATAATACCATACTCGGTTATTAACACCAGCCTTTATCAGGGAAAGAATGGGACACTTAACATGTCCTGCGTACCCCTACTGTAACGTAGGATAATGTCACCCCAATAATCCTCCAATGGTTAGGTAGAGGAGTATCTATGGTACACCCAAATTTCGCCAGTTAAGTTTAAGTTTCATGTATTACAAAGCGAGCCTAGACTCCCGCCCCTGGCAATGTACAGGCAACTGAAGGAACACGGGTGGGTTTTAGTCAGTAAGAGTCTGACACGCCCTCCCGCTCCGCCCAGAGCGGGAGAAGTTATTTGACAATTTCCCACACTCAAAAAAAAAAGGGTGCTGCTTAGGAATTTCGATAGATAGAAAAGATTAAGATTAGATAGAAAAACCTAATTACACTTTGCCCAACCTGCGAATAGAACCCAGGAACTCACGTTCAATAATAGCGCTTGCGACCGCTACACCAACAAGGCAGTCAATACTGTAATATTCAAAGCAAAATTCTGGGATTTAACCATCGACGCGCTCAGAGGAAGAAGAGCGAACAATCAGTCCTGATTACGTATATCTGTAAGTCAGCAGATTATTCGACAGTTCAGCTCAGTATGTTGGACTACGAATTTCTCGTGTCTTGGATGCCTTTAAATGATAAATGATAAATGATTTTTATTTCTGTAAATAGGTTGTACAAAACACTTTTACACGTCAAACATATTATTTTTAAACTAGATGAGGTCGGCGTTTCCTATCTGACTACTACGAGAAGAAAGGCCGAAACAAACTCAGAGGTCACAGTCTCTTTTAAAGTCCAGACATAATCTAGGTCAGATCATGTGAAGATTATGTAGATTGGTGTCTAAAAATGGTCTTTTGAGGAAAGAACCACACAGATTGAGTGGACCTGTCCAGTCAGTGCACGCATTTGTCAGTGACCGTGCAGCTCAACTCAGAATTTAAGGAGCTCAAAAGACCATTTATTAACATAAAACCCACAGACTGTGGCTATATATGAATACAAATATACTTATGTTCTGTGCGGGAATCCAACCCACCCGTCACTCAGAACACAATAGCGCAGCCAGCAGTCACTCGAGCCGGTATCTATAGCAGGTTAGGTTGCGATGAAAAAGCAAAAGTTTTAGAATACAGATACTGGACTGGTATTTGATACCTCATCGTTACATTGTATAAAATGCTTAAACAGTGACAACGATTACACACAGATCTGAAAAAGTAAAACAATGACTAAGTGGAAGTGCCCATTACGAACTACTGCAACAATATTTATCCAAGTGTTTTTACTTTTATAGTCTCACCCCACAAGTTTCAATACTCATTGTGTAGTCAATTTGTCAACATTCTTCCTTCACTTGGCCGACACAACGCGATAAACCATTGTCCAATAATGTAAACTTCAAAGATAAATATTATCAAAACTACTGATAACATGACACTGTGTAATCTACAGTTAAAACAATGGCTTCTTGTGTCATTTGTGGTCATAACCCATAATAGTCATAATACTTACTTGAATTCTTTATTGTAGATCAGATAGGAATTCAATAATGGCTGTTGTACTATATTGAAACAAAAATGATAATGTGTAAATTAATAAGCAGATTATCAAGGTTGGTATTGGATTATAGTTCTTCATCTAGAAATAAGTTGATATTTGTTTGAGGTGTGATATTGTCTGCCTTACTCCAAATGCGAAGTTTAATGAATCGAGGATATAGATTCTATTCTTTCTGTTATTATGAAAACCTGCCCGAAAATTTTGTTGTTCAGCGTACGGTGGTCCTTACTCAACCAATATTATTAAAGTACAGTTCGAAAAATTAGCATATGCTTCAATGTTTGAAAATTACTTTTCTGTTACTGTAAATTCAATTGTTAATAGAGCAGAGTGTTTTAATACATCGTTAACCAGAACTAAAAGAAATTATAAACTACACTTACTCAAAGTTTCTGCCCGTAGTGGCTGGGTAAAGAAAAGACAGCCTGAATTTCTTGTTTGGGTCAATGATGAAGACAGCACGAGCGGTGAGAGGAATTCCTGAATGATCCAGTTCATCTTTGTCTATCATGCAGAGCTTCTTGGCAATCTCTCTATTCTTGTCTTCAACTATTGGATAAGGGAACTTCTCATCCTCATTGCAACCTGTAAAATATTTAGAAAGAAAAACATATTAGGAAGGCCTGCCTTAATCCCAAATATCATTGATTTTCTAACTTTTTTGTGTTAATTATATTAATTCAAACATAAAAACATGAATTGGCCCAATATTTGTGCTTTTTGAACTTCATGTAGAGTAAGACTACCTACCTTCACTTGGTGCAATAATAAACAGATCAATGAAATGCTCAGTAGCTGCCCAGGGATTTGTGCCTGTTTAATGGTAGATTTTACAATCAATGCTGTTTCTTATAAGGATCAAAAAACGTTATCAGACCAACTAAGGTCTGAGTACTAGAAAAGTCTGAAATAGCAAAAAACTTTTCCCATACAAGTCTAAACGTTCTAAACTATTGAACAATATTTTTCCCAGAATAGCAGAAATCAATAGCTTGCAGATTTTTGAGATTCTGGGAAAAATATTCTTCAATAGTTTGTCAATATATTACATGCAGACACATACTGGAAATGAGAGTATTTGTAAAAAAAAATATCCTCACCTATTCAGTAAAGCCCATAGCGTCAATGTTTATAAGGTGGGCCAAATCTCAAGGCATCCAACAAAATTGGCAATCACAAGATGTAGAACAGCATACTACCATTAAAACACTAGTTGAATGGCAATAAAGAGAACAGGGAGTTAGTAGAGAACTGCGAACCAGCTTATTTCAAAAGTATCTCAGAGCATGGCTTATCGAAAATTGTTTTTATACTAATAAGGAATTTATGAATTCTAGGGACAAAATGGGAAAGTTGGATGACATGAAAATTAAATTTGCCTTTTTTATTTTTAGCTATTGACATTTGTAACTTAATTTCTCTGGTTGTTATTTAGACAATTTGTAATTTAATTATTTTTCTTTGACATTTGTAATTTCATACGTAGAAAATTCTTGATGGGAACTTAATTATTTTATTTAAATTGATTAAATTAGAATCATTATTATTGTCACAAAAGCATGCCGAAATTAGTAGGCGGATTATGAAGAACTATTGTGTGTGTTATAAATAAAATCTGTAAAATACCATATAAGTTTTTCGTGATTTCCGACTTTTATAGTACTCATAGTTTTTTATCGCTTTAAAAAGGAGAGACAGTATAGATTGGTATCAAAAATTTTTTTTTTGTGAGTATGGCCCATTTTCTTGCTGATTCTACATTTTTCTCAAAATCTGTGAATGTGCATCAAAATTTCTCAAAGTATCCAAAGACCATTTCCTGTAGCTACAACGGTCAAGATACCTACCTGCCCTTATTACCCCATCTCAAAAATCCACCCTGTATAAGATTTAAAGCATCAGTTTCCAGCTCAGGTTGTTTGGCCAACAAGTCTCCTTCACTTCCACATAATTATGTATGTCCTGGGCCAACCTCTCTAAATTATTAATACATATACTGTTAAATATTACCTGCAAAGCACTGAATGTCTTTGCACCACTCCACATGAGACTCAATACCATCACAGGACAAACCAATAACTTTGGTGTTGCGCTTTTGGAACTCTGGCACCAGTTTCAGAACTCTGGCCAACTCTGTAGTACATACTGGAGTGAAATCTGCTGGGTGGGAGAATAGAATACCCCACCTGAAAATTATACAACCGTTTATTAGCAAGCCAAGAGGTTGAGGGAAATTGTAATAGTTTCGGGGAATGAAATGGGGCATTAAACATTGACTAGACTTTTTCTAAGGCAAATGAACAGTTTTTTTAAAATATACTATGCCATTCTGTAGTTTTCTGAAATACTTTGCAAAATAAAACACAGTCTTCATTACTATGCATTGACATCAATGAAATGTTGCGAAACTTCATTGAATTTTTGACAGATTCCATGATTTGTTGTTGGCTGCATTTGCAGTCTAGAAACATAATAACAATAGACATGTTTGTTTAGAGGTTTGTCCCATTTTATATTCACACTGTTGTGTTTGTCTCGCAACGCAAGGTGTAGTGTTCAAAATAAGTCTAAAATATGTAGTGGAAAATATGTTGAAAGACCCACAGATAAGTTTTGCTATGAATTAGGTTTGTAAAAAAATTTAAGAATTCAATACATTGACAGAAAACGGCGTTTTTAACATGTTTTTGTGAATGTTTTGCCAAATGCAAACACAGGCACAAGCACAATGTCAACTAACAATTTAAGTTTTGATGCACATGTTGACTTATAAGCAGTTATGTCATATTTAAACTCTGTACCTTGGTTTACCTTTACCTGTAGGTATTTATGTGGATAAATTGACATTTATAGCAAGACTTATGACCTTGTTGGCAACTTCTCTTGTTTCATGAGCCAAATAAAGTCTTACAAAGTCATTGATCTGAAACTTCTCTGACCTCATGCCGTTTCTGCACACAACTGTTATAAGATTCCGTAGCAACCCAATTAAAAGAGAAACAATGTAATTTTGTTTAACTACTGCGTGGATTATGAAAATAATGTGTAAAACTTGTTTACTGCATAATGTAGGTGTCAATGTTCCATTCTTCATAATTATTTTTAAATAATTATATAGTATTTTAGTAAGTATATATTATATAGTGCCGGTTTTAAAAATGATAAACTTACGAGTCGCCAAGATGGTTATAAAAATCTATGTTTCCAATGGTCGAGTTGGCAGTAAAATTAGGAAAAATATCTCCTAACAGCAACATTTTCAGGTTAGGTAAATATTATGCGCACAATTTGTGTATACACCGCGACGGCTAATATAATCCACTTCTTTTATTTTCGCTAGATAATTCTGAAAAACAACCACACAAGATGACAAGTTCACACTAAAATAAATTTACGAATAAAAAAATATTCGAAATTTAAATATGTTTTTAATTCCCGCCTGCTGTTAACGAGTTACAGCCAGTATCTAATTTTCTGCATTGTTGATTGGATTGGATTGTTGAATTCGTACCACAGGTAATATATACTAGTTGGAGTTCGGACACGGACAGTACTACTACGTCTGTGGAAAGAATCATCAAGGAATCGCACACAAAAAAGATATTGTCTTTGGCTTACTAAAATACTAAATATAAAATAGTGCTGTCAAGTTTTGCCATTTAGTACTAAACACACGCAGCGACTTTAGTCGCCGTCGATCTTACTCTATGTTCTTATCCTGTCAAACATTGTATTGTTTGACAGGAACTAGAGAAAATAGACATTTCAACATGTTTTGTGGTAATGTTTCGCCAGTGCGACACTGGAGAAGCCATATGCACAATATTCCGAACAAAAAAGTCTGTAGTATTTAAGAGTCCCTACACAAAATTCAATCGACAGAGTTTAGGTAAATTCATTGCGATGCTGTTTGTGTGCACCGTTCACGCACACACGCCTAAAGATCGAGCTTAAACAGTTTTGATTCTTTAGATGATATTTTTTTAAGTTACGTAGGTACGGATAATGAAATAAGTCTGGTATGTTTGTATATATTCGTTTAGAATATCTATAACAATCAACATAAAAATGCTACAATTTAGATGCATTTGGATAGCAAGTAGACCATATAATGATGTTGATGAGATCTTTTAATTTTCAAAATGAAAAACAGTTTCTAACCAAACGATCAAACATCAGTCTCCCGTCATTTTTCGGAAAACTTGTTGCGAATATTAGTGATTTTTCATGAATCCTTAATTTATTTGAAAAATCCCTTTCAGCCACATGCTAGAAAAAGAACTGGACTTTCCAAATCATAAATAATTTTGTTTTAAATTCTGCTTCCCTTTCTCACAACGAATGTACAAAATTGATCAAAATCTGTCGATTTCGTGCACGGCCCCTTAAATTTGTAATAAGTAAGTAATCTCAACAATAACCAAGGTCAAGCTCAATTTTTTTTTTTTTTATTGTTGATAAAGACTTTCAAATCGAAAAATCGATAGAGATCGGTAGCGAAGTGGTCGATGGCCCGCGCGCCGCACGCCGCACCTCTCGCCGCCGCCCGCACCGCCTTCCGCTATCTCACGACAGCCTCCGAGTGGTCGGAGGCGCCCGAACAGGTGTGTGTGTGTAACTTCGCCGCGGATCGGACGCACCGCTATACACGCGTGTGTGCTACCACACACGCACTCTTCTCACGATGCGTCGTGCGGGCTGGAGAAGCTGCCTCGAGATAATGTAGCGACGTTAGTCGCCGGGCGGCGTGGCGTGGTGAGTCGCTAGCGATTTGAAAAATTCTCGTCCGCACAAAAATTTCGACACTGCTAGCGACAAATCGGTTGTCAATATCTGTGTATGAACGTGAGATTTAGAAATCGACAGCTTAGATTAAATAACACTGGAAAAGCCTTACGAACACCTCTCCTCTGTAAAAGTACAAGAACAAATGTTTTAGTACGTACCTATAAACTACTTTTAAATCGATTATTCGCATGTTTTTTTATTTTGTTTTTTTTTATTGTTAATTTTTTTTATAACTTTTATATGTCTATTGAAGTGGCTAATATACTAAAACTAATAACAATATAAAATAAATGAAAATAATAATAAACATAGGGGTATTGCACTTCGGTATCTTCGTCATTCAGCGCGTCCTTTGTGCGCGCCTCGTGTGTTTACACCACATTACCACTTATTGTTTTTATCGTGTAGCTTACAGTCTTATTGTGTGGACGGTAAAGGTATAGCATCATTTACATAGTTCAGTAATTTTCTCTCAGATGTTTAGCTAGTGAGATTTTGACATCTCACAAATTAAAGCTGTATGCTAAATCTGCAAAAAAAAATCTGTGTCAACTAAATCGCAGGCAACTAAAGACGCTGCGTGTATATCTAGCTTAACATCCTGCTGCTGTCACAAACTAATAATCGACTACGGATTATACGCATATGATTTATTTCGCTTGACATTGAAGTACATCACTATTCGTCCAATCAATGGCGTCACCGTCAATGACCCAACCCGCAACGTACAATTTTGTAGTTTTCAAGTTATTTATACCGAGTTACAATTGAATTTTTTGATTTGAAAGTGTAACATCTTCATACGGTAAGTAAAATATCTTACAAAAAGCATTAATTTATCTATATTATTATGATAGCGAGTTACTTGTGATAGAACTCTACACAAAATGGACGTCAAAGGTATTGTGACGTGATTATGTAAAAATACTTATCAATATTGGATAAAACTGCACCGGTATGTAGATTAATGAATGTTGTATTCAGTGTGATCCGTACTGGTGCATCAGACACCCTCGTATGTTCCTGTATGTGTACATTTAAATAGAACAACAGTCATGACGGAAACGAACAGGAAGGCATGTTAATGAGTGGCGGCGCACAGGCAACTGCCTATCGCGCTATCGGTGCATCTAGAGAGATGTCTTTGTTTTTTAGCATCCTGAAAATCACCACACGCTTTTATTTACATGACCCCTTTTGGGGTCATTGCCCTATATCGTGCTTAACCGGTAAAGCCCTGGGTGACCCTCAAGCACGTCAATTAGCACGTTAATTAGTTGTTTATCAGGCCTTTACCGGTTAAGGAATGTAGTTCTATTTATCGTTTTATAATGCTTGTATTTTATTTGCTGTGCGAGTTATTCACCTACATTTTACCCGCCTACACTGATTAGTCAGATGCTAAATTGTCAAGTGCCTACATAATTGTATCTCAGATTGTATTTACATTTGACTCACTATTGTTGTTTATAATAAGTATTATGGTATTCAGAAGATGATATTTTTTTAAATAAATGTAATAGTAGATAGTATTCAAATCTTTTCCATTTTAAACCATCAAGTTTGGAGTATTACTTGGGAAATATGTAATGAAAACATTCAATCTAACTAACAATGAATGTTGACTAACTGTCCATCAATTGAACAAAAACTATTTGTAATGTCAACAATTATTACATTTATTGTTTTTAAGCAGTGAAATCATTCTTGTGAATCCATAAGCAGCTAGCTGCTTCAGCGAATGTGTATTGTTTTGCATACAGCCATTATTTCCGCTAAGTGTGATTGTGTAAGATGATCTGACTATCAGAATTAAATCTATCAAAAAACAAAGCATAATTTTTTTTTTACATTTTGTTAAAACATACTCAAAGTATTTTTTTTATAATAAAAGTGATCATAGATAAGCAAATCAATGTTGATATATTAGAAACAATGGATGGATTAGCAATATCCCTGCAGCAAAGTTAAATGAACCACAAGCTATTTATAAACTATAATATCTTTTTGAAAGTAACATCATCATTCTCTAGCTGTTATCCTAAGTAAATAAATAGTAATAATATATTTATATTTTATAGATTTGTCCTCAAAGAGAATGGAAACCTACTGTTGTACTTCATTATGGGAAAAATACGAAAAAGTTTTGAATTGTTTATATTTTATGATTATTGTATTATTATACAGCTGTGCTTGTTTTATCAGTATGTTATTTTGTCATAAAAATCAAGTTATGTTCAGTGATAGATATTTTGAATTGATTTATGCCTCATATTCAAATTGGCATCTTGAATACTATAGCAATAATTTGCATGTGACATGTTGCATATTGCATCCGCCCGCGGTGTCGCGCGCGTCGGAAAATAACATCCTTTGTGTAGATGACCATTTGGCCTACAGTATACATTCACATTGACTGACATTATGTCAGCCAATCCTATTATAGGGGATGAGGTAACCATCATCAAAACAACTCTATAGATTTTCTACTAAATGCTCTGTACTGAGCTGATCTCATCCAAAATGCTTATCTAACTTTGAACAAGTTGAGTCCATCTTGTTGTAGGTCATCCAAGACTGGCTTTTCTGTTGACAAATTACATTCTAGAACTCTTCTGCTCCAATGGTTATTGGTTCTGAATACTTGTTGGTCTAATCATTGCAAATTCAACTTGCTGATTCTTAAGTCCATATGGAACAAGCATTGATCTTTGTTTAAAACTAGTTTTGAGTCGAGTTTTAATTTTAGAACGTTCCTCAAGCATAGATTTATTGATCATAGTTCAACTGAGTTTGGCTCTATTTTAGATCATTGCCTACTCACTTCACAAATTGAACCCAAGCAGTGATTGGATCTGTAATCACCCAAGTATGGTCGAGACTGCGCTTGAGCATAGATTGTCATGTCAATAATTGTTCTGTTCAAGTCTATCTGCGTTGTCAAGTTTGTAAATATTGATGTTTTTTTTAATGATTACTATCAAAATGGATATACATATTTGGAGAAATAGATCAATACAATAATTTATCCAACGATGATTTAAACAGAAGTTTGAACTTTAGCGTCACATAAGCAGTTTTTTTTATTTTCAACAATATTCTTGAAATTCATTAGAATTTTTATTAAGTACTTAAATGGATTTTTCCAATAAATTGAAATTATTTTATCGTCCTGTCATTTTATAGTAATAATATTATGATCAAATAAATTAGCAAAACTAACTATTAAACATATTAAAAAAACATACAACTATATCCGATGCATATGCATCGACAATAGGTACACATCGCTGCTTGAGGCTAGATCTGAATCTCGATTTATCTGAGTAATGAGTATAGTTTGATTACCGTTCTGGAATAAGACCAATGCTCAAGTACCGATTTTATACTTAAACAGTGATCGACTGATTGAAGATCAAACTGAAGGAACGTTCTGTAATACGAACCTTAGACCCATATCAGCAACTTTGGTTCTTCTACAGATTTCCTCAATGCTTCCTGCTCTAATATAATTTATATGACTTATATCATATAAATCAGTATTTTCAGAGATTCACTGTTAAGTGTAGCCAAATACCTGACTATTCGTTTTTCATTTTGAAATGGTTATTTTAATGGATTTAAAAGATTTCAACATAAAATACTCCAGTGAAAGGCGATATGGAAATATTTGTTTTATTTGTAATGCTGTTGCCCATACTCTTGTCTCTGTTGCACACAGTCACCTTTTAAATATCAAATATGTTCTATTTATAATTGATTATTATTATATTCTTTCAAATGGATTACAAATAGCGATGATTAGTCATTAATGTTTTTTCTATGCATTCTTATCATGAACCGTTTATACCATTATGTTGATCTCTGGATATTTACCCCTCAAAATATTACTAAAAAGCAATCATACTTAAGTTAATATAAAATGTTGCATGAATGAATTCTGTTGAGAATGAAAATTCACATTCATGTTAATATATATTATGTCTTTAGAGTATAAAATATGCCACGCTTGTTATGACTTCTTTGTGCAACTTTTTCTAGTACATACATACATAAATCACGTTTGTTTTTCATGGGTAATCAAATCACCATAAAATACATGCATTTATTGTTACTGAAAATGTTTCTCCAAAAGGCTAGCTAGCTGATTGAGTTTCTTCCCATCAAGTCATGGATATTGATATTGAAATCTTATAATGTGTGCTTCTCATGCATGAAATGGCAAATACTCATAGTGTATCTTCTATAAAAGCCATTAATGAAGAGTCGAAGTTCAAGTAGAATTGTTGTACAACAAATATTGGCATCAATTATATATATTATTTGAATTTTGCTGTTGTGGTAGTTGTAGTATTCTTAAATATGGCTTGTTATGTTATTGTCATTTACTCAATATTATAACTAAAATATTTAGTTGTGTCATAGATGGTAAATAAAACTTTAGGGCTGCCTGAAACAATCTTCTTTGTTGGTGTTAATAAAATCGCTTGCGTTATATTGCTTTGTGCTATAAATTTGTTCAAAAATATTCTGATATTCTTACAGGCAATAAATTATGCAAACAACCTGTCTTAACACAACATTTATTTTGTTCTAGACTACTTCTTGAGGGTTGCTATGGTCAGAGACTCGCTGTGGTGCGTTAGAAAGAGCGAGTAAAAGTTTTCATCAAAAATATCTGTTGAGAAGTTACCAATCATTCGCGAACATGCAGACGATCAAGTGTGTGGTGGTAGGCGACGGTGCCGTCGGTAAAACGTGCCTACTCATTAGCTACACAACCAACAAGTTCCCATCGGAGTATGTGCCCACTGTGTTTGATAACTATGCTGTCACCGTCATGATAGGAGGAGAACCCTATACACTGGGTCTCTTTGATACTGCAGGTGAATATATTGTTTTGTTTGTTTGTATTCGTCTAATTTTAACGTGCTATTCCACCAGTGCGACACTATACTGCTCAGAGTACGGCACAAATGTTTCTTTCGGTGGATTCACTCAAGTAAACATTTACAAATGTGCTGCACTGTACGCTTACAAAAATGACGTACAGTTTTGCCGGTGGAAACGGATCTGCAGCTCCGTACGTGCGCTGTTGGAGTTCTGCTCAAAATGTGCTGAACACAATTTTGGTGGAATCACACCTAAAGTCGCCGTTCTTCTTGTACATTCCTAAATAGGATCACAATTAGATTGCAATACTGCCACCCTGCTCATTAACAGATGACCAGATATGTTCACTTACATACGAAACCAGTTTGGTCACATGTGGTCAAGTGTGACAGTGACTTTAATGTTTCAGTTTAAGTCTAGGCAGCCAATTAAATAATTTAATTATAAATAGAATTATAGCAAGATTTTCTCTGCTAACAATCATTGGTATTATACCTACTTTGGTGTAAATAGCATATTGACTAACTACTTTGAATGTTGGCTACAGGTCAGGAGGACTACGACAGGTTGCGACCGCTAAGTTATCCACAGACGGATGTTTTCCTTGTTTGCTTCAGTGTAGTAAGCCCCAGTTCATTTGAAAATGTCAAGGAAAAAGTAAGTTGATATTATTAATGGTATGCATTGCTAAACACATAGCCGATTCTAATATTACATATGTTTAAATGTCAATTAAAATTATGAAACAATATTATTTAGCACAATTTATTATTGAATAGCATAATCAGTAGCAGCTGTTCGCAGACTCTTTTGCTATTAAAAGTACTGTATCTACTCATTAAGTAACACTGTTCAGTACTTTAAGGATTGTATTAAAAACATAATTGCTTACAGCTGTTAAAAGTAAAAAAAACGTAATTGCTATCATTGATAAATCTAATTCATTACATGTCATTTCCAGTGGGTGCCAGAAATCACTCATCATCAACAAAAGACGCCTTTCCTCCTGGTGGGTACGCAGATAGACTTGCGAGACGACCCGGCCACAATGGAGAAACTGGCTAAGATAAAACAGAAGCCCGTGTCTCTGGAGCAGGGCGAGAAACTAGCAAAGGAACTCAAGGCTGTCAAATACGTCGAGTGCTCAGCGCTCACACAGGTATGACCCCATTACTCTGAACCTTGTTGAATGATTTGAGTAACTAGCTGATCACCCGTGCTCTGTTTACGAATGTTTATTAAAACATTACAACATTGTTCTAATTGATCTAACCTATATTATCGTAATATTTTAAAGGCGTAATTTAAATATTACCGCTTGTATTAGACATTCAAACATGAACACTGGAAATATGAGAAGTTATGTATTCCATTTCACTGCCCGATCCTTTGTTGACACAATGTTTTATGAATATTTACTTAAAACATGTCTCTTAGGGAGTGTGTAATTGATGTCATAATAACGTAAAATGAAACTGTTGGGATGTAATGGATAAACGCAACTGTCTTTGGCTCGTTTTTTATACTGGTACCTTTCTGTGCGAAAAAATTAAAATGGAGACTGAATTACACAAGTTTCAAATATCAACAGAAACGAAGGTACTGCTTTACTAAACCTAACTGAACTTCGAAGAACACTGTATTCCATGAAAAGGAATTTAAAATGCCAGCACATGTTTAGAACTTTGTAACATTTACCTTAGTGCAACACAAATCTTTACCTCCCAATTAATTCACAAAACTAAACTCATTATTATTCAATCAATTTCGTAAAACATTCAGTCTCCAATTCTAGTAGGTTTCGCAAATATAAGACCTTTTTATGGTTCCGTAGTAAACAAGGAACCCTTATAGTTTCGCCATATCCGTCTGTATGTTCGCGGCTAAGCTCAGAGACTGTAAGCACTAGAAAGCTGTAATTTGGCATGGATATACATATTGATCACGCCGACAAAGTGGTAAAATAAAAACTTATTTTTTGTGTCCCATACACGTAAAGTGGGGATGGTTTTTGTGGGTACCTATGTGAAAACCATTTCTCAATTCACGAATCCGCGAAATATTATGCTTTAAAGTGCAAATTTTTGTTAGAGACAAGTCCCCCCCCCCCCCCCTGCCAGCTAAATGTTTGTACTTGGATTTATGAAAAAATTCACAGCAGTAGTATATACGAGGGCGGCACTGAAAATTTCGGGAATCAAGGAAGTGACACAACATTACTATTTAAAAATGTATTTATTGCTTTTCGAAGTATTCTCCGCGAAATTTGACACATTTTTCCATACGATGGAACCAATCATTGAAGCAACCATTCCATTCGGAAGTTGGGGTCTCCAAAATGGCCGTTTTGTAGGCGTCCTCAGCTTCTTCAGGCGATGAAAATCTCTGTCCACGCAATTTATTCTTTATTTTAGGGAAAGTATAGAAATCATTAGGGCTTAGGTCGGGGCCGTACGGCGGATGGTCTAATAATTCTATGTTTTCTTGCTCTAAAAACTCTTTTGTTCTGTGCGCGGTGTGAGAACTCGCATTGTCGTGATGGAGGATGATGCGGCGGTTGCAGTTCTCTTTACGGAGTTCAGAAACGACCTGTGGCAAACAAATGCTAGCATACCATTCTGCATTAACCGTTCTTTGTCCCTCAAGAGGAATAGTCGTAACATGGCCGGTTTTGGAGACAAACGTGGCCACCATTTTTTTTGCAACACCGTGAACGAACAATTTTTGTTGGCTTTAACTCATTTTCGAACACCCAAACTCGTGACTGGTTTTTTGTTTCGGGTTCGTACGCGTATATCCAGGATTCGTCACCTGATACAATGTTGTATACAGCATTTGAAGATCCTGCGTGGAATCTTTCGAGAGTTCTGACGCACCAAGTAACGCGAGCCGCTTTTTGCTCTTCACAGAGCGAATGCGGTATCCATCGGGAAAACAACTTTTTTACACCTAATTGTTCATGCAAGATTATTTGTATTTGACTCATGCCAATGTCTAAAGTTGCCTGAATTTCGCGGTATGTCACATGTCGATCTTCCTCAATCAGCTTACGCACAGCATCAACGTTTTCCTGGGTGACTGCAGTTTTTGGACGACCTTGACGGGGATCATCACTGAGCTTGACACGTCCACGTTGAAATTCAGCAAACCAGCGATAAATTGTGGTTTTGGATGGGGCTTCATCACCAAATGCAGAAATCATCCGGTCAACACACTGTTTTTGTGTTAAACCACTTCGAAAGTCATAATAAATCATCGCTCTTGAATTTTCTCGAGTCAATTCCATTTTCTCAACGACTAAACAAGTTTGACAAAACCTTGTGACAAGACCGATAATCTTTTTTTAAATAAATAAATGGTATTCGATTTTTAAAACCAAGGAGTTTTCAATTAAAAAGATTTTAATATGACAGGAACAGTGGAAATATTCCATTCCCGATACTTTTAGTGCAGCCCTCGTATAACGAAGTTAAAAGGAAAACTATCACAGCTAAGTAGACTACAGGTTAACGAGTAATAATCGACCAATTTAAATTTGCGGTTTGAAAAGCATGTTCTGTCATACATTCCGTATGGGAGAACATGTTTTTCAACTACCATGTTGAGTTTGTTCTTGGGATAAAGTCATCCCAACTGCGGAACACTTCATTGTGCGTGGTCCGACACGCACTTGGCCGTTTTTTTTTGTTTTTTTATATATTAATACAGTGCATAGGCGTGTGGCCTACACACGCCTATACTCTATATCGAATAATTAATAATATTGTATTGAATAGCAAATAAAAGTAGCAGTAAAAGACTGCAGATATGTTGTGTAAGATATCTGTTGTTGCGGTTATTGTATCAATTATTAAGTACGTTCTAAGGCCTCTCTGATTATATGCAAGAGCCCATTTTATTTTTATTTAGTTTTTTATAAACTCCCCTTTGACGTGAGTTTACTCCTATTTTGTTCCAAGTATGGCCGATAATGTCATGGATACGATAATTTCGTCATGGAAATAGAAAAAAAATTGACTTTCTTACATATTGTACCCTCGTTTTGCAGAAAGGCTTGAAGAACGTGTTCGATGAAGCCATACTAGCAGCGTTGGAGCCCCCAGAACCCGCCAGGAAAAAGAAATGTGTACTGTTGTAAAGCGACCCGGGCCCCGTACGAGCCGCCCCACCACGACGCGAGTGTGCCCGTGAGTGCCGCGTGACACCGCGCCACCCGGCCCTCCTCACGCGTACATTTTAGTATTTTACCATATAATATTATTCATAACGAAACGGTTTTTGAACAAGTAATTAATTAACTTTTATTTATGATGTTATAATGATTATTAAGTCTTTCCGGGATATATTCAGATATTTTAGTCGGAATTATATAAAAATGCGTCGCTACTACATTTAATATCGTATAATAAAACAATGAAAAAAAGAAAAATGTATTTAAAAAAAAGTGATTATACTCTGTATCACAATGAGTGGTGTACTGAATTTTTTTATAGAACGAATAGCGATCGTGATTTAAGAAAGCAAACGAGTACTTTTATAATAATTACTGTAGCTCAAACACTGAATGAGCTGTTCTAGTTAAGACTCCTCTAGTCTACTAGAGGAAATTACAGTGGTCTCTGCAATGAATAACAACTAACTGGAGGCAAATTTACTATTTCCTAACGTTAATCGTTCTATTCCGTTTCAATAACGATTCGATTCCTATCGCCGTTCGATAGTCACCCCATAAACCCATTCTAATATTTGTATAATGAAATAGAAAACTAGCTCATGTCGAAACGCAAATCAATCGCTATTGTAAAATTACTGAATATGTGTTGCCAACAGTTCTAATAGTAACTTTTAAAGTTGCCACAACAGATGTGCTTAAATACTAAATAAATTTGTATTTAGAGCTCATCAAAACGTAATTTCCATCATATCATATCCAGGCAAAATACATAATTATTTCAAAATGGATCCAAATTATCTCCAATCCATTATAGAAGGACTGAATTCTTCACGCTCTAGAATAGTTAATCTTTAGTAAAAAATAAGAACAAAGTCATTACTGCGACGAGTACCAACGATATGTGTCACCGTTGAGTTCGATCGTACGTCTGCCGTACATTGTACAATGAAAGGGATTCGGAGCTTGTTTGGATTGAGCTAAAGCAAACTGTTATTAATGCTTATTATCCATAAACTTAATAATAACACCAATCAATGTATTTGAACCGTAAGTATTTAATTTGAATGGCTATAGGCCCGCCCCCTATGGAACATAACTACTTTCCTTCGGGGACTACAGACCTGCCGTGCTATTCTGTAAACGTCTCACCGTGATAACTTGGGTGAAGTGAGCTTGATGTGAGCTGTCATTGCACCTAATGCTAGGGATTGAAACTATGGACTGCTCACTTCATGCTCACCTCACTCTTCACGGTGAGATGTTTACAGAATGGATCGACTTTTGTAATATCATGTTTTATTGACGTGACAACGTCTTAAATTAGGTTGCGGCTCGGAGTCACTCATGAAAAAGTGTAACGCCCGCTCACGTCTGTTACGATGAGTCACCGCCAATAAAAAGACGTTGTCACGTAAAATCTTCGCCCGTAAAACCGACTTTACAGGCAACCATTTTTTTTGTTACATATTTACGGTTCATGTGGAATCCCTTAAGGCTAACAGTTAAGGCTCTTTAGATCATTTTCTTTCCCTAGTTATCATGGGAATGATTTCATCCGTCGCTAATAAAATAGGGTAATAATTTTAAAAGTTCTATCGTCCCACTTCGTGGACTAGCTTTTTTTTTTTTTAATTAAACTTTCTGTAGTTTGACTGATATGGAGAAATTGTACACTAACAATAACTTTGTATTTATAGCATAAACATAATGGTATTGATCGGATAACGAAATTGTCTATGCTGGCTGTGTAAGCTGGAATCGATGAAGCAACTTCATGCACAATATTTGCTAAGCACAGTGCGTCTATGTATTTTTATAAGTATTACTTGGTAACATACTAACTTTTATTAAAATCATTATATTTTAATTAATACAACGCCTGTCTCTAGAGACGGCCGTCCATGTTTGTGTTTTATATTATTTCGATGTGTTCTAAATAGTTTTACAAATAATTTTGATACAAAACACTAAAGATTTACTAAACACCAAACTACTATAATTAGCATAATATTCTAAATAAACAGCAAATTTTTAATCGCTAGAAACTCATGATTTCAAACGATAAAATAAATCGTAAACTTTGTGATGCTATACAGAGTATAAATATTATTATTATTATTATACAATAATAACGAATCATGCAATGAGTTTGGACTGATAATTACATAAATTCATCATTCCAAGAAATATTTTTGCATTTATTGAACATAAAATTCTTTGGAGTAAACAGTATAGTCGGCCTCGTAATTGCTTTACCACCTTAAGGTTGAATGTCACCTGCACGTCATAAAACGACAAGGTCTATTTGTCTATGTGACAGTCAGGGATCTCGCGCACTAGAAGGCCACGACCAGCGCTCTCAGCGAAAAGGTAAAACTATAGAAACCGATACGAATCGCACACTTGGTCGCAACAGCCAACTAGCCGCAGACCATACAATACCACTAGAAGGCCACGACTGGCCGGAGTCGTGTCGTCCGTCTAGTCCGCGAGGTCCCTTAGTTTCAAGATTTAGAGTCCATTTTAAGATACGACGTTAACTTGTGGGGTAAATTGGCCGAATTTTGAATACTTACATGTAAAACTCAAAAGAGATGTAATTATGTCGACGTTCAAACTTGAAACCCGTGTGTGAGTTGCAATCGCTATTTTCAAAAATACAAAATCTTGACCTTGCATTGCATTTTCTAATATATAAAGTGTACCTTCACTTTATATATTAGAAAATGCAATGTTCATAAGATCCAATCTCTTCTCTTTTCTCGCATGGCAGATAGATTACCTCGTAATTTATAAATTTCTTAGCAGAGAGAAAGCTTATTATAATATAAATGAGATTTTAGATGAGAGATTTTGATCACGTTTTGCTCATTTATTATTTTAATGATCTTCATCATGAAATTTGAAATAATTTGACTCAGAGTGACATTATACATTATTAATATTTGCATAGCATTGTGGTGTGTCTAAACATAAAGCGGCAAACGTGCGCGGCGGCCGCGCGTGGCCTGCCGCGGTTTGATTGGACGACTGTCGCGCAAACATTCGTCGGTTTAGACCTAGCTAGAGCGCGGCAGAAATGTGTACTGGAAACACGCTCGTGCCGGTCAATCTTTGGACATACCTCAAAACAAACGTAATGATCTATTTTTACTTTAACATCTCAGTATGCTGACAGTTTTCGTTGTACTTATGAATTTTACTCATGTTTGAGAAAATAAATGATTATCTTATGGAAAATTTGTCAAAAAGGCGGCGAAGCAATTACGAGCTCAACTATACCATAGTTAAAACCCACGCTGAATACGAAATACTTAGCGCCTTTTATAATAGTCTCGTGACGTAAAGACGGTGCGTATTCTGTATTATGAACCTTAATTTTATCATAAGTGCGTAAGCAGGCGCCGGCTCTTGGCACCGCTTGCTCGCCAACGCACTACAATTACCATCGTAACAAGACAAGTTAAAACAAACAAACTGTTATTACTCTGGATACTGTTGATTTATAATGATTCATTAAAATATATAATGGGTGCAATTAATGATTATAATAAAGTAACATAATTATGAAACATCATTACTGATTTTGGGGGCTAAATATTATTATCAACTATAGCAAATATGCATGTACTCAAAATTATAACTACATTTTTATGTATATATAAGCCACTGTATACTTTTTTACGCATGGAAAAGGTAACAAGTTTTCTGAATTAATATTTATTTAGCGTTCTTTGTAATTTACAAGATCGATGATTATTTTGTATGTTCATGCATTATCAGTGCAGTTATATGTTCTTTGTGTCAAGAAGTAGTTATAGGTGTATATGGAATAAATATATAATGAGATTAAATTATAAACTTTTACTTTATTCATTTTAAAGGCAAGCGCACATTACAGCTGCATCGGGCCGCATTGCATCGCATTTCAATATGAAAATCGCGGTGCAGGCCGCCTGTAGAGTGCTATGTTCATACAAAATGTACGAAACATGTAGGAGTATTTTTGCGTTGCGGTGCGGTCCGCCCGAATTTGCGCCAGCCTTTACTCTACATTACCTAAATATTGAGATTATAAATGTTTGCCTGGCCTTGTTCTGGTGGAAAATTTGAAATTTAATTCTCTTGCGGCACATAAATTAGCAAAAATGTACTTATATACATTCTTTTGTGTGCCTACTTCAGGGCCTAATCACACGTAGTTGTTTTTACGCGCCGTCGACGCGATGCGTTTTTAAGGCAGAAAAATCTTCTTCGACTCCAAACGCAGATTCGAAGTAAATAATAAAGCTTGCAGACGACGAGGGTATATAAAAAATACCGTGTGACAAGGCCCTTTAAATGCCGAAGTGTTAATATAATCTGAGAGGCAGTTTGCAAAAGAGTTTATTTCCGAGAGGCTCTGTCTACACTTGTTCGGGCCGGCAAGATTCGAAGAAAATAGAATATATATTTTGCCTTCCAGCTGTGCTGACCCGAGTGTGTAGTACTAATAGCGACCGCCAAACATTTAAGGAGGAGGTCGTGCATTCGATGACTTGTTTTTCGTGTTTGTTATTACTGGACCGATGTACGTGATCTTTTTTTATTTGGTAGAAGACGCGGCGATCCAATATCAATTTAATAAAAAAAAAATTGAGTAGTTTTTGAGTAGGGTCAATCAGAAGTTTTTCGTTCACTTCGTCTATGTTGATGATTTATTATCTTCACATAGCACTAAAGTGAATTTATGTGGGATACTGTAGTATCCCAAATAAATGAACTCACAAACAAATATTTTTTTCACTTTAAGTTGTAAGTAAAAATATGTACTTTCTACAAAGAAAACAACAACTGACTAAAGAAAAAAGCGACTACAAAGTGAAAAATAATCTTAGTTTCGGAAGTTGGTGGCAATTTGGTAATATGTTCTGGTTTTACATTCTTATTTTCACTGAGCGGTTTCAGACGACGCGGCGGCGG
The DNA here is from genome assembly GCA_914767755.1 of Agrochola circellaris. Classification (NCBI taxonomy): domain Eukaryota; kingdom Metazoa; phylum Arthropoda; class Insecta; order Lepidoptera; family Noctuidae; genus Agrochola; species Agrochola circellaris. The sequence goes on along the minus strand of OU611840.1, from coordinate 16,247,501 downwards.
GATGTGGCCGGGCGGGCCGGCCACTCCTGCAAACACTCCGGATTAAGAGCAGGACATCGCGCCAGACAAAATAGCACCCAAAGCTTTTCAAAACATCAGTTTACACCACGAAATACAAATCTAAGCAAATATAACAAAGCTAAACTATAATATTATTATCTACGTCCTTTGTGGGTCTGGGGGCTTTTATTTAATAAAAATAAGCAACAGCCGCGTCTATATTGTACCTATACCCTTAAGACGCAGATATATGCCAATGGCCTTGAGTGGTTAGCGTGTTCTGTGATGAGCTCACGCAACGCGTCGTATGTCCAGCCAGTAATGGGACTCGCCCATCGAGGAGCGCTGTCCCAAATTAGACGCATTATTAATTTATTATACATAAAACAAAAGGTATTTTAATAAAACCCGTATACTAAAAGATAAATATTTCAATTATCTTTAAAATTGTGAAGGTTTTAGAAAAATACACTTGATTATTTATGCGTGATTCTTAGTTTTTTATCCGCGTTAGACATTCCTTTATACGAGTAAGTTAATTACAATATATATAATATAAACATAATCTTAAATATTCACAGATTAAGTTAATAATAAAATGCGCTAATTTAACATAGATTTTTTCCAAATCATTATCACTACTCGTTTAGACGTGATCTTCATTATACAAATTATTAAAGCCTTACACCTAATATCTATTCTATGGCCGCATCAACCAACAGTATGGAATTAGTTAATATACTATATTGGCCAACGGTACCTGTTACCTGCCAGTATTTTAATTGATAGGTACCTACTCAACATAGGCACATAGATTTTGAAGATGATGTTTCATTGTTCTAGGATTGATAATTTAATGACAACTTTGACGTAATGATTTTTTAGTGCTTTTACTACTCTATCACCCTATTTATATTTAATATTCAGTCGTTCTGTTTATTTTAAAATTAGCGCAAAGCTTTCAAGTAGTGTGCTATGAAAATTTCAAGTTAATAATAATATGGGCGATGGTTTAAAGTTATCTAAAGGTTGGTCATAGTTGTAAGTTGTGACAAGAATTTGAATTTACGAATAATATACCTTTTTACTGACTTTATTACCTACTAGCTTTTGCCAGTGGCTTCGTCCGCGTGGAGGTCGGAAATTATCTCACGGGAAAGTACTACCGAGATGAAAAGTATCCTTTGTGTTAGTCCAGGTTATACACTATCTGTGTGCCAGATTTCATCCAAATCAGTTCAGCCGTTTTTGCGTAATTGAGTAACAAACATACAAACTTTCACATTTATAATCTAAACAAACATACTAATTATAATATTATTATAATTAGTATGTTTGTAAGTAATGGATAAACTCAAAAACTACTGGACCGACTATAAAAATTCTTTGGCCATTATCACTGAGTAGGTAACATAGGCTATAATTTGGTGAAGCCGCTAGCGGAAGCTAGTATTATATACAGGTGGTACTGAATCCATGGTATCAGTTTTCGCGTCGATGTCCCTGCCATTGTATAAGATTATTTAAAGGTTTAGACATATTGACGTATTGTGTCATTTTGATGTGACAATATGTAGGTATATAAATAACTAATTATAAATGCGAATGTGAGTTTGTTTGATAAGCTGCGTCGGCCATCTGCGTCTATCGTGCTGAAGCTTCTCACAGTGATGCTGCGACCGCATCTGCGTCTATCGTGACCAGCGTTGGCATACAACAAACAAGTTGTTTTTTATTAAGTGTTTAAAAACACAGTTTCCTCAAAATAAACCTAACGTGAATTAATAATTTAATTAATTTCTGAGCTGCTCAGAAATTGTACACATCGTATTGTGTACAGTACCTACTGTCTACAGAATACTGTCTTGAATGTGCATGCAACGTATTACCAAAATGTACAACTAATAAGTCAGTGTGTCTGGAAGTAATCACAGAATGTAAATCAATGTCATATAACAAAAAAATATTAAATTAGCAACCAGTTTGATTTTGTCTAGATTCTAGATTATATATCCTAGGGAGCAGGACCAGCATGTTTCCAAGCATTCTTATCTTGGATATAATTTGTAATATGCTTGATTACAAAGTGTAGGTACTTTTAATATGAGTTTTAAATTTTCATTAATTTAATTGTAATAAATATATCACAAGGTATTTTGTTGTAACATTTAGCACAGTAGATACCCCATAAAATAATTATAAATAATAATAATAATAATTTAAAATTTTTAAAATTATGTCTATTACATACTTATTTTATTAAAAATATGTAGGTACTTAGATTTTTTCTTACATACATACTGTATGTAACATACACCTAGATCCTAACTAATATTCTAAATGCCAAAGTGAGTTTGTTTGTTTGTTACGCTTTCACGCTACAACGACTGAACAGATTTGGATGAAAATTTGGCAAATGGGTTGACTATGATTTGGAAAAGGACATAGGATATGTACTTTTTATCCCGATACTTCCGCGGGATCAAAACTTATGTGGGTGAAAGCGCGGGCGCAGCTAGTACTTAAATATATAAATAAATCAACCTGTGTTGTCCTACTGCAGCAGGGCAAAGGCCTACATTTCCTTTGTCCTCTCAACACGACCCTGCGCCAATCTGGACTAAATACTTAGTAATCACAATTATTACAGATAAGCGTCATAGGAGTTCCAGCAGTCTAGCTGGGATCGTCTTAGAGGGAACACGTTCCGAACGGAAACTGGAGAAGAATGGTTCGTTTCTACTCCATATTATTACCTACTGGAGGCACATATCATAAAACTTCTACATTATGAAACATGAGTAGTTCTTGTATAGTCCTGTTCATGGTATCCGGTGACAGCGGCCCAGGTCCCAGACGAAATTTATTTCCTTTCAAGAGCTCTCTGATGACTAGCAAAGCCAAATACGCTATAAGCTCGAGAGTAGTTCAAGTAAAGATGACTCACTCACTGTCTAACGTAGATATCACAACACAACACTCCTTGTTTTAGGGCTAGCGCGCACTGCAGTGCGGTGGAATGCGTTACTTCTGCCGTACGGTATAATAAACGCAGTAACGGGTCCGCGAAATGGCGCTGAAAAAAAAACACGTTTTTCTATTCAGCTAAAGTTGCGCCCGCACGTCGTGTCGACTATCATAAAAGATTGACTACCTATCTGTATATATTTATTTTTGCCGAAAAAAAAGTACCCAAACGGTTTTGGGTGCATCCCGAAACTGGCCGTAAGGCCTGTTAAGAGTTTCATTTTCGTAAGATCTAAAGATTTGCGGGCGTATCCAAAAACAAATTCGGATATAACAGCTTGGTGCGTTTTTTTTTCTGCAGTCTGCAGTGCGCGGTACTTAAAATGTCACTATGCGATACAAAAATATGTGCGGTCGACTCGCCGCATATTTGCAGCGGGAGAGCCACTGTGAATTAACCGCATGCGCTTTTTCATCGCAATGCGCGTCCTTCTATGACAATCCATACTTCACAGATTAAATGCGTTAGAAAAACGCAGGGCAATGCGCGCTAGGCCTTAGTGTTAGTTCACACCTAGACGTGACGCGAAGCGAAACCACTGGCCTCTTCAAGCATCGTCGTGTCGCGTCACGTCTCGGTGTGAACTGACCCTTACTTGTTAAAATTAGTCGAGCACGCGACTGTAGTCGATTGCGTGACTTGATCGCGAGGACGCGACCCCTTCGCCTAGCTTCGGTCCGACGACAAAGCATGGGCGCCGAGCGGTGACGTGTGTTGTTCGGACTGGCTGAAAGCTCCACCAATAAAATGCTCCATTTTAATGAAAAATAATAATTCTGTTGGTGGGCTTGAATACGAAGAAATTTTATTCGTGCGCTCCGCTTCCTCGCACAGCTGTGTGTGGAAAGCCATACCTACTACCTGCTGCAACATAAAGGGATTTTTTTTCTAGCTTCCATACCGGAGTTAGATGACCAGTTTTCCATAGCTGAAGTGCGATGCGACGACCTGCAGGAGAAAATCGATCTAATCAAAACTTTAAAAAGGAAAAAGAAACTTAAAAAACGGAGGTACCATACTACAAGACGTTTGTTTTATTTAGTTATAGAAACTAGATTATCATCATAAGTACCTACTACTTATGAACTCGACAAGTCTACTTCATTGGATCAATACCTAAGTATTTAGTGTTGGCCATTGCTGGGGTTTAGAACCCGAGTTTTGTACAACCAAAGGCCGCGAAACACGTATCTAACAAACGGTTAAAACTATCGTCTCAGATAAAACCGAACTAAATATCGAACCGCGTGTGACACAGCTATACTGCCCTGCTAAGCCGAAAAGCGCTATCTCAATCCGAGTAAGTTTTGAGAAAATTGACTTTTTGTTAATTGTAATTTAAGGAAACATAGGATATAAAAAACTTCTGAGTGGTTTTTTTAATGGTATTGGATGATGAATGGTATAAAAAAAACTAAAAGGGCGTATCTCTGAGATAGCGCCTTTTGGCTTAGCAGGGCAGTATAAGAGTAGTGGAAGACCAAAGAAATGGTGGACGATGGATGGACTGTGTGTAAGATGTGATATGGCTAGAAAGGGGGTGAATACCGAGATGACTTATAGAGAAGTATGGACGAAGAAGACATGTTGCGCCGACCCCAGATACTCGTAGAATAAAAATGTGTGTCTGAAAAGTTTTCGCACACACGGTTCGATAGGTATGTTAGTTCAGTTTTATCTGTACCAACGATAGATTGTAAATAAACTGTTTTTTCCTAGCACGACCAGAATCACAGACCCACCAAAGACACCAGAACACGTCCCTTTTATAACTGTGCGGACAGAGCCGAAGAAAAGTAAGTACTGCTGGGTAGGCTGGCTTTCCCTCAGTGTCGTATCTAAAGATATAAAAAATATTTCTCACAAATCGCACTGTCTGATAGCTCATCACGCCGTGGTGACAGCTCCATTTTTATATAGGAAGGGACGTCTCTTAAATAACAGCGAGTGTCGTCGCAATAGCCACACCAGGCAATGGTAAGGGTTAGGTAGATGAGGCACAATAGCGACGGATCTGTCGATATAAAAAGCTTATATCGACAGATCCGTCGCTATTGTGCCGTATACGTCGCGCCGCGCCACAGTCTAACGTAAGTAGGTCTGCTTCCATCACATAGGTGGAAAAAATCTCATTGTTTTTCTGCCTAGCTCTGCTATCAAGCTTCTTCGCATAGCACACAGCACTGGTGGAAAGACAGCCTTAATATTTTATGAAAACGAAACAAGATTAGAGTACCTACGTTACTCGTATCTATATTAGTTTTATCTACAACTGAAAAGGGGCACGCGTGTAGTAGCTTGGGTATAATTATTCCTTAGGTTTTAAGAAGCTGCAGTTACGTACTGCCTATGCTTTTATATATACTTAAATCATTTGCACCTATGTACATAGAAAATGAGTGAAGCACTGTGTCCGCTGCGTTGTACCAGTTCCAGGTAGTCAGTCATTATGCTTTATCTTGGACCCCTTCAATAACTTTGTTGAGCATAGGAAAATTGCGCCAGCCTTGCTGATTACAGAGGTGTCGCAGCAAGCTGCGAGACTACGTCGGCTGGATATAGCCCCTAACCCCACGCGGGGCTACCTGGACCCTGCCACCGTGGAACAGCACCGGATGATCGGCCAGGTGCGGGGCTACAATCAAACCTTCAAGCATCCACACCAGGAACGTGGGGTCTGTGTTACGTAGCAGACGTACCTTTGCTAGAACTTACTTAATTTCTCGAATTCACATACTTTGTGGCATTTTTAACGGTTTTGTTTTATTTATTTAGCATTTCCAATCATGCGCGGGTCAACGGCCGTACGTAAAACTCAAAAAGCAGCGGTCGCATGCTGACGGAGACAGTGAGTGTCATTTTACAGTTCCTGTGTGACCTAAATGGCTTAACGAATTTTGAAGTGCGTGGTGTCATTAGATTGTGTCCTATACATCTGCGAAGTGTCAAAAACTAACCGTCCATCGATTATACTTGAGGCGAACGGTCGACGCCGACGTCTACCGACCGTAACCTAATTGCACAATGTAATTGACTTTGCTTAGAAGTTGTAGTTTACTTAGCACTTTGTCCCACACAGGTATGTGCAGCCAGACTTGTCTACCCAGCGAAGGACTGGAGGTAGCCTGCGGTCAGGACGAGAACAGCGAAGAATTTACCAACTTCGACGTCCATAACCGACCGGCAGAGTAGTAAGTTCCTTCTTAGCTCTGCTTTGTAATCTTGTTGGGGCACTGCAGTTGAATTGGACCTAAAGAAAGACCTAAAAAAACTCATAAAAAAATAAATAATAGGTAGGTACCTCATACAAATGGAATTGGACACCCAGAAACTATTGCGCGATTTTTAATGTGTTCTTATAATTATTTAACGTTATGAAAGCATCTCTGTTATCTATTTGAATACGTAAATACTCTTTTTCATTAGTATGCCTCTGTATCTAGTCAATTTATTAACAAAAAACAGGTTTAAAGTAGGTAAATGCTAGTTATTGGCTTTTAATAAAACTTAACCCTCCTACCTACTAAGATGTGTTCCTGTATGAACCTGGCCCTTGTGTTGCAACTTTGCGAGCTGCTGTCTCTTTCATTACAAAGTTGGTTTTATTTTAGGGTAACAAAGTAAGGTTGCCAATCTCTGTAGATCCTAACCCTACTCTTAATTTAACAGCAGCTCTGCTGTCAGCGGTAAGAAGCCCGCGGAAGTGCGTCAGATAAAACAATCAACTAACCGGCGAAGGCACGTGCCCAGAGAAGTTCTACCTGAAGAAGGTAACATTATGATAAACTAAGTACCTCGTAGGTAAACTAGTTTTTATTACCAGCTTATTATTGCCCCACTGTAGGGCAAAGACGGTAAAGGTAGGTAGATACTGATTATTTCTTAAGAAATTTCTTCCAGCTGACCTGCGAAATGAGAAAGAAATGTAGACAAAATGTATGTGCGAACAAGAAGAGAAAAATATGAATATGCCAAGTCTCAAACTAAAATATTAAAATAAACCTACACGTATATGTAACGTAATAAATTAACAAATACTTAAATAAATACATAAAGCTTAAATATATAAACATGACATACTATAGGTATATATACTCACAGTTGAGAGGAAAGGTAATGGCTCTTTTACTCGATATTTAAATTGAGAAACAGTTTTTAAATCACGAATGCTAGGCGGAAGTGAGTTCCACAATCTTACTGCATGTACAGAGAAGGAATAGGAATAGTAACGCTCTTGAATGTTCCTCGTAAAACTTCTGACAGGGCCTCCAACAAGAAAAACCGGTGGTTACATTATGATGGTAATCCTTTAAACTTTTATTGTCTGGATGAACAGAACGAGTGGCGAATCATTGGCGCGGACCACAGGGCGAAATGCCGGCTCCTCGCCGTAAACAGCCCCCCATCAAAAACCTCCAAGCTTCGGGTACCTACTTTGATTTCCATAACCTATAACAGCCCATGAATCCTGCATCACATGCCGTACTTATAAGTTTAAGTATAATTAGCCTTTAGCGTTCCCACTGCTGGGACACAGGCCTCTCCTCAGTGAGAGGAAGTGGGCCGTAATCCACCACGCGGGCCCAATGCGGGTTGGTGGATGTCACATTTCTTAGAATTGTCGGTTCTTGGACATGCCGGTTTCCTCATGTTCCTTGACCGTTTTGAGTGCAATGGTGATGAAATAAATACACAGTAAAGTGTCTGCCTGGATTCGAACCCATGACCTACGACACGAAGTCAACCCTTCAACCGGCTTCAACTATTTGTCCTTTGCAGTAATTTACTCCGTGGTTTGTCCCAATCACAACACCAAAAGTCCAAAAAATTCTGTGACCGACAACAGACCGAACAAAAAGGGTAAAGGTTCGTGTACACCGCGCCGCCGCCGCTCCGTAGCCGCGCCGTCGCCGCGCCGTCGGAGACGGCCTTATAAAGCGCGTGCATTTTTGCAAGCGGACGGCGATGGAATAAAAAGAAACAGTTTAAACAGTACTAGCGGTGTGGTGGCAGCGCGGTGGCGGCGCGGCGTTGGTGCTGCAGCGGTATGGCAACGTTGGATAGACACAGCTGAGCGGTGGCGGCGCGGTGGCGGCGCGGCGCGCGGCGTCGGCGTCGTGTCGCTGAGCACTAAGTCTGCAAAGATCGTCGCACGTGTCTTCATGGTTTACCTTACTCTTAAGTCTTAAGAAAGGCAGTGCGTGTTACCAACTTTTAAGAAGTTAGGAAGTTGAAGTTAGTTTAGCAGAATCATTGTTTCTGTAGTTGTAACGCCAGCGAGCCAGCATATGGAGGAGCGACCGGTTGTGGAGCTGTTCAACAAACACCGGATCATCCCCGCTAGCATGCAGCGACAGGGCACCGCCCCCATGATCCCCGCGCCCATGAACCCCGCTTCATCAGTGCCGGTCGAGAAAAAGCTCAAAAAAGGTAAGAATATCTCAATCAAACATCATTTAGATAAGTAGAGGCTGTCAAATATCTTGGTAACACACTTAAAACCAGCTATCTAATTACGGAACACATTTTCGTAAACGATTACGACTAATCTGTTTCATTTTGACAGTTCAACAACATTTATTACGTTATTTACGTTTTTGAGCAGATTTTTTTTTTCGAATTTATAAAGTAATGGATTAGCAATCTGTTTCAAAACGATTCAGATTCTGATTGATCGTGTATTACGCAATTAGGGTACAGGTAGTTTATATAGAGATTTCCACACTTAATATGTTGATGACAGAGCAAAGAGCAAGAAAACATGCAAATAGTCTACATCTAAAGTAGGTTGACATTAAGCTATGGTTTCTCAAAAAAGTGGTAACGGCCGGAAATTAGCGGCTGACGTACTAACGTATCGTATGTAAAAGTCTGCTTCATTATGATAACGGCTTTCATATAGCGGAGCTGTCAGCTGTTATTTTAATGTCAACCATCATTGCTAATTGGGACCGATAGATATACATAAAAAATATGATCATTAAATTTTTTGGCTGTTCCTTTGAGTAACAGCCGAAAAAGTCGAAATTTGGTTTCCATCTCACGTGGTACGAATTTAACCGGTTCATCTAGTTATTTATATAAAATCCTCCATCCATTGAACTTAGCCCTGTCTCCTGCTGTCTGCAACATGTTTCAATTTCGTTTGTACAGTCGACCTCGTAATCGCTTTACCACCTAATAATGATTTTAACCTTTCAGTTCGCAACACTCAAAAGTTCGACAATGTTTGCCACGATCCTCTGGAGACCATGAATATATCGATGGAACCTAAATATGTCGTACGTACTTTCTATGTTCTATAATTATCAATTATTGTTATTACTTTAAAAACTATTTAGGATTTCCGAAATTTACGCACTCCTGAAATCGAAAAAAGATCAAGAAACTTCCGAATTTATTCATGAAACCAGAAATACAAAGCCTTTTATTTGGTAAAGGTTAAAATTATTTGATATAAAAGTATGAGATCTTCGTGACGGCCTGCATCCAAAATGAAGAAACCGGAGCTATCTAATCTATCTGCCCTTGCTTTGGTATTGTTCGTCGGTCGTTGAGCTCTTTAAGTTCGGAGTTGAGCTATACGATAAGAAGAAAGAAAGATAAGACTTTATTTAAATCTTTAATCTTCGATGTGCCATATATACCTCCATTTACGGCCACGCCCTACAGCGTGTACCAGGAAGGTGTGGTCTTTAAGGGTGTGGTACAGACCATCAAATCGAACAACTTTCTCCATAGGACCAACATCCTAATCGCAAAAAATTATCAACTGTCCCATACAAAACTTCAAAACCTACTCGACCCTTAGGAATGGGACGGCAGATTATTTGTCTTTCTGATGTTCATACTACGCTCTCTTGGACGCTAAGCCTGGCAGTGATGTGCTCGCGGACGTATGGAAGAAGATTTTGTCAGTATGTCTGGAGTATTGTGTTATGAGCGTATGACTGTCGGGTCGTTGTATACTTTATATTATATGTTTTTGTCAAGTAATGTAATTGGCCTCGTCCGATTTAAGTTAAGAAAATAAATTATCAGGCGAGTACTCATCCTCGGCGCGTCAAATACCGGAGTCGTCGGTACGAGATGCCAACGGTGGCCTCCCAGATGAAGCAGGCAGGCATAAGGAACTACTACGACACCTCCAACCACACCAACATACCCTTTGTGGTCAGCAAGAGCACTGCCCCCTCGCACAATATTGGCGTCAACATACAACAGGTACTTATGACCAAGAATACCTATTGGCCGGTTTCACCACCTCCGCATAAGTTGCAGTTGACTATTCGCATCAATTAATGAAATTTATTTCAAAACTTTGGTACAGTGTGACAGTAAATAATTTAGAGTAACAAGTTAAATAATTGAAACTAACGTCCTAGCTAGGTCGGTAGGGTCTTTTCTAAAAATGACGTTTAAAATGTTATTGTGAAACAGGCCCGTTTAACAGGCTTTCAAGAGCCTATCCAACTCAAGGACCACTAAAACACATACCGTTTTTATTCAATTAATTTTCCATTTCTAGGTGTTAAATGGGCTCAAAATTCAACAACCGTTATCAGGAATTCCGCTGACTATCGCACATCACATGGGTAAGAAGCATGTTTGTTACTACGAACATATTTCCATAAATACGATGGACGCACACCTGGCTATGTAAGGGCGGATTTTGTACCACCGATTCCTTTGAACTCTATAGATGTCGTTCTCGTACTTTGAGTTTTACCTATATTCACGAATTTATGAAGGGAGCTCATGCACAACGCGCCCACAAGCATGCATCGTTCACGAGCACGAGTAGTTCTAAAGCAAAGCATCGCTTATAGTTTGACAAACGTTCTTGAATCGTTCAGAAGGCCTATTCCCATACTTAAAAATGTTCAAATACATATCGCAATCTCATCTTAGAGATCAATTACAAAAACTTGCCAAGTAGGTAAAATAGAGGAGTTTTTGACGGAGATTAGCATACCAATGTTCTTAAAAATACGGCAATTGTCTGATGCAGCCGACTCGAATACTGATTGAAATGGAAAAATTCGCTCGAGTTTTTAACAAAGTAATGTTTTATTTATGTTTCAGGCTTGGGCCACGTACCCAAATACGGTTCGAAGAGTATTGTAGTAAGTCTAAATTATTAATTTTCTCTCCTAATATATTACAATATCCTGTTGCGACTAAGGAATTCACTAGCGGATTAGCGAGCGAGCCCTCAGACCAAAGCATGGCGATGATGGCTCCCGACTTGGCCAATTCAACCGAAACTCTAGCTCTGCTAAAACTGGTTACGGCAATAGCTTAAGTAACGGCGTAGAAAGGGCTCAACTAAACCTGGTATGAACCCGTGTTCACTGTGGCCTTATTAAGGTATTATTTATAGAATTATGTCGTCTGAAGCGAAGGGGATGAATCGATAATCTTCAAATCAAACTTAATAAATTAAAATTGTAACTCATTTTTCCTTAAAAATAAGTCGCAAACGCGACTGCTGAGCGTGAGGTCCTGGGTTCGGTTCCCGGGTCAGGCTGTTATTGGGTTTTTCCATTAGGATTTTCAAACAGCCCGGCATTTCTAACAAACTAAGTTTTTAGGTACTTAGTAACTGACGAACGTTTAGACTGGAAATGCAATGCATTTACACAAGTCCGTTGCACTTACTTAGCATCAGCAACCGTCACTAGACCACTACAGCGAGATCAACGCGATCCGCGTGGGCCGGCGGCTGGTGCGGCTGCCGTCTTACAAGTACATCTCATACAACCGGCTTCTGAACCTGTACCGCGAGGGGGACGGCATGGTGCCTCGGTTCCTGCGCGCCATCGCCCGCCCGCACTACTTCTACACGTCCATGTACAAGTGAGTCATCCACTGCAAGGTTTACTTGCTGCTAGGATACAAGTGTCGGAAACCAGTATGCTTTCATTAAAATATTTAGGTACGAATTATTATTTTTAAAACAGCCTTCTTAACTTTACGCATCCTGATCTTAATACCTACAATTAAATTTTCTTACGGTCTCTAGAATGACTATTAAAATCACTCTTTTTTTTTGTAGTTAATATTTTCAAGTGTGTATTAATGTTTCAAGCAGTCTCGCGACAAATCGAGAGGACTTTGATTGTGCCACGTCGAAGGGTCGTTGTGGGAGCCAGGAGGCCAAGCAGAGCCTCGCAGAGTACGCGGGCTTGTACCGCGAGTACGAACATATAGACAAGTGCATCAGGGAAGGGAACTGCGAGCCGGAACTAGAGCGACGCAAGGAAGATCTCACGAAGGAACTAGCTGCCCGGGAGGAACATATTCGCAGAGTGAGACAGTAGATTAGCTCAGATTATCCTTACCTACGTCTCGAAAACAGACACCAAACTTTTCAAGGCACTAATATTGTAATCCCTGTAGATCAGCACCTTGCCGTTTAGACGATTGGTAGTCAGAATGGTTTCCTTCTGGCAGGTGGTTCAAGAGTATCGAACGGGAGGTGAGCCTGATCAGCCCTTACGAGCGTCCGCGTCTACGGCCGAGGATGGCTACCGGCACTCGACCTTGAAGGTTGGAGACAATCAACAGTAGCCAATCCTGTCACCGTCGTCAGGGTCTCTTCGTTGAAAATTTTCCGCCTGACACGCAAAAAACAAAAACCCGAATACTCAGTTTGTGCGTCATCGTTATACCCAATTTAACGTCTTCGTCAAGTTGCTTTGAGATTATTTGTTAGAATCGAGCGGCTGAAATATACATGTGGCGTCATCGAAAATTATCTAAATTCGTGTTCGAGATGTAAAAATGGAAAAATATCGGAAGAGGTCATAGGAAAACCTTATATCGTTTCTATGTACTACTTCGTATTATTGTACTACATTTTGTAGAATATTCTTTGTTGGTGTTCGTACGTGTGCTTAATACACAAATAATCATATTTAAAACTTACAATATGATCGTCGTTTAGGTTGGATTTTACTTACCTTTTCCCGGCGTTCCAGCTTCTTCGCATGGGTCCAATATTTCAAAGCTGTCAATTTCTACCATCTATAAATCATGACTTTAATAAGTTTCATGTTATGTTTCCTCGCGACTCGAACGCATACCAGCTATCTTGTAATCGGAGATAGAGCAGAACTACGCTTAAATAGCAAGAATGTTTGTAGTTTCTTCATTAATTTCAAATTATTTATATTAAGTTGTAGTCCATTTGTAAAGGTTTGTCTACTGTTCTAATAGGCGTAGTTCAAGCTTTCAACGCGCAATGTGCGTGAGTGTAAACGAAATAATTTAGCTGATTGTGCAGTTATGAGTAAAAATAAGTTTCACCGCATTACATGAAAGTACAGTCAAGTGATAGATTGATAGTTCGAGTTGAACTGTTCATAGGTTTCGGTGGATGTTTATGAGTGAACTAACTTTTGAAAATGTGCGTTTCTAGTTACTACGTCAAGTTTTAACTGATCTAAAGTTTCGGGAAATCTCCGTTCGGACTCGTGTCAAACCGCGAGCACAACTCACTAGGAAAGCCGCGGCTGCATCAGCCCGTCGTCGGTCGTCAGGTCACCCTCGTCACTATACTATGAACGTCGTTCCTCCTATTACGAGACTCGTCTAAGCTTAGCTTGTTATATTTGCTGAATAGTGAGATTATATTCGCTGAATAGTGAGATTATATTCCCTGAACAGTGAGATTATATTCACTGAATAGTGATATTATATTCGCTTCATATGAAAGAAGTTTTTTTTACATCGGACCTTGTTAACCCGTCCCATATTGTTGTCTGGTTTTGGCTGGCATACGAAATAATTTTTGTTTGTTACGTCGAAGATAAATTGTAAATGTTATGTATTATTTATTGGCTGCGAATAGTAAACGTTTGTGAATGATGTCATAATTTAAAGAAATTTTAATACATTTCCTTTGACTTTTCTATTTTTTTTTTATTAATTCCTTTATAAAATAAAAACGATTCAAGGGAATAAGATATGAATTCTACTAAGCATGCAATTGCAGATCGTAATAACTATAAACCATAGAGTTTAGTCACGAATATACACACTGTAACCTACTTCTAGTGATGCAATACGTAGCTAACTTTTTTTAAATCGATATTTATGTAATATATATTTTTTATAACATGAAACAGTTTGACACATTTTATTATGTACACATAGTTAACAATAACGAAGAGTTGATTTACATTCTATAACTTATCTACAACTAGTTACTAGATTTAAATAGATAGACATAGTACGATAGTTACATTAAGATATTTGATAATGATCGACGAACATAACGTTTAAGTTGCTCGATAAAACAGATGTAACTCTATTTACACAGAAATAAATAACGATATCTTATTATTTTAAAATTTTCTCTTATACATACTGACATAGATGATCTATAAGTGACACGTCGTTGGTGGGAAACCAGAAGCATGCACTTTATAATGACACTAGTTCTGCCGGCTATTTCGTTTGCGTGGAAGTCTATAAAATACAGCCCATGTGACTCGCTGATTGTAGCTTTTTATAGGAGAGAGGCTTTTTTAAATCGGTTAAGTATTTTTTGAGTTTATACATTACAAACAAACATACAAAAAGTCAAATCTATTCTCTTTATAAAATTAGTTTAGATTTATCGATAGTCGAGTTAACCTAAACATTTATAATATCTTTATAGATCGATTATTTAACTAATAAATAAAAATATAACTATACTTATTTCTTTAACAATATTAATGAGAGTGATTGAATTGGATGCTAATTGTGACAGACAAAAAGTGACGACATCTCCTACATTTAAGTATCTATATTTAGAGCTTTTTGTAGACATAAGAAAAACAAAACTTTAATCGATGTATTGTTATAGGTATAGCAAAATATGTATTAATACAAGCACGCCTGTGTAGAAATACCGCGTGCGTGGGACAGCACCAGAATACTATCTACTTCATGACAACTGCAGACGAATACTAAACATTCCAAATGAATGAGGTGAAGTCACACCATTGCACGTAATTCTGTAATTAGCAAACATTTAATTGCGCGTGTCGGTAGAGGAGGGAAGGTTCTCGCCGTCGATCTTGTGACGCGTGGCCTGGATGTAGGCCTCCGCGGCCAAGGCAGGCCAGGCATCCGCAGGGGCTCCGGACGCCCCGGCCCCGGACCAGGCCTCCGACGTCGACACCTCCGCTGGCCTGTCCACGCTCTCTGCCGCCTTTGGCGTGCACTCCAAAGACAGCGATTTTGGTGTCTCAATCCTTTAAAAAAAAACAAAAATTCTGTTACATATTTGTTGCCTTGAAGCTCCTCCTCCTTTCATAAGTCGTATAAAAAGCATACAATGGAATTGAGAACAAACTCCTTTTGTGAGGTCAACAATTCAAAATTATTTGCAATCAAATTCTTCTCCAGGAAATCGTGTTATAGATTTTGGATAAGTTTATAAGAGTAGAAGCCCCGAAAAAATATGGATAAAACTTGTAGATGACGGGTAAAAAAATAAATTATATCACAAAAGACGTGAAAAAACGACAGCCTATTTTGATAATTTTAAGAAGTCACCTAAACTTAAATAAATAAGTACAACAGAACAGTGAACATTTTTCACGGTCACAAATATGTTACATTGATTTGACGGTAAAAAATCTGTAAATTCCCGAACGCAAAACAGAACTAATGTCATTGAAAACAAAAAATATCTGTGGGTTCACTGTTCTTTATTGTCTTTATTTAAGTGACTTCTTATTTACGCCAAAGTTATCGTAATACGGAACTGCTTTTTGGAAGTTTTATTGTTTCTTTTTAACAATCCTTTATAAGGTTTAGGCTTATGCTGAAACGCAGGTGACGCAGCACAGTACAGAGATTGCAGGGTAGGGCAGACGAGGCCGCGAGCGTCTGCTGTGACGCAGCTACACAGACACATTCGCGTCCTAGCTAATACAAACAATCTGTAATTGAAACAAGTGACGATCTGCACGCGTCGCGCAGAAATCTGAGCCGGCTCTACGAGACGCAGAGCAGGACAGACACATGTCTGCGTCACACGTGCCTGCACCGCAGCCTACGCTTACCCTTGTCCTTAATCCGATTTTTTTCTCTGACTGGTGAAACAGTTCAGCTAGCCAGACGATTTTTTCGTGGTTAAAGTTTTCTATATAAATTTATCCAAAATCCATAACACAATTTCCTGGTACCGACCATTAATATGAAGTAGGTACTTAGAGGGACAAGGTGCGGTGTGGGCTCTTAGAGAAAAAATACCTCACGCGTTCTGGTGACTGCATGGCGTCGTTAGTGCTGGAAATCTCCAAGTCCTCGGCGTAACTCATGTGCAGCTTTTCACCCTCACTGCGTGGCTCTTTTTCTGAACAAAATTACACACATTTTGGGTTCCGTATGACTATCCAGGAAGCTCTTTGTTTCTGTATAGGTAAGCTTCTAGAGTGGAAATAATGAAGAGAGGTCTTTGCCCAGGAGAGGAACAGAACAAACAAGCAGAAAAGGTCCATGTGAAAGGGGAACACCCTTTGACATTATTATTAATACGAGTAGTTACTGTCGCTACGATCATTCTCTTTCTTCGGCTTCGGTTTCTAAGGCTTGTCTGACTGATTTCAGGAAAACCGACAGCTTCTTCTCATTACTTTATTCTGGTTAGAAGGGTGCCACTAAAACTATAGGCTATTATAACATCTCATCATTCACTCCAATGTTATAAACAATTCGGTAAACCCATGTTTATGCATGCATCAGAATATAAGGTGCAGTAATTTTTTATTAGGAGTTCATCCTCATCAGGTAAGCGCATAAGGGTGCAACTAGACTGCGGTCGATCGATGGCACAGTAAGGCCTCGTCCTATTTAAAAGTGCACGCCACGCGAATACGCGATCGTTGCGTTCATATGTCACTTTTTATTCGGTGAACCTGAACGCGCGGTCGCGCCAACAGAGGGCGTTTTCCGGTTTTCCGAACAAAAAGTGACATATGCGACGATCGCGTATTCGAGCGGCGATCGCTTTTAAATAGGACGCGGGGTATCATATTTTGAGGCGATCGATATCGCCATTGATCGACCGCAATCTAGTTGCACCATAACCTATCAAGCGTCGACCAATGAGACCATTCATTATCCATGAATGAGACACAATCAGCCATGAACAATCTTTGTATTGTTCTTCGCTCTCCTGGGGTCCTGACAAGTTAAAAATTGAAAAGAAAAGCAGCGTTACCATCAACATTTATGGCTGACTCGGGCCAGCCGAGCGAGTCGCCCTCTACATCTACAGGTTCGTCTTCCGCATCATAAGGGCGAGCCTCACGGGGCCGCTCCTCCCGTCTCTCCTCGTCGAGGTCGTAGCCGAGCATGCTCTCCACCGTGTGGTGGCGCTTGCGTGTGCGCAGCTTCAGCCGGCGCTGCCGGTTGGCGCGGATACGCTGGTATGTCTGACACCAATGAAAAAAGTTTTTCGTTAGTAAACGTTTGCACGGGTGAACTAGTTAAAATTAAGCAATCGCATCGGGACAATATTTAATTTCGCTCGCAGAGCTTTCGTTGTCTCAATTTAAAATGTAGGTATTGCTCGGCTGTTAAAATGTCACATTATTAAAAAGTTTGGTCGTCGTGTCTGTCACTCATGGCTGTTGGCAGTCTCATTCTGAAGATTGATGAGTCATGATGCCCAGGCACTATAATTGAGTGGAGTACCTCCCAGCGCGCGTCTTCGTCCTGGTGGTGCAAGGAGTGCTGCGGGGGCGCCGGCGTGTCTCGCGGCAGGGCACTGAGGCTGTAGAGATGCTGCAGCTCCTGCAGGAAGTGCGCCTGCGCCACGCCCGGCCCGAGCCGCGCGCCGCACACACCGCACGACGACTTGCGCTCCCCGTCCGCTGTACAAACATCTACCTATAAGACTGGATTCTACTTTTTACGCATCGGTCTAACTTTTAGGTCCATATTGCAGAACCTCACTCAACAGTGTCGACTATTCTGCCAGTATCAATTAGCAATCTTAAAGTAGATGAATATTAAAGTTATGTCAGATATTTTTTATCACAACGGGGTATCACATTATTCTGAATTTAAATGAGTAGGCAGATATTTATAACGCAAGACATGCCTGATATTATTGCATTCTAAGAGGTGATACATGTTTTTGCATGTCGCATGTCTCGTCAAATAGTTTTGGTATTCCTTCGATGTCACATATTTGTGCTACCTTCCACAAGTAATCACATATTTTTGCCGTCATCTTGACGACAGATATTAATGGATGAATTATGAAATCAGATATTAATGCCGAGTTGTTCATATTTAAGCTCGTGACTGTACATTCCCATTTTAATGTGTATTTAAGTTTATAAATTACTCGTAGCACGGTAGTCATAGTTCAATTAGGTACATTACTATTAAGGTAGGTCGAAACTGGGGTACTAAACAAATAGGTTTATAGTGTGAATCTAGAAGTATAGCTAGATCACATTAACTTTTTTTTTGGGTAGGAAATCATAAAAGAACTTCTCCCGCTCTGGGCGGAGCGGGAGGGCGTGTCAGACACTTACTGACTAAAACCGACCCGTCTTCCTTCAGGTGCCTGTACGTTGCCAGGGGCCACGGTATCCCTTTCGGACATTCCCGCGACCCCGGCAGGCATCGGTCCTAGCAGACCCCTTCTGTTGTGCTGACATTTAGAGGCGCGCGTGGAACACAACGCGCCGCTGACCCGGGCCTGGTCCTTATTGGACGGCGAGCAACCCATTGCTCTCCGTCCGCTAGCCCGCGCCTACGGTGGCCGGAAATCGGCTCGGGATTCCCGACGCCCAAAGCGTCTTCTGCGGCGGCTAGGGCCGTGAGAGCGCGAACTTTGCCTCTCCCTAACGCGGTCTGCCTCCTTCTTCGCGAGCATTACTGTTTCGCACAAGGAGGTGACGACTTCCCATGCCCTCTCGCTCCGTAGCATGGCTTGGACCAGGACCGGACGCGAAAGGTCACCGCCGCCGATCGACTCCACGAGGATACGACTGTGGCCCGCCCAAGCCGAGCAGACCTCCACCGTATGCTTCGCCGTGTCCTCCGGGCGATCCACACAGTGGTGAAAACCCGGGTGCACCCCGTTTCCTCCCGCGTTATCCAGAACAGGAACCTCCCGAAACAACCGTGTCCGGTGAGGACCTGCGTCATCCGCAAGGTGAGGAAGCCGTGGCGTCTCTCTTGCGTGTTGTGCCCAATTGTGGCGTGCCCAGTACTGGGTTGCGACAATCGCACTCTCCATGACGCTATGAGATCCCAGCCGGAGCTCTATCTGCTGTGCCGCGATTTCTCGTGGCAGCGGAGTTCGCCCCGGCGTTATGCCTCCTCGCGCCACTCCCAAATTTGCGCGAGGACTTTCGCCTCCAGATCCTATGGGGGCGATCCGGGAAGGAGGCTTACCGCCTCACCGGAGACCGTGCGTTATCCCCGGACCAGCCGGATGGCAATTACCCTTTGGGACGCGTTCAACCGGCGAGCTGGCAGTCTCCCTGTATAATTTATACTTAACAAATTGTAACATGTATGGACATATTTATATCCTTGCATGAATGCTGTCCTGAAATGTTTTTTTTTCTTATCTTATTAGAAATTTATAGAGTGCCGCCAACGGCATTCTATCCCTATCGGACAAAGTGCCGCTATTTGCGGCATAATAATGGCGCTGCCTCGGCCCGGCTAAAGTGCCGTAAGCATATTGCATTTTCATTGTCACTGAGTCACTGTCACTTGTTATTTTGTTTGATTGATCGTAATTGTTTTAGATAATTATATTAAAAGTCACTACAATGATTGAATTTACGAAAAAATAACTAGCAAATGAAAATGGCTGAAAGGTAGGTTAGGTTAGATTAGAATTGTGACCACACAACGCCAGGGTCCTTTTAGGCACAAGAGAATTTAATGTTTTGGGAATATGGTGTTTTACAGCGAACTACCCTCAATGATCAAACAAAATAACAAGTGACAGTGACAATGCAATGCTTACGGCACTTTAGCCGGGCCGAAGCAGTGCCTCTATTATGCCGCTAGCGGCACTTTATCCGATAAAGAATACGTATTTATTTCCGCTATTAAAATTTGTATCCTATTTACACCTACTTATATGTGAATGCTATCAATGCTGTGGTCTCCTGGAATTGAAAGAGCACACGTAAATTAACCTATCGTATTTCGGTTTATCGTATTAAGGGGGATGCGCTAAGGTAGCCCGCGATATTCAAATTTTCTTGTATTTTCCATTTTGCAGGTCAGTGTCAGGTTGTATGTTGATTAAAATATGATTCGCGACCGTAACAAACATGGCTTTACATAATTATAATTATTACAATCAGCAATACAACTCCACAAGTTAGCATAATTGTCAAATGTCATGATTTCATGAAATAGTCATTCAATGGGGTTACATGAACTTAGAGAGTTGTATTGATCATTTTTATGATTATAATTCTATAATTAAACATTTGATAAGGACGTGAATCATAATTAGATCAACATAGAACAGGATACTGACCTGCAAATTACAAAAAACGTAAAAAAAATTGAATTTCGCGGGATACCTTGACGCTTTGGCCTTAATGAGATTTCTATTGCACTGTGTATCCTTTGTTGGAGATTCCAAGACCTAAATTAATAAATAAAATAAAATACAGGTTTGGCAATTTTGTATGAAAATAAGATCCACCAGTCTCCACTTTTTTGACGCTTTAAAATGCGATCGCCTTTCGTCGTGTTTTTCATCAAATTTCCGCAACAGTTTTTTTATAATGTATTCCATTTTCAAAGTCCCAAATGTTCTGCTTTTATTCTACAAGATGACCACGTAAATCTCTCGGAATCCTTTCTCTCAAAGTGTGATTGAGATTCGTGTTGATTTTGACTCCGCCTTATTAGAGCCTAGTTTTTTGTAGTCCTAATTGATTTGATGGAACATAAAATAAAAAATCTTAACCCAGTAGCGATCGCTAGTTGACAGTAGCATCTGCCATGTAGCACACGGAGCGCGTGGGTTAAGTGTGCGCGGCGTTCTTGATCCCCAAATTCAACATTAAAACCTGCGACCAGCACAAACAACGGCAGCTGTCAGTGTCATCATTGTTGTGGAATATTGATACTGACAGCTTTTGAATGCGGTTTAGATGTACTGATCGCGATCAATTTCATTGGTGGATTTCGCCCTAAGAAAGTCTGTATACGTTGTTTCATCAAATAGTTCCTTTGCCGTAATGTTGGCTCCCAACGGACCAATGTAAGGACCAGCTGGTCGATTCTGTAAAAATATCACCGTGAAACTTAGGTAAAGTGAGCGTGAAGTGAGCTGTCAATAGTGTTAATCCCTAGCATCCTGCCGGTCGATTTCTGACAGTGACAGCTCACTTCACGCTCACTTCACGATCACTTTACCTAAGTTTCACGTTGATTTTTTTTTACAGAATCGACCGACAGATAACGCCGTAGCGTACCCGAATACGCTACGGCGCTACCTAATTGGTCTGTTGTGAAAGTTTAACAGTGGAGTCAACATTACGGCAAACGAACTATTTGATGAAACCCGCTACCATGGTATAATAATACGAGAATACTTTGCCAGGTATAGCATTCAAAGACACAGTGGGTGACACAAGTCTACGTCATCGCATCTGTGTTACCAGAAGTTTGTAATAATAACTCCTCAACCACCTTTATTACCTGTGCGAATCCGATAAAACAATGAGGTTTTAATTAACAATTACGTTGGTTTATGTTTAAATTGAATTGTTTCGTTTGATTAGGCGCACGAAACGACAATTTAAATATTTTGTACATATTTTTTAACAGAATGGTGGCTGAAAATATTTCCTTAATCGTGTTTCGTTGCAATAAAGTTGCAACTGGATAGTGACGTAAGCATGTGTTAGTCCCGGAATGCCAGACCTTGTTTTATTAGACCATGCCCGCTACATACTCGTAAACATAGAGAATGGACGGAGCGTTCCGTATTCAGTTGTGCAGGGAATACAGTACGAGCTAGACAAAGGGAATATGCGGCCAGTGGTTGTCTCTTTCTAGAATTCTTATTGGTCCAAACTACACTAAACTCATATTCTCATGCTTGCAAAATATCAGTATAATCTTTGAAATTTAATCATTATAATTATTAATTAATTATTATTAATCAATCAAATATAAGCCCTAGTTGTTCATAAATGAGATAATAGTTATTTGTTATACAAGAGTGCAAAGTTGCTTTTTAACCGCGTGTTCAATTTTGATGACCGAGCAAGCGAAGGATTCTAAAATTGAATCACGAGCGCAGCGAGTGATTCAAAATTAGAATCCTGAGCGTTAGCGAGTGAATCAAAAGAGCACGAGGTGAAAAATCTTTGCACTCGAGTGCATCACGTAACTTTTCATTCCACCTCAGCGAGGAAATGACTAAATGCAAAAAAAAAAACGTTTACAATCACAAGATAGGTACACTTTTATTTCAGTTTAGGTATTAATTACTACATTATGACAGGTAAGTATTACAGAATAATCTTTAAATTATAACAAAATAATAGGTACTAAGGTATAATTAAGAAAATTTTAAAGTAACGTTGCTACAGTTATTTAAATTGAGTGTAATATTTTTGTTTGGTACTGTAATATTGGTGTTAGTCACTTGTGTACTGTTTTTCGGTAAACTATCTGTCATACTTAATAGTTGTACCGATTCATCGGATTCCCTTGGCGTGAATGTTGGAGAGAGAGGGAGATGGTTAGGTGTTTCATAACGGCTTATTTTTGATGTAGAAGGGCCAGTCCAAGGATCCGATTGAGGCTCTTTCAGTGTAATGGCTCCTACGATGCCTTCACATATTTTAGACTTATTTTGGATGGAATCCTCTATGTATCCCTCTACAACTGCATTGGACTTCCAGCCTCCGTGGCGCTTAAGGGACAGGAGATCAGCTCCGGAATCAGCCAAAAGTGTGGCTGAAGTTCGTCGGAAACAATGACCCGTGTACAACAGGGGTTCTGGAAGTTCAAGAAATGTTGCTATTTCTCGTGGGATACTGCCAATTTTATTAGTACCCATAGGCTGTCTAACACACTTTCCATTGCGATACTGTAGAAAAAATCGATTGATTGGAGTGTTAGGCGGGCGTAAGGCTTGATATTTCTCAACAATCGTTACGTATTCCTTGCGAATGACGAAGTTGCGGTCTCTTTTTGTCTTTGTATTAGGTAAATTAATTAATAGTAAGTCATCTGAATGTTTCTCAATGTTTTTGACATTAAGTTGTGTTAGTTCATTAGTTCGACATGCTCCGTTTATTCCAATAATAAGAACAACCTGTAACGTAAAGAGTATTGTAGTAGATAAATGAATAAAATTGATATGAACGCATAATTATGCCTATCAACATCTACTAAGTATACTATTTAATTGCGATTAATATACTTAAGTAGATACTGAATGTGCAACTGACTTACTTTTGCCGCCAAATATACGGAATCGGGTGCTTCGTTAAGAAACTTTTCAATATCAGATACTGTGAAAACCTTCGATTTTTTTGGTTGATGACCAGATGAGGCTCTATTTAAAAATGCCACTAATTTAGGATAGGTATCGATATGTTTGTCTTTTTTCATCTTTACTGTTGCTTTTAGCATCGAATACGTACTCCATAGAGTGCCTGCTTTCTTGTTCTCGGATAATTCTATAAAATATGCCAGCAAAACGTTTTCTGAGAAAGTTTTGGCTCCTTTTGCTAGTCGCCACGTGTTGAACAAACATATCGTACTGTTTTAAATACTTCTCGCGTGATTGTTGAGGGAGAAAGCTCATTTGCGCATTATTAACAGTTTCAGTCAATTCTGTTGGCGTCAAGCAAACTTCCTCATCGCTAGAATCACTCATTTTAGTTTTTTCACTTGTTTTCAAGTTTCTTGTTTTTAATATAAGGTTTAACAATGACGTGAAAAAATGCCGCGTAAAGAACCGCGTACAAAGCAAATTGAAAAAAGAACACCAAGAAGGTTCCGAGTCTGAGTTTTTAACAAATTAAAAAAAAGTTGTATGATATATTCGGCACCATAGAGGTAGCAGTAAATAGGTTTAATGTTTTTTTTTTATTCACAAACTTAGTGCACACGATGTTCTAAATTCAATTTACTTTATCCTCTAGAGAATAAAAACGGCTTTTCCACTCAGATATTGAAGATTAAAAATACTCTTTCCGAGATGGTGGGATGAAAAATAAATTTTCTACTATTAATATTATAAAAAAATTGTTTTCATTATTTTTAATTTTAATTGTTTCAATTACTTACTCTTGTAAAGAAAATAATATTGATAAAAATAAATCTTTTAGTGTCGCACCTAAGCCAGTAAAGTCTAGAAATATAGAAACATAATATAGAAATAACTACCAACTTTATTTATTAATAATCACAGTAATTTTTTGTTTTTCTATTAATTAAAATTGGAACACTGCATCTTTGTTATTTCAGATTCGCAGAAAAGAGAGGTATTGGCCGCACAGTCACTTTGTCTCTTTCTAGAGAGCGGTCACTTTTGTGAGAGTCCATTCTATGACAAGAGGCGTAAAGCGACGGGATAGGGACCCGCGCGCGGTCTCGCGCAGCAAATGTCGCGTTCGTTTGAACGCCCCCTAAATATCATCGTAATTTTGTAAGTTCTGTCAAATGTACATAAATGCGCCAAACGTTGTTACACTGTGAGGATACATATACTTATACGGTAGCAGCAAAATAAACTTTTTCTTAGTTTTATCATATATTGAAAACTCGTTTTGAACTAAATAAATATGTACCCGTTTATTGTATATGAATATTTGGTAGCGTGCACTAAACTTTACAGTTAATTTTAGCGACATAAATTGACAAACAAGAAAGGGCCCCGCTGGAAGTTTAAAACATAAATAACTTCAAAACCAAAAAAGGCAGGAAGATCCAAAGAAGAAGTTTAAGATCCATGTGACATAGGAGACCTTGTAAGACAGAGCAGGCCAGAGCACTATATAATGACTTAATTTTCATACCCTTATTTTTGCTAACAATAAACAGCACTGTTGGAGGTAGCGTTGCTTCGATTTTGCTGTATTCCTACAGAAGCACAAAATCAAAAACTAACTTATTTAAAAGCCGCAAAATAAGAACTAAATAATGAGTTGGTCTGGAAAGCTCTAGGGTCCCGCTAGGCGTACCGACGCATCTTTTTATGTGATGAGGGTGCGTTTGTTTTGTATTTGAGGTCTAAGGGCATAGGCCCATAAAATGTGGTCCACGTTTTTTATACGCGCATTCCATGTAACGTGCGTCTAACACGCGTAGTCTGTGCTATTTGTGCCTTGCAAAAGCGGCACTAGTAGCATGTGCAAAAAAAGTCACTCATGCAAAAAAAGTCACTCATGTAAAAAGAAGTCGCGTGATACACTCAAAGTCGACGTGTCGGGTCGAATCCCATAGTGCCGATGACTTACCTTAGGTACGCGGCAAAGGTATGGCGAATTCATGGCATAAAAGTGTCAATCAATCATGTTCACTTGTCGCAGTACCTACAACGCTAGACCAGCCGCCCTTTTAAAGTTATCGATCCCTGCAACGGCGGATCCAGGGGGGATGGCACAGGGGCACGTGCCCCTCCCAAATGGTTTAAGTAAAATAAAATCGAATCGTCTGAATGAACTGGCCTGAATGCATATCTATCAAGACCTTGCTTCAATGATGAACAATGAAGAAGTAGGCTACTTACCTTCATTAAAAAAGAATGAATCCCAAAAACAGCAAAGTGCATTAAAAGATATTGGCGACACTTCTTATCAGTCTGACCCATTTACCCCTACCGGAAATAAATCCTGGATCCACCCTTAGATCTTTGTAGTGAAGATACTAGGTACTTTACACTTTGTTTACCTATTCCTGATATCCACTGAAAAACCTCATCTACTGCAGCGGTCCTTAGACAGTCCAGCTTTTTAAAGTAATTAGTAGATAGGTAGGTACTTACGTGAAAAGAAGTCGTGTGAGTCAGTGCAAGTGGGTGCGGGAGGTGCATCGTCGTCCTTGCAGGGGCGCGGCGAGGCGGACGCGGCAGACCCGGGAGAACTCGTGTCATCCCGTGCCGCGTACCCGTGGCGGTACAGGGGCGGCGTGCTGCTGTCGTCACGGACATTCTGCGTTATGAACAAGAAGTCATTATTTAATTTGCCATAGTCTTAGCTGTACAAGTCTCATGAGTTAAGTTGCCGCTCCCGTACTGCGGCACAGCTACGCTATGCACGTGTACTTAGCTCCGCTTTGTATAATAATGTAGGCGCCTAGACGGGATGGCCCACTGCGACCACAATCTCGATCCACCGTTGTGAAATCTTACCTACCTACACTTCATCGTGCTGCATCGGCTTTTCCCAACTAACTTAGGGTCGGGTTCCAGTCTAACATGCAGCAGAATACCAGTATTTTACATGGAGCGACTGCCTACCTGACCTTCACAACCCAGTTATTGGGTAATACGGTACCCCTGGTAAGACGGGTTGTCAGAATTTCGGGCTTCTGACCACCCGTAACAACTGTGTTAAAGATCTACAAAATGACACCCGGGACCAACGGCTTAACGTGCTTTCCGAGGCACGGGGGGTCTCAATTTGTAATGGTCACCCATCCACAGACCGACCTCGATCGACCCGTGGGGCTGTTATTACTTAGCCACACTTAAATAATTAATAAATGAGGCTATATAGGCATCAAAGTCTGGTAGATCAAATCTTTTTAGCTAGTTAGATAAGCCTATTACCTATATACAAGTATAAAGTCACTACCTGTTCTACTATTTCCAGAAATACCTGTTAACAACATCGTTGTACAATAGGTAGGTAGGCGTTATTGTGTTTCACACACAATCAATATCGGCTGTTAGTGACATCGTTATGATATCTTAGGTAGCTGCCATGAATTCAGAGCTCTAGACTCAGAATATTAGGTACGTTCCTTGTTACATCTTCTTGAAAGGAACGTTGTGGCTGCGACGGATTGTTAAGTTTACAAGCAAAATCGTAAGTACACTGTAACAAGGACATTTTGGCCACAGAGCTGTTGGAGATCAAATGATGTTGTCAGGGGGAGCTGTTGGTAAACATTTGTGCAATTATTTTGTGAAACGTGTTGAAAAACAAGATGGCGGCGTTAGTTTTTATTTCGGCCACGCGCCAAAAGACCCATTTTGTAAAGATATTGCTAAAATATTGTAGATATATATGTGTGTATGTGTTGTGTTATTATATTAATATTGTAGATATTGTTATTGTTGGATATTGTAAAAAAAACTGTTAAAAGAGTAGCTGAAACTCACCCTCAAAGCTTGCCCGACGCTCTGCCCGAGCGCGTACTGCTCACCAAGATGCCTAGCAAAGGCCTTCCCCGGGTACAGGGGGTGGAAGGCGCCCCCTATGGGGCGGAAGGCGCCACAGCCGAAGCTCTGCAGCGCAGGGTGCAGGAACTGCGGCGCCATGTGGTGGAGGAAGCCTTCCATGACGGAGGTTACACTCTAAACACACAAGTTTATTAAGCCAACAGAGATTCTTGAGAGAAACTACGCCAGCAGGTAATAAGTTATAGTCGTGCAACAGAATCGTTTTCGCTGCTGAACAATTTTCGCACTTGTGCATGTTTTTAAACGCTCAGCAAGTAGGTAACAAAATACCAAAAGTCTTAACTTTCCGCGCCATGAAAAATTTTACTTGCAGCGTTCTTCTTCAACATGAGCGCTACAGTTTACGTTCAAAAGATCTACAATAGAACAATCTAGACCCCGCGGTATTACCACCTGGAATTGTTTTCAAAAACAATTTGAGTTATGTTTATCTCAATGATTTCAGCTTACCTACAAACTGAAAACTAAAACAGTCTGAAACTATTTCATTAACGACAGGTCGTACGAAGCTACTTACGCCACAAAAAAACATTTCCACAGAAAGTGGTCATCGTAACGGTTTCGGGGAAATAAACAAAAAAAGCCGAGTTACAGCCACTTAACCACACACGAATAGACAAGCTGTTTATTTTGAATGCGTTCATAGCGTCGCGGAGCGCCCGTTTGCGGCGGAAACGTAGCGGAGGACAACTAGAACAAATAAACAACACTACTCATTGCTGCCGTCATCACAAATTTTCTCCCTTATCGTTTAATGTAAAAAACCTACATAGTTATAAACAATAAAAAAATGGGTTTAAAAAAATGAGCATTACCTAACTGTCCCGCTGGTTCAAAGCTTTCCTCATACAGCGTTGGTAATTGATGACTTACTATAATATAAATGTCGGCGAATTCATTATTATTATTATTTTTCTACAGAGAGTAACAAGTACCTAGACTACTTACAAGAACACTTCCCTAATGAACTAATGCTATTGTTCTAATTAATGTTCTAACCACGTAACGGTCAAACTGAAATCGACAAACAGCAAAGACAGCCGTCTGTTTGTGTCTGGCTTTCAATATCCTACCGTGCCGAACTGGCAATAGTTCAATATTCAATGATTAGCGGTACAGTCGCAGCAATCCCTTTGGCCCTTCCTGTTATTTGACGACGCATTTCAACAGCTATGAGAACTCACATAACCTGCCTTTGTATTATATTCGATCTTGCAACGCAGGACCGATAGATTGCTTCGATTGTGTTAGTTTGATCATATTCCATTTACTCTGTATCTGTATGGCTGTACTGCATAATTATTATCCACTGTCGGAAACATTTATACACCTTTTAGGTACCATACCTACTGTATCGAAATGTTTGTCCAGTATTAAGACTGAGCAGTGCCGGATTAAGACTATTTGATGCCCTAAGCAACGCCTGCGTACCCATATTTTTTTTAATTTATTGTAATGCGATTTGCGACTTTTACGGGCATTAAAACGAAGGATAATCGTTTTTAAGTTCAAAGTTTTAGCATATCTGCCTCTATATAATTTAATATTGATAAAGCATCGAGCCTTTCCTGCAGCATCGTCCTTCTTTTTTATTATTTTCAACCCCGCCGACAAAACGCGCGGGTTTTCAAACAGCCTTGCCTTTATTTCAAGTGCTAGCAAATACTTTTTCGGTGCTGTTTATGGTGCCCCCCGAAACGTGTTGCCCTAAGCAATTGCAGCTTATCCGGCACTGAGACTGAGTGTCAAGTGGGTACAACAAAAGAGGAAATCAAGTTGGGAACTCGCTCGTCTAGAACTTTATTTACAATATACCTAACATACTTTGCCTTATGAAGCAGCCGCGACTGAGGAGTTGTTGGTCGTTGGTTTGAACCCAGATATGTAGGCGCTTTTCATTGTGTAAATTATTTAATTACCACTGCTCTCAAAACGGTGAAGGAAAACATCGTGAGGAAGCCGGCATGTCTTAGAACCCAAAATTCGAACACATGTGACATCTACCAAGCCGCACTGTGCTCGCGCGGTGGATTACAGCCCACTCCCTCTCACCGAAAGGAGGCCATTATTTACTTTACCTTATTCCAAATATTGTGTCAATAATTATATATAATTATTAAACTTAGTTTTGACACTTTATGTCGTTGTGACCCAGAGGTTTAAATAGGAAACGTTTCTATGAAATTATATTTCCTAATTGGGGCGGTCTAAATGCATGTAATCGTAAGAAATTGCCTGGGCTTAGAGATTGCTTAGAATCTGAATAAGTCTGAAAGCCAAGACAGACGCGGCGTACATGGTACGAGAGCCCATGACCAAATGTTTGCCTTGTCATTTTACGAACAAAACCGCATATAATCGATAGATTTGATTATTCTGAATCTAAAACTCCTAATTTCAGAAATTTTCCGTGTCACGTCTGACCGCCTTTTTAAATATGAAAAAAAAAAACTGTACTATTTCATGGCAATCTGTCTGATTTCCAGAATGTAGTTGTACGATAGATTTTAGGCACCACATACCACGTCACACGTACCCAGGAAACCATTTGAGAAAATTAAAAATGATGCAAAATATAAAACCCATAGCAACCCGTCTGAAATTCTTGTTTTAAGGTGAATATTGGTCAGTTGATGCGAATAAATCATTTTTCAAAAGAAAGTGTGAGCTTTTTATGTGTTTAAACCGTTATGAACATTTTGAAATTTTTTACCGATCTGTAACATAGCATTCTGTCTTAAAACTGTTGAACATGGTGAAAAAGGTTGCCCAGATGTAGAAAAAATTATAACAGACAAATTTAGTGTCTCACATTACTAATCAGACAACTTTTCGATAATCAGAAATTATTATAAATATTATTGCGGCGTTTTTACATACGATTAATAAAGAGTTTACCCGAAACCATCGAAAAGATATTAAAAGGTTTTTCAAAATTAATTGGACACAAGAAAACTGGGATAACGTTTGAAAATAACTGTTTATTGAAATAATATTCATCGTTTTTAGTCATAAATTACGAAACCTATGTACACTACTGGGACGTTTTTGACCCGTACTTCCTACCGATTCGAGTTCAGAATCATCAAAACTAACGATTCTATACTGTTTTGGCCTTAAAACGATGTGACATGGTTTTGGTCGTGGGCTGTCGTACCAACAGAGCGGCCGCGCCTTAATGGAAGCGGTCAAAATTATTTTCTTCGCGGTCACACTGACAGACACGAAAAGCAACTTTGATTTATAATAATGTACTAAGTAGCGACGGGTGCTCCTGCTTGCCACGGTTTTACGGCTTGACAAACCGTCAAGATTTCTTTATTATAAATGTAAGATTTATTTTGATGTGTTGCACACAAAAACTTTACGGAATACATTTTTTTAAGTGATGGTGAATACCGCATTAAAATCCGTTGAGTAGTTTAAAAGAACAACGCGGTCACACTGACAGACACGAAAAGTGACTTTAATTTATAGTAAATTTATCTGAACGAATGAATGTATGTCTTCTATATATTGTACTGTACTTTCCGACCTTTTCTGCTACTTTTAATATTGTTAAAAAAGCTGAAACTTCCGTTGTCATAGAATTTTGTTGGTCAGGGGGGCAATTACTTATCAATTTAATTAATAATTGAAAATTATCGCTCTTATAAAACCCAGCAGAATCTTAAAATATCAAGTTCACGATGAGTAAAATTTTGTACGTGCCATATAATAAAAATAAAAAATTACGTCAAGATTAGCAAACTTACAATTTTTTTTTCTTCATGTCATTGTAAAAGAAGGTTTGTGGTATATTTTCCTATAAGTCTGGTTGCGAACAGTAACGAACTGCTATAACTTATGGTAAAACAAAATTAAATGACTGACCATTTTGCCACATTTTCAAGTTTTTGAAATTAGTTTTTGATCGACTCTTGCCGCTCTATGCGTCGTGAGCTTGCATGAATTTAAGATAGTATTCAAATGATTGATATGATACTTTGTATCCCGCTAGTACGTTTCCATGGAATAATTTCCGACTTCCACGCGAGCTAAGCCGCGGGAAAAAGCTAGTGTATTTATAAAAATGCTTATGAAGCATTTGTTGTCATGATAAATTTACTGAAAAGCCCCAACAATCAACATAAAAAAGCGCACAATTCGTTTTAGTTAGTATTAATTATAGTACTAATGCACATAATGACCGTTGACAATCCGCTCCAATCAGCGCTCCATCTGATTAACAGATACCACACATATATACATGACAAGATCTCAATATCTGTCCGTTTGAGTCTCCAATTAGTCCAGCGGCGTAATGGCTTAAGTGTTGTCGCTGTAATCAATCGGGGAGTAAACAGCGTGTTGCTTTGTGCCCGATTTTGACGTCACAGACAATTTGGTCACATTGCTGCCCGAAACACACGAGGGTAGCTACTGATGTAATTTGTAAATTAAATAAAGCCAGTTATGTTTACTGCCCTACGATTCAGAAACTTACAATCACAAACCGAATCGATTAGGTACGAATTATTTTCATGATAAACTCTTAACCGCTATAATTTGATGTAATAATGGCAAACGCTTGTTGGCAACTCCAACGGTTTGTCACCAATTTTAATCCAAAATCAATTTTTAACCACGTTAAACATCAAGAGTCACAACCTTGAAATGACCTACCTGCACTGACACTGATGTAACGAAAGCATTCATCGAAACTAGGTGCAGGTAGGTTCCGGGATCTTGGCCGGAATGTGGATACGATCACTCTAGCTATATGTCCGATCATTGTCAGAAGCAATAGGCCAGGATTGCCTTCGGCACGTAACGGATAGCACACGACAGTACATTGATTCAATGTTCATGCAAAACAGTTTTCATTCCTTTAAAAGACTACATTGAAATCTATAATGTTATTAGGTACTAGCTGACCCGTCAGGCGTTGTCGTATCAAAATTTCGATTTCGTTTTGTGGCTGTTCCTTCGGGTTTACCAAATGATTTTTTTCCTAAGCCACCCGTGTATTGAAGCGAATAAAACAAAAAAAATATTACTTAAATAGGTCGAGCCATTTTCGAGTTTTTGCGAGACGGCAATTGATTTTTATATATTATATTAGTTAAGCCTATTTTGTATAGAATTTGTTTATAAACGTAATTTGTATGGCTTAATTTTGATAAGATAGGGCAAAAAAAACCTTTTTAATTTAACAGGCAGAGGCAAAAAGATCCGCTACCCCCGCAAACTTTCAACAAGCAGTGTCAAGTGAGATAGAGGTGCTCTAATGGGTATATGATCTATGATCACACATTTGTATTAAATGGTATGGTATGGTATGTGGCTAAGGGCTATGTTTTACAAGGTTCAAGGTACTTATTAAACAGAAACTATGTCCAAAAGGTTTCTATAAAGTTGTTAAAGATTACTTAGACGACAAAAAGGCTTGGGACGAATTAAGCTACTCCAATGTACCCCCCCCCCCCCAACAACAAACAAGTGTTTTTAGAATCAGAGACTACATGATACTACATATATGAGCTCATATAATTGTTTGGTTTATTTTATTTGACTGTAAGTCAATTTATTTTAATTTTTGTTTTCATTTATTGTTGACATTAAAATGTTTTTATTTTAGGAGTTGATTGTAATTTGTGGTAATGTAAATTATTTTTGAATTTTAAGCATTATTATATAGAATCAAGTTTTTCCAACTGAACAGACAGCTGTGCTGCTGGGAAGTTTGTTGCGCCACTTCTTCTTCCCAGCTTAAGCACTAGGAAGTGATGAAGGGTAGGCGTTTTTGGGGGACTGTCTTATGTAATTTTGACGTTCGAAAAGTAATGATTCTCAGCCTAGTTTGAATAAATGACTTTTGAATTTTGTTTTTGACGTGACAACGTCTTAAATTAGGTTGCGGCTCGGAGTCACTCATGAAAAAGTGTAACGCCCGCTCACGTCTGTTACGATGAGTCACCGCCGATAAAAAGACGTTGTCACGTAAAATCTTCACCCGTAAAACCGACTTTACAGGCAAACATTTTTTTTTTTTAAATTTGATTCCCAAAAAACGTAACACTTCTTCACTTGGTCGCTAATGTGAACAAGCGATGCATCGGTTTGTTGATTTTTCATTCATTTTCATTTATGTTTACGTTCACACTAAACTCACAAAACGCCGTTTAGTGGATCTACGACTAATACTTAGAATCTTTTATCAGATACTTAATGTATTGTAATGTATAATTACTATATTTGGAGCTGCCGTGAGGCACACACTTATTGTCAAAAGATTACTTTTCGTTTATTTGTATTTTTGGTTTAACGAACTGTGTCCAAATAAACGTTGTCTTT
Source organism: Agrochola circellaris (assembly GCA_914767755.1). Classification (NCBI taxonomy): domain Eukaryota; kingdom Metazoa; phylum Arthropoda; class Insecta; order Lepidoptera; family Noctuidae; genus Agrochola; species Agrochola circellaris. Next base: position 16,213,701 of record OU611840.1, on the reverse strand, counting down.
CCTTATTTCTATATTGGTTTTTCAGCGCCTGCCTTAATCCGTAATGATTAGCAAAGCAGTGGAAATAAAAAGTAATACCTAACGATTATCCTTGCAGACTTTAGAGCCATTTAACTCCGTGTTTGTCTGCACCGCAGAGTGACCGCGCGCCACCTACTTACGGACAGTTGGGCCGCGTTACTTGCAGCTATCTATTCTATTGCCGCGACGTGTAAACACTCGGAAAAGAATAGTATGGCCGGAACAGTAGGCGATAAACACACCCAGTGTAAACGTTATGAAATGATACATACGGTGCATTCCGTTTAATTGTACTTGTACGTATTTATGGAACACTTCTGGGTGTTCTAGAATATTGGCTTGAAATAATATCGGCTACGTAAGTTGTAGGTTCTGAGAGTAGCGTTTGTTATTGTTACCCAACATAACTATTCTGTTTATTTCAGCTTTCGATGTTGTATTGAAGCATGGATTAAAAGTAGCTACCGAAATATGTATCCTGAAAACTGAAAATTGTGTCAAAAAACAAAACAAAATATTTTATTTCACTTAAACCTACATGGGCACTTATGAAACGTCAGAAGCTAGGTGCACTGTTCCAATTGGTCGTTTCCTATGGAGAAGCGCGGGAAAGAAACTTCACGTGTACTCTTTTACAAACAATTGGCCTTTACAATATTAATATGTTAATGGGAGGGACAGTGTAGGTCTTAATTTTGTTACTGTGTCTTATTATAAGTCATGTAACGAGAAATAAATATTACATGTTAATAAAATGTCATTTGTTAAGATATTGGTCAAGGGTGTTCCGCTCTTCTACGAGGTAAGCTACGTTACGTGCGCAGTTATACGCCACGTCGCACTGTGGATCGAAAAATGGCTCTCGAAGAAATAGGAGCTTAAATTTCAAAGCGTCGGTTTTTTGCTTAAAATGGCTTCCAATATCTTCCATTATTATGCATAAATATATTATAGGATACAATCTTGTAGGCAAATTAGCAACTTATTTTTTTTGCAAAAAAATGTATGGAGCTAATGTTTTATAATGCTATATATATCTCCGGAACGGAGAGAATAACCGTTGTATACGGTGATGTAAACGGCACTTAATCTGAAAAATCAAGTGCGTCATAAAATCAGATTTTAGACGTACTTGATTTTTTCACTAAATCTCGTTATATGACGACAAAAAATAATAAATAAATAGTTACATCACCGTGGTCAAGGATATAACGGTTATTCTTTCCGTCATTAGCTCCATCCAAAAAATATAAAAATATATTTATGCATAATATTGGCTATTAGAAGTCATTTTAAACAAAAAACCGACACTCAAAAATGTATGCTCCTATTTCTTCGAGAGCCTTTTTTCGATCCACAGTGCGTCGCCGACGTGATCTATAAATATACCTCTAAATCAATAATAGTTCTATTAGATCGTTAATTCTATCGGTGCAATATATCAGATCGTAGTTACCAATAAGTGGGCAATAAAAGAGCCGACATGGCCTGAAAGAAATACGCGTGCTCCTGATTTATGCGTGATAGGAGCGCGGCCGCCCCTTTTTCAATAAGGGCCTGATAAGAATCATTGCCTATCCGCGTGACGACCGGCGAGGCATGCAATTAAATCGTATTTTTACAAGTCTTTCTCAAGTGCAAAAAATATAATGATTTTTATTATATGTAGTCAATCTCTCTGACAAAATCAAAATTGACCACAATCATCGTTACGGCTAAGTAGTGAACGCTGTTCTGTTATTAATTTCCTCAGGGTGACTTGTGATTTCCTGTTTTACTTATTAGGCGTTCTACACATTTACCGTGTCAGCATAAGCTTTACGTAAGCTTATAAGGAAGGGAGAATGCGGTTTTTAGGTTTTGAATAATTGGTGAATAAAGATTTATCTGGAACTCTAAAATGTAGAATTTAATAGGACTTTGTATTTCAGCCTGAATTCTTTTTATTATATGGGCTTTTCATCTTGACTTCGAGCTCGCCTTGTGGCGATGGGCGAGGTATACGACGAAACAAGCGAACCCTCATTTCTGGGTAACGCATACAGCTCGGAACCGTCGCGCCGGCAGCGTCTAGAGTCGGCAGTAGGTACAAATAAAATTCAAGGCGCCGAAAGTACGTTGAGCGCACAACTTCTGTCACGAAACGCCTTCAAAGCCGTCAGTTTATATATATCGCAGTAAGATGGTTAAAGCCGTTATATAGTTATATCCCTAGGGATATGACTATATACCATAATATAGTTATATGAAAGCGGTTCATAACTGTCGGAGTGCCCTAATTTTGTTATTGCGACCAATTTCGACGCAGTTGGTCACAGTTCTGACCTAACCTATTTGGTCAGAGTGACCTAATAGGGCTATTCCTAGTAAGACAGTTATGAACCGCTTTCATATAACAATATTACGGTATATAGCTACATCCCTAGATAATAACTATAAACACGGCTTCAACCATCTTACTGCGACAAATATACGTCATTTCTGTCGATGTACCAGAAAACGGTGACACGCTTGGCTTGGATGGAAAGTGTTGATAATGCAGCTTCTAGCAGCGGCCTCCGAGGCATCTGCTTGCTCTGTGGGATTCCTATTACAATGAAAATATTAATAAAGATAAGGACTCAAATGATGAATTGAGTAAAATCAGAACGTTATCTTTTGAACTATTGCCTGCTGAAAGGCGCCCGAGGTCGCTGACGACCATCATTATCATGTCAGCCGAAAGACGTCCACTGCTGGGGATAGGCCTCCCTCAAGCTTTGCCACATCGACCGATCCTCGTATATTTCGGGTATTTCTCGCATCCAGCGGATTCCTGCGCCCTTCACAAGGACACCAGTCCACTTTATGGGGGGCCTACCAACGCTGCGCCTTCCGGTATGTGGTCGCCAGTCAATCCCATCGGCCATCCGGCGGTGACCGCCGGTGCCGGTGGCTTCTAGTTCGTCTGTAAGCTCCGCTGCGCCGCAGGTTTCACTAACAGCCTCGCTTATTTGTCAGATCTCGTTATAAGATTACCTCTACGCGTTATATCGAGTCCTTAGAGGGGTAATTCCCGTATTTTTTTAAATTAGTTTTTTATTCTGTCGCAATCTGTCAAAAATACTGTCATTTACGTACATTTCTGAAATTATTTGTTGATGAGATAATGAGAGTTTTAAATCAGTGATTTAAATAAGGGATTTCACGGATTTCACATTTCTACGACAACAGCCATGCTATTATGTAAACATCTCACCGTGAAAACTTGGGTGAAATGAGCTGTGGAATGAGAATTCACTCCACGCTCACTTCACCCAAGTTTTCACGGTGAGATGTTTACAGAATAGCATGACAGGTGACATATGTAGGTATTTTGCAGAGCTAGAGTCTGTGCCACCACTCAAGTTCGATAGACGCGGCGCGTATGCCATTGCATCAAATTATTTATTTTTTAAATGTAGTTTCAACATTTTTCGCCGAACTTCAATGGTGGCGCGGACTGTACTTGGAATAAGCTTAATAATACCTTCTATTAGTATTGGTAACTAATTAGAATTCTATGTAACCGCAAACACCTGCCAGAACTTAGCGATACGCCATACAGCCTTAATTAATTTGGTGACCCTTTGCACTTTGATTGACCTAATCAAAGTGCAAAGGGTCACCAACAAATATTAAAATAATAGCCACAACCGCTGAATATTGAACATAAGGAAACGTACACGCAAAGAAAATTGTACGCAATTTAATCAGGTTCAATTAACGGTAAATGGAAATCAATGATCACTTCTAAGTTGTGCTCGAGCCCTCGGTCGGATGCAGGTTAATATATGAATATCCATAAATACTTATTATAAACTAGCAGACCCAAGATACATTGTCCTGTCCAAGTTTCAATCATTCATACAAAAAATCTCATAGAAACAAGGACATTCAGTTTTCAAATTTTCCTGGTATCTTTTCTAATTTTTCTTTCCCTACAAACCTGATCTGGACCATAATGAATACTTAAAAATTGTTTTTTTTTCCGGTCGATATGATCTGAGTGAGGCGCATACGCAACGAACAGCATACTTTTTTTATTTATATGTAAAAGTCGGTTTCCGTGTGTCTGTGTGACCGCTTAGTTCTTCTAAGCTTCTCAACGGATTTTGATGCGGTTTTCATCATCATTTAAAGCAATTATACTGGAAGGTTTATGTGTAAACTACATTACTATTAAACTTATACAACATGTCCAGAAATTAATGCACACCACTAAATACCCCAATTAGAATCTAATGTTATAATCATAATACATACTGAATATTTATTATTTTTTATAAAACATTAAGAGAAAATTGTGGTCACAGTACAAATCCGTCAATCAAGTACACGCGTACACAGTCACACACATAAATAAGGGTCCGGCGTAGTACCTAATAGTTACTAAGGCCATTTTGGTTTGTTTTGACCGTGCAGTGGAGGTGGTGACTGTAATTTACGTAGGTACCTAACCAGTTTTAATTATTTTTGGGGTCAAAAGTTGCATATATTAAAAATAACAGAAATGGATTCTGAACAAACTACTTTCATAATTTGCATTAATTCAGTGACACATTGTATATAATAAAGAAATCTCGATTATCAAGTCGTAAAACAGTGCGAAGGGGCGGGTTGTTAGTATAATTATAGAGTGAGTGGCAGCACGCTTAGCATGACCACAATAGAACCGGGTTTTGTCGACCGAAGAATAGACAAAGTGACATATTGTGATTGAGCCACCTTTAAGGTTTTCATTGAATTTTTCCCGAGTCTGTGAAAACTCGCCTCCGAATGCGTAAGTAAGATGATCTCAGTGAGAGTTATTCAAACATTAGACTTGTGTGATCAGTCATCAACAGCTGACTAACTATGACGGGGGCCAGGTTAGTCACTAACCACACGAAAAAGAAAACCCTAAAACGGCCACTTTAGCAATTCTGCTAAAAGCGATTCATTTCCTCCAATATGGCAATATTTACACGATTCAGATATGAATTGAATTGAGATCATTATTATTCAGCTAATGTGTCACCATTTCACGAAAATTAGAGGAATTGCTAATTAATTGCTGGTAATTCAGGAAATGAATCGCTTTTAGCAGCATTGCTAAAGTGGCCGTTTTAGGCTTCTCTTTCTTTTCCAGACATTTTGTCTATTCGTCTATCGACAAAACACGTAGAAAACCCGTTTCTATCGTAGTCATGCTACGCGTGCTGGTCATTGCAAAATGATGTTGACAGCAGCCGCATCATGTAAGAAGTGAAGACGACATTTACTTAGTAGATACCTACCTACTTTAATGACAACTGTTGATAAGAAGATCAGCATTGTGTACTATAATTATGTTTTTACGTACCTACATAATTATTTCTTAGAATTATTGATACCCCGTAAAAACATAACAAAACTATTAACTATGTTTCCTTTAGATCGCATATAGGCAATGCTTTTGTAGGCTGTTGCTGATTTCCTTGCCATTGATGTTTGGTAAATGCGTGTATTCCCGTTCGTCCCACTGACTTCGTCCCCGTAGTGGGTCGAACGTTAATTTACAAAAATAATATTAAATTTGTTCCCGATCGTCCCATTCATGATTTTAGGGGGACGAACGGGAATATGTTCTTAGATTAGCGGTAGTAGGGTGTAAAAAGTCCTGTCACATAGCCACCGCCTACGCATTCTCTGTATCAAATTATGTAACATTCAGTAAAGTCATTGCTGTGAAACGACTTTTATTTATGAGGTGTAAAAACGCTGTTTACGGTAGCTCGGATTGAAACGCACGAAAAACATATTACCTATGGGTGTATGCAAACTTACAGAGGTCGTGGGGGTATTTAAAGGTAAGTTATACATTTAAAACTGGTTTTCAGAAAAAAAATACAAAAATGTTCGATCTTTTAATATCTCCGTAACCAGAAGGTTCCCGGTGTGTTCGATATAAATATAATTACTATGACGGGAATAATTGGTAACTCTCGGCTTCTTGAAGCGTCTACTTACACCCCTTATATTCAAATAATTTCGCCATCGTTTACTTCTCTAAAATAATAATGAAAAAGGAACATTGCTGAGTTTTCGTAGAAAAAAATGATGTCCATGAAAATTAAGGTCAATTCTAGATACAAAATGTGATAATGAATGGTTATTTACATTTAAAAACATCATAATTTGTTTTGTAAAGCGGGTGCAAAAAGACCCTTAACTACTATTAGGTATGGTTAATAAGACTTTAAAAAGTCTCCAGTCCTTTGTCCGTTTTACACACACAGACAGTATTTTCCATGAGTTCCTAACCAAAGAGATAGTCCCGCGAGAACGCGATCGTCGCGCTTTTTATACAAATATGACATAGTCAACTCGATTCGCGTTTGTACGTCAAAATTCACTTAAACGATCGCGTCCATAGCGTGCTCGCGCGGCGGACGGTTTTGGTTAGGACACATGGTGTCATCTCCAAAAAATAGTTTTTGCTCTATGTTACTTGGTACAGGTTACATGTAAAGTCAAGTATTTTATCTTCGTCAGTTTTCAAATTCATTCCTTCACCAAGTCAGGAAACATAATGCCATTTGAACCTACGGTATTGAGCAGACTACTGCATAGAAAACTATATTAAGTTATTACTTATTTAACTATATTTATCAAGTAATTACATGATAAGAAATATTATAATAGCATGAACCTTTGACCAATGTCTAGTTGATATCAAACTAAAATCTTTTGAATGGGTCGGCCATTTTATATTTAACTTAATTGTCAGTGTCTGCTAGAGTTACATTTGTAGTTAAGAGTCCGCGCCACCACTGAAGTCCGTCGGAAAATTGAAGAACTACATTTTTTTAAATGCAATTTGATGCTATGCCATAGACACTATCGCCGCAATTAAAGGACTTAAATGGTCGCGAACTCTAAGTCTGACATTTTTTTAAAGAATATGACCGACTATCGTCATGACGACACAATAATTAAATTGCTGAGTCCGTAAAGCAGATTCGATCGTGCAATGAGCAGACAAAAATAGTCCATAAGGTGACGAAAATATTTTGGATGCGACTGTGCACTATGCGTAGAGTTTGACTTCATCAAGAGTTTTTATACCCTGTACCTATTGTACTTAGTTGGAGATTCTCATAAAATAAAGTTGGATAAAATCGCCAATGCAGATAATTGAGATAAAATAATTACCATTTAATCAAAGACATAACGGTTACACTCCATTGTTTTTATATCCTGCGCCCATCTGAAGGTATAAACTGAAAAAAGTTTTTAACACTTTTTGTTTAATGGTTTTCATTTCAAGAAATAGAAAAAGTAATTGTATGAATTTCATTAATCAAAAATATCTATCTTTTGTTGTTTTTACAAACGATGTGTGCTTTGGTATAACTATATTTTTTGAGGATGTATAACATAATTAATGTAATCTTTTTTTGCGTAGAGGCAGGGAGGTATTTCAGGCTCTTTTTCCAAAAACCCGCTAATATCAAATGGTATCACATTTTAAAGTTAACACACAACGTTAGTAAAGACGTAAAAACTTAAGCGTTGGTAAAAACTTATGAAACGATTGCATACATTATTTTATACATTTTTAATACTCAAAGTTACTCAGAGTTCTATAAAATTATGAATTCATTACTCGGTATGTTCGGTTATCCAATTGTATAACAAACTAGTTGACCCGACTGTCCAAATGTCATTCCTATAGATAAAAGCACTTTCAGTTTTTCCCGAATTTTCCAATTCGCCGGGACACTTTTCCATATTTTTTCGAAAATTTAGAACAAAAAATATCCAAATCGGTCCAGCCGTTCTCAATTGATATTCTGACCAACGAACAGCATTTCATTTTTACTTCTATAGATAGATAGATCCACCATTTGTTAATAAAACATACGAGTAATGCTCATTTCATTATTTTCAGAACATCGCCGCACTTAACAAGGTAAAAATGTAATCAAAAATAATAAAAACTTCCAAAGCATTTAATGTACACAATACTTATGATTTTTACTGTAAATCCATAGAACATCAATTATATTTATCTGCTGTGAAAAAAACAGTAAAAGTAAAGATATTTTTTAAATAGGAATATCACAAAGATCGTATCGATCTTTTATAATAATGGGTAGTTATTGCGATATAGCCCGGTTCTTGGTGTTTTTAAATGATGGAGATGTGCTTTTTAATTCCGTGCATTTTTTTATGTTAGTTTAGGGCAAAAAATAGTTCTTAAAGTATTTTAATACTTTAACTACTGAACTGCTTTCTAACATTTTAAAATAATGTCAATCTAAATTTTAAAATAATGAAGAGAATGCGGTCCTAGCAAGCAGATCAGTCCATTAAATAAAGAAAAATGCACGAATATTGTAGTGTGCACGCAGCTTTACAATTTTCTGACTCACAATAAAATGTTTTCGTTTCAGTGATTGTTCTAAAGTTACATCCAATATTTATTTTCATATTTATAACTTTAAATAAAGATCTATTTAAACAATTTTAAGTTATAATACAACCATTTCTAGGTAAAGTAAGAAAAACATCAAAATTAATTAAAGGTGGTTGTAATTATTTTAAACCGCAATACCGTCCAACTTTCGACCATATACATGTTGTTTAACTAAAATGTAATTTAAAAAATCAACCCGTTTTTTCATTTCCTTTGATGCTTTTAGCAATATTTTTCAAAACGTGGATACCGAGAAAAGTTTTAAAACATGTTTTTTTTTATATATTTAATTTCATGATTTTCAGAATAGTTTTATAAATTATTCAAATGTTTCTCACTCTACAGGTCGGATTAATATTTTAATTATCTGATTTTGTGTTTATAAAGTTACGTAACACTTTTCACAGCAAATTTAAACTATTTCACGGATAGTATTATAAAGCTCTTGTTATTTATGTGTAAAGCAAACTTTTTTAACTACATGAGTGCTCATAAATTTTTGACAGTAAAAAAAAACGACTCACCTATTAGATTTCGCGACGGATCAGTGTTTCGTGCGTAAAAAGCGAGAACGCGCGGGCACTGAATTTATCGCGGACGAGCAGAACGCGCGGCGGCGATGGAGCAACTGCGGTGCAGGCCGCGCGCTGGGCGGGCGTCGCGACCGACACGCCCCACACCCAGAAATAAGAAAAACACAATTTTCCAACCATCTAGAAACTTCTAAGAAATTTGAATTTATAAAAACTTTATCTGCTGTTTAAATCATTATCTTAAATAGTGGCTTTCAAAGGCAAACGTAGCCAGAGTTAACAGACCACGTAGAATTGCTTCTCGACGAAGTTTTTCGCTTCTACATTCAGTGGAACAAAAATGCTCCTTCCAATTAATTTATACATTGGCTGCGTAGATTATTAACTATAAAATAGTGGTTGTTTCTTTCAGATTAATAATAATATTAAAAGTAAAATGACGACAATTTTTTCTTTTTAAACCTCAATAGAAGTAAGACATATTTTAGTTGAAATATAGATGTAACAGTTTACGCTACACGCATTTCATTGCAAATATGTGTATCATCATCTTTGTATAAAATTAATTAAATAAAAATTTGAAACGAAAAGAGTGTGACAGAAAATTGTTAGAGAAGAGAGAACTGGGCGGAGCATGCGACCACTCCCAGCTGGAAATCAGGATTACACGGGAAACAAATTGATCCAAAGAGGATTTGCTTTTTTACTTTTTTCATTTCGCTGCGCACACCGTCATAGCTGTACTTAAAACGAAACGAAATAAACGATTTCATACTATTATATAAATATACATTCATTTTAAACCAAAGATATGGATGGTTTGTGAAAGTTATACCTGCAGACCTGCCCGTATTCAATATCTTCAAAAAAGTAAAAACCTTTATGTGGCCTGACGTAACCAATAAAAATTGTCGGGAATAAATGAAAATTGTAACCTCTTAAACGTTAACCGTAAACCACAAAATAGGCCACAAAAATATATATCTGCCCGGTTTTAAATCCACAACGTCTTTAAAAGTGGGTCCGTAACGAGACGTAAATTAAGTCCATGCAATCCTACTATATGTCAAAATAGTTTTGCTCTGTCAAGAACTATGTGCTTTAATAGCTTCTATTAGACAGATTTTCAGATTTTAGGCTTCAACGTTATCTAATATTTTTGCACTATTCATGTCTTGAAACGTAGGACCTCGCGTAGCAGTTTGCTACGAGGCCCTACGCTGGCCTGCTACCTACGCTATGACTTACACCTTTGTTACGCACATTCCTACGCACATATATACGCTGAAATGAACTTCGTTATCTCAGAATTAAAATTGAATTCACAACGTATGAGGCTAAAGACTCAGTTTTCCTAAGTTCTAGGGTCTACAACGAAGTCTGTTGGGCGCTACGCCGCCGCTACGGGGGTGCTACACGGTTCGCTGTACTAACGAATACTTTTGTTATTCGTAAAGATAGTGCGATATTTTATAATTTATTTAGATAAAATCTTAAAAATATTTATTGAGACTTCCATACATGCTCTTTTTTTATTCATGAAACAAAAGTTTTAAATTAATTTATAAGAATACTAGCGGCCCACTCCTGCTTCGCACGGTTTTTACGACTTAACAAAACATCAAGATTTCTTAGGTAAACGTTACTTTAATATTAACTTATTATACACATAAACCTTCCGGAATAAATTCTCTAAGCGATGGTGAAAACCTCATCAAAATCTGTAGCGTGGTTTAGAAGAACAACGCGGAAATACAGACAAACGCAAAAAGCGACTCTGTTTTATAATATGTATAGATTCTTAAGGCAATCCAGCCCTGCAGTGCAATGCTTGCTGTCCTGGTACAAAGCCACGATGTGTAAGTACCTCATCGCTAAGCAAAATTATATTATAATATAAACGAACAGTTCTTGTTTGTTCAGTTAATTCAATTCGATCATTAATAAACGCCAACATAATAATCAAATACCTCTGAATCTCATTAAAACTAACTACCTTCAACAACAATGATTGTAATAAAATTGTAGTCATTTATTACACCACTAGCTTAAGAGCGGGCAATAAAAATGAGAAATTATTTTTAATAATATTGCCGGTGGGCACCCCCTTGCCAGTGACGTGGCACGATATTTTGGCACGGCTAATACCGCCCCTTATTACGGCATTCTTTACCCGCTAGTGCCTAATAATAGTGGCGAGACTTACTTTACGAGTTTTCGGTATGTTTATGCCAGATTAAACGGTCCGGCCTTTGCGAATGTTTATGAAGGTAAAGTCATTGTTATGTCATTTTTGTTGACTAATTAATAGTAAATAATTATTCGTTAAATGGAACATACTTAACTTAATTAGCAAAAAATGTGTTTTATTTTTAAATCGTTGACTAAGGGAGACGTTACTGATGTATATGATTATTTCTGAGAGGTCACACATATTTTTGAAGCCGATGTGTCCTTGCGTGGTCTCGTCAGATAGTTTTATTGTTCCTTCCATGACACATATTTGTGTCGCTACTTTTATATGCCATACACGGATGATCATATATATTTGCTGTCTTCTTGAGTAGAAGTATTAATTAATGAATCAGGCAGTCAGACATTCTTGACAAGATCGACTCGATTCTTCAGATGTCCTTGTCAGTTTTGCTCAAGAAAACAACTGCGTGACTTTTTTTGTAAGTGAAAAAAGCTTATGTTTCCGTCCATTTCTTCAATTGTTTACCGACTTCAAAAACAAGACGGTTATTTATCTCATCCGCTTATAAGTTTAGGATTTTCTCAAAAACAAAATAATTGTTAATTGAGTCAGGCGTGACTTTGCGGAAATCCATTATAAAATACAATAAACGACGTATATTTAGTAACCTAATCCGCTTAACTATTCTTAAAGAGTCATAAAGAACCCTGTAAGAAATCGACACGTGTTTCACCTCACAACGAGGCATCCTCAGGATGACGATTGACTTGTTGCAAACCCGGAAACGACGTGTTGCCACGTCAAGCGTAGCTACTACGACGTTACTACTAAATATACATTGTATAATGTATGTACTTTTTCTTTGTTTTATACAAATTATTCAGTTCTAATAATTCTTGCACTATCCATATATACATACTTTCAGGAAGATTTTAGTATACAATATATTAGGTTATTGTTATTAAAACTTGTTATCTTGTTTCAAATCGAAGCGACTACTTTCTTCTGATAGTTCTATTTTTACCCAAAATCTCACTTGATGATACTAATAACACACTATTACTCCAAGGAGAACTATCTCAACTATTCAGTTCTATCAGATAACTTATTTGATTATTAACAGATACTCTACGTTTTCACATGTGTCCAAGGTTGCCAGGAAGTAGATACCATGCACACTGATGCTCAATAAGCCGCACGGAGTATGCGGTAATGTTAATTGATATCAAGATCCTGTGAGGAGCCGCTAATGGTACATAGTGGTCTTACAGCCTCTCCACAGCCTGTGGCCATGACGTTACATTTGTGGTCTAATCGCTATTGCAATCGTGACATCGTACTTACCGCAATTATCATGGTGGGTACATTCGACAAGCATCGATTACTCCTTATTCAATTATGCTACTCTATTAGCGTAGTCAAAGGATAAATTATAAATTAATATAATGTATTTAAATTAGCAATATCAGCTTTTACGCAAAAAAATAGTGTAGCTTCCCTATAACATGCTATGAAATATGATATGATATAGTAGCGGTGGTGAACACGAGGTAATTTCTGAACAAGAGACATATTTTCCAGAGGGAGGACAATCCGGGATCGCTGTGACGAGGCTTGGAATGCAACACGATTATGAAACGCCATTTGTCAAGTTTTTATTGGGCACCCTTGAGCATCGTCTATTGTGGTGAACCCTCAGCCCCGGCCCCCGGCCCCCGCGCCGGACCCTCACCGCGTGGATGTTAATTCATAATTTTTATAACTTGTTAACATTTTGCGGATAAAAAGGGCGCCGCTGCAAACCACGATTACTGTTTAATTAAATTTCATCCACCTTTTATGATAAGAGCTACTACAAATGCAATCAATATTGGTTAAGGTTAGGCTAATAAAATAACTTTTGTCATTATAACATATTTGGTATCATTATTGCAATAAGTTATGATCTGTGTTTGTAAATAAGTTTTCTTACAGTACCTGTTACTGTTCAGTTACAAAAGCTGTTGGAGAATCCATAGGCAAACCTGTCAAGAGTGTGACTTTACTTTTTTTTTTCACAAAAACAAAATCTCTAAATAAGTAGGTACTAACAATGGATTCGGTTGTGTGTGACAATACATGTAACTTTGTAACAAAGCGGCACACATTAGTGTGCATTCTCATTTTAATATATTGCAATAATAACTGGCAAAAGTTGTGCGTTTGATTGGCGTGGATATTAAATCGGCCCGGCAAGGGGCGCGGGGTGGTTGAGTTCCGCCGGTGCAGCCATATTTCGCGTCTCGCCGATCAAAGCAGGCACGCCACAACAAACGCACACTTTAATATCAGATGCGCTGCCTCCACACACTAACCAAAGAACTACAAAATGTAATAAGTACCTACGCTGTATTCAAATATAAGTACCAGGAGGTCGCTAAATGGATGCATACAAGTTATTCCTTAATGGTGTGCGTTATCTTGTAGGTAACCCTTGTTTCATAGTGTTCTACAATATTTTATTAGTTTGATTTGATGCAATTTTAAGTATGTATTTATAGGTAATGAATTTTGATTAAGTTATATGATTAGGTACTTTTCTAGTTAATTATAATAATAATCTGGATGTGGGAATAAAAAAAAACATCAGTAAAGGAAAACTGTCGGGTGCGTACTCGTAGTCACACCCGTGTGACTAACAGGATTTTTTTTCCTGTTTGTCACACTGTCATGTTTCTACACCATTTACCACTTATTATTAGTGCGGTGAAAAAATATCGATAACTAGCTAATGCCCGGCCATGCGTTGCAATGCCATTCTTTTCTTTGTTAGGAACCTTCTCCGCCGCGTACAACAACTTACCAAAGTTTTATCACAATCGATCGAGCCATTTTCGAGTTTTGCGAGACTAACGCACGGCAATTAATTTTTATATAAATAGACAATGCATTTTGTAGATAATTAATATTAAATATTGTAGTTCATACATTAAACATTTTTATTTTGTGCATAATATGTCACCGTAACATTGTGAGAACCGTTTGTTTATAATTTATCAGTGTAATTTCTTTCCGTTAGATTATTATTTTGCTATTATCAACTTCATATGCATTTTTACCCCTATTTTACGAAATATTTTTGTTGTATCTTTTTAGTCTCCTGGTAGTCCTTTGTCAACGCCTGGGACAACATCAGAAGCAGCGTTCCAGCTCAACACGTTTTTACACTATACGAATTGTAATTTCGACATATAGGGGAAAAATAGAGGGTCGCGTGCATATGCGCCTGCTCTCGCGACGTGACGTCATAGGCAAATTATATCCTGCCTCAAAAGTATTATTAATATGACCTATGTTTTGCGAAATCTTTTGAAATCTTACATATTTTTGACGGTCAGAAATTGGATAAGACGTTTTCACGTCAAATAATTGTACCTGTTGTGTTGTCATAATATTTCGTGATAATTATAAAAATAAGTAATTACGAAACACAGTTGTTTTATTTCTCAGGAACTAATTAACTGATCAAGTGTGGGTTTTTATTTTATTTAGGGTACGTTTTAGGTTTTTTTTTCGATATAATTATATTTAATAAGTAATGGTTAAATATTGATATATTAACAAACACCCGTTATCCTCATGTCAATATAGCGGGTATACATACATTTTGATACAATTTCATTCTGAAGAAAGGTAAAAAAAATATCTGGTAGTCACACTGGTGTGACGAGTCTAGACCCAAACCGTCGATTATATTTCCAAATACGATGAAAGTAATAATGTAAAAAATTTCGGGCCTTAAAAAAGAAACAACATATTTTTCTACAATTTATATTTATCTTAATCTAATAGTGCACATTTTCTTAATATGTTTATGAAAAACACGTTTTTGATTTGACTAAGTATACATAAGTAACTTTTTACAACTGTACAAGCCGTGTGCTCGGAATTACCCATCTAAAAAAATTAAAAACTTCCATTTATAATTTCGAAAAACTTTGTTTCAATACATATTTTATTAAGCAGATATTATGTGCACTTCATACAAAAACTTGTTAATCAATATTACTGTTATTTTACATTTTAAGTAGCTCGCAATACCTACATATTAGTACGGAATTGCTCGATTTTTGCTATGAATTTTATACCGAATCCATTTCTTTATTTATTAATCATCCAACTGAGAGTCAGTCGTCGCACCTAAAGAGTAATCCAAAGTTACAGCATGTTGCAAGTTGTAAAAAAAAAAACCTTATGGTATGATTTTTGTGATCATCTTCAACCCAAAAAGCTAGTCAGCCGCATAGAAGTGGCCATGTCAGTTGCGTAAATGAACATGATTGTTGCGATAGCACATCAGGCTAAATTCGAAACTTGGGGTAGTAAAGGCAAATAAATGGCAAAGGTCACGTCATTTTTTAAGAAAATGAAACCGCATTTTTGTTTTTTTAAAGAGTATGCCTGTTATGCCCGAGTCAACCCGTTTTTTTTCATAAAACCGATATAAGTGAAGCTGGTATGGATCAAATGCTGCGACTCAAATAAAATGTGACAAAGGAAATACAATTTATATAATTTATGAAACACAAATTACAACAACTGGATATCTGTTGATTTAACACAAAGTATTCCTTTGCTTGCTGATCCTTACGAGCAACACTATCGCTCTGTATAAGGACGCTTATTTCATAAAAGGAATCTGTTTCGATCATTGGTTCAGGCAGCACCTTTTCCAAAATCGAGGTGATGTTTCCTTCGACCACTTTGCCCTACTACCCCCGCATAGTTTCGAATTAAGCCCTGATGTGCCGTCGCTACTATCATGTTCATTTATTTTCTCCCACTTCCATGCAGCTGAATATTTTTTTTGGGTTGTATGGTCCAAAAAAATCGTCCCTTAAGGTTTTAGCGAAGTATAAAATATATTTTTTATACGTTTTTTTACAACTTTGACATGCTCTCACTTTGGACTCCCACTACTTGAGCAGCTGACAGTCAGATCTCTTAAGAATGCACTAAGGAAAAACTATTACTTTTATGATTTTGACTCTTGAAATTAATTGTTCAAACTAATGCCACCGCCTTACTATATAGAAATTAGAGTAAAACACCCAGTAGTCAGACAGTTCAAGAATGTGTGTATGGATACAGACACAAAGTTTTGCAATCGACATAATAATAATTTAATCAACTATTTAATTAATCAGTAAAAACAATAAATCTTCTGAAAATATTTAAAAAAACTACTTTAAACAAAAACCCTTTTTGTTTAAAGTAGTGTTTTCTAGCTGTCGAACGAAATCACTTTTATGCCTATAGGTCTTCTACATCGGTAGATATTGACAAATAAATGAACCCACCTATGCTCAGTAAAAAAACATGGCCGCCATTTCAAAACAGTAGGGGCAAAATGCCTTATTATGGGGTATTTGTCGATTAAAAAAAAAAAAAACATATTGCTTCGCCTTAACGGGTCGGACACTGGTGACCAGACACACCGTATACATGACAGTGACGGTGGTCGAAACAATCGTCTGTTGTTTGGCTTCTCGTGAAGCTATCATTTAGAAAGTTTGCGTAATAGATAAAAATAAATATTAGTTGTATACATATCAAGGCAATATCTGTACTGTTTATAGATAAATAAAGCTGGAAAAGGCTGTCTAGTTACTGGTGTAGGGCTGCCTATTGGATGTTTTACCCTATTGCACTGATGATAAATTTAAAATATTTTTCATATTGGATAAAATCAAAACTATTAATACGGGTATAACACAAGAGAGAACCGAGTTGAAGTTTCATTGTAAATGGCTCCATGCTAGTTTACAAGCTTTTTAGAAATTAACCTATGACTATTATTTAAAATGTGTGCAGCAATTTCGTATACATTTTTATTTGCACATAAGCAAAAAAGTAAAGATATGATGATAATGACTTCCTTAAGCAGAATACGCGCTTTGTCGTGGAGTTGCGGACATTAGCCCGTTATACAATACAATACATTAATTATTAATTATTGGCTTAATCATGGCTTAATGCAAAATCAAGAAAAAACTATGTAAACAGAGTTGAATAAAATATTAACGAAAATAAGTTACCTTAATGTAACCTAAAAGTAATTGTACCTACAATCTACAGGTAGTAGAAACTCGAATGTATGAATCAACCAAAACTCTTGAGGTTCTATGCCCCCTGGGCCTACACTAGGGCCTACATCTAACCGACATCCAAGTGATCTGTAAAGAAAAACAAAATATAAAAATGAGTAATTTATTTAGTAGAACAGTTACTCGATTATATAATTGTATTTTATGTTTTTTCAATCAAATCAAATATTTTGATATGAAAACATTGTTATAATGATCCACTCATTATGTAGATAATGCTCACAGAGGGGCACGAATAATTTGAACAAAAAGTTTGGTTCTAGTCCCACCGTTGTATAGAAGCTTGTACAGACAAACGCACACGTTGACACGTGACCAGGTGACGAGTCAGAATATCCGTTTTGCTGGACAATCCGTACAAAACAAAGCTGCAACAAACAAAGCTGTGCGGCTGGCTCTGCGTGGGCTAGTGATGCCATTCACGTCATGCCAACCAAGGCGCATGACCTCGTTTGGTAGCAACGATACAAATTGATACCCGTGATCCAAGAAACATAGTCAAAATCCAGATTTCTCGGTAGTTAGAATGTTTTTTGTAAACTTTTATATAACAAGGTCGCGTGTGGTTAAAACCTCCCCTCTCATGCACGTGGTTGTCGGCACAAGTAAGTACAAGTGCGACTTTTCGATTCATATGTACTTTCAAGTATTTCTAAGTCATTACTGTTATTGGTGAAGGAAAACATCGTGAGGAAACCTGGACTTAAGTCCTAAATTGCCAACCCCCATTTTGACCAATGCTTGAGCCTTCTCTGTTTGACAAGAGGCCTTTGCACTGCAGTGGGATAGTAATAGGCTGGTATTATGATTATATAACAACCAATATCTATCCTCCTGTCCAAACTAGAGGGTATAGGAACACGAGGAAATACACTAGAATGGTTTCGAAGCTATTTTACTAATCACCCGCAACTAGTAAAAGTAATCAACATTGGAATTCCTCAAGGTAGTACTCTCGGTCCGACTCTTTTCGCCTTCTATATGAACAACATATACAAATAATTTCTTATCCAGTCAACACAGCAATCATATTCTATGCCAAAAATTTAGGTAATACAATAGTCGGTCTTTCTTCTTAATGCAAAACAGTCTTCTGGCCAGACGGTGCCCCTCTTACTCACACACACATAACACAATAAAATAAGCAAGCGCTGTGATACTAAAGGACTTAAAACACAAAAGAATGACATTAAGTTGGTTTCTCTCACTGCCATACAACGACACTGACGATATAGTGAGTTAACATCAAAACCTACCAACAACTCACCACCACACACACATACGTACACACACACACTCAGAATAACATTATTTAGAAATATTTTATTTTGTTCAATTTATTTTTGTTTATCTTGATAATTCGCTACCCTTATTTAATTAAGTATTCTGTCCATTTTCTAACATCCTGAAATAGTTTTTTTAAACTAACGCAAATATGTCTCGAATTAAAATTTAATATAATGCGACTCAGGCCCCCGGCGCTGCCTAGTTTAGGACCACTGTTTAAATAACTATGTTAAATATTCTAGTTACAATAAGCATACAATATTATTACTTTTGAAATTTATTTTGTAACAATGGACCAATAACGTTATTCTTATTCTTAATATTGTCGCAAAAGTAAACACAACAAGCATCGACAAAGACTAAAAGTACTTACACTTAGTAGTAACAAAGCAAAAGCTTCCAGACTAGATGTGGACAACAATCTAGAAGAGGCGCCTCTTCTTTATGACAGGTATGTAGGACGCCTCAATGATGATATGATGCAGGATGACGTCAGATAAGGCCCTGATGTAGGGCGGGTCGGCGCGCAGCATCTGAGCCAGCCTCGGCGCGAGATGGATGGCCGCCGGGAGATGCAGGAACTGCGCCGTGGCCGACACCACGCCCGCGCACACGAACAGGTTGTGCACGCACGGCCTTTCCGGATCTATACCAGGAACTGTTTAAAATAAAAAATAAAAAAAATTCCTAAGGTAGGACTATCGTTTAGCTCGAATCGACAAGTAGATAGTTTTGTATAAGCGATGAACACAGTCTGCACGATGAGTTTTTGAAATGAGACTTCTGTGGGGAAACCGGAACTATAAAGTACAGAAAGATTGTCCATACTTATATGTTTTCAACCATTGAAGCAGCTAGAATTTTTTTTTTTTTTTTTTTTTAATGCGACACGGCAAGGCGATGAGGTTCTCCTTACAGTCAAAACCGCGCGGTTTTAATATGCTCAGGCTGATCCCTAGCATTACAAGCTCGAGAAGACGGGCTCAACCACCACAAGCCCTTCATGTAAGCGGTTACCATGTAACCAGCGGTTAATAAAAAAAATCTGAGATTAACTAGCCAGCTAACTAGCTACTGAGAATACTGCCTAAAGACTCGAAGTCCAGACTTCATCTGCATTAACCGAGTACAAATGTAGATTTGTGCCCGGTTAATGGCCCTCCTATTATATAGGATTTATAATAGGTGAAATAAGTTTTTTATGCTACATATGCACTTACTTGCTCTGTTATGCCTGATCCAAATTCTCATGTATAGTTCAAGGGTATCGCGGCAGCATTCAGTCAGGTCGATGATGGCGCCCAGCGCCTGTATGACCCGAGCCTCCGTCAAGCCTACTTTAACCGCCAGAAATTCTGTTATCTCCAACGTAGTCCATAATGGCATACGGTAATCTAGAATAAAATATAGTGTCAAATCGTTTGGGGAAAATGTTCAGGCACCTCATGCTAGTTCCGTAGTAACGGATGGTGTTAAACCTTACAATACATAAGATTTGTTTTTATAGTCGAAACTCATGATGTTATAAAGATCCATTCTGGACTCACCCGCCACGTTTTGGTACACTCCCTTTCAAAGACAGGCCGTGTTTGTGTCCCTAAACTGGGAATATTACCTATAGCCTCTGTATCGTCGTATCGTAGTTATTTACGACGATAATATAATAAGAAAATAAGAAGGTAGATGGAATCACCTTCTTATTTTCTTAAAAAGCTTTTAAAAACACGTACCCAATAATTTGTTAATAAACTTAGCTGGAAAAGACACAATATTGTTTATATTTTATATATAACTAGCTGCCCGCCCTTGCTTCGCACTGGTAGCACTATGTACTTATCTACGGCGCCTACGACCTACCTACCTATCCTACCTACTTACCCTACCTACCCTACTCTACCCACTTTCCCTACCTACCTACCTACCTGCCCTACCTACCTACCCACCTACCTAAATACCTACGTATCTACCTAACTACATACTACTTACATACCTACTTTACCTACCTACATATCCTACCTACCTACATAATTACCCACCTACCTAGGGTAGGTAGGTAACCTAATTACCTACCTACCTACCTAATTAACCTAACCTAATTACCTACCTACCTACCCTACTTGGGTAGGTAGGGTAGGTAGGTAGGTAATTAGGAAGGTAGGTAGGTAATTAGGTTACCTACCTACCCTACCTGGGTAGGTAGGGTAGGTAGGTAGGTAATTAGGTTAGGTTAATTAGGTAGGTAGGTAGGTAATTAGGTTACCTACCTACCCTAGGTAGGTAGGTAATTAGGTAGGTGTAGGTAGGATATGTAGGTAGGTAAAGTAGGTATAGTTAGGTAGATACGTAGGTATTTAGGTAGGTGGGTAGGTAGGTAGGGTAGGTAGGTAGGGCAGGTAGGTAGGTAGGTAGGGAAAGTGGGTAGGGTAGGGTGGGTAGGGTAGGGTAGGTAGGGTAAGTAGGTAGGATAGGTAGGTAGGTCGTAGGCGCCGTAGATAAGTACATAGTGCTACCAGTGCGAACTGATTAACCGATTTTAACTTAGCGCGTTGGACAGTTAGCGCGTTTGATGAATGTGAGTTTACCAGAGTTGGGTAGGTTGGTAGGTATGTATGTAGGATAGATAGGTAAGTAGGTAGGGTAGGTAGGTAGGTAGGTAGGGTAGGTAGGGTAGGTAGGGTAGGTAGGGTAGGTAGGGTAGGTAGGGTAGGTAGGGTAGGTAGGGTAGGTAGGGTAGGTAGGGTAGGTAGGGTAGGTAGGGTAGGTAGGGTAGGTAGGGTAGGTAGGGTAGGTAGGGTAGGTAGGGTAGGTAGGGTAGGTAGGGTAGGTAGGGTAGGTAGGGTAGGTAGGGTAGGTAGGGTAGGTTGGGTAGGTAGGGTAGGTAGGGTAGGTAGGGTAGGTAGGGTAGGTAGGGTAGGTAGGGTAGGTAGGGTAGGTAGGGTAGGTAGGGTAGGTAGGGTAGGTAGGGTAGGTAGGGTAGGTAGGGTAGGTAGGGTAGGTAGGGTAGGTAGGGTAGGTAGGGTAGGTAGGGTAGGTAGGGTAGGTAGGGTAGGTAGGGTAGGTAGGGTAGGTAGGGTAGGTAGGGTAGGTAGGGTAGGTAGGGTAGGTAGGGTAGGTAGGGTAGGTAGGGTAGGTAGGGTAGGAAGGGTAGGTATGGTACCCACCCTACCTAAAGTTAAAATAGTCGTAAAGTTTTCTGAAATTTTCCAATTTTCTGCTCTGTTTTCTTATTTTTTTTTTCGTAAGAACCTTCTTACAATAACAAACAACAAAAAAAGAATTAGCGAATTTGGTCCTGCCGTTCACGCGTGACCAAGGGAAATAGGGATTCATTTTTATATATATACATATATAGATATCGGTCAGTGCGTGTCTAAACGCGGTCGTGGTAATAAGGTTTTCATGCCACCAAAACATTAATAGTTTATATTTTATTATTAGCCATGATTGCGGCCACAGTGACATAAAACTACAGTACTTAATAACCGCGGAGTTTCTTGCCGGCTCTTCTCCATGGGAATTGGAACCGTGCTCCTAGCTTCTGATGTTTCATAAGTGCCCATGTAGGTTTATGTGAAATAAAACATTTTGGATGTTGAATTATTTTTTTGGATAAATTCCAACTGGCAATCTACTACTTTTTTAAAGATACAGCCAGCAACAGACAGATTGACCGGCGAAACTGTTAATGCCATAGAAAATGTTTATAAAGCCTGTACCTACTTACCTAAATACTACACATAAAATATAATACAACTAGCAACCTGCGTCTGCTTCGCACGGGTTTGATGACATGACACTACATCGACATTTCTTTATTATTTTAATATTAATGCTCATAAAAGCACAAACGTTCCTGAACAAATTTTATTCTCTAAACGATGGAACCTCATTAAAATCCGTTGCGTCGTTTAGAACAATAACTCGATCACAAAGACAGACACTTTTTGCAATTTATTTTTGTACATATCGTCGTCTTAGATTGAAAACCTCTTATGTGCGAAAAACTGGTGGGCAACTTGGAATTTATATTATATGCTGATGCCGCGGTAAATCTGCTTAGGCAATGCAGGATTTTGGGTGACATCAGTATGATGCGTAGGTCGCATGTGGCGATATAGATGCCGCCACAAAACTGCGAGTGTTGCGAGGTTTTATCTTCCAAAAATGTAATAAAATAAAAAGTCAAATTTGCGTTCCAGAGCTTTTCACTCTAAGGTGACGGTATACATAATATACGTACCGAGTACACTGTATACGTGGGACTCCATGTTCACGATGTCCGCCGTAGAGTGTTGGATGCCTGCCTTCTTGAGACGGTTCCTCACCCGGTAGGCATTCAGCGGCGCCTGTAAGTCGCTCATCTTGGCCGCCAGCAGGACGCACGACACCGTCAACAGGGAGAACCGGTTCGTCATCATGGTAATGTACCGTTCCCATTCTTCATTGCCTGATGACAAACCATTACCTACAATTACTGTGTAGGTGAACCGTTTAAGTACGGAAATAGCGAGACGTTGCGTACGTTTTCGAAGTTAGATGCGGTAGTTTCTCATAAATTAAAGATATTTAAATGATTTTCTTAGAAATATATGTTGTAAATGCTGACTGCTAATACCTATCCTTAACATTACATAGTAAGATCGTCATAATTAGCCCCTAAACGCACAAAATGGTTCACTGCTACGAATTAAACCATTTTTGCAGTGAGTGAGTTTTTTCTTTTCCCTATTCATTCTAGGGCCGTCCCTAGAATGCCGATAGCAACATATTGATTCATTAACATAAGTACCTACCTATAAATAATGCCATTGTTTTGACGGCCAGGAAGATTTACCTCGTAAAGGCCCGTGCAGACCACCGCGACGCGACGGCGCGACGCGACTCAAACAAGTCGATTTCTAAGAAACGCGGTATCACGGTATAACGATAACCGGTGTCGTGTCGCGCTGTCGCGTCGCGCTAGTCTGCACAAAGCTTAAAACGGCTCTTTGATATATAGAGCTTTTTACACATGTAAATGTGTAGGTATACTCACTACGAGTTTCTTGTAAAAAGATTCGGACGTGACGAGATATGTATCTTTCCAATAGTCGGCACGCACATCCTGGCACTCCTTTACTATTCACGCCAAGTATGGCGCTTATGGACCATGTCAGCCTTCTGCCAGATTCCGAGGTTAACAGAATCGTCATCCAACGAGCTTCCTCTTTAACTGAAAATAACAAATTATTTAATCAATTATGACCGCGACAAATACCTGATAGACAAAAAGCTAGGCTAGACGATTGAACGTTTTTTGGGTTCCGTACCCGAAGGATGCCAGACGAACCCTATTACTAAGCCGCCGCTGTCCGTCCATCTGTCAGCGGGCTGTATCTCATGAACCGTAATAAGTAGACCATTGAAATTTTCACAGATTGTGTATTTCTATTGCCGCTATAACAATAAATAATAAGAAGTTAATAATTAACCCGCCAAACGATCGCCTTCTAGAAGCCGTTTGCATGTAAGCGCTCAACGGTTTTCACGAGTATATTTATTGTTGTTTCAAGTGTATTTTTCTTATGAACAATAGCTGGTTCATATGACATAAATTTGTCGTGTTAAAGGGTCCCCATACAAGAGACCCGTTTCACGCTACGGAACCATTGGAGCGCGAGTCCGACTCGCACTTGGCCAGCTTTTTACAATTAATTTTCGTTAATATTGACTGCTAAACTTTATGTGAAACAGATATCATACTACATTGTTGTGTGCCGAAATAATAACCTACCCCTGGAACTATAATTTATCGCCTAAATAACCATTTTTAAGTTGGTGCCATGATGCAGAGCCTCTGGTTTAGTACCTAATGCGTACCTATGCTTGTAACCAGAGAAAAGTAATGATAGACGAAGAAGATATACGCAAAGGTCTTAAATAACCATTTTTCATTTTTATTTTGGCGCCATGTTACAGAGCCTCTGGTTTAGTACCTAATGCATACTATGTTTGTAACCATAGAAAAGTAATGATAGACGGAAGAAGATATACGCAAAGGTCTTAAATAATTTTTAAGTTGGCGCCAAGATGCAGAGCCTCTGGTTTAGTACCTAATGCGTACCTATACTTATAACCAGACAAAAGTAAAAGGTATTAACGATAGACGAAGAAGATATACGCAAACGTACTTGCACAGACCTACCTACACTACGATAATTTACGCACCCTTGCCGATCAATGTTTAATATATCTATGTCTAGTACTTTGACCACATGAATCCTACATTCATGTTAAACTGAAATCGACTTTAAGCACTATAGCTATACCAAAGACTTAATCTTTCAGATAACTTACTGCGAAATACATTTTAAGTAATATGCGGTTTCAATTTGGATTTTACACGTTTTCTATTAAAACCTGTCGAACATTTCAGATTTGTTATCTGACGAATGAAAAATCAGCCTTTAATAATACATTAATCGAAAAGGATTACCTTCTTCCTCGTATTCCTTTATTAAAATTTCTATCCACTCATTGTCCGCAAAAGCAGAGAGTTTTCTAGTTGTATCCATTTTAGAACACCGGCCAACACTGAATACTTTTCACTTCTGAGTTTTAACAACTTAACGGCTACGCACATTCGTTTTATATTTTTTAGTTTTGTACGAATCGGCGCCATCATCCATAGACAACACAACTACTTATTTTTTGTTTTAGTTGATGAACTATTTAAGATAAATTAATGTTCTGTTTTTGATTATTTGTCAAATAAGATATAAAATATTGTGTTTGATAGAATAACGAATTACAATAATGATCAAATGTTATCACTGTTTCAAGAACTTAATAATAATTCTTCCATGGAAAGTCAAGAAAGTTTTTTTTTTTTCGTAAATTCGATTGGTACACGACACAACAGACTGACTTCAGTTCTCCAGACAGGCGTGTTCCAAAATCAAATTGATTGTCATAGCAAAAATTCCTATTTTTATATTGTTCAAGATTTCAAGCCTGTTATTTTTATGTGATATTAATACAAATAAGTTCATATTATTTACAAGTGGCTGATAAACTTCTTTGTTGTAACCTCGTTACAGCTATAATATTAAAAAAATGTTTGGAAAATTAAACAAAATTGTTTTAAGCATTAAATACAATAAGCATTATTTATGCTTTTCTCATTTGACTTTAATAGTTTTTCGGACATTATACTAGAATAGAACACCAGGTTTTAGGACACCTATAGTCAGTATACAGGTAAGTTTCGTACATAATTATGTTCATTTATCCAATTTTGCGACGAAATGTTTCTATACTCAAAATTTTAATTCAGAATGTTGGAAATTATTTTAATTTATTGTGAATTTTATTTCAGACGCAAGAGAAACAAACTCTCTTTCGCATTTATAATATTAGTTAGGATAGTTTCTGGAAGTTTGGTCCAATATACATTTTTAGGTAGGACGAGGCACACATACGTGAGTTTATCAATGCCTGGTTGCGGCCAAGGCTTGTATAGTATTTTCTCAAATAATGCGCGGAAATTCAAACTAAGTAAATTAATTATAAATTCCAGAATCAATGACAAAGAACGATTAACTTTCGCTCGCCAATATATTATAATTATTACCACCTATTTCAAATTTGTCTTCACAGGGTCGGTAATAGCTGCATTTACCTTACTCATTTGCGAACAATTTTTTTAGGAACTCCTCTACTAAACACGAAATCTCCGTCACATTTGGCTCGATAAAATAAATAAATAATCCTTTATTCAAAAAGCCAAATACAATTTGTCCATTTCAAACAAAACATACAAACGCCACTTATAAATACATCGGTAAGCATTATTTGAGACAGAGTGAACGTCTGTATCTGTGCTAGTATAAACTGTGTTAGACACAGGCGCTTTCGTCTTACAATTCATTGACAATTTCTGCCCTGCTAAGCCGAAAGGTGGTATCTCAATCGGAGTAAGTGTTGAGAAAATTGACTTTTTGTAAATTGTAATTTAAGGAAACATAAGGATATAAAGAAATTCTGAGTGGTTTTTTTAAATGTTTTAAGTTAGATAGCGGTATGTGGCTTATACCATTAGATGCGAAATTATTATAGCTATTGAATGGTATAAAAAAACCTAAAAGGGCGTATCTCAGAGATACCGCCTTTCGGCTTAGCAGGGCAGATTTGCTGCACTATTGTAAGCATAAAGTTAGCTTATCTTAATCGATGGATCCTGGAAACGAAACCCTTACGAACACGCGACAATTACCGCCCAAACTCTGGACCAGCAAACTGAACATATCCCACTGCGTCGAGGGGGAGACAAGGGGACGTAATTTTCTCGAAATTGTTCTGTAACGCATTGAATGATGTGTGTTGGGAAGCTGAACTGGGAAGACCGCGGCATTAACATCAACGGCGAGTAAATCTCACACTTAAGATTTGCAGATGACATCGTCAACTGGCTGAATCGCAGCCAGACTTACAGCAGATGCTGGACGAGGTTGTTCGAGAATAAGTTAACCTCGAGCAAACTCTGCAGCTTGGTGAAAACAACTTTGGGAAGGAGGCGAACAGAAGAATTCAGCTGGCCTGCCTGTAGTCCTTCAATATTTACACCAAATATGGTTCAGACATGAATGGTGACACATATTAGCTGAATAATATATCAATTCAATTCATATCTCAATCATATTTGGTGTAAATATTGCCACATTGCAGGAAATGAATCGCTGTTAGCAGAATTACTAAAGTGGCCGTTTTAGGTCTTAGTCGTCTCGTCGTGTATTCCGCAGAGCCAGCTAGGTCTTGAATCAGTACGGTAAGGTAAGTCCATAAAATCAAGGTCGCTCAGCGAGCTATGCTTGGAATCTCTCTGGAATCCAGAAGGTGATGATCCGGCAAAGAACCATAGTTGTCGACATAGCTCACAGAATAAGCAAGCTGAAGTGGCAGTGGGCCGGTCATATTAGCCATAGAACCGATGACCGCTGGGGTGGACGTGTTCTTGAGTGGAGACCGTGAATCGGCAAAAGTAAGGTATGACGCCCTCAAGCAAGGTGGAGGAACGACCTCCGCAGGGTGGCTGGTAGCGGCCAAATGAGTGTTGCCAAGAATAGAGTTGAATGACGTGCAATTGAAGAGGCCTATGACTAGCAGTGGTCTGCTGTAGGCTGATGACGATGATGATGATGGACCCTGGCTTCCATCTTTCCAGAATGAGAAAAAAATATAAAGTTAAGTGTGAATTGCCCAAAACATTTTAAAAAACGCCTGGCTCTTAAACTATAAAATAATGCTGAACATACGTGAGAGTTCTTCGGGAAACCCTTGGAGAGAGGCTTCTTATATATATTTCCAGACGTCGATCGTTGGCCATCCCGTACGAGTATGAGTTATAAAAAGTAAGAACCTAAAACATACCTAGTACAAGCTTGTAAAAGTATACAGTAGCCTATTTGAAGCTCAGCAAGTATGCAGCAGGGCGGCACTATGATGTATTATGTAACATGATACCGCTGTGTGTGTTAGACGTCTGAGCTCATGCGAGGACATAATAAAACGAAAATAAGTTAAATGTTCGTGTGGAAAAGCGAGCGCACGAGGGCGTGGCGACAGAAAGGCGGTGTATTTTTCTCGTAAACTCCGCCCAGTGGAAAGTGCTGAGACCCGCCCTCGCGCCATTACTTTGCGATCCGCACTAAAACAGGGATATCTGCGTTGAAATAATAATGTTATATGGTCTCTTATATTGATCGCATCATCCATGATCCATTGACTCTGATTGACGTCAAAAACAGGAACCCGTAGCCGAAAACTTGACGAGTCGGAAAATAGTCTAATTCTAGGTACTTTTTGGGACAAATACTTGGGAGTTAAGAATCACAATATCAACTTATGCATATAGCAAAAACGATACAAAAAAAATATCGACTCTAAAAAAGGGACGAATTCATTTTAAAAAAATTGCCAATTTCCAACTATCCACACAGTAGTACCTATTCTGAAACATGTTGACTAATATAAACATTGTTGATCTTGACAATAAATTATAATAAATATTAAAGATTTTGATAGAAACAATAAAAACACAACATAGCTCCTATGTAGTATGTATATATACAGCGATGCTATTCTGTAAACATCTCACCGTGAAAACTTGGGTGAAGTGAGCTGTCACAAGTGTCAATCCCTGTGGAATGACAGCTCACCCCACGCTCACTTCACCTAAGTTTTCACGGTGAGATGGTTACAGAATAGCACTGCAGGTGTTAAAGTAATTGCGTGCCATAGCTTCAGGGTGAGTTCAGAGTCAATAAAGGAACCCGTAAAAAATAAAAAATAAATAGCTTTAACAAAGGTTTTTAAAAAACCGAAAATTATCACAAGATGTGAATGTTAAAGAAATTGCGTGCCATAGCTTAGGAGTAGGTTTAGTATCGACAAAGGATCCCGGATTTTTTTTTTTCAAAATCAACCTACTTTAGTACCTACTACCTTAAAATAGCAATCGTTTAGAATTAAAATTATTTTATTTGTTTAAATGCTTTAATTAGGTATTTACTTTCATTGCGTTCGATAGTAAGTAGGTAACTCTAGGAAAATATTAATTAGCATTTAAACAAATAAAAAACTTATTTTAATCAATTCTAAACGATTGCTATTTAATTAGTAGGTACTACATTAGGTTCATCTTATGATAATTTTCATTTTTTTTTTTAACTTTTTTAAAGATATTTTTTTTTTTTACGCGTTCCTTTATCGACTGTGAACTCACCCTATGGCATGCAATTACTTTAACACCCTGTATACTTGGTAAGCTGCATGCAGAGGTGACGCACATCTCATCGCGCCTGTAATAGCTGGGTTAAGCTGGGATGAGACGAGCCTATTGCATTTACTCCTAATTCTTGCTTGACCAGCAGTGCTATTCTGTAATCATCTCACCGTGAAAACTTAGGTGAAGTGAGCGTGGAGTGAGCTGTCATTCCACAGGGATTGACACTATTGACAGCTCACTTCACCCAAGTTTTCACGGTGAGATGTTTACAGAATAGCATGGCAGATGTTCGGACCGACAGGCGACCACCAGTATAAAAAAATATAGGTTACCTAACAACAATTGAATAATACCATATGCAATTGTTGTTAGGTAAGTATTTTTCTATATTTTTTGGCAGTCTGGCGATCGGCTATCTACGCCGGGGATCAGAACCACATGATCACACACTACGATTAATCACTCACATAACATACTTTGTAATATATTAAATATTAAAACCAAATCATTTAATTTCAGATTTACCTACTTTGCTAAAAATGCTGTTAACAGACATATTTTTTACCACGACAAGCTACTCTCATCATAATTATGAGTTATGGTTTGTGCCGATTACTGCCGATACGAGGAAGAGGAAGAAGTTATCGATAAATAGCTGTTATGTAAAATATAAATGTAATCATGTACTACGAAGTATATATGTAATCATGAAGTAATAATAATAATCAAGAGTATATTAACTGTTGATTATTATGATTACTTCATGATTCATACTTGACACATATTAGCTGAACAATATCTTAATACAATTCATATCTGAATAATATTTGGTGTAAATATTGCCATATTGGAGGAAATTAATCGCGTTTAGCAGAATTACTAAAGTGGCCCTTTTAGGCCCCCTGAAATATAATCTAACGTGTTTGACCCAATATTCTATAGATTTACAATGCTTTTTTTTATTCTCTTTTCAATTATGTGTTCTTTCGTTTTTTAAATCACTTTTTCTTATTTTAAGGTTTTTAGTTTTTAATCGTTTCTCATTCTAAATTACATTTAAACAAATAATGCATATCTTTCAAAACCCTTAATTGTGATACCCCACTCGATAGTGTAGCGGGTAATGAGCGTGCGCGGTGCTAGAGTTGGCCGTCAGACAAGACCTTGACGACGCCCTGCCCCTTTAATGTTGCTTATTACCTTAATGTTGCTTATTTCCATGCCAGATGTTACACATCTTATGCGAATACTGTAAGGCTCACTCGTTTTGTTTTTAAGCATACTGTTTGGCGCCAAACATCCGCCATTTAGTTTTTTTTTAATTTTTCTTTATATACTCAGTGACACTCGCACAATAAAGACGAATCTAACGACATATCATTCAACAAAATCGGTTCAGCCGTTTAGTAGCTACGAGGGAGCATAGAGACGGACGCACATACAATACATACACACAGGTCAAACACATAACCCTCCTATTTTTGCTTCGCCGCAGTCGGATAAAAAGATGAAAAACACACAAAGTTAAACATACGCTGATCATGATTTTACAAGCAGAGGTGAAATAGATTGAACAGCTGGCTAATTAAAAAGATAATATATCCCAAGAGCTTATAGTTCCTCATAAAAGTTGATTGTGACAACTTAAATGCAATCAATGTAAAGATATGTAATTAATAGTATTGAGAAAGGTGTATTCATGAGGTGATCGTTAAAATATTTTCGGTGAGTAATATGAGAGAAATACTGAAATCTAGAAAGTATGTAAAGAACACAAAACAAAACAATACAATATATTCTTTCCTATGGCTCACAATAAATAATTATTTGATTGATATTTAACCGTTAAAGGCCTGATAAACAACTAATTAACGTGCTAATTGACGTGCTTGAGGGTCACCCAGGGCTTTACCGGTTAAAGTTTCTTCTTATCATTCTTTATCCGTCACCACAGTCAGCAAACGTCATCGATTGCATACAGGAGTACCTACCTCTTCTTATCATTCTTTATCTATCCGTCACCACAGTCAGTAAACGTCATCGATTGCATACAGGAGTACCTACCTCTTCTTATCATTCTTTATCTATCCGTCACCACAGTCAGTAAACGTCATCGATTGCATACAGGAGTACCTACCTCTTCTTATCATTCTTTATCTATCCGTCACCACAGTCAGTAAACGTCATCGATTGCATACAGGAGTACCTACCTCTTCTTATCATTCTTTATCTATCCGTCACCACAGTCAGTAAACGTCATCGATTGCATACAGGAGTACCTACCTCTTCTTATCATTCTTTATCTATCCGTCACCACAGTCAGTAAACGTCATCGATTGCATACAGGAGTACCTACCTCTTCTTATCATTCTTTATCTATCCGTCACCACAGTCAGTAAACGTCATCGATTGCATACAGGAGTACCTACCTCTTCTTATCATTCTTTATCTATCCGTCACCACAGTCAGTAAACGTCATCGATTGCATACAGGAGTACCTACCTCTTCTTATCATTCTTTATCTATCCGTCACCACAGTCAGTAAACGTCATCGATTGCATACAGGAGTACCTACCTCTTCTTATCATTCTTTATCTATCCGTCACCACAGTCAGTAAACGTCATCGATTGCATACAGGAGTACCTACCTCTTCTTATCATTCTTTATCTATCCGTCACCACAGTCAGTAAACGTCATCGATTGCATACAGGAGTACCTACCTCTTCTTATCATTCTTTATCTATCCGTCACCACAGTCAGTAAACGTCATCGATTGCATACAGGAGTACCTACCTCTTCTTATCATTCTTTATCTATCCGTCACCACAGTCAGTAAACGTCATCGATTGCATACAGGAGTACCTACCTCTTCTTATCATTCTTTATCTATCCGTCACCACAGTCAGCAAACGTCATCGATTGCATACAGGAGTACCTACCTCTTCTTATCATTCTTTATCTATCCGTCACCACAGTCAGCAAACGTCATCGATTGCATACAGAAGTACCTACTGAATTGTGGTATTGAGCAATAATTGTATGTATGGGACATACAATTATAGCTCAATACCACAAATTTGGCTCTATAAGTCCAGCTATCTAATTACGCAACAGATCGTAAACGATTCCGACTAATCTGTTTCATTTTAACAGTTCAACAACATTCATTGCGTTATTTACTTTGTTGAGCAGATTTTTTTTCGTACTAATGTAGCTATGGATTAGCAATCTGTTTCAAAACGATTCATATTCAGATTGATCGTGTATTACGCAATTATTATGGTACTGATTGATAGAATAATACGCAATTAGGGTAAAAGATACAATAATCAAAGTCAAATAATTTATTTCAAATGGACACTTAAAATACACTTTAGAACATTATAAAAAAATATAACAAAATAAACAAACAAAAAAAAAAAATACTAGTCGCCCCTTTCAAAAGGTAGTTTTCATATGGAGTGAATGATCAAGAAGCTCCACATCGTAAGCTACAAAATGTACAAACAAACACTATTCAATTAGTTCTATAAGTAT
Source organism: Agrochola circellaris (assembly GCA_914767755.1). Lineage (NCBI taxonomy): Eukaryota > Metazoa > Arthropoda > Insecta > Lepidoptera > Noctuidae > Agrochola > Agrochola circellaris. Next base: position 16,180,753 of record OU611840.1, on the reverse strand, counting down.
CTATTCTAGATCGGTCGCTACCTGACATTGCAATTCCGAACCATCATTAAAAATGATGAAAATGAAATCTACACTTTTTGTAAACGTCTTTAAATATATTATTATTATTGTTATTGTTATCGTTAGTGTATATGAGATGTACTGGATGTACTACCTACAGTCGAACAAGTTGTCTTTCCACGATACGTGCAGTATTCTTTTTTATTGTGGGCATATTACTTTTTTAGAGTATGGCATACTTAAAAGAGATAAAACCATTTAAGAGGGCTTATCCTAAAAGTTGGCAACGTCGCAAATAGGTATCAAATATTTTCCTGTTCTTTTTATAAATAAATTCTTTATTGCCGTAAACAGGTTACAAATCATTTGAGACCAGGGTCTCAAATTTTTTGTTCTAAGCTAGGTTACAGTACCTGTATTTCAGGAGCCAAAATGATTAATTTGGCAATAAAACTGTATGTAAATATGAAATGTGGCTAACTAGTTAACTAGAAAATTAATAATGAATTGCAGTAATTAATGTCGTTACACCGAATATTAAATTTCAGATATAAAAAAAGTACTTGGAAACTTTCCTAATGCCTTTTTTACACCTAAAACGGTAAAATACAAATGACGACGTATATTTAGTAACCTAATCCGCTTAACTGTTCTTAAAGATTCATAAAGAACCCTGTAAGAAAACGACCCGTGATTCACCTCTCAATGAGGCATCCTCATGATGGCGATTGACTTGTTGCGAACCCGGACCTGACGTGTGGACACGTCAAGCGTCGAGAGCAGAGTGAGCCATTTCACCCGCCAACCCCACCTAAAACGGTTACAACGTCAAATTCAGTGTTACAAATTGCAATTCATTATTAGTATTTTAGTTCACTAGTTAGCCACATTTCATATTTCCATACCGTAATATTGCCAAATTAATCAAAACAGCGAAGTATTTTACATCTTGTTGCGACGTTGCCCACTTTCAGAATTAACGATCTTAAGAATTCACTATTCAGCACACTCACAACATTGTTTAAAAGTAGCTTCAACATTGTTTAAGTTAGCTGCCTGAATACCAAATAGTCTGTTCGTTTGTACCTACATGACTGCGCTTTCATTGAAGTCGCTGACATGTATCAGTATCAGTATTGACGAGGCGCTAGTGACGGGCCAAGGCTGAGGCACATCGACATCACGGGGGCTCAACGCTGCCGCCCGCCGCCGCCGCGCCTCGCCCTCTCCGCCGGACAGGGCCCACCGGCTTTGTGGTCTCACAACTCAATTTCTAGACCGGCAATGACCATTCAAAGTTTTACTATTGGAGCAATACGTAGGTGTAAGTTTGACTAATGTGTTATGACATTCTGTAAAATAGCAGCTGAAAAAGGTAGTCAGAACTCAAAGAACAAAAGTATTGTGGCATTAACCACAATACTTTATTAGCCATAGGTACATTGAAACTGATCAAACCGATACCTTCACCCCAGCCACTATTACAACAGTTGAAGGGATTTTCCCGTCAACAACTGATATGTAAAACCTTCAAACTTAAAGGTTCGGAAAATTCTCATATTTATATTATCGTTGTTATTTATTTTCTCTGGTGAGCCGTAAAATACGGCTGTATGGAAATGTGGGGCTTTGCAGCGTGTTATAGTTTGACAAGATGACAGTTATACAAAAAGGCCCGGTATGCGGGAGCGGGCGGAGGGTTATGTGAGTACACCCGCCCTGAGATGTCCTGTTAACTCGTTTATTGCCATTTCCCATTCTTTATGTTACGTTTTTCTCCCTTTCTGATATCATCACATTTTATTGAATTATAAAGGTCTACAGAATCTTACTTATAGTAACGTGTACCTATACAAAAAAATGTGATGTTGTTCAATTTTACTATGTATCTAAGTGTGTAGCACAGTGCAGTGTGCAGCAGCAGCAGTGTAAGTTTTGAATTGAACAAAACTCCTTTTAAGTGTCCAACCGTGTTCAATATCCGGGAAAGAATGCAATTCCCAAGAGCGGCGCGGTGGATAGGTTTCTTTGTTCGTCGAAGCGTATGTAATCACATGCTAAACGATATGGGACGCTGCCTACAGAACCAGGCTACTATCTGACTTATGCGGAGTTACGTACCTACATATCTATGTTTAGGTACACGTCATGCAACATATAATTTCCTTGCAACAGTTTATCATTCAATTTGTCCCCAGCATAAGTGGAACGCATGGACTTCGTCAACTATTATTTTAAGTGCTGTCATTTTCGTAGTCAACCATTTGCATTAAGGATGCAGTTATGGTTATGCAGCTACAAATTTTCTTACCCACAAATATAAAATTTTACTACCTAACGATAAAGAATCGACGCTCACCGCATGTTGTCCAACAGGATCTGATAAGACTACCTAAGCATCCGCAATGACATATGCTTAAAAATTGTTCGAGCAATAGCATACCGAGTCTTGTAGCCCACACAATAAGGTATATAGTAGCCTGTACACACATAAATTTACACACGTATGAATTGCACATTTAGTTGCGAGGGTGCGAAAACTTGTTGTTATCTTGAACGAGCCCAATTTCAGCAAATGGATACTAAGTCCTAACTCTCGTATCTTTTTTTATGTCGTGCGGAGCTTGTGTTCTTTTAAAATATCGACATATCTCAGCGCCGGCGACGTGTGCGCGACACGCAATTTAGAAAGGATTTGCTTTACTGCCGTGAGGCTAACGGGAACATCGTTCGCGAGAGCTGACGATCAATTCTTATTATTGTATATAATTTACACGCCATTTAAGATAATAAGTGAGGAAGAACGTTCTGAAACTCAGCAATTTTTCTGGAACTTTAATTCTCTTAATACATTACCATGTAATAGAGAATTTAAGTTCCCTTGGAGGAGGGCGTACACAGATGTCAGTAAATGGCTTATTGCTGTTGTCTGCTTAGCGCGAGCAAAAACAAAGCTATCATCGTACAGTAACATCTTGTACAAACCACAAATGAACCTCAAAAGTTAGGTTTATTTAAATAAGTTTTAAGATAACAAAAATACCAATCACTACACGATAAAATGCGCCAGACCAGAGTAACTTAATAACAACCGATGGCTGGTCACCGTCGGCGTGTCGGCCGTGATCGACAAATGCGATCACGGTGTGTTTTACGAAGGGTTTCATGAAACCCGAGAATATCATTTATGTAATAATGATTATTTACGTTCATTGATTGGAGGCAGGTATTGTAACTCATTTTCTTGAAAATCTTAGAAAACTGATGATGCAGTTAACAAGGGTGCACTATTGTTTAGAAGTATGTTATCTATTTACTGGTGACCAGATAACTCTTATGGTATGACTGGTGAAATAAAGCTGCCATTGTTATCCATTCTAAACTTTATTAGACGGTATCTTTGCCCAGCCATTAGAGGGCAAAAGGGGTCTCAAACATGGATAGGGATACATGCGATAGAAGTTGCTTTTGCACCTATGCATACTACTTAGCAGTTCAGCAGGTTTGTTTTAAGATAATGACTAAGGATAACTACGAGAGCTAAGGATTACCTAACATCAAACCATAATTGGTTACCTAATACATCCGATGAAAATTCCTTTATGGGCACAAAAAAACCCACAACAGCAAATAAATGTCGTTCAAGTATTCTTGAACAGTCAAAAGTGGTCAAAACGAAAATGAATTAAATTATTTTATGAAGAGCATTTAGTTGTGGGTTCCGATCGTGCGGATTGTGCCGGCGCGTCGCGTCGGTCGCGCTGCCCGGTTCGCGCCTGGCTGCCCGCTCTTTGACAGCTAGCCATGCGAGAAGTCATTCACTTATCAACGCGATCTAATGCCGACATTTTTCCCGTTTTTCCCCATCTTTTCGCGTGAACGAGTGTACTCCAAACGTGACATAATTGAATCAGTGGCCCCGTCTACACGCCTAACGGAGATTGTTGCAAATTAATACGGACAGACGTAAAGTAAACACATTCTGGTAGAATGGACATACAATGTCATTCATCCAAAGTTCGAAGTGATAATTTTGTAAAAACATTACGAAATACAAATTGGCCGTTAAAATGTTCCAATTTACAAAGTTGTAGTGTTCTTATATTAACACTTTCGACTGCGCCCACTTTTCATAGAAATCAAACGCCATGCCGCCATACATATTGGAAGTGAAACCTCCGGGAGGGTTGCCGGCATTACGTTTGCGCTAAAGTTAACCATCGCAGAAGGTCAATGGCATTAGGTTTAAACCCGTGTTATAAAACACTATAAAACAAAGTAAAATAGTGTTTTCATGTCGCTATAATATTTTTAAACTATTCAATATCTTGGTGCGCTTCTGGTGGTAAAACTATGTCAACAATTTCTTCAAAAGCTGATGTAATTTCTACTGCAGGTAAAAATGCCAGTACCTATAGCCAAACAATTTAGCCATTTTGAACGCAAAATTGTCACCATACAATTTTGCCAATCCTGCTTGTTGTATGTGCTTCCATATACTTTGTACCTTTAGAAAAACCAATGCAAGATCTTTATTTTTTATGAATTGTATAATTACAAGAAAAGCATAATCGATTTCCAAAGTAAGTGTCTGATTATCGGAGATAAGTTGCGTCGCTGATGAGCCCCGTCGGCGAAGAGTCCTGTCGGCGTTTAGTCGTACACTGTTAAAATATCCATCAGATTTTATTTTCACGGTTTATAATGCTGTATTCGCTAAGAAAAACCTACATTAAAAATGAGCCCTCCGCGAGGGCTCCCGGCATCCCATATGCAACTAGGTGAACCCTCCAGGAGCACTCCCGGCACAGAACGTGTTAAAAAAAGAATTTTCTCAAAAAAAAAACGGGTTTATGTCGGCAATAATATAATATAATAATATTCTCTAATTATTCATTCAGGAGAATATGGGCTAGTTTATAAGTGATACTAAAGGCGATACATTCGAAAATAAAAAATATAGCGCAACAAGGTTTTTTTCGCGCGTGGACAAAATCGGAACTAACGCCGCTATCTTATTTATTCAACCGACAACCCTCTGTCAATGTCATTGAAGAGCCCGAGAAAAACCTTTACTATTAAATATTGTAACATCGAAAGGCCAAAGATTTTACCCGTACTTCAAAAAAAAGGCTACATTACATAGACAACTAATAAAAAATTATAAGCACAAGCAGAGCACTACAAAACGAAATAAAAATATTGTGAAACGAGCTACATCTGTAATTACCTACGTACGAGTGTCATCGGAATATAAAAAAGACAGTTCTAACGGGTAAGGGAAAAAGGCTGTGGGGCCCACTCGTATCACAGCAAGTGTAATGCAATTTGAAGCGTGTTTCAAAGCGTCGTCCCAGCCCCTGTCTCTTGTTGTACCTTGTATCATACATAGGGTAGTTACATTCTTCTACAAACATGTTTTACCTTTGCTAGACTTTCTTCTTTGAAATTAATAATGAAAGCTATGCCAAACTAAAACAATACAAGCGAATATCAAGGCCTGACGGATGTTTTCACAGAAAAAAATTGAGCGATTAAATGTTCAATATTAAAATATTCTCTTTAACTTCCAGTCAATGTTCATTTAAACAAACATGAATGTATAATTCGTGCATAGATGTTTCCTCTCATAGTCTGTTCTCCATGGTCCAAGTAAAATATTATATTGATACATAAAAAATCAATTCAATCCAGTAAAACTACAATGCTTGAATCTTGCTGATAGGAAGATTTCTAATAAAACACCCAAAGTAAAATTAAAAGTACTAGGCTCAGTATTAATCACCGAAACTTTTTTTTATGGTGTAGATTGCATTTGAGGCTCAAAATGCTGAAGCTGTCTCAAGTGCAGAACGTTAACTGCTTTCTGCGTAAATTGACAATAATGCAAAAATGGTTTCATTACCAGAGCTGATTCGTGTAGAATCCTCTCCAGTAAACTTTATTAAATATTTTAATAAATAAACAACAAACAGTTCCAAACATGGAGCATGTAAATAGTGTTGGAACAAGTGTCGTAGGGCGCAGTTTGCGGTCGAGTAGTGCAGCGGGCACTCGGTTGCGTTTTGCCGACGCTTTTTGCTGCGAACGGCGTTGTGGACACCCCTGACCGCGCCGTATGTCCGGCATATCGTAGGGCTGCGACCTGTGAAACTAACGTTATAGAATAATCACTTATATTTTATTTTTTTAACAGGATCTCGCCTTGGTCTTGGACTTGAGAGGCAAGCACAAGAAGCAAATGGAGCAAGAATATAAGTGATGTTGTTGTCTATCATCTCACGTCACTCTGTATTCGCAATACGTTTCTTTAAACTTAGCCGAAAACGATACATCGTCGATAGAAAATCAAAAGAGAACCGAAGACTTATCTGACTATACGGGCATTGAGGATGCAGTTTGTCCTCCACGAGTGACAACGGTACTCAGACGTCGTTTAGCGTATCATGGGCAGTCAGCCAAGCTACCAACCAGCTGATTGGCTTATTTTTTACTGCATAGCTTGTGCCGACACGAGAACAAAACCATCGATGATTTGCAAACTAAGCTTTAATTATATTTTAACCAGGTGGTCGATCAATATTATCGATCTCTAAAGCGACCAAACCTGAAGAATTAGTAACGTTGATCGATGGTGAGCGTGGCATGCCTAGCGGTCGTCCGGCGCGTCCGTCGCCTGGCGCCGTGTTTTGCCGTGACACGTGACGCCGTAATTAGTGCATGACCGCCGCCCGGCATCACGGCTGTCGCGCGCAGCGTGCCCGCAACGTCACATCTACACATTGTTTATGCTCATTATGGCGGGTACCTACTATTAAAATTGTCTGTGCAAATTATGTTTGTGACTGTTTTTTGTTGAGATCTATAATAAATTATTATATGTTGTTAGTTTGCTGTATCTGGGCCTTGGCTAACAGTGGATATAGCACAGTTTATAAATATTGAATGAATAAAACTTGGCTCACAATATATATCCGCTAAAAGCCTTGATAAAAAATATTGAAACATCTTTTCATGGTGCTTCTTCTATTTATTCAGGAAGTGACTAACACTTCACAATATACTCAGTTTATAAAATTAAATGAAAAAAAAAAAATACAAAGTCTTCAATATCGAATATCATGTAGATGTATTCTAACTCAAAATCGAGAGGGTTTCAGATGTGTCTGTGGCACAATCAGTTCGCGGTAAATTATATAAAAAATACATTTCAAGCTTCAGCTGACTACGAAATGGTTTCTTTATTAGTTTTCCCCGAGGCAGGCGAGCGCCGGCTCGCGGGGGACGTGTGAAAAAAATCTTAGCGGGATTAAGGGCCCGTATAACACGCTCCGAGGCGGACTTATTGCCGTAATACAATCTCTGTTATGTCGCGCACGGATTATCCGTATCAGAGTGTTTCACACAAAAACGTCTTTTACACCAGCTCGTACAAGTTAATACGATGCTTCTTGCATATTCTTTTTTTGCACCCCTTTTTGATAGTAACATTAGGCGCTGAATGTGATAAACTCTTAGGACAAACAAACCTGTGATTGGTTCGTTTATACAATAATAGCGTTACAAAAATTGCGTTGTAAATAAATAAATCATAGTCACGTCTATTCAAAGCTCAAGTTACAAATCCCTGCAAATTGAAAAGGCCATTATCGAACGCAAGCAATTTACACGCAGCTGGTGCTACGGGGCGCGACTAACCGCCGCGGCTACGCCGTAGCCGCTACGACCGACTACGCGCACAACTATACTCATTTGAATTTTTTGATGGTTTATTTTATTATATTTAGTTATTTTATGCATACAATCTTAATACAGCTTCATGTTTGTTTTGTACTTGTATTTTAAGGAACTATTCGTGTTGTTATAAATATTTAAGACTCAACTGTTCTATCGCCAATTAAAGCTAAATGATCATTGGCTGTGCTACAAAATACACAAGAGTTATAAAAAAAATTGTAGAAAGTTCCGATATATTTTTTTCTGAGCAAAAAGCGTTTTTTCTTTGACGTCAGCTGTAGTCGTTAGGGTCGGATCTCGTAAATAAGTGAGATGTTGACGAGTGTGCCGCGAGAGGAATTGAAAATACCGCCGACGCCGACATCGCGGGGTAACGCGCGAATATACGACAGGCTTTCAATGTACGGACCATAAGTGAAAAAATATTCTACGATGTGTAACAGTGTAACCTATGTAGCAATGGTATTTTTATTTTCCATAGGATTTTAACTTTTTCTTTCTTTCCTCAGAAAACCTCTCACACACTGTATGGTCCACACATGATCTGACCAAGATAATGTCATGTCATGACTTTTAAAGAAACTGTATTCTCTGAGTTTGTTTCGATGTTTCTTCTCAGAGAAATCGGTTAGGAAACATCGACCTCATCTAGTTTTAAAATATTATTATTTCTTTGACGTGTTAAAGTGTATTTTACAACCAATTTACAGAAATAAAATATAATTTAACTGGAACAATTTTAAGTTAATTAAAATCATAGTTCAGAATAGCAATGGGTTCTCACTGATAGCTTCGATCCTTGACTTTCTCCGTGTTTCTAAAAGTGACGAATTATACAAATCATGTATAGTTTGAAAAAAAGCAAATATTAGAACCGTTTTCCAAAAAAAATATACATAAGTACAGTATAAAACTTTCCAAAAGATATTACAGTATCAATAATCATGAAACGTACACTAATGACTATCTGACCAATCGACCGTGCGTTTGCATATTGGTTTTTGTGCACCGCTTACGTGGTGTGCACAGAAATTATTAATTAAAACAAAATCGTAAATCATTCAAATCAGAAGCCGTCAGCGGACTATTAATAACTCGTGATACCTCCAATTATAATAAAACAGAAGTGAAGGGCCGAAGGGTTAAATTGTAATGCCGTGTTTTATGAAAGATAAAAATTGTTACATAAAGTAAATCATTGAGCTTTTTAAGTAGGGGTCATAGAAGATAGTTTTACAGGATAAATATTAACGAGAAAGTATTGCCAATAGTTTTAACTTTTTAAGTAATATATATGTAAATAGCTAATTGCTGTATTCAGCAGCATCTGGTTATTCTGGAAGCCGACCCCAACATAGTTGGGAAAAGGCTAGGCTGATTGATGTAAATAGGTAATTGCAATTACATTTAGAAACCAATAAAATCTTTTATAAGAAAAATGGTGGGTAGGTCCATTTTTTACGTTACCGTCGCCCTAATTAAGTCATGTTCGTTTTCGTTATTGGCAATTAATTTATGTGCTTAAAATTGTAATATCATTACAAATAAATCAGGGGTGAGACGAGTAGAAGTCACAGTGTCGCCAGCTGAAATGTTAGCGTGTTTAATATCAGCAGAACATCTGTAAAACGAGCAGATTGACTTAATGGTGTTTGGAAAGTTTCTCGCAGAGAAAATTTTAGTTCGCCGCGAGTCCTACTAATACCGGGAATGAGGGGGGAAGGGGAGGGGGGCTCGATTAGTAGCAGCTGTCATACCTCGCGAATATGTTATTTATTGACGACATGAAAGTCGGAAGCCTGATATGACCTGCATGTTTATGAAGTGCCGTGGATGTACCCTGAAGCGATGAAGCCTTTTTATTTTATGTCGAATTTAGGGAGGAATTTTAACCTACTACATAATATGTTATACTTATAATTAACACGAAATAATGACTTGAGGAAAATTACCATACATACATACAATATTAAAATTAATTTCAGCAGTTTCTTTTATTTATATATATATTTTTTGCTATCGATAAGCCATAACTTCGACAACGTTCTGTTGATCCACAGAGTCAGAAGCCGCATCCACGAGCGGTTGTGGCACGACTGGCGAGTGCTTGCGAGTGTTGCGACCGCACCTGTCAGAATATTAGATCGACGACATTAATCTGTCGCCGCAGACCCCTCCCCCTCCACCTCGAGCCCTCGTCCCGCAGTCCCGCTGCCTCCACACAACGCAAGCAATCAGAAACCGTGTCCTGAAATCGCGGTTTCCCATCGTTTTCATCTGTGTCCGGTTTTTGATGAGGCTTTGCTTACACAGGAATGAGCAAACACTCCACTATTATGTGTACTTTTAACTAGACAATAGATCTATCAAATATTTATCAAAACAGTAGATAGTCTGAAGGGGTGGCGTCACCTTCACGTCAATTTGATTATAGTTTTACATAAAGCGTCGTCCACGGTTGAAAGGAAAGAATTTCGCAAAGTGCCTTATAAAACGCGTAACGTGCAATAAGGCTCTTTGTTATTTTGTGGGGTCGAAACTTATTCATCCCGCAAATCCGATCATGTATGAAACAAATCCTGCCCGGTCACCGCTGATTGCATTGTCATGTCTACTGGCCAAACTTTTGATAATACAAACCAATCTTTATCACGTATAACTTAGAGCTTATTGTTCGTTGTTCATAAGTCGAAGTCACCGGAAGCCACGTCGTATCGGTTTGTAAAACAAGCGAGCCAACGTGATTGGAATGTTTTATTCGACCCTCGGAACATATGAGACCGTTATGATGTATGTTTTTCCTTTTGATGTGGAATTTATCGCCGTATAATTTAGGTGTTGATGTAATTAAAATGCCAATACCAGAATCATTTATTATAAGTACCTATATCTTGGTTGACGTTAAAACACAAATGCTTAGTTATTCGTCACTGGATTTTCATTATTTATCTTTAAGTTCATTCGTGTGTCGATATTATAAATAACGTAGATATGGCAAGGTTTTACCGTGATCACGTAGGCATTCCCTTGGCCGCCGCCGCACCCCTGGCTTCAAACTTGTGCAATAACGTGACTAGTGACGTGACACCCGCGCGGGCACCTGTTCACACCACTATTATCCGATCACTGTACCACTCAAAAAGTTTATGGTATCGCGACTATTAATAATGAAATATGACGTGGAACATTTTACGGTTACTGTTGAAAAGTTCCGACAATTTTTTTTATTGTACAGATAGACCAAGCGTTGGACACATTGAAATTATCATGTTATCATTTCCAGTATTTCTTTGAACTAGTTTTAAGTATTGCAGAAGTTGTTTTAGCTTCAAATTATAAATTTATAATGCGATGCTTGGGGGACCAAGCATCGCATTATAGGCCTTTGTCATGTGTTTCTATAAATTTTAAGAAAGTTTTTGTTTTAAGTAGTTACTTTATGGCATAAGGTACATTCATGATAGTTGTAGGGGAGATTTCAATGAATAAATATTCGGGATGATGATGAAATACAATTCCAAAATATTTATGAAACACAAAAATTAAAAAATATTATGACTACATTGCAAGCAATCCATATCACCCAAATTTCTCTAAATATTCCTACAAATACATAGGTTTAATAACGATAATCGTTTGAAATAGGTGTGAGTGAGCGTGTAACACGGAGCAAGACTTTTAAGTCGTGCCGACGTGTTAACCCCATTATCAGGCAAGGCTTAACCGTCGCTAAGCCGACCCGACACGGCCCGATTTATGATCGCACGGACGCAATTTGCCGATTCTGATCGTTTATTGGCCACCGGTTTGTTCTGTCTAACTAATTGTAATGCTAGAAGGTAAATTGCGTACCTATACCTACATAGTACCTAGTAGCATTTCCTTTACACTCAGGGAGATTCATTTTTAGGGTTCCGTACCCTACCTACCTCAAAAGGAAAAAAATGGAACCCTTATAGGATCACTTCGTTGTCCGTCTGTCAAGACCATTTTTCTCAGGAACGCGTGAATCAAGTTGAAATTAATATGTCAAATATGTAGGTCTACGGTTCCTTGGAGCTCTAAAAAAATCAAGCTACTAAGTCAACGCAATAAAAAATACAGCCATTTATGCGATATATTTTGGTACTCGAAAATAAATCAAAACAGGGGTACTTTCCGTTGACTTAGAATCATAAAATTTGGCAAGAAGTAAGGTCTCACAGCACAAGTAAAGGAAAAAGACTGAACATCGTTAATTTGTAGATTTCTCATATTTTTTAACAAAGTTACGATGGAATGGAATATCGCTATAATATTGGATTGAAACGGTTGTAACTAAATACTTCAGTGTGTTGCACACTGACGTACTTAGTTACAACCGTTTTACAAAATGATAATCGTATTTGACATATTCTAGCGAATAAGCCCGTGTTATTCGTAGCGACTACGGCGTAGCAGTGCGCTACGAGCCTCTACGCTAATCCCCGGATCCGCGAAAGCCGTGTATTTCACGCCTCTTTATTACATTAATTTAAATGTTTGCGCGTCGGATTGCCGTCCTCCCTGCACACCACATAAATATATCCACACTACTGATCAATGTGGTATTTAATGAATTCGACAAGCATATTGGTAATTGCTTGTATTGTTGTCATTTTATTGTTTTTATTTATTTTTATTCTTATTATTTATTATTATTTTTCTTGTTCGCTTTGTATTAGACATCTGTGATCGAAACTTTAAGTGGATATATCAAGTAAATAGGTGCATCAGTAGGCAACATTTATTTTCTAGCAATAGGCTCTTGGTAATGTTTTGGTAAGATTTGCCTTCAATGATTCACTTGTGAGAGTACAGGATTAAGCGTGTCGGCGCACCTGGATACGGACAACAAACGGGTGTAATTAATCAGGCTCAGGCCGCGGTGCAAACGAAAATATTTACTGGAGTCAACAGCGTTAAGTTATTGCCATATAATCCGATAAACGTAGATCGCTTGCTGGAAAATTGTGTTATCGTCGCTGTAAAGTGTTGACAAGTCGCCGCTTTACGAGGGCAGGCGCCGGGGCCCGGGAGCCAGGGGCCCGGGAGCATGCAAACATAAAAATTCTCTATCGGGACTAATAGGAGCGAAACAAATAAAAGGATACGTAAATAGAAGCGTCAGATAAATTCCAGTGGGGCTGGAGTGCGCGTAAATCCGCGCGATTTGTATCTGTGACAGCGAGTGCGGGCCGCGCACCCCTCGCCCCCGCGCCCCCGTGCCCCGCACCCGGCGTCCACAGCCCTCACCTACACTTCTCACAATTAATATGGTAATATTTTTTGTAATGTGCTGTAATGGTTTCAATTAATATAACACTCATCTTCCCAGCTTAATGTGGCCAAGTTGGTAGGGGCACTTTGTGAATATGGCGTACCATTATATATATTATGTAATTATATTCCATAGATGTCCTATAGCAGCAGAAGCAACAGTTTTCACCTGAAATAATTTTACCTCAGCGTTAACTGTACAAAACCACATAAAACCTCAGAAATCATCAAAAATGTAACCACATCGACATCGGTAAGGTGGTCGGAAGGCGCGCGCAGGTCACGTCTATGCAAATGATATTAAATTAGAAACGCTTAATAACAACTGTGCCACCGCCGCCTGTAAAGAGATGCAATTACACCAATCAAATTGCAATTTTACTGTACTAATTGCGACCGACATGTTTTACGGTTCAGCTTAATACCGTACAGTTGCAGTGACGCTTGCATGATTAAACGCCGAAAGGATCACCCCTTTGATATTTAGAGTAATTTGTATGATTTCGCATCGTTTAGCTTCTGTACCTAATTTAGAATCCAAGCTGTAGGTAGTAGTTTCTTATTTTTGAAACACTCAATCTTTCTTCGACAAAATAATATCATGTTTCAGCAAGTTAGTTATCAACTCTGAACTCAGGGCTAGTTATCAGGAAATTGCTGTATTTTTATAAAAATGCGATCAATACACATGTTCATGTATATTCTGTGTATGTAAATGAATTGTTCGTATGTGTTGTCAGCTTGTAAATCACGTCGTGTGGAGCGTGGAAAGGGTCATCAATAGTGCGGTTCGGTGCGGTAAGCCGGGCGCGCACCTGCGCCTCGCGGCTAAGCCCGCAACTTAGCACCCCGGCGCACACGCCGAAGCATTGTAGTCCAAATGTGTACTAATCTCGCCTAATGCAGAACATTAATAGATAATTCGACAAAACTGCAAGTATTAAGCGCAGTGGAGGTTTTTATTATTATTTCAAGCGTTACGTCACTTTACGACCTATCGTCAAATAATTTCTGAAAACTTCTCACAACTGTTGTTATATTAAGTTACTTACTTGCTATATATATGTATCTACAAATATACGATAACTTTCATTATCTAACATTAAACGTAACCACGCAATTGTAACCTCTCATCAAGACCCTACAAACTGAAAATAATTACTTTTAAAAACAACGCAAACTCCCTGAAGCTGGTCGCGACAATCAACAAAGCGCGCAATTTAAAGGCCAAATAAGCGTCGTATCACAGAGTTTTTCTTAAGCAGTCTCGTCGCAAACTACGTTAAAATGATTTAATTCCCCCCTGATAGCGTTACGGGCGCCGCTATTATTGAGATCGCCGGCGCGGCCCGCCCGGCTAATAAACGCTTATCAACGCCCTCATTATCACACCCTTAACATCGCTTTAATGTCTTGCTCTTGAACAAAACATATTTAATCACATTTTTTCCCCGGCGTCGCGGAGAAAACTTTTAAATTTCATAAAATTCACAGCGTCGCAGCGACCGACGGCGGCGGGAAAATGGCCGGAGCTGAAACTTGCTCCAGGGGAGGGCGCGAAATGCGGTTAAAGGGTAAGCCTTTCTTCTAATATAATTTGTTTACTTGATACTTTATCTTTTGATTACAAAAATACACATTGTATGAAGTTATAACTCCTGTGAATAAAATAATAATCCATTAGGCAGGTCTATTGGATCATTTCATGACATATTTGAAAAATGTTTTAATAGCACAATCGGTTTGGGGTGGCTAGTCAGTGCTAGGATTGTAGATGTCTATCTATTTATTATTACGTGTGTATCAGTCGGTAAGTGCGTGTAGAGTGCGAGGCGCCCCGCGGCGCCGCTCGCCGCCGTCGCCCTGATCTTTTAAGCCCGATTTTACTGCTGGTTCGCGACACTAAATTATAATATAACAGCTCATAAATTTCTGAAACTATCCTTCTTTGACGCGGCAGACTTAAGGATTTTGAGTCATGCTTTAATATCGAGAAAGCTCCCGAGTGAAGCTTCAGTATATGAAGTCGCCCGAAAATACATCACACGTAAAATGAAAACATTAGACGTTACTAAAATCCTTTATTTAAACGAAAACAACGCTAATGAAATAGTAAGGTATTATATTTATTTTTATAACTGCACAATCTGAATCAAAAGGACGCTTATATATCAGTAACAACAGCGAGCTCAGGTGAAGTCATGCGCTTAGCCTAGGATTTGTCGAGTGTTCTTTTGAACGTATCTCTCCCCCATATTTAAACTCAAAATTAAGAGCCAGTCAGCAAACAGTATCAGAAAAAAAGGGTGTCGACGACTAAGTAGCTCCTCGTTACTCGTAATATTTGAAGCCACGAAAGAACGGAATTGAATATTAAATGAAATAATTTATGCCATATTTATCATTTTGCAAATGAACAGTCTCACCTTAATGAAAACGTTAATAAAAAAATATTTGACGCTGTGTTTGTTTTGAAAATAATTTCAGAACGTTTCATTTTAATTACAGATTTTAATTATATATTTCAGTACCTACCTATATAACATCCATTCAGATATCGACCTAATATTTAAATGCTTCTTCACTTGATAAAAGTCAAAGAAAGCTCGCTTTTCCCAACATCCGCAATTTCCTTGCCCAGCGACCGGAAGTTACAGAAAAACATAATTTTAACGCCATCGAAATGAGTAACCGCTTTTACTAAGAAAATTGTAGATTATTTTGAGTGAATAACCACGAATCCCTGACAAAGCCACTTTTGTATATTAATTCGTGACTGCGGTATCTAAAGTCCTTATGAAAAGGGTGTAACATCTTGGTTGCGGTAAGGCTGCGTGCACATTAGCGACCGGGCGGCCGTAAATCACGCGGGATCACGGCGCGCGGCTATCTGCGACAGCCGACAGCGGCCGGCACGTCTACACTCTGCACCGTACGTACCTCATGCCTAATTGACTTTACATTTTGACTATGGAACACGTATAATTGTGTAACTGTAAACTGTTGAATATCTGAAGAGCTCAATTGCAATTACTGAAGCGTAGGTAGATATCAGAAAGATGTCAGAAAAACTACGAACAAAGGAATACCAACCGTGGCTTGTGTTGACATTACAAACGCTTACAAAAGTCAGTAGATAAGTGAAAACAGATTCAAAAATTAAATGCGGGCAGGTAAAGGTGGTGGGGGGAGAGTGGGGGGCTAGTAAGGGATCTTCGTTAAGGTTTAATTAAATCGTCCTCGGCGGCCTCTCGCGCTTTAATTCCACCGTTATTAACGCTGTTAAAAAGTGAGTAGCCTGGATAACGCAATGCGTGGAGTCGATTTATGTTCTCAACATCTCTGAAAATAAAATTATCTGCATTGAATAGTATTTTTATCGAAGGTTATTTTTGTTCTAGGTTATATATTACTTACTTTTATTAACACGTTCAGTGCCGGGAGCCCTCCTGAAGGGTTCACTCAAGTCGTATATGGGATGCCGGAAGCTCTCGCGGAGGGCTCATTTTAAATATAGGTTTTTATTAGCGAATTCGGCATTATAACTCAAAATAAAATCAGTTGTATATTTTAACAAGATTTCAAACAAACCTTATGCCGTTGACATTCCTCGAGGGTTAACTTTAGCGCAAACGTAATGCCGGTGAACCTGCTGGAGTCAACTTGCAATATGTATGGCGGCATGGCGTACTCGTATAAGCTCTATGAAAAACGGACGGAAGCGAAAGTGTTAACTTGTATTGTTTTACTTTTTTACCTATGTAGGTACTTGTATGTATTATCATAAACCTACTGTCGTATTTTTAGTCTCTACCTATGTAGGTACCCAGTTAGTTACTTTTATGTGGCTAGTGCGTATCTCTTTCAAAAAGGAAGAGGTTCTATATTCGTGTGTATGTATGTTCATCGATATTTTCATTAATTGTGAGCTGATTTTCAAAATTATTTTTCTTTTGGTAGAGGAAGCTCGTGCGGTGGTCACTTATGAATTTTATTATCTAAGTTTGTTTTGGTAGTTTTTAAGTTATCTTCAATAATACGTATTTAATCCACTTTGTGTATGTTGATGATATTATAAATCTTCGTGTCACTGCTTATTTACATAGCAAGTAAGTAGTGGTATACGAATGGGTAGGTAAGTACGACTACTTAAAAGAGAAAAATAAAAACCGATTTCCAATAAAACGCTAAAAAGTAAAAAATAGCTTTGTTTTATTTAAAATTATAAGAAGTATAATATTGTACTGTATGTTACCTATAAAATAATTGAACGCTACACAAACGACAACTCCACAGTTTGTCCGCGGCCGAGTGGTCGCGGTGTTTCCGCAGAGGAACACTTGCGATAAGACGCGCTCACCTCGCAGCCGACAGCACCCCCCTCTCCGTACCACCCAGCAATGTTCCCGGCGCGGCGCTCAGCAAACTGTTTGGATTTTAATATCACCCTTAAGTGTTGTTGCTAAAGACGTCCCCGGCTAAGTACTAATTTGTCCCAACTTGAAACGATTGAGCCGTTTCTACATCTGCGTAAAGTAACATTAATTTGTTTTAACAGTGTGCACTCGGTCTGTTTAAACGTTTCGGACTTTTATTTAAGGCCTTAAGCTATGCTCATTGCTTGATTCAACTACTTTCTATTGGTATATGTGTCGTAAGTGTAAGATGGTTGAAGCTGTGATATAGTTATACCCCTAGAGATATAGATATACCGTAATATAGTCATATGAAAGCGGTTCATAACTCTAGGAGTGCCCTAATTTTGTTACTGCGATCAAATACGACGTAGCGCTCGCCGGCCGCTGCCGTGCATAGTTGGTCACAGTTTTAACCTAACCTAACCTATTTGGTCGGAGTGCCCTAATAGTTATATTACTAGATCGTACTCGTATCATAGTTATATTCTTAGTGAGACAGTTATGAATCACTTGTATATAACTATGTTACGGTATATATAATAGCTATAGGAATCCCTAGATATCCCTAGAGGGATATAACTATATCACAGCTTCAACTATCTTACCGCGACATACGCATGTTCACGCTCTTAACTGTATAAGAGTGTTCATTCTGAAAGAGGGCAACGTCGCAAATAGATGTCATATACCTATTTCACTGTTTTGATTAATTTGGCAATATTACTGTATGGAAATATGAAATGTGGCTGACTAGCGAACTAAAATAATAATAACGAATTGCAATTATAACAGTGAATTTGGTTTGTAAGGTCCGTGTTTTATAGGGGTTGGCGTTGCGACGACGAACCGTTTACAAAGACTGTTTTGTGTTCTGCTAAGATGAAACCGTTTTACATCCTAGGTTCAAACAGTCTTCGTTGCACAAACCAGTCTTCGATTATTAGTCCGACTACACTCGAGAACGCAATGATTCAACTATCTATCACACTCGTCCGTCGTTCCGCGTTCGTTTACAAAACAGTCCTACGTTAACCGTACAATAAAAAGTGAACTTTTTGTCAATGAAATAGAGTTGATAATGTATTACCAGTTGTCAATGCTGTCGCTCGTGATGCGACGAAACCATTTCCTAAATTTCAAATCGTTGATAGTTGTAAGAAACTGGAAATATTTCACTCGACGATAAGTTTCGTCCTATATGCCGTCTTGAAACCAATTGCAACGACGACCGTTTTCTGCAACCGTTTTCGTCGTTGGTAAAACGGTTGCGTTTCGTCCGTCAAAAATTCGACAACGACCCACCACTAGTGTTTTAGGTGTTAAAAAGGCATTTGGAAAGATTCCAAATACTGTTTTTACATCTAAAACGAAATATTCGGCGTAACAATAAATTATTGCATTTCATAATCAATATTTTAGTTCACTAGTTAGCCACATTGCATAATTCCATACAGTACTATTGCCAAATTAATCAAAACAGGTAAATATTTGACAGCTATTTGCGACGTTGCCAACTTTCAAAATAAACGCCTAATGTAGTCAGTAGATAGAACCGGGAGCTATTTTATTTGATAAAACATTCCCAGCTTATTATGATTATGCTACGGCTACAAATACAACGTCCGTGTGTGACCGTGGTCAGTTTGGTGATGATGCGATGACATAATGACGATGACGCAGGTGCATAACCGGAGGGCGCACCACCGCAACGGCTAAATTGCATCCGGACTTCCAAAGCACCGCAACGCTCAACTAGATTTTGAAATGTTACTGGAGTCTGGATTTGTTCACTCTGCACGATCAATGGCGATGGGCCCTATTACATGGGAATTAAAAACATAACTGGCGAAATGCAGGGGGTACCCTTCGGGCGGGGGAACAGTGATGTCGTGTTTGTGTCTTTTACTAACGTACACAATCATTAAATAACATAATACTTACATAGTGTCTCCTCTTTTTAACATTTAAATTACATACAAATATATAGGTTCTAAGTAGGTACATAAATACTGTAGGTAACTTCTTAGTTTGTGTAAAGCTGTATTTTATTATCCTGGATAGTTTGGGGTTAGGTATTATGAATACGATCAATCACAATCTGAATCGTTTTGAAACAAGGAGCCCACTAAAGCCTAAGCGAAATCCGTAGTTTTGGCCGACATTACGGGCGCTTCGCTTTCCTTCTCACTAACGGTAAGTCTGTAAGTGAGACTGATTTCGCTTAGGGAGTAGGTCCCCTAATTGCTAATCCATTGCTTCATAGATACGGGGAAAAAATCTGCTCAACAACTTAAATAGCGCAATGAATGTTGTTGAACTGTCAAAATGAAACAGATTAGTCGTAATCGTTTACGAAAATGTGTTACGTAATCAGATAACCGGGCTTACTGTATTGTTCGCAATGCTATGGCTTAGTTTTTTATTTGGTCTAAGGGTTTGTTTACTTACCTATATGTCGTAGGATGATTTGATCATTCGAATTTTCGCGAAAAAACCTAACCTATTTCACCCAGTTCAAAATGACGAATCAAACAATCTGCCGCAGAAATGTTTTCACCATTGTCTTATAAACTAGTCGCAGGCAGATTGTATGATTCGTCATTTGGAACTGGGTGAAATAGGTTAGCTTAGAACTGTGACCAACCGCTACTTCCAAGTTCCTCGCAGAAAGGTTTTCGCGAAAATTCGAATTATGAAATCATCCTACGACACATATTTTCTTATGGTATTTATGGCTTGCAATTATTTTTGCAATGACTTCGAAAAATCGGTATCAGATGCATGGGCGTACCCAGAGTGGGGCAGGGGAGGGGCAGCTGCCCCCCCCTGGATTTTGTATTTCTAAGTAAAGTAGGTACCTACGTACTGTTATGTTAGAGTCATGTTAAGACTTCCTTTACCATTACATTAAATTATGCATTAATTTTAGAAAAAAATCTCGCTGCCTGACCGGTCATGTTGTATTCTACAAAATACGCGAACGCAGCTAGCAAGCACTTGGGTTCGGTCGTCAGAAGCCGGGGCCGACAATTTTGAAGGAGCCAAATATAGGGGGGAAAAAAAAACATTCTATAACCATACTATGTTTAACATGTGCGGCACAATGACAACCGGCTGAGAAAGAGAAATTTCAGATTTTTAATTTGAAGCACAGAATCGGTCGAAGTGGCGGGCGGTGCTTGCGGGAGGCCTATGTTCAGCAGTGGACATCTTTTGATTGAAATCATGATGATTAATTTATAAATAAATATAAAACTAAAATGACAAATGTGTTTAGTTTAACTAATCAATCGATTGAAAATTTTAGTAATTGAGCCCAACACTGGTACACAAGGAAGTGTAAAATTTTGCCTGAATTTCACGATTGTTTTCCTACACTGTTATCTGAGTAGTCTGACCTAAAAGCAATTTAGACAGTTTGGAGAAGATAAGTAATCTTCTTCAAACTGGCAATTTTTTTAAAACATCAGTTGGAACATTGGCCTCCACATTTATGTCTTCAAAACGTGGAGAACGCTCTTACTGACTGCTCACACAGCGCCCTCTAGCGGACAATACAATTTTGCTCGTACAGACAAGGGTGGTCTACAAGCGCGGTATCTCAGAGTGTAAGGCTCATAACTAGAAATGTCCTCAACATTAACTAGAGGGCGCTAGTGTACGCTAGATGCAAAGGTTACTGAACCTTCTTCCACCACCCCGCCTACTACCTCTATTATCCAGTAGATGGCAGAACTGTATAAGTATTTTGTGACCTTACAAAACTGCTGAATGACAAATCGTTCCGCGTTTGAAGTGTCCAATCCGCACTGAGACGATGGAGAAAGATACCCACCCACACAAGATAATCAATATTATTCCTGTTGTCCAGTTTACCAACATAATTAGTTTAGGGTAGGTAATTCAGTACATTTCACATGCTGTTTTTTCTTCCGTTGCCGTCGTTTAGCGGGTGTCTAAAAGTCATAACCCCTATTTTATCACCCCTGTGGAAAGGAGACTGTTCTTTGTATGGGAAGTGGTCTATGAACCAATAGCGATACGGTTTTGATATTTGTATAGGGATACTTCATCTTTACCCTTGTGCAAAGGAGCATCAAAATCTGATCTGGCAATTACGAGAAAAATATACCTACTTTAAGAATTTACACATTTTTCAAGGTCCTTAACGGTTGTAGCTACAAGAAACCGTTCTTAGGAGACTGCCCTTAACTTTTTTGAGTAATTAATTGCTAATTGCATTCACAGATTTTGTAAAAACGGTACAGCCAGCTAAACAAATGACAATCCTTACGTTTTGTTTTTATGGTGCCAATGAACGCAGTTTCGTGTAAGGATTAAAATACACTTTTATACCTACGGAGGTTAGAGTCCTAGAAAAGTTGCAAACAAGAAAAACACTCCAATCATGTACCTACATTTCGTAAGAAAATAACGTACATAGAGATACAAAAAGTAGTTTGAATATACCTATACTATTGATAGTTTAAAAATACTGACCACTATGACCACTTCATGACGACGCAATCTAAAAGCCCTTGATTCTTCATAATCTCAAAAAAAAATTGAATAAAAAAAGAAAAGATGTGTTTACAATAAGATGACTTTCGTTTTTCAAATGTAATGCATACCTACGTTATAAAAATCGTGGATAATGTGATTGATCACAACGAACCGCTTTTGGTAAAAGTTTTTGCCATTTGTGATATTTCTAGTTGTCTACACTAGGATGGTTCCATTGAGTTTTTCGATCATTAAGACAAAAGGAAAGATTAGCAACCAAAAAAGTTTTTTTGTACAGACGCCAGCACATCAAGCTACTACAATCTGTCAGATTTCTTCAATAGATTTTGAACTTTATTCCTATTATATAAGGTTCAAGGTTGATTGGGAAAATTTGACAGTTTCGGGTAGCTTGACCTGCTGGCGTCTGTACATTACCCATGTTCTTGTCGACTGTAGTTTTTTTTCAGTCTGTAAATTCTAATCGAAATGTCAAAAAAAGTTAAAAACAGTCTCCTTAGCATGTTTTCCTTTTTTTTTAGCATTTAGACAGGCTATCGTACATCGCATGATAGGCCGAATTATCATACGCCCCCGTAATTATCGTACAGATTGGCAACACTCTTGACAATTAAAATATTATTTTTTTGTTTTTACTGCGTTTAATTTTGTCTGTTAAATACTGCAACCATATTTTTTTTTACGTTAGTCTTTCATTTTCGTACATCGTACCATTTGCCAAATTAATTAAAGCTCGTACAGACCACCGCGACGCGACGCCGCGCCGCGACACGAACAATACAATTTCTAAGAAAACTTGACGGTATAACAATAACCGGTGTCGCGTCGCGCTGGTCTGCACGAAACTTTACCGTATGGGTTGGCAAGTTTGTAAACTACTACAACTACTTCCAAGTTGCTCGCAGCTTGGTATGCCATTTAGTATTAACGCAAGCTGCGTTTAGGCTCGTGCAGACCAACGCGATGTGACAGCGCGACGCGTCTAGAATACAATTTCTAAGAAAACTTCACGGTATAAGCCCACGTTCGCACGGACGTAAAAATAGCGCGGCGATTTTTTTTCGTGCACTGGATTTTCAACGCTCTGTTTAGCGCCAGAGTTGAAATCCAACAGTGTTTTTTCAACGCGCTGTGACGAAAGTGCGTCCTAGCGCGATGGATTCTCAACGCGCGTTTGGTCTATTTTAGCTACTTCCACAGTATTATGTCGTATGGCATTTTACTGTGGGGTCGGGCTGCTGACATTGAATCCATATTTATTTTACAAAAGAGAGCTGTCAGAGCCATTTATAATCTACATCGTCGCGAATCTCTCAGGGAACTATTTAAAGGGATTAATATTATGACAGTACCTTGCCAATTCATTTATGAAAATATTATGTATGTTAGAAAAAATCTACATATTTTTAACAAAATAAGTGATAGACATAATTTTAATACTAGAAATAAAGATAAAATAGATCAACCATTTTTCAGATTATCTAAAGTATCTTCATCTTTTATGGGGTACTGTGTTAAATGCTACAACAAAATACCTTGTGATATATTACAATTAAATGAAAGAAAATTTAAAACTCATATTAAAAGTACACTTTGTAAACAAGCCTATTACAAATTAGAGGAATATATCCAAGATAAGAATGCTTGGAAACATGCTGGTCCTGCTCCATAGGACAATCTAGAATCTAGACAAAATCAAACTGGTTGCTAATTTAAGTTGTATAAATTATTATTTTTACGAGTATTACATGACATTGATTTTGCATTCTGTGATTACTTCCTCACACACTGACTTATTAATTGTAAATTTTTTAAGAAAATCATCTACTTTTACAATGTTTGTAAATATGTGAAAACCGTACATCTATCACATCATTAATTAATTTATCTTTCGTGGCTTCATTTTTATTAATTCTTCTTTTTACCTATTGTGGTAACCTATTTTTATTTTATTTTTTTAGATGCATCGTCTTCACATATAATTATGTAACGAATGTAACACATACAAATATTGTAACAATTTTTAAAAGAGTAACGGTGGAGTTTCTTGCCCATTCTTCTCCATACGAAAACTACCTTTTGGAAGGGGCGACTAGAATCAATTCAATTTTTTGTAAACTTTGACGTTCAAAAGTGCCTTACAAGGGCCTATTTGAAATAAATGATTTGACTTTGACTTTGACTTTGACTCGGATTAACACCGAAAGTTGAAAATCCAGTACGCGATAAAATCCCGCCGCGATATTTTAACGTCCGTGCGTACGTTGGCTAACAATAACCGCTGTCGCGTCGCGCTAGTGTGCACGAAGCTTAAAGTCACAAGCAATTATGATACCAGTTCACAATTTGTCGGTTTCTCATGGATAGGTTATAAACTCCCGCAAAATAATGCGTTAAATTGTAAATGGCTTCTTGCAGTTTACAATATTTCATCAGTTTATAATCTAACGGAATTAATACCGATAGATTATAAACAAACAAAGTTCGTAATATGATAAATATATGGTGACATATATAACAGATCGTGGATTGATCACTACGAATTACTTTTATGAAAAGTTTTTTGCCATTTGTGACATTTCTAATACTATAACCTCGGTTGGTCCCCTAGAGACTCGATGCTGTTTTTAATAAGGCTCAAAAGAACCTTATTAAAAACAGGATCGAGTGGCATCAAAAAAAGATTAAGTTTAAATTGTCCGTTTTCTTGATCATTCCACTTTTTTTTTTCAAAATCTGTAAATGCGGGTCTAATGTTTAAAAAGTAAAGGAGAGTCTTTAAAGGTGTGCGTTACCCAGGCCAGATGTTGTCGAAAATGGTCATTTTAATCTAATAGATAATTAGTTTTGCGGCTTCTGTAATTGTTGCGCACATTTTTAAATTTGTTGCGCTTATAGTTTTTTAATTATTTCACAAAAACATTTCCTGCTGGGGTAACGTTATCCCAGCCAGACCTTTTTCTTTCTAATGGGAATATTTAAATAAATACTAGCTATAAAATTAGTTGTCTAGATGAAGTAAATGTTGTGCCTTATTTTGTATTTGTTCTTTCATCGGTTGCGAAGTTATTCGAGATTTTGCTGGTTTAACGTTTTTGGTTTTGCTAGATCTTTGAAACGGTTAAGCGGATTCTTATAATATTTTGTACATGACTTCTTAGGAATTAGTTTAAATTTGTTCTACAATAAAAAAAACAAAATAATGCAGTTTAAAGGTTATTTCATTAAATAGAAAAACACTTCAATTAGTTCCAGCACTCTCAATAAGAGGTCTAAAGACTTACTTTAAACGTTATTTTAAAGCTTGTAACTGGCTTCAAATGTATGTGAAGTTTCATTAGTATCCTGTAAGTATTTAACAAGTTATGATGATATTCAGTTCTTCACGAGCACGGTCTTGATGCGCGCGGTGTTATTTGGCCACTGGATTGGATATATGAACTGAATGTTATGTCAATTATTAGTTGTTTAGTTCAGTTGTATATCAGTAAAATTTCAGCGTAGTACATTGGATAATTAATGAGATAATACGATTAAAGTCATTAGGAAGTGAATGACCGAGGTAACCCGACCAAGTTTAAGTGGTTACGTAGTGGTTAAAATAAGTCTTTAGACTTCTTATTGAGAGTGCTGGAACCAATTGAAGTGTTTTTCTATTTAATGAAATAACCTTTAAACTATGCATTATTTTGGTTTTTTTATTGCAGAACAAATTTAAACTAATTCCTAAGAAGTCATGTACAAAATATGATAAGAATCCGCTTAACCGTTTCAAAGATCTAGCAAAACCAAAAACGTTACCCCAGCAAAATCTCGAATAACTTCGCAACCGATGAAAGAACAAATACAAAATAAGGCACAACATTTACTTCATCTAGACAACTAATTTTATAGCTAGTATTTATTTAAATATTCCCATTAGAAAGAAAAAGGTCTGGCTGGGATAACGTTACCCCAGCAGGAAATGTTTTTGTGAAATAATTAAAAAACTATAAGCGCAACAAATTTAAAAATGTGCGCAACAATTACAGAAGCCGCAAAACTAATTATCTATTAGATTCAAATGACCATTTTCGACAACATCTGGCCTGGGTAACGCACACTCTTTAAAGAATGTTTTCCTCTAGTTTTAAAGAGATTATATGCATGATATTACTATATGTATAGCTCAAGATACTACGTTCAACTCAGTAGTAGTTATTTTTGTTAAGAGATTCGTTTTTGTTTTAAGTTATTAAAAAAAAGTGAAAATTTCTATACTGTATTAAAACCGGTATTGAAAAAATCCGATATTCGAAACCCCTAGTAGATACTGCACTACACTACAAACCTACGTTAAGTACCTACTACATAGTGACGTAACGATAAGGGGGCAACATGTCCTGAGGTGCTTGAGGACTGGAGAGGTATTCCACGGCTTTCAGAACAATCCCAGAGTTCGGAAGATGGTCAAGATCCCTACGAGCACTTACTGGAATACTTCCTTTCCCCGAGCATATCAATGTTATATTACTTTGTTAATAATGTTGTTTTTTATTAAGTATTGCGGTTATTCTGGTATTTTTTATTATATCTACTTAATTATTCAGTGCAGTGAGCTGAAATTTTACATGTGAATATTTGCATTAATACACTAAATATCTGAATATGTTTTATTTTGCTTTTCCATTAAAAACTCCTACAATCGGATGTCATACAATATAGTGGTCCAGTCGAAGTAAATTATGCCATTGCTCATTAATTACTAAGAGCACATAAATTAAACTTGGCTGGACATTGTAGACCCTTACGAGATACAAATAAACGTTATAAGTTAGGCGTTAGGCTCTAGAGTTCCTATTTTAAGTACATACTTTGACCTAATTACCTTATTTTACTTATAAGTACTTACGTGTACATATATCTTCGAAACAGTATGTTTTTTTCAAATTCTGTTTTCACACACATCACACACATTTTCAGCTGGTCTGTCCATTACAAAAAAGTAAGTTGGAGATTTTTTCCTTCAGAAGTATGGAAAAAGTTTTTTGAGATTTTTGACTTTTCTAGAAGGTACTCAAACCTCAATTGGTCTGATTGAGTTTTTTGATCCTTATGAGAAACAGAATCGATTGACATCAAAAAAGCTTTTGTGAAAACTGCCCATTTTCTTGCCGACTTAACCTAATTTTTTTTCAAAATCTGTGAGAGCCGATCTAAATTTCTCAAAAAATTAAGGACTGTCCCCTCTAAGACCTTTGTCTTGTAGCGACAACGGTTACGGAACCTTACTGCCCCATCTCAAAAATCCACCCTTTATACAACCTTAGTTTTTGTTTACCCCAAAACCCAAACCGTTGTAGTTATATGAATACTCAAACGTCCCTAGGCTGATAAAATTTTAATTTTCCCTAATTATGTTAAACTCAGTGTCTAGGTCGGCTTCCCCCGGCTCCCGTTTTATTTGCAGTGTATTGTGTTCATGCGACATAGCTTGAAAGCTCCCATAACTTTGCAGTTTGCTGTAAAACATGTGGCAAGTGTTGTTTTTCTAGAAAGCTTCTCAAACTGCAGTATGTATGTAACGCGATTTGCTTAATAAGGCACAATGTTGCTTCGACTTCGCAATACATTATTTATATAGATAGATAACTAGCGTTTTCCCGCGACTTCGCCCGCTTGGATCTCGGATTATCCCTCGGGAACGTACTACAGGGAAAAAGTATCCTATGTCATGATCAACCCATGTGCCAAAATTCATCCAAATCCGTTTTAGCGTAACAAACAAACAAACTGACTTATAATATTAGTCAGGATGCGTGTATATAGCTGTATAGTTACAGTGAATCCATTATGTAAACATCTCACCGTGAAGAGTGAGTTGAAGTGAGCTGTCCATAGTGTCAATCCCTAGCTTTAGGTGCAATGACAGCTCACATCAAGCTCACTTCACCCAAGTTATCACGGTGAGACGTTTACAGAATAGCACGGCTGAAGTAGGGAAAGGAAATAATAACATTCACCTGTTCCGGGACTCGGCATGACGTAGTGTCACATCGAATCACATTGCAGTATATGTTTTTTGTAGATATAGTTATATTTAATGGCGACAGAATATTACACTTGAAATTCTTAAAGTATGTGTCGACTGTGGCGTCGAAGCTCAGTTGTTTCGTCGTTATGGATGGCGAACCATTACTATCTACTTTATACTTAGGTTTAAATATTGACACATTAATTGAAAATCACAATTACTAGTTATAATAAGTGAATGAATTATCATTAAAGAAAAAAACGTAACTATAGATATTACAATGTATTTTTTCTTAGGTTTCCCTACCTTTCTAAATAGTATAAACATACATACTTGAAATACTTATAACATATGAGTAATTATGATTAATTTGTATAATAGCTACTAACTTATAACAATTTTATAATGAGTGTGAATAATTATTTTATGTTGATTATAATATCGATTAGGTATTGTATTATATGCTATCAAGAGACAATAAAGTGAGCATCCTCTATTAACTCGTCAATCCATAGAACTTATCTCTTCTCTAACAAAATGCAATACGCCTTGTGTATCATTAACCGATGTTCACAAAATGCTTGCGTTTATCTTTATTGTCTCAACAATTTAACACGTTACAATGGGAATATGATATTTAATATTAATGTGATGCTTAAATATTAGTTCTAAGCTAAATCTATTCCTATGTTAGTAAACATAGTCATTTTGAAATTACCCTTAGAAGTTCCACCACTATGCAGACAATCTCAGTAAGTTGCGTAGCGCTCGCGTGTTCGCGCCACGGTTTGCAAGCAGCCAGCTGTCAATATATCGCATTACACTGAAACAGGCTCTCATACAGGATGGTCGGACAAATCTTCAGCCTTATTATTAAATAAACTTTAGAATATTGTATATATTACATATTTTATGAATTAATGGAACGTGGCTATGCAGCTACTCGAGAGGCTGCTTTCCCACGCTTCTACCTACAACGCATGCGTACCCGACGTACGTATTATTCCCTAAACTATTTACTTTCTTATATTTATTCCCTTACTTTGTATCTAATGGCAGTGATGGTCAGCAGTTGTCGGGAGGGACCAAAAATGTCGACCATTCCCCGGAAAATCAAATCAAAATTTAATAAGACAAATAAATTCGGAACCAATTTTTTTTTGTCTTTTTTCCTGTTTTTTTTATTACTATGAGCGGAACGGGCCTTCCCGTCGTCCTCACCGGCCACAACTCCTCTTACACTAACGTAATCTTTGTTACGTGCAATAACTATTATTCTATGATTACCATTTATCCGACATAAACATGTAGCAATTTCAAAACCTATCCATACTTATCATTTTAAACCCTAACATTAATCAAATTGAGATGTAAAGATGGAACTAAACGCACAGGTAATCATGTACTGTGCTTATCTACAAACCGACTAAAATCGACATTCTACTATCAAGCCACGATGCGAAAACCATTTACTTACATTATTACAAATTTTAAAATTAACCGTTCGACTTCATCGCGTACTGCCAACAACCTGATCGACACACGCTATCGTGAAAATGATGTGTGAAACTGGAATGTACTTTAGTGATTTACTACCTAAATATATAGCTTTAAGCCTGTTTCAGTGCCTAACGCCGTAAGTCAACCCTGAGCACAAAAATTTCTGAAAATAAAGAACTTTTCATTCAATTATTCAGTCGTAGTGCTGGCTTTAACCAAACGAATTAAGGAATGAATAATGCGACAGTCTTAATTGATTATTTTACTAAACCTGTCTAAACGTAGTAATAGATAACTAAGGGCTTGTCAAAAATTATAATTTATTAAATGAGTATGAAAACTCATTGCATTATTATGAGACAGACGTGACGTCGGCGTCGAAAGCGCAGAAACAAGCAACACGGTCAGTCGTAACACTGGGAACGACTATGTTACATAGTAATATTTGTTGGAATAGGCCGCGGCAAGCTTTTGCGTTTTCTTGATGGCTCTATCAGATAGTGAATAAGCAACAAAGTCATCGACTGAATAATCATAATGCATGAAATATCATACATACTATAAATTTTGAGTACATTTCTTTCTAAACCTTAACAATTAATACAATATCAAAATTTTATGGACTATGAATTATTAATAACATGAAAAACAGTCTTCCAGGTTTTTCGTTTATCAAAAATTTGTAAATTGTAAATTTTTATTTGTATAAAGATAAACCAATAAAGTACAAGAATCTCAAAACAGTCTAATCATACACATTCGCTCTTTCTTCAGAGTTGAAGAGCTATGTTTTTAAGAAATGCATCATTCTTTCCAATTTATCTAAATCAGCCAATTTTTGGTATCAAATATTCTAGACTTACAAAATAGAGAAAAACATAAAGAGCCACTGGCGCCGAGTATTAATGAAACATGAGATTTGTGCAAACATAATCTCGAATATACGACGCTTCATATAAAAGAGGGTAATAATGGCGTGTCTCAGTTTGTAATAACAACGATAATTAAAAAATAGCATTCATAGCCCTGTTCAAAGACCCTGTCAGAATATTACGGACTCTATGGATGGTAACAAACTATTAGCTTTAATTGTATATTCAGGTATACAGCAACGATGCAGCGGTTGAAAATTATAGGTAACAGTAATGTTGAAGCAATGTGGCCCAATACTTTTTGCACTCCTATCCATATTGACGAGTACACGCACGCCTGTTGGTGATATTGCTTCAGGCGAACAACGGCAGACTCCAGTTCCATACATGACGATACATTGACGCGATGCAAGTGGACTATCTCGAATTAATTACATACTCTATTAATCATTTTGGATAAAATGTTTGCCTAATCCTGTAAGTACCTTATAAATTGCATACTTATCATATTTTGAATCATTCAAACATTTAATGACAGAATTATCAAATATTACAAACACATATAGCATTGAACATTACACAAACTACTTTCGTAAATATATAGAATCAAACAAAATTTCTCTATAAGACAAAATGGTTTATAAACGACACGACATCACGCGAACTCTTTATAATATAAGAATGGAGAACACAAGAATATTACAATAAAGACGGTTTCGCGTCACCTTAACTGAAAGTAACGGGAAAGACAAATGGATTTACACGCTTATAATTTACAGAATCTACGACGAGTCTGACTCTTAAGAGTATAATTCAACTTGATAATTATTACACGGTATAATGAAAATCAGCGCCGTACATCTTGTGGTCGTTTACTTCTCTTTCTCAGTGTCCTTGTCCTTGCCTTTCTCATCTGCTTCCTTCTCCAGTTCCTTTTCTTTTTCGTCGCCCTGTAACAGTGAGATTACAGGTTTAGCTCCTAGCTTACAAAAAGGGTAAGAAATTGTTTTATCCTCATAATGTTAGTAGTACCTTGCCCTTTTCGGGTTCATCAGGTAGCGGCTGCTTCTCATTGGGGCCGGTGCCCTCCTTGGTGTCCTTGGCCTCCTTGACGGGCTTCGGCAGGTGCGCGTTCAGGTCGAGCGTGGAGCAGATGTCGTCCCAGTCGTTGAAGGCGCGCTCCTTGATACGCGACACCAGCCCCACGAGGTTCGGGAACAACTCGCTCATGGCGTCTCGCAGCGGGTGCGGCACTTCTTTGTCGATGAAGTGGACTTGTGCGAGGTTCGCGAACGCAACCACATCCAACTGAAGACAATGTCATTGGCTTCCATTAGCATTCAAGTCTCGTAAATTACATATAAAGGACTACTTTGATCGTGACCCTATACAGAGTAGATTTATGAAATGGGGCAGTAAGGGCAGCTACCTTAACCGTTGTAGCTACAGGAAAACGCTTTTAGGACTGTCCTTATTTTTTTGAGAAATTTTATTCCCGTTCATAGATTTTGAAAAAAATTACAGTCAGCAAGAAAATGGGCCATTTTCACAAAAACTTTTTTTGATGCCAATCGATCCTGTTTCTTACATCATCAAACAACTCTAATAGGCCAACTGAGGTTTGAGTACTAGAAAGGTCAGAAATCGCAAAAAAATATCCCATACATTTCGTAGGAAATGAGACTCCCAACTTACTTTTTACTATGACTGGCCGCTAATAATTACTTAATCTGTTTTTCAAATGTATTTCTATCGAAGATACTTGTTTAAAGAAATTTAACTTATCTCAGTTAGAATCCCATTAGAGTAATGGATGAAAACAACTTGGCGTCTGTGTTAAAATCACATGAGTCACCCGAGCGCGAACCACACCGCAAGCTTTGCGAAATGAAGACTAAACTTGCGCATGGTTTACTTGTCTAGCCGATGGAATCTGTGCTTTAAACAAAGGCGTTACGATTCAATACTGTAGATAAAGCAAAACTAAGTTTCCTTAGCTTGCGATGCGATGTGGTCTGCGCTTCTTTTCGAACTAAATTGGGAATGAAAAACACTTACAAGAGTCGGCTCATCTCCGAAAAAGAAAGGTCTATCTGACAGAAGATCCGAAAGAACTCGCAGATCATTTTTACCAAACTCAATGATTTCTTCTTGCGAATGCACACCAATGCCATGAGCCTTCGCCTTTTTCATGCCCTGAAATTAATTAAACATAATTATTATGACAATGAGGAAAAGAAGACAATTTAGAAGTATAATAGCGACAAAGATGGTTAATTAAGAGTCCGTGCACAAAATTCACTCGACAGAGTTTAGGTAAATTCATTGTGATGCTATGTTTGTGTGCACCGTTCAAGCACACACGCCTAAAGATCGAGCGTAGTGATCGCTTAAACAGTTTTGATCCTATAGATGATATTTTCTTAAGTTACCTAGCGTTTATGAAATAAGTCTGGAATGTTTGTGTATATTCGTTTAGAATATGTATAACAATCAACATAAAAATGCTACAATTTGGTGTTAGATGCATTAAGATACATTTAGACATTCAATAACATTGAGGTAAGCGTTTTACATAAATTCGTAGTGGTGCCGATTCTCTTGTACACCGAACTAAATTATCACTAAAATTCCTTACTTTTGACTATGAGAATCTTAAAGCTATTCTGCAAAAAAATAACTAAATTTAAAAATAATTTATTAACATTAAAATCGAATTTGAAAATCGCGACTCCACGAGGTACCTACTTGATTTCCCTACTCAATTTTTTTTAGAGCAGGAGGCGCGCACGGCTTTTATATGGAATTTTTCACGTTTTGCATGGAAAATATGAAAAATTGTACCTTAATGTTGAGTTTAGGGTTTTAGGGGCTCATAAAGTGGGTCGAAATTTTCATTATTTTTGCATTTTCGAGATATTCTGCTTCCCTATCTCACAACGAATGAACAAAATTGATCAAAATCAGTCGATTTCGTGCACGGCCCCTTAACAATAATAAGTAGAGATGCCGCGAATACTCGATTATTATTCGGTATTCGGCATTACTGGACATATTTTTTTTTGTTATTCGTCGAATACCGAATAATAATGTCTATTATTCAACATTCGACGAATAGTTGTACATAAAAATAAACTGTTAATGAACAGAAAAACTGTAGACTTAAAAATAATGAAACTCTAAAATCTTTAGGAACAAAAAAACACTTATATTCGTATTTATTATCATTATTATAAAAAGTTTGCCAAAAATTAGTCATTTTGAAGTTAATTAGTTAGGCTTTTTAATTAATAATTTAATATTTAAATTCCAAAAGGGGCAGATTGTGGTGCAGCAAAACTAGTTTTTCTGCACGATTGGAATTGGAAGTCGGTTGCGCTTTTTTTTATAAATGAAACTGGCCTCAGCAAATAAATAGATAGATAGATAGATAGAATATTCTCTATTATGCACACCATACATATTACAGAAATAAATTTAGAAATTTTAAATAGGGTGACACAATGAGCTATGGGACTATATTATTATTTGAGAATAAAAAACCTTTTTTTTATGTCGAGCAATGATGGCGAGTATTCGACTATTCACCATAGGGAATGGCGATTAATCGGTATTCGACTATTCGCTATAACAACTATTCGCGGCATCTCTAGTAATAAGGAAGACAATCGTTATAAAGCTTCGTGCAGACCAGCGCGACGCGACTCGAACAATACAATTTCTAAGAAAACTTGACGGTATAACAATAACCGGTGTCGCGTCGCGCTGGTCTGCACGAAGCTATAATCGTTTACGAAAATGTGTGTAATTAGATAGCAGGTTGATAAGAAAATATCTTACAAAAATTTAAATGTTCCTTAATTTTAACCCTTTTTAACTAGCGGACCCAATAACGACTGCTATATTGATTGCGCATTGCTATTGTTTTAGGTAACCCATCCCACTGGGCATGTTATTTGCTTGTACTAACAATGGTAATATTCGAAGTGCAACAGGTAGATATCGAACTCTCGGTCTGGCACTCGTAATCCGCAGAATAATCTAAACCATGAGCTATCCGGCTAAACAAGCTATGTAGTTAAAAAATACAGTAATAAACCTTTTTAAGTTTAGGAAATAAATACTAATAATACTCCAAAATTATTTTTGGGGTCATTATTTCTATGAGTCATTTTCTCTATCTCTCATGGGTTCTGAATTGACTTAACCCTGCATTACCATTCGAAAATGTTTACCCCTGTATAATGCATTCAACTACACAAAGGATTATTTTATATTTAGCGATTTGTGAACTTTTAAATAATGTGACAATCCGAACGCATAGAATGTAACAACGAACACAATAGTCAAGAAAGGGACTGCTACTCAAGAAATTAAAAAGCCTAAGGAGTATCAACTTTGAAAAAAACTATAAAATTCAACGACTTGTTTCGGATCCGTCCTAATCTATTTCTTATTGTTAGGTTACATTACTATTCTGTGGGTACACGTACCTTCCGGGCGGCCGTCAACTTGTAGCAGAAGTTGAGAATCGGGTTTGGCAGACGAGTGTTTAGCGCGTTC
This sequence comes from Agrochola circellaris, assembly GCA_914767755.1. Taxonomy (NCBI): domain Eukaryota; kingdom Metazoa; phylum Arthropoda; class Insecta; order Lepidoptera; family Noctuidae; genus Agrochola; species Agrochola circellaris. The sequence goes on along the minus strand of OU611840.1, from coordinate 16,145,828 downwards.
TGAAGATTCACCTGGTATCCCTTGATAACACTGTCCGGGTACTTAGCCCGCCACCATAACACCACCCAAGATAGATGGTTCTCGATCATAGAGATCATAGCGTGAGCCACGACCCGCTGCTCCGGCGTCAGGGCTGTATATAACAAATAGGTCAAATCAGGCAAGCCAGGTTCCATTACCTAAATTGTATGCACATGCGCAGCGTCCCAGAATTATCTAGGGAACTAGGACTCAGCTCAGCCCACCCGGTTTTCCCGAGAAATCTCCGTTGAACATAATATACATCAATACCGATACCGAGCCCCCACCCGACATTGATGACGCACAACTTACTTCAGATTTCAGACTAAAAAACTAAAAATTTAAAAAGTTGACAAGTGATTAGTTGCTAACCAATTCAAAGCGCAAGTACCTTGCTAAGATAATACGTACCCGAATCAAGGTCTTTATTGAATTTTTCAGAGAGTTCTTTGATGATGAAAGTACTGTCCGCTACCTCTTCGCCATTCAGCTCCACAAATGGCAACTGGCCCTTCTTGGAGCGGAACTTCGCCTTGTGATCCACATTCTGTGAAAGAATACAAATGAATTAATTATCTAGATATTATTACAAATTGTTGTTTTAAACACAAGAGAGAAGAGCCGGCAAAGGTCTGTCCGAAGGACAATACAGCCTGTAGTACTGGAGCCGTCACGTAAAAAGAACGCTGGCCGTTTACCTACGCACTGAGCGATTTATCGATTCCAGCCTATTCCATAGTACTAAGTAGCTAATAAAGTACATATTATGATTCTACAATAAAACAAGTACACTTATAATTATAAAACAATACCCTAGTACTTTAGGATGCGACTGTACCTGTGCGCAGGCACATGCCCTGCACTGTCGCTCAGCGTTCTTTTTACGTGACGACAACTATAGTGTTAGATTAAATTAATTATTACATTACACATTAACACATGCCATCGCAAATGTAGTAAGTTGCAAAGCACCTAATAACCTACTTAGTGTCGCGTACCCTCTAACCAGCACATGTGCCCAGAGGGTGCTAGCGGGACCTAATTATGCCCAGCGCAACTATTTTTTCCTCGTATCAGTGAAAGACAGCGCTAGTCATTTAAAACTGAAGATTTTTATTAATTAATTGGCCTTTACCTTGGAATTTAATAAAATCATCAATAGATGAAAGTGTTGAAACCAAAACAATTACGCTTCAAGGGAAGACAATTAACGATAATATAAGGGAGCAACAGATTTTTGTTGGCGATTTCAGGTTTGGCCCCTTAGTAAAAGTTGTTCTTAGGAGTACAATGAACCGAGGGTTCTTGTTTAGGGTTAAGAACAACTAAACTTGTACAAACTTTTTTCGCCAGGGCACAGTGTTTTTCGGACATCACATTTTTATTAAAAAGCTGGTACTCGTAGAAATAATAATTTAAATGCAAGATTTCGCTAACATGTCTAGTTTTTGAGTAATATTTTTTTGTAAATCATCCTATTTCCATCAGGATATGCTTAAAGGCTCGTGCAGACCAGCGCGACGCGACTCGAACAATACAATTTCTAAGAAAACTTCACGGTATAACAATAGCCGGTGTCGCGCCGCGCTGTCGCGTCGCGCTTGTCTGTACGAAGCTTAAAATAAGCATGATACGAAACATTTTGTTAGGTACAGATGGCGTTTCTTATGCGGAGTATTTTAAAGCACACATAAACCTCGTAACTTTGTTAGATCCAGATATATACGTGTTTTTATATAAAAATGATTTACAAAAAAAACAATGGACTGCCAAAAAAAACACTACACAATGAATAATAACTTTAATTTCGGAGCTCGGTGTCTTTGGTTTTGAATCTTCGTTTTTTTTTTTGTGAATAATAGTATATTATGCAATTAGTGAATAAAAGACGGATTTAAAGCGAGGGCCATAGATGAATCACGAGCAAGTGAAGGATTCTAACGACTGAATCACGACCGTAGGGAGTGATTCATGACGATTGAATCACGAGCGTAGCGAGTGATTCAACTGTTAGAATCCTGAGCGACGCGAGTTATTCATGGCCCTCGATATAAATCCGTTTTATTCAAGAGTTGCATACTATACTTTATACCATGACTACGAGAAAAAGAAAGATTTAAGCGAAAATACACATTTAATTAAGAAAAAAGGAAGGTTGAATTAAGCTTCGTGCAGACTGGTGCGACGCGACAGCGCGACGCGATTCTAACAAAACAATTTCAAAGAAAACTTCACGGTATAACAATGACCGGTGTCGTCGCGCTGTCGCGTCGCGCTACTCTGCACGGGGCTTTAATTAAAATGCACATTAAAATAGGAACAATTACTAAAATTAAAAGTAATTTTCTTATTATTACTAATAACAATCAACTTGTGAAACGATATTTATTTCCTGTGTATCGAGTATGTTTTCGCAAGGAGGTTGTATAGCATTGAGATGGAGGTCGCATATATAGATGTGTTCTAAATTCAAACACCAAAACAGTGAATAAAAGAGCTTTTTATTCACTGTTTTCAGTGAATAAAATAAGCTTTTTAGAGGGGGAATGGTATAATAGTATATTATGCAATTAGTGAATAAAAGACGGATTTAAAGCGAGGGCCATAGATGAATCACGAGCAAGTGAAGGATTCTAACGACTGAATCACGACCGTAGGGAGTGATTCATGACGATTGAATCACGAGCGTAGCGAGTGATTCAAGTTTTAGAATCCTGAGCGACGCGAGTAATTCATGGCCCTCGATATAAATCCGTTTTATTCAAGAGTTGCATACTATACTTTATACCATGACTACGAGAAAAAGAAAGATTTAAGCGAAAATAGACATTTATTGAAGAAAAAAGGAAGGTTGAATTAAGCTTCGTGCAGACTGGTGCGACGCGACAGCGCGACGCGATTCTAACAAAACAATTTCAAAGAAAACTTCACGGTATAACAATGACCGGTGTCGTCGCGCTACTCTGCAAGGGGCTTTAATTAAAATGCACATTAAAATTGGAACAATTACTAAAATCAAAAGTAATTTTCTTATTATTACTAATAACAATCAACTTGTGAAACGATATTTATTTCCTGTGTATAGAGTATGTTTTCGCAAGGAGGTTGTATAGCATTGAGATGGAGGTCGCATATATAGATGTGTTCTAAATTCAAACACCAAAACAGTGATTAAAAGAGCTTTTTATTCACTGTTTTCAGTGAATAAAATAAGCTTTTTAGAGGGGGAATGGTATAAAGTTTTTTATGGCTTGATAAAAACATTAAGATTCCTTTATTTTATGATATTTTAATATTAAAGTATTGTACACATTAACCTCCCGGAATAAATTCTGTATGTTGTCCCACTACTGGGCAAAGGTCTCCTCCACAGCTTTCCATTCTTCCCTTCGTGTTGCCTTCTCCGGCCAATCTCGCCTCTAAACAATTACTTATTTGTGTGTAGTTAACTCTTTAATCGACCTGCTATCTAATTACGCAACACATTTTCGTTGACAATTCCGACTAATCTGTTTCAATTTGACAGGTCAACAACATTCATTGTGTTATTTACGTTCTTGAGCAGATTTTTTTTTCGAACGTACGAAGCAATGGATTAGCAATCTGTTTCAAAACGTTTCAGATTCTGATTGAACGTGTATTACGTAATTAGGGTACGGGTTGCAATCACTAAGTTTACTTCCTCAAATAATAATTAAACAAAAATTAAATCTGCCTAATGCAACCACCCTCAATCAGCGTAGCCTTTTCCCAACTATACTGGGGTCGGCTTCCAGTCTAACCGGATGCAGCTGAATACCAGTATTTTAAATGGAGCGACTGCCTATCTGACCTCTACAACCCAGTAACTGGGTAATACGATACGCCTTGGTAAGACTGGTAGTCAGACTTTCAGGTTTCTGACGACTCGTAACGACTGCGAATGATCCACGAATGACTGCCCAACGGCTTAACGTGCTTTCCGAGGCCCGGAGGAGTCTCGGTATGTAAACATGGTCACTCATCTACAGACCAACCTCGGCAAGCGTAGCTTAACCTGATGGATCGACCCGTGCGGCAGTTATTACTTAGCCACGAGTTCCTCTAATCTCTCCTCTCTCCTAATGCAACGACCCTAATATTCTAAAACAACTTAGTTCATCTCTAAATTAAATAACTACTAATTATCTGGCGTTTGCTTTTTATTTTACAAAGACAACCCTTCATTTCTAAGCCGTTGGCCCGATATCATATGTATATAATGTGTATTACACGCCTATAACTATCGGAATAAATGCTCTAAATGATGGTGAAAACTTCTCCGAGTATACTGGGTGGCAGGGACATTGACGCGAAAACTGAAACTGAAAAAAATATATTTGCTGTTCCATAGACAAGTGCAATACCTACGCGGTCAAAATGTATGGAAAATTTTCAACACAGTGGGGTTCAGAAACTTGTACCGAATACGATACGATATATCAGTTTTCGCGTCGATGTGCCACCATGTATATTTGGGTTTAGTATTTTGAATATTGTAAAAGCGACCCCGCGGGTTGTCTCCATGAGGTCCAGACGAGCAAGCTATTTGGTATACTTAACAGGCAAGAAAAGAAAAAATTAAGTAAACACGACTACCCTGCTAAAAACAGAGCTAACAAGTAAAAAAAGGAGCTTACAGTAGTCGCATAATTCAATGTGTAACATCTGACATCTTGCCTGACAGTACCAACCTCTCGGATGATGGGTTGGTACCATCTGACGGCAAACTCTAGCACCGCGTGCGCTTATTGGTCAAAACATATAATGCGCGCTTTGGGAGGCTTCCTGTTACACACTTCCGTCCCTTTTAACGAAATCACTCCCATAGATTGCAGGAAAGCGAGAGGAAAGATTTTACACATCAAAAACAAGTTGTATTAGTTAATCAAAATAAGAAGCTTTTCCATAATATAAATACACGTAGTAGACATGAAATTGTGATACCCAAATTTAGATTAATTAAAACAAGCAAGTCATTTCTGAAAGAAATGACTTGCTTGTTCGAATTAATCTAACAGTATCCGCTTTTATAACAAGTTGCCAAAGTCGGTTACAGAATTTAGCGATGGGAAGTTCAAAAGTTTTTTATTCATTTTTTACATTCTTCCTTGACATAATCATCCTAATATTTGACATTATATACCTACAATTTAATTTCAACAGTTTATTAGTGGTTTTTGTGTACATGATAATTATAAAATTTGTTACAGTTGTAATAGCAATCATGTCATTTCGTTTAAAATAGGTTTTTGTTTTTATTAATTTATTTATATTTTTATAGATTCTTTTCTATTTTGTGAATGTGAGAATGCTGTAGGCTTAGTGGACTGTAGATTTATTGACCATTTTCTATTTTGTTAAGTACCTGGTACTTGTTGAAAGACCTACACTGTCCTCCCAATCCTATCAATACTGGCAATTGAAAATATTGTAAAGGCCAATTATTTTTAAAAGAGTAACCGTGGATTTTTTTGCCGGCTCTTCTCCATAGGAAACGACCAATTGGAACCGTGCACCTAACTTCTGACGTTTCATAAGTGCCCAAGGTTTATGTGAAATAAAATATTTTGATTTTTTTAAATTTTAATCTGTATAAATATAAAGCGAAAGGTCACTCATTTACTCGCTGACTAAACAGATAAATAAATTTATCTTTGCGGGCGGCGGGACCGTTCTGTTGAACACTTTTAATCTAAGAGGTTCCCCGACAGCAATGACAATTTTATTTATCTGTTTAGTCAGCGAGTCAACACACAGGGAAGAGTGGAACGCTGTGGAGGAGACCTTTGCCCAGAAGTGGGTCAAAATAGTTAAATTAAAACGGCTTTGATTATATTACATTTTAATTAGTATCTTTTAACCTAGCATGATAGCAACTACTTTATACACCAAGTGGACCGAGCGACTGAGTTTTGTTCCCCTTAAATACGAAAATACGATGTATTTTAGTAAGTTATCTGTTCGATATAACCAAATAGGTACTAACTCCACGGCTTCACTAATTCGGCTATGTATGTGATAGGATAGATTATGAGGTTGCGTAAGGACACAACCTGTATTAAACATACCGTTATCTACGTTTTATGATAATAAAAATAATAAATAGCCCTTCTGTGAGTTACTGAATAAAACGCTCCAAATATGAGAACGAAATACAAGACCAGTTTTTAAACTAAAAGCGGGTCCACACCTGAGCACGCGCACGAACCGTGCACGCTAGGCGCCCTGAATGACTGTCCATAGTCATTCAGGGCGCCTAGCGTGCACGGTTCACACACTCTACGCGCGCGCGCATCTTGCGAACGGTTAGCGTGCAAGGATCGTGCACACTACGTGTCTCGAGCGGTCTTGAACTACTGAGCACATCCGGGGTAGCACAGGTACACGGTATGCACGCGATGTGTTCGCGAATCAGTCTTTTGACTGTCTCTTGCACGCGAACTATTCGCTACCCGCTCGCGAACATGTCCAGAGGTGTCCATACTATGTTCCTAAGATGCACGCGAACCGTGTTGAGAGGACATTAAACTTGCACGCGAGCTGCTCGCTACCCGCTCGCGAACATGTCCAGAGGTGTCCATACTATGTTTCAAAGATGCACGTGAACCGCACAGTTCGTGCGCGAGCGCAGGTATGGACCCGCCTTTAGACAGAAAGCTTGTACCAGTAGACTATGAAGAAAGTGTCTCAGGCAAACTAGCTCAATTTCGAGGTTAGCTATATATTTTAAATACACTGGCTGGTAGGATGGTTGATATTTCTCGATTTTATCTTTCGTAACCCCCAAGAGCATGTGAGCAAAGATAAGATGGACGGACCCTTTATTTTTGGTTACGAAACCCTACCTAATGAGCATTAGAGATGGGGTTGAGATATGCCACTGTTAGGGAATGCAATCTCGATCTCGCGAGATCTCGAGCTATTTTTCGAGATTTAATCTCTAGGGTAGGCACTCTCGGTCTTAAAATCTCGTACGAGATCAACACAGAGCGCATGCGAATCATTCGTGTTGAGCACCAAGCCGCAGGCTATCTTGCAACAGATATTAGGTGCCGTTTGGCCGACAACACCCTAAGTTCCCTTATGCTTCCTACGAAGTTATTTCCAAAATAAATAATTTATTGCGGTGTACATTATTTTGCATAACTACTATTGTATAGAATCAAGTTTTTCTAACTGAACAGACAGCTGTGCTGCTGGGGAGTTTGTTGCGCCACTTCTTCTTCCCAGCTAAGCACCAGAAAGAGGTGAAGGGCGGGCGTTTTTGGGGGACTGTCTTATGTAATTTGAATTTATTTATTTCAATCAACTTTGGATCATAAAATTAAACTAAATTCATTAAATCAAATCAATTTGATTTGAGTGTAACAATGTTTATATTTTTTTTTGTAAATAGGCGTAATCTCGATATTGTCGAGATCAATCGAGATCTAGCCATAATTTTTTGGCGAGATCTCGAATGGCCAATCTCGACTACAGGGTTATCGCTCGCGATCTCGATTTTCCTATCTCGGCTCGGGATTGACTTAACTAGCCACAGCTACCCTAAACCACAGACCTACTATACATTGTAACAGCTCTTAAGACCTAAGCCAAATATTTTATATGATAGCTCATCCATGCCCTAAAGAATATGAGTTAAAAATCTCGACTAATTAAAAAGTTATGCAACAACGCGAAATTTCGCGGGTATCCTGGTTAGTGACCCATGTAATGGCCACGACCTGTAGCATCATAGTGACAAGAAGTGACGAAATGTTGGAGACCTCAATTATTAATAGTAATTTTATGTTGGACAATGCCCTAGTGTCCATATAATAGGAATAGCTATAGCGAAATGCTATAAGGTATTTGCGAATAGATATTTCCAACTTTATTTCTATTAGCGTAAAGTGTTACTTTCTGACCTCCTGTGCTATTTTCTGTTAGTTTTAGATTTTAAACGTTTTTTACAACCTTTACTATACGTTTGTACGTTTTTATTACTAAGTTATTTCATACTTTTTAGAAACAACACGGATATGGTACGACTTCTAAAAACGAGATGGCGCTAGTAGTACGTAATACGCAAGAAGGAGCTTTCATTCCTTTGGTTTATGGTAACAGACAGATTTCTAAGGTTCCTACGTATCAGGCGAAGGTCATTTACAGAAATATTATACTTTGGAAGCCCATGAGACGAGTGTGGCAACGTGATACTCGAACAGGAGCTTTTTAAATTACCTAGGACTTTTTAACCGACTTTCATAGCGTTTGAGTTTTTTTTTACATCCACCGATTTCTCCGTCAATTGTGGACTGATTTTGAAAAAATAAATAATTCAAAGGTACCTATGCTCTCGAGGTGGTCCCGTATAAATTTTATTAACTTTGCTTGGATAGCTTTTGAGTTAGCTTCAATAATACGTATTTTGCCCACTTAGTCTATAATAATATTGATGATATGATAAGTTCCTGTCACTGTTATTTACATGGCAGGTATTCGAATTTGTGAGGGGTAGGTATCACAACAAAAAAGTTAAAATAAAAAAAAAAACAGATTTCCAAAAAAAAGAAAGCACTACGTGAAAAATATCTTCAATTTCGGAATTCAGCGTCAGATACAGGTCATTACGACAGGTAGGTATTACAGACCGTTTTGTTCTGTTTTTTTTACAATCTCGCATTGTACCTAGGTATATTATGTTTTGTTACTTAACAAAATGTTTTATCCTTACAAAAAAAAACTGAAAATATAACCCTCCTTTTTTGGCTTCGCCACAGTCGGGTAAAAACTTCAAGTAAGTAATAGGATGCTCAAATACATAAAAAGCGCAAATCTATATAAGCAGGTAGCCGATTTAAATACCTCAGCTAAAACCACAACCCATAAATCGTAGTAATCGGATTAACACACTGTGAGTTACCAGTACCATATTATATAGGTACCTCATCTTATACAAAAAATAACCGTTCGTTGACTTTGTTACACTTTCTCAGTAATATCTTGATTTGATTTCCACGTGGTAGATATCAACAGGTTGTTCGCTGTCTGCATGGTAACAGAGAAAAAGTTTGAATTATTGTCACCGAGGGAGTTTAAGTGCGGGATTGGGTCGCCCGGGCCTCGAAGGGAAGCGTAGGGCCAGCCTGAGGGGGGTGCGGAGTAAGGACACCCGGCGGGGGGGTGCGGCTGAGGCGAGAGCGGTGGGGTCCCAGCCGTTTGGTTTATCTGGTACGGTATCCATGGCGACGGGCTCCAGACTTCGCCGAGCGCAGCCGGCCGCGCCGCGCGGGGAGAGCAGCTGTATTGATTTCGACTAGCGAGGTTCAGCGGCCGGCAAAGTCGCCCCGCCCGCCGCGCCTCTCATCGGCTTTAGCCCCAGCCACATTATTATCAGTCAAATCATACCGTACTGTACGATATGATTTGACTGATTTTATACATCTCCTAACCTAAAAATTTACCAATAATAATAAATGAATGCAATTTGATAACATCAAGAGTTCCATAAATTATGTAGATACTTGTCGCCAATACAGATAAAAAAATGATAACATTATGTTCAGTGATTGTAGCTTACATTAAATCCAAAATTTATAATTATGGATTTAAGGCGGGGTTTTCCGGGCCTGTGGGCTTTTGAAACGCTACCTCCGCCTCCCCCAAATGCAGAGCGACGTATTTATTTACGATGCGCCGCCGACAAGGACGAATCTATGACATACATTTTTTCAGGACCTAAATACACTAATTTGACTATTTAAAATTGATTCTAAAACAGGCAAATTAGGATAACCCCCCGTTAATGAGTCCAGACGATTTAGGTAGGTAGGTACATAATTAATTATACATATCCAATAGGTTGAGTTGCTGTAGTATCAACAATCATGACAAGGATTCCGTCCTTAATAATAAGAATCGCCGTTTTATGGCACAGCAGAGGCATCTAGAATAAAATAGTGTAAAACACGTCTTGTTTATTTATCTTAGGACTAGGCAAACTATGTATAAATGCGGTCTTATTGACAAACGTTCCAATGCAAATATTTCGCTAATTGACTCAGTTTTTATCGTTTAGTAGAGTACTGAAAATACACCGGTAATTAGAAAAATAAAACAAGATATATTTCTCAAGAAACCAAACGTTCTATTCTATTCTTTCTAATCTATAGAGATTAGAAAGAATAGAATAAATCTTGTAGCTCGAAGACAACTCATTAGCTCTGGATTACGCCTGCACGTATCCAACTAAGACCAACTACATAAACTGTTATACGATAGTGGAGCAATGACTCCCATTCCCATTACCCATGCATCGCCATTGACTTTCGCTTTAAGCAACTAAAATAAATGTAAAATAGAATAGTTTAGTTGTACGTAATATGTTTACGCGGAGCTTTGTTTTCAATTTTTATAATTATACACACAAAATAAAATAAAAACTACTTTGTATAAAAATCAACTTTAATAGAATAGTGCCATGTGTGAACTCTTCTATTTAAGAAAGAAATTACTTCTTGAACTGCACATTCTTAGTTAATTTTAACTTTTATTTTACTATTTTTAGTGGCATAATTAATTCACTTAAATAGGCCATTGTATGCAGGCTGCCGCAACCGCGAGTGATTTATTAACATTCATTATTTTGTACTCCTCGTACATCATATCTTCAGTAATATCAGTATAGTTCATCAGTTCTTCAGTAACTTTCACCTCATTAATTTGGGACCAAGTCGAAAATACGCCTTTTCAATTAAAAAAAAAAAACAACTTTAGTTGACAAATGCCGGCTTCGGGGTAAGTAATAAATAAACAATAAACTTTTTTGGAGTCTGTAGTAGTAAGAAGTATTTCACATTTATTAATATCGTAAGTTAGGTACCTACACTATCTACCATGAGGTATCATGCCAGTGACCTTGAGTGGTTAGCTTGGGTGAGCTGAACTGAGCTCACGCAACGCGTCGCCAACCAGTAATAGGACTCAGTGGCGAAGGGTGAGTTTATGAGAAAGGTAAGCCGGCGCAAAAACAAAAAAAAAAAAAGCTTACCTAGCCCGGACGTGGCGCACGTTTGAATATCACTTGAGAGACCAGAAAACGCGGGGTTCTGAACTGAAGAACATAGTTCCAAATGAGAGTCCATTACGGTGTCATACTTGCTCAGATATAACAAGGTTTCAATATAGTTACCGCGGTTATCAGAATTCGGACGTTCATCGTGGCCGCGAAAAGCTACTTCTTGTTTACCTAACAAAATAACGGTGTCAATAAACCGTTTCATTAAATTCCTATTTCGAGCTACTTTCCTATTATGAGCTTCAAACGAATTGGTGAAAAATGGTTCTATCCTACTATTCCCGAAGTCATGTAAATCTAAACAGCTACGAATATGCTTTTCAGTCTGCACATGTTTTTTTGATGAATTCGTCAGATTATTCATATCTGTAAAACCCCCTTTATTCCATAAACTACTAGAATCTGAGAAAAGTAAACATGGAAAACAAAACATCTTATTTAATTTACAACTACCAGTCAGCCATTGATATTTATCGTAAAGGGATACATTAAAATGTTTGACAAACCCATCACGTCGTTTGTAGTTTATAGTCATATCTGGTCGAGCACGACCTAGCCTAATTATGTGTTTCTTATTTTCAAAACTTAACCTTGAAAAGTATGTTTCCTCACGAAGCAAATAATCTGTCACACAACAATCTAAAACTATTAATGCCGCCATCCTACTAATAACTTTTCAAACCTACTTTAAAAAAGAAATTTCAACTTGCTAATCTATCGACTTACCACAAATTCCTAATTACAATGACGGCGAACGCACAATTTCACAACAAACTCACGATTATCCAATTCTAATTGTTACACTAATACTACACTAATAACTTATATGAATACAACGAACAAAATGCTAATTAACTACAAGTATCAACAAAATTAAAGGATAAAAATTCTATTATCTATTTACGTCAATCGTCAACATACTATTGTAGTCTTTGATCGTCAACAAGCGTCGAGCGAAGTTTGTCCCTCCCCCCGCCCCGAACCAAACCGAACGCTTACGAAATTCAGCGAATGGATTCCTACACTGTACCTATCATAACTCGACTTTTTACGGCTTACTATTGCCTCAAAAAACAGCGTGTCACGTGACCTGAAGTGACGTCATGACGAGATTATTTTGTATAGAAATTTAAGTTTTCATAACCCGGGCGGACAACGAGTTATACTGGAGGCACAAGAGCAAAATTGGCGCGCACTTTAAATGTTTTGTTTTCGTTGGAATATAAAGACAATTTTTTTAATGTAGGTTAGGGTTTTGTAATACTTTAATTTTATGGTGTAAGTATTAAATAATACATTCAGTGTGATTATTAAACACTGCTGAGAACTACTGACTGTCATAATTTCCTAAGGGAAGCCGACAGGAATCGGGTTATTGGTTAGCTGCGCCCCTGATAGGACTCGCCCATCAATGAGCGCTGTCCCAAACTGGACGCATTATTAATTTATTATACATAAAACAAAAGATGTTTTAATAAAACGTATACTAAAAGATCAATAATTAAATTATCTTTAAAATATGAAGGTTTCAGGAAAATACGCTTATAGATTTTGCGTGAGTCTCAGTTTTTCCCGCGTTAGACATAACTTTACAAATTAATTTCACTATGTAATATAATCAAAAATATTCCTTCAGTAAGTTATTAAGAAAATTCTCTAATTTAACATATATTTTTTCCAAATAATTAACTCTTCTCGTTTAGATGTGATCTTCAGTATAAAATCATTAAAAGTCGGTTATCATCGCCTTATGGGGTATGGGGGGATGGTAAAGGCTAAAGTAGCCAGCGAAATTCTTTTTTGCAATAATTATGCAGGTCATTGTCAGCTTGTATGTTGATCAAAATGATTCGCAACCGTAACATAGATGTATTTAAAAATTACAATCATTAATACAACTCTATAAGTTAATGAAATCATGATATTTAGGTAAATTCTAAAATAGTGTTGTATTGATGATACATATTTGGTACGGTCGCGAATCATTATTTAGATCGACATACAATCTTATACTGGCCTGCAAATTGCAAAAAACGTAAGAAAATTTTAATTTCGCTGACTAGCTTCTGCCTGCGGCTTCGGCCGCGTGAAATTTATTTTATACCTTAGATACTGTAGCTTCCCATTAGTGAATGAATTTTCGGGTTTGAATCGGTAGTTCCGAAGATTACCCCTACTTTATAAACTCACAAACTATGCCACTTTATAATATTAGTACCTATAGATTCCTTGGCAGATTTTACCAACTTCGGGTATGTTTTAACCGTGGTTTACACGTTTTTTTTAAAGAAAAACCGTAAAAAATTCAAAAATATTCCTCTAAGGTATTATTTAGCATAGTGTCGCCTTTTCGGTGCCGCTGGGACTTTATCGGTCTACAATGACACCTCACATCACAGGGTTAGAATTTTGTTTTTCAAAATCAGAAGTTTTTTGTTTGGAGACCCCCTTTAATTTTAAACTTTTATTATTTGTTGTTATAGCGGCAATAGAACGGCATAATCTGTGAAATTTTCAACTGTCTACCTATTACGGTTCATGAGATGCAGATTGCTGACATACAGACAGACGGACAACGGAGGCTTAGTAATAGGGTTCCGTTGGCACCCTTCGGGTACGGAACCCTAAAAAGTACAAGCACACAGTTTAAAACACTATTATGTTTTACTCTTTTCAAAACGTGAAACGTAAACAAATAGGGGGCGCGACGCGTACGCGCAGCCGTGAGCGATTCAACTGGCCGAACCAGTATAAACCGGTTTGCCTTCGTACACGACGAAGCCGCCAGTGGTACGACTACGTACCTCACGTTTTTAGTAGTGTATCTATCATAGCGCCGTTGTATACAGCTTACTCTCTGTTCCGTTTCTTGAGTCATGTTATGTGCCCGGGATGCGCTCGGATCAAAACTTGAAATTAATTCAGAGCTTTTTGGGATTCGTTTTTTGGATAAGGCAAACGGCGAACTTACTTTTTGATAGTATAGATCATTATACATGTATAACCTAGGTACCTACTAACGTTTCAAGTGATTAAGCCAAGCAGTATTTTGCATTTGCAGAAGTATTGTAGAAAGTATTTATTTTATCTTATAAAACCGGCCAAGTGCGAGTCGAACTCGCACACGAAGGGTTCCGTACCACCGTACAATATTTAGCCAATAAATTAAAATACTAAACGAAGAAGATCTTAAATTTGATAAATCGCAAAGATAAATTTGTATTTCATAAAGCCTCGTGCAGACTAGCGCAACGCGACCGCCCGACGCGACTCGAACAAAACAATTTTTAAGAAAACTTCACGGTATTACAATAACCGCCGGTGTCGCGTCGCGCTAGTTTGCACGAAGCTTAATGATACTATGAATTACAAAGTCAGTTACAGATAAAATTACCCATAAATAATACTAAAAACGCCGATTCATAGATTCTTATTAAAAATCTATGAATCGGCGTTTTTAGTATTATTTTAGGCACCCTTCGGGTACGGAACCTTAAAAAGGAATGCATTGGTTTATAAAATAAAAACGTTTGTTTAATAATAAAAAGAACAAAGGAATACTTGGGTTATTTTTAAATAAAAATTAACCCCTTAATAGGTACAAGGTACAAGTTACAACCCTTTCTTAGTTCAAATTAGAAGTTTTTCAAAGCTCTAGTTTCTATATTTGGTAGTTTGGGCAATGCGAGTCTTACATTATTAGGAGGACAATAATTATAATGATTTAAATTTGTTATGCATGCAGCATCATTTATCGGAGCGGCAGACAAGTATTTCTTTTTTGTAACAGTATGCTCAGATAATGAACGATATAGCTAGCAAGGGCGCTGTCGACGACAGCCCGGGCGGAGGCGCACCCCGGCCGCGGCCGGGGCAGGCGCAGGGGCGCGGGGTGGCCGGGGTTGGTCGATGGCCGGCCGGGCGCGGGCGGGGTCGCGCAGGCGCTCTTACGATCTCATTCAGGTCGAAGCCCTCGCGGTTGCCGACCCCTGCGTCTAGGCGTTCCCTCACCTAATAATAATGACATTTTCACCCGATGTTACACCGAGCATTTGAGCCACATATCTCAGCATAACTAATGTTCTCAATTAACTAAACTAACTTTTGTAAAATCAATAAGCTTATGAAGGGGGTTCCTGATAAAAATGAACTACTTAAGGCGAAAGCGTCAGGGAAGCCAGAGAAATTCAAATTTTCTTAGGATTTTTGCAATTTACAGATTAGTTTAAGGTTGTATGTTGTTCTAAATATAATTCGCGGCCGTATCAAATATGTATTTATAGAATTATAATCTTAAAAATCATCGATACAACTCTCTAAGTTTATATGTATTGAATGTCTATTTATCTATTGAATGTATCTGTATCTATTTATCTATTGAATGTATCTGTATTATATGTATCTATTGAATGTCTATTTCATGAAATCGTGACATTTGGGGATTATTCTAACTTGTGGAGTTTTGTTAAGGTCGCGAGTCATATTTTTATCAACATAAAAACTGACACTGACCTGCAAATTGCAAAAACGTAAGAAAATTTTAATTTCGCGGGCTAGGTTAGCGCATCCCCCTTATGCCGTTAGACACATGTCGCATAAGCACAATTTTTAGTTTAAGTTATTAAAAATAATCTAATAAATACATACATCCATCAAGAATCCAAGATAAAAGTTGAACAAATAAACAATAAAGCGTACAGAGAAGAGGATTTATATTAGGTACCTTTTCCGGTTGTTAACAACATGAACCAGAAGAACACATTTCACCTTTATAGTTCTTTATTAACAAGAAAAATCTTATCATCACGCCTGTATTCTTCGAAGGGGTATGTAGTACCTGAATCCACATTTAACAAGAAAGTTAGAGGCCTCGCCCACGGCGACTTTTTGTAGCGATGTAGTAGCGATGCTGTCGCGCATGTGTATCGATACAGCCGCGATGCTGTCGCTGGCTGTGTACCTTCGCCCAGATTCTGTATCGCTACTATCGCGATGCTGTAGCCTCCCCAGCACCCCTCCCTCCGGTCTCCACCCTTTGTTCCCCCGATGTCGTCAGAAACGGTCGTGCGTTTGCATCGATACAGCCGCGCGTTTGCATTGTTTCTGTCGCACGTTGCAAACGCGCGATAGTAGCGATGCAAAAGCGCGTTTACAAAACGCGCGACAGCGTCGCTACAAAAAGACACCGTGGGCGAGCGGCCTTATGTCCAAGTCTCTAGGTCCCAAGTGTCTATTGCTATAAACCGGTCACAAATCTAGACTGCTCCGCCATTGATTCATGTCTTATTGTGGGTACCTCAGTAGCGTTGGTAACAGTGTTAAAAGTCTAAGCTCCAACTCAAATTTTATACATACAAAGCGTTACTTCGGCTGTTTAGCATGTTTTCACTAAATATGTGAAATACCTCGCTAGGTGGAAGAAATAACATTCATTGAATTGCGGCTAATTTTAACAATGTACGGTACTGTTAAGTATCGTGTGTTAAGTGTAAACAACGCAACATCACACAATGTGCTACCGTTACTTAAACAGTAGCGTTCTGAGAACGATCAAGGCATTGTGCTTGTGCTGCTATTTCAGTCTTCAGTTTATTGATTGATGCACTAAAAAGTCACACGATACTCTTCGTGAAGCCATCTTCAAATAACTCGACATAATATCCATTTAGTATTAAATAGTAAATTAACATCGGGATTCTGATACAAAGAGCTTTTCTTATCGTGTCTGGTGACGTAGTAATATGTATTACTTATTTGCGTATTGAATGCAGCAAAAGCAAATAACTACTGTACGGATAGGGGTATAGGTACTATATAATTACGATACTGATAAAGGTTTAACAACCTTACGAACAACTTGCGAAGGATATTGTCAGACTGGAATTTATGACCTTCAGAAAGTAGAGACTATAATATGTATGAAGGACCGAAAGGACCGAACCAAATTAAATAAAACCTTCCTATTCAAAATATCTAATATTGAAATGATTGAATGGTTGCAACTACCACAAGGGAAATGTCTGACAGTTCTAGTCGAAGCTCTACAATCGCAGTTGATTGCAATATTTGAAATATCCAATTAATTAAAAAATGGTAATACATACTAGCTCTATGCCAGGTGGTAATACATTATTTATATTACATTATTACACCTAAATTGTTAGATCTTTATTGAAATCCAATAAAACGTCATTTCATCCTTGCACTCATAGATGTATTATTGTGTGTGTATTATTTAGAAATATCGATGCTTGCACTCCTACCTATATCCACACAGCAAGAAGCTAAATCGCTGCAGACTCATCTGGTAAAGGCTCGTACAGACCAGCGCGACGCGACAGTGCGACGCGCTTGTCTGCACAAAGCTTAACTTGATCGAAGCTAGTATTATTGTATGACCCGGTGCCGTGTGATTCCGTGCATGAATATGTTGAGTAATTCAGAAGACAAACAGGTAATTACTAACATGCCTATTCTGTAAGGTAAAAGACTCACGATGACAGATCCTAAATAAAACATCTGCAAATTAGTTATAATAATTTTACTGTATGGAGGAAATACGTCGGTTTGCGTTTTCCTCACAAGTTTAATTAAATAAGAGACTGAATAACCCTCCTTTTGACGCAGTCGAGTAATAATTGAACTCCGACACACTGTTTATCAAACAAGACTCTAACTTACGTTTCTGTAGGACATAACACTATAGGTAGGTATAATAGTGCTACATCCGACTCCGGCAATATTAATATTGCAGGTTCGAGTTTACTGAAAAAGTGTGAATGTGATGCATGAGCATTACTGTTAAATATGAGTAAAGTTATCGTTTATTTTGTTTTTCTAAACTTATTTTATTTAATTAAATGAGTTAGTATGTGAAGCTACTGGCTTCTTATAATGATAGTCTCCAGTAGTGTTGCCCGGAACTTGAGAAAGTGCAGCCGACATACCGTAGCCGCACGATTTCATAGCTCAGTGGCTAACTCGCAGCTGCGGTTTCTCGATCACATTGCAACATACATGTATTACCGATTTGAGTTACTCCAATCGAATGAAACAATATTAGTTCGTCACAATAAGATGACAAATAGACTTCATTTTGGTTTCGTTTAAATATTAGGTCCCCACCTATGAAATCGGCGTTTTGTGTGGAGAATTTTAAAGAAGTTGCTTTTTTCATACTAACATTTTCTTAATTTATTTCACAACACACACTAATGTTTTAAAACTTTTATGCACTAATGTTTAAAAACTAAGCTAACGTAATATGCCACTAGATTAAGCGACAAAAATAAGTTTTGGATAGGTAAGTTAAAACAAATAGTGGTCATTTCTGCTAACAAAATGAGGAGTAATTTTTAAGGTATTTTTTATATTTATAAACTATAAGTAATAAGGTTTTTTTTACTATTGGGAGTTGTCTATGATGGTCATTATTCGATATAATACCAAGCAATTGATGAATATTTTAATTCATAGAAGTGACAAGGTTCTCTAGTTGTGAGAAAAAAACGCCAATTTCATAGGTGGGGACCCAATACAATATTACATTTAGTAGGTAGGTACCTACCGAATTGCTAAACTGCTTCACACAATGCATTATAATAACTTATTGTTTTTGACATAATTTCTTACTTCTTTGTTCAATAAATAAAATAGACTAGATATGCTATCATTCACCGAAGGGTTCCACGCGCACACACGATCTACAATTGTTCATGAAATCATCACCAATTTAGGACCAACTCAAGAGAACTAACTATCTTGCAAACATTCGCGAAGATAATCCGTAACATACAAAATAAAATACAATAATCGAACTGAAAACCTCTTGTGCTTAAACAAGAAATCGATTTAAAAAAATACAATCATTGCGATTTCAGAGCCCCCACCTTTTTGTTTAAAGTCGGTTAAAGAGGTCTATTGTCATAGTTTTAATATAATTAATTGTGAAATATTAGTCAAACTAATTATTATGTGCCACATGTCTACTTTCATAATTAGGTCACTGTGAAAATATGGTACGGTAACGTTCCTTAAGGGGCGTCGTTGCAATGGTTAATGAAGGTCATACTATAACGGTGCAGGTGCTAGTTATTAATATAGAGCCTATCCGAGTCGAATATGAATTAATGGCTTTGCAAAGTAGCATTAAGCAAGTCAACGCGCACTTCCGTCGTGCAAATGTAGACAGGAGGGCTGGCGCGGCTGGCGCGCGGCCGACCCGCATTCCACCACCAAATACGTCGCACGAAACACGACTCTCAGTTGGAATAATAAACGCATTGTTGCCGATGCCTCACAAAGCAAGCGAAATCGATTACACACATAATACGAACAACCGACTCACAGCCACGTTATAATTAGGTATATCTGCTGTGTTTATAAACTGGCTTTATGTTTTATGTCTAAGCACAATAAAGTCATAGTTCTAGTACATCTAGGCTTTTGTAGGTACTTAGCAATGAGACTGGTATAATATCTTTCGGTCGATTCTGTAAAAATATCAACGTGAAAGTTAGGTGAAGTGAGCTGTCACTGTCACAAATCGACCGGCAGGATGCTAGGGATTAACACTATTGACAGCTCACTTCACCTAAGTTTCACGGTGATATTTTTACAGAATCGACCGGCTGTACTTAATTATTGATATTAGACCAGACTCGTCCTCCTAACAAGAAATATTGGCATACAGTAAGACCCCATACATGTTACTAATAGATATAAAAAAAATAAACAATGCACATATTAAAGCGTGTGGAGTATCATTGGATCGTGGTTGGACCCCATAATTAAAAAGATGATGAGTGTCTACTAAGCGACTTTTTATATGGGATGTTTCTGTTGCAACAGCACTAATAATTTTGTTTTGCAGTTTTATTCTAGAAATACTACTATGAAATACAAACACTTTAACAAAAAGTGAGTGAAATGCCAAAATAGTTTTAATGAAAAAAACGTTAGTGGTTCCTAAGACAGCTTCCCTGGCCCTATACATTTGGATTACCATGAAGAGACCCAGTAAAAAAAATACACGCAGTACGCTGTTTGGGGCTTAGGGGCCAAAACGCCCGACTTTATATGAACCAATAGAATCTAAACTCTGGAGCGGAGTTTAGATTCTATTGGCACATATATCCGCTCCTCTCCTCTCTTCTCCACTCCTGTGGGCAGGCAGCCTTAAAAGGAGGTTTCACAACGGTAACACCTCAAATAACGTATTTCGAAATCTTAATCCTCCCAGGAAGTTGTATATCTGTACTAGTTTCCCCTAGATCTAAAAGATACCGGGTTTCTACTTCGCTCTCGCTTGAAGAACTTTCTTCACGTAGAAGTAAAGCTAACGGTTGAAAGTATGTCGCATGCATTAACACGCGTTTGCTTTAAGTGCCAGTATAGTGGTGGACCTAGCTTTTCTAAGATTCAAAGTTTATTAAAGCAGTACCTTAATTACAATTTCTCAAGCAGTCGTCGATAGCGTAACATAGCCAGGTAATAACGTGGTAGTAAGAATCAATCCAATCAAAAAGTCAAGCGATAAGTGCGAGCGTCAATGTCAGTTTGTTTAATGATAAAAATATGATTCGCTACCGTAAAAATTAATTATGTGTTTACAGAAATATAATAATTAAAATCATCGTTATGACTCTGTATATTATTATTGGCCTCAAATATAATAATGTCATGAAATAGTTATTTATACCATTCCCCCTCTAAAAAGCTTATTTTATTCACTGAAAACAGTGAATAAAAAGCTCTTTTAATCACTATTTCGGTGTTTGAATTTAGAACACACCAATATATTCGACCTCCAGCTAAATGCTATACAACCTCCTTGCGAAAAAATACTCGATACACAGGAAATATATAGCGCTTCATAAGTTGACCATCCTAATAACAATAATCTTAATTTTAGTAATTGTTTCAATTGTAATGTACATTTTAATTAATTTAACCTTCCTTTTTAGGGTTCCGTAGTAAAAAAGGGACCCTTATAGTTTCGCCATGTCCGTCTGTCTGTCCGCGGCTTAGCTCGGAGACGGTAAGTACTAGAAAGCTGTAATTTGGCATATGCATACATATTAATCACGCCGACAAAGTGGTAAAACAAAATCAAGTTTTTTTTTTTTTAAAGGTACCTCCCCTACACCTAAAGTGGGGATATTTTTTTTTCTCATCTACCCCGTGGTATGGGGTATTGTTGGAAAGGTCGTTCAAAAATATTGTGAGTTTGTAAAACCATTTTGGGATGTAGGGATTCGTTTGCGAAATATTAAGCTTATAACTGAAATTTTTTGTCAGAGTCAAGAGCCCCCCACCTGCCAGCTAAATGGTTGTACTTGGATTTGTGAAAAAAATCACAGCAGTAGTATATATAACGAAATCAAAAAGGAAAACTATCACAGCTAAGTAGGCTTTATATGTTAACGAGTAATAATCGACCAACTTAAATTTGCAGTTTGATTAACATGATCTCCGTATGAAAGAAAATGTTTTTCAACTACAATGTTAAGTTTGTTCTTGGGATAAATTCATCCCAACTACGGAACCCTTCAATGTGCGTGGTCCGACATGCACTTGGCCGGTTTTTTTCTTCATTAAATGTCAATTTTCGCTTAAATCTTTCTTTTTCTCGTAGTCATGGTATAAAGTATAGTATGCAACTCATGAATAAAACGGATTTATATCGAGGGCCATGAATTCCTCGCGTCGTTCAGGATTCTAACTCTTGAATCACTCGCTACGCTCGTGATTCAATCATCATGAATCACTCCCTTCGGTCGTGATTCAGTCGTTAGAATCCTTCACTTGCTCGTGATTCATCTATGGCCCTCGCTTTAAATCCGTCCTTTATTCACTAATTGCATAATATACTATTATTGAATGACTTTTAGGATAATTTGAACTTAGGGAGTTAAAATTACCTGACTGACCTGCAAATTGCAAAAAATTTAAGAATATTTGAATTTCACGAGCTACCCTGCCGCTTTCGCCTTATGGAACATTAAGCCTCGTGCAGACTAGCGCGACGCGACGGCGCGGCGGCGCGACGCGATTCGAACAATACAATTTCTAAGAAAACTTCACGGTATAACAATAACCAGTGTCGCATCGTGCTGTCGCGTCGCGCTAGTCTGCACAAAGATTTAAAAGAAAAATAATAATATGAAACAGTCGGTCCAAATTAAGGCCTTTACATTCATTACCATGGATTACAATTTTATAAATACATATTTTTCGTCTTTTTATTTCTGTTACCACCTATTTTGTGATGTAATTGAGAACTGTCCAGATATTAAGCTCGTGCAAATCGGCGCGACGCGACTCGAACAATACAATTTCTAAGAAAACTTCACGGTATAACAATAACCGGTGTCGCGTCGCGCTTGTCTGAACGAAGCTTTAAACATTCAACCTATATGAAGAACCTAGGTAGGTATGGATGGTAAAAAACAACAAAATGCATTTACAAAAAAAGGATATGCGTAATACCAAAGCACCATGTACTCGTAACCACCACTAAAATAATGTTTCAAAATATAGTCACAGTGGTAGTTATTTTTAATTGAATAATTGCTGATGTAGGAATAAACTGAACGTTTATTGTGGCATGATTGACGGGTATTTTTAGTTTTATTGTCCCGGCGTTGATGGTATGTTAATGTAGTATGTATGAACAAGGTTAATACTAAAGGGCAATGGCCGCGGGCGGATACCGCACGTCCTACACCCTCCCTCACGCTACTACCGACACTACACAACACATGGATGCTTTAACGTGGAACTTATTATTACATCCAATTTATAATGTTGGATGGCTACAATACTTTACAAGACCAGTAACTATCGCAGCATTTTTTTATGTAAATATTAATGCAATAAAGTGTTTACATATTAATATTGTATTTGTGCTATTTATTACTAATTAATGATGACATCTTTCCTCTTAGTGAGGCATTGCTGGATAGGTAGGCACCGCAATAAAGTTTGTTTATTTTCCTCTCTTTATGCAAATAATAATAGGTACCCGTCTTATTTATCCTCTCTTTGCAAGTAAGTCGTAGGTACGTATACCTACTTACCCGTATTGTATTGACTTAATATACGTACATTCAGCGAATGCGGATATTTTTTAAATACCCCTACATGAAGCTAACTCTACGATCAATTTTCCTTCTTTGATCGAAGGTGAGGGTGAATCCATCTGATTGCATTCATATTCACCAGAGAAAGAAAGAAAAGAAAAATTATTTATTACCATTAAGTAGGTAATACAGATAAGGTAATAGTTGGAACATCAATGTTTGGCGAACGCTTATGCTTTGGCGTGTGCTAGATGACATTATAGCAAATAATTTTAATTAAATGTTTTGTGTTGCGTAATGTAAATTATTTTGCAGACAGTATAGAATCAAGTTTTTCTAACTGAACAGACAACTGTCCTGCTGGGGAGTTTGTTGCGCCACTTCTTCTTCCCAGCTAAACCACTAGGAAATGGTGAAGGGCGGGCGTTTTTGGGGCAATGCCTTATGTAATTTTGACGTTCGAATAGTGAATAGTGAATAAATGACTTTAGAATGTTGAATAATTTTAATCACATTGTATGAACTATGATGGGGTATTTTGCAATCTCACACTCAAAATAAAAATAAAATTGTTAAATTCACTATGATGTTGATAAAGGAGTTTGCATTCCAATCAATTATTGTTTACAATTTGTTTTTTTTTTTACTTTCCAGTAGTTTCATTTCCAGGCATGTGGACTACCTAATTCTCAACACTGAACAGTATCTATAAAGTCAGGAGAAGAGAATCGAGGTGTCTGTACTGTTTTCCGTCCTTATTATGCGATCGAAACGTTGATGATTTTTGTGTGGGTTAGCCATGTTCGTGTTCGAAAGTACGAGACCGCTAAGTAGGAATTTTTTAGACTAAAGCGTCGTGCAGACTAGCGCGACGCGACACCGGTTATTGTTATACCGTGAAGTTTTCTTAGAAATTGTATTGTTCAAGTCGCGTCGCGCCGTCGCGTCGCGCTGGTCTGCACGAGCCTTAACACGATAAGTAGTGTGTTTGCGGCTGCTGTACTCTAATGTGGACGACTTCACACTACCTGGTTCGATTCTTGTTGTTATTCAGAGATCTGTATTTCTGAATTACAACAAGAATCGAATCATGTCTTAAGTTTACTGTACTTCTTTCAGCATTTTATACTTTTTCAAAGATCGTATCTATACCATTACCGCGAACCTTGATTTCGGAGCCTCTTCGAAATTTGGTTCTGTGGTTATCTTGATGGTGATGCGCGAAACTAATAATAAGTACATAGACCTGGTTTATCGACATTTACACGTTTCGGCCCGTGGGCCAATCCGTCAATGTGGCCCGCGAAATTTCTTACGTTTTTTGCAAGTTGCGGCGCTGTTTTACGTTGAATGTTTATTAAAATTAATTACGCGGCAATAATGATTAAATCAAATTTACTAAATTATAATCATTTAAAACATCAATGTAGCTACCAGCAACTGCATCAGACTGCTTGAAAAGTAAGTTTGAGTTGCAGTCGGGTTTTTAATTTATTTCTTTTTATTCAGCTATTTAGTGTGTTATATTTTTAGGATCATCTCCTCAAGCCCTTTATTTTGATAACATGGCGATGGCAAATTTTATTTTTCATGTCGAAGTCATAAGTTATTGACGTCTAAAATCCGCCATTTCTATTTAATAAAAACAAAAACTAGCCTACGTCCATCGCGCGACCTAGACACCTAAAGCTTCGTGCAGACCAGCGCGACGCGACAGCGCGACGCGACACCGGTTATTGTTATACCGTCAAGTTTTCTTAGAAATTGTATTGTCGCGTCGCGCTGGTCTGTACGAGCTTTAATAATGTATTAAAATCCATCCAGCTTTTAGGAGCCTTTGATTTGAGGGTATAAAGAAACAAAGGTACCAAGATACGCTGAACAACAGGTAACCCGCTTGTCGCGCAGTCGGATACTAAATTGTAAACTACGAATCTTTTATTATTCGTAGATTGTAAATGACGAACTAGCTTAGGTACCTACTTTATAAGATTATAGTACCTACAGAACTGAGAAATTGTTGATTGATTGTGTTTGTTTTTATTAATATCATGTATGTAACTCAAGCTACCTACCTAGTTATGTAAATAAAATCGTCACGATAGTTCTTTATGTATACCTTACCTACCTACCCTAAGTTATTTAAAAAAAAAGTTACTTTTCAATTCTGATCTTTTTATAATAGTAGGTACCCAGGTAGACCTATCGACAAACTGTTATTATTTAAACAAGGGTACAGTGTACCTATCCTTGGTGTTTTTTACTTTTCTAACGATGTAAAAGCATTGCTCAAGACGCATTAAGGCTTTTACAAACAGGCGCGACACGCGACGCGACACAAAGACACCGCTCGGCGCGCGACGTGCGGTGTCTTTGAGTCGCGTCGCGTGTCGCGCCTGTTTGTAGGAGCCTTTATCCGCCACGCCACCAACTAGTTTGGTCCCAGTGCCTACTTACTTCAATAAAGTTATTAGATCCGCCAATAAAATTACCCTCTGTCTTATTAATTTGGTCTTACCTTCAAAAACTTAATAATGTGCTTATTCTTATATAATTAAAAGGTTTTGCGCGATCATATGTGGTCGACGCAAGCGCAGCTTTTCATACTCGTCTCGGCGTGGGCGTCGTCGGTGCGCAAGCCGGTACTGGAACTCGGTAACTACCCGCTAGGGCTAGACCCTAGAAGTCCTAGAACCTTCGAATTCTACGAAAAATTTTCGGGACGGGAATCAATCAATATCATGGAAATACAATAATAATATTTAGGTACAGTATTAAAGATCAATGATGTCTCAATTTGCTTCATAAACTCCCTAACGATTTTGAATTTATTAAGAATTCCTATAGTAGTCCATTAAGTTGTAAATTCGCAAGGCCAAATTCGCTCTATTTTCCGCTAATAAATACTTGTGCTACCCAATGTAAGTACCTAAAAAAAATAAGATGGAACAAAATAAGATCTTTTTGAATAACAAAAAACAGCGTAGCCAAAATATGTCTAAAGACTTTGTCTAAACATTACCTATTGTTAAAAAAAAAACAGAACACGCAAGCAAAAATTCTAAACAAATAACGTTAAAGACAGTAATCTTGTACTATAAACTTACCTCGTACTTGATGCCAGCCAAACGAAGCCATGTTTCAACTTTCAAGCAGTACGGCGAAGTTGAGGGCAACAAAGGAGTTCGCGAGAACTGATACAAATAAACGACGTCTTTTTCAAAGTTTGCTTTATGCACCGTGATCTTGGGCGGGGCAGCTTCAACTTTCTTCTCCTCTGTCTTTTCTTCGACTTTTTCGGCCGGAGGATCTTCTTTAGTTTGGCCATTGTCTACCGGCGCGTCCTCCTTTGCTTCCTTTTCTTTCTCCGTGTTCTCGGGCACGTTATTTATTACTTCAGTGGCCATGTTGAAAGCAAAATGCGTTTAAACAAGTCTGGTCAGTAATCGCACGCACTTTAATTTACACAAAGAGCCACGCTATGGATTTTATAATTTTAATTCACTGCAACTTATAAAGCAAAATGCGCGTTCCCCACCGCCTATGTTGTCTCGCAGACTGCGGCGTGCGGCCTGCGGGCGGGCGCGGGGTCGCTAGCCGGCCGGGCGCGGGCGCGCTCCTTGGTAATGTTGCCAGATCCGGTAAGCCAAATTTCAGGAAAGAAGGTAGAAAAATCGGGATATTAATTTATTGATCTGTTTTGTTTCTAGCACAGCACTATTTATGACGATAAGGATGGTGTTTCGAAATTAATAATGAATTTCATTATTTTAACATCTTTTTTTTTATGTTTCAAAATCAATGCTGTGATGTGTCTTTTTTTTTAACTACATTTCAGTAGAATTACAATTAAATTTGACAAGCGAATGAAAGGAGAAACACAAATGGGCCCAAATTCTAGGCATTCTCCTTTTCATTGTTTGGGCCCGCATAACTAAGTATTTTGCAAAGAGATATTGCAGATTTAAGAAAAAACTGTGCTAGTTTATTTATCATCTCTCATAATCAACTCTAAATAATTCTTCATTTTTCGCTTTGTTATTGAACAATAACAATATTTCAATATTTGAACTTAACAATTTTTTTTTTAATTCTTTCACTTAGATAAGCATTTTTTTAACTATTCCAAAGAATACTCGTAATGGTCAATCTCCTCAAAAGCTTGGACTAGAAAAATCTCTCCGTGGAGTTTCTTTTCCGTTCTTCTCCATAGGTACCTACTTTTTTTTTTTTTTTTGAGGGTGGGAAATTATCAAATAACTTCTCCCGCTCTGGGCGGAGCGGGAGGGCGTGTCAGACTTTTACTGACTAAAACCCACCCGTGTTCCTTCCGTTGCCTGTGTGCCGGGGTCGCGATATCCCTTTCGGACAAACCCGCAACCCCGGCAGTCCATAGGTACCTACTACGCCTTGGAATGGGCAACTAGCTTAATTTTTCTGACTGACCGACTCCTTGACAATTCAAAAGTGCCTATAAATGGTTTAATTGAAATATAATTTATGCTTTGAGTTTGAGTTCATATAAAACTTAACTTGAAGATACACATAGGTATGTCAGTTCATTTGCCCGTTATTTATAAATTAGTACGGCATTTAATATATTTTTTAAAGTAAGTACGGAGAATAATGTAGGAATTACGCAAAAATTTTTTTGTTCTTATGTGGTATACTTTGTACCTAAGATATTTTAAGCTTTAAATTATTTGGAGTAGGTATGTACGGATAAAAACAAAATAATAAACAGTGCGAAATAACACAAGACCGCACAGAACACAACAGTCGACGCAAAAATTACAAAAGATAAAGGCAATGATTTGTTCGTGTAGTCCATTGAGGTACAATTTGTACTAGAGCAGCTATTACAACAAACAAACTAAAAATGTGTCCCACGGATGTCAAAAATGTGATAAACAAAGTTTAAGCGCGGTGCGAGGAGGTTCTCATAGAGTAATACGTACGCGCAGATGCGACACAGTCTGCTTATTCTGCCTACTTGATACCTAACACCGTTTTAATTGCGATTTTTTTGCATAAATGTTATCCCGGTTTGAATGGTCAGAACGTGGAAACCTTCAAATTAAGCGTATTTTATAAAGTATAACAAACCAAAGAAAATACCTTATTTAGGTTGCATTTTCGCGGCCCATTTTTAAACGTTATCCATAACTTTGAAAGAATTGAATAAAATAGATATAATCATTTTTTAGATACATCTGGCAAACAGACTTTATTTAGGTACATTATAGTATAATATATGGTAGTACTTACCTTTTTTTTTTTGAACGTGGGGAATTATCAAATAACTTCTCCCGCTCTGGGTAGTACCCTAAGATGTAAATATTGGAAGTTAATTAAGATAATATGTCGTGTCTGCTCCGTTTATTACCATAATCTCTGATTTTCAGAAAATATTATTAATTTTTAAATGAGTTTAAAACGAGTGAATTTTTACTTACCTTTAAATGATTATCTATCATTTTCCCTGCTTTCAACAGTAAATTAATGATATCCAATGATTGCATTAAGGCTCCGTGCACGAAAAAGGCCTCTTTTGTCAATTACTTATCTAAATGTGAGAAAACTTGAAATAATTGAAAGACGTACAGTTTTCATGGTGGTAAACCATTCAAGTATAATATCATTATTATTTTTTATTATTGTGAACGTGAGGACTATGTGGGTCAGTTACTTTTAATGATAATCTGGCAGTTTGAGTACTTTATGCGGCCTACCCAAATGTCCTTTCTTTGGTATTGTTCGTCGAGTCGTTGAGCTCCTTAAGTTATGAGTTGAGCTACACGATTACTGACAAATGCGTGCACTGACTGGACAGGTCATCTCAAATCTGTATGGTTCTTTCCTCAAAAGACTATTTCAGACACAAATCTACATGGTCCTCAAATGATCAAATGATCTGACCAAGATTATTTCTGGGTTTTATACACATTGACATTAATGAATTTTTTATATACTATGACATGAATATTTACTTTTTAAAGTATTTCATATTTTTAATAATTTGTGAATGTGAAGACTATGTGGATCATTCCTTTTTATTTTATTTTCTCATTTAGTTTTATCATGGTCGGGCAGCTTGAGTAATTTATGCGGCCTACCCAAATGTCCTTTCTTTGGTATTGTTCGTCGAATCGTTGAGCTCCTTAAATTCTGAGTTGAGCTGCACGGTCACTGACAAATGCGTGCACTGACTGGACAGGTCCACTCAATCTGTGTTCTTTCCTCAAAAGACCATTTTTAGACACCAATCTACATAATCTTCACATGATCTGACCTAGATTATGTCTGGACTTTAAAAGAGACTGTGACCTCTGAGTTTGTTTCGGCCTTTCTTCTCGGAGTAGTCAGATAGGAAACGCCGACCTCATCTAGTTTAAAAATAATATGTTTGACGTGTAAAAGTGTTTTGTACAACCTATTTACAGAAATAAAAATCATTTATCATTTATCATTTATCATTCGTGTCAGTCACAGCACCTGTTAATAGTTGCATCACTTTTGCGCTGTCGCAAAATATGGTAAGTATATTTCGCCATTGATTTACTTAATGAAGATATTGTATAAACATAAAGTAAAAATTGATTTTATCTCAAGGATAGTTGAAGACAGTCAGTAATGGTGCCGATTCTCTTGTCACAAATACCTCTAAACTAGACTAAAAAGCACTAAAATTTTGTTTATTCCTGTCAAACGACGATTTCCCATTCTGAAATAGACTAAAGTGACACAACTTAAACTATATTTTAGTTTGACAGCACTAAGATAGTACTGAGTTTTTAGTTTAGTGAAAATGGCAATTTTGCTATTCTGAATTTGACGTTGTTCACCTAAAATTTTGATTGTAAAAACCAAACCAGACTTAATCTGACAATTTTTAATCGCGATTAAAAAGGTGTGGGGTAAAATAAGTTGTCATAGGGAATTAATAAATGAAATTGGTAGTAAATACAGTTTTTATTCCTTTGTTCGCTTAAATAAGGTATTTTAAGAAAAACTCGTTATAGCAAATCAAATATAGCATAGAAAGCTTAAACACAAAAATATTTAAACTTTGGATATGTCCGAAAGTTATTGCAATCACAGGGTAATAAAGAAAACAAGTACAGTTTTGTACTCAATACCTAATTCCTCAATATACAAAATTCCAAGTAAAAATATCAACGACCTAAATTATGTATTCAAATGGGAAGAGGCCAGACGGAATGACCATAATGCCTTGGAAGTTGGGTAGGCCTTTGGTGTGGGACGCAACCTGTGTCGATACCCTCGCGCCATCCCATCTTCCTAGCACGGCGGGCTGTGCCGGGGCGGCTGCTGCAGGTGCAGAAAACCTCAAACGGCGCAAATATAACAACCTTATTGGTAGCTATATTTTTGAGCCGTTTGGGGTTGAAACACTAGGGCCGTGGGGCCCGAGTGCTCATCGAGTATTTCGGGACATCGCCAAGCGGTTGGTCGACTCCTCACGTGACCAGAGGGCTGGCCAATTTTTAGGTCAAAGAATCAGCATTGCCATCCAACGTGGCAATGCTGCCAGCCTTTTGGGCACTTTTCCCACTGACAGCGACGCCGACGAATTTTTTGATGCCCAATGAGCCTTTATTGTTTATAATTTATATATTTTAGTGTTAGTTGTATATTTTAATCTTAATGTTATTTTAATTTTATTTGTAAATATATACTGTATTCAAATCAATTGAATTAAAACTTTTTAAGTTTTAATTTTGTCTATACGAACATTACAATATAAATTCTTTAATATTTGGCATTTATGCCGCATGGAAATAGTAAGTACTACCGTTCACTGGCCGAATGTTATAATTATGAAAATTGGGTTTCGACAGGACAGGAATTTACAATCAGCTGTAGGTGAGAAAGTTTATGTACCTGAAATTAATTCAATGCGCGTTGCGTTATAAACTATCAGAGGAGTACCAAATGTACTATCGATATCAAACTATGAAAACCTAAGTCAATGAGGAGGTACGTATAATAGCGTTCAGAATTGTCTCTTAGAAAGGGGAGCGAAGTGTTTTAGAGCCTCTCTTAGGATTGCATTGTTAACACAGCTAACTTTTTAGTTGTACTTACTACTTCCATGCTCGATCATCCTAGAGATACGGTTATAATATTACGACCTTCAGGTGACACCAGACGGTGGTCCATTGCTGACATCGACCGTTCAGGTTCATTGTGGTATATCGTCGATCGTTGGTGTGGAATTGACTAGTTACGATCGTCCATATCAATCGATTGATGGTCGGTTGTTCATCGATCGACCATCAACTGGTAGACGTCGATCGATCGCAGTCTGGTTGCACTTTTACGCGCCTTAAAACTAATGAGCATTATACACATTATAATATTATCTTATGCTTTCTAATTAGCGACGATACGACTGATTTAACTCCACCGAAAAAATTAATAGCACGCAGTACTCTACTATTGTACTACGCGCTGTTACTCAAGTCTCAAGTCACAGAAATATAAAACTATTTTATTTAGCAAATCTGCCATACCGATCTCCTGATCCTAAATTCAGTACATTATAATAACTTACAGTGAGTAAGTTTAAATTATAATTAAAATGAGGTCGGTAGAACGAAAAAGATAGCAGTCTAATAGAAAGTATTCGTTCAATGTGACATTTTATGACACGTTGAAAACTTTACTAACTTGAGCATTTATTTGGTGCCTCCCACTAATAATTTTAATTTATTGTCCCTAAGTTGCATATTTAAATGTCCAACAGGGTAAAATTTCTTAAAGAATAAACGTTGTCCTTTTGATTTCGCTAATACGAAAGCCGCTTACGTGACTAGATCATAGAAAAAAATCACGATTCTTCGTATAGAAGCGAAGCTAATGCCCAATTTTCTTTGTGCCCTGCTTTTCGGTTTGGAATGGCGCATTCAACGAAAAATACATATACATGATATCTCACTACTCCTTGTGATATTTCGTGATTTTTTCAGGACCCCTTCCCTTTTCGAGCCTTACGTGATTTATCGACGACCCCTATCCTAATAAATGCACATGGTTGACATTACTAGTCATTAATCAAAACCATTCATATACTTAGGTATGTAATATAAATTGAATCTGAATCCTATGGTAAACTTAAAAGCATCGTACATATTCGCATGAATTTCTGAATAAATTAAAGAAATTTTTTATTTAAATTGTGTGGAAGTGTTCAAAATATAGTCATACAAATCCGAGCACACACAACCGTTCTTGCGCACACACACAACGTGCAGTAAGCGCTATATACTAGCGACAGTACACTATAATACTGACTGTAGGCAAATAGCGTGATTTAAAAAGCGTTCGGAGCAGGAATTTCGCTTCTATACCCTCTTTTTCTATTACAAAACAGTGATGAATGCAGAATGTATGATTGAACATTTTAAATAATTTTCAGTTGTGAAGTTTGTGTTTAAATAAGTTAATAATCTTCGTAGTCGTCCACACCCACATCTTCTTCGACCATCAGGATCGCGGCTGTCAGACCTGTTTAACAATAATAAGTATTTAGTACTTTGCTTTTAAACCACACTGTCTTCCAGCACGCTTAGCATGAGCACAATAGAAACGGGTTTTGTCGACGGAAGAATAGACAAAATGACAGAAAAACAATCACAATCTGTGATTTTATCTGTTCTTCCGTCGACAAAACCCGTTTCTATGGTTGTCATGCTACGCGTGCTGAAAGCCCTGCACATACACTGTGTTTGGATTAACACGGATACACTTTTTCAAAGTAATTGTTTGATTTTTGATGTGTAACATCTTTCGTCTCGCTTTCCTACAATCTGTGGGAGTAATTTCGTGGAAAGGGACGGAAGTGTGTATTACCGAGCCGGGGAAGCGCGCGCTATTTGATTTGACTAATGAGCGCGCGCGGTCCCTGAGTTGGCAGTTTGAAACGATCTTGACGAGACCCTGCCCCTTTTTGGAGCACTTGCGTTTAAACCCCGATTTCTCGCAATTTTACATGAACGCCATATAAAACTGATAATTATAACTGTTTATACCATTCCCCCTCTAAAAAGCTTATTTTATTCACTGAAAACAGTGAATAAAAAGCTCTTTTAATCACTGTTTTGGTGTGTCCGTTTCGACCGCGCGGCCACGGCGAAATTTAAAAAAAAAAACCACGCCAAGATTTTGTAAAAATTTGTAGAAGTTGATTCCCAAAACCATAAATTTGTCAAAGTTATGGTTAAAAAGTTATAAGGGTTTGAACGTGGCCGCGCCATTGAAACGTGGCGAACCGCGCGGCCACGGAGATCTTTAAAACTAAGCGTTGCAGAGATCTGAAATTCAGGTAAATAACAGATTGAATTTGTAAAAAAATTGTAAAAATATAGAAAAAAATCCTAGGTTTATATTTTGGGAGCTATAAGACTAAAACTCCATGGCCGCGCCATCGAAACGATGAAAAATACGTTGTCGCCGATATATCGCTGAAAAAGCATCGCAGGGGTCTGAAGTTTTTTGTAAAACGTAGATTCGAATTTGTCGAAACTTGTAAAAATACTACAAAAAATTCCTAGGTTTATGTTTCAGGAGCTGTAAGACTAAAACCTCATGGCCGCGCCATTGAAACGGTCAAAAAACACGTTATCGCCGATATCTCGCTGAAAAAGCATCGTAGGGGTCTGAAGTTTTTTGTTAAACCTAGATTTGAATTTGTCGAAACTTGTAAAAATACTACAAAAAATCCTAGGCTAATATTTCAGGAGCTGTAGTACGGTATCGCGTAGAAATAAGTCGTGATTATTTATCGAAGAAAGTAATTGTGAAGCGAGTTTTTTGTAAACAACACCAAGTAATATGTAAAACTACCGATACTAGGCAAAAAACATGTTTTTCTTCGGTATTTATAACTTTCAATACGTTTTGAATATTTCGATAGGGTGACCATGGCTTTTTGTTTACAGAAAACTTTCCACCTATCGTTTTGGAAATTGTATCTCAAGGATTCTAAATTAAATAAAAATGAAACGACAAGATACAAAAAACATATTTATATTTCTTTTATAATCACAGATTATTTACTTACCCTAACACATATATTTCTTTCAAACTCACAAATCACAGATTATTTACTTATACTTTCTTTCAAAGTCACAAATCACAAATTATTTGCTTACACTTACTTACACTACTATATAGGGTGACTGGTAAGCAGTGATCGATACTTAAACACGTGAATTAGCTCATCATTATGAACAACTTTTACTATGGGACCAAACGATCGCATAACTCGTCAACATGTCATGTTGACGAGTTATGCGATCGTAAATGTATGGAACAGCTGATATTTTTTTCGCGATTTCAGGTTTGGTCCCATAGTAAAAGTTGTTCATAATGATGAGCTAATTCACGTGTTTAAGTATCGATCACTGCTTACCAGTCACCCTATATAGTAGTGTAAGTAAGTGTAAGCAAATAATCTGTGATTTGTGACTTTGAAAGAAAGTATAAGTAAACTAGCTGCCCGCCCCGGCTTCGCACGGGTAGCACTAAGTACTTATCTACGGCACACCTACCTACCTACCTACCCTACTTACCCTACCTTCCCTACCTACCCTACCTACCCTACCTACCCTACCTACCCTACCTACCCTATAAACCTCACGGAGCCCAAGACCTTTCCAACGAATGCAAAACCGTGGAAATCGGTTCGTGCGTTCTGGAGTTATAGCGTCAGGAAGGAAAACCCGACTTATTTTTATATAGTAAAAGAAAAGGGCTGTTTTTACGGTTTTTCCGGCAATTATTCAAATTTTTCTCGCCGTAAAAACCATCCTTGAACTTCAACGAACATTTAAAAAAAAGAATTGGCCAAATTGGTCCAGGCGTTGTTGAGTTATGCGCTTACCAACACATTTTGCGATTCATTTTTATATTATAGATAGATAATCTGTGATTTGTGAGTTTGAAAGAAATATATGTGTTAGGGTAAGTAAATAATCTGTGATTTATATGATTATAAAAGAAATATAAATATGTTTTTTGTATCTTGTCGTTTCATTTTTATTTAATTTAGAATCCTTGAGATACAATTTCCAAAACGATAGGTGGAAAGTTTTCTGTAAACAAAAAGCCATGGTCACCCTATCGAAATATTCAAAACGTATTGAAAGTTATAAATACCGAAGAAAAACATGTTTTTTGCCTAGTATCGGTAGTTTTACATATTACTTGGTGTTGTTTACAAAAAACTCGCTTCACAATTACTTTCTTCGATAAATAATCACGACTTATTTCTACGCGATACCGTACTACAGCTCCTGAAATATTAGCCTAGGATTTTTTGTAGTATTTTTACAAGTTTCGACAAATTCAAATCTAGGTTTTACAAAAAACTTCAGACCCCTGCGATGCTTTTTCAGCGAGATATCGGCGACAACGTATTTTTCATCGTTTCGATGGCGCGGCCATGGAGTTTTAGTCTTATAGCTCCCAAAATATAAACCTAGGATTTTTTTCTATATTTTTACAATTTTTTTACAAATTCAATCTGTTATTTACCTGAATTTCAGATCTCTGCAACGCTTAGTTTTAAAGATCTCCGTGGCCGCGCGGTTCGCCGCGTTTCAATGGCGCGGCCACGTTCAAACCCTTATAACTTTTTAACCATAACTTTGACAAATTTATGGTTTTGGGAATCAACTTCTACAAATTTTTACAAAATCTTGGCGTGGTTTTTTTTTTTAAATTTCGCCGTGGCCGCGCGGTCGAAACGGACACGTTTTGGTGTTTGAATTTAGAACACATCTATATATGCGACCTCCATCTCAATGCTATACAACCTCCTTGCGAAAACATACTCTATACACAGGAAATAAATATCGTTTCACAAGTTGATTGTTATTAGTAATAATAAGAAAATTACTTTTGATTTTAGTAATTGTTCCAATTTTAATGTGCATTTTAATTAAAGCCCCTTGCAGAGTAGCGCGACGCGACAGCGCGACGACACCGGTCATTGTTATACCGTGAAGTTTTCTTTGAAATTGTTTTGTTAGAATCGCGTCGCGCTGTCGCGTCGCACCAGTCTGCACGAAGCTTAATTCAACCTTCCTTTTTTCTTCAATAAATGTCTATTTTCGCTTAAATCTTTCTTTTTCTCGTAGTCATGGTATAAAGTATAGTATGCAACTCTTGAATAAAACGGATTTATATCGAGGGCCATGAATTACTCGCGTCGTTCAGGATTCTAACACTTGAATCACTCGCTACGCTCGTGATTCAATCGTCATGAATCACTCCCTACGGTCGTGATTCAGTCGTTAGAATCCTTCACTTGCTCGTGATTCATCTACGGCCCTCGCTTTAAATCCGTCTTTTATTCACTAATTGCATAATATACTATTTTTAATCTTTAGATAGGTATTACCTATCGGTTCTTAAAAGCCATAAGATATTGGTTTACAATAAAACGAGCATGTTTACACTAAAAAACAGTGTTATTATTTTCACCCTTTTTTCAACGATTTTTAAATACATACTTTGAAATCACAAGTATATATCTCATATTTCAGTTATCATAAGTCTATTGTCTCCTCTCTTTTCAGGATATAATGTTAATTATTACCAAGGAGAGATGTCAGATGTTACACATCATATATGACTACTGTAAGGCTCGCTCGTTTTATTATTTTGTTCATTAGAATATCAGGTTTCTGTTTTTTTTTTTTTTAACAATTGGTACAAAGTCTGTTTCATATATCCTACTACTCATTAATTTCATGTACTCTAGTCCTACATTATGCAATAATTTAGTACTGAAATATATATTCAAAAGTGTTTTCTTTCTTGAAGCGTGAAATATTCTGGTCAAAAATTAGGAGTTGTGGCAAAAAAAAATGTTTTTTTACTTGTGGGAGATCTGAGGATCCAAAGAGAAAGAATTACAGGACTTAATAGGAAGGTGTGTATACTGAATGACTGACCACTAACGCCCAAGTTCGATGACAGCTGCCCTGAGCTGTCCGAGTCGCTGCTGAAGTAAAACTCTTCTGGTGTCTCGGCTACAGGCTAAAAATTAATAACATATTTTTGTTTTGTTAGTTCGTTTGAGTATGAATGTAGATTGCTCTAAGAGAAGGGGTAGACCAAAGCACTGTGTATCTGAATGGACTGTGTGGAAGATGATATTGCTGGGAAGGGGTGACTACCGAGATGACGACTGATAGACAGGTATGGAAGAAAATTATCGTTATAGTTATTTATGCAACTGTTGTATAATAAGGGGTATTAAAACAAGAATGTATCACATGAGTGTTTTAATACCTAATTATGTACAGTTGCGTACAAGACTTTATCTACACCTATGATATGAATCCTCTATAAAAGGTTCTGAAACCATAGGGTGTTGTACAGTGTTGTAAGGACTCTATGTATATTCATGGAAAGTTTAATTGCTAAGTATCTAATACAAAAAAACTATGTATAAGTTTTTTTTTTATTTAGGCGCTGTGGTAGTGTAAGGCGCGTGCATGACAATGTTCCTTTTCTTGAAATTCATAAAGATACCACGAATTGAGTAGTGAGCATGTGGCTGTTTGATGAGCAAGGAAGGGTTCGAAAAAGCAAACGAGTTGCATAATGAAATTTAGTACAACATCATACATAACACTTGTTCGGATGATATTATGGTTACTATGACACTGATTGTTTTAATGTTGGCAATAAGCTAATTGTTTCAGAAACTTTTATAGTTGATTTATAGCAAGGGTGTAGATAAAAATATGTATAGACTGCATGACAAATATTTAAGTATATAAGCTTTTTCTAGGCTATCCATTAATTTACCGGAGAGCCTGTATGAGACAAGTTAAATTCTGGCAAACTTTATCTTTGACTATCTTCGTGGCAATGTTGGCCGATGACAGCTATCCGACGTGATGACCATCCTTAAACATCGGATAGCCGTATCTGTTACATTATTAATTAAGTCAGTATAAAAAACCACCGAAATTAATCTTAAACACTTGCCAAATGAAAATCAATAATTTTCAATGTCGTATCTACGGACTTTGGATGATCTAGAGTTAGGCATCGTTTACAAGACTTTTCTTCAATTATTAATTATTATTGTTGGTTTTATTAAGTATTTATATTATTATTCTACAGAAAGTTATGGTACATTATACATTTACCTCTTCGTGCCTAGTTGCTGGAGCTTTTGGTGCGGATCGTGGATAACGTGCCGCTTTCTCCGGGTCAAAGTGACAATCGAAAATGTCAACTAATTCTTGGATATCCTCCGCCTTAACGGTTTCCTCCAGTGGCTCCATCAAACGTTCCAAACCTGAAAAATTATGTTTTGTTATTAAAAACAGTCATGGTCACAGATAAGATTTTAAAATTTATCATGCGGATTCACAATAACGCTGCCGCTCTGTCCACATATTTTGATATAACGGACATAAAGAACACATGGTGTGGCAATGCTGACCGTCACCATCAGGTTGGCAACGTTTTTATCCATACCCAGTTATATGCCCGTTATTTGTTTGGTAAGCTTTTTTTATAATGACAGCATCTTACACCCGATAGTTTCGAGTGATAAATAGGAAGTTCCTATGAATATTGCCATTTTCTGTTGTGTGATATTTGGACCAATCCTCAAATGAAGTATGTGTCTAAGGCACCTGTCCCACCGCCGACGAGGATCGACTTGCTATCAACGATTTTCGCGCTCAAGAAACGTACGTAAGGTATTTCCCGTTGACCTACGTTCATGAAATTTGGCACTAAGTAAGGTCTCACAGCACGAGAAAGAAAACGTCCCAAAATCGTTAATTTGTGGTTATATATATATACTGCGTAGGTACTTACATTTTCAGTCGAAGAATTGACCATGACGTAAATCGATGTATTCAACTACAATGTTAAGTTTGTTTTTGGGATAAATTCATCCCAACTACGGAACCCTTCATTGTGCGTGGTCCGACAGGCACTTGTCCGGTTTTTTGCTAGCTTTACTCGCTTCTCGATAATCGCCGGCGGCGGTGGGACAGGTGTCTAAAGGCTGTGGTTACCGGCGCGGCGGCCTTCATGCCAGGCATCCTTGATCTCGTCGAACAGCAGGCCGGCGTCGGCGAGGATGCGGCGCAGGTGCGTGAGGCGCCGGCGCTGAGGCCCCGGGCAACGCAGCAGCGGCCCAATCACCGAGCGGAATGTGTTCTGCCTGCAATTTCAAGAAGACGTGTTACTGGTATACTATATAACATACATATATTCTGATTTAATCGACCAGCCGTGTACTCAATGGGATTCCCCATTGGCAAAACGTGGAACCTCCATACAAACTTTCATCCCCTTTAACCCCTTGAGGAGATGAATTTTCAAAAATCCTTCCTTAATGCTCACCTTCGTTACAAAAATAATTCTTGTGCAAAATTTCATGCTTCTAGACCTAGCGATTTAGACTGTGCGTTGACTATCAGTGAATGAATGGGTGAATGAAGAAAAATTATTAAGTAGATATTACACAAATTCAATTAATTTTAGTTCGAATATTACTAATTCAAGCACAAAATCGGAGCACTGGTAACGACCCCGAATGACCGAATTGTAGGTCGTGGGTTTGAAACCAAGCAGACGTTTTACTTTGTGTAAATAATTTCATCACCGCTGCTCTCAAAACGTTGAAGAAAAACATGATGAGGAAACCGGCATGTCCTAGAAACAAAAACTGGAAGATATATGACATCTGAGATCTATATTGAGATCTTCACGTGACTTTGTGCGACCCTCTACGTTCCTACTGCTTTATAAGACTCTGGTAAGATCACAGCTAGACTACGCCGTTCCAATCTGGAACCCCTTCTACGACAAATACGGCTCTAGAATTGAAATGGTACAGAAGAAGTTCCTGCGATCGATGAATTATAAGTGTTTCCAGTCAAAAATTCCATATGTGCAGCTATTGAAACGGTATGGAGTTCCAGATCTGGGGTCTAGGCGGTTATTACTTGATGTCATAACCCTGCATGGTATATGTAATAACAAATTTGACTGTATCGAACTTACAAGTAAGTTGTGTTACAAGGTGCCCCGCAGTGTTATTTTAAGGGGGGTGCGCGTGCCTCAACTGTTCCACACGGATATATGCCGGACTAATGCTGGGGAACGAGCACCTCTTCGCCGTCTTGTTGATGCATACAACGCGCGTTTCATGGACCTTGATATATTTTATCTATCTAAGCAAGTATTTAAGAAAATGGCTCTGGATATTTTGTCCGCAGAGTAAATTGAGTAACATTAGGCAATCTCAGCGCTAATATGACAACGAGTCTTTTGTTTTGTTTTGTTTATCGCTTTAAATTATCACTTCTTTTAACTTTTAGTTAATTCGTGGACAATGGTGTGGGTTGCATGTTTGACAATTCCTAGCTTAAGTAACTTTCTGTATTTTTTAACTATTGTAACTGTTTTTTGTCCCTAATAAATAAATAAATAAATAAATCTATCACTACCAACCCGCACTGGACCTGCGTGCGTGTGTCCCAGCAGTGGGAATATTATAGGCTAGTGGGAAAATTATCAACCAGCCTGCCACAGTCCACTGCTGGATAAAAGCCTTTCCTAGGTAATTCCACAAAACCAGGATTTTCACCTTCCGCATCTAGCTTGTGCCAGCTGCCTTTTTAAGTTCTCGCTTGCCTATTTGTGTTCGTCTGCTCTCAAAGAATCTTCAGTTCACACCGAGACGTGACGCGACGCAACGCAGCGCGACGCCGCGAGACGCAGCCTGAAGCCGCGAGACGCAGCCTGAAGCCGCCGAGGCGACTTGTCTCTACTATTATCTAGCGGGGTGGGAGCTCGTGGCAAACGTAGATACGTTCAGCTGCGCCGCGCTGTGTCTCGTTGAGCAGCGAGGCGTGGCGCTGCCAGCGCCTTCACGATGCGCCTCGCGACGTCGCGATGTGGCTCGCGGCGCACTATGGGCTGAAAATTTCGGCTTTCATAGAATTAGGGATTTCAATTTGCAAGTGCCGGGATTTTTTGGCGGATATCGCTTCTATTAGTTATAATTTTTTTACGAAAAAATTGTATGAAGCTAGTATCAATCTGCCTAGCCTTTTCCCAACTATGTTGGGGTCGGCTTCCAGTCTAACAGGATGCAGCTCAATACCGTATTTTACATGGAGCGACTGTCTATCTGACCTCCACAACCCAGTAACTGGGTAATACGATACCCCTTGGTAAGACTGGTTGTCAGATTTTCGGGCTTCTGACGACCCGTAACGACTGTCAAAAATCCACGAATGACAGCCGGGACGAACGGCTTTACCTGCTTTATACTTGCTTATACTTTGTGTTCTTCACCTGGATATCGTGGCGGGTTCGACTCCCGGGCGACCTTTCAATCAAGTGTAGCAGATACACATTTTGTTTGCTACACTATTTATTTATTTAAACTTCTCACACTCAAGAAGGCACAAAGGCGGACTTAAGGCCGGGTTAACCCGAACGCAGTAGGCATTCAATGCTTACCCCAGCCCCCGCAACGAGTAGCGATACGAAACAAATTACGATGCGCGGGTGACCCGCGCGCCAGGCGCACCGCTCATAAGTTCATGAACTCGAGTAGGTCACAGAATAGAGCAATGCAGTAGATCAACTTGTATTGATTATTATAAGTTTATTTTTTTATTAAGTATTTTTTAAGGTTGTAGATAGATTAGGTAGGTATTATTTAAACTTAATGAATAATAATTAAAAATAGGTATAAGTAGGTACTTATAATTTTTGTGAATAAGGTGGATTTAAAATCTGACTGACACGAAGATCATGAATACGGGTACGATTCAAAAGTGCGCGCAGCGCGCTATTCGACTTTCGAACTTCGACTTTGATGCGACATCTTCGTGCTACAGTCTATAAAATCAAGTAGTATTTAGGCACATTTAATTTACGAGAATTGTATTACAATTTTTGAATAACAATATCAAGATTGTATTGGGGTAGGTGGGGCGTGTATTTAATTAATTTATGTATTTTTTATGGTGTTACAATAACGAGTGAGATGATATTTAAAAAACCGGCCAGGTGCATGTCGGACCACGCACAATGAAGGGTTCCGTAGTTGGGATGAATTTATCCCAAGAACAAACTTAACATTGTAATTGAAAAACATTTTCTCCCATACGGAATGTATGGGGAGATCATGTTTATCAAACTGCAAATTTAAGTTGGTCGGTTATTACTCGTTATATATACTACTGCTGTAATTTTTTTCACAAATCCAAGTACAATCATTTAGCTGGCAGGGACGACGACAGTTGACTCTAACAAAACATTTCAGTTAAAAGCTTAATATTTCGCAAACGGATCCCTTAATCCAAAAATGGTTTTCACAAACTCACAATATTTTTGAACGACCTTTCTAAAGATACCCCATACCATGGGGTAGATGAGAAAAAAAAAATATCCCCACTTTACGTGTAGGGGAGGCACGGCACCCTAAAAATAATATTTTTCTTGATTTTATTTGATCTCTTTGTCTTCGTGTTTAATATGTATATATATGCCAAATTACAGCTTTCTAGAACGAACCGTCTCCGAGCTAAGCCGCGGACAGACAGACGGACGGACAGACAGACAGACAGACAGACGGACATGGTGAAACTATAAGGGTTCCTTGTTTACTTCGGAACCCTAAAAACTTACTCGTTATCCACCGAATCATTAGTTGATACATACGCTCTGCCCTTAGCCTGTAACTGTATTGCTCTAAAACATTGAAACCCGACGTAAACATTTCAAGCGAAGTTTCTTTTTTCGCATGTGTACAACCCCCCTTGTGATGAAAAATTTCGGAGCCCCCCCCCCCCCCCCCCTTTTTGAAATATGACTATAATATTCTAACCTAACTTTTGAATTTTCGGAAGGACTTTTTGTATAAGGGTACATATATTTGTGGAGGGGAGTAGGAGATCCCCCCGTCATAGGGGAAGTTTAGTTAACGCATTGTTTTTTTTAACTAAATATTTTGCGATCTTATTTTGATGATTTGTTGGAGGAAGCACTATACTTTATGGCTATCTGATAGGTTTTTTTTTTTTTTGTCAGTCGTAGTCGACAGAGCCCCGCTTGGCGGGGCTCGTATTTCTGGGTGGTTTAAAAAAAATAACCTAACCTAACCTGTCCGTCCGTGTGCCCCAAGTCCCAAGCTCGCTTCGCTCGCTCTTGCAGCCTACCTTCCCATTGCTTTTTGACTAAGTCGAGATGTGTCGGGACTTGGAGCATACCGGCCAAGCTTGAGCTTGACAGCAGAGTAACAGATTAAGTGAAGTATTAGTAACAACACAAAATGGCGTCATTTTACGTTTGGTTTCAAATACGGCAATAGTCGGTAAATTATTTTAAGTGTTAATTTAATAGCACTCATTTAAATCAGCAAAATATAGGTAATATAATAAAATATGCTTAAAAAGTATCTAAATCATAAATATACGTATTTATTTCATCATTATTATAAAGTACAACATTTTAGTGTGTTGATTTTTCGTAAAGCGAAACGTTCAATGTCGAGACAAAATGTCAAAAGTGACTAAATAATGCTAAATTTCTTCGATTTTGTTTTTTTTTTTCTCGTAAATCATTTATCTCCGCAACTTAAAACTTTGCGTGGAGGCTTCTAATAATATAATCTTTCTGTAAAAAAAATATGGACTCCCAACTCAAGGGATGTTAATCTAAAACTTAGCCACAGTTTTCGCGTCGATGTTCCTGCCACCCTGTATATGTACTTTTATTTTATTTATAAGCTTTTCATAACTTGATACAGTGTTTTTAGTAAGGAGTGTACTTCGCATAAACGAATTTGTGCCTAAACGTTACCGAAAATAATAAATCATATTTTTGTAGGAAATGGTCATACTGTACATTTCTACACTATGGCTGCGCGTATTAGGTACATGGCATAGACGAGACCAACACAAACGTTGCAGACACCATAAAATATTATTATTTTTTGTGTTGTGGTGGCAAAAGCAGTGTCAAGCTGGTCTCTTATTCTAATGAAACTCCGTACGTTGGGCCACCTCAAGGTCATAGTGGTATCACTTACCACAGACGCGTGACGTGTGGTAGACAATACAATACCTACTTACCTAGGCTAATAAACATTATAAAAACCACCCGGACCAACTCAGCGGGATGAACTATTTGATATTTGAAAATAGTAAAACATTATAACATTTGTACGCGTGGCGGCTTTATGCTCTGTAATATAGGGTTCAAATTCAACTATTTTACACACTTGATGCGGTTGGTAAATCTATTCCGGGAGAAAAATAAACCATTATAACTTTTGCGCGCGTGGCTTCTTTATTTACATTGGCATAGGGTTTAAATTCAGCTGTTTTACACACATATTTGCGTTATGTAAATCTATTCCGCGTAGGTACTTACCTAGTTAATAAAGTAAAATATTATACATTTATATAATATAGGTACCTATGGTAATATTGTCAAAGCATCCTTACTTTTTTTATTGATTCAGCCTTCGTAGACCCAGCGACGTCAACATTTTTTTTTTAATTTTGCCCATTTTTTAAAATAAAATAACTAAGAAGTACCTACCTAAAAAAATCACTATTTAAAAATTCAACTATAATTATACAGGTACATATTATTATTTACAAATTTACAATACATTTTTGGCTCAGCC
The DNA here is from genome assembly GCA_914767755.1 of Agrochola circellaris. Lineage (NCBI taxonomy): Eukaryota > Metazoa > Arthropoda > Insecta > Lepidoptera > Noctuidae > Agrochola > Agrochola circellaris. The sequence continues at coordinate 16,100,923 of OU611840.1, read as the reverse complement.
GGTAACAGAACTTAGCGGGGGTGGCGGGTTCGCAAAAATTGGCATACGTCCGACCTCCAAGACGTTCCGCTCGGGACTAAATGACACGAGGCGAGCGCATGAAAAGATGAAAACGCTTGATTTTGGAATTAGTGGTATAAGTATTTTCATATTTCACATTATGACGGCCGTTTTCTATCACATTTTTTACGACCTTTATTATGGTATAAGTTTTATTATTCAAAGTATAATATAACTCAAATAAAATGATAATTAGACCGTAATGTAGACGTGTCTTTGCGATTTAATTGGATGCAGTAAAGTGCACGTAATCGTGTATCGGACGGCCGAAATACCTAGATCGAAGTGTGAAATATATCATATGTTTTTTTCAAAATTTTAATCCGTGTTATCTACGAATAAAATACAATAAAATACAATATAAAATGACGTTTTTCGGGGTCACCTCGCCTTAATGCCTTAGGCATTCTCTACCAGTCAACCAAGGGTGGTGAAGAGATTAGATGGCAGGTGTGTTTGAGAGGAACAAAGATTTTTTTTAATATATCATAATGCATTATAACTGAAATAGTTACAACAGTACATAAATAGGTTATAAACTACATAAACATACATACATATTTACTATAATATAAACCTATATTATATATATACGAATTCAAGGGAGAGAGGTGTTGAGATTACTCTACTCTATTTATTTTGAAAATAACTCCGCAATTTCCTCTTAAATGCATACCGACTGGTGGCCGTCCTGATATCAAGAGGTAGCGCATTCCAAAGAAGAATGGACTGAATATGAAAGGAAGAATGAACAAAGTCAGAAGTAAGACACTATGTAGAGATTATTCAGAATAAAAAAATACAACGACTGTAATATTAAAAACAATGTTATATAGGAAGCTCAATAAAGGCACACTATTAAATCTCTACTCCCTTATTAATAAATCCGGAGTAAAATTATGCCATCTCTAAAACCTTATGGTTAAACCAATTACCAAAGTTAATACAGGTTTATTAATAAGGGGGCAAGAGTCTGTCTAAGCATTCCATGATCGAAAAAAAATCAATAATCCTTCGAAAAACTCACCTATCCAGCAAATTCTTCAGAGTATCGAGTTCGTTGAGCTCAGTGTAAATGGGGCGGCCATACTTGATCGCTAAGTCCATCATCTCGGTGCAGGGCGCGCTTTCTTCACCCCCGGCGGCCATATCCTGGCCCTCGCCTTCTGTTCACACAACGTCACAGATTATTGTTTTGTTCAAAAATTATAGCATTGTTTGTGTTTCTTATTGAACCGAGCCATTTTTGTGCACGCAACTTATAATGGAAAAATCCGCTATACGTATAGCTGGCTAAACTCACAGTCCACAGACCAATTCTATCTTCCGCTAATAGGAGGCACTGGAGGAGCATTCCACCACGCTAAGCTCGGGTATTAACGAAATAATAATAATAATATTTATTGAATAAAACGTTGACAAAAAGTATACAATTAGTCCACAGTAAGATTTAACAATAATTATAGTGCCTAAAAATTAACTAAATCTAAAATATGTTTAGAACATGGTCAAGTATTGATGGTTCAGAATTACAATGTTAGGTAGCGACCCGCCCGATTTAGGTTAATTCAAACCTATGGTTGTTGGTATGGTTATTAAGAGCCCGTAGTACCTCAGCTTTTATTCACTTCTTAGCTCACTCGTTTAGGATACATTTTTTACGTTGAAAATAAAGGTCTAAATTAAAAAATACATATTATGTAGTTTCTGCTTTATATTTAGTCCAGTTATTATGCAAGGTTTCATGATCTAATTTGAAGTATTTTTTTAATACTAAACCAATTAACGAAAATAATACTGAACCAATATTTACCTTGATTGGCGAGCTGCTCAACAATGTTATAAGTAGCAATGGCCCTATCCAACGCAGTGTCCACACTATGCGAGCCTTCCTCGAGTAGCAGCCTAGCGAGCAATCGAAGAGATACCGATCTCACAGCGCCCTGGCACTTGTCCCAACATAATGCGTAGCTGTCGGTAAAACCGGCTACTATAGTTTTGAACCGATCTAATAATCGGTATCTGTGAAGTAATTGTTACAGATTAAACTCATATTAATGACAAAATGTAATTAATTAAGTGCCGGTGTGGTCCATCTCATATTTCTTAAACGAAAATAAATACGAACACTGAATTGACGACATAACGTAAATAAAAAAAGCCTATTTTCAAAATCATTGAGCTGTCGTGCCAGTATAATCTAGATAAGTGGTCGGAAAACTCATTAGTCAATAGAGCCAAAAATCAATACTATAACGACTAAGATTTCTTATGACTGCCAATCCTTTCTGTGTGTCCAAACTGTCTCAATATACTTTTCTTAATCCTCAAAACTCCCATCCTCTTTCATGCCACAACGCTTCCTAAAATTAACTTGCTAAGAAGTAGGATGCCTTCGTCATCATAATCATATCGGCTGATAATAATGTGATGAAGGCATCTTACTTATTAACAAGTTAACCTTAGAAAACTTTGAAAGGTACAGTAAATGATTAATTTTTGGTGAAAATCCTTCGGAAAATTATCTTTGAAATATGGTTTGAATTTTGAATAAAATTTGTGGAAACCCCGATCCCCGCGCGAATCTATGCTCTTACTCATCGACATTTGTACAGAGCCGCACGCGCACTCTATAGGCCAAAGAGTCGCATGAGGCTCGCGAGCCGCGGTTTGCCGACGACTGATCTAGATAAATAAGTATTTTCATACTAGTTACTCATTATTTGTGGGTATAGGTCGAGAACTTCAGATAGTATAATATAATTATAATACCCTTTAGTATTTTATTGTTATCTTTTATTCGTTGATATCCTAATATTCGAATTTTCATAAAAGTAGCTAAAATTATTTTTAAGTAAGTCTGCATAATGCTCCTAAAAATTATCTGTAGTAACTCACTAAAAGTCAATTTGAATATATATTTACGATGTCAAGTGAAGCCCAGACAGGTCAATGTAGTCAGACACAGACATAACTTATTGCAGCTAAGTATAATAGATAGGTACACTAGCTTTTAGTTTAGACTATTTAGGGACGACACCCGATTGCACAGACATACCGATGCTTTCTCATATTAACGCTAAGGTTGCATATTTTTTGGTATCTCACTCTATCAACCTAAGAAAGACAGAAAGCTACCATATTGATCTGTCTGTACTTGTAATTGCATAGGTAACTGGAGTATGCATTCGCCGGGCACTGCAATCGGGCTGTATCGATCGTTATATCGACGAAACTACACGAAGCAGCGCTTCGTATTTATTATATTTAAAGGGACGATGGCTGGTTACTAGGAAGCGGCCACCACCCTGCGCTACTGAGATTTTCAACAGATACAGTCCAAAATCGATATTTAGTAATAAGAGCCACGATCGAATATTTCTTCAGTTTAAAAAAAATATGTAGGATGGAAGCAAAATGGAACGTACATTCTTAAACCGGAAACTTCTTATTCAAGACGAAACAATATCCACCTCATAAAATATAGTTTTGTATGAAATCGGCAACTTTTCTGTATTTTGAGTTACAAGTTTTATGTTATCATTCCATCTCGACAAAGGATACGATCCGTTATACAGAAAATAGAGATTTTAAAAATAACACAATCTTCTTTTGAATTAACCTATCCTATTAATATGTGTCTTTTGCAGTGTCATCACGGAAACAAAAAGACAATGTTTCTTCATGTGTCTTTACCACCCTTTTAGGGGTGGACTTTCCAAAACCATTAGTTTTTTTCGATAACATTTCAAATTTTAGCTGGCACTCCATGCTGCTGCCCACGTTCCTGACAATAATTACTTCATTACTTTTTTCTTTCGAAAAACAGATGCTAGACCGCTAGTCCATTCTTAGGCTAGAATAAAGAAGCAGTGTTTATATGTAACTCACCGTATCATGCCTTGAAGTATCACGGTAGGGTGCAACCGACGAGGTTCATGGTAGATTAGGATGATCTTTTCATCTTCTTTCTTTTGTGCTTCGAGCCAATTCAGAAAGTCATTGAGAGCTGTAACTTCTGATTTTGTTTTTACTACCTGTGGACGAAATTTAAGGTTAAGGTGATGTTTTTTAGCTGCTTGAGGCAAAGACTCCCTGCGAAAAGGTAGCGTTCCTAACAAAACACGACACTGCAGGTCCAGACACATGGGTAGAGTAGGAAAAGTAAAAAAAAATACGCGGGCGCCTTCCTGAAGTTTTTTTTTTTAGCTTTTTCTTGTAACTCGACTTAGGCTAAGCGTATGCTGAGACGCAGGTGGTGCAGCACAACACAGTACACATTTTGCAGGATAGGGCAGGCGACGCAGACATAGGCCGCGAGCGCATGTTGCGACGCAGCTATACAGACACATTCGCGTCCCAGCTAGTACAACCAATCTGTCATAAATACAAAATTATGAATCACCGGTAAAAAAGAAGTGACGACCTGCACGTGTCGCGCAGAAATATGTGTCGGTCTACAACGAGACGCAGAGCAGGACAGACACATGTCTGCGTCGCACATGCATGCGCCGCAGCGTATGCAGCTGTCAGTACGTTCATGCATTACAAAATCTGCCCTGCCCTGCGCTCCTCTTGGTGTTATACTTCTGCCGATCTTTTATTCTTCTATCAAACGTTTGATCTCCTTTACTCTTCGCAATATTTATAAGCTTTATTTCAAAAAGACGTCTTTCTTCCTACCACCTTTATGCACCTTCTTGTTTGTTTTTGGAAAACTTATCATCTCTCAATCAATGGTGCCGATTCTCTTGTCACAAATGCCTCTAAACAAGACTAAACATCACTAATATTTTGTTTATTCCTGTCAAACGACGATATAGACTAAAGTGACTACATTAGTTTGAAAGCACTAAGATAGTACTGAGTTTTTAGTTTAGTGAAAATGAAAATTTTGCTATTCTGAATTTGACGTTTTTCACCTAAAATTTTGATTGTAAAAAACCAAACCAGACTAAACCTGACAATTTTTAATCGCGATTAAAAAGGTGTGGGATAAAATTAGTTGTCATGAACTAAAATTCACACCAACATCTCGATTTCACGTACAATAACAGTACTGTATTTATTATATCTTTTGCTTATATCTCGAAAATGGTACATCCTATCGCAAAAATAATGAAAATTTAGACCCCCTTTTTAAATACATAAACCCCTAAAACTCAACATGTAGGTAATATTTTTTCATATTTTCCATACAAAAAGTGAAAAATTCATATAGGCTGCAAACCGTGCGCGACTCCGGCTCTAAAAAAAAATCACGGGTTAGAGCAAACCACGGGTACCACGTGGATTCGCGATTGGCAAATTCGATTTTAGTTGTGTCAAAATTATTTTTAATTTAGGGATTTTATTAGCAGAATAGCTCTAAGATTCTCATAGCCAAAAGTAAGGAATTTTAATGATAGTTTAGTTCGGTGTACAAGGAAATCGGCACCATTTATCTATAGCAACCATAGTGGAAAAACTGAAAGTATTAATTACTATACCTTGTGAGTAATCGTGTCTTTCAGCATACGGTAGCGTCCTACGGTGACGACGCGTACATTATTGCGGCGACGAGCACCTGGGTTCAGGTCACCGTACGGCATTATGAACTGAGCGTATTTTGTTTGAGGAGGAATGAATGCCGCTACATGACAAATCTGAAACAATAGATGCCATCAGTTCCCCACCCACCCAATAATTTGTACTGCTGACTTTCGGCACCCAAATAGTTTCAGTGGCAGGTACTCTTAAGTATCTTGACCAAATGTGATCTTATCGACTATGATCATGATTTCAGACACTGCTGTGTATACACCGCTTTTCCCTTCTGGCTTCTGCCATATTTTCCGCGTGTATTTTACATCTGCCTACTCCACGATGATGGAGATAACACCATTTACGACAATGACAGCATCTTCCGATCCAGTGATATGTGCGATTACGTACACATAATTATGAGCACCAAAAATAAATTTTCCTCTCGCGTCCCTATCATAATTGCTATCCATCCATTAAACAGAACTGCAGCTGTAGCAAAAAAGCTGCAGTAAAACGAGAACTTCCAATGGATATGTGATGGAGATATGATTGCACTGCTGCAATCAAGTCAGTCAAGGTTGCTCTGCAATAGAGCCGTTTTTTGTCAGCCGACTGTTCCAACAATGGTTCCATAACACTGAAGGCGTAGCTCTTAACGAGAGCTGCACATTCGAAAGAGCCGACCATCGTGTCGACGTAATTACGCATTACGCAATAGGTTCTCCAATGATGTTGAGGGGCATTAAAAACTCCAATCAGCTAGCAGAACAACCTTTCGATTCTACACCTAAGGAATAAGTATGGGAAAAGAAAATTACGTCGGAGAAAATTTGCCCGCGACCTTGACTGGTCTTTTCTCAGATGAGAAATGGAAGTGTCTTCTCAGCAACGACAGGCGTAGACGATTGTACAGGAGCTAAGGTGGAACCATTCCTTCCGCACAGAAAAGTCCTAAACTAACATACCTCGTCAATGAGTCTCCTGCCAGTGGTGTCAATATCCCATCCCACTAATTTATACTTCCCCGGAGGCAAGCCAACAGGCCTGCCGGCGAGCGCTGGAGGCAGATTCAGCGATTCGCCTTCATCTTCATGGGATGAAGATGCCATTCTGGATTCTGACTGGCTACAAACAATAGAAATAAATCAACAACGGAACCCTTCATTGTCGGACACACACTTGGCCGGTTTTTTTCATCGACGGGTTTACAGGAAATGGGGATAGACTTAGTTTATTTGTCAAGTTAATTTGAGTTTATTTCCTTTCGCTTTTTTCGTGTATCTCAATCAAATAAATAAATTTTATCATTGACCACTACCATCAAAACCATTTAATAATTAATATTTTTAAATAACTGCCTAAAAACGTGGTGGTCCCTATTTTGTTTTAAGTAGTTTGTTAATTTATTATTATAAATTATAATATACAAGCAGTCAGGCTTCAAATAGCATAAAATTCAAAGACAGATACAAGCACTACGATAACATAGTATAGCGGACAGCAGAAGCAAACTTATCACTAATAAAATAATGCACTTCAATTATAGGTCCTGCCTTCACCTACACAAGTATAAAGAATTCAAGATAATTCATATATTCTTTATCAACACATAATTTTTTTTTTCAGATTAATTTATTTTACATATTAAAAGGAATCAAAATATTTCCCATATGAAGACAACTTTAGGAATACCTACTTAAAGTTTAAAATAGCAAACAATTGCTTGCATTTTCAGTAGAATTAAAGCATGAGCTTGTTTAGTTACTATTCACAATTTGCAGCACGGCAGTTGTAAAATTAATAATAGTACAATTGCAGCATGCAAGTATAAAGTCAAATTAATACTTCTTTGACAAAATTGATTTTTTTATTTATTATTATATTCAATAAGTACTAAGTTATTTACACCCCAAACTTTAATTTTTTCATACTAAATTCTATTTTTTATTTAATATGCAATGCAATGCACAGCTATAACTACAGACAAAAGCAATTCATACAAAATATTGAGTTCACTATGTATGTAAAAGTACAAAGAAACTCCAACCCATTATTTAGAACTAGCACTTCCCCCGCCCCTGTGACTTTCACCTGCGATGTCCACATGAAATTTCTTGATTAAACAACATATTTTATATTTTAAAACATATTATATTATTTAAACATATTATATCCTATAATTGTGTGTGCCCCATTACTTTGTTTACGCTTAGCATTCTCTCTGACTTTTTAGGGTTCCATATGTTTATATAAAAAAATGGAACCCTTATAGGATCACTTGTTTCCTTTTCGCTTGGCTCCTAAGGGTTGATAGAGTGATGTTAAATGGCCTATAACCTTCCTCAAGAATTGGGGAATCAAATGCAAAAAAAAAATTCAAATCCTACTGGTAGTTCCAGAGACAAGCGCGTTCAAACAAACAGATAAACTCTTCAGCTTTATTATATTAGTTTAGATAAACAACGCAAGCAACAGTTTCAATGAATACAAAAAAAGGATCTAATATTTTAATAATAACATAAAATATTGGTCTGCTTTGTTGCCAATCAGCTTTCTAAAGGGCTAGATCGCAGCATTTGCATGGAGGTAGTGCATGCTCTCATTAACTCGCAGGAAGCAGGCATGCAGGAGCTCAGCAGAAGTTTGATTTAAATGAATAGTTTCTACATAGGTATTAGGCCTACATAATACTGTTATCTCTATCTGGATTTTCTCAGCAACAGCCCGAAGTCTAGGTTTTTGCCGATTGATGGCAATATGCTCCTGCTTGCCTCCATTACATGGGACTTAAACTTATCTGGCGAAAAAATACAATAGACGACGTATATTTAGTAACCTAATCCGCGTAACTGTTCTTAGAGTCATAAAGAACCCTGTAAATCTCTTCAGAGTATACAGGTGTGATGTTATCCTTAGGTACTAATATTAAATTCCTAAAAGTAATAAAAATAACACTGCTGAGCACCCGAAGCCGGCTAACCGGCGGCCTGCATCCTGCAGTTGAATCGCATCAGGTAATCTAATTTAAATATTATCCCAGGGATTTACGCTATCATAATTTCCTTAGGCACTCCATGACACCATTCAGGGCATGAGAATCAGGAAGTAAACAAAAATAGTCGCCATGTCTAGTGTCCCAATCGATCGAACGTTAAGGTAGCTGGTAAACAAAAAGTATAAGTAATGTTTATTTCTCACCTCAAAAGCGGCAACACACTCTTCACTGGCAGAAGCACTCGAAAAGGAACCACTAGTAATTTTATAATCAGTGGATTTCAGAAACACCTCAGATCAAATGCGTTGAACAGGCAGCAACTCGCGACACGACTCCTCCGAAAACCGAACGCGGAATGTTCAATGTTGTAGTCTGTGAATGTTGTTTTGTTGTGGGAAACGGCGCCCACCCCACCCGCCGACTTTTCCATCAATATAGTTTTATTTTTTTTAAATATTTTTATTCATGACCATAGATAGATACAAGTCTTTCAGTCGTAAACTTAAAATGTTAACCACGTGTTAACGTTTCCGAATTAAATATTTTACTACTACCATTATGTATAAAAACTACCAATAAAGTAATGCTAGGACTCACGCATCGCTAGCGAAAAATCTGAAGACTAAGAATTATTCTCGTAATAAAAGCTAAAATTCAAGTCAAAATTAGTGTAGGTTTTTTATTATATACGTATTATTTTTGAAAGATTGAGACTGAGATTAGAACGCGAACGTTTAAAAATATGGGAATTGACCCTGTGCTGTCAAAATAAGTACGTGAGATTTTGAAATCGCCAGCCTAGCAAAAAGCTGAGCCAGAAAAAAGGAAAAGTTCCAAAAGGCGCTTTGGCTTCAACACATACTTACGTACTCATATTATCCAGGGAATGATATTTTCCACACAATTCTGTCTTTTGCTAGTGCCAGTCCTTTCGGTAGGAAGACTTACCTACGTTTAAAAAATTATGAGAAGTACTAAGGAGCGACTTAAATAAGCAGATAAACAGCTTCCAAAAAATTGAGGATATGTGCGTACTAACTAACTCTCTTGACTCTTGGAGGTGGAACACTCATCTTGGTAGGTATCATCAGTTTTATGCTGCTAAGTGCTACGGTATCCCAAAGTTTAAAATTACGATTCGTAGCTTATAAACATCGAATATAAATATAATAGCTACTACCCGCGGCTTCGCCGGCGTAGACCCTAATTATTTTTCTAAAAGAAAAGTACCCTACGTTACCTCTTAAGCTTTGTTCAGACTAGCGCGACGCGCCACCGGTTATTGTTATACCGTGAAGTTTTCTTAGAAATTGTATTGTTCGAGTCGCGCCGTCGTGTTGCGCTGGTCTGCACGAGCCTTTATAACATCACCCATCTGCCAGTGGTCCCGTCGAATCCAGTCGTTTCAGAGATTACCCGGAACAAACAGACAGATAGCCAAACATTTAAAATTTTGTTTTTGTTGTACCGTATCTAAACTAGACATTCATTTAGTAAAAAGCTGTTATTTTGAAATTACAAACAGACACTTAGATTGTATTTAATATTACCTATATTTATGTATGTTTAGGTGACTGCACCTAAGTAAAGGTTTGTAATAACTACGATAATAATTACCGAATGACCACAACCACAAGCTATTTTATAAAATTGGCTAAGTACCTACTTGGCTTCTCATATTATCTACCAAGGAAATATGTAGGCAGTAAATATCTGCTAACTAGATCCTTATTTTTGGCTCGGGTACCAGTAGAAATAGGTACTGTAACATTAGAAGTTTTAGAATGGGAAAATATATTTGAACGCTGTAACGACCTCACGGGTCATTTTCTACTCATCATTCTCCTGCCCTTATCCCAATTTATTTGGGGTCGGCGCAACGTGTCTTTTTCTTCCATACTTTTCTATTAGTCGTCAGCTCAGTAGTCACTCCCTTTCTAGCCTTACCATCTTTCACACAGTCCATCCATCGTTTTTTTGGTCTTGCCCGACTCGCATAGCCATCCATCCAAATTCATAATCAAAACCTGATGACATTTCCCTTATTTTCTACTATTTTGCCATTTTGTACTTTGTTATTTTTTTCTAATTTAGCAACATGCTAATACCTTTCATGACTAGTAGAAACCGGGAAAAGTATGGTGTACTTTCCCCGGTACTACGTCGACAGAGAATTAAGGTACTATTCCGTCACCGCATCGGTCAAGCACGGCACTTCAGAGTCAACCAGGAAGGGTCTATAATTTTCCCGGTCAACTTTTCAGTGCTGTGGACAGAGGACAGGAGCTAAGCTAATACTTACTGGTTATTTTGCGAACGCCGAGGCTAATAAATTTTAAGAATTATTTTAATAAAAAAGAATAGGCTAGGAATAGAATAGGCCTAGCGATATTTTGTAATAAAATATAACGTGAATTACTTATGTAGATTTTTGAATTATCTATCCAATAGTGAAATCATCAAATGAATAGAACGTCACCTTTAGCAAAAGATGTATGCAATCAATAATTTTAGTAATTTGTTTACAAGCGGATTCTAGATGAATTTATAACACATAAACACAAATAATAACGTGCAATGTGATGATAGGCTATCGAACAAATAATAATGTGCTTTTTAATGTATTTTATTTCTATTAATTAATGAGTAAATGGTAACAAATATCGAAGAAAAACGAATATTGCTCGGGATAGCGCCATAATGTACTTTTGTTTGTCAACGGCTTACAATAAAACTGAACTTCAATCAAAATATTTATTTGTTCACTAATATAATACAAAACATAAACCTATTAAATTATGCATGTCGAGCTTATCTAATCGCAGCAATCTTACCCAATTTCAGAATGATGATGTAAGAGGTAATGATCACATTGATTCAATAAATGCTATTTGATTATTATTATAATAAAGGCCTTATTTTCTTACGAACGAATGAAGCTATACGCCAACTGTTTCGTTGGTGACACTCTCATTCACGCGGGCGACGGGCTCGTACTGCTGGGGTTGGGATTACAAGACAGCGGGACCGTCAGTCGCACTCGCACACAGTCATTTTTGCGGTAAACCGTGCTCTCAGATAGGGCTACTATCGAAAGATGAAAAAGATATTGGAGGTCTAGCCAAGCAAATTACAATGTAGGTATGTACAAAAATTGGAGAATTGATTCGTGCTTATCCGAACATGAATGTAACAAAATATTAACAACAGCGTTATCGAAGAACTACTTACTAAGTAAATTAAGAAATATTCCTTAGAGAAATCTGTACTCATTTTTGACAACGCAATACGCGGTAGGGTGACCGCACAAGGCATTGCGCGTCATTTTGTTTTAACGTATGTCGCCTTCACCCGCTAGGACCATGGTGGGACTGTCACCAACGATAAAGTTGACCCATAGTGGATGGCTTTATAGTTATTTGATACTTTTTATCAAGTAGTTATTGCATTTTATCTCACTTTTTGTATTAAGTTGTTTATGTTTATCTATATTTTATACGGATGCCGGAAAGTTGAAGCGGGTCCTGGAGGGAAAGTATCTTAAATATTAGAATTACCAAATTTACTTAAAACAAACATTACTTTAGTCTTTAACTATTAAGTAAAACAGTTTTTTTATAGTAAGTGCGAAAAGCACATCCTATAATTATCAAGGTCAATATTAAAAATGAAACATCCGTATGGGTGACTCTAAAATACGGGTGTTATTTTTTGACTAGGTTCTTTTCACGGTTTAGAAAAGTGACTTCAAAACTGGATGAAAGCAGTTTACTTTTCAAAAAAATCTCAATGTTTCCTTTAAGTATAGATTGGGGACATCAACATTTTGGGTAGATACTTCCCTCCCAAGGCCAGCTTCAACTTTCCACCCTGTATAGTACTAGGTACCAAAAATATAAACTGTAAGGAATACACTGCAGCATAGCACGCGCAGCAACTTCCACATATCAATTTATATTTACATATAAAATTAGCACGGCATAGAACACAAACAAAATAAAATCCGGTTAATAACATAGACAAGTCGTTTTCCTATTGCATAGATTAGCTACATTCTTTTCACAGTAATTTTACCTCTGATAGCAGCAGACCAAAAATAACCTTATGTCAATGAAAATAAGAATCACTATAATTTGGACAGACTTGTCAATGGCTGTAAACCCAACAGCAACCTTATTGTGACGCCAATAAAGTTCACAATAACTTTGACAGTGATGCAAAATCAGAGGTAAAATAGGTCTGTGAAAGGACTGTATCAGTGAATACCTTATGATGAGGTATTAGGGCTTATGATAAGGCGGGGGCCTTGAGGGTTGACGAATAAGCGGCCTGCACTACCCCCACGTCTCGCCGCGCACCTAAGGCGCGGTGCAGCGGTATCGGTCAAGCTATAGCGATAGTCTTTAACAGCCTTGTGAACTGGTACTATCTAATGTAGTTGGGTAGTACTTTCCAAAGCAATCGTACCGTGACAGCCGTTTTCTAGGGCCCAGTTTTCTAGGGCCTCACAACTGAGGTCAAACAAAAAGTTTAAATACGTGAACTCCTTCACATATTTAAACTTTTTGTTATAGAGAAAATATATTTCCGTCTCGTTTCGTTTCGTTTTCGTCTCGAGATATAATGTGTCCTTGTCTCATTATTATTATTATTTATTGACTTTTCTATTACTATACTCTGTCTACGAATGCAGGTCTAATACTCAAACAAAACAAACGAAACAAGCTTTAATTTTCTAGGAAAGAGGTTCGTTCCATCATATTTTATCGGCCGTCATCTTGATTTATTACATTTGTAAGACATTTTGTTCTTTAAAACTGAAATAAACACCACCTGAGAAGTTCTACATTATATGGAAAATAATGTTATACATATTCTGTTCTTTTTGGGAACTCTATCCTTAATTTCGTTAAGCTTTGATCATTCTTCTATTATCTCACTTATTAATTAAGTAAGTATATCATTCTACATATATATAATTAATTTTACTAGAATGTCTACAGGCACTCCATTAGATGATAACCAAAATTCAAATAAGTTTTAATTAAACCATTTTAAGTTCAACAATAATGTAAGTATTATGGATTTAGCTCATTAAAAAAAATGTTATTCACTGAATAAAATAGTCACGAATTCGGTAGATAAACTCAATTCACTAACAAAACATAAGCGTTTCTGACTTATTTTAGGAGTTAAACCTAAAAGATTCTTTATAAATTACCTACGATAGACTATGCGGTAATGACAGTTATTCTAAAATAATGAACATTAGACGTGCTCTGACAAACTAGACTCATCATTTCCAATGTTTCTAACGAGTTAAAATAATAGTTTAATCTTAAAGCATTAGTATCTTATTAAATAATGTGATTATGTTTTATTGCTGAACTGTCAGATTTCACTTAATTATTTAGTTGAATACATAAATATATTCCACTTAGCTAAATTGATTATTCCTTTAAAGAATACAATTTACGGATTTGTCCAAATACGATCGATCGATTTGCCTAGTTTAATCTATAAAGTAAATTAGTAACATATAAGTATTCTTATTCATGTTTAGCAGTTGAAATATCAACCTACAATATTTACAAAAAACGGTTTGTATGAAAATACCTCATTTTAAATTTAAACTAATTTCTTGCTGTACAGGGTACATTTCTGCGATAGCTATTCAAAGCGAAAACTGAAACTATGATGAACAGTCATAAGTGTTGAAAACCTTCTTCGGCCCGATTTTAGAAGATATCTAAGTGTAATTTTAGTCTTTTTGACGAGGAACAGAAACCAATATGTTTGTAAAAAAAAGAACTCTTTTTTATCCTGTACGTGAAAGCAATATTAGGTCTCTCCTAAATCGAACTAAATGCCGATTTTCACCACTTTGCGTCTACTTCTCAGTTTAGGATTTCGCCCTGCAGTCTCATCTCAGAAACTCAAACCCTGTATAGATATAAAGTTTGTGTCTTAAACCTTCCTTAATCCTGTGATGTAACTATACTAATAAAGTATATGCCGTGTGGGTTAATCACAAATTCACAACCGGCAAGTCAAATATTCTGTTTTATTCTAATCACAAAATAGTCACTTAGTTATTCGCTAACCCTTTTATTAATTAACCCGAGTTAAGTTACACCAGTATGAAGTTCGGGTTTAGGATTAGCATTAGTTTACTCCGAGCTGGTTGGTAGGGGGGTAAGAGTTCAATGAACGAAGATGTCTTGTGCAATACCACTACAGCTGCGCCTTACTCGGAGCTCGAGCTCGAGCTGGATGGCGTGTAGCTGTAGTAGTCGCTCTGCTAGGCGGTGTTTATCTGTTCCACGTTCAAGTGCGTGATGAAACGCAAGCGCATCTGCAAGGCAGGCCGCAGCTTGCGGATCACACTCTCCACTTCGTTCTTCATTGTGTCGCCGACGAACATGTATTTTATGTGGTAACTGATGCATGGTTAAGGAATATTTATTTTTACGATTTCAGTTTAGTTGCCGCGGTGACAAGAGAGATTTTCTTGCGGTTGCTTGTTAAAAACAATTTGTAATAAGTGATCATATTGAAGGTGCTAGCAAATCAAAACAGGATTTTGCGAATATCTACAGAATACATGACGACTCGCATAGCACACCTCGCGTAACTCAGAAAAATCGTAGCATGAGAAAGTTAGCATAACAACGCATAGCGCAACGCACAATAGCTGCCTGATGTTGATAAGTCAACATAACACGTTTTTTAAAAGGATACAGCAAGTCGCATATCGGGTCAATGTACTGCAGATGTTGCTGAGACTTATCAATGTGCGCCAGAAGTTCGTACAGAGTGATAGTGATGTCCATGACTGCTCGCGATAAGTCAGAATTAAATCGTTGTAAGAACGGACCAACCAAGTGACACAGGTACAGAAGCTGAATCTCTGTATGGATCTCCACTGACAATTTTTCTTTGACGAATCTGGGAACAAATAAAAGATTGTTTTAACGAAGGCATAATCGATGCCATAAAATTGTATACAAACATTAATACTTAGACTACACATTAAAACGAATGCGTATACTTACTGAGGAACTTGCATTATTTGCCCTGCCCCCGCGTGGTACCAAATAGCATGAGCCAATGCCAAAGTCAGGCTGTATTTGTTCTCCAGCATACCATCATTAGTAGTAGTTAGGTTAAATAGCTGGAACGGAGTATGGGGATACGGCCATTCCGTCATGTCAGTGTTTGTCATTAGTTCCGTTATACGCTCGTGAAGGACGGTCCAGTACGGGTCAGGCAAAGCGGCCATTATCAGACCGATAGCATTGATCCAAAGCTGGATCTTTGTGGCTGGTATTACAACAAAGCCTTTGGTAATGACGTCGAGAAGAGTGTTGCCGACAAAGTTGGGTGCTAACGGCAGAGACATCAGTTCAACGCACGTCACGTACAGAGCGTGCGCTGAGGGATTTGGATACTCGTTGAAGCGCCAGTCTGTGTTAGGGAAGTGTGAGGCGCCAGTCATAGCTGTGACTAAGATAAGGAATATTACATTTGATACACGAAACAACAAATATAAAAAAACCGGCAAAGTGCGAATCGGTTCGATCACAGAGGGTTTCGTACCTTTAATATGAAAATATTTTTAACTAGCTGCGCGCCGCTGGTTCACCCGCATTATTCTCGATCCCGGGGAAAGGTCGTGATGAAAGGTATCCTATGTCCTTCTACAAGTCATGGTCTACCCATGTGCCAAATATCATCCAAATTCGTTCGGCCGTTTTAGTGTGAAAGCGTATCAAATAAACAAACAAGCTCACTTTCGCATTTATAAGAAAGAAAGAAAGAAAATACGTTTATTTGCGGTACACATGACGCAAAGAAAGAACAAAACACAAAAATAAACAATTTGGGGGAAAATATGCGTCACATCCACGCAAAACGGCCATCGCTCAGCATAATGCTGCGACCCTATGCGAGACAGAGCCCCAACGCTGGTTTTCAGCGACAGCCGGCGTTGACGTGATGACGTCAACCGGTGCAGCATATAGTCAAATAACAAAATGAGACAAAAATAAAATGAATAAATACAATACTCAGTCCTAAATGTTTATATAAAATATAATATTTAAAACTAATAATTACATAAACCTCCATCAACTCTAATTATTCCACATTTATCGCTTTCCACGATTCGGGGACTTCCACATGTTTTTAAATGAAAATAAAAACATGTTTTTATATCCCTTTCATATAAGACCCCACTTGACCTGGTAACCCTACTTTAAAATGTCGAACCCCTATTTCGGCTCATGTTGCAATGAAAATAACAATATTTATTCAATTCTTTCACTTGTGATATAAGTGCACAAGCTTTGTCCAAACAAGTAGGTAGCTTTAGTAGTTGCTGAAATAAGCAGCTGCGACAGAGAGACAGACAAAGATTTTTTTATGCATGAATGCAAAATTATTTTACTCTCATTACCAGCTGCTGTTGATCTGGCACATGGAGTTTTAGTTTAAGTTCGGCTTCGTATAGCATCTCTGTCAGTCATAAGTCGGTGATCTAACTCAAGACCCTTCTACCACACCACGCAGTTTATTGACCAGTGCCTGTAGTAGGATCTTGAGATAAATAAAGAATTGTGATTATGTAACAGTTTCAGTCTATCATCCATGTGTTTATCAACGGTCAGATCCTGTATATTTACTTCCAGATTATTGTGGCGCGTGGTCAAAATCGGAACTAACGCTGCCATCTTGGTTTAGAACACATTTCAAGGTAAATTTCACAAAACAATTGCACAAATGTTTACCAACAACCCTGTCAATGTCAGAACAGACCGTTCACTACTTGTCCCTTGCCGTCATGTTAGCACCATTGCTTGTCAAGTCATTTTGAATTATATTAGTATTGAAACTAAGCTTTACAAGCAGTGGTGCCAACATTACAGCAAGGGACAAGTTATAGTGAACGGTCTGTACCACTCTAAGTTCGGTTTCAATTTGTTATTTAAAAGGATACTGTCCACCATCCGGTTGACTAGACTGAGGTAATAGTTAAGGTCCGGGGTCCAGCCGGTGGCGTCCGCCTCACTCTTGGCTAGGTACGTCTGGAACGCCTCGGTGGTGGCCCATCCGGAAGGACGCACGTCTTTCAAGGATCCTAATACAGCATTCACCAGTTTTCTCTTCAGTAACGGTTTGTCACGGAGCTTTGTCTCATAATAGTGTAGTGTGTTGTAAAGGAAGGTGACAGGTCGATCTGTTGACATAAATATTACATTGAACATAGTTAACAGATACAAATGGAGAATGACAATATTTCTGTATTTATAATTTTGTATAGAACTTGTAAAGTGCTCAAGCCACGTGCAAGTAGACTCTATAATTATATTTTTTACTAGCTTCTGCCCGCGACTTTGTCAACGAGCCTATAACCTTCCTCAAGAATTGGACTATTCAATGCAAAATGAATTTTTCGAATCCGACTGTGGTAGTTCCGGAGATTACCCCATACATACAAACAAAAAATTTTACCTCTTTACAATATTATTAGTATTTATTAGTATGGATAATCAATATAAGTTTCTTGTAAAATGATTGTCAGACGTCACTCGAACGTGATTTTTCGATTAAATGGTTTTGAATATTGGTGATTTGCCGTTATTATATTAATTATTTCAAAAATTCCTTCAAGCAAGAACAACGACTCTACTTTTAAAATTGCAAACAATTTTGTTTACATTCTTTTCCCCTTTCTCACAAACAGTAAACAAAATAGTCCAAAATGAATTGATTTCGTGTAAAGCCTCTTAACCCTAAATGTGGCAACGTATTCTGTACTGATGACCTAAACTAGAATAGTTTTAACCAAATCTAGACTTGTAATAAATGATTTCAGCTTTACCACGCGACACCAATATTATAAGTGTTACAAAAGCTCACCATGAAATTTATACAAATAGCCAAGATGTTCGAGAAGTTGTTCCAAATTCTTGCTAACAGATGGTATTTCCAAATGTCTGTGTACCACTATGTCCAGAACTGGTATAAACCTGAGGCACACATTGCTCAAGTAGACAGGAATGGGACCGCCGTAAGCATTGCTTGCTTCCTCTGGCGCGAACTTCTCTGGGTACTTTCTATGGAACGCTAGATGTTTGTCGTACCTGCCATAAGTAATATTAATGAGTATTTCTATTTTGATTAGCTTTTAACACTTTCACCGTGTTTTCGCCCACGCCACGCCCCTTGAGTAAGTTCCGCGCCACGTCGTTTCTATACATGTTGTATGAAATATGAAACGGATGGCGCAACGCCCGCGCCACACCGTCGCCGACGAATTTTCGCTATCGTAAAATTAGTAAATAATCTTATAAAACATCACATTACTTTGGGACGGTGAAAGTGTTAACAATCAGCAGCATTATCAAATATGTAACTCTGAATAAACATATTACCAATTGTTCTGTTTCCAATGTTCAGGAGAGTTTTCTTTGACGAAATCCTGTGCTCTATTTCTCAATTCTGATCCTTTCAATAGTAATAACTGAATAATATAAAGGCACACTTGGCTTTCATTGCCGTCCGGATTGGGGCGTAGTACCTAAATGGTAAAAAAACAGAGAGCATGAGACTTAACAGCTATTTAAAATTGGTTGCTTTTGAATATTTTACACAAGGAGAATTCGTTGACTGTCGTGCACAGAGACTTGTAGGCGAGACTCTCCAAGCGATTATCGCACTCATGTGGAAGTAGGTACTATATTTTTGTTTACAAGGATCCTGTCAAATGAAAATAAAAATGGTGATGCTTCACGCCTTTCAGCATACTGCTTACAAAACTCCACTTTTATAATCTCCTTTCAATAATCGCCTATTAGACTCATTACAAGCTCTCCTTGTGTAACTGTCTCAATATCACTTACCAAACACAAGACGAGCCTGTCGATGGTGACGATATTATACTTCCAGATGATGTCGTTGATCGCGTCAACGCACTTGTTGATGTGCGGCCCGCCCGCGGGATTGGTGACTTCGAACACCAGGTAGTCGCAGAATTTGCGCAAATGTGCTGAAAGAGCGCGGGCGCCGATTCGCTCTAGTATTCTGTAAATTAGAACGGAATAGATGACAATGCATACTTTAATGACAAATGCCAATGGTATTTAGCACTCATTTGCAAAAAGATTTCATACTATTAAGAGAATACATTACAATATTGCATACAGAATTTTTGCCAGGCAGAATTCTGAGTTTTGATATATTAGACGCGAGTGTCCTCGCGTCTAATATATCAAACTAAAATGTACGCTAAAATATAATTCAAAAAAATGCGGACACTGACTCACTTGAAAGCAACAGGGTTGATTCTGTTAGTCTCAAAGATCATTTTCCACAAGAGACAGAGGAAAAGTGGCGTGCCTGGCACAGAGAAGTGCGATATAATATCATTATCGTTGGCCATCGAGGTCCACTTGCGGTACTCCTCCTCCACAGACTTTTTGAGGACTTGCTTGTTCTCTTTTGGGGCAGGGTTCTGTAATTAACGATCACTTTACTATAGATACAGAGCTATTATCAAATAATTATACTTTATATTGTAAATTGACACATAATGACTACCATTACAGGTGTTTTTACATGCTCAGAATGTGGATCATGTCAATAAAGACTGAGCCTGGTCAGATGAGGCGATTTAGGTGTCAAATAGCTCCCAGTATCTTGGTATTTCATTCTGTCCTCACGCGAATCAAGGTACTCGGGGCGCCTTGTTGATATCAGTAATAGGCGCGTAAAATCCTGGATATGCACTAAGCAATTCATAATAAAATTATGCTTGAACATACCTGAGCAAAAAACTCAACGAGCATTGGCGGGAAACACTGGAGCGTGTGTTGTGACCACATGTGTGGCGTGTTCGTCATTATCGTAGTGAGAAGTTCCTTCACCGCTGCACCGTCACTGCCTGTTCGTGGGTAACAACAGTTTCATAAGAAAATTTACTAGAATTCGTTAATACATATACTGGAGGTTAAATTCAGGTTTTGGAGGTATTTCATCTGAGGCACATATGAATACAGATGGATCCCTCCGCAAAATCATTTAAATAAAAAGCGACTCTTGCTACGACACAATAAAGTGCAATTCAGGTCTCACAGCGTTAATTACCTACAGTTATATTCACCTACAAGTTTCCTGTTTTTCTATCGCGTAACTCTTAGATCTTCGAACTACGTTACGCTCACTGGATTGGCCCGACACGACGAGCCCGCCGCATACTTGTAGCTTCAAACCTAACATGCGCAGTGGACCACCTATATTCATCTGTCTGAGCTATAATGTAAGAAATTTAAGAGCTCTACTTCATGGGAAGTTTCGCCCGTGATCCTTTCAACGGGATGTCTGAACATCCTCCTGCCCCATTCCCAATTTATTTGAGGTCGGCGCAGCACTTCTATTCGTTCCATAAATCTCTTTTAACTCTCAGAATTCACTTCCTTCCTAGCCATGTCATCTATCACACAATCTATCCATCTTTTCTCACAATTACGAGAAATGTTAAAAACTTACCAGCCCCCGTCATATAGATGCCTCGCGCTAGAGTGAGCACCAACACACGGTTCAACTCTTCGCTCTCAGACGACACCAGCGACTTGGGCTCTGATACTACCCTCGACATTTGCAACTGCACTCCGGAACTGCCCAGGCTTGTTATCAAACGTAATGCTGTACTTTCGAAACTGGAATAGTGAAATAATTACTTATAAGTGCACTTGTACTCAAAAGTTCATGAACAATTTCGAGTGCCCGTTAATATTGCCTTGACACTTATTTAAAAATAATAATATAATATCCTAACTTAACTAAAACTATTGACAAACTAAAATGTGGCGTCGAAAAATTCCTCCGCATCGTTGTCGACTGGTATGTACCCACGAGTCGGGCGGCATTGCCACGTTGTATGGCAATGCTTAGCCTCTTGCCAAGGTGAGCCAGCCCTTGGGTCACGGGAAGTGTCTACCAGCCGTTGCCGTTAAGTTGTTATTTATGTACATTTCATTTTGTATAGCATATATTATTATAATTTTTAGGGTTCCGTAGTCTACAAGGAACCTTATAGTTTCGCCATGTCCATCTGTCTGTCTGGCTCTCTGTCCGCGGCTTAGCTCAGAGACTCTTAGTACTAGAAAGCTGTAATTTGGCTTGGTTATACATATTAATGATGCCGACAAAATGCTAAAGATAAAATCATGAAAATAATTTTCTTTTAGGGTACCTCCCCTACACGAAAAGTGGGGAGGTAATTTTCTCTCGTCTGTCACATGGTGTGGGGTGTCATTTGAAAAGTTATTCAAAAATATTGTGGATGTGTAAAACCCACTTTTGAATTCAGAGATCCGTTTGCAAAATATTACTTTAAAGTATATTTTTTGTTAGAGTCAAGTGTCCCATCCCTGCCAGCCAAATGGTTGTTTTTGGATATATGAAAAAAATCACGGCAGTAGTATTATATAACGAAGTTAAAAGGAAAACTATCACAGCTAAGTAGACTCTACAAGTCAACGAGTAATAATCGAACAACTTACATTAATTTGCACTTGAAATGTATGGGAGAACATGTTTTTCAACTACAATATTAAGTTTTTTCTTGGAATAAATTCATCCCAACTTCGGAACCTTCAGTGTGCGTGGTCCGACACGCATTTGCCCGGTTTTTCTTATTAAGATCATAATTATAATGTATGCACTAATAATTATTTTATTATGCTTGCTGAACTTACATTATTCTCCTATTATGCAGTAATATGCTGATTATCTATCCACCGTTTGGATTTTATTTTAGGTGTTTTATTTGAAAACAAGAGAGACCTTACTTTCTACATTATTACGGTTGAAGTTACCGTAAAGCAGGCATGCAAAGCTAGCACTTCCCGGGAAACACTGAACACATACATACCATAATTGTAACTGTGTCTGATTGGCTTGTGGATACGCAGCTAAGGAATGTATGTTTGACAGGAGTGTCACCCTATAGTGCGGTTGCACATGGTGAATACGATACGAAAACATGTCCAACAAGTTATGAAGTATACCCCAAGCATGAGATTTGAACACATTCGGCAGCAACTGATCTGAAAGAGAATTTATATAATATTTTTGAATTATTACAATACTGGGGAAATCTTTTAATCACATAATTACAGGGACGCTTTCCATAAAGACATTGGTCAACATTTTACTAGGCAGCCTGGTATGTGCTTTAAGTAATTGCATTTGGCTTGGTTATTTTTAAATTGTACTTACGTATGAATCCTTTGATCCCCATCGACTCTATTTCAGTATACACCAATAAACGGCTGTAAGTTTCCACCAACGCTGGTGCCATCATGCTATTCCCAGGAATGTTACTTTTGTTCTGAGCCAACTTGGCAACATGAGTTACAATCGAGTGTATAAGTGACATTTTACAATGTAATGTCAGGCTATCTAAAATACACATAGACAAGGGAACGGTTGGCAAAGGCGTGCCTGGATTCCCGTTCGGCATAGCTTTTTGGCTCCCAAAGAGTGTCTCTATAATCACACCCATGGGTCGGGCAAAGTACTCTTGATTTGTTGAATATGCATTACATAGTAAGGCTATACGGTAATCAGAGCCCATCAATGTTGGTGTACTATTCGAAGTCATCAGATGCTGAAGAAACCTAAAGATACAAACATTATTTCACATGAACATAATCTAGAAACATTTTCTTTCAAAGTAAATCGAATTCACTATAAATACTCTAAAAATTAAAAGAACACATACTCATACTGTACTTTTAAATTCTGTGGCATAGTCATTGTTTTGTGTTCAGTTTCAGCTTTTTTCAATAAGTGCATCCAAATACATACTACGGCCATTTGATGTGTGCAGTGGGCTTTTGTGCAATCAGGCACAGGTAGTGGTTCCTTTTCAGGATACAGCAATTCATAAAGCTTTATTATTGGCAGGAAATTGGATGATGGGTTTCTTTGAATACTTCCAGATATAAATTGTAATAACACCCACATAAGGTGGTCTCTCCCTTTTTTCATATCATGACCAATCAATTTGCTATGGAGACCCATTACTATGTTGGGGAATGAAGCAAATCCAATGAGGATCAAGTATATAACCTGTGAAGACAAGTGAAGCCAACACCAATGTGATGAAGACATTTCATCATCTTCATTCTCTGATTCACTTCTTTCCATTGGCAGTATCATAAGCTCCACTAATTGATCCTCTAACGCAATGCAACGTTGTTTGTGTTGCTTTTGAAGACCAAGCATAGAGCACATCATATCTCTGGAATACGGCTGTTGTAAAACATGTCTTAACAATGCTATTTGTGGTTTTAGAAGTTCATCATCATAAGGTAAATTACCCTTCAGGGAAAATTTCAATGTTGTAGGATCCAATCGCCATGGATTAACAAGATGATCAGCATAACCTGAAAACTCGACCACTGGCAACATTTGTGAATGCCCAATAATAGAAACCATCTGGGCACAAGGTTTAAAACTTTCCACAAAACTAGATAGAAGTTTAGCCAGTTGCTGAAAGAAAAACATTAAAAAATATTGCACATTACCAAAGTTATCTCAAAATTATGATGGCAAAGTAGTCTCTACGGCAGTAAGACAAGTAGTGTCTATTGATCATAGACAAAGAATTGCTAAGAAACCATTCATACAGCAATCGCATATCATTCTCATACGACATTCGTACGTCTCCCAACGGTTAACAATCAACAACAACATTACAAATGAATTAAATTTGTTAATTATTGTATGCACAGTGGGTTGCACAGAAAATCAATAACCTTTACATTGTCGAGGATGATAGACAAAATATATCAAAAACATTACACACTACCTTTTGCCCGCGGCTTCGTCCGCGTGGATGTCAAATTTCATCACACGGGAACTTACTACCGTATCGTATATATCGTAACCAAAATCACGGCCTATCCATATGCTTTTCATCCAAATCCGTTCAGCCATTAAGGAGTAAAAAGATAACAGATAGGCAGATAGTAAAATTTTATGAAATGAAGACTAAATTTTACATTAAGATATGGAATATGATTACATTTCAGAGGTACTAAACAAAACTTTCCATAGATTACCACCATGGGGATGATTTTACAAATACGTTGTAACACGTAATTCTTTATTTCTTACCAATAGCATTTTGAATGTTAATACTCAATACTCAATATCTTTATTGCTTTAGCCATAATGTGTACTTAGGTGGTAACTGTATAATTTTGATCATTATGGACCCTGTAGGGCACAGCAAAAGGGTAGGAGAGAGGAAGCTCTGTTATACTACTTAATGTACTATACTGTTTAATTTATTATTATTGCTATTTTATTTTTATTATAATATTGATTAATGATTACTATTAAAAATTATGCATGAATTATATTACCGTATCATTGATATATTTTAAACGATACGTATAAACTCCGTGATTATCATTTTATTGTTTATTATTTATGTTTATCATTTAAATATTCATCTAAGGAGTAGTAGCATTTGTTTATCAGTAGTTTTTTAAGTTTATTTATAAATATATTTAACTTTTCTTCTTTCTTTATTATAACAGGTAGTTTGTTGTATACTTTAATAGACATTACGTAGGGGCTTGTAGAATGCATTTTTAGCTTGGATGTTGGTATGTTTAGCCTAGATCGGTGTCTAAGTGTGTACTGTGATTGGATGTCTTCGCGTTTTGTGTAGAACTCTTGATGCTTACGGACAAATTTACATATTTCTAGAATATATATACTGGGAAGGGTTAGAATATTGTGTTTTAGAAAATAGGGTTTACAGCTGTCCGTTTGATCAATGTTTACCAAGATTCTAATTAATTTCTTTTGTAGGGTAAAGAGTGTTAGTGCATCTGTACTATTTCCCCAGAGAGTTACGCCGTAGCTAAGTCATGCATTGGCATACGCATAATAGGTGGTGAGTGTAATAATAGGGGTGTTCGTATTACTTACCTAATTTAAGAAGTGCTGGGTTTCCTATACACACTTTCAAACCCTCTATCCCTTATTTAGACAAAAATTTGCCAATTTTCTTCCCTAGGATACCATATATAAGCTTGTCAAATATTATCGATAACTATAAAGTGGTTTAGGCGTAAAAAGGTGTCGAAAATTTAAATTATGCTGGTTGAGTTCTTGTCGTACACACTGTGCCTTGTTAGCCACATTATTTTTATGACTTCAAATTGTAATAAGCTTTGACTAAGTAAACCGATTTTAATGAAACAAAGACTAAAACAATGACCGTATTTTCAATACCTTAAATCTCTTTAAAGGAGCTTTAGAGGACACAAAAATATTTATTTATTTATTTATTTATTAAAACTTTTCACACTCAAAAAAGTACAAAGGCGGACTTAATGCCTTAGGCATTCTCTACCAGTCAACCAAGGGTGGTGAAGAGATTAGATGGCAGGTGCTCTAATTGAGAGGAGCAAAGAAAAAAATAATTCTAATGACTTATAACTAAAATAGATACAACAATACATAAATAGATTACAAACTACATACCCATACATACATATTTACTATAATATATACCTATATTAAATATATATACAAATATACGAAATCAAGGGAGAGGGGTGTTGAGATGACTCTACTCTATTTATTTTGAAAATAACTCCACAGTTTCCGCTTAAATGCATACCGACTGGTGGCCGTCCTGATATCAAGAGGAAGCGCATTCCAAAGAAGAATGGACTGAATATGAAAGGAAGAATGAACAAAGTCAGAAGTATGAGAAGGGCAGAGAAGGAGAAGATTGTTAGAAGAACGCAGATTCTTAGTGTGAGAAGAACATAGATATTGGAAGTGAGACACAAGATAAGAAGGAGGAGTGGGAGAGTTGAGAAGGGAGAAAAGCGTGATAAAAGCGCGTAAACTTCTCCTTTGGCGAATGGACATCCATTTGAGCTCAGATCTATAGCTAGACACATGGTCATATTTGGTCATGGTCATGGTAAAATATCAATAATACATGTGAATTTTAAAATCATCCCCTATTTTAGCCCCTTGAGCGATGATTTTACAAAAGCCCTGTAAGAAGTAATTCCTTATTAAATGCATAAATTTGAATTTTGTTATGCTTAACTTAACAAATGCTGGGTTTCCCATACCAAACACCAACTTTCATCCCCTATATGATTACTTTTACGACAAAAAGCCTATGTCCTTCCCCAGGATGCCATCTATATCCTTGAAAATATTGTCGTAATTCATTCAGAGGTTTAAGCGTGAACAGGTAACACAGACAGGTAATACAGACAGACAGACAGACAGTTAGTTACTTTCGCATTAATAATATTAGTATGGATTTTTAGGTTAAAGGAAGACATTGAGATCCATATAACAATGTACTACTTACCCAGTGTGGCCAGTGGTTATTACCCGGATAATCCTTCTGAATTTCAGTAACAATGAAGTATGCTGGCAGCAATGAAGCACTTCGATCAAAAATGTATTCAATAACACTGTACAATGCTTTTAACTGCGGCATTGTACTTGAATTTAACCTGACTGGAAGTGTATGAGCTTTCTCTCTGCATCCCTTGAAATAAAATAATTTAATTACAATGAATTTTTACTGGACTTTTATTTATATTCATTAACATTCAGTTATCATCTAAAGTATAATATAAATCTAACACTAAAATATATAAATTATGCACAAGTGTACAGAGGAAAAAATAAAAAATAAATAAACAAAGAGGTCATTGGGCATCGAAAAATTATTCCGCATTGCTGTCAGTGGAAAAAGTGCGCAAAAGGCTGGTAGCATTGCCAAGTTGGATGGCAATGCTGATTGTTTGAACTAAAAATTGGCCAGCCCTCTGGTCATATGAAGAGTCGACCAACCATTTGGTGACGTCCCGAAATACTCAATGAGCACTCTACCACCACGGCCCTAGTAACCCCAGCAATACGGTTGTTATATTTATAATAAATACAATACAAAGATAAAACCAAGCAACTAGGAGAAAATAATAATTATAATTTAATTAAACCAACCTTCATTATTTCCCTGACACCTTTATAATCTACTCCTCCTATAATTCTTCTGATTAGATTGAAACTTTCTATCCAGAAATCAGCATTTTGATACATAAGCTTTTCATTGGTCAAAATGCAGTCACATAGCATTCTGTAAGCAACAAGAAAGAAACTAAATCAATATAATTGATCTATAGTTCAATCATTTGAAAGATATTGTGCAAAGTAGACACATACCGCGCTTGAATAATATTTGTGTTCACTAGAGTTTCCAAAAGCCCGAGTAATTGTTTCATTTTATATCTGTTAGTAAGAACGGCTGTTAGAGTCAAGTACTGGCGCAATGCGGATTCCTGCAGCTCAGCACTCAAGTTGGTCATGATGCTGCATAGCCTCTTCTGATACATTGCTAACATTTCATTTTCTTCTTCTGGTTTATGTACGAGGAAGCAACTGAAAGCTTCCTCAACCGCTTCAACACGCTACAGACAAGAAAGGAAAGTGCTTTAATTTTTGGTTTTTAGAACATTAGTAACTACACTTGCTGGTCAATCAAATGAAAACCCATTTTTTTTAACAACTGTACAAATTCACAAGGGCTATTCATTTTTTTGCTTCTTCTTCTTCTTCTTAATAAATGATGGATTGGATTTTTATGCTTAATAAATTGCTTATGTTAAGAAGTAACTAAAGAAACTTACCAATATCTCATTGACAATATTTGCTACTTGGGAGTCAGCCATCTCAGCAATATTATAAATGAAATAACGTCACTCAAAATCTACTGAAAATAACGTTCTTAATTGAATGTAAATATAAAAAAAAATTAAGGCAATCTTTTCATGTTTTCACCTTTTCGGGACAACAGACGCTAGGTTACATTTGGATTATTATTTTTATAATGCTCTAACGCATTCTGCGAAACAACATACATCCAGCTTTAATACTTTTGTCTGGGACAACTTAGCACGGAGCTATAATTAATTGAAAGATAGGCAGCGAAACTTTTAGAATATGCATCAAAATTTGAATGCATAAAAATAGAACAAATAACTTTCTTTGAAAAAGAAAGGACCAAAAATTGACCAAAAAGTGTAAGTTCAAGACACTTGACAAGAAATGGCAAGCTGTACTGTAAGCTGTTGCCTCAAGTCGCCTGTCAGCAGTCTGTCACGGCTGTCTCCTGTCAGACAGAAACAACAGACAGATAAAGAAAGTCAAGAATTGACAGAAAAATTAAAAAAAGGACTCGGGTACGTTCTTGTCAGTGATACGTTTTACTAAATCTGTGGGTGCGTTTTATCTAGAGAATAGAGATCGGATATTCGGATGCATATTTACCTAAAGTGGAGTTGTTGGCAATTATGGAAAGAACTTTTGTATCGAAAAAATCCCGGGATTCCGGGATCGACCAATTTAGAGTTCTGATTATAGAATCGAATGTATATTTACATACGTTCAGGTGTTGGCAAATTGGCATAGCACATAGCGACAAACAACTCGGTGCCTTGAGTTTCGTTAAAAAATGTTTACATACATTTTTTTTTTTTGTATATATTGCAAAATAAAACCTTCATTCGGGCTGACAAGTCATTTCCACACCATGTATCCGATTAGTTGTGCATTACCGGATTGTATTGAATTGCGGGATTATTAAGAAGCCACTTCCATAATTTCTTAGAGCAAAATTAACTTTAGGTAAATATGCATCCGATTATCCGATCTTTATAACACAGCATTCTATTATTTCGCTCGACGACTCGTCGTAGCGTGGAAGTGTCGTGCACGCACTACACGGAACAAACTTTGGCTTTGGAATAACCTTACAGTAACCTTTTACTTTGGCCATGGATTTGTTCACCGGCAACCAAAACGTCTGGGTGTTTCTGAAAAAAAATTGAACACGGAAAGGAAAAGGTGTGAAAAGGAAAGCATCTGCTAACGATCCACACGCGGTCAGGATCTAATGATGGGATCCTGGAGAAATCTAGGGAACTCTTCAAATATTTTAGCCACACATATAGCGATTTGGCTATTTTTTACAGTAACTCGTGCAGTTGATTTCGAAAAGCACCATTTGATGAAGTGGAACTGATGATGAAGATCACAGATGGCCACCGGAACTACTCAATAGTAAGAAAAGCAATATTTTGTAAAATGTGATAGTTGACATTATGCTATTGTAACTTATAAATTACAAACGGACCCACTAAAAAGCGAGAAATATTAATAAAAAATAAAAAAAACTACCGTCTTCCAAAAAACACTATTAGTAGAGTTGGGCCTCTCTATGACCAGCCAAAATTCGAATAGCAGTTGCTTTACTATATTTAGCTACGGAATGATCGCTACATTTTTGTAACTTTTGAGTCTCGGATCCCACAAAAATGGCTCTGTTTGCAGATCTTCGAGAAGCTCGATGACTTTCTCATTAACAGTCCACTCCTCGGCTGATCAGCTCCGCTAAATAAACACGTGCGATACCGTCGCGCTCACGGTGCACAATGACAAACGGAAGTGTGCAAGTGTGGCCGCTTCATCGCAATAATTCTCGCGGTAAATCTCTTTGATCTGCCAAAAAATACCACCACCCGAGTTATCGCCCAACGTCAAACGGCAATATGAAAACCGTTGTCAAATTATCGTGCTATTGTTGTGGCTACACCTACGGTGAACGTCCATCATCGATTCATCGCGATAATTAACGGCGGTTCCCGTTGGTGTCGTCTCAGCAATTGTAATTACTCCGTTATTTATCTTTTATATTTTATAGAGATGGGTCGTCGACGTATTTGGCGTTAACGAAACTAGACCGTCCAATATCGTTAATCGACTAATTCAATTAGTTAAGGGGGATCCGCAAAAGTAGCCCGCGAGATTCAAATTTTCTTGAGTTTTTTCCATTTTGCAAGTCAGTGTCAGGTTGTATGTTGATTAAAATATGATTCGCGACCGTAACAAATATGGCTTTACATAATTCTAATCATTACAATCAGCAATACAACTCCATAAGTTAGCATAATTGTCAAATGTCATGATTTCATGAAATAGTCATTCAATGGAGTTACATGAACTTAGAGAGTTCTATTGATCATTTTTATGATTATAATTCTATAAATAAACATTTAATACGGCTGCGAATCATATTTAGATCAACATAGAACATGATACTGACCTGCAAATTGCAAAAACGTAAGAAAATTTGAATTTCGCGGGCTTTGACGCTTTCACCTTAATCGACATTAACTAGTTGAATTCGTCGACTACTATCTACACGTTAACTTGTTTAAAATTTGCGACGAAGTCTACGGCGACATAGGAGGTAGACCAGTCTCCCGACTCTCCCGCGTGCTGTAGGTACTTACCTATTAATTTGAACTTCCCTTCATACTTTTCCAGGCTTAGGATTGGCTGAATACTGAATCACACACTGAACATCAAAAATACAAAAATCTAAAAAAGATGTACAACTAACAATCAGAAACAAGTACAAACCGATTTGTCTCGCATCGGCCGACAAGTCCATCACCTTTCTTTTTCGCACACACTAAACTACCATAACGGCATCCATTTCTTTACTTAACAATAATTTCATTCGACTCGTACACATATCAACTTGTTACTAGATTTAGGCCCGTATTACAGAACCTCGCTCAAGACTCAAGCATTACTTAAAGGCCTTAGGCCCGTATTACGGAACCTTATGATATGACCGTATTATGGTCCTTAGAGTTCAAATTTGTTTGCTTTGATTATTTTATTTCAATGGACAAATGAATTTGTATTACGTTCTTGCGTCGTCGGTCGCAACCTTTGCGAGTTTCAGTTTAGGCATCTACGGATTTGACTAGTCCATCGATTATCGGTGAGCCGTCGATTCGTTCACAGTACGTCGACGGTCGAATTAACTAGTTCGTTGATTCAACGCCCATCACTATACCACGTTGTTTATGGGGATGTTGGGCATTGACGTTGACCGTTGGTGTGGCTCCAGCATGAAAACGCGCAAAACGTGACATTGGGTGTGCCTATTTCACTTGTATCCAAATCATAAAAAAAATTGTAGGTAGGGCATTATTAAAAAGTAAATGAGACTGCAATGCAAGAATGTAGTATTTTCTTCATAAATTTTATGAAAATACTGAATTTTACGTCCATTTTTTGTTCATGTTAGTTATCCCAAATAAACATTTGGGTAATGGAGTCGCCACCTTTTTCAACACATTCTGAGGCGCCTCCGTTAAGCGAAGATAGTGGTCTTATAATTACAAGTGGTTCTTTTTCTAGTGATTCTGCCAGTGGATGGCATCACGTCGCATCCGAGGTGAGCTAATCACTAGAAATTATCTTCACAAATTATAATATTTCATTATATACAGCTTGATAGTGTTTTAATTTTGTTTATTATCATTTACTGTAACATGTTTCATAACTCTATTGCAATTTGGTCGCTAGTTTAGACGCATTATGTGTTGTAAACAAAATATCTCGAAAATGATTCTGATTCTGTATATTTTCCAATTCAACAGGCCAAATATTTTGGTATTACATTATAGACAGAGTATTAAATGAGTAGTTAATAAGTACATCTAATGCATGTTTATATAATTGTTGTCAATGTCGTCTGCGGCGTAATTTGTAATACGTAGTTTTTTTTTTTGTTTTGTTTTGAGGCTACCTTTGTTTATTGCGAATTAGTTTTCTCATTTTTGTGTTTTGTGATTCATTATTGTAACATAATAATAAACATTTTCTTTAATTTAATGACGTTTTTTCCTTTTGTTGTTACTTGTGGCGTGCTATAATTTACCATTCTAATTCTATTTGTTTATGCTGCTGCTTTTTACGCATTCCTGTATTTGTCTATGTGAATCAGCTCCTTTAGAAACATTTATTTAATTTTTAAAACAGTGTTACAACAACGACAATATATTGTTGTAAATCACATAAGAAGCTTACTTATGACTCAAGCAGTTTTCGTTGAATAACATACATGGAGTGCTCTAGCAGTCAGTCTACTACTTCTTGCTCCATACTAAATAATATTAACCCTTCTACAAAGATACTGCCAGAAGGGGCAAATTAGAAACATTGTATTAACATAACATACAGAAAATATTGATAAAACCATACTTTAAAACAGCGCTTTTTGTGGTCTAAAAAAAGAATACTATAAAATTAGAAAATACCTGAACTGTAAATTGTGTGTAATCTTGTGTTTTAGCATTTAAATAAATAGTTTATAATTTCAATATTTCACCTGCATTGCTTCTTGCCATATCGGTTTTTGTTGTAACAAGTAACAGTATTTTATGCATTATTATGCTATGCTTAGCTGCTCACAACACTCAAGCGAATGCACTTTATGCACCAAATCTATACCTACTATCATAAATGCGAAAGTAACTGTCTGTCAGATACCTTTTCACGCCTTAATGACTCAATGGATCTTTTTAACCCGGTAGTACGTTCCTGTGGGATTCGAAGGATTGGGCAGAGGTGTACTTATAGTACAACCGCATTTCGCCTGTTATGTTTAAGTCCCTTGTAATAAGGGCTGAGCCTATTGCCATCAACCGGGCACAAATCCAGGCTCCAGGCTGCAACTGAAAGATTCCAGATAGAAAAACCCAATAACAATTTGTCCGACCTGGGACTCGAACCCAAAACCTCATGCTGAGCAGTAGCACTTGCGAACACTAGTCCAACGCAGCAGTAAAAAAGACAGTAATGATATTTGATCGATTTTTTAAATGTTATATATTGATAACATATTGCTATGCTGATGTTAAAAATGATAAATGATTTTATTTCTGTAAGTAAGTGTGTACAAACATTAGTACAAATAAATAAAATTCAAAAAATTTGGTGAGGTTAGTGTTTCCTTCCTCCAAACTCAGAGGTATAAGCTTAAGGTTGGTAGTGCGTGAAATTCATATTTTCTTACGTATTTTGCAAATTAAAGCACTGTTTTATGTTGCGCCTTGATCAAAGTTCAATACCCGGAAATAATCTATATACGTACTCGTGTCTGTCTGTGTGACCGCGTTGTTCTGCTAAACTTCACAACGGTTTTTCATGCGGTTTTCACCATAATTTAGAGAATTTATTCCCGAAGGTTTATGTGTGTAATAAATACATTTCGATATTTTGTAAGATAAGACTATTCCAGCAAATATAATTTTGAGAGCTATTCATGCTAAATCAGAGGTCTCCAAACTTTTTTAAGTTGTCGACCACTTGGCACGTTTTTCATTAATATTGAATTTTTGCAAATTCATAATCTTCAAATGTGTTGTTGACAGCTGGTATAGTGCTACTCACTTTGAAAGATTAAAATTTCTAACTGTAGTCAAGTGTAGTGTGAAAAACAAAAATTTTAGAAAAAATGTTTGGAAGCCCGGAAGTAGCTCAAGATAATTTGTACTACAGCTACGATTTTCATTTTTTCTGTGCACTATAATATCCCTACTTCGCACTGTAATATTATAATTGCGCAAATAAGTTTGTACACAAAAGCGTAGTAGTGATACCTTACTACTACGCTTTTGTGTACAAACTTATTTTGTGAGACACAAAATAAGTCAGGCTACAATTTACCGTGGAAAAAAGTATTTTTACAAAATAAAAACTTACACTCAGGGAAAGTAAAAACGTAACATATATAGATAGATATCAGTGTGTATTTATATATTTATAAGAAAGTATTATAGAAGTTAATATGTACCAATTATCTATCTGTGTATAAAATATGGATTATGCCGTTCATGGAAAGCCAGAATTAGTGTCACGACCTGCTTAAATGAGCTCCACTATCCTGGACCCCCCATTTACATTTTTTTTTTCCGCTGACGTGGACCCCTTGTCGGTCGTCGTCGATACAGATACAGACCACTTTGGGAATCACTGTTTTAAATGGTTATAATTTAGTCATTATTTTATCACAAGCTGTGTGCCCGATGGCACTTCCCATTGGCTTCTTATCAGGGGTCCCAGGGGTTGAGTTTCAAATGATGATACCATATAAACAAGTCCAAGTACCAACTTCCACGTTTCTGACTTCAAAATTGACAAACTTCCATTTAAACTTTAATTCCCTATTTAACACATTGAAGCGGTGAATTTTCAAAAATCCTTACTTAGTGCTCATTGTGCTTTCCTTCGTTATATTTGGAACTTTTGTACAAAATTTCATGCTTCTACACCACGGAGCATCACTTTATTAGACCCAGCGGCTTAGGCGCTGCGAAACCCAGCGTTGTCGGTCAATGAATTTAAGATTTTTATGAAGTAGATATTACCGCGTATTCTTCTTCGTAGTGAATTATTCTATTTTGTTTGTCCGAAACTGCGCCTCCATGGCCGGGTATTATACATGTATTTATCAACATCATACCTACACTGCAAAACAGCACCGAAGCATGCAAAAAAAGTAAGAAATGTTGAATTTTGCGGGCTACATGAAGGAATCACCTTAAATTATTATAGTGTTTAATTTTAACTGTGCTACACCTATTGAGAATTCAATAACCCATGTGCATAAATGGTGTGAAAATTATTCAAGACGACAAAGGTTTAAGAAAAATACTATATCTGCAAGCTATTTTGCCAAACAAGCAGTGTATTTGAGTTATTTCATGTGTAATACCATAATAACCTGTTAACAGCTTAACTACGCGGATGCAATGAAAACGATAGCTAAGCGAAGGATATTTTCTAAACGATTTCACTTTAAATAGTTTATTTCTTACATTTCTACCCGTTCGATTAAAACAATTTTTGTTTGTTTCTTTTTCTGTATTTAACTAATGGCCATGTGTTTCTGTATAGTTGCAAGAAAGTGACTTCGATGAGAAATCGTTGTCGCTATGTGAATCAACTGAAGCATCAGAACGCATGTGTGGTGATTTTTTTAATACTGTGAAGAAAGGACCTGGAAAAGTAATACTTACTACTATAGAACCACCACCTGAATTTCAGGTATGTTCCTAGTGAATCCAGGTACTGTAGAGGTAGCATTGAGCAATAATTACCTTAATTGGCGGACTGGGCTGACTCAAATCCAAAATAATTCTGATTAAACTACTCGAACTAATATTTTAAAAGTAAAAAAATGTCATTGGTACTTCTTGATTATGGGAGGGCCTCGTGGCTAAGCAATAAAAGCCGAACGAGTCGCTCGATCGAGTTAAGCTACGCTTGCCGAGGTCGGTCCGTTGATGGGTGACCATCTTTACATACCAAAACCCCTCTGTGCCACTGAAAGCACGTTAAGCTGTTGGTTCAGGCTGTGATAAAGAACGCATTAACGAATATTTTTTATGCACCTATTAGTCCTAATACCAATTCTAATCAAACTACCTTAAAACAGTTTTTTTACAATTAGTTTGTTTGTTGTACGCTGGTTTTAACTGCATCACTGACCAACATACATGTTATTAGTGTCTGACGGAGAGTAGTTTGTGCTGCCGATTTGGAAAATTGAATGGCGAGCGAAGCGAGCTCGAAAATTTTAACATCTTGGTTAGATGTTCTTTTGGCCATTCCTACAAAAGGAAAAGTTACTTTGCTGAAATATGTAGAAAAGCTTTAGAGTTAAGAAAATCTAAGATTCAAGAACGAGCAAGGCGAGCTTGAAAATGTTAGGGTTATAACGTAACAAACGTTATAACGTAAGAAGTAGACGTCTTGCTGTGCGGCGGGTGATACATACATACATAGGTAAATAAAAATACTCTCAGTTTTATTTATAAAAATGTTTCTCTTTTGCAGGATAGTCCCGCTTCGGATAAAACAGAGAAATGTTCGTCTGTACACGTGCCTCCGACTGTTGTTTTCACTCTTGATGCTGCAGACGATAAAGCAATAAGCACAAGGCACATTTCGCCTATGTACCCAAGAAAATTTAAGCCAGAATCACTTTACGAACGGCGTCAATGTTTGAATCATAGGTTTGCGAGTCCAAGACTTCTTCATTTGAGTCCCTGTCGTGTTAATCGACCATCTTCGAGGAATTCGCTTTCGTCGCGATTGTCTAGCAGTCACAACTCGCTTGTAACACAGTTCCAGGCCGATGATTCTAGTTTCATTACTCAGGCTATTTCACACGATACGCTGACTGCTAAGACCTCCGATATTACGGATATGTACAATGTTCCATTCGATAGTGACATTTATGCAGTACCCATTGATATGGTACGGCCTAGTCAAAGCAATATAAGAAATAAAGGAAAAAAACCACCCAGAAATATCAAAAAACGTGGCAAAAATACGCTTCAAACTACAGCCAGTAACAATACCCCTATTGATAAAAGTTATAAGACAAAAGAAAATAACAGAACAAAAGATGTGAAAACTAAAAGACATAGCTTGCCCAGTTCATCTTGTAAGAAAAGTACTGGGGATTCTGACACCGACTCATTGCATTTAACTTTGCGCGAAATGAGAAAATACTTACATACTCTTTATTCTAGTTCAAGTGATTCGGAGTGTAGAGCTACTATTAATAAAAAGAATAATCCCATTGTAAGCAATGTTGGCATCCATGCAAAACATACGGGTAAAGACGCCAGTTCAACAGTATTTTTAAAAGAAAGTAATGACATAACTAGAACTGTGGAAACAAATAATAACCATAGGAAAGCGAACAAAAATTCATTCGGAATGAATGCAAAGAACAAAAAGCATAAAGAAAACATTCCGAAGGATGTGATTGAGTTAGAGAAGAACGATAAAATCGTTAAGAAGAGTATAACAAATCAAAACCAAAAGGCTAAAATGTCTCCAGTGAGGATACTATCAATTAATTTGAAGCAGAGTTTTTGTAACTTGTTTCGTTGGCGACGTCAGCCCGTGGTGGAGACCGCGACGGACGTGGAGAAAGTGAGCGAGAGCAAGGAGGAGTCGCCGCCCGCAGCCGTGCGCCGCGCGCTGCCGCCGCTGCCGCAGCCGCCGCCCGTGCACCAGGGCGCGCGCCGCCCAGCCAATGAGGAAGAGACTGTCATGGATTTCGCCACTTCCATACAAAAAGTTAAAGATGTAAGTCATTATTGTAATCATTTAAATTAACAAGTTCTGGAAAGTATTTTTGAGCCGTGATATATAAAAAAATTGTTTCAGTATGGCTGGTACTGGGGCCCCCTATCGGTGGAAGCTGCTGAAAAGATCCTCTCTAATGAACCTGATGGTTCATTTATCGTCCGTGACAGCAGTGATGACCATTATATATTTACTCTAACATTTAAGTTAAATGGTCTTAGACATGTAAGGATTGAACATGATCAGGGTAAGATATATTTGGCATGCCTTTTATCGAACCTCAAATAATTCCCATTTTGCTTTCCTAAAAATATTATTAAACACTGTAATCAAATAAATTTTATTTTGGGGTCCTAAAACATACTAAATAGCCAAGTAACTGCGACCAAATTTCATGTAGCGCGCGGGTGGTCACATTTCTAACCCAACCCAACGCACTTTGGTCGGGGTGCCCTAGCTTAGATACAGCGACCAATTCGGCTCGCGCTTGGTTGGTCACAGTTCTAACGTAACCTAACCCGTTTGGTCCGGGTACCTTATTTTTTATTATTACAAACAACTGTAAGAAAAGGCTGGAAAGTTAAGAGAGTCAAATATTTAAAAAAAGAATGTATCATTAAAAGCCCAAAAAGTTTTTAAATGATAATTCATTTTAATAAAGCTTTGTGCAGACCAGCGCGACTTGTCGCGCGACGCGACACCGGTTATTGTTATACCGTCAAGTTTTCTTAGAAATTGTATTGTTCGAGTCGCGTCGCGGCGTCGCGTCGCGCTGGTCTGCACGAAGCTTAAAGCGATTGGCTAAAAATCGGTTGCAATCGATTCGTATCCCGATATCGGTAAATAGTTATCTAAAATGTATTTTATCTTTAACATAATATGGATTTATTACATAGAACAATTATAAGATTATTATTTTTGTACGTAGTAAGAAACTTCTCAGCTCTAAAGAAATGGGAACGTAATAATAATAGACCGTTTTATGTTTAATTTCCAGGTAATTTCTGTTTTGGTGGCTGCACTATGTTTAAAGCTCAGACTATAGTCGAGTTCATAGAGAATGCGGTGGAGACGTCTCGCAGCGGACGGTATTTGTTCTTTTTGAACCTGAGGCCCGTGCTTGGGCCAGTGCGCGTCCAGCTGCTGTATCCGGTTTCAAGGTTTAAGCGTGTACAAAGTCTCCAGCATATGTGCAGGTAAGCTGCTCATTTTATTTTATGATTTTGGGAATTGTTTTTACAGTTCCCCAGTAACAATATTTTATCGTCTACTGAATCGAATAACAATACCGATAAAATATTGTTCAATTACAGAGGTCACCTGCCCGCTTAGCATGACCACAATCGAAACGGGTTTTGTCGACGGAAGAATAGACAAAATGACAGATAAACAATCACAATCTGTCATTTTGTCTATAGTTCCGTCGACAAAGCCCGTATAAAACCCGTTTCTATGGATGTCATCCAACGTGGTGATGTGTAATTTCTTTTCTTTGCGTTTTGAAAATATTAATATTAACATTATTCGTAAATGCACAATATAAATAAATCTATGGTATAAGCTTATAAGACAATAAGAAAGAGAAGCACAAAGCTATTTTATATGAGTCCTCGTCATTGCTGGTAGCATTTGATTCGAATGACACAACTAATTAAAAATTTCAGGTTTGTGATATTAAAGTACGTACGCCGAGACCTTATCAGTAACCTACCTCTGCCTCGGCGTCTCGTAGACTATCTGAGTGCAACTCACTACTACTCGGAGCTCCTCGCGGACATGTGAACGACTCCAACAAGTAGCTTAGCCATCCTATGTCTACAGTTTTGAAAAACCCGTGATGTATTAAAACATCTTATCCAGGCAACAAGGTGACTATTTGTATTTATATTAATTTATGACATGAATTCCTAATGATTCTCCCATTTTTATAACTTGATGATATGTAATTTTTTTGTTTGTTACAAACGAACGCTGAATATGAACTAACTTTAAATTTGAAATTTACATTTCTATGATATTGTATCATTTGCATTTGGAAGTATGCTGTATGTAATTTATATTCGTGTTTT
Organism: Agrochola circellaris; assembly: GCA_914767755.1. Lineage (NCBI taxonomy): Eukaryota > Metazoa > Arthropoda > Insecta > Lepidoptera > Noctuidae > Agrochola > Agrochola circellaris. Next base: position 16,061,182 of record OU611840.1, on the reverse strand, counting down.
TCGATTTGCTATGTCTCCAATTACCTGTTAGTAAATATCAGAATCATCTTTTGCGATATGACTCACTAGGTGACTAGGCTATTGGTGTAACAATACCTACCATTGAATTTGTGTTGTTGATGTAATTGTGTGGACACATTTTCCGCATTGTTTCATTAATTTTCATGCAATACTGTCATTTATACAAGCGGTGGGTGTTCGAAAAGTTCCTATATGGCAATAATAATCCCGAAAGTATATCGATTGACTTTTTAACGTAGACTAGCCCAAAGGCCCTCATAATTAATTTCGTATAGTTTACATTCAAAATATTATTCGATATTTGAAAGCGCTGTTTCGTCGTATTTTCTGCGTTCTTTAAATAAGTCAAGATAATAATGACGAAGTACTAACTTAACGACTCGTGGAAAAGTGAATTAGAACAGAATGTCCGAAAATAACTTAGATTCAATGACAAGAGAGATCGGTTAGAAAACATTGTTGAATAGTTGTAATACGAAATTGAGAATAAACCTGCATAGGCTTGCGAAACAATGACTGAGATTCAATGAAATATTATGGTTCGATAAAGGAAAAAAGCAGTACTGAAATTCTAACTAATTCTTAACGTAGTGCGTTGAATCTGTTTAATCATTCTTACTTGGGGGATAGTTCTGTGTAATTGTAATTTTCAGTAGCGTATAAAACATCTCTTGTAAGCATCAAGGTTGTTGTTAGGAGGGTATTTAAATAATTACCTGCGGATAGAACATTTCTCAAATTGAGGGTAATTGGTTTGGCCAACAACACTTGGTTTATAGCGTGGAGCGGGTGGCTCCTTGTGCGCCAAATCAGTTGGTCGTCTAAAGGTATTTATTACACATTCCAGTTGTATTTGACCAGAATACCCGCGAAATTTCGCGTTGTTGCATAACTTTTTAATTAGTCGGGATTTTTAATTCATAGTCTTTATAGCACCTCTTTAGGTCACGACCATGAGCTATCCGAATATAAAAAAAAAAATTGGGCTAGGTCTTAAGGGGGAGGCGTGAAAATTGATTCGTTGTTACAATGTATAATAGATGTGTTCAATATTAATCAAGCCTTTAATCTCGAGTGCGATATAAGCATGTTCTTCATAAAAGGAATACGCAAAAATAAAAAGTAATGTAACATTCTCGTAATTACGTATCAATCCAAAGAATCTGTAGTTTTTTCTCTTTGAAAAGAAGGAAGTATAAGTGCCTCTGCATTTTACACCAATTATTTATAGCTATAAAAAACCGTAAAAATAATTAAAATTCTTTATTTTTATAATGAACAGACTTTCATATTTGCCCCCCTTTGATTAAATTAAACTGTCACGCCAATCTAGCTGGTGCTGGAATCATTTAGTTCGGTTTCCATTACTGCGATGTATAAGCCTATATGAGTATCGACACACCCAACTCTTTTTTTGCGGTGTTAGGCTGTTGTAAGAATGGTTAATGCCTAACTTTTTATTGCGTTTATTTTAATGTCGTTTGCAAAAAGAAGAGAGCCGCGGTGTCTGCTGTTATAATGGCTGAAGTGAATAAACATGTTTTCTGTCGCAACCACTTGTCTTTATTTAAAAACACCAAGCGCTAGGATAGATATTAAAATGTTCTTACGTTTTTTTTGCAATTTGCAGGTCAGTATTAGGTTATTCAAAATTTTATTTGCGACCTTAACAAATATGTATTTATGTACAGATAATAATTAAAATTGTCAACACAAGTCTCTTAGTTCAAATTACCCTGTTTAATGAGTTTTTTATGAAATCCCGTCATTTAAGGCTAATTCTAACTAAGTATTGATTATTCAATTGATTATAATTCTTTAAAACCATTGTTAAGGTCGCGAATTATATTTTGATCAACATACAATATCTGACCTGCAAATTGGCAAAAAATATTGAATTTCGCGGGCTCCCTTAGCGCATCCCCCTTAACTTACTGCTAACATTACTGGATTCCTGGAAAAGTAGGTAGCAATGTCTATTTTTACTCACTTCAGGCGTTGTTAACTCAATCTGCAGCCTTTCACAACTTGTTGTAGTTCTAAAGCATAGAGTAATCGGACTATTTTATTGTCAATGGAGATAATACAAACAGGTAATATTACTAAGCCTTGGATAAATTTCAGCAGATATTTAGTTAAGCTCTAATATAAATTACGTAGATAAAAAAATAAAAATAAATTGTGGGTTTTGGCTTCGTAATAATTTGTTAGGGAATCACGTTGCTTTTTAATAAAAAAAACCTTTGAAGTTCATAGCTTCTTCATAACTAGGAATATTATTTCAACTTTATTTATAATTGATCCATTTTGTCAATATGTAGTTATATTGAGTAACCATATATATGTTTATATATTAAAATATTCTCATTGAATTTTAGGTAGACCATTATGTAAATAGTATTTTATAAAAATGTAGTGTATTGAATTTAATTATTTTTTGTATCATTTGATTTGTATAAATTCGCTTGTAAGTAACGGAAAATTTACATTAATTTCGGTTTATTTATTACGTTAATTTTTAGTTCTAATAAAATAATGTTTAATATCACCAAAGATGTTTACATATTGTGCATTCAATGATAATTAATAGGTAATAATAATTTCATGTTGTTTGTGAGTAACTTTCTTATATCGTGTGCGTATTGACGGTTAGCTTTTCATGCTTAGTCTGAGAAAAACGAATAGTAGCTTGTTTAGCTCATAGAGGAGCTTCATGAAGAGCTGAACTATTTATGGGCTTTGTTGCAATCGGCATATTATCAGGCATTCACGAACTACGTATGTGATTATGCATATTGACTCTCATTAACATGATATTAAATTCTAAATTATTTCTTAGGTCCTGTGTAATGTGTTGGGTAGCGTATTTACTTGATTAATGAGATGATCTTCGTCAAATAATATAACTTGTATGCCTTTATATACCACCGTGACAATTATATTGTAAGATTAACATTAAGGTATTACAAAAAAATAAACATATCACAAACTAATTGTTAAAAGTAATACATTTAATTATAACGTGTAACTTAAATACTGTATGCCTGCATTATTATGTGACTAAAATAATAATTGTCTTTTCTGTTACTGTTTGAAGCCGATGCAGATTTTTTGGCAGTATTAAATAAAAACTCATGCGATTATGAAAAACAATTGATGTTGTATTTGGGCGTTGTTGTGGTTTACAAAGATTTTCAAAAAAGGAGCGTGCGGTTTGCTTGTCTATGGCATAGCCTGCGCTAAGTGCCCGTTTTGCCCCCACGCTTGCCGCCGTGTCGCGCCTTCTTGCACACATACAAAATAGTCACACATAGGGAATAAGGCGCCTCGCATACACAGTTATAACTCCACTTTAAGAATGTATTTAACAACAATTAGTTAATTAATCAATCAATTAATCCAGCTTAGCGACTACGTAATGTACTCTCAACTACGTATATTATTCTCTACTGACATTATTCAAAATTCTGTAAATTCTTTTTTTTATTACAATATTGATGGTACGTTATGTTAGCAATACTATGGGTAAGAGCAGGGTGGTGAAGACCACTAACGCCTAGCTTCCAGTCATTCGACGCCGTTCATATACCAAGTAAAATTCGGTAATAATGAAAGAAATTAAATGTGATAAATTAAAATTCCTTAGTGAATTCACCGAGCTAGGTCCTGCCCGCCTAAGACTCGCAGCGGTTCAATCGCAATGTAATAATGAGGCTCTAGTATAAAAGAATGAATAGTGTGACTATGACCCTTTATTGCCCATGGTCTAACTGAGCAGTCCTACTGATTGGACCATTGCCAATTTATTTATTCCGTGGTCTTATCTATTATAGTTGGACCACAAACCAAATATTTATTCCCTTGTCTAATTAACATTTTGACCGCCACTTATAAGTTTTGCAACATTAACAACAACAACATTTTTATTTATTTTATTTTATTTATTCATTTATTTACTTTAGTCAAAGAAATACAATAACATTTTTATTTATTTTATTTTATTTATTCACTTTTTTACTTTAGTCAAAGAAATAACGTTTGGTTTTCCTAGTCAATTATAACAACTAGATAATCAAAATTATACCTATTCTCCTAAAATTAAAGCATTTCAGCAATCAAAATTATACCTATTCTCCTAAAAATTAAAGCATTTCAGCAATCAAAATTATACCTATTCTCCTAAAAATTAAAGCATTTCAGCGTAATTTATCTAACGCATGTCCGACATTAATATCAGAATTTAAAAGTTCCAATTGTACTTGCATAATAAATTCGTCATTTCTCACAAGGGTCAAGCATCTTTTCCTTCGACTCCTTTGATTTTGTTTTGCAATTGCTTGTGCCGCAAATTTTTTTAGTATGTTTAGGAGTCGCAGTAGCGTCACTGTGTTTTTATTAATCATTTTATTTAACTTCGAATGCCATCCTTCGATAGCATTATTTGTTCGATGTCGCTGTGCGAAAACATTTAAAATTTTAAATAAATTCTTCTTTATCCAAAATTTTTCTATATATTTTGTAAAACTGTCAATTTCGGCTATTTCACTTTCAGTCTTAATATAGTCCCACCCTTCCGACATATATTCCTGTGGTAAGAGTGCTAATGCCACCGTCAGCGATATTATACGTTTCTGTGCTTTACTTTTTACAACTCCTAACATTTTCGCTTTTCGCCATAAAGCACGACTCCAATGATAGAAGCATCCAATTATTTGTACATCGGGTATAACATCTCTAATGGCATTTATTGCTGCTATTTCATAGTCACAGTGCAATTTTTTTGGTGACCAGTCAGGTAATTGTGACTTGATAAGTTGAAATAAAGTCTTGTAGGTGCTCTCTTTCTTATCAGGCAACAATGCAAAAATTAACGGCAGAACATTTGTGAACTCAGTCGTACTGCCTGCGTCACCGAGTACACTAAACAATTGCGCAAAAGGCTTTGGACAACTACTGAAAGTTGAGTCAATAAAATATTCGGTAATATTATCATTTTGTAACAACTCTCTTGCTTTCTCTGAGCAAAATACCAGTATACGTGCACCATCGTAGAAATAATCAGCCAAAACGAAGAAGGAAAATAAATCTGGAACTTCAACTTCTTCTAAACTTTTGAAGACCGTTTTGGTTACTTTCATGGACTTATTTCTTCTACTATACAGACCATGCTGGATATTTGGGAGAGAAGGTAAATTGACAACAAAATTTAAACCAGCATCTTCTAGAGACGATGCAGTTTCATTGTAAAGCTGTGGCACTGGTCTGTCTGATCTCGTTACCGTCTCCATCAACTTGGCTACTGCTTTGTCAACGACATTTTTTGCATAATTTGGTTCGCATACATGCGGTTTACTTTTATCTTGTTCATTATTCTCCTGGAAAATAATAATAATAAAAAATACAAAGTAAACGCTTTATATCTTAAATAAAACAAATAAAAATGCTATTTACATACCCTAGTTGTGATGGTGCCCGTACATTTATTTTTTTTGTAATTAGAACATCTCCAAACAACACATCCATTTTTATACTGTCTTAATTTATAATACTGATAATCACCAGATATAAGAACAATGCCGCCTTTTCTTTTAATAAATTCCATTTTATGAATTATTAAACAGAATCATGAAGACTAAGCAACAAAATGACATGACATATATTATTTATTTTCCTCAATGAGTATCATTGAATTGAAAAAGTTTACATTTCATTTCTAAAGGAAGTTGTATATCTTTAATTAATAAGACCACGGAAATAACATTTGTCCGTAATCCTATCAATAGGACCACGGAAAAAAACATTGGTCCATGGTCCTATCAGTAAGACCACGGAATAAATAAATTGGCAATGGTCCAATCAGTAGGACTGCTCAGTTAGACCATGGGCAATAAAGGACTATGACTACGGTTTTCGTTCTTCTATTCTTGTTAGTCACCAACTGTGGCTAGCCAAGGGCGTCGCCAGCCGATGGTCCAGGGTGGGACAAGTTGATATACGGAGGATGGGAAAAGTATGATTTGTAGGTACAGTCAAAAGCACATGAAGCTTTACACTTGTAGTGCGAGTCACGGCGACTACGGCGCACAATGGGGGTTGACGCTGGGGTGGACATTTGATTTTTGACAAATCAGTTACAACTCTGTAGTCCCGATAGGAACTGAGGAAAATAAAAATGTGAGCCGTCACGGGACGCCTGGCAGATGTGAAACATCGACATTATTTTGTAAAAGTATTTAGTTCCTATCACAATCTGTTCTTTTGTGCATATACAAAAGAACAGATTGTGATAGGAACTAAATATGTCATAATGATAAAATAAAACGACGCGTCGCCACACCGTACCCACATAGACTGTATATATACCATCATATAGCGTGGCGACGCGTCGCCACGGCATGCGTCGCCACGCCAGAAATCGGTTTTACGTGCGGCTATAGATGTTATACATCAATCATTTCCATTTTCAATGTATGGGCTGGAAACGGACCTTTCGGGTCGTGTTTCCCAAAACTATTCAGAACTTTAGAGCTGAAACCTAATAGGTATTATGACCGGGCCTACCACCAACACACTATATACGAATATTACGTCCCCGGACTCCGGATTAGACCCAATTTAGGAGATATTGAACTTTTAAAAACCAAATAAAAGTCGTCCAAATAAACAAAATTGGCTTTAGGGATTATGTAGTTTCTTTACATAGAAATGCCTTGTATTTGTTTTTTTTTTTTTTTTACTTCTAGTGGCTGCCCTTTGCCCCCCTTGGCGACGCCCTTGATGCTAGCTATCCGTAAAACAGTTGACAGTATCTTGCGCTAGACCCCAACTTTGTCACATATCAGAGTATTGTTCCTAATACCAATAATACAGTCGTTTATTGAACGAGAGCAAGCTAGAATTTAATGTATTTTCTCCGATTCTAAACTCAATAGAAGCTTTCCGTCGACGCAGGGCATCGAATGGTAGATGGTACCTTAACAGCAATCTCGTTTAACCTTTTTTTGGTTCTATTACTGTTGACGATCCGAACGTTCGTATTATATTAACCTGATTTGTGGGAATTTAAATGATATCCTTTTATTTAAGGTGGGATAATCCCTGCAAAATTATTTGAAGCACTACGCCCTACGATCCTGTATCACATTACGCATACTTATATAATTCAGCGATTGCTATGATATCCTGCCTAATGTGTGCTTTATTCCGAAGCACATCAAGAAACGAGGTACCCATGAATTAAAGTTAATTAACGACCAAGGAAAACATCGTGAGGAAACTGGCATATCCTAGAACCAAAAATTAGAAGACATGCGACATCCAGCAACCCGCATGGCCCGCGCGATGGATTACAGACTCTCGAAGAGAGGAGGCTTGTGCCTGTGTAACAGCAGAGGAAAAATTATAAGCTGATAGTGATATACTTTTGATAGAATGCGGTTCTTCGCTATATTATGTTGCGCGTCCGGGCGGTGACAAACAACGATGGTCACCCGCAGTAATTGTGCACTATTGTTTATTACCTTTGTTTATTCATTAGAAGATTCCCGTAACGCCGAGTTCACACATATTGCTCATCGCTGACAGGTCCGCGTAGTATAGTGTGACATGGGCTTTCACCGCACATAAGTACAAATAGAATTCTTGCCAGTGTAGCATATTGAAATAATACAATAATGTTTATCAAGTTAGATTACACCCATACCGTGATTCTACTAATTCTAAACAAATACATTTGTACATATACCTACCTAATCCGTAGTTGTACCTACTTATCATAGAAATTACACACATAATTACTTATATAATAAACGACTGTGAATTAATGATAGTAATTCATTAAAACTTCTAAGTTTCGATGTAGACGCTAATTTTATTGCGAGTGGTAAATAATGTTCTTGTATAAAATTGGTCGTAATATGCATATATAAAGTAGTGGCTGACTGGCTGTGGCTAAACATACAACATTCACAGGTGTAAGTGATACGAATTAATGAAATATTTATTTTGCTACTGTGGAAATATGTAGTTAGCCGGGTAAAGTTAAAGCAAGAATAGGTCTGTGAAGCCGTTATGTTTCAGACATGCTAGTACAAACCAACTAAAATACAGAGGAATAATTTTGATGTTGCCAATAATCGGTTTCATAAATTAATGGTAACTCTATTTAAAAAAGTAAGCGCTTTTGAAAATCAAGGAAATAAAATAATAACCCGTAGTGTAGCATAAGAGTTATTGGTTGTTGCTAGTAATATTGTAATGCGAATGGCCACATTTTGTATACTGTGAGCAATCGAAATGCATAAATACTAATTATAGCTCATCATTATAACCGTTCATATCATGGCGGGGGAAGCTAATAGCGGTATTTCTATAATTAAGACATTTTTGGTGTAATTATAAAATACCTGTCTGTAACCGATTATGCTTGATTTCGGGTAACAGGAACACAGTCTTATTTTCCGCGCCAAGCATAATAACAGAAAAGAAAAATATTTAAAAAAAAAATTGAGCAGAAAATTAATTTACAGTGTGAACAATGAATATGCAGGCAGTTAACCTAATTAAAAGAAAAAAAAAAACAAGTTGCTTGATGTTAATATAATTTATTAAGAATCATGTCCTTCGTTTTTTATTTTGGGGTTAGATAATTAAATTACTTTACTCATTCTAGGATATATTAAACATCGCCTACATAATAAACAATGTATAATGTATGTATATTTATACCTACTAATAATAAGAATGTTGAAACGTTGCTAATCAATGTGGTTTTGTAACACTCTGGTGGCATTTCATTAACCAAACGGTAATTAGATAGTATCATAGATTTAAGTGTGCTCTTAAGATGGCCGATATATCTAATATAAATATTAGTAGGTTCTGCCACTGACAATGTATCAGTGTACTACTTACTATTAATAACAGCGTGTTTATGACGCAACGACTGAATAGTGTGGTAATCCCTGAACTATTATAGAGCAAGATAACTCTTCCGTCTGACTGAAAGTCTCAACATTATTACGATTTGATTCTGCAAATATTTGTATGAAATTATTTGAAAAACAACACGTTCCCAGAGAAACAATAACTTAAAAACAATGGAGTATTTTAAAACAATAATAAAAATTAAAGACCGAGATACGACGAGTCAACTATGTTTACTTCGACTCTGATGTAATTTATATACATATATTTTTGCATAATAATTTAACCATTTTGCGCCGAACGAAGGCTTGTAGGTACTGCAGTTGCGCGCGCTCAACTATGCTCAGTTATTATGTTTTCTTCAGCTTTACAGATTTGATCAAGCGCGCCGAATCTAAACAAAAATATCGACCTGCTTTGCTCACTGTTTCACTGTGCGCCCCACCTATTACGCGTCGACCTCATGGCACGCGTACTTATTAAAGCGAACGATCGATTTTATACTATAATTCGAAGAGCTTGAGATCGCCTCGTCACGCACCTACTTCATGGGCAGTGGCGACTGAAAATATTGTTGCTTCTTTCTTACTGTGAATGTTTCGCCAATGCAAACGGCATTGGCGAAACATTCACATAAAAACTTGTTGTTTATAAGTTTGAAATCTAATAGATTTACATAAAAAAACTTAATAAATGACTGTTTTCCATGAAAGTAGATCATCATAATTTTTTAAATAATATAATATTTAAATATTATTATATTAGAATATTTAAATAGCTTCACGTTATTGAGTGTATGAGAACGTGTTGTCCAGTTTTGGTGATAGGTATTCTGTCAAATACTAATAACAACATACAATGTAAAAGTAACAAGTCCAGTATAATTTTACTTACAAGTGGCAATGAAATTACCTATGGGTTGAACAGGGAACTTACAGCGGAATATGAATGAAAAAGTAAATAAATTGTGTCTTTCATTCGATATTGGAAAACGGAAAAAGATAAAAATTTGTATTTGAAAGAACTTCAAATTTAATCGTGTTGCAACAAAATAAGTATTATTATACAAAAAAAAAATAACACATTGATATAACACTACTAGGTACCTGTCTATTTCTAACTGTACGCTTTGAGGCTGTGTCGGGTATTGCATATTCAGTGTCGACTGTGCCAGATTTTGAATTTACTCAGTTCTCGTTTTCATAATAAATTGTATCTGCTGCAGCTTCAAACACACAAGCTTGAAGATAGTTATTATTTGTGTACTAACGGCACCAGTAGGTTACTTATTAACATACAGTGTGGATTTCTGAGATGGGGCAGTAAGAGCCGGTACCATAACTATTGTAGGTACAGAAAAACGTTCTCCAGTCGGTAACTCCAGTCAACTACAAAAACGGTAACTCCAGTCAACAACAGAAACGGTAATTCCAGTCAACTACAAAAACGGTAACTCCAGTCAACAACAAAAACGGTAACTCCAGTCAACTACAAAAACGGTAACTCCAGTCAACTACAAAAACGTTAAATTTCAGGCCATATGTGCCATGTAGATTAGTGTCTGAAATGGTCTTATGAGGAAGGTAGGAAGGAGGAACGAAATAAAGAGTGGATAATACCTCCTTCTAAAATCGGAAGATAGTCATGCTAATTTCATCCCGGATTTTATCGTACTTTGAATACATTACGTAACAAATTATTATTTCTAATAAACTTATTACATTTTTAGGGTTCCGTATTAAAATTGTATAAACAAAAGTTCCTGCTCTTACTGCCCTGTCTCAAAAATCCACCCTGTTTAAGGGTTTGTTTAAACGACGTTTAAACGACAAAAAATATTATTTAATTTTAAGCAACTCCTTAAACCTCTTAAACTTTAGAAATAAAGCAGTCCAATGCTGTTAAAGAAACACGGTTCTGTCATGCAGACGAGGCTAATTTCGTTTTTCTATACCCTAAACTGTCTTTACAAAACGTGATCTAACTTTAATTCTAGCCTGAATCTTTGAGCCAGTTTTCGTATTTAGAACTTTATTTCGACCAAATCTACCTAGCCTTTTCCCAACTATGTTAGGGTTGGCTTCCAGTCTAACCGGATGCAGCTGAATACCAGTATTTTACACGGAGCTATTGCCTATCTGACCCCCACAACCCAGTTACTGGTAACACGATATCCCTTGGTAAGACTGATTGTCAGACTTGTGCTTTCTGAGGCACGGACTTTCTGACGGTCTCGATATGTAATGGATGTTCACCCAACCACGATACGACTGCGGCAAGCGTAGCTTAACCTATAATCGAACCGAGCAACTGTTACTATAGCTAAGAGCACAAGTTTTGTAATAGAAAAATTACAACTTAGCATCAAGCTAACGTCAGTTTAGTATACAGAATTCAACTACTGGCTCGGAGCTTTCAACTAGATTTAAACAAAAACCTTGTTTTTTAATAAGGGCGAAACAGTAAAAAATATTAATTTATCGAAAATGTAGGTGAAGTCGATTTACGGCTAAACTTAATAACCTATTCTCAGTAAAAGACGGATCGGTATTGGTGGTAGTTAGTATTCAGCGTGGCATCGACGCGAAAACTGATACCATGGATTCAGTACATGATTCTGAACATCCCAGCGTTGAAAATTTTCGTCGGTTATAAAAAAAAAAAACCGGTGTTCCATTTGACCGCGTAGGTATTGCACATTTCTATGAAACAGCATATTTTTTATTTAATAACCGTCGAAAAATTTCACAGAATCATTTACTGAATGGTATCTGAATGGTGTCATTGAATGTCGTCCCAATTCCGTAAGATTCTTTATTCTCTGATAGATAGATACGTTATTGGGTTCGGCCGTTAGTTTTGTATAATAATCAGAACCAATGTACCCTTAAAGTAGAAACGCCTTGCTATCTCGGCTGTAAATATTTTAAGAACGTCATACATAAATATGATTGAAACTGCACTTTATGTTAATTAATTGCTTATGTGGAGGATAAGCATTATTGTTAGTAAATAAAAATGTATGGAAAAATATAAGTACAAAATATGTTGAATAAAGAATGTGTTTGGGATACATTTCTGTACTATTGAAAACTTTGCTGTTGTTTTGAACAAGAAATATCGCGTTAATTTTTTTTACAATCTTTGCTTTGTTCGTCAAGTAATAAAAGCGATTGTGGCTGTGAGTTTGATAAAATTAAACCTCTGTGCAATTAAATCATAAAAAATCTCAATCATGAATGTGAAAGTTAGAAAAACTGCCTTAAACACATTTTTTATGTCAAAATACTTAATTATAAAACGTGAATTACGATGTAGACTAGTAATTTATTGTTTATAATAGTTAATTACGATATTTATTCATACGTATGTTGTCGTAAAGTCAAAATGTTGAATTCTTTTTTTGGGCAAGGTCGTAATCTGCAGTGGCATGGAGCTTCATAATTTTTATTTTTAACTCATTTGGACGAATTCTACCAAAATGTATGTACCAATCCACATGGCCATGTTTTCGAGCCAATGACGTTTTAAGTTTGAAATTGCAATCTATTTATTCCCACTAACCACATGTTATAGTTGTGAATGCAAGTTTATACATCTTGTTTCAGAGTTTTACTCATAGTTTGTTTTTTCTATTGTTTTGGTAATATGCGGCAATAAAAACAACGGGTACTTTTTCCAAATTGCATTTTGTGTGGAAATGAGTCAAAATTAGTTCTGCCAAAATGTACCAATTTTTTGTTTTTTTTTTTCGCAAAAGCATTAACATCCTTAAGAGCGTTCATCCAAAAAGTTGGCAACGTCGCAAATAACTGTCAAATCCCGACTGATGTGACCTGTTTTGATTAATTTGGCAATATTAGTGTATGGAAAAAAAAATGTGGCTAACTAGTGAACTAGAATATTAATAATAAATTGCAATTATAACACTGAATTTGATGTTGTAACCGTTTTAGGTGTAAAAAAGGCATTTGGAAATACTTCTTTTGAATCTAAAACTAAATATTCGGTGTTACGATATTAATTATTGCATTTCATAATCAATATTTTATTTCACTAGTTAGCATATTCCTTATTTCCATACAGTAATATTGTCAAATTAATCAAAACAGCGAAATATTTGACAGCTATTTGCGACGTTGCCCACTTTCTGTATAAACGCTCTTAATGTTTGATTCTCAAACTGCTACAGTGAGTTTGAAACAAGTTTCAAACAATTTTTAAAACATACACTGAGGGAAGACAATTATTTTTGCATACACCTTAAAAATACAATTCCGACTATTCTAATCGCGACGCTCATTGTTCTAAAATAACGATGAAATCTTAGCCAGAATGTAAACTACTCAAAACAAAATAAGGCCACCTTATTTTTCTATTGTAAATTAAATGTATTGACATCTATTTGTTTCTTATTTTAATAGGTACGAGGTCAATCGTTAACCTTTTCACTCATTCAGGCAAGAATTTTTATTTCTCCTTTTTGGCGTATAATTTTGATTGTCGCTTGGTATAGATAGGGTTGGTTAATGCTGTGTTATACGGTTCATGAATTCGTCTACTAATCATTTACCATGAAATAACGTTTTATCATTTATTTATTAGTTATTCCTAGTGCCAGTTTTGTTTTGAGTAATGTATTATAGAGAACACATAATACTTTGTCTCCTTTGAAATACCCACACGTTTGTGTTTCATTTTTATGATTTATTTGGAATGTTATCATACTGGAATTCATACTCCCTCTGCACAGTATCTCACGATGTATATTTACATAAAATATAATTAATCTTATCTTAATGCTTCACTGAATGTAGCTCTGCCTACTTTATAATCCACATCCACCCAGATATTATTGTCACGCTTTCAGCTCAGTTATCATATATTAAAATACTGTGCTCGGTTTTAGGGTATATACCTTTATTGAAGTCCTAATGTAATAATCCTATGCTATATTATCCTACAGAATTGTTTAAATATATAATAATTTAATAGATAAATAATTAATATGCCTGTACATAACCTATTTTGAAATAATTTCATACTGTCTTTGTTTAGATTTGATCACAGTTTATTGAGATTCCACTTATTTATGTTAGTTATCGTAAATGTGTGTTTTAATAATTTCAGGATATCCTAGTATTATATACGGACGGTTTAATTTAACTAATAACAAACTATATACTCCAACAATAAGGGTAATCATAAAGGATAACTTATAATTCAGCTGTGATCTAACTTAATATTATAATGACTTGCGATACCACTTTTTACATACCGGGTAGTGATGTGAAACACACATATGCGTTTCTTTTTTAATTTTAGATTATTAGAGTTATTTCCAAAGCAATAAGTGTTTTTAATAATGTTTAGCTTATTGTTCTATCTGTACTTATTTACTAACGTTGAATTAACTTTGTATTTGTTATATAAAATTATATATTACAGTTAATGTAACGCATGTAATGCACTTTTGTGTAACAACTGATATGTAAGTTAGTTCATTCTGTTTTATAAAAATGGGACAATGAAATAAATAGGTTCCGATTGAAATATTTCGTTTTATTAACCATCCGTCAAAAACCTACAGCAACCGTCCATTCTATACAATAATAGGCATATCTCCTATTGAGGTTTTCAAATAGGTACAAAAAAACAACTGTTGGCAGTCGGGTAAAAAGTGGCAATTACGCGTAGCTCGTCTACAACTTACCTACCAGGCGATGACATTGAAATTCTACGGCATTGCGTCGTAGCCAGTGGCATTTTGTAGCTATAATTGCGTCTTACAACTAATGAATTACCTACCGTTATACATAAAAATAGTATGTGGACTGCACCATGTACTCAGGAGTCACGAGAGAAAAAATACAACTATTTTCCAATCTACCCAATATATGAACCCCCAACGTAGTAGATGATGTTGTACCTACTTATAACTTGGAACGATCGCTTAATAACTCTATATGCATAGAAAGAGGCATGGTTAAATATTAACGCCTTTTAACTCCTAGATTATAGCTTAAAAAATGCCCAGATAACCATATTTTCATCATAGTAGGCAATGAGGTAAAAGTTTGACCCACCTTGCACTAACAATATCCTTCAAAGTGTATAAGTTTTAACTTTCGCTTTCATAAATACTGTGCCACTTATGTTCGAAAAGTGAAGACTGAATCCTGAACTAAGTAAGTTCACAAGAAAAAAAAAAAGATCATAAACGTCCTAATAAAGACAACGAGGTAACTGCACCTGTTCAAGCATAATTCAGCATAAATCATGAAAGGAACAAAGAAGTAACGAGTCACCGCCCCCTAAGCTGCGACCAATCCAGTTGAATGTAGCTAGGGGATGAAAGGTCGCTCCGCCCACACATACTATATCCACCCACTACTTATTACCACCCCAGACTGAACAATTTTATAACAGAGGACATAATCATTTGGCGGCGTTTCATTGTTGTGCTTTATCTACGGAACTGAAAACATCAGAAACGTGAGTAACTTTCATATTAATTCTTTATACCGGATATTAAAAAATATTATAGATATTATATTCTAAGATATTAGAAAAAAGTAATCCGAATATTTTCTTTTTTTCGGTGTGCTAATTTTAATACCATTAGACAAGAGGACCCCCAAGACACGGACATTTTCAAACCATTTCTTTAAGTAGAGATAAAGTTCATCTTGATTAATCGTAAAAGCATTATCCTGTTATTAAAATACTACAGAGAGGCAAAAGTTCATTTCCTTCCTAATAAAAAAAACATATGCTATTTTGTCTAATGTTATAATAATGTTACCTAGCGTTTATTACCTGCTTGCTTGTTTTATTTATTTAAGTACGCATTTCGAAAGATTATGATTGACTTTTAAAGTGCAGTGATCCACAGGATTGTCCGCAAGGTATCGCTCATAGCATTATTAACTTACTTGTCAATACTTAGTGTTCCCCCAGAGTTCAAGCTTTAATTATTTACACCTTAGGCCTATAGGTTGTGTATAGCCTTTAGGTTTTCTTCATAAACTTCCACACGTGTTTTCTAAACCCAAGTTATATTCAGGTCTTCCTGCCTAATCAAAATGTATTTGTGGTGTCAGCGTGTCTTTTACCCATGAAAACATAATTATGCGTTCATGTTTGTTTTACAAGATATTTGCCAAAGTTTAACATAGGTTGTCAATTATGCGTTCATGTTTGTTTTACAAGATATTTGCCAAAGTTTAACATAGGTTGTCAATTTCCTGTGCGTGTCCCAAATAAAATATTTTTCTTTCTTTCTTTCTTTCTTTCTTTCCATATACTAAAATAACAGCCACATTTCCCGCCCGCGCTACTACTTCGTTTTCGCTTAGCGTTATTGCTGCTTTTTTTTTGCTCCGTTCCTAAGGGTTATAGCGTGATGTTAAATAGCCTATAACCTTCCTCAAGAATTGTGCTGTCAAATGCAAAAAGAATTTTTCTAATCTGACTAGTTCACTAGAGACTAGCGCGTTCAAACAAACAAAAACAACAATCTCTTCAGCTTTATTATATTAATTTATATATATGTATATAAATAAATAGAGGTTTTATTTTTGGCAATAATTAAAAATGAAGTTAAGATGGTACCCGATCAGAGTAAAAGGTTTGTGGAACCAGTCATTCAGTAGTATGGTAATCGCTCATTTTTACAGATTTTCTTGTTAACTTTATACTCAAGGGCGCATTAGTAATTAATGCAATGTTTGATTGTACCCTTCAATAGACCAATTTATTATTGTTCAACAGACACAACTAGACTTTCTCTAAAAAAAAAATCGTAATTTGCCAAAGTGTAACTTTTCAAGATTTAGGTACAGTAACGGACCCAAGTTTTCCTCCCCAAAATATTCTTGTTAATCAGTCTGACACACACCGCTCCACGCGTCGCTTGACAAGTTAGCCATTTGCGGTTTTGCTAGCCATCGATCTTATGGTGGACCGCTGAATGATCACTTAACCCAGTGATCTACGGTTTCCTAGAAGCGCGGTGGCCGCCACATAACGGCTGTCATGAATATGGTTAATGATGCCAGCGGGGTTTTGATTTACAGTGCTCTCGGAAAACACACCATCTTACTTTCATAAATAACGTTTCAGTGACGTCATTCAAATAAATGCGGTAAATTGCGGACGCAATATGGGTGGCCATCGCTGTTCCAATGGAAACCGTAGCTGCAGCCTAAAAACTCTTCAGCTTTGTGACTCTACAAGTAGGTAGTGTACGACCGAAAATGGATTTACAGCGGAAAACGAAAACACTCTTCTACAAACAAAAATACTTGTGTCGTGTTGAAGTCAGTTAAAAAGAAGCTTCTGCTTTAGTCTTATTTTCGGCTGAAAACGAAGCCGACAGCGAAAATGATTTAGACATTAAAAAATATTTCCGCTGTACACTGAAAACTTGTTTGTTTTTTTTTACAACTAGTGAGAGAAAGACCAAATATAGGCATTAAAGAAAAAAAAACATGGTAATTCCATTAGAGGATAGATTTCGTGTACTTATTTCTTGTTGTTTTCTTCTTCTTCTTCTTCTTCAATAAGTCCCTCATTACTGAGGATCGTGGTCACCCTTTAAGCGGTCAATCTGCCTCTATCGACTCCGGTCCAAAGTTGCCATCATCACCTGCTGAAATTTGCTTGAAGACGGAGCTCCTTTTACTTGGTCGGACCATCGTGTTGGCGACCGGCCTCGTACGCTGTAGGCAAACTGTAGATAATTGAGTCTTGATATCGAGTTGGGAAAAGATAGTCTACGTGCGTTTGTCTGTTCATGGAATTCGGAGCATCCACCTCCAGCATCACATTTCGAATGCGTCTATCGTCTGTCTTTCTCTTGCTCGGATTGTCCAGGTCTCAACTCCAAAGAAGAAAATCGGGAAAACTAGTACTCTGACCAATCGGGCTTTGGTTTTATAACTTATAGCACGATTTGACCAGACTTATACCAGATGTTCTGCAGGCGTGTCGTAGCATCTTTAGCCATGGCTATCCGTCGTTTTATTTCTGGGACGCGGCTGCCTTCATTATTAATATTAGAGCCCAGATAAACGGAATTGTCCACAGTATCGGTGCCTTGGGTGTTATAGGCGCCCGATAGCCTTCCCGCACAATCTATCACCATAAGCTTGGTTTTCTGCCTATTTATTGCAAGCCCTAATTTGCCACTTTCCACCTCCAATCTATGTACCTAATCTTGTTGTTTTGATTCACCTGATATTGCCGAGCCTACGAAGTAGGCCGAATGACGCGTGACAATTCATGAAGTTCTGATTTTCGGCTTGGTCGATGGTTCGGCTGGTTGGCCGAAAATGAAATTATGGCCGAATCATGATTTTTTGGCCAAAGATGGCCGACATCTACAAACAATAGGTATAGCCAAAGTTTGAACTACGCCGTTATTCTTGGAAATGCCTTAATTAGCTAACTATATGTTATTATCTTTTTGCTGCTGAGATTTTGAATTTATTATGTTAGGTCAGTGCGTGGATGGGTGACTATCTATTACATACCGAGACTCCTCCGTGCCTTGGAAAGCACATTTTAAGCTGTTGGTCCCGCTGTCATTTATTTCCCCAAAAATGAGTTTCTAGTTGTTTTTAGGGGTCCGAACCTCAAAAAGAAAAAACGGAACTCACACAGGATCACTTCATTGTCTGTCTGCCTGTCAAGAACCTTTTTATCAGGAACGCGCGGAGGTATCAAGTTGAAATTAATATCAAATACGTAGGTCTACGGTTACTTGAAGCTTTAATTAACTGAACGCGTTAAGAAAATACGGCCATATATGCGACATATGCACTTTGATACTCGCAAATAAATCAAAACCTATATTTGGCAAGAAGCAAGGTCTCACAACACAAGCAAAGGAAAAAGGTCGAAAGTCGTTAATCTATAGTTTTATCACATATTTTTTTTTTTTTGCATTGCTCACTTACATTTGCAGTTGGAGAATTGACTCCTATGACGTACCTACATATATTGAAGTATGGGACAATATTTTTTCAACTACAAAGTTAAGTTTGTTCTTGGGATACATACATCCCAACTACGGAATCATGTGCATGGTCCGACACGTAGGTACTTGGTCGGTTTTTTTTGTATATGTTGTTAACACTCAGAGAGTTTCTCCATTAATTCGATCCAACCCCTGAATCATGTACCTATTGGTTCGATGGAAATATATTTATATTATCGAACTATTTATCGAACTACCTACTCCTTCTATGCAAGCTCAATGACCTTTTCTTTTCTTTACCTACTTGATGTAACGGGTCGATACCCTGCGGGGCCACACGGCCACACCACAGGTCAATCAGTGCAAATGTCGAGGGACCCATCCGACACTCACACGACACAAGTTTACGCAACTAAATGTGGGGTGCGGATAATAATGTACTAACCTCACTTCATAATTCCGGCAATATGTTTGTTTCTCCATGATTGAATGCAGTTGGCCTTAAATTAGAGGTGGCTTTTTTGATAATATTATCATTGAGTTAGTTAAAAGCGTTGCTTTCATTAGGTAGATAAGGTAAATCCGGGCTTAACCAACAACTAGTATTTCACACCTTACTGCTGCCTATTTATCATGTAAAAGGCGCAATAAGATTCGACTCTAACTGTTCAGCGGGAACATCACTTAGGGCTGATTTTGTCTGACTTTTATCTGAGGAATTAAATTGCGGTTTTATAGCTTTTGTATAGAAAATATGTCAAACTGACATTTGTTCTTCAGATAAAACTTATCTGATGATTGAAACTTAACCCTTAATCCCATAACAGTGTAGGTAGGTACTTAAAGGTAATCTCAAGTATCCTTTGATAATTCGCAGATCGAGATAAAAATACCTACGTGAATTTGAAACAAAACCCTATAACGGGACTATCTTACCTAATATTTTTCGCGTCGGATGAGTCGTATGCAAGGCAATATCCGTCGGCTAGCCAAGTGCATGTTGTTCTTTTACATTATGTAATCTAATGATTCGTATTTAAAAAAAATCCTTTCTCAGTTTTCTTTTTCATGCGTTTTTCGTCAACCACGTTGAAGTTTACGACTTCTTGAAATGTGCTTTACGAGTACTATAAAGTATCCATAGAAATTAATTCTACAATTAACACTTGACACACTTTCGTCTTACAGGTAATCGGTCTCAATCTCTAGTCTAACATTTAAACGTCAGCGCCAAAATATATTTGTATATACAATTATACATATATATACTTATATAATAATTGTTGCATGTATGAAAGATCATCACTTGAGAACGGCTCGAACGATTTGCCTGGTTTTTGTTTTTGTTGTGTTCGTACCTACTTAATTTTCAGGACAAAGTTTGTAAAATATAGTTTTTTTGTAATATAAACATACGGGATCGCAGCCGCGGGCGTCAGCTAGTTTTTAATTTAAAAGAAAAAAACACCTAGAAAAGACTGACTTGATAAAGCTCTGTTTTGGCAATTTTAGCTAAGATAGTATCAGACTACCCAGGACCTATTACTTACAAAAGTCGAAAGCCAAAAGTTAACCACTTGTATGCAATTACCAAGGGGAGGCCCTACAATCAAAACATGTAGCGTTTATCATTCATAGATAATTATTGAACCGAGTCCCCCGTCATTTTCACCGCACATACGGTGTAATTGTGACCTGTACGTCACGCCACAATTACGAAAACATGTCAGTGTTTTTCCGATAGAAGTTATAACTAGCGACTCCACAATCGAGTTTGGGTCGCTAATTCAACCGGAAAGAGGCATATCTATTTCGACCCCCTTACCACTAGGTCTACGTGATGTGAACTTGAAAAGGAATAAGTTTTAAATTACTAGCTTTAGTACCTAATAGACCAGTTCTACTTTTGAGAAAGACCTAGGTCATTACCTGCCATCATACTAGAACTAGGTGAATTCTATACTCTGTTCCAGAACAATGTGATGAAAATGTATACAAATAAGTCAGAAATCGTAGGTACCTGAGAATAGAAAATTGTAGTGCCACTTAAAAATTTAGTGTTGATTATTTCAATACGTAATTTTACGTTAACCTTAAATTCTAATCTAATAAGTATATAAAAACCAATGTTTGTTTGTTCGTATTTTATGCGCTGCCATAGGTACTGTTAATCCGGTAAAACTTTGTCAACATGGTTGCACTTGCGTGAAGGTATACTTAGTACAATTAACTTACAGGCAGCAATGCGCCAGGTACCAGCTACTTCGTTTATTACTTATAATAATATTTTCATTTGTAAAGATTGTCAGTTTTTGTCGACGATCTGCAATTATAATAATAAACCTTTTAAATCAAGGAATGTGCGATTGATTCCTAAAGAATTTAACCTGAGCAGCACGCGTAGCATGACCACAACAGAAACGGGGTTTGTCGACGGAAGATTAGACAAAATGACAGATTTTAATTGTGTCGTGTCATTCTTCCGTCGACAAAACCCTTTTTTATCTATAACCACTAGGGTAAGCGCAGACAGAGCTGTATCTACGCGAACATAATAATTGGCCGCGCAAACTATTTCTTTATGTTGCACGCTATTTTCAATTATATTTCTGTTATCTTTAAGTTCATTGTCAGTTAGTGAATTAAAACTGCTCGAGCATCTTACTGCTCTGTCTGCGCTGACCCTAATGAGTTGGTTCCCCAATGACAACGCCCCGCCCTGTGAGAACTGACATATGTTCCTGAGTTGAGCATGGCACCAGGCTACTGGGGAGTTTAGAACTATTATATTACGAAACTATAACTTATCTGACGTACTTAGTGTAGATATCCCAAATTCCTTTTCCCCTGCCACCGATCTTATACTGATGTTAATGCATGGATGGAATTTAATTGAATAATATAAATGATTATGAATAATAAGGTCGAAGTCTGCTACATATACGTTTGAAAAAACATGTTGCTATGCCCAAAATGTATTCTATAAAAAGATTAGAAGACAGTAGGTATGTTATGTCAAATACAGCATGCATGTACCACTCCTTTACCTATCTACATCATCATCAGCACAATAGCAACGCGTGTGTCACGCGACATGACGATGTGGTAATATGATAACACCTCTATCAAAATCCCATTTATCTGTGCTGACAACCGAAGAGTTATTTTTTATACTTTACCATATTAATGTCGCACTCCTGGCCTTCCCATTTGAATAATCAATCGATTATTAATGCCCGCCGTCGGTGACGTAGCGATATTCTTTCAAAGTTTATAATATCCTTACAAGGGTGCATATTGGGTTTTGCAGATGATTTGATTACGTTATTGTATAACAAAATGAGATACATCCTGCATATTTTTAGTAAGAAACCATTGATATTTTTGAGTACTTTTTAAATATATTTTGAAAGTCATTCTAGTTTATCGATTATGTCGCATATCATTGTGTCTCATTGTACATTACATAGGTACAGTGGACCATTAATAATGTCATGGTGTCATAGCTTAGTTGTAGCCCAAATATCTAATTACGCAACACATTTTCGTAAACAATTTACGAGTAATCTGTTTCATTTTGACAGTTCGACAACATTCATTGCATTATTTACGTTGTTGAGCAGATATTTTTGCGAACTTATGAAGCAATGGATTAGCAGTCTGTTTCAAAACGATACAGATTCTGATTGATCGTGTATTACGTAATTAGGGTACAGTTACCTAGATATCATTTTGTTCTACTCTGACTGCATGTTAACTTATAACAGTCGATTTAGAACAATGTGAGAGTATGCAGGGTAAGTTTTTACAATCGCAGTCAAAACTGCAGTGCTCTTCCATATACATTGTTCTATGCACTCCAAAAACTAAGATTTAGTGACATTTGCTTCGTTGAATTAGCATTATGGATGATTTTTGCCAAGTCGAAATTATAAAATCACTAGCTGTTGCCCGCGACTTCGTCTGCGGCCCAGGATAGCATATGTCCTTACCGAGGTTATGTTCTATCTGTGAGCCTAATTTCATCTAAATCCGTATAGCGGTTTTAGCGTGAAAGTGTGACAAACAAACTCACTTTCGCATTCATAATATTACTAGATTTCGCCCGCGGTTTCGCCCGTGTGGAGGTCGGAAATTATCTCACGGGAACGTACTACCGGGATAAAAAGTATCGTATGTTTTAATCTAGGTTATAAACTATCTGTGTGCCGAATTTAATCCAAATCCATTCAGTCCCTTTTGCGTGATTGAGTAACAAACATACAAACTTTCACATTTATTCTATTAGTTAGGATATACTAGCTGCGCCCCGTGGTTTCGCCCGCATAAGTCTCGATCCCGTAGGAATATCGGGATAAAAAGTATCCTATGTCCTAACCCAGGCCATGGTCTACCCATGCGCCAAATTTCATCCAAATCCGTTCAGTCGTTTTAGCGTGAAACCGTAACAAACAAATAAACGGATCACGGTGTCATGCATACATTTTACAGCTAGGAGGCTTATCCTGAAAACTTCATTAAACGTAAACATTTCCGTAGATTACAAATAGTTCGGGGCCTAGTGTGATTCCTTGAGGAACGCTGAGAGTTACAGTTGTTGTTATTGTCACTGTTTCTATTTCTTCTCTTGTCTTTAAGATGACTTGAAGAATAATTTCCTGACTAAGCCGACTAACTAAACTACATAGGTTGGCGTTGGCATTAGTTACTAGGATAAGTCGAGATAGAGTCAGTAAGTGCTAAAATGATACTGTATACTTCATAAAACGTAGTTTGGTGTTACTAAGATGGCTTTTCTTGACAATGGATTTAAAAAAAACAGAATTGCAATAACATAGCTTACCATCATTACCCAAGTGCGTGTCATTCTGTAGTAAATGTAGGATATTGTCTGTTGCCTCTGATTACAGAAACAATCCAAAGTTTGTTTCAAAGTCAAAGTCAAAGTCAAAGTCAAATCATTTATTTCAAATAGGCCCCTGTAAGGCACTTTTGAACGTCAAAGATGTTGTCACCACATGCCTCTTTATAAACCGACTAGAGTAAATAGGAATGAAAATGGTCAAAGGGCCTGGGACGTACATGCTCTTCCTAACATTCTAAATAAATCCATCCAAAACAAAGGGAAAGAAAGAAAGAAAGTTAGAAGCGCTATTTTTATATAAAGAAATACCTATGTATGATTCATTTTGAATGATATTTATTGAATGTACAGGTACACAGAACTACAGAAGTATGGAGGCGAAGGAAACTTTGTGTCGCGTGTGCGGGGACAAAGCTTCAGGGAAACATTACGGGGTGGCCTCATGTGACGGCTGTAGAGGATTCTTCAAGAGAAGCATAAGACGGTAATCATTATTAATTAATTATCCTAAAATTATTCTTTTTTTTTTTTTTTAAATGAGGTTGCTGATAGCCTGGTCAAATTTCCAGTAAATATGCTGTCAATGTATATGTCGCAGGTTTTTCATAAAAATAGGTTTTTGTTTGTTCAAAAACCGGAATGTGACACATTTCAAACTCAATTTCATCATAAACCTGTAACAATCCAGATTTTTTATCAAAAACCTGAACTAGTTTGGGTTTATGATAAAGTTCTTGTCAAAATCACGGGTTTGTTTTGTTTTATGACAAATAAATCAATTTAAATGAAATAAATAAAACAATCCATTATCATTTGCAACTTAGTAGAAAGAAAACAATTATTTATTTATCAAAATTTTACATCCATGATCCAAGAACTTTACACACATTATCGTCAGTTTTAGGTATAAGAACTCTATTGAGTAACTTTATTGTCTTTATAATATGATGCTGTAAAGTTCATTTTGCTTAAATAAAACAAACGAAGACATCACGAAAAAATTAAATGGTTACATTACGTATCTATCCCATCACCACCATTAATAATTGAATTTAACGATAATAGACGACTATTGCAGACGTATTTAACAATACGGTATTTACGCTCAATTGTAGGTATAACAACACTGAAAATACACATCGCCTGCAAAGTGTATTTCCAGTGACTTTCACAGTGTAACGTGTTATTTCCCGTACCCAGTAATTTGGACTACGTATGTAAAGAAAATGGGCGCTGTGTGGTGGATGTGACGCGGCGGAACCAATGTCAGGCGTGCCGCTTTTCCAAGTGTCTACGAGTGAATATGAAGAAAGACGGTGAGTTTTTTAGTCTGATTAATTTATACCTTGTTTTTTTTATTGTGTATTTATGCATTTCATTAGAAACCTGCTGATACCAGCTCTCACTGGCCGCGCGTGCGGCTTTGCTCACCGGTACTAAGTAGAAAACTTGTTTTTAGGTGCCTTATCATCTCCCATTAGTGTAGGTAGAGCTAATTTAAGCTATTCGGTATTTCCTGGACATGATGAGATGAGTTTTAAGTAAAATGGATAGGGGCTTTCAGCGATTGTCAACATCTGTCGATCCGTTTATTTTTATTAATTTCACAACTAAGTACCTACTAACAGGGATTTATTGTTCCTATGTAAGTACTTCGATTTGTAGTTTTAGCGAATTAGCAGCAAAGTAGACCGAGTTCTAAAAACTGCCATTCATATTCTTCTTTATTTCTTATTTCAAATATCATCAGATGGCTAGGGATAATAATTTAGAAGTTAATAGAATAACTCGATTTTACTACAAAAATAATATACTTAGATACACATTCATTACTTCATTCAATACCAACACCATAACACAATCCCATGGAAATTATACGTAGATAAAATATGTCATTATAACAAAATAAACATACGTACGGAACGTCTACGCTCTATGGCGCCATACTAGAATCTCCAACCAATCGAATGGTGTACAGTGTGATAGGCCTCTATCATGGATATTATCCACGATAGAGGCCTATCACACTGATACCATACGATATAGTATTCCATTACGTGGTGGTTCTTTAGTCTTTATTAAAGTATTCCTGGCCCAAAACCAGTGAGTTCGCGCATTTTGTAACGTGGATTCGTTAACATCATGCAAACCATTGTTTAAAAAGCTTAACTTGCTGACAACACCGTCCATGTATATTTTTGTGAGTCTTTTAATTGTGTTAGTATTATCTATTAGTCATGGTACGTCAGATATATCAAATCGTATCAAAAATCCGATTTCAGTCACAAATCGTATCGTATCGATAACGTTATATACTACTTCTGTGATTTTTTCACAAATCCAAGTACAACCAGCCAGCTAAATAGCTGGCAGGGAGGGGGGACACTTGACTCTAACAAAAATTTGCACTTCAAATCTTAATATTTCGCAAACGGATTCCTGAATTGAAAAATGATTTTTACACACCCAAAATATTTTTAAACTACCTTCCCAACGTTACCCCACAACATGAAATAGGCGAGGGAAAAAAAAACATACATGTATGGGAGCTACCCAAAAAAATTATATTTTTCTTGATTTTATTTTACCACTTTGGCGGCGTGATTAATATATAGGTATATCCCTGCCAAATTACAGCTTTCTAGTACTAACAGTCTCTGAGCTAAGCCGTTGTCAGACAGACGGACGGACATGGGGAAACTATAAGGGTTCCTTGTTTACTACGGAACCCTAAAAACTGATTTTTATAAAGGAATGTCTCATGTCCTAATTAAATGATTAATTACCAATGAACTAAAAGATCTTACCAGAAGAATGTTCAGAAAAAAAATTGTACAGGACTTACGAATACCTTAGTTAAAAGAATAGAAAATCATTGTAATTTACCTATAAGTGCCAATAACAGCATTGGACTATTGCATGAGACCAAGCCCATACGAGTGTATGTGCGATATAAGATTTGTCTTGTAGAGTTAGGGGCTTGACTTCTACATTAGATCAGCCATGCTATTCTGTAAACATCTCACCATGAAAACTTGGGTGAAGTGAGCTGTCAATAGTGTCAATCCCTGTGGAATGACAGCTCACTCCACGCTCACTTCACCTAAGTTTTCACGGTGAGATGGTTAGGTACAGAATAGCACTGCTGATAACTTTTTAACAGTGAAAGCGTTAAGTGAGTCGTGGCAAACGACTTGAGATATAAGTTTCGCATACCATATGGTACCAGATATGGTAAATATGAGGATCCTAGTACTTAATGTTATGTAACATTCATGTACCACCTATCTACCCATATTATGCGAATAAATGTTTTGATTTGATTTGATTTTAATATTTTTCAGGCTCCAGAATTAATTTTACAGAAATCTTGAGCGGAGCCTAGATTTGACTTTTATAAATCTATTTGTTTTATTCATAACGCTTTCTATCCATTGCCGAACACTTTAACCAGTAAAAAGTAAAATCGGAGCGATATTAATGGTAATCAATAGTGAACACGGGCGAGCACTTGTCCCAATAAAGTATTTATCCAGGGTGGCTCCTTCGCAGCATGTCTTTTCCATTAGGAAACATCTGAAGTATTTGCGGTACACAAGTGTTAGTAAGTGGTGAGTGAGAAAAAACGCAGGGGCCGACAAAGACGAGCTTTCCGCGTCCCTTTCATGTCACCACGCAGGTTTACGCTCTCACGAAGTCAAATATCAACAATTTCATACAAATCGAAATAGAGCTCGTTTTATATGAGGGAAAACGATGAGACTTTTACAAGTATGTACCTACCTTGTTAATTTATAGTACCTATGTTTTTGTAATAACTTGCGCTTTAATTGCTAGTAAATTTTAACAGTAGGTACTTAGGCCTTCCTAAAACTCTATTGCCTTTGGCACTGAGCATTTTAGTGTCATTAAAATTTGTGAGATTGGGAAACACTTGTAAGGCTGTACTTAGGTACTTCAGTAGGTATTCATACATTTCGTGTCTTCGCGTAGGACCTATCGAGTTTCCCGGCTAGACCCAGCCTTGACGCGGTATGGTTTCATGACAAATAATCGTGGTCACATAAAAATCTTACTTCTTGCTCACCTCTATATGTATATGAGTGATAGGTAAGTTAAAGATTTCAGTAAACAAAATTGTCGCGAAAAGTAAACAATGTATCTTAAAGACAAGCTGTCATCGGCAGCCGTGGTT
Source organism: Agrochola circellaris (assembly GCA_914767755.1). Lineage (NCBI taxonomy): Eukaryota > Metazoa > Arthropoda > Insecta > Lepidoptera > Noctuidae > Agrochola > Agrochola circellaris. Next base: position 16,033,195 of record OU611840.1, on the reverse strand, counting down.
CTCACAGATATTTATTTACATATGAAATTGATTGCGGGTTGCGGGCCGCACCACGGATCGTTTGCGGCTTCGCACCCGCGTCGTTAAGCCGTCGCGTCGCGCCCGTCCTCGCCTCTATTACAACGCCTCACTCCCCTTGGCTTATTGCAGTGGTGTGGAGTTGTTTACCTATCACTTACTACTTTAGCCATCAGATTTCAGATGTTTATTCATTATGATTGCTAACTGACACTTAATTAAAAAGTAGTCTGGCCCCAACATAAAATAAATATGGGCGGAATAAATATTTTCCTGATCGTTATATTACTACCTAGGTACTACATAGCTACATAGAATATGAAAACTAAAAGTAGCTACCGTTGTCAAAATTGATAATGATTATTGTACCTATTTAGTTCTAGGGATGCCTAAGGTTCTCCACTCGCTGAATGACTCCCTGATAATGTGGCATCGGGCTCTACAATATTACGTTTATTCTGAAAGTTGGCAACGTCGTAAATAGCTGTCAAATATTTACCTGTTTTGATTAATTTGGAAATAATTCTGTATGGAAATAAGAAATGTGGCTAACTAAGTTACTAGAATATTGATTATGATATGCAATAATTACCTAATATTGTAACACCGAATATTTAGTTTACGCCTAAAGCTTTCTGCAGACAAGGGCGACGCGACAGCGCGACGCGGCAACGGTTATTGTTATACCGTGAAGTTTTCTTAGAAACTGTATTGTTCGTGTCGCGTCGCGCCGTCGCGTCGCGCTGGTCTGAACGAGCCTTAATACGGGTACAACATCAAATTCAATGTTACTATTGCATATCATAAACGCTCTTAAATTAACTGTCCTAAAATTCTTTACGTACGCTTGTCAATGTACTTAATACCTCCATATTGTATGTATGGGTAAGTGATAACTAAATACAAAATTAACAGTTCATCACTATCCGCAAAGCAAGAGTAACAGACTGATTAAACAATTATTATGGAATTACATTCCTGTTCCAGGAGGTAGATAGGTTTGTTATAGTACTAGGTCGTAACCTTTACTCTTAGTATTTGTACGTGTAAGTACAAGTCATATTTGTATTGTACGAGTATCTAATCGATGTTGCGGGCTTGCAGCAGTTCAACACGAGCGAGCGCCGCGTCCGTCCGTCGCCGCCCAGCACCACATGGCGCTACAGAAACTCGGTTACAACTTCACGCGACAACAACCCTTCATCCCTGCCCCCACCCCCCTGGCACTGTCCGGCTTCCCCACTCTACACACGTACAATGGCCTAGTGTCCCTCCCCGAAGCAAATGTACACAACTCGTTTCTGGACAGATCGTCGTTTCAAGACTTCCCTCCGGCGAGACTTCCGGACGCGATGTCGTCCGACGCTCCTCAGTTGAACCCACTCCTGAGCACTCATGTCAATGCACTCAGTCCACTCAATCCTTTCAAGATTCCGCTGTTCTCGGCATCGCTTCATTATCCAGTTCCACATCCTGCTTATATTCCGACTAACATTTTGTATCCACCCGTCATAACTGCTGGCTGTTCACATTCCTTAGAAAGTGAGTTATTTCATAGCTAAAACATAAAAATCAAGACATACGAATACATTCTGAATATTTGAACGTTTTATTTTTCATTGTTTTCTTTTATACAGAAAAACCAGACTCACAACTCTCAGAAAAGATTAAAGAAGATGAAGTTTCGAGCACTGAAGAGGCCTGCAAAACTGATTGTCAAGTAGATGCCGCTGATAAAGAAGGTTCGTGTTTGCATTTATCTTTAACTCAATTTTTGCATGCATTTAATATTAAATTGTAGGTAGATATATTATTAACGTCTATCAAGCTCTGCGACTTCTACTATATGCGACTATCATGTCACTTTGCTCTGCGCATTTTATATACTCAAGCGGCTGTAGATATTTATTTTTGTGTATCATATAGGCCGGCATGGATAGCGCTCCTTCGTTAGTATTTTTCTAACATTTTGCTACAAAAGGGGGCGACAGAACATTGAAAAATGCAATAATATAAAGTATTTGTCCATAGATACAAGAAAAGCCACACCCCACTCTCCTAGCAGTTTTGAACCTCCAGCTCATATTGTATCAAAAATGTCAGAAAGACGGATCCAAACTTTAGAATATAAACCTTACACATTCGTCGATTACCTCAACGACCGTCATAAAGCCATACACCTTATTGATGGCAACAAAGGCAGTATAGATGGAATTACAGAAATGACATCGAATTTTAAAAAGTACTGTTTCGATACTTGGAAACTAGATGAGGAGCTGTGCGGGCCGGCTGCGAAAATTTTAGTCGCGTCTATAAAATGGCTGCATGGAGTAGGATCGTTCGTTCATATGAAACCCTCTGAACAGACTAGCCTATTGCACAGCAAATGGAAGGAACTGTTCATCCTAACTGCAGCAGAATACGCTTTCTACTTCGAAGAAGGTATAGCGTTGAAGTACCTTACTCAAATTCTAGAATATAATATTTCAGTTCAAACCAAAGGACCTACTTATTATTTTTACGAATTTTTAGATAACGATGTATCGACAGTAACTTCGAAACGGCCTCATATCAAGGAAGAAGTCAAGAAGTTAACATATCTATTAAAAAGATTATCGCAGTGTCGACTAGACAGGTCGGAGTATGACTGGATGAAATCTACGTTATTGTTTCGTACAGGTTAGTAATTTATCTCGTCCGTCATAATTATTCTCTAAAAATCGTCTGAAACCTGCATTATGTTAGTTTGCGTAATGTTGTAATAATACCTAGGTCATTGCACATATTTTTTCAAAGTTAATTAACAGATTATTGTTTCTCCTCAACGCAGACTCCACAGAGAACACATCTGCTCACGTGGAGATGCTGCAGGACCAGTTCTTAGTGCTCTTACAGAAACATTGCGCTGCCAAAGACTCCACGCGCTTCGGAAGGGTGATGCTGTTACTCCCCAGTATATGCTGTGCAGCCAACAGAGAAACACTGAAACATCTGCTTTTCCCTTCTTCTTCTTTAGACGATGTATATTCTGTTCTTTCTCGTATACTTTTGTATACCTCGATGTGATTTTGAGACGCACACTAATTGTAAATATGATACTGTAGGCTACATTTATGATGACATTAAATGCTATGGACCAAACCGTTTCACATGCTGAGCAATGGCAATTGGCAGCCGCTGGCTTTCTCTTTGCCATAATGTAAATATTGACTTCCTAGTTAGGTACTCGATACGATGAGCAACTACGTGCTAGAAATATGATATCATAGACAAACAAATACTTAGTTGTCGTGTACTAGGTATCGATATATCCTTCCATTTTACACTGTGTCCTAATTTAAAACTAGTCAACAACGTAAAGTAAAAAACAAGAGAAGTAAGTAACTAAAGTAAAATGTTTTACTTAGGCCCGGACTACACCAAAGCGGAAACGAAATGAGAGGAGAGGAGATGTGTTTTAAACAACCAATAGACTTTCGTTATTCACACATCTCGTCTCTACTCAGCTTCAGTGGTATCCACTGAGCGGAGATGTATCATATTTGTATGGCGCGATCGAAGTGGAGATGTGAGCTGTGCCTCGCCGAAATTGAGCTGGGCGGCGGTGCAAAGCGGAGACGCGAAGAGATGTGAGCGGCGTGATTCTGCTTTTTCAGACTCTAGTTCTACTTCTTGAAGTGAAAGAAGATACAGTTTTTGTTATAGTGACACGAGTGAGTGAGAGGTCTGATTTTCGTGTCATATCGCGCTAAAGTGTGCGTTCATCTCGACATCCAACGCTCGCCGCACGCAGCTCAGTTCCGCTCTAGCCAGCACACGTCTCCGCTCCAGTCTAGCCAGTACGCATCTCCCCAACAGCTTTGGTGGATACAACCTAGCTGAAAGACCTCCGCACACAGGGACTGCGGAACTGGGGGACAGAGGGGGCCAAATCAAACGTGGAGGGACGCGCGCTCTCCAATTTTACTACTTGGTACCATCATTGATACTTCCGCGGTCCCTTTCCGCACATATCCGCTTTGGTGGAGTCTTCCTTATTCAATTGTAAACAAATGAAATGCAACTGATTCCACATACGCAGATGTAAGGAGATAAATGGATCTTACATATATTGTGCTAGATTTAATTAGGGGACGTAATACGTACCACATACCTGCCATGCTATTCTGTAAACATGTTACCGTGAAAACTTGGGTGAAGTGAGCTGTCAATAGTGTCAATCCCTGTGGAATGACAGCTCACTCCACGCTCACTTCACCTAAGTTTTCATGGTGAGATGGTTACAGAATAGCACTGCTGAAGTACCATAAATATTATAAATATATTATAGAATCTGAAAAATCGCTAGTCATAATCTACTATATTGTAATAACTATAAATAGGTAATAGCTTTAATATGTGAGTGACGCCGGGTTTAGTGACCTTATTGCATTCATTGGTTAATATTTAGTACTTAAGTTTTAATTGAATTGTTTTTCTTGCAATAAAAAGGGTTTTGGTGAGACACCATTTTATAACGACTTCAAAAAAAGGAGGAGATTCTCAATTTGTCCGAATCTTTGTTCGGTGGCAAAAAATGAATCAAACAAAACAACCAAAGCCACCGTCTTCCGAATTGAAATATGTAGGTACTTAGTGTTTTTAGGAAGATATATTTTTATTGTAAAGAGTTGGGATGTAAAGATACATAATTTTTCCGATACGATACTGATCATTGTAGTAAATAATCGGCGATACCGATTACGATGCCAATATCGATAGCTTGGTAGATAATAAATCAAATAAATAATGAAGTATGTACCTCGACTCGGGCGTTTGTATATCTTTAGTATTTTTTATTTCGGGCACAACTGTTATATTTTATTTCGGGCACAACTGTTATTTTTTGTTTCGGGCACAATAGTGCGTTATAGACTTATAGTCCTCACTTCATTGTGTGAAATAAACAGAATCACGAATAGCTGTGATGTAAAACAGGCACGAAATAATACATCGCTCAGCCAACGCTTAGCAAACTGCAAACACTGCCGTTTGCCGTGTTGCGGGTGTTGCCATGTCGCTAATCATGCGCTACGTGGCTCTCCCGCTAGTTCCGCCTGCGACGGAGCGTAAATGCTGCGCGTCGTCGTCGATTCGCGCGTTTTTCGAACTGCTTGATATCGGTTGTATACAGGGTCACAGGGACATCGACGCGAAAACTGATACCATGGATTGAGTACATGGTTCTGAACACTTCTGCGTTGTAATTTGTCGCCGGTTATTTAAAAAAAAAATCTGCTTTTTCATACATTTTTACCACTTTTCTATGAAACAGCAGATTTTTTTTAACCATGGTACTTATCAGTTTTCGCGTGAAGTCCCTGCCACCTTGTATAATCGGCGATGGCGATATGTCGGCATCGGAATCGGAATCATTACATCCCTAAAAAGTATTGAAACTAATGTACATAAATGCGTTCGTGTGACCTGTACGCGGCGTACGTAGTCTTCGTAGCGTTTACGATTTCTTTGTAGCGCTACGCGGCCGTGCAGTCTTCGTAGCGACTAACGCGGCTTATGTTATCTTCGTAGCTCCTACGAGGCCTGCGTAGTTTTTGTAGTGCCCACGTGGCCTGCGTAATCTTCGTAGCGGCTACACGGCGCGCGTAGCTTTCGTATCATCCTGCATCCGTAGTAGGTCTTAAAGGAAAACTTTTATAATGCGAAGACTATTATGTCAAGATAGATATAAGTACAGAGAGGAGTGTGATCCGAGATACTACCTAACGAGGCACGAAAATGTGCACTAACTATGTGTTAAGGCTTTGCCTTTCGGTAGTGCAATTCAATTACTTGTATTATTTATCAGCACATTAAATAGGCATTTGGGTGGTAATAAATGAAATGTGATTAATAATACGTCACTGCCGGATAATATTATACATTTTGAAGTAAAGAAGACATCAAATAGAAAAAAATATCTGCATTTTTATTGCCTCGCTGCACCATAGCTACTCTCCGGTCTGTAGTAGATACCTAAAATCATTATAATTTGATCATATTTCACACAAACCCAAACTATGTACACGTGGACACCTGAATCGAGTCACCCTGCATATTTTATTTTTGAGGTCATGTGACGATTACGCCGGCTGGGTGGTAAAGATAAACCGATCTTGTCGTGACACGGTTTCCTCGGCGCACGAAGCCGGCAGTCTCCAGGTATAATCACATGAAGTTGTGCACTTACGTTTTACTAAGCCCACACTGAAGAACTGTTACAGCTGCGCGGCTACTTCAGGTGCAGTATCCATAATCTGAACGTCAGATCGGATTTAGAAATAATAAAAAACAATTAGACACAATTTTATGCAAAACAAATAACGAAATCACTATTGAAGAGATAGAGATGCTCTACTAATCAAAGCTTGATTGCTTCTACTCGTATAAGAGCGATCAATCTCAGATATTCTTTTCTTTTTCAAATTCGTGAATTCTAATTTGGAACAACGTTGATACTGAAATGATGGCCAGTACGTCAGGATTAAACTGCATAAAAACTTTTCTCTCACTTATCTTTTGTTGTTTTACGCCTAAAAACAAAAATTGGGTTGCTCGGTTAAGGAGTCCGGGAGTGTAGATACTAACATCGAGCCAGTAGTCCCAGAGAGTTTAGGCAGAGGTATACCTACTGGTGAACTATTGTAACGTTCCAAACTTCTTAAGTGCAAATATTGTGAAAGATTGCTTAAATGACTAAACTTAACTTAATAACTAAGCCAACCTGACCTGATTTTAATAAACAATAGGTAAGTACCGATAGTAGGTACTCGTAACTAGTTTCATATTTACAACTAGAACACACAGCTCTGGTGATTTATAATCATTAGTACCTACTAATGATTAAAGAAAGAACCTACAAATAAAGTACCTACTTTATTCTCTAAAAGTCATGTTTCTCTCGAGCTTAATTATTATTACTGAAACCACCATATTTGTTACAATAATTGTTTTCATTTTTATTCCAAAAGTATCACGATGGTATGTATATTTTTCCTGAACCCGTTTATAACTGGAAACACATATACGTATAAAAAAATCCAATAGGAAACTTCTAAAAAGAATATTGAAAAACCAAATGCATAGCTCCCGTGAATGATTGCAGATAAACTTATGACCAGTATACTACCGAAGTCCAGGAAAAAATATGCGCAGGCGAACCATAAGTATAGTAGTATTTGCTTCTCGTTATAAGTTACTGACGCCACAATGAGTATAACGTTTACAGCGCCCAATAGCACTCCCAACACTGCGTATAAATGCAGAATTACATCAGCAACCACTGGATGTACTCCGTAGTCGACGAGCATTTCCCTCCCAGCACTAAAAGCGTATATAAGTCCTATACACGGCACAAATCCTGCCAGGGCGATGAGGATCGTACCCAGTTTGAGTGTGACGCAGAAACAACATGTTTTCGAAGTCAGGCAATAATAGTTCAACACGCTTTGTACCATCGCTGGTGGGAATATTCACTTTAGACTACAATACAAGAATCATATGAACGGTATTGCAAAAGGGTTCTTATAGATAGGTAAGTACCTACCTACTTTTTTGGAAGTTTATATAGATAGGACAAGTATCTACTACTACTGTAATTATTTATTTTGTGTATTATTTCAGCGGAAATATGTAATATTGCTGGATGTGACAAAAGCTGTCATACGAAATCAAAACGAAATCTGTCTATGGCTAGAAACAGTAGGTAAGTTTAGAACGCTGAAGATCTTAATTTTTATCTGTATTTGTACTAGTTTTTGTCTGTTGCTTCGCCCGCGTGGTGGTCGGAAATTATCCCACGGGAACGCACCTGGACCGGGATAAAAATTCCCTCCTTTTTCCTAGTAGCGGATCCAGCACGCTTAGCATGACTACAATAGAAACAGGTATTGTCGACAGAAGAATAGACAAAATGACGGATAAACAATCGCCATCTGTCATTATTCTTCCGTCGACAAAATCCGTAGAAAACCCGTTTCTATGGTTGTCATGCTACGCGTGCAGGGGGGATCTAAGTGGCTCAAGAAAAATCATCTGTGTTCTTCTGTGACAGATCTTAAAGTGAACTTGATATTATTCTAATTAAACTTTTTAGCAAGCATTGCACTACCTAAAATTCACAGCAGTAGTATATATAACGAAGTTAAAAGGAAAACTGTCACAGCTAAGTAGGCTTTACAGGTTAACGAGTAATAATCGACTTAAATTTGCAGCACTACAATGTTATGTTTGTTCGTGGAATAAATTCATCTCAACTAGGTACGGAACCCTTCATTGTGCGTGGTCCGACACGCACTTGGCCGATTTTTAGGGTTCCGTAGTAAACAAGGAACCCTTATAGTTTCGCCATGTCCGTCTGTCGGTCTGTCTGTCCGCGGCTTAGCTCAGAGACGGTTAGTACTAGAAATCTGTAATTTGGCATGGGTATACAAATTAATCACGCCGACAAAGTGGTAACAACATCAAGCTTTTTTTTTTAGGTTACCTCCCCTACTCGTAAAGTGGGGATGTTTTTTTTCTCATCTATCCCATGGTGTGGGGTATCGTTAGAAAGGTCATTCAAAAATATTGTGAGTTTGATGAATTTGGTGGTTAACTACATTTTTACAAAATCTCTAGTAAGAACATTGATATATTAGAAACATTTACTTGAACTAGCAATAAAGCAGAAGGAGAGATTTTAATAACATTTGTCTGTAGTGTTACCAGTGCTAACTTGCTAAGCTCTAACATTTCGGATGAATTTCCATTATGGCGACTGTTGGACCACCTTCCCACTACGTCCTTGTGTGCTTGATTGATCGCTAGGGCCCACTCCACTCCACTACCTATTGGAATTAAATATTTATTTACCTTGATCGCACCAATGCGACGGGAACTAACGAGCCAAAAATTTGTCGGTTCCCTAAAAAGAGGGAAATATTTGAATTATTTTGCTCATTGTTGTGGAAATTTTAAAATTGTCATGGTAACAATGGGGAGTGTTAACAGTTCAAAAATGTCTCCCAATATATTGTAAATAAATTACATATATAATGACTCAGGGCCAATTCTCGTATGTAAGTATGCCGTCAATCAACCGCCAGAAGCGTATCGAAATCAACTTTTGTAATATGGATATATATTATATATGGATGTATATATTATAATCACAACGTGGGAGAGGCCTGTCCCACGTTGTGCTACAACATCTGGTTCAATAACAACTTGTGAAATTTCATTTAATTTCAGCCCTGTGTAATGTGTATGTGTAAAATCACGGAAATTAATTGTTTATCAAATTAACACACTACGTCAATTTGTCGTCAATAGCCATTTCGTACTACTGTCAAAGAATGACCATATTATTATGTTGATACGAATATACGGACAAATTAAGTTGGTAGCCCCGACTTTTCCTAGGCTTATACCAGCAAAAATATTTTTCTCCAAACTTTCAAAGAAAAAAAAAGATCCCTTATCATCCCGATTAGGGATCTTTTCAGACAATAAGAGGGATTTTAAAAACCCTTTGATAGCATATTATTAAATGTTAAAAGTAATAAGATGTTTTGTTTCAGTAATAATTGGGGTATTTTAAAACCTGGCGGTGGCAACCTTCACTTGACAGATGTCATTGGTTTGTAGTGGTCAACACGTTCAAATGGTTGTGGTTCAACAATTTGAATTTGAAACAGTGCACAAACACAACAAGTGTTTACGCACGTAGCTGCGTACAGAAATGTGTGAATTAAAAAAAAAAATCGGACTTGTTAGATAAATATATTTTTTTATAATAAAAACATAGTGAAATTACTTGATATAAAGTAAAGTTTAGTGGCTTTGAATAAAGAAGACAACGTTAGCATGGTGAGTAATTAAACAGATAAGTATTGTATTACCTAGCTTATGTTTTACGACAGCGACTATTAAATTGCGCAAAACACACAGAGAAACACCGTTGTTATGTTATATAACCCACAAAACCCTAGCGAAATAAAAAAACTTGCAACGTGTTTAAATTCATAGTGTTTGCCGCTCAATCGCATCGAAGTAACAATATTTCGCGTGTTTACAGAAATTATCGTTATCTAAGATAAATTTGCAAAACAAATGCTTTAGCGACTGTTTGAAATAAAGTTATACTTAATGAAAACTGGATAAAATGTCAATTAGAAACGTAAACATAACCAATATCTTAAACCATGCGTACATTCTGTGAGTAATAACTGTTATATATTGAGTAGGTACTCGTTTATCTCAGTTTGATGAAATCATGAATCAAATAAACAAAAACATCCATAGTCCCATGTGACTATTGCTGGTTGTTCATTTAACTTATCTCCATATCTGTTGACCTTTTGGTTATTTAATCAGCAGCTTTGATACTGAATATTATTTAATAGTCAGTACAAGGCTGTCATTGATGTTTTCTTGAAAATATTTTGTTCATCACTGTAAGTGAAATGATTGGCTCTTTTGATGGATCAAACGACAAGTGTGTAATCATAAAATGGTACATTGAAAGAATATGTTAAAAATACTCTAGAGATAAAGCAGGGATTAGATCACAATGTGGTCAAATGTTAATATGTATATTCAACCTGCGGAGCTGAATGCTCAGCTGTGGATGATGAAACAAAATACAATCACATTATATTTTTGCTATCATCTCATAACTGCATGAGTTCTGTACTTTCTGCCTACCCCCAAGGAGGGCATGAGTATGTGTGTATGTAATTGCATTACACCTCCACACAGTAAAGATATCATTCTATTGTTTATTTTATCCCGCTTCTTGAAATGTGTGTAATATAACAATAGGCAATTAATTGCTATTGATTTATGCTGATTAGCAGCCGTGAATACCAATTTAGATAGTGCGGTATAGTCAAATGTACTCCATCATACATTGTTGCATAGCATACCATCAAAATTACAAAAAGCAGTTCTCATTTTTTACCACACACAATAATGTATCAGTTGTGAGTTTAATTTACTTTAATATTACATCATGGAGCTTACAAACCTTATTAGGGTTCCGTACCCGAAGGGTGCCAAACCGAACCCTATTAATAAGCATCCACTGTCCGTCTGTCTGTCAGCAGGCTGTATCTCATGAACCATAATAGGTAGATAATTGAAATTTGAGATTGTTTATTTCAATTGGTGCTATAATAACAAATAACAATAATTTAAAAAAGTTAAAAATTAAGGGGGGTTCACACGTTTCTTGTCGCGCTTTCCTGCAGTCTGTGGAGTGGAAAATTGTGGGAGTGATTTTGTGAAAAGGGACGGAAGTGAAAGCGCGCGCGGTGCCTGACCCTTTGATGTTGCTTATTACCATATATATAAGAAAGAAGCTTTGTTACTTATTACAGATGTTAGATGTTACACATCATACTACTGTAAGGCTCGCTCGTTTTTTATCTTACTAAAGTAAAAAGTAGTGTTATATATTGTACAGTGGCACGGAACCCTTGGCAAATTTTTGTCTATTATTATGTTCTTTATGATACACAATATAATAGACAAAAATTGGCCAAGTATGCCATTGGGCATGCTTGGCAAAAGTTGGCCATTATGGCTACAAAACATACTTTGATTATTTTGTACCTTTATTATGATTCTAGATTGAAAAGCAGAAACCATGGTACAAATACATAACAGTGGAACCGCCAATGTTCCTGTATATGATGGCATACATGATCACAAATGTTATAGAACAAACATTTTATATATTTCAAGCTTGCACAGTGAACCACGGCTACAGCCCTGAGATATGCCATAACATTAGCAGCTATGATGATATTAATAAAGAAGTACAGGTATGTATTTTAAACTATTATCTTTAATTAAAATTGTTTGTGACTAATTATGAAATTACTGTACTATAATAAAAGACATGGAAGTCCTTATGTAATTAATTTTGTCTCAGCGTTAATAAATTGGTAGATCATGTTATTACTTTTCTTTTCATACCAAAGGCAAGGCTATAAGAATAAAGCATGTTGTAATTTAATAATTATTTCAAGGTAGGTATTGATTATTCATCAAACTAATTGATAACCATGTAAATGAGATTTACTCATTGCAGGTTCATGCTTACTTTTTTTTAATCACACCACACAGTACCACCAAAAATGGGTTGCTTGAATTTTAGTGGAGTTTAGTGAGTAGAATTTATTTATTATACCTACTTTAAAAGAAAATGACTTGTGAAAGAGCACCACATCTAAGCTTTCTACCACCCTGGAAAGTCATTGCATGCAGTCACTGTGGCCCAAAACGACTAGATGGCATCATGATAGGTGAAGGTTTTTTTTTCTGGCCGATACCTTCTAAAGGCGCCCGGTCTCTGGGGAAAAGACCGGGGAGTGTGGGATTCCTACCTCATTAAAACCTCCCCGGTGGTCACCATCTACACATGGAAGGGGCATCGTTACCTCTCAAAAGACCAAAATCCGGAACCCCCGGTGTGCAGCGCCTGTTAGGGCACATCTCTGGGGAGACTGTAAAGGGGTCTCCAAGAAACCTAACTGTGCAAGTGTGCAAGGCAGCACGTGACCACTGTGCGCCGTCTTCCCTGAGGTCACTCAGTGGGCGGACAGAGTCCCCACTCTGAGCACACGTGATCCCTAATTCCTGCCTGCCTTAAAGGTTGCAGGCGGGGCTTCGGCGTGTTAGGCTTCGAGGCGGTTGTCTCCCCGACGCCTTCTCCTACGAGCGGGATCAGCCCTCTCACGATCCCGCTCGGCAGCCTCCTTCTGAACCATCACGGTCTCACAAAAAGAGGCCATATCTCCAGTTCTCCGACATCGCCAGCATAGACCCAATTACTGCTGATCATGATAGGTCTTACTTTAACATAAAACACCAGTCAGCCAATTGCGTACAGTACAACTATTTTCTTATTGTCCGCAGACCGGACGCTCTCAATCGACTTGGAAGTCGATTAAAAGCGTCCGGTCTGCGGTCAGTCTCCGGTCGGAGCTCAAACTCAAACTCAAACCATTTATTTCAAATAAACCAATTACAGGCACTTTTGAATTGTTAAGGGATCGGTCAGCCAGAAAGATGAAGCTATCGTTCCTATGGAGAAGAACGGGCAAGAAACTCCACGGACACTCTTTTAAATCAAAATATTTGTTACACTTTAACCAATATTGTATATACATACGAGTATGTAACCGTTACATCATTCATGTTGAAATTATACATGTGACAACAATATAGAAAGGCGTGCGTGAAAAGATAAAAACAATTCAAAAATTAAAATACCTAAGCCATGGCAGCTATGAGATGACCAGTTCCTACTGACGGCGCCCGTTCACGAACATGACGCATGGATGTGCTGATCATTCAGCTCAACCATTTTGAAGGGAACATAATGATCCAACACACACGCCACAAGCAGCGAGACATTTGAGTGAGCATGACATACTCTCAGCCGCCAGGGCTCATTCAAGTCAATGGAAGACATACCCAGTAAATGGTAGTTTTGTAGAAGGTAATGGTCACAGTGCTCACACAAGGAACACAGTTTTATCTACGAATTGTAGTTTCTCCTTATTCAATACTATATCAAAATCACTACTTTTAACATTCGGTAAAACAAATCTTATGCATTTAGTTTCACGTCGTCAAAATTTGATGCACGTCTATTTATCTTAAAAATTAGGATCGGGAAGTATCGTCAGCAAATAACACCATTTGTGGTTGGTTTTTTAATAAATGGGGTAGATAATTAATATATACTAAAAAGAAGAAAGGACCCAATATCAAGGCTTGTGGAACATCCATTTTCACTTTTAGACCGAGTGAATTGACCCTATTAAATTGAATTTGCTGTTTTCCATCATTAAAATAAGAATTTATTCAACTGAGCGTAAGTTTACCTAGTCCGTAATGCTGAAGTTTCAAGAGTAAGGTTTTATGATTTATGTAGTCAAATGCCTTGGTCACAAAACAATCCTATGGCATCTTGGGCCTTCCCCCACGCTGTAAATATGCGTTTTAATAAGGTGAAACCATATTGCTGATCGTGTAAGATTTGGTTGGTGTCAAAATGATTAAGCGTTTGATTGAGCATTATCTTTTCAAACACCTTACTGAATACCGGGAGCACGGATACTGGTCTATAATTGTTAGTGTCCTTACTGTCCCCAGATTTAAAAAGTGGTATTACCTTACTGTATTTCATTAAATTCGGGAAGGCTCCTTGGTCCACACACAAATTAAATATTAAAGCCAAATATGGCGCTATCGATAATCCCCATAGATCTTCGGTCAATTTGATTTTAATATGTTGAGAAGCTTTTATAACTATCATAGGGTTTATATGTTTAAATTGAAATTCAACCGGGCAGCCTGGAACGTTCGCTGTTAATAAATCAATTGAAACATCGGGTGAAGAATTTAAAGCTTCCGTTTTTTTAGATGGAATATCTGTAAAGGAACGTACAAATTCTTAAGCTACTTCTAAGTTAGGGCACCACGTGAAGTCAAGTGTTTCGATTTTTTTCCTATTCGTTTCATTATTTATAACTTTCCAAACTGTTTTTATTTTATTTTCTGCTGATTTGATCTTGATGCTAATGAGCCAAGTGCAAAGGTCAATTGATAGAAATCCGACGACTGAAGAAACACGAAGTTTGCCGAGGGATATTAAGAAAATAGTTGTACTGTACTTACATGAGTTATTTAGCCATTTACTTATTTTTATTAGTTGGTATTCATTGATAGGTATGACCATAATTAATTAACAAGTCTTCAGTGAAATCATTGCTATTTATATAAATTTCTCTACAAATCTTACATGTCCAACTTAGGAAGCCCTCGAGGTGGTCATATATAATATTTTTGTTATTTGTGTTTGCAGCTAACAGTATCGACATTCCATCAATGGAACGGCGTCGCGAGTCACGTCGTGCCGCTGCTACTCGCTTTTTTCTTAGGTTCTTATAGCGACAAGCGAGGTCGCAAAATAATTCTACTCGCCGGACTTCTTGGAAAATTATTTTTCTCAGCGATGATTACCATAAATACCGCGAAAGGTGAGCATAATATATGTTTATTTTATGGCCATTACTCTTATCTAGATGAGAATAAAGGTGCGTACAGATTTGCTTGAGTTTTAGGGTTCCGACCTTATAGGGAAAAACGGAACCTTTATAAGATCCTTTTGTCTGTTCGTCACAGAGGTTTTGCTCGAGATTAACGTAGTAATTTTGGCATAATGTTAGGTTTCGAACTTTAAATTATCTAAAATACGGGTATTCAGGTGCAGGTTAGACTGGAAGCCGACCCTAACATAGTTGGGAAAAGGCTAGGCAGGTGTGGTGTGTTAGGTTTCGATGACACACCCACAGATCACCTGTCAAAAACGAATAAAAACATTATTTATTTATTTGGTGGTACAGTGGGAACCTAAAAAATAAAATAAAGACGCCGATATATGCCAGCAGCCTTGAGTGGTTAGCTTACGTGTTCTATGCTGAGATCACGCAACGTGTCGCAAACCCGTATACTAAAAGATAAATAATTAAATTATCTTTAAAATGGTGAAGGTTTCAGAAAAATACGCTTGATATTTTTGCATGATTCTCAGTTTTTTATCCGCTATAGACATAACTTTGCAAATTAATTACACTATGTTATATGTGTAAACATAATCTAAAATATTCACAGATTGAGTTATTACAAGAAAATGCTCTAATTTAACATATTTTTTCCAAATCATTAACACTACTCGTTTAGACGTGATCTTCAGTATAAAATAATACTGACTAAGTAATTAAAAGTTCGATGGCGTGGTCTTAATTTCGTATTTGGTACTTCGTGATGTATAAGCCTTGGACAAATAACGTTTACGTTATGCGTCGCATAAAAATAGTAAAATCAATATTCGTAGAAGTATCAAGTATACATTACCATCGGTGTATCGGGGTGTATCGTTCGCTATCGGTGTTAATTAGTTGCAGTTTGCAGTCATACATGATCAAATTCCGTTTTCTACAGCCTGCATGTGTACCTAAGTATTGTCTACTCGCGTTTGCGTCGATATCCTAATGCCTATGTACTATCGAAGAACTTCATATCTAAGCAGTTTGAAAACAAAATCCCGTGAATACGATGACCACATCTGTTAACGGCCCGGTTCTATAGCGGCCGAGATAGCCGAAATAGTCCTTACGGTGTAGGTATAGATATGAACTTCTTCGATGGTACTTCAGAATTAAGCGGTGAAACGTGGTATAAGATTAGTCTCATTGGTAAGATACTATTCCCAGATAGTCTCGTTTAGATAAGTCTTGAAAAATCTTATCTTCAGCCTCATTTGCGTCACAGTTACTAAAACCAAGTCAAAAATATTGTAATGCCAGCATTACCAGCCTATTATTTTCTCACTGAATGGGAGATACAGCATCTTAATTGCGTAACACAGTTTCTTTCACAATTTTTAAAGAAATTCCTAATCCATTGCTTCATATGTTTGAGAATTTTGTCTACTCGACCACGTAAATAATGCAAAGAATGTTGTTGAACTGTCAAAATGAAAGCCATTGCTACTGTTAGTGTGTTACGGAATAACCCCGCAGGGTACAAGGTTCTCAGAGAGAGCATGAACTTATCCATCGATTTACGTTTCTGCATCACTATGTTTGCGTTGGCGATTCCAGACTTATATTTACTTTAGGTTGATTTCCTCGCCATGTTTTCCTTCACCGTTGTCACTGTCAGTGATGTCCGAAATTTTGATAGTATTGGTGAACTTGCCCGGATTTGAACCCACAACATCGAAATAAGGCGTGGCATAAAGCCACGCAGTCAAATCCTCCCCTAAAAACATTAAGTACACTTTTTGCCCCGTTAGGGATCATTCTCGAAAAATCCAAAATGTCGTTATTCTTTATTTTCTATTTCAAAAGTAAGATAGTTAATCGGACCGCGCGTTAACGTTCTTCCATACAAAAATTAACTCAGTTTTGATCAAATAAAAACTTTTTTCTTTTTGTCTGTTGCCTGAAGGTTGCCTGTAAATAAATCTATATGAAAAAATGTTTACACATCGCTAGACAAAAAGATGGAGTTGTAACTAGAGGACGAATAGCACCTTATATTTTTCGTACTGGAACAGTGATATAACACTTCCTTAAATGGCCCTGGTTTTATTAAAAAGATGACATGACTATACACTCGTAATTCAATACATAGTACTCGAACTGTGTGACCAAATAGATACTGATGTGATTACGTCTATCATGCTGATTGTTTGACAAGTATAACAAAACCAAGGTCTTTTCAAACATCAATAGACACACGAACGCGGAAAATGACCGTGCTAAAATATTGTTTATGAGAATGATGGCCTGAAAAAAGACTTCTGTTAGTATTAAATAATAGGCAGCAAAACGAATCTTAGATATACGTCACAGGGCCCGCGCCAGCAGCGACTAGAAACAGACGCCTTTACGAATAATATTCGATTAGTGTCCGAATTTGGCGCAACTGAGTGCAAGCTGACTGCCCTGCCCTGCTGGCAGGGCAGTCAGTTTCTATATGAGACGGCATACAATCGGTGGCCGATTGTTTGTAGTCCTTAAATGAAATAGTAGAGATAAACGCACACGTCGACGTACAAAACGAAGGTCATACAAAAAAAAACTAACCGTCTGTACGACCTACAAAAACTATGCCGTGCCGTGTGCGAGTGCGCTAAGTAAACAGTAACATTCAATACTTTCGCCGGTTTTTGGAAATTCGTCATTTGAAGGGGTTAGGGGTCGTTTGTATGAAAAATCTTATTCCTTGAGTTAAACAAACTACCTCCTGTTGGGGTGAAAAGGAATACAGGTTATATGAAACATGTTTTTCTCTGACGGGTGTCTTTACACCCGAAAATGTACCCAAATATGTTATTTAAATAAATAATAAACATCGTTCACAAATTTTCGAAAACTGTCTTTTAAAGGGCTGTGTATTTTAATTTAATTTTACTCTATAGGGGAATACAATCAAGGGCGGACCCTGGATTTATTTCTGGGAGGGGCACATGTGCCAGACAAATAAGAAGTGTCTCCCATATTAATTGAACTATGCTGTTTGTGGGATTAATCCTTTTTCAATAAAGATATAATTAGCCTACTTTTTCAACGTTCATCATTGAAGAAATTTCTTTTTAGATATTTATTCAGTTTCAGGCCAGTCCGTTCAGACGATTCGATTTTATGTTACTTAAACCGTTTGGGGGGGCACGTGCCCCTGGGATCCGCCACAATACAAATTGATAGGGGAAAATCCGAAATCAACGGACGGACGCGGACGAAGCCTAGTAATATTTTGTTAGAATTGTTCTTTATTTGTTATGTTTCAGCATGGCCGGTAGAGTACGTGATATATACTGCTGCATTCCCGAGTGCCTTAACAGGTGCTGACTTGGCGATATTCGCCGGTTGTTTCGCCTACATTGCTGACGTTTCATCATTGAAAAACAGAACATTAAGAGTTGGCATATTAGATGTAGTTTACTTAAGTACAATGCCTTCTGGAGTAGCTATAGGTAAGCATTAATACAATAAATACCTACGTTTGTAATCTTCGTTCAGATTTACCTACCACATGTTGAGTTTGCATTTTTGCATTAAAAACAAAAGTAATTATTCGAGCAAGAATTTATCAATCCAATCACTCGACTTGATAAACGACACCGAGTAAAACATCGATTCGAAGAAAAAAAAGTTTTCCAAACAGTTAAATTCCCAAACATTCTTGTTTACAGGTAATTTACTGTGGAACAAAGTGGTGAACAGATCCTTTACGATCATGTTTGCAATCAACACATCCCTAATGGTTCTAGCAACATTGTATACTGTGATATTCCTGAAATGGCAGACGAGACCCGAACAGAAGTCTTTGAAGCAAGCAGGGGTCAAGAACCCAGTGACTGACTTCTTTGACGTTAAGAATATTGTGCAGACTCTAACGATACTGACGCAGAAGAGGCCTAACAATCGGAGGCTGTTCCTATGGTTCCTATTAATATCGATGGCGTTCTACACTTTCCAGAGAGGTGAGTCTTGCTTTTATATATACATAAATAGGTACTTGTATAGTGGCAAATACAGAGCTAAAATTAGTCGCCTACTATCATAACTCCGTAATAGGGATAGTGACCTTTTTTATTTAAAATCTTTAATCGAAGCTTTCTGATGTAATGGTTGATATGCTTGCTACTTGTTGCAGACGAGCGTTCGGTGATGTATCTCTACACTATAAAGGTGTTCAAATGGGACACCACGGCATTCAGCAACTTCAGGACATATTTGAGCACCCTGTACGTGATAGCCATGCTGCTTGGTATACCACTAATGACTAAAGTATTCCATTGGAGAGACACAGTTAGTATCTAGTGATGTAATGATGTAATTATTTGTACAACATACAAGTGCATTGATTGTACTTTTCTCATAATAAAAAAAATATTGCATCGGATATACGTACCTATATGTCCTGTCTTTAACTTGTATGACGTAATTTTTGTGCGTTTTGTTTAACAATCTGTATCTGTGCCTTTCAAACTTTTTCTTTACGGGGCCGTTGCTCTAAGGGGGATGCACTAAGGTAGAACGCGTTTTTTTTTTTTTTTTTTTACGATTTTTGCAGTTGGCAGGTCAATGTCAGGTTGTATGTTGATTTAAATGTGATTCGCGACTGTAACAAATATGAAGAATTAAATAATATGCAGAATTAGAATCAGCAATACAACTCCTTAACCGGTAAAGTGCCCGCGCCAAATCGGTGCCAGCGCGCCACAACCGTCAAACCCCACTGGCACCGAAAAGGCGACACTATGCATGTCAAGTGTCGCCTTTTCGGTGCCAGTGGGGTTTGACGGTTGTGGCGCGCGGCGCGCTGGCATCGATTCGGTGCCGCTGATCCTATGTTAGAATAATCCTAAAATGTCAAATAGGATTATATGAATTTAACCGTTAAAGGCCTGATAAACAACTAATTAACGTGCTAATTGACGTGCTTGAGGGTCACCCAGGGCTTTACCGGTTAAAGAGTTTTATTGATGAATTTTATGATTATAAATCTATAAATAAATATTTGATACGGCCGCGAATTAAATTTAGATCAACATACAACCTGATACTGACCTGCAAATTGCAAAAGACATAAGAAAACTTGAATTTCCCGGGCTACCCTGACGCTCTGTGTATTCTGAAACTTGGCAACGTCGACCACGTCGGAAATAGCTATCAAATATTTCGCTGTTTTGATTATTTAAACACTAGCTGCTCGCCCCCCGGCTTCGCACGGGTACCACTAAGTACTTTGTCTACGGCGCACCTACCTATTTACCTACCCTACCCTACCTACCTAATCTGCGTTCGCAATTTATTTGCCAAACATGTAAACAAACACGAGTTTTCTACTGAGACAAACATCAACTTTATGCACGTGTAAATTAAGTTGATTTTAGAGCGACTAGTACTGATGAAAAAGTCATAAAAAAATATGAAGTTGTACCGCAAACTGAACCTTATGTGTAGGCATTGCAGTTGTTTGTTCTAAAACTCGTGTTTGTTTACATGTTTGGCAAATGAATTGCGAACGCAGTTTTATTATCTACCCTACCTTCACCTACAAAAATGCTAAGAACCTTCTCCTAAGAATAACTAACACAAGAAAAAAATAATTATCCAATTTGGTGCAGGCATGCGCGCGTGATGCCGTGACCAAGGGAAATAGGGATTCATTTTTATATTATAACACGCCCGTAAACCCCGGAGGGTAGGTAGAAGTATACGTGTAGTACAGTGTACCTACACCACATTTCGCCAGTTAAACATAAGTCCTATGTAATTCATAATCGATATATTAGTACTACAACGATGCAGTGATAGCCTAGTGGTATGACCGTCGGACTGCCACGTCATAGGTCTCGAGTTCGAACCCAAGGCGCACACCTCTGACTTTTCGGATTCATATGCGTATTGTATATTTATCACTTGCTTAAATAACGGCGAAGGAAAACATCGTGAGGAAACCGGCATGCCTGGGAGATATTACTAGACGGCATGTAAAGCCAATTCAGAGGCCCATGGGCGGCTTTATAACTCTGACGCCAGGTTAGTCCCTAACCACACAAAAGTACAACACAGAGCGATATTTCATAATTTTAATTAATAATATTGATTAATTCATCAAAACAGCGAACTATTTGACAGCTATTTGCGACGTTGCCGTTGGATAATTTCCGACATGAATAATCGTAAGCATTATGTACTATGTTCATCCTAATAATAAACGAGAAATCCAAACGAAGCAGCGAAACGAATCTAGAGGTATGATTCCGAGCACCGCTGCGCGGCACTGCTGTTCTTGGTTTACTTCTCAAAAGTCATCAACATTCATTGCGCTATTTACGCTGTCGAGCCATTTTTTTTTTCGAACTTATGAAGTAATGGATTAGCAATCTGTTGTAAAACGATTCAGATTCTGATTGATCGCGTATTACGTAATTAGGGTACTTACTGGTCTGCCGCGCTCGGAATGTTATTTCATATAAACCTGTAGAAAATTTAGCGGCTGCACTGCAGCGTTGTTCGGAATCATACCTTAATTTATCAATCACGTAAGGTAACAATGAAACCTTTGTTTTCTCCAGGTGATAGTGATGCTGGGTGCGACAGCCCACATTTGCGGGCATTTGGTCTACGCTCATGCGAAGACAGATAAACTGTGGTACCTCGGTGCCACCGCTGCAGCCCTCGGACCGTGTGTAGCGCCTCTTATACGCTCTATGACTTCCAAAGTGCTACCTAGTTCTGAGAGAGGTTGGTCGGTTATTGATACGTGAACAAAGACCAGTGCCGGATTAACCACGTAGCAAGAGTAGCAATTGCTACGGGCCCCGCGCTAAAGGGGGCCCCGCGTATTCAAACCCGGGCCCCACCTCCGCCTGAGCATAATTTTTTGAGTGAAACTTATTAAGAAGTGGTATATTGAATTTACTTGATGTCTCAAAAACGTGATACGTACTACCTTTGCCGACTAGGACGTCAGAATATGGGTAATACAATTTCTAAAAGTTGATTGCAAATAGACGTATTGAGTATTGTTTTTTTTTTACCACTTTATACATAAGAACCCATAGCAGATCAAGGGCCCGTCTATAAAATTTGCTACGGGCCCCGCGCTTGCTTAATCCGGCACTGACAAAGCCACAATAATTTAACTGTCAGTCTACGGCACGCTTAGAAGTTGCTGAGGGAATGCAGTGCCGGTTGTAGAGACCGCGCCACGACAGCATTTAAAAAAAATGCAGTTTGTCATTGCATCACATTGTATTTTTTTTAATTTAGTTCCACATTTTTCCGCCGGACTTTAGGAACGATTTTATGCACAGAATGAAAGCTATAGATGTAAATAAGATATGGTCATAGAAGAGGCCTACTTACTACATTGTTCCAGAAGATTGCTTAATAAAAACATTGTTGATTGAAACTTTCAACTAAACAGGGTCAAATTAAATTAGCGAAGGGGGGGTGGGTTCATGTCCCTAAGTAGTGTACTTGAAGTGAAAGTACATTAACATTGTTAAAATTTTATGAATATTAATTAGAATAAACTATTACAGGTGTGGCGTACGCCTTCCTATCGGTGATGGAGAACGCGGTCGCCATGTTCGCATCAATCATATACTCACAACTGTACAAAGCCACGTTTGACACCGAATTCGTCAATTCAATATTCTACCTCACAATATCGACACAAGTCGTCGTGTTCACGTTAATATTGTAAGTATCGTTTTTAATGGTTTATTTGGCTGCTGTAGTCTACGGTTTCATTCGCATCCTACGGAATCTACCATGTGTACTCTGGTAATTATCTTGTATGTTAATTAAATTATTTACCTGGGTGGATGCCGGTTCCAAGCCTTCCAAATGTTAACACCATATTGTTAAAGTTACTCTGCCGAAGGCGCCCGCAACCGGCAATGTCGCCCAATCTCAATGACAGACCGCAGCGGC
Organism: Agrochola circellaris; assembly: GCA_914767755.1. Classification (NCBI taxonomy): domain Eukaryota; kingdom Metazoa; phylum Arthropoda; class Insecta; order Lepidoptera; family Noctuidae; genus Agrochola; species Agrochola circellaris. The sequence continues at coordinate 16,010,117 of OU611840.1, read as the reverse complement.
TCGACATGCCGCTGTGGTTTTAATGCGAACGCGGCGTCAATCTAATCTGTGACGGCGTCACAACTTCAGCGGCAGCAAGCCATTCCTGCCCCACTGACGGATTAGCGAGAAACAAGTAGAGCTAGCAACTAATAACGGGTTGTTTGTTTGATCCTCGCCAGTGGGTGGTGTGAACAGTCAGCGACAACTATTATTATATTTATGTATCTTTTACTTGACCTACAATCTTTTTCACCTTCCTTGAGCGAGAAAATAGTCCATAACTAACTAGCTACCCACTATTTTGACGAGGAAGCATCTGCTTCCTTGTCTTCAATAAATCAGTTAACACATGTAAAACGTAAAATGTCTGTTTCTAGCACTATGGAAATTATGTTGAGGGGCAAACCATTAGAACCGCTATATGAAAAAGAAGAGGAAAGAAGAATATCAACTTCATCATAACAGTAAAATAAAACGACTAGTAATGTTTAAAACATTTACTATTTAAGGTAAATTGATATTAATAAGTTGGTATTATAAATCACTGTTAAGGAACTTCATAACAATACCTAGTCTACAATACAAGAATTGCTCAAAGAGGTAATTAAAAGTAACGTTTAGACTGACATAACCATAATAAAGATTAAAAAGACGTTAACATGAGTTTAAGAATGTGTTTTCATAAAAATGGCTGTTCAATGCATCCGGTGATGAAAATGTTACATCATTTGCATCTCCCTTTGTGATAACTTAATGATATTAGAAATTAAATTTATTATTGTATACATTACGCAACAGTATGTTGTTCCATTAGATGGAGTGTAGCAACATATCGAATAAATATTATTTATTATTCCGCTGAACTTTTTTAGTTGTAATTTTAGGTTGGTTGTAAACATAGATATAAGTCAGATAAAATCATTGTTCCTTAATAAATTCAAAGAAAGATATATAATATAAATAAATTCTAACAAATAAAGAAAGTATTTTAATCTCGATTGTTTTATTTAGATTCTTATATTTTTAATAATATGCAATCTTGAGTGACTTACAAACAGTGGTACGACTATTGGACAGTTCAAGTACTTCTAATAAACATCATTGAAGACCACAAGAGAAAAACTACATGGAACAACAATTGTTACTGTTTATATATTGTTTAATGATATCTTGAGATTCTAAAAAGAGTTCTTCACAAATATTCCATCAGCACATAACAATACATTAATATTTTTACCACGATATGAACTACTTTATATTATTTACGTATTTATTACAAGATATCTCTCAAGTTAAAACAAATAACCCGATCATCTAAAGATAACTTGGTTAAATAGTATACCTATCATGTCTTTGATATGAATTTCTTAATTCTTATTTATACATAATGGACAACCCAATTACTGAAAATCTTCAATCTATATGTATAATCTAAAATCTATCACGAAACGCCATAGTATAAATGCACCGTAGATTTTGTCTTATCCTCTCGTTGACTATATTAAAATATTGAGCTTAACATTGCCCCTCAGCGCTAGGCTCTAAAGCGCAGGCCACACCGCCAGCTAGCGGGCAGGCGGGCTAGGCGGGCGAACATCGTTTTACCTCTTTACATACTTCGGTTCACACCGAGAGCTACCGACTAACCATGTAAAGAGGTGAAACGATGTTCGCCCGCCTAGCCCGCTCGCCCGCTAGCTGGCGGTGTGGCCTGCGCTTAAGGCTCTCAGTTGGACATAATCACCTACTTAAACATTATTTCATAATAAAGTGTACTACGGGTACTTTAGAATAAGGGATAGCACCTAGTTTTGGCTCATTAGAGTGAGTGACAGTACAATTTCAGTGAATATTTTAAATAATAAATGTTTTTTTAATGATTGCATATCTTTTGTTGAAAGATGCATGGACATTCTGTTCAGCTTAGGAACAAAAAATGCATGTTAAGGTTGTCCTAACCAGCCGGCGAGATACTGCTCAATCTCTACTCGTGCTTCAATCAAGTCACTGGAATCATTCTCACTTCGTGGATACATGTTTGCACAATGTGCAGTACCTGTAACAAACAAATTATTAAAGATAGATTTTTGAGATGACGCAGTAAGGGCAGCTACCTGAACCGTTGTAGCTACAGGTAAACGGTCTTAAGAGACTGTCCTTAGCTTTTTGAGACATTTTGATATGCATTCACAGATTATGAAAAAAAAAATGTACAGTCAGCAAGAAAAAGGAGTTTTACCAAAAAAAAAATTTTGGGTGCACTTCGATCCTGTTTCTTATTTAAAGGCTCATAAAACTATATCGGACCAACTGAAGTTAGACAAACGGATACTACAAAAGTCAGAAATCGCAAAAACCTTTTCCCGTACATTTCGTGGGAAATGACCAAGTAACTTTTTACCCGACTACGGCGAAGCAAAAAGGAGGGTTATGTTTTTGACCAGTATGTATGTATTTTACAATGGATAGACTGCCAGAAATTACGAACACGCGTTATAATTTTATTTGCTTGGATAGTTATTGCTTTTCAAAAAACCTTTTTCCATATAAAGGTCTTTTGTGATTTCTGACTTTTGTATCAGACAGTCTTTTTTAACGGTTCCCATACAAGTCATCGCGAATTTTTTTTGTGCTGTACGTCGGAGATCACACAACCAACAAAGTATCTCGTTCCTATATGTTTAGCAAATAAAATTATAATGCGTGTTATAATCGGAATACTTTGAAATTGATGGACAACTATCAGACAGTGGTGAATGTTTGCACACAGGTCACACTGTCATACGATGAATTCGTCCAATTACAACTTACTTAAAAAATAACAGGAGAAAACCCGAAAAAAATTGTTGACTGCGTCGACTTTTAATTTAGTTCTCCTCGCCTCTAGGAACTCAACAAAAAAGTCCCATTAAAATCCCGCCACTATAAAATTCTAAATTCAAAAGTCATTTATTCAAACTAGGCTGAGAATCAGCACTTTTCGAACGTCAAAATTACATAAGACAGTCCCCCAAAAACGCCCACCCTTCACCACTTCCTAGTGCTTAAGCTGGGAAGAAGAAGTGGCGCAACAAACTCCCCAGCAGCACAGCTGTCTGTTCAGTTGGAAAAACTTAATTCTATATAATAATGCTTTAATGCAAAAATTATTTACATTGGCACAAATTGCAATCAACTCATAAAATAAAAACTTCCCTCCACTCTGAGTAGTCTAATTGCAGTGGACTACAAATAAATAGTTTGTGGGTACCCTTCGGGGAAATACAAGCGTGATGTTATGTTACAAATACTTATAAAACAAACATACTGACATCATCAACGGAATTGACTTCAAAGGAAAACATTAAACAACTTCATACAAGAATAAAACATAATTGAATACAGGCTGGCAGCACTAAAGGTAAAAACAATGCTGTCAGCCAGTCAATGATGACTCATAATTATTGATAACATTCTTTGATAACATAACATCATGCCATTCTTTGATAAATGAATGAATACAACTAACCTTTAATATAAATAGCAGGTGCATCATTGTCTTGAGTTTTAATGATTCCTAGAGCATGCCAAGGATCTACGGAGCCGTGAACGAACACCACTCGAGACGCTGCAATATCCAGGGCCCCGTAGTTGCTATTGGTCCAATCTGCAGATGCGTCTACAAATTCAGCATTATACCTGGAATGCAGTTATATTTAACAGATGGATAAATAATCTTCACTCGCATGCAATCCTAGACGAAGTATTTCATAAACCCAGAAGAATAAAAATTCTATGTATTATCTTTAAATATATAATTCTTGTGTATGTGTGTTTGTCACCTAACTGCTCCTAAAAGGCTGGACCGACCTGGGTGAAATCTTGTGTGTATATTTGAGTGGGTCCCTGGATGGTTTGAAAGTACAATTAGAACCGGAACTTCTGCCAGGTCCGCTAGTTACATTATATATCAGCCTATAATGTTCCCACTGTCGGGACACAGGCCTCCTCTCTGTGAGAGGGAGTAGGCCGTAATCCACAAGGCGGGCCCAGTGCGGGTTGGTCGATGTCACATGTCTTCGATTTTTTTTAAATTCTGTGACATACCGTGTTCCTTAAGAGTTTTGAGGGAGTGGGCCGTAATCTACCACGCGGGCCCAGTGCGAGTTTGTAGATAAACGGTTCCTCACGATGTTTTCCTTCACCGTTTTGAGAGCAGTGGTGATGAAATAATTTACACAAAGTAAAGCAACTGTCAGGGTTCGAACCTACGACCTACAACTCGTAAGTTGCGGCTGTTACCACTAGGCCTCCAGTGCTCTATCTAACGTGCTGTATCTGTTATTCCATAACAAGACATGTTCTATCTAACTACTTTTATTATTTGTAGTACTATCGTGCACATTCACTCATTTAGTCATTTAATCTTGTTACTTAAGATTAACCATAATCTAGACAAATCACCTCTGTAATATTCTAGAAAGTATAAGGAATAAGGATATTAATTCAAAACACTTACTTTTTACCGAAAACATCTTCACATTGTTGAATAAAGAAATCAAGTGTAAAATGATTGCCGAACACTTCAACTTCCCCTGAAGAAGTCTGATAGAATCCAAACTCCGTGCAGGTTTGATACATCCACTGACGAGCTAGAATAAACAGTACACATATTATTATGGCATTAAGTCTACGTTATGGCGTTATGTACACATCACTATAATGTAGTTAAAAGGCATGTTAAATCATAAATGAAGAAACCGGTAAGAATATTTCTGTGACATAATTTCATAATAATGATTTGACACAAAAACTGAACTTGAGATACTTGGGAGGTGTGTATCGAAAGAAAGTTGCATGAATGCCCCAACTAACACTAACCTCAGGGGCCTCAAGTTACTGAGGAGTTACTTATACTAACATCTGCACATGCAGCATACCCATGGACTAAAGAAAACAGATATTAGCAGCATGCTAATATCTAGTCTTAATAAAATCAGTTTAAATATTTAAAAAAAGGTGCATACCTCCTTCTGAGCCCCAAGACATATTCCTCAAATCTTTTATCATGTTATAATAGCTATAGTCCAGACATGTTTGATTGCTTTTGTCCAGAATGATAGAATTGAAAGCTGCAAGCTTCTTGTATGCAGGTTCAGATCCAGGAGACGTTAACATATTGCACACCTAGAAACAGTGTTTATAAATGTATTTTGGAGGTCAGAATTTATCCCACGGGATCGTACTACAGAGATAAAAAGTATCCAATGTCCTAACCCAATTCTTGTTTTGGTCCATCGTGTTTCATCCAAATCCATGTGAAAAGGTAACAAATAGACAGAGTTACTTTCGTATTTTAATATTAGTATGGATTACGTCTCAATTGATTAAATATATTCTTCTATTGAATAAATACAGTGATTTCCCAGTCGGCTTGAACCCCCAAAAATACTTTCAGACACGCCCGCATCAATACTCCCAGCCACTGCAACTACTATAATCCAGAATGTTCCAGGCCCAACATGTGAGTTCCAACAAAATGATAATGTATTTGGTCTACCCCACAACAAACTCAATCAGAAAAGAACAGAGGAGTAAGAAAACATTAAATGCCACTTCCCTTTATATCAAACAGGAGATTTAAAAGAATACTATGTGGAAAAGACTTTGTAATTCCTCACCGTATTGATAGTAAGATTCTTATATTTAATATCTGCGCTTATCCTGTTATCCTCATTATATTGGACCAAGTCAGCAAAGTCATCAGCAATGGAGTTGTAGAAATTCTTTATATCATTTTCTGATGCACCTTCAAAAGGCTTACAAACTCTGTAAACAATTATAAAGTAAAATATTTGTTTTAGTATGAAACATTCTTCAAAACCTGTGTAAACAGCAGTTACCTGAATTCCTTCTCAACAATATTTGGTTGAATCCGCATCATTGTTGTTATCTGGTTATGTGCTGTTTTAAGTTCAGTAACACACTCCTCTCCACCAGTTTTTTCACGCAATGCATCAACAACAACCTCGTAATACTCTGAAATTGTACTCCTAAATTAGCATTACATAGAGGTATCAGTGCCAACTGCCAGCGTGTAGCTTATATTTAAATCTTTTAGGAGAAATTAAAAAGTAATTAACACATAGTTTCTACTTGTACATAAAGAAAACTTACCCATAAAATTAACTTTGGCCAACAACGGTCCACTTGAAGACACCGCAGCATATACAAGATGTGGATACTTCAGTCTTAGCCAGGCTGCTAAAGAGCCAGGGTATGATCCACCGAAGGCAATCCAGCGAACATGTCTCCCTAGTTTATATTTATCAGTCATAGCATTAATAAAGTTTGCCAAATCCGCCAGAGCTTGGTATGAAGACAAGTACTGTAGGTTCTTGACACTGATATCTCTGTAAATGTAAAACACCAATTAACAAAACAGAATTTTCTACTTTTAATGATACCATCTAAAATCTGAATAGCATGAAAAAGATACAAATGTTATGTCAATGTTATCATGATGCAAAAATAATAAGTAATAAATTAACAATGTTAGTTAAATGTAATTAAATTAATATTCTGCCACTTGTCTGTATTTTCTCTGTAAAAAAGTACTAAATGAAATTGGGACTTAGAAGTTACTATTTAAGAAGTTCTGCTTAACTTATTCAATAAATACTTCCCGTATTAGATTTACAACCAGCAATGTCGGACTTATTACGGTAAGAGTAAAAAGGTGTGGAATAATAGTGTACTACTTTCACAAGCGAAGTGGGTAATGTTACAAATTACAAAATATTACTCTGTAGGATGGCTCTCCCCATAGTAGCGATGTTCTAGATTAATGCAAAGAGCGTTGAACTTCTTTGCATAATCAATCCAAGCCCCTTTGACCATCCATCTTGCATCAGCCGGTCCTTCACCACCAATCATCAAAAACACAGGCCCTTGTTGGTTGAAGTCATAGAAACTGTCATTTACGAAATAGCGCTAGAACAATTAATCATGATTACAACAGTTAGGTTAATTTGTGTGATTGTAACTAAGAGTTTGTGGCTAAGTAATAACAGCCGCACGGGTCGATCCATCAGGTTAAGCTACGCTTGCCAGGGTTGGTCTGTTGATGGGTGGCCATCTTTACATACCGAGACTCCTCAGTGCCTCGGAAAGCACGTTAAGCCGTTGGTCCCGGCTGTCATTCGTGGATCTTTGACAGTCGTTATGGGTCATCAGGAGCCTGAAAGTCTGACAACCAGTCTTACCAAGGTGTATCGTATTACCCAGTTACTGGGTTATGGAGGTCAGATAGGCAGCCGCTCCATGTAAAATACTGGTATTCAGCTGCATCCAGTTAGACTGGAAGCCGACCCCAATATAGTTGGAAAAAGGCTAGGCAGATTGACAACAACTAAAATACTGAACTCAGGTCAAAAGAGAGTTCTATTATTATAGGTTTTTATGCTTGGGGCTCTTAGAGCACTAAGCATGCGCAAGCATTGTGTACCATCATTTTGCCTAAAAGTGTAAATATAAAAGATGTTATTCTAACACAAATAAATAAAACCTACTGTAGGTATCTTCAGATTTTAATTAACCATTGTGTGATGTGTGTGTCCTCTAGACGGTACAGATAAGCTACATTGTTCTGACTAGGCGTAATGATTTAGACAATAATAAATAAAGCTTCATAAGCTACGCAATTATGTACAAACTCAATAATGATTATTTTGGTGAGGTAGTTGTGTACCTGTTTCCAAGATCTTAAATCAGATGGACTTGAGTGATCCAATTTTTGTTTGAACCATTGTGCTGGAGGTAGCTGTTCACCATTATATCCTCCTGGAGCTCCTAAATTGCCGCCTTTGCTTCTACCGAGTCGAAAATGTTTAGCACCATGGGCTAAATAACATAAAATTAACAAACATGCTATTATTAATAAGGACCGCATTTTCTCGATGCAACGTAATTGGTCGATGTGTAGCCTAAGACTGTTGTTTTACATTTGCACAATAAACTATGAGCCATCGGCCGTAATCTGCCAGCCCGTAATCAGTGAGCGAGGAGATCCGACCGGCGGCAATTTATTTTATCTGTCTCACTGTCTGTCACTCTGTCACAGAGCACAGATAAGTAGTATGTACTCTACTCATGTTAGAATAATCTATGGTAGTACTCTTACTCTATTGACCAGTGTTGTTATCGTAAAACTCTGAGCTGCCGTATGACACAGTCTGGATTGCCGTATTTTAGGGAAAAAAAATCTAAATTGCCATATACATAAAAAAAATGTCTATACTTCATTTTTTTCTTCTCCACAAAGGTTTCTTATCGTTTCTATTACTTTAGATTCATGTTTAACTAATGTGTACTTGACCTTACTTCCCATTTTGCCACACGTGTCGCGCGACACCTTAAACATGGTACAGTATACTTGATTTTTGTCCTTGATTTTGAATCAGTTGCCATCGATTTTTTTAAGGCAATATTCATTTTTGAAAATTTGTGGTAGTTTCTGGGTAAGTGGCAACATTAACGAAAAAATAGTGTTGCGCACAGGCTCTTCAGTTGACAGTTTAGATGAGTTTTATTTTCGTTTCATTCATTATCTAGTGAAAAAACGTTCCGTTTCAACACGTTTCATTTTATCACGTTTGTGATACGGCAATGAGAGGCCTGCCGTATACCGTAATTTCTGAAAATAAATCGTGGATTGCCGCATAATACAGCAATTGCCGTATCAATAACAACGCTGCTGTTGACTCTGCGCCTACAGAACATACATTTATCCTGACGTCTGGAACGAAAAAAGGCTCTCGAAGAGATTTTTTAAAGTGTTGGATTTTTGCTTGAAATGGCTTATATATCATAGGATAAAATCTGGTAGGCAAATTGACAACTTATATTTTTTTTGCAAAATAAATGTATGGAGCTAATGCTTATATCTCCGGAATGGAGAGAATAACCGTTGTATTATGGCACATGGTGATGTAACTATTTATTTAGGATTTTTTGACATTTATTTCTTCGAGTTGTGCACATTCCATTATTTACTATGAAAAAAAACACGGTATTTTTTGGTGTGTGGATGACCCTTCTTATTTTATTAAGTTGGCAAGATTGTCCAGTAGCCAAGTCAGGCTTCAGCCAACATTCCAATTTCCATCACTTGCGAATGCGATCGATCGCGGGCAAGGTGTAGTTTTATCTGGTAGCAAGCGCTCGGTGGGTTCGAAAATGGCTCTGTTCAGATATTCATCTCTATTACCAGAGGTGCAGGTAAATATATTGATATACTCTTCTATATAATTTAAAGTGTTAGCTAATAATGTTGCATATATATTTTGTGAACTTTTTATAACCTTCTTGCCCACATTTTGGGTTCGAAGTTATGTAATGTGAATGAAAACTATTTTGGGAATAACTGCAGGTATGTTGCATCCCGGTAGTCTGTATATTCCGATATCTTAAAGTACCTACAAATTGTCGCAGTTTATAAATATTGTTATTCGTCATTTACGATACTACCGGTATACTGTCAGTAGCAACATGCAGATTTCCAGCGGGAAATTCCGGTCATGATGTTTTATATATCTTTTATTCCTGTTGCTGAGCCCTGACAGGGTCCATAATTTGTCATAGCTAGTAGCTTTACGTCTTTTTGTAACATATTTTATACATTATGGAACAGTATCGAACGCAATAAATGTATAAGAATAAAACAATACCTATTACCTTTTTCCCGTGGCTTCGCCCGCGTGGAGGACGGAGATTATACGACGGGATCGTACTTCCGGGATAAAATTTATCCTATTGCTTATCCCAGGTCATGGTCTAGCCGTGTGCCTTTAAGGCGTCGTTTAGCCGTCAAGGCGTGAAAAGGTACCAGGAAGACAACTTTCGCATTAATAGACTTATTTCTATATTGTCCAACATTATAGTACTTAAATAGTAGTTATAGCTAAGCAGGAGCTTCATAATTCCATTTTGTGTTATGTTATCTCATAACATTTCTACCCTGAACTGGATGATTATTTATTTATTTGAAAGAGTGTATTTCATTCTGGTCTCATAATAATTTAATGAGGATCTGATGAAGAACTTTGGAGATAGAGTATAAAACTTAATGTTTACAAACACACTTCCATACAAACTTTCATCCCCTATTTAACCCCCTTATGGGTGGAATTTACAATATTGGAAAATCATGGATTTTTACTTCTAACCAGAACCGTTAATGATATGAGATTTCCATACAAACTTTGACCCCCTTAAAAGTTCAAAAAAATCGTTTTCTTAGCTAGCTCCTACATTGCACAAATAATTTATAATCTAAATCTCCATATAGAATATTATGATTTACATTCTATTCAATCTAGCTATTAAATGTTGGTGATGTATGCACAATAGCTAGGTCTTATCATCTTCAATATTCATGACTCATTAGAATGTACCTAGTAATAGGTACTAGTTCTTCAATATTCCCTTGCTTGTGAACTAAAGCAATTTATTTGTTAATCATACACTTCATTTTGTTTCAATGATTCCAAATTATATCAGTTTTGACCAGAATTCAGCCACATTGACGCTAGTATTGGCTCCTGCGAAGGTCTTCCATAGTGCAGGTATTGCAGAGAGTCCAACAAGAAGTCAGGCATCAATTACTTACCAAGATACATAATTATATTTATCTTGGTAAGTGCATGATTGATGCCCGACTTCTAAACAATGTTTTTCCAATTGGCTACCTGGCTTCATTTAATGAGGTTCCAAAATAAATGATTCTTATCAATTATAATAAGTTTTTATACCTTCTGGTACAGGTAATAAACCGATTCTGTAAACATAAAATAATATTCTTGAGTTGATTGTGACCTGCCCTTCCCTGTTCATTCTTAATAACTTCTTGTCTTTAATAAAACTAATAAGTTTAAGGAATATTATCACCTGCTACTGTGTCTATGGTTACATAATTTGTTCTTGTTTTATGTAAGTGTCAATATAATTATATTGTAGGACATTCTGTTGCACAAGTTATCTTAATCTTATCACTGAGACAATTTATAATAACATGACAGTTTTTAGTAAGTACTGGATTAAACTTCTTAACTGTAATGATTGATCCGTTATGGAAATATGTAGTGTAGTCATGTGAGATTTGCACAAAGTATGTGGCAATGGCCTTGGTCAATCTATGCCAGTGTCACGCACGGTGGCGCTAGTTGGCGTGATAACTGATGTCACTCGCTGTGCAGCGCGCTTCTCTGCGGCTCCTCAGTCACGTGGGCCTACTAGTATATTTATTACTTCATACGCAAATTTTAACACAACTGTGTTATCACGAGCCGCTCATTGAGCGAGCACACGCGCCGCACGTCAAACTAGTACGAGATAGCACTATTCGTACCTTCTCGTGACATAATCTGGAATAACACTTGACTTTACAATGTCAGGTGACATACTATTGTTCTACACGAATCTGATTTACATAACATGGTAGGTAGTTAAAATTCGTTCGGAGGACTACTGTTCGAAATTGTTACCACACATTCTCAGCCCGGAACATATGCTTGTATTTATCGATGGCGTCGTGACGCGATGTCGTTATCAGTAAACTATGTAACAGAAATCCTCGCAATGACATTCACGATACGTGTCCTCTGCTATGCCCCAACTCTAAAGATAACCATGCAGGTCAAGCCGCGCTCGCAGCGGGCACACGCCCAAATGTTCACGATTATTATAGGCACATGTTAGATATTATATCGTTCGCATATCCTCTACATTATAAAGAGTTGAATTGGTTTAATTTGGAAAATAAACGAAAACAAAACATAGGAGTACTTAACGCGGATATAAAAAAAACAGCGAAGAACGTTGGTTACTATGACGCACATGTTCAAGGTTGCGTTGAGCTATGGCTTCTAGTGATATAACAAAAACTACGACTGCCTAGTTGGAAATAATGTTTTACAAACTCAATACCAATACGTAGTGTAAAAAACGTTTAGAAAATTTACGAAATCCTTTTGGTTAGGTACCTACCTAGGTATGTATATCATGCGTCAGTTACTCATTGTAAGTCGATGTGATAACTACAACTCGGTTTCATTGTATTAAAGTCTACGTGATTCTGATAAGGTATTGTGATAAAGCGTACCTAAGTAAAAAAAATTGAACACGTAAATTAAAAAGAAAAGTAAATCATTTAATTTTTGGGATATTATAGTGTTTTGTGTAAGTATATGTTTATGCATCTCAAATGGACGGCAGTAGATATGTCGCAGTAAGATGGTTGAAGCCGTGATATAGTTATATCCCTAGGGATATCTGGGGATATAGCTATATAACGTAATATAGTTATATGAAAGCGGTTCATAAGCATAACTGTTCATAACTTACTAGGAATATAACTATGATACGAGCACGATTAAGTAATATTACTATTAGGGCACTCCGACCAAATAGTTGAGGTTATGTTACTGTGACCAACTACGCGCGAGCCGAGCCGAGTCCTACGTCGAAATTGGTCGCAGTAACAAAATTAGAGCACTTCGCCAGTTATGAACCGCTTTCACATAACTATATTACGGTATATAGTTATATCCCTAGGGATATAACTATATATAGGTATGGATATAACTATATATATCATGGCGACAGATACATTGAAACATTTCAAGTACCTACTACCTACTTAATTACGTCTCTTTTGATAACAAAGTACCACTGCTATCAGATCAATCTTATCTAATAGGACGTTAATATGAAGTACCAAGATATTACTTATACTGATCTTTGGCCTCTTTCAAAGAAAATATGTTTATTTGCAATAGCAAGACTGAAACCTGGTGACAAATGTGTTAATTTGTTCTAAGTTAAGTGTTAACATCTGATGTTTCTATATCGCAAATGTCTAGTCATTGTATTAAGCAGTCCTAGTAGCTACCTACAACACCTTAGCGATTATTTTACAATAGCGATAAGAATTCATGCATTTCCCAATAATAATATCGATAAGTTAAGTAAGTTGGTGTTTTATTTCGCTATATTATGTAAAGAGTACATAATATAGCGAAATAAAACACCACCTTCGCTAAGATTCACACGTATATCGATTTGGTAATCAAAAAATCACAGAAACTGGTAAAAATATTAAAAATAATATAAAATACATCGGTAAAAATGGTGAAGAAGAGACATCGGGTAAGAGTTGCCGAGTGGTTGAGTTGAGGGCGGTGGTAACGAGATCACGAGGTAAACTTAAGAGTCGTCAGATAGGAAATTATTCCGTCGCGCATTTGAGTTACGAAGCACCAGCCTGATTGCACAATCGACTACGCTTCGCGGCCGTGCGCATCGTGCTCGTGAACTTGAACTTAAGTCTCCTCGGGCAAAATAGACCTGCTTTAATCGGTAAGCTAACGCTGCAGTATACTACAGTAAGCTAAGCACATTAGAAATTAGTAAGAAATAGTGAGAATTTATCCTAGTATAGAAACACTACAAAAAAGGTCAAATCAAATTCAAATCAAGACTGGAAACGGTCCTGATGTCCTGGGCCTCGACTACACCGTGGTAGGTTATAGGCGATAGGTTTCACGACGTTCAGCAAACTGGGACTTCAGAGCGCCTGGGTAAAACCACAGACGAAACAGCGGCAGTTGATAGGAAGCGCCTATTGGGTACTCCAATACCCTAATGGCAAAAGGCCAAAAGAGGCCTTTTCAACTGGTTTATACACCTACGACAAATAAAGGTTTTAGAGCAGAGAAAAGGCTAAAGTTTACGTTTATAGGCGGGAGAGGAATTTGTCTTATAGAATACGTACCATCAGACGGGAGAATGTCGCGCCATTTGTAACGGTACTGTAGAATTCAGTTCAATCCTAACTAATATTATAAATGCGAAAGTGAGTTTGTTTGTTTGTTACGCTTTCACGCTAAAACGGCTGAACGGATTTGTATGAAATTTGGCACATGGGTTAGAACATAGGATTTTTATCTCGATATTCCCACGGGATCGAAACTTATGTGGGGAAACCGCGGGGCACAGCTAGTAAACGATAAATCGTAGTTGTACTAAAGCTTTTAATTTCACAGCATTGCTATATTATTAGCATTTACTAGCTTGTAGCTTTCACTTTTTTTTTTTAGATTGATTTTCGTGTGTTATTCTAATAGATAATATTCGACTGACTAACTTATTCCTATGAAAAAAAGCCGAGCCAGTCTTACAGTATTCGCATAACGTCTCGGGAAATTGGTTGGTATCGGTCGCAATACCATTTGACGGTCAACTCTTAACACCGCGCGCGGTCATTGGTCAAATCAAATAGCGCGCGCGCGCTTTCTCAGCGTCCTGTTACACACTTCCGTCCCTTTTCACCGAATCACTCCCACAAATTGCAGGAAAGCAAGAGGAACAAAAATTACATTTAAAAAATCAGAAAATTATTAATAAAAAGTTAAGGCTAGCTGGGAACCAAAAAGTTGTAACCGCAGAGGTCACGCTGCATTAAGTAGGAATTCAATTAATTAACGCATGCTGATTAACATATTTCAATGCAAGCCTAGCAAATTGCTCATTGTGTGAATGGTGTTTAAATAGGTTATTAAATATTAACGACGTCTACTATGCAATGTGGTGTTCTTAATGATTAAATGTATTAGGTACTAATAGTAGATCATATACGGTAGGTAGGTACCTACCCAAATTTTTTTTTAAGTATTTTAAAACACGTAGAGATATAATATTATGATAATCACTTACCTAGCGTCCATGCCTACAACGCGGAAGGTTAATTTATATTGCGATAACCAATGATTTTAGAATTTACTTATTGGTGATACTGCTATCGACAACGGCTTGACCTTACGTTGTGGATCGATGATCAAGACGTAGGGATTTTATCCGTTCAATTTATCCGCCTCAAATCAGCGGTACGCTACGCCACACATAATTCTATAATATTTTATTCATAATGAAGGTTAACTTTGTTTTGCCGCCGAATTCCCACTCGACGATTCTATGACGTCATCTACAACCTTCTTTTATCCGCTCAGTTTTAGATGCTTCAACCGTAACCCTAAAGCCTCAAATATGGTAGATAGGCCACACAAAATTCTTTTATTTTATTACATGTAAAGGAAAAAGGTTGATTTTCTTTCGGCCTCCTTTTATTCATAATGAAGGTTAACTTTGTTTTGCCACCGATTTTCCACTCGACGATTCTATGACGTCATCTACTACCTACTTGAAGAAGGCTAAATAATTTAAACAATCTTTGTTTCGTTTCTTAATTTTTATGTAAAACTCATCGCGTAGGTAGGTTTCGACGCGTTTAGAATTATGATGGCTAAAACCTGATTTTATAAACGAGCTCAGGCCTCCGGAACGGAACAGCATCCGTAATACCTAGGTACCTACTTGATTTTTTTCTCTAATTTTCGGCGAATAAGACACTTTCGGCGGATAAGATTCGAAAATGTCCTATTAATTTAATCTGAAGGCAGATACAACCTTGTACCTACTCTAGTTAACTAACTAACACTGATACTTAGCACTGGAGTATGTGCGACAGTCTTTGGTGCTTACATCACTACTAGGAAACCTTTTATTATAAGTACTAGTAGTAGTAATTAACCTACCGTCAATTTCCTAGAAGGTCCAATAACTCGCAGCTCTTTTATTGTTTAGTAACAGCCGCATCCGCGAATCCGACATTTGACTTGTAATTTTGTCAAAAATGTTTTGGCCTTGAGACGGTGTTTTCTTCCCTGACGCTATCAAATCATCAGTTTCGCTTCGGGTCAGTCAAAATAAAAACATATTTTTTTGTACCCCCTTTTTTATTTTTTAGTTTTTGTTTTGACTACGCCACATATTGTATGTATTCGTACTACTACTTGCATTAAGTGACAGGAAGTTATTGTATAACCTCCTGAAGGTACCTACACTAAGTGGAAAAAATACGCATTATTGAAGTAAAATAAAAAACTACTCATCGGAACTTGACTAAATTTATATGGAACCAATCTGGAAAACCGGAAATGAAAACAGGTCTATGTATAAATTAATAGTTCAGCAGAGGTAACAAACATTAAGAATTTCGGTTAAAAAAGTGTCAGTTTTAGTAGTAATTAATGCTCCGGCCTTCGATTTCACGAATAAAACTCATTTCTAAACTATCGACACTTCTCGCATCTACGTCACTCTACGTTTGCATAATACCTACACATCTCGAAATCTACATGGTCGTCGAAATACATTACCTAGCGAAACTCCCTAGACTGGTCATTTTGTTATTTGAAGTAAGTATGAGTTGTTTGTTTTACTTAAGATATCGATACCTACTCATCACGTGTGAGAAGTTTCGCTAGCTAATTTACACTCCGTGGCCGTTTCAACGATGTTAGTCCAACATTCCGTGTATTGAGAAGGTAACATCTAATAGGTAAAGTGGAACTTACTCTGACGTTTCTCTACTCTCTCTTTTTTAGTAAGACCTAGGGTCATTATAGGCCGTTTTAAAATGATAACAGCAGCCCGTTATTTTTGTGATTGGAAATGCTTTTTAATGCCATTGATAAGACCTATCTCGTAATCGCAATTAATACTTAGTACATAGTCTTGTCTAATTCAAAATGCTGTTTGATAAGATCAAACAAGCGTTTGTAAGTTTCTTCTTTCTTATCTTGTTAAGTAACGCATAAACAACCCAATTACGCTAGTATTTAAAGTTTAAATAGTTGTCATGAATTATGAAACAACTAGCTGACTATCATTTCCCCAAAATCTGAACTGGTAAAGTCAGCTATAAAAACTTCAATTCAAATTTCTGATCGGATTAGTTCTGCCGGGTTCCGATGTAAAAGGCCTCTCTGACAACAATTAAATTAGGCCACTGCCCGAGTACTGGCCTAATTTTATCGTTGTCAGTTTGTCACATCCATCTTGACTAACAAGAAAGTTGGCAAAAACTTTTGCGATCAACATCGATAAAGTTTTAGAATTCAGTATCAAAAATTTGGGACGTGCCCTGAATAATGTATTTATTTGAATTGAAATCTACCTGTTAATTTAATAAATTTTCCCAAATTATATCTGGAAAAAATGTGAACTGGCTTCGCTTTTAGCTAAAAGTGACACCACGCTAACTGATCATGCATAATGACCGTGAATGTCATGGAGACTTAAGGAAGTCATAGAAGGGCCTTCCATTTTAATATCCAAGACACACAAAATTGCGAGACAGCAAATTAAAATGTAACAAGCTGGCCTCGGTAAGTCCCTGTTTACATTAAACGTTAAAATTTTCCTTATAGGTCCCCACTATTCAGAACTGTAGGATTTGTCAGTTTCTTCGAGGAAAAGACATTCTTGTACCTATCGGATTCTATTTACGTAATTGTTTGGCCTTATTTCCACTGACCTTACTGAGCATGCGCCATGTCCTCGTTCGCTTTAGATTACAAGCGCGACAATGGGGATGCCCGCATTCTGGTGTCTTATTCGCCGTTGAAACACTTGAAATGAATCCTAATTACTTGTCATAAGCAGGAGTATTCAATTTACCGCATTCCATTTCTTGTTAACTAGAGTACCTACTTGGGTTTACCACAAAAATTTGCGATTGTAGTAATTTTGTCACAGAAAAAATATTACAAATGGAGTCGTTAATGTGATGCGGTGTCATCACATTAACGACTCCATTAGTAATATTTTTATCATGTTATCAGTTTCAACAGCAAAACTAACATGTGGCTAAGGATTGAAGGCCATCCTTCCATACTAATTATTATAAATGCGAAAGTTAATCTGTCTGTCTGTTACCTTTTCAGGGCTTAACGGATATACATGCACGCAGGTAGACCATGACCTGGGTTAGGACATGGGATACTTTTTATTCCGGTAGTACGTTACCATTGGCTAATTTCGACCAGCGAAAGCTAGTCTATAAATAAAAATCTTAAATTCATTCACTGACAGACAACCGAAAAGAAGACACCGCTGGCTCTAGCAACATGAAATTTTGCACCAAAATTCCACATAGTATAGGATTTTTGAAAATTGATCCCTAAAATACACAAACACTCGGGTTGTAACCACAAAAAATGTAAAACCGATTAA
Source organism: Agrochola circellaris (assembly GCA_914767755.1). Taxonomy (NCBI): domain Eukaryota; kingdom Metazoa; phylum Arthropoda; class Insecta; order Lepidoptera; family Noctuidae; genus Agrochola; species Agrochola circellaris. The sequence goes on along the minus strand of OU611840.1, from coordinate 15,992,024 downwards.
AATATTTGTAAAACAAGACTAAAAAAGTTATAGCAATCCTAAGGGTGTCCCTCATTCCCAAGGGGTGCCTCTCAGTCCTAAGGGGTGCTACATACTTGTTCGGCATCCCGATAGTATTCAGTTGCGTAGTTTAGAAGTACAACGCGTTCACACAGATGGACATGAAAAGCGACTTTATTTTTTAATATGTATAGATACGACGCGTAACGCAGGGGTGCGCGAGCTTTAGGATCGACAGTAAGAATCGGCGAAAACTGGGCATTCGCGCACCCCTCGTCCTATAACTGTTCTAGGGACAAAGTAATGTACTCTATTGGTTATGTGATTATGTTTGAGCAGTCGTACGTCTGAATATCATAAAAAGACACCGTTTCTAAGTATAATCTTCTGGACTGTAGACTCATCACATTATAGTTCTTGAGCAAATCAGTATAATATGACGGGAAGTTCCGGTACATCGATATTTTTTTCTAAGCTTTCTACATATTTGTTCTAATACGGGTTCCATTTTATCACAGCGTATTAGTTGGGATATAACAAGTATCCTATAAAGATGGATGAAACTGATAGCACGTTTAATATCAGCTGTAAACCTCGTGAGATGACAAAGCGGGCACTGTTAATTAAATTATGAACGTGCTGATCAAGGTGTAATTAGCCATCAAGCAACACGCCGAGATCTCTAATGGAAGCACCTTTTGTAATTGTAGGTTATTTTTTTGTGTATGACATTGTGGTACATTTTGAATTATTAACTTGTTTAACAATCCGTATAAATCTTAATCGACTTGAAGATTTTCAAGTCGTCGACATATTATAATAAGAAATTGAGTATTTGTAGCAATCATTGATGTCATTAATAAAAATAATAAATAAGAAGGGGCCTAAAACCGATCCTTGTGGCACGCTGGATGTAATATTTACATAGTAAGGTTGAACTTTCTTATAAATATCTTTTGAATTCTGTTTATAACATAGGACGAGAACCAACGAAGGAAATCACCGCAGATATCGTTCTACGCTATTTTTGTTATACTTTTGCTAGCAGTTAATTCATGGTCTAACTTGTCGAAAGCTTTTCAGTCTGTATAAACAGCATCAACTTGAACTTTCTGATCCATTTTATTAAATAAATAATCAGTGAAAATAAGTAAAGTTGTAGACATTCTTTTAATAAATCCGTGCTGTTGTTCTAAAATTTTGTCAACGGTTTCGTGTATCTCTTACAAACAAGTCTTTCGAAGAACTACATAATGGGTATGGGACGGTAATTTTGAACATCTTGTGTAGATTCGGTTATATATGCAGGACTTATGTTGGCACTTTTCCATATTTCTGAAGTGCCTACAGACAAACATGGAATGAAACGGCATGCACACACTGTTCGCAGTCCTTGAGGTAGTAAAGCAGCTCAGTTTAGATATCGATACCCATCACGTCTGCGGAGTTTGGTAGCTAATTTAATTCAGATAGAAATAGAACCGAATCTGAAATGTTGCGGTAGGATATCAATTTAACCTGGCTCTGTTTTTGTGAACATACGAATCAAAGAATATCCACAAAATAAATTTAAACGAGCGCGATTGTAACTTCGGTCTTTTGTAGATGTAAATCCATTCACACTGTCCTTCGCTGTCAATCCGCTTAAAAGCTCATGCCAATCTACACTGAGTAATTCTAGTATGGATGGAGAGTCATTGCGTTTTGGCAAAGGGGCTGTCTACAAAAAAATATAAATCAAGATTTGCGATTGTTTAAGCGTTTTTACAATTTAGCCTGACTTGCAATTTAATTACTAAGCAACTGGTTGACTTTTTTTTTAAATATCTACATATTTAATAATAATCTTCGTTAATTCATTCACTGACAGACAACGCACATCCTAATCACAGGGGCTAGTACCATTAAATTTTGCATAAGAGTTCCTTTTATCATAAAAGAACTAAGCAATGATTTTTGAAAATTCATCCCCTAAAGGGATTATATTGGGGATGAAAGTTTGTCACTTTTGCTGATGGGAAATCCCATCGGGCACACGCGTTGTCATGCATATAATTACATAATTGATTGAAGGGTTTAAAGACGTAAATATGATTTATAATGTCAATCAGGTTAAACTCTGACCCGCGCTGACCCGACGATGTTCACTTCTATTGATTGAATCGCCGCCGCTATGATTGAGCTCATCGAATTATTTATAAACAAACACTTCCTGTTTCAATGCTTTGTTAGAGGTTCATTTGTCTTTTCATTTGCAGACTGACAGCAAAACATTTGATGGTTTTCTCTTGTAAATTGTTAGAGATCAGTGTGGTAATTGCGTAACACACTAACAGTACCAATGGCTTTCATTTTGACAGGTCAACAACGTTCATTGCGTTCTTTCCGTTGTTGAGCAGACAAACTTTTCGAACATATGAAGCAATATCCTTCAAAATCATTCAGATTGTCATTGAAAGTCTGTTACGCAATTATGGTGCAGATAGGTATGCGCTCTCTGTAAAATACTGGTTTAACGTTTAGACTGGAAGCGGACATCAACAAAATTGGGAAAGGGCTAGGCAGATTGGTTCCACTGTTCCGAACTTCCGAGGCATGGAAAAAACCGATGCATATAAGCGTGATGTCAATATTTTTTTGTAAAAAGGGATATGTTCGGTTACAACCGCAGATATAACTTTTTTTTACGTTCGAACAAATCAATACTGTGCATGCGTAAATATTAATCCCAACTACGGAACCCTTAACTGTCCGACACGCACTTGGCCAACACATTTAAATTATTACCGAGTTAAACCAGAAATTGTATGCGCTTCGGTAATATTTTTGATTCCGAAATAACATGAAAGCGTCGAGCTATAGAGTAAAGGCATATTCAGATATGAGCGATATCGCTGTCGCGCTAGGTAGCGAGACTGGTCCGCCTTCTGGTTAGTCACTTTGGACCAGAATCGCGACCGTGCGCGACAGTAATATCGCTTGTATCTGAATAGGCCTTAACCTTCCACAGACACAAAGATTCTAAGTTTTGTACAGTTACGATTTGTAGTACCACCTATCATTGCGCGTCTTAAAAGTTTAGTAAAATTTTTGGAATTGCATGGAATTGTTATTCTATTATTTTATAACCAAGGTGATATAAAATAGGCATGTACATGCATGGTTGATGTAACAGATCTAAATTAGAACTCATCATCGCGCGTTCGAATTTCCGAAGATAGACGATTATTGCCGAAGTGCATACTTTTCCTGTGAGATCCGTATGTGTGTATTTACAGATAGTCACATTTATGTGTAAGGTGACTCTCTAATGGAGGTTAATGATATTTCACATGCACGAGATCCCATTTATTCTTCTTTTTTGTTAATATAAACTACATAGGTACGTACTTGAAAAGTTGAAATAGTTGTTAAGGGGTACCGATACCTGCGACTTCAAGTCAATGACATCAAAATATAGGGTTCAAAGTTTCACATCAATACAATGTTGGTAATTTATGCACATCACATCCATACTAATATTTTAAATGCGAAAGCAACTCTGTCTGTCTGTTACCTTTTCACGCCAACACCACTAATGATATTTGAGAGACAGGTAGCCTGGGACAATCATCCAGGATATTTGTACAAAAAAATTATGAAATACAAAATACATGCTGACGTAGTCGCGGGCAACAGCTATCATGAATATAATTTTTTTTCGTTACGAAATATTTATGAGTTTTTTTTTGTTTTGTCTATACAGAAAATATGTCCGGTAGCATCGATTCTGCTAAGAGGTTTGAGCTCGGAATCGACCAACCTCAAAAACATCCTCGCGGAAAAAATCCCCCAACAGCAAGCACAGATTAAGGAGTTCCGTAAGAAATATGGCAACACCAAAGTCGGAGACGTCACCATTGATATGGTAAGTCAATAATACAATACTGATCAATGTTTATTAATCATAGCCCCTTGATTTCGAGGACTGCCTTAATAACAGTGGCGTATGCTAGGGCGGTAGCCCAAAGCGATTTTTTGCAGCGATTCGGTAGCGATACAATTGCAAAAAGATCTCGATACAGTTACGATGCTGTCGCTGGTCGTATACCTTCGCCCACGTAACCACTATTCTGTATCGCTACTATCGTGATACATCCGCGATTCAGTATCGATACAGTCATACGCTGTAGTGACTACTTGTGAATGCTTGAGGACGCTCCAGTTGGAAGATGGACTCGGTGGAGACGATATTGATAGTCGCGCGTTAGTAGCGATGCTGAATCTAAACAGTCGCGCGTTTGCATTGACGCAGAAGCATCGTATCGCTACTGAGTCCCTTCTGTCGCGCACGGCAAACGAAATGCGCTGCTGAATCGCCGCAAAAAGGCGCTGTGGATGACCGCCCTTGCCTAGCGACGTTATTATATTTGTAGTGCCTTATGTATACTAGATCCAGAAACTTCCTCGACTGTTGTTTATCGTTTCTTATCGGAATGCTTTGTGGTATTAATATAGGTACTTAAATAGCTATATATAATTAGATACTAGTCATACTACATTAGGATTGAGGAAATAAATAACTATATCGCAGCTATATATATATGCATGTTTGAGGTTGTTTTTTATTAATCATATGACTTATTCACTACTGAGACCAACAAAGTCGTATGAAGTGAAGAGTATTCAAGCAGGCGGTCAATGAACTGAATGAGAATTGAACCCAGTTCGAAAGAAGTTCAAGATTACTTATATAAATTTTGCATATTTATCTTTAAATTAATATTACTTTTTGACATATCTATGAACTTATGAAGGCTCAATACGAAGGTCATATTTGATTGATTGATAAATAACTGCATGTCGAATCAATCTTCTGGGTCGTCTGCAGTTATGATCAAGTAATCATAACGTGTTACGAGGTCAAAGCCAATCATGTATACAGTATACCAATCAGCGGCGAGGTGTCAATTTTTTTGAACGGGATGCTTAAACGGGGCTAGTCTTAACTTACTTATGAATAAAGTAAACATTCATTATTTATTAACTTAAAAATAAAAGTCTTTCCTTAACTGAATTTAACACCATCTATCGCTAAGTAGCAGAACCAAAAACATGCATAACATAACATTAAATTTTTTACAGAAATAAACTCAACTATCATCCTAAAATTATTAAAGGAATATAAAGAATCGAATAAAATACACACATACAATTGAACAGGTGAAAACTAAAAAGAGATGCACATAAAATGTGCAATATTCCTCCATCTCGTTCTCGCTGAAGCATTTTTTCTATATCAGTCTCTATCCTTCAGCGGCTTGCTCGCGTCCATAGCAAGCGTTATGACGGGATCGATATTGTATGAATTTTTAGTTCCCGATTATGACGTTTTGGCGCCGGGTTATTTGAATATTTATTTGTAATTGGAATTCTAAGCTAGAAATAGGCGTTTTTGTTGATGTTATGGTGAATGGCCATAGTTTTAACTATACTTTTTTGCAATAGTAGACACTATTTACTGTGCAATAGCGGTAGACTTGCTGATGCGAACCTTCGAAGGGAAGCTGGTAGGAATCATGTTCTATGGTGCTTTCGCCACTATACCAATAAAGCGTCCTAATAAATAAATATAATGTTCTCTTCAGATGTACGGCGGTATGCGTGGTATCAAGGGTTTGGTGTGGGAGGTTTCCTTGTTGGACCCCGATGAGGGTATCCGTTTCCGCGGCTTGTCCATCCCGGAATGCCAGCAGAAACTGCCCAAGGCCCCAGGTGGTTCGGAACCACTTCCTGAAGGTCTGTTCTGGCTCCTCGTGACAGGAGAAGTCCCCACTGATGCTCAAGTAAATGCTCTGTCCAAGGAATGGGCACGTAGGTGAGTCAAATTCTTTCTATAACAGAAAATAATAAATGTTTTTCAATTACAATGTTAAGTTTGTTCTTGGGATAAATTCATCCATCGTTTATAAAGAAAAAAGACGGCAAATAATATGTCAATGCCAATGTGTTAAAAATGTGCAAAGAAACCACTTTCATATGATACCCGACATGACCTAGTTACTCCACTTTAAAATTTCAACCTGCGATACGGCTTCGTCAGATCAAATATGAAAATAATACTATTTTCAATTCTTTCATTTGTACTATAGATGAACAAGCATTATTCAAGTTTCAAGTCGGTAGCATAACTAGTTCCTAAAATAAACAGCTGTGACAGACAGATGAAGTCCCACCTTAAAAGTTCCTTTTTTATAATTTTGGTACGAAATCCTAAAAATTTATGTTTCAGGGCTGAGTTACCAGCGCACGTCGTCACCATGCTCAACAACTTGCCGGCCAAGCTCCACCCCATGTCACAGTTCTCGGCCGCCGTAACTGCCCTCAACAGCGAATCAACCTTCGCGAAGGCCTATTCAGATGGTGTGCCCAAAACCAAGTACTGGGAGGTGTGTAGATACTTTGTAAACATCAATATGTCGTAAAAGTGCTTTGCTACATCGATACACCAATTGATATACCGAAACAATATTAAAAAGTTGTAAATTAAGTTATCAATTTCGGTTACAACAAATATATAGATAAAATGCGTCATGATTATGGTAGATACTTAGCGATACCACATGACAGTATAACTTTATGAAAGGAAATAATCATTAGTTTCTTTCGAAAACCTGTTCTTCTACATTGAATACAATATAACTTTTCTGTAACAGTACGCATACGAGGACTCAATGAACTTGATCGCCAAACTGCCCGTGATCGCTGCTACCATCTTCCGTAACACCTACCGTGACGGCAAGGGCGTCGGCGCCATTGATGAAAACAAGGATTATTCCGCCAACTACTGCAGCATGCTCGGCTTCGACGACCCTCAGTTTGTAGAGCTGATGCGTCTCTACCTCACCATTCACAGGTAAGGCCACAGAACATGTAGCTAAGTTATAGATAAATTAAGTTCTGTGGGTAAGACCTTAAACAAATCCGTAAAGAATAAGGCTCGTATTAATCAGCCCCATTGAAACCTCATTTTATAGTAAATATCAATCGTCATAGTGATAATAAAGCTTCACTTGTGAGAGATCCAAGCTAAAGTAAGTAAATGATTAATACGGGCCTAAGAATATAAAAATTTGAAATTCGACGCTCCGAATAAGTGGCAGACCACACAAGAATGAATATCGAACGATAATTTGCATGACTTGTGTTATTGATCTTGACTTCCCTTGCTCTGTAATGTGTGCATTGTGTCGAGCTTATATATGTTCCTGATTGCGCAACACGACACGCCAGCGAATGAAACCTCTTCCATAATTGAGTAAACATATTACGTGCATACTGAATGCACATAATTTACAACGTGCTTCTTCCAACGATGTGCATTTGTATAAAAAAAGTATGTGTTCTTGACAGTGAGCTAAGTATCGCATGATAACATCAGGCGATAGAAGGTCACTGCCTCAGCACTGACATTGTTAGAAGAAGCTTCAAACAATATCTCAGCTCTAATAGTATGTCATCCCACTTAGCAATGTTGCGAATATTAATTTTTCCTGTGATTTTGTTCTGTAATAACTGCCAGATGCGAATTTGTGTGCATGTTTATTTAACACGCTACGTTTAGCTCAAGTGCTTTGAAAATTATTTGTGCGCTCCAGTTATAAATGAAAATTCCAACAACACTATTATTAAAATAAAGATAATAACATTATTGGCTTAATGTTTTTTTTTTTTTCATGTTTTTATCAAAACATTACTGTTTGGATGTTTATTTTAAAAAAAACTATTCCGACTGTAATGTCAACAGTCATCATTGTATATTCTTTTGTCATGACTGTAACCAGTAAAATAAGAGTTATGTTACTAGTCTTTTAAGTCGAGTATGTGTTGTTATCTCGACTTCAGAGTAAGTGGTGTTTAGCGTTGCATGTTTGTTTCTAATCTGTAGCTAAGCGAGATTGTGTCTCATTATGTTCTATGACCTTCGCTCGCACTTGTCATATTTCAGCCTACAGCGAACATACTTCCTGGTTTCAGTAGTTTCAGTCATTGCGACTAATGTCAATCCAAAAAGTATCTGATTAAAGTGTAAACAAAATCTGTTCAGGTTAAATTCTTACGCAATCACTCACCAAAGTAAATAAGAAACAAATTCTAAACTGTATTTAGAAGGTTACAAATTTATATCTCACCGAAATTGAAAAATCATCGACGAAATTTGGGTTATAAGATTAAACTAAATTGTTAAACGAAAAACATCTACAAGGTGATTCTAAATTTGCATTTCGGGTTTTTATTATTGAAATAAAACTCCTGCTACAACCACTTACTGGTGCAAACATTTTCATCCGATAATTTTGGAACAGACAAGACAGCATGTACTTTATATTATGCTGCGCTTTTTAAAACACTTCCTGTTCTTCGATATAGCAAAGATTTCAATAAAATTTTGTCCTTGAACCAATAAATTTGAGCGAAATACCATATGGTTGGCATGTGGCATTCGCACAAATTTACTTACACCTTGGATTTTAAGATTGGCCAATCTAGATTGAAGTCGCGAGTTTACTTCGCGATATCTTTGTTATCTCAAGTGCCTTACAATTTGTGTCACTAAAGCACGGCTTTTGCACTATTGTGATCCTTAACTACAGTTGTCACGTATCTCCGTTAAGTGGTGGCATCGCACTCATGCGTTTAAACCACTTAACGCCGCCACGCGGGAACAATTTGCTCTGTACATATTTAACCAGTTGTAAAATACTAAAAATAACCCGTACAGATTACAATGCTCGTTATCGTTAAAATTATATAAATTGTTTAAAATAAACACATCTTGTATACTTTCGATAACTGTCCGCTTGCTCACCCTTATTATGCATGCAGGGCGGGAAAATTAGGTTTTAACCCTGTACTCTTAACAGCGATTTTTTTCTTGAATTGTGTATTTAAGCTTGCGTCTTCATTCAAGGTCACATTAAATCAGGTAGCAAAACTCCGCAGACGTAATTATTATCAATTATTTGGAACTAGTGCTCATGCAAATTATTCGTTCGATATTTTTAGTTGTGGTGAAATGTAATGAACTGAAATATTATTTATAGTTTTGAAAAAAGACTAGCCCTTGAAAGCTTATTTGCTGATTTATTTTGTTTCTATTTGTCCAGTGACCACGAGGGTGGCAACGTGTCTGCCCACACGACGCACTTGGTGGCCTCAGCTCTGAGTGACCCTTACCTCTCGTTTGCCGCCGGCCTCAACGGTCTCGCAGGACCCCTGCACGGTCTGGCTAACCAGGAGGTTTGTACTGCATAATAATATCCTCGTTTGTAAAGAATTCTTCATCAGTGAATAAGAGATAGAATGACGGCTGTAAGGACACATCTTGGGCAGTTATATGTGCGTGCTTTAATAAAACACGTGAACAGCTTAAACATGTATGGACATCTTTTCCCTATAATCTTTATCTGAACTATTAAGAATATTTAGATAAAAAAATACCCATTTCGCTCCAGCTAGCACAGCACGGTTCAGTACAGCATTTAATTTTTATTTAAATGGATAGATATATTTTAATCATTAGGAATTTGTACCTTTTTGTTATCTAGTGCAATGGTGCCCCCTAGCGCGAGAAACAGGCAGTATGGTTATCGATACTCTATTAATTCGCCGACTGCGCTATTCACATGTTTAATCAAAGCAAGAAAGGTTCTGCTCACATAAGGACGTCCTAACGTGCGCAGAACCTTTTTCATTTGAACTTGAAATACGTCGGCGTCTTATACGGCATTGAGATAATAAACACGCAGGGAAGTGCATTCACGACCGTTGACATTGCACATCCACTTCCAGTCGCCATTTACGACAGATCACGGAAGGCGATAACCATGACCTTATGATTTATACGCGCAAATAGAGTGCAATTTTACAATTGATAATGATTGCTTGCCCGATTATTATGGGGCTTGTAACTATTATATTTAACAGTTCTTCATGTTTTCGTGAAATCTATACCGATTTTGATTATTCTTTTTCATTTCAACGGGTTGCTCAATTTGGGGAAGATTATAATTACAAAAGACGTACTAAATAAAGATGCAGTACTTCATTTATCTGTATACTAGCACTCTGCCAGCAAGGTCGTCCACTTGGATTTCGATTTGAATTCAAGTATCATTTAATGTCCAAAATTCAAGTTTACAAAAGATTTTTTCTTCAGTGATTTGGGCTGTACGAGAGTCCTACAAACACACCCTGTTCTTTTATCTATAGAAGACTATTACGTGCAGGTACTCATATGGCTGGAGAAACTGCGCAAACAAGTTGGCGATGACTTCACCGAAGAAGGACTGAAGGAGTTCATCTGGAAGACCCTCAAGTCCGGACAGGTCGTCCCCGGTTACGGACACGCTGTCCTCAGGAAGACTGACCCCAGGTAACAAGACCTTCAGCAGGAGTCTTATAAGTTATGCATTTTCCTTTATATAGCAATTTCTTAACAAATATTGTTTGTAAAGGTACACATGCCAGCGTGCATTCGCCCTGAAGCATTTGCCCAACGACCCTATGTTCAAACTGGTCGCTGCTGTCTACAAAGTAGTGCCCCCGATCCTAACAGAGCTCGGCAAGGTCAAGAACCCGTGGCCCAATGTGGACTCCCACTCTGGTGTCCTCTTACAGGTATTACAACTTTTTTGTATTCTTTCATTGAGTATAGTGTGATATAGAGCGTATTACTAATATGTGTTGTTCGCGTGCAGTATTACGGCCTGAAGGAGATGAACTACTACACTGTGATGTTCGGCGTGTCCCGCGCGCTGGGCGTGCTCGCGCAACTGATCTGGTCGCGCGCGCTAGGTCTGCCCATCGAGCGACCTAAGTCACTCACCACTGATTCACTGATGAAGCTGTATGGAAAGTAACCACATCCAAAAACTTAAGCTAATTCGTTCAGGCTAGATCGTAATACGTGTTTCAACCTTTAATCGTATTCAGTAACTTGCAGTTCAATAATGTTACCATACTAAAGCTAATAGTGTTGGGGTAGTGAATGCCTTGCTAAATGAATGAAAGGGTGAAAAATGTGTTTGTTCTATTGGAATATTACAAATAATTATTTTGCCATTTTTTTTACTTTATTATAAGACAAAATACACTTTAATATTTAAGATTACATGGTCAAGCGTAAATTATTATAGTTCATTGGTCATTAGTTCATTACTAGTTGCTTAAGGTATGTTATAAACGAATATGATGTGTTTAAAAACTAAGCATAAAGCAAGGTTCATTCAATTTCGCTCATTTATTTTTCACAACACTACTTTCTTGTCATAAACTGGTACCTTACTCTTTGCTGCTATCCCTCCAACTGTCAACTTACTGAATACATTAAAAATCAAAGTGTAGTTTTAATGAACACACGATTATGCCCTGAACGGAACTAGGTACTAACAGTTTGATTCACACTTAACACCAATAGTCAATTTTTGTAGTGATATTTTAAACGTTTTTTTACCAAACTAATGTTTCAAAATTCTTATCATCTAATCATTCTTTAATCTTATTTATTGTTGATGCATTTTTTTTTGCGTTGTTTTTATTATTATTATTGTTGTTGAGTATATTTTAATTTATATACTTATACTATTGTGTACTTATCTCTGTTATGAAAATATTGTTTATTATTTTGTACTTTATATACTATATTAGTTTGATAACATTTTTTTGTATATTTTCGGAGGGCATTCAATTTGACAAATTGACTTAGTGGTGGTGTGATTCAACTGAGAATTCCACGTAGCTGCTGAAATACGAAAAAAGTAAATAGAAATTTGGTAATTTAGCTCTAGGGTCCGACCGAAGTTTCTTTTGATAAAACATAACTGACTGAATTGACAATAACAAACAAAAACTGAATTATTTATTACAAACCTACGAAAAACGCTGGGTGTCAGAAAAAAATGTAACTTTCATTTAAATTTCGACCAAAACTAGAATAAGAGCCGAATCTTCAGTTTCGGCTTCGGCTAAAAATTGTGTTTCGGTCGGACACTACTTAGGTCATTTTACGTAGAAACTTAAATAAAGAATTATACAGTATGTGTGCATACTGTTTTCTTAGGTCAAATGCGATATTCATTTTGTCGTAATATTTATAAATCATGTGCATTATTACTTCAAAATTTGCAGCTAACTCGGTATTGTTGTTATTGCATTAGGTTCAATGGTAGGTCAATTAGGAAAGGTTTTGGAACATATGGTTGGTCTGTAGGTATAGGTGTGATTTGTCATCGTTGGTTCTAAGGGCTGATTTACTTTTGCATTAGTGAAGTAGGGAGTTAGTTTGCGAAACCGGCGACTTAAGTAACTTGACGATGAAAAATTTAAGCACTATTTTTCGGCGAGTCAGGTGAAGGTGAACGTGACCGCGCCCGCACGGCTCTCTCACTCCGACAGAAACTTGAAGTGTAACGTAATACATACTTAACAATGAAAAGCTGATACTTGAAGGGTCTCGCCTGTAGCACGTTTGAACACAACTTGCTACTTGCCGAACTAAACAACAATTTTCAAACTAAACTCGCTACTAAACCAAAGCAAAGTAGTAAATGTAAATCAGCCTTAAGAGAAGTACTGAGTAAGCTATATTTTGCATGATACAATTAAGTAGTATTTCTTTCTAAATCAATTCTTTTAGTTTTACTGTAATTAATTTCAATTTACCAAAGTATTTACGTATGTTATGTAGATGCTTGTAAGGGATCACATTATTGATAAACTCAGCCTAAAATAAAGAAGCAATATTTAATGATAATATCCGATGCAACACTTACTCATATCGTAGACAGCAATGTAGTCCAACGTCGCGCATTATTCTTACGGCTCTGATTATTGTTGTCACAATATGAGTTGTATTTGAGAACATGTTTTAATGTAAAGTTGTTTACTAGATTTGAACGTGTTTAAAGTTTGTATGAACGTTCATTTCTTTTAATGACGGTGCGACGTCACGATATCAAATCTTAACGAAACGATACAATATTTGACAATACTAAAATAAAGTGGTATGGTGTAGTATTTTGCGTTTTAATTTTGTCCCCTTTCCATTCGAGACGTCCTCACCAAGGAGCTTAAGGGAACTCACGCAAGACGGCCACGACCAGGCAGGTAAACTAGAAACCGATATCATTCGTGCACTTGGTCGCAACGGCCAACTAGCCGCACACCATACAATACCATGAGACGGCCACGACTGGCCGGAGTCGTGGCCGTCTAGTGCGCGAGATCCCTAAGTCGCAAGCTATACTATAATAAATAAAATAGACTTTCATTTGTTATAGAATTAGTCGCTTCCCCTCCAGTCGGTCAGCGCTGACCCGCACATATTGCGGAGTCGCACCGGCGCCGGACCGCATGAGTGTGCATTACCCCAACCAGAAAATGTCGAATATGGTCATTTGAGCGTAATTAGGACATCAGCTTCTGTAATTGTTGCGTAGATTTTTAAATTTGTTGTGCTAAATTGCTAATGTTTTCTTAGTTATTTGATAAAAACAGTTCTGTCTGCGGTAAAGTTATCGTAGCCAGAACTTTTGTTTATTAATATTGAAATAAATTTTAGCTACACAATTAGCTCGTTAGAAGAGGTAAAAAGTTGAGACTTAATTTGTATTATTTTGTATCTTTAATGGTTGCGAAGATATTCAAGATCTTCTCTGTTGGGGGAACGTTTACGTGTTTGTCGGATCTATAATACTTTTCGCAACATCTACGAGACAATAAAAAGCAATAGTACTAGAATCAAAATTACAATTACAGTTAGTAGACCTATGTTAAAGGTAATGTTTGATACATTAGACCAGTTGTGGAAAGACAAAGTTATGTTTTTATTCGGTACATTTATTGAAGTTGAGGTAGAGTTTATTTGAGTATTATTGTTAAGTAAAGTTTCAGAAACTTGGGTCTGCTGAGGACCATTTTGGATCGTGAAAGTAGGTGAAGGTGGTGCTTGAGGCAGCGGGCTTGATGAATAGAATTTTCAATGTAGCCCTCTGCTTACTACATCAGATTTCCAGCCACTGTGTCTTTTAATCTGGGTCATGTCTGCTCCTGAATCCGCCAATAGAGTAACCGCTGTTCTCCTGAAATAATGGCCCATGTAGAGCTCGGCATTTGTTAATTTCAGGTCTTTGGTGCACTTACCATTATTATAAGCTACGAAATATCTGTTAGTTTTTATATTAGAGGGGCGTAGAGTTTGGTACTTTTCGATAATTCTTACGTATTCTCCACGGACTACGAATAACCGTTCTTTGGTTTTGTATCTGGCAAATTTACCAGCAACAAATTTGAATGTTTTTCGATATCTTCTATTTTAATGTTTATGAGTTCATTTCCACGACAAGCGCCAATCACTCCCAACAATCAATACCACCTGTAACGACAATAGGTAGGTAGGTTAGTATTTAAGTAGGAAGGAACTTTTTTAGCAAGTTTAATATATAAGTATAAATGCTTAGTGGCAGCAGCGATGTGGTGGATAATAGTCTCAGTGCATGTCAACCTTCAACACTGCTGAGCATCCTGGCGAGATGTCCCCTGTGTACCCAGGCACGGTTTTTTAAAGGTAAGCGGGGTCTGTGTTTGTGCATATTGGTAAGGTACACAGACCACAAAATGCACTCACCTCAGACCCCGTCTTAACACCTACACCTACAACACCAGCTACATCCATTGTTGATCCGTTTTGGAAAACCCTTTCTAAATTCAAAAACTGTACCCGTTTTGAAGCGAGTTCCGCGCGGCGCTAGACCTATTGTGGCACAACACCTTGCAGATTGCGTTCGTCTTGCCACCCGGGAGAACTCTCAAAGTGCTTGGGAACAGCTGCGCACCTTCCCTTACAGAATTCTACATGTACAAAAGAATTTGGCAACCAAAAAGACATTAACGGCACAAATAAAGAAAACTAATATTTCGGCTCACAATTTTGATTCAAAATTACCGACACAGAAATATATCTCTTCAAGAGGTATATGGGTAAGGCTCAAAATTTTTGCGCAGTCGCACAATGGAAAATACAACGGAAAGTGTCACAAACGAAAATACGTTGCACAACGGAATTTGTAAAGCATAGTGCACATGGATTGTAAAATATATTAGTTTATTAATAGTTACTATTATTATCTCAATAATAATAATTAATTAAGTATGCATCCCTACTTCTACTTGGACTTCGAAATAGTGAGAAATATCAATCTATAGCCATAAAAAAAGTTTTGCAAACAATGTCGTGTGTTATAGGTATCAAATGAAAGGGCTCGTTGTGATGGTCTCAAATATTTTTTATTTTATAATTAGAACATTGTAGAATTAATGAAAAATGAACGAAATTTGACCATGCCCACGCATTACCGGCTCAGTATCGCCCCCCGTTGGATCCAAGAACTGTCACATACATACTATATGTCGTATGTGACAGTTCTTCGATCCAAGTGGGGGCGATACTAAGCCAGCGGAGGTTTTGGTGTTCGGGTCCAATCGTGGGTGTTACCGAAATAAACGGTTAAATAATATTGCCATCGTATCGAAACTCAACAAAATTAAATAATCAACAATTAAACTGTTGAGACTGTTTAAGTTTTTCGCGGTACCTTCGACACCTTTCTGCAGCAGATAAAGGCATCTGAAAAAAAAAAAAAAATAAGTACTAAGCAATTCAAATCAATACATACGCGAGTACCTAGGTACTTTATCATGCTTTCATAAATATAGTAAAAAGTTGATGGGTACACAGCTTTACAATTTCCGTTGTGACACGTCGCACAATTTTGTGTCATTCGTCGCACAACGGATCAAAAATTCTACATAACCTATCATAAAAATTCTCGTAATTCATAAAATGTACAGTACAACTAATAGTAAGCGTTATATTTTATTAATTAAGTAGGTAATATATACAAATAAATATCACAAATCAAGAAAGTCATTAAAATTTCGAAAATATAATAAAGTAAACTTACAATTTCTTAACGCCACACAACACGTTCCGTCACGATCTTCCGTCTGACACAAAAACAAAATGGCAGAAACACGCTGAAGTTAGTCGGATCTCATGGATCTGTGTTGCCACTCCAAAATAATTTGATGCTCATGGTAGAATGTCAATTAATCCAGAAATATCGCGTTGCACAATTGAAGTGTCACAATGGAATAAAATTTAGGACATTTTTAAATTACCTGATATAATCAAAACGCTTTGATAAATATTGAACTTATTTTACTATGAACTATACAAATAATATTCTGAAGCCCATAAAGTATACGAACTAAAAAAAAACCATGTGTTTCCTAAATATATTGAATGGACTTTGAGAAGTGTACGTACACGGACATCAACAAATTGTATGGAAGACAAACATGGACCTTTTTATTTTCAAGTATTAAATAGGTATATAATTGGAATATTTAAACGAAAAAAAATGGACATGATGACAAAATAGTCATCTTTCTTGCAATATTATTATAAACAAGTATTTTTTTTTTTTGGTATTTTATTTCTACTCTTCAAATTCTGGGACAACACATTTTTAGAGAGTGCGCGTAAAATTTGAGCCTTACCCATATCCCATTTGATAGAATCTAAGTTAGGGGAAGGTGACATTAGCGGAGCAGCCAGGATTATTTTTAGTAGTGATGTGGTGGCACCATGTTCTCCAGAAACGCTCGCAGCTTTGGAGAGCAAGCACCCTGCCCCAGCGGATGGCCTTTCCTTTCCCGACCCCCCTGATCCGGATAATCACTCCCTGACCATTGCAGGTCGAGAGTTGGTCACAGCCGTTTGTTCCTTCCGGAGCGGCTCCGCTGGTGGCCTCGATGGCCTGAGTCCTCAGCACCTTAAGGACCTTATCTGTTCAGGCGCCGGGGAAGTTGGTGAGTTGCTCTTGAAGGAACTTACGGCTCTGATTAACCTTATGCTCTCCGGCAAGGTGAGCGAGGCCGTCATCGACGTTCTGTACGGGGCCAATCTATGCGCCCTGCGCAAGGGGTATGGTGGCATTCGTCCTATTGCCGTGGGAACCACATACCGTCGTATGGCAGCCAAGATTTGTTGCAATTTTTATAGTGAGGTGGTTTCGGAAAAATTTCAGCCCCTGCAGCTAGGTTAAGGCTCTAAATGGGGCTGTGAGGCTGCCGTACACGCCTTGTCGACGTACCTAGATTCTGGTAAAGGAGAGGTCATCCTGAAGGTTGACATACATAAAGAATGCCTTCAATTCAGTTAATAGGGACACTGCTGGCAGAAACTAAAAAAGAAATACCCCAAATCTATAGTTTCCTTTGGCAATGTTACAGACACCCTTCTTAATAATTACTCTATCGCGACAACCTTTTGGAATCTGCTGTTGGCTGTCAACAAGGTGACCCCCTCGGGCCAGTGATTTTTAGTTTAGCCATTCATCCAATTATTCGACAGCTAAATTCCAAATTTAATGTGTTGCTACCTTGATGATGGAACCTTGGGAGGCGATGTAGAAACATTTATGTTTAATTTTCTTGAGCCTATAACAAATTTTAACTCTGTAAGATTTTTGTTTAGTTTTGTTGAATAGTGTATTAAAATAATTAATTAAGTAATTTAATGCGAAAAATCTGCTGTTAATATTTTTGCTTGAAGTACAATTTAAAAAAAATCGTAATTTTATTTTTATGGACATTTCCGTGGACGAAAATGTTATTTTTTTTGACCTACTTGTGATACGTAATCTCTTCGACAAACACTCCATACAAACATATCTGTTAATTTTTTTTTCTACCACGTAAATTTAAAATTTGATGTTTCATAAAAAAAACGTATACGCGGGGGTGAACTTTTGCGGTATACATTTTAACATACCCGAAACGTTAAATGAAAAATATCGCTGTTTTAAATGCAAAGTTAGCTAAAATTCGGCGTAACTTCCCCGGGCTATGAGTTTGACTAGTCTGTGCAATGACTTACAATATTGTAGTCTGTGCCGTCTGTGGTTTGACTCTTCCTTTTCCAATGTTACCCATAGACAATCCATCTATATATAACATAACATCTATCTATAGTCTTTTTTTTTCTCTGTGTCATCGTCATCGACGACGCGCGGAAAGGAAAAATAAAAAATATTATTGTTTATATGTATTCTGATTTATAAAACTTGTCCAACATGGTTGACCAAATTGCAATGGCTTTAGATGATATTATAAAAGCAAACAAGATGGTGTTTCCAAGAGGTGGAGAAGCCGCTGGACGAAAATTCAATGCCACCAGAAAACCCGGTGGCGGCGGCCGTGGGGGATCTGGTGTTGGCAGTGGGTTTAGATATGGCCGCACGGGGGGCGTTATACATGGAAGAAACCGTGGCGGTGTAACTAAATCAGCTAATTACACAAGGGTAAATGGATAACAAATTACATCTTGTGTGTAACAGCAGTTAAAAACACTGCTTAATATCGTATTTTCACTTTTGCTAACATAGATCTTAGGATCTAAATTACAATTAGACTGGAATATGTTCGTCTGAATTACTGTTCAGAAGTTTGCAATTACAACACTTCAGATGTCATCTTTTTGGGATCCCTGCGATTCAACCTAATTATTCACTCATTTATGGAAGTGCCAGCTAAATCTGGTGGGAATGTGTCACTGTGTTGTCTTCACCATGGAGTCTTATAAGGCTCTGAGCTGCAGGCATGGGAGACAAGGAATTCTGCTGTGGTGTTCATTACTGACTTAATCAACTACCTAACTAATAAACTTAAATGAACGCGAGTGTGTGCCAGTCATTGCTAAAATAAGAAGTTTCATTAAAATGTGGGACAAATTAATCCAGTTGTAATGTTTTGAGCAATTAAAGTCCTTTTATTTTTTGTCATTGTAAAATTTTATGTTGCCAAAAAATGTTTGCTGCGTATGTAACTTATTTGTATGCCATGCTATTACACTTGGGTGTAATCATGTTCTATGAGGCATTACGACGCCAATCTGCAAGGTCTTTGAAGAACACCACCTATTTCAGGGCGATGTTAACACCGCATGGAAACATGACATGTACAATAACTTTGATGAAAGGAAGATTCAAACAAATGCCGCGCCGGTTATCTCATTTGGTCCTCCGGGGATCACAACTGGTCCTACTAAGTTGTTAGTATCCAATCTGGATTTTGGAGTCTCCGATTCCGATATAAAGGAGCTGTTTTCAGAATTTGGCAGTCTGAAAAGTGCAGCCGTACATTATGATAGATCTGGAAGGTCTTTAGGTAAGCATAGCTCTTTAATTGTATGTCTATTTTTTCAAGTGACTGTACATATACCAGTAATTACTACTATGATCATCCAACTTCTATTTTAGGTACTGCTGATGTAGTGTTTGAGAGAAGATCTGATGCTTGGAAAGCCATGAAACAATATAATGGAGTACCGTTAGATGGGAAAGCAATGAGTATACAACTAGCAACATCAGAAATTGCTGAATTCACCTTTAGAACTGGAGAAAGAAGAGGAATTGGCGGTGGCAACAGTGGTGGTGGTGGACCAGTTAGGAGAAACATAAAAAGAGGTAGTTATGGTCAATTGCACTCTTAGTTGGTTCGAATGGATTGCAAGTTGTGGTTTATATTTGGAAGATCTTACCTTGATTGTCTTGATGTTTAGATGTTCGAAATTTGTTCCCTCTGTAATATACTATTACTGGATTCACATTCTGAACCCCATATCGTCGCCTTAGAGTGAAAAGCTCGGGAATGCAACTTTTGACAAAAAAAATCAGCTGTTCCATACATTTATGTTCGCATAACTCATTATAATGAAGGGAACAGCAGATTTTTTTTTCGCTATTTTAGGTTTGGCCCCATAGTGAAAGTTGTTCATAATGATGAGTACAATGACCCCTTAAGAGGACGCAAACAAATTAAATTTCACATTGTATAAACACTACTGTTTGTGTAACACTAGGTGGGGGTGGCTCACGTGGCAATGCACGCCGTGGTGGAGGCCGTGGAAGAGGCGGTGCAGGCCGTGGCAAGCGTCCTGTGCCCACTGCGGAACAATTGGATGCAGAGTTGGATGCTTACGTCAAAGAAATCAAGTGTTGATTTATAAAAGTGAAGTGGAAAAGGCACTGATTTAAATAATTTAAGAATAATAAAAATAATTTAAGAATAATAATTTAAGAATAATAATAATTTAAGAATAATAATAATTTAAGAATAATAATAATTTAAGAATAATAATAATTTAAGAATAATAATAATTTAAGAATAATAATAATTTAAGAATAATAATAATTTAAGAATAATAATAATAATTTAAGAATAATAATAATTTCCGTTAAAATCGTCTAACAGGCCTCTACGGGTTGGCTTCAGCTCCACGCCTTCCAAAAGAATTTATGTCAAATCAAGAAAAATAAATAATCGTGGAATCGGCTGCAGAAGCCACAGCCGATTCCACGTTGAATAATTCTATTTAATTGTTTTCATCTATCCCTACGACTTATCCTTCCTACATAACAAGAACAACTAGCTTATCCACCACCAGCACGCTTGATAGTGTTGTGCAAGAAGTCAAAGTTTGACTCCGAGCTTGCACTCGGTATAAGCGCTCCTAGTACGCGCAGAAGATGGAAATGAATAAGTTCATACTGTGCACAATCTTCAATAATTGACCGCACTTAATACAGAAAGAAAAATTAATCTTGAACCGCTCCTCATAAAAATTATAGCAAAATACCTGAGCAGGTTAGTCGACAGAGAATAGGATACCAACTTATGAACAATAGCGCCCTGAGTACGCGTTATATTTGGCGAAGCCTTTAATATTGTACTATGGAAGAGCAGAGTCTCTTAACACAGGCGTTATTGTGTCCCTTCGTCCAGCATACTCACCATGGAATCCTGATATTTCATGAATGTCAAAAAACTGTTCTGAAATAGTGCTAAATAGTGCCCAAAGGAAAAAAATAGTGCTCTTGTACTTGCGAAGTTATAGCCATAGTTCGATGAGTATGCTGGACGAAGGTTTCGCCCAGCATACTCACCTCCGTCCGGAGAATCTGTATACGCTTCAAACATAATTCATACTTCAAAAAATAGTTCCCAAATAGTGCCAAACGGTGCCCAAAAAGAAAAAACAGTGCTCGAATAACTTCGGAGTTATAGGCTTCGTTCAGTGAGTATGCTGGGCGTAGGTTCTACGCCCAGCATACTCACCTCAGTGCGCGAATATCGAACGAGCTATAGGTATAATTTACGTCTCAAAAAATTGTGCTTGAAATAGTGCCCAATATCAGTCCAATTTTTGCTTGACTTTTGACTTAGAAAACCATTAAATTTTAATGTAAACTTCTACATACTAACGTAAAATGGGGTACAGTCGTCGACACATGTTTTTGGACAAAAATATTAAACTTTCTAATTGTAGACTTCATGTTATTGGAAATAATTATGGTATTTTCTCACATGTCAAAAACTTTCGATTAAATGCATTATTATATATTTTATAAATAATAATAAATGAATGAAACTTTAAGCGTAAATGAAGTCTATTACTTCATTGCATTGTGTGTTTGTCTGAATAAAAACAGTCATTTGCAGCCAATAAAATTAATATCTTGAAAAATTGTAAAAAGGAAATTATACAGTTTCTTTTTGTATATATGTTGCAGGCAAAACTTATAACCAGTCAAAACTAGTACTGTGACATAGTTATACAAATTTTTAAAACTCTTTCCAATAGTTTCATCAATGAAAGGTTTAGCAATAAAAAACATTTTTAATTACTTACGTTATTTATTACTATTTAAAGGGCCAAAGTAATCAGAATTCTAGTTAACTAGTTCACAGCTTTTGTTAACATTCATAATATAATCAATGTAAATAGAAAAAATTTTAGTTTTAATATTGTATATAAATACTTATAAAAAAATGTTTAGCCAAATATTGGTAAAACTTTCTAAAATATAACACGTAGGTACTTGTACTTTGTTTTACTGCTACAACGTTTTAATCACAATAAAATTATCTTACAAATAAGTATAAATTGAGCAATCACAGTTTATAATCACGTTTTTTTTATTAATATTAAATACCCTATAGTAATTACAAATTAACAATCACAGTTTATAATCACATTTCTGTAAGTTATTAATAAAATAACTTTTACAAGAACAAAAAAAAAACAAACAAACAATAACAAAATAGGAACTAACAAGTTAGGACCGATCTTCATCTTACATTCGCGTATAAATAATGCAGTGTGGTACAGTATATTGGGAATTACTACAAACTTTTTTACTAAGGTCATCATAGCAGTTCCAAGTTCTCTTTAGCAATCGATAGCACTTTGACTTGTAATGCCCCATGCGTCCTGATTCACCATTTGTAAAATCTATTACCGACAGAATTTTAAAGGTGTCACCGTTTATTATGATCTCTTTAGGAATTTCATCAATTTCTATTTCAATTGAAGTATTAATTTCAATAAATACGAAGTCTAGTACTTCATATTTGTATGCGTTTTTACCGTTACATAATTGGTATTTACATTTCCTTTCAGTATCATTTACTAATAGAGCTTCATTAAGGGCTCCAATACCTTGAGTCGTCAATATGTTTACATTTATTGGAATCCAACTACATTTTGTGCCAGAACCTTTATTGATTTCACAGTTCTGGTTTGTACAATTTAAGTATCTATTAGCACTATAAAAACCATAACTTTGTATGTTATCTATTATAAAAGTTACATTACACTCACAATTTTTGCAACTACTAAAATCGGATTCCACAGTATCATATATTAGCGACGAAGTAAACAAACAAAGAAACTGAGAAGCGCTTGTTCGTTTCGATTGCTTTGTGACACAAAATGGACCCTTATCACCTTCAAAATACAGATCAGTCTTGTCTAATAATCGTAAGATGTTAGGGCAGCGCCATCTAGTATTTAAACATAAACATATTCATTTGCGTCGCGGGCGCCGCGCGTCGCTTTGTGACACAAAATGGACCCTTATCACCTTCAAAATACAGATCGGTCTTGTCTAATAATCGTAAGATGTTAGGGCAGCGCCATCTAGTATTTAAACATAAACATATTCATTTGCGTCGCGGGCGCCGCGCGTCGTAAGCCCCATACCTATTGACCGTACGTGCATCCATTACTGCCACACTATATTGAACTTTATCACATGAGGAATACAGGTCAATTCCGTAAACGTTGTGGTACCGTCCTTGATCCGGAAAATGATTATTTTGAATAATTTTGTCAGTTGTAATGTAAGCATTAATAACAGCAACTTTATTTTTCATGCATGATTTACTTCATTTGATATCTTAATCCTTCAAGCGCCGTGATCTAGACAAAATATATAAAATCATTGTTCCTAGCTACCGGGGTCCCATGCGACGCGCGAAGGCTTAATCATATTATTATAAAGTATTATTAAAATAATGTGTAATTAATAATATTGCGATTCTAAAGTAAATACTCCCTTACATAGACAATTAATAATTTACACAAGACAAAAATTGTTAGAAAGAAAGTTAATAATATTGTATTCGACTGTACTCAATGTAATGTATGTAGAAGTTTACAATCAAATTTAATGGTTTTCTAGGTCAAAAGTCAAGCAAAAATTGGACTGATATTGGGCACTATTTCAAGCACAATTTTTTGAGACGTAAATTGTACCTATAGCTCGTTCGATATTCGCGCACTGAGGTGAGTATGCTGGGCGTAGAACCTACGCCCAGCATACTCACTGAACGAAGCCTATAACTCCGAAGTTATTCGAGCACTGTTTTTTCTTTTTGGGCACCGTTTGGCACTATTTGGGAACTATTTTTTGAAGTATGAATTATGTTTGAAGCGTATACAGATTCTCCGGACGGAGGTGAGTATGCTGGGCGAAACCTTCGTCCAGCATACTCATCGAACTATGGCTATAACTTCGCAAGTACAAGAGCACTATTTTTTTCCTTTGGGCACTATTTAGCACTATTTCAGAACAGTTTTTTGACATTCATGAAATATCAGGATTCCATGGTGAGTATGCTGGACGAAGGGACACGCGTTATTTGCTTTAAAAGGAGTCTCCAAACTAGACCCTTTTAATACATAATTTATTAGGGGTAATTATAATGTAAAACCATGAGATTAATAAAACAATAAAATAGGTATTATTTTTATTCATATGCATACACAAGTACCTACTTAGAATTAATCTGATTCTAAACATTTAATTGAAAAATTAGACAGGTACATAAATTAAATATAATAAATGGGAATGTACAATGATTGCCCACGTTGTCCCGAGAAAAATAACAGGCACTTATTCAAAGAAAGGCCATTTAGATATTTTTTGTTTTACGATGCTATACTTTTATTATTGTGAACGTCTTGTTTGAGTGGTAGTTATCTTGTACTTTTATTCACCAGCTCTCTTTCCAACTCAACTGATTAAACAGTAAGGGGGGTATTACACTCAATTATCTAGGATCCTATCTTTGATCCTACATATTTGACGTCTAGGATCATATCTGTGTATTACATTATCAATTATCTAGGATCCTGTTTTTTTGACATATGTGGTTGCAATCGTCGATTAAAACAAAATACTGAAGCCTTTCGGCAAACAATATAACAAATAGAACTTAGAACACTAATGAAGTCACAAAACAATGAATTCCCGGCTGCCCGGCAGCAGTTTGATTTTTTTTTTAGTACAGCAGTGTTGCCAACAAATAATTTTAGAATTCCAAAGCGTATTGTGAACTTAGGCCAAAATTTCGTTGTGCTTACTTTTTATCCGTTACTAAAACCGTCAACTTAGAATGTGGCAGTAGGAGTAGCAATACTGAAAAGGCAAAATCACATAATTTTATGGACGGATTTTGTATCAGGAAATTATGAAAATAAATGTGAAAATTCAGTATATAATTTTCAATATGGCAAGACCTGTTTCTATGATCCTATCTAACAACAAATGTCAAAAATCTTTGATCAAAGACGATTTGATTCATATGTTTGTATTATACTATCATTTATATATGACTCGGAGATCTGTGATCCTAGATAATTGATAGTGTAATACCCCCCTAAGACTGACTAAACTGAAGTCATAATAAACCACAGTTAAAATGGTATATTTGTCTGTAGAGCATATTTACAGCAACAAGACAGTAGGTCTTATTGCTGTAAATATGACTGTCAAACATGGGAAATTCTCAATAGCAGCCCGCAGTCACAATTCGTGATTGAGCTCGCCCATTACACAGTATAAATAAGTAACAGTATTATATCTTCATAGAAAACGGCCCAAACGACGCGCTTCGAAATCTCAGTGTATCAACAGTATCAAGTGCGCGGCAGTTACGCACGGACACGGAAGGTTATCTACCGAGCGGCCGTAGGTAATTATTTAATGGTAACAACCGAGATATAATACTGTTACTATATTATACTGTGCCCACTTTAAAAGGGAACTACATATGCTATTCAGGGGCGCAGGTTTAGGATTTACAGGTTCATACCCAGATTTTTGATAAATTGTAGGTAATAGAACACCCCCTCGGATAGGTTAGGATTTGATTTACATTTTCAAACAGAAATAGGAGTTACATTGTCGACTTACGCAGGAAAGGCCAAGCAACGAGAATGTAGAATACAAGATCGAGCGAAGCGAGCTCAAAGTTTTTGCACTCTCTCTGGGTTCGATTTTCTTTTGATCATTCCAAAAGAACTAAGAATTACTTGCTTTGTCGACTTATGAAGAAAACCTCAAAAGTTGAGGTGTTGGCTATTATGGAATGCAATTTTGTATCGAATAAATACCGGAATTCCGGGATCGACAAATTTAGAGTTCTTATATAGAATGTATATCTACTTACGTTCAGGTGTTGGCCAATATGGAAATCAGTTTTGTATCGATCGTAAAAACTTGCGATTCCGGAATTCCGATTACGATGCTCCTTACTGGCCACATAAGACTGGTAGACGGTTGGCTTCTAGCTTATTGCGCTAGGCGCTGCCGTCCTGGTGTGAATTGACTATAAAACAATAATCATTAAATACAATTCTGTTCTCCCGCATTCTATTTGGTACATTATGAAATAAAACAAAAATCACATAAATCGAATCAGTGGTTCTCGTCTTCTACAGTTAAGCGCACTAACGCACAGACAGACAGTCACATTGCGATCTATACTTATAATTATTAAGGGTTAGACTCGACCAGTTTTTTTTAAAGCTTCCTTCGTCTCTAGATCTCTTCTAGAAGTATTAGCTTCGTCGCTAGTCGAAGGGACTGATTTTTCATTGACGATACCTTGATTGGAAAGTTCTGCTGTATTGTCAAGTTCAATTGTAAAAGTTTTCATTTCACTTTCCCCAATAGTGCTGTAGTGCTGCAATAGTTTTTCATTAGAATTCATCAAGTCAAAAGGGAACACTGTGTGTGAAAGGTTTCCGCTGAGACGCATCTCTTTGGCAACAAGTTTAGCGTTGCTTATTCGCCATTCTTCAATTATCAGGAGATTTTTTTTGAGGTCCCAGCCTGTAACAAAAGATTACGTTTAGCACTGGCGAACTAGGTGACAGGGGCGACAACCCCATACAAGACCAAAATATTTTGTTTTATTGTTGAAATGGACGCATAGAAAATATAACATTGGAGAATTATAAAAATAAATTATAAACATTTATAAGCGCAATATTCTGAACAAAAAATTCTGCCACTTTCGGCGGTGGACGCGGTAGCTACTCTCTTTCGCAATAAGAAGTCCTAACATCGATTTTTTAAAATAGTTATCGATATTCATTTGGCATTTTATTTGAATCCATTAAATAAAACAGCTGATGGATTAATAAGTTAAAGAAGATCCCAAAGTTTCAGCAAAATCGGCCGGACGACTTGTCTACTATGCAAAATACGGGTAAAACATCTCTGCCTACCCCTTCAGGGTATAGAGATGTAGAAATATGTTTTAAAAAACCATAAAATATGTACTGATACCAATGTGAATGCATTTTGTTTATATAAAAATAACATTCCTGCCTTCAACTTAGAAATGGTTATATCTCTAAAATTGGCCATTATTTTTTGTTGCGCTCATATAGACATTTAATCAGCATGTTACAAGCTTATGTGAGCCAAATTCGCCGAACGGCTTTTTCCAAACATTTTGTGCCTTTTACCAAACAACAAAACAAGCAACAAAATTGTTGTTGTTGTTGTAGTCATTTTGATTGTTATAGTATCATTTTGATGAAATAACTAAAGTATAAAAAAATAATTAATTAATTAATTATATTAAAACCATTACAATGGAAAAAAAAAATACTACAAAAAGTTACTAATTCATTAAAACGGGTCAGTTTTGGTTTCAAGCCTCGTGCAGACTAGCGCGACGCGACTCTAACAATACAATTTCTAAAACTTAACGGTAGATTGCGTTTCATCAAATAGTTCCTATCCCGTAATGTTGGTTCCACTGTTGTAGGACCAATAAGAATACGGCGCTACCTAAAAGGTCCGTTTGTGGAGTCAACATTTCGGCAAAGGAACTATTTGATGAAAAGCACTCTAGAACAATACCGATGTCGCGACGCGCCGTCGCCGTCGCGTTGCGTCAGTCTGCAAGACGCTTCAAACATGAACCCGAGCGGCACTACGGAAGTATTATTAAGCACTATTAACAAAAGGTATTTATATAACTCGATTGGATAATACGGAACATACAAATTACTTACCAATTTGCTTGAGCCCTGGTGTTATTGTCTTCCATTCTTTTTCTACAACTTTGTTAAGAAACCTCATGAGTTCAATGGAAGGTTCATACTTAAATTTATCACATGGAATTTCCATTGTGTCTGAACTCCATTCAGCTTTTTGTAAAGTCTCACAAATGAGCGGAAAGGGTTTCGAGTCAACTTCAGGATTCTTGTAAATCGGCTGTAATCAAATTACAATATTGTCAAATTCATTAATACCCAAAAATGTATTAGTTATAGTGTGAAAATTCTTATTTAACCGACTTCTAAAAGGAGGAGGTTATCAATTCGGATGTTTTTTTTTTTTTGTTTTTTTTCCTACCCCACACAAATTCGAATACCAATACCTATGTAAATAACAGTTACAGGAACTATCATCATATCAATCACATATAATAAGTGGGAAAAATACGTATTATTGAAGCTAACTCAAAAGCTTTCCAAGCAAAGTTAATGAGCATATCCTACCAAACAAAAAAATAATTTTCGATATCTGTCCACAATTGACAGAGAAATCGGCGCACATACATTAAAAAAATATACATACGCTACGAACACAGAACCTTTTTGGAAGTTGGTTAAAATTAAAACGTATTTAAAATCAACTTACCAAATCGTAATTATTTATGGCGCAGATGACAATGCCATATAATATAGAATGAAAATAAGCGCACAGGATGCTCTCAGACGTCGCAGAGTCCCGGAGGAACACATATATCTTTCTTGTATGTATACACGGGACCAGTAAGTAATCATTATAACTGTAAACTTCTTTCAAATTTTTCATATATTCTGCTTTTGGATGCTTGTCCAAAATATTTTTCATAGAATGTCCTATAATGATTTTGAATCCACATAGATTTTTATCTGAAAATAAAATATTTAATAATTATGGTCTTGAACCAGTAAAATCGTAAATACAGTAGCTACCCGGGCGTAAATATAACTCATCGATCTTGTATAAGGAGATTGCCGGGGTTGGTCCGTGGATGGGTGACCATCTTTACATACCCAGACTCCTCCGTGCCTCGGAAAGCACGTTAAGCCATTAGTCCCGGCTGTCATTCGTGGATCTTTGACAGAAGTCTTCAGAAGCCCGAAAGTCTGATACCAGTCTTGCCAATGGGTACCGTATTACCAAGTTACTGGGTTGTAGAGGTCAGATAGGCAGTCGCTCCATGTTCATACATGAACTTTACGACGCTTAATACCCAAAGGGCACTTTTTGGAGTTTACTCCTTATGAATCGATTTTCATAAAAGGCCCCATGGAAATTTTATGAGGAGTGAAATTTATATATGCGTTAACTTTGTTTTATTCGTAAACTAGCTACGTCCCGCGGTTTCACCCGCATAAGTCTCGATCATAGAGAAACATAATAATTACTAAAAAACAACTGGGTTCAAAATTGTTACAAATTTGCTCTAGTGTAAACCATTTCAAGGAAAGCATCAATTTTCACGTGGAAAGAAACTTGAAATTGCGTGCTTTCTGTGAGGATGACTTACCTAACTTGATTCGTCCCGTGTCGAACGCTAAGATTGGCTCATTTCTGTTGACTAGACATGGCTTTGCAATTACTTCTTCTTTCAAATACCTTTCAATAATTTGTAAAAATCTTGGTGCATTCAAGGTTCTCAGGCAAACTGATCTTACAGCCATGTAATTAAAAATTATGTGCAATACTATCATTATTGCGAATATTATCAGAGAACTCCTGAAAAAGTTATAAATAAAGTAAAATAAAGTGTAAATATAATAAAAAATAAATACTGTATTCATAAACAACCTAATCTGCGTTTGCAATTTAGTTGCCAAACTTGTAAATAATCACGAGTATTATAAAAAAACAACTGTAATGCCTACACATAAGGTTCGGTTTGTGCTTCAATTTCATATGCAATAAATGATGATTATGATTATTTTTTATGACTTTTCCAACAGTCTAAAATCAATTTTATTTCAAGTAGCATAAAGTTGATGTTTAAATAACACTAATTGGGAACAAGGATTTTAATAGACCTTATGTAAAAACCTTTCTTCAGATATTTTCATAAATATTTTCGAAATAACCCAGCCTAACTTATTCCAATTTTGAAAAGAAATTAACCCAAATGACCACTGTCCTCCACTTTTAACCTCTACTCCACAATACCACGTCAAGGTTGATCCGCAGTAGTAGCTCGCAAAATACAATTTTTTTTCGTGGGTTACCTTTGATCCACCTTAAAAGAAGCTTCCAAATGGAAAAATCCGCTGAGCAGTGGTCAAAACTAACATCAATTTTTAAGAAACTTTATAAACGGAAAGTCTATATTCGTCAGTACCCGAAGACTGTGATGATCATCAGTGCAGCCACGGAAGCGATAAGATTCACAGCTGTTTCTTGGGCGGAGTCTTTGGCAGATACATCTGCGAGGTTACTTCTTATGGCATGGTGTTGTGTCATAGCTGCTCTGGTTGCGCCGCCTACAAACAAATATAATAATTATAAAACATGTACATATATATATAAATAATAAAATAGAATAGCATCCTGCTAAAATACGAAGTACGAAGTGAACAGAGTAGAAAATTCGAGCATCCTGTCTCGGATACTATAAATTTTCATTCAAGAGCGAGCGAAACGAGCTCGAAAATTGGAGCAATCTGTACCGGGATAGGTTAAGTTTTCATTGTAATATTATTAAGAGAATCCAAGTGCGAGCGAAGCGATCAAGAAAGTTGGTTCGTTTTTTGTGTAATTTTACTAAATGAATGCAAGAGCTTGAAAATTGGACCGCGCCTGCAGTTTAAAGCCTTCGGAAGCTATAGATAAACAAAATACGTTAAGAATTTGAGATGTTGGATAATATTTGAAGTTGTGTCCAAACATAGAGTGGCAAGAGTGCGGCAGCAACACGAGCAGGAACACGCGGCAGTAACACGCGGCAGTAACATGCGGTACATCCGAGACACGCCGCGCACTTCAGTTGGCAATATCAAGCTGCCTAGCCCGCCACACCCCGCATTTCTGCCGCCGCGTATACGTCGGCAGAAATACGCCCAGACACAATTGGTGACGATAGTTTCCTAAAAATGTTTGTGCGCGGCAGCCACGCACGATTGCCGCTCAATTATTGGACACACCTTTACGAATTTTTGCTTACACACGTCGGAAGAGTCCTGTAGCTTGGGGGCCCCGTATCATTGATACGGCGAATACTGAGGTAGCTATGCCCCTGCAGTTCGGGTACGTTTTAAACAATAGGCCGAAGAAAGGAAAAAAGGAGCCATGAGATTTTTAAACAAAATTTGGAAGCAACTCGCCGGCCGCTGCCACGGCGTGAAAAGCATGTAAAAATAAAAGAGAATTACGCTGCTTATGTGGCACCTCGACCAAATGGGTTAGGTAAGAACTGTGACCAACCGCGAACTACTTTCAAGTTGATCGCAGTTACTTGGCTATTTTTACTACACCTTACACCATGGATACCCTACATTAATGATATGGCTAAACTTCGACTGACATATCATTAAACGTTGACGTCTAAACGATATGCCAATGCTGGTTATTTCATGAAATGGTCAATTCTAAGATCCTGGCCACGACATATACATATTATAAATTAAAGTCGCTTTTCATGTCTGTCTGTGTGTCCGCGTCGTCATTCTTCTAAACTACGCTACGGATTTTGATTCGGTTTTCACTATCATTTAGAGAATTTATTCCGTAAGTTTTATTTGTATGATATATTAATATTAGCCTTACATTTAATAAAGACATCTTGATGTTCTGTCAAGTCCTAAAAACCTTGCGAAGCAGGGGCGGGTCGCTACTTTTCAATAATAAGAAATATACAAACCAGCAACTCCAACAACAGCTTTCATCACAGTGC
Source organism: Agrochola circellaris (assembly GCA_914767755.1). NCBI lineage: Eukaryota > Metazoa > Arthropoda > Insecta > Lepidoptera > Noctuidae > Agrochola > Agrochola circellaris. Next base: position 15,960,365 of record OU611840.1, on the reverse strand, counting down.
TTATACATAGAATGAATGTGGTGTAATTCTTGAATGCTGGCAAAGCTATTTCTATGCACATTGCTGCATCATTCAGGGTATCCGCATATAGTCTCCACTTCTTACTGTATGCATCTAGGTGAGTGCTGAGAAATATTGAAGAGAAACATTTTAATTGTTATAGAAATTCCCTAAAACAAATGCACAGCTCACACTACTAAATATGAACAGAGATCATTCAACCGTCATACATTTTGAACGAAATATATATAATAATAAAAAAGCTATATTCCGAAAGAATATTTTAACTCTTCACTTTTTACTATGGGACTTAACTTGTAGGGTCATATTTAGGCAAGCTATAGTTACTACTACACACTTCTTTTGCTAGTAAGCAGAAGTGTATAGTAGTATCTATAGCTAATTACAATAGCAGAATTATAGGAATAATACGGCTATTTTGAACTGGATAAACTTAATTTGTCATAGTTTCTCATCGGTACCAGCTTGAAAAAAAAATATGACAGCAGTTTGGAGCTGTGATTCATTTCATCTTTTTTGAATTTTTATATATACAGGGTGTAAAAATACCCAAGGTCGCATAGTGAAAATTTATGAAAATAACTTTACAACAGAATATAACTTTTTTTTGTTTGGTTCTTTCATAATTTAGCTCAAATATATGATATCTTTAAAAAAAGACATGTTCCTTGGGCATTGAAAAAAGGTTGATTTCGTTGGTTTACAAAATCTAAATCCATACAGACAAAGTATCTGGCAATAAATAGTTTCATTCGTGTTTTCTTACCCCTGGCTGTATGCAAAATATATTTTTCCCAAATGGCCACAACCATCTTTAAGGACCCAGGTGACAGTGGCTGCGAATGGTGTTGCAGTATTATCTCCAACTCCCACTCCTCGTAGGACTTCTTGTGTAGCAAGGATACCTATAAAATATAGTTAATTCTTTAATATAAATTTTAAGAGGATTATGCCAAAAGGAACCAGCTCACAAACAATAATTTAGATATTTATATCAAACTAATCTAATATTCCAAACGTGGTAATCCAGCGAAAACTGTCTAATTTATACATATTGTAAAACAGTTGCTTTTCACGTTGGTCTATATGTTCGCGTTGTTCTTCTAAACCATGCAACAGATTTTGAAGAGGTTTTCACCATTGTTTAGATAATTAATTCCGGAAGGCTTATGAGTATAATACATTCATATTAAAGTTACGGTAACCTAAGAAATCTCGATGTTTTGTCAACAGCAAAAAGCCTCTACAGTTGCTGGGGGTGCATAATTGCTGCTTATCCTTAATCTGATAAAAGCTCTGAGCAAGGCACTATAAGTTGTGTGTTGTGTGATTGGCAGTCAAAAGGTTAAGGAAATTGATTCTATGTCTTCTTTTAAACTGTTGTTGACAACAAAAAACCTTTTAAGTAAAATTAATTGGAGCTACACAAATGGAAATGATATAAAAACTTAGATGGGGTCCTTTAAATATTAGAAACAATAAAATTTTGCATGGGAAGCATCTATAAAACTACAATGGCAATATGTTAATAGCACCAGCTGCTATCAGCCCGATGGTAGCTTCAACCTACCAGTAATGGTGCTGCAGAATGCTTGTGCTGTATCCCATATTTGGTAGTTTGTATAGTCTCTGCTTACACTGTTAGGGTAGCCTTGAGGGAGGAATACTTTCGCAAAAAAATTTACGATATCATTGGACTTTTCTTCATCGAGTACAGCTACGTTTGACTGGCCTGTAACAAAATAAATATGACGTGGAGAACACGACATAAGTTTTACCTACTGTACAAATACCGTATAACAACTTTTTTTAATACATTATCTTTTGTTACCTGGGGGTTTCACGTAAAGCCTTTGTTTATTAACGGTTCCGTATATCTCCTTACAAATTACTTCCCCTTCATGGATGGTTACCATTGTAATAAATTTCCTGCACGTTGTATGATGGTTTTTGTAAACGTAATACAGAATTATTTTGTAAAAAACGATTTAATAACGTTCCATCCTCTGTAATTTTACTAGTCTAGAGATTTTTGTGCGTAATGTTTATTTACTACACAAAAATCTTCAAAATTTCGCCGCTGATAGCCTCAAAAAAAAACTGCCAACCAAACAAACAAACCACTTTGAAACAAATCCTTGTGCATTATCTATGCAAATCCCCATACAAACAAATCCTACAGAGGCCACACTACCACAGCCATCGAACCAATCGAATTTGCAATCGAACACTAACACAGCCACTGATCCACTCATCCACTATACCTACTCTATCTACGACATCACAGCTGTCCACAGCCATAAACAGTGTTGTTATCGTAAAAATCTGAGCTGCCGTATGTCACAGTCTGGATTGCCGTATTTTAGGGAAAAGCATTCGAAATTGCCGTATTTATTTAAAACTTGGTACAGTATACTTGATTTTGAATCAGTTGCTATCGATTTTTTTAATAAAATTTTTAATTTTGGCAATTGTGTGGTGCACAGCCTCTTCAGGTGAAAGATATTTGAGTTTTATTTTCGTTTCATTCATTAAGCTAGTGAAAGAAAGTTTCATCTCACCTATAGTCAATTCCCGTATTTTGTGATACCGCAATGAGAGGCCTGCCGTATACCGTATTTTCTGAAAATAAATCGTGGATTGCCGTATAATACGGCAATTGCCGCATCAATAACAACGCTGGCGGCAAACCTCCTGCACACTGTGCCGGCGGCATTGCAGCCGGCTTTTGCCGAGCGGCACTATCCACCGGTTTTTGCGCCTCCATTTCCTTTGCGATCCTTTGTGCGGCAGGACCGGGCGCGGGCATTGTGTGTTGGAGCCAATATGCACAGAATATAAAATATTAACGGGAAGAATGAACAATGAATACCTACTTCAAAGAAAAATATGCCCACATCTTTCGATACTAGTAGCTCCAGTATTTGGTAATGAAATTAATTTCCGTGCTAGATTAATCAGAATAAGGTTTAAGGCGAAGAAAAATTGGAAAAGAAGTCCGGAAAATTGGAAAATTCTGGAAAAACTGAAAGTGGACGGTGGGAGGGGAGCGAGCGGGGCGCTGTTGGTAAAAAATTGTGAAATTGTTTTGTGAAATTAATATTTATTCCATGTGACTACGATGTTAAATGTTTGAAAAAACAATATGGTGGCGTTAGTACTAATTTTGTCCTCATGCCAAAAGATCGTTGTACAGATAAAATGCTTACAACCGTGTGACCAAGCCTTTAAGCCATCACAGACGTAGCAATAATGTAGATTTTCCATAGATAACTTCGAGTGGCCTCAGACGGAGCTATAATAAATATTTTTAATACGCACCAAAAACTACGCAAAATAAAGCAATAGCAAAATATACAATGTGAAATTTAATTCGTATTTTTTTCGCGGTTTCAGGTTTGGTCCCATAGTGAAAGTTGTTCATAATGATGAGTACAATGACCCCTTAAGAGGATGAAAACGAATTAAATTTCACATTGTTTATAGCTACCTACATCTGTGACGGACTTTAGTCTTGTTTGGTCGGAATGAAAAGCAATGAATGAACTAAGTGTCAGTGATTGAACTAAATGAAGTTCACTTTATAACCTGTCCTGTTGATGATAAACTTGATTGGTAAAAAACTTGGGGATAAATAATTAAAAAAATACAAGAAAGGAAATTAATTGGTTAACTTTTAGACAATAACAAATACTTTCACCACTTTATCGTACTGTAGCCATCGAAGGTAATGTGGGTCTGCTTTTTATGTTTTCCTGTTGCTAAACAAGTTACAAAAACTGCAGTTTTAAAGAATTTATAGCACAGTAATGATAGATTAGAAGATGTGAATGTGCACGTATTGTACTAATAATGGCACTGAAAACAGAGTCAGGTTATGTGAATGATAGACTTGGTATCAAAGTTGAAGGTGAGCTGGGAGACTTTCAAATAATTGAAGAGAAAAGCGACAGTGACGATGATGACAGAACAGTTAGCAAAAGTTCAAGGACGATTGATACTCTTGCGACCATTCCATCAAGTGTGGTGAAGCCCAGCAGTTCTCCCATTGGTAATGTGGCAGTGAGCAATTCTGAAAATGTTATAATTGGGAATAACACCTATTTTAATGGGCCTGTTGTAATCAAGCAAGTGATTCAAAATACTGCTGGTCTAGAGAACCCTTCCTATGTGAAAACAGAAGATGAAAATGTTCCAGTTCAGAAGTACCAGGAAGAATCAAAGAATGACAATGGTAAGTAGGTAGCGCCGATAGAACATGGATACTATATCAATGACACTGTGTTATTGAGGTGGTTCTCCACTTTATTCAAAGCAACTGATCTACCACGATCTTGGCACTTAAGCATTGGGTTGGTAGTGTTTATCACTTCCATTCAGCTCGGGATTACCTTAACGCAAATCCTTCAAGCCATTCATGTCATTCCTGAATGTGTGGCCAGTGCCCCCAACACAAATATTTTTTTGGAAAAGGGAGGTTGCTCCGTGAACCCTGTGTAGCCCTTAGGAAGCCAATGTGCTATATGCGTATGTTAGCCAGGATCCACTATGCACAATGGACTGAATGGGAGTCTAAGTGCACATAATGGAGTCCACGTACATATGCATGTCGTTAGTTCATTTGTATTTAACAACTTTGATTATGATGATGTTGTATACTTCATGGCTAAGTTTCAATCAAGTATAAAGTTTATCCATCATAAGTCATGATTTTGATGTGTGTAAATTCTAATTACTGGATCAACAGAAATAATAATAATACAAAGCTAGGCAGGATGATATCAGGCCAAATGTCTGGTAACTATTAAATGATTCTGTATTACCTGCCTGGTTGGTCTAGTAGGTGCAAGTGCTACTGCCGAGTATGAGGTCCGGGTTTCGATCTCTGGGTCGGGCATAGTGTTATTGGGTTTTTCTACCTGGAATTTCTCAGTAGCAGCCCGGAGTCTAGATCTGTGCCTGGTTGATGGCAATAGGCTTGCCCCCTATTACTTAAACATTACTAGCAAAATGTGGGTTTTCCTATGGGTACACCTCTGCCTAACCATTTGGGTATTACAGTTGTGACAACTGACCACTGAGAAACTACAAATTGGGGAAGAAACAATTACTAGGTTTGTATGCTGGGACCATAGCTCAATTTAATCTGTACATCCTAAAGTTATGCTCAAACTTAAATAGACTGTCATTATTGAATAAGTATTATAGGTATTAATATCAGATTATTCAATGATGTAATAGACTAAATAATATTAGACTGTGTTTCCCATTGATTCACATTCCATACAAAGGATCTATATGTATAGGAAATAAGCTCTCAAACAAACATTTGTGAAACTATCATTTAACATTTGTGAAACTAGCATTTGTAACTCCTCTACTCTGTAAAGTTTATTTCACTAACTTTCATAATAAATTAGTTTTTTTGAGTTCAAAACTTTCTCATAATATATATGGAATTTTATCATTTGGATTCATAATTTTTTCTATCATTTTCATATCATCATCATCATCTCGTTCCACTAAAGCTTCCATTTGTGCATATTATATTGAGTATGTTAATAATTATCTATTGCCTAAAAGTGATACACTTTTTAATTGGCACCATGAGTTGCAAAAGATTAATTGTCCTCCTTATCTTTTACAGCTATCAAGAAGTTTCATTTAAGGAGATGGCACAAAATTACATTTTCAGCAGTATGTATAGTTGTACTTGGTGGTATATTTGCAATATTGTCAATAATACTTAGCAATTCCAGTCAAGATGATAATCCACCATCATCACCATCAATGTCTGAGGAAGATAGTACTTCTGGGAAATCAAGTAAGTGGCAGTTCTTTGTTCTCATGCCACTACCTCTCTCCCTCACTAGATCATGCTAATGGTGCGCTCACATGGGCTACTAAAATTGGGCAATTCTTGCAAATTGCTATACATATAATCTTGATATTGCCGGGACGTCACTATATAATTGTGCAATTAATTGCCCATGTAAGCGCATCATAAGTGACTAACATCAATGATTGTTTGCGGAGACTTAGACTTTAACATTTCACAGAAAAATTTATTTACTGCTATATCAGTCACCTAACTATGTAATCAATATCCAATAATTCAATTATGTACACCTTAAAAGTTCAGTTTAACCAAAGAAATCCAGGATAGCTAAATTATCACATGAAAATTGTTTTTTTTTATGAATAATATAACTAGTCACTAGTCCAGTAAGGAGTGTAAGAAAATCTAGTGCACATTAATTGTATCAGACACACAGGGAAACTTAATACTATGTGTTCAAACAATGTAATTATTCTAATATTGTCTTAACTTGTTAATGCATTGACTTAAAAAAAAAAATATGATCAGATTCAATTAATTATTTTTACCAAAAAGTCCCTTGGGATTTATGTGATAAGTTATCATTTTAATTATCAGTTTGTCCTTGTACTAAAAAGGTAATCAAATTGTTCCTAAAGTATGTGGTGTGGATAAGGGAATTCCCTAAAATGAGGTGTGTCTATGGGCATTGTACTTCACATTAATACTAACATAATATTAATGGCGTGGCGTGGCTATAAATAAAGTAATGACGCAATAATTATATTATCATTTCAGACTTCTCAAAGGTGGTGGGGTTGTTGTATGAAAACTTAAACTTAATTCTATTTACAATTATATTGACCACATTAACATTCCTGTTGATGTTTTACACATTACTAACATTGGATGGCTCTGGTGGTGAAAAGAGTGTGGTCACAGATAATGCGAGGAGTAGGAAAAAAAGAGACTATGAAGCGATACTCGATGATTATGATCCCTACATGAATCCTATTAAGAAAGGTACAATCATTTAATAATAACTATCACACATAGTGTCCTAGTGTTAACCTATGGATAAAGTGGTCTCATCCGATGAGCTAAATTAGTTTAGTACTTTTGAGTAAATAAACAGCGAGTCAGCGCTATCTTGTGTTACATTTACTGTCTACTGGTAATACCTAAATAAATAAATCATCAGTTTTAATTTTTTTGTAGCTTGAATGATAAGTTTGTATGCTGTTGTTGACATTTCAATGTTATTTTTCAGCGAATCCATTGTTGATAGCACCAGATCATCTTAGGATAGTACCTAGAGCCGATTGGCTTGCTCAGCCAGTGGAGAACTCGTTAGATAAGATCAGACAACCCGTGCCTTGGGTCATTATATCCCACACAGCAACCGAGAGTTGTACAATGCAGGTTAGTGTTATTCTCTTACCCGCCCATTTTGTAAATTTCCAAAATTCTTTCCTAAGTTTCAAAAAACTTACCGTAAAAATCACCGCACATCGTTTAGAGTTATAGTCAGTGCATTGACAATGCCTGACTAAAAGTTTGTCTTTGTATTTTATTTAACAGAATACGGATGTGTTTGTGTTGTGTGACATTCTAAAAAATATATTTTCAATTCCAGAGTGAATGCGTTCTGCGCGTGCGCCTCATACAAATGTTCCACATCGAGTCAAGAAAGTGGGACGACATTGGCTATAACTTCTTAGTTGCGGGCGACGGCTCTGCTTACTTCGGCCGCGGTTGGGATTTTGTCGGGGCCCACACGCTAGGCTACAACAGATACAGCATCGGGATTAGTTTCATCGGGACATTCAATAACGATCCGCCCCCGAAGAATCAAATTGACGCCTGTCTCAAGCTACTGAAGAGGGGAGTCGAGATCGGCAAGCTCGCTAAGGACTACAAACTATTCGCGCACCGGCAACTAGCGTCTACTCTCAGTCCTGGTGACAAGTTGTACGACATTATAAAAGAATGGCCACATTTTGTCAAGAACTTTACAGACCCAGCAGAACTTCTTCCAAAGTATGACTGAGCATGTAGTGAATCTTATTAGTGCCTAGTTCTTTAATATTGTGATGGATATGGTTTTATAAAAACGTTACAAATTATTAAGTATGTGATAATTATATTGGCATTCCAAATGTCTTGATAAAGAGGATGTTTTACAAAAAAGTACTTATTATTATGTTAGTACCGTTGTTATATTACGCAGTCTTTTGAAAGAGTGCCTTTGCGACTTCTATAAGCTGCGCGCGCCTTGTGTAAAGATAATTTTGTAGTTTACGTCGAACGATAAGAGAGATGCGCTGAGGTAGCCCGCGAAATTTATATTTTCATAGGTACATTTTTTGCAATTTGCAAGTCAGTGTCCGGTTCTATGTTAATCAAAATATAATTCGCGACCGTAACAAATGTGTATTTACTCATATTTATTTATATTTATATATACTTTATTGTACACCAGATTATACATTACATAAAGAAAAGTAATACACTATAAAATATACAACACACACACACACACACACACACTCACACTTACACTCACACACTCATACTTAGAATAAAAATCAATACACAAAACAATACACATATAACTCTTCAAGTAACCATTGACCTAAAATGTCACGATCTCATGAAAGAGATTCAATAGCGTAATCTGAACTTAGAGAGTTGTATTGATGATTTTAGTGGTTATAATTCTGTAAATACATATTTGTAATAGTCGCGAAACATGTTTTGATCAACATACAACCTGATACTGACCTGCAAATTGTAAAAATCTTAGACAATTTGAATTTCGAAGGCTACCTTAGAAAAAAAAAAGAAAAATGCGTTTATTGGCATTTTAGCAGAAAGATACACCTTAAATAACTATAAAAACAGAAAACTGATTATAATGCCAAAAGGGCCTCAGTGCGTGCCCCATAAGATTGTAAATTTGGTTTGCATGCTTGTTGCAGTGCCTATCTAGAGTTGTGCTAGTCAAACTGACATATTTTATCGAACATTTTAACAAATTCAATATGTAAAGATAAGTACAACGTAAAAATAAGAAACGAAAGTTAAATACGTAACTTAAGTTCGTATGTTAAAATGGTGCGGGTGATTAAAAATTATTTAAATATTTTAAAAGGAAAGCAAACAGAACTAAACAGATAGTATTATGATTGTAATAAGTTGAAATAATATATTTTAATGGATAAACAAACAATCATATTGTAAATACAATTTATTTACAATACTTATATACGATATATAAGTATTGTAAATAAATTGTATTTCTTCCCACCATTTTAACTGAAAATTATTATTGGTAAAAGTTGAATATTTTTTATTTTTATATATTTGTATAAAGTCGTAAGTGTAGCTTAGAGTATTACAAATTATATATTTTTACATTGCCTATGTAACAGACGTGAAAAAAAAGCATGAATTTAAGATAAGGAATATTGTGCAATAAAAATGTTATTTATATTTTTGTTTATTTTGGGATCGGGACCAAATTAAGTTAGTGTAATTAATTATTTAAAGAACACTTTTAAGGCAGCTAAAGCCTAGCCATTAGAAACAAGGTTAAATCAGCAGACAATTAAATGAAGTTTGTTTGGAAAATTATCAATAATGAAACGAACAGGAACAAAAGCCATAATTCTGGTGTCCGTTACCCAGGCCAGATGTTGTCGAAAATGGTCATTTGAATCTTATAGATAATTAGTTGTGCGGCTTCTGTAAATGTTGCGCACATTTTTAAATTTGTTGCGCTTATAGTTTTTTAATTATTTCACAAAAACATTTCCTGCTGGCGTAACGTTACCGCAGCCAGACCTTTTTCTTTCTAATGGGAATATTTAAATAAATACTAGCTATAGAATTAGTTGTCTAGATGAAGTAAATGTTGTGCCTTATTTTGTATTTGTTCTTTCATCGGTTGCGAAGTTATTCGAGATTTTGCTGGGGTAACGTTTTTGGTTTTGCTAGATCTTTGAAACGGTTAAGCAGATTCTTATCATATTTTGTACAAGACTTCTTAGGGATTAGTTTAAATTTGTTCTGCAATAAAAATACCAAAAAAATGCATAGCTTAAAGGTTATTTCATTAAATAGAAAAACACTTCAATCGGTCCCAGCACTCTCAATAAGAGGTCTAAAGACTTACTTTAAACGTTATTTTAAAGCTTGTAACTGCCTTCAAATGTATGTGAAGTTTCATTAGTATCCTGTAAGTATTTAAAAAGATATGATGATATTCAGTTCTTCACGAGCACGGTCTTGATGCGCGCGGTGTTATTTGGCCACTGGATTGGATATATGAACTGAATGTTATGTCAATTATTAGTTGTTTAGTTCAGTTGTATATCAGTAAAATTTCAGCGTAGTACATTGGATAATTAATGAGATAATACGATTAAAGTCATTAGGAAGTGAATGATCGAGGTAACCCGACCAAGTTTAGGTGGTTACGAAAAAGCGAAAACTCAGAACATTATGCTATCTTTTGAAATGTTCAGTATAATACACCTTACAATTTCGGTACAGACGCGTACACTGTTAAATACATAATAATATAATAATATCTGTACTATGAAAACATTATTATTATCTTCCAGTTGCACATACTTATCAAAAATGTCGTTCGGTGGGACGCGGGAGGGGTGGGGTGAAGGGGTAATTCATTGTTTGATTTATTCCCTTTATGTCGAGTCCCGTTAAGTCGAGCCGAAAACCTTGTCTCGCTTCTATTACCCCTATGTCGAGTAGTTTTCTGTCCCGTTTCTATTCCCTTTATGTCGAGTTTATTTACCACGCTTTTATTACCTTTATGTCGAGTTTAATAATATCATATTTTAGAAGTACAGTCACGTCCAATGAAATGTATACACGCACATAATTTAGAATCAATTTTTACACAAAAAAGAATTTAAAAATAACTAATGACTTTAACCTTTCAAAGTATGTCATAATTTCAGTGTATTTTTTTTAATATTCGAAATTATGTGCATGATGAAAAAGTACCTATCTTTTAAAATATTAAGTTCATTTATTATAAATGAACTTAATAATGCAAATGTAACTATTACGTTAGTACCTACCTACATATCAAAATATAAACAATCAAAATACATAAAACACAGTATAAAAATACATAAATACGTAATGATACAATGCACATGTTTTCAATTTATGGTTCAAAATATATAGGTAAGTAGTACCTACCTAATAAATTTCGAATAATATAATCGTTATAAAGTATAGTTATTAATCGAAATCCAAAGCCGAAAAGACCCCACGTTCAAATTCTTTTAATTTACATCTCTGACTGTACCTGTTCACCAAACTCGACATAAAGGTAATAGAAAGCGTAAAATATCAATACTTTGGAGAACAATAGACTTCCAGGCTCGATATAACGGGACTCGACGTAAAGGGAATAAATCCATTGTTTGCATAACGCACTAAACATCTATAATAAAAGGTAATAGAAAATTTCAAAATAGCAAAATTACTATCTGTAATTTTAATCTGTGATTATTTTTAAGTATAAGTTTATTAATACTTTAAAAGTTCAATTGAAATAATTATTTTACCTGTTAATAAAAATTCTTTAATAAACATGTAGTTTTTTTTAAAACTTGTGTACATGTCTGTACTAAATTTGTAACACTATCCTACATATTTTAGAAGGTACCATAATGTTCTGAGTTTTCGCTTTTTCGTAACCACCTAAACTTGGTCGGGTTACCTCGATCATTCACTTCCTAATGACTTTAATCGTTTTATCTCATTAATTATCCAATGTACTACGCTGAAATTTTACTGATATACAACTGAACTAAACAACTAATAATTGACATAACATTCAGTTCATATATCCAATCCAGTGGCCAAATAACACCGCGCGCATCAAGACCGTGCTCGTGAAGAACTGAATATCATCATATCTTTTTAAATACTTACAGGATACTAATGAAACTTCACATACATTTGAAGGCAGTTACAAGCTTTAAAATAACGTTTAAAGTAAGTCTTTAGACCTCTTATTGAGAGTGCTGGGACCGATTGAAGTGTTTTTCTATTTAATGAAATAACCTTTAAGCTATGCATTTTTTTGGTATTTTTATTGCAGAACAAATTTAAACTAATCCCTAAGAAGTCTTGTACAAAATATGATAAGAATCTGCTTAACCGTTTCAAAGATCTAGCAAAACCAAAAACGTTACCCCAGCAAAATCTCGAATAACTTCGCAACCGATGAAAGAACAAATACAAAATAAGGCACAACATTTACTTCATCTAGACAACTAATTCTATAGCTAGTATTTATGTAAATATTCCCATTAGAAAGAAAAAGGTCTGGCTGCGGTAACGTTACGCCAGCAGGAAATGTTTTTGTGAAATAATTAAAAAACTATAAGCGCAACAAATTTAAAAATGTGCGCAACATTTACAGAAGCCGCACAACTAATTATCTATAAGATTCAAATGACCATTTTCGACAACATCTGGCCTGGGTAACGGACACATAATTCTGATTATACAGTGGAGACGTCATGTGGTGTCATTTGCGATAGCAAAGAAGTTACTCAAGAATTTACTAGTAGCCTATCCCACTTAAAAATACTGAAATCTTAAATTCTTTGCCCTCGCTCTCTTTTGATTTAATAAGGGCGAACGTTTTCAAATCCAGAGACAATAATTATAGACCCGAATCCGTGTTGCCTGGTTTCAGCAAGGTGTTTGAAAAGGTAATGCACGAATAAAATCCTTCACGAGCATCAGTATGTTTTTCCCAAGGGACATTATACGACCGCCGCCGGTGTAACCGTATTAAAACACATTTTTAACGTGTGGGAAGAGGCCCAAGACCCCATAGGAATATTTTGTGAACTTTCCAAGGCATTTGATTGCTTCGATCACGAAACCTTACTCTTGAGCATTACGGACTTGGAAAACTTGCGCTCAGTTTAGTAAAATCTTATTTAAATGATAGACAACAGCAAGTTCAAATAAATGGTGTTAATTCACTCGGTTTAAAAGTAAAAATGGGTGTCCCACAAGACTCGATATTGGGTCCTTTCTTCTTTTTAATTTATATCAATTATCTACTCCATGTATTATAAAATCAACCACAAAAATGGTGTTATTTGCTGACGATACTTCCTTAATTTTAAGGTAGATAGACGTGCTACAAATTTTGACGACGAAAATAACGCCCTACTGCAGGTCCAAAATTGCCTCACTGCTAAAAAAAAGAAGTAGCAGTAGTAGTTATTAGTGTGAAAAAAAACGAAGTCTATGATTTTCATTACCAAATGTCAAAAGTAGTGATTTTGAGATAGTATTGAATCAAGAGAAACTAGATTTTTGTGGGATTATCTATGAACCTGCCTCAGAAAGAGAAATTGACGAATAACTAGACGTGATTATTTTCCAAGTTCGTTTATTCGTTATTCTTAGTAAAATTATTTATTATTGTTTTTTTTTTTTAATTTATGATAATAAGTGGGCAGCTTTGAAAGTTTATAAAACATAATGTTGTTTTACTATATCCGCTTACCTACTATATTCTTTTATTACTTACATTGGTATCAAATCATATTTAATAAAAACATCGATACTATTTCTGTCATGATTATATGGCAAAAATTCCCTTTTCCAACGCCATCGACGCTTTAAAGCGTTGGCTAGTGACGGAAAAATATCTATAAAAATGTTATTTGTAGTTGTGACTTTCTTGATATAAAATCAATAAATAATTATGCGGAAATCTTCACTCATTATTTTTTAGTTCATACGTAAAGTGCTTTATTATATAAAGAAAACAGAATAGTCTATGTATACCTAATGTCAATCGAAAATATTATTTTTCATAACATGTCCCATCACTAGTGAATAGAATTACAATTTGGGCGTACAATTTGGCGTGGCGTGTCAGTATAAATTCTTGTCAAGACTCGTGGCGGTCAAAGGGAAAACCCTTTGACCGTCACGAGTCTTGACAAGAATTGTTTTAAATGTATTTTTCACGGTTACAAATATTCACAAAATATTTAAAAGGTTGGAAACTACGTATAGACAAGACCCCCTGAAAACACAATTTTACTTCGTTTTCGTTATTGTGTTTTATAACACGGTTTTAAACCTAATGGCGTTGACCATCCGCGATGTTTAACTTTAGCGCAACCCTCCTGGAGGGTTCACTTCCAATATGTATGGCGGCATGGCGTATGAGTTCTATGAAAAGTGGGTGGAGTCGAAAGTGTTAAGGACATCATGATGTTTTCTTAGATGTAAGGTACCGTCCTTGTCAATACATCTAAGAAAACATCATGCGTATGGACAAAATTACATCTTTTTAGTAAAAGAGAAGAAAGTCATAATTGTAAAAAAAGTCATAAAAGTAATAGAAATGGGGAGGGAGCTAGGTATTAGTTCAACCAGATTTCAGACTGGCTAAAGTAGACTTAAAATGTTAAAATAAAGTACTTCCACATAATTCAACTGAAGGGGACGAAATTCAAATCTTTTACAAAACGTACACTGTGCAGGCAGGCATATTATAAGTTAGGGAATTACATCGCTGATGAAAAATGCTTGGCTCATGCTGGTCCTGCTCCACAAGCACAACTAATTGATTAACATTTGAAAATACTGTTGGAGCTGCTGAAGATTGTAAAACTATCTTTGCATTGTATAAACTCATTGTCTTTTGTATTTTAAAATTGCATAGCACAGGTGTAGTATAGGGCTACCGTTTAATTAACCGCGTAACATCCGCGTCCGCGTCCGCGTGCCCCTGCTTAGCTGTCACGGCTTATTGTAATTATTTTATTGTAGAAAAATGGTTTTATTTGTTCCGTTTGCTACTCTTGACGCTTAACGTTTGCGTCTTTTTTACACCGTTCTCATTTATAAATATAATAATTCATTCAATGTACCTAAGTAACTAATATTTTTGTATCAATATAGTTTAAAATAGTGTCCAACTGTCCATGGAGTTTCTTGCCCGTTATTTTCCATAGGTACCTACTACCCAACTAAGTAGCTTCATATTTCTGACTGACCGACTCCTTGACAATTCAAAAGTGCATGTAAATGATTTAATTGAAATAAATGTTTTGAGTTTGAAATAATTTTGTGGTCTAAATTAAAGTAATTTTTCAACTGTACCTTGTCTTAGCTGATAACATTGCATTGCCACTGAACTTGTGACTGACTATTTGTAAGAAGTATAGGTACTTACTCTTTTAATTTATTATATTAATATATAATCCCAAATAAATGTTCAGTGTAGGTACTATTTTGATGAAATTGAATTTGAGGTTCGAGAACTTGACAATTATCTAATATTCTGAATTCAAGTTTACATAATTAGGTATGTGTAATACACACAGCGGCTGTGAAAATCTTTCAACTAACGTTCATGTATCCTAATTGCGCAACACAAGATCGCTAATCCATTGCTGCATAAGTTCGAAAAAAAAAAAAAAAAAAAAATATTATCTTATAGCAACTTGGCACATACCAAAGGCCTTTTCTCAATAAAAATCCCATAAAATAGGTTTAGTTTCTTCACAAATTCGCCTTCTTAGGGCTTGGGCCACTGTGCGTTTAATGGCGAGCTTAAAGTGTTGTTGTTGACGACTTTGAGACTTTGAGATTCAAGACTGTGTTGTAAAAAAAAACATCCAATGTGGTAGGTATGTGTCTTTGCACTGAGAACCCAACTTTACACACGGCTACACATCAAGCTATACATTTCCAGTATAAGCTGACCTCGCATTGTACGGAAATCCTATACGATTCAAGATCAGCATAAACTGGAAATGTCAAGCTATACATTTCCAGTTTATGCTGATCTTGAATCGAGTCGAACCTGGATAACTTCAGCAAGTATAATTTTTGGCCAAATTGAATTAAACATAGATTCGGAATCAGCGCAATGAGCTGTACAATTTGATCTGACTGCCATTTTAAGGCTAGGTTTTCCGGGCCTGTAGGCCTTTGAAAGGCTACCACCGCCTTCCCCAAATGCAATAAATATGTATATATAATATTCAACTTAGATATATCACAGAAATCTCTTTTTTTCTCTATTGCACATGTACAAAGCAGGGTGGGTCGCTAATAAGTATTTTTATATAAGTAATTGAAAAATTGTTGCCATCAGTCAATGCCTGGGGTGTTTTTTTTATTGGTAATTGTATTTTGTAGGATGCGTGGTAGAGTTAAGTTTATACATATAATAATCAACCTATAATGTGCCCACTTCTGGGGCGCAGACCTCCTTTCTGTGAGAGGGAGTGGGCCATAATCTACCACGCCGGCCCAGTGTGGGTAGGTGGATGTCACATGTCTTCGAATTTTGGGTTCAAACCTACGACCTACAAATCAGTATGTAGCGGCCGTTTCTACAGGGTCACCGGTTCTGCTGCAGGTGGAGTTTACTCTCCGCAAACTTGTTACGTTGTTATTTCAAGATCCTGTAATGAATTCGACTCAAAGAACAAATGATAAAATAGACTAAATAAATGCGTTTGCTCTAATATAAGTAAATTTTCTTTTATCGTTTTTCCTGAAAGTACCTGAGGTAACTGCCGGTCGATTCTGTAAAAATATCACCGTGAAACTTAGGTGAAGTGAGCTGTCAATAGAAAGAAAGAAAGAAAGAAAGAAAGAAAGAAAAATAAGTTTATTTGTCACAGAAACACGTGCATAAAAAAAAAAGATGATAAACTCGAGTAAAAAATAAGAAAATGAAACAGAATAGATTTAAATACAATAACGAGCACAAAACAGAAATAGTCTGCAGCTGCTGGCACGTCATGACTGTGACAAGAAGGCTTCCACTCAGCATGATGCTGTGCTATGGAGACCCACAGCACAGCGCTGATTTTCAGTGGTCACCCGAAAGAGACGTACGGAGACCAAGTCAGGTTTAATGAATTTTACATAAATATAAAATAAAACAAATAGTAACATAGTCAATATACAACCAATAGTATGAATACTTAAAATGATTAAATAACATAAAATATAAATAATTATCAGCAGGCATCACCGTGCGTGCAAAAAACATAAAACATGCACCCACCTAAAACACCATTATACCAATACCTACAAAAATATTAAGAGTTTTGTCTCGCTCCCACCATCACCTTCGCGTGTGCTAATCCCTAGCATCCTGCCGGTCGATTTGTGACAGTGACAGCTCACTTCATCTAAGTTTCACGTTGATATTTTTACAGAATCGACCGGCAGGACGGATCCATACCAACCATTTGTAGAGTAAACCGCATGTCAGTGGTTTTATGTTATAGGGTTTGAATTCCGCACTTAGCCCGTCGTGGGCCATGGCGGCCGTTGGGTGGTTATTCCAACCAGCCCACATCTTTTAAAGTTAATAAAAGCTCCTGGTCTGTTTAGAAGTTGTGAAAGATCTGGGTGACCCGAGGGTTTCTGTTCTACTCTGGGTGACGTGCATTCAAAGAGCACATGCGCGACGGTTTCCTCAGCCTCCATGCACGCCCTGCACAGACGACTGTCCGTTATGCCTATTGTGTGGAAGTGTTCAAAAAATTCAAAATTCAAATATTTTTATTTCACATAAACCTACAAGGGCACTTATGAAACGTCAGAAGCTAGGTGCACGGTTCCAATTGGTCGTTTCCTATGGAGAAGAGCCGGCAAGAAACTCCACGGTTACTCTTTTAAAAGTAAATGGTTTTTACAATGTTTCCAAGTTACAGTGTTAAAAGGTATGAGAGGACAGTGTAGGCCCATCAACAAGTACCAGGTACTTAGCAAAATATTAAATGGTCCACCGATCTACAGTCTGTTATGTCTACAACGTTCTCTCATTCACAAAATTTAAAAGAAAATAAGCTATATAAAAGACAAATATAATTCCTAATAAAAATAAAAACCTATTTAAACCAAATGATAATGGTTGCCACTACTGCTGTAACAAATCAAATTTAATATATTGTAAATCAAATTTAATATATTGTATTGTTTGTTTAGCGAGCAGTGTCCCGTGATGGCCCCCGTGACCAGGCGCAGGTCGTTCCTTTCCAGGCGTAGCAAAAGCATGTCAGTGGTAAAACTTGCCCTACGAAAAAAAAAAATCAGACGAAATGAGAACCTCCTCCTTTCTTGAATTCGGTTAAAAACCTATCTTGCGTTGCTACGATATAAACGCTGTACTGTGACTGTGATTCAGATTTTATCTCATGTCTTTCTGCTTAGTTGCTCAATTATTTAAAAAAATACAATTAATTAACCATAAATGCTCGTGTAGGTGGATTAATTGTTTTCTAAACAGTTTTTTGATGAATAATTAAAGCCCATAAAGCAAGGTTAAACGATTTTGATCACGCCATGATAGTGGCTCTATAAGTACGTACCAGTCATTAGTTGCATGCAATTCAACAAATATTATAAATGTGAAAGTTTGTATGTTTGTGTGTTTGGATGTTTCTTACTCAATCACGCAAAAACGGCTGAGCGGATTTGGATTAAATTTGGCACACAAATAGTTTATAACCTGCATGTTAAACATAAAAGAGTTTTTATTCCGGTAGTACGTTCCCTTGGGATAATATCTGACCTCCACGAAGGCGCTAGTGTAAGTTAAATTATTATTTACCTACGTCCTATACTTACCATGTAGTTAAGCATAGTATACCCCAATTAAATTAGGATAGGATAATGATGATGTTCTAGATAACTCGGTCACAACAGGAGTCTTTAGGTAGGTAACTAAAGGCTGATTTTGCGAAATCCGTGGAATAAAATTGGTATCGACAGTTTTTCCATGCTTAAACAACCACAAAATTCTTTATTCGCATAATAGGACTTATACTAGGTACACACCGTTCACTATAACTTATCCCTTGCCATCATGTTGGCATCATTTCTTGTCAAGCTTAGTTTCAATACTTATAGAGTTCAAAATGGGAACTGACAGAACAGTACTACCAATCGCGTCACGGGACAAGATATAATGAACGCACTGTAGGTCGCCCTTAGTGAGCTCTGAGAACCATAGAGTTAACTTTACATTTGTCGACGTTTCGCCTTTTGCCACCTTTTTATTTTTTTATGCCATAGAGTGGCAAACACGGAATAGAAAAAACAGTGGAACTGCCCCTATACATATTCCTTAGTAGGTACAGGACGGGAGCAAGTGGCAAGTGGGAGCAAGCAGGCGGCCTACCTGTTGGTAGGTAAGTGGCCGCCTGTGGACTGAATAACAGGGGTAGGTACCTACCATAGGTGCATAGTCTACGCTTTTTGAACAGCCCTCTCTTCAATTTGCTCTATCTATGTAGGAGTTCCGAATATCACCCTGAAGTCAGATCGCAAATTTCCACAACTTAATTTGAACGCTGGATTTGCGCTTGTAGGATGTATGTATAGATAGGTATCTTATTCGATGAAAAAAGCGCACTTTTACCAGAACCTACGTAAAAGGACATTAAGTAAATTGATCCACTTAAATACGCTGACTGAACTTTATGGACGTGTCGTCCATGACCTGGAATAGGTAAGTAGGTACATAATTAAATATGTATGAAAGTGGCCGCGCTATCTCTGATATATCATCTAGTTTTATAATTACTAGCTCGTGAGTTGTTCACGTTCAAGTCCACACCACTTGTTCACATCGTGCGGACATTTCACTAAGCACAGTTTCTCTAAGCTTTAAAAATGGTTCAGGTCGCATCAGAGAAGTCTAATATTACACCCACAAAATTTTTGTACGGTAATTATTGTAATAAGAAACCTTCGAGGAAACGCTTCTGTGTGAAGAAGTTCGTGGAGTTTTGTAAGAGGACGGATTTGCACGGGTACAAGTATATCGTGATGGAAGATTTCAATTATGGTGAAAGGTAGCTACACTACTTGATGTGATTAATGATGACTACGTACACTACATTAAATAAACATATGCAAAAAACTAAAAAAAAAAAACTTATAAACTTTTAGGATGTGCTTTATAGCTGTACCATACAGTTTAGAACAATAGGTATGAAACTTTAGTATGGAACAGTCGCTATTTCAAAGTTGGTCCCATAATAAAAGTTATTTAGTTCGATTGTCTAAGGCACCTCTAACAAGTAATTTTTTTAACACCTTTTAAACTTATGCCAGAGTGGCTGTCCCATAGCTACCTATAAGTTGTTGGTGAGATTATAAGCCTATATGATGTTAGAACTCGGGAAAGCTTTACCATATTTTACTTTTGGATTCTTTTTTATAAAACTTGAGATTGAATTTATGAGTGATAACCCATGGTTTATTTAGATGCTTTCATGTTTTCAGAGCGAAATATGTATCACTATCACTGATTAATCATGAAGTCACTAGAACTATAAAGGCCTTAAACATGAAAGGCAAATTTTGTATATAGGGTTTAGGTGTTAGCATCAGAGTCCACCCCTTTTTTCTCGTAAGATGAAGTATCTTACGAGAAAAAAGACTTGTATATTCTCCGCCCTGGAGGACCGAAGGGGTCTGTCATCTACTCAGCTGACAGCTATTGCTGCTTTTACTGATTCCCCACAATTTTCATCCAATAACCTCTGCCCCTCTCACCGGGGGCGGGAGTGTTCAGGCATTCATCATTATCCCAGGAAGGTATAGGCTCGTCAGTCCACCCCTAAGGGGGTGAAACGGAGCTTCGAAGCTTGTAGATATGCAAAAGAAATAACGGGAAACAGTTTATGGTAAATATGTACACGGGACAAGAGGACATAGTTATAATTGTGTTTATGTTACTTCAAGCTATTCTGAAGTGGTTCTGACTTAGGTGCTGCTGGGCGCTTGCCGTGTTGATCAGCGTCGCTATTGCGGCTTACTTCGTGGTCACCGCATACCGGTGGTACGCAAGGAATCCCATAGTAACCGTGAGTTCTTCTGTGTATCAGTAGATAGAGTAGTACCCTTCTTTTTCTAAAAATGTATGGCTTATCAGGCGGAATCACCACAGACGAGAGAATCGCGGCGATAGTCACGCTGCGCCTTCAAACTATCGCCGCGATGATATCGCCGTGTGGAGATTGATTCATAGAGTTTCTATTGAATTTGATGTCCCGGCGATATTATCGCCGCGATTCTCTCGTCCTTGGAGATTCCGCCTGATCGGCCATCAATATTGGGGCTTATTTCATTAGGTACCGCGGCTTTGTATAGCGTGATCATTGATCGTGTCATTAGGTACCGCGGCTTTGTATAGCGTGTTCGGATCGTGTCATAAGGTACCTGTGAGACAGTCTTACTAAAGCTCGATGTGTCATTGTATCAGTCCTAGCTACCTAGTAGGTTATGAAATATTTATTTCCCAGTATTTGGCAGCAATTGACTTGCTTGCTGTCTGCCCAATAAAGCTGTCACACCTGCCTACTATACGTACGACTGTATAGCTCCACTATGTGAAATATACGTGTGAGATATACGTTTAACTTAAAAAATATGGCATAAAACTATAGCTTATCTGCGAAAATGATTAAAGCCAAAGAAGCCAATCGATCATCATTGCAGTTTTAAAGATTTTTATCAGCTACTCGTATATGTATGCTTTCTACAATGACGCGGGATATGATTATCGATAACCAATCACGTTAATAATCCTTTGGAGATTTAGGTATATTATAAAGTAATCCACGTAGTTAATACGATATTTTCTACTATCTTTAGTTATATCCGCAAAGTGACAATGCATATACAGAGGAGAACAAAATCTGCTATGTATCATTTGCTCTGTAGGTACCCACTAAAACCATAGCCATTTCAGGTTATAGAAAGCACCCAAGGAGCAATTTGGGATGTGCCATTCCCTGCTGTGACTATATGCGATTTGAACATAGTTTCCAGAAAGGCTGCAAGGAAGTTAGCAGATAATTTGTAAGTGCTCCTTCTAATAATGCTTAGGTAATCACAAAATCTTCCTGTACCTCGTGAAATAATCAAGATCACATGCTTGTCTTCCTCGTGACATGTTAAGATAGATTCAATAAGTTATTGCGATAGTCCAAAAGCGCTTCTGGCCGACTGTATCACCAAAGACAGAAATGAAACGATGCGTATGCCCAGCATGGGGTGATTTCAAGCTGATGTTGGCGATGGTGTGGCGATAGTCGTGCCAGTCAATGGCTTTATCAAAAAGCTTTGACAAACATCTTGAGAAGCTATCATGTGATAGCTGGATGATTGATACAGAACTCTTGGACTGCCAGGCTGGAAAAGTTTCCTCACTTAGGCTTCCCACCCACGTGTATGCACTTAGATCCAATTCAAAATTGTCCTTTTCGTTCTGAAAAGTACCTAACTGTGATTTAAATTTTTAGGACTCTTCCTGAGAATATTACTGCAGACTTTGTTTTCGATACCTTTCGACTGGTGCCATTGTTGTATTCAACCTTCACAGCTGAGCCCGATGAGAAGGAAGATTTACAGACACTGCAAACTGTATTGGACTTTAATAACATTTCGATAGACGCGTTATTTCAAAGAGTAAGTATTTTAATTGTAGTGCCATTTTCATCTCCAATTTTACTGCAGAGACACAGGTCAAACAGGCCTCCTCTCTTCGAGAGAGAGTGGGCTGTCTTCTATTACGCGGGCTCAGTGCGGGTTGGTAGATGCCACTTCGAATTTATTGTTCTACGGCATGCCAGTTTCCTCACGATGTTTTCCTTCACGTTTTGAGAGCAGTGGTGATGAAATTATTTACACAAAGCGCCTGCCTGGGTTCGAACCCACGACCTACCATTCGTAACTCAGGGCTGTTACCACTGACCACCACTGCTCTAATTTTAGCATCAGCTTTTGCTATTAATGTTAGGGTTGTCTGAGATTATAAATACTACACTCCACAGTTTAACTACAGACCGTGAGTTATGCTAATCGAGGCTGCAGTTTTTCGTACTAGAGTACTCCCTGTTTGTCCTATTGTATAGAATCAAGTACTTCTAACTGAACAGGCAGCTGTGCTTCTTCTTCCGAGCAAAAGCACTAGAAAGTGGTGAAGGGCGGGCGTTTTGGGGGATAGCCTCAAATAATTGTGACGTCCAAAAAGTGCTGATTTTCAGATTAGTTTGAATAAATGTCTTTTGATTTTATAAATAGAGAAAATTCTTTATTCTAGGATGTTATAATTTCTTTAGGTAAGTTTACCCTTGGGGGGTAAAGCTCAGCTTTCCTACCGTGAATTATCCATAAACGCTGATTTTAATCATCGACAGCGGCGCTGGAAACGTAAGTCTTTACGGAACCAGTTCATTCTGAAATTCTAGGAAAGTTAGGGGCAATCACGCAACTTTTCCTTAGAGAAGAGCTTGGGCTCGATGATTTATTGATCTATGAAGTTTTATTCTATTGATCTAAGAAGTTTTGTTTTATTTGTGCCCAATCAATGCGTTTTTTTACTGACTTCTTAAAAAAGAGCAGGTTGTATTTTTGTCGTACTTTATTTATTACTAAGTTACAGTGCAATTCAAAATATATACATAATCTTAGATCTAATATACAACTAACACTAAAATATATAAATTATAAACAAGTATATTTTTGTCTGTATGTTCTTTTTATTTTTATGTTTGTCCAACGCTATTTTCATCAATTGTGGATCGATTTTGAAAATTCTTATTTCATATTTGTTAGAAAAAGCTTTTTCTAACAAATAAGAAATTTAGAGCAAGCTTTTTTTTATCTTTGCTTGGGTAGTTTTTGAGTTAGCTTCAATAATACGTATTTTTCGCATTTAGTCGTGGTAGGTTAATAAAGAATAACTACTCGTATTATCGTTCCAGCTGTCTCCAGCGTCTTCGTGCAGCAACCTGGTGCAGCGATGCATGTGGAAGAACGCCATATACCGCTGTGACGAAATTTTCAAGCAAATCTTCACCTTGCTCAGTCTTTGTTGTACTTTCAACTATTATGCGGTTGATGATAACCATAAAACGTAAGTGTTGACAAAATATAGGTACAGTGACGGCAACGAGGGACATACTTCAAGGCGTTGGCTATTCTCGTGTTTATTTCATGGGTTGTATGGTCTCTAGGAGAGATGAGCTGCCCCAGGCATGTGTTCTCCTCTAGAGTAGGTACCTACTACACTATTTTCAAGAATGTTTAACCTCACACACTCACACTCTGTATAGAACAAGAAAGTACTTCGAATAGAATGGAAGCTGACCATGGGCGTACCCAGCTTTTGGCCCAGGGGGGAGGCAAATCAGAAATTTCTTAAGGTGGAGTTGCAAAGGTAGCCTGCGAAATTCAAAATTTCTTACGTTTTGTGCCATTTGCAAGTCAGTGTCAGATTGTATCTCGATTAAAATATAATTCGCCACCAAAACTAACTTAGAGATGTATGAATGATTCAAATGATTACAATTCTGTAAATACATGTAAGTATGCTAAGATCGAGAATCATAATTTGATCAAGATACAACATAACACTGACCAGAGACTGACAGAGCAAAGCAAATTTAACCTGTCTTTGACCATTGTTGATCTCAGCCGTGTTTTTACGCGTCTGAGTGTACTGTATGACCATTCAATAGTAGCCGTAGAATAAGGCATTTCTACCCGATATATTACTTTCCTCTATGGGCATTGCTAATAAAATCTAAAATGGCCGCGCACCGCGGTTCTTTCTAAAATTAATTCATAATATCGACGCCCCCAAGCAATAAGTCGGTAATCGTAAAACTTAAATTTTACAGGAGAAATGTTTTTCTGTTTTTGTTGAATAGCTTTTACAGTTTTGTATTGATACGTAAAGATACTTTTCTCGACATAATTTCGTTTTTAAATTTCCGTACAATAAAAGTGTTTTTCATGATATCTCCGTAAATATCACTACGAAAAATGTGAAATAAATTACTAAGATGTATCCCAACCTATAGGTTCCGAATTTGACATAACAATAAAAAGTCCATAATAGCACATTACCGACTTATTGCTTGGGGGCATCGATATATTGTAATTGCAAAATAAGTCTTATCGGGACTCTAACATACCTTTTATCGACAATAGTAGGTACTTAGGCATACAAAATCCTGGGGCGGCAGCTGACCTGCCCCCCTGCCCCCCACTGCCACAAATAACACAGGGGTTGGTGCGTCAGTGTCTTGTTTCTAAGAACAACGGTACAAGGATGTTTTGGCGCCAAAGTTGGAATTATCGCCGCCATCTTGTTTTTTCGATACAATTTCTGTGACAACATCACAAATTCTATTCTATTTTTTTATATGGAAAGCAAAGCCGATGTCGACTATTCTGCCAATGTTAACATCACAAATGTTTAACAACGTCCGCCTGTCTATGTCAATCAGGCGCCAGATGATCCTTTTAGCACTATATTTTGAATTTATGATCCAACATATTGATGTTCACTATTCATTATGGCTCTGTTCCCGGTTCCGTTTCGAGTCTAGACTCATAAAATAAAACAAAATATAAAACAGAACAAACCACTTAGCAAATTGTGGTACTTACTGACTTACTAACAGTGGTGTTCTTAGGCGAGTCAATATTTTTTTGTAAGGAAGTAACTATGATGTAAGTATAATATTCCCATAAGGCCAATATTTTTTTACTCAGTTTACCTAAGCCATAAATTCGATAAGATAATAGACGATAAAAATGTTTAGAAAGATTTTAAATCTTTGAAGTAACATGCCATCTTTCCAGTGATTTAGACCCGGCAATCGTAGAGAGGTATATACCTACATAGCTAAACGAGGCAGCTACTAATTAGTTATAAACAAAGTAATGTTTTAGTATTGAAAATTGAAAAATAAAAACGGACAAACAATCGTTTCTAGCCGTCATGCAGCTGATTGCTATGTACTAGATTAAAGGATATTTCTGCCGGTGAAATTGTGGACACGACACTTTTTCAACTTCTTCTATATGTAGGTACTACCAGCTTAGGTACCTACCTACTTTGAATAGATTGGTATTTTATTCTAATAAGGTGGGAGAGCACTCATGAATATGAACATCTTTTAGTACGGGATCCACGATGAAAAAACAAAACAAAAGAATGTGTTTTACACTGAAACCGCGTATAAAATCAATACAATGTGAAATTTAATTCGTTTGCATCCTCTTAAGGGGTCATTGTATTCATTATTATGAACAACTTTCACTATAGGGCCAACACCGAAATCCCGAAAAAAAAATCAGCTGTTCCATACATTTATGTTCGCATAGCTCGTTATAATGAAGGGAACAGCTGATTTTTTTTCTCGATTTCCCAGATGTTGATGATTTTTGCGTTAAGATCCCGAGGCAGGGGTGTCCAGAAAATTTCTTGAAAATATTAATTTTAATTTTTGATTTAATTATATCGTGTTTTTTATTTTTATTTAATATAAAAGTAATTATTTTAACTGCTTATTAACTATTGGTGTTCTATTATTTATATGACGCTCATGATTCACTCTGGAATTACTATCAATCGTTATTTTTATTATCGATATTGGAGAAAGTATGGATGATAAAATAATAAAAACTAAATACCAATTGAGATAAGAACTGATTTATATACTACTACTTTTACCTGTAGCTTCGCTTCCATGCTTCTTTTGCTTCTATAAACCATGTCTGTACAAACATCACGTCGTCGCCGCGTCGAGTTAAACAAAACGTGCATTAATTAATGCCCGAAGGCTGTAGGTACGATAAAACGGGACAATTGGCGTCCCCGCACGTCTTTCGCGGAACGTATCCTCAAAGCTCTAGAAACGGGACGTCCCGGCTCAAACTCAAACTCAAACTCAAAGCTTTTATTTCAAATAAACCAATTACAGGCACTTTTGAATTGTCAAGGGGTCGGTCAGTCAGAAAGATGAAGCTAGTTGCCCATTCCAAAGCGTAGTAGGTTCCTATGGAGAAGAACGGGCAAGAAACTCCACGGACACTCTTTTAAATCAAAATATTCTTACAAAATATTGGTTACATGATTCATGTTTAAATTATACGTGTGAGAACAATGTAGAAAGACGTGCACGTTAAAAGCGCTATCGCGAGATTGTTGACGGTTGGCAAGCCTATTTGTGCCGCCCCTTCCTCCTTCGCAGAAGTTCCCACCAATCAACACTCACTTGTATGCCTTTTTAGGGTAACAAACAATTTTAGGTATTTAAATATAGGTTACGTAAATACGTAGGTATTGAAAAGTGACATAAACGAATGAAAAGTCGAATGAAATCAAAATGTCTAATAATTAATTAGTCAATGAATTAGTCATAACATAAAAATAAATAAAAACCTGTAGTACAGAACCCAAAGTAGTTTTAAAAATTTCCATGGGCCCTCAGCTTAAGGACGTTAATTGGTAAAATTGGAGTTCGAACATGGTAGCAAGGGCGAAAAACAAAATTTTTTCATACTTCGCTAAAGTATACGATTAAGCTGATATTTTCGCATTGTCACGAAAATGAAATAGTAATAATAGGGTCCAAAATTTTACACCGTGTGTCGCGTAACTTTCATACCCAAAGTGTTGAAATTTTGACACTAAATCATTCACAACACCCCGCGGGCCCAATTTTTTCACAGAGTATCCACAGTTTACTTGTTTGACTGACCACTACGGCCTATACGGCCTATTGATAAATCCAGAACCTATTACAGTTCTAAGATACGTAGGCTTTTCTTCTTTTTGCTTCTTAGTAAAACATAAAAAACCCTAAATAAACCCTAAAGTAACTTCTTAATAAACCCTAAAGTAAATAAAGGTATGTTAAAGTCAAAATTAAGGAGGTTATTTCTCGATAACGAAATTGTATTTAATTATTTTTTTCTTTATTTCAAATTCAATACATAGAATAATCTTAATTATAATATACAAGCTAACACTAAAATATATATAAACTATTAACTAACTACCTATACAAATATAAAGGGGGAAGACAATCATAGGGCATCAAAAAATTCGTCCGCATCGCTGTCAACAGGAAAAGTGCCCAAAAGGCTGGCAGCATTGCCACGCTGTATGGCAATGCTGATTCTCTGGCCGAAGAATAGGCCAGCCTTCTGGTCACATGAAGAGTCGGTACATCATTAATTTTACTACATTATTTGTGTACTTATTTCGATTAACAAGCGCTTCTCGCCATCAAACTGGAAAGTTTGGCGTGTAAAATTTTAAAAGCAATAAATAATGTACCAACGTTTAAGAACAACAAAAAAAAAACTGTTATTCTGTGATAACAATGTTTATACAGTAATTAATATTTTAATTTTAACACTAAAATGTGATTAAAATGCCCGTTGGCTACCGCCTATCATTGCACTTTGCTCTTATCTCAGGAATTCGTACCTACCTCAGGATTAACTGTTTATAATGTAAGTAGACTCTATTGGTATCTAATCCAGGAGATTAAAATTTATCTTGAAGAAGTATGCAAGCTGATTGGCAAAGTTGGGAAAACTAACCCCCGGAGTCTATATTCAGTAGTGAGGTCTGATACCGATAGCAGTCAGTAATCATACCTAGCAAATACCTAATCATTTCCTCGACAATTTCTTTGGCTTGTGAGAAATGAAAAAGTTGGAGAGTGAAAGAGGAAGAGTTCATGATTTTTGTTGCATATAAAGAGAACATGAACATAACATAACATCCACCGGTTAGACTGGAAGCCTAACATGGTTGGGAAAAGGTTAGGCTGATTGTTTGACAAAGATAACATGAAAATTTAAACTTTTTCCTTTTCTATATCTATATGTTTACAAACCATAAGTTAAGGCCCCGTTTCGTGTGTCTGTGTGACCGCGTTATTCTAAATTTCGCAACGGATTTTGATTAAGCAATTAATTCTCTAAATGCGGTTTTCATCATCATTTGGATAATTTATTCCGGAAGGTTTATATGTATAAAGTATTCATATTTAACGTAGATACAGCAGAAATGTCGATGTTTTGAAATGTCGTCGCGTCAGTACATTGCACTCTCGACGATCACTAGTAAATCTTAAAGCAAAACGACTCAATTCTATTGCGTCTAGTTTGGCAGTTTCCGATTATACAGCTGTATGACGCAAACGATACAAATGAGCAGAGATTAGTCGGCTGAGACTTGAGACGAGTGGGTTCGAACACAAGCAGGCAACCGCAACTTTAGTTGGAGTAAATTATTTCATCACCACTGCTCTCAAAACGCTTTTAACGCTCTTTTCACTTTTCGCTTAAGGAACACGGCATGTCCTAGAATTAAAAAAATCGAAGACATGTGACATCCACCAACCCGCACTGGGCCCGCCTTGTGGATTACGGCCTACTCCCTCCCACAGAGAGGAGGCCTGTGTCCCAGCAGTGGGAACATTATAGGCTGATTATGACGGAAACGATGTTTTTCATCTACTGACAGGTGTGATTATATATTAAAATCTATAATTTAATCGTAAATTCAGTTTATTATAGTAGATAGTGAAGATATATTATATTGATTATTGATAATCATAAAATTGATTTATGCTGTACTGCCGACAAAAACTATTAGAGACAATAAATTTTCTATAACATTTTCGAATCATTCAAAGAATAATGTAACCTACCAGAAAGTAATTAGTAGGCGCTCGGTAATCCGACGCTCACCAATCCGGCACGCTCAGTAATCCGGCACTTGGCGACTCAAGTAACTCGCTCGATAATCCGGCATTTAACACAGCCGAACGCCGGATTACAAAGCGGTTGAATTTTAGCACGCGCACGCGTGTGTCTTATTATCACATAAATATGTGATAATAAGACACAACGTAAAGTAGGTATGTAAACTATTTCGCCATTTTTTATAATATAAAGACCTAACCCTATTGTAGTCTTTTATTGTGGATACCTAGCTCATACTTTCTATACAAATCCGATAATCCGGCAGTTCCGATAATCCGACATAGAGGAAAAAAAACGGGTGCCGGATTACCGAGCGCCTACCTTATCATAAAAAAAAATAGGCCGTCTTTGTACGGTATTTTTTTGCTTGTGCAAAAAGTTTTAATAATTAAATAAATAAATAATGATCCGTGTAACTTGTAAGTTGTGCTTAGGTCTGTACAGTCAGCGGCAAATTGGTTGTCCTAAATTAGAAAAAAAAAATATACCTACTTATTTCATACAAATGATTGAAGAGTTTTGTGTTTGATAGTACATAAAACATAATTATTATTGATACGCCCCACTGCAGAGCAAACGCCGCTAATCACAGAAAAAGGAAATATCATTGTTCACCTTGCTTGCTCACTGCGAGTTAGTGATACAGCGGGTATCAGAAATTTGTGGTCATATTTTTTAAGGTGTCACCCACACCTTAATAAGTAAGACCGTCAAACTGAACAACTTTCGCTATGGGACCAACATCGTAATCCCGAAAAAAATATCGGCTTATCATCACCAACGCGTGTCGAGAGGGTATCTTTAGGTTTTCCAGCCTACAAAAAACATTATTTTAGTAGGCTACCCGGAACAGAACTAGTTAGATTAGGTTAAATATTTTTACTCGCGGAAAAAGGTTACGTACGAGCCGAGCGAGCGAAGCGAACGGTGCCGCGGAAGCGGCCGGCGACATCCAAAAACGACTAGAATATATATAAAGAATACTTTAGTAGCCGACGGTGACGGCGTAGACGAAGGAAGGAAAGTAGCTTGTCTATTTCTAAACGGTTTAAAAAAAAATAACCACGAAGGGGTTGGCGGGGAAACGAAGAAAAAAATTGTTTGAATTTTTCAGTACAAAACGGCAATTGCGAAAGTGAGTTTGTTTGCTACGCTTTCACGCTAAAATGGCTGAACGAATTTGGATGATATTTGGCACACGGGTAGACCATGACCTTTATTAAGACATAGAATACTTTTTATCCCGGTAGTACGTTCCCGTGGGATAATTTCCGACATGCACGCGGGCGTAGCCCAGCAGAAGCAAAATCTAGTTTATAATAAAATAAAAAATACTTAGTTTGAATTTCCGCGCATTATTTAAGAAAAGTACTTTACAAGCCTTGGACGCAACCAGGCATTGATGGACTCATGGTATGTGTGCATTTTCACATTCGTCCATCAATGCCCCTGTTGCAGGCCGCGACAGTAATGTAATATTTGATTTACGACATGTCGGAAGAAATAGCTGGCTCTAAAAATAGTTGCATTCGTAAACAGTGGATTACGCAATACGATTTTGCACACTATTTTTGTATTTCATCGATTTGAAGGGCATTTGATAGTAATTGATAGGTACGAGTACATGAAAGTTTATTTCATAGGCATGTGATGAGAGATGAAATAAAAGAAACCAAAGCAAAGATGAGAGGCATGTTTGATGTGAGTGAAATGATAACTTGACGGTTGACCAAATAATTTTTTTCTCTCTCTCTCCTCTTCTTCATCTGCAATCGACTTAAAGATAACATAACGTCTGTAAACCTCGAAGGATTAGGCAGAGGAACCTACAGTACACCCACATTTAGCCACTTATGTTTAAGTTCCATGTAAGTAATAGGGGGCGAGCCTATTGCAATCGACTTTCTTATCCATAATCAGATTATTTAGTGAAATTAAATAATTATAATTATATATTTAATTTCAGAAACGATTCTTTTGAAGATAGTGAGACTGAGAGTAGTTGTCTCTCAATCTTCAAAGGAATAGTTTATATCTAAGGAGAATGGAAAAAAAAGCTATTCACCAAGTAACATGTGACAAAGGCAGACAGAAGAATAACATACTGATTAATTGAACGTTCTTATTTGAAGTAATGTCATCGTGGCATAAAAGTTGATCCTAGGTTAGCTATAAACTACGGGTTACAAGCCTAGAATGGACCGAGAGTTTACTTTTGTATTATCAAATAACACTTGTCTTTCGCTCAGAAATCGCGCTTGAGACCACTTTACCAAAGAGCCAGCCTATGTACAGTCAGTCAGTGTAAAATTAATTGATAAGCAAATTGATGCTCTACGTGAATTTACCGCATTATAGCCATTTCATACAACAATCAAAGAATGACAATTGTGTTTTGAATATATGGGCAATTTAAGTTGCTAATCAATTTGGTTCACATTAAAGTTCCCGGACTTAACCTAAGTTCTTTCTTGTTTTGCAGTGATAATGAAGACCCTGGCTTGGCGAATCCTCGGCGCGTGGCTTCCTGCGGCTACCAGACGGCACTGACGGTGCTCCTGTATACCAATCCTGATGATTACTACAGCGCCACGATAGCATCGCAAGGAGCATTGGTATGTAATGTTATAATGTATCACACCCAACAGATTTACAGATTGTCCAGAACATGTATACGCTTCGGCAATTTTCGTAAAGCCCTCTCCATAACTCGCTGAGCGAATTTGAATTTGTTTCGTGTATTTGTGGAGGCTGCGAATGGGCTAACGTAAGCTAGGACGCTCTCAGACCTGGTGGTGTGACAATCTCCGCAGGCTGGCTGGTGGCGACTGAGTGTAGCCGAGGATCACGTTCAATGGCCTGCAATTGGAAGAGCCTATGTCCAGATGTGGGCTGCTGGCTGCTATAGTCCATTTGGTACCTAATGGTACCTATTATTGGATTTTGAAACAAAAGCGCACCACCCCAAAAAAAGACGCATTTTAAAACAAAGGAATATCTCTAGGATGCCTTTAAATTAATAGACAGTAGGTAGTCTGAACCGCAGGGGTGGTAGGACCAGCTCCTATTTATTGAAGTGGAAACTTCTTTAGGCGCACTTTGCGCTATTGAACATTGAATGAAACTGAACCTTCACGCTCGGATCGGTGACTCTCAATCGGGTATACTCGGCTCCAGTCGTAAGTTTTTACTTCTATCGTGTGGTCATAAGCACACCACACACACTCTTTTTATGCCCACTTTACTTTATCCTATACTACATGACTCGGTGAACTTCATACCACTTGAGACGAAATTTCGACTTTTCCGAGTTTTCGCTTGTTCCTTTGGGTTTTTTCCTAAGAAATTAACCATTTTCCATTTTCGAGTTTTTGCGATACTAACGCACGGCAATTGATTTTTATATTTACGAGTATATACGTATATATATACGCATATAAATAACCAACCTGCTCAGTAAAGCGCCCTGACGCGAGCCTTGCATACACTGAATGACACTGCTGATAGGATAGATTTATTTAATTGCTCTCTAAATGAATTCACAAAAGTAACATTGTTTGTATTATGTTATGCTAATATATAACTAGTAGCTTTAATTGTAATTAAAAATGTAACTAAAGACCACGCTACCGCATTAGGATTATTGCCTGTAATGATAGTTGTGTTTGTGATAAATAAATAAATAATAAATAAATAAATATATATATATATATAGATGGGTTTTAGTGTTGACTCCCGATACAGTAGATATGTTGTATTGTATACCTACTGCATTTGGGTCATCCTGATAACCACGTGTAACTTTAATCACTGGTTCGATTGTAATTTACTGATAAGCTTGCCACAGAACAGCGAAGAGAAGTTAATATCATCTATACTATGTATATAATATTATAAACCGGTAGTGAGTTTGTAAGCAGGGGGTAATTTCTTCGGAACTACTGATCCTATTCCGAGAATTCTAGCACTAATGGGAGAGATATGTTCGTGAGGAATGTTTTGAGTATGAATGTCGACGGCTATAAGAGAGGGGAAGACCAAAGAAACGATGGATGGACTGTGTGCAGCAGTTGTGTTTTGTGTTGTTGAGCAGTTTTTTTTCTCGAACTTATGATGCAATGGATTAGCAATCTGTTTGAAAACCATTCAGATTCTGATAGATCGTGTATTACGTATTTAGGGTACAGCAGTGCTATTCTGTAACCATCTCACCGTGAAAACTTAGGTGAAGTGAGCGTGGAGTGAGCTGTCATTCCACAGGGATTGACACTATTGACAGCTCACTTCACCCAAGTTTTCATGGTGAGATGTTTACAGAATAGCAGGGCAGGTCCTAGTATCACAATATTGTTGTTGTGTGTGTATGTTATGTTGTGTGTAGTTGTCTATACTGACGTCGAGAAACGAATGCTAAGGCAATTCACACGCCCTCGAGATTTTATCATTAATTCACGTGTCATTTCACAATGAATGTCTTAATCGTACGGATTAATTTACAAAAGTCGATAATCATTTGAATTCCGGTAGTTTATCTTGATATAGTTTTGTTTTGGCTCTGGCATGGGCAGGCACTACTCACTTATACAAGATAGGTATTTATTTTTAAAGGTGAGTATACACCAGAGCATTTTCTCGAGCTTTTCCATGTAATGTAACGTTCCTAAGAATGCTCGGCACGGTGTTCACGG
Organism: Agrochola circellaris; assembly: GCA_914767755.1. NCBI lineage: Eukaryota > Metazoa > Arthropoda > Insecta > Lepidoptera > Noctuidae > Agrochola > Agrochola circellaris. The sequence goes on along the minus strand of OU611840.1, from coordinate 15,926,189 downwards.
CGAGCTAACATTTACCTGTAACATTCCTTTTTATTTTGCCTTTTCTCTTCATTAAAATGTCGGATCTGCAGGTCGCGTGCGATGCGTTTATTTAGCTCGATGACATGTTACACAAATCCGCTCGTCTGTTTGCAAAATCAAGTTGTAACAAAGCGTCGAGCGTCGTGCTCATTGTTCGGTTTGTGAAAAGGTGACGCATTAGACCGGCTCGATGTTTTGTGACAAGTAAATGCTCTCCTTTGAGGAAATCAATAAAGAACATACTCACAGCTTCTTGTTGTCCTGTTTGCTGTCCCAGAATTAAATAAAAACGTTCGTACCCTTATTCACTGGTCTTTCCTTCTAAATCTTACCTCTTTTCTTCCGCTATTAGGAAACGAACTTTATTTCATGGCATGATGTTGTTGAAATGACTGAAAACCTAGATAGGGGTGATTGTAATCAGAGCAGTGGTGTAAATTTTGACGTTCAAAAGTGGCTTACAAGGGCATATTTGAAATAATTAATTTGACTTGACTTGTGGCCCAGTGGTAACGGCCCAGGCTTAGAGTTGTAGGTCGTAGGGACGAGCCCAGGCAGGCGCTTTAGTTTATGTAAATAATTTAATCACCACTGCTTTCAAAACGATGAAGGAAAAAATCGTGAGGAAATCGGCAGGTCCAAGAACCAAAAATTTGAATACATGTGACGTCTACCAACCCGCACTGGCCCCGCGTGGTGGACTACTGCCACAAAATTAGTTATTTCCTACATTAATTTGTTGATTACGGGAACATAAATATATGAAGTCTATGGAGATGATTTTTTACATGTTTAAGAATATAAATAAAGTACTTATCATCATCTATGATTAAAAAAATATATTATAAGACGAGGAAGGCTCACGATTGCGACGTATTTTGATAAAAGTGTTGCACATAAGCTGCATCACGTGTTGCACTTTGTCTCAGTGCAAGCAATAGGTACCTAAGGTCTATTTATAGCCTTGTTTCCAATTGACGTTATTTCCACTTAAACAAACATCAACTTTATGAAAGTTTAAATAAAGCTGATTTTAGACTGAGTAGTACTCTTGAAAAAGTCATAAGAAATATGAAGTTGTAGCGCAAACTGAACCTTATATGTAGGCTTTACGGTTGTTTTTCCAAAAACTCGTGTTTGTTTGGCAAATAAATTGCGAACGCAGATTAAGTAGGTAGTGATAAGGTAGACTAATCCATATCTATCTTCTTACATAATTATGATAATCTGTAGACGAGAGGATTCGATCCCTAGGTCACGCTTCTCCCCAGGCCAGATCACTTGACCTGGTCGGGGGATTCTTCCTTTTCAATGGAGGACTGGCACCTAAACCTTTTCTAACGACAAATTCGACCGTAGCAATTAACATTGTCGGATCTACATTTTTGCGATTTTTATTTTATTGCATTAAAGGTCTTAGAATAACTTATTAAAAAAATATAAGTTTTTAGTGGTCGCAGACCTTTAATGCAATAAAATAAAAAATCGCAAAAATGTAGATCCGACAATGTTAATTGCTACGGTCGAATTATTGTTTTCTAACATTTATACTGGAAGTCGCGGGCACAGCTGGTTTGTAAATATATATCTGACTACATACCTACTCAATATTTTCACAATACAAACCTTGCCAAGCTTTGATAAAAAAGTTGAAGCTTTGACCAACATGTATAGCATATTTTTAACAAAATAAGTGATTAGACATAATTTTAATACTAGAAATAAAGATAAAATAGATCAACCATTTTTCAGATTATCTAAAGTATCTTCATCTATTATGGGGTACTGTGTTAAATGCTACAATAAAATACCTTGTGATATATTACAATTAAATGAAAGAAAATTTTAAACTCATATTAAAAGTAAACTTTGTAAACAAGCATATTACAAATTAGAGGATTATATCCAAGATAAGAATGCTTGGAAACATGCTGGTCCTGCTCCATAGGACAATCTAGAATCTAGACAAAATCAAACTGGTTGCTAATTTAAGTTATATAAATTATTATTTTTATTATATGACATTGATTTTACATTCTGTGATTACTTCCTCACACACTGACTTATTAATTGTAAAAATTTTAAGAAAATCATCTACTTTTACAATGTTTGTAAATATGTGAGAACCGTGCATCTATCACATAAGTAATTAATTTATCTTTCGTTGCTTCATTTTTATTAATTCTTCTTTTTACCTATTGTGGTAAAGTTTTTTTTTTTTTTTTTTAGATGCATCGTCTTCACATATAATTATGTAACGAATGTACCTACACATACAAATATTGTAACACTTCTTAAAAGAGTAACGGTGGAGTTTCTTGCCCATTCTTCTCCATACGAAAACTACCTTTTGGAAGGGGCGACTAGAATCAATACAATTTTTTGTAAACTTTGACGTTCAAAAGTGACTTACAAGGGCCTATTTGAAATAAATGATTTGATTTTGACTTTGACTTTGACTTTATAGGCAGACGTGGTTCGAGTACTGCTCTTAGGCATTTCCTATTCGGAACATATTGAAAAAAACTTTTATTTATCAAATATTTTATTTTATTATTTAAAACTAAATAAAAGGTATTAAAACAGGGTGATCATTTTGATAATCATTCTATCAACTCAGCCTATCGCTGCTAGACATATGACTCTCCCAGCACACCGCCTTCCGCATTCAGTCTGTCCCAGTCACCTTTTAAAGGTCCTCGGTCTAAGCACCACTTTTTTAGGCGTTTTGATGACGTAGTATCTGGTATTATTGTTCGGGTTGACTTGACTCGGGCCGAGCTGTCACTGACCCGTAGCTGGGAGGCGTCCCACAATCTTTTATTCTATTTAATAAGTGAATAGCTTGAAATAGCTACGGGTATGAATACGACAGTCGTCATGTTACAAAAAAAATAGCAAGTCTCTGTTGTTATAAGCAGCAAATTATCTGATTTGATTAGCGCGATTAGATAGATATTGTGATAGGTATAATTCCACTGCGGATACTATTTATTAATTACATTACTAAACATAACATGTACCTCATCTTGATACGCGATTCATGAGGTATGTATTGAATTTGAAGCCCTAGTGTTCCCTTTGAACCAGGCCGGGAAAACTTACACGTTCTTTGATTCAGTTGAAAATCAGAAGAAAAGAAAACGGAATCATAATTATGTACCATAATATAAATTAAAAAAAAATACGTGTGGCACTCGAGGACTGCCGCGGTAAAGCTATTGCATAGCATATATTCAAAAATAAGAAGATAATATTGTTGATTTAAAATATTTTTTTTTTAAATACCCCTATACCCCCCCCCTAAATCGCAGAATTTACACAACCGTCAATGACGTCTGCCCTCACGCGTCTGCCCGCGTTCGGGTCGCGCACTCGGCGATCGCGCGTCATTGCCTAACCCGCCCCTCCACCCTCGTTCTGCGCGCCCGCCGTCGACTCATCGCAGGTCATTCTTATCGTTCTAACTTTTAAAATATTAGTCCAAATTACTTAGTGTAAAAGACAAATTTTATCTACATTAAATACCGAAAGCGATGAAGGTATTTATTTTGATACGAATTAACTAAATACTCTAAAATATGCAACTTAAAAAAAGTATTCAATTTAAATGTATTTATAGCTCACTATTTTGGCTATAATGGCTTCCACATAAAAGGTAGATATATGCTGTCGCGGACTTTTATTTAGAACTCTTTAAGACAAACAACCCCACAATACATTCTTTTCATGTAACTCCAGCGGTTTAGGCAGCGCACGCAAAGATAGATCTCAGAGGGCAGGATTTTTTCCGACTTACTGGATACTTATCGTTATATTATGGCTAAATCACATAAAATCTTTATAAATTGTAGCCTATGTGTTATTCTGATATATAAGCCACATTACTGTAAAGTTTCATTAAAATCCGTTCGGTAGTTTTTGCGTGAAAGAGTAACAAACATCCATCCATCCATCCTCACAAACTTTCGCGTCAGGTTTTTTTTTCGTTACGGAATTTCTACATTCGGTCGCCGCGCTCAGAGTCTCCGATAAAAGCTATGCAATAGCTTAATAAATCAAATAAAAATCGTTAATTAGGTCCACGTTCAGTCTGCACATGTTCGTTGAACTGCTGACTTCTCCAAACTGCCTAGCCTTTTCCCAGGGTTGGGGTTCGTTTCCAGTCTAACCGGATGCAGCTGATTACCAGTATTTACACCTTGTAAAAAGTTGGAGGTTTATGTTCTTATTACAAATATTCAAATTAAGAACAGCCGTTCGATTCTGTAAAAATATCACCGTGAAACTTAGGTGAAGTGAGCGTGAAGTGAGCTGACAATAGTGAAAATCCCTAGCATCCTGCCGGTCGATTTTTGACAGCGACAGCTCACTTCACCTAAGATTCAAGTTAATATTTTTACAGAATCGACCGACAGCTCTAGAATTTATGCAGTACACACCGTATGATTTATCATAATTATGGTATCGCAGGTTACAAAAAAAATAGCAAGTCTGTGTTGTTATTGTTACAAACAAAAGTTACATCATTTTTCAGGTTATTGGTTTGCCCCGCCTGCGATACCAAAATTCTGTTGATTATAATGCTTGTTTTTCTCTTTTCAGTTATGTGTTTTTGCAGTCGAGTATTTTTAGTTTTTTTAATTATCTTTTTGTTGTTTTTCCCTTCAAGCGAAAATGCGATGTTTGTTTCTAAGATTTTGATTTCCCAATGGAATTTTGAGCGTTCCACGTTTCTATTATCTGCTAGCTTTTGTTTTTGATGACAGACATGAAAAAAATGACAGACATGATGAAACACAACAAAATAGGAATAATGCTTTTGGAAGGGTTTTTATTTTCGTTAATTTATTTATCTTCTTTATAGATTAGCTTAGTGGACTGTAGATTTGTTGACCATCTTCTATTTTGTCAAGTACCTGGTACTTGTTGAAAGACCTTTTTTTTTTTTTTTATCGCTGAGAAATGCGATACGCATCCCCGCTCGTGGGGGACGAGTCGGGGTATGTGGGACTCCTGTCTAAATGCAGTATATCGACTAAAACTCAGCGGTGCTCCCGCATCGCCGTGATGGGAGGGCCATGGGAAACCGGCTCAGCCTTTACATCCACAGCCCTCCCGGCGCATGCCCGCCTAGCTGGCGGGCCCCACATGCCCCCCACCTGGTTGGTGGGGGGCTACGGGAATGGCCGGGAGCACCTGTCCATTCCCGTCCGGCACTGGTGGAGGCCTTTGCGATGCAGGCGAGGGTACCCCCGCACCCGTTGCCTACTGGCCTCCACCTGGGAGGAGGAGTCGGAGATGACTGTCGAACTGACGTCTAAAAGTTGTTGAAAGACCTACACTGTCCTCCCTTACCTATTAACACTGTTATTTGAACATATCGTAAAACCCAATTATTTTTAAAAGAGTGGAGTCCGTGGAGTTTCTGACCAGCTCTTCTCCATAGGGAACGACCAATTGGAACCGTGCACCTCGCTTCTGACGTTTATGCGGTTGGCCCATGTAGGGTTATGTGAAATAAAATATTATAAGTTGAGTGGCTAGGATTTAATGCAACGAATAAAAATCCACTATTCATTTTCCCTTTCAAAATATTCAAGTAAAATACCGATGCTAAAATATTAAGCCTTCCTTTATAACAATTTTACCCATATATTTTGAGGACAGAGGTTATTTAATGTAATAAGTATTTGATGCTCCTGAACAATGTGTTAGGCACGTTCGGGTATTTTCCTAACTTCATAATGTACTCCACTATGTTAATAAGATAATTTTACAAACCCGCCGTAGGTACAGTTTACATCATCCTGTGTAAACAGCCGTCTCTTATTATTCTGACTAGCAACGTATAAGTCTCATTAGAAGGCTGAAAGTGACCCAAATGGCAATGGAGAGGGCTATGCTTGGAGTTTTCCTACGTGATCGAATCAGAAATGAAAATATCCGTAGGAGAACCAAGATAACCGACATAGCCCGAAGAATTGCCAAAATTAAGTGGCAGTGTGCAGGGAAAATTGATCGCAGAACAGATGGCCGATTGGGCCGAAAGGTTCTGGAGTGGCGATCAAGTACCGGAAGACGTAGCGTTGGAAAGCCCACCACCGGGTGGACCGATGACCTGGCGAAGCCCGGCAGGAATCCGCTGGATGTGAGAACAACAGAACCGGTCGAAGTGGCGTTGCTTGGGGGAGGCCTATGTCCAACAGTGGACGTGTTTCGGCTGAAATGATGATGAGCTAAATGGAGTCCGTTACCGTCTTGAAGGCATTTTTGAGAGCTGCACGTTAAGGCGACGTTATAAGCAAATCTTTAGGTGTGGAAGGAGGTGAAGTGACAATAGTGCATCGCGGTATGCTAAACGGTTGAAAATGACGATGCGTTTGGTTGAATCTCGTGTCCGCCAATAAAATGAAATATATTTCTCAGTTTAAAGTTAATAAACAAAAAAATACACCAATAAGTTAAAAAAAAATTACGTATGTCTTTAGTAGAGTTTTTTTAAATTTGTTTCGTTACAAAATAATTAACAACTGTCGCTCAAAATATTGAGCATTTCGAGACGAAAAAGCTTTTTTTTTTGCGATTTTTTTTCAAGCTGCTAGATCATTTCTATTAAATATCTTTGTATATGTCTTTTTTCTACCCTTGACTATAATACATTGTATTTTTTTTGGGCTTGTAATATGTCTTGTAGCATTACGGCTAACAGTGCGGCGAAAAGTGGTCGTTTTACAGTGTCTCTGCTTGGGTAGCGCCTTAATTGGGTAACACACACGATCCCAATACTTCTCATTTTGACAATTCAACTATAATTCATTGCGTTATTTGCGTTGTCGAGCAGACGCATTTTTCAAACATATGAAACAATGGATTATGTGAAATTCCTTCAAAATCCTTCGGATTGCGATAGGTAGTATGTATGTCACGCAATTGGTGTGCAGGTCATCCTTTGCTTCGTAATTATTATTTACTTTTCCATTCATTCAAAACTTAAGTGCTTGACGGTGTAAGGAACCTACAAACTCTATAAACTTAACTAGTTTCTACCCTATGGTGATTCCTTCAACTTCTTATCAAAATGTGGGATAACCTGTCTCCACCTATTCGAGTAATTAAAACGATCGGCAAATCTAGAAGACGCATACGGCAGTAATTCATGGATAACGTTATATAACGGAAGTTAGACAATCTGAATGTTTCATTGATATGAATTTTATTATTATAAAGTTATCTAATATTTATTGATGACAGTCCTTTGTTTATCGTGCAACCATACCATTTTAATTATTTTGTTAAACACCATAGTAATTTTTTTTTTAAAGTTAATTATATGTATCTAATCGCCTACATCAGTCATATACTTATCTATTTATTTATTATTTATTTACACACACTATAAAACTGATTTACATTCGCCTAGATCAGGCATAAGTTGTTTGGTATTTATGCTGAACTGGTGATTTGGACCAGTTCAGCATAGGCACACAATACTGTTTTAAGCTTTCTCTGTTTTTATTTTTGTTCTTGTATGTGTGTGCCTTAACCTGTGTCAATTTTTTTTTATTTTTTTATATCAACCTTAATAAGCTTTTTTTTTGCTTCGTTCGTAGTGTTATCAGTTACAAATAAGTAATGCATTTATTTATCTATGTCTATCTTACTTTCTCGTCTACCTCTTTTCTCCTATTTTCCATTCCTAAATAAGCCAAATACCAAAATACTTACTTTCAAAGTTAAATTCTGGAAATTGAAACTAATTTCGAATCATGACAAGGCTTGTTATTAATCCTTTTAGTAGTATTTTACGAGTCTCTGGGAGGAAAAGACGGTTAATTAAGAATTTACGAGTACTTAGTTATCAAACGATTTCACGTTTCCGACGGGTTTCTGCGGTGATATAGCTAAGAGACTGGAGAAAGTTTAATTGGCTGCAGTCACACCAATTTTATTTTTTAAATGGCGTACAAAAAAAAATTGTTTGGTACAACCTACTTTTAGCACCACTATTTATTTATTTATTTAAAATACAAAATAAGCTTACAGTATATAGATGAACACAAAATAGCGTATTGGTTACATCATTCATGTTGAAATTATAGATGTGAGAACGATGAGGAACGTTAAAAGCGTCCGTAATACAAAGATTAAATAAAAACAATTCAAAAATTAAATTAAAATAAGACAGAAATACTGTAAATCTTATAAATGTGTACTTTGAACTTTAGTGAAACCCTTCGCATCGCTTTATTTTAGTCTCTCAATAACAACCTTCCACAGTAATTAATTTCGCGGAATTAGGCGTCAAAGCAATACAGTTCAAAACGGAAAATCAAATCAAATTGCAGGGCATCGTAGTCGATTCTTGATTTTCAATATCAGAGGCATCGCTGAAATACAGAAAATATATTTCACTAGCTTCCGCATGTGGCTTCTTCCGCATGATATCATTATAAATTACAGCCTATGCTACTCAGTAATAATATAGCATTATACTGGTGAAAGAATTAAAATCGGTCCATTAGAATTTGAGTTTATTCATTGCAAACAAAAATACAAATCGTCGCCTTAGAGTGAAAAGCTCGGGAATGCAACTTTGACTTTTTATTTTATTACATTTTTGGAAAAAAACCTCGCAATACACGCAGTTTTGTGGCGGCATCTATATCGCCACATGCGACCTACGCATCATACTGACGTTACGCAAAATCCTGCATCGCGTAAGTAGATTTTACCGCGCGATCAGCATATAAGTAATATAAATTCCCAGTTGCCCACCAGTTTTTCGCATATAAGAGGTTTTCTCTCTAAGACGACGAAATCTTTTGTCTTTATAATATTAGTATACATATTGCCTTTATATTAATTTACATGTGCCTGTAATTACAACCCTTCAGACCGGATGGATACCGCGCGTCGGTGGCGATACTTTGACCATAAGCTGGCCTGCAGTACGGACTTTTAGCAGAATGCGAGGCTACCATAATCTTTGTTACTATTGACGTGCGGCCTTTTTACCAACTTCTCCAAACAAGCTCTATTACTACTAAAGGCTCTTGTAGACAGACGCGACGCGACAGGTCGATGCGATTCTGGTAGAACAATTTCCGTGAAGTTTTCATAGAAATTGTTGGACTAGAGTCCCGTCGCGATGTCGCGTCGCGCCTGTCTTCGGGATCCTTAATTCTTGATTATAATTTAGTTTTTTTACGAACAGGTGATTATAGACAACGCGTACAACATCCCTGATTTGGACTCTCCGGTCCGGATGGTGAACCCTTCCACTGAGCTGCTGATATCGTTGTCTCCTGAACGAACGTACACTACTGCCGGAATTAGGTCGTTTAGTCCAGAACAAAGGCAATGCTATTATAGTGATGAGGTAAGTGATCTTGTAATATTTAGTGGTTTTCCATTATAATATACCTAATGAAAAATTTGTTGTTTTTTCCTTAAAGCGACGCAATGTTATTTTCAGAGATCTCGATTTCCCAACGGAATTTTGGGCGTTCCACGTTTCTATTATCTGCTAGCTTTTGTCTAGGGCGACAGACATTACCAAATACGACAAAATAGTATTGCTTTTAGGAGCAGCTAGTATGTAATCTACTATTAATACTCCCTTTCAAGATATTCAAGTAAAATACCGCAGGTCGCAGGTACTGCAGGTCGTGGGTCGAACCCACGACCTGCACCGATCCAAGCAGGCGGTTTACTTTGTGTACATCCCGTTCTCATAAACGGTGAACGAAAACATCGTGAGGAAACAAATCCTAGAACCAAAATTCGATGACATGTGACATCCACCAACCCACACTGGGCACGCGTTGTGCAGTACGCCCCGCTCCCTCTAATTGAGAGGAGGCCTGTGTTCCAGAAAAAAGTATTATTCGAAGCCCATGCAGGGTAAGGGTCTCCTTACCTTTTTCAACTTTTTGTCTACTCCGATCCTTAAATAAAGAGGTAGCTAGTTCGTCCTACTTTCTCTTTCTGGATCTACCGAACTCACAGCCGTTTCCTGCCATTTATTTAGCCCCAACTTATTTTTGTTGCCATCAGATATGCGTTAGATGTGACCAGCCTAGTTCCTTTGTAATCCAGTAGCTGTGTGGCCAGAGTCCAGTATTTGTCTTCTGGAACGAAATATAGAGTTCCTTATTCTTGTTGGCAAATACCTGAGTTTCATAGCTTCAACATTGCTTTTAGGTCCAGCGGGAGGTGAATAGAGTGTGCAAACGCAAACAAACAACGCGGCCAATTATAAAAATCAGGTGTCCACCATATCAGGGACATCAGCGTTATATATTCTTAATCTCATTTGTCTTTCGATTGATCTATTAAAACAATAAGATTACCTCGATTCATTTATCTGTAAGTAACGCACTTCGTTATTGACGCACATAGAACAGATACGGGGCCTTGGCGATTTACCTATCTCCCATTTATAATCATCAAATTATATAAAAAAATAATTGTAATTAAGTACTGACGCAGTTTCGTATTTATTTTACGTAGTAGCGTCATTATGTAGTGTTTCGTATCAGTGGCTATATAATTACATTAGTCAGCGACTATTTTTGAATGTTTATTGGCTCTGCGGACCAGGCGTGGTGCAGTTGGAACCAGGATGCGAGGTCAACGACCGCGCGCTGCACTGCGTTCAGTTTGTGAAGCTTAGGTACTAGTCAACAAACCACGCTTATTCTTTTCTCCTTTATTGCATACTATTGTATAGAATCAAGCTTTTTTTTTCTCAAACTGATCAGACAGCAATGCTGCTGGGGAGTTTGTTGCGCCACTTCTTCTTCCCAGCTAAAGCACTAGGAAGTGGTGAGGTTGGGCGTTTTTGGGGGACTGTCTTATATTATGTTATTTTGACGTTTGAAAAGTGCTGATTCCCAGCCTAGTTTGAATAAATAACTTGTGAATTTTGAATTGTTACGATGTAAAGGAACACCTTTACATCGTAACAATTCACGCGCGTTACGTTATCTTTAGAACACTAAAGATAACGTAACGCAAACGTATACAGTGTGGTGGAGGACCTAAGTTCTATCTCAGTGGCACTTTGATGTGTAAAAATAATTACATGAAGGCGCTGAACAGATAATGAACAATTTGTCCGCGGCTATAGAAAGTATGGTAATCTATGCAATAATGCAAATGGAGGTCAAAACGACCGCGCCGCCGATGCTTGCCGGATGAGCGAGACACGCGGACACATTGCTAGTCAAAATGAAAATCGTCTACCTACGGCTGTCAAAGTAGATATAAAGATAAATAATTATGTCTGCTTTGAATATTATATTTTAAATAAACCTTGAGCTGAGATGACAGAATGCCCCGTTTTGACAATCAAAATTAAATTACATAACAAAAAATTGTTCTGTTAATGTTAATATTTCGCTGAAATATTCATATTTTGAGGTAAATAAACCCACAAGGAAGAAATCAAATCACATCAAATCCATTTATTTGCGAGAATGTAGGTTTACAAATGCATGGCCCAGCTTTTGGCCCAGGGGGTGGGGCAAATCAGAAATTTCTCCACAAAGGCAGCCTTTCTTACGTTTTTTGCAATTTGCAAACTATGATTCGCCACCATAACAAAAATGTATAATGTACAGAATTATAATATTTAGAATCATTTATACATCTCTCTAAGTTAGATTTGTTCTGAAATGTCATGATTTCATGAAAAAGTCATTTATTGGAACAAATGTAACTTAGAGAGATGTATTGATGATTCTAATGATTACATTTCTGTAAATACTTATTTGTTATGATCGAGAATAATATTTTGATCAAGATAAAACATGACACTGACCAAAGACTGACAGAGCAAAGCCCATTTAACTTGTCTTTGACCACTGTTGATGTCAGCAACTTTTTTACGCGTCTGATTGTACTGAATGACTATTCAATTGTAGCCGTAGAATAAGGCATTGCTAATAAAATTTAACGCCCGCGATTTTTTCTAAAATTAATGCAAATCATATTGTAATTGCAAAGTAACTCTGAACGTGACTCTAACATAACTTTTATCAACAACAGTAGGGATTTAGGTACCTATACAAACCCCCCCCCAAAACCCCCTGGGTACGCCTGTGTACAAATGTATGATCTTATCACTATAATGGCCCCTTTACGTTCCACCATTACATAAGGTGTGCAAATATTTAATTTTATCCTACACAATACTAATAAACTTTTTCTATAGACAGCAACAACAAATAATATCTCATGCTTTTATGGAACAAATTAACATAGCATTAACGTATTATATTACTAATTGGTTAATCCGTCAACTAGCCTATTCGACTTTGCCGCCCGGCTGTGTCGCATCATGCCGCCGACCCGGACATGAGAGTGACGTGATAAGGGTTGCCAGTCCCAAAAATAAAAAAGCCGGACACAGGTTCATATTTAGCCGGACAATTTGCCCTGAAAGCACACACAGGATTTTAAAAGAAACAGTTTCCCTAACTTAAGAAATGCTGGGTTACCCATACAAACTTTCATCCCTTATATGGTGATATAAGGGATGTAAGTTTGTAAGGGGGTGTCTTTAAGGGATACTTTTTAGGAAAAAAAAAAATCCTATGTCCTTCTCCAGGATGCCATCTATATATATAAACTTTATTGAAATCCGTTCAGTCGTTTAGCCGTGAAAAGGTAACATACTGACAGACAGATAAACAGACAGACACACAGAGTTACTCTTGAATTTATAATATTAGTATATGGTTAGGTTTGATTACTGTTATTCATTTGAGATTAGTCTACTCTTAATGATGAATCACATTTTGTTCTTACTAAAGTAATTTGTAACTTCTTTACATTGAAAGTAATTAAAACAATCAATAATGGCATCTTTTAGCGGGGCGGGGTTGACTAAAAGCCTTGACCAGAGGGCAGGTCAGCTATTGCCACCCAAATGCGGGCAACCTTTTGGGCACGGAAGATCCTATTTTGAAAAATTTCAAGTTTTTCTTGGTTTCACATTTTTATACTGTTTTCCATGTAATGATTTCAGATCAAAGTTGGTAAATTTCGTCAATACTCCTTCCATAACTGCATGGCGTATCAGAAAGTGCATTGGTTGAAGGAACTTTGTGATTGTATACCTCTGTCGTTTCCTAGAGAAGGTAATCTGTCCTATTTATAAATGTAAGTGTTTTGTTGTTTTGCCTGCAACTACTCTATGCTGACTGTATGATAGATTGGGATATTTTCGTATAGGTATGTCTGGAAAGTAAAGCGTCGTGCTGACTGTTGCGACGCGACAGCGCGACGCGACACCGGTTATTGTTATACCGTCAAGTTTTCTTAGAACTTGTATTGTTCGAGTCGCGTCGCGGCGTCGCGTCGCGCTGGTCTGCACGATGCTTAAAGCGTTGTGCTGACTGTTGCGACGCGACAGCGCGACGCGACTCTAACAAAACAGTTTCTAAGAAAACTTCTAGGTAGAACAATTAGCCAAGGTTTGCACGAGCGATTTTTTCCCTAGGCGTTTCGTTTTCGTGCGCTGGATTTTCAACGTAGAAAATCCAATAGTGTGCTTTTCCAACGCGCTGGGACGAGAGTGCATCCCAGCGCGTTGGATTCTCAACGCTCGGCTCAACACCGAGAGTTGCAAATCCAGTGCGCGATAAAATCCCGCCGCGATATTTTTACTTCCGTGCGTACGTGGGCTTACCGGTGTCGCGTCGCTTAATTTGCAAATTTAAAGTCCAAAGCTGTTTTTTTTTATATTCGTGATTTACCCGCTTGGAACCATACTTTTCGCCAGTTTTCAGTAAAAGTTGTTGGGCCGGTTCAGTGAGTAACGTAGTCAGAAGATCGAAGAGTTTCGCGATAGAAAGAGAGGCAACTTCTAGGTGAATATAACTGTAGGTAATTAGCGCTGTGCGACCTGAATTGCACTTTATTGGTCGTAGAAAGAGTCGCTTTTTATTTAAAAGATTTTGCGGAGGGAACCATCTGTATTAATCTGTGGTAAAGGTTGGTAGGGATTTATCAGTGATACTTTTCAAAAGCTGTGCTAATTCCTTACATAGCACAAAAACATTACGAGGTATTTCCACGTCCTAAAGTAAAAGGTTCACAAGTTGACAACAAGGGTACTATGACTTGTTAAAGCAATCATCGTTCCAGTGTGAGAGAGAGATGAAGCTATACAGGACGATAGCACCATCCTTATTGCACAACGGAAAGGTGGTGGTTTTAACACGTCATAGTAAGGCCCCAGACATTTGAACAACGTAGGTAGACACACGTGTCCCAGCTCGAGTGTCTTGTTTCTTCAGGGACTACACGGATTTTCAATTTAGTTGGGGTTCAGTACGAGAATGAACAGTCAGAGTAGTTCATAATTAGGTAATTTACCTTTAGAGTTTATTATCTTGTTGTATACTCGGCCGTAAATGTGGCACATTTTGTCGAATCAAAACAATAAAAAGATGATGCTCGTAAATGTTTGGAATCTGGTACCCGCTGCGTTTATTTCGCAACTTTGTAGGCTTGATTTCTATGTATAACCATGCCAAATTACAGGTTTTTAGTACCAAGGGTAGGGTTAAACCGCGGGCAGACGACAAACAGTCATACCACGGACTTGGTAAAAGTATGTGTTCCTTAGTTTAATATGAAACATCATTTGATAAATGTACAAATTATTATTGGCAAATATGTAATGACCCTTTTAAAACTTATTGGCCTTCTAATAATGTTCGTGCAGAGTAGCGCGACGCGACAGCGCGACGCGACATCGGTTATTGTTATACCGTGAAGTTTTCTTAGAAATTGTATTGTACGAGTCGCGTCGCGCTGGTCTGCGTGGGCCTTTAAAAAAAAAGTGTCCCTCATCACTTTTTGGGCTTCTAAGGATGTACGTTGTTTTTTCATAAATGTGCCTCCTTTTAACTTTCTGCCGTTTTCTTAAAGTAGGTCGCAGTAACTAAAGCTAGGACCCAGACCAAATGATTTAGGTTAGGTTAGAACTGTGACTTTGATATTTAGTATTTTTAGGACAACAAAGTGAGAATTATTTGAGGCTCACAAAAGAAGGCACATTTATTATATAGGAGTATCCATTATAATTTTTGGAATATAAAATGGGAAATATTTAATGTTCGATTAAGAGGAGGCTCCCAAACACCCGAATACTGAAACGCCACTCAAAACTTAAGCGTTACTTATGACTCGTTTAAAGCCTTTTGATTGGTTGAAACTAGTTTTAAGTAACGCTTAAGTTTTAAGTGGCGTTTCAGTATTCGGGTGTAAATTGTGTGTTAATTTGCACTAATATTCTGAAACAGTCACGCATAAACCAAAATGGAACTGTAAAATATGATTTATTGGATCTTTTTCTTTCCATGTACACGTAATTGTAACATATTCGCTCGATTTTTTTAAAATTCGAATATCATCTCTTTTTTTTAAATATAAAATCAAGATTACTCGGCTTTCATGTCAAAATAAGTAATCACAGTAAGAAAATATAGTTTATCATCCAGCCACAAGATTTTTTCTCTAGATCTATCTATCACTTTAGATATAACCGAAATAAGAATTGAAACTTACACCATTTAGTTCCGTGCTCGAACACGATCAAAGAGCGCATGCGATATTCAACTTTATTACTGATGTGTTAGCGTTTAACACATAGTGGAGTGGCGAGGTGCATGCCGTCTTTAGACTGCCTGGACCTAAATACATTTTAATTCTTATTTTACAGAATCTTACCGGATTTGTAATTTCAAAGACATGGATTGCTTAGACAATGTTTTCAGTAAGCATAATTGTAATTATTATTTAAATAACGATTGAGGGTTGTAATAATGCATTCCTATAGAATTTATTACAGACGAAGATGAAAATCGCAATCATAGTAAAGAGAACAGGGTCGACCTCCCATGTTTTCCGGAGTGCGAACATTACGACTATCCTCTGGAAGTCGCCTTAGGTAACCTGGCAGACAACGTCTTTGTCAACGGACTTCCATTCTTGTAAGTTTATTGGTTTATTATAGACTTATTTTAAAGATAATTTAAATATTGATCTTTTAGTATACGTGTTTTAATAAAAAACCTTTTGTTTTATGTATAATAAATAAATATTTCATTAGTATAGATGCGTCTATGTCTAGTATGAGTAGTCTTAATGCAAGTTCCCTTTAAATGAACCTTTCCTACGCTGACAAGCCGTGCTCTCAGTAGGGGGTCTTTTGGGGCAAAAGGACGCACTTTTTCGTTTGTCTCCACTGAACCGAAACAATTAAAATATTATGATCGTTTATTTGTGCTATCTGTAGCATAACTATTCCATGCTATCCTAAAACGAAATAAATATTCGTCGATAGATCAAATGGTCTTTTTGTGCCTTGGTCAGGCTGCGTACCTTTGCCCCAACTTCTGGGTAAAAATAAGCGGGAATAATCTTCTCCTCTGGAACCAATTGCCATGGAGTTTTTTTTCTTAAATATGTATATGGAATTATGTCGTATTCTGAAACAAACAAATACTTATAATATACGACATCTAAATTAAGTCCTGTTCGATCCTTGAGAGTTTTGCAATAGGGTATTTTACGGGGTTATTACATGGGGGTCATTACTTATGACCCCTGTTGAAAATTTGCAAATTTTTAATGGATTTGGAGTAATTTTGGTACTAAAAATGTGAATTTGAAATAGCAATAACTTTTTTATTTTCATTAATAATAAGATTTTTATAACTTTTTGGTAATGTTATTGCAGTACCTATATGCCCCTTTCGGAAAAGACAGGGCTTTTTAAATATTGTATAAATTAAATAGCAACTTTATGAAGCAAAGAAGCGTGCTTTTTTTAAAATTTTGCATTCTAATTGTAGTATTTTTTTATTTCTAGTTAATTTCCCAGACCCGACGTGCGTACAATTGCCCCCGTACTTTAACTCCATTCGGGTGTTACAACAAACCATTTTATTAGCTCAAAATCCAGTTAGATTAGGTTAAAACGTTATTATTGAGAATAACTTTGAATAAGTACATTTAGGAAAAAAAAAAACAACTTACTTATCAAAGTACGAGTGCTCCACTTCTACAAACTTTTCCCAATTGGAATTTTATGGTGGTTAATTTTTTTGCACCTTTTAACGGACGGAACGCTCCGCGACTTCTGGCACAATATGGCTGTCCTTGCGCACACATAACTACTACGGAACTAGCGTCTCCACCCTTCCACCCCCTCAGAGAAAATACTACTGCGTACTTTTACTCCGAATCTCTAAGTTCCATCAACATCTGAATCAGTCGCTCATCTTATTTTTAAAATCTCGTCTAGACTTTGATACAGACAATGCTGTTTTCGATATTCTATGATCGTAATGTAAGAGTTTTTGTTTCATTCCAGTGATGATGTTAATGTAAAAAATAGATCTCTATTGAATGTTTTCTTCAACGACTTGGTATCCACCAGATATAGACGTGACGTTTATTTGAACTGGCAAAATATTCTCGGTGAGTATTCAGGAGGGGATGACGGATTTATTCTACTGCATGATTCTTCATTATTAGGTATACATGTAACATTAATATGTTACAAAATTCGTTTAAAGATATAATTATCTTTAAACGAATTTTATTATCAAAGTCCAATAGGTACTTGTTACTGTTAGTGTTGTATAATTTCTAAATTAGACGGTACTTTTAGAATGGATAATTATTTTTTGTTCGTAGCTACTATAACGTAATTGGATTTCGTGCCAGCTCTTGATATAATGACGCAAAAAATGTTTTACATTTTAATAAAAATAAATACATTGACAGAACAACCGACATCCCGACATCGGTGAAGGAAAAACATTGTGAGGAAACCTGGACTTATTTAAAACAAGTTTGAAATCACCGATCCGGCTTGAGCAAGCGTGGTGATCAATGCTCGTGCCTTCTGTGTATGAGAAGAGGCTTTGCCCTGCAGTGGGACAATAATAGACTGGTATTATTTTAATAAAAAGAGCTCGTGGCTAAGTAACAATAGCCGCACGGGTCGATCCATCAGGTTAAGGTGCGCTTGCCGGGGTTGGTCCGTGGCTGGATGACCATATTTACATACCGAGACTCCTCCGTGCCTCGGAAAGCACGTTAAGCCGTTGGACTCGGCTGTCATTCGTGGATCTTTGACAGTCGTTAAGAGTCGTCAGAAGGCCGAAAGTGTGACACCAGTCTTACCAAGGGCTATCGTATTACCCAGTTACTGGGTTGTGGAGAACAGATAGGCAGTCGCTCCATGTAAAATACTGGTATTCAGCTGCATCCGGTTAGACTGGAAGCCGACCCCAACATAGTTGGCAAAAGGATGGATTATTTCCATAAAAACAAATGAATTCGCTGTCACTTGGGGTTAGATAAGAAGCGAACTTTTCAGAATACACTACAAAAACACGAGACATTCAATTAAATATAAGAAATAACAACTGTTGTTATTGCCAAAGGCGGATCCAGGATTTATTTCTGGGAGGGGCGCATGGGCCAGACAGTTAAGAAGTGTCTCCGTGTCTACCATATCTTAATTTAGCTATGCTGTTTTTGGGATAATTTCTTTTTCAATGAAGATATAGTTGCCTACTTCTTCAGCGTTTATCATTGAAGAAATTTCTTGATAGATATGCATTCAGGCCAGTCCATTCAGACAACGATTTTATTTTACTTAAACCGTTTGGGCCCGTGCCCCCCGTGCCCCCTGGATTCGCCCTTGGTTATTGCTCATTCCATTGTGTTTTCAGCTGCGTTCGGCGGTCTCCTGAGTCTCATGCTCGGGTTCACCTTAATATCCGGTTTCGACCTGATACTGTTCTTTACGATCCGAGTGGCTTACGACGCTTGTACCAATGCCGCTGCTAAGCAACAGAACAATATATACGTGAACGAATATAATACCAAGAAGAAGTGGATGGGCAATGCTATTATCAATCCGATGAATCCGAAGTCTCTGGAAAAATATAAAATTGATTATTTTGAACATCGCAGATATTAGACGCTTCATTTTCAAGTATCGAATAGGTTACAGGGTGTAAAAAGACCGTTACTTAGCAGGTAGATAATGGCGTTCTGTACCTCAAACTAAGATACATTGAGCAATCATTATTGCTGGGAAACGAGTTTTGTTTTCGTGTGAAAAATCGCTGTTTACGGTAGCGAGAAATGTAACGCACGCAAAACATTGTGCTTATGGGTGCATGCAATGGTATAGGAGTTATGCGGGTATTTTAAGTTAAGTTGTAAAATTTAAAACATGTTTTCTTTTTAAAAAAGTTTAAAAAATGTTGGAACTTTGACAGAAGGTAGGTAATGCCAGGTATGGTCCAGTATAAAAAATGATCACAATGACGGACGGAGAGTACAAGTGACACTTCGTAAAGCGTCTTTTTACACCCGTAAGAATAGAATAGAATATTGTTTATTGTCGCTGGAGATGGAAATAAAGTTGTTATCTCTACAACATACCTCTAGGGTGTATAGTTATAAGAAGAATATTATAACATGGATATAATAAACAGAAATCTAAAATATGTACCTATAATGGAACCACATGTTTTCTAACCCTTTAGAGTGACTAGGAATCTCTCAACAATTTACATAATTTAGGTAACCTTTAGATGTGTTGAGTTTGAAAAATGCACTAATGCATGTGTGTGTTATATTAAATAACATTTTTGTGACTCACATAATTAAATGCTATTAAGATGTATAATTCATGTGTATAATTCTTAATTCGCCGGCACGTAACGTGGCAAGAATCGAAGATGTGCAGAATTCGTTTTCACTTGTTTATCTTAACAGACATGTTCAAAAATAAATTATGGCATTAACCATCGAATAATGACATAAAAGTGTAAATATTTTTGTTGTCCTAATTGTACATGTGCAAACTTACTCCCAATACGCCTAAACCTTGCTAAGTTACGTGCCGGCGACACTACCTGTCATAATTATAATTATTAATAATATTATTATTTTAATTATAATTATTAATAATATTATTATTTTAATTATAATTATTAATAATATTATTATTTTAATTATAATTATTAATAATATTATTATTTTAATTATAATTATTAATAATATTATTATTTTAATAATAATTATTATTATATATACGTGAAGCAAAAACTTTGTACCCCTTTTTACATAAATTTCGCGGACGGAGGAGTATGAAATTTGGCACAGTTATAGTTTATATGGAGAAGGAGTGCAGAAAGCTAATATTTTTATATCATATACATTAGAAATAAATTAAATTAATTAAAAGAACATTACACACACTACCATGCGTTTGATTTACCATAAACATAAACCATCTTTAAGTATCATATTATTTTTTTATTAATAGAAAACCAAATTAAGCCTTAACAATACAAATAAAAGGCTTAATTTACTTATCAATTGTACTTACACTATTCTCTATCTAAGGTATTATTGTAACATAAATAAAATTAGGAAAGCTCGCCTTAAAGGAAAAAAATAAAAAACGAAAATCAAAAACAAATTTTAAATTGTCTAGGTAGACTAAGTACAATACTGCTTATTAGCTTGTAAATTTTATAAAACTACTTATATGTACTTAAGGTGGATCCGCTGTTTGAGCCCGCGAAATAAATTTCGCGCGGCGCGACCTGCGCCAAATTTTTTACTATGATAATGCTTTATAATTTATTGCAAATAATTCAATAAATCGGATTTCCCCTGACACAAATAGTGGCCGGGTTTTACCCGGACACTATTTAAAAACCCCGCCCGGACGCTCCCCGGACGCCCTCCAAACTGGGACAAATCCGGGGAAATCCGGGCGGATGGCATGGCAGCCCCATGTATATGCAGTTACGTTGCAACTTAAACTCAAACTAGTGACCCGCTCATGCGTCGCACGGGTGCAATATACTCAAAACATGAAGATTTCTGTGCCATGCCATATAGAACTTTAATATAAATTATACACATAAACCTTTCGGGATAAATGCTCCAAATGATGGTGAAACCCGCATCAAGATCCGTTGCATTGTTCTAAGGAAAAGCGAGATTAATTTATAATATGTATGTCTAGAAGAGTATTTGCTAAGGTTTTGAGTGCGTAGGTAAGCAAGATAAAAAATAAAGACGATTGTTATGTTTTCCTTATAGATTGTACGGTTTCCCCCCATTGCATTGTTTTGAGTTTTACGTATCTACTATATGAAAAGGAAAGTGAATTGATCAGTGGTATTTCTACGTATAATTGTTATATACTCGTAGTATAGTAATTTGTAGTTGTCATTTATTTTGGTTGCTTCCATACAGCATGTCCCACACTGCTCATAATACATATGTACACTGAATGTTTACTATTATGTATAAAACATTATTTATTTACCAAATTAGTTACTTAATGATTTTAAGAGAATATTGTGGTCACATTACAAATCTACGGACGCACACATTTAAGGTTCTTCGTCCATTTTGGTTTATTTTGACTGTACAGCGTAAGTGTAACTGAATTTACGTAGTTTTAATTATTTTTGAGTGAAAATATTACCTATATTAAAAATGACAGAAATCGATTCAGTAAACGATTCTGAGCAAACTGCTTTCATAATGAGTATTAATTAAGTAACAAATTGTATGTATCTATTATTATAGCATAAGTATGTACCTATATATGTATTATAGTATATACTTATTATTTTACACTAATGACAATACCATTTCTTGTCCACGCAATCACAGTCCATTCCAAGGTTGCCTGGAAGAGATCGCAGAAAGCGATAAAGCCAACCACCATTTGTATTGTAGTGATTTTTCTTGTTATGTATTTTCTGGACAAAATACTCGCTTCTTTTTGCCGAAGATTTCCCTTATCAGCTTAAAATGGTCATTGAACTTACGTACAATCCTAATAAATGTTATCTAACTGCTGTATATAGTATTTGATAACTCTGCTTATGATACTTATTTATTGGTTTTCTATGATCACATGTTAAAGCCTCCTCGAAACCCACGACGGCGCGACGCGACTCGAACAATACAATTTCTATGAAAACTTCACGGTATAACAATAACCGGTGTCGCGTCGCGCTTGTCCGCACGAAGCTTTATTCAATAAGAAAAGAAGGTTATTGTGAGTTAGTGTCTGATCAAATCAAAATATCATCATAATACATAGATTATATCTATTAATAATACAAGATCCTACTGTCCTACTTATCCTAACTATCCTACTAATATTGTAAATGTGAAAGTTTGTGAAATTGGATGTTTGTTACTTAATCACGCAAAAACGGTTAAACGGATTTGGATTAAACTTGGCACGCAGATAGTTTATAACCTGGATTAACATGTAGGATACTTTTTATCCCTGTTGTATGTTCCCGTGGTATAATTTCCGACCTCCACGCGGGCGATGCCGCTGGCGAATGCTAGTAATATTATAAATGCGAAAAAGAGTTTGTTTGTTGGTTTTTTGGTTTGTCACGCTTTCACGCTGAAACGGCTGAATGAATTTTAAAGAAATTTGGCACATGGGTAGACCAAGACCTGGATAAGGACATAGGATTCTTCTATCCCGGTATTCCAACGGGATCGAAACTTATGCGGGTGAAACCGCGGGGTGCAGCTAGTGATATTATAAATGTGAAAGTTTCAAAGTTTGGTATTCAATCAGTCAAAAACGGTTGAACGGATTTGGATGAAATTTACCTACGCCTAATAAATCTACGTTTTAGTAAGTTGTACAAGGTGTAATTGAAATGTAAACTTCTTAAGGGGTCATTGTACTCAACTTTAACAATAGGGCCAAAAGAAACCGTGAAAAAATAACTGCTACTCCATACACTTATGTTCGCATAACTCGTTAATGTATGGAAACAGCAGATGTCTTTCCGCGATTTCAGGTTTGTGCCATAAATAAAATTTCATAATAATGAGTAAAATGAACCCTTAAGAGGTTTAAATTTCAATTACATCTGAAAATACGAAGAAAACGAATTTTCCCAGATATGAGACCTAGCTAGATCGATTTTTCGCTTCCGTAAACCCATTTATTGCAACTTTCATCGAAATCGTTAGAGCCGTTTTCGAGAACGTGATTACAAATATAATATACAATACAAATATTGCTCGTTAATAGTATAGGATTCTCAGTTACGCATTGACCTTTAATGCAGCATTACGTAATCGTAGGGATTACCTACTTACAGATTATGAAGCAACGGTAAAGAACTACGATAAGGATATTATAATGAATTATAATGGTATCCTAAATAATATTATAAATGCGAAAGTAAGTTTGTTTGTTTGTTACGCTTTCACGCTAAAACGCTGAACGGGTTTGGATGAAATTTGGCACATGGGTAGACCATGACCTGGTTAGGACATAGGATACTTTTTATCCCGATATTCCCACGGGATCGAGACTTATGTAGGTCAAACCGCGGGGCGCAACTAGTAATAAAATAAATAGTTCAGTAACCTTTGTAAAGTTCTTTGATCTGCTGTACAAAATCTTTAATTCATTTAAGAATTCTCTTACTCCACTAACTATAAATCGTTTAATCCGAATTAAAATGGAATATATGTATGGATGTGCTGCATGTTCTATGGGAATTTTATATGAATCATTGAAATTTGGACAGGACAACGTCAAGCTACTTAATTCATAAGAATTACAATATAATATCCTACTCTCGGACACCTGAATCGAGCCAACCTGCATATTTTTGTTCAAAGATTGAAAAAAGAATCGTCTTGTCGTGCTGTAGTGATCCGGTTTCGCGGTCCTCGTGGACGGCGCAAGAATCCGCCAGTATTCAGGTATCGATGATTAATTCTCTGAACGGCAGAACAACTTACATGAAGTGGTGCACTTACGACGTGCCGACTGAAGAAGTGCAAGCCGTGGAGATTACGCGGGTACTTCAGGTTGCAGTATCCATAATTTGAACGTCAAAATGGATGAAAAAATAAGGAAATACAATTTCGATACTCTTTTTATGCAAAATAAAACATATAAAAAAAAAGTTATAAAACTAAAACCCAATTACGACAAATAGTCATCTGAAAAGGTAAATACGACATCACAGACAGACAAATTAAAAATCCGGAGTCATACGTTTGCATTTATAATATTACTTGCTTTCGCCAGTGCCGGATTAAGACTACTTGATGCCCTGAAGCAATCCACGCTTGTGGCCCCCCCTATCCACTAGTAAAATAGTATAGGTTTAAAAAAAAAACGTATTTATAACAACGAGACAGATCATTACGTACCTTAGAGTATGTACTTACGTAAGACAAAAGAGATGCGCAAATGCGGAGGAGGTATTACAATACAAAACTTTATTTATTTATTGACATGCGATAATGATTTTTAAGTTAAACGTTTTTAGCATATTTGCTTCTATATACGTCGTGAGCAGATCTAAGAATTGATCATTTCATGAAGTGTTCGACCATTTCATGAAATGGTTGTATTTCGTGAAGCAGAACAGTGACCGGCTCTCATAATGATGTGGTCTGGTCAGATCTTTGAAAACTCAACGTTTGACGATATGAACAGTTAAACACACGACTACTTCATGATGTGGCCAAACATTAGTGATCATATCATAAAATAGGTAGATGATCCAAGGATAGAGGCGTTGATGTCGCTTTGTTTTGTTGTGTAATAATAATAATAATAATAATAACCCCACCGCCGTATCTCTACGTTGACGTCGTGGTGGGGCTTGCGCGCTCCAAACTTTAGGTCGGTGCCGGTAGAGTTTACTTTGCCGGAACAGGTCTAGGATGAGGAGCCAGACCAAGAGAGATACAGAAACCCGCAGGGCAGCTTGTGGCGAGCTGTTGGGCAGTAGCGACCCAACGGACCCTATCTCCCGGGAGAAATCTTGTTCCTCATCTCTGGCTTGCCTTTATTGGCCGGCTGGAGTGAACACTGACGAGGAACAGAGCCCCCACCTCATTCTTGCCTTAATTGGCTGGCTTGAGTGGAGATTCGCAAGAGCAAACGTGCTCGGAGGAAGGAAGTATTCCAGTAAGTGCTCGTAGGGATCTTGACCATCTTTCGGGCTCTGGGATTGTTCTGAAAGCCGTGGAATACCTCTCCACTCCTCAAGCACCTCAGGAACTGTTGCCCCCTTGTCGCTATGTCACTATGTGCTAGCGACAGTTTTCCGGGGCCCATTATTGAGTGTGCAAGTCACCCCCTGCCATTTTTTCCGTGTATATATAAAACATTGAGCAGGCAGGGGCCATAGTCTTTCCATAGTTCCAGGTCACCAGTCAACTTAAGCCACCCACATCCATAGTCCAATATATTTGTTTCCATATCCTGCAATAGTCCTACACCAACCGGGGGTTGTCCTTGGGTGCACTTGCATAGTGCATACAGGGATAATCGTCGGCTGATGCCTCAATTCATTAAAACGCCTAACGAGCCTCTGCGAGTTGGCTTCGGCCCCTCGTACGCCTTCCAAAGGACCGGGACCCCATGGTCCCGAGATACATAACACATATAACATAATAATAATAATAATAAACAATTTATTTCAGATTCATCCTAAGATTACATCCATATTTGTTAGTAAAATTTTTGAGCTTAAAAACTAATGTTAGTAATAAAATAATAACACTAAGGGCAGGTCCGGGTGGACTTCCCGATGATGGTGGCAAATCACTAAACGACTGCGTGAAGCCGTATCCAGCGAGCCAGCATCGGAGAGTCCCAGCGGTCCTCCAGCGTGCGCAGGATGGTGTTGGGACTGTCGCGCGTGCGCCGCATGATAGATGCGCACCGTTTGCGCATGATGGCCGCAAAGCCGTCTGTCTCAGCCGCCGCGAACATCGCGGAGGCGCTACAGTAGCGCGGCAGCCCCACCAGCACCCGGAACGCGTTATTGAATTGAACGCGCAGATCACTGTATGTCCGCTGTGTATAGTTAACCCACAGGCTGCAGGTGTAAAAAGACTGACAGTACGCTTTAAAAAGCGCAACTTTGACAGTCCTCGTGCACCGTGAAAACCTGCGGGCCAGCATGTTGCATCGGACAGACAGCGCTCTGCGCTCCCTTTCGATATCCACACTGTCCTTAAGATCCTCGGTGACCCAGTGGCCCAAATACTTAAATTGCTCGACTTTTTTTAGAGCTGTACCACTTAGAGTGAAATTCGGAACGAATGTGTATCGCTTGTTGTCTGGCCTGAAAATCATTATTTCACTCTTTTTCGCGTTGTATTTGAGCCCATGAGCCACCGCGTAGGACTCACAAATTTTCAGGAGCTTTCGTAAGGCACCAATCGACGGGCTCAGCAGAACCATATCGTCTGCGTAGCTGATGTTATTCACGCAAACTCCATCTATATGACACCCTATCCTGGTGCTGCTGAGCTCATCGATCAGTCGGTTGACGTACAGGCTGAAAAGCGTAGGAGAGGTCAGCCCCCCCTGTCTCACCCCGCATTCCAGCCTATACTCCCCCGATAGAGAGCCTGCCCATCTTACAAAATTCTTTTGATTATTATACCAATACATAAATAATAGCACAACTTCCCTAGGTAGACAAGTTTCATCCCTTAATTTACCCCATAGAATATCGTACGATACAAGATCGAACGCTTTTGATAAATCGAGGTAGCATGCATAGACTGGGGTCTTTCTACTCGTGTAATACTGTACAGTCTGCTTGAGGCACAGGATAGCACTCTCGGTGGAAAGCCCGGGTCTGAAACCGAACTGCGCGTCGTTTAGCGAGACGTGTTTATCCAGGTGCTGACCAAGCAGACTGTCCAGCACTTTGGCGACCACTGTGGCTAGAGAGATCGGTCTATAGTTGTTTACCTCTGACGTATCACCAGTTTTATTTTTGATAATTGGTACAACTATAGTACGCATTAGATTATCGGGCAGATGGGAGTGGCCTAAACACAGGGTAAAAAACATAGCGAGCACTCTGGGTAGGTGAACACCTGCGTGCTGCAGGTGCTCGATGCTAAGGCTGTCGTGACCCGGGGATTTACCCCTCAACATGCCCTCGATCACCGCACGCACTTCCTTCGTAGTGAACTGAACACTACGCTCACTACCTTCCTCAGCATCGGGCACTTGCCGCGCTGGCCCCAGAAGCGACTCCACCCTGAAATGGTGGGAGAACATAGTGGCGATCTCACTAGGCTCGTGCACTCCCGCCACGCTGACGGGGAGGCCCGGCTTATGATTCATTTTATTGGTGTTTTTCCAGAACTGCCCGAATTTCTTGTTTGAGTGAAGTTCAGCAATAATATCCATTTTAATCTGTTGTTGATTATTCTGACACCACTTTAATTTCGATTTAAAAGCGCGCCTAGTTTCACACATATCATTATAAAGACGGCCAGCTCCGGGCTTACCCCCATACAACCAAGCCTGAAAACATAGCCGAGCCGTCCCATGAGCGCCGCGGACGTGCCTATTCCACCCGGTAATGTATTTACCTCTACGCTTTTCGGTAACATTATAAGTACATATAGCGGCCTCCGACAGTATACAAATAATCTCGTCATACATGTTATCTAACAGGATTTTTGTTACAACACATATTATCTGAGCAGCTTCTTAATTCTGAAGGAAAATCAATTTCACGAAGTCCAGAGTGACATATATTTTTAAATTTCGATATCTGAGTCGAGTCACGCTCACCCCAGACTATTCTATTTATACAAACTGTAGGTATACAAATCTTAGGCTTAAGTAAATTAAAATTACATCGTATAGATACAGGGTAATTAATGATCAGACCAATAAGTATTATATAACACAGAGGCCGCGGACACGGAGTGCCGCGCGGCACTTGTCACAAGACAGTGGTCGAGCCAGCGCCGACAGCCGTGCGCATCACTAACGAACGTATGACTGTCCGACGGCATAAGTTCCAAGTCTACACAGGACCACGATTGTTCCGCACAAAAAGTTAAAAGTTCAGTAGCAAATGACTCACCGGGGTGCGCATTGTAGTCTCCTAACATAAACACCGACTCCACATTGTGACTGTCAAGTATAGCTGTCATTTCACTGAGACACTCTGTGAATTCCACAAAGTTTTCATTGGATTCGGTAGGCATATACACTGAAAATATCAAGATGGAACGATCACTGAGCTCGATTTTTATCGCGGCGAGACGCACACTATTGCACTTCACTACGGTTACCGTCGGAAACGCAACCTTTCTCCACAGTAGAGCAACTCCGCCGTAGGGCCTACCGCGTAAGACCCCAGCCGCGGTATCCACTGCAGAGGTACCCGTGCAGGCGAAGTCGACATCTATCGCGGCTAGGAACCCAAGGTCGTGCGGCATTAGCCACGTCTCCTGCAGCGCCACAACATCACCCGAGCGACAAAGCTGCAGCACACATTCCACTGATCTCTTCACATTTTTGCAGTTAAAACTTATCAAGTTGATGTAGAAATAAAAGTCGATGGACTTTTATTTTATTACGAAGTTAATATTTGGAAAGTGACCAACTTGGAAGTAGCGCTCGCCGGGCGGCGAGCGATACTTCCAAGTTGGTCGCAGTTACTTGGCAATTTTTTCTACACTTTATGGTGACACTAAGCGACTTTTATTGATTGTATACTGAAGATCACGCCTAAACGAGTAGTGTTAATGATTTGAAAAAAATATATGTTAAATAAGATAATTTTCTTAATAACTTAATCTTTTAATTAATTATTTTAGATTAAGTTATTAAGAAAATTATCTTATTTAACATATATTTTTTCATAGTGTAATTAATTTGTAAAGTTATGTCTAACGCGGATAAAACACTGTGAATCACGCAAAAACTATCAAGCGTATTTTTCTGAAACCTTCACCATTTGATAGATAATTTAATTATTTATCTTTTAGTGTACGTGTTTTATTAAAATACCTTTTGATTTATGTATAATACATTTATAATGCGTCTAATTTGGGATAGCGATCCTTGATTTTTTGATGGGCGAGTCCTATTACTGGCTGGACGTACTACACGTTGCTTGAGCTCAGCACAGAACACGCAAGCTAACCACTCAAAGCAACCTAGCACATATCGGTGTCAACCATAGATACCTACATGAATGATTATGATCAAACGTCGACTGACATATCATTAAACGTTGACGTTTAAACGATACGGTCAATTTTAGCTGCCCATCTGGCTGTTTTTAAAGTTTAAACATGTGCTAGCAAATATTTTTTCGGTGCTTTGGTGTGGTGCCTTCCCAGGCGTGATGCCCTAAGCAATTGCTTAATTTGCTTATGGGCTAATCCGGCACTGACTTTCGCTCGCGGCTTCGCCTGCATGGAAGTCGGAAATTATACCACTGGAACGTACTACCGGGATAAAAAGTATCCTATATGTTACTCCAGGTTATTAACTATCTGCGTGCCAAATTTAATCCAAATCCGTTTAGCCGTTTTTGCGTGATTGAGTAACAAACATCCAAACACACAGACATACAAACTTTTACATTTATAATATAGTTGTACTATAATATCAAATTATGATGAGTAGTTTAGAAGTGATGAGGTAACAGATGAACATACATACGTACCGTTTAAAATCATTACCGTCCATCATGCTTTGCTGTCGACAGGTAATAACAAAATAGCTATTGACTTACAGATGCTCTAATCAAAGCTTGTTCTTTGTGTAAGAGCGACCAAACTCATGGCCAGTATGTCAGCTTCAAAAAGGCATTTTTTTTTTGTCTTGATTATCATTATTTTGATGTTTTAAGCATATAAACTAAAATATGGCGTCGAAAAATTCATCCGCATCGGTATTATCACGTTGTATGTCAATGCACTTCTTCTTATAAGATGTGTGCGATTAACTTGATTAGCGACTACAAAGCATGTGTAGTTAATGAGGTCATTATATGGGAAAGTAGTTAGTGAAACTAATAAGCGTAAAACGTATTATCCTGGCAACATCGCAATTTTCTGTGTTACATAAAAGATAATGGAGACTAGAAATCTGGCTTGCTTAGAGGAAAGTCTCTGCAGGACTGTTATAAAAAAAAAAAAACGAAATCATATTGCTTCACGCTGCGTATAGCCATGAGGTGGTACCCCATAAATATGTCATAGTCATTGTTTGTTAATTATTAAAATAATAATGATAATGTTATACTTACTGTCAGCTGTGACGCCACCTTACTCAAAATAAACACTGAAACATCTTTTATCAGTGTAAGTACTTTGTGATGCCTTTTATTAGAAATATTTCAGGTTTTAGTGCACTTAATGATTAGTGTTTTAACGTGCATGAGTGAAATGTGAGTAAGAAAAACAACCGACTTCCTAAATAAACACTACAAAGTGAAAAACAATTTTAATTTCGGAAGTCGGCGTCGTTGGTTTAGAATTTTCGTTCTTGCTACCAATTTCCGAAATTTATGTAATATTTTACTTTACAGATTTTTTTTATAAAGTCGGTTTGATTTTGGCGTGTTTTTGTATTTTTAAGTGAGGTATCTACCCCATAAAAATTAAAACACCACTACCTATTATGTAAATAACAGTGACAGGAAGTTATTATAACATCGTCCTCTCAGACTAAGTGCGAAAAATACGTATTATTGAAGCTAACTCAAAAACTACCCAGGTAAAGTTAATAAAATGTATACGGGATCACCGCGCAAGCTTCCTCTACGAAATGAAAAATAATCTTTCGCTTCACCTGCTCGCTAATGTCAAATTATATGTCATACAAACCTTAACTAAAGCAAGTCATTAACTGTATTCTCCACGGGGATAAGTTCCGAGGAGAATACTTTTCGCACCTACTGTGTACCCACCTAGTGTCTTGGACGAGCTTGAATCCCTCGCTGTATTCAGGAATCTAGTCTTAACTCCCTGGCTTCGCTCCCTCGCTGCGCTCGAGAGTCCTAGAGTCCTTCGTTACGTTCGGAATTCATAATAGTGACACTGCTTTATCCCCTAATCTACTATTCAAACCAGCCCACTATTGACGAAAACATCGACGAACACACATTAAAGAACAACATAAGACGAACATAAAACCTCTTCCTTTTTGGAAATCGGTAAAATAAAACTAAGTTAGGTACTAAGTATTTGTTAACCGACTTCCAAGTGCAATAGGTACCTAATTCATGTTTTCTATTGTTACTTAATCACACTCAAAACTCAATTACTTCATTCAAATATACTAATTATAATTAATCAAATATGCGTTTAAAGTCCGTGTCTATTTCTGTGGCATTGTTTATATGCTTTAGTTAAAATAAATGTGTTGGTACACTTCCACATGTTAATATTGATAGAGAATTACCTTGCATTTGACTGCAATAGCTACAAACGCAAGTTATCGACCTCGTTTGATTGTGTATTCTGACTAATCACAACAATCGTTGAGTTGGAAAAGCGTCTGCGATACAAACATACGCCCGCGCTGGTAGCACATCGCGCACCACCATCATTGAGGATAATCATGAGAAACCTTAGTAAGAGATTGCATTCTTGTATACACAAACAATGTGCGTATCATTGACGTGTAATGTAATAACTGAATTCTACTAATCGCTACAAAGGAGTTTCTTATCAAATAAGATTATCTACTTAAAAACCTCTGGCATTGATATCATTCTTTCAGTGTCGTGAGATCCTTGGTAATTGCGGAGTGGCAGCTATCGCTCTAGTAACGTAGATATTTAATGAGCAATCGAGCAATAATGTTTTATTACCACTAACACTTGGCTGCCGCTGCTGCCTTGTGTGAGAGCGAGTCGATCTGAAGTGAGTACACATTCGCAAAGTATTTTGTGTTCGTTTATATTATCACTGTATTAACAAATCATTGTGTAGCAATTTCTCTATTAGCACCTATGATAAACATGGAGTAATAAACAGGCTATCGACTGGTAGTTAGCAGTTTATATCTAAAATGATTGTGTTATTATCGTGAACGTAAAACTCAAAATAGTTATGTTTCAGACTGATAGCTGTCCTATCAGTCTGAAACAAACAAACTATTTTAAATTTCAAGTAGCCACTATCTCGAAAATGATTACCTACTTCTCCCTGGAATTGGCTAAAAACCAATTTTGAAAATATAATTGCAACAGTCGCGATGAGAATAGTTAAAATATGTGACATATAAACAAATTTAATTCGGTAAAACATTTTGACAAACAGTCGGATCGCAGTTTTTTGTGAAAACATATTATTCTAAGTTAGGTAATCAACAAACAAAATACTTATGTGATTTACTTATAGTAGCCGAGTTTTTACAGCTTCCTAAACAATTGGGATTAGCAGCGTGTCACTGCGTGTGTTCTAGTATGGCCTTATGTAACACGATCTTATCTTAATTGATGTAATCAATCATATTCGATATGAATCTAGTGCGTATAAACCTGTAGAAGTAGAAAACATATTAATCATTGCTAAACTCGGTGTTTATTATACTATTAACATGTGTTCCGTTTTCATTAGACTATTAGCTTGTATACAGGTTTTCGAATCAAATTGTAGACAAGTGTGGATGTCGTGTGATATTAAGTGGTTAATTTCTCACAGTTCCTTTATTTTGGAACGGTCGCACGAAAAGTGGACATCATGACACGCTCCAACCTATGGATCGTCCTGTGGACGTTACTCGTGGCCACCGGCTGTACGCAGGCTATTGAGGACTTCAGTAAGTTGAATTGTTAAAATAATATTACAAAAAAAACGCATATATGTATACACCTGCAGGTAAGATAAAGGCAAGGAAATGCATGCAATAGGCATTATTATTAGGTGGCCTATTATCCTGAGCAATTTGTCAGTTTGACGAGACTGTAGTGCCAGTAAGCTAAGAATTAAACTCCTTGCTAACAAGACGTTTGTATTGTTTGTAGCAAAGTTGCGCTGTAATGGTTAACTTCTCAAAGAAAGACGTTTACTTGATATTTCAAAGGGTGTCTAGACAGTAATCTAGTTAAATTACAGTGCACGGTTATAAGTATTATTTAATGCTCAATTTCCCGTTTATAAATTTCGGTAGCGTGTGCTTGAGCGTACCATATCGTGCCTGGGCTTATGTGACCGGACATCACATCGATTGCCTCATTAACTAGTATTATCACTATCATAAAGGTGACTTTTTTGGTAATCAATTTCCCGCGGGACACTGTAAACACAATATTTGATACTCATATATATCGAGTGGAAATATATTTACGCTTT
This sequence comes from Agrochola circellaris, assembly GCA_914767755.1. Classification (NCBI taxonomy): domain Eukaryota; kingdom Metazoa; phylum Arthropoda; class Insecta; order Lepidoptera; family Noctuidae; genus Agrochola; species Agrochola circellaris. The sequence continues at coordinate 15,892,943 of OU611840.1, read as the reverse complement.
AAGTGTTTATTTATAGATGAGACCGCGCTCCGCAATTCAGTACACCCAATAAGTAGAAATGGTAAAATCGTGTTTGTGAACGAGGAGCTAATGAGGAAACTGGATGACGAACACGTCACCTGGCACTGGACTCCGTGGCTGAGGACGAGGCTGGAGTTCACGGAGGACGGCATCGCGCGGGAAAACTCGTGTCCGGCCGGGGACTCGATCGACAGTTTTCCTGATAGCATCTTCAGCGGTAAGTCAATCTTTATCTAGAATTCTTTCTCCACGGTTGTCTCACGTTTTAATGTGTAATTCTTTGTAGTAGGAATTCATATAATTCCTTTACAAGTTCAGTCGTTTAATTTAAATTCCTTTGAAAAGTTGTTGTACTCCCACCGAATTTTAGTTTTAGTGTGAACATGGAATTTAATTCGTGTATGGCAATTTCAGACGAGCAACTGAGGCAGGGAGCTTTCGTTCTCTATGCTCTGTTTGGTGTTTACTCATTCACACTGTTGGCTATCGTGTGTAATGATTATTTTATCCCGTGTGTGGAAATTATTTGCGAAGACTTGAAAATTCCTCAGGTAATAATGACCAAACTTAAATATTATTTTTATATTGACGTTCCTATGTATGCAAAGATAAGAGATGTTTTTGTACTTGAACGTTTCTATTTTGTTTCAGAATGTCGCCGCCGCCACATTCATGTCGGTCGCCACCTCTTGCCCTGAGTTCTTTGTCAACGTTATATCAACTTTTTTAACTGAATCTGACATGGGTATCGGGACAATCGTCGGTTCTGCCATTTTCAATGCGCTTGGTGTTGCTGCCGTAGGAGGTCTGGCTGCTATCAGGGTACATACCTATTTTTTTAAATACATAATTATACCTACTATTATTATTACTAATTAAGTGTTGATTCTATAAACGTTGTATATTTCAGCCAATACCATTAGAAGCAAGACCCGTTACAAGAGATGTGGTCATCTATATGGTTAACGTCAGTGTGTTGGTTGTCTTCGTATGGGACGGACAAATTGACTGGTATGAGGCAGTTGTGTTGGGAGTCCTGTATGTCCTCTACTTCATTGTCATGTTCAACAGTATGAGAATGTTCGCCATCTATGACCGATTAGTTGCAAGGTGTTTCAAAAAGGACAATTTAGAAGGTATGCTACTAATCATATATCAACATATTGTATGTTAGTACAATACACATTTGAAACATTGAAGATACCTTTGCTTACTTTCAGTTGCGGTAGTAACTCCTACTGAGAATGGAAAGTCAGTTGAAGAAGGCGTGGATAACAAAGGGTTTACCGACGTTGAGAATGTTGTCAATCCTGAGAAAGTGACTGTTGTAGATAAAGGTAAGCTGGTAATATCCGTCGATCAAAGTAGCCAACATAATTAAAATAGTTTTTAAATAGAATATGTACATCTATATGTTTTTCAGCTGAAGAAGACGTGATCGTTAAACCAGAGAAGAGCGTATTCCGGTATCCCAAAGAAAACTCAATGTTGTATAGATGCTGGTGGGTGTATATTTGGCCCTTGAAGCTGTTGCTGACGCTGACCATTCCGTCAACGACTAGGTTCAGGAGGTGGTACCCATTGGCTTTCTTCATGTGCATTGTTTGGATCGGCGCCAACTCCTACTGTGTGTCTTGGAGCATGACTGTCATTGGTAAGTTATTCCCAATCAACTTTCTCATAACAACAGAAGACTCTATTTTGATAAATCGAATCATTTAGGATACTATCTTTTAAGACAATGGTAAATTATCATCATTAATGATCATGATGAATGCCATTTTAATGACTTGCACTTGCAATAGTGCCAGGTGGAGGTCAAGAGTCAGTGTAATATAATTTTTCGTCAGGTCAAGGATAATACCCTGATCTTGTCTATCTACGAATGTTATTACGTTTATTCTGTATAAAGGAATTTCCAAGACAGAATCTAGCTGTATAATATATATTCTGAGCAAGATTGTCCTTGTTCGGATAAATTCGGTCTGGACGGGATTTAATGCGCTCAGAGTAAAATACGCCCGGATTTTATTAGACAGTGGACAGACTCGTATATTTGGGTTACAAGAGGGCTGAAAATGACCTTGTACCTTTGGCCGCATGTATGAGGCTTCGTGCAGACCAGCGGAACGCGACGCCGCGACGCGACTCGAACAATACAATTTCTAAGAAAACTTGACGGTATAACAATAACCGGTGTCGCGTCGCGCTGGTCTGTACGAAGCTTGAACCTCGAAGTACTAGTTTAGAAACCGTTTGTAATTGAAGGGACGTACTGATAGTCTACTCATGAAACTCACTTCGTCAAACATAACAATACTTCGTTGAATTACATTAGTTAAATAATGTACATGTAGAATTAAAGAAAAAAACAAATAAAATTCTTTCAAAAAAAATCACTACAAAGTGAAAAATTACTTTAATTTCAGAATTCGGTGTCTTTGATCAGTATTTTATTTTTTTGCCACTGACTTCCGAAATAAAAGTTATTTTTATTTTGCACTTTTTAGTTATGGTACATACCCCACACCAATTCGTATACCACTACTTGTTATGTAAACCACAGTGAAAGGAAGTATTATAACATCATCAAGATACACAAAGTGGATTAAATCCGTATTACCAAAGCTAACTCAAAAACTACCGGAACAAAGTTAATAAAATTTATATGGAACCACCACACAAGTTTCTTGTACTAAATGAAAAAATAATTTTCAAAATCGGTCCACAATTGGCGAAAAAAACGGAGAAAAAACATTAAAAAAAAAAAACAATGCGACCATAATTATAACGTCCTCCTTTTTTGAAGACAGTTAAAAATATGAAAAGGAGTTCAAGTTCAATTACTTATGATCACGAGATCAATTAAAACATAAACGTCGCAATAATTGAAACAGACAAAAGACTATACTACTCGTAGATACTACTAGACTATTGAACAAATAGTGTGCTGTACTAGGAAAATAAAATAAATACCTAAAGTAATTACCATTTACCTTGATACCCAGCAAGAATAATCTACAATAAGATTGCAAATTGATTATGACTGATGATGGATCAATATTATGATAATTATAATTAATTTGACCTTAAGTGAATTCCTAAAATGTTTATTTTGATGATAATATAGGTTATTGTGAATTTTTGATTAGTGCATTGAATGAATATTTTTGTTCAGGACACACATTCTTCATTCCGGAATCAGTAATGGGCATGACGTTTTTGGCATTCGGCGGATGCCTCCCCGAGGCCTGCTCCATTTTCATCATGTCAAGGCGAGGTACGTACTGTGGATTTGATCAAGGAGAAATCTAATTTAAGATATTTTATGTATTCATATCGTTTATTTCTAGAATTGCGTCTGCGAAAGTTTTAGTTGCTATGCGAATGTTGCTATTGTCAATCACTCATTTTTATTGTTTTGTTGTTTGTATCATAGCGCTTCACATTTTGTACAGTGATAGAAAAATAATATTTTATTTCAATATATTCCCAGATTTATTCATGACAACAAGTCTTAGGTTTATATTATTTTCTTGTTTTTTCAGTTGTTGATTTTAATATTAGCGTCCCGCTTTTTTTTTTGTTTTTGGGTGGGAAATTTTCATATAGCTTCTCCCGCTCTGGACGGAGCGGGAGGGCGTGTCAAACTCTTACTGACTAAAACCCACCCGTGTTCCTTCAGTTGCCTGCATGCGTCCCCTAGCTTTGCGTTTTTGTACTATTTATACTTGTACCTACGCGCTTGTCAGGTGGTCGGTAGAGATCGGCATCGGGTAAATACCCAAAAGGAAAATGTCCAGGTAGATTCCCATTTGCGTAAAAACCCGGTATTTACCCTGGTAAATACCCAAACCATGGGTAAATATATTGAATAACAGTAATGGTAATTTAAGATGTGTGCACGTGTGTGTGTTCTTCGATTCCTCGAACTTCGATTATATTAAATTGATATGAAATAAAAACGTAAAGTTATGTATGTAATCTACTAAAATCTTAAATTGACTGACAGACAACGCACAACCTAAACTACTGGGTCTAGACGCATGAAATTTTGCAAATGAGTTTCAAATATAACGAACGTGACCTGGGTTAAACAGAGGATGAAAGTTTGTATGGAAGTTCGACATTTTCCCGATGAGAAATACCATCGAGGTCGAGGTACCATCGGGATCGCACGGCTGGTAATTATAATAAAACATTAAGTGATGAATAAAATTCTTACTTGGTTTACTGACTAGACTAATCACTATATCTGAATCGTCTTTATTATGAATCATGTTAACATCGAAAAAAATCCGTGGTCTGGTAATTTCTGTAAACTTCCTTGTGCAGCAGTAAGACTAGTCATCGAACTATTTCTTATTATTCATGAGGATAATAATGTTGATGTCATCTTCATCTTCGATTCCGTATATTTTTTTTTTAAGATTCAGAAAACATTTGGCCCCCATTTGTGAAGTGAGTCAGTTCCGCTTAGCATTGTGCACGGGTCGATAACACAAAATGATGTTTTGTTGCTCCCAAGGTACATGAAACATTCAACAAACGAATTGCTGTTTTACTAATACATATCTGTTACATTTCCCCATTATATTTTTTTTTTTTCAAACACCTTCTCTGGCCCTGTTATTTCTCAAATCGGCCATAAAATAAGATGCACACGCGCAATTTTATTACTTTGAATATCTTTGTCTATTATTGTGTTTTGTTATTGTAAGTAACTAACTATACTAATTATGATAAAATTTTAATTCATGATTAAATTAAAAATAAACGAAATGCAAAATAAGTATTTAATAACATCCTTGATTTGCTAATGATGCCAAAAAAAAATTAAGCGGAACAGATGTTTATTGATTAGACTGGGCGGATTTTTTATATGTCTTGCTTTTTTTAGTAATTTTCTTTTCAATTCATCTATTTACTACAAATTCTTTAAGTTTATCCATTTTTACAGGGCTTAAAATAATTATTGAACACGGTCATAAACTTGAACTTTTTCGCGAAATGAGTGTCAGAGCACTCAAGTGTCAATATCTGCCCACTTCTAAGTGGCACCGCCCTGGTTGCAAAAAACTCCAGGATACCGTTCATTGGTATTATTAACTAACAATTTATTGTCATCGCACCCTCTTAATGACCGACATATTGTAAGTTCCCCGCTTTGCTGCTCTCATCAACCTAAAAAGTTATAACAAATAAGTTTAAATAACATAATTCTTATAAAAATAAATACCCACCATCTGGGTATTTACCCGGGTAGAATCGTATCTCTAGGTGGTCGGAATGCGTACGTGTGCAAGTTCCATTTTTATCTCAAAATTAGCTATCAGTATAGAAAGCTGAAGATTATGTAGATTAGGTGACTAGATTTCGACCTCATTAGTACTTAAATAATTTTGAGATTACTAAAATTAGATAACATGTCTCATAAGAAGTTTATTAACATCATGGGTCGTCAAACTTAAATAAGATTCAACTTTAGGAAGACTGAAAAAAATATACATTTAAATATAGCTATATCAATTTAGGCACATGTCGAAAAGTTTAAAATACTATCTAAGACGAAATCCTCATTAATTCGTTTGTAAGAAGAGTACATACATACATGATACATTCATAATATATCTATTGGATATTCTGAAAATCGAATACCCTTCAACTAACTTCGGGCCAAGTTTTCGGAAAATTGATCTCATTCAAGGGATTCCTACATTTAGGGTTGTATTCAAGATTTCTTTGTAGCCAACACTAGCAAACTCTCTTAAAGCAGAGAACTACTGTTTTATTGTCAAAGTACTTGCGATCACTGCATAAAATTGTTTCGTATACTATGTATGTATATTTTAGTTATATAAATGTATGCTTCAAGCGAAGCAATGCGAATTACTTGCTTATCTACCATTATTGATAACAGGATTTAAATAAAATAGTTTAATTTTAGATAAATATCTTTTGTTTATCTCTGACTTAATTCTTGATATGTCTATAAGCGCTTCGCTGATTACACTGGTAGTATGTATTTATACCACGTTTTTTTGTTACAGGCGAAGGTGGTATAGGAGTTTCAAATGCTTTGGGAGCTAATTCTCTGGCGATATTGTTTGCGTTGGGATTACCATGGCTGATCAGAACATTGACGTTAGTCGGGCAGGGCGCGGACGAGACGGCTGTGCGCATCAACTCCGCCGGCATTGACTTCGTGGTGGGCTCTCTGCTCGTGGCCGTCGTCTGCTTGTGGTTCACCTTGTTCCTCGGCAAATTTACTCTCCGAAGAAGCCTTGGTGCCATACTCTTAGTACTTTACGCTATCTTCATCACATTTGCGATCCTCGTCGAAATGGGTATTATTTTAGACAGGGGCATCGAAATATGCTGAGTAGTTTGCTCGCAGTTTCATTGGATTAAGATAACTGAGTTAATCATCAGTAGATGTTATTAATTCTCTTTGGCTTAGGATATGCTCAGATGGATCACTTCAATCAATGACAGCCACAAAATGTGTACTAAGTAATAAAATGAGTATAGCTGAAACTTGCCAAGATGGCAATGGAATTTAAATAATTTCCTTATCTTTCTAGAATAAATAAAATTGATTTTGTTGTAGTACCTATCGTAAATGATTAAAACAATGAGGTTGATCAATTTCACCTCGTGTATCACGCGCAATGATTTTCTGAATAAAGCATGAATGGTATTCACATCAATGCTTAAAGTGAAAGTAATTTATTTTTTTATTTATTCATTTATTTCAGACATAATTCTAGTCCATAGTTTTACACATACACATTTAAATTATAAACTATTTATTTTAAACTAAATTTAAATACCTACCTATTCAAATGTTCTCTTATAATGACCAAAGAAGAATTTCGCTAGGCTGTGGTCCAAATGAGCGATGCCATGGAGTAGTAGTTAGAATCTTGCTATAGGGAAGACCAAGAGTGTAAGTACATAGAGATGGAAAAGGTGAGCCAGGATCTGATTATACGTTGCCGAATTCGATTTTGAATTTTATTACACAGGGTGACTGGTTTAACGGGGTGGAGGATAGTTTGCTCATATAATAAAACTTTTGAGGAATGACAATAATTCAAGTCACGTTACGGAATAATACGTGCGTTATTTTTGTGATTACCCGTACCTACTATGAAGGAAACTATTTCAATCTAACTTTTTTCTTTAAAGAATATAATGCTTCTCATTCGTTGAACTGGTCAGTCTTTTTATTTCCATTTGTGATATTAATAATGTGTTTTGGATCGTCAGCTAACCATTTCAAGTAAACAATATACTTACTTTTAATTTAAAACATCGCGTCCTTTTGCATTTTTAGATTAAGTTATGATTTTCAAATTGATTCCTACCTCGTACAAAATATTGTGGCACTCTATTTTTGCGACTGACATATACTTTACTAATTAAATTTAATTAGTGAATAAGTAAATGTTAATATTTATTTAGCTTGTAACATATATCTTATATTTATTTATTAAATATTTAAGTTGTAAAAATCAGCTCGTTCAGAGAATGAGATAAGATTAATTCCAATTAGATGGGAGATTTATTAACATGTTTTTCTTTTAAATTTTTTACGAGCTTTATTTTGTTACGCAGCTGTCATTTATTGTTGTTAATTAAAAAACGAGGATAATACATTCTATTGAAAGTGCAATGAGTTCGTAATCTTTTATTCCATTGTTTTACAGGTTGTCAGTTATAATCTGAGTATATTTCAATTATGCATAATTATAATTACCATATCACTTACAACTAATTATATTATGACCTAAAAATTATAGGTAAGGTCATACAACGTTATCTCTTGTGTTCACTAAGCTTTCAGCCCCGGTTACACCTGAAAATGTGAAATGTGCGTTATTACTATATTTATAAGGATATAATTTCCTTGACATGCTTATTGAATGATGGGCGCCATACAAAATACGCCGGAAATAAATACTTAATATTGAATTATTTTCGGTTCTGTGAAGTTACTTAGATGAAATGCTTTTAATGGTACGTCGTCGGTCGGTACCGGTTTGACGATCAGGCTGTTTTGAAATTGTCATGAGTGCGTACAAATTAAATATACTGAAAAGATTCCTTTGAATTTCAAAGTTTATTATACTTAAGTAAATATAATACAGGGTGGCAGGGATATCGACGCGAAAAATGTTACCAAGGATTCAGTACATGATTCTGAACTCCCCTGCGTTGAAATATTTCGTCGGTTATTTTTTTTTAAATCTGCTGTTTCATAGAAAAGTGCAATACCTACGTGGTCAAAATATATGGAACCGCAGATTTTTTTTAAATAAACGACGAAAAATTACAACACAAGGGCGTTCAGAATCACTTACTGAATTCATGATAAACGTTTTGCTTAAAAACAGATACTAAATGAATAGCTGTGCCAGATAAGATCACAATTAGCAGCTGACTGTTTGCAATCTAATTATACTCAATCATTGATATAGATTTACATGCCTAATCTTTTGTGAAGAAACAGTTGTCTGTCGATTTATTATCGGAACCTGTATAACATTTTATAATGACATCGTGATCGGACGAGATTCGCTCTCGCGCGCTTATTCACGGATGTTTATGAGCGTTTATTCTGAAAGTGGACACCGTCGCAAGCAATATTTCGCTGTTTTGATTAATTTAGCAATTTCATATTTCTATACAGTATTATGTATTGCCAAATTAATCAAAACAAGTAAATATTTGACAGCTATATGCGACGTTGCCAACTTTTAGGATAAGCCCTCTTAACGCATGTAGCTCAAAATCGGCCAGACCACTCAGCTCTAAGTTAGCTACTATTTGCGAATGATATTGTTACAACAGAGTTAATTGTAATTAGTCAAGCTAGAGATGGCTGGCTGTTATTAAGTGCAAAGTAATCGAATTGGTGATTTTAAGTAAGCAAATTGATTAAAGTGAATTTTGATGGGAATTCTTTACAGAATAACCTACGTGCGTTACCACCTACTGTTTCAAACGACGCTGAGTTCGAGCATCACTTGGGGTCTTAATCATAGTTATAATATTAATCTTAAAGCTAATGAAATAAGTAAGTAAAACCGACCCAGTTAATGGGTAAGTGTTACCAGTCATAGGAATGCCCTCGTTATTGGTCCGTAATCGTGCAAAGTATGTCTTAGTGGCCACTACGACGTCGTGGTTGGTGAAGCAGAATAGTATCGCCACGCACAGACCCTGCACACAAACAGGCAATATTTAATTAAAAATCTCATATTTGCCATGTCCTCATCAAGTGTAAAAGTACACTTTGTAAACAAGCATATTACAAATTAGAGGATTATATCCAAGATAAGAATGCCTGGAAACATGCTGGTCCTGCTCCATAGGATAATCTAGAATCTAGACAAAATCAAAGTGGTTGCTAATTTAATTGTATTTATTTTTATTTTAAGACACTGATTTTACATTCTGTGATTACATCCTCACAGACTGTAAATTTTGACGTTCAAAAGTGCTCTACAGGGCATATTTGAAATTAATGATTTGACTTTAATTATCCTGAACCTATCCTTCCTTGAATCCTATCCTTTCACTATAAAGAAAAGTCGAAACGATTTCTATTAAAAAATCCTTGCAAAATACATCATAAATATAAAATGAAAACACCATTGAAAACATCATTTATTCGTTTGCTTTAAAAACTACTGAAATCGTTTCTATATTGACTGACTCCAAACAAACTATATACAGGTTTGCGCTCTTCTGAAAATAGCGTTGTATATGACATTGATGGTTCCGATTCTATCTTTCCTCACATTTTAATGTAAAACGCATTTAAGATCTAAGGGCTTTTTCCTGTCATGGAAGTTTGTGCTCGCGTATGCGTACCCCACCCGCATGCGTGAGCATATGTCGTGACATGCACCCGCATGCGTGAGCATATCTCGTGACATGCACCCGCATGCCTGAGCTTAGCGCGTTTGCGTCTGCAGTTACAGCAGACAATCCGCGTCCGCGTGCGTTTCCTGACAGAGAAAGTATGCACTTACGAAACGATAGAATGACGCGGACACAAATCGGCAAGATAGGAAAAAGGCCCTTTTAAGATTGGGTTTCCTAAGACAGCAGTGGCCGCCACATCGGGCCGCCCTAACAATGATGACAGTGGGGTTTGACTTTACAGTGTCAAAAAACGCTCTCTAGGAAAAACTCACCAACTAACTTTCATGAATAACGTTCGAGTGACGTCATTCGACGGTAAATTGAGGACGCTATGTGGCGGCCACGGCACTTTTAGGTAAACCATAGTTTCAGTGCTATAGTAATGTTACCTGTAAGCTGGTGATAAGTGCCGACACAATCTGATAAGTCTTCTCCCAAGGTGAGTCAGGCAGTGGTCGAAATGGGAGCAACACAAAGTGCAGTCCGAATAGGGGTACCTGTGTACAAAGGAATGAGAAAGTATAAACATCGTTAGATTAGTCCCGATAACCATTTCCTGTGATGAATAAACTAATCTTCTATGTAATAAAATGTGTTAAAATGCTAGTGAAAGTGCATGTTTTTCACAAATCTCAAGACTTGCTGAAAATAAGTATCACAACATCTTTTAAGGGTGTAAGCGCGGGGAGAGATCAGAAGGCCAAATTAAATTAAAATTGTTCAAAATCTAGTCGCAATCGTATTATGTCAGCGACAATCAATGTCAAAACTTTTCAAAAATGTGTGGAAATTAGAGGTAAGTAATTTTGACAGATTGCGACTGAGGTTAGAATGCGAACGTTATTACCCGTTATTAACCCTAGAACCGCACCCCGGGGTACAAATAAAATATACTTTGTGATTACTTTTTTATTACTCAACCGATTTACGACGCAAAAAACCTGGACTGTGGTTGCTACGCTTAGGGTAGTGCCATAAAAGTATAAATACGTTGATTTTAATAAATATTTAGTAATGACATTTTATTTCATACTCTTTATTGGGGGTACTCCAGTAGGGGGGGAACCTCTACTATTATTTTTTTATAGGTACGGTTCCAGGGTTAAAAATACGGGAACTGCCCCTCAGACCTTGTAGTTTCTGAAAGCTGATTGAAATAACATCAGCCAATCAAATCTCTCGACATGAGTTTGATTATGACATGTAGTTAATAAACTTTCAGAAAGGGTCAGGAATCGTCAATTATAATGACTCTGAGATGAACAGGTAAATGACGGGTTCTCGTCGTTACTACACCTAAACCACAGGGAATAAGTTGCTACAGTTCAGAAGATTATGTAATGGAACGTTCAAAAGTCAGTAATAAACATGAACTCTCGAGTAAGACCTTAGACTAACGAGTAGCAGTTGAACTCGTAATGGTACTGTTGCCGTTTGGAACCTAGACATTCTTATCTGAAATGAAGTTTTAAAGTAAAATCACGAATTCATAACTCGCAAGCATGTAAATATCGCTTTAGAAACTTTCGTTCGCAGTAGCTATGATTTTCGCTTTACGCATATAAATACTTAGAATAAGTTGAAACACGATCGCTGAAAGCTGTAAAAAATTTCCTCGCTTTATTATAAAGATCTGCCTAAATATACAATAGCAAATACGCACGACTTAACATTTGCTCATAATATAATATTGCAGAATATAAATTGTATACACTTACAAATTAATGAAAAAACGAATATTGGCCTTCTCAGAAATAAGAAGACTGAGCAAAATGGAGGTACTTCATGAATTATAAATGGGTATAAAAGTACTAATCTAATCTCTCTCTCACACTCGCGAAAGATAACTCTGTTCGTCATGTACTAACTTGAAAGAAACACTTGGGAATAAAACGAAAAGAAAAAAGCAAGAGACATACCTTTACCATTTTTCCTTTTCATTTAAATTATATTTGAGGTTATGAAAGGCATTTGGTAATATCGCTTAGCTTAGTACCTATGTGGGTACAATTATAGCACATATTATTAGATTAGTTTTACAATGCTTTCTTACTTCTTAGTTTATTACATAGTTAGTTTTTGCCAGCGGCTTCACCAGCGTGGATGTCGGAAATTATCCCACGGGAAAGAAATCCTGTATTCTAACCTAGGTCATGTGCCGTTCAGCCGTTTTTGCGTGAAAGCGTAACAAATAAACACAAAACAACTTTCGCATCTATACATACATACAAATAAATAAATCCGACCGGCAAATCTCTGAAACGGCTGGACTGATTTTAACGGGACTTTCACTGGTAGATAGCTGATGTTATAAGGAGTAACTAAGGCTACTTTAATTTTATTTTGATAAATAATTAAAGTCCACGCGGGTGAAGCCGCGGGCAGGAGCCAGTTTATAATATTAAGTATTCTAATCCTAAGTTAAGGTGTATTCGCGGTCGGTAGCGATACTGTTCCACCTTCTGGTTAGTCACTTTGGACCAGTATCGCTACTGAACGCGAAATCGATATCGCTTGTATCTGAACACGCCTTAAGTTAGAATTAGAATACTTAGATTTCCAACTTGAGCGTGGAACGGTATTATTTCGATCGGCTGTGGATACAGGCTCTTCTCGCTATTGTTTTCTTTTTTAAACAATCCACTCTATTTAACGGCGATGAACAACATCTTCTTTCCCGTTTATTTTTAAATCTGTTAAAACCTTTGTGCCGCTTTACATTATTTTCAGTGAGAAAAACAAAGCAGAGCAGCACAACGTCTTTAATATAATTGCACGTAACAAAGAGTGTTTTCGTTTCCGTATCTGGGGCTATAACAATAACAGCAGATTTGCAGGGGTTTGTAAAAGAATGGACGGTTTCCGTATCTTCTATCTCTGAGTTTGTTTCCGCGTTTCTTCTCAAGGTCGTCAGATAGGAAACGCCGACTTCATCTAGTTTTTAAAATATGATTGACGTGTAAAAATGTTTATACAAACCTACATAGGTTCTTACAGAAATAAAGCCATTTATATAATTACTTTCCGAACACATTTTTTTTTATTTATTAGATATTTAAGGCTGCGGGCACGAAACCAGCGGCGAGGAGCGATGGCCGACCGGGGCGGTGGTGACGGTAAAAAATAGTTCCGTTACCTAAGTCCATTTCAGACTTTGTGCTGAACTTGTTCGTGCCGCGTAATAGATGCCGACGGCAAATGCCTCCATGGCTAAGCTTGGGTTTAGGTTATCTTGTGTAAAAGACGTACCTATTGGAGAATAGTTTTTTTTATGGGGGATATTACACCATCATATATATATCTAGGATCATATACAGGATTTTATCCTATAGGAATTATATTAACATAAATAAAAATTTAATGCAACGGTGGAAAGCGCATCACTTAAGAACGGCTGGATCGATTACTTTTTTTGTAATGAAGTTCTTCATAGTCCAAATAAGGTTTTAGGAAAACAAAACATGGAAAATTTTGAAATTCAGTTAGAAAGAAATATATATTAGGTATAACAAAGGTCACATGATTCATACCTATGGCGTTAGGCCCGCCTCTGTGCTTGAAGTATTAAATAAATAAATAAATAATGTCTATATATATTGTCATAATATATCTTTGACTCATAAATCTTTAATCCTAGATAATTATATAAGTAATAGCCCTCTATGACCGTTGCTGACACACGATGGCAAGTGCAGAATGACAGGTCTGCTGAGGTTCTCACTGGCGTATCTTACAGTACCTAGGTACAGCGCAAAGTTTTGCACTGACAAAAAAAAATATTTATATATTTTTAGTCTATTTTCCCTTTCGCCTTTCAATTCCTCTCTGTTCTAAGTTAGTGTGGACCAATCCTGTCCGTAGGCGTCAAGCTCGTTCGGCAATCTTTTCCTGGGTCTGCCACGACGTCGCCGGCCGTTTTCTGGGACCCACATTGTGGGTACAAAACATAAACTTACCAATATGAGAGCGGCTCGCGCGGCCTTCCTTGCCGCCACGGACGCGCGATGGGTTGCAGCTGGGTGCAGCTTCGTCAGGAGTACTCGCACCACGTTCACCAAAAATACTGCAAGCATAAGCATAATCAACCTAAATGAGAGGAGGCCTGAGAGGAGGCCTGTGTCCCAGAAGTGGGAACGTCCCAGTGGGGACCTCCTCTCGGGAGAGGGACTGGGCTGTTATCCACTACGGGGGCCCATACGGGCTCGACACAATTATTTTTATCAAGTAAAACCATTCCATTAGAGAAAAATTTATTCTAAAATAAATGACTGCCTTGTTGGCCTAGTTGTCGTAAGCGCTACTTACTACTGAGCATGAGGTACTGGGTTCAACTCTCAGGTCGGGCGAAGTGTTATCAGGTTTTCTATCAAGAATTTGTCAGTAGCAGCCCGGATTCAGGATAAGTGCCCGGTTGGTGGCAATGGGCTCGCCCCCATGGATATAAGAAAGAAGTTATATTTCTATGCTCGCCTTTTATTACAGGTTAGTTTTGTTCTTCGCTCTTTATATTGTCCGACAGCTGTCACTATGTGCTCATTATTTATAATTCTTAATTTTGTTTAATAGTTATTAGTATTGTGTATCCAAGTTTTTGTTTATATCAACAGTCCGCCTAATTTGAGGTAGTCACGTGACTCTTTCTAACTTTTAATTTGGTTATCGGCAAATTGGATCGATGCGGGCGGTTGGCGCAGTTTGAACTGAGTTATACTCTGCGACTTTTCGGTAGATCTAATATGTACGTTAGAGGTGATATAGTATTATAAGGTCGGCTTTTTAATTGTACGAAAACTTATCTTAGGCATAAATATTGCGGTTTGGCAGCTTTTGAATAGAAAAACTGTCATATTTATTTTTCATATAAAGTTATCTGAGTATTGAAAAAGTCACCTTAACACGTTCAGCGCCCGAGCCCTCCTGGAGGGTTCCCCTACTCGCATATGGGTTGCCGGGAGCCCGGGCTCATTTTAAATGTAGGTTTTTCTTAGCGAATACGGCATTAGGGATAAACCGTGAAAATAAAATCGAATGTCAATTTTAACAAAATGTATAATAAGTATATGCGTTGACTTTAAAATTCAAGCATTTTATTGTTTTAATTTTTTTTATTCATGGTTATAAATATTCACTAAACATTTAAAAGATTGGAAACTACGTATAGCGACAAGACCCCCTGAAAACACTATACGAGTATATCTTCGTTTTACAGAATTTTATAACACGGTTTTAAACCTAATGCCGTTTACCATCCGCGATGTATAACTTTAGCGCAAACGTAATGACGGCAACCCTCCCGGAGGGTTCACTTCCAATATGTGGCGGCATGGCGTATGAGCTCTATGAAAAGTGGGTGCAGTCGAAAGTGTTAAATCTATTATTTTTGATAATGAGGCAGGTTACAGATTATCCCACTAATAGCACATTTTTTTTTTTTAAGTTGGGCAATCACTCATTTCAAGCAACCCACCGGTTTTAATTGGTAGACAATATCCTGAAAAACGCACACTTAATTATTATGTTACTTTAAGCTTGGTATATACAGGAAGTAGGAGTTCCCCTGGGATGCGAGTACAACCATGGACCAATGATACTTTGTCAAGTACAACTATTTACTTACTGTCCCTCGGTAAACTTCGTGTTTCGTCAGTCGTCGGATTTTTATCAGTTGCCCTTTGCACTTGGTAATTATGGTTGACGGCAACGCGGGCGCAGCGGTAGGAGTCAATACGTACAAGCACCAAGTGCAAAGGGCAACTGATAGAAATCCGACAACAGCCGAAATACGAAATTTGCTGAGGGACATTAAGGAATATTGTACTGTAAGCCCACGTACTGGATTTTTAACTGTCGTTGTTGAGCCGAGCGTTGAGAAACTAATGCGCTCGGACGCACTCTCGTTCCAGCGCGTTGATAAAACACACTCTCGGCGCTAAGCAGAGCGTTGAAAATCAAGTGCACGAAAAAATATCGCCGCGGTTAAAAGTCGCCCGTGCGTACCTGGGCAATAAAGTTCTCATTCGTATGAGAATGAGAACTTTATTCGTACGAAACGCTTGCTCACGTTCGCTTAAAAGAATACTAGCTTCTGCTCGCGACTTCGCGAGTTCTAGAGACTACTTCGTTTTCGCTTAGCATTCTTTCTGACTTCTTGCTTTTTGCTCGCCTCCTAAGGTTCGTACCGTGATGTTAAATGCTTAGGGTTAAACGTTGTTTTTCTACCTGGAAGTTTCTTGTGCATGCAGTCGTTCTATTTATCAACATAACTAGCTTTTGTTCACGACTTTGTATGCGTGACTTTTTTTTTTAATTCAAAATTAGAATTCAAAATTCAAAAGTCATTTATTCAAACTAGGCTGAGTATCACCACTTTTCGAACGTCAAAATTACATAAGACAGTCCCCCAAAACGCCCACCCTTCACCCTTTATTTTTGCTTGGCTCCTGAGGGCCTTAGTGTGATGTTAAATAGCCTATATAAAACCTTCCTCAAAAAAAGCTATCCAAAGCAAAAATAATTTACGATCCGACTGGTAGTCCCAGAGATAAGCACGTTCAAACAAAAAAATGAACTCTTCAGCTTTATTATTAGTAAAGATGAACATTACGTGTAAGAACAATAATATTCACATTTGTATGAAACGCTAACTTAGAATTTTTTTGTCAAAATGCGTATCTTTCCCTAAATCTAGGTTACTCTGCATGAAATAGTTGTATTTGATAATACCTACTCCAATGTTAATTTGTGTTTATGTTATGGGCAATTAAATATTTACTATTTGACCTTCCGAGAGTCTTTCGTGGTATAACTAAATCGTCCGTTCGCCTCTCCTAAAAATGTTAAATGCATGTAAGCAATAAATTACCTGTCCCTAATTTAGATAAAGATTGCAATTATCTAAACAAACCTAATAATGGCTTCGGGTTGTCTGCGAATCTTGTTGCTTTTACTTAAGGAAAATTCCGTTCGTGTTGTTAAGGACCCCATTTTCTTTTCCCACAGAACGATGTCCCAGTTTTATTGAGTCAAAATGACCGAAACATTTATACGATAAAAAGGGCGTACGATTTTTGGAAAATTCATCTTAAGTAGCTCATTTTCTGCTACTGGCCGAATCGCTGCATGACATGCAGCAGATGCTGGTTGGCCTAGTTAATTTTTCTGTACGCATTGGTCTTCGGATGAACTTGGACAAAACCCAGGTTAAGTTCAACGAACACGTCACTCCGGGACCGATTGCTGTCAATGGCGGTGCTCTCGAGGTTGTTCGAGAATACGTTAACCTCGGGCAAACTCTGCAGTTTGGTAAGAACAACTTTGAATGGAGGCTAACAGACGAATTCAGCTGGACCGGGCCAGCGTTTGGGAAGCTTCGTCGAGTCTTCTCGTTTCGTATTCCGCAGAGCCTAAAGACGAAGGTCTTCAATTACAGCGTCCTGCCTGTTATGACTTACGGAACCGAAACATGGACACTCACGGTACGGCTGATCCATAAATTCAAGATCACTCAGCGACTATGGAGCTGAATCTGGAACAAGGTGATCCGGCAGAGAACCAAAGTTGTCGACATAGCTCACAGAATAAGCAAGCTGAAGTGGCAATGGGCCGGCCATATAAGCCGTAGAACCGATGACCGTTGGGATAGACGTGTTCTTGAGTGGAGACCACGAATCGGCAAACGTAAGGTAGGACGCCCTCATGCTAGGTGGAGCGACGATCTTCGCAGGGTGGCAGGTAGCGGCTGGATGAGAGTTGCGAGAATCGAGCTGAATGGCGTGCAATTAGAGAGGCCTATGCCTCTCCAATTGCACGCCATTCAGCTCGATTAACACTGCCACTGCTGGACATAGGTCCACTGCTAGACATAGGTCCAGTAGTGAACTGCTATAGGTTGATGAAATCTTATTTCATATATGCATGATCATAAGGAGCAATTAGATAGTAAACCGAAGGTTGTGGCCAGGGACCAAAAGCAATATAATTGAACTTGCCTGGACCACGACATCTGCGCATCGCTGAATAAATACGCGCCTAATAGCATACATATATTATCACAAACACTTCTTCATCCTGTGGATCACCACAAAACGATTAAAAAATACTAGTTATTCAACATTAATAGCGAAAACCTTGGACAATTTTTGAATTCATACAAAACATCAAACGACTGACATCCTTTTCGTCTCGTCGAAATTTATTTTTGTATTATTATCGACATTATGTACAAAAAGTTATTAATACCACATATTAAAAAAAAAATGTCGTATGTCTATCATTGTCTATAGGTACCGGATGACTAATATAGGGTCGTCTGGAAAATATAGGGTATATGAGAAGAGCGAAGAAGAAGGCCTTGGCGAAGATATTTTCTTTTCATATAAAGTGGTCTATCAATAAAACTACTAATTTGAAGTAAAGTTTTCATAAGAAATGACTCAATCTATTCAATGCGCAAAAATTATTTGTAAAATCGTCAGCACCAGAACTTAAAATGTATACTACTGCATCACTAAACCATAAACAATTTCGTGCGGCCATTGTTGTTTACGTATTATTTGGTAAATTTGAAAAAAAATGTGATTAGATAGAATAGAATAGAATAATTTTATTGAAGAAAAATAGAATAAAAATACAATATAATATAATATATTTTTATTTTTATTAGATAATGGAAGCTAGTTTCAGGAATTAAACTAGATTGCTCCACGATCTTCCGGTATCTGTTGCCGGGCACTTATTTCCCGGTAGGCTCGGCTTAAGATTGTATTCCCACGGTGCAAGCATGTTAATTTGAGATGTGTGACCGACATTTGTAATTAGTTATCAGAGAAGTGAATGACAAAAGTTTTTTGATCAAGTTATGGGTCGTGTTTTTATAAAATAGGTAACTAGCGATCCGCCGCTGTTTCGCACGGTTATTACGACTTGATATAATATCGAGATTTCATAATTATATATAATCTTAATATTAATGTAGGTCTTATACGTGTAAATCTTCTGAAAAATATTTTCAAGATGACGGTGAAAAGCGCATCAAAAGCGCTGTCACACAGCAGACCGAAAAGTGACAGTCATTTATAATATGTATAATTTTTCACAACTGCCTCATAGTTTAATTATGTATAGCTTCACAAGTACTTCTTTTTTAGGCCTTGGAGAGTTTGAGGGACATTTGGTGTCCCTCAAACTCTCCACTCTCCACCCATAGGCTTTAATAACATAGGCTTTGAAAACAATACAGCTTCTATTGTGACTCGTTCAGTATTCTTGAATACGTTAAAATAATAAAGAGTTTAGATAGTTGTATGTTGTTGTTGGGGCAAATAAGTCGGCACGGATTTTTTTATTTGTTCTAACTTTGCCTGTAAGTTTCCCTTCAATATCTGACGTAGAAATGCATGACAATAGGGAAATTGCATGTATTTTTATTTTCGTATAATTAATTAAGGACAGTAATATAAATCCAAGAAAAGTATTAAACTCAAATTTTACTAATAGTTGCTCAAAAAAAAAAGATTATTCACACATACAAACGTCTGATAATGTCGTGGCCATAATGTGACGTCTATTAGTACGATACTGCTTTGTTTACATCTCTGTTTTAGCCACAAATCATATAAATTCAGTGCTTTATTCAAGTAAAAATCGCACTAATTACTAACTTACCTCAGTGAGAATTCAAACAGTTTGCTACGAAAATATATACAATCACATAGCTAGCTTCATAGGTCTCGAGTTCCAACCCAAGGGACGTACCTCTGACTTTTCGGATTCATGTGCGATTTGAATAATTATCGCTTGCTTCAAAAACGGTGAAGGAAAACATCGTGAGCAAACCGGTATGCCTGAGAGATATTTCTCGACGGCATGTGAAGCCAAGTCCAGCGGCCCATGGGCGGCTTTAAAAGTCTGACACCAGGTTAGTCACTAACCACACGAAAAAAGATCACATAGCTTTTGAGGTCACTTCCGGTATTTTCGAAGAAAACGCGAACCGAGTTTACGTTCCGTTCCACTAAAAAAAACGTAACAAAATAATGAATTTAAAATAATTACAGCGTCTAAAATGTAAAAAAAAATGCAACTTGGCTTACACTGATTAGGTATTTAAATAATGAACGAGTTTTGAATGACATACTCCCTATTGTAAGTATGAACACACTCACATCTGTTATAATTACAAGGCATATCTTAGATAGCAAGAAAACAAACACAATATACACACTCCTCCGAATTTCAAGGCTCTCTGCGTAAATTGGTGTACATTAATTGATATTAAGAAAAACGGGGCCATTTTAAGGCAACGTAATGGCTTACGGGATGTTTCCAAGAGTAAATGAGTTCCAAGGCATTTTTATTTAGGCTTGCGTACCTACCTACATTATGCGAATTCAAGCAAGCAATAAAGGGTAAGTATGAAACTGATTCTGAGATTATGCGCTTTTATCATTTCTATCGTGACGATATTATCGTGATCGTCCACGTCAGGGAACTAAACTTATGGGAATACGTGCACGTTTTAACGTTATTTTGGACGGAAATTTAAGAGTCTTCATCGTCTTTGTCGTCGTTGTGATGGCGTGGACGTGCATGATGACATCGTCACGTTTCAAATTAAAAAGCGCACTTAAGTAACAAAAAACCCGCTAAGTCTATGTAGGACCACGCACAATGAAGGGTTTTGTAGTTGGGATGAATTTATCCCAAGAACAAAAATTGAGAGATTAACTATGTTATTTTAGGACCATAGACTCCTTATAGGTTTTCTTGTAATCTATGAGTAAAGAACCATTCTCTGTATTTTTTTCAAAATTGTATGCTAAGTAGTTATGGACATAAGGGAGTGGTCAATTTTCATAAATTTTCTTAAATATCTTTAATAGTATTCCTATTAGAATTATGAAATTGGATATGTCCCTTTCATTAGACATGTTACACGGTAAGTTTGAAAACTTTTATTTTTATTTTTTATTATTTGCTCCTCAAAGTGACCCCCATAATGAAAATTCATTTATTTACGTTAGATATCCGTGTTTGGGTCACAGAAATTCATATGTGTAGCAATTTTTTGTACAGACGGACAGACAGACATAAAGTCACACAGCCAAACAGACAAACGAGTGATCCTATAAGGGTTCCGTTTTATTATTCGGACGTACAGAACCCAAAAAAATATGAAGTATCATTTTAGACTCCTTCAAACTGATTTAAGTGATAGTAATAAGTACTTAGTAGTTCTAAATAACGGGTTATTGATAGCAATTCCTTTCATTTTGACAGTTCAGCCACGTTCATTGCATTATTTACGTTGTTGAGCAGACGAATTTCAAACTTAAGAATCAATGGATTAGGAATTACTTTAAAAAAATAGAAAATAGTAATACTTAGGTACGTACCTACTTATATTGCAACAATTTTTGCCTAGACAGCAGACTGCCTATGCACACTGTACTTATGTCTAATATAGGCGATTATCGGCCTAAGAATATTGACTTTCAAAAGTGGATTTGGAATAACAGTTAGACATGTAAAAAATAAATGCGTTATTTGGAAACGTGACCATGCAAGCGAGTGTTCCGGGTTGGTTTAACAATAGATTGGAAACGAATACTTGGTATTTTTTGTTGGATTAATAATTCGTATGGTGTACATAATAAAGAGTATTTTATTATTGTTTGAATCTTTTTGGTAATCATCGCTTACATTTGTCAACAAAAACACTGTAAAGGCTAGTGCAGACCAGCGCGACGCGGCTCGAACAATACAACTTCTAAGAAAACTTCACAGTATAACAATAACCGGTGTCACGTCGCGCTGTCGCGTCGCGCTAGTCTGCCCGAAGCTTTATCCGTATCGATATCGATACTATACCTACTACTACTATAGTTACAACTTTGCCCGGAACATACAATTGTCTACATTTTATTGATTTATGGGACATGTCCAATTGTCCAATAAAATGTTGAAAGATAAACGGATTGCCCAATTTACTAGGGATGTGATTCAATAAATAACTGCGGTTCTTGTGGTTTTCTCCGATAGACATACAAACAGTTGGTTGCAGGGCGGTCGAAACAGGAAAATGCCTTCCTGACCTTTCAGTTAGGGTAAAGTTACTGAAACAGGTGACATTGTACAATAGCTAATTTGAACAATTTGTGCCTGTTTTTGTTTTCGTAATTATGTAACAGGAAACGCTCTCGAAATGACGCTTGCCCTTAGCAGGAAAACAAGACACCTTGAAAATCATGTTTAGGTATATTGTTTTTAAATATTTCAAAAATAAATCTTTTAAAAACAAGTTAGCTCCTTCCAGTATCAATTATCTACATTATTTTAACAAAATATTGTAAATAATTCACAAATTATGGAAACATTGAACTTGTTGACGATTGAATTATTATTATTCTTTATTTATTCAGACTAAAATGCGGTCTACAGTGTTAGTTACTAAGCTCTTAGTAAGCTTAGTAACTAACACTTAGAAATCAAGAAAAAGTAAAAATTTCTTAGGTTAATTAAAACAGATCGGGTGCAGTTTGCAAGCGCCCACACTAGCGGGCTGTCTGTAGTGTTGGGACTGCCACGGGGCTTGCGGAGTAACGACCCAGATTTCTTACGCGTGTCGGCAAACATTGCCATTGAGACAATACAGATGCGCAGCAAACGCAACACTACCTGAGTGCGTTATTGTTTTGAATACGCAGAGCATTGTAAGCCTTTTGGGTATTATGTAAACCTCAGGGCTCCCGAGTACAGTGCTGTGCCTGAAAGGGGTTATTTTAATTGCGTCTGTACATAGTGAAAATCTACAATTGTATTTCTTCCATGTAATATTTGACAGCGTGCTTCAAGGTAACAATAGCAGTCCCCATTGACAGCTCAGGCCGGAATCCAAACTGCGCAGCACAGAGCTGCATATGCTTATTTAGATGTTAGAGTGCGTTTCATGGAACTATTTCCTATATCGTGATGTTGGCTCCACTGTTAAAATTTAACAACAAACCAATAGGGATGTTGACAGGGAATGAAAAAACTATGTATTTAGTGCATCAGTCAGATAATAAACAAATATTAGACACGTATTTTTTGCTTTATCATATTAATAAAAAATGATTTAGATAAAACGCATTAAAGTTGGCTGCGGGGGCTCGCTACGTCACAAGTCGGTATAAAATTTACCGGAGAGTGACGTCATGCTACGATTTTGATTACGTAAAAAAAGAGCCAACATTACGGATTAGGAACTATTTGATAAAACGCACATTAAGCACGCTGTCAAGGACCTTGGCTATGACAGTGACAAGTGAAATAGGTCAGTTTGACTTGTCCGATACGTCTCCTGTATTGCTTTTGACCACCGGCACCACCAGAGTTCACACTAGATCAGGCGGATGATCCGAATAAAGTTCCGTGCAGACTAGCGCAACGCGACAAGGCGACGACGCGACAACGGTTATTGTTATATCGTGAAGTTTTTTTAGAAATTGTATTGTTCGAGTCGCGTCGCGCTGGTTTGAACGAGCCTTAACACAGATTTCACAACGTTCATAATATTAGGCATAAAATAAAATAAAAAATGAATTGGATATGACCGATATTTTTTTTCCCAATAATACTCACCGAATGAAGCCATTAAAGAAAGCATGACAGGAACGATGATTATCCAGAATGTATCGCTTTGATCCATCCAGCACCTAAAATGTAAACAATTAAATTAGTTTTATACACAGTTTAAAAATATGAAAGTCTCTTGAGAACACATGGGTTCTTAGAGATGTTTGCAAATTTTATATGCCCAGAGGATATAAGTTAAATCAAGTCAGCCAGCATTTTAGAATGCTGGCCGATTTGATTATGGTTTGAAAGTAGATTACGCAATTAGCTGCGTAATCCACTTCCAATCATAATCCAAAAAAGATTGCTTTTTTCGTTTGAAAAATTATTTTTTTCGTCAATAACTTTGTAAGAAAGCTTGAAATAATTGAAACATTAAGTCTGTGTAACTATAAAAGTAGTTTTCGTGGTTCTAAACCATTCGTGTCAGTCACAGCACCAGTTAATATTTGCATCACTTTTGCGCTCTCGAAAATATGGTTTATTTCGCCTTTGATTTACTTAATGAAGATATTGTATAATCATGAAATAAAATTTTGATTTTATTTCAAGGATAGCTGAAGAGTAATATTTGATTTCACAATTTCTTGATATGGTTTGCTAAATAACAGGAAAAAACACATTACTGACAGGGTTTCAAAAAAAACAAATGGTTGTTTAATTTTTCTGCTATACTTTGTATCGAAGTTGAAAAAAGTGGTTCAGCCACATCCAAGTAGACCATATAACGATGTAGATGATATTTTTAAATGTTCAAACTCAAAAGTAGTTTCTTGTAAAAAAGTGATGAAACATCAGTCTCGCGTAATTTTTTCGGAAAACTTGTTGCGAATAATTGTGATTTTCCACGAATAATTAACTTATTTGAAAAATCCCTTTCAGCCACATGCAGAAAAAAGAACTCGACTTTTCTAATCACAATTAGTTTTGTTTATATTCTTTTTCCCTTTCTCACTACTAATGAACAAAATTGATCAAAATCAGTCGATTTCGTGCACGGCCTCTTAACATTGTGAGTACGCAAAATTAACTTTGCACCCTAGGGGACATTCGTAAAGCCTCCCCGTACATGGAGAGGCGAACCACAACAAGCGAACCTCCGTCAGGTCAACCTGACCGGAAGCGTGCACAATCTGCAGAAAACGATGAGTTTGATTGGTTTTGACGGTTTCATTCAAGCTGTGGTCGGTCTACACACAGTACGGATTATTGAACGCTAGGATGCAACTAAAATTTGTATTGATAATGTATAGATGGATATAGTTTGTATAGTATATTATCCTCCCAGCCGAAATTGGGCCAGTCTAAACGGAGATTAGTGAGTGCGCAAACACAGGTGCACGTACACTCCCTTTTTCCTCACTCTCATAGTATGGGACGATAATCCGAAACGACCAGGAAGAGATCAGGGGTCCTAAAACGGCCACTTTTGCAATTCTGCTAAAACCGATTAATTTCCTGAATTTCCAGCAATTCATTAGCAATTCCTCTAAATTTCGCCGTCGATACTCTAAGAAGAAGATTGACCATAGCAGTTATAGTCAATTTTAAGATAACTAAGTTTCAAACAAGTTCCTATAGTGATGTTACAGATACTAAATGTTTTTTTATTTCGGGCATACTGTTTTGCTAGATGTCCGTAATACTGCAGGATATTGCATTTTCCATTTTCAGTTTATGAACGAAACGGTTCCACGGCTGTTACAGCCGCCATCAGAAGCTTCATTGACCGTTTCACAGGCTGTTCGTTTTTATATTCGTCTGTTCTGTTCATATGGTAACCCATAAAAACAGGCTACTGTCATGTTAATTTATTGTATTTTGTTGCACCTTATTATTATTTTTGGTGGCAGACATGATTTTTTTCCACCTCTGGTCAAACCATTTTCACCACACCTCTTAAAAATCATAATGTTCGCTTTTATAATATCTAACGTGGCGTTATTATAGTGGACGTACACGTCCTCATTACGGCATGATGATAACGCAGGGAAGTAAAATGTATGAAAATACCTAATAAATAGATGCTGTTTATATTTCCGTCCACGATAACGTTATGACGTGTAAGTATTTCCATACATTTTATTATGGACGATAATATCGTGACGTTAGAAATTATAAAAGCACACATTGTATCAAGGCCTCGCGCATTCCCTTAGAATAAAATTACAAAAGAGCAAAAATTGTCAAAGTGTACATGACGTGTGCCCATTTCTCATTTTAAAGCACCCGGTCCTTTGTTCTCATATGAGACTTTGAAAATATCCTTTTCCAGAAATAAAGTTTGGGGCACTGTGAAAGTGCGAAAACTAGCGGGGAGTTTTTTTTTATTCCGTGAACCAAATAAAAATCCGTATGTGGTCTATTTTCAGTGCGCGTGCTTGTAATGAACAGACAGCGTCACTTTAGAATAGAATAGAATTATCTCAAAAATTATTAGTAAGACTTAACAGCTGTATTAGCTCCACACCCTGCGCACCATGGAAGCGCACCTTTTGCGCATGGTTTTATAGAAACAATCTACATGCGCATCCGCGAACAGCCCCGACGCACTACAGAAGCGGGGCAGCCCCACCAGCATCCTAAACGCGTTATTATATTGAACGCGGAGAGCGTTGTACGATCTTTGCGTATATCTAGCCCACAGGCTGCTCGTGTAAAAAGACGTGCAGTACGCTCGAAAGAGCGTTATATTAACAGGAAGTGAGCATCTTGCAAACCTGCGAGCCAGCATGTTCGCTCTAACCGACAACGCTTTCCTCTCCCGTTCTTGGTTACAATTGTTCTGGCAGTGATGATAGATCGATTCCATTACAATGTGGCAATACCATTCTCGAAAACAGGGTCGGGCGCATACCTGTAGTATGGTACTTCGGACTCTATAAGGTTCTACTGCAAGGCAAGTTGCATGATTCAACCGTTGACGGCACGCACCTTGTTTCCGCCTGATAAAAGAGTATTTAACATTTTATTCAGGCGACCAAAGAAGCGCTTCCTCAACGTTTCATGTCCGCAGCATTGATGCCTAATGCTTTCGATAACCAACACCACACCCAAATACTTGTAAGTGTCGGCGGAGGAGAGTGATCTAAGGTTTATGGAATCCAAGAGTTAGATTCCCATGGATTCTGTAATCCCCCCTCGCTTAACATGCATGACTGCATAATTCTCCACCCCTGACCACCTCTTCTCAACTGATAACCAAGACCTGTATCCTCTGGCATTGCGCTGAGAGGTTTCAAGGCTAAGCAAAACCAAAGCGGACTCAAACTATCGCCCTCAAATATTCTCCGCTCATTCCTGATCGGTTCATCAATCCTCTGGATCTGTCAACATCCTGGATAGAGAAGGACCGTCCTCCACTGCCTCATACACGACATCAAAAAGGTGCGTAGAGTTGCGTCCATTTTGTGCAACTTTAGCACCCTAATGAGCTATTTATGTGGCACCTAGTCATAGGCCTTCATTAGAAGGAAGGAAAGATTCGAACAAATCCTTCCGGGATCTTCGAACGTGATATTGTGTTTCTGTAAAATCTAGTGAGGGAAGAGGATGACAATATGTCTTACTGTTCAAAATCATTAAAGTCGTTTTACTAACACAAGATTATACGAAGCGACTGGATGGTTTTGAAGGAGAATAAAATGATACGAGTTACTGCATTTATCATTATCTAGTCGAATATTTTTTCTCGAGAACATAATTCTATGACTGTTTGTTATAGTAACTGGGAATAAATTTAGATAATATTATATTGACACTTTATTCTCGTAATTTACCTGCGTTATATCTTTGAATTCTATTGTAATATATTGTAACTTCGTAAATAACTATATAAAAAATACGAAAAAAAAATAGCAGATATATGTAACACCCACAGATCCCAAAAATGACATAACACTATAATGGCAGATAACATTTTATACTCCGGGGACGGCGACTTGTTAGGGGCATAAATATAATATATTACTGTGTATGACTCCGGATTTTTAATTAGTCTGTCTGTTACTTTTACTGTCTTGTTTATACGTTTTTAGTTGACTTTTTGTCGTAGTTGGGTTTTAGTTTTTATAACTTAATTTTGATCACTCTTTCACTGTCTAACTGATGGTTGTTATTATTTGAGGGTAGGCATTCATTTTAGTAACTGATTTATGTTTAAAGTAAACATTAGTCAAGTTAACGACTAGTTGTAAATACATATTGCAACAAGTAGGAAAGAAGACTATACATTGAAAAACATTAAGTTTGTAAGTAATGACAAAAAGAAAACTTGGTTTCTGGGAATTAAAACTTCAGTTAGATCCGCTTCAGCTGACTTGATGGCTAGTAACATTATTTAAGTGTTCTTCTGTATCGTTGTTTGTGGATATACTTATTAAAAAATGTTTTTGTAAAAATACAATAGCTACAACCCGCCGCCGCCGCCGCCGCCTCTACCTTGGACTTGAACTTGCGTGTCTTTTGCTGGGTTGCTACCATAGTTGATGAAGCTGTGTGTACGTAGAATTTGTGAATAAAACTCGCTGGGTTGGATTTCACAGTGTGGGTTAGTTCAACTTAGTTCTAAGGTCAACTGTGTAACAACCGTGCAAAAGGGAAAGTATAATTAGAAGGTACCATTACTTTTACTGAGTTCTTAAAAGCGACGCCATTGCAGCATTCATCTAGCATAAGTTGCAATACATAGCTAGCTATAGAAAGCCAGTGTGCCTTTTTAAAACACACTGTATTTAAGCATCTTGAACTAAAAACAAAACCGGCCAACTGCGTGTCGGACCACGCACAATGAAGGGTTCCGTAGTTGGGATGAATGTATCCCAAGAACAAACTTAACATTGTAGTTGAAAAACTGCAAATGTAAGTTGGTCGATTATTACCCGTTAACTTGTAGACCCTACTTAGCTGTCATAGTTTTCCTTTTATTTTCTTTATATATATATACTACTGCTGTGAATTTTATCACATATCCAAAACCAACCATTTAGCTGGCAGACACACACACGCTTGACTCTAACAAAAAGTAGCACTTAATATGTATTTCGCAAACGGATCCCTAAATCCAAAAATGGTTTTCACAAACTCTCAATATTTTTGAAAAAGCTTTCCAACGATACCCCTCACCGTGGGATAGACGAGAAAAAAAACCATCCCCACTTTACAGTTTTTTTCTTTACTTGTGATTAATATGTACACCCATGCCCAATTACAGCTTTCTAGTACTAACAATCTTAGCTAAACCGCGGACTTACAGACAGACGGAGATGGCGAAACTAATAAGGGTTCCTTGTTGACTACGGAACCCTAAAAAAAATGAGTGTAAATCACAAACCTGTCCGTAGCTCCGGGCGTGAAGAATCTGGCAATTGCGTAAATCGTAATGATGACCATCGAGCCACCCCAACCAAGAAGCACGAACCATCGCATGGCCACCTCATCCTTCACGAACACCTGTGCCGCATACCCATTAGCATCAGCCGTTCATAACACTTATAAATAATGGTAAACATACACAGCGGAAAGATTTATACGTATCTATAACATGCGATGACGAATAGTTTGAATTTCAGAAGCATAATAGGTACCTGGCAGGAAATACGGCACATCGTGATTAGACTTATTAAAATTTAAGAAAAAATAATCTGAGTGACAGGCTTTTATTAAAGCTCCAAGTGTAACTATCACATCGGTACGGACTGTACTCTGATAGATTATTAGTGAATAGTCTGACGAAATAATCAGATAACTAAGTTGATGAATGAGTATACACGTTTGTACTCACTCAACAAAGACAGTAGAACTGAACAAACTTTGATAATCTTGTGATACTGGGAAAAGTTAGGCAGTCAGATCAGTCCTAAAATATGACAAGAAAACAGGAAATATGAATATGAATGTTCTGTGTTGTGAAATATTTCTCACGAAGTTAGAACTTTTGCCGTACCTATGCGAAACTCAGGGGACAACTAGGTATTATGTGTTGGTGGTAATATAAAAAAAATATACTCCAGTTAAGTCACGAGTTAGAGTGGACATTTTGCTCGCCTCCAATGTTTAGAAGGGTATGGGACTACTGGCATAGTTATTTTATAAATACTGGCCTCCGGTGTTTTGAAGGGTATGGGACATGTCCCACACCCTTCTAAACACGGAGAGGACATTTTTACTAGCCTCCAATGTTTAGAAGGGTATGGGATTACTGGCATAGTTATTTTATAAATACTGGCCCCCGGTGTTTTGAAGGATATGGGACATTTCCCATACCCTTCTAAACATTGAAGGCCAGTGAAATTATCCTCTCTAACTCGTGAATTAACTGGAGGATATTTTTGAAATATTTGCACCAACAAATAATACCTAGTTGTTTCCTGGCACTCCTAGGCACGGTAAAAGAGTACATGTATGGGACTACTGGCATAGTTATTTTATAAGGTCTCGCCTAGGCCGAGTGGGACTTAATACATATTTAATACGTAGTAATACATATTTTGTCAATGAGAATGAGTCAACTAAATTGAAGTAATCAAAGGCATACACAATGTATAACACAGGGCAGTTTAGGTAGTTACAAACGACATAATCATAACAAAGATAGCATTACGTTTAATGTACCTTAATCTACAGAAATTATATTTTCAGCACATAAAATAAGGTTGCCCCGCCTAAGCACACAACGGATTTATATTGCGCGTGTTTGCACTGCCCCATGAGTATTCCACACTACGTGACTATTTCACGGAGAAACTTTGAAATTTCGCATCAGTCAGTATGTTTACTGAACAGGATATTAAACGGAAATTTCCATGCGTCTAAAAGTTTTTAGTGAGACATTTCAGTGAGACTAACAAGAGCGGACCAAACGTTCTTGACATTAGTTTGTAGTCAATGGCATAATAGTATAATCAGCTTATAATGTTCCCACTGCTGGACACAGGCCTCCTCTCGGAGAGAGAGTGGGCCGTAATCCACCACGCGGGCCCAGTGCGGGTTGGTAAAGTCAAAGTCAATGATGTCATGTCTTCGAATTTTT
Source organism: Agrochola circellaris (assembly GCA_914767755.1). Lineage (NCBI taxonomy): Eukaryota > Metazoa > Arthropoda > Insecta > Lepidoptera > Noctuidae > Agrochola > Agrochola circellaris. The sequence goes on along the minus strand of OU611840.1, from coordinate 15,862,342 downwards.
GGTTCTGGGATATGCCGGTTTCCTAACGATGTTTTCCTTCACCGCACAACTTTTAGTCATTTCTAGTATGGTCTGATGAGAATAAAGGTCTTTTGTTGAGCGATGTAATCAATCGGTGGGAAAAAAAAATCTGAGATATTACAAATAACTCGCTTTGATTCTCGCTTCCTATATAGAATTAGGATTGAAGGGATTCAGGAATTGATTAAGTCAATACTTACCACGACCAGGGCTATGTGCAGGTGAAGCCCCTCGCAGAACATCCATACGTAACTAGTGAGCATGAAGTAGTTGGTTACCACGTGCAGAACTTGACACCATACCTGCATTATGAACCATGCTTTAAATCAATTCAGATTATAATAGCTAAATCAAAATAAAAAAGAGTTCTGTGCTTCTCTTTCATAAATTTAATTAAAATTTTGTCATTCGGTAAACAAAGGTGAAATTGCTAGGCTAATGTTTATGAAAATGACCAAAGTGTACAATATAAATTGGGATTCTGTTTGGATAGGTAATTCGTTTGAATTTTTATTCAAAATCAAAATAAGACAAAATCAAGAGCGAAGAGAAGGGTGAAAATACTTATTTTTGAAGACATTCATATTTTAGTTCGAATATAATATTAATTTGTGTTCGTTGGCACTTCACTTGGCGTACCAATTTGTACCAATATTCGAGTTATTTTGCTTAGGTACACATAATGAACTTTATCGGGACATTTGTATTGTTCAAATTTTGCAAATATAGGTAAAAATGTAGTACCAGCTTTATAAATCGCAGTATTACCCTATTTTCTTGAACGACGCTGGCCTTGTTGACTACTGCTCGGTACCAGATGATCCAGAGGACGTTGTTGAGAGCGAAGGACATGAAGAGGTGGATGTGGATGCGTATCCGTGTGCATTGGAGGACCCTAAGTGAATTAAACAAGGCATAAGGCGCTGCGCACACCGACAGTAGCACAGAGCAGAACGCACACATCGCAATGAAATCATTGTCATAAGATTCGCCATTTGGGCAAGCTGGGCTTACGAGGCCGAGGTCAGGTGGGATACTAAATATATATAACAATATTGTAGTTTTGGGCTGTTAAAGTTTGGTGATTTTTATCGAAATAAACCATGTACTTGCGTATTAGACTTACAGTTTTTGGTTCTACAAAACCATTCTTCTATATTTTCTAGTTTTCGTCAAGATTTTGTTAAAAATCAACTTTACTTTACAATGCTGCAACCTAATTGCGTAATACACGATCAATCACAATCTGCTTTTCATTGTTACATAAGTTCGAAAAAAAATCAGTTCAACAACGTAAATAACGCAATGAATTTTGTTGAACTGAAAATGAAACTGATTAGTCTTAAGAGCGTTTATTCTGAAAGTTGGCAACGTCGTAAATAGCTGTCAAATATTTACCTGTTTTGATTAATTTGGAAATAATACTGTATGGAAATAAGAAATATAGCTAACTAAGTTACTAGAATATTGATTATGATATGCAATAATTAATATTGTAACACCGAATATTTAGTTTTAGGCGTAAAAAAAGCATTTGGAAAGTTTCCAAATGCTTTTTTACGCCTAAAGCTTCGTGCACACTAGCGCGACGCGACTGCGCGACGCAACACCGGTTATTGTTATACCGTGAAGTTTTCTTAGAAATTGTATTGTTCGAGCCGCGTCGCGCCGTCGCGTCGCGTTGGTCTGTACAAGCCTTAAAACGGGTACAACATCAAATTCAATGTTACAATTGCATAACATAATCAATATTCTAGTAACTTAGTTAGCCACATTTCTTATTTCCATACAGTATTATTTCCAAATTAATCAAAACAGGTAAATATTTGACAGCTATTTACGACGTTGCCAACTTTCAGAATAAATGTTCATAATCGTTTACCGAAAATGTTGACGTAATTAGATAGCTGGTACAGAACTCTAAAAAGGATGTACCCACATTGCAAAAAAATAGGAAAGTAGGTACATTAGAATTTGTAGCGCTCCTAGCTGCACACTTGCAATTTTAAAACGTTAAGAATGTAGCGTTCACATTGTACATTGTAAAAAGCAATAGACGTGAATAATTAAACGAATTGAACGTTTTAGAGTGAGTTTCAACATTTTCAATTTAGTTTTCTTTGTACAGCCACCCAATAGTTTTGCAGTGCCAGTGTATATGTTTTAAAACAAGTGGCGCCAAGCTAGCGACAAAAAAGACTAAGAAAATTCGATTCATTCAATTTAAGATGTCATTGTGTAGTGCAGAAGTTGCCATTTCGAGAAAAGAGCTGAAAATTCTTCCGCTCTCACTCGTTTTACTGCATAGTGTTCATTGTTTTTCTCGGTGCTATTCTACATCGGTACAATGGATAATCGTGTGTACGGGTTTCACAAAGCAGATGTGACGTTGTGACGCAGTACCTACCGAACGTGAAAGTTCAATTCGTTTTATGGTCCAGTGAGACTTTTATCTATTTTTGCGATTTGATGGACGTATTTCGAACCCGCTGCAATCGAGTACAATCCGTCATGAACGTTTCGTTTGAACAGATTAAAGTTTAATTTGTAATTGTTAATATTGGGTTCGACATTTACTTAAATTTTAACATTATTTCCAGAATTGTGCCTATCAAATCTATAATGCATGAAAACATCACAAGCGTTTGATTGTAAACCGCTGTTGATATTTCATGACATTGGATTGACTGCATGTTTGAACTTATATTATACAAAATATTATTTATCTTCACATCTCCAGTTTCATTTCCTTAGAATAAATTTTGCTAGATAATAATGGACGGCTTCCTCTTGAACAACTATGTTTTGTTTTAAAATAAACAATAACATTCTTTGTTGTCAGAAGATGAAATATTGCAAAAAAAATAAAATTGTCTATTGTTGTAATAATACCGCGAGTCTTGCGTAATTTTGTGCACATGGGAAAAATTCAAAATATTTCCCATTGTTTTATTTTGCCTTTATTTATAAGGTTATCTGTAGGAAATTGTGATAAAACTGTCCTTAACCAATTTATGTGGCCATAACACTGTCGATAGATAGTAGGTTGTTATATAAATATGACACAAAATTACTTTCAGTTTTATAACCAAGTATAAAACGGCAAAATGGAAATTGCACGTTTTGAACAGGCCCACAAAAAGGTACAGAAGGTTCCAGAGAAATCTCACTCCCTAGCAATTTAAAAAACAATGCAAAGGGGTGAGGTTTCTGTGAGCCCACTGTTCGTGGAAAACCACGATAATTGAAAATGAATGAAAAACACGTCAATCACAATCTATTTGTGTACCTATCGGCAATAGTGTTTTGGATACCCGACACTAGTCGCAAAAGTGCCTTCACACCTTCAGTGTCGTTATATAAATCAAGTTGATTGATTACTTTTGCCTCTAGTCTGCCAAATGTCATGTCTCAACGTAAACAACTGTTAAACACGATTCTGTGGTATGACAGTGAAAGTTTTTAAAGTCAATGTTTAATTAATGACTTTTCAAGCTCCACCATTTGTTTACACTTTTGGTAAATGAAAATGAAACAGTAAGTAAGTACTCTTCAGAACAGTTTCGAAATTCGAGATATTTGCATAGAAGATTACTCGAAGGCTCGGGATATGGCTCTTAGAAGTTTTATATACTCTTTATTGTTAATATATATGCATAACACAGCCGCTTTATTCTGTGCTTGGCCCGTTTATGGCTTAGCTTTGATATACATCGCGTTATTTGCGATGTTTTATTTTGTTTCCCTTTCTTTTATGTCTTCCTACTGTAGGCAATTTGGTGAAATCCTCTTAATGGGATTGATATAAGGTATACATATAAATACTAATAGCTTCCTCTCTGAAACGCTAAAAAAATTAAAAAAAGAACACGTCAGTTACGACTGCGTCAAAATAATAATTATTTTTGGTTTTCGCTTGGTAGCGCTTTTGTAAAACCCATTTAACTATGAACTGAATTTGTAATGTTAATACATTACAAATTCAGTTCATAGTTTCATTTAAAATTAACATTACAAAGCCCATTTAACATTAACATTACAAATTCAGTTCATAGTCTCATTTAAAATTAACATTACAAATTCAGTTCAGTCTCATTTAAAATTACCTCTGTCTAGGGGTGGGTCGTTACGTGATTTTCGCGAAATGTAACGTAACTAGTGACTTTGAAGGCGTCACCTGTTTTGAAAACTAGTGTAAGTTTTTAGTAAGTAACTAGTTATTTTTTTAAATTCTACTCAGTGATTCAACATGGAGATTCTATCGAAGTCGATAGAATTACCATGTTTAATCACCGAGGTACACTTGTTACAGTTATTTGCAAAACGTTACTTGATACAGTTATTTGTGTGATTACCTACGTAATACGTTACATATCACAAGCTTTAGCTTTTTTAACGAATAAGTTTTTGTAGCTACATATGCAGTTACATCATTATCGTAATACTACACAAATAAACTTTCCTTCATACTTTATTCAGGCTTAGGATGGTTATTTTGTAAGCAGTTACATTTTCTATGCAGTATCGAAATTGTAACTACTTACAAAATAACGTGTTTACAGTTTGGCTCGAAACTAGCTATTCGGCTACATGCCCCGTAGCCAGTTATTGTAACTAGTGACGTGAAATAACGCCCATACTTACTACCACTGTCCGTGGATCCGTCACATTTAGATAGTTAACTCGACCACGTTATGTCCTTGTTACGTTTTTATTTGTCAATGGACGCGGACGCTTCATACGTTGCAACACATGTAGCAATGCAGCTACCAATAACATCTTTCATTCAAAACATTTCGGTCTGCAAACAGCTTGTTATAATCAGTGAGAAAAACGTTTATTTACGTAACATACACATTGCACTCGATCTATTTTCCAATAATATTAGAAATATCAATGAACTGTGATGATTGGTAGATAAAATAAAACATATTGGATTGAAATAACACGCAGGGTAGACATCCGGGAAGTTTCTTACCGAAAATAGAGGAAAATGAAGACTGAGATCAGCAAAGCGGCCACCGACAAGGAGTATCCAACTACGTATATGTTGTTCACAATGTTCCGGAACTGAAACAAAAATACCTTGGTTAAGCTTTGTTTTTATAAGGGAGCGGTGAACAGTATAAAATTGATTTACATTCGTCATCTCACACTTCAGGGCCTTACTAAATAAGGATAGTGCTTTTCGTCCTGTATAGCTTCATCTCTCTCTCACAACGGAAAGGTGATGGTTTTAACACGTCATAGTAAGGCCCCAGGTCCAGTTGAAAACCAGCGACAGGCACTGGTTGTCTGGCATTTTTGCTGAACAAGGCCTATTTGGCGCAGCCGCGAGGTACACTTTCCTGCTAATATCTTACAACGCACTTTACTTTTCTTTTTTTTTTTCTTTCCTTTTTAGGGTTCCGTAGTAAACAAGGAACCCTTATAGTTTCGCCATGTCCGTCTGTCTTCGCATGGGTATACATGGGTATACGGTTTTATTATTTCTTTTTTAGTCTGTGCGAAATAAAAGTTTTTTCTTTTATTTATTTCTGAACGGTCACATGGTAACGGCTCTCCAAATAAACTGGGACTGGACTGCAAGGTGGCTCTTCTGGGAAACCATAGCTTTAGGAATAAAGTATATTTTCACCCCACTTGCTCGTTAATGTCAAATTATATGTCATGCAAATCTAACTACTACTAACTACTAAAGCAAGTCATTCAAGTCCTAGGCTCTAGCCGGGTATTTCATATTGTACTGGATTTCATTATGACACTGGTGCATAATGTGATTTGAATTTGGAACAACAACTAAAAAATTTGTATGAAAACTTTCACCACAAAAAAAAAACTTGTTTTTTGTTAAAGTACAGGTCGACCAAAGAGTTCTCATTTCATAGGTTTTAGTATCAGTCGACGAATAAAATTATGAAATTACGCAATTTAATAGAGATGTTAAAGTGGAACAATGAGTATCAATAATGTATATTAATCAAATAGACACCAAACATAATAACCAAAAATAATAATAATCTGCATATTAGACTCGGCCAACCGCTTGTTTTACATTATCTGTGGCAGTAATGGTGGCATATCGCTGATCCGTTGCTGTGGCGCGGACGCACGTGACAATGTTGAATTGGGGAGTCATATTTAATTTACGATATTATTATTTTTTGTGTTTTTGATGAAATTGCATGAGTTTAGATAAAATTGTGCATAAAACTGCACATAATTAGGTATTCTCCGGTTATTCAACAGTTTTATAAGCTACTTATTCGAAATCGAATTGGTTTTATTACCTCGCAATAGGTGCGAAAAGTAGAGTTGCTTTTAAGGTTAAGGATTTTTTTCTAGAAGCTTGGAGAATGTGTGTGGAGGCTGAAATTATGTCATGCTCACTCAAATGTCTCGCTGGTGGTGGCGTGTGTGTTGGATCATTAAGTTCCCTTCAAAATTGTTGAGCTAAATGGTGCTGATCCATGCGTCATGTTCGTGAACGGGCGTCGTCAGCGGGGACTGGTCATCACTTAGCTGCTACGGCTTATTTGAATGTATTTTAATTGTTTATGTTTTTATATTTTTATTACGGACGCTTTTAACGTGCACGTCTTTCTACATTCTTCTCACAACATGAATGGTGTATGTAACCAACGTGTTTTTTTTTTTTCTTGCCCGTTCCTCTCCATAGGAACCTACTACCCGTTGGAATGGGCAACTAACTTCATATTTCTGACTGACCAACCCCTTGACAATTCAAAAGTACCTGTTATTGGTTTTTTTGAAATAAATGCTTTGAGTTTTGAGTTTGAGTTTGGCGTCTCTCTATTTCATTAGACAAGGAGGACACGTGTGGTCGGGTACTAGAATAACTTGCTGCCCTCGGGTAAGTGACCGAAGTATCATAGTACAAAAAAAAAAACAGGAAAACCACTGTTTTTTATTCTGGTTCTTATATTGAAGACTGCAGTAGGTACTTAAAAAGGAAGAGTGTAATGAGACATGCAAATAAACACATTCTTCTTAAAACTAAAAAGTTTTATGGAGTACTCGCAATAATAAACCAATAAATCTGGTGTTAAATATCATCTTTACCATTAACGTCTCAAAGACTTACAACATTTTATAAAAATAACTGAGCAAGCTGAGACATTGCACGCATGAATCATAGTGGCGTGTATACAGGGTGTCGGCACCAGTAAACAACGCGCCGCCGCTATGATGGATGGCAAGTTGGCCACGCAGCAGCCACGCGACGACGCTCGTCACTCGTCACACGCCACCGATACACCACACAAATGTCAGTATGTGTACACACAATATTTTTAAACAAATATACAAATTCAACGTGTTTGTTCACGTTTACATATGAATAGATACATTCTGAACGGACGTAATTGAAACGTGCTTAATTGAAAGTTTAAAAATTAATATTTGGAATGAGTATCGAATTACTCATTCCGAATATTAATTTTTAAATTTGAAATGTTGATGCGGGCACGTTTATGAAATAACCCTGTATGATTGTATCAAATTGTCATTGCTTTTTATGGAATTAGTTCAAAGTTTCACCGCTAGATAGGTACCTTCACGGTTTCGTGAACATTACTTCAGTAAAGTTAGGTTGGAATTTTGATTACGACATTTATTTTAGGCGTCATCAATTCTCCGAATCATTATAACAAAAAATAGCAATTCTATTCTATCTCATCACCTATAAGGCTATTCCCGTGGCTCCCAAATAAAAGCGCAATCTAAATTCGGAATCTCAGCAATGAGATTTAGCTGCTGAATAAAAAAGTAGGGCTTTGTATTTTTTTGTGAATATTGCTGGCAGTGGTGGCTCGGTGGTAACGACCCCGACTTACGAGTTGTAGGTCGTGGGCTCGAATCCAGGCAGGTGAATTACTTACCAGTACACTACCAGGCACTGCTCTCAAAACGGTGAAGGTAAACACTGTGAGGAAACAGTCATGTCCTAGAACCAAAAATTCGAAGAGAAATCGAATGAAATTATGAAATTAATTCTGAAACTGAAATTATTCGAATCGGATATTTCGTTTAGAAGTTACGACGGGTATCTAATTGCTAAAAGTGCCACTATGTTCGTTCAGCTGTTCCCCACGCTTAGTATTTATTTTTGTATATTGTGGTGTCTTAAGACTTCTACGCGAACAAGGTCGCGGGCAGAAGCTTAAGATTAGAGAAGAAGAAGAGAGAGCTGAAGAGTTTGTTTGTTCAAACGCACTAATCTCTGAAACTAGAAGACGGAATTGAAAAAAAAATTGCATTTGATAACCCAGTTCTTGAGGAATGTTATTGGCTATTACGACCCTTAGGAGCCAAGCAAAGAAATAACAAAAAAATTACGCAGACGAGCTTTCGAGCAGAAAGCTATGTTAATAAATAGAACGGCTGCATGCACAAGAAACTTCCAGCTAGAAAAACAACATTTAACCCTGCTTCTTTCTTACTGAACATGCGATAATTTTAATTAAGTCTAAGCTGGCGTATATATTTTTTTGCGGACGCTGGCTATTAACGGGATAAGTGAGTTTAATGAAGTTAAGTTTAGCATACTAAATAATACCACCGCCATACCTGCCGCCGTACGGGTCGATCAGAGGTAAAGCTACGCTTGGCGCGGTCGGTTCGTGGATGGGTGACCATCCATTACATATCGAGACACCTCTGTGCCTCGGAAAGCAAGTTAAGCCGTTGGTCCAGGTTGTCATTCGTATCTTTAACAGTCGTTGCGGGTCGTCTGAAGCCCGAAAGACTGACAAACAGAGACTGACAGTCTTACCAAGGGCTATCGTATTACCCAGTAACTGGGTTGTGGAGGTCAGATAGGCAGTCGCTCCATGTAAAATACTGGTATTCAGCTGCATCCGGTTAATCAGGAAACTGACCCAAACATAGCTGGGACAAGGCTAGGCAGATGATGACCTATTCTAATCCGGTTCCAAAGCATTGCCAACCCAAAAGTAATCTCATCAACGTCGGGTTTTGACAACCATCACTATTAATTCAAAATTTTCTAACGTTTTTTGCGTTTTGCATTTCAGTTTCAGGTTGTATTTTAATCAAAATATAATTCGCACACAAAAAATACGTATTTACAGAATTCATCATCACCATTATGCCCTGTCCTTATCCCAATTTATTTGTGGTCGGCGTAACATAATGTCCCTTTCTTCCATACTTCTCTATTAGTCGTGATCTCGGTAGTCACCCCCTTTCTAGTCCATCCATCGTTTCTTCGGTCTTCCCCTATTCGTATAGCCATCCACATTTATACTCAAAACTTTTCCCGCGACATTTCCCTCATACCTCCTTATCACGTGACCATAAGTACTATGACAACTGATTTCCACATAACTTTTCAGTCACCGGTGCCGCTTTCAGACTTCCTCTTATGTAGTAATTTATAATTATTATTTCGTTTATTATAATGTCGAACATATAACATACATTTTTAAATATTTCTTAAAAAACTATATAAAAAACATTAAAAAATATAAAAAATTGTGTTCCGCTGGTATCGGCAGCAGGGTCCAAGCTACCGGTGGTTAGGGCTGCAGAGACAGGAATCACCTCACAATGCGAGCCGTATCGAGGAGTACTGCCTTCTGGATCAGGCCCTTGATTCAACCGTCTAACGAGAGCCTCGAGAGATGTTGGTCGAGGCTTTTGGCCATCAGGCCATCGGCCGTTACGACAATCGGCACAATGATAGCCGAGCTCACATTCCACATTATTATTATAATCATTACTATTATCAATACAACTCCCTAAAAAATGTAACAAAATTTGAATTTTGCGGGCTTCCCCGGCGCTTGTTCGTTACAGGATTTTTTCGAGAATGAGGTACAAAAACAAAGAGTTTTAAATATATTTGCTCAACCAATGATGGTGTAATAAATGTGGAGATTTCCACAAAGTTTTCTATTACTTCTATTATTGGATTGCGATATTCGGGGTTAATTAATAAAATTGAAGGACAGCAAACATATTTTCTGTATCATCAGATGATGATAAGTCTTGACCCTAATCTAATATAACAGTTTTCAGCTTCAAGCGAGGTTCGTTCCCACAGGGAGCGGCCTCAAGCTGTCGCACGACTCGCACCCTGCGTCATAAGTTCATAAAAGCGACTGTCGCGTGAATACGCGTTTACGCGTTAGTTTATCTGAATATTTGCTTTCGGTTAGGACGCGGCGCCAGTTTGTTGGTTTTATTTATTATACTTTATTGTACACCAGATTATGCATTAAAAACAAATAAAATATACACTACAAAACATACGATTGGCGGCCTTAAGCTTCGTGCAGACTAGCGCGACGCGACACCGTTTATTGTTATCGTGAAGTTTTCTTAGAAATTGTATTGTTCGAATCGCGATGCGCCATCTTGTCGCGCTGGTCTGCACAAGCTTTTATCGCTTACAGCGAACTCTTCCAGGCAACCTTGGAATTGGCAGTGATTTTCTGGACATATAATGGGGTTGTCTTTGGTGGAAATAAAAACTATTAGGTCCTTACCTATGAAATTGCCCATTTTGTGATACTACTAGCTAGTGTGAATTTGATGTTTTTTTTCTGATAAATGAATTTTTTCTTTAATATCGCTGTTTATGCAACCCACGTTGCGTTTTTTGTTTGATCGGTTCCGTTCTGTAATGAGCCCCGTGGCCGACCGGAGACGAAAGTCGATAATGACGAATTGAAAGCCATAGTGGAAGCAGATTCATCTCAAACTACGTCAGAACTTGCAGCAGCTATCAACTTAAGTGATAAATCGATACTGATTCATTTACGTCAAATTAGAAAGATTAAAAGCTCGGAAAGTAGGTACTGTATGAACTCACTGAACAAAAACAACAAAATCGAGTCGAAAATTGCCTTTACTTGTTGGAAGGCACACAAATTCTGAATCAGATTGTCACCTATGATGAAAAGTGGATCCTGTGTGACAATCGAAAACATCCGTCTTACGGTCTTTTGATAACTTTTTACAGGTGAAAAATTTCAAATCCAACGAAGCGATGAAAAACGCCTTTAAAGAGTGAACTCTTTAAAGGCGTTTTTCATCGCTTCGTTGGATTTCTTTTTTTTTTTTTTTTTTCAACGAACTTCTATTAAAATTCCAAAAGTACATCAACACTAAGGCCTCAATTAAATAAATACTTTTCTTTAAAAATAAATTGTAGATTTTTTCTATGTAAAACGGCAATTTCATGGGTAAGGACAGGACCTAATATAAAGGCTCCGTACCAATACTGAAGTCCGGCGGAAAATTGCCTTTACTTGTTGGAAGGCACACAAAGCGATACCCATCACATTTGCGAAGTTTCGCTAGCAAACTTCAGTACTTACATCTAGGTCGTCGACATCGACGCAGGTGGTGTAGTTGGTCCACGGCTTCTTCGCGTGCGGGTGCACGAACCACGTGCCGTTCTCTGTGCATCTGTAACAAAAAAGCATATTGTACCTAATCAACATCTGCCTCGCCTTTTCTTTTACTGTTGGGTTCCGCCTCCAGTCTTACCGGATGCAGCTGACTACTAGTATTTTACATGGAGCGAATGCCTATCTGATCTCTACGGCCGTTTAGCTGGGATGAAGAGCCGACTTTGTTTTGGATATTTTACACTTCTTTTTATTTACGCCCAAAGTTGCGTCAAAATTAGCAAAAAAAACGTATCTTTATTGGCTTCTAACTTTTTAATGGCTTATTATTTTACTATTGTGCACAGACAAAATAAATATTGAGACAAACGGTATCAAGTTTGACTTTGGATGTACAATGTCAAACAGTGCAGTAAAACCCCCAAATTTGTATGGATCAAATATCATCTAATTCCATCTTAAGCGCGAGAGCCGACACCCAAGCCGTAAACAAATCAGTATGTAGAACTAATAATTAATGTATACTTTACAGCCTTTTGTTACTCTAATTATGAGCAAAATATGTGAGTTTCTCAATTCAGTTCATTTAATCTTCTGTCCTTCAACGGTAACAAGGGAAAGCTTGGAAAAGTGCATTCATAGAGAATAAAAATCCAATGTGCTGGGTTTGTGAATTTTCATAGTTTTTGTGAATTATTGACCTTTAACTGCGGATAGGATTATTTAGGGAATACGGGAGGCTCGCTCATTGTTGTAAAGTCAGTGAAAATACAGCGGAATCCGTTTATAATGACGTCGAAGGGGAATTACAAACACGTCATACTAAGCGGACGTCATACAAAGCATTTTTGTGAAACAAAAAAACAACCTTTTTTTTAGGTAAATACTTATTTTAATAGAGAAACAGAGCGTATTAAATAAAATTGCACGTAATACATGTATATTTAGGTACCAAAATTACCCCATAACTATTAAAAAAAAATGCAAATTTTGAACAATATGTAGGTACACTACATTTTAACATTTTGCTTTCCCTAAAATTTTGGGTTGTTACTATTTTTTTTCCAACTTATGAAGTTATGGATTAGCAATCTGTTTCAAAACGATTCAGATTTTGATTGATCGTGTATTACGCAATTAGGGTACTGTTTGGTACGGTTACCCATTGCAACCAACTGTGAAAAAAGACCAGATTTTTTTTTGAGTTACATTCATTTAAATAATGCGTAAATCATTAAAAGGTCAATAACTTTTTAGAGGATCAGTTAAATAATTTTAATTCGGGCAGTACGTTTCTATGGGATAATATTCGCCCACCAAGCGGGCTAAGCCGCGGGCAAAAGCTAGTACAACATATTTTATTCAGAACGCATCTTTTATATAATACGTACCTATGTATTTTAATGGAGCTACTTTTATTTCGTGAATCCTAACTAATATGATAAATATGAAAGTGAGTTTGTTTGTTTGTTATGCTTTCTCGTAAAAACTGGTGAAAGGATGGATGAAATAGGATAGGATAGGATACTTTTTATTCCGATATTCGTACGGGATCAAGACATATGCGACTAAAACCGCGGGGCGCAGCTAGTATTAAATAAAATGAAATACTGTGTAAACATTTCATAATGCATGCTCTTTCATTGTCTGAAGTGCTTTTTACTATTCCGTTTTTGTTACGCTGTCTGAGTATATTGTAAAATCTACGTTAACGTAAACTTTACTAAGGTAACGGCGATGGGTCCGCATTATCTACTTCAAAATGAAGTTGAGAGAAAAGCGACGCTTTTGTCTCGTAGAGGGACACCAAAGGGGAAAAAGTAAATGACAATCGAAATCAATACTTGCCTGAAAAAGTGAAAAACCTTTACAGTAACATTAAACCATTGAAATGTTTATAAATAATTTGTAATATGGCCACTTATTAGTTACACTTCAGCAGTTACATTTGCTACTGGTTGTGGTACTTAAATATCTTTAGAAGAACTTATTCAAAGGTGCTGAAAGTCTTATAAAGAACATATTACTTCCAATTGAGTTAGCTTGAGTCAAAGTTGAATAATGCTTAACGATACCCAGTAAGGGACCACCTGGGTAGGTACGTTTGTTGTTATGACAATTTTCTATTTTTGTACCTTCTGATATTATTAGTGCATTGGTCAAATTTTTCCTTGTTGAAGTGAAAAAAGGCATAGAATATGAAAAGGCCGCAGGAATCCGCTGGATGCGAGAAGTACAGAAGCGGTCGAAATGGCGATGCTTGGGGGAGGCCTATGTCCAGTAGTGTATGTCTTTCGGCTGAAATGCTGGGAAATGGCAAACAATGACGACAAATCTGATAGTGAGAACTTAATAATTCACCGACGGCACAGCAACGCTGCTTTCTGACCGGTAAAGGAATAGTAGTAGTAACATCTTCAGAGGAGTTCCTTCACAAAGAACACTATCAGTAGGTAGTGCTCTTTAGTCAGCATTAGTTACTGGTAAGCATAATCAGCCTATATGTTCCCACTACTGGGACACAGACCTCCTTTCGGTGAGAGGGATTGGGCCGCCACGCGGGCCCAGTGCGGGCTGGTAGATGTCACATGTCTTCGAATTTTTGGTTTTGTGAACAATGGTGATGAAATAATTCAAAGTAAAGCGCCTTTCTGGGTTCGAACTTACTGGTTAATGACTGTAATATGGTTCAGTCGTCAAATGGACTGTTCAAAGACAACCACATTAAAGTTCACAACACTACCAAACATTTCCTTTTCTTTAGCCTTCGATAGAATCTTAAGAATGTTGAACAGTTGGATTTATTAAACAGCCTAAGGCCATACCTTTTTGGCTTTACTTCGGAATGGAATTTGACATAAATTGTTGCGGTGGCCTGCGATTCCAACTGAGAATTGCCAGGATAATTTCCTTTTATACATATTACAGAAGTTAAAATGGGTTTTGGTTTATTTAAGAGCTTTGATTTTTTTTTTGTTTCGATCTGTCACAGCTCACATCTCTGCTACACAAAGTTCACATCTCATCTTCCCTCCGCTACACTTCTCCTCTCCTTTTTGGTGGAAATAACCTGCCAGCTTCGCAGCACATCTCCTCTCGTCTCGTCTCCTCTCTGCTTTGGTGGATACCGGGTCTTAATTATGTGTACATATCTGTTGTCTAGATCGACAGATTGAAAAATAAAGTACTCATAAAGTACTGTAGTTACACAGTACTTTGTCAGTACTTTATGGGATGTATAATTATATGAACATACACATCTACAGAAAATATGGAAGCCGTGCTACGAAGACCTCAAATAGACCGAGAGAATGATGAAGTGGTATCAAGAGAAAGTTATCTTTTACTTAAACGGTCAATTAGTTGATACTGCAAGACTTGTCTAACTCCCGAAATGAGTAATCAATTTATGACTTCTAGATCCACATTTCAATCCATTTTGGGCTCTTGGGCGAAATTTTGGGGTCACGCTTTACTATGGAACCAATTCTGAAATACCAAAAACATCTTTTGAAATTGTGTCGTAAGGGTATCTTAATAATAAAAATATGGTGAAAATCGCTTTCGAAATTTCATTACAAAGTTTCAGGCGAATAGACAAATAAACTTTGGTCGTTAGATTGCCAAAGTTTATGTTTCTCTGGACGATTAACAAAGTTTTATAATCCAATGAATCAATAAATAAAAATGTTATGGCTGTGAAGGGCATTTGGAGGAAGCATTCGTGTGGTATAAAGTGTCAGTTATCCCTATATGAATCATCAACGTAACCACTTATAAAGCCCGTAAGCCTTTTCATGCCTGGTTCGGCATAACGTTACAATTTAATCGAATCGGATTAGTAAATGCAATAGTTAAACCAATCTGTTTGCAAAATGCCCCTATTAGATTATGTTGCCAAGTGCTTTTTCTTGAGTGTGTTTTCTTAATATTTTAAGGAAAAGTTTAATAGATGATGCATCATGCGGATGAATGAGGAAAATTACGTGAGGAAAATTTTGAGTATGAATGTGTAATTGTATTGACTATAAGAGTATAAGGGGAAGATGAAATAAACGATGGATGGACTTTGTGAAAGATGATATGGTTAGAAACTGGGTGACTTCCAAGATGACGAATAATAGAGCAGTCAATCAATCTGCCTTGCCTTTTCCCAACTATATTGGGGTCGGCTTCCAGTCTAACAGGATGCAGTACCAGTATTTTACATGGAGCAACTGTCTATCTGACTTCCACAATCCAGTAACTGTGTTTATACGATAGCCCTTGGTAAGACTGGTTGTCAGACTTTCGGGCTTCTGACGACCCGTAACGACTGCCAATTATCCACGAATGACAGCCGTGATCAACGGCTTAACGTGCTTTCCAAGGCACGGCTCCTCCGTGCCTCGGTATGTAAAGATGGTAACCCATCCATGGACCAACCCCGGCAAGAGTAGCTTAACCTGATGGATCGACCCATGCAGCTGGTATTACTTAGCCAAATCGGGCAGGAGAATGATGACGGAATAACAGTCAGAATCAGAATGTCGATAACTGTTTGCATGACACAAGTAACTATTGAACGTTACTCCGGCTAACTAATAGTTATTATTACTTTTGATCGGATATGGTCCACTGACTGCCACGTTGGTCTAGTGGTCGCAAGCGATACTGCTGAGCATCAGGTCCTGGGTTCGATGTACAGGTCGGGTAAGGGGGTATTTGGTTTTTTTACCTGGAATTTCTCAGTAGCAGCCCGGAGTATGGATTCGTACCCGGTTGATGGCAATAGGCTCGCCCCCTATTACATGGGACTGGCGAAATGTGGGTACACCTCTGCCCAACCCTTCGTGGACACCCGGCGTGATGTTATGTTTTGAATATGAACAAGAACTTTGTGCCAAACAATTAAATTATTTGTTGTTTAGTTACTTAATTAAATGGTGTTAATTCATTGGTAGACTGTTTGCTGCTGCGCTGTTCAACTGTTTGTTTCTATCTATAGCCAATTATAGGTATTGTTATTTGATTATTATCAATATCAATACCTATATTGTTGGTAATCGGAGACCAGCAAGGCAATTGCGTAACATATTTACGATGACAATGCCTTTCATTTTGACAGTTCAACAACATTTATTGCGTTTGTTAAGCAGACGAATTTTTCAAACTTATGAAGCAATGGATTAGGAATTTCTTTTAAAATCTTACTGATT
Source organism: Agrochola circellaris (assembly GCA_914767755.1). Classification (NCBI taxonomy): domain Eukaryota; kingdom Metazoa; phylum Arthropoda; class Insecta; order Lepidoptera; family Noctuidae; genus Agrochola; species Agrochola circellaris. Next base: position 15,845,724 of record OU611840.1, on the reverse strand, counting down.
ATGCTTGAAAGTCTGTTACGCAATTGGGTTGCAAACTCCAAAGATTTGAAAGTAAACCGAATCCCTTACGAATAATTGAAAACATGCGTCGTAAAAATGCTATTTTATCCCCTTGGTAATTAATTGCAAACATTATATTTTCTTCCCAAGGGATTTCTTTTCCGTCTTTTTACCTAACCATTCGCATGAAATAAATTAGTCTCTAAAACACCTTCCATTTTAATATCGTTCGTTTATTTCTCACTAGCGACCCGCCCCGGCTTCGCACGGTTTTTACAACTTGACAAAACTTAGAGATTTCTTTGTTAATATTAAAGTATTATACACATAAACCTTCCGGAATACATTCTCTAAATGATTGTGAAAACCGCATCAAAATCCGTAGCGTAGTTTAGAAGAACAACGCTGTCACACAGACAGACACTAAAAGCGGATTCTTCTATACATATTATAAATTATGTATATATGAGCATGAGACGCCTCGGCACTGCCAGCGGCGATTACGAGCTCTACGTTTTTTTCTTTCATTCTTCTTAAGACCTTGCTTGCTGCTCAATTTAAATATAAAAAATAAACATTCCTCGTATTTATGAAGGTATCTTTATTGCTTTGAATTTCGTTTGTGTTTACAAGTTCAAAACCTGATGAAACTCAAACTCAAATTCAAAGCATTAATATCAAATAAACCTTTGAATTGTCAAATAGTCCTAGTCGGTCAGTTAGTCAGAAAGTTGAAGCTCCTCAGGATTCCAAAACGTAGATCTTTATGGAGAAGAACGGGCTAGAAACTCCAAGGACACTCTTTTAAATATAGATATTACAAAATCCTGGGTACATTATTCTTGTTGCTTCTATATGTGAGAAAAATCCGGCCGAGTGCGTGTGCACGCACAATGAAGGGTTCCGTAGTTGAAATGAATTTATTCGAAGAACAAACTTTACATAGTAGTTGAAAAACATGTTTTCCCATACGGAATGTATGGGAGATAATGTTTTTCAAACTACAAATTTAAGTTGGTCGAATATTACTCGTTAACCTGTACAGTCTACTTAGCTGTGATAGTTTTCCTTTTAATTTCGTTATATATACTACTGCTATTAATTTTTTCACAAATCCAAGTACAACCGTTTAGGTAGGACACTTGACTCAAACAAAAATTTGCACTTAAAAGCTTAGTATTTCGCAAACGGGTCCTTGAATCCAAAAATAGTTTTCACAAATTCACAATATTTTTGAACTACTTTTCTAACAATATCCCAAACCATGGGCTAGATGAGAAAAAAAAGAACACCCCTCTTTACATGTAGGGGAGATTCCCTATAAAAAAATATTTTTCTTGATTTTATTTTACCACTTTTTCGGCGTAATTAATATGTATACCCATGCCAAATTACAGCTTTCGAATACTAACCATCTCTGAGCTAAGCCGCGGACATGGCGAAACTATAAGGGTTCCTTGTTTACTACTGAACCCTAAAAATGGATATGTATGTATGGAATATAAGATTAAAAATAAGCAAGATCAAAAGACGAGAACTTCTAAGTTCAAGTTTTATGAGGAACTGAATGTTTACATGCAACGAGGCCGCATGTGACTCTTTGGAAGAATAGTATTTCTTCATTGAATATCATCTATGACTTTGAAAGCGTCTTTATTTCGTAGCAGTAAGGACGGTTTTCAAGAATCAATCGTGCGGGTGACCGTACTCATAGTGGCAGTAATGGCGGCTGCCGGAGTGAAGCCAGGCGCGCTAAACAAATACATTGAGCCACTCGCTAGCTGAGTGGCTAATAAATCTGTTTTTTAAACAAACAGTCAGTAACTAGAGACCATTATTTTTGCTTCTTTTGGTGTTTTAAATCGAAAGTGTATTAAATAATACTCACGCCTTGCTCGTACGTCCTATCAACATGATAAGCTCCGTTTTAACATACATAACATCACGCTTGTAATTCCTGAAGGGCTAGGCAGAGGTGTACCTATAGTACATCCACATTTCGCTAGTTATGTTTAAGTTCCCTGTAATACTCGTAGAGGGCAATTCTGTTGCCACCAACCGAGAACAAGTCCATACTCTGGACTGCACTGAAAATACATTATAATTTAATGAATTAAAATAATAAATAATTGTTTCCAATAATGATGCGGGAACAAACAGTGGAATTAATAACGTTAGAGCTACATAATTGAGTTTTCATTTTGTAGCATCAATAAATTAGTACCTGGGCAACCGAGCTCTGCTCTGGTGAAAATAGAGAATGCTCATATAGTACTTATAAGAAAGTTCATACTAATTTCATGTATAGTACATACTAATTCCACGCTGCCATGATAGTATATACTAATTCCATGCTGCCGTGATAGTATATACTAATTCCACGCTGCCATGATAGTATATACTAATTCCATGCTGCCATGATAGTATGTACTAATTCCACGCTGCCGTGATAGTATATACTAATTCCACGCTGCCATGATAGTATATACTAATTCCATGCTGCCATGATAGTATGTACTAATTCCACGCTGCCGTGATAGTATATACTAATTCCACGCTGCCATGATAGTATATACTAATTCCATGCTGCCATGATAGTAGGTACTTACTAATTCCATGCTGCAAGGTCATTATTTTAAGGTACCCATCTTGCTCTAAACTTTGTGCGACCGAGCTCTGCTCAGGTGAAAATACGGAGAAAACGAATTTTTCCAGATATGAGACCTAGCTAGATCGATTTTTCGCCCCCGTAAACCCCAATATTGCAACTTTCATTGAAATCGTTAGCGCCAACCCCAATATTGCAACTTTCATCGAAATCGTTAGCGCCGTTTTCCAGAAATGATTAAAAATATACAGGGTGTCAGGGCAGCGACACGAAAACTGTTACCATGGATTCAGTACATGATTCTGAACCCGTAGAAATTTTATGTAGGTTATTAAAAAAAAACAATATCCTTGCCACATACAAATATTGCTCATTTAATAGTATAGGATTTTATAAAACCACAGATCTATATAAAATAACAGTATATAAAATAGTAAGTCAAAACTATTAATTGAATATTTTTGAAAAAAGTAATTGCTACGAAGAATGGGAACGAGTCGGATCCCAAAAAAATATTTTTTGTCCGTTTGTGTTGTTTTTTTGGATGTATGATCCGGATTGGCGTTTAAACGGCTGAACGGATTTGGATGGAATTTGGCACACAGATAGTTTATGTCCTGGATTAACATATAGGGTTTAAATCTCGGTAGTACCTACGTTCCCGTGGGATAATTTTCAACATCCACACGGGTGAAGCTACGGGCTAAAGCTAGTCAGCAATAGAAGAGAAAATTATGATTGATTTTCGTATCTACTTTTAGAGTGAAAGTAATTCTGGTATTTACTAATAGGTTCTTCTAGAAAAAAAAGACAGAATATCTAATAAGTAGATATGGTAGGTATTTGGATATTTCCATGAGACTAAACTTGTTAGGATAATCTAATGTATTTAATATTCGATTATTCTAACAAATTTATTCCCGGATGAGTAAAATGGCTTGATATTATTATTTGTTAAATAAACTAACCTAGATACATCTTGGATTTCAAAGAACGGGGAAGATTCGTGATTGAATAAATAATATTTAGGTGGAGACGTTTTATTGTGAAATTAGATTATCAAGTTACTTTTATAAGGCAGACATTTTTGTTCATTCATCGTCATTGCGTCATAATTTTTTGTTTTCTTATTTTCTAACTAATAGGTACCTATTTACCTATTTTAAAATGAGTTTTCTCTAGCCAGTTGGAGAAACGAACTTTAACTTTTAATGCTGTCATTAAATAATAATCTTCCATTAACTTGTTACAGAAAGCAACATTATCGTGGATCCACATTTTCGGTGACTTTCGGTGAAATGAGTTGCACGCAGATACTGGAGATAAAAATGGACGATAACTGTAATCCGCTGCCGCGCGGTGCGGCGGCCTCGTCGGCAAAATGGCCGCCGGCTTTTTTGCGTTTACCGCACGCAAGTCAGCAGCCTAATTACGTAATGCACGATCAATAATAAATTGAAACAGATTGCTAGTCCATTGATTTATAAGTTCGAAAAAGAAATTGAGCAGATTTTTTTTTCGAACTTATGAAGCAATGGACTAGCAATCTGTTTCAATTTTTGATCGTGCATTACGTAATTAGGCTGCTGGTCGCCGCCGCCGGTCGACCGGCGGTATAGCTGTCGTAGCCGTGGCTGTGTGATTTCACCACTGGACTGGATTTTAATGGTTCTTTGATGAAATTAATGAAATATTTAGCGTTAATGATCCGATACGTAGTGGGGCATTAATGTTTGACTTTGTGCAAAGTTGTCAATATTTTGTCCGCGAAAAAATTTTTGTGAAGATTTCTCACAGGGATTATCTTTATTTTGGGTGTAGAAATGGCGAAAATACAATTATTCACTGTCACAGGTCCCGAAAATCATTTTTTTGCTTACATTACGTCAAGCATTCGTTTTAAGCCTCGTGCAGACTAGCTCGACGCGACGGCGCGACGCGACTCGAACAATACAATTTCAAAGAAAACTTCATAGTATGACAAGAACCGGTGTCGCGTCGCGCTAGTCTGCACGAAGCTTTACTTGAATTTATATTCGTACAAGTTTATTCCTTATTTAATTTTGCACAAAATTTTCCTTTACAGCATTTACTTAGGAACAACATTTCTCGAAATATACGGCTGAGAGAAGTTGGCGCTATTGATGCTTTTTTTTCCGAACCACTTACTTATACATAGAGTAAAAGGCGCACTTTTCATTGCTTGATATCGTTTACGCATGGATTTTGAATTCTGACAGCATTATATGAATTGAAGAACGTTGATCCTAGTTCTGTGTTCAGCTTCTCTTATTATTTTTTATTGGTTTCGAAACTGTTACATCTCTATAGTTATGTCAGTAGATAACACTGTAATTGGGTATCTATATTTCAGTATCGTTTATTTCCGGTTCTTATTGTTGTATTAGTATTCAATATACGTTGTAGGACATTGAAAACATTACTGACATACCAAAAATATGAGTATGTATAATAAATGACCGGCTTTCTTGAGCATAAAAAAGAAATGCGGGGCAGTCTTTGGGGACTGCCGATAGAAGTGAAAACTAAGTTTGAGTTTTAGTTTGACAGTATACAAAAAGCTCATGGATAGCGTTCGGTGACGATGACGCGAGTTCCATGGTTTTTATTCATCCAAAAAGTGCTCAACGCCTAAAGAAGTTTTCACTTCAAAAATGATTTTATTAGCATACTTATCTATGCTGTCATGTTTGAGCTAATAAATAATTTTCTTATCTTATATTAATAGAATAGAAAAGACTTAAATTATATATCTGTCATCGCAGCAGAATGTGCTAATTAATCAATTGGGAAGGGGATTCAGAACCTTTGTGTGGCAAATCGCCATATTTCACCAAGATACACCAAGTGCAGAGAATATCGCTGTCCCCCTGATTGCGGCGAAAAAGTAGTTATGCTGTAAAGTAAGTAATTTAATATGAAAATTTAATAAGCAATTGCTATTGCAAAAGGTCCAAAAGGTGCCTAGATGAATTCAAGATCAATCAATTTGCCTAGCCTTTTCCCAACTATGTTGGGGTCGATTTCCAGTTTAATCGGATGCAGCTGAATACTAGTATTTTACATGGAGCGAATGCCTATCTCACCTCCACAACCCAGTAACTGGGTGATACGAACCCCCTTGGAATGACTGTTTGGTTGTCGACCTTCAGGCTTCTGACGACCCGTAACGACTGTCAAAGATCCACGAATGACAGCCGGGACCAACGGCTTAAAGTGCTTTCCGAGGCACAGAGGTGTCTCGGTATGTAAAGATGGTCACCCACCCACGGGCCAATTCCGGCAAGCATAGATTAACCTGTTGGATCGACCCGTATGGCTGTTATTACTACGCGACGAGCTCCTCAGATTAATTCAAGATACTCGTAGTATTTCTATACTAACATAAAATAACATCACGCCTTGTTATTCCAAAGGGTTGGGCAGAGGTGTACTTATAGTACCCCAAATTTCGCCACTTGTGTTTAAGTCCCATGTAATAAATATTATTATTATTATTATGTCTTTGACATTTCTCGGGACCCTGGGGTCCCGGACCTTTAGAAGGCGTACGAGGGGCCAAAGCCAACTCGCAGAGGCCCGTTAGACGTTTTTAATTAAATGAGGCACCAACCGACGATTATCCCTGTATGTACTATGCAAGTGCACCCAAGGACAACCCCCGGTTGGTGTAGGACTATTAAAATAAAATAAAATAAAATAATCTTTAATTCGGATAAGCAACATCCATATGGGTTAGTAAAAACAAAAAGATAACTTATACCTTTGTTAGTAAACTTATACCTACGTATTATCTATTTGACAACAAGGCTGTTGTTCAAAATGCATCTTTGAACAACATCACCTAACAAAGGAGAATCCAACCTCCCCGCTATGGTCTTCAGGATGGAGTTGGAGCTGTCCCGCACTCTGCAGAGCAAAGAGGCAGATTTCTGTCTGACTATGGCGTGGAAGCCATCGACGTGTGCTTGTGCAAACATACCTGATGCACTGCATAAACGGGGCAGCCCCATCAACATCCTGAGCCCATTATTATATTGGACCCGTAGGGCGTTGATAGCCCGCTGAGTATAGTTGGTCCACAGGCTGCACGTGTAAAACACTTGGCAATAAGCTTTAAAAAGCGTTATTTTTACTACCCTGCTACATCTTGCAAACCTGCGAACCAACATGTTACATCGGACGGCCAGCGCCCTACGTCTCAATATCCACTCGGTCATTAAGGTCGTCGGTTACATAATGCCCCAGCAGTGCTATTCTGTAACCATATCACCGTGAAAACTTAGGTGAAGTGAGCGTGGAGTGAGCTGTCATTCCACAGGGATTGACATTATTGACAGCTCACTTCACCCAAGTTTTCACGGTGAGATGTTTACAGAATCGCATGGCAGGTACTTGAACTGGTACACTATTGCAGGATATGGAAACAAAGATATTGGACTATGGGTTTGGATGGCTTAAGTTGACTGGTGACCTGGAACTATGGAAGGACTATGGCCCCTGCCTGATCAATGTTTTATATGTACACGGATAAAATGGCAGGGGGTGACTTGCACACTCAATAATGGGCCCCTGAAAACTATCGCTAGCACATAGTAACGTAGCGACAAGGGGGCAACACGGCCTGAGGTGCTTGAGGAGTGGAGAGGTATTCCACGGCTTTCAGAACAATCCCAGAGCCCGGAAGATGGTCAAGATCCCTACGAGCACTTACTGAAATTCTTCCTTCCTCCGAGCACGTTTGCTCTTGCGAATCTCCACTCAAGCCGGCCAATTAAGGCAAGACTGAGGTGGGAGCTCTGTTCTTCGTCAGTGTTCACTCCAGCCGGCCAATAAAGGCAAGCCAGAGATGAGGAACAAGATTTCTCCCGGGAGGTAGGGTCCGTGGGGTCGCTACTGCCCAACAGCTCGCCACATGCTGCCCTGCGGGTTTCTGTATCTCTCTTGGTCTGGCTCCTCATCCTAGACCTGTTCCGGCAAAGTAAACTCTACCGGCACAGACCTAGAGTTTGGAGCGCGCAAGCCCCACCACGACGTCAACATAGAGATACGGTGGTGGGGTTATTATTATTATTATTTTTACGTCTCTTGACATTCTCGGGACCCTGGGGTCCCGGACCTTTAGAAGGCGTACGAGGGGCCAAAGCCAACTCGCAGAGGCCCGTCAGACGTTTTTAATGAAATGAGGCACCAACCGACGATTATCCCTGTATGTACTATGCAGGCGCACCCAAGGACAACCCCCGGTTGGTGTAGCACTATTGCAGGATATGGAAACAAAAATATTGGACTATGGGTTTGGGTGGCTTAAGTTGGCTGGTGACCTGGAACTATGGGAGGACTATAGCCCCTGCCTGATCAATGTTTTATATGTACACGGATAAAATGGCAGGGGGTGACTTGCACACTCAATAATGGGCCCCTGGAAACTGTCGCTAGCACATAGTGACGTAGCGACAAGGGGGCAACACGTCCTGAGGTGCTTGAGGAGTGGAGAGGTATTCCACGGCTTTCAGAACAATCCCAGAGCCCGGAAGATGGTCAAGATCCCTACGAGCACTTACTGAAATACTTCCTTCCTCCGAGCACGTTTGCTCTTGCGAATCTCCACTCAAGCCGGCCAATAAAGGCAAGAATGAGGTGGGAGCTCTGTTCCTCGTCAGTGTTCACTCCAGCCGGCCAATAAAGGCAAGCCAGAGATGAGGAACAAGATTTCTCCCGGGAGATAGGGTCCGTGGGGTCGCTACTGCCCAACAGCTCGCCACATGCTGCCCTGCGGGTTTCTGTATCTCTCTTGGTCTGGCTCCTCATCCCAGACCTGTTCCGGCAAAGTAAATTCTACCGGCACAGACCTAGAGTTTGGAGCGCGCAAGCCCCACCACGACGTCAACGTAGAGATACGGCGGTGGGGTTATTATTATTATTAATAGGGGGCGAGCCAATTGCCATTAACCGAGAATAAATCCAGACTCCGTTGGCCCATTTGAAATAATGTACCTTTCAAATGGTGAAAGAATTTTTCGAATAGGAACTGTGGTTACGGATTTTACCCTCCACATACACAAAATAACAAAATTCAATTTCTCTCTTTTAATAACATCGCCGTCTGTCTGTCGAAAAACACAAAGGGGTTCACCAAAGGAAGAATAGTATGTGTCGCTGATATTCTGCTGGATTCCTTCTGTGACAGACGGAATTCGAGCAGACCAGTACTCTGATTGCGTAATACACGATCAATCAGAATCTGAATCGTTTTGAAACAGATTGAATCCATTGCTTCAAAAGTTCGAAAAATAAATTCTGCTCAACAACGTAAATAACGCAATGAATGTTGTTGAACTGTCAAAATGAAACAGATTAGTCGCAATGCTATACGAAAATGTGTTACGTAATTAGATAGCTGATAAATAAGTGAATTAGAATTGGGAAGAAGTGTCATGTGCGGAGTGAATTTATGTTGGTACCTACGTATATCCGCAATTTAAATTATGTATTCTACAGTTAAATTTTGCAATGGGAAACGTTCTTGTTCGATAATGACGTACTGATTGTATATGTGATTACTTGATTCATATAGTGGCGTAGGAGTAAATTAAATAAACGGTTTATAACGTAAACTTAGAAGCGTAGGTAGTTTAAAAGAAAAAGACCTATATTTTTTAAAGGAGCTTTGGAATATAATTTTTTTGCTTGTATTCCTAAAAAGAGCTATTGAAATACTAAAAGATTTTCGAGACAGAAAGCCAAGGTTTTGTTTTAACATCATTTGCATTTTAGATCATATAACATTGTTACAGAAATACGCTTAAAGATTTGCCTTCAGTAACTTTGTTGAAAATGGATAATTTTGGAAATATTTTCCAATCGCATCATTAGCCAACCCTACTTAAAAGATGAAACTAAATCACGTAATGAGGGTTTCCATGAACACGCCACCAGTTGGCGCCACTTTGAAAGACGTCTGCCATGTCCACAATGAATAGAAAATATATGATGAAGTTCATTATTCGTTCATCATGTAGTCACGTCTAAAGAAAATATGGGCGCTTTGACACTTTTAACAGCCATGCTATTCTGTAAACATATCACCGTGAAAATTTGGGTGAAGTGACCTGTCAATAGTGTCAATCCCTGTGGAATGACAGCTCGCACTCCACGATCACTTCACCTAAGTTTTCACGGTGAGATGGTTACAGAATAGCACTGCTGGTCTCACCCGACGACGTCTCAGTGCTGTCTACCTAGTGAACATCATTTCAGAAAACCCTCATTTATTTATTGTTGTTATTTTCTTTCAGATATTTACATCGAGACACTAAGAGAGCCACTTTCCAAACCGCATAAACATTCTAAACGTATTTTACGAGATACAAACAGGCGGTTCAAGTTCATAGAAAATCAATGACAACGACATTGCCCCAGGTAACAATGGTCGGGCAATATGGCTCGGACAATAGATAAACGCGTACAGATGGCGAAGCGTGAGCTGCCAGTACAAGTGCCGTTGAAGGCAAGCGGTCGAGTCGTACGTTATGGGAAGCTACGAGGTTTTCCCATGTCCGATAGTGGCTATAGCTATATCCTTCAATTATACCAGTAAAATGATAATTATCTTAGAAGATTGCCGGTGCCGGGTACTGTGTTTTTGGCGTGTACGTGTATAACGGCTCGTTACGATTAATCCATCTACCTTGGTGTTTATTTGAGCGTCTTAGCTATAACCTATACTCCACTTGAAATAAGATTCGACATTTAACTAAACCTTTTTTACAGTCCGTTCAACCGAATTTGACTTCTATTGCGTTAGTGGCATGACAAATGGCAGCTGCAGTAAACAGTTGGTATTGTAAGCACTGTTTTACTTTTAATGCCATTCTTATGCCTACGGTATAGAAGTCAAAATCGGTAGAACGGACTGTAAAAAAGGTTTGTTTAAATGTTTAATCTTATTTCAAATGGAGTATAGTTAGTTAAAGAAAATAAAAAATCTAAGATTATACAAAGGGTGATAGTACGTACGTCTTGTAAGCGTATCGCTTTGGGTCAAACCCGACGATAAACTGCGGGCACGGCTGGTAGGCTGTGGTTGCGGCTGGAGTGTCGTCCCAGCAGGAGAACCCGTCGAACGTTCGTTGACACCACACGTCACCTTCTGTTCAAACAAACATCATTTATGTAGAAGTAAATACACCAAACAATATGTCTGTTTTCTTAGTTTTTCTTTATGTAGGTAATCACCATCTGTGTAGCCTTTTCTCAAGTACATTAGGGTCGGTTTCCAGTCTAACTGGATGCAGCTGAATACCAGTATTTTACTTGGGAAAAGGCTAAGCAAATGATTACCCACACCTATCTGCATATATACTGCTTATCTGACCTGCACAACCAAGTTACTGACTGGGTAACACGATACCCCTTAGCCAAAATCAATTTTCGGGACCAACGGCTTAACGTACTTTCCGGTGCACGGAGGGTATGTAATAGATGGTCACCCATCCACGGACCGACCGCGGTAAGCTTTGCTTAACCTTGCAGATCGATCGATGAGGGCAGCCTTTATGTAGGTAGTCAATATTAAAATATCAATATCGTTTCCGGACAAAGGAAATCTTTAACCGTTCCGTATCGTTTTCATGAAAACATACTTCTAATAATGACTTGCATCATTTTCATTAATTACAATTAATCTTCTTCAGTTAGTTTGCACTTTGATAATATCTGTCTGCAACTACCAAGAGTGCAACCATTGTTAAGTGAGGCACGGACACGCTACACACGTAAATTGCGTCATAAACGGACAATCTTTTATTATTGTTATGAACGTAAACAAAATAGATAGCAAACTCCGTATACTTCGTTAAATCAATAAAGAATCTCAGAAAATTACAAAATAAATAAAGCAATGGCGGACAAAAACATGATCTTTTTAATCTTTTAGTGCGTGTTTGTGCATAAATTTGCGCAGACTCGGCTGGCAGAAGATAAGTCGTGTAAATTAAACGGATATTTTATAAAATGATCGGTCATTTTGACGATCAAAACAGTTTGAAATCTTTATATACACGTGTTTAGAATGACATCAGCGGATCTATTGTGTAAAAATATCCCTTTTACTTCACAACCTTTGACAAAATTAACAGGTTACTCCGAGTAAGCTGTTAGTAGTGTCATTCCCCAGTACGGTGGAGTCACAGCTCACGTCACACACCTACGTTTTCATGGTGAGATTTTTACATAACAACCGGAGTGTCTTGGTATGGTAAAGACGGAAAAGGGGATAGTTTTAGCCACTTACCATTATAATTTTCATTAAGAATGGTGCTATGGGTGATGTTCTCTCGGTAGCACTGTCTCCGTAAGTTTGCAAACCACTGGTATTTGGGATCACTCCGGTAATCTACAGCGCGAGTGGCATTCTGCATGATTTACAATTGATTAATGACCGACGCCCATTGTAGAAACTTTATAATATTTGCTCAGCTATGACAGATGTCTTTCAATGTAGACACACATTTTTACGTTCTCATCAGCGGCGGCATCTGAAACCAAAGATAAAGTTAAATCGTTTATCTTAGTTCATAGCTTTTACACTGATCGCTATTGATATATGTGTAATGATAAAATCTTTGTTTTTAGGGTTCTCTGGCGTAACAGGAAAGTTTTAGGAATTAAGGGAACTTCTTCTTATTCGGGACGATTAAGTGGTTAATCAGTATGTTCTAAAAAATAGGGAGAAGGCAGGATTGTGGATTACCAGGCTTCCTCAAGTCGCGATGCCGATTTCTGACTAACATTAACTATATTTATGCCTATATTCATTTGGGGATTATGTTCTGTTTACTTTGTGTTATACCTATATCGCTAGAGTATAGATTTCGATGATTTTTGTTGGTATATTGGCGTGTGAATTAACAATGAATTAAAAATTAAATTAAGTAATAATTTTATTTAATGTTTTGTGTTGCGTAAAGTACATTATTTTGCATAAGTACTATTGTATAGAATAAAGTTTTTCTAACTGATCTGACAGCTGTGCTGTTGGGGAGTTTGTTGCGCCACTTCTTCCCAGCTAAAGCACTAGGAGGTGGTGAAGGGCGGGCGTTTTTGGGGGACTGTCTTGTGTAATTTTGACGTTCGAAAAGTGCTGATTCTCAGCCTAGTCTGAATAAATGACCTGTTGAATTTTTAAGTCCAGCTTTCCCGCGATGAAATCCTTCACGGATGTCCAAGCTGCCTGTATGTCTGACTGTAACGTTGTAATTGTGTGTTAGAAAAATATAAGAAGGTATTTGTCGTCTTATCTTTTTATTTCTTATTCTTTAATTATATTTTCACACTACGGAACCCTACATGCGTCTGCGCACAAACTTATCAGGTCTTTATCTCCGAACGACACGAGTACCGAGATAAAATATCTAATGTTAATGGCATTGTTTTAGACATATTATTTTTCACATAACAATGTTAATAGGGATGATATGCATGGGTAAAAAAATAAGAAATTATATTTAGTCTACTATTACAAATATTCACAAAAATTTTAAAAGGTTGGAAACTACGTATAGCGACAAGATCCCCTGAAACGCTCTTTTAATTCGTTTCACAGTGTTTTTTAACACGGTTTTAAACCTGTTGCCGTTGACCGTCCGCGATGGTAAACTTTAGCGCAAACGTAATGCCGGCAACCCTCCCGGAGGGATCATTTCCAATATATATGGCGGCATGGCGTATGAGTTCTATGAAAAGTGGGTGCAGTCGAATCTGTTTAAGACGAATTATAAGAGCTGGTACTTTGCAACACTTGAAACATCCTACTAAGTCATACCACTGCTCATGAACCGTAAGGCTCTGTATAAATACACTGCTTGAAAAACGCAAAATACAAAAGTCATTTATTGAAACTAGGCTGAGAATCAGCACTTTTCGAACGTCAAAATTACATAAGACAGTCTGCCAAAACGCCCACCCATCACCACTTCCTAGTGCTTTAGCTGGGAAGAAGAAGTGGCGCAACAAACTCCCCAGCAGCACTGCTGTCAGTTCAGTCAGAAAAAAAAAAAAACTTGATTCTATACAATAGTATGCAAAATAATTTACATTACTCAACACAAAACAGTGTAATGAGTAGATTATGTCAATAACAAATGAAAATAAAATTAAAATCAATTGACATATACAGTCAAAATAAAAATAAACAATTATACAACTCATATAAATAACCTGTCAGTAGGTAAGCTAATTCTTGAGAAAGAACATGAACATTGTCTTGAATTAATCACAGCGACCAACCATTCTTAGTCGTTGATAGAATGAACAAAGGTTGGATTTTACTTTGGCATTAAAACGCAAAATATAACTAAACATGTATAACTTTTTGTAGAACCGATTGTCGGGCCGATTCAAATTCTATACATTTATTTATACGAGCGACTTTTTGTAATATTTTCGCCAACGAAATAATCGGTTACCGATTGACTGAATCGAAAAAGGTTTCATTTCACGTTTTGCGTGACATCAACTAAATTCAATATACCACGTCTTAACAAGTTTCATTTTAAAAAAAAACCCATCATCACGCCTGCAATCCTCGAAGGGTTTGGCAGACGTGTACCTGCCTACAGTAACACCCACATCTCGCCAGTTATATTTAAGTCCCATGTTATAGGGGGCGAGCGTATTACCATCAATCAGACACAAATCCAGACTCCGGGCTGCTGCTGAGAAATTCCTGATGGAAAAACCCAATAACACTTTGCCCGACCTGGGAATCGAACCCAGGACCTCATGCCCTCATGCCTCATGACCCATGAGGGTTGACAATAAATAATTACAATTTTGAAAAATCCACTCTAACCCCTCGATCACCTCGGAATGTTCCACTTTAAAGTTTACTTTCAATTAGTGGGATACTTCAAGCGAGTGATTCATCCCAGAAGCAGGAGTTATGGCGAACTAGGGTTAATAATAAATACAACCCGTTATATACGTAATGATAGTTTTATTGCCCAGGTGTTGGATTTACGGTAGGTATATTAAAAACATAATCGTAAAAGTACGGACAGTTTTAATTTAAAACCAGAATGGCGAGGTTCTGACGTAAAAGTGATATAAATTTATGATGTGGATTCGGATATCAATAATTATCAATGGATAGAAATCCGATTTGTTTTTTTGTTCTAGCGTTATGACTTAAGCTTCGTGCAGACCAGCGCGAAGCGACAGCGCGACGCGACACCGGTTATTGTTATACCGTCAAGTTTTCTTAGAAATTGTATTGTTCGAGTCGCGTCGCGGCGTCGCGTCGCGTTGGTCTGCACGAAGCTTTATTTGGCAGAAGAAGGTTTCGTATTATACAATAAATTCCACTTATTTCACTCAAGTCACAAAATTATCTCACTTGTTATTTAATAATTAACAATTTGTAAATCTCTGGTGATGTTTAGACATTAGCGCTTCACGTACCCCACGTACGTACGGCCCACGGTCGGTACGGTACGTGATGGCCCAGTGGTTAAGGCCTCGCCTCTCATGCACGAGGTTGTGGGTTCAAATCAGGGCAAGTACCAATGTGACTTTTTCAATTCTTATGTACTTTCTGATTTTATCTTGGACATTACTGACATCGGTGAAGGATAACACCGTGAGGAAACCTGGACTTATAGTTAATATTAGGCTGAAATCCCAACCCGTCTTGAGCAAGCATGGTGATCAAAGCTCGTGCCTTCTCTGTATGAGAAGAAGCCTTTGCCCTGCAGTGGGACAGTAACAGGCTGGTATTATTATTAGGTACCTATCTACGTAATAAAAGCCTTAAGAGTGTTTAAACCGAAGGTGGGCAACGTCGCAAATAGCTGTCAAATATTTCTCAGCTTTGATTAATTTGGCAATATTACTGTATGGAAATAAGAAATAAGGCTAATTAGTGAACTAAATATTGATTATGAAATGCAATAACAAATATAATGTCACACCGAATTTTTAGTTTTAGTTGTACAAAAAATATTTGAAAACTTTCCAAATGCCTTTTTTCACTGTTTCACTAGTTAGCAATATTGCTTATTTCCATTCAGTAATATTTCTATATTAATCAAAACAGCGAAATATTTGACAGCTATTTGCGACGTTGCCCACTTTCAGGATTTAAAATCCTCTAAGTTCATTAGTTCAATGGCAAAAAAATCGAAAATCAAAAAAGTCGAAATCATATGGTTGGTACCATATGATTTCCTAGAGAGCGTGTTTTACTTACTTTCATAAACAACGTTTCAGTGACGTCATTCGTTGGTAAATTGCGGACACTATGTGCCATCGCTCTTTTCGGAAACCTTAACCAAAGTTTCCTAAAGGGGAAAAAGGGGGCGAGCCTATTGCAATCTACATCTATCTGTCTGTCTATTGTTTTAGACATAATTTCTTGAAATTAATGCTACGTAGTGTTGTTTCCCGGCAGCGGTGAAAACATGCCGCATATCGTTGGACAGGGGAAGATAAACTGAGGTAATTTTGATACACCGCGCTCCAGCGACTTGAGTATCAATTCTTTTCAGACAAATGATCGGGACAAACAAACTCCGATCATTTTGTACAGAAATGTTGGATCGTCGTCAAATAAAAATTGCAACTTAAAAAAAATACCTACTTCGTACTTCGATGATACTATGTTCTTCACGCCGTAAAATATACATATATGAATAATTTAGCAGAAAATCGATTTTGAATCTTGCGTAAGTGTAAGTTCGATGTATTTATGCTCGTAACTGTACCTACATACATATTTATGTACTATCAAAGAAACTCATATCTAAGCAGTTTGAATACAAAATCCCGTGGACACGATGACCACATCTGTTTAATGCCTCTTTTTGCGTCGACCAATCAAATAAAAATACATAGTAATATTTTGACGTTTCTGGTTTTTTGTTGTTGGTGTGTTTTGTTACAATGATCACAGATGTTTCACCCTTTTTCGACCACTAGGAAAAGAACAAAAGAAACAAAGACGAGAAAGTTTTTTTTTAAAGTTAATGAGATTTCTATAGCGGCCGAGCGATGCAAGCAGAAATAGTCCTTACGGTCTATAGATATGAGATCCTTTGATAGTACGTTAGTAGGTAAGATGAAAGTTGAAGTCACACGGTACTCGGGATGCTACGTGCTACATAAATGACAGACCTTTGTGAAACACTTAGATATTCGAAGAAAAAGAATCACTTGTTACAAGAAAACGGGCTGTCAGCCATTGGAGCTGACTTTTCTATTCTTCTGTATTCGAATTACAATCCTTTACAGTCCATGCATTACTGTAAAAATCACTGTGATCTTTATGTACGTTGCAATAAGGTTGCTGTCAGAGGTAAATAAATAGCTGTTTAGATAAACGCTACAATTATTTTACCTCTGAAAGATTTTTTTTAGATAAAAAAAAAAGGAAAAAATAAATCATTAAAGTACTAGTAGCGGTTGGTTGGCAAAACCATATAAGCAAAACCTCTGTAGTAAGGTTCAGACTCCACAACGGTTCTCAGGTTATCTCGTATCGGCACCAAATACTTATGATTATTATAAGGCTTGCCTTAATTGGCCGGCTTGAGTGCAAAGCTCCTTTAAAAAATATAGGTCTTTTTCTTTTAAACTACCTACGCTTCTAAGTTTACGTTATAAACCGTTTATTTAATTTACTCCTACGCCACTATATGAATCAAGTAATCACATATACAATCAGTACGTCATTATCGAACAAGAACGTTTCCCATTGCAAAATTTAACTGTAGAATACATAATTTAAATTGCGGATATACGTAGGTACCAACATAAATTCACTCCGCACATGACACTTCTTCCCAATTCTAATTCACTTATTTATCAGCTATCTAATTACGCAACACATTTTCGTATAGCATTGCGACTAATCTGTTTCATTTTGACAGTTCAACAACATTCATTGCGTTATTTACGTTGTTGAGCAGAATTTATTTTTCGAACTTTTGAAGCAATGGATTCAATCTGTTTCAAAACGATTCAGATTCTGATTGATCGTGTATTACGCAATTAGAGTACTGGTCTGCTCGAATTCCGTCTGTTACAGAAGGAATCCAGCAGAATATCAGCGACACATACTATTCTTCCTTTGGTGAACCCCTTTGTGTTTTTCGACAGACAGACGGCGATGTTATTAAAAGAGAGAAATTGAATTTTGTTATTTTGTGTATGTGGAGGGTAAAATCCGTAACCACAGTTCCTATTCGAAAAATTCTTTCACCATTTGAAAGGTACATTATTTCAAATGGGCCAACGGAGTCTGGATTTATTCTCTGTTAATGGCAATTGGCTCGCCCCCTATTAATAATAATAATAACCCCACCGCCGTATCTCTACGTTGACGTCGTGGTGGGGCTTGCGCGCTCCAAACTCTAGGTCTGTGCCGGTAGAGTTTACTTTGCCGGAACAGGTCTGGGATGAGGAGCCAGACCAAGAGAGATACAGAAACCCGCAGGGCAGCATGTGGCGAGCTGTTGGGCAGTAGCGACCCCACGGACCCTATCTCCCGGGAGAAATCTTGTTCCTCATCTCTGGCTTGCCTTTATTGGCCGGCTGGAGTGAACACTGACGAGGAACAGAGCTCCCACCTCATTCTTGCCTTTATTGGCCGGCTTGAGTGGAGATTCGCAAGAGCAAACGTGCTCGGAGGAAGGAAGTATTTCAGTAAGTGCTCGTAGGGATCTTGACCATCTTCCGGGCTCTGGGATTGTTCTGAAAGCCGTGGAATACCTCTCCACTCCTCAAGCACCTCAGGACGTGTTGCCCCCTTGTCGCTACGTCACTATGTGCTAGCGACAGTTTCCGGGGGCCCATTATTGAGTGTGCAAGTCACCCCCTGCCATTTTATCCGTGTACATATAAGACATTGATCAGGCAGGGGCCATAGTCCTTCCATAGTTCCAGATCACCAGTCAACTTTAGCCACCCAAACCCATAGTCCAATATCTTTGTTTCCATATCCTGCAATAGTCCTACGCCAACCGGGGGTTGTCCTTGGGTGCTCTTGCATAGTGCACACAGGGATAACCGTCGGTTGGTGCTTCATTTCATTAAAACGCCTAACGGGCCTCTGCGAGTTGGCTTTGGCCCCTCGTACGCCTTCTAAAGGTCCGGGACCCCAGGGTCCCGAGAAATGTCAAGAGACATAATAATAATAATTTATTTCAAATACTCAGATAACAGAGATCCGTAGTGTTAGTAAAGTGCCAGTATACATAAATTTAAATACATTTTGGGTATGAGTCACTTTGTAAAGAAGACGCTCCCAGTTTCTCAACCGGTCATCCTCTCCACAAAATGCCTCCTAAAAGGGGAAAACACATTCTCACTCACTGTTTCCAGAATGCTGTTGCCACTGGCCCGGGTTCTAGCTGCCATCGACGCAATTTTCTTCCGCACAATTGCATGGAAGCCGTCAGTACGGTTCGGTTCGGTTCGATTATTATATACTAACAATAAACTGAAGAGTTTGCTTGGTTTTTTGTTTGTTTGAACGCGCTTATCTCTGGAACTACCAGTCAGAATTGAAAAAAAAAAAAATCTTGAGGAAGGCTATACTGCCCTGCTAAGCCGAAAGGCGCTATCTCAATTGTAGTAAGTTTTGAGAAAATTTACTTTTTGTTAATTGTAATTTAAGGAAACATATGGAAATAAAAAACTTCTGAGTATTTTTTTTAAATGTTTTAAGTTAGATAGCGATATTTGGCTTTACCATTAGATGTGAAATTGTTATAGCTATTGAATGGTATAATAAAAAACTAAAAGGGTGTATCTCTGAGATAGCGCCTTTTAGCTTAGCAGGGCAGTATAGGCTATTTAACATCGTGTTAGGAGCCGAGCAAAAAGAAAAAAAGTCAGAAAGGTCGCTAAGCAAAAACGCAGTAATAGCGCGGGCAGGCGATGCAATGCGACGCAGTGGGTCGGGGGGACAAGAAATTTCACGCACACCAAGTCGAGGGTAGAAGCTAGTTTATCATAAAAGCTCATGTTGAGGCAAAAATATTAGCCAGTGTGGAAAGTGGCAATATTGGTGACGGGGACACGCCGGTGACTATACGATTAGATTTTACACGTATCCGGTTTTACCGTATACGAGACAGTCGTTCACACGGCGACCATTTCCATTCGATTTTAACGATACGAGCACGCGCCCTAGTCTCGAATACGAGAGAAAAGTTTGTTTGTGTGAATCATACAACATGGACATAAGCGCCACTGCGAGTCGTATTCGATAAAATAGTTTCGAGACGCGGCATCCTCGGTGGCAACTTTGGACGGTATACGGGGAAACATATTTCTCGAATACGATATTTTTTAAGTAATATATTTTCTACTGCCACCGCTCTATTCTATAAAATCTCGTGAACGGTATACGGGGAAAAAATCACTGTGTGAACGTACCTGATGACTCCGAGTGCGCAGGATTACATTTAGGTAATATCGCCGCCACTAATGGAAAATATTTCATAAAATGATTTTATGTTTACCCCTATAGGTAAAAAAGCAAGGTGTTATTGGGATTTTCTATCGGGAAGTAGCAGTAATAGCCTAGTGGTGTGACCGTCGGACTGCCAAGTCATAGGTCTCGACTTCGAACCCAAAGCACGGATGACATTTCGGATTCGTGTGCGTAGTGTGTCATGTGAAGCCAAATCAGAATTTGTCTCTCAAGATACAGGTTTCCTTGTTGAGAGGCAGGGTTTCCCATATTGTGTACAGATTTCAGTTCTTGGATTAAACTGCATTGTGTTACTACCAAAGCTCATCTAAATTGTGTTTATTTAAAATATGTTAAATCTGTATTTTGAAACAAAGGTATTTATTATATTATTATTAGAAGCCCATGGGCAGCATAAAAACCCTGACACCAGGTTAGTTACTAACCACTCGAAAAATGAGAAATAAATTTTACCTACAGGTAAATGTCCTAATTCTTTGTTTGCGATTTATAATCTAAAACAGGATCTGTGGTTCTAATAATCTTTTTCAAAATTATTATTTATAATACGGTTGGAATAGAAAATAAGTCATCCAATATCAAATAAGTCATCCAATGTCAATTAAGCCATCCAATAAAAAATAAGTCATCCAATATCAAATTGGGTGAAAACACAGCTAAAGGCAAATTCTGAGGGCCATGGAAGACCTTCTCTCCTATGTTTTTGTATTTAGCTATGCATTTAGTATGTCTTTGATAATAAGAAAGAATGGGCTTTAATATTTCAAAGTTAATCCCAGTAATTCATTATTTGGTCAGAGTTGAGATAAAAAAGGAATCGCGCTGATCTTAGATTGCAAAGTTCCGTCTATTTATAACAAGTAAATTAGACTGTCTTTCTTTTAAAAAGTTAGAGTTAATTATTAACAGCTTAGTGCTCTTATAGCACTAAGCTGTTAATAATTAACTCGTAAAGTCTCGGCACGAGAAGCTATAAATTTTGTAAACAAAGAACTTCTACTAAGTTACGTAGCGAAACAAATAATCCCAAATTCAATCAACTCCAAGTAACATACGTGTAATACGAAACTAATGAGCAATTTCACTTGGTCGGGTTATATTTTAGCGATATAAAGCGCTGTCGTCTAATGTTTTTATGTACTAAACGCGTGCGTTTAGTACATAAAATATTGCTCGTTAGTTTCGTATTACAGTATGTTATTTTGAGTTGATTGAATTTGGGATTATTTGTTGTTGATTGAATTGTCGCTACGTAACTTAGTAGAAGTTCTTTATTTACAAAATTTCTAGCTTTTTGTTACGGGGACTTTATGTCTGTGTAAGCCCCAACTAATGACAGAAGATTATGTGTTCATAATACCTCAGTTCAAATTCACTATTTATCTCGCTCGCACGATACTGCTGGCGAACTGTATGAGAGCGAGACTGAGAGGCGGGGAGAAGGCTCCAAGGCGCCAATAGTTTAGGTAATAAAAAAAATGTATTATAGACTATTAAAAACCTATTGTTCGTAATTCCCATGGCAGTCGCGGGCTCCAGAGGTAATATAATAGTGCCGATGACCACTCGATGGCTCGTGATGGTGCACTCGTGTTCTTGAGATGAGATCGTTAATCTACAAACGTGCACCTTTGTGCGCCTAAAACAGTTTATACAATTTTGGTTTGGGTAAAAATTATCTGCAACCTGAAGTAAGCAAATCATAATTTTTGAATTGACTTTTTTTCAGGCATAAACGTCAGAACTATTTATTAAAAGTATATATGATCTGTTGAGTTAACCATTATCTGCGCCTGTACCTCAGGCTAGGTGGAGCAAAGATCTCCGCTGGATGACATGTAACAGCAGCTATATGTACATTTGAGTACCCGAAGATCGGCCTTTGTTACGGTGATGTTATACGTTTCAAACTGAATATAAATTACCACTATAAAAACAATTGGAAAATTGCACCTACGTAAATTATGAAGCGCAATACTCACAGAAATACTATGTAGGTATGTGTAAGAATAGTTTACTACGAGTGGAATGCTGGAATTCTGTGGGACGCTCATTAGAGATCACGTGTAATATATGGCACTCATTTCTATCAAGGTGGGTGGCGCAATTACATCTTAATTCTAAAATAAATATTTATACATATGGTTACCTATATAGATTTGTTAATAGATGGTGGCATAGTAGATCTTGTCAAAGGATGAAAGTTACTGATAATGAATAAAATTAACTAAATTGAATGCCCTTAATCATCGCGATCGCCGTCGGCGCCAGAGGGGCTGGTCACCTGTCTATGAAGAAATGAAGCAAAAAAAGAGATCATCAGTCTGTGTATGGTCCATAAATCTTTGCCAAGGCCAATACGCCAGAATATATTTTTGTTCATATTTATTTCTACTAAAGTTTCTCCTTCAATTTATATGCCGATAAATATGACGAATTACGGGATGTTTCGCATAAAATTATGCGTAACATGAGTGGAAGAAAACCTGGCATAATATAAATTTATATGCCAACAGCTGCTACCTAGCAAACTGTGAAAGAGATGAAAATAGATTAGTTTACTGATACGATAAAGTAGGAAATGAGATAACTATAAAGTACAAATTATTTGTGTGTTCACCACTCAACGCGGTGTTTTAGGAGGCGGTGTTGAATTTGTGTCATTGCCAAGATTACTGGAATACGTGTTACAACACTTACAACGTCATGATCTTTAGGCTTAAGGGGAAAGCGTCAAGTTGCCCGCGAAATTCAAATTTCCTTAAGTTTTTTGCAATTTACAGGTCAGTATCAGGTCGTATGTTGATCTAAATATGATTCGCAGCCTCATCAAATGTTTATTTATAGAATTGTAATCATAGAAATCATCAATACAACTCTCTTAACGCGGTATGACGGATTTTAATTTGATATGGCACGAAAATCAAGCGAATTGGAAGTATTCATTGTCAACGTTGACAGAAACACTCTCTAATCAGATAAATTATTTGAAAATCAAGAATGTCGTCACTTTTCTTAATCTGTAGGTATCTGATACCCTACCTACAAAAATAGGATGATCGCAAAAATGTACTTACATGAAAACGTCTCTATTAGGTTCTCAATCAACTTAACAAGGGTACGACTCGATAGTGAGCTAAGAAAACAGATTGTGTTCGAGGTGCATAAATAACGACAAATACAGAAAGTCTTATCTTATTCACATCTTTATCTACATATTTATGTGGCGTGGTGTGAATCCGCGTGTTTTTATTTTTTCTTCTTATTTGTCTAATTAAAAACAAATGAGTTCGCTGTTGCTTTGTGTGCGGTCGCCTGAAAGTTCAAAGTGATGTTTAGGGTCAGTTCATACCGAAACGTGACGCGACGCGACCATGCTTGAAGAGGCCAGTGGTTTCGGCAGCGCAGCGCGACGCCGCGAGACGCTTTGCGACGTCGCGAAGCGCATCGTGAAGTCGCTGGCAACCCCACGCGCCACGCCTCGCTGCTTCGTGATACGTTGCGCTACACCGTGAGGTATCTCGAGGCGCAGCGCGGTGCAGTGCGATGCCGCGAGGCATTTTCTAATTATCTCAATAAAATGTGTATCTTTTTGAGTAGTAAATAAAGTTATATTTAGTATCACTTTCTTAAAAAGTGCGCGCTTCGCGTCACGTCTCGGTCTGAACTGTCCTTTAGGGAATGATTATGAGATACCAAGCTTTACCAAAAAACAGATGCCCATAACATTTGTTTTTCATTATTACGGTACAAATTACATTACCCGCTATTATAATTGTTGGTTTTCTGCGCTCAAAAGACTGCGGCCGGAGATAAAGCGGCAAGAAACAAATGAGTGCGTAAAGGTGTGTCCCAAACATAGAGCGGTACGAGCGCGGCAGAAACACGCGGCGTTTGCAGCACACATTTCTGCCGCGCTCTCGTTAGGACTAAACCGACGAATGTTTGCGCGGCAGGACTGCGCGGCACATCCGAGACACGCCGCGCACTTCATTTGGTAATATCAATCTGCCTAGCCTTTAATACGCCCGCAGAAGTACGTCCAGACACAATTAGTGACGAATGTTTCCTAAAATGTTTGTACGCGGCAGGTAGTCAGAAGACTTCGCGCGCGGCAGTCGTTAAAAAACAGCACACCGCGCTGTTTGGTCTACTGCTGATATTAAAGAAAGCGATCAATTTTGAAGCAGCGCTCGCCGACCGCTGCGGCGACGTGAAATGCATGTTGCATATCAGGTAAAATTAAAAAAAAAAAAAAAAGCGCCGCTCGTGTGACACCCTGACCAAATGGCTTAGGTTAGGTTAGAACCGCGCGCGAACCAACGAGCGAAGCGAGCGATGCCGCGGCAGCGACCGGCGATCGCTACTTCCAAGTTGCTCGCAGTTACTTGGCTATTTTGAGTACACCTTAAACCATGGATACCCTACATTAATGATATGGCCAAACCTCGACTGACATATCATTAAACGTTGGCGTTTAAATGATATGGCCAATTTTAGCTGGCCATTTCATGAAATGGTTATTTCACGATTATCATATTATTATTATATTACCTACTATTTATGTAGCGTTACGAAGATTCGATAATAATATTATTATGTTCGTTAAAGCACAGATTTGACATTTTGCGCGACTGCTAAGCGTCGCGGGTACACCTTTCCCAAGTCTGGCAAAGTATTATTGAGTTTTCGTTAACAATAAGCTTGCCCCTTTTGACATGAGACTTACCTAAACAGAACTGACAAAAATTTGGATTTATTCAACAACTACCCCTTTGGAGAATATTAAGCCGTGATGCTATGTATTAAGGTGCTGATAGACTTGAGCATTCACTTGTGACAGAACATCGAGCTGAACAAAGAACAGAGCCAAAATTCGCTACGAACATTTTCACGATCATTCTAGCGAACGCTCTAGTTAATACTCGTCAAATAAAATATTCTTCACGAAGATGTGTTGTCGGCTCGGCAAAAAGCTTGAAGCAAATTTACTGTCCTTTCGCTAGAATGCTCGCTAAAATGCTCCCGTTTATTTTTCTGTAATGTAAAATTCGCTAGAATGCTCATTACAAGTAAATGCTCAAGTCCATCAGCGCCTTAAATGTACATTTGTTAAGGCTTGTTCAGACCAGCGCGATGCGACGGCGCGACGCGACTCGAACAATACAATTTCTAAGAAAACTTCACGGTATAACAATAACCGTTGTCGCGTCGCGCTAGTCTGCACAAAGCTTAATTCATTGGTTTTTATCAGCCCCTCGTCCGCTATAGCTCCGCTCATTATACGACGCAACCCTCAGCCTATTGCGCAGTAAAAACACCCGCCTAAATGTAGACAGTGGTGCCCTTCATCCCAGTTCGTGTATTATTATTGTTGACTCAGCACTAAAATTCGTGACGTATGGCAATGGAAAACATGGAGGGTATTGTTTGCAATCGTGTACACGCATGAGGTTAATTATTATCATTTCCATTTTGATAATCTTTTTTTTCGTTCATTCCGTGTGGTGCCGGACGTAAAGCATAGTACCATCCCATTTCTTCCCGTGGGTGTCGTAAAAGGCGACTAATGGACTTACTAGAGAATAGGCAGCAGCGTTCTCTATGGATTTTATCACCATACTGCGATCGCCAACCCGCCTGCCAAGCGTGGCGATTATTGCAAACCCCCCCATTTGGGGGAGGCCTATGTGATGAGCAGTGGACGTCTTTCGGCTGAAATGACGATGATGATGAATGTTTTTTTCGTGAGATTTCATTAGTAGCCGTGGTGGATTCATGGCATTATCACCAGGTCGTGAACGGTCGTTTTTGTTTGTTTCTGTGTGTGTTTTTATATAGGTATATATAAAAACTCTTTCTCCACAAAGGTTGTCTTAGAACTAACATCTTAGAACATGACAATAAATATAGACTAAAGGTCCTTTGCGAGAGATTGGAGTCCGTACTTGCGAAACCTTGTGTTACCTCCAGGCTCCCAGTGTTTAGGTCATCTTATGGTACATTGCAGAAGTTTAAAGTACATGCACAAGCATTTGAATTTCTATGAAAGAGAAGCAAAGGAAGGAATATAATTAAAAAATAAATATTAAAATAAATAAAAAGAAAATCTAATAAAAAAAAATTAAAAAAAATTTAAGGGTTGGTTTATAAGTAATGAGGATGTTCGTGTGTAGAGTGTGGCGTTGTGCGTGTGGTGCGGGCGGGGTGTATAAGTGTACTTTGTACTGTGCTGTGTGTGTGTGGAGTCTTGTGGGTAATTGTGCGAGGAAAGATGTCTATGTTGTGTGTTGTGTTGTGAGAATCTACGTGCACTAGATCCATCGGCGAGTTACACGATTAGGATTTGATGAGAAATTGTTGCTCGGTGGCATCGTAATCCAGCGTTATACCTATACTTTTAACTGTCTTGGTCATCATTGGTCTATTAATTAAACTAAGCATACCTAAGCTAAGAAGTCATGTCAGGTTCGATCGGTAGGTTTTTCGGCAGCCACAAGTCAGGATATATGCACTTTATTTTACAATAGAGCGGTGGTGGCCCAGTGGTGAGTTGTTGGTCGTGGGTTCTAACCCAGGTAGGCGCTTTACTTTTTGTAAATAATTTCATCACCACTGCTCTCAAAACGGTGAAGGAAAACATCGTGAGGAAACGCCGCAAGTCCTAGAACTAAAAATTTGAACACATGTGATATCTACCAACCCGAACTGGGGCCCGCGTGGTGGATTAAAGCCAATTTTTCTTTAAAGAAAAGTATTTATTTACATAATCGATGTATTGACCATTACTGTCGATGCACTTTTGGCATTTTAATGGAAGTTCGTTGATGCCTCTGCTATAGAAATCCTAGGGAAGGGAATCGATGAACTCTTTAAAGGCGTTTTTCACCGCCTCGTTGGATTTGAAATTTTCTCCTGTAAAAAGTTATCAAAAGTCCGAAAGATGAACGTTTTCGATTGTCACACAGGATCCACTTTTTATCATAGGTGACAATCCGATTCAGAATCCCCTCATTTGTGTGCCGTTCAACAAGTAAAGACAAGCTTCGAGGAGATTTTGTTGGTTTTGTTCAGTAAGTTCATACAGTATCCACTTTTCGAGCTTTTTATCTTTCCAATATGACGTACATGAATCAGTATCGATTTATCACTTAGGTTCAACCTAAGTGATAAATCGATACTGACTCGATATAGACTGCAGGGTCCGACGAGGTCTGAGATGAATATGCTTACACTATGGCTTTCAATTTGTCGTTATCGACTTTCGGCTCCGGTCGGCCATGGGGCTCAAAGCAATCACACAAAAACGCACGATGCGTTCACTTGCGGTACCTTGTGCATACCCATCGTTATTTGCGTGCTGTCTTTGCTGGGTTGGTGCCACAATGGAACTCGAATTCGAAAATAGCGCGCTATTTCGATTTTTACATGGTTACAGAAATAGCGATATCAAAGAAAAATTTAACGGCGGGAAAACAAATGAACTGTTCAACTGATTTTGAAAAAGAAAAAAAAGAAAATTATAAAATTTACTTGAATTTGGAATTCTAAAAATAGAATGAAAGATATCGATCTTCACACTAGCTGGTATCGAAAATCGGCAATTTAATAGGTGAGTTATATTATGAATACTCCTAGCAACTTTTAAAATGGGTATTTTCTCACTGTATTGATTGTTTTTTTAAGGTGTAAAAATAATATGTTGTAGTTTGGAACCCATTCTATTATCAAATAGGTCTTATCTCAAAGTCGCACTCGTTTTTTCCACGAGAAAATCCTTTTTGAATTTTGCCGTGCAATTCATTATTAGTTTAAAAACTTACAGTTGCACAAAATTAAAAAGGGTTTATCTCGTGAAATAAAAATTGCAACTTTGGGAAATTATACAATGCCGCCGTAGGGCATGTGACAGCCCGTATTTTTCTGAATATTTATGAAAAATTATCGAAAATTAACTGTAAGGCCGCTCGCCCATGAAGACTTTTTGTAGCGATGCTGTCGCGCGTATTGTAAACGCGCTTCTGCATCGCTACTATTGCGTGTTAGTCGCGTTTGCAACGTGTGACAGAAACGATGCAAACGCGCGCTGTATCGATGCAAACGCACGACCGTTTCTGACAACATCGGGGGAACGAAGGGTGGAGACTGGAGGGAGGGGTGCCGGGGAGGTGACAGCATCGCGATAGTAGCGATACAGAATCTGGGCGAAGGTACACAACCAGCGACAGCATCGCGGCTGTATCGATACACATACGCGACAGCATCTCTACTGCATCGCTACAAAAAGTCGCCGTGGGCGAGGCCTCTAAAAGGCGGGTCTATCTGTTTGTTATTTCTAAAAGCTTACGAGTTATTTTATCGGATTAACTAACATTATTTTACATTAAAATTTGGCGACTATGAAAAAAACGGAGTTAAGATATTTTTTGCAAAAAAATCAGTAGTATATATATTTTTTAAACACAAGTGTAAGTCCATAAAATTATAGGGGGAATTAGAAAAAAAAATTAAGATAGACTCCCCTTTTAAAGTTTATTTTACATAATTTTCCATGAGTATTCAGAAAAATACGGGCTGTCACATGCCCATGGACGACATTGTATATTTTCGATAATGATATGTTCATAATACCATAAAATATCTACCAATACTTTAGGAGAAAATCGCTTTTTAATCCTTCGTAAGTAATTATGTACGTGATTGTACTAGGTTTAAGTAATTTACACCCACACCCTTTGTTATGGGAATATAATGGATAAAAAAACTCATCTTGTCGCCTTATAGCCCTGTAGGTTAAGTGTTAAGTTAATACCCCGCTCAAGTGTATCGTAAATGGAGATTATGTAACAAGAGCAAGACCGATATTGAACATACAGACTCCTACTTTCATGATGGTACTTTTGAGAAAACTTTGAATGTTGAGTTCTATAAGTCCTTGATGTTTTGTGCTCAAAGTGGGAGTGATTTCGTAAAAAGGGACGGAAGTGTGTAACAGGAAGCCGGGAAAGCGCGTGGTGCTAGAGTTGGCCGTCAGATGGTACCAGCCCATTTTCCGAAGGTTTGGTACTGTCAGCCAAGATGGCAGATGTTAAACATCATATGCGACTACGTAAAGCTTCGTGCAGACCAGCGCGACGCGACGCTGTGACGCGACTCGAACAATACAATTTCTAAGAAAACTTGACGGTATAACAATAACCGGTGTCGCGTCGCGCTGGTCTGCACGAAGCTTCAGGCTCGCTCGTTTTTTTAATTATTAAAGCTCGCTTGCACCACAGTTACGAAATACGTTCAGTGCTAAACTAATTCAAAACATTTTGTTTCTGTCAATGAAGGTTTTCATTAAAATTCACGCCACCAGTTGGCGCCACTTTGAAAAGAGGTCTTAAAAATACATATTATGATGGATGACGTTCATCATTCGTTTCATTCATTCGTTCATCATTCAGTCACGGCGCTCTGACACTTTTTACAAGTGCCTTGACGGCCTGGACCTGACGTCTCAGTGCCAGTGCTGCCAGAAAATCCTCATTGTTTGAAGAATGATGGAGACAGTATGTTATTTTAAATATTGTGTTTAGCGCTAAACATATTTAGTGATACCCTTTAAACCACCCGTCCCAATTCTGCTTGGCTGCAGAAATAGTTATAGTAGTGTTATTTGTCCGGAGGAGCTGCTTCACGAAGGCCTCTATTACTAAAGTGTGTGTCCCCATGTAATAAATCTATCTACAATCAAAACCGTTTATAACGACATCGCTTAAAATGAAGTACCGGTTACTACGACGAAATTTTGAGGTCCAGTCCAGTATTTCTGTTTAATTAACATAGTGTTTGGTTATATCGACTATTGGCTATAACAACCGTAATCCGACGGTCTCTTAGAAGTCGTTATAAACGAAAAAAATAAAAATATATAATAAAAAAATACCGGTATAGTACGAGACCGACTCGCACACGAAGTGTGAAATATACAATATTTAACACTGCATATTTTTTATAATTACATTAGTAAAAAAAATACGTTTCTTGTAATTTTAACTTGCCTTTATTTTTATTATTTGTTGTTACAGCGGCAATAGAAATATATTAATCAATCTGCCTAGCCTTTTCCCAACTATGTTGGGGTCGACTTCCAGTCTAACCGGATGCAGCTGGATACCAGTATTTTACATGGAGCGACTGCCTATCTGACCTCCACAACCCAGTAACTGGGTAATACGATACCCCTTGGTAAGACTGGTTGTCAGACTTTCGGGCTTCTGACGACCTGTAACGACTGTCAAGGATCCACGAATGACAGCCGGGACCAACGGCTTAACGTGCTATCAGAGGCCCGGAGGAGTTTCGGTTTGTAAAGATGGTCACCCATCCACAGACCAACCCCCGAAGCGTAGCTTAGCGGCAATAGAAATATATAATTTGTGAAAATTTCAACTGTCTAACTATTACGGTTCCAACATTTTTTTAAGTTTCCTTTGAAAACAAAACGCATAACGCGTAAACTTAAGGTGGATCAGTAGTAGTAGTAGCCTGCGAAATTAAAATTTTCTTAATTTTTTTGCAATTTGTTGGTCAGCGTCAGGTTGAATCTTGATCAAAATATGATTCGCGACCAACACGAATATTTAGTTACAAAGTTATAATCATTTATACATCTTTCTAAGTTAGATTTGTTCTCAAATGTCATGATTTCATGAAACACTCATTCAATGGAACAAACTGACCAAAACTGTTGTTGACATAAAAATGTTGTTTTCTCAATAAGAATTATCCTATATTAAACTACGACTATAATTAATTAAGTATATAATTATACACTGACGAGCAATATAAAAAAGCCACTTGTAAAGTACCAAAACAATCTAAATATCTAGTAAACCACACAAGTTACATACAAACTACATGAAGAAAAAAAGCCTTGTGAATAGTTTTATCATCATTGTCTAATCGTAACCTACCTCAAAAGGAAATACACTACGATATTTGTAATAAAAGAGTTCAGTTTAACAACAGTTTGGAGTTTTAATTCGTGTACAGTGCTGACATCTGGTGCCGAAACCAGGGAAGTGCGTGAGTAAAGTGAACTAAAAAGTGACTAAAGTGACTAAGGTGAAGTGCAGAACTGGGACTTGTAAAAATATCGTGCGTGAACATTAACTTAGAAGAATTTGTAATGTGTTTAGGACTTAGAAAAATCTCGTGGCAAAACACTTAGAATAAATCGAGTTAAAAGGGACTTAGAAAAATTTCGTGGAAAAAACACTTAGAATTTTTTTGAAAAAAAAAAAAAAAAAAAAAAAATTGGAGAAGTTGTTTTTGAAGCAAGAGGATATGTACGAGCATATGAACAAGGCCTATTCAAATTATAAAAAAACGCCTAAAGAAAGACTTAAAGTATCTTATATCGAAGCAAGACTAGAAAACTTAGAAAAATTATTTGAAGGTTTTGCGAACGTCCATAGTGAAATAGTCGGAAGTGTTAAAAGAGAAGATAAACCGAAAGTAGCCTATTTCACGGAAGATGTTTATTTTCAATTTGAAGAGATTTATACTGACTATAAGACAAGGATGAAAGAGGATCTCATGACTTATGGTGTGAAAACTGGTTCGTCTCAAATCAACAGATCTGGTGAATCGAGTCTATCAAGTACCAAAGTTAAATTGCCACAGATTCAACTACCGAAATTTTCTGGATTATATGAAGAATGGCAAACCTTTTATGATATGTTCATGTCATTGATCCATCAGAATGCAACTTTGAGTGGCGTGCAAAAATTACACTATTTGAAGAGTAGTCTGACGGGTGAACCAGAGACCCTTCTCCAAAACTTCTCAACCACAGACTCAAATTACGAAGAAGCTTTTAAACAACTTACTCGCCGTTATAATAATAAACGTTACATTTGTAACGAGATTATGAAGCGCTTGTTTTTACAACGTAATGCCACTGATTCAGCGAGTTCAATCAAACAACTTCTAGACACTACATCATCGTCTCTAAAATCATTGGAAAATATCGGAATTAGTACCAGTTCCAGTTCATGTGAAGTCTTCATAAACTACTTGGTTTTATCACGGCTTGATTTAGAGTCACGTAAATTATGGGAAATCCAAGTTAGTCAATTAGATCCGGATGAATTGCCATCTTGGGAACAACTCGTCAAGTTTTTAGAAACCAGATTCCGAACATTAGAGATGATAAGTGGCGACAAACCTACAATCAAGTCTCACAACACGCACCCCAACACAACTAAACCTAAAGTTTTTCACACTACCACGCAAGATGATAAAAAATCAATTCCAAACTGTACGAGTTGTGAAGGACAGCACTTGCTTTATCAATGCAAGCAATTCGGACAGCAGTCTCCTCAAGAGAGATCAGAGTTTATTCAATCAAAGAGACTGTGCTTCAATTGTTTTGCACCCACACATTCAGTGAAAGATTGCCGATCATCTGCATGCTGCCGTCGCTGTGGCAGGCGTCATCACACACTGCTACATTTTGAGAGAACCGATGCAGCTGAAAATTCATCTTCCAGCATCGAGATAACCGATACAACGAACCCAGAACCGAGCAAAGAGACTGAGAAAAAAGTCGTAGCCCATTTGATTACAGAAAAAGTTGAGAGACAGATGCTATTGGCTACGGCTGTAGTCAAAGCACATTCAACAAATGGTTACTCACAAGTTGTGCGAGTTCTAATCGACCCATGCTCAGAAGGTTCGTTTATTACCGAGGCCACTGCACAATCATTAGGTTTGAAGAGAGTGTGCATAAATGGTCTAGTCTCTGGAATTGGAGATAGTCTAGCCAGATCAAAGAACATGGTGTCCCTTACTGTGGAGTCAATTCAAAATGAAAATGTAAAGTATTCGATAAAAGTCGATGCATATGTACTGAGAAAACTGACATCATTTCTTCCTACTTGTCGAACAACAATAACAGACTGGCTAGATATGGAGAAAGTAAACTTGGCTGATCCAAATTATGGATCACCTGCTAAAATCGACATGATTTTGGGGGTTGGAGTATATGAAGAAATAATTCTAGAAGGATTTATGAGACATCCATCAGGGAAAGGTCCAATAGCACAAGAGACACGATTTGGATGGATTTTGTCAGGTCGAGTAAGACCTGAATCAGCTTCTGTGAACTCCCAGATTATCAACTGTCACATACGAGTAAGTGAAGACGAAGTACTAAAACAATTTTGGGAAATAGAAAGAGAACCAGATGCAATTACGAAGATATTTACGAAGAAAGAAATTAAATGCGAACAAATATTTGAAGCTACTACTGTAAGGGATGATGAAGGTCGATATGTAGTTAAATTGCCATTTGAAGGAGATAATCCAAAATGTGTTGTAGGAAAATCAAAGGAGATAGCTTCACGCAGATTTCAACTTTTGGAGAAGAAGTTGCTTAAAAAACCATTGTT
This sequence comes from Agrochola circellaris, assembly GCA_914767755.1. NCBI lineage: Eukaryota > Metazoa > Arthropoda > Insecta > Lepidoptera > Noctuidae > Agrochola > Agrochola circellaris. The sequence goes on along the minus strand of OU611840.1, from coordinate 15,812,156 downwards.
GTATGAAGAGTACAAAAAAGTTATCGACGGGTATAGAGAACAAAACCACATGGTACAAATCACAGATACTGACGAAATAAATAATACAAAGGCTGTTTATCTACCCCATCATCCTGTGGTGCGAGAGGATAAAGAGACCACCAAAGTTCGCGTAGTCTTTGATGCGTCTTGCAAGGGTGTCAATAATGTCTCATTGAACGACTGTTTACTTGTCGGTCCTAAGATACAGCAAGATTTACGTCATATTTTGATGAGGTGGAGACGTCACCCCTTCTGTATACTAGCGGATTTAGTTCAGATGTATAGACAAGTTTGCGTGTATGAGGAAGATGCTGATTTTCAGCGAATTCTTTGGCGATCAGATCCTAATAAACCTATAGAACATTACAAACTATTAAGACTAACTTTTGGGACAGCCTGCGCCCCTTACCTAGCTGTAAAAGCTGTACAACAGCTGGCTAGAGACGAAGAATTAAACTATCCTCGCGCTGCAAAAATTACCCTTCGAGACTATTACGTTGATGATCTGCTCACCGGATGCGAGACGGAAGACGAAGCAATACAGATCTTTGAAGAAATGAATAAATTGATGAATTCGGGAGGATTTCGTTTGCAGAAATGGTGCAGCAACAGTGACAAACTTATGAACCATGTACAGGAAGAGAGTAAAAGAGCAGATCAAGCGTTGGTTTTTAAAATTAATAACATGATTAAAGTATTGGGCATTTGCTGGAACAAAACCACAGACAATTTTGAGTATACTTTGCAATTACCTGAATTAAAAGAGACTGTTACCAAACGTAAAGTCCTTTCAGATATTGCCCGACTTTATGATCCCATGGGTTGGATTTCACCTGTGATTGTGTCAGCAAAAATATTCATTCAAAAATTGTGGAAGGCTAAATTGTCTTGGGATGAGAATCTAACACCTGAATTATTCACGGAGTGGTATTCATTCCGTGAAAGTCTTAACGATACTAAAAATATTGTCATACCAAGATGGGTACAATCGTATCAAAGTGAACAAAAAAATAAACTAAACCATATAAACATATACATCTATATATATAAAAGAAAGTCGTGTTAGTTACACCACTTATAACTCAAGAACGGCTGAACCGATTTGGCTGAAAATTGGTGGGGAGGTAGCTTAGAACCAGGAGACGGACATAGGATACTTTTTAGTAGGGTAGGTAGGGTAGGTAGGGTAGGTAGGGTAGGTAGGGTAGGTAGGGTAGGTAGGGTAGGTAGGGTAGGTAGGGTAGGTAGGGTAGGTAGGGTAGGTAGGGTAGGTAGGGTAGGTAGGGTAGGTAGGGTAGGTAGGGTAGGTAGGGTAGGTAGGGTAGGTAGGGTAGGTAGGGTAGGTAGGGTAGGTAGGGTAGGTAGGGTAGGTAGGGTAGGTAGGGTAGGTAGGGTAGGTAGGGTAGGTAGGGTAGGTAGGGTAGGTAGGGTAGGTAGGGTAGGTAGGGTAGGTAGGGTAGGTAGGGTAGGTAGGGTAGGTAGGGTAGGTAGGGTAGGTAGGGTAGGTAGGGTAGGTAGGGTAGGTAGGGTAGGTAGGGTAGGTAGGGTAGGTAGGGTAGGTAGGGTAGGTAGGGTAGGTAGGGTAGGTAGGGTAGGTAGGGTAGGTAGGGTAGGTAGGGTAGGTAGGGTAGGTAGGGTAGGTAGGGTAGGTAGGGTAGGTAGGGTAGGTAGGGTAGGTAGGGTAGGTAGGGTAGGTAGGGTAGGTAGGGTAGGTAGGGTAGGTAGGGTAGGTAGGGTAGGTAGGGTAGGTAGGGTAGGTAGGGTAGGTAGGGTAGGTAGGGTAGGTAGGGTAGGTAGGGTAGGTAGGGTAGGTAGGGTAGGTAGGGTAGGTAGGGTAGGTAGGGTAGGTAGGGTAGGTAGGGTAGGTAGGGTAGGTAGGGTAGGTAGGGTAGGTAGGGTAGGTAGGGTAGGTAGGGTAGGTAGGGTAGGTAGGGTAGGTAGGGTAGGTAGGGTAGGTAGGGTAGGTAGGGTAGGTAGGGTAGGTAGGGTAGGTAGGGTAGGTAGGGTAGGTAGGGTAGGTAGGGTAGGTAGGGTAGGTAGGGTAGGTAGGGTAGGTAGGGTAGGTAGGGTAGGTAGGGTAGGTAGGGTAGGTAGGGTAGGTAGGGTAGGTAGGGTAGGTAGGGTAGGTAGGGTAGGTAGGGTAGGTAGGGTAGGGTAGGTAGGGTAGGTAGGGTAGGTAGGGTAGGTAGGGTAGGTAGGGTAGGTAGGGTAGGTAGGGTAGGTAGGGTAGGTAGGGTAGGTAGGGTAGGTAGGGTAGGTAGGGTAGGTAGGGTACCCTCGGGTGGCCTCGTGATTCGTCTCCATGGCGACGCTTGCACATTGACTACATGACTATAAATCAACATGTATACTTGATCGTCGTAGATTCATATAGCAAGTGGTTGGAGTGTTTACATATGAGTTGCGGTACTACAAGTCGGGCGCTAATAACAAAATTAAAGGAATTGTTTTCTAGGTTCGGTATACCGAGTGTCATAGTTTCCGATAATGATGTAAAAATAAAGTCGAATGAATTTAAACATTTTTGTGAAAGTAACGGTATCCGATATATAACGTCCCCAATTTATCATCCTTCCAGTAACGGTCAGGCCGAAAATTCTGTAAAAACATGCAAGAAAATGATCAAATGTATTATTAGCGATAACGGTCCGCAAAATGTAATTAACGAAAAACTACTAGGATTTTTATTTGATTACCGCACATCACCACATTGTACAACGGGCGAATGCCCAGCAAAGCTTATGTTTGGCCGAAATATAACATCTAGGCTGGACCTGTTACTGGAAGATAGTCATAATAAAAATGAAAATAATGATATTTTAAAAACAAAAAGAACATTAATCATAGGTGATAGGGTATGGTTAAAATGGTACGTAGCAAGGAAAGAGATATGGGTTTTAGGTAAAATAAATAAAATAATTGGTAATCGCATGTTCGAAATATTAGTAAAGGATTTTAATGTAAACTGTAGAAGGCATATTGATCAGATAAGAAAATATACAGGTGCAACCGTTAGGGAGACGAACGGCGCACGTGCTGATGTCGTGAGCCCCACGCAGTCAGCGCCGCCGCGCGCGAGCTCCCCGCCGGCGGCGGCAGAGGCGCAGCCGCCACAAACATTACCTTCAATAATTGAAACGCAGGCTATAGAAGGCGAGAGAAATGATATAGGGGAGGAGGATGAGTGGGCTGAGGCTCAAAGTGAAGTCGATGCTAACGATCATAATAATGCTGAGACTAATCAAGAAATAGCCAAGGATCGCGGCGATCGTTCTCTAGAACCACAGCCTACAAGACCGACTCGTAGTTGTAGACGTAAGATTAATTATAAGGTTTGAATTGTATATAGATTGATGTTAACTAATGATGTAGTGTGCGACCAGCCGAGTGTCGGTTTCTTGTTGTGTTTTTTTTAGTTATGTAAGGCAAATTGTTATTTCTGCTTTCTTAATTAAGTTCAATACTTTTGAAAATATTGTCGGAGGAGTGAGGTGTATGTGTGTGTGCGTGCCTGCACCATTACTATTATGTTGTGTCACTAGCAGTAATAAACTAGCATCCAATCGCAACGGTGGTTTCATTCGGTAGCTGACAGATCAGATATATATGCATTTTTATATGCATGTCGACGAGAGCTGTACACATTGAGGCGGTATCGGATTTAACCTCTAAGGGGTTCATTGCTGCATTTCGTCGATTCGTGTCACGACGAGGCCAGTGTGTGAATTTATATAGTGACAATGGGACCAACTTTGTGGGAGCCGACAGAGAGCTGAAGGAGATGTTGAATCATGCAAAATCAAAGCTTCCCACAGAAATCGCCCAAATATTAGCCAATGACGGAACCACTTGGCATTTTATTCCCCCACATGCCCCTAACTTCGGTGGACTATGGGAGGCGAGCGTGAAGTCGGCTAAATCACATTTGAAGAGAGTGATCGGAGATTCTACCCTTACTTTTGAGGAACTATCAACAGTTTTGAGTCAGATAGAGGCGTGTCTTAATTCTCGCCCAATTTCATACATGAGTGACGATCCTACCGACCCACAGCCATTAACTCCTGGACATTTTTTAGTGGGAGAGCAATTGGTAGCCATTCCTGATGAAAATCTATCAGACATTCAGTTAACCGGAGGTCAACGATGGAAGATGACACAGAAAATGGTGAATGACTTCTGGAAAAAATGGTCAGAAGAATATTTAGTTAGTCTAAACCAACGATACAAGTGGTCAAGCGAAAAACCCGACATTGAGATAGACGACATTGTCGTTATTAAGGATCACAATCTACCGCCAACAAAGTGGCTGTTAGGTAGAGTTATCCAAAAGCACCCGGGTCAAGATGGAATCACGAGAGTGCTTACACTGAAAACGAAGAATGGACTACTCAAACGTCCATTAAATAAATTATCCATTTTGCGCATGACAGTTAATTCTTAAGTAATGTGTAATTTTTTTCTTATTATTTTGTTTTATTTTTAACGCCTAGTCATAACGGTGGGCGGTCTATTTAAGTTCATTCTATTTTTTTTTCATATGGATCTTAATGTAATCTTGTTTAGTTCCTGTAATATTGTTTTTTAAAAGGACTAGTCCTTTGGTGGGCGGAATGTCTAATCGTAACCTACCTCAAAAGGAAATACACTACGATATTTGTAATAAAAGAGTTCAGTTTAACAACAGTTTGGAGTTTTAATTCGTGTACAGTGCTGACAATCATCATTATCATTACAACCGAAAGACGTCCACTGCTGGTCTCCCCCAAATGGGGGGATTTGCCATAATCGCCATGTTTAGCAGGCGGGTTGGCGAACGCAGTATGGTGTTAAAATGAGTAGAGAACGCTGCTGCCCATTCTCTAGTGAGTCCCTTAGTCGCCCTTCTACGACACCCCCGGGAAACATGGGATGGAACTATTCTTTACGTCCCACACGGAACACGTCCGGCACCACACGGAACAGTTTTATAGGTGTTTTTTATGTGCTATTAAATACACTTGAATGTTGGTTTTTACTTCAAAAAGCTATCGTATACGTGGTTTCGGAAATATTACATGGTATGCTAGTGGCTTTTTTATATTGTTCGTCAGTTTATATGAGATAACCCATTCACCCTACACTCACCACATTAACTCAACGTCAAAATACATCCCAAATCATTTGATTTGGGATGTATTTTGACGTTGAGTCACAAGTCATTCATGTTTATTTGAATCTTATTTTTGTTTTTATTATTAATTACATAAATCTAAATTAAGTAAATTACCAATTAAGCACTTCTTCATTCCATTCTGTATCTGGAGAGGGGCGTTGTTAGCTCCGTTACAGTTTATACTTTTGCAGCTATCATCGTTTTACTAGTTGTACTTATACTTGTGTTATTGTTCCGAAAAACCTTTTTTTTAGAAGGTTTTTATTTAAATTGAAGAAAACAATTAAAAAGGTAATTTAATTAAAATATTAAATTAATTATAAATGCTTAACTTATTTTTTATTTTGGTAAGTCTTCATATTGATTTAATAACATACAAAATAATACAAACAAAGCTTCAAATAAATTCAATAAAATGCTAATTCGTATCGTATTAGCCGTATCGTTGCATACCTAATTTTCTTTGTTGTGTTTGTTATAGCCCAAATAAGATTTTTAGGGGAACAAAAAATTGCAAATGTTGCGCGAAAAATGGGAAAATTCTGAAAAAACTGAAAATTGTGTTTTCTATGATTTTTATTGGATATAGTTCTAGGATGATGTCGGATAAGCTAGATTACAAAATAAAATAAATACATTAATGTGAAAAGCAATTATTTATATAATCGTCTTCTTAAATATTAATTTATCATTGCACTGGTTCACAGACAAGCCGTGCTATTTAAACTGCTATTAGTTAAAAATTTAATTGAAATTTATAACTACTGAGAAAAAGTGCATACGGAAATTAGTTCATGTTTTTTTACCCGACTGCCCCAGAAGGAGGGTAATGTTTTTTAATTTTGCATCCGCATATTGTAGGGAGTCGCAAAGTGGGTTAATTAGCATAAATGTAAAAGTAAACACGCCATCCGACACGACCAGAGAGAGATCAGGCGAAGGATACCCATGGCTTATCGAGCTTTGTGAGGTACGGAGGCGTCACACCGCCAACTTCCAAACGACGGGCTGTTACTAGAAATTTCTAATGGAAAATCCCAATCATACTTTGCCCGAAGTCAGGACTCCATGGTCAGCCGTCACACTTGCGACTAGGAAACCAACGGGGCATCTAAACGGATCAGCTACTAAGTACATGTATGTACCCGGATAAAAAGGTATTTATTTAAGACACAATTATAACACCTTACAGATTCATCCAAGACGATGTTAAAAGTATCCTTTAAGTTGATTTGTATCATATTCTGCATTTGTGTTCCAATTCTCATTCAAATTCGTTGAGCGATTAAAGCGTGATGGAGTACCAAACATTCAAACTTACAATCACAAACATCTAATAAAATAATAATTATAGTAAAAGTATAGTGAAAGTTGTTCATAATGATGAGTACAATGACCCCTTAAGAGGATGCAAACGAATTAAATTTCACATTGTATAGGACGTTAAATGTGATAGGTATCTTGGAGCCTTTAGGATAGGATCTATACTTATTTGCCGATATAATGAAGCTGTGTAAGCAGATACTTAATTAGCACTAAGAGCTTCGAGACATCGCAGGGATCACAGTCAGTACCGAGAAGGCAGAACAGTTACATACATTGTCTTCGAGTAGTGTATGTTGTTGTGTACAATCACGAGAATAAATGTATTACTATGGACAGGTTGGCAATAATATCTGACTTTCATTAATATCAGTCGTGAAGATGAAGGCAAATTTTAGTCGTATTACAAAAGCAGCCCACTATCATGTATCCAATGACTACTAAACATTCATTAAAAAATTATATATTCTAACAATTTTTGAATTGCTCCTAGAGGTGTTTTATGTCGGGTACCTACATTGAGTGGTCCTTTGTAAGACGACTAAAATGTCACGATGTATATCAATTCTTTTTCAAGTGTACTAGCGTAGTGAGTTACACTTTGGTTTTGGACTGATTAAAAAAGTTGGATTATAATTTTACAGAAAGTCTACTTTATTCAAATTAAATTAGTGCGATATAAGTTTATAACTTGCACCAAAACCCTTGCACGTACACATCGCCACACTGCACCTGACACTCAACACTATACACTAACATTATACTCGTACAGTCTCATAGACACACTCATACACACTGATACAGGCGCTCTGATTTACTTTTTGTTTATAGTTTATTTTTAACTTCTACCCCCAAAATTATAATAACTTAAGTTTAGTCTTAAATCACCTTATCTATAACCTTAGATTGTAATAAGTTTATTTTTATTTTTATATAAATCTTTCTGTTCCTCCTTGGGGTGGGCACCTGGTGATTTGTAATACAGGTTTTTTACGCCTAACTCAGACACCAGCGCAGTGCTATTCTGTAACCATCTCACCGTGAAAACTTAGGTGAAGTGAGCGTGGAGTGAGCTGTCATTCCACAGGGATTGACACTATTGACAGCTCCCTTCACCTATGTTTTCACGGTGAGATGTTTACAGAATAGCATGGCAGCTCCTTACATTGCTAAAAAAACAAAAACACATACTATGTGAACTAGAATAAGCTTGTCATTGTGAGGAGAAATAAAATAAATAAAAAATTAACTTAGTAACTTTTACCTTTATATTTTTACCTTACCTTTTACCAGATATATTAAAATAACAGTCAACCAAACTTTTTTTTTGTTGCACTTCACGTACTTGAAATCTAAACACGATGAAACAAGAAGAACAGATTTTCTGTAACCAATTAACTGTATACCTAAGGGACACCTAAGGGACACCTAAGGGATACCTAAGGGATACCTAAGGGTTAATAAGGGCGAGTCCATTACCATTAACCAGCCACAAATCCAAACTCGTAACCATTATTAGACCAACGACGCAGTCATGAGACATAATCTGCGTTCGCAATTTATTTGCCAAACATGTAAACAAATACCGAGTTTTAAGAAAAAAAACTATAATCCAGGTTCAGTATGCGCTACAACTTCATATTTGTTATGAATTTTTCAACAGTACTAGTCAGTCTAAAATTGAATAAAGTTTATTTTTGTTTAAGTGAAAATAACATCAATTGGAAACAAGGATTATAGTTCCGTGCAGACGCGACAGCGCGAAACGAAACCGGTTATTGTTATACCGTGAAGTTTTCTTAGAAATTGTATTGTTCGAGTTGCGTTTCGCTGTCGCGTCGCGCTGGTTTGCACGCCTTTAAATAGACCTAAGATATACCTACTGGTTCGATTCCCAGGTCGGACAAAGTGTTATTGGGTTTTTTCATCAGGAATTTCTCAGTAGCAGCCCGGGGTCTGGATATTTCCCCGGTTGATGGCATTACCCTCGTCCCCTGTTACATGGGATTTAAACATAACTGGCGAAATGGTAAGGTACTCTGTACAATTGTAGGTACCTACACCTTTGAAAAATCCTTCGGAGAAAACAGACATAATGATATGTTATGTTTTATGTGTTATTCGATCTTTACGTTATTTTCTATAAGGCACCGTAAACAACGAGATTGTTTTCCACACTTGTTTGTTTGCCATGGACAAATAATTTAATTACTCGTATTTGTTTGGCTTTAGACAGATATCACCTGCATCACATTTTCATAGAAAACGGCCGAAACGACGCGCTTCGAAATCTTAGTGTATCAGTTCGAAACAGTATCGAGTGCGCGGCAGTTACGCACGGACGCGGAAGGTTTATGTACCGAGCGGCTGTGGGTAAAGCTTCGTGCAGACCAGCGCGATGCGACAGCGCGACGCGACACCGGTTATTGTTATACCGTCAAGTTTTCTTAGAAATTGTATTGTTCGTGTCGCGGCGCGGCGTCGCGTCGCGCTGGTCTGTACGAGCTTTAATTATTTCAAGGTCACTGCCAAGACATAATTATTACTGTTATTTTATTATACTGTGCCTAAATGTACCTAAACGTTTTATTATAATCAGGTAAAAGGCACATGAGTAGGTAGGTAATTTGCTAATAAGTTGTTGATCGTTAACTTTAATATTTTCAGTTACCGACGGCGTATATAGGAGACCATCATAGTCTTAATGATACATATAACTATATACCGAATTGAGAGTTATTCGTTTTGAAGTTGAGCAGTTACAATCACATTCAACATTCATTTCATTCAGTAAACACATCATTTTCTAAATTCGTTTGCGAGCACATGGTAAAAGCTTCATTCATTTCTTTGTTAGATTTTTTAGAAATAATAAATAAATAAAAAAACCCGACTGTTAAATTACATAGCTGAAAAGGGAAAAACAAACCAAAGCCTGAAAATATGGTAAAACTTTTGTTTGTCCTCCGCCTGCAGTACCATACAATTCTATAGATCATAATGCTTGTTTTTTTCTCTTTTCAGTTATGTGATTTTACAGTAGGGTTTTTTTATTATTTATTTTATTTACAGTTTATATCTGAAGAGTAAACTTACTCTTCCAACCTAAAGAACATTATGTCATATGCTATGAGTATGACGGTGTTCTAATATAGTCATTAACAAAGTCCTCAACGAATGATTTTGAAAATGAAGCGCAAATCTTTAGGCACATTTTGTTTAGATTGTTACATATTGAAAGAAAGAAAGAAAAATGCGTTTATTAGCATTATAAAAAAAAAAAAAAAAAACACCTTAAAACTATAAAAACAGAAATAAATTATTATAATGCCAAAAGGGCCTCAGCTCAGCATAATGTCAGATGGCAACACAAAGTGAACCACCTGACGCTGATTTTCAGCTGCAACCCACTAGTGCCATACGCTAGAATAATAAACATAGAGAAGTGTCCGTTGTTGTTTTCCTTTGTGGCGTGTGTGAAAATGAAAAGAGCGCCAGGAAATTGCTCAAGTGTGTGGTGACTTGTTCGCATTCCCTACAAGCCACACATAAACCCTTTTACCATAATTAATTGTATTACATTCATGGTGGTAGTTGCCGACATGCGGCTACCAACCGTGAGGGTCTCGGGTCTTCTAGAATCGAGCAATTGTAATTCGATTCTTCTATTAGTTGGTTACGCCGGAATTACACGGTTCCCTTATGCTTTTTAATTCGAATGAAGTAATCAATTGGAAAAAGTAACCATTTGTGTGAATAATTCAATGGCGGTCCTTCGATTCTATTTTTAATTTTTAATAAATGCCAAGCAAAGCCGTGGCGACTATTCTACCAATGTCTAAAGTGCGTTGGAAAAAGTAAGTGTTTGTTATAAATGGCGGTCCTTAGCCATATCGTTTGTTTCTGTGTCTTTTAATCAATCAAGTTGGCAGAACCGTGTAATGTTGCCATAACACTTAAATAATGTGCTGCATCACGTCCGTTAATGGCAATGGTTTTTCTCCTTAAATCAGTTCGGAGTCAGTTTTCGATGGAATGCTGATATTGTACAGCTGTCGGTTGTAAATCCCAAGTGTCGGTGCCGTAAGTATCAATATTGCGAATGTTCCATTTATCTTCTGGAAAAATGTTTATAGTGAGGTTACGCGTTCATAACAGAGCTTTGCCACTAATTTGTAAATCAGATCCTTGTTTTAGCGAAATCTATTCTGAGATTAACGGACGGTTTTTTCCCCAAAAAAACGGTGTATAAATAAACGTTAGCCACATGTTTCTTGATTTGTTCTGAAATATCATTGTAGGTATCTAACTAATACTTCAATATCATTATTTTAATAATACTTTTCTTTTTTTTTTTTGAAATAATGAAAAAGTATTAATTTAAGTACTCCAATGAAATCTACATAATTTCGTATTTACGAAGCATTTCGTGTCGTGTCTTGTGTAGAACATTCGAAACAAGTAGCAGTCATTAATTTATGTAAGTGTTTTGTAGATAATAAAACATAGGACAGTCGATTGAAAGAAATAAAAAATAATGAACGGCAAAGCGTTTGTCTCATGAAAAAATGCATAAACTAGCTTACTGGGGGCGATAAAAATCGTGAGCTTACTGTGCGACGATGAAGACGGTTTTATTTTCAAGCTCAGATTTATCTTAGTTGTTGTTGTGTCATAGTAACGCCTTATTAAATCTCGTGATCGCAATAAACGTTACTTTACAGGGGTTGATAAAAGCTGACTGAGAAATGGCCGTTATTGACGTAAAAATAATAAATTAGTAAAAGATAACCTTGGGAGGTTATCTTTTACTAATTTATTATTTTTAAACATCTATATTTACATGACATTTTTATATAGACTCGGAGTGACATTATACCTTATATTATAAATATTTGCGTGCCATTGTATAAGGCAAACGTGATGATCTGTTTATATCTTTACTTGTAACATTTTTTGCATTCTGACAATTTGTGTTCTATGTAGACAAAATTTGTTTTGTCCGTCAGGTAGATGATTATAAAATATTGCACACGTATTTTTCTTTTTTTACGTTATCAAAAGATTACGGCAATACATTGGGTAGGCAATACGTTAAAATGTGGAATGACGTCAAGATATTTTTTTATTAAATGACTGACGGACTAAATACTCTTTTTTTTCTCCTGTCAACATCGTACCCAGTTTTGAGCAAATAAATGATTATCTTATTTCATTATAATCAATAGAAGACATGAAGCATCTTAGAACTGTGCACGTTTCTTCTAAATGCATTACGGGATTTTCTAACCAATAAATAAGTACATAAGAAGAAAAACAATGAATTTTCTTTACGACGACGTTTTCATTACACGGCGACGGTTTTTGTTTTTCATATCTTTATGTGGATGGCTAGACTATAAGCGCAGGGGAAGAACAAAGAAACGATTGACTGTTTGAAAGATGATAATTATGGCTAGAAAGGAGGTGACTACCGAGATGACGACTAATAGAGAAGTATGGAAGAAAGGGACATAAATTTAGAAACGGGAGGAGACTTAAACCTAAAAAATAAAACAACGTTGACCTTTATGTCATCATTAATTCGACTATGGCCTTTGATCACAACAACTTAGCAACTTTATTCAGTTCTTCAGCAATCTAAAATTAAAAATCGTGTGCTAACTCGGTGACGGGATGACAAGCAATTAACACGTTCGATTGCAAGTCATGCTTGAGCGTTTCAGTTTATGAAATTCCAAGCAACCATTTCTTTAATGGAGTAAATCAGTAAATTCCTTAGCAAAGTTAATTTTGAATAAAAACCGGCCAAGTGCGTGTCAGACCACGCACAATGAAGGGTTCCGTAGTTGGGATGAATTTATCCCAAGAACAAACTTAACATTGTAGTTGAAAAATGTGTTCTCCCATAAGGAATGTATGGGAGATCTGTTTTTCAAACTGCAAATTTAAGTTGGTCGATTATTACTCGTAAACCTGTAAAGCCTACTGACCTGTGATAGTTTTCCTTTTAAATTCGTTATATATACTACTGCTGTGATTTTTTTTCACAATACAAGTAGGTACAGCCATTAAGCTGACAGGGGGGGGGGGGGGACTTGACTCTATTAGCACTTTAAAGCCAAATATTTCGCAAACGGATTCCTAAATTGAAAAATGATTTTCACTCACCCGCAATATTTTTAAAACGACCGTTTCAACGATACCCCACAATTTGAGACAGGCGAGAAAAAAAAAAAAAAACCTTTTTACGTCTACGGGAGGTACCCTAAAAAAATATGTATACCCATACCAAATTACAGCTTTCTACTACTAACCGGCTATGAGCTAGGCCTCGGACAGACAGACGGACATAGCAAAACTATAAGGGTTCCTCGTTTACTACGGAACCCTAAAAATGGTCGGAGGCAGCTGTAGATTAAATTCACTTTTCTTCATATTTGTTTTTGTTCCTCCTTGTAAAAACAGTTTATACGCTAATCCGTGGTTCTCTTAGTAGGGTTGTATAGTGAATAAAACATTAGAAGAATCTATTTTTATTCGGAGATATTATGCAATGACCGCAAAAATAAAGGTTAAGGAAATTAGGTTATCTATTCTTAGGCTTTCTGAATAATTCGACTTTTGTGCTTTCCAATATACTCGGAAAAGGAAAGTATGATAATTAGTTTGAAAACAAAAAGTACAGCTTTATCATGTTTCACCAAAGTTCAAGTTTATACAATGACGTAAGTTGTTGAACCGAGCTTTTTACTGTGCTATACCTACTTTATTATTGTTTGATTTATCCTACTAGACAGATAGAATGGCATAGCAGTGGTGGACCAGTGGTACCGGCTCCAACATACGAGTTGTAGGTCGTGGGTTCGAACACAAGCAGGCCCACTTTTTGTAATTTATTTCATTACCGCTGCTCTCAAAACGGTGAAGGAAAACATCGTGACGAAACCGGCATGTACTAGAACCAAAAATTCGACGACATGTGACATCTACTAACCCGTACTAGGCTCGCGTGGTGAATTGCGGTCCACACCGTCTCACAGAGAGGAGGCCTGTGTCCCAGCAGTGGGAACGTAGTAGAAAAACAAGAGTGATTCTTTAATATGTACACAATATGAATTACAAATATAGATAGTGCCATCCACGAAGACGCGCCCCACTCTTCGTCCTAAACGCGATTACAGCCATGCTATTCTGTAAACATCTCAACGTGAAAACTTGGGTGAAGTGAGCTGTCAATAGTGTCAATCCCTGTGGAATGACAGCTCACTCCACGCTCACTTCACCTAAGTTTTCACGGTGAGATGGTTACAGAATAGCACTGCTGTACTGTAAGCGATTAGGAAGCAGAGTGGCTCTGGGCGCGTCTTCGTGGATGGCAGTATTTGTATAAATGTTAAAATTTTATTTAGGGTGATACAATGCCGCCGGTGTTATTGCTAAAAGCGACCATCCCTTTCATGATAATATACAGATCACCAGCGATGCTTGGGGTACCTAAGTCCAGCAATGGACGTCTTTCGTGTGCGTTGACGATAGCAACCAGCTTACTAGCAAGATTACTTTGGCAATATTGGCTTCCGCCGTATAATGAAAAAATTATACCATCATGATTCGAGTTTGAAAAAGGGATCTTTTACATTGGAACCATGATGGCATTCAAACGTCATAATATGATCCCGTGAAGGAAAAACAGCGTGAGGAAACATGAACTTATCTGTATCTATTTATATAAAAATTAATTGCCGTGCATTAGTCTCTCAAAAATTCGAAAATGGCTCGACCGTTTAGAATAATTATTTGTTTGTTTTGTTCGCCTCATTAAAGAGGTGGTTTAGAAAAAAAAATGGAAAAACCCAAAAAATTGCAGAAAAATCGAAATTGAAATTTTGACAGTTCAACGTCTGACGGGTCAGCTAGTACTTAACAAAAATTAAATGCTGTTCCTTGGTAAAACGCGCATCACTTGAGAACGACTGGGCCCATTTGCCAAAATTTTGTTTTAAAACGTTCGTAATTAGGTTTTTAAGGAAAGAAAAATTTGAAAAATTTCCCGCAAACATTTCAAAATTGGGAGAAACTGAACGTCCTTTTTCTATTGGATACGAATGATTGAAATTTGGAGGAGTGGCGATCAATGCTCGTGCCTTCTCTGCATGAGCAGTGGCCTTTACTCTACAGTGGGACAACAATAGGCTGGTATTATATTAATATAGTCCAGATCTCTCATTGTGAACACCTACATGTACACACGACTACACATCAAGCTATACATTTCCAGTATAAGCTGACCTCGCATTGTTGGGAAATCCTACACTATGCAAGATCAGCATAGACTGGAAATGTGTGTATGAAGAAACCGTGTATATGATGCTTGGAGGCCTATAATACCTTGTGACGATTGGAGTATTTGTAAGTTTAGCCATTGGCAACTAAAATCTTTTGATACTTAGAACAATTTAATCCTATCCTATACTATTAAATGAGCAATATTTGTATATATATACTGCCCTGCTAAGCCGAAAGGCGGTATCTCGATAAATTTTGAGAAAATTTACTTTATTAAATTGTAATTTAAGGAAACATCCTATATAAAGAACTTCTGAGTGGTTTTTTAAAATGTTTTAAGTTAGATAGCGGAATGTGGCTTATACCATTAGGTGCAAAATTATTATAGCTATTGAATGGTATAAAAAAAACTAAAAGGGCGTATCTCAGAGATACCGCCTTTCGGCTTAGCAGGGCTGTATAGGTATTTGTAATTCTGTTCTCGAAAACGGCTCTAACGATTTCGATGAAAGTTGCAATATAGGGGTCGATCTAGCTAGGTCTCATAACTGGGAAAATTTTCCCAGTTTTCTCCGTTTTTTCACCCGACCAGAGCTCGGTCGCCCAAAGTTTAGAACAAGATGGCTACCTTGAAATAATGACATTGCAGCATGGAATTCGTAATTACCTACTATCATGGCAGCATGGAATTAGTAAGTACCTACTATCATGGCAGCATGAAATTAGTAAGTACCTAAAAGTAAGTATTAAACGAGCAATCTCTATTTTTTATCAGAGCAGAGCTCGGTCACCCAGGTATATATTAAGTGAGGAAAAAAAGACTGTTACGTTTAACTCTTTTGATTAGTCTATCTTATCTAAAGCAAAGTTAAGTGACTAATGAATAACTTCCAAATTGTTGACGTGAAAATGAAGTTACTAAAGTTGCTAAGTCTACACATGACGTGATAGATTAACCTTTCGTAGATTCCGAGTTCCTTTATTTTTAAATAATTCGGATTCCGTACGTCCGAATGTAAAAACAGAACCCTTATAGAATCACTCGTGTATCTGTCTATCTATCTGTCCGTCTGTCCCAGGCGATTTCCGCCTGGATCGATTAAGTTGAAATTTGGTACACATGAATTTCTGTGACCCAAACACAAATTGGGAAAAGTATGACAATTATAGAAAAGTTTTGCAAGCTGCACCGTGTGACATATCAAATGAAAGGGCTAGTTAAGAGGAATAAAAAAATAATAACTTTAAAATAACTAGTTTTAAAGTTATTAAAGAAAATAAATGAAATTTACAATTTCCCCAGTTATCTTCGAAACTGAAAAGACTGAAATTTTGAAAAAAATACGGAGAATAGTTCTATACTTAAAGATTACAACACCTATAAGAAGTCTATGTCTATATCTTAAAATAAAGTGGTAAATCACTCAATATTGTGCGTAAACTTACATTTGTAGATGTAATTATTGGGGAACATATTTTTCATCTACAATGTTAAGGTTTTTCTTGGGATAAATTCATCCCGACTACAGAACCATTCATTGTGCGTGGTTTGACACGCATATGGCCGGTTTTTTTTTTTAAATTATACTCTTTTACTACAGTTTTGTTCATATTTCAGTTTTATTAAAAGCTTGTGTATTATATTGCTGGACTAAATTATTTATTTATTGTTGTATTGCTGCTAATGTGTTTTTTTATTATTTTAATTTCCGCTACACCAGTTTAGCAATCCATAATATTTATGTATCCACGACTTGTGTAATTCAAATACAATTAATAAAACTTAGACAATCACTTCACAACATTTACATTCTTTTATAATTACCTGTAACTATCGAAGAAATCCAAAAAGAAATTCACTAATCCTTACTTCTTCCAAAAATAATCACAGAATTTTTTAAATAACTTAATATTTGTTAGTACTGTAAGTTTAAAAACACAAAGTTTCACAGCGCGATCGTGGGCGGCGTTTGGGCGGGCGGCCGCTGCTCTCTTGGGCGGCTACAAGAGAACTGAAAGCCGGAGATCATCGGACGCTCTCACTGACACTGAAAGTACTGAAAATTGCGATGCGCACTTCAATAGAGACTGATTTTTTTTCAGGAAGTTTATTCGATAGCTTTGAATCTGAACGTTTTTCATTATTCAAGGTTATGTTAATTGTTTTTTTTTTTTGGTTTTTTGAAATAATTTTATATGTCTTAGATCTGTCATACACACGCGACGTGTGATGTTGAGGAAGTCAGTGTATCCGTAAGTCTGACTTGATTAACGATATTAGTTCCACGAAGAGTACGAATATTTAGATCCGTTTTTCGACCGCAGATAAAAGCTCAGTTTTTCTGATGATGACTGCATTTTGCTAACTCATGTTTACGATGTATATTTTTCTAGAAAACATCAATTTCAAATTCGCATATATTAAATTAGTTTATGAATAGTTTACATGCGTTTAATGTTAAGCTGAAGAATGACGACTCGGGTCAGGAGAAGAATGTTTACACTTATATATTTACTAAATTATATTTACACTTATATTGATAACTTCTCGAAAGATGCTTTCGTTATGTTGTGAAACTAGACTATCGATTGGAATTGTAATGGCTTTTTATAAGTAATGATATAGATACTGTGTGGTTCCTAGAAAAGTAAAGGTCGCCGACTCTCCCATCGTGTGTGACGTAAAGAGCGAATTAGAAATTATTTTAAGAGAATGGGCCGTGGCCGTTTGTTGCCTGAAGCAGGTCAGGTTCACAGCAACGGGTACTGGGAGGCACATTTTGCAGTGAGTGTTTCCGGGGTTGGTCCGTGGATGGTTGACCATTTTTACATACCGAGACTCCTCCGTGCCTCGGAAAGCACGTTAAACCGTTGATCCCGGCTGGTATTCGTAGATCTTTGACATTTGTTACGGGTCGTCAGAAGCCCGAAAGTCTGACAACCACAAAGGGTATCGTATTACTTAGTTACTGGGTTGTGGAGGTCCGATAGGCAGTCGCTCCATGTAAAATACAGGTATTCAGCTGCATCCGGTAAGATTGGAAGCCGACATATTTGGGAAAAGGCTAGGCAGATTCCGGAAGGTTCGAACCCAAGTTAAATATTAATGTATTCATTAATATTTAACTTAGAATATTAATGAATACATTAATATTTAACTTAGATATAGTATAGAAATCTAGATGTTTATACATGTGGCAACATTAATATATTGCAACCGTGCGAAGCTAGGTCGGATCACTAGTCTCAATTAATATTATTATAATAAAGAGAAAAGATTTGACTTTTTCTATGTTTGTTTGTAATGAATAAACTCAAAAACTACTGGACTGATTTAATATATTCTTTCACTAGTAGACTGCTATATTATCACTGAGTAACATAGACTATAATATAAAAAGATATCACGCGGGCGAACCCACTGGCGGAAGCTAGTTTATAATATAAACAAAGGTTGTACGTATATGGTCCAGAACTTTAGTTATCTAGTCGCAAGAACGAGAATAATCAGAGGGTCTAGTGTGAGTTTTGTTTAACCATCTCGATTTTACGCATCGACCGCGTTCGGCGCTCTGATTGGCCCTTCACTGGCCTTCACTGGTGATGGGCCAATCGGAGCGCCGAACGCGGTCGATGCGTAAAATCGAGATGGTAAAACGAAACTCACACTAGACCCTCAGTAACACAGCATAAGTAAACAGTGGAGATGTTAACAATGTCTGTATTTCTGTTGTAATGTATCAGTATCGCAGTTTTATGTTTTAAGCTAATTTTGCTTTTAATGTAATTTTTAAACTTATCATTACCTCACGTAACGTTGAACTTGTTTCTTTTGTTTTTACTAATTAGTCTTTAATGTTATAGTATCGTGCTTGTTGTATGAAATTAACCTGTGAGAAATTGTTACACTAAACTTAGATTTTAGTTGCACATAATGCAAAGTTAGACTTCTAAAGTTCAAAATGGGAATCAAATTCACAACCTCAATTGCAATAATCACATTTAGGATTATTCAGGAGTGAAAAAGAACTTTTCATAAGCGATGTTGGAGTCAAGTTTAATTTCAGTTTGACTCTGATGCATGAAGTTGTAAGTCGGATCATTGTCAGAGATACGTGCCTCCAAGCGAAGCTTCTATGTTCGGAGACCACACAAAGTTTAAATCAAACTGAAACTGAAACAAACTGAAATTATGCGTGTGAATATAATAGTACCTGTACCCTAATTACGTAATACACGATCAATCAGAATCTGAATCGTTTTGAAACAGATTGCTAATCCATAGCTTCGTACGTTCGAAAAAAAAATCTGCTCAACAACGTAAATGAGCCATTCCGTGAAAAATTGACCCGTTACTAAGTGGACAAAATGGACAATTTTAAAATCCCACTAATATTTTACGACACTAAACGGACGTGACGAACTCCCGCTTACTCCCGCTACTAACAATAATGACGACAAAACCAATATCCTTTGTTCTTTTAGAGGGAATCAATTATTTGATTACATACGCAGATATATAAAGTATAATTCGCAAATTAAATAATGTTTTAAGAAGTTCCCAGTATTATGATATAACTGTGACTATAGTGGACTTCTTATTTGACTACTGTAGTTCGTACGCCTTTCGTCACTGATTACGGCATCACGGTTGCCCGATGGGTAAAAAGAAATGGCTGATCTACCATAATAATGTTACGATGACAATAAAATAACTTGTTTTGATAGTTTTGTACTATTGAAAGCAAATAAAACAGTAGTGACTAAACTGGAATGTCCACCTTGGTGCTTATTTGATTATCATTATTTCAAGAATTTTATTGTAATACAATAAGTTTATAAAAGTAATGGTATAATTAAAGAAAAAACAGTACTCTATTAAACATCACAAAAAACGCTGAGGTGTGTCTTAAAAAAACATGAAAATCGGTTAATTAAAGTAAGCGACAGGAGGTGTGACACGCTTAAATTGCCTGTTTTACTTCTTATTTTTAATTTTTAATCAGTTAAATAAGCAACAATTGACTGTGTTATACATTTTTTTAAAGCTTATGAACTGACGAATACATTTAAAAAAAACTGCATTCAATAGAGAATGAGAAACTCTTGTAAATTGTTTGTAAAAGTTTGTGACAGTAATTTTTCCTTAGGTGCAATTTTTCTCGGAATGGCTCAAATTTATTTATTTATTTATTTATTTATTGACACACCAACGACTTATTCACTAAATAATTACATTAAATATATTCTATTTTAACAGTTTTGCGGTGAATTCGTCACTTATAGGTGTGCACAGCACTTGTATAATCAATAATAAAACTAAAATCGAATTATGATAATAACAAAATTAAATTTACAAAATTTGCATTGAGTTTAAAATGTAGTTAAATTAAAATTCAGAATAATTAAAGAAAAAACATCAATTAAATTAGAAAAACAATTATAAATTAAAACAATAAAAATAACAAATAAATTAGGACGCATTACATTAATTACAATTAAAATTAAAAGAATAGAATAGATTAAAATTAGAGTTCAAAAATTAAATTAAATTGTACAATATTAATTATCTAGAATGGAGTCACTCAAATACCCAAATTAACATTTTGTAACAAAATTAGTCAAGGAAATCGATTAAGAACTGAGGACGTATCGTTTGAATTCATTCAGACTGAATGAAATAACACAATGAATGTTTTTGACTTGTCAAATTGAAACAGATTAGTCGGAATTATCAACGAAAGTGTGTTGCGTAATTAGATACCTGGGTGACCGAGCTCTGCTCTGGTCAAAATAGACATTGTTCATTTAATAGTACAGGATAATTCATACTAATTCCATGCTGCCATGATAGTAGGTATACTTACTAATTCCATGCTAACATGATAGTAGGTACATACTAATTCTATGCTGCCATGTAATGACATTCTTGAGACGTCTTGTTTTAAAGTTTGGTCGACCGACCTCTGCTCGGGTGAAAATACGGAGAAAACGAATTTTCCCAGTTATGAGACTTAGCTAGATAGATTTTTCGCCCCCGTAAACCCCTATAGTGCAACTTTAATCGAAATCTTTAGAGCCGTTTTCCAGAACGTGATTACAAATATATACAAATATTGCTCGTTTAATAGTATAGGATTATCTAACTAACGCTAAAATATTTTACAATGATTTTAAATCTATCAATAATTTTCTCTTAGAAACTACATAACTAACAAAGAGAGATGGGAGTTTCAAGATATTTTTATTAACTCTCGAGGTATTACTTATCGGCCATTGTGGTTCATATTGACACCGCCTTGTCCACACTATTGTTCAAACAAATGGATTGCTATACTGATATTAAGGTAAACACGAAGCTTTTTAAATATCAAGTTACAGTTTCTAGTTCATGTTTACTTTCTCTGTGAGTAAATTTTTAGAATATTCTCGTAGGATGATGGGTAATATCCCGCCCTTCAGTTGATGCTCATCATATTTCCATATTAATACTAATATATAATTATATATATGTACATAATTTATATTATATTATAATATTATACATTCGAATGTAACTCTGTCTGTCTGTCTGTATGTTACTTGTTCACGCCTAAACCACTGACCGCATTTCGATAATTATTGTCAAGGAGATAAATGGCATCTTGGGGAAGGACATAGGATACTTGTCTCAAAATAATCTTAAAGGGGGTGATATAGAGGATGAAAGTTTGTATGGGAAACCCAGCATTTCGTAAGTTAGGGATGAAACACAATTCAAAATGCTTTTGGTACGAAATAAAAACGAACGTATTTCAGCGTTTTTGTAAAATCATCGCCGAAGGGCGTGAAATAGGGGATGATTTTAAAATTAACATGTAACATAGAATTTTTTGTGAACCTCCTTCTTTTCAAAGTGATTTAAGGGATTGGAAATATATTTATAGTTCGAATCTTGAATTAACATTTATTCTATAAAGACTAAATGTTATTTCAAAATTTATTTAAAGTGATAAAATAACCTATCAAACATGTATTACGTCGTTAATGGTGGCAATAGCAGTTATTACAAATAATTGGTGGTAATATTTAAATGAATAACATATTGGTCTAGTAGTGATTACATAATAATTATAACACTAAACTTGTAATCCTTTAACTGATGCGCAAGAGGTGTTACAGTTCACAAAAAAACCGACCAAAAAGATTTTTTTTCAATCTTTTTCTATCTAACAACGCGAAGTTCCACTGTTGTACGGAAATATTCTAATTTAATTAGTTGTAATTGTTTCGAGTACTTCAGAGTACCAATTGAGGCTCGGCGGTATACCAATCACTCGAATACTCGAATAATAACACCGATAACACTGCATTTAGTTAATTTAAACCTGTGTGGACGAACGGCGCTCCTTGATGTAAGTAAATGCGTGGTGGAATAGATGTAAACATTAGGGACGCTTTACATAACTTGGAAGAAGCCAGGTGGACGGTAATAGGCTTTACAGTTTATAATTACGAAGCTTTTTATATAAAGAGGAGCTCGTGGCTAATAACAGCTGCACGGGTCGATCGATCAGGTTAAGCTACGCTTGCTGGGGTTGGTCTATGGATGGGTGAACATCTTTACATATCGAGATTCCTCCGTGCTTCGGAAAGCACGTTAAGCGTTGGTCCCGGCTGACATTCTTGGATCTTTGACAGTCGTTACGGGTCGTCAGGAGCCCGAAAGTCTGACAACCAGTCTTACCAAGGGGTTTCGTATTACCCAGTTACTGGTATTCAGCTGCATCCGGTTAGACTGGAAGCCGACCCCAACTCAATTGGGTAAAGGCTACGCAGATTGATTGATTGGAGCTTCTTATATAATCATTGTACGATTTATTTTACACCGTTATTTGTTTTATCCTTGCCGCCGATCTTACCGTCAAAGTACAGTGAATTTTGTGAACTGCTGCTCTACATAGTTATTTCAGTAATTAAATGGATACGTACTAAGCACTAATTATTATTGTAAGGTAAACAAGGATGATGTTACAGCTAATATTATCCCACAAAATGTTTAAATACTGATCATCAATGTCAGTGAATATGGTTTTTATAATAATGAAGCACGCGTGTATACATTTTCATTTGATTATTACAACTTAGAACATGTCTAGATGATTTTTATTGAAACTGCAATACTGTTTACCGATTCTAGCGTGATAGACAGAAATTATCTCACGGGAACATAATACCGGCTCAAAAGTGTTCTATGTCGTAATCCAGATCAGTCGTGATCCAAATTTCATACAAATCCGTTTAGCCGTTAAGGCGTGAAAAGGTAACAGACACAGACCGACTTGACAGACAGAGCTTCTTTCTTTATAATATTAATTAAATTAAATTAAATTAAACATCATTTATTTCAGGCAATTATTAAACCCATAACATACAGACACATACTCTTAAAAAATAATAACACAGATAGAATATAATACCAAAATTCAATAACGAAAAATATATATTAATTAAGTCTTTTACCTCTCTTACAAGATGGACGACACGGTACACAGCTTTAACAATTTCATTCTTGCTCAGGGTTACCCTTGTGTAGAATGACACTCTGAGCTTACATATCAGCGCGGAAAAGCCGGCAACGTTGCTCTCGGCGAACATGTCAGTCGCACTACACCGCCAGGGCAAGTTCATCATAGCCCGGTAAGTATTATTATACTGTACACAAAGAGTGTTATACGCACTCCTCGTGTACCGGTACCAAAGTTGGCTGGTGTATAACAATTGACAGTAGGCTCTGAACAGCGTCATCTTCACTTGATTCGAGCAGTGATAAAAACGTCTAGCTAGCATATTGCTTCTACAAGCTATACTGCGTCTCTGTCGTTCCAAATCATCAACATCCGATAAGTTTTCTGTTACAATATGCTCGAGATATTTAAATTTTGTAACAATTTTTAAATTAGTTCCACCTAAATTAATAGAGAGTATTTCGGGGCCTTTCTTATATTTAAAAATCATGATAAACTCAAACTCAAACTCAAACTCAAACTCAAAGCATTTATTTCAAATAAACCAATTACAGGCACTTTTGAATTGTCAAGGGGGTCGGTCAGTCAGAAAGATGAAGCTAGATGCCCATTCCAAAGCGTAGTAGGTACCTATGGAGAAGAACGGGCAAGAAACTCCACGGACACTCTTTTAAATCATAATATGGTTACAAAATTATTGGTTACATCATTCATGTTGAAGTTATACATGTGAGAACGATGCAAAACGTGAAAAGCGTCCGTAACAGAAAGAAAAAAAATAAACAATTAAAATAAGCCGTGGTAGCTAAGAGATGACCAGTCCCTACTGACGGCGCCCGTTCACGAACATGACGCATGGATTAGCACCATTCAGCTCAACCATTTTGAAGGGAGCTAAATGATCCAACACACGCGCCACCGTCAGCGAGACATTAGAGTGAGCATGACATACTCTCAGCCGCCAGGACACATTCAAGTCAATGAAAGACATACCCTGCACCTAAATGGTAGCTTTATAGTCGGTACATAGTACTCACACATGTTCTATGCAATTATACAATGTTAAGAGATTGAATTTATACAATGCAAAGATAGTTTTTAAAATCTTCAGCAGCTCCAACTGTACTTTCAAATGCTAATCAATTAGTTTATGCGCCCTTGTGGAGCAGGACCAGCATTGGGCCAAGCATTTTTATCAGCAATATAATCTGCCAATTTATAATATGCTTGGCTGCATAGTGTGCGTTTAATATAAGATTTAAATTTCGTTTCATTCAGTTGAAGTATGTGGGGAGGTATTTTATTGTAACACTTTAAACAGTACCCCATGAAAGATGAGTCCACTTTAGCCAGCCTGAAACCCGGTTGAACTAATTGGTCCCTATTTCTAGTAATATAATTGTGTCTTGCACCTCTTTTACTAAAAAGATGTAGATTTTTCCTTACGTACATAATGTTTTCATAGATATATTGACAAGGTACCGTCATGATGTTAATATCTTTAAACAGTTCCCTTAAAGAGTCGCGCCTGCGGAGGCCATATATGGCTCTGATGGCTCTTTTCTGCAGAATAAAAATAGACTCGATGTCTGCAGCCCGTCCCCATAGTAGAATACCGTACGACATAATACTATGAAAGTAGCTAAAATAGACTAGCCTCGCGGTACCTACATCTGTAAATTGACGGATTTTTCTCACAGCATATGCTGCTGAACTTAATCGTCCTGAAAGGGATGTTAAATGAGGACCCCATTGAAGCCTTGAGTCAAGCGTGATCCCTAGGAAAACAGTTTTATCGACGAATTCTAGTTTCTCTTGATTCAATACTATCTCACAATTACTACTTTTGACATTAGGCAACGAAAATCTTATGCACTTAGTTTTTTTCCCATTTAATACTAAATTATTAGCAGTGAACCAATTTTGGACCTGCTGTAGGGCGTTATTTACGTCGTCAAGATTTGATGCACGTCTATTAATTTTAAAAATTAAGGAAGTATCATCAGCAAATAACACCATTTGTGGTTGAGTTTTTAACAAATGGGGTAGATCATTAATATAAACTAAAAAGAGGAAAGGACCCAATATTGATCCTTGAGGTACACCCATTTTTACTTTTAAACCGATTGAATTGACACCATTTATTTGAACTTGCTGTTGTCTATCATTTAAATAAGATTTTACTAAACTGAGCGCAAGTTTTCCAAGTCCGTAATACTCAAGTTTTAAGATTAAGGTTTCGTGGTCGACGCAGTCAAATGCTTTGGAGAGGTCACAAAAAATTCCTATGGCGTCTTGGGCCTCTTCCCACGCCGTAAATATGTGTTTTAATAAGGTGACACCGGCGTCAGTCGTACAACGTCCCTTGGTGAAACCATACTGTTGATCATGTAAGATTTTATTGGTGTTAAAATGATTGAGCATTTGATTAAGCATTACCTTTTCAAACACCTTGCTTAAAACTGGCAACACGGATACGGGTCTATAATTATTGGTGTCTTTAGTGTCCCCGGATTTGAAAAGTGGTATTACTTTACTATATTTCATTAGATCAGGGAAGACTCCTTGATCCACACACAAATTAAATATTAAGGCTAAGTACGGCGCTATAGTCTCAATAATGGAGGTACACACTTTGATTGACATTCCCCATATATCTTCGGTTAATTTGATCTTGATTTGCTTAAAAGCTTTTATTAATGTTATGGGGTTTATATGCTTGAATTTAAATTCAATCGGGCAGGATGAAACGTTTGCTCTTAATAAATCAATAGAACGCGAGGGCGAGGAATGTAAGGTTTCAGTAGTTTTAATTGGCATACTGGTAAAGAAATTTACAAATTCTTGAGCAACTTCTTTGTTAGTGCTTATAAGACCCCGTGAAGTTTCTAGTGTGAAATCATTATTATGTCTTTTATTCCTGTTTGTTTCGTCATTGATAATTTTCCAAACCGTCTTTATTTTATTATCGGCTGATTTGATCTTGTTGCTAATGTACAAGGCTTTAGCTACCTTGCAGGTATTTTTAAAAGTTTTAGAGTAAGTAGCAACGTATTTATTAAAAGTTTCAGAGTTAATATAAGGCTTAAGGCCATACAGCTCAAACAATTTTTCCCTACTTTTCCTAATACCCCTAGTCGCCCAGTCACTGAACAAAAAATTTGGGCAAATCGTTTTAGTTTTCTTCTTTAGAGTATTATTGAACTCGGTGCGCACTACCGAAAAGAATTCCTCATATAATTCATTTACATTTATTATAATATGACCCGGTATACTTAACTTACCAATTAAGTTATTATTAAATCTACTTAGATTGCTGGTTGTTATTTGTCTAGATTGTATCTGAATTCTTTGTAATGGTGTGTTGGACTTGAAAGCAACGGTTTGACCGCTATGATCAGAAGGGAGATAATTTACAATGGCTTTGTCTAAGTAGTTGCAGCAACAAAAAACATTATCAATACATGTAGCTGTATTTGTAGTTATACGGGTTGGTTCTGAAAACACATTTGACAAATTGAATGATTGAAAGAGACTTAATAATCGACTGCTATTTGAACTATTTTCCAAGATATTAATATTGAAGTCACCACAGATAATCAGTGATTTTTTACCCGTTGCAAGTTTTACTAGAACATCTTCCATTACTGACTCAAATGTGGAGTAGTTCTGATAATTTGGGGGTCTGTAAACGCACACTATAACATACTTATCTAGCTCAACACAGGACAACTCAATGTTATGTTCAACCGACAAATCAACTATATCTTTACGAGTCTTAGATTTAATAGAATTTTTAACTAAGATTAATGAACCCCCACGTTGCATAGACTTTCGGTTAAAACAACTGCCCACACTATAATTTTTATAATTAATTAGCATCTCATAATCTTTTAACCAATGTTCAGTTAAACAAATAATTTCAAACATAGTTTTTTCTAAAAATAATTCAATCTCTAATTGTTTGGAAGAAAAACCTTGAATATTTTGATGGAATAATGTCAAGGTATTCTGCTTAGACTTTTTTTTACAATTAACTATTTGAGAGCAAGAAGACACCTTAATCTTGGTAGGTATAACTATAGTGTTGCCGGTATCTTCTGTTGTCTTACTATCTAGTTTAAATTAATATCCAGAGTGAGCCCCAACACTCCCATGCCATCACCAGGCAATGAGATCCTACTACTTGTGGACCCCACATTATGACAGGAATTTGCCATAGTGACACATGGATCCTCCTTCGTACAATTATTGTAAACGTGTATAGCACTTGGGCTACAGTTACTGGTGGCCACCTGTACATTAGAATTATTACTAATAATTGAGGTGTTAATTATAGTACTACACTTCGACATACTACTTATGTCCGAGTTAATATAAGCTAATAGCCTCGCTATTTTAAGTCTAAACCTAATGGGCAGATACACTGTATTCCTTGTCGATTTCAATTTATCAACAAAATTGTTGGTGTCAAAAAATACAAGTTTGTCACTGTAGTGACTTACTAGGAACTGTATATGCTTATTAAGCATATGTATATAATTGTTTTTTCTATTTGATAATTTTTCAAAATAGGGAAAAGCACACAAAATTATTTTATTACAATTTATCTTTAAAATCTCAGTAACACTGTCAGTGATATCTTCTTTATTGACCTGGGAACTATTTCCTACAAATACAGTTATATTGGTATTAGAATCATATTGATTTCTTGTAATTGATGTCATTATTTCTTTGAAGGAAATCCCAGGTAAACAATGGTTTTGAATAGAAAAACTCAAGTTATTACTAACTAATTTCCCTAACCCTCTTCCTATACTATCTGAAAACATGACTGACTGATAGCAAACTTGACTACTACTAGAGGAAATACTACTAGCTACTGACTGTACCACTTGAGAAACTTCTTGCACAATATCAGGTATATCTTGGTTGAGGATACAGTCTTGAGACAAACTCTCAGTCTGGGACGGGTCCTCCGTTGCCTCAGGCTGGACAGCATCAGGGTTTGAAACCTTCTGACAAGTACACTGACACATCACTAACTCATTAGCAGCAAGAATATGTTCTTTGATTTGATTCTGAGAGCCCACATATTTAATAAAAAGGGAACTAAGTCTGCCCTCAAGTACCTGTATGTCGGACTGTAAACGCTGTGTATCAATTTCATAGATGTTTTTGCTGTCCTCTAATTTGATTTGATAATTATTTAATTTGTTGATTAGATCAATACGTTCCTTTCTCCGTGGAATATTTTTGGAAAAGAATTTTTGTTGTATCCTAATTTGATTATATTTTTTAATTATTCTATTCAATTTTGCATACTTTTTCATTTTGTTATGACTCACTTTATAATTATAATTTTGTTTCAACAAGGAATCTTCAGTAAGGTCAATTGTTATTATGGAATGAGGGTTACAATTAGTATTTAACAATTCATTATATAAGTGATTAGTTTCTTTAAACTGAGTACATTCTTTGTCTTTCTCTAACTGGACAATACGACTATTAGTATGAATTAATTCATCTTCTAAGTCCCTAACTTTGCATAAAGCCTCCTCATACAAATTACTACAGTTGCTGAAACCATCCGTGACTACCTTCAGTTGATCGCGTTCATCAACAACCTATCGATAATATCATATAATCATTAATCATATCCTATACTATTAAACGAGCAATATTTGTGTATGTATATTTGTAATCACGTTCTCGAAAACAGCTCTAACGATTTCGATGAAAGTTGCAATATTACGGTTTACTGGGGCAAAAAATTAATCTAGCTCTCATAACTGCGAAAATTCGTTTATTCCGTATTTTTACCCGAGCAGAGCTCGGTCTCCCAAAGTTTAGAACAAAATGGCTACCATAGAATATATATATATTTATAGTCTTCCAGACAGTATTTCGGCCACGCGCACGGTGACCGATCTCAATGGAGACTGGCTAGTCTCCGGCGCGGGAGATATTATAGTGCACAAGTAGGTGCGCAGACACAGGTGCACTCTCTCTTCCCTCACTCTCATAGTCCGATGGGAGGGCAACCCGACACGACCGGAGAGAGATCAGGCGCAAGACCAACGGCTTAACTTGCTTTCCGAGGCACGGGGGTATCACACCGCCAACTTCCGAACTCCGGGCTGTTACTAAGAAATTCCTAATGAAAAAACCCAATAACACTTTGCCCGACCCGGGAATCGAACCCAGGACCCCCCGCTCAGCAGTCGCGCTTGCGACCACGAGACCATCGAGGCAGTATACCATAGAATAATGACATGGCAGCATGGAATTAGTAAGTATCTACTATCATGGCAGCATGGAATTAGTAAGTAATTACTATCATGGCAGCATGGAATTAATAAGTAATTACTATCATGGCAGCATGAAATTAGTATGAACTATCCTATACTATTAAATGAGCATTCTCTATTTTTACCCGAGCAGAGCTCGGTCGAACAGGTAGGTACTAGTATAATAACTAGTATAGCAGATAGATATGAGTGGCAAGGCCGAGAGGAGACGCCCTAAAAGGACATATATAAAGATGATAGAGACCAAGATGATGAAGATGAAGATGATGCTGATGTGATGGTATAGATGGATATAGTGACCTTATTGGTGATGTTCTTCAGAAAAGACATGTGCGTAGTACTCGCAATCGGCTTGCGTGAAGTGAGCTGTCAATAGTGTTAATCCCTAGCATCCTGCCGGTCGATTTGTGATAGTGACAGCTCACTTCACGCTCACTCCACCTAAGTTTCACGGTGATATTTTTACAGAATCGATCGACTGATCATACACGCACGCCGATTGCGAGTACTACGCACATGTCCGAATCTACCGGCTGTTGTCAACCAAATCAATCAAATCTCAATCAAATCTACCTGCTGACAGAATCGACCGGCTGTTTATTCGTATCTATAAGAACCTTCAGCGTTTGAATGAAATCATTTTGAGTCAGTAGTTCATTAACGGCTTAAATTGTTTAATCTGTGCGCAACGTCAAAACATTGTCTAATAGTCGGAAATCGAAATCGCAAAAAACTTTTCCCATAAACGTTTCGTGGGAAATGAGACTCAAACTTACTATTTTACGATGATAGATTGGCCGAAAAAAAAACTAAAACAAATTGCACTTCAAATTTCGAACGAATAGAGGACTAAAGGAAATGTCCAGTTTCTGCCCTCGGTCGTGGTCATAATAATGAATTGCAATTATAACACTGAATTTGATGTTGTAACCGTATTAGGTATAAAAAAGGCATTTGGAAAGTTTCCAAATACTTTTTAAACACCTAAGACTAAATATTCGGTGTTAAAATATTAATTATTGTGTTTCATAATCAACATTCTAGTTCGTTAGTAAGCAACATTTCTTATTTCCATACAGTAATATTGGCAAATTAATCAAAACAGGGAAATATTTGACATCTATTTGCGACGTTGCCCACTTTCGGAATAAATGCTCTTAATCGATAAATGTTCATGATTTTAGATTTTACAGTAATATTTAAAAATTTAGATTTAAATTATTATGGATGTATAAATTCAGTATAACTTGCGTAACATAATTCTCATACAAAACAATACTCAATTATAGCTTCCACCTCGCCATTTTTAACAGGAAGTACTAAAAATGTTTTAAGGTCTTATATGACACTGGTGTGTCCGAAGTTTCGGTGAAGAAAGCTTTTTGACTGTGTTTTGCTTTTTTGTATATAAGTTATTACCTACTTATTTTCACACATCTCTGCACTTATTTGAACTTTGTTCGTGTCTAATTCGCCCCTAATAAATGAGACTACTCTCCTCGATACGTAAACATATTTTCGTACATGAATTATTACATATATATTTCGCACCTACATTAATAAATTTTTGCCTAAAACAGTTTTTGTTTCCCATATTTATGGTAATTGTTGGTATTGAAAGACATATGGACATTGTATTTATAGGCACCCGAGTAAACATTGTTTTTGTTGATCGCTATTTTCCGGAATGTCTTAATTAGTATGAGCTAAATAAGATATATTACATTTTTGGATTTTCTTGCATAGCCACGTTGCTAAAACATAAAAATATGTAATACCTAAAATGAAATTGCTGGATATAATTGTGTCGTACTAATTTCATTTGGAAAATAATAACGAAAAGGACGGAATTGTAGCTAGTCAGTCTTCAGTAATGAATCATGCATTGTAACTATAATTTATGAGTAACTATTCATTCTATCTCAGCCATCGAGAGTTGGATACAAATTATGATTTTATTAAGTTTATCAACCAAACGTAAGCGATATTTTTTTCTAATTACTTGACGTCAATCAATCTGCCTAGCCTTTTCCAAACTATATGGAGTCGGCTTCCAGTCTGACCGGATGCAGCTGGAAACCATTACTTTACATGAAGTGAATGTCTACCTGACCACCACAACCCTGTTCTTGGATAACACGATACTCCTTGGCAAGACTGGTTGTCAGACTTTTGGGCTTCTGTCTAACCGTAACGACTGTCAAACATCTACGAATGACAGCCGGGACCAACTGCTTAACGTGCTTTCCGAGGCACGAAGGGGTCTCGGTATGTTATGGATGGTTACCCATCGACAGACCGACCTCGGAAAGGATTGCTTAACCTTGAAGATCACCCCTTGTAGCTGTTATTATTTAACCGAGCCCCTTCTACTTTGTTATTATGTTTTATTTTACTACTGCACTTTGAAACTATGCTTTTATTTAAGAAAACATTAATTTGTGAACAAAATAATAAATTGTCCGATGCTGTTACGTCACAGATAATTTCTTTTTGTTTTGAAAAGTCAAATGTCAAAAATATAAATGTCAAATCCATACTTGACAGCAACTTGAGATCTCTACAAAATAGAGACGTTTCTATTTATCTGAATCTTCAGGGGGTTTACGGGAAAATATTGAACGAAGCTAATAAAATAAAACGTTCTCCTTTTACAGAGAAACATGGCGAAAAATATATTTACGCCTATACAGAGTCAAAAGCTACTTATTTATTTGCAATAACAAGTTATTGAGGTCACCGCTCATCGTATTTCCCACAGTTTTTTCGCTGCTACGAATATAGAAACCACTATTAGATTTGGATAAGGTGACATACATAATAAAACAGACAAACACATTAGATATTGTGGCATGAAAATGGCTTTCGCCACTGAAAGTACATAAGGGCAGGGGAAAACGTAAGTCCTGTTATCTATATTTTGCGAATGCAACACGTCTCCTCTGCTCATATTAAATGCCGTGATTGTTTTGTGTAGCTGTTTTACTCGTATTTAAATGAATAACTATGCATGTGGCGACTAATAATTTTTTAAATGTTTTTTGCAATTCTAATGCGAGTTACGGACTGATTTGCACATATAGACCAGGGTCGATAATTTTTAAAACCAAAAAAAATAATAGTAGTATGAAACCCATTAGAAAAGGAGGGGAATATTATAAAAATGAAAGGAAAAATAATTTACGGGCGATCTGAGGTCGGGAAGGGGATGGGGGTGAGTTTTTAAGGGTAAACAACGGTTTTTCTCGATTTCCGGCAAAACTAAAAGTCCTATCGAAAAAAGTCAAATGGCAAAGTTGTATGTAATAAAAAGATCTAAAACTTTTGTATTTACACTTTTTTCACATAACCTCAAAATGTATGTGAAAAATTCAAAAAACCAATTTTTTGGTTTTTTATTTTTATCTTTTACAATTGTTTTTGTTTTTTAACGAAATTTAGTGAAAACTTACCTTTTTATGTCCCAAATACGCTGTAATTTATTTGATTAAAAATATTTATTTTTTCACCTTATTTTGAATTAATATCGAAAAAAAACCCTAATTTTCAATCGAAAATTCACCCGTCAAAATATCCGCTTTTTTCAAAAAGTTGGTATGGTTTCTATTCGTTGAAATCTCTACTTTCCGACGGTGAAAAAAAAAAATATGTTACTACAGTAAATCTTCTCAGAAAATGCAAAAATTCAAAAAAAACTTGAATTCGATTTTTTTTTTAAATTATTATAAATAATTTTGAGCTATTTATTAAAATTTACACTTTAATTACTCGAAAAACGTTAGATTACATGTGACATTGATAACAACAAAATTGCAAATAAAAATATACTACTATAATTAACAAACAAATAAGTTAATAAAATTAATATTTAATAAGACATCTACAATATTTGGAGAAAGTTGTCGAATGTATGTAGTAACATACATACCTACTATCAGGGCCGGATTTAAGGCAGGGCAACAGGGGCCATGGCCCCGGGCCTCCACAAAATAGGGGCCTCCACAGTTTGATTTTATTTGATAAAAAAAAGTATTGTTGGTCCAATACGCAAAATTTACCGTTTTGTATAAAAACGAATATCAGAAAGATCAATATAAGGAAATCTTCTATTAGCAAATACTCGAAAATTCAGAGCTACATTTCGAAATTACGTTGAGAATGTACTTACTTGGTGTTGATGGCGCCGAACTGCACTGGAGAATGCTCATTTTAGAAGATAAAATTATGAAAAAATAGACTTCGGACTACAATGACACAGAACCGCGAATGAAAGTTATTCCTACTTAGAATTGAAAGTGATTAACTCCGAGAACTGGATTTCACCGAAACTATCAATGATTTTTCGACGAAAAAAGCTCGCAAAGTTCCTTTCGCCTAACATTAATTTATCTTTTTTCCTTTTATATATTTTTAGTACCTATTATGTATAAATGATTGAAAACTATGTTTTTTTTTTCGTCTGGTCCAATAACAAAATCGGTGCCTCCACTTCTTGGTTGCCCCAGGGTCTCCACATCTTTAAATCCGGCCCTGCCTACTATTATATACTATATATTTCGTAGCAACTGTTACAACCGTTAGCCTAACCAGTATTCGAAATACAGTACAGTATACAACATCGTTTATAAAAATACACGTGCACGCTGAGTTTCTTGAAGATAATTGTGACAAGTTTACTTAAAAAAACAAAAAAACTTTTTGAATCTGCATAGGAAGGTAAATACTATCTCTATTTTTATCTGTATCGATCAACTCAAACATAAAAATCGTAATATTTTCTTTAAAAAATAGTATGCTTAACGTAACATAACCTAAAGATTGAAATTAAATGATATTTTAATACAAGATAAAAAAAAAAAAATCTCCTTAATTTTGCACAAACAAATTTAGTTAATCCCATGAAAAAAAAAATATTTCAAAATACATAAAAAATATATTAATAATCTATAAAAAATATATAAGGGATAACTTTCATTCGCGGTTCAAAAATCAAACTGTGGAGGCCCCTATTTTGTGGAGGCCCGGGGCCATGGCCCCTGTTGCCCTGCCTTAAATCCGGCCCTGATAGTAGGTATGTATGTAGTAAGACCCAGACCCGCCTAGCCCCTTCCCCACTTCTCCACGAAATACCTTTTGATGGGCTACAATTTTTCGTAGGTCACTCAGGTATATCTACTCAGGTATATATAATTTATCTTAAAATAGTTATAAATAGGCATCTACGCATATAATTTAAAGAAGATTCGACAACTTTCTCCAAATATTGTAGATGTCTTATTAAATATTAATTTTATTAACTTATTTGTTTGTTAATTATAGTAGTATATTTTTATTTGCAATTTTGTTGTTATCAATGTCACATGTAATCTAACGTTTTTCGAGTAATTAAAGTGTAAATTTTAATAAATAGCTCAAAATTATTTATAATAATTAAAAAAAAAAAATCGAATTCAAGTTTTTTTTGAATTTTTGCATTTTCTGAGAAGATTTACTGTAGTAACATATTTTTTTTTTCACCGTCGGAAAGTAGAGATTTCAACGAATAGAAACCATACCAACTTTTTGAAAAAAGCGGATATTTTGACGGGTGAATTTTCGATTGAAAATTAGGGTGTTTTTTCGATATTAATTCAAAATAAGGTGAAAAAATAAATATTTTTAATCAAATAAATTACAGCGTATTTGGGACATAAAAAGGTAAGTTATCACCAAATTTCGTTAAAAAAAAAAAACAATTGTAAAAGATAAAAATAAAAAACAAAAAAATTGGTTTTTTGAATTTTTCACATACATTTTGAGGTTATGTGAAAAAAGTGTAAATACAAAAGTTTTAGATCTTTTTATTACATACAACTTTGCCATTTGACTTTTTTCGATAGGACTTTTAGTTTTGCCGGAAATCGAGAAAAACCGTTTTTTACCCTTAAAAACTCACCCCCATCCCCTTCCCGACCTCAGATCGCCCGTAAATTATTTTTCCTTTCATTTTTATAATATATCCCTCCTTTTCTAATGGGTTTCATCCTACTATTATTTTTTTTCACTTTTTATTATTTTTAAAGGCTTCTACCCTGGTCTAATATGACACTAGGTAACTTGTATGATACGGACAGTCGGACACATGGTGCGAGTAACCGGATTATAGTACCGACTCGTTCAGCTCACACACAAGCTCGCACTGTGTAATCTAGCCCTGTTTATTCATATCTATAAGAACCTTCAGCGTTTGGATGAAATCTTTTTGAGTCGTTATTTTTTTAACGGCTTAAATTGTTTAATCTGTGTGCAACGTCAAAACATTGTCTAATAGTCCAAACTTTACAAAATCCAATGCGTTTGTGATTTTATATTAAAATTTTCTCAATACTGTGTTCAATTTGAGTAGCAAAAATGTCGGCTTCACTCGACAGCACTTTAGACCCTATGGAAGAAATCCGATTCCGTAAAAAACACGGTAAAACTTGGTTGGAAATACTGAAAGATACTCATTTCTCTTTCGACGAACTTGAACGTAAGTATCAATGGGAAACTGCTGAAATACTTTATCAGATGATTCCAGTGGAAGGGTTCAAAGACATAATCTTTAGCTATAGATTATCTGCCGACCTTAGCTCGAGACGAGTCTAGTCTTCACACTGTATTCAGTACTATTCAGTCCCGCGTGGTTGGGAGCACTGCACCTCATGTTACACATTTCAAAGCATTCACGCACCCATCTACCCAACCTACAGTAGACCCGCGTGGTAGATTATTGGCCAGTCCTTCAGAGAGTTTACTTGCTCCACTTCTTCTTGGTGAACATACAATGGTGAAAAGTCGGCCTTAGTGAGTTTAACCTTTTATAAGGGCTGATTCTCAGTCTAATTTGAAGAGTTTATTTGGAAGTTTTATAATATTTAACTATAATATCTTCTAGTTTGTAAGCATTTGATACCACACCATGCCAGTTATCAATCACTTTCAGAAATTATGGTGATCTTTTTCAAAATTCAAAAGAGAGATGATAGATGCCCTGGCACTGATCTTATAACAAGGTAAGGCAATTGTGTATCGTATTGTTGACAGTGGGTTCCTTTTATCCAATTAATCTCGGCCTGTAGAGGTACTTGATATGTACCTCTTTGCTAGAGGCCCACAACACCCGTTTCTCTGCCACATCCAATCTTTTCCAGCTGTCTCCAACAAGTAATTAAATCTTAATTAATCGTCTAAATGTCTTGATGGCTCTGTGGTTACGGCCTCGTCTCTCATGCACGAGGTTGTGGGTTTAAAACCGGGCCAGTAGTTATGTGACTTTTTCAATTCATGGGTATTCTCTAAGATTATGATGGTCATCACTGACATCGGTAAAGGAAACCCGGCCTTATAGTTATCAATCTGCCTAGCCTTTCCCGAACTATGCTGGGGTCGGCTTCCATTCTTACCAGATGCAGCTGAATACCAGTATTTTATTTATGGTATAGTATTGGACCTATACATACCTTCCGCCAGCGGTCCGCGTGATATCTTTAGAAATCATAGCCTATGTTACTTAGTGATAATATAGCATTCTACTGTTTTTTTTTATACGTACATTAGTTTTTGAGTTTATGCATTACAAACAAACAAACGTACAAAAAAACAAATCTTTTCTCTATATAATATTAGTTTAGAAGTTTAGATATAAGTTTCAAATTGCCAACCTGTCTTGCTCTTGTCTTGCCAATCATTGCTCATGGCTTCTCTTTATGAGAAGAGGTCTTTGCCTTGCAGTGGGACAGTAACAAGCTGTAATTAAACACCGTGACATTTTAGTCATCTTACTAAGCAGCCCACTTCATGAATCCAATGACTATTAAACATTCATAAAAAACAGAAGATATTTTGTAACAAAATTTTAATTGCTCCGAGAGATATTTTATGTCGGGTACATTGAGTGACCCTTTTTAAGACGATTAAAATGTCACGGTGTATATCATTTTTTTTTTAATGAATGTTTAGTAGTCATTGGATACATGAAGTGGGCTGCTTTTGTAAGACAACTAAAATGTCACGGTGTATAATCATCTTTAACCAGTCAACTATCGATTTGCCTTTACAAATCGATAACAATAAAAATTCTATAGTCTCGTTAGCAACAGAAGCTGATAAAGTAAAAGCAAGTGAAATTCGCAGTAATCCGCCAGGTGCGAGAATAATAAGAACGGTTGATGTGGCGAAGCCTGGTCCTCCAGGCGTCGAAACATCGACCGGTCATATGGTCACACGGCCTATCTCATTTTTTGGCTGAAATGCTGAAAACAAAGAAAAACGATTTAAGATTATTCTTGTGAGAACAAAAATGTATGCAAGCATCTGTTCATTACTTATGTACTCCTTGTGTCCTTAGGTAGGCACTATCTACTGGTATTGTGAGTTAAACTTATTAATAAACAATTTAAACGATGCCTACGCTGTATTCTAGATTATTTAAATTTGTATTTTTTTTTTTTTTTTTATTATGTGAATGTACCATGCCGACTATTGTTGAACTGTAATACCTGAAAAATAATTTTACTATATCATCACTGCAATTCAATTGTTAATTCACAAATTTTATAATAATGTTGCATGCCTATTATAAGGTAGATTGCACAAGTATCAACAGCCAAACTGTCACATCTTATTTACTGTACCTGCAATCTATGCAAATAAATGGTTACTTTAGTTTACTTTACGCGGCGACGCGTTGAACTTACCTGAATCTTGAAAAAAAAAATGTCTTGAATATAAAAATTATATTGGGATATACTTACATTATAACAACAAATGCAAACAAAATAGCTTTATGAAATAACAAAATATTATCTAAAATTATTCAAAACTCTTGTATGTAATGTAATTCCTTTCATTAATAAGAAGCGGAGAAGGGTGAGCTTTCTGGGGGATGTCTATCATAATTTTGACGTTTGTTAAGACGGAACAGGGCCCGCGATTGTCCATACAAATTATTCTTCTTTTTTCTTCCTGAATCATGCTTCTAGGGCAATTTTTTTAAGCTATTGCATAGCTTTTATCGGAGACTCTGAGCGCGGCGACCGAATGTAGAAATTCCGTAACGAAAAAAAAACCTGACGCGAAAGTTTGTGAGGATGGATGGATGGATGTTTGTTACTCTTTCACGCAAAAACTACCAAACGGATTTTAATGAAACTTTACAGTAATGTGGCTTATATATCAGAATAACACATAGGCTACAATTTATAAAGATTTTATGTGATTTAGCCATAATATAACGATAAGTATCCAGTAAGTCGGAAAAAATCCTGCCCTCTGAGATCTATCTTTGCGTGCGCTGCCTAAACCGCTGGAGTTACATGAAAAGAATGTATTGTGGGGTTGTTTGTCTTAAAGAGTTCTAAATAAAAGTCCGCGACAGCATATATCTACCTTTTATGTGGAAGCCATTATAGCCAAAATAGTGAGCTATAAATACATTTAAATTGAATACTTTTTTTAAGTTGCATATTTTAGAGTATTTAGTTAATTCGTATCAAAATAAATACCTTCATCGCTTTCGGTATTTAATGTAGATAAAATTTGTCTTTTACACTAAGTAATTTGGACTAATATTTTAAAAGTTAGAACGATAAGAATGACCTGCGATGAGTCGACGGCGGGTGCGCAGAACGAGGGTGGAGGGGCGGGATAGGCAATGACGCGCGATCGCCGAGTGCGCGACCCGAACGCGGGCAGACGCATGAGGGCAGACGTCATTGACGGTTGTGTAAATTCTGCGATTTAGGGGGGGGCTATAGGGGTATTCTTTTAAAAAAATATTTTAAATCAACAATATTATCTTCTTATTTTTGAATATATGCTATGCAATAGCTTTACCGCGGCAGTCCTCGAGTGCCACACGTATTTTTTTTTTCACAAAATCAAGTTCTGCTGTAGACACGTCCCTATAAATTCCCTTTATGAAAATATAACCCACCAAAATAAAAATAAAGGCCCCATTTTTAACACCGTGATGAAAGGACTACCAGACAAATTTTAAAACTTTTCTTTTTTAACATAAAAGAAAGTGATATGGACCTAGACAAACACTTTCTTAAAACTTTAATGTAAAAAATAATTGAATCGGCTCAGTTTTCGAGGAGAAAAAAGGGGAATACGAAACGTCGATCTCATTTAAATTTTGTGGTATAATCGGTCTGAACTGCAGCTGTCCCTATCGCACCATATGGAGGCAGACTGGAGGTAAGACGACGGCAATAGTTTCTTCAAACAGATACCTATTTTTCAAATTCATCGCAGACCCCGTCCCCTCTTAAATGCCGACTTTCGCCCATTTTAATTAATGACTTATGAATTAATTTCGTCGCTGAATTGACTTTTAACCCTTTTTTGCGATTTCTGCATTTTGGTTTTAAAACTACGTTTAAATAGACCACTGCCTGAAGGATTTCACTTGGGAATACAATTTAAAGGAAATTTTAATTCTTAAAAACATGGTTTAGTACAGTTTGACTGGTAAACGAAGGGATATACTCTAAGGGAGTGTAGTACACATGAAAATGTGCAACCATACAAAAAGTGCAATACAGCGATCAAAATGTATAAGAACAGCTGTTTCATTATTCATATTAAATTTCAGAATTGGTCCCTTAGTAAAAGTAGTTTATTTTCATGAGGAACTACGTAGGTACACATATACATGCTTTCTGTTACCTACCATACTGTAAGTCTTACACCAACTGTAGGTCTTAACCAGATGTCAAAACGTCATACAAATAGTTTTCTGACAGCTGCGCGCACAGATTACTTTAAACCGGCGGCGCACGAGTCAATGCCGACTGAACGGAATGTTGCCATTTTAAATATTATATTTTATATAAACATGTAGAATTTATTATGAAAATATTGTTTAATTATTTTATTTTTATATCTCATTAATAGCTCGTTGTATGCTGCACTGGTCGACGTCATAAAGTCAACGCCGG
Source organism: Agrochola circellaris (assembly GCA_914767755.1). Lineage (NCBI taxonomy): Eukaryota > Metazoa > Arthropoda > Insecta > Lepidoptera > Noctuidae > Agrochola > Agrochola circellaris. The sequence continues at coordinate 15,771,589 of OU611840.1, read as the reverse complement.
CTGTCGCTGAAAACCAGCGCTAGGGCTCTGTCTCGCATAAGGTCGCAGCATTATGCTGAGCGATGGCCGTTTTGCGTGCATGTGACGCATATTTTCCCTCAACTTATTATTTTTTGTTTTGTTCTTTCTTTGCGTCATGTCTAACGTAATAAACGTATTTTCTTTCTTTTTTTCTTTTTACACTTGTAAGGACTATAAAATCATGTTGGTGTTTAAGAAAGTTCGGAGCTGCCATACTTATACGGCACTAAAATCACTGTTCATCAAAGATTTTTTTTACTATGGTCGTTCGCAGCAGCCTTGTATATTGCCTTTGTATGGAAGGGCTACGCACTTTCAGGCAAAGTAAGTCTTGCCTGAAAAGTTCTATATAAATAAAATAACGGATGACAAGTGAAGAAAATTTAAATAGATAATGTATAAATTCCTAGCTACGGTGTCTAGTATTGTATCATGAATTCATTATATTTCTAATATTATATATATATATATATTTCTTTCAAGCTTTTTAGTTTTATTATATATATTTAAATATATTTATTTGGAATTTACTCATTACTAGCTATTATTTGACACCAATATTGTTGTAATTGTTTTTTTAACCGCCCCCTCCCTTTTCTTGTATTTGCAGATGCAATATTTATTAATATTATATTCTATGTCACTCCCACAATTAAGTCAAATTTAACGACACCTCATTTGTTTAAATCCAGCAAGCCGTTTAGGCTACAGTGTCACAGAAAATTAGACATACATACAATAAATACATACATATTCTCGAAAAGCATAACCCTCCTTCTGGGGCAGTTGGGTAAAAAAGGAGGTTAAATTTTACAAAATAAAATACTTATTTAAAATCCTTGAATTAAGTTAATTCGCTCCAAATATTGTAGATAGTTTTTCATCATCATTATTTTATTTGTAATGTTTACCTATTAAAATTTTGAATTAACTAATTTATCAATACAAAGTAAGATAATATTTTAATAAAGGGCAGGTCTCAAACGCTTAGTACATATATATGTAGCTTATAAAAACATAACCCAGGATTTATGAAATTTTGTTTAAAGTATTTTTAGGATTTCACTTTAAGTTTAATGCACAAAATATGAAGATAAGTGCTATTATAATAATTTAATGTGTCTTAAAATTATGCTTAAAATGCAGAGGTCGGTAATAACCTGTATAAGGTTTAGGTAATTGTAATAACTTAAAACCTCTTAAGGGCATAATGCACTCATCATTATGAAAAACTTTAACGAAGGGACTAAATCTGAAAAAATCTGCTGCCCCACAGGCGCCTGACCACTTTCCAACCTTATTGACTAAGCAATAAGCTCGAAAAGTGGTCCGGCGCGCCTGTGTCCTCAATAGTACCTACTACCTACACTAAACCTATGTTCGCATAACTCCACAAAAGTAGAAATCAACAGATTTTTTTCGCGATTTCAGGTTCAGTCCCATAGTACAATGACCCCTTAAGAGATTTTAAGTTTTTTTCAAATCTTTTATACGAGTACCTACTGCTTTGAGCTGGATAATAGATCATACCCCCCAAACCTACTGCGTGCCTATGCCGGGCGAGGTAGCCATATATGAATGATTTTGAAAGATTGTTCGAATTTGTTTGCTCAAAACGTAAATAACACAATTAATGTTTTTGAACTGTCAAAATGAAAGCCATTGCTACTGTAAGTATGTTACGCAATTATCCCGCAGATTACAAAAAAACTCACAAACGCACCATAATGTGTCTTAAAAATTCTTGAAATTGTTTTTATACTGTTGTAAGCGGACTTCAATCACGGTTGTTTAGATCTGCCCGGATGCAGTTAACCGTGGGCTACTCGGATAACGATTGAGCACCACTAATTTGACTCCTACCAGTCTGTTCCAAATCTTCATCTTTCAATTCCAAAATGAAATGTAATGCGATTATTATTATGCTATGTTTTTACCACAACTGGAAAGCTCTTGGCCTGATCATCACTTAGCTTCAGGTGACATGAAGTCACCTGAAGCTAAGTGATGATCAGGCCTTAGGTGGAAACGACCTTTAACCGGAATCCTCAACCACAGAGGAACTGGCTATCTTACGCCTTACTGAAACACAACAATGCTTTTAAAACATGTTATGGCGACAGACTTGAGAGGTAAAATGGTGGTAGCTAGCCAGACGGACTTAGAAAAAGACCAAACCGAGCAGTTTTTTTGCCTCCGCTGGGAATGGAACCCGGAACCTCTGGGTGTGAAACAGGTGATCTTACCACTCGACCACAGAGGCGGTTAGATTAGCTTACGGGTCCTGTCAACACAGCCTGATCCAATATGAGAATGTGGTTTCCATACGGGATTTTACTCAAAAAGGGTAAAGCTAACTACCCTTTACCGATGAGGGTGGTTAATTACACAGGCTAGGTCAAACAAATAAGTAAAGAAGATAGTTTGTGAGTTTGACGCATTATGTTGTAGGAATAGTCCAACAGATATTTAGAATTAATCTAAAAAATATATTATCACTTATAAACAAGTTTATAAAGCGATTATGAATTCAATGGATGGTTTAATAAAATAAAATAAAAACGATTGAATATATTTATCTTCTGTTTTAATAAGTAGTTCAAAGTGATGATATTAAATACAATATACAAGCTAACACTAAAATCTATTTATAATATATCTACAAGTACATAAAAAAGGGGAAGAGCTCGTTGGGCACTTTTATTTTTGGTCATTTTGAGTTTAATCATGATTTATATCAACATGAAATCAACTAAAACTGCCGTTTAGGTAATAAAAGGTGGGTTAGTTAAAGTAAATAAATAAGGAAATTTATTCAATCATTTAATGATGTTTTAATATCTAAAAATTAAACAAACTTACATCCCAAACAGAGAGATAATTTTAGATGGATCACGAAAGGTTGATGTGACACTTCTAGCTGATATTTTTTCTAAAATCTGTTAATGCAATCCTTATCCTTACATAATTATAATAAAACAAAGTCTTAAGCGTATAATTAATTTAGATTTTGTGTAAATTGGCTAAAATATGACGAATATTGTTGAAGATGTCGGTGAAAATCATGCCGACTGGGATCTTTATTGGTGTGCGCCGCGTAAACCGTAAGAGGTACATACAATTAATATTCTACAGGATTGTACATATTAAAAAGTTCAACAAAAAGTCCGCAATATCATATGTCTATCTTCAAAGGATGACCCACAGTAACCACTTTAATCTTTCAGAATTTGATTAAAACAAAATGTTTTTTCCGAAGCTATTTTGACCGCTATTATATTAATCCATAACCAATAAAATATTTTATTTAAATTGGGCATTTAATTTAGATTAAAATATGCCATGACATCACACCATTTAAATGAAGTCTCTAAATAATATCACGGATTCAAAATTTCGCATAACAAACAATTTTATAGTTGATAGCGGCGGGCGCAGCACTAGGAGTCAATGACCTTTTCTTTGGCTATTACGTATGTAATCCTGCTAGTATGTTCCCGCGGGATATTTTCCGACATCCACGCGGGCGAAGTCGCGGGCAAAAGCTAGTTAGCAATAACTCCAATAGTTGTGGATGATCTCCTGAGACCGTTTACCAGCCATGCGATTCTGTAAACAACTCACCGTGAAAACTTGGGTGAAGTGAGCTGTCAATTGTGTCAATCCCTGTGGAATGACAGCTCACTCCACGCTCACTTCACTTAAGTTTTCACGGTAAGATGGTTACAGAATAGCACTGCTGGTAGTTGCAACGGTTATGGTAGTAGGGTAGTGGGGTGGTGATACCACTCTGAATATGTACACTTGAAACTAGATAAGAAGGTACTTTCACTATATTTGTATACTAAGTCATTTTAATTTTAATACTTGTTAGTTGCTGAACCCCTTGTATGTTACATCTACTTACAACTGTGCAATAAAATATTTGTGTTTGAGTTAGAATTGAAACGTTTTTCTGAATTGCTTTAATATATGTTTGGAGCTATCCTCCTTTATCACATTTACATGTGAGTTTACATCTTTTCTGTTTCATTAAAAAGAACCACGTTCTAAATAATTAGTTACAATCTAGCCTCTAAGACTATTAAACAATTTTAATCTAACTTATTTGTATGTGATAATTATTTTAAAACTAAGAATAGTGTAGATTGTACTTTACACAAGTCCGTTCCACTTTACGTGGGTCTGATATAATAATATAAACACTTTGTTCATGTGTTATTTGTGTGTCATTGACACTTTTATTTCTACACTTTTTACACTGCATTAACTCGAAAGGGTTTTGTTCGTTATAGTCTTCCCACTGTTTGAGTTGTCTAACAGCAGAATTGCCTCGACGTTCCCATGTCACTGAAGTCGGTGTTCATGAGACTCAGCAAATTTTTGGATTATGTTGGTGACGGGTTCCATTTTTAGGTCTCGTTGGAGGTCGCCATTTCTTATAAACGTGGGCACAACAACACCAACCACAACCAGGGTTTTCAACTTTGATGATACCTTATTTTATCACTGGGTTAAGGTTGCCACCTGAAAAAAAATTTAACACTGTAAATACAAGTCAAGTTATTGTCAGAGAGGTTACGATCCTGATGGGTGTCAGCCAAATCTGGGGTCAAATGATCACAAGGATGCGCTGACCTCAATCAATCTGCCTAGCCTTTTCCCGACTATGTTGGGGTTGGCTTCCAGTCTAACCGGATGCAGCTGAATACCAGTATTTTACATGGAGCGACTGCCTATCTGTTCTCCACAACCCAGTAACTGGGTAATACAATACCTCTTAACGTGCTTTCCGGGGCACGGAGGAGTCTTGGTGTGTAAAGATGGTCCAATGACAATCCAACGATGGTCAATCCACGGACCCACCCCGGCAAGCGTAGCTTAACCTGATGGATCGACCCATGCGGCTGTTATTACTTAGCCACGAGCTCAATAGCCTTATAGCCTCCTATACGACCTCAATATTTTTGATACAAAAAACATTGTCTAGAAACGGAATTGATGTCCAATAAGTTTTGCAATTCAAACAGAGTCACACAGGTCACATTTTGTGGAAAGGTTATCGAACCAAATATTCTTTTAACACTGCAGAAAAATGAATACCGATGTAAGAAATCAAAAAGGTCATGAAGTTATCACGTCATAATAATTCCGATTGTTTACTTAAAGAATTACACAATTTATTTTTCAGATTGTTATTAACAAAATGATTCACTTATTTGTATCATTATACGCATTAAGGTTATCTTCGAGGTTAGCTTATATTTTTGATTTTGTTTTTTACACTTTTAGACATAAAATATAGGAAAATACCATAACTGTAGAGTTTCAGGAACACTAGCATGGCATTGACAAAACCTAGTGCATTTAATACGTTTTTATGTAATTTTAATGAAAACATTCGAAGCACATCCATTGTTAAATGTGATTTAATGTGATGACAGCACCTCATGAAACACTGAAAACTGAAAGGTATTATCGTATGCCCTAGACAGAGACTGAACTAGTGTTCACTGCGCATCCTCCATTGCACCCAATAACAGTATCGTGGAAGCAGGAAAGTAATATACTAAAAGTAGCTCTATATGAGTGGGACAGAAAAATGCAACCATCTTATCTCTTCGATGTTCATGTTCGCCTGGTACTTCGAATGCAAATGTTGCACAATTCAGTGGAATTTTTGCAAGTAGTTGTGTAATCAGCAGCGTCTAGACGAAAGTCAGAGATTTGAAATTGAGATTGTCTGAGATCTTGTTATCTGACCTATATTTATGTCTATTAACATTAACAAATGTAATTATAATGTCTTCTATGTTTTGTACTTAGTAGTAAAGATTATTTCTTATACGGTCTATGTAGCCCGCGATGGCCAAAACGAATTACGCGGCAATTAGGATAAAAAACATAACCCTTCCTTGGCAGTCGGGTAAATACTAAGTAGAAATCATTTAAATCTTCAATAACTAGGAGCACATTCGTAAGAAGCTGGCAGTACAATCACAAAGGTAATGTTTTCCCATTGCTTGTCTTATTTGTTTTAAGTCTATTCGTGTATTTATGAGTATTTATTTGTTCTTATATTTATTAAATATATTATATATATAGTTTTAATAGGTATATGTATATCCTTATATTGAAATAAATATTTATTCCACAATTTTCGATATTACACCTCCCACTGTTTGTCTCTGCATCACTCAAATAAATACATAAATATATAGCTCTCGAAATTACACATGCCAAAAATAGTAATACTTTCACGAACTAGTCTTTTTGCAGCAAATATATTTTTATTAGAGAACAACACAATATTCTGCCGCGTCGCTGTCGACTGGTATCGTTCCCATAACACGGGCAGCATTGCCATGATGTGGCAATGCTTATATCCTTAATCCTTTGTCCAGGCTTTAAGTTGTCACGGTATATTTTAGGTTCTTTCTTCTTCGTATGGTTAGTAACTAACCGGGTGTCAGAGTTTTTATGCCGCCCATGGGCCTCTGACTTGGCTTCACATGCCGTCAAGAAATATCTTTCAAGAATGCCGGTTTCCTCACGATGTTTTCCTTCATCGTTTTTGAAGCAAATTATAATTATACAATACGCACATTAATCCGAAAAGTCAGAGGTGCGTACCTTGGGTTCGAAATTGAGACCTATAACTTGGCAGTCCGATGGTCACACTAGGCTATCATTGCTATATTATCCCATATCTTCGAAACAACTGAGCCTACAATTTTGAAAAAAATACTGACAATGGTTGATTACTCATTACAGATTACAGGAAAACATATAAGAAGTCTATTAGTTTAAAATAAGATGGTAAATCTCTCAATATTGTGCGTACAAATTTACATTTGCAGTTGAAATGTATGGGAGAACATGTTTTTCAACTACAATGTTAAGTTTGTTCTTGGGATAAATTTATCCCAACTACGGAACCCTTAATTGTGCGTGGACCGCCACACACGTTGCTTTTTTCTCAGTAGGTATATAGGCTTTTTGCTTTTCAAAGCTTACTGTTAATCCTTCTACACGTGCAGCCTGTGGGTCAACTTCACTCAGTGGGCATGCAGCGACCTACTGGTTCAGTATAATAATGCACTGAGGCTAAGAACTCACGGAGCGATTCCCACCCGCGCCCGCCGCGATGGCGGGTCCGCAAACACTCGTACGAACACGTAGTACATGGAAATGTATGTAGATCGTAAATTTCACGATGCGGTTTATGCCCTCGGCTTGCGCGATTGTTTGCGCGTCCCTCTGCACCCGCTACCACGGCGCGCGCGGCTGTAAACCACTCCGTGAGGTCTTAGCCTCAGAGTACTGCTGCAGCTGCCGTGCGTCAGGGATGTTTGCGGATATTAACATTGATGGTTTTGCCGCCATTATTTGAAAAAGATGTGTATCCCAGATGTCACGTGTTCGCGGTAGCATCAATCTCAATGGGTTCGCAGATCGGTGGGATTCCCCGATGTTGCGGAGGTCGATGCAGCTCTACGCTGAATTTTAATTTTAATTATATATGTTAATCTGTGTTAGAGGCACTACCTACCACTACCTACTAACACTAGATTTTAAGTAAAATTTTTACTAACCCTATGGACTCTGTCTGAAAATAAAAGTATTCTATTCTACAGCAAAATAGCAATATGTACTTTTTGTTGTGTTTTAATCATTTGAGCATAATACTTTTATTTGCTTTTGTTTGTTCAATAATCGTTGTGTAAACAATTGATGGCTGATGCGTTAGCGAATTGCCTTTCAGGCTTGGTACATGTACAGTGCCGCGGAACTAGGGTTGATTCCCGTCTACCCTGAATCTTTGTAATGAAAAAAGTGCCGCACTATAAATACTAAGATAGCCGTTGTTTTTAACAATAAAATATATTTAAGGGGGATGCGCTACTAAAGTAGTAAGCGAAATTCAAAATTTCTTAAGTTTTTTGCAATTTACAGGTCAGAGTCAGGTTGTGTGTTGCTCAAAACATGATTCGCGACATTAATAAATATGTATTTACAGAATTATAGTCATTAGAATCATCAATACAACTCTCTAAGTTAGAATTTGCCTCAAAAGTCATGATTTCATTAAATAATCATTCAATAGGGTTATTTGATTGATTATTTTAATGTTTATCATTCTGTAAATACATATATGTTACGGTCGCTTATTTTGATAACATACAACCTGATACTGATCTGGAAGTTGCAAAAAATGTCAGAAAATATGAATTTCGCGGGCTTCCCTGGTGCTTTCGCCTTGAGATGTTTTTTTATCGTTGTTCATAGTTTGTTTATCGTCCACAGAAACCACTTTAGGGACGTGCTGCACAACGGGCTGGGTATGACAGATGCCTACATGATGGAGCGTGTGATGGTGGCCCTAGACCGCGGGACTTCGCCTCACGTAACGATGGCTACCTTCGCCAAAGCCATGTCTCTTTACCTTCGAGGCGATCTGGAGGAACGTATCAGTTATGCATTTACTGTAAGTAATATCATACCAGCCTAATATTGTCCTACTGCAGGGCAAAGGTCATCCTTCTGAATTTAACTGAGTAGGCAAATATTAATACCTAACTTTAGACATGTCCGATATTATTGCATACTTTTCATCTTTTTGAAGTCGATGCAGCATCCTATATCTTGGTTTCGCTTGTCTCGTCAGATGGTTTTGGTGTTCCTTCGATGTCAGTTATTTGGGCTACCACTTGTATATGCCTCCCACAAATGATCAGATATATTTGCCGTCATCATGCCAAGAGATATTAATGGATGAATCTTGAAATCAGATAATATTGCCGAGCTGTCCATAGTATTATATTAATCACGATGACGCAAATAAATGGTGGCTCCGTAATTAAAAAAAATATTTAAATATAAAGTAACAATGTGGTTACTGCATGTTCTTAGTGCCTTGTTGTAATAAATGAAGGGAAGTTCGTGGGATCGCGTCTGCCCAACAGCTGGTCACATGCTGCGCCGCGGGTTTCTGTATGTCATGGCTGATTTCACCAATGAAACTGAACGCGATCAGCATTTCTAATACTCGTTCAAGAGCTGTCAGTGTCAAACTTTTTATGGACATTGTACACTGATAGTTCTTGAACGCGGTTAGATGTGTTGAACGCGTTGAATTTCATTGTTGAAATCCGCACTTAGTCTGGCTCCTCACCCTAGACCTGTTTTGGAAAAGTAAACTCTACCGGCGCAGACCTAGAGTTCCAGAGCGCGCAAGACCCACACCAATGTCAACGTAGAAATACAGCGGTGGGGGGTTTTTTTTATAAATCTCAGGACCGTGGATCCCGGTCCTTTGGAAGGGGTACGAGGAGCCGAAGCCAACTCGCAGAGGCCCGACAGATTTAAATGGTATGAGGCACCAACTGACGATTATCCCTGTTCGCACTATGCAAGGATGCTAAAGGACAACCTCCGGTTGCTGTAGGACTATTGCAGGATATGGAAACAAAGATATTGGAATATGAGTTTGTATGGCTAAAGTGGACTGGTTACCTGGAATTATGGTAAGATTATGGCCCCTGCCTGATAAATGTTTTATATGTACATGGATAAAATGGCAGAGGGTGACTTGCACACTCAATAATGAGCCCCCGGAAACTGACGCGACAAGTGGGCAACATGTCCTGAGGTGCTTGAGGAGTGGAGAGGTATTCCACGGCTAACAGAACAATCCCAGAGCCCGTAAGATGGTAAATATACCTACCAGAACTTATTGGAATAATTCCTTCCTCCGAGCACCTTTGGTCGTGCAAATCTCCTAACCGGCCAATAAAGGCAAGAATGACGTGGGAACTCTGTTCCCCGTGAGTGTTCTATCGAGCCGGTCAATAAAGGCAACCAAGAGATGAGGTGAGGACACTATGACCAATCAGCTCACCACATGCTGTCCTGCGGGTTTCTGTATCTCTCTTGGTCTTAGAGTTCCTAACGCGCAAGCCCCACCGCGACCTCAACGTAGAGATACGGCGGTGGGGTGTTATTATTATTAGTACGATCAAAGAAGCTCATATCTAACCAGTTTCAAAGCAAAATCCCGTGAACACGATGACCACATCTGTTACCGGCCCGGTGCTATAGCCGCCGAGCGCTGCAAGCAAGAATAGTCTTTACGGTGGTTAGATATGAACTTCTTCGATGGTACCTGGTCGACCGCGCAGAGTTCGGGTGAAAATAGATATACATTATCATCCAGGTATATCAACGTTGTATTAAATTTCCGAAGCTGTGTAAATGGAGAAAACGAATTTTCCCAGATATGACACCTAGCTAGATCGATTTTACGCCCCCGTATTGCAACTTTCATTGAAACCATTACAGCCGTTTTCGAGAACGTGATTACAAATATATATAATTATGTACAAAAATAGCTAATTTAATAGAATAGTATTAATGCTCGTGACCGTACAATATAGTATAATCTATCAATTTATCTCGGACAACAAACATGGTGGCGAAGACATCGTGTAGTAACCTGGATTAATAACAGTTCGGAATTGCCAACAAGCGTGGTGATCAATTATCGTTCCTTGTCTGTGGTGGCTTTATTTAGCAGTGTGATTGTTATTAAATACGGTATTTAACAAATTTCCATGTATACCGATACGTTAAAATTACGAAATGTCCAATCAGTATGCTCTGAACGCTTCGAACCGTAGATAAATGTCAAACCACGTATTCTTGATAAATTAACATCTGGACTTCCGGGCAGATCGCTTTGATGATATCGCGAAATCAATTGACCCTCGGCTTATATAATTTGGAGTTGTTCTGAATTTGCCACTATGCCTTTTCGGAGGATGAAATATCTTGATTATGGGTTTTCAAGCTGAATTATTACAGAAAGCAGGCGAACTTCCCTTGTCGGTCTTCAATTTTAGGGACAGTCGCGTACAATATACAATGTCTTAGGAACGGTTTATGTAGTAGTATCCTTTTAAGACTTTTATAGGGCGCTACTTTACTTTTACGGCGGACAAACTGTTCATACAACTACTAATATATTTTTATGTATCTTCTCTATTTATCTTGTCAACATTTGTGTGTATATTTTTGTACTTTATATGAGACTTGTAAGGAAAATTTGTGACAAAAAACTGGACGCAAATCCTTTGAGACAAATTTATGTTCGAGTATATTCGTGTCCAATTAATTATTAGTTCATAGAGCGATGAAAACAAAGGGAATGTTGTGTTTTTGTTACGACAGACAAGTTCGTTCATAATCTTTCAACTGATTATTTCGGAAATCAGTGCCATTGATTTCTTTTTTCTTAATAAATGAAAAATATTAACAATATCGATGTTATGTTTCATGGCAACACAGCAGTAACGTAAAACACCTGTATAAGCGTAGGCTTCAAAGGAAAATAAAAACTCACTTGTTCAAAGCGACTAGTCGGTGTGAACAAGTTTAGTGAGTTCGCCTAAACGAAAAATATGCTTTTGTCTGCGTAGTCACTACGCAGATAAAAGCATATTTTTCCTTGAAAATTACTCCTATTCGGGTTATTTAGAATTCTGCCAATGCACTGTTGTTTATTTTCAGACGAAGCATTTCAATTCTATTCGATTTAGTTCGATGAAAATAATTCTTTTAGTTTTTTTATTTTCATTGTTATGTCGTGTTTAAATCGACTTACTGCTGTTATTCTTAATGACAATTAAAGGGCAAAAACTATTTTATATCTAGTATGAGTTTAATAACTTTAGCATCAATTGCTTATTATAACCGCAATGTGTAGTTACTGCTCATATTATTAGCAGAAGTAAACCATGAATGATGATACCGCACTTAGAAACTCGCCGTTATTTACTGCTTTTATGCTAAGGAAAACTTGTCATAAAATCGACTTACTGCCGTTATCCTTATAGAAATTTGAAGGTTCCCGTTGAGATATTAAAATGGCAGTCAGATCAAATTGTACAGCCCATTGCGCTGATTCCGAATATATGTTTAATTCAATTTGGCCAACAATGATACTTACTGGTTATTGCAAGCGCGGCAGTATTCTGTCGGAAATTTCATCAGGTCTTAAAGATAGCTTAGGATATGACTGTTCAACCAAGCAAATGTTATCTTTTCTGTCTTGGTACCACACACTTGTTCGTCGCCACATTCTATTCGTTGATTCGGTTCAGTAACTATTTAGGAAAAACCAAGCCGTCCCAAAGCAATTACTATACACATATTCGGCTTTCATTCGGATCGTGCCGATCGGCAAGGACCGTTTAATATCCCTACCCTCGCTGAATTATGTTCACAATTCGGGCTAAGCAAAGCGGCTTTTTCGCGACCATATAATATCTACATTATATTCAATTTTTCTGCCCGGTTGTGCCGTATTATGCCGAACTGAATAAGTAGCACCCCTAATAATGTCAATGTCTAAGCTAACCTTAAGCTAACAAAAGTCTCTATTTATTTTTATTACAGTGCTACGATCTACTAAGCGAGGGCCACCTCAGGCGGGAAACCATGTACCAGCTAATGAAGAAGAGCTTGGCCAAGTCTTCCAGAGACGACGATGTGGAAGAAGCAGTCAAGGTAAGGTTATCGTCACAAAGCCGCCGCCGCCGCCGTGCCGGCAGCATCAACAGACGGCAGTACTAACAAAATTCGTGGCGTTGAGCGCACAACTTCTATCATCGGCCGCCTTCAAAGCCGTCAGTTTCTACACGGAGTTTATGTCGTACTGCGAGAAACCGGTGACTATGTGACATGCTTGGTTTGTAAGAGAAGTATAGACAATGCCTCTAGCAGCGGCTACCGAGGCGTCTCCGTGCTCTGTAATATCCTACATTCCAGTTAACGCAATACTGTGCCGCTGTCTCAAGGACAACGCTCATTAATGAGAGAAAAGTAAACATAAATCTTTCTACAAATCCGGTCAAATCATGGTGCAGGCTGTGTGATTATGGTTTGTTTTTGATACGGCAAAAAATTTAAACAGAAGTGAACCGATCGCGCCGCGCAGTACGGCCCGCGCCTGTCGCCGATATATTCGCTTCGTCTAGGGCTATATGGAGTTGCTTGCACGAGTTGATGCAGGGTGATAACTTAGGAACATATATCATGCATATGTATCGTCACGATCAAGTCCTTTGCTATACTGTAGGGCACAGCAATAGGGGACTTTTTCGTGGGGCGGCTTATTCTGCCCAGGTCGGTTAAGGACGCCTAGTTTACCACGTGGCATTAATTAAGCTAAACGTAAAAAGCTAATTCTAAAAATAGAATCCAAGCTAGCAAACACTATCTGCATATATGTATATATAAATTAATAAAAATAATAGTCGGAGGTATTGGATATCAATGTTAGTTCGATTATAAAACTTAACAATTGAAGTTTCTTGAGAATAGGTACTGATATATGATCGAGACTGTAACGGGAGAAAGAAGAAGTCAACACCTACATAGGAGTTATATTTGATCGATTATCATCATTCTCACGGTCTTATTCCGATTTATTTGGAGTCGGCAACTGTCTTTTTTTTCCATACTCTATTAGTCGTCATCTCAGTAGTCACTCTCTTTCTAGCCATATCATCTTCATTCATCGTTTCTTTGTTCTTCCCGTACTCTAATAACCTTCCACATTCATACTCAAAACTTTCTTCAAATCGACCGATTAATCGTATTGAAAAAAGTCAACCCAAGTAGGTATGCTCACTTCAAAAGATTCCCCTTTACTTTAGTTGAGAATTCTATGTTAGTATCAAAGAGTATTCGCTCTTTATTGCAGACCGTTTAAAGGAAATACAAACAATTTTACAAAAAGGGTCATTTTGTAGGTGATTTTATCGCATTCAGCGATTTCTGCTAGACAACATACATAGTCGACTTCCTGATTGTTTTACCCCTTATGATTACAATTTCCAGTAAATTGAAACTTCACTGAGTTTGAAAACGTCTAACTATCACGTACAGTGCGGCCGTCGTCGACCATTCTTGACACCTGTCAGTTTCATACTAACGAGTACGATGTGTTTTGCGAATTAGATCCTTATAACATTATAGAAATTGTCCAACTGACAGGTGTCAGGAACGCATTCGCTCGACGGCCGGACTGTAGACAAATAGACATTGTTGTTTTATGACGTCATGACGTCATGCAAGTGACATTCAACCTTAGGAATACGATGGTAAAGCCGCCCGGTCGCCGATAAGTTAGGTCGACCATACCGTTACATCCTACCGGACGATAAATTAGGTCATTGTAAGTCTTCGTTGGTCTCACACAATTGCGTGTCGCAGATACAAATGTCTCTCCCTAGCTCTGCAGTCAATTGAGTTAATTGAGTGATTTTCTGAGTCTACTAGTTAGTAGACTCAGAAAATTGCTTAATGTCAGAAAGCACTAATGGGTGACGATAAAAAACCTACCTTGTAGATAATTTTAATCACCACACAAACGTAAATGACAATTCTTTTGCGCAAGTTTTAGTAATAATAACAGCCATCATCAGCACATTAATTTTCTATAAAGGGTTTGACTACTGAGATGACGGCTAAAAGAGAAGTAAGGTTTCCTGTAGGTACACGACGCCGGAGCCGCACCGACGCCGGAGTGCCGGACCTCGTGTTTGTCTATACGAATGAATATCGCCATTGCACCGCACCGCCGCACTAAGGAACGAAAAAATGCTCTCGAAGACATTTAAGCAAATTTTTTAAAGTGTCAGTTTTTTGCTTGAAATGGCTTCTAATAAGCCAATAATATGTATAAATATGTCATAGGATGCAATCTGGTAGGCAAATTGGCAACATATTTTTTTTGTCAGAAACGATGTTCTTGACCTATAAATGCTTAGCTTGCTTGGTGTTACAAGCCAAGTATTACAAGTACGTAGTAGTAGTACAAACATATACGAGTAGTATTATAAGCCAATCGTCATCCTGAGGATGCCTCAGTTCAGAGGTGAAACACGTGTCGATTTCTTACAGGGTTCTTTATGACTCTTTAAGAACAGTTAAGCGGATTAGGTTACTAAATATACGTCGTCTATTGTATTTTATATAGTATTATCGAATGCATACTATATTATTATTATAACATTGATTTTACTTGAACTCAAATATTGATTTATTAGTGTGGCGGCATCTACATCGCCCGTCACTCAAATCCTGCATCGCGCAATTAGAGTTTACCGCGCGGTGGACATATATACAAGCTACAACTTTTGGGCAGTTGCCCGCCAGACATGACACCCGTCTGATCGGAGGATCGTCCCTTTTCTATGGTGGATGAGTGAACGTTACACCTTGTTCCTCATACCTCTAAATTAGTATTAACAACATAACATACCATCACGCCTGTAATCCCAGAAGTGTTAGGCAGAGGTGTACCTATAGAACATCCACATTTCGCCAGTTATGTTTAAGTCCCATGTAATAGGGGGCGAGCCTATTGCCATCAAACGGGTACAAATCCAGACTCCGGGCTGCTTCTGAGAAATTCCTGTTAAAACTCAATAACACTCTGCCCGACCTGGGAATCGAACCCAGGACCTCAAGCTCTGCAGTAGCGTTTTTTTTTTTTGAGTGTGGGAAATTATCAAATAACTTCTCCCGCTCTATGTGTCAGACTTTTACTGACTAAAACCCACCCGTGTTTCTTCCGTTGCCTGTGCGCCGACGTCGCGATATCCCTTTCGGACAAACTCGCAACCCTGGCAGGCATTGGCCCTTACGGACCCCGTCAGTTGGTGCTGACATCTCTTTGAGGCGCGCGTGGAACACAACGCGCCGTCGACCCGGGCCTGGTCCCTATCGGACGGCGAGCTACCCATTTGATTGCTCACGACCACGAAACCAACGAGTATAGTAATACTTGTTAAAATTTTAGGAATATCGTATAATTAAACAATGTTTGTAAGTATGTGAGCACCATGTATCTATCACATAATTAATTTATCTGTCATTGCTTCATTTTAAATTATTTTTACCTATTGTGGTATAGTAATCTTATTCCAGGTGCATCGTCTTCACATAATATAATTAATGTATACAATATATTCTGAAAACATTTCAGAATATTTTGATTTTTACAAGAGTGACTGTGGAATTTGCTGCCCATTCTTCTCCATGTGAAAACTACCTTTTGGAAGGGGCGACTAGAATCAACACAATTTTAAGTAAATTTTGACGTTCAAAAGTTTAAGCGCGAAATAAATTATTTGACTTTGACTTTATGAAATAGGTCTTTTCTCAGACTTGTAATTTACATTTCATGTGAAAAACACTTTTGAATGTTAACTGTAAGGCATTTAGGCTCGTGACTGTACGGTATTCCTCTTCAGCCAAGACAACATTAAAATACCGTCAATCAGTCGTCAGCAAATATTTCGGGAAATCATACTAATTGTGTTAATTGTTAAAAAAGTATCTAATGGACAGTGATATTTTTTGGTAGAAAACATAATGTAGCTGATAGAATGAGTCAAAGAAATAAACAATGACAACGAACAAACATAAACCCTCGGTCACACACAGCGAGTGTATACCTCTGCTTATCTCTTTGGGGAAAACCGGCATGACTTTATGTTCAAAGCTATTCCTCATACCCTAAACGCCCTCTGTGTCAATCTGAAGGAATTGGAAAGCCTTTTTTCCCACTCCTAGCGGGAAAAACTGGAACCTTCGTGGAAATTGAAAGCTGACACTAGAGCCGATAGCGTTTCAACGTTTCAGCTTTCTCAGAACCAAAACAGATGGCACCACTGATCTATGGGATCATGTTTTGCCTTTTCATCTGAAAATATAGTCGTGTCTCAGTTGAAGTCTTAAGTAGACACTTTTATAAGTAAATTTTTGGTCAATATTTTAAAACAATATGGCACTGCCAAAACTATATGCCTGAGAAGAAATACCGAAGCATAATTAGCGGTCATGGTTTGTTTTAAAGTCCAAAGTTACAAACTATTATATTATTCAGATGTGTAAGTCTAACAATGCTGGTCCATGGCTAGAAGGGCCTTTTGAGGAAAGAGCCATTGCAGCTTTGAGTTGACCTGTCCCGACAGACGGCATGCATGCATCAGTCATCGTGTAGCTAAACTTAGGGAGCTAAACGACCCGTCACTCGACGCTACCAGATCTGCAGGACATGTTATGGCTAAATTCAGAATCTCTGATAGTGCCGGTCCATATACTATGAAACTGGGTCTTTGGTCCTTATATTCTTAACACCTACTATACTTTTTGGGTTGAGTGAGGGAAGGTACGGCTCCGATTTGGGGCTTATTTGATATTACTGTTAGTATTTATTCAAAGTATTAATACGAAGTTCTCACTTTTAGACATGGCGCTCACGCACACTCCCGACGACAGTCGCATGCGACAGGTCAGCGTCAGTTACATTGTATGCATCTATTATCGACTGTGCGCGTGCACCGTGTGTCTAGTCGTTGCGACAAGTAGTGAGAACGTGCGTCTACACCAGCCTATCGTTTTGACTCTGCAACTAGACGCCAGGTGTGCGGAGCTTAGAACAAAATATAAGAAAATTGTCGGCCGCAGCCTGCCGTTGCGTCTAGTCACCGAGCTGTCGCACTCGCATGTCGCATAGTGTGCACCAAAATACCTGCTTATCTCTTATTTAATGTAAGTGACTAGTTTTCCCCCAGCTAGTGTAGACATATGTATTCACTTCGCACAATTACGTATATTATTGTCTCGAGACAAACAGAAATGAAGTTGACATCTAGGCTATAGGCTTTGTAAGAAGCAATTCAGTTAACGGCCAAATACACGGCGCTGTCCTGTACGATATTTTACGATAATAAATTTGGATCACACTTCAACATCCCACTGTTCATACGGTTACAAAATAATACAGTAGGAAATTGCCATGTGAACCCAAATTATGCAGTAAAGCAAAATTGTTCCGTAAAGTTTTGTAAACCTACGGTTTCATAGAAGAGCGGTGACCGCCACATAGCGGTCGCAGTGACGGCTGTCATGAAAATGATGGCAGAGGGGTTTGACTTTACGGTGTCCAATACACTCTCTAGAAAAACACACCAAATTAGTTTCGTAAATAACGTTTCAGTGACGTCATTCGCCGGTAAATTGCAGACGCTATGTGGCGTCAATGCTCTTCTAGGAAACTATAGCATAAAGGTGAACGGTCGCTAATTAAAGGATACTGAAATCATATTTTTAGGTTGTTTTACGAAAAAATTACTAAACTGTCTCCGTTCTAAGCTTCTTATTTCCTAAACCAGTAATATGATATTTTTCCAGTTATTATTCTATTGCGGTTTTTATAATGATCATTTACAGCTTTTTGTCATCAATTCTATCCGAGAAAAACATTTGTTACTGAAAACCGTAAACATCAATAATAATGAATTTGTCTCACGAACCTTATAAAAACGCCCCACTTATTTTCCCCTAAGTCGACTGATATTTAATATTTGGTAGCAAACAACCCAATTACTTAGCTATGCCATTTATACGAGTTCACACTAGTTCTCGGAAACTCTCTGTATTTTTCCTCTGAATATTTGTGTTTCGAAAATAATTTATAAAATGTTTTTTCAATAGTATTTTCTGCGAGGCCATGAAGGCACCGGGAATTCATTTTTTTTCCTCGTAATGTTAGGAGAATGTACATACATACATACATAATATCACGCCTTGTTTTCCCGGAGGGTTGGGTTTGTGGGTTAGGAGAATGTATCGAAAATAATTAAAACATATTTTCAATATTAATACCATGACGGTCTCGGGAATTCACTAAATGGCGCTCTAAAGCAATACCACTATTGCCGTTATTGCTCTTGAGAGCCCAAACATCCTCGCCCATAACACAGTATAATAAAGTAAGCAGTATTACGTCTCAGCAGTGTCCTTGAAATAATTACCTAGGCCCGCTCAATAGATAAACACGTACTCGGGTTGCCCACTGATGGTGTTGTACCTGTACTTTGTAACTGAACTTTGATAGGATATCATTCTTTTTTAAAACCTTGCGATGAATTCAAACAGGTTGTCGACTGTATTGTGCAATGTATAGATGAATTCAAACATCCATACACAATACAATCGATAACTTCGTGTCATATTTCACGTACATTTTGCGAGAGCGTCTCGCACTATCCACGTGCGTACGTAATTTCGGCGCACTCGAGACGTTTCGGCCGTTTTGTATGAAGACATTCTGATTCTGCTTAGTTTATATGTACCCGTGCCCCTCCCCGTCTGCAAGGAAAGGTAAGCACGTAAGCTAACTTTTTCGCATGAGGTAGACATAGGTACACTACAGATTGTCACATGCATGTTAAGGGATCTACACACTTGGTCGATTAGGCGTGATTCGGCACAGCAGCCGGTCGGCAAAATCGCATATTATGTCTTTTGTTCGGGAAAAAGCGCTTGAATTGTGCCAAGCCGACTCGAACATGATTCAGCGAAGGTAGTTCGAGAGAGTTTGCTTATCGGCATGAGGTGGAAATGTGTAGTAATTACTTCGAGTTAGTTCTGATGTTCAACAGATACTGCCGAATCGAATGTGCCGACCCGAACATATTATTATGTGTAGCACCCTATGTTCCGTCCTTGGTTTGTCTACGTCAATATGTAACCGAGTCAAAATCTATCTATATATATAAAAGAAAGTCGTGTTAGTTACACCACTTATAACTCAAGAACGGCTGAACCGATTTGGCTGAAAATTGGTGGGGAGGTAGCTTAGAACCAGGAGACGGACATAGGATACTTTTTAGTAGGGTAGGTAGGGTAGGTAGGGTAGGTAGGGTAGGTAGGGTAGGTAGGGTAGGTAGGGTAGGTAGGGTAGGTAGGGTAGGTAGGGTAGGTAGGGTAGGTAGGGTAGGTAGGGTAGGTAGGGTAGGTAGGGTAGGTAGGGTAGGTAGGGTAGGTAGGGTAGGTAGGGTAGGTAGGGTAGGTAGGGTAGGTAGGGTAGGTAGGGTAGGTAGGGTAGGTAGGGTAGGTAGGGTAGGTAGGGTAGGTAGGGTAGGTAGGGTAGGTAGGGTAGGTAGGGTAGGTAGGGTAGGTAGGGTAGGTAGGGTAGGTAGGGTAGGTAGGGTAGGTAGGGTAGGTAGGGTAGGTAGGGTAGGTAGGGTAGGTAGGGTAGGTAGGGTAGGTAGGGTAGGTAGGGTAGGTAGGGTAGGTAGGGTAGGTAGGGTAGGTAGGGTAGGTAGGGTAGGTAGGGTAGGTAGGGTAGGTAGGGTAGGTAGGGTAGGTAGGGTAGGTAGGGTAGGTAGGGTAGGTAGGGTAGGTAGGGTAGGTAGGGTAGGTAGGGTAGGTAGGGTAGGTAGGGTAGGTAGGGTAGGTAGGGTAGGTAGGGTAGGTAGGGTAGGTAGGGTAGGTAGGGTAGGTAGGGTAGGTAGGGTAGGTAGGGTAGGTAGGGTAGGTAGGGTAGGTAGGGTAGGTAGGGTAGGTAGGGTAGGTAGGGTAGGTAGGGTAGGTAGGGTAGGTAGGGTAGGTAGGGTAGGTAGGGTAGGTAGGGTAGGTAGGGTAGGTAGGGTAGGTAGGGTAGGTAGGGTAGGTAGGGTAGGTAGGGTAGGTAGGGTAGGTAGGGTAGGTAGGGTAGGTAGGGTAGGTAGGGTAGGTAGGGTAGGTAGGGTAGGTAGGGTAGGTAGGGTCGGTAGGGTCGGTAGGGTAGGTAGGGTAGGTAGGGTAGGCAGGTAGGTGCGCCGTAGATACGTACTTAGTGCTACTCGAGCGAAGCCGGGGCGGGCAGCTAGTTAAAAATATTTTTTTTCACATAAACCTACAAGGGCACTTATGAAACGTCAGAAGCTAGGTGCACGGTTCCAATTGGTCGTTTCCTATGGAGAAGAGCCGGCAAAAAACTCCACGGTTACTAAAAGTAAATGGTTTTTACAATGTCTCCAAATTACAGTGTTAAAAGGTATGAGAGGACAGTGTAGGCCCATCAACAAGTACCAGGTACTTAGCAAAATATAAAATGGTCCACAGATCAGATCTACAGTCTGTTATGTCTACAACGTTTTCTCATTCATAAAATTTTAATGTAAATAATCTATATAAAAGATAAATGAAATAATAAAAATAAAAACCTATTGAAACCAAATGACAATGGTTGCCACTACAGCTGTAAAAAATCAAATTTAATAAAAAAATATAGAATATTGTAAGTATACAATGTCAAATAATAAAAAGATTATGTCAAAGAAATTTGTAAATTAAAATAAAATAAAAAAAGTAAATTAAATTAATTATCGTAGTAAATAACTAAACATTGTTGTAAAATGTAAATCAATAGTCCCAATTCCTTATATCATAGGAGCTCTTTTAGCTATTTTGCATCGTAACAATCTCCAAGCCAGCCGCAGATATTCCGATTCAAATCCGATTTAGTCTCGTAACATGTTCAACATTTTCTGAGCAATTTTATTACTTACATTTTCTGTGACGCTAATACCGTAGCTAGGTTTCAAACTGCATCAAAGTCTTATAAGAGTCTTTATAAAGGCAGCATTTTCTACTTCCATTTTTCCAGTGGCTGATGCAATCGTGATAACATTTGCGGTCAGTTTGCCCGCTAAGATGGCATATGCTGTGCGCTTTGAAATATCTATGAGGGTGCATAACATTTTTCTTTATTTAAATGTACGCCGGGGAAAATTTACTTACATCAGCTACCACCTCTTTGACATGGTCCTGGGATAACTATTCTGATTGCATGCCCGAGAGAAAAGTAGGTTTCGTATGCTGCTCCTTTCCGATTAATTCATGCAACTGGACGGGAGCCATGGGGGGAAGCAATGGGCAGAGCAGTATTTAAATTAGAAAACGCATCCTGAAACCCAACATTTCATCATGAAGGGTGCATTTACGTGTAGGTAATAGAGAGGGTAGAGGGTAGGATTCAAACGTCTTCAGTAACTACATCGTCTGAACTGATGTCCTACATGCATGACTGCTTAGAAGTAGAACTGACTCTATATAATAAGGGATGAATTTATCCCAAAAAAAAACTAACATGAAAAACATATTCTCCCATACCCGGGAGAATATGTTTTTCAACTACAAAGTTCAAAAACATGTTCTCCCATACATCGATATACGTCACGGTCAATTCTCCAACTGCGAATGTAAGAGGGAAACCGCAAAAAAAATGTGTAATAAAACAAATGAGCTATTTTCGGAATTTTTCCGTTACATGTGTTGTGAGACCTTCTTTTTGCCAATTTAATGATTCTAGGTCAACGGGAACCATCCTATAGGTTTTGATTTATTTGCGAGTATCATAATATGTCGCATAAATGGATGTATTTTATTATTGCGTTGACTTCGTAGTTTGATTATTTTACAATGACAATACAGTTCTGTATAATTGAATAAAAAATACATGCAGGCAGCTTAGCGCCAGAGATTCTGTTAACCTGATGTCCCTTTTAATTTGAACAAGCTCTTCGCTGATTAAAGTCATCGAACCATTGTGAGTCTATAAATAAACGCGGTTTCAAATATGGCGGCGTTTTTTCAGGCAGCTATCTAGTTAATACAGTTTTTAATTATTTTTTCTCCCACGGGAAAGTATTATGAAGAACGGACCTCAGAGAGATTTCTCTATTTTTCATTTGAAAAGGAAATTGAAGAATTTTTATTTTGGTAAAAAAAGTCATAATGAGGCTTAGGTATAAGATTGAGATACAGAGTTATTTGATGAAGTCAAAGTCAAAGTCAAATAATTTATTTTAAATAAGACACTTTTGAACGTCAACATTTACAGAAAAATATAATTGATTCTAGTTAGCCCTTCCAAAAGGTAGTATCGTATGGAGAAGAATGGGCAAGAAACTCCACATGAACATATCTACACAGTAGGTAGGTAAATTCAGGGAAAGTAACTGTTAAGCAAGTTGTCTACCAACCTAAATTGTCCGTATAATTCAATTACAACTTTAATTTTTTGACAGTAATAATATAATAATAATAATAAACTTTATTTATCCAAAAAACATACAGAGTTTGAAAAACAGTTTGATATTTGGTTTAGAAATAAATACATTTAAAGATAGTTTAAGTTACAAAATCTGTACAAGAATAATACTCTACCTCTTAAGCTAGGGTAAACCTGTATTTTAAGAGGTATATATAGGTATATTACAGTGGTGTGAAGACACAGGAAATAGACGTAGTTTCAATTTGCTTAACAGTTAAATTTCTCTAAATATATCCATACATAATTCAAACTAAAATAGATCGCTATAGGTACAATATTGTATTTTTTTCATGGTGGGATGATATAATACCTACCTATCGTAATGACTGGACTGCCAAAGTACAGATACGTGACCCGTCTCAACGTTTCAATTATGAATCAGACCATAAAATGTTCAGAATTCGTGCGTGGGAGTTTTTTTACACACTTCTTCATCACCTTAGTAAATGTCTTTAACAAAATGTATTGTCTGAGTTAGACATTTTTATATTTCTGTAAGAGATTTCAATACTTACGAAAGTATACTTTGAAAATATCGTCTATTCCGAGAAAAATACTTTGTACTTGGTTTCTTTAAAACAGATGTGAATTCAGATAACGATATCGTTAGTACCTACTTATTTCGTCGCTGTTGTTCAGTTAGACCATCTCTTTGACAAAAATGCCTCCTTTATAATGTAACAAAATGTAAAATGGAATATAGTCATCATAGGTTTGTATTAACAAACCTATGATGACTATATTCCATTTTAATATTAACTTTTAGTATTAACTAGAACTAGAAAAACTCTTACCGGTAGTAAAAGGATTTATATTTTTCTAGATATTACCCGCAAAGCTTTGATGTTTCAGTAGGACGAAAAAACTAATTATCTTCGTATAAAACTAACCTCATATTAGTCTTAAATAAGTGTATTAAGAATCTATATATTCAGAAAAGAAGAAGCTCGTAAGGGTATGGTTTTATCAAGTTTCCTTCAGAGTAAAAATATATTAGGAAAGCTCTTTCCCTTGTTGATCGTGTGGATTGCTGAGCACCGGGTTCTGGGTTCGAGTTCCAGCTGGCATTAATTTTATTTAGCTTTTTCTTTAAAGCAGCTTCAAGGCCGTGTTTGTACCCGGATATTATAGGCGTAATGTGACTGTACCTACAATTTATATACCTCTGCCAACCCCTACGCGGAATAGTGGCGTAGTGATATGTACTTATGTCATACACAGGATTTAAACCAAGGTATTTAAAAACGTTGCTGAAAGTTAAGTAATGGAGGCTAAGTAATCAAACTCAAACTCAAAGCATTTATTTCAAATAAACCAATTACAGGCACTTTTGAATTGTCAAGGGGTGAAGCCAAGTCAGAGGCCCATGGGCGGCATAAAAACTGTGACACCAGGTTAGTTACTAACGAGAATAATAAGTGACCAAACTGAATACAATGGCCTAGGAATACCTTAGTAATCCTTTGTGGCGCTTCGGACTCTATTCACGGTATTTACATAAGTTTGGTTCAAAATCCGGACGAGTAAACATCTTCTAAACATATGCTTACCTCCTGTAAGGAGGCAATTCCGTATACCTACTTCGTTCGTATGTGTTCGAGTTACAAATTAATATACTATTATTACATTTGCCGTTGGAATGTATGGGAGAACATGTTTTTCAACTATAATGTTAAGTTTGTTCTTGGGATAACTACGGAACCCTTCATCGTGCGTGGTATGAAACGCACTTGGCCGGTTTTTTTGTTGTGTTCCTTATTCTCAGACAAGGTTCTTAGGATAGGTAGGTGAATGCAGGGTAAGGTAGGTAGGTATGTATTCTACCTAGGATAGGTAGGTAAATAGGTAGGTAGGTTAATAGGTAGGTATGTAGAAACGTAGGTTGGGTAGGTGGGTAGGTAAGTAGGTAGGTACATAGGTAGGTAGGGTAGGTAGATAGGTAGGTATGTAAGTAGGTAGCTAGATATGTAGGTAGGGTAGGTAGGTAGGTAGATAGGTAGGGTAGGTAGGTAGGTAGGGTAGGGTTAGGTAGGTAGGTAGGGTAGGTAGGTAGGTAGGTAGATAGGTAGGGTAGGTAGGTAGGGTAGGTAGGTGGGTAGGTATGTAGGTAGGTGTAGATATGTATGTATGTAAGTAGGTAGGTAGATAGGTAGGTATGTAAGTAGGTAGGTAGATATGTAGGTAGGGTAGGTAGGTACGTAGGTAGGTATGTAGGTAGGTATGCAGGTAGGTATGTAGGTAGGTATGTAGGTAGGTATGTAGGTAGGTATGTAGGTAGGTATGTAGGTAGGTATGTAGGTAGGTATGTAGGTAGGTATGTAGGTAGGTATGTAGGTAGGTATGTAGGTAGGTATGTAGGTAGGTATGTAGGTAGGTATGTAGGTAGGTATGTAGGTAGGTATGTAGGTAGGTATGTAGGTAGGTATGTAGGTAGGTATGTAGGTAGGTATGTAGGTAGGTATGTAGGTAGGTATGTAGGTAGGTATGTAGGTAGGTATGTAGGTAGGTATGTAGGTAGGTATGTAGGTAGGTATGTAGGTAGGTATGTAGGTAGGTATGTAGGTAGGTATGTAGGTAGGTATGTAGGTAGGTATGTAGGTAGGTATGTAGGTAGGTATGTAGATAGGTATGTAGGTAGGTATGTAGGTAGGTATGTAGGTAGGTATGTAGGTAGGTATGTAGGTAGGGTAGGTAGGTAGGTAGGTAGATAGGTAGGGTAGGTAGGTAGGGTAGGTAGGTGGGTAGGTATGTAGGTAGGTGTAGATATGTATGTATGTAAGTAGGTAGGTAGATAGGTAGGTATGTAAGTAGGTAGGTAGATATGTAGGTAGGGTAGGTAGGTACGTAGGTAGGTATGTAGGTAGGTATGCAGGTAGGTATGTAGGTAGGTATGTAGGTAGGTATGTAGGTAGGTATGTAGGTAGGTATGTAGGTAGGTATGTAGGTAGGTATGTAGGTAGGTATGTAGGTAGGTATGTAGGTAGGTATGTAGGTAGGTATGTAGGTAGGTATGTAGGTAGGTATGTAGGTAGGTATGTAGGTAGGTATGTAGGTAGGTATGTAGGTAGGTATGTAGGTAGGTATGTAGGTAGGTATGTAGGTAGGTATGTAGGTAGGTATGTAGGTAGGTATGTAGGTAGGTATGTAGGTAGGTATGTAGGTAGGTATGTAGGTAGGTATGTAGGTAGGTATGTAGGTAGGTATGTAGGTAGGTATGTAGGTAGGTATGTAGGTAGGTATGTAGGTAGGTATGTAGGTAGGTATGTAGGTAGGTATGTAGGTAGGTATGTAGGTAGGTATGTAGGTAGGTATGTAGGTAGGTATGTAGGTAGGTATGTAGGTAGGTATGTAGGTAGGTATGTAGGTAGGTATGTAGGTAGGTATGTAGGTAGGTATGTAGGTAGGTATGTAGGTAGGTATGTAGGTAGGTATGTAGGTAGGTATGTAGGTAGGTATGTAGGTAGGTATGTAGGTAGGTATGTAGGTAGGTATGTAGGTAGGTATGTAGGTAGGTATGTAGGTAGGTATGTAGGTAGGTATGTAGGTAGGTATGTAGGTAGGTATGTAGGTAGGTATGTAGGTAGGTATGTAGGTAGGTATGTAGGTAGGTATGTAGGTAGGTATGTAGGTAGATAGGTGCGCCGTAGATAAGTACTTAGTGCTACCCGTGTGAAGCCGGGGCGGTATGCTCGAGCAATTCAAATCCTTCCACGTGTCTAATATTTAACGAATGTGGGAGATAGAATTTTTATTTATAACTAGCTGATAAATAAAAATTCTATCTCCCACATTCGTTAAATATTAGACACGTGGAAGGATTTGAATTGCTCGAGCATACACTTAAGGTGTGAATATAACACGAGAGCGATTTAATAATAAAATCCTTACCAGTGAGAGTTATTTAATAATAACCGCGATTTTTATTATCTATCCCTTTACTCCTATTTCCAGTCAAAGAATTTCTATATTCTTTATTTGCTTACACTTACAAAGCCTTCAACATTGTTATAAGTATATAGATAGCCTATAAAATTCCTCAAGAATTAGGATATCATATGCAAAACGAATTTTTCGAATCCGACTTTTAGTTCCCGAGATTAGTGCGTTCAAACAAACGCAAAAACTCTTCAGCACGCTT
Source organism: Agrochola circellaris (assembly GCA_914767755.1). NCBI lineage: Eukaryota > Metazoa > Arthropoda > Insecta > Lepidoptera > Noctuidae > Agrochola > Agrochola circellaris. The sequence goes on along the minus strand of OU611840.1, from coordinate 15,744,470 downwards.
AGCATGACGCTTTCTATTTCTACGAAGAATAGACACGGCTCAGAAAGAGCTGTGTCTATTTTTCGTGTATACAAAGTGACATTAAATTTCGTTTCTCTATTTTTGAGATCGCACCGTAGAAATCTTTCTATAATTTTGTCTTTCGATTCTAACAATCTTTGTCTAGGTCCTTTTTTATATAGATTTCAGAAGAAAGTTTTCTATTCCAAATTTTCAAAATCACACTGACAACTGACAGTTGTCTCCACGGCCACAAAGTATATACGGCTATCTACAAAATCATGATTTTACAGGAGAGCGTTTTGAACGCAAAACTGTGATAATTAATAGAAGAACAAAGCTATATTCACCAATTTTACATCATTTAGTTAATAGGAAATATTACCAAGGAAATGGTTAAGGCCAATATTACTATAATATTTTTTTGTTCTAAAATACGGCTCTACGACACTTTGAGAAAAATGGTTGTAGCTGTCTTTATATACGTGACTTAATATCAGAAAAACATGAGAATCAAACAGAATAAAAATCCTATGACAAAACAAAGAATTTTGAGTTGAATTATGTAAAAGAGTGAATTTCGTAAAAAGTGCCGTTGACTCTTTCTGCTTTGGTGTCGTCGTACTGTCTACACGGAACGTCATTTTTGTTTACTCTTCCGTCGATAAAACGGTGCTCGTGCTAAACCTGCAGCTTTGTTATTAGTATAGATTAATATTTAATTTACATTTAATATAGAAATCTCGATGTTTTGCCAATTCGTCAAAACCGTGTACACACCGGTATAGGGATGAAGACAAAAAAAAATCTGTCCGTCCGTTCTTTTTTACGTAATCAAAAGATTACGGTAATACATTGAGTTAAAATGTGGCATGACGTCACTCGATTGCATTGATAAGATTTTATAATGACTTAATGTGAAGTAGCGAGCCCCCACTCCCCAACTTTAATGCGTTTTACCTAACCATTTTTTATTAATATGATAAAGCAAAAAATACGTGTCTAATATTTTTTTATTATCTGACTGACGGACAATTTTTTTTTACCCCTTTCAACATTCCTATTGTTCTACCGTGAAGTTTTCTTAAAAATTGTTTTATTAGAGTCGCGTCACGCCTGTTTGTCCCAGCCTTGATGCAGGGGCGGAAAGCTATAACAATAAGCAACATTGTTGCAGTTTCCTAATAGGTATACCCGTCCTCTTAACTACTCCAATAGATTAATCCAGATTGTGAGAGAAATGGGCTTACGACAGTGCACTGCTTTGTGTGAAGGGGTCAGGAAGGACTCATGACCTCTTCAGTTCACCGCAGCAACAATGGGATAACGGCTAATGCTAGTTCCCGGACGCAATTGACTTCGCCTGGGACTAAACTAGTTTTGTTGTCCACACAGAGGAATAGTTCGTGCTAATCTATCACGGGAATGAAATGTATGCTGTGTGGGTTGCTTACCAAAATTGTCGATTATGCTGTTGGTCTTCCAAATATTTAAATAATATATTACCCACCCATTAACATTATTTTTTTCCAGAGTTTACTTACTACTGGGAAAAGAATAGAGATGTGCCGACTATGACTTTGGCCGACTAGCCGATTGATTAGACGGTTGTAAAGAGGCCGACTAGTGCGTCTAGTCGGCCATGCCGATCACGGTTTCGGGGGTATTCGGAAATTTCCGTGAGGCTTCGTTTACAGCTGATTCCACCGAATATCGCAACCGCCGCGTGCGCCCTCTGCGAGGGTATCGGAACACGCATCGTTTCTTGATTTTTGCTTTTGCACGGGTCAGAGCGGTGTTTTTGTGTATTTTTTTTTAGATAATACTGTTATTGTAACGGTGGAGTTTCTTGCCCATTCTTCTCCATACGAAAACTACCTTTTGGAAGGGGCGACTTCAAAAGTGCCTTACAAGGGCCTATTTGAAATAAATGATTTGACTTTGACTTTGATTTATTGTTAATTAAAATTTAATCATACCTATCTTGAATTTTGTTTGAGAATTGTCATATATATTTTTTCTTTATAAGTAATTTTAGAGACTGATTACCAAATGAAAGGTTGCTTTATATTTCAAAATGTGCAAAACTGAGACGCATACATTTAATTCACACTATATATTGAACAGAAATCCTGTTTTTTGATAAAACCATCCGCATTTAATCTTAATACCCGACTGCGGCGGAGCCCAAAAGCCGGGTAATGTTCTGTCGAGTTTAAAATGTATTATAAAACTTGCCCTTGATGACAGCGAAGCAGTTGTAGCAGACGGACACTTTAACTGTCTGAAACAGAATAGAAAAAACATTTTATTTATTAATTTGTGTTTTCTCTTGCTGGTAGTTTTCTATCCAGCGACAGTAGCATCTATTTTACAAATAATAATTATATTCCATATCTATATCTAAATAAAAAATGTAGTTAAAAAAATAAAAAACACGCTTATGAAGAAGTGACAAGCTGCACTTATATCGTAACTACACTCGAGAGCAATGAATCCGGGTCACTTAAAGAATGTTAAAAATCTCGGAAACTAAAAATGATAGGTTAATGCAATAAATTGTATTTAATAGACAATGTAATACTCCTAAAATGAAAGTAAAAAAAAAATGAGTCACCATACATTTTATTAACACAAAATTACATAAAGAAAAAAACTGCTGATCTCTCCTTAAAACAAAAATAGGAAACATGAAATTTTTGAACTTTATTACGATTTTCTTGAATTTTAATACTTCGTATTGCCTCCTCGTGCTTCCATTACTGCGTTTACGCGGTTTGGCATGCTGTACACCAAGTTCCTTATACGATTTTGGGGAATATTCTCCCATTCCTCTGTGAGAGCAATTTTGAGCTCACGAAGCGTGATTGGGGTAGGGTTTCGTTGTTTTACGCATCTGCCTAGCTCGTCCCAAGCATGCTCGATCGGGTTGATATCCGGGCTGCGCGCTGGCCACTCCATACGAGTAATGTTCATCTCTTGAAGGTAGTCATTCACAATCCTACCTGTATGAGGTCGGGCATTGTCATGCATAAATATAGCATCCTCACCTAAATTGACCATAAATGGACCAACGTGATCATTGAGGATTTCTTCCACATATCTTACGCTAGTTAAAGAGCCGTTTTCTATGATCACCAGCTCTGTGCGACTTTCAGAAGAAATTCCGGCCCACACAAGTACAGACCCACCACCGTAGGCTACTTTTTCTTCGATGCATGCTTGCTTGAATCTTTCCCCTGGTCTTCGATACACTCTGTGTCTTCCATCGTGCTTGTAGAGCATAAATTTTGATTCGTCGGAGAACGTAACTTTTGACCAATCTTCAATACTCCAATTTACGTGGCTCTGGGCATATCTTAGTCTTGAAATACGATGCCCACGCTCCAGTTTAGGGCCATTTGCAGGTCTAAGGGGTTTTAAGTTAGATTCAGCAAGCCGACGTCTTACTGTCCATGCACTTGGATTACTTCCTCCGAGGCGTCGAAACTGATTTGTGAGTTCAGTTCCTGTGAGAAAGCGATTTCGAAGCATGGTGTTCACCAAGTATCGGTCTTCTCGTGCTGTGGTACACCTGGTTCTGCCCGTTCCTGGTCTGCGTAGGTTAGAACCAGTTTCTTCGTAACGTCGGAGAACTCTTTGTACTGTTGACAGCGATACACCGACAGTCCTGGCTGTATCGCGCTGACTCCGGCCGGTTTCCAGCATTGTAAGTATTCTGGTGCATTCTTCAGGCGTAAGCGACATAATTTCAGCTTGAATAATGAATATAGAGCACTATCAACATGGTTTATGTACCCACATAAATGACAGATTACAAACAAAAGCAAAACCAAATGCTGTAATTTCGTAGTTCCATCTTCGAAAGTGGCCCTTTTTCAAATTTGATTTTTTTATGATATAACTTTACAATAACTAAGAAGTTTTAATACCTTCATTTAAGGAGTATTACATAGTCTATTAAATACAATTTATTGCATTAACCTAGCATTTTTAGTTTCCGAGATTTTTAGGATTCTTTAAGTGACCCGGATTCATTGCTCTCGAGTGTAGTACAAGTCAATTAAATTATTTTATAATTTTTATTTCTTGCTAAAAGCGTGTTTTTAGTTTTTTTTAAACTACAATTTTCATAGTCAGTCAACGAGGTAATGAGTTGACCGGTTTACTATATATAATATTCAATTTCTGTATCTAAAAAAAGTAGCTTTCCGTTTTTGTCTGTGTGACCGCTTAGTTATTCTAAACTACACAATGAATTTGGATGCAATTTCCACCATCATTGCGGGCATTTGTCCCGGAAGGTGTGTACGACGACGCACACGTATAAGTACTGCACGATCAGATCGATCTCTCCATGAAGCTTGTTGTTTAGATGTAAGTAGGGGTCGTAGGTACATGATAACAGGCGCACGGGCTATCACCAAGTAACTGGTTTGTGGAGGTTAGATAGGTTGTCGTTCCAGGTAAAATACTGAAGCCGAACCTTTTTGTACTGACTTTGACACATTGTCAAAATTTGCTTTGGAAGCAGCGCTGCTGCAATACACAAAGGAAAATAATTTAAAAAAAGCAGTGCTTTGTTCGCCAGCTTGGGCAACCTTGTAAATACCGAGGCACCTGTAGCCGGGGGTTTAGCCATAGCCTCCTTTTTAGGGTTCCGTAGTAAACAAGGAAACCTTATAGTTTCGTCATGTCTATATATAGTGTCCTGTGTGTATCGTCTGACTTATAGTGTCTGTCTGTCTGTCCGCGGCTTAGCTCAGAGATTATTTGTACTAGAATCCTGTAATTTGGTATGGGTATACATATTAATCACGCCGACAAAGGGGTAAAATAAAAAAATGTTTTTTTTTTAAGGGTAAGCACGCTACTCGTAATGTGGGATGTTTTTTTTCTCATTTATCCCATAGTGTGGGGTGTCGTTGGAAAGGTCGTTCAAAAATAGTTGAATTTTTTAAAAGCTTTTTTGGATTCAAGGATCCGTTTGCGAAATATTAAACTTTAAAGTGCTAATTTTTGTTAGAGTCAAGTGTCCAACCATGCTGGCAGGAGGGGGGGGGGCTGCCAGCTAAATGGTTGTACTTGGATTTGTGAAAATAACACAGCAGTAGTATATATAACGAAATTAAAAGGAAAACTATCACAGCTAAGTAGATTTTACAGGTTAACGAGTAATAATCGACCAACTTATTTGCAGTTTGAAAACATGATCTCCCATACATTCCTTATGGCAGAAAATGTTTTCAACTACAATGTTAAATTTGTTCTTGGGTTAAAATCATCCCAACTACGGAACCCTTCATTGTGCGTGGTCCGACACGCACTTGACAGGTTTTTTATTTTTAAACTAACCTGCTCTCGATAAACGATGAATGATAAATTGGTGTACCTACGTTTATTATTTTTTTTCCTCTGTGGAAAATCCCGTGGATTTCCGCCCTGGGGAGGGCGAAGTGACCTGTCAGACTCCTATTGATTATAAACCACTCCGGTGTTCGCTTCCCAAACTTGTACAGGGATCATGAGATCTTGTGCGCCTTCCATGATCCCCGGGGTGTTTCTATCTAACCTATGTATCAATGCTCGTATTAGAAGCAGCCATAGTAGAAGAAATTATAATTGCTTTAACCCAACAAACAGAATGTTATTTATCTTTATAATTTCTACTATTTTCATGAGTAGTATAGACATAAAACTATATTTTTTGAAGCAATTTCAGGATGTTATAGATACTATCTTAGTTAGAGTATGTTTGTTAAGCCTGGTACGAGTACAAATCCTATTTAATAAAATATTCCATATTGTTGTTTGTGAAAATGAGAATTTATTTCGAATAAATCTAGATCAAATTGATAGTTTGTAGTTGTTCTTATTATAATTACTAGCGACCCGTCCCTGCATCGCACGGGTGCAATGCACTCGTCAACATTCCAATGTTCATACGTTTAAAAACAAAATACTACTAGCCGTATAATCCCAAATTAATAATAATATCTATTATCTATATTTCTTTGAACTTTATGTTTACTTGCTTTTCTTTGATTTTGTTTTAATTTTGTTAGTCTTTCAAACTTTTGCTATACCAATAATATCTTGACTCTACTGTTTTGTAAATTAACATGTCCTATCTAAGAGAGCCGGGTGATCTGTAACTCAGGATCCTCCTACCTCAGACACCTTTCTCTATTTAAGATTGTGCATTTTATTAACCAGTGCCTGTAATATGATGTTGAGATAAATAAAGATTTATGATTATTTATGATTATGATTACCTAACCTAATTACTCCTCTTAAATCGTTACACAGGTTTCAATAAGAGTATGATTTTTTTTTTTTTGTATAGTCTTCTTTGGATCTAATATAGACTTAAGTGACTCTCATTTACACCTCTTTACAAGTTTTCATCAATTATTTCTAAGCAAGAACTTTTTCCTCAGAGGCCAATGATTATTTCGCTAGAAAAGTCGTATATTTTTCATGTTTTTCTTATTTTCTTTTGCTAGTTGAGTAGATGGAAAGTAACTTTGAAGGGCCAGTAATGTTATTGTGTCAAAGCTGCTAAAAATCTATGAACGAAATACCTAAAAGTTTGTTTGGATTTGTTCGATTATCGCCATAACGCCTAGTTTGGGAATTATGGCCAAAAGCTCAACAAAACTACCGAATAGCAGCACAAATCAATGGAACATAAACTGCATACTATTCCAGCCATTATCAACAAGTCATCTGATGTTATTTAAGCCGTGTTCAAAGGTCTCGGAGTCCCACTAACTTTTGATACGAGTCGGCGTTAGCATTAATTATTCACTTCAGCATTTAATCTAACTTGAGATGGGCTTAAATTTGAGAGGCCATTGTATCGTTCATGCAGTCTAACGGCCAGTGCACATTGCGCGCAAAATGCTCGAGCAGTTTTCTGTATGAACTAAATCTCGATTGAAATAGAGTTGAAAATAGCTTGCAAGAGATTATTTTCTGTAGCGTGTGTTGCGTTATACAACATTTAACTCTATTCCAGTTTTTATTGAGTTCATTATCAATGAAAGCAGGTCGTGCTTTTTAGATTTTTGCTGTTCAGTATGTGGTGACCCTACCTTGTGGTAACAATTACTCGTAGCAACAATTGTTATGGCTTTGATGACTATGTTATTAGGCTCACGACTAATTGATGTTCTGTGGCACAAAGGCTATGATTAGATTTTAGATTAGTTCAGATGTTATGTGGTTAAATCAGGCGTTTACTACTACTAATACGATGTAACAATCTATGTAATCATCATCGTCATTATCCAACCCTTATCCTAATTTATTTGAAGTCGGCGAAACATGTCTTTTTTTTCCTTACGTCAATAGTTGAAAGTCGGGGTCGAGAGGTCCGGGTCGAGTTGTCTGGGTCGATTTGCCACGGGGTCTAGGTGGCGAAGAATCGTTTTTATTACAATAATTGAATGGAAAGCTTTATTATCTTGAGAAAATAAGAATCACAGGAACTGGTTTGGTGACCAACTAAACACTTTTTAAGTAATGTTGGAATTACACCCCGAACCAATACTGCTCCAGTTTTTACTTTCAAATATTACTAACCTAGCTGCGCCCCGCGGTTTCACCCGCTTATGTCTCGATCCCGTGGGAATATCGAGATAAAAGTTTCCTCTGAATCCTTCGTTCGTCCCATGTCGTTCTCCAGGTCATGGTCTACTCATGTGCCAGATTTCATCCAAATCTGCTCAGCTGTTTTAGCGTGAAAGCGTAACAAACAAACACACACACACTTTCGCGTTTATAATATACTAGCTAGCGAAAATATCGCACAGGAACGTGCTACCGGGATTCAGAGTATCCTATGTCCTAACCCAGGTCTGCCTTTCATCTAAATCCGTTCAGCCGTTACGGCATGAAAAGGTAACAGGCAGATAATAAATCTCTTTTAGGGTTCCGTACTTCAAAACGAAAAATTTCAACCCTTAAAGTTGTCTGTAGACTCTTTTTTCAGGAAACCGAGGCATCAAGTTGAAATAGATATCAAAACAACAGCTCTGTAACGAAAATCAAACTTCCAAGTCCTGACAGACAGACAGACGGACGGACAGCAGAGGCTTAGTAATAGGGTTCGGTTTGGCAACCCTTGGGTACGGGACCCAAAAACTGATACAGACCCTGGGGATAGAGATATAAGATCCCGAGGCAGGGGTGTCCAGCCCTGGGCACGCCACAATTGTGGCGATAAGTCCCCTCTTTGAGGAGTGGTTAGAGAGGCGCCACGGCGTCCTCACCTTCCGCCTGACGCAGGTCCTCACCGGACACGGTTGTTTAGGGAGGTTCCTGTTCCGCATAAGACGGAAGGAAACGCCCGGGTGTCATCACTGTGTAGATCGCCCGGAAGACACAGTGGAGCATACGGTGGAGATCTGCCCGGGTTGGGCGGAGCACCGCCGTGTCCTCACGGAGGCGATCCGCGGCGGCGATCGCTCGCGTCCGGCCCTGGTTCGGAGCGAGAGTGCATGGGAGGCCGTCACTTCCTTCTGCGAAGCAGTAATGCTCGCGAAGGAGAAGGCGGAGCGAGCGAGGGAGAGGCAAAAGTTGCGCCCTCGCGCCCCTTGTCGCCGCAGGAGACGCCCCGGGCGTCGGGAGTCGCGAGCCGACTTCCGGCCACCGTAGGCGCGGGCTTGCGGACGGTGAGCAATGGGTAGCTCGCCGTCCGATAGAGACCTGCTATGCTATTCTGTAAACATCTCACCGTGAAAACTTAGGTGAAGTGAGCGTGGAGTGAGCTGTCATTCCACAGGGAATGACACTATTGACAGCTCACTCCACGCTCACTTCACCTAAGTTTTGTTACCGAATAGCACTGCAGGCCCGGGTCAACACCAACTGATGGGGTCCGGAAGGGCCAATGTCTGCCGGGTTGCGAGTTTGTCCGAAAGGGATATCGCGACCCCAGCACACAGGCAACGGAAGGAACACGGGTGGGTTTTAGTCAGCGTAGCACTGGTCTGCACGAGCCTTAAATCTGAAGAGTTTGTTTATTTTTAAACGCGCTAATCTCTAGAACTATCAGTAGGATTAGATTTTTTTTTTTCCATTTTTTTGTCCCATTCTTGAGGAGGGCTATTAACATCACGCTGCGACCCTTAGGAGCCGAGCAAAAAGAAAAAACGTAAAGCGAAAAGGAAATAAGAGCGCGGGCGAGCGATGCGATGCGACGCGGTGGGTCGGGGGCCGAAATTTCACGCGGACGAAGTCGCGGGCAGGTATAAATATATATTTATAATAGTGTAATATCTTCTTTAGCAACAGAACAATTTATAAGATAAAACTTTAATTGATAAAAATATGAAACATTTAAGTACTTACTTATACATTTCTCAAATGAAAATACTCTGTTTATAAACTATTTTATTATTAAATTATGACGAAGCTTCACGTTACTATACATAGTCATATGTACTATAAATACTCAATCGGTCGGAAAAATATAATTTACGGAGGTAGCAGGCAAATAATATTATTAACGTGGATTTAGAAACTAATTCACGTTGGCATCATCCTTTCCTCTATGTTCCAGAAAAGAAATGATTCTTACGTAGAAGTAGTAAGGTTACATTTTGTGTGTGCGTGTGTAATAATAAATAAAATAAACATAAATCTTTATTTATACCGAAGCCTTCAATGATAGTGTCTTCAAAATAGTAAGTTATTATAGAGTAGGAAGTGCTTTTCGCATCTGTTACTACTTAGGGCGGATCTCACAGGTGATGATGGCTGTACAGGATTTATATCCTGCACATCCATCATCACCTGTCTGGGACTATTACAGTGCCAATATTGTTATTGGCACTGTAATAGTCCCATAAAATAGTATTTTATGAAACTGTTGCATAAAGACGGGTATTAAAACACGAGTGTGTGTTTAAAAACCGGCCCGTAGGCGAGGTTTTTAATTGTATCACACGAGTATTTTAACACCTAGTTATGTGCAGTTTCATACACTACTTTATCTACTCTCATACATTGGGATTGAACCTACTAAATGAAAGAACAAAGTTAAAGATCAGGTATAAAAAATTGCCACGAAATTCAGTACAACAAATCGTATGAATGGCGCCTACACCCAGCACATCACCGACATAGAGCGGTACTGCTGTCCCCCGCTAACGTTCCATTACAAAAGTTGATGGAAACTCCTTGGTGATATGAACTTCTTGGATTTGCCCTGTAATAGAAAAAAAAATGTTTATACCATTCCTCCTCTAAAAAGCTTATTTTATTCACTGAAAACAGTGAATAAAAAGCTCTTTTAATCACTATTTTGGTGTTTGAATTTAGAACACACCAATATATTCGACCTCCATCTAAATGCTATACAACCTCCTTGTGAAAAAATACTCGATACACAGGAAATATATAGCGCTTCACAAGTTGACTATCCTAATAACAATAATAAGAAAATTACTCTTAATTTTAGTCATTGTTTCAATTGTAATGTACATTTTAATTAATTTAACTTTCCTTTTTTCTTAATTAAATGTCTATTTTCCCTTAAATCTTTCTTTTTCTCGTAGTCATGGTATAAAGTATAGTATGCAACTCTTGAATAAAACGGATTTATATCGAGGGCCATGAATTACTTGCGTCGCTCAGGATTCTAACACTTGAATCACTCGCTACGCTCGTGATTCAATCGTCATGAATCACTCCCTACGGTCGTGATTCAGTCGTTAGAATCCTTCACTTGCTCGTGATTCATCTATGGCCCTCGCTTTAAATCCGTCCTTTATTCACTAATTGCATAATATACTATTATACAATTCCCCCTCTAAAAAGCTTATTTTATTCACTGAAAACAGTGAATAAAAAGCTCTTTTAATCACTGTTTTGGTGTTTGAATTTAGAACACACCAATATATTCGACCTCCATCTAAATGCTATACAACCTCCTTGCGAAAAAATACTCGATACACAGGAAATATATTTATAGCGCTTCACAAGTTGACCAGCCGAATAACAATAATAAGAAAATTACTCTTAATTTTAGTAATTGTTTCAATTGTAATGTACATTTTAATTAATTTAACCTTTTTTTAGGGTTCCGTAGTAAACAAGGAACCCTTATAGTTTCGCCATGTCCGCCTGTCTGTCTGCGGCTTAGCTCGGAGACGGTTAGTACTAGAAAGCTGTAATTTGGCATATGTATACATATTAATCACGCCAAGAAAGTGGTGAAATAAAATCAAGAAAAAAAAGATTTTTTTAAGGTACCTCCCCTACACGTAAAGTGGAGATATTTTTTTTTTCTCATTTACCCCGTGGTATGGGGTATTGTTGGAAAGGTCGTTCAAAAATATTGTAAGTTTGTGAAAATCATTTTTTAATTAAGGGATCCGTTTGCGAAATAGTAAGGTTTTAACTGAATTTTTTTGTTAGAGTCAAGTGTCCCCCCCCTGCCAGCTAAATGGTTGTACTTGGATTTGTGAAAAAAATCATAGCAGTAGTATATATAACGAAATTAAAAGGAAAACTATCACTGCTAATTAGGCTTTATAGGTTAACGAGTAATAATCGACCAACTTCAATTTGCAGTTTGGTAAACATGATCTTCCCATACATTCCGTATGGGAGAAAATGTTTTTCAACTACTTACATTGTTAAGTTTTTTCTTGGGATAAATTCATTTCAACTACGGAACCCTTCAATGTGCGTGGTACGACATGCACTTGGCCAGTTTTTTTTCTTAATTAAATGTCTATTTTCGCTTAAATCTTTCTTTTTCTCGTAGTCATGGTATAAAGTATAGTATGCAACTCATGAATAAAACGGATTTATATTGAGGGCCATGAATCACTCGCGTCGTTCAGGATTCTAACACTTGAATCACTCGCTACGCTCGTGATTCAATGAATTCATCATGAATCACTCCCTTCGGTCGTGATTCAGTCGTTAGAATCCTTCACTTGCTCGTGATTCATCTATGGCCCTCGCTTTAAATCCGTCCTTTATTCACTAATTGCATAATATACTATTTTTAGCATTATTTGGTTAGGGAAAAAGAGTTATTATTCCATTTTTAAATTTCGGTATTGTGTTTATAAAGTATGTCAACATAAACTTGTTTTGAAGTTTATAATTCGAATTTTACGATATGAGAGTAGATAAAATAGTATTCCGTAATTATTATATTCGCACCGTGTTGCACTGTATTCGCACTATACGACAGTGAAAATGTAATAAGTCAAAAAAAAAAAAAAAACAAAATTCAAAAGTCATTTATTCAAACTAGGCTGAGAATCAGCACTTTTCGAACGTCAAAATTACATAAGACAGTCCCCCAAAAACGCCCACCCTTCACCACTTCCTAGTGCTTAAGCTGGGAAGAAGAAGTGGCGCAACAAACTCCCCAGCAGCACAGCTGTCTGTTCAGTTAGAAAAACTTGATTCTATATAATAATGCTTTAATGCAAAAATAATTTACATAAGCACAAATTGCAATCAACTCATAAAATAAAAACATTTTAATGAGTAGATTATGTCAACAATAAATGAAAACAAAATTTAAAATAAATTGACTTACAGTCAAATAAAATAATCCAAACAATTATATGAGCTCATATAGTATCATGTAGTCTTTGATTCTAAAAACACTTGTTTGTTGCTTGGGGTACATTGGAGTAGCTTAATTAGTCCCAAGCCTTTTTGTCGTCTAAGTAATCTTTAACTTTATAGAAACCTTTTTGACATAGTTTCTGTTTAATAAATGATTTAAATTTATTGAGGCTCAGTTCTTAAGCCATGTCAGGCTTGGGAGTTTGTTGTAAAAACGTATACTTTGGCACTTAAATGAATTACTAATTTTTTGGAGCCTAGTCCTCGGCACAAGAAATAAATCTTTGTTTCTAGTATTTAAGCTATGAATGTCGCTGTGTTTAGAATATAGATTTATATTCTTTTTTACATGAATCAGGTTCTCATATACATATTGAGACGCGACCGTCATTATGTTTATTTCCTTAAATTTATCCCTCAGTGAATGCCTACAACTTAGGTTATAAATTGCTCGAATGGCACGTTTCTGCAGCACAAATATAGCCTGAAAGTCGGCCGCATTTCCCCACAACAAAATGCCATACGACATTACACTATGGAAATAACTAAAGTATACTAATCGAGCTGTTTCTACATCAGTCAAATGACGGATTTTATACACCGCGTAGGCTGCAGAGCTTAGCCGCTTCGACAATTTGGTTATATGAGGTCCCCACTGAAGCTTCGAATCCAAAGTAATACCTAAGAACACAGTGGTGTCCACAAGATCCAATTCTGTCCCATTTACTAGTACATTGGTTTTCACCTGCTTAACGTTAGGTGTCAGAAATCTAATACATTTAGTCTTTTTCTCGTTCAAAAGTAAATTATTAACACTAAACCAATGCACAATTTTAGAGAGAGCATTATTTACATCGTCAATAACGGTCTGTTTTCGCTTAAGCTTAAATATAAGTGATGTGTCATCTGCAAATAACACTATTTCATGACTGTTCTTTATAAGGCAAGGTAGGTCATTAATATATACGAGAAATAAAAAAGGGCCAAGAATTCCCATAGTGACAAGCGAACCAGGGGATCGCTTGCCGTTAACGTCTACTCTTTGGATCCTATTATCCAAATAAGAAATAAGAAGATCCAAGGCAGTGTTTCTAACACCATAGTGATGCAATTTCCTGACCAATGTATCATGTGAAACACAATCGAAAGCTAAAGTCACAAAAAATACCTAGGGCATCGTGTGACCTCTCCCAGGCCTCAAAAATATGTGAAAGAAGCTCAACACCAGCGTCGGAAGTCGAGCGACCGCTTGTGAAACCGAATTGCTTACTGTTTAATAACTTATGTTTATTAAAATGTCTTTGCAATTGATCTAGCATCAATTTTTCGAATATTTTACTAAAGGTGGGAAGCACAGAAATAGGTCTAAAGTTCGTGGGGTCTGATGTCCTGCCCGATTTAAACAAAGGTATTATTTTACTACTCTTCATTAAGTTAGGAATTACACCACAGTCAATGCATTTATTAAAAATAATTGCTAATTCAGGCGCTACAGTGTTGATTATGCATTTTGCAACCTCTACGGAATTTCCCCATAAATCAGCAGCCTTTTTAACATTGAGTGTATTGAAAGTTTTAATAATATCTCGAGCACTAACATAGTCGAAATTAAACTCATGGTCACAAATATCAACATTTTCTTTCAAAAGGAATTCAGCAACAGTGGGTGAAGAATTTAAAGATTTAGTGGTTGAGACTGGAATATCTGCAAAGAAATTTTCAAAAACTGTGGCTACTTCTAAATCTTTTTTAATAACTGTATTATTAATATTAAGGCTGTAGTCACTACTACGCTTTCTGTCTCTTCCTAAGTTAACACATTAGTAAGTTAACATTGCAGAAACAGCAGTGTTAAGCACGGAATAAGTAAAGACAGCAGGTTCTCTGTTATGGAGGTCAGATAGGCAGTCACTCCATATAAAATATAGGTATTCAGCTGCATCTGGTTAGACTGGAAGCTGACACCAACATAGTTGGGAAAAGGCTAGGCAGATTTATACAGTAACAGTCATAAGCATTCTTTCCCGCTAATGCTTATCCTAGTTACGATGCTCTTCTTCGAAGTAACTTCGAAGTAACTTCGAAGTAACCTTGAAGAGAACAAAGAAGTATTTTTATTTGTAAAGAGTCGACCTGGCTAGAGCAGCCTTTGGTTTTCTTTTGTAACATCTGCAAAGCGTCCTTCTACTTTATTTGAGGCTTCTTAATACCATCTGCGAGGCTGAAATGTGACGGTTCACCCTTATAGGATGCATGAAGACAGATGGGCCAGGATCGTCACACAGTGGGTACCTGAAGACGGGCGATCTAGGAAGGCCTTAGAAACGCTGGGCTGAGAATATAGACTCACTCCTAATACATGCTTGATAAACAAGAAGATAAAGAAATATGAGCAATGTTCTTCTAATTTCCTTGAAACTAGGAACCGTTACTTGACCGGTACTGTAAGGAAATTTCATAACTAGTTATTAGTTTAGTAGCTATTAGTTCGCAAAGCTTTGTTATTGAAGTTAGTTAGCGGGTATGTATCAGGTGGTATTACTAAAGAGTTCTCTATTGCATCAGCTATTAGAAAGTATAAACTTAATGCAAGCAAGCGAAGCATGGGTAGGTATGGCCGACCTCGTAATATCTTTATCACTCTACGGTTAAATGTCACTTTTTAAACGTCTAGGTCTATTTGTCTATGTGACAGTTAGATAGCTTCAACCTTATGAAGTTTCAATTATAGTATTTCTACCTCACGAAGCGAAGCGCGCTTTGCTTGTGGTAACCAAGTGTACAAACACGCTTTAAATGTGTCTGGGAAGACCAGTTGATTCAGCACATAACACACAAGACCCACACACGCACCTTCACACTTCGAGAGAAGAGAGAGAACTACCGAAAGCTCCTGCGCTTACACACACATTCACAGCGTATTTGTACAACTTGTTACCACAAGTAAAGCGCGCGTCGCTGTGTAAGATAAAAAACAGTAACTAGGCATTGTTGTCTAAACTGGTAAAGCAATTAAGAGGTCGACTCTACATTTAAATATGGCGATACCAAAGCTTTTTATTTCTTTTATTTCCATGGTTTTGTTTTATTGTTTGTCTCATATCGTGTAGGCATGAGTACGTTTATTAGGCAAGAAACTGCTTCCCGACAAACAGGAACTTTTTTATAAAGTATCTTTTCAATAAAAAAAAAACACTAGGTTTCATAATAAAGGTTCTGAAGAAAAACTAAATACTGTGAGAGTTCCGTTCTTGAACAGTGGAAACAAAGATGAGATGGAAATAATAACTTTGTATCATTGCGAAGTTTTCTCGAGTCTCGAAATTAATGTCGATAGCAATATAGCAGACTTATTTAGAAGAAAAAAAATACTATCATTAGCCACTATTTATCTTATGGGCCGTAAGTTTTTATGTGTTTTAATTTTCTACAGTTACTAATTACTAAATACCGAGGCCGGCCCAGAAAAGGGTGGTGAAATGACAGGCACAAGTGATCAAGGTGACGCAAGAAAAGAGTACGTACCTGGAAAGTTTTGAAGGATACCTTTGCCCTGCAGTGGGACAGATGAAGCTAATAAAAAAGAAACGAGCGAGCCTTACAGTAGTCGCATAAGATGTGTCACATCTGACATCTCACCTTGGTAATAAGCAACAT
The DNA here is from genome assembly GCA_914767755.1 of Agrochola circellaris. Classification (NCBI taxonomy): domain Eukaryota; kingdom Metazoa; phylum Arthropoda; class Insecta; order Lepidoptera; family Noctuidae; genus Agrochola; species Agrochola circellaris. The sequence continues at coordinate 15,728,210 of OU611840.1, read as the reverse complement.
TAACATAAAATCCTGAAAAAAAATATTCAGGTATTATTTGAAATGACTTTTCGTAACGACGAATAATTCTTTTTAATGATAATTTGATTTTATTTAACTAAAACTAGGAGTAATGCAATTGGAGGAGCTCGTGGCTAAGTAATAACTGCTGCACGGGTCGATCTGCCAGGTTAAGCTACGTTTGCCGGGGTTGGTCTGCGGATGGGTGATCATCTTTACATACCGAGACTTCTCCGTGCCTCGGAAAGCACGTGAAGCCGTTGGTCCCGGCTATCATTCATGGATCTTTGACAGTCGTTACGGGTCGTCAGAAGCCCGAAAGTCTGACAACCAGTCTTACCAAGGGCTTATCGTATTACCCAGTTACTGGGTTGTGGAGGTCAGATAGGCAGTCGCTCCATGTAAAATATTGGTATTCAGCCGAATCCGGTTAGACTGGAAGACGACCCCAATAAAGTTGGGAAAAGGCTTGCAGACTAGGAGTAATGCAATTTTTTATTGAGGATAGCTGTTTTTGTTCAATTTTGGAACGGAGACAATAGACTTATGATAACTAAAATATGAGACTTATACCTACTTGTGATTTCAAAGTATTTAAAAACCGTTGAAAAAATGGGTGAAAATAACAAAACTTGTTTTTAGTGTAAACATTATCGTTTTATTATAAACCAAATTCTTAGAAGTCTTACAAACCCACGCGCGCATTAGTGTACTAATGCGCGCGTGGATTTATAAGACTTCTTGACTTTTTGACTGATAGAAAACCGGGGAAGCGCGCGCTATTTGATTACAATCAAAAAGCGCGCGCTTCCCCTTTTCTGTTACACACTTCCGTCCGTTTTCACGAAATCACTGCCACAGATTGCAGGATAGCGAGTGGAAAGATGTTACACATCAAAAATACCAATAGGACATCAAAAACATTTTCAAGAGCGAGTTTATTTATTTTATTAGTTTGCTTTACCGATTTTGGTGTTTATCGCAAACCAACGGTTCATAAGAGTTCAAAACTGGTAGGATGTCTTTACCCTTTATTTAATTTTGGGGACATAAAATTGGAACGAATTTTGTCGGCCAAAATGTTTCGATTTGAGCTTAGTTTTCTCCTAAACATGGAACATATTTCGGGAAGCCCTTAGATAAGGGCTTCTAAAAAATCATTTTAGAATACTGTAAACGGCCATTCAAGATCACCTGTAGACCGAGTTCCGGCGACATAAAAGCTTCAAAAACCTTTCCATTTTGCAAAGTTTCAGCCTGGCAAGATTAGGCGAGTGCAAGCGTTTCTTTTGGTATCTATAAAGTAGTGTCGTTTTCCCTTTAGTTAGCAAACTTCTAATGAGTTCAGAAAACTTTCCGAAGCGAAGACTTACAGTTGCGAGTTGTAAAAAAATATATTTTTAAATTAGTTCTAGTCTATTTGGAGTTAGAATCTACGTATATTTAGTTACAGTTTTCTTTTCACTTTGTGTATTTCAAATGTCTGTATCTGTAGTCTGTACTCTTTGCTGCGAACACGGGACCAATTAGGAGAGTCTGTGCGCGACGAATGGCGACGAGATCGTAACTTTTAAACTTTTTAGTTACCCAAGACTTGAAACTGAATTTAATGTTTTTAGATGCAGTATAACATTGTTTAATGGATAGCTTTTGTAACTTAGGCAGTTGATAAGCTCAGGATTATAAAAAAATCAAGATTAAAATGTTGAATGGTTTAGTAGCGAAGATGAGCAATTAGACTATTAATGAAACTTCATTACCGCGGTAGTAATACACGTACGTTTCTATAAAAACCAATAGAACGTTATCATACTAGTAATCGTCAGCGCAGATGAGCAGCAAGCTGTTGAAGTGGTTTTTGATTAATTGATAATGAACATACGACTGGAATAGAGTTGAAAATGGCGTGCAAGATATAATTCGTTGCGGCATGCGCACGCGTATGCTTCTCGCAGTCACGCGCACTTTTGCGCACACGTAAGAGCATGTTCGAGCGTGCGCGCGTCAATGTTTGCTGACAGTCACCGCTGTAGCACATAAGTAAATACCCCACAGAGACAAAATTACTAAGGAGACTTTTCAAATTGTGCATAATTGAGTATTCTGGTGATGACAGCTTCTAGCTCGCCAGATGTCGTGCCAATCGATGGACTTGTCACATTTGCAGCTAAAGGCTTCCGCAAACAGACTATACGCGATGCCGCTACGCGACTTTGGTGGAACAATTTCTATGGAAATATCGCGAAAAAATTTCTACTGGTGTCGCGTGGCGTCGCAATGTGGAACTATTTATTTATTATTTTTTGACACATACGTCATATAACGAGATGAAGTAAGTACCGTATAAAAAAAGCGGCACCTATTCTGATAAAAATCAAGTACATTAAAAAATCATTAATAAATAGTTACATCACCGTTTGCAAGGATATAACGATTATTCTCTCCGTTCCGGAAATATAAGCATTAGCTCCATACATTTTTTTTGCAAAAAAAAATTAAGTTGTTAATTTGCCTACCTGATTATATCCTATGATATATTTGTGCATAATATTGACTATTAGAAGCCATTTTAAGCAAAACCCGACACTTTAAAATTGAAGATCCTATTTCTTCGAGAGCCTTTTTTCGATCCACAGTGTGTCGTCGCCTTAAATGTAATTAGTGATTCTCTGTATTTGATAACTGTAGAAGTCTAGAGGATTAAAATCAATGACGAGTCTGTCATATTTAGATTAAGTTTAATAACACTACCCCGGTGGCTTCAGTGTTCGAACTAGAGCCTTTGTTTGCTCGATCGGAGGACTTATGTAAAGCTGGTCAAACAACTTTCAATAGTTCAATATCTTATCCTTCTCAGGTTCTTTTTATCCTGATTTATTTTAAACTGGCAACGGAGAAAATATTTTCCATTTTATAGGTACTTGAATATGTTTATTTACTGCAGATAACTTTATGGCCGCATTCAGGTAGAATCTAGTCAGACCGATCTACCAGCACTTCAGCTGATATCAGAAGCTTCACTTGAAGAATATGATTATGTATGAGTATAATTCTTTTTCATTGAACGTTCATGACACCGACAAAATACATAGAATAGAATACATATGGTACAGAAAAAACTTAAATATAAATATGTAGTTCCACTTATGAAAGAATCTACATTCTGCTGATTTCATTTCATTTTTCAATCTTTTTGTTGGCGAGCTCCGAAATTTGACATCGTTGGGTTGGTACACTAATGAATTCATTTTTCACTTTTGATTCATTTTGTGTTCACACGTTTCACTTCGATTGAAAGATGCCGAATGAAAAACAAAAATAAACATTTAAACATAAACATTTATTCAAAAATAAAAATTGGTAAAATACAGTATAAATCTTAGAAATAATGTAGGTATTACAAAGTATGATGCCTGTACTAGGATAAACCTGTATCACAGGCGGCATGAGTTCTTACAATTACTATTTGGACAACTGATTTCTTAAACAATATTTAACATAAGTTTTAATAATAGTGACATAGTTAGTTAATTTATTACGTTATAATCTACTTAAATACTAATAATTAAGGTAAATAATTTCTAAGGTAAAACGGAAAATACATGGTGTTAGCACTTAGTTACACGATTATGATTGTGTTTGCAATATTTAATAATACTAAGTTGAAACAAATACTGCATAAATCACCTTCAAGGCTACGTTGATTTTTGAAGCGGTCGACTAATGTGCTTAGACAGCGACAAATCGAAGCTAAGTAGGACAGTGCAGTGGCCAGGGATATTTTTGAGTCAGCAACAAGCGATGACGCACTAGGTGCCCTCATAATCGATGGAGTTAATATATCTGTATTCTGCTATTTTCCTGGCAGGGCATGCAGCGTCTCCCGTTTTGTGATCACTGGGCTTTTTAAAACGTAGGCAAGTTGCACATTGCGGAATGGCGGCTTTTTTCGCGCATTCGGACATTGAATGGCCTGCATCACCACAGTGACCACACGTAGTAACGATGTCTCGGCAAGTTTTTGCTGCATGGCCATATTGTTGGCATTTATAACACCTTGTTACCAATGTAAAGTCCCTGACAGGACAGGACGTCCAATTTATAAAAAGCCTTGATTGTGGGATTAGGGCTTTACGTATATCGGCCGAAACTTCAACAACATAGTTACAGGTCGTAGCATCTCTCTTCCCCGATTTATGGCTTAATTTGATCAAGGTCAAGAAGGATTCCAAGGACAGTGCTGGTAACTTGTCGGCTACATTTTGTTCGAAAATGCACCTGAACACCTCATTTTCAGCCAAGGAAGTCGGCACTCCTACAACTACTATCCGAGGTTTGCGTTTGCTGGGCTCGTCGGCAGTAAGTCCAGATGTAGAGAGCTGGACTGCATGCTTCAGTTTATCAGCGTCATTTTTCGTCTCGGTACTGATAATTACGCCTCCATTTTTTGTTTTCCGGACACCACGAACGTGCAGCTTCATTTGCTCGGGCTGTATGATTTTTTGCACGAGTTCTTTCGTTTCGTCACTTGATTTAAATTTATCATTGGGATAAATGGCAACACTGCTTAGATTGTTGGGTCGAACGAAATCATTTGATCCCTTTTTCACCATATCAGCAAAAGAAGCATTTCCCGCAGAGCCAGAGTCCTTTATCGTCTGCTTGAGCTCCGAAATATGCTCCATCAGGTTGCGCTTTTCTTGAAGGGCATCAACCATGTCATACGCGAGAATGGCTTTATGCTTGAGCGACTGATAGAGGACTGCCATTTGTGAGGTGCCAGAACCTACTTTACGGCATAGGGTAGAAATTTTCATTTTCTGCTCAGAGTTCAGTTTTCCATCCGCAGCAATAGAGCAAACTTCATTTAGGTACTGCTCAATGGCTGACATCCATTTCTGAAGCTCGGGCGTCGAAACAATATCAGCCGTGGCCGACTCTAGGGCTGGATTTTGCGTCGTCTTCGAAGGTGAGGCGGAGGGTTGCACTGAGCCCCTTGGATTAATGGGGCTGTTATCCATTTTGTTTTCACAAGTTCACTATTTTGTGTCCATTATTTACCAAAGTACACTCTAAGCAAAATTTTACAGATGCATTACGACCGTAATGCTTTAAATGAGGTCACTATTATTAAATAAATTATTGAATAAATATTGCTAACGAGCACGTCTGTGCGCTGCAAGTGTCGCGTATCGTCGAAAACGAAATAAAATGAACAAAAACTGAAGCATCTGATATTTGCTTTATCGGAACCGATCCACGCAGGTAAAAAAAAAATAGATTAGCAGGTAAGTGGATTTTGTATAATATAATGTAATATTAATGCAATATCCCTCTCGAAGAAAGAAGGCCTGTGTCCCAGCAGTGGGAACATTATAGACTGATTATGCTAGTATGCTAATGCAATATTGACATCATCCGCTATTAATTAGTTAACTGAAAGCGTACCCGATTGGATTAAACAAACATTTATAAAGTATACATAAAATTACATACTACTACGAATTGATAATACAAATTAAATTAAATGATTCACTATCGACTGAATTAGTATATAAATAGAATTGCTATAACATCAGCTAACTACTTTAGAGAAGTAAACAAACTGTAGAAATCTAATCTGTCCCAACATAATGCGGGCGAATTACCGAATTCCACCGCAAACAGTTGCGGTTTTAAAATATCAACTAAGCTTGAACAAAATTAGAAGGCTATTTATTAGGCAAATCTCCTAGAAGCGACGTTCAACATCGACTGAGTGAAGCTAAGGTTTCCTACGACAGCGGTTACCGCGACTTACGCTTGGTACATACGCATACCAGCAGGTTATCGCTGATCGCCGTCGTGCACTCGCTGCTAGCCAACTCGTTTTTAGTTGCTACCTCTACTAACTTCCCGTTAATCGCCGATAGTGGGACAGGTGCCTCAAGCTACGGTTTGTTAGAACAGCGGTGGCCGGCACATAACGGTAGCAGTGACAGCTGTCATGAAAACAATGACAGAGGGGTTTGACTTTACGGTGTCATAACACGCTTTCTAGGGAAACACACCAACTTATTTTCAGTGATGTTACGAGTATGCTACGGTAACTTGCGGATGCTATGTGGCGGCCACTGCAGTCTTAGGAAACCACGGCTTAATACAGTATATGCATTACCGACATAAACTGCTTTTCCTCTGTAACATTATTCCGCGCTCTTGCGACGCCTCAAACAAATGGCCGGTGAGTAACATCTGTTACTCTGCCAAGTTTTACGAGTTTAAACAACTATTTTAGGTCCGGTCCCGTATACCCCGCGAGGACTGCTACGCCGCTACCATCGCGTAGCGAAGAGCTACGGCGTAGCAGCCTCATATATGCACATAGACCCAAGTGAATGTTTGTGTTTTTACCATATATGGAGGTTTTAGTGCTTAAGAGTTAGTGCAGTACTAACTCGAATGGAAAATTCAGGACCTGTGTTACTTTATGTACGTATTTTAGCATAAAGCAGATTGGAGTCAAACTAATATATTTGACATAAGACAATTTATGGCAGTTAGCGGCTTACACATATTAAACCAGCCAGGCTTAACATACTAAACATTGCAGCATTGGTACAGACATTACATATCTTTTGCAGGCTCCACCCTAACTGTAGGATTAAAAGTCTAATTGTTATTAGCGATTGAAATCTTACATGTTTTTCTTAGTCAGAAAATATATTGAAATTACCACCAGCCGCGTCACAGTTTTTAGCTTTTGTAGCTATCATCGTTTCCATTGTAATTAAATGTCAATTTATTGTTTTTCCAAAATAAAAACTTTTACTCTTTGATCTATTCACTCCGAGTGAAAAAAGGTTTTCAAGTCAAAAAGGTTGTACATAAATACTCCACTTTGAAGTTTCGATATTTAAAGAGTCAGTTGTTATGATAAAATAATAAGAGGCAAATCATTTCACGCAGCTTTGTAGATATTTTTTTTCTGTGAATCATATTTTCCATGGTTGCTCAGCCGAGATAATTATAATATCTAAAAACATTAAATTAATAATTATACATATTTTTATTTTTTTCTTGGTATTTCCGTCTCCTATTTTGTGTAGAAAGTAATCTCGTACTTTCGGTACTTGGAAATACAGGTTTACATTGTTACTGAAAAAAAAAATCGACAATTAATAACGGGTATAAAAAGACGCTTAACGAAGCTGAGGGTCACTTGTTCTTTCCGACATTGTTATTTTTTTTTGTACTGGACCGTACCTGGGAACCTTCTGGTTATAGAGATATTGAAGTTTTTTTTGTTACTTAACTCTTGTAACATCGCGTGCACCCGTAAGCAAAAGGTTTCGCGTGCGTTACATTGAACGTTCGTACGTACCGTAAACAGCGATTTTTCAAACCAATACTAAAAGACAGCAGTAATTATGTTTGTGCTATGTTACTTATGTACATAGTTCGATATACAGAATGGTAGTTCACGGCTTGTATTTTTCTTGCAGGAGTTGGTTGACATAATGTTGAAGCGAATGGACCCCGATCTGGACGGGGTGATCAACTTCCAAGATTTCCACACGACAGTTCTGAAGACCCCGTCGTTGCTGGAGAGTCTCGGCTACTGCCTGCCGGAGAGACCAGCAGTCTTCGCCTTCATAGCGACCTGGTGCCCAAAATGGGGCAAAATGTGAGAAATAAATAAAAGGTTTTGACTTATCTTTACATACAGAATCCGCTTTATAATATTAATCCGCGTTACTAACAATAATACTGTTTAGTTTTTAGCGAAATACTTTACAACTAACAATTTTGTAATAAAAAATGATTTAAGATGTTTTTCTTGGTTTCTGTTTGGAATACAAAGTTCTACCAAATACGGAAAAAGTAAGACCATTACTAAACATAAAAAATCTGGAGAGGCAGAGAAGGGGCTTTAAAGAGATATAGGAGAGAAAGAGATATATAGATACATAAATAGCAAGACGAGCCTTAATCAATAATATCGCTAAACAGAAATATATTTCCCGAGGGAGATTACCACAATTTTAGTTAATAGCACCTTATCCTATCTATTGAGTTCAAGGCTGCGAATCTTTCGCTAACAGTACAATCAATACGGCTCTTTGTACACGACACGGTTTATTTACGGTACGGCGTATAAGTCACGCCGTAGAAAAAACGTCAACAAGTTTCCATAGTGATCCATACAACACTGACGACCGTGCCTACACACGGCGTATAAACCGTAGCTTTCATGGCAAAAAAGACGTATGTGTACATAGAGCCTAAAAGCCCCGTGGCAATATCTGTCTTGATTACTCAATACTGAACAAAGGCCTCCTAATGAGCGGTACAGTTATTGGACAATTACTTCGACTAACTCGTCCGTTTATTTACTGCACGGCTACTGAACGTCTCAGAGGGCGCCCTCTAGAAGACATAAAGTCATGAACTAAAAACAATATATTCTAATAATGCCCTAATGCTTATATAATTATGGTTACTACAACCATAATTATATAAGCATTAGGGCAAAGTGGCATATTTATTAAATACATTAGAATATATTAGTTGTTTATATAATAGACTAAATATTTGATAGTTTGTACATAACAATTTCAGATGAGAATATTTTCTTGTTTGATACCTTTTTGGAACGTGACTTTTCAGTAGTCGGTTTTTTTTAATTTATTGATCGTCTAATAATGCTCGTTTTTTAAGCAATTGAGATTCTTTTGACTGTTTGGCCTTTTCTCACAGTTGATCGCAGTATCTAAGCTAGGCTAGTGGTAGGTCTAGTTAGAATTATGACCAACCACGCGCGAGCCAAACTGGTCGCAGTAACTAAGCTAGGGCACTCCGGCCAAATGGGTTAGGTTTGAACTGTTACCTGTTTTGGGAGAGCAAATAGGTTCAATTCAATACATGCCTTCATGAACTAGGTTCAATTCAATACATGCCTTAATGAACTAGTTTCAATTCAATACATGCCTTAATGAACTGGGTTCAATTCAATACATCATGTCTTAATGAACTATAGTAGTGTATTCATTACTAATGTATTTCGAAAGCAAAGCATTACTGGGTCCCAATTACTTCCAATACTGTGTATTTGAGCAACTATTGCAGAGTCCATACTGATACTGTGTCCATAACTACGAGAATGTTGCTAATTGAAATGAAATCCTGAAATTAATGTGATAGAATTGCTTTTTGGGGTTTTGTTCCCAAAGGGTGCCAACGGGAGCCTATTTCTAAAGCTCCGCTGTCCGTCTGTCTGTCCATCCATTCGTCCGTCTGTTGCAGAGCTGTATCTTTTGAACCATAATAGGTAGACTCTTGAAAATTTCATAGAGTGTGTACTACAATAGCCGCAATAATAACAAATAATCATTTGCTTCATTTTGACTTTGTTTATTTGTTACGCTTTGACGCTATAACGGCTGAACAGATTTGGATGAAACTTTGCACCTGGGTAGACCATGACCTCGATTGGAACATAGGATATTTTCGATATTCCTACGAGATCGAGTATTGTGCGGGTAAAACCGCGGTACACAGCTAGTAAAAAAAAAAAATTAAGTTTAAAATTAAAAGGTCACATACGAGAAACGTGTTTTTTACTATAGTATTAAAAAAACCAATGTAGTGTTAAATATTGTAAGGTGGTACGGACCACACGTACGGCACCTTCGTGTGTGTATCCGACTTGCACTTGGCCAACTTTTAATACGCTGTTATTAGCTAAGTTAAGAATTTGAAGAAAATTCTACTGATAAGGAAGCAATGATTCAATTTTCTCTGCTTATTATTCAACTGCATGCATAATTTATACTTAGAAATCACGCTCATCAAAATGAAATAAATGCTAGAAATATCTTCAAATGGTATGATGTTCACCATGCCGAAAGCACACAGTCAACATTCTATACTAGCAAAGTTATTCAAAAACAAAACGGCGTGTACGCTGTGTCTCACTTCAAACGACTGTACTACTACATTTATGTATTTGCTATACAGTAAGCTTGTTGCAACGTCGGATGACGTCAGTCGCCGACCTGGCGTTGACATGGAAGGACTGCGCACACTCTGACGACAAAACTTATTAATATCCAAAATACAGGCAATACCAACGATTTAAATAAGTCAGAATTAAATGTTAATTTAATATCCTTTGAATATACGGCTTAAGATATGTCAGAAATCATTGTTCTGATATCGTTTAGAGCAACAGTTGTTTGAATAAAGCGATTTGGCGCTCTTTCAAATATTTTCTGAATGCGGTTGGCTTGCAGCCACTTCTCCAATCCAGTCCAGTCGGCGCTTCGCTATTGCGAAGGAAGGACGACGCAGCCAATTTTTAATAAAACTCGAAATGTAAATCGAGAATTAAACGGAACATTATGATAAAAAGTTTTTTATGTATCGGTTTGAAATCTGGCTGCCTGGCCTGGCTATGAAACGTGATAATAAACACTGGCATACATCAGTAAACACTGAAAATGCTTTAAAATGCATTTCACTTGCCTGAAAAATTGTAATTGATTTGGAATATTTATCAAATATTCTACTCAAACAACAGTTTCATTTTGATTGGAATTTAAGTTTTGTTTGCTAATAGATCAAAGATAAAAAAATATTTTTCATTTGTTCAGAAGCTGGTTGTTAGTTTTCATTTTCAGAATACAGCATTTTATTGTTATAATTTTTTACAATCATTTTAGGAGGACATAATACAATTGTTGTTGTAGTCCGCCTTTGTACCTTTTTGAGTGTGAAAAGTTTAAATAAATAAATTGTTTTTTTTTATGTTCGTTTATTTTTTTATGGACGTAATGAATAGCACTATCCCATTTCTTCCCATGGGTGTCGTAAAAGGCGGCTAAGGGACTCACTAGAGAATGGGCAACAGCGTTCTCTATGCATTTTAACCGGCAAAATACGGTCACCGGAGAACGCCATACTGCGATCTCCATTCCGCCTGCCAAGCATGGCGATTATGGTAACCTCCAGTACCCGGCGGCCCGCTTACCCTTAGCTACGGTAGCGTTCAAGGCTATGGTGACTCAAGGGGTGCGAAGAATCCCCGGACGAAGCACAGAAGCGGTCGAAGTGGCGGTGCTTGGCGGAGGCCTATGTCCAGCAGTGGACGTCTTTCGGCTGAAATTATGATGATGATGAATTCGTTTGTACATAGCAAATCCTATTGTATTCCATTGCAGCGGGTGTGCAGCGTGTCAGAGGGACAAAGGTCGGATACCGTAAAGCCAGGCTCCTAACACGTTGACACCACTGTCTATTATTATAGTATAGTATCATCTGTTAATTATTTAGGACTCAGTGCGCCTCGCGGTTTCACCCGCATTAGTTTAGATGCCGTTTAAATATCGGGACAACAGTATCCTATGTCCTAACTCAGGTCATGGACTACCCATGTGCCAATTTTCATCCAAATGTTTTCAGCCGTTTAAGCGTGAAAAACAAATAACCAAATAAAGTTGTTTAGGAGTGTTGCCTTTTCTAAGTACCTACACCCGTAAAATGTATGATTTCCTTTTTATTGCTTGGTGGAGTAATAGGTACAACTTTTTTTGCAAATTATTTTTAGTATTCGAGTTCGCGACTTCTTTAACCAGCCATTTCTATTTCTTACTATTCGCCCTGAGATCCTTATTGAAAAACTCATCTCACTTTAATAGAGTACTTAGTTTGACCAGGATTTAACTGAATTCAAAGGCATTATTTATTCTTTAAAGAAAATACGTCTCATTCAAATAACAGCCGGTCGATTCTGTAAAAATATCACCGTGAAACTTAGGTGAAGTGAGCGTGAAGTGAGCTGTCAATAGTGTTAATCCCTAGCAACCTGCCAGTCGATTTGTGACAGTGACAGCTCACTTCACCTAAGTTTCACCTTGATATTTTTACAGAATCGACCGACAGTTGAGAGTTGGTCTATTATTTGGCTGGCTCTTATACTTTCAGTGCATATACTAGCTTCCGCGTAAATTCTATTTTCAGTACGTCACATTTCTCGACTCTGTGTTCCGTAACATACGCTCTTGTTTGTTGGACTTACATTATAGAAGTTAACATAAATGCATAACATCACGCCTGTTTCCCCGAAGGGTGAGGCGGCAGCGTACCTATATAGTACACTCACATTTCGCCGCTTATGTTTAAGCCTAATATAATAGGGGGCGAGCCTATCGCCATCAATCGGGCACACATCCAGACTCCGGGCTGCTATTTAGAAATTCCTGATGGAAAAACCCCATAACGCTTTGCCCGATCTGGCAAATTACAGGTCAGTGTTATGTTCTATGTTGATCAAAATATAATTCACGACCATTACAAATACCTATGTATTTACAGAAATATAACCATAAGAAAGACTCGCCGACTGGTCGACACTTCATGCGACCAGAGGGCTGGCTCGTTCTTTGGCCAAAGAATTAGCATTGCCATTCAACGTGGCAATGCTGCCTGTCTTCTGGGCACGTTTCCGGACGACAGCGATCCGGACGAATACTTCGACGCCAAAGTGTCCGTTTTTTTTGTATTTATTTGTATAGTTTGTTATTGTATTCAGTACCTAGTGTAAATAGTTATTTGTGTTAAGTATTGTAAAGATAAAAAAAATACCATAAGAATCATCAATATAACACTCAATTATTATTGGAATCAAGTTCTTTAACACGGTGTGCGCTAGGAGTTGACTGGTAGAAATCGTCACGTAAGGTAAAACCGTTATGCTCCTTTCATGCAACTTTGTCAGGATCCCACTTCTTTTTTCTCTTTTTTTTATTAATTCCCCTGACTTTACATAATTTACCGAGCATATTATAAAGAACTGATATTGTAGTCGTTTCATGTCTAAATGTAAAGCCATTTAGCCTTCGCAGGAAAGTGGAAATATCATGTTCCAACAAGAACTAGGGGACGGATAAGTTAGTTTGTGGCACTGTGCATTTTCCTGTGTACCTGTGTTTTATTAAAACCGCAGATGGCTTCATTATATAAAAATTAAACAATTTGTTATGAGCTACTTGACATACAAACTTCAACTTGACCCACTTAGAAAAATAGTTTAGAAATAACGTGATGCAACTGTAGGTATAGTCGAGCTCAGAATTGCATTACCACTTTTGACAACGATTCCCAGCAAAATTAAATTTCTCTATGGTTGAAACAATCTAGCACACGGTTTCTGAATTGAGAATTTGATATTGAGAAGTTGTCACACTCTACTATAGCAAGGTAAATGCCCGCGAAATTTAAAATTTCTTTGTAAGAAACGTATAAAATAATTAAATTTCACGGGCTACATTGGAGGAGACCTTAAGTAGTGCTAAGCTAAATTAGAGTTTGACAACGGACGTGGACATCCACGTCCACTTCACGGCATCACCATCGCACAGGGAAGTAATGTATGGAAATATATGAAGACGCCTTTAAATTTCCGTCCACGATAACGTGCACGTATTTCCATAGGTACATGATATGGACGTGGACGTCCCCGATAATATCGATTGAGGTTCAGCGGAGATGATCTCTTAGCCTACTCTAACTGATTTACATAAAATATAGTCAAAGTCAAACAATTTATTTCAATTAAGCACATAAAAGGCGCTTTTGAAAGTCAATTTTACAAAAATAGAATTGATTCTAGTCGCCCCTTCCAAAAGCTAGTTTTCGTATGGAGAAGAATGGGCAGTAAACTCCACCTCTTTTAAAATATTTTGAATACATTAATTATACCGCATGAAATTTTTTACCGTCTCGAGAATAATATGGTGTGTTGTGTAAATGGAACAGAAGCCATACCCGGTAATATTGCTTAGTACCATTGAGATACAAAAGTTCCAAATATCCTTAAAAAAACATGAAAACTATCCATCATATATCATGATAAATTCCGCGCATCTAGTAGGGTGCGTATCTGCGTTCTGGAATGAAAAGTTCACTTTATATGCTTGGTATTTATCGATAAATCAATTTCATTCTAGGTTATTGAAAAAAATTTAAACATTAAAATTTCTATGCCATAGGCTTCTACTCCGTTCACCTATTATACCCTATTTTTTTCGAGACGGTAATAAAAGTGATGCGGTATAATTACCTATAATGTAAAGACGATGCATTTAGAATATGATAACTGTACCACGATAGGTAAAAATAAAGAAAAATGAAGCAATGACAGATAAATTAATTATGTGATAGATACATGGTGCTCACATACTTACAAACATTGTAAAATTATACGATATTCCTAACATTTTAACAATTCATACTAATAAGTCAGTGTGTGAGTACAAGTAATCACAAAATGTAAAATCAGTGTTACAAAAAAAATAACAAATTATATAATTAAATTAGCAACCAGTTTGAGTTTGTCTAGACTCTAAATTTGTCCTATGGAGCAGGACCAGCATGTTTCCAAGCATTCTTATCTTGGATATAATCGTTTATTTTGTAATATGCTTGTTTACAAAGTATACATTTAATATGAGTTAAAATGTTCTTTCATTTACTTGTAATATATCACAACGTATTTTGTTGTAACATTTAACACAGTACCCCAAGATGTATGTGTGTACTTTAGATAATTTGAAAAGTGGTTGATCTATTTTATCTTTATTTCTAGTTTTAAGATTATGTCTATCACTTAGGAAAAAATATGTAGATTTTTTCTTACATACAAAATATTTTGATATATAATATTAGATCACATGGAATTCAATTACGGCAGTCTACAAATTATTGCAACGTGAATTGTGTCAACACAATTCACGTGTGCTTTAAATTAATATGAGGAATGCCTAGTGCTTAACATTTAAACAGACATGTAATGGAACTACGCTACATAGAAATAAGGTGCAAAGTTAAATGCACTCCGTACTTTACTATTTTGAGAAGTTTGAGGTACGGTATTCAAATGAAAATCTGGTGAGTACCTATACCGATTATTTTGACTGAATCTAGTAAGTACTTGCCTGAGTGTTGCTAAGAAAGGTCAACCAGCTCATAAAGCCTTCAGAGGTAGGTTTTTTTTAAGAGTTTAATCGAAAAACCCACAAAAAAATTAAAAAATACCATACAAATGTTTCCCAATCTAGAGCGATATAAAGCTATTATGGTCATAATTGCAACCATTATTGGTAGTTGTATTTGGTTAGTCTATTAGGTAGGTTTCCCATTACACTATGCATCGGCTGGTTTACCCTGACTGACTACCTTGGTTCGGGAAAAAGCCGCTCGGCATAGCTGAATTGTGCCGAGTAGTAAGCGAGAGTAATGCCGAACGAAGTTTGTCGATCGGCACGAGCCGGATGAAAGCTGAATCTATATTCAGCTTTCATCCGGCTCGTTATTATGCTATCATAATCAGACTATAATGTCCCCACTGCTGGGACACAGAGACCTCTCTGTGAGAGGGAGTGGGCCGTAATCCACCACGCGGGCCCAGTGCGGGTTGGTAGTTGTCTTATGTCTTCGAATTTCTGGTGCTAGGACATGCCGGTTTCCTCACGATGTTTTCCTTAACCGTTTTGAGATCCGTGATGAAATAATATACAAAAAGTTCACTTTGTGTAAAGTCTCCTGTCGCCTGTCAGGGTTCAAACCTTCGACTCGTAAGTCGCGGCCGTTACCAGTGGGCCACCACTGCTCTCTCTCTTGACATAAGGATTGCTCCCACGATTTGGGTTTGAGGTTCACAGGCTGGTCAATAGTGAGTAACATAAATATTTTGGATCTGTACGTATACAGCATGTATCAGAAAGGTGTGTTTATAATTTTAAGGGTGTTTACAGACCATCAAACTGAACGACATAAAGTGTCCGCATATTCGAATCACAACTGTCGTTCTTTGACAGTTGTATAAAATGGCTATAACCAGGGACCTTTACGTAGGGTGTAAATTAGCTTAGCAATCAATTTTCCACAATGTATTTTCTAAAACTTAACTCAAGAATAACTCGATTCAATCTTGAATTTTACGTTTTTTTTTTTTGCAATGTTGCTTATGTTATTATATAAGTTTTCTTCACCTTTATTAAAGAAAAACACGGATGAATACAAAGAATTGCCATTGCCAAAACATTTTTGGCAAGTGTTGCACGTATAACTAAATATTAGAATGATTGGCCATTCTGATATTTAGTTATACGTACACTTGCCAAAAATATTCGTGAGCCATATCAGGGGGCATAAAACGGCCACATTAAGCAATTCCTCTAAAAGCAATTCATTTTCTGAATTTCCAGCAATTCCTCTATGGTGACACATATTTTAGCTGAATCATATTCAATTCAATTCATATTTGGTGTAAATATTGCCACATGAAAGAAATTAAGACCGTAATATTACCGGATAATTTTTCTTTACAGTTTTTATTAATCGAATGAGATTTTTATTTTTATTTCTACAGTTTAAATGTTATTTCATTATAATATAAAACTGTCTAACAGATGAATTGCGTAATATGAATTGAACGCAGATAATATTATGAATTGTCAGTTGGTGACAGCTTGTGTGATTCATAATAATATCATATTATGATTCTGCAAAAGCGGCCGTTTTAAGCCCCCTGTATTATGTTAGGATTGGATTTGAGCTTGTCATTCCTAAGCGTACCATCGAATTCGAAACCAATCCAATCTCGATAGTGGTACTTATTTTGTGCATATTCAGTCTAGAATTGATATCATAGATAGCCATATTCCGCTTTGTTGCGATAAGTCCCCTCTTTGAGGAGTGGCTAGAGAGGCGCCACGGCGTCCTCACCTTCCGCCTGACGCAGGTCCTCACCGGACACGGTTGTTTAGGGAGGTTCCTGTTCCGCATAAGACGGAAGGAAACGCCCGGGTGTCATCACTGTGTAGATCGCCCGGAGGACACAGTGGAGCATACGGTGGAGATCTGCCCGGTTTGGGTGGAGCACCGCCGTGTCCTCACGGAGGCGATCGGCGGCGGCGATCGCTCGCGTCCGGCCCTGTTTCGGAGCGAGAGTGCATGGGAGGCCGTCACTTCCTTCTGCGAAGCAGTAATGCTCACGAAGGAGGAGGCGTAACGTGTGAGGGAGAGGCAAGATTCGCGCCCTCGCGCCCCTTGTCGCCGCAGGAGACGCCCCGAGCGTCGGGAGTCGCAAGCTGACTTCCGGCCACCGCAGGCGCGGGCTTACGGACGGTGAGCGATGGGTAGCTCGCCGTCCGATAAGGACCAGGCCCGGGTCGACGGC
The DNA here is from genome assembly GCA_914767755.1 of Agrochola circellaris. Taxonomy (NCBI): domain Eukaryota; kingdom Metazoa; phylum Arthropoda; class Insecta; order Lepidoptera; family Noctuidae; genus Agrochola; species Agrochola circellaris. Next base: position 15,710,989 of record OU611840.1, on the reverse strand, counting down.
GCGTTGTGCTCCACGCGCGCCTCAAAGAGATGTCAGCACCAACTGACGGGGTCCATTAGGGCCAATGCTTGCCAGGGTTGCGAGTTTGTCCGAAAGGGATATCGCGGCCCCGGCACACAGGCAACGGAAGGAACACGGGTGGGTTTTAGTAAAAGAAGTCTGACTCGCCCTCCAAGGTATTTGATAATTTCCCACCCAAAAAAAAGCCAAATGCTACCTGCTCGATTTCGTTCTGTTATACATAATTTCACTGAATAGCAATTATAGTTGATAAATGTACTTTAAAAAACTGCTCGCTATGCATAGCGGTACAGTCAACCCACAAAATTCAATGCGATATATTTTTTTTCCGATTTATTGTAATTTTGGTGTGCAAGTATAAATAAATTCAGTGTAGCAGAAATAAAGTGTTTTTATTCAAATAGACCCACGGAGCGCCATCGTAAGCCTTTTTTTGTACATGACGTTGGAGCCGCACGGGCGCCCGAACGCATTTTTTTATATACGAATATCACCCATGCACCGCACCGCCTCCGCACCGGCGGCGCCGCGTAGATTTTACACTCATTATGAGATATTCTGTTTTTTTTTATCTTGCGGTCCGGCGCCGCTGCGGCGCAGGTGCGGCTCCAGCGTCATGTACAGAAAGTCTAACAGTTTGCGTGGACTAAACAACAGCCACATTTTTATTAAACTTCCCTGTATATTCAGTTTGTAGTTTTGGTCTCAGCAGTTATCATATTAGTTATTTTTATTAAATCCACGATATTTTTCCTTTTAGTATCAAGCTCAATATTATTTAGTTGAATATCCGTCCCTATTGAATTCTGAAGAAGGCGATAAGTATGGTATGCGTTACTGCCTCGATGCTTCCTTTGTAATTTCTATTTACGTTGACGGTATTGCTCCGGATGAAATTCTTCTTCTAGTCATATTTTTCTAATATACCCACGTTTATTTTTCAATATGTGAGTGATATGTAGTTCGAGAATTTTTATTAATCTTCGGGACGATTTTATTAAAACACTTTTTTACCCGACTACGGCGGAGGGTTATGATTCCCACCGGTGTGTATGTGGGTATGTATGTTCATCTGTTCTCTCATAAGTTCTAAACTACTTAACATAATTTTACAAATGTGTTATCGTTGGAAGCGTCTTAATTGTCTGTTCGTTATAGGCTATGTGACGTCATATTAAATTGAAAATGGATAGTATAAAAATAAAATAAAAAATATGATGCCATGTTGGGCATCAAACGAAAGGGCTAAATTAGCATATTTAAAAAAAAAATATTAACCCCAAAATAATAAAAATAAAAATAAAACTAAAATTAAAACCCAACTGAAAAGGTAGGTATATATAATCAAGACATCACAGACATAAAAATAAAAAATCCGGAGTAACACGTAATCTGTTCGGTTTATACCTTTAACACGACGTGTGACTTCAGATTTGTAAATCGACTTTTTTTTAACCTGGCATCTCGCATTTAACCTCTGAGGAGGTCGTAGCTGCTTAACCGGACTTTGCTGTGGCTGCCTTAAGCTACTAACTTAAATCCACCAGCCAGGGCGTAAATATTACTTATGAACTAGGCGAACGCTCGCTAAGGGCACCCCCTGTGGGGTACGAACCCTGGGTTAGGGCGTCACTGGGGGGAGGACAGCAAGATGGGACAGGCTGGATCAAACATGGATAGTTATTATTAACAGGGGAATTTAAAGCTACTGGCTCAGCTGCGACGCGGGCTGGCGCATCGTCGGGGGGAAGTATCATTTACTTGAGGTCTGAAAGTGTGTCGGTGTGTGTGTGCCTTTTCACTGGTGCTGGTGGCACTTTTGCTCTCCTGGAGGAGGGTTATTGGGACATCTGGGTCGGTGAGAATATGCCTTGGACGGCGGACTTTGCTGATTCTAGAGGGGACATAGCTGGCGACCTTGACAACCAGAGGGTTGCGATGTTTGGCGGTTGTATCAAAGTAACGGTTTGAATTGCGTTTTATAAACTAGGCAAAAGTGGGAATTTTAAGGTCGAGATGGAGGATGTCGTTCTTAACATACCACGGGGAACCCGATGTCATTCGAAGGAAACGGGTTTGGAGGGCCTGCATCCTATGGATGTGATGGGGTTTGGCTTGCGCCCAGTTTAAATTGTCTGTCTGCGATGTCTTGTTTATAGCGTCCGCCCCACTAATCAAGTCCGATAGATGCGATGGCCTTCAGTGGGTTTTTAGTTGGTGTTTTTATCGTAGTTGGGTTTTTTGAGCGAATGTACCTAATGTTCGTATACCGTATTGTATTGTGTTCAGTTCTCAGAAAATTTTAGTATTTTGTGCAAATAACGTCCTGGTTATTTAAAAACCACAATTCTTCAGCACACAGCTTATTGTTTTCCGATTTAAGGCAGGAGTTATCGCTGAAGATCTTTTGATTTTGGTATTGATTTTCAATAAATTTGTTTCAAGATCAGCTGAAGCGTCCCGTTAATTTATAAAGGGATTACAAACCTTCAAACTTGGACCACTCCTATTTACAAATAAACCTCTATTACGCTGTAACATCTAAACTGCGGTAGTATATTCGTCCTTACATAAAATACGCTCCAGTACCTACCACGGAAATAGAATTGACATATGAATTCATATTAGATTAGCAAACGGAGCGAGGCACGTATCCGTGCAATTTAAATGTGTATTATGTTGTTTACGTGGAGTAGGAAGATATTGAGTTAACTGTTAAGACTTCCTACAGCCGCTTTTAGTACCTACAAGTCGTGTAACAGTGCATCAAGCGACGAGAAAAACTAAATTTGTAATCTTCGACTTCGTACTATGGTCGTCTGTAAATATTTATTTTTGAAATTTTAAGGTTTTTTTTTTTGTTATGCCATCGATATTTTCATCAATTGTGGATCGATTTTTTCATTTGGTAGAGGAAGTTTGCGCGTAGGTTCCGTATAAAGTTTATTAACTTTGCTTGGATAGTGTTTGAGTTAGCTGCAATAATACGTGTTTCGCACTCAATTTATGTGGATGATTTTATCATAACTTCCTGTCACTGTTACGGTAGTGGTATTCGAATTTGTGTGGGCGAACAACAAAAAAATGAAAAACGAAAATATTTTACAAAAAAAAAAAAAACTCTTCCACGAAAATTCTAATCCAAAGACACCGACTTACGAATTTAAAGTTATTTTTCACTTTGTAGTGTTGTTTTTAGAAGTCAGTTGTTTTTATTTATTTATACATTATTTGTTATCTTACCTTTACTTCGCACGGATGCACTCTACTAATGTGGCAATATGTAATAAAAGCTTTTAAATAATAAAATAAAAAAAGCTTTTATTCATGCATTGTCACGAGAACCAAACACGTATGCCAAATTTCAGCCCGATAGCTTCAGCGGAAGTGGGTGAAATATATTGATTGATTGCAATATTCCAGGACATACATACAAGTGAAGTAAAATAAAAGCTTTTAATTAAAAACATCGATATATCTATACTGTATTTAAGTATTCAAACCAATTTAACTTTATTGCAATCCATAATGTATACATACAGGTGGTAGGAATAGAAACAATAATTATGAACTCTGTAGGGCACAGCAAATTTTTAAATATAGAGTAGGAGAGAGGAAGCTTATTACTAAATATTTAAATTATGGTATGGTATTAGTTATTATATTATTTATGTTATCATTTATTTATTCTCTGAATATAATAATTATGAGTAGGTCAATCTATTTATTTATTTTTTGTATTAAATTATAGGTATATTATTATTGTTTATTTAATTATTTATTTAAATATTTTGTATTGCTATTAGTGTATTTAATATTGTTATATATTTAAATTAATTCTCAAAACGATGGTGAAAATCACATATTAATCCATAGCGTAGATCAAAAGCACTAATCGGTTACATAGACAGACACAAAAAATCAACTTTTTCATTCTATTTTTAGGATACATAACCTATAGATTTTTATGACACATCCCACTGCTCATGCAGCATGTAAGCGGACCGAAATCAATTCACTTTACAGAGTTGATATTCGTGGGTTGATTTTGCTTTTCGTTCACAGTCACTACAAGTGAAAATCAGAATTTACATGTCGCACAGCTAAAGTGAATTATGAACCTCATTTTGTATGTATTCTCATTGACGCACGACGTCACTGCGAATCGTTCATCCACTGCGACGTGTGGGCAGTATAAAGGTCAACGCACACGTATAAGCACTGCACGGGATCAGTATCGCCTCAACTCGAGCTGTTCAGGATTCTTTCTATGAAATACCATACGCACACTTGACAAATAAACTTATTTTTCTTTCTTTCTTTCTTTCACTTGTAAGCATCGTAATGGCATCGCCTTGGCTCGGGATTAGCTAGTAAACAGCAGTCATCGAGTTTACGAGCGGGCGAGAAAAAAGGCGACGATGGCTCGGGGCCGATCTGGTTACGTGCAAGCTTACCTTGGGCTGTCGCCTGGTTGACGACGAGCCGATGAGGTCTGGCGATGCCGTGTGCGCTAACCTTTAATGAAGTCGGTAGGCAATCCGAGTGTGGATTCGATCCGATTTGCGTGGGATAGAAGTCCAACTTACGTAGACAGAACCGATAAGAGAGGTGAACTGCAATCGAATATGTGGTGTGGCGACTATTCTAAAGCGTAACGGATAGTTGTAAACTGATTACACCGCAAGGATATGCGACGTGTCTGCCTTGTATCCTTCTCACTGCGCACGCAGACCGCAGCTGATCGCGGTGTGGTTGTGGTATGCCCTGTTGGCATTTCTGACGCTCCTGCGGTCAGGTCTGATGGCAAAGACTATTGCTATTTGAGAAAGTATAAAAGTTTCGACAAGTTCCGGCTAGTACTTTATCTTAGTTTTTAAGTATTATGCCTTGGTTGGAGGCCTTAATTTATAAAGGCACCACAGGAAAGGCCGGTTAAGCAATCGACAACCACCTAGGCTGACCTGCGAGAAGCTAATAAACTTAACTTTCATCTTATTTTGAGAGTTTCGTATCGCAAAAAAACGGAACCCTTATATGATCACTTCGTGGTCCTTCTGTCAGTCTGACTGTCTGTATGTCTGTTTGTTCGTCTATCAATCTGTCAATACCCTTTTTCTCAATAACTCCTGGAGGTAACAAGTTGAAACTAATATCAAATACTTACGTCTACGATCCCTTGGGCCTCTTAAAAAATCAAGATTCTAAGTTAACGCAATAAAAAATACGGCCATACATGCGACATATTTTCATGTTTTTATCATGTTTGGTAAGAAGCAAGGCCTCACAGTATACGTAAAGAAAAAGTCCAAAAATTGTTACATTGTAGTTTTATCAAGTAAAAAAAGTTTTTTTTGCGATCTCAAACTTCGATTTGCAGTTGGAGACTATGCCGTATAACGATGTATGGGAGAACGTTCTTGTAAATGTTCTTCTACTACGATGTTAAGTTTGTTTTTGGGATTAATTTATTCCAACTACGGAACCCTTCACTTAAACATACAGTCATTTAAAGATTCGTTTGTTTTGTACGATTAAACCAGAAATATTTTTTATTTTATTATAAGAAGGTGCTGCTTAGATCTAGATCAAGAGTGAACAGGCCTGTGGCGTGTGTGAGTGTATTCCTTCCGAGTCTGTCTAGTCCGAGCAGCAGGCGTGTAGAAACACTAAAATAGATTTCAGTACTAACATGCCTATCAGTGCCATTTCATTACTTCGTGTACAGGGTGTGTGGAACGCAGAAGCGGATAGTTAAAGTGGTTCCGGTCGATTTCCGCTACCCTCGTCTGCGGATTGCATGGGCAAACCTCAATTGCACATTTTGTCGGCATTGTCTGTCTTGTGCTTTGTTATTTGAATTGTTTTGAATGTAAAGTACACTAGCGACCCGCCCCGGCTTCGCACGGGTATCTATTATACATATAAATCTACCTCTTGAATCACTCTATCTATTGCTGACTGCATTAAAATCCGTTGAGTAGTTTAAAAGATCTAAGCGAACAGACAGCGGAAGCGACTTCATTTTATACTATGTAAAGATTACTATCGCGGTCTGCAACAGAGGCATTGATGGACGAACGTGAAAATGTGGGCCAAGCCAAGCTGTGGCATATACCTATACCTGAGTCCATCAACGCCTGGTTGTGGCCAAGACTTATATAGTACTTTTCTCAAATAATGAGCGGAAATTCAAAATAAGTAAATTAATTATAAATTCCAGAACCAATGATGAATAACGAACATTTTTCACGCGCCTATACGTTCATTTTGTTTCTTCTTTATTTTAAACAGCTCTATTTGCAAGCCAATTCGAAATTTAAATAAAATCTTTCATAAGTTACCTCCTTGGTTGCCATGTGTTCAAGTAAAACGTTCGTTCCATTTTTAAATTACAATCGCCGCATATATTTGACCAGTACAGCGTTTTCGATTTATCTCGAAGAAGGTTGTCAAAATAATGCTTGAATTTCCAAGCATTTTTGAGATAAAGTTATTTTCTGTAAATTACAATAGTTGTTATCTTTCCATATTTTGCTGATGACGATTTATAGTCTCAAGTGAGTGTGAGTGGTTAGGTAATTATTAGTAAAACCATGCCATGGCCATGGGCGGCTTTAAAACTCTGACACCAGGTTAGTCACTAACCACTCGAAAAGAAGAAGAAAAAGTAAAAAGACACTCCTTAGCCTTCTCTGTGTGGAAGGCCTGTGAATCAGCAGAAGGAAGATTATAAGCTGCATATGCTAAAAAAAAAAGATCAAAATTTTTGATATGAAAAGGCATAGGTACCAATACTTTTAAAAGCATGGTTCGGGGCAACATACGCCATTTCAACCAGCTAACCGTTAATCGAAGCGAAGGACGAGGGCCTCAACCAGACGATAGGGCGCCATGACACACAACTCTGCCAAGTACTGAAAAAAAAAAAAACAAAAAAACTAATGCCACGAAGAATAAAATGTTTTTTTAAATTGGCACCAAACTAGGCAAGCCTGAATCTGGGGCATTAAATGTAGTTATTGCGTGGCTAATCATTTTACCACAGTTTGAGCTATGCCGCTATTTAAGACAACAAATATAATTATCAAACATCGTTGAATAACATGTAAACTAGTACGAACGCAGAGCGTGCATTCTGAATGTGGGCAACGTCGCAAATATCGCTGTTTTCATTCATTTGGCAATATTACTGTATGGAAATATGAAATATCGCTAACTAGTGAACTAAAATATTGATGAATTGCAATAATTAATATCGTAACACCGAATATTTAGTTTTAGATGTAAAAAAGTATTTGAAAACTTTCTAAGTGCCCCTTTTAAATCTAAAACGGTTACAACATCAAATTCAGTGTTATAATTGCAATATATTATTAATATTTGAGGACACCAATTAGCGATATTTCATATTTCCATACAGTAATATTGCCAAATTATTCAAAACAGGTAAATATTTGACATCTATTTGCGACGTTGCCAACTTTCAGAATGAGCACTCTTAATGCTATCATTAAAATCCTAATACGTTTGTACAAAGTTTATTTAACTTAGCATCGTACACTCAGTCAGCTTCAAAGGAAGAACAAGGATTCATTTAACTGTCTACAGTCTCTGTTCCACAAAACTGTCACATAATTTAGTCATGTGATAGTTTGTGTTTCCATTTTTTTTTACAATTAAATAAGAATTCATTTAATTGTCAATAGTTTGTGGAAAACAGCCATGTTCGTGGAAATGGTAGAGCAAATAAATCAAGCATTTAACTAAACAAAACTATATTATTTAAAAATATAAAACAGAAAAGTATGTAAAAAAAACAACCTCTTAGCTGATCAACGTTCTAAAAAAAAAAAATACAAGAACAAAAAACTAGTTTTCCAACTATTCCAAAATCAAAAATAAATAAAGCTTCCTACTCATTACCTACTTGTATACATTTTTGTGAGGCTAATTGTACCACTTGTAGAAGTAAACTTTCTTTGTTTTCTCCTTCAATATACCGCAAAGGTAATAAAAAGGAATATGTTCAGTACTTACCTACGCATTGAATAAATATAGAAACACGTGTCAGCTCTTATAAAAGGAATTGTTTCTCAACGAGAATTGTTCGGTACGATGTTACAAATGGGAAATGTGTGTTTTTTCTGTAGTTCTTGTTGGTCGTGATTTCGCTCTCGTGGAATAACAATCTGGGTTTTTTTAAACTGGTTTTTCACTGGCGGGAAATAGATGATCCTGTTTTACTTTACTTGCTATGTGGATACCTTAGCCTGGACACTAGCTAGCTTTATAGCACGTCAATACATATCCAATAAGTCCAAACACGATGGTGCTACCTTTTTTGGTTGAGGATTTCATCTGGCCACCTTTCGGCTCCATCATCAGCCTCTGTGGCTATGGTACTTGTCAAGACAAAACCAACGAGTTCATACTCAACGACGCTATCTTATTTAGTGGCGGAGTTCCAATGGCCACCTTCGGTCTCCATCATCAGACCAGCTCCATTGTTTGCGTCATCACCAAGTTTCAGCTCAATTGGATACCAGCCGTGCTATTCTGTAAACATCTCACCGTGATAACTTGGGTGAAGTGAGCTTGATGTGAGCTGTCATTGCACCTAAACCTAGGGATTGACACTATTGACAGCTCACTTCACCTAAGTTTTCACGATCAGATTTTTACAGAAAGTGCGTGAAAAATGGATGACAATGGGAGTGACTGCAAACACATACGAAAGAAGCAGGCTTGTAATAAAAAAATAAAAAACCCGACTGCTTAAACACATAACTGAAAAGAAAAAAAACAAGATCTAAGTATAAATTTTAATAATTGTTTTCCTCTTTTCAGTTAATTATGTTTTTATAGTTGGGTTTATTGTTTTTAAATATATAGCCTTATTTCAAACTTTTGAGTTTTATTAAATATATTTGGAATTGCCAAATTTTTTGCTTTTATTTGATACAAATATTGTTTTTTTTTTTTTTTAAGTATTCCCTCTTTTTTTTGTTTTTGTAGATGCAATATATGAATATTATAATATACTCCACAATTAATACGAATCTAACGACACCTTACCAAATCCATCAAGCCGTTTAGGTGAATGGCTGAGATTTTTAATTAATTAAAAATCTTAGTCATTGCTGTACGAAATGAAATTTTTTTGAGAGAATTTCCTCATTTTGTGCCTAAGAATCAACCAACGGACCGATGACCTATGCGTTCTATAAAATAAGCTATTAAGTTTAGTACTGTTATTTTATTCCAGACCCAGACTTCAAGGCACCTGCCCCACTGCCAACGAGGAAACGACTAGCTATCAACGATTTTCTCCCTCAAGAAACGCACAAAATATTGAAGGTAGATTTTGATGATTGTATGTAATAGAGATACATATAGGTGATCGCTGACTGCTGACTACTCGTTTGTCGCAGCGACAAGAGAGTACTCGTTTCGCGACGCTCGCTTGGCGGGCAGAACACTCGCGGAGAGACTCACGCTTGGCACATACGCATACCAGCGAGTAATCCGTGCTCGCCTCCGTTGCGCACTCACTGCTCGTTGCCCGCTCGGTTTTAGTTGCTGCGCCGGCGGTGGGACAGGTGCTTAAGACTGGGCTAAAATAAAAATAATGCAAAACGAAGTTTAAAGATGTTTAGCCATTTTATATCGAGCTTTTACGGAGCCAAATAATATCATAAGTTAGTTGACTATTATTTGTAATTCTTGAAAAACGTTGTGCCTGCTTAGCTGTAACACTTTCCTTGTAAAATTAGTTATTAGTGACCATTGTGACTGCTCTTCAGAATTTTTATAAAAGCACTTTGGCCTGTTGTGAGTTGGCAACACGAATATTTTGCGAATTTGGGTTGGTCCTATAGTAAAGTTAGAGAAATTATTTAAGCAAATTGACTACCAACTTAAATTGTCCGTATATTCAAATCGCAACTATCATTTGTATGAAATGGCTTTAATACGGCAAATTGAAGTAGGGTGTAAATCTGCTTAAAAAATATTTTCCTGACTGACAATGACCCCTTTTCAGGTTTTCAGTTATTCAATTACACCTTGTATACCGTGTCTTCAGTTCCTTGTTCATTCACATAAATGTTAACTTTTCATTACGGTAGGAATTTTCAATTTCCGTCAATCCTGTCATGTTTGAGGCGTACCGAGGAAATTTCAGGGTTATTTCGCAAATATTGAAAGAGTAAACATCATTCAGGTATAAATTCAATATTGTGTTTTTGTATCTGTCTATTTTTCAGTGTTCACGTAGTCTCTTATGTATGTAACATCGAAGAAGTTCATATCTAACCATAGTAAGGACTATTCTTGCTTGCAGCGCTCGGTGGCTATAGCACCGGGCTGGTAACAGACGTGGTCATCGTGTTCACGGGATTTTGTTTTGAAACTGGTTAGATATGAACTTCTTTGATGGTACCTACAAGTTTAACGTGAAGTTACAAAGCCATCCCTTACATATTTCTATTGGTCTATCTACAATTATTACACTGTTCTGCCAAAATCACAAGCCAACACGTCGTGAAACCTCCGTGCATCGCAAAAGCACGTGAAGCCGCTGGCCCTAGCTGTCCTTTGTAGATCTTTGATCTTTGTCACCTTGCGGGTAGTCAGATACCCAAAATTCTTGCAGCCAGTCTTACCAAGGGATATCGTGTTACCCAGTTACTCGTATAATTGAGGAAGCAGTCGCTCCGTGTAAAATGCTGGTATATTCAGCTGCATAGTGGAAGACGACCGATCTGTGAAATTTTCAACTGTGTACCTATTCATGGCCATACCGGTTCATGAGACACAGCTCGCTGACAGACAGACAGACGGACACTGGAGGCTCAGTAATAGGGTTCCGTTCGGAACCCTTCGGATACGGAACCCTAAAAACAAAAGTTAGTTGATGCAATTATTGATCTTTCAAAGAACTTCAGTCAAATTCACATCAACGTTGCACGCAAAATAAAATAAAAAGTATTAGTCTAAAGTATGTAATATGCTAATGTATAATTATGCATATGTATAGTAAAGTATATCACGGGTATGTATGGTATAAAGTATGTAGGTACACTTACAGAATATTCAAAATCAAAATCAAAATCAAATTATTTTTATTTCACATAAACCTACAAGGGCACTTATGAAACGTCAGAAGCTAGGTGCACGGTTCCAATTGGTCGTTTCCTATGGAGAAGAGCCGGCAAGAAACTCCACGGTTACTCTTTTAAAAGTAAATGGTTTTTACAATGTTTCCAAGTTACAGTGTTAAAAGGTATGAGAGGACAGTGTAGTCCCATCAGCAAGTACCAGGTACTTAGCAAAATATTAAATGGTCCACCGATCTACAGTCTGTTATGTCTACAACGTTCTCTCATTCACAAAATTTAAAAGAAAATAAGCTATATAAAAGACAAATGAAATTCCTAATAAAAATAAAAACCTATTTAAACCAAATGATAATGGTTGCCACTACTGCTGTAACAAATCAAATTTAATATATTGTAAATATACAATGTCATGTATTAAACTTAACAATTCGGTCATAAAATCGCGAACCTTTTTGTTCCGGTATTTTAATTCTATGTGTGTACTTATTAGGTACTAGCGGTAAAACTGGAGGCAATAAACGTTAATTCTATTCTAAAAAAAAACAAATTTTATGGAATAGGTGGTCACGTAATTTCACGAGAAAAATCCTTTTTGAATTTTTGAAAGTGAAGAGAATTTATGGTCGAGGCCGTAACCAATACAGTTTTGGTGACAATCTTGAACAATATCGCACACAGAGGTAGGTACTTATTAGTTCCCGATACCAGTGCTATAGAGTATACCCACTGCTAAGTAATTCTGTGAAGACATGTCTCTGTTGGATGTCTACTCATGCGATTTTGCATCTCAGAAAGCGGATGACAATGAATGCCTTGCCTTCGAGATCTTCTCTCGTGTTGACACGAACTATACAGGATGTAAGTGACAACGATACGCAAACTGTTACCATAAATTCAGTACATTATTCTGGACAACATCCCGGGACCATTCGACGGTTATTTAAAAAAAAACTGCTGTTCCATACATTTTAACAATTTTGTATGAAAAAGCTGTTTTTTTTTACTGGCCTAAAATGTCTACTTGGGTGGTCTAGAATCATGGGCTGAATTTAGGGTAACAATTTAGGCGTAGTCCTTTGGTTCGTTGTCCCATCCACCGTGTATGAGAATGACCCATGCTTATATCACTGGCATCGCACCTGTGGTACGTGACCACTTACCATCGGGCTTCCAGTTGTATGCCACACCATGTTATAAAAAATGGCCTGTTAAAATCTACGGGGTGGCAGGGACATCGACGCGCAAACTGTAAACATGAATTCAGCACTATCCATCCAGCGTAGAACAGCAATAAAAAAAAAATCGACAGAAATTTCAACTCAGGGGTTCAGAATCATGTTATAGTGATTCTAATGTTGGTTGCGCGTCGGTGTCTCTGCCACCCTGTATGCCCTGTGTGCCAGTCGGCAAGTGGTAACGGGGCTGACATGTTAATTAAAGTATCACCAGTCGTGTTGCTCATGAAATAACATAAACATCACGCCTGTTTACCTCAAAGAGTTAGGCCGAGGTGGAGCTACCTATATTGCTTCCACATTTGGGAAGTAATGTTTAAGTCCCATGTAATAGGAGGCGAGCCTATTGCCATCAACGATACAAATCCAGACCCTACCGAGAAATTCCACATGGACAAACCCTATAACACTTTGCCCGACCCGGGTATCGAACACAGCACTTTATGTTCAGCAGTAACGCTTGCGACCACTAGACCAAATATCGAGATAAAGCAATTGATGAGAGATAATAAAAACTCTCAATCAGGGTTTATAATAATGCAACAAATATTTAAGATAGTTAGTTGACTCAGGCGTGACTATGCGGAAATCCATTATAAAATACAACAGACGACGTATATTTTAGTAACCTAATCCGCTTAACTGTTTTTAAAGAGTCACAAAGAACCCTGTAAGAAATCGACACGTGTTTCATCTCTCGACGAGGCATCCTCAGGATGACGATTGACTTGTTACGAACCAGGACGCGACGTGTTGCCACGTCAAGCGCCGAAAGCAGTGTGAAAACACACTGCGCTTACAGGGTTCTTTGTGACTCTTTAAGAACAGTTAAGCGAATTAGTTTACTAAATATACGTCGTCTATTGTATTTTTAAACAAATATTTAGTTTCAAAGCAATTCACCTTGAATAAACATTTAAGATAGAGGCAACGGTAAAATTACTGACAATCGTATATCTGTTACAGCTAATATTACAAGCAATTCTCGTTACCTGCTATTAATGAGCCGAGACTGGGAACGTCGAATCGTCTAAATTTACCGAATAGTGGTTATTAATAAACAAAATATCTACTATGCTCTATTTATAGGTATGATATTTCTATCCTAATATAATAGAGTTGAAGAGTTTGTTTGTTTTGTTTGAACCCTCTAATCTCTGAAACTGACAGTCTGATTCCAATTTTTTTTGCATTAGCTCTATTCTCGAGGAAGTTTATAGACTATTTAACATCACGCTATTACTGTTAGGAGCCGAGCAAAAAGAAAAAAAGTTTAAAAGAACGTTATGCGAACACATGAAATAGCATACGCCGGCAACGCGATGCACCGCGTTGGTACTGGGGCGATGGAGTTTTATAAAAACGTGGCTATTATTTATTTTAGCATATTGTGCGCAAATTAAGTCACGGGCAGAAGCTAGTTATACAATATGCGTAGTCAGTTCATGAAAGCCTTTCAAAATATACGCTTAAACTTTCATCTGATATTACTGCGAAACTGACATACTTCTAAAGTCGGGGTTTCTATACCCTGCCGAGCGAACATTTTGTTTTGAGCTAATGTTTGCTCTTCCGCCGATGTTCGTTCAAAACAGAAAACATCTGAATTCACTGCAGCGAGAAAAAGAACACTAGTTCTAAACAAAAGCTTGCACTTCCAGTTCGCTGGCTCAGCTGCGTTCTCATTCTCACTCGGTAGATAAGAACGATCATGACGTTGATTTGCTTTTGGCTGCAGCGTTTATAATAATTGGAACTTTACTAAAAAAACAGAAACGAAAATGGCGATATTGGGTGTCAATTGGGCTATGTATTTTAAAGCATCGTTTATTATTGTGTTATTTTTGTAATCTTTCGTTTAAAGCATTAATTCCCAAGTTCTCATAAGCATGGCTGGGCTCTCTAATTTTCAATTAGTTGCAAATATTTTTCTTCACTCCATTCCATGTTCGCGTAGAATATAAAAAGATTAGACACGAACCGAGCACGTCTAATGTCAACCGAATGCACAGAACAACTGCTCGCTTGCCGATGACGTCTGTTTTCACTGAATGAATGAGCGAGCGAGCAATCGTTCGCCAAGTCCAACCGATCATCACTGAACAAACATTTTCGCTCGCTCAAGTGTTTTCATTTACCGCGCGAACAAACGCTTGCTCGCTCAGAACTGTTCAAGACAAATGCTAAGAAATCGGCGCTAGAGCTCAAGACTTCGATGTAGTGTTGTGTTCATACTTAAAACTATGAACCCATTAATAAGAAGAAGATTAAATTTTTTATTTTTTTTTATTAATCTCACCTGAGTAAGTAGGTTGATGGTGTAGGCATATTCTATTTATAATCAAACCCTATTCTGCATTATACCAAGTAACTGCGAGGTAATTAATGACATCCAGTTTATATTGTAATAAAAGCCGCTAAAGCCGCTGTTTCAGCGCTTAAATAAATGTTGATTTTATCGTTAAAATAACTGATTTGCCTATTATCTGAATATTTTGCCAAATTAAATTCATACCGTATCAAAGCTTTAGTACCTATTACATAATTATTTCGTTTATTAGAATAATAATATGCGGTGTTACGTGTTTTGTTGATCATTAGTAACAGACGCCTAATTAACTACTCGTGCAATACATAACAGATCATCCTATCAGCTGGGCTGCCCTACACTCGATGATTGATTGGATTTGAACAATGAATAATATTTTAGTTAGTATTGCTTTCAAGTTTACACTCGCTGTCTCGGATTGCCATACTGGCTATTATGTATTGCGAAGGTTACGACCATATTTGTTCATAATAATACCAGCCCATTATTAGGCCTCTTCTTATACACAGAAGGCAAGAGCATTGATCACCACGCTTGCTCAAGCCGGGTTGGAGATTTCAGACTTATATTAACTAGTTCAGTTTTTCTCACGATGTTTTTCCTTCACCGATGTCAGTAATTTTCAAGATAAACTCAGCGAGTTCATATGAATTGAAAAATTCCTTTCATTATATGGCAGGCACGATGTAGCTAGGTAGTACAGAAAGCATTGCACTTGACTTCAACCGTATCCATGCGACTGCCGAACAGAACGTATGGAATATGTCGGGCTCCAACATCTTCTTAAATCTAGCTTTACAAAGACATCGTCGCTTCTCTATTCTGCTATTAACTGAGAAAAACCGCAATAGCGGTAAGATCCGCGTGGCTAGGCTCCGATGCATTCAAAAACCCTTCATCACATGAAAATCAGAGAAACAAAATCGGTTTGAAAATTATATTTGTTAGCCAGAGAAAGTCATCCACATCTAAAAATAAATCATTGTGATGTTTATACATTATCATCAGAAGAAAAGCAAGACTGAACATCTCCCTTTTCTAACAATTGACTTATTTTTACACTTCGTAGAAGAAATACAATTGCAACGAGAAAAGTGTTTTTGTTTACACAATGCTCGGATTTCTTTATCTTCCATGAAAAAGAATTAAACTTTGGTTCAAGGTCGCATCCTTTCAGAATTACAATGATCATATATTATTCTTGCCTGACTGTTTATTTATTTTTACTTCGTTGGTCCTAGTTTATCAGTGACTTCGAGTTACAGTTTTATTAGCTATATGTAAGCGGGCACCGGTATTATTTATTTTATTTGTCAGATAACATGATCCTTTATGGTTAGTAACAACAGCTATCTAATTACGCAACACATTTTCGTTGACAATTCCGACGAATCTGTTTCAATTTGACAGGTCAACCACATTCATTGTGTTATTTACGTTGTTGAGCAGATTTTTTTTTCGAACGTGCGAAGCAATGGGTTAGCAATCTGTTTCAAAACGATTCAGATTCTGATTGACCGTGTATTACGTAATTAGGGTACAGGAGCTTATAGACTATGTTAGTAGGTTAATTTAAATATAAATAACAATTAAAATAAAAACATTTTATTTTACCGTCCCAACCACAATTAACCCAGAGCGAGTGTATCGGACACTGATACACTTACAACTATCCTAAGAATGCTGTTTCTGCTGCCGCTTACTCTGCCCAACAGTGACGCCACGCTTGCATCTTATTGCGTAAAAGACATCCGTACGCGCTTCGGCAATCATAGCAGACGCACTGCAGAACCGCGGTAACCGCAACAACATCCCGAAGACGTTATTGTATTGTAGTCGCAGAGCGCTGTATGCCCTTTGAGTATAATTTACCCACAGGCTGCTCGTGTTTAAACATTGGCAATATACTTTAAATAGCGCTAACTTGACTTCAGATGAGCAACGAGCAAACTTGCGAGCCAAAATACTCGTATTACCCTGGACCGCCAGCGCCCTGCGTTCACGTTCAATGTCCTCATTGTCCCTTAGATTATCGATGATAATGTGCCCTAGATATTTAAACCTCTTCACTCTAGTGAGAGGAGAACCGTTCAGCAAAGTAGGTGGAGGTTCATCAGGGGGTTTATCACCAAGACCAAAAAGCATACACTCGCTCTTGGCAGCATTATACTTGAGACCATGGCTCTCGGCATACCGCTCACAAAGTTTAGACAGAAGACGAAGGGCCCTAAATGACGGGGCCAGCAGCACCATGTCGTCGGCATAACTTATATTATTGACAGCGACTCCTTCAATATGACAACCGACTTGCATGCTACTGAGCTCGCCAATCAGGCTATTCACATATACATTAAAGAGGGTGGGCGAGGAAGTTCCCCCTTTCCTCACGCCACACTCTAGCTTGTACTCCACAGACAAGTAATCCGCCCACTTAACGACATTTATCTTCCATGAATTAAGTTCTGTTAAGTTCAGTATTAAGTTCTGTTTGTTTTGAGTTTTTATTTTCGCTTGAGTATAGATTTTTAATGGTTTGGTGGTATATTGGCGTGTGTCATTATGGCAAATAAATTTATTTACTGCTTTGTGTTGAGTAATGTAAATTATTTTGCATACTATTGTATAGAATCAAGTAATTTTTTTCTAACTGAACAGACAGCAGTTCTGCTGGGGAGTTTGTTGCGCCACTTCTTCTTCCCAGCTAAAGCACTAGGAAGTGGTAAAGGGTGGGCGTTTTGGGGGACTGTCTTATGTAATTTTGACGTTCGTAAAATCGATAGGTACAGGAGGTCAATTCCAAGCGACAAGCGAAAACGCGTAAACACAAAACCACGTCAGCTGAACCTACTCAGTAAGTCGGCGGCTGATGTTATTTTTTCATAATTTTAAACTTGACGCTAACAGTCGGTGGCCGAATATACGTTCGGTGTGAACGTGACCTTAGCCACGGCTTACGTAAGCGAATGCCAGCGCATTACATTCGGACTTAATCCCTCTAGGACTCCTATAGAGATTAAGTACGATTTAATATTTGGGGGATTGGATTGAAACCATTCGATACGATAGATACTAGAATCGTATCGCTTAGATTGCGATCCGGATCGATCCAAAGTATCGATACTAATGCAATTATAGTGCATCATTAGTTTGAGATAGATCGCTGTACGTAACAAACACGTCCATAAACATGAACCTGTTTTTACGTGTTATATGGAACCAGCCTTCCACAGGTAACCTGTTTATTTTTTGTCTGGATGTTTCGTTGTAAAAATGAGAGACATTTTATGCAATTGCGATTGCAAAATATGAAATACATTGTTAATGTTTCTTCTCATGTGCAAAACGTGAATGTGAATGTATATTTTGAGTCGTTGAAAATGATTGTGGAGGCGCTTGTTATTCCTTCACACTTTTAACACAAAATAGGTAGGTACCCAGTCTTAGTTTTCATTCAATTTAATTTTGAAATCAAACAACGTAGGTATATACAGTAATAGCAAAGATTTAATTCCTAAAACCCTTGAAACTTTGCGAATACGATTGATATCTCCTTTTAAATCTGACTTGGATCATGATTTACTTTAATCAAAATGCATACAACTCACAAACTAGTTATCGGGAGTGGTTGTAAAGTCAACTGTAATTATATTTTATTTACAAGACTCGTGTTGTTCGTAAATCGGTGATACACATTTCTGTATAAAATGAAGTCGTTTATTTGATACCCATCGATAGCTGTTTCTAATAAATAAATTGTTAAGAGCGTTTATACAGAAAGTGGGCGACGTCGCAAATAGCTGTCAAATATTTCGCTGTTTTGATTAATTTGGCAATATTACTGTATGGAAATAAGAAATATGGCTAACTAGCCAACTAAAATATTGATTCTGAAATGCGATAATTAATATGGTAACACCGAATATTTAGTTTTAGATGTAAAAAAAGTATTTGGAAACTTTCTAAATGTCCTTTTTACACCGAAAACGGTTACAACATCAAATTCAGTGCTATAGTTGCAATTCATTATTAATATTCTAGTTCACTAGTTAGCCATATTTCTTATTTCCATACACAGTTTTTTTAAACAGGTAAATATTTGACAGCTATTTGCGACGTTGACAACTTTTTGTTACATTCATATTACAACTTTTTTTTGAGGGTGGGAAATTATTAAATAACTTCTCCCGCTCTGGGCGGAGCGGAAGGGCGTGTCACACTCTTACTGACTAAAACCCACCCGTGTTCCTTCAGTTGCCTGTATATTGCCAGGGGTCACGGTATCCCTTTCGGATTTTCTCGCGACCCCGGCAGGCATCGGTCCTAGCGGACCCCTTCCGTTGTGCTGACATCTCTTTGAGGCGCGCGTGGAACACAACGCGCCGTCGACCCGGGCCTGGTCCTTATCGGACGGCGAGCTACCCATTGCTCACCGTCCGCAAGCCCGCGCCTACGGTGGCCGGGAATCGGCCTGCGATTCCCGATGCCCAGGGCGTCTCCTGCGGCGGCTAGGGGCGTGAAGGCGCGACATTTGCCTCTCCCTCACGCGCTCCGTCTCCTCCATCGCGAGAATTACTGCTTCGCAGTAGGAGGTGATGGCTTCCCACGCCCTCTCGCTCCATACCATGGCCTGGACCAGGGCCGGACGCGAGAGATCACTGCCGCCGATCGCCTCCACAAGGACACGGCGGTGCCCCGCCCAAACTGGGCAGACCTCCACCGTATGCTCCACCGTGTCCCCCGGACGATCCACACAGTGGTGACACCCGGGCGTTTCCTCCCGCCTTATGCGGAACAGGAACCTCCCGAAACAACCGTGTCCGGTGAGGACCTGCGTCAGGCGGAAGGTGAGGACGCCGTGGCGCCTCTCAAGCCACTCATCAAAGAGGGGACATATCGCCGCAATTGTGGCGTGCCCATCATATTAAACTTAAGATCACGCCTGATACATCTCTGCCTAACACTTTGGCTTTTATAGGCGTCATATTACAACTTAAGATCACGCCTGTGAAAACCCAAAGTTTTAGGCAGAGATGTACCATCCAAGAAGTTCATATCTAACCACCATAAGGACTATTCTTGCTTGCAGCGCTCGGCGGCTATACCACCGAGCCGGTAACAGATGTGGTCATCGTGTTCACGGGATTTTGTTTTGAAACTGGTTAGATATGAACTTCTTTGATGGTACATATAGTATTCCCACATTTCGCCAGTCGTATTACAACTTGGTCTAAAATAATTTGGTTTTCAAACTTTGAATAGTAAATAAATGTATTATGAAACCTGCTTATAACATCCTATGTACACATACGAGTATTTCCATCAGCACGCAAAGTATCACTATTACTATCTATATGGGTAATACGGAGAACAGAGAATTGGCCTCGCTATTCATCAAAATAACATGGTTATACACGCTCGGCGGATGCGAGTGTTACTTAATTCGATTTGGTCGAAATAGTCTGTAATACAAAGTACTCAAAATAAAAACAAAAACAGAACTGGGGGACTGGACTGTTCAGCAAATCTTTTTTATTCGTCCGCCGTTGGTGCGCGAAGGGATCAGGGCGGTAGAACGCAAACTTGAAATTAGCCAACTAATGATATTTAGACCCTGCATTCGCAGGTTTGTCACGTACGGCATAAAATGAAGTTAGGGCGATCCGACAAAGCTTTTAACGCAACCTGCATCAATATATCACTCACTCATTCACAATACATGAGCAAACACTTACACTCACACTCATTGACATTAGCGCTTTTCCTAGTTTTATATCCTTTATTACATGTAGGTATTCAGGGTGTCAGGGGGGCATCGACGCGAAAACTGATACCATGGATTCAGTACATGATGACACTGAAGGAAATTTTCGTGGTTTATTTAAAAAAAAAAAAACAGCTGTTTCATAGAAAAGTGCAATACCTACGCGGTCAAAATGTATGAAACAGCTGTTTTTTTTTTCAATAACCAATGATAAATTTCAACGAATGGGGGTGCAGAATCATGTACCTACTGAATCCATGGTAACAGTCTTCGCGTCGATGTCCCTACTGCCACCCTGTATACATATTATTACATTGTTAAATATTAAAAAAAAAAACATTTCCTGTCGATCCCAATACAATGTTGCGTGACCATTATCGAGAACTGGGTCGGGCACATACTTGTAGTATGGTACTTCTGACTCCACAAGGTTGTATTGCAAGCTGGTGGATAATCCTAGCCATTAGATTGTGTCTGTGCAAGTACTCGCCGTTTGCAAGACGAGAACAACCGGAAACAATATGTTGGATTGATTCACCGGGACGGTGGCATGCTTGGCAGATGTCAACCGTACCGTCCTTGACAATGTATTTCCGATAATTATTCATCATGATAACTTCATCCATAATCGCACAGACAAAACCTTCGGTTTTCCCGGAGGGTTCGCCAAAGCGCAGCCAGGATATAGACGCCAAAAAGTCTACGTCAGGCCAATGGAGGGCCCGCAAAAAACGTTCGTGAAGCTCTTTACCGGCTCGGTCCTGGTTAAAAAAATATGGTCCAAAAAATATTTA
Organism: Agrochola circellaris; assembly: GCA_914767755.1. Taxonomy (NCBI): domain Eukaryota; kingdom Metazoa; phylum Arthropoda; class Insecta; order Lepidoptera; family Noctuidae; genus Agrochola; species Agrochola circellaris. The sequence goes on along the minus strand of OU611840.1, from coordinate 15,689,726 downwards.
ATAACGGTAAAAATATAAAATACCTTTACATGATGTGAATTTTAAGCGCTGTATTAAAACTTCGATAGCGAAATCGCGCATTACCGCGCATTCGCGCAATCGTCCATTAATATTTCCGCAACTAGATGCGACTATTTTTTTTTTGTTATCTCTCCAAACTTACAAATATCCTTACAGGCTAGACCCAATCCGATATTGTAGTACACTTAAAAAAGAAATAGTTCCACTGCTTGTATCATAGCAAATTCTATAGGTCTAGGTCTTTTGGTATTCTGGGTGAATCTTTCAAATTCACCCAGAGCGCAACAGAATATGTCGACGTCATCGAAGTCAAATGTCAAAGTCAAAGCCAAATAATTTAGAATTGATTCTAGTCGCCCCTTCCAAAAGGTAGTTATCGTAATCATCAGCAATGAGGTTGAGAGTGCGGAGCGCGCTCGTCAGCGGTGCCTCACGCAGCAAGTAAGTTCGCGCGCGCGGTGCCGCCAGCAATCGCTTCTGGCACGATTAGTTCCATCCTTCGCTAAATATCCGCATTGTGTATATTCCCTCTAATTATCTTATAGATATAAGTCACAAGTGTGAGTTGCCTCCTGACTTGCTCAGTTAATTATATCCGACCATACCTAAGATAAATTGTATTGGATACATCAACGGATAAAATGGTTACACCCCGTAGTCCCTCATTTATATCTAATAAATTTATTTTGAACACGCTCCAACATGAGACTATATTTAGTTTCATGCGGAGCCCAGATAACTGCATTACATTCTAATTGGCTGCTTACTAAAGCATTATACAATGCTGTTATAGCTTTCATATTTGTGAAGTCTTTAACCATTCTCAGGACAAATCCTAGGTTTCTATATGCTTTTTTGCATACCTTAGCTATATGATGACGAAACGTTAGTCCAATGGTGAAACGGACACCCCAGTCCTTCACTTCAGTGACCCTAGCCATCGATACTCCATCCACCATATAACTATGTCTAACGGGCGTGCGTGCGCGCGAGAAACCTATGGTCACATACATAATTCAAAAGTCATTTATTCAAACTAGGCTGAGAATCAGCACTTTTCAAACGTCAAAATTACATAAGACACGCCCACCCTTCACCACTTCCTGCGTCCTGCTAACATAATAATTATGTAGACTTAGACCCGGATTAGCTTCAGTGTGAGTTGACTCGAATATTTTCAAAATAGCTTGGAAATATCGATCTAGGCTCTGTAGGTGTGTAAAGTTAGGCAAATTGTTTTATAAATAAAAAATAAAGACTATCACCTTAAATTGCCCGTATATCCAAATAGCACATGACATTCTTTGACGGTTATGAAATGACTATAACTGCAAATTGACGTAAGGTGTCAATTAGCTTAACAATCAATTTCCCTGACTGAACATTCTGTATAAAAAAAAAAAAATATAATAATGTTCTTACTTTGATATAAAAAAAGAGGTACCTATGTGTCATCTTCTGTTACACGAATGAAAACAAACTCGCGCTTTGCTCGTGTGCTAATTGCGGCGGTATCTCCAATCAGTCATTCGTTGACGTTTATATTTGTTAAGAAAAGAAAGGTTTGCGGGAAAAAAGATTCATAAAATAATGATCACAATACTCAATGGTAACATTCCTAACAAATGAAGCCTCATAAGCTGATTACAACTGTCTATACAACGTCAATATTTTTATGTCAAACCTTTTATCCTGCTCCGAATGTTTTCTTTTAATTGGGTAGGCTCGAGTTTAGCTACCGTCTCATCTAAAGTGATGACAGGTTAAGTAGACAGTGTTTCGCAATTGCTGTACGTAGCTGTTCGCGGCAACTGTTGGAGAACACAGAATTTACCAAGGAGTTCTACTTACTGAAGCTACGCATACTTAATGAAGTTAAGAGTCTGACGTTGAAACCTGATTCTACAGCTTCCTGTACACGATGCCGCAGACGCACCGGAGCCGCACCGGCGCCGGACCGCGTGTTTTTGTATACGACTGAATATCGCCCATGCGACGCAACGGAGCTGCATCGTCGCCTAGATTTTACATTTTCAATTTGAGATGTTCTGAATTTTTTTCATTTTATGATCCGGTTCGACTCCGGTGGGCCTCCGGCGCAGCTCTGGCTTCATGTAAAGGAAGGTAGGTACAGCTAAGCACCCGCCGCGTCCGCAAGACAAAACTTAATATCTATTTAATTTTATGTGGAGGCAATTTCAGATTTCATCTGGAAGGTAGGTGCGTACAATTTTTCGTTTATACCGATTTAGAAGATTTAATGTAAAGTATTTATAACTTAACTAGCTTTTGCCCGAGGCTTCGCTCGCGTGCAAGTTGTAAATTATTCCAGGGGAACGTACTACCGGAATAAAAAATATTCTATATCCGAACCATGGCGTATCATGGCCTTTCATCCAAATCCGTTCAGCCGTTAAGGCGTGAAAAGGTAATAAATAGACAGACAGACAAAAAAGTCGAGAGGTGTCGTGGGACACCCTGTGGGAAGGAAGTTCCTTTTGCTATACATTATGTATTAATACAGAGCCATCTAGTACAAATAGTCAAGAGAGAGAGAAAGTTAAGAGAGAGAGACAGAGAGAGAGTTGAGAGAGTTTAGTCTCAAGTTTCAAATGTCAAATGTTTTGTTCTTGTTTTTTATTACAGAGCCATCTAAAACTTTCGAATTTTGTAATTGACTTTATCGGGCATAATGCTTTTTCAGTGTACTGCTACCGCGAGCCGCGTTAAAGAACTCGTTTCAATAATAAATTCAAATAATCTTTTTTATACATAAAACATGTTTTTATGATTCCAAGGGCCGCTTGCACCAAAATCCATCAATCATAAACACTGTCAGTAGTAATTTCATTACTACTGACTGTGTTTGAAATGAAGGAATGACGGTTAATAATTATGTGATCTAAATCCTAACTTCCTAACTAATATTATAAATGCGAAAGTCAGTTTGTTTGTTACGCTTTTACGCTCAAACAGCTGAACGGATTTGGATAATTTTTGGCAAATGGGCAAATCATGACCTGGGTTAGGGCATAGGATAGATTTTATTCCGGTAGTATGTTCTCGTGGGATAATTTCCGACCACGCGAGCGAAGCCGTGGGCAAGTATTTTAATATTTTTACGTCAATGTTGTAATAACGACAATTATTTATTTTATTTATTGTTGCATAACATACTCAGTTACAGGCTAGGCTAAAACTTAATCGCAATCATTTCGCCCGTCAGTATATTATATTAATGTTGAATACATAAGACTTTCGAAACTGCGCCCTGTTGCTAAATACTTTAGCGAATCTATCTTCTGCTGGTTATACGGTTTAAATATATTATATCGATTCTCTCAAATAAGTTATTTTATTTGTATATTTGGCGTAATCTTTAATAAGTGTCTTCGCTCATTACAAAAACATAATCCTTAAAGTCATCAGCTTCATTGAGAGCAATTTCCTTTAGTAAATTTACATGTCGGTTTTTGTCTATTGCCATTCCCATTTTATATTTTAATTATTTTCTATAAACACATTGCAATAATAATTGCCACAGACGCTTTTTTTTCAATGCGTTCATAGTCGACCCGAATCCTGCACTAATTGTGGGTCAATTAGTGCAGGATTCGGATTGCAATGATGAATAAAATATCAACAGTATGTGCAAATTTGGATTGTCGTTACCAATGGAAGAAATGACATTAATATTGATGTAATTATTAGTGATACATAGTGTCTGGTCCACTTTATATTTTAAGACACCATTACATCCCTGACAACTTCGAACGAGTGACAGAAATAGAACACCGTTTTAAATTAGTTTTTGCGTTAAATGGGGCATAAATGTCTAACTCAAAAATAATAATTATTCATGTTATTATCATCACCATTAATTTGAAATACTCTGGCGCCGCCATTGACCACGATAAGCTACGGTTTCCTAGAAAAGCGGTGGCCACCACATAGTGTCCACAATTTACAGGTAAATGACGTCACTGAAACTTTATTTATGAAAGTAAGTTAGTGTGTTTTCCGAGAGAGAGTTTTTGACACCGTAAAATCAAACTCCGCTGCACAAAGTTTTAATCTTTTTATTAATTTAAAGGTTTTACAAAAACGCTGAAACACGTAGGTATTTAATTCTTTATTTCTGACCAAAAGTTAGTCCCTAACTTGCGAAATGCTGGGTTTCCCATATATAATTTCATCCCTTTTATACCCCCCCCCCCCCCCCAAATAGGATTATTTTTTAAACCAAAATTAGACTATGACCTATGTGTAGTATGGCATCCTGGGGAAGGCCCCAGAATGCAATCTATCTTCTTGCCAAATTTTATCGAAATCCACTTGGTGGTTTAGTCGTGAAAAGGTTACATACAGACATACAGAGCTATACTCTCAAATTTATTATATTATACAAGCTTTTGCCCACGGCTGCGCCCGCGTGGATGTCGATAAATATCCCACGGGAACGTGTTTAAAAGTACCCTATGTTAATCCAGGTTATAGACTTCGATCACATTTTCGCTCTTTTTAGGGTTCCGTAGTAAACAAGGAACCCTTATAGTTTCGACATGTCCGTCTGTCTGTCTGTCCGCGGCTTAGCTCAGAGACGGATAGTAGGTACTAGAAAACTGTAATTTGGCATATGTATACATATTAATCATGCCGACAAAGTGGTAAAATACAATCAAGAATTTTTTTTTAGGGTACCTCCCCTACACGTTAAGTGGGGATGTTTTTTTTTCACATCTACCCCATGTTGTGGGGTATCGTTAGAAAGGTCGTTCAAAAATATTGTGAGTTCGTGGAAACCATTTATGGATTCAGGGATCCGTTTGCGAAATATTAAGCTTTTAACAGAATTTTCCCCTGCCAGCTAAATGGTATAAAAATTCACAGCAGTAGTATATATAACGAAATTAAAAGGAAAACTATCAGAGCTAAGTAGGCTGTACAGGTTAACGAGTAATAATCAACCAACTTAAATTTGCAGTTTGAAAAACATGATCTCCCATACATTCCGGATGGGACAATATGTGTTTCAACTACAATGATAAGTTTGTTCTTGGGATAAATTCATCCCAACTACGGAACCCTTCATTGTGCGTGGTCTGACACGTACTTGGCCGGTTTTATTTTAAACTACTCGCTCACCACCTATTGTCAACTCTGGTAATTTAGTAAAGTTATTGTTCTTTGAATTAGGTACTAAAGTGTCTTTGGCGATGGCGAAAGTCGGACTGAGCGATTACGGGGTTCCTATACAAATTTTCATCCCCTATTTTACCCTCTTAATAGATGATTTTTCAAAAACGCTACTACATGTAATTATTAATTACCAACCAAAAGGCTAAATACCATTTTTCTTGGCTTAAACTACAAAAATGACGATTTTCCATACAAACTGCCATCCCCTATTTTACTCCCTTAGGGGTTGAATTTAATAAAATCCTTATCTATCCGTTGTCTACATTATAAAGGGAACGTCTGTGCAAAATTTCAGCTTTCTAGGTCCAGGGGTTTGGGCTGGGCGTTAAAGAGTCATTAGTCAGGACTTTTCTTTTTATTTATATAGATAGATATTAGTAGTATAATTAATATTAGTAATACAACCATAGATATAATATTTCTATGAATATAACTTCACAGAAAACACCGTTTTTCTTTCAAGTAAGTAAGCTTTTTATTTATTAGGTACACATGTACAGTGAAGATTCCGTATTTATGTTTTCCTTTAAGCCATTTAAACACATATAAAATACATTTTAAAATATTTTTATAAAAAACATTTAAAGATATAAAAATTTTACCCCAATTAAATAAAAACGTAATTCGCTGTATAACGAACATTTTAAAATAAAATATACCAAATCGGCCCGGCCCATCTCAAGTGATGCGATTATCTATGAATAGCATTTCATTTTTTATGTATTACAAAGATCATATTGTTTTTTCTTCTCTTAATCCTTAAACAACGAATTCAATGGTCTAATTATAGATTTCTAGATTTTAACGACTCCTGTACCAATTTTTTTAAACGAAAATGTATTATTTGAATTCTGTTTTTTTTTGGAAAATATTTGGGGTTGCGTGGATATGGGAAAAAGGCGCAAGAAAGGTAGCTACGTCGAGGGCGAGGTGTGGCGCGGGGGTAGCGGCCGCAGCGGCGGCGCTCAGCCGCTCACTGTCGCACAGAACGGCTTCGTGGCAACACGCCCCAAGCCGCCCTCCGACTCCGCGAACAGGCGCGCTCGTCGCGCCATGTAGTTATACCCAACAGTTAAAGAACAAGCTTCAAACTGTTGTCAACTATCACCAAAGTTGTCAAAAAATACTCCGGCGTCGGAACTGACTCCCAGCAGCCGCAAAGTTCTGGTGAGTACTTTACGATTTTTGGATCTCCGCGCGCCATTTTATTTTAGGGACCGCCGTCACCTTACGCTGCAAGGTTCCTCGCGCCCTAAACGGCCCATTCACACCTCGCGGACCCGCGAGCTCATCGGGCTACAGGTAATGATCGAGTTAAGTTCAATTTCTCTCATTTCAGCTGGACGCAGTGGGACTACTTCGAAACGGTTGGTTTATTTAAGATTTAACGAAGAAAGGAATTTAAGAAATGGATTTTAAATCGCCTTAGAAATATTTTACTTAAAATTATTATAAACGTGTTTTTATATTTTTCGGAAGTGCCAACGTGAAATTTTCTTTTAATTATAATTGTAAACACGAGTATGTAAATAAATTATTAGGACCCGTGACGACCGTGGCGGACATAAAAATAATTTTATCGATTTACGGGCTTACTCATTTACTTCAAATTTCAGCTTTCGGTATCATACTTCTCAGTACGTTTTCCATTATATATTTCTCACCTTTGTAGCACATTTACGGCTCCAATATTTTATAACGAGACTCAGTTACTAGATTTCTGCTTACGAAAAGCAACAGCCACAAATTGTTTATGCATAGTTTCACGCGAGTTTATAATGTTAAAATATATATTATCCTTTATCAGATTTATCCGCCTATCTAAAGTTTATTTTTTATACAGGTACCTACATGTTTGTTGTGATAAATACATTCCAATCAACGGTTGCGTGAAAGAAAGTGCGGTGTGTAATTTACTTTACAGCATCTTTATTGAGAAATGTACGTTAAAATTGAATACCTAAATCTCAAAATATAATCACGTTTAAAGCGATAACAATATTTTCAGTACATTCTGTTTCATTTGAGGTAAAGTCTTAGACTAAAATCGATTAGAGTAAACGATACAACCACTACTTTGGCGGGTCGTAAAATTGAGGTGCCTTTACGATACGGTACCGAAAATTGTTATTTAAGGTACTTACACAAGAATACTTTTCTAGTTATTTAGTATTTTTATCCTCTGCTACCTGGTCTGGTTTAAATTTAAGTATCAATTATATACTTGGTCGTAACTAATCGGGATTTATAGTCGGCTCAGCGGTGCACATAGAAGCTTTGCGGGAGCAGTCAGGTCAAAGGATCGATTTCTGAGGGCGTTCGGGGCTCCATGCCTACCTTCGTTACCCCTCCTTTGATTTACCTTTTTAATTTTTTTAAGATTCCGGACCATATTTTCATTCAGCTATTCATATCAAGTTTCTTATCGAATAGACAAGTAAAGGTCTTCAATATTTTCGTGATTTTTTAAAATAAACTTCTCAGAAAGGCTGTTAGTAAAAGTAATATGTAGGCACCTATACACTTTTTATAGCACATAAATAATAAATGCGCATTTTCATTTTTTCATGAGATTTGAACATAAAAATAACAACGTAAATAATAACAAAACTTAATTGAAAATTTAAATTGAATTGTTTTGAGATAGAGTTAGAATTTCTGCAGAATTTCGTCGTTAATCAAAAGGTAGAACAAAAAATATTCGGAAAAAAACGAATACCTGCCTACTAAAAAAGATCAAATTAAAATTAAAAGATAGATAGTCATAGAAACAACTGAGAATCTACTCATGACTGATTCCTGCCCTTATGATTTATTCATATGGGGTCTTCTTCCTCAGTTAATAAATCTAATAAAAATAAAATCAATTATAATAAAATCACTGTTATATTCGCCAGCTGATCATTAGAAACAATGTTAGATTTTTTAGGTTATGTTGTCAAAGACGCAACAGGGGGTCGGAATTTTGCACGATCAATGACCGTAATAGGGTCGCTCTCGATCTCATGGGACATAATACCGACAGGGACGGAAATACTCGTAGTATAGGCGGCATTCAACAAGTTCAAAGAATTTGAAGGACATTTGTAATAGAGTAGGTAGGTAATAGATTGATTTAGCAAAGCTGTTGTGATTTCAATAATGGGATACTATTTTACAATAAGCATAATCGAAAATAAGTAAAAATATTTTCACTATTAGTTTAAAATTGCTTATAACAGTGGCTTCTGATTAAAATCCAACAGAAGAATTATAATGTTTAAATAAATATTAAAACTCGATTTACCTTTTCACATAATTTTAGTACACATTTTAAAAAGTCGGTAATGAAAAGTTGAAGCCTTACATTAGTTACTTTACTTACATGATGTGTATTATTTTGAATAGATTGCTGACTCGAATTGCACGTCAAGTCCTCATGGAGCGTTATGTTTACTATTTTTATTTAATTATTCTCGGTACCTCAAGTGCCTTAATTGCGTTAAACCTTTGTAAATAAATTAATTACTTTTCAGTAATTTATTGCACGCTACTTTCGATCGGAGTCGCTTCAAAAATATGAATTTCTCCATTTTCAATCACCATAATTGGATGCGGAAGGTAAGGTCTACAGGAAAAGTTGATAAATATTTACAAATCTTGCAAAATTTGGTTAATTAATAGTTTATGAAAATCAAGCTGAATTTTTCGCAAGTATGTTTTGTACAAATTCATAATACCCGAGGCGATGCAAGGAAATCTTGAATAAAACAAGATAATGACAAAAATCAAAGGCCATTTATTAGTCTCAAAAATGTTCTTTAAAATAAATGTAAAATACTTATTTTATTCTAATAGAATTGTGAGATAATCTGACTGTTTTGCCCTGTGTCCGGGGCAAAATGTTCATATGCGGGGGATAATAGGCATATCCTGCCTTATATTCTTATGTAAGTCTTAAACCTAGTGAAAAGCAGCAAATTGGAAGGGTCTCGACATCATCATTCTCTTTGGACACAGGAACAATGGACTCATCTGTCACATGCACGGCAAGTGACCAAACCCTCTCTAGAATCTGAGTACAAATATCCAATACAATATCTTTGTCGTATTTTTTATTTTCTCTTATTGTTTTTCTCCTTTCCTTTCTTCTCACAAGCTGGTTTCTGTGTCTGAGCTTCTTCCAGATTCTTTTTATAATGAGAACTGCTAGTGGTTTGTTTTTGTACTTGTGTTTTGGATTTTGGCATGATATCTATAGGCGCTTACGGCTGTTCCATTTAGCACGTTCTGTCTTCCTTTTGTTATAATAATATAATAATAATAATTGTATCTGCAGGAAAGAAAAACACAATTGCCCGAGGCTAAATGAGCACCTTGTTCAGTTTGCCCCGCCCGAAATCATATCCAGGCCCAAGGTCATATAAAATAAATGTTAACAAAATCGAAAGAATATTTGGTTAATTACCACACAAAATTTTCTAGTTTTAGCCACATAATTAAACGTACTAATTAATTTAACAAATTAAAATTTAACACAATCACGAATTAGCTACAACACAGATACTTAATAATGAAAATAAAAAATCAAAAGCGTCAACTTATATTTTTCGTTTTGTCCATGAACGACGTGCAGTTACACAAATCTACTTGTTGAGCGCGAGGTCGACTGGAACATGATCCGGCTAGTTCCGAACGTTTCAGTTAATTATTCTACGAGAAAAAGGGGTACTCGTCTTAACCCCGGGGGCCCGCAATGGCCCGGCTTACCTACTTATTTAAAGGAAGATTATTTTTGTATCATCGGTTTACTTTTGTTTTGTTTGGAGGAGCTCGTGGCTAAGCAATAACTGCCGCACCGGTCGATCCATCAGGTTAAGCTACGCCTACCGGGGTTGGTCTGTCGATGGGTGACCATCTTTACATACCGAGACTACTCTGTGCCTCGGATAGCAAGTTAAGCTGTTGGCCCCGGCTGTCATTCATGGATCTTTGACTGTCGTTACGGGTCGTCAGAAGCCCGAAATTCTGACAACCAGTCTTACCAAGGGGTATCGTATTACCCAGTTACTGGGTTGTGGAGATCAGATAGGCAGTCGTTTCATGTAAAATACTGGTATTCGGCTGCATCCAGTTACACCGGAAGCCGACCCCAATATAGTTGTTAAAAAGGCTATGCAGAGTGATTGTTTTACTTTTGTTGTTCACTGTACTTTCCGGAGTGACGTATCTGTTCCATCCATCCGTCGTATTTCTGTTCGTCGTATTCAGTTTTGTGGCGTAAATTGATTTATAGTTCTTTTCAGTGTATGATGCTGAAGCTGAAATGGGCTAGCAGGGAACTGTATGATGACGCGTTGTACCGCGTTGACCTACGTGTTTTGGCTCGTTGGATTCACCTCGATGAGTTCTTTGGTACTACGTAGATAGTATCTAAGTCTTTACAGATACTAAGCATGTTTAGGTATTCATGTTTCCAGTTTTATCCTCGTACTAAATAATCTTTGGGCAAAGGCTCGTGGCTAAATATGCCTGCTGAATGCGTCAGCCGCACGTGCCGATCTTCAAGGTTAAGCCTTTCGTTTCGTTTGCCGAGGTCGGTCCGTGGATGGGTGACCATCCATTACATACCGAGACATACAGTGGAACATCACAGGATAAATTAATTTAAAAAAGTATACAGGCTGACAGGGACGTCGACGCGAAAACTTTAACCAATTCAGTACATGATTCTGACACCTGCGTTGAAATTCAACGTCGGTCATTAAAAAAAAAAAAAGTTGTTTCATAGAAAAGCGCAATACATTAAAAAAAATAACCCACGAACAATTTCAACACTGGGATGTTCACAATCATGTACTGAGGCTATGGTAAAAGTTTTCGCGTCGATGTCCCTGCCACCCTGCATATATCGGGCTTATCAGAGTAGTTTTGAATTCCAAGAAAGCTTTTAGTCATGAGCTTATTTAGCTGTAAAGTCACGACTGAGCAGCTGTCTTAGACACGTAGGTAATACCTATTACATAAATATTAGATTATACCACAAGGGAATTTAGTTCGAGGGATACAAGGACCGAGATCAATTTTTTTTTCACGACTTGTGGAGTCTCCTTTTTACCATTGACTGCGAGAAAATAAATAGTAGTATCTAAGTATAATTGCTGCTTTAGGACGAAATGATTCCGGAGTCGAGTTTTTAATTTTCGTTACTAGAAAGAACTCATTTTGTTATAATTGTGTTAATAGATTTTCGAATGCCATGAAAGAACCACGATAATGTATAGAAAAGAACCTAACTAAAATTGATGGGAAAATATAAAATAAAATATAGCTCCATGGAATAGCTCCATTTAGCCATCCAGTAGGTACTTTCAGCACGTTTTATTTATTTTTTGTACATAATTCGTGCTTGTTCCAAATTCAAAATATTTTTATTCACTCAGTGACTAAAAGAGAGTTTTATTCACTGTTATTGATGAATCAATAGTATATTATGCAATTAGTGAATAAAGGACGGATTTAAAGCGAGGGCCATAGATGAATCACGAGCAAGTGAAGTATTCTAACGACTGAATCACGACTGTAGGGAGTGATTCATGACGAGACGTTTTATTCAAGTGTTAGAATCCTGAGCGCGACGCGAGTAATTCATGGCCCTCGATATAAATCCGTTTTTTTTTAAGATTTAAGCGAAAATATACATTTAATGAAGAATAAAGGAAGGTTCAATTAATTCAAATGCACATTAAAATTGGAACAATAACTAAAATTAAGAGTAATTTTCTTATTATTACTAATAATAATCAACTTGAGAAGCGATATTTATTTCCTGTGTATCGAGTATGCTTTCGCAAGGAGGTTGTATAGCATTGAGATGGAGGTCGCATATAACGCATGACTTTTTTACCGTCTCGAAAAAAATAGGGTATAATAGGTGAACGGAGTAGAAGCCTATGGCATAGAAATTTTAATGTTTTAATTTTTTTAAATAAAAAAAAAAAAAAAAAAAGTTCCAAATATCCTTAAAAAAACATGAAAACTATCCATCATATATCATGATAAATTCCGCGCATCTAGTAGGGTGCGTATGAGGGTAGGGTTCTTTTTTATTTTCTATTTTTAATGTTCTGGAATGAAAAGTTCACTTTATATGCTTGGTATTTATCGATAAATCAATTTCATTCTAGGTTATTGAAAAAAATTAAAACATTAAAATTTCTATGCCATAGGCTTCTACTCCGTTCACCTATTATACCCTATTTTTTTCGAGACGGTAAAAAAAGTCATGCGGTATAGATGTGTTCTAAATTCAAACACCAAAATTGTGATTAAAAGTGCTTTTTATTCACTGAAAACAGTGAATAAAATAATCTTTCTAGAGGGGGAATGGTATAAATGCCTTTTTTCAAGGGGCAATGGTATAAAATATTATTTACTTGATTTTGAAAACCTGTTGACCTTAGGTTCATTTTAAAGTAGTTCTGATGACTAAGTACTTTCATACTACTATGAAGATATACAATATACATGCAGAGAACCAAACATGAATGCCATGATGAATAGTGCCAAACAGATATAAAAAACCGGCCGACTCGAAGGGTTCCGTACCGTATTAAAATGGAGCAATAAACGCCCAAAAAGACATGTTTTGGATGAGGAGCCCTTTAATTATTAACTTCATTTAATTTTTATAGTTTTTTGTTATAGCGGCAATAAAAATACACAGACTGTGAAAATTTCAACTGTTTACTTAGTACGGTTCATGAGATACAGGCCGCTGTCAGACAGACAGACGCGGAGGCTTAGTACTAGGGTTTCGTTTGGCACCCTTCGGGTACGGAACCCTAAAAACTGCTTTGTTAAAGGAAATACTATACTAAACATTTTTACTATTTATTACAAAGAAAGTCTACGATGAACTCCAAAATTCAACTGTGTTGATTTGACAATAATAAGATAAGTTTTTAATATTTTCAGACTCACATTGCAGCTAGCCTAGGTAATTGGAGACTGGAAATGTCCCTTTTCGGCAATTTGCCGTATTCACCCGAAAAAAAAAAGTACCGACAACTAGATTCAATTCATTTATTCAGATAAAGTCGATAGTTACAACAAATAAAAACACAATAACTGTGAACATGCAGGAAAAATGGCTCTTCTCATTTAAAACATCAGATTTTGATTATTGAAAGTTATGTCTTTGAGAAAAGTTTAAAGTTTCGTGTGATTATAAAATTAAACGGTTTAAACTATAATGATTCACAGATTGACACTGCATTTGTTTAAATTTTACCAAAGAAAAACCTATCGAAATACAAATGCAAATCAGACCTAAAATAGCTCTCGTTTTCGACCAAAAACAATCCATTCTCAGTCGGATTTAATATAAAAAGTAAAAACACTTTCTCCTTATTTCTTACGGGTGTAAAGCTTCGTACAGACAAGCGCGACGCGACAGCGAGGCGCGACACCGGCTGTTGTTATACTGTGAAGTTTTCTTAGAAATTGTATTGTTCTTCGAGTTGTGTCGCACCGTCGCGTCGTGCTGGTCTGTACGGGCCTTTATGATAACACCCGTAAAATAAATATAGTATAGTTTTTACTTTTTTTTTTTTTTTTTTTAATTTTGGTTTGCTCCCACCCTCTTAATATTTTTGGGTACGTTACGACTCATATCGTTCCCTGTTTTTCTTTTTTTATCAAACCTCAAGAGTTGCGAAGCTCATTCTGGAGCATAATGAAATTGCGCCATAACTTTAGTCCTTATTAGTCCAAAATTAAGTTCTTATCTTACCAAATAATGTTACCGAAGATATACAACAGTCAGTAAGTCTTAAGAAGAAACTACCAGTCAGGTAGATAATCAATTAGGTTACTTGCCTGATAGAAAAGCAGGTATCTGTATTCTCCTTTGTACTTCTGACATCATTATGGTGATAACCTTCACCATAATAATGTTACAAGTACAAAGGAGCTCAAGAAAATGTAAACTTGAAAGAAAAGACAGCTGCGTCACTGTTAAGGGTTGCCGATTATTTATTATCAGTAAACATAAATGCGAATTTATCAAAGGGAAACCTAAGTACCTACACCAAGAACTCGTAATCCGTAATAAAGTTCATAGATACCTGTAAATTGTCGAATTCGAACCGCAATTAAAAGATTCTCACTTTCAAAACCAATATTCCACTTTTTATTCTCATTTCTAACCTTTAGTTTTATATGATTAAATAGCGTCAGCGACCTTGTTGACGTGCATTTAGACTCATATGCCAAGTTTCACAGAACAGTTACTATTAATGTTTAATATAATATTCTTTTTTTATTTTCTATTTTGTTGTGTCTGTGTTTACTTTTGCTTTTAATTTTAGTTTTATATTCCATCACGTAATATTAATTCAAACTTGTTAATTTTAGTTATTATATTAATTTTATAGTTTAGTGCTTGTGGCACAAGTTATATGTTTATGGGGCATGCGGTGCTAACCTGTAAGAAATTGTTACACTAACCTTAGATTATGGTATATATTACTTCAGCTATTTACAGTGCAATTACAAATGGTCAATTTACATGTACAATTGTTGGTTGGCCAATAAAGTAAAATAAAATAACAATAAAAAATATTACATTCCGTTCGAATAATATTTGGCCAGTGTTAATTAAATTGTATTCATAAATAAAAAGTGTCCAATTACAACATCAACAATTATGTGCAACTTCCTGCATGCTATTTTACTTTCAGGGGCTGTACTATGACTTGTTAAAGCAATCATCGTTTCTGTGTAAGAGAGAGATGGAGCTATACAGGACGAATAGCGCTATCCTTATTTCACAACGGAAAAGTGATGGTAAGATAACACGTCATAGTAAGGCCCCTGTGCTTTCAATTTTTCATTCCGTGTGGGTGAGCCCAACTAATTTCCCCAGAAAATATTTTATTACGAATTGATTATATATGTAACGCAATGCAATTTACTTTTTCCTTCACTAAGCATAAAATTTTATCGTCGCTAAGAATTCTCGTAAACGAGTATGAGACCTTGATGAGAAAATACTCTTCAAGTTTACCACTATTTATAATTCGATTTTTATTAATTACATCCCATTTTACTTAAGGTAAAAAGGGGATTTAACTTATAAAACTGGTAACGTATTCCATACACCTACGATTTTCAAAACGGCATCGTGAACGTTGGCTAAACGGTCATGCCAACAGTAACTATACTTAGTCAGTCTGCCGCTGTTGGCAAGCAGCGACGAACGTCTGATGCAGGGGTATGCATTTCGTTTTAATTCCAGCCAAACGCGACAGACCATAACTTAATTTAGCCGCCTGGTTTCTTTATCCCCTATAATTCTAAATCCTGTTTCTTTTAATAAAATGAATGTTATTGACCATCACGTGACACGTGCAACCTGCTGAAAACATTTGACTGAAAATTTTACTTTCTTACAATTCACTTTAACTACATATTTTATAGGTAGTAATAATTGTATAAGTAAATAAGCCTGTAGCCTAAGCGGTCGCGGGGGCGGTAGCGGGGGCGGTAGCGGGCGCGGTTGAAAAGCGCGGTGACTAGGGCGATAGCGGGGGCGGTAGCGGGCGCGGTTACGTGATCACAGTGCATCGCGAATTGTTGTAGCGTTTCCACAGGATAATAATGCGGGGAGGTGTTGCTGCATTTGAACAAGTTAACTCATGATATCGACGGTACAAGGCTAAGCTGTATTCAATAGAAGTTAGTAGTTAAGCATTAGTATCTAAGAGCGACCCGCTCCTGCTGCGCACGGTTTTTACGACTTGACAAATCATCGAGATTTCTTAGGTAAAAGTTACTTTAATATTAACGTATAATTATACAAAAAAACCTTTCGGAATAAATTCTCTAAATGATGATGAAAATCTCATCAAAATCTGTTGCGTGGCCGTGGTTTAAAAGAACAACGCGGATATACAGACAAACGCAAAAAGCGACTTTGTTTTATAATAATATGTGTAGATAATATGTGTAATTAAATGTCTAACTTAAATGTCTCTCTGATGGTGGCGAGTGTGTTGGATCATTCGGTTCCCTACAAAATGGTTGAGCTGGATGGTGCTGATCCACGCGTCATGTTCGTGAACGGGCGCCGTCAGTTGTGACTGGTCATCTCTTATCTGCCAGGGCTTATTTTTAATCTTATATTTTGAATTGTTTTAATTTTTTTTTGTACATTGTTCTCACATATAGAAGCAACAAGAATAATGTACCCAGGATTGTGTAATTTTCTATATTTAAAAGAGTGTCCTTGGAGTTTCTTGCCCGTTCTTCTCCATGAAGATCTACGTTTTGGAACTGGGCAACTAGCTTCAACTTTCTGACTAACTGACCGACTGTTTGACAATTCAAAAGTGCCTGTAAATGGTTTAATTGAAATAAATGCTTTGAGTTTGAGTTTGAGTTGAGTAATATGTTAAGCATAAATTGTAACTGTACGCGTATATCACGTATATTACGAAAATATAACTTGTTTGTAGACGCCTTGGGTTGACTTGTTAAGTCTACAAAATGTTTATTAAATAAATAAATAAAGCTTTGAGCAGACTAGCGCGACGCGACAACGGTTATTGTTATACCGTGAAGTTTTCTTAGAAACTGTATTGTTCGTGTCGCGTCGCGCCGTCGCGTCGCGCTGGTCTGAACGAGCCTTAAGTCATTTTAAACCGGCGTATATTAAAAACAATTATTCAATCATAATTCAAAAAATATATTATTATAATTTATTTTATTTCATATAAGTATCACTAGCCGGTTATTATCATAATAATATTTTCTATGGTATTACTCGTATCATTTCTGCATAGGGTTGTAACTTTTACCAATTCGTTTTACCAATTCGCTTACACTGACGCTTAGTTATAGAGAAAAACCTACATCGGAGCTTAACTGTCACTAACGAGACACAATATAATTTTTATTGCTATCGACTTCTTAAGGCAAATCTACAGTTGAGCGTAGTAGAGGAAGCAGTACTCGGTTGGTATAATATCACTATAAAACTATAGATGGTCGGTCGCTAGAGGTCGCATATGCTCATAACGCTAGGCGAGTCACTTCATTATGTACTCAAAAGGCGGTTTCAAATGTTTGATGTTTCGCACCCTCCTTGGCACCCGCGCAATCCTCAGCCTGGACGAGGTCAGAGTAGCCTTTTGTTGTTTTATTATGAGAAAAGGCTTACAATCAACCTCAAACAGATGTATAGCGACAATAACTCATTTAACTGTCTACAAGCTTTGTTCCATATTATTTTATCATTGGGTACTTAATTCTAACTACACATGAATACAGTATTATGCAACACATATTGTAGACAATCAAATTAATTCTTGTCGTTGTATACATCTTTTTGAGGCTGACTGTAAGTAGATACTAGTTCATTTTACTTAACTTTAACAAGTGCTGCAATAGATGAATGAAGTTGCAGATCGTAGGTTCGAACCCAGGCAGGCACTTTACTTTGTGTAATCATTTATATCATCACCACTGCTATCAAAACGGTGAAGGAAAACATCATGAGGAAACCGGCATACGAGTATCCTAGAATTTAAAAAAATCGAAGACGTATGACATCTACCAACCCGCACTGGGCCCGCGTGGTGGATTATGGCCCACTCGCACTCAGAGACAGGAGGCCTGTGTCCCAGCAGTGAAAACGCTATAGAATGATTATGTAACGGAAGAATGTGCAGCCAGTTTCCATAACCCTGGTGAAAATAATAAGTAATTAAAACATCAGCAACTCTTCTCGGGGAAAGGGCAAAATTAGATTGTTACGACGCGATGGAACCTCTGCGATAATAATTATACAGTACGGAGGGTTGAACCATCCATGTCATAATCACGGCGCGGTGTTGCCGTTCTGGTGAACTGGTTCAAAGTATTGCATTTTATACCAAACGTTGGCTACCGTTTCAATTATTCACTCGGACACTTGCCTATGAGGAACCGCCGTTATTGGTGGTAGCCGGTATCGGTTTTGGATTGATTACTACAATTTGTAGAACACGGTACTGGTAAAACTACATCCACGATTTGCATGTTGAATTTAAATGCGCAAAAATAAAAACGTAAAGAAAGAACACAAAACAAAGAAAGAACAAGTTTGGGGAAAATATGCGTCGCATCCACACAAAACGGCTATAGCTCAGCATAATGCTGCGACCATATGCTAGACAGAGTCCTAGCACTGATTTTCAGCGACAGCCGGCATTGACGTTATGACGTCGACCGGTGCAGCATACAATGAGATATAAATAAGATACACTGAGACACACTACACACTAATACTTTGTGAGGAAAACTAGACCGTCTCTGTTTGATGAGAAGAGGCCGTTACCCTGCAGTGGGACAGTAATAGGCTGGCATGGTTAAGGATATATAAAAAGGGGCTAATCGGCTTCGTCAATAAAATAATTGAGATTCAGAAGGGTGCTAAGTTCTCTAAAGGTGAATCAAATATATTAGGTGCCTTGTTACTTCTTTCTATATATATGTAAATTAAAATGAATCGCTAAATGTGTTGCTAAGCGCAAAACTCGAGAACGGCTGGACCAATATAGCAATTTTTTTTTTTTAATTATGCCATTATTTTCGATGAAGGTTCTTACAAACTGAACATTTTAAAAATTACCGCAAAAAAATAAAAACCCCACTTTTCTTTTTCCAACAAAAACTGTTCTAAAACCAAAACAAACAAAAGACGTCTGTCGTGTAAGCTAGGTAGGTGTAGGTAGGTAGGTATGTATGTAGGGAGGTATGTAGGTAGGTAGGTAGATAGGTATGTAGGTAGGTAGGTAGATAGGTACCTATGTAGGTAGGTAGGCCGTAGATAAATACTTAGTGTTACCCGTGCGAAGCCGGGGCGGGCAGCACGTTTCCAATAAAATTCTTTGTTTGTAACTGTTGAGACTCCAGCTTTGAATAGATACTTGCCAAGTTATTTTCATGAGTTGATTGTTTTAACAATGAATACAGCATCAAATGTATGTAATTTATTTAATCCCGTACCTTAATTGCAATATAGAAATAAATTATATTGGGTATTTCTACAAGCGGTTATTTAAAAAAAAATGTACCGAATTAAGCATTAATGGTTGTTCCCACGCATGGAAAACGTTCATACTTTTTACAGTATGGAGTAATCAGAAGTGCTTGAGCAGGCTGGGGTAAGCGACCACTTGTAGAGCCGCTTTTGCGGGGAGTCGTTGAGCCTTTAATATGACACGACACTTTAAGCTTGTTTATCTTAACTAATAAAGATCTTGCAACGTGATTAAAATAAAAAGCCTTAGATTTTGCAAAAAAAATACAATACACCCTTTGTCCCTTTATAATTGGTTAATTGATGTTATGTTACATTAGTTATTGAACGTAAGAAAATTAATATTCATTATTATACAACTCTAGGTTCAAAATAAATAACTAACTACAAGATTGATTTATAATACCAGCCTGTTACTGTCCCACTGCAGGGCAAAGGTCACTTCTCATACAGAGAAGGCACGAGCATTGATCACCACGCTTGCTCAAGACGGGTTGGTGATTTCCGACTTATATTATCTATAAGTCTAGATTCCCTCACGGTGTTTTCCTTCACCGATGTCAGTAATGTCCAAGATAAACTCAGAAAGTACAAATGAATCGAAGAAGTCACATTGGTACTTGCCCGGATTTGAACCCACAACCTCGTGCATGAGAGGCGAGGTCTTAACCACTGGGCCATCACGACAAGATTGATTTGACTTTATTTAATTAATTTACTTGACATGGATTTCTAAAGTGTGTCAAAAGCAATTTACGCGGAACAATAATTTTCATTCGTATTTTTTCCTGGTTGCAGTAGGTATGTTATTACCTCTCACGATAGACGGGAGGTAAACCCTCTGTCAATAAACTGCTTCCTGCTTTGAACAGGAACAGTATCTTTGTGCGTTTATTAACCTACTTGCATAATCAGCCTATGATGTAAAAAAATGTGTGTGCCCACTGCTGGGACGAAGCCTCCTCTCTTAGAGAGCGAGTGGGCTGTAATCTACCTACTTACTAAAGACGTAAGCTACCTATTTACCTACATAAATAAATATAATAATGATTGTCGAAGACCAAATTCTGAAACTTATTACGGTCCCAGTCGATAGTTTAAATTACAACGAGGAATATTCCAGAATATTATCCTTTCCGCTATCTTACAGCGACAGCGATAAATTCTAGTCTGTAAAATATGATTTCAATAAGAACGATGTAAGAGTTAGGGTCAGATGGGTGGTCCCGGCGGGTATCCCATTGGTTCCATAACATCAGATGGGCAATTCCCGTATTAATAAGAACGTTGAAAGTCAAATCTCAGTTTTAATCTGTCAAAAAGAACTCTATTTTAACTATATTTTTTACTAATGTTTGGCATTGATTGTCGGTGAAATGAGATTGCGGCTATATTTTGAATGTTTTAAATTACGGGAATTGACCTTCTGAAGTTGTAGTGTCATAATGCATAAGGTTTTTGGCTTAGGTTATTTGCATAAAAGTCCAAGAGCAAACGAAGAGAGCTTGGGAACTTGAGGCACCCCAACACGGATAGGTCAATTTCGAATATTAGGTTCCTTAAAACCCCCAACTCAGAAAATATGCGAACCTGCGAAAATAGATTATGACTTTTAATTTCAGCGACCCAATATTGAACTGTCCCGACGACGTACCTACTTTAATATACGCGGGTACGTCACAATGTGCGATTGAAACTTTAATAATGACATAGATGGGTTCGAGCAGGGTCTGCGAAGGGCGATACCGAGAGGTCGATATTAATCCATCAACTATAGATATCTTAATATAAAATACATCGGGCCCATGTCTTCTTCTTCTCTTGAATCGGCACAGTATTTGTAAGAATAATTTGTACCTTAGTAGAAATGTTAATCAGTCAGTAAAGTGGTACGGGGAATACATAGACGCATAGGCTGACTGCTCAAAGTATATACTTTTAAGCGGTAGCGTAACATATTAATTAATTATTTGTCTTGGGATGTCTAACTTAGAGATGTAAATTGAAAAAAAACAAAATGTCACAATCTTGTTTTCACAATCTTGAAAAAAAACATGAAAAAAATCTTGGCACCGTTGTTTTTTTTCTAAATTTGGTTTTTATTTCAGAAAAAGTGAAACACTATAACTAAAGTGGAATAAAACAATAATTTGATTGTTTTATTTTTATTCAAGCCAAATTATGTTTAAATCAATGGGTAACTATTATTATGAACTTATTGTGTTACAATCATCTTTATCAGTATCAGTAGCTACGGCTACGCTTGTTTTATCAGCATCAGAATAATGTTCTGTGTCTGTATTTGTTTCATCTGATTCTGAATCAACGACTATACTATCAGGGACTCTATTACCTTCTGCTTGTGTTAATATTGTTGATGATTGTAATTATTGAACAAAATAAAATAATAATATCAACTCATATACGATAACCGCCTTACCATATTTTTATTTTCCTACTCATGAAAAAAAACCTGCTTCAGAAAAAAAACAGTTTTTTTCATGTTTTTTTTCACCTCAGAAAAAAAACTGTTTTTTTACAACTCTAGCCTAACTACCACCACATCCTACTTATTTAAAATTTTGCTGTGCCCGACAGGGTTCATAATTGTTTCATTTTATTTATTCCTACCACCTGAATGTGTACATTATGGATTGCAATAAAGATAAATTGAAATTGAACTCACTAACATTTTTCCAATTTGAATGGATTAAAATAACACCCTTATAACCCTCAAAATAAAGTGAGAGTCGGACTTCAACTGTCTTCCTATTACGGTTCATGAGATACAGCCCGCTGGCAGACAGACAGCGAAGGCTTAGTAATAGGATTCCGTTTGGCACCCTTCGGGTACGGAACCCTAGAAACCGTGGTAAATAAGACTTTTGCTCTAAGTATCAGCATGTCGATTATTTCGGACCATTGTGATAATGAATAAGTTCTTATCACAGCATTGCGGTATTTCCAGAGTTTCTTTTGTGTTCTAAGATTTAATTGAATCTCCAATTTTAATTATTATTCTAATAATTATTACGAAAATAAGGCAAGGTTAAAGAAGGGTGGCTTTGTACTTAACTTAATTACTAAGTTTTATTTGTATAACTTCTTCTTATTCTTGAGACGATTTATTTAATATATTTAACAGTGGAGTGCACTTCAATTTGAACTCAATTATAGTTATTGCTAGGAATACTATTAGGTCAAATGTTATTAGCATAAGTGCGGTGTATAATTCAGTACGCTGTAAGTACCTACAATGTAATTATTCAGTTAGGTATTATTTTACAACAGATACTTAGTAAGGCCTATGAACTTCACAATTATTGTTTGTATAAGAAGATTTTCTAAAGCTAAATGGGTTTTTGAAAGACCTGCCCTAATCCCTACATTTTGATGAGCGCAGCAGGTTTACTTCTTCCGTACATTAATTTGTCGGTCTTCTATAAGCTAGATATTAGATCAGAATATAGGGTAAATAATAATTCAATCTGCCTAGACTTTTCCCAACTATATTGGGCTTGGCTTCCAGTCTAACCGGATGCAGCTGGATACCAGTATTTTACATGGAGCGACTGCTTATCTGACCTCCACAACCCAGTAACTGGGTAATACGATAGCCTTTGGTAAGATTGGTTGTCAGACTATCGGGCTTCTGAGGACCCGTAACGACTGTCAAAGATCCACGAATGACAGCTGGCACCAACGGCTTAACGTGCTTTTCGAGGCACGGAGGAATCTCGGTATCTAAAGATAATCACGCATTCAAAGCCCAACCCCGGCAAGCGTAGCTTAACGTGATGGATAGACACATGCGGCAGTTATTACTTAGCCACTATAATAAATAAATATCCCAAATAATAATTCCAACCTAAAAATACGCAATGAAAGCGCATAGTGTATGGCAATTTCAGTTTTCAATCTCAATATTCCCAAAATATTTAACTTCATCTTATACCAAAGCTGTTTTAAAATACGACCAATATATTGTTTAAAATAAAATAAAATTGGCACTTAAACTAAACGAAAAGCTACGCTCCAACGACCAGGTCAATGAGCGGGCAACAGGTAAAAACGTTGGGTTTATTGTTACAAACGCGCAACACCACGCTGTGCTTTACTACTTAATGCTGTTGTTATTGATCCTTGTACACTGCTATGTGTTATACGCTATCGTTATATTTTCATAACCAGAAAAAGCATAAATGGCATTAAGTCCGCTTTTGTACATGTGTGTGCTTGAAGGATTATGTAAATAAAAAAAAACGAAAAACGGTTTTCAATCTCTCAATAAACCCGTGAATTGGCGAAGTCACGAATCCAACAACGACATTATGAAACTTAGCTGTTTTATGAACACTATCAAAAAAAAAAAAAAAGCTGTTTTTTGAATACCACACCTCACGCATTTAGTAGTTTTTTTTGTAGTGTTCAAGTAATCAGTAGCACAATTCTAACGTTTTAAAACCATCGTAACATAAATTAGATCGCATAATGCTCACAATCGTATTTAGATAAATATGCTGCCAGGGCTGTTTACAACAGTACGCTCAAGACTTGTATTAAAAATGTATTAAAGTTTTGTAAATTTTATATTCTATTGAAAACTCAGGCTATTTATTGCCCAGTGGACGGAGGACGCCAAAAAGACCAATGAGTTCATTTTCATTATCTGCCTAGACTGTGGAGGGTTAAACAAATCATTTGGCCCGTTTTGTTTTGTTCAAACAAACGCTAAGTAATGAAAGGGTTTAAAAAGGATCCCCACAGTAAACAGTACGAGTACGCCACGCCGCGCTGCGCCGTGTCGATGTCAAACGCAGACGACCGCTTTCACTCTATGCTTGTCTCTGGCATACCACCGACAAAAATTGGGTGTGATTGGTTGGTTATGCTTAATACGCTTGTTGTTGTACCGTTTTTTTTTTGGATCTTTAAGGTTTAATGATGTGTGCCGACTTTTGTCGAATCTAATCTAATTTAATCATTTTGTATCCGTTGTAAGTTTGCGATAGGTACTCGTCAGACCAAATAAAAGATTCACTACGTTTTAAAAACACTTCGATCCACATGTTGAATGAAACATAATATATTTTAATAAATCAATTAACTAACTTGCAAATTAGAATCTGTTGTAACTAGTATGTTTACTAAATGACCTAAATAACTTGAGCTCTGACACATATTTCAACTATGTACATAAACACGAAGTGCTGCATCCTTACGAAGCTTGAATTGGCTACTAATCGACTCTTAATTATATTCTAGATACAATAATGCATGGTGTGTTCAAGCCCGCTCTCTACGTGATCTGCATTTAAGGCCCGGTACATGGCCACGGGCGATGCGACTTGCACTTTCAAGAGCAACGCGCGCGCGTCTTTTGTTTCCGTCAGTCGTTCTGAAAGTCGCGTCGCGGTGACACATGGCGTGTTCTAAACACCTACTTTCATTTGTTTTCTTTGAAGACGCTGTCGCGAGTCGCATATCACTTGAAGATGTAGCTCATGGCCTGTACAACAAGCACATTCCATTCGGTTTGTGCTGCCTGAAGTCTGCTCCTAATTTAATTGGTCAACTTAGCCAGCGAATATATATATAGTTATCACAAGCGGATTAGACGCCCAGTGCGCATGACGGGTAAGCCGCTTAATTATGGCCACTGTTGACAACTATTCTGAGTCTGTAGTAACCTTAATGACGAAATTCCTGTCCATTGCTCCAGATAAGCTGTTTTATTGTTTGACGTCACTGCGGCGTCTAGTTTCCGTAAAAGCCGCCTGAGGAGAAACTATAATCTTACCCACGGCTTCGCCCGCGTGGAGTTTAGAAGTTATCCCACGGGGATATACTACCGGGATTAAAAGTATCGTATTTCCTAAGCCAGGTCATCTGTATGTCAAATTTCATTCAAATTCGTTCCGTCTTTGCGTGATTGAGTAACAAACATAGGGAGTTTGTTACATACAAACTTTCACGGTTATAATATTAGCCGATATCGATTTAAGCTCCAGACATCACAAAAAACTAAAATAACAGCCAAATTCTCATTAAAAAAATTCCTGTATACTACGTTTGTAGTTTTGGTCTCAGCAGCCAAAATATACAGAGTCAAGACAGATGATGCTGAGCAAGCGACGTAAAGGTGTTCGTGTGAGAAGCAGCTAATCATGTGGTCGACACCAGCAGCCTTCAGTAGCAATTTCTCATTGCTTGCGAAGTTTTTCGTTTTTAGTGAATTAATGAACGTCTTCATTCCTTCATATAGTACCTAATGGCACAACACTGATGCACTGACTGCTACATTCTTACAAGTTATTCCTGACGAACGTTTTACTTTTTTCATGATGTACTCGTAAAAGAAGTAAAAAAAAATCTTTAAACAATAAATTTCAAAATAAATACTAATTATAATATTTTATTATAAGCTCAACGTACTTGGAATAGCATATTATAATTAGTATACAGTATTAGTAGTGTATTAGTAGTAGTAACTGGTATTCGTACCAGTATAACAAAGCGTTATTAAAAAAAAAAATGTTAAGCAACCAAATAGCTTTGCGAAGCAGTCATCGCATCGCTAAACTAATTAAATCGTTCAAGTTGACTAAAATAAGCCGTTATTTTATGTCATGGTTAACTGCTTAGCTCCATAGAGGCGTGATGATAATCATTCAAAATGTTAAATCTGCAATATTCTAACCTTTGGCTCGTCATTACGAATATAATGCAATATTGCTCATCCCTCATAGCAAATATTTTAATAGCCTACGGTTTAAGCAGTCTTAAAAGTATCTATGCAAAAGATATTTCATACATTTTTTTTTTGTTATTATCTTTTCCGTTTTTTCAATAAAGGGAAACGTTATTTTTATAAATTTGCGTGATGTTGGAACACGCAAATTATATGAACTACCGGATGAACAAACAATTAAACAGACAAAAATTCTAAAACAATATATTCGGCATTAGAATCGTTCACACACCTCGTAGCAATTACTTTTTTTCAAAAACATTTAATGTACACTTTTTATATGCTTTTGCCCGCGGCTCCACCCGTGTGTAGGTCGAAAATTATCCCACAGGAATTTACTAGGTACCGGGATAAAATTATCTTATGTGTAAATCCAGGTTACAAACTATCTGTGTGCCAAATTTCATATAATTCTGTTCAGCCGTTTTTTCCGTGATTGAGGAACAAACAACCAAATTAGTAAGATTTAGACCAGAAAATCTGCCATTTAATACTAAATTAAGTAATATTATCTACTAACAACTTAAACACAAAAAAACTATGTTGAAAAAAACGGATAACCTTAATAGTTAATTTAAAAAATAATACTCGTACTAACGAATTGCAAACAAAAACGTATCGACATCAGCAAACAGCGCTTTAAAATCAGCTCGGACATTAATTCCTTTAAACTAGTTCGCACCCGTAAAAATAATTTGTCGCTTACCAACTTAAACTGTTATTTTTTTAAAGCAAACGTTCAAAGGTGTAACGCAATAATTTTTATTGCAAAACCGAACGAGAGTCCTTTGCTGCCAGCGCTCCAAGTTATTTTAATAAAACAATTTGGTAGCTCCGAGAAACGGTCGGCTGCCCGCAGCAAATTGTCTGACTAGGAAAAGTACTCCACAAGGTCTTTTATACCCCGTAGTGAGCCAAACGGAGGAACGTTTGGCGAGTGAGCCCTCTTTATTTGAATTCATGCATTGTCGACGAATAAGAATCTTGATTATGACTCCTGTAATAATACGCTAATGTTTGTCAAGTTAAAGCTATTGCAATTTAAGCAGGTATTTATTAATTATGTTTAATATTGATACTCCACTATTAAATAATATTATGAGATTACTCCTATTATGATTAAAAAACCGGCCAAGTGCTTGTCGGACCACGCACAATGAAGGGTCCCGTAGATGGGATGAATTTATCCCAAAAACAAACTTAACAGTGTAGTTGAAAAACATGTTTTCCCATGCGGAATGTATGGGAGAACACAATATTTTTGAACGACCTTTCCAACGACACCCCACACTATGGGATAGACGAGGAAATAAATACATCCCCACTTTACGTATAGGGGAGGTACCCCAAAAAATATATTTTTCATGATTTTATTTTACCACGTTGTCGGCGTGATTAACATGTAGACCCATGCCAAATTACAACTTTCTAGAACAAACGGTGTCTGAGTTACTTACCGCGGACAGACAGACGGACATGGCGAAACTACATATAAGGGTTTTTTGTTGACTACGGAACCCTATAAAGCATTATCCTCATCTAATATTAATAGCCCTAGCGCCAGCCACGAGTCCGAAGCTGTTCATCAGTAATTCTCCACCTAAAACCCCATTGTATTCCTGGGAGGTTGCGATTCCAACCCGACACATGAAGCAATAATATTGTGTTGAAAGGGCGGTAAACGTGAGATGACTTTACTTGAGAGAAATCAAGCCGCGCCTGCCAGCTGTATCGTTAAACCGTACTAAGTCACGAAAATTATAATATCGATTGTGAAACTTGAAATAGGTCATTGTATCTAAACCGACTTCTCACGAATTTCACGACGCTTTATGTAGATCTAGTGACTCAGCAAAATTCAATTTTCGTGATGACATTGGTTCACTTGTTGAGCGATTTGTGGAGTGGGGAGTAAGGGAGGGGGGGTCGTCTACTTATACGTATAAGGTACGGCTTGGGAGGGTATTATTCCTTAGTTAGGATGGATGGATGAACATGTATTGTAACGAGCACATCCGTCCTCAGCTAATACGAACGTCTGCAATTAGACAGAACTACTGAATATTAAGCTGGATGGTTATTTTGGTGCTATGGATTGTAGCAGTAAAATCAAATATAAATAATTTAGATAAGTAAAAACAAACGGAAATAAGTCTTTATTGGTTATATTTTACTCTAGCTACGGTCGAACCAGAAATAAAAATAAGTCAACGTACCTATTATTATTATTTCAATTATTATCTATTATTCAATGATCGCTGAGTCCACATCCTACATGTCGCCAACCTTGCGAGCAACGTCAAGATACTTGATTTGTTTATCTTTCTCGACTTGCTCGAGGTTCCCGTCATGTAGGACTGTTATATAAATAATCACTTATTATTATCATTATTTATTTATTTACTAAGGCACCAAGTCCCAATATACTAATCACAAATACATACAATTCATTAAATTAAATTAATTACAGCATTAAAATAAAATAAGTACATTACAATTCATAAGATCGTTAAAATAAAATATATTAGGTACACTAAAATTCAAATTCAAGATTCCATATAATCACAAAATAAATTACATTAAAACCGAGTAGTCATTAAAATTAAATTTAATTACATAACACTAGCAAAAACAATCAATATCACAATAAACACAATCTTTATCGTCGTATTCCGATGGATTTCGAGCCAACACCTGTGAATCGGACTGCTCCAATCCTCACTAACGACCCTCAACAGTCGATTGTCCGACCTATATACAACTTAAGCTTAAAAAATAAAAATGTATATTTAAGGCCGCTAGCCCACGGCGACTTTTTGTAGCGATGCTGTTGCACGTTTTGTAAACTCGCTTCTGCATCGCTACTATCGCGCGTTAGTCGCATTTGCACCGTGCGACAGAAACGATGCAACGCTGCATGTTTGAAAAGATGCAAACGCGCGGCTGTATCGATGCAAACGCACGACCGTTTCTGACGACATCGGGGGAACGAAGGGTGGAGAACGGACGGAGGGGTGCTGAGGAGGCGACAGTATCGCGATAGTAGCGATACAGAATTTGGGCGAAGGTACACAGCCAGCGACAGCGTTGCGGCTGTATCGATACACATGCGCGACAGCATCGCTACTGCATCGCTACAAAAAGTCGCCGTGGACGAGGACTCTAAGAGTGTGTTATTGTGCAGCTCGCTACGTACAAAAGCAAAGCTCACGTTGTGCTACGGCGTAGCCTGCACAGAGCTACGGCGTAGTCTAAACTGAGCTACGGCGTAGCTTGAACTTTGCTACGCTCGCGTAGGCTGCAGGAGAAACTTGATGTGATAACTTTAAGCCCATCAATTTATTTCCAGCGTCATTTAAGGCGTATATTATTTATTTTGTCAATAAAAATAAATACCTTACACTGCTTTTTTGCATGAACTTTATTCTCTATTCAATAAATAGAACAAAGAGCCGTTTACGAAAGGATTTATTTAAAAATACCAAGGTACGTACATATATTTGAAAGCTCAATATACCTTTAAACAAAAGCAGCACTTACAGTGCAGGTAATCAAATTCTTACGTTCAGACCAGACGTATGTATTGAAAGAAAGGAAAAAATGTATAAAAGGAGGATGGGCGTTTTGGTACACGAAAATGAAATAATAACAAACAATAAGAATAATATATATACAGTTCAGTAGGTCTGATTAAGTAGAACAAAAGTTGTTGAGGGGGACAATTGTTGTTGAGGGGGTCCCATTTCGCTGTCCATTCAGAGATATACAACGTTTAACATTAACATTTTTGTATGTCGATCTCAAATATAGAAGCCTCAAGAAATCTCAGTATCATCAGGAAAACGAGATACTTTAAAAACACGAGAAAAGGTTATTAAAAAACCTAGAAAATTCGACTGCATAAACACATAACTGAAAAGAGAAAAACAAGCATATAATCAATAGAATTTTGGTATCGCAAGTTTTTTTAATAACATTTTTTATTTTCAGCTTTTTAGTTTTTTATCATTTCTTATTCCAAATTAAATTTAAACATACAATTTGCATATATTTTTGTAATCACCTTTTAAAATCCTTCATTTTGATACCCCATTCGATAGGTTAAGAAGTTTTTTTTTTACACCTACCT
The DNA here is from genome assembly GCA_914767755.1 of Agrochola circellaris. NCBI lineage: Eukaryota > Metazoa > Arthropoda > Insecta > Lepidoptera > Noctuidae > Agrochola > Agrochola circellaris. Next base: position 15,659,561 of record OU611840.1, on the reverse strand, counting down.
TTTGGCGCCGAATATCCGCCATTTTGTTTTTTTTAAATAATATTAATATACCCAGTGACACTCGCGCAATTAAGAAAGAAAGAAAGAAAAATAAGTTTATTTGTCACAGAAACACGTGCATAAAAAAAAAAGATGATAAACTCGAGTAAATAATAAGGAAAATGAAACAGAATAGATTTAAATACAATAACGAGCACAAAACAAAAATAGTCGGCAGCTGCTGGCACGTCATGACTGTGACAAGAAGGCTATTAAGACAAATCTAACGACATATCATTCATCAAAATCGGTTGAGCCGTTTAGTAGTTAGTACATTCATACCAGGTTAAACACATAAACATCCTTTTTTCAAACTGGCTGGGAAATCATCGAGGTTCATTGACTGGCCCTCAGTCCCTGATGCTATCCTTTTAAGACTCCATGCACGAAAAAAACCCGTTCATGTCAATAACTTATCTAATCGTAAGAAATCATGAAATAATTAAAACATTAAGGCCCACTTGCACGTTGACAGCTAACTCGGAGTTAACAGCTAACTCAAGGTTAATCCAATAATTCTCTTTGGATTAACCCAGAGTTAGCTGTTAACTCCGAGTTATTTAGCTAACCCATGAACGCGCAAGTGAGTCTAAGTCTGTATATATATGAACAGTTTTCGTGGTGCTAAACCATTTGTGTCAGTCACAGCACCTGTTAATAGTTGCATCACTTTTGTGCTCTCGAAAGTATGGTTTATTTCGCCTTTGATTTATTTAATGAAGATATTGTAAAATCATAAAATAAAATTTAGATTTTATTTTAAGGATAGTTGAAGACTGAAGAGTTGATGCGTGATTTTTAAATTTCTTGATATGGTTTGCTAAATAATAAGAAAAAATACATTACCGACAGGGTTTTAAAAAATACTGGTTCAGCCACATGCAAGTACGTGGTGTACTTGCATGTGGCTGAACCAGTTTTTTGGTGTTGTGAAAATGACGCGGTTTTCTGCCCTCGGCGTTGTTGTCTGTTTTCCGCAGAACAGTGACTTTCATAAGTGTGCAAAATGTGACTAGTATAGTATATCCAGTCCACTAAATCTTCATGTTCTAGCAAAAGATAGTCAATAAGCAAAAGATAGTCAATAAGCAAAAGATAGTCAATAAGCAAAATAAAGTCAATAAGCAAAAGATAGTCAATAAGCAAAAGATAGTCAAAATAATCAAAAATGTTGTTCACAAAATATTTACATTTCAATACGTATGAATCCTTAAGGTTACAACACGAATTTACTTATTTCCATACTATCCGTATCCATATTATTCATGCTAATATTTTAATGCGAAAGTAACTCTGTCTTTTAATTTAACGGCTGATCGGATTTGGATGAAAGGCTTACCGGACAGACCATGACCTGGGTTAGGGCGATACTTTTCGTATCCCGGCAGTAAGTTCCCGTGGGATAATTTCCGACATTCACGCGGGTGAAGCCGCGGGCAGCTAGTTATATTATATCTGTAATTCGTATGGTGTACATAATAAAGAGTATTTTATTCTATTCTAAACACAGAAAAAGAGATAAAAGTTGACTTTTATGTAAAATTAGGGAAATTAATTAAGACAACCAACTAAAATTGTCCGTATAATCAACTGTCATTCTTTGACAGTTGTGCGAAATGGCTATAACACGGTAAATTGACGTAGGGTCTCAATTTGCTTTACAGTTAATTTCCCTGACTGTAAATTGAGCCTTAAATTATATCGACAGTAGTCAGTAACTAGTGCAACTAGTAGTGCTATTTAAGTTAGAATAGTTTCATGAAAATAAAAACTGAGTGTAATTGTACACTAATTTAATTATAATATTATGAAGAGAAACGATTTGTATTTTTGTTTGTAATGAATAAACTCAAAACTTCTGGATCGATTTAAAAAATTCTATCACCAGTAGAATGCAATATTATCAATGAATAACATTATAAGGATATAGTTTATAAAAATAAAATGCGGGGCCGAAAGTGCTGGCGGAAACTAGTAATTAATAAATTAACAAAACCAAAAAAAACAGTTAATTTCCAAACTGCAGATGTGGACTAAGTCTAACATGTTGTTATCTGCGTAAAACTAATGGCAAGATCATTGAAGACTACCAAAATTTACGAAACAAGTATGTGTATTGATTTTGTGACATGGTCCCGTTCGCAAAGCCCGGAGATTCGGGTCCTGGGCCGACTCACCCCGCCCTGCCTCTGTCTTCTGGCTCTAATCGATGGTTAAAACGATTCAAAAACGACAGCGAGTATTTTTTTTGTTTATCAGTATTTTTTGGCTATATTTATATTCACTTTTATATACATATACATTAAAAAAAATGGTATCAGTAAATAATTTAAAGTATACAGTAGTCTATTATTATACGAGTGTGTACACTAGGTACTAAAAAAATAACTACCTAACTGGACACTACTACATATATACAAAAAAAAACGACACTTAGGCGTCGAAGTACTCCTCCTAGTCTAGCTACTAGTCCACAGCTGTTATCCTGAAAATAATTAAAAAGTATGTGCTGGAAACGAACTTGAAATAATACTTTTTTTGGTTGGGATAGGTAGATATACAACCATTGCTATAAGATATTATTCAGTATATATTTTTTAACCTCTTTTCCTTTAAGGTTACTAATACCTAAGTCCGTTGAAATCTTAGCAGATAACTTTGACATTTGGCACGTGAAAAGGCTTCAAACGAAACTTATAAACACTAGCAACCCTCCCCTATACAGGGTGGCAGGGACATCGACGCGAATCCTGTTACCATGGATACTAACATAATTCTGAAACCCCCTGCGTTGAAATTGTTCGTAGGTTATTTTAAAAAAAACAGCTGTTCCATACATTTTGACCGCGTAGCTATTGCACTTTTCTAAGATACAGCAGATTATAAAAAAAGTACTGACGAAAAATTTCAACGCAGGGGCGTTCAGAATCATGTACTTAATCCATGGTAACAGTTTTCGCGTCGATGACCCTGACACCCTGTATACTTCGCACGGTTTTCTTCTGAGACACAATATTGAGATTTTTTTATAATGTATAAGTTTCTTAATAATTTATTACACACTTTCTGGGGTGAAAACCGCATCATAATCCGTTGCGTGGTTTAGAAGGACAACGCAGTCACACAGATAAACTCGAAAAGAGACTTTAATTTATAATATAATAGATACAATTTAAATTCGAAAAGAGACTTTAATTTATAATATAATAGATACAATTTAAATTCGAAAAGAGACTTTAATTTATAATATAATAGATACAATTTAAATTCGAAAAGAGACTTTAATTTTTAATATAATGTATAATATACTCGTAGATACATTTGTACAGGCTGAAAACTAAATATAATTAATATGCCAAGGTTCTAGATAGCGGCGAACTCGAAAAAGAAGAAGTGATATGTAATGAACGTGTGGGTAGACTTGCTGGTAGTTTGAAGAAATTCCCACTTTATAACATAAGATAAGTTCACGCCTGTTTTATTATTACCTAGTACCCATATTTCTCAAGTTATGTTTAAGTCCCATGTTAGGGGGCGAGTCTAATGCCATCCACCGGCCACAAATGCAGACTGCTGCTACTGAGAATATCCTGGTAGAAAAACACAATAAAACTTTGCCCTACCTGGGAATCGAACCAGGACCTCATGCTCAGCAGTAGCGCTTGCAACTACAAGTCCTTTTGTTTATAGTATACATACTGTAAAAACACAAAAACTTAATAATAAATAACCTTATTATTGTTTAAGTTCATGAACTAAATCCTATCCTATACTTTTAAACGAGCAATATCAAGTAATCACGTCCTCGAAAACGGCTCTAACGATTTCGATGAAAATTGCAATATAGGGGTTAACGAGGGCGCAAAATCGATCTAGATAGGTCTCATATCTGGGAAAATTCGTTTTCTCCCTATTCTCACCCGACCAGAGCTCGGTCGCTCAAAGTTTAGAACTAGATGGCTACCTTGAAATAATGATATTGTAGCATGGAATTCGTATTTACCTACTATCATGGTAGCATGGAATTAATAAGTACCTACTATCATGGCAGCATGGAATTAGTAAGTACCTAAAAGTAAGTATTAAATGAGCATTCTTTATTTTCACCAGAGTAGAGCTCGGTCGCTCAGGTACTAGATATGAAATGAACGAGTAATGTATAGATTTTGATGGTTAACAGTAAGTATTACATACGAGTAATTATTACATGAAGCATATGCCAAAGTAGATAAGGTTCTATCCGAAATGAATAAAACAATATACCTACCAGTTTTAACTTGTACGTGCGTCCCTTTTTGCTGTATCTCATGCATACAATTTTCCGGCACATTATTCACCCTTTGGCTCGAGTTTCAGATAAACAGCACTAATTGACTGAACATCTTATAGACAAAAGAATGAATGACAGGAAAACATATCAATAGTTAAATTTAAGGCTCTTAATACCCGGAAATTCGTCTGTGTCCATGTATATTTCGTAGGTTTTTTTTTATCAATTATTATACGGCAATGTTTACCGCCTCAACATTAAAGAAACATATTTCGGTTTTTCAATTTTAACATACACTTATTATCCTTCAGATTAAAAGTTACCTAAAATACAGAAGGACATAGGATTAACCCCTTATAGGGTTTCTTTGGGACTTTTTCAGTTTCTTTAGTTCCCTTTTTAATCTTTTTATTACGTACACTTGACGTTCTACATTGTTCTCACATGTATAATTTCAACATGAATGATTTAACCAATATTTTGTAACTGTATTTTTATTTAAAAGAGTGTCCGTGGAGTTTCTTGCTCGTTCTTCTCCATAGGTACCTACTACGCTTTGGAATGGGCAACTAGCTTCATCTTTCTGACTGACCGACCCCTTGATAATTCAAAAGTTCGTTTATTTGAAATAAATGCTTTGAGTTTGAGTTTGACTGTTTTGGTTCCGGCTGATAAAAACCTGAAAGTTAGTAGAAGTTGAACCAAACGTGAATGAAAATTATATCTGTATATAAAGCTTCATCTTCTATCCCCAAGGGAATTAATCTTCACTTTCGTTATATCAGGAACTCTTGTGCAAAATATTTTCAAAGAGCTTACGCGTCGCCTTTGTGATGTTTGCATAAGACCTCATTTTCAATTCATTTATCGATGCTCTGAAATATATGTATAGATCGTGAAGCCGCCTTTTACGCTGTTCAACCTATCGATTTACCTTTTTTTTTGTACTTAATAACAAACAATTACATATAAGCCGGCTTTCACTAACAATAGGCGACACCAAAATTAATACTTTGGTAAATAAATGGGCGCATTTGGATTTTCGACGCACGGCTCACCGCCAAGAATTGAAAACCCAGCATGCTTTTAATTACGCATTTATTAAGGTGTTGGCTAGTGTTAGTGAAAACGTGCATTAGAATTTATTTTCTAGCACGTAGAAAATAATTGACGAGGTAAAAATTTCGAGCATCTTTGTATGCGATACGAATCAATACAAAATAACCGGGAAAATAAAAAATATGTATTGGGTTTTTCTCGGTCTGGTCACGTAGTTAGAGGCATTTGATCACGAGGTCGACATATAGGGTGGGTTGACCTCCCTATGATATAAATATCGCTGTATTAAATACATAAAACATGGATGGTAGGTATTCTTCTGACTTCGTGACGTCTAGTGGTCAAACTCAAACTCAAACTCAAAGCATTTATTTCAATTAAACCAATTACAGGCACTTTTGAATTGTCAAGGGGGTCGGTCAGTCAGAAAGATGAAGCTAGATGTCCATTCCAAAGCGTAGTAGATACCTATGGAGAAGAACGGGCAAGAAACTCCACGGACACTCTTTTAAATCATAATATGGTTACAAAAATATTGGTTACATCATTCATGTTGAAGTTATACATGTGAGAACGATGCAAAACGTGAAAAGCGTCCGTAACAGAAAGAAAAAAAATAAACAATCCAAAAAATTAAATTAAATTAAAATCAGCCGTGGTAGCTAAGAGATGACCAGTCCCTACTGACGACGCCCGTTCACGAACATGACGCATGGATTAGCACCATTCAGCTCAACCATTTTGAAGGGAGCTAAATGGTCGCAAGAGCTACTGCTGAACATGAGGTCCTGGGTTCGATTCCTGGGTCAGTTAAAGTATTATTGGGTTAATCCATCTGGAATTTCTCATTAGCAGCGCGGAGTCTGGATTTGTGACCGGTTGATGGCAATAGGCTCGCCTCCTATTACATGGGACATAAACATTACTGGCGAAATGTGAGTGTTCTAAGAAGGTACACCTCTGTCTAACCCTTAGCGGAATGCAGGTGTGTTGTTATGTATGTTTCACTAAGGACAGCTAAATACCGTTTTGTAGGGACCAGGTTTTTCAATTGTCTGCAGTCAATTTTTTTTAAACCTTTTGTATCTTAAGTTTAAGTTTTTATTGGTCTCAGAAGGTTTTTGAGCAAGGGCAGCAAGGGCCTTAACCGTCTTAGGAGAATGTCCTTAACTTATGAGAAATTTTGATCATTGATTTGAGGCATTTTTCTTATAAAACATTTTTGATGCCAATCGATCTTGTTTATTAAAATGATCAAAAACTATATTGGACCAACCGAGGCTTGAGTACTAGAGAAGTCAGAAATCGCAAAAAATATAGATATCATGCATTTCGTAGGAAATGAGACCTCAACTTAATTTTGTATGATGGATAGACTATACGGCCAATTGAAGTTGGTAGTCAATTTATTTAGCAATTCATTTCCCTTACTTTACATAAAAAGCTTAAAATTTTAAGGAAGTAAAAAGTCCTGCATTTCATCTCATGAAAAATATAAACGTATTAGGAACTGTTGGCCGTGAGACGCCCCCCTGCTAGATGGACCGACGACCTTCTGAGGAAGTGGCTGAGACAGACTGGATGCGGAGGGCGATGGACAGGGTGTTGTGGTGCAGCTTGGGAGAGGGCTATGTCCAGCAGTCGACTGCGATAGGCTGCGTTGAGGGACGTCTATGAATCCGCTAAAGAAAATGTCGGCCGGGGCTTAGACTAATCGCCGATGGCCGTGTCTTTAAACTAACGACACAGTTGAGCTTTGATATAATACATTTATTTCCCATAAGAATTATTGTTCAGATTTAGATAGTAGGTATCTCTGTGGTAAATAGATATTTTTGACCCTGGAACTTGCAATTCTGTGTTACATAGCTCTGTGACGTAGTCTTTGAAAATCATAACACAAAACAGTCGCAGCATTTTCAGACCTAACTAGCCAGATTCTCCTTCGACATCGATATTATAATCCTCACTGAATGCCGGCTCAATGAACACAAACCTATTCCTATTATTGAGAACTACAAATCTTTTCCTTCCAAGACCAGGCTTAATCAAAATGTTATTTATGTCAGGAAAAATATAAGAGGCACTGTTGGAGAACCTAAGTCAAAACGCAGGTTATCTATAACTGCAAGTTTATCCAGGTATTAACATATCAGCGGTGTATAGATCCCCCCCCCCACCTTTTCCACCAATAGCTCTCTCAACTCATTAGAAGCGATCATACGTCCAATTAAAGCTAAACACGTACGATATTAACCGAACAATACTAACAGAAATAGTCCATCTTACTGAAGAACTAGGGCTAGTCCTGGCACACATCTATCCAACAAGGCTTGCAAACTCTCTAGATCATATGCTAAACTCACCCTATTCTGCTGCGACCTTTCTGATTGATTCAACCGTGTCAGAGCACGCCTCAGTACTCTTTAACCTTTTTTTAAATCTAAATCCTAATATTAGCACAACTGTTTATGCAAGAAAGTTGATTATGATTCTGCCCTTGCACACTTGCAAGCTGTTGATTTTTCGTTTGTCTGCCCTATTTCTTGATCATATTTCAAGTGCATTAACACAATACTCGATAATAATTTCACGACCCTGTTGGAAAAGATTGCTTAAACCCTGGCTCACCCGTGGTTTACTGCCATGTGCCCGCCACAGAGATAAACTTCACATTTTTTTCCAAAAAAAGACCAGCAATATTCATGTACTGTACTGATTTACAAAGGTACAGAAACTTTTGTAACGCTCTTCTGGAAAAATTGAAAAGGAATTACGAAAAATCTTTACTAGAAAATACAATTGTACTAAAGATAAATGGAATACCTACCGTCACAATACCTTAAAACAAAAAAACTGCTGGGGACCACCTATTAGTCCCACAGAAAAATGTTTCAAGTGTTGTAAATGACATAAACACCTACTTCTCTAATATTGGCAAACAGCTAGCAGATAAAATTAAACCAACTTAAAATAGTTATAAATTTGACGCAGCCCCCGTCCCAAATTCAATCGTGTTACTTCCAACAGACGAAGCTGAAGTTGAAGCGTTGATTATGAATCTCAGGAATGATTGCTAGTGGATGGGAATCTATTCCAAGTTTCTTAAATTAGCTAGACACATTATCTGTCTTACTAAAGGTGTTTTTCCGAAAGTGTTCAAGAAGCCCCTTAATAACTCTGTCCAGAAAGGGGGGAATGAAGGACGATGTTGAAAAATTCAGGTCCACATCTCAGTTCTTACGACTATGTGAAAAATATTAGAAAAGTGTAATTTAACCCTGCCAAAGTGTAAATATACACTTAAAAAATAGTTACGGTAAATAATAAGTGAAACGTGTCGCCCATGTATTTTTCAGAAAAGCTGGAGGCAATATCCAAGATGTGCCACTGATCTAAAGTAAATATAAGCAGGTATTAAGAACCGTCTCCCAAAGTAATCTTGTAAGGCCTGTTTAGGGTTCCGTAGCCAAATGGCTAAACGGAACTCTTATAATTTCATCATACACCTAGCGGAGGTCTGTCCTGGTGTCACACAACCAATGAACTCGGAGACTATTGCACTTTATAGCTGAAAATTTGAAACAAAGTAGTTGAATATAAGGTAATTAGGGGTGAAAGTCTCCATACGTGTAATCGATTAAATAAAAACAATACGCATAAGCGTGGGGGTATTGTTGGATCCCATAATTAAAACAATTAGGTATATTGTTTCTAAGTGAGTTTGCTATTTACGTCAATAGTTTTTGAGATATGGGATATTTTCGGTTACAACTGTAGAAATAACTTTGGGATCTACAAAATCAATAGGTACTGTGCATGAATAAATATTCATCCCAACTACAGAACCCTTCACTGTTTATGGTACGACACACACAGGGCTGGTTTTACTATTTATACCCTCCTGCTGGGCCTGGAACTGGTTTTTATTGACATTATTTTTTACTTTGTTTATAATCCGTTTCCCCTTCCACGGAATCGTTAGACTGGCAACATTGTTTAAAAGAAAAGACGTCTAATGATGGTTGTGTTTAATGAGTATAATCCTACCTCCCCTTGATTGTATGATCCGTATTTTCCTTTTACCAGAAAAAAATAATATTAACTAATCCCATTATTAATCTATTTGTTAAGATCAAAGAGATGTTTATTTAAAATAAAATAAAAATTTACTATGAAATTTTATAAGCCCCAGTAATAATGGTGTAGTGTGAAAGTATTTGGATTATAAACATTGGCTATTCGTTACTTCTCGATTTGAGTATACTTGATCGAAGGTTTATTAAACCTAAATACAGATTACTCAGTGATCTAGCTAGGAGAGCAGCGATTCACCCAATAATTCATTGTACCTACACCATGTTATTAATAATGCATACTTTGTACGTCCCTCATGTACTTCAAAACCTTTATGTTCCTAAATAAATTATTATATTATATTATTAAGTGTATACAACTGGTTCACTAGGAGAGGGTACATGACACCCATAGATTGCTTCGATTGGTACTAAACCGATTTATTCAAATTCATTCACTGACAGACAACGCACAGTCTAAACCACGTTCCTTTTTTATTGAAGATACTCTTCTTCTTCGTCGTCGTTCCCTCAATGCTGACGATCGCGACCACATACGACGCGTCTCTAAGCTATGCGGTCTTCTGCAGTGTAAATGCTGCCTCTGAGAATGCAGAATGAGAGCCTTCTTGATCGCGTCTGACCATCTCACCGGTGCTCTGCTTTGAGCGCGTTTTCCTTCCACCCGGCCTAGTAACATAAACCTTAGCAGACCATGCTTAGGTGAACGGATAATATGTCCGAAAAAGCCAGGAGCGTACCCTCAGGTATGCTCCTGACATATTGTAGATAGCCGCTTGGTGATGTTGAGTTCCCCCATTATGGATTCATTCGTTCTCATGGTGGTCTATGGTATACGAAGTAGCCTACGCGAACACCACATCTCGAAGGCATCGATCTTACTGCTTTCGCGGCTTTTAATGCACCACGTATCAGTGCCATATAAAAATATGGAAAAATCTAGAGCACGGGTCAGTCGTATTTTGCTATTCCGACGGATGGCACGGTTCCTCCAAATTTTCCCTAGACTGGTCATTGCACTTTTGAACATACCAGTACGACGGCGGATCCTCAAGGCAGCTGCCCTCATTCGTGATCGAAGACCCAAGGTACACGAACTAACGAAGGTGCTCACTCCGGAAGATTTATTGTAAATTCATCCCCTGAATGTGTTAAATAAGGATGAATGTTTGTATGGAAATTCGTCATTTTTGCCGATGGGGAATCGTACCGTAGTTTAGAGGAACAACGCGGTCACACAAACAGGCACGAAAAAAGACCTAAAAATATATAAAATTCGCCATGTTACCTTTGCTCGCACGAACATAAAGCTTTTAATTTAAATCAACTTACTTGTTTACCTGTAGAATACGTAATAAGTATTATGAAATACATAGAAAATCGAACGATAAGAGGCTCGGATCCTAACGTTATTGCCATGGCTCCGGTGACGAGCGAAATACGTATACGAAATTGAGCGTAAATTCGATCTCATATCAATTTTTCGCAAATATAAAACTTCTAATCCATTTGTTTACGAAGGCTTTCTTCCCTCGGCACGAAAATAGATAGAGATAAAAAAAAAATGCTTGCTTGAGTGCAAAGATGTGTTATAGGTAAGCAAGTTTGGTAGCAGGACTGATTGCCCAAGGGTTACTTACCAAGGCAATTTTTTAAGATATTTTAAGTGAATTTTATCTCAAAATACAGAGTAGAAGTGTGTTAAAAATTTTGCCTACATTTTTCATCTCTGAAAAAGTAGACTGATTTACAGGAATCGTTACTAAACATGAAAATAAATTTTAACTCAGGTAGGCCATGACACTTATTCTGATACGAAAATACATTTATTTGTAATTATCTCATCATAGTCGGACATTCAGTCGTACCTTTTGTGTACGAAATATAATTTGCTGTCTAGTCTCAACTAATACTGGCACACGGGTGAAATTAAGGTCCTCACTATATTGTAATCTTCTTGATTATATTCGTAAAATGGCTGTAACCCTCCACTTCGTTTATGTTGCTTATAAAATGCGATGTACACTATCGTGAAAGATACAACCTTATTATTAAACATTGTATATAATAAGCATTGTGTTTCAAAACTTTTTGTTGAAATTGTATATAAAACCTGTTTAGGTAAAAACTTAACAACTAAATCATTGAATAAATGGAATTAGTAACATTCATCTGTATTTCAAAGGTTTCAACTCTAAATTTCACCATAAAAACCTCAATCATAAAATATAAGATGAGACATTTATTTAGGGTTTATAATTAAATCACTGAATTTGTAAATGCGTTTATAAGTTCTTCCAACGTGTCGCGGTTTTAGGACGTAACGTTAAAAGTTTCCCATTATTTGCTAAACGATTAATTAAATATTTAGAAATAAAGTAAAATGTTGGTTTCAAACCATTAACAACTTCGCGTTTTGAAAACGGGAAGTTGATAATGGTTTGAAACCAACATATTACTTTATTTGATAAAGCAAAAAACTAATAAAAAGCAAAAACTAACATTATTTTTGGTTTTAGGGTTTCGTAATAAACAAGGAACCCTTGTAGTTTCACCATGTTCGTCTGTTTGTCCGCCGCTTAGCTCAGAGACGGTTAGTACTAGAAAGCTGTAATTTGGCATGGGTATACATATTAATCACGCCGACAAAGTGGTAAAATATAATCAAGTCTTTTTTTTTTGTGTATCTCCCTACACCTAAAGCGGGGATGTTTTTTTTCTCGTCTGTCCCATGGTGTGGGGTGTCGTTGGAAAGGTTGTTCAAAAATATTGTGGGTGTTTCAAAATAATTTTACAATTCAGGAATTCGTTTGAGAAATATTAAGCTTTAAAGTGCTAATTTTTGTAAGAGTCATGTGTGGGGGACACATGACTCTTACAAAAATTAGCACTTTAAAGCTGCCAGCCCTGCCAGCTAAATGGTTGTATTTGGATTTGTGAAAAAATTCACAGCAGTAGTATATATAACGAAGTTAAAAGTAATAGCTAAGTAAGCTTTACAGGTTAACGAGTAATAATCAACCATAAAACATAGAATGTTTTTCAACTACAATGTTGTTTGTTCTTGGGATAAATTCATCCCATCTACGGAACCCTTCATTGTGCTCGGTTTTTTATTTCCTTTTTTTTGTTGAATTTTGTCGCAGTTGTTAATGGTTTGAAACCAACATTTTCATAAACCGAATCTCTGTGAATGAAGTGCACAGGTGAGTTTATTGTACGTATGTTTAAATGTATTGAACGTTCTACTTTCCCCACGCGGAGCATAACTACTTAATTATACTTCCATTAGCTGCAAAATTGTCGATCACAAACCTTCGTTCATGCATGATTTAGAACCAATTTATTGCAAAAATGTTTGTATAGTCTAGCATGATTTATGAGCACAACCTCGGTGAAAATGGGCATTTATGTAATATTGGAAACAAGTTTTTTTTTTCGTTTACTTTCTAACAATACGACGTAAACTAAAGTACTCACTTATCTAAAATGATCTGTTATTTAAAGTATCAAAATCTTCATTCATCTAAATTGAGCATCTAAACTTCCTGTACTGAAACAAAGTTTTAGGTATACAACGTCGTTTTGACGCCCGAAATATAGATTGACATAATGTAGAGTCACCTATGGGCTTAGTACCTACTAACGCTCGGAGTAAGGGCCTGCGCACACTGTCGGAGAGTGCCAAGAGATACCGCGAGCGTCCGCTAGCTTACCGGAGCATCCGCGCGTATGCGCCGGTGTGCTCCAAGGTCGATCACCGAGCATTGAAAAATATACCTTATTTCGATTGGATAAGTAGACCTAGCAGACTCCAGCGTATATTGGCGCATAACGCCACCTCTCGCCGCAGTATCCTACAGCGTGCTCTTCGATGCTCCAAAGAAAACTGCGCTGCGATGCTCTAAGGTCGATCACCGAGCTTTCAAATATATAACCTATTTCGATTGGATAAGTATTAAATTTAATTGATAAAATTAAAATCCTCTGTCGTCCCGTCCGCCAAATCGTTCGAATGTACGTCACATTTCTGGCCCTAAATGTGACGTACATTCGAACGATTTTTTGAAAATACTCGTATCACACATAATATAATTAGGTTGACGACTGTATTCACATCTATGGTTGTAAATTACGAATATTGTGCATGTAGCTTATAAAAGTTATAAACCACAATGCTATAGGCTATAAAATTGTTCGAATTTACATTACGTTTTCTTCGCTTGTTCGTGCAGGCTCTCTGAACCTTCTAAATGGTCTGGTATCGTATAAAGCTCCGTGCAGACAAGCGCGACGCGACAGCGCGACGCGACACCGGCTATTGTTATACCGTGAAGTTTTCTTAGAAATTGTATCGTTCGAGTCGCATTGCGCCGTCGCGTCGCGCTGGTCTGCATGAGCCTTAACGAGTGTAGACAACCACACCATTAGGTAACAGGTTTCTAATTGAGAGACGATAACTCGCTTACTGGCTGACGGCCCTTTGTACCTGTAACAACCTTCAAATTTATTGTGACCCAGCTGTGCCTGCAAGGCATCGATTTACATCGACTGCAAGGTATTGTATATAAAAAATAAGCTTGTGCCCGCGACTTTGTCCGCGTGAAATTTCTTGTCCCCCCGACCTACCTTATCGTATCGCATCGCCCGCGCTTTTGCTTCGTATTCGCTTAGCGTTCTTTCTGACTTTTTTCTTTTGCTCGGCTCCTGAGGGTCCTAGTGTGATGTTAAATAACCTATAGCCTTCCTCAAGAAGTGGGCTATCAAATGCAAAAAGAATTTATCGAATCTGACCAAAAGTTAAAAATCGATTTTTAACTTTTCTAGTACCTCACTTGGTCCAATGGAGTTTTTTGATCCATAGAAGGAACAGAATGAATTGGTATAAAAAAAATTTGTGACACTGCCCATTTCCTTACCGACTGTATTTTTTTTTCAAAATCTCTTAATGCCGATCAAAATGTCTCAAAAAGTTAGGAGCAGTCTCCTAAGACCGTTTTCCTGTTGCTAAAATGGTTGAGGTAGCTTATTTATATTTGTAGGTATATTTTTTCTTCTTTATCCATTTTTGCATGCGATGACGGTGATCGCGCGAAAAAGAAGTTTCAAATCAGGATTGATGGCGAACCCTGATTTGACAATCCTTTAATCAATAGTCAATATTATCTTACAATAGTTTTTAAAACAATCCGATAAAAAAAGCACATACGTTGTACAAAGCAACGGTCACATCTGTTTTTTTGGTATAGTTTTTGTAGGACCATTAAAGTCCATGCATAATAAACCTATAATGTTCTCACAGCTGGGACAGAGGCCTCCTCTCGGTGAGAGGGACTGGGCTGTAATCCTCCACACGGGCCCATAGTGCGGGTGTCACATGTCACATGTCTTCGAATTTTAGATTTTAGGACGTGCCGGTCTCTTCACGATGTTTTCCTTCACCGCTTTGAGAGTAGTGGTGATGAAATAATTTACACAAAGTAAAGCACCTGCCTGGGTTCGAACCTACGACCTTCAACTAGAAAGGCGTTAAGTCCATATCGTCCGTAAATTAATAATAATTTCATGTTCGGATAAAACTGCAAGGAACAATAAAAAAGGAGAATGAGACCTCTCATCCTATTTTTTATTGCTCCTGTCGTGTCGACACTGATATCGGTTTACTCTTCAAAGAGATTTAAATTAAATAACTAACCAGTAAGTAGCCGCATTGGCAATGTATAAATGTTATGGGCCGATCGTAGAAATGACCGTAACGTGATCTGCCCGGCCATTTCACGATATGCTCTTTCATGATTTGACCATCTAGTTTAACGCTGCAGCTTTTGATGATTTGCCCAGCGATGCTTGGGCATATCGACCCAGACCCTCGTGAAAAACATAACCCTATCTTTGCTGCCGCGCAGTCGGGTAATAATTCGCCCTATTGCTACTCGGATAATTCCTATTTTAGGGCCTTTATTAAACAGCCAAGTAACGGCGACCAACTTGGATGTACTGCTCGCCAGCCACTTTCATGTTTCAGACATGGTTTGATAACTATTTTGTTTAGTTTTTGACATTTTTGTCAAGTTATCTACAAGTTTTGGATACTACTAGTATTTAAATTTTTTTTAAAGTGTAAACGGCTAACGAAAACAGTATACGTAATATGTATGTTTTATACCTGAGTGTAAACACGGGCTACCCCGTGTTTCTACTCTACCCATGAAACCGAAGCTCCTGATGAAGTTCTTCAGCAACTTTTAATAACCATCTCGAAACTAATTCCCGAACTATCTTTTCTATCGTGAAATGTACACACGACGACACATCGCCAGCTATAGATACATTCCCAGTAAGTTAAATCAGGGAAACGATATTTTTATCAAATTGAAAACTAACTTAAAGTTTGAGTCTGTTTATTCAAATCACAACTGCAATGGCTACACAGCAAATTGACGTAGTGTGTCAATTTGTTAAACAATTAATTTACATGACCGTATTAGTGGACATCACATTGGCTTTCCATATAGGGTCGCAGAGGATGTCAATATAGGCTTTTCGTAGAAGGCGTATGTGGCATAATAAGCTAGGTCTTTATCTCTGCCGAACACTCGCCGGTTTTAACTGTGACAATATAAAAAGGCTTATTCCCTAGTGGTTTTATTTTAACTTGGTACACAGACTTTATGTATGCAAACTTTTGAAATCATATTCAGATTTCGGGTACTAACTAATCATTTAGTTTTGAATTTAAAAAGAAAGAATAACATTTAATTGGCAACCTTTCGTGAAACAAAAAATAATAAAAACATAATAAAAACTACTTAATAAACTTATTTTGGGTTTAATATACAAGATGCATGTATGCTTATTACCTATATTACAGAAAAACTTATTTTACTTTCTTCGGAAACAATCGGTTTACATTAGGAGAATAGTGTTTTTATTGTAGCACCTGCCTGCATCTCCGCACGCGTGCAAAATATTTACACGAGATACTCGTATAAAAAACACGTTTTAATAATCTTATTTGGATATAGAGCTCGTGTGCTAAGTAACAACAGCAGGGGTCGATGAAGGTTAATGATAATGAATCTCAACGTTCAAAGTTAATAAACGGCCATCGTTTCGTTAAAATTATCCCAAGGGAAAAGTATTTTATTTTATTATGTAAAATACATATAGAGACGACATAGTTATAGTAGTACAAAGGTACTGCTTATTACTTAAGAAATTTCTTCCAGTAGACCTGCGAAAGGAGAAGTGAAAACAAATGTAGACAATAGTGTGTGAGAACAAGAAGAGAAAATATGAATAAGCGAAGTCTTAAAACTAACATATTTAATACCTACACGTATAAAGCTTAAATATAATATATATTTATTTGAGAGGAAAGGTAATGCTCTTTTACTCGATATTTGAATACAGAAATAGTTTTTAAATCACGAATGCTAGGCGGAAGTGAGTTACCCAGTCTTACAGCATGAACAGAGAAGGAATAAGAATAGTAGCTAGTTTTATGAGGATGAGATTTAAAGAGGGATCTAAGGTGTGATCTACATGGTGCGCCGCTAGCGCGCGTAAGAAAAACGCTCACGCAGGTAGGAAAGATAGGACGGGTTGTGTTGAAGAGGAGACATAAAATCCGAGTGTTCTTGCGAAGGCGGATTGGGAGCCACTTGAGTTCCTTGCCATTTCCATTTTGTACTGAACCGAACTGAATTCAATATATCTTAAATAATTAACTACCTACATACAAATATTACAGGAATTATTTATCACACGGTACTGTATCGTAGCGGACAAGGTGAGTGCAGTTATTTTCAACAATATGACTTGGTGACATCATTTTACAACATAATATAACATCATGCTTGTAATGCCCAAATGATTAGGCAGAGGCGTACCAATACTAACACATTTTGCCAATTATGTTTTTAAGGCTCATGTAATAGGGGTAAGGCTATTACCATTAACCGGGCACAAATCCAGACTCCGAGCTGCTACTGAGAAATTCCAGATAGAAAAATCCAATCATACTTTGCTCGACCTGGGAATCGAACCCTGGACCTCATGCTCAGCACTAGCGTATTTCGACAACTAAATCAACGAGGTAGTCATATAATTTTGTTTTGCTATTTCATCTAACGGGAAGATGTAACGCGTTCCTCGAACATCAAAGTCAAAGGTCGTGGAGTCGAAGTCTTTTATGGAGTCAAAGAAACCTCTATGTAATCATTTACTAGAGTAGATTCATAAGGAGGTACCTAAATGTAAAAAAAAAGAGTTAAGATTGATGAAAAAAAAACGTTTATCTACATCTACACTAAGATTTGTATTTCTGTTTGTAATAAATAAACTCAAAAAGTACGAGACCGATTTCAAAACTTCTTTCACCAATGAGTGACATAGGCTATAATTTAGAGATTTATAGTTATTACGCGGGTGTAGCCGCTGGCGGAAAATAGTACTTTATAAATAGTTTACCTTTGTACCTTTCGCCGGTGGCTTCGCCCGCGTGATATAAATGATTATAGATACTAATCCTAATTTAATATATGTCGGAAATACGTTACTGAGTTGACTAATCGGGATGCCAGCGCCGCCTAGCAGCGCTCGACGGAGTCTACAACATAACGGTCGGACCTGCCGAAGCTAAGCAGAGTTCATCGGTGGTAGTCAAGCAGTGTAGAGTAACACGTTTAGAAACTTGTGACACGTTGTGAGGTGTAT
This sequence comes from Agrochola circellaris, assembly GCA_914767755.1. NCBI lineage: Eukaryota > Metazoa > Arthropoda > Insecta > Lepidoptera > Noctuidae > Agrochola > Agrochola circellaris. The sequence continues at coordinate 15,641,378 of OU611840.1, read as the reverse complement.
CTGTAGGCATACTGTAGTGTAATTAATTTGATCTGAACTGTAAACGGTTTTTCTATTGCGCAATAAACAACTCTACCCACAGTACGCCCACAGTAGTTAAAATATGGTTGATAATAACGAAAGAGACACATACCCTCTGTCACTATGTCTTAGGTACTATTATAAATGCGAAAGTGAGCTTGTTTGTTTGTTTGTTACGCTTTCACGATAAAAGGGCTGAACGGATTTGGATGAAGTTTGGCACATGACATAGGTTAGGACTTTTTATTCCGTGTAGTACGTTCCCGTGGCATTATTTCCGACCACTACGCGGGCGAGGCCACGGGCTAAAGGTAGTAAATAATAATATAGTATTCTACTGGTATTTTTTTTTTTAATTCTGTGCAAGGAAAGCAATTCTGACGCATCCCGCATTTGTCATTGTCGTTGGCCTCCAGTTTAATTTTTGAGTTTATTAATTACAGGCAAAAATTAAAATCATATCTCTTTATAATATAAGTGTAGAATACCTGTCTGTCGCCTTTTCACACCTTAACCACTAAACCGATAGTTATGAAATTTGACAGATAGGTAGCCAGGGACCTGGATTTATATTAAAAACGGGCTAAGTGCGTGTCAGACCACGCACAATGAAGGGTTCGATAAATACAATATAGGTGGGATAAATTTATTCTACGACCAAATTTCGTTGAAAAAAAATGTTCTCCATACATGTACGTCACGATCAATTCTCCATCTGCAAATGTAAGTTTGTAATCGCAATTTTATGTGATAAAACAGCAAAAGAACAATTTTCCGATATTTTCCTTTACTTGTGCTGTGAGATCTTGCTTTTTGCCAAATTTCATGATTCTATATCAGCGGAAATTTTGTGTATTTTGATTTATTCGCGAATATCAAAATATGTGTCATAAATGGCCGTACTTTTTTATTGCGTTGACTAAGAAATTTGCTAATTCAGAGCTCCTAAGGACCGTAGTCCTTCGTATACCTCCAAGAGTTCCTGAGAAAAAGGGTCTTGACAGACAGACAGACAGACGGACGGACAACGAAGTGATCCTTTATGGGTTCCGTTTTTTTCTTGTAAGGTACGGAGCCCTAAAAATTATGAAATACTTAATACAAGCAAACGAAGTCGCGGTCTACACCTAGTATTCTATAAAATATTTTTTTGGGAAAAAGCTAGGCAGATAATGATTCCATTTTTTTTTTTGTTTTCAGGGGAATCAGATTCCGAGCCGAGTCGATTTGAGGCAACATCGCTCGGGAAAAGAATTTCAGTCGGCATGTCTGGAATGATCACCAAGCTGAAGGTGGTACCTCCGCCGACGCCTCCGCAGCCGCTGGAGAACAACCCCATCCTGCAGTTTTTTGAGGTGGGCACCGAGAGCAGCACGGCTGGACCCGGCCTCATCTGGCGCGTCCACGATGCCTATCGTAAGAGTGATGGAAAGGTTAGTGCACAAACTTAAAACTTTACAAGCGTATCAATACAATTATTCTGCAGATATACTTATTTTTTATAGTATAAGCTACACGATGGAACCTCATACCGTGGTAAAGGTATCGCCACACAACCACGTTGGAAGAAGGGCTGTTTTCCTCACTGGTTGCGTCAGGCGTACTTAAAATAATATCTTCACTCGTCGATTCTCTTTTGTAGCATCACTCTACAAACGAAATAATGTGAACTTTACAATCCATAAAGTGCATTTCTGGAATCATATTTGCAACTCAATAACACCTCACACTCAATCGCAAGTTTTTGGCTACTGATCTTAAAATACATACTTTCAAAAGGGTTTCTGAAAAGGAAGGAACTGGATATGTATTTACCCTCTTCCAGTCATGTAGAATCTTGATATCGTCGTAAGTGGAAATATGTTGTAGGCAACTGAATTTATTTTCATAAACGTATAGGAACTAGTAAAACGAAATGATTTCAATATAATATTTTTATACGTAAAGAAATTGCAGCCAGTAAACCATTTTTTCATAAAGACATTCACAGCTTACGAAAAGATAAGTAATTTTATGCTGACTTCTTTTTATCATCATATCAGCGAAATGACGTCATCTCAAACCTTACTTCATTTAATTACTTTAATTATAGCAGGTCTTCTCTCGTAAATAGAATAGAACAGCTATGCTGTGGTAAAAGTGTTTCACAGCTGGCTAGGTGGTAGTGGGGTTGTCCCCAGGACCGCCGTACATCTTGTTGAAGCTTTAACAAAATTAACAATATTGTTACCATGTTCCAATGAAAGTAAAAAAAACACGAAGTAGGAAACGTACATTACCAATGTATACAGCAAACAGATAAAATATATTATTTAACTTACTTGTATCCAACATCCAACCCTTTACTGCACGCCAAACAATACAACGGAACAATAATTATTATATTGATTATTTATTGTCCGAACAAATTAATTTATTCAACAGATTTAATAACTGTAAAGGCTGACGCACATTTGGGCGGGCCGCACCGCACCGAAAAGTCCTTCTCCTAAATGTCAGTTTCATACTAAAGAATATGTGTTTTGCGAATTTGATCCTTATTACTACTAGAAATTGTCTAACTGACTGGTGTCAATAACGCATTCTTTCGACGGCCGGACTGTACATCACTTTTGTACATGTACACCCGAATACTGAAACGCCACTCAAAACTTAAGCGTTACTTAAAACTAGTTTCAACCAATCAAAAGGCTTTAAACGAGTCATAAGTAACGCTTAAGTTTTGAGTGGCGTTTCAGTATTCGGGTGTATGTGTGACTATCGTAAACTACAAGCGGCCGTACAGAACTTTTTGTATTGGAATGTGATGCGTTGCGGCCGGATGCAGCTGTAATATATGCGCTAGCCTTAAAACGTGTATTCGACTGTGATTCAGAATATTTTGCATAATTGACTTTTGTTTTAAAATACGACATGAAGTGAATTGTCACGTGTCAATTCACTTGATGTACAGAGTCAATATTGAATCAAAATGACATTGAATAAACAGATACATAAACGAAAATGCTAAATGGATGACGAGTACGTAGTGCTTTTGGAAAAGATATGAATATCATTATACTGTAACAGCTGAAGTAATGGAGGACCTCGTGGCTAAGTAATAACAGCCGCACAAGTCATCAGGTTAAGCTACGCTTGCCGGGGTTGGTCTGGGGATGGGTGACCATCTTTACATACCGAGACCTCGCCGTGCCTTGGAAAGCACGTTAAGCTGTTGGTCCCGGCTGTCATTCGTGGATCATTGACAGTCGTTAGGGGCCGTCTGAAGCCCGAAAGCCTGACAACCAGTCTTACCAAGGGGTATCGTATTACCCAGTGACTGGGTTGTGGAGGTCAGATCTCCAGATCTCAGAGCTCCATGTAAAATACGGTATTCAGCTGCATCTGGTTAGACTGGAAGGCGACCCCAAAATAGTTGGGAACAGGTAGGATAGGTCTATTTTTAGTGACAACTTCATTCGTTATCAGCGTCCTTACAGCGGACTTGCTGTTTATTTGAGCTTTCGCCGAAATTCGCCCCCTCGACGTTTGTCATTCAGCGAGATATAATAACACTGACCATTAATGAGCACGCCGAGAGATTTGCACATAACTATCACCACGGCGACGTACGTACGAAACGTTGCGGGATTATCAATGGTTAATTGGACAAAACTCTAATATGGTTATATACTGTGTTGTGTCGGAACTGAGCGCACCACCACCTAAACGGAGAGCATAACAGAATTAATTAACCAATTTAATGTTCAAAGAATAAATCAGTCAATCAGTACAAGTATTACCTATTTAAATTAAATTCCTAGCACTTAATTTGCAGCATGGAACAAAGACAAAAGTTTATTATTTAAAGTTTTGCTTCAAAGTTGATGTCGCCGAGGCAAAGTATTAAATACTCATAGCTTTTCTAAAAGCTTATGTGCGAGTGCATAAATCTGTTCAAAGATTCAACTGTAATACAAAGTGAACGTATTGACGGGACCTTTTGCGCGCACGTCCGTCACAATAAATTGCCTAGTCAAAGGAGGTTTTATTCTATAGAGTACTCGCACGTCATTGGAATGTATTGTTGCTTGAACTCTGACTGGCTTTTGACTACACCGGGCTTACCACATTCGCCCTTCGATTACATATTGCGCGCATCGATTACATGGTACAGTAATGAAATTAATTCTTTGTCATGTTCATGTCAAAGAATTTCAGTTGTGATTTGATTATACGACCAATTTAAGTTGGCAGTTTTTCCTTAACAATTAATTCCCTTGTCTTTTACAAAGCCCGTATATTTATTTATAGTTACTTACAACGTTCCAACAATTACACCAATTACATTAATTAAGATAGAAAAAAAAAAACATAATAAAAAAATATGTTCACAATTTCGTTGTATTTCATTAAAATGAATATGGAACAGTGAAATCCCTTGCATACTTCGGTGGCGTGTATTCATACATAAGGTACACGCCACAATTGCTTGCTCGTGTCAGCGGTCATGTCCATTGCATTTAATTACCACAACGCGCCGCCATTAAGACGGGACCATGTAAAGCGATATACCTAGGAAGTTTTGAAAAGCTAAGAGGTATGGTCTGATATAAAAGTATCTGATGAAATTGTAAAAAAACCCTGTTCACGTTAAATTCTTAAGCCATGACTTGGTAGGTGGTGATATCTCACCACCTACCAACAATTACTCTTTCAATAGCGTAAATAAATTGTAATTGAAAAAAATTCGAGGAAAATTGAGGTTTCTAAAATTAACCCCAATTGTCAAATGAAAAACATATAAAGGTTGATTTAAAATTAAATTTCGGTTTTAAATATTAAAATAATCAATAGGCTCGCCCCCTATTACATGGGACTTAAACATAACTGGCGAAAAGTGGGTGTACTAGAGGTACACCCCTGTCTAACCCTCCGGGCAATACAGGCGTGATATTAAGTTATGTATTCAAATAATCAAATCAAAGCACTCAATGTGTAACTATATATAGGAATCCACAGGTACGTGTTCTGACACATTTGTTTACATTTTCATCAGATATTTTTGGAACAGACGACAGATTGATGCAACATTTTTTTCTTTAAAATGAATAGAGAAAACTTATTTATTTGATAAACACACGTACCGCACGTAACAACAAAGGTATCGATTCAAGTACATAATATATGTAAGCTGATATATACCTTCGTACGTTGTGTCGGATTATTGCCTGACAGTTCAGCCGGGTCGGGTAAAACACTGAGAGGAGGATTTAATATATTTCATAAAAGGTGGCTTCTCCTATACCTATTCGATTTCTATTTCTTATAATATTAGTATAAATATTTTTATGGGTAACTTTGGATATTTCTATATTCTGCTAACTATTATTGGTTGAACTCAACTCTGGTATTTTCACCATTAGTAAATTGCAGTCTTTCCTTTATGAACTCGTGGTAGGGATTGTTGTAAGTCCGCCTGGCTAGCTACCACCATCTTATCTAAGTCTGTCCCATAACAACAATTTTAACAGCATTGATGTGTTTCGGCAGTTAGAGATAAGATAGCCAGTTCTTCTGTGGTTGAGGATTCCGGGTGAAGCTTACCACCAGGAGAGATGCAGGCAAAGAGGTAAAAAATTAAAAAAATGTGTTTGTTCCGTACTTTTCGGGGAAAAGGATGTACCTACGTAAATCTACAACGAATTCAAGGCTCATTCAGACCAGCGCGAGGTGACGGCGCGACGCGACTCGAACAATACAGTTTCTAAGAAAACTTCACGGTATAACAATAACCGATGTCGCGTCGCGCGTCAAGTCGCGCTGGTCTGCACGAGCCTTCAAGCTAAACAAACATGATAGAATGGATAATAATATATCACCAATAACGAGAAATTAGTTCTGTAGCTTCTGTGGAGAAGTAGTTTCTAGCTACCCCCGTGGGAAAGAAGCGTGTGTCTATGTACAACGAGCACAAGTGTAGTTCGTATAGGAAGTTCCTCCACTTGTCGTTGCCGCTGTACCTATTAGGTTCCCTAGACAGGTGGACACTAAAATATTCTAGATAATTATAAGACACTAGCTTTGCCAGTGGCTTCGAACTAGCGGGATAAAAACCCTACGTGTTAATCCGGGTTATAAATTATCTGTGTGCCAAATTTGACCCAAATCCGTTCAGCAGTTTTTGCGTGATTGGGTAACAAACATCCAAATATACTTTATTATGTTCTGTTTTCGTTATTAGATTTTAGTTTTTTATTTTCGTTTGAGTATAGATTCCGATGTTTTTGTTGGTATATTGGTGTGTGCTAGCTGACATATAGCAAATAATTTAATTTAATGTTTTGTATTGCGTAATGTAAATTATGTTGCATACTAGTATAGAATCGGGTTTTTTCCAACTGAACAGACAGCTGTGCTGCTGGGGAGCTTGTTGCGCCACTTCTTCTTCCCAGCTAAAGCACTAGGAGGTGGTGAAGGGTGGGCGGTTTTGGGGAACTGTTTTATGTAATTTTGACGTTCGAAAAAAGTGCTGATTCTCACCCTAGTATGAATAACTGACTTTTGAATTTTGAATACAAACTTTCACATTTATAATATTAAACAGGGTTATTTATATGTCGGCAATCCGTTAAAGGGATGAAGGAGAGGTCATTTGCAACCAAATGACCCTTCATGACCCCTATGCCAATGTCAACCACTTTCAAGTTATTTGCCAATTTATATTTTAAAATGAATGAAATAAAAATATAAAATGTCAATGACATTTGCATAGGAATCAAAAGGGGTCATTTGGTTGTGACCTCACCTACATGCCCTTAATGGATTGGTGACATACAATCAATAACTCTATATAGTTGGAATAGTAGGAATGCTTATTAGAGGAATAGTGTCGGGAAATAACTTGTATTCCGGAAATAATTACCGCAAACGGTTTCAGAGGCCATACCACTTCATTAAAGTTTACCGGAGTTGACACCTAAGTACCCTGCTCACTGCATTCCCGGTTGCCTTTTCTCGTGGTGTCTAGAACGGAGGCACTGTCTCTGTTTATGCCGAAAAATAAAATAGACTACCTGGATGTTAGCACGTTAGCTGTCCAGTGTACTTATAGTACACGCCACGTGGGTCCGTTACGTCCGTGTACCGTAAACGGTACACGCGCCTGTCTCTTTCTATGAGCTCTAACTTTATGGACTTGTGTCCAATAAAGGATACCAATAAATAGAAAAAACAAAAAATATAAATATATGTATGTTTATATATATTTAAGTTTTATGTATTTATTTAAGTATATGTTAATTTATTGCTTTATACGTGTAGGTATATTTTGATATTTTTAGTATAAGACTGCAAATTTATATTTTTCTCTTTTTGTTCTCACACACTATTGTCTACATTTCTTTCTCATTTCTCCTTTCGCAGGTCTGCTGGAAGAAATTTCTTAAGAAATAAGCAGTACCTTTGTACTCAAATTATAATTATGTCGTAACTCTATGTATTTTACTGTGTGTACATAAATAATAAAATAAATAAATAAAAAACGTAAAACAACCCATTTTTCATATGAGAGTATTGGAAAACCTTAAAAACAACTGTTAAATAGTAAAAATGGCTTTATCTATGAAAAAGTACTTCAGAAAAACATTACAGACTTCAGAAAAAGGTACAGTTTTTTACATTTATTACAGTGCGTTGTTATTCTGCGACTTCGTCTTCAGGTGGCGCACGATAAGAGTAGATAAATCCAAATAATCTCGATTTTAACATTTGGTTAATGTTGTGTTTACACTGTGCACTCACCCAGTGCAGTAAAAACAATTGAAATAAATCATCTGGTTAAAATCAACAGATAGAAGCAATGCTGTACGGTTCCATCGCCTTATATTTTTCTGCTTACTTTGTAACCTGCTTTAGGCCTACGACGCACGTTTATAATAAATAAGCATAATAAAATAACATTTAAATATAGTAACTTTTATTTGTGTAGCTATCAACATCTCAGAGAAATAATCACCTTCCACTCTAGCACTGTTACTTACTCTTAACTTTTATATAAACTTAACTACTTAGTGCATCTTAGTAGAACGTGTTTTTCTATACAAACTGAACTTTCAAACCTTCACGACAAATCGGTGTACGGAGTTAGCTACTACAACCCGTACATTTATGGTCCTTCGAGCCTCCGTGACACGTGACACTTTGAGTACCGGAACTAAACTCAACGACTGGAAGATCCTTCCACTACTGGAAGAGCTTTCATCTATTCATATTTTTCAGCTTCTCTCGAAGGTCGCTGACTTGAGCGTTGGCTCGTCGAACGTGTATTTTTGTTGGGCCGCATGATGCTTCATATTACGTTACTTACAAGTTTTGGTTGAATTGCAAGTTTGGTTTTCGTGAGAAAACAAACAGTTTTTGCTAGACACAATTTTAAATTTTGTTTCGTTGCTTTGTATCCAATTCAATAAACTACTAACATCGCATTAAAACATGATTGTTTTTGCAACGAGGGCTCTGCCCGTATGAAGTGTGGTAAGTTTTTGGAAGCCACTTGTTATGATTTAAGTTTTTTGAGGTACTTGTTTTTGATTTCCAGCTGACTTCTCTAAACTCTGTATGTCCTTCTTCAAAATCTTCATGATTTCAACCACCATTAGCAGGTTTTCTATGTACATTAAAATCCTTCAGTGGTCGCACCTCTCTGTTACCGTGCTCTATGTATTCAATGTAGCTCCCACAGTCTAGATATTGTGACATCAGATGTACAATCATAGGATCCCAACTTGTTATATCCTAACCAATGTTTGTTAAACAGTTTAGACATTCCGATGTTACGTCAAGCAGCTTCTTTAAGTTACAAGCGTCTGACTTCTGTATGACAGGCAATTGCATCACAGTGTTCATGTATGATGAGAATTGTAGTCGATGGTTGTTGTACCGTTGATTCAGTATATCCCAATACTTAGTCGAAGCACCAGTCTTTTTGCTTCACCTTTCAGCCTGGACTGATTGGATGCTGCATTTTTTTAAGCTATATTCAATGTCGGGTTTTTCTGTATGGTTTCCAGGAACAGATCTTTGAAAGATAGAATCATTTGCTGTATTATCTTGAAAATTCTGGTTTTTATCTTCTCATCAGGTTCTCCTCACCACAAGTCTGTCAGGGCGTATTTCACAGTAGATTGCAATATAAAAACAAAAAAAAAACTGTTTTAGTTGTTCCGTACATGGTCTTTGTCTTACCGTAGACATCTTCCACTAAATATTTTATGTTCATGTCTTCGATTTCTTGCAACAGCAATATATGCCGCTTGTTCAAGTATTTTTTTATTTATTTTTCTGTATTCAAAACATGTTGATTGTATTGATACGTTATTCATCTTGATTATAGAATAAATGAAAGCTTCTTTCTAGTTCACAAAATATATTTTCGAAAAGGTCCCGAAGATTCTCCTTGTAGTTACTCTTCTAGTTATCGTAGAAGGCTCTTCCAGTTTCTGAAGGCTCTTCCAGTTTCTGAAGGCTCTTCTAGAAGTTTACGTTAGTACCCGTAGTTAAAGGCTCTTCCAGTATTCGAAAGCTCTTTAAGTAGTCGAAGCCAGTCGTTGAAATTAGTTCCGGTACTCAACGTATCTGTACTCTGGCTAGGTATTTGCACTTTCTTAATCCAACTGAGGCTACCCTCTTCCGGGAGACCAGCTGAACCTATTCTCTAACGTAACATGAGACATAAACGCACTAAGATACACGAAGGTTCGAAGGACCATAACTGTACGGGTTGTACTACTACAATCCGTACAGTTATGGTCCATCGAACTTAACTCCGTACACCGATTTGTCGTGAAGGTTCACTTAGTATAGAGAAACACGTTCTACTAAGATGAGCTAAGTGGTTAAGTTTATACAATAATTTAAGAGTAAGTAACAGTACTAGAGTGGAAGGCATTTATTTCTCTCAGTTGTTAATTGCTACACAGTTATAAGTTCACTATATTTAAATTCGTTAGTCATATTATTTTATTATGCTTAACTATGACGTGCATCGTTAACCTAAAGCTTTGTGCAGACTAGCGCGACGCGAGAACTGTTATTGTTACACCGTGAAGTTTTCTTAGAAACTATATTGTTCGAGTCGCATCGCGTTGGTTTGAACGAGCCTTAAAGCAGGTTACAGAGTGAGCAATAAAATGTACGGCAGTGGTACCGTACAGCATTGCTTCCATCTGTTGATTTTAACCAGATGATTTATTTCAGTTGTTTTTACTGCACTGGGTCAGTGCACAGTGTTAACACAACGTTGATCTAATTACGAATTCAAGAGTTAGGTTTCCGGAAAATACAGGAGCAGCTCTTCTCCAATTGGTTTTATAACATTTAATTGGAATACAAAAACTGACTGACTGCCTTCTAAGAAAAACTTGAGAGCTTTTAAATTAGGAAATATTTAATTGATCCTCTGAAAACTTGTTTAATGATAATCATGTTTTTAATCAATAAGCCTCTTTTTGACATTATGAACTTTCTTATAATTGGTTGCAGTTACTAAGCCCGGCCAAATAGGTTAGATTAAGTTAGATCTGTGCCCCACCGTGCTACATCCAAGTTGGTGGCAGTAGCTTTGCTATATATGGTATACAGGGTGGCACCAGGGTAGAAAAGTGCAATCTCTACGCGGGCAAAATGTATGGAATAATAGTTTTTTTTTTATAACTGACGTAAATAGTATATATAGTATTTTTTTTGTATTTTTGGACACCAAAATAGGAATTATTTGAGGATCACAAAAAGAGGCACACTTATTATAATAGTGAACATTAATATTTTTAAGAAATTAAAGGGAAATTATTTGGGATTCCTTTAATAAAATGCCTTTACCTTGAAACCTACCAATACCTTGTAGGGTTATAACTTTACCTACTTAAGTAACGTGCCAGACATCGAGCTAACTTCCATGCATGAACAAGGCATTGTGTAAATCAACCATATTCTAGCGAGCTTTACGACCTGTGGCTGGTACTGGACACTTACATAGCTTATAAAGTATAGAACATATTTCAATACAATAATACATAGGTATATGGGATGTGGGAACCCTCCCACAGCCTCCCCTCCTGTGTAGTATTGTGGTCACGCTGCAGTATATCAAACAAAATTAAAATTGGTTTATGAGGTCTGTTTAATTAAAGGTCGTGAAGAGATTTTTGAGTGTGGATGGAGGCTATAAGAGTGGGGGAAGACCTAACAAATGATGGATAGACTGTGTAAAAGTTGATTTGGTTAGAAAGGGGGTGACTACCGTGATGGCGACTAATAGAGAACTATGGAAGAAATAGACATGTTGCGCTGACCCCAAATAAATTGAAAGAGAATGATGATGAGGTCTGTTTCATTAAATATGGTATATGACGGAAAATACGACGATAAAGAACAATTTGAACTCACAGCATATACGTTACTAAATTTGAATAGTCTATTCTGCCCTGCTAAGCGAAAAGGCGCTATCTCAGAGATACGCCCTTTTAGTTTTTTTTTATACCATTCAATAGCTATAACAATTTCGCATCTAATGGTATAAGCCAAATACCGCTATCTAATCGTATCGTTTTTATATCCTTAAATTACAATTAACAAAAAGTCAATTTTCTCAAAACTTACTCGTATTGAGATAGCGCTTTTCGGCTTAGCAGGGCAGTATTGAAATGGCTTGACATTCTGCAACCACTGAATAAGAAATCACAAGAAACACAGAGTTAGATTATCTCGCCTTCTTCTTTATAAATTAACTAGCGACCCACCCCTGTTTTGCACTGTTTTTACGAGTGTACGTTTCGTATTAATATTTTATACATATAAGTCTTTAGAAATAAATTATCTAAATGTGAATTATCCGCATTAAAATCCGTTGCGTAGTATATAATGTTATGAACACCGCGGTCAGACAGACAGACGAAAAGTGACTTTATTTTATACTATGTATATATAGATAAAGGTTGAGTCTACATATATTAATAACACAAATTACAGTGTACGCCCAATTTTTTTAACCCCAAAAAGCCGTTACTGCCAGATAACGGTCAAAGTTCCCGTACCCACTGCATGATGCATTTCGTTTACAGTACTGGTGCCCGAAAATCGTCATACAGACCAGATTGAGGGTTAAATAATTGAGTGTTAATAACTCGTCACGACATGTTTCGAGTTTGGGGCACTCTCGAGTAAGCATATTTGGCCAAATAACTAATTCTAGAAGCATTTAGGTCTATGCTATCTCTAAATAGTATACTCGTAAAACAATGTCGTTTTTCGTGTCTATCTGTGTGATCGCGTTGTTTTTTTTAACTACGCTACGAATTTGGCTGCATATTTCAGCTCTATTTACAGAACTTATCCCTGAAGGATTATGTGTTTTAACATTATTATTAAACTTCCATATAATAATAAATGAATGTCGATATTTTCACATATCGAATCCGTGTGAAGCAGGGGTTCCAAGTTTTTGCGCATAAATTAGAAATATTGACCTAAGTACTAAGCTCAGTGGGATCTTAATAACTATATTCTGGCTGAAACTAGGGTTATCAAAGTAATAGTTGGTACCTGGCCTGTAGAGTTTGTTTTATGGAGAAAAGGAAAGTTAAAAGTTGTGGGAGGACGTGAAAGGTGAAAGGAAAGTAAAGCTTTCATCGGTAGCTCGTTAAAGGAAGAACTAACAGAATTGATTTGAATTTTGTATGCCCGATAGGATATCCCATCGGCAACTTCTCAGGAGTTTCGCAGGAGGGGTTAAGTTTCATAAGAACGTTGATACAAATAACTTCTACTTATAACAAAAGTTTAATTAGCAGAAGCATCCACGACTGCAAATTAAAAAAAAATTAAAATACAGACTTTCAAACATATTTTGTATGGAATGACTGACAAAATTCAAAATTTTTATATCTTGTCTAATTCGCCTCGAATAAAATGAAAAATATGTTTGCCGGTGCTTTTGACATTTATGCGTTTTACGTTTAATCAATTTGTATACCCACCAATTTGTATGCTTTAGTGAATTTAGACGATTAAATTCCTGTCATTTTCAGGTTTTGAATTGCGAATTTAAATTATTCACACCTACGGATATTTGGGTAAAGTGTGTTTTAGCATTGAAAATCGTTTTTGAAACGGTTCAGTAAGCTACCCGTTTTGAAGAAAAGTGCGACTGGGGGGGGCTACCGTCCTCAATTATTAAGATAGAGAATTGAACATAAAATCAAAAGAAGCGTTACTAAAAGGGTTACAAAACAGCAAAAAAAATAAAATGTTTTTTAAAGAACAACAAATTTTTGACCGTTTCTTTTGGGAGTTTTTTAAAAGTGTCTTAAATTTCTTAAAAACGATAAAATCTAATAATAAATGATCCTGGACAATTTATAGTGCTACAAAATTATACCATTCTGGTTTCGATAGGATTATAATATAGGGTAGCTGTTTAGTCCCTTCCAGAGACAACTTTTTGGTGATTTCACATATATTTTATTTAAAAGAGTGTCCGTGGAGTTTCTTGCCCGTTCTTCTCCATAGGTACCTACTACGCTTTGGAATGGGCAACTAGCTTCATATTTTTGACTGACCGATTCCTTGACAATTCAAAAGTGCCCGTAATGGTGTAATTGAAATAAATGCTTTGAGTTTGAGTTTCGTTCAGAATCTGGCCATTTGTTATATTATATGATGACAAATGTCAAATTATACAATATAATATAATATATAATAATGATAATATATATATATATACAGTATGTAAACTAACGAAGGGCGTTCTCGTTAACCCGAAATAGTATATCGTCCATACATGCAAAAAAAAATATAACTACATTTAAAAATAAAATATTCACAAAACATATTGAATTGGTACGTAAAAGAAACACTACTCTCTGCGTTGAAATTTTTCGTCGGTTATTAAAAATAAAATCAGCTGTTCCATACACTGTGATCGCGACGGTATTGCACTTTTCTATGAAACAGCAGATTTAAAAAAAATTACCGACGAAACATTTCAACGCAGCGCGGTTCAGAATCATGTACTGAATCCATGGTATCAGTTTTCGCGTCGATGTCCTTGCCACTCTGGTCGAGGCGAAGCCGAGGCACACATACGTCAGTTTTCATAGTAATTTATTCGGCCGTTAAAGACGGCAGATAAAGATTTTCATACAAAAAAAGCCGGCCGGGCGCTCGCGTGTATTTGACCTGTACTGCAATTTCGATTTATCTCAAAGAAGGTTGTCAAAATAATGCTCCAATTTCCAAGCATGTTTGAGAAAATTTACTTTATTTTTCATGTATTCATAATATCCTTAGCATGCTTGATTGAAATTCTCCCTTTTATTTACCTCCTCTGATTTTTAAGTGCCTTATTTTTTTTTTTGTTTGTTTCAATGTTTATAGAAGTGGGCATGTATTTAGCTAAAAAGGATCAACTACAAGAATAATCAGTCACACAGAACAAATTTTCTGTTTTCGACTTATTACTAAAAGTTGACCCTAGTGGTTTTACTCGTAAATTGTTAAAATATTGTCGTCCCGAAAACGTAAGTAAAGTGATATTTGAAGATATTTAAAAAAAACTATCGTCAGTTAAATAAAAAACATCCATGTTTTCAGAGCATGAAAACACGCAGAGGCAAAGCACATTAAAACTCCAAACAAAGCAAACGTCAAAACATTATTTATTCCCTAGAATAACGTACTAACTGGGGCTTGAAGGGACAGTTAACTTTATTCTTCAGTTACGGGCTTTATTCGTCCGATACTGACTATCTGACTATTGAAAAATCCAGAATCATGCTATCTATGGAATAAACGTGTTTTGTTCTTTCTTTGCGTCATGTGTACCGCAAATAAACGTATTTTCTTTCTTTCTTTCTTCTTTCTTCTTTCAAACGCTATTGGATTCTTTATCTGAGGATTGAAAAATCGGCCCTTAATGAAATAAAGTCATTTTCAATACGCCGGAAAGTCATGGGGATGGAAGTGGATATTTTTGTAGTAAAATGTTGAGCCTCTAATAAAATGCCTGTCTGTCCATTCTCTATGTATATTAAATACACCTCAGAGAGTACATAACCTAGATCCAGATAGGTTTATGTTTAGACCGGCCTTATGCTCTACGCAGGGACTACTATTTTAGTTTTATAATGTACCTTAATGTATTTTTACAGCGAATGAAATGAAACTTTATCTTGAATATGTATGCAATGTTTGTTACATGCTCGTGTCATTTTGTATACGTAGGTGTATACTTTGTTATTTTCCCGTACATGGTATGCGTATTGAAATATGTGTATCCACTTGAATTGCATAGGTATTTTATGTACAGAAATAATACTCGTAGAATAATAGTAATATGTATTTCAATCAATGTTGTAAATTCTGTTGAAATAGTAGATATTGGATTGGACATTATATTTAAAACGGCGCTAGATAACCTTTACCAGAAGTGACCATCATAGATAATACACGGTGATCATCGTTCAGCAGCTTCAATATCATCAGGGTTGTGCCGGAATCATTGACTTATATTGAAATCATTGGTCTAGGACTCAGAGTAATAGCTAAAGCAGTCTAGGATAAAGCTGGGAACAAATTATCGGACGCGTCCGTAAGCCGCGGCTGACAGTCGCTACCAACAGACGTCCGAACGCTCAAGGGCACGTCCATGACTTACGACCGATAGTTTGCACAGCGTAGTGCTAAATATACTATCCAGATACAAAAAACGATAACTTGTTCCCAGCTTTAAGCTGTTCGTCGTGGACATGGTACGACAGTGGATGTCACCCATAGATAAACTGGGTGTCATCCATAGATAATACACTTAGGTATCATCACAGAGTACTTTTACTGGTGTCATCATTTTTTGGCATCAGAAGACAGCCGCCACGCAACCATCGATGCGAACGCTCTGCTAGAGTGACTGTCAGCAGCCAGTGTCATTCTTATCTGACCTTTTCGGTGATTGCAACTTCGTAATAAAACGGGGCAGGACCACTTGTTGCGCCGTCCTATTTATTCAGTTTGAAGACTTTATTCATACCTAGGTATGGGAGATACTAATAGTGCCTACCTCGTGAATTTTAACTAAAACGTTATTGGATAGTTGTATTTTTGATAAAAAAATTGGGTCGAATCGAATGCGTTCGCGCGTTTTTGCTAGACCTAATGTAGTAGGTAGGTACATACGTACCATCAGAGAAGTTATTATCTAACCAGTTTCAAAACAAAATCCCGTGAACACGATGACCACATCTGTCGGTCGATTCTGTAAAAATATCAACGTGAAACTTAGGTGAAGTGAGCTGTCACTGTCAAAAATCGACCGGCAGGATGCTAGGGATCCTGCCGGGGTTGCGGGTTTGTCTGAAAGGGATATCGCGACCTCGGCACACAGGCAACGGAAGGAACACGGGTGGGTTTTAGTCAGTAAAAGTCTGACACGCCCTCCCGCTCCACCCAGAGCGGGAGAAGTTATTTGATAATTTCCCATCCTCAAAAAAAAAAAAAAAAGGATGCTAGGGATTAACACTATTGTCAACTCACTTCACGCTCAATTCACCTAAGTTTCACGGTGGTATTTTTACAGAATCGACCGGCTGTTACCGGCCCGCTTCTATAGCCACCGAGCGCTGCAAGCAAGAATAGTCCTTACGGTGGTTTGATATGAACTTCTTCGATGGTACCTTAAGTGACAAGCTAAAACGAGACATGTCGTAGAGATGCGGAAAGTTTGCCTCAAAGTGGAATGAAATTTGCCACACCTGTGGCCAAACATTTTGGAGGCATCGTGTATGTTGAAATACTTACCTACGAGCTCTTCCCATGTGAATTATGCTTAATATTAAAGTGGTTTAAGATAATTTGCGTTTTGTCTAGAGACTTCATATAATTTTCGTTGGCGTTTTGTTCATGCATCAGGTACTTTATTAAATAAAACGTATATCTAAAGAATACAGAAGTTCCTGTAGCACTTTTAAATATTACTTATTTATTAAAAAATATATGGTTTTAAAGTAGGTAGGTACTTATCTTATTTTTTATGCGTGTGTATGTATTGCGTAACATAAAAATGAATTTATAATTTATTGTATTCTTTTTTCTAATTATTCAATACATTTTAAAATATTCTTATAAAATCATTTAAAATATAAAAAACTGTGGTTCACCAGTATCGGGAGCAGGGTCCAAGCTACTGGTCGTTAGGGCTGCAGAGACAGGAACCTCCTCACAGTGCGAGCCGTATCGAGGAGTACTGCCTTCTGGATCAGGCCCTTGATCCAACCGCCTAACGAGAGCCTCGAGAGATGTTGGTCGAGGCTTTCGGCCATCAGGCCACTGGCCGTTACGACAATCGCCACAATGACAGTCGAGCTCAAATTCCACATTTCGACAACCTCGTATGCTAATGCCCGGTTCCTCTATTTTACGAATTGTTATTGTACATCAATAACCAACCGTTTGAGGGTCACGAGTAAGGAGTCGCTAAAGACGTTCCTAAAAGGTTCTTCATCCTCTACCTGCGACGAACACATGTAGGTTACCCGATGACCGAAGCCCTCCGATGACATCTGGCTATTAATGAAATATCGTTTAAATAATTTGATCTGATTTAATTTGGTAAATAAATAATTAGATATCATAAAAAAAATATGTTAGCCATTACCGCCGAAATGAACAAAACGCTACTGCGGTGATAAAAATTAATGACATCACAACACTGTGTCTGTAATTTGTAAACAATATTTCCCAAAGAATAAACACTATCCTAAATCTTTCCAATTATTCCATTAAATTGAAAAAACTAAAACGAAAAAAAATATTGTTAATCCTCGTTTGGTAATTGCTTAGATTACGTTCTACATCAGAATCTGAGCTATTCCAGTCGGATAATATTTCAATATCACTCAATTCACTATCTGAATGAAACATTTTAATTTATTTTAACGTTATTATCGAAAACAGGTAAAACTTTAGTACTCTACTGACCAATTTCGGGCCATAAATAAATCACAAATTTTATAGAAACTTCTATCTTCATAAATTTACTCTACTAGTAGTTCGTAGCTCTCCCATCCGTAACAAGCCAACAGTAACTTCGCTTACGAAACGATTTTTAAAGGAACACTCTTGAGTTACGCTTCGTAGACAATTCTACCATCCGTGAATAAAACGAATACTTTCGCGAATATAGGAACCGGACATAAGTCGAGATATTTATTTTATTTGTTTCTTTTTCTCAGCTTTCACGAGGTTCCCGTCAGGTGGAATGGTATGGTATGGTGGCGCGCTAATCTTTCTATCAACAAATTAGTATTATTATTATTCAAATCAATTTCCCTATCTTAATTTCACTTTAACAACTCATGTAACTCAACTCAACTCAAGTAAGTATCTTTTACAAGTAAAATTTGCCTCCGTCGTTAGTTAACGAAGCGCTAAGCAACCTGTTACTTCTCGGTGTAAAGTTTATTATGTACTTAAAATATTGACTTTGTACACAAGATTTTGGAGTTGGTGCAGTAATATTAACTGAATGGCCAATATCCTACTTTTATATTAAAAATGTAAAAATTTGGATGTTTGTTACTCAATCCCGCAAAAATCTCAACGGCTCAACGGTTTTGGTTGAAATATAGATAGTTTATAATCTGAATTAACACATAGAATACTTTTTATCCGGGAATTCTGTAGTCCACGCAGACGAAATCGCGGGCAGGAGCTAGTATGAATAAATCTTGAGCTTTTACGGCCATTTTTCGAATAGCCAAAATTGTATGGTAGGTGCCTTGTTGGATCATAAAGGAGTGACAGTGGAACCTCTTTGGTACATTTTATGCCATACCTTCCATTGTTTAGATTTCGAGCTACTGTTCTGGTACTTACTCTACTTGCTCTGGTACGTACTTTACTCCGTGACTGTACTAATAATGAAATTGGACAGTGGGTCCAGTCGACCCATTCAAAATGTGATTGGGTTGAGTGATCCTGCGGGTCCATTTCGAGTGGGTCCAGTTGACCAAAGACTCCATGGCATTTTGAGGTTTTATTTATTTGAGTGCCAAATTCTTTGGTTTAATCAATCACTCAATCATTTATTTGCAATAAGTATTGGTACAGTGTTGGTCTTATAGTCAGTAATAAGTTACTAATACAAAGTCAGACCACAATGCTGCGATTTTTATCATGCCCTTGTGCACTCTTATGATTTAAGGCTCGTGCAGACCAGCGCGACGCGACGGCGCGACGCGACTCGAACAATGCAATTTCTAAGAAAACTTCACGGTATAACAATAGCCGGTGTCACGCCGCGCTGTCGCGTCGCGCTTGTCTGTACGAAGCTTTATAACATAGTTCGATATTATCATCCACGTCCATAAAATGTATGGAAAACCGTGCATGTTATATCGTTATCGTGCTGGTCCTGCTCCATAGGAGAATCTAGAGTCTAGACGTAATCAAACTGGTTGCTAAATTTTTTGTGTATTTTTATGACTTTGATTTTACATTCTGTGATTACTTATTATTTGTAAATATGTGAGCAACATGTATCTATCACATAATTTAATTATCTGTCATTGCTTAATTTTTTCCTATTGTAACATAATAATTTTATTCTAGGTGCATCATCTTTTATATAAATATATAATTAATGTACCTTTACATTGAGAAAATATTATATATTTTTTTAAATAGTTGTTTCTTGCCCATTCTTCTCCATGAGAAACTCCTTTCGGAAGGGGCGATTTCGAAATCTTGTAAATTTTGACGCCCAAAAGTGCCTTTTATGTGCCTATTTGAAATAAATGATTTGACTTCGACATGGACGGAAAACAAGTTTCATTTTTCCATTAAAGATATAAATATGTCTAGAAACAGTCAAACCTGAAAACTCGTCGAAATAAATAGCGTCCAACTGTTAGCCGCTTAATGCACGCACACTAAAAAAGTACAATGACACCACAATGACGTTGCGCGAGTATAAAGCCCCCAGTACACGTTGGGCGAGCCGTGGGCAAATACTCGCAAATCAAATGGCAAATACACGCAAAAACACGGGGGTTTTAGACGTAGCTGACGAGCAACCCACCTAAATAAAGTTGGGCTGTTTTTTAGTTCTTTTGCAGCACTTTTGCAACTGTTATGTAAGTTGGTCGACTATTAAGTACTCGTTATCTTGTAGAGCCTTCTCCACCATCGCAATCTACATTGGCGAGAAAATCGCGGCTATAGTCTCACCGTGCCATCAAATTCAATAGAAACTCAATGAATCAATATCCACACAGTGATATCATCGTGGCGATAATTTGAAGGCACAGCACGCTGTGCCTTCAAATAATCTTCGATATCTTCGATAAAATCGGCGCGATTTTCTCGTCCGTGAAGATGGCGCCTAAGAGTACTTGTTAAAAAAAAGAGGCCGACGCTCAGCAGTGGGTTAAGTCGGGCTGTGGATTATGATAATGCTATCTCATTCAGTAGGAAATCGGCTAGGCTATATCAGGGACGCAGCCGCAGTGGAGTACGTGAAACGTCTTGTGCGTACTAGTGAGTGTGTAATAAGCACTAGTGCTTATACTCTACAGTTGAGGCCCTGATATAGATAAATAATTAATGAAATACATATACACAACTAACATTTATTTATATGTTTTATTGTTTAGAAATTGTGAAACAGCTGCAGTTGTTGATTCCAAATCTTTCTTGAAACACAACCGGTCATATGCATCACACTTGTGTCCAAACTCGTTGTCGATAAACACGGAGTCAGCACTCAACAGCCCGATTTAACGGGCTGTAGCCAAATTCCAGCGCCTACGGTAATCAGGCGCACGCTTAATCTGCTCTAACTGTGGCCTTATACTATTATTCTCGGGTCTAGCCTGGGTCCTTCTGGTAGATGTTGAAGAGCTGGTCTCGTTCTCTATCACCATTGCAGCTACGGTTATATCAAATAGCGGTGCTCGAGACAGCCTTACGCGGCTTGAAGCCGCTGCACTCGTGATGACTGTGGTTTCTGCGCTTGGCTCAATCTAACGCGTTCCCTGTTGAGACGAGTAGGCGCGATGGTGGTGAGAAGGAACAGCAGGTGCAGACTCAGGACCGAACTGAATACGAAGGCTTTGTGCAGAGGAGTGTTAGTCAAGCCTTTGATCAACAAGGCTGTAATTAAGACTGCAAACAAACTACGTCTCTGGGTAAGTTTTTTCGTTACGGTCTCTCGGTGAGCGGAGATTGGTCTTCCATGTTACACTGACCACGGATGCCATCCGGTGATCAGGCCGAGTGGCACTAGGCGTTCGAGTCGTTTGCATTTATCGTTTTTTCTCGTGCCGGTCGTCCATCTTGTGAACCAAACCACTCAGGAATCTGATACAACGTTGGTATACCTGGACGAAATGTTTATCTATTTTCACCCGAGCAGAGCTCGGTCGACCAGGTACTACAACACTTAAGCGTACAAATATATTTTTGTTCTGTTTTTGCAGAACCAGCGCAACTCTTTTATTTAACTGTTACTTGTCTAATTGTTATAATAAATGGAGTATAGTTTGTATTTTCCGGAAGTGCAGTGTTTTTCAGTTTGGAATGGTAAATAGTAGCAAAAAATCGCCCCAGTACATACGTACAGTGAAGGGTTCTATGGTTGTGTTGAATAAATACGCATGCACAATAATGATATTATTGGCAGTAAAAATAGGATTGTATTTCATATTATTTCTTAAAGAAATAGACAGACAGACAGACGAACTAAAGCCTATCGTAAAAAATCTTATGAGCTAGATCGGGGGCAGCGCATGTATGGCGACTTCATTAATTGGCTATCCTTTCGAAAGATACGTAAGTAATTCATGCAGCCCTCTTATACCTACTAAGTGCTTTAAAAATATCTTGTACGCACTTTGAGGCGGCCCTTTGACCTTTTTTTCGAGCAGTGGCCCCCAGAAATACACTTGTACAGCCAAGGACGTTTAGGTACGGCCTGTTTTGAAGTAATATAAGTTTAGATTGCCTCGCGAAATACGTCCACCGACTCCTATTTCCATTCAACCTACTTCAGTCGTATTTTACGCGATTTGACGCTCGTAAAGTTACGTTCCGTACTCACCGAGAATATAAAATGTTAAAAAGTGTCACTTCGTAAAATGCTAGTGCAGTACAATAGTTTTTTTTTTAAGTACTAAATACCCAAACGGCTCCTACCTGTTGATAGGAATGAGTATAAAAACGGCTCAACAATGTAATGATACAATAACATGAAGCAAAATCACAATCATATAAAGTTCCATCTGCTGGGACACAGGCCTCCTCTCTGTTAGAGGCTCCAGTGCTGGTTCGTGGATGTTACATATCTTTGAATTTTCGGTTCTAGGACATGTCTATATCCTCACGTTTTTTTTTCAGTTTTCCTTGACCGATTTGAGAGAAGCGAAATAATAAAACCACCACTGATCAATGATACAATAGTACAATATTATTTGTATAGAAACACCATTACTCAAGTAAAAATAAGAGGTTTCTACATTTCAATTACATAAATGGGTACCTGAGTATCAATTTGCTAGCTCTTTTCCACCGGACGGGTGAATATTTTATGGTTAATTAACCTGTGTAGCAGCAGAAACACTTTGTACAGAGTTGTTTAAAAATAAAAGACCTGATATTGATTTGCGTCTGATCAAGATTTTTTTTACCTCGGAACCTTCGAAAATATACTACAGACAAAAATAAATAAAGTCTGCTTTTTTAACAATTGGTTTCCAGACTATGTTTTCAGGTCAAAGTCAACGTTTAATATGTACGTTCCGAAAAACTAGGTTAAGATCACAGTCATTAACATTGACCATGTAGTTCTCAACCTGCCGGCGAAGTATTCAAAGTTATAAGGTGTAGAGTATAGTTTTCAATGTTTACATTGGTAGGTAAATTGGCATGTGCTAGCTGACATATAATAATATGGCAAATAATTTCATTTAAAGATTTTGGTTTCATAATGTTAATTACTTTGCATTATATTGTATAGAAGAAGAGAAGCTCGTGGCTAAGTAATAACAGCCGCACGGGGCGAGCAATCAGGTTAAGCTACGTTTGCAGGGGTTGGTTCGTGGATGGGTGACCATCTTTACATACCCAGACTCCTCCGTGTCTCGGAAAGCACTTTAAGCCGTTGGTCCCGGCTGTCA
The DNA here is from genome assembly GCA_914767755.1 of Agrochola circellaris. Lineage (NCBI taxonomy): Eukaryota > Metazoa > Arthropoda > Insecta > Lepidoptera > Noctuidae > Agrochola > Agrochola circellaris. The sequence continues at coordinate 15,618,156 of OU611840.1, read as the reverse complement.
TTCGTTGATCTTTGACAGTCATTACGGGTCGTCAGAAGCCCGAAAGTCTGACACCCAGTCTTTCCAAGGGGTATCGTGTTACCCATTAACTGGGTTGTGGAGGTCAGATAGGAAGTCGCTCCATGTAAAATACTGGTATTCAGCTGCATCCAGTTAGACTGGAATCCGACCCCAACATACTATTGGGAAAAGGCTCGGCAGATTGATATTATATAGAATCAAGTTCTTCTAATTGAAGAGACAGCTGTGCTGCTGGGGAGATCGTTGCGCCACTTCTTGTTCGGATGAAGGTGGTGAAGGGCAGGCCTATTGGAGGACTGTCTAATGTAATTTTGACGTTCAAATAATGTTGATACTCAGCCTAGTTTGAATAAATACGCCTTTAAAAAAATATAAAGTTCGTGCTTCGCCGTTTCGAATTCGCAGAAATTTCATAATTTTCAATTTTAACGTTCAAGTTTACACTTCCACGGAAACTTTTACAACCGGTAGGTGAAAGCGTAGTTAAACAAAGACATATCATGTGTAAAATAAATAAAATAAAGCTTATTAAACAGTTATTGTATAATATTGTTGGAATGACTTCACTTTAGGGCTAGTACCTGGGCGGTAGAGCTCTGCTCGGTTGAAAACAGAGAAAACGAACTTTCCCAGATATGAGACTAGCTAGATCAATTTTTCGCCCCTGTAAACAGTATTGCAACTTTCATCGAAATCGTTCGAGCCGTTTTCGAGAACGTGATAACAAATATATATACAAATATTGCTCATTTAATAGTATAGGTTTTTTTTTTAATGTGAATGGCAAATAGCTTACATTGCTATGTCCATAATCGCGAAATAAAGGAGTTTTTAATACGATTATATCGAAATAACGAAAGGGTGATAAAAGTTATTTGTCTAATTTTATAAAAAGAGGGGTATAGTTTCAATTTTTTTTCGTTAAACCGCATCAATACTCATCATCGTATATCAAAATCCAAAAAACATAATCGAAACTAAGTATTGAGCGAGTAATTAATATGATACGTTAAAGAATAATATCTGATGGCTACCTAACCCGTACACCGCAGCCGGGCCGAATATTTCATCGAAGTAATTAAAACTTACCGCTTAAGGTAGGCAGTTACGCTTTGATCAGAAGTTTAGCTGTCACTAGTGATTTCAATTAATTAAGTTAGCTCTGAGATATCGTCATTCACTCACACACACAGACGTACACACACCCACTCGGATAATAAAGAAACGTAAACGGAAATTTCATTGAAAATCCACTGTAAAATTATGTTCGCATTTAAAAGACAAACTGATGGAAAAAGAAGGCAATCTTCGATTTTGAATTAGGTAAGTAAAGGTCCCATTTCGCACCCGACGCCAGGCGGCAACTGCAGGCGACGTGTCGCGTCATGTCGCTGCAGTCATGATTCCGAACCCGCAGGCGGCAGCAGCCCGTATTCCAGTCGGTAGATAGAAGATAGAAGAACATGTTATCGCTCGAGCGTTGGCGGCACTACTGGTCTGCGGTCAGGCTACACGTGTCGTATGTCGCTAGCCCATAGATGCAAACGACGTGTCGCTAGGTATGGAAGGTATTTCATAGAAACCAGTCGTGTCGCGGTGACACGTCGCCTGCAGTTGCCGCCTGTGGTCAGGACGGAATGGTACCTTAACTATCCTTTAGAGTTAACTTATAAATAAATATAGAACAACTTTTTTCATTATTGAAAGAATAATAAATTTTGGTGCACAGTAAAGGGCCCTAGAACTGCGAAATATTATAATTAAGACGGTTATAATGTTCTGCCACGAATTCTTTACAGCGTAAGTATTTTCAACTCGCTCTTTGAAATATTTCCGACGGAAATGGAATAACTTAATAAGTAATTAGTCTATTGTGTCATAACTCTGACACTTTTTAGTTGAATATTGTTTTATAATAATATATATTTCAAGTGTAGCATGGCAAACTTTTGAATAGTAATTTTTTTATTAGTTATAGGTACATTTGTTGTACACAAATGTACCTACCTGTAAGCTGTGTGTATGCAACGTTGCCAGCCCGCTTTCTATTTGACTTCTTACTTTGATTTTGCCAGTTTCTGTACATAAAATATGCAAGCACAAACTTCTTGTTTTAAAGTTAAACTCAACATGTTCATCATGGTACCTACACGTGTGATGCTTGTGGCTTTTTTATTTTTTTGTGGTTGGTAAATTATCAAATAACTTCTCCCGCTCTGGGCGGAGCGGGAGGGCGTGTCAGACTTTTACTGACTAAAACCCACCCGTGTTCCTTCCGTTGCCTGTGTGCCGGGGTCGCGATATCCCTTTCGGACAAACTCGCAACCCCGGCGTGATGTTTGTGGCTAGCAATGTATTACAAAAAATTTGAGTGATATTGCAAAATCAAGCGGAGACGGCGGGGCGATGGTGCGGCGGCGGCGGTGCTTCGGAGTTCAGTCTACATGATTACGCGAAGCGGTGCCGGCCGTCAACACGAACCCTTTAGGAAATTCGTTCCAAAAACAAGAATTTTCAGCCTTCGACTAAGAGTGCGGGGTTATATTGATAGACGTCATCTACCCAGATGTAGAAAAAATTAAAACGAACATCTATTTAAACAGTGAATTTATCATTTCAGCCGAAAGATGTTTAAACGGTAATTAAAATAACTTTCATTCAAATAGAGCTCTAGGTAAGCACTAGACTGGTTACTTCCAGTACATACAAAAATATATAGGCGTAGTGATTATAAGCTATCGAATAGATTTATGGACGACTCCTACCCTGCTGCGGGAAAATTTAATTGAACACCTTACCTTTATTAGCTTGAATTACTTGCCTAAGGTAACCACTATACCTACTAGGTACTTAATAAAGTGACTACTTTCTTGTAGATGTACAAAATCTTAAGAACAAATCTTTAATAAAATGCTGCAGTGTTTTTAAATCATCATTACATCGACTTTCAACCAGATTGACATAAGATTTTCGGTAGCGTTAAATACTTTCTCGACTTTTCCAACATCGTAATCGAAGATAGAATTTCCGTCACTTTTTCGAGGCCCTGTGGTCATCATTATCATATTCATTACGTTTTGCTATCCAATCTCAAAGTCTATACTAAACTTTCAACTTGATAGTGAAGGAGAAAGTTGTCCAATATTGCCTTGCGAAAATCCATATAAAGTTGCTGACCCGACAGACGCTGTCCTGTCCAAACAATAGGTCATGCAAAAATCCCATTGAAAAAAGGACAGTCTGTTTTTCCCGAATTTTAAAATATTCCGCAAACTTTTCCAATTTTTCTTTCTGGAAAAGTCTCAAGTGATGCTTACCAACGAACAGCATTAAATATTTTTTATTTATAAAGATAGAAGTTTGTAAAACGGTTGAACATCGCTTTGAAATTCGTCGTTGTTTACCTGGCCCCATTTACACTATCATATATTTATCATACAAATATGATTTTATACCTGTCAAATCCTATGGTCGTAGTTAAATTATGCTGTTCTTAATTTTTACATATTACATACACTTTGATCATATACACGCCATACTTAATCAAGATGAATAACGATTTAGGCCGCCATCACACGGACTGCACCACAACAACCGCACGAAGTCGCATCAGCAACCGCTCGCAGTCGCTATGTTCAACTGCATGCAGTTGTCTGCAGTCTGATCTGACTTCACGCAGTTGACGCCAAGCATCTAGACCAGGAGCTCAGTGTTAAGTTTGACGTCGAAATGGAAGCACAGACATTACTATAAGAAGATAATAGAAAATTGTACTCGTAAACTTACCAATTGCATTTTTTTCCTTATTATTCTTTTCTGTAAAATTTGGTATCATTGATTCGCATACAAAAGCCCAATCATTATTGCGCTTTATTTTGTCACTATATTCTTGAGTCTTATAATTCCATAATTATGCTGACTTTACTTTTTATTAAAGAAATAAAGAAGTCTGTGTCTAAATCCATTTTGCAACGCAACCGACGCGACGCGCGTTCGGCTCCAGGACTAACTGCAGACTAACTGCAATTAACTGCATGCGAACGGCGGTGGACAGCATGCGGCGACACTACACAACTGTAGCCGACCGCGCGAAGTTGAAGGCACGACTGTTGATATTGACTTCACTCGACTGCAGCCGATTGCGTGCAGTTGATATCATGACTGCACGAAGTCGAACGTACAACTGCATGTAGTTAAATATATCGACCGCGCGCGGTCGCTGCGATGCAGTCCGTCTGATGTCAGCCTTAGCCGAGTTTGACGTTCAAAAGTGCCTTTTGTGTGCGTAATTGAAATAAATTATTTGATTTTAACTTTGTCTTTGATTTAGCAATTTTTGAGATTAGATGGATGCGATCATATTTGTACACTTGCTGTCAAATAGGATCCCTTAACTATGATCATAAAAAATATGAATCGTATGTAGTTATTATAGCGTCACAGGTTCTTCATATAAAAATGACTCATTCATCTCTGATCATATTTCTGTGACAGTCAAATATGACTCTACTTCAAAACCAAATAAGTTCGCTTTCGAAATGTGTGAGGCCACTTGAATGAGGTTCGAAGCTGAAACGTACAGAATAGTACCTTTTGTAACCTTTAGACCTGGAAAATGTAGGCACCGTTCGCGCGAATTGAAGTGAGCTGTTTTCCATGAATGTGTGGCCCAGTCAGTCTTTGTTTAGTGTAATTGATTGGCTAAATTGATTAAAACCCGGCTTTGAAACGAGGCTCGCGTAATGTTTTCACGTTTGGACACAATTGTTTACGTAGAATTCTTTTTTAAATAGAATCACGCTCTTTGTAGAAGAATTGAATCTTTTGGTTCTTTTTGATTTAGTTAGGTAAGTACTTATTTATACTTTTTAGGCAAGTAAAGGTCGGCTTCCAATCTAACCATATCACAGCTGATTACTAGTATTTTACAAGGAGCGACTGCCTATCTATAATAATAATAATAATAAACCCGCAGGGCAGCATGTGGCGAGCTGTTGGGCAGTAGCGACCCCACGGACCCTATATCCCGGGAGAAATCTTGTTCCTCATCTCTGGCTTGCCTTTATTGGCCGGCTGGAGTGAACACTGACGAGGAACAGAGCTCCCACCTCATTCTTGCCTTAATTGGCCGGCTTGAGTGGAGATTCGCAAGAGCAAACGTGCTCGGAGGAAGGAAGTATTTCAGTAAGTGCTCGTAGGGATCTTGACCATCTTCCGGGCTCTGGGATTGTTCTGAAAGCCGTGGAATACCTCTCCACTCCTCAAGCACCTCAGGACGTGTTGCCCCCTTGTCGCTACGTCACTATGTGCTAGCGACAGTTTTCAGGGGCCCATTATTGAGTGTGCAAGTCACCCCCTGCCATTTTATCCGTGTACTTATAAAACATTGATCAGGCAGGGGCCATAGTCCTTCCATAGTTCCAGGTCACCAGTCAACTTAAGCCACCCAAACCCATAGTCCAATATCTTTGTTTCCATATCCTGCAATAGTCCTACACCAACCGGGGGTTGTCCTTGGGTGCACTTGCATAGTACATACAGGGATAATCGTCGGTTGGTGCCTCATTTCATTAAAAGCGTCTAACGGGCCTCTGCGAGTTGGCTTTGGCCCCTCGTACGCCTTCCAAAAGTCCGGGACCCCAGGGTCCCGAGAAATGTCAAGAGACGTAAAAATAATAATAAAGTTTATTAATCAAAAAGTAACAATACAATTTAGTAAAATTCGGTGAGCCACAAACTAAGCATCGCTTGTATCTTGTGGCTCAGGAGTGCGATTAACAATATTATGGTTACCTTCCAGTGTGAGGGTATTATGAAGACAGAGAAATAATAATTAAATAAAACATTTGTCAAATTCTAGACATAAATTCAAGAAAAGTAAAAGTAGTTTACATTTTTTTGTTATTTTTTGGACTTGTGTACTTATGTGAGGTTTGAGTGGGTGTGATGGTGTGTGTGTGGTGTGTATGTGTGGTGACGGTTCTATATCTAGGCTTCGGTGTCGTCGTATGATAATATTAGAAGAGCTGAAGTTAGGATTTTCTTAGAGGTTGAGGTTGAGCAGTCTCTTAGGTCGCAGATTTTACTAACTTTATTGTAAGTGTTGGGAAAGGAAAAATAGGTACAACGTCGGGCTAGTTCGGATTTGGCGTTTGGTATGGGTACTCTGAAGACACGTTTGTTTATTATTTCGCTGTAGTCAGGCCGTTTTTTTATTTTAGCGTGGTATTTAAGAGTTGCTTGGAGTATGAAAATTTGTCGTACTCTGAGGACTTCAAACTCACGGTAGATAAGGTCTGTAGGGAACCTGAAAGGTTTTTTAAGTGCAACCTTGATTAGTGCCCGTTGCGCCCTCTCTAGTGTTATAAATGTGCTTTTGCCAGCACGTCCCCATATACAGATACAGTATTGTAAAATAGACTGGCATAGTGCGAAGTAGACCATTCGCAAAATATCGAAAGGGGTACAGTCGCGGAGTTTTTTTAGAACGTGTATTAGTTTTCGTACTCTGGAGGAAAGGGCGTAAATGTGGGCTTTGTACGTTAAGTTGTTATCTATGGTTATTCCGAGATATTTAATTGTGTCAGTACGTTCAAGGATTTTGCATGTGCAGATATGGTGAGGGGCGTTATTGCGTATATGTGAGCAAGTGTGTATTTTTAGAGACATACTTTGAGAGGGGCTGGAAGTACTAGTTTTGGAAAAGGCAATGTATTTGCTTTTGCTGACATTTAATGTCAGTAAGTTTGTGTCTAAAGAGTGCGCTATCTGAGCGAGGCCTTGTTCTGCCAGATGAAACACCCGCTCCCAAGTTTTGTCGTGAAAAACAATGGCTGTATCGTCGGCGTAGGAGATCACTTCAGCGTTACCTATAGGGAGATTTACTACATCGTTTATATACAGCGTGAACAGCGTTGGGCCGAGAGTACTGCCCTGCGGAACACCAAACGTGATAGGGAGCAAGCTGCTTTGAAGACTGCCTATTTTGGAGTATTGGTACCGAGATGTCAAGTAGCTACGGAACCATTCTAGAGGTATACCCCTTATACCAGATATCTCTAATTTCTGACCTCCACGACCCAATTACTGGGTAACACGATATCCCTGTAAGACTAGTTGCCAGGCTTTTGGGCTTCTGAATGCCCGTAACGACTGTCAAAGATCTACGAATGGCAGCCGGGACCAACGCTACAACGCAACAGCTACGCGCACAGACTGCATTAAGATCGCGGCGCGTGAGTCGCCGACGGTATGAAATGTTACCATTTTAAATATTAAATTTTATATAAACATTTAGGACTAAGTATTGTATTTATTCATTTAATTTTTGTCTTATTTTGTTATCTCACTATATGCTGCATCGGTTGACGTAATTACGTCAACGCCGGCTGTCGCTGAAAACCAGCGTTGGGGCTCTATCTCGCATAGGGTCGCAGCATTATGCTGAGCGATGGCCGTTTTGCGTGGATGTGACGCATATTTTCCCCCAAATTGTTTATTTTCGTGTTTTGTTCTTTCTTTGCGTCATGTGTACCACAAATAAACGTATTTTTTTTCTTTCTTTTCTTTCTTTCAACGGGTTAGTGTGCTTGCTGAGGCACGGAGGGGCCTCGATATGTAATGGATGGCCACCCATCGACGAACCGACGACGGCAAGTGTAGCTTAGCCTTCGATCGACCTGTGCGGCTGTTATCGAGGGCATTGAATTGATTCACTAATTTGGGAAAATTTCTTGACGGAGTTTCGGTTTAATAAAAAAAAAATTGTGGCGGCATCTACATCGGCACATGCGAACTACGCTTCAAAGACCTGACGTCACACAAATCCTCCATCGCGCAATTAGAGTTTACCGCGCGAACGACATATATGTATATAAGACTATCCGATATCATTCGATTGGCAGATGACCGCCAGACACGACACCCGTCTGGTCGGAGGATCCTCCCTTTTCTATAGAGGATGAGTGAACCTTACACCCTGTTACTCATACCTCTACGGTCTTTAAGTTAGTGAATATTAATTGAACTTCTATTATAGGTATCTCTAGGAAAACATGCTCCAAAATCGAACACACCATCGCTGAACTTTTCAGGATTTTAGATAAAAGCTAAACGCAACTGTTTGTTTAAAAAAAGTGTCTGTGTGTTGACCTAAATGATAAAACGTTCACATTTTGCTAGCGTCAACATGACATGACACTGTTATTCGTTAAAACTGACATTTCGGTTAGTATCCGAAAAATTGGATATATACTGCACGTGCGACTGAATTTAGAATAAACCATCGCAATACAGCCTTACGGGTCGGTCGAACGGTTGCCGCGGTCGGACCTCTCCGAGCGTCGGAAAATACGTTAAGCCGTTGGTCTCGGCTGTTATTCGTAGATCTTTGATAGTCGTTACAGGTAGTCAGAAGACTAAAAAAGGCTGGCAACCAGTCTTACCAAGAGGTCTCGTGTTACCCAATAAATGGGTTGTGGATGTCAAATAGGCAGTCGCTCCATGTTAAATACTGGTATTGAGCTGCATCCGGTTAGACTGGAAGCCCACAACAACACAATTAGGAAAAGCCTAGGCAGAGTGGGAGTTGTCACGCAGCAAATGAGTGACAAGTTATTTTTAACAAAATCCGATTTAGGTCATCTTCATTCACTTTGATGAACTGTTGATACAGACATACTTAGGTAAATTGAAAGTGCCTTATAAACATAGTCCCCTCTAGGTTTCTTCATTTAAAAACTTGACTTAAGGTGACGCACTACAGCAGTGCACGGCTAAGCTACGCTCGTGTACCTACTTAGCTTCGCTTGTTATGAAAAAGGCAGGATCGTCTACTGCAACCCACGGCCACGCTACGCACGAATGCGTCGCTGGCAAACAAATGAACCGCGCACTAACGTGGAAACTTTTCCCTGTATCTAAAACCTACGAAGCAGTGAGTGGACGGTCAACTTTAGGGTTATGTAATAGATTACAATAACGAAACGAGAACGAACACGAACGAACAGAAACGAGTGAGATTTTTTTCCCAGTTAGCAAAAGTTAGTTGTTTTCACCCAGAATAAATTAACACGGAACTCTGCTGTCGCGCAGTTCGCAAGCGCATCTCGGGATTGGCCGGATTTCACAGATTTTTCGGTCTCCCATCTCATGTTACATGTATGAATATGTCGGCCATTGACATCAAGTAGGCAACAAATTACGTAAAGTTGTACCTGACTTACTGGAATGCGACAGTTTGCGGTGTTATAACCAGCCATCGACGGTTAGACGGTAACTTATAAATCGATATTAAGTAACAACCTTACTATTAATGCTAACTTTGAGGATGACAAAGTGGCACGTACCTATTTAGGTACGACGTCTAATCGTTGAATTATCAGTCACCATGGTAGTAAAGTTATGAAGTACGAAAGGAATTTAGGGAAAATATGTATTTCACCAAGGAATTAAATCAAACTCCGAACGTAAATAATAGAATTTAATTAAGATAATAGTTAGAAACGTTCAAGTATATTTTAGACATTTCGATTCATATAATCGTAAGTACCTAGGCGACCGAGCTCTGCTCTGGTGAAAATAGAGAATGCTTATTTAATAGTATAGTAAAGTTCATACTAATTTCATGTATAGTACATACTAATTCCATGCTGCCATGGTAGTAGGTACTTACTAATTCCATACTGCCATGTGATTCTAAGGTAGCTTTGTTCTAAACTTTCAGCTCTGCTCGAGTCAAAATACCGAGAAAACGAATTTTCCCAGATTTGAGACTTAGCTAGATCGATTTTTCGCTCTCGTAAACCCTTTTATATGAACGCTACGTTTTCCAGAACGTGATTACAAATATACAAATATTGCTCATTTAATAGTATAGGATAGGATAAAAGCTAGCGCACATCGGCTAGGATTTTTTTTTTAGATTTATCAACGTAAATTCGTACGTATCTATTGTTAACAAGATATAGATTCCAAAGCTCAGAGACCGACCGTGGATCATCAAAGGGGATTTCTCTCTGCGGTATTGAAGAATGCGCTGGAGGATACCGCAGCGGGATGCGATGACTCGCGGCGGGACGCGACAGCATGCTGCGGAAGGTAGCAGCAGGTTGCGACAGCACGCTGCGGGATGTGAAGGCATGCTGCGCTATGCACCGTAACCAGCTTACATATGATTGCAAGGGTGAGGCAGTGCAAGCGGGGGTGCGGCAGTGCACTCCGCATTTCCCCCGTGGCATACCGCGGGATGCTGCCGGCATGCCGGAGCATCCAGTAATGCGCCGACACGATGGCCGCTGGCGGCATCTTAAATCATCAATGACGCTGGCCGGCAGCAAATCCTCCTCGATGCCGACGCTCGCCGTCTGCCGGTGTGCGTAGGCTAATGATACCAGCCTATTATTGCCCCACTCCATACAGCATACAGAAAAGGCACGAGCATTGTTTTTCTCTTTTCAGTTATGTGCAGTCAGCTTATAAGTTTTTTTAATCATTAATAAAAAACTAAATAATTTGCTTTATTTGAAGCTATTTAGTTTTATTAACCGTTAAAGGCCTGATAAACAACTAATTAACGTGCTAATTGACGTGCTTGAGGGTCACCCAGGGCTTTACCGGTTAATATATGTACCTATATGAAATTGACTCATTACTAGCTTTTATTTAATACCAATACGGATGTAAATTTTTTTTTTACATCACCCCTCCTTTTTTTGTATTTGCAGATTCAATATTTAAATGTTATATAGCCTATTATAGACATAATTAAGACGAATCTAACGTCACCTCATGTTAAAATTCATCAAGCCGTTTAGGCAAAAGAGCGTGCCGAAGAAATAGACATACATATGTACATACATACTCTCAAAAAACATTACCCTCCATTTGGGGCAGTCGAGTAAAAACAAACTTATTCGCTGTAGAAAATCTAAAGATTAAATTAAACGCTAAACATTTATTTTTTTAATCAGTTTTTCCACGAAAAATAATTGGTTGAAGCCAACGAAGAGCATTACAAAGTTTGACAACTTATAAGTGAGGGGAGGTGAGAATAAGAGCAAATATAACATTACACACAATTTCTATAGGTCAATAGATTGATATGGCTCTAAATGATAACAGCCACACGCCGATCGAAGTAAGCTACGCTTGTCGCAGTCTGTTTGTGGATGGGTGACCATTCATTGCATAGCGGGGCCTCCCCCCGCCTCGGAAAGCAGTAAGCCGTTGGTCCCGGGTGTCATTAGTAGAACTTTGACAGGCGTTTCGGGTGGTCAGAAGCCCAAAAATGTGATATCCATTCTTATCAAGGGATATCGTGTTACTGATTTTCAGTTACATCCTGGTTAGACTGGAAGCGGACTCCAAATAGATCAGAATAGATTTGTTATAAATAGCGTCTTCAATTCTTCGTATTTATTGTAGATACTTACCTATGTAAGCTTAAGGGGTTAACTGCCTACGCATCCCGAATCCATTAGTACGTTACATAAGAATTCACTCGAACATTTTTAAAGTACCTATGTAGAAAATGACATTTAAACTTGAACATCAAATCCCTCCTCAATTCCATATCATGAGATAACTCTAAAACGAATAATTTTATACAATGCGCTGTGAAAGGGAAAAGCGTACGGTATTTTCTAAATAAGTGCTAAATCATATTTTTATCGTTGTATTGTTCGATGTCATATGAATTGCAGTAAAATATTTGAACTTTAAACTTCAGTAATTGGCTTCTTATTTATTTCTTTATAATCTTTTCACTATAAGTATTTTAGGATTAATTAATAGTGATTATTAACGTGAACGTCCGTAATATATGAAGATTTTTTTTGTGGGTGTGCCTTATTTTTTATCAGTATAACTCTTCGAGGAATACAGGAGTTTCATGTATGTTTTTATTTTATTTTCATTTTTCATTATGCTTCACCATATGTCTCGTATTAAGCTTCGTGCAGACCAGCGCGACGCGACAGCGCGACGAGACACCGGCTATTTTTATACCGTCAAGTTTTCTTAGAAATTGTATTGTTCGAGCCGCGGCGCGGCGTCGCGTCGCGCTGGTCTGTACGAGCTTTTAACCGGAAGGCCCTGTCTCCTGTGATACAGTTTTTCAAATAGTATTCCACTAATGTTAATTACTGTATTGGATTGCACAGTTTTGTTATACAGGTTGTTAGGCAGACAGTTGAACATACGAAAAAGGCGGATCCGTGGAATTTATAAGATTTTACAGTTATTCTAGACTAGGGACCCGCTCCTGCTTCGCACGGTTTTTAAGACTTGACAAATCATCGAGATATTTATTAGTTTTATGTAACTTTAATACTAAAGTATTATACACATGAACCTTCTGGAATAAATTCTCTATACGATGGCGAAAACCTCATCAAAATCTGTTGCATTGTTTAGAAGAACAACGCGGACGTGCAGACAAAAACGAAAAGCGACTTTAATTTATAATATGTATACCTAAGTAGATGAAAATGATGAAAAAACATGTTTCCAGTTTTATTATTTTTAAATGAAATAATTGACGTTTGAAGTTTGAGCAACGACAAATTACGAATGAAAATTTAAAAGAGTGATTTAAAAAATCCACGTGGTCTGGGTCTGGTTATTTATTGGGTGTAAACATGTAGCGGACGGCCCCATGGATTCGCCATTTGGCCAACCGTCTGCCTAACACCTTGTATATATAATTTGCTTATCCATAACTGGTGAAAAAATAACTGTAACACTGTCTTTGGAACAGTAAATTATGATTATATTATATTATATTATATTATATTATATTATATTATATTATATTATATTATATTACTAGCTTCTGCCCGGGACTTCGTTCGTGTGAAATTTCTGGTTCCTTCTCTTAGCGTTCTTTCTAAGTTTTTACTTTTGCTCGGCTCCTAGGGGTCATAGCTTGATGATAATCAACCTTGATTATGAAACTATTTAGTTGGATGAGGATTAATACCATGATACGATTATCATCACCTTTCGATTCTACTCGTTTTTTGATTCCATTGAACGCAACACTAACTACTGACTTGTGTTGTGACTATAATAATGGTTAGATATATAGCCTTGCGGACTTCTTTTTGTGGATAATGATGAGTACTATAAACATGTAGTACATTGTGTTATGTATCATCAATATTTTTTGCAGCAGCCGCCAAATAATGAATATATACATTTTTGATACCTTGGGTTATTGCAATTTTCGCAAGGATCACTACTTTTTTTGAAAAATAAGATACATATGTTACTCGTTGATAATGCTTTCTATAGTTGAAAGAATTTATTAAATCGATTAAGTATTTTTTTACTTTATCCATTATAATAAACAGAGGAGTAGGAGCTCATGGCCAAGTAATAACAGCCGCATGGGTCGATCCATCAGGTTAAGCTACGCTTGCCGCGGGTGGTCCGTGGATGGGTGACCATCTGTGCATACCGAGACTCCTCCGTGCCTCGGAAAGCACGTTAAGCCGTTGGTATCGGCTGTCATTCGTGGACCTTTGACAGTCGTTAAGAGTCGTCAGAAGGCCGAAAGTCTGACACCAGTCTTACCAAGGGGTATCGTACTCGTATTACCCAGTTACTGGGTTGTGGAGGTTAGATAGGCAGTGGCTCCTTGTAAAATACCAAGTATTCAGCTGCATCCGGTTAGACTGGAAGCCGGCCCCAACATAGTTGGGAAAAGGCTAGGCAGATTGATCCATTATTATAAACAAAGACAAAAAATCAAAAAAAATCTCCTTATAATATTAGTCTAGACTACCTACTTACGAGTACATACAGACTGTTACTAGGCTACTCCGACAGTCGTACCTACCTAATAAAGTATTTACTGGAAAAACTGAAATCGATAAGCGATTGCTAATATTCAATGTTAATTTCAAATTTAATACAGGTCAGGGACGGATTTGTAGCCCATTTAAAATAATATTTCTAGTTTGAATGGAAGACTCGAATGACCAATACGTTTTAATACGGCCTGTTTTGTACAAACAAATGGTGGTAAAAATAATCCTAGTGTGATTTAAATTCAATTTTCCCGGAACTGTGTTTATCAATGAAAGCTACACATTATTATACTAGAGTAACTATTGCTATTACTGTTCATTTTTGTTTGTTTTTTCTTGCGGTCAGAATAGAATAGAATACTCAACTGAAAATACACTCAACACGCACAGTACTGCAGCTGTAAGTAATATCTTACATGTATGTACCACACGTGGAAGACCTACCTTGTGCAACTAAAATTTATTACAAGACGGAACAGTGATTGCGCAAATAGGTACAATTTTTATATTTCAGGTGCAATTATAATGTTTCTTCGCTTGAAAACAAGTTAAAATGTATTCACGGACTGTCGGCACTCTGCCGGCACTCTAATGGTTTTCAAGAATACACGGAATAAAAGGAAATTGTTGCAGATGTCTTATTTATGTTCGACGTTCGACGAAAAACAAAGAGCTTTTTGATTATTTAATAAATAAGTATTGGAAAAAGAAAAGTATTGCAGAGAGTAAGTAAAGTATTTTTCACACCACACCTGCTCGATAATGTCAAATTATGTCATGCACACCTAACCTAAAGCAAGTCATTAAAGCCGATAGCTCTAGCCGGGCAATAATATTCTACTAAATTTCATTATAACCCGCTGGTCAATGATGTGATTTGAATTTGGATCTTCAACTAAAAAACTAATACCAAAAAAAAAACTTTGAGAAGGCATGAGCATCGATCGCTACGCTTACTCACGTATTATTTTGAGAATGTAACGAAACGTCTTTTGTTTATCTATCTATCTATTATTTTCCTAATTCACTGGAGTATTTGCAAAACGAATGTTTTCAAGTACCTAGACAATCTCAGCGGTGAAATAAAGTAATGGGACGCTTTTAAACGAAACTTTTGTTCGCCTTCCTGCGATTGTATTTGTAGATCTACTATCATATATTATGTAGGTATCTACTATTGCATCCACGAGGAAATTGCACGTAAAGTTATTGCAAATACATAGAAATGAACTGTGAGAATTCTATACCTACTATGATAGTTCCCAAGTGACGGAACTAATCAGCAACCAAATCGAAATACTTGTTTTGTTTTTTGGTTGTTGTTGGTAAAAAATTAATAAATAATATGTTTTCAGCCGTGAAAGCGCAATAACACTGGTTAACAAAATTTTGACAATTTTTGTCACTTGAAAACTTATATCAAATTTGAATGTACTAGGGCCACCAAACAATTATATGTGAATGAAAAAAAATTGACTCGTCAGGTTTCCTTGTGACATCAAAACATATATTTTCGTAAAAAGTACAAACATCAGCTACATTTAGAGAAATTATTGCTTAATATAGAATAAATACTTATGATTTTCGTGAATATATTTTGGCTTCTGGAAGGTCTTTTTTAAGTCTCCAACAATAATCTGCTAGCATTCCTGGATTCCATTTTCCTTGACGGCGCTTCTCCATTAAGGAAATGTCCTGATGGAACCTCTCGCCTTGTTCGTCACTCACAGCTCTAAAATTTGCCGGAAAGAAATCCAGATGAGAGTCCAGCAATTGTATTTTTAGGGACCTATTACACCCCAAAGCTCATTTATTAAGTCTTTGTAATTTTCCGATTTATGGTTTCCTAGAAAATTTTGGACAACGTGCACAAAACATTTCCAGGCGAGTTTTTCCTGATCATTCAGTTTTTCTTCAAAGCTCCTTCCAGCAGCTTCCTTTATCAATTGCCGTATTTGTGGACCTACACAAGATGTAAGTTTGTTGAATGCAATAGTTATACAGTCGTCTAAAATAAGTTATTCAAAAAACATTATATATTGTTAATGAGGGTACACAAACATGAACAAAAATCATCACAAAGTTCGTGTGACAAAAACAGTGTTTACCAGTATAATCAATCGCTGTTTTATGTTCTATGGAATTTATTATAATGTCTTAAGCCATCAATCTTTTAGCCTTCATACGCACTAGCGGATAAGTGCGTACAACCAGTAAAAAAATTGCGGTTGCGTTTAAAAAAATTAAAATGTGGCTAGCCGCCCGGTTAGCCGCCCGGTTAGCCGCCCGGTTAGCCGCCCGGTTAGCCGCCCGGTTAGCCGCCCGGTTAGCCGCCCGGTTAGCCGCCTGGTTAGCCGCTCCCACGGGTAACCGCTAGTGCGTATGAGGGCTTACAGTCTATATCCCGGCAGCAGCAGTAATTAATAACCTACAAACCAATATTCATTGAAAACTAATCATTTTTAGAACACGTGTGTACTAAAATAAAAATTCATATTTTTTGTGAAAAGCCAACCTGAATGTACCAATTCAAATCTATTTTTATTTATTCAAATGAATACGACGCGAACATTGGCTGCGTAGTGACTGGATTAGTTCGCATATTCTCCATTTCCTTTCTGAAAAAGAGCAAAATTATTATTCAGAAAATAGAAAAATGAATGTGGGTAGCTCTGAATTCAGCATGAGTATGTTTTGTTATGAGGGGATAGATTGAGTTATTAGGATATAAAGAACTATGGAGATAAAATACGCCATGATATTTTATGATTTTAAATCTTCAATGTGATCACTCCATATTCGGTTTGTGTTGTTTATGATGGCCCGATTTTTTTACATAAAATAAGGTAATTTCTATTAACTAACATAAACAGAACAGCACGTCTGTAATCTCCGAAGGGTTTTGTCGACGGAAGAATAGACAAAATGACAGATTCACAATCACAATCTGTCATTTTGTCTATTTTTCCGTTAACAAAACCCGTTTCTATGGTGGACATGCTAAGCGTGCTGAGGCTAATAGGGAGCGAGCCCATTGCCATCTACCGACACAAACCACTGGTGCTGAGAAAGTATTGATGGAAAAAGCCCAAAAACATTTTGCCCCACCTGGGAATCAAACCCAGTAGTACCTCATGCTCGCCAGTAGCGCTTGCGACCACTAAACCAACGAGGGTGAGGAAGTTATATGGATAGCAGAGAAATGTCGATATTCAGTAAATCACATCTGTGAGGAGTGGCGGAAGTTTCTGGTCATTTTTTTAATTTTCCTGCAATGTAGCTTATCCACGTGGCTTAGGTTAGGTTAGAGCTGTGACAAAACGCGCGC
Source organism: Agrochola circellaris (assembly GCA_914767755.1). Taxonomy (NCBI): domain Eukaryota; kingdom Metazoa; phylum Arthropoda; class Insecta; order Lepidoptera; family Noctuidae; genus Agrochola; species Agrochola circellaris. The sequence continues at coordinate 15,600,996 of OU611840.1, read as the reverse complement.
GAACCGAGCGAGTAGAGCGGGCAGTGCCGCGCCAGCGGTCGGCGAGCGCTATATCCAAATTTTTACATGTTGGTCACACTATTTTAACTGTTGGTCACAGTAACGGGCTAGCACATCACAAATATCTAGATTGGCATTTTTAGTAAATCAAAATGTGAATGATTTAATACATTCCATTTCAAAGTAGGATGAGATAATTAATTGATACGAAATTGATTGCCCCAAGCGGTTTGCGGTGAATGAAAATTAATTAAAATATTATGAGGTTTATTTATTATTACGAATCGCGTAAATAATTACACATTCGGAGTCTATGTATTCGTACACATACAATCAAATGTTTACCTACCCAAATTATGCCAAAAATTAATCCCGCCGGAAAAGCATTTATCTATATATTTTCTAAAACAAAGTCGCTTGTCGCGTTTGACTGTATGTTTGCGTTGTTCTTCTAAAATACGCAACGGAGTTTGATGAGGTTTTCAACACAATTGATTATAAACATAAATAAACCTTTCGTAATACATCCGAACGGTTTATTTATGTGTATAATACATTAGTATTAAACTGAAATCTCGATGTTTTGTCAAGTCGGAAAAACCTTGCGAAGCAGGGGCGGGTCGTTAGTTGAAAATATTGAAATGCTATTTTAACTGGGTAATACTTTATTGATCATCTAAAATCATTATCACCATTAAAATTGATGTTCGCCATTTTCACTTACCACCCCGACTAAAAGGATAGGATTAATTGAATAGGCTGGCCCCTATAACATGGCACTTGAACATGAACATATCTGGCGAAATATGGGTGTACTACAGGCTCAGACCAAATAAAAAACCAAGACAGCGCTGCGAACAATACAGTGAATCATGCCAAAACTACACCTCCGCTCTGTTCATACAAGCTCCCACGCACACATTTACAACCACTTACAATCAAAATACACCTCATTAAGTGCGCACTTGCTTACAAAACCGGCCTCACGTCACTGTTGACAGTGACAGCTTGTTATTTGGTCTGAGACTACAGGTACAATTCTGTCTAATCCTTCTAGGATTACAGGCGTGATATTATGTTATGTTATTGTTATACTTTAAAATTGTGACTTTGAAACTATTTTTGAGGATCACAAAAAGACGCACAGCCAATTAACTATTGTAGTATCGATGAGTCTTTCTAGAAAATCAAAATGTGCGTTATTTGGGGATCGCTTAAATACATGCCGATTTACGTCTGATTTGACGTTTCGTAATAAAACGATATGCCTCGAGAAGAAATGTAGATTTATCGTCGATTACAAACTCTTTAAGTATGGTAATTTGATATGTCTCGAAAATCTGTTTTTAATCCAACCGATTTTTTTTTCCATCACTATACAACGTGGGTATGTTTATAGCTATCAAATCGGACTTCTTAGATTGTCGCGAGTTTAATTGCGTAACACGCTTTCAACCACAAACCAAAAGTTTTGAAGGATATTATAGCTAATCCATTGCTTCATAGTTTGGTTTGGTTTGAAAAATTCATCTGCTCAGCAACATAAAAAAATCAATGAACGTAGGCGAACTGTCAAAATGAAACCCATTGCGATCGATTGTCAGTTTAAGTGTATTACACAATTACCTCGCTGAATGTACTAGTTACCGGTACGTACTCATGCATATAAATGCACTTCAGAGTAGAGATTCCGTAGTTTATAATAGGAACATTGTGTGTTTAGTGACAGCTGTACAGTGTACAGCCAACTATGTGCAATGCACCTAAACACACAGGGTGTTTCACTTTAGCAGACTGGCGTACCGACGAGCGTACTCTGACATACGCGGACAGCAAAATGAAACAGAATTACTCGCGCAGAGTGTTCCAACAAACATCATAAGTAAGCCTAGTAGGTATCAACTCACTTCACATACAAGTAGCTTCAAATACAAAATCAACATTGTGTTCAATTATAATAATTATGTTACAGTGAAATAGGAAATGAGAAACCCATGACATAAACACCTTCTGGAAACTCGGATTAGGTATTCGTATATTTAGAAAATACTATTGTGTGTGAGTTACAGGAACACATGAGTGGATGAAGGTAATATGTGAAGGGCGGGCGTTTTTGGGGGACTGTTGTATTTATTTAATTTATTATTTATGTACACACAGTAAATAGATACAGATACGAAATAATGATAATTATGAGTACAAAGGCACTGCATATTTTTGTTTTTTTTTTTGACGTTCGATAAGTGCTGATTCTCAGCCTAGTTTGAATAAATGACATTTGAATATTGAATCTTTTTGATATTTTACATATTAATAAAATAATTTCTGAAACTCTGAGCAAATTGGTGACCGGCAGACAGACACGAGAGATCCTATAAGGTTTCCGTTTTTCCTTCGGACGTACGGAACCCTAAAAATAAATAAAACAATTAAATTGAGTTGTCATTGTGGCGAATGAAGGTGCCAAGTGCACATTACACTTTCTTTCACGAAAGTATAAGCGTATCTAGAAAAAGTAAGGTACGATTTCCGCAGAAGAAAAATTAATATCAAGGATCAAATTTCGTGACCAGAGGGCTAGGCAATTTTTTTTTAGATTCTCTCTCCTACGTGGCAATGCCCTTTGCGAATTTTTTTACGCTCTATTTATTCTTTCCCCTCTTTTTACCCGACTACGGCGAAGCAGAAAGGACGGTTATAATTTTCACCGGTATGTATGTAGGTTCATCTGTTCCCTCATAACTTCTTAACTACTCGTCATAATTTGACAAATGAGGTATCGTTGGAACCGTCTTGAGGCTATGTGAAGTAAAAACAAATTAAAAATCCGAAGTCGTACATGTTAGGGCATAAAGGTTTGTGCAGACTAGCGCGACGCGACAACGGTTATTTTTATACCGTGAAGTTTTCTTAGAAACTGAATTGTTCGAGTCACGTCGCGCCGTCGCGTCGCACTGGTCTGAACGAGCCTTTAATCACCCAGATTACGTGAGACTCCGCCTGAATACCATTCCTTTATGATTCAATAGTTTCTTACTTTTAAATATGCTATAAGGAAGGAAAAGTGTATTGGTTTTGTTACATTTTCTATTCGCGCATTTATTGCTTACATTAACCGGTGTTACGCTTCTTTTTACTTTTTTTCCACTGATGTCATGAAAATATAACATTATCAAACAGAACTTGTATTTCAAAGCACCACAAACACAAGCAAAGCAAGCACATACCTGAAAATATTCGCAAAATATGAATGAACACTTTGAAGTTCATTTCTGTAAAATTACAAATTAGTAACTACCAATTAGTATCACCTTCTTCTTAAGGTCTTTTTCTTCATCGTTTTGGTGATTCAATTTATCATTAGGTATCTACATGTACCTAATGATAAATTGAATCACCGTTTCGAGTAGTGAGAAACTTATTAAGTTTCTCACTACTCGAAACGCTGATTCCTAACAATAATTAAAGAAATAAACAATGCTCGAAAAAAGTATTTAGTATTACGTTCTCGAGTTTCATTTATTATTTTTGATGGAATAAATTTGCATTTTTGATCATTGTATCCTTCGCTCAGATTGGATGTGTGTAAGTAATGAAATTATTTTAAGTGGAGATCCCCTGCGTAATAAAAATAGAAACAGGTCCCCGCCCTCGTTGAATACAACTCGGAATGCCTTTGTTGTGATGAGTACGAGTACTATTTAATTATTTGGTTACATTTCTAGATTGTCAACGAGTGAGCTTGTTCCGACTTTTTGTTTACATCCCAATTTCTTGTTACATTGACATAATAACGCTACTAAACTAATTTGAAAATCACCTAGTGAGCGATAACAAATCATTAAAACGTCACATTCATCAATTTCACTTCAATAATACCGCTGAGCGTATGGAACCGGCACACAACAATGGAAGATATTAATACAAGTAGACAGCAAGAAACATTTCCGTATAATAAAGGGAATTCCTGCTTGTGAGAAAACGGAACTTGCGAACGGGTCATATAAATTATGCATAAAATTAAGCGTGATGACGTGACAGCTGCACAAAACGAATCTATATCGCTTAGTGCAGCTGTCTACCTTTTGATATTTTTAGGGTTTCGGGTAGTCAAATCAATCTGCCTACCCTTTTCCCAACTATATTGGGGTCGGCTTCCACTCAAACCGGATGCAGCTGAATACCAGTATTTTACATGGAGCGACTGCCTACCTGACCTCCACAACCCAGTAACTGGGTAATACGATACCCCTTGGTAAGACTAGTTGTCAGACTTTCGGACTTCTGACAACCCGTAACGACAGTCAAAGATCTACGAATGACAACCGGGACCAACGGCTTAACGTGTTTTCCGAGGGTGGGTGTTTTTAGGATTTCGAGTAGTCAAATGGCAAAAAAGGAACTCTTATAATTTCGCCCTGTCCGTCCGTTTGTCACTGGCATTTTACTTTAGTTTACTTTAGTTAGACTTTGTAAATTGCCAACAAGACGGTGTAAAAACATGAAGAAAAAAACAAGGTGTGCACTTAAAAACATTTTCAACGTTAACTGGCTTAGCAACCGCAGAAATAAATTTCTTTTTATCACATCTTTCCAAAAGGAGGTAGTTTATTCTTTGTAGGCAGGGACCAAAATAGCTTTTTAATCCCTAGGTACTAAAGGTGATTTGAATTTGGAATATGGATATTGTTAGTAAAAGTTGCAATCACCAAAGAGATCAATCACGAACATTGTATGCACAAGAAACAGGCTGGCAAGAGAGAGAGAAAGTGTGAATTTAATCAAAATCAACATCCAATCAATCAAAATCCAAGATGGCAGCTGCGAAAATTTAATTTTTTTTGTCGTGGTTGTTGTTTTCATAGTTTTCGAGGGTACTGAAACCGTTATTGAGGTCAAAATGAAAATCCAAGATGGCAGTTGCGAAAATTTTCTAATTTTTCGTGGTGGGTGTCGTTTTCATAGTTTTTTAAGGGGTGCTAAAGCCGATAGTGAGGTCAAAATGTAAATCCAAGACCGCGGCTGCGAACATTTTTTGTTTTAATCATACGTGAGAAGAACTCCATTCCGACGAGGGTCGGACCGCACACTTTTCTTTTTCGCATAGGGGCTGGTAAAAAGTATAGTGTACACCTGGGGAGCGACACTATTTTAAGCTCGAGTGACGTACTTTGAATCCGCCTCCGCTTTGGATTCAAAGAAACACTCTCGCCGCTAAAGGACCGCGCGCTGATGAAGTAATATCTGCCAAGTACTGGGGCGCATTCCGACGGCGTGACATGTTTGCTCACAAAATACGCTCTCCTCAATGATATGTCATTAGCTCTCCTGCTGTTTCTATGGGAAGTAAGCACGTAATGTGAACTGTTTTGGTTTCGTGAGAGTTTTTTGCCGCGTGTTCAAGTGGCACCTTTTCTGTGCCGCTAGTCCTTGACGGAATAGGCGCAATGTCACTCATTTGCTGCCGCAGGTCCTGAACCGGCTAAAAATAGTTCTTTGCTCCCTTGGTAAACAATCTACTATTTTCAGTTCCTTTGACAAATACTACCTATTTGATAAAATATCATTTCCGACTACGAAACTCTTGACGGTACGGGTCCGAGACGCGCTTGGTCGGTTTTTTTCACTTTAACACTCAACGAAATATTTAAAGAACCAATTTGGGAATACCGAAGAAATTGATATTTCTAAAGAAAGTCGGGTTCTTGCGATTCTCAATATATCTGCAGAATACTATAAAAATATTTTAAAATATTTATATACTTAAATATCTTCCTGTCAATTTGAGCTGTCGGTCTCATTTTCGCCACGAGTATTTTCGATGATGCTTGCGACTGGGAAATAGTTTCCTTTAATTTTTTTTAAGGAGCTTTTACATTTTTGTAGTGTACAGTGATAATCGTGTATAGACGTTGATTTTCTGACTTCTGACTTAGCTTATACCTTCATTAGTGAGGCCCGTGGTTCCTGTAGAAGATTAGATAACTTTATTGTAACTCAAGCAGAAAAACAAGCTGTTGTTAACGTTTATAATTAAATATATCACTATTTGGTCTGACCATTTTACTCTGGTTCATGAGTGTAACTTAAATTAAGAACACCAAATATGCCTCATAAAACAAGGGCTTATAAAAATGTAGTGAAAATGATTTTAATTGATTTTCGTTTTGATTATTGAGTTGTGCTGATTATTATTGCAATGGTGTGTACCATTGTACCCTGATGTTGTGATTCCCCTTCACGATGCGTCTTTGGTAGGTGGAGGAAGCACGACGAAGGGTCGGAGTAGTCCGCGCGTATTTGGTTGGAACGAGCATGTCTGAGAGGCCCACAGGGACGCTCGGCGTGTGGTAAGCCTAGGTTTGGTATCATGAGTGAGAGCGGAAGGATGTTCAACTCAAAATTGAAGGCTTGCCAAGATCGTGTGGATCAGAGCCTTATATCGGCTTTCGTGGTTTCTGGAAAAGCACAAGCAAGGCAAATGTTAGGCCGGGTCTTCCTGTGAGCATCGATGGAATAGTAACCGACCATAAGGACCATTTTTCTGTGCAATCCCCTCTGAGGCCTGCAGCGTTCAATGCTGAGATGCCGAACGAGGCAGTCGGGGTAAGGTTTATTGCGAGAGATGTGGTTAATATTATTAAGAATACGATGAGAGGCACGACGACAACAGCATTAAACACCTGCAAAATGCTGGCCCTCATATCTCTAGGGTCTGAGCGATGTTCTTCTCACTCGCGTGAGTCACTCTTACCTGCCATCGGAAGTCTTATGAAGTTTGTGGTCCCTGTTGTAAAAATACCAGGAGAATTACCAATAACACGAAGTACAGGCCTATTTCACTAGCCATGCGCCATCATAACTAAAAGGTTTGACCATTTGCTTACACACAGTTGGATAAATATGTAAACCAGACGGAGGACAACTATTAAACTGTCCGACATTATCAGAGGCAAAAGATGTTATAGGGTTTTCCCGTCGTTTACAACCCCGGTACATTTTGTAGAAACTAAAACATGGTTATATTTAAGACTTTACTTAAAGAATCAATAGGAAGCAAGAAGAAGAAGCAATAGGCTCACTTATTACATAGGACTTAAACATAACTTGCGAAATATGGAAATACTACAGGTACATCTCTGCAAAACTATTATGGTAAACAAAGCGTGATGCTATGTTTTATTTGAAGAAACAGTTTTCGGTTTTCTGTTTATGTTAACTTTAGTTAGGTACTTACCCGCACATTAGCGCGTGACAGAATTTCAGTTACGTACGACTTATCTAGCTTATGTCCCCGATTTTTCGTGATACCGTCCGCGTAGAACAAACAATATACTATACCATAAAAATCCCACTTTGGCGCGGCCGTTTTTCTCCAACATCCGCTAATGGAGTTATGGAGCGCAGGGTGGTGTTTGTCCTGCCGGGGTTGCGGGTTTGTCTGAAAGGGATATCGCGACCTCGGCACACAGGCATCGGAAGGAACACGGGTGGGTTTTAGTCAGTAAAAGTCTGACACGCCCTCCCGCTCCACCCAGAGCGGGAGAAGTTATTTGATAATTTCCCATCCAAAAAAAAAAAAAAAAAAAAGGGTGGTGTTTGTGACGTGATCTAACTAACTAATAATAAAAATGCGAAAGTGAGTTTGTTTGTTTTTTGCGCTTTCTCGCTAAAACGGCTGAACGGATTTGGATGAAATTTGGCAAATGGGTAGACCATGACCTGGAGAAGGACATAGGATACCTTTTATCTCGGTATTCCCATGGGATGGAGACTTATGCAGGTGAAACCAAGGGGCTAGTAATTATATACTTTCCTTTCCTACTTTAGTGATTTGAAAAAAATCCTCCTAAGAATAAATGTACAATATCAACCTTTGTGACGTAGATTCGCGTGACTTCCACCACGGTTTTAATGACACGGTGTTGAGACCGGAAGCGCGGGTCAAAGCATTTTTATCGTCATTTTACCTTTGTGATTGATAAGCCACATAACAACGGGCAAATCATTTGGAAAATCAGCCACCGCTTGAATTTCCACTGGCGTTAGACCAGATGATTGCGGATGGTTTAACCTCTCAACGGTCGAACGTCCAGTGGTAAACGAGTACAGCCAGTGACAAAAGTTGGCTGAACAAAGTAAAAAAAGAGAGGTGAATGAATCTTCCTAGTTATTAGGTACTTGTTAGTGGCGAAAAATTTAAGATGGCAAGAGAATACTTTGAGTCTTGTGATAATTCAAAACAATAAAGGTACCATTCCGTACCTGACCGCAGGAGGCAACTGCAGGCGACGTGTCGCCGCGGCACGACAGGTTCGACTCGAGCGATAACACGTTTTTCTATCTTCTATCTACCGACTGAAAAATGGACTGCTGCCGCCTGAGGTCGGGTTCGAAATCATGACTGCAGCAACATTTCACCGCGACGTGTCGCCGCGACATGACAACGCGACAGGTCACGTGCAGTTGCTGCCTGCGGTCGGGTACGGAATGATACCTTAACAAGGTATAGATCACTCGAAATTCCAAATTCTCAGCAACTTTAGTCTCTGACTGTACTCGTACAACCGTCAAAACGTGCACATTTGTCACGAAGTTTCCACTTGTTGAGAGTTTAAAAACAAAATGCTGACATTTAGTTAGTAGGTTAAGGAGATTTGTAAAAACAAATACTTAATTGAGAGAAATGTGGTTGTCCCGAGCTCGGACAGCAATCATACTTTATCTTCACTAAAAACATCGTTCATTTGTACAGTACAAAGTTGTCAACCACTAGGTCAGGATCTAAATCATGAGCCCCAGCTTAAGCTGATAAACCTTCGGTGGTATTTATTACGAGAAACATTTTTCTAGCTTTCGTAAAATTGTGCCCGGGTGAGTTGTTGTAGATGAGGCTAGTTTTTGAAGCTAACATACCTGTGTTAGTATACATACCTAAAATAGAGTGTCCTGTGTCCTTATGGAGGTAAATATTTCAGACTGAAATAGAAACGCTTCTAAGAATAGATACACGAACGTTATAAGTAAATAAATAGGTAGTAGTTTAGATTTAGAAGCTAAGCTCATTTAGCTCAGGTCATTGTGATCTTATTAAAAGAATTCAATGAGAGCAAAATTAGTGAAGTGAGCTAGAAAAATGGAGCATCCTGACTCAAATTCGGTTTCATCAAAGAGCGAGTAAAGGCTCGTGCAGACCAGCGCGACGCGACGTCGCCAAACAACAAAATCGTGTGTCGTCGACTCGAACAATACATTTTCTAAGAAAACTTCACGATATAACAATAGCCGGTGTCGCGCTGCGCTGTCGCGTCGCGCTTGTCTGTACGAAGCTTAAAGCGAACTCGAAAATTCGAGGATTCTGGACCGAGATTGGTTAAGTTTTCATTGTGATTTTACTATGAGAATGCAAAAGCGACCTAAATGAGCTAAAAAATTGGAGCAGCCTGACTTAGATGGTTAGATTTTCTGTGTTTACTAAATGAATGCAAGAGCTTGAAAATTGCACAGCGCCTGAAGGGCCCCGAATCATTGATACAGCTGATACCGCGGTAGCTACTCTCCTGGTCAACCCCTTCCACTAATAACAGTCAATAAAGGCAGAAAGAAGTATGCAATGTTGGTATATAAAACGCAGCAACTGTAAATATGAGATGCCCCTGGCTGGAGGCTTTAAGTGTAGTAGCTTAAGGCAGCCACAGGAAAGCCCGGTTAAGTAGTCATGACCTCAGAGGTCAGTTACGAGATGCCCTAGAAAAAAAAAATTTAATACGTGATCGTCGCGCTCATTTATGTCACTTTTTGAGATATTGAGATTTGAAAATGTCATTCCACTTTGTAGAACGCCATCTCTGTCACTCATGAACCTGTGTGACAGTCTATTTTTTCCAACTCACTTTGTTATAATTATGCCCAGGTATTTCTCCTATCAGAAATTAATCTTAATAACATATATATGTTAATTAATATGAATTATGGTAGAATTAAATTACTTGACTGGGAACAATAAAAAACATGTTAACAAAAAAAACAAGCAACTTCCAAAACAAAGTTAAAAATAACTTTAATTTCAGAAGTCGTCGTTAGGTTCGTGGGAATATCGAGATAAAAAAGTATTCTATGTCCTAACCCACGTCACGGTCTACTCGTGTGCCAAATCTCATCCAAATCTGTTTAGCCATTCTAGCGTGAAAGCGTAACTAACAAAATCACTTTCGCATTTATTAGTTAGTTAAGATTATTATATCTCTTACACATCCCCCAATTTTTTTGCAAATATTGATCAGTAGTCGTTTAATTAAGTTCAACAACACAATAATATAAACAAAAACCAGCCAAGTACGTGTCGGATCACGCACAATGAAGCGTTCCGTACTTGGGATGAATTTATCACAAGAAAAAACTTAATTTTGTAGTTGAAAAACATGTTCTCCCATAAGGAATGTATTGGAGATCTATTTTTCAAACTGCAAATTTAAGTTGGTCGATTATTACTCGTTAACCTGTAAAGCCTACTTAGATGTAATAGTTTTCCTTTTAAATTCGTTATATATACTACTACTGTGATTTTTTTCACAAATTCAAGTACAACCATTTAGCTGGCAGGTGGGGGGACACTTGACTCTAACAAAAATTAGCACTTTAAAGCCCAATATTTCTCAAACGGATTCCTAAATTGAAAAATGATTTACACACACCCACAATATTTTTAAACGACCTTTCCAATGATATCCCACAAATTGTGATAGGAGAGAAATAAAAAAAACATCCCCTCTTTACGTGTAGGTGAGGTACCCTAAAAAAAAATGTTTTTCTTGATTTTATTTTACCACTTTGTCGGCATTATTAATATGTATACCCATACCAAATTACAGCTTTCTACTACAAACCGGCTCTGAGCTAAGCCTCGGACAGACAGACGGACATGGCGAAACGATAAGGGTTCCTTGTTTACTACGGAACCCTAAAAACCTGAAACTGTCCTCGTTTTTCAATTACTTACTCCAAATGAATACCTACTCATATTATTCGGAATACGTTAAAAAGCAATTTTCTTATCTTTTCCATATCTAAAACCAGATGCAGAGAGAATATTTCTCCGCCGAGATTTTATTATACGAATATTAATCAAAGCTCCATTATAAATTGCAGCGTTATTATTTTTATTATTTACTCAGATATCTCTGTGTAGTTCAACAGCTGCGTTCGGGATCAAGCCCGAAGTAATAGCCCGGACATACAGGTTTTAGTCTATCTGCGGTGTTTTTCAAATAATATCTGTTTATTTTATTATTCGATTGCAATCTATTTATGTTTTAATCCGAACTTTATTCAGACAAAGTTAATTTCAACCCATAATTCAACAACGCGAATAGTTTTTGCTGTCGCCACCATAACGTCCGTACATGTGCTAGCGACAGTGATGCAGTGCAAGATAGGGAGGTGAGCCATTGTCTGAGGAAAGACGTCGCATGCGCACCGGAGAATCTAAATGCTATAAATATATGTTCGTGTTATTTTTGCCATTGACACGCTAAGAATAAGAACTTCAACCCTAGTCTTGGCTTGGACTAAAGTTAGAACCTGGTTTGCAATAAGGCAGAATATCTTGTCGCTGCTACCCCGCTGCATAACGTCTCTTACAAGGTACCCACCTTGGTTTCTTACAATTGGGTCGATCCAACAAGTCCGCCGTGAAAATTTGTTGCTCATAGGCGTAACCACAACGCTTTCTGGGAAACTAGACATGAATAATAGAAGTAGCATTGCCATTCAACGTGGCAATGCTGCCAGTCTTCTGGGCACGTTTCCGGATGACTGTGATGTGGACGAGCACTTCAACGCCTAATTGTCCTTTTGTTTGTGTTATTGTAATTATTTGTATAGTTAATCATTAAATAGAGTACCTAGTTTTATATAGATATGTTTATATTTATAGCCCACGATTTTATGCTTTTTTTGATAAACAGCCAAAAATTGTCATACACATTCGGATTAGTGTCTAGATTATTGTGCCAAGACCCGCGCCTCCACCGCTTGCGTCTCAATATATAGCCACCGCCCACCTCCTGAACGATGGAGGTGAGTCCAACCTCTTGTTTGAGAGCGCGTGCATTCAATCGGCTGTTGGCATTGTTTTAGTAATGTCGTGTGTCAATATACAACGCCCCTTCTGACCGTTACATGCATACACCATAGTCTCAGCTAAGGTGAGTGATGTACTCGTCATTGATGTTGATGCCTGGCCCTAGTTTAGAACCTCAAAGACATCCTCCAGGGCAGTGGTGAACAGTTTCGGAGAGATTAACGTCTCCCTACCTCACACTTCGCTGCAAAAGGATAGGTGCGTTTTCATACAGACACTTCAGCACTTCGATGTACCGATAGTCAATCTGACACGTTGAACAGACTGCAATACAACTCAAGCCTCGATCTAATCGAAGGCTTTCTCGTAGTCCACAAACGATTAACAAAGACAGGATCAAACAGCATTGAACATGAATTTTGATCTGAATTCACCTTACCATCGAAATTCACCCTAATACCCTGTATTATATCAGCCTGTATTAAGCAGAGGAGGGTTGGGGAGTTTTAGGTAGGTAATGATTCAATACCACATACAGAATACCTACTCTTGTTGTTGAATGATAGATGTTGCTGGCATTAAAAAAGTTTGGATACGATAAATTCGTATCTAAACTTTTTTATTAATTGTTTAATTTAGATGTTAATATGAGTTAATCTAAATTCACGTTTACGCCCCGTATATCCCAGGTTGCAAGCGGAGGCATGTTGGGAAGTTTAAGGTAATGATTGAATACCACATATAGAATACTGTTGTTGTTGCACGATAGATGTTGCGGTCATTAAAAAAGTTTCATCTTAACATCGAAATTCACCCTAACAACCTGGATATCTCAAGATGCAAGCGAAGGAGGCTTGGAGAGATTTAGGTAATGATTACGTACCACATACAGAATATAAGTACCAAAATTCAGCTGGTAATAAAAAAAAACATATTTTTGGCCTTATCTACCAGGGCTATTACCGATGGACGTGAGACAATACTGATACCTTGAAGATGTCAATGTTCGCTCTTATAATTTTTAACGTCACGATATTATCGTGGACGTCCACGTCCACGTCCATAAAATGTATGGGAATACGTGCACGTTAAAATAGACGGAAATTCAGAAAAGCTTCTACATAATATTTCCATACATTTAACTTTCCTGTGTAGTCGTGATACCGTGGACGTCCACGATAATATCGTCACTTTAGAAATAATAGAAGCGCACAATTTATAGTCGTTGTCAAGTAATTAAATAAAAGTTTGTTGAAATGTGTGTTTGGTCAATCACGCATAAATAGCTGAACCGGTTTGGATGAAATTTGGCACACACATATCCTTAGGCCGAGATCTATATGTTACTTAAGCGCGTGCACTATAATATTATAAAATTCTGGCAGCATCTACATCGCCACATGCGAACTACGCATCAAAAACCTGAGGCCGCGCGCTTTGCGGCACCTGGTTCCGACTCACTGGAACCTCAGCTGACACTGTGGAGTATAGCAAGATACAAGACTCAGCCCACTATGGACCTCCGGTCTCTGGAGGGTAGTGATGTAGCGGCAACTCCATCGCTACATGCGAACTACGCATCAAAAACCTGACGTCACACAAAATCCTGACGTCACACAAATCCTGCATCGCGCAATTAGAGTTTACCGCGTGAACGATGTCGTTTAGATAGTCTTATATATGTATATAAGACTATCTGACATCAGTCGTTGAGCAGTTGCCCGCCAGACACGACACCCGTCCGGAGGATCCTCCCTTTTTAATAAAGTATGAGCGAACTTTCACCGTATTCCTCTAACCCTTAAAAATAATAATAAAGAGACAGAGAGAGAGAAAAGTCGCATGGAGGGGCATAACGTTTTTTCATTACGTGACCATTTCCACCAGTTTACTCTTACCGCAAGCCGTGTTATAGAAGTTCGTTCCAATAACAGGAAATATGGTGGTGTTTATGAAGATTTAAAAATATTTACGGGCTACGATCTCTCAATATTACTCGTTGCAAAAGTGAGGAAGAGCTATTTTCCGGAACAAATTCTCAAAAGTGAGTTTTATGAAGTTTTATTATCTTGAGCTCGGCACTAAACACGACTTTGAGCGATCCTAACTTAGTCATATTACTTCATAAAGTTGTTGAGATTCCCGTAGGGGGAATAGTGAAGATTACAAGAAATCTCAACGACTCGAGGAATTAAAATGAGTACCTAAGTCAAAATATAAATAATTTATTTATCAGTTAAAATCACATGTTCTTTTGACAAACTACAGAGTCGTTCGTGTTTCTGGAGAGTTTTCTCCGCTATTTCTGCTTAACTAAACCAAGATAAAGAGGGAAGGCCGCGTTTTCTTGGTAGTCTGCTGCAACTTTTCAGCTTAGACCTGAACTGTCGATTTACGCCTAATTTTAACATTTTGGATTTGAATTTTAATACCACTAAATCTCGTATAAGTATGTAGGTTGGCAGTACTGATGAATAGATATTCATTTATCTTAGATCTACGACAGCAGTTAAGCGTCGCCATCATCGCTTTTGCTTTGTATAACTTTCCTGAATGCCACCTATTGGGCATAGTTTTTATTGTCAGTCTGCTCTATTGAGGATGGGGTCCGGTGGTATAATGGCAGCGATTGAATAGCCTACAGAATGCAGTGCTCTCGATGAGCGGAAGTCCTCCTCGCCAACTTCTATTAATGCCGGACAGGCGAATGCCCACTACCGTAGAACCGTTTATATAATTCTCCAGCCAGAGGATTCATGCCTGCTCTTTTTTGTATTCGAAATGGCGGTCGCATGAAATATGTGGCCAGTGGGTAATTGAAGACATACTCCACATTGTATTTTTATTTTAAAACCTCTATTGTGAAATGCCTTCATCTTATTAATGTAGAAGTCGACATCGCATTCTGAGCATAGCATTTACGTTTGTCACTAAAATGCAAGTTCACAAGGTGTAGGAAAACGTATCTCAATTAATATTACAGACGAACACCAGCGGGTGGTGTGCATTATAAGTTTCGCTATTAATTAAAGTGACCTACATTACCTCTTAAACACTAAAAGAAACATTGTTCTGCCGCATAGTTTAATGAAAGGAGAGTTAATAAAATGTACTGTTTTGCTTCGTGAAGCTTCTAAGTTAGGCGTCTGAAAATTTCACCAATGAAACTGAACACGGTTGGCGCGCTAAGACACGTTCAAGAACTGTCAGTGTCATCATTGTTGTGGAATAATGACACTGCTCTTGAACGTGGTTTAGATGTGCTGATCGCGTTCAGTATAATTAGTGAAATTCGCCCTAAGTCAGCTTCATCTGCTTAGACTCAATGTAAATTTCAACACAAATGGTATGAATGTATTAGAATTCGGAGACTATACATAGGTACAAATAGGTACATGCACAGATGGCGAGGGCGGGCGAATAACTTAAATTTTGATTAACATGAATGTAAATCGGAAATTGTAAAACCCGAGAATCCGTTGTATGCCGAGCTTTTACTCTTACAACTAAACAGTTATTCGGTATTTCTTTTAAGCACAAAAAACGATCAATTGGTCTTCTTAACCATAATCTAGCTTTTTTCTTCTTTATATTTTTGTAAAGAACTAGCTTCTGCCCGCGACTTCGTCCGCGAGCCTATAACCTTCCTCGAGAAATGGGCTAATCAATGCAAAAACATTTTTTTAAATCCAACTGGTAATTCCTGAGATTACCCCCTGCATAAGAACTTACAAACCAACAAATTTACCTATTTATAATATTATTATTGGTAAATTAGTATAATAGTATTAGTATAGATTTCCGTTTTTTTTTTTTTTAACTGGTTTTGTATGATTTTGCTATGAAATATTTTCACAATGGTTAAGTACAAGCCCATGTGACAAAGGGACCTTTTCTAGAGTACAGGGCAGACACACAATGCATTTTAAACCTGTTTATACCTTCATGATCACACAACCTTTTCCCAAATATATTGGGTTCAGCGGCTTAAATATACCATATAGCACAGTATAAATAAGTAGCTGACAGTATTATATCTCGGCAGTGACCTTGAAATAGTTACCTACGGCCACTCGGTAGATAATCCTTCCGCGTCCGTGTTCAACTTCCCGCCATTCGCGGTGACTGACAGTTGACATTAGTGACAGCTACCTGACAACTTGTGTGCATGAGACAGTGTTTAAAAGATATTTAGAGGTATGAGGAACAGGTTGTAAAGTTCACTCACTCATCCTCTTTAGAAAAGGGAAGATCCTCCGACCAGATGGGTCTCGTGTCTGGCGGGCAACTGCCCAAGGATTGATGTCGGATACTCTTATTATATGTCGTTCGCGCGGTAAACTCTAACTGCGCGATGCAGGATTTTTGTGAATTCATGCGTAGTTCGCATGTGGCAATGTAGACGCCGCCACAAATACACTACAGAGTACAAATAGGGCATGATTGCCCGTGAATCAAATCAAATTAAAAGCAAGGAACCCTATTCAAATGAAAATGTTAGTTTTAGAAACCTATCTTTAAGACCATTGGAAAACCTTAATTTAAACGTTTTTTTTACCGTTTTCCATGTAATCAAGACCTAACCTAATGTCAATATTCAAATTCCTACGTTACTAAGAACTTTAGAAAAACCTGTGACAGACAGAGAGACAAAAAAGTAATTGTAAGTATACAGGTTCCGTTTTTCTTCTCAGGCCGGGTCTTTCGTCGGCCGCGGTTAAGTAGTCATGACCTCATAGGTCAGCTACGAGATGCCCTAAATAAATAAAAAAGTTATAACGTGATCGTCGCGCTCATTTATGTCACTTTTTTTGTTCGGTGAACCTGAACGCGTGGTCGCGCTCACAGAGAGCGTTTTTCGGTTATCCGAATCAAAAAGTGACATAATGCGCGCGACGATCGCGTATTCGCGCGGCGATCGCCTTTTAATAGGACGCGGGGTTGAGGTCCGAACCTTAAAAAAAGGTGTAAGTAGGTACATCTTTATTCATATTTTTAGAATATCAGATGGGTGACAAGGATAAGTGAGTAACCAAGTATGTGTGGGAGTAAAGCTTCAATATTGATCAGTCTAATTATATTAAATACACTTTATTAGAAAAATATCACACTCGTCATTGAATCACGGATTAGAGAGTTGCCAATGTCAGCACAAAAAAGAAATAAATCTGTCTAAGAAGGTTCTGAATTTAAAAATGCATTCAACAATGGGCGTTTAATTTTGATGATGTACAGCCAGGGAAATGAATTACTAAGCAAATTGACAACCACCTCAAAGTGTCCGTATGTTCAAATCACAACTGTCATTTTTGACAGTTGTATGGAATGGCAAGTTAACGTAGTGTGTCGGTTCGATAAATAATTAATTTTCCTGACTGTCCTTGATTTTTGTCAAAGTCGTTTACTTAATTTGGACTTTGGTGTATTCTCTACGTCGATATTGAAATATGCCCAATCCTTAGAGGAAACAAGGAGTTATGTTTCAACTGAAAATCTTGGAATATTTGGATTTTTTTATGTGAAGTGTATGATGAATGTTGGTTTAACGTACCAGGATTCCGCCTCGCTGTAACATTCCTTTGATTTCAAGCTTATTATTTAGGAAACCGCAGAGGCGATTGAGTCAAATCTAAACGAATTATTATCTACTTCACATATGACGTACCTATGACATACCGTTTAATATATTGTAGGTACTAAAGTCACGAGCACTAATATGTATGCACGCTGAGAAACGTTTAAAATTACCAAGCACACTATATTTTTTATTAAGAAAAACAGCGGTTTTTCGATAACGAAGCTTTAATGACTAACTGGTTGCCTAAAGCTTCGTGCAGACCAGCGCGACGCGACGCCGCGACGCGACTCGAACAATACAATTTCTAAGAAAACTTGACGGTATAACAATAACCGGTGTCGCGTCGCGCGACAAGTCGCGCTGGTCTGCACAAAGCTTTACACTGATCACCATTATTGCCTTTATTTCTTGGAAACATTAACTATTATATTTCTCTGAAACATGAAATAACCTGAACACTTTTCCTTTATATATTTTGCAGGTACTTTGTCAGGAGCGACAAGACTTTCAATCTTGTGAAGTATACAACTTTATTACAGGGTATTAAGGTTGAAACTCGTTTGCAGCCTGCTCGCGGTGCTCCTTCTTTGCCTCTACATCCCCTACAAGATTTAATAAAATCCTAATTTATCCAACGCCAATTTCAATTTCTAACTTTTGGATAATGTTGCTCACCCATAAACATAGATCAGGGTCGGGGGCTGCTCTTAAAACTCTACTGATTATGTCAGCATGATTGCCTTTAATCATAGCATTATTAACTTAACACTTAACACGAGATTAAGTTTTCATTCGGTTTTTGTATCCGCCAGGAACTGTAGACTTTACCTTTGATGCCGGAAACAAGTGATTTACAAAGTGTCAAGCGAGCAAGTTTGAGTACAATATGTTGGTTGTACTCTGTTCAATTGAGTTTAGAACTAGGCCGTCATTATAATGACCTGTTCGCAAGGTCCAATTTTGCTTAAACTTCCGCGTTTGTTTAATACGTTTGGGGGTTTGCGCTGTTTTGACGCTTCCATCAAAAGCTGCTTGTATTTACGACAAGTAGGCAAGTTTATTGGGTATCAATTTTCTCATATTCGAACTATATAAGTTCATTTCTACTACGTCGATTATAGAAAATATTGCTAGAATATGTGTTCTTCTTCCTTTTTTGTGCTAGGGGTATCAGTTAAAAACCGAACATGTACCGATAAAAATACCGAAATGTCCCCGTAGACACGCCCAAATTTTTGTGTTGTATTGATCTTACGAAGTTTTGGTTTCGAACAGTAAATTGTGAACGTTTCAAACAGAAAACTGTAAAATTTTGGCAGGTACCTATGCAATTTTTGGCGTATCTATACATGGTTTATTAAAAAAAAATGTTTTTAGCCACCATAGGGGATAATGCTTTAATTTCCTAAGAAAGCGGTGAATACTTTAATGTCAAATAGGTAAGGCCACGTACTATTTAAAAGCAATCGTCGCGAGAAAACGCAATCGACGCGCTCTTATGTCACTTTTTGTTCGGTGAACCTGAACGTGTGGTCGCGCCGACAGAGGGCGTTTTGCAGTTATCCGAAAAAAAGTGATGCACGCAACGATCGCGTATTCGCATTTAAATAGGCACGCGGGGTATTGGTGAAAATTACACATTTTCATGACTACCGTTATTATGACAGAACCGCTCTTCTAAACCGTAGTGTTATGGCTGTCATCGATTCAGTCAAATATTGTTTTACCATGACAATGTTTATTAGAGTCATTTCTACGAAATAACATCCATTTCAATATGACATTGAATCGAAATAGACATTATTTCCAAATAATTTTAATATAACCACTAGTCAAATGACTACTAATCTCGATTAACAAAAAAAATACATTGCAGAGTAGCTGCAAATAGAGTATCAAATGATATTGAGGTTCGTAGTCGGGTCACTGTGCTTAGCCGCTCGAGAGCTGGCTATCTCCGTAGTCCTCAAACCAGTCATCTCCAGTGAACTATGAAACTTAGTGTAAGTACACACACGAAATCCAACACACCTATCCAATCCTACAAACAATGTAATTTTTTTTTATGTACTTAAACTGACGTATTTTGACAGATTGAGACTGAGATTAAAACTTTAAGAGCGTTATTTCTGGAAGTGGGCAACGTCGCAAATAGATGTCAAATATTTCGCTGTTTTGATTAATTTGGCAATATTAATGTATGAAAATATGAAATGTGGCTAACTAGCGAACTAGAATATTAATAATGAATTGCAATTATAACATTGAATTTGATGTCGTTTAGGCGTAAAAAAGGTAATTTGGAAAGTTTCCAAATACTTTTTTCACACCTAAAATTATTGCATTTCATAATCAATATTTTAGTTCACTAGTTAGCCTCATTTCTCATTCACATAGTGTGAGGCCAGGCCCTTCCAGATTTTTTTTATTATTTCAGATGATAATGTAGTTTAGTGCCATCGTATGTAAAATTGTAGAAATACGGTTGACTTCCATGTAAAATGACGGCGTCAGTGCGCCACACGCGTTACGTCACACCGTGCAAAGCGGTTATTTCAAAACCCTCTTTTGATTACTGATGAGGCTTAACAATTCTGTGTCTGATGAAGATATTAAGTCCCTATTGGACTTACACTTTTCCCAAACTAGGATACTGTTAGGAAAAAGATTGATGCCCACTGACACGCTTGGTTTGCATGGAAAAAAGCCATATCTAGCAGCGCGGTATCTCTGTACTCTGTGGTATCTTTCAACTAAGCAACAAGTTATCTGGTTTGATGAAAGTAAAGACCCGTCCAGACCTATTTTTTTTTTCTATAATCACTGTTTTTTCTTTGTAAAATAAATGTAGATTAACACTCAGATTTCAGTATCAATATCTCTCACTTCCTAGTTTTTCCTTAATTAAAATTAAATAAACTTATAGAAAAGGTAAAACGGAGAAATCTCTTGTGTGTTGGTTATTATTTATACAAACACCCATTTCATTTGAAAGTTTCGTCCGGAAAACGAATAAAGTGATTTTAAAGACTTTACTTTGTCTGTCAAGTGCACAACTTTATTAGAGCAAATCATCCAGCCACAACTTTGAGAAAGAAGCCAACAGAAGGATCCAGTTGGGTTGGGTAGCGTTTGGAAAACTTCGTCAAGTCTACTCGTCGCCTATTCTGCAGTGTTTGAAGACTAAGGTCCTGCCCATCATGACCTCAGTGGTGAAACGTGGACACTGACAGTCGGGCTGGTCCACAAATTCAAGGTTGCTCAGGGCACTATGTGGAGCGGGCTTTGCTCGTAATTTCTCTGAAGGATAAAATCAGAAATGAAATTATCCGGAAAAAAAACCGGAGTTACCGAAATAGCTTGCAGAGTAAGCAAACTGAAGTGGCAGTGAGTTGGCCATAGTTGTCGAAGGTCGATGGCCGGTGGAGCAGACGAATTCTGGATTGGAGACAGCGTATTGACAACGCTCCCCAGCTAGATGGACCGACGACCTTAAGAAGGTGCCTGGGACATACTAAATGCGGAACACCCTGTCCTCCCCCGGACAGGGTGTTGTGATGCATCCTGGAAGAGGCCTATGTCCAGCAGTAGACTGCGATAGGCTGATTTGATGGAGTGATTAACTTAATTTTATTTATTTATTAACATAAAACGGCAATCTGCCAATTACATTAGCTAAAGATAAACTATTATTCCACAAAATATTCAGACACCCATCTCACAGAACTCCAGACATAATGACATGATCGTTTTTGATTCATCTGCGAACACATCAGTCAGGTTTACAGACAACAGAGCGTTGAGCGGGGATAGAGAGCGAGGGACAGGGGACTGTGCTCACGCGGCGGTGTGACTCGCAGTATGGAAAATAATCTGTCTCCTAATGCATGTTGCAATGCACAAAGTTTGGACAGCTCGTCATGCAGCTCAGGAAAATCGGTTTTCTCATGAAGGTCTTTGCACATGTTTCTTTCTGACCTCAATTGAATTGTACCAGCCTAAAGTTTAGGGTTATTATTCATAACTGTGATATCTAAGGTAAGCTTTTTGTACTTTCTCTATTATCAAAGTGTACTTCTTGTAAATGTATCTGTTGACTCTATACGTAAATAAATTCTCAATAGATTGTACCAGCTTAGCTACTGTAGAAAGCTTACGGGCTTAAGAATATCAAGTTTCTTATCCAATGAGCGAAGTGAATTAAAGGAAAAACGAATCTTCTATCTACAGTTTAGATGTGTTTATGTTATCCTTTTGTGGAGGATTTCTCTTTGGTTACAAATTTATTTAATTAAATCTACGCTTCGAGAAGATAAGCGTTTCTTCTCCAGCGAAAAGCTGATTCCATTCAGTCAAGTTTCTGTTGCTAACCAGCGTGGATAACGATTGATGAAAGGCGGGTTTTTAAGTTATTTTTTTAAGTTTTACCCGGGATTTTTGGATGATATCAAGTTATACGAAGCAAAAGTAGTATGTAAGGACGGCAGCAGGCGGCGTTCTGTAGCAAATATACGTTTGCGGAGTTTAGCTAGCCAATTTAAAATAACCCTGTATATACGTATGAACAGTGGGATGTTTACGTGTGATCCCAACTTTTTACCGTAAAATAACGTACAGGACAGCGTTGTGTGAACAGCCGCTATAGCTTATAAGAAAGTTGATCGTGCACTATAAAGATAATTTAAAAGGCACTTATGATGTGAATGTTGTACTACTTCTGTGAATAAGAGACAATTGAAACTTTTTTCCAACAAAATACCACATCAAACAAAATACACGACAATCACATAATATGCATGCCGCTTGAAGCATTTACTTGGGTGCTTCAAGTCACATTACACTCAAGTCAAGCACCCAAATCCTAGCGGTTCTTATTAATTTCACTATCTCTCACATATTAAGCAATTGATTCAGTGTGCCGCTTTTTCCTCCTAAAATTTCGTTCTGTCCTTCCATTCGTCCGTACGTACGAGTATCTCACAGTCATTTTTAAAGTAAAAATGAACCCCACGCTTCAAAGTTTTAAAGTAAATGGCGTGTGAAAGCCCGACAAACCACACCATAGTGATTTCATAACGGTTCCGATTTGCCAATTTTAGTATGAACACTAATATTACCACCGAAATGTCTTCGTAATGGAAGCGTTGTTTTTTCTTTGAGATTCATTTTCAGAAACATGATCTCAAATTCCTCGTAACATTTTTTTTGACGATTGAACACAATTCTGTCCGGACAACTTCATAACGGAAAAGCTTCTTAATGTTAGGTATTAACTATTTTAATTAACTATTCTTCTAATGAATGTAATGTAAACATTCCTAAGAAGAATCAATCATCAAGACTTTCATCATCAGAATCAATCATCAAGAGATTGGAAAAATAATCCGTGTTGTTACCTAATTAAAATTGATTGTTTCAGATTAAACAAAACATTAATGTTTCACACGTCGAGAATTTAACGGTCTCATTAGCGTCGATTAACCATCTCGTCAAGTAGGCACAAATTATTTATTTTGACCGCGATTTACATGTTGAAAATGTAATATTGTATCTATAAAAAGTTCACAAGTGTGCGGTATATAGTTTTCTCAATATGGAGTCTACCCAAATGCCTAAATTATTATATACCTATAATTAATCTACAAATCAAGAGGCTCTTATTAATAACCATAACAGTGCTGACCTTGGCCTAAAAAACTTGACATTTATAAACATTAAAAAAAACTCTTCTTGTTGTTCTCAAGTCAAGTTACTTAACAAAAGACTTATCACCAATCTAGTTAAAAAGAATTGAAAACACAAAACAAACAAATGAGAATACCATTTCATTAAGGCGAGGTTGTTCGGGCCTGTAGGCTTTTGAAACGCTACCTCCGCCGTACGGTGGGCTGAAAATTAAGCTTTATAGACTTAGCGTCGCTCAAAAATCAAGTACCTAATTTTGAAAAAAGAACGATGCCAGCTTATTCCTTTACTTATTAGCAATATTTTATTATTAAACGAGAAAAAGTCTAAATGTATTAGATTTCTGACAACTAACATTAAGCAGGTGAAAACCAATGTAATAGTAAATGGGGCAGAATTGGATCTTATGGGTGTCCACAAGATCCAATTCTGCCCCATTTACTAGTACACTGTGTTCTTAGGTATTACTTTGGATTCGAAGCTACAGTGGGGCCCACATAGGTATAACCAAATTGTCGAAGCAAATCTCTGCAGCCTACGCGGCGTATGAAATCGTCATTTGACTTATGTAGAAACAGCTCGATTATTTTTGTTATTTCCATAGTGTAATGTCGTACGGCATTTTATTGTGGGGAAATGCAGCCGACATTCAAACTATATTTGCCTTTCGAGGAAATTATGACCTAAGTTGTGGGGCATACACTGACAGATAAATTTAAGGAAACAAACATAATGACAGTCACGTCTCAATATGTATTTGAGAACCTAATTTATGTAAAAAGAATATAAATCTATATTCAAAGCACAGCGACGTTCATAGTATAAATACTAGAAACAAGGATTTTTTTTCTTGTGCCAGGACTAGGCTCCAAAAAATTTGTAATTAATTTAAGTGCCAAAGTAAAGAACGAGCCTCAATAAATTTAAATCATTTATTAAACAGAAACTATGTCAAAAAGGTTTCTATAAAGTTAAACATTAGACGACTAAAAGGCTTGGGACTAATGAAGCTACTCCAATGTACTCCTCCCCCCAAGCAACAAATACATGTTTTAGAATCAACGACTACATGACACTATATGAGTTCATATAATTGTTTAGTTTATTTTATTTGACTGTATATGTCAATTTATTTTAATTTTATTTTCATTTATTATTGACATAATCTACATAATACAATGTTTTTATTTTACGAGTTGTATTTTATAAGTACTATTACATAGATCAAGTTTTTCCAACTGAACTGATAGCTGTGCTGCCCCAGCAGCACAGCTGTCAGTTCAGTTGTTTGTTGAGCCACTTCTTCTTGCACCAGAAGAAGTGGTGAATGGTTGGCGTTTTTAGGGACCTGTCTTTTGCAATTTTGACGTTCGAAAAGTGTTGATTCTCACCTCAGTTTGAATTTTGAATTTGAATTTTGTATTGACCAATTTATTTGATTTTTTTACCTACAGATTCAATCATACCATATTCTGATCATACAGAAACCTCTGCGAATACTGCATTACTCAATAACATAACTTTATTGGTAGCTTTACTAACTTCGAACATCAAAAATGCTGTTTTCTGACACAAAAAAACGCCGTAACGCAAATATTTGACTACATAGTCTATCTTTAACCGTTCAAGGCCTGATAAACAACTAATTAACGTGCTAATTGACGTGCTTGAGGGTCACCCAGGGCTTTACCGGTTAAGCCTGCCGATTTATTTACAGTTTACCCTTTGTACACAATTTTTTTGAAGCAAAATAACGGGCAGAGAAATTGCACGTTCTGCTTTGACTTCAAAAAAAGGAGAAGGTTTTGTATTCGGCGAGTATTTTTTTATCTTAAAGTGCTAAAGTATTTATTTTTTTGTGTTTTGTTTTCGTCGTTAAAGTGGAACAAAATCACTTCAACTGAAAAATTAATAATATTATCAAAAAAAATCTCTATTTTCTTGCACCCTAATGAGCTCGAAAATCTTCTTTTGCGTGATCTTTGTACGCACGAATGATTTTCTTGAAGATCGTGACCCGCACCGAGATACGATCACAGAGCAAAATGGAATAACGTGTGATTTTAGTCTCTTTATAAATCTCTTTGAAGTCGTTTCGTAAGTGAACTCATGCCCAACTTAACAATGGGCTTAGTCAACAATATTATTATTATTGTTAAATAATGTACACAATTCACTAACAATATTCTCAGGTATCTTATCTTTTTGTATAAATAAGTACGTGTCTCTGTGGCTGCGGTTTTCTTTTTTCTTGCATACACGGCGTAACTAATTTGATACTTTGGTAGAAAGGCTCACAAATTAAAGATAAGATAAATAAGATACACATAATACTCTAAATTTCTTACCATAGGTGGATAAATGCCCGTTTCCAATTAGGTACTCTAAACAGCGCCCAAATAAACTGCACTAACACCAGTGCGCTTTTATTCAGTGAAACATTAATGCCTCCAAGCTATAGCTTGGAGTCATTAATGTTTCACTGTCTCATAAATCGTTTAATCACTTGTTTAATATAAGTACAATAATAATGGTATTTAAGGGGATTACAGGACCTAAACGTGTCTAAACGCGTGTTTTATAATGCATTAAAGTATAAGATCTACTGCAGTAAACAAAATCAGAAAAATATATGATATTCTTCAGGATATATGCTAGTAAAGTAGTGTGTTGAAAACAATAATAATACAACTAATTTGAAACGATAGAAAAATATCACGAGATATCTGTAAATATTTCTTTTAACGATTAAAAATCATATTAATATACATGCGATTCTAATTTTTGTCAGATTATTCTACGAGTACAAACAACATATTACGATCAACAGTGTTTTATTTTTTTAATCCAATCAATAGGTTTTTTGTATATAGATTTGCTTCATATTTTGCAATAAATTACCTGCGTTGTGTCATCGCACTTCTCTTTCATTTCTATCCAGTCGGACAGTGACCGCACTTTACCTGTTGTAAGCCTCTTAAAAATATAATAAAGAGCGTATGTTATGCCAGAGGGCGAACAATATTTGTAATTAACAAATCAAACTAGCCAAGGCTTAATAATCAAATAAAATAAGCCGAGACAGTAAAAAAACAATTATAAAGAATCACACATTTTATAATACAAATTAATTAATAGTAAAGGCATGTATTTAATGCGGCAACTAAGTAAAATGAATATAGGTTTAAAAAAAAAATAGAGTGGGTACCATATATAATGCGTTGGCAGCTAATAAGGAGTATCGTAATAAGTAATAGGTAGCATATTAATATATCAGTAATAAGATCCGTTTTAATTTAAACTAGCATCAAGTTTTTCTTTTGGGAACAGAATTAATATCTAAGCGGAAACTTAATGGCGAAAATAAAATAGGAAATGGGCATTCATAAATAATATATTATTTTTGTATTATTAGGGCAGGTTTAGATTTTCTATATAATCTAGTCGTTTCTGGCAGGAAGGAAGGCTCGTAGGAAGTCACAGTTTTAACCTAACCTAACCTAACCAAAAAAAAAAAAAAAAAACCTACTCTAACTAGACTGGTAATATATTATCTTTGCCACCCTACTAACATTATTAGTCGCCAAGTCATTATTTATAGCTCCTCGCCTAATATTTTATTTGACTGGTATAGTTTATTTGCTACCTAAACGCAGCTGCTAGTTTTTAGTTTTTATAACACCTTTAATTTTGAACCTTACATAATATAATAGTCGCGAAAATATTTAATCGCTGGCAAGTTATTTTATTTGTTGCAAACATTTAGTCGACTTTTAAGTTATTAGTCACTCGGAAAATAATAAGCTAATAGTAAATAGCAAGAGAAATAAACGTCGATAAAAAGAAAAAAAATATGACAATATAGTACATGTCAACACACAGACTGAAAACAAATAATAAAACTGTCTCAATATACATGATTAATATCAATATACAATACCAATGTCAATATACAATATTTATGTCAAGAACTACAATACATGTATTTTATTAACATGTCAACATTCTGTCATTAGATTTTTGTTTGTTATAAATTCCGAAATCGAATAAAAATCTCGATTCAATTTGCATGCTTCAAAGAAACTAAAAGGCTTTAATCAGGCTCAGTATTCTATTATGCGTGAGCTTTTAGGATTATCAAATTTTTCACAATATTATTCACTATCGCATACAGTCCATTTTAGCCTTTGCAAGAACGTGTCATCTGTTAACACAGATATTCTCAATACATTAGTTAATGGAAATGGTATGCGTTGAAAAATGCTCGATTTTTGAACAAAATGATCAATTATTTATGTATTTATTGACTTATTTACAGATAGTTAAAACGGTACAGCACCAATTACATTAATTAAAATAAAAAAGATTATTATCGATAATTTTGTTGTATATAATTTAATTAAAGTTAACATATAGATATCCACATCGTCTGTCATATCTGATGTCAGTATGTGACCAAGGTCCTGGAACCTCTTCACAACCTTCACCGCCTGCCCCCCAATTCACACTAGCGGAACATTTTGAGGCCTCTTTCCCGACCTGAATATCATCAGTTCTGTTTTCCTAGCATTGTAAACTAAGTCATGTTTTTAAGCATACTGATCACAAATAACCAGCAACTTTCTTAAGCCCTAAATTGAGGAGCTGAGCAGCATAACTCAGGTTGTTCACATAACGATCACCCAACCAATTATGCAGTTTAGTTTTACGCTGAATATCGTTTAGTATGTATATCTATAGTAAATCAGGCTGGATACCGCTTATTTCCAGCGATCATTGTCTTCTTCTTTGGAATGGAAGAATCAAGTACCTAAGTCATAAAAATAATTAATGGTAATTTGGAGAACATTTAAGTTTATATATTTTTTTTTCCTTTTCAAACGTTCAAATATATCCTATACTATTAAATGAGCATTATTTGTTTATATAAATGTATATATTTGTAATCATGTTCTTGAAAACGGCTCTAACGATTTCGATGAAAGTTGCAATATAGCGGTTTACGGGGGCGAAAAATCGATCTAACTAGGTCTCATATCTGGGAAAATTTGTCATTATTGTAAGGTGGCATCTTGTTCTAAACTTTGGGCGACCGAGCTCAGCTCGGGTGAAAATACGGAGAGAACGAATTATCCCAGAACACGAACGCGGGTTTATCACACGAAGCGAAGCCTCGTGTGATAATATTATCACATGAGTGTTTTATTACCTAATTATGTTACAGTTGCATACAAGACTTTATCTACACCCATGATATGAATCCTCTATAAAAGGTTCTGAAACCATAGGCTGTTGTACAGTGTTGTAGGGACTCTATGTATATTCATGGAAAGTTTAATTGCTGAGTACCTATCTAATACAAACAAACTATGTATTAGTATTTTTTTTTATTACGGCGCTGTGGTAGTGAAACGCGCGTGCATGACAATATTCTTTTTTTGAAATTCATAAAGATACCACGAATTGAGTAGTGAGAATGTGGCTGTTTGATGAGTAAGGAAGGGATCGAAAAAGCAAAGGAGTCGCGTAATGAAATTTAGTACAACATTATAACACTCGTTTTAAAAACAACCAAACTTTTTCAGAAACTTTTATATAGGATATATAGCATGGGTGAAATGATATTTATTGGATTGTGTTAATACTATTTATCAACAATAACCATTTAATTGTCGCCTGAAATTAATTTGATTTCTGCGTAAATAATATCTAATTTGTATATATTATTTATAGGTGCGATTTCCATCAAAGGGAACGTATAAACGACACTGATGCCTAACGTAAGCCGCTGCAATTTATATATATATCTATCTATCATTTAAAGTTTAAATATCTAAATCAAAACACGTATAAATAAAACGTTATTCACGGTATATTCCAAAAGAACTGAGAGAGAAATAATCAAAAAATTATGTGGGTCGTTGTTAAGCCTTAAAAGGCAATGAATTCCGTAACAACATCGTAATATGAAACAACCTGTAGAGTTTGGAGGGTTGAAAAGGCCGGGCGAAAGTGTAGATGGGTGGCGTAGCGCGTAGCTGGGTCGCGTAGTACGTGGCTACGAGGCTACGAGGGTACGGAGCGTAGCGGGCACGCGGTTCGAACGTGTTCGGAGCTACAAGTGTCTGCGAGTCACCTTTTGCTACGAACTCCGGGTATGATACAGTCTCTTTGTTCTCGAATACAATACGACTAATGAACTGTTTTGATCACGTAGTTGGTCTGAAAATTCTTGGAAGCAATTATTTCAAGTGAATTTTCAATTAAGTGTTGAATCTTATATTTTGCTTTATTTCAGTAGTTCGAATCGTTGTGTTTTAATGAGAATCGCAGTTACCAAAATGGTAATAATGAATTACTGTCATTTAAACAAGTCTACATAATTTCACATGAATATTTACAAATAACAGTATAAACTGTTTTAATTAAAAGTCTCCACTGTTGTTACAAAAACATTGTTTATTCACTTATCAAGTAATTATCATTTACGTTTAAAAACCGTTACTTCAATTATTAGTCAACATTAAAATCATTCAATTACCTATACAACAGATTGCCTAATTTGTATAAACAACCCGAAACAATTCGGTTAATTTTCGTGGAATCGCTGCCATGCTTTCAGCGAGCTATTTATACTCGTATTTGGGGCATTAAGTGAGTTTGTGTGCCATAGTAGGTGGAAGAGGGCCCGACCACTCCCCGACAGTGCCCGACAGTCCCCGACCCGTGAATGTATCCCCCCACTCCATCGACCTCGGGGACATTTGGGGGTCGACGACGACCGAGTTGAGTATCCTGTGTCTGTCTCTCCTGTTGATCTCGCGTTCTATAGTACGGTATAATAACCAGCATAAACCAACAACTCAACACGTACGTTATGCTCACACTATTCCATATTCAAATCGTTGTTTCCAATTAATGTTATTTTCACTGAAAAAAAATCAAATTTATTTTGGTGCATATTAAGTTGATTTCAGAATGATGAGACTATTGAAAACTTATAAAAATAATTGTCCTCAAAACGGAACGTTATGAGTGAGTAGTTATTTTTACAAAAAAATACATATTTGTTAACTTGTTTGGAAACTAAATGACTAATTATTATATTAGTACCGATAGGTACTAATATAATAATTAATTGACTTATGCAGAACAGAAATGCTTCTGCTACGTCTGTTCTGCCTATACCTGACTGACTTACCATAAAGCCCAACATGTAAACAAAAATTTTTTCAATACTCGAAGATATCTCTGCTCACAACTTCAAATATGTTTAACAAGAAAATAAAAATTTACAAAAAAAAAAAAATTGCCGAATGTTTTTTTTGTAAAAATAAATTAGAAGTCTATTAATAATAACAGTACTACCTATTAAAGCAGTATTCATTACTTAGTAGCAGTAGGTAATCCCGGACAATGGTGACCTTCAGTGAGACTACGTATTCCAGATTAGATTTCTGTTACGACGAGTCTACGTAACATTTCAGTTAAAAGCGTTGGTTTATCAACTCAAACGTGTACTTGAATCTCAGTGGAGTTACGAACGAAATAATTAGTAGAGATGAGATATCTGGTAGCTACTGCGCGTGTTGCGCAGTAACGTAAGTCTCTTAGTTCAAAGTTAGTGGAAAAAGGTGATGTAATAAAGGCGTTGTTACACGTGCCAACGTGACATTGCGGTTTGATGAGGCACCCGAGGAATCGTACACGCTAATGAAGACCTGTTCCGATGTTAGGCTTAACGCCCCTTAAATGCGATCGTTCAATGATTTTTCCCGGCTAGCAAAACCTTACACACTCAGTGAACCCCCAAGCTTTATTGTTCCTTTATTACGCCGGTTACGACTTTCAAGTGTAGTTTTGTTTTGCTTTGCAGTTTCACAAGGGACGCCATAACTTGTTATTATATTACAAACGTTTGATTGAAAACGATAAGTTGTTATTACAACCGCGATTTAAGAGCTGTTCGACTCTTTGTTTTATTTAATTTATGGGCCATAATACTTATGTATATTGACTAAAAGTTCTGGTTCTTTCACGATGTTTTTTCTTCACGTTGGTACTCATTAGGTATGCACATTACATTTTCATCCTTTCGATTTCTAAGTACGGGTTAATTCACCATCACGTCATTCTATAATATAATTGCCTACTTCAAAGGCGTGGTTAAACCATGTAAAAAAGCCACCAATTATAATATTCGTTCACCCATTGTTCACTTGCCATGATGACCCAGTTTATTTCCCGTAGCTGCGAGGCAAAGTGAATTAAACACCTGAAAAATAATTTATCACACAAATTGACAGCCAATGTATACTCTCAGGGATAAAAATCCTTATAAAATAATAATAAATATTATAGGTATGTCGAAGTTTTATTAATCGGAATCTTATTTTTATTTTCTTTATGGATGGTGTGAAAATATTTGGGTACTCGTAATCGGTGTGCAGGCTGCAAGGCAAATAGACACAGTTGCATCAACTATTGGCAATCAAGCTACAAAATGTTAACAAGAACAATATTTGTTTTTTGTGTATGTAAATAAATGCTCGTGCTATTAAAATTATTATTTCAAACATCGAGAAGGATATAATATCCTGAATTCTGAAATTAAAAGTAAGAATGAGTACTGAATTACTGAGTACATACTTAGTTAACTCCCCATTTTCACTTACGGTTCCCCGAATCCAGAGAAACAACCAATAAAAATAACAATGATAAAAATAATGGAATAGTCTCAAAACGTGTAGTTAGTCCGCCCCAAAAAGTTGTATGCCTACACGGGCAAAAATTAATTTAATTGTCTACTATCTTGGTTACATATTAATGTATCAATGCGTAGTGGTGTGAGGTGCTGTTCCACAAACAATGGGCGACTTAATAACGTCGCCGGCATGTCCTGCTGTTTGCACGTTACCGGTAACTAATAGACGCTAGGGTGACGGTGCCAAATTCGTATTCAAATTCCGGGCCGACTATATAGATTGCCATCGACACGCTTAGAAGAATGTATCAACAAAACATGTTACTCATTTTGTACTTAATTGTAGCCACAAATTGATACAATATTATGAAAAAAAGATTGTTGATAATAATTTTAGTACGTGTATACATATTTTTGAGGCTGACTGTACCTACTTGAACTGAGAAAAAAGCGATATAAAAGTGTGAGCTTTAATGACATTGTTGGCATTGTGCAATGGATTTTTATCTCATCATGAAAACTATTCCCGAGTACAGAGCTCATACAAAGAGGTCCCTTCTCGCACACCCAACAGAAATCGTACAAGCGCCGTAGTTGTTACGTATCTAATAAAAATGAGCCTTTGCTTATCTCGCGGGAAAGTTGAGTGTCTGATCTGATCTGCTTATAAATTTGATTCTTATTACGTTGTTTCAAGGTTGATTTTACCTTGATCTATGTAACTATAACAGCCCGTAAACGTCCACTGTTGAGTATAGACGTTTTCGTTGACCAGTCCGCTTCAATGAGCACGAAGGAATATCGAGAGGTGTCTTTATTGTTTTTTAGGGTTCCGTACCCGAAGGGTGCCAAACGGAACCAAATTACCAACCCTCCGCTGTCCGTCAGCGGGCCCTAATATGTAGACAGTTGAAATTTTCACAGATTGCGTATTACAACAAATAATAGAAATAAAATAAAGTAAAAAATTAAAGGAACAGGTCCCGCACAAGAGCCGTGTTTTTTACTAAAGTAAAAAACGGAGTGTTAAATATTGTACGGTGATACCCTTCGTGACCCCTCCGACTCGCTCTTGGCCAATTTTTTAATAAACTTTGTTACTATTTCTGTTGTTGCTTACCCACCATTATACTAATATGTTTGTGATTTATATGAAGCTCAAGCCTGACAAATTCACAGCCCAACAAAATTAGGTATAAGTATACACAATTCACGGTTCTTTATACACTTATAATATGTATACTCATAATATTTTGTAGTTCCTTACTCTCTCCACCAGGACGACCTTAAAAGAAACAGCATTTACCTCGGAATTACATACGAGTACGTTTTGATCTCGGAAATTAAAAGTCAAGTCCATTTAGTGTATTTGGGTGTATTACGTTAAGATAAACAAATAAATAAATATCACAGAGAACCGTAAACATCTTAATAATAATTATCTTTTGAAAGTCGATCTATGAGGAGACTGAAATTAGAAATTTTAGTTACGATAATTTAAATCAGAGAATTGGAAACTAATTGAGAGAGTAATTAATTCCTCACGATGTTAAGCAAATTTATTCAATTCATAAAGTCAGAAATCTATATGTTCTGAACATTATTTAGCCTTAAAGCTACAATTTAGATTAAAACTTCTGATGGCTATTATAAAAATTTAATTTGCTTCGATATTGGTATTCGATATTTATCGAATACCAATACGATTATTATTAACATTTTTTTTTTCAGTCGTTTTTTATTTGATTGATGTTAGTTAACTTGGTCAAAATTTTATTTCTAGTTTATAAGCAGCTTCTGTCCTATTGTATAACTATTCTCTGTAAATTTTATGTACACATATTGTTTGTGTACATTAGCAGTAATACCTTTCCTGAAATAATACTTATGTAAGCCAATATTAAATGTATTTGCAGTTAGTGTCCTTTAATAAATAAATAAACTGTAATTTCCGTTCACAATGACTGAAACCTCTCACGAACCGTTCAGAAAACTGGAAGCTTTATATGTCTTTAA
This sequence comes from Agrochola circellaris, assembly GCA_914767755.1. Lineage (NCBI taxonomy): Eukaryota > Metazoa > Arthropoda > Insecta > Lepidoptera > Noctuidae > Agrochola > Agrochola circellaris. The sequence continues at coordinate 15,566,931 of OU611840.1, read as the reverse complement.
AAGTAACAGGAACTTACCGTTATAAAAGCTAATCACACCAGAGTGGTGAAATCGGCCAGCACAATAGATTTTTATGACACATACACTTTTAACGTGCTCGTAACGGTAAACGAGAGTGAATTTTCACTGCATCGATGTTATTTTAAGTTAAGTGCCTAGTAGCCTATACATGACGTTCATTGGCTGATTTCTCACTGGCCGTTACGGCGACGATAACGGCACAACGACGGCACGGAATTCGGAAGAAAATTGAATGATTTTTGGACCATCGTCGTCGTCTCTGGAAAGTGCAAGAACGCTTGCTTATAGAATTAATACAACTATACCTAAATCTTAGCTACACTGATGCCAAGCAGCTGCCGTTACCGTGCTGACCAGAAGAAAATGCCGAGATCTACAAACGTTTATTAGCACGTGCACGTTTGATTAAACGATATTCCTTCACTACCGCACAACGGTGAAATTACAAGTCCACGATAGAGACGGAAACATTGTCTATGTCAAACCACGAACTAATGTTTCAAATCTTTTCCTCTCAGGAAAGAAGACAACGTCACGAAAATGTGACGGTAGGAACAAAATTTTTCCCTTATCACTCAGAATTTACAACTTTTTCAACATTCAATTCTCATTAAGAGTCCGTGCACAAAATTCACTCGACAGAATTTAGGCAAATTCATTGCGATGCTATGTTTGTGTGCACCGTTCACGCACACACGCCTAAAGATCGAGCGTAGTGATTGCTTAAACAGTTTTAATCCTATAGATGATATTTTCTTAAGTTACATGGGTACGGTTAAGAAATAAGTCTGGAATGTTTGTGTATATTCGTTTAGTATATTTATAACAATCAACATAAAATTGCTACAATTTAGTGTTAGATGCATTTAGATACATTTAGACATTCAATAACATTGAGGTAAGCGAACTATCTCCTATACTCCGAACTATCACTAAAATTCCTTACTGAGAATCTTAAAGCTATTTATATAAGCAAAAGAAAATAAAAAAGATACTGTACTGTTTTTGCACCCGAAGTCGGGGTGTTGGTGCGAATTTTAGTTTCTGAAAACACATTTTAGTCGGGGTGTTGGTGCGAATTTTAGTTTCTGAAAACACATTTTATTCCACACTTTTTTAATCGCGATTAAAAATAATCAGATTTAGTTAGACAATTAAATTTTTTGGTGAAAAACGTCAAATTCAGAATAGCAAAATTGCTATTTTCACTCAATTAATAACTCAGTGTCATCTTAATGCTGTCAAACTAAAATATAATTAAGTTGTGTCACTAAGTCTATTTCAGAATGGGAAATTGTCGTTTGACAGGAATAAACAAAATTTTGGTGATTTTGTGTAGTTTAGAGGCACTTTTTTTTTCTTTTTTTTTTGACAAGAAAATTGGCGTTGGATCCATATATGGATCTGGGACACTTGCGCGAAAGACACTTGCGACATATACCATCAGCTATCTGCCAGTGAAAGTCCCGTCAAAATCGGTCCACCGAGACAAAAATAGAAAATAAAAAATTGTTGTTGTAAGTACCGTATATACTTTCAGATGCAGTTAAAAGCTGTTATTCAGACATAACAAACAGACACTTCAATTTTATTGATTTGTGTGTTTCAATGTGAAATTTAATTCGTGTGCATCCTCTTGAAAAAAGATCAGCTGTTCCATACTATGTTCGCATAGCTCGTTATAATGCAGGGAACAGCTGATTTTTTTCGCGATTTCAGGTTTGTCCCCATAGTGAAAGTAGTTCATAATGATGAGTATAATGACCCCTTAAGAGGATGCAAACGAATTAAATTTGACATTGTATATAGAAGATAGATGTACACACAGTAAAAATACCTAGAGATAAGACATAATTATAATTTTGAGTACAGAAGTACTGCTTATTTCTTTAGAAATTTCTTCCAGCAGACCTGCGAAAGGAGAAATGGAAAAGAAATGTAGACAATAGTGTGTGAGAACAAGAAGAGAATAATATGAATAAAGTTAGTAGAAAGAGTTCACTACCACAACACTCCAAATAAGTCCACGTAATTTAATATGGACAAAGCGTTGTATGTAAAATACACATAGGTTACTTACCTGCCATTGTCAAAAATTTTACACCACAGTTCAACTAACTAAAATGCTGCAGAGCGTTTCATAACGAACTCGCCCGCTCTCTATAATACCGCAAAAGTATTTGCATAGTTTCTAAATTATGAATTAGGTACATTGTTGTAGTATAGGTATGTACCTACCTGCCTACCTAAGTGCTGTGAGGGCCGGAGCCCACTGGCGGCACGGAACGCCAAGGATTTTTATGCGACGAATATAAATTATCAAGCTATATGTATGACATTAAAATTAAAAATTCAATGATGATGACTTAGGTCGTCGTGGCGTGCCTAAGATTACCTTGGCATCGTTGCCGTTGAAATTTCAATTTTATTGTTAAGCTGATAAGTTATATTTCTATTCGTCGCCTAAAAGTGCCGTGCCGCCATGGGGCGCAGGTCCTAAGTGCCTGACAGTTTGCCGCCTAAGCAAGCTTTTGTGTTTTGTTACACGGCACTGTTTGCGAACCGACGATTTTTGTTGGAGTTTCCCTGACGTTGGCTGGAACGCATTTAGAAAATCAGTAAGAGCCACAACTCACTCGGGACACTGTGGCACAACCCCGCACTGTAGGGCTTATGAATTTATAACTTTGTTTTCAAAACATTTTTGTAGGTAACTATGTTGAACTTAGCTTCCAGTGTAACCAAATACAGATTGTATTCATGTATTACTCAGAGTGACTGTCAACTTGTACCATTTGCAACCTAATTCCAGCCTCCCAGGCTATTTACTTTTTACTAGCTTTTTCCTGCGTCTTAGCTCGCGTGGAAGTCGGAAATTATTCCATGGAAACTACTATTACCGGGATAAAAAGTATCCTATGTGTTAATCCAGGTTATAAACCATCCAGTCTGTCAGCCTCATCCAAATCCTATCGTGAATTCATGCATGCCTAGTACTTTGTTAGGTTACTGACCAGAAATTTTGCATAACGTTTAATGATTGAAATACTATCTTGAATTCATGCAAGCCTAGTCATTTTTGTGCCAAGTTTCAAGTTTATTAACTCAAGGATTTTTCATACAAACGAAACCCCTTTATAGTGCTCCCCTACATTATAAATGGAAGCTGTGTGCAAAATTTCACGCTCCTAATACCAGTAGTTTCGGCTGTGCGTAGATATGTCAGTCAGTCAGTTCCTCCTTTTATATATATATAGATAGATGATTATAAAGACTCCTGCAGGGAAACAGCGTAACACACATAAAATGGCAATGGATTGCAATACCTTTCATTTTGACATTATAGAATGCTTCATAGGTTTGAAATATTTGTCTGATCAACAATGTAACTAACGCAATGAACGTTGCTGAACTGTCAAAATGAAAGGTATTGCGATCGATTGCCATTTTATGTGCGTTACGCAATTACTTCGCAGGGAAACCAAAAAAGAGGTAAATATATTATTTTTATAGATCCTATTTCTGTATTCATGGTCTATGCTATAACTTTACTTAAATAAATACAGGTAAATAAAAAAAATAAAAAATAAAAATAATAATTACTCTTAAACTTTTGGTAATTGCACCTCCCACTGTTTCTCTGCATCACCCAAAGGTTGTAGAAAATCCGTATGGCATTAAGTCCGCCTCTGTATGCCAGTGGCTTTGAGTGGTAAGCTTGCGTGTTCTGTATTGAGCTCACGCAACGCGTCGTACGTCCTGCCAGTAATAGTACTCGCCCATCGCACTGTCGCATTATTAATTTATTATATATAAAATAAAAGTTATTTTAATAATACGTACACTAAAAGATTAATAATTTAATAATCTTTAATATGGTGAAGGTTTCAGAAAAATACGCTTGATAGATTTTGCGTGATTCACAGTTTTTATCCGCGTTAGACATAACTTTACAAATTAATTCCACTATGTAATATAAACATAATCAAAAATGTTCTTATATTAAGTTACAAAAAAAATGCTCTAATTTAACATTTATTTAAAAATCATTAAAAGTCGGTTATCGTCGCCTTAAGAAGAAATAAGAAGACAGCAGGGCAAAGGATTTTCTGATGACATTTGTCATACGAGCATCGACGCAGTAACCTAACGATTAATTGACGTCTCAGACCGCCCTCGCAAGTTCTCATAAAATAAAGGTTTATTTATTACACATGAAGTCACCTTTCGATGTATTATGAAAGTTTAATATGATTTTATTACACACTAGTGCTCCGCGATTTCACCCGACTAAACTACAAACGACACCTAGTAAAAGAAACGAAAGAAAGATGTTTTTTTCTTTTTTTTGCGCTCTGGACATACTCCTTTTGTTTCTTTTATGTTTATATATCCTAACCTAACCTAACACCTAATAAATTCTCTAAAATAATGGTGAAAACCGCATCAAAATCCATTGTGTAGTTTAGAAGTACTCAAAATGCAACATACATAGACACACAAAATGCAACTTTATTTTATTCATATTATAGACATAGATTAGATATATAACTTAGAATTCCTTACCCTTAGACTTCCTTACCCTTAGACTTCCTTACCCTTAGACTTCCTTACCCTTAGACTACCTTACCCTGACCCTAGACTTAAATTACCCGGGGCAACTCACTTTATTTAAATACCATTCTTGTATTGTGTTGTAAATGTACGACAAAAGGGGGACCGTTTGATCTTGAAGGACAAGCCATTCACTAATTGACTTAGCCAGTAACCAGGGCATGCGCAGCTTAGCCGCCCAATCAGCAGCCAACAGTTTAATTAAATTAATACCAATAATAATTAATGTTATTATTTTAACAAGCCTAAATAAAATGATCACATTTAATGGATGTAAGCTTCACAATATTATTTCAATACCTAGAATTCATTCACTAAGATTTCGATAAGTTTTTTGTGAAAATATATACTTTCGTTGGCAAATATTTGAATAGTAAGTAGGTACTAAATTGAAATATTATATTATTTATTACAAGCGGTTTAGGATGAGGTTCGTATATTTACACTTTTATTTTGGAAAAAAGGAAAAGTATTTCTTTCTGGTTTGAAAATGAGAAAAATATTAAGCTCTTATACGAATACGATACGTATAAATTCGTTCGCAAAAAAAAAAAATTATAAGTATCTTTATATATATATTTATAAGACAGTTAGTCAACCCGTGGGCGGTACTCATACACATCATATCAACCATAAAGCACACGAACGAGTTAAAATTCTTTTTATTTTCCTACTAATATATATATACACATTTCACTTTTATTTATTTTATACATATATATTATATCCATCCTACTATATAATATTATAAATGTGACAGTTTGTATGTTTGTTACTTAATCACGCATAAACACAATACCAGATTTGTTGATTCCGACTCCGAAAGGTCGGAACTTCCGATTCCAACTTCGGATCCGATAATTTTATATCGGAGTTATACCGAAGATCGAAACGCAGGAATACAGATGACTAGAGCGCGTACAAACAACTTTTTACTTGTCGCCCGGGAAATTTTTATACACGTTAGCCGTCGAAGGCTCAGTTTATTGTTTTGTGTATGTCAGACGCGTCACGTTCAATCTGCCTAGCCTTTTCCCAACTATTTTTGGGTCGGCTTCCAGTCTAACCGGATGCAGCTGAATAGCAGTATTTTACATGGAGCGACTGCCTATCTGACCTCCACATCCCAATCACTGGGTAATACGATACCCCTTGGTAAGACTGGTTGTCTGACTGGTATTCAGCTGCATCCGGTGGTTGACTGTTGTCTGCCTTTCGGGCTTCTGACGACCCGTAACGAATGTCAAAGATCCATGAATGACAGCCGGGAGGCTTAACATGCTTTCCAAGGCACGGAGCAGTCTCGGTATGTAAAGATGGTCACCCATTCACGGACCAATTTGTTAAATTAAGTTTAGAGCAGTGTATTCAGTAGTTTAATTGTTGTGATAAGTCCATTTCATTATGAAGCAAAAAAAAGTGTTGATTTGAACTACTTTAATGTTGTTGACGCGAATACAGCTAAGTGTGATATGTGTGAGAAAACTCATTCAAGAAAAGGAGGATCTTAAATACACCTCTACCTCCGCCTCCGACTCCGGCTCCGGTTCCGGTAAAACAACCTACGTCACATCCCTATACAAAACATATCGATAACTAACAGCACCTACCTACCTACCTAGCAGCGAGATAGGGTAGGTTAAAAAAATTATATAAACCCATTCATCAATGAGTGTGTAAATCAAAGTCAGTAGTCAGCCTCTCAACCTCTCCTTCTTAGCGTATCGATGATAGTATCCGACCTAGGAATCTGCTGCCTTTTTTATTAATTTTGTTATTGCAATAAGTTTTTGGAATAAAAAAATCGTGATATGTGATAACAAAATTAAAAAATATTATTCATTATATTTATTTTGTATAAAGTTAACAAACTGCTACTTTTATTTATTATTACTTCAGCTGAATTAAGCTTTGTGCAGACCAGCGCGACTTGTCGCCCGACGCGACACCGGTTATTGTTATACCGTCAAGTTTTCTTAGAAATTGTATTGTTCGAATCGCGTCGCGGCGTCGCGTCGCGCTGGTCTGCACGAAGCTTAAGATGTGAAATATATGTTAACCAACTTAGAAGCAATTAGTATTATTTTTACATAATCAAATTATGAAATATTATTGGTTTTAACATTATATTATGGGTTTATTTCACCATAAACATTAAGCTCCGATCTTGATCGAAGTAATTAAGTAACAAATAAGAATTCTAGACTAAAATAAAATGTAAAAAAAAAACTTGTTACAAAATAAGTGATTTTAAGGTTAAGTATGGGCAGTTTGTTTACGTTAAGTGTTTTACATTTTATTTGACTTTAGTAAATATTGAGTTGATAGGTATTGAGGCTTTAGCTTAAGTATTCATTTTCTTTACGAAAAGAAGATTGAAACTAAACCTTAAATTTTATTCCTTAATTACTATAATAATGTAAACATTTTCGGTTTATCTGCAAGAAATACGATAAACACCATGTTGAATACATGCTTGAAAAAATCGTTACCACAAATTCGTGCAATAACGGATCTGTTGTTTACAGTTAATATTTTAAGGTTGAAATAAAGCAATGTCCCATTTGAAGTCTAAATATTCTCGTGCGTAACTTAAACGTTCTAGTTAATGCCTTTCGGTCAAAAACGGTTTTTTAGGTGGTGCATACCTTCTCAAGGTTTGCACCACCTAAAAAACCGTTTTTGACAGGCAAAGGGATCATAAGGACGTGTTTAAAAAAGTCTCGTTGGTATGAAACCATTTGTTTGTTTCATATTCATTGTGTTGTGACGTCGCTGCTCCTTGATAATACGACTCATAGTATTTCTCTAGAACAAATAATAACATTGTATTTATTACACATAATAACTGTTTATCATTCACTAATCGAATTAAACCTCATAATGAATTTAAAACTTTATTTAATAAGGCATCTTCTAAATAAAAGGAATAACAATAACTTTGATTTCGATTTATGTTTAATTAGTAAAATATGAAATATTTAAATGATAACACTCACACTTAGTCTGGTTTTATTTGTGTAAACTACATCCACTTTTGCGCAGCGCATTTATTTGATCTCGCATCAATATTTATATTTGACTGCATTTTGAAAATAATAACCACAACACCGCTAATAGATTTAAATACTCGTCAACAACAATAATCACGAACCAACAACGATCTATAAGGTGAATACTCGTAAGGAACAGCTTGTGTCTACCTCACAGAAATCGAAATAATTTACTTAGTTTTTAGTGGTCTACCAATTCCAATGCATATGTACTTTCTGAGTTTATCTTGGACATTTCTGACATCGGTGAAGGAAAACACCGTGAGGAAAACCTGGACTTATAGTTAATATAAGTCTGAAATCGCCAACCCGTCTTGAGCAAGCGTGGTGATCAATTCTCGTGCCTTCTCTGTATGTGAAGAGGCCTTTGCCCTACAGTGGGGCAGTAACAGGCTGGTATTATTATTATTATATTGTGGTCTACCTACTAAACTTTATTATTTATGTGAACAAGACGAATGAAACAAAAAACGAATGATTATCGAACTTACTACTAGTCAATATGAAAAAGATACAAGAACTATAAATAGTAATTATTACAAAAAATACAAACAAACCGCAGCAGGTGAGATTCGAACCCTCCGGCTCGCCATAATCACACTTACCAAAGCTCGTTAAGCACTGAGCTAGCAGGCCATGTACTTTTTTGGTAGAAATTTTTGAACTACTATAATAAATTAATAATAAATTGTTTTATTGACATAAAAAAAGTTGTTACATTTGAATTTGACGCCTGACTCCTGAGCTAGGTAGTACCTGTGTTACAGGAATCAATGTCTTCACCCGTTTTTTGAACATTAACAAATTATGCAATAAAATTAAAAATAAAATAACTTAAAAATGTAGGAATCTAATTTAGTGCATGCATGCGCTTGAGTGGTTTGTGTTCGTGTGTGTTTGTTGTGTATGTGTATGAGTGTGTATGGGTGTGTGTGTGTGAGTGAGTGTGAGTAATTGTGCTTGGTAATTGTACTATGAGTTGCAGACAAAGTGACTGTGCGTGCGTGTCTCTAGTATTGTAACAACTTATAGAAGAAGGTCGTAAGTCAAACCGAAGCGTCAGTCTATTGATTTGTGAGTTTGCTAATGGACTTATGAACGCTACTGTATTAACATACAGTAGCGTTCATAAGTCCATCCACCGGACAAATTTCATGCATGCCAAATTTCATCCGGTTTGGATGAAATTTGGCATGTGTATAGACCGTGACCTTGATTAGCATAAAAGATGCTTTTTATTCTGCTACGTACGTTCCCGGCGAAACCTAGTAATACTTGAGTCTTGCCTTGATTTATCATTTCCTTTGTTGTCATTTGAGTCTGTATAGGGTATTGAGGATGTTGTTAATAATGAGTATCTCTAATAAAATGGTCAAAATGAATTATGAAAAAGCTTGTAAAAATAAACGACAAGTAAAATGCTGTAACTGCAAAGAACTGTACATAAGATAAAGTCTAGGATACGTCTAGATAGATAGGTACTAGGACGAGTATTCTCAGCGATCTATAGACCTTCCTGGTTCCAGGAAAAAGTTATGTACTGTAGTAATAGACTAGACTAAACTAGTCACGAGACACGACACGTTTCAATACGGCTTTACAATTTCAAGACTTGTTGATGTCGAGAATGTAGTTGTGCACAAGATTTTACCTTGAAGCGCATTAGAAGTGAAAGCTAAGAGATAAAGATGTTGTATGTATAGTGCATTAGGTCTTTATAGTTCAATGACCGTGATCGTGTTGCTAAGGACACAAGGGCACATAAAGCGGTAGCCGGAAAAATTGCGACGGCTTTTTTTAGGGTTCCGTAATAAATTAGGATCCCAGAATCCAAAGCATTTTTGGATTCAGGGATCGTTTGCGAAATATTAGGCTTTTAACTGAAAATTTTTGTTAGTCAAGTGTCCCCCCCCCCTGCCAGCTAAATGATTGTACTTGGATTTGTGAAAAAATTCACAGCAGTAGTATATATAACGAAATTAAAACTATCACAGCTAAGTAGGCTTTATAGGTTAACGACCAACTTAAATTTGCAGTTTCATAAACATGATCTCCCCATACATTCCGTATGGGAGAAAATGTTTTTCAACTACAATGTTAAGTTTGTTCTTGGGATAAATTCATCCCAACTACGGAACCCTTCAATTTGCGTGGTCCGACACGCACTTGGCCGGTTTTTATCGTTGTGTCTAATTCTGATTATTGTCTACATTAGATTGTATATACTTTTACTAAATAAACTATATAATATATAGAAGGCGAGCTTATTACCATAGAACAGATACAAATCCAGGCTCCGGGAACTTATCACTCTAGTATGAAATAGGTCACAGCTATAGAATCACATATATATATTGTAAAGAACTCGCCACTACAGTTTTAAACAGCAGACATATTATAGAGCTGAAGATAATGATGGTTTTAAAATATTTGTAGCCTGTGGTAATTTTACAAAAGTCATGTAGGTACTGATTTCTTAATTAACGCTCTGAACAAGTGACACCGGAGTATTAAAATGATGACTTGGATGACAAATTCAACTTTCTAAGACTAAGCTGCCATGGAAGCGAAAAATAAATTGTTTAGAGTACAAAAATAAGTTTTGTGTCTAATTACTTCAGAGTAATTTTCTCTGATCTCCTGCTAAGGTTTTAAAAAATGCTTATACAGTATATTCAAGAATAAGTGGCGAATACAATAAGCCCTATGTGACACAAAGACATAACAATTTAAGTTACAATATTTAAATGTATGGCACGCAGCCATTGTTCTTTTTGACCGAAGTTTCTTGTGTGACCGACTTTTATAAGAAGTCTGTATTTATGTTCTAGCTATCATTCCCATAGACATTTTACGGCCCAATATTTACCTCCGGTTATTTGCATAATCGCCTATAATGTTCCCACTGCTAGAAAAGAGGCCTTCTCTCTGTGAGAGGGAGCGGGCCGCAATACACCACGCGTGCCAAGTGCGGGTTGGCACATGTCTTCGAATTCTCGGCTCTAAATCATGCCAGTTTCCTCACAATTTTGAAAGCAGTGGTGATGAAATAAATTTCGCAAGTTCAAATCCACGACCTATAAAGGCTCGTGCAGACCAGCGCGACACGACGGCGCGACGCGACTCGAACAATACAATTTCTAAGAAAACTTCACGGTATAACAATAGCCGGTGTCGCGTAGCGCTAGTCTGCACGAAGCTCGACTCGTAAGTCGGCGCCGTTATCACTGGGCCACCTTCAAGCCGCCCGCCGTTTGCCCTCTTTTGAGTAAAATAATATCGAGGTGTTTTTTGAAATGCTGGCAGTGTGTCGTTTAAATATAGATTGACGTGTCAAACGATCGGCTCTCATTATACGCATTATACGGCCGTATCTTTTTTGTCCTTTTTGTTCGAGTGTGGCTGCGCTGAACAGGTCGTAACGTCACTGTGTAACGCCCCGCCTCCACACGCTTTGGTAACGAGTTCAACACTTTTGCCACTCTTTATGTATAAAGTTATATAAACTAGTTAAGTATAATAAGGTGTTATTGTTCCAAGTTTGGGAGCCAACTACAAGAATTACTGTTAGGTACTTTTGTCTGCGTCTTTGTCGAGTGAACTTGGTACATTATTAAAAGATGTACTCTACACCTACCAGACGGTTTTCTATGACTTGCTAGACAGTTTATTTGTAGTAGAACGTGATTTCGTTTGTTTGTTCAGTAATAGATTAAAAAATAAATGGTTTCTTACTGTATTCCGTTTGGGTTAATCGCATATCGTATGTATATTTGGTGAGGACGAGTACCTCTATACGTGGAAGATACCAACAATAGTTTGAGTCTAGTGGAAGGTTATTTTTGTATATATAAGTACTAGCTTCTAACTGGGACTCCGTCCGTGTGTAAGTCTTAAATATACTATAATAACGCTAAGCGAAAACGAAAAAATTGCGCGGGCGGGCCATGCGATGCGACTCGGTGGGTACATACCCACCGAGTCGCATCGCATCGCCCGCGCAATTTTTTCGTTTTCGCTTAGCGTTCTTTCTGACAATACGCTACGATCCTTAGGAGCCGAGCAAAAAGAAATTTTTTTGCTCGGCTCCTAAGGATCGTCCAACTACGTCGAAATTGATAGAAGCAACACAATTAGGGCACTGCGAAAGTTATGAACCGCTTTTATACAACCTTAGTTTTCAAGGGACCGAAACAGAAATCGCGAAAAAAAAATCAACTGTTCTCTACATTTATGTTCGTATATCTCGTCGAAATGTACGGAACAGCCGAATTTTTTTTCGCGATTTCAGCGTCTGTCCCATAGTGAAAGTTATTCATAATGATGAGTACAATGACCCCTTAAGAGGTTTAGGGTAAACAAAAACTAAGGTTGTATAATTATATTACGGTACATATAAATAAGGCTATATCCCTATGGATATAACTATATCACGCCTTCAACCATCTTACTGCGACCCAGCCGCGCAATGAGAGCCTCCTGAGGTGTAGGTCGAGGCTCTCCGCTATTAGGCTATTAACCGTTACGATTATCGGTACAATGATTGTACAGTCCACGTCCCACATGTCGACAACCTCGTGTGCTAAGTCATGATTCTTGATTTTTTTATCTTTCTCAGCTTTCACGAGATTCTCGTCATGAGGGACAGCGATATCAACAATCATTGCATGGCGCTCTCGTCGATCTACAACCACAATATCAGGCTTATTGGCTTCAATAGTCCTGTCTGTTATGATAGATCGATCCCAGTACAATGTGGCGTGACCATTCTGGGGGACTACTTCGGATTCCACAAGGTTGTACTGCAAAGCACTTGCCTTGCTGGTGGATAATCCTAGCTACTAGATTATGTCTGTGCAGGTACTTGCCGTTAGCAAGACGAGACCAACTGGAAACAATATGTCGGATTGATTCACCGGGACGGTGGCATCCCCGACAGATGTCAACCGTACCGTCCTTGACAATGTATTTCCGATAATTATTCGTCATGATAACTTCATCCATAATCGCACAGACAAAACCTTCGGTTTCTCCGAAGAGATCGCCTAAACGTAGATATTATAATGTAATAATAATTAGTCATTAACAAGTATAAATACACGTGCCCGTGGTTGCCTTGCATCGTGATTGGTATGAAGTGCACTCAAAGGTCAGCATTGTTCTCGGTATCAATACCCGTGAGTGTCGCAGCTCGTGGAGGCTATTTTATTGAGCGGTGCGTTAAAATAGCCTCCACAGGCGGCTGTATTTGCTATCTTTCGTGAATTTGAGTCTCAACTGTTGCTCCACATTTAATTATTTATATTTAGGGTTTCACAGTAAAGGTATTAGGTATTAGGTGTATTTGTAGATAATCTTAAAAGTAGGCAGTTTCCTTTTTGGCAATCTAACTTTTTGAACCCTAAAACGTGCCTAAGACAACATTTAACTTGTACGATTTACCCCTGAGTGCCCGCGAACTCCTAACTTTCTGTCAAGTAGGTACCAATGGTAAAGTCAAGTAGTTGAACGAAATATTTCATAGACATCACAGTAACAATCCGAAGGATAATGCTAAGGAAAGTGTAACTAAGTTTACTAAAAGTGGCACTTAACAAGTTTGCTGATTTATACAATCTTTGTTCCCATATCATAATATCTAATGAAGTATTCATTTACCTGACGAGAATCCTTGCCTCAGTTGTTCGCAACAAAGTTCCATTTTCCACTGTATTTATCGCGTTACTACCACCTGGGTTCTAATAAAACCTTAGATGTTAAAACCTTAGATGTTAAAACCTTAGATGTTAAAACCTAAGATGTTAAAACCTTAGATGTTAAAACCTAAGATGTTAAAACCTTAGATGTTAAAACCTTAGATGTTAAAACCTTAGATGTTAAAACCTAAGATGTTAAAACCTTAGATGTTAAAACCTTAGATGTTAAAACCTTAGATGTTAAAACCTGAGATGTTAAAACCTTAGACGTTAAAACCTTAGATGTTAAAACTTTTGATATAAAAGGTTACGACTTAGCAGAAGAATGTACCGTAATTTTGTTTCTTTATAAGTACTAACGAGACACAATAGAATATTTATTGTTATCGAACTGAATCAGCTAGCGTCCCGCCTGAGGAGATAATAATGCAATTTATTTACTCTGCTTCTTAATGAGGAAACGGTTGAAACAATGATAACAAATATTCTGTATGTCTTAATTAAGTAGTATTCGACCGTGTAGTATCTCACTGATTGCAGGAAAATAATTAAAATGTCATTTAAGTATCGTGTCACTCGACCGACTTTCAGTTCGTATTTCCGTCTATTACAATCACAGTATCGTAGGTACTCGAAAACCTCATCAATTAATCCTGTGATTACACGTTTAACTCTCAAATAAAACGATTCATTAGAGCCGGTCTTTGTCAAAGGAACTTGTGAGCACTAACTTATTAAGCAATTTTGTCTTGGGTAAATACCGGTTTATTAATTGCTTTAGTTGTTATATATTTTATTCTTATTATTTAATATACTTACACATAAAATTTCAAATACATTGTTACACTGAATCTTACGTACAAAGGCCAGCTTACCCTGGGCTAAGCTCGCCTTTGGGTCCCAAAACAACAAACCTCAGTAGCCGTACGCGCTTGTAACTACGATTTTTAGGGTTCCGTAGTAAACAAAGAACCCTTATAGTTTCGCCATGTCCGTCTGTCTGTCTGTCTGTCCGCGGCTTAGCTCAGAGACGGTTAGTACTAGAAAGCTGTAATTTGGCATATATTAGGTCCCCACCTATGAAATCAGCGTTTTGTATGGAGAATTTTAAAGAAGTTGCTTTTTTCATACTAACATTTTATTAATTTATAGAACAACCATGAACATTAATGTTTTAAAACTTTTATGCGCTAATGTTTAAAAACTAAGATAACGTAATATGCCCCTAGATTAAGCGACAAAAATAAGTTTTGGCTAAATTAAAACAAATAGTGGTCATTTCTGCTAACAAAATGAGGAGTCATTTTTAAGGTATTTTTTATGTTTATAAACTATAAGTAATAAGGTTTTTTTTACTATTGGTAGTTGTCTATGATGGTCATTATTCGATATAATACCAAGCAATTGATGAATATTTTTATTCATAGAAGTGACAAGGTTCTCTATTTGTGAGAAAAAAACGCCAATTTCATAGGTGGGGACCCAATATATACATATTAATCATGCCGAGAAAGTGGAAAAAAAACTTTTTTTTATTTTTGTTAGAATTGAGTGCCCTCCCCCCCTGCCAGCTAAATGGTTGTACTTGGCAGTAGTATACGAGTATATAACGAAATTAAAAGGAAAACTATCAGAGCTAAGTAGGCTGTACAGGTTAACGAGTAATAATCAACCAACTAAAAAAAGTTGCAGTTTGAAAAACATGATCTCCCATACATTCCGTATGGGAGAACATGTTTTTCAACTACAATGTTAAGTTTGTTCTTGGGATAAATTCATCCCAACTACGGAACCCTTCATTGTGCGTGGTCCGACACGCACTTGGCCGGTTTTTTTAATATGGTGTTAGGTCCCCAGAGAGTAGTTTATAGGTACCCAAGTTTGCAACCCTGAAAACCTTGTGCTACTTCCATGATTGCATGTGTTGCAAAGTTTTTTTTTTTGTCGATAATGTATGTATGAGCTACAGTGCGACTCAGATATTTGACAACCATCATAAACAAATGCCATAATTATAATTATGACTACAGACGACATGTGGGTGTACTTTAGTAGGGGTTTGACGCAGAATGTGCACTTCGCAAAATGTGCACTTCTTAAAATAGCACTTCTCATTTAGTACACCTCTGTATAACCCTTCGAGAAATACAGGCCTGATATTATGTTATGTTATGGATAATGTGTAACTGTTTGTTCTTCCGAATAAATAAAATATAAATTGTCCCGCCGCGCTGCCCGAACAAGTCAGTCAGCTGGAAACATTCGACTTAAAGTTCACCTTGAACATACTCGTACTTCGCTTGTTTGTGTGAATCGGCTCGGCTCAATGATCTATAAAATATATTCTATCTTCTAAATCAAGAGTTAAAACTTTGTATTCTGTAGATAATTATTATGATGTTATTGCATAGAAGTTAGCTAGTTTATCGATGTAGATAATGATTGTGAAAAATGTCTCGAAGATTTTTATAGAAAGACGAAAACCAAGTGTGCAACAAATTGATGTGTAATGAACACCACACAAAATTTTGTGATTCATGTATCGTGCCAATTAATTGATAAGAATATTTAAATACTGTTTTACAGAAGCCTTATATATTTTTATGTTCGGATGTTGTGCTTAAAGTTCCTATATAAAATAAATATTTGCACTTATTTTACGTTTCTTTTTCACAAATAAACTCTGGGGTCGACTAACATTGTGATTATTTTGGCGCGCCTAGATAAAGATGAATTGTTGCCAAAAAGTTTGTGCTCGCGAGGTCTACTGTACACAGAACTACTAGTCATAGTTTATTTATTCCCTTTAGGCATAAAAAGACATGAAGGATTTTAGCTGAGATAAAAAAATCAACCATCTGATTAGTAAGTATGTAGTTATCTGTGGCGCAAATTGCAAAGTAAAAAACTGGCCAATTGCGTGTCGGACCATGCACAATGAAGGGTTCCGTAGTTGGGATGAATTAATCCCAAGAACAAAATTAACATTGTAATTGAAAAACATGTTCTCCCATACGAAATGTATGGGAGATCATGTTTTTCAAACTGCAAATTTAAGTTGGTTGATTATTACTCGTTAATCTGTAGAGCCTACTTAGCTTTGATACTTATCCTTTTAATTTCGTTATATTTAGTACTGCTGTGAATTTTTTCACAAATCCAAGTACAACCATTTAGCTGGCAGGGGGGGGAAACATGACTTTAAGAAAAAAATTCAGTTAAAAGCTTAATATTTCGGAAACGGATCCGTGAATCCAATGGTTTTCACAAACTCACAATATTTTTGAATGACCTTTCTAACGATACCCCACAACATGGGGTAGATGAGAAAAAATAAAACATCCCCACTTTACGTGTAGGGGAGGTACCCTAAAAAAATATATTTTTCTTGATTTTATTTTACTATTTGTCGGCATGATAAATATATACTTACGCCAAATTACAGCTTTCTAGTAGGTACTCACCGTCTTTGAGCTAAGCCGCGGACAGACAGACGGACGAACAGACAGACAGACAGACATACGGACATGGCGAAACTATAAGGGTTCCTTGTTTACTACGAAACCCTAAAAAACACGTATTACACTAAATACACTGCATTGTGCATCTAAAACCAAAGCAAAAAGAGCCACTTTAAGAGCAAGGGTGTTGAAAAATACATTATTCCTACAAACATACACATTCCTCACGTATTCCGCCATCTGCAATAGTCTATAATTTTGTCTCCTTGAAATCACAGATAATATAATACTACGTTGAAATGTACTGAATGTTCTCGAGTAACATCTATCTCCTTTGTCCTCAGGAGTGTTCTGTCTTCGTGTTCGACAAGCGCATTGCGGAAAAGCTGTACAAACCGAAGCGCAAGGAGACGATGCTGGACAGCATCCGCATCTGCGTCAGCACCCTGGAGAAGCAGCGCCATTCGAAGATGCTGCAGGTCATCCACGCGCTTGAGGAGGGCACCACTACCATCGCCTTTGCTTCGGAGCCTGTTCTCGCTAGCCTTCATAACATCATGAATTGGCATGTAAGTACATACACCTACCTAAAGTCAGGAAAATTAATTGTCGAGCAAAGTGAATACCAACTTAAATAATCCGTATATTCAAATCACAACGCAATATCTGACAGTTGTATGAAATGGCTACAACACGACAAATTGATGTAGGGTATAAATTTGCTTTCTAATTAATTCCCAAAAAGAATAGATATCTTTACGAAGGAGCTCGCCCGGGGATGTACTACCTACCATACCTATTTCTGTGGCCAAACAACGTTGTAATTAACAGCACATGAAATTTTAGTTTTTTTTTCTAGCTAGGATAGCATCTCTGCGATGCCTTACCTTATATTGCCTTATATCGCAGATGTCCTTAGGCGGCGGTAACTACTTAAGACGCAGATTTATGCCAGTGACCTTGAGTGGTTAGCTTTCGTGTTTTGTACTGAGCTCACGCGATGCGTCGTATATCCAGCCAGTAATAAGACTCGCCCATCAAGGTGCGTTATAGCAAATTAGACGCATTATCAATTTATTATAATTAAGATATATAACAAAAGTTATTTTAATTAAACACGTATACTAAAAGATCAATAATTCAATTAGCTTTAAAATGGTGAAGGTTTCAGAAAAATACGTTTCATGGATTTTGCGTGATTCTCAGGTGCTTATCCGCGTTAGACATAACTTTACAAATTAATTTCACTTAGTTATATAAACTTAATCTTAAACATTCATATATTAAGTTATTAAGAAAACTACTCGTTTAGATGCGATCTTCAGTATAAATTCATTAAAAATTGGCTATCGTCGCCTTAACATCAAGCGGGCCGCAGGCTCCTTAGCAATCCTATAACGTGAAATAATGTATTATTTCACGTACACTAGACTATTTACTCCAGAGTTATGTAGTCTAAGTTCATTTTTGAATGGCCATCCTAACTAATATTATAAATGCGAAAGTGAATTTGTTTGTTACGTTTTCAGGCTAAAACGGTTGAAGGGTTTTGGATGAAATTTTGCACATAAGTAGACCATGACCTGGAAAAGGACATAGGATACCTACCTTTCATCCCGGTATTCCCATGGATTATTTTCATAGGATTGAAAACTTATGCGGGTGAAAAGACGGGACGTAACTAGTTTGTAATAAAAGGTCCCAAATTTTAGGTTGCAATGGAATTTTAACTTTGTTTGAGTTCGTGTTTCTAAAACATGAGATTAAGAATTCACGTTTAGATAAAATATTTTTTTTCACTTTTCGTCTAACGCCTCCTACATTCCCTTATTTCTTGTGCTTCCTCTTGCTATCCTATTCGCCCCGCCATCTGCTCCACACTCTGCCGCGACCCCGTCTTATGTAGACGGAGGCTTCTATGATAAAATACCTACGTATATTTATTTCGGGACTAGGTCGGGACGTTTGCGTTAATTGGGTACCCTTCAAACATTGAAATCATTAGACAAAGGGTAACTCAAGACGAGTCTTCAGGTGTACAAATAAATTAAAACAGTTACGCGTGTAACATGTAGGCATTCCGAGTAGAAACGAGACTTCAAGAAAACAGTGTAATAAAACAAAGAAAGCTTGTGCGGTCGGGGGACCCCCGTGAGGAACGAAGTTCCTTACACGCACTCACACACTTGACAATAGAAAGAGACAGACAGAAAAAGAAGACCGAAGCTACGGTTTTCTAGAAAAGCGGTGGCCGCACTTGACGGCCGCAGTGACGGCTGTCATGAAAATGATGACAGCGGCAAAGATTTAAATCGTTAGATTCTTCCTACTGTGTCAAATGATAGTCGCGTTTCTGTTTCATTTTGACACCTCTGACACACAATGATGTAGTGACTATACTTGTTTGTCATGGAAACCCTATTTAACAATGTGTGAGCTCACTCTTTTTAGTATGGACACTTTTTCTTGTGACTCAGTACGGTGAGGGCAAACCTAGCGATTTTAATATTGGGGGAGGGGGCGGTATTTGCTTTACTGTGTCATAACGCTCACTAAGAAACCACACCAACTTACTTCTACAATCAACGTTTCAGTGACGCCATTCACCCGTAAATTGCGGACATATACACATCAACAGTCAATGGCAACAGATTTCTTACAATATTTACAGACACCGAACTTAACTTAAAAAACCAAACTGTGTGTCAAAAATTTTAACTTATCGCTTTCGCGTTGCCTACTGATTCAATTTCACCAGTGCAACCGAACGCGATCGGCAAACCCGAGGCAAATCCAAAATGCGTTGAAAAGCTGTCAATATCTTTATTCCACAACAATGATGACACTGACAGCTCTTGAACGTGGTTTAGATGGTGCTGATCGCGTTCAGTTTCATCGGTGAAATCTGCCCTGAGAACGAATGGTGAAACGGGAGTGGATGGTTAGCTGACGTTTTGCATGAACTAACTAGACGTTGTTTTCATTGAAGTGAGTAAAAATCGGCAACAGTCAAACTCAAACTCAAAGCATGTACTTCAATTAAACCATTTACAGGCATTTTGAATTATCGCCGTGTCTTTGTGGAGGCGATTGGCGGCAGTGATCTCTTGCGTCCGGCCCTGCTTCAGGGCCGGCGAGAGGGCGTGGGAAGCCGTCACCTCCTTCTGTGAAGCAGTAATGCTCGCGAAGGAGGAGGCGGAACGCGTGAGGGAGAGGCAAATTTCGCGCCCTCACGCCCCTAGCCACCGTAGGAGACGCCCTGGGCTTCGGGAATCGCAGGCCGGTTCCCGGCCACCGTAGGCGCGGCCTTGCGGACGGTGAGCAATAGGTAGCTCGCCGTCTGATAAGGACCAGGCCCGGGTCGACTGCACGTTGTGTTCCATGCGCGCCTCAAACAGATGTCAGCACGACAGAAGGGGTCTGCTAGGACCGATGCCTGCCGGGGTCGCGGGAAAGTCCGCAAGGGATACCGGGGCCTTGGCACCTGGGTTATTTGATAATTTCCCACCCTAAAAAAAGGGCACTTTTGAATTGTCAAGGAATCGTAGATCTTTATGGACTTCTTTTTAGAGATCTACGTCTTGAAAATGGCAAGATATTCCAAGTAGTTACTCTTTTCAATCAATTTTCGCAATGTCTCCTACATAAACATTGTGTTAATTAAGTGAAATGCAAATGGACGTAAGGGAAGCATGTTTGAGGCAGTTTATGAAACCGTTCATGATGGGTTCGCAAACACTGGATACTGGTCAAATGAGACGTAGGTATATATTTACCTTCAATCAATATTATCTTGAACTCTCCCACCCATACATATATATGTATTAATTAGTATTTATTTAATACCTGCAGATTGAGATAACAAACAATGGATGGGAGAGATATTAATTACAATGACTACATAATTATGTGTCGAGGACTACCTACATCTAAACGGTACGTGTGGCCTGTTGTTGGCCCGAGCCCCAATATACAGACTGTCTAGTTTGGGGCTCACTTACAAATAATACTTTGTAACATAACTGTAGGATATATAAGTTACTGAAGTCTATTCATGATAAGACTTTTATTTTTATGATAGATTAAGAGCGTTTAGCCTGAAAGTGGGCAACGTCGCAAATTGATGTCAAATATTTCGCTGTTTTGATTAATTTGGTAATATTACTGTACAAAAATAAAAAATGTGGCTAACTAGCGAACCAGAATATTGATAATGTAATGCAATAATTAATATCGTAACACCGAATATTTAGTTTTAGATAGAAAATTTTCAAATGTTTTTTACACCTGAAACGGGTACAACATCAAATTCAATGTTATAATTGCAATTCATTATTATTATTCTAGTTTGCTAGTTAGCCACATTTCTTATTTCCATACAGTAATATTGCCAAATTAATCAAAACATGTTAAATAGAGTTTGACAAGTTCTGAACTTCACTTTCAATTCACAAACCGGTTTCAATAACAATCTGAATGAGTTTGAAGGATATTGGTAATGCATTGCTTCATATGTTCGAAAAATTTGTCAGCTCAACAACGTAAATAACGCAATGCATGTTGTTGAACTGGCAAAATGAAAGCCATGGCTACGGTTACAAAGAATTGAACTCATGTTTCAGGATCCGCTTAAAAATTCATAATCTAAAATTAGCCGTCCAATAAGAAATATCTTAGCAGACCAGCCATGCTATTCTGTAAACATCTCACCGTGAAAACTTGGGTGAAGTGAGCTGTCAATAGTGTCAATCCCTGTGGAATGACAGCTCACTCCACGCTCACTTCACCTAAGTTTTCACGGTGAGATGGTTACAGAATAGCACTGCAGATTAAAACTTTTGTTATGTCGTACAGTGTCTTAAGCAATTTCCCCGCGTAGGCCGTTGGCTTGTTACACCTCATTCATGTTACGACATCGGCTATAACAGTCTTTCACGAAAAAATAAAAACGCTTGACTTTCATTCATATTATCGTCTTTGGTGGAGGTTTTTTACTTATCTCATCTGCCTAGCCTATTCCCAGCTATGTTGAGGTCGGCTTTCAGTCTAACCGGATCCAACTTAACACATACATAACATCATGCCTTTATTTCCAAAGAGGTCAAACAGAGGCGTACCTAAAGTACACCCACATTCCGCTAGTTACGTTTAAGTCCCATGTAAAAGGGGGCAACCCTATTGCCATCAACCATATTAATACATTATACTATTCCGTCAAGATGTGAGAGTGACAATTGCATTTTTGAAAGTATCCTGAGATAAGGATGCTATTCAGGAAAGAAATTTCACGGACCTGAAATGCCATACTATGTTTACTCCAGAGTAATCAATTAATTAAGTTAGTTATGCTCATGCTCAGAGCAAAAATAACTACCAACTTATTGTCCGTATATTCAAATCACAATTTGACAGTCTATGAAATGGCGATTGGCGGCAGAAGTGACGTAAGATAGGTTGTTAATTTGCGTAACAATATTTTTTCTAACTGCACCTATTAAAAGTTTATTTTAGCCAGTTCACTTTCGACGATGAAATTGTCATTTTTTCAGATGAAAGAATGAGAAATGGAGACGCTAGCCCGATCGATATGCAGGAGAAAAAGACAAATGCATAAGACCCACGTTCCACTCTAAATTGTAAATTTTATTTCATGTACCGAGTAAAATATATGTATTTAAGCTAACAGTCTTAAAATAATAATATAATATTATATAAATGTATATAAAAAAGGCGGGGAAAGATCGTATGGCTTCAAAAATTTCGTCCACATCGCTGTCAACTGTAATAATGCCCAAAAGGCTGGCAGCATAGCCTCGTTGTATGAGAATACTGATTGTTAGGCCAAAAATTCACTCTAAAGGTGAGTATAGACTGGAGCGTTTACTTGTAACAGAACATCGAGCATTCGCCATTTTAAATTTTATCGAACCGCACTTCGAACATGACGCTCGATGTTTTGTTACTACCTGATTTTAAAAACCAATGAGCGTATTGGTGTAACATTTTATCAAGCAAAGGCACGAGTGCGGGCGACGCGGAGTGTCGGTCATTACAATGAACGCAAGGGAGAAAGAAATGTTACAGGTAAATGCTCACTCGCCGTGTGCATTACGTCGAACGCAGCGTCGAGCATTCGCAGGAACGTTATATTACATGGAAATACTTTTTTAAATCAAGCATTTGCTTGTATTGTACCATTCATAAGAACGTTACATTACATGGAAATGCTTAACAAAATCTCCGCTCTAGTGTATACTCACCTTAAGTTGAATTTCATGTAGGTAAAGTATACTTATCTTTAAACGAACTCCTTCGTGAATAGACAAAAAACAATATTCTCGTAAGCCATAAATGAGGATGATTTACAGGCAAGGTAGGTACATGTTACATAATACTTACGTGTAAGGTAGGTATATGACTCCCGTCTCTGAACAAGATACCTCCGTCCCGAGTGTATCATAAAAACGAATAATAAATTGAGTTACATGGATAGACAGAGCAACAAGCACTATTATAATTATATAACGTACTATATTTATTATAAGCAGTCGGTCGATATAAAATACTGGTCCGGCTGCATCCAGTAAGACTGGATGTCGACCCCAACTAAGTTGGGGCAAGGCTAGGCACATGATGACTATTATATATGTGGTGACCAGTGCTCATGTAGAGCAGTGATAGCCTAGTGTTGTGACCGTCGGACAGCCAAATCATAGGTCTCGAGTTCGAACCCAAGGCACGGCCCTCTGATTTTTCCGATTCATGTGCGTATTGTATAATTATCACTTGCTTAAAAAACGGTGAAGGAAAATATTGTGAGGAAATCGGCATGCCTGAGAGATATTTCTCGACGGCATGTGAAGTCAAGTCAGAGGACCATGGGCGGTTTTAAAACTTAGACACCAGGTTAGTCAATATCCGAACGAAAAAAAAACAATAGTTGTATCTACTCTGTATAAAAAGAGGCCTTTGCCCTGCAGTGGGCTAATAATAGGCTGGTATTATTACTTATACCATTCTATTCTACTTTAGTAAGGTAAATCTTCGTTTTTCATACAAAAATATTTGCGTGACAGGAATTCTACCCAAAAATCCGAAGAGCATACGGCAGACTCTTTAATTACAGAAACCCATCTCCTAAATTGCTGATATGTTGCCACAGATTATACCTACGACTGGATTGGTTGTTTGGCCTTGAACTACCCACTCTACGTAACAGGAAAGCTAATTATTTTCTACAATTACCTACTCCTAACTATCAGATTCGAAATCAATCACTCGTGGCAAGCAATAATTGCTAGATCAGTCTGACAGTATTTATTTATATACGAGATGCATTACACTTATTAGATAACTCATAAAATAGCCTTGTTTCCATGGGGTAGGCAGAAACTACAGAACGCCACCTGCTACTACTATCCTTACATACTCATTTTGCCTCGCTTATGTTTATACTCGTACATCTGATCATACACGCACGCCGGTCGCGAGTAGGTACTAAGCACTTGACCTTTCGGAAGAACATCACCAATAAGGTAAGTATATGTCCTCCTAGAAACGCCGGGAAACGCTGTCCTCCTAGGGCGGGCGCCCTAGGAGGACAGCGTTTCCCGGCGTTTCTACTGCCTTGTAAATATCTTTTGTTAGTCGCCTTTAATTAAGCGTTTCCCGGCGTTTCTACTGACATCTGCCTTGTAAATATCTTTTGTTAGTTGCCTTTAATTATCTGTATGATACAAAATACAAATTAATGTCAAATCGTTTGAATTACAGTAGGTAAAGGTACCATTCCGTACCCGAACGCAGGAGTCAACTGCAGGCGACGTGTCGCCGCGACTCGACTGGTTTCTGTGAATTTCTATGAAATACCTTCCGTAGCTAGCGACACGTCAACGGGCAGTTACGGGTGAGTGACAGGCGACACTTGCACCCCGACCGCAGACCATTAGTGCCGCCAACACTCAAGCGATAGTCACGTTTTCTATCTTCTGTCTATCGACTGGAATACGGGCAGTTGCCACCTGCGGTCAGGTACGGTAATGGTACCTTAAAAATCTCATAATTATACAAAAATGTCAAGTGTCAACAAGGAACAAATTTTAATAACAAACAAGGTAATCAAAAAACAATAATAAAATGGCAAATGGAATAATAGCATGTCAATCAGTTAGTGATTCATCATTAAGGAAGTCGTCAATTGAGTAATAACTTTTTTCAATAAATATTTTGTTTAGTGCCCTTTTAAATTTGAATACATTAACCTTTTTAATATTATTAGGTACTTTATTATAAATGCAATATACCTAGGTATAAATGCCCCGTTGGTCTCGTGGTCGCATGTACGACTGCTGCGTGTAAGGTCATGGGTTCAATTCCCAGGTTGGGCAAAGTGTTATTGGGTTTTCCTATTAGGAATTTCTTAGCAGCATCTTGTAGTTTGGAAGTTGGTGGTGTGACAACCTCCTTTATCGGAAAGCTCGTAAAGCGGTTGGTCCAGCGCCTTATCTCACCCCAGTCGTATCGGGTTACCATCCTATCGGATTATAAGAGTAAAGGACCAGAGAGTGCACCTATGTTTGCCACACGTGCACAATAATTGCCCGAACACACGTACAGTGGGCTCCAGAGAAACCCCACTCAACCCCTAGCAATGTAAAAAACAATGCGACGGGGTGAGGTTTCTCTGGAGCCCACTGTACCACAACGAGAACACGTGAACTGGCACTAATTTATACGAGAGAGTTTATTCACACGGACCACGTTTGGCCGTCAAAATCAACCATCGAACACAGGTCGGTATCAAAGCCACGTCGCAGCCACAACGCAACCACCAGCGAGACCACGCACTAGCGGCCGCGGCCACAACGCAAACACATCGTTCCGTCGACCACTTACTTGATTTTATTTTGTAGTTGCCACAACGCAACTGCAAGATGCGACACTATTCGCACGTAGCCACTGCTTGTCCACATTTTGTCGCTGCGATGTGGTATGGTTGTGGTACATATGTTCGGGCCCTAATATCTCCAGCAAACTTGGCTAATTTGTGTTCCGAACTTGAGACGCCGTGACAGAAATTCGGTCAAGAGCATATTATTAGTAGGTCAAGGCCAAAAAATATTGCTAATATTCAAATTACGATTGAATGATAATCTCCTACCTATTCACCTAATGCCGTATATACGGCATTAGATACCTACCTCAGGTTAATTAACACAATCGTCTCAATGAGGACGGTATTATCGCAGATTATCAAAGGTAATTCCTAGTATTACCGTACAATACACCTGTCGGTATTCCACAGAAGCAAGATTATTTAATCAATGAGGATACGACGATTTGAATTCAGGGGACTACAGGACCTAAACGTGCCTAAACGCAAGTTTTATAATGCCTGTAAGTATATGATCCACTGCAGTAAACAAAATCAGAAAAATATATAATATTCTTCAGGATATACATATGCTAGTAAGATAGTGTGTTGAAAACATAATACAACTAATCTGATACAATAAAAAAAATCACGAAGATACCTCTACATACATGCAATCATTCAGATTTTTTGTCAGATTATTCTACAAGCGAAATTTCATCGTAGATTTTTCATTCATAGATTTTTTGTAAATAGATAATTGCCTCATAATTTGCCATAAATTACCTGCGTTGTGTCATCATGCTTCTCTTTCTTCTCTATGCAGTCCGACAGTGACCGCACTTTGGGCTGTACTTATACACGTCTGCCTTACGATTTGAAAAAGAAACATGGCAGAGATGTCATATTATGTTTTCGTCGGTTTTTCATTCAATTTATACAAGGTGGAATTTTATAACCTCACCTGGGAAAGTACTCTAAATACTGGAGATAGCAAATTTTACGGAAAGGAAATATTCCTTTATTTTTTTAAAGAAACAAATTCAGCGCTCAAAGTTTTTCGAAAATTCGCATGTCACACTCGGGAGTCGAACAGACTTTTATGACATGAATCGATAGGGTAAATCATAAGGATCAAATCTGTCTAACACGCATGATAAATTAAATGAAAGGAAAACCATAAAATCTTAACTTTCTATTGAGTAAAATTTGCTATCTCCAGTATTTAGAGTACTTTCCCTGCAGGTGGGGTTAAAAATATCCACCTGTATACCTGACTATTCTTGTCACTAAATTGCTTATTAATACTGACCTGCTTTATTCTAACTCTCGTCTTCTTAGATATTTTTTTCAACAAAACTCGAATGTAATTGAAGAGCCAGCGTTCCTAATATTGGCAAGATTTGATTCGCCCTAGTCATTAATTACACCGTGCCGTGTGATTATACTGTCACAGAAATTCATTCCTTGACCCATTACAAATGATAAATTACTTATATATGCATTATTAGACATCTAAATAGGTATTAAGTTTTGCTGCGTCTCGGGAACTAGGTTGGCACGATTCGGCACAGCAAGACGGCAAAATATATATTTGATTTTGCTGTCAAGCTGTGCCGCAGGCACATCTCGCTGACCCGAACAATTGTGTAGTAGGTACTCCTCTGTATTTTATTACTACTATTTTATGTTCATACTGTTCGACCAAGGTTGAAAATGAAAAGAGGTCCAAAATTGGTTCACTGCTAATAATTTAGTATTAAATCAAAAAAAAACTAAGTGCATAAAATTTTCTTTACCAAATATCAAAAATAGTGATTGTGAGATAGTATTGAATCAAGAGAAACTAGAATTCGTCGATAAAACTGTTTTCCTAGAGCTCACGCTCGAGTCAAGGCTACAATGGGGTCATTTAACATCTCTTGCTGGACGGCTAAGTTCAGCAGCATATGCTGTCAGAAAAATCCGTCAATTTACTGATGTAGATACCGCGAGGCTGGTCTATTTTAGTTACTTTCATAGTATCATGTCTTACGGTATTTTACTGTGGGGACGGGCTGTAGACACCGAGTTTATTTTTATTCTGCAGAAAAGAGCGATCAGAGCCATATATTATCTCCGCAGGCGTGACTCTCTAAGGGAACTGTTTAAGGATATTAACATCTTGACGGTACCTTATCAATATATCTATGAAAACATCATGTACGTAAGAAAAAACTTACATCTTTTTAGTAAAAGAGGTGATAGACATAATTATAATACAAGTAATAGGGACCTATTGTTCAACCAGGTTTCAGACTGGCTAAAGTGGACTCATCTTTCATGGGGTACTGTTTAAAATGTTACAATAAAATTCCTCCCCACATACTTCAACTGAATGAGACGAAATTCAAGTTTTGTATAAAACGCACACTATTCAGGCAGGCATATGATAAGTTGGGGGATTACATCACTGATAAAAATGCTTGGCTCAATGCTGGTCCTGCTCCACAACCACAACTAATTGATTAACATTTGAAAATACTGTTGGAGCTGCTGAAGATTTTGAGACCATCTTTGCATTTTATAAAATCAATCTCCTTTGAATTATATAATTGCAGAGCACAGGTGTGAGTACTATGTACTAAAAAGCTACCATTTACTGGGTAATACGTCTTTTATTGACTTGAATGTGCCCTGGCGGCTGTGAGTATGTCATGCTCACTCAGATGTCTCGCTGATGGTGGCGCGTGTGTGGGATCATTTAGCTCCCTTCAAAATGATTGAGCTGAATGGTGCTCATCCATGCGTCATGTTCGTGAACGGGCGCCGTCAGTTGGGACTGGTCAACTCTTAGCGGCCATGACTGATTTTAATTTTTGAGTTGTTCTTTGTTTTATCTTGTTATTACGGACGCTTCTAACGTGTACGTCTTTCTACATTGTTCTCACATGTATAATTTCAACATGAATGATGAAACCAGTACTTTGTAACAATTTATTTTATTTAAAAGAGTCTCCGTGGAGTTTCTTGCCCGTTCTTCTCCATAGGTACCAACTACGCTTTGGAATGGGCAACTAGCTTCATATTTTTTGACTGACCGAGTCCTTGACAATTCAAAAGTGCCTGTAAATGTTTAATTGAAATAAATGCTTTGAGTTTGAGTTTGAGAATGAAAAAGCAATAAATTGCAATACTTAAACTAGTGTTACAATTACCTTTTTAATTAATACTCTTCGCCAGATAGAGTTCAGCAGTCATTACAAAATCAAACCGAAATTATTTTAATGATACAAAGGTACGAAGGTCATACCCGAGATTTATTTTAATGACTGCGATTACGCTATTCGACGCTCTATAGTAATCTGTTAAGTACTTAAGTAGAGTATATAACACGTTAAGTACCTACTTATTTCAATATGTTCTAGGTATGATTTATGTATAAACTAATTTAATTAATAAAACTAACAAAAACTCTTAATTTTTTTTAATAAATAGAATAAATAATTAAAACTTCTAAAGGTTCAGTTTTATTTTATTTTTTAATTATAACTTGTAGAGCATCAAATTCTGCGTATATTAGTACCCATTTCATTGACTAGTTTTTATTATGTACAATTTCTGTTGCAATTTACTGAAGCGATCGAAAAATCATTTTCAATGTTAAAAATTGGTGCACTAAGTAATCTCACCTTTTTCTTTTCTTGTGGAAATCCTCATCAAGGTTGGGTACCAAGCTTCTGTCTGCTACTTTCAAAATGCACATTGAAATAAAAAAAGGTTAAAACTGAAGCCTGGCCCGCTCAAATCATAATCCTATTGGCTTTGCCGTAGTCGGGTAATTATGGACGTAGGATTAGTGTTAGGGAATCTTTTCTACAACTTTACGAATTCCTTAGTTTGTTATTTTACTTTATTTTTGTTGAACCTTGTTCTAAAAAAAACTTGTAGGAATTTAAAAAGAAAAAGAAATAAATATACCGCCGTGCGTTTGCAATTTCTGACCGGACCTCAGGATACAGGATATGGACCGCGGCAGTGAAAATCTATGGGTATTTTAAATGATAGGTGGCCACCTCCGCTTTACCCCATTTGCCTTTGGACCACTACGTTTGAGATAACATCTAAGTACTCAGTTCGTTTACATATAAGTACTGGATGAAACATGAAAGTTGAAGTGGGTCCTGGAGGGAAATTACCATAACTATTGAATTTAACTAATTTTACGCAAAGGAATTATTCTTTTTTTTTTAAAGTGAGTAAAACTCTATATTTTTTTCTATTATTTCCCTCACGCAGGGATCGAATCTACATAAAAGCGAAAAAAGTCCAGCCTGTATTTTTATGACATCATTTGAAACTTTAATAATCAAATCACTCAAATCGTATTTAATCAGAATCGGGATATATCTCTTTACAATTATCAATCAAATCACTTTAAGCGGATGGACAAACAAGGATGTGACCTGTTGATCGAAACTGATTTTTATTCGGACATGTTTACTTTCGTCAATCTAATTTCTCTTTAAAGCGGTAATGCCGGCGAGCAGCCCGTCACTAACATACATGTTCAGACTGTGCGTGCCTGCACGGGAAAAATACCATCAGCCATGCACACGGCGGGCACGGGCCGATGGGCGTGACCGTACCCGTCACCCAGACAACATACTTAGTTCAGATCGGCCCGTGATGGGTCACCGGTCTTACAGTGAATTCCCATCTCTAGTGAAACTACCCGATAGCAATAAAAGTTACTAAAATCAATCTTGATGTTTAAAAAATTGCTCCATTCCATGCATTGTACGGACTAACTCTCCTGTCGCTCAGGTTGATTTATAAGGTCGAGCAAAAAATCTGTTACTTCCAGGGATTGGAGACGTGCACGATAAATGGTGACGTCGCAGCCTTCTGGGAATTCACACTGCCATCAGCCATCCGTGATTGTACCTAGAGGCACACCTTTTTTAGGTCGAAAGGATAAAAAATAAAAAATCTACAATAATACAAGCGACCCGCCCTGCTTCGCACGGTTTTACTGCTTTACAAAACATTGAGATTTCTTTCTACATGCAAGTTTTTGATATACACATAAACCTTCCGGAATAAATTCACTAAATCATGGTGAAAATCTCATCTAAATCCGTTGCGTCGCTTAGAAGAACAATGCGGTCAAACACACAGACACGAAAAGCGACTTTTTATAGCATGTAGAGATATAGAAATTCGGGGAACAACGGCATTCCGAGTCATGTAGTTACAAATTATGTAGCTCTGAGTATGTTCATAAGATAGATTTCGAAGAAAAGTAACCTACTACTTAGTAGGTAACTTCGAAATCTGTGTGTATATGTAATGTAATTTTCGAAGTACCGCTTAAGTATGACGTTTCGCGTGGGTTGTGTGTGGGGCACACACAACGTTTCGTGTGATGCTCGCTGACTGCGCGTTTTCTGCCTTGCTAAATATGAAATATCAGCGCGTTTTAAAGCGCGGATTGATGCGGCGACGGCGCGCATAAATACTCAGGTGGGCCCTTGGTTCTTTGAATAAGGTTACATTATTATTTAAATTAGATATAGCACAGAAATCGCAATGACTTGACAGACTGTTTCACTTTTTAAATGTAAAATGAAGCTTATTCTATGTTCTCTTAACTATCAAATGAAAATTACGCAGTTCCTATTTTATTTTATGCGGTATTGTTTTCTAGTAATAACGAAATTGTTATGTGCCACTACTTACGGTGTTTTTTATAGGTATAAGTTGCAACACAGGTACAGCCGCGGGATCAGCTAGTAACTTTTTAAGCCACAATGGATAATTTGATGGCTTTATCACGACAAACATAAGCTCAAACTTCAAAAGCTATTGACAAAGCAAGATGGAGTGTTTGATTTGTATGAAAGATTCGTCGAATTTCCAGTCTTTAAACATCAATTTGAGAATACGGGTTTGCTTTTGAATTTCTAAGAGACTTTAACAAGATCGTTCGCATAATTCTATAGTTGTTCGATTCTGTACGGGTTGAAGTTTTGTATGAGTAAGGACTTTCGGTAGGAATAAATAGTAGAAAATATAAAGGAATAAGTAGTAGAAAATATATAGGAAAAGGGACCCAACCAGTTCCCAGATCGGCTCAGCATCTCTGTGACGTCGCACAGTGGACTGAAATCGCGAAGTACGGACTTAAGGATTCGTATGTACATTTTAGAAATTTACTTACTAATAGGTACAATACTTTTATGTTATGTGATTTTTTTCATAGGTATAACTTTCAAAGTTATAGGTAGTTTCAATATTGTATGAGAAAAATTAAATACTGCAAATTTGACTTAGTTGGAAGTAAGTGCAACGATATTCGACACAACTTCCGTGACGTCATTTGTTTGTGTTCAAAATACGGCCAAATCGGGTTTCTTATCAGTAGACGCGCAGTCATTAGTGACGAGCGCCAATCAGAGGGCAGTAAATTTGCAGGAAGGTGGAAACCGAGAGGGTAGGAAACGTCGAACGATAACGTCAGTTCTTTGTTACCCACCATTACATACGGTCTACCCCTTTATTAACTACTGTCACTATTTGATTTTTGTGAACGTAACGTACGATTTACGAGAATTTTGTAAAAAAAAAATCGTGATTTAGTAAACAACATTGATTTGTTTGTTCAATTGAAAGAAGCTGGTAATATTAAAGATAATATGATTCTAGATGAGTATGATGATTCTAGTGTATTTATGGGTAGTGTGATACCTATCAAACTGGTTTCTGATGATCGATTTGTTTAGGAAAATGATTCTCCTAACTCTGCATATTGGTGTCGTCCATTCTTTTTCAAATTTGTAAAAGAGAACAACTGCAAAATGCAATCGAGGCAGAAATTGATAATTTGGTAAAGACAGTAGTGATTGGAGAAATGAAAATCTCACTAAAGTTAATACTAACCATGATAGATGATAAATCATCAGCTATTCTTTACGAAACATCGTCCCAAAGATGTGACATATGTAAAGCTACTCCAAAGGAGATAAATGACGTGCCTTTAATATTGACGACGAAAGTTGATACCGACTTATATAGTTATGGTGTATCGTCATTTCACATTTGGATACGATTCATTCTTCAAATAGCTTATAGATTATATTTTTAAAGACATGGATTGTAAAAGATGACAGCAAGTCTATGATGCACAGCAGAAAGGAAAATATTCAGGAAGCGTTTAAATCTCAAACAGAACTTTTAATTGACGTCGTGAAACAGGGTCAAGGTACGACTAATGAGGGAAATAATGGCTAGGAGATTTTTTGAAAACTCTGACATTGCAGCTTCGATCACAGGAGTCAATCAAGATTTGATAAAACGATTAAAAATCATATTAGAGGCCATTTCTTCAGGTCACCCTGTAGATACAATTAAGTTTATAAACTACACCGAAGCCACCATGAAATTTTACGTTGATTTGTATTATTGGTATAACATGCCTGCAAGTGTACATAAAGTTCTTGCTCACGGAGCAGTTATCATTGAACATTTGGGTGGTGTTTTTCTGTAATCTATAAGAATAGAACTACTTTCTGCATTTTTTTCTAATTTTTTTGATTAGTAATTTCGGGGATAATTCGTTTCGGGAGACATTTAGTTTTTTTTTTTTCAATTTTCATCTGTTTTCTTATATAACTAATAAACTGTTTATAATAAAATTACTTTAAAAAAAATTGGCATCCTCACATTGGATTAAGCCCTTTCATTGGATATGTCACACGGTGCAGTTTGCAAAACTTTATTTTTCAAAACAGTTTGCAAATAAATATCTTCAATATCGCAGTACCAGATTAGATGCAAAAATAGGTTAATAATTGGTCCTATTCAAATCTCCAATCCATTTTTTGAGAAAATTTGAGAATTACGACATAATCATGAACTTATGTTTTTGTTCATACAAAAAAATCTTCAAATAGTCATAGCATTGAAAATAATGGGTAAAACGTAAAGTCACAGAACAATTTTATATCGTAATGGTTAGTAGATCTCATTTGCGTAAAGTAGCGACGACCCTAGCGAGGTGACGCCACGCTGTAAGCGCCATCGGCTAGCCGTAAGCGGGACGACGCTCGGACGTAAGCTCGTTTGTCAGCTGATCCAGATGAGATGCCGTTACGATGCTTAGTGTGCGTTGCATAGTCTAAAGTTTCATAGAAAGAATCCTGAACGGCTCGAGTTGAGGCGATACTGATCCCGTGGAGTGCTTATACGCGTGCGTTGTTGTCCAAGGCTAATTTAAACTATCTATAACAAATAATTAATTCTTTGACCCATATTAGTATACCTATTCATTGAAAATGCATTCTGATCGAGTATTTAACCTAGTTCTACTACAAAATGTTAACCCACCGTCCGTCGGACGTGTGTATGTATGTCAGAGCATTTCGAATTCAAGTAATCGCCTGTTAATAATAAATGTGAGCGGTACTAATATCATTAATTCTTTAGGGGATGACTACAAGCTACATACAGAAACATTTTCACATTCGAA
This sequence comes from Agrochola circellaris, assembly GCA_914767755.1. NCBI lineage: Eukaryota > Metazoa > Arthropoda > Insecta > Lepidoptera > Noctuidae > Agrochola > Agrochola circellaris. The sequence goes on along the minus strand of OU611840.1, from coordinate 15,532,705 downwards.
TTAATATCATTATGATATCAATTTTATGTACGAAATATATATCTTTTGCATTAGGTTTGTCATGTACTGCTGAGCATGATCAACATTTTTATTTTATTGCATTAAAGGTCTTAGAAAAACTTTTTTTTTTTTAATAAGTTTTTCTAAGACCTTTAATGCAATAAAATAATAATCGCAAAAATGTAGATCCGACAATGTTAATTGCTACGGACGATTTATTTGTAAAAATCTCAAGACTTTTTTAATTTCGCGGGCTACTTTTCCGCGCCTGCCCAGCTATAAATTTTTCGTCCTACATATGCTTGCTCAAAAACCCTCTGGGCTACTATGAAAAAATCACCTAAAGAACTGCTAAAGTAGAGTTTGACAAGTTTTTAACTTCAAATTCTCAATTCAATAACCCGGTGTAATGCGGTAAATACTCCTCAAATTGAGGGTAAACGCCCGCTGTTTATCAATCTGTCCTTATAAGCACAACTTTCATCGCAAATCGTTTCATCAACAAATTGTTCGACGGGAAGAGTTTCCGTAAAGCGCTATGCACTCAATCTATTCTTACACGTCCATCTAAAATTCCAATCACTTCACTTGAATTGAATTTATCGATGGAGTTTGTTGGCTCGAAGGTTCGTACTACGTAGATCCTAGATAGCAGAATGGAGTTCAACATCTGGCAAAATAGTTCAGAACTTCGAGGAAGTCTTGGTAAATCTTAAGATGTTTTCGGTAATTATTGAGAAATACCTCGCATTTTGAAAGTTGTTGGAAAGGGTATAATAAAATAAAAGATTTGCATGTATTCTAATACAGTGACGTCATTGACTCGACCGCTCATTGGTCTGAGTTTTACAGCTTATTTACGAAACAACACATTCAAGTAAAGATCAGTTTCTGATTGATTTATAGATTGATTGATTAGCTTGCTTCTTTGATTGCACTGTACGATAGACACTTTAACTTTTTGAACAATAGGTATGTTCACAAAGATTTTTTGTCCGTTATATAGAGTACCTATTAAAAAATATTGGACAAGTATTTTTAGGGTTCCGTAGTGAACAAGGAACCCTTATAGTTTCGAACCCTTTAGTTTAATCCGAAAAATTAAATTTAAATTTTACAGTTTTTGTATTTTCTTAAGAAATATCGTTTTCCCGTAGCTACAAAGGTGGTACCTGCCCTTACTGACCCATCTCAAAATCTACCCCGCATATCCGTTATCTAAACAGCGTAAACAAACGGATGGAATAATCCAAACATTATACCTACACGATTTTCTAAGATTAGAATCACGTTTCAACTTTCTATCGGTTTGTTTTATTTTTATTCCGAGGACGAAGAGTGAAGTAAAAATAGACGAAGAAAATGTCTGATAGGTACAGGAAAATTATCTGTTATGGTGCTCATAGGCAGCAGGAACCTTTCCGGAAGTACTGTGTCTATTTCTAGCCTTTCCTATGTATCTCGTAATTAAAAAAAATATATTCATATAAATTATTTCTGTCTGATTTAAAAGAGTGTCCGTGGAGTTTCTTGCTCGTTCTTCTCCATAGGAACCTACTACGCGTTGGAATGGGCAACTAGCTTCATATTTCTGACTGAAAAGTTCAAAAGTACCTATAATTGGTTTATTTGAAATTAATGCTTTGAGTTAGAGTTTATATCATAACTAAATAAAATTGTCATCGTGTTGCGTCTGTGAGCCCGTTTAAAGTGCTACGTCGTACGTAAAATCGTAGCAAGTGCTACGCCGAACGTAGCAAGTGCTACGCCACAACGCCAAACGCAGCAAGTACTGCACGAAATGTAGTAGCTACGTTACTGTTGGTATTTTCACTCACAACAAGTCCATTTTCGCAGGAGTGCAACGTGCCGCATGGTCACGCTCCACCTGTGCAGCCGCACCCGATCACCCTGGGCCCGCCGTCGGCCCAGCAGCAGATACTAAACGCGCCATCCGTGCTCCCACCGCACGCTAAAGAGTACTACTTCCTGGACATCGAGCTCCGTTACGGATTGTTGCAGGTAAATATAATAATATTTGTATAGTCCAACTCTTAATATATCTTGTGTCACTTGCACGTCATAAAACGTCAAGGTCTAGACTTCCAGAGTATAGACTCTGGCCTTGTCGTTTTATTACTTGTAGTTTTAGTATGAAACTATCTGTTACATAGGTGACAGTTTCAACCGTAGTGAAATTTCAATTTACTGGGAATTGTTGTCGAAAGAGGTAAAGCAATAACGAGATCGACTGTACTACTTTAGATGACGAAAATTACATAGTAGTAACAGAGTATGTTCGTCATAAATAGTTTATTTTTAAGACTACACTATTTATCAAAAACTCTAAACGATTAGCACATCTGCCTGCTAAAAAAGTAATCCCTGGATTTGGCGTTACTTGTGGTAGAAACGAAACGCCTCATGTACTTGCAATTTCACCAGAAGCAGCTCCTCTAACAGAAATACAGCAATACTACAATATAATATAGCAATAAGAATGTGTATCAGCATCAGCAGATCAGTATTGGATCCTCTTTTTTCATTTCATAGATACCGTTTTCGCCCCGCGGTCCTTTCCTATCTCTCAAACACACTGTATTTTATAAATTTTAATTTTATATAAAATGTTTTAGTGGAGAAAATAATACCTAGATTACTTTTTCTTCATTTTTATAACTTTGATATACTGATTTTAACTAGTAGGTAAGTCTATTATAAAGCCAAATATTCTTTTGTACGCCACTCAGGGATATTTCAAATTTTATAGCTTTCACTGCTTTTATATTCACACTCAACCTTTTGAAATCAACTACCTCCCTCCAAATACAAAGTGCTTTGTTAGATGGACGATATTTTTTTCAAATTAGGTGTCCAGCTTTAAAATACGTTGTCGTGTCAGTTTTGCGATGGCAGTGTCATTTCAATAAACAAAGGGATTTAATAGATCCTCTAAAACCTTGTTGACCGGCTAATGACGTACGCTTTAAAAAAAAAATGTGCCTCTTTTTAACTTTGTGGCCTTTTCATAGAGTAGCTCCCAGTAACTAAGCAAGGGCATCCCGACCAAATGAGTTAGGTTAGGCGAGAACTGTGACCACAAGCGCTACGTCCAAGTTGGTCGCAGTTATTTGGCTATTTAGTATTTTAGAATAGAAAATGGGAATAATTTAAGGCTCACATTATATTAGTGTTCATTCATATTTTTAGGAAATCAAAATGAGAATAATTTGGGGTATGTATTCGTAAAAAGTTGGCAGAATCATTGCAGCGCTGATTTGTTTTCTCCTCTACCTATAGTTATTTCTCCTGACAAAGTTTATTCGGTTTATCCATGTATCTATGTATTAGTATGTATTAATTTTCAAGTTATCTATCCCAAATGTTGCACCTGCCATGTTTTGTCTCTGCATCACTCTAAGGTTGACTGGTAGAAAATGTCTCAGGCGTTAAGTCCGCCTTTGTACAGTATTTTTTTACTTGTGCTTGAACTTTTAATAAATAAATAAATATACATATTGGCGCGTGAAAAATTATCGTCATTCGTCATTGATTCTGGAATTTATAATTAATTTACTTTGTTTGAATTTCCGCGCATTATTTGATAAAAGTAATATACAAGCTTTGGCCACAACCAGGCATTGACGGACTCACGTATGTGTGCCTCGGCTTCTCCTTGGCCTACATTTCACGATTGTCCATCAATGCCTTTGTTGCAGGCCGCGACAGTAATGTACAAACCAGAATTAACAATATCAAACTCTGTGTTTTATCCCATTTTCCATCAAATAAGAGTGAAGGTATTATTTCCGACTTGGGCCACAGGCCTGTTTTTGGCATTTTCATCTTTTTTAATCTTCTTGATTATAGTTTTTAAATTCTAATCACCTCCGTCGTCACTAAGTGGACTAATACAATTCACTTTCACATTTTCGTTTCATAGATTTAAAAATCTCAAGATTCTTCACTCTTTTCTTGATAACGTCAAATAGATAGAATATACTTTATTTTACACCGTAACGTAGGTCATTTCTATGTAGAAAACTATTCAGTTGAGTAACTTTCAATGTTAATGAAAAGCTGTATAAAGAGATCTTAACCTTTGATTGTACCACAACAGAAGCCTTTTCATGTTATCTTTCATCTTAAGCCTTCTCATCTATTAATAACTAAAGTGTCCTTGAGTAAACAACAAACAACAATACAGTTACCCGGTATCAGACGCTTCAATTCTCATCTTTCACTCGAAGTGAAACGACTGAACACAAAATGAATTAAAAGTGAAAAATTAATCAATCCAACGATGTAGAATTTTGGTACTCAGCATCTTTTATAATCATTCTTTAGCACTCGCCTACCGAATGATCGAAAAATGAAATTAAAGGAGTGAATGAACGTTAATTCCTTAACAATTTTGTCGGTGTCGTGTGAACGTGGAATGAAACAAAAATGAAGCTTCACTCAAGTGAACCTTTCACTCGAGTGAAGCGTCTGATATCGGTTTATAGCCTGGGCGTAAATATGACACTTAGAGCTTTAGAAAGAAACTGTCACATCGGTTATGAGTGACATTTATTTATTTATTTATAGTTAATTAAAACGGCACAGGTCCAATTACATTAATTAACATAGAATTATAACAATTTAAATTAAATAAGCATTCAAATAACATACAATACAAAAATTAAATTCAAAGATATACAATTCGTGGATAAAATTATTAATAATTATTTGAGTAAATGGTTCAATAAATTAGATACATCAATAAACTAACATGCAACAGTGGACACCCTCGCATATTGTCCGTCACAAAACACCAGACAAGCACGCATTATTTTCTTCCATTCATCGGCAAACACATCACATTCAGGGCAGTCAGGGGGCGTTTAGCATCCTTAGGGTTCGACAAACTGGGGATTCGGCTCTAGCAACAGATCTAGATAGCGGTAGTGCGAACAAGTTATGACGGCGGCTTTGACGGTGCCCAAGGTATTTGTCGGGCACAAATAGGCGGCAGAAAAGTCCGTGGAGCTCAGGGCAGTCAATACGACCGCTTAAGGTTTTACAGGCAATCGTGAGCTGATCAAAGCCCCTTCTTACCTCCAATGAATTTAAACCCAACACCCCTAGAAGATAATTCGTTGGGTACATGAAGGGGAAGTAATGGTACAGCCTTTGATACAAAAATCTCAGGAAGGTCTTCTGAACTTTCTCAAGCATCAGTGTCTGAGACGCAGTATGCGGATGCCAGACACAGGCACTGGACTCGAGTTTACTCCGAACCAAAGTGGTGTAAAGAAGTTTAATAATACTAGGATTGCGAAAGTCACGAGCGTTCCTCAAGACAAATCCCAGACGCCTGAAGGATTCCTTTGCAAGGGCAGACACGTGGTCTCTAAATGTCAGACTGCGGTCGAAAGTCATTCCTAAGTCGTTAACGCTGGTGACACGAGTGATCACTATACCCCCCAAACTATAATCATATTTTATTGGTCTCAACCCACGACCATAAGTCATAACGCTGCATTTAACAACTTGTTCGCCATGCTCCACTCATAGACGGTATCGATATCTTTTTGTAGGAGTTCGCAACCCACCTCTGTTCATCAGAACAGAGGTGGATTGCTGCGCAAATCATTGCGCAGCTAGTTTTAGATCGTCGGCATATAGTAGACATTTTGAGAATCTAATCTTACAAATTAGGTCGTTGATTATGATCAGAAACAGAGGCGGCCCCAACACGGATCCCTGACTCACTCCCGAGCGAGTGTAATAAGACTTCGACTCAAAGCAGCCATGGCGGACGAACTGTTTGCGATCCCGCAGGTTGTCTGCGAAGAAGTTGAGAAGGCCGGATGAGAAGCCCGTAGCCCCTAACTTTGCCAAAAGCACATCGTTGTCCACTTTGTCGAACGCCTTCCGGAAATCAAAATACGGAGTGTCGACCTGCCTACCGGATTCCAGGCTCTGGATATGAAGTCAACATGAATCAGCAGATTTGAGTTCACGGAGCGACCACGTCGAAAACCATGTTGAGCATCAGAAAGATACATATTGGTTTGTTTACAGATAACAGTGTGAAGTATATGTTCAAAGACCTTTGCTATGGTTGATAAAATAGCGATGGGTCTGTGTTCCTCGACATATGTCTTGTCACTGGTTTTAGGGATGGGAGTAACACGTGAAGTCTTCCACAGATCCGGATACACGCCCGACTGAAGAGCTAGATTAAAAACATGACATAAAGGGGCTGCTAATATACTGCTACATCATACATACATAGATGATAGTCTACAAAGTCTCACTTTTGTAAAACTGGATGTGCTATATACAATATGTTCCGGAATTAACGCACACCACCAAACACCCCAGTTAGAATATTATGTTTCAAAACACACACACTTACACACACTAAAGGAGATCACCCATTTTGTTAGGTGATTTGGGATAAAAAAAAAGTCTGCAGCCAGGAATGAATTACATTTTATTTGAATGGTGGCAGTAGTAGAAACATTTATTTTTATTGCGACAACGCTGTAAATCATTTGCGAGTTAAGATATGCAATGATCCTTAAATTAAATAAATTATGTACATCCCGCCATTTCGTGTAAGTTCCTGTATGATTATTATTCCGCTATTATGAGCTGGGTGATACCATCTGACACATACAACATTGATGGCCGACAATTATTTATTTTTATCCCAGAATGGGTATATCTCCGAACCCAAATTGTTCTCGACTTTGACGCCATAGTAAAAAAATATGTGTACTTTCAAAATATGTAATAAATATAGAAGGCAGCAAAAAAAAAAAACGGAATGGGTATAATACATCTCCGAACCCAAATTGTTCTCGACTTTGACGTTGTAGTAAAAAATAATGCGTTTTATGTGTACTTTCAAAATACGAAGTCCGGAAAAAAATTAAATCCCAGAATAGGTGATCTCCATTGACTATGTATGAATTATTGTTTATTTATGAAATTAGTTGTACTGATTGTGGAAAAAAATTGTGGGCACATTACAAATCTACGCACGCACATAGTTGCACACGTATGTATATGGGTCTAGCGTAAAAGGTACTGCGTCCATTTTAATTTGTTTTGACGGTACAACGGAAGTGTGGCTGCAATTTACGTAGTTTTTATTATTTTTGGAATAAAAAAACCAATATAAAAAATGACAGAAATAGATTTAGTATCAACTACTTTCATAATGTGCAGTAATTCAGTTACACATTGTATATTACAGGGTACTGTACATAGGTATAGGTACTCACATTTTCATCATTAATTTTTAATTGGGCTTTACAGCTGTTTATTACAAGACCTTATTGCGTAACCACCCTAAGGTTGAAAGTCACTTGCACGTCATAAAAGACAAGGTTTTGTGTTTTGTTCTATGTGACGGTTAGATAGTATCAAAGGCGTGTACGCACGAACGAACAAAACATGGTGAACACGAACATCAAACAAGGAACATTTGGTTCGTACGTGTGGACGTAAATTAGCAAAACGAACACGAACACCATACGAACACAGTTCGACTTGTGTTCGGGGTCAACCCCCCGCCCGTCCGGCGTCTCAAAATTTGCAAGAGATGTTAACAACAATGGCCGCTCGAAATTGTCTATGGTTCAGTGACGCGGCCGTATGATTTTTAAGTTTTGGTGCTATCGATGTTACGATTTTTTTAAGTGTCCCATCAGTATTTTGTATATTGACGAAGTAACAAATAGAAAACAATTTTTATTGTAATTTCATAGAAATATGTTCATCATTTAAACCGTGAAAACGAACAAAGATATAATAAATATACAATCATATTTTGCACTTTTTGCAAGAATTTTCCCTAATTACTAGACCGTCGGCAGAACGGAGGAAGCTCGCGCAAGCGTAAATGGTCCGGCTATTAGCTAGCAATTAAGTGCTGTTAGGTGTTGGAATACTCACTATTAACCCTTTTTTAATAATTGAAGGAAAATCTGTTTTTTTTTCAATTTTGTGAGTTTTGATAGAAGCAGACAGAATTTAAAGCTATCGTGAAAGTGAGCCAGTCGAGAACCGGTAGGGCCTTTTGAACTATGAGTAGTGTCCGCTGTATTTTTTACAACTTCGAAGAAGAGAGTCTTGCCTGCACTGCTCCTGCACGCTTAGCATGACCACAATAGAAACGGGTTTTGTAGTCGGAAGAGTCAGCAGAAGAAGTCTTCCTTTGTATAGAATTTAGCCTGAAGTTTCTATAAACTCAAACTTAAAGAATTAATTTCAAATAAACCAATTACAGGCACTTTTGAATTGTCAAGGGGTCGGTCAGTCAGAAAGATGAAGCTAGATGCCCATTCCAAAGCGTAATAAGGTACCTATGGAGAAGAACGGGCAAGAAACTCCACGGACACTCTTTTAAATTATGATATGGTTACAAAATATTGGTTACATCATGCATGTTTAAGTTATACGTGTGAGAACGATGCAAAACGTTAAAAGCGTCCGTAACAGAAATAAAAAAATAAACAATTTAAGAACTAAATTAAATTAAAATAAGCCGTGGCAGCTAAGAGATGACCAGTCCCTACTGACGGCGCCCGTTCACGAACATGACGCATGGATTAACACCATTCAGCTCAACCATTTTGAAGGGAGCTAAATGATCCAATACACGCGCCATCGTCAGCGAGACATTAGAGTGAGCATGACATACTCTTAGCCGCCAGGGCACATTCAAGTCAATGAAAGTCATACCCAGTACCTAAATGGTAGCTTTATAGTCAGTACATAGTACTCACACATTTTCTATGCAATTATACATTGCTAAGAGATTGAATTTATACAAGTTTCAGCAGTTCTAACAGTATTCTCAAATGCTAATCAATAATTGCGCCCTTGTGGAGCAGGACCAGCGTTAAGCCAAGCATTTTTATCAGCGATATAATCCCCCAACTTATAATATGCTTGGCTGCATAGTGTGCGTTCAATATAAGATTTAAATTTCATTTCATTCAGTTGAAGTAAGTGGGGAGGTATTGTATTGTAACATTTTAATCAGTACCCCATGAAAGACGAGTCCACTTTGGCCAGCCTGAAACCCGGGTCCCTATTCCTAGTGATATAATTGTGTCTTGCACCTCTTTTACTAAGAAGATGTAGATTTTTGTTTTTTTTTCAATTAATACTAAATTATTGAAGTGATACTTCTATATAGACGGGGGGTATTAGGAATTTTTCTGTCATGAAAAAGCGTTACGGCCTCGTGGAGGGGGTAGACGATATATCGCGTGGTGAGAGCAGCGGCGGAGGGACAGAAAGGCTGGCGGCGGCGTCGGAGAGAGGGCAACGGCTGATTTATTTATTGTTAACATAATTTCATTTAATTATCTTGTCCGTTGAAGTTTCACTTCTACTATGTGTCCCACCACACATTTCGTTTTTTAGCAGTGAACCAATTTTGGATCTGCTGTAGGGTGTTATTTATGTCGTCGATGCACGTCTATTAATATAAAAAATTAAGGAAGTATCGTCAGCAAATAACACCATTTGTGGTTGAGTTTTTGAGTTTTTTTTAAATTAACTGTTACCATAGAAATCACGATAAACGGAGAAGAAACCTAATTTTAAGACCACTATCGAATTATAATAGGTTTTGCATCCGGGCAGTCAGTCTTCCTATCATCCATTGATTAGTGGCTAATCTTTTGTAAGGCTTTTCCTACCTATATAGCTCTAAAAAGAAGAAAAACAAAAATATATTTGGAAAATCCAAAAGAGCACGCCTCATAACGCTCATTCAAAAATTTTACCCATCAATATGGGTAAAATTTCCCACCTCGCAATCTTTACGTTCTGTAAAGACTATTTACTTTGGTTTGCTTTGTTGGTTGCTAGGCAACGGAAGAGGGTCGTAGTTGGAATAAATATAATTAGAGATATTATATTAGTTACTTTTTTTATTAATTATAATTAAAGTACTTTGAATAAAAGAGCCATTTTCAATAGGGTTCCTCCTACGGCTGAAACAAATCTATAAAAAAATTACTCAATTAATTATTTTTTTCGCAACCTTATGTTTCATATTTGATTCGCGGGATTTTTTTTAAAACTATATTCATGTTTTTTTCGTTTCTGCTGCATTAAATCAATTATTGACAGAAATACAATTTTAATTTCCATTAAATTATCTATACAATGGTATATAAATTGAGTAGGTTCTGTGTACTAGCAGGAGTGTAACAATAAAAACATTTGCAGAAAGGAGAGAAAAAAAAAAATCTATCGTAAAACACTCTCTAAAGCTTTGTGCAGACTAGCGCGACGCGACAGCGCGACGCGACAACGGTTATAGTTATACCGTGAAGTTTTCTTAGAGATTAAGCTAAGCTCTGCCGCTTTTGCTAGAAAGATAAGACAGTTAACAGATGTAGAAACCGCGCGTTTGGTCTATTTTAGCTACTTCCACACTATCATGTCGTATGGCATTTTACTGTGGGGTCGGGCTGCTGACATTGAATCTATATTTATTTTACAAAAGAGAGCTGTCAGAGCCATTTATAATCTACATCGTCGCGAATCTCTCAGGGAACTATTTAAAAGGATTAATATTATGACAATATTACATATGCCAATTCATTTATGAAAATATTATGTATGTAAGAAAAAATCTACATATTTTTAATAAAATAAACGATAGACATAATTTTAATACTAGAAATAAAGATAAAATAGATCAACCATTTTTCAGATTATCTAAAGTATCTTCATCTTTTATGGGGTACTGTGTTGAATGTTACAACAAAATACCTTGTGATATATTACAATTAAATGAAAGAAAATTTAAAACTCATATTAAAAGTACACTTTGTAAACAAGCATATTACAAATTAGAGGATTATATCCAAGATAAGAATGCTTGGAAACATGCTGGTCCTGCTCCATAAGATAATCTAGAATCTAGACAAAATCAAACTGGTTGCTAATTTAAGTTGTATGAATTATTATTTTTATTATATGACATTGATTTTACATTCTGTGATTACTTCCTCACACACTGACTTATTAATTGTAAAATTTTAAGAAAATCGTCTACTTTTACAATTTTTGTAAATATGTGAGGACCATGCATCTATCACATAAGTAATTAATTTATCTTTCATTGCTTCATTTTTATTAATTCTTCTTTTTACCTATTGTGGTAACGTATTTTATTTTTTATTTTTTTTAGTTGCATCGTCTTCACATATAATTATGTAACTAATGTACGTACATATGCAAAATATTGTAACACATTTTAAAAGAGTAACGATGGAGTTTCTTGCCCATTCTTCTCCATACGAAAACTACCTTTTGGAAGGGGCGACTAGAATCAATTCAATTTTTTTGTAAACTTTGACGTTCAAAAGTGCCTTACAGGGGCCTATTTGAAATAAATGATTTGACTTTGACTTTGACTTTGATTGTATTGTTCGAGTCGCATCGCGCCGTCGCGTCGCGCTGGTCTGAACGAGCCTTAATGCTTCGCATTATGAGTCGTGCAATATTTTCTATAGTACGTTCACGGAAATTTTATTGTTCGAGTCGCGTCGCGCCGTTGCGTCGCGCTGGTCTGAACGAGCCTTAATGCTTCGCATTATGAGTCGTGCAATATTTTCTATAGTACGTTCACGGAAATTTTATGTTGCCAGGCGTCATGTCATTGTACCTACGAAGTTCATCGAGTACAATTTCGAGTATGGCTCACGACCGTGGCCAAATATAATACGGTTTTATTATTAAAATTGATGGACCCTACAAATAGGCGCACGTGCTCCCGTTTCCAACTAAATTTAATGAGTACACCGGGATAATCGTCTTTTAATCTGCAATCATTTGAACTAAGACTAATTGAAAATTAACGAAATCCCTGATTTAACAAACTGATTAGTTTAATGAATAGCTGACGAAGCAAATACTGTAACTTCTAGATGAGCTCGTGGCTAAGTAATAATAGCCACACTGGTCGATCCATCAGGTTAAGCTACGCTTGCCGGGGTTGGTCCGTGGATGGGTGACTATCTTTACAAACCGAGACTCCGCCGTGTCTGGGAAAATACGTTGAGCCGTTGGTCCCGGCTGTCATTCGTGGATCTTTGACATTCGTTTCGGGTTGTCAGAAGCCCGAAAGTCTGACAACCAGTCTTACCAAGGGGTATCGCATTACCCAGTTACTGGGTTGTTGATGTCAGATAGGCAGTAGCTCCATGTAAAATACTGGTATTCAGCTGCATCCGGTTAGACTGGAAGCCGATCCCAACATAGTTGGGAAAAGGCTCGGCTGATTGATTTTGATCCGACGTTTTTTCTCATATCTTTTCTGGATTGCTGACCTGACCACCTCTGTTAAGAATGTCATTGGTTTGGGCCCCAGGCATAGTGCTATTAGATTTTTACATTAAGGAAAACTTGTGGAAGTTCTCCAATATTTGTGATTATATACCTAATAAAGTACTCAATATTTTTATATTTTACACCCTAAATATTTTGCTGAAACATACAATATGTCAAAAAATCCCTGTTCGATCCGAAAGGGGCACATAAGTACTGCAAAACCATTACCAAAAAGGAATAAAAATCTTTTCTGTTGCTTTTTTTAACAGTTAATGCTATTTTAAATTTACATTTTTAGTACCAAAATTACCCCAAATCCAAATTAGCCAATTTTTAATTTCAATAGTTTATGATTTTTAGACACCAGCTAAACAAAGGCCGCCCGCGCCCATGTAATAAACCGGCAAAATTACCCATTGAAAAATAACGTGTTGTTTTTTTCTGTTTTCTTGAAAATTTTCAAATTTTTACGTGTTGTATAGATTTACAGTCACATGTATTCTATATGGATATGGTAAAACATAATTTATACTAATAGTCATCAATAGTCATGTTATTTTTTTAAAGCGGGTCACAGTTAAATTTCCATTTCCATGAAGTCCGGTCAGCATGTAAGAGAAGTTGAATGTGATAATAAAACTGAAAACGTTCAAATCAAATGCCTGCATTGTTTGACGAGAAATAATGTTTTCAAACCTGGCTCCAACGCAGGCGGTTTGACAGGCTCCAACGATCATCTATTGTAGGGTAACTAAAATGATTGGATTTTTAGCCGTGTTTTTCTATCACTATGTGGCACGAACGTCCCCAATACTTCGCACGCCCACTGAAGGAACATACGATATATTTGTTGAATGAAAGGAAGGGAATTTTTTCCGTATTTCAGAAGTATTTTGAGAGGGATTCCTGATTTTGTGTGTTTTCAAACTGTCTTTATGATTACTTTTTTCTATCTTTGCATACCATTGACCCTAAAATAAAAAAAAATCGAACAACAAATCATAGCCATCAGACGTGGGCTGCAAGCATTTTGGGCACTCTCATAGTTAATTGGAAGCGATATACGATTATGTGATTTTTGATATCCTGTTAGCTATTCCTTTTATGAATGATACCTGCAGCGTGTCTACAACTATTTAGATATTACTTTTTTAAATCGTGTTAGTTTGTTTATGTAAGCTTGTATTAGTAAAGTCTCATTTAAATTGGTGAAATAAATCAATAGTTTGATGTAAAAGACATAATGGGGCCAATCTACAGAACTTAGTGGAACAAGAAAAGGTTACACTAATTTATTATTGAAAGTACCATTAATGGCAGCTCGTTAAAAAAAAACACAGAATTTGTAATGTAGTTTAACTCGTTAGCTATCGATTAGGCATGAAGAGTCCATAATACCTCAGCTCAAATTCGCTCCTTATCTCGCTCGCACAATACTGCTCGCGGTCTGAGAGAGAGCGAGACTGAGCGGCAGGGAGAAGGCTCCTAGGCGCCAATAGTTTAGGTGATTTCTTTTTACAGCGAAAATAAAAGTAATAAAAAATAAACATAGTACATATCTGCGTTATAGTTCAGTTAATAAGCAAAGTTTTTGAATACCAAGTTTTTTGTTCGGTCTAAAAATTATTTAAAATTTTATGGAATCGTGTTTTCGTCAAACATAGTACTTACCATTAATACATCCATTAATCGGAGGATCATGCTAAGCAATTTGAGGTATTATTATACTCTTAACGTTGCATCGAGTAACTTTCACTAATACTCAACTTAACGACTTGCAATAGGTCAATTGAACTTAATATTCATTGTGTGTTGTTGTTCTTGTAAAGAGTAAAATATGCATATTTTCGCCACACTTTTGTTCGCAGGTACCTAATGTTCCTTTTATAATTTATTGTTAAGTTGCTATAACTAAGATTGATATAACTAAGTTGCTAAAGAGCTTGTAGCTAAGTAATAACAGCCGCACGGATCGATCCATCAGGTTAAGCTATGCTTGCCGGAGTTGGACCGTGGATGGGTGACCATCTTTAAACACCGAGACTCCTCCGTGCCTCGGAAAGCACGTTAAGCCGTTGGTCCTGGCTGTAATTTCCGTCCGCAAGTCTGACAACCAGTCTTACCGAGGGGTATCGTATAAAAACCCAGTCAGAGGGTTGTGGAAGTCAGATAGGCAGTCGCTCCATGTAAAATACTGGTATTCAGCTGCATCCAGTTAGACTGTAAGGCGACCCCAACATAGTTGGGAAAAGGCTAAGAAGATTGATTGTTAAGTTACAGTTGAAGTAATTTAAGTCATTTCAATATAATTAACTAGATATGGATAAAATTAATTTATTAAATATAATCTTATATTTTTACTTAATTTGTAGAAGGTAATTCTAGTTTTCATTGCTACTACTTCTTTTAAAAACAAAATTGAAAGTTATAGTCGGATGTATTTCTAATTAAAATCTAGTTTTCCAAGAAACTAATCCAAGAATGAACAGTTGGTGAAACTAGTTTATAATTTTCTTAACCTAGTTTAAGTGAAGCTTATTTAAGAAGGATTCTAAAACAAGAAAAAGGTCAGACTGCTGTGCGCGACTAAAATAAATCTTACTCTCACGTTGATGATAACATTTATTTTTGCGTTGGTTACCATGTAATGTCTAGCTTGCACTTAGGTATGCCAAATTGGTTTTAATTTTATCCAAGAATAAGCTAATCAAACACCTAACTACAATATCGAAAGGAATCATTAGTAAGCCCTAGCTACTTAGCTCGGCGCGAAGTAAACGTTACGTAAATTCGTTCGATTTTTTTATCGTAAATACCATCAACTAATATCACGTAGCATTTTGGTTTAAATGTACGCGACAAGCACTAGTATCACCCATAGATATTAATGGTCATCTTTTTACTGCCGGGGCTTATATGTTTTATTTTTTTACTTTGTTTTCAGTTTTGTTGGAACAGTGGACTCCCTTGCATACGTTCTCTCATAGAACATCCATCAACATCACTCCATTCATCCGCAAACACATCACATTCAGAAGTAGCAAAAGATCTTTTGTAGTGAGCGAAATCTTTTCTTGGGTATAATGTAAAAAAAGCATCCATACTAAATCGATAACATAGCATAGCAGGTAAAAATCAATCTGCTTCGGCTTCCAGTCTAACCGGATGCAGCTGAATACCTGTATTTTACATGGATCGACTGTCTATCTGACCTCCACAACGCAGTAACTGGGTAATACGATACCCCTTGGTCAGACTTTCGGGGTAACAACGGGTTTCCCGTAACAACTGTCAAAGATCCACGAATGACAGGCGGGACCAACGTGCGTTGTGAGGCACGGAGGAGTCTCGGTATGTAAAGATGGTCACTCATCCACGGACCGACCCCGACAAGCGTAGCTTAACCTGATGGATCGACCCGTGCGGCTGTTATTACTTAGCCACAAGCTCCCCTGATAACATAGCAGGTAGCAACCACTTAATTGTAATCTTATACCTATTTTTAAAATAGCTTATCATAATTATTATTTAGAAAGTATTCTCTATTATTTGTAGGGCCCATTTTTATATTTTCGTTATAAAAAATATTACTTTATGAAATTTCATAAGCCATCGAATATCTACGTGGGCTTATAATTCATTGGGAATCAAGTTCCAACATATTGTTGTAGCATGTTCATACCTGACTATGACTGAATATAAATAATTTTAAAAATATCTGAAAAGCAATTCAGATATTTTTTAAACGGTTTAATATTTCAACGTTCGAGTGCAAATGACATAAGTTAAGCTGGTTTATTTGCTATCAAACTGTACGGTAAAAATTGTACATATGATGCAGACTATTTCTGTCAAATGAATTTCATAGGACCCCGGCCTGCACTGTCTGCTAAAATGGCTTGTCTCCACAAATGTTTCGAGCTGTCAACGAACCCATTTTAAACTGAACATTGGTGATTGCATACTGTCGTGAAAATTTGTGGTTTTACACTCATCAAGCATAGCTGTTATTTTAATTAACGCTGAACGCAAACTTGCACGGTTTTGCGGTTTTTAAAAGCCTATCTATTAAAAGTTGGCACACAAACTCGAAAATTAAAAGACAGTAACTGTCTTATAACTGTTGAGTTTGTTTAAATATGTGTGTTTATATTTGGCAACAGTTGCTGAAATTAAACCAACAATGTAGGTGTAATCTAAAATCTTTACTTACTGCAAATTGGGTAAATTAATGTTATTTAATCAAATTAGCATGCAAAAACTTATCCAGAAGTCTTTTCAAATATAGGGTTTTAGGTTTAGCTTACATGGCTGGTTGCAAGGGTTAAGGCTAACAGGCGCGACGCGACTCTAATAAAACAATTTCTAAGAAAACTTTGTCCAAAAAAACAAAAAAATTGCGGTGGACGATTCGCTTAGGGGTATGAAAAATAGCTTACATCCTATTCTCAGACCTACTGAATATACACATAAAATTTCATAAGAATCGGTCAAGCCGTTTCGGAGGAGTTTTGTTACAAACACACGAGAATTTTATATATTAGAAGAAGATAATGAAGTTCTGTTCGTTGGTAAACGCATCACTTCAGAACGGCTGGACCGATTTGGAAAATATTTAAATGTTTCCCGCAAAACTTCAAATTTGGGAAAAGAAGAACGTCCTTTTTTGTATTAATTATTGAAATTTTAACAGGATAACGTGTGTGGCGTCAGGGTTCAGCTTGTATTAATAAATTATTGTTTTATAAATCTAAACTAACCTTGAGCACAAACCTTGAGCCTGGACGTTTTCTATTAAAGCGGTAACATGACTGATAAAATCGATTTGCTAACAAGAACTTGTATACACGGTTACACATCAAGCTATACATTTCCAGTTTATGCTGATCTTGCATCGTATAGGATTTCCGTACAATGCGAGGTCAGCTTATACTGCAAAATGTATAGCTGTAGCCCTGTGAGGTACACACGGCTACAGCATGTACGATGCATATATTCCTCATTTCACCGACATTTCCCAGTATTTGAGTTAATAGCATTAAATTGATTGAACCCTACCTCCGACAACACACCTGCACCTTTGCTGAATACCTACATTTAATTGCCTTTTTTTTTTTTTTGAGGATTTGAAATTATCAAATAACTTCTCCCGCTCTGGGTGGAGCGGGAGGGCGTGTCAGACTTTTACTGACTAAAACCCACCCGTGTTCCTTCCGTTGCCTGTGTGCCGAGGTCGCGATATCCCTTTCAGACAAACCCGCGACCCCGGCAAGCATTGGCCCTTCCGGACCCCGTCAGTTGGTGCTGACATCTCTTTGAGGCGCGCGTGGAACACAACGCGCCGTCGACCCGGGCCTGGTCCCTATCGGACGGCGAGCTACCCATTGCTCACCGTCCGCAAGCCCGCGCCTACGGTGGCCGGAAGTCGGCTCGCGACTCCCGACGCCCGGGGCGTCTCCTGCGGCGACTAGGGGCGCGAGGGGGCGCATTTTGCCTCTCCCTCGCGCGCTCCGCCTCCTCCTTCGCGAGCATTACTGCTTCGCAGAAGGAGGTGACGGCCTCCCATGCACTCTCGCTCCGGACCATGGCCTGAACCAGGGCCGGACGCGAGAGATCGCCGCCGCCGATTAATTGCCTGTGGCACAATTATGGATATTATTTCGATTTAGCTCCTTTGATTAGGTAGTTCATCAACAAACATGCAAATTCATATTTATAATTTTACCTAGCCATACCAGTATCATCTACCTTCTTTTGTCTGAAGGAAACCTCGGGGACTCGTACCAACGAAAACCCGCGGTTCCTACTGGTACCATGAAGGTCCTACCTAATATATTTTTCATCACAATCATAGGCACCTGTCACACGAGGAAACTGTCAACAATTTCCCGGTCAAGAAACATGCAAAAGATTGTAGGTCCCGTGTAAGTAAAAGAGATAGTTGATCACTGACTGTTCACACCGCCTGCGAGTACTCGCAGCGACAAAAGAGCTCAGCGACGGTCGCATGGCGGACAAAACACTGGCTAAGAGACTGAGGCTAAGCGTATGCTGAGACGCAGGTCCGCGCAACGCAGGGCAGAGCAGATTTTGTAATGCCTGAACGTACTGACAGCTGCGTCTGATCTGCTCTGCGTCTCGTTGTAGAGCCGGCACAGATTTCTGCGGGCCGCGTGCAGGTCATCACTTGTTTTTTTGCTGAGACGGTAACGCAGCACAGCCATATATTGTTCGTACTAGCTAGGACGCGAATGTGCCTGTGTAGCTGCGTCGCAGCATGCACTCGCGGGCTAGGTCTGCCTCGCTCGCCCTACCCTGCAAAATCTGTACTGTGCTGTGCTGTGTCACCTGCGTCTCAGCATACGCTTAGCCTGACGCTTGGTCACGCACTCGCTGATCGTTGCGCGCCAACTCGTTTTTAGTTGCTCGCTCTACTCAAGGCACGGCGCTGCCTCAAGGTGAAAAAAAAACACAATAGTATACTACCGTGTTTTTTTGAAACTTTAGCGCCACTTACTAAGTGTGCCTGTGAAACTTACGAAATTTCAATTATGTCTGCTGAAGTTGGCATAAGTGCTATCAAGAAGCTGAGAGGATCGTCCGACTACCCTAACTGGAAGTTCTTGGTGCGAAATTACTTGGAGAATAAAAACTAGTGGGGAGTAATTTCTAAAGATGTAGCAAACGCTGACATAGACAGGCAGGCACGAACGACAATGGAGCTGATTCTCTTGTACACCGAACTAAACTATAACTAAAATACCTTACTTTTGGCTAAGGTATCTTAGTGTTATTCTGCTAATAAAATTCTCTAAATTAAAAAAATATTTTGACACAACTAAAATCGAATTTGACAATCGCGAATCCATGTGGTACACGTGGTTTTGCCCTAACCCGTGATATTTTTTAGAGCCGGAAACGCGCAGGGGTTGCAGCCTCGACGTGTTTTATATGGAATTTTTCTCTTTTTGTATGGAAAATATGAAAAAATATTACCTACATGTTGAGTTTTAGAGTTCATAAAGGGGGTCAAAATTTTCATTATTTTTGCGATAAGACGCACCAATTTCGAGATGTAAGCAAAAGAAAAAATAAATACAGTACTGTTTTTGCACGTGAAGTCGAGATGTTCGTGTGAATTTTAGTTCACGACAACTTATTTTATCCCACACCTTTTTAATCGCGATTAAAAATTGACAGGTTTAGTCTGGTTTGGTTTTTTACAATCAAAATTTTAGGTGAAAAACGTCAATTTCAATTCAGAATAGCAAAATTGCCATTTTCACTAAACTAAAAACTCACTACTATCTTAGTGCTGTCAAACCAAAATATAGTTAAGTTGTGTCACTTTAGTCTATTTCAGAATGAGAAATCGTCGTTTGACAGAAATATCGTAAATTCTAAAAGTCATGAAAGCTAAAAGTTCGTGTATTTTGTAACGTATTTTAAAGTTTTTATAACATATGTTCTGCAACTGAATCCAGCAACACATTTTTTTCAAAGAAAACACTGGATCGTTTATAGTGTTTTGTATATAAATGCAATGAAATAATATTTATCTTTTGAACAGCATTTATTATTTCCTTTATTTATTATCAGTGACTCCTGTCGAAGAAAAGCAAAGTGGCAAAGTGTTATTGGATTTTTCCATTAGGAGTTTCTCAGTAGCAGCCCGGAGTTTGGATTTATGCCCGGTTTATGGCAATAGGCTCGCCCCCTATTACATGGGACTTTAAATTTACTGCCGAAATGTGAGTATACTATAGGTATACCTTTGCCTAACCCTTCGGGGATAACAGGTTTGATCTTAAGTCATATTATATCTAGAGCGAGTCCAACCTAGATGCCTGTGGTTAGGGCTCTAGAGACAGGAATCTCCACACAATGCGAGCCGTACCGAGGAGTACTTTTTTCCCTTGACCCAGCCGCGCAACGAGGGCCGCCTTTTTTTTTTGAGGCTGGAAAGTTTTCAAATAACTTCTCCCGCTCTGGGTGGAGCGGGAGGATGTCACACTCTTACTGACTAAAACCCACCCGTGTTCCTTCAGTTGCCTGTACATTACCAGAGGCCACGGTATTCCTTTCGGACTTTCCCGCGAACGAGGGCCGCCTGAGGTGTTGGTCGAGGCTCTCCGCTATTAGGCGTATTAACCGTAATGATTATCGGTACAATGATTGCGTTGAGCCACGTCTGTGGTCGACAACCTCGTGTGCTGAATATACTTGATTTTTTTATCTTACTCATCTTTCACGAGATTCTCATCACGAGGGCAACGATATCAACAATCATTGCACGGCGCTCTCGTCGGTCTATCACCACAATATTAGGCTCAGCCTTGTCAGTGATGATAGATCGATCCTAGCGGCGTGACCATTCTCGAGAACTGAGTCGGCACAAATCTGTAGTTTGGTACTTATTTTTAATTCTTATTACCTTGATTGGTAAAAAATGAAAAAAATAAAGAAGATACATTTATTCATTAAGCACAGACTAAAACTACAAGTAAAAATTAAATGAAAAAGAAAACAAATAAAAAGTTTAAAGTGCGTTGTTAGAAATTAGCAGGAAAGTGTGCTGCGGCAAATAGGCCCAGTTCAGCAAAAATGCCAGACAACTAGAGCCTAACACTGGTTTTCAACTGGACCTGAAGTGGGCGGTTACGGATGTAAACCAATTTTATACGGCAATGTATGCTAATTTATAAAGTAAATTAGTGTAAGATAATAATAATAACGAATATTTCAATAGTTAGTGTGGTGATATATATTAAGATATGTGGTCATATTCATATCTTTATTTGCTTGATATTAAATAATATTGCGAAACAACAAACCAAAAGCAAACTGATAAATAAATCTACGGACGCATGATAGATCTAGAAATCTTTTGAAAGGAACACAACCTGTTTTGAACAAGCTTTCGATATCACATTACTTCCATGAAATAAAAGGCCATCTTATTTCCTGCTCCCAGTATTTTCATTTCTGTTCCCAGTACCTATATTCTTTACGACCAGCCGATCGATTCTGTAAAAATCTCACCGTGAAAATTTAGGTGAAGTGAGCTTAAAGTGAGCTGTCATTTCACCTGCCGATCGATTCTGTAAAAATATCACCGTAAAACTTAGGTGAAGTGAGCGTGAAGTGAGCTGTCAATAGTGTTAATCTCTAGCATCCTGCCGGTCGATTTGTAACAGTGACAGCTCACTTCACCTAAGTTTTACGTTGATCTTTTTACAGAATCGACCAACAAATGCTAGAGATTGACACTATTGACAGCTCACTTCACCTAAGTTTTCACGGTGAGATTTTTTACAGAATAGCACTACTGCAGTGCTATTCTGTAACCATCTCACCGTGAAAACTTAGGTGAAGTGAGCGTGGAGTGAGCTGTCATTCCACAGTGATTGACACTATTGACAGCTCACTTCACCCAAGTTTTCACGGCGAGATGTTTACTGCAGTGCTATTCTGTAACCATCTCACCGTGAAAACTTAGGTGAAGTGAGGGTGGAGTGAGCTGTCATTCCACAGGGATTGACACTATTGACAGCTCACTTCACCCAAGTTTTCACGGTGAGATGTTTACAGAATCGCATGGCAGAATAGCATGGCAGTTGTTGGGCTACAAATGATCTGGAATACCGACCCGTGACAATGAAATCGAGAAACCTACTTGAGTTCAGCTGGCGGATTTATTTATCTAAATGTTATTTCAACTACCCACTCTTACAGCTGGCTATTTTCACTATTTTACTAAATGAGTTTCTTATATGATTGTATTTATTGTATTATGCGTTTGTAAAAGGACGGCGCCGTTTGTAAAATGACGAATCATACAATGTGCCTGCGACATAAAGGAGAAACTAATTGACTGACTGACATATCAACGCAGAGCCGAAACTACTGGGACTAGGAACGTACATATGAATGCCATGTCAATATGACTGCTAAATATAATTATAAAAACGATGGAAATGAGAACGATTTAACGTATTCAACGACACTGAACTAGACACATTAGAAATTTTATTATATTGGCCTTTGGGCGGTTAGTGTAAAAAGTAGCCAGCTCTAACTCAGTTTTTAAACACAATCTATCTGTCTTATACTATTACCATCAGCTGCGCCCGCGTTATATGTTTATAAATCATAGACATTATTATTACTCAGTGATAATAATAGCATTCTACTGTTGAAAGATTTTTTTAAATCAGTCCAGGTGAGTTTATTCATCACATAAAAACATACAAAAAATCAAATCTATACTCTTTATAATATTAGTCTATATTTTATACATAATAGCTGAAAAGTTTTTTTTTGTTTTTTTGTTTGAACGCGTTAATCTCTGCAACAAACATTCGGAGTAAAAAAAAATCTTGATATCCCAATTCTTGACGAAGATTAAAGGCTATTAATATCACTTTTAGGAGTCGAACAAAAAGGAAAAAACTTACAAGGAATGCTGAGCGAAAACAAATTAAAAGCGCGGGCGGGCGATACGTCGAAAGATATAATTAAGACTAGCTGTTACCCGCGACTTCGTCCGCGTGGAATTCTAGAATTTAATTTAATTTATTTGTATAGCTGGCAGTGATCGTTTTGAACTAGTGAAAGTTTTCGGAGATTAGCCGGAACAGACAGACCCTAGAACCTTAGACAAAGAGACACTTTTATTTTATTTATTTGTTATTATTACCATATAGATCTATAGATACAGATTAGATGGGTTTTAATTTTTTGCGCGGAACCCTAATTATTTTTCTAAAACAAAAGTAGCCTAAGTTCCTCCCTATAACATCAGCTATCTTCCAGTGAAAGTCCCGTCAAAATAGGTCCAGCCATTTCGGAGATTAGCCGGAACAAACAGACAGACACAAAGACGGATAATTTTTTAAAATTTGTGCAAACAGATCCATCAATTTTATTTATTTGTATAAATGTATAGATTTCATATTTTTTTGCGCGGCCTATAACATCAGCTAGCATCCAGTGAAAGTCACGTCAAAATCGGTCTTGCCGTTTCGGAGATTAGCCGGAACAAACAGACAGACAGACAGGCGGACACACAAAAATTGAAAACAAAATTGTCATTGTTGTATATACCGTATATACTTTCATATGCATTTAATAAAAAGCTGTTATTTTGACATAACAAACAGTCATTTCAATTTTATTTGTATAGATGTATGTACATACATCTATGTATGTGATGTATGTACATACATCTATGTATGTGATGTATGTATGTATAGATTTTAAAATTATGATCATAAATTTTCAATTTATAGAGGTAGAAGATGGGTTGTTGGTATTTGTTGCACAAAACATAAAATTCAAACATACGAAGTCGGGGGAGAATAATATATATTGTAAGGTGCTTCCAGTACCTACCTAATTGTTGTATATCTTCTTTTGTTCCACCACTCAAAGTAAAGAAGAAGGAAGTTAGCAACTCGGAAACTAGCTTATTGTCTACTTTGTAACTCCTAGAACAAAACTAATCAATTGATAGTTGAGTAAAATTACGAGTTAGGGCCTACGCAGACGACAGATATTTTTTATACGTGGTGAAACTTTTATTAATGAGTTTTTAGTGAGTTCTATAATAATTTCCAAAGGTCAGGGGCACCAAGGTGCCGGGAATAGTTAAAAACTAAAAATAAATAATAATGATTCGCGTTTAAAATATGAACAACAATAATAAATTACAGATCTTGTTCACTCTTAAGAATGAACAGCTGGGGTACGCGGCTATCTCGGCGACCTACCTCTTCACCTGCTCAGACTATTTCGTTCGATGAAGTTACAATAGTATTTTGCACATTTAATTTCATGGGATGCTATTAGGTACACAGGGTGTCAGGGACATCGACACGAAAACTGTCACCATGGCATCTGTACATGATTCTGAACGCCCATGCGTTTAAATTTTTCGTCGGTTTCATAGAAAAGCGCAATACCTACGCGGTCAAAACGTATGGAACAGCTGTTTTTTTTTTTAATAACCGACGCTTCAAAATCATCTTCTGAATCCATGGTTACAGGCTTCGTGTCGGTGTCCCTGCCACCCTGTGTAGTTGTGTGACGATGACGTAATTTATGTGGCAATCACACAACTGTTGGCTGCAAACTGGGCTGTGGAGCTCAGATAGGCAATCGCTTCATGTAAAATACTGGTGTTCAGCTGCATCAGGTTAGACTGGAAGCCGATCCCAACATAGTTTGCAAAAAGCTAGGCAGCGTGATTGACTATGGGGTAGCTTTTTACTTTAGGTATTTGTTGTTTTATTGTGTTTTTTATTATTGTATTTTAATATCATAGTCGATATAAATAAGAAGGTATTTTAATGAGTTCCCAGAAAATTCCATTCCCGTTTTTCAGATTGCTTAATTATAAAGTTTGGCACATAATTGGCTTCAGAAAACTTGGTCATAACTTGAATACGCAGAGCAAACAACTTTTAAGTCTTCTGTAGGCACTTCAATAATTTGTGCAGTTTTAAAGCAGAGTTTAAAAGCGCTGCAATCTTTTTCGCTGTTTTTTGTTCTTGCTGTGATAGCAGTACAAGTCGAGTTTGACCTAGTATATAAACTCTTTGATGTCAAATAATTAACTAAGAAACACACACACAATTAATCACACAAATAAACATTTTAAATCTATCGAAGGGCATCGTTACTACCACCAAATTCGAATGTTTAATCATAATAGGTAATATTATCGGGTTGTAAAACGATCGATCAACTCAGCCTACCGCAGACCATCGCTGGTCATAGGCCTCTCCCAGGCTACACCACAACGCCCTGTCCTCCGCCTTCTGGACCCAGTCTGTCTCATCCACCTTTTTAAGGTCGGTTACACGGTACGCAGACTCCACGTCAGGACTTGTCTGTCCCTTCGGCCATCGGTCCTTCGACAAACATGGCCAGTCCACTGTCACTACAGATTGCTTACTCTGCAAGCTATGTCGGTAACGAACAAGAAGAACAACAAACCATCGTCTCCAAATAAATTAACTTTTAAAATAAGTTACTATTGCAACGTCATACGATAAACAGAAATGTGTTTTTGTAAACAGTCGAAGCCTTAAAATATGTTTTTCTTTCTTATACTTGTTTAGGTATAATTGATACCAGGCGAATTCCCCGAACCAATTAACTTGTAAGGTTTTTCGATTTGCTCACAGAACTGAAATTTAAATGATTTGCCAATTAAATTATGTAATACCTACGAAGCATATATCTTCTTCTTAGCGAGTCGATAGAAATCTATATTATAGAGTCGGCCCAGAACTTAACTACGAGTTTGGCACCTACAGTAACGCAACGTGCAGACAACGGGAGACGCTGTACACGCTATTAAATCCTATTGTTTGTGGAACAGTACCACGTTTACACTCCAGGGGAGTAATCTGTGAATATAATTTAGAGGCATGAGCATAGGGTGTAAAGTTCACTCATACTCCATAGAAAGAGAAGATCCTCCGACCAGACGTGTGTGGTGTCTGGCAGACCACTGCCCAACGATTGATGTCTATGTCTTATACATATCGTTCGTGGAGTAAACTCTAATGGCGCGAAGCAGGATTTGTGTGACGTCAGGATTTTTGTGTGACGACAGGTCTTTGATGCGTAGCTCGCATGTGGCGATGTAGATGCCGCCACAATAATATAAAAGCATTTTCAAAATATTAGATAGAAAATCCAATTTATGACTTATGGCATGTATAAAGGCTTTATGAGAACTCGGGTTTAGAAACTTTTACAAATAGTTATTTTAAAGCACAAAGAAAACTACTTGATTTGGTTACAATATAAATACAAATACAAATATTATAGAACTTAAATGATTCATGTTTTAAATAATTAATTAGAATAAGCTTTCCATCTTCTAAATATTATATACTAGCGTTTCTCGGGAACGTACTACCGAGATCAAAAGTACCTTAAGTGATACTCCAAGTTATAAACTATTTGTGTGGTCAATTTCAACCAAATTCGTTCAGCCATTTTTCCGCCAATCCGGAACATACATCCACACAAACAGACAAACGGATACATCTTCTTTACTATTATCTATAGGAAAACTATCTCGTCCAACACGGATAGTACTAAAAGTTGGTACTTTTAGTACTATCCCGGATGGGCTAGATATCTTTGTCTGTATTCTGTTTTGAAGGGTGGATGTGTAACTGTACGTAGGTACAGTCAGCTACAAAGAGATGTATACATCGATAAGAATTCATTTGAGTGTCTATAATTTGTATTCCATAATACAATTAGGTAGGTACCAAAAAGATAATCAAAAGTCAGTTATTCAAACTTGGCTGAGAATCAACCCTTTTCGGACGTCAAAATTAAATAAGACAGTCCCCCGAAACGCCCACCCTTCACCACTTCCTAGTGCTTTATGTTTTGTGGCTACATTTGAGGCTGACTGTACAAGAGTCGTTCTTATCGATTATTACTAGACATCGGATTATGTGCACTAATAAAGTGCCAAAATATGCATCCTAAAAAGGCCATATTATGCACTGAAAATCTTCACAAAGGCGGAAATATGCACAATGCAAACTCAAAAAGCCGTTTTTATTTTTATATATTTTAATTAAGATGGTACAAAAACAGTAAAGTATTCTTAAAATTAAATTATGCGTAGTTATGTGATACAATTAAGAATTTTTCAAAATTTTCGAGAGCAAAGTTACGTTTGTCACCCAATATTAATTTGTTCGCCGAAAACGATCTCTCTACGTCAACTGACGCCATTGGACAAAATTAAAAATTTGTCGCCATTTCTTGAGATCCCTATTTAGGCAGGGTATGACCTATACCGTTGATGAAGGCTCCCTATACGTACCTCCACACAGTCCGGTACTAAATGAAATATGCACGCTTAGGAAAATAGGCATTAACGCCGCAATTAGACAGTTTTATGCAAATGCATAAAATCCGATGTCTAGTTATTACAGATGTCCATAGGCGGCGGCGAGTTACTATCAGGTAGGCTGCCTGCACCATTGTATGGCAAACATTTAATGAATCCTCTAAACACTTAGTGACCATCTAGTCACTAAGTTTTTGGAGTTTTTAGAATGATTTACGCTTTTTTCAGACATGGACCTCTCAAAGCTTTTTGGTCTTCTAATGATGTACGCTATTTTATACATTGCCTCTTCTTAACTTTCTGGCCTTTTCTCAAAGTTGGTCACAATAAATAATCTAGGAAACTCCGACCCTGTGGTCGTAGTTCCTCGACGACCGTGGCTTAGGTTAGGCTAAGTTAATACTGTGACAAACCGCTACATCCAAGTTGGTGACAGCTACTCGTACTTGGTATTTTGTATTTTTAGGACACTAAAATGGGAATTATTTGAGGCTCATAAAAAATCCACATTTATTATTATATTAGTATGCATTAATATTTTTAGGAAAATCAAAATCAGAATTAGGTATATGTCGTTCGATAAATGGCTCCAGATTGGCGCGACGCGACTCTAGTAGAACAATTTCTATGAAAACTTCAAGGAAATTGAACTACCAGAATCGTCACGTCGCGCCTGTCTGCGAGAGCGTTTATTCTTTTATCACCACGCCACTGACCAATGACCATGTTGTTTGTCCACAGCTCATCGAGGCTCTCCATTACATGCATTACAACTCGCACATGATGCATCGGAACGTGTGCCCGCAGGTCATCATCGTCACCAAGAGGGGGACCTGGAAGCTGTTCGGGCTAGAGTTTGCTGGTACGTGCCTATATTAATCTCTTACCAATTATCATCACCATCATCATTGACCTACTGCACTTCGTTGATGTACTTAGACAATTGCACGCCATTCAACTCGATTCTCGGCAACTCTCGTCCAGCTGCTACATGTCACCTTGCGAAGATCGTCGCTCGAACTAGCCTGAGGGCGTCGTACGTTACGTTTGCCCATTTGCGGTCTTCATTGAAGAACACGTCTACCCCAAAGGTCATCGGTTACCTACCTCTAACAGATCCTAGAACTATGTGGAGTAAATTTATGCGAAACTCATATTACGGAAAATTTATGGTTAATATGAAGTAAAAAAACCGGCCAAGTGCCTGTCAGACCACGCACAATGAAGGATTCCGTAGTTGGGATGAATTTATCCCAAGAACAAACTTAACATTATAGTTGAAAAACATGTTCTCCAATACGGAATGTATGGGAGAATATGTTCTTCAAACTGCAAATTCTAGTTAACCGTTAACCTGTAAAGCCTACTTAGCTGTGATAGTTTTCCTGTTAACTTCGTTATATATACTACTGCTGTGAATATTTTCATAAATCCAAGTACAACCATTTAGCTGGCAGGGGGGGACACTATACTCTACAAAACTTAGCACTTAAAAGCTTAATATTTCGCAAACGGATCCCTAAATTAAAAAATGGCTTTTTAACACCCACAATATTTTTGAACGACCTGCTTTCCAACGACACCCCACATCATAGGATAGACGGAAAAAAAAACATCTCCACTTCATATACGGATAGGGTAATTTTTGTCGGCATTATTAATATGTATAGTATACCCATGCCAAATTACAGCTTTCTAGTACTAACAGTATCTGAGCTAAGCCGCGAACAGACAGACAGACGGACATGGCGAAACTATAAGGGTTCCTTTACTACGGAACCCTAAAAAGAGGTAGAAGTTTAGACCCCTAATGGCCTATGTAAACGGTGTTTTTATACGCGTTGTCCACGCACGTAAGCGCAACAGTAACGCGCAGCAAACGCAATTAGTGGTCCAACACAAAACAAATAGGCGACGTAAAATTATGTATTTTTTTCTGAAATCATCATCCATTTTGTGTAATGTTCGGCGCTTTCAGGTGTCCATTTTTATTAATCAACATATGCAATAACATAAAATGTAGTTATAAGGAATTTAATAAGAGACTGAATTAGTATCTGAGAGACTGAAGAGACTGAAGTATGTGGCAATATTATTAAAGGCGCAATAACTGAGATTGGTAATATTGCAAATAACGCTGTTGACCAAACAAAATTGCCAAGCAAACCGAGTAAAGGGAATTTTCTGAAATATTTTTTGACGAATAAAGTTGCTACTTAAAAGACCTATACGACGATAAAATAGTCTATTACTTTTACATATTGCTTTAGTAACAGTACGTCACTACCATCAAAGACTTGTGGCAGTCCCATAAATTAATATTGTGTTTGAAACCTCTCATAGTAAACATATAGATAGATGTGAAGCACTTATAATATCGCTTAGAGGTATTTATCACAATCAAGATAGTTTCAGGAGAGCTTTGAGCTACGAATCATGATTCCCCATGTTGCGCCAAGGTTGAGACTATTTAATAGTAAATCATTTACTGGCGTCCCTTTGAACAATAGAACGCAATCTTTAGCACCTAACAACCGATCCCGTTTTAGATTAACCCTTATCATTAGAAAAGAAAATAGATAAATATGTACATATTTCAGAATAAAATAAGTATGTAGGTAATTAATATAAAGCCTGTATTCTCCAAGGCGTTAGGTAGAAGTGTACTGAACACATTTCACCAGTTAAATAATTTTCTTAAAAGCTTGAGGCTTATCTTTAAGTGCAAGAAGGACATTCACGCCTCAAGCTTTTAAGAAAATATTAAAGTTCTGCGTTTACGTAAGTTTTATTTAGTTCAAAACCAAAAGCTTTTTCTTAAAAAGATTTTTACCTATATTTTATTTTATATTTTTTAGGTTTAAATATCTGCAGTGCTATTCTGTAACCATCTCACCGTGAAAACTTAAGTGAAGTGAGCATGGAGTGAGCTGTCATTCCACAGGGATTGACACTATTGACAGCTCACTTCACCCAAGTTTTCACGGTGAGATGTTTACAGAATAGCATGGCTGTTCTAACCTTTAATTGTGAGGTACTTGTCAAAATAAATTCAACGAGCACACAACAGGGCTGTCTTGTAAAGTGGAGGAGTTTCTGTGGCCACCTTCCGGCTCCATCATCTGACCCTCGGCTGGACCTTTGGCTATTGTTTGTCAAGACAAAACGAACGAACCCAAACAGAAGGAGGCTATCTTGATTAGTTAAAGAGTTCCTAAGGCGAGATTCCAGCTCCATTATCAGGTCGTGGACTACACCTTGGGTTACCTGGTTGTAAATACAAATCCAAATTGTGTAACGTTACGTTTAGCTCCGCCGAGGTAAATGTTACACGTTAATAAAAAAAACCGGCCAAGTGCGCACGCATGCACAATGAAGGGTTCCGTAAGTGGGATGAATTTAACACAAGAAGAAACTTAACAGTAACATTTAACATTACAAACTGCAAATTTAAGTTGGTCGATTATTACTCTTTAACCTGTAGGCCTATTTAGCTGTGATAGTTTTCCTTTTAACTTTCTTATATATACTACTGCTGTGAATTTTATCATAAATCCAAGTACAACCATTTAGCTGGATGGAGGGGGGGGATATGACTCTACCAAAAATTTGCACTTTAAAGCTTAATAATAGGTCTACCTATGAAATTGCCGTTTTGTATGAAAAAATTTAAACGAATTTTTTTCATGTATTTTTTATTTGTATTAATCGAAGTAATCACCCATGCAATCAATGCATCTTTGCCAACGCAGTGGCAGTTTATTGATGCCCTTCTTAAAGAAATCAGCTGGACGGGAGGCAACAAATTCTTCAAAGGCATTTTGTACTGCCTCTCGGGTATTGAATTTTTTTCATGCCAAGAAGTTATCCAAATTCTGGAGAAAGTAGTAGTCTGTAGGCGCAAGGTCTGGTGAGTAGGGCGGATGACGGAGAGCTTCCAACCCCAGTTATTGCAACTTGGAGACCGTCTACTGTGCAGTATGAGGTCGCGCGTTGTCGTGCAGTAGCAGCGGAGACGAGCGATTGACCAATGCTTGTTGGAGATGTGCCAGCTTCTCCATCATTGTGTTCAGTTCTTCACAGTAGACATCTGCAGTAATGCTCACCCCGTTTGTTAAGAAGCTGTGATGAATCACACCGGCGCTAGACCACCAAACAGTGACCATCACTTTTCTAGGGGTAAGTTTTCGTTTAGGGCATTGTTTAGGTGCTAAACCGGGATCCAACCAATTTGCTGAGCGCTTGCGGTTATCAAACAGAATCCATTTTTCATCGCAGGTAACAATGCGGTTCAAAATTCCTTCATTTGTGTGTCTGTTGAGCAGTGCAAGGCACGTCTCGACGCGTACTTTGCGCTGGCGCTCATTGAGTTCGTGGGCCCATTTGTCAAGCTTTTTTACCTTGCCAATTTGACGCAAATGGACCAATATTGTTTTGACGCTAACGTCGAAAGCTGCTGCTAATTCAGCCGTAGATTGTGTATCATCAGCTTCCACAATCGCCTTTAATTCGTCATTGTCGACCAAAGTCTTCGGACGACCGCGAGGTTAATTTTTCAGGTCGAAATTTCCAGAACGGAAGCGAGCAAACCAATAACAGGTGGTGCGTTGGTTTGTAGTGTTAGCTCCGTAAACGTCGTTGATGTTGCGTGCCGCTTGTGCCGCGTTGCTGCCACGACGGTACTCATATTCCATAATTACTCGAATTTTTAACGTATCCATGATGACGAAAAAGATTGAAATGCGATGAAAATGTAACACACTAATCAATAAACAAATGACTACTTTTGGAAAAAAAATCCATGTTTTTAAAATAAAATTAATTTGAAATTAGAATTCTTAGCCAAATAAAAATTATTTTGATTTGAAATGGCCAGTACTGCAGAACGGCAATTTCATAGGTAATGACCTAATATTTCGCAAACGTATTCCTGAATTGAAAAATGATTCTCACTCACCCACAATATTTTTGAACGACCTTTCCAACGACACCCCACACCATGGGACAGACGAGAAAAAAAAAGCTTTACATGTAGGTAGGTACCCAATTTCTTTTTTCTTGATTTTATTTTGCGACTCGTCGGCGTGATTAATATGTATACCCATGCCAAATTACAGTTTTCTAGTACTAACCGTCTCTGAGCTAAGCCGCGGACAGACAGGCAGACGGACATGGCGAAACTATAAGGGTTCCTTGTTTACTACGGCACCCCAAGAAGGTCAAAAATTAAGGACTGACTGAAATGACTACCTTACGGCTCCACCATCAGACCCTGGACACTACCTTGAGCTATAGATCTTGTTAAGACACAACCAACGAGTTCAAACTCAATGACGCTATCTTATTTAGTTAAGGTGTTCCTATAGCCATCTTCGGCCTCCATCATCAGACCAGTTCCATGGTATCATAGTTTTGCATAGGTATAAGTTTCAACTCAATCGGATACCAGGAAATGCTTGAGATAAGAGTAACTGGAAACACATACAAACGAAGCAAACTACAAAGCTTGTAAAAATAAAGAATAGCGTGCAACATAAAAATATTTACAAACCAACACAGGGAAGAACCACTCAACAACCCAAATACAGAGTCAATATTATCATTATATATCTACTACAAATGTTTCAGAAACAGTTGATTGATATCTTGTGGGTCAAAGCGTTTTGAGAACAAGTAAGCAACAGGTATAAACAAATTGATTGGCAATTAAGACTCAATTTCCGCTTCATTATAATTGTGTACAAACAACAATTTAAACATCATCAGAAATGACAACTTCCGTGAATATTTGAAAACAATGAAGCTCAGTAAAAAGGGGCTCATGGCTAAGTAATAACAACCGCACGGGTCGATCGATCAGGTTAAGCTACGCTTGCCGCGGTCTGTCCGTGGATGGGTGACCATCTTAACATACCGAAATCGCTCCGTGCCTCGAATAGTACGTTGAGCCGTTGCTCCCGGCTGTCATTCTTGGATCTTTGACAGTCGTTACGGGTCGCCAGAAGCCCGAAAGTCTGACAACCAGTCTTACCAAAGGGTATCGTGTTACCCAGTAACTGGGCCGTGGAGGTCAGATAGGCGGTCGCTTCATGTAAAATACTGCATATCCGGTTAGACTGGAAGCCGACCCCAATATCGTTGGTAAAAGGCTAGACAGATTGATTGATTGAAACAAAACCAAACAACAAAACACAAAACTCAATCAAACTTGAGCCAGCTTACGAAACTGAAGACCGATGATGGCAGGATTGTATCCAACAAACCTGAGCTGTTGAGAGAGATATTGCCACAGAGAGAGGTTTTATGGACAGTTATACACATCAACAAGTAACCCCATTACGAATCCGGCAAATAACCCGACACTATTTTGAAGATATCCCGGATGTCAGTTTGTACGAGATTAGGATGGCTCTGAAGCAGCTCAAAACAACAACGCACCGGGCGATGATAGAATTACGGCCGAACTCCTAAAGGCCCCGTTAAGGAAAACCCGTTGTTAAGGTCCAAAGTCAAAGTCAAAGTCAAATCATTTATTTCAAATAGGCCCTTGTAAGGCACTTTTGAACGTCAAAGTTTACAAAAAATTGAATTGATTCTAGTCGCCCCTTCCAAAACCTAGTTTTCGTATTGAGAAGAATGGGCAAGAAACTCCACCGTTACTCTTTTAAAAAGTGTTACAATATTCTGTATATGTACGTACATTAGTTACATAATTTTATGTGAAGAAGAGGCACCAAAAAAAAAAAAGTACGTTACCACAATAGGTAAAAAGAAGAATTAATAAAAATGAAGCAAAGATAAATTAATTACTTATGTGATAGATGCATGGTTCTCACATATTTACAAACATTGTCCTTCAGGAGCTGATTGATTCCGTCATACTCGAGGGCAAAACGTCACAAGCATGGACAAGCGATGTGGTGAAATTATAGGCCCATCTCACTTTTGAGCCATGTCTACAAGCTGTTTTCAAGAGTCAACACGAACCGTCTCGCGCACAGATTTGACAACTTCCAGTTTCCCGAACAATCCAAATTCCGTGAAGGCTTTAACACCGTAGACCACATACATACGCTGCTGCAGGCTATATAGAATACCGAAGAGTATAACCGGCAGGTTATACTCTTCTGTCTTCTGTCAGAGAGGCATCTCTGCTTAGCGTTTGATGCTACGAGAAAGCCTTCGATTTAATCGAGAAATGGGTTGTACTGCAGTCTCTTCAACGGTGCCAGATCGACTATCGGTACATCGAGGTACTTAAGTATCTGTACGAAAACGCCACAATGTTAGTCCGACTCCAGGACCAGACCTCCAAACCTATCCTTTTGCAGCGAGGTGTAACACATGGAGACGTTATGTCTCCGAAACTGTTCGCTGCTGCACTGGAAGATATCTTCAAGGTTCTGGACTGGAAAGAGCTAGGCGCCAACATCAGTGGCGAATACATCACTCACCTTCGGTTGGCCGACGATATTTTAGTCATGGCTGAGACTATGAAGGACCTCAGTACAATGCTCGATAACGTCGGTACAGCTTCCGAAAGAATAAGTCTTTAAATTTACATGGACAAGGCAAAGGTCATGTCAAATGCCCATGTAACACCCACTCTCATGAAATTCGGAGATGCTACACTGGAAGTTGTGGACGAGTATGTTTACCTAAGACAAACTGTCCTATTAGGTAGGTCCAAATTCAAGAAAGAGGTCAAACGTCAGTGTTCGGGAATCTACGCAATATCTTCACGTCCTACATACCGCAGTGTCTCAAGACGAAAGTCTTTGAATAGGGCGTGTTGCCAGTGGCAGGCTATGGCACTGAAACGTGGTCGCTCACAATGAGGCTTATTAGAAGGCTAAAAGTCAACCGAAGGGCAATGGAGAGGGCTATGCTTGAATTTTCTCTACGTGATCGAATCATAAATGAAGAGATCCGTAAGAGAACCAGGGTTACCGACATAGCCCGAAGAATTGCCAAACTTAAGTGGCAGTAGGCAGGGCACATTGCTCGCAGAACAGATGACCAATGGGGCCGAAAGATTCTGAAGTGGCGACCGCGTACCGGAAAACGTAGCGTTGGAAGGCCTCCCACAAAGTAGACCGATGACCTTCTTAAGCCCGCAGGAATTCGTTGGATGCGGTAAACACAGAACAGGTCGAAGTGGCGCTGCTTGGGCGAGGTCTATGTCCTACAGAAATGATGATGATGAAAACTTTAATTTGAAAGATCTTTGTATTCGGAGAAATCGTTAGAAAAGAAAATCTCAACGACGGGTCGTGCGACTTCTCTGTGTGACGTCGGTTACAGTAGATTTCCAATAAAGACCAAGTAATGATGCTTGAGCGTTTAAGCCGGTCGACGGCGACGACCGGAAAACGAGACCGCTTCCTACACGTAACTTTTATGCTAAAGTAAAATTGAACTGTGCGGGACAAAGTGGGTGGGATGGGGGAACAGACCACCCCCGGTGCACTTATCATGGCTGATCCTTTAAGCCCCCCTAAATTTCCGTAACCACCTATTTTATTTCCATTCCTTTAGTGATTTTCGATTCAAGTTCCAAGACGGTAATATCCAGTTCCGTAAGCTGAATTACCTGTGCGAACTTTGCTGAGAACGGTCGGGATTTATCAAGACTTTATGTAAAATGTCTTATTCCTTTCTTGTTTGAAGTCTTTGAAAATGTCAATTTTTTATTGATTGAATAGTATTTTAACCGAACCAAATGGAAGCATTTATTATATACCCAAGATGAACTCTGAAAAATAAAAAGCAATGAAAACCATCTAAAATCTCAAATTAAAACTATTCAGATTTTTATTTTTATGCCTCTTTATTCAGAATTGTTTTTACTCCGTTGTGTGTTATTAAAGTATGTCTCTCAGTTTAGCATTACTCTTGGCAAAGGCCTAGGCCCTTGGCTAGGCTTGGCTGTTTCCATTGAATTCTACCACGAGTCACTTTCCTCCAGTTTGGTCCCTCCCGCTTTAATTTTTTCACGACCGTCTTCTTTGTTGTTTTCCTCTTTTCCGTTTACTATTTCTGGGATACCAATCAGTTATTGGGTACGTCTTTCATTAACTTGAATTTGCCCTGGCGGCTGAGATTATGTCATGCTCACTTAAATATCTCGCTGGTGGTGGCGTATGTGTTGGATCATTAAGTTCCCTTTAAAATGGTTGAGCTAAATGGTGCTGATCCATGCGTCATGGTCATCTCCTAGCTGCCAAGGCTTATTTGAATTTATTTAATTTTTTGAATTGTTTTTGTTTTTATGGTTTTATTACGGACGCTTTTAACGTGCACGTCTTTCTACATTGTTCTCACATGCATAATTACAACATGAATGATGTAACCAGTATTTTGTAACAATAATCTGATTTAAAAGAGTGTCCGTGGAGTTTCTTGCCCGTTCTTCTCCATAGGAACCTACTACGCGTTGGAATGGGCAACTAGCTTCATATTTCTGACTGACCGACCCCTTGACAGTTCAAAAGTACCTACGTGTAATTGATTTATTTGATATAAATGCTTTGAGTTTGAGTTTAATCATTTACACCATTTTTCCCGTTTTGCTCTCATCATGAGTCCAGTCCAACTCCATTTTTGCTGGTGAATTCTGGTCAAGATGTCTGTTACTTTTGTTAGATATTCATTTCTTATTCGATCCATTTTACTTGTGCCTTTCATACTTCGTTCCGTAAAACTTTGGCAGTATTGTAGTTTATTTCTGTGATGTTTTGTAAGTGCCCATATTTCACATCCTTACGTTTATACACTGTATTGAAAATCTCTGGTTTTCATTACCTCTTTCAATTACCAGTATTTTATTTACTGTGTATTTTCTCCATCTAGATTTTTTATATCGGGTTTAGAAAAATCTGCTTTTCCACACATTGTGATTGTACGAGTATAGTTATTGCACTTTAGTATGCATCAGCTGTTTTTTATGCCTAACGGAAAATTTCATCGCTGGGTTATACAGAATCCAGGGTAAATAAAATATTTGCGATGTGTATTCTTTTATCACTATATATTAATATCTGTGTGTCTGGCTGAACGCGATATGCTCAAAAACTACCAGATAGTGTTCATCGATGGACGTAGTAATTCATGAGGAAGTGTTAAAAAAAGTTTTATGGAAATTGGCTGAAATATGACGATGATTGTTGAACATGTCGGCAAAATTATTCCAACTGAGGTTTACCGTGCGCGTTACGGTTGTACGTTTCCGTGGGATAGTTTCCGACCACCACGCGTGCCGCTAGTAGTTAAAAGTTAGTTTACCTTCATTTGAAGTGCTATTCGAAACATTTGAAGGCCCATTGTCACATGCCACAAGCCCAAGGGAAATCAAACATACGAGTATAACATTAGCCACCCCTTATAAAAATATGGCATGGTCGATGTTCACCCATTTAAATGATAAAATGAAAGTAGCCTTTATTTAAATACATGTAACTACTATCAGGGACTATGAGTGAACAACTGGCTACAAACACAGAATAAACGAAAATTGATTACTATGCTTGTACACTCATTTTGTGGTAATCCTTTGGAGAGTCCTATATCCAGCAGTGGACGTCATTACATTACACAAACGTTTAAATGTTATAAGAAGGTTCTGTACACTAAACCAGCCTAGGGTCCTGGAACAACCCGTTCACGGAAAATTGAACCCGGTGCGTTCCCAAAAAACATAATTAATACTAGGATTTCACAGCGTTCTATGGTAGAACTAGGATAAGGGCTATAAGGTTGTTTGCAATCGAATCACATTAATAAGCTTGCAATCACAAATGGAAATCCTGGAATCAATAATAACTAGAAATAATTTGTCCCCGAATCGGAATCAGTTTGGCGCAGACGAATTAATGATTCCGGTAAAGGTCAAATGGCAGAATCTGTTACTAGTCAAAAATAACTAAAATTAGTTTTCGTCGTCCTTGCTCTGCTCGACGAATGCTTATATATATTACATAAATGGCTCATAGATAATACTTTTTATAGTGTAAAAGAATTCTTTGATAAGAAAGTAAATGATAAATATTGTTACTGATTTACTGATAGAAATATACTGCTTAGATTTAAAACCGTTAATAAACATTGTCAACATTTTAGAATTACACTTTTGTATTAATAAGTATAATGACTGTTGCCTATACTTCTGTTATTATTGATGCTAGTTGCATAATTTTTAGGAACTACTTTTCCTAAAAAATATTTGTATGCCAGTCCATGGCGAGACATGTAGATCATAACCCTATTATTAAGACCATTATTGTACCATGTTTAATGCAAATAAATATATTCTATTCTATTCTATTCTATAAACTGAGTAATTTTAGCTAGTCGTCTGGATCTGGAGGGACTCTAAAGTGTATTAAAACTCGCTTCGTTTGAAAATTACCCTCTTGATATTTCTTTAACACAATGACCATTCGATTGATACGGCTTATACAAAAACAACCTTTTACACTTTTTTAGATTGCGTAGGTATAAAGTAACAATAATTTGTAAAAGAAGTTTTCTTTTTAAAGAAATAGCCGATGCCTAAGCATGAAAGTAAACTTATTTTTTATTTTATTCTATTCGGGAAACTTATAGCTAACTTATACAGTTTGTTAAACAAACTTAGTAAGTATAGTCGAAGTATACCGTCGGTATATTTAATAAGTAGGTTAAACCTTAGTGAAGTTTCATATTACTGAGAATTGTTGTCAAAAGTAGTAAAGTGATCACGAAGTGGACTACAGATACATACTTGACACAGCAAACAGAAAAGATTCATCTACAGGCAACTAAATACCACTAAACATCTACTACTAAACATGGGCATTTTTGAATTTTAACGCAAATGCTTAAATATCCGATTTCAGATTTTGAAATCGTTTTCAATATCGATTTCAGGAGCGGCTCCGGCTTGCAATTTCGATCGTCTCCAGTAATATTATTCGGTTGTAAGTGCATTGATCAAAACTATCCAAACATAAACAAATACTTGCCTACGTAAATCTAATCTTGCGGTGGTTTTGTGAAATCGGTTTGTTTAGTTCGGATTATCGATACGATACGATTTGTGACTGAAATCGAATTTTAGATAAGCTTTGATATATCTGACGCATGTCTATCTACAACAATTTCGGCATCACTTGTCTGAGCATAAGTATCTTACGAAACTTTAGAGCAAGCAAGTTTATGTTATGGTTCCGACAGAGTTGTAATGTTCACAATAACAATGGAATTTATTTCTTGTTTGTATACTAAACTAACTTTTGACCGTGACTTCGTCTGCGCGTCCTCGGCAATAAGGTAAGGTAAGGTAACTTCCCATTAGTGAAAGAGGTTTTTGGAAACGAATCCTATAAAACATTAGTTCCGAAGAGACCTTTTTTTTTTGCCTCTCCCTCACGCGTTCCACCTCCTCCTTCGCAAACATTACTGCTTCGTAGAAGGAGGTGACGGCTTTCCATGCCCTCTCGCTCCGTACCATGGCCTGGACCACAGCCGGATGCGAGAGATCACTGCCACCGATTGCCTCCACGAGGACACGACGGTGCTTCGCCCAAGACGGGCAGACCACCACCGTATGCTCCACCGTGTCTTCCGGGTGATCCACACAATGGTGACACCCGAACGTTTCCTCCGCGCCTTATCCGGAACAGGAACCTCCCGAAGCAACCATGTCCGGTGAGGACCTGCGTCAGGTGGAAGGTGAGGATGCCGTGGCGCCTCTCTAGCCACTCCTCAAAGAGGGGACTTATCGCCGCAATTGTGGCGTGCCCAGCACTGGTTTGCGCTGTTTACTGTGCCGTGATTTCTCGCCCCGGCGTCTCACCTCGCATATATGGGAGTGGAGACTTTTGCCTCCAGATCCCATGGCGAAGATTAC
This sequence comes from Agrochola circellaris, assembly GCA_914767755.1. Lineage (NCBI taxonomy): Eukaryota > Metazoa > Arthropoda > Insecta > Lepidoptera > Noctuidae > Agrochola > Agrochola circellaris. Next base: position 15,492,569 of record OU611840.1, on the reverse strand, counting down.
CCCCTACATACAAACTCATAAATGTTACCTCTTTATAATAGTACTAGCTTCTGTCCGCGACTTCGTCTGCGTGAAATTTCTTCCCTCCGATTCACCGCGTCGTGTCGCATCGCCCGCTCGCGCTATTACTTCGTTTTCATTTAGACTGACTTTTTCTTTTTGCTCGGCTCCGGTCCTCGCGTGAAGTTAATTTTTCAAAAACAAACTCTACAGCTTTATTATATTAGTATAGATAGTATATGTAGATTGTTTTGTTGGTTCTACACAACACTATGCACCAATTCGTTGTTAGCATCTCCTTCTGAGCAAGTTTGTTGCAACATACACACATGTTTGTTCCCAAGAATTATTCGATGTTCCTTTTGTTTGTACGTTATGGCTTCGTGTTTGCAAACTTCAAAGAGCTTCCATACATTTGAGTAAACATAAAATGTGTAGGCATGTACCATTCGATATACACAGAAAATACCGATATCCTGTCTGTAATTTTCTTTCTTTAAGTTTCAAAACTTCACAGGCCCAACATTTCGACAGTAGGATGTTTGATTTATATTATTGTGAAAATATCTTCACACAATTATCTACCTAAACTAGAGGACCATAATTAATTAAAATTTTAAGTTTGGTAGGATAGTTTACGATAGTTCATACTAATTCTATGTATAGTACATACTAATTTCTTGCTGCCATGAAAAATCTGCTGTTCCGTACATTTTAACCAAGTAGGTATTGCACTTTTCTATGAAACAGCAGATTTTTTAATAATAACCGACGAAAAATTTCAGCGCAGCGTGCTTCAGAATCATGTACTGAATCCATGGTAACAGTTTTGTCGTCGATGTCCCTGCTATCCCGTATAGATAAAAGCTTTCATTGCATATCTAGACGAAACCAATTGCTTATTATATCAAGTCATTCTTTCTCATTATTAGAAAATCCTCTAAAACGGTTGGTGCCTAAATTCGCTACCTAGTAAATGGCAATTTCACGAATGAAACAGAAGACGATCAGCACATCTAAACCGCATTCAAGAGCTGTCAGTGTCATCATTGTTGTATTATGTTAACACTGACCGCTCTGGAACGCGGTTTAGATGTGCTGATCGTCTTCTGTTTCATTAATGAAATTCGCCCTTAGAAGTTCAGCTAATATTGATACAGGCACAATGCAACGATTCATCATCAGTTTGACAGCCCTACCCTACACAACTAAGGTACCTACATTTTAATTTTTAACCTAAATGACAAATTCGAGCCGTACACTTATCTTCTGACGTTTTATAAGTGCCCATGTAGGTTTATGTGAAATAAAATATTTAAAAATTTGGAATTTTGAAGGGCGTGGCAGTTCTTGAAGGCGGTGTAGATTAGCTGATCGCGTTCAGTTTCATTGTTGAAATTGGCACGTAAACGTTGAATCAAATCCACGTTGGACAGTGACCAATAGGTAACTCGCCGTCCGATAAGGACCAGGCCCGGGTCGATGGCGCAGTGTGCTCCACGCGCGCCTCAAAGAGATGTCAGCACAAAAGACGGGGTCCGCTAGGGCCGATGCCTGCCAGGGTCGCGAGAATGTCCGAAAGGGTTACCGTGGCCCCTGGCAACACACAGGCAACTGAAGGAACACGGGTGGGTTTTAGTCAATAGGAGTCTGACACGCCCTCTCGCTCCGCCCAGAGCGGCAGAAGCTATTTGATAATTTTTCAAACAAAAAAAAAACAAAAAATAAGCTACCCAGTAGCTCTATTTAAAATACTGGCATTCAGTTGCACCCGGTTCGGTTAGACTGCAAGCTGACCCCAACATAGTTGGGAAAGGCTAAGCAGATTGATTATCTCAAAAAAAAGTCTACATTGTAATAGGGAAGTTGAGTGGGAAAAAAAAAATTGTCCGCCATTCACGTAATAAAAAAATATTAGACACGTATTTGTTGCTTATCATATTAATAGAAAATTATTTAGATAAAGCGCATTAATGTTGGGGAGTAGGGGCTCGCTACGTCACAATTCAGTATTAAATGTACCGAAGAGTGACGTCATGCCACATTTTAACTCAATGTATTGCCGTAATCTTTTGATTAGGTACGTAAAATAAGAAAAATCTACCAGACAGTTTTTTTTTTTTATCAACATCCCTATTTTCTATCTCGAGAACGAACCTAAAGTATAATTGACGATTAAATGAACTTACCTGTACGTGAAGTTCGATCTTAATCATACGAAGACTTCGTCCTAAAACACATGAATAAACACCCAAGTATATTGTGCAATATAATATCTTACTGGGAGCTCTAAACGAAATGAAGATACAATTATTGAAAATATCATGTAGAAAAATATGTAAAATACGCGGTACTATTATAAAATGTAGGTATGAGGAATATATTCGTGAGTTTAGATAAAGCTTAGATACTTAATGTGCCCTACAATTCCTAGCGTAACATTTATTTAACACTTACAAAAGAAACCACGTAAACCAGATAAGTGTTTTCCGAGGTATAAGAGCACTTACGAACCTACAGACGGCATTTTTTATCTAACTAATTGGTTACGTTGGTTCAGAACGTTATTTTACATTTGTCTTTACGTCATGCCTTTCAGAATTTGAATATTCCTTTTGACATATTCTCTACATTATTTTTCTACAGGTTAATAATGCGTTTTATTAATCGCGATAATAAAACGCTCATTAGAATAAACAAAATGCATGTTTTATTTATTTCATGCATTTTAAAATTCAAAATCCTTCCTGCTTGGGTAATTGGGTACGACACAAAATAAAAACCCAACAATTTAGTATTATTTATTTATTTATTTACTCATTATTTGATATCACTTTGTAGAAGATTATCATAATAGTTTGTCTTTTTTACAAATTCTAAGTCTGGATTTTATGTGTTGTCCGAAATAAAGACTTTTTTTATTCATGTTTATTAATTACATTTTCAAATATTTAAAACAATAACAACATAATAAATGTTGTTATTGTTTTACAATAACAACATTTAAAAAAGGAACTGTCTGTCTCCGGAATAGGGTCCAAGCTACGTAGTCATGGCTCCAAGAAAGAGAAACGTCCTAACTGTGCGTTTGCACTGGCGAAATATTAACTTAAAAATATGTTAAAATTATTGTTGCCATTTATATTATATATAATCTACATCGTCGCGAATCACTCAGGGAACTATTTAAAAAGATTAATATTATAACGATAACTTGCTAATTCATTTATGAAAATATTATGTATGTAAGAAAAAATCTACATATTTTTAATAAAATAAGTTATAGACATAATTTTTATACTAGAAATAAAGATAAAATAGATCAACTATTTTTCATATTATCTAAAGTACATACATATTTTATGGGGTACTGTGTTAAATGTTACAACAAAATACCTCGTGATATATTACAATTAAATGAAAGATAACTTAAAACTCATATTAAAAGTACACTTTATAAACAAGCATATTACAAATTAGAGTATTACATCCAGGATAAGTATGCTTGGAAACATGTTGGACCTGCTCCATAGGATAATCTAGAATCAAAACAAACTCAAATTGGTTGCTAATTCAAGTTGTATATTTTATTTTATTTTTATTATATGACATTGATTTTACATTCTATGATTACTTCCTCTCACACTGACATATTAATTGTATTTTTTTGGAAAATCGTCTACTTTTACAATGTTTGTAAATATGTGAGAACCATGTCACATGCAATCTGTCACAAAAGTAATTAATTTATCTGTTGCTTCATTTTTAATTGTTTTTACCTACTGTGGTATGGTAATATTTTTTTTTAGGTGCATCCTCTTCACATATAATTATATAACTAATGTACATATACAAAATAATATAAAACATTTTTAAAGAGTAACGGTGGAGTTTCTTGCCCATTCTTCTCCATACGAAAACTACCTTTTGGAATGGGCGACTAGAAACAATTAAATTTTTTGTAAATTATGACGTTCAAAAGTGCCTTTCAAGGGCCTATTTGAAATAAATGATTTGACTTTGACTTTGAAATCTCTGTATCAATGTACCGACTCACGTTCGCATTATTACGCAACTTGTTGACGCGAAACATGTTTGAAGTTTCATATCACTTGACATGTTTAACAGACAAATTGCCAAAATGTTTGTCTATGAATCTTGCAAGACACCACATGCACCACATGTGTTGTCCACTACATGTTTCGATGTTTGGAAAACACTAACTTGAGATTTGGCATAAAACTCATGTTGCGTGAGTGCGAGCGCAAATTCAACAAAACAAGTTATGAGATTTGTTTAATGTGACAAGTTTCGAAACATGTCCACGTTTAATGTTTTCTTGTGTAAACGCATAGTAACAATACGAGCCGTGTCCGGGAGTCATTCATCTGTCTAGCCTTTTCCCACCTATGTTGGGGGCATCCAGAAGTAGGTATTAATAATTATTATCTCCATTATTCATCTTTACACTTTACAATCACATGTTTACATATTTCATTAAAAAAATATTATTTTTAAAAGTATAGTGGAGGGTTATATTAGGAGGCTGGGTTTGTGCCCCGTTGATGGCAATGGGCTCGCTATTAAGTACATGAAACTAAAACGTAACTGGTAAAACCTCTGCCCAAGCCTTCTGAAAATACAGGCGTGATATTAAAAGGAAAATCTTGTTATAACATCCTTATCAGTAGTAACAGACAAAATATCTTGGTTATAAGTATAAACTCCATATGGACGGCTTCAAGCTGTACATGAAACCTCACTTACACATCCAATCTCCTATCTAATAAAATGTCCGGCCTGGCCGACCTCACCGAAATTGGTTATCAAGCTTAACAATACAATAAAATAAATATAATTATTCTTATGAAAGAACTACAGTCAGCCTCATCAAGATGTATCCATGGACTGACATGTATTATTACATAAATATACAATACAAAAAGTATTTAGGAAACTAGGTAGGTAGGTACTTAATTTACCTAAAACATTTTAAATCTTATATTAATTTAGTTCCACGTATTATCAGCAATGGTGATAGTGAGGATTTTATTTACATTCGTATATCAGCAGTGCTATTCTGTAACCATCTCACCGTGAAAACTTAGGTGAAGTGATCGTGGAGTGAGCTGTCATTCCACAGGGATTGACACTATTGACAGCTCACTTCACCCAAGTTTTCACGGTGAGATGTTTCACAGATGTTTACAGAATAGCATGGCTGTTATCTACCCTTAATACGCGAATAAATTATTTTATACCAAACGATTACCAAAAGGTGTGTCCAAACATTGAGCGGCAAGAGCGCGGCAGCAACACGCGGCGTTTGCAGGACACATTTCTGCTCTAGTTAAGACTAAACCTACGAATGTTTGCGCGGCAGTCGTCCACCGTCCCTTTATGTTTAGACACACCTTTAGAATATCGTACAGTAAATAGCGTCATGTGAACGGCCACTGACAGTCTATTCACACATAGGTACCTATATCTAGCCGATTCTGTCGAAATCTCACCGTGAAGACCAAGGCGCGAGTCATACACAAGTGGCGAGAGACGAGGGTATGGCGACTGTGTGGCGCCACCTGTTTCATATTTCATACAGAATGTATAGCAACGACGTGGCGCGGAACATACACAAGAGGCGTGGCGCGGGCGAAGTGGCGGTGCGGCGCGGGCGTTGTGTCACCGTCGCCATGCCCACGCCACTCGCCACTTGTCTATGTCCCGCGCCTTAGGTGAAGTGAGCTTGAATGGAGCTGTCAAAAGTGTCCATCCATAACATCTGTCGGTCGATTCTGTAAAAATATCAACGTGAAACTTAGGTGAAGTGAGCTGTCATTGTCACAAATCGACAGATAGTCAGTCAATCAGTCATAGCAACACTTCGGTTACAAATAGTCTTTGACAGAATGCCACGTTTCGTTCGTAGCAATGCAAGTTATGACTAGGCGGTGGACGCGACATCGACTGAGACGCGCCGGTATTAACGTGACTGATGTGTGCATGAACCTTTATGATTTCGTTTTTCTTTTTTACGTCACCTCATATTTCATGATTTGTGAACTTGTGATACGGTCTGAGTTTCACAGCTTCATAATGACAGTACAATCAGTTCGTTCAAGAATGTGTGAAACGTGTGAATGTTAATTAAATTAAATGATTTAGCCATACATTATTCGTTTTTTTTTTCACGTGTTTTTAAAAATTAATCTTTTACAGAAAACTGCCATCCGAACGACCCAACGGACATGATATCCGTTCCACCGTGGTCCATAAAGGTGGCAAAATTATCACAACCTAACCTGGATTTTTTGGGTAAGTCTTTTAAACTATGAACAATTGGCAGTCTGCAGCAGAGTCAAGTTAATGAAGATAAGTACATACAAAAGAAAAAAGAAACCGGCACAAACAAGAAGTATTAACCCCCAACGCGCCGTGTTACCCGTTTCAGCGGCTTATAAAAATAAAATAATGCTAACATCGGTTTTTAAAACGTTTTTTTTAGACTCAAGCAATTTACTGCTTTTGATGTTATTAAAATATCAGACGTAAATGTTTGATTAATTTAAATAAACATTTAACCTTGATTAAAAACATTATAGCCCGAGAGCTGGAAACGAGTTTTGCGTTGGAATTTTATGCCCATTTTTCGTTTAGAAGTCCCTCTATGTATCCATGTACCGACATGGAAAATAAAAATGTCAATATGAGCGTTTGCAATTTGATATACACAAGCTTTGACGTCAGAACATTAAAAAAAACATGCTATCCTATCCGAACGATCCCTCAAATGAAAATGTTTGCGATCTGCCTTTTCGCAAACATTTTCATTTTATGGGCACGGTTGGTACAGCCGCTTACTAAGCAATCGGCTTACGGAACTAATATTTGTATGGCCTGCAGAGAGTCTATCGGGCTCAGGTTTGTAAATTGGAAAAAGATTCGTAAATTGTAAAACGATCTGCAAACGAACACGACCCAGGAGAAAATCCTAGTGTGGGACATCGTTTAGTTAGAACCAAAAAGTTAAATGAACTCGCAAAATGTTTTGCTCAACTATTTTATACAATAATAGTAAGTTTTGGTACTAGTTTCGGGCAGCCTGGCCATATTCGAAGGTCGAGTTATTTTTTAATGCCTACAAATTGTGGTGCAAGCTTGGTTTTTTTTTTTAATAACACACTATGTACATCTCTATAGCTATCAATTTTATACTACGTCTTTGGGCGTAATTTTTATAGTTTTCGGGAAAATGATGCCGAAATGAAGTCAAAATCGAATGATAATTCATCATGATGCAAAAAAACCCTCTCAGAAGTCGTTATCAGCTCTTAGACTATTTTTTTTTTTTACTTTGGTATTAACTTGTGGTAAAATATTGCAAAATAACAATGGGACAATCAAAATTTAAACAGCTACCGAAATTGTTATATAATTGGAACCGCTAACCTACTGTTATATTTACATAATAATTATGATACTTTTAGAGATAGATGACTACCATATCCGAGAACATGTATAGGTTCAATTCACAAATGAAAAAATAAAATGGAACGGAACGGAATGAATGGATGAATGAAATAAAATTATGCTTATATGTTTGTGTTCTGTGAGAAAAAGTATGCAAGGGGGTCTTGTACTGTTCCATGTTATTTTTAATTAAATTATACACAATAAAATTTACAATATTAACGTTTTTATGTTTCTATGTTAATTAATGTAATTGGTGGTGTACCGTTTTAATTAACTATAAATAATACAAATTCAAAAAAATCACTGATTTCGTCACTACATCACATAATGTTGTTCTGCAGTCGCAAATCATTGCTGATAACCAAAAACTATCATACCCAAAAAAAATACCCAACGAAAAGGAACGTTACCCAAATGTAAAAATCAAACCTAGATATAAAATTACAATAATAAACAAACTTAGTGCCTATCTCCATAACTTTGAATACTAAAAAAACACCGTTAAAGCTATTATTTTCCTCGTGGTACAAGGACCAATGCACAAAGAGCAAATGAATGTAATTATTGTGACGACGACGGGAATAATAAGCCTGCATATGAATGACAAAAGGCCACCATGCGGCACATTATGAAACTGGTATAGATGGAAGAGGATATTCAGAGGAACAAAATTTATCTATGGTCTATTCGAAAAGTAACTGATAAATGTGTAACCCTCCCTGTTCAGGTTGAATTTTTATTTTACCCGGTATTGAAAATTATCCAGGAAACTTTTCCAATTTTTCTTTCCAGATAAAAAATAAACCTGACCGGACTAAAAAGAAATTAAAAAAATAAAAAATAACCAAATCGATCCAGCCGTTCTCAAGTTATGCGTTTATCAATGAATAGCATTAAATTTTTATTTATATTTATTTATAGATAAAATAATTGAAACATCATCAATTAAAATGGAGGGAATAAAATTACCCTCCATTGTCAAATAATAAATTATCAACTAACATATTTAAGATGATTTAAAATTAGAACTTCGGGTTAAATCAAATCAAAGCACTCAATTTGCAAGTGGCAATACAAATTGGCATCCACATATACCATTTGTTTACATTTTCAGCAGTTTTTTTTGGAACAGACATTAGTACCAATAATGGTACCCTAAAGTGTCACGTAGCCGAGATATTTGAAGGTAAAGATCGCCACGTGAGAACAAAACAACCTTTACCCCTAAATATCTCGGCAACGTGACACTTTAGGGCACATATTACGAGTATTTTTTTTTCGTTTTTAATATCTTCTGCTCCTCCACCCATCTATCTATACCAGCTTCAGTAAAGAATATTCCATGAGACGTAACTTTAAAAAATAAAATTGCTAGGCGAATAACGTTCTAAACCGTCTTGCAATAAAAGCGCGTCCTGATTATTTTATCTTTGCATCGAAGCTTTGTCGCCACATATGAATAAACAGGTCTGAGTACTTTTAATAACTCATTAATTTGAGCGGAGTAGGTATATGTAAGACTAGCTTTGTTTGTAACGATCCCTTATGTAGACATGTTCTTTGTGTAACAGATATCTTTGAAGCAAGTTTCGTAGACGTTGATTCATTAAGTAATTAATATACGAGCACTTATACAAGGCGTAATTAAAATAACTGAAAACCTGAAAAGGGATCAGCATACTGGAGCGCTAGAAGAGCGTTAACTGTAAAGCAATATTATGTGGGGCGTAGGATAATAGATGATAAATTTATATTATATTTATTTAAATTCTAAGTGTCTATTGTTACACGGTCGAAACAAAAACCTTATAATATGTATTTCAAACTAATTCCAAATTCGCTTTAATGATCAAATGCAACCAGTTATTTTTACCCGACTGCCCCAGAAGGAGGGTAATGTTTTTCGGGAGTTTGTATGTATGTCTATTTCTTTTCTATCAGCCTGTTCGACATAAGTTCGCTTTTTGCATGTAACCTTTACATGAGCTACGCTAGCCTTGAATAAAAGGATCGACATACTCCCGTTTCCAAACAAAACTTTTTCATTCATAACATTCGGACATTTAGACTCTTCCTTCCTATATAAGAACATTTACCTACAACTCTCTTGCAAGAGAAGGCTTAAGTCAGGACGAACGAATCGCGTTGATCTGACACCACAACAAGTGTCAGTCAAGTTAAACATCAATGTGTGCAAATGTGCGTGAGGAGCTCGTGGCTAAGTAATAACTGCCGCACGGGTCGATCCATCAGGTTAACCTACGCTGGCCGTAGTTGGTCTGTGGATGGGTGACCATCTTTACATACAGCTGTTGGTCCCGGCTGTCTTTCGTGGATCTTTGACTGTCGTTACGGGTCGTCAGAAGCCCGAAAGTCTGACAACCAGCCTTACCAAGGGATATCGCTTTACCCAGTTACTGGGTTGTGGAGGTCAGATAGGCAGTCGCTCTATGTAAAATACTGGTATTCAGCTGAATCCGGTTAGAATGGAACCCGACCTAAAAACTAGGCAAATTGAAAAGGCTATGTTCATATTTAACTAATATAAAACCGATGTGCCAAATTAACGCCCAAAACTCTAGCTTATTTATTATGCTAGTAGCATTTATGTAAGAAACTGATGCAAGTTTGACTGGAAGCTGACCCCAATATAGTTGGGAAAAGGCTAGGCAGATTGATTGTGTGCTAATGTGCGTAATTTGCTGTTTAATGTCGTCACGCTTAAGCCTCTTCGCGCCAAAATCGATGAAATAGGTCCTGTTAGACCTTTGTCAACTCTTGGGAACGCTACCAGAATCATCGGTCTAACTGAACACGTTTTTGCACTATACTAATTGGAATTTCAACATATAGTGGAAAATAGAGGGCCGCGCGCGTACTCCTGCCTTCGCGATGTGACGTCATAGGCAAATTATATCCTGTCTCAATTTTTTTATAAATATGACCTATCTTTTGCGTGCTCAACTCCAGCATTAAAAGTCTTGTACTTATTAGCGATTGAAATCATGTTTTTGACGGTCAGAAATATTGAACTTACTAGCAGTACTATGAGCGAAGAGACGTTTTCACGTCAAAAGATGCGACACAGCCTACTAAAAAGCAAACAGAAGGGGTTAAGAAAAAGAGAACTTAACATCGTAAACTTTTACCTCATCGGATGGATAGCCAGAAGGAGGGAAAAAAACTGGTCTTAACCTAGACCGAATATACGCGGGGCCTCCACCACTTGTAGCGCTTGAAGAGCGATAACTGATAAGGGCGGATACCAGTGAACGCAGTTTAAATGTGCTGGTCGCGTTCAGTTTCATTGGCGAAATTGGCACTAAGTCGAAATTATATAAAATATGTCAGGATATATTTTAGGAAATTAGCGTCGAAAGGATTAAATTCAACCATAGCAGTGCTTGCTGTTCCATTTACGTAACAATTTTGGTAATCAATTTTTTTTTTGTTTTCAATATTTAATTGAATAAAAATAGCTACTATAAAGTAACGAACTAACTAATAAATTTATAAAAAAACGGAGTCTGTATAAAACCGTTATAAAACTGTTTATCTAGAAGATAATGATACTAAAGAACTGATAATGGGTACCTAATAACATATTAATTACATAATATACATATCAATAATTAAAAATTATTTGCAAAATAAAAACCAAAACCAGAATAAAGACATGTATGAAACGACTAACACAAACACAACGCGTAATAATGGAAAAAGTAAAATATTTACTATATTATTACATAAATTCAATATTTAATTTTAAACCGTTATCCAGCAACCTACAGGCTAACTTGATATTAATTGGCAATCTTTCAGGGGTAAAATAAGTAATGAATATGAAAATCTTTTAATATTGGAATATTCTGAATGAGCGAAAAAATATTTGCTTCATTCATGTCCATGGGTAAAGTAACATTTTTTTTTTTTTCACATTTTGTAAGAAACAGCAAAAAATAAATTCAACATTTGCTTTTTACTGTCTTTTTCATTGGGTAAGTATTAAATTGTTTATATGTATAACATAATATCAGGCCTGTTTTTTCGACGGGTGAGGAAACGGTGTACCTATAGAGTTAAACCCACGTTTTAGAGGTTCGATAGTAAATGTTTATATTATATAAGGTTATCAAACATTCTCAAAAAAAAAAAAAAAATATAAAAAACCTGTGATAAGGTTCTATAATCATGTAATAAGTCTTATTAACGTGAAAAATAATTATTACAACACAATTCTTAATATCGAATGACAAACACAGAATATTACTGCTTTGAAAAATAATTTAACGACCGTTACCTACCTAAAGCGATAAGTACTTAATACAGTGAGAAAAAAATATCCAAAAATAAGTCGGAGGCAATAGCTCTTTACATTTAAGAAGACGCCTCCAACTGCATGAGCTTGTTTATAATATTAAGTGGGTTTGGAGACAGAAATAGGTAATCTTGTTTCCATTTTAAATTCACATTATACGTAGTCGGGTTATTGATTTTTTTTCATTAACGTCTTTTGAACGTTTCATACAATGCGTTTCCCAGAACACCCGCGCAATTTCGTGGATTTATATTACTACTTATTTTTTATTCATTTTCTTTATGGAACCTCTTTAGGTCATGATGCATTCGAATATCAAAAAATATTTGGCCTAGGTCTTAAGGCGGTGGCGGCATGAAAATAAATTCGCTGTTACAATGTAAAATAGATAACAAACATTTTTTTCAGCGTACGGTATTTTGTTTCGTTACCGGGATTTTGAATGGGCTTTATGGTCTAAGATCCGTAGCGGAACGACCTTCACCCATATGTTATTTAATGAATGAAAATTACTTTATATCAAATTTAGTATTTAAAAAAAATATCGCGAGTGGGTTGACTAAAAAAATCCTGGCCAGACTATGATTAATTAAATAATAATAAATTGGACTCGTTCGTTTAACGATTAATTCGCTTAAGTAACAAAATGTTTCTCTTGAAATGCAATAGTCATTGATATCACTTATGGCTATTGGGCTCCAAGAACATTCCTAAACTTAGGTGGCCAAGTAGTCACATAATCATATCATTACCGCATTGACTACCAATTGGCAAAAGTCAAGTTAGTAGCAAAGGTTCTCCTTGAAAATCTCTTTCAATTGGTGGTATATCTTGCAAAAAAAAGTAATTTTTGAACTTTTAATTAATATCACTTTCCGGCCAGGATTTTTTTAGCCAACCCACTTGCGGTATATTTTCTAACATACTAAATTTGATTTATAATATTTTATCATCCATTAAATAGATGGGTGAGGGTCGTTGCTCTGCGGATCCTATGCAACTAGAGCTTTAGCCAAAACCTTGACCGTTATTCTAAGTTGTTGTGTTCTACTAATCTCTGTACATTACGGATTTGCTCAATGTTTAGCTCCTGAGGTGCAGAGAAGCGGCCATTGCAGCATTCTGTCCGATATGTTTTCTCTCGGGCTGGTCATCTGCGCCGTCTTCAACAACGGGAAGCCGCTGATACAAGCTAACAACAACCCGATGTTGTACATGAAGCAGATTGAGTTTGTAAGTACCGTTTAAATTTTATAATTTTTTCCTTGTCACCAGCGGCTAGTGCGGTCTTCTACCCCCTATCCTCTTGGTGACCAAACCCCATATTCAAAGTCAATAAAAGTCATGCAGCATTGTTTTAGCAATATGTTTTTGTGTTGCGGAAAACACGTTTCTGGAAAAATTCAACATTGCACACAATCAGTGTGGGCAACATGTTTCCAACAACACGTGTTTATTTGAGTACGGGGCGTAATGCCCGTTACGTGTATTCAGAGAAATCGTTTTGCTGAATTCTGGTAGTTTTTGTTTCTTCGACTATTTCTTCGTACAGCTACAGAAAGGAAGGGTCTACTCCTGTTGGCTGTAGTATAACGAAGCTGATTATTCTCCTCGATCATATTCTGAAGTACAATAAAGAAAAATTGCTTGATTTTTTTACTTAATTATATTGGTTTAAATAAAGAGTCTAATATCTACCCATACTCATTTATTGTATTCCATATTGTAGAAAAGATTTTACATAAGGTTTAAAGCTACATACGTACAAGAATGTACTAAGCACTGCATGAAGGTAAATTTAAAATTACAAAAAACTAAATTAAATCTAACACATATAAAATACAAAATCTTGGTATTGAAATTAATTTAACAATAAATAAGGATAATAAATACCTAGTTAATAAGATTGGATCATTCCAAATTAGATCAATATTACAAAACAAAGAATTGGCTTTGTTTTCAAGTTAAGTCTAAGTGAAATAAACTTTTCCCTATAAATATTTTAACTCTTTCTGGTTTAGTGGTTAGTGACTCTTAATAAAATAATCTGATCGAGGTGGTGAGTCCACCTCGATCAGATTATTTTATTAAGATCCGCGCCATCTAGTAATGATCTTACTTTAAAAACTAAAAGAGGTGATTAGTGACACTAACGGAAAGAGAGGAAAAGTTTATTTTACTTAAAGTAAGTTGTATTCAACTTACAACCACTAGCGTCAGTCAATTTGAGTAGTTGAAGTTAAGTAGAGTTGTTATGACTCCAAGTTGCTCCGCAGATTAGAAGATACTTAAATATTACTGCGGCTTAGCACGCAGTCTGGTGTAGATTAATACTCTCATTCGCGCAACGAAAATTATTGTCACAGAGCATACTCCATTTTGTACTACTATGCTGTAAATAGATTTATTCTGCACTTAAATAGCACTCCGTTTATAATTACCACTACATATTTGATTCAGACATATTTGTCGGCGGGTACTATATTAATAAGATAGTATAATAATATTAAGACTAAAGCCCGGGTTACACGAGGTTCGTTTTTGAAGATAGGATAGCAAGAAAGTAATGTCCAGACTTGCTATTCTAGCTTGGCACATTCAAGAGCTGTTTTCACGATGCTAAGCCAATAGCAATGCAATGACTTAGTACGTGGAGTAAAATTATTCGATTGGATACTAGCTTCCCCCCATCTACACGAGGCTAGTAGGTACACATACCAAAGGCCTTAGACAAGTGCCAATCGCTTTCAAAGCGTTTTGTATTTCAACAACGAAAAGAAAGAAAACGACTTTAGGAAAAACCAAATACACAAAAAAAGGGCAACGACTTTGAACAGGATAGACATAAGCTTTTCTGAAGCATACATTAATCCAATACATTTTTGAGTTCTCCGTTATCGCATGTAATAGAATGTCACTTTGTCTCAGGATAGTAAAATCAGAGGTGGGTGGCGCTACTTGCTCGAAAATAGAACTCCACCCTAATAACTATCACACTAGCTTTCCATCTTTCTCACTAGCTTACAAGCCTAAAAATGAAGATAGTTCAGTATACACGACGCCAGAGTGACAAGCTTGCAAGCTTACTAGCCCTATCTTGCTATCCTAGCTTCAGATACTTGCTTCATGTAATCCAGGCATAATGCACATTAAGGCGAACCGCAACGCAACTTTTGCGTTTATTTTATTTGAACCATCGCACACCAAACCGGTCGGCCGCGCCAGGCTGTGATGCGGGCCGATGCGACTGTAATGTGCACATGCCTTTATTGCTCGACTTCGAATGCCTTGCAGAGATCACAGATAACTACTAAGCTATCTTCGACAGACTTTCCAAACTGAAGAACTCATTGGTTTTCGGTCGTTTGAATAGTTTCTGCTTGGTAAACCAAAAATATTGCTATTCTTTTTTAAACCCGTCTTGCTCTGAGAGCTGGAACTCGTTGAAACTCCTGGTAAGAAGATACGAGTGACTAACTTTATGCTTATTTTTCCCTGCTCCTTACGTAGTTCAACGGAGGTGAGGAGGATTCGACATCAATTTTGAATAAGGAGTCATGATTTCCAGCGGTCATTTGGTTGAAGATCTAAAAGAAACTTTAAAGGATAGTACTACTAAAGGTATTTTACCTAGTCAACCATTGACAGACGGTCTCGTTCCATCCTTAGTTTTTTCTCTCGTTACGTTGTCTTCCTCTTTCGCTTCTTCAGGCTATAATTTAACTAAACTTCTGCCACAATAGCGGATGAAAATTGGGTTGTGGCCCTTGTTGGACCGATTTAGAGTAAAGAAAGGCTTAAGGAACGCTATACTCAACAAAAAAGCTTGTTCAGTAGACGTCTCCCGAATGTTTCATAAAAATCGGAGTCTTATTAATTGCAGTGGTACCTACCTGTGAACATAAACTGCAGTAAGTTCTGACCTATATATTTTACATCATTGGTCTATTTATATTGCGTTCCAGAAAACGAATTGTTATTGAAGATTTGCTTCGAATCCCGAGCATCAAAGGAATCTGACTACGTAGCATTGTTTGTATTGGCATAACGATTGATAAGTTATAGGAACTGGGCACAAAGGAATACATTTAATAGGAGAGCCCATTGTGCAGTAAGTGGGCACTAAGAGGGGCAACGAATGCTTAGTGGGCTACATGTGGTGACTACGACCGAATCTCTATTAAAATTTTTCGTCAATTTTCGTTTTTGGCTGAACAAATAAAATACCGGCAAATCAATATTTACAACACATAACAGCACCATAACTGTGAAAATGCAGAAAAAATAGCTTTCGATAAGTGGAGTATAAGTGTGTGAGACTCAATAAATGCGAAGAGATAATCAAAAGTCCAACGTTGTATTTAAAATTCAACAAATTCATATGAAATGTTTAATACAAACCTAGCTCCGGAAACGCAATTCCATCGATAAAAACATCGAGCTCGATTGATCTGTATGGACTGAAAAAAATAGCCTGATACTATGCAATGTCGAATTTGAACAAAGCGTTCTATTATTCCCCAGAGGTTCTAAATCAGGACTGTTTTATATGAAAAAGAATGCGAGTGAACAAATTCCAGAGCAAATGTACGACATTTTTAACTAAACTAATTACATTCCCAATACAATTGATATGGCGCTTTCTTCTTTCTAAATTTTTTATTCGATTTGTGTATTTCCAGTAAAAGATCAAAACAAAATATTCAAATAAAATATAAAATAAGTCTTTAAAAATCTATTGAGTAGGTATTTATTAATAACTCACACGAAATACGAACTTTTCTTATTAATTAATTAATTAATTCTATAAATACTGCCAGTGATGAAGGGCTAATTATGATTCGGCAGGTAATTTGGCATGAGTTATTAAATACTTAGGTACTGACTTCAGTTAGTTTATTTATTTTGAACATGGGCTACGTTCTTCAGAAAATTAAAGTAAATGAGAGGTATGGCTCTCGTTGCAATGTTCGTATGAAAATACAGGAATTAAATGTTGCACTTAAATAAATAAATACAACTAGTTAGTATTATCAGTATATATAAACAAAACATTAGGAAAACTTAAATTATGTTGTTCTTAAAAATATATAATTAAGGTGTCTAAAGTAAGGTATCTAACTCGAATTTTACAACAAAGTTTACTTCTGCCGAACTGCAAAGCAGTTTTTTTACAGATGTAGCTCCCATATTTTCATATCTTATCTAAATAGATGGTACTTTTTCATCAATTATAAAAATACATTTACCACTTAACATTACCTATAGCTAAAGACACATATTTTACAGCAGCACAAAGGCTGACTATTACGTAATGCTAATAACATTTTAAACTGCGTAATTGCATTCCAAATCACGTCGGCGAAGCCGCAGACATAAGCTAGTATGACATAAATTATATCTATGCTTCTCCAGTGACTTTGACAAAAGGTACCGAACTATATGACCCATCTCTTATTTAACCAACAATGTTCTTTTATCTCCTAGGCCATACAGTAAGGTATACTTACAATACAGTACCAGGGAATAGCAGCATCTCTGACATTTCAATTAACTGCTAAAATACTGGCCTCCGTATTTTCCTAATTGCCACAATTTTTCTTTGCCCGCGAGACTTCTAAAAACTTCTTTCAACGAGCTATCTCTATTTCTCGTTTCGAACCGTGCCTGTTGCTGAGTTCTTGATAGATATCAGCGGCTATCCTCTAAAATACCGGTCGTTAACGGGACAACCAATAGATTGCACTTAAAATGTTTTGAAAAGGCCCTTAGATACTGGGCAGGATAGCTTTTAGCTTTAGTTCATAAGTTTTTATCCAGAACTTTTCTAATAAGTGCGGTTTTACTCTAATAATCGCCAAGATTATTGAAAGTGAATAAATGGTTCTTGAAGAAACTTAAGTTAGGTTTTCACTCCATAAAGTGCGCCCGAGTAGAAATTGTCATGGATAAAATGACAAACAATCAAACTCAACTTTGCAAGGTATGGAATGAAAACGTACTAAATCATAATCTTCCAATAATGTTACCTCTGCTGGGACGCAGAGCCCTGTGTGTTTGTGTGAGAGGGTGTGGGCCGTAATACACCACGCGCGGTAATGCAGGTTAATGTGCATGTGACATGTGTGTCCCCGTATTTTTGTTCTAGAAAATGTTGGTCTCCTTATGATTTTTTTCTTTCACCATTTTGAGAGATACAGTAGCGAAACGAATGTACTTGCGGAGACCACGGTCCCCGAGCACGCTTAGTTTGCGCACTCGAACGTTGAAGACAGCCGTGAGCGTGTTTTTACGAGAATCGTTGAATAGATTAATTATAATGATGCACACCTGTTCTGTGTACGGATGTACCTCGACAGCCAAATACACCAAGGATTTAAGATAACATAGATTTACTATAACCCATTTTAAGCAGAATTTATTTTCGTTTGTTGGAAACAATATTTTAGAGAAATACTACTAAGTAACGTACTAAGTAAAAGTGACGGCCATGCTCATGTTACCCTCAAACTTTTATGATAAAATGGTTCATCCGAATGCGAATACATTACATTGTTAAATTTAATCATGGAAAACTGCAAACGTCTAAAAATAAAGTGTCACGTAAATATCTGGCATTGCAACACATATAAATGTATAGGTACTTGTAAATAAATTATTACAGAAGGATTACATTTATTTTATTTTTCATTTTGCTGCAACACTTGCACATCTGCGTGTGACAATGCAAATACCTACTCAGAAGGCGGTGTCGCCCCACCCGTGTGATACTCCCTGGCCGCGCCACAGTGGAAAATTAAAAAAACATGTTTCTAGATTAACTGTACCATTTATGTACTATACGGTACGTGTAATGAAACGTCTTTCGCTGCCGACCGTACCTAATAAAAAGTACCTACCGACTTCTTATCTTCTTCTTAAAGATCTAATTCTTGTTATGCATATTAATTCGTATTGTGTTGCATATTCCTAGTACTTTAATGCAACCGGTGAGATCACCGAGTTAATTCCCTGTACTTCTAATTTGAAGGCCACATCTAGTAAGTACAAAGATCAGCAAGTCTGCTGATGCGCATAATCTTGATTTGATGTTTTCTCTTAATATATCAAATTTTTCCGTAATATTATTACGTTTTTGGGTAGTACATAATTCGTACAATTATTTAGTGTAAACCATGTCTGGGTACGCCTAATAACTCTTGGTGGGGCGGCCAGGGAGCATACTCCCTGGCCGCGCCACCAATGCAAGGCTATAACTTATAAAGTAATTAAAATTTCGGATCTCTTCATAGCGTACGGAAAAGAACAATTCCGGTACAATTATTTAGTGTTTACTATATCCGGGTGCGCCTAGTAGTTTATGAAAACCGTGATGGCGCTTCCAGAGAGTATACTCTCCAGCGGCGCCACCAAAACTTCGTTATATTTCATTATTCGTTGAGGTACAATTATTTTCATTACACGTAGCGTATAGTACATAAATGGTACAATTAATCTAGAAACATGCTTTTTTAATTTTCCACTGTGGCGCGGCCAGGGAGTATCACACCCCGACCCGACATCAAAGGCTTTTCTCTACTGTATGGATTGTAATACTGTGGCAGTGGTGATGAAAATAATGCACAAAGTGTGTTATTCCTTGTGACGTGTAGTGCATACCAAGGGCTCCGCAATGCGCAAGTCGGTATCATTACCTCTAGACACTTCCCTCATTTTTAAAATCAAACGTCAGTTAGTCAACTTTGAACAAGTCAACGATGCACTCTCTAAAGTTGTGCATTGGTTTAATGTAAATAATCTTCTCCTGAACGAAAAAAAGACTAAACTCATAAAATTTTCAACGCCAAATGTCAGGCAGCTAACTACCAATGTTCAAGTTAATGGAATAGAGTTGGACCCTGTTGAGTCAACAGTTTTTCTTGGAATAACTATTGACGGTAAATTACAATGGGGCCCACACATAGAAAAATTGTCAGGTAGGCTCAGTTCCGCCGCCTATGCTGTTAAAAAAATTAGACAGATAACTGACGTAGATACAGCTAGAATTGTTTATTTTAGTTATTTTCATAGTCTTATGTCTTATGGGATTCTTCTCTGGGGAACCTGTGCGGACATTAATACTATCTTTGTTCTACAGAAAAGGGCTGTTCGAGCCATTTACAACCTCGGTCCAAGAGATTCCCTTCGGGAGAAATTCAGAGAAATAAATATTCTGACTGTAGCCTCACAATATATTTTTGAAAACCTATTGTATGTACACAAAAATATATCAAATTTTAAGAAAATGTCCGATATTCACAGTTTAAATACCAGGAATAAACACAACCTTGCTGTACATCGCACACGTCTCCACAGAGTAGGCAACTCGTTCATGGGTCAATGTATACGCTTTTACAACAAACTTCCCATTGACATTAGAAACTTACCCATTAAACGATTTAAAAACTGTATTAAAACCAAACTTTGTAAAAAAGGGTACTATAAAATTTCAGATTATTTAGAAGATAAAAAAGCTTGGGATTGAGCTGCTCGCTCTGCTAAGCCTTGTGAAAACCATAAAACTTGACATTTTGCTTATTCATCACAATAAACCAGTTTTATATACATATTGACATTGTTGAAAATTATATTCAAACTGCACACGATTACTTTGTAAAGTATTATATTATTTTAATTATTGTGAATGTGAGGACTATGTGGATATTTGATTTTTATTTTTTCTCTTTCATTTATTTTTTCTTTCTCATTTAGTTTTAATGATGGTCTGGCAGTTTGAGTAGTTGATGCGGCCTAGACAAATATCCTTTCTTTGGTATTGTTCGTCGAGTTGAGCTCCTTCAGTTTTGAGTTGAGCTCCACGATTACTGACAAATGCTTGCACTGACTGGACAGGTCCACTCAAATCTGTGTGGTTCTTTCCTCAAAAGACCATTTCAGACACTGATCCACATGGTCCTCATATGACTTGACCAAGATTATGTCTGGACTTTAAAAGAGACTACGACCTCTGAGTTTGTTTCGGCCTTTCTTCTCAGAGTAGTCAGATAGGAAACACCGACCTCATCTAGCTTATTTTTAATATTTTTTTATATGACGTGTAAAAGTGATTCCGATATCCTATTTACAGAATAAACAATTTCATTTCATTTCATTTCTAGGCTACAACCTACTTCTCTACGAGATTATAACTTCAAATATACTTAAAAATTTAATTCCTCAATTTATACTTTTTCTAAATGATAAAATATCCATAAAGATTTCGCTTCAGTTAAAAAAAAAATCCTATCCATACTGAATAAGATATCCTTGTTTTTGACATCAGTTTCCCTTAAAATAACGACAATCTTGAGCGAAACTAACTGTGTTTGTAGTTATCCAATTTGGTATGTATTATTTATAATCCTTTTGACGTTATCCATAAGGTCACTTGAATGTTTAAAATAAACAGTCAAGCGCGTCCAAGTCTGTAACTGGATTGGAGTCTAAAAACTAGGAAGTATACTCGGATTACAAACAATATGAAATAAGCAAAAAGTCGCAAATGTTGACACGTCTTGGAAGTCGGTAAAACATACTTTTTATTTACTTTTTCACAAAGTGCGTCTGTTTATTTCGTTATTTTAATTTGATGTTGCAAAAAGACATAAAACTGAGCCTGAAAATCGGTTCTAAAAAGTCGAATTCACATGTTTATATTCATTGATTTTTATAAAAATAATACAAATTGCTTAGCTGTTTAGGGGTATGAGGTAAAGTTCACTCATCCACCATAGAAAAGGGATCCTCCGACCAGACGGGTGTCATGTCTGGCGGGCAACTGCCCAGAGGTTGAAGTCGGGAGCTTGTATATATGTCCATCACGCGGTAAACTCTAATTGCGCGATGCAGGATTTGTGTGACGTCAGGTCTTTGATGCGTAGTTCGCATGTGGCGATGTAGATGCCGCTACAGCTGTTTTAAATTTTTTTTAATTAAACGAACAGAAAAAATCTGGCTATACAATTATTGAAGCCATACATAGTGTGACACGGATCTAAACCAGGCGAAATAAGGAAATATGTAACATGAAATGTACAGTTACCTACGCAAAATATTTTTCTCCTGAAATAATAATTGTGATTTTGAGAAAAAACCTATAGTAAAGTTTCTATAAAACCATAGCGTAGCACCATGAAATATGTATCAAAACTTTGGGAGAATATCGGTTTTGAATCTTGCGTATTTATGCTCGTGACTAGACTGGATATGACAAGATTTATAGGGGGTTATATCTTCTTTCAGAAGCAGCGGCCCATCCATTTCATTCATAATATTTAGATTCATGTTGCACTAAAGCAGTCCGTATAATATGCATTATGTGTGTGACAGTTGGACCAGCAAGTCATCCAAGTGCTGCCGAAGGTGCCGGCTCCTCTCCAGGAGGCTGTGCAGCGTCTCCTTGCAAGGGACCCTCACCCTCGTCCAACTACTCAGCTGCTGCCACTCATCAAATACTTCAAGTACGTTAAACTTCCAACAATGATAAAAAAAATGTCGGACAATTGGTCCGGACGGTTTCGTTGGAACAAAGTGCCTTTCGCTGTATATTATGTAATAATACAGAGCCATCTAGTATAAGGTTTTAGCAAGCTAAAATACGTTTGACACTTGAAACTGACTTTTTCGGGCATAACGCTTTTTCGTTTCGAGACAATTTCTGCCAGTTTGCTCCTACCGCAAGCCGCGTCGTAGAACTTCGTCCCTAAACGCGCTTGAAACTCAGTCATTTCCAAGAGCTTAACCCTGACATTCTGAACGGGCAAACTTGCATCAGTTTCTTACATAAATGCTACTAGCATAATAAATAAGCTAGAGTTTTGGGCGTTAATTTGGCACATCGTTAATTTGGCACATCGGTTTTATATTAGTTCAATCTGCCTAGCCTTTTTAGTTTGCCTAGTTTTTGGGTCGGCTTCCATTCTAACCGGATGCAGCTAAATACCAGTATTTTACACAGAGCGACTGCCTCTATGATCTCCACAACCCAGCAAGTGGGTTGTGGAGGTCAGATAGGCAATACGATACCCCTTGGTAAGACTGTTTGTCAGACTTTCGAGCTTCTGACGACCCGTAACGATTGTCAAAGATGCACGAATCGATTTAATATAAGTTAAGTATTGTTAATTTACTGTGCACCATACTAAACTAAACTTGGTTTCCAATTAAATATAGTATACATTCAAGCAAAGGTGAAAGTGAGCAAGCGATAGCCGCCATGCAATTTCTGGATATAGTGGCCATGAAGGATCCTCAACAGAAAGCGCACTTCTATAGAACTACCCTTATAGAAGCGTTGCCATTGATACCAACGGTAAGTGTTTAGCTCAGCGAAGTAAAGTTTGATAAAAAACTGTGATAAAAAAACAAAAATTGCCATCATTTACTAGAAACACTGATACAATGATCTTTTGGCGCACGAATGACGTTGACATCGAGGCTCTGTTGGTAAACATTAGAGCAATTGTTTTGTAAAATGTATTGAAAAAACAAGAGTGCGGCGTTAGTTCCGATTTTGGCCACGCGCCATAAGATCCTTGTACACCTATATTTTCACGTGCATAAAAATTCAGCGACAAATGCCTGTGATAAAGCAACTTGTGCAAGCTGCGTAGTGTATGTTTCTATTTATAAGTTATTATCAGACAGCCGGACGACAAACGGGAACGGTGTATAAATTATTTAAGACTATTTGGTTTTACGTCCTTTTGCGTCCATTGCCTGTTCAAGAGTATTAAATTTAATATTGGTCTGTTAGTCAGCCAGTGGGAATTTTTTAGGTTCTGAATATAGGTATCAAATTCGACATAATAAATATTATAAACTGTCGGAATTGTCCACACATTGTAATGTTATCTTAATAACCTACACATTTACTTATGCCTATGTGCTAAAATAAGTAGGTATAGGTATATAACGTATGACTATTAAACTTAAGCGTAAGTACATAATATATCACTCAGCCGAAGATCCACGTTAATACGCGGAGTAATGTCAAATTTAATACTCAATGTTGTTTTCAAACTCAATATTTATTTCGTATCTCAAACAGCTTTCACGGTTCATGTTGTCGGTGTTATTTCACCAAATCAACCGAACTGATATTTAATACCTCGAGCTTGTTTACTACCTTCTACCGTCAATTAAGATTTCAGTTAGCTTGATTAAAGTATTGGATTTCAAATGAAACATTTTCAACCTATTCGGCAATAATATGAATAGACGATAATTTTTTTCTTTTTTTGCTATATTATTTATTATCTCGAGTAAAATGTAGCGAACTGACCATCGTACTATAACATCCTATTGTATTTAAACCTACACTTCCTACGTTGATTACGGTTTACTATCCTTTCATAGAATGTTTATTCATATTAATTATTAATGTATTATAACTCGCCAGTACTAGTTTACAGGCGGCTTTTAGTCGTCGCATCTTGCAACTACTGAATACAGCTTTACTTAATTAAAATTTAGTTTCGCATTCAACTGCAAACATCTAAAAGATACTACAAGTTTCAGGATTTTAAAATAAAATATATTTAGAGTATTGCTATTCTGTTTGAACACGCTATTTCTCTACTATAGGTATGTACGAATGTCATAAATTAGTGAGTAGTTCGGTTATATCATAATTTATTCGTTTTAAGGCCAATTAGCATAATACTGATTTACAGTTGCACGTAGGTCGTTCACGTTCTGTACTTTACCGCATTTCCATTTCATAATTGATATTTTAACAGAAAAACTATTTAATAAAACATTCCTACCTACGTGATTTTCCAAAGTCAGCCACGTGGCAATCGTTTATTTAAGGAATATTGCACATGATTTGTTTCCCTACTGAGATTTAAGGTTGTATAGCAAGGTAATGGTAATCTACTACTTGCTAATGTAATTACTGAAAGTCATCTCTCATCGCTGAATGTTTCCGGGTCTTGCGAGCGTGGAGGATCGAGGTCCCATGCTAAGTGAATCTCACAGTTAACTTCAATATACTTAACGAAATTCTTCATTTATGTTGTTTTTCTATTACGTTAAATGACTAAAAAGTATTAGGTAAGACAGAATTCAAAGCTTAGTTAATAGATGTTTTAACTTTGTACAAAGTTAAAACACACACAACACTAGGTACTTGCTCTTTAAATAAAATA
This sequence comes from Agrochola circellaris, assembly GCA_914767755.1. Lineage (NCBI taxonomy): Eukaryota > Metazoa > Arthropoda > Insecta > Lepidoptera > Noctuidae > Agrochola > Agrochola circellaris. Next base: position 15,467,588 of record OU611840.1, on the reverse strand, counting down.
ATATACGAGTTAGAAACTACATAGCTAAATGCCTTTGTTGTGTTCGGTTTTCCTTTAAGATAGAAGTTAAGTTTCATGACAAGCGTAGGCTACGAGAACTCTTAAGACTTTTAAGCTCGTTTTCGTGCACTCTTCGATTTTCTGCTTAGCTCAGCGCCGAAAGATGAACATCCAACAGCGCGCTTCTATTATGGTGTCATCTGTGTTGTGTCAAAACGGGTATTAAATATATTTAACTGTTATAAAAATAAATAAACAAAACATATATTTTAAATATAATAATTATCTGAATTTTAACCAACTCCGATTTTTATTTAAACGCGGTCGAACACCGTTTCATAATTATAGAAAACGAAATGAGTGTCTAGAAAAAAGGTAAAACGTATTCTTTCTTAAACACTTGTAAACTCGTGCAATTAAATGAGTCGGTATCCATTGTAGTCTCTTAGTTTGTCGACACAAAGAAAGATGGGCTACGTAGTCCATTATTTTTTGCTTATCCAGTCTTTCTTTAAAAATCATTACAGAAATCCAGCCGGTCTTTTCAGTAAAAAGCTCACTTTTCAGTAAAAAGTTTCACTTTTCAGTGAAAACTTAATTGAGGTTTCAGTGAAACTTGAGAGAGTTTCAAGTGAGGTATCATTCCACCTGAAGCTAGGAATTGTAAAAATATTATTTGGAAACTTTCCAAATGCCTTATTTACACAAAAAACGGTTACAATATCATATTCAGTGTTTTAATAGCAATTATTATTATTAATATTCTAGTTCACTAGTTAGCGATATTTCATATTTCCATACAGTAATATTGCCTAATTATTCAAAACGGGTAAATATTTGACAGCTATTTGCGACGTTACCAACTTTTAGAATGAACGCTCTCAAGCTTTCTCGGTGAGATTTTTTGTGAATCGGCTGATATTTCTCTATTAATTATTGGTCACAGAAACTGTTGGAATTATTTAGTATTGGGAAATTAGAATTAATGATTATTCTTTAAATGAATTGAGAGCGCTGACTCAGTTTCTCGCTGCACATGAACTTCACAATGTAATACTTATTTGTCAGAAAACCGTTTACAGAAAGAACACAATAGCCTTAAATAAACAATGCAATGTTCCTGGGAAGTCTGCTCCGGCCATTTTTATATTGTAAAGACTGTCTACTGCGTGAACCTGACTCTGATTGCATCTGCTTCTTCCATTGTCGGTCAATAAAGCTCACTATAAGAAGTTATAGTGAGATTTATTACCGCCCTTGTGTAATTTTTTTATCAGTTCGCTATGGAGAAAATAATGTTGAGAAAGTTGAAAAGATGAAAAGGAGTGTTTTCTAGGAAACTATACTATATCACGGTGGAGACAACAATATGATAATAAGATAAACTTCGTATATCTAATTACGTTTCCAGTCTGTATACAGAATTCACTAGTCACAATAACTGGTCAAAGATTGATAAAACCACTTTATAGTAATAAAGTGGTTTTATCAATCTTCATCATCATTCAGTTTGTTTGAAAAGATTACATTTTTAATTTCGATGTTCGATGATGGAATTTATTTGATAAATCCAAAATACTCCATATATAATAAATGGTATTGCCAGTATTTTTATTTAATGTCGTATCGTCGTCTCCATATTGTATACTACTTAATTTTAGTAAGTGCCTACTTCAGATTTTTTCAGAAATGTATGATAAGAAACTTAGGGCTTTATCGTTTTTTTTTTCCATTATTGCGAATGTGTGAAATTTGCATTTCAATTCAAACTTTGTTATTCAATAATAATACTTATGTGTATAATTGTACCTACAAGAAAATTTTGAAGGAGTAATCTGTACTAAGACCTAACTAGAGGGATAATTGCATAACACACTTAAAATTACAGTTGATCGCAATGTCTTTTATTCCGACAGGAATATAAAACATCCAAACGAATTTTTCAAACCTTTAACTTTAGGTTTGAAAAATTTTGCTTTCCTAATTCTCCAAAACCCTTGAATTTTGATTTAAAGTATGTATAATAAAATGCTTGCAGATTTTTAGCAGTAAACTGTATTTCCAATTTTATTTTTCCACAAGAGCAAAAGTACATGTCACAGAGGGAAGATTCTACTAGAAGTTACCAGTACATAAAAACTAGTGCTAAAATTATAAATGTTGCTAATGCAAATAAAATTATATATGTTTTGATTATTCTTAAACAAAGTATGTTACATAATTAGGGTGCTTTTCTAGCTGTTTGGTCTCTTACTAACGCCCGGTTTTTAAAAGTCTGATCTAAAATTAACTAAGTATAACGCTATCAAACTCTTGATTACCAATTCTTGTCCTCTACTGTGATTGGCTCAACGAAAACAATAGCGAATCAAATTACTTGTACCTTCAGAAAGCAGTTTTAATCAGTTTTATTATCAGATAGCTAATTTATGTCTTAACTAACTCTTACCAGCGGCTTTGCCCGCTTGAAAGTTGGAAAACGACCAAAATGAACGTTCTAATTATTACTCAGGAATTAGAAAATATCCTGTGTGCCAAACATCCAAATACAGCTAAATAGATTTGGATGTTTGGCATACAAGAATTTTTTTTCGCCGTTAGGGCGTGATTGATAAACAAACATCCAACCATACAGACTTTCACATTCCTAATATTATAAGGATAGCAGGATTTGCCTTTCGGAAACCATGTTTGCGGATTTCACCAATGAAATTGAACGCGTTCAGCACATCTAAACTGCGTTCAAGAGCTGTCAGTGTCAATATTCCACAACAATGATGACACTGACAGCTCTTAGCTCTTGAACGTAGTTTAGATATGCTGATCGCGTTCAGTTTCGTTGGTGAAATCCGCCTTAGTAGTTATATTCAGCAGTTGTTTTATTCCTAAGTTATCTGTTGTATTTTAGAAACTACGCTGGCAACACATCTGGCCGGCTTTGCAGGCGGAAGTCAGAGCTGCTGAGGTACTAGCATCGGTCCTCCAGTCAGTCATGTGGCTTGTCAAAGAGGCAAATGATGAAGAGTTCACATACTACATCTTCCCAACACTAAAGTAAGAACTTATCTTCTATCTCTATCTATATAAAAATAAATAGTCCCGCAAAAACTCGAAAATGGCTCGACCGGTTGTGATGAAGCTTTGGTAAGTTGTTGTGGGCGCGCCGGAGAAGGCTTTTAAAAAAAAGGCATTGTGACGCATGTCGGGCATTAGCTAGTTCGATACCTATATAAATGAATGCCTAAATAAAAACGCGTTACTAGATTTTCCACGGTCTAGTCAGTGCTGAAAGTTGGAAATCCAACAGCGCGCTTAGGTGTCGCCTAGTGTTAGTAGAACAGGCATTAATCATGTGTCCAACATCGACTTTTACCCATTTGTTAACAATAAATCGTATGTTTCATCAATCACTAGCGACACGCCCCTGCTTACCACGGATACAATAGTGATAAGTCAAAACATCGAAATTCCTGTGCTATTCATAAATTATAGACAGAATACCACATATGAAAGATTGTTCACTCCGCGTTTTAGGTATGAAGCTGTAAGTAATCTGCGTTCGCAGTTTATTTTCCAAACATGTACACAAACAGGATTTTTGGGTAAACAACTGCCTACACATACGTTTCAGTTTGCGCTACAACTTCATAATTTTTTATGACTTTTTCAACAGTACTAGTCAATCTAAAATCAACTTTATTTACACTTGCATGTAGTTGATGTTTATTTAAGTGGAAATAAGATCGATTGGAAACAATGATTTGAATAGACATTACGTACGTGGTGGGCTCGACTTGTTGAATTCAGTTGGCGTAACGTAGTCAGAAGAACGATTTACGCGATAGAAAGAGATGCAACTTCCAGGTGAATATAACTGTTGGTAATACGCTGTGCGACCTGAATTGCACTTTATTGTGTCGTAGCTTCAGTCACTTTTTATTTAAATGATTTTGCGGAGTGAACCATCTCTCGTATTAATCTGTAATAATACATAAATGTTTATTTGTTTGTATGATATTGTTTGTTGCTACGTATGTTATATGTTCATACGTTGTTCGTCTTTTGAACATCCCGAATAAATGCAGTAATTGTTGGTCAAAACTACATCTAGATCCATTGTTTAGTGTAAAAGATCGGAGCGGCCGCACAGACAGACACGAAAAACAACTTTGTTTTATAATATGTATATAGATAATACATAAACGAAATACTTGTGTGAGGCCCTGGTTTCGATTCCCAGGTCGAGCAAAGTATTATTGGGATTGTGCGGTTGTCCGGTTGATGCACAAAAAAAAAAAAAACCATAGTTAAAGTGGGTGTGATAATACGTGTGTCATATCAGTGCGTATTTAATCAGTAACACATAGATATCGCGTTAAATTTCCAGGCAATTTAAATGTTATTGTTTTTACCGAGTCACAGCACACATTATTGCACTAGTCCGATAATATAAAGTAAAAAGCACTCGTGTTTAATATACTGAATTATGAACCTAAAAACGGTGTGTTGAAATTTTTTTATTAAACGGCTCAGAAAAGAACTGGTCAATTTATTTACAGAATTATTTTTTAAATTATGACATTAAAATGGGATGACTTTCATCATTTATTCAATTTTCGACAGTTATTTTAATAATGTTTATTAGTCTTTTTGTTTTTACTTATTTGATTTTTATTATTTTTTATTACTTGATTTGAATTTTTAATATATTTTTATTATTGTTATGTTATGTATTTTCTTCAATTTTATTTAATGTTTAATAGTATAACTTGTGATCACGTAATCACTAAAATATGATGTTATTAGTATATTAATACGTAATAGCAAAAACGTTGTAGGTACCCCTTTTTACAAAGTTACGTGGACGGAGGAGTATGAAATTTGGCACAGTTAAAGTAGGTATAAATGGAGAAGGAGTGCAGAAAGCTAATATTTTTATATAATATACATTATAAATAATTAAATTAATAAAAAAAACATGACATTTAAATGAATTATGGTCGAATTTCAACCTCTGGGCGAGCACTAGTCTATTTAAATTGATTACCTAGCTTTTTAATGATAACTGAATATATCCTATTTTTAAATTATGACGTAGGTACTCGTACATACAATTAATTTCTAATTTCTTAATTATTTTAAAGTATGCTACTTTTCATATTGTATTAAATTGTTGTGCCCGACAGGGTTTCCCATTCGAACTTTGTAACTATTATTTTAAGATCTTGTACACACATAAAGCTTCGTGCAGACCAGCGCGACGCGACGCCGCGACGCGACTCGAACAATACAATTTCTAAGAAAACTTGACGGTATAACAATAACCGATGTCGCGTCGCGCTGGTCTGCACGAAGCCTAAGATATGCAATAAAGATATGAATTTAATTACTTTATATCTGGCGCACGATTGAGCCTTTTTTATTAGGACTGTATTTATATTAAAAAACGCTTTGTGCGTCTGTTTGTCCGGTTATTACTTCTAAACTACACAATATGTTTTGATGCGGTTTTCACTATAATTTACAGAATTTAGTATTCTGAAAAGGTTATGTGTAATAGTGAAATGTTTAGTGTAAAAAGTTTATGTATAATACATTAATATTTAATTTACTTATAGCACAGAAATCTCGACGTTTTGACATGTCGGCACAACAGTAAATCAGATCTGCGGGGCGAGCATGGCCTACTGCGACATGGCTCGAGTCACATATATTATCACATTTTATATGACTAGACTCGAGCTTTGTCACAAGGACGCGGCCGCGCTTACCCCGCTGTGCAGGTCCAAGCAGGAGAGGGTCGCTAGATCATTGTAAATTGATCTTCAATGGGACATTTACACAATCAGCTGATTATGTAAATAGAATGTCTATTCATTTACCGACTGGTAGTTTTCTACCAGTTTTTTTTTTTTAAAACGTATCTAGAACACATTTATTTTGAAATGACTTTATTACAAATTATGGTAGTTTCTCAAATTGTTTGTGCGCTGTCCAAGATTTTTAAAACATTTTATTTTTCTCGTTTCGTATAACCATGCTGAATTCGTGATGCGTAAAATAAATTATTAATATTCAAATATTAATATTCTCGTAAACGGTAATACCAAAAGATGACATAGAAAATATAACTTAGGTTTATCCGTAACAGAAGATTTATTCAATCCATTACAATTTTCCGAGCAAGACCGGCTCTTCCTGGTCGGGTATTTAGAGATTTCCGTTTCGATTTCATTTTCCTACTGCAGTTTCCTTGAATGGTGGTTGAAATATTAGTATATTACAAAACTATCCTAACTAATATTATAAATGCGAAAGTGAGTTTGTTTGTTACGCTTTCACGCTAAAACGGGTGAACGAATTTAGATGGAATTTGGCACATGAGTAGACCATGACCTGAGTTAGGACATAGGATACTTTTTATTTCGTAAGTGCGTTCCCGTGAGATAGTTTCGGACCTCCACGCGGGCGAAGCCGCAGGCAAAACCTAGTATGTATTTAAAAAAAAACAAATCGTTTACGTAGGTATTTAATTTGTTTTAGGGTGCTGTTGAATTCACCAAAAAGTATCCAGGCTTCTGTCACTATATTGGAGAACTTGCATACAATCATGAGTAAATGCACAGCGGCAGAAATTGAAGCTGAAATATTGCCAACGCTGTATCATGCCCTAGACAGTAACACCTTCCAAATCCAGGTACGTGGATTTTCTTTCTCTTTTTCGTAAGTATGATAACGTAAAATCCTTGTAAGGAACACAATTATAACTCTACCTATTATTTTTATGTTGATAGGCAGCCTCATTGATTGCTACGCAGAATATTTGCGATAACCATGACGACAAGGCACTTCACGCCACAATTCTGAATAAAGTGAAGGGGCTGCTTGAAAGGAATCAAAGTGATGTAAAGATCATCAGCCTGATCCTCTGCTTCTTCGAAAAGACCATTGCTAGACTCGACAGGAGCCACATCCTGGAGCAGGTGATTCCTACTCTGCTGGCTATGCGGCTCAGCGACCCCGATATCGTCACTCGTGTTGTTAGTGAGTATACTTCTGTATATAATAAAAAGAGATTCTCAATCGTTTTTTAAAGAAATCGTACATGTGTCTAAGACCAGCTTCGCGTAATATTAAATGCACTAGCACAGCGATCTCTGCTTTTTATGCGAATCCCTTATGCCAAAGCCAGTCATTATTTTTTACCGAAGCGAATTATTTGTTATATAATTATACATAATTTATTTTATGATTATGTGAGACGATTAAACCTAATTATTACAGAGCTCTACAAGAATTTACTCTTGGAAAGAAAATTTGGATTAAACACCAATGTGATGGCAACAAAAATGATACCTTCGCTTGCTCCACAAACTGTTAACCCGGCGCTGAACGTCGACCAGTTTTCTAATCTGATGGAGGTATATTTTCAGAGACTTAATACTTAACTGTACTTACTGTAGCTTTGGTAAGATGAATTAATATAATGTTTATGATACCGCACGTTCAGATCCTGTACGACATGCTGGAGAGCATCGACCGGCAGCAGCGCTACAAGCTCAAGGCGGACAATCTCGCGCTTCCGAGCCCCGAGCGCCGGCACAAGCTCCGTCATCAAATGTCAACAGATAACATGAACGCTCCACCCTTTAATATCCCTAATTTAAGGGTGGAGCGTAAAACTTCCTCCGCTGAGGATATGGCACGTAAAAACTCTATGACCGGACCACCCCCCGCGGCTAGTGCTAGCGGTAGTGTAGGCGGTTTCAAGAGTAAGCATGAGTTTCCAACCTGTAATGTAAAAACCCCGACAAGACAGAGAAATATACGGAAAATTTATTCAGGCACCGGGATCGGTCAGTGGTTCTTCGGCTCGAGCAATTCCACCAATAACGACAACAATTTCCTTCGCGTTTCAAGCGCATTTCCTAATCGCCGCCTGTCGGACAACACTTTGATGACGCCAAAGATCCGCATTGCGCCGTCGTGCGCCTCCTCGCCTGGCGGCACCCCGGGGGGCACCTCGGGGCTACCCACACGCCGCCACTCCAGCATCGGGCCGCAGGAGCGCCGCGGCTCGACCGTCAACCTGTCGCCACCGACCGTAAGTTACACACTTTCAAACTCCTTCTGCTTGCACGCTTGTTTTTGACACCGATAATTCTAATAGTAAGTGCCTACATAATTATGACCTACATACACTATTAATGATTCAAATTTAGAAGCTTGGAACAGGGCTGCCCGTAGTATAAACGATGGTGGTGCTGGAATAAGGGTACGTGGTAACGAGGGTAGTGATAGTGGTTATTTCGACAGGGTCACCAGTACAGGGGACGAGGGGGCGGCTCAGGCTCGAGCCTGTCCGTGCCATCAACGTCTCAATGCGTCGTAAGTGATGTTATCGTACACGTACGCCTGCCTGGCTGCGTGTCCTCCCTGTTACTCCTAAACCTACTGAATGTGGAAATGTCCAGCTTTACATTGATGTGGTTCTATTATCTTCTGCGGTCGTGTCTTCTACCCACACCGACTGGGACAGATAGTATTTGATTTCATCACATTATCATTTTGCATATGCACGTGGATCGGAACCTTTCACCGCATCGCATTAATGCTACTCCTTCTAATCCTGCGAGGCGCCCGAACAAACACAAACTTCAAGAAATAATGAAGTGATGCATGTTCGCCACTCCGCGTTGAATGTGTCGTTGAATGTCATGCTGGGAGGGTAGCTCCTCCTGCTCTGGTGAATGCTACTGTATTGTCATTCTGATCATTGTTCGGGTGTGTACCTGCAGACACGTCGATTCCATTGTCGCACCTTTTCCAAATTAACCCGGTTATACAATTTCAGGAAATCATTTACAAATTACTAAAAAGAAATTTCAATTTTTGTCACTACGCGCTACCAATTGGCGTTACAAATCGGTTTAATGTACTTCAAGAGTACTGCCAAACAATGTAGATCCAACAGTTCAGCAGGTCACATAGGTCTTCTTATGTTTACAATGTGTGTATGTGACGCAACGCAGCACAAGTAAGGTAATCATTTGTTCATTCATGTCAAGGCTCTATGCCATGTATTACGTATCGCTGTCTCATTTATTGTTGCTATTTGTTCTTCTTCGCAGCTTGCACGGAGCATGATCGTGAGTATATGGTTCCATTCTACCGTTCGCCGCTGCGACTCGCGCAGCACCAATCATTAATGTTTTCAAACTGTTACTATTATGTACTACACACTAAGATGTTGCCGTTACGTAAATATGTAATGTCTAACACGATTCCACACTTTATTATCAGTTTACAGCTTTTATGTAATATAATCTGGCAACATCTGCGTGCGAGTATTTCGCTGTAGAGTAGAACTAAGTAAGACAGACTGAATCACAAGAACTTTCACATGCCCACCACGCTTTAAAACGCTAAATATTGACGTACGTATCTAATTAAATATAAGGCATGCTAGAGTTGAATATAATTGTACATTTAATCATTGTTATAAGCTAATAATTAATCATTATTCTAATTTAAATTCATCAGTAAATAACAATTTCCTTGTTAAAGCTGTTGGTTTATTTGTTTGGGTGGTTTAGCGGTGACACAAGAATTAGCGAGAATAACAGAAAGGGACTATGCCAAATAATACTACATAGACTATTATAGTACCATAATAATTATCGTTGGACTAACATGTGCTTAGGGTATTACTCAAAGAACAAGTATCTTCTTAACAGATTTATTAATAATTTTGTAAAACATTATGTAGCCATCAAGGAGATGATCGTATTGATCAGTATAAAGCTTGAAGCAGCCCATTTGATCATTGAATCCACTAATTGGATCACCCAGTCAAACCAACGAGGTTCCTTTACATGACACATCGTAATGAATGGTAGACAACATAATAGATTGATAGATTAATTAATTCATACCTATCCTATTATATCAGCTTAATGTTATATATAATTTCATATTAAACAGATTTTTTTATAATTTACCTCGATTTTTTTGTCCAATTCCTACCTTAACTATAAATAACTATACATTTACCCATTATATTAGTGAGCGCAGGAATCGAATTAGATAGTTATCAATCAAAACCTTGGAGTTCTTAGTTCGTGACCCAGACATCAATCCTAGATCCAGTATAGTCATCTCATAAACCCGTCATCAAAATTTCATTAATCCTACTTTTGACAATTCCCACCGCCAAGCCACCCATAAATTTCACGTAAATATTAACATTTTTCTGCTGTGTAGGGCGGCTCCATGCCAAACACGTCTTCGAGCGTACCGTTTCTGCTGACGTCATCAATGCAATCCATTCGCTCGCGCCGTCCCTCGGCCTGCAGCTCGCAAGGCTCCGGACTGCTGCAACAGATCAGCAGTGGCATGGTAAGACACCTACCGAGCAGCAGTAGGCACCACTCGCACGCCTCGACCAACTGGAGCATCCAGGGCGCCACCGCCGCCGGCTACAACGCGCTGCATCACACCGCCATGGCTGTCCGAAAATGCCCCTCACTCAATATTACCCTCACGCGTTAATCACACTCTCCCAGTCGAGCCGGACGCGCACTAGTCATAGGTCCCCCGCGGGGCTCCGGCGCTCCGAGCAACTGTTCCTGTACTTGTACTGTGTACCCCAGCGGCCTCACCGACAAGGGCGATCCCCGTCCGGTCCCTTGATGTTTAGTAGTTTTATATATTATATCGATGTTTTTAAGTATTACCATATTACATTTATTTGCAACTACTTTCTTAGAGATACAAACTTGTTTGTTGTCTATGCTGTCTATCAATATTGATTTTTGTTAGATTGTGAAAGCGTAAGAAATTGAAAGAGTATTCAGAAACGCGTGGACTTTCCACAATTATTAGGTCGACACCGACGTCACTGATTTAATGAATATATCAATTCACTTATGTATAGAGAATGTCAACAAAGGTATGATGTGGGACAACCTGTGTAAGCTTTAATCAGAATAATGTGGACATATCACTTTTTGTGAAGAAAAGAGGTTTGAAGATGTCCATTTGTAATAAAATTTAAGAGTTTATAAATTGAATAACTTATTATAACAGTATAATGTTACCAAATTGATAGTATACAGCAAAATGTTGTATAGAGGTGCTGTGATATGGTATTGTTATATTTATTAGAAACTAAAAACTACTTTAAAGTAGTAATAACTCTTTCTGTTATTGGACGTTAACATAATTTATCACTTATATGGCATTTGAGAAATCGTTGGCTATCAAAAGTAAGACGGTTATGTGCCAAATATATAATAATATTAAAATTATACAATGTGCCACTGAGACATGTCGGCGGTCCCTTCTTGAGAGGTTGCTTAGAACCTGAGCAACATTGTGGAAGGTACCGGATTGTGCGATGCTAGTGGCCGGCAGAAGTTGCTGCGGTAGCTAGGTGTCGCCAGTCCGATACTTTATTAACCTTAAGAACAACTGTTTTGTAAACCATATCAAAACTTTTCAGTAGGTAGGCACTCTAACAAAACTGTAAAGTTATACATGCACAAGGTGCGGTTAGGATAATGAATTTATATTATAACTTTTACCATCTATGTACTGATTTGAAATACTTGCAATTTTGAGCTTGATGACAGTGTATGGTGATTTAATATATCATTAAAGACCTTCTACAGTTCTCGTCTCAAATAGACATTTAAATAATGACAATACGTTTTAAACGTGGTTTGGCGTTGTTTAGTCTAGTCTACTAAATTTTATTTACTAATAAAAATCAACATTGGCTCTTAAATCTTAACAGAGCGTGCGTAAAATATTACCGCGAAACAAACAATTTTTTTCGAATCCCACCTTCATTGTTGTACAGTCAGCATAATAAAGTATGTGCAGAAAGTGAGTGTCTGTGTACTTGGCACCGTTCACACTTTTTGATCTGAATATTTAGACTTCTGTAAACCCACCCTCTGTAAGCTTGAGTACATTTAGTTTGCTTTTCCAGCTTATCGGTACGTATTGTGTAGTGTTGAGGATTGTATGCTCCGTAGTCGGGTGCCACCTAGCAACAACACCAGCTAGCGGTGTTGGCGAGAGCGGTTCGCGTAGAGTAGAGTAGCTGTAGTGTAGCGTAGCGGGCGGGCGGGGAACTCCCGGCCGCAACCAATGATCTGGCACGCGCTTTGTTTTAATATTTTCTTTTATTATGGTTTCTTCCAGTACCAGCTGTTTTCCGGACGTACATAAAGAGAATTTGATATACGTTAGAGCCGCGTAGCGTAAACCGCGACCGGGTGTGCGCGCGGGTACCCGCGGCCCGCGCCTGCGTCGGGCGCTCGCGCTGTGCGCCTGCGCCACTCGCCGCCCGCTTGCGCCTCGCCGCTGCACGCACTCCTTTTACCTCATACATGAGCTTCTATTTCATAAAATAAATTAATCGATCCAAATTTCTAAATCATTTGCAGTAATTACAATGAATTAATAAGACATTAGAATTGACATTAAACTTTATCAGTGTTATGCATCGGCCTAACTAACGACTATCCGAAATCCTTCGGTAACATCTAACAGATGTTAATGCTCTTTCAATGCATGCTGACTGTCAATACGCACTTATATAGATGTACTCAATAACTTCAACAAAATGTATCGCAGGAAACCTACACAATGATTACCTGTGTGTGCACGTGTTTAGTTTTTTTCATTTCTACGTCTTCGACGTCGAAGTTACTCAAATGATGCACGTCACATCTCATGGTTATGACTCTATACTTTAATATCATGTCTATATTTGGCACAGTTCCCTATTTGCACTTCTTAACAAAACAGTACCTACCGCTTAGACTATGTGCACATTTATACACTCTTTTATTTAAATATTATGTGGACACTTTATATTTTTATTATATCTCAGATCTAGTACATACATGCTTGTATAAACCGTTATAAAAATACTAAACCGTAAATTCGATTAAGTATTTCTCTTATCGACAAATTATTATTTTATAGTATTGGAGGGAACGTTAAAAACGAAACTAATTTGTTTGGGTAAATATTAAAATTAAACAGCTATTTGGCACCGATAGCTAAGATTTCTCGTTAAGCGTGAGTACGTTGGCCGTAAGTAAGGATAAGAGTATTCGAGTATGTATTATGCTCTGTAAGTAAAGTTAAGTAAATGAGGTTTTTTGAAATGTGATAGTATTTCGTGAAAGTTCACCAGTTGGTCCAGTACTCTAATAAGGTGCCAAATTAATTAAAAATAATATAAATGATCGCGATGGAAATGATAATTCACGCGACGAAATATATATCTTAAATTAAATAATTTCTTCGGGAAAAAAAACAATTCCAGTCTTAATATACGGTACACCGTGTAAACTTAGGTATTTCAATTGCCGTTGGTACAGTTATCGCATCAACAAAGTTGTAGCAATTAACTTGTGCGTGGTGAGTGGTGACGACGACGTTGCAACGACGTTTGTAGTCTCCGCATTCTATAAATAAAACGCAAGTTTAATTAATATCATTATTTTCAAAATTTTGATCACTATATTAAAAAATTGTAAATATAAACCCACTTTTCTGTTCAAGAAAATGTGAACTCGAGTTTTCCTGGAAAAACTAATTTTAAAGAGAGAGAGAAGCGACTGGCTCAAAACATAGAAAAGACACATCATTAGATAAAAATAGACACAACAACTACAGTGGACAATGTTACCACTAACACATTTATCATATTCTCTTGAAACAAAACTCGCATACTTTCAATTCCTTTCAGCTTTGTCAAACAACTATGTACTATAATCTCTATAATGCTTTCAAAAACATAATTGTATTATAATATTCATTCTAAGTGTAAAAAATACTGTAAAATATAATAAACTATCAAACTTAATAAATGAATTCTGTGTGCATAATGTTTCGTTGACTATTAAAATGTGAAGGCGTAATTAGGTAACTATTAAGGATGTCCAGAAAGTGAGAAGTAGATATAAGCATGATATATACGATTTATCGTATTATACCTACATATTATTATAATATTATAATTATTCTAGTTTTAATATAAATCTTATTATTGTGTTGTGAACTTAATAACTTTATTCTCAAAAACCTTTGCCTTCATTTTTATGGATATTCATTTCTTTCTTTCTTTCTTTCTTTCTATACATTTACCTTATAAATATTATATATCCAGGGCTAGAACATATGAGGTAGATACGAGAGGGCTATAAGTTCAGTAATTTGCGATCGCGAGAATATCATAGTTACTATGAGTGACAGCGATGATAATAATATTCAAGAAACACAACTAAATGCTAGCAATTGTCTTTTCTTTTTCTTTATCTATATAATTATCTTAAATCCGTAAACCTATCAACTTTACGATAGCATGCGGCGTCAGTGCAAATGTCGGCCATTTCTCGAGACTACTAAGTTTGGCGGTTGATCGGAAACCCCATCTCGAATTTATGTTATACTGATAATTCATTGCACTGACTATTTAGGCCAACATAATGTGCTGAATTTTATAGTTTGATCAACAGGAATAACCATAATGCGCATGTGTTTGGATAGTTGGCATCATTTTAGAATTATGATTTCAGTAAGCAATGTCTTTTCAGTTAAACTTAACTTGCAAATAACAACATACAGTAATTATAAAGGCTAATAATATATTGCGCGAATTTGATTGAGTTTTAAATATTGAATGATGCAAAAGAAAAATAAATAGTCTTCTATTGTCAAAGACGATATAAATCACAGAAGAAAGAATGTAACCAATTGGGACATCCGTAAATAATTACGAGTGTATAACATAGACATATTAAGTGGACATATATATATATATTTAATTATATTTTATCTCGTCATAGTTGTTAGATTATATGTGCCCGTCTCCACCCTACACGTGTGCACATTTGTTGACTGGCAGCGTTCGGTCCGGCAGATCATGAATTATCAATTCTTCTAAGGGTTGTGGCGTTCGCTCAGTGCTAGTATGTGATATAATTTTTATGTGTGCCCTGATTCTATGATGTTATTCATATCAACATTCACTTTTTGAATTATTCGATGTGATTCTATAAAGTAGATATTTAATACCTTATTATATACCTTTTATGATATATAATTAATGTTTTTATCAAATATTGTGCTACCTTGTGATCTCGTTCTATGAAAATTAACTTCTAACCTCTTTAAACTTGACTGCTCTCTTCTAAGGCAAAAATAATTGGACAATACTTTTTTAAGATCTTTCATATTTTTCGATCGACGCGTAACATTCTTGGTTAACTTTAAGGCATAGAGATATATATCGTGTTTGAGCTTATCAGATTGAATTTTATGAATAGTTACGAAATTTCCTGAGTCTACTCTTGTTGAAACGAAAAGACGAAAAAATGTTGCCTTATCCTTGTTGACTCTACTCTCAGTACTGTCCCCATGTCCCGTTCACAGACTGAGCAGTTCCTATGCTTGTACTCTTCTTCAGAAGTTAAACATTTCTGAACATATCACTTTCCCTTCTACTGTGACACTACATGTTCCTCCACTAGGGTCCCTTACCATTTTGATGTACTTAGTGTTGGACGAAGATCCATTCATATATCAATATTATATTTAAAATATACTTAATCTACATATTAAATATGGATGTTATTGTCGTGAATTGAATTAATATGATACCATTTATTACTATATACTTACTAATATATTGAATAAATACAACGTTAGTAGAGCAGAACCCCAGTTACAAATCCCGCATAAAGAAAGGAACCTTTTAAAATATTATCAATATAACATATTCAATATATAGTAAATGTTTAAGATTATGATGTTAAATGTTATAGTCAGCAGAGCCGCACTTAGTCATTTTGATTGTATACGATGTATTAGGTTACTTTCACTGTCTGAACTTTAGTTAGAATTGTTATATTGTTGCTATTACGTCAGTGCAGTATTATATATGTATTAGAATTTATGTCATAGGTTTAATCTGCGCGATGCTTCAGGGATTCAATGAGATCGCTCACCAAGTTTCTGTCCAAGTACTGTTTAACGTCGCTGATGGCATTCGATCAAATCACTGAGAACGTTACTCTATGATTAGTGAAGGTAAACGTATCTCCGAAGCACCGCGCAACTCCCTAACACACCGCTTTGTAT
The DNA here is from genome assembly GCA_914767755.1 of Agrochola circellaris. Classification (NCBI taxonomy): domain Eukaryota; kingdom Metazoa; phylum Arthropoda; class Insecta; order Lepidoptera; family Noctuidae; genus Agrochola; species Agrochola circellaris. The sequence goes on along the minus strand of OU611840.1, from coordinate 15,451,424 downwards.
TAGTTTTATGTACGGAGATTTTAACTCCTTGTGTTATGTTTCCATTAAAAGTATTATGTATACGTGGCTCTTGTAGTAAATTAAAGTAATAATAAAATGGTATCGCGGTTCGTTATTTCTACCTCCCCTTTTATGATAGTATAAAATAGTAAGAGCCGTCGTTACGGCTATAATCACTTGTGTATCAGTGCTGTATAATATAATATCCAGTTACTACCACAAAATGGATGGAATATGGTCAAAAATAAATAGATCTCATCAAACACATGTTTATAGTCCTCTTTGTATTTTTTTTACTTCTGACAGTCTTATTATCAATCAAGCCCCATTAACACGATGAACACGAAAATTTCAAATGAAATTGGAGCAACAAATGCCTTGCATCGTCTAAACACTGTTTAGACGATGCAACTTTTATATTTGCTTCAACTTATTACGCCACAGACAATTAAATTTCACCGTGTAAATCAGGCTTAACTCTCTATTTAGCAAAATTATCTAAAGTCTGTGGTATATTTTACTACCATAAAGACTTGTTGATAAATGTAATCGATACAAATATTAATATAAATTTATTAATACGTGCATCCTAATATTGACTGATTGCAAAGTAACCAAATAATACCTGTAGAAACGGCCGGCGTAGCAGTTTCGTAGCAGTGGCGTAGCGATGGCATAGCAGGGCGTAGCAATGGCGTAGCAGGTAAGTGTAGCAAAATGAGGTAACAATAAATTCTTTAGCATTCTGTTAAGTGACTACGACACTATTCCATCGATAACGCTACTGATGAACGTGGGGTTTTAGGTTTGATTCCCGAGTCCGGCATAGTTAAGGTCAGCGCTCATTATAACAGCACCGCTCCGACACGGCAAATAACTTTTCATTCAAGTTAGGATTTTATACCTAATACATTAAAGTGTATGTTACGATGGCTATACAGAATAGTGGACGGCTCGCCGGCCGCTCGCTGCACACGTAAAATAGACTTTAATGCATTTGATTTAAAATCCTAACTTGAATGACAAGTTATATATATGCCGTGTCGAAGCGGGGCTGTTATAATGAGCGATTTCCTTTATTAGGTTTTTTCTTTTTCGTTTCACAGTATTGGGCCGGTGTCTGTGTTCGTTTAAAGGAAACAGGCTTTCTTCCTATTACAAAACATTTAAACATAACTGCTTGCTCATTCGTGGAAAACAAGCGGAATATTGTAAAACAAATTCATATTGGCCATGAACCATCGAAGAAGTTCATATCTAACCACCGTAAGGACTATTCTTCCTTGCAGCGCTCGGCAGCTATAGAACCGGGCCAGTAACAAATGTGGTCATCGTGTTCATGGGATTTTGTTTTGAAACTGGTTAGATATGAACTTCCTTGATGGAACATTAAGGAACAAAAAGACAACGGGCAGTTGACAATGGGCTACGTGTATACGTACCGCTAACATTCTGTATTGGAAGTCATAAAATGACTCAGAAGCAACACACTTGTTAGGGTTCCGTATGTCCGAATGAAAAACCGGAACTCAGGATCACTAGTGTGTCTGTCACAGTCAATTTGCTTTGAATCTAATGAACTGATCAAGTTGAAATTTGGTACTCATGTCAATTTTTATGACTTTTAGGAAACAAACAAGGAAATTTAAAAAAATGTTTTGCTCTCTGTTTCGTGTGACTCAATTGAAAGGGCTTACCTAGTGTGAGAGTCTCGAGTATATGTTTTTTATAAGTTTAAAAGTTATTTAAGAAAATAGATGGAAATTTACCATTCCCCCACCCTAATCTCCGAAACTGCGGAGCCATTTTTTTCTTTTTTAATACAGTAATAGTTCTATTCTTATACATAGATTACAAGAAACCTTATATGAAGTCTATAGTCTTAAAATGACATGGTAAATCTCCCAATATTGTGCGTACAAACTTACATTTGCAGTTGGAATGTTGTTGAATAAAAGTTTATACTTGGGATAAATTCATCCCAACTACGGAACCCTTCTTTGTGCGTGGTCTGACACGCGCGTGGCCCGACTTTTTTTTACAATAATTTAAGAAATCTTTTAGCTAAATCTCTTGTAACTTATTTAAATTGTTACGCTGTGGCCGGTAGTCGACATAATAAAGGTAGTTACATCAAAGGCTGCCCTTCATCTAATTTGAGGACCATCCCGTCATCTCACGAGAGGAAATGACAATCGTATATTTGGTTAGCACCGCATCCGGCCCGGCCTCTTCTAATGCATCCGGTAAGCGGTCGGGAATCATCAGAACAAAGATTAGTAGGTCACAGTACACAGAATGTTTGCCAAATGGCAAAAACGGAACCCCTTATAGTTTCATCATATCCGTCTGTCTTTCAGTCCTGTCCCACAGCCATTTCAGTCGTGGGCTATTTGCAGTATATCGATAAATTTTGGAAATAATGTGCAGCATTGCATAAAAATGGCGTAGTGAGAATTAGTGATTTGTAACTGCAAATTATTTTAGTAACCAAGTTCTGCTGTCCAGATGTTTTCCTCCAATAAAAAGTAATAATCCTTACTTGAAACAGAGTCGAACACCGCATTAAACATTTTTTATGGAAAACTCACACTTGACCATTAAATTATTGTAAACGTTTGGAAGGCCATAACCGTGCGACATTGGTTTCATGAAAAAAGACCTAATGGTTTGGTTCCTAATACAGTTTCCATAGTTTCTTTATTTGGGGGACATAATCCTCACATGTCATTATCTGTGGGCCATCTTACTCCAATATCGTGCGGCATCTAATAATAATACCAGCCTGTAGTTGTCCTACTGCAGGCGAAATAAATAAATAAGATAAAATAAATATTTTAATTCGGACAACTAAGAGTTCCATAAATAGTTAGTAACAGGCTTGCACTTAAAACACTATTGTTAGAAACTTAAACCAAAGACGAATGAACAGGTTTTGCGAGGACAGCTCCTGTTGTTTTCATAATTATAAGTTTTATTTTTTGTTTTTGTAATTTATATTTTATTACTAGTTTATTCATTTATTTAGAAGTATACAAATGATGTATTAGGTATGTTGAAACTGTTTTGTACTCATCGTCACTTGTCCCTACTTATAGGTTCATTAGAAAACCAGCGTCAGACAGCACCTGTCTGGCATTAATGCTGAAATGAACCTTTTTGGCGCACAGTATTATTGTTAAAATATTATTTTCACTTTTTTATTTTGTATTTTGTGTTTCACGAACTGTGTCCAAATAAACATTATTCTTTCTTTCTTTTAATGAATAAGAAGACCACCCACCACCACACCACCACAAATTGCCTTATTATGGCCGAGGAAATATCTGCCGCTACAACCTTCAGGATGCTATTGTGACTGCCTCTTATTCTGCTCACGAGTGAGGCCGTTTTTTTGCGAATGATGGCATGAAATCCATCGCTATGGTTTACCGAGAACATTTCTGTGTCACTGCTATAATGAGGCAGTCGCAACAGCATCCTAAAAACATTGTTATATGGGACGCGTAGAACATCCAGCGACCTTTTCGAGTAGTTGACCCAAAAATTACCGGTGTAAAAGCTCTGACAATAAGCTTTAAAAAGCCTAATCTTAACTTGATCAATACAAAGACCCCCCCCTCTCATACAGAGAAGGCACAAGCATTGATCACCACGCTTGCTCAAGATGTGTTGGCGATTTCAGATTGCACCTATGAAATTGCCGTTTTACATAGAAAAATCAAACAATTTTTTTTTTAAGAATAGTGTTTATTTACATAATCGAGGTATTGACCATTACTGTCGATGCACTTTTCGCATTTTAAGAATTCATTTTAGTAAAAACCGCGCTGCGCGGCCGTTCATGTTGTACCTATCATATTAGGTCCCCCCACCTATGAAATCAGCGTTTTGTATGGAGAATTTTAAAGAAGTTGCTTTTTTCATACTAACATTTTCTTAATTTATATAACAACCATGAACACTAATGTTTTAAAACTTTAATGCGCTAATGTTTAAAAACTAAGATAACGTAATATGCCACTAGATTAAGCGACAAAAATAAGTTTTGGCTAAATTAAAACAAATAGTGGTCATTTCTGCTAACAAAATGAGGAGTCATTTTTAAGGTATTTTTTATGGTTATAAACTATAAGTAATAAGGTTTTTTTTACTATTGGTAGTTGTCTATGATGGTCATTATTCGATATAATACCAAGCAATTGATGAATATTTTAATTCATAGAAGTGACAAGGTCTCTATTTGTGAGAAAAAAACGCCAATTTCATAGGTGGGGACCCAATACATAACCGACTTTAAAAACGGAGGAGACGCCCTTGGGTGACAATCCGATTCAGAATCCCCTCATTTGTGTGGCTTCCAACGAGTAAAGACAAGCTTCGACGCGATTTTGTTGTTTTTGTTCAGTGAGTTCATACAGTATCCACTTTTCCAGCTTTTTATCTTTCCAATTTGACGTTAATGAATCAGTATCAATTTATCACTTAAGTTGAAGGCTGCTGCAAGATGCGACCAGGTTTGAGATGTATCTGCTTACACTATAGTTTCAATCGTCGTTATCGACTTTCGTCTCCGGTCGGGCACGGGGCTCATTAAGCAGAACAAAATTACCAGAACGGAAGCAATCAAAATATAAACGCACCGTGCATTCACTTGCGGTACCTTGTCCATACACGTCATTATTTGCGTGCTGACTGTGCTTCGTTGGTGCCACGACAGAACTCAATTTCGAAAATAGTGCGCCATTTCTATGTTTACATGGTTACAGAAACAGCGATATCAAAAAAAATCGGACGGCGGGAAAACAAATGCACAACTGATTTTGAAAAATTAAAAGTCATGCTATATTATAACTTTAACTTGAATTTGGAATTCTAAATGGAATGAAAGATATCGATCTTCACACTACCTTATATCAAAAATCGGCAATTTCTTAGGTAATATTAACCACAAGTCCAGGTTTCTACGATGCTTTTCCTTCACCTGTTTCAGTAATGTCCATGATAAAAGTACATAACATATGAATCGAAAAGTTATATTGTACTTACCCAGATTTGAACCCACAACCTCGTCCAAGAGAGGCGAGGTCTAAACCACCGGGCCATAACGACATTTGCATCCAGTATAGATAATAATAATACTTCGCCATTGGTCATGTTGAGAGGTTGAATGAAAGGGGGACTAACAATAATAGGTAGATTATTTGCCTAGGGAGCAAACAACTATTTTAAAGGCGAGATTGTTTCTTTGAATCCAGAGCGATGCGAAGGATTCTAGAGTAGAATCCTGACCGCAGCGAAGTATTCAAAGTACGTCACTCGAGCTTAAAATTGTGTTGCTACCGAGGTGGACTCTCTACTTTTTATCACCCTCTATGAAAAAATAAGTAAGTGCAACTTATGAATCAGAATAGTATAGTATAGTACTTGCATTTGTTTATTTTATTCTCACTACTTGAGGAGGCCACATTAATATTTTATAAAACGTGAAATCCGATTTTGAGTAAACAAATAAAACCAAAGGCGGAATGTATTTCGCGTGTTTTTTTTATTTTATCACAAACTTTTTTTTATTTGGCTTGCGCGTGGTTAACTTCAGCCTGTTACTTGTTCATACGATGTTCGTGATTGATATCTTTGGTGATTGGAACTTTTACTCACAATACCTATACCTATTCCAAATTTAAATCACTTTTAGTCCCCAAGGATTAATATATAATTTTGGTCCCTTTTTACGAAGAATAAACTGGCTGAAAACGTCGATAGTGGACGCCCTACAAGGACGTATACTGACCTTATTGGTGATGTTCTTCAAAAAGATTAGTTGTGTAGTACTCGCAACTGGTGTGAATGTATGACCAGCAGTGCTATTCTGTAACCATCTCACCGTGAAAACTTATGTGAAGTGAGCTGTCATTCCACAGGGATTGACACTATTGATATCGACGTTTTCAGCCAGTTTATTCTTGCATGGCCGATGCATGAATGTGAATGAAGCGAAATTATGTACCTAAGGATCGTAGCAGGTGGCGGTCTGTAGTTTCTGTCTACCCTCTGAGTTTATGTACATACATACACGGTTTACATATATGGCCCAGTAAGTAGGTAAACGTTGTTTATGAGAAGACAAGCCCGAAGCCCGTGGGGATTTTCTATCGGCAACCTCTCAGGAGCAAGACGGGGTGAGTTTCCAAAGGAACGATGATGCAACTAACTTTTACTTATAAACAGAAGTTTAAGTACCTACCAACGTTCACGTTTATAACTTCAAAAATTGCGAACTTGCATACAAATTTTCATCCCCTATTAAACCCCTCTAGTGGTATTATTGATTAAATCTTTACTTAGCTCACTTTCATATTATAAGGAACTTTAGCTCTTCGCTCGTGACTTCTTCCGAGTGAATTTCATACTGTTCCCTTCGAACTAGACCACGACCTTTAAAGGGTACTTTTGGAAAGTTACTATCTTAATATTTACTAAGATAAGTATTTAGGAATTAGATTTTTCATACGAACTGGTTTCCCTCTTTTCACTTAACTAGTGGTTAATTGTCGAAGAATACAAAAACACGTACCTACCTAAATCTTATTTTTTGACATCATCAATATCAATTTTCAAACAAATGGAACCGCGCGTTAAGATTCTTCCAAACAAACTTTAACACCCTCTAGACACGGGGGTTTTTGTTTAAAAAAATAATAGAGTCAAACCTTACGTACTACTTATTTAAGGAGGTGCATATTCGTATTAAGTCTCAACGTCTCACGTTATTAAATGTAATGAAAGTAATTTCTAGTTAATAATATCAAGGTTTTTAATTTTGTATGTTTCATAACGGTAGTAGGACAGTTGCGCGAAAAGACGTTTCCGCGAATGGACTTTTGCGCGAGACACTTGCGCGAAACGACACTTGCACGAATCCACTTGCGCGAAATGACAGTTGTGCGAAAACGTTGCGGTAATAAGATTTCTTCATAACATCAGGCCTGTATTCTTTCAAAGGGAAGGGCAGGGGTGTGTGTGCCTCATCCATACAAGATAGCACCGTCGTGTTTGGACTCGTTGGTTTTGTCATGACAAGTAGTATAGCTCAAAGTTGTATCCAGGGTCTGATCATGGAGCCAGAAGATGGCCAAAGGAATGTGTAATGACAAGTGCTTTACATTAGGTCATGTCCAGGATCTGATGATGGAATCGTAAGGTGGCCATAGGAACTCCTCAACAAAACAGGAAAGCAGTCATGAATTTTGTAATGTAGCCATGAGCCAGTTTTATACAGTCCTCAAAATCACTGCAGCTTTAACGAATGCTTTCACATTTTTATAGGTAGGTACCAAATAGACATCCCCATCCCCATGCACTCGATTTTATAAATATAGCTAGAGAGCGACTGAATGTTGCCAAAAACTTGTGAGATTATGTCGTCATAATCTCACAAGTTTTACGCAACAAGACTAAACCGACACAGAGGCAATTTCGAAAATATTACTGTTGAGCAGAATAATGTTAGGTAGACCGTACCACATTTCCAATATTGACAGCTGAAGTATTTTTTCGCTGCAGGCACATGTCATATAAAATAAAACTTGCGCCTAGTTATTACAGTGAACATGTACGCAGCAGTGGATCATTTCTTAGCACCCCTTAACAATGTAATAGCATTTAATATCCATTGATGTCCAACTCATACGAGCGCACATAAAGAGTCGACATAATCGAAAATCTATTATTTTTTTCAGTAATTCATTTTAACACAGCTTAGATAGTATTACAGTCAACCACAGATCGCTGGAAATTAATTTGTTTTTCGGAAGCTTTATTATGTCCCGTTTCTAAACCCAACCCAAGAAAATCCTTGATAAGATTTTTCACCGGGATTATCTTTGTTTAGGCACTAGCTGTGTATTGTTTTGGCATTATAAAGGGAAACGTCAAGTTACAATGTAGTCGGGAAAGAAAAATACTGATCGACGGTGGTTGTTAGGGTTCCGTAGGCACCCTTATAATTGGCTCAGTGACAATTCGGCCCGAGTCAACTCAACCCGAATAATGATATCAGATACTACGTCGTCAAAACGCCTAAAAAAGTGATGTGGACCGTCGGCATGAAAGTATCAATCTCTTAATATTGAAAATTTTTGATGTGCAACATCTTTCCTGCAATCAAAATCGAATAAATAATCAAATCTGTTGAAGTGATTTCGTGAAAAGGGACGGAAGTGTATGACAGGAAGCCGGGGAAGCGCGTGCTATTTGATTTGACCAATGAGCGCGCTCGGTGCTAGTTTACCGTCAGAAACGACCTTGACGAGGCAGATAATGTTGATTATTACCAAGGTAAGATGTCAGATGTTACAAATATGCAGTTACTGTAAGGTTCGCTCGTTTTTTTTTATTTTAAGTATTCATTTTTATGAATTAATATCATAAATATTTTCATTTTGATTACTTATTATTTACATTTTTAAATATTTTTATAAAAAACATACAAAACCATTTAAAAAATATATAAAAAATAGTGGCCCTTGGCATCAAAGGAACAGCCGTGCTATTCTGAAAAATACCACCGTGAAAACTTGGGTGAAGTGAGCTATCAATAGTGTCAATCCCTAGAAATGACAGCTCACTTCACCTAAGTTTTCACGGTGAAATTTTTACAGAATCGACCGGCAGGTCCAAGCTGCCGGTGGTCAGGGCTCTAGAGAGAGGAACCTCCTCACTATGCGTGCCGTGTCCAGAAGTACTGCTTTCTGAATCAAGCCCTTGACCCAGCCTCGTAATGAGAGGCTCCTGAGGTGTTGATCGATGCGATCGATTTTAAATGACAATATGGGGGATATTGTCATTTAAAATAAATATTATTATGACATTGAATGTAAATGCTTGTTTTGAAATAAAGACGGAAGGTTTTTGTTTATTTAAATATTTATTAATATGCTCTTTATTGCATTCATGTGTACATAAAACAGGGAATGTAACACCTAAATGTACACGTGAATGCAATAAAGAGTTTGAGAAATCAGGATCGCCTAATGGCTCTTTATATATGAAATTCGGAAGGAAAATGTATTCTGTGAACCGCTTTACAATGGTGTAGAGAAAATAAGAAAAAAAAATGGGATGGCACTGTTTAGGTACGGGGTGGTATTTTTATAATTTAATTAAGAAGTACCTAGCAAACTTTTTTTAGCCCCCATTCTGATTTGCGGCAAATTTGTTATGCACAGTCAATAAGATCATGACCACTGCAATAATTTTGTTAATTTTATCCTGAAGTTTTATAACGAATTTAAAAACAACGCAATTTTTCTAAAAAATCTTTAAGAGTAACGAATACCATTTTGGTCACTGAGGATTTTGAGACACGTCCTGACTTTTTTTCTGTGGGGTTATCTAAAGGGAAGTGTTGTGGTCAAGCTTGAATACGAAAGGCAGAATATTTGGGGTGTTTCCCAGTGGTCAGATTGACGGTTAGACTAGTCTTTCCAACGGGAATTTTTTGTTCCCGTTGGTCAGATCAGCTCATAATTTTGCGACTTTGTTAGTGGGCATACCTAATAAAGTATGCGAAAATGATGAAATTTAATGAAAAACACGATGAAAAGCGATCGCAATTTTGAGAATAAAACAGGAGCAGCTTAGGCAGATCTTATTCACTGTATAAATTGCCAAGCCTGACTAATAATAGGATAGAAAAATATCCAGTAATTTTCGTTTGTAACAAAAATAATCTTATAACGCTGTACACTTCCTTACTGGCCATCCTGTACATAGGTATGTATACTTTAATAGGTGCAAATAATCGTGTGGGATATCAGTTCTGTCGAGCATAGAAATACTTTTGCAAACTGACGCGCCTCTCGCGCCGCGATGGCCGCCATATTGGAATAAACAGTGTGCCATTGTCTAAAGCCCCCAGTACACGTTGGGCGAGCCCGTTGGCCAAGCGCGCTCGAAACCCGGGCGAAAGAAAGTCCATTCGTGTAAATGTCTATCGCGCAAGTGTCCCAAATCCGCTATGGTCTATAGGGGTTTGTGGTCAAATAATAACAGCCGCACCGGTCGATTGAAGGTTCAGCTACGCTTGAAGAAGTCGGTCCGCGGATGGGTGACCCTACTTACTATTACTTAACGAGACCCCTCGGAAAGCAAGTTAAACCGGTAATCAGCAGCCGTGACAATCGTTACGGTTAGACAGAAGCCCAAGTCTGACAACCAGTCCTACCAAGGGGTAGCCACAGCCCAGTAGACTTTCCGGCAGATAGGTAGTTGCTCCATGTAAAATACTGGTACTTAATTGCATCCGGTTAGACTAGAAACCCACCCCAACATAGTTAGGAAGAGGCTAGTCAGATGACGTACCTTTGTATATGGACAATTGATAGAAATTTCATAATATGTATTATAGATTGTACAAATTCATACAGGAATACCTAATTGTTTCAGCGATTCCTCCATAGCGAAGATTACTGAAATGTTAAGTCAAGATTGTTAAAGACGCCCATAATGCATTCATAAACAGTTAAGATAGATGAGACTCGTCTTTCTGTTCTGAATCAATACTGAACGTCAGTACCTACCACACCAACCTTCATAAGTATTCGGAAATAAAGGTTTGAAATAAAACACAAATCTTTTTTTTTTGTTTATTAATTCCTGAAATTACTACACATGTAATCACCGATGAAGGATGCCTTCGCATCTGGACGTTACGTTGACGTGACTGTATCGTAACTAAGGCACGTCCAACCGCCAGCGAGAAGCGAGTAGGTACAGCTAGCAACTAAAAACGAGTTTCTTTGACAAAATTCTCGCCGGTGCAGCAGTGGTGTGAACAGTCAGCAATCCACTATTATTAAATTATATCTCTTGTACTGACACAGGACTTACAATCTTTTGTACGTTTCTAGAGCGAGAATAGTCTATAGCTAGTCACTTCGTCGTCGGCGGTAGGACAAATGCCTTAGAAACAGTTTCTAGAAAAATTCATGTGAAATTGTCAAGCGCGCGTAAACTGCTGTGATTGGCTAAAAGATTTATCAACAGCCAATGGCAGCAGTTTTCGAGCGCTTAAAAGGCTTGTCACAGCGTTCATGGCATTAGCGTCGCATTAGCACAGCATTAACGTTTGCCGAACGCCCATGCCAGATGCGAAGGGTGCCTAACGGTCCTATTTATTTATGTATTTTATAGTAAAGTAGGTAAATATTAAAATGATTACTTCATAAACTGAATCTCCCCTACACAAAAAAAAAAAATAGAAAGGATCTCTATTGCAATATTCAACCAGAACGTATAAATAGTGCCTTAGAAAACAACAAGTCCATAGCCCCACCGAATAAATCCATGAGGAAAATCGTGTTTTTTTTTTATAAATACAATTTGTATATCTATCTACTTTTGGCCTGAACCTCCCTCCAGATTAAATTTTGCTTTTTATTTAAGCTAATTTAAGTAAATGATAATAATATCAAATAATAAGGGTATCTTTACTACCAGATTTTCATTTCATTTTCATTCACATCTATGAGCACGAAGCTAGGCAGACGCGTCTCATACCGCATTTCATCATACAAAAGTAGTGGAAAGAACGCGGGTGGGTACTTCTCAAAATGTTTCTTAATTATACTGACTAACATGTCGCAAAGACCCTTTGTCTTTGCCATATCGCCATGCTCGTGCTATATGTATTAATCATACTTCATTCGATGGGGTCATCGAAATGTAACAATTTGATATCATTATTCCCATCAATTCTCAATCAGCAACAACTTACTGGTGTAACCAATTTGCCGATACAACATAATTTATTAATCAGCGGATTACACGGCGCTGTCCTGTACGTTATTTTACGTGATCACAGGCCAACAGTTACATCCGATCGTTCATTCGATTAAAATAAATGAAATATTAAACTGACATGTGATTTCAAAATAATATAGTAAAATTTCGTACTGGTCATCGCCATGTGAACGTGGCCTTACGCTAATAAGCGAGTCCTGCTACTGAACGGCGTACGCGAACCTTAATAAGTATTCGGTGCCACTAAATATAATGAAAATACGATTTTTATCAGAATAAACATGAGATATAATATATCCATATTGTCTATATATAGACAATACATGGATTATTGTTACCAGATTAAACAGAGTTAAGTACCTACACACATTTAAGAGTTCTTATTATAATAATAAACACCGATACTAACTGTTGAAAATGGGTTCGGGTAATTTATTCCAGAACAACCTCTGCTACTAAGTATCTATTAAGTGTAAACATTCATGATTAATGAGTAATATTATTATCAAAATGATAAGACAGATTTTTTTAAACATGGATAATTATTTTGTATCCAGATTAAATTCAAACGTTAACATCTATGGTCTACTATGGTTATTACGATGATGATATTATAATAAACACCAAGAATATCTGGAAACATATTATATGGATTAAAGTCTATTGAATATAATTAGTAAATAATAATAATACGACTAACCAAAAGCGATCGTAGCAGTACGAGTACGCGATCGTCGCAGTACGAGTAGGCGATCGTAGCAGTACGAGTACGTGATCGTAGCAGTACGACTACGCGATCGTAGCAGTACTAGTACGCGGGCGTCGCAGTACAAGTACGCCATCGTAGCAGTACGAGTTCGCGATCGTAGCAGTAAGAGTACGCAATCGTCGCAGTACAAGTACGCCATCGTAGCAGTACGAGTTCGCGATCGTAGCAGTAAGAGTACGCAATCGTCGCAGTACGAGTACGCGATCGTCACGTATATTTGTCACGCATTTGGTTAGGGCGAAGCCTGACCTCTTTCTGTAGACATCTATGTTTAATGGGTATTATCATCGTAAACCCAGGAATTATCTGTACTTATACATTTACGGGATTAAGTATATGGGTAATTATTATTATAATAAACACCGATGAATAACTGTAGACATTCAGAAAAAATATACAAATATAACCCTAAATATGTATGTCAGTAAAATAGTATAGATGAATAAATATGAATATATCTCACAAATGTTATAATATAAACGTTAATAGTAGGCATATGGGTCAAATCTTCGTCAAATATCAAAAACCCTCGGAATCTTACGTATATGGCCGCTCCGTGGCCAATTGTAGTGCAGTTTAGTGCGCGGGATTTCACAGGGAAATCGTCCTATGTAGCTCTCATTTTAAATGGTCATTGATATTAGACGGGCGCAAATTATCACTATAATTAGAATGAAACACGGAATAACTGTAGAAATCTACGGTTTATAGTTCATTACTCAAATATATGATAACTCGCTTACTTAGGCGATTATTACATTCCTAACAATTTACTGTTACTACTTCATTATTATACTGATTCCTTAAATCTTTAATATTATTTTTAGTACAACATTAAGAGTGTAAACATTCCGAAAAACAATTCTACTTGTGTGTATTGATTATTGATTAGATTACAGTAGAGACCCAATCATCCGATCAAATTGTTGCCTTAGATCATCTAGCCTTTTCCATGCAAATTAAATAACTTTACTAATAAATACTTCTTCAGTGTAGAATATTTAAGTGGCGTAGAGTTGAGGCGCGCAATGAGCGTATAGCGAACTTGCATTTGGCTTTGTCAGTATTTATTTGAAATATTTGAGAAGTCTATAATTTTTTATTGTTATACTCTTTTTAAACTTAAGTGTAATATTTGGACTTAAAAATCGTATACATCCGGATAGTCGCAAATCCATTTGATCGATGTCCGGATAGCTGGGTTTCTACTGTACAATTCGTTTTTCTATTATCTGCGTGAATATATTAAACATTGCGAGACCATTTGAAACTATGAGCCCTAACTGCAAGCTGTAATTGAACACCATAAACTATAAAGCGATGCTACTACTGTAGAGCCGAGTATAATGGCTTACAACACGATTCACTCCTCTTCCTGTGGCGGCCCGTTACCGTTCTCCTGAGGCTGCGGTACGGTGTTTGTTCTGAAATTATAAATAAAAACATGTTTAAAACCGTAATAAATGTCTTATTCAAAGAAATGATAATAATATCAAAGTATTGAAGTTACGTTTAGAATTATGTCTTTGTAAACGTAAAAAAATTGTTCACTTTGAATAAGGTATGCCTGAGAGATATTTCTCGACGGCATGTGAAGCCAAGTCAGAGGCCCATTCATTCATAGTCTTTGAATTAGTAAGTTAGTACTTGAAAGCCAGAAGTAAAAGGTGTTTGTCTTTGATTTTCTTCTTTCTTTCATAAACTACTGATCAATATTCAGTTTGGTACGTACTTCGTACTTAAGTAAGTATGGGAGAACACAATCATGCTGCGCCAAACTAAAATAAAAGGCAACAGGCAAAAGTGGTCCAAATGGCTACAATCCGTCCAGTTGTTGTTTTTTTTTTTTAGCCTATTTCAACCTTGGGGTCAAGCTAAATCTAATGAAACCTTAATTGCTAAAGTCAATCAAGGTTTTCAGGCTAAACCAAAGTAAAAAACACAAAAATAAATGGCTATAATTTTTTAGTGACTTATTTATTTTCATTGGTACATGTACATAGGTCTCGTCAGTGGTGGACATTTGGACCAAGGCCAAAACATTTTTGCCCAATGTCCTTTAAGAAAACAGAATGATGATGATGACGTGCCTATTAATATGCCTAGCCTTTTCCCAATAATATTGGGGTCGGCTTCCAGTCTAACCGGACGGATACCTACCAGTATATTAACCGATTTATTACTTTACTGACGACTTACCTGCTCATGTTAATAAACCGTGCGGCAGACGTGTACCGCGTGGCGTCATAGTCTGTCGAGTTGGCGGCTCGCTCCCGTACATAGTTGCGCATATACTCCCGGAACGCCATGCGCATTGGAGCGTTGTCCTGTGTCTGCGCCTGAACTGTGGCCGGCCGCTCGTTGGCAACCTCGCGCACACTCTCTGTGGAACGCAATACATGTAACAGCGAATAAATAATGGCTTATCAAAACACGATTTAAATTAAATGTTCTGGATTTGATACTACGTTTTTGACATCTTCCTTTACAAATAGCACTGTCATCCACATTCATTTTGTAGCGAACTTTATTGTCTGTTCCAAAAGTATCTCATGAAGATGTAAAGAAATGGATCAGAAAATGTACCTGACAGCCAATTTGTAGTGCCACTTACAAATTGAGTCCTTTAATTTTATTATTTGAATACTTAAACCCAAAATGCTAATTTTAAATCACCTTAAAACATGTTTTTCATTTGTTAATTGAGGTTAATTTTAAAACCTCAATATTCGTCTATGATTTTTCAATAACATTTTAATCATGTTATTCAAACAATAATTGTTGAAAAGAGTGATGTAATATAAAGTTGAAACCTTCTAAAAACAGATGAATTTGATACTAACCTAAACCTTTACAGACTGTGAAGGCAGATGTCAAAAAACTGTCAAGTCAAGTACATTTCATTTTCAGTTTAACCGGTAAAGCCCTGGGTGACCCTCAAGCACGTCAATTAGCACGTTAATTAGTTGTTTATCAGGGCTTTACCGGTTAATATAATATAAAAATCATAACTTCAATCCACCAATGAAACGTTCGTTTAGAACGTGATCATCATATCTGAACCGCGTTCAAGATCAGTCCGTGTTAATATTCCACAACCACGACACTGTCAGCTCTTGAACGCGGTTTCGATGAACTGATCGCGTTCTAAACGAACGTTTCATAGGAGGAATTCGCCCTTAGTAACTATTGAAAAAAAAGGAAGGTTACATACCTTCCATAAATCCATTTAGAGTAGTCGGTGGTCGAGTCTGGCGCAGGCACCGACGCTTTCGCGACGGCATTCCCGAGATGTACGCATCGCTGTACGGCTCCTGAGGCTCCGCGCGCTGATTCTGTTGATCACGAGTGAACACTGGCACCCACTCCTCACCCCAGTGCTGCAAAATCATCAGCGGAGGTACCTGCATAGCGCCCGGTACAACCAAACATTAAGCAGTGCATGTGCAACGCCAACTAACAAAACTGTGCCAATATTTCCGCCACTATTACGAAATTATACAATTTACTGAAAGTAAGTTTCATCATTAATCGATTACGTAAACACGATATAACAGCTCCAAGTTCTTCCGACTTGAAGTAGGTGCTACTTATTTATTCGAAAAAATTTAAATACCGTCGCAATTTAAAATTCTAATTTGGTCATTAGAACATACGTTACTATGAGAACTATCTACAGTATTTAAGTAGGGTTTTTGCTTTTGAGGATTGTGTGTTATCAGGGACCGAAACCGGATCAATAAGGGTATTTTTCGGTTACAATATTAATATTTAGTACAGGTTACCTTAAATTGAATACAAGCAGTATTAATACCGGTTACCGAAATAAAAATTACCTCTATCTTACACACACCGTCGGCATTAGTTAAAGGGCACGTATCGCCTGTGTGTAACCGGTATTAAAACGTTAACCTAAATAGAGGTAACATGTTTCTTCTTTACCAGTTTGGTTACCCAAATAGCGGTAACCTTAGTCGTAGAAGTAACCAAAATTCTTCGATATCTGTACTGTAATTTATTAAGGTTTTCGGTCCCTGTTTGTTGTGTATTATGACTTAGTAACACTTACGAATCGTATATTTTGGTCACTAGTGTGGCGCGTCGGAGTTGCAGGTTCACTCCTTTCCTTCGGGGTCCTAAATCAATATCACAAATTAATAAAATGGCCCTCGAAGGTTTTGCTACTATCTACAAGTGAACCTTATTATCTAAAGTCACCCCCGTGGAGATCAAACTTTTAATCGGCTAATAGTTTAGTTGGGTTTAAAGTAGGAGATATGGCCTAATTTAGATGCATTAAGTAAACAAACTTAATTTAGCTAATAGGTACTAATGTCGGAGTTACGAGTTAATGGGTTTAGGTCACATTGGGAATAAAGGTGGATCTATGAATAGTTTATGAATGATGAATGATCAGCACAAGCCTTCTGAAAAAGTAAGCATGTATAAAAATTTTGCGTATTCAGAAATATGAAGTGCATCAAGGCCTTTGTAGACTTAACAAAGAAACAAGGCGTTCTGTCCAAAGAGAAAAAATAACCTACTAAGCTATCGGCCGATTAAAAATCTTTAGTCTGAGGGGTACCTTAGAACTCACATAACACGACTGGGTGAAGTGACGGGCGACTGGGGGGCCGTGTTGGATGTCGCAGTGTGAGGGGCCCGGGCGGGGGAGGAGGCGACCGATGTGGTGGCCTGGGTGCCGGCGGGGGCGGGGGCTGGGGGCGAAGGGAGGATGGCCTCCTCTGGCATTGGCGCGGTACTAGTCTGTGAAGTCTCGGGATTGGTCAGCGGTGGGTTCTCCGCTGACTCTTCGCGCGCCGCATGAGCTGGCGGCGACACCTCCATCGGAGTCGGCTCTTCGTCGTCCTCAAGTGGGGGCGGCTAAAATAAAAATTAAATCAGCCAGTTCCTTTTTCAAATTCGCTATTTATTATTTTTATTTAGTAAGACACACTAGCAGTTAATTAGCTGATGGATGTGTTTCAAATTGCTTGGAAATATTTAATCTGCCCAGTCGGTTCTTGAAGCAGTTCAGTGTAGGAGCCGTCACATTTTCCGGGAGCCTATTCCACACTGTTACCACGTTAGGCGAGAATTTTATCAAAGGCTTATTTCTTCTTTGATGAATTTTCCCATAGCTATGTCCACGCAAATGTATGTTGGCAATCAATGTGAAGTCCTGAAGGCAGGACACCTCGTAATGTTCCGTAATTAGTTATGCATCTTCAAATATCTTACCGATGGCACGGAAACTCCTGGCCGGCGATGCAGATGCTGCTGAATGTGAGCGCAGTGTGAGCCCAGAGTGTTGATGATAGCGTTCAAATTTTCATTGGCAAGAACCAACACCACTCCTTGAATGGATTCATCAAAATAACGAATTCTCAAGTCCTGTAGAAACAACATTGACATAAGAAAATATCACTTTTGAAAAAAGGCTTCGAACATTTTGTCCCCAAAATTTAAAATTTTTTAGAGGGTTATTAGCATTTATATTATTTAATATTTCCCTTCTGGCTTACTCTAATTTGGGTACGGTATGACTTAAGGTCATTAAATTGAGTATCAAATACTTTATAATAAAACAATACCAGCCAGTCACTATTCCACTTCAGGACAAAGGCCGCTTCTCATAAAGAGAAGACATGAGCATTAATCACCACGCTTGCTCAAGGCGGATTGGCGATTTCAGACTTATATTAATTATAAGGCCAGGTTTCCTCAAGATGATTTTTCACTTAAACAAGATAAACTTAGAAAGTTATAGTAAATATATTTAATTTGACAGAATCTTACCAAGAAAGTCCTGTAAAGGTGCCGCAAGCCGTCGAGTCCTTCAACGCACAAGTGTGAGATCAGCGTGCAGAAATCAGTATAGAGCCGGGAGAAGATGGCGTAGAATCGAGCTGCATACATGTCTCCCATTGATTCGGACATGACGGCGCCGATCAACGCGGGCAGGCGAGCGCGGAATAATGAGCGAATCGAGCAATAAGCGTCAAACTCATCGCGAAGAGGTGTTATGTTGTCCTGTTTAGGCACAATTACAATGATTAATGAAAAAAACAGTGTCGTTTTTGGAATTTAAGATAATTGGTTTCGATGTCAAACTCAAACTCAAAGCGTTTATTTTAATGAAACCATTTACAGGCACTTTTGAATTGTCAAACAGTCGGTCAGTTAGTCAGAAAGTTGAAGCTAGTTGCCCAGTTCCAAAACGTAGATCTTTATGGAGAAGAACGGGCAAGAAACTCCAAGGACACTCTTTTAAATAGAGATATTACAAAATCTTAGGTGCATTATTGAGGGTTTACTCAGGGTTTGAGTGTTTTAATTCCACCGTATTGTTGCCCACTGCAGGGTTAAAGCCCACCACGCTTGCTCAAGACGGGTTAACGGTTTCAGATTTATATTAACTGTAAGAGCAGGTTTCCTTACGATGTTCTACTTTTACCGATGTCAGCAACGTCTAATTTAACCATACTAGTCACAAAATCAAATACTCATAGTATTGATTTTAAGTTTTAAATTCTTGTATTTTCTATTCAAAATACAACCAACTGTTTTCTTTTGTAGGGTTCGGGTATGCACCCGAAGGGTGCCAAACGGAACCCTATTACTAAGCCTCCGCTGTCCGTCCGTCTGTCTGTCAGCGGGCTGTATCTCATGAGCCGTAATAGGTAGACAGTTAAAATATTCACAGATGTGTATTTTTATTGCCGCTATAGAAACAAATAATAAAAATTAAATTAAGTTAATAATTAAAGTTAATAAAAAATGGGAACCCCCCATACAAGAAACGTAATTTTTTCAGCGTTTTTTGCTGTTCAAAAATATGTAGTGTTCAATATTGTACGATGGTACGGAAGACTTCGTGTGTGAGTCCAACTCGCACTCTGCCGGTTTTTGGTATTCTTTTTTCAAATTCAATTTTTTTTTGTAAAATGGCAAAATGAAAAACTGTTTCTCTTTTTCGCGCAGCATGGCGCCTTATTTTTCGGGTCGTTCATGAGGCGCTAATTCTGAATCTTATCGAAGGGTTTATTTACCCTATGTTGTTTTAGGATCCTTAACATAATCTTCATTAACATATGGAGCGCTAAAAAAACTGCGTCCCAAATTAAAAGCATAGTACAAAACCAATTTACAATTCAACTTACCATTTCATTGATAAAATCGGTGAACTCATTTACAAAGAAATCAGTAACTCCGAGAATGGAGTTGTCAGTGGCATCGGCGCTGGCGCGCGTTGTCAAGTTCTGTATGTAGTTACGCAGGAGGACGCGTAGTTGCATAAATTCGTGCGGGATCAGAACGGGCTCCCCGTTCAGTGACTGCAGAGGTTCCGGCATGAACAAGTGACGAGCCTGTGAATATTGCACGTTTTTTACTTATCCTACTCTCCAAATACACACACTGCTACAAGGATATTTTGGTGTAAGTATGACGTTGACAGAGGGCGCTCTTGGTTTGTGAAATGTATTGAAAGAACAAGATGGCGGCTTTAGCTCCGTCCGAGTTTGGTCACGTGCCAAAATAAACTTGTAGCGCTTTAATGAATACTTTATTCTGGACAGGTGTCGAAATAACAAGATAGTCGCAAAAAACCGGCAACCATGGCAACGAACTCAATGACACAACATTGTTACATCGTTTGGTAGAAAAATGTTGATGCAAGATTATTATATTAGGGTTATGCGGAGTAAATATTCAAAACAAAATGAAATCTGGTGCTTATGAATATTATTCATTTTTATACTGTGTGAATACATAACAATTATGTGGCATATTTCATTCGGGTTACTTTTTGATTTCGTGTATTCATGTTTAAACACATATTTATCGCGTCATGCCACCATCATGTGATCGTTTTCTGATCATCATGTGATCGTTGTGAAAATCAGAAATGTTAAGAATAACCTATTCCATTATTTGGAGACTAAAGCGGGCTACTCAGACACCTGCCGCAGGCGCAATCTAGGGTGTACAAGTGGGGATGACACTTAGTTGCCACCTTGATTGTGATGTGTATAGACAAGCAGGGGCAATTTCCAAGATTGGCCCGGCGTCAGGGGCGCGAGACCATCCTTGGTCCCTAGATCATCCCTGCTGCCCTGCTACGTTGACGTGTGTGTAGCGCGATCGGGGCAATATCTCAATCAGTTAGTTGGTTTTCTATAAATAGTGTCAGCATTACAAGGAGCTCTTTAAAAGAAACAATATTCATTCGTAAAAACTTTTTAAGGTCATCTACTTCCAATTCTTTAATAATATCCATGTAGCTCAACTCAGCAGTTCTTCACCCAGTATCTCCTTTTCCTTTATTGCGGTAGCTCCACAGAAACAGCCAGGTCTATACCTATCCTTTGATTTTTCGATAATACTAGTCCCATTCTCAACGCGTGTATTTAGCTCAACCTATACCCGAACACTGAACGGCAGTCATGTTTGTAGAGACAATTCCGATATTGCCAGGACCGCTGTGTTCTAGATTGCCCCTGCGGCAGGTGAGTGAGTAGCCCGCTTAACTTCATCGTGTAATTATATGACTTCGAGGTTCAATGATGATCAAATGTATCAGGGTAATGTGGATTACTACTAATACTTACAACAGTCAGCAAGAAAGCGCTGAACCAAGACTCCTGTGATGGAGCGCTGCTGAGCAGACGCACAATAATAGTCATGTGCTCCTGAAAATAAAAACATACATCAGCTATCACTTCTTCTGAGACAGTGCGCACACACACAGCACAGTGGGACAATTATTGTATTTAAAAGTATGTTCGCATTGTAATGAGTCAAAAATATCTGTAATATGCCTACTTTTTTGTCATTGACTGTTTATGAAATGAGATCGCGACAAGATTTTTTGAACGTTTTTTTCGACGTTTCAATCTCATGTATGTTAGAACTTTTGTTGTAAGGTATAAGTAAGCCCTATAAGGATATAGGAAACGATTGGAAAATCTATTTTTTTTATTGAAAGTGTTATGGGACATTTTCAGTTTTCTATTGTTCCACGGTACCTATATGTTAGCATTTTCACTGATAAAAAGTTTAGATAGTACTAATAAAGAAACAGTAAAGTATTTTAATTTTATATTATTTTTATAACACGAAATATTAGGAAATACCTACTTTATACCTATTGCATAACTCTAAACTGTTAGCGTTTTTGTACTTTGCAATGAATTCACCAAAGTATCCACTCAGCGAAAATAAAAATCTTTTGAATTATCGAAGGGCATATTCTTCTGGCTAATGGACTAAGAAAGAATTCCTGATGAAAATGACAATTGAAAAAAAATATCTGGTAAGTACGGATTTTCCTTTCCGGGTAAGCAGTTTTTTTTTTGTAGTAGACGTCTAGTAGGTTCCGCGCCATAAATGATAGGCTTTTTTGTTCAGAAGATTGCGCTTATGCTTTCTACAGTGTGTAGTGTTATATTCTCTAAGTACTCACGTCATTGATGTGATGATTGCGATGCATCAGATACTCTATGTGTTGAGCAGCAACTCGCTCGGCGCGGGCGCGCTCCTGGGCAGCAATCTGATGCTGTTGTTGTTCCCTTTAAAAAGATTATGATGTTATCTGATTCCGCGACACATAAACTTGGTACGTACACTGCTTCAAGGATCTTTTGGCGCCCCGACGACATTGACAGGGGGTTGTTGGTAAACATTTGTATAATTGGCACAGAAATTGTATGGATATAACAAGATGGTGTTTGGATTCCGAATAATGTCCAAGTTTGATGTTATGACTTGCACGATGCTGATTTTTCGATCATCTTTTCCTTGGTCTCCTATTAGGGGTCACGAGAGTAGATTGAACAATATAACTAAAGTACCATCAAGGATCTTTTGGCGCCTGAATGACATTAACAGGGTGGCGCTGATGGTATTTGTGAAATTGTATTGAAAAAACAAGATAGCGGCGTTAGTTCCGATTTCAGCCACGCGCCAAAAGATCTTCCTAAAGTTGTTTATAAGTACCTGCGGCGTTGCAGACGACGGCGAGCATGCTGGCTGTCGCACTGCAAGAATCTGTCGTAGATCAAGTTAGCCAGGGACACGGCCTGGGCGCGCGTGGTGGTCGTAGCGCGACGCACGTGCAGGCTCGGCGCTGGAGATAGAAAAATATGTTACTTAAACAAGAAGCGAGTGCTCATAAATAAGTCTTAACAATCAAGACTAGACTCCTACATGATCATAAACAGCACTATACTTGAAAAGAGTGAAAAATGTCCGGAGTGAAGTTTTGCCTGTTCTTCTCCATAGTAACTAGCTTCATCTTTCTAACTGACCACCTCCTTGACAATTCAAACGTGCCTGTCTTTAAATGAAATACATGGTTTGAGTTTGACTGCACTTTTTGGCTTTTTCATTGAACCACCTACATTATTTGACAGTGTTCATTTTAAAAACGGAGTAACCCGATAGTGTCCTGAATTCCATCGTGATTTTAGTTTTCTAATAAAAATCGATATTCCGTGAAAGGGCAATAACCTCTATTGCCATGCTAAAACTCAAATTGTTAAGTAATTCTTCCTAGTATTCGGATAGGAAGCACCAATCTCATCTATTAGCTGCTAGGATGTCTTACCAAATAATAATATCCCCACCGGTCTGTGAAGGGAAAGCCAGACCAAGAGATACAGACACCCGCAGGGAAGCATGTGGCGAGCTGTTGGGCAGTAGCGACCCCACGAACCGTATCTCCCGGGAGAAGTATTGTTCCTCACCTCTGGGTTACCTTTATTGGCCGGCTTGAGTGGGGCATTCGCAAGACCAAAGGTGCTCGGAGGAAGGAAGTATTCCAGTTAGATGCTGGTAGGGATCCTGACCATATTTCCAGGATAGTCCTGATAGCCGTGGAATACCTCTCCACTTCTCATAAGCACCTGAGAAGACCCACTTGTCGCTACGACTTTTCGCGGGGCCCATTATTAAGTGTGCAAGTCACCCCCAGCCATTTTATGTGTATTTTTATATATAAAACATTGGTCAGACAGGGGCCATACACCCGAATACTGAAACGCCACTCAAAACTTAAGCGTTACTTAAAACTAGTTTCAACCAATCAAAAGGCTTTAAACGAGTCATAAGTAACGCTTAAGTTTTGAGTGGCGTTTCAGTATTCGGGTGATAGTCTTTCCATAGTGATAGATAACCAGTTCACTTTAGCCACCCAAACCTATAATTCAACATCTTAAGTTTCCATATCCTGCAATAGTCCTACACCAACCGGGTGTTGCCCTTGGGTGCACTTACATAGTGCGAACAGAGATAATCGTCGGTTGGTACCATATTTAATTAAAAACGTCTAACGGGCCTCAGCGAGCTGGCTTCGGCCTCGTGCGCCTTTCAAAGGTCCAGGACCCCAGGGTCCTGAGATAAATATGTCCAAGACATTTTTAATAATATATCAATATTCCGAATAACAAAAAACCACATAACTTACGGGTAGCGGGGTGATGCTGTGAGACATATTCCTGAGCTGGGGCCTGCTGGCCTGCGGCCTGATTGTTCTGTGCGGCCTGATTGTTCTGTGCGGCCTGAGCGGCATGTGCCGCCTGCTCTGCAAGTTGAGCGGGATGCCATATCGGATTCGGCAAACTCGGATTGGCCAATGCCTGAAGAACTGGTGCTAGTTGAGCCGGATTCGGCTGAGTGGGAATGTGTAGGGTGACGCCTTCTACCCCGGGCACGAGTCCCTGACGAATCACTGATGACACGATGTTCTGGAGCAAGTCAGCGCTCGGCGGCCCACCCCACGGCATCGGGGCGAGGTATACTAGGGAATAAGGATTATGATGCAGTAAATCTTGAAGTAAAGTTTTGCTATGATAAAAAAAATGGCTTTCGAAGAGTTGTGTTTGACGTTAATTTGAATATTATGACGGAAGAAAACCGACCGTGTCGGTCCACGCACAATGAAGGGTTCCGTAGTTGGGATGAATTTATCTCAAAAACAAACTTAACATCGTAGTTGAAAAGCTTGTTCTCCCATACATCGATATACGTCACGGTCAATTCTCCAATTGCAAATATAAATTTTACCCTCAATTAAATTTTTTTCCTGAGAAAAAGGACATTGACAGAGAGACAGATAGACAGAGAGACAGACAGACAGACGGACAACGAAGTGAACCAATGAGGGTTGATTTTTTTTTCCTTTTGAGTTACGGAACCCTAAAAATTAATGTAATAAACTATAATGAAGTGACTAAAAGTAGTGTTTACCTTCTCCGTGTTGCTGCTGTGGAGCGGCCGCAGCATTTCCCGCAGCGTTATTATTATTGCCTTGCACAATGGACCCCAACCCGATGGCGCCTCCGTGCGGTATCTCCTCCATACTCATCACGACCTCTACTCCACCAAGACTGCCAGATTGGCTCAATCCTCTAAACAAATTCTCAAAATCTACGACAAATACATGAAAATTAATACAATGAGTAGGTAATTACAGTCGAACTTATTAAGCAATCTATTAACTGATTTATAATTTACTTAGCTAGATACCGTAATAAAGTAATGAATTTACCGAAATATAGAAGAATGTTTACGTTTAGCATAAGCTGTAATTTCATTACTCTATTAAAGATTGAGCCGGTGGCTATTACTCGTAGCTACGCGTCAAAATAATCTAACTAAGATAAGAGGCAGATTACGTGCAGTACGGAGCACGGTAAGGAGTTCCCCTTTATTGAAAACGTCTTACCAAGCAGCACTTGACGCCTGTTGGCCTGGCCGGCGGCGCCCGCGCCGTGCGCCTGCCCCTGTTCTTGAGCGTTCACCACAGCGGCGGCGTTAGTCAACCCGTTCAGCAGAGCGTTCTCTAAGGGGAACGCGATTGGGACCCTTGTTTCTATCTCTACTTGATACGTGATGGGATCTGGCTGAATGTTTATATTGACAGTCGGTTGGGTGGTCCTACCGGCGTGAGCGGTCGCTCTGTTCGTGTTAGTGCCAGAAGCGTTTGCAGATGTCTGTGTAGCAGGAGCCCTTGATTGCACTTGGATATTGTTGGCGTTGGCTTGTGGCTGCGGTACGGGCGTCGGTGGCGCCTGCGGCGCTTGTGGCGCTGGTGGCGCCTGAGACACTAATGGCGCTTGTGGCGCTAGTGGCGCTGCTGGTGCCAACGGTGCTGAAGGCGCAGATGGCACAGTTGGCACAGATGACGCTGTTGGCGCGGATGGCGCCACTGGCTCTGATGGCGCTGAGGGCGCTTGTGGCGCTGCTGGCGCTTGTTGTCCTTGCTGAGGCGGCGAGCGCCGGTTAGATTGAACTACATTGATGTGTGCCTACCGAACAACCCATATTTAAATCATAATAGTGATACATTGACGAAATGAAGTCGATTAACGGCTTTAACAGACATCTACTTTAATACAAGCAACTGCTGAAATGCACGATTTTGTTACTGCGACTGAATGCCGAGCGTTGTCAAGAGGTAGTGATGCGGCATAAATGAAGTTGAAAAAAGTTGTTAAAATTTCTAGCATTGTCTGCTAAGGTCCTATGAACTAGACCGTACGTACCTGCATCGGAATAGGGTGGCGTACCACACTGGCGTCAGACGTGAGGCGCGGGTTGCGCTGTCCGACTTGGAAATTGATGTCGCTGACAGCGTGGTAGGCGTGCGCGAAGCTGTGCATTATGTCCGAAACCATGTCCACGGTGCGTTGTGCGCTGATGCGCTCTTCCTCGGTAAACACGGGCGGCTTTTGGATCAAAATGTAATTAGTCAGTTAGTTGTTTCACAATTTACGACGACGAAAACGTAATTCATGGTAATATTGTTGTTTCTTAGGCAGCGTTTTTGACACATAAAACATACCCTATTTGACACATTTGGAGCTATAGTTTTCCTGAAAGCCGTCATTACGGCCGCTATGTGTCAGCACTGCTGTCAGCAAAACAAGAGCCATAAGCTACTATCCTATTCCTTTTTCTTGAGTCCTTTAGGATACCCGAAAGATTTCAACCTTTTATAACTATAAATCTACCCTGTTTTGTCCCACTGCAGGGCAAAGGCACGAGACCCGGTGTCCCAAAGTTGAATCTATACCAGTCAAATAAGTAATGCCAAAGAATGCAACAGGGTACTAACCTCAGGATTATTAGCAGCGCGAAGCATCCTGACGTAGTTGGCCCGGTAGGGGGCGAATTGTTCTTGAAGTGTCTCCAGTTCTTCGAGCAACTGCCCAAGGTCGCGGGGTCGGGAGTGGCGGGCGCGCAGTGCTCGAATTGCTCTGTAGCTCCTTTCGTGGGGAGGTCGAGACTCATTCAAATATATCAAAATATCTGCCACCATATGTTGATGTCTGATATTTTAATATGTTAGTAAAATGTGTTAGTAAATCAGAAATGATAAGCATAGATCGGAATAGGTAGTACAATTTCATAACCATATCTTATAAAAAAGGCAAATATAATATGGGAAATACTAAGAAGGGGTACTACTCATGACAATGAACAAGTTTTACTATAGGACCAACACAGAAATATAAAAAAATACATATTTTTCATATTTCCCAGTTCGTAGAGTACCACTTTAAAATGTGTCCCTTATTTTG
The DNA here is from genome assembly GCA_914767755.1 of Agrochola circellaris. Classification (NCBI taxonomy): domain Eukaryota; kingdom Metazoa; phylum Arthropoda; class Insecta; order Lepidoptera; family Noctuidae; genus Agrochola; species Agrochola circellaris. Next base: position 15,424,265 of record OU611840.1, on the reverse strand, counting down.
CCTGCCATACAGTGTTGCCATAAGTACATCTATGGTTAAGTTCGTTATCCCAATTGAACTATCTCTTCCGATCTACAATTTATGGGTGTAAGAGACACAGCAAGATGATCAAGCGCATTCCTGACGTCTTTGTTCGGAATCAAATCGAATTTGATACGACACAAACAGTGAATACGGGGAATATTACATTTTCTAGGATCATGGATTTAATATACATTGTAACAGCAAATCAATTTTTACGCCGTCCCCTTAAGACCTAGGCCAAATATTTTTTGATATTAGGATAGCTCATGACCTAAAGAGATGCCTAAAGAATATGAATTAAAAAATCATATCATGTGAATCAGTCGATTGACTCAACTATTTTACCCACACTTTGCTGTATCCCTACCAAATGACTCAATTTTCTCGAAACAGTTGAAATCTCTGTTAATAAAGAAAGGCTACTATACCGTTGAGGAATTTAAAGCTGACAAATTGTGAATTGATTGACCTTGTAACAATATGCTTGACATACCTAAATGTGAATAACAAATGACTTTACTATATCATGCTTACCTATAAATGACTAAAATGAATGAAAGAATTAATAATAATGATTTATTTGAAATAAAATTTAATAATTAAATAACTAATGTTTATTAAAATTTAATGTATTGTAATAATTAGAATCAATATTATATTATGTAATTGAATCATTTGATATGAAACATTTGCAGTGCCCTTACAGGGTGAATGTCTTAATGCTGTATCATGATATTTTAATGCATGCCTACTAACCAGTGTTTTACATGTTAGCAAATAAATAAATACATAATTTTAATATGAACTAATCGAGAATTGTGATATTTCATAAAAATGTATAATCAATCAATCGTCAGCGTGTTTAATTAAAAGAAATTGACAGCAAAATATTAAATTTCACGATAATATTTGATTCTGGTTAGGTTATGCTTATCTCTTTTGTTGACTGCAGACATATATTTTATGAAGATAATTATTAATTAATGTGGATTAGGGTTGGGGTAAATTTATGCGGAAAAACGCGGAGGAATTTTGCACGCTATTCCGCTGGTCGTCGTCAAACACACAACAACGTAGTAGATACGCGGTTTTTCGCCTAGATATAGCGCTTCCAGAACAATTGAACTTGCTATGATGGGGCAATTTTACACGAGCAACATTCCGCTGTGTTTTTCACATAGATTTGTCCCTAGCCGTTGATGAAAAGTCGGATACCCACCTTCGTCTTGCATTCTGAGCACGGGCGGCTGCGTCGGTGGTTTCATCACCATTTTCGTCAAGTAGGGGTTCGGGCTGCATTCAATCATACATAAACAAGTTAAAATATCATAAATATTTCCATTTTCATGTTAATAACATGATGTACGGTCTGCAAAGGTGTTAAGTAACCAGTCACGCATACATTGTAGTGTGCGTGGCTGGTTACTTAACTTCTTTGCAGACTGTACTATCGCGGACACTGGCGCCTGACCACCTTTGACCTTATTGCTTAGGCAATAAAGACACTGGCGCCTGACCACTTTTGACCTTATTGCTTAGGCAATAAGGACACTGGCGCCTGAACACTTTTGACCTTATTGCTTAAGCAATAAGGACACTAGCGACTGACCACTTTTCGACCTTATAGCCTAAGCAATACGGTCAAAATTGGTCAGGCGCCAGTGTCCGCGATGGTACATAAGTATATGAGAACAATTTCACACCAATACAAGGAAGTTAAATTTAACATGTTTTGATCAATATCTACTCGTTCGGCTGATGATTTGCAAAATGTCTGCTCATTTATCGGTGCATCAGATTAGGTATAATTCATGACAGTCAAATACTATTTTCTAAACATTAATTGCAACTTTTTGCATGATACATAATTATGTCGAACCCATTGCTAATAAAAAATTATACCTACACTTCTGACACAATTTCCAACTTCCCAAATCGATTTAATCAAGAGAAATATTATTTACGAAATAATGATAATAGTTTAATATGAGTACATACAAACTACAAAATATCTATCAACTAAGCCTCATAAGCTCACTAAGGACTTTCGTAGGAGTTAACACAACAAACGTATCCACACAAGAAAAACACGCTATAACACGGTGGCGGAGCAATAAAATTGAGGTTCTCGAGCAATAAATTGCTCTTACAGGACAATCTGGTATTGATACCAGATTCGAGCACGAATATTCTATTGTAAAGACATTTAATAAAATAATGGTTTAAGGAAATTATTATCTTTATCAAATGGCGTAGTGGTTTCATCAATCATTTTGATGGATATGATAAGTATCGTCTTTCGAATATTTCACAACATATTCTAATGAAAACTAAACGTATTTATGAAGAAGTACGTTCAAATAATTATGATACAATTTTTTTAATGCCAGACTATTGATTACATGCACTAAACGAAATGTAGAACAAACAGTTCCAGAAACTATAACTTATTGAAAGAGATAGTATCACAAGGTCACACATTTGGTTGGGTACTATCTGGGTCGATATGCAGTAGCTACATCGATAGAATACATTTAAAATTTATAAAGGACGGTTAATGTATTATGCATTTACCTATTTGTTTTCGTCGTAACAAGAATGTGAAAGCTAATTCCCGTAATTGAAAACTTTCAAAATCTAGTCATAATCTCATCTCATCACTTGATGGTAAGTGATGAACAGACCGAAAGTGGAAGCGAGCTTCACCCGGCATCCTCTTACTGCCGCTTCACAACAATGCTGTTAAAATTGTTGTTATGGCGACAGACTTAGATAAGATGGTGGTAACTAGCCAGGCAGACTTAGAACAAGCCCTACCACCAACCAAACCGAGCAGAACATATTGCCCACACTGGGAATAGAACCCGGGACCTCTAGGTTTGAGACAGGTGGTCTAACCACCAGACCGCAGAGGCGGTTAGTGTATATGTATGTATTTAAGACATAATTATTGAGACTGTGGGATTAGAATGTGAATGTTTAAAAAAATACGGGAATTGGTTCATATATGTATCAGTTTATTTTCAGGACTACGTTCGGGGTCTACCATCGTGTCATAGGTCGCTTAAATACGCCACAAAATGTTATACTATCAATGAAACAAATGACATGCTCGTCTGGTCATACCGCTACAACAAAACAACAGATTACCTCGTCGTGCTGCGTACCGGTTGCAGGTTCCGTATCCATTTGCTCTGAAGGACTTTCACCGCTTGCTGGTGAACTCCTATTCTCCTACAGTAGGCACATTGACAACATAAACAACTATAAACGAAAACAATTCTATCTAATTATCATAATATAATAGAAATAAATAAATATTTTAAAGCTACTGATGCTTTCTGTGGATTCGATGGGTTTGTTAATGGAAGAAGTTTAAAGACCATTAAGTGAATAATCATCATCAACATTTCAACCGAAAGACGTCCACTGCTGGAGATAGGCCTCTCCAAAGCACCGCTACTTCGACCGGTTCTGTGCCTCCCGCATCCAGCGGATACCTGCGGCCATCACAAAGTCATCGGTCCACCATAAGGGAGGCTTTCCCACGCTACGTCTTCCGGTACGTCATTAAATGAATAATATGGTAATACAACGTTAATTCTTAGTTAAATCTGACCATCGAATCCTCAGAACGATTGAAAGTTACTTAGAATGTAACAAAACAAAAACATCAACATGCATAGAATTCAGGACCGTTTGTTATATCATGCAATGTTCAAAGGGATGTATCGGGTAGTATTATATAGTTTTCAAACAACGTGAACTCACATTTGCAAATTCCATAATACAGTAAAACATATTATGTCTTGTAATTTTTTTTTTGTTAAAATTGTAAAATCTTATTATAATTTCGTATTTTTTTTTATAATTGTTTTCAAATTATTTTTTTGTTTAAATGGACTGATCGAAAGCGTTAAACATTTTTTCCGCCAGCAATAAAATTTTATAATGGCAATGCTTCCATCACTCGAACACTGCACTGTCCAATCGTTCAAGACGAAGACGGTAAAAATTTCCCTTATAATTCATTCAGTACCCCCGCCCCATGTGATTAATTTTATCACATGGATGTATAGATCCAGGGTAATTATACAACCAATGTTAAAAAAGGATAAGGATAGACAGGGACACTAACACGATACAGCCATTACTGCAAAACTATCAAAATTACTTTTGAATAATAATAAAATACTGCACTACTACACACCTTCTTTGTGTTAGAAAATGATGCTTGTATAAATTTCCCTAAACAACATCTTACCTCTCCTTCGACGTGTGCTCTAAGGGAGGCGAGCGATGATTTGATCTCAGCTATCATCCGTCGGATGAACTCGAGCCGGCCGGTGGTTGGTGACATCGTCATGGCTTGCTGTTGCTCCATGATGAAATCAGGAGGCCCAGCGAGCGACTGAAATAGTAGAAAAATGCAGTTTAGTGTGATATAATTACAACATGAGAGTACAGATTGATACTTTTATTCTTCTGTAAGTACACCACGTGTTTAGAGGCTTACTAAAGCGCGGTCACTGTCGGACTGCATGGAAAAGAAAGTGAAGGGCGATGACGCAGGTAATTTATTGCAATATAACAAAAAATCTATTGATTGGGCTAAAAAATTAAAACACTATTACGGTAATATGTTGCTTGTAGAATAATCTGACAAAATATCAGAATGATTGCATGTATATTAATATGATTTTTAATCGTTAAAAGACATTTTTTGAGGTTGCTTTGTATTTTTTGTCTATTGTATCAAATTTGTTGTATTATGTTATAAATACACTATCTTATATCTTATTAACGAATGTACGAGTTATAATTCCTATTTAAAATTAAACTTTCAGGCTTATTTTCCACCAGAGCTGAGCGAGGAATCGGAGCGATGAGCTAGGAAAAAACACAATTAGAATCGCTCCTTTTTTTGGAAGAAATTCTATTTACGCAATTTTTGCTCACCACTTCTTAAAACAGCTGTGGTGGAAAACCAATCATAGGATTGACCGGTTGTGCCTCCCCGATGGTATTCTGTATCGGGAAACTCGGTGTATTATGAGTATTTAGTGAACACGCTTCATTAGTAAAGTAAAGCAAGAATAATTACCATGAGCCTCCTTATCTGCTGTTGCATATTCGAGGTGCCATTTTGGCTTTCGGCTCCTGCGTTCGCAGTAGGAGCATTCGGAGCGCCCTGTCGAGTCTCGGGACTGGGAGGTGCACGCTGTACCAAGTGCACTACCTTTCCTTGGACATCTGAAAACCGATAAATAAAGATGACGTTAAGTTTCCATTCATGGACAACTTGGCTAAAATTATTGGAACAACTTGCGAATTTGTCTTGTCTTAAAGATGGACCCGCTAAGTTCATGTACCTATTCATTAATATCTTGGTTTTTTGAGACTACTCCAAGCCATTATCATAGATGCTAAAAGCGTGATTTCAAGCATTAATATGAGGCAAAGCCGTAAGATTTTGTAGCCTGTTTCACTCGGGATGATGTAAATATTCTAACGATAACTCCTTTTTTGGGCAGTTATGTGATAAAAAAGAAAGTTTTGCAGTATTACTACTTGAAGCGAATCCGTTAAATTTAATAATCCGTTTAATTTTAATTGAATAGCCCCTTCGCTTCGCATTTCTATAGTAGCCTTCCATGTATGATAATGGTACATTAAGTGGGATGCCCGCGAAATTCAAATTTTCATAAGTTTTTTGCAATTTGCAGGTCAGTGGCAGATTGTATGTTGATAAAAATATTATTCACGACCGTAACAAATATGCCGTTACAGAATCATAATGATTAGAATCAGCAATACAACTCCTTCAGTCAGAATAATCCTCAAATGTCATGATTTCATGAAATAGTCATTCAATAGACAATGTGAACTTAGAGAGTTGTATTGATGAGTTTTATGATTATAATTATATAAATAAATATTTGATGCGGCAGCAAATCATATTTATTTCAACATACCACCTGATACTGAACCTCCAAATTGCAAAAAACTTATGAAAATTTGAATCTCGCGGGCTGCCCTGATGCTTTCGCCTTAAATAGAAGGTTAGTTTTTCTTGGGAGAACTAAATAAACTGGTACCATATTCAGAGAGTTTCTTCTCGTCCTGTAGTACTCTGCCGCAGAATATGAGTCGCTGCAGGCTGGGCTCTATGCCCATCTGCTCCCTCACCTTCTCTTTAAGTTGTTCCACCGTAATCTGAAAAAATTCAAAATAAAACGTTGAACTCGATGCTTCAATAATAACTTTATGATGGAATGGCTTCCAAATAGAATGGAATTTGCCCCTCTACCGGCCGAACCCAATAACCTATCTATCAAGTTTGGCATACTGGAGATAGAAAACCCTATCTAAAGTCCCAATAATCTGTCAGAGAATAAGGAATCTTACAGAATTGTGGGACGACATTCAATGACAGATAGAATTATACTGTCTACCATCAATAGCGACTTCATAAATTCTAGTCTTTAAAGAAAATCTAGAAAAAAACTAAACTACAAATCAAGCATAGCCGAGTGAGGTTTCAATCACTAAAGTATATATTTTTTAATGTTGTTTATTAACATAGAGCATTCTTGTCTCCTAAGAAATATCCGTCAATAATGGTCATACCTCCTTGAAACCCAAACCACAGCGATCCCTAACCCTTTTATTAATATTTCTCAGTCTTGCAGTATAGAAACGTTAAAAATTTATATTCTAAGAGCATAGGTATTTGGCATTAATTATTTAATATATTCAGTCAGCTTAGCTAAGATGCATTACATGATACGCAGCATTAGAATAACATAATATTGACGGAAACGTCCACATCGAGGTACATATCATTTATGAAATAGAAACAGCTAGCCAGTCTTAATTAAGCCGTTATTGATGGCAGGCGTACCGCCCTCGGAAATTTGAAATGCATAATTATAATTATTCGAATGTAGATGTAGGAACAAAGGCAGACGGGAGCGGCGATACAGCCGCCGCCCGTCGGTATATAGCTCGGTCCGGGGACCTGGATCGATCGCGCGCAGCCCAGTGTACCTCTCGATATACCTATCTGTATCTACAATTTATGCATCTAGATTCATAATTAAAACTGACGGGTATGGAGATACATACGCCCGAACACTACCCCCGCCAGGGGTGGCGGCGGCGGCCGGTGCGCTAGCTAGATGGTTGACATTCGAAAGGTGTTGAGATTTTGTCTACACACGGCCGCAAATTCAGACACCTTTCGAATTACCTATCTATCTGAACCTTTACCAATTAGCCACATTAATTGTACTTTTTGTAGTTTTTTTTTATAATATCTCAAAGGAAATAACGAAATGAAAATGGCGTTTTAAAATGTGCGCAGTTAGGAATTTTTACTAGTTTTCAAAACAACCTTTTAGCAAGGTTGTTTTCTAAGCAACCAACGCCAGGGAAAAAACCTCATAAAAAATATGTTTGAAAATAAGTTCATGTTTTATTTTCCCCATCTGTTAAACCACGATCAACATATTATTATAGCTTCTCAGCTTTAGACCCCCCAAGTCTAAAGCGAAGTTTAGATTTTCAACAAATCTAGTAGAAGTTGACTTTCGCAAGCAAGTCTTAAGCGCAGGCCACACTGGGAACGAAGCTAAGTTCATTTAGGTTCGCTCATGTAGCTAGCGCGTCTTTTCATAAAAAAAATGACTGATAACACACGGTAGCTACATGAGCGAAGCTAAGCGAACTTAGCATCTTTCCCAGTGTGGCCTGCGCTTTACCTATGTATGTACTTAGAAAACTTGTGGAAGTGAGTTTGCCGCGATTGTTTATACGGTAAGTATTGCTTGTGGAAGTCAACTTCTGCAAGTTTTGTTGCTAACTTTACTTTTGAGAAAGATAAAATTTTAATAAATATTTCATACTGCAGACTCAGTACATCTCCAAAGTTACCTATGAAACGAGACGCTAGCCAGTGTCCCTCGCCAGGCTCGCCTGCATTTAATCAATAAATTACAAGCATTACAACATATTATTATGAACGTGTATGTACATTCAGTCGGGCGTCTAGGATGCGAAAATTGATGCATGCGCAGTACGATCGCGAAATCAATGGAATGGAGGATACATACGGGCAGCGCGGCGGAACCCAACCCATGCGGTTTGTATCGATAGATTTAATGAAAGCTAGGCTTCAGAGTTTATTAAAAATGCAATCGCTCTTTTTGCGCTATGGCCTTCTATACACATTATAACTAATTTACGCCTGTGGCTATCAATACATATATATTTTATAGATTATATACTAGATGACCACCCTTAAATATCTTAGCGAGACAAACTGTGTCAGTAGTTTTGTTTTAACTATGGTAGCTACAAGTTTTTATAGAACTAAGACATGGTGTCTACTTAGTAGGTAAATGAAGAATAATGAAGATCGACTGCATCTATGCTGCAAAGAGCTACTATTTAGGATGACTGCGAGCTTACTGCATTTTGGAGTTGGCTTGCAGCCAGTCTCGGAGTTCGGTCAGTAACTCAGTAGTCGCGTTGCCAAATATCGAAACTTCACTGCATTTATCTATAAAGACGTAAATTGACAAAGCACCTGTGACGTTGAGCTGTCTGGCCACTTAAGAGATAGGTATCCAGACAAAAAAAAATGTTTTAAATTATATAAAAACAATCGTATTAATGTTTGTAGACCATGAGCATGAATACAGGGCGGAAATTTGACATGGATCAGTCAGGGTCAAGACTTTAAGCTTGATCATACATAAAATTGCTCATAGGAGACCATCCCTATGGAATAAATAGGTACAATAAAGTACCTAACTCAGATTATGACCTCTCATGGACTTATCCTGCAGCAGCAACTGTCAGTGGCAATAAACGGCCAGCCTGGACAAGTGGTCACCACGTAAAACGTCTAAAATGTTTTATAAACACCCACTTGTGGTAGGCCGATTGAACAATGCATGATCGATCGACCAGACCTTCAGCGTAAAACATATAAACGGATGACCATTTAGTATGAACTAACGGTGTGTTTTCAAACTCACACGACAATCAATAGAAGTTATTTATTATTGATACTTTAAATATTGGTTTCAAAGTTGCATTGGCTTGTGTTACTACATGTTTAAATTATAATTATAACACCCATAATAAAGTAAATTCGCAGGCAGAGCGGTTAAGGTTTAGTATACTGACTCTGAAAAAACTGAACTGTATGGCGAAAAAAAAATCTGCTGTTCCCTACATTATAACGAGCTATGCGAACATAAATGTATGGAACAGCTGATTTTCTTTTCGCGATTGCAGGGTTGGCCCCATAGTGAAAGTTGATCGTAATGATGAGTACAATGACTCCTTAAGAGGATGCAAACGAATTAAATTTCACATTGTATAACGGAAGTAACACTTTTTTTTTTATATGTGTCCGAAATATTTAGTTTCCAGTTAAATATTATTTCAAACTGGAATTTCGGTGCAAAGCCTTTTGCACTCATCACTGATCTATGAATGCTTTATTTTGGGGGATTTTTTTTTTATTATGTACGTATTAACGTAAACCCTTCAGTTTCAGAAATCGGGTGTTACTGTACTAAAAATATTACTAATGTTTTTGTAAGATTTTGAGATAATTATTGCACAGCTCAGAAACGCGCAGCTAAATAGTACCTATCTATTGTGTATTTAAGTATAAACATAGTACTAAATACAACTGTATTGCAAGTTTTTTTGAACACGCTTCAGCGGGAAGGGCTAACACTACGGTGGACGCATTTCGATCTAAATAAACAATCTCAATCTCATTAAGGAATATTCACTAATTATTTGAACCTTTGCCTGCTGTCCACTGCAGTCTACCGGACCTTTAATCTATTTACACGCTCAGCACAAATAAACAGTAAATATAGCATAATATTCTGAAGGTGCATGTTTATGGACTTTAAAAATGTTCTACTTGCATTTATAAAGTCCATTGACATGCACTTTCATATTATGGAGTTTCAAAGAACCTCAAAATAAATAAAAATACTACTAAAAAACAAGGATACCTAAAAATTATATATGTAATTTGTTTTTATGTAATAGGACATCTCAGCTCAAATGAACGGGGACCTTATGTTCAATCGTTAATAGTATTATTTATCAATTTAGCTGGTGATCAACTGATGTCAGTAAAAAGTCCACAATTACATAAACACTAAACAGCAAGTAGCAGTGCGGCCAGCTCAAAATAAAAACATCAATAGTACAATTAACACAAAATATTACACAAAAACAAAACGCAGAAGCAGCAAAAATAAAACATTTACATATAATTATGCACTTACTCAGCCTAAAACCTCTTAGACAGTACAAACAAAGTACCAAAATTAGAAAAATATTACAGATATCTATAAGAGCAATAATTATGTCTCTGAGCTCTAATTTGCCGATTTGTTTTTTGAGTCACTTGCATTGCTTGTATGAAATAAATTCTATCAAAAATTCAAAGGTATTCATTGGCCCACTTTATGGTAGATTATGACCACTTTTACAATCAATGACGTCAAACTATTATGGACAACACTATCACCCTACTAACTCACATCATCACCTAATCTATATACTTACTAATAATACTACATACTAATAATAAAGCTGTAGAGTTTGTTTGTTTGAAAGCGCACTGGAACTACCACAATTAGTAATTTGAAACTAAACAGTCTCATGAATAACAGACCAGAACCGGACAGTCTGACAGTCAGAACCATGCACATTACCCAAAGGGTTAATGTGCACGCTTCCGGTCAAGTTCATTATGTAGTTATTTTATTCTGTTATTAAATTAAAACAAAAAGGCTTAATCTTTCAGCAGTTTTCAAAGGGTTCTGAATTGAATGCACTTTAAAACTTTCACTGTCAACAATAGTTAATGAATTTACTTTATATATATAAAATGAGCCGGTGTGCAATGAACCAAGAATTCAACTAACTGGAAGATTATCATCCTGTGGATTTTCTGCTCTAGCTTCAGTTAAGTCATGTGACATGTCACATACATGTCATATATACATATGTCTGGTGGATGACCAAAGAAGTGAAGAGAAAATAAGTCTTAGGAACTACTCTTAAACCCTAAGTAGACTATGTATTACAAACAAAAGGAGCTATCCACTAATCTTGTAATATATTTTATTTCAAACCAATAATATTTCAGTAATCTAAACATTAAAAATGCAAGCAAAAAATGCTAAGGTAATCTTGTCAAGTAACTTGAGTTAGTACATGTTGTTGTTCCCATGGGGAGTTTACAATGGCAAGAACTTGGACTAGTGTCATCTGAAGCGGATTTCGTTTGGTAGTTTTTAAACCAATGGAAAGAATATTCCTGACATTTGTTTTTCTTTAATTAACAGTTTTCATTATTAGTAAAGACAGTTTTATAGTTTAGGTTATAATTAAAATACTAGTTAGTGTAATTAGAAGGCTAGATTGTAATAATTGAAAGGGAAGTTTTATCTTTGTTAGGGTTGCAAATCATATTTTGATGAACATACAACATGACACTAACCTACAACAAACCTAAAAATGCCTTAGCGCATTCCCCTTACGTTTCAATGAATGATTCTTGTTGTTTACAATCATTTTGGATAACATCCCGTCGTTACCTGACAATTTGCCTATATAAAACTAAGTAACAGTTGGTACCACCAGCAACCAGGCCAAAGACGCTTATACCAAAGGTAATGCAGTTGTAACAATAACAAACATTACAATCTCTAAAACAGTCGAAATATCTCATGTCCCGGAATAATCTGACATTCATACACTTCAATGCAATGCTCACACAGCAATGCTGTTTGTTGGCAGAAAAGGGTGTGATGGTAATGGTAAATGATATTTAAGTCTCTTTCAAACATCAAAATCTTTTTTTATAAACTAGGTAGACAGCTCCGTCGAGGCCCATCCAGAAAGCGGTGGCGAGATGAGCTGGACACGTACCATGATGGCTGGAAATGGCGCGGGAATAGAGTTCCTGGAAGGACTTAGGAAAGGTCTTTGCCCAGCAGTAGGGCAATATAGGCTAAAGAGGAAAAAAATACTAAATATGGCTGCATCGAGTACTTCCCAACACTAATTCTTACACAAATATAACTCTAGATACTTATAGCATTTAATATATATTCAATTCTTTCCATTTTATGCAAAGCAGTTCCATTGTTGACCAACGAAACTACAACCTGTGATTTCTTAACAGGTTTTTGGCCACTTACAGAATGCACCATTGACCTTGTTTGTGAAAATAGCTGCAGATTAGATATTTTCTCATCTTATATGGACTTTAAAAATAAAAAAAGATGGTACATTCAATGCACCTTTAAATAAATACCGATGAGTCAGTGACTGTCCTCTCTGAGGTTTCTATGGTTTCCTTTAACTTCTTCAACTTTATAAACACAACAGTCTGCTAATTCCTATATAAATAATGCCATATGAGTGTGTTTCTAAGGCCCGTATTAATAGTGAGGCAAGCATTACTTAAAACTAGATTCAAGCCATTTGTTTGGTTGAAACTAGTTCTAAGTAACGCTTGAGTTTTGAGTAACGTTTATTAATACGGGCCTAAGGCCCGTATTACAGAACCTCACTCAAGACTCAACCATTACTTAAAACTCGTTTCAACCAATCAAAAGGCTTTAAACGATTCATAAGTAACACTTGAGTTTTGAGTGAGGTTCTGTAATACGAGCCTTAGTGTTAATGTCGAGAAATTGTTTTAATACTAGACAATTGTCTCACCTTTGCACATTTCTTGTGTTCTATAAGTTTGATTTCAAGATCCATACCATGGATTGTGCCTATTATGTTGCATTTATTACGAATTATCAAAATGTCTCCAGACCAAATAAGTTATTTGTTCATTTTTTAGGACCTCCAACACAGGATATATACAAAGACAGTACTACTAAATTTATGAACATTGTTAGGTTTAACCTTAAACTCTTGTGATGTAAGTACATACTGGTGAACTATCTGCTATATATGTACCATCCTATATACATACTATATTGATGCCAAGCCTGGACTGCATAACTAAGAGACAGGTTCTACATACATACATGTATATTGATATTGGTGAGCTTCTGCATGATTTATACCATACATATTTGTACCATGACACAATACAGAAAGCGGAATTTGAGTTAGTTGTAGGCTGTAGATAATTATAATGATAAAAACACTTCTCGAAAAACTGTTGAAAAAATTTGGTAAAAATAACTTACCTCATCTTCGACTGAGAACCGGTGGTTATTGGAATCCAATGTTTTTATCGTAAACTCAATCATTTTTTACACGAAACATGTACGCCCATGGAAGGCAGATAATTTGACGCGTGCCTAAAAACAACAAAAACCACGTTTCAAAACGTTTCAGATTGTCCACTTTCACACTCAAGATATTGCACTATAATTATATCGATTACTCACGCCTATCACAATGAATTTTTTAAGTAAATTGCTGACGATTTAAAATAATTTTTAATCGGATCGGAGTATGCATTTGATGCCTGATGGTGACAGCAATCAAAAGGCAGGGTTGCCAGTTTACAACAGTTAGAAACGAAATAGTAGTTCACTAGTAAGAGATAAGGCCCACTATAGCTTGGTACTTTGATAGACAGTACTAAACGAAGTTGTGGAACTTGATTGATTGAAATGTACTGAACTTGACAGTTTGGATGACATTTGCAAAGACAAGTAGCGCCGTCACAATAGACCAAAGTATACTGGACATCCTATAATCTTAAAAAAAAAAACTCATAAATCAATACGTGCCGTTACGTGCACCCACAGACTAAGTAGCGTGCACCACTCTTCATCACAGATTAATAATCTCTTCGTGGTATGAACCATAGAGTTTTCGTAACGACATTGTATTGTAGTGTATTCTAGAATCAAAACATAAATAATTACATACTACGACCATGAAATAGTTTTTTTGGTCTTATAATACTTAAATTAAGTACTTCAAATATTTTAATATTTCTTTAACACTGATTAAAACTGAATACAACAACAAAAAAATACGAAATTTGCAGGGTCCGCGAAATTCAAATTTCCCTACGTTTCATTTACAACTCTGTTAGATACTCGTAATTATGTTATACATCTCTTTTATCACGCAATAAATATTTTGTAAAAACCTAATTCCACCGCGTTTAATAGTAAACCTACAGTTTCCTAGAAAATCGATGACCGCAGTTGACGGCCACCACTTCTTAATACTCCCCTACATTAAATAAGGAAGCCGAGTGCAAAATTTCACATCCCTAGTCCCAGCGAGGTAAATTTCGCTAGGCATTCTGGTGGCGCAAGACGAATAAAAAAATAAAATAAAACATTTGAGACTCTCAAACTTTTAGGTGGGAACCTATGTATACGTGGAGATATAGGATAGGCTATTCAAAAATATTGCGAGTCTGTGAAAACCATTTTTCGTGACAACAACAATTAAAAAAAAAAAAACGAAACCGACCGTTTGCTTAGTACGCAAACTGATCGTTGAATTGAAAAATGGTTGAAGTATTATGTTAAAATCAAGTATCGTCATGCCAACTATGTGGTTGTTTTTTGTTAAGTGAATAAATTCACGGCAGTAGTATTACAACGTTAAAAGGAAAACTATCACAGCTTTATAGGCTTTACATATTAACGAGTAATAGTCGACCAATTTACTTATAGATTGCGGCTTTCTAGCCGTTGAGAAACGTGAAAGTACCGTAAACAATCGGAACGGGAAATCCCCAGCTCTAGCCGGCGGGGATTCGCCGGCTAGAGCTGGGGATTTCCATTCGATAGCAGCGCAACGCCAGCAAATGTTGCTAGACTAAATAAAAATTTATGACGAGTAAAGTCTTTGTAGTATTTTTAATATACTACTGTTTGTTTTCCCTTACAAAATAATATTAGTAGACCATCAGATGTAATTAAAACAAAAATGATAAGTTTAAACACACAGTAACTGTGCGTTTGCACTGGCGAAACATTCACAACAAAACATGTTGGAATCTCTATTTACTGTCAATTTTCCATACAATTTTTGACAGGACCTAGAGATTTCAACATGTTTTGTTGCGATGTTTCGGCAGTGCGAACGCACAGTAAGATATATCCATATCCTACGCAAGTCATTGTCTTTGATATGAGTAATTGTTTTGTTTGAGGCAACATCAGCATTTAAATAAACAATAGCGTTAACAACTCCATCTGTACGTATATGACCAAAGTTTTAGTGTAAGGAGTTAGATCAACTTCGTTCTTACTACACAGGTTACTACTAGATGGCGCTAGTAGTTTCATTTGCAATAAGCTAAAATATTACTGATAAAATTATGCCCTACTACCTACTATGCAAATGCAAGACCTGCTTACGATTTTTGGCGGATTTTTGTCCGGCTGAAGTTTCTTTCAGTTTCAGGTACATACTTACATCAACTATAGTCGATTTAGGTACGACACACGGTTGCATCGAATCTTTTTAATCATCTTAGACGCTCGTTGCTTCATTTGATTGATGGGTGATCATGAACTTTGTACATTGTACCTAATCCCTATCATAATACAAAATCTAATCAAAATATTATTTGATAACTTTTTAGTTAATACCTACGACCGTGGCCTAAAAATGATATCGCCTGCAAAACCGGTTTTCAATAACAGTTGAACAACAAACAAAACCCTGCTGGCTGCATGTCTTATCAAACTCAAAGCATTATTTCAATTAAACCAATAACAGGCACTTTTAAATTGTCAGTCAGACAGAAAGATGAAGCTTGATGCCCATTTCAAAGTGGAGTAGGTTCCTAAGGAGACGAACGGGCTAAAAACTGCACGCCATGGACACTAAAATATGTAGTACCTACGTAACAGGGGTAGGTGTAACCTACCGGTTACACCTACGCCTGTTTGTTTTAAAACTAAATAAAGTTTCTAATCATTAAGATTAGGTAGGTACCTATAGATATTTATCAAAGTTAAGGGGGCTAAGGGACGGATGGTCTCCACAAAAGGATCCCACTGCTGGCTAGAAGTGCTATCTGACCTAGAAGTTAGAACCCACCGGCAGTGTCGTCAGTTCTTCTTAATGAAAAGGAAAACAAGAAAGAATAGTGATAAAAGAGATTTAAATGAAAAATTACTGTTTATCCGACGATGAAAACTTGATTTTGTAGGATAGGGATTGGGATACTTAGGTGAAATGTCCAGTTCTTCGCTTATGGACACATTGTAGTTGTGCTGACTTTGCCGAAGATGATGATGAGACACTATTTCTCTGTGAACAAAATTTTCTGACATCTTTTTTATACGAGTCCATTATGCCTTCCTGTGTGGTCCGTTATGCCTGACTTATGAAGGTAAAACGGACCAATATAAGCTTTTAGAAATCATCCTATACCTATCTTAATTATTCATTTAAACAACATTAACTTTACGATACTAATTAATTACCGTCGAAAATTTTGAATAAGCCGAATAGTTTTTTGTCTACATTAGTTCTGCCTTCCTTTCCCCTAAAATACCACTTCCGCTTTCGTATCAACAGTAGGTAATTCACTTAGTTGAGTCCAAAAATAAAAAACCATGATAATTTTGATAAACCCGATGTTTATTTTTATTTTCTTAATAAGCGCTCAGAACCTGTGTCCATAAAACCTGTTCCACATAGCGACAGAATGTTACACTTACATAACATTGCAAATGGCCTTTATATCAACACTTTTTTATCGCGTTGTATAGTTTGACTAGATACAACCACAGAAGGTCATCGTCAGCTTATCTAGCGAATCAATATCTTTTACGAAGTAATTATTTTGATTGCCATCTGATCTGAGATCAGTAATCCGTAATCCGATTAGTAAAGTAATGATAGTGGATAAGGAATAATGATTTCCACAAGTTAGGACGTGTGCCAGTATTTCGTTACGTATCTCCAGTCCTCTACCTACCTAATTTCAATCTAATATAATATGAATAATATAATAATTTCAATATTGACTTTTAAAGGTATATTAATTTTAATTCTCTTTTCTTTGTATTATTATTTCATTTAGCATCTTAACTTGTATAGAATCAAAAATAAAACAAGTAAATTGTATGTATTTAAGATATTGGAAGAGCGGATTCTTCTAACACAGGCTTATTTGCTTAAAAGGAGGCTCCAATCACTAGTTGTTAAGATATTTACTTGTAAAAATAATAAATCATTTTTCATTCATTTTCATTATCGCTGTAACATGCAAGTTAACTTAATACTAAGTTTTTGTGAAATGAATGAATCTACGTAATACACTACACTATAATAAAAGATCTATGTAAAGAAACTTAAGTAGGTACATTACTACCTACATGTTCTGCTGCCAGCACCAAAATCATAGAAAACGACAAGAAGGTACTGTTGCTGGGGAAGGCCGTGTCGGGAACATTCGTGCCGCAGGTCTAAGTACCTACCTCCCAGCCAAAACACAAGAAAAAGGCGAGAGTTTATTTCTTTCGGTTCTACTTAACGAATAACCGCATTATTTACAAACGTTGCTTAAACTTAAGTAATAATTAGCGACTGTTTAATCATCAATTTGTTGACGTTTAAACGTCTCTTTACTTTAAATAACGTTATAAAATATGAGGGAACGCCTAACTACCTGCGAGTGTGTTTCACCAAAATCGCCATTCATTTATACAAAGGTTTAGCCTGATTTCATGCGTGTCTACCTACCTACTCGTCTAGTTGACGTGGTACCTACTAGACTTGATATTTTTATAACATTGACGTGTACCGCCAGCCCCAGTAGGTAGCACATGCAGTATAATATTAATGAATAAATTCGCCTGACGTCAATGGGGACGAGTGAGTCGCAAATAGGGTTACCATTTCGAAAATTGAATAGTCCTGACGTTTGCAAAAAAAGTCCGGCCATTTTACTTTTTAATCCTTCCTTTTTTCAGGTACCTATTAAATCATTGAACTCTTTATATTAAAAAAAAAATCTGCTCAAGTAGAAAACTCCGGACAAATGACAAGGGGGTCAGAAAGCCGGACATATCCGGATTAAACCGGACGTATGGTAGCCCTAGCCGCTAAGTGGATCGGGGAGCAGTGCATAAACTGGATAATTGGAACACGAGGGGACGCACCGGCCTCGAAACTCCTGCTATTAAGGACCATGATCGCCAGTATCCGACTCCATCGGAAGGTAACTAAATCACGTTGCAGGCGACATTGGAATGGAAAACTCGAGAGCTAAGCTATCATCCAATAAAGAGAAGATTCTTCGTGACTCTTTTAACCTTTACTTGTGTTATTTATTTGTTGTGTAGTAGGTATAGCTATTATTTTTGTTCGCTGTTCTAAAATTAATAAGAAAGAAACATCTATTGTTTCTTTCTTAATAAATGTACCTACAATTGATTGATATTTTGCTTTAATTGATTATTGTGATACACAAAAGGGAATCGAAACTGTCTCTCTTAAATAGAGTTATATATTACTCGTGATAAAAAAAAAGAAGAAATAAAAAGTGTTAGTATGTGTGTGTGTGTAGTGTGTGTGTGTGTGTGTGTGTGTAGTGTGTGTGTGTGTGTGTGTGTGTGTGTGTGTGTGTGTGTGTGTGTGTGTGTGTGTGTGTGTGTGTAGTGTGTGTGTGTGTAGTGTGTGTGGAGACAATAAACGTTATTTTTAACTGACTTCCAAAAAGGTGGAGTCTCTATGTTCGTAGCATAAGTTTTATTTTATTTATTTATTTAAACTTTTCACACTCAAAAAAGTACAAAGGCGGACTATTTTTTAATGTATGGCCACCGATTTCTCCGTCAATTGAGGACCGTTTTTTTTTTTTTTGTGAATGTTTTGTATGCTCTCGAGATGGTTCCATATAAATTGTATTAGCTTTGCTTCTATAGTTTTTGAGTTAGCTTTAATAATGAGTATTTTTCCCATTTTGTCTATGTGGATGATAAGTTCCTGTCACTGTTATTTACATAGCAGGTATATGGCAGTGGTATTCGAATTTATGTGGGGTATAGGTACCACAACAAAAAAGTGAAAATAAAAACATTTTACAAAAAAATAAACAACTGACTTCTAAAAAAAACACTACAAAGTGAAAAATATCTTTAATTTCGGAAGTCGGTGGCAAAAAACGAAAATTCATAACCAAAGACACCGACTTCCGAAATTAAAGTTATTTTTCACTTTGTAGTGTTTTAGTCATGGCGATATTCACGGTGAAAAATCAATATACCTAATTAAAAATAAAAATACAATCACAGAGAGAGATTCGTAATTATATGTAGAAAGACAATACATATAAACAAATACGATGTTAGCACATAAATATAATTTGACCACTTTGTAATATTAGGTAGGTACTGTCAGCAACAAAAGTCAATTAAACACTGTAACACATAACATACCATAATATCACGCCTGTATTCCTGAAGGCTTAGGCAGAGGTACCTACACCCACATTTCACATGTTTTAAAATAAAAATAAACAATTATGTTTAAGGGGGATGCGCTAAGGTAGCCCGCGAGATTCAAATTTTCTTTAGTTTTTTGCATTTTGCAGGTGAGTGTCAGGTGTTATGTTTATTAAAATATGATTCGCGACCGTAACAAATATGGATTTACATAATTATAATCATTACAATCAGCAATACAACTCCATAAGTTAGCATAACTGTCAAATGTCATGATTTCATGAAATAGTCATTCAATGGGATTACATGAGCTTGGAGAGTTGTATTGACCATTTTTATGATTATAATTCTATAAATAAACATTTGATACGGCCGCGAATCCTATTTAGATCAACATAGAACATGATACTGACCTGCAAATTGCAAAAATCGTAAAAAAATAATAATTTCGTGGGCTACCTTGACGCTTTCGCCTTAAGTCCTATATAAAAGGGGGCGCGCCTATTGCCACCAAACACAAATCCAGACTCCAGGAAGCTGCTGAGAAATTCCAGATGGAAAAACCCAATAACACTTTGCCCGACCCGGAAATCGAACCCAAGAACCCATGCTCAACAGTAGCGCTGTAACTGTAACTTTTACAAATAATCTAAATTGATACAAAACTATTTGACACATTACTTTTCTGCATTTCATTTAATAGCTACGAGGTATATCCTACTATATTCTACTATCCTACTATACTCGTATATATGATTTTGTTGTTAAGTTTGTATGTTTGTTACTCAATCACGTAAAAACTGCTGAACTGATTGGAATGAAATTTGGCACAAGGGTAGTCCATGACCTGGATAAGGACATAGGTTGCTTTTTATCCCGGTATTCCCACGGGATAGAGACTTATGCGGATGAAACCGCGGGGCCCAGCTAAGTAGTACATAAATGCTGTTCCGCGGCTAAGGAGTGTCACACCTTTTATGTACTCGTACATCAACTCGCTGACTGCTTGAGCCGCTGCAACATATTCAGCCTCCGCTGTAGATAGAGCAACAGATGTCTGCTTTTCGGAAAACCAATGTATAAGGTGTCCACAATAAAATACTGCGATTCCACTCGTGCTCTTTGTGTCTGCTCTGTCTACTGCCCGATCTGCATCTGCATAAGTAACCGTTTCTTCTCTTTTTTTCTCGTATATCAGTCCTTGTTTATTCTTCAAGTATCCGACTAAATAGTTTCATAATCAAGGCTAATTATCTTCTCGCTTTGAACGTTAGGACCCGAGCAAAACGTAAAAACTTGTTACCGAGTAAAAATGTGGCTGGCGGGCGATACGAACGAACAAGAAACACGCGGACGAAGTCGCGGGCAGAAGCTTGTAGGTAATATTATTTAAATTTTACGGTTTTGTTTCGGTTTTATTTAAAATTATGCAAAAAAAAAAATGTAGGTACTTTAAGGTGCTCATTTGCCTTAACCTTCGAGAAATACTGGCGTGCTGTTATGTTATTTTTAATTTGTGAACTGAGGTGTTATTACTTTTTATTGCTGACTGTATCTAGGTACTTAAGATGTTAAATGCATGACTTATTTATTAGCACGACTATTGTCTTTTGTGAAAAAGTAATTGTTGAGCTCAAACCACAGATTAATTGAAACCTCAAAAGGTTGGTGGGTAATACCAATAGGTAAAGCAACTAACCACTGGAGAGATCTATAGGTCGCTTTTCGTGTCTGTGTCACCGTGTTTTTCTTTTAAACTACGCAACGGATTTTGATGCGGTTTTCACGATCATTGAGAGAATTTATTCCGGAAGGTGCGCGTATTTTTTTTTTGTTAGTGTTACTTGCATATAATAAAGAAATCTTAAGAGCGTTTATTCTGAAAGTGGGCAACGTCGCAAATAGATGTTAAATATTTCGGTGTTTAATTTGGCAATATTACTGTATCGATATAAGAAATGTGGCTAACTAGCGAACTAGAATATTGATTATGAAATGCAATAATTAATGTCGTAACACCAAATATTTAGTTTTAGATGTAAAAACAATATTTGGAAATTTTCCAAGCGCCTTTTTTGCACCTAAAGCTTTGTGCAGACCAGCGCGACGCGACGCCGCGACGCGACTCGAACAATACAATTTCTAAGAAAACTTGACGGTATAACAATAGCCGGTGTCGCGTCGCGCTGTCGCGTCGCGCTAGTCTGCACGAAGCTTAAAACGGGTACAACATCCAATTCAATGTTATAATTGCAATTAATTATTAATATTCTACATTTGTTATTTCCATACAGTAATATTGCCAAATTAATAAAAACAGGTAAATATTTTGACAACTATTTGCGACGTTGTCAAGTTTTAGGATTAACGCTCTTTGTCAATTCGTAAAAACCGTGCAAAGTAGGGTCACTATTAATTTATATTTGCGAGTAGGTCGTAAATACCTATTAGATCTGGTAATCTACCATTAATTATTATTTTATTAAAATAAAATGACACCTACATGGAAAAAATGTACCAATAATTATGAGGAATTTTAATGTATCATCATTTTGTGGTATATTAACAGAGTATAGGTAATTGCATCCATTTATGAGTAATTTACCGGCCTAATTAAAAATATAGCGGGAAAAAATATGTTTTCCACTCGTAATATTTTTTCCTCACAAATAGATGACGAGAACAAAAAAGATTTAATGACTTATATTTTTAAACTAACAGTTTTATCCTGTATCAGCTATACAGGGTGGCAGGGACATCGACGCGAAGCCGGTTACCATGGATTCAGTATATGATTCTGAGCCCCCTGCGTTGAAACTTTCGTCGGTTATTCAAAAAAAAACAGCATATAACAGCATTAACAGTATTGCACTTTTCTATGAAACAGCAGATTTTTTTCAAAATAACCGACGAAAAATTTCAACACAGGGGGGTTCAGAATCATGTACTGACCCCATGGTAGCCGGCTTCGCGTCAATGTCCCTGACACCCTGTATATGTTACTGGTACTTTTATCTGGTACTCTAATTGGTGACCGATACTTAAACTTTTACGATAGGACCAAATCTGAAATCACGAAAGAAAAATCTGCTGTTCCCTACATTTTGACGAGTTATGCGAACATAAATGCAGGGAACAGCTGATTTTTTTGACATACATAATGTTCCTAAGACTCGCACAACCTAAACCGCGAAAAGAGAGAAGAGAATTTTGGACAGTACCTACTACAGATTAATACAGACGGGGACACTCCGTAAAATCATTTAAATAAAAAGCGACTCTTGCTAAGACAAAATAAAGGAGTTTACTGCATGATTCCGAATGTCATATGCCCGATGGCTAATTCCCCGAAGTAATCAGATCGAACGTCCGAATTGCCGAAATTCCATAGCATCGATGTACCACAATTTGGAATAGCCACTAAATCGAGCGTCGGTTTCGCCGGTCCTATCCGTCGAGTGCTTATTGGATCGACGTGCCAGTAAGTCGAAAGCTACGTAAAAGAAGGAATGTAAAATGTAAAAATGTAGTGTAAAATATTAGTAATGTTGATCACTTGTGTTTTTATCCAATTATTTAAGTACCATAATTAGGTACCCCACATCATAAAAAAAATTGAAATTTTTAACACTATTTTGACATACCGGGATGAGTATCATATGTCCTAGGAGAGAGGGAGTGGGCTATAATTTAGTTAGTTGATGTCACACGTCTTCGAATTTTAGTTTCAGCAGTGGTGATGAAATTATTTACACAAAGTAAAACGCCTGCCTGGGTTCGAACCCACGACCACTGGGCCACCACTGCTCTCACCTAAATGAACGCCTAAATATTATTTCAGTGTTGGAAATCTTTGTTTTCCTTGGGCAAGTCCTTATTATGGTTACTTTCTGTCGACTGAAGGTTATATCGGTCTCCTACCGATTGACACCCCAACCAAGTATTCCACGAAACCATGAGTTGAGAGTTCGGGATATACCAGCTACTCCATTCTGAGTCCCCGACCGGTATCGGACCGACATGAATTTCAGCAAGTCCACATCTAAAATAAAAGAATTAAAGAAAAATGCGTTTATTGGTATTAAGGCTCGTGCAGACCAGTCCAACGCGATGGCGCGACGCGACTCGAACGATTCACGGTTTAACAATAACCGGTGTCGCGTCGCGCTAGCCTGCACAAAGCTTTACAAAAATACCTATATACCTACCTATATTCAAGTATCTAACCGAACAACATTGTGGTTAACTGGTAACAAAATAAGTTACACGATCAAATGAGTAGGGTATTATATTTATTAGTATTCGCATCTCGTTCATACTTCACGATTATTTATAGCATTATATTAGGGCTCATTCACACTGTTCCGCGACGGGAAAATGGCCGGAGAAATAATTTTACTGCTGTAAGTACAGTAGGAGCGTTTTGACCTTGAGCTGACCTAGCGTTGTACGGAGTTTCAATAGAATAAGAGGCCAAATTATACTGGATTTGTTACTACTCATGTGCGGCCTACTGTACATCTTACCTATCAATCAATCTGCCAGCCTTTTCCCAACTATGTTGGTGTCGGCTTCCAGTCTAACCGGATGCAGCTGAATACCAGTTTTTTACATGGAGCGACTACCTATATGACCTCCACAACCCAGTTACTGGATAATACCCCCTTGTAACACTGGTTGTCAGACTTTTGGACAGACTACGCCGTAACGACTGTCAGAGATCCACGAATGACACCGGGACCAACGGTTTATTGTGCTTTCCGAGTCACGAAGGGATCTCGATATTTATTTAATTGATGGTCACCCATCCACGAACCGACCGCAGCAAGCGTAGCTTTACCTACGATCGACATGTGCGGCTGTTTTTTTTTTTTTTTACGTCTCTTGACATTTCTCGGGACCCTGGGGTCCCGGACCTTTAGAAGGCGTACGAGGGGCCAAAGCCAACTCGCAGAGGCCCGTTAGACGTTTTTAATGAAATGAGGCACCAACCGACGATTATCCCTGTATGTACTATGCAAGTGCACCCAAGGACAACCCCCGGTTGGTGTAGGACTATTGCAGGATATGGAAACAAAGATATTGGACTATGGGTTTGGGTGGCTTAAGTTGACTGGTGACCTGGAACTATGGAAGGACTATGGTCCCTGCCTGATCAATGTTTTATAAGTACACGGATAAAATGGCAGGGGGTGACTTGCACACTCAATAATGGGCCCCCGAAAACTGTCGCTAGCACATAGTGACGTAGCGACAAGGGGGCAACATGTCCTGAGGTGCTTGAGGAGTGGAGAGGTATTCCACGGCTTTCAGAACAATCCCAGAGCCCGGAAGATGGTCAAGATCCCTACGAGCACTTACTGGAATACTTCCTTCCTCCGAGCACGTTTGCTCTTGCGAATCTCCACTCAAGCCGGCCAATTAAGGCAAGAATGAGGTGGGAGCTCTGTTCCTCGTCAGTGTTCACTCCAGTCGGCCAATAAAGGCAAGCCAGAGGTGAGGAACAAGATTTCTCCCGGGAGATAGGGTCCGTGGGGTCGCTACTGCCCAACAGCTCGCCACATGCTGCCCTGCGGGTTTCTGTATCTCTCTTGGTCTGGCTCCTCATCCTAGACCTGTTCCGGCAAAGTAAACTCTACTGGCACAGACCCAGAGTTTGGAGCGCGCAAGCCCCACCACGACGTCAACGTAGAGATACGGCGGTGGGGAATAAATGTCTAATGTTCAACCTTACTGTTATCGGCTATGTATTATTATTACCATTGAATAGAAAACATCTTAGTCATAATTAAAATGGGTTGTTCCCCGAGATTTGCCGAAGTTATCGTACAAGAGTCATGGTGTGTGTTGGGTAAATACAATCTGACAGGCTGGATGTCTAAAAGTCTCTAAGTTAAGTAAAGATTTTAAAAAATCTGATAGCCACCGTACTTATAGAAGGTATCCTTGAGCGAATAAAAAAGGTCATCTCAATAAAAACCACTCATATTTTCCCGTCCACTTTTGAACGTTGCCGTACAAAGTCCGAAGACTACCTAAATTAATGTCTGTTTAGAACTTCAGAAATGTTGTAGGTATTTCATTCAGATGCCTGCACTCCGGATCGCTTCGGTGGATTTACATAAATACCTGGATGGGATAAAGGAAACGAGTTCTATTCAAATGTGAACATTCATGCCCGGATACCGGAATAATTAAATGTACGGCGAATTTATCGGCAAAGTTGGTATTTGGCATGAATTTTATAAAACCTTAAATAATTCACATTTCTATTTTCTAAAAATATGAACACTCTAATATTGAATGCGCCTCGTTTAGTGAACTTCAAACTATTTTTATTTTGGTGTCACTCAATAGCCTAGTAACTGCGACCAACTTAGATGTAGGCTACAACGCGGTTGGTCACAGTTCTAACCTAAATGAATCCAAATGGTCGGGGTGCTGTAGCTTAGTTACTGCGATCAATTGTGCTCGCACGTGGTGACTGTTCTTACCTGACACGTGTGGTCCTTTACCCTTAGTTATTGCGACTAACTGTGAGCAAAGGCTAGAAACTTCAAAACAGACTCACTTATTTTTTTAAAGCGTGTGTCATTAGACGGACAATAAGTTTTTTCAGGATAAATATTTCCCTTAAGTTAGAACTGTGCCCATGCTACTGCTCACATCATAATAAGGTTTTTGGGGTCAACATAAACAACAATGCGAGGACATCACTATATCTGTAGCCTCTGTAGAAGAATTTACTTACTCAGAACCTTTGTAGTAGCTGTTCTGCCGTCAATATTTACAATAAGTATACTTAAATCAGGTAGCAGGAAAAACCGACGAAAAATTTCAACACAGGGGGTTCAGAATACACCTGCCACCCTGTATACATCAGATTTTATGTTCACAGTTTATAATGTTATATTCACTAACAAAAACCTACATTTAAAATGAGCCCTTCGTGAGGGCTTCCGGCTTCCCATATGGGACTAGGTGAACCCTCCGGGAGGGCTCCCGGCACTGAACGTGCTAAGTAACAATCGAGGTTTGTAGCAGTTGCGACGGCTCTGCACACTGGGCAGGCACCCTAACAATGCAGTTACACAAATGATTGTTAATGTATTAACGAAACTAAACAATAAGATTAAAGAAACTTCCACGCCGCTACTTATCATGCAGGGACCGTATCAGATACTTACATGGTGCCTATTTATATAATGATTAGGTACTACTTATATTAATGTATTTATTTGTTATTGGTATCACGTGCCTAGGATCAATGGCTCCCCGACACAGGCGCGACGCGACAGCGGTAGAACAACTTCGTGAAATTTTCATAGAAATTGTTGCACGAGAGTCGCGTTGCTGCCTGTTTGCGGACCCTTAAGGTTGATACCATAAAAAAAGAACATGAATGCACAAAGACAAACGCTAGTAAGGAAAATTAAATTTTGACTATCTAGGTATGTATATGAGCTTTATACATAACTTACATTGGTAAGTAGGAGTTAGTTCACAATTATTCCTTACGAAATTGTTAGCACCGCGGGTGAATTAGAATGGCACAGAAGTGGATGTTGGCACAATCAAATGGGGACCAACACCAATAACAGTGGGGCCGAGGTTGATGATGATACCTTATGTATCGAAACTGAATTATCTTTTATTTGGCCGCAGGAATCCGCTGGGTGCGATAAGTAGAAAACCGGTCGAAGTGATGATTCTTCGGGGAGGTATTTTTGAGTTTTATTTGAGTTAAGAGCGTTTATTCCGAAAGTGGGCAACGTCGCAAATACTTAGATGTCAAATATTGGGTCCCCACCTATGAAATTGGCGTTTTTTTCTCACAAATAGAGAACCTTGTCACTTCCATGATTTAAAATATTCATCAATTGCTTGGTATTATATCGAATAATGACCATCATAGACAACTACCAATAGTAAAAAAAACCTTATTACTTATAGTTTATAAACAAAAAAAATACCTTAAAAATTACTCCTCATTTTGTTAACAGAAATGACCACTATTTGTTTTAACTTAGACAAAACTTATTTTTGTCGTTTAATCTAAGTGGCATATTACGTTATCTTAGTTTTTAAACATTAGTGCATAAAAGTTTTAAGACATAAGTAAGTGTTCATGGTTGCTATATAAATTAAGAAAATGTTAGTATGAAAAAAGCAACTTCTTTAAAATTCTCCATACAAAACGCTGATTTCATAGGTGCCCTACCTAATATTTCCCTGTTTTGATTAATTTGCCAATATTACTGTATGGAAATAAGAAATGTAGCTAACTAACGAACTAGAATGTTGATTATGAAATGCAATAATTAATATTTTAACACCGATTATTTAGTCTTAGGTGTTTAAAAAGTATTTGGAAAGTTTCCAAATGCCTTTTTTACACCTAAAACGGTTACAGCATCAAATTAAGTGTTACGATTGCAATTCATTATTAATATTTTAGTTCGGTAGTTAGCCACATTTCTTATTTCCATACAGTAATATTGCCAAATTAATAAAAACAGGTAAATATTTGACAGCTAATTGCGATGTTGCCAACTTTTAGGATAAACGCTCTCATCAAATTCAATATGGCGAGTAGGGATATTTATTATTATTTTTGCATAGTTTCGGCGATACATAGCCTACGTAGGTATCTACATCTAGACAGACGTGTTGCCGTGACACAAACATTATAGTTCTGCGTCGTCGTTTAACTTGCCATTCTAGCCATTAGCTCCATTCGTTTACCGCTAATAGTGTTAATTAGGCAAGCAGCTAATCAACAAAAGCACTCAAACGCGCTAAGAAACTGAAGAGAAACCATTTATTTACGCTAATAATTGAAAACTATAATTGTTTTGCTTTGACTGACAAGCGAATATGCGTCATCGTATATTCTATATTAGGTACTTATCACTGTCAGTGCTTATGAGTTCTATTTCGACTTAGTTTTGCTACACGTGAAACTACAATGAGTTCAAATCGAAAACGTTTTAGCGTCGAAATAATTAAAACAAGAATATGCCAAGCTGAATAAGGTTGACATAAGTAGTTGTCAGTCTTATGAATATAAATTGTAGTTTAACAGAATAACTTTTATTTTAATTTTTATTGGTACCTTTTACTCGTTCATCGTACTTACCTACGATGTGTCAGTGAACTTCGCGATGATACGATAATCGCGAATAAAGTAACAGTCACATGTCGATGACCTTCTGATTCGTGCATACTGCGTTAGTCTATGCAATGTTTATGCAACTAATAACTACTGGGTTCAGATAAGGCTATAATTTGAATAGCTGGTCGAGTTCAGCACATTTCGAAACTTTATCTTCCGTTGTTCGGCTTTGTCCTTTTACTTTTTTAACTAGTACTGTTGAACTGTCTGTCGTTTACAACAATGAGTTGACGCGAAGCAGTTCCTGAACAACCTGAAAAAATAAGGATATTGGATTTAGTGACGATTCCGTTTCCGGGTGACGCAAAAAGTAGGTAAAAGATTAGATTCAGAAAAAAGTACCTACTAAGTTATGGTTAGCTGTTTTCAAAACAACATTTTTACCACGACCATCATTTAACTAAACAAACGCTTTTTTAAGTACGGGGCTAATCTGTCAACCAGTTCTTAGAAAGGTACCTGCAATACCTTCATCAATTCGAGGATTTAAAGGTCTTTTTAAATTATTATTAGCTTATAGTCAGACAAACATAAAGTGTAGTCTTCAGTCTCGTATTTGGCGTTTGTTTATGTTTATTTAGTCCGTTTGCCAATCGGCAAAGGCCTCCTCCAACAGGTACCTCCACGTATACCATACAGGTAAAAACAAACCGTATAGGTACCTATAAACAGACCAAAATCCAAAATGCAATACAGTTTGTTAACATAAAATACACATCGCGTTGGTCTTGAGAAGTCTACATAATATATGAAATAAGTAGATAGCATTAACTACTTATTTTACTACATTAATAAGATGTCAATCACATCAGATGGGACAGCCCAGGTACCTAAGCTCCCAACCCAATTTAGAGAGTAATTTGAAAGCGATGTCGGCACGGCTTGATGGTATCATCATCATTACCATACACTGAGATAAGAAAAGGTGGCTCTTCCCGTCTTTTGATGGGCTTAATCAAATATTATCTTAGTGTGTGTTATTAAGCATATCGTTAACATTTTTAGAAAGTAGATGACGGGAGCTGCACTGCTGCACTTTGTTTTGAATGTTGCAGGTGTCTTGTATCATCTTAGTTTACTTACTACTGCTACTACAACTTTATTCATTTATGGGTCTTGTAATGTGTATATCTTTTGTTGGAAATCGTAAATAAATAAATCTTCTACGTTTTAATTCGGCAGGACAGCAGTTAAAATTCTTTCATGACAAAAAAAGGTTTGCTTGACCAATTATGCACGAATGATCTTGATAAGAACAATGTATCTTTTTGCGAAATCATTTATTTATGAGACTAGTGATATTGATATCTCTACCTTTACCGGCGAGGTAAATTACATAGTACTGGCAAGGTCGACTGGCAAACGTAAACAAAACAATCTAACTGGTGAGTGTATTATCGTACATACATATAGTATAGCTATATATAATATACATATAACGTGGTAGTACTTGCACAATTTGGTATTCTGTGTAGTGAATCCATTCGTCTCCCTTATATTATAATGTACCCAATGTATCAGATGTAGGATACAGAATGCAAACATGCTGCAATAAAAAGGATAATTTAATCCTAATCTTGTTTTTAAAACCATGATTCAAGTACACTGCATTCGTCTTTGACACACATAGGGGATTTTCCTCGTGAGCTAAACTTGTTTGTTATCTTTGTACTTATTTGGTATATACCTACATACCCACGTATGTTTTTGTTTTTAAGGGACTTTCTCGTAGATTGCCTCTATGCCTCGGAGATCACGTGAAATTGTCAATGCCGGTTGTTAAAAGTGTATCTTATGTAGGTCGTTCCTGGTACATAATATAGGCACAAAAGCCTAAGTCTGTCCCATTTAATATTTCAGAGACAGGAGTGGAGGCTAAATGGTAAAAAGCTGCATAGTTGGAATGACATTATAAAAATACCAGCCTATTATTGTTCCACTGCAGGCTATTTGCCTCTTCTCATACAGAGAAGGCCTGGGCATTGATGACCACGCTTGCTAAAGACGGGTTGGGAATGTCAGACTTATATTCACTTTATGTAATGACTTTGGAACTGTTTATAGTCACACTGCACTACGCATCAGATGCTTGTAGAGCTCAGATTATTTTTGTTTTCGATTTACTTTTACCTCTCCGATTCTGAATCAAACTTTCATTAATTGTATTATATTGTCCTTTTGCATCAATTTATACCACGAGGGAGACCACTCCCGAAATTTACCTCGTAACCATAGTTACTGTCCCAACAGTAACTATAGTTACGATGTAGATTACCAGTACATTTGTATTTTTATCTCTTACAATGTAGGGTCCAGATTGCAATGCAGTCAAGATAGAGCGGCGTGGGTCACATATCAACTTGTTTACTAGTTTTAACAGGGCATGAAAACCTGGTAGTAACAAGATTATCTTACATTATTGGAATCAGATGGCAGTGCAAAACAGTGAAGAAAATACAACCTGAGAAAGAAAAGTTTTCACTACCAGTGAAAGTGTAAATCTGATTGTACCGATGACTGTATACTATACAGCCTATGTCGTTGTCAAGTACTAATTCATATGTACTTACTGAGTTCATCTTGGACATTGACATCGTTGAAGGAAAACTGGACTTATGGCAAATATAAGTCTGAAATCACCAACCCGTCTTGAGGAAACGTGGTGATCAATGCTTGTGTCTTCTGTATTTGAGAAGAGGCCTATACTCTGCAGTGGGGCTGTGATAAGCTGGTTTTATTATACCTATATAAATTGTTGTAACGTTCCTGTGTAACAATATCCCAGTAGCAATTACCAACAATACCTAAGCGTAAGTATATTAAAAGTATGTTATTAAGGCGTACAACACGACCGGAAAAGTCACTTGCAAACTGCAGCTCGACGTACCTACTCATTATCCAAAACGGCAGCATGATTGACATAATCAAGCGTAATACGTTTTTATAATAAAATCCCTCGCAACACGCACAGACTATCAAAGGCACTTGGTCTGTTAATAGACAAACGAGTACTTGCAAACAATTGTGTGCCTGCACGTAATGCATATGGCACTTCACTGGTATACCATGTTATTGTTGCAATGTCCCACTGACATTTTTAAGGACAAAGTAATTATTTTAACTATTTAAGTGTGTTGTTACGTTTGTTAGCTTGCCTTAGCATCAAGCGTAATAGGATAGTTTCTCGTTACTGTGTAACGGTGTTGCATATTGTATAGAAATTGTAACATCACAAATACTTGGAATTTACGGCTACATATCATGCTATACATTTCCAGTTTATGCTGATCTCGTATTGTATAGGATTTCCGCACAATGCATAGAATATGGATGATGCCTGGGTAAAAAGAAATGAAATTCTAATTAGTCCGTCAGTCTGATAATAAAAAAATATTAGACATGTATTTTTTGCTTTATTATATAAATTTAAAAATAGTTAGATAAAACGCATTTTGTTGTGGGTGGGGGTCGCTACGTCACTAGAATGTATAAAATCTACTTACTCGTGACATCATGGCACATTTTAGTTGAATGTGTCGCCGTAATCTTTAGATTACGTAAAAAAATTAAAAATACGTGTCCAAATTTTTTTTATATCTCAAAGACGAACTAGAAATATATTTTAGTCATCATCCCTATTATAAATCTAGTATCTATGGCACAATGCGAGGTCAGCTTATATTGAACATGTATAGCTTGATGTGTAGCCGTGTGTACTAAAGCACATGCCTTTTCCCACGGCCGGGCGGTGGCAACTACAGAACGCCACCTATTACTATCCTTAGTTATTTTATATTCCACTAGATTCAGCCAGCGATTTCCTTCGCGTGGAAGTCGATAAAATACAGCACATGTTACTCGTTGTTATTATAGCTTTTTTTGGCGTTGTTGTTTTTTTTTTGAGTTTATCTATTACAAAAAAACGTACATTAATCAAATCTTTTAAATACTAGTTTAGATATGCTTCGTTTACTTTCATACTTAGGGGCCATACATAGATTACGTCACAGGAATTTCATGATTCCTGCCATGCTATTCTGTAAACATCTCACCGTGAAAACTTGGGTGAAGTGAGCTGTCAATAGTGTCAATCCCTGTGGAATGACAGCTCACTCGACGCTCACTTCACCTAAGTTTTCACGGTGAGATGGTTACAGAATAGCATTGCTGGTATGATGACACATATTATGCCATTTTAAATTAAACCTTATAATAATATTGCTAGAGTTCGTAAAATTTAAAGCTTTTTGTTACAGTTGAAGTTGTGTGTTATAAACTATTAACACAATAGATTTGTACAAGTGATGTCACGAAGTTATAATCCATCCCCCCGTGTCACACGATGTCACACTGTGTTGACCCCTTCTTCCCGCTTAACGTGTGACGTAATTTTATAGTTGGCCTCTTATGTCCTTGCGTGCATGCAGGTCGTTGTGGGTACTGAACCGACTATACCTACTGTGTTGCAAATTGAGCATACCTGACCTTCTTGAAAGACACACGCATTTCAAATGCGTACACTGACTGGAGGTCCACTCAAATTTGTATGGTTTTTTTCTCAAAAGGCCACCTCAGACATTAACCTGCATGGTCATCATATGCCCTGACAAAGATTATGTCTAGACTTTAAAAGAGACCTTTGATTTTTTTTCGGTCTTTCTTCTCAGAGCAGTCAGAAAGGCAACACCGAACTCACCTAGATTTAAATCATGAGTTATTTTTTCCAACTTACTAAAATAAATATAATTTATCATCAATAAGTCCAGTGTAAGTCCTTTTATGTTGGCATGGTGTCTTGGCGAAAGTATAGTAGGTAATGGTAGGTAAGCGAGAAATACGTCACTAAGAATAATGTTACATATTGCCGACACACTGTTAGGCTAGCTAGGTCATAGAGTCTGGTATAACAAGCATATCAATGGGTGACGTAACCTCATTATAATTTTAATTTAATCAACGCGCGTAAACAATAATACGTTTTTGCGTATTAATGGCAAGGACCTATAACAGTGGTCGGCAAACTAATTATTCAATAGAGCCAAATATCAATTCTATAACGACTAAGATTTCTTATGAAGAACCAATCTTTTCTGTGTGTCGAAACTGCCTCAATACACGTTTCTTAATCCTTAAAATTCCCTCCACAACGCTTCCTAAAATTCAGCATCATCATTATATCGGCTGATAATAATATTATGAAGGCATCTAACTTATTAACAAATTAACCTTGAAAAACTTCAGTAAATGATCAATTTTCAATGTCCTGTCAATTTTTGGCCCCGCGCGTATCTATGCTCGCACTCATCGACATTTGTACACAGCCGCAATCTATAGGCCAAAGTGCCGGATACGGCTCGCGAGCCACGGTTTGCCGACCACTGACGTATAACAACAACAATCCTTATGGCTCCTCTATGTAAAATGATACGGTAATGTTTTCTGGGGAGCCAGAATACGACATCATCCAAACGCTGGTTTTGACTTCATGGTATAGGCATCCTGGAGTGTGGAAAATGCCTTGAGTTTTTTTTAAATATAAATATAAATGGCTATAACAGTCGGTCGATTCAGTAAAAATATCAACGTAAAACTTTGGTGAAGTGAGCTGTCACTGTCACAAATCGACCGGCAGGATCCTGGGGATTAGCACTATTGAATGCTCACTTCACGCCCACTTCACCTAAGTTTCACGGTGATATTTTTACAGAATCGACCGTCAGTAGAGGGAGACCAAATAAACGATGGATGGACTGTGTTAAGGATGATACGGCTCGGAAGAGGGTAACTACCGAGATGGCGACTAATAGAGAAGATGGAAGACATGTTTGTTGAAGCCTGGAGAATTATGATGGCTTATTCCAGCTTTGCGAAACTACCCAATATTTTTTAATATGTTTTTAGGAACCAATAGGACAGCCATCATTATTAAATTATAGGTTGCCATGTTATTTCACTATAACAAAAATGTCTATTAGTTACACGATTTCAATTAATCTCGTTATAAAATGTACACCTTTCGCGAATCTGGCAGTGCCACTCAATTACTGAATAATAATAGACTATTATAGACGAATTAATATAGATAATATTTCAGTAAGTTACTTTAATAAAGCTATTCTTTCACGAAGATATCCGAAAGTAAGTACCTAGTTCGCTATAAATCGATGGTAAATAAGCAGAAGCAGCATTAATTATCCCATAAATTATTGGATTTACCCAAAGTTGTTTGTTGTTGCTGTTAGAATATAGTTTTGCTGGTTATCGTGACGTACTCATTCAGATTGCTGAACACGGCATGGCTTATTTTGTTTATGGAGAATCCCAGGTGCTCGATGTTTTCGCTAATTGAAGACCTCTACTCAAAACTTCTGATTAAGCATAAATAAATTTTATTTATGTAATAGTAGTAGAAGTAGAAGTAATATTATATGGCTTATAATGTGAGAGAGACAATATTCCCAATCCTAATTTTACTAGGTTTAGTTTATTCGCCGAATAAAATACGTGATATTTGCCCCCCTAGACCCTCTCCCACACGAGAGATTTGGTGAGATTCGACTAGACCTCCTCCCCCCCCTAAAAGCGTCACGTAATTAATGAACGACCCCTAACTGGGATTTATCTATAACGAGTTGAACAGCTATTCTGGAAATATTGAGTTATATACCACCCGTGCTATTTTGTAAACAACTCACCGTGTTAACTTGGGTGAAGTGAGCTTGATGTGAGCTGTCCACCTAAAGCTAGGGATTGACACTATGGACAGCTCACTTCATGCTCACTTCACCTCACTCTTCACAAAGCCGGGGGTACATGCCGCTCGGCAAAAGCCGGCGGCATAGTGTGTAGGAGCCATTAGAGTTACAGAGTAGGTACATATTACGTGTTAAGATAAAGAAGCAAAACAATGTTCTTCTAAATTGTTAAGTTATACGAAGGTTTTGAATTTATCCTCATCACGAGGCTCGCAAAATGTAAATTATCAGGTTTATAATTAGTTTGACTTGTTCTGTGACCAGAACGGGGCGTTTGGTAGGTTTTACACAACTTCTTATGATGTTTTATTTAGGTACCCCTCAACGTGATCATGTAGGTACCTCTTGAGGTTTTTGCTTTAGTTATTATTTTTGCTACTTATAATATTAGACTAAAATATGTTGCAATTTAACTCGCCCCAAAGTGTAATATGAGTATGTTAGGTTTGTCAGGATGGGCACGCCACAATTGTGGCGATAAGTCCCCTCTTTGAGGAGTGGCTAGAGAGGCGCCACGGCGTCCTCACCTTCCGCCTGACGCAGGTCCTCACCGGACATGGTTGTTTCGGGAGGTTCCTGTTCAGGATAAAGCGGGAGGAAACGCCCGGGTGTCACCACTGTGTGGATCGCCCGGAGGACACGGTGGAGCATACGGTGGAGGTCTGCCCAGCTTGGGCGGAGCACCGCCGTGTCCTCACGGAGGCGATCGGCGGCGGCGATCTCTCGCGTCCGGCCCTGGTTCAGGCCATGGTCCGGAGCGAGAGTGCATGGGAGGCCGTCACCTCCTTCTGCGAAGCAGTAATGCTCGCGAAGGAGGAGGCGGAGCGCGCGAGGGAGAGGCAAAATGCGCCCCCTCGCGCCCCTAGTCGCCGCAGGAGACGCCCCGGGCGTCGGGAGTCGCGAGCCGACTTCCGGCCACCGTAGGCGCGGGCTTGCGGACGGTGAGCAATGGGTAGCTCGCCGTCCGATAGGGACCAGGCCCGGGTCGACGGCGCGTTGTGTTCCACGCGCGCCTCAAAGAGATGTCAGCACCAACTGACGGGGTCCGGAAGGGCCAATGCCTGCCGGGGTTGCGGGTTTGTCTGAAAGGGATATCGCGACCTCGGCACACAGGCAACGGAAGGAACACGGGTGGGTTTTAGTCAGTAAAAGTCTGACACGCCCTCCCGCTCCACCCAGAGCGGGAGAAGTTATTTGATAATTTCCCATCCTCAAAAAAAAAAAAAAAAATTTTTGTCAGGATGGAATACAGGCGTAGTAGCGTTTTGTAGATTTTTTTATAGAGCCATGTTCCGTTGCGGACGTGCACGTCCGTGACCATAGCTTTAAATAGCCTACCTACAACAATTTTAAATATTCCCTTCCGATTCAAATTAACGACTATTCCACATTATTGCGTTTCTTATAAATGTCAGGCCAGCTATCTAATTACGCAACACATTTTCATATATATGATTACGACTAATCTGTTTAATTTTGACAGTTCAACAACATTCATTGTGTTGTTTACGCTGCTGAGCAGATTTTGTTTTCGAACTTATGAAGCAATGGATTAGCAATCTGTTTCACAACGATTCACATTCTGATTGATGGTGTATAACGCAATTAGGGTACTGGCCTAATCTGTTAGTACCTATATTTGTCAATTTAGAACCTCTCTATAAAAAAATAAACTAAAAAAATAAGCATTTTGCACGTTAGAAGCGAAAACGTTCGTAAAACGTGAAAATAAGTGATTGATTTACGTTTTACATAAAATAGACTCACCCAAGTAATATCTTAATTTTAACAGCATAAGATAATGATTTCTTGTCTAATTGAAATGAGAAAAAAACGCAATGAATATTCGTTTATCATTCCGAATAAAATCTCACCCGTAGATGTCGGCGCCACTCGCAACGGTATCAGGCGAACATAGATAGCGATCGCTATACGACCGAATTCGGTCGCAAAGTCCTAATGGCGTCACTAGACGCGCGCGACGTGCTTCACAAGCACGTGATTATTTCGTGCTTGTGAAGCACGTAAGACGAGACAGCCGCCCCAGGGGCGGCAGTCTTGAATATACCATTCAATTTCTGTTTTATTTACAGATTTGTGTAGGTCAATATCTCCAAAAACTGGTTTTATTGTTAAATTCTTACTCTTAATATTGGTTATGTACAAAATATATTTTAAGTTAGAGGATGTCTTTCGGCTGAATGTTTCCGATATCACCTTGATTTAATAAATTACCGTCTGAGATTTGAATTATAATCATACTAGCTTCTGCCCGCGACTTCTGACTTTCTTTCTTTTTGCTCGGCTCTTAAGGGTCGCAGTAGCGCGATGTTAAGGCGACGACAACCGACTTTTCATGATTTCATACTGAAGACCACGTCTAAACGAGTAGTGTCAATGATTTAGAAAAAGTAAATGTTAAATTAGAGCATTTTCTAAATGGGAAAAAAATCTTTTCATTGTAAAAAATGCATGGTCAGGTAAAGGTGTTGTTCGAGGGTTTTTACAATTTGCATTTTAATAACATGTTTCATGAAGATTATATAACTAGAAACGACAATAGCTAATAGAGATCTGCGGTAGAGAAAAACATGCTACGCCGACTTTAGGACAGGTGTTGAAGATGAGGATGGCTTGATACTTATTGATGGTAACACATTTAGTATTTCTAAGACGTTTTTACAGACAGTGACGTTAGGAAAACATAAAACCCCAGTACACATTGAGTGAGCCCGACGCTCAGCCAACGTATGTATACTGGGCCTTTTTGCGTGATTTGCCGTTTGATTTTCCGGCCTAGCGCGCTCGCCCAACGTGTACTGAATAAATAAGATAAGAAACAAATATAAATTTAAAAAAGGTTGGTCGCCAACAACAGGATAATGATTATGTTGTTTTCACGGAAGCCATACTTACTTAAAATAAAGTAGTCTGATAGGTTTGCGCTGCTGACTAAATTAAGGCTCGCTTTCACGACATTTCTCGTAATTATACTATTATCGATGCATACTATCGGATGGATAATATACTGGGCATACTTAGCTACCTTTTTTATTTAGATTTTTTTTATTGTGCTTGCGCAACGCGATGATTTCATTTTATAAGCATTTGGACCGTATTCCTAGGTATAACTTTATAGGTTTACCCCGAAAACAAAAACAGCTATAACTTTATAACTGTTTATTACTTATAAATAACTTGAATGGTGTGATCTCACCGTGGCAACTATTTTTTGTACAAATTCTATTAATATTTGTTACCTGTGTGTTTTCTGTTTTTATTGCTAACCTGTATTATTCTTGTTTTGTTTTCGTCCTTTAAATCAGCTGACTCGTTCTAAGTTGAGTCTACTGTTGCCAAGGTAGGCAATCCGGCTCAATTCCGGATGCTGATAAGGTAGAGCGCTATAAATATTACTGTTTTTTCTGAGATAGAAATGTAATTGGTTCAGGATAATTGTCTTTATTGATCGTTATCTCGTTTTCGTTTCTTAGGTGTCCAGGTTGTTACCTATTGTGGATATTGTTCCAGATTATAAAAATATTAAATAATTAAGCCAAATGATCTTGGTTTGTTTCAGTTAATCAATCATGTATTGTAGTCACGTTTGGTGGGAAATACATTGTGTAATTGAATATCTTCAACTCAGACTGTCGCATTCCACTATTGGACAAAGGGGCATAGCCTCATGTTAGGACTTACATATGAAGAGACAGCAATCAGTGCAAAGGTAAGTACCTATATTATAAAAACTTGGCAGAATCATTGCAGCGCTGTTAAGCTGGATTTTTTTTTCTCCCTATCGTTATTTATTCTGACAAAGTTTATTCGGTTTATATATATATGTATGTATTAGTATGTATTCATTTTCAAGTTATCTATCCTTAATGTTGCACCTGCCATGTTTTGTCTCTGCATCACCCCAAGGTTGACTGGTAGAAAATGCCTCAGGCATTAAGTCCGCCTTTGGACAGTCTTTTTTCTTTTTACTTGCGCATAATGTTTTAATAAATAAATAAGTACCTAATTGCAAAATATTATTGAGAAAACGTTTGTGCTCGGTTTTCTATTTTCTTTTCCTTGGGAAAATGTATCTATGTATCTATTATATAGCATTTATCTGTGTATCTATTATAGTATATTATACTTATATAGGCTTTTATTTGCACCGAAGACAACCCCATTTTATGTCCAGAAAATCACTGTCCATTCCAAGGTTGCCTGGAAGAGATCGCAGTAAGCGATAAGGCCGCCCATTGTTTCATGGAGCGACTGCCTATCCGACCTTCACAACCCAGTTACTGGGTAGCACGATACCCCTTGGTAAGACTGGTTGTCAGACGCTGGGCTTCTGCCTACCTGTAACGACTGTCAAAGATCTACGAATGACAGCCGGGACCAACGGCTTTCCGAGGCACGGAGTCTCGATATTAATGGATGGTCACCCATCCACGAACCGACCTAGCAAGCGTAGCTGAACCTTCGATCGACGATCTCCTTCTGAGGAAAACAGAGATTTATGTTGAATTCCTACCGACTTTCCTGTGTGTGGTGACAATCCTCTCAATTCCTCCTACTGCCCTGAGTACCCGCACGTGTTGCTGTCGAACACTGGTGATAAAAACGATATGCAATTTACGATAGGTACTATAAATAGAATATCCGCATTCATATCTACAACTTTACATGCTCTATCTGATATTTATATATCCAATTTTATTAGGTACTGCGAGTTAAAAAGTGAAAATAAAATTCGGCAAGGACTGAAAAATACAACAGTAAAAACACTTGACAACTCTATCTTTGAATCTATGAAATACGTTGGTTTATCATAAGTTTTTGCTAAGGCAACTATTAAAAGTAAGTAACTAAATTAATTAAAAATATTTAACAGGTAAGTTTTTTATGCCTAGACACTTTAAAAACAATGCGAAAAACTTATTGCAAAAGATCCACATAAACAAGTACCTACAAACTACCAAGGTTATTTTAAGTTTGCGCATAGATTTCAGATCAGCAGAAAAATAAGTTTAATTTCGGAAGTCGGTGCCTTTATTTTTGTATTTTCCTTTTTTGCCACCGCCTACACAAATTAAAGAAAAATTTTTAGTTTGGTTTTTTGGAAGTCGGTTGTTTTTAAACGTATTTTTTTATTATTATCCAGTTTTTAGTTGTGTTAGGTACCTACAACACACAAATTAGTATACCATTACTTGCTATGTCAACAAAACTCACAGGAAGTTTTATAACATCATAAACATATCTAACAAAGTGGATTAAATACGTGTTATTGATGCTAACTCTAAAACCACCACGCAAACTTCCTTTACACTGTCCACAGTGTAAAGGAAGTTTGTCGCGGTGGTCCCAGTAGTTTTACTTCATCTAGGAAGTAACTGCAGAGTCTGCAGTTATCACGATAAAATCGGTGTATAACCTACACGAAGAAAAAAAACTCGTCGAATGCATAACATCCTTCTTTTTTGAAATCTTTAAAAATACCCACTTGAACGTGGATTTGCGGGCACCAGCCCGTTATACTATAGATACAATAGATTTTAGATCCTTTTTTTTCTAGCGCTACCTACAACATTATCTTTCTGTAAAAGTGTATAAATATTGTGATTGGAATTGATATCTAGATTGTACTTACACTCGAGGAAAAATGGTGCCCACGCCATCGGCAAGTGTTGATGAATATCAGTCCCGTATACTCACGGGTGCACGACCAATCTGCGTGATAGTTCCGCATTCGGCAGGCTTGTACTAACAAAATCCTGATTGTCGGATGCTTATCAACGACTCGATAAAAAGTATTAAATGTTAATGACCCAGCCTTAGTTTCGAGTGAGCGACAATGAGATGTATGTAATGATATACCGCATCTATAAAAAAAATCTTTGACGCACGTCGTGTAGATTGGAGTACCTAATTACTGTTAGGTACCTTTGTACACAGTACTGTTTATAGATTAGTTCACAAAACAAAACATCACATACAATTTGTGCTATCTACTCATAATGAATACGATCTGCCTCGTATTTCTAAACTGAGAATTTAATGTTAAGATCAGAAGAGATATGCTGTAAAAAACAAGCCGGCCAAGTGCATGTCGAACCGTCGAATTTTTTCACAAATCTAAGTCCAACCATTTAGCTGGCAGGGGGGTACACTTGACTCTAACAAAAATTTGCACTTTAAAGCTTAGTATTCGCAAACGGATTCCTGAATTGAAAAATGATTTTCACACACCCACAATATTTTTGAACGCCCTTTCCAACGATACCCCACAGTATGGCATAGGCGACCAAAAAAGGACATCCCCACTTTACGTGTAAGGGAGGTACCCTAAAAAATATATTTTCTTAATTTATTTTATCACTTTGTCGGCGTTATTAATATGTATACCCATGCCAAATTACAGCTTTCTAGTACTAACCGTCTCTAGGCTAAGCCGCGAACAGACAGACAGACGGACATGGCAAAACTATAA
Source organism: Agrochola circellaris (assembly GCA_914767755.1). NCBI lineage: Eukaryota > Metazoa > Arthropoda > Insecta > Lepidoptera > Noctuidae > Agrochola > Agrochola circellaris. Next base: position 15,382,364 of record OU611840.1, on the reverse strand, counting down.
GGGTTCCTTGTTTTCCTTGCGTCATGTGTACCGCAACTAAACGTATTTTCTTCTTTTTTTTTTGCTACGGAACCCTTAAAACCAGGTTTGAATCAAACTTCGTAGCGACTCACAGAAGATGCAGACAATGCAATTTTTCTTGCAGTCAGGATCTTTAGTTCTTTGCCCAAAGGATTAGCATTGCCATTCAACGTGGCATTGCTGCCAGTCTTCTAGGCACATTTCCGGATGACAGCGATGCGAACGAGTTAGTTTAGTTTAAATGTTTGCAAAGCTAAGATTTATTAAGTGAGTTGATTCAGCACCACAGACAACGTATAAGTTAACAGCTTTAGCATTTATGATTATTATCAGTAGCCAACTATCTTTCTTTTAGCAACTGACTCGTATTTATTTTACTTTTCGATATCAAGAACCAAAATAATGTTATCATTTTGATGTTGTAAATTATTGTGATGATTTAGTCATTGTAAAATTTCCATTAAGTGGATGATAAAGATAAATATATAGAGATAGATTAGTTCTTAGATATGGCACATAGAAACACATATAATATTACGAGGTAAATAAATTACGGTACGTTTGTGATCTTAAACAATGCTCGCATGGCAGCGATGCGGGCTTTTGGCAATATACTAAATGAATTACCAGTGGACAGTGGTTATATAAAAGAAAATAAATATGATCCAATAAGTAGGTATACAATGTGATAAAAAAAAACAACTGTTCCCTACATTATAACGAGCTATGCGAACATAAATGTATGGAACAGCAGATTTTTTTTTCGCGATTTCGGGTTTGGCCCCATAGAGAAAGTTGGTCGTAATGATGAGTAAAATGACCTTAAGAGGATGCAAATGAATTAAATTTCACATTGTATAAATTTTAATTTGACGGCTTATCCTCTTAAGCAATTGGACGATCAGTAGAAGTCAACCAATTTTTTATCAACAGCAATCAATGGATTTACATGATTGTGATCAACGTCAATCAAATACAAATGAAAAAAAAGCATTATTCTTAGTCCGCGACGCTACTCAAAGGTAACAAACTCAACTAAACAATGAAGTAGGCTTTGGGTTTGTTACTGGTTACTTTGAGTTTATTACTGGTTACTTTGAGTTTGTTACTGGTTACTTTGTGTTTCTTACTGGTTACTTTGAGCTTGTTACTTGACGTCGGTTCAACAATAATATTATGATTTACTTACGTGTTACTATTATCTTAAGACCATCTTCGACATCACTCAATTTGTCAGTATTTATAAATATACCGGTTATGTAAGCTGCCTTCTAATAACTTTTAATGAATTGTCTGACAGGTGGCAGTAAAAACAATGTGTAGCATTAACTATTCTATTTACATTGTCTTGTGAACGTTTTTAAACTCATGTGATGTTTGCACGATACTCGTTTCAATTACGGCTGGCAAACACTGCAGTATGTAGGCACTTTTGTAGGTACTCGGTTGTGTTCCAATTATTTGTGTCATTCCCGAGTTCAAAGATAACTAATAGTTAATTGCTGTGTGTCAGGCAGTCTGAAAGTTAACTATATGAAACTCTGTTGTTTATATCTTTGTTTATTGTGGACATTGGTTGATGTTGTCGAGTATCTTAATACAATTTGTTACTGAGCTTCAAATATAGAAATTTTTATAACCAATTTATGTAGAACTAGCGACCCGCCTCTGCTTCGCTCGGTTTTTACGACTTCGCACCATAGAAATTTCTGTCAGATTGATATCATAGATTTAAATCAAATTTAAATATAAATGCATTATACACATACACCTCCTGGAATAAATTGTCTGATTGATAGTGAAAGCCGCATCAAAATCCGTTGCGTAGTTTAGGAGAACAACGCGGCCACACACATAGGATTTATTACCTTGACGTCGAGTCGCCGCCACGTCGATTTGCCTTGACGTAGAGTCTCGCCACGTCGAGTCGCCGCCATGTCTATTACGAAAACTCACAGCATATAAACTAGCATATAGATTCTTACCACTAGATTCTCGATGTGTGTATCTAAGTTTCATTGACAAGTACGAGTAAATCATTTTCATTGAAACCCATGATTCATATTTTAAAGCTATAAAAATGCGACGTTGACATTTTTCTTTTTATGGACAAAAATATTCTGAATTAAATTTATTTTTATATTTCACCTTAGGGTTTTTTACATAAATAATCGTGACTGTCGAATTATTTAGAAAAAAAATACAAAAAAGAGAAATATGCCAATTGATTCTCTGATATGGTCTCATTCATACCCTATAGTTATAGGATATATAAAAAAACAGCTTGTGTATGTATCCTATCTATTTATTCCAAATAACCAACTATGAGTTTTTTTTTTACGACTAGAGACTGTACAAATAAAAATGGTTAAGTAGACGTGGCGGTAATAAAAGAGACTTTTTGAATGATTCGACGAGGCGGGAATAAAATCGGGAGTTTTCGAAGTAGGTACCTAGATGTGGCGGCGACTTGACTTGGCGGGACTCCACGTCAAGGTGACTCGTCGTGGCGGGACTCGACGTCAAGGTAATAAATCCAGACAGACACAAAAAACGACTTAAAATTAAAAGTACCTATTGACATAGATGATAGATAGAGTACTTACTAGGTTTTTTTTTTTTTTTTTTTTTTTTATTGCTTTATTTTATTTTGGTGTATCCCATAGTGGGATTTATCTTAGTCCGTAGGTGTGTCCGTGGCATCACAGTGGGCCCTATCAGAATACCAGCGCTGCGGTATTTATTTATTTTTAAATATCGCCGCATTATGCTGAGATAGGAGCCTTTTTGGCCTCGCACAGGTCGTTATTATTCTGTTTTTAAATTCTCCTTTTTCGTTGTTTTTTATTTTATAATTTATTTTTATTATTACTTAATGTTTGTATTTCCTGTGCGTGTCCCAAATAAAATATTTGTCTTTCTTTCTTTCTTTCTTTCTTTCTTTCTTTCTTTCTTTCTAGGTACCTACTTTATATTGCACTTTGTATTAAAGGAAATCACTGAAAACACTGATAATAAATTATTGTTATTTTCAAGACAGTACGATTAGCTATGCATTTATAATGGATTTTTATGGAAGTACAAGCCGTGCCCCCGACAGGATTTTCCATCGGCAAAAATTACGAACTTACATTTCGTAATTAAACCCTTTAAGCCGTAAAAAACATCGCCGCGGTAAAAAATCGCCCGTGCGCAGGTACGCACTGGCGATTTATTCCCGCGGCGATGTTTTTTCGCGCTGGGATGTGTTCTGTTAGATTCTCAATGCTCGGCTCAACACCGAGAGTTGTAAATCCGTATCAGTGCGCGATAAAATCCCGCCGCGATATTTTTCCGTCTGTACGAACTTGGGCTTAGCAACATTTACGTAACAACGGGTTACGTAAATGTTGAGTAGGTAATCTATGTACCTAGTTATATTTCAAAGTTACGGTCGTTCTCGAGTTTCTACAGACCACAGTTAATAAAAATGGCGTAGATTTAAAATATCAGCATAGATACAAAATATAAACAACGATGATAAAACACTGAAAAACACATAACACATATAGGTACCTACAATAAAGTCGTAACTAAGGTTTTTTCCGTACAATAAAACATGATAGGTTTTCCGACAGTTTCGGGGAATTTTATAAAAACATCTCGCTAACATACTACCTACCTTGAAATATGTGTCGTTGAAGTAATTGATAGCTTTTTAATTTACGTATATTTTACCTATAATTCTGTCTGGCCAGCTGTCTTTGGTACAGTGTATTTTATTTTTAAACAAAATAATATTTACGTAATATATAACCTAACAATCTTAAAATAATAATAATCTGTACATGTATATAAGAGGAGGCGAACGAACCATCAAAATTCGTCCGCGCAACAGGAAAAGTGCCCAGAAGGCTGGCAGCATTGCCACGTTGTATTGCAATGCTCATTCTGTAACCAAAAAATACTCCAGCCCTCTGATCACGCCGTGGTCGCGGGAAAGTCCGACAGGGATACCGTGGCCCCTGGCAATGTACAGGCAACTGAAGGAACACGGGTTGGTTTTAGTCAGAAAAAAGCCCTCTGATCACATAAGAGTCGGTCAACCGCGAAAAATCAAAGAGACGCTCGAACCTCGGAACCATGGCCCTATTGTTTGCTGTCTCTTAGAAAACTGTTATCATAACAAACCAGTTTCGAGCAGAGAGTAAATAAATATCGTATTTTTGTATGTTAATTTCTTCAACAGGAAGGATGTTAGTGTTAAGTTAAGGATAAACCCCTTATTGCAACTTTCATCGACATCGTTAGAGCCGTTTTCGAGAACGTGATTACAATTATATATAAATATTGCTCGTTTAATAGTATAGGATATTCTGTTGCACAATCTTGTCTTTATGCCAAATATTAAATAGCTTCCTTAAATCTATAGAAAAGATTCCACACTTTACGAAAACGGTATTTTTATACTTATTTGTAATATGAATATCAACATCAAGCGACTTGTTAAATACTTTAATAGATGTGAAATAAAAACCGCCAGGGCAAAGTCGAATAAACTGCTATCAAATAAAACGTTAGGAGCAAAACATAATTTGTTTAATGAGTATAAACAACAACAATATCCTGTTGAATTAAACACAATTAAGAAGAGCATTCATTGGTGGCGTGATCACCAGACCGCTAGGCGACAATAGGTACTAGTGTTCGAACTTATTAGGAAATAGGACAAGCATCATCGATTCTTAACATTTCCTTATGCTTTTTAGGGTTCCGTAGTAAACAAGGAACCCTTATAGTTTCGCCATGTCCATCTGTCTGTTTGTCCGCGGCTTAGCTCAGAGAGGGTTACTATTAGAAAGCTGTAATTTGGAATGGGTATACAATACATATAAATAACGCCTACAAAGCGGTAAAAAAAAAAAAACATCCCCTACTTACTCGTAAGTGGGGATGTTTTTTTTTTCTCGTCTATCCCATGGTGTGGGGTCTCGTTGGAAAGGTCATTCAAAAATATTGAGGGTGTGTGAAAATCATTTTAAATTCAGGGATCCGTTTGCGAAATATTAAGCATTAAAGTGCTAATTTCTGTTAGAGTCAAATCCCCGCTTCCAGCTAAATGGTTGTACTTGGATTTGTGAAAAAAATCACAGTAGTAGTATATATAACGAAGTTAAAAGGAAAACTATCACAGCTAACTAGGCTTTACGGGTTAACGAATTATAATCGACCAACTTAAATTTGCAGTTTGAAAAACATGATCACCCATACATTCCGTATCGGAGAAAAAGTTTTTCACCTACAATTTTAAGTTTGTTCTTGGCATAAATTCATCCCAACTACGGAACCCTTCATTGTGCGTGGTCCGACACGCACTTGGCCGGTTTTTTTCTTATTAAGAGGTTAATCATAAAGTCTGGCGCACATAAATCATTCACAATCAAGTCCATAAACAATAGGGGATTTTGAAAAAAAAAATTGATATTTTTTTTTTTAAAGATAGACTCTTTTAAAGTTATTTTTCGATAATTTTTCATGAATATTCATGGTCACATGCCCATGGGCGGATTTGTATAATGGCTTTAATAGTGTTTGGTTTCAATACCAAGAACTGGGCACAGTTTGTTCAACAAGTGCCAGACCAAGTTTACTTTAACTTACTGAATCATGTAAAGATGTTGACTTTATGTTAGGATCCATCATGTAGGTAGCGACAGCAGTCTGTATTTAGTGAAAAATACTTTACAGTTTTTTTTTTTAATTATACAGTTTAACTGTGGTTTAACTATGTTAGAATATGCTGAAGGAGCGATATGAAAAACTTTAAATTCATGAATAAATCTGTAGTCGAATATTGTTTAAAACATAGATAAAGTTTATTATAATTTATTTATTATACATAACAACTTATAACTAATTAAATCATAAAAACAGCAAAATGATATACTAAATGAAGTAAAAGTATTCAAAAACTAAAATATAGCATCGAAAAACTCATCCGCATCGCTGTCGACTGGAAGTGACTGGCCGCATTGCCACGTTTTATGGCAATGGTTGGCCTCATAAATAATAAATGTCTTTGTCTTTGTCTCTGGTTTGGGCAGAGGCCCAAGGTAAAAACCAGCCCTTGGGTCACGGGAAGTGTCAAATAGCCGTTTTGAGATTTCATTAAAGAGGCCGTGAGCACTCGGACCCCACGGCCCGAGGTTTTCAACCCCAAGCGGCTCGAAAATATAATTACCTGTAAGGTTTAAAAGTTTGTGTTATCTAGATTATAGTATTTTTAACGAGCGCGCTACTGTCTACCCGACTACTGCAACGCCTGAAAGCTAGAGAAAATTTCAATGACGACCACCCAGAAAAAGGAAACGAATAATACCTACTTAACTTAGGAGTGAGTATTTTGACCCATAAAGAAATTAATGAAAAAGAAAACAAAATAAAAAGTAACTAATGATACTATGATGTCTACAGAAAAACTATCTCGGTTCATTACAAATAAAACGAATGAAAATCTTACCCTGGGTGGGTATCAAATATCTGGCTTAGATACAACCTATAATGTTGGTGTAGGTTATATAACTATTACGTACGAGTAGGTACCTCTGATCACAAGATATGAGTAGGTACGCGGTATGATAAAAACAAAAACCCGTTCTGTTGACAGAAATAATTACAAACATTATGAAATGTAATTTCGAAGATAACGATCATAAAAGTTTTAGAATCATGTGAGATCGGCTGCCCCTTATCAAAACCCAGTCAGTGATTTAAAAAAAATCCAGGATAGCGCAGGCTTAGGTACTTAGTTTAATATTTTAATAGTAGCTCTATAGGTTTTGTAATTGTTAATATTGTTGTTCACGTACGTTACATTAACGAGACAATTAACCATTAAAAAACCTTGTCTCTTTAACTATTTCAAAACCAAACAAAGGTTTTGAAATGGCCAAAGAGACTTATTATCTTTTTTATTAATTATTAGATAGTATTTAAATAGATCTCCGTTATTGCTAAGATTCTAAAACAGGTGTTTTTTTTACAATTTGATGGGTCTTACTTTGAAATTAGAGGTTTTGTGGAAACTTTTTTTTATTTGTCCCTTAAGGCCCAGCTTTGATAAGGGGCAGCTCAGATATCCTCTGATATAAAAATGTGTGATAAACATGAAAAAAAAAACAGTATTTGAATCTGATGTTCTGATTCTGACATTAACGCGCTACGCGACGGCTCGATCCGACTCTAGTAGAAAAATTTATATGAAAACTTCATGAAATTGTTCTACCAAAATCGCGTCGCATCGTTGCATCGCGCCTGTCTGTGGCAGCCTTAAAACGTTGGCAGCCATCATGGGTAGAGCACTCCACGGTTTATATTGTTTAATGTTTTATGTCCAATTAGGTTAAGTGATTTTATATGCTTTCATTTTATGTTCCATTAAGCCTTTCCTATAATGTTTTAAAGGTTTAAAAGCATTTGTATCCGTAGCATCTTTATTATTCATCTTTGTAATAACACTTGTTTGAGATAGACACTTGTAGAGAGAAAATTAAGTTAGTAGCATAAACTACTAACTTAATTTTCTGAACTTGACAAAGGAATGATGACTTCCTTGACTTCGAATCTAGTAGTACCTACAGTGTTACTGTTGGAAAGAGTAAAAATAATGGATAATTCTTCTGACAATGAAGTGTAATCTAAGGTTGTTGTGTTATACATGCAGTAATGTGCATTTTAAAAAAAACATTGTTTAAACCATAACTATTAAAGTTGTAAACGAATGAAAAAGATAATATCTATGTCAACTTAGATCTACCTTAGTTAGTTAGTTAGAGATTAGATAAGAATAATTTCTCATTGTACCCACTGCTAATCTAAATTGCGGCGACATGCAGTCTGAATTGAATAAATAAGATCTTAGTTAACGAGATTAATATTACTCTTGTCACATGCATGGAATTAGTATGTACTTTAAAGTCCTTTCCGCGCCTAACCTAACCTAAGTACGTACTAATTGTCGTAGCGTTATAGTAACATGTGACCAATCACATGTTACTATAAAGCTACGACATTCTGTTGGTGCGCGGCCTAAATCGGAACTAAAGCCGCCATCTTGTTTTGTCAGTACAATATCGCAAATGTTTACCAACCTGTCAATGTCATTCAAGCGCTAAAACATCCTTCTAGCACTCTACCTATATTGTGTCGATCTTTATGGTCGGATGCATTGCAGTAATTTCGTTTCATTTAAAACATATTTTCATTAAAGGTATTCCTAGAACTGGCTTGCATGACCCCTTTTCGTGTCAATTACTTGAAGTTGATGAGATAGAATGATAAAATATTAGCTTTTGCACGAGGCTTCGCTCCCGTGCGAGGGATTTTTGCGTACAAACAAGTTTGTTGTTGATGTTTGTAAAAAAAGTATGTGGAAACTTTCCAAATGCTTTTTTTACGCCTAAAATGAGTACAACATCAAATTCAATGTTATAATTGCAATTCATTATTAATATTCTGGTTCGCTAGTTAGCCACATTTCTTATATCCAAATAGTAGTATGGCCCAATTAATCAAAACAGTGAAATATTTGACATCTATTTGCGACGTTTCAGAATAAACGCTCTTAATAAAATAATAACTTACATGTAAGAATATAAAGAAAATCTACTTCTGACTCAAATACATCTGACACTACTCTTGACCGATTTCATTTACAACCCAGTTTCATACAAAACGAAGGTCGCAGTGATAAAGTGTCCTTTACCTTTATCAAATACTCGTTATGAACGTTAGTCAACACTTATTTGAACTGAATTACGCTATTGATACAGACGACGATGTATTTGTTCAAATATAATAAATATTTCTTTCCTTTAGTTATGTGACGACAATTTCAGGTACATTTTTCTAATTTTGACGATGAAACCCAATGGTCTGTTTGGTTTGTAAAATCATGGAAGTTAATTGTAAAGTAAGTTGACTTCCAACTTAAATTATCCGCATATTTAAATCAGAACTGTCATTCTTTGATGTTCGTATAAAATTGCTATAACACGGTAAATTGACTTAGGGTGTATATTTGCTTTAATTTTATTTACAATTAATTTTCCTTTTGTATCTACGAATAATTTGAAAGATCGGCATCGTAAAGTCGTTCGGTAGCGTTAATTGGTTGTTAAAAAAGAATTTGGTGTATGGAGTATTAAATCGTTGATAAAATGGGTGTTAAAATGGTATTTTGGATGGATAGACCTGATTATCCGGACCTTGGGATTTTCTTTTCAGAAAGTCTTAGGAATTTCTCATTTGTTACTAAACTAAAGCTTCAGTTTTCCAGGGAAGCGGTTCCCTCATATTATAGCTGCCGTTATGAAAATCTATCATTTGCACCAGTGGTTTTGGTGTCAAAAGACGCTCTGTGTTTGGAAAGCCGTTAATGTTTGACAGCTTACTGTTTTCTTAGCTTAAACCAAAGCCATGATGAGACTGTTGCTTATAGATGTGTCACGACCCTCAGCACTGCGAGACTGCGATAAATAAGAGGTTTATTTGGTATTGTATAAATTAGGTCCATCGGATTTTTTTTTACAAACAAATTCGTGTGACAACTCCATTTTGTTCAATGTCAAAAATATGAAGGTAGTAAACAATTGAGCGAATAGTATAGTGTAGTGATGACCTTTATCTGTCATATTACTTTACAGATCGTTATTCGTTACATATACGGGATTGTGTGGGAGCATAAACAGCATAATCAGCTTATACTGTGTCCACTGCTGGGACACAAGCCGCCTCCTGTCTGTGCGTGAGAACGGGTCGTAATCTACCACGTGAGCCCAGTGCGGGTTGGTGGATGTCACATGTCTTCGAATTTTTGGTTTTGAGACTATTTCTCACGTTTTTTACCTTAGCCGTTTCGTTTAGTGGTGATGAAATAATTTACACAAACTGCCTGTGCCTAGGTTTGAACCCATGACTTACAACTCGTGAGCCGCGGCCGTTACCATTGGGCCACCAGTATTCACTAACACTACTAACACTAATAACGTCTAAAATGTGACATCCTCCAACCCGCACTGGGCTCGCGTGGTAGATTGCGACCCGCTCTCACTCACAGACTCACATAGCACGGTAGGTACGGCGTAAAGCAGCGCCACTGATCTGCGATTGTATGGCAGAGGAGAACAATATTGGGTCAAACGTAGGTATCACTTTCATAAATCGCACCCCGGTGCGAGACTGTCACTTATGCAAAAATTGCAATAATGAGTTAAATATGTAATAACTGTCCTAAAGCAATACAATATTGAGTGGTCATTATTAATTCAAAAGTAAGTTAAAAGTTGACGTTGTAGTAAAAGCGAATAGTATCCAACCGGTATCGGGAACAGGGTCCAAGCTACCGGTGGTCAGGGCTCCTGAGAGAGGAATCTCCTAACGATACGCGCCGTGTCAAGAAGTACCGCTTTCTGGATCAAGCCCTTGATCCAGCTGCCTAACGAGAGCCTCCTCAGGTGTTGGTCGAGGCTCTTGGCTATTATACCATTGGCCGTCACGACTATCGGCACAATGACTTCTGTATCCATCCATCTTGTCTAAATTTTGAAATATAATTATTTTTTTAAATGTCAAAGTTTGAAATGCTTCTCCTGTAAAATTGCATTTTTGCATAAGTGACAGTCTCGCACCGGGGGTGCGAAATATTATTACAGAAAATTATCAATATGATCCTGAAATATAAAAGATTTTATTTTAACAATTTACAGCGGGTTTTAAAATATTATGCATTTATACAAAAAACTTTACACAGCCATGATTTTTTAACAATAGGTAAATTTTGGTGATCTAATGCAGATTTTTTACTGGTCTTTACATGAGCTGTACCGAAAAATATAACGTTTGTTTGTATATTATCGTGTTCTATAAGTATAAAATGTATATATATATAGGCAGTGCATTTCATATATGACTAATATTCTACAGAAAATAACTCACAATGGACCAATGCACTAGTTAGATAAAACAATCTGCAGCTGTAGAGAACAACGGCATGATAAATAATTAATTATCTTTAAACAGTCAAGTTATATACTTCAATTGTTTTATTTACACTTTGTTAGTAGTCATTGGCACAGTTTTTGAAGTCAATCCCTCTTTGTTCTCTATTGTTATAGTGACTCGAGATAAGATGCGGTAGTTCGATTTCTGTAAGGCCAAGATGTCATCACTCTCGGAGGGAAAATAACAGTTCACATGTATCGCTAAAAGCACGTCAGAAAAATATATTGTTTTATTTTTACTCGCCGACGTCGGAAACGTTTTTTTAAGTAATCTTTGTTTGGCAATTCGACGTTAATATTCCACGTATTATCTTCTGCGTTTAAAAATAATATTTGTCGTGATAGGCTATTTTTAAAGACTCCCGCGAATATACTGGAATGAATCGATAATGTTGTATGTCACTCTCGAGTTCGGAATATTACCGAAGAATAACTTAATTACGGAAGTGGACACCATACACCAGTAAACTCCCGTGAGAAGTAGAAAGAATGGAAGGCCTTTTCCCAGCAGAGTGGGATAGCAACCATAAGAAAAAGTAATCGGTATGAAAGGAGCGTAGCGTGCTACGAGTTGTAGCAGCGTGAAATCCAAAAGTTCAACATATATAACATAAAAGCTCGTACAGACCAGCGCGACGCGACGCCGCGCCGCGACACGAACAATACAATTTCTAAGAAAACTTGACGGTATAACAATAACCGGTGTCGCGTCGCGCTGTCGCGACGCGCTGGTCTGCACGAAGCTTAACTCTGTATTCCCCGAAAGGTTTGTAGGCAAACACATTACATTCACATTTCGCCAGTACGAAAAAATAAAGCGCAAGTGGATCTACTTTAATTAATATGTCTTTAATGACACGTACAAAATACTTTAGTACCTACCCGCACAACAATCTAATCGGAGCATGTGAGACGAGACTGACATTTGTCGTAGGTAATTGTTCGGAGGCTGATAAGAAACGAGTCATCACGATTAGTTAGGTCGTTGGTTCAAATCCTGTTTGTGTTCAATTCTTTCTAATTTAATCTAGTTTTATCGGCGGACTGATAGACAGGCGCGCGAGTAATTGAAATTATTTTTTTATATATAAATCAGTGTGCTAGACTGAACGGGGATTGGGCGGGCCTTGTATACATACAGAATGCATTGGGTCAGGTGGGGCAGTGTCGTCACGCAGTGGGTGCCTGAAGACGGGTGTCGTCGTCGAGGGCGGCCTAGGAAACGCTGGCGTGACTAGATGCGTTTACGGGAGATTGGTCGGAGAAGGCAAAGCACAATGAACAATGGAAAGCTATGGGGGTCCCATAAGTGGGACGATACAGAATTAAACAAAAAAGCAGTTACTTGTTTTTGGCTGACTAATGGAAAGCGCCCAGCAAACAAATAGCACAGCCTAGAGGGTGTACCTCGTCGTCGACCGGATGGTCGACGGAGTGCCCATAAATCTGCAATTTTTTCTATTGGAAAACTAGGAAGATATAGCAAATAAAGTTGGGGCATGTATGTGCACTGACACCCAAGTTTCCGATTTTTGCCCCTAAGCGAATAAAATGGGATGTTGAAAATAAACGTATACGCTCGGAACAGCCTGTGTCAAACTCAAAGCATTTATTTCAATTAAACCATTTACAGGCACTTTTGAACTGTCAAGGAATCGTTCAGTCAGAAATAAAAAGCTAGTTGCCCATTCCAACGCGTAGTAGGTACCTATGGAGAAGAACGGGCAAGAAACTCCACAGACACTGTTTTAAATAAAAAATATTGGTTACATCATTCATGTTGAAATTATACATGTGAGAACAATGTAGAAAGACGTGCATGTTAGAAGAATCCGTAATAAAAAGATAAAACAAAGAACAATTTAAAAATTAAAATCAGCCATGGCAGCTAAGAGTTGAATAGTCCCAACTGACGGCTCTCGTTCACGAACATGACGCATGGATCAGCACCATTCAGCTCAACCATTTTGAAGGGAGCTAAATGATCCAAAACACGCGCCACCATCAGCGAGACATCTGAGTGAGCATGACATACTCACAGCGGCCAGGGCACATTCAAGTCGATAAAAGGCGTATTACCCGGCAAATGGTAGGTCTTTAGTACATAGTACTGAAACCTGTGCTCTGCAATTATATAATACAAAGGAGATTGATTTTATACAATTCAAAGATGGTCTTAAAATCTTCAGCAGCTCCAACAGTATTTTCAAATGTTAATCAATTAGTTGTGGAGAATGGTCAGCATTGAGCCAAGCATTTTTATCAGTGATGTAATCACCCATCATACGAGTATGCCTGCCTGCATAGTGTGCGTTTTATACAAGATTTGAATTTCGTCTCATTCAGTTGAAGTACTCGTATGTGGGGAGGAATTTTATTGTAACATTTTAAACAGTACCCCATGAAAGATGAGTCCACTTTAGCCAGTCTAAAACCTGTTTGAACTAATAGGTCCCTATTTCTTGTACTATAATTATGTCTATCACCTCTTTTACAATAAAGATGTAATTTTTTTCTTACGTACATGGCACATGGGCAGTTTCTGAGAAACAACCCTTCAAAGTCGCCAAAAAACCTTAACCTTGTTTTCGGGATTTATTCCCTTGAGATATTTACAGAATAGACCGGCTGTAATAAGTTCGTATAGGGTTGTCAATTAAGGGGTTACCCGGATTTCCCCCGGGATTCGTAAAGCTTCCACCAGAGGTAGTGTTAGGTGTCATTCCAATAATCAGGATTACTCTCGACAACTTTGGTTACAAATCGAATCATAATATTTTGATGTGATCATCACGAAACATCGTGCTATTTTTATGGGTTTGTATTGCGTAGTTTATATAGGTAAGTGCTGTGATTAATCAATCCAACAGATTTTTTACAATAATTACTCATGTGCATGAAACTACGACATTTGTGCGCACTTTTTACCATATGAAGTTTGTGCGTGTACACAAAACAAAGTATGATAAAAGATCAACTTTATTCTGGCACTTCTTACTTCTTAAAAGTTATTTATACGCTGATAGGTGAGGGACAAAAATCACAAAGATAGAATCTGTAAAATAAAACAATGTAAATGAGGAATGATCATAAATAAATAAGCCTAACTATAAGATGATAAATGCGAAAGTGAGTTTGTTTGTTACGGTTTCACGCTAAAACGGCTGCACAGATTTAGATGAAATTTGACACATGGGTAGATCATGACCTGGATTAGGACATAAAGTACTTTTTATCGCGATATTCCCACGGGATCGGGACTTACGCAGGAATAACTGCGGGGCGCAGGTAGTATTTCTATAAATTGGTTATAAAAACACTTACAAAAAAAATATTATGTTGTAAACTATACAAGGTCGGTCTATCCTCTCAGTAGTAGAAATTAAGCTGGTTTCTATAGAGCTTAAGAAAACGATTATTTTAGCAGAACATATGTTTTCGATTACAGTCAACCACAGATCGCTGGAAGTTAATTTGTATTTCGGAAGCTTTATTATTTCCCCTTAAATATTATTAGTTAAATATCATTGTAGGCCTCTCAAAGCCTGCAATGATAATGGCAATAAAACCTCTGTATTGCCGTATATTATCATGTCAAATTACCGCTCACGGCGACAGCAGAATAACCGATAACACTGCGATGCTAAACACTTGGCAATTGTTATCACGCCGACTATGGTCTATCTATAACCGATTAAGCTTACTATAATCTAATCAGCTTAGTCTTAAATGTATCATATTCACACATAAAACTTTTCATTTTAACTATGTTTTAGTTCGGCGATGTATTAGCTGGTGATATGGTAACGCCTGTAATACCTTAACATGTAATACTTTAACTTAGCAACCAGTGTAACTAACAGGTATCGCGTTACCCAGTAACGGGTTGTGGAGGTCAGATAGGCAGTCGCTCCATGTAAAATACTGGTATTCAGCTGTATTCGGTTAGACAGGAAGCCGACCCCGTGTTGCTGTGTTGCGATGCAAACTGTTTTCTATCCGATGGGTCATTATAAGTAGGTTTATTGAGTAACCAATGACAAATAAAGGGTTATTTGAATAAGTGCGTGCAATAGTTTTTAGACACCGATGTCTTCTACAATAATCATTGATAAAGGAAAACTCCAGATTGATATCCGTAATTTTCTTAACAACTTATAATTTACTAAGCTTGCTTGGCAACACCAAATTGATTTAGATATGATTTGCTAAAGACGACGGTGTGACTGATACCAAAAAAAGAGAAAAAAAACACGCCATGGCTCCCAAAACAATTTTTGTGAATAATTACGGAAAAATTTCCAAAAAAAAACGAATAAAAAAGATACCAATCTGTTAGATAGGTACGAGTATATTAGCTATCTTATTGCTTATAGATACTGTGTTATATGTGTACAGCCAAAATAAGTAAATCAGCTGTTGTAATAACGTCAATGGATGAGTTTTATCACTGTTGTTATTAATAATAAATTATTATTTGGGTTTACGAGACCTCTTGGACATGTGACACGGCAGAACACAAGCTGTTCGCGTGTCATCAGTCTCTGAAATATGCCGAGTTGTTTGCTCTATGATACGGGAGTTTTTTTTTACACTGAATAATTTTGCTTGTTTTAGTTGTTTATTTTGTAATACTTTGACTTTGAACTTTGGTATCCTCTTCACTTAGGTATGCTAGCATTGAGGCCCAATTAAAACAATTTGTAAATAATACACACCTTTATTATTGCACCGTCCGATGGTATCACTAATAAGGATCAAATTCTGGGATTCACACGGCAAAGTGAAGTATAGAAACAAATTTTTTCCAAATCTGAGTTTTCAAAGTGGTCAGATTTAGCAAAAGCCCACAATTACTTCATCAGATTTGCCTATTTTTGTTATGGGTTAGGCCTAGCCTTTGATTTTGGCATGATCGTGTGCGGATACTGCCAAAATCAAAGGCTGTGAAGATCACGTAATTTTTTGTCCATTTTCTAAATCTGAAAGTGGTCTCTTGACCACGGGGCTCCTATCTGAAACTTTTAAATATATTTTCATCATGCCGCACCTACTCAGCTAAATAATATTTAAATAAAGATAGCGTTTCATCATTTTAAAGTTATTTTAATGAATATCACCCCATCAATAGAGTATCTAAAAAAACAAAGACTGCTCGCAGAAATTTTTTTTATTTTCAATATACCCTTTTTTTATAGCAATTTTCCAGAAATCATTAAATAAATTGGGAATAATAACGCTTAAGTAGTTACATAAATGATTTTGAGAAGTCGTTAATATATCAATGATTACTCAGACACATTAGTTATGTGTTTCCAACAATCAATATCATAATGTACTCATAATTTGCTCGAGAAGATAGATAATTACGTAGACAATTAGTTAATTGAACTAATTATCTCGATCCGTGTTAACGAGCCGATGTTTACCGTAGAATGTCGCCCTCCCACGAAAACCAGTAACTTCGCCATTTTGTGGAAAATCTAACTGTAAACAGATTAAACAAGTCGTTAGGTAACTGCTAGTAATATTAGTTTTTTATTTGTGACTACGAGAATCCTGACTATTTTATAATCAAAATAATAAACCAGTGGGGTAGGTCACGGTCACCAGCAAGTATTTTTTTTTTTAGTGCATTGCATTTCCTCGATTATTCACTGTATTTAACGATGTATATAACTCGTTGCTCTAAATTTTACGGAATAACATCCCATATCCAACAAACATTAGATATTGGATGGGAGTTTTATATGAAAACTTCTTACAGCTAGTAGGCACTGGTACTTACAATGGAGTATTTCTGGTATATTACAGGGTGTGAATTATCACATCTAAACCATAAATTATTATGGAAAATTCTCGTGTATCCGAAAACCGTCATCGATAAATATAAGATCAACTTCTGTATGTGTATCTTGGGCACATGCGCCCCGTGCATGATTGATACATTTCGTGACTTGTTCGTTAATAAGCCTGTTACCTGTCATCTGTAGCGACCAGTTAGCTCCAGTTTCTATTACCACGCGTATTTGACAACGATTTAGCATTGTTGTCGATCTCAAGGAGAGTCCACAACGACACGCGGTTAGAAAATACGCGCGAACGTTATCACCGCGTGGACGACATTGCAAGATCATTGACACGGCATAGGCCACTATACTCAAGATTCAAGTACAACCGAAACGTGTTTCTAAAAAACGCTGAAAACTGAGCGGTTTACTAATAATTTGAAATAGATTAATTATCATTTAGCTTTTTTTTTTTCTTTTTCGTCCTGAAGACCTGGGATTATAAAAATCCACTTCTAAGCGTATAGTTTTGAGTACCTATGCCTAAACCACGAGATATATTTTTTTCAATTGTTTTAACCAATATTTATTAGACCTCGATTCAGTGACAGAAAATATGGTGAGAGGTGCTCTCACCGTAAACTTACTCATTATAATGCTATAACTATATTAAATTGTCCAGCGATAATAATATTAATACGCGGACCTGCCTTTATATCTTTCACTAATTCTTTTTAATACATTCAATGGAGTACAGACAAGACAAACAAAAAGATCTTAATCACTTCTTTCTTTTATCGGTGCAACATGTCTTTTTCATTCATACGGGAGGTATCCCTGTCGTCATCTCAGTAACCATACTACTTTATAATGTTTTATGTTTTATGCGCGCACGGTGATGCCTGCGGATAATTATTTATATGTTATGTTATGTATTTGTTCACACTATTGGTTGTATATTGACTATTTTATGTACTATTTGTTTTATTGTATATTTATGTAAATTCATTAAACCTGACTTGGTCTCCGTACGTCTCTTTCGGGTGACCACTGAAAATCAGCGCTGTGCTGTGGGTCTCCATAGCACAGCATCATGCTGAGTGGAAGCCTTCTTGTCACAGTCATGACGTGCCAGCAGCTGCCGACTATTTCTGTTTTGTGCTCGTTACTGTATTTAAATCTATTCTGTTTCATTTTCTTTATTATTTACTCGAGTTTATCATCTTTTTTTTTTATGCACGTGTTTCTGTGACAAATAAACTTATTTTTCTTTCTTTCTTTCTTTCTTTTCTTTATAATCTAAAAAAGTAGTTATGTAATCTATTACTTAAACTCAAACTCAAAGCATTTATTTCAATTAAACCATTTACAGGCACTTTTGAATTGTCAAGGAATCGGTCAGTCAGAAATATGAAGCTAGTTGCCCATTCCCAAGCGTAGTAGGTACCTATGGAGAAGAACGGGCAAGAAACTCCACGGACACTCTTAAATAAAAAATTGTTACAAAATATTGGATACATCATTCATGTTGAAATTAAACATGTGAGAACAATGTAGAAAGGCATGCACGTTAGAAGCGTCCGTAATAAAAAGTAAAACAAAGTACAATTCAAAAATTAAAATCAGCCATGGCAGTTAAGAGTTGACCAGTCCCAACTGACGGCGCCCGTTCACGAATATGACGCATGGATCAGCACCACTCAGCTCAACCATTTTGAAGGGAGCTAAATGATCCAACACACGCGCCACCATCAGCGAGACATCTGAGTGAGCATGACATACTCACAGCCGCTAGGGCACATTCAAGTCGATAAAAGACGTATTACCCGTATATAGTAGCTCTTTAGTACATAGTACTCTCACCTGTGCTCTTCAATTATACCGCATGACTTTTTTTACCGTCTCGAAAAAAATAGGGTATAATAGGTGAACGGAGTAGAAGCCTATGGCATAGAAATTTCAATTTTTTTCTATAACCTAGAATGAAATTGATTTATCGATAAATACCAAGCATATAAAGTGAACTTTTCATTCCAGAACATTAAAAATAGAAAATAAAAAAGAACCCTACCCTCATACGCACCCTACTAGATGCGCGGAATTTATCATGATATATGATGGATAGTTTTCATGTTTTTTTAAGGATATTTGGAACTTTTTTTTTTTTTTATTGAAAAAAATTAAAACATTAAAATTTCTATGCCATAGGCTTCTACTCCGTTCACCTATTATACCCTATTTTTTTCGAGACGGTAAAAAAAGTCATGCGGTATAATACAAAGGAGATTAATTTTATACAATGCAAAGATGGTCTTAAAATCTTCAGCAGCTCCAATAGTATTTTCAAATGTTAATCAATTAGTTGTGGTTGTGGAGCAGGACCAGCATTGAGCCAAGCATTTTTATCAACTATGTAATCCCCCAACTTATAATATGCCTGCCTGCATAGTGTGCGTTTTATCCAAGGTTTGAATTTCGTCTCATTCAGTTGAAGTATGTGGGGAGGAATTTTATTGTAACATTTTAAACAGTATCCCATGAAAGATGAGTACACTTTAGCCAGTCTGAAACCTGGTTGAACTAATAATAGGTCCCTATTTCTTGTACTATAATTATGTCTATCACCTCTTTACTAAAAACATGTAATTTTTTTCTTACGTGCATGATTTTTTCGTATATATTGACAAGGTACCGTCATGATGTTATCCTTAAACAGTTCCCTTAGAGAGTCACGCCTGAGGAGATAATATATGGCTCTGATCGCTCTTTTCTGCAGAATAACAATAGACTCGATGTCTGCAGCTCGTCCCCACAGTAAAATACCGTAAGACATAATACTATGAAAGTAACTAAAATAGACCAGCCTCGCGGTATCTACATCAGTAAATTAATGGATTGTTCTGACACCATATGCTGGTGAACTTAGCCGTCCAGCAAGAGATGTTTAATGAGGACCCCATTGTAAAGGAAAACAGTTTTATCGATGAATTCTAGTTTCTCTTGATTCAATACTATCTCACAATCACTACTTTTAACATTTGGTAAAGAAAATTTTATACACTTAGTTTTTTTTCCATTTAATACTAAATTTATTAGCAGCGAATCAACTTTGGACCTGCAGTAGGGCGTTATTAACGTCGTCAAAATTTGTAGCACGTCTATCTACCTTAAAAATTAAGGAGTATCGTCAGCAAATAACACCATTTGTGGTTGATTTTCTAATAAATGGAGTAGATCATTGATATAAACTAAAAAGAGGAATGGATAACCCAATATTGAGCCTTGTGGCAAGCCTTATAGTAACACAAGTATTGCCTGAGACTCCATCACGAGAAAGTACCAGCAGCGTACAGACTTGTGTAGTAGATGTGTATCAGTAGCGTACAAATTGCATAGCAATGCCGTAGAATATGTGTAGCAATGTCGAACCAGTAGCGTAATAGCGGCGCCGTAGCAGCAGCATAGTAGCGTCGTAGCAGCGACGGAGCAGTGGCGTAGCATCGGCCTAGCAGCGGCGTAGCAGCGGCGTAGCAGCGGCGTAGCATCGGCCTAGCAGCGGCGTAGCAGCAGCGTAGCAGTGGCGTAGCAGCGGCGTAGCAGAAGCGTAGTAACGGCATCGTAGCAGCGGCGAAGCAGCAACATAGCAGAGGCGTAGCAGCGGCGAAGCAGCAACATAGCAGAGGCGTAGCAGTTGCGAAGTTCCACAAAAGCACCTATCACCACGCTTTGTCAAATAAAATTCTGACGCCACATGTTTGAACGACTATTCTAGCTCAAAATCTAAGCAATAAAGGTTCAAATAATATATTATCAAACTTTAATTTGCTTTTACAGTGACTATGTATTTGCGCCACGCGGTTTCACCCGCATAAATCACGATCCTGTAAGAATATCGGGAAAAAAGTATAGTATAGTATAGTATATCCTATGCCCTAACCCAGGTCATGGTCTACCCATGTGCCAAATTTCATCCATATCTGTTCAGCGGTCTTAGTGAAAGCGTAACAAACAAAAAACAAACAAACTCACTTTCGCATTTACAATATTACTACCCGCCCCAGCTTCGCAAGGTTTTTGCGACTTGACAAAACATCGAGATTTCTTAATTATCTTTATCTATAATTTTAATATTAATGTATTTTACACATAAACCTTCCGGAATAATATTCTCTAAATTGTGTTGAAAACCTCATCAAAATCCGTTGGGTATTTTAGAAGAATAACGCCGACATACAGACAAACGCGAAAAGCGACTTTGTTTTATAATATGTATAGATTAGTTACGATAGATAGGAGATATCTATAGTTTAATTAGACATAATACTATTTTATTAAATATTGTCGTCATCCATATCTCACTGAACAGTTTATTTAATTAATAAGCGTACGTTCATTATGTGAGTTTTTCCATTTAACATGAATTATGTTATTTATAAACTTTTGCCGCGAGGACCAATGATTTTAATAAAAAGAAAATATTACAGTTTTCCACGCTATTGAATGATAAGGCCACGTCAATGACCTGAGTACTTGATAGGCGATGTAACACATCTTGTATGCACACATTCCTACTAATATCTTACAACGCACTTTACAATTTTTATTTGTTTTCTTTATTATTATTCATTTTGTTTTTACTTGTAGTACTATATGTTGTGTGTCTTTTAGTCTGTGCTATATAACTGTTCTTTCTTCTTTCTTTTATTCTGATCCTTAGTCAGCAGTTACGAGATTGTTTCATAAATTATTATCAAGTTCTTTCCAGACGGCACAACCGCAACATTTGTCCACATGTTTGACAAATTAGTCCACGCTACGAGTTTTGTTAACTGTCAAACAACAACAACAATAACTTTACCGTACATGGGACGTAAGTTATACTGAAATGTGGTGCAACAGCACTTCTCTGTTCAGTTGGGAAAAGCTCGACATTAATAAAGTAAAAAAAAATTGTTTTATTTTATTTTATTTTTTAAGTATATTTTATTAAAAACGTTTATATTGGTTGTTCAAAACATTGTGAGGACATTTTAAAGCGTCGCGGACGACAGTTTTCAAGGAACGCTAACCAAAACAGCTATCTAATTACGCAACGCATTTTCGTTGACAATTCCGACTAATCTGTTTCAATTTGACAGGTCAACAACATTCATTGTGTTATTTATTTTGTTGAGCAGATTTTTTTTTCGAACGTACGAAGCAATGGATTAGCAATCTGTTTCAAAACGATTTTAACATGTCATGAGGTATTCTCTTATCAAGGTGTAATAAATTAACTGAAAATCTCTTAAGGGGTCATTGTACTCATCATTATGAACAATTTTCACTATGGCGACAAACCAAAAAATCACGAAATGAAGTGTTTCCTACATTAAGTAGAGTTATGCGAATACTAATGTATGGAACAGCTGATATTTTTTTCGTAATGACCCTTTTCATGTCCAACGGCAGTTTTAGATCACGCCAATACGAGATATGAAGGTTGTATAACTACTTAGTTGGCATTATATTTTCGCCATCACTAATCAAAAAGTGTTTTTTCTTACTTTTCCGAACACATTTCATGGCGGTCACTTAACCTAACTAACGAATAATAAAAAAGGGGAACACGAAGGGTTCCGTACCGTATTAAGATCGAGCAAAAAATAAGTTCCTAGTATTGGAACCCCTTCAATTAATAAATTTATTAAATTTATATAATTTGTTGTTATAGCGGCAATAGAAATACACCATCTGTGAATTGAATTTCAACTGCCTATTACGGTTCAAGAGATACAGCCCGCGGACAGACAGACAGCCGGACGGACGGACAGCGGCGGCTTGGTAATAGGGTTCAGTTTGGCACCGTTCGGGTACAGAACTCAAAAAAACAAGTATATACACTGTACAGGTTCTTTCTCCGGCTCAGCTATAATAAACTGTCATCATGTTTTAATGAACTGTTTTCATATTTATTACGAAATGTTGCCTGACCCTTGTGGCTGAAGAATTATGCAACGGTGAGGTTTGAAGAAGACGAAGTGACAATTTTTTTAAAGAGTATGTTTAGACGGTTTGGTCATGTTGAGAGGATAATGATAGACGATTAACAAGGTAGATAGATGTAAATGGAAAAGCTAGAAGGGGACGCCCTAGCAGGACATGGTAGTCCTTATTGATGATGTTCATCTAGCTTCATCTTTCTGACTGACCGACCCCCTTGACAATTCAAAAGTGCCTGTAATTGGTTTATTTTAAATAAATGCTTTGAGTTTGAGTTTGAGTTCTTCGGAAAGGCCAGGTGCGTAGTACTCGCAACCAGCGTGCGTGTATGACCAGATGTAGGAACGTAAACGAAGCATAGGGAGAGTATGTGCGGGAAAGTCCGAAAGAGATACCGTGACCCCTGGCAACGTACAGGCAACTGAAGGAACACGGGTGGGTTTTAGTTACTAAGAGTCTAACACGCCCTCCCGCTCCGCCTAGAGCGGGAGAAGTTATATCATAATTTCCCCCCACCCAAAAAAATAAATAAAAATAAGGAGTATGTAAGGATCATAGCAGGTGGGGTTCTGTAAATTCTGTAGTTTCTACCTGCCCATGGGAGAAGGCGTGCATTTATGTACGTACGTGTTGTGCCTATCTTAATGAATAAAATAGTGACAGAGCACTCACTCGGGTCGTTTATCACCCTTGATGAGTTGCTATCTGCCAACAATCGATAAACACGAGCGATGAGCGATAGTTATGTTGTTATCTAGTGAACTGATTTTTCCATGGAAAGTATATTGTAAATCACCAATAAACAAATATGAAGAAGAAAACTGAAAAATACGTAAAATGGTGATGTAATTTTTGTTCCAGTTGCATTGCATTTCTTTTTAAATTCGGTTATGATAGGTATTAAGTCCGCCATGTGTACAAAAAATTGGAAAACGTCGGTTTAAAAGGGCTAGGTTAATCCGTTTACAGAATAGCTATTGCGAATTTAAATAATTTTCGGCAAAACAAAAATTGTCAAACAAAAGTTTGAATTTTTTGACAAAAACTCGTATTATAAACTACCTTTCCGACAACGTTTACTTTAAACAATATCTAAAATGGCCAAGAACTTGCCCTAGAAATGGATATATGTATGCAACATCTATGTTAACAAATATTAATAAAATTAGTTGTGACTGCAACATTGTAAACAGCTAAGTTAAATTCGGAGAAAACAAATGGATCAGAAAACGTACCTGTGAATGCCAATGTTTAGTGCCACTTACGAATTGAGTGCATTAATTTGATTATTTGAATACTTAAACACGAAATTCTAATTTTAAATGACCCTAAAACAGTAATAATTTGACAATTATTGTGGTTCATTTAATAACAATTCAATCCCATCACAAACATAACATGTAAAAAAATGCAAGTCTCGTAATGCAGTTCTTCTATCGCAAAAAGATGTGAGATCTAATGTAAAGTCAAGTCTGTTAATTTATTCAGTACCTATCTATTCGTCATCTTTATTTTTTTAATATATAGAATTACTTGCCCATAGCACACGGCAATACAATTTTCGATAATATTTATCGAAAATCGTTACCTATTTAATCATTAATGGTTAATGAGTAGTTCCTCAATCCTCATATACTGTGCGGTGGTCAGTGACCGTTATTCTTAGCGTCCATGCCAGAATGCTGTATGGGCAATGATCGGACGTATTGGATAGGTAATACAATTTATTTTACTGCATCACCGAACACAGCTTCATTCAATATTTATATTTAAACCAGCGTTGGGGCTCTGTCTCGCATAGGGTCGCAGCATTAAGCTGAGCGATGGCCGTTTTGCGTGGATGTGACGCATATTTTCCCCCAAATTGTTTATTTTTGTGTTTTGTTCTTTCTTTGCGTCATGTGTACCGCAAATAAACGTATTTTCTTTTTTTCTTTCTATTTATTTATTTATTTATTTATTAAAACTTTTCACACTCAAAAAAGTACAAAGGCGGACTTAATGCCCGTAATATTCGTTATCTTCCTCGCTCTGAGAATTCAAATAAAAATGTTCGAGTTAATTCAAATTTGTTTATACGAGTATGAAGGGTTAGGCAGAGATGCTAGTAGTTCGCCAGTTATTTTTAAGCCCCATGTAATAGGAGGAGAACCTGCCTCAAATTGACTGCAACTGAAAAACTCCTGATAAAAAAGCCCAATAAAGTTTTTCCAACTATCAAACTAGGACGTTGGGCTGAGTTGTCACGCTTGTGACCACCGTAGACCAACGCAACAGCAGTGCGAACATTCTGACATAAGATAGAAATAGAAAATAGTTTATTATCCAGGTTAAAATATCGGCTTAAAATATTACGAACAGCTTACGTGAGCCCCAAACTACACCGTTAGGGTGTGTTTCAATTGAAGCGGAGACGAGCGGAGCTGAGCGGAGACCTGCCGGAATCGATCAATCACAATGGTTGAAATCCTCATCGCGTCTCTCATCTCGTCTGTGATTGGACGATTCCTGCACGTCCCCGCTCGTCTCCGCTTCAGTGAAAACGCACCCTTAGTCTGTATCTTGCGGCTCAGTGATGATTTGGTTATGATGAATCCTCGTAAGTTAAACAAACGCCAGGCTAGACAGATGGACGACACTGAAACTGGTAACCTGCCTGTCAGTGAGCATGACCGATTAGTCATTATATCAACGGTAGTTTCCTCAAAACAACGAATTATCCAAAGGTCATATTGGTTGGTCGACCTTTGCGCATTTTAATAGCGATTTTACTGCGAACTGTATTATTTAAAATCGAGAACATAACATTGTACGTATTAGATTACTAAGAAGTTTGTTTTTTGTGCGTAGTATTTGTTTGTTATCGTTTAAATGCGCATGTGGCACTACGTTGAAAGAAACAAGCGCGCCATTCATTCACATTATTTCATTCAATTTATTCAATCTACTATCAAGTAGGAAAACGTCTCATTAATTATTCAAAAACCTGTCCAATTCGAGTGAGGCAGGCAAAGTGCTCCTCTTTGACATTTAATGAGAAGACTTTCGTTAGCGCTTCATATCTATGCTTAAATCAAGTTATTTCTGCTTCCCGCTCAACTTTGTTGTCTCGACCGATAACATGAAATTATGAAAGATATCTCGACGTTGAGCACGCTCGCTTCACGTGGTGGTGATTCTATTAAATCCGTAAGTAAAGTGATTTTCCACACGAAATGTGAGAAAACTCTTCGATTTCAAAGTCACGAGATTTTCTTTGTATTTTCAATTAAGTTACATTAGTGTTATCGTGACTATGTTCAAAATATCTTAGGTATGTGTTAATTTGTTCTGTATTGAATATGTTGACAATCTTGTATTAATTATACATGCATTATAGGGCGAGGGTTGCGTGCTCCTAGATTAGCTAGCTCTCTACGATTAGCTTCTTAGCTTTGACCTAAATGTTCATTAATAGTAAACATTTTGAAACTAAAGATTGACACTACTTGTTTTTTCACACTGTTTAAAAACAATCATTTTACTTTTGATTATTCGATCAAATTTTTCAAAGTATACTGATGACCTTCGTTTACTTATTAAATAACATAATATCACGCCTGTAATCATCGAAGGGTTTGGCAGACGTGTACCTATAGTAATCCCACATATCTTCGCATTATTTTCTTTTTTACTAATTATTTGTATCATTAACACCGACACATTTGCTTTACAAGAGTAAGGTTAGTAAGCTATCGTGAATCACTTATGCCAATGACTAGGTAATTAATTAATTCCTTACTCAGTTCCCAAATTAAACTTGTTTTAGAATAAGGCGAATTTCGTATTGTTAATAAATCCTTGGGTACTTTTAATTATAACCAGTATCAAAGACTACAGCAGTGCTATTCTGTAACCATCTCACCGTGAAAACTTAGGTGAAGGGAGCGTGGAGTGAGCTGTCATTCCACCTAATGCTGGAGATTGACACTATTGACAGCTAACTCCACGCTCACTTCACCTAAGTTTTCACGGTGAGATGGTTACAGTGAGTGTTGGAAGCGTTACCAGAGGCAATTTCATAGCTAGGGATTCATCCGAATTCCAATTATTGACAGTAAATTGGCAATTTGACTTACCCTCCGTTCATAATTAAAGACTTATAATCTTCTCGTGCCTGTGATCCTGGCTACGTCACCTAACTTACTAACTTAGGTATAGGTTATATTATTTGCTCTGAATATGAAAATATTGATTTGCTATTTCTAAAGCCATTCCGAGGCAGGTTATTAACAGCACAGCATAGGCTGTCGTGCATCGATTCGTGCTTAAAATGGTTCTGTAATTTCTGTTCACATTGTGACCTATACAGGCTGTCAGGGACATCGACGCGCAAACTGTTAACATGGATTCAGTACATGACTCTGAACCCCCAACGTGTGATTTTTGTATACATATTAATCACGCTGACAAAGTGGTAAAATTAAATCAGGTTTTTTTTTAGGATACCTCCCCTTGGTAGGTCACCTGTAAAGTGGGGATGTTTTTTTTTTTCTCGCCTATCCCACTATGCCATAGTGTGGGGTATAGATATGAATATGGGTGTCGTTGGAAAGGTCATTCAAAAATATTGAGGGTAGGTGAAAATCATTTTTCAATTCAGGGATCCGTTTGCCAAATATTAAGCTTTAAAGTGCTAATTTTTGTCAGAGTTAAGTGTCTCCACTCCCTGCCAGCTGAATGGTTGTACTTGGATTTGTGAAAAAAATCACAGTAGTCGTATATATAACGAAGTTAAAAGGAAAACTATCACAGCTAAGTAGGCTTTACAGGTTAATGAGTAATAATAGTTTGAAAAACATGATCTCCCATACATTCAGTATGGGAGAAAAGGTTTTTCAACTACAATGTTAAGTTTGTTCTTGGGATAAATTCATCCTAACTACGGAACCCTTCATTGAGCGTGGTCCGACACGCACTTGACCGGTTGAATTTTTTAAATAATCGACGAAAAATTTCAACGCATGGGGGTTTAATTTCAGAATCATGTACTGAATCCATGGTAACAGTTTCGAGTCGATGCTACCCTGTATAGTTGTAATAAATCAGCAGCTGTTACGTACATTAGTACTGACTGGACATTCGTTGTGATTTTTCTCGTGATCTATAAACTCGCGGGTGTTGTCGTGACACAGTTTGTGTGGGACTTATGTCCAAAAGTGGACTACGATAGGCTAAGTTGATTCATACTAAAACTCCAATGCAATCGCCATTTCTGCAGCCCAGATAACAGTCGTAATCTTAACAAATTAAAACTTGAACGTTTATAGTTAGATTATGGAATCCACAATTGGAAAAACAAGAATAAAAATATTAATCACCTTCCGAGCAGTTAGCGAGGCTGACGTAGACTTGCACGGGCCGCACCGAACTGCAAAACTCCTCCAATATCACTTTCGTACAGTTTATATGATCGCACCACGCTTTTTGGTATTGAAATGCGATGCACTGCTGCTGCTCGCGGCAAATGAATCTGATGTACGCTTGACTTTAAGTAGTGTGACTTAACTTTGCTGTTAAGACATCTAACTTGTCAATTTCACAATTAAATGATTAATTAAAAATTAAAACTGCTCTGGTTAAAAGTGGTTGTAAACTAATCAATGCCTTGCCTTTGACATCACATTACGTCTACGTGTCGTTTATCTTGTCTCGTAATAATCTGGAGACTGATTGTATTAATTAGTGTTTATCATTGTAACGCGCGCTACGATACTACCACTGGTTTTAGCTCGTTTTTAACATAAACATAGTAATAATAAAGTTAATCTGCGGTCATGGCACACGCTATATACTTTCCGGATATTCTACTTATATGACTTGTAATTCTGTGTATTCCTTCCAGGAGCTGGTAGTGTGCCCATTTGCGACAATTTTAAGAACCCCTTATAGCATATGTGAAAATTTAGGGAGTCGAGAAAATCTACTGTACCCCTTTGCAACAATTTTAAGCACCCCATATAGCATATGCAAAAATTTTGGGAGACGAGAATTCTAAGATTTTTTTGAAGAATTTTCAGAAAGACGTCACGTCCTGGACGGAAAACGTTGAATTATAGCTACCCTGTATACTACTTAGATACATATTATATGTATAGAAAAAAACCCGGTTTGGTCAAAAGTAAAACTCACCAGATCGTGAAAAAAAGACACAAAGAAGCCTGCTTTATGCAGGAGGCGTATTTGCAGCGTGGACACCTACTCGTGAATGTGACCTCGTCTGACCTTTGACCTAAACTGTGAAAAAAAAGTTGTGTAAATTGGAGGAATGTTCCATTTATGTACTTACATTAACAGTAGGTAGGTGAAACTTAACTAAAGTTAATAACCGAAATACATAACAATTATTTAAAAAAATGAGGTTCTGGAATATATTTTTGTTCCATTTGATGTTGAACTTAATATGTACTTAATTCCGTTAAAGAAGTTTTTTTTATAATTTAACTTATCGCGAATTTCTCTGTTATGGCGACTCGCAGTCTAGGACACTGCACGAACTAATTTAAAGTTTACATCAGTTTAAATTACAGGCATGGTTCACTGAGTGGCGATTTTTATTTTGTACTTCGACGAACCATTTCGCAATTTATATTTATATTTTTTTCCTGATGAACTTTTAAAAAAATGTAAATACGCACTGAATAATATAGCACCCCCTTTTGTTTATCTGTTCTCTCCTTTTTTGGTTATTCTAACAACTGATTGGAATCACCATCACCACTGTGATTGATGAGTATGGTAGTACAGTTGGTGGTAGCAAAACTGGTATAAGCTGGCCTTTTATTCAAGCTCAAGGTCAAAGTGTTACCCCCGACTAGCGGTCGACTTTACCTACTATAATGCTTCCTTGTATTAATGAGGCGACAAAGAAAACATGCAGAGCTCGCCAACATACCCGCATAGCTTGGGTTCTATTAAATATTGAAACTCAGCCGCAAAGGGAAGGACTCGAAGCCGACCCATATAAAAGAATATTTTATGTGACGTCTGAGCTCTAGCCAGTTTCTGGGCAATACTCAGTTGTCTGACCGTCGGGCTTCTGACTGGCTGTACGCCAATCATAGATGTTTGAATGGCATCAGGGACGTAACGTGCTCTCCGACGCACAGAAGTATCTCGATGTATAATAGGTAAAGAATGTTTACTTAGACATCCACCGCAGCATAAAGACATATCGAAAGAACTCTTCGAAGTTTATTTGTTTACTTGTGTAAATAGGTAGTGACCTATTTACACAAGTAAACAAATAAACTATGTAAACCTAATCGCAGGATTTAAAGACTTGATCATAAAGATTTATCATACAATAAAAGGTATATATAAATCTTATTAAAACAAAATAATAAATTATTTTGACTGAGTCCTACTTGGGCATGTGTTTACACCAATTTTTCGATACAATGCTTGTAAATATTTCGATTGCCGTTAGATTATCATTGATAACTATCTTCAAAACTTGGATTATAAAAAGCCAAGCCCAACAAAATACTGCCAAATATTATGCACCAGTAAAACACATGTTTTTCAGGCATGAATCAGAATACTTGCGAGCACATTTTAATGTTACAGTTAAATTTTCGGCCATGTTTTAGTTTGTTAATAGTCATAGTTGAGATAATATATTATTTATTTTATGAATGAGATACGAGTTGTTATTTATGCAAAGAAAATTTTAATTCTTAATAAATAGTTGAAAAACGCATTATAATTTAAAATAATATTACAAGCTTTTGAGCAGGCGTCATATTACAGTTTCAGGATATTGAATTGATATTTCAAGATATCAGGCTTATTAACAATAATATTTTTATAGTGTATTTAATATAGGTAGTAAGTAGGCTTGTACTTTCGATAATTTGGCCAATATTCTGAGAACCGGATTTGCGTCATGTGTATTTTTTATTGTGGTAATTATTTTATATCTATAAAAAATCCTTAGTTTCCGAGGGTAGAATGAAAAGGAATACTGAATAAAACACTGGTAATAGAAAATTACATTTGTTCCAAAATTTAGAAACAAAGAAACCTTCTTTCTTTTCAAGTATTTTTCTAAGAAATTTTACCTACTGCTTCAATAATATGCAATTTCGTAGTACACCGATAACTAAATGTATGAGTGAGAGGAAAACAATATAAAAATTTACCTCGAATAAAGAATTGCAATACACGAATAGATAAAATAATCGACTGACAGACAAAGCACAGCCTAAATCTTTGGCATTAAAAGCGTGCTAAAGACGATTTTTGAAAATTCATTCCCTAAAGGTGTTAAATAAGGGATGAAAGATTGCATGGAAGGATTACTCGGCCTTTTTCGAGATAAATACAAAAAACTTTTTCCTGCCCTGCAACCTGGCTGCCAGATCAACCAACTTACAACAACCTATTTATATCCGGTACCAACTTGTCAACGTCAACTAATTAAAAATAGGCTTTGATCATTTGTATGGGAAACTAACTTAGACCATTTGATATACGTACGTCGTACCGAGGCGGGCCGATGCATTTCGTCCACATTGTGTTGGTTTTGTGCATGTCATAGACAGTTCATATACGGTGTAGAAGGCAAAAAACATAAAATTAGACTATATATACAGATCAATTTAATGTTTGCCTTAGACAGGTGGAGAACTTGGGTAAACAACTGATTCATTTAAGTAATATAATTCATTTCTAAGTAATAAAAATAAAAGATGGTGCTATTTTCGAAGTGCAAAATATAGAATCAAAACCCGTTGCTATTTGAAGTGTAGAATATATTTTCTATCAAGAGGAACCGGGACAGCGATGGCATGATTGGAGGGGCTCGTAGGAAACGCGCGGCTTGGCGACGGTCGAGGTCAAACCGCGCTTGGGTCTTGCAAGGGGGGACCTGCTATTTTCTCGTTGAGACCGTCGCCTAGAAACAAAGGGTTACTGGGTTTTCTTACATCAAACGTTTATTGAATACTTGATGTGGCCGGTCGAAGGCAACACAGATTACATAGGACTTACACATAGGTGTGCTATTAAGTTATTCAATACTAAACTTAGCTAGGCCCTGAATGTTGACATGTAAGACATAGCCCCAACCTTCTTAAAACAGAAAATATGCAATTCTTTGATTTAAAGGGTTTTGCATGTCGTTTGAAAACAGACGGAATCTATAAGTAACAAATCTTTTACCATGGGGTTGTGACCGTTCGGTATAGATGTTATCCTTTACCGTTTTGAAAATATTAGTCAGTCAGCAAAGTGTGTCAGTCAGCAGCTTAGTACAACAGGCATGGTGCAACGGACATATTTAAATATCGACTCTCGTGGAGGCAATATAATGCACCCGTATTACCACTTTATCTGAACTGTAGTATGTAGTCCATTTTATTTTAGATCAAGTCCCTAGAATCTGAGGTGAGTGGATACATACATAACAGCATAAAGCCGGACGTCATAGTAAAAACGTCATAGCCCCAACAAAGTGGTCCGATATTGTGTAGCGGCCATTTACCGTAATGGGAACACCCACTCACGAACACGAGAGTGCTGCATATTAAATATGGAACTGATAATTAATAGGTACTGCATCGATAAATAAAAAGCCTCGTCGCCGTGACATTTCCTGCTGTTTCGTAGTCCAGTAAAGGGACACTTATGTATCATTACCATTGCATTTATAACTTGGAAAACGGGTTTTAATTTTTGAACAGTTCCGAGAAGTTGTGGGTTCAAAACCGAGCATGCACCAATGTGTCTTTTTCAATTCATGTACTTTATAAGGTTCGGTGAATGAAAACCAGGACTTTTTAATTAAGTAATATAAGTTTGAAACCGCCTATCCGCGTTAAGTAAGCATGGTGATCAATGCTCATAAGAAGAGGCCGTTGCCCGGCCTCGTGGGCAATAATGGGCTGGAATTTATTATTATAATATTACGAGATTGGGCTTTAAATATCATGCAGCCAAAACCAAAAAGTTGTCTGAATTATATTGCATTCTGATTTTGTATGTAACTATGTCAATTCCAAAGAGCTAGGATGAAACTGAAATGGCGTTCTTTAAAACTCTACAAATCATACAATGTCGACGTCCACGTCGACGTTCAGTTTTGAAAAATGTTTATTTTTCAAAACTGAACGTCGACGTTTTATTTACGTTTTCTATTTATAATTATGTCCATTGAATGCCACGAGGAAAAAATCCGTAATGTTTAGAAAACATTTCCTTATAGACCAGTCGTTTATCCAACATACAAAGGGTTGATGACAAAATACTTGTCTTCAAAGCAAAGCAGAAGACCGGCCAAGTACATGTTGGACCACGCACAATGAAGGGATCCGTAGTTGGGATGAATTTATCCCAAGAACAAACTTAACGTGTTCTCCCATATATTCCAACTGCAAATGAAGTTTGTTTGCACAAAATTGAGAGATTTACCATGTTATTTTAATACACTTTTTATACAGGTTTTTCTGTAATATATGAGTAAAGAACCGATTATATGTATTTATTTTTTTTAACTTTAGGCTCAGTAGTTTCGGAGATAAGGGTGATCGATTTTCATCTAATTTATAATTATTAAAAAATATGTATTTGTGATCCTCACAACAAGCCCTTTCATTTGATATGTCTCACGGTACAGTTACATGTTATTTTTATTTTTTTTCAAATTGTCCCCCGGAATTGACCCTCATATTCAAAATTCATTTATTTATGTTACATGTCCGTGTTTGCGTCACAGAACTTCGTATGTGTACCAAACAACTAAATTGGTCCAGTAGATTCGGAGCAAATTGGCTGTGACAGACGGACAGCCAGACAGACAGACACACGAGTGATCCTATAAGGGTTCACTTCTGTGGTACAGAACTCTAAAAAGTAGACCGTACTGTTTAAAGTCTATCAATAAATTTTGTATCAACTATTCAATTCAATGAAACTAAACATTTACCATTGCCATTTACCATTTACCAATACATTTGCCATGATGTCACGCGTGGACAAAAAAACATCTCAAATTTTACCTGCTGTTTTCGAAGAAAATTATCTTACTGTGCAGTTTTCTATAACAAAAAACTTACTTAGATTCAACGGTAGCGATAGTAAGAAGATAGTTATCTTTTTCCTTTCTTATGAATTTGCCAGATGCTCGCCTAAATTCGGCAATTTTATTTTTGATTAATTCCTAAATTCTGCCAATTAATCAAGTCATAATTTGACATTCGTACGAATATTTAAAAAAAACGCATATATACAATGTGATATTTAATTCGTTTGCATCCTCTTAAGGGGTCATTGTACTCATCATTATGAACAACTTTCACAATGGGGCAAAACCTGAAATCGCGAAAAAAAAATCTGCTGTTCCATACTTTTATGTTCGTATAGCTCGTTATAATGTAGGGAACAGCTGATTTTTTTGCAAGCAATATCGCCGCCACGAGTTGCTGATACATGGTAATTGCAATATGTCACCGAAAACTAATAGGTTAATTCCTCCGCAGATAAGGGTGTTCCGTTTTAGCTCTGCCTCAAGTGAATATTCTGTCATTGATGCAGACAACCATTGTGTACGTAGTCTGAAAGTCACCTAGTTTTCGACATATCGTCGAACACATAGGTGCAATCTTAATCAATATTCTCTTGTCCTTGTTTGAATTATATCTAGGGTGTCTCCAACTCCAATTTCAGTGGAAATCAAAGTTAGTTAACACTTTGGATTCCACTCAATTTTCATAGAACTCATACGCATCCGGAACCGACATTTCGTTTGCGCTAAAGTGAACCATCGCGTGAACGTGTTAAATAAGTTGTGGAAATAAGCTTTTTCATGAAATACGATATTTGTTACGTTACCATAGCAATTCTCGTGTTATATTAAAGAAGTATTTTCTTCGATCTTTTTGTTTGGGTACGTGATATTGGCAAAATTGTGGATAGTCCTCTACATTCGTGTGATACTCATGTGTTTCTGTCCACGTTCATGTTTTGAATCTATTCAGCTTTTCTTTACATACCAGTAAATAGGTACAGTAGGTAGGCAGTCCTTTTTAGTGCTGAAGGTGGCAAAACAAACTGTCTGTTTCAAGAAACATTAGCACATTATTATCACCAATTAAACAATCACCCTTATTCCCAGAACGGTAAGGTAGAAGTGTACCTATAGTACACCCACATTTCAATAGATGAAGGTGAATTTTAAAGGCCTCATAAATATTTGGGAAAAGGGACATCATTTCAGGCGGGAAATTTTATAGAAGAAAACAAGTTTTTTTTAATGAATAACGTGGGTCATTGAGAGGATTTTTTTTTTCAGTATTTACTCGTCAAAGCACGAGTACAATATAGTACAATTACTTACGTGAAATTCTTTATTAGTTTTTTTTATACCGG
The DNA here is from genome assembly GCA_914767755.1 of Agrochola circellaris. NCBI lineage: Eukaryota > Metazoa > Arthropoda > Insecta > Lepidoptera > Noctuidae > Agrochola > Agrochola circellaris. The sequence goes on along the minus strand of OU611840.1, from coordinate 15,347,125 downwards.
CTTTGTAATTTCTCGGAAGACTAACGTTTTCTAGAAACGTTCCTGAATGAAGCTATGTCATCATTTGCGCTGAAAAGACTTTAATAAAATATGTCGTTACACGTTACATTGTAAAGTGGACAGCACTTGACTTTCTTACATATTGTATGTATGGACGGTGGACAGAGAGAGGTATCCACCTTTGTAAACATCATTTGCTCTTAGTTACACGAGTAATGTGTCTGTTACATTCTTTATGATCACATGATTGTGTATTTTTAGGGTTGCGTACCTCAAAAAAAAAAACCGAACCCTACATCTGTCTGTCAGTCTGTCAAGACCCTTTATTAAGGAACGCGTGGAGGTATCAAGTTTAAATGAATAGCAAATACGTCTCGGTTTACGGTCCCTTGGAGCTCTAAAAAAAATCAAACTTCTAAGTTAACGCAATAAAAAAATACGGCCATATGATGATACTCGCAAATAAAAAACAAAACCTATAGGTTACGTCCCGTTGACCTAAACTCATGAAATTTGGCAGGATGCAAGGTCTCATAGCACAAGTAACGGAATCAATCCAAAAACCATTAATTTATGGATTCATCACATAAAAAAAAAATGCGTTTACAAACTTACATTTGCAGTTGAAGAGTTAACCGTGACGTATATCGATGTATCGGAGAACATGTTTTTCAACAACAATGTTAAGTTTGTTTTTTTTTTGCATTACAGCTGAGCATAGCAATACAATCATTTGCTAAGCGATTATTATAGTCTTTTTATTACAATGTCAGATTAGCAATGTTAATTCCGAAACTTCTTTATTTCTTTTCTGTGGAATTATAGACTTGCTGAAAGAGTGTTTTATAAAGATGGTTTTCACGACAATCTTTAGTTTTGATGACAAGTAAGTCGCATTTAAATCGCTTATATGAAGTAGCATCGAAAACACGTTAAGTATCTGACAGCAATTACCAAACTAACGAATTAAATAATTAATGTTAATTGCTCTGATTCCTGTGTTCCTGAGTACACATTCAAATGAGCATGAATATTACAAATTCGGGATCACAGGCTATAACCAGGCGGCCTTCGAGGATGCGAGGCGTGATTTTATGTTGTGTTATTACTAATTGCAATAATAGATGCATCAGAATACCTAATCAATGCTCAAAGTGAAGCTACCAAAGCGTCAACATTTTTCAAATTCGCCAAAAGTCATCGTAACAATGTTTCATAAAGTTTTAAACTAAACTCCATTACCTGTCCGTAACGACCTAATTCAAATTAATGTACCTTGAGCGGGAAGACCTAACTAACTATGGGTGGGACTCGTATGGGGCGACGCTCCCTCGCGCCATAGGCAGTGAATGAATTGGTGACAGTTTGACATGCCGTACTAGCAATGTATGGGCAAGAACGTGCCGTTTCATTCTCGCACCTATGCTTCGCGTACTAAGAACTAGGATACTCTGCCTCTCGTGCTTATTCGGACGCAGCGGCGCGCTCCCACCACGGCGCAGGCGCGGCGAGATGCGCGCGCATATATTCACCAACGCTTCGCCGGAACACCAGTCAATCCTTAGATCGCTAAGCGAAGCGATCGAATCAGTTGAGCGAACCGATACATCGCACTCGAACAACACTACGCTCGTTTGCGCGCGTTACACAGCGTTCGCGTCAAGGGATTCGGATTAAGGTATTGTAAATAAAATATTTATTGATGATAGGATTTTTCTTTTTGGAATATATCGCAGTGCGTTCGGTGTGGTGCATGTTGTATATTGTCGGGTGGTGCGTCGTGCTCGTGCCGGGTGTGGAAACTCCCCGGCACGTCAGCACGTGCCCGAGCAGTGAACGCGCGCTCGACCACCTCCTCCGGCTGCAATGCGAATTGCATCAGCTCCGACCAAAATATTTGTAGTTGACACCAAATGCGCTCGCGGTCTACCTGCTTTGCGAACTTTTATATGGCGAAATTACTAAAACAAATCAAGCTCAGTCGAACTGTCTCAATATTTATATAACATGTTACGATTTCAACACGTAACTTCTCTTATTTTTTAACGTTTACATTCATTTACAACAACTAAGTAGTAGTGCATATGAGTTTTATGTCAGAAAAAAATTTGTAAGCATCTCGGTTGGGTACTTATGAGAAAACTGGAACTCTGTAACTGGTAGGACAACTGAAACCTGTCCAAATTATAAAGGACAGGAATTATTTAAAGACTCGAAAGTTTTAACTTAAAAAAGTTCTCATACACGGCCAGTTTGGACTACAGAATTTTAATAAGTGCAGATGTATTACGAAGTCGTAAAAAATATTTCGACTACAAGTTAATTCTACGTCGAATTAATATTAAACAGCGTAATAAAAGTTGTTTCGTCTATATGGTAATATTATGAATAACGATGTAAACAATGAGTAGGCCTCGGAGTGAGCTCTACTCTCAGCTATTTATTGAGAACAACATCGGTTAACACATTAGCATGTCTAATTATAAGTTTCTATGTACACATTTATGTTTTTAAATGCAGCCCTTTAACTTCATCGCAGTTGTGGGCATTTATACTCGCTATTTAAAGTTGAATTTCTAACAATAGAACCTGTTTGTGGAACACAGTGGGAAATAAAAACATGTGTGTGTCAGTAGTTGATAAGAAGTCGAAATACCTACTCGTAATAATCGATGGAGGGGCAGGGTCACCGTATTATTAGTAGATAAAGTGCTTGCCTACCAACAACTGATCGTAGAACGTCACTACAGGAACTTGGGTGCCATCTTGCGATGCCAAAAGTAAATTCAAGTAATGTGTTGGCACCAACAGCCAGCTTACACTATCAGCAATCATAGGCGCGGTGTTATGTGTGTGTAAAAATAGATGCTTATCGTAATTGGCATGTGTTGAAACATTACTAGCTACTAACTACTAAAACGTTCGGTTCGTGGAGAATAAAACGAAATGTTCAAACTGTTTTTCACTGGTTTGTACAGCAACTAAGTGATGCACGTTAAATGCGATAGCTTATTAGTTAAACGTCAGACGCTTTTTGTATGAATATATATATGTAGGTATACAATGTTCCAAAAAGGTTTTTTTTTTTGATGACCAACCACGAACTGCAAAATATCAATTTTATTTAAAGTTTCATACCTGTATACGACTGTATTTTGGAAAGAAAATCCCGTCAAAGTGAATCTCACAAAGTCTTCATTCCATCGTATAAAAGTAGGTAGGTACCTACTTAAGACTGAAGCCAATTATCTGAAAGTTTTTCATACACAAATAAAAGCTCCGATAAAGTTAATATCAATGAAAAGATCTGTATTCAAAAGTTTATTTTCACGATGGAGCGTCAAAAGCGTTGGTCGAATGTTATCTCTCAACGCCACACGAACTTTTTTCACTAACATACAGTTTCAGAGTATTTCTGAATTTTGGATTTTCGAGAGTAATAAAACGGTTAAAAAAGTGTACATGTGCCGGATACGGCTCGCTGCGTATTTTATTTTGTTCAGTGCGGGCAAGAGGTCAGTCACTCACATTCTCGAGTAGCGTTCTATCGCACTACCGAGCACCGAGCGCTTCAGGGAACCCCCATGAAATAAAAACGAAGAAAATAAATGAATCATTCTTTTCTCTGTTGTACGGTCGACGGGTAAATAAACCAATTTATTTTTGGGCCTAAAGTTTCAATCGATCGCCTTAGTTATATTCTGGTAGCTCTCCCAGCTTAACGTTCAAAAATCCCTTTTGTGTCCGATTTTAAATAAAAGCTTTGCTTTGACTTTGAGCTCGCAATGTAGATCCGGCTTTTCATCATAAACTTATGAAGTCTATTAAATTAAGTCTGGTTGTTTTTACTGAAACCTATTGTTATTATTTTATGTCCCTTCGTTGGAGCAAACTGTGTCAAGGGCTCTTTATACAAATGGCATGCACGATATCGCAAGTACTTAAAGTATTCCTATATAAAACTATTCATTCCCACTCTCAGCGGGGTTTCAAAGTCGAAGGATGTCGCCGTTATGCCAATAACAGATGCTCAAGAACTACATAATTATGTAGGTACGGGTATAATAATAATATTCTACAGCCTAAAATGAACACATTGAGTTTCATTCATAAAGACATAAAATAAATTGAAAACTTATGATTATGTAACGAAATTTTACCTACCTAAATACGTAGATGGATAACATATCTAATTAATTCAATAGCACTGTGTACTTAAAATGTAACTTCTTTTAATAGTTTAATTATTCTAGGTAGGTTAAAAGCTTATCTATTAATTTCACATCTAATTTTCTAGAAGTTTACTATTGTCAACTTTCCAACAAGTCATTGTTTTGACACTATCTCTGCTTAAAGTTAAACACTATTGTTCTTACATAAGTGTTTTGACAATTATTGAACTCGCCTGTAGACTTTCTGCTTATGTAGGTACCTATACCGGTACTCTTTACTTCATTGAAGATTATAATGCGCTTAACTATTATCTAGTAACGAACTACCTACATAAATAAATAAATCCTCTAATTATACGGAAAATATCTAAATACACTGTTAACTACATACCTATTTAGTTCCTATTGTTAATAGTTTTCAACTAATTTACAAATAATAATTACTATTTGTCCAAAGATGTTGATGTCTAGAACGGAACAATGTTCCGTATTTATTTATTTGAAGAACTATGGTCTAGTCTACCACGGTAGGCTTCCCCCATTACGTGTGACATTATTTTAATTAAATAACTTCTGTTATTAGACTAATATTTTAACAACGATGATTTAACTACCATTTAATGAGAAATTCATCTTGTTTTTAGACAGTGTAATCAGGTTGCGTTCTTACAACTGATCAACACACTGAAATATTATGAAAACTTAATATTTTCAGTATTCTCACACCTGTTCAAAAACAGGCTGGGATCTTTAGGTAGAAAACACGTTACTTATCAGCAAGTCACCTTAAAAATTCAAAAAGATAAATAGTTAACTGTCTGACCCAATTACAATTCCGCGTACAGGGAACACTGTATAGTGAGTGCCGCCGATGCCGCCTTGTTACAAAACTAACCATTTAAAAAAGGTAATTATCACAGCTGCTTATTATCCATTAGAGTTCCGGAAACATTTGCGTCGTTCTTGTTACGGTAACCTCGAGTTTAGAATTAATAATTTTAATTAATATACAGCTGAATGTCCTTGGATGATGATCTTGTGACAAAAAAACCGTTTAATAGAATACAATCTAAGACTGGTGTGGGTCTAGTGTTATCGTACAAACTTCAAACTGTTTTGACTGTTATCAGAGCCAAACCGCGTTGTTAATCCCTTGACCTAAAAACAAATATGATCACCATTGCGCAATTGTTACTAATCTAGTTAATGATCTGTATGGTTCCTTCGATAAGATCTAATTTATTCGATAATCAGGTCATTATTTTACGCTGCGATACGACACATGTTCACATTTATGACAACAAAGTCCGCAGTACTTAGAATTATCGATCTTAGCTGATATTCAATCAAGTGGAATCCGAGCATTGAATCTACATACTTTACACATTACCTACGTATGATTATGTATTACCTACCTATAAGTGTATATGTATAGGGAAAATGTAGTACATCACGGAATAATAATATGAATCTGAATGATATACTGTTTGTTAGGATTACAGACATTTACAACCGTATGTTATTTTTATCAACTAAACTAAACCAGTTCAAGGGCCCGCGCCAACATTTATTCAGGTTTTTTTAAATCTAAAATAACTGTTATTTCGTAATTCAGTTTTAAGAACGCTTCTTGTACTTGTAAATTCTAATCATAGTATTTTATTGTGTTAATGTTATCGTAATTATTATAGATATTATCGCTGAGCAACTTAATTGGTGATATAATTCCGATGATATGTATTAATAGTAAAGTAACTAATACCCGTAATACTATATTAATTTATACGCAGAGTTACTCAATTATTTATAGTTATTTACAAAAACAAAAAAAAAAACTGGAAATGAGGAACACGAGATACTTACGTATTAATATCCGTTTAATACCTACATAAAATACTGTACCTACCTTAGACGGAAGATTTATATATTTAAATATTTAGAATAGCACCAATAATAATTATGCAATAAAAAAGAAGTGTCGAACCGTAAACTAGTGAGGTTCAGTTCGGCTTTGGCGTAATATCTGCAGGTCAAGACCGTTTGGGTGTCTCGCTAAAAGTTGATAGTTCCACTTTGTTAATGACGAAACGAGTTGTACGAGTATAGTAAGTCGTGTTATTTCTCGACCTATATAACACACGATAATGACATACTTAGTGACGATTCTTGAGAAAAAAAAAACTACACAAAAAATACTTATCAGCTCTGCGCTAGTTTTCCATAGCAATCTCGGAAAGAAGGCTATTTCAATTTATACAAGGACTGTTGTAATTATGGTACCGCTGTTAGTTGTCGTTTTAAGCGTCTTTCCTTGTCCGTTTATGTACTTAAAAAGGTCCAGCGAGGATGTTCTACAAAGTGCATATAATTTAGATCGTTTTCCATCCAAGAGTGTCTTGAGAATTTACAATTACTACCTACATTATAGTTTTCACAGTGCAGCTGCCTTGAGAATTATTAATAAACTCCGGAATCATACGGGAATTACAGCAAAGTGCAATATCATGTTCTTGAGAACCGAACCCAAAGGTATTTGAACTGCTTAGATATCAATGACCGAATTATTCTGGATTTGTATAAGCCGCGTTTATCTCCGATCTTTAAATAAATGCGTAGCGTAGGCTACGAATTTTTCTTTGTTAGCAACGGCTTTGGAAAGGTACTATGAGTCATTGTTTGAAGATTCTGAAAGTTACACAGCATTTATCAGCGGTAAAAAAAAAAACTGACAAACAAAGGGAAATATAATAATATATTCGTAAGTAAATCTCAATAATATTGGGTACTTTACATGGAAATATTTACGTGTACGGAACTACGGAAGCAAGCCTAGATATCTTTGTATTGGATCGGCGCGCGCCGCCAGCCGGTTCATTCACGCATTATATTTTATGCCGCACGTGAAACAAATATAACACATGCTAAATACTAAAGAAGCATCCACCCGTTCAGTCAGGCTGTGAGCATCAGCTGAGCACACCGCAGCCAGCGGCCAAACACTCGCGCGCGGCGTGAAACAGTCATCGCCCTCCTTTAATGACAAGGCCAAGGACTTGAGTACTATGTAATATATACTAAATAAAACACACAGCTATACAACAAAAGACACTGAGTAATGTGTAGGTGTCAAGTCGAACGCATAAAGCCTTTGTTAACCCATCATTACCGGGTACTTACGCATGAGCATCACATAGATATCAACGTGACTGGCGCGTGGGCTTGAAGAGGATAACAATACTAATGAAGTTCCACTAATCAGTCAAATGTCACGCTCCGGCTCGTGATCTATTGTGAGGCAGCCATGGACAGCATATTGACGACAAATTACATACTTTTAATACCTCTCCCTGACAGCCACATTCGTTCTCACAATGAAAAATTGCGTCACTTCTGTTATCAACATCGGCATAATACAAATGAGCCATTTCATTAACCCACATAGATATACCAAGAGACATGTAAAGTGTCAACACTTGATAACGGGAGTATATAACGCCTGATACGAAAACATCGATGCATTGTAATTACAACTGAAAACAGGAATGGCAGTGATCAATATTTTATATAAACTGGCGTGGCCCGCGGCACAATTTGGATTTCTTGTGCTTTTCCTTATGACTTTTCTCATTTTATGATAGCAAGTTGCCATACAACGTGGCAACGCTGCCTGCTTTTTGGCCACTTTTCCAGATGACAGCGATGCGGACGAATTTTTTGATGCCCTATGGCTTTGTCCCTCCTTTTTCATATACTTGTACCTAATAATATTGTTATTTAAGGACTGTTAGCTTTTAAATTATGTGAATATTATCTTGGAAATCGAAATAAAAAGCACAGTTCATGTGTATAATTTTGTTATTCGTTATGTCGATGTGTGGTTGACATTATGATTGTCCAATGTCCTGTTCATTCACGATCGTGAGAAGGGACAATACGAGTTGCACATTATGGTCTATTTCTATTATTATCTCTAGTTGGCATGTTAAATGCTATTGAATTACTATCGCGCCATTATTGACACTGTCATGACACCTATATTTACTTATATACTTTTTAATTATTTCAATAAATATCTTTGTTCCAGTTATCCAATACCCGCTTTGTTGTCAATAATGTGTTCTCACACATCAACTATCTAATCTATTTTAATTAGGGCCTTTAACATAACGAAGAAGTGTCATGTTCGAGTATGTTGCTATGTATATAACTGAATGTAATTAGCACTTACTCAATGACACCTTCGTTTCTAACCAACTGGTAATAACTGGAACCAAATGGTTCTTGGAAATGTTTATCAATCGTGCACAATACGTTTGTTCAAAAGATTCACACAAGTAACATCATTTACATAGGCAGTTTTCACCTGAAATAAGTGTATTTATTATAGTAGAGGTGGAAAAAAGAAAATTAACAGAAGTGCCCATAAAGTTTTTCACGGTCAGACAGTGTGTAAACGTAAAGTAATAACCATAATAATCAAGCACTCGACCTAATGTAGGTAGTCTAATCAGAAACGAATGGCGGCAAACTTTCGGCCTGCGGTGAACATCAAACAAATTCATGCTAATGGCTATTATGTTTATCGATCGGATTGCTTAACCTCGAGTTCTATCTATGGGTTACAAACAGGGCAGAAATTTTGTTTACCATTTGATAATGCTACTTATAGATTATTTGCGTTACTTGTTTTTTTTTTTTGTAGTATGTACCTACCCTAATTTCTGTTTCAGTAGGCATTTTGTTTTCTTAATTAATGTTCAAATTTCAAAAGTCAGCCACTCAGTTACATTAAATGTTTTTGTTCGTCATCAACAAAATAATCGTACGGCGCATAGCAATAACGTAGATCGTGGAAGAAGCCAGCAGGTACTAAGAAATTTTCCGAGCTAGCGGGAATTTTCCTTGATCCACTACATTTGCCAATAACCATCAGTTGCGGTACAAGATTCCTAGTTTATTTGCTTACATACGTACAAATGACGTGATATGTTTTATTAGAAGCGCAGGTCATTTAAAATGATAGTATTGGAGCCAAAAGACTAATAGCATAGGGAAACGTGGGCATATCACATTTTCCTAGTGATGGAATAAAATTAGTCTTTTTGAATTTTATTAGTCGTAAAATAAGAATACAATAGTAATAATTTCTATTGGTAAAATAATAACTGTTGTGGTAGTTGACTCTATTGTGTTCTAAGTCAATAATAGCAAAATATCGATTTTTTGTTTCGTTACCCCATTTCCTTAAAAGTCTTGTATTTTATATGGAAGTTGTTATAATAAACGCTTGCGTCGGGCACATCACATAGTTTTGCGTGCGTCGCGTACAGTGCTCGGCAAACATACGCGTCACGGCAGTTTGGGCAACACGCCAATCGATTTCGTGAAATTACCATCGTTGCTTATGTCAAGGGTCTGTTTATTTTATTGACGCACAGGTAACTGTTGCCTACGAAACGAAACAATATTATTAGCATGCTTTATTAGAAATACTCATTCTGTGATGCATTTGTTTCGGTCGTTGTGTTTACCTTGATTAGGAACAATGCTAATTGCATACGAATTTTAATTCAGAATATTTTTATCTATGTTTTTGTCTCCGGCATTTGTTCTCTGTCGTCTACGTTAATCAGAAATACGGAAAGGAAGTTACTTCCGGAAAAAATTACAATACTAATTTTCATTCATATAAACACAATTCTTAGCTTGCATATTCATGTTTCTTTTGTGAAGAGTCAGGCATTTATTTATATATTATTCTCTCAAAATGTCAAGGAAAATGTATGTAAATATTAAGTAATCAAACTCAAACCAGCTACAAATAACTTTTCGACCGTATCGCTGTAAATTTAAACCGCCGCGCGCCGTATCGAAGAATTTTATGATCAACTATTTTCACTGACAGCTTAGATTTCCTGTTAAACTACCTATACCTATTGACTTATTTATACGCATTTTTTCCTCCTAATACATATGAATATTATTTACACACTTACTGTCATAATTATAAATATAATTTTTTTTGCTGAGCAAATTTTATTTTATTTTTTTGTTGTTGTGTTCACAGCATGAGGTAAATGTTCTTTTTTTTTGTTACAGATTTATACGTTTTTATAAGACGTGAAGATGGCAGATGGTCACGGAAAAATAGAAGGTAAGCACTTGATACTTGGTACCTACCCACTTATTTACATTTTTTGTTCATCGAAATCCATTAAGAGTACAAACTTCAGAATATAATCATTTATTCCGTTTTTTATAAGTTTGCTTAAAGGCTCGTACAGACCAGCGCGACGCGACGGCGCGACGCGACTCGAACAAAACAATTTCTAAGAAAACTTCACGGTATAACAATAGCCGGTGTCGCGTCGCGCTGTCGCGTCGCGATAGTCTGCAAAAGCTTTTAGGATGGGTCTTGGGTAGCTACGTTATATTATATTACATAAGTATGTAGGTACTTTAGTAAAATGTAAACATCCAAATAGCTATGAACAGGACATAAATAAAACCCTGGAAGACATCGTACATTGGCTTGACAAAAACAACTTGATGATAAACTTAGCAAAAACTAACATAATGCACTTCCATCAACGCACAAATTTAAAAGAAGTATCGGTACACTACAATAAACAAAAAATTGACCAAGTTAAAGTAGCAAAATTTTTAGGGATTTACATTGACAGGCAACTAAATTGGCAACCACAAGCAGAGGAAATTTGCAAAAGGATGAATACAGCGGCATATGTCCTTTCAAAGTTGTCCAAGAAAGTTGACATTCAAACTACATTAGTAGCTTATCATGGTCTGGTTGCATCAGTTCTAAGATTTGGTATTATCTTCTGGGGCAATTGCAGCTCAAGGGAGTACATGTTCAAGGCGCAAAAACGTTGCATTAGAGCGATGTGTGGTTTGAAGACCACCGACAGTTGCGAACCAAAGTTTAAGTCCCTAAAAGTGCTCACATTTCCGTCATTGTATATTCTGGAAATGGCCATGTTTGTAAAGACCAATAAAAACCTTTTTCCGACGATGACAGAAACTAGAAAACGACCTGTCAGAAATCAATACAAAAATTTATTACAAATCGAGTCCTGTAACACAGCTTTAATGAAGAAAAGTGTTATTTGTATGGGTCCTACAATATACAATAAATTGCCAGATGTAATGAAAAACGATACAATTAAAATTTTTAAAAAGAAATTAGCAGCCTTCTTAACAGCAAAATGTTATTATTCGATAAATGATTTTTTAATGGACAAAACTTTTTAATCAGCATCGTGTAAAATAAATATAATTATTATTATCTTGAACATTAATACATTAATTTTTAATTTTATTCTAAAGTAACATTTTAATTTGACATTTTTCAATATTATTTAATGTATATGTATAATTGCAATAATTAACTGTGACATCTTAATTTGTAACAATTTTTATAATTTTTGCGTGCCTATTTCCAGGCAGAATGTACATGGCTCACTCCTTCCTATTCCACCTGTATTTAAATGTAACCTACATTCATTGCAAATAAATGATTTGATTGATTGATTGATTGATTAGGTACTTAATTGTGACGTTCGCTGTCAACACCGCTGTGAATTTTTTACTGACGCTCTGTCCCGTACTAACCCAACAAGATCTACATTGAGTTCAACTGTATCAATCGAAGAATTTTTATTTGTTTTTAACCTTTTTATAAAAAACATTTGCTTTTTCCAACGCACTTTAGACATTGGCAGAATAGTCGACATCGGCTTTGCTTGCCATTTATTAAAAATAGAATAGAACTGACGCTCATTCTAGGTAGAAAGGTTGTTTCAGGCAATCTGAAACTTTTATAAGCCTGCACTGAGTCAAAGTACCTTCTGTGTTTGGGATTTATTTGTTACTTCAGAACTCAAATACTAGGCCGACCAAAATTTACTGTTATTTCTGGATCCGAAACCTCCAAAGCTTGTAATAATAATACCAGCCTGTTACTGTGCCACTGCAGGGCAAAGGCCTCTTCTCATACAGACAAGGCACGAGCATTGATCACCATGCTTGCTCAAGACGGGTTGGCGATTTCAGACTTATATTAACTATAAGTCCAGGTTCCCTCAAGATGTTTTCCTTCAACGATGTCAGTAATGTTCAAGATAAACTCAGAAAGTACTATGAATTGAAAGTCACATTGGTAGGTACTTGCTCGGATTTGAACCCACAACCTCGTGCATGAGAGGCGAGGCCTTAACCACTGGGCCACACAAAGCTAGTACATTTAACTAAACGACAGGAGTCTTTTTTTGTATATAAAATGGGCCCAAGAAAATCTGTTACACTAATTATTGAAAAACATTGCAGTTTGTTCCTAAAACTCTCTAGATTACTGTAGTATTGTTAGCTTCAGTTACTTTAACCGGATTATCTTCCAAAATCAGGCTTTTTGTTTTATTGCAAAATAGTTTATTCGGTCATGTTCCGTCTGTCCATTTGTTAAATTTTTAGAGCCTAAGGTTTGCCGTTATTAGTTCAAAGTATTTTTACAAAGGGAATTCATTACAATGTCTGTAGGAAGTGTCAATTTCTGTATCACCGCAGCCTGTAACACACTTTGTGACCTCATTTAAGTAGCTATCTATTTATTTATTTACTTCACTTTCGTTCATTATGTCTATTTTCCTCCAAATCGTCGCGGAGGTATAAATTGCCATAATCACCACGTTGTATTGATTGATAGTTGCAGTAGATATATTGTTATGTCCCTACCTAAGTTAATTTCTTGGTCTCGGTAGTTTAATATTTCCAATTCACCTTTATCCTGGTGTTAAAACAGTTTCTTTTAATGAGTTGTATGTTCATGCATTAATTAAGTTCTCATAAAAGCAATAAGTAAACATAACGACTGTGTTTTTTTTCTAACAACAGAATATTATTTCTTTATCTCGCTGTTGAGTCTTAAACTGACGGTTTATTAATTCAAGTAAATTTTAATTAACAGATAACCCGAAGATAATGTCGGGCCCAGTGCTCGTCAACTCACCCAATGCGGTGCTGTCCAAAACCCTGTTGGGAAGGTACAATGACCTCCCGATCCCCGCAGACAAGATTTTGGCGACATACATCTGGATCGATGGTACTGGCGAGCATTTGAGGTGCAAAGATCGCACCTTGAATTTCATCCCTAAGCAACCCAAAGGTAAGAATCCTATTACTAAGTCAATTACCCCCACAATTGGCCAGTTTTGCCTAAGTTCCATGTACTAGCAGGGCGAGCTCATTGCCATCACCCGGGCACACAGCAACTAGCCAACTGTGGGTGTATTCTACTCTACTCTATTCTATTCTACTCCTCTGCCTAGCCCTTCGGGGAAACAGGCGTCATTTATTTATTTGAGTGTACATGAACAACATGTTGATGATGTTATGTAATTAATATGTACTATGTAAATGAATGTTTCAAAAAAACATTCACTATTTACGCGGCTCTTGCTGCTGCCACAAATCCTGAAATTGAAAAGTCGGTCATGGTTTTAATTCATAAAGACTCGTTGAAATATGGCACATCCATTGGCCAGTGTGTTTTATTACATCCTCATTAACGAACTAATTAGCAGAGTTTAGGTAAATTGTTCAGCCTTCACTGAGACGAGTGGCGCTGATCTGTAAACAAGATGGTATTTTACAAAACAAAATGTTTAACCTTGTTTTAACGACGCCGACGTTATTTTTTTATAAAACTGCCCAGAAAAAGGGAAAAATATACATGAACATTGTTTAGTCAAATAAATAACGACACAAAAATGTCACATCCAGCAAATCACGATAATAACCACAATGTAAGAGCATCGCTCTTCTAGGAGTAAGGACTTTTTGATGAAAACTTAAAAGGTTTCAAAGCAATATTGTCCACAAGCAATCGTAGAAATGTCACGATAGATTTCATTCAGTATACCTAGTTCATTGGAAAGTTGTTGCCCGCAGTAAATTAAGTGTACACTGTTCTGTAATATATCAGTTTAATTGCATTACACACTATGCGTTGGCTATTCTAGCTGCTAGACCACGAAAGCAACGTCTTAATGATGAATTTCATTACAGATCTGCCGATTTGGAACTTCGATGGGAGCTCTACCGGACAGTCGGACGGGCACAACTCTGACACGTTCCTGTGCCCCCGTGAAATTTACAGGGATCCTTTCAGACGTGGCAACCACATCCTCGTTATGTGCGACACGTATAAATACAACATGGAGCCCACAGGTGCGTTACAACAATATTTACAAACTGATTTGTCGTGATTCCTTTTCAGTTTTTTGTGGGAGTAAAATGGATAACACAGAAGTGATCTTTCATAATATTATGCATGAAAGACGTTCATTATTGGAAAATTAGGATTGCGTTCGCCTTCTGTCCCAAAACATTTCCAATATTTGGTTTTACGCGCCATGGACCAAGTCGCGTTACATTAGTCTTCATCAGGGAGGGTACACAATCGCAATTACGTATTTATGGTAATTGTTTGACAGCACGACCTGTGGATCTATTTCGTAACGTTAGATTAAATTAACGTAGACACAAATGCACTTATGGAAGAATGTCGTATGTATGATTGACATTCATGTGCGAAATGTTGCCTTGATTGAGCAGCAGATTAAGTTTAGTTAGTAGGAAACTGAAGTTCTTCAAATAATGATATTCTTCTACTACTGGACCAACCATGTATACTTGTGAAAAAAAAACTGTTCTCTTTAATTGGTTTATTTATGATTTTGGTTTCATTTCACAGAGACTAACCACCGCATTAAGTGTGCTGAGGCCAGCGAGAAGGTCAAGGATGAGGAGCCGTGGTTCGGTATTGAGCAGGAGTACATCCTGCTGGACTCAGACCTGAGGCCCTTCGGATGGCCCCCGGGTGGTTTCCCCCCACCACAAGGCCCCTACTACTGCGGGGTTGGAGCCAATAAGGTGTTCGCCAGGGATCTAGTCGAGGCACACTACAGGTTACTATTAGAAAATTTACGCTATTCCAAAATATGGCATTTGCGTAATAAACTTCGCTTCTTAATTTTAATGGACAAATTTTCCCAGAAAAGTAATAAACAGCTCATGTACGTTTTAATTACAGATGTTGCCTATTTGCTGGCGTTCCTATTTCTGGCACCAATGCCGAGGTCATGCCCTCGCAGTGGGAGTTCCAAGTGGGTCCATCCGTTGGCGTAACCGCTGGCGACGACCTCTGGGTTGCGCGCTACATCCTGAACAGGCTCGCTGAAGAGTACGGAGTCATAGTCACCTTCGATCCTAAACCAGTCCAGGACTGGAACGGCTCTGGTGCACACACCAACTTCTCTACCAAAAAGATGCGTGAAGACAACGGTATTATGTAAGTGTCACAGCCTTGTTTGGACGTTATAATTATGACTTTAAAACGTCATTCCGTTTATGCGAGACAAGTGTCCTTAAATGGTAAACCTGTACGAGAAATCGATTACAGCATTCGAGAAGTCGGTCGTATATTTCCGTTTAAGAAATTCTGGGATATTTCGTTATAGTGGGTTTTATTTTGATCGCTTAACTGTCGGTCGATTATCTTTAAAATTGTAATTATATGGTTTTCACAAGAAATCCTTTAATGAGTCATGCATTATTTTACTGGCGGCACTAGTTGCTAAACATTGCGTTTTCATTTTAATTATGTGACGTACATGGCTACTAGACCACTTTATCGACCTACCTAAATACCTTTACGAACTAGGTACCAACATTAGTATTAACGAAGTTGTTTTCTTAATTGCAGAGAAATTGAGAAGGCGATTGACAAGCTGTCTAAGGTTCACATGAAACACATCAAGGTCTACGATCCTCGCGGAGGAAAGGACAACGAGAGACGTTTGACTGGTCTCCACGAAACAGCCAGTATTAATGACTTCAGCGCCGGTAAGTGCTCGAACTGAAACCTGCTTAAAATGAGCTGGATGCCTCGAGTGGATTGGGCCGATAATTTATGTTTATTTGTTTACAGGAGTCGCTAACCGTGGCAGCAGTATCAGGATACCGCGGACAGTGGCCGAGGAAAAGAAGGGATACTTGGAGGACCGTCGACCAGCCTCCAACTGCGACCCGTACGCTGTGATAGACGCTCTGATGCGCACGTGCATACTCAACGAATAACAGTGGCGCCCCCCCCGCCAGGCCACTCCTGCGACACGTGTCAGCTAGCGACCGCATCATCAATCCGTCTATTATGTTCGTGCCTGGTTGCCAACGCAAGCTGTATGTACCTGCACCAAATGTGCATTATTAAGCCCTCTTCCATTTTAGTGATAGATGTATACCACTGCAACACCAAGTAAAACTTTTTGAATAGACGTTTACCTAATCAAGTAGGTAATAATTATATTCACTAGCGACGACAAATCGAATAATATATGGCCTATAGGTATTGAATAGAATAGTTTATTCAATTTACAATACATAAACAGATAACTAAATAAAATGATAATAATTAAACCGACACGTGATAGAGGTAGTGCGTTTAAAAGGACCATATAAGATATTAATATATTATATAAGGAGGTAAATATTTCTACGAATATTATGTGATATTTAAAAATTGTTATTTTGATGTTAAATAGTTTAATTGTATACAAATAACCACATATCATTATTTTTAACAAATTCATTTAATGCATAGTTGCAAATTAGTTTTAGTATACGAATAACCTGAATGAGAACACATGAATTGGTTGACATATTATATACTAATAAGAGAATTAAATGATGTCCGGGATAATAATGTTATCGTGTTAAAGAATAAAGAATCTACCAGTATATTAATGTTAAAGGTAGTATCCTGCAAAATTACATTAGCATAAATATTTAAGAGTATAATGTAATGGTAACCGCAGGAGCCTTTCAAAGTTCAAGCACTTATGAAGTATGTCTAAATGTGAACACCCTGAACACTCGTGTAGAGCACAAAATATTATATTCCTATCGTCTGAATAAAATTATATAAGCTATTATATGTATAAGATGTTTAAAATTGTTTTGCATGCATCGGAACTTGGTATGAATTAACAAGTAGTAAGTGTATAAGAAAGTTGTTATAAAATACGAGATATTATGAAAAATAAAGATACTTTGTTGTATTAATCATGCTTGAATGTTATTATTTTCCACATTTATTCCGTCCCATATGGGTACTATCGCGGACACTGGCGCCTGACCACTTTTCGACCTTATTGCTAATAAGGTCGAAAAGTGGTCAGGCGGTGTCCGCGATATTACTTAACCTAGCTAGCTAGTCACATCGACTACGGTCGACCTTCCTATTGTAACAACTACAAGTTGAACATTTCTAAATAGTGGCATAGCATAACATCACGCCTGCAATCTCCAAGAGGAAGGCAGAGGTGTACCAATAGAACACCCACATTTCACTATGAGCTTATTGCGGCACAAATCCATAATCTGAGCTGCGACTGAGAAGTTCCAGTTGGAAAAATCTAGTAACACTGCCCGACCTTGGAATCGAACCCAGGACCTCATGCTCAGCAGTAGCGCTTGTGAACACTAGACCAAGGCATTCCAAATAGTAATAACGTAGCAGACCATGGTGATGATTTAGCTAGCAAGCAGGCACACCGAGGAACAACAAAAGACAGAATAGAATAAAGTTTTCTCGGAGCACCTCCCTTCTAAGGTTCCTCAGCTGGTTTCCTGGGAGGAAGGCCTTACGAAAAATGCTTGTACGGGTGCCTGAAAAACTGTATTGGAGTAGGTTGCTTTGAAGTTGAATAAGAAAGGAGTCAGCAGGTCCCCAAGATATAAGAATAATTTATTTGTTCAAAAATATACAGACCTAAATAATATGGTGATACACTATAAAACACTTAATTCTAGATGCACAATTGGTAACTGGATAGATAGGTGTATAAATATCTAGTGTGCGACTATTTGATCTGCTGAAGAGATGCATAAAGTCTCCCCTTTATTTATTAATACTTTATTGTACACCACAAATATACATAACAAAAAATAAACCAAACACTACGAATTAAACAATGGGCGGCTTTATCGCTTTCTGCGATCTCTCCTTATCGCCTGAGTCTCCATTATATTACCATTGAGAATTTTATAATAACCATATAGGACTCCAGCAAATACTTTATCCAATTATCAAGCTTAATACCGTATAGTTTTAGAAAACTATCCACGAACCCAGGGAAATTATGCTGAGTTAGGGTGAATGTATCTACTACACCAGAAGGAAAACGTGGAAAAATTCCATTGAGAAAAATAAGCCAACACTATAACATAACACGTCTTCGTTTTATCGAAGATACTTACGTAATTTATGACGAATGTAAGTAGTACCTACTTAATAACTTTTAATACCAGGGCTCTTTTTATAGAGGAGTTGACTTATTTCAGCCAGCAGTAGCATTTGCTGTGTTCCGCTTCCGGACTTCCGGTATTGTTCTGTTCTTTTCTTCTTGTCTGTGTGTACATAAATAGTTTAAAAAAATAATAAAGAAAATACATTTATTTGCACTAAACCAGTAGGTAGAGCTATTCTGTAAAAATCTCGCTGCCTCACCATCAGTATGATCCTAATGGGATGACACTTCATTTCAAGCTCACTTGTCTTCACCAGTGTTCACGGTGACATTTTTATATGATAACACTACAAGTCATGGTGGTTATGTCAGGTTTGGTTCTGGGCGGGGGATCCCCCACAGCGCATACTTCCACGCAGTATCCCCTGGGCAACGCCGTGTCTGACCACCGTAACGGAGTGGCAGACCGGTGGCTAAAGTGCGCTGTGACTTTTTATCTTACGAACACTGTTGCGGACGTTTCGTAAAAATGACAGGAAAGCCGGCACGCGATGCGTCCGGCCGTTTTATCCCGAGTCGCTCTCCCCAGGGCGACTCAAACGGCCCTTCTCAGGGCCACTCCAACGGCCCTTCTCAGGGCCACCCCAACGGCCCTTCTCAGGGCCACCCCAACGGCCCTTCTCAGGGCCACCCCAACGGCCCTTCTCAGGGCCACCCCAACGGCCCTTCTCAGGGCCCCGCCAGCGGCGTTTCGACGCCGAGAGCAGACCGCTCGAGATCTGGGAGCCTGTTTAGAAGGCCTGATGATTCGTCGGACGACGATTCGACGATGGACACGTCGGCGGCCGAAAGCGGCGACCGCTTCAAGCGGAAGCGGTCCGAGGGCTCCTCGGAGTCCACCGCAAGCCGCAGCAAGGCGAGGAAGAAGTCGAAGCCCAAAAAGGCTCCGACTTCTTCTCCGACGGCCTCTACCCATGACGTGGGCTTAGTGGACGCAGAGCGCCAACTTAATTTGGCGAAACGGACGCAGCTCCAGCAGGACCTGGAGGAGAGGGTCGCTGCCAAGGAGCAGCAAGCTGCCAGGTCGAGGGCCGGGTATGGAGCATCTCACGTGCTCTATGCCGACCACTCCCTGGCAGAGCTGGCGCGCATGGCAGAGGAGGATAAGGAGGAGGTCCTGGAGGTCGCCTCCAAATCCTCCAACCTTAAGGGGACCTTTCAGAAGGCCCTCAAATGCCGTGCCGCCAGCATGCACGGCATCGTCACGGAGCTGGTGAAGCGCACGGCCACCGAGGAGACGCGGCAGCTGCAGGCGAAAGTGGATCGCCTGCAGGCGGAGGTAAGCCAGCTTCACCAGAAGCTGGCTGAAGCCACGGCCCTGCCTGCCCCAGCTCTGGTGACAGGAGGCTCCTCCTCCACCCCTGCCGGCCTCGAGGCAGCCTTGAGGCAGGTTGTGCAGGAGGAGAGGGCCTTCATAAGGGCCTGCTTCGCAGGCATCGAGGACCGGCTCCTGCCGGAAAAGCGGCTCCGCCCACCGCTAGCGGCGGACAAGAGTCGCCAACCGAGGGAGCCGGAACCTGCGCCTCAAGCAGGCCCGGTGTTGGAAGTGCAGCCCTCCAGCTCCAAGGGCAAGGGCAAGGGCAAGAGGACGGGCAAGGCGGCTCCTCAAACCCCCACCACAAGCGCGGTGGGAGTGCCTGCCGCTCCAGCAGCCCCAGCCAGACAGTCACAGGTCTCGCAGGAGGAAGACGCCCTTCTTCCCTCCACCACTCCGTCCAACCAGTCGTGGACGGAAGTGGTCAAGAGAGGGAAGAAGGGCAAAAAGGCGGACCCCAAGCCCGCTGCGGCTGCTCCTGCAGCTGGCGGCAAAAGGGCTCCAGCCGGTGGTGGAAGCCGCAAAAAGCGGGCTCCTCCAAAAACCGCGGCCGTCGTGGTGACCATCACCCCGGAGGCCGCGGAGCGGGGCGAAACGTACGAGTCCGTACTGAGACGGGCTCGTACGAATGCTGATCCCTCCCAGCTGGGGATCAGCAAAATTACGTGCCGCCGAACTCTCACGGGAGCTCGAATTTTCGAGTTCTCGGGGGAGCAGCGCGGCACGAACGCGGACCTCTTCGCAGCGAAGCTGCAAGAGGTCATCGCGTCGGATGTGGCCAAGGTCGCAAGGCCCGTTAAGACCACAGCCTTGGAGGTGGCCGATTTGGACGACTCGGTCGCCAAAGAGGATGTGGTCGCGGCCGTCGCAGCGGCTGGAGGCTGCGACGCTGGCGCGGTGAAGGCTGGAGTCATCAGGCTCGGCCGCCGCGGCATGGGCATCATCCGCGTGGAGTGCCCGGTCGCCGCGGCCGGGGCCGTCCTTGCTGCGACCAAGGGACGGTTGCTGATAGGCTTCAGCTCGGCGGTGGTCCGGCCACTTGAGGCACAGCCTGCGCGGTGCTTCAAGTGCTGCGCGTTCGGCCACACCCGAGCCACGTGTCCCTCCAAGTCCGATTGGAGGGAAACCTGCTTCCAATGCGGGAAGGAGGGACACGGGTGGGCCGCGTGCACCGCCACCGCGCCACACTGCGCGGCGTGTGCCGCCAGTGGCCGCCCCGCGGGCCACCGGATGACGGGCAGGAGCTGTAAGCCCCCCGTCAAGAAGGGCGTGGTGCCGGCACAGGTTCGCCCTGTTGCCACCACTCGCCGTCGTCGCCGCTGTAGCTCCAGCGGCGGCGGCGGCGGCTGAGGAGGGTGCGATGTCGGAATAATAATTTCCGACCTCCGCATCCTCCAGACGAACGCCAACCACTGCAGAGCGGCCCAGGACCTGGTGGTACAGGTCATGGCCGAGTGGTTGGTGAACGTAGCGGTGGTCGCCGAGCCCTACTTCGTCCCCGGCAGCTGGCTGGGTGACGAGGACGGCTTGGTGGCACTAGCGGCGCGGTCTTCCACAGACTCCCCTCCCCTCTCGCTATTAGAGAGGGGACCGGGATACGTGGCCGCCGCGTGGGGAGAACTCGCCCTCGTGGGCGTGTATTTCTCCCCAAACCGCCCTCTCCAGGACTTCGAGAACTATCTCGGAGTCCTGGCCGCCGTGGTCGGCAGGGCGGCGCCGCGTCAGGTCTCCGTGCTGGGAGACCTGAACGCCAAGTCGGTGACCTGGGGCAACCCGGCCACCGACGCCCGCGGGCGGGCAGTCGAGCTGTGGGCTGCCTCCTCTGGACTCTCCCTCTTGAACAGAGGCAGCGTCCAGACATGCGTGCGGCGGCAGGGTGGCTCAGTGGTGGACGTCACTTTCGCCACCCCTGCGTTAGCCGCGCGCGTGCTGAACTGGCGGGTGGACCTGGTGGAGACCATGTCGGACCACCGCTACGTGCGGTTTGACATCTCCACCAGTCGCCCCGGAGAGACGCGGACTCTCCCGGGGCGATCACCGTTCCCACGGTGGGCCCTCGCCCGCCTGGACAGGGAGGCAGCGCGGGAGGCGGCGTTCGTCCAGGACTGGCTTTCGCCGCCTTCCGCCAGCCGGCTGCCGGATGTGGACACCGTGGCGGGGCAACTGAGGGAGTCTCTGACCGAGGTATGCAACTCGAGCATGCCTCGGTCTGGCCGACCACCACCCAAACGGGCCGTGTACTGGTGGTCGGCGGAGCTGGCGGGGCTTCGAGCAGCCTGTGTGGAGGCAAGGAGGGCTTACACGCGGAGTCGGCGGCGGCGTCGACGGGACCAGGCCGTCGGGGACCACCTCTACGAGGTGTACCTGGCGGCAAAACTGGTCCTCGATCGGGCTATCACCGCCGCCAGAGACTCTGCGAGAGCAGAAATGCTGGAGGGTCTCGACGCGGACCCCTACGGGAGACCGTATAAGGCGGCGCGGAACAAACTGCGCCCCTTTGGTCCCCCGGTGGCCGAGACCCTGGAGCCCTCCTTTCTGGATGGGGTGGTTCAGTCCCTGTTCCCGTGCAGGGACGACTTCACCCCACCAGCGATGGCCCCACCAGCCCCGCCAGCTGATGATGAAGAGGAGACCCCTCCCGTCACGGAGTCGGAACTCGGCGCGGCTATTCTCCATATCCGCGCCAAGAAGACGGCTCCGGGCCCCGACGGTGTCCCGGCGAGAGTGGTGGCGATCGCCGCCACCCAAATGGAGGAGCGGTTTCGGGACCTCTTCAGCGCATGCCTTGCGTCTGGAAGGTTCCCGAAACCGTGGAAGGAGGGACAGTTGTGCCTCCTTCGCAAGGAAGGCCGCCCGGCAGACTCCCCCTCGGCATACCGGCCCATCGTTCTGCTCGATGAGGTCGGTAAGATGTTCGAGGGGATAATCGCTGCCCGCCTGAAGAGCCATCTGCGATGCATCGGGCCGGACTTGTCGGACGCTCAGTACGGCTTTCGGGCTGAGCGTTCGACGGTGGACGCGCTGGCCTGCCTCAAGGGGCAGGTGAAGGATGCGATGGAGGTGAGGGACGGGTTGTTGGCCGTGTCGTTCGACATTGCCAACGCCTTCAACTCCGTTCCCCACTCCACCATCCTAGAGGCGCTCCGATTCCACGGAGTGCCTCGCTACATGCGCGTGCTGCTGGCCAGCTACCTGGAGGATCGGGTGATCCTCCTGGTCAATAGGGCTGGCCAGGTCCGGCGGTACGCCGTTGAAGCCGGCGTTCCACAGGGGTCAGTCTTAGGACCTCTCCTCTGGAACGTCGGCTACGATTGGCTCTTGCGGGGAACTCTCCTCCGAGGCACGAGTGTCGTCTGCTACGCGGATGACACTCTCCTCACCGCCCGGGGGGAGAGTTTCAGGGAGGCGGCCAACTTGGCCTCGGCGGGCGGATCCTTGGTCGCAGGGAGGATCCGCCGCCTAGGGTTGACGGTGGCGCTGCAGAAGACCGAGGCCGTCTTCTTCTACGGTCCCCGGCAGCGCCCCCCGCCACCTGGCGCCCACATCTTCGTGGAGGGCGTCAGGATTGAGGTAAAGGCCCAGATGAAATATCTGGGCCTTGTACTCGACAGCAGGTGGCGCTTCGGCCCGCATTTCAGCGGGCTGTCGTCGCGCCTGCTGAAGACCGCGGGCGCTCTCTCGTGGCTCCTTCCCAACTTGGGGGGGCCCAGCTCGCGATGCCGGCAACTCTACGCCGGCATCCTGAGGAGCATGGCCCTCTACGGGGCCCCCATCTGGGAGGAGTCCCTCCACAGACGGGAGAACGCCGCGGCCTTGCGGGCACCTCAAAGGGCGATAGCCCAGCGGGTGGCGCGGGCTCACCGCACGGTGAGCTTCGCCGGGGCATGCGCTCTGGCCAGCACCCCTCCTTGGGAACTCGAGGCGTGGGTGCTCGCCAGAGTGTACGAGTGGAAGGCGGGGCGGAGGGCTTCAGGTCAGCCCTTCGCCCCGGAAGAGCGGGAGGCCGTCCGGCGGGAGGCGAGGGACGCCATCGTCGTCCACTGGACGACGGACCTCGCCGCCGCAGTCTTCGGCCGCCGAACCCTCGACGCGATCGGGCCGGTCCTGCGGGACTGGCTCGAGCGGCCGCACGGGTTCCTCTCGTTCCGTCTGGTGCAGGTGCTGTCCGGACACGGTTGTTTCGGATCGTACCTGCATCGGATCGGACGGGAGGAGACGCCGTCGTGCCACCACTGTGGCGCGGCGGAGGACACGGCGCAGCACACTCTCGAGGTGTGCCCGTCGTGGTCCGAGCCGCGCCGCAGTCTCGTCGCGGCGATCGGGGTGGACCTCTCGCTCCCCGGCGTGGTGGGCGCCATGCTGAGGGACGAGGGGTCCTGGGCGGCAGTCGCCTCCTTCTGCGAGCACGTCATGTCCCAGAAGGAGGCGGCGGAGCGCGTGCGGGAGGACGATCCCGACGCGGCACCGCTCCGAAGGCGGAGGAGGGGTCGAAGGAGACGTCAGTTCGACAGTCATCTCCGACTCCTCCTCCCAGGTGGAGGCCAGCAGGCAACGGGTGCGGGGGCACCCTCGCCTGCATCGCACAGGCCTCCACCAGTGCCGGACGGGAATGGCCAGGTGCTCCCGGCCGTTCCCGTAGCCCCCCACCACCCAGGTGGGGGGCATGTGGGGCCCGCCAGCTAGGCGGGCATGCGCCGGGAGGGCTGTGGATGTAAAGGCTGAGCCGGTTTCCCATGGCCCTCCCATCACGGCGATGCGGGAGCACCGCTGAGTTTTAGTGGGTATACTGCATTTAGACAGGAGTCCCACATACCCCGACTCGTCCCCCACGAGCCGGGGATGCGTAACGCATTTCTCAGCGAAAAAAAAAAAAAAAAAAAAAAAAAAGGTTTGGTTCTGGGTATGGTAATGCCCCTGCGGTCTCCCATTTTGGAATTGCTCATATCTAAAGTCGATGGATCATCACCTCCAAGCCCATGAGACAAAAACAATTATTTTAAAATTGTCACCACTCCTCTTGCCGAACAAGTATTAAACTTCCGTAATTTTATTTAAGGTGTTTTGCAACGCCATCTATCTATAGAATGCAGGATTTGTAAGTCACAGCAATAGCAATGAAGCGCGGCTGTCCACCGGGGGTCGGCGTGGGACAGCGTGGTCCTCAAAAGGCATTATAGGTGGCGCCAATGTAGCCAGTGGACCAAGTGCCGATAAGCGGGCAATAGGGTACATACCTTAGGTAGGTACATACAAATTGAGCAAGGATCTTTTGGCATGACGCAAAAATCGGAACTAACGCCACGATTTTTTACCGCTGTTAAGTCCACGTGACGTTAAGTCACATACAGTACTACAAGGATGTTTAGGCGCTCGATTGAAAGATATAGGGGGGCGTGCGGGCGTTATTGGTAAAATACGTGTTTTTTTTATATTTTTTTAATAATGACAAAACAGTATGGCGGTGAAGTTCCGATTTTGGCCATGCGCCAAAAAATCCTTGTACGCTGTACACCTACCTATAACCTTAAGTTCGTCCCAGATATTTGCAAAGATGTTCAAAGCCTTGACCCATAACGGGAAACTTATTAATTGTTTCAATGTATTCAATAGCGATGTTGATTGAATTTTTGAAGATGCTTAGCGGATATTAGCTAAGACTTATCTTAATCGGTGACAAGGTCTGCCATATTTTTTTCATTAATATTTTTTGGTCTATATCATTTCTCGGGAACCTGGGGTCTCGGACCTTTGGAAGGCGTAGGGTCGAAGCCAACTCGAAGAGGCCCCTTAGACAATTTTAAAAGGAATGAGGCGCCAACCGACGATTATCCCTGTATGCACTATGCAAGTGCACCCAAGGACGACCCCCGGTTGGTACAGGACTATTGCAGAACATGCAAACAAAAAATATTGGGCTTGGGTGGCTATAGTGAATTGGTTACCTAAAACTATGGAAGGCCTATATCCCCTGATCAATGTTAAGATATACACGGATAAAATGGCAGGGGGTGACTTGCACACTCAATAATGGGCCCCCGAAAACTGTCGCTAGCACATAGTGACGTAGCGACAAGGGGCAACATGTCCTGAGGTGCTTGAGGAGTGGAGAGGTATTCCACGGCTTTCAAAACAATCCGAGAGCCCGGGAGATGGTCAAGATCCCTACGAGCACATACTGGAATACTTCCGTCCTCCGAGCACGTTTGCT
Source organism: Agrochola circellaris (assembly GCA_914767755.1). Taxonomy (NCBI): domain Eukaryota; kingdom Metazoa; phylum Arthropoda; class Insecta; order Lepidoptera; family Noctuidae; genus Agrochola; species Agrochola circellaris. The sequence continues at coordinate 15,321,046 of OU611840.1, read as the reverse complement.
CTTGCGAATTTCCACTCAAACCGGCCAATTAAGGCAAGAATGAGGTGGGAGCTCTGTTCCTCGTCAGTGTTCACTCCAGCCGGCAAATAAAGGCAAGCCAGAGATAGGGTCCGCGGGGTCGCTACTGCCCAATAGCTCGCCACATGCTGCCCTGCGGGTTTGTGTATCTCTCTTGGTCTGGCTCCTCACCCTAGATATGTTCCGGCGAAGTAAAATCTGCCGGCACAGACCTAGAGTTTGGAGCGCGCAAGCCCCACCACGACCTCAACGTAGAGATACGATAGAGGCGGTGGGGTCATTAATATTATTATTAACCGTCCTTTATAGGCAGCGTCATTGAAAACAGGGTTTGGCAATACTAAATTTAATTAATGATCCAGCAGTGCGGGCTGGTACGGGTTATTGTGGTGGTGCTAGATTAGGCGATTTTTCACCATATTTATGGTATACCTACTTTCAAATGAGGGTAAAATTGCCACAAAAAACGCATCGGCATCACAGATGATTTAGAATGTTCAAATATAAAAAAATTGTAGATTTTTTGTTATATCAAAGAGTGTTAATTATTTCCTGAGAAACCTTCGCATATTTGTGTCCGACACGAGTACATGAAGCAGGTAATTTGAACGTGTTTGATCTGGCAACACGGGTGTATTATATTGATTAGTTTAGTATTCACGTTTACGCGGGCAGCGTTAACGTACCGCCTTAACTCACCGCGGCAGTTGATTTATTTGATAATATTTTTTATTACCAGTATCGTACTTAAATATCGTTTTATAATACAGTCATCGTGTGTTCTTTGTACTCTCCGGTTTTTTTTTTTGAAGTCGAGGTTTATAAATCAGTTATTGCAGCTGCAATGGATGGCTGGTCCAGAAAAGAAAAGTTATATATATTACAAGGCCTGAGTCATCTTGATTTCGATAAAATGGAAACAAAAATACCGACCAAAACTCGTCAAGAAATAAAAAATGCCGTTATATCTGTGGTAAATTGTTTGGCTGATGCTCCACGGATGGAAAGAGTGACTTTATCAAAATTGCAACACGTTGTGAGTATCACTTCCAAAGATCCTAATAAACAACGTTTAAAAACCCAAATAGTTAGACTGTTACCTAATTTTAACTATGTACCACCATCTGAGTGCTTGTGGAATATAAATGTCAGAGAACTCTTTCAACAGATAGCTAATGCAATTGAAGGGAAACCTGTAATTGCTGATGCGGCCATCATGGAAATCCTGCATGTAATGATAGAAGAAGTTATTGAACTCTGTGGTGGATACATTTCTACTGAACTCAAAGAGTTCATATCAAGAATCAATGCCAGCGCCATACCCATGCCGCCGTCACTCGCACCAAAAGAGTATCAACGTGCTGTTCCTGGAGGCATACACGCACCTGCGAAAAATAACATTCCATCGATGTACACACCACCGAATACTAACATTCCACCGATGTACACACCACCGAATACTAACATTCCACCGATGTACACACCACCGAATACTAACATTCCACCGATGTACACACCACCGAATACTAACATTCCACCGATGTACACACCAGTGAATACTAACATTCCACCGATGTACACATCACCGAATACCAAAATTCCACCGATGTACACACCACCGAATACTAACATACCGATGTACACACCACCGAATACTAACATTCCACCAATGTACACACCAGCGAATACTAACATTCCACCAATGTACACATCACCGAATACAAAAATTCCACCGATGTACACACCACCGAATACTAACATTCCACCGATGTACACATCACCGAATACCAAAATTCCACCGATTTACACACCACCGAATACTAACATTCCACCAATGTACGCATGTAACATTCAAGCTGCTAAGTGCGAGTTTGATCCAATACACGCAACGGCGACGTGCCAGTATAAGCCTATTTACGCACAGGCGAAGTGCCAGTATGAACCTGTTTACGCACCTGCGAACTACAAATATAATTCGATATACGCACCTTCAAAGAACATCTACAATCAATACTCACGTGCAATGGGCAACTACAATCCGATATACGCACCACCAATGTACAATCTTATATGCAAACCTGGGAAGGCCAACTGTGTACTTGCACCATGCACTATTTGTGATCGGATCTCCGTAAATACACAAGGGCATTTTGAACCATCAACCGTGCCTGCACATCCCCCACGTCGTAAACTCCCGTCACGGCCTGCTGGTAGTGGTGCGTACCATGCTGGACCTAATGGGCAGTACGGCCATGCTATGAACAGAAATGAGTAGGTAATAAGATGTCATGGCAGCAACTTAGAACTATAGGTCGTGTTTTATCTTGGAACTGCCTCTCAATCGGGAGAGGTAGGTGCTTCACAGATAAGAGCATAGCTCTTAAGAACGAAAAAGACTGAGAATTTATGAAAAAAATTCGAAAACTTATCAAAATAGGACCAAGAATTTTGGACGAAAAGATAGGTTTTAAAAACTTAAAAATTGACATTTCTGGTCCTGATTGTGATATCGACTACACATTATTATGAAGATTTGTGTCAGATTTGAAGTGCGTGCTGTGCATGAGGCGCCTGGTCTAATATTTACTGTAGGTATAGGTACCTTATGTCTAGGTACCCCAACTTATAAAATGCATATTTAATCAGTGTAAAGCCGCGGTCCCACGGCCGTTCGAGGCCTGTCGCGGCCAGGCGCGCGGACACGCCTGTCGATACAGCCCCGCTTTCTCACCCGTCCGCGTCGATCCGAGGAGGCCTGTGGTAGGAATGCTCGGCACGAGCCACAATAGGCCTCGATAGGCGTGGCCGCGCGCCAAGCTCCGACAGGCCTCGATAGGCCGTGAAACCGCGGCTCGAGGCCTGTCGGAGCTTGGCGCGTATTGTACATTCAGAGTTCCCTCCGAATCCACTATTTGTGCTACTACTCGTATAATATTATTATATTTTTTTTTTTGTACCTACTAGCATTGATAAAGTATAACAGTTTTGTGACTGATTCTTGTAACTGGATTTATCTGATTCCAGTAGATTTGTTAGTCATTAGTTCCGATTTGTAATAGTTAAGTAGGTATATGAAACGTACTTATATCGTACCATAGGTACACAATTACACATGTAAGTGATGCGCTTGCGACTTAATAATAAAATTATGATGACCGATTGTACTTGTACGTACGGTAAGTAGGTACCTAATAAGTGTAAGGATTTCTACCGTAATATATCAAATGTATTGATATATTATGATTTATATTACTGATTAAATACTTCATAAGCATATCTAAACCATGTCTTTATTTATTTTCACAACCACCTTCAAGAACTGCGAATAACCTATGACAAAAGTCAACTAGACAAAGGGTTAATGCCCTGTGGAAAGTCATCAAAGAAATATCAAACACAAAAAAAGTTAACGCTCCCGTTGGAAGTACCCTCAATATTCTCAAACAACCCAAGAATTTCAGCTTACCAAGTCTGCAGCTTTTCACAGGACTCGCAAAAAACCTAGCTGATGACGTAGCTTATGTCTCAGACAGTCTTCATCAACTGATTACTCCCCTTTGCAAACACCTGTCCCTGACTCCTCTACTAATCCAATTCGCTCGCTATTCTGGTGGGGGACAAAGCTGATGATTATTGAATAATTTTATGAGGGAGTTTTGTTGGGAATGTTTTTTGGTCTATACAAATGAGTAAAATTGGTCTTGTTTTTTCATTGTGTTGTAGCTGTTTCATGTTAGGACCATTATTTTGTTGTTATAGGATAAATAAAATCTAGACAGCAGAAGTTAGTCAAGTAAAATGGTTTTTCATATTTTTTTTTAGTTATCTCGGGTATTTATTTATTTGAAAATAAGTACGCCAACAGGATATACCTACTTTGTACATTAATTAATACAAGTAAACAAGTATAACTTTTTATGAATATTATACCAATTACCTACAGGTATATACGACATTCACATAGAACGTAGCAACATCTTCGTAAATTAAAAGTAAAAATATTAGTTAAAATGAAAAACAAGTAAGTACGGTAGGTACTTATTTTCTTTATTTAATATTTTTAATTTATTTCATTAAAAATTATTCGCCACTCGTCTTTGTTAAGAGTCACTACACGTGTTCTGTTGCGTACCAGCCGAGGTATTCTGTAAAAATATCACCATGAACACTTAGGTGAAGTAAGCTGTCAACAGTGGTAATCCCTAGCATTAATCTTCGTGCAGACTAGGCTGACAGGACAGCGCGACGCGACACCGGTTAATGTTATACCGTGAAGTTTTCTTAGAAATTGTATTGTTCGAGTCGCGTCGCGCCGTCGCGTCACGCTGGTCTGCACGAGCCTTTAGGTGGAATGACAGCTCACTTCAAGCACACTTCACCTAAGTTTTCGCAGTTTATCGCAGCGACCAGAGGCCCTAGTGTGAGTTTCTTTTAACTATCTCGACTTTACGCATCGACCGCGTTCGGCGCTCCGATTGGCCCTTCACTGGTGAAGGCCGGCCGGCTGCCAATCGGAGCGGTCGATGCGTAAAATCGAGATTCCCACAAGGGCCTAAGAGCTTTCAAAGAGAGTACTCGCTCGGCGACTGTCGCTCGGCGGGCAGAACACTCGCTGAGAGACTCACGTTTTAAGTTTCTATAGTGTGACAGGTGCCCAAGCGATTCATGACCCCTGGTTGTAATTTAAACTCTGCCTTTTTTATTTTATTTATGAGTCGTGTGTGTGTGGTCTACATTAAAATAAAGAGTCGGTATTAAACTTCGTAAACATGGATAAAAATAATGTCATGTGATTGGTGTCACTCAAAAACAAGTCAAATTTGATAAGTTTATGTTTACCCGTTTGTCAACGATTTTTTTTTGTATTGTATAAAATATGGTGTCTCTACCACAAAAGCCACCAGTAAAGAGTTGAAGTTGAATGTAGATATTATTTGCTTTGGTTAACCCTTGAATCATATTAGATTCACCATAGTAATTGTGCGATACCTACATTATTGTTTTAGGTTTTAACACGAATCAAAATCAATGTGCGTGCTGAGATACCTACCTAAGTAATTCTATTCAGAAAGCAAAGGCCCTCAAAGGAATTTTTGCTAAACTTTGCGATTTTCGGCTGCTGCTACAAGCATAAATAATAATGCTGTCAACTTGTGTTGTCACGGACCATCGACGCGGTTAGTACTGGCTTATTCCGATCCCTAATTACCTCGGCTTCATCATCATATACTTACAAGAATCATGTAGGTACTGAATCCATGGTATATGAGTTTTCGCGTCGATGGCCCTGCCACCCTGTATATGGCTGTGCGTTGTCTATCAACGCGTGAATGAATTTAAGATTTTCATTAAGTAGATCTATCCGATTCAAAAGGTTACCAACCTAGGTAACCTCATCCAGGTTCACAGTTAAAAAACTGTGAACCTTGATGAGGCTGACACAGAAACGTGGGGACAAGAAAAGAAAGGCCTGTCCCCTGCATTAGGTGGAGTCGGGCTGGTAATGATGATAGGTACTGATTGCTTAAGTGTAACAGGTACCTACTTCTTTTTATAATTGTCTTTAGGTAGGTACCTACCATCCAAATGTTTTTCCACTGAACAATCTCCTCAAATCACAACAAATAAAAGGTTCCCAAAAATAGGTACTACTAAGTATTTGGTTCTTTTGAAAGACGAACTTAAGTGCCAATAAAGGCTAAGTGCTCATATACATCAGCGGCACATTGCCTACGATAACGCAACTGCAACCGTCGACGCGCCACGGTTGCCGTCGACGCATCTACGACTGCCGCCGACGAGTGTCGACGGCATCAGTTGCCTCTAGCCCTCTGCCGTTGACAACGTGCCGCTCGTGTATTTGAGCACTATGTACCTAGCTAAATTACTAATACTTTAACTTGATTTTACTTAAAAAAATGCCCGAGAGCGGAAAATAAGTAGGTACTTACCTACTAATGCTGAACACATTGACATGTTAACACAGATGACTTGATAGAGGACAAAAACACTGTGCGAGGGGATTTAATTGATAATCCGATTGAAAAGTACTACGACCTCCCACTGCCTGAAGACAAGATTCTGGCGACATATGTCTGGGTCGATGGTACTGGCGAGCATTTGCGTTACAAAGACCGCACTTTGGATTTCATTCCTAAAACGCTTAAAGGTACTATAACTTATACTTAATTTATGTAGGTGCTATATATTTATCCTTTTCTGAGTCGTCGCTCGACCAGTCACGCGCAAAGAGGTGGCAGGCCTGGCCTTTATGGCGGGACGTGTAGTCGTGTGATCGGCCGCACTTCACTTGGAGTTGGAACCCGCTAGACATGGCGGGCTGATACCGGTCGGGGGTGCGCGCGAATTTACGAGTATCTCCCAGGTATCCGCCTCATGGTAGTGGTAGGAACCGTGGGGTTTTAGTCGGTATGAGTCCGACATAACCATCATCTAAGAGGATTTTCCCATAGAAAAAAAGGTACCTATGCCTACTTATTTTATTCAGGGCTCTAAATAACTTGCTGGTCATCAATTTTTTTTTATTCAAACCTAACCCAGGACCCCACGGGACGAGACACTATTATGATTGCGTCAGCAGTATTCTTAACCAAGTTAAAGTAAATATTGCATAAATCACCTTCAAGGGTACCTACATAAGATTTTTGTAGCGATCGGCTAATGTGCTTAGACAGCGACAAATTCAGAGCAATCTACATTTAAGTGCTGCTCGATGGCTGACATCCAGTTTTAGGGTACCGAATCCAAAGGGTGCCAACGGGAAGCTGTGTCTATTGCTGCGGGCGCATCTGCGTCTATCGTGACGAAGCACGATTTACATTCGCACAGTAATACGACACACGCAGATGTTAGCAACCATTATCGGTTATCGTCGCGATAGTTCGGGGTGCGTAGCATTAATCGCCCGGGTGGCGGTACATAATAATGTCGGAGACGTCAATGAAAATATAAAATTCATATTCCTTATATGAGCGATTAATTATTTATTTAAATACAATAGTAACTGCTACCAGCCACCCTCCGAAGATCTGGTTATTTTTTTTTTAAATTATGTAGTGTATAATATTGTGCGGCGGTACAGAACCACTTCGACCGTGGCCGAGTCGAGGGCTAGGTTTGCGTCGTTGTTTTCGAAGGCGAGACGGAGGGGTGCACTCAATGCACTGGGCCCCTTACGATTTCACAATTCCTTTAATTCCATTATTCACTAAACGACACACTAAGCAAATATTACAGATGCATTACGACAGTAATGCACTAAAGGAGGTCACTATTATTAAAAACAAAGTATTAACGAGCACGTCTGTACATTGCAAGCAGGGCTTGAATTACCGGTATTTTTGGGAATCGGTACCATTGGCCTTGGTGTTATACCGGTACCAGACGTAGTATCGGTACTATTGGTATTTCTAATCAGTATCGGTACTGTACCGGTACCGAAAAAATATTTATATAATATTTCAACTTTGAGGGTTCAGAATCAAGTACTGAATCCATGGTATCAGTTTTCGCGTCGATGTTGTCATCCTGTATAATTTTTTTTATCTGTGCAGGGTTTTTTTATTGTTAAGTCTTAAAATAGGGAATTTATAGACTATATAGGAATTCAACGCCCATTTAAATAATTTCGTGTTTTTATTTTTATATTTCATGTTTGTCCCACTGCAGAGCAAAGGCTTAAGTTTAGAAACGTGACGCGTCGCTAGAAAGAATATGAGGTTATTTGGGGGTTCTAGAGGGTCTCCAGAATCCTCTACAACAATTTTTTTTTGCCGCATACGATATTTTTTTTAATAAAAATTATTCTTTTTTTGGTTAAGTTAAAAAAAAACTACTTTTTTATGGATGCAAGAGCGAGTGAAGCGAGCTCGGGACTTGGGGCACAGGGGAGACGTACATTTTCAAGTTCAATGTCAAACAATTCGAAAGTCAAGGAAAATATTAAAAAAATACTGTTACATTGTAAATCATTTTTTTTTAAGTAAGGCGTAGTCGCCGGAGGCCCCTTGGTCCTCCTATTTCTGAGTGGTATTTTTTTTCGAGCCTAACCTGTCCGAGTCGGGGTGCCCCAAGTACCGAGCTCGCTCGCTCTTGTATCCGAAATTAAGTAGTTTTGCTTCGTAGTCATTTCCTGCTATTTGGGATCCACTGAGTGGTGATTTTTGTGTATTGCTGCTCCGACATGCGACAGATGTGGCCAGCCCAGTTCTACTTTAGTCCAGCAACTGTGCGGCCAGCGTCCGCTATTTGTGTTTTGAAACGAAGTGTAGAGTTTTGACGCTTCGTAGGTATAGAGACCATGTTTGCGCTCCGTAGGTGAGGGTGGGAAGTAGTGTTACAATAAATTTAAATATAAAAAGTGGTATAACCTTACTGTACCTATTTCATTTAATCCGGGAAGACTCCTTGATCCACGCACAAATTAAATATTAAATATTTAATTTGTGCATGGATAATTTTGGTGCTAGTCTCTATTAAGGATGTACAAACTTTGATAGATAATACCCATAGATCTTCGGTCAATTTAATTTTGATTGGCCTATATACTCGTTGGCATAGTCATAGGCTTATAGTCATTGGCTGTGTGACAGGGTGGGTACTCACTGCGAGTAGCCATTCCGCTCAGTGCGCCGCACTGTGGTTCGAAAAAAGGCTCTCGAAAACGTAGGAGCTTAAATTTTAAAGTTTCTTATTTTTGCTTAAAATGGCTTATAATAGCCAATATTATGAATAAATTTATCGTAGAATACAATCAGGTAGGCAGGTAGGCACACCTAACCTAACCCTAAGTACCTACTAATTATATTTCAAATTGTCGCTTTGCAGATAAATTTACACGCAACTTGGAGGCTTGGACTAATAAATTAATGGAAGAAATGTTATCGAATATGACACATTCTCAGTCTGCAAAATATTTACCACCTTATAACTATTATCCCAGAAATCTAGACAGTATGTACCAAATGAAATGCAGATTACGAACTAAGAGGAATGTGAACAGTTTTGATGAAAACATGAAAGGTTTCAAAGTATTTTAACTTCGTTTAGTACCTACTTACCAATAAGGAAAGTTGATCTTAAATCATAATAATTGAGCGCAATATCGAAACAAAACAGAACAGATGTAATATTAAAATTAAATAAACTCTGAACCCGCATCCTAACCAAAAAGATCGTTCGCGCGAACACGCGATCGGTACGTTCATGTGTTCCTAAAACCGGAAGGCGCCCTCTGTCGACGTGACCAAGCCTTCAGGTTCGTCGAACAAAATGAATGCGACGATCGCGTTGGCGTCAAGTGCTCGGCAACACGACGCCGTCACCGCGCCGCACCTCTAAGATGTATATATGCAACGTTGCCGCGCCGCCACCACACCGCTAGTATTGTTTAAACTGTTTTTTTTTATTCCATCGCTGGCCGCTTCCAAAAATGTACGCGCTTTATAAGTGAAATGACAAAATCAAGCGGAGACGGCGCGGCGACGGAGCGTTGACGGCGCGGTGGCGGTGCCGTGTACACGAGCCGCTAAGGCCGCGTCCTATTTAAAAGCGAACGTCGCGCGTATAAGTGATCGGTCGCGTGCATAAGACACATTTTAGTACTTAGTTACTTAATATATGTGGATGATATGATGATAACTTACTTTATTTTTTTCTGGCCGGCTCTTTAATTTTTGGGTACGAAATGAATGATGTCCTTTAACTATGGGACCAAACCTAAACGCCAAAAAAAGCTGTACCATACATTTAAGTTCGCATAACTCGTCAAAATGTGGAGAAGCACAGATTTTTTTTGTGTTATACAAAATACCCTGTATAAAGTAGGATAAAACAGCCCTTGTTATACAATTAATCATGACCATTAACTTTAAAACAGATCTTCCGATTTTGTCCTACGATGGGTTCGGTACTCAACAGGCGAAAAGAACCGATTCTGATCAGTTCTTATTTCCTCGTGCGATATATAGGAATCCTTTCAGACACGGCAATCACATCCTCGTCATGTGTGACACATACGATAAGAACCTGAATCCAACACGTGAGTTGAAACAATTGGACGTAGTTAAGCGGAAAGGATCCAACCCACACTATGGGCGAAAATGAGTTATGTATACCAAAACACTATTTGTAGTTAAAACTTTAATATCACAAAAATATCATTATGACCATACGTTACCAACCCGTATGTATGGCAGGTCATACGATCACATAACACGATCTGATCTTAAAACTTGAATATCTCAAAACTAACTCTGTGTGGGTTGGATCCTTTCCGCTTAACTACGTCCAATTATACCTATTAAGTACTTAAAAGTCCCCCGTCTCGAGAAGCTATAAATTTTGTAAACAAAGAACTGCTACGAAGTCATGTAGCGACAGTTCAATCAACATCGTCAATCAGTTCAATCGCTGTTGTCTAATGTTTTGTGGTACAGGAACTCAGTACCACAAAACATTAGACGAAAGCGCTTTATATCGCTAAAATATAACCCGACGAACCCACCCGAAGTGGCTCACTCTGCTCTCGACGCTTGACGTGTCAACACGTCGGGTCCGGGTTTGCAACAACTCAATCGTCATCCTGGAAACCCTGAACCTGACACGTGTTTGACCAAACACGTGTCGATTTCTTACAGGGTTCTTTATAATTCTTTAAGAGGTTAGCGGATTAGGTTACTCAATATACGTCGTCTATTCTTTTTTAGTCAATCGCTGTTGTCTAATGTTTTGTGGTACAGGAACTCAGTAGGTACCATAAAACATTAGACCACAGCGCTTTATATCGCTAAAACATAACCCGACCAAGTGAAATTGCTCGTTAGTTTCGTATTACACGTATGTTACTTTGAATTGATGGAATTTGGGATTATTTGTTTCGCTACGTAACTTAGTAGAAGTTCTTTGTATACAAAATTTGTAGCTTCTCGTGACGGAACTTACCTACCTACCTACATGCCTATAAATATATTGTAACCTACGTTAGACCACCATCAACAAAAAATAAACGATGTTTCTTTCTTTTTCTTAATGGCTTTTCATTAAACCTTTTGGGCGAAATTAAATAAAGATTTTATATTTATATTTTATATTTTTATATTTTTATATTTATATTTTATATTTATATTTTAACTTACACGCAGTTCTTAACAAACAAGTTACAAAATAAAATAAACTAACAGAAGACTTTTGACAGAGTTAACAGCGGGTCCCAAACTAGGCACAGCCTGTATCTTGGTGACCCAAATTATACACAAAGTTAAATAATATACGTGTTCTGCTAGCGCAATAGCAAAAAACTAAAATTAAAATTAATTTGTTACATAAATTAACTACACTACAAAATTTACAAAAATTTGAGTACAAAAAACCATTTCATCAATTTGAAAATTAAACCTATCTATCCTCCAAATGAGCGCCTCTGCTTAGCAAGGATTTTGTGACTTGACTAAACATCGAGATTACTGTTTAATATTAATGTAATAGATGTCTTCCGGATTAAATTCTCTAAATAATGTTGAAAACCGTATCAAAATCCGATGCGCAGTTTAGAAGAACTACGCAGTCACACAGACAAACACAAAAAGCGGCTTCAATCCTAACTTAATATTATAAATGCGAAAGTGATAACGATCCTTGCCGAGGTGGGCAGAGCAGTAATCCTATATAAGTGGGGTTTTCGGGCGAAGTGGCTCACTTTGCTCTCGACGCTTGACGTGTCAACACGTCGGGTCCTGGTTTGCAACAAGTCAATCGTCATCCTGGAAACCCTGAACCTGAAGAACCCTGTTAGAAATCGACACGTGTTTCACCAAACACGTGTCGATTTCTTACAGGGTTCTTTATGATCCTTTAAGAACAGTTAAGCGGATTAGGTTACTAAATATACGTCGTCTATTCTATTTTATAATGGATTTCCACAAAATCACGCCTGAGTCAATTAACTTACACAAAATATAATTAAACTCGAGTGTTTTTTTAAACTGGGACATTAGATATGAGGTATCTAGTTATTCCGAATTCATGAGAGATAGCGGGAAGTTGTCTTTGGAACTTTTAAGACTTTTGTTATTTTCATGAAAAAAGACCTCAAGGTTCCTTCCGGCCACCGTAGGCGCGGGCTTGCGGACGGTGAGCAATGGGTAGCTCGCCGTCCGATAGGGACCAGGCCCGGGTCGACGGCGCGTTGTGTTCCACGCGCGCCTCAAAGAGATGTCAGCACCAACTGACGGGGTCCGGAAGGGCCAATGCCTGCCGGGGTTGCGGGTTTGTCTGAAAGGGATATCGCGACCTCGGCACACAGGCAACGGAAGGAACACGGGTGGGTTTTAGTCAGTAAAAGTCTGACACGCCCTCCCGCTCCACCCAGAGCGGGAGAAGTTATTTGATAATTTCCCATCCTCAAAAAAAAAAAAAAAAAAAGGTTCCTAAGACAGTTTCCCCGTATCTCTTTTGGAATTAGACTTCCACATAATGACCCAGTAAAAAAAATACTGTTTTAATTAACATTATTTGTTACCTACGCAGGAACCAACCATCGTGTAAAGTGCGCAGACACTTACAAGAAGTGCAAGGAAGACGAGCCGTGGTTTGGTATTGAGCAAGAATTCTTTTTTCTGAACCGCTCTGATTCGTGGCCCTTGGGGTGGCCTACGGGCGGCTTTCCCCAGAGAGCAAATCACTACTACTGCGGTACTGGTGCTGATAAGATGATCGCCAGGGATATTGTTAACACACACTACAGGTAAACGTATACCTCCTACTCTTTGATAGTAGGTACTTACCTGTCTGTCTCAGATTTAGGCTGTTCCAATAATATGTTATTTCTGACCCGTAGGTAAGTACAATTTACCGCTCTCATTTGTGCCTATTCACAGATTACAGATGAGACACTCCGCAAAATCATTTAAATAAAAAGCGACTCTTGCTACGGTGAGGTCCCACACCGCTAATTACCGACAATTATATTCACCACCGCTGGATGCGGGACGCACAGAATCAGTCGAAGTGGCGATGCTTGGGGGAGGCCTATGTTCAGCAGTGGACGTCTTTTGGCTGAAATGAAGATGACAATGATATTCACCTTGCCTCTCTTTCTATCACGTAACTCTTATATCTTCTGACTACGTTATGCCCACTGAATTCGTCAAGTCGAGCCCGCCACGTAGCTACTTGTAGCTTCATACCTAAAATGCGGAGTGTCCCGTATGTCTTCATCTGTGCTGACAGTCCTAAAAAGTAGTCAAAACAAAAATAAGAGGCTAACTGATAATCACACCGACAGATCTTTAAAACTTCCCTTAAATAGGCCAAGAGGTGTCTGAAAAGCTCCGAGCTCATACACGTAGGGACCTATTAATATAAATACCTACAGATGTTGTCTATTTGCTGGGATTCCTCTTGCTGGCACCAATGCCGAAATTGGGCCGAGCCAATGGGAGTACCAAGTCGGTCCATCTGTTGGGGTGAATGCTGGTGATGACCTCTGGATGGCGCGCTTTATCTTGGAAATGCTAGCCACGGAGTACGGAGTCCAGGTCCAATTGGATCCTAAACCAATCGAGAGCGTTGAGGGTTCTGGTGCACACATAAATTTCTCTACCAAACAAATGCGTGCGGAGAACGGTATTGAGTAAGTGTTGTTGGTAGGGGAGCCGAGAGTTTTTGAGCAAGCATATGCAGGGCCAAAAGTTGATAGCTGAGTAGGTGCGGCATGACGAAAGAACACCGAAAATATATTTGAAAAGTTCCAAATGGGAGCTCCGTGATCAGGAGTCCACTTACAGATTTCTAAATTGGGACAAAAATAAAGTGATCTTCAGAGCCTTTGATTTTGATATGAGCGCCCTCTGTCGACGTGACCAGGCCTTCAGGTTCGTCGAACAAAATGAATGCGACGATCGCGTTGGCGGCAAGTGCTCGGCAACACGACGCCGTCACCGCGCCGCCATCGCACCGCTGCCGCACCTCTAAGATGTATATATGCAACGTTGCCGCGCCGCCACCACACCGCTAGTATTGTTTAAACAGTTTTTTTTTTATTCCATCGCTGGCCGCTTCCAAAAATGTACGCGCTTTATAAGTGAAATGACAAAATCAAGCGGAGACGGCGCGGCGACGGAGCGTTGACGGCGCGGCGACGGAGCGTTGACGGCGCGGTGGCGGTGCCGTGTACACGAGCCGCTAAGGCACGAGAAAATATATTTGAAAAGTTTCAAATGGGAGCTCCGTGATCAGGAGTCCACTTACAGATTTCTAAATTGGGACAAAAATAAAGTGATCTTCAGAGCCTTTGATTTTGATATGATCGTGGCGGCCTAACCCATAATGACTTAAATAGGCAAATCTGATGAAGCAATTGTGGGGTTTCCCTCATTCTGACGAGTTTGAAAACTCAGATTTGAGCAATTTTTAAAAGGATATTTAGGGAGAATAAAAGTTATTCTGTGCCATAGTGTAACCTATCCTGATAGTGAATATATAAATATCTGACGGACTGATGGAGCCTTTTGGCAAATACAAAGAAAGGACCATTCAAGTTTCGATCATTTTGTACCCAAAAACAAAAGTGCCGAAAAGTGCCAGAAAAACAAACGGTTTTCTTATGGGAAATAACACCCTCAACATTTTTTACTAAAACAATGGCATTAAACGATTATGTAACCTACCGCTGCTATTTAATTTTGAAAATACTAATAATCAATTATTTTGACTTAAAATAATTCGAGCATTACATTAATGTTTAACCGGTAAAGCCCTGGGTGACCCTCAAGCACGTCAATTAGCACGTTAATTAGTTGTTTATCAGGGCTTTACCGGTTAAAACGATAAACATGATCATTGTCATGCGGCACCTACTCTGCTATCAACTTTTGGCCCTGCATATGCTTGCTCAAAAACCCTCTGGGCGGGAGTAGTTTGTTCGACTGATACTAATATCTTACCTATCTTCAAACGTTCACGTTTACTCTTACTTTAACTGAAATTAGAGTTCAAACATGCTGTTTTAGAATAAATTGTATTTTTACTCAATAAGCTAAACTTACCACCGGATTATTGATATCGATTTCCTCCCCCCAAAGTAACAGTAAGGCCTGGACTCTATCAAAGCGGAGATATGCGGAGAGGAGAAGAGATGTTTTTCAGCTAGGGTGTATCCACCGAAGCTGTGCGGATATGCGTACTGGCAAGACTGGAGCGGAGATATGTGTGATGTGGCGCGAGGTAACTAGCGGCGCCGCTCACAGCACGCCGCTCACATCTCTCCTCGTCTCCGCTGCGCGCCTCCAGCTTGCGAGGCACAGCTCACATCTCCGCTTTGTACCGCCGTCCAGCACAATCTCGGCGAGGCACATCTCAGATCTCCGCTTCGATCGCGCCATACAAATATGATACACCTCCGTTCAGTGATATCCACTAAAGTTGAGTGGTGACGCGATGTGTGAATAACGAAATTCTATTCGTTGTTTAAAACACATCTCCTCTCCTCTCGTCTCGAATCCGCTTTGGTGTAGTCTTGAACGGAAAACGCAACGTAGGACGCTCTTAGGCTACGTTGAGCGACGATTTTCGCACGGTGGCTGGTAGCAGGTGGATGAGAGGTGCCAAGAATCGAGATGAATGGCCTGCAATTGGAGAGGCCTATGTCCATCAATGGACTGCTGAAGGTTGATGATGCAGCCGGAATTTATTTATCTATGAACTGATTCTACCTATAAGATTCGGTTTAAGCATATTATTCTTAGTAGGTACCTAAATAATTGCAGGGAAATCGAGAAGGCAATTCACAAACTGAAAAGGGTTCATAGAAAACACATCAAGGCTTACGATCCTCATGGAGGAAGGGACAACGCGAGACGTTTAACTGGTTATCACCAAACAGAATGTATTTCAAAATTTAGTGCTGGTAAGTGACTACCTAATATTCATGACCTCTCATCATTCTTGGATTTAAGTCTGAGCAAAAACACCGTAGGTAATTTTGGAATTTATAAAAGGCTCGCCCCATAAAATATGAACAACTATTACTATTCTATATTACCAACAATCTATAAAAAAATTACATACAAGATGGACGGCGTACCCAACGGGCCCAGCAAAATGTGGCGCGACGACTTGGCCGAATACCGCAATGGCTGGTTCGAAGCCACCCAGGAAAAGAAAAATTTGGGGGAGGCTTTTGGCCAACAGAGGGAGGGTCGGATAAAAAAAACTTGTTCATATTGAGAGGATGACTGAAAGGCGACTAACAAAAGGTATTTACTAGGCACAGTGCCGGATTAAGCTAGCGCGGGGCCCGTAGCAAATTTTATAGACGGGCCCTTGATCTGCTATGGGTTCTTATGTATAAAGTGGTAAAAAAAAAACAATACTCAATACGTCTATTTGCAATCAACTTTTAGAAATTGTATTACCCATATTCTGACGTCTTAGTCGGCAAAGGTAGTACGTATCACGTTTTTGAGACATCAAGTAAATTCAATATACCACTTCTTAATAAGTTTCACTCAAAAAATTATGCTCAGGCGGAGGTGGGGCCCGGGTTTGAATACGCGGGGCCCCCTTTAGCGCGGGGCCCGTAGCAATTGCTACTCTTGCCACGTGGTTAATCCGGCACTGACTAGGCACATGTAAGTGGAAACCGAAACACCGGGACGGGACGCCCTAGCTAGAAGGAGACAGTAGTGAGTGTGACCTTATTGGTGATGTTCTTCCGAAAGAACAGGAGCGTAGTACTGCGCGCCGCGCGCTGCGTAGGTGTGATGCGTAGCAGGTGCGTGCGTGTTGGTCATACACATCTGAATCATTTAGAAGGATATTGCTAATCCATTGCTTTATATGTTCGAAAATTTTGTCTGCTCAACAAGATAAATAACGCAATGAATTTTGTTAAACTGTCAAAATGAAACTGATTGTGATTGATCGTTGTACACAACGTGGCGTGAGTTTATGTATGTTTGTAAAAAACTTGTTGATAGGTATATCGGGATGTTCCTGCAGCATCTCGATACCGCAACTGGTCGCCAAAAACCAGAAAGGATACATAGAAGACCGACGACCAGCCTCCAACTGTGACCCTTACCAGGCAATAGACGCTCTGATGAGTACGTGCTTACTCAACGAATACTGAATAATAAACTACAATTCAGAATCTCAGATAGGTAATTATGAAGTTTTAAAATAAAAAACTTGTATCTATTGTAGTGAAATAAAAATGCAGCTAAACCACTTTTATACGATCCTATGCCATATTTAGAATTCTATAAAAACATCGTATCAAAAAATATAAAACACTAGAAAATCAGGATTAGTCGCGGAATAGGTAATTTGCGAAAAATGAATAAATAAAGGAGAAATCTTATGAAACATCAGATGGTTTGATTTCGGAGCCCGCGAAACGATTGCATTCGGCTTTTTTGTTCGCATCCACTAATTACATAAGAAACAAGTGAATATCGTATAGGTGGCTATATATGTCGCAGCTATCTGGTTAAATTAGCCAGCTAATTAGACACCTAGGCCGTTCATGAAACGCCGGCATCCAATTGGATGCCTAGGTCGATAGTTAATTGAACTGGTTGTTCAACGTTTAACAACTTTTCGTATTGAAAGTCAGCCCTTTGAGGATGACTGACCAAGACAGCCAAGTGATCTCGTAAATGGTGAAAAAAAATCTGCGAGCAACTTAGAAATAGCTCTCGCCGAGCCGGCCGCTGCCGCGGCACCGCTAGCTCCGCTAGCTCGGCTCGCGCGCGGTTAGTCACAATTCTAACCTAACCTATTTCACTCAGTTAAACTAAATAACTACACGCCATCTGGTTAAACGTTGCGCCCAATGACTTGGCTAGTTCTTTCAGGTGTTTAATTGGATGCTGGCGTTTAATGAACGGCCTAGGTGTCCAATTAACTGACAAATTTAACCAGATGGCTGCGATATATACCTATATACATATTATAAATTAAAGTAGCTTTTCGTTTTGTCTGTATGTCCGTGTTGTTCTAACGAAACTATAAGGGTTCCTTGTTTACTACGGAACCCTAAAAAAAAGAGCCTAATGGGTATTCCAATACCCAAATAGTGAAGGTTCTACAAAAAGGTTTAAGACCAGAGAAAAGACTAAAGCTTACGTGAGGAACCGTACCATTAGACGAAATACCTATTGCGGGTCTGTAAAAACCATTTTTCGATTCAGGGATCCGTTTGCGTATGTAACTAATATAAAGTGTTAATTTTTGTTAGTCAAGCCCCCCTGCCAGCTAAATGGTTGTTTGTTTCACAGCAGTACTATATTAAGTAAATAGGAAAACTATCACAGCTAAGTAAGCTTTACAAGCTAAAGAGTAATAGTCGACCAACGTACATTTGCAGTTGAAATGTACGGGAGAATATATTTTTCAACTAAGTACAATGTTAGGTTTTGTTCTTGGAATAAATTCATCCCAACTACGGAACCCCAACCCTTCATTGTGCGTAATCCTATACGCACTTGGTCGGTTTTTGTTCATTTAAGCACTCGGTGAGGGCAGTACCGATAGTGGACGCAGTGCTTTATATGAATTCATACAAAGCAAACCAAAGTCCATTGCGTGCCGTGCGTGTGTTGCAGCCTGTGCGGACCAGTACCCTAATTACGTAATACACGATCAATCAGAATCTGAATCGTTTTGAAACAGATTGCTAATCCATTGCTTCGTATTTTCGAAAAAAAAATCTGCTCTACAACGTAAATAACACAATGAATGTTGTTGACCTGTCAAATTGAAACTGATTAGTCGGAATTGTCAACGAAAATGTGTTGCGTAATTAGATAGCTGTTGACGTTCACCTTAAACCTCCGTAATTACCGGACCCTTTCTCCATTCTAGAAATCCACAGGCCGCCAATACGTTACATACAACCTTAGACAGTAAGGTACAAAACAAATAATCAACCCGCAATGACATTCAGATATTTATTTATTTGATAACATAAAAAAATCTCTAAAACGACAAATCAATAAAACAGGTAAGTTTTCTAGAATAAAATTAATAGACGTATGCATACATGCATGATCAACATAATCTATAGTTCTGCCAAAATTATCCAAAACACATTCTTAATAATTCAGTTAATTACGTCAAACTAATCCAATATGCTGTTTTATTTCAAACCACCCAAAACAGTTAAATATACAGGGTCAAATAAAATTAGCAAGCGAAACTCCGCAAGCCGTGATAGGCATCGATTTATCTAAACACAATCCATCTGCCTAGCATTTTTCCAACTATGTTGGGGTCGGCTTCCAGTCTAACCGAATACGGCTGAATACAAGTATTTTACATGAAACGACTGTCTATTTGACCTTCACAAGCCAGTAACTGGGTAATACGATACCTCTTGGTAAGATTGGTTGTCAGACTTTCGGGCTTCTGACGACCCGTAACGACTGTCAATGATCTACGAATGACAGCCGGGACCATCGGCTTTAACGTGCTTTGGGAAGCACGGCAGAATCTCGATATGTAAAGATGGTCACCCATCCACGGGCCAAACCCGGCAAGCGTAGCTTAACCTGATGGACTGACCCTTTCGGCAGTTATTACTTAGCCACGAGCTAAACACGACAAAAAAAAAAAAAAAAAAAAAAAAGATTCGAAGTACCTATTTTTTTAGGGTCAACGACCGCTAGTTTTGTTACTTGAAGTATGAGTTGAAAAATATTTTTATTTTTGCTTTATCATGTTTAGATATCTATACCAATCACGTCTGCGCAGTTTCGCTAGCTAATTTAATGTGAACCTGTATAAAATGTATTCATGCTTCGAATCGGATTACAATTAATACTCCAAAAATCATTACTTCAGAAAATGGTAATGGTTTTAGGTTGCTGAACACTTGAACAGTTGGCAGAACAATGCCCTTAGCGTAACTACACATCTGCCGAAAATGAAGCGACGGAAATTCCATCTGCTTTATTTTCTTTAAAATTATGTGAAGTTTGTTTCAGCTCGTCGTGTCATCTATATATATAAAAGAAAGTCGTGTTTGTTACAACACTTATAACTCGAGATCTGCTGGACCAATTTTCATGGTTTTTGATTCGTTGGATTTGTCTCCGCCCCGAATAGCAGAATACATCTTAAAAACAATGAAAAGGTAGGTAGGGTAGGTGCGCCGTAGATAAGTACTTAGTGCTACTCGAGCGAAGCCGGGGCGGGCAGCTAGTTTATTTATATAAAAGGCAAGTGTCCCGACTGACACATCATCGCCCAGTCCAAACCGCTGTGGCTAGAAATTCAAATTTTTTACAGGTCTTTTGTGTCGTAGGTATGGACAGAACGGATGTTTTGATAATTCTACCCCTAAGGGGGTGAAAAGGGGGAATTTCGTTTCATAACAACAAATTTTCCAAAACAACCCTTTAAAGCGGGCGGAGGAAGCGTTGAAGTTTCATTGAGAAAGTACGAAATCCAAGCAGACGAAGTCGCGGTCACAGACCTAGTAGGTAATATAAAAATATTGCAACTTTCCAGTAAATTCGGCAGATGTGTTGCTAGACTTAGTGAGCATAATGAACAACAAAACGGTAGTCTCTATGAATCACGTTAGATCACTAGGAACCCAAATCATAAAAATACTAGGAGACAATCATGTGTGAATCATCACATAGATAATAATTTATAAATAAGTTCGCCGCATCAGCTCGACTCCGGATCGGCATAGCTTCGACCCGATCCGTCCAGCATTCTTTCTATGCAACACTGAAACGCAGTGTTCAGCATAGTAACAGCATCGCGACAAATTCAAGTGAACGCATGCGGTCAGTGGTCAACCCGCAGTCACTGCGTCGGGAGGTCACCGCATAATCGTCACCATCATCGAAATACCGGTTGATGTGTGGAAGTGACGGTGTCTCGTACGCTCTTAACGAGCTTTCACCCAGCCGTTGCCGCGGAGGTGCTGAGCCGCTCCGGTTACGCGACTGCGTTCGTGGGACAGGCTGAGTGAGGCGGGTCGATGAGTTGAGGCGGTGCTGATCCACTGCCGAGCCGAGTGTGCAACGACCTTTACACATTTAACACCTATTGATCGGTTTAGATATAATACCGATATGTACACAACATAGATTTACATGTAATACTATTGATTTGAAAAAATGTGTAAGTTAAAATCTACTACATATTCAATGCTGTTTAGGTTTATCAAGTGCTCTTTGCATATACAGGCAGACTAGATTCCCAATACATTTCCATATATTTTAATGTCACGTATACTGTTCCTATTTTCCATAACTCCAAACAGCATAGTGCAATGAGACCTTAAGGTGCCTCGTGACAATAATATCTTAACAATTCTAGTCATCAGATTGATTATTAAAAATCTATTATAAATTGGCCTTATGAAACTAAACACACACTGACGTGATTCCTCGAATCCAGAGAGTCAATACCGCAAAAGACAAATGCACCGCAAATGTCAGAGCTAACTTAGCAAAACCTCTCGACCTACCCAGCACAACGAGGCGGATCCATTACAAGCCCGCACTCGATGCTTTACCTCTTATTGAGAACTGTATTTGCAGCAAAACCAAGCGCGCGTGTGTGTGTTCCTGATGCATTTACTGACAATCCATATAACATAGACACCTATAAAAGTGAATGAGTAATGTACTATTGAATTGTTAATTCTAAAGCTACATATACAGAGAATTAACTCAGTATATTCTAAACAATTAGCACACAAAAATAACACATTAAATAACGGTATACGCATACGGCATACGGTCAGCGGTTATATTATGATGTATAGCAATTTCAAACAGCTCTAACTGTGAATCCTTTGTCTCGACAGCTTTCTGGTGAGCCTAATCTGTTTGTTGATCTTCCTCAGACAATCTCTCCTAATATTCGAATTTATTTACACATTTCATCAACGATTTACATACTGATTCGAGTTCCACTTTTAACATTAATATTTCTATAGTTTTAACGTTATTATTGCATAATTTTCATCGTCATTATTCTTGAAAAATATTTCATTTTTCCAGTGGCGTGCACTGATTCTGGGATTCTTTTTCATTTTTTTTCTTATATGTGATGTCTTAATTCTACTTTTGGGTCAATTACTGTTTTTCCTCGAGTATTAAACTCATATTCATTTATTAAGGATGTGTAGAAGTAAGACCTGTCATTGTATTTAAATAGACAATTATTATAATTACTGTACAGTTATGAAATACAATGTAATGTAATGAAATATATTACCTATATTCTCTATATTAATTCAGGATAAATATACACCGGGAAATAACATTGTATTATGAATTTAAACGGTATTAACGTAGCTCCTTAGTTGCAACTGCGTTTTATGTTCAAACGTCACTTCTTTCCCATCGTGCTTAAGATAGTTGTCGAGTTAATTGATTTAATAGTGTTATCTGCGTCAGGCAACACAACAACAAATAGATAACAATATAGTTTATAGTGAGCCAAGTATCAGCAGCATCACTACTTAATAGTAATTATAACAACTTTATGCATAACCGAAATAAATAAACCTGTATCCAAATACATTTTGCGGTACATAAGGGATCTTGCGCACCGGCGGCCACGACCACGACCATTGGTCGACTAGTTGGCCGTTGCGACCAAGTGCGCGATTCGTATCGATTTCTATAGTAACTATAGAAATCTGTTTACCTGGTCGGTGCGACTAGTAGTCGTGGTCGTGGTAGTGCGCGAGATCCCTAAAACTTTGCTTTTAATTAGTTTTAAGACCTGTGTGTTCAGATGAGCCTAATTTAAATTTATGATTAGTAGTATAATGCGCATATTCATAAAACTAAGACGATATGACTAGTATTAGAAATTGATAGTTAGTAGTCATGTATTATTATTCCGGCAACGGAAACAGGACGTGCCTATGTACCATCATCATAATTTAATTATATTTAAGTCTGTATGATGTGAACAAAGTCTCTGTTAAAGTTTACCAAATAATCGCTTGCACTGGACAGCCAATTGAATGCTTGCTGTGATTTTAGAATTTTATACGGATTAATTAATCACAGAATATTAAAAAAACATTAAATGACAACAGCTGGTGTAACTACATAAGAAAACTTATCATAATATTAAAGCATAAGACTTGTGTGGTTTCACCGCAGAGATATTTTATATTCCATTCCAACTCACGCGTTGTAAAAGACGGAAATAATAGTTGCAGTAACTAGCAAAAACACCCAGTAGCCGCCTTTTAGTGAGAATTTTAACTTTGAAGAGCTATCAGTTTAGGAATTTTGGATGTACAAACAATGTTTTGCAACCAACACAATGATTATTTATACAACTCTTTGATTAATCAATAAAAACAATTGAAAACCTTCGGGAAATATAAAAAAAAAATACTTAAAACAAAAAGGAGTTCTTTTCCCGAGTAGTCAGCCATTTGGAACCTGAAGTCAGCTCTTGCGCATCCAATAGTCAGCCGTTTATCGGCCTTAGGTGATGTGAAAATTAATAGGGATATTGACAAGAATATTTTTGTTCGTCAGGTAGATTATTAAAAAATATTGGACAGGTATTTCGTATTTTTTTACGTAATCAAAAGATTACGGCAATACATTGAGTAGGCAATGCGTTAAAATGTAGCATGACGTCACTGGCCGGTAGATTTTATACTGACTTGTAACGTAGCGAGCCCCCACTCCCGGACTTTAATGAGTTTTATCTGAACCATTTTTTATTCATTTGATAAAGCAAAAAATACGTATCAAATATTTTTTTATTATCTGACTGACGGACTATTTTTTTTTCCCCAGTCAACATCCCTATTGAATTCTTTCAGACGTGATGTTTTACTAAAACAAACAAAAAAAAAAGGTACCTACAATTTGTAAAAACTATGTATTTTAAATCTCAAGCGATAGAAATTGTATACCAATATCTGCCATAGAAGATGATCAATATCTGTACTATTTATAGAGAAATAAAGCTTGAAAACGCTGTCTGGTGCAGGGGTGGCTTCTGGGTGTTTTTTT
Organism: Agrochola circellaris; assembly: GCA_914767755.1. Lineage (NCBI taxonomy): Eukaryota > Metazoa > Arthropoda > Insecta > Lepidoptera > Noctuidae > Agrochola > Agrochola circellaris. The sequence continues at coordinate 15,296,990 of OU611840.1, read as the reverse complement.
CACCCACCAAATTAATATTTTTTACGAGTGGAAAAGCTGCCGCTATGCTCAAATGATGTGCATGTACAACATATGGTCGAGGCGATCACATAAGTACGCTGATATACTATTTCTTGGATGCTGTGCATCGTCCTGGTGTCATTTTCTGATTGCTCCATACCTGCTATGCCACATGGCGTGTCATTTCGCGTCAGAAGTCAAATATGCTATTGACTCTGAACATTTTTCAATATGAGAATTAGCCTTCTGGCTTATTTATTTACAAGAGAGATAGAATCTTTTAATAAATTTAGGTTTCAATAAAAAATAAATATATCGCCCTACGTCACAAACAAAAATAGTCTCATTCGAAGATACGCATCAAATGTGTAACATCCCTAATTTGTGTATCAAAGACTAATTTTTTTAACATTGTAACTACAATACAAAAGTTTTAGAACGAGATGTTCAGAATTATTCTATAACTAATTAAATCCTATCTCAAATTCATGCCGTTCCTAAGGAGCTTAACATGAACAAGCCATCACTAATTCTTTTTAAATCTTAAGGAGCTTAACATGACCATACTATCACTAATTAAATCCTATATCGAATAGATGCCGTTCATAAGGAGCTTAACATGCATTATAATATTTTCAATGACATAGGTATTATACAAGAAGAATAATTAATACATTACGTAATAACTCTATTAACAGGGAAATTAATATTTATATATGAATACATAATTTATGATTCTACAAGTTAGAATTTATTATATACAATACAGATCATATTTTTACAAAGCAAGAAACAAAAAATTCTTCAATAAACGAATATCGATAATTATATAATTACTATATATTCTAATAATAGTTAAATAGCTTAGACGTAACAATCTAAAGGGGGATCAAGGGTCACAAACAATGGTATAGCCACTGTTCGTGTTTTTACAATGTATCCGACTTGGACAACGAGACGTTTTAAGCTCGATATACATCTTGATAGAAATGGCATTAGATGAAATCTAATACGGAGAAATTTCGCTTATAGTTAAGGGATACCATAATTTGCTTATTGTACTAACACAGTGATTCTTTAGTAACATCTAAAAAGATATTTTTTTTATAGTTTTTTGGCTTGTGAAAGTCCATGCGTGTAACGGTTTCAGAACTGTTGGTTGTAACACTTCATCGATTAATATGAGCGTAGTAGACGCCAACCCAGAACCAGACGCCTCCGATGATGATGACCGCGAGCGTGCAGCACATCAGGATGACGCAGCACAGGCGCTAATCACGCAGTCGAGGATTGATTTCCTCGAAGAACTCTATTAGTTAATTGTCCGGAGGGGGGGAAGCCGGTGGGCTGTTGGAGTCTCGGGCGGCGAAGCGGGCGCAGTTGGCGATCACGATGTTCGCCAGCTTCTTGATTTGCTCATAGGGGCGCGGGTGGATGAGCAAGTCGTTCAACAGACGCAGGCCTCCCTCGGCCTCCACTAGTGTGCAGTACTTGTCCGCTGGAAATAACAACCATTCGCTTTTATACAAGAAGAATTTACTTTGATTTCCTATTATTCCTTCTTCTACTGGTTTCTAAAAGCCTAGTAATTTTGTTGAATTTTATCTGTTGTCCCATCTTTACAATTTTTCCTATTCCCAACTATATTGGGGTCGACTTTCAGTATAACAGGTTATCAGTATTTTACGTGAATCAGCTCCTATCTGATCCTCTTGGTAGGACTGCTTGTCAGACTTTCGGTCTTCTGAGTACCCGTAAACACTGTCAAAGGTCTACAAATGATAGCCGGGGCCGATAGCGTACTTGCCGAGTAACGGCCTATTCAGATATACAGGTTGGCAGGGGCATCAACGCTAAAACACATACTTTCTGAACTGAAAGTGAAATTTTCATCCGGTTATTTTTAAAAAAAATCTGCTGTTCCATACATTTTAATCGCGTAGATATTGCACTTTTCTATGAAACATTGTTTTTTTTTTTTAATTTTCAACGCAGGGGTAATCAGGATCATGTACTGAATCCATGGTATCAGTTTTAACGTCGATGTCATGCCATCCTGAATTCTGGTCCAAAGTGACTAACCAGAAGGCGGACCAGTATCGCTACAGCGATATCGCGTAGGTATATCTGAATAGGGTTTAAATAAGGCCTATACAAAATTAGGATATCATAAAAAAAAAAAAAAACACTAAAATACTCACGATAGACAGAAGTCAAGTTGGCCAGTGCCCACACTGCCCAATGCTGGCACTGCGGAGTGTGGTGAGCATTCAGCAGGCTCAGTATCGGCTCGAAGGAGCGATAGTTAATGTTGCGCTCGGCGCGCAAGTCCCACCGTTCCACGGCAGATGCCACACGGTGCAGAACCTGGTCGCGGCCTGGATCAGACACGGTCCAGGCTTCTGGGCCATCGGAGGCCATGTGGGCCAATACTCCAGCAGCGTTATAGCTCACCTGTGGGGACAATGCTTACGTTAAGTATTCGCTTTGAATCCTAGATAACCGTTTATTCCGTAACGTTACCGTGAGGCATTACCTTCACTTTATGTCAATTTTAGAACATTATATTATACTCTCGTTATGTTTTATTGTCTTTCACAAAGTATTAATTACTGACATAAATTTTAATGCAACTGTGTTGTTTTTAAACCTTTTATTATTATTATTCAGCCGTTTTTGTCTCACTGCAGGGCATAGGCCTCCACTTATCCCTATTACTGCTGTTTATGGCAAACTTTCTATGCTTATTATTTATTGTATTTTAACTTATGAATTTACATAATTTGAAATGCAATAAATTACGTCACTAGAATTTCATGATGTTTAGAGCTCCCCCCGGTCCTTGTCACATGTTGTCAAATTTGTATCCCCTGGTGTGACGGCACATATTTGCAACTTTAAATAAAATCTCATAATAATTCTGTCACACGGTGTAACACTTTGTTGACCCCCTCCCTCCCCTTTAAAGTGTTACGTAATTTATGGATGGCCCCTTCTCAGGAATGAAAAAAGTAAGACATATTTTTTACCGTCATCGACAACAAATACAGACTAAAAATTTTTTTTGTCATCATCCCGAAGACAAAAATTTTTTTTTGTCCGTCTTTGAATTTATAAATAACACGACGGACACGTATTTTTTCTTTTTTTACGTAATCTAAAGATTACGGCGATACATTGAGGTAAAATGTGCCATGACGTCACGAGTATGTAGATTTTATACATACTAGTGACGTAGCGACCCCCACTCCCCAACTTAAAATGCGTTTTATCTAGGTCATGTTCTATTAATATGATAAAGCAAAAAATACGTGTCTAATATTTTTTTATTATCTGACTGACGGACTAATTAGAATTTCATTTTTTTTACCAAGGCATCATTCCTATTAAAAGTTTTTTCTCTCATAAAATCATTACCTAGAGTCCTAGAAGGTACAGAACTCCATAAAATCCGCTGTAAGGATCAGTAACTGTGTAATAAACGATTGACCCCACGAGGAAGCGCGTCGAAGTACTTCGACAAGAAATACGATAATAAAGATAAAATTTTGTTCAATTTTGGTTTTGTTTTTAAAGCCAATTAGATGCCGCAGAAATTCGTAACCCGTCCAAATCAGAGTGAATGGGCGTCTTCGGGATCGCCCGTTTCCGTTGTAGACCTTATACATCGACGAAATCGTAGCCGAGAAGACGAAGGGCATAGGTAGTTACTCCTTGATCCTTTGTTACACGTATCCAGGGTCGTTCTGGACTTACACCAAACTAATTTCGCGACAATCGAAGAAGCCCGATTTGACATTTAGACATTTTGCTTATTCATCACAATAAACCAGTTTTATATACATATTGACATTGTTGAAAATTATATTCAAACTGCACACGATTACTTTGTAAAGTATTATATTATTTTAATTATTGTGAATGTGAGGACTATGTGGATATTTTATTTTTATTTTTTCTCTTTCATTTATTTTTTATTTCTCATTTAGTTTGAATGATGGTCTGGCAGTTTGAGTAGTTGATGCGGCCTAAACAAATATCCTTTCTTTGGTATTGTTCGTCGAGTTGAGCTCCTTCAGTTTTGAGTTGAGCTCCACGATTACTGACAAATGCTTGCACTGACTGGACAGGTCCACTCAAATCTGTGTGGTTCTTTCCTCAAAAGACCATTTCAGACACTGATCCACATGGTCCTCATATGACTTGACCAAGATTATGTCTGGACTTTAAAAGAGACTACGACCTCTGAGTTTGTTTCGGCCTTTCTTCTCAGAGTAGTCAGATAGGAAACACCGACCTCATCTAGCTTATTTTTAATATTTTTTTATATGACGTGTAAAAGTGATTCCGATATCCTATTTACAGAATAAACAATTTCATTTCATTTCATTTCATTTCATTTGACACCCATCAAAATACTTAGAGTAGTGATGGAAAAAAAATCGGTTGCTTTAAAAACCGATTCTCGAGACCTATCGATTTATCATACTTCTAATCGACAATTTATCTACATTGCTTAAAACTGATTCTCGAGGCATATCGTTTTATTACACGTCAGTGTCAACATCATCAGGTAATATAAATTTGTAACATTTTTATTCATTTTCGTCACTGGATGCTCCAGAAAAAATATCATCAGTTGAACTGCCTTCGTCGGTTACCCTTATAATAAATTCATTTTCAATCATAGTCAACATGGACGTCTCTTCTAAAGGTTTCCGTTATAATTTTCTTTCAAACGATTTTGTTTATAAATGTTTACACATTTAAAGATACAGTAAATGTAATTTATTGTATAAGTACCTACTTATCGATTTACAGGTCATCGATTTTATTCGATTAAAAAACGGTTTAAAACAGTCACAACACTACGGCAACGAACCTAAATACATGAAATTGTAACAAAGTCCTGCCGGAATATTAAACAACGATTAATTCGTGTTTTTGAGTGCATTTTTTCAATTTATAGTGAAACTTGGTGCTTACGAATGATATTCATTGTTATAGTGTATGGATAACATAGTAATTAATTAGGATTATGAATTTGATTTTTCGATTTCTTACGTAGACGTTCATACAAAGTTATCGCGCCATGTATAATGAGAAACGTCAAATCGGGCTTCTTAGATTGTCATAAATTAACATTAATAAGTACTGTCCCCCTCCCCTCGAACTGTTTTTATAAACTTATATCTATATGTTTAACTAAAATGATAAATGATAAAATAACACTATGCAAATAATGACAATGTAATCGGCTTCAAGATACGGCTACATAGGTCTTAAACATTAAACAGGTAGTAAAAGAAAAACATTTTAACCTAAGGAAGGGTTGAGTTGGTGAAATATTTATTGATGCGCACATGATGAGAAGCGATAATAAATTAACAACAATAATGCAACATGGTGAACGTCTTCTAGACACATTGTTAACACAATAATATTTATAGAAACGACACTTAAAAACATCTCGGTCAAAATTTGACCGTAACAAGCTAAATTAAAATAGAAAATACAAATAAAGTAAGAAGCATTCCAGCACGCGTAGCATGGCTACCGTAGAAAGGGGTTTTGTCGACGGAAGAATAGACAAAATGACAGATTGTGTTTATCTGTCATTTTGTCTATTCTTCCGTCGACAAAACCTGTTTCTACAGTGGTCATGCTACGCGCGCAGTTCTGGATATTCAAACACATAGCCCGAAAAACAAACAATAATTACATTTTGATATTCTAAGAGTTATGCCTGGTTTCTGAGTTTATTTATTCGATAGTGGTAATGGTTCGATACACTTAACATTTATCGTCGACTCAATAGCTTTTGAGACTTTATCGAACCTCAGAAACATAACATGAGTAAGTGTGCCAAAAATATTATGATGAAGAAAAGGCACAGCTGCTGCTTTGCTTTATTTTGGCTATAAGTAACTAAACTGCATATTAGACTATTACAATTTTTAGTTAGATTAGTACTATTATTATTTTTAGCACATTTTAATTTCCCTGTTGATAAAAGTTACTACTTTTTTTCGCTAACTCAACCGTAGCTTCGAAATAAAGCAAAGTATTTTGCTGTTTTGGCACACCTATTTGGTACATTAGACATAGAAATTATAATTTCTTGTTTTTTGTAGTTAAAAAGAATTAAATTTGATAATTATAGTTTTTTTTTTTTACATTAAAATAAGCAAAGGAAAAACAATGATGGCTGACAGGAGATTTACGTAAAACACTTATTGGTGCCCACCTCGTTTTTCACGCCGAGCCACCTGCCGTCGATGAGTGGGTCATGGATCTGCAGCCACCGACGAATTCGCAGCGATCTTCGACGCTGCACTCGCCATAATTTTTATAAAAATGAAAGATTGCTTTCAACTAACTCATACTGATTTTACCTACCATTATGAAAGCCAAGTTAAAAACTGTGCATAATGAACCCTGAAAACCCGACTAGTGGGTAAAAGGGATGTTACGAATGTAATATTTTTCACATTCGCGAACGCGAATTTTCGGAATGCTAATATGCGAATGTGAATGTTCTAAAAAAAACTGCAATCAACTTAAGTCATCATTTTTATTACTTCAAATAGTAATATAAAAATTATTGGAACAGTAACACCGTTATACTTATACAGTAATTATATCTAATGGTCCAAGTTCAAAAGAGGCTTAATGAATATATTTCAGAAAAAATAATTTTGCCACCATTTCGCCCACGACTTCTAAGGGCCGGCGCTCACTTGCGGCACGGCACGGCAAAGGATATTTATGCGACGAATAGAAATATAACTTATTTGTTTGACAATAAAATTGAAATTTCAATGATGATGCCTAAAGACGTCGCGGCATGCCAAAGGATACTGCGGCATCGCTGGTTTCAATTTTATTGTCATACTATTAAGTTATATTTCTAATTGTCGCATAAATAACCCTTGCCGTGCCGTGCCGCAAGTGAGCGCCGGCCCTAAGGGGCTGTATAATAATGCTGGCTGCACTGAACTGAACTGGCCGGGTCACCCGGAACAGAATACTGGCCGCTTAGATATTTCTATTCAGTTTTCCACCATTCGAGAGGGTTTTCTTCGAGACGCTAGTTTTTCTTCACATGTTTTTGTGTCTCCAGTTTCTACATCCAAGCCTTTGCTTTTTCTTGAGGAATCTAGAATTCCTGCCAGGTTGCTTATAAGAATTTAAGCTAAACTTGTTGAAGGCTCATCAATGTTGCTTGTTATGGTACTCAACCTTTTGGCGCCTGAACATATTGTTTACTTCGGTTTTGATAACTTGAATAAAGCTGATTATAATTATATCAACGGTGTTGCCATATGTAGGTAACTTAGTGTCATCAAGACTTTATTTTTCAAAGTGTAAATAATTGGAATGACGGACGATACGACGACGATAGGCGAAATCAAAGCATGTGAATTACTCAAGTTGCGTGTAGTTTCTTCAAATCGTTTAAGAACTGTTACGCAGTACCTAGTACAAATGTAAGAAGATAACACAGATATTATCTTCTTGCATTTTTGAATCACATTCATTAGAAACTGTTGAGAATTCAATCCATTCTAAATATTTGTCTGTAGCTTATGCGTAATACAGTCTACATCGTTAATATCGGCCAATGCCTTATCACGCTTCATATTTGAGCACTCATCTCTCACCTTGCAGTGTACTTGCTCCTTGCAACTGTACCGTACAAAATTTCGCAGATAACTATGCTCAGTAAAAAGAATAAGAATTTTTACAGTATATTGGGGCGCGACTAACTGCATCAGTCATCGAAATCCTACGCCTTCAACGAAGTTAAATGTCAAGGCTTGTAATGCTATCATTTCGCTTACCCGGCAGTCGATTTTTTGCGATTTTTGTTTAGTATTCCATTTATAAAATAAGAAATTGCGACTAATCTAGTTTATTTTTGGTGGTTTGAAGAACTTCCATTGTTTCTTTTTCATATTTCTTCAATAGATATGTTTTGTTACCTCTTTTCGTGGAGTTTTTTGTGGTTTATTCAGTTTTGAACCCCGGGCCTCCGCAACAGTGCATGGAACAGCATTTGGTATTCTTTGTATTTAACCGTTTTAAATGTGTTCGCAACGCCGAGGGAGTGTGCCCAATGATGGAATAACGTTTCGTACAAACATTGCGTTTCGCATGGTCTCGATCTATAGGCCAAAAAAGTCGCCATATTTCACTTTTCTTTCCCGGTTCCATGAGAAAAACTGTCAAAATATTTCAAAACAATTCTTAACTCACTATTTAAGTAATGATTAGTTAGAACTGACTGACAACTTCCAAACAATCACGTCGTCGAACTGTGCGGCCGCCTGGCGAGACACGACACGACCTTCACACATTCGCATTCGCAAAACATTCGCATCGTCTGTTGCGATTGTTTAAAATGATGCGAATCATTCGTTTAACCTTTTGAACGCCATGGTCGGATATAGCCGACAAACGAAAACGTGCCAAACACGCCACCGTCGTCTACAGCCGACAAGAAAACGACATTTTTGAAGTACAAAATAAATATACTAAACTAAGTTTTCTGTGTTTCTATTTCCTATTATTGAAAACTACATTAATGAAATATTGTAAAATAGCACAAAGATATATTCTTTACTTACATTTCACTAGAAAAAACAATAATCAAAAATTGCTAATCGTAATTCGTAAAAAAGTGTTCTTCCTCACGCCACAGTCGTCAAGACACGACAGCTAGTGATGGGAAAATAAAGTAACTTATATTTTAAATTTATGAAATATTTTATTAAAAGCAGCTTACTATTACTTCGACAATTATTTTTTAATGACAACTATTCGTATCTGAATATTCCCAATATATAATATTTGTAAAATTGTGGAAAAAAATCATAATTGATATCCATAGATCGATAGTTTACTGTCCACTCTCGCGCATCCCTACGCAAAAGCTCATAAACAGTAACCTGTACGCCACAGTCGGGAATAGACGTCAAGCGGTGACGTCATTAGCGCTACGGGAGACTGCTAGTGATTTCCTACAAATATTATTATGATCGGTGGTAATATTTGTAACGGTATTATTATTGTGCGAATACGGAATAAACAATTGGGCCTCGACATCTGCATCATCATCAATATCCCGCCGTGACCCCGTCGAAGACAAACCGAGCCGTCCTACCAGTGGACTTCAGTACCACACGTGCCTGCATTGACTAGCTTTGATGAGTTTGTTCACTTTTGAACTGGATCGAGTGCCAGAAGAAAAACGTTCAGTAACTTATGTAAATATATTGAACGTTATTAGAAAAGTACGACAGCAAAAGGACTTGGATGACATGTTTGCCAAGTTACGAAGATTCGGAGTAATAATTATAAGTAAATTGATGAAATTGTTTTAAATACTATATGATTATTATTTATTATGTCCCACAATATCACATCCCTACTCGCATGCGAGAAAGTTGTCAAAAGTCGTGCCAGCCACGCCAGAGTCGGGTCTTCCCGACAGCGGATGACGTCATGAACGAGATTAGTGATGTACCTTATTATTATTTGATTTACTCGTTTGTAGTTTTAATGTGTGATTTTAGGTTGTTTAGAACTTTGTCACTGGTATTTAATGATAGTATGATACCAAATAGGGTCGAATTAAATAAAAGAATAATGCAACGAGTAATATTTTATTTAAAAAATATGGAACGTAAAGCAATGATTAAATGGTTATCGATAACTTATCGATAAGATGTTGGAATCCCTATTTTTTTTGTAGGTTTTTGCGCTGAATTTGTGGCTTGGCGTAGCAGGGGCGCCGATGCGTTTACGCTCTGGCGTTCAAAAGGTTAAGCGAATGCGAATGCAAATATTCGTAACATCCCTAGTAGTAAGTGTTGTAAGGCTGTTTTTAGGGTCCATTGGCTTTTTGCTTACCCTCTTGTTTGCCAAAAAATGCAAAAATATCATCCGAATTTAATATGCGCTTCCTATCTATCTATTTAGCCCGTATTGTCCCACTGCTGGGCAAAGGGCACCCTTTCCTTTTTCCACACACGTCTGTCCTTTGCCATTGCATTAATATGCGCTTAATTTAATTTCAATGTATGTATGAATTCGGATGGAGTCAATACATATTAAAAGTAAGAGATGATATTTAAAATGTTTATAGCTTTATTGTATTAAGGGAGCCGTGCACCGCGAGCTAAACTAAGTTAGTTTACAGTTAGTTTAGCTGCCAGTTTTTCATACATGTGGGTGAACGTACATGTATGAAAAACTGGCGTGGACAGCTCGCAAAACCAATCAACACTTTCATTTACTTTTCCAGTTGACTGTTATTTTTTAAGTTATAAAGTGAACGCCGTGAGCCCACTATACTTTCCCTTCAAGAAGCAACGATATGCCACGTTGCTAAACATGTTAGCTTTGTCTTGTAACAAGACAGAACTTTCAGTACATTTTGTCAACTTTGACTATGAGATAATTTTGTTGCGACTTTGCGCAACAATATTGCTTTTTCATAAAGCGAAAATAAATCTTTCTTATCGTGCTTCAGTTTACGCAAAATGTTAAGCGTAACGCGTTGCTCATTAATGGTTCTTAGTGGATTCACGACCTTAGTCGTCTTTTTGACGATTTTTTGCACATACCTGAAATATGGGTATCATCATTGGTTGCTTAATGGCGTCATCTCGACAGCTACTGACACTGCTGACTGCTCCCATATGTGCTGACTGCTGCCAGCAGCCCATACCTGCTGGTTACCTTCTATACGCTTCGATTAGATGGTGCACTGAGGCGGTAAAATCAGTTTGAGAAATGTCTGGTAGAATGTTCTAGGGCAGAGGTCTTCAACAAGCGCTCCGTGGAAACTTTGAAGGCCAGCGATAGCTTGAATTTCAATCGTTTTATTATCTACCTATAATTTATTCAATAATAAATTTATATTAAATGATTGTATCGAGAGATTGAATATTTCGAAAATTTTAGATTTAGAGCGACCACTATTGGGTCAGATATTGATAAATTGCTAATACTAAACATTGTCAAACTTATCATTAATTGAATGTTATAAATTAATAGCATGTGATTATGATTATTGGCCTGTGAAATAACCAAAAGCATAAATTTCGGCCTATGACATTAAAATGGTTGAAGACCTCTGTGTTCTAGGGCTTACTTTGAGTGTTGTTAGCGACGAAGCACGAACTTCTCGGGACGCAGCAACCAGACGTCACCTGTCTTTCTGGAAGAGCTCCGTGCTGCTATTTCTTCGGTATGCTAGCAATACTAGCCAAGATTTTTCAAAGGATATTTTAATCCGTCCCTTTTAGCCCTCCCATATCGTAAATGCACAAATGGGTATTCGTAACCAGATAAAACGAGGCTGACTGGTAAAATGAGAATGATTGCTTATATTAGTTTATTAGTATCTGCCTTTTACTCTAAACATATGAAATATAAATTACCTTATATTTTTTTATTACTATTCCGTTTATTAAACTTTCCAACATATAAAATATATTTTTAAATATATCTTAAAAATACATTTAAAAATATAAAAAATTGTGTTCCGCCGGTGTTGGGAGCAGGGTCCAAGCTACCGGAGGGTAGGGCTGCAGAGACAGGAACCTCCTCACAATGCGAGCCGTGTCGAGGAGTACTGCCTTCTGGATCAGGCCCTTGATCCAACCGCCTAACAAGGCTCTTGTTGCCTTTTTACCTTATTTATTCCCTTTATTACTTTTACAATACATATTATTTACATTTCTAAATATTTTTATAAAAAAACATTAAAAAAAACATATGTACTATTATTATTAATTAATTAATTAATAAGGAACAAAACAAAATATTATAAACAGAAACATCACAAAAACCTCAATAGGTCGTTGATTTAATTGTTCTAATTGTCCAATAAAACACATACATCGATTGGAATACTGACGTTTTGACCTATCCGAGTCCCAGTTTGGAGCATGAAGGGAAACTGGGTAATTCTGCTTTATTTAGCCCGCTTCAATACGCGAGTATTTTCAGTTTGCGAATATTGTCACAATAAAATTAATCATGTCCTCAATATATTTACTTTGTTTACCCAGTCATACTACAAATTGGGTTAATCGTATATACCGGGAAAATTTAACACGAAGAATTCAATCAAAATAGCCAATTTAACCTATTGCTAGTCGATGGAAACCAAAATATAATATAATTAATTGCATAATGTCATCTTATACATTTGAACTACGTTTTTACGCTTATTTACATAGCCGCACTCTTACCATTTTCATTTTTTTTTGTGCATATTTTCCAAACTAACAAAAAGGGCGTCTCAACCAGGGCTTGAAATTCCGGTATTTTTGGGAACCGATACCATTGGCCTTGGTGTGATACCGGAGGCGGAGTACCGGTATCCATCTGGAACCGGTACCCAGGTAACAAAATGGTAAGAACCGCTAAGTACCGATACAGAACCTGTACTTGTGGTACCGGTTCCAAGCCCTTGTCTCAACTCGGAATTGAACGAGCGAAGCATTTGAACACATACCTACTCTCTTGTTGGCTCGCTTCGCTTGCTCAAGCCACTCCAAGTCGTAGGTTCCTACTTAACCTTGCCCTATCGAGGTTCCCTATATTCCCGGACTAACTTCACGCGATCCCGTGCGTATTTTTTTAAATTTGTCTAATTCTTTAATTGCGTTAGAAGTCATAATTAATTCGGTATTTCGAAAAATAATAATTAACGTTTTATTAAACCAACAATCGGTTCCGTGTGGTGCCGGACGTAAAGAATAGTACAATCCCATTTCTTCCCATATGTGTCGTAAAAGGCGACTAAGGGACTTACTAGAGAATGGGCAGCAGCGTTCTCTGTGCATTTTAACACCATACTGCGATCGCCAACCCGCCTGCCAAACGTGGCGATTATGGCAAACCCCCCCATTTGGGGGCGGCCTATGTCAAGCAGTGGACGTCTTTCGGCTGAAATGATGAAACCAACAATATGGCGCTGCTGCTGCGAAGAAGTTCTAAAAGCCACCTATAAGACCTTAATTTTCCAGTTCTCGGACATCGCAGCGGACGGTACCTACGTTATTTTGAAGATCCTTCGCGGAGAAACATCAAGTATGTTCACTGCAGTAACTGGAGTGTTGTCTATTTTCTTAAACGCGGCTCTGAACAGAGCTTTACAGTCCGCAGAGCAAGAATTGAGCTGAAAAACAACTAAAAGGCAGCAAGCCAATCCAGGCAATCCTGTACAAAAGAGTTTATAACCAAACACACGCGTCTCGCTCTGCGGGATGTAATGTTAAAATGCTGTGAAGAGAAACTATATAAAGTCATGATCCTGACCTCGATGCCGTCGCTGCATGAGTCAAGCAGCTCGAAGAAGACTGTCAGGAACAGCTTGTTCATCAGTTGTGGGCGCAGCACTGCTACCTCGGCCACATTGCCTAGGAGGCCCATCATGTTGCGCAGCAGCTCCTCCTTGTCAGGGAATACCTGAAAATATTTTGTTTTCGATGAGTTTACGTAGGTAGTTATTTCTAAGTAGTGTTTTTTCGTTTGCTTGCCAGTCTGTGACATCTAAAAACAAATGAATCAAGAGCAAAGGACTACCTTGAGACAGGCCAGGAAGTATTCCATGCCGCGGTTTTCCAGGAAGCGCTGGCAGTTCAGTGGAGTCTCATCAGTTACGTTCCACATGGTGGACCAGGCCACTTCCAGCACGTCATCGCATATGCGGCGCTCCAGGCGGTCAGAGATCAAGTTCAGCATTTTCTGAAACAATCGAATATCGAATGTGATATGCCTTCTTCCTCGTTGGTATCGGCAGGAACAGTATAAGAATAGCTCATGGTGCTGTGGTCAAAATATTAGGCAGCCAGCAAGGTATTGGCTTATTTGTAAAGGCACAACTGTGTTGTGTTATAAACGGACAAAGCTTTTTTTACGTAATATGTAGGTTATTTATTACAGGAGTCTGCCTATTGGGCTTATGGCATAAAAAGTTCTCAATCAATCAGTCTTTATTTGTAAACATAGGTTACAACAGTGTACAAAATGTTACAATGCGGTATGTAAAGTAAATACGTACTAAGTACGCTAATTCCCAAACCATTTCGAGCTTGAAGGTTTCTTAATCTTATTTTTCTGCTTTTAGCACTTAAAGTTTATTAGACTAAGTTTATTTTAACATAAATACATGACACCACTTGTCTTTCATTTGCCCACCAAATGACGTCAAAAAGTAGGCAGACTGGGACTATTTTCAGTGCCTCCCATGATACCAAGAGCAAATCAGACCACAAGTATGATTAAGTCATGCGAAAAGGTTTTAACAATATTATGTTCCATTAAGCGTAGTTTAAAATAAAATATTGCTGCACTTTAATAATACTTAGGATTAATAGTATTGGCATAATAAATCAAAAGTAGGTAGTTTTATAGCATTTTATGAACTTTCGTTCGGAGGCCCCGTATTATTGATACAGCGGTACCTACGCCCTTGTTTATCGTGGAGTTTATCTGAAGTCCTGAGAAACGAAGCACGTGACACGTTCTGAATCAGGAGGAAGTTCCACGATACCAATTATTCTAATAGAAAGCGATCATCGCTTGTTTGTGCGGGTTTTAAAGTACTTGAAGAGTTCGTTCGAGTTTCAGGACACTTATTCAATATATCAGTATGCACATACGGCGCATCCGTTAGTCGCAGCGAGGTTGTTCGCATTTTATTAACACTTTGCCTTATTTGCATAAGGGGTCACTTATGAAGTTAGTCTGGAAATTTTATTTATTTACTATTCAACTATCGAAATAGAATTATAACTTCATTTCTCATTACCAATGGCATTAGATTTTACGAAAATAGTTTCTTTTTCGGATTGAAAAATGGTAGTCCATTTTGCAAGTTGTTGAAATGGGGTGTACTTCTAGTCATCATCAGGAAATTTAGGAGTAGACCTCGCGTCTCAGGCACGTGCTGACACCTGATTTTTACAAGCTTTATATAAGCTTGCTTCTTTCGTATGTGTTGCCAGTTACTCCCATTGTCATCCATTTTTCATGCAACTCCTGGCATCTAATTTAGCTGAAATTTGGCATAATTATATAATTACGGTGACAACGCAGAAATATGACACCATGGAGCTGGTCGGATGGTGGAGCCGGTAGGTGCCCATGGGAACTCCTCAACCAAATAAGATAGCACCATCGTGGTTTGAACTCATTGGTTATTTATTGACAAGTGCTATTACACTAGGAGGTCTCCAGGATCATATCATAGGACCGGAAGGTGATCACGGGCACTCCTCAAGTAATCCAAATGGACCCATCTTGTTTGATTTCGTCTTGTCTTGACAAGTGCTATTACACTAGGTGGTGTTCAGAGTCTGATGATGAAGCGGGAAGGTGGCCATAGATACTTTTTAACAAAACAAGATAGAACCATCGTGTTTGGACTCGTTGGCTTTGTCTTGACAAGGTAGTATCCAGGGTCTGATGATGGAGCCGTAAGGTGGTCACGAGCACTCCTCAACCAACAATTTAAAAATCCTGACTTTAATAAATTGTAATGTATTTTGTACTAATTTTATTTTATTTGCTTTAATTCAAATTAATTTTTCTTATTCTATTTTTTTAACATCATTTTAAGTAAGATAATTTTATCACCTTTTGCTGCATATACTTGCTAATTGTAACCAAAATGGAAAAAGTTACTGGCTCCTGAAATACAGATACTTCAACCTAGCTCTGGAGTCAGGGTCTCAGATTTTTCTGTAACCTGTTTATGGCAATAAAGAAATTATTTATGAACAAGATATTTATAAATACATAATTAATCATTGTATTTCGGCCATTTAGATTTATTTTGACGTATAGGTACGTTAGCCCAAGGTTTAGTCGAGGATCTGATGATGGAGCTGGAAGCTCGCCATAGGAACTCCTCAACTAAACTAGATAGCCCTTATGTGTTTGACCTCGTTAATTTTTGTCAAAGCCTACGGCAACCTAGGTCAAGGTAAGGTCTATGTCAAGGCCTAAGATTCCTTGGATTTATCTTGACAACTACCGTACAATTTAAGGTGATAAAACACATATTTAAACAAATTCTAATGCTAAAAAGTACAAAATAAAATAAAGCCAAAAATCTTTTTTACCATTGCCACTCGAAAAAGGGCATTTTATTCATCGATAACATTGAATAAATAGTATATTATGCAATTAGTGAATAAAAGACGGATTTAAAGCGAGGGCCATAGATGAATCACGAGCAAGTGAAGGATTCTAACGACTGAATCACGACCGCAGGGAGTGATTCATGACGATTGAATCACGAGCGTAGCGAGTGATTCAAGTGTTATAATCCTGAGCGACGCGAGTAATTCATGGCCCTCGATATAAATCCGTTTTATTCGAGAGTTGCATACTATACTTTATACCATGACTACGAGAAAAAGAAAGATTTAAGCGAAAATAGACATTTAATTAAGAAAAAAGGAAGGTTGAATTAATTGAAATGCACATTAACATTGGAACAATTACTAAAATTAAAAGTAATTTTCTTATTATTACTAATAATAATCAACTTGTGAAGCGATATTTATTTCCTGTGTATCGAGTATTTTTTCGCAAGGAGGTTGTATAGCATTGAGATGGAGGTCGCATATATAGATGTGTTCTAAATTCAAACACCAAAACAGTGATTAAAAGGGCTAAATAACATAACATCACGCCTTGTTCCCTCCAAGGGTTAGGCAGAGGTGTACCCTTAGTTCACCCACATTTCGCCACTTATGTTTTTAAGTCCCATGTAATAGGGGGTGAGCCTATTGCCATCAACCGGGCACAATTCCAGACACCGGGCTGCTACTGAAATTCCTGTTGGAAAAACCCAATAATACTTTGCCCGGCCTGAGAATCGAACCCAGCACCTCATGCTCAGCAGTAGCACTTGCGACCACCAGACCAACGAGGCAGTCATAAATACTACAACTATGACAGATAAATTTAAATACTAGATTACTATTTATTTTCTCGCAGTCTAAAAGGTAAAAAGTAGAGTCCATACACAACTCGTGAAAAAATAATAATCTCAGTTCTTCTATCCCCCGCTCCGCTCAGGATTAAAATCTAGAATCCTTCACTGCTCTCGGGATCCAACTTAGTCCCTCGAATTAAATTCCCTTTTTTTTTCACTTGTTGTATAATCTACTATTTAAGAACAAGCTTTTGATGAACTAAAAAGTACGTAATAAAACTTACGTAAACATAGAACTTTGATAGTTTCTTAAACTCTTGAGGCGTAGTGAGTGTTCTTCTTACGGTTAAAGATAAGCCTCAAGCTTTTAAGAAAATATTAAAGTTCTATGTTAACGTAAGTTTTATTTCGTACTTTTTAGTTCATTAATAGCTTGTTCTTAAAAAGATTTTAACCTTTATTTTATTGTGAAATACTTTTTTTGTTCAATCGGTTGGTTGATGATGACTGGATGAACAAAATGAACAACTATTCGCTGCGCTTAGTGCGCTTTCTTTGTCAGCAGGTAGGTGTACCAAGCGTTCATAAAAACTTTGTCACTCAGTTCTCAGAGCTGAAATTTGATGAAAGGTCTAATTTCCAATTCAATATCTTTGCCACCCTTTGTTATTTCCTTATTGTGATTATGCATACATTTTCCTAATTTGTTTAACTATTGTCGTTTTTCTTCGAGCTTTTGTTATATGTGCTACAAATAAATAATTTATTGATCCGTCGATATTTTTCGGTGTTTATTTTGTTTGCAACCTAAGCCGTAACTTGGTAGGCAATGTTACTGCCTGATAATTACGCCGATCTAGGCTAATGCATAGTTCAGCTTTTCAGTAAGCAAAAAGAACCTAGAACTGAATTCTTTATGCAACATAATGGTAAGAGAAATTGCTTTTAACTTTGTCGAAGTGGCTCGACGCTTCATACAATATGCAGCGCAGTAGCAATCGATGCGGTTCATGGAAATACTCGCTTCACTTTAAAATTTTAATGAAGTTCGCCGTTTCAATGCAACATGGCAATGTAGACCTGAAGTAGTTGTTATGTTGACTGACACCACAAGTTTCGCTGTTATAAGACTTAAAACATATCATTAAGCCTATATATTCCGAAGGGGTGGGCATAGTTGTAGTTCACCCACATTGGGCATAATGGCAAGCGTGGTTGTGGGCACAGTGGGCATGCCCACAACCCTAACTGAGGTCGATAGGCTGATATTCACACCCATTATGTGCGAGCATATAACCTTACCAAATGAGCCTGGGCAAAAGTGGTCTATGGACGTATAGCAATATTGTTTGATATTTAATGTATCGATCGTGAGCTACACCTAATCCAACGTGACCACAACCATTTTAGAGGGTTGGATCCGCTCCTGCATAGAGGATAGGTTAGGACATGTGACATGTCCATATAATTACAGTATCCTAAAAGCAACATGGGTCAGTTCAGGTTCCGTAAGGATAATTTTGATCAATACGTTGTAATTGTACGGTTCCTATTTCTACATATAAAATAAAAAGGGTACTTTTTCTGGAAGGTTAAATCAGGACTCATGTAAAATACAATAAAATAATTACGTAGTGTAGGTACTTTTTTAATAATATTCTACTGAAGGCTTATGTTGTTAATTATGATCTTTTTAGATTGAACACATGCCACGTGCCTATTATTGTATTTCTTTTTATAATGCAATAAGTCTCAGTGGATGGTTTTAAAATCTTAACACGAGTGCCGGTAGGTAAGTACCTACTTAAGAGGGCGCCCGACGGTACACTAGCAATAATCCTTAAAAAAAAAAATAGGGGTTTAAATATAAAATTGCCGTTTTAGCGAACTGGACACTTTGAATTGAAATTAAACCAACAGTGTGTGACATTCCAGAATGAGACTTTTTGTCGAGATAACTACAACTTTCTAAATTTGAAAAAAATGCAACATTCGATTGCTTTGACTTTCAATTGTTTTTTCATTCACGTTCAAAGATGGATACATTGAAAATTAGAGTAACTTTTGAATACGAGTTCCAACGTGGAACTAATGCAGCAGAAGCAATATCAATATTGTGTTTGGAGAGGATATCGGTAATGAACGCACCATACGTTTTTGGTTTAATCGTTTACGGAGTTCAAACTTCGACTTGAAGAATGAACCCCGAGGAAGACCAGCCACTTAGGTAAATAAAGATGAATTGAATGCGATGGTGGAAGCCGATCTGTATCAAACTACCAAGGAATTACCGGCATGGTTTGATGTTAGCATACCCACAATATTGACCCATTTGCATGAAATCGGTAAGATAAAAAATGCTTGTAAAATGGGTGCAGAAAATCAGAAATGATTAATAATTATATTTAGAAAAATAAAAACATATTTAAACCCCTAATATTATCTCGTGACTGAGAAGGAATTATGAATAACTAATAAGAACCCTCGGTAAGTGTCTAGAATTTTCTAATACCTTTTATAAAGTTTTACATTGAGAAACGAAGCAAAAAAATTCGATTTAAAGGAAAGCGGCCACATTCCTCTAGATATCAGGGGTCTCAAAACTTTGACGCCCTAAGGGCCATAATGATTTTTTTCAGTCTGTTTCAATGGCCAAAACAGTTTTAAAAAATCTGCCCTTAATTATATTTCTAGCTAGACTAGTCGCAAAGTGCGCGCGACCTAAGCAAACATACTTTTTTGCATTTCAATTACTATTGTGTATTGTGACACTTAACAACATCTAGTGGCGAGTAGTGATACTATGTACTATCTATTTCAGCTACCCACTTACAGATGGCATTATTTGTAATAAAATATTTGGGAATTTCCGCGTTGGGTCGAGAAAGTTCTGGTTATGGCTAGTGTATTCCGATCACTTCGAGATGGTAGTAATTGCATATAAAAAGGCTAGGGGCGCAATCGCGAATCAGTTTGCATAGGAAAGGCGAAGGAAGCGAAACTGTCTATTGTAGAATAAAGTAACACCCGTGCATAACAGTATTTTCATTTGACTTATTGTTTTTATGTGTGATTTATTAGTATGGTAAATAGACAGTGAATGCAGAACGTTCAAACACCAATAAACCTTAAATTTAATAATTGGTACAAGTAAAATTGATCCACAACTACAAACTATTGTCGGTGGAAAATCACAATAACATAAATCTCATTAGTGTTTTTTTCAGTTTTTGGAAAAAGATTCTCATCTTTGACAAGCTGTATTTTCGCAACCAATAGACCTAGAGTGCTTGGGTTATGCTTAGTCTAGCAAATTCTGTTAAGTTATATCTTAAGTTATATTTAAAAAAAACTGAAAAATTTGCAACAATTTCGGAGGGTTGCAAACTTGGGTATAAACTACTCTCATGGGACGATAAGTCCCCTCTTTGAGGAGTAGTTAGAGAGGCGCCACGGCGTCCTCACCTTCCGCCTGACGCAGGTCCTCACCGGACATGGTTGTTTCGGGGGGTTCCTGTTCAGGACAAAGCGGAAGGAAACGCCCGGGTCACCACTGTGTGGATCGCCCGGAGGACACGGTGGAGCATGCAGTGAAGGTCTGCCCAGCTAGGGCGGAGCACCGCCGTGTCCTCACTGAGGCAATCGGCGGCGGCGATCTCTCGCGTCCGGCACTGGTTCAGGCCATGGTTCGGAGCGAGAGTGCATGGGAGGCCGTCACTTCCTTCTGCGAAGCAGTAATGCTCGCGAAAGAGGAGGCGGAACGCGTGAGGGAGACCCAAGGTTCGCGCCCCTAGTCGCCGCAGGAGATGCCCCGGGCGTCGGGAGTCGCAAGCCGATTTCCGGCCACCGGAAATCGGCTTGCGACGGCTTTCCGGACGGTGAGCGATGGGTAGCTCGCCGTCCGATAAGGACCAGGCCCGGGTCGACGGCGCATTGTGTTCCACGCGCGCCGCAAAGAGATGTCAGCACCAACTGACGGTTCCGTTAGGGCCATTGCCTTCCACTCACCCGGCCCGCAGCAGGCGCACCGGGCGTCGGCGGAGGGCGGACAACGCCCTCTTCCGGCCCCCCTAAATGGGTCCAGGGGCGACGGACTCGGGGACGTCCGTCGCCCCCCACTCATCAGGACCCGAGGTGGCGGCGCGTAGTGTTCCACGCGCGCCCCTCTGAGACGTCGCGGGGGGAGTCAAACACCTCACTCCCCCCCCTGACCCGAGAGGAGGCCCGCGGTGGCGGGCCGGCACCGGCCGGGGGTTGCGGAAGATTCTTTCGTTCCCGCGACCCCCGGCGGAGGTGTGAGTCGGAACACCGGGGTGGTTTTTAGTCAGTAAGAGTCTGACAGACCCCTCCGCCCGCCCCAGGGCGGAGGACATCCATGAGGATTTTCCACCCCGGAACTAAAGAAACAAAAAAAAAAAAAAAGGGCCATTGCCTGCCGGGGTTGCGAGTTGTCCGAAAGGGATATCGTAGCCCGGCACACAGGCAACGGAAGGAACACGGGTGGGTTTTAGTCAGTAAAAGTCTGACACGCCCTCCCGCTCCGCCCAGAGCGGGCGAATTTATTTAATAAAACAAAAAAAAGGGGGGGGCTAACAACACATAAAAATATCGTAGTTACATGCGCGTTTGCGACGATTGCATTTTTTTGTGTTGATATTGGCTAAATAGGGATTTTTAATATGCCAATTTTTTCTTCACAATTATTTATATTCATATATATTATTCTTTGCTTAACTATGCTTTCTTATGTAAATGAACAGAAAAAAGTAACTTAACAGGTAGAAACATTTATAAATATTTTATTGTTCTGATAGTGTTCGTAAAATGTTTTGTAAAGCTCCGTGCAGACCAGCGCGACGCGACGCCGCGACGCGACTCGAACAATACAATTTCTAAGAAAATTTGACGGTATAACAATAACCGGTGTCGCGCCGCGTTGTCGCGTCGCGCTGGTCTGCACGAAGCTTAACAAAACATTTTACGAACACTATCAGAACAATAAAATATTCAAATTCAAAGTCGGGGAGGTTTCTTTCCAAGTTTCAACGTATAAGTATGAAAGTGGGGACCGAAGTTTCTGTTCAAAGTGTAACTAAGACAAAGACCGAGAAAACAATTCTTGTTGCAGGAGTGGAACACTATAGCTACATAAACAGATAAACAAACAAAACAATACCTATTTAGTTTGTATGTCAAAAGTTCTGTAATAATTTATTAAGTTTTAAAAATGTTCTCAAGTAAGTGAATCCTTGTAATTTCGAATTGAGAATTAAATTTAAGCCATAAAACACTTCAACGAAAGTATTATCAAAGTTCTTTACCAAAACATACAATTGACATACATACAATGGATAAAAATCTTAAATTCACTGTCGGACAACGCACAGCCTAAGTCTAGAAGCTTGAAATGTTGCACAAGAGTTCCTTATATATATGTCACCGTATAATTATGAACTTCGTCAGTTTATAATCTATCAGTATTATTTCCGTTAGATTATAAGCTGTCGAAAAATTGTGGACTGCAACAAACCATTTACAATTCAATGCATTATTTTTCGGTAGCTTATAATCTATTCATGGGAAACCGACAAATTGTATAAAAGTTGCTTGCGACATAACGGGCCTTGCGTAGCCTGCCTAGCTGCGAGCAACTCGGAAGTAGCGCGCAACGGCCGCTGCCGCGGCACCGCTCGCTCCGCTCGCTCGTCTTGCAGTTGGTAACACTTCTAACCTAACCCATTTGTATAAAATGGGTTAGGTTAGAATTGTGTGTTGTTCCATCCAGTTCACAATTTTTCGAAAGTTTATAATCTAACGGAAATAATACCGACACATTATAAAATAACGGTTCTCACAACCTTACGGTAACATATAATTATAACGGAGCTGAGCACTAAGAGAAGGATTTAAAAAAACTAAAGGGTTTAAATAGGGGATGAAAGTTTGTTATTTTTGCCGATGAGTAATGGCTTCCTTTTTAACATTTCAAAAAAACTCAATTTTCTATCAACCTAAAAGGTAAATTTTATCGATTTTACTTGAATCACTAATGTTATTTACATAAATAATCGCTCATGGCTGTCACAATAGCCATTCGCAGAGTTATTGTTGAACCAAATCGTTGCCATTATCTCCACAGATAATCGATTGAAGAAGCATATTATTATGCAGTTATCTTAGCTCGCGTTTGCCTCAAACATACATAAATGGGTTATCCCAATTAAAAATGTATTGATTATTGTATATTTAATTCGATTCATAGAATTTAGCATCGGATATAAACTGTCACGCTCAGCCATTATTCTGGTCCCTTTGTACATAATTCGATAGCGTTGTGGTGGTCTGAGATAGACAAAGCTTGTTATTGAGGCAGGAAAGGTGAAGCAAATGCAGCCAGGTATGTGTGTATGATCTGCACCGACACGCCCTAACATATCAAGCCAATTATTACAAAGAACAATTTTATGCTATTAGTGCAAATTGAAAATGGCGCGCAGCAAGTTATTACTTAGGTACGTACCTAAGTGATAACTGATAACAAAACAATACTTATTAAGGGTGGTGGGGGTGTCGACTCCCGCTCCCCCTTCCCTGGAAGAGCGAAATACCTTAATAACATAATTTAAACTAAATCTCTCCTTCCTCGAAACCCTAAAGAAATGTATATTTAAGAATCCTCTTAATTATAATCCATCCTCCAAAGCATAAAGTGCCCAGCAAACAATCGCGATAATAACTGCATAGGCTATAACTTTAGCAAACTGCAAACATACATTTTAATCCAATTCAAATCTGGAACGACTCATAGGTATGCATAAAACGGTGTTTATTTGAGCCTAGACTGGCTGCATCGATCCGGTAGCTCCCATAAGTAACGTGTATAAATGTATGTCGAGATATTAAATGTTGCCCGCTGCAGTTAACGTTGGGCGGGTCAAGCTTCCACGGGGCTCGCAAGCCACACGGGGCGGAAAGGGGTGCGGGGCCTATGAAATGCATAAATCAATAACAGCGGCGCAACTCCCTAGGTATCCTGCCACGCTGACAAACGACATAACTATATAGTGCTAGTGCTTCAGATGTATCTGAACGCCATTCTATGTTAGGATATTATGTTTCCGCGGATGAACTTGGTAGACAGTCTTTGTTACTTCAATATTAGGACTTAGGAATTCATTAGCACACAGGCAATAGTTAAAAGGCCAAATATGCTAATTTGGAATGCACGCAAAGAAATGAGGAAATAGCGAGAGCGTGCGCGCTTTTGTTTTGCGCACAGCAGTGATACTTCTTTTTTAGTTAATTTATAAAGTCAGTAAAACCTATTAAGTTGTAGTGCAAATTCGTAGCTGTTGCTATAAATGAGGAATATTTTTTTGTGAGGCTTGTTATCCTTGCACAAAAAGCACACATTTCGATATATCAGTAACCCATGAGTACTAAACTGCAAGACACATGTCTTGTAGTAATGTAATAAAGTGTTAACCGGTCGCCCATTGAACGGCTGTCGTTTCCTGCAATTGAGAGTAACTACTGTGGTACGGAATGCATCACTCACACTGCAGATCCTTTCTTATCATACTTCAATACAAATAGGTCATGATGATCTCGAGGCCGCAAGCAATGTAACAGTCGCAAATTGATATCTTAATAAAGTTAAATTAGGTACATATACAAGGCAAAATTTTGTTATAATAATGGAATGCATTTTTATTAGGTAAGTGCAAGTAGCAACTTAAGGCTCGTGCAGACTAACGCGACAACAGTACTTGTTGCACCTAGAGTTTTCTTAGAAATTGTTTTGTTAAATTCATGTCGCGCTGTCGCGTCGCGCCGCTCTGCACGACGCTTAAGTCTAACCTGCAAATTAGGTACTCAGTTTTCCTTAAATAAAACGAAAGGAAAAACTTGCAACGAGAGCAGGGGCTCAAGAGTATTTTTTTATTTTTTTTCTTAGAAATAATTACCTATATAAAAATACGGAAGTCAATTCAGAAGTCGATTCTGAGTTGCTTCATATTTTGAGTTACTTCAATTACATCTTGTAAATTACATAATACCTGTAGAGCAAGCAAAAAAAACCTGTGTTTTTACGTGATAAAATCACATCTATCAGTTTTGCAGCGAAATGTTTTATGAAGGTTTTTTTTCACAAAACTTTTCGCTTTTTCAGTAACATAAGGGCTGTAAAATAGAAAGTAAATAACAAAGGTACTTACGCCAATGGCTCCTTGGTTGCCGAGGAAAGTCTTTTGCTTGCCATCAACCTGACAAGCCAGCGAGTTTAATAAGTAGATGGCGATACGCTGAACGAAACCCTCTTGATTTACATCGGCTACCCCGTTTAAAAGAATCTGTACCACACGTTCGTACTCGAACAACTGAAAAGAAAAATGTTACTAGAAAAGTAGGACTCATACATTCCAACTGCAAATGTAAGTTTGTACGCACAATATTGTGAGATTGACCATGTTATTTTAAGACCATACACTTCTTATAGGTTTTCCTAATCTTTGAGTATATGCGTAAGGAACCATTCTCTATATTTTTTTCAAAATTTTAGGCTCTGTAGTTTCGGAGACAGGGGGGGAATAGTCAATTTTCATTAATGGTCTTTAATATCTTTAAAGTATTCATTTTAAAATTATGAAAAACAATCGCAAACAATTCAATTAGCCCATGCATTTGAGACGTCACACGGTACAGTGTGCAAAACTTTTTTTTTTCCTGTTTGCCCCTCAAAAGTGAACCCCACATTGAAAATTCATTTATTTATGTTAGACGTCCGTATTTGGGTCACAAAAATACAAATGTATACGAAATTTCACAGAATTGGTCCAGTAGATTCGGCGCAAATTGGCTGTGACAGACGGACAGACAGACAGCCAGCCGGACACACGAGTGATCCCTAAAAATGGACTTCATGTCTTTGGATTGCTAAGTCCAAGTGCACTACTAAATGCACTTTCCAAGGATTATAATCGTAGGTCTGACTGCTACAAGATGGAGATTAAGATGGTTGTTTTTTTTTCTTCTTTTCTGCAGACCCATCCAATGTTATGATGATTTGACGGGTTAATTAAGGTGATTGAAATCCTTTCATTCATTACAAAGGGCATACCACCATCAGTAGATGCAGTTCACTGTAGCGACACATTCGATCCATGCAAGGGTTTCCATTCAAAAACCAGGGACTGAGAAAATTCTAGGCTGTATCTTAATTTCAGTCCAGTTTGACAAAGTCTATGTTGTGAAATGCATGAAAGCGAAATGACCCTCGGGAAGGTTGAGCAAAATAACATAGTTTAAAGTACAGTTATTCGTTCGACATTTCATTTGACCTTTAACTGTGATAAAAATATCAGAGATAGCAATAAATCAATGCTAGTGGAGCGCTGTACGTAGTGGGTGGTTAGTTACACCCCCCGGTGCAACAGGGCGGCAGGGGCCTGAGAGGAGTGCAGAGCGTTCAGCGTCGGAGAGCTCGGGCGTTCTCAGAAATGGCTCGAGGGCAATTATATCGTGCAAATTGCATGTATGCAATTGCCTCTCTAGCGTTGATAATGTCAGCCTGAAATTTCATCTCAACGTGAGAAAAGGCTGCATACAGGATAGCGATACCAAATTTAAAGTTTCCGAATAGCAAAACGTATACCTACCTGTACATTGATAAAAAGTTCTGATGAAATATTAACCTCGCTGACGAACTTTCAAACCGAACCTGAACAATACTTATCGTGACCAGAAAAAACCTTGAAACGTTCTTATATAGTTTACTAGCGACCCGCTCCTGGGGGCCTACTCCCTAAGCGAAATCCGTAGTTGCGGCCGTCGTTACGGGTGCTACGCTCTCCTCATCAAAATGTGTTTCGTGGTTCAGAGGAACAACGCAGACATACAGACAAACGCGAAAAGCGACTTTGTTTTATATTATGTATAGACGTTTAAACAAAACAATAGAATACCCGAGATATTCCACTTCTTGTATTGCATATAGCAAAGTGGTTGGCCTACGTTGCACATTTTCACTTCATTGAATTAACTTGTAACGATCGATTTTACGACGAGGAAACGAAGGTAGAAAAGCAAAGTTCACACATGTTTAATTTCTCAGCATTTTGAATAAATAATGCCTAAAGAATAGAAACAGTACCAAGGCGATAATATGGTACATCGAATATAATACTACACAAATACTAGTTACAATAATTGTAGTTTTGCGCCAACAAAATTTAATACGCTGTCGCGCCATCGAAAAGACAAAAAGAAGAATAGTATGAACGCTACTGACAACACACTAGAAAGCAAAACTTTTTCTACAATTCGATGTGCCATATACCCATGGCAGCAGAATATGGCGCCATCACCACGGTCGAGAGAACCACGCTTGATAACTCTCACCGGGCCATCAAATTCAATATCATCAACTTCCTGCCCTTGTGACATGTTACTTGGTCTCAGCGCAATACTTCTTTTTATTACGTTCTCCCCTGACAATACAGTCATTGAATCCTTTCATATCATCCATCACACAACCTACCCATCTTTTATTTGGTCTTCCTCTCCCTCTCCATTCATAAACATTTATATTCACCAAATTCAGTAGAAACTCCATAAATCAATCTCCACAGGGCGATAACTTCGCGGTGATCTTCTTTTCGTGTGGATTGTGAATAACCTGGTGTCAGACTTTTAAAGCCGCCCATGGGCCTCTGATTTGGCTTCACATGCCGTCGAGAAATATCTAACACCGTTTTTGAAGCAAGTGATAATTATACAATACGCACATGAAACTGAAAAGTGGTGCGTGCCTTGGGTTCGAACTGGAGACCTGTGACTTGGCAGTCCGACGGTCACAACTTTGCTATCACTGCACCTTGCGCTAATAATATCGTGGTGATAATTTGATGGCGTGACGATCACCACGATTCTCTCGCCCGTAGAGATGGCGCCTAAACATTAACACATAAGTTTACAAAACTTACCACGTCACAAGGGATCTTGAACTGGCACAGAGTGAGGCATCCATTCCTCATCATGGTATCATCTCCGAGGTGTGCCTCCATGCCGTCAAGCAGCGCGGTGATGATGCGCTTCTTCAACTTGATGCCAATGCGATCTTTTTCTTTCCCCTTTACGATGTAGAACAGGGTGGCACTAAAAAGTGCACAAAAACATTAATGCACGTAAAGATATCGTTTCGTATGTCATTCCAGATTTTTTGCTACAGTGCCAAAATTTTATACCTACCTAAGCTTTTATTATTTTGTCTTTTGTGGCTTATGAAACTAAAGTGACCTTGCCATCAAAAATTAAGGATGTAAATATAAATAGGAGGCTGTTAGCGGTAACGCAGGATTAGGCCTTAAACCCTATTCCATTCATATTATCGCGCTTGATACTAATACGACATAATTAATTAATAAAATACCACTAATTAATTTTTATTAATGCTATGATACTTACCACACTTTTTCAGTACCTACCCAAAATTAAAAGACCATACAAGTTTTAAAACTTGAGCTAGTAACTAAAAGGAGGTCGTGGCTAAGTAATAACAGCCGCATGGGTCGGTTATGCTTTGCTGGTTGGTTCGTGGATGGGTGACCATCTTTACATACCGAGACTCCCCCGTGCCCCGGAAAGCACGTTAAGCCGTTGGTCCCGGCTGTCATTCGTGAACCTTTGACAGTCGTTAAGACTCGTCAGAAGGCCGAAAGTCTGACATCAGTCTTCCAAGGTGTATCGTATTACCCAGTTAATGGGTTGTGGAGGTCAGATAGGCAGTCACTCCATGTAAAATACTGGTATTCAGTTGCATCCGGTTAGACTGGAGGACGACCCCAACATAGTTGGGAAAAGGCTAGGCAGATTGAGAAGTTTTAAAACTTATCGAGTTAGGAATTGCAGACCGAAGCTAACGTTTGAGACGAAGCAATCTAGGTTATCTAGGTTTTATTGGAAAACGGTTTATTTCCGGCCCTTCGATGACCCAGCTATTCCAGGGTTAACGTATTGATCGAACCAACTGCAATAGTGCATTTTCTACAATAAGCTGAATAATTTATCCAACCATTTCATATCGACGTGTTGGTGAAATATTACAAATGTGGTTTCTAATAATGAGTGGCCAGCCCATTTTTTTTTCAATAATAGCCTTTCTATCAAACCTATACTCCATTTGAAATAAGATTAGACATTTAAGTAACTAAACCTTTTTTACAGTCCGTTCAACCAATTATGACTTCTATTGCATTGGTGGCATGACAAATGGCAGCTGCAGTAAACAGTTGTATTGTAACCAGTTTTTGCTTTTAATTCCATCCTTATACCTACGGTATAGAAGTCAGAATCGGTTGAACGGATTGTAAAAAAGGTTTGTTTAAATATCTTATCTTATTTCAAATGGAGTATAGGAGTTCGAGAAAAAATGCAAAAAAAATCTAATTAAGAAAAATGGGTATCTTCTTTTCAATCATAACAATGTTGATTACAAGAATGCTGTCCGTTGTTACGTCAGCAAAATATTCTAAAATTATATGGCAAGTATAAATCTTAAATAATAATAGTACCTTCCTGATATCTGGATGTGTTTCTCCATAACGTGCTGGTCCATAGCATCCAGGACGACGCACAGGGCCCGGCCCACATATGCATTGTTCTCATAGCGGAACAGATAATACAGATCGTTGAGGACCCGAGTCAACATGGCTGGCCTCTCCATGTAAGCGCGAGCTGCAGTAAGGATCTGCTCTTCATTGGCATCACCAGTGATCTAACGAAAAAAGAAACAAAATTTTAATGGATTCACTAAAAGTAACAGTCGGTCGAAAGGTCCAGTCTTTTTTTATGGATGGCCAACAAAGCCACGGCCAACCTGATGATAAGATGTCACGGTCACAACCTCCTATGGACATCTACAATACCGTCGTCGTTGCCATTTCAGAGACAACGCTGAAATGTCCCAATTGCCTGTAATTACACCACTCACAAGTCACAACCTTCTAGCCCTAGCAAAGCAACGCTGCTTGGCGGGAGAAATAGATATTAAATTATGGTGGTAGCACAACCCCGGACGAGCTCCTTCAAAAAAATTAATACTCTCAAGATTTGTTTTAAATAAAAATATAAAAGAACATAGGTGTTATGAAAATAACGATACAAGGTGAACAAAGAGATCAATCGATTAGAAATACCCTTTGTATGCGTTGCAGATTAATGCTTGTCCTTAAATCATTCGTTATCCATATCAAAATAATAATAAAATCTAATATAATAATAGACAGATTTTAAATAACACAATCAAAAATAATATAATAATAGAGAGAAACAGATTTTCGGACTTCATTTCAAGTTGTCGTTACCTACACACGTTGTCACTTTGTCTTGGAAAGTATTGGGTCAAATATAAGAGGAAAACGGCGAGTTTTCGCGCGTTTTCGTTACAGCGCCGCAAGTTAAACTGCTTCGAAAGTTTCATACTATCTGTGTGTCATGAGCGCGTCTACGACGTTGGCACGACAGGTTACATCGCAGTTAGTTCAAATGATCCCAAACTACCGTATCTGTGTGACAGTTAGCATTGAAGCAAGTTAAAGAGTTCCGAAGTCCGAAAGTGCAAGAGGATACCTGTGTCGTAAGTCATGAATATTGTCTACGACGTTGCCACGACCAGTTCCATCGTAGCAACTTAAAGAGTTTCAAAGTCCCAAAGTGCAATATCTGTGTGCCATGAGTGCTGTCTAAGAGGTTGCCACGATCAGTTACTTCGTAGCAAGTTAAAGAGTTCCGAAGTCTTAAAGTTTAATATATGTGTGTCATGAGTGCTGAAGACCCAAAGTAAAATAACTGTGTGCCGCTTACGACGCGACATTGCTACGATCAGTTACGTCGTGTCAGTTACATTGAAGCAAGTTAAAGAGTTCCGAAGTCCGAAAGTGCAATATCTGTGTGTCACGAGTGCATATCTACGTTTCATAACAAGTGTGTTTACGCGCGACGTTATGACAGTCGGCGAAGTTCCGCCACGTTTTTCCGCTTGGATTTGTCCCTATAGCCGAAGGTATATGGTAGCAACAGAAAGACTGACGGTAAACCACTTAACCGTATAGTTCGACGACATACGAGTACGACACCCTAAAGTAAATGATACATTAATGAGACATAATTGTTAATTGCGCTAACCATCTAATCTTATGAATGTGCGTTAATTAAGAGAGTTGGATAAAAACCTCATATGTTAACGCCAATTTATCTTTCATATTTAGTGCGCAAGTTTATTAATTTACCTTTATAATAAAATCAATCAATCAAGTCTGTAAATGCGATAATCGCCATTTTCAAGACAGTCAAAGATATAAATATACTCTAGATAGACAGTCAAAGCTGTGAACTCGTCGAAAAAAATAGCGTCCAACTGTCAGCCGCTAAATGCACACTAGAAAATCACAATGACGTAGCTGTCACGCACACCAGCATAAAAAAGTTTGTTTTAGTTCTTTTGCAGCGCGACACTCGTATCTAGCTAGACATAAATATAAATTCATCTATTGTTCAAGTTAAATAAGTAGTGGTAATGAAGGTTTTTGACATCTTGTATACAAACACAGGTCCACTAATACACACGCAATATATAAACACGTAATATTCACCCTTCAGTGGTTAGCTTGCGTGTTCTGTACTGATCTCACGCAACGCGGAGCGTGGAGTGCTGTCCCAAATTAGACGCATTATTAATTTATTATACAAAAAACAAAAGGTATTTTAATAAAACACGTATACTAAAAGATCAATAATTAAATTATCTTTAAAATGGTGAAGGTTTCTGCAAAATATGATTGATAGATTTTGCGTGATTCTCAGTTTTTTATCCGCGTAGGCCATACCTTTACAAATTAATTTCACGATGAATAAATAAATCATTAAGAAAATGCTCTAAGTTAATTTTATTTTTTTCCAAATCATTAACCCTACTCGTTTAGACGTGATTTTCAGTATAAAATCATTAGTATAAAAGTCGGTTATCGTCGCCTTAATTTGTGTTTAAAATGGCGGACCATTATTGGTTTGTTAGTGTAATGATGTGCGAAAGCGATTCTGCCGAATGATTTTTTGTTTTTTTATTTCCCTGGACTCGGTATATTTCGCAAAGCTGGGACTGCAGGCGGCGCCACTTTGACGCGAGGACTGACGAGGCAAACAAAGCAAACTGTCAAAGGCGCGCGCCAACATTTTTCGACTTATTCAATATTTTTCTGCTTAATTTCCTTGCTATTTATTATAAATGTAGGTTAAAATAATACCAAACGGTTAAAACATGTGTATAAATAAGAATAAAATCATTTTATTGGTCCATTGTAACAAAATAAATTTCTAAAAATAATGATATTGTATGCTTATTGTATATAACTAGAATATTTAACATAGTCTTAAAACCGTGGTCCCCAAACTAGGTAGCACCTGTATCTTGGGGGCCGAGTTGCGTGATCTTAAATTTTAATTCGAAACTTGTTTGCGTTATGTGGCTTAAATTTTATTTCAGGATGTTAGAAAATGGATACAATAGTTAATTAAATAAGGGTAGTGAATTACCAAATAAAAATAAATTGAGCAAACTAAAATAATTCTAAATAATATTATAGAGTGTGTGTGAGAGTGTGTGTGTGTTAGTGTGTGTGTGAGCGTGGGTGTGGTGGTGAGTTGCAGGTGTGAGTTTTGTCTGAATGACTTGCTTGTATATTTTGGTGTTAACTCACTATATCCTCCGTGTCGTTGTATGACAGGGAGAGAAGCCAACTTCATATCATTCTTTTATACTAGTGGGTGTCAAGACCTTTAGTATTACAGCGCTTGCTTATTTTATTGTAGATATGAGTGTGTGAGTAAGAGTGGCACCGTCGGGCCAGAAGACCGTTTGCATTAGGAAGAGGGACGTGTAAGATACGTTTTGATACCAGGCTTTGGTAGTCAGGTCTGTTTTAAATAGATTTGTGTGCATGCAGTGCGGCACTGAGTATGTATAGTTGACGTACTCGAAGAACCGGAAATTGTTTGTACAGCAGATCTGTCGGGAACCTAAAAGGCTTTCTAAGCATCACTTTAATTACGGCTCTTTCAGGTCTTTCTATTTCAATAAATATGCCTTTCCCGGCTCCACCCAAGACGGAGATTCCATACTGAAGTACTGACTGACAAAGACCTAGGTATATTGCTCGGAAAATTTTAATAGTTGTGCAGTCTCGTAGTTTTTTCATGACGTAGATTAGTTTTCTGACGCGGCAACTGTATGTGAGGTTGAAATGATAAATTTTCGTCATACCTCGATATCTAAGGGAGGAAATGCGGTCTATAGGAGTACAGATACAGTTTGTGAGTGGTGAATTGTGATCGTTGCGGCATATGTGGAATTTGAGTGTCAATTGGCGAGGAGGACTGGGAGGACTTATTTAATATAATTATTTGGCCGAATGTTTACGTGTCAGAATTTACAATGGCAGAATATTACTAGACATATTGCCATTTCTATAAAATAGCATTTTAAATCTTATATTAAAATTAAAATATTGTCTTAAAAGTCAATATATTATGCTATAAAAGTTAGTGACAGAAACGAATCGCTGCAAAACCGACTCCATGTAGTCTTGTCTGCCCTACCCTAGCGTGTAATATAAACCCGCGTAGGCGTGGAAGGGCGAGGCGGCCTGCGAGCTGAGGAGCAGTTGGCGTTACAATCATCTGCGACGATAAGCTCGCCTGGGACCGCCGGAGCCACGCAGCGCCGGAGCCGTGACAAAAACCATGCCTGCTGTATGTTGCATGTTCGCTTGCATGCATTGTGTACGCTTGTTTGCATGTTTGTAGTTTGTGTGAACTTTATGCGACATGATCGTTCTTCTTTTTAATTATTATGCATATGAAATGTATGCAAAAAGATGATTCTGACTTACAAAATTATGAGTTTTGAATTTATGATAAATGAGTGTATGCCAAACGATTTTCTGCGAAATGAAGTTTATGCTATCCGCTGATCCGCTGATCTGACATAAAAAGTTCTGCTATAAAGTGTCGCCTAACCATAGATATTAATTTTTATTATAACCATAGATTACATACACACGTTAAGTCCGAAGGGGTCGGTTTCCGATAGTAATATCACGCTTGTACTCCTGAACAAGAAACTGCATGTTTTGCTGTTTACGTTATATATTTATCCCCTTTATAACTATAATTACAGTGTAAATTACCGAATGTTCGGTCTCTTTTATTGTATTTAAATATTAAAGTTATTTAGCAGAGCTCTGAGCTCGCGGCTGAGTAATAACTGCTGCACGGGTCGATCCGTCAGGTTAAGCTACGCTTGCCAGGGTCGGTCTGTGGATGTTATGAAATGTTAATTAACTATGAGAATTATAGTGTAGTCAGTTGTTTTAACCGAAAATCAATGCTGCGTGTTCACTAATATTAATTAAAAGTTGTATTAAATCAAAAACCCGTAGTGACATACATAGTTGAACTATCGGTTGAATATAGCATTGAACTGTCTTGTGTTAAGCTAGATAAGCATGTCATAGTGTGCTACGTGTGTGTGAACACAGGAGCATGTCCAAAACGGTTTTGCCTCAGGACTTACAAGACACAGACCCCCAAATTATCAAAACTACTCTATATTTGAGTCAGTAATGGAAGATGTTTTGGCAAAACTTGCAACTGCTAATAAATCAGTAATTATCTGTGGTGACTTTGACATTAATATTTTAGAAAATAATTCAAATACCAGTAGATTTTTAAATTTGTTCAAATCATTCAATTTGTCAAATGTGTTTGTAGAACCAACCCGAGTAACTACGACTACTGCTACATGTATTGATAATGTGTTTTGTTCTTGCGACTATTTAGATAAAGCCATCGTTAATTATCTCCCTTCTGATCACAGTGGTCAATCCGTAACTTTTGAATCCAACATACCAGTAAAAAAAGTGCAGATACAATTCAGACCAATAACAGCAGTTAATTTAAATAAATTTAATAGCACTTTAGTTTGTAAGTTAAATAATCAAGACCTTACAATGAACAATGCTAATATTTTGTACGAGGAATTCTTTTCGTTAGTCCAGACAGAGTTCAATTATTCTTTTAAGAAGAACACAAAAACTATCAGCCCTAAGTTTTTATTTAGTGACTGGGCAACTAAAGGACTCAGGAAAAGTAGGGATAGACTTTTCGAGCTGTATGGCCTTAAGCCTTATATTAACACGGAAACTTTTAATAAGTATGTTGCTACGTACTCTAAAATTGTTAAGAGCTCTTGTAAGACAGCTAAAGCCTTATACATTAGCAACAAGGTTAAATCACCAGACAATAAAATACAGACGGTTTGGAAAATTATCAATAACGAAACGAACAGGAACAAAAAGCATAATTCTGATTACACACTGAAGACGTCATGTGGTGGTCTCATTTGCGATAGCAAAGAAGTTGCTCAAGAATTTGTAAATTTCTTTACCAGTATCCCACTTAAAACTACTGAAACCTTAAATTCCTCGCCCTCGCTCTCTTTTGATTTAGTAAGGGCGAACGTTTCAGCTTGCCCGATTAAATTTAACTTTAAGCATATTAAACCTATAACAGTGATAAAAGCTTTTCAGCAAATTAAGATCAAATTATCCGAAGATCTTTGGGGAATGTCCATTAAAGTCTGTACTTCCATAATTGAGACCATAGCGCCTTACTTAGCCTTAATATTTAATTTGTGTGTGGACCAAGGAGTCTTCCCGGATTTAATTAAATACAGTAAGGTAATACCACTTTTCATATCCGGGGACAGTAAAGACACCAATAATTATAGACCCGTATCCGTGTTGCCGGTTTTCAGCAAGGTGTTTGAAAAGGTAATGCTTAATCAAATGCTCAATCATTTTAACACAAATAAAATCCTTCATGATCAACAGTATGGTTTCACCAAAGGACGTACGACCGACGCCGGTGTAACCTTATTAAGACACATTTTTAATGCGTGGGAAGAGGCCCAAGACGCCATAGGAATCTTTTGTGACCTCTCCAAGGCATTTGATTGCGTCGATCACGAAACCTTACTCTTGAAACTTGAGCATTACGGACTTGGAAAACTTGCACTCAATTTAGTAAAATCTTATTTAAATAATAGACAACAGCAAGTCCAAATAAACGGTATCAATTCACTAGGTTTAAAAGTAAAAATAGGTGTGCCACAAGGCTCGATATTGGGTCCATTCCTCTTTTTAGTGTATATCAATTATCTACTCCATTTATTAAAAAATCAACCACAAATGGTGTTATTTGCTGACGATACTTCCTTAATTTTTAAGGTAGATAGACGTGCAACAAATTTTGACGACGTAAATAACGCCCTATTGCAGGTCCAAAATTGGTTCACTGCTAATAATTTAGTATTAAATGGAAAAAAAACTAAGTGTATAAAATTTTCTTTACCAAATGTCAGAAGTAGTGATTGTGAGATAGTATTGAATCAAGAGAAACTAGAATTCGTCGATAAAACTGTTTTCCTAGGGATCACGCTAGACTCAAGGCTACAATGGGGTCCTCATTTAACATCTCTCGCAGGACGGCTAAGTTCAGCAGCATATGCTGTCAGAAAAATCCGTCAATTTACTGATGTAGATACCGCGAGGCTGGTCTATTTTAGTTACTTTCATAGTATCATGTCTTACGGTATTTTACTGTGGGGGCGGGCTGCAGACATCGAGTCTATTTTTATTCTGCAGAAAAGAGCGATTAGAGCCATGTACTATCTCCGCAGGCGTGACTCTCTAAGGGAACTGTTTAAGGATATTAACATCATGACGGTACCTTGTCAATATATCTATGAAAACATCATGTACATAAGAAAAAACTTACATCTTTTTAGTAAAAGAGGTGATAGACATAATTATAGTACAAGAAATAGGGACCTATTAGTTCAACCAGGTTTCAGACTGGCTAAAGTGGACTCACCTTTCATGGGGTACTGTTTAAAATGTTACAATAAAATTCCTCCCCACATACTTCAACTGAATGAGACGAAATTCAAGTCTTGTATAAAACGCACACTATGCAGGCAGGCATATTATAAGTTGGGGGATTACATCACTGATAAAAATGCTTGGCTCAATGCTGGTCCAGCTCCACAACCACAACTAATTGATTAACATCTGAAAATACTGTTGGAGCTGCTGAAGATTTTAAGACCATCTTTGCATTGTATAAAGTCAATCTCCTTTGTATTATATAATTCCAGAGCACAGGTGTGAGTACTATGTACTAAAGAGCTACCATTTACCGGGTAATACTTTTTTTTATTGACTTGAATGTGCCCTGGCGGCTGTGAGTATGTCATGCTCACTGAAATGTCTCGCTGATGGTGGCGCGTGTGTTGGATCATTTAGCTCCCTTCAAAATGGTTGAGCTGAATGGTGCTGATCCATACGTCATGTTCGTGAACGGGCGCCGTCAGTTGGGACTGGTCAACTCTTAGCGGCCATGGCTGATTTTTAATTTTTTAATTGTTCTTTGTTTTTATCCGAGCCCGAGAGTCTTACCAAGGGGTATCGTATTACCCAGTTACTGGGTTGTGGAGGTCAGATAGGCAGTCGCTCCATGTGAAATGCTGGTATTCAGCTGAATCTGGTTAGACTGGAAGCCGACCCCAATAAAGTTGGGTAAAGGCTAGGCTAGGATTCGCGACCATAGCAAATATTTGTATTTACAGAATTATAATCATTAGAATCATAAATACATCTCTCTAAGTTAGATTGAATGACTTTTTCAAGACATTATGACATTTGAGATCAATCTAACTTAGATGTTCATTTAATATGTTACATGTTCTTATTAGCCCCCAAAAGTGACCCAATTCATTTATTTACGTTTCTCGTCCGTGTTTGGGTCACAGAAATTGAAATAAAGTGGGAATATCGGGATAAAAAGGGGTCATCTCATGGTCTACCCATGTGCCAAATTTCATCCAAATCCGTTCAGCCGTTTTAGCGTGAAAGCGTAACGAACAAACAAACAAGCTCACGTTCGCATTTATAATATTAGTTAGGATTTCAAGGTATTAATTAGAGATGTACCTATAGCTTACACGAATACTGGTTAACAAACAAAAGAACACCCTGTTAGGGCTTAGTAATGAAAATATGCCTTTCAAGAACTTCCGTTACGTCCTCTAAAAGTGACAGTTTGGTGTGACAGGCAGGATAAACGGACCATACTTTTTTGAAAATGATAAAAATGTACCAATAAAATATTGGTTAAATGCCCACCATTGCTGGCATTTAACCGATATTTTGTTTAATGTGTAAATTTCATTACTACCTCTGTACATAGTAAGAAAAATATGAAAATAAAACATTTAATTAATATATATTTTTAAGTTTTTAAGATACAAATAAATTTAGATAACTGTTACTCATTTCAAAATACCTTATAACCAAATTGAATTTATTTTCGATTTTTACAATAGTTTCCTGTTTATTAATGCAAGTTAAACTTAATCATTTATTATTTAACATTATCACTCATTCTTAAACTACTCTTCTAAGATGTAACTGTTGGAACACAATTTTTTTGTCAGATTTATAATAATAATTTAATTTAGTAATCTGTCTATTGTAAAGAGCCCAAAAAGATAGGTTCTCTAAACCTCAACAAATTAAAACATTGCCAAATTGAAAAGTACAACTGAGACATAGCATAACAACTAAAGTGAGAGAGATTACCTTTAGTCGGTTAAGCCGATGCCTTTGACAGCTCTCTCGTTACATTGTTTTTTTGTTTACCTTTATTTAACTATCAACCAACAGACTATAGTTTGCTACTTTTATCATTAAAAAATAAACTGCTGCAATGTTTTAGGAGCAGGCATATAAAAACATGAATCATTTAAGAAAATAACTATTCAATATAAGAGAGATCCTATAATATCTAAGAATAATGTTGTTTTATGGTAATTTCTAGTTCCGTGTCTTAATCTCATCTCTGTGTTGAACCATTATAAAAACAAAATGGTAGAACATTGTTTACTATTCTTCAACTAGACTGTTTTTGATTTAAATAGATCAGACATTACTATGTAATTCCTTTCAGATAAAAAATGCAATTTGGTGCTACTTTGTGTAAATCCATGAAACCTAAAACAATACTGCTATCACTGTTGAAGTATCAGTTTTATATATATATTTTGATGAGGAGTTAGCATATGAAATGAAATGTTTATAATATTAATGAGGTCATTCATAAAAAATTATGTATTTTTGATGAAAGAGAAATGAAGCATGTCTGTTTTTAGAGACATAAAAATACTATTTTGATATAAACCAGTATTGTTTTGTCTGGCTGCTCTGCATTATTAATCAAAGATCTAGGCTTACTTGCACCATAAATCACGAAGGATTTAGCACTTAACGAATTTAAAACATTATTATATTTCTGTCAGTAGGGGTCGCCCGAGAAGGACATATATCACTTTATGTCCTTCTAGGGCGTTCCTTAAATTGTGACGTTCTTCAGAAAGGTAAGAACGAGACTAAGCAATGTTTATACAGTTGATTATTGCCGTTCGTTGAAATATAACAAACTGTTATCATTTTATACATAAATTACCTTAATATTTCAAAATTTACACTGCACAATTGCAACTAAAGAAAGAAAGAAAGAAATCATTTATTTGCTGATAATGTAGGTATATACATATATAAGTTGGATTATTTGGTAATTGTCCTGATACATTTTGCCTTACAGGATGCACAATATTACATTTGAATTTAATAATATAGTTACAACCATTAGAATTATTATTAACACTAGTCAGAATTGAAGAGGTAGGGAGGTAGGTACAGACCAGTTAAAAAAAAACATGAATAAAATACAAATCTCTCGCATATTATAATGAAGAATTTATATGTCGTAATGTGTATTGTCAAATGTCAAATTATTCCAAAAACTTAACAACAATCACAATTAATAATGATAATGTCATAATGTGTAGGTAACGTCAATGTCTATAATGTCAAATTATGTATAATGTCGACATAGTTATTCTAATAAAACAACAATCATAAAAATTCACTAATAGGTTTAACTATGTCAATAAAATAATCATACACATTCGAAATTGCAAAGATAACATATTTTTTTTTTTACAAACATCAACATTTTCCTATAGAGTTTTGTCATTTAAAAAGTCTTTAATTGTGTAATAACATTTCTCCAGCAATACTTTTGTTAATGGCTTTTTAATTTTTTTTATGGGTATTTCTTTTAAATTTCCAGGTAATTTATTATATATAAGCGGTCCCATGCTATTTTTTCATAAGGCTGTTTTACGACCACCTGTGTACAATTGGTTTTTGTACACAGGTAGTCGTAAAACAGCCTTATTATACAGTGGTGGTTTTTATACTGGGAACTTATTGGTACTGTGCGTTGCCTTATGTCAACCATTGAGGTAAATAAGTGTTTGTTTATTATAACGAATAGATGTAGCTTCGTCACAAAGAGCTCCAGTACTAACTGGAACTCTTTGTGACGAAGCTACATCTCAACATTCATCATAACAACATTTTCCTATAGAGTTTTGTCATTTAAAAAGTCTTTAATTGTGTAATAACATTTCTCCAGCAATACTTTTGTAACTGGAACTCTTTGCGACGAAGATCATTCAAGGAAATACTATCACAATGCCTATTTCTGCAGTGTTCCAATCAGAAGTTTATGGGTGCCAAAATAATTACAAGCACATGAACCTTTTGGTATAATCAGGCTGATATCTGCATACTCATGTTGTATTTCTAATGTATGTGTGGGAAATAGTTTCAATCAATCAACCCTAACTTTACTCTACAAGAAAGATAAATGAGAATTTGGGTGGCCAAAATACATGTTAGATTTTCCAACAGTCTCTGGAATGGCAAGGTATGTAGACAAATTATCATGCTGCGGGCTGTTGCATCATTTTCCATACAGTAACATGTCATAAACACATATGCCAGAAAAAAATATTAAAAGATACTTACAACTTTAGCCGGTATATCATGCCTCTTGCAGGCTCCATGATGAGTGCCATATAAACCAAGGAACTCCAGCGGGTGGTTAACGCGGCTCACCAGTCCAGGTATGTCACAGCGGACTTCCTCAATACTGTCTGAAGAAGATCCTTGGTTCATTTGAACTGCTGCAGCTCCAGTCCCCGCCAAATTTGTACCAGATATATCCAATGACTCCAATAGGTGTAGACTCTCAACTAGTTGGGTCAAAACTTCATTAGGGGTGAAATATTTTCCATGCCTCTCATTGGACTGTGATATGTCCAAATGCCTCAAGTGGCGCATTCCTGATATCCAATCAATTAAATCTTGAGTCCAAGGGACAGCATGCAGCACAAGGAATCGCAGATTGTTCATCTCATTCAGTGCCCAGATGGAGCCAGCCGATGTGCATTCAGAGAGGTCCAGGTGTGTCAAGTGCTGTAGTGGCTTTAATAAGAGTAATGGAAATATTGCCAGACCTCGACGTTGAATTGTCAGTCTCTTTAAGTTTGGGGCATAAATGATATAGCCCCGCTGCCTATAGATGCCCTCATCCTGAGGGAAGCAATAAGTCAATGGACCAAATTTTAATGAGAGCAGGTTTTGACTGTTGGTACTTATAATTTCCAGGGATGCATGCGACAGATACTCGCATTGGTTTAATTCGACTTCAAAAGGTTGGTGCTCCATCATGCAGCGTAATCCTTCGTCAGTGATCCGGGAGTTTCGTAATTTTAAAGTATTCAGCCTGGTGCGAAACTTATCGCGAAACATATTCGCAATATTATCACTGATGCGGTATTTCTTCTGATATGCGCGGATGAATTTCTCGCATATCTCGGCTGGTAATATAACATCATCTTTCAGTCGTCGCCATCGGGTCTCGGGATCGAAGTTGGTAATAGTATTCAGATTCACCACTATATAGTCCATACAAAGATCAAAAAGACTGTCAGGATAGGAATCATAGGCCGCATCGTACAAAGTTATTTTATGTTCATTCGTCATTTTGCTGAACCAAACTGGCTCTTTCACTGCATTGGGTAATAAAGGTAGGCTCGCGATGACACCATGTCGCAAATGTAACACACACTGATTCT
The DNA here is from genome assembly GCA_914767755.1 of Agrochola circellaris. Classification (NCBI taxonomy): domain Eukaryota; kingdom Metazoa; phylum Arthropoda; class Insecta; order Lepidoptera; family Noctuidae; genus Agrochola; species Agrochola circellaris. The sequence continues at coordinate 15,254,859 of OU611840.1, read as the reverse complement.
AGGGGAAAATTATCTCAGTCTGTTGTGATGACTGTTCCGAGTTGCTGTTAGGTCTCCCGACGGACAGGGACCAACAAACTCGCTTTACTAGGCAACAGACGGGCTAGCAGTAATTCGCAGTTTTCGCACAACGCAACAAGAAAGTCAATTGTCGTTTTTTTTTTCACTGTCATAGACAAGTAAAGATCGCCCAGAATATCTTGTAAATAACAACACTGGGCATTCATAAGTAATACATTCTTCGGGCAGTAATTTAGAACTCAAACCAATAATAATAATATTTTTAATAGCTGAACAACTTAGTACTGTTGAATAACCGGAATATTGAACTTTACTTTATGGTTAAAAACTAACTTTCCTTGTCATTTTCATAACGACGAAGTGAGAGAGCGGTCTAAAGAGATTTGGATCGCTAATCTGTAGTCTATGTGATTTTGACAGTTGGTGGCGCTGCTTGTTTATGCTAATGTCAATTTGGCAAGTCCACCTCTAGTAACTGGGCCTTTAAGACTTGGAAGAAGGGATTCTCGCCACGGTGTTCTTGGTTAGCAAGTGTCTTTAGAATTTATTGTTGTTTTTTTTTATTGTTGCTTATTTTATGACTTGTTATTATTTATTGTGTTATCTTTGTGTTTGTAAACAGGTTTGTATTGTGATTGTCGTATTATAATAGGGTAAGGTTTGGATTGTTATAGTACGCATCAAACTTTTGTGGCGGCTCTGAAGCCTTACGACGATCCACTGACCAAGTGCTCTACTCGCTGCGCAGTACCCCATCCCTCACCCCCGCTGACACATGAATTGGTTACTGCGCAGCGACTCGCGTCATGTTCCGAGCCGCCATTTAAGTTTGAATCGGGCTGTAGCTTTTGCCCGCGTGGATGTCGGCGGATATCATCCTACGGGAACCTACTACCGGGATAAAAGTAGTATCCCATGTCCTAAACCCGAGTCATGGCCTATCCGTATGCCTTTCATCTAAATCTGTTCAGCCATTATGGATTCAAAAGGTAACAGATAATAAATTGTAATAACTTTTGAACCAGTGGACCGATTTTAATTACAGATGGGGTTTTATTCATAAACGAATAATAAAGTTAAATGTATGTTTAAACAGTCGCTAATCATTACTTAACTCTAAGCAACGTTTATGAATAAAGGGGTTAATGTTATCTTCAGATACGGATTATGACATACGAATTAAGACTGTATTTCCAATCCCATTTATCTTATAAACCACACAACAATTTCTACACGTAGGTACATGTGAATTTTAAAATTCATCCCCTATTTTACCTCCATGGGGACGATTTTACAAAAAAAATGTACTTTTTTGTAAAATCATACCCTCTATCAACCCCTTTTACCGCCACAACTGCTCTACCTGTAAAGGCCGCCTATTTATCTCTGATAAACGTACCGGCATACAGTTTCTTGTAGACACAGGTTCAGACGTGTGCGCCTACCCTAAATCGTTAATACGTAATCAGCTGCGATTTAATAATAAATGCAATTACGAACTTGTCGCTGCAAATGGTACTCCGATACCTACTTACGGTACATACCAACTTAATCTTAACCTTGGATTACGTCGTGAGTTTACTTGGAAGTTCATTATAGCAGATGTTTCAAAACCTATAATAGGCGTCGATTTTTTGAGTTTCTACAATTTATTAGTCGACTGCAGACGACAACAGCTGATCGACTCGATTACGAACCTGACCGTCGCTGCACCTTCATCTCACGACATAACACACGAACTGCTTTCCTTGAAAACATTTACTGGTAATACACCTTATCTCAACCTACTACGATGTTATCCAGAGATAACCAGACCAGCTGGTTCAATTAGTGTATCAATACATAATACAAAACATCACATTAGGACAACATCCGGTCCTCCAGTAACATCACGACCGCGTCGTTTGGCACCGGACCGTTTGCAGATCGCGAAAAAAGAATTTGAGGAAATGTTACAAAATGGCACAGCTCGTCGTTCAGAAAGTCCATGGTCATCTCCACTACACCTGGTACCTAAAAAAGACGACGGCTGGAGGCCATGCGGTGATTATAGATCTTTAAATGCACGAACAATACCTGACCGGTACCCAGTGAGGCACATCCACGACTTCGCATACCAGCTGTCAGGATCCACCATCTTTTCAAAAATTGATCTCGTAAAAGCATTTAATCAAATACCAGTATTCGAAGACGACATTAAAAAGACAGCAATCACAACACCTTTCGGACTTTTTGAATTCACCGCAATGACCTTCGGTTTAAGAAATGCTGCACAGACCTTCCAAAGGTTTCTCGACGAAATTCTGCAAGGATTTGAATTTACGTTTGGATTCTTAGATGATATCCTTGTGTTCTCAAAAGGGGAGACAGAGCACATCGGACACCTACAAAAACTTTTTGAAAAATTAAAAATGTATGGCGTAGTAATCAACACCAATAAGTGCGTATTAGGTGTTAACGAAATAACGTTCTTGGGTTACCATGTATCTGCAGCTGGAATACGACCGTTGCCTGAAAAAGTAAAGGCGATCCAAGAATACCCCCTCCCCAAAAATGCTAAGGAGTTACGAAGATTTTTAGGCATGATAAATTTCTACAGAAAATTTCTTCCTGGCGCCGCTCAAATACAAGGCCCGCTCAATCAAGCTTTAAGTGGCCCAAAAATTAAAGGAAATACGCCCATCACTATAACGCCTGAGATTCAAGAAGCATTCGACGCATGCAAAAATAACTTGTTAGAAGCCACTCTCATCTCGCATCCTGATACACAAGCTGAGTTAGCACTTTTTACCGACGCTTCTGACGTAGCCATCGGAGCTGTCTTACAACAAAGAAAAAATAATGACAGCTGGCAACCACTAGGATTCTTTTCCCGCAAGTTATCTCCTGCCCAGTCAAAATATAGCACCTACGACCGTGAATTGCTCGCCATTTATGAAGGAATAAAATACTTTAGGTATATGGTCGAAGCGAGAACATTTCAAGTGTTCACCGATCATAAACCCATCACATTCGCCTTCACTACAAAAAGAGACAATTGCTCACCTCGTCAACACCGCTATCTCGACTACATCTCTCAATTTACCACCAACCTCAATCATATCTCAGGAAATCACAACGTAGTAGCCGATGCATTTTCACGACTGGAAAGTATCGACACTACCATCGACTACAAAGCACTTCAAAACGAACAGGAAAATGACCGTGAGTTACAGAGTTTGATAAACAGCAAAACGGCGTTAAAGTTAGAAAGAATAAAATCTATGGGCGGATACATATACTGTGACCAGTCTACTTCTCGTCCTAGGCCATTCATAACGCCAACTTTTCGAAAAGCAATCTTCAACAACCTACACAATCTCAGTCATCCAGGCCCCAACGCTACAGCTAAACTGATATCAGAACGATTTGTGTGGCCAAAGATTCGTCGCGACTGCAGAAAATGGGCTCAACAATGCACTGATTGCCAACGCAACAAAGTAACCCGCCATACCCACTCTCCTCTCTCATCATTCCCTGTTCCTTCCAACCGTTTTTCCCACGTCCACCTTGACATAATAGGCCCTATGCCACTTTCTTCTGGTTTCAGGTACTGCCTTACAGCTATAGATAGGTATACTCGATGGCCAGAAGCCTACCCTCTAGCAGACATCACAGCGGAGACCTGCGCTAGCACCTTCATTTCTGGTTGGGTCGCGCGCTTCGGGTGTCCAGAGAAGATTACAACTGACCGCGGGAAACAATTTGACTCTCAACTGTTCCAGTGCATCTCGTCAATTATAGGCGCCTACCATTGTCCTACGACAGCTTACCACCCACAGTGCAACGGTCTGGTAGAAAGAATGCACAGACAGCTCAAGGCCGCCATAATGTGCCATAACAACGCGCAATGGTCGGAGGTACTTCCTCTTGTACTCCTGGGAATGAGAAGCGCCTGGAAGGATGATCTCCAAACCTCTACAGCTGAGTTGGTGTACGGCGAGCCACTTAGATTACCTGGTGAGTTCTTAAAGCCATCAACCACCCATGACACAATAGACGAAGCAGATTTCGCAGCACGACTACGAAGACACATATCTAAGCTATCACCTGCATCAACATCCACCCATGGTGAGAAAATGTTTTATGTACCTAAAGAACTTACCACAGCCAGCTACGTCTTCCTACGAAAAGGACCGTTAAAAAAGTCATTGGAGTCTCCTTACTCCGGTCCGCACAAAGTCGTAGAAAGAGGAGCAAAGACATTTACAATAGACGTCCAAGGTAAACACATAATAGTAACCATTGATAGGCTTAAACCAGCGTACATGGCTAAGAACAACGATGGCTCGTCTCAGATAACACCACCACCTTTACCACAAGCACCATCACCACCATCGTCGCAAGCACCATCATCAGCTGAGAAAAAAACAAGAAGCGGAAGAACCGTAAGGTTTCCGCGCCACTATCGCCCGTGAACCGGTCTCAGCGGGGGAGTGATGTAGGCTATACATACATATTACATACATACATATTACATACATACATATTACATACAACACAAATACATACCTACATATACACACATCATCAATTCACTTGTCCGTACACCGCCTTACTGCCTACCTACCGCTCGACCGCGCGACCCGGCCAGCGGAGCCCTACGCCCGCGCTGTGCCGCACGAATACCTACGACACGACCGCGAGGCGAATTCTTGGAACACGCGACGATCGGACCGCCCGCCGCCGCGCGCCGCTGCTCCCCGCGCATGGCTGCGCCCCTCGGACGCCCTCTCCAGTCCGCTACAAGCATCTACGGCTAATACATGCCTTTTCGCGACTCGCGCCGCGCATTATTGTCATTAGTTTTATGTTCTTTAATTATGTTAATAAACATTTGATATGAATGTTAAAGTAGTGTTTGATTAATAGGTTAACCTACCCTAACACACTACAATGGTTTAGGCCAAGGTGTCGAAAATTAAAATTATGCTGGTTAAATGTTATTTGTCATGCCATGTTAGCTATTTTATTTTTTAATCGAAGTTCGTTAGGTCTTGCAAAATGGAAAAAGAAAGAGAGAGGGAGAGAGAGTGAACGCTGGCAGGAAAAAAGAAAAGAAAAGTGGTTACAGTTTGTGGGATAAAATTTTATACATCTTCCCGAGTACACTGGATGCCAGAGAGAGAGAGAAAGTGTGAATTCGGTCAAAATGAAAATCCAAGATGGCGGCTGTGAAAATTTTCTAACCTTTCGTCATGGGTATGTTTTTCATGGTTTTCGAGGGTGCTAAAGCAAAAAGTGAAGTCAAAATGAAAATCCAAAATAGCGGCAGCAAAAAAATAATGTTTTTTCGTCATGGGTGTCGTTTTCATAGTTTGCGAGGGTGCTAAATTCGACAGTGACGCCAAAATGTAAATCCAGATGGTGACTGGCAAAGTTTTAAAAGTTTTCATCATGGATATCGGTTTCATAGTTTTCGAGCAATGGATATCTAACGCCAGTCACTGTAGACAAAAAACACGAGGTAGCAAAAAAAATGCATTGAACTGATTATTTGGGATGTTGATAAGATAATACGAATAGTGTAAAACCAAGTTTACAGTTCGAAAGACCTGTGCTAAGCGTGGTGATCGAAAAAACTTTTTTCGGATTTTTCGCACTTCTTTCAGCCTTTGACTTATTACTTTTAAAAGGTGCATCCTACGTATCGTATAAGTCAACCATACATTTATAAAGTTATACCTATACAAAATTGCTACTATTTGAGCACAGCCGCAGGGCCGGATTTAAAGCTGTGGAGGCCCTGGGGCAACCAAGAAGTGGAGGCACCGATTTTGTTTTTGGACCAGTCGAAAAAAAAAAACAATCATTTATACATAATAGGTACTAAAAATATACAAAAGGAAAAAAGATAAATGTTAGGCGAATGGAACTTTGGGAGCTTTTTTCGTCGAAAAATCATTGATAGTTTCGGTGAAATCCAGTTCTCGGAGTTAATCACTTTCAGTACTAAGTAGGGATAACTTTCATAGGCGGTTCTGTGTCATTGTAGTCCGAAGTGTATTTTTTATAATTTCATCTTCTAAAATGAGCATTCTCCAGTGCAGTGCGCCATCAACACCAAGTAGGTACATTCTCAACGTAATTTCAACACTTGGAAATGTAGCTCTGAATTTTCGAGTACTTGCTAATAGAAGATTTCCTTATATTGATCTTTTTGATAATCGTTTTTATACAAAACGGTAAATGTAAAATGGACCAACAAAACTTTGTTTTTTATCAAATAAATCAAACTGTGGAGGCCCCTATTTTGTGGAGGCCCAGGGCCATGGCCCCTGTTGCCCTGCCTTAAATCCGGCCCTGCACAGCCGTAGCTCTTTAGGTCCAATAATACCTGGGATACCGTACTTCAAACAATGTAAATTTTTCCAAAAATCTTCAAACATCAGTTCAGTTTTACATGTCTTCCAAGCAGGATGTCGGTTAAAATTCTCATTCCACGAGGGAAGTCATGGGAGATGAAGGTTGCATCACTGTAACTGTCAACTTTGAACTGTCAACCATATCATGGTAGAGATGGCCATAGACTCATGGTAAGATGTTAGGCATCCTTTCAAAACAGCCAGACCTTCTTGATGCCGCTACCACGTTTCTCAACTTCTGCTGGCAACAAATGTCTGTGGCACTATATGATGGGGAAAAAAACGACTCTCTCCACACCCTGCGTTTCGGGATATTTGTTCGATCTATAGCCAACGCTAAGTCTACCTCGCTCGTCTGCCCCAACGGAAGAGGCTGCAGTCCAACATTTCTACAGAACTAACCACTAGGTGCACAAGCGTTTAGGGGTGGAGGAAGAGCCCACCAACTGGGGGTGGACGAGAAGCCAGCAAGGGCTGACACCAGTGACCTCAACCAACGAACCAGCGCCGAATTACAATACAATTACAATTTAATGACAATTTAGGTTTCATATATAATAATATATGACTGCTACTATGTATTCTATTTCCATCGCTGAACACTTTTTGATAAAGGTTCTATTTTCGACTGTACGAAACCTAAATTGTGCATATTCTGATCCAGCTCATGGATCCAAGCGTTTCAAATGAAATGAAATGATTTTTTTTATTCTGTAAATAGGATATTGGAATCACTTTTACACGTCATATTAAAAAAAGATAAATAATTTGCTAGATGATTTCGGCGTTTCCTATCTAACTACTCTGAGAAGAAAGGCCGAAACAAACTCAGAGGTCACAGTTTCTTTTAAAGTCCAGACATAATCTTGGTCAGGCCATATGAGGACCATGTAGATCAGTGTCTGAAATGGTCTTTTGAGAAAAGACCCACACAGATTTGAGTGGACCTGTCCAGTCAGTGCAAGCATTTGTCAGTAATCGTGGATCTCAACTCAGAACTTAAGGAGCTCAACTCGACGATCAAGATCAAAGAAAGGTCGTTTGGGTAGGCCGCATAAACTACTCAAACTGCCAGACCATCATTAAAACTAACTGAAAAAAAAAAAAAAATGAAAGAAAAGCAAATAAAAAAAAAATCACACATATGTGACGACTACATTGACAATAATTAAAATAATATAATACATTACAAAGTAATCGTGTCATTTTAAGCATGTTTGAGTCCAAGTCTTTGCAATTTATATACCTTTGCCTCTTGACCTTTAACAATCGCCCCCCAGGAAAGCAGTAACATCAACATTCCAATGGTCAAGGACTTTAGCGCTAAGGACCACTCGGTGATAGAGTACTATAGGAAGAGACAAGAGGCTTTTACCCCCAACATTTCTACAGGTTTCGTATGGTGGGGAATACTCAATACTTTTGGGGACTTTATTAAGGGCATTAAATAAATAAATGAAAATGGTTAGCACCTTATATCTTTTATTAGTAATTGTTAATCGACATTTTAAATTACACTAACAAAATATCTAATTCTTAACAAATTATAGTAGTTAATTACATAAGTTATCTTAGGTACGGTTGCGATCGAAAAGCTCGAAGGAACTGTAATCTATGTACTGTGACTGACAGGCTTTTAGTATTGTTTGTTATTTTTTAAATTGTCAACTAGTTTAACTTAAGGAGTTCGAGCCAATCTTACTTGTGAGTGAGTGAAACTTTTAGAGATAGTAAATACACAAAGTGTTCTTTAGTTTATTTTATATTTGCCACACTTACAACGAAGATTGGATCAGACATCGACACACACAGAATATCACGCATCCAGACATACCGACAGCTACAATAATTACACTGGTTTATTAGGTTTTTGTTGAGAACTATCGAATAACGCGGAATCCTCTATGGCTAATGTCAAGTACCTCATATTTATATAGGTAATTATTTTACTTACTTAGGTCCTAGATACAAATTCTATGAGTCGCCTTCTATGTTTGATCTTCCTCAAAGTAATAAATAAATATATTATATATATATCATATTATAGGCACTACATATGGCACATTAAAAAAATATTAGGTACCTATTTACATTCTTCTAAAAACATATGATTTTTTCTCTTTATCTCTTTTTAATAATAGAAAAAATAATAAATTTTCAAAGTTCTTTGGATTAAGGAAACGTTTCATGTCATACGTTGATTTTTCATAAATTCCTAAAGTTTCTCCCGCAGTGTCACTTGACTAAGAATCCTATATATTTCTGGGTAGATGTTCAGTTTCTGGAAAGTTCCTACAAATATACTATTAGCAAAACATCACAGTCTGTTCAAGTGTTCGTCTTGCTATAATAAGCTAACGGTAAGAAACATAGATGAAACTTAGCGTTAACTTACGCTTCGATCGGTCTAAATCATTGCTGTACATTTTGCCGTGATTTTGACAGATCTAAGCGTTACGCTAAGTTTCGTCTCAGTATCCTTACCCTAGGAGCATATGCGCGAGGATAAGTGAGTTTGTGGACTGTGTCATATCAGTGAACATAACCTAATTGTACGCTGATAAGGGCACGACGTCGTCAGTCAGACTCAGTGGTTAATGATCACTGATCTTAGTGATCATGTTTGAGTGACAAACCCTACAATTAAATAGGTACAATAACTTAACTACTAGGTATCTTTATGAAGTTACTTACTTCTACTATTTTATCTTTGGTAGACACTTGAGTAGAAATTTTGAAAAATATACAGTAATTTTATGTTAGTAACATAAATATTAAAATATCTAAAACCTTTTGCAAAACCAGTGTTATTTTGTACACATACATACATATCATATTCATGTAGGATTATATTTTAGCAACTGTGAATAGGGGTGATATCACTACAATTTTGGTCACAAGCAATGTTCTACAATATAATTAGAAAAAAAACATCATAAGCAATTACACTTTTCAACCAATTTATATACACGCCCCATAAATTTTGCTACGTAGTAATTTAACCATCCGGATAATACTTGCTACATACTAAATTCAAATTACACATTTACTCGACGTTTTGAGAACAGGACCATTCTTAGGAACACTGTCGGTGTCGGTGTACCTTACGAATCGACCTATTTACATCGCAGACCTAACAGAATGGGATGGTATCTATCTAATTCAAAATTTACATGCGCCCGACCGAATCAGAAGACACTCTGCCCTAGCCTAGATTATTGGCAGTATATTTTTAAGGCGAAGCAATCAATTCGTAGTCATCGGCGTGCGCAGCGCCCGGGCCGTACCCTCACTGCGGCGAAGCATTCAGGTCGCGGAGGCGCAGGTGGTCGACCAGGGGGTGCGTTTCGTCCACCCTCCGCTCATCGGGCCACTTCACCACCACGTTGGTGTTGGCGGGGGGCAGCGTGACGGGCGGCTCTACCACGACGGGCAGGCCGCCCTCGCGCTCGGGCAGCATGTGGCCGAACAGCGCCCCCACGCGCCGGTACATGAGCTGGGGCACCTGCGGCGAGGTGGCGTCGCGGTCTGCGCCGTCCGGTACCGCATGTAGCTGTGCCACCACAATGACCGGCGACGTATCCTGCGGCGGCACCACGTCGTTCAGCGCCCTCATGGGGATGGGCGCACTGGTCGGCGGCGCCACACACGTCGACGCTCCGTTAATGCGCGCGTTCAAGCTCTCTAACACCGTGATCAGCTCGTACAGGCGATCGTCGCATAGGACAGGGTTATCTGTAATGTAATATCCTATACTTGTAGTGGCAACGGGACACAAAATAGCTTTCGCTAGCTTATAAGTTATGACTGACGCGTCGAGTCACGAGCATATGCACTTATTGTTTCTTATTTCCTTAGGGAGTCTTACCAATTATGGAAAAGAATTCGCATAAGCTAAATAATTCGTTAGAGCAGATGAACAACAACAGGTTGCTAAGTAAAGTTAAATTCGCTTTGCTTTTTTATTTCTACCCGCCCACAGCATTGAATGCAAGCTATAATGTAGTTATCCTAATTAATATTTATTCTATGTCATATTTTTTTATTAATGTTAATGATAAAGTTCTTATTCTCGAAAAGCCATACGTACCTTGAAGGTAAATCTTTAAAACGCTAGGAACTCCATTAATAGTACATCGAGATTTCGATACAACGTCGTAATTAACGGTCTTAATTCGATTAAACGACAAATCAGCTATACAGAGCGACGGCAACCCATGGAAATCTTTATCAAGCAGAGTGATATTGTTATGATGGGCTATCAATTCCTCAAGTGATGGCAAAAATGTCTGGAAACAAAGACGGAATACATTAATTATAAAATGTAAGTGAAGTACATCGCAACAGCTGTTATACTTTCTAATTAACGTCAACCAATGATTGAACTCGCAAAAGCTCGCTAAGCGTTACAAGAACACTGTTATTGCTCGAGTATTTAAACAAACCTTTGATGTTTCTTCCAGTGTTGTTATATGGTTATGGGATACGTCGAGCAATCTTAGATCTTCAAGGCCTATGAGGTCATCCGGTGAAATTTGTTGCAGTAGATTATTGCTTAGGTTGAGTCTCAAGAGACCGTGCAACCCCATCAGGGCACCGCCCAAGCTAAGGATGCGATTATGATCTAATCTTAACTCCAGTACACGGGTTTCAACGTCCACTAAATTCTGTAAATGTATTCATACAACAGGTTAATTGTAATCAATTATATAAGTAACATATTCTCCCCGAAGGGTTAGCCAGAGGTATACCTATTGTGCACCTATATTTCACCAGTTGTATAAGTCCCATGTAATAGTGGGCGAGCCTTTTGCCATCAACAGGGCACAGATCCAGACTCCGAGCTGCTACTGAGAAATTCCTGATGGAAAACCCATTAGCACTTTGCTCGACCTAGGAATCGAACCCAGGACCTCATGCTCAGTAGTAACGCTTGCAACCACTACCCCACCGAGGCAATTATTTAAGTATTTATGAAAAAAGGTGTATTCAGTATATTTTTAAATTATTTACCTCCATGTTTCCTGTGATAAGACTTATCCTATTGTGGGAAAGATCAATTACAGATAATCTTTTCAAGCCTTTGATTTCTTGCAGAGAAAATTCTGACATGTAATTGTGAGTTAAATTTAAATATCGCAACGACTTCAAACTCCTTAAAGAACCATTTAATGACTTCAGTTGATTGTAAGCAATATCCAGTTCTGCCAATTTCTCGGCTTCGGTGAATTCATCTTCCGCTAGCTAAAATAACAAAAGATGTTATTACTTACGAATGAAGCAGTAACATTTCACACCATTTTCATCAATATCATTCAGTCGAAACGTCGTCTGTATGATATTGCGTCTACTGCTGGACAGAGGCCTTTCCCAAGCATAGCCTCACGACTCCTCCTCCTCGATCCAATTAATTTATGCGCCCCCTAGCAGATCGTATTCGATCCCTCTTGCACCGCCCACTCTGGTGCTTCCGATACGCTGTCGTTACCTCGGAGCTTTTGGCTCCTTGCCCTGCCCACTGCCACTTAAGTTTGGTAATTTGTCAGGTGATGTTAACTGACATTAAATTTCTGGCACAAACTTGTTTCTCCTACAAACCTCCTCACTCCGTAAGCGGCGTTTCAGTGTCCCGCAGTACGATCTGATTAAAAATTTCAATCTTGACTAAAATATATTGCGTATCTGTCTGAATTCTACCTACTAAAGTAGGATTCGACACGATTGATCTCTTTCTCGAAATTGGACCTACCCTCCTAAATGGACAGTCTGTCCAGTGTAAACACAATCGTCAAAAACACTACAACTATCGAGGTTTACACTCTTGACATAAAATTACTAACGCTTTCTATTTTGTTGAATGATAGTCCTATCCTCATTAATCTTCTGGATTTCTGCAGTGCTCCATCCAGCAACTTGATATTATTTCCGTAGAAGTAGAGTGACTCTAATGATGGCATTTGTTTTAAATCTTTTGGTAAGTTTTGTAATTCATTGTGGGCAGCATGGATGAGGACGATCCTTTTCGCTTTCTGAAACAAAAACATTTATGATAAGTAATTCCCCTTGTATCCTCTGTTGAATTAATATTGAGTTGGTTATGTAGGTATACTTACGACTGGCAATTCGTTTTCTATAGATTTTAAATTATTGGCATTGATGAATATCCATTCCAAGTCATCCAAATCTCTTAGAGCTCCATTCAGTGAACTAAGCTTGTTGATGCCAAGATGAACGTGCTTCAATGCCTTGGGTACCGCATCCCGCTCGATTTTAGATATTTGGTTATCTGCTACCAGTAAGTGTTCCACCTCCTGAATATCCTTTGAAAAGAAATTAATAATGTTTATTTGAATACGTGGTTACCAATTACTATAGAGGCATTTAAAAGAAGAATAAAGAAAATCCTTAATTTGTGCTGTGAGACCTTACTTCTTGCTAAACTTCATGATCAACGTGAAGTACCCTATAGGTTTTGATTTATCTGCGAGTATCAAAATATGTCGCATAAATGGCCGTATTTTTTTATTGCGTTGATTTAGAATCTTGATTTTATTAGAGCTCCAAGGTACCGTAGACCTACATATTTGATATTAATTTCATCTAGATATCTGCACGCATTCCTGAGAAAAAGGGTATTGGCAGACTGACAGACAGCCAGACAGACGGACGGACAACGAAGAGATCATATAAAGGTTCCTTTTGAGGTACGGAACCCTAAAAACACACTAATCATATTAATTTCAAATACACGCATTTGGGGCTATCGCCAACACATTGTTTCTATTTATAGAACACAGATGATTTCTGATGGTGAGTGTTCTTTTTTAAATAGTTACAGTTTTATTTCCTCACCCTGAAGTCATCTTCGGTGAGCTTCGTGATTTTATTTCGGCAGAGATCGAGGGTCTTCACGTGCGGAAGGTGCTGAAGAACATGCCTCGGCATCTCAGTCAACGAGTTGTCAGCCAGGCTGAAGTAGTCCACCAAATCCAATTTGGTGAAAACACTCTCTTTCAGCTCACTGAAATAAGGAAAATAAAACAATCACCATTTGCATACAAACAGGTATACAATATCAAGTCAACCAAAAATACGGACGATGATTTCTGAAGTTCAGGTGCTAAAAAGTATGTCAATACTTGTAAAAGTCAATATTTGTAGAAGTCACCATACACCGCGAGCATACGCAGTGCCTGTACATCTGCATTGTTATGGATAACCCAGCACGGTAACTGCACATGATACCTATATCTGACCACAGTAAATTTATTGTAGGCAAGTTCATTTGATAAGTTACCGTCTTATTTTAAAGTGGCTTTCCGCATGATATAGTATTTAGTAAGAAAACATGTCTGACGTCACACATTATGGCATTAATTCTTCTTTCTTGTAAGTTATAATATAACGCAATAGATACGAATGAATGAATGTACAGACAAAGCGGTATGCCATGTTATATAGAACATATTTGTTTTAACGTGTCAGTGATATCGGGACTCTTCTTCGACAAAAGCCAATGCCTTTTGTTATTTATTATTGTATTTATAATGTATTTCCTAATATGCAGTTAATTGTAATGTATTATACTACAGTATTTTTATTAAAGCTATTACTTAATAATTAAATTGATAAAGCTAACCCCTGTTGAGAAACATATCGGCTCACGCGAGCGCAGTCAACCGAAGGGTAAAAATAATTCTCGAGACAAATATAACTTTTTATCTTACGTGATGAGCACAGAGTCTATTGTATCAAATACTTAATATTGTTTACAAATATAATAGTTCTATCAATTTCTGAACATAATCCAGTATCGCGGCACACTGGTTCTTAACATCACTATCATAGGTTAGTTATATTAGACAATTTTTACAGCAGAAGTAAATTATAATTAGAGATCCTCTTTTATTCCTTAGTGTTTGCATACTTTAACTCACACACTGACTTTGAATTTTGTTAAAATTTTAGGAACAATATGTGTAAATATGTGAGCACCATTGTATTTATCACTTATTTAATTCATCTGTCATTGCTTCATTTTTTTTATTGTTTTACATAGTAATTATATTCTAGGTAAATTGTCTTCTCATATAATTATATAATTAACGTATGCAAAATATTTTAAAACATTTAAAAAGAATAAGTGTGGAGTTTCTTGCCATTCATCTCCATACGAAACTAGCTTCCGGAAGGGACAACTAGAACAAATTCTAATTCTTGTAAATTTTGACGTTCTTAAGTGCCTTTTATGTGCGTGTTTGGAATAAATGATTTATCTTGGACTTTACGTTGCCCTCTATCCAAAAACTTTAGCCTTCTTTCCTCAGGTATCAGAAACTACAGAACGACAAAATTCTACGATCATAACTTTCAGCCTGGTTGGTCTAGTGTTAATTCTATGGTTCAATTCACGGGTTAAGCAAAGTGTTATTGGGTTTTTCCATTGACGGCAAGAGGCTCGCCCTATTACATGGGACGTAAACAAAATTGGCGAAACACGGACTGGTTTTGCATCTCAAGGGGGGTTAGGGCACCGTGGCTAACAACCACGGTGACGCTGCGCTGCCCATCTAGTACATCGATACTTGTCCGACTGATTTTAGAGAAAGGATGAGTGCGGATTGAGGATGAATCAGTTGCCTGTCAAATGCCATCTCTACGCCTATGATCAAGTTCTACTTGCATCGTCAGTAGAACTGTTCCAAGACATGGGACTGTGTTAGATGAAGCAAAAGATGAAAGGGATGAATATAAATGTGAATAAGATGAAGGTAATGGTGTTTGAAAGAGAAGAGGATGTATGTGAAAATATAATATGATAAGAGTACGGAGCAAGTGAATAAGTGTTTATATTTGGGGAGTTTTTTTACAAGAGATGAAAAGATTGATGAAGATGTGGAAAGGAGAGAGAATACGGGAAATAAAGTGAATAGTGCAATATATGCGATTCTGACCAACCAGTTGATATCCAAAAAGACTCAACTATCTATACATATCGCACCTTTGGTAGAACAAGGGCATAATTGTCATAAATTGCCAAAATGACTTAAATATGCAGAAATGCTTTAAAAAGGCCCTTTGAACTGGAGGGACAAAGACATTCGTTTGGCAATTTATGACAATTATGCCCTTGTTCTACCAAAGGTGCGATATATCCATCTTTACATATTCACCATGGTGTGCTGGTGCTTATGTATGTGAATATTGAGTGTGGCAAAAGGGGCATGAAAGTAGAATAAGTACTGCGGAAATATGTTACTTGCGAAACATGTTTGTGTAGCCATGAATGATAGACTGAGGAATAATGTAATAAGGCAACGTTGCCTTATGTAGCGACAAAAATTTAAAAGAGTATGGTTTGGTCATGTTGGGAGAGTGCATGAAAGGCGACTAACAAAAGGTCATAAGACGAGGAAAATATGAGTGGTAACGATGGGAGGGTACGCTTTAGAAGGACATATACCTGTGACCTTAACGGTGATAATCTTCAGAGTGGACTGGCGTGCGTGTATGGCCAGATGTATGAACGTTAGCAAAGCAAAAGGAATATGTAAGGATCGTAGCAGTTGGCGTTCTGTAGTTTCGGCCTACCCCCATGGGAAAAAGGCATGAGTTTATGTACGTATGTATGTAGTAGGATAGTAGATAGCACACGAAATTACGATCGTCCTTGTCAAGCATTTGCCAAGCTTTGAAAACTAACCTTTCGTATCTACCGGTCGGTAAATTACAGGAACCGGGTTTAATTCTTTCAATATCATAATGACATAAAATATCATCATGCCTCTAATCCCTGAAAGGTTAGGCAGAGATGTACCTACCTATAGAACACCCACACACGCTAGTTATGTTTAAGTTCCATGTAAAACGGAGCGAGCCTATATTGCCATCAACCGTGCACAAATCCAGACTTTAGGCTGCTACTGAGAAATTTCAGATGGAAAAACCCAATAACAGTTTTCCCAACCCGGAAATCAAACCTCATGCTCAACAGTAGCGCTTGCTACCACTAGACCAACGAGGCTTTAAATATCGTCATTGTTATGATAATGTGGGTCAATTGTTTTTAATCGTACAAGGAGTAGGTATATTTGACTCTAAAAGTGCGTCAGTCTTGAGATGAGCGTGTATTTAGTTTTTTTCTGTTATCTTAACGGGTCTAGGAAAATGTTTGATCCCAAAATGTTTTCGACTTTTGGAACCATCTACGTTTGTTTTGCTTTTTCATAATCTTATTATAGTGTGTATCAATTTATTTCATCGTTAAAACATTAATCAGTATTCTCATGCGATTTATTTGTGGTCGGCGAAACATGTACTTTTCTTCCTTACTTCTCTATTAGTTGTCATCTCGGTAGTCACTCGCTTTCTACCCATATCATCTTTCACACATTCCATCCATCGTTTGTTTGGTCTTTCCGTACTCGTATACCCATCCACATACATACTTAAAACTTTCCTTATATCATTTCCCTCATTCCTCCGCCTCTCATGCCCATACCATGATAACCGAATTCCATTTAACTTTTCAGTAATGAATGAACATTAGGTATATATATATATTATATTCAAGCTTCGAAAATATTGTCTGCAGGGCAAGTATAAGCAAAATTATCAAATGACATAAGATAGATAGTAGACAACGTTCAGAAAAAAACTATAATTATTCTTAATTTATTTTAAACACTTAGATTGTTATTGTTATATACGTTATTTAATAAATAACACTACTTAAGTGACTTATCTATTATGAAACAATGCGAATAATTTAAAAGAAGATTTTTATATCGAGTGTTTTTACCTATGTGTGAAAGACATGGCGGCGCTGGTGCTTCATGGTTTCCTAGAAGAGCGGTCGAATGACGTCACTGAAACGTTATTTATGAAAGTAAGTAAGTGTGTTTACCTAGAAAACGTTTTTTGACTCCGTAAAGTTAATCCTCCAGCTATCATTCTCATGACAGGCGTCAATGTAGCCGCTATGTGGCAGCCACCGCTCTTCTAGCAAACCGTAGCTTTAGAAGATGCGTGTAACGCGAGTTTAGTAAACACTAATGTGAGGTCAACGTTCCAGGGTTATCAGGGGCGGCGCCAAACGGTCGCATAGGCGCCCGACGAGCCGACGGCGCCGGCGCCGCGCACTCCCTGCGCCTACCATGCTCGATGCACCAACGCATCATCACACTTTTCGACACAAATGAATGGCAATCAGTCAATCACATTACTTATCTCAGCGGTTGCTTCAATTAACATAAAATATGATTATGTACACACATTTGTCATATTACGTTAGCTTGTCTGCCTACATCGCAGTGGTATCTGCAAACCCTCTGTGATTTCCCACTTAGGATGACGTAACGCTGTTAGATTACAACTAAAGGTCCGACTGCCGCTTGACCTGTCGTTTTCCTTAACACAGTAAACTACTCTTTCTCGAATTTTTATTGTTTACATTTTCGTGGTTCTATTTCTTCTATTCTTCCTGACTCTATCGTCTGGAAAAAATCCGTTCGACAATAGTCTAAGACTTAGACTGCGGAAATGACTTAGGCTCTAAGTCAATTCCGCAATAATCTCAACCTGACCTTCGCTGTTGTTTGATTGGCTTCTCTTATGTTTCATTAAGTTTAGAAATACAGCAACCCACAGGTTTCCATTTATCATGTTGCTATAAGCAGGGGCTGGTTGCTAGTAAATAAGTAGACGAAAAACAACCACCTTGTTTTATTGTATCATTAATCTGACAAAAGAATGGTGACTTGTAATAGTTTTAATTCAACGTTACAACGTATTCCTTCCAAGACTTGATTAGTATGATCCCTTTGCAACATTTAAGCACCCCGTATAGCCTAGGTGAATCGAATCCATGGGAATCACGATATTCATCTAAGTATAGCTAGCAATACATCATTCGTGTAGCTTTGAAAATTTCCAAAAAATTCGTCATTAAATTGCATTTTACTCTCTTATTGAACGGCCATCAGTGCTATTTATTGTATTTGGTAGTGAATACGTTATCAAAGCTTTCGACGTTACCAGATGTTCTAAAACGTCCTACAGCAACAACAAGTTGAAGGTTGAAGAAGAAAAAGTGGGACCAATGAAGTTCCAATTAACGCAATACGAACAGGTACCTACTGACGCAAAGACGATACCTACATACAAGGAATCGCAAATTTTAATAGAAATTTCAAATTCATAGGGCACAGAAAACATTTAAATAATACATTAAAAAAACATAAACAAATATTTGGATGCAATCAAGATATTAATAATAACATAAATATTATTATATAGTATTAACCTACGTGTGTATGAATTAACCTAAACAACTATTGTATGGTGTTAATGTTTGTGCTTTTTTTAAATTACAATTTTCTTGAGTTTTTATAAATGTTGACAATTTGACAGAGGACACAATTTGGCAGAGGACTTTGACCTGTAATAGACCTGCCATAGACTGAGTTTATTTAATGAAGGATTCATTGAATACGCATCATAAAATAAAAACTAGAAATCCAATAATACTGCTGCGAATAGTAAAAACGTAGGTTCGGTAGCCAACTTTTTGCACAAGTAGGCACTTAAAAGTAAATTATGGTCAAAGAGGGAGAATAAACTGTAAGAGACAATAAACAGTATTTCTAAAATATAAACAGTATTTTTTGTATTATTTTAATTTAATGAAATTAAGGCTGGCTAAAACACCGCGCCCATGCCCCGTTGCATGCACCATGTTGTACGCAGTAGATCTATCAGGAACTATTTATTTGTAGCTCTGGTTAACTGTGAAAACAGTATATTCGTATACTTTATTCTTGTTGAACAGTAAACAGTATTTTAGAGTGATGAATAGTATACAAACTTATTATAACTTGACAAAACATCGAGACATTTTTATTATTTGGACATTTAATATATGTTTTAGGTATACATATGAACCAATTATTATGTATAATTATAAACCTTCCAGAATAAATTATCTAAATTATGGCAAAAACCGCACCAATGTCTGTTGTGTAGTTTAGAAGAACAACGCGGTCACACGGACAGAAACGCAAAGAGACTTTAATTTATAATATGTATAGATAGAAGAGTAAACAGTTCATCCACAATCAAACCCAAAGTTTGGCAACAAACGAAGAAAAGAATGTCCATGACCTTCGCATTTTCAAAGAACATCATTTTAAAGATAAAGGATTAAAGTACCTATCTTATGGACGTGACCACGAGTCCGCTACTTGTTGAGTCGAACGATGCATAATTGACGTTCTCGCTTAGGCCAAAGGCTAATTAAATTACAAAACGAGACCAGCATATATACAATTAAACGAAGCGCTAGGCTCGGTTGACGAACAAAGCACGATTGCACATATCATCGAACGAAAATATAAGAGTATTACGCGTTTTGAAGTGAAAACTTCTTTCGGCGCACTTTGTGCTCTTTCTGAACAGTAAACGAAGCTGGATCCATCACGCTCCGGTCAGTGATGCTGAATCGGGTATACTCGGCTCCAGTCGTCGTAAGTATTCACTTCCATCGTGTGGTCATAAGCAACCCTCTTCTTTCTTGTAGAGCTTTGGAAGAAGCTTCATATTTTAACCAGAATATAATGTTCCCATCTGCTGGGACACAGGCCTCCTCCCTACCTATAAGGGGACTAGGGCCCTAATGGATGGCCGGTTAATGGATGTGACTGTTTTCGAATTTTTGGTTCTAGGATATGCGTTCCTTCACCGTTTTGAGGATTTTTTTTGTCAAAGTTATATTCGTACTTAGAACGACTATTGTGCAGAGTGGGTAGATAGGAGGCGACGCAGGATCTCGAGAACGTGGAAAAAATGAACTCATGAACCTTTGCCCTGGATAGGTCAGAAAACCGTACCAGAAGCGGGACGGTAAGAAGTAACAAAAAAAGTCTATACAAAAAAATTTGGTATACTTATAATATGCGAAACGGTGACCGAAATGGACCTTCTTGAATGCACGTATACAAATCGTGCTTGTATTTTTATATTGTGTTCTAGAAGACTACGCCTACGAGGTCTACGAGTGTAGCTACGGAGCTACGTTTATGAAATAATTGCGTTGCGTAGCAGTTTTGGTAAAGCGTGGTTCCTGTTTTCTATAGTTGTCTTCCTGCTATTTACCCTCTTATTCATAAATGTTGATCAAAGTTAGAGACGTTTAAACGTAACAAATGTATGGTTAAACGGGCGCTAATCATTACTTAACTTTAAGTAGCATTTATAAGTAAGGGGGTTAGTATCTTTTTTTTTTTATACCTACGTAATATATTTTTTTTATTACTACCGTCCCGGCTTTCTTCGCACGGTGTTTACAGCTTGAAAAACATCGAGATTTCTTTACAAATAAGTTTAATATTATCAATGTATTATACACATAACCCTTCGGAATAAATTATCTAAATTATGATGGAAACCGCATCAAAATTCGTTGCGGAGTTTAGAAGAACAACGCGGTCACACAGACAGACAAGAAAAGCGACTTTAATTTATAATATGTATATTGAAATGTCACCGTAAGATTGTGAGAACCGTTGAAAAATTGTGAACTGGGTGAAAAGGGTTTGGATAGGTTGGAACTGTGACCAACCGCTGCGCGAGCCGAGCGAGCGAGGCGAGCGGTGCCGCGTCGGCGGCCGGCGAGCGCGACTTCCAAGTTGCTCGCAGCTAGGCAGGCTATTTAATTTTAGTTGTGTTACGTCGCAAGAAGTTTTGATACCAGTTCACAATTTGTCGATGTCCCATGGATAAATTATAAACTATTGAAACAAAGCGTTAAATTGGTAATGGTTTCTTGCAGTCCACAATTTCCCTCTAAAATGAAGCTGCTAGCTTAATTTAATTCAGCTGCTAAATTCAGCCATGCTACATAAACAGGCTGAATGCGTTTGAGCCCAAGAACATATCTTGGGTCAAACTGACTCATTGATTCTTAAAGTACATAACTACGTACATGTAATGATTGACAATGACCATTTTCTAACACTATTCAATCTAGATGTGTCCACTAAGTTATCTCATGGAATTCGTCGCGACCTCTTCGTAGATGTTAAATAAACGTTTGCAAATGATTCTTCGAACGTGAAGCTCCTACCTTTAGGTGTAGGTAATTCTTATTAAGATACATGGTGTAAAAAGGTCCATCACATAGCAGTCAACAACGCATTCTGTACATCAAACTAAGTAACATTACGCAATAATAATTGTTGGGAAACGACTTATTTTTAGTGTGAAAAATCGCTGTTTATGGTAGGTACGCAAAAAATGTTCGAACTTTGACCCTGCATATCTCCGTAGCGAAGTTTTCTAAATATGGTCTAGTTCACAAAACGTATCACAATGACGGGAAGAACAAGTGACTCTCGGCTTCATTAAGCGTCTTTTTACACCTGTTAAGTAAGTTGTACAGGAAAAAAGGTACCTAAGTCTCTATTTTGCTGATGCAAGGTAGGTTAAGGACGTATACTTTTTTGGAGTAAACATTAAACATTAATTCTAATTCTCTCGTTTCGGCACAAAATATCTGAGAATATAATATTGTCCTGGTAAAAAATATTAACCGGACAACAAAATAGTGGCGAGCCTGACTAGTCTGACGAACTGCGGATTCGCATGGG
Source organism: Agrochola circellaris (assembly GCA_914767755.1). Classification (NCBI taxonomy): domain Eukaryota; kingdom Metazoa; phylum Arthropoda; class Insecta; order Lepidoptera; family Noctuidae; genus Agrochola; species Agrochola circellaris. The sequence goes on along the minus strand of OU611840.1, from coordinate 15,232,790 downwards.
CATTTTATCTCTACCCATGGACTATTTTAATGAACACGAAAGCATACTACAAGTTCTCTTAGCAACAGTACTTAAATAGCCTATTGGTCTCCATTAAAACGAATTGTTTGTATGTAAAGTCAGGGACATCAATTGTTGAGCAACTTACATTGTCCAAATATTCAAATCAAAACTATCATTCTTCGACACTTGTATAAAATGGCTATATCACGGTAAAATGACGTAAGGTGTCAATTTGATAACAATTAATTTTCCTAACTGATGGGACCATAGTCTTCCTAATCTAACAGAAACCTAAAAGAGTATAGTGAGTTTGAATATTCGAAGACAATTCAAGCAATTAACATGTCAGTCCGTAAATATCCACTTCTAAACAAGGGCCTCCCATTGATGGAGACAAGGAAACAATGACCAATCATCATGCTACAATTACCTCGCTTGGCGGATTGGTGAGCAGAGCGGGCACAGCGTTTCGTTGTTAGCAGACTAGGATACAAAAAGTCAAAAATTGAAAAGATTATGCCGAGATAGTTTAGTCATGTTGAGAGGATGAATGAAAGTCGACTAACAAAAGGTATTTCCAAAGCAGATGTGAGTGGAAACATCCTAAAAGGACATATTATAGTGACCTTATTGGAGATGTTCTTCAGAAAGGTCAGATGCGTAGTACCTACTTGCAACAGCCGTGCGTGTATGACCAGATGTATGAACGTAAACGAAGCAAAAAGTTTATGTATGTTTAGGATACTGCTAGGCACGGTTTTTTTCGACACGATCTACGATTAAATAAGAAACACCCAATTCATGGCCTCGAATAAGGGCTTTATAAAAGAAGCAAACCAGAGACGGCAGGCGGATTGTAAGAAAGATGACTAAGAAGGAAGTATACCCCGAGATGAAGGCTATATGGAAGAAAGAGAGGTGGTGCTCGGTCATGATTCCATAATCATCATCTGCCCAGCCTTTTCCCAACTATATTGGGGTCGGCTTTCAGTCTAACCGGATGCATCTGAATACTAATATTTGTCTTCCTATAGTCAACTACAGAAATATATTATACACATAAACCTTCCAGAATAAATGTTTTAAATGATAGTGAAAACCGCATTAAAATACATTGTGTGTTTTCGAAAATCTAAGCGGTCACACAGACAGACATAAAAACCGACATTGTTTATACTAGTTACTAGCGACCAGCGCCTGCTTCGAAAAGTTTTTAAGACTTGACAAAATTGAGATTTCTTTAATATATGTAAGTTTATATACACATAAATCTTTCGGAAAAAATCTCTGAATGATGGTCAAACAACGCGGTCACACTGGTAGACCACGAAAAGCGACTATGTATATGTACCTATATGAATATGAGAATGGCCATATTATATATACAATTGGAGTGATTTTTAATGAAGAGATCTTTACCCAAAGGATAGCAATGGGCTCTTTTTTTTAAAGACAGCTTTTGAAGATATTATAGCTAGTTGATGGATGGATGTGTTTGTGAAAAACGGGTTGAAGTAGGAAATGTTAAAGTTAAGCTATGGAATCAGACGTTACTTTGCGGAAATCTATGACAGCTAAATACTCCAGACTCGGATACAGAATACAGCATCCATAGAGCAGCACCGCCCAGCTGCAAAACATATACACGCAAAGGATGCTGTTATAATTATGCAACATGAAATCCAAAACCATGCTCAAAGGTAAGGTTTGAATATAGGTATTTTTTAATTTGAAAGTGGTGTTCCTACTGTTAGGGATAGAAGGAAATCATTTGACTAGGTATGGACATGTAATAAGAAGAGATGACGATGGGGCAAAGAGGCAGACATGACGTGAAACATGATGAATGAAAATGGAGTAGGTACATGATATCTAACAGTCCTATTAGATATCATGCACTCCATTTTTATTTGATTCTATTGGATGAAGAAAATATTTTGTGCTGACTCTAAGTAACATGGGGCAAGGACAGTCAGAAAAAGCAAGTTGTAATCTTAAAATACACTTAACTATGGGCGCCATAATGTCATAAGTACCTATATAAAAAATTATAAAATCCAGGCTGTCTCGTTGTTGGCTGGACCAACCAAGAACACAGTTTACACAATGGTACAACACAGTGGTAGATGCTTCGTTTTGAATATTAGAAGTGACTTAGGCAGTACAGAAATTATTATTAACACTTTCGACTCCACCCACTTTTCATAGAACTCATACGCCATGCCGCCATACATATTGGAAGTGAACCCTCCGGGGGTGTCGCCGGCATTACGTTTGTGCTAAAGCGGCCAGTCAACGGCATTAGGTTTAAAACCGTTTTATAAAACACTGTAAAACGAAGTAGAATTGTGTTTTCAAAGGGTCTTATCCGCTATACGTAGTTTCAAATCTTTTAATTTTTTTGTGAATATATGAAACCGGGACAAAAAAAAAAAACTAGCACTTTAAAACCAATGCATATACTAATAAATCTTGTTAAATTATACATCAGATTTTATTTTCATGGCTTATAATGATATATTCGATAAGAAAAATCTGCATTTAAAATGAGTCCTCCACGAGGGCTCCAGGCATCCCTTATGCGACTAGGTGAACCCTCCAAGAGGGCTCCCGGCACTGAACGTGAAGGATCGGGCTCTATAGAAACAGGGATTTTAAATTCTATGCATGAGGTGATTAGAGTTATTCAGCAGTCAGCCTATGAGGAAGATTAATAAGCTAATGATCAGTTTATTTACACAATATTAAGCAAAGTGTTAAAATCACAAGACTTTCAGACTGATACGGAATCGTCACTTCAATAAACATAGCCATTGATATTATTTGTATCACTGTTGTTGTGAATGATTCAATCGAGTACCTACGATAGAAACCAAACACGAATGGAAGCATTGCTTAATTACAAGTGCTCACTTTATTTCATGCCTACAAACATGAATAATTTAATCTTAATTAATTAGAAATATTAAGATAGACCGAATGTCGGTGCAGCTAATAACAAATTTTAGTGACCAATATTACATTCAAAGATGCGTTAATTAAAGTAGCCTATGTAGAAATACATAAACAACGACTGCAGTAATTTGTTAGTTCACCATTAATGAGTAAATACAGTGAATACGACACGACCAATATGATATCATTCAATTTTACTGCTTTAGAAGCGACCTTAGATAACCCCGGGCAACGTCTCCTAGATGCCATCCCCACACATATGGAGTTCACTAACGAAAGGTTACTAATGGAATTAATAAATAATCCATTAGATAAAACTACTTTCCAATTATTAAAATCAAAGTATATGTATATCCTGGACAAAACTACATAAGTCTTGAAAGATTCCAACTTGCAAAAAGAGTTTTCAATAAAAGACAAGAAAAAATAAATAATTAGGATGACCCGAAAAATCTGTGAAGATCAATTGAGTGGTCAATAAGAGCCGAGCTCATGGGTCACGGGCGACTTAATTGTTGTTTTGTAAGGAATAAACCGCAGAAAATATCACATCCCATCAAAACATACTATATATAACAACCAGACCAACACCTCGTTAAGACTGTTTTTTTATTTTACAAGTGCTTATGTTTTTGCAATTGGGATTCATTAAGTTATCCAAAATCCAAGTCTTCTATTTTTTGGCCAGAAGGTGCTAATATATATAGTGTAGGTCTATTTACGTATGTCTGTTTTTGTATGTATTCAATAAATATAATATGTATTCATGATCAAAACGGAATTCAAATCAATTATACGTTGTATTTTTGCCTTTTTCATTGTTCTTTTTCATGTGTTGAAGTGCTTTTAGCGTTCATATAATATATACCTTCCAATGCATTGGTCTTTCCAGCACATATTATGGCATAGATACTATAATTATCATTCAAAATGATGACATGATCATCATCATCATCTTACTTTATCATTTAACGATAGTTTAGATCGACACAAGCACAGCTCTAGCGTTTCTTGATATTTATTACTTAAAGTCAAACAAAACTACTTTTTTAAGGAAAGTCCCCGAACAAAAACTTGGCTTTTTAAGATTTCAGATTTACCTAGTTATCATCACCTTAAATGTCAACCTTCACCTTATCGCCTCAAAATGCCAGTTTGCTTAAAAGTACCCAAGTATCCAAGATTTAATGAATAATGATGATTTAGTCAAGTACCTATCTATGCCCAAAATTACGATTTTTGAATACTCGTAGAAATTTTCCTCCTGGATGTATTTAAAATTGGAATACTGCTTCTTTTGATACTCTTAACCCCTTGAATTATGTCATAAAGTAACTTGCCTTGGGTAAGGGGGTCGAAATGGGATCGAAATATTGCACGATGCACGTAAGTTCGTCAATGGGAAAACTTGAACTGGCTAACTTCGTTCTGTACTATACTATACTGTTGTAACTCGCAGAATGCCCGTTACCTAACTCATATCCACACTTTTCATGTTTGCGTTTCATTAGTTGTAGTAAGTAATATGAAGCTGATAAGAAACATTACAATAATAAACCCACTTCGAAGGGAAATTTACCGAGCGGCGCGGCGGCGGTTAGATCCTATTTTCTCCAGGGCATAAAGAAACGAGATATCGAATGAATGCCAGTTTTGATTCTTTCCACAATCGATGCGTACGCGTCGCATGATATGGCAGCCGAATGCTGCCAGCCCTGGCAAGGGTGCCGCCCACTCTCTCGATAACAGCCGATCCTCATCGGTGTGCGCTCTTCTTATCATAGACCTGTTGTTCTCTCATTCAACTTACACATTGTTTGTATCATGATACACACAATTTTAATGCTATTTTACACAACAAAGAGCTTACACATAGTACGTAAACGTTGCGTAGATTCACAACCGCACACAATACAAAAACTGCACAGAGAACCGAACTTAGATCCAATGATGATGTTAGAATACTTCGTAATCGACTTGCCTTAAATTGTCGAAGTTAAGTTTGAGTCTTGTGATAGAAAGTCCGAGTTCTTTGATGCTGTGATCAGAAAAATCCGGAAGCTGGGAGTAGGAGATATCCAAGCCGATTTTGGTTTCGGGGCTGAACTTGTTTGTTAAGGCCCGTGCGATTTCTTCATAAGCACTGATACGCTGACAGACTACTAGGATGGCACCAGTTCCGGCGTCCTCGCGGCGGCAGGTGCAAGGCGAAATCTCTCTCCTCATGGCACAGTGCAGACTGGCTCCCGCGCCGAGCTGGCCGGCCAGGGCGCACAGCAGCGCCGCGGCGAGCGCGTGCTTGTGCGCGATCATCGTGTGTGCCGGTCGGGGCTGTTCGCGCTACTGGCTCGACTCCCCACAGCCGCTCGGAATCTGTGCGACGCGAGCGCCCGGCCCACCCCGCGCAAGCGCATCATCAAATCGTCTGCACTCTGCACCTTCGGTGTATTACCATTTCCCACTCAGTTCATCGTTGATAGTCCTGCGCAGCATATCATTTAATTTTATTAATTATTAGAACTGATTATAGCTGACACAGACCAAAGAGATTTTAATTGAGTTCTTCAACATGGTTTTTTGCATTGAATATTTAACTGAGGCACTCGATTTTTTTTCTGTGCTACTTATTTAATTTGTATCTATTCGACCACGTTAGGTATAATATTTCAAGATGATTCCAGTGTCAGCTTCTACTTTTAATTTATTTAGTGATAACCACCATTAACGCTGGCACGTTACTCGTAATTTTTTGATAACATATTTTAATTATGACGCTCATAATTCGGTCAATATGTTCCTCAGACAGGATCTAAGATCCCTACTGTGTACAAGAACTACTTGTACCTTATCAATAGGCCAAGTTTACAGAGATAAAGATGAACTTACTCGTACTTATCTCTGATATTTTAAATAACCACTTAGGTACAATACTTTCATCTTTTATTTACTTTTTAATGAGAAAAACCTGTACCTTATTCTGAGGTAAATTAATAGTAATATTTGAGGTAAAATAATAGTAACGGATCCCATCTAAGTTCCCATAAAATATTTCTCGTCTTGATGCATGCTTACTGCTTAATGCAGTCCGTAGCCCATAAACCCGAGGTGGATAGGACATAGTATATACATGACAGTGCATACCTAGGTACCAAATATTAATTATTTCCTACATAAAATACATAGACGATATGCGCTTTATACGATTTATAGCGATGAGTATAACGAGTTATTATTTCCTTTATTCCTTATTGATGAGAATATGAACTGTGACAGCAGTGCATTGGGCTAACATATTTTTAAGAGAAATAATGGTACTAACTACAATTTTATTTTTATCATCTTTTTCCCCAAGAGAAACCGAATGCCTTAAATACGATTTACACGGGCTGGACCGCTCGCGTCGTAGCGGATGCGTGCGCACGCGGCGGCAGCCGAATGTTTGTCCCCGACTGCTATGATCCGCTGGATGGTGCGACGACATCCGAGCGCATGCGAAGATCCAACCGGCTACCGCGGCATGCGCGCGGTTCCGACCGGGTTTTAAGCTGTGTAAATTCAATGCAAATACGAAATTTACCTACTTTACTTCATACATGCTTCAAATTCCTGTACCTACGATAGTTATTATTTAGCCATGCCACTATAATAGCCATGTTCCATGCCGTAATCCAAATATTAGCCACTCTGTAAGGTGGTGGCGGGGTTAACTGCCTAAGGTGCACCTGCCACTCGGGAGAATATAGGAGTTCAAACTCAAAGTTTATCGTGACGTCGTCGGCCAGAATTTCTCCAATCAACATCTCTAATTGTACTGGCTTAGTTTATTAATTTATCTGCTGGGCTCGTATTTGTCCAGTATCTTTCCTGAAGCTAAGCTACCCTTGTCTAGAAGGAATCATTTTACTCGAGATTTGATGATTCCCAGATTATAGCTATTAGAAGACTTAAACTAAAGCCAGGAACTTCCACTCTTTAGCCGTACGCAAACGCGGTTTACTAGTCAGTTGTAGTTTTGCAAACCTCTCAAGTCACAATTTAAGCTTATCTAGTAATTGCTGAGACACTGGCTGGCATGTAATATACACAGATGGGCCCAAAATATAAGATGGAGTTGGAGCAGCATATTATGGTAATTTAGCAAATTTATAAGTGTCACAGAACTTATAAAATGAATTATCATATTTCCATTATGGCGGCTGAACTATTTGCCATTTCTGAGGCCTTAAAATATGTGTAAGAACTAAATGCGAATAAAGTGATGATATATACCGACGTTCAGAGCGCTTGTCAGCATATTTCTAAATGTATTAATAACGGTGCTAAGGATTTAGCTACAGCATACCTACATAATTTTGACCAAACAGCAAAAAATGTTGTTATCCAGTGGGTGCCGTCTCAGGTTGGACTTACGGGTAATGAGGAGGCTGACAGATTAGCCAAAGAGGCCAGTCTTTTATTTAGACATAGGTACACGGGAGTATTATCAAGTTATTCGGAAATATTAAGTAAATTTTACAATTTATGTTGGAAGCAATATTATAAAAAGAGATAAAATCTAAAGGATTCTGGTAAAAAAGTATACAGAGTGAGCCTCCTCATAACCTTGGTTTCCAGGTCGAAACTATGTCGCTGTTAAATTTTAACTGCGCATTGTTGCTTTCTCATGCGAAAATCAGACTCTGCTAACTGTGAGGTGTATGGTAAAACAGAGGATGCACAGCATATGTTGGTGGATTGTGTCCGATATACAATCAAAAGAAACGCACTTCACAACTCGTTGATATAGTCCATGTGTTCCATGGTGTTTTAGATAAGGTTCTTCAGAAGCAGCAAAAATATTATATACTTTTTTACTAGATAAGAAAACAGATGAAATTACTTTAATTTCAGTTTTGTGTGAATAAGATTAGTTAATTTAGTTTAGGAGCAAGTTGTTATCTGTAAAAGTACGTTGGGAGTTGGCTTTGGCATCGTCGTATATGTGTACAAAAACCCCTTAAATAAATAAAGATAGAAAAAAGAATTGCTAAGGACTATAATCTATAACGATCGTTAGATAACGTATTATTATTTGCTTTCATTTATTACAAAAAGCTGTACTGCTTTTATCTTAACTTTTCTCCTATCCTTAGTTGGGATCCCTCAAGGTAATGATATCTAGCATCAAAATGGTGAATAAGTAAGTACCTACAACAAAATGACATTAGTTTTACACATGATAGTAGCGGTGGATATAACACTAGCACACCTTGTGAAAACCCTACCGCTAGGGTCAGTCAGAAGGTTGCTAAAACGCTGCGGGCTCTGTACCGCTTATAAAAATTATTACCATCGAGTTCAAAGACAATGCTTGTGCCGTCCTTAATTTTCCCTATCATCGATTACGTATGGTGATGTGTGCAAGATGCAGATCTCCTCGACAAACTTGATCGTCTTCTCAATAATTGCATTCGATTCGTATCTAATTATGATCATATCTCTAAGCATCGATAGCTTCTAAAGTGATTGCCCATACGCCAGTGCAGAGAGCAAAGGACGCTGACCACTTTGTTTTCGTTTTTTGTCTCTCCGTCTTCCCCTAGTTATCCAGAACTCCCCCGTACATTAGTGCCAACCACAAAAGAAATCTACATTCATCACATAATCTTCTTCTTCATTGTCCCCTTCACCATACTGACTTCATTCACTCTTCCTTCCCCCACTTTTAGTACATTTGTGCCAACCACAAAAGAAATCTACATTCATCACATAATTGTCTTCTTCATTGTCCCCTTCACCGTACTGATTTCATTCACTCTTTCTTCTTCGTTTAATCTATCTATCTCTGTGGCATGCGCTCCACTGGAAATCAAAATGGCAACCAATCGATAATCCTTTAAAGTTAAAAAGTCCGCGAGTACCTACATTCGTAAAAAGCTGGCAGTATCATCACAAGTACAACGGTAGTGTGTAAAACACTACGTTTGCACATTGTTTGTCTTATTTGTTTTAGTATATTCCTGTATTTATGTGTATTTATTTGTGCTTATATTTATATATAATTAAGTTGTATATTATATTCATAGTTTTTAATAGGTATCTTTAAATAAATATTTATTTCACAATTTTCGTTAAAGCAGCTACACTTTGTCTCTGCATCACCCAAAGGTTGACTGGTAGAAAATGCCTATGGCATTAAATCCGCCTCTGTAATTGTCACACACATGTACTGAGGCGGATTTAACGCCAGTCCATCATTTTAGCCGAAAGACGTACACTGCTGGACATAGGCCTCCCCCAAGTACCGCCACTTCCACCGGTTCTGCGCTTCCCGCATCCTGCGGATTCATCTGTCCACCTTATGGGAGGCCTTTCAAAGCTACGTCTTCCGGTACGCGGTACTCCAGAACGGCGTCGGCCATCTGCTCTGCGAGCAATGTGCTCTATTATTTATTTTATTTTCCTATAATTATTTAAATAACAAATTAAATAAGTACCTGGTGAATTTCATCCGCCTGTAAAAACCTTCGATCCTGAAACCTTCGATCGCCCATACTGGTGATTTGGTGATGGTGAAGATATCGCCATTGTGGAAAATCTATGGTCAGATCTGGCCTCGGTCTTAAGGTCAAACGTTTATCTAAACTAATTAAGTTATGTAGGATTAAATAGCAATTCACATTAGCATAAAATACGTAATTAATTAATAAGAAGCAAGCATATCAACGACAGAAAGCTATTTATATGTATATTATTAAATTTTAAGTAGGTAAGTATAATAAATAACCCACATCAAATTTCGTCTACGATAGGTTCGTGGTTACATTGGAGTTATTAAAAAATAAATTACTGGTAAAATCTCAGCCTTGCCTTAGGCTGCGCTTCCACCAGAGATGAGCGAGGATCCGTAGCGAGGAATGTCCGTAAAACTAACCAATAACAACGCTAACTTAGCTATTGTGCATGTTATTGGTTAGTTTCACATACATCCCTCGTTACGCATCCTCGCTCATCTCTGGTGGAAACGCAGCCTTAAACCTGAAAGCGGTGAACGGTCACACAGTAACGGATCTCCAAATACAGAGCGTTTTTTAACAACTTAATGTCAAATACAGGTGAAACTGAATATCATGAAGGCCGTTACAATATGACGGCCGCCGCTCTTCTAGGAAACCGTAGATTAAGGTAAGAGGGACTGATTGCATTCGTGTTATAATAAAATAGAATATGTTTTTCTATTGTTTTAATAATATTAGAGCGTGACTCGTTTATAACTTGGACGGTCTACTTGCAAGGTTCTAGGACTTCTAGGTTACTCCAGAATTTACGCTAATACTATATAGGTAGAGTCATTCGAGATAAAAGGACGCAGTGCGAAAAAATATGCATTGCTGTTTTCTTCAATTCAATAATAAGCAGCATTTTTTTTTTTAATGAATCCTGCCTTCTTTCTTGAAAAGCCCTTTGGTCATATATTCGACTCTTCACGTGACCAGAGGGCAGGCAAATTTTTTGGTCAGCATTGCCATCCAACGTAGTAACGCTGCCAGGCTTTTGGGCACTTTTCCCACTGACAGCGATGCAGACGAATTTTTTGATGCTCATTGACCTTCATAAAAAGTTGCTATTTTATTGATATACACAAATATATTTAAAAAAATTACTCCGAGGGAGACAGCTGGTTTTGGTGAACATTATTGCCCAAAAAATTAATAGAAGAGGGAAAAGTAAACAATATGCAGCGAAATTCGTTTTTTTCTTTTATTATACCCAACTGTGTACTTTTTTACTCCATGCGTACTTTTACCCAAATTACCACGTATTTTTACCCACAAGTTGGGGCAAACACACATAGCCGGACCAAAGTGCAATATACCATTTGATCTATCGTCGAATATTTGTTGGTTTTTAGGAGCCTAATAGTTATGCTACAAATAGCACAAATAAATGATCCTAATATTCTAATAGTTTCGGTTCAGTGGAGACGAATAAGAAAAAGTGCGTCCTTTTGCCCGGAATGACTCTGTAAGCGGCCGATGCCGTCTTGTTTAATAGGATAATATTTCACTTACTTTGAAGCTGGTTAGCTTTCTAGCTGTTTCTGGTGACTCTTGATAGACCCAAACTAATTCTTCTAAACGTCTAATGTACATAGGCGCCTTCGCTAAACTGGTATTGTCCACGTTAACAACTAACGACCCAACATCGTTCAATGCTCATCACGGATACTAAACTTGTTTTTCGGAAATACCAAGAATGTCCAACTCTTGCATAAATTACAAGGAACAACATACGTGATAATTATGAAACTGATAATAAATAATGATAAAGTGTTTTTTCAAGTGTTCGTCGATACTTGTTTGTGTGTGGAGGGTGAATTAGGATGATAAGTTGGGTTTATCTAATGGCTTTCTGATAACAGAAAATCTCGTTGATACTTTTGACAACACCATTTTTAACTTGACCTAAGATGCAAATGTTTATTGCCTGTTCATCATCATTATCATTTCAGCCGAAAGACGTCCACTGCTGGACATAGGCCTCTCCCTAGCACCGCCACTTCGACCGGTTCTGTGCTTCCGTATCCAGCGGATTCCTGCGGCCTTCACACGCTCATCGGTCCACCTTGTGGGAGGTTCCAACGCTTCCGGTACGCGGTCGCCACTCCATAACCTTTCGGCCCCATCGGTCATCTGTTCTGCGAGCAATGTGCCCTGCCCATAGCCACTTAAAGGCTCTCGCAGACAGGCTCGACGTGACGACGCGACGCGACACTGGTAGAACAATTTCCGTGAAGTTCTCATAGAAATTAATCCACCAGAGTCTCGTCGCGTCGCGCCGTCGCGACGCTCCTATCTGCGGGAGCCTTAAGTTGGCAAGTTTGGCAGTTTGGTTCAGATTGATTTTATTGCCTATTACTGGAATATATTCATATAACATAAAGGGTTACGCAGAAGTGTACATAGGTGCATTGGGGCTATTTCGAAAATGGGTATATTCCGAAAGTGCAAAAAATCTACGAAACGCAGCAATATATTCCTGCTTGCAACATTAGGCAAAGCGCCATCTTAGATTTACTTGTCGCGACAGACGTTGCGAGTCGCTCGCGCTAACATCACGCGAGTGTCGTCAAATTATTCAAGAGAAGTGATTTCGCGCCGAATTTTGGTGATTCGTAATAACCCCAAGATAGTTTTCTCGAAATCCTGGTAAGTTATTTCAATGTTTGTTTGTTTTTATGATAGGTTTTTGTTTTGTGCTTATTGATAATAGGAATATAAGGTTCCAATTGTGTTTTTTTATTTTTTTCTGATTTACCCCTCCGGGTTTATTTCGATATGATTGTTTCGCAATAACCCCACTTACGTTTTCCTACTGTAATTGTCAATAGTTCTCAAAGTGTATCGTTTTTTTGACCCGCGATGTAAAAATGACGGAATGTTCTAAGATTGACGTTTTTTTTTTTAATAATTATGTTTAAGGATTGTTAACATAATTGAAATATAATAATATTTTTTATATAAGTATATATTTTTTTATACATTTAGACATTTTAATAATTTAATTTAATTTTTATATATGATAATATAATATAATTTGTTGATTCTTAAATGATTCTAATTGTTACCCACTTTACTCAATGTGAAGAATATCTACATAATTGCGTACTTACTTATAAAAATAAAAGTTGATCTCACTGAATTTTTGTTTTATTGTATTATTGACATTCTTTATAAGACATTAAGAAAATAAGTAAGTACTTAAAATAACTTTGTTTATTCATCGTGCAGTTTTAAATTTCCTAAAATCTCAAATGATATGTTGAGAACCACTGTCACGTATGTCTGAACATCAAGGTTTTTCTGGGGTAATTCCGTAATACAAAGTTATAGGAATTCAAATTAACGGTTATTATTTAAAATACTTACAATATCAAAATCTATGGGGCAATTACGATGGAAAATGAAATGTAAACTCTGGCTGAAATGCAATAAAGGCGACTTTTGAATTCTTCCGGAATTACCCCGCGATAGTTCGCAATTATCCATTATGACCCAAAAATATGGTTCTTTATTTATAACACTTTCTTTAGCAAATCCAACGATATATTTAAAAATATAATTTATGCTTTTCAAAGGCTTTTCAATATCTATGCAGATCTGAAACAGTAAGACTCGTAAAATAGAGCATTCCCAAATAATCAAATGAAATGTTCACCTCTAGTCATCTCGCAGAAATTTCTATCGGAATTGCCCCAATGCACCTCTATATATCACGTTAAGTCCCGTGTAATAGGGGGCGAGCCTATTGCCATCAACCGGGCACAAATCCAGACTCCGGAAAACCCCAATAACTCTTTGCTCAGCAGTACCGCTTGCGATCACTACACCAAGGGGCTGTAGTTACTGGAGTGGTTTTACTCGCGTTCAATTTGATAATATTTTTCTACGAACACCAGCATGATTTTTTAATGTAAAACATTCGATAGACGAGCCCGTGTAAAGCTTCGTGCAGACCAGCGCGACGCGACGCCGCGACGCGACTCGAACAATACAAATTCTAAGAAAACTTGACGGTATAACAATAGCCGGTGTCGCGTCGCGCTGTCGCATCGCGCTGGTCTGCACGAAGCTTAAAGAGATAACTGCGATAGAGTTTTGTAGGTAATATTGTTTGTTTTACACATTGCCTAGTAAAACAAATACCTAAACAGCTATGTATCATAAAGCAAAATCAAATTATAAAAAAAAAACATAAATAATTTGTTTTATATCAAGCTTTTTAGTTTTATTAATATAAGTATATATTATTTGGAGTTGGAGGAGCTCGTGGCTAAGTAATAACAGCCGCATGGGTCGATCCATCAGGTTAAGCTATGCATGCCGGGGTTGGTCCGTGGATGGGTGACCGTCTTTCCATACCGAGACTCCTCCGTGCCTCGGAAAGCACGTTAAGCCGTTGGTCCCGGCTATAACTCGTGGATCTTTGTCAGTCGTTAAGAGTCGTCAGAAGCCCGAAAGTCTGACACCAGTCTTACCAAAAGGTATCGTATTACCCAGTGACTGGGTTGTGGAGGTCAGATAAGCAGTCGCTCCATGTCAAATACTGGTATTCAGCTGCATCCGGTTAGACTGGAAGCCGACCCCAACATGGTTGGGAAAAGGCTAGGCAGATTGATTGATATTATTTCGAATTGACTCATTGTGGTTTGTGGCTAAGTAATATCAGGCGTACGGGTCGTTGCCGCGGGTGATACGTGAATGGCATTACCCTCCTTCTGAGGCAGTCGGGTAAAAAGATAAAACCACAGGTTTTTTAACAGTACATCTAAAGTAGACTCTCGTTTTCTCGTATCCTAACCAACTTTTCAGACAGCAGGAGAGTACGGCATATTTCTTGCCTGGATTCATACCCGCTCCGTTGATACTACGGCTGTAAATGCGTATTTTAATAACGGAACTACTTCTTTTGTGGTTTAAGTACTTCTAATGCTGGCTTCCCAGGGTGCGCCATATTGCGGACGCATGCGCACTAGCCCGCACGACGCGGCAACGTGCGTGGTAGCGCAGACGCGTGCGTGGTAGCGCAGACGCGTGCGTCGCGATCCGTCTACTTTTGGATCTATTCCCTTTGAAGTTACCGACTCATCGCGGATCAGCCCGCACGGACACGCACTATGGGAAGGTATCACAAAAAGGATCCTATAAACTAAAACGAATCGTTTTGGTTACCAGTGGTAGCACTTTTATTGCCCAACTTGGCTTATAAATAGATTCGCAAGTTTTTTAGTCATGGGCGTTTTTGGATTTTTACGTACGGTTATATATTCGATTTCAGATTAAGAAATCGTTTTAAAAATACGTTTTTTGAAATCGACTTCTCTAGCGCCTCGTGACTCAATAATTCGGTTGTAAGTGCATCGATCAAAACTATCCAAACATAAACAAATACTTGCTTACGCAAACTACTCTTGCCGTTGTTTTGTGCAATCGGTTTTTCTAGTTCAGATTATCAATACGATACGATTTGTGACTCAAATCAGATTTTAGATACGTTTCGATATATCTGACGCATGTCTACTAATGTTACCTACCTTTAATAGCTACTTCCATATGGGACGGCCTACTATGCTCCATTATTGGTAAAGATACAAAAGAGTCTTAATTTTAACCAAATAACGGTCCTTAAATTATACCATCAGTTGACAGTCGATCTGACGCCGTCGAAGTCTAAGGAGACAGCTCGGCTCGCTTAATAGCTCTTATGAAAATACAATAATTGCACTATGGGTTCCTAGTTTGTACAAAGCGGCATGCGTGTCATTTCGTCACAACAACTGAAAGAGTACTAAGCTACTGTTTGTTTTTATTATGACTTTACGTAACAACAGGCAAAATTAAACAATGCAGTTCCTTTTGATAACGTGCCAAAGTATTTTTATTGACAAGTATTCTTAATTTGTAAAAGTTTATAATGACGTATTTTGTCGGACGAGCGATCAATGCGATTTGAAGTATTCCGAAGTGAGCCGAAAGAACCGTTCGGTCGATGACTTCGGTGCCTCACTCGGTGACACGTCTGCCGAGACCTGAATCCGCGTGCGTCTGCAATATCGCGCATCATCTGAAGGGCCTTGGTGCGCGGTGCGTGTGTATCCGTGGTCATCTGCCGTGCGTGCTGGTGCGCGTGCGTCCGCAATATTGCGCATGCGTGGGAAGCCGCCTTAAGAATAGTGTTTGTAAAAAAAAAACAACGTTATGAAAATATGGCAGAATAAAAGCTTTTATTATTAAATTAAGCAGTGGAATATTTACTAAAGCCAGGTCAGTTTTAAATTAAACTATTATAAACTAGCTTGTGCCCGCGGCTTCGCCCGAACGGATTTCTAAAATGTCCCACTGGAAAGTACTACAGGGTTTAAAAGTACCCTATGTGCTAATCCAGGTTATAAACTATCTGTGTGCCAAATGTCATCCAAATTCATGCCGCCGTTTTTGCGCCAATCGGGAATATACATCCAGACAAACAGATAAACGGACAAAAACACTTAAAAGTAAGTAAATTTTCGGCATCACGTTCTCACACCTCGTTACTATTTTATTATATGTATAGATATAGATACCTTTACGTAATAAAATTAATAGCCATTCGAGAATGATTATCAGGGAGGTGACCTCACTTTCTGTCTAGAGATCACTATTTTGGAAGATCTACGAAGTTTTTAGTTAAATCCCAACATTGAGGCTTCGCGAACCCGAACAGGCACTATCAATGTTAGGAAAATGGTGATGGTCTGAAAATGGAAATTCTTAAAACTTAATGTTGTTTGGGGATTTGAACGGTTAGAAGTTCAAATCCCTTCGAGTTTTTCCAATTGCTTCGAGGAATAGCTTCTCGAAAGCCCTATATGCTGGTTGGTTTCCAGTTCCTAATTAAAGAAATTACGGGGTTTGTTCTAAACAACAGCATTCCCAATATAGGTAGGTAAGTCACTGGTGGTAATAGGATCATCTCGGAAAGCTGGTTCCCCGCGCTTAGTATAGGATTAGTAGATACGCATCCGGGAAAAATACTATTAATAATTTAGAAATATCAACTATTTATAGTTCAGTCCAATAGCAATGATACTTTCGAACTTAACTATATGTATTCCAAAACCAGTTCACTGAGTAGGTAAAAAAAATACGAATCTTAGGGTCAAAATACCTTTCCGTTTATGGTTTTTTATTAGGGTGTTATAATACTTATTTATACGCTAGGCTGCAAAAATACCTATAAACAAATTTATTTTATTGCCCATTAAGACGCTCTAAGAATTCTCGTATCAGGAGAACGAGATGATACAATTTGTCATTTCCACACTGTGATACTTGACAGACATCACTAATTACTTAGGCTGGTTTCACAGCGTTTCTGAGCACTGCGGGCACTACCCGTACGGGTCTCCCGCACGAGACCCGCACGTGCCGCCCGTGCACGGGAGACCCGTACGGGTTGCGCCCGCAGTGCTCAGAAACGAGGGAGTAGTACGATACGTTGTATGGGCTCTACCCGGAGCGGGTCGCGTACGGACCATCTGCGTCGACAATGTTCTAGCGCCTCACGTGTGTCTCCGTTCCGGGAGCCCGCACGGGTCTCCCGCACAGCTGCGAAGCAGCCTTATTGTCATTTAAATTGGTATTTATCGGAGATTACTTACTGAATGAACTTACCCAAATATACAATATGTAAAAAACCTTGTCCCATCCGAAAGGGGCACACACACCTATAGCTTATCCACCATAGAAATCCGTATTACCGTGTGCGTAAATGCGGTCGTTGGGCGCGTCATTTCAGAGCGGACAAGGTATACTGCAATAATATTACCAAAAAGTAATAAAATGCCTTATTATTATTGAAAATAAAAACTTTTTGCTATTTAAAATTCACATTTTTAGTACTAAAATTACCCTAATTTTCATAAGTTATGACTAGAAGCGCTCGACGAAGGCCACCCACGCTGCATGTAACCCGGTAAAACACCCCATTGAAAAAAAAAATGGCGACTTTTTGTTTTTCTTTTTTCCTGAAAATTACCACTTATGTAAATAGACTATCAGTACGATACTTAAGCGCTCGACGAAGGCCGCCCGCGCTGCATGTAACCCGATAAAAAAACCCATTGAAAAAAAAAATTGCGAATTTTTGTTTTTGTTTTTTCCTGAAAATTACCACTTATGTAAATAGACTATCAGTACGATACTTAACCAAACCCTCTAGGATCGGCCACGGTTTTTTTTACATGTTGTATAGCCAGGACGTCTATCTTTTCGGGAGGTTCCTGTTCAGGATAAAGCGGGAGGAAACGCCCGGGTGTCACCACTGTGTGGATCGCCCGGAGGACACGGTGGAGCAAACGGTGGAGGTCTGCCCAGCTTGGGCGGAGCACCGCCGTGTCCTCACGGAGGCGATCGGCGGCGGCGATCTCTCGCGTCCGGCCCTGGTTCAGGCCATGGTCCGGAGCGAGAGTGCATGGGAGGCCGTCACCTCCTTCTGCGAAGCAGTAGGTAATGCTCGCGAAGGAGGAGGCGGAGCGCGCGAGGGAGAGGCAAAATGCGCCCCCTCGCGCCCCTAGTCGCCGCAGGAGACGCCCCGGGCGTCGGGAGTCGCGAGCCGACTTCCGGCCACCGTAGGCGCGGGCTTGCGGACGGTGAGCAATGGGTAGCTCGCCGTCCGATAGGGACCAGGCCCGGGTCGACGACGCGTTGTGTTCCACGCGCGCCTCAAAGAGATGTCAGCACCAACTGACGGGGTCCGGAAGGGCCAATGCCTGCCGGGGTTGCGGGTTTGTCTGAAAGGGATATCGCGACCTCGGCACACAGGCAACGGAAGGAACACGGGTGGGTTTTAGTCAGTAAAAGTCTGACACGCCCTCCCGCTCCACCCAGAGCGGGAGAAGTTATTTGATAATTTCCCATCCAAAAAAAAAAAAAAAAAAAGGACGTCTATCTTCGCGAAGGAGGAGGCGGAGCGCGCGAGGGAGAGGCAAGAGTCGCGCCCTCGCGCCCCTAGTCGCCGCAGGAGACGTCCCGGGCGTCGGGAGTCGCGAGCCGACTTCCGGCCACCGTAGGCGCGGGCTTGCGGACGGTGAGCAATGGGTAGCTCGCCGTCCGATAGGGACCAGGCCCGGGTCGACGGCGCGTTGTGTTCCACGCGCGCCTCAAAGAGATGTCAGCACCAACTGACGGGGTCCGGAAGGGCCAATGCCTGCCGGGGTTGCGGGTTTGTCCGAAAGGGATATCGCGACCCCGGCACACAGGCAACGGAAGGAACACGGGTGGGTTTTAGTCAGTAAAAGTCTGACACGCCCTCCCGCTCCGCCCAGAGCGGGAGGGAAAAAAAAAAAAAAAAAAGGACGTCTATCTTTTCTATTTGCTTTGATCGAACAACAATTTACCGGAAAAGTCTGTTATTTTCATCTCTATAATGATGATTATATACAACTTACGTAAAATATACTAATTTAAATCTACTGCGCAAATAAAGGCCACCGATTGACCTTTCACAAGTTTCACATTATAAACAACATTACAATAAAAAAAAACCTGCCAAGTGAGTGTCGGACCACGAACAATGAAGGGTTCCATAATTGAGATGAATTTATTCCAAAACCAAACTAAACATTGTAGTTGAAAAACATTTTCTCCGATTCATTTGGAATTAAATGTTTTCAACTGCAAATGTGAAGTTTGGTTTTGAAATAAATTTGTACTCACAATATTAAGAGATGTTATTTTAAGACCATAGACTTCGTATAAATTTTCGTGTAATCTATAGTACTATTTTCTGTATTTGTTTAATAGTTTTATACTCAGTAGTTTCGGAGATATAATTATTCTTATTGATATGATATTTCGAAGAATGGTCAATTTTTATCTATTTCCGTATAACTTTGAAACAATTTACTTTAAAATTATTAAAAACATTTGACATCTTCACAGTATGCCCTTTCATTTGAGATGTCACACGGTTCAGGTTGCATATCTTTTTTTTAATTTTCATATTTGTTTCCCAAAAGTGATCCAAATATTCAAAATTCATTTATTTTCGTTACAAGTCCGTATTTAGGTCACAGAAATTCATATGTGTTCCAAATTTCAACTTAATTGATCCATTAGATTAGGAGCAAATTGGCTGTGACAGACGGACAGACAGACCGAAACACGAGTGATCCTATGAGGGTCCCGTTTTTTCATTCGGACGTAAGGAACCCTAAAGAAGCAAACAGCAAATAGCTTGTGATACACACGTAGCCACATTGCAGTGTATACCTAAATGTGACGAACCAGTATTAAAAAAAAATGATTTATAAAACGTATTTTTAACTTGCTGTTAAAAATACGAGTTTACTCTTTGGGAATAATAAATCACTTTTTTATTTTACTGATGCCTCTCGGAAAGCATGGAATTGGGCTGGACATATCTGCAGCATATCAGATGATCAATAGGCCAAACTCACGACCCAATGGAATGGCCCTATAAATGGCAAGCGTCATCGCGGCAGACCCAGACGGAGATGCCTGGATGAGCTGGCTTTTCCTTTATCAAAGAGTGGCCCATGGTAGCTCTCGACAGAGAGATGTGGAAGGAGAGATGGAATGTGGGGGATGGATGGGATGTGGGTGTGAGGTATCTGCCCAACAGTGGGACAAAAATAACTTATTACTAGTTGTTACCTACGCCTATTATATTTATACACAATAATGTTATTTTTCGCCTATAAATGAAACTAACTTATCCCATTCGTTCATCCCTAATGATTTAATAGGGAATGTAATTCTCCACCCTGTGGTGCCTGTTACTACTTACCTGATATTATTTACTCCAGTTAGCTGCTAATTTAGGTACCTACCCTAAATATTAAACATTGGAACAGATGGACGAAAAATAGACTGAAAAGCAAAAAAAAAAGTATTTTATACATTGCTAAGCTTTCTAGTTAAACAGTAATTTTCAAGGAGCACAATATAGACAAACAATTGCAAAAAGCTCGCAAATACATGAAACAATTCAATATCGCGCAACGCCCACGTTTTTGACCCATCATAAAGGGATGAAAACCTGTAATAAATCAAAAACCAAATTAGGCAAGGCATTAGAACACGAAGCACTTTATTAAAAATCATCACTGTCTTGGATTGCAGTATTAGTACAGAGAAAAAGTCGCAAAATTACAAATAAAAATAAAAAAAACTTGTTTTACCCGTAATATGCACCTGTACATACGTAGATACTTTGTTTAGGCAAGTTATCAGCAGTTAAATGCCTCTTATTGATTTAATAACTGCATCGACGCTTACGATGTATGCTCAAACATTCCCAGACAAAAACAATGCTCAGAATGCCAAAGGGCAGACTTTTTATTTCCGTTAACCGGAAGTGAGTCAACCTCCTTGAATACAAGAATCATGATTGGCTACCAGCGAACCACTCTGCATTTATAATATTTCACCTTCGGGTCACAGATGACCATCATAATGATGATGTATAAATGATGATCAAAAAAATTAATTAAATATCAACGATTTAAATGTGCGTAAATCGTTAACTCAAAAACATAGTGTCCTTAAGAACAACAACTTTTAAAAATGTGTCTATAATCAGCTAAAGGCGAATGAAGATAATGCTACAGTTATAATTAATTAAAATTAATATTTTCTAAAACCCAAGTTCTTAGGTATTGAAGTTAAAACCCTCGATCGACACAATGTTGTTGGAGATGTTGTTGCGTTACTTCTTCACAGCTAAAACACTAGGGAGTGGTTGAAGGGCAGACGCTTTGGAGGTCTGTCTCCTGTAATATTGACGTTCAAAAAGTGCTAGTTCTCACCCTTATTTAAATAAATGATTTTTCATTTTTATTTAGCACTGCATTGGAAGCAGGGAGTTACACATTTTTCCCTCCAAAATATTTAAACAATTATCTATATTATTATTTATTATCATTGTATAACATAATAGGTACATAAAACTATTGATTACAACAAGGGTTGTAAAACCATAAGCTGCTAGCATTGAGCCATAAGTGGCGAGTGGTCATGGGCCTACGTTTAAAAAACCTGACATGCTTGTCGCCCATCTTCCTGACGCAACCAAAAACCCCATGATTTTCCATAACCTCAAAAAAAAACAGTTAGGGTGAAAAGGAGGAACACAGTTTGAATGAAAAATCGAATTCCTTTGGGTTAGAAATCGTAATCATGTATTTTAAACGGGTGGAGGTGTCGTTGAAGTTCAAACGGAAGGTATTTTTTATTTTAGCTAACCAACTTATATTAATTAGTTTGCACCACACATACAAGTTATAGGTCAATATCTATTAGTAATTACACATACATCTTCGAATCAAGTACGAATGCGACGCGGACGAACTCGCGAGCGAAGAGCTAGTAAGTACTTAGATGTCAATGAACGTATTACAAAATTCTCCCTTAAAAAATATTTATAGCAAATAATAAAAAAATACAACTCGTTGCGTACTATTATGTTATTATGCAAATCAATATTACGGCCGTGAATTCACGGATTTGAGTAGCTTTATGAAATATTCAAAACTATGATGAGCAAACTGGTTTATAATCATATCGTATGAATGCGGATACTTTTAGAGATCCTTATTTAGTCTAGGAACATTAACTAAATAAAATACCAACCGCACTTTTCGCCACACTGGCTATTATTATCATGCAAAAGTGAATGAATTTTTAAGTAAAAATAAGACCTTTTAAGCTTTTTTTTATACCAGCGAAAACGGTAAAACAATAAAAACATTTGGATCTGCTCAGTGAACATAGGGAAAATTAAGTAATTTTGCAAGTTTGTACGTTGATGCAATAATTCCATCATTCTGTGATAAAAAAAACCGGTCCAAAAAGAATAATCAGATCAGTGTTGTGTTGTGTTTCCACAGACTTCATCTTTATCATTATAATTATTTAAAAAAACCTTTTGCATATTAGACTGGAATTTAAAAGGTACCTATTGGTTTTTTTTAAGTTTGAAAAAAGCAGCATCGGCGCAAAAAATTGTTAAATTAATGTAAAAAATACGAGTTTACTCTTTGGGAATAATAAATCACTTTTTTATTTTACTGATGCCTCTCGGAAAGCATGGAATTGGGCTGGACATATCTGCAGCATATCAGATGATCAATAGGCCAAACTCACGACCCAATGGAATGGCCCTATAAATGG
Organism: Agrochola circellaris; assembly: GCA_914767755.1. Lineage (NCBI taxonomy): Eukaryota > Metazoa > Arthropoda > Insecta > Lepidoptera > Noctuidae > Agrochola > Agrochola circellaris. Next base: position 15,210,120 of record OU611840.1, on the reverse strand, counting down.
CAAGCGTCATCGCGGCAGACCCAGACGGAGATGCCTGGATGAGCTGGCTTTTCCTTTATCAAAGAGTGGCCCATGGTAGCTCTCGACAGAGAGATTCCACAGACTTCATCTTTATCATTATAATTATTTAAAAAAACCTTTTGCTTAGATTAGATTAGATTTTCGATTAGACTGGAATTTAAAAGGTACCTATTGGTTTTTTTAAGTTTGAAAAAAGCAGCATCGGCGCAAAAAATTGTTAAATTAATGTATTAACATGTTAAAAATGAGTTAAAAACATCACACATTATGTAAATAATTATTTGTGTGGCCACCTACCCATCCAGTGAACCTTATTGATTTGGTAACAAGTCAGTGACCTCTTAGCTACCAAATTACATTTTATTTAAGTCTTATTGGGTTTTACGGCAAATATACTTCAAAAATTAAAGCATCGTATACTATTAAACGAGCAATATATGTATATATATAATTATATATATTTACCATTGCCACTCGAAAAAGGGCATCTTATTCATCGATAACAGTGAATAAAACTTTCTTTTACTCACTGAGTGAATAAATAAAATATACGAATTATGTATAAAAATAAATGAAATGTGCTGAAAGTACCTACTGGCTGGCTAGATAGCTATTCCATAAAAGCTATAAATGTTTTAATTTTTTATCGTCCTGCCAATTTTAGTTTGGTTCTTTTCTTTCGTTCAGTGACCAAAATGAGGCACTGGCTCCTGGCTCATTTCGTTCTAAAGCAGTAATTATAGTATATAATTTGTTGCCGCCAAAAATGTGATAAAAATAAATAACATAACAACGCCTTGTTTCCCCGAAGGGTTGAGCAGAGGTATACCTGTAGTACACCCACATTTCGTCAATTATGTTCTTAAGTCCCATTAATAGGGGGTGAGCCTATTGCTATCAACCGGGCACAATTCCAGACTCCGGGCTGCTACTGAGAAATTTGTGTTGGAAAAACCCAATCATACTTTGCCCGATCTGGGAATCAAACCCTGGACCTTATGCTCAGCAGTAGCGCTAGCTACCACTAGACTAACGAGGCAGTCATATAAATACTACAACTACAACAGATAAAAACTAGAGTACACAACTAATGAAAAAAAAAAATTGTGTCGGTCCATGAATTAAATTCCCTTTTTTTCACTTGTTGTATAATCAACTATTGTAGTCACGTTCTCGAAAACGGCTCTAACGATTTCGATGAAAGTTGCAATAGCGGGGTTAACGGGGGCGAAAACTCCATCTAGCTAGGTCTCATATCTGGGAAAATTCGTTTTCTCCGTATTTTCACCCGAGCAGAGCTCGATCGCCCAAAGTTTAGAACAAGATGGCTACCTTAGAATAATTACATGGCAGCATGGAATTAGTAAGTACCTACTATCATGGCAATGGCAGCATGGAACTTAGTATGAACTATCCTGTAATGAGCATGCTCAATTTTCACCAGAGCAGAGCTCGGTCGCCCTACGTGGGCGACCGAGCTACTTTTTAGTTAACGCTAGATTTATTTGTAGGTTGACAGAAATTCTAAAACATAATTCATAATAATCTACCTAACCTTTGCCCTGCCACTAATAAATAGGCTTCGATCAACAATACCACTGTTGATCAAAGCAAATAGACTGGTATTATTTTTTATAATCTACTTATGCTTCGTACAAATAAAAACGAATCGCTTAACCTACCAATGGTAGTTTTATTTTATTGCCATACTGGGCATATAAATAGATTCGTAAGCAAATAGGTACTTCCATAAGGGAGGGTCTACTATGCAAAGCAACGAGGTCTTTGCTTCATTATTGGTAAAGATACAAGTCTTAATTTTAACCTAGTCTTAATTTTTTTAGTTTTTATTTTTTTTCGATTGAGCACTGAACTGAACTATCCAACAAAATATTCTTACCGTCCATTTGAACTACTCGTATTTGTGTCTACCTACTTAGATGTTTAATTATATTGTATAAACCAAATGTTTTAAGACGAGCGCTAATCCTGCCGACAAACTGTCACGCAGTTTGGCAGGTTTATAAAATGTATGCAAGTATTTGGTCCAAAATAAATGATTTATTATTATTATTATTAACCATAAACGGTCCGTAAATTATAGGAATCGGCCATTAATGGAATCCGAGTCCCTGCGAACATTCAGGCGTTTCTTTTACCAATCGTTATAACTGAAACTTGTACTAAGTTTCAGTTATATATGATATGTTATAACTGATTTCTTAACAGATTGGTGAATTCACGAAGATTAATATCTTCATGTATTCACCTATTTTTCTTTATGCGCTAATTTTTGACACTTTTAGTTTTCCATGGAAGCGTCAGCTGCTTATTATATAAATTTTCTCTGATTTCGGTTTTTGCCACTTAAATCTAGCCAATATATTATGAATAAGCAGAAATACGTAAGTAGAAATAAAAAACCGTCGATGAGAAAAGTCGTTTGAATCGGATGTAGCCGTTAATAAAAATGTAGCATTCTTTAATTAATCCACGGATTTCGTTGCGTAATTAAAATAGATGCTGTCATACAAGTTATCAAACTAGTTTAATAAATGCGAAAATATGTACGTTATCACGTAAACATTTCTGGATGCTAGTTACCTAATCTAGCCATAACATCTGAATAGTGCCCGGTTGCTGAGCATATCTTAGATAAACTGTCAAAAATAACTATTGATTCGAAAACGTTAGTTATGAATTTTATCGAAGTTCTGTTTATAACGAGTAATTGAAATAACTGAAACCTGAAAAGGTGTCATTGTACTCATCATTCTGAACACCTTCAACAATGTGACCAACCCTGGAACCGCAAAAAAAAGATGCTCCTGACGTGTATGTTCGCTTCCCAACTTGACACAATGTAGGGAACAGCTGATTTTATTTTCGCGATTTCAGGATTGGTCCGATAGTAAAAGTTGTTCATAATTATGAGTAACATGACCCTTTTTTTCACCAGTTATGTCAATTACATCATAGAGGTATAATGACCAGATCCGCAAGAGCAGAACAAACGGAAAAGTAATGCGTGCTTTTGTTTGAAACATTCTGATATGGATAGGACATCCCATTAATTTACTTTGCACGCATTCCTTTTCCGTCTGTTTGTCACAGAATGCCTAACCTAACAGGTAGATGGGCATTTTTCAAATTCATCGCGTTGACGTTTTAAACAGTAATTAATTATATAATTAACTCTTGGGTAAATCCAATGAACCTTGATCACGTGAATCAACCACGAATCAATTCAAGTTGGGCCAACATTTCAACCTTTTCTATCAAACTCACCTGATGATGGTATGCGACATATTTTTAAGTAGATATCTATCAGAAATATTTATATACAATATAAACCGGTTCGAGTTATACCAGTAGAGATTTTATTAGCGCTGCGGTTATCTCATCTGTTAGATTTTATTTAATACCTACATTATTATTCGTCCACGAAATATTTCTAAATAAAATCATGTCTCACAAATAACTTATTTTTATGCCGTGTTGTGTGAACCAAGCAGGTGGCCTACCTGACGGTAAGAGGTGACCGCCGCCTATGACCTCTTTATGTCCGCCATACGAGAGGCATGGTACCTACGTTGTTGCCATCCATGTTGCTATCGACAGACAAAGCTGAAATATATTTTGTCCCCGTAATTATTCAAATTCTCTTTAAACACAACTACGATGCAAGGTTGCAGAAATAGGAATGGTGGTAGTAGGTACTTCCCGGTTCCCCGGTCTAGTTATACCTATAACAAAAAGTTCTAATACTACGACGATAGGTACCTTTATAGGACCTTCCCGATTGGTTGTGAATTCGAGTTGGCCGACCTGAAAATATTTATAGCATCCCTTATGTCCTAGGGGCGTCATATACCTTAAAAAAACAAAAGGCCTCCCCAGGAGCTTTGTTTTGTTACACAAATTAGCATACTAAGGAGCTAAACATACTGAGGATAACCACAAGGTAAACGAAAATCCAGGGGCAATTGAATTAAATACGTATCATAATATAATACTACAAGGCTGCATCGTAGACGTATATTCCAATATCGAGGTAAACTACTCATCAATGTTATAAATAAAAATATTAAAATAATATACGGGACACAAACATTGCGACACATGTATATTTTCGCAGAATTTCGATAAAATTGCTTGGAAAATAATTATCATCATCACCATCATCTGCCTAGCTGTTTACAACACGAGTTCCCCACAAGTGGGGTCGGCTTCCTGTTTAACCGCATCTGGTTAGACTGGAAGCCGACCTAAATACCAGTATGTTACATGGAGCGACTGCCTATATGACCTAAACAACCTATAGTTACTGGGTGATACGATACCCCTTGGTATGTCTGGTATGTGAGGTCGGAAATTATCCCTGGGGAGCGTGCTACCGGAATAAAAATCCTAGTATCCTATGTCCACACAGGTCGCGGTCCACCTTTTTTTTTTTTTTTTGGGTGGGAAATTATCAAATAACTTCTCCCGCTCTGGGTGGAGCGGGAGGGCGTGTCAGACGACTTTTACTGACTAAAACCCACCCGTGTTCCTTCCGTTGCCTGTGTGCCGAGGTCGCGATATCCCTTTCAGACAAACCCGCAACTCCGGCAGGCATTGGCCCTTCCGGACCCCGTCAGTTGGTGCTGACATCTCTTTGAGGCGCGCGTGGAACACAACGCGCCGACCGGGCCTGGTCCCTATCGGACGGCGAGCTAACGGTCACGGTCCACCTGTGTGCTAAATTTCATCGAAATCCGTGAACAACATCGCATTCATAATATTAATACGTTTTTTTTTATTTATTATAAGATAAACTAGGTACTTATAGGTAAAAAATAAATCATTGACAAAACCGGAACAGGCTCTCATCTCTGACTGACGCATATTATTGGCACGTAATGACCTTACATCGAGACCTTAACCTTACTATAAAAGAAATTCATCTCAAACCAGTCTTATTTCGGGCTTACCTACCTACCCAAACACTTAATAGGAATCTTATAATACTTTATGACTTTACTTTAGAGGAGCTCGAGGTTTAGTAATAACAGCAGCATGGGTCGATCCATCAGGTTAAGCTACGCTTTCCGGAGTTGGTCCATGGATGGGTGACCATCTTTACTTACCGAGACTCCTCCATGCCTCGGAAAGCACGTTAAAGCCGTTGGTCCCGGCTCATTCGTGGATCTTTCACAGTCGTTACTGGTCGTCAGAAGCCCGAAAGTCTGACAACCAGTCTTACCAAGAGGTATGGTAGGTTGTGGAGGTCAGATAGGCTCCATGTAAAATACTGGTATTCAGCTGCATCCGGTTAGACTGGAAACCGACCCCAAAATAGTAGGAAAAAGGCTAGGCAGATTGATAATACTTTAGTTTATTATCATTTTAATAGGTAACTGAAGTCGCTTTGCGTGTCTGTCTGTGTGACCGCGTTGTTCTTCTAAACTACGCAACGGATTTTGATAATTTATTCCGGTAGGTCCTAGTCCTTGTTTCTCCGAAAGGTTAGGCAGAGGTGTACCTGTAGTACATCCACATTTTGCCAGATATGTTTAAGTTCCATGTAATAGGGAACGAACCTATGGGTATCAACGGGGCACAGATCCAGAATCTGGGCTGCTCCTGAGAAATTCCAGAAAGTCAATATTTAACTTAGATATAATAAAGAAATCTTCTTGTTTTGTCAAGTCGTAAAAGCTATGCGAAACAGGGGCAGGTCGCTAGTGCTTATAATTCACAATTTGGCTTGGTAACTTTCCGCGTCTTTAGATACTCACTATGAGCCTTTATTCCGAAAGTGGGCAACGTCGCAAATAGATGTCAAATATTTCGCAGTTTTGGTTAATTTGGCAATATTACTGTATGGAAATATGAAATGTGGCTAACTAGCGAACAAAAAATAATGAATAATGCTATAATGCTATTAATAATGAATTGCAATTATAACACTGAATTTGATGTTGTAATCGTTTTAGGTGTAAACGAGGCATTTGAAAAATTCCAAATACTTTTTCTCCGTCTAAAACTAAATATTCTGTGTACGATATTGATTATTGCATTTCATAATCAATATTTTACTTCACTAGTTAGCCACATTTCATATTTCCATACACTATTATTGCCAAATTAATCAAAACAGGTAAATATTTGACGGCTATTTGCGACATTGCCAACTTTTAGGATAAGGCCTCTTAAACTAGCTAGTCTATGTATGAATATTGTACGAAAATACCGCATTCCTGGTTGAAAAAGTTAGCCAGTTTGGACAGGTTGGAAGCGGAGGGGTTGACCGTCCAGGGTGCGATTACCTACTTCACGGGTCATTTAAATTCAACTTTGACATTGTCGCTAGTTTAAACAGATTCATAATAAACTTATACTGATTTTTAATACAATTAAGAAGAAGTTAACCATGAACAAATGTACAAAAATAGGTTTTACCTGATGTGGCGGTTCACCAATTCAGCGGAATTAGGATGAGACCGAGTGTCAATTGTACTGTCTGTGTTTTGAACGGACACTTCTAGAATCGTGAGTGCTGTGGTAATACTCCTATCAACTTATTTCAATTATTGAAAAACCTAAGAAAAAATGGGAATCACGAAAGGAACAGCCGAAAAATGAAAAAAAACGAAATTTTGTCTCACGTGGTATGAAGTTCACCGGGTCATCTAGTGCTAAATAAAATAATCTATACCAACAATATTACATTATATACATATTATACTTATCTAAAAAGGTAAAATTTGTCAGTTTGTATGTAGAAGGTAATCTTCGGAACTATTGATCCAATTACAAAAATTATTTCACTGATCGAAAACTACATATAGCTTAGTGCCATAGATATGTTTATTGTTAAATCAATAAGCTTCACGCGAATGAATTCGCGTGCAGAAGCTAAAAACATAATAATATCGTCTTTAATAAATCAATGAGTATAATTATTGACGTTTAAAACTACGGAAGAAACAACTTACACACAGACACTAATGATTTATTACATGCAATTTGATAAACATATAAATTGACACCAGCAATTTACACAACGCTAACTTGAATTTTGGGCAATTTCCGTTTAAAGTGCCAAATAAAATAATAATAGTATAGACTTTAAATGAGTACCAAAACAATTATAGAGAAATTCCAAAAAATAACGAAGTTAAAAATTTTACATTACGCTAATCGAATGTAATTTTTGCAATTGCGCGATATACATTACGCTATCTCTTAGTTAGCCTAGTGTAGTCCGTTCGTAACAAAAAAGGCACGACTTAGCCGAGAGTAGATTCACTCTTACGAGTACTTATGACATGGTAGTTTAAGGTGGTGGTTGTGGTAGGTTGGTGGTATTACCTTTTGTTATTATTAATATTGTAAAGGAAATTTGTTTTTCATTTCAGTTATAGTAAGTTTGGCAATTAATATGAATTTAAAGTAAGGTTTTACCATTCTCACCTTTTGACATTCCTTAATATAGTACGCTAACTATGAGTTGGCGTAATTTATTACACCTTTATTTATCGTTGTTTTTTGTGTATACACGGCTAACTCGGGTTAAATTCAAAACTAACAATTAATTAATTAATTTAATAACGACATTTCTTGTAATATCAAGAGAACTGGCAATAATAAAAATTTCAATCAAATATAATCATTTCAAATTTCTTTATTTAAAAAAAAAAATGTCATTTTTTCTTTGAACGCCTCTGGTGTAAAATATTTTTTTCAAGTTAGCGTAGTGTTCATTGCTGATATCGTTAAACAATTTTCAACTGCTATAGCCGTTGTTGTGCCGTTGTTTAATCTATAATTTGGTAAACCTTGAGTGATCAGATTACCCAACAGATAAGCAAAGTAAATAAAATATATTATGAAGGAATAGGAAGATAAAAAGTATTTTAAAAGAAAACTGTAGCCACCTGAACGGCACGGTAGATAATCCACCGAGTGCTGTGACATCGCTCCGTATTCATCAGCTGTCTCTGGGTTGGATTGGATTCCATATTCACGGAGTCCCGGATCCCCAAACCATCACTAATTTATTTAGTCACTAGCTTTTGCCCGCGGCTTTACCCGCGTGGATGTCGAAAAATATCCCACGGGAACGTAGGTACTACCGGGATTAAAAGAACCCTATGTGTTAATCCAGGTAAACAATGTATTAATTCCGTAATACATTGTTTTCATATAACTCTATTGGTTAACGCACCAGTAAAGCTCCCAGTCGGCCTGATTTTTTCCGACATCTTCAACAATCATCGTCATATTCCAGCCAATTTACACGAAACCATAATGAATTATACACCTAAACGTTCCTCATGAATGACTCCGTCTATTGGTGTAAACCGTATGAAAATCCGTTCGGCAGTTTTTGAGATTATCGCATTCAGATATAGAGACAGACGCGGCGAGGGGGCTTTGTTTTATAATATGTAGTGATAGTGATTAACGTTTACCAACAGTATTCAGCTGCATCCGCTTAGATTGGAAAAGCCGACTCCCACATAGTTTGAAAAATCTAGGCAGATTGATTGATTTTAATGCCTACCAACAGCATAGTTAACAGTCTTACACTGTGAATCCAAGAAGAGATTCTTACACGAGTGTGAAATCGATTGACCCCTTGTCCGCTACTGTCTGCCAGCAAATTAATGCCTCTAGCTAAAACGGTATAAATGACCATGGTACCAAATCTGCACTAAGATGAAAAATATGCATGTTATGCATCTTTCGGATGTTCTAAATGTAAGTTACTAAGTAGAAGCAAATACTAGAAAGGTCCTAAATAAGACTGTACACCAATAGCCTCAAAAAGGCGACTACGACAGAATGAATGCGGAAGATCGAGAACTGGGTATTATGTGGGAGACTCCTATGTTCATAGCTGTGAACATCGATAGACTGAGTTAAAAGCAACGCATCAAACTGTTTGTGGTTTGTATTTGTAGCTACAGGAGCAGCTCGTGGCTAAGTAATAACAGCCGCATGGGTCGATCCATCAGGTTAAGCTACGCTTGCCGGGGTTGGTCCGTGGATGGGTGTCCATCTTTAAATACCGAGACTCTACCGTGTCTCGGAAAGGACGTGAAGCCGTTGGTCCCGGCTGTCATTCGTGGAGCTTTGACAGTCGTTAAGAGTCGTCAGAAGCTCGAAAGTCTGATACCAGTCTTACCAAGGGGTATTGCAACCGGTTAGACTGGGAGACGATCCCAACATAGTTGGGAAAAGGCTAGGCAGGCAGATGTTTAGCTACAGGAAGCAGTTGCTTGTTTTTGCTCCTACATATGACTTTGATATGACTATGAGACCTTGGTACAGACAACAACAAAATTCGATTAAAGCAAAGTGGACATTATGGTCGCAACGGGCGGCAGCGCAACGCATTTTGCGTTTTGCGTGCAGTATGCGTTGGTTCATAGTAGGTACAAAAGTATCTTAAGAAATATATTTTTTGCGTTACGTTGCGTTGGGGCGCGGCTCGCCCTAATCTATGCCAGCCTGAACACACTTCAGTTTTTTTAATCAAAATTATTAAGCCAAATATTTCTTTAAAATCAGAAAGGAACTAACGTGTTATATGGAAAACTAAAAGCAGTTTATCGAATCATTTTGTGTCAGTTTTAATGATAATAAGAAAACGAAAATAAAACTATTGTCACTGTCACTTTGTAAACGTGACAGTGATAATAGATTTTTGTTGCTGACTAGACTTTTGAGGCCCAAATCACAAGCGAATATTTCAAAAGTTGTCAAGTGAGGGTGATTCAAATATTATTGAAAATACCATTATCTATTTGCCTTCAATTAGAGCTTTATTGTTGAGGTTTGAAATTATCTACTATTGACTACTTAGTACACTTCGGCTTCTCTTCACGGGAACATAATATATAATAATAGATAATAATAATTCATTCTAATATATTGTTAGTGTTAACAAAAACATTTCTGGGTGCTCATTGCAAAGGCGAAGGTTCCATCCTACAATTGTCTACGGTTTGCCAAAGTAAATATTTAAAACTCTGTGTTGTTACAAACGCACCACAGAGACGCACTTGACCTTTACTTCTTGGATTGTTTATATAATTATTGTTTAGAACATTTATTTAAGACAAAAGCTGTAGATAACTACTCTTTAACACACTTCGCATCAAGTCGTCAGCGATAACGTAGGTACGGCCAGCAATGAAATTCGGAAAAAAAAATAGTTTATAAATCATTACTACAATACGACAAAACTTAGATGCACCTAGCATAAATTTGATAATTTTCATTCATTCATTTCAATTTTACGAATGTATTTGGCTATATGACTTTACAAGTTATTGCGTTTGCGTAAAGATCATTTTCACCTAAAGCAGTAATAAATATTGGTGATTTTGAAGGCGCACTCAGTTCAGATGGTGATCTGTTTTACGAATTTGATCGATGCTGCATCTAAGTTTTGTCGTCTATATTACAAAATAACTACTTATCCTAAGAAATTTTACTTAAAAACATAACTGGTGAAATGTAGGTGTACACCTCTGCCTAACTCTTCAAGAAAAACAGGCGTGATGTTATTATGATTATGTTATGATTGATGAAACAATAACTTATATTTGAAACAAATAAAATTAACATAAACTATAGACAGAGATGTATACAGGTTAGATTTGGCAATAGGGGCAGCTAACCTTAATCTTTGTAGCTATAGGAAATGAAATTTATTTATTTGCCAGAATATAGGTAGGTACTTATGTATATAATAACATGGTAAAATAATGGAAAACGGTCTTTGATACATTTGAACCTCAGTTGGTCCTGTAGATTTTTTTGTTCCTTGTAAGAAACAGGATCGATTGGCATCAAAAAAGTTTGTGTGAAAACTGCCCATTTTCTTGCCGACTGTATATTTTTTTTTCAAAATCTGTGAATGCAGTTCAAAAAGTTAAGGACTGTATTCTAAGATGGTTTTCCTGTAGCTACAACGGTTGAGGTAGCTGCCCTAACTGCCCCATCTCAAAAATCCATCCTGTACAACAAAAGGTGCTGCAAAGCTGGTGTATTGATCGAAAAGCTGTATGTTCTGTAAAGTGATAACTTATTCTTTACTGTCCGTGATCTGTAAAAAGAGTATTTTAACTTACTTTCGTTGCTGGCCGTATCTGCGTTAAGCAGAGCAGTCTGTCTAGAACAGTATAAGTGACACATAAAAATAACAAGCTGGTCCTGAAAATGGCTCTAAGCTAGGTTTGCATCTGAAGATGTTCCGATGAGATAAGTTAAATCAAATCATCGCAATAAGTTATGCATATTTAAGGAATTGAGCATACAAATACCCATTAATAACTCACAAATGTTTTTAAACTAGATAGATACTTACTTATTCCACCTACATAGCTCAATTCAGATGGTAAAAACAGTCCAAGGTTCACGGAAAAATACAAATTTACCAAAGAAACCACGGGTTCTAGAAGCATAAAATTATGCACAGATGTTTCATAAATAACGAAAATTCATCCCCTAAAGGGGTTAAATAGAGGATGAATGTATGTATGGAAATTCGCCATGTTTATCGATGGGGATTCCCACCGGACTTATGGCAAATAAGCATAAACGTAAAATAGGCATTTTTTTAATAAAAACTTATCAATCGCTAAACCGGGCGCCTTTTGAGGGTATCCCCCCGAAAACAAAAAAAAGGTACAGAAAATGGAAATACATTGAGGTAATGTTCATAATTATTATTACTAACGGTCTTAAGAAAGAGCTTTTTTGTAGTTTTTTTCGTTGTTCGGCGCCATAAGGCGGATTACAATAAGCTACACAACATTTTATTTTACCCTAAACCTAAAACCGTTAGTAATAGTAATTATGAACATTATCTCAATGTATTTCCAGTTTCTGTACCTACTATACTACAATAACTAACTAGGAAAATCCGTCATAACTTAAACTATAACATCAGAATAACCATAAGAAAGCCGAAAACCGTACCGACCTTGCGTCGTAAAAAATACGGGCAAGTGCTTGTCGGACCACGCACAAAGAAGGGTTCCGTAGTTGGGATGAATTTATCCCAAAAAGTCAACTTTGTAGTTGAAAAACATGTTCTCCCATACATACGTCACGGTCAATTCTCTAACTGCAATCGTAAGTTTGTAATCGCGAAAATAGTACATTACTGTCGCGGCCTGCAACAAGGGCATTGAAGATCGTGAAAGTTAATTATAAATTCCAGAATCAATGACGAATAACGATAATTTTTCACGCGCCAATACATTTTTTGTTTCTTCTTTACTTCAGACAGCTCAATCGCATCCAAATCGAAATTAAATAAAATCTTTGATAATAATAGATATAAATAGTAAAAAGTTCGTTCCATTTTTTAATTACATTAAAACTACAAAAAACTATTTTCGAACTTTTCCTATACTTGTGCCGTGAGACCTTGCTTCCTGCATTTCATGATTATAGGTCACCGAAAAGTACCTTATAGGTTTTGATTTATTTGTGAGTATCAAAATTTGTCACATAAATGGCCGTAATTTTTTGTTGGCTAGAGCTCCAAGTCACCATAGATCTACGTATGTTATATTAATTTCAATTTGATACCTCCACGCGTTTCGGAGAAAATGGGTCTTGACAGACTGACAGACAGACAGACGTATTATAGACAGACAGACGGACAACGAAGTGATCCCTATAAGGATTCTGTTTTTTCCTTTTGAGTTACGGAACCTTAAAAACGAGCTTTTACGTGAAAAACATATGACATAGTTCATTGTTTTGCGTGAACCCGCTGACATAACCTTGTAGGTTCGTTCAACAGAGGCGGGTCTTCTCACGCAGGTATTTAAGAGTCGGGTCGCTGAGAGAGGCGACACTTACCGCATCACCTGTTCAAGAGTCGGTAAGACAAGCGATCGCACCGCCAACATGAAGATTACTTGGGTATGTACCTCAAAATATTTTTTATTTTATTATTTGTAAAAAAGTCCATCAAATCCAATAAAAAAGTGTTTCAAGTGTTTGTTCTAAATAAAAGTGTACAGTTTTAAAAATTAAGGTTTGGAAAGATGAACATTTAAAAAAAATTATATCAGTGAAAAATTACTTTTATTACGCGACTGAAACTTTATGAGCTTTGCGAAGTGTGCTTTCTTGTTATATTTTTCACTAATTACTGCTAATAAGTATTCTTGTGACAAATAACATTAATTTTAACAGATATGTTCCTAATGTTCATATTTTTTTTTCATTCGTTATTATATTTACTCTATGCAAAGATTGATTAAGTTGATCAATCCAATGTTAAGATAATTTTACCGAAAGTTAATATTAAAAATGGGAGAAATTATCTAGTATGAAAATATTTTAAATTTTACTTCATTTAAAAAAAAATCTAACAGGAGAAGATTTTCTGTGGATTTTTTTTTATAAAAACTCTTCAATCGCTAAAGTGAGAGTAAATTAAAGTAATTTTGTTTGTCAATAATATTTTTAGGCGTAGAAAATGTTGTTGTTATGTGGACCTCTGCCCTAACGCTTCAGGGATTACAGGCTTGATGTTATGTTATAATGTTCTAATAATACCTAAAATTTATCTTTAATCAACGATAGTGCTAATCGATGTGTGTGTAATACTAGTCATCATCTTTGTACGCTCCTATCCCAACTAAATTAGGTTCGTCGCAATGTCTTGTTACACCTAATCTTCCTAATCCTAATCTTGAAAACCTAATCTATATTAGCCATCATCTTAATATTCATGCCTTTTCTAGGCATATCATCTTTCACACAGTCCATCCATCATTTATTTGGTATTCATTCTATCTTTTGAAAATTAAAATATTTTCGTGCGATAGGATAAAGGATATTAAAATTAATATTTTTGAATTTTATGTAATTATTTAATATAATTAAATAGTAAATTAATATTATATTATAAATTATATATATATATATATATATATTTATACACTAAAAACTTTCCTCACGCAAGTCAACCACCGACATTACAAGGTTTTATGTGACTAAACGTCAATCAAAAGTAGTCAAGAATCTAGCGATATACCTCGAAAATTACTCAATACATGCCATTGTTAACACCAAATAGATATTTGCTTTTCTAACTTTCGTCCTCTGGCTAACTCTTTCAAGTACATCGTATATGTAAACATCACTTACTACTTAGTCTTAATATGAGTGTAACTTATCGAAAATCGGAAAAAAAATCAGTTTGTCGTCATCCATTACCCGCATGTCTTTTCCATATAGCTCTATCAGCTGCCATCTTAGTATTAAACCCTTTACTTCCTTCAATCAAGTTGAAATGAGTTTACCAACTTCGATTTTAAAAATAGTGTTCAAGTGGTTGAAAGTTTGTTGTATTTGATACTTAATTCAAAATTCATCCTATATTGTTTAATACAAGTTTTTTATTTCTTCTTCTTTAAAATGTAACAATGTGCATAAAAGTAAGATAAGGTATATATATGGATGCAACCGGCTCACACATTGTTTATCTTATACTGACCATCAATCTCAAGCTTCAATGACCTTCACACTATTATAATTATATAAATCTCAAAGATTTAATAGACCCTGAATTCGTGAATGACCACATTTTGAAACTTTATAATGTGTTACATCATGATTGCGTTTTAATATAGATATATTATGTATATTTTATGGAATCATAGCAACATAGTACCTATGTATACTCGAATATTTCATGTTGGTCAAAGTGGTCAACTCATATCAACCATAATTATCTTAAATGCACAATTTATTTGTCGATTTGTTCGCTCACGCTTGAATAGTCGATGTATGTAGAAACAATTAATATAAAGTGGTAACTATATCACAAAATATAATTAGTAGAATATGGCGTGGATATTGTAAATGAGTTCAATATCTTGATATTTCCTGCCACTGTTAGTCGGCTGATCGGTGCGTTAACGTTCAGTTGGAATGTTCTGCTTCTTTCACATAAATAGTTTATGACAAAGCTAATAATAATAATAATAAACTTTATTTATCCAAAAAACGTACAGAGTTTGAAGTTTGAGTTTGATATTTGGTTTAGAAATACATTTAAATGTAGTTTAAGTTACAAAATCTGTACAAGAATTACTCTATCTCTTAAGCTAGGGTAGCTCCTGTTGGTTAGTACATTTTACTAGTAATATACAATTTCTTTACGATTATAAATCGGCTGTAGCATCGTTTCTGAATTGGCTTTGGGACAAGCTCTATTGCCATAAGATTGTCTTTTCGAAAAAAGCCATGTGCGGCAAATCTTTCAAGTAATATTTTCCTCAGACATTGTGTCGGTGTAGAACTTGTGGATTTTACGACATTATTTGAATATATAAATCAAATTACCATTAGGTACTGTAAACATGTATTATATAAAAAAGTTCACCGCAAACGCAATATAAATGATAAAATAAATTATATATTCTTGCTATGACGTCATGCCTTAAGTTTAATAAAATATGGGTAAATTATTAGAGGAAATGTCGTTATAAATCAGAGGTTTTAATAGATGCATATTGTATTAGTATTAAAAGATGTATATAAACATGATTATTTGAATCTACCGTAAGAAATTACATGTTAAATGGCAGTAAAACTAGTCACAGCCTTGACTAATAATAGTCTAGGACTCTAGGTCAAAGTGTGACTATTTTGAATTTAAGATCTTTGTCATTAGATATACAAAAGTTGTGGCAAAGCGGATGTAAATATTTTGTCTATATTTGTATTTGTCTCAGTTAGTAGGTACCTACCTACATACAGCAGCCGCTCTGCTTTTAAAAGCGCGCTTCTTCATTTTCGTGTGGTTAGTAGTTCTTATGCCGCCCACGGGCCTTTGACTTGGCTTCACATGCCGTCGAGAAATATCTGTCTTTATCAAGTTGCGAATTACAAGCGTTTATAACAGAATGTTGCCTAATTATATTTTCAAATAAAATGTTTTTTTCCATCCATATCTTTGCTTTTCGCCAACGCCAACTAATTACTTAAATATCTACTATAAATAGAATTATATTTTTTTATTGTGCTCATGCCCATTTTTCTCCAAACGAAACTATGTTTTGGAAGAGGCAACAGATTTTTATAGAGGTTTTTTCAAAATTAAAATAAAATGTACATAAATAACAACTTTTATCTAATTAATTAATTTTAATAAACTAGATCCAATTCCTTTTTTTTTTCTAGTAAAAGTGCCTTTTAAACCGATTATCGACCGTCCTTTTTGATTTGATTATTGATTCATTATTGGTTCCTAGAATGTTAGAAAAATGTAGCTATTAAAATTTCGGTCTATAAATATACAAGGTGAATGCTAATTAGTTGGCAACGATTTGCTCATAAGCGGATTTTCTGGAAAGCTGAAAACGTAAAAGTTACCGTTCACTTGAATGTGAAATATTAGCAATTAATAACCGCTCGGTAGACTCTAATAAAGGTTGTTGTTTGTAGAATGTCTTCTTAAGGAAATATTATAATTTTCTTAAAATTTTTACTTTTAATTATAGGCAGTAGATGGGCACCTCAACACTAGAATTAATATACATACCTAATACTCGTAATATCTATGCAGACAGGTAATATGATATATAATATAATTTAGATATGTTTTCCATTTCGTAAATGTTAGTCGAAAGTATTCGTAATTATGATGCCACACTATTTTATATGAAAATTAGTATTAGGTAGTTATGTTCAACGGCTTGCATACTACGGGTATATTAGTCTAAATGTAGTTTAATATTCAGTTGGTCCTCCGTCAGTAGCACGCTACGAAACCCTCGTTATTATTTTAAAGATTCAAGTTTATAACTGTTGCACACAAAAATAACTACTAAGTAAATCTTAAACAAAAGAATTTAAATAAAATATAACCCGTGAATTTTTAATCTATTGTAAAATGCAATGACTATTTTTTTTTTTACATAACTGGTACTCTTGGTGCCAGTTCAAGTCCTTTCTCCCCAATTCATTTTAATTATTATATTACCTTTTTCTCTCTTTTTGTTTAAACTTTATCTGAATATTGACGTAGTAAACTTATTTTTTCTTTTTGACATTTATATTTATTTTCTTATTTTTTTATTTTTGAGAAAATCAATTATTATCGTTTGGGTTATAATCAATTATGTCATAATTTTTTTTAGGATCAATGACATCCATAAATATTTATACGTCTTCTGGTATAACATAGCGCGCTTGTATTTTTTTTTTTATATCAACTATTTTATTGTAGGTACCTAGGTTAATAAATGATTAAATGATTATGATTATGAATGATCTGTGACTTAGCCAAACAATTCCGCGTACCAATGTAGTAGTATGCGCGTAGCACCGCTACAAGACACATTAAGATCTTGCATTACACTTTTTCATTTTTTCTTCGCATAACTTAAAAAGCCATAACAAAAAAAGGACTTGTAGCGGTACACAAAAATAACCAACGGCTAAAATTACAGTAATTGAACGACTGTTGCCCAGTTAATTGAACGACTTTTACCCATTGGATGTTGTAACACTTACTTGTTGCACCTAGCATGTGGAAGCGGCAACCATGGTCAAGTTCATCGCACCCGCATCGCTGACCCCAGTCTGGGCGTGGTGGTTGCGCAACCGTCGCGACCACACCAACCATTGTACCAGCTCTAGCCATTCTACATACGAGTCGTGACCTTGCCCATACTTTCTATTCTACCATATTTCTTATCTAATATACGTACGGTGCAATGTTATTGGGATTCAATTAAGTAATATAATTCGTTTGTCGTTTTAAACCCGAAGAAAATCTAAACTTTGATAGTAACATTTAAACCATTGTTATGTAACAATTAGTGAGCCTTTGTATATACTTTGAGAGCTAAGAAAGGAATGAAGCATCAACAACATTTTTCACACTCCTGTTTTTATTGATAAATCCTTCTCACCTTTAGCTAATTCAAAAGAACAAATAAATAGCTTCAACAATATAATTATAACCATAAACGATAAAGCTTCAGGTTGCCCTAAGGCTGTATTTAACCCGCATAAAAATGATTGACGTTATTTAATATAGACATAACAGAATCAATTAATCGCTTGAGCTCCGTTTGTTTATCGCATTCCACAGTGATTCCATCAATAATATAACTAGATCTAATTCCGCTGGAACGCGTTCTGTATTGCAACATCGATGGTATAGAGTGGTCACGACTCACAATGCGACCGGTCGGTCGACGGCACCACGTCCGCCCTCGCACCGCCGCTACAGCCTACCAACAAATTACCCACACCTCAACCAACAAGCCGGTTGCTTTGATAGAGCACATTTTTAATTGAACAAAACACTAAAATTTTATATTCTTTGGGCCTTCTTCTTACGACATTTCAATGACTTGACAGAAACAATTACTTAGATTTTAAATTAGATACCCATTTGTTATTACAGTAGGTACAGCACATAATCTAATAAGACTTTTGCATTTTCCAGGTATTATTGCTGGCTCTCGGAGTAGTCGCAGCCGACGTTAG
The DNA here is from genome assembly GCA_914767755.1 of Agrochola circellaris. Lineage (NCBI taxonomy): Eukaryota > Metazoa > Arthropoda > Insecta > Lepidoptera > Noctuidae > Agrochola > Agrochola circellaris. The sequence continues at coordinate 15,191,568 of OU611840.1, read as the reverse complement.
TCACCTCGGCTACCACTACAAAGCGCCGCAGACTTCGTACGGAGTTCCTTCCTATCAAACTGGAGGAAGCTCTGGCCAGTACAGCACCGCTTTCGCTGGTCAACAAAACCTTGGTCAACAAAACCTTGGTCAACAAAACACCGGCTACCAATCTTCGTCTGCCGGTTCTGGATATTACCAATCCTCTGGCTCCAACAATCTCCACCAAACCGGATTCCAAACTCAATACGATGCCTCAAGCCAGTACCAAACTGCTCTTAAAAACTACCAGAACTATTATCAAGTGCAGCACCAACCCGCTCAAGTGTTCAAACACTTTTACGTACACGCCGCCCCTGAAGAACAAGAACAGGTCAGGCCCCGCGCACCCATAGTATTGCCTGCTCCCCAGAAACATTACAAGATCATCTTCGTTAAGGCACCCACCGAATCTAGACAACCTCAAGTAATTGCTCCTATCCAGGCACAAAACGAGGAGAAGACAATTGTCTACGTTCTTGTTAAGAAACCCGACGAACAACCCGAAGTGGTCCTTCCTAAGATTGAACAGAAACCTCCATCCAAACCCGAAGTATACTTCATCAAATACAAGAACAAGGATGACTCCCAGGCTGTGATCAACAACATCGTTCAGGACTACAGCAATGGGGGTTCTTCTGCGTCAGTGAACTCAGGAGTTTCCGGTGATTCCTCTTTTTTCTCGTCGGGTCAAAGCAACGTACAGTACCAGCCGTCAGTCCAGCAGGGTCAACAACTCCCGGTCTCCATCAGCACCGTGTCATCCCCGGTCGTGATCAGCAGCACGGCCTCCAGCGCGAGTTTCGATGGCGGCGCTATCTCTACTAGTCAAGGTATCCCACATGAAACCTACGGACCTCCTAAATTCAGGGCCAACTAAATAATAACTACGACTTAAATTAACTTACGTGTATTAGATTATATTATGTATGTAATGGATTAATAAATGTGTTAATACATACATCGACCTACTTTTGTTTTCCTTATTTAGGCAGATATGTAGTATACCTACCATTTGTCAAAACATTTTCTGCCAATATACTCTACTATACCAGTCGCTCATTTGACTCATACTTGTTTAAGTAAATGTTTTTGAGACTTGCAGAAGTTCAATCCTGTAAAATTCACTTTAAACCTCGCTCTAGAGATTGCACATAATTATTTCGAAAGTAAATGACATGGTGAATACGTCCCTCAAAAGACCAACACATTAGAAATCCATGATAAATGATCAATAATGATGGTACGGTCAACATTCGAACCCGATGTCAAAATGAAAAGAATCCATTGCGTCTCCGGATCTTCCTATCTTAATAGTAGGACTACCGACAAGTGTATCCTGCTGGTCGCCGCAACCATACCTTAGGGAAGCAAAATTATTATCTAAGTAGTTACCAATTTTTATTTTATTGTGTTGCATACCTCACATCTGATGGCCACAACCAACCCGGAACGCAGCAACGCTGCTTGGCGCCAATACCTAATAGGTATGATTGAAGTACTTCCCCGGATGAACTCCTTCACTCCTTTCTTCCTCCCAAAATTGACTAAATGGAGCCTTCTTTAACAATCAACGATCAAGTAGAGTCGCCAAATAATACGAACAAGGCAGGAAAAAGACTATTATAACAACAAACTAATACAACAATTCATCGTTTGTTCTGACATCCCCAAAATAGATAAAACTGTTACAGTAGGTATACCAAATTAGAACAACATTAAGCATACACTACATAGGTACATCAATTGTATTATTGGATTCCTAGTCGAACGTGTACGCAAAACTGATAAAATCCCTCAAACGTCCACAGCGTATTATTTGTTCAGAGCTTTCAATTTTATCGCAGTTAATTTACCGAGCGATATTGTAGGAATTCCTACGCACAAGAAACACCAGCTGATTATTATTTATAATATTTAGTATCGGAACTAGCCCATTGCAATTGAAGTTGGCACATTATTGGCATTTTAATAGCGGGCTCATCCGCATAACTCCATCACGTTATCTTGATTTATGGCAATACGTACTTTGATTTGTGCGAACCAGAGTCCAGAACATGGCGTAGGTACATAGAGTGGTTAATTTAGTTAGTAAATGCGTTATGTGCCGATAGTATTTCATTCATGATGTGCATTGTTTATGAATGGAATGGTTCTATTTCGGGGCAGCGGCGCGTGATAGCTTAATATCGAGCATTACGAGACTTGGTTGATTGAGTGGTTATTCACGGATGCACTTTCCTGGAGCTCGCGTGGAATGCCGTGCACGCAGCCCCCGGCGCCGGCGCCACATTAATTCCCGCGCTCGTCCATACGGAACGCTTCACACTCAGCACTTCAGGCGCCGAACCAACCACGTCTCATTATATCTATAAACGTTTCCAAATAAAATTTAATAGCTGTATCTCAGATTACCGTCTTGTGGAATAAATAAATCTGCGTGCCTTTTAATATTTATGCTTCGGCAATAGACCACACCTTTCGAAGATAACAATGTAACAAAATGACATACTATATTAAGAACATGTCAAAATGACATACTACATATATTAAGAACATGTCAAATTCGTCGTCCTAATCCGCGTCATCAATTGTTAATATCCCGACCATCGCGTGCCAGGAGATAGATACAAAGAATATACCTTTTTGTGCATAGTATATAAAACTTAACTGATATAAATATCTACCGCGGTGCAGAACAGGAAGATTTACATTAGGTAGCGATGACATCAAGCAAAATTAATATACGTAACGTTTATTAAAGCAGCATTGATACAAGCAACATTGTTGGAGATCAACCAGACTAGGAAGAATAACGAAACAGTATAAGTTTCTTAACAACTTTAGTAAATTGCTTTAATTTTAAGGAGATTTTTTAGGAAAAAGCATGCGTAAGAAAACTTCCTACTTGGGTTCAATACCCGGCAGTTACATCCGTCATGATGACGGATGTTACAGTCAACCTTTTGTCAATCGCATTTTGTAAAGTTAAATACTAAAACAGTGTTAGACCCAGTACGCTGCCTTAGAGCACACAAGTAGAGAAAGTCTGCTCATTACCGACTTTTTTGTAATTTTAACAGACTGACTTTGAGACGTTAGATAGTCACGGGAAATATCAAGAACCTAACTAATGCTTATAGATTCTGTAGTCTATTGATAAGAATGAGCACCGAAAAGTGTTAAAGGCTTTAGCCAAAGTATAGCGTTCTACAGTCGACCTAATATGTCTGAATCCAAACTGATTGCTTGTTGCATGCAATATGTAACTAACTAATTAAGTAGTTAAGTAATACTTTATTTTGTAGAGTTATAGTAAGGCTTCTTCGAACGAAGGAGTATGGTATCGACTTCTTAACGTGGTACTCGTAAGTATGTAGAGACGAAAACATACAACAAGACGAAATCATAATAGTCACGCAGCTTTATAAAACATATTTTTCATTATTTTTAAAATATTAAATATTCTCAGTTAATTCTATAATTTGTGAAAATGAAATTATAGGTTGTAGGTTAAAATATAGTTCTTCTGTTTTATTATATATAAGTACTTATTAAGGCGTGTTTAATATCTAATGCATTACACATTTTTTTATGTATTTCACATGATTAAAAACAACCAGAATTCGTATCAACGTAAAAATAAAACAATACATAGCATACGTAAAAACTTTAGTCATAAAAGTACAATAATAATGTTTCCGATACAGCAGAAAACAGTATTTTTATAGTTTAATATAATTTTGCACGAGCCTCTACAATTATATACAATTTGTGCGTTTTGTGTTGTGTGCATTCGAAGCATTTCTGTAACTAGTATAGAGCGTCTCTTGTGTGAAAGCGACACATATAAACCGATCCAGGGCTGTTTAGGCACATTTATTTTACCTAATGTTGTGCTGACTACCTCATATTGCGCTGGAAAATGTAACTCCGTAGGAAACTTGTCTATAGTGCAATCTTTTATTCACCGACATTACAAGAACTATGTTCATGGAAACAATTTTACTTTTACGACAGCCTATTTTACCTTTCCAGATGAAACTCCTTCAATGTATGTTCATACTTCTGATCCCTATCCCACCAAAAGTCCTCCAAGGCGTTCTAAAGTTTCTAATCTTTATCTCACCGGAACTCCTCCATTTGGTTCTGACCCTTACCCTGGCCCTACTCCTCCTTATTTTACTGCTCTTCGTTCTAATTCTTATTCCACTTTGATTCCTCCAGGGCTCGAGGCTTTTTATAATCCACATTTTACTCAAACTGTTCCATTTCGTCCTTTTCCTAATCGTTCTTATATAACTGGAACCACACCAAGAGGTCCTTATCCTTCAAAACCTAATTTATATCCCATAGATGTCCTTCGTTTATTTTCTAATGTAAAAAGAAGAAGATATGAAAAAAGCAAAAATAATGCAATAGATTATTTTCTTAAGTGAATGAAAACATAATATTAAATATAATATCGCAAATGAAAAAAAAATATATATATAAGATGTCAGTCCAGTGCTGTTGCTTCTAACTCTTAATAACAGTGTATTCAAAAATGCCCCAATGTTAAGAACACGAAAGGATAAATCTACAAAAACAGAAAAACGCATTAGTGACATACCGTTCGTACCATTGGCTACCTCAAGCAGAACAAGAGCAAGACTGCAAAACTTACTACAAACTTACTACAGTCACAATTCATTTCATCATAGTTCTTGAATATAATAAGATAATCAACGTTATGAACTGAAGAATATGACACCTGTGTTCTACAAACATACATAGTTTGTACAACAACGACTGAAGCAGACCCACCCTCTCTCACTGACCTATTAATTACATGGATCTTCCGTAAACCTTTGTTTCATGTATTGAACATTTTTAGTTTTATGATTTGGACTTTTTATACCTACATAGAAGTCGTGAACTTCCAATAACTTTGCAGTAAGCAATAACATTTAAAAAAAAAATGTTTTTGATTTATGAATATAACTTACCCGGCATTTAACTATATGAGCAATAATTCAACATAGCTATTAAAGTCTCAAGTCCACAAAGTAGTTCAGCCGATCTATTCAGTAAAAAATCTCATCGCGAAAACTTAGGGGAAGTGAGTTGTGAGCCGTGAGAAGTGTCGTCCCACCAGAATTTGAATTTCTTTATTTTGAATAAAATATGGTATATTAAGGTCTTAACTTAAATATAAGAAGTTCCATATATTTTGCTTACTTACTATTTCAGCATGCAAAAAATACCTTATAATAAAATTATATACAAAAACACTTCAATTGTTACTATTGAGATCATGAAGTAAAATCTTTAAAATTACGTTATTTAATAATATTACTAGTGAGATCATATTTCGAGCTTTACTTATAATTTAAGAACTCACGTATTGTATAGAACGCATTATTATAGAGCCATTTCTTAAGTTTATTTTTAAAGTAGTTTAGTGGTAGCTCTCTGATCTGTTTGGGTATTTGGTTATAGATTTTGCGAGACATATTGTAACAATTGTTCTGAACTAGTGTGCTTCTAAATCTTGTGATAGCCAGTCGGGTTGGATCTCTTGAAAGGTTTTTTTTTACTATGGCTTTAGTATAACGCTCAGAGTGCTTTTTAACAAATAATCCTACTTCTAATATAATACAGACTAGGTAGAGTTAGTAATCCAAATTTCATAAATAAAGGTCTACAAGATTGAAACGATCCAAACCCACAGATTGCTCTGACACATTTTTTGACAGACACAGAGATTATCACCTTCTGACAGCTCACTTATTAATTAATTAATTTATCTAAACTTCTCGCACACAATAAGGTACAAAGGCGGACTTTAATGCCTTAGGCATTATCTACTAGTCAACCAAGGGTGGTGAAGAGATAAGATGGCAGGTGCTCTGATTTAGAAATAATATTAATAAAAAATAAAAAAAGACAACAATGGATTATAAATAAAATAAGTACACAAGTACATAGGTATATAGTTTATAAACATGTAAAACACGTACATACATATTTATTATAATATATACCTACATTATATCCCTATATACAGGGTGGCAGGTACATCGACGCGAAGCCTGTTAAGTCTCGTTATATACGTAGGTACCTACCTATGATTCTGAACCCACCCTGCGTTGAAGTTTTTAGCCGGTTATAAGAAAAAAAACAGCTGTTCCATGCATTTTGACCGCGTACGTATTGCACACAGCAGATTTTTTTTTTAATTAACCTACGAACAATTTTAACGCAGGGGCTTCAGAATCATGTACTGAATCCATGGTATCAGTTTCGCGTCGATGTCCATACCACCCTGTATATACCTACACACTTCACCTTCTACACGGTGAGATTTTTACAGAATCGACCAGAAATAGATTTTAGGATTTTGTTTGTTTTAAAATGACAAAAAGAACAAATGAAATAAGATACCTACTCTTTATGTCATAAAATTGACAACAAGTGAAATAAGATACCTACTCTTTATGTCAGAAAATTGCATAGGTACTGTATAAGTCTCCAGCTCCACACCTTGAATGCCGGGAAACCTCCTGGAGGGTACACTCAAGTCGCATATGGGATGCCGGGAGCCCTGGCGAAGGGCTCATTTTATAGGTAGGTTTTTCTTAGCGAATTCGGCATTATGATCTGTGAAACTAAAATCAATTGTATATTTTAACAAGATTTCAATCCCAATACTGGTGACACTCCTCGAAGGTTAACTTTAGCGCAAACGTAACGCCAGCCGGTTGATTCTGTAAAAATATCACCGTGAAACTTAGGTGAAGTGAGCGTGAAGTGAGCTGTCAATAGTGCTAATCCCTAGCATCCTGCGGGTCGATTTGTGACAGTGACAGCTCACTTCACGCTCACTTCACCTAAGTTTCACGATCGGCTGGAGTCAACTTGAAATATCTATGGTGGCATGTCGTATGAGCTCTATGAAAATGAGTGGAGTCGAAAGTGTCTCCAGCCTAAGGTTAATTAGCATTCCTTAATTTTAAATCAATGTTTAGAAGTTCGGAAGGTGAATTTTATGGATGTATTAAGTAATGTTCAAAGACAGCTCCTAAATAAATAAGGCACGTATTATTAATTACATAGGAGTTTCTGTATTATTTATTACCCCAATAAGTAATTATTTTATATAAGTAGGTACCTACGTTTAACATAAATCATCGAACAATACTTTGTGTTTAAGTCAAGTACCCTAATTGCGTAATACACGATCAATCAGAATCTGAATCGTTTGAAACAGATTGCTAATCCACTGCTTTGAAAGTTCGAAAAAACAATCTGCTCAACAACGTAAATAACGCAATGAATATTGTTGAACTGTCAAAAGTAAACAGATTAGTCGTAATTGTTAATGTTTACGAAAATGTGTTACGTAATTAGATAGCTGGCTTACCCAATAGTTTATGAAATTGTAGGCAGAGATTGAGCAACAGTATCAGGTATATTACTGGTAGATAACTGTTTTTAGTGTTTTACCTACGTGAATAAAACCATCTCTGTTTTTTATCAACCTGAACCCCTAGGAAGGTATTTGATGTTCTTGTAATGTGGAGCCTTAAAACACGTTGACAGAGACACAGCCGAAATGCGCCTGAATGCATTATCATCTGCCTAGACTTTTCCCAAGTATTTTGGGCTTGGCTTCCAGTCTAACCGGAGGCAGGTGAATACCAGTATTTTACATGGAGCGACTGGCTATCTAACCTCGACAACCAACCCCGTAACTGGGTAATACGATATCCCCTTGGTAAGACTGGTTGTCAGACTTTCGGGCTGAATGCATGGGGGCAGAAACTACAGAATACCTTCTTCTACTTTAATAAAAAAATCTAAACCATTTATTTCCTCACAAACTAACATACAGTATGTCCGATACGTAATGGATAATCTAGAAATGGTTTATTTTTATTTTAACATGAATTTTACAATTTTCTATTTTCTTCTTTTTCGTTTTGTCTAGATGTATTTAATTATTGTACCTTGGTTATAAACGATATAATTGATTTAAATAAAGTTAATATATAAGTTGATAGAAAAAAAAAGGGCTGTACGCTGCCCTGGGGTACACCAGAAAGTAATTAACTGCTCATTACTGACAAGATCTTAACAGACAGACTTTGTTACGTGAGATAGTCACGGGACATATCAAGAACCTCATGTTTATAATTATAGTCTGTAGTCTTATCAACAATAAATATCACCAAAACAGTGTTACTTAAAGGCCTTTGGTAAATCTAGAAATATGCGGCATCTACAGACATTTGGGACACCGTGACAGTCATATTCTGTCAGAACAATAGCTGCAATTTCAGTCGACCGATCATGTCATAATCCAAACTGATTTCATGCAACAATATAATTATACTAGTGATAATGCTTTAGCCCGAGGACTTCTTCGGAAGAAGGAGTCTGGCATCGACTACAAAAGTATGCTTACATGATGCTTACACTTTGAGAATGGATAAAGAAACAAAAAAAAAATTACTGGCACACAGCATGACAAAAAAAAAGGATTATTTTAAATATATACTTAGTTCCTTTATTTAATTTCACTGAAACGCCAAGTCTAAAGTTTTAATCTAGCTATGTACCAAGTAGGTTAGCGGTTTAATAAAAAATGAAATATTTTAATATAACTATTTCACAAAATGATATAAAAGACAATCAGAACCAGTAACAACATAAAAATAAAACATTTCATGGCTAGGTGAAAAGTTTAGCCATAAAATTACAATAATAATGTTTCCGAGAGAGATAACAGTATTTTTATAGTTTAAATAATTCAATATAATGTTGCACGAACCTCTACAACTTTATACAATATTTGCATTTTGTGTTGTGTACATTCGAAGCATTTCTGTAACTAGTATAGAGCGTCTCATATGCGAAAGCGACCGATATAAACCACTCCAGGGTTGTATAGGCACATTTATTTTACCTAATGTAGTTCTGACTACATCATATTGCGCAGAAAAATGTTATTCAGTAGGAAACTTGTCTATTGTGCGATCTTTTATTCACCCACATTACAAGAACTATGTTCATGGAAACAATTTTATTGCACGAAATGACATTGCATTAGTTATTACTCGACAAGAAAAGAGAAAAAGAAAGCTTATGAAATTGAGTGCTCTAGATAATCTGTCTACCATTGGTCTGAGAGCGCTGATTCCCATAATGGACGCAGTTAAGCCGAGATTAGCAGTCACTTCTGTTGAACGTTGTTACATAGAACAACCATTTGGATATTATGTTTGCGCCTCCAACAAAGTCACAAAACGGACTATACAAGTTTGTCGAGACAGACAAGAACAAGGTGTGCCATTACTAATAGAAGACAGAATATTTGGCATAATGGGCATCACCGATAAGGATAGTTGCAGACTTCCTCAACGGAGTTTTACTGCACTAAGTCCTGCACTTTATTGGATAAGGGAAACTGTCAGGAACCTCGGTTACGACGATGCGGTAATTACTACCTTGCACGATATGACCAGCAGTCCATATCGACGCCCTTCTAAAGCTACTTCTGCAACTTATCATACTCAAACTTCACGTCCGTATCCTTTTGATATTAAACCCACTGGAAATCCTCCTCATGCTTTTAATCCTTACCCTGGTGTTGCTCCACCAGCGTATCCTCTTCGTGAACGCTACCTTATTGCTACTCCTCTAAAGTTCCCTCCTTCTATTTTTGATCGTTTCTTTATTTTCACTCCGTCGACGTTTCCTCCTGGCTCCACTTTTGATCCTTTCCATATTCTCACTCTGTCGACGTTTCTTCCTCATTCTACTTTTGACCCTTACCTTATTGTTACTGCTCCGACGTTTCCTCCTCTATCTACTTTTGACCCTAACCTTATTGTTAATCCTGCGACGTTACCCCCTCGTTCTACAATAGATACAAACCTTACTGTTACACCTACGTTTCCTCCTCAGCCCCCTTTTGATCCTAACCATATTGTGACACCGACGTTTCCTCCTAGTCCTACATTTGATCATAACCTTATTGTTACACCGACGTTTCCTCCTCGTCCCACTTTTGATCCTAACCTTATTGTTACACCAACTTTTCCTCTTCGTCCTACTTTTGACCATAACCTTATTGTTACACCGACGTTCCTTCCTCGTCCTACTTTTGATCCTAATCTTATTGATACTCCTCCCAAGTTTCCTCCTCGTCCTACTTTTGATCCTAACCTTATTGTTACACCGACGTTTCCTCCTCGTCCTACTTTTGATCCTAATCTTATTGATACTCCTCCCACGTTTCCTCCTCGTCCTACTTTTGATCCTAACCTTATTGATACTCCTCCCACGTTTCCTCCTCGTCCTACTTTTGATCCTAACCTTATTGTTACTCCTTCAACGTCTCCTACTCCTTCTGAACCTTATCCTATTGTGATTCCTGGAGGACGTCAGGCTTTTTATCATTCTGATCGTATTCGAACTGGTCCATGGCGTCCTATTTTTAATCATTCTTACATTACTGGAACCATACCAAGGAATCCTTCCCGTCCAATTCATAAATTTCAACCCTTGAAAGTCCTTCATTTATCTCCTAAAGATATAAAAAAAAGAAAACAAGAAGAAAACAAAAATAATGCAATAGACTACTTTCGTAACGCTCATAAATCAATAAAGAAATTGAATATCGCTAATATAAATAATGATTTTATAATACAAGATGTCAGTCCAGTGCTGCGGCCCCTAAGTAGCGACACTATGGTCAAAGTTGCACATATCATGAGATCACGAAAGGAAAAAACATCTACAAAAACAGAAAAACACATTAGTGCCATAACATTTGTACCATTGGCTACAAGAGCCACGACATTATCGAAGTCACCAACGTCAAGAGCGAGTACGCCAAGGAAGACTGCAAAACTTACTAAAAAACGTATTACAGTTCCAATTCCTTTAATCAAAGTTCTTGAAAATAATAAGACAACCAACCTTATGGACTGGTTCAATGTAATGGTTAAACATAAACTGAAGAATAAGACATCTGTGTTCTACATAGCTACTACAACAACCACTGAAGCATGGGTTCTCTCGCCTCACCGACCTCTCAATTTCATAGATCTTACGTAAAACGTCGTGCAGACCGGCGCGACGCGATCCTAACAAAACAATATCTAAGAAAACTACACGGTCGATCAATTACTGGTGTCGCGTCGCGCGTCAATTTGCGCTAGTCTGCACGACCCTTAAACCGCTTCATGTGTTGAACATTTCTAGTTTTACGTTTTTTGACTTTTTGTACATATCGTAAACTTCCAATAACGTTGCAGTAGCAATATCATAAAAATTCAAATGATTTTTGATTTATGAATATAACTTAACAATATCAGCAATAACGCAACATACCACATTTGAAATAAGATTAGACCTAAAAAAACCTTTTTTTACAGTCCGTTCAACCGATTTTGTATTCTGTACCGTAGGCATAAGAATGGCATTAAAAGCAAAAAAGCGTTTACAATACCAACTGTTTACTGCAGCTGCCATTTGTCATGCCACTAACGCAACAGAAGTCAAAATCGGTTGAACGGACTGTAAAAAAGTTCAAATGGAGTATTAATAAGTAGTTATGAAAAATTGATTTCAGGGATGTAGTAAAATAACACTAGGTACCTACAAAAAAACTGGCCAAGTGTGTGTCGGACCACGCACAATGAAGGGGTTCGGTAGTTTGTTTTTTCCCAACTTTGTCGGCGTGATTAATATGTATACCCATGCCAAATTACAGCTTTCTAATATAAAGCAGCGGACAGATAGATGGACATGGTGAAACTATAAGGGTTCCTTGTTTACTACGGAACCCTAAAAAATGGCCTCCTTTGAGAATCTCCATAGGAGTTACACTGACGTTTTTCATTACCATTACTTAACTTTAACACGTTCAATGCCGAGAGCCCTCCTGGAGGGTTCACCTAGGGTTAGTTCATATGGGATGCCGGGAGCCTCATTTTAAATGTAGGTAGGTATGTTTTTCTTAGCGAATACAGCATTATAAACCGTGAAAATAAAATCTGATGTATATTTTAACAAGATTTATTAGTACATGTTTTGGTTTTAAAATCCAACAATTTATATTTAGTTTTTTTTTTTTCTAATATTCACAAAAAACTTATTATGTTGGAAGCTACGTAATGCGACAAGACCCCCTGAAAACTCAATTTAACACGGTTTTAAAGCTAATGCCGTTGACCGTCAGCGATGGTTATCTTTAGCGCAAACGAAACGTAATGCCGGTAGCTCTCCCGGAGGGTTCACTTCCAATATGTAAGGCGGCATGGCGTATGACTTCTATGAAAAGTGGGTGGAGTCGAAAGTGTTAAAGCTACTTTTTATCACATCTATTCAAAAAGAGCGAAAGAGTGATTTTAATTTGTAATATGGTTATTGTTTTGTTAGTAAAAGTTCCAATCCCCAAAGAGATCAATCACGAACATTGTATGAACAAGTAACAGACTGTGCGCAGTAAACCGCACACGAGCCAAATTAAAAAAAAAATTTGAAAAAATAATGCGCGAAATGCATTTCGCCTTCGTTCATAATTAATTACTCAAATTCGGATTTTACTTAGTTTTATAAAAACATTGTGTGTCTTCCTCAAGTAGGTACTGAGAACTTAGATGCACTTAGTCCACGTTCGCACGGACGTAAAAATTTCGCGGTGTTTTTTTTTTCGTGCACTAGATGTGCAACGCTCTGCTTAGCGCCGAGAGAAAATCCAACAGTGTATTTTTTCAATGCGCTGGGACGAGAGTGCGTCAATGCGCGTTGGATTCTCAACGGCTCAACACCGACAGTTGAAAATCCAGTTCGCGATATAATCTCGCCGCGATATTTTTACGTCCGTGCGAACGTGGGCTTACATATTTTCTCATATAAGGTCACGTGATAAAAAGTAGAGTGTCCAACTCGGGAGCAACACTATTTTAAGCTCGAGTGACGTACTCTCGCCTTTAAAATATGTACAGTAAAACCCTTCTAAGAAGATTTCAAAGGGACCGAAAGAACGGAAGAGAAAAAAAGCGTAAAGCAACAAAAAAAAAGCGAAAAAGCGGCGGGAAAGCGTATTAGGGAAAGGGAAAATAGAACGTATTAGGTATGTACTAATTTCGTTAGAAACTTATTATAATGTTATGTACATGTTTTTTTTAAATTAGGTTACATCATAGTGTTCATTATTATATAAAATATTTTAGTTTGACATTGAGATTTTGATGCACTAGATACGTGGGAAACACTGAAAGTTCTTAGAAATAAAAAAACTGAATGAAGCATTAAGTTGCTAATACTTTTACTGTTTTTCTAAATACTCTCCATTCCTTTCTGAACAACGTTGCATTCGATGGAACAACTAAGTTACGGACGAAGTGTGAACGCTTAGCCCGTAACTTAGTGGTTCTTAGAGGGTTCCTAAAGGGCTCTTTTAAAAGTGGCTATAGCTTGGCGGTAGCTACGACCCTAGGGCCGAAGTAACTTGAGCAAGGTGTAACTCACCTTATCTCCCCGCTCGCCAATACTATTGATGAAAAAGGGTTAGTGGAAGCCCATCTCATATAACTGGCCAGTAACCAAACTCACTGTGTGTGTATCCAGCATAAGTAATAGTTCCACCCCAAATGTAGAAGCTCCTGGCTTTGTGACTTCGGATATAGTATTTTCATTTTGTGGATAGTATTAGACCATTTAGACTGGGCCAATCCCCAAGACAATTCATTAAGCCAATCCATTGTTAGCCTTGTGTGAATAGAGACAGTCCACTGGATTGGATTGTCCTCAAGCCATTTAGGCTTTTCATTTTACTGGATTATTGGATTGGCTTAGTGAATTGTTTCGGGGATTGGCCCCGTCTAAATGGTCTAACTAAATGGTCCAAATGGCACAATCCAAATAAATGCTCTCGCGTACTTTTTTTTTCTCCTTGTCTATGCTCATGATCAGCCTGCTGCTGTCACTTTTGATTTGATTTGTGACATTAAACTTGTTGAAAAATATACATTTTTCTACAAACTGGAAAGTTCCCTGAATCTTATCGTTAAATACGACGTGGTACTTAATCTATTGAATAATTATTTGTGATGAATACCTAGAAATGCTTTTGTGTTTGTTCGCGGTGTAAAATAGCTATCTGCTGTTTGTGTAAAGTTTATTACGTATTTCTTGCAACTGCTGCAAATTTAATTTGCCTCAGTTCAACTTTTCAAGGTTCCAAAGACTAGGATCTATTAGATTATTATAATGGCTACCGCTCCAAGCGGGACTCACAACTTCAAAGTTGTTTTACTGGGGGAGGGTTGTGTTGGAAAGACATCTCTATTACTGCGTTACATTGAAGATAAATTCAACGACAAACATCTAACTACGCTGCAGGTATGTACCTATGACTCAAAATCTCTTAATAATAAAAATTATCATCAAATAAATAATAAATTTCGTAGCTCATAGCTAAAACCTGTAATTTGTATGCCTCTGATACCATAGTGTTGTAGTAATAGTAAGGTTCAGAGTTTTATTCGCGTTTCGGGATTATTTACACAAGTTCAAAAGTAAGTCAGATTCCATTTGGGTAACTAGTCACTAAACAAAAAGACCTGTTTCTATGTTGCTAGATGGAATATCCTCCCTCAAGTCAACTCCGTCAGCAATAGTGTTTGCAGGCTTAAGGATTTATCAAAACGTTGTTACTACGTGCAATCTCAACTTGTGATGATAGACAGTATTGACTTTTATTTTTTAATGTTTCAGGCCACCTTTTTGAACAAGAGATTAAACATAAATGGAAAGCGTGTTAATCTTTCCATTTGGGACACAGCAGGTCAAGAAAAATTCCATGCTTTGGGTCCCATATACTATCGGAATTCTAATGGGGCTATTCTTGTGTATGACATCACTGATGAAGATTCTTTTGGAAAGGTCTGATATATCTTATCACATAAAAAATATTCAACAGTCATAATGAAGAAAACAATGCAAAACTTTGAATTGATAATGTCATGTACATTGATAAGTAAGTTGGATGACTGAAAATATATTATCAGACATCTACTTTCCCTGTAAATTAAACTGTAGCTTCTACTTAACTAACTAACTAATAATATCTGAACAAGGTATAATTTTCGATATTGCACCTACCGCTGTTTATCTCTGCATCACCCAAAGGTTGACTGGTAGAAAATGCCTATGGCATTAAGTCCGCCTCTGTACATTTGTGTGCTTAAAATGTTAAATAAACAAATAAATTTTCCACTTTTAAATGAGAACGAGTAATAGATAGGGATTTAATTGCAGGTGAAAAACTGGGTGAAGGAGCTGAAAAAGATGTTGGGCTCTGATATAGTTCTGACAATTGCTGGTAATAAAATTGATTTAGAACATGAAAGGACTGTTCCCCTAGAAGAAGCAGAGAGGTATGTATCACCGCATTGACTACATTTGCAATCAAAGTGTTGATTAAACTTGATAATAAGTGTGAGGGAATAATAATATTGAAAGATAAATTGTTGCATTTCAGCTATGCCAATATGGTTGGTGCTCAACATTTTTACACATCAGCAAAATTAAACCAAGGAGTGGAAGAGCTCTTCCTCGATCTTACAAGAACAATGATTGAGAGGTATGAGCAAAACTCACAAACAGATGTGAACAGACCATCACAAGTTGTTGTGGTTGACGATGAAGCAGCGCCTGCCCAAACGTCATGTTGCTCAGGGAACAGAAGTAACTAAGAGGATTTAATAAAATAATTATCTGTTCCATGTAGTGTAGTTGAGTCATAGACATTATACATGTCTATGGCCAGTTAAATGTATGTAATTCTTTTGCTTAATATTTGTAAAAATGTAATATATTATTTGCATACAAATGATTAAAAAAAGAAAAACTTGTTTTAAATGGTAGCTACTATATTTTGTTGTCTCTTATATCATGAATGTGGACTTATTGTAATATTTAGTATGGTGCATACCAAAAATATACTGTTTATTATTATATAAAATATTTTGCATAAGCTGTAAAATTTCAGAATGTATGTAAGCTAGCAAATTGATAACAATGCTAAAAGTGCTTGATTATGTGGACAACAAACAGCCACATTCTATGTTAAATTAAGTCTTATTATCTATTCATTAAAATGCTTTTAATCTGTTTTTAAATGTATTTTAAAGTCTAATTGTTATTGTAATAGTTAAGGTGAGGGCAAATTCAACATTTTTATTTCTACCTTCGCAAAGTTCATCTCACTGTCCCACGTATAACATGAGGAATTGCGATTGAATTAAGTTTTTGCTAAGTGAACAACTATAATGCTTTAAAAAATTCATCTTCAGTTTAGATGAGTTAATTTTAATTTATATTTGTGGATACTAATTAGTAATTAAAAGTATGATAAGGCAATGTCTTTATTATGGGGGCATGGAGTGATATTTTATTGTGCCAGGTAACTTGAGAAGTTCCACTGTAGAGTATACCTAGTCTGGCAGGTCAGGCAAAATGGGAACAAGAAGCTTTATTAGCATGACTTTTTTATAACCTAAATATAGCGAGGTACAACTTAAGAGGTCTCAATACTAAATTAAAATCAATTTTTGTTCTCATGATAGATTTCTAATTCTGGAAAAAGGATGTGTTGGTGTATCTGATTATCTCAACATTTTAAATGGAAACAATAATTAATGACCAGACCAGGTATACTGTGAAGATTGTGAGGCAGGGTATTGCACTGACATAAGGTATTAATGCACCAAATATCAACTATAGTTGTATGTTATTATGGTGTGTTAGGTAAATTGTTAAATGAAACAAATTCTTTTTTTTAACAATATTCTAATATGCACTACTAGTGTAACTGTGACTAAAACGATAACAACAAACTTGATCTATATAGCATAAGCTAAACAGTTATATCATCATTATTCGAAGATATTTCGCTGAAAATTAACATATTTCACAGTTTTAAGTAATGAAGGAACACTACATATTGTGTGTATTATATTCACTTCAATAAAGATTTCATGGATTTGCCGATAACAGTGTTTTAATTTACAATCAGAAAATAAATTCAACTGTGAATCTCCCCACTAGCTAATATTATAACCAAACACAAATAAAATGCTTGCCCACTTAAAGTAATATTGCCCGGTCGCAGACAGACAAAGATAACACACACTCGTAAGCATAACCATTACATTAACTCCAATACAATAAGAATTAGATTCATTAATTCTACATCAAATGCACATTTTATAGCCAACTTATGAGGTAAGTGCCTTCGATAGAAAGCCTTTATTTCACAATTTGCATGAATTTGCCTTTGTATCGAAAATTTTCATATCTTTGTACATTTAAGTTTATTCAGTTTCAATGAAACAATACATAACTCTTTAAAATAGTACAGAGATAATTTATTTTATATGTCTTGGTACGTATTTTCTAAACATAGAGTAGTCTTTTTGTGCAATTCAGAACAACCCAAACACCGCATAGGACTCCTCAGGCTCAATGTTGACTAACCCATATTCAAAATAATGGGAGCATTCATAATCTTATTCCTTACATACACTTATGTAAACCATGAATATGATTCAACTACATTATCTTATCTTCTACAAATTTATTGAGACTTGCTCCTGACTTGTGCTAGCTTTTTTCTTCTGCGATATTGTCCGCAAGACTTCCATGTCTTTATCATTTAGATCAATAAACTTTCTGAAGTCTGACTTTTTACAATCATATTTGAACTTTTGAGTTGTATCACAGTTTGTTCTGTTGCTTGTGGAACTGGAACATATGTTGTTTTCAGCTAGATCTACAATGTCGCCAGGGTTAACACTGTGTCACTTCTCTAATTCAACATCTTGGTCCTTCATTTTCAATGCGTTTTTGGATTTAGGCTTCACTGTTTCTTTCTCCACAGCATTTTCATTTTCAGTATCCAAAGGCGGTAAGTCTAAGAGATAAGGCATCATGCTTCGCGATTTCTCTTCGTTCGATAACCACTCCATCTACGACAAAAATACAAATTAGTAGGTACTAGACATCGGCGATCACTTTTAGAAGGAACTCCGTCGTCAAACCAAGAATTAAGAGGACATAGCGAAACCCTTATGATTTTGCTGTTTCCGTCGCAAGTAAATGAGAAGTATACAAACCTTCTGACGATGATCCCTCACAGCGTCATCACAAATATCAATGCACATTTTCTCGGTGAGGCGTCCGTCGTCCGAGGCATAAGCGGCCGCCTGCCACGCGACCCCCAGCTTGGACAGCGCTCGGCCCGACATGCCGGCCGTGCGCGCGGCCAGCTTCGTGCATAGCTCACTGTAGTCGAACTGATCCACGCTCAACCGTCTGTAAAATAATTATTTACTCAATACAGTGTCAAATGCACAAGTTTTCGAGGTCTGTTAAATTTTATTTACCTCTTTCCTTCTGATGCTGGTTTTAGAACAAAGGTATCAAAGTAGAGCCGAATCAAACGTTCGCGCTCGTCAACGCCAGGCAATCCGAATTCTATCATCTTGTCGAGACGATCGTTGATTGCAGAATCGAATTGCTGTGGCGTGTTGGATGCGAGCACCAACATTATCCGGTTGCTCTGGTCAGATGTCCGGTACAGGAATGCATTGAGCGCAGCTCTCAAATCTTCACTGATCCTTTCAGAGGAGCGCTTCCTCAAGAAAGCATCAGCTTCATCAATGAAGAGAAGTACACCTGTCAATGTGAGATATATTGTAATAAATGTACATTTCACTAAATAAAAATGCTTTTTGTAAACTAGCCTCAGACTAACCTTTTTTACTGGTACCGGCCCAATCAAATACTTTATGAATTGCTGCCACAGCATCTTTTCCCATGGGGGCAACATCACCGCCAGTGAGGATAGCATATTCCATGCCAGAATGTTTTGCCAGTTTCTGCAAAACACAAGTAAATTATTTTATAAAATGGTTTTTACACAATATAATATTCAATTATCTATACACTCACCTTAGAGAATAATGTTTTACCAGTTCCAGGAGGTCCATACATGAGCAGGTTTCTGTAGAATCCCTTATTTAAACGTGTATTTTTAGTAGCAATAGCGATATCACGTAGTCGCCGCTCAAGAGTTGGAGCTAAGACCACACCAGCTAATGCATCAGAAGGCTTTTTGAAACTTGCTATTGCTTTTGAAACTGTGAGTATTGGATGTTTGACAGCTTCCAATATCGAGAATCTTGAAGTTTCATTGACAAGGGTAGGTTTGCCTGGAAATTGGGAAAAGTGTGAGTGAATGAGAAGTTATTCTTGATAAGAACTACTTTGTGCTATCCTGGTTTGGTTCTACAATACATTGAAATAAAATATTGGTACATACCAATGCGAGCTTCAATAAACCTTGCAGTCACTGATGTTGCGCCTTTAGCAGAGTATACACCAAGAGCCAGGAGTGATAGCCCACCAGCTGCAGCTAATGTTTTATCCCAATCGGTGACCAAAGCATTTAGTCCAGTACCAATTACACTTCCAGCTGTCCTGTTAATCAATTAGAGATTATTCTTTAGTCCTAAATACTGTTATCAAATGAAAACTTATAATATTTGAAACCCTCATTTTAAAAGGCAAAGCAGATAGTATGCTTTAATGTTAAGAAAAATTTAGATAAAGCTGCTGATTATCTGTTTAATACCAACATTTAAAACCTGGGTATTCAATTCATGATTATGAATAACTATAAGATACTGACTTACACCTAGCTATATAACATTTAGTTACTTACTTAATACTTTCAAGAATAGTTGCTCTGTTTTCAGCTGCCTTCAATCTTATTTGTTCTAATGTTATGTCCCGGTTTTCTCGATCAGCTTTTGCTCTGGCCCTGGCTTCAGCCTCAATTGCCTTTAACTTATTCTTCTCTCTTAGCTCCATTTCATGCTCAATAGTGGCGCGCCGTAAAGCTTCCTGCTTAGCAACACTCTCTTCTTGTCTAAAAATATAGTATTATTGCAATATACACTGTCTATAAATGTAGCTAAGGGCTATATAAGAGTAGGGGAAGGGATAGATAGTCTATGTGGCTACTGAGATGACTGCTGGTAGAGACGGACAAAGACATGTTGCATCAACTCTAAATAAATAAGCATAGTAAAGGAAATGAAAATTATTAAATGTTGTTATTCAAAAATTATAAATACGTATAAAGGCATTTGATATAGCTTACTTTCTCAGAATTTCTTCCTGAGATCTTTGTTGTTGAGCCAGTTGGTCTTCATATCTCTTTTTGGCCAACTGATCTTGGTACTGGGCTCTCATCTGATGTTGTTTTGTTTCTTCCTATAGATTTAAAAAGATATAATTTTATGGTGCATGAGCTTATGTGTAAGAACCCAATTCTAATAAGATTATAATAAAAGGCACCTGTAGTGTTTTTCTGCGCTCTTCAAAATCAATTCTCTTCTGTTCAACTTTGGCTTGTTCTATAGCTGCTTCATACTCTTTGATCTTTGCCATTTGTTCTGACTGTTTGGTGCTTTCTTGTAGCTTACTAAGCTCCAATGCATCCTTTGAATGTTCTGGATAATATGACCATAAATAAGTAGTTGTAATCAATTAGTGTACCTAACTACCTACATTTAGTATTTGAGCATTTTAGCATTGTGTTCACAGCAGATCAAATTGCAATTATTTAACTCTCAAAATCACTTCAACCATTCATCTTAGTATATTGTGCTATGTGCATGATGAAGGCTTTAATGTATTTTCTCTAAATCTAAATCTCTGTCTAGAACATAGCCCAGCAATTAAACCATTTGGGTTCAATTAACTTTTTATTGTTGTAATAGAAAACCATTTGCACTAAAATTATGAATTAAATTACTTGCATGTGAACCCATAAAGGCCAAATACATTATGAAGGTCCTTATATGATTGCAGGTTCCTAAAGATTTAAAGATATCTCCCTGAACTTTTGAACTTATACTTGTAAGTTTCTGCCCGGATAAGGGATTATCCGGGCAGCAGCATAAGCATATATAAATGTAAATATACAGTTGGGCGCTTGATTATAGGTACTAAATGTAAATTAATTTCATCTAGAAAACAATAGAACTATTCTAACCTATGTAAAGTTATTAAACTCATGTTTGCATTTTGTAGCCCACAACAAGAACAATGAAAATAACATTGCTAGACAATATTTTTGATATTCAATTATAAGATATGAGCAGCCAAAAGTTTGTTTTTATCTAAATTATAGAAGGTCTTGCTGCGGGCTGTAAGGTTATGCGGTCGCTTATGCAATAGCACGCAATGTGATTGATAAATATCATACTTTAACTACTTACTTGATCTTTCTAGTTCTCTAGCCGCTTGTGCAGCTCTTTCGAGAGCACTAGAATCAAAGCGATAGGCTTCCATTGCCTTCTTTTCAGATTTGGATAGGTTAGGGGGTGCGGCAGCGCCCCCGGAATCTCCAGGCTGAATATCGGAGGGTGGTGGCGGAGGTTTCGAACTATACCCAAATAACCAAGACATTTTAGGCTTAGGAACCTTTTCTAATACAGCAAAAAATAATTAAAAAATACAATGTTCTTTGTGGAAATAATTCTATCTTCGACAACGAGCGAACGACCGATCACCGAGCGAAGTTAAATGTCACTTTCGCAAGCGCTGGTTTTTGACAGCTGATCATAGACATCATTTATTATTTGTCTATTAGTCAAATATTTTATAGACTTTTTTTATTTTAGAATATTTTATTCTTTTCTATAAAATACTCATCTTCTTTTCGAGTCTATGATATGATAAAACATGTATGCATGGGCCCACTGTGACGTGCAGGTGTGTCGACACTCCACTCCAGAATAAGGGACATGATTTGATCAGGAACACCGCAAAATACTCATAATAAAACAATCCTTTCACCACCGGAATGGAAAGCCAGATCCAGGTTACCGGTGGTTACCAGGAGGGCTCCCAGCACTGAACGTGGAAATGGCGAATTGTGCACAATTTTTTTTTAACGTTTATTTGCGGTACCTACACATAACGCAAAGAAAAAACAAAACACGAAAATACAAAATTTGGGGTAAACATGCGTCACATCCACGCAAAACGGCCATCGCTCAGCATAATGCTGCGACCCTATGCGAGACAGAGCCCCAGCGCTGGTTTTCAGCGACAGCCGGCGTTGACGTGATGACGTCAACCGTAACCGTACCTAAGTCTAATCTTCTGTAGGTTTTGACGGACTAAATCCGAAAGCCGTCCACTGCTGGACACAGACCTCCCTCGCGTCGCCACATCGACCGGTCCTGTGCTTTCTTTCAGCGGATCCCCGCGAACTTAACATACAAACATCACACCTGTAATCCCCGAAGGGTTAGGCAGTGGTGTACCTATAGTACACCCACATTTCGCCAGTTATGATGAAGTCCCATGTAATGGGGGGCGAGCTTATTGCCATTAACCAGGCACAAGTCTAGACTCCAAGCTACTACTGAGAAATTCCTGATGGCAAAACCCAATAACACTTTGCCCTACCTGGGAGTCGAACCAAGAACCTCGCACTCAGCAGTAACGCTTGCGACCACTAGATCAACGAGGCAGGCCCATTATGAGCGACCACGTTTTACTGGAACATGAACGGGTCTGACTAGGAGGCTGTCACCCAATGGGCAATGGCTCTCCATAGCCCTCTGGCTATGCTCGGGGTTTCCCTGCGTTTCAGTGACGAAAGTAATCAATCACTGGTAATACGCACTGGTCAAAAACTTTTCTCTTGAGACACTACGGTATTTGGAACGCGAAGATGTTATATACGTCCGTTACTTCTTGAACGCTGCCTAGCAGACTTGGATTCCTGTTACTCGAAGTTGGACCTAGCTACGTACATATACAAACTAGACAAGGAAAAGGTCCTGGGTAAACCATACTTATATAGGTACCTACTCGTAGTTGAGAACCACAGGAATACTGTAGGTACTTTACTTTATCAGAACCAGCAAACTTTTTAATTATTTAAGGGTTAATAAAAAATTACCTTAGGTACTTCCAATAATACTGCACTTTAGACATTAATAAAACATTTATTTTCTGTTAAGTCAGCCCATATTGCTTATTAATTAATAAAATTATACATAGAAAAAAATATTTTATTAATTATAATATTTATCATTGTATATGAAAATAGTTTTTAAATCATATGATAGGTATAAGAAAGTTCCATTACTTTATAAATATTATATAAATTTATAAAAATGTAAAATGCCTGTAGGTATAAAGAAATTATTTTTATTAAAATACATTCATGTTTTAGAATTAGGTACCTAATATTGAAAATACTTGTAAAAAGAATCTTCAAATTATGATATTGATATTATATTAATAGTGATTTTCTTTTATATTTACTTAAATGACATAAATTATGGAGTACCTACTAACGTAAATAAAATGGAAGTTGACACTGATACATATTTTAATATGATGCCATTACGACTAAATGCTGCCGGCAGTAAGGTCTTGTAAATACGTTGCTATGTTAATTGTTAACGACAAGCTCAATTTTATCATGTATTTGTACTTTTAAAATAATTGGAGGTGGTTTTCAGTTAGGCCAGAGTTGATTATGCTGCACATACACCTTTATCTTAATAAAATTATTATGAGTCACTACTTAACCTAAGAATTACTTTAAAAAGGTTGGTAACAATGTTTTTCCTAACCATAAAGCCCGAATCAAACTACAGGACGTGTGACCTTTGTCGCTAAAGTCCCAGGCTGTCACGACTGGTGTCACTTTGCACTGTAGTGTCAGATTTTGTAGGACGATTTTCGTAAACGTTCAGCGTCTGACGTCTGAATGAGCGCATAGCAGAAACAGCATTAGTCAATAGCTCAATACAGTCGGTCGCGTTCGAAAGTTTGTTTCAGGCTTGTGATACACACACATTTTCATTTACTTCAAAATTATAAGTTACTAATATCAATTAAAATATTAGATCTATTTAAAATAATGTACACCTAATACATTGAGAAGAACTAATATAAATATAAACACAATGTTACTGAATTAGCTGGAAAGTACAAAATAATAATAAACCATTTTTGTAAACCGATGACTGACGGTTATTCAGACTAATCAATAATTGCCATTAAAGCCCAATTTCTGGAACGAAAATCAACACAATAATTAACTAGCAAATTATCAAGCGCCCGTAAATTGCTGTGATTAGGTTATTCCGTTTATCCACCCCAAAAAATCCACCGGTGAATTCTCGGACATACTTTTATGTCCGAGAATTCACCCTAGGCCTTAGGGTAAACGGAATTTATAGGCATATGGCGGATTCTCGTACGTACGTTTCCGAGTATCCACCTTAGGGTAGATTTTTTGGGGTGGTAGGCGGAATAACCCCTATGATTGGTTGAACGAATTATCAACAGCCAATCGCATCACATGACTTGCGTTTAATTTTGACCCGTGAATAATTTTCGCGCCAGAAACCGGGCGTTGAGAAAGAAGACAGAACACATTTTTAATACTGGGAAATAAGATCGACACATTCGAGTACACTTATATATTCTAACAGTTACAAATATTGACTAATACCTACAGCAACTATAGAGTTTTACCATAATTAATATATAAAGCCTGTTTTTAGTTGTTGGGTTCCCAATAGTGATGGTATTAAGTGTTGTCAATAAAAACATTATGTATATCATTATTCATTATTATTCTACATATAAATTGCACCATACCATACATATAATAATTATACGCACATGAGGTACTACTCGCTAAACATTTAGAATATTCATTAAAATCATGATGTAAATCGAGCGTTATGTTGTCGTGCCATGAGGAAGACCATTTTGGCACTGAATAAAAAATCTGTATAATACAATAATATGGCTTTCTCTTATAAATATTAAAAAATACGTAAAAAAAGGCTCAACTCATAAATTATTAATTTCATTAACTAAGTCAACAAGTTAAGATTGTATTCCCATACGCTAGAAAATTATTATGAAATAGGTAGAACACAACAGCATTATCCTAACTATAATAATATTATAAATGCGAAAGTGAGTTTGTTTGTTTATTAGTTACGCTTTCACGCTAAAACGGCTGAACAGATTTGGATGGAACTTGGCACATGGGTAGACCATGACCTGTACCCTAATTACGTAATACACGATCAATCAGAATCTGAATCGTTTTGAAACAGATTGCTAATCCATTGCTTCGTACGTTCGAAAAAAAAATCTGCTCAACAACGTAAATAACACAATGAACGTTGTTGACCTGTCAAATTGAAACAGATTAGTCGGAATTGTCAACGAAAATGTGTTGCGTAATTAGATAGCTGGATTACGACATATGATACTTTTTATCCCAATATTCCCACGGGCTCAAGACTTATGCGGGTGAAACCGCGGGCGCAGCTAATAGACTATAATGCTGTTGTGTTTATACATAGTAAAAGAGCTAAACTCCCCTCCCTCTAAATTCGGCCCGCAATCTAACCAAACCTAAGTATTCATATGACTATCTCTATGCGACCGAATTTAATTTACCATTCGGCAGACGTGAAGCTTCGTCATGACTGTCGTGGATACTCGCGCGACATTCGGGCCTCGTGGTCAGCTTGTATAAACACTGGCCATCCATCTAATAATTGACACCGACTATGGTTCCTACGTAGTAGCGAACTCTTTGACTAGGGACAATAAATTACCGGTATTAAATAATGCAACTAACTAAATTAAGAAGGAATTCTATGAGTTTTCTTTCATGTGGGAACATAATCAAAAAATTATTAATAAGTGTAATAAAAGCTTAATAAAAATAGGCAGGGTATAAATGGAGGATTCCAATGCAGATCTTTGGACGTTCCATTTTTCAATCACGTAGCGGTTTCGAGAATGTCTGCTGGGATGTTTACCGTCGGTACCTGCCTAGGTAGGCGCCGCAGTTGGGGCACTTGTGATGCACGTCCATGCAGCTGTCTATGCAGCAGGGGATGAGGCAGCACCCCAGGACACATCTGGAAACAATCAGTTACATCTTGTAATCACAGTCCCACCCTGCATTAATTATATTATATTAAGGTTTCGATAAGATAGGCTCAAGACTGTTATTATTATACTCATGATTATGCCCAATGACATTTCATATGCCACGTTAACGCAATTAAGCATAGAAGTAAAAACTCACCCGAGAAGAAATATGATGGCTCCAGAAATGTAAGCAATAAGTCCAGGTTTTGTCCGAGTGGCCGTATCTATCTCAGCGTGGCAGCTGGGACAGATCATGTGAGTCGGATGAGGACCTACTGGCACCACAGTCGTCACTATGGAAGGTCCAGATGCTGCAACAAACAAATCACTTGGATCGTAAAGAATATGCATCATTCCCGAAATTAAACATACAAAGAGTGTTTAATTTCGGGTTGTCTATAATTTCCTAGTTTACAAAAGCTTTAGGTCGTTTTCAGTATTAAGTGTAACTTCCATGTGTCAGACCCACAATTTAAGAAAATATGCCCATTGCCCGGTTTCAGTAACACTACGCGGTACCTAAATGTATAGCGCCGAAAGGAGAATGGGCAACAAACTATGGGTAACTGCCCTAAAACGCCAAATGCAAAAAGATAGATAGATACACCAATGGAAAGCCTTTTCAAGGAGAACCTTTGCTAGTAACACGAGTATATGACTTTTGCCAATTGTTAAGTTGTATCCATTGACATACTTATCTTTACGCTTTTGGGAGCACGCACGCGTAGCATGACCACCGTAGAAACGGGTTTGTGGAGGAAAGAATAGACAAAATGACAGATTGTAATTGTTTATCTGTCATTTTGTCTATTCTTCCGTCGACAAACCCGTCATGCTACGCGTGCAGGGTCGATAAACCTACCTAATCTCCTTTAAAACTCCAATAGTGCTTTTGTTAGGCATTACTTTTAGGTGTCGCCGTCGGCGCGTAGTGTTAGTGAACACATATATAATCCCTTAGCCCAGGTTCGCACGGGTGATTTTTTCCTGGGGCGATTTTTTTTCTTGCACTGGGTTTTCAACGCTCAGCTCAACACCGAAAGTTGAAAATCCAATGCGCGATAAAATCCCGCCGTGATATTATTACGTCCGTGCGGACGTAGTAGGTTGAAGGCGACCTGTAAAATGGAGCAGTAGCTTGCATGCCAGTTACACTGTGCAAGTAACTGTCACACTGTGTACATTTAATGTATCCCCAGTGTAACATTTACTTACACGGTGTAACTGGCATGCAAACTACTGCTCCATTTTACAGGCATGTGTATTTTCGCCATTACGTAATGAGCTAATAATAACTCACTAAAAAGGCTGTTTGCTCTATTCTATACAGTAATTAGTCACAATATTGTTGGAACAAAGGATTCCAGGATTATTTTATAATAAATAACAATATTCTATGGACAATGTATCAAATGTTGAATCATCTTGTTCAATGCCAAACCACAAAATATCTCGCGTGGCGGTTGCGAGTGTTGCGACTAAACTAAATGAAGGCAAGTTAGTTTGTGGCCTTCACAAAGTCTATTATAGTATAACTTAATATTCTTTTATTAACGTTTTTTGTCACATTGTAACAATAATTATGGCCATAATAATCTGAATAGCATAGCTTGAAGCTTAGCGCGGCGCAAAGCAACAACAACAACATTATAAATGTATATGTATAATACTAGCTTCTGCCCGCGACTCCGCCGGCGTGTCATATCGGCCCCAACCCACGGCGTCGCATCGCCTTATTTTATTACTTCATTTTCGCTTAGCATTTTTTCTGACTGCTTATCTTTTCGCTCGGCTCTTATGGGTCGTACTGTGACGTTAAATAGCCTATAACCGTCCTCCAGAAATGGGTTAATAAAGGCAACAAAAAAAAATGCGTTCTAATAAAAAAATAAAATATTCAGCTTTATCATATTAATATAGTATAAGATTATGATTTGTCTTTAAATCAATACATACCTACAAAAATAAACCATTTCTCTCACATTGTTTATTTGTGTTTTATTGTATATTAAACTAAAAGACGAAACACATGAGGCAACTAATAATATTGAACCACAAAATAATGTCTGTTTTGTATGTTTTCTTAATTCTCATGTGACATTGACTAGTGGGTCAAGGCTGCAGAATATGTGCAGCCATATAGTATCCTTATTTAAAGGTTATTATGAAAAAGACAGAATACAATAAAACTATTTTGCCTTATAAAACATAACATAACATCACGTTTGTAATACCTGAAGGGTTAGGCAGAGGTCTATTTGCCTTATTCATATATGTAATAAATGAATATTTCTGTTTTTTAGAGTCATAATTGGACGTAGTTAAACAGAGAGGATCCAACCCACACAGAGTTAGTTTTGAGATACCTATTCAAGTTTTAAGATCAGATCGTGTTATGTGATTGTATGACCTGCCATACATACGGGTTGGTAACGTATGGTCATAATGACATGATGCGTTGGGATTTAAGAGAGAATAGGAAAATCCTTGATCACAGTTATGATGAGAATTCAACATATGCCTAACCTTTTGTTCCCCTTCTTAAAACATTCAACATAATAGTTTTCTCCCCGTGGTACATGGGACTAAAACATAACTGGCCAAATGTGTGTGTGCTATAGGTACACCTCTGCCTAACTATTCAAGGAATCAGGTGAGATGATGTGTTAACCAAAGAACTTACTTATCTAAATGAATAAATCTACCGGGGTTGACCCACTGCAGGGCAAAAGCCAGGGAGGCTTTTGCCCTGCAGTGGGTCAACACTGGCCAAAAACATCCTATGTGTAATATTATAAATGTAAAAGAGAGTGTTTGTTAAGCTTTCATGCTAAAACTGCTGAATGGACTCAGATGAAATTTGGCACATGGGTAGATGATAACCTGGAGAAGGACATAGGCTACTTTTTATCCTGGATCGCAAATAAATCTCTGGAATGTACCACTATTGGGTAAAACAAGAGCACCAGTATTTGATCACAACTAGAATACTTAATCAAGGCAATGTATAATTATATCATTTTGATGGGTGGAGAAACCATGGACTAATCTAACTCCACCAAAACTACAAATAGGGATGAGAGCAACAGACACATACTAATTATATTACAACAACACACACTAATTATGGCTGAATGTTAATTAGTAGCAACTTACAATGTTTATAGCTACAAGGTTTTATCTATATAACAAGTTTGTATTACCATAAATTATTACATTTGTTAATATAAACATTATCAATGTCAACTTTAACATTTATCTTAGATGTCTGATATCTCTAGAATGGCAAAGATGCATCAAGGTTAAACATTTTAAACTGAATTTTAAGAACCTGTAATTGTTTTATTTGCACTTCCTCTGTATTTAGGGATTATGCCTAAATACAGAGACTAGCAATTTGGTTAAAAGATTCAGAGCCGATTAATCAATCAATTGCTTACTCAGCCTTATATTAATATTATTAAACATAAATAAATATGACTGGTGACCTATATTCCCAGTGTAAGTTGCCTGTTCCAGTAATAGAAGCCTTTTGTCAACCAGCATGACATTGAAAGTAATTTTATTATTTCTTACATTTGTGTACAGAAAAGGTAAGTACTCTAATTTAGTTTATAAATTATCATAAGCTTATTAAAGCAGTCACCTATTCAATACTGATAATAAATGCTGTATGGTTGTTGAATAAGACAGATTTCCAGTGAAAGAGTCTTAAAGGTGGAGTTTGGCGAACAAGGAACATATTTACTCTATTTGGAGAATTTTATAAGGTCAGTATCGTAAATATGAGCAGCCTGAAGTCATCGCCAGATTCGAAAGCATAAACAGATCACTCTGTTATGATTGGATTACCAGATTAAACATAATATTAGTATCATGGCTACTTACATGGTGGGTACTGTGGAGTGTAAGGGCTGGAAGGTCCAACACCCCCAACAGCTTGGGAGTAGCTGGGTGGCGCAGCTGGCGGCGGCTGCGTAGTATGCGCGTTACCCCAGCCATATGGAGGAGGATTCCAGCCTTTCTCCATTGTGCCTTCTGCGAAATGTTCAGTAAACACTAAGGTAACTGGTAATAAATGCTCCTCACAATCGGTCACTGTGATGCAATACAATCTTGAAGCTATTTTTAGGTATGACTCCACCAACCTATATATCGCACAAGTACCGTGAACTTCTCAGTACCTGGACGTTTTGCAAAAGATTTTTATTAGCAACCAACCTCGGCGCACCTAGAAGAAAATCAATACTTGCACTAGTGACCAAATAAAAATGGAGGGAGAACTTTTTAATAAAAAGTATTAGTTACACTTGTAAAACAACAATTCGTGAATTCGTGTATTCACTATTCACTCAGCAAAGTGACACAATAATCCAAAGAGAACTTGCCATTCTGCAATAAGTTACAAGAAAAATATTTTTATGTTTGAAGCGTTTCGTAGTTTTGTTTACAAAAAAACGCACGCGGTTAACCGTGCTGCTATGCACCTCTCGAGCCATCCGCATCCGAGGCTGCAATTTTCAACCGTGAAAAATAGGCATGATAGTTTGGTCCTATCGTTGTCGTACATTTATTTCAATGGTTCTGTAATTTTATAATTATGTTGTGTATTTGCGTCGGCGGCGGTGCGGGGGAAGACGGACCATGTTGACTTGGAGACGCATAGTATTATTCAAGGATAAATTAAATTAGTTAGCGAAACTTCGTAGACGTGATGGGAATCTAAAAATGATAAAACAAAAAGATTTAATTATGATATTTATTTGGGGTCAACAGCCACTGGTCAAATCAAAAATCATTTACCTATTCAAATTAGGTTGAGAATCAGCACTAGTAGTGCGCGGTAGAGTATTTACTTGAAGCATGAGTTGAAAAAACCCTTTTTTTTGTTGTATCGTGTTTAGATATCGATAGCCATGACGTCTCTGAAGCTTACACAAATAAAATATAATTTTTTAAACTGATATTTCTATTAAAACTACACTACCTATGGTCATATACTTACCCAAAGAAAAATAGATAAGAGAATAATTATTTTATTTACGTTCCTTGGTCTCACCATATTGCGATCTGGATGATCGCAATGTGATGAAACCAGCTGTTGACTGCAAAAATATACCCACGTAATTGAGTGTGTGTTTATATTATCATTTATTAAATCAATGCTAGAATTAACTGCGAAAGAAGCAGCTTGTTTAACAAAAATGGATAGTGGCAGCTAGCTGTCAGAGTCGTGGACTAGTGATCGTAGCGACATCTGAAGTGAGCAAGTGGCAGTTACTATCCCAATAATTTGCAGAATAGTGCTCTGCAAGTTTTGCTGTCATTTACATATTTCTTCACAATAATCTGTGGTTTTGCTTTGAGTCTTGTTTTCCTTCCATCAGAGTTAAAAATAAAAGGTACAAGCCTGAAAACTTTAGTAATTAATCTTTTATTTAATGATTTTCACATAATCCCTCGCTTGTTGTTTCTCTGTTAATAAGTGTATTGATTACGAGTTTGCTTAGAGTTGGTTCAGGTGTGTTGATTGATTGTGACCTTATTTTTATTATGTAGGTAGAGCGAGATGTCGTCACCACGCCCGAAATCTCCTCGAACTCCCGTATTGCCTAAAAAGGAGGATAAAGAAGAATCATTCTGGGACAAAATCGGCACCATCGGTCGCAAGAAGCGCATAAAGGAAGGTAAATATGTGGTATGATGTCTTTGCAAAGACTCATATAATATTTTTGAATGGCTATGTGGGTTTAATCAAGGTATTTTAACTCTACGCCTTGTATGGAATGAGTAATGGGTCAAAGATATTTTTCCGTGAGATTTTCTTGGACATTAGTTCCCAACAATACCTGTCAAACTTGGTTCACCTGCAATGATAGAATCTCTAAATTTTTACCCTATCTATGGCCAATTTCTATAGATAGGGATATATTCCTAAATTACCAATAATGTATTGTGTCTTTATGTTTCCATTTGGTTTGTTCATGCAGTGCAAGATGTGCAAGCTGAAGGTAAATTCGCCATTGATTCTCCGGGGAGCCCGACTGCCCCAGAAATACCACCTGAAGAGTACAGTTTACGTAAGTTATAGCTCGTTTCATCAAATGATTGGCTATAAAGCAATGTGCTCACTTTAAATACACTTCGGGCTGTATGACTCATGCGACATGAGTAATTTTTATAATTAACATAATTTTTATCCTAAATGCCTTGTTATTTTCAATCATAAATTGTCAGTTACTTTACTTTTATACCTATTTAATTTATCAAGTTGTTTTAATGTCTTGTTGGAACCTATGACTCACATAGGTGTGTCTGTGGTGCAGTTATCCTGCCAAGCAATGTAACAAACAGGATAATTCATATTGAATAAGTACCAAATGCTTTTTTATCATGTAAACTGACTTCTATAAAAATATTTGTAGATGACAATGAAGAACGAGCCATAATTGAGCCGAGGTCACTTGAGGATCCTAGAGTTAAAGACCTGGTCCAAGTACTTATTGATTGGATCAATGATGAGCTTGCCACTCAAAGAATTATTGTCAAGGACATCAGTGAAGATTTATATGATGGTCAAGTACTGCAAAAGCTACTTGAAATGTTGACCAAGACCAAACTAGATGTGCCAGAAGTTACACAGTCTGAAGAAGGACAGCGACAGAAACTTGCCGTAGTACTCAGAGCAGTGAATCGGGTTTGTTTAGACACAAAGTCTATTATAAAAAGCTACAGCTGTATACACATTTATTTGTATCTAGGTATTATCATGAGGCTTATTTTGCAGGTTCTTTACGGAACAACCAAACCTGTGCCTAAGTGGAGTGTGGACTCCATCCACTCAAAGAATGTTGTATCTATATTGCATTTACTGGTTGCATTGGCGCGCCACTTCCGCGCCCCCGTCCGCCTACCTGAAAACGTGAGCGTCAATGTTGTAGTGGTGAAGAAAGACACTCCTAACCAACTGTCTCACAGGTAAATTTTAAACTACCATAGAGTTTAGTTATTTGTAATTTTTGAGCAATGTGTATGACATACCTTCTAATTCTTTGAAACATTATTTCAGAACATTTGTAGAAACCATAACAACCACCTATGATGATCTGGGAATGAAGTGTGAAAGAGATGCATTTGATGCTTTGTTTGATCATGCTCCTGATAAGTTGCAAGTGGTGAAAAAGTCACTCATTACTTTTGTTAACAAACACTTGAGCAAAGTCAATCTTGAAGTGATGGACTTGGACACCCAATTCCATGATGGTGTCTACTTGTGCCTTTTGATGGGACTGCTTGAGGGATTCTTTGTGCCTTTATATGATTTCCATCTGATCCCAGAAGATTTTGACCAGAAGGTTCATAATGTATCTTTTGCTTTTGAACTCATGCAAGATGTAGGACTTGCCAAACCAAAAGCAAGACCTGAAGGTAAATTATTTTTCTTGTATCACACAGTAATTGTCATCCATTTGCTATTTTCATATTAACCTGTTGTTTCCTTTTCCAGATATTGTGAATCTTGACCTCAAATCAACGCTGCGGGTCTTGTATAATCTGTTCACCAAGTACAAGAGTATAGCCTGAGAACAATATTTAAAACTATTATAAAACTTATTAACGACCGTGTTTGTGCCTGATCTATATCTTAATAATTGTATTAATATAGTGTTAATGATATATTAGTAATGTATGACGGTGCTTTATCTTAACTAAGTATAGAGAAATAAATAAATTTACTAACAACCATATACTTTTTCATTCAGTTGTCCTCATCGGTCTTCTAGATCAATCTTAACATGGGCCTCCTAAATTCGCAATAAAATTAAGTTGTAGCAGCCCCCTCTTATGGTTGCTGATAAAAAAGTAATAACCTCAAAAAGAAATCAGGAAAAAAAACAGCTTTAAATTGAGTTACAAGTCTTTATTTGTAATAAAAAATTGAATACAAGATTATCAATTTATTTTCCAATACACAATATGAAAATACACAAAGTCACGAGTAAAATGTAAAAAAAAAATGTGATCATAAAGCATTCACGGCTGTGAATTTCACTCCATGTTAGTAGTCAAGTAAGTCAACATGGTGCAAGAATAGCTCCCAGGTATTTAATGGACTATTCGTGAACGGGGATCAATACGATGTTCATCATCATCATTAAAAAAAATTACTGCGGCATAAACACATTGAACAAATCAGAGGAAAAATAACCGTTTCACATCAATAGGCATACTACATTTTTACCTCCACTGTCAAATCTATTTTTATTAAAATTATATTGTATTATAAGCAGGAAAGACATTGAGCAAACAGAATCTCATAAAGCTGCGTTTATATAATATTCACTAGACAAATATTTTTTTAAGTATATAATGATATAAAAGTAAAAAATGTTTGTGTATTTTTATTCCTACACATACACTGTGATATTAGCCGTTTCGTTTATTGCTTTCTTCAAGGTGTTTGTTACACAGCTGTATAGCTTGATCTTACACTACGGGATATATATTAATTACTATGTAAGTAGACCAGTATCTAAACTTTTTACTAATGATGAAACTGAAATATATTTGATGTGATTACACAATATCAAAATAAATATGACCATTTTATTCATATCTCGTAAATCCTAGATTGTGTTAGTATCTACTGGTGTAAAATTAATTACCTAGTAGTTGTACATAATACAGAACTTATAAATTGTCATAGGTAGCTGCCGATTTATTGATTAATAAATATATAGTCACACAACACATAAAATATATTAATCACAACGATAACTAAAATAGAACTAAGGAATTATTTGGAACAACATGCTTAGTATTGCAGTCAATTATAAAACTCGATATTATATTAAAATATATTTCTCTTTTATATCTGTTTCTAACAAAAATAAAATAAAGCATATTTAGGGGCATTTGTAACAAATCATTCAGCTGTATGTACGTTCTTGTGCTCATATTGGCATTGCAGCACCTATAGGGGCAGATGAGTAGTTTGCGGTTATTGTATCCCTACATACCATACCATCTAGATTGATGTGGTCGCATATTAATCTTAGGGACCCCTTGTTACTATATCTATGTACTATATTAGTTGTTGTAGATAAAATCTTATACCTAAAATCGCTGCCTCCAAACCGATTCGGATTACATTTTAATTGACTGGTAATAAATTATAGGCTCATAACATAGATCAAGCAAGTTTATATGCTTTCAAAAATAATTTAACTGTGTACACAGCGCCTTATCGCCGTACTTATTTTATTGGCCTGTGTATAAAATACTTCCAGTCATTTAACTTATTATTTTGATAAAATAACACTAAGGTGCAAACATATCTGTAGGTGTCATAAATAAGCATGGGATCAGAGCTGTTGTCTTGAGAGAAATTAAAATGTATGAAATGTACTGTACCATTACTCATGGAACAAACGATGTATTATATGGGAGCCTCAAAAGTACCCTTCATAGGCATTGTGTAAATAAAATAACATAATGTCTAACACAATGTTGAGTATTTTTACAATAATAAATTAATACATATGGATTTATTAAAATACTTCATCTTAAAACCTAATAAAAATACGTAAGCATTAATAAAATAAGTACGCGTAATATTGCCATCAATACTAGACAGTCTTCCCTGTCACGTCATCTAAAAATAAAATCATCGAACTCGCCGTAACGACGTAACTAAGTTTAAATAATTAATAATTAAGAAAATCTAGTCCCGCGGCAGCGGGTCACATTACCGAAATTAAAGTACTTTTTATTTAAAATAAATAATAAGTAATAACAAGTTGGAATGTTTGTTAAAAATGCTAGTATTAAAAAAGTAAAATATTCAATCGACAAATAATAATTATATGGGAGAAAGAAGTCATACCACGCGGCCACGAATTTGTCACGCGTAATGGAGTTAAAGGTTTTCTTGTATGTAAACCCTACCAACTGTGAATTGAGTAGATACGTCACTGTATCGATTCGAGTGCTGATTCTGTGACGCTTCGATTACCCTAAATAGACAGAGAACGTATTTATTTCCACTCTTCTTTGTTTCTCTCCGAGTAAAATAATGAAATAGTCCTAGTTCAGTATATTCAGTGTGCAACAGATTAAGGACCTCTTTGCACCTATTCGTTTTTTTGGTTGGTCAATTAGTAGTACTTCAGTTGGCTTGGTTAAGGTTTTTGAGATCAAAGCTACCAGTTTGCGTGAGAAAGTTATCGTTGCGTGGATTCAATATGTTTAAATTTTAACTGACATTACCACGTGTTCCTATAAGAATTAATTTTCTACCCAATAATCAATAGACTATAAAATACAACTAGTATATTAAAACTACCTACCTGTATGTCTCAACTACAACCGTATTATAAATTATTCTTACTATTACTAATAATGTGCATCAATGATGAGTGCATATCAAAATTATGGATATTCGTTTCAGCAAGACGTAGAATATATACGTCTTCTAAAAAGTACATCCGCTATCTTGATGTCCACCGTGTACAATGTGGTTGGCATCACGAGACTGGACAAGTGGACTCTATGGAACTCTAAGCAATCTAGATTATTGATTGTATTTTGATCTATAGCTAAATTCACTATTTTTAGTCTATTACAATCGCTCAAAGAGATGTCTAGCACAACTACTGTAAAACATTATAACATAATAATATTGAGAATTCCGCGGTCAATGGTAGCCATTACAAGTTGTTGGGGATACGAGGAACAACAAACCCTGTTACTTCAAGCGAATGTTAAGGAAGAACGACATGTCAACTGTTCTTTACACGTTCTACAGAACAGTAATAAAATATAAGAAAGGAAGAAATCACAAACAAGGTTGTGGTGACAACTAATGAGTACAGAACTGCAAGCAGGGGCACCGATTACAATGATGTAGTTAGTATTCGTTACGTAGGTTTTCGTGACATCGCTGAGAGGTCGAGGGATGTGGAAGATTCGCGTCGTAGAATAAGTTTAAGTTTCTCGTCCTCCTCCAAGTCGTCTTCGAAGGACACGGCACGGCTGATCTCCGTGTGCCCCAGAGCCCGCGACTTCCAAGCCTCTAGCCTCATGACCTGAGAACATATTACCTTGATGTTATTTATTGTACCAGCGCGTCTCAACTTTGTCGAAAAACATGCTGAAGTGAAAATATAATTTTCATTACCCATCACTATTATTATGGTGCATCAACTTAATTGTGTGTAAATCTTTGTAGGCTTTATCATTTAAGTTACCAGTCTCAGTACTAAATCTGAAAAACAATATTGTCAACCACCACATTTCCGACGTCCTTACTTGCATAATTGGAGGAGAGTCATTTAACTTTTATTTTTCTACAAGTTTAAACTATGATACATCGTCAATGTTACGGTGAACACAATATGTAAGTGGGACAGGAACAAACACAGCATGAACAACACAAAACACATGCATGCAGTAGCGCGTAACATAACTCAAGCAAGTTGACAATGCCATGACCAGCCACACGATAAAACAAGTTCTTTTAGCTTCAACATATAAACCAGACATAGACACCGAGAAAGCACATTAGATGGCTGTCTTCGCCTGTTTCGTACATATACTAATAAAACAAACAAATTGGTATAGGGGTCTAGTGTGTTCACCTGCCGAATCCATTTTATAACAAGTTTAAACTTAAATTTTCTTACATCAGCGATTTGATCGTTTGTTAAATGGCTCTTATAATTATTGATTATTTACAAATCTACAATACTAACTACTAGGAATAAACTAGAGGTAAAATACGTACACCTACATAAAGTATTTATTTTCTGGAGGTATAAGATGATAATCGATGCGTGTTCGCGTGCTTTATGTTAAATATTATTTTAAGAATTTAATTCTGATATTAAAGTGGGCGGGGCCGGAGCTTGTATGACACAATGGAACTGTGCAACGACTGCCTTATTAGATATTGACTTTAAGCAGTTAAATGGAGAAAGGGGTTTTTACTAAACAAGTGTCCCGCTGTTTTAAATAGTCTACACACATTAGGAGTAGTTTAGATTGTTAGAATGAATACATAATAAATGATACAGGGTGGCAGGGACATCGACGCGAAAACTGTCACCATGGATTCAGTACATGATTCTGAACCCCCTTGAGTTGAAATTTATCGTCGGTTATTTTTTAAATAATCTGCTGTTCCATACATTTTGACCACGCAGGTATTGCACTTTTCTATGAAACAGCTGATTTTTTTTTTTTAATAACCGACGAAATATTTCTACGCAGGGGGTTCAGAATCATGTACTGAATCCATGGTAACTGTTTTCGCTTCGATGTCCCTGCCAACCTGTATATAATGGATATTTAAGCCTGTTAACACACTAGCCGGTAAGGTGTTTGATAGTTGAACTTACTCGAGCCATTTCCAGGGCTCAGTGTCCGGAGTGGTGATGGGTGTCGGAAACTGTGCAGTGCCAAACAAAATGTATCAGACATTTTGATAAAAGCGCATCATCATTGTACATACAAACACTTATATATAAATATATACCTTAACTTTGGTCGGCTGCGGCGGTACGCTTCAAATACAGACTATTAATGGTGTCGAATATTTTCTTAACAATTTACATAGTTAATAATTCCTTTCCAATTGGTTAACCATATTCCGATTATAGTGCACAAAGCTACAATCACAGAATCATTGCAGGTTTGTATTAAACATTGTTCATAAAATATTGAGATAATAAGATGTGTGTATAATATAAAAGAGTAATGCCCGTTTTCACCGACAACTAAGTGATACCTAAATTAATCCCTAAATAAAAGCGCACTGTTGGATTTTCAACTCTCAACGCTCACCCTAGTGTTGAAAATCCAACACTGCACTTTTATTTAGGGATTCATTTAGGTGTTACTTAGTGTTGGTGAAAATGGGCATAAGTCTTTGGTAAGAAATAAAAGTGTTCTTGTATAGGATTAACCTTTCACAAATTACGTTTAAAACATCGTGAATCGAAATAGTAGTTCATGAATTTTAAGCAAATTAAACATTATTTTATGCGTATTGTATAACTGCTTGTACGGATTGAATGTCAGTGACTCAGTGAACAATAGATAGCAGTGTTGTATTCCCATCGCATTTTTACAGTAATGTACAAAGTGACTCCCACAGACAAAGCGGCGTTGCCGTTACAATGACCGAAGCGTTGTTATAGCGAGTGATCGACCACACTGTGCGCTCCTCAAACATGAAATGATATATTAATCATGATCATCGTGTTAGTATTGTGTGCTTTATGTAATTAGTATTAATTTCTGTGTATAAGCGTGTTAAGAGCGTTTATCCTTAAACGTGGCAACGTCGCAAATAGCTGTCAAAAATTGACCTGATTTGATTAATTTGGCAGCGACCTAGAATTATTAATAATGAATTGCAATTATAACATTGAATTTGATGTTGTACCCGTTTTAGGTGTAAAAAAGGCATTTGGAAACTTTCCAAATACTTTTTTACATCTAAAACTAAATATTTGGTGTTACGATATTAATTATTGCATTTCATAATCAATATTCTAGTTCGCTAGTTAGCCACAATTCATATTCATATTAAGTAATATTGCCAAATTAATCAAAACAGCGAAATATTTGACGTGTATTTGCGACGTTGCCCACTTTCAGAATAAACGCTCTTAAAGTTAAATCAAAAAACAGTTTCAACATTCTCAGTTTTTAAATTCGTTAGAGAAGCAAGGGTTAGGCAGAGGTGTGCCTATAAAACACCCACAATTCGCCAGTTATGTTTAAGTCCCATGTAATAGGGGGCGAGCCTAATGCCATCAACCGGGCATAAATTCAGACTCCGGGCTGCTACTGAGAAACGTGCATTATGTTACTTTAAAGTGGATGCGCTAAGGTAGTCCACGAAGTTCAAATTTTCTTAGGTTGATTTGAACTGTTGTTGTATTGATATTTTTAATGATAATTTAGGGGTATGAGGAACAGGGTGTAAAGTTCACTCATCCACCATAGAAAAGGGAGGATCCTCCGACCAGACGGGTGTCGTGTCTGGCGGGCAACTGCCCAGAGATTGAAATCGGGAGCTTGTATATATTGTCCACCGCGCGGTAAACTCTAATTGCGCTATGCAAGATTTGAGTGACGTCAGGATGTTGGGTGACGTCAGGTCTTTGATGCGTAGCCCGCATGTGGCGATG
This sequence comes from Agrochola circellaris, assembly GCA_914767755.1. NCBI lineage: Eukaryota > Metazoa > Arthropoda > Insecta > Lepidoptera > Noctuidae > Agrochola > Agrochola circellaris. The sequence goes on along the minus strand of OU611840.1, from coordinate 15,151,285 downwards.
TAGATGCCGCCACAATAATAATTCTGTAAATACTTATTTGTTACGGTCGCGAATCATATTTTTATCGACATTCAACTTGATACTAACCAGCAAGATGAAAAAAGAACATAAGAAAATTTGTACTTCGCGAGATACCCTGACGCTTGGCATTAAATTAGTTTTTAAATTTTTATTTGCGTAAATCGTGGGCCATTGTAGTGTGACTAGTGTGTTTGTATGTCGCGGTGGCGTGGAACAAGTGTGGATACGTACCTCAGCCTTCAGTTCGGCGACTTGCTCCTGTAACTCACGGACTCTATCCGAGTCGCCGTCCATGTTATTGCGAAGTTCGCCTTCAGTTGCCATCACTTCATTCTGTAACACAAGTGTGTAATTACAGATTTGTGAGGAAAAATGTGTCATCCTTAACTTATAGCAGTAGTCAATGTAAGGTGCTTTCTATATACAGGGTGTAAAAAGACACATCACAAAGCCGTAAACTACGCATACTGTACGTATAGCTAAGTAGCTTTGCGCAAAAATTATTGCTGGGAACCGTTTTTTTTTTTTTTTTAATAAAAAAAAACAAGTTTTTATTGCGCGCAATGTAACGCGAACCCACGCTTGAATGAACGGATTCAGTGTTAGTTAAGCTCCGCCCCTACGCTACGTAGGTAGGTACTTGTTGTTCATTGCGTTTTTGTAACTTCAAATGCGTAATCTGTTAAGATAAATCTAAAATTCAGGTAATGTTTGTTTGGAAAAAAGTTTCGTATTATCGCATAGAATTCATTTTCGTGAAAAAGTAAAAAAAAAAAATGCGACTTTGACCTTCAATATCTCCAGAACCAGTGGATTCCCAGGTATGGTCTAGTGGAAAAAAATGATGCAAATAATGGGTAGAATATGTGGCTTTCGGCTTCGGAAAGTGTCTTTTTACACCCGATATATATATATATATATATATATATATACAGGGTGGTAGGGATATCGACGCGAAAACTGTTATCCATACATTTTGACGGCGTAGGTACTGCAGTTTTCTATGAAACAGCAGTATTTTTTTTAATAACCGACCCATAATTTCTGGTTTCAGAATCATGTACTGAATCCATGGTAACAGTTTTCGCGTGGATCTCCCTGCCACCCTGAAAGCAGTGCAGCTTCTTATATTGAGTCAATGGCTCTTTTAAATAATAATATCTTCAGAATGGTATGCGTAACTATACAGGCTGATTATGAATTCATTGGTCACGAAAAGATGTGAGTGGAAACGCCGGGACGGGACGCCCCAGGAGGACATATAGTGACGTAATTGGTGTTGTTCTTCAGAAAGGTCAGATGCGTAATACTCGCAACCGGCTTCCGTGTATGACCAGATGTATGAACGTAAACGAAGCAAATTGAGTATGTAAGGAGTGTAGCAGTTGGCGTTCTGTAGTTTCTGCCTACCGCCGTAGGAGTTTATTCACGTAATATCACAAAACAAATAACGCTATTGCCCATATTTTAGAGTTATTTCCATAACTCTAAAAGTTGTGTGCTTTCAATCTCAAAAACATCGCGAATATCAAAACCAGCATCGTGTGTTAATAAGAGAACTTACCTTTAATTTATATTCAGACACTTCTGTTTCCAGCTCGGCTATTCTCTGAGCGTCCTCCATGTTTCGAATGTTCGCTTGCATGGAGTCATATTTAGCCTGTTGAGGTAGAACACTCATTCAAATGGAGTGATTGTTGAGTACACAAGAAAAAAAAAATATATATAACTAATGTGGGTAATGTGTGTAATGAAATTACGAAATGAACGCAACACAAAACAGTATGTTCGAGTTTTGGGTATTTTTCGGCTTTCCTCCGAAATAGTTGGTGAACCCGATCCACGCCAGGTAAAGGTCAAGTAAGGGTCATAACTCGTAGGATACGTGCGTATAAAGGTATATTCATGCGAACATATTCGTTAGTCAGTGAGCAACAATAGGGCTGCACATGCTCTATGAGATTGTCAATTTGTGGCATGTGACACCACAGCGGTCAAAAACGAGCGTATCAAAGTAGCCTAAAACACCGTACAGAGATGGAAACATTTCTTACTAGGACTCAAGCTAAGTTTTTCACGCATTAACAGCCTTTGAAACATTTAAACTGCATTTATATTTCATGGATATTTAAAAGAAGTTACGACCTATAAATGAAAAAAAATTATTTACAGACGTATTGAGAACCTCATCCTTTTTGAAGAAGTCGGTTAAAAAATATTCAAGCTATAACAATTAATAAGCATTAAAAAAAAAAAACAAAAAAGCAAAAATGTTATGACAAAAAAGTCGTACCATGAACACCATGTCATGAATAAAAGTAAAAAAAGATTGTATCTACCAACATTTATGCTCACCTTGCTCTCCAGGTCCGTGTATTTGTGCTGGAACTCTCTCTGGCGCGTCTGTAGCGCCCTCTCGCGTTGAAGCGCAGCGTCGAGGTTTTCACGAAGAAGACGAGCTTCCTCGTCCTGACGACGCAGCTGGTTCGTCGATACTTGCACCTGAGTTTCTAGCTCCATTACCTGGAAATAGTGTTTGTATTAAAAAACGCGACTGGCATCTATTTAATAATCTAGTTAATAAAAATCTTAAAATTCATTCATTCATTCACTGACAGCCTAAACCACTGGGTTTTTAAGCATGAAATGCACAAAGGTTTTTTATATGACGAAAGTGAGCACGATGAAGGACTTTTGAAAATTCTAGTCAGGTTAAATATGTAATACTCGTACTATCTTGTCTTTGAATTGTATAATTTGTATGTGGGTTCCATGAGATTTAGTTTAGGCGATAACGTCAGGGAAAAATATGTTTTAAGTTTTTTATAATTTATATTTATTTTTATACGAGTCCTTGAATGTATTGCCAGCTGATATACCTAGTACCGAATTTTCACTTATTCTAACGTCAAACAATATAAAATACAATATAAGTTACCAGCGGTACCTCATAAGTTATAACGTCAATTATTTTGACATTACTTACACCCAGAGCTTAGCGACTTAAATCTCCCACATAGGTGGGTTAAGGGGGGTAAGCTTAACCCTAGGTTTACCTGTAACTCTTGGTGGGCAAGATTAATTATTTCATTAACCCTGAATTAGCTGTTAGCTCCGAGTTATTTAGGATAACCCATGAACGTGCAAGTGGGCCTAAAGGGGACTAAAGTTTGAATAGAAATTCGTCATTTCTGAAATTAGAAAACGTTTTTTCTGGAATTAGCTGTATCATCATTTTTAGGGAATGAGTTTCCACACAGACCCTAAGGCTCCTGAGAAGTTGCCGATGGCAAATAGCATCGGGTACATGCCTAGTAGCCAGAAGAAATGCCAAACTTAAGTGGCAGTGGCCGTGGGACATTGCCCACAGAACGGATGGTCTATAGGGCTGAAAATTTCTGGAGTGGCGACCGCGTACCGGAAAGCGCAGTGGACCAACTCCCACAAAGTGGATCAACGACCTGGTGAATGTGGCTGGTATTCAAGAGCGCCGACGTTGGAGGAGGCCTATGTCCAGCACTGGACGTCTTTCGGCTGAATATTTACGATGATGAATGCTTGCATTTATAAGCACACTTTTATGCCATCCTTGAATGTGCTACTGTAGGTAAAAGATCTTCCTGATAGCCTTCCAAACTTCCCTGTGTAGGGAACACAGATCAAGTAAAGAGTTCCTTGATCCGTCATGAACGCTTTGAAGTATTTACACCAGCGCCTCTAGATGCAGCTATACAAGACGAAGTGGATGCATAATAATACGGCATGTCCAATATGTACGTACGTACCTAGCTGTATAAAAATTGAACTCCTCATAACACCATTACCTTCAGTCTTAACTCCTTAAGCTCAGTCAGCGCCTCGACTTCCCTTATCCTAGTGGTCATAAGTTCCTCCTCCAACTTCTGCATATCGGCGGAGCGGCCTTCCCAGGCGCGCAACAACTTCTTAGGCGTCGCCATTATATCGGACACCACGTTGGACTGTACTGGGGTGGCTGGGACGTCTTGCCTATGCTCCTGAACACATTTACATAAAATTACTTTAATTCAAGAAAGCAAATACAAACAGCTTAGAAAGTAATAATAAAAATAAAAAATAAATTATACAATAAAAAAACAAAAAAAGGAGAATTTAAAAACAGAATAATAACGACCTGTGCGAGGCCAAGGCTCCTATCTCAGCATAATGCGGCGGTATTTAAAAAATAAATAAATACCGCAGCGCTGGTATTCTGATATCCAAGTTGAGTAATATCCATTGCACCATATGTATTAAATTTCGTGTTTATGATAACCAACTTATGAAACAATTAATGACGTTGAACTGTCTACGACCACTGCCAATTTTTCTGAGCGATTCTCTTCTTCGATTTAACAGTCATGTATGAGGAATGTCTTTGCTTAAGTTTTATCTGTGAGCTAAGAAAATCACATCATTGGATCATCTGCACTTATGAACACGTCTGTACATAACACATCACGGCCTAAAGCGCAGGCTACACTGTGTGTTTGCATACTTCGGTTCACAACGCGAACTATGAACCGAAGTGTGAAAAAACGTGGTAGCTACATGAGCGAAGCTAAACGAACTTCGCTTCGTTCCCAGTGTGACCTGCGCTTAACACGATTCCTTCCGTTTATTACTTCTAATATAGAAAAATAAAAAGCTTTGTTACTAGAAGACAAGTACAGTAAATCTCCTTAAAACAAATTAGGTCTTATGTAATGTGCTCTTAAATGTCAGAGTGCTTCAGCACCCGTACCACAGATTACATCGTACTAGGAATATTCTGTATCACGAATGCCAACATTAGCGATAAATGTAATAACAAATGTGTTTTACTTGTAGATGTCGCTGCCACGCTTCAGATATCTCCGTCACGCGTTGCCGCAGATCTTTCAACGATAAATTAGCTTCAGCCTCGCGTAACTTCACAGCAATTAGCTCGTCCTGAAAACATTCGCAATTTGTATTACGTACATACAAGAGCAAGCAGTATTTAAAGAACTATAATAGATGGGTCAGTTTGACATAATACAGGCTGGTTTTAAAAGAACGCCACTTGTCAAACTTTTATTGAATATCGAATGCAGCAAGTTTCACAAAAAGAAGACTTCATTTATTTCATACTACGAACTTCATGCCACGTAAGATCGATAATATTGGCCGCATTCCCATACGAAATCTATTTATTTTTATTTTTCGGCTGTTCCTTTGGGTTATTCCTAAACCATCCCAGTATAGAGACGAATAACACAAAAAAGAAAAACAAATCGGTCGAGCCGACAATTGATTTTTACGTAAATATGTACCTAGAAAAGAAACGGCTTGTTTGTTCTTGTTACTAAGTCAATGAACATCCCTATGATAGGAGGCTCATATATATGTAATGTAAGCCTCCTCGGAAACCGTGGTTTACCGATGTTAAACTAGGTAGGCAATTACTTAAAATAGCTTTTACAATACGATCTGGACATGTACCCCTAAACAAGTTTACCTTTTTAATAAGGATATCCCTTTCACCTAACTGTATCATTTGTGATGAACCAGAAGATGTCCAACACCTCCTTATAGATTGTATTCGCAATCATTTTGAAAGGCAACATTTATTTAAAAACTTTAAATTAAATGCATTCGATTTAGGTACATTTCAAAGTATTCTGGCTTACCCTGCAAGCAATAAAGCTAAGCTTATTTATAAATTTATATTTAATAGTCTTAAGAAAATTTTGTAACTTGAACTTACTTAAGGAAAAGATAAAATATGGGGTTGACATGATCTGTTAATGGTACAAGTCCCTAATAAACTAAGAAAAAAAAAAAAAAAAACCTATGATAGGCGTTCGTTAAGAGAAGAGCAATAAACCTTAAATTATTAAATTTAAGTATTTCATCACACGTCTTTGTTAATTTACAAATAAATGATATATGTATAACATTAATAGGTCCAAACTATTTATTGACTTGCTAATCTTCCGGTTGTATCATCGAAAGAATTAGTGGATACTTCTCTATATTCTGTAAATATAACATTATTGGCCAATCAATTAATCTGCCTAGCCTTTTCCCAAATAAGTTAGTGTCGGCTTCCAGTTTAACCGGCTGCAGCTGATTATCAGCATTTAACATAGAACGACTCCCTATCTGACCTCAACAACCCAGTTACCTACTGGGTAACACGATACACGTCGGTAAGACAGGTTATCAGACTTTTGAGTTTCTGTCTACCCGTAACGACTGTCAAAGATCTATGAAAGACAGCCGGGACCAATGAATAACTTGCTTTCTTAGGCACGGAGGGTCCCGATATGTAATGGATTAATATTACCTGCAAATGAGCCACATTATTATCAACTCGCTGCCTCCTCAAGCTCTTGTTTTCGTTCTCCAGTTCAGCGATGCGGGCCGTCAGTTCCCTCTCAGCAGCTTCTCGCTCGGCCGCGTGAAGTCTTGCGCGTACCAACTCCCTTTGAAGACAACGGGCCAACTCTTCGCCTTTCTGTGTACTACCGCCCTCTATGCCTTCTAGAGATGACTGTCGAGAGTTGTTCTAGAAATGGCATTGATTTTAGTTATGGTGGTATTTGTTGGTAGTGATGATACTTGAACAGGGAAAAGTCAGCGAATTTTGCGATACATTGACATCCTGGTGACGGAGTAAAAGTTACAACCAGTACAACAATATACATTTTTCGAAGTATAAGTTTGGTTTACTCCGCGTTTATTAATAAAAGGGAAGGAGAGACAGATGAAAATGTTCGCCCTAAAATCAACACTCCATTTGATCACTACTCCACTGTTCAATACCATGCTACTCACCTCAGCGATGGTCATTTCAAGGGAACGTATCTCGTCCTGAGCAACGGCCAGCCGTTGTTGCGCGTCGACGTTAGCCCTCCTCAGAGCCTGCACCTCTCGAGCCAGCGCGAAAGTTTCCTCCTCTCCCTCCGCTAAGTCCACTTGCCCCCTCACAAGTCTCTCAGCCAGTCCCGAGCTCTCCTTTTCGAGCAGTTCTACTCGTTGCTTCAACAGACGATTTTCCTGACGCAGGCACTACAATAAATACCATGTTTCCAAGAATATAGACATTCAGTTGTTAATCAAATTAAAAAATCACGTGCATTTTCTGACATCTCATCACCGATCGTTATTGATGCGATTTAAAAATTCATGAATATTCGCACTTAGTTCGGATTTACGGTGACGAAATGTTTGATTAGTTTGTTAGTCCATAACCTTACGCCTGAAGAAGGCCACGCAGACGGACAATCCACAAACCCCTAAACTATTTAATGTTGTCTTACCCTCAGCACCGCTATATCACTTTGCTCCTTAGTTTTGATAACCGTGTACTCTTTCTCAAGCTTTTTCATCTTCTTAGGGTTCACTTTGATAGAATACGCGAGGTTCATAAAGATGTCTTGATCAGCCTCTGCTTTCGACGGCAGTTCTTTTTGTATGTACTGTAAATAAGGGGAATTAAGGTGGTTTTCGTCAGTAGAGGGCATGAAGTAAGAATAATAAATAGGGCGGTGATATGCTTATTATGTTACCGCACCGGACTAAAGGTGCAATCAATGCTGTCAACTGAGTTGTTTGATTGATTGCACGCTGCACCATTGAAGCGGACTGACATCGACGTTTTATAATTTGACGTTGATGAAGGATCGCTATTGATCAACCGGATACCGGTTCTTCGATTGAGTAATGGACAGCTAATAATCAGTCAACGATCAGTGGATCATCCAGTGGCATCTTATCATATCATTGTTCAATCGGCGGAAGCTAGACTTATAAGGGCGACTTGCCAACTTATGGTGCACATAACTATGCGCATTAGTCCTCCAATCTTATAACTTCAAGGTCATTATCAACTTCACAATATTGAAATGAAAACTTCTTTGCCCTTAGCGCTCTATCTGAACATTGAAGGAAACTGAACCGTTACGCTCAGGTCGGTGGCGCTGAATCGCGTGTACTCGGCTCCAGTCGTAAGTTTTCACTTCTACCGTGTGGTCTTATTCACACACCCTTTTTTTACAGTACCCAGTGTACCGTTAATATGATACTTCAAGTTTTTCAAACAGATTGTTTCACAGGTATGATTGAGGCGAGGCTTTACAAAGCGGAACTTCTTACAACTCTTAGTGCCATATTTGATGGCTGTACTGTATGCCATGTCACTCACCTTCAATATACTTTCCATATCCAGCGAAAGCAGATCGTTCTTGCCCACTGTCAGCAAGGCGAGGGCTACCTTGAATACTATTTCAATTCCTTCGGATAGGAAGACGTCCATGATTCGGCAAGCAAGCGGCAACGTTAGTGTTGTAGTGAATAGGGTGAGGAACCAACTACTAGCATACAGGGATGTGTTGAAACTCTGGAAATAATCATTCATTATCAATTTAAACAATCCATCTACATTGCCTAACGTAGACAGAGTATAGCAATAGACAAATCATAATGTGACAAGGACACACTTATTAGATACAGTAGTAAGAGTAAACGAGATAGAAATATATTTTCTTTATCTCCTTCGTGTATGCAAACTTTTTGTCTAAACCAAATTGTCAGCCAACAACTGGAGTCCAACAGAACTGCGGTCACGGTACGATTTCGTCGGATAGTATTACCCGACTCCATTAGATAGTACCAGTTTACAAGGAACTGTCAAAGAGTATCGCGTTCACATAAAGTATACGCTGATAGATAATCTATACAATACTCTATCTACGATGACTAAGTTATCCTATGGAGCTAAAATTAGTCCTGTCAAGGGAACACTGAACTTGACTGGACTGTGGCTTACTATCACAGAAATATGAGCCGTCCATGATCTATCAAAATAGGTTTAGGTTTTTGTCCAACATCTCACCACCATTTTTGTTCTCGGTGTCATTATGGGTAACTTGAAATATGGCCGCGGTGACACGCGGATACAATAAGTGGATAGCTTGTATAGTGATCAGTGTACGATTGTATTCCATCCATCGTCAATTTCAAGGTTTATTCTTTGTTGGGCACTTTACTTGGTGTATTGGTCCAAATGTTCGCGTTACTTGGGTAATACAAAATATACTCTATGCTCATTGTGATAGACTTGATTTTGTATTAGCGAATTACGGCAAGTGAGGCGCCCGCATTAGTTATAGTGTGGGAAACGCACCTGTGATTGGAAGTGCACGTGCAGGTCGGGTAGCAGCTCTTGGACAAGGTTCTCCAGCTGAAACATGCAGAGGCCCAACTCTGCCATGCTCGGTTTGAACATGTCGCGCATTCGATGCTGTTGCATTATCTTTACTAATACTGCAAAGGCTTCCTCTTCCGGCATCTGTTTGGAAAACATATGAATATTTGTTTTTAAATAATTAGTTAGAAGCATGTGATGATGTGACAAGTATAGTTTTAAGTAAAAAAAGTAAGGATGGCTTATTGCCAGGTACACACGCAGAGACTTTGATTGCCGGCGACTCGCTGGCGATTTCAAATTCGATTTCGCGTTGAGAACTGTGTCTGCATTATTATTGCATAGTTAATATCAATATTTGCAATTTTTGCTTTGGGAAATATACATGTATTATGATTGCTTATAGGTTCCTACTGTCAAAGACAAGGGCCTTTGTCCTGCACTGAGATCCACAAAAGACGTGAATTTTTCTCATCATTACCTGCGCACAGATCGCGTCGGAAATATGGCAAGTCGAGTTCTAGAAGAAGTGTCACTCATAAATATCAAAACCTGGTAAGTCACACCCCTACTCGAAATTATACTGTGAATGGGGTAAATAAGAAAAAAATAAAAAGTATTGGCAAATAATTTTTTTCATTTCTCACTTTTCACTTAGAGTGATATTTAAGTACACACATTTATGCACAGGGCACGGGGACACCTCGGCGAGCGATGCCAGAGGCGGCATAGTCAACACTTGCCCTATAAACTAAGCCACCATATACTCGCACTACGTCACAAATTACGTTAAGAAACTGATAGCTTTGAAGGCAGTTCGTGTCTAGACGCTACCAGCGCCAGCGCCGGCGCGGCGATGCCGTGCTCTTTGATATTATGTTCCTCAATATGTCATATGAACGCTCGGGCATTGTATACTATGAAATGTGAAGAATAAAACTGACCTGCATAAGTAACAAGCCGACGATGAATCCAGAGCCTTGGCAGTATCCGACTTCGCGATCATGTAATGAGTATGCTTTCATCACGTTAAACAGAGACTCTTGTCCAAGACCATCCTTTTCTTTGAAGAAGTCATGTTCGGGGTATGTCCGTGCTATGTCACGACGGATCACCTTCTCACATGCAGATTTCGCCTGGAACAAAACACTAGGGTGAAAGGTGGAAATGGAAATATCTGACCGAAAATGGATTTTCAGACGGAAACGAAAAATAATGTTTAGCTTTAGTCTTATTTTCGGCTGGAAACGAAAATAATTTAGACATTAAAAAATATTATTATTTCTGCTGTACACTGAAATCTTGTTTGTTTCTTTTTAAACCTAGGGAGAGAAAATTTATATGCGTGAAGAAAAAATATATCATATAACCCCGCTTCACAATTTCAAAACAAAATTGCGTCCGTTTAAGTCAGCTGTGTGAAACCGCCAGCAGACCCATTTCACCCGGAACTTAGCCGTACATACACTTTACGAAGTAGGCCGAATGACGCGATTCACGAACTTCTGATTTCCGGCTTGGCCGAAGCTTCGGCTGGTTTATGGCCGAATCATGATTTTTTGACCGAAAACGGAAAAATAAGAAATGTGGATGTACCTACACCTCTGCCTACCCCTTGTGGTAATACACGCGTGATTTTATTTTATGTTACATTGTATTATGTAATAATACTTACTTTTATATATGAAGCGTAGAGCTTCTTCTCAGGGGATGTGTCAACCCCAGCCAAGAGTTGCCACACGATGCCTCTGAAGTGGTGCGGCACTCCTTGACGCACCAGATCCCTTACGAACTGATTGCGTCGTTTCCACTCGGTCTCCCAGTTGCTGACGATGCGTCCCCATAGACTCCACAAGTCTTCTTCGCCGTTGCCGCTGGTACTAACTCGTGCCTCCGCGTCATGGCTCGAACTTGTCGCTGTAGACAAATATTTCACTTACTCCCGAATACCTAAATAGCATTTAACCGTCTCATAGGATCTCGCGTACTAGACGACCTCGACTCCGGCCAGTCGTGGCCATCTAGTGGTATTGTATGGTTTGCGGCTAGCTGGACGTTGCCACCAAGTGTGCGATTCGTATCGGTTTCTACAGTTTACCTGCTCGCTGCGACCACTGGTCGTGGTCGTCGCCGTTCAGTGCGCGAGATCAGACGTTTTTTAAAAGTATTCCTGTTGCCTTAAATACACGGACAGACTTACTGACGATTTAAAAATTGAATTAAGGTAAATATTTGACCGTAACACACAATTCTTAAGTGTTGCCATCGATTTATGGGAATATCAAATTAAAATAATACATTTTGTTTATAGTACTGAGCTGACCTCGAATTAGGACAAAAGCAGGAGGTAGGTGAATAACAATAGGTTAAAACGAGTTAACTCTTCATGAATGTTAAATAAAAGCCAGCTTTTCATCGTTTCCTAGTGTTTACGTTAGGATCAGGTGCAAAACTGCAGGTGTACCTACCTACCATGTGTGATTGTACCACAGAACAGATCGGTTCTGTGGACTGTAAGTACACTGTATGTTGTTCACATGACTTTTAATAATCAAAGCAACTATAAAACGGACAGTGAAAAATTGCTGCCTTATTGTAGATTTAATTATTTCCGATTATTTCTGCATGTTTTTTACAAACTAAGCGAAATTAGAGCCTTGTTACACAAGAAAACGTTTATTTATGTAAGTCGTTCGTACTTCAAACAAATGTCTATACTTAGTCAATGTGTCACATATTTAGGCTACATTTGCATTACACTCACGTTAAAATAATAACCCACCTAATGACAAGTTTTCTAGGACACAACTTATGTAGAATTCGAGCACAGTCTTGGTTTCATCATACAAATTGTTAGGATCGTTCATTTTTATAAAACACTGTATTTACAAGATGTATAAGTATTCTGTGTTATCATCGCTAGTTACTTACTGATAAGAGATAACAATCTGACAGTTGTGCATTCTAGTCAGCGATCCAGTTTAGTAGGTATTTTATGAAATTTTATGAAGTAAGATTTAATATTTTATTAAACTAAAATTACTTACTTACATAACTAACGTGAACAGCTGAAAATTCTTATTTATACATTTTTTTAAACGACTCGTTTTCGAATGCTTTATAGGAATCCATTACTTTTAGTAAAACTAACATCCTTCCATCGTTTGAACGAATCTAGTTTCAGAACGTGTGTCACAGATAATGTGGCGTTCAGTAAACTAAACAAGATACAGAGTTATTTTACTGTTACTTACGCAACTGGCGGATTACAAATGCGTGAGAGTAAAACTGTTTTTATTAATTGTCTAAGGAAAGAAGTAGGTCACAACAATTTGCCCATTTATTACAGTGTACCTCAACCCTATAATTTTAGTGGATAACTTTGTGTGTATTGCAATTTAGACCTTAATCTTGTGTATGAAAGGTTCATAATAACACAAGCTGGTGCCCATGACTTTGTCTGTAACCTGCTTTAGCCTAAGGGCAAAAAAAAATGATTTTAAATATCCGTTTAAGAGTCGCCTCTACATCATTATGATTCAGTCGGCTGTTTAGGCTGTCAGTCTTATAGAAAATCAGTCAATCATGGCAATCCAAGCTAATATCATACCCAGGTAAAATTGTTTGCTTGTTTGTAGGTAATCTCTAGAAGCACTGATGCGATTACAAAAAATATTTTACTAGAAGGAAGCTACACTATTACCGACTGTCTTAAAATGTTTCATCTACGCGGTTGAAGTCGTGGGCAGAAGCTAGTAACTTATATGTATGGTATCGTTAAATGTTTTGAGTATGGGAATACGGAGTGGAGAAGATTGTGGTCTGTTCTTTGTAGTAAGTAAGTAGTAATATATTAGAAACTTACCCGAGGCTAAAGATACTTGTGAAGTATCGGAACTCTTGCGGCTGTGTACGGTAGTCAGCGAGGGGCACTTCGCGTCCGCCTCGATCCGTCTGTTTTCCTCCTCCAGTTTGGCTAGCAGCGCCCGGTCGGGCGTCGGAATTGTGTCAGTAGTAGGCTCAAGTATCCGGTAATCTGCGTACATTAGGAAAATAATTTATTCTTTACTTCCATAATGATGGTCACAAAAAAGAACTTAAGAAATAATTAGCTTTACTACGAACTCAACATACATTTGTATCTCCAAACTATGATCATGAAAACCCCAACTGCGTTACCGCCCTCAAGCGATGAATCAACAATAAAAAAGTAACATAGCACAGTACCTACACAAACAAGGCTAACGATTTGTTAAAAACATCTTTTTCACAGTATTCGTCTTAACATGTACTATGTTCCTGCCACTTCTTCTTGTTTTAAGCGCGAGTTCAGAATGCGAGTGTGGAACTCATCGTATTTGCGTTTACCTGTAACAAGCCTGCCGCACGCAACATCTCGTGCTCAAGGGCTTCACTCGGGGTACGTACTACGCTAATATTATGCGATGTGCTAGGAATTGCTTGTCGTTACCCGTTCGACGTTTAATTTGTAATGTTTTTAGTAATTAGCCACCATAGACTACACCGCCCAGTAAAAGTACATTAGAGTGAAAACTGACCCCAACAAACTATTCATTTATAGCCCAGCCACTTAGATAAAATATAGTTACTGTATTTGATCGAAACCCACCCACCACCGGCCGCGTCATCCCCATCAACCAACCAACTTAACATATTTAAAAGTGCACAGAATTCAAAACATCTTATAGGTATCTGGCATACGTCGGTTACGCAAAGAGTTTCCATAGCATCAACCATGATTCGCTTTCCTATTAAAAGAGGAGTCTAATAGGGGGACCCGTTGTCCCCAAAAGCTGTCTTAGAAAAGGAAGTATTACAATCCTTGGCAAAAACAGGGCAGACAAAGGATTCTTTATCAGTGAAAAGAGATTATTAAAGTTCTGCTGTGCCGTTGATGACATCCATGCTTTTCTCCTTGTTGATTAAAAGAACCGAGATACCGAAATTGCGGCAACATGAAGGTGGAGGAATGAGCCGTAATCTGTGTGATAGGTTTTCCTAGTGCAGATACCAATCTCCCAAAAAGGATTTATCAGATTTTGTAATCTTCATATTTTTAAGGTGCCTTTGTGGAAGAGAAATAAAATGTTTATTTATTATTATTATTTATAAATAACAAGAATATAAATGTAGCTCAATTCATGATTTGCTCGAGAGGTAGTGAAACCATGAAAACTCAAAGTTCGATGTGACGGGGATCGACGTAGAGGGAATAAATTATAGAGCAGCCGGACAAAATGTTTAACGAACGTTACCTTCTCCTCCAGCAACTGATGGTGGGTCACAAACATAATAGGAAATATAATAATTATATTAAGTAAGTTATATGAGAAATAATATTAAGTTTAGCTATGTACACCGTGTCCAATAAATACGAATACACTTTGAAAACTCAATAAATAAAGAACTATCATACTTAGTTAAAACATAATATATATTTTTAATAAAATTACATTTCTTTTAACAATTAAAATTGATGTTTCGGTGTAATTCCACATTTTTCCTTCCTTATCAGCTTCAAACGTTTTTCAATCCCGTCACACGCGGCACTCGACTTCCATCGGCATTTCCTCCTAAGCGCGCTGAATGCTTGAACTGCTCCAGATTTGCAATTTTGTAGTCATTTAACATTGACAGCATGTATGACCATACAAAAAAATCCAAAGGATTCAAATCTAGTGAGCTAGGAGTCATTCATTCTTGGGTAGGAAATCAGTCAAATTGGCTTGACACCGTGCTTGAACAACGTTTGCTATGTGTGATGTTGCCCCATCTTGTTGGAAGATGTAATAATTATCTCCAAGCATGTGACGTAAACTCGATGCTACAGTTTTCTCCAAAACTTCCGTTCAGCGAAGCCGAACATTCAGCGTTGATTTCAACACTTCAGGACAAACAGTTTCTCATTGGAAAAGACGAACTCGTCCCCAGCGTGCCAGGAGAGTATTGTTTTAGATCTTTGTCGATCCCTTAATGAAGATGTCTCCGTGAACCTTTTTATGGGTTTGTTCACAAAATCTTTGATCTTGAGAGGTTTCAACGCCTTAAAAATTGCATCAGGCATTTCGCCATTGAGATTTTTTTTTAAACTTCTCGAAATTGCTTCATTTTTATATTTTTGACAACAACAACTGAAAACTAGCAAAATATATGGGTCGGTAATTTTAATTTTGTAGTCGGATATACATATAGACAATAAACAATAAGAAAAATCCTCTCCAAAATTTTTGCTTTATTCAGAATAAGTGCCTGTAAAAGTGTATTCGAAGTTATTAGACACGGGTTATAAGTAATAGATAATAATAAGTTATTGGGGATTAAATATAATAAAATATATTTTTTTAACGTAAATAGATATCTAATAAAAACGTACGTAATGGACTATTTTAACTTCACATAAAGATCGTATGCATATTTTTTTTATGCGATGTAAAGTAAGCAAAATCAATTGTTTATCAAATTGTCTACCAACATAAATGGTCCGTATACTCAAACCACAACTATCATGTCGATATTATCGCGTGGACGTCCACGGCATCACGATAACACAGGGAAGTAAAACCTATGGAAATATATGAAGATGCTTTTAAATTTCCGTCCACGATAACGTTATAACGTGCACGTATTTCCATCCATTGTATGGACGCGGACGTCCACTATAATTTCGTCACATTAGAAATTATAAAAGCGCATATTGACAGTTGTGGATTTTTAACAAAGAATTTAATAACTAGTAAGTAAATGGTAAAATTAAGATATTTTATTATTGCATTATGAAGATCCCAAGTTAATGTGGAATCCTACACGAAATCAATTTCAGTCACACTGTAATTTTTTTGTCTAACATAAATTATAGATGAGTTCGGTGTTTCTTCACTGAATTTTAAACCTTATTCCAACAAAAATAAAGTTCTAAATTCAAACTGATTTTATACCCTAAATTGTTCATTTTTACCCGACTACGGCACAGCCAAAGGAGGCTTATGATTTTTGTATAAAGAACTTTATGACAGTCGGAATAAGGTAAGAAATAAAAAAAGAGGTCAAGGTCTCTCTTTAAGTTCAGACCACCAAGCAGGTATTGTCTGAAAAGGTCTCTACAGGAAAGAGCCATAAGCCAAACAATTGTTACAATCTGACCTGTCGGTCGATTCTATAAAAATATCAACGTGAAACTTAGTTGAAGTGAGCTGTCACTGTCACAAATCGACCCGCAGGATGCTTGGGATTAGCACTATTGACAGCTCACTTCACCTAAGTTTCACGGTGATATTTTTACAGAATCAACCGGCTAACCTGTTTGTTATATATTTGTATACATACAACAAACAGCAGGTCCGATTGTAACACAGTTGTAATAACAGCTATTTAGGTACACCTAAATAGCTGTTATAACATAATAGAACCACTTTTTGTATGCCTACGAATGATTGTTAACCAATATACATAATAACAAAAAATATAGTTGAGCAGTTCGCAGTTTACCTTGGACGAATATTTTTACACTTTTAATATCTATCGTATTTTCTAAAAGGAAATACATAGGGATGTATTATTTTGCTTGTCGAGTCCAAGTCCGTCGCTAATTCGCTATTATGTCTATCATTGAACTACATCTAGTACCACAAAATACTTAATTTAAAAAAGCAGTGGTTTCCGGTGTTAATAAATTAGAACTCAAGCAGCGTCAGCCATGTTAGTGTTGTGACAAAAGAAATGATTTCAAGATGACGTCGTTGTGATAGAATGCAAGCTCAATATTTACAGTGCTCATAGTGAATGTTAGTGTTAAACCAACAAACCGTCCAGAGATGATACAGGTGATTCTGTATTACTAGCGATCGGCGTTCCGGGAGCAGCGGGCGGTGCGGCGGGCGCTTCTCTGGCGTCGGCATCCACCTTCATGGTGACTCTTTGCCATATAGAGCCCTCCCCTCGCCCTTCGCCCCTGCTCACTGCGCGCTCCTCTCTGCACCAGACACGCGCGGTCACGCCATCAGCTCCACACACTCAACCCAAGGGCCACACGCCCTCATATGTGGCACGAACAAAACACAACGTACCCGGTACGATTTGTTGCAATGTTATTAGTTAAGATTTTATTCTAATAGACGGAAAACCAATAATTCCGTTCGTTCTAAGCTAATACATGAATTTTGAATAGCAATCACCGCATTTTTATCTGATGTGTAGCCAATTACATCATAAATGACTAATCTTTTTATTTAAAATCATGATCGACTAAGATGTATTTTTAATCATTCAAATGTCAACCTGTATGATAGGATGTTTTTATGATAGAACACTAAACAGGGCTAAAGAGCTTAGTATAAAATATGTAAGCAACCCTTTTACAAAACGTTTGTACAAAAGCCAGCCGCAGCTCCACCACACATGCACAAACTGTTAATGGATGAAATATGATTAAAAGAAAATTCTAATCTATCTGTGTTCACAACACTGCGTCACGCAAGATGCACTAGTAACTATTCGCCTTTCAGAAATGACAATAACGCGTTAAAATAAATAATAACGTACGAATGACCGGCGGAGTCGTAATGTTTTAAAGTTCTGTTTTGATGAAACCAGCAGCAGGTAGGTGAAAGTCGCGGTGATCCGCGCGCTCCGCGGTCATCCGCCCACTAAGCATGAAGGCCGCTCGCGTTCTTCACAACATAATAGAATAACATGCCGGAGCCGCAAGCTAGATGCGCGCTACACGGACTCACGCAGAATTACTGCCGATAAATTTTTGGTTCAAAAATTGTATAAGGCAAATTAGACAGGTCTAGTAGGTACTATTTTTCATGCTGTACCTCATTGATTTGTTTCTTAGAGTAACTTATTTCTAATTAGCTACTCTAATACATGTTCCGATGTTATGGTATGGAAAATAAATCGTAAAATGCACAAGTTCACACTGCTCAGAGTCACTCACCTTATCTACTATTGTTGAATATTACAATTACACGAATATACACAAGTAGGCGTCACCATTTAATCACACATCGAATAATTGTATAATTTGAAATCAGAACACTGAGTGAGCTCGAATTCACGTTACGCACTCGGTGATATTATACGCTAGCCTGCGCTGGAACTGGATCGAGACGAAACGGTTTAACAGACGGACTACTAGGTATCTACGTCCAAGCAAACAGTATACACACGCACAGCACACGTGACACGACACATTTACGAGAAAAATTTGCGAAATACATACAACACAAATAGGCGCTAGGGAAATTCATGGCAAATGAAAAATAAATGTTTTGATTGAGCTGAAACACAATCCTATCGGCTAGATATCCACTGAATATTTAATAGCCTCACTGGCACGGAAAAAGCGATAGCGCGAAATATAGATTGTGTTTGATATTTAAATGTACCAGATTGTTAATAAAAAGAGATCGTGACATGGTATGAACACATTGTGATGTGCAATAAAAACTTTATTAGCTATCTGTAGTTAATTAATTAAATAATAAATTAGGCCATCTGAGATGACAATGATTTCACCACACAAAGTGACACATAACTTTTCAGAAGTCATCCGAGAGTAACTCCAAAGAGTAAAATTATTCCCCGGTTTGTTCATTTGCTTTGGGTTACTTCAGTTACTTGTAGGCGAATATGGGACTGTACTTCAATGAACGAAAGAGAACCAGAGAATTACCCTCAACAGAGCATTTTTGTACTATTTTCAGACATTGAATGAGATAATCCCTAATAAATGAACTAAAACTTAAACTAAATCCAGAATTTATGAATATTAGACAGAATATTATACTAGTCATTTAAGTTTATTTTTGGCCATTGGTATGTATAAAATTGAACAAAAGTGGACCCAGAATACTATCCTGCGGCAGACCTTTGTCTTGAACTCGCCATCTACTCTAATCTTCAAGAACATTTTAAATTGTACCTTACTGAGCAGTTCTTAAAGAATTCAGGTGGCCCGTGAATGTGTCAAGTTGGTAACCTTCCATAGCAAAAAAAATAATCTGAGGGTGTCGTATGCTGTTGTCAAATCTACAAATACTGCACCCGCATTAACCATTTAAACATTAAATCGAAATCGCAGAACAGAAATAGGGATACTATTCTAGCTTCGACTTCTTTCCGTGACAGTGAGTGAATAGCAGGTAAGACAAGAAGAAGTAGTTCTTTTAGATACATTTTTACTGCTTCTATTATTAAACAATGAATCCCTCCAATACTTATGATATAATACGTATGCTCAATGGTAGACAAGTATACATGCTTTTTTACCTCACACCAGCTGAACTGTATGTGTGTGTATAACAGAACATAATAACTTCCGTTTTAATGATGAAGATTGAAAGGTATATTTATGCGTGTCGGTATTGGATTCGATAAGTGTCCATTTATGGAGTAGCGGCTTATGCAATTTAGCTCTATTTTACTGTAGTAGGTATTAGATACAAACAGACAAAAATAATTTTCGTGATATTTAGCTAGACTACTACTTTTATTTCTAGCCACTTTATGAAAATATTTTCAGGTGTTTCACGGTCTGAATAAACATGACTTAGTTGCATCCACTCAGTCTGCCCTGGTTAAATTATTCACAGGCACGACCGATTTGTGCCGCGATATTTTGAGCCTCCAACCTTGCAGCCCCTACCGACATCGGCCAGACTATACTTTTGATTTTTAGAGCTTGAAGCTTTTATGTTATAATACTATCCCTATTATGTTCGGTAGGTGAATACAATTTGATACTCGTCTATTTTGTGTATATAGAAGTGAAAAAGCACTCAGGAAGGCAGCCTAATGCTGTCTCGTCGTTGTTTGCTTTGTCGATAAACAAACAAATCAGGTTTCAGTGTTCTATAGTATTAATAGAGCTAGGTATAAGAGCTAACCGTCATCGTTAGTTAGTATGACTAAGCGCTGATGATTTAATGACTTTAGCGCCGTGACATATTTGACCTTAACTTGAGTAATCTCGGTTTAAGGCAGGGTTGAAGAGAACCTGTTTTTGGATTAGTCAGATTTTTTGACCTGCCAGATAATGACCCTATATTTTTATTTAATTTTAGTAAATATTATACGGACCTGTTTACAAACGGTATGGTACGCTTCGATATAAATCAGTATTGATAACTAGGAAGGTAATATTTTAATAATACTTCTGAAGGTTATATTGTCGATAGATTTTTTTATTATTTACATACATTTATTTTTTTCTGTTGCCGTGTTGTTCTTTGTGTTCCGTAGAATTGTAAAGTATTGGTTTACTATTCAAGTATGTATAAAAAATTAGAATGAAAATGCTAAAGACTGTGCGTGCTTAAGCAGCATTTTGAAAGACGTGTAACACACACTTTATCTATAGATTTAATTAACCATTTGCGTTAGAGGAAACTAACTTACCGCATTTAGATACGTGCAGTGATTGTTTAAAAAAATCAGCAAATTAAATATTATTACTTCACTTTGTTCTTTAAAGCTTACATTTTTTACTTGGATGGTATAAGGTTTAAGTTTTAACGATAAGTAGATGTATACTTTAAAAAACAAACTGTATTATCTTGCAAACGACTGCATTGTAAATTTTAAGATATTTTTGAAAACTACCTTATTAATTAATGTGTATAAGTACCTGTAGTATGTCTAAATATGTGGGAAGAACACGTCTCAGCTCCAACTTGCTCGAACATTAACTGAAAAAAGAAGTAGCCTTTGTTACAATCTACAAATAAAACTAGCTTGTATATCAAAAGTTTATTTAAGGCTCTGACGTTGTGACCATTTGTTAGAGAAATTAGATGGTATCAGTAATCCATTGTAGGTATGTGTATATTTGTAGTACAGGCAAAACTAAACCATCACATCGATTTCAAATTAGCTTGTGGAGTGTGGAGGTTACGACGTGGTTACCCGGTACTGGGTGGCAATTTGGGCATAGCTTGACATCATGCAATAAACTTGTTTTTCTAAATATATTTCTTGCAATTTTCACGAATTTTCTAATCAGTGAATTGAATGAAGTTAAAAGATATGCTCTTTAAGAAAGTTTTCCTGTAGTACACGGCTAAGGTAGTTTAGCTACCCTTTTTACCTCATCTCAAATTACCGACTAAGTAATATGTCTCAAATGACCGTTGACAAATAAAAATAAATTACATTCCTCAAAATATTATATTTATTATTTAGTAACGCAACAAGCAAACATAGCATTATACTTTTCTAAGAACCATAATTCGCATTAGCAGACCAAAAAATACGAATAAAATATTAAGATCAAATAAACATTAAGTTAGTTTTCGTCTATTATTATATATATACAGGATTTGACAAATAATTGGATTTATTATTACAATTTATAGCTTTTTGTATTTGCACTACTTCTATATTTCTCATGGAATGGGTAAGTTCCGTTTACTTGGAGCTTGAGTTCTAGAGGAAGCTCCGATTACCAGTTAGCGTTTGATTTAATTAACTGTCGCTAGCTGATTAGAATGTTTTGTTTCCTGAAATCATACGAGCCACGCCAAAGGTACTATTATGCATCTTTGAGGCCTTAATTAAACTACAATAAGGCGATACTCAGCAGTGGGTCGAACAAAAGCAAGTTAATAATGATAATAAAGCGTATTTTTCAAAATGGAGAACCGTAGTACACATGGCTACACATCAAGCTATACATTTCCAGTTTATTCTGATCTCGCATTATAAAAGATTTCCATACAATGCGAGGTCAGCTTATACTGGAAAGGAGAATGCGCAAAAAAGCCCCAGCTCCGGCGGAAAAGTTACCTATCTCAGATTATTGTACATTTTATGTGTATCAAGTATCAATATGTGTGATGTCTGCAGTGGCAGTCAAACATAGGGAAAAAATGCTTTGAATATCCTTCCAGGCGCTTATTTTTCATTCGACCATTTTAACAAATATCGAGTAAAATATGTAATAGTGGCTATTGATTCACGAATATGTTAGGCATATTGCCTTGATTTTACTTTCAGGGGCATCATATCGTATCTTATAAGGTAGTAAAATAATAATAACAAGATTGATTTTAGATGTGTTTATTTAGTAAAAAATCATAATTCTAAATCTACTAACACATTGTCCAAGAAAGCAGCAGGATGGCTAAATTCGTTGTGTCTGGCCCAACCTAAATAATATAAAATCGTGATAACATGGGCACAACTTCCTAGAGTCCGCCGCCCGTGGATACAAGAGCAATAATATTCTTTTATTGCTGTTCGACCCTGTGTCTCAGCATTATTTAAAACATATGTATAATACGTCTTGCTTCGGACATGGCGTTATTGTATCCTACATCTTATTAAAACGTTTTCTTCGTTGTTAATTAGAACTCTTTCGGAGTGGCGATAGTACTCTATTTCAAAAACTCCAGTTCTTTTGATATGCTCGCTGGAGTAAGAGCGCGCTAGCTTTATGTCTGCCTTTGTAAGGCTTAAAAAAATAATCGGATTTAAAATATTATTTTATTATTATTGGATACCCTTTATGATACGATATGATATTCCTGAAAGTAAAAATCAAGGCAAATGCCTAACATTCGTAAATCTATATACAATATTTTATATTTTACTCAATATTTGTTAATATGGTCGAATGAAAAATACGCGCCTGGAAGGATATTCAAAGCAATTTTTTTCTATGTTTGACTGCCACTGCAGACATCACACATATTGATACTTGATACACATAAAATGTACAATAATCTGATATAGGTAACTTTTGCGCCGGAGCTGGGGTAAATTTGTATGGGAGCTGCGCATTCTCCTTTATAGCTATATGTGTACTCGTGCGTACACGACAGTTGGTAATCAAATGCAGTTATCCTAGATTTAAATGCTCCCATGAATCAACGTCAGGAATGACAAAATACACCACCACCGTTAATATCGTTCAGTTTAATTTGAAGGGCGCAGTGATGTTACATCTCTTTAAACCTATAATGAACGCACGAACATACTGTGCATATTTCCTAGTTTACAACACAAACAAAAAACGTAACTAGTCGCGAAATGGCGAGGGCGACCACGTCACGTGGGTAGGCGACCGTGACTCATAGCATAGCTGTGGCACGCTTGTCAATTTAAAGCGACGGCAATCGCTGATGGCAATATACCCGTTATGGGTTACTGAACACCTTCTATAATGTATATGTAGCAAATTTTTTTGTACACGTTGTATTTCTTGATTTAAAACGTTTGCACAAATCGCGTGCAGATCATTTTTAATACTTACTTACTTTCAAATGAAAATGCTTTTATCGTGTCACATAGCGCACGTACATGAACGCAATAGCATTGTAGTGATAGTATTGGATAAGGACATTCGATACGTGATAGTTTAAGTCACGATTGCAACACTGGAATCAAGGGCGGATCTAGAATTTCTTTCTGGGAGGGGCACATGGGCCAGACAGTTAAGAAGTGTCTCCGTGTCTCCCATATCTTAATTGTACTATGCTGTTTTTGAGATAAATTATTTTTCTATGAAGATATAGGTAGTAGCCTACTTTTTTCAGCGTTCATCATTGAAGCAATGTCTTGATAGATGATAGATGCATTCAGGCCAGTCCACTCAGATGATTCGATTTTATTTTACTTTCCGTTTGGGGGGGGCATGTGCCCCGGTGCCCCTGGATCGGCCCTTGACTGGAATAATAATCTAGACTAGAGTCGAGTGAGTACTAACTCCCTTCATCCCGTTTCGCTAAGCGGCGCGGCGGCTCTCGAGACACATAATTCAATTTAAATGCTTAGTGCATCTGTACCGACAATCCTCATGAGTGTTTCTCTGACGGCATGTATAGCAAGTTGCTACTGTTATTTGTACTCATGCAAGCATAGGTTACTGTACACAGTGCAAAACGAAGAAGCGACGCAGGCGCACGACACCACGTCACAATACATCAATGTTGCAACGCTACAGCGCAAAACGTATTATACAGGTGTCGCAAATGGAATTAACTCTTATTAAAGCGTGAAGACAAACAATAACCTTTTTTTCACATTGCGCTTATAATTATTTGTATATAATTAAACGGGGTATAATTATGTGAAATTTCGGCAAGTCACGGGAACCATTTTTTTCCACCAGATTCCCCTTGAACTTAAGCCGAAGATCTGTCTTGTATGGCTCAGAATTTTTCTAATCATATAATTTTATTTTCTAGTTTTAGGTATAATATAAGATGTATTATTAGGTGTAGTGAATTTCACTGAGATGATTCTTACAATATCTGCAGGAAACACATAAATAAATCTTAATTAATATCTTAAAGATGTAACACAAATTCTTCACATATTTTCATAAGATGTAAAACAAATTCTTAAAAAAAAGTGATAAACAAAAGCACGCAAAGCTAAGCACTCTAAAAAATATTAAAAGGTACACTATTGGATGATTCTACGTTTAAATACTTAATACTTATTATAAATGAGAATAATATTGTAATGTCCAGCTCAGCACAAGCTTCAAGCCAAAAACTCATCACATATTCTAATGTGATAATTATAGTAATCAACACATTCGCTGTGCTATGCAGTGCAATTTTTCTGACATTTTTCTAACTGGTATTTTATTTTATTCCTCATATTTCATATTATCATTCTGACGAAAGTATGATATTTTTTTTTTAATACAAAATATTGCAGTAATCTTAATTCTGTGATTCTTATTATTTGACTGGTTAATGATCACCTACCTACTGAGAATTTTTAGATTCTTAATTATTCAATATCAGTTCCTTTGTATATTTTCACTTGTTTATGTGGTGAAAGTTAGCAAGAAATAATATCGTGAAGTGCTATAATTTAATTTTTCTTGAAAATATTTGAGGTAAACTAATGAATACAATTTATGGAAGAATTAAAAAAAAATAGGAGATACTATTTCTGTTGTGGATTAAATTTTTCCACTAAATTAAATTAAATTATATAGTTTTATTAAGGCACAATCATTTATATTTAAATTTCGATTTTGTATAGGTAATTTTATTACTAATGAAAATATAGGAAACAAGTTAAAACTCAATCCATTATGATTGAATTATTACTCTCAAGGCCTAGAGTAAAGCATTGTATAAAAATAGGTAAAAAAAAACATTTTTTAATGGCAATGTTAGTCAGATCTTACAATAGAAACTAAATAATGAAAAGGTCCCATTGGTTTTCAACAAAGTGGTATAAAATGATCATTTACGCAGTTAAATCCAATTTTATGCTAATTACTTATTGCAGTGTTTCTTTTTATTGTTACTTTATGATAAATATTTTTTAGTCTGCAAGTTGATCATTAACAACACATTACAATTTTTATTTTTTTATTAGGTTTTTTATGGTTTTCTAGGTGTTATGCACTATCATTGTAACACAAGAAGTTGTATGGAATTTACAATGTGAAGCAAATTTTTTGCAGCTGCTTTTAGCTATGTAGGTTCAACAAACATTCCGCTATACAGTGAAAACCAATTATAAAGACTTCGAAGGGACCGTAGGATTACGGTTGTTATAACCAAAATCTATGTTAAGTAAACAGAAATGCTGGGACTTCAAGATTTTGTAGTCATAACCGGTACATCGCTTTAAGCGAAGTCCTTATCAAAGGTTTTCACTGTATTTCAAATGTATTATGAGGAATATTATCTATTTCAAATACTGTATTCAGCTGCATCCGGTTAAGCTGGAAGCCAACCCCAAATTAGAGGGAAAAAGGCAAGGCTTGATGATGATTTAAGGAATATCATCTATTTTATTTTAAAAACAATGGAGAGACTGACAATGTCAGGGAAATACATGAGTATTTCTTGTTTTCCTTGCATCCCGTCCACAAAATATTTGCTGTAGATTCTCAATAAAGCTTATTATATTAATTTTAGTACTGCCAATTTATACACTCTTTGCACACAACAGGTTTTGATCTTTGTGCAGTCCAACAGAAAGCATTTTGACTAAAGTTATAAACCTACTAAATTTAGTAAATATATGGGACCTACTTTTGCTAACATGGTTTGATAAAACTATTCTATCCAATGCCCCTATTAGTTAAAAAAGTTATGTCAACAGATTACTCAAACGCCATACAGCAAATCTTTAGTGATTGAGAGAGCATAGGACTCAACTGTGACTGCATCTGAGTTGGGTTTCAGTGGTAGATTAGTGTTGTTCAGAAATTAATTTCGGGAAACCACATTTTCTTATATTTTACAGACTGATAAATCGTATTTCGAATTCAATAGAATTAAAACTACAACTTGAAATAATTTATTAATGTTGGTTTTTTTTCCTCAGAGTCCCAGCCTCATTACATTAGCCTCACAGTTTTGCATTCCGACATTCCGCAAATTTTAACCAACTTTACGGGCAAACGGTACTAGAATGTAGCCATAATTTGAAAGGTTATTGCACTAATTCATTTTGTTACTTTCGCAAGAATTTGAGGAGCAATAGTACAATGGTATTGATTTCAAACGACAAGCACGTAATTAATATTAAATTAATGATGTTATAGTACTTACATGTCACGGCTAATGTTCCAATTGGCAAGAACCACCAGTGGCTACAATATTATTTAGAGGGATATATTTTGATTTTAAAATTATGAAAATAAATATCGGAACCGCCCAGCTGGCAAATTTTAAATCACAGATTAAAAATATGTATTTGACAATACATTGGCTGCGTTCAAGAAAGAAGCTGTCATCGTTATATTACTAGTTTGACTTTTAAATTAGTATTGCAGCTTTCTAATAGATATTCAATTGGATAAATCTGTTGATCAACCATGGATCGTACCAATAAAATATAATAAAAATTACAAACACCAAAATCTAGACTACAACCAGAATCGACTAAAAGAAAACGTTATTTTTTTATCCTTGTAACATTTAAAACGGATGATATTCTCGTTATGACGAATGATTTGATTATCGATTGGAATTGGAACCACAAATAATAGACGACAGTTGATGGCATGCATGAATGACAGACACGGATGTCAAATTGTCTATTGTCGAGATGTTAAAAGGGCGCCAAATTCAGTGTTTATTAATTCCGGTGAGGAAGTACCTTTAGGGTCTGGGGCGGATAGTTTGGTGTTATTCTTAGAAAGAAAATAAAGACTAAAGGGTAAATAATTATAGAAAATAGGATAAAAGCATTTTTGGACTAGAACTAGGTATTTTTCGTTTTAAGTTCGTCAAGAGGCGAAACGTCCTAACGTTTGATAAATATAAAACAATCTATAATTATTGCCAACACTAATAGGCTAGATTGTGGCTAGTCGTGCGACTAGTCGTGGTCAAGCTAAAATAAGGGTAGTAAACAAATCTGTTAACTACTTCGGGATATAGCGTGATGTCATGTTAGTACGAGCATTCTCACACTTTAGGATGCTAAGTCCTTTTCTATGTGGGCAAAATATGAGTAGGTAGCCATTATCCCAAAAATGGAAGATGAAAACCGTGAAACCTTACCTATTTCTTACCAACAACACTTTGTATTGAGGTTACGGCAAAAATAGCAGAGATCTAATATGAGTTATTTTCCAATGGTGCGAGTGAGGACTGTAGGTACACAATACACCAAGTAATCCGCTTTGCACAGCACCGTGTCAATACAGATGGTAGGTCGATATTTGTGTGATGTTTATTATTACCTACTTATGTCCATGGCCACGGTAACGCTAGCAGACACCTAACAAGCGGAGAGTGGGAAGTATAAAAGCTTGTGAAAATGCGTGGGACCTACACACACAATATATTTTGTACTAATTGTTACCTATACTTATAATAATATATTGTATACAGAAGCTGTTCGTAAACCTTTTAAAATAAATTAATAAATACTGAAATGAAATGAAATGTTTATTTTTTTACAAGTAAATTTTTTGATATGTTTTGAAGATTCCTATCTCACGTTTCGGTTTACATTACACATCCCTGAGAAGAAATGCCGAAGAAAACGAGGTCATGGTCTTTAAAGTTCAAATTTTTTATTATTAAGATATTTAAGTGAAACTAACAATGTAGGAAGAGCCTTTTGAAGAAATATCCTTTACAGTTTTGAGTTGACCTGTCCTGACAGACGGCACTTATCTATGCATCAGTCATCGTGTAGTTAACCATAATTTAGGGAGCTCAACGACCCGACAGCAGTGCAGGCCTTGTGGAAACGGCCGCGACTTACGAGTTGTAGCTGTAGCTACCCAGAAAAGCTTTACTTTGCGTAAATTATTTCCTCACCACTGCTCTCAAAACGGTGAAGGAAAATATCGTGAGGAAACCGGCATGTCCTAGAACGAAAAATTCGAATACATGTGACATCTACCAACCCGCACTGGGCCCGCGTGGTGGATTACGGCCCGCTTCCTCTTACCGAGAGGAGGCCTGTGTTCTAGCAATGGGAACATGTATAGGCTGATTATGCAACGACCCGACCCACGACGCTACCAGATCTGTAGGACATTTGCGTAAGCCACATAAAAAGTACTTACTCAAAACCGGCAGACAGTTACATAAATTAAGTTACGTAGGTATTTTATCTAGCCTGTAGGTACATTTTAGATTCAATTTATCTAGAAAACGTAGGTAAACTATTTGGGGTTAAATGAATAGTTGCGCTCATGACATTGACCATTCATGACCCTTTCATTAGGTAGGTACATGCCATAGTATATTTAAAAAACAAACATGATGTATACGCATCGCGGGCTCCTGTGTTCTGTTCGGAACGTGACGTGACCGGGATGTTTAAGTTCAAAATGGCCGCGAGTCCACTGTCAGGGCGGTCGAAAAGTCTTTATTGTCGCTGTTAATCAATCAAATAACTATGTATAGGAGGTAGAGTGTAAAGGTGCTGATAGACTTGAGCATTCAATTGGAACAGAACATCGAGCATTCGCCGTTTTTAAATTTGTCGAACTGAACAACGAACAGAGCCAAGCATAGAGCCAAACATCGCTACGAACATTTTCACGATCATTCTTGCGAACGCCCTAGGCTTAAAGGGACGGCGGCAGAACAATGACAGAATGGCTTGGCTCGGCAAAAAGGTCGAAGCAAAGTTACTGTCCTTTCGCTAGAATGCTCCGGTTTATTTTATTTTTCTGTAATGTAGCATTCGCTAGAATGCTCATTACAAGTGAATGCTCAAGTCTATCGGTACCTTTATGTTCTACACGGTCGCGGTCGGTGCCACAACGTGGTTAGGTACACTAAGTTACTATTAGGATCAACAATTAACAACTAATTTATTTGCGCTTGTGCTGTGGTTTGATTTGGAAATTTTATGATCGTCAGGCTATCTTAGACACGGCTTAGATACGGATCTTATGGTATTGAACTAAGACCAAACCTGATAGACTATGCTTAGTCCTTGCACAAGTTAAGTTTGTGTCTTAAAAGATGTTATCGAGCATGAATCTGATCAAAATAGGACAGAATAATTGAATTACGTAGACAGGTCGTAATAAGTCCCTAGTCAAGTCATAAATTAGCACATCGGCTGCGAACAATATGACAATTGAGTTCACTGCATTTGGGTATCCCTATCTCTTGGACATGCGGGCTTGCATTTTTAACTGCCGATAGTGCCAATGCAATAAACTGACTTCGTTGTCAATGGTTGTGAATAAAAAAGATACAAAACAAACCCTTTCGGATACTAGCACATTTTATTTATAGATGGGTTTTCATTGCTATGGGAAGAGCTGAAGTACGTTGTAATAGTTTCATTGATGTAAAATGTGCTACAGTTTCGAATTGTTGTGACATACATAGTCTACGATTTGGCATTTCTATTTGACAATCCACTTTGACAGTACCTTCTTGCTAACATTTGCACATTGGTAGGTATGACACGATGGGAATTAGAAACTGCACTGTCTTACTATATCATAATATAATCCTTGCTTATCGCATCCCAGTGCCTACTCTTGTCTCAGACGCTAATCACGTTAGCTTAGCATTAAATAATATTAAAGTTATGATAACGCCGCATAGATAGTCAATTAGTAAGTCTGGTAATCCGTAATTATATTAAGTGCGCTTGAGCAGCGCAGCATCCTTATTTAGTGCAGAAAGATTTAGGGTGATAGTAATCAATGTTGGCCTATGATACCGCACCGATTTAATGCAGTTTGAGACACCTTCTGTAGGTACAGGGACAAATTATCGAAATTTCAAAGACGTGATGGGTAAATTATGAGATTGGTAAATCGATATTTTTAAGGTTCCGTACTTCATTGGGACAAAACGGAACCCTTATAAGATCACTTCGTTGTCCGTCTGTCTGTGTGTCTGTCTGTCAACGCAATACGGCCATTTATGCAATATATTTTGATAGGTACCAACTCGCAAATATATCAAAACATATAGGGTATTTCCCGTTGATCTAGAAATCATGACTTAGATTTTTCTTATTGACCTAGAAAGGCAAGAAGCAAGGTCTTACAGTACAAGTAAAGGAAAAAGTCCGAAAATCTTTAATTTTCTGTTTTATTAATAACATAAAAAAATGCTATTACAAACTTACATTAGCAGTTGGAGAATTGACCGTGACGTGTATCGATTTATGGGAGAACATGTTTTTTAACTATAATGTAAAGTTTATTTTTAGGATAATTTCATCCTAACAGAACCCTTTATTGTGCGTGGTCCGACACGCACATTGTAGGCCGTAATTTTTTTTAAATTGTTGTTTCGCTTGCAGATTGAATTTTACCATTTAGAAGGTGTACAAAGGGCCTACCATACTAACTACTACCATTCTAAATATGTACGAGTTCTCTTTCAGGTTGTTTCGACCGAAATTATAAAAAAAAACACATAAAACTACATGGGCACTTATGAAACGTCAGAAACTAGATGCACGGTTCCAATTGTTCATTGGCTATGGAGAAGAGCCAGCAAGAAACTACAGTTTTTACAATAAGTATTTTGAAATAACAGCGTTAATAGGTATTGGACAATGTAGGTTTTTCAAGAAGTAACAGGTAGGTACTTAACAAAATAAAAGACGGTGAACAAATCTATAGCTCACTAATCCTACAGCGTTCTCACATTCACAAAATAGAAAAGAATCTATAAAAGAAATAAACTAGGTAATTAATAAAAATAAAAAGTGTAACTAATCTGAATAATTATCATGTCTACAAAATCCACTAATAGAGTTGAAATCAAATTGTAGGTATATAATGTCAAATAATAGGATGATTATGTCAAAGAAGAATATAAAAAATATAAATAACATGGTAATTAAAAAAAACATGGTAATTAAATCATGATCATGGTACATATAACATAGTAATTGATCGTGAAGAATACCTGAATGGGTGTTACAACCTCAAAATATGACGGCCGAACTTAAACATTGTATGTTCATGCATTCAATCAGACCGATCGGATGAGATTCCTTTGACAGATTGAACTCTCCCTGCCTGTGTGTAGGTACCAATACCAGAAGCCTTCGCGATTTGTGTATTCACTCTCAGCATATCAAAGTCCTATGTGGACCGTTCCTTTGAAGCTGCCCTGCTGCACCGGGCTACTGTGTAATACACTTTTGTCATGGAGTTAAAGTATTTTACAAAGAGTATAAAATCCTTTCAGTTCTTTGTCGCTACAGTTCGGTGAGCAATAGGTATGGCCGTATGGGAACTGAGACCGAATGAGAGACCCGACACTACGATTTTATCAAACTTTTTTCAAATTCGAACTCCCATGCCGTTATAATTTGTATCGAATGTACCAAATCTACAATTCTAATCGCCCCCCTCATTTAGTTGTTCAGATTGTAATAGCAATTACAATGTCTTTTGTTAATCACCTGATTCTCGTCCCTATAAAAGCCGATTTATGTGTTAATTAAAGATTTTATTTTATCGTGTTCCTGAAGTAATTTCGGATTTAATGTTAATTGGGCAGTTGCCTTATTTGTTTGTTTCAATAATATGAGAGAAAAAAGAACCGCTGCAATTCATGAAAATATAGAGATTATTAATTGTAACAAAAGAAACGAAACAGTGCCAATATGACTTTATTGAATTACTTGTATACATTTTTAAATTAAAAACTGCAATTAAACGGTCTTCACTAACCTTTTATATTAATGCTACTGTCCTAAAAATACTTATACAAATAGCATACATAAGTGTAGCATAATCAGCCTATATATGTTTGGACTGCTGGGACAGGCCTTCAAACTTCTTGAGGTAGTGGGCCGTAATCCACCACGCGGGCCCAGTGCGGGTTCGTAGATGTCACTTGTCTTCGAATTTTTGGTTCTAGAACATACCGGTTCCCTCACAAAAGTACACATAAAAGGTAGAAAATTAACATGGTGGATTCCGTAAAATACAGGGATAAATCCTCAGCGCCGCGCCGTTTGATAAAATTCTCAGCGGCTATTTCGTGGTGGTTTTTTAAAATAATTATGTATGTACCTACGTAGGTAGGTAGATAGAAGTACAGAACACAAACTCTGGTAGTAACAAAATTACAGTCGAATGAACACGTGCTTATCGTCGCAACGAGAGCGAAGTTCGAACCTAAACTCTGATTTATATTCACTCGACGAACTGGCACCAGTTTCTGCACCTCAGCTGGCACTCATTCCATCCAGGGCTGCCAGGAACCACGAAACTATTACTTTATTAACAACTCAAGGGATAAACTATTTGTCATTCCTAATTTCTTATGCATACCATTATCAAGAACCGATATAGACTCATAATAGTCGATATTTTAGTAAAACTAAGTAGAGCAGTATCTTTGTTATTCAGACCGCGGAAACCTTTTAGATATTATGAATATTAACAAAGCTGTTACATTTTTTTATTTTATTGTACGAACCCTAGCAGACCAAGGTTCAGCAGATCAAGGAACTAATATTAAAAATTCGAAAGTGAGTTTGTTGTTTATTTGTTTGTTTGTAACGCTTTCACGTTAAAACGGCTGAACGGCTTTGGCACATGAGTAGACCAGGACCTGGGTTAGAACATAGGATACTTTTTAACATGCTTTTATTAGGTCGACCTGTATGTATGTAACTATGTAATCAAATCTAAGAAAACTAATTTAACCATCTTCTAAAGATCGTAGCGTTATGAAAATTAGCAGTTGTATGTGATTTTGATGACAATACAATACCATGGTACTGTCGAGCTGATCTGATGATGGAGCCGGAAGATATGAACTGGAACTTCATGATGGATGATCGTGTCATAGCCGTGTTTGGACTTGTTAGAAAGGTCTTGTAATGAACGTTGACCATGATTAGGTTTCAAGGTCTGATGATGAAGCCGGAAGATAGGCACTAGCATTCCATGATGAAATATCGTATCATAGCCGTGTTTGGACTTGTTAGAAAGGTCTTGTAATGAACTTTGACCACGATTAGGTTTCAAGGTCTGAATACGCCTATAGGTGCACGTAAAAGCGTGTTTTTTTGTGTTTTTTAAACTATTAATATTATTATCCTGATATACTAATGGGATCGAGATTTATGCGGGTGAAACCGCGGGGCGCAGCTAGTTTCTTATAATAATAATAAATATGGTTGGGTAAAGTGTTGTTTAACTTTTGTAATAAGATGAATTGTTTCGCGGATGTGCATCATACCAAACTGTGGGCCTCCCACGTTCTTATATTTGAAAATACTTGTTTCGCACAAAATATTTATTAAGTTTAAGTCTGTATTCATATCTTTGGGTGATACTAATTGTGCTTACCGCATGCATTTAACCATTTACCATTACCATTAACTACTAACCATTTTTTTGTTTTATTTTAGACTAGCTTTCGCCCGCGGCTACTACACCCGCGTGGAGGACGGAAATTATCCCACGGGAACCTACCACCGGGATAAAAAGTATCCTATATGCGTTAAGTTATAAAGTCAGGTTATAAACTATCTGTGTGCCAAATTTCATACAAATTCGTTCAGCGGTTTTTGCGTTATTGACAAACATACAAAGTTTCACATTTATATTATTATAGTAGGATATATATATATATATTATATGATATATATAAGTAGGATATAAAAATAGCTAGTATTTATGTTACCTTTACTTACGTACTTTAACTTCTCTATGCATACATAAAGCCATAGCTTTTAAGGACTCCCGCAATAAGCCGCGGAAGCCGTCCCACAATATTCAACAGTGATTTTTGCTCTTGGTATTTTGCCATCATTGTGTAATAAAAAAAAAACCCTGTAACCTTAGCTATATTTTTCTGTTCATGAAAAAAATAGTAGATAATAGGTATATGGCCGGATGCGCGGTAGACTAGATACCAAAATAAAAAAACAAAATTCGACTCGGTTTGAAATTCGGGAAATATGATGCGGTAACAGATAGAGATACCAAACACAAACCAACTAGGTATATTATTTTATATGCTTTTTAGGCAGTAAAAATGGGGCGATGAAAATATTTTGCCTAGGATGCTGGATACAACAACTGTATAATTTTGCGGCAATAATAGGTATGCAAAACGGGTATATTTTCTTGTTGCTTTTCATTGAAATCGAAGTAGAGTTGTAGTGCAAAGTGCATTAGGGAAGGCCTGGCTCGCACTGCTAATTTTATTCGAGCAGTTTGTATCCAGTGTAGTGTACGGTATTGCAAAGAGCGCGAATTTTAAATCGCCAGTGCGCGTAAATAGATAAGATACCATGTGTTATATAATAACAATAAAAACTTCACGCGATTTTGAATCGCAATGCGGGCTAGGCCTTATTGAGACGGGCGCGTATCCGCAACTCCACATCAAAGCGCGTATTTTGCGTACGGGTGTGAATACCGTTCATTCAATCAGTCCAGTCCATTCATTCATCCAGCTAACCAAGTGCATAGTGCAGCAAACGCTGCTAACTAAACTTATGCGCAGGGAAAAAAGGCCGTGCATGTTTTATTTATAAAATATTGTCGCTAGTGACAAATTTTTGAATTCGGTAGGATAAATAAAAAAGATTCAGTTGTGTTTGAAGTGAGTCGTGAGTCACATTTCGAGCATGAAATAATATTTTCTACCGTGATTTTTTTCTTGTAAGCAGGCATGTTCCAGCCGTCGCAGTATTAGTTAAGGCCCTTCCCAGGGACCTATCCGAGATATTTTCGGATATAAGGTATTCTCCGTATCAACACGTGAGTATTCCAGTTGTCCGCCTGGCTGTAACCCAGCCCCCTACATAATTTTGCCTTTCTTTCGGGTCTAAAATGGTGTTTATACGGATCCAGATAGAAAAGGCCGACTTCGGCCCTATCTTCCGGCTACGGCTGCATCGCTGGGCTCTGTGCATTGCTAGGCCCTGCCCTATCGCTGTCTGCGAAAACCAACTACCGCGTTACGGCGCCTCTGCGGCGAAGCGGGCAGTTCTGCGGACGATCCCGAGGCGGCGACAATAGTGAGCGCCTCCCAGCGTCTACCAGCGGCGCGTCGCCTTGCCACCTGGAGCTGGCAACTCCCATCGTACGTTCGTCCGAGTCGTGCTAAAAGATCCGAGTTAATTCGCGTATGCCGATGGGCCTAGCGTTCTTTTCCGAGAAAGACACGAATAGGTGAATATTCATTTAACGTTTTAATCATAAGTTTTGAATAACATGTATAATAAAGAGTCTAAAATTGATCCTTGAGGGACACCGGTTGTAATGTTTAACATAGATGACCTGTAGTTGTTTTTATACCCGTTTGGTTGTGTAGAAGCAAGTTCGACAAACATTTTTCTATTTTTGAAATATGAATAGTAGAGTTGTACTACTTAACCTCTTACGCCATAGTGCTCCATTTTGTGATGAGTAGTGTATGGTCAATAGTATCAAAACCCTTGCTTAAATCCAAGTAAATACCTACTTACCTACTTCATCATTTATTAACGTATATATAGCATCTCCTGTACCAACATTCTTGTGGTATCCAAATTGTCTTAGATTAATTACTTTATTCAAATTAAGATGTCTGCTTAAGCGGTCTTTTAAAACTTTTTCGAAAAATATTGCCAAAGTGGGTATCAAAGAAATAGGCCTATGGTTGTCGGATCAGTTTTTGTGCCCTTCTTATAAATTGGGGCGATCTTAGCAATTTTTAGTTGTTTTTTAGCTTCTTCTTTTAGATAAGGGTACCATTCGGATCTTGGCGGATGCGGCTGCCGGGTTGCGACCACCAAGATTGTAAAAGTACTCATAAGCAAATTGACTTCGAACTTAAATTGTTCGTATATTCAGATCACAACTGCCATTCTTTGATAGTTATATGAAATGGCTACAAATTGACGTAGGGTGTTAATTTGCCAATTAATTTCTCTGACTGTAGGTAGATACCGGGCCGTAGCCAGGAATTCATTACGGGGGTTAGAGTTGTCAACTTTTTTGAGAAGAAATAAAATATTTCTAATTTCAGAGAGAGTAAATAAAGAGTACAGATTTATAAAAAAAGAGTATTTTTTTATCGTTATTTTTGAAACACCATTTTTGATTATTTTGTGGTTTGTAACCCCTAAATCCGGGCCCGGGCCCTGACCTGGGTAAATAAATATTTCACTTTACTCTATATACAGGGATGGTGCACAATTGCAATAAAACAATTTGATAGCTAAAACTGTCGAAAATCAACTGAAAAACGTTTTGTCTCTGGTGCCTCGTCGCCCCTAACTTTTCATAGGTGTTGATTCATCATTATCTAACTCCTTACGGAATTGAAGCTAGAAAATGATGATTTAACAAGTCTGAATTTAGATGTAGTCTAGCTTTAATGTATGACTCTAAACGCTAATTGAAAGTAAACAGGTTTGTCTAATTTACCAAAAGCCTCCCAAATTATACTCTAGCGAGTATTTACATGCTTAAAGAAATAAATTGGTACACTGTCTTTTTGGTTCTACATGTGAATTGTGTGTACTTACGTTTTTACATTTGATTTTTCTCAAAGGATACAGCGAGTTTTTCGTAAATCCTACTAATAAAATATTATGTACAGGATGGAGTTTTTAACCTCACCTGGAGGGAATGTGCTCTAAATACTGGAGATAGCAAATTATACTCAAAGAACATTCCTTTATTTTTTTCAAGAAACAAATCTGTGTTTAAAGATTTTCGCAAATACGCTTGCCACCTCGAGGATCGAACCGGTTAAAATGTGATCAAATAAAATACTGTACTTTTATGACATCAATTGATAGGGTTAATCATAAGGATCAAATCTCTCTAACAAACATGATAAATTAAATGAAAGGAAAACCATAAAATCGAATCTAATCTAACAACGTTTGGTGCGGAATTATGAGAAATATACGGTTGTGTTAGTCCACGTGTATGAAGGTCATATAAACATTCTCAAGTATCTTGAAATACTAATTTTGTGTGGAGCTCATTTCGAGCAACTAATTAATTAGTTTACCCTTATTTTCCTTCAATTAAAATAAGTTAAGATTTTATGGTTTTCCTTTCATTGAATTTATCATGTCTGTTAGAGAGATTTCAGCCTTATGACCCTACGACCCAAGACGATTGACCCTATCGATTGATGCCATACAAGTACAAGGAGTTATTTTTTCAAATTTTAGCCGGTTCGATTCCCGAGTGTGGCTGTGGTGTTTCTTTATATACAGGGTGGAATTAACCTTACCTAGAGGGAAAGTACTCTAAATAATTTATTTTTATATATAAATAATATTAAATTATGTAGATAATAAATATTATAAATGTGAAAGTTTGTATGTTTGGATGTTTGTTGCTCAATCGCACAAAAACGGCTGAACGGATTTGGATGAAATTTGACATACAGATAGACAATTGACCAGACTTAGAACAAAGGATACTTTTTAAGCCGGTAGCAAATTCCGACACTGGCGAAGCCGCTGGCCAAAGCTAGTTATGAATAAATTCTGTAATGTAAACTAAGGTATTGAGAACGCGAAACTTGGCTCTTCATTAAATCACAGAAGTTTTTATTACTTATAAAAGAATCGAAAGACTTGTCGTGATTTTTAACATGAATGTTTTTGATGGGATGTCGTAAGTATATTTTATTTATCTAAATCACGATAGACAACAAAATATCGATACCGGTGCTATTGACACACCACCTGGTGTTTCAGAAGTTGGTGGAAAAGTTACTTATATGATATCTACTTAACTTTTTAATTTTCTAATAATTATTTGTTAACCTAGTCCAAAAACCTAAACGAATAAAGCCGTTTTAAAAATTAATTGTTCGAACGAACCATGTTTGAACAATAAGCCGAAAAATATTTTAATTTCGTTTGCTTTCATTTCGGAAGCTTTGTCAAAGGTGGAGGTGGATGATGTTGGTGAATTCGCATTGGACATGTGGAAATATTACATTCCTCGCATATTTATTTTATACATATATTATTGGCGGAAAAATATTTATTGGCTTTTAAAACTTTATGAATCCTTATGAATTTTAATAGATGGTCATGAGGGTTTAGCTGGAATCGTGTAGCGAAACGTAAGTGACGTGAACGTAGTCACTTACGTTTGGTTACACTTATGTGACATAAGTCGAGGATGAAAAAAATAATTAAAAGAAAAAAATTATCATCTCTGTCGAAATGAGTTTGCGAATATATGATCGTTCGAATTTTTTGTTCGGTGAACCTGAACGCGTGGTCGCGTCGACAGAGGGCGCTTTCCGGTATTTATGTAAATTGAATAAATAATATAAAATTTATTCCCGTTCGTCCCACTGATTTTGTTAGTGGGACGACAGGGAATAATTTTGTAATTTTATTTTTAATTTCCGTCGGTCCTCATATAAAAGACTCTGTTTGTTCCATGGTAAATAAACACTTATTTATCCTAACTAATCTATTCTTTCTTATATAAAAGGACACCGTGACTGATTGAGATCTATCAACGCACAGTCTACTGGGACTAGGAACGTGAAATTTTGCACACGGCTTACTTTTATAATGTAGAGGAGTACTATCAAAGGTATATCTAAGTAGTACGCCAGTGACGCCTCCACCCGTTCAATTCCCACTTGATAATTGGCGACTGAAGAAAAAACGGGTTCAAAAGTATTATAATGATAATAAAACCAAGCTGGTAAAGCCGGAGGCATACAACAATTTGTGGGTCGTGGGTTACGGACGTCTGTCGTCACTACTGCAGGGATAGGTACTCCCCTGTAGCTGCAGGCGAATTCCCGTCGCTGGTCGGAGATGGAAGTAAGCCGAAGTTCCGTGCTGTGCTGCACGGTGACGTCACTGGTAGACAGTAAGGCGCAGCCGCCGACTTGCTCAGCACACCGGTGGTGAAGCGTAAAAGTGAAAGTAAGTACTAAGAAAGGGTTTTTGGAAATTCGTCCTTTAAGGTGGTGAACAGAGGGGATTTTGTTTGTATGAAAAATCTTCTTATCTTAAATAAATGTATTATTGTTTATTAAATGCATTCTCATTAATTCATTACGCATTTTGTTCATTATGCACTTCGTTTTTTTTACGCGTGGCGTGTGATGTCTTATACTTAGTGATATTGTGTCTTGTTTATTCTAGAACACTGTAAAACTGTGTAAGTATTGCATATTAAGTCAAAGTCAAAGTCAAATTATTTATTTCAAATAGGCCCTTGTAAGGCACTTTGGAACGTCAAAGTTAACAAAAAATTGAATTGATTCTAGACGCCCCTTCCAAAAGGTAGTTTTCGGATGGAGAAGAATGGGAAAGAAACTCCAAATTATATTAAAATTGTAAGTTTAATAGTTAATTTATAGCATGGCACTATGTGAAATGTGAAGGGTTGAACTTGATTAGAAGTTTAACTGTCTTTGAACCTGCAAAAGCCAGAAATCAAAATTTCATGTAGACTTTCGCTACTCGTACTAACCGCGTGATCTTTTACGACCCAAATCATAATTTTCATTCATTGTTAACCGATAAAAGTCCGCTTCTGAAACTGTGGTACACTTTTTTACATTAACAGCTGATTATTCTGTGCAATTTAATCATTTCCCCTAAATTCCATTATATTCTTTTACTTCCAGATGAGTCTGAAAGAAATTGAAATTCTTTGCTTTGTAAAGGGTACGTCTCAGATATTTTTACACTTCATTG
This sequence comes from Agrochola circellaris, assembly GCA_914767755.1. Classification (NCBI taxonomy): domain Eukaryota; kingdom Metazoa; phylum Arthropoda; class Insecta; order Lepidoptera; family Noctuidae; genus Agrochola; species Agrochola circellaris. The sequence continues at coordinate 15,110,961 of OU611840.1, read as the reverse complement.
AAGAATTGTCGGACTTTTCCACTGACTGGCTCACTTTGAGAAGTGATACAGAAACTAGTAGGATTGACGATGAACATAAACCTTACAAAAAAAAAATATCTTCTTTGAATACCTAAAGTTATGATTAACACGGTTAGCACCAATAAGGAAATTAAAGAAAAGTCAAATGGATCGCCCCCGTATTAACAATAAGACATAATGATCTAAATTGGTATAAGCCAGCAAGTAAGATTGAACTGCAAGTCGTTATAACGTATTCTATGACTCCAACAGCTACTACGTACCGATAATATTACAATTAAAATCCTTACTTTGGACTACCTAGATGATTAATTAGCTTACAATTTAACTGACGTAGCTGAACCAGTATTGTGTTGACACAATACTGGTTCAGCTATATCAGTATTAGCTTTATTATCAAAATTGCGGAAATAGAAACTGAACAGGTAGCGAACTTTAGCTTTTAAAATTGAAATATTGGTATTTTTAATTCTTGGTCCCACATAATACTTTATGTAGGACCAAGAAATGAAAATACCAGTATTCCAGTTTAAAATTTTAAAAGCTAAGGTTTGCCAACAAAATTGTGGTGGCTCATTTTAAATGGTAGTAGCCTAAAACTATCGGTATCATGATTAAAGCAGATATTGTAAAGGGAAACTTACATCATGCAGGATGGCAGCAAAATTATTCTGGTTTCAAACTCAAACTCAAAGCATTTATTTCAAACTACCACGCGTTGCACGCGATTTCGTCTGCGATACAGAATAAAAAATAGCCTATGTCCTTTTCCAGGTCATGGTCTACCCATGTGCCAAATTTCATCCAAATTCGGTCAGCTGTTATAGCGTGAACGGGTAACACACAAACTCACATTCGCATTTTTAATATTAGTTAGGATTTGGATAAATGCTTTCGATTAAGCGAATTGATACAGTTTCAAAATTGGAAAAGCGGCACTTTTATTTTAAAATAATACAGTATTGTGATAAGCGTGATTGAGAATTGCTTCTTATTTAGCGCCGTCGCCGTACGAGCTCCTATATGAGCTGCTCCTATAGGAGCTCAACATTTTGGTGTAGGCGCCGAGTAAGAAAAAATACTGAATTTTAGCTACCTATGCTCTTCCGTAACCGTAACATTGGGCATCTGTCCCACGGCAACGCGCCGACGACGGTTAGCAACTAATAATTTGTTGGCAAGCAACGAGATATGAGTGCGCGACGGGGACGAGCGTTTACTCACTGGTATGCGTAGATTCGATATGCCCACCAAACGAGTGTCGCTGTGACAAACGAGTACTCACCGCGGTGTGAACAGTCAGCGATCAATTATTAATAAATGCATGTATCTTCATTACACGGGACCTTTATCTTTGGTAAGTTTTTTGAGCAACAAAATCATTGATATACATAGTCGCTTCTTCGACTGCTGTGAGACAGGTGCCTTATGCTGCAACCTACATATAAATAAATGCCGCAAGTTATGTAGAGGTTTTGAAAAGGATTATGGTGGTGGATAATATCTGGATTGTTATTGGATACCCTTCAATCTACGCTTTGGAAAGATCAACTAGCTTTAAGTTTCCGACTAACTGGCCGACTCCTTGACAATTCAATTCAAATTGCCTGCTTTAGTGCATGAAATTAAATGCTTCTAGTTTGAGTTAGAGTTATGTAAAGGATTATTATCATAGAAAGCGGATAAAATCTATTTAAAAAAAATTACTAGCTTTTGCCCGCGGCTTCGTCCGTTTGGATGTCGAAAAATATTTCACGGAACGTAATACCGGAATTAAAAGTACCCTATGTGTTAATCCAGGTTATAAACTATCTGTGTGCCAAATTTCATCCAAATCCGTTCTGCCGTTTTTGCGCCAACATACATCCAGATAAACGGCCAAAAACTCTAAAAACTATATTTTCGGCATCAGACTCGAGCCTCGTTCCCATACGAGTATAACAATTAGTTTTTTCGATTTGACTTCGTTACTATTTTAATGTAAGTATGTATAGATTTTCTTATACATTTAAAAAAGTGAGGTTTTCACGGCACCTACCTACCTATCCGGCCAGTAATTTTTCATGCCATAAGCTGCTATTATTGATATTCTCACATAACTTGTGCCTGTGAAGAAAAGAAAATGAAGACGGTGAACAATACGTCATATTGTTATGGAAATTAATTTTGATTGGCAGGCTTTTTGCAATACTTAAATAATAACAATGTTTTATAGGTACCTACCTACATAATTTGGTTATTGAAGCTGAAGTCGGTACCACTGACATATACATGGAAGGAGATACATAATGTGCGTGTTACCGTATTTTCTTTTGTCATCTACATTTTGTAAACGAAAATGTTGTGATTATTTGTCGTTTCTCTTCCAGCCGTTTGAGAATATCAAAATACTTATATTCTCATCGGCTGAAACTGAAACGGCTGACCATCATTGAAGTCCATTTATTTACCTATAGTACAGTCTTTAACATTAGTTGATCCCCCTTGAATAATCACGAATTTATACCTTATTGCAATAAAGCTTCGTTCAGACCAGCGCGACGCGACACCGGTTATTGTTATACCGTCAAGTTTTCTAAGAAATTGTATTGTTCGTTGTATTCGTGTCGCGGCGCGGCGTCGCGTCGCGCTGGTCTGTACGAGCTTTAAAGCACCTTTTCATTTTGTATGTTCGGCCGACGGCCGCCGCCGTGCCGCCGCCGGCCCATATCCGAGCTTCTTGTGACCGTGTGAACTTAATAAGATATAAAAATGTTAGTTATGACCGAATACGAGTACAAAAGCTAGGGAAATACCTGAAAACTTACAAAAATATCAACAATCGTCATGTTATCAATCGGCGGGTCCGTGTCATCGTGCAAGTATGCGTGAAGATTACGAGAACATGAGGAGTTTTCAACGGCAGAAGACTACATAAGTAAGAAGACACCTATATAGGTGAGGGTTTCATTGGAACTGTAACATCCGCGCTCGATCTGAGTGAGCGAAGCGAGTATACCGCGGCAGTTATTGGTGAAAAGCTAGCACCGATTGGCCAGAGATTAAGTTAAGGCAGGTTAGGTTAGAACTGAGAATACTTTTAAGAGCCGAGCGAGCGAAGCGAGCTCTCTTACGATACAGCGAGTTAGGCGAGCTCTCTTACGATACAGCGAGTTAGGCGAGCCCAGTTTTTAAAACGAATAAGCTGAGCGCACTTCTATTACACAAAATAAATGAACAAAATGTCGAAATATATTATAATATCGTACATCTGCTAATTAAACGGGATTGATACTCAGATATGATCACGCTTACCAAGCCTCATAAATATTTATTATTATGTCGAATATATATACACTCGAGAGCAATGAATCCGGGTCACTTAAAGAATGTTAAAAATCTCGGAAACTAAAAATGATAGGTTAATGCAATAAATTGTATTTAATAGACAATGTAATACTCCTTAAATGAAAGTAAAAAAAATATGAGTCACCATACATTTTATTAACACAAAATTACATAAAGAAAAAAACTGCTGATCTCTCCTTAAAACAAAAATAGGAAACATGAAATTTTTGAACTTTATTACGATTTTCTTGAATTTTAATACTTCGTATTGCCTCCTCGTGCTTCCATTACTGCGTTTACGCGGTTTGGCATGCTGTACACCAAGTTCCTTATACGATTTTGGGGAATATTCTCCCATTCCTCTGTGAGAGCAATTTTGAGCTCACGAAGCGTGATTGGGGGAGGGTTTCGTTGTTTTACGCATCTGCCTAGCTCGTCCCAAGCATGCTCGATCGGGTTGATATCCGGGCTGCGCGCTGGCCACTCCATACGAGTAATGTTCATCTCTTGAAGGTAGTCATTCACAATCCTACCTGTATGAGGTCGGGCATTGTCATGCATAAATATAGCATCCTCACCTAAATTGACCATAAATGGACCAACGTGATCATTGAGGATTTCTTCCACATATCTTACGCTAGTTAAAGAGCCGTTTTCTATGATCACCAGCTCTGTGCGACTTTCAGAAGAAATTCCGGCCCACACAAGTACAGACCCACCACCGTAGGCTACTTTTTCTTCGATGCATGCTTGCTTGAATCTTTCCCCTGGTCTTCGATACACTCTGTGTCTTCCATCGTGCTTGTAGAGCATAAATTTTGATTCGTCGGAGAACATAACTTTTGACCAATCTTCAATACTCCAATTTACGTGGCTCTGGGCATATCTTAGTCTTGAAATACGATGCCCACGCTCCAGTTTAGGGCCGTTTGCAGGTCTAAGGGGTTTTAAGTTAGATTCAGCAAGCCGACTTCTTACTGTCCATGCACTTGGGTTACTTCCTCCGAGGCGTCGAAACTGATTTGTGAGTTCAGTTCCTGTGAGAAAGCGATTTCGAAGCATGGTGTTCACCAAGTATCGGTCTTCTCGTGCTGTGGTACACCTGGTTCTGCCCGTTCCTGGTCTGCGTAGGTTAGAACCAGTTTCTTCGTAACGTCGGAGAACTCTTTGTACTGTTGACAGCGACACACCGACAGTCCTGGCTGTATCGCGCTGACTCCGGCCGGTTTCCAGCATTGTAAGTATTCTGGTGCATTCTTCAGGCGTAAGCGACATAATTTCAGCTTGAATAATGAATATAGAGCACTATCAACATGGTTTATGTACCCACATAAATGACAGATTACAAACAAAAGCAAAACCAAATGCTGTAATTTCGTAGTTCCATCTTCGAAAGTGGCCCTTTTTCAAATTTGATTTTTTTATGATATAACTTTACAATAACTAAGAAGTTTTAATACCTTCATTTAAGGAGTATTACATTGTCTATTAAATACAATTTATTGCATTAACCTAGCATTTTTAGTTTCCGAGATTTTTAGGATTCTTTAAGTGACCCGGATTCATTGCTCTCGAGTGTATATTAATTTTGAATAAACAAAACTTTTAGGTAGGTTATATACACCTACGCCACATAGGTATAAAGCGTTGTGTGAAAAGTTTTGTAGGTACGTAGTTAGGTACTCGGCTTATATGATGAGTTGGTATATTGCCCTCATCAATAAGGCTCTTTCCTAATACCTAATTTTCCAGTCATGGATGGGATGTAATGCCTCAAAAAAATGTTCACATCGACTAGAATTTATTTGATTGTCTACAATTTTTATATAAAGCTGAACAGTTTGTTTGAACGCGCTAACCTCAGGAACTACCAGTCCGATTTGAATAATTCTCTTTGGATGGGATAACCCAATTCTTGACGCTACGACCATTAGGAGCCGAGCGAAAAGAAAAAGTTAGAAATAACACTAGGTGAAAACGAAGTAATAGCGCGGGCGGGCGATGCGATGCTATACCATATGTTAAAACAAGAAATTTCACGCGGACGAAGTCGCGGGCAGAAGTTGGTACTGTATCTATATGTAGCTACAATTAAGTACCAAATGGTATGACGCTACAAATTTATAGAACAAAGATTATAGACAATTACATTATTTTTTGTCGATGTAAATATGCTTTTGAGGCTGTCTGTACTACTACTAGTCTAGGCTCCAGGATGCCAAAGCTTGGGTTTTGTATCGTCTGGGCTGACAAAACAAGTATATAAGAAATCAAAGTACGTTGACCAGCTTTAGTCATCTGTGTGAAGTTGGTAATTAGAAGGGGAAGGCTTTGAAAGAGGAATGATAGAGGTGGGGGGTCGATTTTCAATTTGCATTTGAATCGGCTCAGGGCGCGGGGGACCCAGCTGACAACAAAGGCCACAGATTAATTTATATGCAATGGGGAACACAGTAACACGTAAATATGAAACATTGAACCATGTAGTGATTATGACGAAGTAATTGGATCCCATTCACTCGCGACGGTAATGTTGTTCCCATAGATTTATTATTTAGTTGTACATACAGTCAACTAATGAAAATAGTAAAACATCATAAGGTTCATTTTTATTTGCACCTTATTGTTTTTCCGACTGCGTATTGCCTTAATTTTGAGTTTAATATAACAGGTCGAAAAGGTGACATGCACTCGTCATGTGGGAAGGGAAAGTTTTAATACTTTCTCCTTGACCACACCACCAAATCGTAAAACTTACCAAAAACAATCCACGTTCCACGAGCCGGACGGACCGTCCGACGTAACGTAACGGGTCCACGAGCATAAATATTACAGTTACACTGTTTGTCCACCGCCCAACATCAACGGGTCGTCAACGAAACACAAGATAATTCGAACCGAAAGTGACGGTGGTTGTGTGCGGTAGGTAGGTAATGTATGTATCGCTCCTTCGGCGCCGTCATCTTGGTCTCGATGACATGACGACGTCCCGTTGACGTGGCGGTGGACAAACGGCCTTACGCAAGATTCAACAGCGATTTTCTCCTAAAGTATTAGTAGCTATTGTATGGTGTTACGAACATTGAACCCATGATATTGTGAAATAGGTCTTTTCCCAAAGTTGCAATTTTAATAAGACACCAAAGTTACTTTTGAATTCCATTCGTCTGCCTAGTATTTTTTCCGACTATGTTGGGGTCGGCTTCCAGTCTAACCGGATGCAGCTGAAAACCAGTATTTTATTTATTTGCTAACATGTAAAACACTGGTTAGTAGGCATGCATTAAAATTTCATGACACAGTATTAAGACATGCACCTTGTAAGGGCACTGCAAATGTTTCATATCAAATGATTAAATTACATAATATAATATTGATTCTAATTATTACAATACATTACATTTTAATAAACATTAGTTATTTAATTATTTTACATGGAGCAACTGTCTATCTGACCTCCACAACCTAGTTACTAGGTAACACGATAACCCTTGGTAAGACTGGTTGTCAGACTTTTGGGCTTCTAACTATCCGAAACGACCGTCAAAGATCTACAAATGTCAATCGGGACCAACGGCTTAACGTGCTTTCCGAGGCACGAAGGGGTCTTAGTAAGTAAAGACGGTCACCCATCCACGGACCAACCGCGGCAAGCGTAGCTTAACCTGATCTATCGACCCGTGCGGCTGTTATTACTTAGTCACAAGCCCCTTCCCTCCCCTACCCCCTTCTGCCCCTTGAATTACATTAAAAAAGTAAAAGGTACGTAAATATATACATACCTACTAGCGACCCACGCCAGCTTCGCATGGGTGTAATTTTCATGAAAAGACGGTATTCTATTCACAACACGTTGTGCACAAGTTCTGAGCAGTAACTTAACAAAAGTACTAGGCTTGCTTAAATTCAAGATAGTATTGTTAAATACTTATTTTTGTATATATTTAGTAGCTTATGTCCATTTGGAATAATGTACCTTTCAAATGGTGAAAGAATTTTTCAAATAGAAACTGTGGTTCCGGAGATTTCCGTTCACATATACACACACTCACAAAATTCTTTCTCTCTCTTTGTAGATTTACCCTTTGCAGTCAGCTGTTTCGCCCCGTTTTGTGAAAATATAAGAAGTAAAACGTCTGGGTGAAATTAACGAACAACTTTTTACTTTAGCCTCTTATAACTTCCTGATCTCCTGTATTTAACTGTCGTAAGGTCAGTAAACTCCTGTTTGTGACTTCTCGACGAAGTTATCGCTGTTTATGAGAGATCTTTCTTTTTCAGTAATAAAATTGTAAGTATAATAATTAGTTTCGTTTTAGCGTAGATATAGAAAAGGGGTTACAGTGTTAAAACTTGATAATAGCTCGCTTCCTTTTTGGACCTTGGGACCGAAATATAACTTTTCGAGATGGGTGTAGGGTAGTACATACCACTACCTACACTACTCCTTCAGGGATTCGTAAGGTACAGGCATACTATACTTATGTTATACTAGCTTCCGACAGCGGTTTCACGCGCGTGATATCTTCCTTAATTATAGCCTATGTCAACCAGTGATAATTAGCTTTCTACAGGTGAAATCATTTTTTAAATCGGTTCAGTAGTTTTTGAGTTTATTCATTACAAACAAAAACACAAATATTTTCGCTTTGTAATAACAGAAATAGAAAATAACAGGAACAATTGGTTTAGCGGTGTTAACATAATTTGTTGATTGTAACCGTTTAAATAAAGTTCTATTTTCATGTTTTTCTCTCGTGGCGAACCATCTAATTTGCCATGTATGTCATTTATACACAAAAAAAAACATAGTAAAGCCACATCACAATGCCACGAATGAATAATGAGTCCAAAACATTTACAAAACTTAGTCACCGTGATACTGAGCGGCATTTCTCTTAACAATTTCTATCTATCACCGTTCAGAACTTTCCTTGCTACATAATGTGTCTCTAATTAGCAGTTAGGGCAGTTATGCTCACAAAAGAGACATTTATTTCCCTCGCGACCAACTTGCCGTAGTTTTTGTGTGATTCGAGGCTGCGATTACAGAAACTAATATAAAATTGTAGTGCCAACTGAACAGGTATATGGGTATATAATATTGTGTTTTTACGTCGTGGGTCGGCTTTTTTATAAGCACTGGGTTTTATAGCGACCTTAAGAGTGGTTATTGCCAATCATTTTTGTTTGATGTGAGTGGAAAAGCCGGGAGGGGAAGCCCTAGGACTAGGAGGACATAATATAGTGACCTAATTGGTGATGTTTTTCGGAAACATCAGGTGCGTAGTACTCGCAACCGGCGTTCATGTATGACTAGATGTATGAAAGTTAAGGAACGTAACAGGCGGCGTTCTATAGTTTCTGCCTAACCCCATTGGAAGAAGGCGTAAGTATATTATGTATGTCATTTTGTTTGAAACGTTTTTTACTAAAGTTAAGAATATTGAAATTCGATGTGTGTAGGTAAATTTTATTATCGTCTGTCAATTTTTACTCACAGTTTCTTTGAAGTCGTGAATAAAACACAAAAACGTAAATTTTATTTTTCGTTTTTTAATTTAACTTTTAAACATTTTTCACTTTTATTCTTAATACATAAGTATTAAGTATAAAAGTGAAAAAAGGTTAATGTTTTATGAATTTACTATCGGTCCGCCCCTGCTTGCGGCTCAGCGGATAGAGCTCCGGCGGGATCTCATGGCGTCATGGAGAGTGCGATTGTCGCAATCCAGTGCTGGGCACGCCACAATTGTAGCAATAAGTCCCCTCTTTGAGGAGTGGCTAGAGAGGCGCCACGGCGTGCTCACCTTCCGCCTGACGCACGTCCTCACCGGACACGGTTGTTTCTGGAGGTTCCTGTTCCGCATAAGGCGGGAGGAAACGCCCGGGTGTCACCACTGTGTGGATCGCTCAGAAGACACGGTGGAGCATACGGTGGACGTTTGCCCGGCTTGGGCCACCGCCGTGTCCTTGTGGAGGTGATCGGTGGCAGTGATCTCTCGTGACCGGCCCTGGTCTAGGCCATGGTACGGAGCGAGAAGGAATGGTAAGCCGTCACCTCCTTTTCCGAAGCAGTTATGCTCGCGAAGGAGGAGGCGGAACGCGTGAGGGAGAGGCAAACTTCGCGCCCTCTTGTCCCTAGCCGCCGCAGGAGACGCCCTTGGCGTCGGGAATCGCAGGCTGATTCCCGGCTACCGTAGGCGCGGGCTTGCGGACGGTGAGCAATGGATAGCGGCACGGGTCGACGGCGCGTTGTGTTCCACGCGCGCTTCTAAGAGATGTCAGCACAACTGACGTCCGCTAGGATCGATGCCTGCCGGGGTCGCGGGAAAGTCCGAAAGACGATACCGTGGCCCCTGGCAATGTACAGGCAACTGAAGGAACACGGGTGGGTTTTAGTCAGTATGAGTCTGACACGCCGTCCCGCTCCGCCCAGAGCTGGAGAAGTTATTTGATAATTCCCCACCCAAAAAAAGAACAGAGTAGCAGGTGCGTTCTGTTGTTTCGTCCTACCACCACCGGACGAAGGCGCGAGTTTACGTTATGTGAAACAAAAAATAAAAATAAAATATATTATTTTTCAATTTACTTTTGCGTTGCATAAAATGTGCGGCTCTGCAGTGGTCGGCTTAGTTTGTGATTGACATCTATTGATATTGAAAATGCTTTTAATCAAACTGAGCAAGCCCGGCTAGCAAACCTTGTTTTTATTCAACACAGTGGCTACATAAACAAATTGAAAACTTGTTTATTTTGTAAACTACATAGATGGACGTCGATAGCACAGAGTAAACAAACGTTTCTTTACTCATGTGTCTATAGTATTAATTTGTTAGAATACATTACTAAACTTAAGGCCAATAAATCCTCTTTTGGATAACGGCTTCCAATATATATAAAATAATAACTAGAATGTTATGAATATTTATAAAAGACAAGCATTAGCAGTCAGTGATCACGTTTAAACAATCTATGTAGGTACCTGTACGTGTGAGGCCATTTGGGAACTGATTAGAGTAGGGCTGCCATTCGTAACCACAATCAATCTGCCTAGCCTTTTCCCATCTATATTGGGGTCGGATTTCAGTCTAACCGGATGCAGCTGAATACCAGTATTTTACATAGAGCGACTGCCTATCTGACTTCCACAACCCAGTAACTGGGTAATACGATACCCCTTGGTAAAACAGGTTGTCAGACTTTCGGGCTTCTGAAGACCCGTAACCCATAACCGCATAACTCGTGGCCATTCATAACCACATAGGAATTAAAATCGCTTGGATCACTTGAATCATATCTCCTCTTTTTTGAAAATTATATCCTCGACTGTCCAAATGTAGTCGTGTGTGCCGCGAACAGCGTCACCTTTCTGTATATTCCAATTTATTTCAGATCGGCGAAGAAAGTAAATTTTTTTCGTAGGTACGTCTCTATCAACCATCATTTTAGTGTTCACTATCTTCGTTGCCATATCATCTTTCACACGATCTATCTATCTTTTTTGGTCTGCCCTTTTTCATTTACTCAACAACACTGCCGCGAATATTGACGAATAAAACCGGAAACGCTGCATTCTTAATTAATGTCGCTAATAGTGTGTTGTCTTGCATGTATCAATCAATATGCTTTAATTGATTGATCATTATGAAATTACCAAATTGATGCAGTGCTTGAGTAGAATAGGTGCAGTAGCTGACAGCCCTAAATGGATAGCAGTTCGAATACAGCGACAATAACGGATCGTAGCGGTATTATGACGTGTCGGTAGTTACATGCAAAACACAATTGGATGTCGCTGGCAAGACAAATCTGGGCATACCCAGTTTCAACCAATAAGCGTAGAAACAAACTGTTCCCACGTATGCAACGTGTGCAACGCATTATTTACATTGATTTTATACAAAAAACTATGCACTAGACACAAGTAACGTTCCTATTCACCTATATTGAGTTGCTTACGTTGCGTACACGTACATTACGTACGTGGGATCAGTTTGTCTCAAACTTTACGTGCTGGAAATTCTGCTTGCTTACATTTACCGTGAAAATTACTCAAAATATTAAATTTGGCAGATAGATTGCTATAGGTGACACTTAGGCACTAATGGAGAATGACTGAAACAGACGTAATTGAAGACTTCGAATTCGAGGCGGCTCTAAAAATGGATTTCTTTTGTTCTTATTTCTAATTTGATCTGATAGGCTGGCAAAGGCTGTATTGTTAAGGTTTGGTTCGGTTGGTCGATCATTCTCATCATTAGATTGTTTATAAGTACTTCAGACTAGTTTCTAGTCGCGACTTCATCCGCGTGAAATTTCTTGTTTTATCATAAAATATATTCTATGACACGGCAATACTGTAGCTTCACATAGTGAAAGAATTTTTGGAATTTGATTAGTAGTGCCGAAGATTACCCTCTAGTCCGCTACATACGAACTCAAAAATGTTACCTCTTTATAAATATAAGATTAGTATAGATTGGATGTGGGATACATTTTGAAGAAGATGTGATTTTTTTATAGTTTAGTCGTGTAAAGAAAATCATTGACTAACCAATGATTTTCTTTACAAAATATTTATAGTGGTTAGAATTTTGTGAAAATCACTCATCATGAACCAGAAGATCATGAAGAACCTGAAGATGGCCTTGTAAGGCAGTTCTACAATCACTTTTAGAAGAAGTAGCGATGATACAATCATATTTTTCGTTTACTCAAGAAAACACTTTACGAGTACTGCTTAATCTTCACGACATAACAATATATCTAAAGGATTTCCAAGGCTAAAGCATTAGCATATGATTAGCATCACTTCATCAAGATTGGCACGTTTGCACGTTGCCAAGCCGGCGCGGCGCTAGGCAGTGTCGGTGCATATGCCGTCGCCGATTTCCGCTCAACTTGATAGCTAAATGTATTCTATCAATAAATGCAAATACTTTCATTATCATATTCAATAACCTCGACTAGCGTCCGGTAGAAATAATACAAATAGTAAATAAGGTCACTGTAAATACATTAACAAATAGTTTATGGAAATACACACTCCGGGTCTTGGTGTCCATCGAATGGCTTGAAAGAGCTTTGCAGTTTTGCGAATTGCTGCCAACTGAAGATTTTTATTTACTCCTATTTCCACGGGCTTTGTGACGTTGTTTTTCAAAGAGAAGCTTTCAGAATTTTGATGACATGTTGAGAGTGAAGAATTTCAAGTGCATATGGACTATGGACGTATTGCACACGCGACAGTTTTATTGGATCGAGTTTGACCCGGAGGAGTTATTAAATCGAGATAGTTTTTTCAAAGGCTGACATGATATTCATTTTATTATCATAAAATAATTGTTAAGTTTAATTTCTTAGTACAAAAAAGAGTAACGGCAAGGTTGAACTCAAATAAAAAGTTCGATAATAAGGTAGTGTTTGATAATAAGGTTACGTTAGGTTGTAACAGTTTCCATTGGTCTAAACAAAAATTAGTCGACATTAACTTGATTTCCTTTGGGTCCATGGTTCTGCCACATGGAGTTGTGATGTCTATTCCATTAAGATTCACTGAAGGCGCGAAACGTCACCAAATGGCGTTGATAAATGACATTCTACTTTGGCAATTTTCCACTTTTACCACGTCCACTGTCTACTCCATTTGCTTTAATCTGTAAAGAAATTATGTGAAAAAAACGTAACAATTTCTTTTGTGCCAAAATATAGCCATTTAATTGTAAAAAGTTCACGTGAGTTTTTATTCTTCAAGGAAAAACTGTGGGCACCCAATAAAAAAAACATCTTCGTGAAAGTGCCTGATCAATCAATATATTTGAGTGATTCACCTAGTGTCATGAAAATATTTTTCCTTCATTAATTTTATTGAATCCATGGAAGTTAGTACCTACCTTGCTGTTTAATAAACGAGGATCCTTAACGTGGAATATCCTGTCAGCTGCAATAAAGCTGCCTTGAAATGAATAGTTCAAGCCCCAATAAGTTTAAGCTTTCTCTTGTAAAGATAAACTGCTTTACTTACTTATATAACCTGCTTTTTATGCTTGAGTACCTGGTGGACCGAGCTCTGCTCGGGTGAAAATAGAGAATGCTCATTTGATAGTATAGGATAGTTCATACTAATTCCATGCTGCCATGTCATTATTCTAAGGTAGCCATCTTGTTCTAAACTTTGGGCGACCGTGCACTGCTCGAGTGAAAATACGGTGAAATCTTTTCCCGATATGAGACCCCTATATTGCAACTTTTATCGATATCCTTAGAGCCGTTTTCGAGAACGTGATTACAAATATATATATACAAATATTGCTTATTTAATAGTATATATGCTTGATATTTATGACATTTTTTACACATGGGGTCTACTACCGTGTAAGGTCATCTGGTGCATTTCATATTGGGCTTATGATGTATGTTCAAACACGCTTATACCTCGCTGTTAACAAAGATACTCTGATGGAAATTGCCCGATTAACACGAAGCTCGGTATTAATATAACTTTTCCAAACGATTTTTTAAATCAACTTTTCACGGGTTAAAATTCTGTAAGTAGGTATACCTACTACGAATAAAAAAAGTATTGGTAGTATACCTGATAAAGTTTTGCAAAGTAAACTTTATTATCTACTGATTTTTACTTATGTTTTCTTGCGTGGCTTTAATAAAATAGGTACTAATAAAATAATGTGTCTCGGTAATCTGTGAAAAGAATCAGTCATACCTCACAAATAATTGTATTGTTGAGCTCTTTCGATAATTAGAACAATGAATAGTCCTTGGAGATTAGTTTCGTAAAATCAAGTAATTAGAAGTTGTATACAATTGTAGCAAGAACAGACATTGGATGACGGATTCTTCAATTAGATACAGGTAAAGTTATTAATATTGTCAAGCATTTTGCATCTGTAAATGACAGAATTATTTATTTTAGGATTTTTTTAAAATTTCATATTTTTATAAGGAACTCTTGTGTTACGAGTAACATGCCTCTAGACCCAGCGCTGTAGGCTGTGCGTTGTCTGTCAGTGAGTGATTTAGAGGTTTATATTATACAGATACACAAACGAGGTATTTTGTGAGAATATTATAATTGGACTTTTAATTGTATTCAGTAAGTTGACAGTGCGAAGCAAAATAAATCGGTCATTACTCATTGTTTAAGATATGGAAGTTGTTAACATAACTTTGTAGTGTACATATGCATGGTTTTCATTGAATTTAAAATAATCATCTTGTGAGGTCTGCGGGTTTTCTTGATAATCGCTGGACCGACTATGAGATACAGTAGAACCTACTTACGCGGAAGTCGTGAAAACCGATATGAGAGCCTATCTGCTGAAAATACATAAGTACGGGCAAAGTAGAAGAGACTTAGTCTGCAAGTGGACCTTTCAGCGCGCTGGAATGGCGCCAGAATGGCTTGAAACTCACCACTAAGCGACGGTTAATCAACCTAAGATAATATTATGCACAAAATACCTTCATAATTCTAACTTACATTAGGTTTATCACGCCTTTCTCAATAGGGTTAGGCAGAGGTGTTAGTTATGCTCAAGTCCCACGTAATAAGGGTCGAGTCTATTATCGGGCACAAATCTAGTCTCCAGGCTCATTGATTTTCTAATGGTAAAACTTAATAACACTTTATCCAGCCTGGGAATCGTACCGCAGTTGGGCTTGCGAAGAATAGACCAACAACATAGATAAATCTTTTTATTTTCATTATATTATCTACTCAGTACCGTCTCCTTTCGCCGTTGTTTGACTTATGAAACTTGCTAAGACTATCGCTGAAGTTTCAAACAACTGTTTTCTACTTGAGCTGATTACATTGCATTGCTTATTATAAAATTACTATTGACTTCGCTCTGGTGCAATCAACTTATGTGGGGAGATGTCAAAACATCTAGATTTCTGTACTAGCTATAAGTTAAAAGAATTAACGAATTATACACATAAACCTTCTTCAATAAATGCTTTAAATTATCGTGAAAACCGTATCAACATCTATTTGATTTTGTAGTTTAGAAGATCAAAGTAACCACAGACAGACATGAAAAGCAACATTGTTTTATAACATGTATGGATAAAAAAATGTTGAAGTCATGTTTTAGAACCACTGGAAGCCAAGTAATTCCTCCCTTCTGGGGCAGCGGTTTACAGTGTAAACGTGAATAGTGAAGTGCCAGCATTACACACACGTCTATTGTAGTATTTATTGCAGTAGTAAAACAATGACTTAAAAATGGTACAATGTAAATAATAAACCCCCGCCGGTTTTAGTTTATGTAGAAAGAAAGAAAGAAAGAAATTTTATTTGCTCGGACATGTGTATACATACAGAATTAAAATAATACATACTCGTACATGCAAGATCTTAAAATAAGAGTGGCTCACGACATGACATGTCTGCCATTTTTCATGGCGTGCAAATATTCAGTACAAATTATTATTATTGTATTTTTATTATTTAGAGGCTTGCAAAGATACTATTCCTTATATAGATAATGGTCCATTTATCCATTATCCATTTATGGATTTTGCGAAAATCAACCCTTAAGAGAGTGAAAAGGGGGCAAGATTTATGCTCTTGGTTTAGAAACTTGAAACGAATACTTCTTAAGGAAGATAATAAAGTTCGTAATGATTAATTTAAAAAAGACCATCCTTTAAAGATGGTGAAGTTCGATGGTGAAGTTCCATGGTGAAGTTCGATGGTGAAGTTCGATGGTGAAGTTCGATGGTGAAGTTCGATGGTGAAGTACGAAATCCACAAGCTCTTTCGCGGGAGCGGTTTTTATGAGCTACATCGTTTAGTAAGTTATTCTGTACTCCATATGATGGGATGGCAAAGTTTAAAAAAAAATCTTTTCTAAAATCAATGTCACGCCCCAGAACCTTCCTGTCTCGTCGCGTGCCACCCGTACCTCGCGTGTAATTTCACATCGAAAACTGCAACAAGTTTGTAAGTTAGACCGCAGTTCATACAAAAAGGCCAAAGGTCCCTCCTCCTTTGTGATGCAGATCTGTAATAAAGTCTGGGCCCCAATTAAAGACTTATAGGTAATATAAGTTGGGACTGTAGGCTGTAAACAAAGTCGTATTAGACCATTATCCTGAGTGGCTAAGACGTACCACTTTATAGCACATATCTACGTACAGTTTAACGGGTTGACATGAATCCATAGATGGGTCGGGTCTGTACCCGAAAACATAACGGATTAAGGATTATAAATCTTTAAGTAGGTATTGTTTGTAGTAACACTGTTGTAGCTAGTGGGGCGGAGAGCGTTGTGGGTATTACCGTGTGGAAAGTTTAATTACCATGGTTCGACTCGCAGGGTGCTTCCTGGATATATTAATAACAATAACGGAATGTAAAACAAGTCGCACATAATTATTATTTTCTGAATAAAATTAAGTTGGTTTATCGCCTGACATCGACTTGGTACCTACTGACCTCGCACGAGGTCGTTCTAAATTTCAAATTCGGCAAAGCGATTTATACAAGTTGTTTTTTTTTATATCCCATAACTATTAATGAGACCATGTCAAAGAATCAACTAGCATATAATAATTTTTCTATTTTTTTTAAATACCACGAGACTCTCGATGTGTGCACCTAAGTTTCATTGATAAGTACGAGTAAATCATTTTCATTCAAACCAGTCATTCATATTTAAAGCTAAGAAAATGCGACGTCATATTTTCTTTTTATGAACAAAAATAGTCAGTTTTTTTTTTAATATTTCACCTAAGGGTTTTTTGCATAAACATTCGTAACGTTGTCAAAAAATATTTTGAAAAAAAAAAAAAAAAAACCGCAGATTCTTTGATATGGTCTCGTTCTATAGTTATGGGATATAAAAAAAACACAAGGCGTTATTTTTTATATCCCATGATATAAAAAAAAACCCCTTTTGTGCTTATTGTTAGCATTTTTTATTCTAGATTTATGGGATATAAAAAAAACACCATGTGAACTGTTTACATTTTTATTCTAGAGTTACGGGATAAAAAAAAGAAACCTTGTGTATTAATTGTTTACATTTTTTATTCTAGAGTTATGGGATATAAAAAAAAGCACCTTGTGTACTTATTGCTTACATTTTTGACCACTTGCATGTCAAGTGATGCAAAACCATTATTTGAGATTCGGCCAACGTTGGCTGATTGAAGTGCTTTTAAATTATCTTCTAAGTAGAGCCGCTGTTACTATGGATTATACAAAAGATTAGGTTAACATTAGACGTTGCCGAGAACTAATGAGATAACTACGTATATTATGGTCAGCTTTCTTATGAGAGAAGCTTTTGATTGAATGAGGAAAACATATAACAACAAATAGCTGCTCCGAAAATTATTTCTTGTTATATAACCTACTTCCGCTGATACGTACCTGAGAAATATGGCTCTTCCTAATTTCCACAGCCATGAAGAAGACAACGTTATACAATAATGGCTTTTTTCATCGTCCCAGTCTTGATGTTATTAAGACTGATGTAAATAATTTTTCAGTTCCGTTTTGATGATCATACTAATGTGTTTATCGTAATCCAGTTAAAAATAATTGCAGAGCCACAATTTGTTTGCAGTTTGCATCGAGAGAAACAAATGAGAATAATGTTAAATACTTAGTTTCCCGAATGAATAATATCTCTAAATTTCGCGCACAATTATTATAATCAAGCATCTCTCTACTATAACCGCTTGAAAAACTTAACTTTTCCCTTAAGTGGGGTGGATTCATGTAATTGCAAGCAATTTTGGGGACTTAAAAGCCAAAGTAGATTTTTGTTTTTTGCTTAAATGTAGTGTCCGGCGTAGAATAATGCCTTCGAGGGGAGACTTGGTGAGGCTAGGCGGCGAGGGCGGCGCAACGCGGAGCGGCGCGGCGCGGCGCGGGACGAGGGAGCCGGCAGCCACCCTATCCAGTGGCCGTCGCCGGCTGCTCATAGCATTCAGTCACGAACGCGCGCCCGCGATACCGCCACGCTTGTAACGCTCCTCCGCCACAGCGTACCGCGCTTGCAATGTGTTCGGACAAAGTTTATTCTCACCTCAAATAAATTAACTGTGCAAAATGAAGAAGCAAAGCTGGCCCAGCGGGAAAGCAGAATGGCATTTTATGAGGTACGTATACTTATTACTAAGGAAAAACTTATTTTCATCTTAATTTCCATAATTCGGTATTAGTTCCGGCTTCGCACATAGCAAATTTACTATTTGCGAATTCTTATTGATATTGCGCCGGCGATATACTTTCCTGGGCTGTGCGTTATAGAGCAAACATATAATTTGTTCGCGAATTTCTTTTATTAAAATATTATTAGATAAGTACAATCATTGGCAATATCATAACTTTTGGGGAAGTAAGTTGAAGACGACAAAAGTGATTCCGGAAACTGAATAAAATAAATGGAGAGGCTAGTAATAGGAAAAACAAAACTTTTTACGGCTCACGCTTTATTCTACTTATTTTTATTGTGGTTTTCGAAGCCAGGATAATGTATAACGGCGGTGTAGGTATGCGGGGTTGAAGACGCGGTTTTGTTTTATGTTCCTAAATCTTCATCACTCGTGTCCGGCTGAAGGGCGCTAACTTAAAACGAAGAACAACAAATTGTAATTGGAAAATAAATCAGTTTCCTGGACGCAGAACAATCCAATCATACAAATCCGTCGGATGTAATAAATAAATAATGTATTATGGAATATTTGAATTAGCATAACTTATTTTATATTTTTGTATACTTTTC
This sequence comes from Agrochola circellaris, assembly GCA_914767755.1. Classification (NCBI taxonomy): domain Eukaryota; kingdom Metazoa; phylum Arthropoda; class Insecta; order Lepidoptera; family Noctuidae; genus Agrochola; species Agrochola circellaris. The sequence continues at coordinate 15,091,849 of OU611840.1, read as the reverse complement.
TGCGTTTCCCGACTGTTTTACAGCTTCACTCATTTCCTCTGCAGCAGGAAAATGATTTGCTACAAATGATAATTACTTTGAAACCGCAAATAATGAAATACTCAAACGTCAAAGAGAAATTAATTACAAGACGTATGTAGTTTAAATTCTGAATTGCTAACTTATTTCATGGAAATGATTAGTTTTCTCAAGAAGAAAGGGTGTAAATTAACACATAGACTTACACAAGTACTTATTATTTACTAAAAATAGTCGTACGTAGTTTTACTAATATATACATATACTGATTCCGGTTTCTAGTTAACTCGATTCCGGTTTCACGTAGCTCAACAAAATTTAGGTATCCATAAGAGAAATAAATAGGAAAATTGAGGAGTCATGAAGAAAGTTGAACTGGATTTATTCAGGAGAAACTCGAGGTATCTCGAACGAACTAGGGAGCATTTCTGGAGACGCTGGCCGCCGGCCATGAGCTATTTATCAAGATGCTGCAATCATAACAGAAAGTCTTGAAGATATGCAATTTAAAAGAGACTAGTCCAGTAATAAAATGGGGTAGAAGGTAGAAGTGATTTTCACGCGGATTTACATTATTTAGGATCGGTTCTCTAAGGTTTAGTTTACAATGTCCGTCGAATAGTTTGGCGATGTAATTGTTGGAAAAATGTTCCGAAAGAAAGAAATAATAAAAATAGAACCTTCTATTATATCTCCGTTGTGATTCGTTAATCAAGTATGTAATCGGACTTTTATTGAAAGAATAAGGCGGTCGCTTCATATTTTCTGATCGGAAAATGATTGATTGGTTACTACAGCCTTTTTGTGAAGCTCTATTCGTCTCGTAGTTTTCGCGATTGTGGGAATAATATCGAATGCTGAAAATTTTCCTTTACGGATCATAATCAGGTTTTCTATGTTTCATGACAAAGGTATTCTTTTGTTGAATGAAAGGATGCATTCAAACAAATAGGAGCTTGGCTTCTGGGTTTTTGCTCTTTATTTCAAATTAATCATTTTAATTAAATCAGATATCTCTAACGTTTCGTAGAGTTGGGAAAATGGCATCATTGCAATTGTGCATATCTAGAATGTTTCTTCAGTTCTGTGTTAATCTCACTTTTTGTTAAATCTTCTCCGCTTTGCCGAATAGTGAACATTTTCAATAGACAAGCAACGTCTGATTGTTTCCAGACAGCGCTTTTTTGGGGCTCAGCGAGGTTTTGCACCGGGGACCACTTGACGGCATCTGGTGCTTTTGCTTGCTTTCTCCTTATTTCCAGCTTTTTTCCGGCTTATAAGAATCCGTTGTATATTATATACAGGTCCAATTTTATATACTGAACGTGTTTCAACTGAACTTAAGGACGATAATGAGACTAAAGAGGGATCGTTTAAAACATCTTACGAGGAAATTCAGTACAATGAACTTTTAAATCGACACGGTACTTATAAAGTTCTTCTGTGAGTTTATTTAAGTCTAAATAAATGAAGATCAAAAGTCTGACAAGTGCGTCCGAAGTCTATGATAAAGATTTGGTTTTCTTGGAACTAGTTGAGGTTATTACCCGACTACGGCAAAGCCAAAAGGAGGGGTTATGATTTTAGCAGTCTATGTATGTTACGTGTTCCACCGTAGTGCCTAAATTACTGAACCGATTTTGATGAATGAGGTATCAGTAGATTCGTAATAATAGTCCGGGTGACAGGTCATATAAATTCTCCCTAAATTTAATATGGTGGACTTTACACGTAAATTTCTGACCTCTAAAAAAATGTAATTGAGATAAGCTTGCCATGTTTGGTATAAAAACAAAGGTCTTGACGAGCACATTACAAATATGTGTATACCTCTATCATATTGTCTCAGTAAATAAATAGGTATGTTTAATTTAGTAAAAACGAGTAAAAGCGAGACTGCGTTACGTAGGGCGCGCGCGGCTGTAGAATTAAAACCTATACATAATAAACAAAAATCATAATTAAAATATTAATTACTGACCTAATGTATAACTCTTATTTACGCTGTCGCAATATTTATACAGCATTAAAACGGAAAAGTATAAAATAAAAAGCTGTATACCATCCCTACAAAATTATAATGGCCTGCGACGACGGCTTTACCTTGGCCATTTTTGTACCTATGTCTTGATTTCTGTCTGCAATATTTTCTTGTTCCGTACTTTATAGATCTCTTTTATTTTTCTGTAGTCGGGTTACGGTTTTTTAATTTTTTTTTTTTTTTTTTTTACTTCAGTTTGATGACTATAATAGGTACCTGCCTAATAAAACATTTTTACATATAAGCAATGGTTTGAGCGTGGTTTTAAAATAACCTACACCTGAAAAATGTCATGTTGCAATAAGGAGCTTTCCTGAATAACTGAATATTACAGGGCAGGAAAGCAAAATTTTCTTTAAGTAAAGACTTCACCAATTTAGTTGTACATACCTACGTTCCTATCTACCTGCTTAATTAATATTTTATAGTTACGTTAAATCTTCAGACATCTTCCCTAGGCAGACAGACAGGAAGCCAACAAAAAGATAAGAGTAACTAAGTTGAACGTTGTTTCAGTAACTATGGGTATACTTACGTCATTCTTTGTCGGTTTTTACTATCTCATTAACGTTCGGCCATAGCTGTTATAGTTTCTTATTGATTTAATTATCGGCACACTGCCTCATAGCAGTAATAATTGGGGTAGAGAAAATAATTGGATAGCTACCTTAGAAACGATAGAAATTGAGTATTATTTTTAAATAATTTCCCCTTAAAATGTTTAAAAGTAGGTATAAAAATTTTTCGTTATTAATTAAACAGAAAAATATTACCTTTTTATTTTAAAAATTTTCTTTTATTTACAAAAAATGTTTCATTCGTTGCACTAATCTTCCATTCGTGCGAGTTATGTTAATTGCTAGGATTAAAGAGCGGTATAATCCTTTTGCGTCATATCCAATCACAATCAGACAAAGGATTGTAGAGGATAACACTCAATATTTCTTGTATGATTGGTTTGTGAAAAAAGGTTAGTTAGACATTGCAGCCTTATTTATAAAAATCTCGCCAATCACTAATTAGCCACTGCTTAGTTAAGCAATTAGTTAGCTCTTAATCAATGATTAACTTTTCTTTATTTTTAAACGCTAGTTAGCGAGTGATTAGTTGCGAAACGAAATAGAGGTGAAATTATGCGTTCGCCATAGATTATAACCAAAATAGTCGAAAAAAAACAGAATTTTAAGAATAAATTTGTCAAAACCATGATTTCTGTATCTGTCGTGACTTTGATAGACAAAAGTCAAAAATTTCATCGGCATCAAAAAATCAATCTTATGTATCAAAATAAAATGTTTTCTATAAAATATCTCTTGTTACCTGTGTGTGACTGCCAGAAGGTGGCTTTTCTTTAGTTCTTGGCCTTAGAGCTGGCGCCTTAAGATGAGGGGCACATGGACAAACACATTGGATAATCACTATCTCCGATGACCTTCCCCACGAACTCATTCTCTTTAAAGCACCCGAGCACCTACTGAGCCTACTCCTGATTGAGCTTTCCCTAAAAATCCTTGCATCATGTCACGTACTTCGAAAGAAGAATATTATCTAATAGGTAATCATCCTTGTAGCGGATATAAATGAGCTTTGTAGGTCTTCCTCCGTCTACTTCGTGCCGGTGTTTCAAAATTATTTAATTCTTCTAGGTCGTTCTGAAATCCCGTAAAAGATTGTCTAAATCCATATTTACTAAGGCACAACTCGATATTTGGAACAAAATTACCTCGAAGCACACAATAATCGCATTGAATCGATCAGCTGATTCTAATAAAATCCGCCATCTTGCCTCTTAGCATCCTCTTAACAGTGGACCGGTGGTGTTTAATTTTGACAGCTACTAATCAATTGCTTAGCGACCTTTTAACGCTAAATAGTGTTTATGAATAAGAATTAGCATTTAATTAGCGTTTATAAATAAGACTGCAAATGTTGGGGAAATGCAGATATAACTTTGTTACCTTTTTTGCGTCTCGCGGTTTTTGGGTTCCGTAAAACAAAGAATTCTTTGTAGTTTTGCCATGTACGTCTATTCGTCCGTAAGTCACAGGCATTTATTTTTGTAGGTTCTTGCTTTTATCAGATCTTTGAATTCAGATAAGGCCAAACAGGATATAGAAACCGTTTTTTCCGGAAGTCGGAAATTATCCCATGGAAACGCTATAGCCAGGGGAATTTACGCCGAATTTTAGGCTAACTTTGCATTAATTTAAAAACGATTTTTTTCATTTAACGTGTAGGGTATGGACCAGGGAGTATGTTAAAATGTATACCGTGAAAGTTCACCACTGCGTGTACGTTTTTTTTTAGGAAAACATCTTATTTCCATTTTACGTGGTAGAAAAAAATATTAAGAGACATGTTTGTCGAAGAGATAAGGTATTACAGAGAAGAAGAGACACGTAGGTCAAAAAATTAAACATTTTCGACCACGAAAATTTCGATAAAAACAAATTTACGAAAAAATTTTGACACCAGTTTTTTTTTGCAATAAATTAAATTAAACATATTAAACATTCTTTTTTTCTTTATATTTAAAATTATTTATATTTTATATTTTACTAAATTCCAAAAAAAAATATGTCTGCGTTATCTTGATAGGTCATTGCGATGGAAATAAAATATTTTAACCCTTTTCACCTTGATACACGTTACTCTTTATTCTCGGTTTTAAGTATAATTACTTAAAACCGAGTTTCGAGATAATCGGACCTCGCGTAAAAAAAAATCATTCATACTTTGACACACCCCAATCCCCGTTTAGGGGGTAGTTTAGAAAAAATAAAAATGACAGACTTTATGATTTACTTAGATAAGTATTCCTGCCAAGTTTCAAGTCTATTAACTCATGGAATAAGATTTTTCATACAAACAAAATCCCCCCTTAAAGGTCGAATTTTCAAAAATCCCTTAGTCCTCACCTACATTATAAAAGGAAGCTGTGTGCAAAATTTCACGTTCCTAGTCCCAGTAGTTTCGGCTCTGCGTTCATATGTCAGTCATTCATTCAGTCAACCAGTTTAGAACCTTTTTGACGGTTTTTGGTATTAGGAAACAGCCATGCGATTCTGTAAACATCTCACCGTGAAAACTTGGGTGAAGTGAGCTGTCAATAGTGTCAATCCCTGTGGAATGACAGCTCACTCCACGCTCACTTCAACTAAGTTTTCACGGTGAGATGGATACAGAATAGCACTGCAGGAATCCTACTTGATCCGAATATAAGAAGCTTAATTTAAGAACAATGTAATTTAAGTATAATAAAATAAAAAGAACATTATTATTAGTTTAAGAATTGGACTGAGGGAATCAATAATTCAAAGAAATGAGGTCACTACAAAATTACAAACAAAGAGAATATTCCTTAAAACTTGTCCAAAAAATGGTAAGTATCTAATACCAAAGTCAGGAATTTAGGGATTAGAATTTTCGGTATAATCAGCTCTTTAGAAATGGGTTAAATACTGTTAATACCTATAGTACAGTCAGTCTCAAACGGAATATACATCGACAAGAATTCATTTAAATGTCTGCAATCTTTGTTCCCATTATGAACCAATGCGAAGCCACAAAACATATTGCATATTGAATACTCATTGTAACTAACTAACATATTGATACAGTATACGTAAAACAAATTGGAGACAATCAAATGAATTCTTAGCGAATTGATATACCTATAACATCTTTTGAGGCTGACGGTACTTATACCAATTGGAATTAAATATTGGAGGGCTATCACCGTGTAGCGATTAATTCAAGAGCTTTAGCAGCCGGTACCTGCCCTCTTTTGCTTATTTTATCCCTCAAGGTAGTACAAGAGATTATGATAATGTCCTTCACGACTGTGGATTGTCTATTAGGAGTTTATGACGATGATCCTTCATCCAGCCACTTGGATGCGCCCTTTGCGTCACTTATTGTCAGACTGAAATGGCCTTTAGAGGCTTTAAAAGTTCACTCAAAGGTGGCCTAAGAGCTTTGAGTGGACCTGTCTCAGTTGGTATGCATGAATCAGTCATCGTGTAACTGAGCCCTGTCTGTCTTAGGGAGCTCAAACACCGGTATATTATCATCAGCAAGGATAAAACGGTAGGAAGTGCACCTGCAGAGCGCGATTTTCTATTTATATAATTAACATAATTATTTAAACAATAATTGATAACACATTATACCACTCGATCTAGTTACAGTTCCGGCAGTTATTTAACAGTAAAAAAGAACCTTATACGGTTTTTGCACCTAGGATAGGTTAGGTGTCTTGTTGACCATTTAAGCTTCGTGCAGACCAGCGCGACGCGACAGAGCGACGCGACACCGGTTATTGTTATACCGTCAAGTTTTCTTAGAAATTGTATTGTTCATGTCGCGTCGCGGCGTCGCGTCGCGCTGGTCTGTACGAGCTTTTATACTAACATTTATTTATTTATTTATTTATTTACTATTACCACTTGCACTTGTTTTTCTTAGGTGGGAATCCAATACATGAATGTAGTGACAATTTCCACACTCTGAGACGTGACCCAAAATCCAACAAGGAAAATGAAATGTTTTTAAACTGTCCTATTTTACCTATAAAAGATGGGAGTTACCTGTAGGTACTTTCTCGACTTATACAGAAAAGTTTATGAATGAAGAGAAACTAAGATGCAAGAGCGAGCGAAGCAAGCTCGAAAACTTTTTGCACCTCATCTCGGAGATTTTTTTTGAAAGTTCATGCAGACATTGTAGTCGCTTTGTCGACGTATACGGAAAAGCTGAAGAATCAAGACAAACTAGATTCAGAGAGGGTAATTTTTTTTTCATAATTCTGACATTGCAATAATTTTTTATAGCAGTAGGTCTACAGGTGTTATAGGGTACCATGACTTGTTTTTTTTTACGTCCAAGTGCGGCGCCTGTAGCATTTGCAGGTGGCTAATCCGGCCCTGTCGGATGGTGATAAATAAGTCTATAAGTCGTGGTGAAGGCTCTATATTTGTCTTAGGTACGCTCCTTGCTACCTAGCTTCTTACGGCACCCATGAGAAAATACGTCGTATCGAAAATAGAATTTCCGATTTCAAATATTGTAACAGCTAATGTTCATTTTCACGACTGTTTCGGGATTTACAAGCAACAAATATTTGGTAAATACTATATACAACAAATATTCATGCTGTTTCATATTAGAGAACAGGAAATCTGAAAAAATATTCGAATATTTCAGCGATGGTATAACTTTTAATATCCTGCTCAAAAAGCAGCTGGACAGATTTGAATATGCAGCAATGAACAGTGGGGGTGATGGTTCACATCAACGAGGCGGCGCATTTCGGGTGCAGGTACATAGGAGTGAAACATTGTACCAGTATATTCCCACGGTGTTTGCCACTGCCCTCGTCTGTGCCGGCGGACAGTCGGAGCACGTAAACGCATTACTACATTGTTGAATATGTTGCCGGTGTTGCCACCCAGCGCGATCCACCAAACAATGTTACCACACAACAGAAATAACAAAGACGACACGTCTTACGACGCGCCATCTCTTGCTAGTGGATCTTTATCGCAACAAAGTTGATTTTACCAACATTTTACACAATTTTGAAACAATTTATTTTAAGGACAAAAGAATTATACAACTCGTTATAATGTTTCGAATTTCAGGCGGAGGTGCTTATTGCTAATTCTTATATAACATTAGCACAATATCAAAATGTCACTTACTGGATGATTTGCCGGAAAGTTTTAAAAGAACTAGTATTGTATAAAATTAATTGATCCACTCACATTTGGTAAACAGTTTGTTTTTAAACCAGTCTACCCAAAGACTACGTTGTTCAAACACCTCAAAAATTTAAATTTTAAATATTCCTGCATAAAATTGGCTAACTGGGAAGTTTTATAAGTTGGATTCCGAAAAGAGAACATTTTGGTTTAATAAAGGGAAAAGTAGTCCGGTACTACTTTTCCCTTTATTAAACCAAAATGTTCTGGAAGTTTTAATAACATAAGTAGTGATGATAAAAGCTAAGATATAGAAACTACAAGCGAGGGGCGCTAGCCGTCTGGTGCCTATCGATTATGCGTAGGATGGGCTCTCTAAATATTCAAGTGTTGATTGCGATATTGTAGTATGAAATATTGGCAAAACTAACGTGATAGCCGATAGGTCAACTTCAGTTAGATTGAAACTCGAATCGCGACGGCGACGTATTCCAGTATTGCCAGTCACACTCGCCAAATGGTGTCTCCATTTGGCGATCCAGATAATTTTGATGCTTTAAAAAATCGGGAGGGGCTGTGTCAGGACACAGCCGGTGGATAAATCGCTTTATTGGATGAAAATTAAAACTAAACATAGAAATAGAAACAAACTTTTTCGTTACGTCCAAATTTCAGTTCGGACAGTTTATGTCAAACTACTCCTAAATAAATCGTAACGTTTGAAAAGAAAACTTTAAAACTGTACGCCCAAACTTTATTACAAAGTTTATTCCGAGCTAGGCTGTCACAAATTGCACAACCATTATGATACCACTTATCGTTGGGCTGCTCTACCTGCGTCCTCTCTGAATTGTCTTTATCGTTTCGACACTCTACAGTTTACCACCCGGCCTGTAACTGCCAATCGACCTTCATACATAAATTTTGGCGTTCCTCCTAACACTCAGTTTCAATCTGCATACTAGGATTTGACGGCAGCGTTGCGTTATTGATGCCCAGGCTGGATGGCAGGCAGCGATAGAACACCATGTATTTTTTAACAGCAATTTGTAATCCATTTAGCTGTTTCTGCAAACGGGCTGACAGTATCCGAAGTGGGCCGTTGCCCGATCACTAATTCAGGCGTGAGACTGCCTGAATCAGATTTTACTATTAACTAATCAATATTGTCTCGATTTGTGCCCAGTTCATGGTAATAGGCCCGCCCCTTATTATATGGGACTTAAACATAACTGGCGAAATGTGGGTATACTATAGGTACACCTTTGCCTACCTTTCGGGAATAACGTTTTGAACTGTACCGCTCTACCGTATATTATTGACACTGGCTTTATTTACGGTTTCATGTCTTTATTCTCCACAACTCAAATTCTGGTAATCTTATTAGGTACTTAAAAGAAGAATTTATATGCAATCGTAAACATTAAGTAAGTGAATGCCGGCAGCGTCTGCCTTTATGGCAGACCAGGAGCAGGAAGTGATTTGCATTTGAATATAAAATAATATTTCAAGATCAATTTTATATTAACGGACATATTACTACTACCTAAAAATTATCTTGTAGGTACCTAACAGTTGGCATTGTTTTCACAGAATCTAATTAATCGAAACCCAAGTATTTTGCTACAAGTAAGAATATAAGAGAATATCTTCGCTCGACTACGGCCGCGCGAATTTCGTAGGTATTTTTCTCATCGAATTTGAATACCCCTTTACCCCCTTTAAAGGAAGGGTAGTTTTGGAAAATTATTAATTCCTATCTTTATTATTTACCTGATAAATATTTGTGCCAAGTCTCGAAGCCAAAGGAATGGAATTTTCAAACGAACTATATTCCCAATTTTCACCCCAACACGGGTTGATTTTTGATTATTTTTGTGTTTTAAATCCTACCTTTTCAGAACCTTCTTTTTTTTTTTTTTTTTTTTGAGGATGGGAAGTTATCAGATAACTTCTCCCGCTCTGGGTGGAGCGGGAGGGCGTGTCAGACTTTTACTGACTAAAACCCACCCGTGTTCCTTCCGTTGCCTGTGTGCCGAGGTCGCGATATCACCTTTTCAGCACCTTAGGGTTAGAATTTCCAAAAATCTATCTTTACTGCTCACTTTCGTTATATGCATGCATATTGCAAAATTTCTAGCTTTTAGACCGCTGCAAAAACATTCGTTGCATCACTACCAGCTTAAAGGATCAAATAAAAATCCTTTTTTTATTATTTGTACTAGGTAGGAACTTTCAGAATATGTACTTAATAAAAATCTTAAATTAAACTAGAAATTTTGCAAAAGTTTAGTTTGTGCGTTGTCTAAAAGCGAATGAATGAATTTAAGATTTTTATTAAGTACATATATTGATTCTGAAAGTTCCTACCTAATACAAATAATAAAAAAAGGATTGTGATTGGGACTTGTAGAGCTTATTGCATTGGCGATAACTCCGCGTTTGTCGGAAAGTTGTGAGTCCCGACACTTCAACTATAGTGCGATACACTTCTATCAGAAGGTATTCATTAGATGACTTGAACGATTTACAGAGATTTTCAACTTATAATAGCTGCAAAATTGTCTGAGATTGAATAGCAATTATAATAGAGCTAGTAACATTTATGTAAGCGCATAAAGTTACTGAACAGACTGTACCTATAAGGTAAGTTAGCAGTACATAAGGATATCTACGTAAAATTACAAAAGTTGTAAAAGCTGTCAGCGATTCGATAAAAATATAAACATCAACCTTGACTTTGGACGCGCGGAAAAATATTGATTAGTTTCATTCGTGTCGAATCATAGAGGGGTATTAAAGGACCCCTGCTATAGAGGCACCCTACAGTCGCACCCCATGGTCGTGGGGCTCCAGACATGGCGTACGCATATGAAGGGTGATCAATGAACGTTTTATGCGCACTACGCTACGATTCATAAAACTATCTGCGTTCAATTTTGGTGAAATAAAATACTGCGTTGTTGATATTTCCTTTGTGCGATTAGATTGCGTTATTGTATCAAACATGGTATTACTTTTGGAGATTGTTTTTTCTATGTGGTATTGTACTGTACCTTTCTACAGTTTATGATAGTGTAGTTCATATAGATCGATTGCGATGATAGCATCTTTGAAATAAAAAATAATATTTTGTAAAAAAAAAAAAAAAACTGTTTTTCTTAACTCCAACATCAACGACGTGGTTCCTAAGAACATGTTTCGTACCTGGAATGGGTCCAGACATTTTCATACTGATCTATATCAATGAATTTAACTCTAAACTCAAACTAAAAGCATTAATTTCAAATGAACCAATTACAGGCACTGTTGAATTGTCAAGGGGTCGTTCAGTCAGAAAGATGAAGCTAGTTGCCCATTCCAAAGTCTAGTAGGTACCTATGGAGAAGAATTGGCAAGAAACTCCACGGACACTCTTAAATCATCATCCCACATATTAGACGAATTGAGAACCCCTCCTTTTGAAGTCGGTTCAAAAAAGCTAAATTGAAAAACTTTTCGTTATAAAGATTGCTTAAATAAGTTGTAAGTAAGTCGAGCTGAATCGGTATTTAAGATTCTCCGTACCGATACTAGCTCAAACGCTAATCGAATTATTCAAATGATCTTGAAAAGTTTATGAGCTCTTAAATCTATGGAACTGTTTAAAAACAGCAAGAGCCTAACTTATCTGAAGGTGAAATTAAACAAAGGTAACGGAAAAATACAGGTTATTGTTAGGAGTTTGAATTCTTCTTAGTGTGGGAGGTAGAAGGTCCCTAAGCTAAAGATCTGGATATAATGATGCCCTCGGCCGCTACTTCTATCAACTCACCGAAAAGAAACTTTTGTAAATCGCATAGTGTACCTACCTTACCTACCTTAATGGCGGGACGCCCGAACTTTGTTCCAAGACGCCGCTTACGCCTTGGAGTTTCGTGAATAACACAAGATACCGCCGACACAAATGGCTAGCTGTCTGAGATTTTTAGAGAATAAAGCTATTTACATTTACCAGCTAGTTTAACTCCCCAAGGTTTAGCAGTATCTACATATTTGCTATTCTCGGTAGAGAGAGCCCCTACCGTTGGGTTCTGATGAAATATGCATTCGGCTAATCGAATGTGATATTACGGACATGATTAAATTTTTCTAACTTTGAAGTTAGATATCTCGTTGAGATATGACAGAATCACTTAGCACTCGCTCACTTATAATGCTAAAGCTGATGCGAGATTATCTTATGTTGCGTCTACTAAACCTAATTTTCAGTTCCTTTTTTTGGAATTGAAAATGTTGTATCATCTATACATGTAATGAAATAGTAATGAAGTTAAAACTGAACATTCAATATTAAAAAAAAAAGGAATTGTTAAGAGGTGTGGGAACGAGTCTGATGCCGAAAATATAGTTTTTATAATTTTTATCTGTTTTTCTAGTTGTCTAGATTGGCGCGAAATCGGCAGAACGGATTTGGATTAATTTTGGCACACAGATAGTTTATAATCTGGATTAATACATAGGGTACTTTTAATCCCCGTAGTACGTTCCCGTGGGATATTTTCCGAGATCCACGCAGGCGAAGCTGCGGACAAAAGCTTGTAGAACAAAAATGTAGAGTTAACTAAAATTATCAAACTATTTCATGTGTCGAAGGATTAAAAAAAAACTTTATTGCATTTAAACAAATTCTTAATATACATGAGTTGGAGATCACCTTTTAAGCAAGGAAATGCTTGTGTTAGGTGATTCCGCTCTTCCATTTAACATAATAACAGCCGGTCGATTCTGTAAAGACATCACCGTGAAACTTAGGTGAAGTGAGCGTGAAGTGAGCTGCAATAGTGTTAATCCCTAGCATCCTGCCGGTCGATTTGTGACAGTGACAGCTCACTTCACCTAAGTTTCACGTTGATATTTTTACAGAATCGACTGACAGGTATGCAATTAAAAACAAAAGAAAAACCAAAATAATTTAAAAACAAAAATACAACAAGGAGCGCATTTGTGTGTTGTATGTGAGTGAGTTTTAGAATGTGTGTGTGTGTGTGATGGTGTGAATGTGGAATTGAGTATGTGAGTTAATTGCCAGCAAACTGTCTGCTCGCCAGTAATGCAAGTTATGTTACGCAGACATAGATACTTAGTTTCTTTGTATTTCTATAAAATAACTAGATGCGCCCCGCGGTTTCACCCGCATAAGTCTCGAAAGCGTAGCAAACAAACAAACTCACTTTCGGATTTATAATATTAGGATTGTATTGACCGCTGACTACTTTGTTGCAAATGTTTCAAATGAAGGATAAAGTTATGCAGAAGATCAGTTGACCGCTCACTGTTATCGACGTCCTTAGGTGCTTCTGAGAGTGCATCAGGCTTTGTTTCATAGTGCGTGTTAAATAGATTACTAAACTTCTTTTAATAAAAAAAAAATGGCGTTCTGACATTCATTCAGATTTGCTGAATTATATGAATAATAAGTACCTATTACCAATCCGGAACAATAGGTATCAAAATCATATTAGAATACTGAGTGTAAATCAAATACTGAGTTTCATGTAGCCAATCACTGTTTGAAAGATAGACGTGCATACATTGACGTCTGACGTGTCGGACTACCCCTCACAGGTATCACATATCCTTAACTTAATTAACACATTTGACTTTGTAAATAAACTTAACGTTAAAATTGATTCTCGCAACGCCCCATTGGAAATTTGGAACACCGGGAAGCCATGTTTACTTGCGAAAGAAAATATAGTATTGGCTACAACATTAAATATAATGCAGACTATTTTACGTGTTTTATATTTTTTTACCTTTCAAATCTATGAAAAATGTTGACAACCAAGAAAGCATTCCGTATAAAGTTGTAATAATATTCTCTAACTGCGCATAAATAACAACTTATACCTAATTACATATTGTTTAATGAACATTGACAGACGAGGTCGCGAGCTGGTGACGGACGTTCAATAACGCTCGTTAGTATTTCAAGCTGAGTTAGTTTTCCAAGCGAGTTCACTCGGTGCCACTGAAGTTCACTAAAATGTTTAGCCGAGCATCTTATAATGGCAGCTACTGCTAATGTTTCTTGATATGCCCCCTGACGGTGACGCGTCCATTTACCTACAATGTTTAGGCATTACGTGAAAACATCTTTGACTAACCTCTCTGTAAACGGAGCGGTTGGACAATTGGACAAGGGTAACAAATTAACCCTGTCTCTCCTTTGAAGTGGATGTAGGTCAATAGCAGTAGACTTTTACAGCGGACTCGGTACAAGCCCGGCTTACTTCTGAAGTAGGCACAATTTGGTGATCTGCGGCTTAACCAACTGTCGCAAACTATTCTCATTTATTAACGTTTTTCATTTTCGTACAAATCGAGAGATTCTTGTCGTACTCGTTTGGGCCATGTTTATAACTTTGATTATATTTGGCGAGCCGTTATGTTTGTTGCAGAACCGCTTGGCTTATTAACGTTAAAAGTTTTTGCTTAATATTTTCTTGCGGTTCGGGGGAGGTATACTGCCACTCTGTTTCCGAGGAAAAGAAAAAAGTACTTAAACATTAAACCGCATGCCTCAGGAGTTTTGCTCTCAGGTAAGTACATAGCTAAATAGGGGAAAAAGGGGGAACGGAATAGCCTTAATTATGAAATGGATGAACCTGCTCCGCTTTACCAAGAAAAGTAAATAGTTTCAACTCGCTGTTAAAGAGCATTTAAATGCTCGTACTTCTCAGTTTCATGTTTTCTACCGAACGAAGGTAGCTTGCAGGTATTTTCGAATTAGCGTTCATTGTCTGAAATTAATACAGTCGGTAATGAAAGTACGGATAGTATTCAACTTGTAAGTGTCTTTAATTTGTAACTGCGATATGAAATGAAAAACAAAAACTGTTGGCAGAAACCTAATGAAAGTTTTAAGATTACATTAGTTCATTAGAAAAAAACAATGAAAGTAATGACACTGGTATTCTCTCGATAGTCGTAAATTACTACACTATTTTACAGCGGCAATTTCAAATTTCAGTCTAGTGTATTTAAAAGAGTTTTCTGCACTAACATAAATCTTAAACAAGAGTGGATCGTAAGAAGTTCTCGGTGTATCTACGCCTCCGCAGACATGTAATAATGTGGGTCCGATTTCCCATTTGTAAAGAAAAAGGAGAATAAAACAACCGTTTCGTATCCCGTGCGGTGCTAATGTGGGTCACGACGAGAAGTCGCGACCGCAGAAGTCCGCACGAGACCGCACGAGTCCGTACGACTACACGACTGTCTGTGTGTCGTTCATTATTCACTTTCCATAGGTCTATTACAAATAACGGAGATAAAATCACTTTCAATTGACGATGAGATTCAGATTGGTTATGTAAAGGGTTAAGGTCATCTAAGGTCTTGCATCTTGTCTTGTTCCATTTGAAACGAAGTGTGCCCACAGCACCGCTTGCTTTGATTCATTTATAAACTAAACACTTAGCCAATCAACCTGGTGAAGGAAAACATCGTGAGGAAACCGGCATGCCTGAGAGATATTTCTCGAAGGCATGTGAAGCCAAGCCAGAGGCCCATGAGCGGCTTTAATACTCTGACACCAGGTTAGTCACTAACCACACGAAAAGAAGCAGAAGAAGCAAACCAAGAAAACCAATCTCTCGAACAAAATAATAAGCGCACAGACAGGCGCTAAGTACGTCGCTCACATAGAGACCTAGCGTTTTACTAAGTTATTGTATGCGGTGTATAACTAATGTATTGTGTTGTTTAAAATGTTCTGTACTTGTAAGCGGCGCTGTAATCGTATGATATTTTACGGTAAGTATAAAACGAATGCTGTATGAAAGTGCACATGTAATCCCAAAATTATACAGTAAAACATCGTAAGTACTGATCATCGCCGTGTGAACGGGGCCTAACTAGTCTAATAGTACAGTAAATTACTTTCCAGACACCTGGTGATAGTGCTCGCTCGCTAGCATCGTCTTCACACCGTCACAGGAAAGTTCGATCCTATGCCAGTAGCTTCCATTCCAGCGTTTAAATTGAGTCTGCACTGGGCTTCCACTGTATTGCCGTCTCATATATGAGGTTCAATAATGTCTTTCAGTCACAACTAATCTCAAGGGAAACATACATAAACGCATAAACATATAGTATATGTAGTTAAGTTAGGTTTGCTCTGGGTTGACTGATAGTGTTTGTCTAGCAAAATAATGTAGTTCAATGGGGTCGTATTAGACCGAAGACACAGCTTATTAAGGACTTCGTTTGTCTAACAAATTAACAGAGAAGCATGCCCTTTTTAGATTTGCAGGTTAAATCGTCAGTGGTCGTCGGGAGCGTGTCCCTACTCCGGTGGTATTAAGTTGAATGCTGAGATTCTTCACCGGAGATCCATTCATTTGGCCTATAACAGATTTAGAGCTCTTTGTTAGTTATCGGGCCGAGGCTCTTCGTCCCTCTTGACAAATTCCTTCCACAGACTTTATAAATGGCTTAAAGGATTAAATACACAACCTGTTTTAATACAACGGAGGTATTGCGATGAGCTGTTCTTGGTTCATATTATTTTCGAACCGCTAAATACGATAAAACAAACTCGTCTGTCTGGGTATTCAATTAGACGTTAATTTTCACCAACATGACAGATTTTAGCGCGGTTTTCAGAACAATTTACAGAATTCTCCGAATTCTTGAGGAAGGTTATAATAATTTTCTTATTCTATTGAACTGAAGGATCAGGATCACTGGGCTTATTTAGGTTTATAAATTTAAAATGAAGATGATATTAATGTTGTAACAAACACAATTTGAAACATAATTTTCGCATGATAATTGCGCAGATGTTATTTATTTAGGAGATTCACAAACCCTGAGTACATTATTTAATTAACTCCAATTAAAAACAAATTATGTTTTTACTTTACCCGACTGTGGCGAAACCAAAAAAGGAGGGTTGTGTTTGACCTGTATGTATGTATGTCCGTCTGTATGTTCTCTTGTAACTACTAAACGGCTGATCCAATTTTGATGAATGACATGTCGTTAGATTCGTCTTTATTGCGCGAGTGTCACCGGGTATATTACAATTATAAAAATCTAAATGGCAAATTTACGGCTAAAAAGTATTAAAAAAAAAACTCCTAAACTTATCGAGTGGGGTATAAAAATAAAAGGTTATAAAAGATGATTACAAAAGTATACACAAATTATATGTTTAAATGTAATTTGGGATGAGAAATGGAAAAAAGAATACCTAATCCTAACTAAAAATAATGAAATAAAAAAAATGTTAAACCCGACTATGCAAAAAGTAAACTTTAAAAAAGATAGAAACAAGATGACCTATTTCTGTCTCCAATCCCACTTAATACTATAAACAATCTCATGCAGTCGGAGGCATTTTTTATAGTATTAAGTGGGATTGGAGACAGAAATAGGTCATCTTGTTTCTATCTTTATTAAAGTTCATTTTTTTACAATTAAGTTTCTAGCAACCATAACAACATAATTACAGAAGCCATGTTTATGTAGCAATACTGGAAGTTTCAGGACTTCAGGCAGTCGTGTGTTTCGTGCTAGTCGTTGAAATAAAGGAAACCAGTTATTACGGGGCTGGGGACCCGCGACCACTGTTTATGCACTAAGATACTCTACGTCAACTTTAATTGCTGAACGTGACTTTAAAGTTTAATTGCGTCATACGCTATCAATCAGAATCTGAATCAGTTGAAACAAATTGTAAATCCATTGCTTTATAATTTCGACAAAAACTTCTGCTCAACAACGTAATAACGCAATGAATGTTGTTGAACTGTCAAAATGAAATTGATTAGTCGTAATCGTTTACGAAAATGGGTTACGTAATTAGATAGCAGTTTTATGAATGGTGTCTATAAAACCTTGTCAGCTTTAGACATGAATACTGCTGCATCTGCACCTTGAGCCAACCCTTTTCGTTTATTAGCTTCGACACCTGGGCAGCTGGGCTGCCCTTTTCAGAGACCGCTACAAAAAACCAAAAAAGACGCGTCATGCCGTCATGAGCGAATTCAACAAAGGCGTATCAAATAATCTTTATACTGGTTTTTGCTTCCACTCAAAAAGGCCGAATAAAGGACTGTATTCAAAAAAGTCCGACTTCAAATTATTGTAGGGTCATTAAAACACGTTTCGGAACTCTTTTTGAAAACCCACCCTAATTACTTATTTAATATTCAGGTGGGGAGAGGTAAATAACAAAGGTATTCAAGTACCTACTTACATACAAATCAGTATTCCGTTTTAAAAATTATGAAAAGATAAGTAACAGCTGCCCGCCACACGCAGTTTTTGTGTAACGAATTTGTAATATTCAATAAAAAACAGCTTTAGGTTGCTTCTGGGCGCAACATCTTAAGTAAATAATGAGCGGGAAATGTTAGAATTTATAAATTAAAGCCATTAAATAAAGATAAAAAAAAACCCAAAAGATTTTAATGTTTATGAAAACTGGGCAGATAAACAACTAGGACCAAATACCTAACAACGTAACAATTCAGAGGTCAAAATAGAATAAACGAACTAACACGTATTTAAATCCTTTGAGGATGGAATCATACCCGTAGCCGCACCGCAACCGCAACGCACTTGAGCAATTCGATCCAAGCGCACGCAACTCCTCTATTTCTGTTCAACTATGCCTTGACATCTGTGTATGAGCCATTGAGCCGGCACTCGAAACACATCAATACATTATTATACTTATTTAGAGATCAAAGGCCGAGGCCCTTCATTAATCCATTTCGTATAAATTCCTTTCAATCTAGTTACGAGTACCTCATCCGGAACAGATAAGGAGAAAAGTTAAGATTTGAGTACCTATGTTTATTTTTATGTTAAGAGAAAATTTAATACGTTCAGTGCCGGGAACCCTCCTTGAGGGTTCACTTAGTCGCATATGGGATGCCAGGAGCCCTCGCAGAGGGCTCATTTTAAATGTAGGTCTTATTTAAGCGAATTATGCGGTTTTAATAAACCGTGAAAATAAAATCTGATGTATATTTTAACAAGGTTTATTAGTAGGTATATGCGTTGGTTTTCAAGTAAAAACATTTTTTTTGTTCTATATTACAAATATTCACTTAAAATTTAAAAGGTTGGAAATTACGTATAGCGACGAGACCCCCTGAAAACACAGTTTTACTTCGTTTTACATTGTTTTATAATACGGTTTTAAAGCTAATGCCGTTGACCGTCCGTAATGGTTAACTTTAGCGCAAACGTAATGCCGGGAACCCTCCCGGAGGGTTCACTTCCAATATGTATGGCGGCATGGCGTTTGAGTTCTATGAAAAGTGGGTGGAGTCGAAAGTGTTAATGTCCGATGCGATGTCAAAATATATTTTTGATTTTACTGAATGCGTCTGTTCTTGACCTCGAGCACGCCTGAGGGATTTAAACAACTTACTTTTCCTAAAAAAACATAGTTAAGTACGATAAGGTAAATTGACCCCTGCTGAACCCACATATGTTTGCTTGTAGGTGATCAAACACTATTTGATTCGTATATCTAGTAAATCCCGAGCCAATAAACAGACTAATACGTTCCTTTGAAGTTTTGTGGACATTTCAAGTTCGCAAATAAATAGCTTCACAGCCTAAATATGTTTGAACGATGAAAGCGTCTCATCATTTGACAAGTTAATATTTGAATAAGTAGGTAATCGATGTTTTAGAAAACCGGCCAAGTGCGAGACGGATTCCTGTACTGCAGGCAGGGCCGTCTTTAACCTCCAGGAGGCCCTGGGCACATAAGGATCACGGGGCCCCTGTGTAGATAAGCGCGGAGAAGCAAAAGTTTAGCAAGAGAGTATGAAAAAATAAATGTGCTAAAAATCTAATGTTTCTATCACAAAATACAAAATATTTGCATTTAGTTTACCTTGGATAATTTTTCCGACTTAATTAGTAGGTTTGCTAATTAGATAATTATTCAATGCCATTGCCATATTTGGTCCCATTTTACGTATTTTGATAGTTGGCAAATTTAATTTCTTTCAATGTTCAATTGAACCTACTTAAATTATATACAACCAATAAAATAAACATAAAATATTTCATAAGTTTGGGGCTAGAAAATTATTGTAAATCGCACTGCAAATCAATAATTTTGTCATTGAATTGGGTACTAATAATGCGTAGAATGGAACGGCGGCTGCAAAAATGTTTTTTGGAGGGCAGGCCGGGGCCCCATCGATCGCGGGGCTGTGGGCACTTGTCCAGAGTGCCCTATGGAAAAAAGGGGCCTGACTACGAGTTTCGCACTTACAGGTAGGGTAGATAAAGAATAAACTTTTAAAATGCATTTTTACCGGGGCTCCCTGTATAGTCCTACTGGATATACGGATATTATGATAATACTGTGACTGTGACAGACGAACAGAGCTTAGTACATAATAGAGTCCCGTTGGCACCCTTTAGCTACACACCCTAATTAAACTGATGTCTACAAAGTATACTTTGAAATGCCAACAGTATCTTGGTAGGTATATCAAAGCATTATATTAACCCTTGAAATTGTAATCGAGGGTCGTATTAATGAGCCCTTACGTCATTACTAGGTAATATCTATCAATGTTGAGGTATCACTTTACAGGAATCGCGCTCCTTTGTAATAATAGACGTCTATTGGCGCCGAAACATTAATTAGTGATAGTATTATGAGTCGAACTGTGAGTAGAGCCGAAAACGGGGATGAGGTATAACAGATGTTGATTACCTTCAAGCAAACGTTCAGGTTAGGTTCCCTAGCAGAGCCTGCATGCACTTACAATACGAATAGATTTTTCAATTGACTTTACAAAGAATTTATTTTTAAGAACTAGTAAACTGTAGGTACTTGTTTCACTATGATTGAAAAAAAAAAAAATACCTTTGAAATATACATAACGCATAAATATTTTATTTTTCAAATTCAATACACGTATGAAACGTACCACTGATTTTACATATGAAAAGTTTAGTCTAATTGAGAGAGGCTTCAACGTACACAGTTCTACATATAATCCGATAAAAGTTAAAAAAAAAAGTTTCTGTTGTGGTTATTAAAACTTCTTTAATTGAGACCTCCATGAGGCAGGGCGCAGCGCTCGGGGATTTAAAAAAAACAGATTAATCTACAGCACTGAAGTCGAATAAAATACTTTCTCGTTTACATGAACATCGGCAATATTAGAAAATGTTCGAACAATTTAAGATGAATAATTGTTTGTAACAGTACTCACCGGTGATACTAATCGTCGATGAATATTGTTAACAGCTATTCAAGTATATTTATGACACCCGTATTTATCATAGGCTCCAATTGTACAATTTCCACAATCCAATATCATGAACACACAATAATGTGAAATAAACAGTTGTTTGCATGAGGGAATAATACATAGGTAAGAATCTAATAAACATGTAATTTACTGTTTTATTCTATGTAAGGTTCGATATTAATTTAAACCCCTCGACAATATAAATGAAACCGTTCATTCGCATTGCGAGCCGACATGTCGGCACTGAAATTGTTTAAAACAATCGCTTTTGCTATATTGATGAATACCTATCCTGTATTGCTGAAATGGATACAATCCTCAGAAATGCCTTTTCATGCAGGGTTTTCATTATTTTAAGTAAATAAACATTTGTTTAATTCTTTGTGTTTTGTATCTTATTTGTTTAGTTAGAATTTGTATTTTAAGCGAATTGTCAGAGAGCAGTGGCGGCTCACAAACAAGACAGTGGTTAGTGAAAAGGTCTGTGGCGGGTGCGTAATCTTTTCTCCATGTACCAAATCCTACCCTATTACCCTTAACGGTATTCTTATTAGGGGGAGTTTCGCTCAACCGCTTGCCCGTCGCAGTCTGCCCCCCCCCCCCACCGACACACACGCATAATAAGAACTTTATTCTATTTAAAATCTCGCTTTGAATATCAATGGCTGGCCGAATACATGCGCCGGCCGACTTAAGTTTCCTATGGGCTATGAACGAGACTGTGCCATCGTCCTTTATCACGCTTTTGTTACCACACACGTGTCGTCTTTACACTGGTACCTACCTATAAGGTAGGTTGTCTACCGAAAAATGAATGTAGCTTTAGGTATACATTGCGGTCGAGGACGAACGCCATTTTAATGGCTATAACTCTTTATGACAAAAGAAAAATATTACCTACTACCGCTTACACGTGTATGTCGTCCTTTATAATATGATCCCATACTTGAATGGGTGCGAAAGGAATCCTATTGCGCTCGTCCAATCCACAATTCTATTGAATTATCGTTTGTTGTCCCCTAAAGTTGGTGCAAAATGTATTCTCAAACCGGGTTAATGTAATGTAGGTACGAGTGATAAAAACGTAGTAGAATTGCGACGCAGTATTTCGTTTGTTCTCTAATAACAGTAAGATGTATTCGTATATAATACGACGCAATTTGTACTGTGATTCGGAACCCTCGGGGCAGCTGTGCTGTACAGATTGTTGCTTTTGACGCCATTGAGGCAAACTGAATATCTTTCTTGGGGTGTGTCGTTCACAAAAGAAATAGCCTATATAGAGTATTCAACGTCGCAATGCCGCACTTTGCATAGTAAAAAATGCTAAAAGACGCAATAATAATTGACGTTAGCCTGTGCTGGATCCGTGAACAAATATTTATTTTTATTTTTTAGTTCTTCTGAAAAGAGTTTTTGAATACATCTTATAAAAATGTTTAATTACCTACATGAAGATTTTTTCATGACGTGTCCTACTTACAACTATTTCCAAAGCGTTACGTCCAGTTTAACTCTAACGAAAAGAGTATCCAAGTTTTGTTAAATAAAAAGTTCTAGCATGACTGGCAAAGAACTGGCTAATAAACTCGTTAAGCGGGCTTCAATAGGCGGACTCAAAGGACGAAAACAAAAAATCATGCCCAATGTTATTTGACTACAAACTTAATTGATTCTTGAAACTATTTCGAGTCCATTCGTGTCTGTTTGTTTTTGGTATTTTACATTGCATATTTAATATGTATACATATAATTTTGGCATTGATATCTTCAACTCAAGCATAGAATTTAATTCGATATTAATGTTCCTACCTTTTTACAGACACTAAACAAATTTGCCATTTTATAGTACTTGGTATTCGAGGGCGATATAAATGGCTACGTGACTGCTAGGCGTCCTAACTCAGTAAAGTGTATTTTCAAATTGAGCGGTCAAGTCACAAGTAATTCAATAATATCTAAGGACTCCTTAAGATCTTAGTACAATATCATTATGCCATGACTATGTGTTTTTCCATTGACCCCGTGTCCAGAGGGACTACAGAGAAATCAATTTGTGCCGCATCGTCGTCATGTAAAATAAAGGGATATAAAGAGAAGCTCCTGCAAATGTGTTTCAGAGATAAATAATAACGATAAAGTCCTTCGATTTGACCCACGGAGAAGATTCTTTATATAACGCCTTATCTCATTGTAGTCGAGCCGCACACAAAAAAGACCATTGCTAGCCTTTGTTATTCGTGGAATCGAACTTGTACGATGAGTCCCGATGATAGGTACCTACATTTAATAACAATCTCATTTAATCCTGTAATTCCTTTTGCCTACTCAAAGCACTCAATATTAGGTACCTACCTTGTCCAATCCCATCGTATGAATTCCATTTGTATTAAGTAAAGAGTCGCCTTCGCAAGAATATTTACAGAAATATAAGTAATCACGATAAAGATGTAGCAAAATACAAAATTGAGGAGGGCCCTGATACAATTGAATATGTCATAAACATTGTCGAACGAGGCACGGCAGTGTTTTTATTAAGAGCGTTTATTCTGAAAGTAGCTGTCAAATATTTACCTGTTTTGATTAATTTGGAAATAATACTGTATGGAAATAAGAAATGTGGCTAACTAAGTTACTAGAATATTGATTATGATATGCAAAAAATAATATTGTAACACCGAATATTTAGTTTTAGGCGTAAAAAAAGCATTAGGAAAGTTTCGAAATGCTTTTTTTACGCCTAAAACGGGTACAACATCAAATTCAATGTTACAATTGCATAACATAATCAATATTCTGGTAACTTAGTTAGCCACATTTCTTATTTCCATACAGTATTATTTCCAAATTAATCAAAACAGGTAAATATTTGACAGCTATTTACGACGTTGCCAAATTTCAGAATAAACGCTCTTAAGTCGGTACCGATTTAATAATATGGTAACGTCCATAAATGACGCGACATGTTCAATAATACAACAAATAAGTACAAAGTATGTCGCTGCGGGCAGTTTTGATGAAAACGCCTTGGACTGGTCAGTGGCGACGTTGACTTCCTAGTAGCAAGCAACAGGGAGTTATGTGAATTCACTTGAAAATATTTCGACGAGTGAATAGAAATCGTGAAAACGTATCTAAAGCTGCTACCGTGTCCACTTCGCTCACGCTCGATCTCCTGGGATAAGGTGGCACTCACGAGAACGTGGATTGTTCCATTCTTACAATTTTACTTTCCTCTTTTAACGTTTAAAATATTCCGCATGATACACTCAAGACGCGAGCATATATTTCATAGTTTTATCCATTTCACAATCGTTTTTCAATAAATGTAATTTGTAAGGCAGCCCGCTGCCTTTACAAATTACATTTTTGTTCGGGAGTCCCGGAATCTGAGCATAAAAGGCTCGTAAATCTTGAAATGCATTTTTCATGCTTGGTCAAGCTCGTAAAACGATGACCTAAGTACAAACTTCGGTGTCCATAACTTTCATTATTTTATAGATACGAGTAGGAAGAGATGATACAAGAGGGATTAATTATTTTTTTACATTTTATTCTCAAATTCTCAATACCTGATGAATTTTAATCGTAAAATTTTAATAATGGCAGGTTTTCTATCCTTTTAGAGAGCTCACCATAAACTATCTTTTTATTATTCCTCTAGCGTTGAAGGCGATATAAGGAATACGGAATATTTAATTAGTAAAGTTTACGATATAAGTATGCATCGTAACGCTCTGCCCGTATAATCTGAGGCCGCACTCGGGCCGCACTAGAGACAAGTCTCCCGAACGAATTATGTTTTATGAGCTCGTTTATTACTTACCAAAACTGTGTGGCATCATCGATATTAATTAATTTACGAATACTTAAGTTTTATTCCTTTAAGTTTTCACTCTAGTTCTTTACTTCCTGAAACGAATATCGTTTCCAAATAACTATAATCTGCGCGGATTTCCCAGTTAGTGCTACCTAGCTGAGACGGGGGCTCACATTTTATATATTATCTTCAAAGTGGAACGAAATTCAAAGCAAATGCGAATAAAGTTGGACGAGTTTCAGCCATTGTCGGTGTCGTTGTATCCTTTGTTGGCGCGTCTGATAGTACGAGGAGTAATGGTCTGTTCAGCTGTCCCTCACATAAGCTCCTAGATTCTTCGGTTGGTTCACGTATGTAGGTATTCACTCACGCAAATAGATTCCAATAAATTAAAATGCTGTGATGTTTCCTTTATCAACGTTGTGTAGGCATTTGATAAGTCACATTTGCGTTTTCATTTGTAATTTCCCCACGAAGTGCGCGGTTCACAATCATTCAGGTGCTGTATGCGTCTGCGCGGTGCGCGGCCGACGACTGTTTAATTAAGCCAACTCACGTCACCGACAAATAAAGCGAAATTAGATTTGTTCACCAATAGTCAATAAAATAAATCTACGTGTATAATTACGTATCCTGTTCCCGTTATCCATAAAAGTGACGACAATGGTCGTGGCTCGGGCAGCGATTTCCCGACTTTATGGGCGATGGTACTGAGTTAGTACGTGACAGTGGGCCGCGTGGCACGCCCGCGTGACTACGTGACCCGTCATCAGGAAAAAATACACACACACGTACGAAATGCGGTAATTTAACTCTACATACAGACAGATAAAATAGTTTTAAATTCAGGCTTGATAAACACAGCCGCTACGCCAAATGTTAGATGTGCTCCATAGTGGATAGCTTTTAATAGGTCGGTTTTAGTTGAATCGTGAAGTTTTATTCCAGTGGTTTTATGAAAATGTGTGCGATAACATAACAACGTCGAGTATCATTTGAACAAGTCAGATAAAAGTTAAAGTATTGTTTATGTGTCATGTCATTCGGAGTCTCTTTTCGAACTTCTATTAAGTAATGTATGCTTATCACGAAGTTCAAAGAAATACTAAGTAATCATAGACTCGGGGGAGTCTGTGGTCAAATAGTTAATAAAAATATTACAATAACAAGACCTGTGAGAATTCTGTAATGAGAAAAGTTTGGTCATGGAATTAATAAATTAGAAGAAGTTTTTAGGGCTCCACCGCCCGATGAACCTGTTTAATATAAATTTCATGAATTAAGTTGTTGATAGAAGATACTGTGACCTAATTGACCTCAACTAGATATTAAAGTCTAAGTAGTAGTTATACGTATTTGTAATATATATACCAGGCAGGTCTAATATAGACTTACCATGTCGCATCATAATTTTAAAATGTCTCTATTTAAATGGTTAGGTACTTTATATGAATAAATAAGATAGGTTCTATCTGAAAGTATTCCTTTAAAATGTTTAGTAAACATATCATGAAGAAAACATGTCAGCCACAAAAGCTGAAGACAACCAGTTTATTAATTTACATGCACGCAGTATTAAGTAACTCGGTCCAGATACTTTATAGATACTTACTTACCCATAGCTAGTACCAAAGAGTACATTGTTATTTTCTGAATCAAAGATTATTTATTACATAATTCCGCAAAACTAAGAGAAGCTTTCGTACGTTGTTGGCTTTACTAGCAAACTGGCACTAGGCTGCTGTGATATAGGTACCTATGCCAGGTACACACATGTCCAGGTAATTACTTACTCGCTGACACGGTCGGAAATGTTGTCGCTGGTAAATGTTCCGTTAAGTACGCCAGTGATGGGAACCCTATCGCATATGCGTACATAAATAACTTTTAAAAAATCTTTTTGGCATGCCAGTGTCACCGATTTACAAAAACTAATACGATTGCGAAAAAATAGTCACTAATAAGATTTAGCAGATGTTATGGACACAGATTTTAATAGGAATAAGAGAAGCTAATTAAGAACAGCCGCACGGGTCGATTCATCAGGTTAAGCTATGGTTGCCGGGGTTACTCCGTGGATGGGTGACCATCTTTACATACCGAGACTTCTCCG
Organism: Agrochola circellaris; assembly: GCA_914767755.1. Taxonomy (NCBI): domain Eukaryota; kingdom Metazoa; phylum Arthropoda; class Insecta; order Lepidoptera; family Noctuidae; genus Agrochola; species Agrochola circellaris. The sequence continues at coordinate 15,064,866 of OU611840.1, read as the reverse complement.
TGCCTCGGAAAGCACGTTAAGCCGTTAGTCCCGGCCGTCATTCGTAGATCTGTGACAGTCATTACAGGTCGTTAGAAGCCCGAAAGTCTGACAACCAGTCTTACCAAGGAGTATCGTATTAGGTATCCAGTTACTGGGTTGTGGAGGTCAGATAGGAAGTCGCTCCATGTAAAATACTGGTATTCAGCTGCATCCGATTGGACTGGAACAGACCCCAACATGGTTGGGAAAAGGCTAGGCTGATTGAATGAACACAGATATGAATGACTGAACATTTTATACAGAAAAATAGTACGATTTCATAACTACTAAACCGAATGGCATGCCCGCCGCCTGCCACAGGTTTGCCCTTTCTGATCTATGCAATATTTACGCGTTACTAGTAGATAGCACTGGCTGATAGTGCCTCGGGATTGAATTCAACATCAATATTGGGCCAGCATCAGTGTGTGGAGGACTTTATCCGGTTTAGTATTTAATGGGTCTATTACATTGCAGATTATTTGTTAAGGGTACACTAGTCGACGGCTCGAAATCGTTGGTGGGCGTAACTAATATGCATGCTAATTAGTCTAATTATTTATTTATTTTGTTTTTTTATTTTGTATTTTTTCTATTTTTTATTGATTAATTTATATATTTATTAATTTATTTAGTGAAATAGACAACGATTTATAACGAAAACGAGCGCGTAAATATTCATGAACAGACCTTTGGGCGTATATATATTATGAAAAAAACTACTAAGTGTATTTACACAAAATAAAATTATTTGAAGTATTGAATAAATTGTCTATCTCTGTACGGTTTCTATTTTGCCATTTTCTTACTACATAAGTTATTTATTTATGCCTAAACACAAGTTAAAAATAGTGTTGAAATGTGGAAGATTCGACGGTCATAACTTCCAAACCAATTTTTTTTTTCCAATTCTGCTTCCATACATGGCTGGATAATGTCAAGACAAATGTATATCATTTTTAGTTTTGAACGTACACCGTCAAACAGACGAGTAATCACCATACTACGTTTGTATTGAAGAAAGGCCGACTAACGTACCCTTAAGAGTTTGAGAGGGAATTTTATATTATTTTGTTGATCGTTAAATAAAGGGATCAAAACGAAAAAAATGCGGTCTAACGCCGTAAAATTTTGTAATGTGATTCAGAGGATTTGCTAATACCAATGAAATTAAACGTTTGTTCTCGCTCCAAACGCAGGTATTTATTGTAATGGGCGTAAAATGAGTAAATTGAAAGGTTAGATCCTACTTTTTATTGTTGTATTCACAAACTTAGCGAGCATAGTCTTCTGAGCCAGATTTGCTTGTCAAATCTGTCTGAAAAGTTGGGATTTCAACATAAGTTTAAATAGTCTGTTCAAAATGAAGAGATTTCTGTTTATTATGAAATAATAAAAACTATGTTTGTGTAAGTGCTGTTTGTTATCGTACAAAATGTTTACGACTCTAACTAACTCTGTGAAAATAGAAGGTCAAGGTCAGGGTCTACCAGGGAGGTAAGTTGTAGTCATTCCTCCGAGCTTATAATAACAAGGGTAGCGAAGTTTAAACTTACAAAAGTAGATTTATTCGGCAAATCGCGGTGTTTTTCCGACAAGTATCAAGTGACTTCACGCCTATAAATATGATGAATGTTGGCACCGCAGTAACACACAGTAATGTGGATTCAGAGATGGTAATAGGTAACGTGCGAGTCTCAAGATAACGAGGCTGGATCGCCCATTCGGCATCGTCTCTGACGTATCCTGTTTGCGTCAGCCGAATCCTGCGCAGCATATTAAACAGGCCGCATTCTGTTTTCTGCTTTCACTTCACGATTAGCATAAAATAGCTTAAGTTATCAGGACAACATTATGGATTTAATAAGATGAGTTATGAAAGAATGTGCCTACATAAAAGGGAGGGTGAAATTGAATTTGAAATTCAAAAAACGACATTGTAATAACAATAAGCCTGTTACGAAATTCAAAGCTGGCTCCAGTAACCCGTTAAACCCTTTGGTCTGCGGAGGTTGGATTTATTCAATTGTTCGACAACATAGTGGCAATGTCCTACTCTCTTAAATACCTGATCCATATTCACGAGACGTCCCCGGACGAGGCTGTCTACTGGCGCATTACTGGCGTAGCTAGGCGCTAGTCGCCCAGACACAAATTGTCTGTTATTGTGTTAGAATTAACATAATCTAGTCATGGTTTTTTTAATGAAGCAGCTCTGTTACTTACTAGGCATTTAATTAACTGTTCGTTTTATTTATCCTATGGCATCTTAATACCTATCTAGATTATAATGTACAAATACACAATTTGTTAATTCCAGGACCAAGTGAATTAAAAAGAACCCTTTATTCAGTATACCTTCCTATAATATTACTGTGGCGGCCATACGTTAGCCAGTTTATGAGAACATATGAAATGTTGTGTGCCATGAATTTAGTACACAACTTGTTTGTTTGATACTGTTTCTATACAGTTGATAAAACAACTGAGCTTCACTTTACAACTTTGTTAAACAACGATATAGGTAACAAAGTTTTGCTGCCTGAAGCGGTTCCTACAGAGAATAATAGATTTTACGGCACCAATCACCTGCTTGCCATTTAATGGACTGAAGAAGTACCTATGCTTTGGCGAATTTAGAATCAAAATGATTTCCATAGTTATTTTAACGATAACAAGTTAATAAGTTATGGCCAATTACATTTTAAATAAAATTTATTTGAATGGTATTTGTGTGTTGGACGTACGTGTCTCATAACATAAGCCTAAAGAGAAACAAGCCTAAGTTAAAGCTAAGCTATTTATTTAAAAATCAATTGCCGTGCTTTAGTCTCGCAAAAACTCGAAAATGGCTCGACCAATTGTGATAAAACTTTGGTAAATTGTTGTGAGTGCACCGGAGAAGACTCCTCACAAAAAAAAATTAAAAAGGCGTTGCAACGCATTAGCTAGTTCTCTATAAAACGAACTAGAATAATATGCGAAGTGTTTTGTATTATCACCTTAATAGTTCATGGGATTATTCCAACTTAGTAGTTAAACTTGTTCTAATTAACTAATGTTCCAAATAAAAGAGCTTAAAAAAAGTCTTTATTTAAGTTCATAAAATACCCTTCCTTACCAAAGAAACGTTCCACAAAAAATATCATTCTAAATCCTGTCTAAATCTATCTTCCTTGTCCAAAGTCACCATGAACCCTTCTTAGTTCAGATAACATCTTTGTAATGTAAATTAAAATTAAAATAAGCTTCGCGGTCGTGATGGAACTAACAAAAGAATTTCTTTTTTTCATTAAGGTGCGAATAAATATTTCGGAATTCGCGTAATGGATGCCGCTTAGTCGGCGCGTCAAAAAGCCTTTTGTTATCTGGCCGTTATTTTTCAGGGGTTTTGATTCCGCGGACAAAGCGAAGCACATATTTCACAAGACTGTAATCTCGTGCCAAGTTCACAGGACTCGAGCATTTTTTACACTTACCGTGATTAGGGCGGATTAACAATATTTTTACCTGTTACGACCTTAACATAGTTTTATTGCCGATAAATTATGGAGGGTAATTAAGGGCACATTCCAAGGCTTGGATCGCTCAACAAGCTCTCTCCCCTTCAGACGGAAACCATAAGTTATCGCTGTTAACTAAGCCCTATGTAAACTTACTTTATCTTAGATTAACGAAGGATAAACTGCCATTGGATTAATAATATAATTGTATAATGCTGGTGACGTTAATGAAAACATGTTCATAATAAAACATAATATAAATTACGCTTGTATACCCCCAAGTGTTAGGCAGTGCATACCAATTGTCATCAACCGGGCTAATAGCGGCTACTGGGAAATTCCATATGGAAAAACACAAAAAAAACCTGATCTGAGAATCGAACCCAGGACCTCATGCTCAGCAGTAGCGCTTGCGCCACTAGACCAACGAGGAATTTAGCTCATAATATTGTACTTAATAACAAACCACGTATAGCATTCGTCTCACCAGTCTTACCAACGGGTGTCGTTTAACCCAGTTACTGGTCACTCCATGTAAAATACTGGTATTCAGCTGCATCCGGTCAGACTGGAAGCCAACTCCAACATAGTTGGGAAAAGGCTAGGCAGGCGTCAACGGCAGAGGCAACTGCAGCCATCGACACGTCTGCGGCTGCCGTCGACAACGTGCCGCTCGTGTATTTGCGCACCGAACTCAAATACACGACGTTATACATCACGCTGTCGACGACTGCAGTTGCCTCTGTCCTAGACACGTGCCACTCGTGTGTATGAGCACTTATTGAGAGTTAAATGTTTCCAGTCCTGGCTTCGAATCATTGTACTGACGCGACAGGAAATTAACAGTGAATAATCAAACGGCGCCAATGCGATTTTAATAACTGCATTTCTGGAAAGATCTACTTACATTTGTATGCGAATGAAATGTTTACGTAAATTATTTCTATAGAAATTCATTCATAGCTTCACCACCCTTCTAAGTATGTACCTACGTCACTCAGTTTTTTTCGGTATCCTGTAAAGGATGAAATTTATGGGTATCTATATCTACACACATAAAACGGAGTCACAGACAGTCCGCTGGGCAGGGCCTGCATGGAGGACGACGAGCTGGCCTGTTGCTGGCCTTCTTTGAGGAGCTGGGGTGGATCGAATAACCGATTTTCCTACCCGTACGCAAAATACGCGCTTTGGCGTGGATTTGCAGATATCAGCTCATATTACCAATAGGTAATAAGGGCTAATATGATAAAGCAAAAATACGTGTCTAATATTTTTTTATTATCTTAATGATGGACTAAACCTTTTTTTTACCCAATCAACATCCCTTTCGTCATTGTATTTAAAGCTAGTCTTCAAGTTAGACTGTAGACTTTACCATAGAAAAGTTTCAGTGTGCAATTTATTGTGTATCTGGTTTTTAAATAGGTACATTTTATTTTGTTACAGATATACGAGATGCCAGCTGCTGTTCCTGCTGTGGTCGTCGACTGCTGTGATGATGAACTGCAGCGGCGCGGAGGTGACGTGCCCCGATGAATGCGCGTGCCGCAGCACCTTCGATGCCGAAAGCGGCGCAGCCGTGCGCGTCACCTGCACACGCGGCCTCATGCGCACCGTGCCCGTCGACTACATCGACCGCAATGCGCACATCATCATCATCGCCGCACCTCCTGACAAACAAAATGTACTCACCATCGGCCCCATCTTCACACAACCCACCCCATTCGTCAACCTTCGAGAACTTCACATCGTTAACTCCAACGTCCCATCTATTGGTCAATACTCTTTCTGGGGCCTCCAAAACCTTAGGTTAATAAACCTCACTCACAATAACCTCACCAGCATTGGAGCGGACAATTTTCGAGGCCTCATAAATCTCACGGACTTGTACCTCGATCATAATAACATAGAACAAATGCCGAGCGAAACCTTCAGACATTTAACGGCACTGAGAACATTAACTTTGTCAAATAATGAAATTACTACATTGGTACCGAGACTATTCAGAATGTTGGCGAAATTAATAACTTTGGACCTGAGTGATAACCCTCTTACAGAACTGAACCCAGAAGTATTTAAGGACATTCAACACCTGCGAGTCTTTAAGTGTAGGGGATGCCTTCTGAGCCGAGTCAACACGCAAATATATCATTTGGTTTCTAATTTGGAGGATTTGGACTTGGGAGAGAATCAATTCAAATATCTGACTTCAGATGAGTTTATAAGCTTAAAAAGGCTTAAGAAGTTAAAGCTGGATGGGAATCAACTGTCTGTGATCGTAGACCACATGTTCGGGCGCAACCGCGAACTGCGCGTGTTGTCGTTGGCGCGCAACCGCCTCGCGCTGCTGGCGCCCGCCGCACTCGCCAACCTCACCAACCTCACGCACCTAGACATTAGTCACAACAAAATAGATAGATTTCATTTACAAACTTTTGCACCAGTCGTGGATTGTCTGAAAACTATCAACTTCAGCGGAAACAACTTAGTTCTAAATGAAATTGCCATATTACTCCAGATATTACCAGAAATTCACGGCGTTGGTCTTGCGAATCTGTCGCTTCCGGACATACCACCGAATTTTTTTACTTACAACGAACACCTTGTGGCGTTAGATATATCGTGGAATAAATTAACTAACTTTCCATACAAACTTCTAACAAAGACAAAGTTTTTACAGAGATTAGATATATCGCATAACAAGTTACAAACGCTAACTGAGCTGGATTTGCAAAGACTGGAAGCGATAGCTCAAGTAAATTTGGCAAAAAACACGTGGCGCTGCGATCAATGCTCGGCGGGAACTATGCTCGTGTATATGACGACGACTGTGCTCAATGCAACTCTGCGTCACCTGAAGTGTTACTCCCCATTACGTCTGCGAGGGGTGACCTTCTCTGACATGTCATTCGACAGACTGGAACCGTGCCCGACGACTCACGAGGCGCAGATGAGCGTGATCGCGGGGCTGATGCTGCTGTGCGTGGCCGTGCTGGCTGCCGTGGCGGGCGCGCTGTGCTGCACGCGCCGCCGCGCCGCACACTACTACACCAACGAGGAAAAGCGGCGTGAGCACGAGCACGAGCACCCCGACGAGCTGCTGGGCCACACAGAGCTGGGTAGTGTGGCCACCATCCACGCGCCCTACCACTTGGTGGCCAAGGGCAGCTAACGTCGAGCCCGCTCGCCGCCGGCGCCGGCGTCCCGCCACGCGCACCACGCCGCGCACTGCGCGTACGACCTCCCGCTGCCCCTGGCCTCCCTGTCTGCCCACCGCTGCGACGCCGCCCGCCGCCAGTACTTCCGACCTGCCGTACACCCGCCGATGGTGGAGTGCGTCTCAAATGACATGTGATACGAGTACGAAGACGATCTAGTGTAAAGCCAAAGAAATTTAACTTTGAAGTGTTTACTTAGTATTTCTATCTTTACTTCTGAAGTCTATTGTATGATTTGTATTTTAAATAGTTAGGCCTCGTCTACAAAATTACCAAAAAATATTTTTCTACAAATGAAAATTTTACTGTATATATAGGCATAAAACTTTACCTGAAACAGGACTAGATATTAGCGTAGCTATAAATAACATAGGCAAAGCTAAATTATTATTTGGGTTAGTGCGAATACATTGTAAATTGCTTTTTTATGGAAGGTTGCAGCCGAATCGTCTACGTTTCCAATCACAATGTGTGTTGCAGGTTACAGTGTATGTAGCTTGATGTTAAGCATAAAATTCGATTAAACTGATGGCTAGGTTACCTTTCATAACTTCCTGCGAAAGTTCATAGGACTTCTATTAAGTAATTCTTGATAATAGTTACAAGATAAAATAAAATCAACTAACATAGGTATTTTAAGGAACAAAATAAAGAACACAAATAGACAAAACTTCTGTCACACATGCTATTTCAATATGGCTAGCAAATGTTCCTCGGCTGGGAGCTTAAACATCTATTGAAAATTAGATGTACCTCGGTACTGACGTATAAGAAGTGAAGCTATTTCTGCCATTAAAAGAAAATAGAGGCAGGCATTTTACTTTTTCTAATACTCCCCTTCACTGGCGTTCCGCGAATTTTTGACCTATTTTCGTACGTTTGGCGATGGCGTTCGCTGGAAGTACCAACTAAAGTCATAAAGGAGGTGTAATTCTGCATCTCTTTAGAAAGAAAAACTTTTTGTCCAGTCCACCCCGCCGAAAAATGGGAAATGTCTTTTATTTGTGAATGCGAGCAAAACAATACAATACACCGGCGTTTTTTTAAAAGGTTAACTTTTTATTAAGCGGGTAAATGAGCAATTCGGCTGTGACACAATTATTTCATTGGGCGATAACGAAAGTAATGGAACACACATAAATATTACAGCAGTTTGGAACACGGACTGACACAATATAAAAACTGTTTGTAAACCAAATTCTTGTAGCTTATATACATGACGTACCGTTTTATAAACGTAGGATAATCAAATTATCAGATACTCAGTCTCGGAGCGGAAATCTTCAATTTAGTTATGTGCTTATTAAAAATGCTCATTTAGGTAGTCTGTAAAAATCTATGTGATGTTAATAATAAAGTGTACAGATTTGTATAAAATAATGGCATAGTGCCAAAGAGAATCTATATCAAATTTATTATTTCTAAATTATTATTATTAGTTAATTTTATGGACGGCGACAGTTTTTGAGTATTAATAATCCAGATCAAAACAGTAAACATGTTACAAAAATGTGAATATTCTACGAACTATTCATAATTACGACTACTAAGTATTTTCAAAAGCTATAAATATATCCATTGCTACATTTTTCATTTCAATGTCATTAAAATCACAGCGACATTATAATCTTTAGTTATTTCAGTGGCTACTTTTGCCCACCGCTACAAATTCTAGGAGGTAAGTAAACTGTTCAGTACCGTAATTAAACAATTTCAATGTTTCTTTCATTATATTGTTTTCTATTATTTTGACCTCATTTAGGTACAGATAACTGTCGCCGTCCCTAAATGCGACCACATGAAATTTTCGTTTACCCATTGGTAGTTTTACCTAAAAGGATTTTATCATATATTTGAGCTATGAGTCTTAGTTTTGTACAAACATAGTTACCAAAAATAATAATAACAAGATACATAAATATTTTTTGTAAATACCTGCTGAACAGTAAAAGTATAGTGAAACACTAGTAGATGTACTTATTAATTATTAAGGTTAACTATTAGCCGGACCAACGGCCGGGGGCTCGGTAAATAAGCACAACTTACCGCTAACCCTGCCGTGTTAACACACTATAAAAGAACGTCTAATGGTCATCTAAATAGATATTTAAAACACCATAGTCACGAAAGCTGTTTATACGTAACATATTATTAGTATTAGTACAATATTATTACATAATACATCATGATTATACAAAACAGTATGATGGTAAAACACTCCGACGAGTTTTTTTTCTTAACCTTAGGTTACTTCTGGCAAATACTTATTATCATATTGGGGTTTTAATTTTCAATTACTATCAAGACACTTTGTGCTGTAATACTATTCGTTTTCAGATCCACTGAGAGTGTTACAGGTCTGGATAAAAAAAAAAATAGGATCTATGCGTTCGCCAAATTAGTGGTTTTTCAACCTGTGAGTCATACTGGAAGACATTATGGTACGGTTTAAGCTAAATTAAGCCAAAACGCTTAATTTAGTTTTTAAGAATAACAAACTTCTATCGTAACTTTAAATTTTCATGCGAGTTGGGGAGTGGAAGAAGCACACTTTTGTGTACAGCTGGGCAACCATTTTGAGTTGCCAAGCCGTCCCAGCTCTAGAAGTCTTTATTAAATTCACTTTAGGTGTGTGTTGAATGGTGATCATTGTGTTCAAAAAGAGCTTAAATAGTTAGATAAAACTATTAAACCAATCAACGTATGTAAATTAAAACTTGAATAAGTTGTTTCACTTTTGGGCTATTCATTCTTCTCATAGGATTAATTAAATCAGAATGATATTAACTGTATATAAAGGCGACGTCAATGTAAATTATTTACATTGATGTCACCTTTAGTCGTAGCTAGAACTTGTTGCGCCACCATCTCAGCTAAAGCACTAAGAAGTGGTGAAGAGAGAGCGACGTTCAAAACGTGCTGATTCTCCTAGTTTGAATAAATGAATTTTGATTTGATTAGCAGAAAGGGAGATTTTTGTAGTGCAAGTGTCTGACTGTTTCTTAGACCCAGTTTAGATGGGCTCCAATATGATGATAATTGGCCGTTTGTATCTGTGCAACTACAAACTTAGTTTATCTATTTTATAATTGCATATTTAAATGTTTAACGTATATTTTAAATTAACTCCATTTAGGTACTTATTATTTATTGCAGTGTTGTGTTGTGCATGTTACTTTAAGAAATATATATTTTATTGAATGTAACTCATTCAGGCTCTGCGTATTTCTTATGATGTTCACTTGGGTCAACCAAGTGACAATAGTTATAGTTTTAAGACTTTTTATTATTTTATTTATGGTTTATTAATATAGCTATAGTTATTTTTGTTGATCTGCGTTTTCTGGGTGTGTATGGATGGATGTAAGGCTCATTAGTATACTTAATCACTGAATCTGTTTCGGCCCCGTTGATTGACACAGACGTATTAACAGATTGGCATGCAAAACAGTAATTAAGTAAAAGCTCCCAAGGTGACGCTTCTAAAGATAAAGCAAAATAATTTTTGTTATAATAAATAGGTATGTTACAATCAATTTATTTACTCCAGTAGGTATGTTTCAAAAATAAAAGGCGAGATTAGGTACTTGTTAAATCATAACCACAACCGAACAACATTTAAGATGGCGTTAAGAAAAAAAAAATTTACAACGAAGAAAAAAATCATAGGTTATTAAGTTATTTTGAGTTTAACGGATATCTACCTAGTATAAGTTTTAGTTTTATTCTGGGCAGCACAAATAAGCCGCTGCCGTGTAAGGATGAACACCAAATACCAAGTATAGTTGTAAATATCAAATTAGAATAAACAGAGACATATTTTCTGAGACATTCGATGTAAATAAAAGAATATTATGAACAGTGGCCGTAAAAAAATATTAATGTACATAGGTACCTAATTATAATGATTGATTCGAATTTGCAGATTGGATACAGAAATGTTATTTATATTGGCATTGTATAGAGTGCCACTAGCGGCATAATGGTGTCGCTGCCTCGGCCCGGATAAAGTGCCGTAAGCATTGCATTGTCATTGTTACAGTCCCTTGTTATTTTGTTTGATTCGCTGTAAAACACCACATTCCTAAAACATTACATTCTCTTGTGCCTAAACGGACCCTGGCCCTGGCGTTGTGAGGTCACAGTTCTAACCTAACCTAACCTACCTTTCAGCCAGTTTCATTTGCTACTTAAATTTTCGTAAATTCAGTCATTGTAGTAAATTTTGATATAATTATCTAAAACAAATACGATCAATCAATACAAAGGGCGGCGAACTAACTCAACAATCAAACAAAATAACAAGTGACAGTGACAATGACAATGCAATGCTTACGGCACTTTAGCCGGGCCGATGCAGCGCTACTATTATGCCACAAATAGCCGCACTTTATCCGATAGGTATAAAGTCAAAATAAACTCTATACCTACACTGCCTTTAATATTTGGCCGTTCCTTATGTTCATGTTTTGTGCGGTACCTATACGGGTCGCCAGTCACCGCTCATGCCAGGCTGTATGTTTACCTTCGGAAGTCGACCCTTACTCACCAATTGAACAATGCCAAGTGTTACATTACGAGTTGGCCATAGTTTCGACCTCATGGATGAATGTATATGGATGAGTTGACAAAGGAACAAGATTGATTGTAAATAGGACAGAAATAGTTATTCATAAAATTCACATTCATATTATTCATATATGTATCATATTCATCAAGTTTATAATATTCAGTCATAATCATACAGATTTTGTAATATCAGAGACCGACATTCTGGGAGTGTGTAGAATCGCGGCGGACATTCGGTATCAGCAGGATTCGTTGCTCGTCGTAGGATTGAAGATTCGTCGGGCACAAAGATCCAACCAATTAATCGAAAATCTGATAGAAATCATCGAGAGTGAAGAAAAGAGAAGACCAGTTATAAAATGGCCTTCGCCTTATATTTCGAGACCCCTCTGTTTGTATAAAAAGAAAGACCTGCAACACTGCTTAAAAGCGTTTATCCTAAAAGTTGGCAACGTCGTAAATAGCTGTCAAATATTAACCTGTTTTGATTAATTTGGCAATATTACTACATGGAAATATGAAATATGGCTAACCAGTGAACAAAAATATTGATTATGAAATGCAATAATTAATGTCGTAACACCGAATATTTAGTTTTAAATGTAAAAAATATATATTTGGAAGCTTTCCAAATAACTTTTCTACACCTAAAACGGTTACAACATCAAATTCAATGTTATAATTATTGCAATTCATTATTAATATTGTAGTTCGCTAGTTAGCCACATTTGTTATTTCCACACAGTGATATTGTTAAATTAATCAAAACAGCGAAATATTTGACATCTATTTGCGACGTTGCCCACTTTCCGAATAAAACGCTCTTAACATTCTGTAGAATGCTTTGGAAATCAATGAGACAATTTTCAGCACTAAGTAGTAGTAGAGTTCCATGTGAACGGGCTCGATCGGGGCAATGAAATGAAATTTATTTTTGCAAGAATTGTAGTACATTACAGTTGGTGGGGTAATTTAACAGTTTCTATAACAATTCGCTATAACTTGCATGCAAAATTACATTAATTAAATTATATTAATAAAATTGGAACATACATTAAGTTACTAAATTTAAGATTATGAATGTCAATCATTTGTCAAATTGTAATAGTAAAATGTCAGTGTGAGTCTTTAAAGTTTAGGTACATACTCATTCACGGAATAGAATGATTTTTCTATAGGTAAGCCATTTGAATAATATTGTTTTAAAACGGTTGATTGGCAGTTCCCTATACAATTTTGGTAATTTATTATATAACCTTATAACCATTGGAAAGCGTCTTCTGTGATATAAGTGGGAAGCATTTCATACCCATTTCTGCCTTCAAACAGTATCGCTGTGTTCCAGTTTGACAGTTATGGGTGCCGATAAAATTACGGGCACATGAAACATTTCAAATTCGTCTCCATTAATGGCAGCAGTGTTCTGAGATGGCGTTACCACTTACCACCTGGTGGGTCGTCAGCCTGCTTGACATCTAGAGGGTTCCCTTCAGCAGTACCTAGGTATTGCTGGAGAAGGTCAGATGACTCCGAAACACTGTTGATTACAGGAAAGATCGTAATGGGAAGATAATGGATGGTTAATATGGGCAGAAGAAACCTTTAGGGATTTATGATCTAGTGCCACATCAGACAAAGTGACTACCAAAGTTAATAATAAAGTTATTGACTGTTCTCTTGCATTTCCAACTGCAAATACCAACTACCGACACGTTTGTGGAATACTTTGAGTATAGGTTTATTTACATACGTAGGTAAAAGGGTACTTACTTGTGAAGTACCTTAAAGTAAACTTTTTGCAAATACGACTTAGTAAGCGGCGTAAAGGGGACGAAACCACTAACCACGCGGACGAAGTCGCGAGGAGACCTAGTAATAATATATCAACAAACGGTTAGGAGCAGTAGAGATGTCGGTAACTTTTATTACCAGAAAAATCTGTAAGGTTACGTTATAAGATTTCTAATCACTAAGATGTACATACAAATGAAACACTATAAGGAACCAGACACCAACTAGTTATATTAAACGGGGTATGAAAACCCCCTAGTTTTTAAATACTTATTTATTGGAACTTTATTTATAAGCTTGTCGGAGTGTTCGAAACTGTATTTATTTCGAGATGGCTGTACATACAAGAAAGTTGAGATGAAACTTAAACATTATTAACTGTCTATTTGTGTTCACAAATGTAATTACTTCGAGATATCAAATCGTCTTTATTACGAGTATATAGTAACTTACATAATTAACTCTTCAGGGAATACAGTGGTTTTGAGTTATAATTAATTTGGTATGCTTTAAGACTATCGATCATTTCACTTTGAAAATTATTTCTAAGTTTTATTTATAATGAGTTGAACCTACTGAAATGGGTCTATCTTGTGATAAAATTACATATCCGTTTGGCTATTGGAATATCTAGATTCTGATGTACGTACTCGAGTCAAAAGAAAGAAGGATCGAGCGTTAAGCTGGTATTTAACTTATGGTAACTAGTATTTCATCCGAATTTAATTAACCAATATGACAAAATTCATTGTCTTAGAATAAGAACTTAGTAAGTAAGAACAACTTAATAAAAACTCATATAATACCAAATAATCATAATATACCAATACTCATAATATACCAATACTCATAATATACCAAACGTAGGTATCAATAAAATGTAATACATGAAAGGTTGATTCACACTTCACGGGGCTTTGGTTCAAAACACTGAAACTGAGACTGAAAACATGATTGCTTAGAAATGGAACAGTCTCCATCGCGAGGGCTCGAGGACATACAGACATTTTCCACTGACTGTCAATAAACAATATCAGTGACGCGTTAATTATGCATTTTAACCAATAAGTTATTTAATTAAGTATACGTATATTAACATACCTATGTGTAATAGCCGTAGATCATACATATTGTCATCGTGAGGAAACATACAATCAAACATGTCCCAGAACCAAACATTCGAAGACATGTGACATTTACCAACCCGCACTGGGTCTGCGTGGTAGATTACAGCTCACTCGCTCTCGAAGAGAGGAGGCCTGTTACCCAGCAGTGGGAACATTTCAGGCTAATTATGCTGTACATATTGTCTCACTCTGGCCACACTCATCTGCGAATCTTCCACTCGGCAAGTTATTATGGTTATAGAAAATTTCAAATTACTGCTTAGTTGTACGAAAAATCTGGTACATAATTAAATTAGAAAAGTTGTTAATAGGTTTGACTAACTCTTGAAAGTTAATATAAATTTTTCATACTAATTGTTCACCTTGATATTTAATTTGGTTGGCTATTAATTACTTCCACTAATTGAAAGTTCTTTATAGACTGTTGAGATAAGAAGTATCGGTTTCAAGCACCATTTGGGCTTTAACAAGGTGCTTTAAAACGATAATCAGTTAATTTCTATCGCTTATGAAACAGTAATTTACTGATGTAAACTCTTCAAGAAAGTAGAATATCTATGATATTTGACAAAAAAATGGGAAGTTACAAGCAGCAAGGCAAGAAAGGAAGCTTAAGAAGTGTTGAGAGAGTTAAGGTGAAGCCGTGTATGTAAATCCGTGGAGTGCACGGCGTTGGGAGCGCCGCATAATTTATTGATAGGGCGTAGCTTGCTCTGATCCATCCGTCGGGTTTTTGCGGCGCACCCCCAGGCGCTCGCGGCACTCCGCTGCCTTCATGTGGAGCTATGTCACCGCCACACTCAACAATTTGTCGCGGTAACCAAATTATCATCATCAAAGAGTAAACCGCTTTTTGCACATTCCAGGGGTTCCAGCCTCATTTGTTCTCTTAACAGATTTTCGATAATTTATAGGCAGTAGATATTTTAGTTTATCTGTGAGAAATAAGAACTACAAGATATGAAGTCAATTGAAATGCCCTGAATTTTGAAACTAAATTTAATTTCCGGAATAATTTTATTAGTCTTTACACAAAGAACTTTATGTTATTGGCGTGATACGTTCACTTACTAAATTATTTAGGGTATGTACCATCAGGTACAGGGCAATAACGGGAAGTAGAGAACATAAAAACAAGTATATAAATAAGCCGTTTATTTGAAATCGTATCGACACAACTATCGTAAAAACGGATATAGCACCTTTTGGTAATAGCAACAAAGGAGTGAAAATTTATTGGTTTATCCGTAAGAAATCGAAAGGAAACAGAGAAAATTACCAAAATAGAGGATTCTTTCAGTATTCGGCATGAGCTCGTTCGTCATCTAAACGATTCGATTCACTTAACATTATATGTTACATTACTCGTTACGGCTGTGTGAGCGCAGCTTTATATAAAGGTTAACCTAAGAACTCAGTTGTTATGAAATTTCTTTGAAAATTGTTCCCAAGGTATTTTTAATTTTGTAACTAAGCCGCAACGATACGGATACTTTGGAGAAGATAGGTAATAAATACGTATGTGAAGTAGAGTGGATGAACATGTACGATTAAGGGATAGATAGTTATTGATAGACGTATCCGGGCGGGTCCAGTTTTTTGCGAGAAGGGCCAGACATGAGGGCGACTAAACTTGTTATCTAGGAAGGGACAAAGAAGCAATAAAACCAAGAAATTTTTGACAAAAAATATCGTTGGGTAGAGGGGGGAGAAAAGTATTGTATTTATGTGGCGCTTTATTAGGTTTAGAGGACGATACAATTTTATTTTATTAAAAACATTATGGATAATGATCTGAATCAATGATGATGACAACCAAGTAACAGGAAAATAACAATGATTTATAAAAGTGTGGGAAAATAAACGGATCGAGCAAAATAGCGCCACCGTATTATAATGATGAGATTTGAGATTTCCAGAGGACCCTTACTTTCGATGAAGCCGTATTTTTTCTCAATAAAAAATTGCGGGGTGGAAGATTAGTAAGATGTTTCTGTAGCTTTATTTACTTACCAAACTGGGCGTCCCATAGTCCCGGCTACTTATTATTATCAGTGTATACCCAATTATCGAAAAAAATACAAAAGAAAAAAAAAATATCCGGTAGCTGTAACCACTATGCGTCCGTCCTTAGACGGAGTACTTAGCATTAAATATCTCTAGTTATATAATAATATATTAATGATAATGTAAGTAGATAGGTATCAATCATATAAGATACCTTCTAATTTGTATTAATGTCTGATATAATCGATTTTTAAATGTAATCAATCTACATGTTTGATGTTCCATAATATAATCAGAATTGCAGTAGGGCTGGCAAAAGCTAAAAAATTACGTGTGCCTGAAATCATTATTGAAAATGTTTTAAAACAATAACTATTGATATCAACGCTTTATTATCTTCAGACGTGCAATTGTTTAAGTCCTAGAATGTTCAAAGTTTTTGTAAGGGTTTTCATAATACGATTACGGAAAATAATTATACAAACCAAATTCATTCAACTATACGAAAATCCATAGAATCAAATTGCATAAAAGGGCTCTATTCCCCAGACCTATTTCCCAGCCAGAATTAGCACGTCAGATCAAATTTAAACAAAGTTCGTCATCTAAACAAGTTTATACAGCAAATAGTTATAACACATAACAATGAGGGTGCAAACTGTGCCACTTCCTTTCGGTAATATAACTTATATAACCTGTCAAAAGATAAATAGAGAGCTTTGAATCATTCTGAACAGAGCAAATAGACAGATTGATGGATGATTCACACGCATCTATCAAATTTAAATCCATATAAATTTGAGCCAAGCTCTCAAGCCCGAGATACTTGCTTACGGGAGGTAGCCTAAAAGATCTAAACGCCTACCATACATGGGAATACCAAACTGAAAATAAAATAACGCCAGTCTCATCAGTTAAAACGATTTGGTTTAAGTAATCTTCAGGCATTGATCTCTCGCTTCCGACTGTGATTCATCCCATGTTCAGGAGAATCAACGTGGGATGCCATCGCCTCTTTTTGAAAGGAGGCGATGCTTGTAAAGAGGTGTCGGAGAGGAAGATAGAGAATATAACCTCTCACACCGCCAGTATAGAAAAGCAGCAGGGCGTAGAAGGGCACGATCAGTTAGGCCGCGGACCAGTTAGGAAAAAATGCACTACAAATGAAGTAAAAATGTACAATATCACGTGGTCATGGGACACGCTAAAGCAAGGCGGGCAGAAACGTACCAGTCGGGGGTGGGAACCTCTCGGGCTCCTGACTTATCGTAGCAGATCCGTCTAGGGAGAACGGTATCCATGAGGATATCCCCACAAAAAAAAATCATTAATATCCATAGGAAGAAATTTTAAGAGATGAGGTGGATTAAAAAGGTATTCCTGGTGAACAGCGTACACAGGTAGCAACGGTGATTTTTCGCAGCTTCTGTCAGCCTGATTATAGAATAAACATGTTGTAAACCTAAGAAATTATGTTTATATCTTCGCATGCACTAAACTGAATGTCTTGCTGAATGTAATCTCCTATTTATGAACTAATAAAGAATTTTTCTTCGTATTACTGGTTTTATTGAGTCACAAAACAAATAATTAAGGCCCAGGGGTCAGTTTATGTAGCACATTTACACGAAGAGCTTATATTATACGAGCAGTACACACACATGCTTCGTGTAGAACTGAGTAAACAGATTGTTGACAGTCGTGTCTTTGAAGGTATCAAGTTCAGTTCTAAGTAATCTCAGAGCTACAGAACTATACTATGTAGAACATCAGTTCTAAGGGCAGTACAAAACGCACGTTGATTATACTTCGCTAAATAAAGGAAGCGTTTGTATTCGTGTAAGCGAACGTGAGCTAGCGTTTATTCTGAAAGTGGGCAACGTCGCAAATAGATGTCAAAAAATTTCAGTGTTTTGATTAATTTGGCAATATTACTGTATGGAAATAAGAAATGTGGCTAACTGGCGAACTAGAATATTGATTTTGAAGAGCAATAATTAATATCGTAACACTGAATATTTAGTTTTAGACGTAAAAAAAGGTATTTGGAAACTTTCCAGATGCCTTTTTTTACACCTAAAACGGGTATAACATCAAATTCAATGGAATAATTGCAATTCATTATTAACATTTTAGTTCGCTAGTTAGCCACATTTTTTCCATACAGTAATATTGCTATATTAATCAAAACAGGTAATTATTTGACAGTTATTTGCGACGTTGCCAACTCTTAGAATAAACCCTCTTAATACGACTTCGAATATTTCCCCAAAAGCCGAGATCTAAAAACGTTACTTAGCACGTACTTAGGGTAAGCGTTATTCCTTTCACTGTCGCACATCTGTCAAACTACAAGTGCAAGACAGAGACGGGAACATGTAACGTTTATAGATCTCGGCCTAAGTGTCAACTACTAGCTAAGTAGGTAGTTTGTTACGAGAATAGTTGAAAGATGTGTTAAGCGTTAAGTAGGCAAAGCTGACAGTCCACGGTGCGCCGGACGTACTTAAGTATCCTCACTTGTGGAGGCTCTTTAAATGCACCCCTAACCATTTATTGTGCAAACAATAACGTACAAGAGGGCTTGGAAATTCAGCACTACATTGTAATTTTATGATGTTAGTTAACCAGTTATATAAAACGTATTTATAACAAAGTGTGAGGGTTCTCGGAATTTTCGGGCTCCTGCATTTTTACGCCGTCGATTGTAAAAGAAAAAAAATGTCACCAATATTTCCGCTAATAACAACATACAGCAGTGCTATTCTGTAACCATCTCACCGTGAAAACTTAGGTGGAGTGAGCTGTCATTCCACAGGGATTGACACTATTGACAGCTCACTTCACCCAAGTTTTCACGGTGAGATGTTTACAGAATAGCATGGCAGTAATCTGTTTGTAAGGCGTTGTGATTATGGTGAATGGTGATGTTCTCACAAGTTCATCCATTGCTGCTAATTAGGACTTACAGAGTCAAGAAGTTATCGTAACGGACACTATGTACCTACTTACCCTCTAAAGGATCGTAAGTTTATGAATCTAGTACCTACGTTAGTGAAAATTTGTTAGTTAAACATTTAATATCACGGGGATATTATTATAATTAGAGGAACAATACAGCCACTCACAAACAACTCGATTTATGTCATATCGTGAAAGCTGTGGGATATTTTGGCACTTGGTTGGCACTACTGACGGTTGTGGCGAGTGTCGGGAGAGGACTCCCTAAAGCTTCGTGCAGACCAGCGCGACGCGACAGCACGACGCGACACCGGTTATTGTTATACCGTCAACTTTTGTTAGAAATTGTATTGTTCGGGTCGCGGCGCGGCGTCGCGTCGCGCTGGTCTGTACGAGCTTTAATACGTGTAAATTTACTATTGTGAAAATTGTTGAACATTACGAATGTGAAAACTAATTGAGAGATCTTAAAAACGCATTACAGGAAGAATGGAACGTAATCTCTCAAGATTTTATCGATAAGTTGATTAGGAGTGTGCCAAGGAGACTGGAAGCAGTTCGAAGAGCTAGAGGGGGCAACACTAAATACTGATAATAGCCCTTGTTATAGCCTTTCCTAAGTATTTATGAAAAATATAAATAAATTGTTAAGTACAAAAAAAATCTTTCCTGTGAAATTGTTCGTTTTTTCTTGAATTATTTAATTTTTGTCATTCGATCGTTTATTTTTTGACGTTTGCAAAAATTTACGAATAATAAGCAAAATCCAAATTAATAAACTAAATTATCACAAATATCCATGTTATTTTGTCTAATTCACACTTTTTTTGAGTTCCTCTAAATTTGTCCATGAGTATTTTATTTAGGGAATACATTCTCCGGTCGAGATTGGCAACTCGAGATTTCGCGTGCTAAATCTGGATTTGAGGTTGGCCATTCAAGATCTTGCCCGGCAATATGGTCAGATCTCGATTCCGAGATTTTCGAGGTTACGCCTCTTTTTTATAAAATAAGCGTTTGTTTAAATGAAAAATGCTTAAACTTAATGAAAGTTAGATCTACACTTAGGGTATTGGTGCTATATTTTGTAAATAAAACTACATTATCTGGAACTAGAAACAAAAAAAATCTACGTTTATTTCAGTAACTAGCATTTCGTTTACTAATGATTAGCATAAAATATATTGTCATAATTTACATCAGCATAACGAAATTCAGCATAATGAAACAAACATTATTCAAACATTATGGCAAAACATTTATGCCTGATAATATTATGCGTAATGAACGCATAATATTATCAGGCATAAATGTTTTGCCATAATGTTTATTCCCATAAATACTGTTGGCATAATAATAATTAAGCATAATTTTATAAAGCATAATGTTATAAGCGCATAATGATAAAAATAATAAACCCTAAAAACAAACATGTTCGCGGCTCAGGGTTGGCCCGAGGGCCACCCCCGCCGCACCTTAACCTAATCCAATAGAGTAATTCCCAAATTATAATAAATAATGTTTATATTTATGGTTCATGATAAATAGGCGAATAAATATTATGCCTTAAAAAATTATACAACTCCAAATTATGCCAAAACAAATTAGACCAAATGAAAGTTATGCTAACCTTTGCATTATGACAAAGTATCTATTATGCCACACTATTATTATACTAATCGAAGTTATGCGAAAACGTTATTCCAAACAATATTATGCCTTAAAATTATATGCCAAGAGGGGGATTCCCCGCTACGAGCTTCAACACCTTCTCCATCCGCTTTATACGGTAGTTTTGAAAAAAGAATCATGGTCTTTATTGTTTACCTAGATAAGTATGTGTGCCTAGTTTTCAAAATTGTTTTCCCGCTTTTCACGCCGACAGAAGTTGAGTTTTGAAAAATCGTTTATACCGTTTATACGTATTTGAATTTTTGATTTTTTATATTATTTTTCTAATTATTCGAAGCAAGCAGAAAGGCTGAAGAAAATCCTCCCCAAAAAAATTTATTACCCCAGTTAATGATTGACTTTCGTAAAATTCAAAAACACGTTTTTGTATTCTATTAGTTCGTTTGTTTTTTTTTAGAAATGTAACAAAAAAACGAAACGAACGAGAATGAGATGACAGAGCTGACGTTGTGATACATACTACACCTATGGCTGCGTGTCCACCGCACGTCCGTCACCCGAGCGCAGTTTGGACATTGCGAGAGTCTTACGAACATACCCTGTCATTTTAAATACGTAATTAGATGATCATCTGCATAACGTAAACATAACGCAAATAATTAGCTCACACGCTCATTATAAATCTGTTAATTATTATTATTTTGGAAATGGCTACCCAAGAACGATATGTCGAGACTATATTATATGAGACTATATAGTCTCGAAATCTCGTTCGAATTCGCCGTATTGGTCGAGATTATCTTCTCACGAGATTGAATCTCGAAAAATGGTTTGAATTCTCGTGAAATCGAGATTGCACTCTCTAATTATATTTGCTAATTTATCTAACACTTGGTTATGTCTACATATATTACATGACATCACGCCTCTTTTTCTTAGTGGGGTAGGCAGAGCAGACCTATAGTGCACCCACATTCATCAGGTACACAAATATTTATTTAAGTAAATTGATTCAAAAATAAAATTTTACACGTCAAAATTAAAATATGTTTTGGAAGTAGATGAGTTTGGTGTTTCCTAACCGACTACTCTGGGAAGAAACGCCGAAACAAACTCAGAGTTAAGTCTCTTTTATAGCCCAGATATGAGACTTGGTGAGGCCAAATGAAGACTATGCAGATTAGTGGTATTTGATTGGTATCTCATTTGTTTATTATTGCCCTAATGCGATAGTTAAGTACAGTACAGTATGTTTGAATCCCATGTACTCCAGACTGCTACTGTGAAATTCCTGATGTAAGGGTTATCTATGGCGTCTGTACGTGTGTCTTCGCTATCAATAACCACATTTCCAGCTTTAGGTATCGTCGATCCATCTCGGTGTGAACCGTATGCTACGCTTAAGATTTGCGGTCTCTAATATGCAGGATTTATGCGCTTCAACACCTGAAAATGAGTTCTGGGAACCTGTACTAATTGACAATACTTAAAGGTCGAGTTGTACTGCTGCTTAGGATGTGCAAAGAGAGGTTACCTACGCAAGTACGCACGTTAGTGGCGCTGTTCATTTTTTGGCCAGACACGCATCGTAGCGTGGCTGTGGGTTGCAGTGGACGACCCCACCTACATTTTGTCATAGAGAGCGAAGCAAAGTATACGTGCGTAGTTTAGTCGCGGCCAGCAAATGAGCCTTGTCATCCGACCTGAGTCGAGTATGAGTCCCGGACAAGAGTTCCTTCAAACTAGTTCTAACGGTATACTTGGAACATTGAACAGTCAGCATTTACATTGCTTGAAACGACTGTAATAAATGTTCTCATTGTAGCAGGAGGGACGAACGGTCTGTGTTTCATGAGCTTTATCTTGGCAGCGTCGCTTAGCAACGAAGATCGAATTCTGACCCTCAAATGAAGATCAAGATAAATTGTGTGTCAACTTATCCTATCGTTACTGCTGAACTTAGGCCTCCCGAGTTGTGTCAGATTGTCCGGTTTCGATACTGGTATGAAATTATTGAAATGAACAGTCATCTAGCCCAATTTCACGGCAATTTAACTAACCATTTATGTATAATCAGCCCTAAGCATAATTGCATTATTGTATTATCTCAATCGTATGAAGTTGACGAGCTAAAATGACGTTTTAATTATGTTTATGTTTTTTTTTTAGTGCTAATTATATTTAGCAGGTCGTTTAGTGGGTCGTCGCGAGAGCTCAAGTGTAACAAATGTAACTACGTAGGTGCTTTTGATTTGACATCAAAAGCACCTACGTATGGTAACAAATGTAACTTTACATTTGTTACCCTTGCCAAGCCTCTGAATAATTGTCATGACCTTTGTATTACGACAGATTAGGTAGATAAAAAAATAATCTACTTTACTTTATCCGATTTTGATAATTATTTCATATTTAATGTCAACAAGGTTACGTCAAATTGAAACTCGATAGGTCCTTCTGGTCTTATTTTAGCGTGGGCGTTGTAAATTTATACTTTCCATAAGAAATTATTGACACATTATTTTGTCTGAATTAGATATCAAACGTTTTATATATTGAACTGTGTATTATGAAATATTCATCGAAATATTCAAATATGAATAGAGTGCCTCCTGTATGCTGCATAGGATATGAATAATGGAATTGAAATTAAAAAACGGCCGGATTTCCGTAGATTTGCTATAGAGCGCTTCGTTGAGTATAGTGTAAAGAATGTTTGAATTTGAAAGCTTTGAAATAAATTGATGTTGTCTACTAGCTAGAAAATACGAACTTTTACTATAGCCATTCTCTCAAAGCTGGTACGATCAGTATGGGAAATAACCTTTTCCCTGAAGTTATTACAGACTGGCTGATACTCACACGTTTATAACTAAAAAATTGGTGTTTCTTTATTCGAAGCAGCATTTACAGTAAACTAGTTAAGATAAAGAGGCCGTTCTTGTTCCCAGTTGCCTCTACAGCCGTAGGTATAATAATATCTGTAATCCGATGAACCGGTGACGAGCAGGCGCGTCACAGGCTCAAGGCTATTAGCATAACGACCAACTAACGACGAAGGCGACGCGAATGCGAGGCGAACGCGAAGCGAACACGTGATTAAACTTTCTTCGATGGAATAGTGTCACGATCGTAACAGACTCGTTAAGCACGCTAATATTGATATCGTTTGCGATAAGTCAAGTATGAGTGATGCTATAGTTAGATGAAACATTAATACGTTGTCTGGAGGAAAAGTTAGGGGAGGTATATTAATTGTTTAGCAATTTGACGGTTAACTTCTTCTTCTACGCTGTGTCGATCTTCGCCACTTTCACGGCATTGTCGATGGCAGTGCAGACGTCACTATGGCTGCATTTTTTGGAACACAGAGGGCAGGATAAAAGGAGGGACATAGTTAGCGCCACAGCTCCACATCAACATAATGTATTCAAAGCACAACGGTCATTCTTTGACGGATGTATGAAATTGTCGTAGGGTTTCAACTTGCTTACTAATTAATTTCTCAGATTGTACACAGTTTACTTATTTACTGTTCTTATAACCATCTAAGAAAATATAACATTTTAGTCCCTGAGCAAAATTCGACTAAGTTCGTCTCGCCAGTTTCAGTTTAGTCGTATAAAGATTATAAATTTAATTTAAAAAATTACATAATTTATATATTTTAATGTTAGATGTATATTATATTTAAGATTATACATTTCACTGAACTCTATAATATACGAAGTTTTTTTTTTTTAAACTTGTTTAAGCTTCTGCTTGCTTGAAACAGGAATGTTGTGACGCATGTGTTTAGTCTCGTTAGAGATTATTTGCGATTCTTTTTTGCGAGTTTTAAATTAGAATATGATTTCAAACAAACCTTCTAATAGGTAATTAATTGCAAGCGCAAAATATAACTAGTGAACTAGAATTATAATAATGAATTGCAGTTATAACACTGAACTTGATGATGTAACCGTTTTAGGTGTAAAAAAGGCATTTGGAAAGTGGCCAAATATGTTTTTTACATCTAAGACTAAATATTCGGAGTTACGATATTAATAGTAATATAATTATAATTTAGTTCACTAGTTAGCCACATTTCAAATTTCCATACAGTAATATTACCAAATTAATCAAAACAGGTAAATATTTGACACCTATTTCCGACGTTGTCAACTTTTAGATTAAGCGCTCTTAAATATTCTTATAGAAAATCTTTTAGATCCTCATTCATTTCTTGAGATTAGTTTAAGAACATGTATTTAGAAGGTTTAACAGTTTATGAGACTGAGCAGTAAAAACCAATATTTTCGATTTACGAATGCAATTAATTCTCTATTAGAAGGAACCTATTACTGGAATCCGAGCGGAAGTTTGGGCTTAAAACTATGATTTCCATATTATTCGACGTTCTGTATTTTCCATACATATATTTATATTTGCTTATCAAATAGCTAGATTCAAATATTAGAATTAAAACTACACACAAGCTGAGATTGGTTTAGAAATATCAATTTTGTAACTAATGCCAAACTCACAAAATTCCTGTGAATTAATTAAGATAACATGTTTCCAACTTTTAATGTGAACCTCGATAAAATGTTCCCAGTTCCAGTAGGTTGGTAAACATAGTATGAGTTTTAACGTTCTATTATCTATTATATGGTACTTACTAATTCCATGGTTTAGAGCCACTAACAAAAATTTGTGAATGGATAGCACAGTGGTTAACATATGTACTTACCTAGTTTCGTTGTCGTTAAGTTTATCTGTCCAAGAAAAACTAACTCGGTGACGGAAAATATAGTGAGGAATTAAATCAATATGAGTTTGAAATCGGCAATGTGCCTTGAGCTAGCGTGGTTGTCAACGCTCATGCCGTCTCGTATGAGAAGAGGCCGGTGCCCTGCAGTGGGACAGTAATAGGCTGGTATTATTACCCTCCCAAAAAAAAACGGTAGGTTATCTTCATCCTCGTGCGTTTACGCAATACTTTTGGTGTCGTTGCAGTATTACCGGTCAACTGCCCTTACTTCGCCTAGCGTCCTATGTTTGACTATTATGAAAAAGATGTGATATCTTTTTCATTTTACTTATAAGGCAATCGAAAGTTTGAGTTTTCATAGAGCTTTAAGTTTCAACTGTCATACAAGTAACTTGAAAAAGATATTACATCTTTTTCATAATAGGCAAACACCGCCAACTGCCCTAACTTCGCCCAGAGTCCTAACTCTAGGCGAAGTTAGGGCAGTTGACGGTATGAATACATTCTATTAGTCATCATCTCAGGGCTTATTTCTTTTTTAACAATATAATCGGTCACAATCATTACTTTTTAACCAACGAAAAAAGGAGGAGCTTCTCAAGGAGAAGCCGCGTATACACCTACTTTTTTGTTTATACCACGCATAAAGCTTCGTGCAGACCAGCGCGACGCGACACCGGTTATTGTTATACCGTCTAGTTTTTTTAGAAATTGTATTGTTCGAGTCGCGTCGCGCTGGTCTGCACGAAGCTTTACTTTTTACACAATAGTCCGATTTTGACGATCGTTTTTCTATTGGGTAGGCTCACAGGATAGGATATATAACTTGAAGTTGGTCCCATTTACTAAGCAAATTAATTACGAACCTAAAGCGTAAATTTATGGCAGCTTGATTGATCTTCGTTGATTGTTTGGTTGGCGCCGCCTCAAAATTAGTTACTTACATTAATTTAAGTGCTTAGTTAGACTTAGAAAGGTTGTTTTTATTTTTCAGTTTTAGGTTTCTTCTTTTTATGTTAAAAAAAATGTTTTGTCTGCCTATTTTCTACATATAAGGTATATGTAGAAAACAGGCAGACAAAACATTTTCATTCCTTCACATGTCCATACCACAACAAAATAAAAGTCCATATATCGAAACGTTGAAATTTCGTTCTTTGATAAAATATGTAGGTCATCAAGCAAGTGAAGCACGGCTCGAAGACGACAAAGACGCGTGGTGACCCATATGTCAATCAAACACAGAACTACTAACCGCAGGGTAGTTATCACGTGGCAACGAACAGTTTCCAGCAACACATAACAACAAGATGTTGGTTCAAACCATGTTCAAACACAACACAACGTATACAACACAGATCGAGCTAAGCTAGCAGAAAAATATTGTTAGGTTAGGTTGTGGCGGCATCTACACCGCCACATGCGAACTACGCATCAAAGACCTGACGTCACACAACATCCTGACGTCACTCAAATCCTGCATCACGCAATTAGAGTTTACCGCGCGGTGGACATATATACAAGCTCACGACTTCAACCTCTGGGCAATTGCCCGCCAGACATGACACCTGTCTGGTCGGATGATCCTCTCTTTTCTATGGTGGATGAGTGAACTTTACACCCTGTTCCTCATACCGTTAAGTTACTCGGGCGTCAGCAAAAGTTAGGATTAATAATGTTGAAGAAGAAAGAAAACTTCTTGTGGAATTTTTCAGTCGCATGCTTGAATACAGTCCCAGAATGTGGCTCCATGTCGTGAGCAGTGAGCAGCCGAACGATTGCACGCCAAATACTCAAGACAACTGGGCCACTGCTTCAGGGGAACTAACTGGCTTTAACTTTCGAATGCCTGAAGCAACGTGCCACTGCATAATGCAATCCTCTACATTTCTCTCTACTCACTTCACTAATTTGGTTAACAGAATGTTGTATTCTAATAATGTAGTCCCGTGATAAGTAATCCGATCGTAGAGATATGTAAGCTGCAGGCGCATGGGTTATATTTTGATGATTGAATATTTACATTACCTATTTTGTTGATAATAATGTTGGTAAAATGTTTTCCTGTCAGGCATAATAATCGCATAGCCTGTTTTCTTTTGTTTTTAGAAATAATGGACAGATTTAAGTTTATAATGTTTTTCATATTTTTGAGGCTTTGTTGTGGAATAAAATGCTGCTTTTATCAGCCTCATTTAATGTAGGAATGAAACTTGTTACACTTTTACACAAGTCCCTTCTTCATTCGACAAGTTACAAATGTCATCATCATCTTTCTGCCCTTGTCCCATGTTACGTGGAGTTGGCGCAACATGTTTTCTCTTTCCGTTCTCCCCTGTCAACCGCCATGCTATCATTCATTTCCTTCTCTTCCATATCATTCCTCACACAATCCATCTTTTCTTTGGCCTTACAAATTTCAAATATGCTAGACAGAAAACAACCTCGTAGTCAGAGGTAGTGAAAACAAAGTATTTTCATCAAAGTTTTACTTACTTATGGTAGAACCTAATATAAGGTTTGTGTCGTTGTCATTCCGTTCACGAATAATAGACGTTTTAGACTTTTGAACTTATTTGCGACAGTTAAGTTAAAAGGAAATTGATATACTTTAAATACAATGTAACTCCCAGCCTACTCCATGCTCCCAGCCTCCCAGCCCATGACTATATTTTGTAGATAGCGAAACTGTAAAGTGAAAACTTTTTTAAAGTCTATTAAAATATTTCTAAAAGGAGGCTTTTGTGAGACTTTTACAATCGAATTTCGATGTCTCATGTCAAACGTCATTACAGTAACATATAATTTTAAAGAAAATGTTTTTAGTTAAACGTGGTGTATGGAGACCTCAAAATTGCGTGAGTGCTAAAGTGGTATGTGAGCATGTTCGCTGGCAGCAGCAGGACCAGGGATACTGTCCCGCGGTTTGCCCTCCGCCCCCCTGTCCGCCTTGTTTCCCCCCATGCCCACCACCCACGATCTATCCTCCTTTCTACTGCTGTCCAAGAACCAAATACCAGACGAGGTGGCTCTACATCAATGACATTCCACCAAAGACCGGATTCAGAGACGTCGTCGAGCGGATAGCACAAACTGTGTTTTGGACGGAGATACTGAGAGGTATACTTTGGTTGCTTATAACAGTACTAGCCTTTGCCACCACCCCTAAGGAGATCCTCTGACCACCCGCGGCTTCGTCCACTTGGTGGTACTGGGATAAAAGTATCCTTTGTCCTAATCCAGGTCATGGTCTATCCGTGCGCCACATTTCACCCAAACCCGTTCAGCCAGTTAAGGCGTGAAACGGTTACAGACGGAGTTATTTTCGCATTTGTAATCCATACTTCCATACTATATATAATGTTAAAAATTCGAAAGTAACACAGTCTGTCTGTCTGTATGTTATCATTTCACCACTGTATGGATTTCAGTAAGAATTGGCAAAGAGATAGATGGCATTCTGGGGAAGGACATAGGCTACTTTTTGTCTCAAAATTTATCATAAAGGGGGTGATACAGCGGATGACAGTTTGTTTGGGAAACCAAGCTTTTTATTTCTTAAGTTAGGGAATAAAATTCAAATTTATGCTTTTGGTAAGAAATAAAGGATTACGTGTTTCATCATTTTTGTAAAATCATCCCCCAAGGAGGTAAAATAGGGTATGATTTTAAAATTAACATGTAATATTGATTTTCAGAGCTCCGTACTTCAAAGGAAAAAAAACGGAACCCTTATAGGATCACTCGTGTGGCTGGGTGTCTGTCTGTCCATCTGTCACAGCCAATTTGCTCCGAATCTAATGGACTGATTAAGTCGAATAGTTGAAAAACCGAAAAAGTTTTGCAAACTGTACTGTGTGACATATCAAATGAATTTTATTGCGAGGATCTCAAATATTTTCTTTTAATAATTTAAAAATGAATACTTTAAAGATTAAACAAACAAAATTGATGAAAATTGACCCCCCTTATCTTCGAAACTACAGAGCCTAACATTTTTTCAAAGATACAGAGAATGGTTCTTTCTTTACTCATCGATTACAGGAAAAACTATTAGAAGTCTATGGTCTTAAAATAACATACTAACTTACATTTGCAGTTGGAATGTATCGGAGAACATGTTTTTCAACTACAATGTTAAGTTTGTTATTGGGATAAATTCATTTCAACTACGGAACCCTTAATTGTGCGTAGTCCAACACGCACTTGGCCAGTTTTTTTGTGTACCTACTTGCTTTCAAGAAATTTAAAGGATTGGAAATATAATCATAGTCTGTATTTTGGAGTGACATTTAGTATTTATATTTATTTAAACACCCTTTATTGATTATGAAGCACCTGTTTGCAGCCATACAAAAATGCAATGCTGACTTGATACTGGTTCAAGTTGTACAAAATAGCTGTTCTATGAGCTCTTTTTATTATTACACTATTTATATTCTATGTCCAAGACAAGTCTTTGTCAGAGACACGCAGGTTTAACTAATTCGCGACACGCCGCAACAGTTCAACCTTTTTCGTGACCTAGATGGTATCATATCATCAGTAATAGAAATCAGGGATTTACTTGTAATAGCGATAAAATTAGAATTGGATAGAAGTAACCCCAAATGTATAAGATAACTAGGTTTTGCTAGCGTATGGGTCGGAAAATATACCACAGGAACGTACTACCAGTATTCAGAGTAACTTTTCCATTTGAGCAATTTGTGCCGCATATTATGACACTCGCAAATAAACCAAAGCCTATTTGGTACTTCTCGTATGGCCCTATCTCGTAAAGAGGAAAATCCGAAAATTGGTAATTTATAGCTATATGTATAAATATGAACTGCCAAGTTAAGTTTGTTCTTCAATCTGGGATCAAAAATCCATAGGCCGTGCCTCGAAGTAACATTTAGTCTGTATTTCATTCAAATCGGTACTCTCCACTCTATTAAAATTTATTTTTCAATTGAAAACTGAAGTTTGTCCTTCAATCCGGATTTGGAAATTCGGGCAGTCGAGCAAACACAGCTTTGAGACGGACCTACTCACCGATTTGAAAAATAAATAATTCAGTACTTTAATTGCGTAATACCTACACGATCAATCAGAATCTGAATCGTTTTGAAATAGATTGCTAATCCATTGAAAAAAAATATTTGCCCAACAACGTAGATATAAAAACCCCTATAATGAATAAGAAAGACGTTATTGGACGACTTCTTAATCTTATAGTTACTTAGCAGTTTATATTATATTTAAATTACTTATTAGCTAATAGGCTAGATTGTAATGTGAATAAAGTATCACTAATTGTGTAACTTTATAAAAAAAATAAAAAAAAAATACGTGTGGCACTCGAGGACTGCCGCGGTAAAGCTATTGCATAGCATATATTCAAAAATAAGAAGATAATATTGTTGATTTAAAATATTTTTTTAAAAAAATACCCCTATACCCCCCCCCCTAAATCGCAGAATTTACACAACCGTCAATGACGTCTGCCCTCACGCGTCTGCCCGCGTTCGGGTCCATCCCGCCCCTCCACCCTCGTTCTGCGCGCCCGCCGTCGACTCATCGCAGGTCATTCTAAGGGTGCGTTTCCACTGAAGCGGAGACGTACGGAGCTGAGCGCAGACGTGCAGGAATCGTCCAATCACAGACGAGACGAGAGACGCGATGAAGATTTCAACCATTGTGATTGCACGTCTCCGCTCAGCTTCGCTCGTCTCCGCTTCAGTGGAAACGCACCCTTATCGTTCTAACTTTTAAAATATTAGTCCAAATTACTTAGTGTAAAAGACAAATTTTATCTACATTAAATACCGAAAGCGATGAAGGTATTTATTTTGATACGAATTAACTAAATACTCTAAAATATGCAACTTAAAAAAAGTATTCAATTTAAATGTATTTATAGCTCACTATTTTGGCTATAATGGCTTCCACATAAAAGGTAGATATATGCTGTCGCGGACTTTTATTTAGAACTCTTTAAGACAAACAACCCCACAATACATTCTTTTCATGTAACTCCAGCGGTTTAGGCAGCGCACGCAAAGATAGATCTCAGAGGGCAGGATTTTTTCCGACTTACTGGATACTTATCGTTATATTATGGCTAAATCACATAAAATCTTTATAAATTGTAGCCTATGTGTTATTCTGATATATAAGCCACATTACTGTAAAGTTTCATTAAAATCCGTTCGGTAGTTTTTGCGTGAAAGAGTAACAAACATCCATCCATCCATCCTCACAAACTTTCGCGTCAGGTTTTTATTTTCGTTACGGAATTTCTACATTCGGTCGCCGCGCTCAGAGTCTCCGATAAAAGCTATGCAATAGCTTAAAAAAACAACTTAAATAACGCCACTGCAGATCCATCGTACCCCTGGCTGTATCTTTGGTGGTACGGTAAGCAATGAATGTTGTTCAACTGTCAAAATGAAACAGAGTCGTAATCGTTTACGAAAACGTGTTGCGTAATTAGATAGCAGGTTTATATGATTCTAAATGCCTTACTTAAAATACAGATTATTTATTTTACTATAATATTACCATTAATTTGTTATACCTACAGAATCTAGTGCCGCCATTGGCCACGTAATACCTACAAGTTAGAAAGGTTAGTTTATGACTTTAAATTATAATAACTTTGACAGAGTGGGCCTTTTATTAATTAAATATTAGACTAAATGTTAATTCAAGATACTGACTATGACTATATTTCAAATCTCTTAAGTGTCTTGAAAAGAAGACAAAAAACAATATTACATAATGAATTTTAAAATAACCTCTTTGGGTGTGTAAAGTGTAACTCTAAAGTCTAACTTAAGAAATGCTTGGTTTTCCATACAAACTTTAGGGGCGATATAGGGGATGCCCTATATCGCCCCTTTAGGATTATTTGTGGAACAAAAAGTACCCTATGTCCTTTTCCAGGTTGCTATCTATTTCCTTGTCAAATATTATCGAAATACGTTCCGTGGTTTACCCGTGAAAAGGTAACATACAGACAGACAGACAGACCGACAGATAGAGTTACTTTCGAATTTATAATATTTATTATTATATATATTATATTATATATATTATTAATTAATATAGTATGGAAGTATGGATAACAAAAAAGTACCTATTGTATATTAAAAATGTTTGTCGTTGTTGCTAATATAACCACTACTAGTCTTCTTTATATTTTGCCTTTGTTTGGTCACGATTAGTTAAATTTTATTTGCTTTGGCTCTTTAAATATACCCAAAGTCAATCATGTGACACTGGCTTAAAATTAAATGTGTCTTCTCAGGTTTTGCGGTAACATTATCGCATATTTTCAAAGAGCCAGCTACGATAAACTATCCTTTCGAGAAAGGTCCCCTGTCTCCGCGGTTCAGAGGGGAGCACGCGCTGCGTCGGTACCCGTCAGGCGAAGAGCGGTGTATCGCTTGTAAGTTGTGCGAGGCTATATGCCCGGCGCAAGCGATCACAATCGAGTCAGAGGAGCGACGTGACGGCTCCCGCCGCGCCACTCGCTACGACCTCGATCTCACCAAGTGCATCTTCTGCGGCTACTGCCAGGAGGCCTGCCCCGTCGACGCCATCGTTGAAGGACCAAACTTCGAGTACAGCACAGAATCTCGTGAGGAACTCCTCTATAACAAAGAGAAACTGCTGACGAACGGTGACCGCTGGGAACCGGAGATAGGAAGCAATATTAGAGATAACCATTTGTATCATTAAATTTATTTCATAGGTTTTGACTGAATTCATCCGATTATTATGTGCTAGAAGATATTAATGTTTATAATTACTTAGTTTCGAATTACATGTTATTCATTAATTCCAAACTACACACATCAAAAGTGTCTAGGGATCAAGTAAAATTTTAACTATAAAAAATTATACAACATACATTAATATTTACTACAAATCTAGTCTTTCAGACTGGCTTCTTAGGTACTTTATTTCTTATGTTTAATTTATCAACTTAGGGTCGATTTATACTAGCGCAGAGTCGAAGCGCATCGAAGCGTCTATCCAAAACTGAACATAACAAATTCAACCTTAACTCCACAGCGTCGCAACCCAGCGCTGGGCACGCCACAATTGTGGCGATAAGTCCCCTCTTTGAGGAGTGGCTAGAGAGGCGCCACGGCGTCCTCACCTTCCGCCTGACGCAGGTCCTCACCGGACATGGTTGTTTCGGGAGGTTCCTGTTCAGGATAAAGCGGGAGGAAACGCCCGGGTGTCACCACTGTGTGGATCGCCCGGAGGACACGGTGGAGCATACGGTGGAGGTCTGCCCAGCTTGGGCGGAGCACCGCCGTGTCCTCACGGAGGCGATCGGCGGCGGCGATCTTTCGCGTCCGGCCCTGGTTCAGGCCATGGTCCGGAGCGAGAGTGCATGGGAGGCCGTCACCTCCTTCTGCGAAGCAGTAATGCTCGCGAAGGAGGAGGCGGAGCGCGCGAGGGAGAGGCAAAATGCGCCCCCTCGCGCCCCTAGTCGCCGCAGGAGACGCCCCGGGCGTCGGGAGTCGCGAGCCGACTTCCGGCCACCGTAGGCGCGGGCTTGCGGACGGTGAGCAATGGGTAGCTCGCCGTCCGATAGGGACCAGGCCCGGGTCGACGGCGCGTTGTGTTCCACGCGCGCCTCAAAGAGATGTCAGCACCAACTGACGGGGTCCGGAAGGGCCAATGCCTGCCGGGGTTGCGGGTTTGTCTGAAAGGGATATCGCGACCTCGGCACACAGGCAACGGAAGGAACACGGGTGGGTTTTAGTCAGTAAAAGTCTGACACGCCCTCCCGCTCCACCCAGAGCGGGAGAAGTTATTTGATAATTTCCCATCCTCAAAAAAAAAAAAAAAACTCCACAGCGTAACGCACACATTACTTCGGAGATTTTAAAAAGACGCGCGCATTCGTCGGAATTCGCGCGAACAACGCTGATTGGTGCGCGCGCATTCTCGTGTATCCACGCGCCCACTAGCGAACCAACGCGTCATCAGTCGGAAATTGGCCTGCGTCGGTGTTCTGTTCTGGCGAATACGCGCGCATTTGTGCGGCTTCGCTTTAGTTGCAAAAAATTTGACGCTTCGATGCGCTTCGACTCTGCGCTAGTATAAATCGACCCTTATCCTCCCTCCCTCCCTATATTTTTCTTTTGAAAATTGCAGAAAAGGTAAAAATGAGGATTTATTAAGTTTTTATTGTATACATAATACAATTAATAATCTGTGTTTTCAACATTGACACAAATCACACAATTACAGCGATTTGGCATGCTTAAAATCAGTTCATAAAAATCACTTTGAGGAATGGCCGCCCACGTTCTTTCTAACAAGTGAAAAAGTTGTTGTGGGGTATGCACGGCATCCATACTCGGCAGAGCTCTTCTTTGGAGCATATCCCATGCGTGCTCAATTGGGTTGAGGTCTGGTGATTAAGCAGGCCACGGCAGAACGTTGATGTGAGCATCGCCAAGAGTGCGTGTTACGACTCTAGCCGTTTGTGGACGTCCATTGTCATGCATTAGTCGAAACGAATCACTTAACCGGCTTCACAAAGGGATGATCACGTCTGAAACAATACTCTCCGCATAAATCGGAGCATTGAGGTTGCCCCTGATCGAAATAAGATCGGTTCTTCTACTGATCCAAATACCGGCCCAAACCATTATTGTTTCCCTTCATATGAATGAACTTCCTGACAAAATTTCAAACGTTCTTGACGTCCAGAGGTCTTCCAAACTCGAGTACGTCTTGTATCCGGCCTTATACCGAAACGAGATTCATCGGAAAAGCAAACACAACGCCAGTCTTCTTCCTCCCAATTTCTGTGTTCGCGAGCCCATTGTAAACGGGCCCTACGTTTGCGGGGGTGCTATGGGCTCTCGGCGGCCTTCGGGAACGCAGACCCACTTCACGTAAACGATTTCGGATGGTTTAATCGCTTATCAGCCAGTCTGAAGAGCTTTGGAGCCTCGTAGCCAACATTATGGCGGGTATAATTTCGTCAACCAGTATTTTGGATGTACCGGTCTGGTCTGCGAGTGGTGATGCGAGATCGTCCTCCATGTCGCTCGGCCACTCTGCCCGTGATACGATAGCGTATCCAGAGGCGGGTTATTACGCTCTGTGTAGTGCCAAGAGCGACAGCCACAGTACTTTCCCTGGAACCAGCTTGCAACATTCCGACGGCTCTCATGTCTCTTCTCTTATAAAATGATGTCGTCGTTCCAAATCGATGCAATTTTTTTCATTTCCGATGCGTAAATTGTAATGGTTTTGTAAAAACGCTCTTATGCGCACTTTTATAGGAATCCTGACTGACAGTTGATTTTCTATTTTAAATCTAAAATTTAAAGAAAATTCTTCATTCAAATGTACGAATAATAAAAGTCATTCAAATAGTGAAATTCCACTAAAAAGTATCAATAACGATCCAAAAAAGTTAAAATAATAATCCTCAATTACGGCGATACTCTAAAACGTACTTGATCCCTAGACACTTTTGATCTGTGTATATATTATGTGGTTTTATTTACTTAGAAAAAAGACTTTTAAGTATCCACTGGAACATGCCTAAAGCATGTCTAAAAGGAATCATGTGACGAAAACCTTGGAACTGGTTGAGAGTCAATAATATATATTTTATACACTTTTATTACTAGTAACGCCATGAAATGATTTATCAACCGTTCAATAAGTTGTAATTTATTTCTGTGGCTGTTAATATTTTCCTTTTATTACTAAGCCGCTATTTACTTACGCCAAGGTTAAGGCGCTGACGAGAGGAAATTATTAAAAAGTAGGCTTGTCTTAAACAAAATAACTGCCAAATCTATATAGTTTGTGTTGTGGTAGCAGAAAAAATATATGTTAATCTTGAACATATTCCTCGGAACTTGATTGTATACCAAACACGTTTTGAAAAAAGAAACTCGATACAAATTAATGGAAAACTAACCTTTTACCTTGAGTTCCAATCCAAAATATCTGTATTAAATATCAATTTACGTGAGTATGGCCGCTGAAAGTAATTTGTGTAAAAAAAAAAAAAATATGATGTTTTAAGTCGATCTGGTTAACAGAATTATGTAGAATCATATATAATTTTTAGTAGAAGTATCATATATAATTACGGTTTTCGGAATTAACGGAGTTTTTTTTTAAATTGGCCTCTTTTACTTCCATACAAAATTCATGTGTCCCACTACGACATATCGCACATTGAATTAAAAAATATAATTGATAAGTAACCACTTACATTTTGAAATGGTTAACTGTTCCTATAAATGTTCTATTTTTTTTTTTTATTTGTTTAATTCAGATAACGTGTTTAAAGTATTAAAAACAATTTTGAAAATGTGTCTCACTTTTCGTTCCCGTATGTTACTATTTATCAGTGAAACTAACGAGAATCAATCAAAGCACTTTAAAAACATTTTGGGTCATGGCAACACCACACTACAGGTTTGCCAACCGCCGGAAAAAGGCGCCATTTATTTTTCACTACAAGTGAACACCAAGTCAGTGGGAAAATTTGTCTCGGGAGATTTTCGTTCTTTTAAGAGTAGATAATTAAGGTAAGATCGCAAGTTTACTGTATTATTTTAAATAGTACGTGTTGCTAGACTATTTGATTACCAAATAACGCTCAAAACTCACAACAATACATTTTTTTGGCTATGTCCACAGTGTTTTTGATTCATGGATGATACCGTGTGTTATAATAGTGTTACGTAATATTCGTGATCTGTTGTTAAGCTGGGTGTATACTATAGAAACTTAGTGATTTGCTTCTTTATATCAAAATCAAATTCATGTATGAATATGATTCATTCATTTTCAAACTAAGTAGTTAACAATAAGATTAAATAATACCTTACCATAACTCTTTATTTTCACAATTTGACAGAAGTATGTTTTCGAATTGTCAAAATAACAGTAATTTCAGAATACTTAGGAATTTCTCTTACATGAACTCTAGGCGAAAGTGATTGCATTTTAGCTGTTGTCAGCGCCTTAATAACGAGTATTAAGGGCTTCAAATCATATTTATTATTTACATAAGTGTACGATTTTAGGAGCTTTTACCCCCAAAAGGTCAGATGGAAAGAAGGTGCTCGCAACTAGTGCGCGTGTGTGATAATGGAGGACATAGCACGTGGCGTCTAGTGCTAATCTATTTTATCTTTTGTTATGGCAGACAAAGCCGATGTGCACCATTCTGCCAATGACTAAGTGAATTGCAAAAGCAAGTGTGTATTGCTAAAAATAAAAAACATAAAAAATAAACATCGATGACACAGTTGAATTTAATGTAGAACTTGTGGGGTTAGTACTGGATTGAAACATACAAAAAGATAAAGGCTCGTGCAGACCAGCGCGACGCGACGGCTCGACGCGACTCGAACAATACAATTTCTAAGAAAACTTCACTGTATAACAATAACCGGTGTCGCGTCGCGCTAGTCTGCACGGAGCTTAAAATAACATAAATATTATAATTATTGTTAGAACATTAAATACACGTAATAACCACATCCACACAGACAGAACATTTTGGGAAACAAATCATAATTTTATATTATTGTGACGGATGAAAATCATCAGCGCCACAAGCAGTTCTATAGAAGGGAGGGGAAAAAATGGGCGTCTGGTGATATTCTGTAACAATCTCACCGTGAAAACGTAGGGGAAGTGAGCGTGGAGTGAGCTCTCATCCCACTGATGCTATGGATTGACCAAGCATTACATTTATAATCAGAATCGAGATTTTAATGATATTTTTCATGCCAATTCTATTGATCATTTTATATTATTTGAAAGCTAGTGTTTAAGTTTCTAAACATTACTATTTAGGGGTTTTTTTAAATAAAATAGTAAAACAGAGATTCAATGCATATTCCCTATTGAGGTTAAGTGTAGTTAAAGGTAACCTCAATTTTCGTCGATGATTTTTCAGTTAATAATATTCTTAAACAATATTGGTTAGAAATAGTGGTGAGACATAAAGTTGAAACCTTCTAAATACATTTACGAGTATGAATGTGTTACTTTCATGCACTCACTCACGCAATCACTATTGTGTCATTCATAATTGAACCTGAACAGGGCTTACACTTCCATTAGATTCTGGAACAGACTATAAGACTGAGCCTGTGCACACGATGCGTTGCGGCGCGGCGCCGCACTGCAAAGATTTCGCCGCATTGGCGGACACCCGGGCGCTTCGGCGCCGCCGTAGCTTTGTTTGCGCCGCAAGTCTCGCCGTACTGGCGTTAACACAAACAACTGAGCGGCGTGCCGCTCTGTAGTTGCAACGCGTACATCCCGCCTCGCCTCGTCTCGCGGGCTGCAAGTCCCGTGTATGTGCGGTGCGACGCCGGAACGCACCGCGTTCCATACCATGGATATTTGTATGTAAAATGCCGCAGCGACACCGCTCCGGCACCGCGCCGCCGCCGCAATGCATCATCTGCACAAGCTCAGCCTGCCTAGACTTATCTCTATTATTGTTTAAGGCATAGTGAACTCGGGAAAATTAATTGTTGAGCAATTTAACTACCAAATTAAATCGACCGTATAGCCAAATCACTACTGTCATTCTTTGATAGTTGTATGAAATTGTTATAACACGGCAGATTGACGTACTGTGTCAATTTGCTTAACAATAACTATTTCCCTACAATTGAAGTGTCTGTTTGATATGTCAAAAATGCATATTAAGAAAGTATAAATACGGTAGGTAAGAAAAACAAAAAAAAAAAACAACAAAATTATGTTTGTCTGTTGGTTCCGGCTAATCTCCGAAACGGCTTGACTGATTGTGACGGGACTTTCACGAATGAATTAATGATATATTTATTTGCAAGAATGTAGGTAGCTAACATAAGTTCTTAAGATCTATGGGTTCCGTCGTCTTGCAAATATTCAGATTAACTACAGATTTTGCAGATAAACTTTTATTTTAGAAAAAATAATTATAGTCAAGCCGCGGGCAGTAGCTAGTTTTCAATAAGTTGTAAGCTAGTCTAGGTTCTTTACTCCAGGTATCTACTACTCAGGGTTATTACTTACATGTTAAAAGGATTGCAGAGATAGACGTAACGCAAGTACTCAAAGCACGCCTTCTATCGCTAAGAAGCAATAACCTTAGAGAACTTAGCATGCATTACTTCATGCTTCATAAAAAGTAATTGAAAATTTGAACAAGTATTTATATTTTTCATTCACCTACTTTATTTTTGAATCAAATAATTTTTCTTTTGTGTTGCTGGTATTGCAGACATTTTTAATGTAATGTTTTAGACACACATGATTCGTTCCAATTTACCTTCTATAATTGGAATTTGCATAGCATTGCTGTTGCAGGGATTTAATGGAGTTAAAACTATTGATTGGGAGGGTTTATTTAAGAGCTCGCGGCTAAATAATAACAGCCGCACGAGACGATCTAGTAGGTTAAGCAACGCTTGCCGAGGTCGGTCCGAGACCCCTCTGGGCTTCAGAAGTACGTTAAAAGCTGTTCGTCCCGGCTGTCATTCATTGTTCTTTGACAGTCGTTACAGGTCGTCAGAAGCCCGTAAGTGTCAGACCTTCGGACTTCCGAACCAATCTTGCCAAGGCATTTTGCTTAGCGTGTTACCCAGTCACTGGGTTGTGGTCAGATAGGCAGTCGCTTCATGTAAAATACTGATACTCAACTGCATTTGGACTGGAAGCTGATCACAACATTGACACAAGTTGGGAAAAGGCTAGACAGATGATGAATAATTGGGAGGGTTACCATTACCACAGAAACTTATCTGTGGGGTTAGGTATTTATAAAATAAGAGTAAATATGCCTGATAAAATTTAATTGTGGTCATTAATGTTTATCACTTGTCACTAAGGCTGCCGTAAGTGCCTACTTAGAACATGTGTAAATAAATTTGCTAAGATTTAATGACGGCTACTCACATAAATTATATGTACTGCGATCGCGGTCCGAGTACGTAATTGCTTATATAGAAACATAACAGAAATATACAGTCCAAATAATGGTGTTGTGCTCTGTAGCCACGCCACCTTATATTTTTTTATTATGATATAACCCATTTTTATGTACGGCTGACGGTCATGACGTACATGCATTGTTTGTGAATGTACGACTTTTAATTTAAAAGAAAAAAGTAAATTAATGTGGCGTTGCTGCGGATAATTCTCTGTAGCCACGCCACCTGTAATCAACATTTGTAGATACAATTTCAGCTATTTCTCTGAAGTTATATAATGTACGAACTCTGTGTATTATGTACACGTGCTAAGTATGAAAAAATATGTTAATTCTAAAGTTTAATTCTAAACTCACAAATTGTCCCTTATGGTGTATTAACTAATGTATTTTAGCGATTACTGCAGATTGAAAGGAAAATTTTTATAAAACAGATTTCATAAATAGAAGTTATTTATTATAAATCCGTGTTATAACAATGGTTTCAAAATATTTTACCTAAGTATATACAGGGTGATTGGAAGATGGGTGCAAAGCTTTAAGGCGAAGATAGTACAGACAATTTAGAACCATTTATGCCATGGTTGTCTTAGACGAAATCTTACCAAATATTTTTAACCAAATTTTTAAGTTTTTTTTCGGAAATTCTCAAAATTTAATGTAAACTGCATAATTATGGCCAAATTGAATGATAAATGAATTCATTTTTTATTTATTTAATTAAAGTAATGTGTAAGCAATCAAGCAAAACATGTTTTAGGCTTCTGTGTCATTAGACATTTTTTTTACAGACATTTAAAGCTCAGAAAAAATTAAAAATTTGTGCAATACGTCTTTTAAACCTTATTTAAAAAAAAAAAATTGGTAAGACTTCGTCTAAGACAACCATGGCTTAAATGGTTCTAAATTGTCTATACTATCTTCACCTTAAAGCTTTGCACCCATCTTCCAATCACCCTGTATATTTTTTTTTTAAATCAACAGAAAATCTCTCTCAAACAAAGAAAAATCTGTAAAAAATACATTACACCAGATTTACAGTGTACTTATGTATCTACATGTTATTATATTATTGTAAATTCAAAAAAAGTCCCAGTTTTTTTTTTTTTTATAACACTCCCATTCTGAATTACGACGGTAACAATATGTTTTATAATGACCCAATCCTCCATTTTCATTCGTAGTAAGTACTTATATCCTATTACTGCTCCAAGTTTAAATTTTTGTCAACAAATAATATTTAAGGAGAGGTATATATAATCGTTAATAAAAAATGTAAATTATGTAGAATTAAATATTTATCAATCATTTATAAACTTTATACGTCGTGTTTATAGTCGGGACTACAGGTTGACCTCGAATGATACTCTAAATAGTTAAACACTGCGCGCGCTCTGCCCACTATCTCGAAAATGGCTCAATATATTAAAAAAATGTTTTAACAATAGTTATAGAGAATTTAATCCTTTACATAATTTATAATAAAATACATATACATAGCATAAAACGAGAAATTTGCAATTAATGTGTAAAAATATTTTTTTGACCTTTGACCTTGGAATATCTGTAGTCGCGGACACTCTGCGATAAGTAGGTTTTGAAACAAGTTTTAGGGTGCCAAAATAAAGGTTTATACAAGTTTATAGCTAACTATCTCTCATTCCGGGATACTTGCCCTTATTCGACTAATATTCCTGGACTTTTTCTAGATATCCTTGAACTGACAATTCGTAATAATTATTAAGAATTTCGGTTCTCATTTTGAATGGCCAGAGTGCAATAATAGGTGGGGTTCGATCCCCGGTCGGGTCAATTTGGGAAACGAACTTTTCTAAATTGGCTCGGGTCTGGGTGTTTGTGGTATCTCCGTTGGTTCTGATTTCCATAACACAAGTACTTAAGCTAAGTAATTGGGATCAGATCAATGAATATGATGTTGTCTGATATTTATATAAGTATTCATTTATATTTAAGGTTTTTTTTTCATACGTATATACTGCATAGCACGTACATTGGTGCCGATTCTCTTGTCACAAATGCCTCTAAACTAAACTAAAAATCACTAAAATTTAGTTTATTCCTGTCAAACGACGATTTCCCATTCTGAAATAGACTTAAGTGACACAACTTAACTATATTTTAGTTTGACAGCACTAAGATAGTACTGAGTTTTTAGTTTAGTGAAAATGGCAATTTTGCTATTCTGAATTTGCCGTTTTTTCGACATTTTCGACCCCCTCTATAGTACAAAACCCCTAAAACTCAACATGTAGACCGTAATATTTTTTCATATTTTCCATACAAAAAATGAAAACTTCCATATAAAATACGTCGAGGCTACATCACATGCGAGCCTCCGGCACTAAAAAAATTTCACGGGTTAGGGCAAACCACGAGTACCACGTGGATTCGCGATTGTCAAATTCGATTTTAGTTGTGTCAAAATTATTTTTTAATTTCGAGAATTTTATTCGCAGAATAACTCTAAGATTCTCATAGCCAAAAGTATGGAATTTTAGTGATAGTTTCGTTAGTTTAGTTCGGTGTACAAGAGAATCGGCACCAATGGCTATATTCTGAATTTGTTATAACACGGATATATAATAAATAACTTCTATTTATGAAATCTGTTTAGTTTTATTTTAATTTTCCTGTCAATCTGAAGTAGGTAATCGCTAAAATACATTAGTCTAATACACTATAAGGGACAATTTGTGAATTATGAATTAAAACTTTAGAATTAACATATTTTTTCATACTTAGCACGTGTACATAATACACAGAGTTCGTACATTATATAACTTCAGAGAAATAGCTGAAATTGTATCTACAAATGTTGATTACAGGTGGCGTGGCTACAGAGAATTATCCGCAGCAACGCCACATTAATTTACTTTTTTCTTTTAAATTAAAAGTCGTACATTCACAAACAATGCATGTACGTCATGACCGTCAGCCGTACATAAAAATGGGTTATATCATAATAAAAAAATATAAGGTGGCGTGGCTACAGAGCACAACACAAATAATGTTAGATATATACCATAATACCAACATATTCACGAAATTGATTCATGTGGTTTCGAGCATGAAAGAAAATACATCCTGATAATACACAGAAAATAATAAATGGACACTTTATTTGATGATTTCCATCATACGATACAATCACGAAACATTATTACCCACAGACAAATATTTGTGGACCAATACCAACCCACAAAATAAATACAATTTCATCAATCCGAAATGTTAAACGCCAAAATTAAAGTATCTCTTTCTCAATAAAACATAATTAAGGTTTGAGTTGAGGGGTAAAGTTAAACAACTGCAATATTAATTAGCCTAAAAGTATTTCCACACAAACTTCATCCCAAAAGTTGATTTGAAGTTTCGGAACCCAAGAATGTTGAAGTCAATTTAGTTCCTGATACTCACTTCTTTATATTCCGACTTACTTGGAATCATGGAACTTGTGCTATGCCATTGTTTGTTACCGTGCATTCTGATTCATAACGACCAAGTTCCGAGAAACCAATTTCTACGACCACCTACCACATAATTTAGTCAAACTAAAGCAGTTTTCGTAACTGCAAGTTGGTGATTTATTTTAAAAACTGAACTCATTCAGTTTGATAATAAACCACTTCGGAATTGCACATAATATTGTGGTTCCTATTATTAGTTCTAGCC
This sequence comes from Agrochola circellaris, assembly GCA_914767755.1. NCBI lineage: Eukaryota > Metazoa > Arthropoda > Insecta > Lepidoptera > Noctuidae > Agrochola > Agrochola circellaris. The sequence continues at coordinate 15,020,602 of OU611840.1, read as the reverse complement.
GGCTTTTAGTGAATAGTGAGTTTAGTTGTTTTATGTTCCCGTATGTATATAAATCGTTCAGATGATTGTTCGCCAGCCGCCCATCGCGTGACTTCACTAGCATTCATGGATTAATTGCGTGCTTTGTTCCATACCACTAATATTATGCCAGTCATTAATTTTAAACAAATGTATTTGTCAGAATGCTGTTATCCATATTTGTCATGCGGCCTATAAAATGGCTCACTAAAATAATTCAGCCTTTTTGTATGAATATTTTGCAGTGACTCGTGCTGGGTGCGATAGTGTAGGGGCCGTCCAATTTCGGTGTCCAAATTATTATGAGCAGGTTGTATTTGTGTGGTGGAGGTGCTCTCGGGACTCGTATATTGGGTTTTAAATCGTGGCAACGTGCTGACGCCAGGCGGCAGGCGGCAGGACGCGCCGTCCTAGGTCATTCGTTAGGTAAATGCGTTGGTAAAAGGCCATTAGGGGCAGCGGCGGCAGTGCCGTGATACCGCCAGTTAATGGGCTCGATTAACAGAATTAAACCTCAATTACTTTCTTCTGAATTCGATTATGAAACACTTGTTTAGTTTTTTTCAACAGTGTACTGAAACTACGTAAACAGGTTTTTCACAGTAATTAGTTAATTACTTTGATTTGTACCTAGGTATCTAAAACTATAAAACCTTCATTTATACTCTGCGTCTTGACTCACAGTAGTTAGTTACGAGTACCTGGAATTTAAAGACTTTTTTACAACAGAGAGTAGGTAGTCAGATTTTTTTTATTGGAATTGTGGAAGGAGAAGTTTGCGTGCTCGCAGCGGTGTAACAAGATGGTCGGAGCGAATTAAAGAGAAAACTCACGAAGTCAGCTCAATTGAATTCTAAAATGCAGTGAATATGGCCGCTGGCAGAGATAGTTGGTGGCCGAGCCGACAGTGAACGCCCGACTCAATATAGATGAGACGACAATGTGGACGCCGCGACCTCTCAACTTTACCCAGATAAATCTTTGTATAAGCCCGACTTTGGCCCAACATCGAAATAACAATGAAGTGAATTTTTAATGTAAACAAGAAGTCTCGCGGTCTGGTAATTGTTTCTGTTTTAATAAAAACGGCATTCACAAAATTAATCGTGTTAAAATTAGGTGTAATTTCGGCTTTCTAAGTTTCTTACAAACGTAGTTAGTAAAACTTTCTTAGGAAGTAGGATTTCTCTCAAAATAATATCGGTAGCTTTAGAGAAACGTCAATTACATTCTTTTTTTTCCGAAGAGAATTACCTAGTAGCAGCAGTAACGGCACGTGGTTGACTACTCTTATTCTTACTATTAATGGTTTTCTAAGGAACCGTTGCCTCTGTATGTGCCTACCTGGAAATTATCAGTCGCTAATTTTCACTGATCTACAGGAAAAACCAATATGACTAAAATATTTTCACATAAATATATGTTAGAAACCGATAAAGCAATAAACACGGGTAACTGCATCAAATTGAAGTAGAACAACATATCGATTAGAGAGGAGGTTCTCGACAGTTACTGATATGTATCATACCTGCTCAAACCATATAGTGGAGCGGGCTTGGCGGACGACGGCGCCGTCTGTAGCAACTATATAAATGTATCTAGCTATCAGATAACTTAGCCATTGTCTGCCCCAGTCGTCGCCTCCACCCATCATGTCATCGGCACCAGATAATCCAATTTATCGAGACCGCCTTTGACTGTTGGACAAACTGCGAAAAGGACACGACGCAGACATGCACATCTGGACAGACCATTTGTGTTTGCAATTCAAATAAATTCAAAGGGTTAATCGGTTCCCAGATGTATGGAAAGTATCTTTTATTTTTATTCAGTAGATTAATAAAATATTTGTAGTTCGATAGAGATATTTAGTTTATACTACTGCAAGTCGAGCTTCAGATTTTATTTGACGATCAGTAAAGTTCTAAGGTGTACAAAATGGGTGGTAGGGTGAGTAAAATAGAATTGAGCGACTGCAAACGATATGATGGGTATAAAATTGTCTCAGAGCTTTGAATGTAGACTTTAATGTTATAGCCGAGCTAGATAGGAGGTAGATAAATTCTTTATTATTTAATAAACGGGTTTTCATACATAATTAGTGGCCAAGAATAAGCGGAACCAAGTAGGTAATTTACAGACACTGAAAAGGCTAATCATTATTTATTAAAGTGTCATGAATGAGAATCTATCGATGAACAGTTAGTCGAGAGCTTGATACAGAAGGTAGTAATCGAGGACACGGCACACCGTGATTGTGATTTTTCCTTCTTTAAATTCTTAACATTAATTTGGCCTGTTCACCAAAATTGGAAATGTTTTCAGAGAATGCTAGCTAATGTCGAAAATAATTAAAGGATAGGTGAACCTGAGCATCATAAAGTTAGTAGTAGAACTATAACTATAAGCAACGAAAATGTGAAAAACGGGAGGATCCTCATTTTAAACATAAAATAATACACACTTAAATAGTTAAACCAGGGATATTATACCGCGCAGTTTTCGTACTTCGGGGAGGGGAACGTAAATGAGATTTTAATGTTATTTTTTTTAAACCAGGTTGGCTAGGTAGATGCCCGTAATGGATTCGAAATGAAGTCGGAATTTGATATTTGCGCATATTCTTTTGCTAGTAACACCGATATATTTGGTAGAAAACTATTTAAATATGTTGGACTGCACGCATTATGATTACGATAAAATGTAATTCCACAACTTTCAATTTAATAGACGGATTTTAATACTTGATGCCCTTGATATTTTCATGTTATAAAGTGGAGTTAAGTTTTTTTAAGACGTCTACGGGTAAGTGGGATAGATTGTAAAATCGACAAACCATTACCGGTCCGTTAAAGTGACAAGGTGTCAGGCGTAGAAAATTAAACATTTTAGTTAAAATTTCAGTGTAACAACTTCCTTGAATAAAGTATTGAAAAAATAATAACGACCCACGAAGTACCTATGAAACGGTGGGATTCACTTTTTGTTTTAGGCTAAAAGGCGTACTGTGTTGCCTGGATTGCAGATCCTGTTGACATGACAGGCAGCCAAATGAAGCATTGCTCCGAACAAATTTTTCTAACAAAACGACATAAAAAAGGGTAAAACCATTTCGCTACCTAGGTTTAGTAGATACAATGTTGATATTTCTGAAAATATAACATTTATTTTAGAACGATCATAGAATGTTTCTTAATACTGTGTCAGTGTTTGATATCAATTATAAAGATGTAAAAAAATATGGATACCTGCCTTGAAATCCTACTCAATTGAAGAATGTGTAATTTCTCCTGAAAACATACAAATTATTTACAATGAGATAAAGTATTTTATTTCTTCATAAGGATGAACTTACAACTATAACATCATTATTTTATCTGTAACTATCTTTTCAGTCTGGGTTTGGACGGTAGCTCCTAAAGTTGGTTACCTGTATCTCGGCGATCTGACCTGTGATGCAGCTGTACGAGTCGATCGTAGGTTAAGCTACACATGTCGCGGTCGGTTCGTGGATGGGTGACCATCCAATACATATTGAGATCCCTGCGTAGGTCGAAAAGTACGTTAAGCCGTTGGTCCCAGCTGTCATTCGTAGATCTTTGGCAAGCGTTACGGGCTGTCGTAGCTTAGTGTCTATATCTAAGGATACCTACATGACGATAGACTGCTTGAGCACTCGTGTGCCAATAGATCGTCTTAAAAGTTTTTCAAACTTTTCTAAGACACATCAATGTCTATGATTATTCAAGCATTTACAATTTTACTCACAACTTCTTAACTGGATTGACTTTTGAGCCAGTTCCGTCGGACTTTCTGTACAACTACGACAAACTCGTTTATACATTTTACCAATTTATGAATAAGTTAATCTTTAGAACCCTTACAGGTCTCCTGAAAAGTAATGTTTTTGCCTGTGTTTTGGTAAACGTAGGACCCGTAGAACTTATCACATAAGCTCAGATTTGGTAACAGGTAAAATAATTGGTATTGACTTTTTGAATCGGATTCCAGGAACCCGGACTAAATCTAGCACTGTTTTGTTCGGATCTCCCGTTAGTCCGGTCACAAACCAGGGTTGCGGAATTGTATAAGTTAGTGTCAATCCACCGGTCAGACAAAGGTATAATTAGGTTTGTTTATTTTAAAAATACTCGACTGTAATAACCTGGGGTTTCCTGGTAAGTGGCCAAGTGGGTTGACCGGGGAAAAGCCCAGCCTGTGTAATTACTACCTACGTGGGTATTACTACTGTCACTCACGAACTTCGGGCAGCATAGTTTTTGGGATTTTTTTTCTTGATTTTAGACTAATGTTGTTCGTTTTATAGGTACTCATTAATATAATATTCAATAACGAACCGACTCAAATGACAGTAATGAAAATAATAAATCAAAACTATAGTTAGCTATCATTTTCAGTGAAATATATGCATAGTACATAATTAATGAGGTAACAGTCTTAAAATAGTAATAATATGTAGGCATATGTATTAAAAAGTAGGGAATGAATCATAATGCCTAAACTGTTACACCTCACTAGTAAGTAAATTTGCGCGTTCCATAATTTTATGCAACATAAATGCAACATGGGATTAGAAACCGCCAAACTTTTAAGCGTCTCTTTGGGTGATGATAAAGTTTACTGTGAACTTACATTTAGGTAAGCACTCAAGCAGAAATCCTACTAGTTATTGTTCAACAAATAATCCTGCTTGAAGGAAACAACTAAACATCTTCGGAACTAGAGTGAATAATCCATGAATAGTGAAGTCTCAAGCAACGCTTGATAGCATGATGGTGGACGCAAGGAGGCGAGGTGATGTTAAGCCCCATCGAGAGAGACTTTTGGGCAAAACCACATTAGCAACATGTTTAAAATGTATTAACAAGTTTCCTCAGAACCTTCTACGAAAATATTTTATTCATGTGAACGGTTGAAAAATGTTCACGTAATCCGTTATTGCATCGTGCATCGACTATGTGCATCGATAACGAATATACGGGCCGTGCAGTCTGACGTTCTAAACGCAGGATTTTTTTATCTCATTTTGAAAGATTATTATATCGATCGTTTTCTGTGTCGGAAACTTTGCTAACGAAACTAATATATTCGTGACGTTAACGCGACGTCTACACAGGGCTATGATATTTACACGACGTGACTACTCCAGCCTACCCGACTGGAATGCAGCTTCTACACATCCCCATGCGACTCGACCGCAGGCCTACGAATATCGAAGGCAGGCCTACGCGATTGCTACGCAGCTTCTACGCAAGCCTACGCGACTGCTACGCAGCTTCTGCGTAGGCCTACGCGACTGCTACGCAGGTCTAGGCGACTTCTATGTTGCTTCTACGCGTTCTGAACAAACAACTAGTATGAAGCCGATTTTATAGTTAAGAAATGCACCTGCGATCTTATCTCTTCACCACCAACTGCTAGAGAATGCCTAAGGCAATAGTCCACCTTTGTAGTTTATTGTGTGCGAGAAGTTTAAATAAGTAAAGAATAAATGTCAATATTTTAAAACAATATTCCGACAAACAATGCAATAGTTTGCTGAACAAGCTATTGCATGTTTGCAACAGTGTGTTAAACAAACAATGTTTTCAATCAATCTGTTCGTTAGAGGAATGCATAATCAGCCTATAACTTTCCCAATGCTGGGACATAAGCCTGCTCTCTATGAGAGAGAGTGGAACATAATCCACTACGCAGGCCCAGTGCGGGTTGGTTCAAGTAAACTGAATGCAGTTCGAATGTCCATCGATATTGAATCTGCGAAATACCGTTGCTGCACCTTTGAATATTAGTAATAGTGATTACTTGTGTTCCTAGTAACACCTTGTTCAAAGCTAAATAATATTATTATGCTTGTGCTACCGTTTGTCAATTATTGTCCGACATATTGAATTCGAACTCGTGAATTTCTCGCTCGCTAGTTTCACCTTACCCGTTGGAGTAGATTATACGTTTCTGAACTTACTTAGTCAGTTGGTTATTCACGCATGAAACGGGATATTTAACTAGATAAAAGTTTTTTTACCAGTTTTGAGCTTCCAATATTTTGCTACTGTAACAAGCGCGAGCGTCAAGTTAAAAAGTTTGGGAGTACCAATAAAAAAAATTGCATCTCGTATTTTGTGCATATAATACTATTGTAGGTTGTTTCGTAAACACATCCGTGTACAAGTTTGTTAGCAAAACTAATAATAGAACAAATTAATGATCTGCAGTCTACATACACATAAATGTTAGACAGTAAACCGATAAGACCGTGTCTAAAGTTGTATCAAACAACACGGAACAACATACACTGGCAAACTGGGAATTTGAATTGTTGCCGAGTAGTCGTGTTCTTAGATTTCGTCTGAAAACGAGTTCACGCCCTCATTATGCTATTGTAGCTTTGAGATGTAGTTCTGTGGATGTATGTATCTATGTATTTCTCTGTATCAAGTTACGGTGTCGTTCCCAGGGCGTTGATCTATCGGTAATCTATTAGAGTTGGCACGATAGCTACTTGTAATGCCGCCACTTCTCTCATTAGTAGCTCGGCCGATAATTCATAGCGTGTAGAAGTTTCACGCTGATGGTCGGCAGATGACGGCGACTGAGTAATCTATCAGCGGGTACTCCCGCTAATTATGTTTGTCTGGATTTTGATGCATTCACTTTCTTTTATTAATCTACAGAAATGTTACGAAAATACCATTTGGTTAAATGTTTTTGAATTTACAATATCTCCGATTTTATTTTCTTTGTGAATATTCTTGTGAGAACAACAAAGGAATCTTGAATGTGGCGACATATGGCGGTAATCTGATCAAAGGTCACCAATAAGTGGGCAGATTGTCCCATGTCGTGTATGTAGGAAATACAAAAACAAGTTCATTGTATAGACTTGAGTGACGTCGTCTTCACTTCATGTGTTTTTCTTCGGCATTCCGAGGAGGTATTATTTAGACCCAGATTTTGTTTATACGTATGTTGACCTTATACGTAACAACAAATCTATAAAATTCCATTGCCTTATTACATTCATAGGTTTACAAGAAAGTGGAAAAGAAAATAGATTTCAAAAACAATCGTAAGCGTACGATGTCCATAGTTGACAATGAAACTAAGAAAAGAGGCGAAGGAACGCAGCATCTTAAAACACATTAAATAAATTCCGATAAAATTGAGAAAGACTGTGTTCCCATTTAGACTGAGACGTCAAGAGCGGCGACCAGCGAAGCGGCGTAAACTGTTGAATGTTTTCACTGAATAGGGATGACCAGGGTATATATTAAATTCAAGCGACCCTCGCTGACATATTGCATCCGTTGCCCTATTTGTATTCGTTTTAATGAAAAACCGGGGTGACATTATTTGTAATTAAGAACTACGATATACAAAGTCCATTGCAACGCAATGATATATCGGCTGTCACGAACCCAATCCGCAATTTATTCGGTTATTAACACTCGTTTGGACACGCGTATGCGCCTGTTTTTGTTAATCAGGTTGATCGAGTCACGTAGGATTCCTTATAAGCTACTATTTTAAACTCATTTATTTGTAATATATGGCAAAATATCGTCAATAATATTAGTTAAGTGGTGTCAAGCATGACACTAAATATGATATATGGTATTTGATGGACACACCACAGCTATCTACCTACATATATTTACCTGCATACGGTTATATACAACGTCTGCGGTAATACCTACCATATAAACCATCGGACTTATAGTAGCCGACTTGCGGAGAATGTCACCCCACATATTCTAAGGGCCTAGATAGCAGATACGTTTGCCGCTGCGCAGTCTTCACAAATAATTATATTTATTTTATTTAAATCACCTTTACAGATTCATCTAAGGCGATGTTATAAGATAAAATGTCTAGACTTAAAAAAAAAAGCAGATTTTAAGCAAAATCCCAAAGAATTATATACATACTAAGTAATATGACAATTATCATAAACATGACAACTTTTATAATATCACACCTCTTTCAATTATTATTTGTGCCATTTGCATGAATATCGGCAAGATTTGCCGAAATATATCCTCCGATACCGTACCGCCTGTAACAACAGGCATTGGTTGCACTACTAAATCCTAAATAATACAGCCATGCTATTCTGTAAACATCTCACCGTGAAAACTTGGGTGAAGTGAGCTGTCAATAGTGTCAATCCCTGTGGAATCACAGCTCACTCCACGCTCACTTCACCTAAGTTTTCACGGTGAGATGGTTACAGAATAGCACTGCAGGTACCTAACTAACTTTTCTTGAGAAATTCCAATCCAATAAGAAACTATATGTCAACAAACCTTATTATTGCAAGAAATTGCTACTCAGAATGCAAGACATTAAGCAATTAGAAGCTACTGTTGTTTCAAATTGTTCATCTTGGAGCTCAGTCGCGAATACCATTTAATATTAAATAGCTGTCGCAATTCCTTATCAAAGTACTTAGTCATAACTAACTCAGGTTTCAGTTTCTGGCGCTAAGTTTAAAGAGATATTGTCACAACGTATAAAGCTAAACATTCACGGTATTAGAACTTATATAGCGCACAGAATCTTTGTCGACATCTCATAGCTAAGTAACTAGGTCAAACAAGTGTCACATGGGATTATTGTAACATGCATAAATATTTAGGTATTGGTTATACAACTGTATGAATTAATTAGACATCACTGCTTGAATCTTGTAAACGTCTGCTTTCCCTACGGAATTCCCCGATCATAAGACTATCACTAATATCATACTGAGCATAGGTGCTGCCTGGCGATGTGAGGATGGTAGAATATACACAATATCACAAAAGAACATAATAACTTTATTCTAAAAATATTATCAAAGAGAAGGTTGGTTTCAATTTTCCTGAGCTGATTTTAGATCGAATGTCTTTTATTTTTTATATCTGTAAGCCGATAAACGTTGAGTCGAGAACGTTGTTGTCACACAAGTTATTTAAGAAAATACGTCGGATATTGTGTATGTAAGAGTTGTGACGTAGAAGCAGCAAGCGGAAAACTAAGTTTGTGGCATAATTTATAGGTGTATGATTGTAGCGTATTGAACGAGCTCGGTACCTGCGACTGCCTATACTGCCTACGACTCGATACTTGCGCACCGCCCGTGCCGTCTGATTGGTTCCTACGACTCAGTTCCAGAAAACTTTATTTTCCAACATGTACGATGGAACCAGATGAGTGTTAAATAATATAAGCAATAAAGAGCAGTTTAGTGCATAGTAAAATGTTATTACGTTATTACTTGGAAAGACATAGGTAGTTCGCAGTGAGCTAGACATTTAGAGGAGCTAGACTTGGAGGTGAAAAAGCAATTTCCCGATGAAATTACTATCTTTGTTCTCATGCACGAGGATTATGTACGAGAGGTCAATTTAAATATTTATATTTTTTCAAAATCGATATACAAATTGCTGCCGATTTTTTAATCCGTAGTAATTGTGTCTGTGCGTATACTAAAACCACGGGTGCTCAATTATACCTCCGAAACGTTCATACCGAAATCGTTCACGTACATGCTAATGAAGCAAGAGGCGGCGTCAGTCATAAGTTCAAAAAGTCGAGCTACATGTGTTTGAATATCACCTTTTCAGTTCAACAACGAGGTAGGTAAACGTTTTTATAACTTCTCATGCAGGTACCAATATATACGCAGGTCAATAGGTAGGTAGTTATATTCTCGCTTATTTTTCATAGCACGGTAAGCAGAGTAATTCAAAGGTTTAGAACAGAAATTAGACAATCAATAAAAAGTTTTCTAAAATCACGCTGGTAGGTTTAATTAAAAAGCTGTTTGAAGGAAATGGAGAATAAGGCATTATAAGTAAGTATAAAAATAAATACGCCTAATTTATTCAAACTTTCTTATTACGTAATGGAGGGTTACAAAAAAAAATATTTTCTTCTCTGAAATAATAAAGGTAACTTTTTTTTGGTATTTTAAGGTCCTCTATAAAAATAACTAAGTAGAGGAAAAGGGTTTTTATTTGTGTATCTATATTACGATGCCTCTTTAGATACCAAAACGTTCCTTTAAATTTTATTTAAAATGACGTTTCATAATGATATATGTATGTAACTTACGTTACGGTTGTTGAAAAAAACCACACCTGCATGACTTTAGAAAGACCGTCGGAATGTCAAGTTGCAAAATAAACAAAAACATACTTCACAGGGGTATACCTTGTTCAAAAGTTGTTTTCCTTAATGGCATCTTATATGCTTAGTCAGTTCGTGGTTTTCGGTTTTCATCCTAAAGTCTAGCACATTCAAAAAGTTTCGCATATTAAAGTTGAAAGGCTCTCGGCTAATTGGCGTGATACCAGGTAACAGGGCAGTAACCCGCCTAAAGAAGGCGTACCACAGAATATTATTATATTTCGACAAACACAAACTAGAGCTGCTCTTCATAAAACAACTCTAGTTTGTATTTGTTAATTCTGTTGTACAGAATAATTAGTTGCTTCCCATTGTTGACACACTAACCACGATCAATAATAATCAGCAAGGCACCTGGTTAGGCAGCATCCATTCCTCGCTGCCAGCAAATAAAGTCTTGTCGATTACTCCTAATTCAACGGAAACTGATCGATGAACTTCCTATTGTATTGTTAGCTGTACCTACTGAAAATAGATCCTAGAAATTCCAGCAGATATCCTTTGTTCTTTGTTACGTCTCTAAATCGAGTTTGTAAGATACTCGGGATATCTTGGCGACAAACATAAATTTCAGTGTGTCGGTAAAAATAGTAATTTCAGCATCTTATCCTTCCTTTCCGCTTCTAAAATTTGGCAATCATCCAAAAAAGCTTTATGCTAATTAGTAGCGGGCTCGGTAATACCTACCGTTTGTAGTATGAAGACGTTACACAAATTAAACAATCGATACCTACCTTTACAAATACCGTACCGGGGTATTTTTCTGTGAGTCAGGACGGGGCGGCCTGGGTTTCGATAAGCTAGTATAGTATACAATGAACAGCCTATTAAATTTTCTTCTCGCTAAAGTGGTGATTGAATCGTTGCGGAAGTATATTTTCAAAATGTCTCTTGCACCTGTCCAGGTTACCTGAAGCAGGCACTATTGAGTACTGCTTGAACAAGCTTTTAGCGACTCATAATTGAGTTACTACGAGGAAATCGAAGCCTTCCTAATTAATAAGCTTTGCCAACATTAAACATTGAATTTCTTATTAAATGTTTGTATATTTTTCTGCGCCTTGCGTTTAATTAAGTGAATAAGTGTTTGAGGTCGATCGGTTCGGGAAGCTTTTGTATATTTTTTTAATTAAAATCCTTAGAAAATTTACTGTTGGGTATTTTTTTTTAATAGCCTGCTTAAAGGTTATAGCTAGAATTTACGTTGGTTATTCACATTGGCTGTACTTTTCCGATCCAATCAAATATTTCCTTATTTTCCTCTTTTACTAATTACTTAAAGTGTATCAGTGGAAAATAAAATAGCACTTTTTCATTTCGAGATTCATATAAAACCAAAAAAGGAATCTTATTCGGAATTTCTTTAAAGAAACTGCTGTTTTTTCTTTCTAAAACTCTTTGTCCGACAACTTGAAGTGCAAAGTATCCTCTTTAAGCTGCAAGCTTGCAAACTAGCTGCAGTTTGAGAAGCTTCTCTATAGCTAAGCAGACACTTGCGGGGAGTGTATTGTGCAACACCTATATGACTGCGGCAAGCTGACCGCAGAGAGCGCTTCCAAACCGCCGTGATTGAACAACTCGTACTTGAAGTATGCTAGTAAATATTTATTATAATAAAAGATAAATAAACCACATTTTGGAAATGGTAAGAAATAGACAAAGTATTTACCTTCAGCTGAGATTCGAAACAGCATGGTGCTCTTGTGAACCGAACGGTCAATCAAGATGAACTGAAACTTGATTTAAAGGAATGGTTCAAAATATATGCTTACCTTGGTGGACCACTTTTGTAATATTATCAATTTAGAGAGTATCCTATGAGTACTTACCTACTGTAAGGTCGAGTTAGTGTTATTTCCCATGAGGTATGAATTGAAAGTGTCGTCTTGTCTGATCTTCATACTATATTCTTTCTCAGCTGCTAACGCTTAACATTCAGACGGCGTGTGTGAAGTTTTAAGGGTTCTGTTTCAAGAAACCGCTACCCCTGATTCTGCAATAATTTTATGTAAAAAATTGTCGACTATTGGGGATCTTTACACATTTATTTTTCAGACCGGCAGTAAAATAAAAAAAACCGGCCAAGTGAAGCCGACAATGAAGGGTTCCGTAGTTGGAATGCATTTATCCCAATTTTTTTCTTGATTTTATTTTACCAGTTTGTCATTAATATGCGGCGTGATTAATATGTATACCCATGCCAAATTACAGCTTTCTAGCACTAATCGTCTCTGTGTGTCGGACCACGCACAATGAAGGGTTTCGTAGTTGGGACGCATTTATCCCAAGAACAAACTTAACATTGTAGTTGAAAAGCATGTTCTCCCGTACATTTCAACTGCAAATGTAAGTTTGTACGAATGATATTGAAAGATTTACCATGTTACTTTAAGGTCATGGAATTCTTAAACGTTTTCCTGTGATCTGTCAGTAAAAAACCATTCTCTGCATTTTTTCAACATTTTAGGCTCAGTAGTTTCAGAGATAAGGCTGTCATTCGTGGATCTTTGACAGTCGTTAAGAGTCGTCAGAAGCCCGACAGTCTGACCTGACACCAGTCTTACCAAGGGGTATCGTATTACCCAGTTACTGGGTTGTGGAGGTCAGACAAGCAGTCGCTCCATGTAAAATACTGATATTCAGCTGCATCCGGTTAGACTGGAAGCCGACCCCAAATTAGTTGGGAAAATGCTGGGCAGATTGATTGAGTTTCGGAGATAAGGGATACATTTTCATCTATTTTCTTAAATATCTTTAAAATTATTTATTAAAAATTACAAAAAAATAAAATTGTGTTGTTCGCAACAAGTCCTTTTATTTGATATGTCACACGGTACAGTTTGCAAAACAATTTTTTAAATATTCTTATTTGCCCCCAAAAGTGACCCCCATATTCAAATATCATTTATTTACGTTACACGTTCGTGTTTGAGTCATAGAAATACATTATGTGTACCAAATTTCAACTTAATCGGTCCAATTGATTCGGAGCAATTTGGCTGTGACAGACGGACAGACACACGAGTGATCCTATAAGGGTTCCGTTTTTTCCTATTGAGGTACGGAACCCTAAAAATACATATACCGTGATTAAATAACGTGTGATTAACGATTTTTGTTAGCTTTTCATTTAGCATCCTTAATCAAATAAAGCTTTTAAAATGTTCTGAATTCCACACTACCAATAAATAGCCTGTAGGACAAGTAAAAGAGGACAACACTTTTGAAAATTACTGGTTTAGAATTACGGCATCATGAGCTTGTTGTGGACACAACCGCTTGGGTTTTATTAAGTTTCTAAGCGAAGCGCAAGCTCTTGTCTACCAAGCGAGACCAACATCATAAAAAAAGCGATGGTGGCTCAAGGAAACATTATCTTTTCCACTCAATAAACTTTATCAGAAACAATTTAGATAGAATAGCCTAATCTGATCACTAACCTTCTAGAAATAGTAACATAAAAGAAAAATAATTGGCTCTAAAAATGAAGCACAAATTCCAAGAACACATATTCTATTCAGATTGAGAAAAAAGAGCACTATGTAGATTGAATATTGTATTCATTTCATAGAAGTCCAGCTATGAGCTTACCTGTTGTAGCAGCTGGTTTGAGGAACGGCTATGGAATTGAACAATCGTCCGGCTGGCCGATATTATTGATCTTTAATCCCATTACGATGGGTGGTGCTTGAACAGCTTAAGCACTTTACATTGCTTGCTAACTGCCAGATTTTAGGCCATGAAAGTGTATTGAGGCAGAGGTGATGCAGTAGGTATGGTGCGCTGTTTGCTTTGTTCGAGAAGTAGGCAAACAGTCGTCATGGAGCTCACTGCTGAGTGTTGAATATGTCTTTTGTGAAAGATCTATTTATAACAGATGTTGTGTTACCATTAATAAACTTAAATAGTTTGGATTTTGCGTTAGATGACAAAAAAAAACAACGTCACGCCTTAATTCCCGGAAGCGGTAGGGGGAGGAATATACTAGACCTACCCACCCACCCAGGTATGCTTAAGAGTCTGACAACAGCTAAAGCGCGGTCACTGTCGGACTGCATAGAAAAGAAACAGAACCACGATGACACAACACTAGTAATTATTGCAAAATATGAAGCAATTATAAATTTACAAAAATCTATTAATTAGACTAAAAAATTAAAACACTATTATGTTAATATGTTGCTTGTAGAATAATCTCACAAAAAATCTGAATGCTCGCATGTATATTAATAACAGTTAAAATAAAATTTTGGAAGAATTTTCGTAATTCTTTTCTATCGTCTTAATTTAGTTATTATGTTTTCAAACACTATCTACCTAGCATATATCCAGAAGAATATCATATATTTTTCTGATTTTGTTTACTGCAGTGGATCATACAATTTTAGGCATTATGAACTTGCGTTTAGCTCCTGTAGTCCCCTTAAGCTCCTTGTAATAAAGGGCGTAACCGTGCACAAGTCCGAGCTTCGGGCTAATACTGCGAAATTCCTGAAGGATCTTAACTCTTTGCGCGTCCTGACCAAATACGAGACAACAACCAAATCGAAGCTTTGACTAAACGTTGTCAAATCGATTAATATTTTAGAGAAAAAAAGTGTGTGTCTGGATTGAGGAGCCATGTCTCATATCGGAACGAGGTTACTACCAATATTTAGTAGTAAATTAACCGATTTTATAGGCCGGATCCTGGAATTTGTACTAAAACCCTTAAAAAGTTATACGACGTTAAAGGTGGCTCCTCAATCCTGACGTCTGGATTGAGGAGCCACCTTAGAACCCAAAAACTAGCCAACGGATATTTTTGAAAATTTTGTAGGATTTAGTAGTACTTAAGCGTAATCTCTACAAAAAAAATGGGGTTTGTACGGTCGAATTTGAGATAGCTACAACGTTTTGATTTTTCATAAAAAACCATAAATTTCACCGCGCTGTATCTCGGAAAGTTATCAACCAATTACAACTTATTTTTAGTATGATTTAGTAGTAGATATGCTCGAATTTGTACAATAAAAATGAAATGGAAAAGCTATATAATTTTGGTAATACAACACATTTTATGTGGCTCCTCAATCCTGACGGTCTATAGAAATGATATGTACGTAGCTACTAAAGTAGTTGATCAAATCGGATAACAATAACACAATTATTTAATAGAAATTTCTACTAAATATTGGCGTAATCCAAAATCCTGCGCAATCAGTATTTCAAAAGATATTAATAAAATAAACATTCCTTAACAAATTAATGAATAGGGTGACCATAAATAATTCAAAGAAGACCATTGTTTGAAATAAGTAGTTTTATTTGCTTATAAATCATTCTACGACTACGATTACCTACGTGTAGCTTATGTAATTGTGGTTTTAGATTATTTGAAATACTAGCTGTGCCCCGTGGATCCACCTTCATAAGTCTCGATCCCGTGGGAATAGCGGGATGAAAAGTATTCTATGTCCTTACCTAAGGTTATGCTCTACCCATGTGCCAAATTTCATTTAAATCCGTTCGGCCAATATAGCGTAACAAACAAACAAACTCATTTTCGCATTTAAAATATTAAATAGTTAGGATATTTATGTAATGAACCTAATGAAACGAAATTCAGTAACCGGTGATGAATTTAATGATACAAACTTATGTTTAGTTTGATTATTTAAACAATATTTTAGTTCCTGATGTATCGATAGATGGCGTTGTACATTTAGCACTCTCCGCTGAATCGCGGTGATAGGAATCTCCGCAGAAACATGACCTCTTCGTGTATAGTAAAATAAATTGTCTTCGTCAAAGTTTTTATTCATACGTTATGATTTTAAATTCATTATTGTTCGCTGTTATTTTTCACAACATTATTGCTATAGTAACGTAAAGAATATAATAGACGCTTGTCTATTACATTCTTTACCGATTTATTTTCTAATCTAATGCTTATTAGATTAGCAAATAAATCGGTTAGACATAAATGATACAAATTCCATTCAACAGTATTTAACAGTATTTTAATAGAAAATTTACAATTCATTGTAATGCCGGCGGCATTGCCGCACAAAGGATCGCAAAGGAAATGAAGGCACAAAAGCCGGGGGTACGTGCCGCGCGGGAAAATCCGGCGGCCATGCCGCCGGCATAGTGTGTAGGAGCCATAACAGGTGCCTCTAACTTTATTAGTACCTACTATACAAACGGGTTATAAACAAAATCAATCAATCTGCCTAGCCTCTTCCCAACTATGTTGGGATTGGCTTCCAGTCTAACCGGATGCAGCTGAATACCTGTATTTTACATGGAACGACGTGGAGTACTTTACAACCGGGTTGTAGACCTAATAAATAAATAAAATATCAATACATATATCCCGCCTTACGCCGACGCCTAATGCCGACGCCTAACGCCGACGCCTAACGCCGACGCCTATAACACCGACGCCTAACGCCGACGCCTAATAGGCGTCGGCGTAAGGCGTCGGTGTTATAGGCGTCGGTGTTATAGGCGTCGGTGTTATAGGCGTCGGTGTTATAGGCGTCGGTGTTATAGGCGTCGGTGTTATAGGCGTCGGCGTAAGGCGTCGGTGTTATAGGCGTCGGTGTTATAGGCGTCGGCGTAAAGCGTCGGTGTTATAGGCGTCGGCGTAAGGCGTCTATAACACCGACGCCTATAACACTGACGCCTATAACACCGACGCCTTACGCCGACGCCTTACGCTGACGCCTTACGCCGACGCCTATAACACCGACGCCTATAACACCGATGCCAATAACACCAACGCCTATAACACCGGCGCCTTACGCCGACGCCTATAACACCGACGCCTATAACACCGACGCCTATAACACCGGCGCCTTACGCCGACGCCTATAACACCGACGCCTATAACACCGACGCCTATAACACCGACGACTATAACACCGACGCCTTACGCCAACGCCTTACGCCGACGCCTTACGCCGACGCCTTACGCCGACGCCTTACGCCGACGCCTTACGCCGACGCCTATAACACCGACGCCTATAACACCGACGCCTATAATACCGACGCCTTACGCCGACGCCTATAACACCGACGCCTATAACACCGACGCCTATAACACCGACGCCTTACGCCGACGCCTTACGCTGACGCCTTACGCCGACGCCTTACGCCGACGCCTATAACACCGACGCCTTACGCCGACGCCTATAACACCGACGCCTTACGCCGACGCCTTACGCCGACGCCTATAACACCGACGCCTATAACACCGACGCCTTACGCCAACGCCTTACGCTGACGCCTTACGCTGACGCCTATAACACCGACGCCTTACGCCGTCGCCTAACGCCGACGCCTATAACACCGACGCCTAGAACACCGACGCCTATAACACCGACGCCTATAACACCGACGCCTATAACACCGACGCCTTTAACACCGACGCCTAACGCCGACGCATATAACACCGACGCCTTACGTCGACGCCTATAACACCGACGCCTATAACACCGTCGCCTATAACACCGACGCCTTACGCCGACGCCTATAACACCGACGCCTTACGCCGACGCCTTACGCCGACGCCTATAACACCGACGCCTATTATAACACCGACGCCTTACGCCGACGCCTATAACACCGACGCCTATAACACCGACGCCTTACGCCGACGCCTTACGCTGACGCCTTACGCCGACGCCTTACGCCGACGCCTATAACACCGACGCCAATAACACCGACGCCTATAACATTGACGCCTTACGCCGACGCCTATAACACCGACGCCTTTAACACCGACGCCTATAACACCGACGCCTTTAACACCGACGCCTAACGCCGACGCATATAACACCGACGCCTTACGTCGACGCCTATAACACCGACGCCTATAACACCGACGCCTATAACACCGACGCCTATAACACCGACGCCTTACACCGACGCCTATAACACCGACGCCTATAACACCGACGCCTATAACACCGACGCCTTACGCCGATGCCTATAACACCGACGCCTTACGCCAACGCCTTACGCCGACGCCTATAACACCGACGCCTATAACACCGACGCCTATAACACCGACGCCTTACGCCGACGCCTTACGCTGACGCCTTACGCCGACGCCTATAACACCGACGCCTATAACACCGACGCCAATAACACCGACGCCTATAACACCGACGCCTATAACACCGACGCCTATAACACCGACGCCAATAACACCGACGCCTATAACACCGACGCCTATAACACCGACGCCTTACGCCGACGCCTATAACATCGACGCCTATTACACCGACGCCTTACGCCGACGCCTTACGCCGACGCCTATAACACCGACGCCTATAACACCGACGTCTATAACACCGACGCCTTACGCCGACACCTTACGCTGACGCCTTGCGCCGACGCCTATAACACCGACGCCTATAACACCGATGCCAATAACACCGACGCCTATAACACCGACGCCTATAACACCGACGCCTTACGCCGACGCCTATAACACCGACGCCTATAACACCGACGCCTTACGCCAACGCCTAACGCCGATGCCTAACGCTGACGCATTACGCCGACGCCTATAACACCGACGCCTATAACACCGACGCCTATAACACCGATGCCTATAACACCGACGCCTTACGCCGACGCCTTACGCTGACGCCTATAACACCGACGCCTATAACACCGATGCCAATAACACCGACGCCTATAACACCGGCGCCTTACGCCGACGCCTATAACACCGACGCCTATAACACCGACGACTATAACACCGACGCCTTACGCCAATGCCTTACGCCGACGCCTTACGCCGACGCCTTACGCCGACGCCTTACGGCGACGCCTTACGCCGACGTCTATAACACCGACGCCTAACGCCGACGCCTATAACACCGACGCCTTACGCCGACGCCTAACGCTGACGCCTATAACACCGACGCCTTACACCGACGCCTTACGCCGACGCCTATAACACCGACGCCTATAACACTGACGCCTTACGCCGACGCCTTACGCTGACGCCTTACGCCGACGCCTATAACACCGACGCCTTTAACACCGACGCCTATAACACCGACGCCTATAACACCGACGCCTATAACACCGACGCCTATAACACCGACGCCTTTAACACCGTCGCCTAACGCCGACGCATATAACACCGACGCCAATAACACCGGCGCCTATAACACTGACGCCTATCGTCGACGCCTATAACACCGACGTCTATAACACCGACGCCTATAGCACCGACGACTATAACACCGACGCCTATATCACCGACGACTATAACACCGACGCCTTACGCCGACGCCTTACGCCGACGCCTTACGCCAACGCCTAACGCCGATGCCTAACGCTGACGCATTACGCCGACGCCTATAACACCGACGCCTATAACACCGACGCCTATAACACCGACGCTTATAACACCGACGCCTATAACACCGACGCCTTACGCCGACGCCTAACGCCGACGCCTATAACATCGACCGGCCTTAATCTAACTAAAATTATAACAAACTAAAATAAAGTGTCTTAAAATTCCGCATCGCTGTCGACTGATAATGTACCAAAGAGACTGAGACTTATCAAATAATGTATTTACAGGATGTAAAAGTGTCGATCTATTTCCATCCAATACCAAGAGCTAATACCATTTGGTATTAGTTTATTTCCGAATTTATTTTCTATTCCCAACCAGTACCACATTTTTTTAAATAAAAAATCTATTACTAACGAATACCAAAACGTGACTTTTTGTACACTCAGCTACACAAAGGTTTATTTTATTTTCTAACATTTACATACTATACTATCGTAATTGACTGCTAAAACTTTCCAAAAGCTCTGAAAGAAGACGCAGATTTGCAATCAGTGGTTGTTAATCAATACATGACCAATGCACCTGACGCAAAGCGACGTGCAACGGAAACTATAGCGAAAAATCGGTGGATCACATACTTTACTGACCAACTCCGTGAACAGAAAATTTGCGTTGGTCATTGTTTGTCATTCAAACCCTAATCTTGATTAAACATTACTTAAAATCACTCAAAGCATTTTAATTTTACTGAACCTGACTGTACCTGATTTCTTCAAACTTGTTTTGGTATTGGTTTTGAAATGTGGTACTCGTTGGGAATAGAAAATAAATTCTGAAATAAACTAATACCACATGGTATTAGCTCTTGGTATTGGATGGGAATAGATCTAATCACCAGAGTCAACAATTCAACTCACTAAGTTAGAACTGGCCTCAAATTTTTTTGGAATTGAATATTATTTGCATGCCCATGAGACGGTAGAATATGGAGGACTACTTTTTAAGAAAACAACTATGTACGAATTACCCATGTTTGCAAAAATAAAAATAAATGATTTAGAATAGGCCTCAAATGGCATG